>OY728165.1:48077980-58077980 GCA_963277665.1 Viscum album | reverse complement strand
CATTTCTTCTTTTATTTTTATTTTCATTTTAGTTTTCGTTTCGTTTCATTTTTAGTTGTAATTTATTTTATTTTGAGTTTTATTAATCCATGCATATGTGTTCTCTATCCACTTTTCATATTTTCATTCTTTCTCCCTCTCTCCCTCTCTCAATCATTCTATATTCCTTCACCCAATCCACAATATAATATCATACTCCAGGAAATGAAAGGCTAACTCGAGACTTGGATTGTGGGTAGGTCACGATATTCATTAATTTACTTTAATGTTTGTTTTATTGTTTGTGATAGATTTGAGTATCATGCATCGGTGAGGTGAATGTCCCCGATTGGGTGACAGACCACAATGACATGACTCTCAGTCAATTACTATTATAGAAAAGTTTATTATTCCAAACATGAGATTTCATGTTTGGATTATCAAATTAAAATCAATATATAAAAGAGAATAATTATTGAATTCAAGACTGAACCCCAAATCCATGTTCTTTTTTAACTCATTCTATTTAGATTTTCATGATATTTTAAATTAACATTTTTTATTCCATTATTTTAATTATCAAAAACCCAAAAATATTGTCATCACCTTCATTTAATAAAAAAAACCACAAAAAGAGATAGTTTAGGTGATATAGAAGAAGTAATTGAACTACTTTGAGAAGTCTCCTCAAGGGAGACATCCCCGGTCAGCCACTGTGCTGCAGTAGGAAAAATTTAATTGTTTTTGTCCACGCCCCGTGAAAGGTGTGCATCAAAACTGGCACCATTTATGGGTATCCAATCAGTTATTCATTTACCTTTTCTATTTTCACATCTTAAATAGATTTCATTTCTTTGATAAAATTAAAAAACAAACAAAAAAAATTCTTTCCATGATGAATTTAAATGATTATTATTATGCATGTACTGATAATTACTTATAGGTGCAGCAAAAACAAGAAGAATAAGATTATTTTATAAGGGATCAAGTGAAATAACTTATATAAATCAGTGAAAAACTGACGAGAAAAGCTGAAAGACAATTTTACTATGTTCGTGCATTAATGGAGCATCCGAAAACTGATCAGGATCAAGAACCTGTGGTGGAAAAGGATGATGACTTGCCTGCTGAGCTACAAGTTGAAGATCAAGAAGGATTGGATGATTTTTTGATTAAATTTGATGAACTTGCTGTTCTATCGATACAACACACAGAAGAAAATCCACCACCATTGTAGTAAGAAACCACCCAAGTGGTGGAATATGAAGTCATGATGAAGGAGCCCGACTACCTACCTCCATCCTCTAAGAGTCTACTTTATGAGGCACTTACCACTGACGTAGAGATTGAAGTTGAACGGACTCAGGGAGTTGAACCATTCATTGACTCTATCTCTTCTGATTTCATTGAATCTGAATTTTGTATCACTCCTTTTGATTTTTTTTATATAGATTCAGACAATCTCATCTATGCCTTAGAGGATGACAAAGAACCTGGATGTGCACCAGTTGAGGAACATATGGAGCTCCTTGGACAAGTTGAATATTTATTAATGGATGCTCGTGAAGAGATGATATTGGATTTTCCTAATGAGACCATGCAAAAAGCTGCTTACTTTGATAGGGAAGAATTTGATCTCAATACTTCTTGTTTAAATTTTATTCAAATAGAATTGCACTCTGACTTTCCCGTTGACTATTCTTTGGATGCAGTGTACCATGAGGAACCACTGGTTAGAGAGCAAGAGGTTGCACAAGTAGCAACCAAGAAGAAGGATGATGGTCCATACTTCATCCTACCCCTACCATGAAAGCTATACATCATTGTGAAGGGGGAGGATTTGGTGTACTCTATCCGTGGATCATTACTCACCCAAAAGGATGAAGCAGAAGCTGGGAAAAGCCAAATTTGGTGGTTCTAATCAAAGAAACTTCATCCTCCATTGGACATTGGATAATATCTAGTACTACCCTCTAGAGGTAGTAAAAATTCAGGGTCCACTTGGGGGATCATACCAAGATTTATCTTTACCTACTTTTTAAGAAATTAGATTTCAATTTCAATTCTTAGGAAGTATTCTAGCATGCAGCCCCCTCCCTCTACTGTTTTTCAACATAAAAGACATGATTCGTAAGCTTAATTGTGTTATTTTATTTTATAGGATCACGATCGAAGAAGGAATCTCTAGAAAGTGAAGAGGAAGGATAGGACTATGTTTCATGGAAAGAGGGAGTCCAATTTTAGTGTTTTATCTTTTAAACTCTCCACATTTTATTCCACAACAAGTTTTGAGCTTTAAAGATAAAATTGCAAGCCCACACTTGAATTACTATTTTACTCGACTTATCTAGAAGATACGAGGTTCTTAGGAACCTGTTGATGCCATGTTTTAGATTTCAATGTTTATATGATTAAATAATTGAAATACAGAATTGATTTTTTTATGAATCATAGATATTAATATGATGACTCATGATTTGAAGGAATTAATTAATTCATTTAAATGAAATTTCTCAGCCATCTTTCATGCTTTGAATTTCTGTAATTTTTGTGAATTTATTTATTATTATTATTATTCAGGCGATGAGTTATTGTCCAAAGTTATTTTTCTCATTCCCAAGGGGATTTGTAGACCAAGTACTTCCTATTTATTCTTGATCATATTTCTTGAGTGATCATGGGACATGTAACTGACCAGAACTTGTATTGAATCTTTTCAAAGCTATGACTTTGAAAAACACATTTAAAATGATTGAGGCATCCATTGAAAATCTATATTTCCTTAAAAGACCACCCTTACATCAATCCTTCATTTAGCCCATAGAGACCATGGATAACCTTTATAGGAATGCGCCATGTTTCAAGTCATTTTAATCCATTCCTACCCAACTATTTGTATTTGCGTGATATTTTAATGTTGAAGTGTATGGGTAAAGGGGATCAAGGTTGATGTGATGATATACATTGTAAGGAATATGTGTGGGGGTGATATTGTGGGAATTGTAAAAGGTTGTGAAATCATTCCTTATAATCTATTGTTTTCCAAAATTGAAATAAAAAAATGAAAAAAATGACAAAAAAGATAAAAAAATTAGAAAAATGGGTTTTGATTTTGGAGAACCAAAAATCAACAATTTCTAGACCGATGATATTATGATTGTATGTGGTTAGGTGACGAATGTGAGATTTTATCTAATCATATCTTTCGAAAAATGAAAAAAAATTAAACAATAAAAAAATCAAGAGGGTGCACAAATCATTCATTATACTTACTTGATCATAACCTTTTCTTTGAGTTTAGGGAAGTGGGTGTTGCTATTTTTGACGAGGAGAATTTCATTACACTTTAAAATTTAATACCATTCACTTTACATTAGAGATTAGTCTCCTCATTGAGGCTTAATTTTTAAAGTATCAAATCCTACCAAGCTTACGCCTCAGAGTCATTTGATCCTTTATTTCAAGTCCTCATGATTTTTTGTGTCTTTTGTCTATACAAAGTGGAAAAAGTAGTTTATTTATATGACTATGGATAAGGAGTATGTTCACATGATATGAACATAACTCTACTTGAATTGTATCATGAGTGATGAGAGGAACAAAAATGGGGTAAATCATGACATGGCCTGTTTAATAATGATGAATCAAGGAGCTTTAATGAATGAATAAATAAGTTCCATCAATTTTCAAATGATAAAATTAAAATATGTTAATTATTGGTTTCATTGAAAAATGGGAACTTAAATTGATATTTTATGCACATTTTTGAAAGATTTATTTAATATTGAATATTGTTTGATTTTATTTCATTGAAATTTGAATATTGGTAACATTGGTGTCCTCTGATTTCCATGTTTAGATTTAATGTTTGAGGACAAGCACAATTTAAGTGTGGGGGTATTTGACAGAGAAAATTTATATGCATATTTTTTTATCAAATAATGAGCATTTCTTACTATTTTTCAGTGATAAAACCCATGTATTTCATTGTAATATTAAAATAATATATATTTTGAGTTTTAGAATGAAAAGTAGAAAAATTGTGAAAAATAACTAATTCTGGATTTTTGACCGATTTTTAAATCAAGGGTATTTTTTGTCATTTCCGGAAAAATATATTTTCAAATTTTCTGATTCACATTTTTTTGAATCCTTATTTTATTTCTTTCATTTTTGTCTTCTCGACAAGGACCAGATTCTTCCATCTAGAGGGTCTAACAGTTCATTGAAGTTGGATATTTTTTTGGGCGGACATCATGGACACCACAACTGTAATGGAATCACAACTCGACCTAAACACATCCAAATGAGTTTTTTCGACCTGGGATAGAATGAGGACATATAGGATCGACGCTACTACAAATTTTGTGGATTTTTGTAGTCATTAAGGTGGACATTGAATGACATATTTTTGGAGGAACCTTCCTAGAAGATTCATCCATAAACATAAGACTTCAATGAAAAATTTATAACTCCTTCATCCTATGTCCAAATAAGCTTAAATTTGGAGGGTGACTGGAAATGACATTTAGGAACATCTTTTATAAATGAGGAACCCCGAAATAATTTCATTTAATGGGCCATAAACGTGCAAAATTCCGAAGGAAAAAATATTCCTATAAAAGGAGGCTCTCCCCTCCTTCTCAAATCATCAGCTCAACACCCAAAGCCAAGGAGGGACCCTACCGGGGCATGGGCCACTGATTCTCTTCTCTTCACCCATAATTTCTTCTTTTATTTTTATTTTCATTTTAGTTGTAATTTATTTTATTTTTATCTTTATTAATCCATGCTTCTGTGTTTCTCAGTCCACATTTCTTCTTTTCTTTCTTTCTCCCTCTCTCCCTCTCTCAATATTTTTATCTTCCTTCACCCAATCCACAAATTAATCTGATACTCATGGAAATGAGAGGCTAAATCGAGACTTGGATTGGGGGGAGGTCAATATATTCATGAATTTCATTTAATGTTTGTTTTATTGTTTGTGATAGATTTGAGTATCATGCTTTAGTGAGGTGAATTTCCCCGATTGGGTGACGACCACCAATGACATGAAAATCAAACTATTCCTATTCTAGATAAGAGTAGTGATCCAAACAAGAGATTTCGTGTTTGGATTATCAGACTAAAATCAACAAATAAAAGAGAATAATGATTGAATTCAAGACTAAAACCCAAATCCATGTTCTTTCTTAATAACTCATTCTGTTTAGATTTTCATTATAGTTTAAAATAACATTTTTCATGCAATTATTTTAATTATAAAAAAACCAAAAATATTTTCATCACATTCCTTTAATAAACAAAACCACAAAATGAGATAGTTTAGGTGATATAGAAGAAGTAAGTGAACTGCTTTGAGAATATCCTCAAGAGAGATGACCCTAGTGAACCCCTATACTGCACTAGGAAAACATTAATTGTTTTTGTCCACACCCCGTGACAGGCGTGTGTCAAAAAAATAAAAGAAAATATGCATATCTATAAGAAAACTCTATAAAGATTTAATTTACAAGAAAAAATGAGGCAAATAAGACACAGTACTATAACCCAATATACTAGAAAAGAAAACATCCCAAAGGTCCATATGGACACAACTCACTATGTCCAAAGCAGAACATTTGGATCCACCTAAAAAGATTCCTTCCCTTTATTCGAGCCAAAAAGATGAATGTATAAAAACACCTAAAGGAAATTAGTAGGGTGTGAGCCTAAGCCTAGTATGATAGAACCAAAAATATCATAATAGAATCCAAAAATAGACTATCTAAATAAAAGAATTCTGTTTTTCATAATAAACAAGTTTCATAATTTTAATGCATATTTAAACCAAACATGCCATATATTTTCAAAATTTTGGAAAAAATATTCAATGCCTAGGCTTCAATTTACAATTGTTGTATCATTTATAAAAAATTACTTATGTAAAAAATTTATTTAAATTTAGCAGGAATTTAATGATTTTAAAACAAAAGTGACATACAATTATATCTCAAATATAAATAAACAGGAGAGAAACATGGTCATATACTAAAAGATATGATAGTATTAAGCATCATTATGATTCCAATCTATCTTATTGAACATTGAAAAATGTGTATACACAAATCCCTATGACATTGGACAAAGGAGACTCATCCCCAACCCGCCAGGGATGTGATCAACTACACGTATGTTTTAGAGAATTGTAATATCATAGTGCGTATTCAATTAACTCACTCACTTACTAATGATTTATTGTGTTGATAAATGATGGGATAACTATTTTAAGAATAGATAAAATATGATCAACCCCATTCATCAGTTTCAAAAATGATAATTCTTTTCCAATTAACAACAAAATAAATTTTATTCAAAAACATGACATTTTCAAAAGATATAACCACTGCGTTTCTATCAAATCAGTTTAATCCATTTTCAGGAGTTTTCAATCTATTGAAAACAAATTCCCTCCTTTTCACAATTAATTTTCACAATTAATGGCAATAATTTAATTTAAAACATCTCAATCAAAATACACAATTTTAATTCAATAATTTCAATCAGCCAATTACTATAAACATGCGTGTATTCAATGGAATTGTGGTTTTTCCAAATTTCTCTACCATATTTATTTAAAATATCCCAATTCACTAGAATTAGTTTTTATCAAATCAATTGAAAGTATATCTAGGAAATTAAATTTAAATCAATCGCACAAATAAACCAATAAAATCAAAGTTAACCAACTAGGAAAATCAAAATGGAACCACCTACATCATTCTCATAGTGAAAAAATTGCAACAAAACCAATAAATTAAAATGAATGCGAAGGAGATCTCAGAACTCAACCTAGATGAAAGATACAACACCACATCGCAAAAATCTGTCAATCGCTATAAGATCCATTGAAAACCCAAAAATAGAGAAGAAGAGAAAAAAATAACAAGGGAGTTAACATACTCGGGAATCAAAAAATAAGAAAAAGTATGATCGATTGTAGACCAAATTGATATGAAAGGTAGAGCTACACTAAAAATAAACTAGGAAGAGACTACGGTAGAGAGCCAAGGATTGTAGGAATAATAGACCGAGCATTACTTTAAACACATTACATAGGGCCGGGCGCGGACCATGTCACGACGTGTACCTAGGGGTCACAATGTGTATGAAACAATAGATAAATATGCTGAAAACCCCATCACCTCGGGTAGAAAACCCCATATTTAATTCCTACAAGATGTGTACCTCAGGAACATGATGTGTATTAGCTCATGACATGATCTCTCAATTCAAAACATAAAACCAGAAGAAAGTATAGCATGTGTACTTTATGTACACACCGCATACCTAATCTATATTCTATAGTAAACCAAGAAAAAAACACATAAAAATGATTTTTTACTGAAAGGGAACATAAAAATGTTCAAAAAATCACCTGATCAATGTAACAGGATGTTACAACCTCCCCACCAGAAAAAAAATTTGTTCCCCCATAATGCCTATGAATACTCTTCCATGCCAATGAGATGAGGCCACTGCTCTCTCATCAGTGGCTCACGTTCCCACATCACATGACTATCAGATCCATTTTTTCATAAAACAACAAGACAATGGTATTATATTCCCATGAATCAATTTTTTTCTGAGAAAAAACTATCCTAGTCGGTTGCTCAGTGTATGGTAAATCAGGCTCGGTCATAAGATCACTCCTTCTCAAAACGTGAGATGGGTCAGATATATACTTTCTCATTTATTATACATTGAGAAAAATATGTATCAATGTAAACTATGGTGGATGTTCTAGACTATACAAAATCTTCCCCACATTCTCAACAACCTCTAAAGGTCATATAATGAAAGGATCCATCATTCCATAACTCCCAATACATTGATGACTTAACTGAGTGAAAACATTAAGAACAAATAATCACCTACAAAAAACACCAAAGGTCAACGAAATCGATCAGTATAAGACTTATATAGTATTTTTTCTGTTAATATATGATGTTTCGTCTGAATATTTTATTTTTCCTCCTAAACCAAGCTTGGTTCAAGTAAATAACATTCACCATCCCCCAACCAACACACTAGATATTTACAAGGCCAGCCATATATGGCCTTGTAAAGTTCCATTCTGATCATAGATTGGAGTCTTTTTTATAAAAGATCTCAACTAGCCCTATTTGATAATCCCAATCCCCTCTAAGGTCGAGAACATAAAAACAATGAATATCCTCATGAATCTATATAGCTATTTCTATCAGGACTTCCAACTACGGATAGTAGGACAAGCTCAAACAAAACAATGATCCCAATGCCTCCTAAAGGATTCTCCAAAAGAGATAATTCAATGGAAGATTCAAATTAGATTCTATTGTAGATGGATCTTTGTGCAAGATAATAAAAACATTCATGTAGAGATTTCTAATCTCCTCATCTTTGGCCATATCATGAATGGGAATAAAGTGTGACAACATGGTTGGCCTATCGATAACACCCCATATTTCATTCTTCTTTATTTGGGTATGAGGAATACCAATAACAAATTCCATAGAGATCTTGTCACACTTCCATGTAGGGACTGGAAGTGGTTGATATAGTCCTGAAGGTTTCTGGTTCTCATCTTTCACTATTTTTCACATATAACAATGATAGACAAACTCAACAATTCCACATTTCATACCTAGCCACCAGAACATCCATATTTTATCATAGAACATTTTTTTTGTTCATGGTTGTCTATACCACTAAGAAATATGGAAATCACATATCACTCCATTTATTTCTGCTAACGGAATAACGAAGCGATTCTGATAAAATAGAACACCATTTTTGTAGAATGTCCATGGGGAAACTATCTTCCCACCATAAAAAATCAATAATGATATGAAACTCATCATCATTCTCTTGATCATGAAGAATTATTTTGAGACAAGTAGAAATCAATTACACACTGGCTAAGGAGACATCATCCCCATTTTCTTGAACTCCAATATGAAATTGTGCAAAGGAAACCATCAAATTCCACTCTTCTCAAGAATATTTCATTTTTTGGGGTTGAAATTCTCCTTCTCAAAGAATCATCATCAACATTACATTTCCATTGGTTATATGTGATATTAATTTCGAGATAATATAGATACTCTACCCACTGCCACTACTTAAGATTCAAATATTTTTTAGTGAATATATAACCTAGGATTTTGTGGTTTGAATACACTATAAAACATTATCCAAAATGGTAGTGCCAGCAACTATTAAGCAACTTCATCACTACTACATGTTCCAGGTCATGGGTAGGATTACTATTCATGTGTGGCCTAAGGTGAGGAGATACATATGATACCACATGATAACCCTACATAAGAATAAATCCCATTCCAGAACCTGATGTGTCACAAAAGGCCACATAGTCCTTCCCAGCTTCTAGGAGAGTCAAAATTGGTGAAATTGTCAATAAATGTTTCAACTTGAATAAATAAATCTGATATTTATAATCCCATGCAAATATCACCCCCTTTTGAGTTAGAGAAATCATCAGAGAAGGCAGATTCTAGAAGTGTTTCACGAACCTGCAGTAATATCAGGATAAGACCAAGAATCCCTAGATCTCAAAGACATTTTGTGGATTCTCCCAAGACACAACATCCTTCAATTTCTCAGGATCTACTAATACAACCTGTTGAGACTCCAAGTGTCCCAAGAAAAGAACTTCTTGAATCTATAAATTACACTTTTAAAGATTGGCTAAGGGTAGTGATTTCTCAGTTCACTCAAGAACTATTTTCCTATGTTGCACATGGTTCTCCTCAAACATGGAGTAGAAAATAATTTCATCCACAAATACTACCACAATTTTTCCATATAATCAAGGTAAATCATTTTCATAATGTACATGAAAACTGATAGATCATTTGTTAAACCAAAGTGTATTATAATGTACTTACGGTGCCCATACCTACTCTGAAAGGAGGTTTTCAAAATGTTAGATTCATATATCCACAATTGATGTAACCAAATTGATGTTCAATCAATAAAAACATCTTTTCCCCCTTTAGATGATCATATAAATCAACAATTTTTGGGATAAAAATTATTTTCTTTATCTTAACATGATTGAGATTTTTAAAATCAACATATAAGCGAAGAGGACGATCATCCTTCTTAGAAAAGAGGATGATGCTACACAAGGAGACACCCTTAGTTGAATAAATCATTTCTTAAGAAAATTTTCTAACTGAGACATCTTCTATTTTAGTTTATATGGAGGCCTTTGATATATTGGGATATTGACTTATTGAGTTGCATAAATTACATCAATATAAAAATCATCCTCTCTCACTGATGGAAGACCAGAGTAATCCAAAGGAAACACATCATAACACTTGATGACTATTAGAGGAATTTCACCACCCATTGGATCTTTATAGAGGTCAAAATAAAACATTGATATCACTTTCAATAAATCATGATAAGAAGGTCCGGATCTACTCGACCTTGGGTCCCATTCTCATTGAAAGACAATATGCACACCACTAGGTGTAGTAATGTATATCCACTAGAGATTAAAAAAATTTGGTATTTTTTGGAAGTAATACAATCCATCATGAATAAGATGTCTAGATATTTTTTATAAAAAAAGAAACCTACAAGATAGCTAAACATCTAAAGTGGAGAAGTCAAAAACAGGACTATAGAGACCATTTTCTCTTTTTATACCAAGTGGTTTAGTAATATCCATTTCACAAGATAGTTTCTCCATAAAATGATTAAGAAGGTTAAAAATTATTGTTCGAATAAAATATTGAGATGCACCATTATCCAAAATATCTGTCACAAATTACTAATAAATTGTAATGGTTCCTCTCATAGTCACTAGGCCAGTATCTATATCCTAGGGAGACTCTTCCACTATGTAAAGAATCTTCATTCCAGATTCCTATGGCTAGAACACTTTTATCATAGAATAATTGCATTCCCCTATAGATTTAGGAGGATCTTATGATCTTTTCCAACCTCAAGTGTTAGAGAAGTGATTGAATAACCCTTTCAAATTCATCGAATGTCTGCATTATCTATTGTTCTTAGATTACTTTAAGGAAACCCTCGTAGAATATCATAGATTTCCACCCTGACAAAAAGTATAAAAACTTCCTCCTAGAGTTGTAGGGGGTCTGGAAGGACTTCTTCATCGAGAAATACCATGAGGATCATCACACTTTAGTTTTACATTGATGGAACCAACACTGCCGCTGGGAAAAAAGTAACTCCCATCAACCCTGAATTTCTAGCCAAGTCCATCTCAACAATAACAGGACTATCCAGCACATCATCATAAGTTGGAATCTTTATCAAGAAAACCTTGAGAATGAATATATTATTTAATTCCTAAATTTAACTATCGGGATATAATCATCTCATTTGATACAATCTTAGGAGGAAACTACACCAGCTCAAAAAATCGATTTGAATACTAAGTCATGGTTTTGTTGGCCTGCTCAAGCATCAAAAACTCCATAGCCTAATCCAACACCATCAAATCATGATAGATATAATTGGTGAAACGAAAATTTAAGCCTTTCAACTATACCCCTCCATCAACATTTTGTCCCACCATCTCCATCTTAGTCCCTCCAGCACGAAGGTGGTACACTTCACCATGATCACATACACTGTCCCCAAGAACTCCAAATGATGTTCTATCAATCCCAATCATTCCTTGGTATGTTGAGAATTTGTGGTTCTTTTGAAGAATAGTGGCTTATGGTGATGGAACCCTTGAAAGTGGTTCCATAGAACATCCCCCTGAGAATCCAAAACTGGATCTAGAGCAGGAATTGGAGGTGGTGCATGTCCCAGTGTTTAATCAATGCACATAATCATCTTAACCAGATTCAGATCAACAATAAGATATTATTACTAAGGATCAGTAGTATACATTTCATGTATCTGATTTATACGTCCTTTAAGAGGCATGATGCTACAAAACAACATCAGATAAAAATGGAACATTAGATTAATACTCAATATGGGTAGATAGAGAAAAATTCTCAGCAGAAGGGACAAACAAGATTCGGATTTCAACCTATCAAAATATCTATAGAGAAAAGTCTTTATTTAACCCACAAGAATTATTTCCCTAACCACTACTAGAATCTCAATGTACATTATAGTGAGAGTTGGAAACAATGTAAATCAAAACTACCTCTTATGTCTAGACAAGATTTCAAAAATTCATGTTGACATTAAAAAAAATGATCAACAGCCTCCTTTGATACATGTTTTTCATGAACCAGCTTGGGTTCACTTGTAATATGTTTACGGATCCAGCCATAAAATGACATGATGGGATTTACTAATCCCCAAGGGTCGGCTACTAGAAATTAGCAACATACAACATACAAGTGGGAATATTTTTTTCAAAACAATACAGAAGAAAAGGATAAAAGATAGTATGCATAAGAAAAGGAAAACTCTATTGGGAATAAAAGTACATGAAAATAATGAGGCTTAAAATCCATTGCACTATAACCCAATTCACTAGAAACGAAAATATCCCTAATCTCCCTATGGACACAACTCTCTACGTCCAAAGATCATCATTTGGATCCACCTTCAAGGGATTCTTTCCGTTTTCTCGAGCCTGGAGGAAGAAAGTCTACAATCACCCGAAGTAGATAATAGGGTGTGAGCCTAATCCCAATAGGATACCACCAAAAATTCCATTAGAAATTCCAAAAAATAGATTATCTAAATAAAATATTGATTATTTTTCAGAATAAACAGGTTATGAAATTTTAAATCACAATAAAAAAAATTATATACATTTTCAAAATGATGGAAAATACATTCAGGGCGTAAAAATTACACAATAATACATGGAACATTTCTAAAATAGTGGATTATATAAAATATTTATATAATTAAATTTATATGAATTATGAATGAATGTAAATAAGTACAAACACCAATAGAATACATTAATATCTCAAATATAAATAAACATGCGAGCAACAGAGTCAGCTTCCAAAAGGTATGATAGTATTAACCAACTATTGGATTTCTCATTATCTTGGTGAACATGAAAAATTTAGTATATAGACATATCTATGACACAGGCCAATAGAGACTCGTCACTAACCCATTGGGGATTTGACCTATTATATGTATGTTTTATAACATTGTAATCTGGTAAAGTGTATACAAATAATTCCATAACAACATTGGTATTCAATGAAATTTTAAATGATGGGTTAAATATTTTGAAACATCTTAAATATATGATCAATCCCATTCTTCAATTTCCAAAAATACCAATTTCATTCAAATTAAATCCAAAATATGTTTTATTAAAAAACATGTATTTTTCAAAAGATAAAATCACTGTGTTTATATCAAATCATCTTAATACATTTTCATGAGTTTTAAATTCATTAGAAACCAATTCATTCAATTTCATAATTTATTTACAAAATTAAAAAAATCATTAAAAATTTTTCATCATGAACCACCATTTAAATAAAAAAATTTAATATATGCAATTTACATAATGACACACCAATTAAATAGAATTTGGTGTTTTCCAAATTTCTGTTCCAAAAACATTTCAAATATCCAAATTCAATATAATTTTTCATTATTAATGAAATTGAATGGATTTTTAAAAAACATAATTGAAATCAGCAACTAAAATAAACTAATAAAATAAAAATTCACCAAATTGGAAAATCAGAATAGAACAACCTACTTATTTTCTGAAGAGCTACACTCACAACAACACCCGTCAACAAGAAATAATGTCAAAGATATATTGAAACTCAACCTTGAACAATGATCAAATACAAATTTCATAGATCCATAAATACCTAGATGATCCATTGATGAAACAAGTTTATATAAGGAGTGAAACATGAAGAAAAAGGGATAGAACCTACCCGATAACCACATTGTAAGAAAAATGATGATTGAAAGCTAATCAAGTTGATCCGGAAGTTGGGGAGCCTCTATTAATCCCATAGGGAGAGACTAGGGTCAAGAACCAATAGTTATGGGAATACTATGCTAAGAGGTACTACCAAACTTATTACTTTCGGATGGTCGTGAGCCGAGTCAAGACATGTAGAGGTTTAAGAGAAAATCTCTTCCCCTATTCAGATATGCCTATTTGGAGTAAGTCACCAGCCCCTGGCCTATTGAATGTGGTCTTTGGGTAGCCTAGGAATGGGCCTTGGACGACAGGTTATGATATAATATGAAAAAAATTTATTTACTTATTAATATTTATACGATTGAATTATAATTTAATGAAATGAGTGGACATGATAGTGGTAGTCATTGTTCACATAGAATATTTTTAAAACAAATAATCCATTAACATTTTTGTATGAAAGGATAATAATCACATTGTTGGGATAACAATTGCAATATTACATTAAATTATTTTTACGAATACAATTGTTAAATAAAATAAATTTAAAAAATCATACTGAATTTTTTTAGACATTAATATAACTTATTTATTTGGAAGAAAAATGATTTTAAACCGATTATATAAAATATGTCATATTTTATTAAACACATGTTCTCAAAAAATTTAAGTACCAAATAGATGAAAATGATACTATAACATTAAAAATAATAAATTTGAATTGGAAAATAAAATTAAATGGATTTTTTATGCTATTATGCAATAATTGCTTTTAATGTAAATTCATGTAGAAAAAATATTGATTAAAATTAGATTGAAACCTAAATATTTTAAACCATTGGAAGTTTTTAATTCACAAACAAATTAAAATGAATAAAATAGAATGATATATTATGTGACATTAGGAGAATGTGATTGAAAATATAACATATCAAATTAGTAGAAGATACACCTCATAAAACAATATGGGTCTATGATATGACATATGTATAAAATATATCAATTTTATACAAGAAACCTATACTAATATCACAAGGTTTAATATAGATTTAAGGAAAGAATCAACCATGTGTATAAAATTTATATAAAAATAATGAAATTTTAATAACCATGTAAGATAATAAAATTACATTACACACATATTCTTTGAATATCAAATACAAAAAATCTATAATGTAACATAATTTAAAGAAATTATGTAAATAAAATATTTACCACATTATAATTCTTTATTTCAATACCAATGGGTAAAATTAATCAAATTGAAACATAAAATACCGGAAATTTTGAATGAATCAGGACATTAAAAATTAAATTTCTAGTATATCTTCTTTAAAAATGAAATCAGGTCCATATATTTATAATATTCCTCAATTAAAGGAAACTGAGGAAAGATACCATATGTCCCACTGACGTTTTGTTGAACATTATTTAACCTCAATTATATTTGTTTAAATAATATAATTAAATTATAAAAGAAACATATTCTAGTTTATAATATCATATGTGATACTTTTATAATATCTTATCACTTATTCACTCATAATCATTCATTATTAGACTTCTTTTTAGCATTTATTACTCTACTTTCTCATGGATGGTTCAACATGACAATTATGGTTCTTCAGAAAAATATAGAGTTCCCAAATTTATAAAATTATATTAATTTTTTAAATATTTTGATGATTATTTAAATTTATGTAACCATTATTTACAGTCTACCATGGATAATAGATCATATTGCTTATTAGAGATGGTAGGACGTACAAACATCGAGTGACGTTATCATTTACTCAATAGATGTATGGTTAACGGATAGGGTTATATATTGATTTTATTAATCCATTACAATATCATATATAACAAAACAATACATTATATTTATCATTATTACATTCTTTGTAAAAATTATCTGATAAATGTTTTTCATCGCTTCATGAGGCGGTACTATGAAATACACATGATCGATTTTAGGATATTTCAAATAGAATGAAAATAAAAAAGGAAAATATTATATTATTATTATATAAATCATTATTTAATAATAAATATTATATATACACATTAAATTAATCACTCTCTTCATCTATGTTCAGTTTTTATGGAAAATGAGTTACATCTATTTGTGAGGAATGGTCTACTATACACATGATCAATGATTTCATATCCCAAATAATGGAAGAAGAGATGGATCTAGGTTATTAAATTAACTTAAAAAATTATTAGTATATGTTAATTACTATTTTAATTATATATGAATTATAAATATATAATTTATTATTATAAATGAATAAAAAAATGAAATAGCTTCGTTAAGACGATTAACTTCTATAAGAAAATCCTCTTTTGGATATCCTCTTACGAACACTAGTGTTTGTTTTTTTGGAATACTATTAGCTCTTAAATATGAATAAAGGTTTTTATGTGTAATTATAGTTGGATTTTTTTTCAGAAAAATATATTTATATTTTTCAAAAAGTTAAAATACGGAGGTCCATTTTATAATTGAAGATGAGTGACATTTTTGTAAATACACCAATCTATTCAAGGATAAGATGTGACTCTCAGACCATGTGCATAAAAATGAATAAAAATTTATTGGAGGGATATTAAGGTCATGTGAATCCTCCAAAATTTAAAAAGATATCTTTTATAAAAATCTTATTCCCTTATCCTTTCAGTTTATTTACATTTACAATGATCATTTTTTCCACACTAACTATTTTTTTACATAGGTAATTATTCATTTAAGAAAAAAACATGATCAAGAGAGATTTTATGATTTTTACCAAATAATACATAATATGAAATATTATTTTTCAAGAAAAATTCAACTCCTATTGATTATTAATTTTTACATTATCAAATATAACATGAAACCCCCCATTTTGACCTCAGTTGCGCAATATAAATTTTAGTGTCTTTACTATACATTATTTTCAATAAGTATGTTCAAAATATATATAATTTTAATACTTATGATTCCAAATATGGGAAAAATTTATGTAATTTTAGATACACATGTAGTAAAATTTAATTTTAAAATAAATATCATAAACATAATGAAAAAGTGGGTTTTCAAGAAATATATTTTTCTATATTAAGACGATATTATATTAACTCTTTTACAAGAAATCATATTTTTGTGAATGATAAGTAAAATGTATGTATATTTAATCTATAAATTTCATTTAAATCATTTCTCACTAAGGGTTATTTTAAATAATGAAAATGGAAATAATATTATACCCATTAAAATAGTTTTATGAAAAATGAATTTTGAAGCCTAAAAATAATCTGATACCAAAATTGGGTGTAACGATGGATAAAATGTATTTAATTATTTCAAAACTTACTAAATTTTAATTCTTTATAGTTAAATCAAAATAATATCATATTTATGCTTTTAAATTACTTAATTTGTTTGTACAAGAAATGATAGTTTAAAAAAAATTAGAATTTTTTAACATTAACTTAAAAAACCAACATTTAAAAAATTGAAAAAATTAAAAACAATTTTAGTTTTAAATTATAATTTAAAATTTAATAATATTTAATTTAATAAAATTTATAATTTATGAAAAAATAATAATATTATTTTCTAAAAAATAGAAATAATCATTTTTGATGAAAACTTTTTTATGAATAAACTGACACTACTAAAAAATGAATTATAAGATTAATTATGTTCTTATCGATTAGGAATATATATAAATGTGTTTTATATTTAGGTAAATCATATTCACAATTTCTAAATTAAGGGAAATTTTATAATGTTAATATTTAAAAAATATATTTTATAGGTCATTTAAGCATGATGTTTCGTGTCGTATATGCTACCAGACACTATTCTAATATTATAATATCTCAACATTTTTTGTACCCCAACATTTCAAAGAAAATAAATTTATAAAAAATAAAAATATAGTAAAATATTTAGGTTTATTATTCTTTTTAAAATTAATAAATTCCCTCCTTGAAAATTTGAACTTGCACTCAGAATTCAAGAGTTGGATATTTGAAAATACCTTTGTTGAGCACCAAAATCACATAAATCATTAATAAAACATTCTATTAAAACATGAATATAAAAATAATAAGGTCATTTGGATTAAAAAATTATTATTTTTCAATTTATGGGAATCTTGGTGGTATTTAAAAATATCGACATTTAAGAAAGGAATAAATAATCACGGGGATTGATTTAGATCATTAATCATAATAAATTTAATGATCACGATAATTTGGAAACAAAAAAAACTAAAATCTATGATTCGTTTAAAAAAACTAATTCATAGTATATTTTGGTGATATGTTTACGCATCCAAACTAACTCTAAAACATGAATACCAAAAAAAAATATTCACAATGCTCTAAAATTATCTTTTAATGTATTGTATGATCCAAAAATGTATAACAATTTATTCCCTGGGACTTTAAATGTTAACAAAGACTGAAATCATTACCACAAGGTAAGATAACAAAAAAAAATTATAATCCTTAATATTTAAAAATAATGAAATTTATGACAAAATATCCTTCAATTTTTCATCATATTTTACCATATAAATATATAACTCTCTATATCAATAAAAAATTTGTATTCTAAATATTATAGGTTGTTTATGCCATAAATGTGATTTTAAAAATTTTAACATTCTTCCATAAATTTTTATTTCATTCTATCGAAAAAATTCATTACAGTATACCTAATGGATATTTATAGATAATCCTAAAAAAAATATGCTAAAATTTAAATAGTATCCTAAATACAAAAAATATTTGATCCTATATTATGCATACAAAAATAAAATATATACTTAATCATTGAATGATTTAAGTTAAATTAATTAGATTCTAAATTGCATATAACATAGGATAGTGGTTGTCTATACACCATTATCTCTTTTAATTTGTGAGTTCAAGTCCCACTACCTTACCCAATGTGATGTGTTATCACATGACGTACATGTTTTCCTTTTTATAAATGATTATTAATATAATGCCTATATTTTTCTAAATTTTTAATGAACCATAATTATCACAACATCAAAGTAATGATTATCTCAAATCTTTCATGTACCTTTAATGTTATGTTCACCAAATATAAAGTCATTATTACATAAATAATTATTTCATATAACAAACCATGGTACTTTATTTTTATAAAAGTTCCTAGAAAATTACCTTAATATTATCAAAGCCTATTATAAAAAAATAAAAATGGTTATTTATGCCATTAAGTATATTACCAAATATATTTTTTTAACCAATGAAATGTTAGTGTTAACTATGTTCATTCATGGTCATTTATTATAGTGTGCTAGATACAAGAAATAAAACCACAAAAGACTGAATTGTTTCATAGTCTTTATAAACTGGACACCTACATGATTACTGTATAAAATTTTGATAAAATAAATACAACATATGGAATGTAATTTTTTACATCCTTGAACTCATGAAAGAATTCATTCTTTATATCATGGGAAATGAAACAAAATTCGGGTGAGTATATATTCCCTATTTGAGTTAAGTGATATAAAATATTTCAAGAATTAGTGAATCATACTGAAAATGGCAAGGTAAAAATTTGAAGACCCACTGAATTTAGTACATAACATGACTATCTATATTTTATATGGAATAATTAATTATATATGGTAAATAACTGAATACATATTCCATTTAATAAATAAATTACGTAGAAAATGATTCCTGTGATATTATAAATGAAATAATATTTTGCATAATAATCACTAAAATCTTAATGAAGGAAAATATTTACATTTAATTTAATGATCTCGTGAAAAATTATACATTTACCATTAAGACCTTTTTTCAAGATAGTTTAACTGATAGGTAGGTATATAACTGAAACCTATTTCTATAAGGGTAGCTAAATTATCCATCTATTGGAAATAATGATTTATTAAAGGGATATCTGTAACCAGTATCCATAAATAACATCATTTACAAAATATTATTCATATATCAAATATTAGATTTAATTCATGAATAATATTCCTTATTAACAGATTTGACTATCGTGTAGGAAAAAAATTGATATTAATTTCCTCAGTCAATCCCATAACTTTTAATGTGAAATTTCATATGTATAAATGATTTAATTTTTATATATTAATAATATCCATGATATAAAATGTATATATATAGTGGAAATTTAATTTCTCATGATCATATGAAAGTGAATATTTCAATATAAAGATAATGATTAAAAAAATTAATCAATAAATAGAATTCAATAACTTCCCTAGTAAAACAGATTGAAAACCATATAGATAATGAATTAGAATTGTAACATTACAAAATATATTCCATATAGTTTATGTAAGATAATGGATTATTTTTAATTTTGGAAGTAAATACCATAACAATATTACTGAAAATATTTTTTAGGAAAATAAAATTTTAACAATAAAAATAATTTTTGATAAAAAATTATAGAATAATTAGAAAACAGAATTATTTAAAAATAAATATTAAAAATTTAATTTAATATTCAATTTAATGTGTTTTTATAATTTAATATAGTTCCTTTCATTATATTTGTCTTAAAAACCAATAATATGCTAAATATTTTGTATGAAAATATAATTAATTACATTTTGTGAAAATGAATGTAAGATTCATTTTAATTTTATTAAAATAAAATTACCAATAAAAATTATTTTAAATAAAAAATGTGAATAATTTTAGAGAACACATTCATAAAACATAGACTATAATGAAAAAATATTGTTGAACAAAGTGAGAAATGAGGAGAGATTTTATAAGAAACATTTTCCTATAAATTTTATCTACCACGGTGATAAAAATGTTACTATTATTTTACACAATCACGATGAAAAATAATTGAATAAAATGAAAGGGTTTTATTATATTATGTTAAAAAAATTCATTCAATGGTAATAATAGTATTAATAATCCTAATTAAAATCATATTGAAACATAAATCACTTATCACTTATATACGATTTGGATAATAAGAAACATGAAAGGAATAACATTTATTGAAACATTAAATAACATAGATATATTTAGATTATTGATACCAAAAAATAAATGTTTTAATAGATACACATCATATAAAATGATAGGTGTATAACATGAAAAATTTCCCAAAGTGGATAACATGTGATGCTCATACCTTATAGTCATCATAATGTTGAGGTGAGAATTAATCAATGAATTTATTATGTGTATCTAATTAAAAAACTATATTAAATAAGTTTGAATAAAAAATATTCTAATAAAATGTGGTTATACACATAAGATAAGAATTTCAAAGATAAATAAGAAGAAATTTAACCCAATGAGGAGAAATTGATTTATGGAATTTTTTACAACTTCGTTACATTATAGTATAATCCCCTCAGATGAAATAAATAAATTTTGAACATAAAAAAACATTAATTATGAAAAAAATCATGAAATTAACTACCAATGAGGTAATACACACATCATAAAAAACAAACTAGGTTCATAACATTAAAACATGCCTCAATATTAGTAAACTGTGACAAAATCCCTTACAACACACTTCATTTAGTTGAGGAAAAAGTATCCGAATATATAATGGTTTTAATATTATTTTTAATATATACTAAAACCATATACGTGTTTATAGAATCATATTATGTAGTTTTATACCAAATTATAACATTTTTTCAATTATCATTCATTATTATTATTGTTTCATATGTTAAATTCCTTGTATTCTCATAGATGTTTTAATGTGAACATTCTATATTTTTAAAATAATATATAGATAAATAATTTATAAAATTATATTAGTTACATAAATACAATTTTAATTGGATATATTTTTATTATCATTATTTTAACAATAAAATGGTGAACATGTCACATCAGTTTGTTGAGACGGTAGGTCGTATGTATGGACAAACAACACTATAATTTACTTTATAGATTATGTGGTATGGAATCAGGGGATATATAAATTTACATAATTAAAATCATATAATATATATTACAAATATTAATTAAATTTATCCTTATTACATTTCATGTACATCGTATGTGAAGAATTAACCTCATTTCATTGCGATTAGGTAGTCCCCCGTATACACGTGTGACATTGTCATATTTTAAACATAATGGAATTAATGAATATAAATGTTATATTAGAATTAAATAAGAATAATAACATCATAAATATTATATATATATATATATACATTAAATAAATCATTATGTCTAAAAATGAGAGGTGTTGATGGAAAATGTGTTACATCCGTTTACGAGGCAGTAGTCCGTCATACATACAATCTACATTTTTTCCCCTTTTAATTGAAGAGGATACCAATATAGAAAATAAATTTAACATATAAAATAATTATATAAGGTGATGTTTTTTATTATTATATTGTAATTTTTTATATGTATTTTCTATTTTTAAAAGAGTAATGAAAATTAGAAAGCTTTTTTAAGTAAATTACCGTATCTTAAAGAATCCTACATTCGATCTCATCTTAAGGACACTATAGTTGGTATTTTTTAGAATTACATCTTTTCTAAAATGAGAAAATTAGTGTTGGTGAGAGATCTTTATTTTTTTGAGGAAACTTACTTGATAGATGTGATGATGTGAGGGGGGTGTGTCCTTTTATAATCACGTATTAGTTACATTTTTGTAAATACTCAAAACTATTTAATAATGGGAAGTCACTATCACCCAAAATGCCTCAAAAATTGAAAAATAATGTATTAATTATATTTTAAGGTAAATTCACATATATATAAAATATACAAAAATGTTTTAAACATGTTATTATATTATTCTATATGATTTATACCTTTACCATTTTATTTTTCACCGTGGTAACTACTTCATAATGTATGTAATTAGACATTTATGATCAAAATAAATTGAGACATTTTAGGAAATTTTTAACTAATGACTAATTATTTTAAATAAAATTAATGCAAATAATATATTTGTTTTGAATGTTTATTTTACCTTAAACACATGTAATGTGAAAAAATCCATTTTACCATTTATTTTTCTTCTATAAGATATGTAGTCTCCCCTAATCATTATGATCAAAATATGATATAATTATAATAAAATATTAAATAAATTGATTAAAAAATATAGAATTAATTTTATGAAATTTAACTTCAAGAATTTATAGAGTTTAATTTAAATTTAAATCATATAGACATGATGAGAAACAGGGCATCGATAAAATAATTTTTATATCATAAGATGATATTATATTTACTTTATTAATAGTAAGCATCAATATATGAGTTTAAATTAATATTTTTATAAGAAATCCATAAATTTCATTTACATAATTCTTAATTTACTATTATTTTAATATATTATAATTTAAAAAACTTTATTCACTTTAAAAATGATTTATGAAACATATTTTTTTACGAAAAAAGATAAACTGACACCAAAATTATTTAAAACAATTATTAAAATTTAATAAAATATTTTAAATATAACTAAATAATACATGTGTTACAATGAAATAAAATTAATTTCATTATATGAGTTTTAAATTATGTAATTTATTAGAATGAAATCATAGTCTTACAAAAACATATATTTTTCAAATTTCACAAAATAATTTCTCTTTTTAGGAAAAGTACCAAACTATAACCATAAGATAATTTTGATATAATTATTTAAAAAATGTATTTAATTTTATTAAATAAATTTTATATATGTTGTATATATTTTATTTTTATTTGGAGAATTTATAAATATTTTTTTGTGAGAAAAATGTATTTTTTAAAGAATAGATCATCCTTAAAAAAATGATTGATTATTATCAACAAATGTGTATTAATTAAGATATATATAAATTTAATGACTCACATAATCATATACAAAAATGTAAATTTAATCATTAGTTTCTAAAAATAACATATAAATAATATATTTTTTGGTTTGTTTATGTTTGGAGTTGTGTGTCATGTATAATATCAAACAAAATGTAGTAAGTTTAAAATAAATCCACTGTATATACCTCATTTTATCAAACAGATTACATCTATTTAATATAAATACTCTATAAAATATTAGTTTATTATAGAAGAGATATATATTCGTTATTATATACCATAATAGCATCTCAGTTTATAGTCAATGTGTTTTTTTAATATTAGAAATATTAAAACATGAATTAAACATGTAAAAGGGGAAATAAAAAAGAAAAGGTTTAGTGAAGACCATTACCATGGCTTATAGAACTATCCATTTAATATTTAATAAGTATCTTAGTGGTTGTACAGTTAAAATCAAAATATACCTATAACATTTCTAAGGTTTTTGGGAAGTGGTTTTTTAGGGATTGGTCACCGTCAAATGCTTAATATGTGTGAATAAGCGAGGGGGGTACTTACCTTTTATACTTGAGGAGGAGTGTAACATTTATAAATAATAAAAACTATAATTCAATAATAGGAATTAACTCTGAAAATAATTACATTAAAAATTGATAAATAATTGATTATAGGGATGGTTAGGTGTAGCAACACCACCCCCAAAAAGTAACCTTTTTAAACGTGATATTCCTTTATCCTCTATGTTTACGTACTTTTACTATTTTTTCACCATAGAATCTATTAATTTTTATTAACATAGTGAACTTATCCATTAAGAATAAAAAAAATATAAATATTAGATAATATGGACAAACTTATTCAAACCATGAATTATAATTTATCAAATAAAATCCTTATGTGTGTGAGAAATTAATTTTAGCAGAATATAATGTAATGTAATTATACTCTTTTTAAATATATCCATGGTAATTAATATTTAATATATTAACTATTCAAAATTACAAAAATTAAAACTAAATTAATTAATTAATTACAATTATGATGATTCAAAAGAATTAATTAATTTTAAAAAAATCAATGTAGATAATTGTCATAATTTAACATAAACACAAACCTGTAATGATGATGGAAAAGATATTTTACATAGAAAACTTTTTCAAATGTCTAAGAAGTTTTTATTCCAAAACTCATCAATAAATCGATTAAAATAAACCTAATTGGATTCATAAAAATAGATTCGAAATAAATTTAATTTTGAAAATATTTGTAAAAGAAAATTTATCTTTATAAATACTTTATAAAATAATAATTTCAATATAATAATTATTTGTAACTATTCATCAAGAAACGAATCATTTTAGACAACTATCGTAAAGTTACTTTGGAAATGCTGAATGTTTTATTAGAAAAATAAATATATTTTCAAAAAAAATATTTTTAAAATTTGAAAAATATTTTAAAAATAAATGTCCAATGTTTGATGTAAGAAATTTATAATAAAATACAGTGTTTAAACATAAAACAATATTTATTATTATCCCATGAATATTATAAATACTATATAAATGATAAATATTTTATTTAATATATATTATATTAATTTCATTTAAATCATCAAAATATATTAATAAGTTTAATTAATTAAGATAAAAAACAATGTACGTATAAAAATAGTTTTTCATAACAATATATCTTTTACATTCAAATTATTTATATATTTATTTTTAATAAATTTATATCCAATGAATATAATTTATATATTTATAAATTATATAATTTTCATAAGATATTTTTAATTCATACCCACTAATTTAAATGTTATGATCTATCTTTCATATTAAATAATTATATTTAAATAATATAATATGGTTTTTTTAAAATTCATTCATTTGTGTAACAGAGGCTCCCTCAGATATTAAATTTACTTGGAAAAATATTTTATTAAATTTCATGGAGTTATACTATAACAACCTTAAAATTATTATTTTCATTGAAATTTCAATACATTTGTACTATTAACTGAGGATACATCTTCCTCATCTTATCTTATAGATCACATAAAGCATAATCAAAATTTTAGGTTTTCTAAAAAAAATTATTCAGGTGAGTGGTCCTGTTTCAAATCAAATTCACCCAATTATCTAAAATCTTTATTTGTTATTCCTCATAAGAAAAATATTTCTTCAGTCGCATGATATAAAATTTTATTTTATATGTTATATATGATTTTTACATCATCGGGAGATATTTATAGAACATAACATGACCATGAGAGGTGTTTTTTAAGAGAATAAAAAAATACACATCCATCAACAATCGATTGAGAATATCAAAAGTCACATGATATATTGTGTTAAACATTCCCTTTTGTATGAATCTCATAATATTAATTCATGGAAGAATTCATAAAAACACATTCTCATCCACATTGAACTCATATTCTTTCCAATGGTTGTTAATATATTTTTTATCAATTTTCTACTACTATTATGTGATTCTAAATGAATATAACTATATCTAACATTTTATTATAAATCATTTTTCCGAATAGATTTATTTATCCAACATTATCCATGAATAGTAGGGTTATACACATATTTACGTAGAGAGATTATTTATGATCTATATGAATTCTCAAGTTAATGATATTCTTGAATGAAAACCGATTAAAAGATAATATTGATCCCAAACACCATTGAAATCCACAAAACAATATATAAAAATATACTATAGGGTTTGAATTGTTATATCAATGTAATCATTTTATGAAGATGATACACATTGTTGAAACATAACACCATATCAAGGGCTTACTAAATAATTTTCTAGAACATCAATGTAAACCTCAAATCCTAATGAGACACAATACAATGTTTTATTATATAGAACCTTACCATATTTCAAATTGCTATAATGTAAATTTGATCTAGAAGGAAATAATATATGGGATAATGACATGTGAAAACACTGTATAATGATCAAATAAAATCAAACTTTCATTGTGGACTTTAAAAGATGTATGGAGTTTATTGAACAAATCAATGTTAATGGTTTCCTATTTAAATTTTGGTATGGGTAAGGTTTGTAAGGTGAACATATAATTTTTTTCTCAACCTTATCATGATTACATTCCAATCACTAAATAAATCCATTGAAATATTTCAATTTATTCCATCCCAAATGAAATACACTTTTAGATCATTGTAGATATATTATTCATCCATGGTGTGTACGGAATAAAGGAAAATGAGTTTCCTATAACAACTTATTCTCCAATTATAGTATGGAAAGAACACATTCTTGGTTTCTGAGCCATATCATATCATAACAATCAAGGTTTAACAAAATAATATTTCAAACAATATTATTCAACATTATATCTTCTTTTTTGTCCCTCATTAATCATTGCATGGATAAATGGATCAACATTCCATTGAGTATGGTAAGACATTTCCTCTTCAATCATGTTTTAATGATCCATCATTTGAATAATTATAAACATTATATATTCTATGATCCTTATCATTGATAACATACTAATATCATTTTAACTCATAGCATCGACCACCTTGTTAACTTTCCCATATAAGAAATTTATCGAGAAGTAACAATATTTAATCAACACCCTCCATCTTTTATGTAATATATTAATATTTCTCTATATGCATATACATATTTAGAATTCATGATTAATATATATATCAATATGTTGCTCATAAAGGTATATTTTTTATTAATTTAATATCAAAAAACTAAATACAATTCCAAATCATTATTTGGGTACTTTTTCTCATTAACCATCTATTATCATGAGGTAGAAGCTTAAAATATATCATTATAACTTTAAATTCATCCCAATCCATTCTTTGATGAATCACTATTTATTAAATCCCTTAACTGCAAAAGGATAATGTAAATATTGGTATTATAACTAGCCATCTCAAAAGTTCCTTTATATCTTATTTTCATTAGTCATTACAAAGAAACAGGGATACCATACAAGTTAACATAGTCAGTTGATTATATTTTCATTATAAATTATCCGCAATACCTTTATAAAATCCAACCATGAAAATAAAAGTTTGGATCTCATTCAAGGAGGTTGGGTTTGTTAAATGTTAGATAACTCTAATATTTGGTGGATCTATATATTTACCTTATCATTAGTTTACTATAAATAAAAATTATACCATGTGTAACCAAAATTCACACTTGGTAAATTTCACATTCAAATTATCTTTTATTAGAAAAATTCTTTACAATTCTCAAGAAATATTCATTTTCATCTTATCTATTTGAATGTATAAGAATACAATCTATAAATAGTAAAAATAATATATCAAATTAATATATAAATACTCTATTAATTAAATCCAAGAAGATAAGAGGGCATTAGTAAGACCGAATGGAATCACTATTTATTCATAGTGTCTATTGTAAATGATGTTGTCTTGGGTATAAAATATTTCTTGGCCCTTAATTGAAGATATCTATAATGAAATATATTTTTTTAATCACTGAGGTCTGCAATGAAAAAAAATAAGCTATCAATATGGGTTAGAGTATACTTGTTCATACTTTTGATCTTCTTCAGTTTCTTTTAATCAATATAGTGTAATAATAATCCAACATAATTGTTGACAATAAGAATAGTAAACCCCAATGAAATGCACATGTCCAAATAAAAACATTCTAAATATTTCCCTATAGTATCTTCATCAATTCATTCAACATGATTGGGGCCACTCTATTGAGAGTTTTTGAAATTTTTGTAGCACTAGGTATGAGTTCTATTTAGAACTAAACATCCAGATTCAGGGGAAGACTAATTTTTTTTTTCCACAAATAAATCAACAAACTCTCACAAGATAGGCATATCACAGATTTGATGATCCATCCCAACTATATGAGATAAAAAACCGTTTTAAAATGGAATAAAGATCCTAGTAGTGGATGGAATGTCAATTAGATGTTTTAATTCATCCTCACACAGGGAGCAAAATATGGGTTTATTTGTAATGTAAAATATAGATTACATCTATATAAAATTTACATGGGATCTATAAAAATAAATCCAATCATACACAATAATAACATAAAATTAATCTAAATGGAGAGTCATAAGATTAACAGGAAGAAAATCTCACAAACATCATATAGTGTAGAACTATTGACTGGAGATGCACAAATCATACCATTTTGTTTTTCACTTCTAACACAATAAATAATCACTGACATAGTTATTTAGAACCCTTTTCAAATACCTTATATATAAATTAATGTCTATATGTAGAATAAATTAATAAATTTTCTTCTCTAGAGTAGATAATAAGTGTACCTTTCATCATTTCTATCTCTTAACCCACTTAAGAAGTCATGATAGAATGGTATTCCCATTTTTCTCTGATTGAAAGAGGCTTTAGAAGCTGATAATCATCACAAACATTTATATTTGTTCATTATTTCGGATTATTCATATACTATTATAATTTTAATCATTTTAGTTTCAGTGGTGAATTAGTGGGTGTCTTATTCTATTTATTATTGTCAAACAAAAACGTCATTTCCATTAGATATTTATTTTATATTTGACCCACCCTTCAAAATAAAATTAAACTCATAGTTTTAGTCATTATATTCCCCTGATGATTCAACCTGAATATCTAAAATTTAGATGGATATAATAGATTTCCAACATGATATTTGTATTATATTTATATGTGAATCAATATTCCATTTCATATAATAACCATTATAGTGGAGGGAATTCTAAATTTAAATTGCTACTATGAGTGCATATCAAAAAGGATCATTTTAGATAAAATATTATCGTATATGTGATTCCTTTCAGATATTTGATTTTAGGGCACCATATTAGCGACAGAACTTACTTTTGATTTTGATAATATTAGTAGAATCATAACTCAAAATTCTATAAAAATTTTCTTCATAGGTACAAGAAAATTCATCAACATTTTTATTTATCTCAATTAATTAATTTTTCAATATAATATAATGAATTTTATTATAGTATATACAATAAGATATTCTCTTGGACTCATCCTATATTAAGTAATTAGGTTCTTCCAGTTTCCTCATATTCTGAAAAATAGTTTATCATTGATCTTAAAAACATTACAAAAAGGATAAATATATAAAAATTAATATTTCTTGATCTGATGATTGGATAATGGAAAATATATTTTGAATGGTATTGTTTCAGTTCTAAATAAATAATGGATCAATGGAACCATTAATGTAATGTAGATATTTCTTAATAAATAACTCAACAAAACATCATTCCCATTTTTTCTTGATTTAATGTATATTTTGATTTATACAATAATATTTTTTTCAAAGAATAGTAATAATAATTTTGATTCTATATCCATCATTTATAGGTTATTTAGGTGAAAAAACCTCCCATTATCTATCACATTCAATGTTAGTATAATGGATCCTAGTTCTAGTATTTTATTAAAAAATGATTCAGAATAAATAATCATGGTGGGAAACCACATAATCATGATAATTTATAAGATTTATAAATCATGAAACCATATTTTAATCTTATCAATAATTAAGTTTATCCTAAATCATCAATGAACATCATATATTCAAATTAATAATGTTGATTCGTATATTGTTTTCGAATAACTAAATCATATCTCAAATAGTGTCAATCCATGTGTGTAGCACGACCTATTATCATTAACTATGTCTAGATAGAGTGAAATCCCAATGCACACATTTTAGTGTTACTAAACCTATGTTAAAATATTATAGAGCCATAATAACTTATAGTATCTAGATAGGGATTTGTTTCTATGAAAACCACATAACATGTATCATACCAAAACATTAGGATTTTATCCAATTCATAAACATATCCCCATAGTTTCTACCATATTTTTCTAACCATAAACTCAATGGATTCAGAAACATTGAACTGATATAAACATTAACAACCTATGATTTTAAAATTATCATATTTCATCTTTTTAGATGAATTTTCAAAACATTACATATATACTCCCCTAAGAACTATAAAGGTTTTGTGTTTTTGGATACTAGAAGAAAATATTCTTATTTCATAAATGTTCTTAAACATATCCCTCAATGGTCATTCCACTATATACTCCACAATTACAAAACCTACCAAAAAAATCATCATAACATGGGGAATGGGAAAAAAATAAACGGTGACATGAAATGTACTCTAAAGGTAAACATGGAAGCTATCAATCTATGATCATATAAATTAATAATATTAGAATAATAATATATGATCATGAGAATTAATAAGAATGTTCTTTCCTAATATGTCATGGACCATAAACAGAAGCCTCATAATAATATATTATCTCTTCAAAATTAATTCATCATAACTGTAATAAATCATTATAAATCAATCTTGAACAATATGATCATGTTATACAAGGGCGGAAAAATCATAATTATAGAAACCATTTTATATTCCATGTTTAAATACTGAGGCCATAAAAATATAATAGATTAGGAATAAAAACTATTATAGTGGATCATAATCATCAATATGATTTCCATAACAGGTCAATAAAATCAACTTGATTCCCATATTGGATGATTTACATCACTTTTTTCGGAAATAGATCATCCACATTGAGTTTTTTCCCATAATTACCTCATGAGATATAAAACATTACCCAATCAATTTGAGGGACATTGTATTAAATTACAACCCCAATAATAGGAATAAGATATATATTTGTTCCAAAAAATAATTAAAAATTCATCATATTGTTATATAATATCTCAAACAAAGAAAAATGTTTTTAAAAATATTTCCTCAATCCATCATAGCATTACCCACAAAAAAAATAAATGGGTTTAATAAAAACCTCTTCACCATAATCATAGAACAACTAGAAATAAATAATGATTATAACATTGGGTTATATACACTATAAAACATAAGAAAAACCAAAGGTTGTTATTGTTGATGACTATAAATTACATAAAAGAAGATTATAAAATTATTGATAAAAATATCTTTTCTATTTTCAAATAACATGTTTAAATTATAAAAATTTACCAAATATTATATAAATCACTTTAATTGAAAATCATCATGAGAACATATATGTTATTCTTTCAATAACTGAGTCTTCATGATGGTTGGAAATACTATCTTTGTCTTACACAATGAAATAAACATTAATTTAAGATTTTTAGTATATGTCAAAAGAACAACATTCAGAAAATGGAATGAAGATTCCATTTATTTTCCCAAAAAAAAAATTACTAAATGGGTAATAATTGATTTAAAAAATCATTGTCTGTTTGTAATAATATTCATAATAACATTTTTCGAAAATATTGACATGTAAGAGAAATAATTTTTGACCAAAGAGATAAATAATGATAAATTTCATAAAAAATATACTTTTTGAGTACTGTGTTCATAAATTGTGAAAAATTAATTGGAAAAATTAATTTAATAGAAACACATTTTTAAAATAAATTAATCATTTTATTGGGCGATATATTATTAGTGTTAGTCATCATCATTATAATCATAGACAATCCCAATATATAATGTGATTGTATGATAAAACCCTTACAACATTGGTAAAATTCGTATCATAAACCTCATGAATTAATGAACCATATATTTATATGAATATCCAATAATTATAATGTGTAGAATAATATAATAGATTAAAGGGTAGTATATAAACCATAGAATATAAAAAATAAGTGAATTTGGAATGTATCTTATTGAAATAATAGTTAGGTTAAAATCCATTACCTCATGTCTCATATTTCATTGTACTCATTCAAACCTCATGTATAATAAATATAGGTTTATTATTTGCAAAAACCCAACCACACATTTCTCGAGTTGGTGATTTATTTCAATGTATTAGCATGATTTTAAGGAATAAAATATCGAATGATGTATAAGTTTATTAGTCTTGGAAAATAGGTTACAAACATGAAATTTATATTACAATTTTGATCATAAAATAAAATATAGATAATCCTTTTAGAACTCCGTTATTCTCCTTGCATAACCCTAAATATCAATAATAAACATTTTGGCGTCCTATAAAAATAAAATATAAGACCTTTGTATCTTTAAATAATATATCAAAATATTTCATAAATAATCATAATCTTTTTAAGGAAAGTATTAAAATAAGTCCCAATTATTTTAAAAATAAACGCGGACTTATTATGGTAATAATAAACCAAATAATTGCAATTAAAAATTCACATGGATATTCAACTAGTCAAATAATCACTTGTAATATCAATAACTTATCTTATAACGAGGTAATGAATAATGTCATACATCACGACCTTACCATTAAGGCCTCATACCATGACCATACTCAACCATACCGTCAAGGACTCGTGTAAAGAAACAATTTTTCTAAATAAGACTGACCACTTCATGGAGGGGATGTAGTAATCCCCACCCACCACATACTAATTCTAATTCAGCACTCTTATGAAAGGGGTAAAACATAACATAAACACTCATATTAAAAAACACACAAAATTAATACATTAACAACAAAACATGAATGCTATCAAAATTGAACATCCATAATCAAACATATCACAAAACCTTTGATACAATATGGTTTATTGAATCATAATAAATCATCCTCAATTATGAAAAAATATAATAAATTTTATTGAAAAATATGAAAACAATATAATAAATTCATTTAAAAATATTTATGGAAAACACTCATTTATTGAAAATAGTAATTTAGGATTATTTAAAATTAAAATTAATATTATTTTACTATAAAATTAACTTATAATAATTTATTTTAATCTAAAAAATGTTAAGACATCATGAGGATGGAAATAACTTCTCGCACCGTATAAGTTCGACAAAAATTATTTGCTTAATTTTTTCAAATAGTCATGAAGTACATATTTTAGAAAGATATTGAAAGATTACATTCATAATATTTTATAAAAATTCCAAATGGGTAAATAAGAATTTAAAAAAATGTTAATAATATTTCTAAATAAATTTTTAAGAATCAAGGGCATTGATGATAAATATACCCAAATATATACTTATATATGAACAACCTCAGTTAATAATGAGATTAAAAATCTAACCCTTTCATAAAAAAATTAGAATTATTTTTGAAAAAATATGAATTATCATATATATATATATAATTTTTTTTATAATACATTATATAAATATAAATAAATAAGTATGATAATATCAATAACATTTAAATTGAGGAAAGTCTAATTATTTAAACATTGAAAGCATCTCATACCATAGTTAGAATTTAAAAAATAATCCCAATATCTTCAAATGAATCTTTAAATAACATGATGAATAACGTATTCATGATATCAAATATAATAGGTTCAGTACATAAACCAAACATAAGAAATTGGTGGTGAACGTGGATTATATCTCATGAAAATTAATAGTGAGATGAAAATTCGATTACCATAGGTCTGATACTCTCCGTACATGTCAAAAACTATTGTATAATTCTATGAAACAAATTATTAAATTATACCAACATTATTATAATATTTCTTATATCATTTATAATTAGTTTATGTCTATATATTTCTTAGTTATTAACAACTTCATGTTAATGAAATGTTTGGGTAATAATTTCTTTGTTTATCAAATAGTTTTTGACTTGTTATTCTTTATCATATTAATTGGATCACGAATTTATTAATTCTAGAATGTATAACGTTATTTATATATCAAATATATATTCACTCTATATATATATGATTGATATATTAAATTAAATACATCATTCATGTATATGGTAGGTCAGTTGTACGCATGAATGTTGTTCCCATTTTCTTATCATAATGAATAGAATGAAGTAAAAAACATATATATTATATTCCAGTAGAATAATTATGTCATATATTTCATATTTTATATTTGTATATATTTTTATAATAATTATTGAGTGGGTGTAATGGATGGTGAAACTCCCCATGTCATGGAGACGGTAGGTCGTACGTATAAACAAGCGACCAAATCATTCTATAATAGAAAAGGGTCATGAATTGTATGGAATATAAATTATAAAAAAATAATATAATGTCATATTTATTATTTATCTGCCATATATTCATCGTTATAATCCTTAAAATAATGAATTAATGAATAATATTTTACAGTACAACATGGAGACGGTTACTCGTACCTACAAATGTTGGGAGATATTGTTTTTAGTAATATTGGTTCAAGGAATAATACAGTTATAACATAATCCTAAAAATAATATGTGAATATATTATATTAATTATTTATTACATTACTATGTAATAAACCAAGGAAGATAAAGTACATGATGTAACTAAATTTTATTGATTTGTTAAACAATTACCTCTTCCTCGAGTGCATCGTTTTAATTTTCACAAAATGACTCCATATGTTGGATTTATCCCCAATGTATGGCTACTAAGATGAATTCAGGGATGTTGGGAGAAGAAATTCGTACGATTTGGATGAGGCAAAGAGATTTAGAGTTGAGAAAAAAATATAAGGACATGTTCCCTTTTATAAAATATGTGGGGGCACTTTTGGAAACTCCCAAACTACTAATTTATTATAAAACGATTTTAGATTTAAAATATCTTAAAAGGGAGTAGTTTTGAGGATATGATGAATATGGGTAAAAAAATTCTATTAATATTAATTTTAGGCTTGTTTAGTACATCTAATGAATGTTATATTATGGCTTTAAAACATAGTTAAAAATTTTATCTTTTAATCTGATAACAAGTCTTTTTACCCAATAGGGTTAATATAGTTACCATTAAATTTCAACAGATCCCAAATTGGATAATTTTTTAAATAATTAACACTATAAAATCATTTGGAATAATTATATATTTTTATAAAATTTATAAAATTTACTTATATATTATTATTTTAAATTATTATTTATGTCAATTTTGATATTATTCTATAATTTTTTCAAAAAAAAATAACCAACATTTTTACTTTGAAAATGTACATTAAATATGTCATTAACATATGTGAGTTATTTATAAATATTTTTTCTATCATTAACTATGTAATATTATATTTATTTTTATATTTTATTATCATTTAGTTGATATATCAAGAATTTAAACAATCACTACAGCATTATTTTGAATGCCATTAATTAATTATATTTTCTCTAAAAAGTAAAATTAAATTCTTATGTTGAAGATAAATTTATTATAATTTATATGAATAATTATATTCATATTTATATATTTTGAAACCCAATATTAAAAATGGAATTTTTATTAAAATTTTAATATGAAACATGTAAAATTCAATAAATAAAATATAATAAATGTTAAAATTTAAAACAGCCAGATTAAAAAGAAAAATATATTTATCATATGGTTGGTTTTAGTTGATAACAATTATCCAATGATATTAGGACATGTTTCTTGGTAATTTATTTATTATATTATGATTTTTACCATTAATTATGATATTTGTCTTTCACTGTTCTAAATTAAACTCAGAAGGAACTACTAAAAAATATAATTTTTTTCCTTTTAGGCTATATTTTTCATAATTATTACAACCAAGTAATATTGTTTTTAAAAATTCAATCAATAAAAGATGAAAATTTCCGTTTAATGTCGACCCGCAAATGTGGCTGGAAGGTAGGTAATACAGACATTCAAAAGTTCAATAAATTTTATATCTATTTATATTATAAAAAATTGTTCCAATAACCTTAATTGGGTAAGTACTTATATTATTTATCTATTGTGATGTGAGAATATATTTAAAATAAAATTATTTTTAATTGAAAATGTCAGTTTTAATCAAGAAATTAGTAATTTTTGTATTCATAAAAAATTAAAACCTTTTATAAAAACCAAAAACATTCACCCTATGATAATTATTATATTTAAAATATAAATAGTATATTTATTCTACAAAATTTAATTTCTAATAGATGTCTAAAAAGTATTTTTTATTGTTGCTGAATGGTCATAAAAAGAAGCTCTATTAATAAAATAATACAAATCATAAAACTATTTTTCCAAAACTTATACATTTCATTATAAATATATTCAATTTATATGAATATAATATAAATAATATTTTAAAATTATTTATTACAATTCATATTTTTATATATAATGGATATGTTAAAAATAGATCCTTTAAATAATTATAATACTAACTATTGTTTTGTTGAAACTCAATATTTCATGTGACGCAAGCCATGTTAGTGTTGCGTGCAATATAAGATATTGAAATTCTTTAAAAAAATGTATGATGAAATTGTGGTGTGTTACATTCTCCCAACCTTCAATAAATTGCAACCTCTAAAATTGAAATTGGTCTCTAAAAATAAAAGGTTAATGCTAGAAAATACCTTTGTAGGAAACCAACATCCAAAATAGGGTTAATAAAATGAATAATTTAAAATAATGAAAGGTAAGAATGAATGTTACCATAATGAAAACATAAAAGTGTTCTATGTAGAAAAAACATGGGCATGAATGAAAAATATACCAAACTCTTTATGATAGAGAGTGATAGAGAACGTGTTCGTGAGAAAATTTATAATCACAAATCTAGAAGTCAATGATGATTAAAGGGATCCTTTGATTCATTGCAATATAAAGTAAAAGGAAAAAATGATTGGTTTTAATATCCTTTGAATAGATATGAAAATTTAATTTACATTATAGAATAGTAACACATGGAATCATACTTACTTCACACATAGAGTTCCATCCTTTAACTAATTTCGACCACCAACTCATCTATATCTCGAAAATATAATAAAATTAAAAAATATTATATTTATCTTAATCGTATAGGGTTCCAAAAATGAACTTATATTTAATCATTCATATAATTTAAATAAAAAAACTATGTTATAAAAACTAAAACATAACATAGGATAGTTATAGGTGATTTACCCTTCTTTCCACCTTCGGCTGTAGGATCAAGTCTTAAAGCCTTGCTGGATGCAGTAGGTTATCCCCTGACCTGTTTTTTTCCTTTTATTAAAACTATATTATTTTAAAATTACCAAAATAAAATTAACAAATGTTTTAACATTAAACAATTCTATCCAATTTTGAAATTAATCCATTCTAAGATTGTGACTTATCCAAAATACTTCTTTCCAAACTTACAATCCAAAAATTTATAACGAATGTCACTATATTTTGAAAATCAACATAACATAATATATATCATTTTTTTCACATACCAAACATTTTAATACCTTCAAAATGTATTCTCTTGAAACATGATAATACCCAAAATGACCATAAATCATTTTCAATAAAATCATTTTTCTTTATTCCTTATGTAAAACATAGAATATTTGATATAGTCCTCAAATCCAAAATTGTTGTAAACTCCCACAATGATTGAATAAAAAACCAATAACAATTACAAGGTAATAAATAAAATCCAATAATGTTTATCAAAATAAATCAACATTGTATTATGACATCACTATCTTGGTATCAAAAACTAATTAAGGGTTATCATTCCTTTAACCATATATTTTCCAAAAAAATTAACCTTCAAATATTTCACATTTCATGGTACCATACATTGCCAAATCTATAATGATACAACACAATAGTAAAATACTTATATACTCTATAATTATTATAACGGGTATATTTCTGATAAAATATTCAAATGAAATAAATATTAAATAGGAATATTATTTATTCATATTCATATGTGGTATTGTCATACCATGATCTTTATCCAATAGAATCATCTAGGTTATATTGCATTGATGATTGGGATGTTGATTCATATAGTGTCACATATCGTTAAAACTGAATCTTTGTACATTGGAAATGTTTTTTCATACCCATGAAATCATGAACATGGTGTTATTTATCTCTAAACTTTTAATAAACATGGATTCTATTCAATCATTTATCAGGGTGATTATTTCCACAATTATCACATGTAGTAAAATCCATATTTCTATTATTCCATTTATCATTATTTTTCTCTGGCATCCTATTCTTCTCTTGCTTCCCATAAAATACAGAAGACCTGGAGAATATTTTAATTATCGTATTAAAAAATAATGATATTTTCTCTTATGATGAGAATCCATAAGACACTATTTCTCTTATAAATTATGGGTTCATAAAATGAAAGATATGATCCTCATTACTCTTTGGAACATCTGTATTGTTAGCGTTATCATTCCTTCTCCAAGAATCATTTCTATAATAAGTAATATACTTGAGTATCATTTAAATTTTTGAACATTATGTAACCATAAACATGGTATAACACAGAACATAAATGTATGCATCACAAATCCTAGATTCATAATCATTAGTTAATTTGGAGACATCTTTACTTTAAATCCTTCATAATGGAAGGTAAATAATATATGAATTATCCAAAGAATATCCCCTAGTGTGTAAAAAATTGTACGTAGTAAGGCCCATTGTTTTGTACCAGGTTACCCTGAGTTAATCCCGAAACACCTTTTTGGTAGTTTTAATCCTAGATACATCTGTTACCAAACCACATCCACTTGTCGTATCCTGACAGGGATGTTTTTTCAAACAATACTCACATAATCTCTACATTACAAAAATATTAGTATATTCCTCTATAAATTTCATAAAAGTAAATATGTGGTTTGGAATCCATAATCTATGTTTTATAAATTTATTTCCAATGTTATTGTTAAACATTAAGGGATATCAACTGTGACCCCATGACCCTAGATTCCCGGGGTCGGTGAATTATTTTAATCCACTAGAATAATTAAAACGAATGAAATCCTAATGGACTGATCTATTTTGTAGTCCTAGAAAATAGAATACAAACCTAAACATTACATTACAATTTCAAACATAAAATATAAAAATGAAAATCCATTGATAACTTCATTATTATACTAGCTTAACCCTTTATATCAATCAAAAACACTTCATTCCATAATAGTAAAACAAAACATATTATTTTGGGGTGGTAAGATGCTCGGTAAGGATAAACAATATAGTAGAATCTTTCAAAATAAATCATTAACAATTAAGGAAAGTATAAAACTGAATCACAAGCCTTTTAAAAATAAAATGAACATAATATGAAAGACTATATTAAATAATTATATTTAAAAAATCACCTAAATATTAAACTCATCAAATAATCACATTTAATATCCATAACTAATCACTTAATGAGGTAATTCACAATGTTATACATCATAGCCATAATGTCAAGCCCACCTGTTAAGACCATTCATGAACATACCATCAAGGCCCTATGTGAAGAGACTATTTTATCTCATGAGACATACTGATTCAATTAGGTGATATAGGGGTCCACACAAGTCACTTACTAAATCCAATGAATTCTCTTATCAAAAGGTGATCAATAGAACATAAACATTTGTATTCTAACTAGCATATGAAATGTTATTATATTAATCATAAACCATGAATGATATCAATATAGAAAATCTATATTCAAACATATCATAAACCCTCAGATAAAATATGGTAGATTGTATAATAATAAATAATCCTCAATTAAGTTGAAAATAAATCAAAGAAAATTTACTTAGATGAATATAATTTAATAAAATCATTAAAAAATCATTATATAAAACCACCATTTTTATTGAAATTTTTATTTTAAAAATTTTCAATTTAAAAAAGTAAATAATTTAAATGAAAATAATCTTGTATGTTAGTAAAGAAGATTCAAAACTTTATGTCATCATGATGGCTGAAGTAACCACTCATGTCGTATATGTTAAAAACATTCTATACTTAATTTGTAAAAAAAGTCACAAGTTACCACATTTTGTATAAAATTGAAAGATTCCTTTCAATAAAATTCTTTAAAATTAAAACACTGGTCAAAATGAAATTAAACAATTTTTTATAATATTTTTAAATACATTTTAAAAAAACATGGACATGGATGATAAATGTGTCCCATTAGGTACTTACCTATAAACAAACATAAATAATAATGAGGTTGTAAAATTAACCCTTATGTAAAAACCTTAAAAGATTTAATTATGAAATAATATTAATGAACCTAAAAATAAGAATAAAATTTCCGATATAATCCTATGTATATATATATATAAGTAAATATATATGACAATATAAATAATATAAAAATGGAGAAAGTATTAATTCTTTAATCACTCAATGCATCTCATACCACATTAAATATTTAAATAATAATCCCAATATCATTAAATAAATATTTAAATACCTTAAATATAAGTTTATTCAAATATATAAAATAATTGGTGTAGAACATTCCCAACAAATATGAAATTTGTGGTGATGGTGGCTTATACCTCATGAAAATCAATAGTGAGATGGAAATTCCATTTTCTTAGGTATAATATTTTATGTACATGTCTGAATCTCCTTTATACTGTTTTTATGAATATTATTAACTTATAAAACAATAATAATAATATTTATGATATCACATATGTTTCATTAATGTATTTATAAAACTAGTATATTAAGAATTCAATGTTAAAGAAATGATTTAGGTAATTATTAGTTTGTTTTTCTTACATGTGTTTACAAGTTATTCATGATTAAATAACTGAGATCATCATTTAATTAATTGAAAATTTTACAATATTATGTATATATCATATATATATTTTGTATATATAAATAATATGTATATATGAAATGTAATGCACCATTCATAGTGATGGTATGTCCTACGTACGAATGACCGTTAGTTCCATTCATTATTGTATTCAAAAGAAGCAATTTAACAACTTATGTGAATATATATATAAATATTATTATACTATCTTTATTATGCCATATATTTCATACTTATTCATTATATATATTTTTATAATCACTATTTTATGGGTTTAATAGAGGATGAATCTCATCACTCTTTGGAGACGGTGGGTCGTACGTATGCACAATTGACGATATCAATATGTAATGGTAAAGGGTATGGAATTGGATGAAATATGAATTATATAGAAACAATATTATGTCATATTTATTATTAAAATATTTTATATTCATCTTCATAATCATATAAATAAATAATAAATGAAAAACTGTATACTCCAGAGTGTGGTGACGGTAAGTTGTACGTACGCACATATTGTTATATTAGTTCTTGTAGGATGGGTAAAATGAGGAATATGGTTATATTATAAAATTTAAAACATCTCATAGTATAGTATGTGGTATATTTATTATTTTATTATATAAACACCATAGTAATAGAAAGTATAAGATGAAAATACATTTAATTGAATTTGTAAAATAGTTACATCTTCTTCGAGTATCAACTATTAATTTCAATAAAAGGTCACCATAGGATGGATTTTTTCCAATGTATTGCTTATAAGATGAATTGAGGTATTTTTAGTGAGTAAATGGGAATGATTTGTCTCATAAAAAGTTATTTTATGGAGTGAAAAATACTGAAGGAGAGGTTCCCTTTTATAAGAGAGGTGATGGGTACATTTGGAAACACCAAAAATATTAATTTATAATAAAATGAATTTGTATTTGAAACAGATCCAACTTGATTTATTTATATTATAAGATGATAATGGATATAAATAATCTCAAAAAAATTATTTTTATAGATATTTGGGTAATATAATTAACCTTATTATTTGGCTTTAATATGTAGTTAATCAATTTAACTTTAACAATAACAACTTAACTATTTTTAATATAGGGTCTATATAATTTCTATAAAACTTTAAAAGAATTTCAATTTGATCATTTATGAAATAATTAAAAATATCCAATTTAGTTGGTTTAATTACATAATTTTTTTGAAATTTATAACATTTAATAAAATATTATTTATTTTAAATTATCATTTACGTTAATTTTAATATTATTCAACATTTTTATATTTAAAAATATATAAATATCACGATAACATCAAAAAAATGCTTAAATTTTTTCCCAATGATGTAAAATTTATCTAAATATTTTTATGTCAGTTATTAGGTAATTTTTTTATATTAATATTTTTAATTTCATTTATTTGATATAATAATTAATTAAACAATTACTGCATCATTACTATACAAGCCATTAATTTATTTATTTAATATCTAAATATTAAAAACAAATTATGATGATGAATATAAATTTATTATATTTGAAATGAAAAATTATGGTCAAATTTATATTATTTATAACCCTATATTAAAACTGACTTAGTTATTAAAAATTTGAATATGGCACTTTTAACACTTCTTTAAATGAAATTTAATAAATGGGTTAATCTATCAAAAGATAACTAAAAAGAATCATAATTTCACCTAAGAATGGTTGGGGTCTAAAAAAGCTTATCTAACTATATTTAAACATGATTCAATGTAGTTTTATAATTTTATAATATTATTTTTACAATTAATTACCCTATTTACCGTTAACAATGGTAAATAAAATTCAAAAGTTACTATTCCAAAAATAAATTCATTTTTATAATAATGGACCACATTTTTCTTAATGATTACAACTATGTATATTATGATTTATAAATACAATTTATAGACCCAGGAAAATTACGTATAAAGATAATCCTGCAAATGTGACTAGAAGGTGGGTAAAATGAATGTTCTAAAGTTCAATAATTTTTTATATCTAATTTTATTATAAAAAATTAATCCAATGAAATAAATTTTGTAAATAAGTTTATTATTTTTAAATATTGACATTAAAATAAATTTAAAATAAAATAATAATTAAAATAAAAAAGTCAACATTTAAACAAAAATGCAGTAATTTCACTATTAATGAAAATTGAAACTTATCATAAAAATCCTAAACACATACAGAATAATAATTTGATATTACCTTCATAAAAATTATGTATATTTTTTGAAATTAATTTTCTACGATTGTATTAAATTTGTTTTTTTATTGTCAACAAAAATTCATAAAAAGTGGATCCTGTTAAGAAAATAGTACTAAATATATAACTACTCTTCCAAAAAAATCATACATTTAAATATAAAAATATTTTATTTATGTGAAGAAATTGTAAATAATATTTAAAATATATGTAATACTATTAATATTACTATATTTAATGTATATTTCAAAAATATATCATCTAAATAATTATAATACTAAAGTGTTGTTTTGTAGAAACTCAATCTTATGTGTAACAAAATCTAAGTTGGTGTTGCATGTGATATAATACTTTTAGTTTCTATAAATAGATAATGTAATGTGAAATCATGTGGTGTTAAATTATAAATAAAATATAGAACTATAAAAATAAATATAATACCATTTATTATTTTCTTATAATATTTTAACACTAATTTGTTAACAATTCTTTATTAAAATCACTACTCTAGGTCATAACTCGTGTACATTTTGGGTTATAATTTTGAACATCGTACTTCTATTATGATTCAATCATATAAATAATGGTATTAATTTAATAAAAATATTATATATTCATTATATATATAATTAGACGTGTTCTTAGTAGTTTAGTAAATAAAATATAATTACACCATCCATGGAGATAGTATGTTGTATGTAAGAATAAAAAATAATTTCAATTTTGAAGAATAATAAAATTAAGCTATAAAATACATTACCATTATAGAATCAATTTTATATAATTTATATACTATATATTCATTTAATTTGTCCTTATTACTAACCATGTGAAAATAAAATGAAAAAATTACACATTGCTTCATAGAGGTGGTAGTACCCATGTACACGTGAGTAACATAATATTTTTTAAAATGATTATATGATAAGAATGTAGATGTGATATTTCTATTCATAATTATTATAATTTCATAAATATCACACATATATATATATATTTAGAAAACCCGTTTTTATATCCATCACTGACAAGTGGTGATAGAAAAAATTTCATCATTTCGAGAGGTGATAGATCAGCACAGAGGTGATCAACATTATTCCCCATTTAATGGAAGTGGAGATTTATATTAGTTGTTCAATTATCATAGAAACACATATTATATTATGGATACTTTAATTATTACATTTTAATTATTAATACATGAATGAATTTGGTAATATGAGAAGTAAAAAAAGAATTATTTTAGTGAATAAAATTACACTGTTTTAGAAAAAACTCATTTGAATCTATGATTAAGGAACTTTGGATTGAATTTTATGAATTCAATTATCTCTATAACATTTCTATTGATTATTTGGGAGATATTTTTTCTTGTTTTATCAAGATAAAATTCATTTGTGGGTTGATTTAGTGATGGAAAGATGTTTTCTAATAATACATAAGAGGAGTGGATCTTTATTAAATACCCTAAACAATTCAATAGTTGGTAGTCACTCTCGACCAATGTTACTGAAGAAATTATAAGTAATAAATTCAATAAAATTTTATGTATATTAAAAACATCAGAATAATAAATTAATCATGTATTAAACATGTTATTCCCTTGTCAACAAAGTTTACCTTCTCTTACCATTTTAGTTTTTATCACAATATCTTATTTTTCAATTTATTTACAAATGTAATGTATCCATTAAGTATTAAAATAAATGATCCTTATAAAAAAAATTAAAATATTATATATAAATATATATTAAACCGTATTAATCAAATAAAATTCTTATGTGTGTGGAAAATTAATTTTAACACATTCACATGTAACTCATGAAACAATTTTTTAACCTTATAAGAATACATTTATTATTAAAATAATTACAATTAAGTTTGACCAAGTATTATTTTGTTGATATTAAATAATATTAAATATTTTTATTTAAAATATTGAATCCATTTTATCAAATTTAAATCACAGAATTATAATAATTTTATTTAAATTTACTCAAGAAATCGTGAAAAATATTAGTTTTCCTAAGAGAATGTTTTTTTAATTGTGAAACAATTTTTTTCACAATTTAAATTAGATTTAATAAAATTACATTAATTGGATTAATAATAACATAATTTTTCTAATTTTTCATTACAAAACAATTTAAAAAAACTGATATTCATAAATGCATTAATGAAAAGTTAATTTTAAAATAAAAAAATTGTATATCTCCAAATTCGATTTTTTTTAATAATTTTATAAAATTTTAAATAATTCAAACAATTATAATTATAAAATTTCAAATGAATAAATTGAGGTCATTTTTTCTAATAAATTTTATAAAACAAGTTGGGATTAATTTTAAAATAAGTGTTTAATTTTTGATAAAATCGTTTTTTAGTAAAAAAATTAAACCTAAAATTTTATTTATTTTTTCCTAATAATAAGAAGAAATATTATAAAAAAGGTAAATAATTTATTGAATATATAATATTTAAATTTATTTAAAATAATTTATCAATACTAATTAATTTAACTTTTTGTGAGAGAAACATATTACACGTATACAAACTATTTTTCAAAAAAAAATCATTTAAAATCAAATTATTCTTATTTTAAATTTGAAAAAAATAATTAGAAATGATTTTATTTTAATCATGTTTAAATATTTATTTAATTATAAATCATTTATTTATATTCATATCTTCTATTTTAACTGCTATAATATAAATATCATCATACATAATAATATGTAAATTGAATAACATGATTAGTTAAAACTTAACATTTCTTATAATAAATGCTATAGAAAAAAATAAAATTTATTTGAAGATGTATTTCATAAAATTGGAATCTATTCCAAGATCCATGTTTCCTTAACAAGATATAATAGTTCCAGGTTTATCTTTTCAGATATTTCTTATTCTAATATTAATTGACTGTTATTGGAGTTTTTTTCCTCAGTATATATTTTTTACAAACAACAAATTTGAAATTAATTTTAAGAATAATAAATTATAAAACATAGTTCCATATAATGGAATCGATTTTTTAATGTTTATGAGTAATATGTAAGATTCATTTAGATTTCAAGATATTTGTATTAATTATTCTAATAGGAAATTTGTTAATTCATTTAATGATGTTTTAGGATTATCTAAAGAACCAAATATCCCATGCGGAATTAGATCTTCTAATGATAGAAAAATATTAATACTTTTAATAATGAAATCTTTCCAAATATTTAAGGATATAGATCAAGTCATCTATAAAGAAATCAAAATTATGAGGGAGTACAAAAAGACTCAATAATTTTAGGTTATATAACATTATATTGAAGCTTAAAAACTGGCAAGGATGAAAAATATATTAGTTGAGTTTGATTCTGATATTAGGGAAAATAATGAATCCCAGTCCATGTAATTGAAGGTAATTTATGCAAATGTGTATAATCACAAATCTAGTTATAAGGGGAATTTCTATCTTTTAAAATTATTTCAAATCATGAAGCCCAATAATAATTACACTTCTATAAACATGGTAGATTTTTTATGGATAATTAATGGAGGGAAAAAAGAAAAAATTTTCCTTCGAGAGTTTACTAATCATTTAAAAAATAATAGAAAATAAAAATGTGACATGCTACATAAGATTTACCATTCTTTATATGATGAAATTTATATAAGAAATACTTTCAATAAAGACATGAATGTCAAAACAAAAGTGAAAAGATGAACAATTTAATAATAAAAATATGTAATTGGTGTTGGAAAAAAGTATAGGAAAAAAACAAAAATATAGGATTAAGCCTAATAAAAAATATTATCATTTATTTTATATTTTATTATTCCCCATTATGATATACTAAGATAAAGATTAAATATTCTATATCATAGGATAATCATGAAGGAATTTCTATATCATAAATGTAATTATTTATTAGGAAAGATATTTTTAACTATGATAAAACACATTTAAATCTTCCTATTAAGATAAATATTGGAGTTTCAAAGAAGATAGAATGTAGTGATGGTAATTGAAAGATACTAAATAATATCAATATAGGACATAGAAATAAAAAACTAGTTCTAGAATAATGAATGGGGACATGTGATTTTTTTGGGAAAGAATGAATATATTTTTAGGCTTTAATCAGTATCATTGGAATATATATTTATTTTGTAATGTTAATTTTGGTTTCCAAAATTGATCATACAAAAAACTGAAATTAAAGATTGGGTTTTATTCACGAAATTCATACCTATTTTGACCATATATATTTTATAAATCTTATAATAATTCCTCATTGAATGAATGGATATAAGTGTCTTTTATTCTTTGTCAAAAATATTATTTGAGGAATTTATTTATTGGGTTAGTTAAAGAATATCATAATTCTTTAAGTAGTTTTGAAAATTAATTCCAAATCAATTATTCAAAAAGGTTTCATGGAATGATAAGTATATGATTTGAAAAAATATAATAATGTTAACGTGAAATTGAAATAGATCTGTATAAAGTGAAATAATATTCAAATGGAATACTATTTGTTATAGAATATAATTTATCTTGATGGGATAAATTATTCATAAACACTATTTTGAAAAGAAAAGTCTAATCAGCGACATTTAAAAGATACTTATCAGTACGAGTTCCCAAAGAATATAATCTTGTTTATTGGTCCATGAGGAAAAGAAAAAACCCCTGGAAATTGAATATAATTTATTTATATTTATTGAATTATATATATAATGATCAATTTCAAATTAAAATATAATGTAAATTTATTTTCTTATAGTGAATCACCATCTTTTTCGGCTGGAGGATATTATAAAATCCCCTCTCCACATGTATGTAAATTCAATAAATATAATTTGATTATTTTATATTTTTGATAACATAAGATCTAATGATATGTTGTAATAAAATAAACATGTCATATTTGTATAATATCCAAATTTATAACTAATTTTGTAGCGGATAAACTCATATTGGGTTTAATTTGGAAGTATAGGACCATGAGTGAAAAATGTAGATTCCTAAAAATCATAAAATTACATCAATAGACAAGTAACCTGTTGGGATCAAGTAAATATTATAATACATCAACATATGACCCTAAATATTGAATATTATCCCTTTACTAAGATGTTATAATTTATATAGATTTCATGATATATTTTTTATAATATAACATATAGTTTCATGTAATATCATCTAAATTGTTTAGGATATAGAATTATGTAATAGATGAAAGACATTGATGATGCATATTTTATATTATTTTATGGTGAATCTAAGAATGTCAATGGAATTTTTATAATAACACTAAAATGGAGATATCCTCATCATCCTAGGAAAAGATCACAATTTTTTTAAATAACAGTTTTGTTTTAATAATTCAGAAAAAATTAGTATCTAGAGTTTTTCTTTAATAATAAATATGGTGGCACTTGCACAATTTCAAATTAAAATTTGATTCACTAATGGTGTTGGAATTGTGTGATAGAAATCATAGGGGAAATTATTAGTAGAAGAAAAATATTGTGGAAAATTGATTCTTATTTAAGAATATATGTGATGTGTTATTAACAGAATTTTACATTTACAAAATTTATTTATAATTTAGTAGAATTAAATGATTTTTCATTCTATCACTACTTTTTGTTATGATTATTCATTAAAATATTTTAACTTTGTATCTATAATTAGTAGTGTTTTCATATTTTGTATGTAAAATATATTATTCTGATAAACGAATGAGGAATTAATTTTAATTAATAGTTCCTTGAATAGTTTGGAAAAATGGGGATCCTAGCCTTACTTAATGTAATGAAAGGACATTATTAGATATTGGGAGATGATATATTGATGGAATATTTAATTAATAACTTGATAAATGAAATCACTTCCATAAAATTATTATTCTTTAACTTATTTTGGACACTCATAGAGTATTATAAATGATTAATATCGATTGAATCATTAAACATAATAACATGTGGTATTTTGTGTTTCTAATAAAAAAATTATTATATGTAAAATTGGATTCAAGAAAGTTATTTCTTACATCAAGAAGGATAATGGATATCTATATTGAAGGTTTATTATATGTATCTTATATTTAAAGGTAATGGTTTCAAAAAATATTCTATATTTTTCACATTCATATGAGTTTTTTCATTGGATTGGATGTATAAGGGTGAGAAAAGAGCATTCTGAATATGAAAAGTTGACATAGAGATGTATAATAGAGAATAATTGATCTTATTAGGGACATGAGTGGTGTAAATATTATTTTCTAATGATATATTTATAATAGTGTTTAATTTAAATCAAAATGTGAAATTATTATCATTAATTTGAGTAGTGGTGTAAGTGTTGGATTTTCCATTAACACATTTTTTTAGTGATTTTATTATTGTAAACACATATTGGTTTTTTGAATTAGGTTTATTATAAATCAGATAAAAATGGTATATGCATACCATATAGTCAGTGAAATCTAGTAAGTGATTTTCTAGTTTTTCAATAATGGTTAAGTTTTACTATATTATATGTTATAGTGTTCATAACATTTTTCATGTGTATGAAATAATTGTTCAAGAAGAATAGAAGAAAAATTATTCTAAAATGATTAATTTTATACCTCAATAATAGTAGAATTTTTCATTATATGTGTACTATTTCATGAAATTAGTAATGGATAATATGTAAGGTTTTCTTTGTATAATATCTTCAAAGATACAAAAAGAAGGAATGTATACATAAGAGAAACTGAGCTAGAAAAACCAACACATAAGGGTTAATGTAAATGATATTATAAAATGAAAAATATAATTATTAATATGGAGATGAATTTATTATGATATATTGTATGTCACTATGATTGATGGTCAATGTTCCCACATCATGGGTAGTATTTTTGAGACCATGGGTGTAGATTAATGTTATTAGAAAGTGAAAATTTTATATATTTATGAGATTATATATTTTTTTAAGGGTTATCATGGAAGGATAATTATGAATTTTCCGGGAAAGAAACCACGACACATTATGAAAATTCAATCAATAGGAAGCGTTTTTATCAATTATAAGATCTTACATAGGGGTAATTATTCCCTTGAGAAGAGTTCCCAGACCATGGAGATTGTTTGTAATATTATTGCGGTTCCCCTCACATGAAGGCATCCACTATGTGAATTAGAAGATGATGTTATATCATATATCAGTATCAAGAATATTTAGAGTATCACACCATTATAATGGAGTTGATTAAGTGAGATATTCTACTTGGTTGTGTGAATCTTTTTTTGACTTGGATATCCCTGAGATTAAAAAATTGAAATTTTTTATATGTCCGTAGATAGTATATTTCATATTTATAAATTTAGAATTATATTTTCATGATATCATGGTATAAGAAATAATACTGTGAAAGAGATAATTTTTCACATTTTCGTTTTTAATATGTTGTATATCATGAAGGGAATATGATAATTCTATGAAATATTGTTACATAAATTTGAAATAGATTGATGGATTGATTTTTCAATTATAATCATTGAAAATTAAATAAAATTATACATTAAAGAAGTTTAGATATATCTTAAATTAGAGGGGAAATATTTTTGGAGGACTGGTAATATAGAGACAACTATATCCCTAAATAATAGAAACTGTATCTAAAAAAAATAGAGTGAAATATTGATATTTTTAATTTGGAGAAGAAGAATAGGATAGAGAATTCAAAATTTTTTCATGAAAGAAATTTTGGAATAAAAAATTGGATATATATAAATATATTTTTAATAATGGATGGTAGAGGATCCATTATGCAATATGGATAGTGAGTCCTCAATTATAGAGACATTCACAGCTATATTGTGAAGGATTAACAAGTGAATTACAATGAGCATCTATCAACACTCGATGAATCAATGACATTCATTATATAACCAAGTCAAAGATATCATTCCAAATATGTGTATTTTTTATAGTAGTGAGGTAATAAGAGTGAGGGAGTTATCTTTGTAAGGAGAGTAAAAATAAGATCAGGGTTCCCTAGATTAATAGACCACCAATTTTTGTGTTTAGTATTTTCTAGTACATAACATCATTATTGTTATATAATCCATTGAGTATCTTAGTGTGGTAGAGAAAATAAAAAACATATGTCTTATGTGAATTAAGTGTTTATATTATTTATTGAATAAATTTATTACCATGGGTTAGGAAATAAACTATCACAAATGGTTAATGATGTGATTTGAGAAATGAAAATCAGATCATTATTAAAAAAATTATTGTAAAACTACTAATTACGAGGTAATGATCTGTTATCAAGGGGATATTTTGTACAGTAATTATTTATTTTGGAATAAGTTTAATGCCCTGATTAATGCACCATGTTATCTTTCACTAAGTACCCTTGAGAGCCTAAAAGTATATTTTTTCATTAATGAGGTAAAATACACAATATTATTCTATAGAAATAGTGAAATGCTATCTTCCTAAATGAGAAAAACCATGTGATGATTTATAATATTGAAGATGAGAGTTTTGGGAGCTCAATTGATAGTATATATGATAGTTTCAATGAGGACTAGTGAGATGAGGTAGTGTAAGGATGAGTTCCAGAATTATTATTTGTACATGTTGCATCTGTTATTTATTTTTTAGATATTTTATACTATGAAATTTTTTTATAGATATTTTTTCATTATGTTAACCTTTACTACCCAATTATTGTATTATCATTTCATAATTTCATATTTTAATTTCCCTTTATTGATTTCTCATTTTCATGCTTATTGATTTGAATTATATTTACCAAAATATTTTAGGTTTCGAATTTATGTTGGGAAGTGAGGTGGACGATGGATCTGGCGGGACTCCAATAATGTGTCTTATTATTTTCATTAGGTACCAATTGAAGAACCTATTTAATGAGATGAAAGTGATTTTTTTATACCACATTGGGTAATGTGGGTAGTTAAGAAATTTTTAATAATAATGATAGACCTAACATAATATGGGTATTACCGATGTGAGCCTTGGTAATGTGGGTACCATATTTACTAAAATGACATGAATGTATAGTATATATCATGCTCCTCTGATGTATTTCTGTCTAGGATGGTTGAAAAACACTCACCATAGGCATGAAATTGTATCTATATGATCACTAAAACTCTATCATGGTGATTAAGGTAATCTTACTAAATAGTTGGAATCACCTTAAAATTGTGCACAAAACATGAATTTTGATGTTTATTAATAGATCGATGTTTCCTAATATGTACAAGTATTAGTGTTGCTTCATATTTTTGGATCATTATGAGATATTACATATATCACTACGATTCATCAAAAGTTTAAATAGTTCATATAGTAGTTATAGTTATGTTATTATTTTAGTAATTTACAACATACATATGAACAAAGGGTCTTATATTTTTTTTTGTATATTTTTTATTTTTTTAGAGTTCTGTTATATTAAATAATTTTATGTATATATTTAAGTCGGATTTATTTTACACACTAGACTTTGTGATAACACATTTTAATCTAAATTTTGTTTCCAATGTTATAACACATGTATAATATAAAAATGTTTCATTTTAATTCTCATGACTGATTGAGTATTAACAATGTGTATTGTACTTGAGTCCATATTCTTTCAGATATTTTTTAGTCTCTCATTTATTTTTAGAATCATCTATTATAAAAATAAGAATGCACGAGGTCTATTGATATCCAACCATAAAGAATATTTATGAAATCTAATAAAATATCATAAAAATGGTATTTTTTCATGTGTCTGGTCGGAAGAATGTAAATTATAGGAATTGTGAGGATATAAAAACTTGGGAGTAATATTGTTTTCATAATAGGATTATATGACATTATTTGATACCCATTATTCTAATGGATATGCTATTATGGAAATAATAACCCTATGTAATATGATGTGTGAGTTTAGAAATATTCTGAGGAGATGTTATCAGGATTTTTTTAATGGATATAAAGGGAGCCTACATTGTATAATTTATGTTCCATGATAGTTTCATTCGTAATAAAATTTATACACCATTAAGAGTAGGGTTTTATGTAATAATTCCATGATAGAGTCGATAATTAACTAATAGAAACTAAAGTTTTTCACAGTTATCAAATTGATTATTTCTGGTGGACATATTAATAATGATTATTGATGTTATTTATTTATTGATTTTATGTCATGTTATTATATGTTAAAAACTATAGTGTAATTATATTTATGTGTTGAGAGTGTAGTGAATACACATTATTTTAGAAAATGAAATACATGTGGTGGAAAACACGTCCCATAGAAGAAGATTGTATATTGTTATTAAATGAAGTAGAATATGAATCAAATGGATTTGATTTTTTTGAAAAATAAATATAATTAGTGATATTCATTATGTGATTATATAGTAAATATAATACTTTTATATATAAGGATATTTGAAAATTAACTAACATAACTATTATTTTATAAGATTTTATATTTTTTAAATAACATTATGAAAGTAATTTTAATAATTTATTTACAAAATATATTTATAAAATTAACAAATATTAAAGAATAGAGAAGTTATGGAGGTGATTATAAATTTTAAGGTCTTTAGATAAAATAGATTGAAACCATTGCTGAAATGAAATCCGGGAAGCATTTTTGTGTGTCTAAGGCACTGGTTTTGGTTTTTAAATGAGAAACCAGTTTTTGAGAAATATTTTTAATGACAATAATGTTTTCAGATTTTATAAAACTATTGTTTTGAATGTTTAAATAAGAGGTATAATTCTATTTTCTAAAGATACCTTTCCATTTTAGGGGTTTAGAGTAGTTATTGGCCATGTTATATAGAATCCAATTATGAGATTAATGATTTAATGCATGAGACTACATTTATTGGGATTGAATATGTGATTTATATGGTGGGAATAAAAATTAGTTGAGGTTATTATTTTTATTTATTATGATAGGGATAACTATATGATTCTGAATTGACTAGACATTAGTGTTTCTGATTTATGGGTTCTTTGAATTACTATATCAACTAGTGATATTTTGAATGAGTAGGGAACTGATGTTTTAGAAATGGTGTGTGATAGTGTGTTTGTATTATTTATAAAAAAATTTACTATATATTTAATGGATTAAAAAAGGTAATTAATAAAAAATATATGTGTTAATATTATGTGTTTTCATATAATAGTTTATTGGTGTTGATGGTTTTTAATAACATGAAATTTACATGTGTTTTAGGGTTGTATATAGTGATCTTGTGATAATATAATGAACAATTTTTTTTAATAAATATTAGTTAATTACGTAAGAATCTTTTTCATAAAACAAATTCAACATAAGGGGGGTTGGTAATGACTTGAATCATTAAGTGTCAGTGAATTTAGTGTAGGTTTGGATGAAATTTGAATAGTATAGGGTTAGAAATTTTAATTTTAATTTCTGATTGGAAATATACCTTATCAGAATATTTATAATGTTTATATTGGGATTTATAAGTAAAAATATGTCAATCGAATGCGAATATTATATTTTTAAATTTAGAGTGATTAATCATTATTTGTTAGGTTGCTACAAAAGTTAAAAGGTATCTGGGGATGCGCCTCTAGGTAAATATTAAAAAGACTAGTGGGGATGTTATACAGTTTTGATTATCAAGTGTTAGGTGGCATAACATAGAGTAGCTGGAGAAATGACACAGAGTACCTAGTGGTTCTCAGACCCCAATTTTAAATGTGGTTAAATGGTTAATTTTTCTTTATTATTCAATATTCCAAAATTCCATATTCTTCTTCTAGGGAATCTATGATATGTTAGAGGTTGGAATCCTCTTTAAATTCCTCCCCTTATCCTTCAATAAATCTTCATAATATGAGTTTTTTTATTATGTATATAAATGGAGGGATCCTTTACCTCTCCCTTCTATTGTAATTCTCCCTCATTAAGATTGATTTTTTTTTAATTTACCTAGGTATCATATATGATATTAAACATGATCACGATGATATCATTTTGATACCAAAGTGTATTTGACAAAAATTTAAAAAAATTCCTTGGGAAGGATTATTTATAACTATTTTATATCATATAGGATTATGTAAGTATCATTATTATTTTAATTATTTAATTTTAATTTTTTTTACTAAATGAATTATTGATTTTTTATTGAAAATTAGATATTAGGATTTTAAATACAATATGTTAATTATAAAATAGTTTTTCACTAGGATATATTTTATATAAATTTAATTGTGAAACAATGAGTTTTTTAATTAATTTTTGTCAACTGAAAAATATTAATATAATCTATTAAGAGATTTAATTTTTAGTAATCTTAATATTTTATGATCTCATTTTAATCATTGAGTTATGATAAAATATTTCTTAAATATTAATATTGAGAACACAAATGTAGGATTTGTATTCAATGAGGATTATGGTCATATAGATTGTGTATACTTATCTTTTATTTAGTCAAAAAATAATATTATATGGTTTTTATAGTGATAATGATTTTATGAAATATTATCAAATAAATATATAATTATGATATAATTGTTTCAAATTAATAGCTACCAAAGAACCATGTTGGACAATAATTAGTGATTCCCCTTGGAATTTGAGACATGGGATTAATAGATATTATAATTTCAAATAGTAGGGAGATTTGGTGTGGATTATGAGGTTTTAACATAGTTCTTGGTGTTGCAACATAGCCAATATTTTTTTTAAATCCTATGTTTTTTGGAAAATAATATAATCGTTAGAAAATACGATACCAAACATTGAGCAGAAAAACTAATCATTTTTTCAAAAAAATATTCCATTATAACCTGGTTTTTTACTTGTTTGTATGAATTCAAATGAAAAAATTTTGAAAAATATTTTTAAATATCTCATATAATCAAAATATACAGAATATTTTGTATTAATTATGTTCCAAATTTTAAATAATGTATTTTTATGCTTCAAAAATATTTTTACCTCAAAAATGTTTTTAATTTTCTATGTGAGTGTGGATAATATAGTTAATTATTTCCTCTTTTAGAATTGGAATTTTTTATTAATTATTTCAACTATGATGTTAAAATATCAAAACTATAATATGTAGATTTTTTGGATTTTTTCTACGTAAATTTTGAAATAATACTGTTTTTATTAAACTACATATCATTTTAAATTAGAAATTTCATTATATTTTAATTTTATATAAAATTAATATAAGAATAATTTAGTTATATATAATATAATTAATAATATAAAAATAATGTTTATACATTATTTTTTTATATCTTCATTTTTTTCTTCAAATAATTTTTGTCTATATATATTATTTAGTGTGTTTTATTCATTTATATTAATAATATTTTCATCCATTTATAGGAATTAAATAATGAAAAATGGATCCAATAATTGAAATTTGGAGTTCCAAATTTTATATAGACATTCATTTTTTGTTTGTGGTCCTTATTTTATGTAATTAAAAATCCTTAAATAGAACTCCATTTCTTTTAATATCGATAATCTTTCTTGGCAGTAATGAAAAATTAATGTTGAGTTATAAATTTTTTTTAATGATACATGGTTTTTCTTTTATTCCAATATATTCTTATTTTTATGTGATGAAATAATTAACATAAATTCATATTTAATAGTAACACAACACATATATAGTAGGAAAAACATAATTAAATAATTTTAAAAACTAAAAAATTAATATTTACTGGGTTCAATAAAATTAAAATTATTTCAGATTATAAATATAACATATTAATGATTTTTACGTGTTTAAAATTTATTTCAATTTCTTTCATGTTATATCAGTGTTAAAATGTGTGAATAGTTCTTAAAAATGAGTTAAATATAATTTTTTGTCAAATATTATTTTATTAAAATATTTAAATAATATAAAATTCATTCAAGAGGATAATAAGTATGGTAAATGTTATGAAATTTCAAAACATTTCCTTTTATGATCCAATTTACTCATTATGTGTAAAATTATAACCTATTAATATATAATGTCATTTTCAAATATACTGTTAAAATTGGTTAAACACTGTGTTATTATAAATAATAAGGTCCAAAACAACAATAAAAAATTATTAATTTTAGGGTAATTTTATCAATACAATATCATCTTAAAATTTGAATCCATTCAATTTAGGATACATTTGGCAATACTAAGGAACATATTATATTATAATCTTTCATGTATTTCCAAAATAAGTTATTGATAGTTTATTACAATCAATATTTTAAAAACTTATTTAGAATTTTTAAAAATAATATCTTCAGTCAATTAAATTATATATTCTTTTAAATATAAAATATGGTCCATTTACTATTCCTTTGCCTTATTATAATGTGATTATTGACCCCTATCATGTAAAAAACATCGATATCACGATAATTATCCAAAGGGTTAACGAGGTGTTACAACATAACATTATGGTAAAAAAAATCTAAACATGTCAAAATTTTCTTAAATGATATTATTATCAACATTATTCACCCGATATAAAAATTATATAAATTATTATTACGTTTTTCATGGAAATTATTTTATATTATGTTATTAATTTATGGAATTCCATGAATTACCCTCCTCCCATTAATAAACCTGCACCCCCTATCCTCTCTCTGATATAATTTAATAACCTTTAGGATTGGAAAATACATACCCAAATAAGTTCATTATATCCTAACCAAAATTTAGAGGTCATATATTGTTGAATATTCTATCTATTTAGAGATTAAGGTTTAAAAAATAGTTGTTTGAAGAAGAGGTATTACTTTTAACTAAATATTTTGTTTTATTTCTTCTTGTACTATCATCAAATATACATTAACCATGATTAAATAAAAATATATATCTTCTAGTTTGGGTAATTTTCATGTTATTGTAAGATCATGCATCCATTTTAGCTTCCATAAAACAAAAAATGAATCCATTATTTGTGTGTACGACAAATTATCGTCTCTCAAATTGATGTAAATCATTTTCTGACACTAACTCTCAAAGATGGTTATGATGTTATAATTTATGAATATATATATATATATATTAGTTAATTAATTTTAATTGAATTAATATTATATTTCATCATTTTTGTTAACTTCTCATCCATTTAAATTTTATAATGTCATTTGTGGGTACCTTTGGATTACTACCTCTATTGAGTGATGTGATTCATTTCTCATTACCAAATCAGAAGGATGATACATATAAATTAATTTAATGAGTTAGTAATATATTTATTATATAACATTAATTTATTAAATATAAAATAATTACTTCTCTCTATCTATGATGTTCGTTGAAAAAGGAAAACATTACTCATGTATATGTACGAACTAATGTCTCCCTGATTACAACATAGTTCATTTTCCTCATCCATCTATCATAGTGGGTTTACAATTTATAATTTTTTTAAAAATATGTTCTTTATTTCATGATTATTATTCTATAGGTAATGGAAGAATGACACCTTTCACCAAAACCATCATACCATACTCGTTTATGTGCTTATGAACCAAACATCACTTAAACACCTGATGTGGATATCATTGGTTATGTTGTAAACTTTGTAAGTAAAATAAAATTGATAAATGGTTTTAGGATAAGGGATTTGACCTATAAATTTTAATGAAGATATAAAAATATGGATTTATATTAATTATACAAGATTTAAATTTCATACATGGAATGTTTCAACTTGAGGTAAGAAATTTCAACTCAATTGACCATCATCTAGTTAAATATTAATGCTACACACCAATATATTTTCTATTTTTATATAATAACATTTTAAGATTTTATATAATTTATCCTTCATAATTTACATTTTTTGGTTTAATGTCAAATTAAATTATACGAGTGGATTTGACATGAATGTTACCAAATTGTATTTTGTTCCATTATTCATTTTCCATTCATTGGGTAACAACTATTCCTAATTAAAATTTCTTCCATGATTATATGTGAATTGATATCTATTTTTTTATATTTTATTTAAAAAAATTATGTGGATTTATATGTGTTCAAAAAATAATTCATGGATTAATTAGCACATAAAAAGTGATGATCTTTTTAAACGTTTTCTCTATCTATCTCATTTTATGGACACATTGTTAATGTCATGCACCATGATTTCTAGGTATTGGATACATATTACCATGTGGATGAATTGTGTAGTATTATTTCATGAAATAAATGTTATTTATAGCATCATAACGTATTCTTACATTCAATTACATTTGATTCTTCTCTTACCAATGCTATTAATGTATTATGTTACAATAACCTTTTCCTTGTGGGATTTTTTATATTCATGGTTCTTTTGGGGGAAATCATATAATTTATTTTTCATAAATTACATATAATTTCATATCTGTAATATATATTTTTTTAATAGTTCAATATAAATTTCCTATTTTATTGGTGAATGAATCAACAAGAAATTATTTTTTCAGTGATACCAATCTTGTATCTTCATTTTGATTGAAAGTCATTCTTTTATATATAAATATTTTTTATAATGTTCTCAATAATACTATTTTTTATGAAATAATTATTTTATAACGTTATTTTATATATCCTTTCACATTATTTTAAATATTTTTAATATGAAAATTTAAATTTTTTGGACATGTGTATCCTTTTATTTTCATTACAAAATGTTTGAAATGAATGATTATTTTTAACATTCGCAATGTGATCTAGTTTTACAACAAGCATGACCTCTATTTAATTTAATGAATTATTTATAAATAAAATATTTTATTTATTGATATTAATTTTCTCAATGTTAGTTTAAAATTTTAAATATATACTTAATGAATGAAATTTTCCCCCTTAGTTTTGAAAGTAATATTCTTAATGTACTTATAAAGATATTTTGATATATATAAACACAATTTAGTAGTTACTATTTTTCACTAGGATTATGATAATATGATAACATCCATCTTCGATCTATATAAGGATTATATTTGGTTTTGAATGAGATTTTCATGAAGCCAATTTCTTTTCCATGGGTAAATCAAGAAATAAAGGAAATAAAGTTGTTGTTAAATGTTTTATTATGAAATTGAAAACCTCAATGAGTCATATTAGTGTAAAATACTGGGATATTATTGTTGAAGAAGGGTTATATTGATATAGATTATATGATGGGTGTGCCAAATATATCTTATATGATGGGTGAGCCCCACTCGTTCTCTCATATGTTTTAGGTAAAATTCCTTATCATTAAGAGAAAAAGGTGGGAGGTAATTTTGGAGGTTTTTTATATGTATTGAACTTGGTTCCAGTTATTCCATAGATTGGTTATGAAGATAATACATTAAAATTTTAAAACATTTTATTTTGTCTTTTTAGGTGGTTTTAATGATTACTTCAACCAAAATTGACATCGATCGACTCATACTTATTGATTCATATGAATCTTTCCTTTATTATATATTTATTCCATGTAATATGTTTAATGATCCATCTTTTGATGTGAATGAGTTACTATATCATATGAACATTGATTATGTCATCATACTCTTATGTTCATCTTTTTTTATTGATGACATTAACTTTTTAATGAATATCTTTATCCTTAAAAGATATTAAGCTCACACTTCATGTATTTTATTTTCACTATGTTATGAGAATAATGTTAAATGCTTTATGTATTGAGAAGATTATTGTGTGAATAAATTTATGACAAAAGTTGATGAATTTATATGTTATATAATAATATGACTATATTTGGAAATGAAAATAAATTATAATTCAATGATATGGTTTATATAAGTTTTTTTACTAAATATATAAAAGTCTAAAAATAAATGTTACCTATTTATTTATGTGATCCGATATTTCCTTTTACGGTTTTACAATTTGGATTGCTAAATTTGGGTCACAATTATCAATATTTATCTAGAAATTTAATTATGATGTTTCTCTATCCATATTAAGGAGCATATATTGGGGGTTATTATAATTGGTATGAGATAAGGGTTTAGAAAAATTTGGGGAATATTATGTTTTAATTATAGATCAACTTAAGTGTTATGGATACAATCATTTCATTGAAGCTTTAAGGTCTATCATAATTTAAATGGCATTGATATGACTTTTAAGGTTTTAATTAATGGATTTTTAATTTGATCAATGATATCCTAGTAGACATTTCTTTTGGTTGAGGTATATGAAACCCTTAGTTTTGACATAAAAGATTATTTTTTAACAATAATATTACATTTTTTAAGATGAAAGTTAATGGTATAAGATAGCATTATAGGTTAAAACTATCATTAATGTGGATTTATTGAGGATTTATGGGATATATGGTTATTTATAAATGTAATTTTCTATGATGAATATTTAGTGTTATTTTTGAATGTTTTATGTTAAATATATTATTTATTTATATTATGTTTTATATATTTTGGATATTATATTTTATTATGTAAACAATTTTATTTTTTTTAATAAATAAATAAATAATTCATAGATTTTTTTCTTTTTGTATACTATTTGATCTAATAGAAATTGATATTAATGAATTATAAATGACAAATTATTCTTAAACACTTCTATTTTGGATAAAATGTGTGATTATTTTTGAACTTAATTGAATTATGGTATTATACTTTTTAATTAACTATATTTAAATTTTTTTATGGTATATATTGTAAAGAAATTCTATACAACCGGAATAGAATATTGAAACTGAAATTTTATCTTATTACTATCATTTGTAGATAATTAATGGACCTTTTCAAAATTATTTTGTTTATGGTCTTGAGTTACTAACTTTATCATGCTAATATAATTTCTTGTGATTAGTGAACTATAAACCTCTCAGTTATTATTTAGACAATATTTTTTTACTTCATTAAAATATTTTATCTTCTGAATGATGTTATCAAATATTAAAAAATAATTATTCCTTATTAAAAATAACCTTTATGTTTCTGTTTTCTGATTCTCAAGATAATGTTTCTATAACCCTTTTCATGACATGGTTTTCAATAAATGTATTGTCCAATGTTAAACCATTTATTACGAAGATTATTTTTAAATTTTGATGGTGTAATATATTAATGGGTTATGAATATAATGTCTCAATATTTTAGAAATATCATAATTTCCGATAGAAAATACAAATCCCAATATTGATCTTTAACTAATGATGAAATATTATTATTTAAATGTTCCCATTTGAACAATGATGTTATTTTGTCTAGCATGACTCTAAATAACAATATTTTAATAAATATGTTTAATGGTTTTATATAATGCAAATCTGTTGACTATGTAATAATGAATAATTAATCATTTTTTAGTAAAATGATTTATTCTTTAAATATACATTTTATTCAAAAATAAATTTTTTATTTCTTTGAAAAGAAACTATAATTAATTAAAATAATATATAGAAATGTATATTTATAAAAATGAAATTATTTTTAAATCAAAATATCAAAATTTTCTAATGGTTTAGTTTTAGTATTTTTCTATGAAAATTAATCATTGATTAAATATGGAACATTTACCGATTCAAAAATAATTTAACATTTAAAAGACCAATTATAATTAGAATTTAATTTAATATTTTAAAAAAATATTCTTAATTATATGTAATATAGTCAATTATATATTAATAAAAAATTTACATTAATTTTTTTATTTTCATATAAGGAAAAAAAGCATATTTTTTTAAAATTATCAGTTGATGTGTTGTTCACATTTATGTTAGATTTGTTTTAATTACCTATAGTAATGGAATCTTAAAAATGGAAATGGTATTTATTATAATTTTTAATAAATATGTTAAATAATAACTTTGAGTTTTTTGTCATTATTAATTGTAACTACATAAAATATTAATGACATCAATAAGGTTAAATTAAGTATTTAAGGTTAGGAATAATTTCATAAACAATTAAACCGACACTAAATAAAATAATCTAATATTTTAGTGGAGTTTTAGTATCTGAATAAAATATTATGAATTATGAATATTATGTTTCATTTTTCATTCATAGTGAATTATATATGGTTTCTTAGCAAATATAAGGTAAAAAATGACCCTCTCTTTATTTTAATAACTATAAATTTTTATAAGTTTCAAAAAAATATATGTTAGATTATATAAGTTAATTTTAGAGGGAATATTTTTCATATCTTATTAATTTATTTTAAAATTTTAGAAATGAATGAATTACCTTAAATTCTTAAATAACAATGACATCATTCTTTTGTAAGCAATAAAAAATAATGTAATAATCTTAAAAACAAGAAAAGTAATTATTTTGGATGATTTAAAAATTCACATGAATTTTGAAGATAAATATAACATATTATATATATTATATTGTGATATTTTATACATAAATTGATGTCATGGTTTTCCTGGGACAATATATGTGATTCCTTCTTAAAAATTACATTAATAGTTTTTATGTTAAAAATTATTTTATTAAATTTTTTAATAACAATAATAATTTTCAAAGAGTACAATTTGGATTATAAATTATCTAAACTTTAGTAACTTTTCCATTTATGATTATACTTTCACCTCATAAGTAATATTTGAACACTTTAATATTGAATACACATTAATATAATTACAATAATCCAAATTGTACAATTTGGGTCAACTTTCTTTAATAACTTTTCCATTTATGTCTCCTTGTTTGAAACATAATACATTTTTTATATCTATATTTCCTGATTTTTTAATGTATTGTATGTTAATAAAATTGGTTACTTTTTAAATATATTTATTGTATAAATTAAAGAAAGTTGACCCATTTGACCATAGTCAACATACGAATGTCATTTTTGTTGTTATGAACCAAACATCCTCATAACCCCTAACATGGACATAATCAGTTAGGTAATTAACCACATCCTTAAATAAAATGAGTTAAGAGGATTATAGATAATTAATTGGCCATTTAAATATATTTTAATTTGTAAAATAATAGATATAGTTTTATTATATAATATTTTAAATACATGCATGGAATGTTTGGACTCGAAGTTAGAGAATTGGTCTCAATTTCCCATAATTGAGGCATATTTTATTGTTATTCACATAATTTTTTTTATGTGATGTATATAATTCCATTTTTAAATTTTATTTCATTAATAATTTATGATTATTTTTTTATGATTAAGTTCATATTATTTAATCCAACATTATTTTAATTCAAAATAACAATGTGGTAATGATTTTCATAAATCAATTTACATTAATTGGGTTATAACTCTTCTTATGGACATAGTTATGCATTGACTATGTGGAAATTTAATATTAAAATTTATTTATTATATATTTCAAATTTAGTTATGTGGATTTAAAAAAAATATTTAAATGGGCACTTCATGGATTAATTTTAATGAAAAATGTTATGATCAATGCGGGTTTTTTTGTATTGATCTCATTTTTCAGAGACAAGATTCATGTTGTGCACCATGATTTACTTTTATAGTATAGTTACAACCTCATGAATGCATTTTTTAATATTAAATTATGAAATTAATTGTATTTATTGATCTTTATAATTTTATTACTTTCAATAATATTTTATTCTAAATTTACCAAATATGGAAAAAGATTTTTTTAAAATCTCATATCCTTTCAGGATTGTTTATGTTCAAGGATCCCTTGACATAAATCACATTCTCTTATATTTAGGAATCACTTATCATTTTTTATCCCATGGTTATGAATGTGTTTTACACTATGAGTTTTACATCCATTATTTTTTATTGATTTAATATCAAGATTCTTAAATTAAATTGATAACTATCATGTAACATATTTTAGACTGAGAATCATTATCACAAATATGCATGTATTCTAAAATAATTTAACGAATTTATGTTATAAGAATTAATTATTTTTATGGATATTTCTTATGATATTTTATCTTAATTTAAAATGTTTCAAAATGAATTTTGTTATTATTTTTTTCATGGGTATCTTTTGACTCTATTAATAATATATTATGAAATAATATTCATTTATAAAACTTAAAACATGATCATATTTCTACCCAAAATTAAAATAATTTATTTCAATATTAATTTATATTTTTCAAAGTTTATTTTCATATAAGATAATATCTAAATATTTTTGGAATTTATAGATTTCAAAGGTACCAAAAGAAATGGTTATTTTTTGTTCCTTCAAAAAATTATTTTAATTTTTTTCTAAATGTATTATGATCTATGTTAAAAAATTTTAGTTATTATATTCAGTAGTTGTACTATGATTATATTCTACAATCAAATTAAATATTAAAATTTCTAATATTTATTTTTTAATGATACTATCATGATACCTCTTTATTTTACAAGTTTAAATCGAGGTATAATCGAATGTAAACGTTTGTTAAAAGTTTTATTATGTTAATTAGACCTCACATGTGTTCTATTTATGAATGATATGTTGATATTTTTATGATAAAATGTGATTCCAATATAGATTATATGATGGGTGATGATGATACATCCTATATGATAGGGGAGATTTATTTAAGCAATATAATACATTGAGAAGTATTTATGGTCTTTAATGGAATGTGTAGGGAGTTAACTTCGGAGGTTTATCATATAGATTTTACTCAAATGTAGTAATTTATAACATGGTTCATGAATAAAATGTTATATTACTTCAAAAAAGTTTATACTTTCTTGCTATGGGGTTCTAACATTTACTTTTATCAATATTGGAATTAAATGTATCATGATAATTGATTCATATAACACATTCATTTTATAGATCATTAATCAATGCCCTATTTTTAAAGTTCCATTTTTTATGGGTATGAGTTAATTTATGATATCATTATTGATTTAATTATGATACCCTTATTCTCAACATATTCTAACTAAACAAACTCAGTTGTTAATGGTTATTTTTATCGTAACTAAGCATCTTATATCAGCATTCTTTAATTTCCCCTTCTGTTAGATAAGAAGAATGAAGTTATTTTTTATGAAATGTTTCGTTTGTGAATAATTTGTTTTTGGAATTCATAAGTGGAAATTTTTTATATTAAACCCTACATAATATTTGGAAATCAATCATAGTAATTCATGGGTTTTAGTTATATTAGAGTTTGTAATAATTATCTAAAATTGTAAACATAAAAGATATATTGGTATATAAGTGATCTAATATTTCTATTCATGTTTTAATATCTGGATAGAAAAAATTTGTTCATGTTTATCAGTATCAAGAGAGAAATGTAAAGATTCTTCTTTTTCCACAAGTTCCATGATTTATGGATTATCGATGTAATAGTTTTTATCATAGTAGTATTTTAATTTATTTTTATGTTATCATGTATTACTAAGAGTATACCATAAGTGTTAGGGATACTATAAGGGGTTCATTTGTTTCTATTTGATAATAATTTAAAATGCATGGAATTATCTTTATTGTTTTTCTTTGATGATATCTTCAAGTGATTATTTATATCTTGGGAGTGGTTTTATTGGTCGTTTGAATATATAACCATTATTTTTAATTTAAAGGATTATTTTTTAATGTTACTATTAATTTTTTTGGGATATAAGACTAATGTTATGGGAGGAAATTTTTGGTTAATAAATTTATTAATTTTGGGGCCATTGAGGTTATTTAGAATATAGTGTTATCTATTTATGAAATGATATGAACTGAACTGTTATTGCCATTTTTGAAATGTAAAAGTTTGATGTATTATTTATTCATTTTGATGGTTTATAATTTAGTAGATTATATCACAATTTTATAGCCAATTTTGTTTTGGTTAATATTTAGGAGAATGTTTAATATATTTTAAACCATTTGTGGATTACATAATTTGATTAAATATTATTTTACTGAAACAAACATGAAAACATTATCTTGAATTTTGTTTGTTTGGGATAAAATATTAGCAGGTGGTGGAAATTGATTAATGGATGAAATAATACTAGTCAATTAGGTATATGTTCTCATTTTTAATCAATATATTAAGGAATTCTATAAATCTAGAAGAATGATATTTTTTTACAAATGTTATCATATTACCTTAATTTTTTAAGAATCAATTTTGTTAGTTTAAAGACCAATGATTTACATTTTCCGGGTCATTAAAATACCAATAATCATCCAATATTGTGTGGTAAATGATCATTTTGACACAACATAACTATTGAGATATTACATTTTTCATCCATGTCTATATTTTAACTTCCCAATATTTTTATCTTAATTGAAAATATGGATTTCTGTTATTTTATATGAAAATAACATTTCTCTTTCCCTCCTTTCAAGAGAATATTTCACTATTAATTCTTAGATGTGGTTTTTCTGAAAAGTTATTTTCAGAAATAAAACCATTTAATACTAGGAAATATTATTAATTTTTATGACAGATTTTATAAAGGGCATAAAATGTAAGATCTTTAGATTTTCCATATAATTATATGTTCAATACCAAATAAAACACACCACATAGAACCTAGTTTAAAATGAAATATTATTAATAAAATGGGACCATTATAAAATATGTATTGATTTATATTTTCTGAAATTAAGTTAATTTTTTTTGTAAAGTATGGGTGATGATTTTTAATTATACAAAGGTATTAATATATTCATAATAAATATCTACATAATTTTTAATATATATTTTTTATGTTATATAATTTTTAATCCTCAATTGTGTTATTTTGTTTGCATACTATAGTTAATTAATTGCGATTTTATAAGTGTTGTGTTATAAATATTTTATCATTTTTTAAATAATCATATAAAAATTATCTTAAGGTGGAATTCAGGGGTTTTTTTTAAAAAATGATTTGTCACTAAATAATAAAAAAAATATCAATTTTAATAAAACATACATATCATATCATTTATCGGTATCATTACTCATTAAATATGACATTAAAAAAAATAATATTATTTAACTGTATAATATAATTAATTACATTGGAATCTACATTATACATGAATTTGGTATATTTTCATATTTAGGCTAAAAAACACATTTTTATAAAAACTATTTTTCATTTTTTTACAAGTATGAAAAAATTAATTTATGACACTTCTAAGAATTAAATATTGAGAAATGAATCCCAGATTTTGTATCAGGTGGTATAAATTAGGTAAATATATTTCTTTTTATAATTATCAATATTAAATGCAATAAATATTTCTCAGCACCGAAATGGTAAATAAGGTAAATAATGTAATTTTATTTGATAATGTCTAAAAATCACCATAATAATTTCAATTAATCTATTACATGAGTGGGGTTCACCATATTCAAAAAATAATAATTTATAGATATTTTTTTGATTTTTCTTTGAAATTGAAATATATATTATATTAAGTAAATATTTTCGCTCTCATTGTCATTAATATCAATACAATTTTTCATCTTAGATAAAAGAACGTAGGTTTAGTTATAAATGGTTATATAAAATATAGATATTTTTCTCATTTCTAGATTTTATTTTTCATTTTTATAGATGAAATAATTACCTTAAATGTTTACCAAAGGATGACATAATTATTAAATAAATAGTAGAATAATATTGTAAATAATTTAAAAAACAGTTATATTATTATTATTTCTTATGTATTAAAAGATCAAGAATTATGAAGAAAAATATTACATATAATATTCAAGTTATATATTTATATTCTAATTATATTTCTACTATGTTTCTTTTCGAGTCAAAATATGAGGATCGTGTTTAAAAATGAGATTAATAGTATTTTATTTTAAATAATTTATTAATAAATTATTTAAAAAACATAGATATCATTAAATGGTGAAAATATGTTTTTAAATGGCCTTAAATAAAATCTATTTCTATTAATGATCCAATTATGGCCTTATAAGTTAAATTATAAGCCTTTCATAGTAATAATTCATTACTATAGTTAAGACTAAAATTGGTTAACCCATGGGTTAATCTGAAACATATGTTCTAAAATAATTATAAGATCGATATAAAATATTATTCTAAAACTTTATTTAAAAAATATCATTATAATATTGGAATCCTTGACAATATGAAGGAAGTTTACTTGATATAGACACATACTATAATATAATATTTCATATATTTCAAAAAATGACCCTACGTATATTATATAAAAAAATATATTACATTAAATGCTTTAAAATTAGTAATATAATTTATTTCAAATAGTTAAAGGGATAATAATTTAAATAACAATAATGGATGATTCATTCTTCCCTTGTCCAACTTTAGTAACATTATTTACCCATAAAGATTAAAAAACATTGATATAATTGTATGTATCAATGGGGATAATTAAGGGTTCAGACAAAAATATTAGGGAAACAACTCAATCAAAAAAATTTAAAAAAAGAAATATATTATATCATCTCAAAATAATATTATAATATTATTAATTAAATATTTATCAAATTTTTCATTAAATTTATTATTATTAATTTAATACTTTATTAAATTCCACTAATTCCCCTCCCCTCATTTATAAAAGGGTACCCCCTATCCTCTCCTATATACACTACATGAGAAATTTGGTGTGTCCATGACTTTACCAAAAACTATCATAACATTCATACACATATAATACATGTATTAAATTATGTATAAAAACAAAAATAAATTTATTAATTCATAAAGAAGAAGAGGTTACCCAAATATAAAACTCATCTTTTAACTAATAATTCATAATTTTTTAAAATTCTTCCACCACATCCAAATAATATTCAAAAATTTATGAAAAAAATATATATTTCATATAAATTTATGTATTTATATAAATATAATAATATATATACATATTAACTTTCATCAAATTGGAAATAAATCCATCATTTATGTGCATGGTGTACTACCATATCATGAACCAATTTAATTCATTTTTCATCACCACCTCTCAAAATTTTGTATAATGGGTTTTGAAAGTTGACATAATATTTAAAAGTTATTATTATTGTTATGTATATTGAAAATATCATTTATTATCTTACCTTTACATCCTTTTATACATGATAACTAGTATCCATGATCTATATTTTAATGACATTATCATTTAGTTACTAATTTTAATACACATTCTCAGAAAGTAATAGTAATGTTCTATGAAATTTGTGTCACTCGATTGAAGAATGGGAGGAAATTTGATGTCAAAATTAATTTAGTGGGTAACAAATGAAAAATTGAAATAGTGTGATGACTCTTAGTGATAAATTTAGTAGAATAAATACATATATCTATTTATTTGATTTTTTTTCATATCTGTATATAAATTAAAATGTTATATGAAAAATGATTGTATAAAACAGTATGATATTTTATAGAATATTGCTGGAAGCAATAAATAAAACTATATATGGAAATTTATGTGTTCTTATAAGGCACCAGCCTTAAACATTACTTAATCATGAGATATTTAATGAATACACATTGTGGATCATTTCAGGTTTAGAGTTTTAGAGAATTATATCATAAAACATGCATTACATCCCACAATTAAACAACGTGGTTACAATAAAAGATAGTATTCATTTTTTCCCATCAACAGAAACATATTTAAAATAAAACATGGATTTTTTCTTAACACTTCCTTGACACTATCATCATATCATGTACCCTTCCCTTGACCTGTGAATAACATTTCAAAAACATGGGATGATCATAAAAAGCTCAGTAAGGGATATAAAAATATGGAAAGGAAACATGAGTACATGTATACATAAGAATCAATGAAATAATACTCTAATCATAAAAAACTAACTTTAACATACCTCCTACAATCATGAATAAATCATAGAAATCGTACGACGTAAAGGTAACTTGAGGAATTCATAACATTCTTACGTAGGGAGTAACCCTCTTGGTTATATTTGGAATACCATCACTGTATATTCCCTAAATATCTTTGTAGAAACCATAACGTTTAACTCCTTCGTTTTACCCAATGCATTAGAGAGCTATATCGGGCTCACCTACCATTAGATTATCACGGAACCACCTTTCTTCATCATAATTCCCAAGAACCATAACATAATCGTATCACATAAAACATGCATAAAGGAAACATAACATTTCCACCTTTCAGTCACAAGATATCAATACAACCCATTGATATAAAAAAATTATGAAAACCATTCTCAATACCAAAATAAAATAAAACTAAAACATGGTATTTATTTTTCATTTTTAAAAAATGGTATGGCTTATAGAGGAAGCTGAAACTCAGATAATGGTCACGGCGGCGGAGAACCCGTAGTCGCCGCATACATACGACAAAGAAACATTCCTTTTGTCATTTAGTAAAATGCTTCGTATAAAAAAGATTCCTTTTGAATAAGTGTAAAATCAAAAAGGGGTTTATACACCGTATAAAAGAAAGTTGTGTATAAAACAAAATAAGTCTCAATGAATGGAGGATGAGACGAAGTCCCTTACAAAGATGGTATCCATGGATTAAGGACAAATCAGTTACATAATTATGTGTGACAAACGAATACAACAAATATAAGTGGATATTAAGTGTAAAACAATCACATGTTATTCACACATATTCATAGAACAACATATTCAAGGAGTACAAGTTTATCCCAAAGAATCAAAATTGGGTTAAGAAGTTCCCTTGCAAAAATTTGACAGCCTAACGACGTCACTTACAAATTCAGAAAAGGAGTTGATGAGAGATAAAAAGGGTATCTCATCACTTGGACATAAAATTGACAATAATAAGGATATAGAAGAACATATCCTAACTAAATAGTATGTGAATTAAAATACATAACAAAAGAGGTCTTTTAAAAAGAGAAGGGTGAAATGTTCCCTTATCGACTTGGGTATCTTTCAAAACATACACCCCATGAAAGAAGGACAATAAAATATTGATGTAAATACTCATAAAAGAAATTATATTACACAAAGTGTAGAATAATGGGAATTACATATACCACTCAAAGGAAATGGTGGAAAATGTAGCATAAATCTCACGGGAATAAAAGTGAGATGTAAAATCCGTTACGAAAACTCGACAGCCTAACAGCGCCACTTAAAACATCCAAAAATGGATTGATGAGATCAAAAATGGTCTCTCATAATATTAACATAAAATGTACAGAAATATGACTATAATATAACATCCCCCAACATAACAAAGTGGAGATTAAAAGAAGTGACATAAAGGAGAGTTCTTAAAAAAAAGAGAGGTTGGATCACTTACGACGATTTGGAAGCCTAACAGCGCCAATCAAAACATCCAAAATGGATGGATGAGAGAATATATGGTCTCTCATCATATGAACATAAAAATTACAGTAAGAGTAATATAAAATAACATCCCAATAATAATAAAGGTGAGCTTAAAATGAATGGCATAAAAGAGTGTAGTTAAAAAGAAAGAGAGGGGTTGGTTCCCTTACGAAAATTCAGCAGCATAATGGTGCCACTTAAAAATTCTAAAAAAAGTAATTAAAGAGAATAAGATGGGGTATCTCATCATATAAAAATACAAGTTACAGTATGGTTAATATAAAATAAATTCCTCCAACATAAGAACATGGAGCATAAATGAAATGACATAAAAGATGGTACTTGAAAAGAAATCGAGAGGTCGGATCCCTTAACTCAAGTCCGACATGTCTTGTTCGTTTCATTATATTCCTGACTAATAAACATTGGTAAATTTATAATTGATTATGTATCTCCTTTAGATATTATTATTCCGTTCATATCACATATTATAATGTTATAATAATTTTTTAATAATGTTAGTTCATATCATATGTTTTTGTCGATGTTTGGTATATGAAAAAAAAATGAACTTGTTTGAAAATGATTTCCCTTGTAGTTATAAGTAAATGATTTAAATAATAGTATTAATGATTAAAATATCATATATATCCATTACATATTCATTTTATACTATTCAATAACATTTGGTGATAAAAAATGAAAATCACTGTTCATTGAGACGGTAGGTCGTACGTACGCATGAACGCTACTTTCATTTTTTTTCATATTAATGGAATTAAAAATAAATGAGATATATATATACATTATAATTCCATTATAATATATATGTTCTATAGGTCACATATGTTCATTAATTTCATTCTTTATAAATTCCATGTATTCCCTTAATGAGTCACATCCTTTGAGGGGGCGGTAGTCCACACTTCCTCATATGAAATGATCGCATTTTCACAACATGAAAGGAATAAAGTTATTTATTAAATATAAAAATAAAGAAGAATATAGTAAACATAAATAAAATATATATCATATATAAAATACAATGACATCATAATGTCCACCTTTAAAGGTGTTAAAAGAATATTGAACAATCATCGTTTCGTGAGGCAGAAAATCACCAACCACTGAAACAGTATGTTCTTTAACCATTAGATGAAGGTGTGTGTAAGTCTATCTAGAATCCTTCACATTACAACATCCAAGTATATTGAAGATACTGTTGTTGTTACAATAAGAAATAATAAAAAGATTTTAGGCGGTTGGAGAAGAAAAATAAAACCTAAGAGCACAAGAGAAAACACTACCTTTAAAACGGGTAACTCTCTTCGATTTAAGCTCAAAGGCTTCCTTGGAAAGGATTTTGCCCAATGTGAGGCTTCAATGATGAATAGAGGGATGTGGAGAGACAAAATGGGTAGGGTTTGGCCGATCCAAAGTCTTTTTAAGTGTGTGTATGGTGGTAGAGGTGGGGGCCTTTTATAATAGGAGAGGAGGGGCACTCTTGGAAAGTTAAGAAAAGATACTTTGTTATAAAATGATTTTCGGACAAAAAATGTGCCACAATTATAAATTTCAAAGATAAGGTGATAAGGTTGATAAATCCACCCAACCAATAGGTTTTTGAAAAGTGTAGGTCTTATATTTTACATTTTATTTTCATTTTATTTAAATCATTGAATAATGAGGTAATCGTTGCATCATCATGGTGTCATAAATAATTTTATTTATTTAATTTCTAAAAATTAAAAAAAATCATGATGTGGTAATTTCATTTATCATTATAATGACTTTTTACAGTAAAAAAATAGGTCTTGTATAACACCATGTAAAAATTGTTTTACTAAAACAACTCATGTTTGTGACATTTTCCTTTTAACATTAAATAAAAAGTTTTTAATGTCATTTTCCTACCAATGTGGCTCCATGTGGTCCCCAAGTCGACCCATGGATTTTTTTGGTCGTCCATGACACATCCAATAAGGGTAGGAAATGTGTCTAGGTATTTTAATTTTATTATAATTTCATTTTTTTCCTTAAATTGCTCTAATTACCTCTAACCACGATTAAAAACTTAAAAGGTACTATTCATCAAAAAAATTATTTTAATCCCATTGAAACACATTTTACTTCCCAAGGACAACCATGTATGTCGGATTTTTCAAATTCAAAACAAAGTGGTGGTAAAATTTCATTTAAACGAAAAATCAGTTTTTTATGTACCACTTAGTGGTTTCACTATTCATCATAAATTATAGTTTTTCAGAAAAATACCAAAACATCACCCTAAGATATATTTGATATTCCGAATTCAAAAATGATGTCTATTTTAAAAAATTCAAATAAAATAAGTTAGATTATTTAATTTAATAATTAATTCCATCTGTCATGACAAATATCGTGTTTTTATGAAACAATATATATCAAAATATTGACAGTAGTTTAAGTGCAATTTCAAAGTGAAATTAATTCCAACGACCACAATTGGATTAAATGGTAAAAATATATTCTAATTTCTCTTTAAAACCAATTCAAAAGATAATCTAATCATATAAATTAATATGATTAAAAAAGGTTTTGAATTAAAATACAACACTTTTCATTATTCATTAAAAAATGAACATTATCAGAAAAATACCAAAAATTTACATAAAGTAAATTTTGATGTCCCGATTCTAAAGAAGAATTCTATTTTGTCAAATATAACACATAAAATTGTCAGAAAGTGGATTTAAAAGAGGATCTCTATCAAAAGGCGGTTAATCAATCTTTTAAAGAATATTCGAATGTTTACGCTTAAAATTGGATTCATTCACATTTTTAATACTCTATCATTTATTTTAAAGAGTAAAAATATTTGACAAACATATATATTCATTTTGTAGTTAGTTCTATTCATTCCCTCCATTACAACTGCTAGGCGTTAACTACATTTAAAATAATATTATTTTATTATTAGAGTGCAACGTAAGATTCCCAAGAAACTCGTTGTTGCGTATTAGGTACGCCATCAAGCATAGAGTCCCCTTTAATGTAATATTAATATTTTATTCACAAATATGGATAAATTTGAAAATGTCATATTTTTTATTTACCTGGGGTGTTACATCCTTCCCCCCTTTTGGGAATTGTGTCCTCGCAATTTTAAAATTGGGATTGGAAACATCATTGAAAATCCCACATCGGAACAAGAGTCAGTAAAACAATCACTTTAAAATAAAGAAATAGAAGTACATAGGTCACCCTAGTTAACCCATACTAGGATTCCATGTAGGATAACATGGATATGGAGGAAAAGACAAAGGGCCGTGTTCTGAGGGAGAGTGATAGAATACATGTTTAGGAAAAAGTTAACCACAAGAAAATCACATACTTATGGTGGGTTAAATGGTATTTGATTCCACCGTAGGGAAAGTTAATAGACAAAATATTTGTGTTTTAAGTTACTTTTCATTGAGTAATTTATTTTTGATCTTAAGGAAACATACTTACTTGTCATGTTGACTTCCAAATTTTACTATATTTCTTACACAAACTCGTACTTTCCCCAAATGATGAGTCTTTAGGAAGACTTGTTTACAATAAGAGATCTATAATCAACTACTAGAGAATCACCTAATCCACAAAAGAGAACCATATACTTCCAATGTATTTAGACCTTAACCAAAACTAAAACCTAAAATGTTAGTATGAGATCAGATAATACCCAAAAAGGATAAAAAAAACTATTCTTAATCTCCAAAATTGTTCTAACAATACCCAATGTTCAACAAAGACCATTCAATAAACAATTTGTCCATAAAATTATTCAAAGTAAACCAAACTAAAATTGAAACACAAATATTTGAAGAATTTAATCACATAGTCTTCCAAAGTAAAAATTAACACTTATCTCCAAATAACATCAGTCACTCTTAAAGTCTCATATTGAAATGTAGTTAACTTAATCACATATCTTCCATGATAGGTTAATAATTTCCATAGATAACCAAAAATAAACTTACTCTTAATTCATAAAATCATATAACTAAAAAGAGTAAGTCATACTAACCAGGGACTTCCCATATTCCAGTGGTAGGCGATAAATACCAGTCGCACTTTGGTTGTGGGTTTGATTCTCGCAGCTTTGTCCGACGCGACAGGTTGTCACACGGTCTGCATGTTTTCGTTTTTATAAAACTCCAAAAATAACCATAACATGTTTTAACCTCAATAGTTTCCTTATAACTCTAATTTTCATCCAAATTCATTACGATCTCAACATCTTAATCCTTTATGTCTTATTTCAGCACCATAAGATAAAATAAAACGATTCCCAAAAAGAATAACATCATACCTTTATCATGGAGTCCACTCGGTTTCATCATCATCTTGCTCACTTAGGTAGAAGTCACATGCATTACAAAAATGATTTAGAGATCCTTCTAAATTATTTTCTTCCTCCATCCAAATACACCTTGTACAACATGGGTCATATGGGTGTTCACAGAATAATAGTTTTGGAAAATAATCATGTATGACATATAATTCAAAAACATCTGATAAAACATGATTTCTATAAAATACTCAGACAGAATTTGAGTTGAAACATTATATTATAGGTCCTTTTAAAATACCATAAGTATGTGCTGAGAGACTATATTTTAAAATCAAATATAAATAGGTTGTGCAAGGGTCTTCTTTCTCAACACCATTTTTAAAATCATAATATGCTTCGAATTCTTGTGATACGGTAAAATATTTGAAAATGCCTTGATAATATTTACCTTTCATGAAAATATGAGATTATTGTGAAAATTTTATTTCTTTAAATACAACCCATGATCCATGATGATAATGAGGAATAATGGAGGTGTTTGATATCTCAAACAACTACTTTCAAGTGAGTTATATGCTAGAAAAATTTTCACAATCATCTGAACATGACTTTTCAATAATTATTTCAAACATGTCATCACTAAGAGATAGGAATGTCATTTTAGATCCTTCTCCTTCCATTTGTAACAAACATTACGTGACCTGAAAAAGTTATAAAATAAGGATTTAACTGAAATAATAGATATATGGACTAATCATGTGTCTAACAAAAACTCATAATCACTAAAGTTGTCTAAACCGACTTCTGATACCACCTATATGGCCTCGGCCTTAGACATTACTTAATCTTGTGATATTTCAAGAATACACCTTGAGGATCTTTTCAGGTTTAGATATTTAGTGAAATAGATCATAAAACATGCATTAAATCCCACATTTAAACAACCTGGTTACAATAAAAGATAGTATTCATTTTTTCCCATCAACAGAAACATATTTAAAATAAAACATGGATTCTTTCTTGACACTTCCTTGACACTATCATCATATCAGGTAACCTTCCCTTGACCTGTGAAAATCATTACAAAAACATGGGATGAGCATAAAAACCTCAGTAAAGGATATAAAAATATGGAAAGGAAATAGGAATATTTGTAATAATGGGGTTCTCTAAAATCATACGCAGTACATGATAATGTGAAACAAAAAAAGATAATATATTATAAATATTATTATTTTAAGTTGTAGTTATCAAATAGTTGTTATAATGTCACGAATTAAACATATTAACTATATTATAAAAACAATGTTTACATGTGTTTATATAATGATACATTTCCTAGAAAATAAATACAAAATGGAAAAAACCAATTTAAAATAAAAGATATGTTTTTTTGAAGAAACTATTTATGTTCAAATAATTATGATTATAAAATAATTATATCACACTTTTTTAATTAAATTATTGATATATAAATAAAATTTTCTTTTTAATATTCATCTTATATTTTTTATATATAAGGTATTAGACGAAATTCAATTTTATAAATTATAGGAGTATTTTTCAAAAAAGAAATTTTTAACAGTATTGGATTGAGAACCCAATTTAAATTAATTTTTTATCACTTTTATAAATTATAGTTGAAATAAAAAACTTATTCCTTGGATTAGGGATACAAAAATTTACTTTAGTTGAATTTTTTCTATTTTTATAATAAAATTCATATATTAATCAATAGTGGAAATACTTCATTTTAATTTAAAAAAACATTTTTCATCTAATTTATTAATATTTATAGATTATCCTTTTACATGGTTTTAAATAATAATTTGATGTTTTTTATCAATTAATTTATTATTGTTATTTTTATGGTTTTTAAATTAAAAATAAATAGAAAAACTTTGTGGACATTTGAATGTTTTACTTAAAAAATCGTTTTCTCGATCAGTCAATGAGATTAGAGTTAAACTAAATTTATGGAATATGGGAATTTATTTTTAAAAAAAATACATGCATATTTGTACACAGTATGAATTATGTGGTCGAATAGGATCAAAATATTTTTTGGTGAATAGTATCATTAGTATTTTAATTACCACAGTTAAGGGAAAATATGTAATTAAAGATAAAATTAATATTATAATACTATATAATTACCCTAATAATTATTTTAATTTTATTGGAAGAGTTATTATCAAAAAACACGATCCTTGGTTCGAAATTGTGACCTTTTGAATCCACATACTAGTGATTATGTCATTTATAACATTTAATTTAAAGTAAAGGAAAAAATGTTATAATCATGTATCATATTACTAAAACAATTTTATTATAGTGTAGTATAAGTGATAAATTAAACTATTAATAGACTAAAGAAATATAAAATTATTAACTACATAATTATAATTTATTTATAATTATATGGAATTAAATAATTATATTTAACTATAACACAAAGATGATGTTGTAATAGAATCATTAATTAATGAATAAAAAATAATATTAATAATATTAATATATATATTTTGAAATATGTCATGCCATAAATGACTTATCTCTATGTATATGACATTATAGAATTGAGTAAATTTATTTTTTTAATCTAATCGAGTTGTTATTATACTTTTAAAATGTAATGTATTGAATAGTGTTAAAATTTACATAATTCATATTTTTAAATATAAAATATAATATGAAATTATATAAAATTTAAAAAAATATAATAATAAGAAAAAATATTATATATCAAAAAAAATATTTATGACTCATTCATAGGTTCGTTTGCATGATTTGATAATTATTTTAACTCTAAAATTGTAAATTAATTGATAAAACTCTAAGAGCGAAAAGGGGTTTAAACAAATTTATAAGGATTAAAAAATATCCAATATATGTTTAATTATTATTAGAATATTATATTATTACTTATACTCATCCTAAATTATAACTAAATGAGTTTAGACCCATTGATAATAAAAAATTTAATTTATATTAATTTAATGACTTTAATAATTCTAATGGAGAACCGCCTCCTATAAAATGGAAAAAATTCCTATTTATTACTCACACTTACAAAAACCATTGGTTTGAAAATCATCCACCCAAAACTATTCCAAGTATCCATACCAACATATTTCACAACCCCCTCCCCACAAAGTGTACCCCTCCTAGGCCGACAGTGTGAGAACGGAGATAATGACCCCCAAGTCCCCCCTCTAGTAGGCCCCGGGTTGGCGACAATCACCGATGGTATAACGAACACACAAATGGGAGGCATTACCCAATAAGAAAACACATGAAAAAGAGAGAGATAAGATATAAACCATATAACTCCATCTCATATAGAAATATAAATGAAAACCCAAGTACACATATGAAATGTCATGAAATACTACTTCCATAGAAAGGGAAAATTCTTCAAGTACCCAAAAGAAAGTAAAACAGTATCAACCACAAGCCCGAGCAGCTCCTGGAACCCCAATCTAGTAAACACCAGCCTGATCTCTAACCTAATCCAAGTGACCTAAAAATAGTTTATATATTAATAGGGTGAGTATAATAGTATAATCTGTAGGATCCCCAATGAAGCATCTTGTGCAAAAGTAAATAAAGCATGATAAAGAACAGTGAACCACACGTGGAACTAACTCGTCACCTAAAAATTTATACTATGTTCCCAACCACACCATGGGTACTCTCACAAAGAAACACATACATCAGTATATAATATAATAAAGAATATCAAGGTTACCTCACTACTACTTCCCCACTAGTTAGCGATTTTCCCCCAATGTCCCACGTCCTAAACATCTCTCTCTAAAAAGGCTTGCCCGTAGACACCTAAGATAAGAACCACAACATGCACCTCATACAAAAAAACACCATGTCTACGTAATAAAATTAACCAGGTAGTTTTAGGAAGCCACCACAGCCCGCATAACATGTATCATATGTCGGGTATTATACCTCAAGCCATTATAGCCAATAGACTGAGTAAAGATCCTCAAGCCATCAGAACCTATACAAGTTACACCTATAGTAGTCCATGGGAAACTATATCCAGAATATATGAGTGTGAATAAACACAGGACATTAAAACCCTCTATAGAAATATTTGTGGAAAACTAACTGGTGTGCCTTCCAGCATAAGTAAATACCAAGAGAAGAGTGTGAGTACATAGGGGATGGTCATCAATTCATCCTCCCACCAGAATGTTGGGGAAACACCCCCAGGGCTTAGAATCCAGGGGGTTTCATTTTCCCTTACAAAAAAGGTGGAGTATCCTATAGAAACACAAAATGTACATGATATACTATATCTCACAACCACACTTTGGGCATAATCTTGTCTTAGAGTCAACTGCAACTAATGTCTCTTAGATTCTGGGATGCTACTTCTAATACAAGTTATCCTATAAACACACTACTATATAAAGAGCTTTAATTGATTATTTTATTCCATTTTTATTAGTTCCACATTACGTTATTTATTTCTTTAAACATTATTTTACTATTTATAATTCCACATTAAACTATCAAAGTCCATTGTCTCTTTAAAATTACAACCTCATCATTTTGTTCTATCAAATCCTACACTAAGGGTTAACATTATTTATTCAAATATTCATTACAGAATTACTTTACCATATTACCAGGCAGTATGGAAAAATGTTTTATGCTACTAAACACAAGGGGGATCAACATGGTGAATAGATGTACTACCCATCAAGTCTTTGCCGCCTATTTCAAGAGCATAGACCCAACCTCACTTGATAAGATAAACAAGGAAAGCACATGGTATACACCACTTATCTTCAACACTTTCAGAAGAAGGGTAAGAAAGACCAACTACCTTGAGCATTGGGGAAAATTAATATAGATAATAAACAAAAAAGAATGAACTAGCATCCTACAATCACTTCCATCCTTTACCATCATTCTTGGTGTCCACCCCGACACCCACTTGAATAAACTGATGCATCCTGCCACCCTAGGCATCATCTGCTGCCACAACCAATGGAATACATGCCCCGAATACCACAACAACCATCTAGGCTCACATCACAACACAAGAAATAGGAAACCAAACATCTTAACAATTGGTCCCTTGGAACTTTAACAATCGAGAGGGTAACTCAGAACCCTTCAAGGACTAATCAATCAATCTGATATTTATACCATCTGGAATTAAACTATTTATTCTTCATAGGTTCCAAATTCGGGAAACCTAATCAGTAAGATATATAAAATAATTAAACATGCTTACTACACCAATTTGATTAAAATAAAATTATAACAAGGAGAACCCGATATATTTAAATGCCTTTTTTTCTTTTAACCATAAAATTATCCATCAATTGTTATTTATGTTCATTACCAATTTCCCTCATGAACTAACAGCTAAACAAAGAATGCATAGATGTCACACTATCTAGAAAAAGAAGAGGAAATAACATATGATCGATATCAATTTATCTATCTGATTTAAATATTTATTATGTCAATTCCATTGTTATTTAGTGGGATAAAACATGATAACTATATAGTTGCACATAAAAGAAGAGAGATGTAATTAATCCCCTACCTCAAATGTTTTTTTGAAGTTCTTTATATGAGAACATTCCTCACAATGGGTCATGATCCCCATCTCACGGCAACTGCATTCACCCAAGGATTCCATGGTGTAACCGCACTGATCAAAACCCAACAGAAAATCATTATATGCATGGATATCACATGATATATTATAGAAGAAGAAACATGAGAAGATGAACCCTAATAGGAAGATGATAAAACATACATTGTATTAACGATTGATCGATATAGCTTGGTTGCATCAAAACAGAGTAGAAAAAATCCGAGGAGGAACATTCGATTGTGCATCTCCTATGAGAAGGAATAAGATGTTTGAGCATCTCACACCCGAGAAGAAGGAGAAAGAATTGTGGATGAATATATACCATCCCTTTATAATATTTTATAGAGTTATGGTTTAAGGTATGCTTAATATCCCATTAAAAGTGGACCACATTTAAACCATGAGGTTTGACGAAGTAAAAACATCCTGAGCCATATGAATTTTAAATATAGGAGTTATGGCCCTTGAATCAGCTGTAGAGACCTTAAAATTTGGTTTTAAATGAATTTAATGTCAAAGGAAATGTCAAAGGGGTGAAACAGTAGGAAGCTGGAAACACGGTTCACTATTGGAACCTCACCATTGGAACCTCACCGTTCTGGAAACACTATTCATATACCTCCACATTGGAAGCTCACCATTTTCGAAACATTAATCATTAACTTCACCGTTGAAACCTCATAGTTAGAACCTCACCATTCTGGAAAAACTATTCATGAACCTCACCGTTGGAACCTCACAGTTCTAGAAACATTGTTCACGAACCTCATAGTTGGAAGATCACTATTCTGGAAATGATGTTCATGAACCTCACTATTCTAAAAACATTGCTCATCTAATGTTACCATTGCACTATTCATAGATAGTTAATGTTGACACTATTCACCTAAGGTTACCATTGAACAGTTCACAATGGTCTACCATTAGAACTGTTCACAGAAGGTTAATGTTGACAATGATTACCTAAGGTTAATGTAGCACTATTTACAGAAGGTTAATTTTGACACTGTTCACCTAAGGTTACCGTTTCACTATTCATAGATGGTTAATGTTGACATTATTCACCTAAAGTTACCGCTGGACTATTCATAGAAGGTTAATGTTGACACTATTCACATACGGTTATAGTTACACTGTTCATAGAAGGTTAATATTGACACTATTCACCTAAGGCTACTATTTCACTATTCACAGAAGTTTAATGTTGAGACTGTTGACCTAATGTTACCGTTACATTGATCACAATGGTCGACTATTGAAACTGTTCATCAAAGGATACCGTTACACTGTTCACAACGGTCTACCATTGGAACTGTTCATAGAAGGTCACCATTTCACAGTTGATAATGGTCAACTGTTGGAACTGTTCACCTAAGGTTACTGATGCACTGTTCACAGTGGTCTACCATTGGAACTGTTCATAGAAGGTCACGGTTGCACAATTCACAATGGTGTACTGTTGGAACTGTTCATAGAAGTGGAAAATTGGAAAAGTGTTGGGGATAAGCCACCTTGACATCTCGGAACACTCAAACACCAAATTTTCACAAAGGAATGGACCAGAGAGGTCTGGGAAATTACATTATATACCTCCCAAAACAATCTCATCCTCAAGAATTCAAAACCCACATAAAGGGTAAATAACATGGGGTCCTAACAACCACCCATCAAGATACCTATCAAAAGAGAGAAAGCCACAAGAAGCAACAAAAGAATAAAAAATCCCTATTATAAACATGAAAAGGTCTGACCACAAAGGAGAATTCATTACATGAAATTATTTAAACATAAAAAAAACTGGTTACTGAACATGTATCTATGACTCACGTTCCTAGGTACTATCCTCTATTCCACTGTGTCACCAAAAGAAACGAACCAAGGGAATAGAACACCTACGCAACACCTTCTCCTTGCAGTCATGGATCTCTATAGGTCGCATCATCATCATCATCCTCAATTTATGTGACTCATCTGTGGGGTAAAACATCATGTATCTCACTCATATGTGGGGGAAGTGCTACTTGATACGCTATGACTCCAACATGAGCTAACACCTAAAAATGACCAACAAATCTGGGAGAAAGCTTACTCCCATAAACAAACCTTTATTTCCCATGATGGGGAGTCACCTTCAGAAACACATGAACCATAACATTAAACTCTACAGGTATCATCCTTTGATCATATGATTTCTAACGATCTTGCACTGTCTTCAACCTCTCATGGATCACCTGAACCATCTCTGTTGTATTCCACACCAGTTCCGGTCCAAGAATTGCTGACTCTCCGACCCCAGTGGAGCACAACAGAGAATGAAAAGGTCAGCCATACATGTATTCAAATGGTGTGACACTGATGGTGAGTGGAAACTATTATTGTAAGATAACTCCACCAAAGGGAAAGTGCCTCATCCATGTACCACCAAAATCAAGAACACAATAGTGTATCATGTGTTCATGTGTTTGGATGGTTCGCTCTGTCTGACCGTCCGTTTGAGGATGAAAAGCAGTGTTCACGCATAGTTGAGAACTGAAAACACGTGGGAGACCTCTCCAGGACCTGGAGGTAAAATTATTATCTCCATCATAAATGATCATCCTTGGGACTCTATGAAGTCTCACCACCTCCTCCAGATAGTGCCTCTACAAAACATCCACTGAGCTCAACTCCTTGATCGCTATGAAGAGGGATGATTTTTTAAACGATCCACTACATCCAAAATAGCATCATGTCCTCCTAGATATAAAGGAAAACCAGTAAGAAATTCCATTGATATGTACTCCCACTTCCACTTAGGAATCTTTAGTGGCTGGAGAAGACCACCTGAATCATGGTGTTCTACCCTTATGTTCTCGAAGACCAAACATCGAGACACCAACTCTGCAACCGCTTGCTTCTGCCCCATCCACCAAAAATAGCTCCTCAAGGCTCAGTACATCATTGTCACACCAGGATGCACCGCTAAAGGTAAACTATGAAAATCTCTAAGAACCTTCTCGCACATAATCAAAAAAAAACAAAAAAAATCTGGTGATACAACCCCCGATGTTGTTCCTACTCCGACCAACCATAAGGGGCCTCGCCACAAACAACTCAATCTCTCCAGAATTCCACCTCTAGATCACCCAACTAGGATTCATCCACCATGTTAAATATTGATGAATGTACCGTCACCTAAAAAAGACATCCTATCCCCCTAAAATTCTCCCATATCATGATGTAATACAGACAGCTCTTCCATTACTCTCCAGGAATCACCAGATTCATGCACAACATCACAACGTGACTTTTGAATCAGTCCATCAGCTACAACATTCACCTTTCAAGGTGTATAAGATATCTCAAAGTCATATTTCTATAATAATTCCATCCACCGACGATGTCTTATGTTCATGTCATGCTTAGAGAAAACATACCTCAAACTCTTATGATCGGTGAAAACCACAAGGAACTCACCAATTACGTAATGTATCCATAACGCCAGAGATATCACTATGACTATTAACTCAATATCATTGATGTAATAGTTATGTTCATGGGTACACAACTGTCGAGACCCCTAAGAAAGAACTGAACTCTACTTCATGAGAACAAAACCTAACCCCAGATGCGAAGCGTCGCAGAAAACATCAAATGGAACTCCCTCAGCTGGAAGACAATGAACTAGAGAACTTAATAACTTCTCAATTAGATACTAGAAATAAGGAAGATGCTGATTAGTCCATATGAATGCCTTATCCTTCTTGGAAAAAGTTGTTTGAGGAGTCGCAAATCGTGAGAAATTGTCTACGAACCTCACGTAGTAGTCAGTGAGGCCATGAAATCTTCACACCCATGCCACTGTCATGGGGGATGCCCAAGACACAACTACTTCTATCTTCAATGGATCCATATCTACTCCCTGCTGGGACACAACATGCTCCATGAAACAGACATCTCGAGCCTAAAACTCACACATCGAAAATGTCCCAAATAGCTGATGTTGAAAAAGAACTATCAAAACGGCATGTAGATGCTCTTCATATTGCTCCTAATATGTAGAGTACACGAGGAATTCATCAATTAAAACCACCACAATTTTTTGTAGGAACTCACCGAGAATAGAATTCATCAACCCCATGAACACATAAAGAGAATTCATCACACCGAATGACATTACAATGAACCCATCATGCCCATCATGACAAAAAAAAAAGCAATCTTTAGGATATACTGATCCTTCACACACATCTGATGATATCCTGACCAAAATTAGATCATTAGGAAAGAAATTTCACCCTTAAGTAGATCAAATAAATCATCTATCCGTGGAAGAAGATAACGATTCTTTATAGCCACATTGTTTATGCAATGATAATCTACTCAGAGCCGCAAACTACCGTCATCCTTATTCATGAAAATAACTTGTACACCTGATAGTTTTACAGAAGTCCATACCAAACCGCACTATAACAGACCTTAAATCTGTATACATAGCTCTTGTAACTTAGAAGGGTCCATACAATATAGAGACATAAATATAAGATATGATTCTAGTTGTAGTTCAATCCCATACTCGATCTCTCGTCAAGGGGGTAATTTAACATCCTATTAGGAAAATACATCAAGGTACTCTCCTACGACCTTAGAAAACACCAAATGATGAACCCTTTAAGAAGTCACCATCATCTCATCCATCATGGATGATAAGGATAGAACAGGCCTATGACCCATTTGAGGATCTCTCTCACCAACAAACACCACTGAATCTCAATCCGCACCAATGAAAATGGCCTTCTTTATGTAGAAATACACGATAGCCTAAACCGAATACAACCAATACATGATGAGTATGACATCATATGGTTGTATTAATAAACAGTGGAAATCTCCCCTAGAGTAGTGTTGCCCCAATACTAGCTGACAGTCTCTACATACTTCTAATAGGTCAGCTCGACCTCTAAATAGCGTAGTCGATGCCAAGGGCACTGGAGTCCTCTCTACCTCATGTCCCAAATAATGGATAAGGATTGGTGATTTGAAAGAGTGTGTCGCTCATAAACCAAACAAAGAATACACCAAGGTATAGAACAAGAAAAAGGTACCTGAAACAACATCTGGATCACCTAGAGCTTGAAACGCTAGAGCATGAAGCTGATCACGACCTCCTCTATGACCTCTCTGGCCCTGATGTTGACCACCACAATGACCACGATCTGCTCTCTGAGGATGGGGAGCATCATGGGGATGTCCTCTTCCTTCCCCATCTACCCTCTGCTGGTCTAAAGCTGGTGCAACCTGCTGCAGCAGCCTCTTCTGGAACTTCCACAACAGAGGAATCTGGAGTGTAGCACCTAGTGCACGATGACTACTCGAAATTTTTGTGCACTCCCGCTACAGGTGACCACTACCAGCACAAGAAAAACAAGCTCCTGATCCCTTAGCAAAGTCCTGAGAGCTACTACCTCTGTAGGGACGAGATGTGAAGGGCTGGGACCAACCCCTGGCTAAATGGAGAATACTCTACCCTAAAAACTGGGAATCCTGGACCAAAACTCTGCTTCATGAGGAATCATGATGAATCCCATCTTGTGATGATATGGTCCTAGACAAAGTCCCCTCGACAACCTCTTCCCTCTCCAACACCTCAAAATATGTCTTCAACATAAATGGGGTGACATGGCGCTGGATCTCTGGATGCAAAGCCTCATCAAAATGCCTCACCCTGGCCTCCTCAATTGGAATCAGGTCCAAATCATATCGTAAAAGGTTCTTAAAATGTATTCAAAACACTCACACACTAGAGATCCCCTGTAGAAGGGTATGAAGTTCCTTGTGAATGGATGTCTTCATAGTCGATGAAAGAAACTCGACTCTAATGTCAACTCAAAACTCCTCCCATGAGATTGATGACACCTCACAATCCCCGAGGAATAAGAACCACCCATGCCTTGCTGCTTCACACTGCTTCATCACAACAACGGACACCCAATGCTCCATCTGAGCACTAGTCGAACTGGAGCATTTATCCGCCTTATCCAACTAGTTTTACATGACTGCATCTAAAACAGAGCCCTCATACTTCTACAGACTCTGGCGCTAATACTCCTGTAGTGTCTTCCACTATGTGTTTTCATCGTCAACCTCTACCCTGTAGAAATTTTCTGGAACAGATTGTTGGAAATTTTCTGTGCAAACCTGACGTGGACGTCGACCTAGATCCACACCTGTAAAATAAAAAACTATTACAGCTCTTAAACATGAAATATGGAAGACATAACATTAATTAATTAATTTTTTTCTTTCATTTATTTTTGGTTAAACTATCCAATGGTATACCCATTCAAACACAAGAACATATAAGAATGATGCATTATCCTTTCCAAGGACTCTACCATGCAACTAGTATCAAATTTTTTAGTATCCATTGTAGACATAAAGGTATGTACATCAGATCATTGGGGGCCCTAAATGAATATGACTCAGTCGGTTTGCATTGTTTACATCACTTGCTAATCATGAATGACACTGTTTCCCTACCAAACCCTGCAACCTCACCTATGCGTAACTCCAAATTCCACCATATCCCTCAATCGGACCTCTAATAACACTATGTAATCACCCCCTCCCCACAATGTGTACCCCTACTGGGCCAGCAATGTGAGAAGGAAGATAATGACCCCTGTGTCCTGCCACTAGTAGGCCCCTGGTTGGCGACTAGCACCGAGAGTATATTGAACACACAAATGGGAGGAATTCCCATCTAAGAGTACACATGCAGAAGAGAGAGATAAGATAGACACCATCCATTTCAAAATAAAGAGAAATATAAATTAAAACCCATGTACACATATGAAATATCATGAACAACTACTACAACTGAAAGGATAAAAACTACAAGTACCCAAAAGAAAGTAAAACAACAACAACCACAATCTCGAACAGCTCTTGCAACCACAAGTTAGTAAACACCAGCATGATCACCAACCTGCTCAAAGTTACCTAAAAATAAATTATATACACATAGGGTGGGTATAACAGTATACTCAGTAAGATCCTCCCAAAATCCTCTTGTGGAAATGTAAAGAAAGCATGCTAAAGCATAGTGAAAAACATGTGAAACTAACTCATCACCTAAAAAGGTATACTATTATCCCAACCTCACCATGGATACTGTGACCAAGTAACACATAGCAGAGTATATAATATAATAACGAATATCAAGCTTACCATGCTACTACTTCCCCAATAGTTTTCCTCTTTGTCCCAATGCCTGGCGTCCAAAGCATCTATCTCCAAAAAGGCTTACCCGTAAACACCTGAGCGAAGCGCCATAACATGCATCTCATATAACAAAACCACCACATCCACATAAGAAAATAAACCAGGTAGTTTCTAGGAGCAACCAAATCCCACATAACACGTATCATACATCAGGTATTATACCTCAAGCCATTACAGCCCATACACTGAGTAAGGATCCTCAATCCATTAAAGACCATATATGTTATTCCTATAGTAGTCCATGGGAAACTATATCCAGAATATATGTTTGTGAATAACCACAATCCATTATAGCCCTCTACATACATATATGTGGAAAAATGACCATTGTTCCTACTAACACAAGTAAATACCTAGAGTACAGTGCGAGGTTGAAGGGGGGAGTCAGCCACTCATTGTCCCATCAGAATGTTGGGGAAAACAAGCCCAGGTCTCAGAATCCCCATGGAGTTATATTTTCCCTAATTGATAGGGTGGAGTAGTTTATAGAACAACAAAAACTACATGATATACATTATCTCAAAACCACACTATGGGCATAACCTTGTCTTAGACTCAACTGTAGCTAACTTCTCTCGGACTCTGTGATGCTACTTCTAAGACTAGGTATCATATAAGCACACAAACATTTAAAGAAATTTAATATTTTATTTCGTTACCTTTTTATTAGATCCACATTATGTTCAATAATTCTTTAAACATTAATTAACCATTTAAAATTACAAATTAAACTTTGTTTTCATCACACCCAAAATCCAGTGTCCCATTAAAATTACAACTTCATCATTATGTTCCATCAATCCCAAACCAAACGGTTAACATTATTTACTCAAATATTCATTACAAAATTACTTTCCTATATTCCCACGCATTCTAGAAAACATTATATTTTACTAAACACAAGAATTCTAAACACAATGACTAGATGTAGTACCCATCGTGTATTTTCCACCTATAGAAAGAGTGTTAACCCATCCTCCATTGGGAATTTAAACAAGAAAAGCACGTGGCATACCCCGCATGTCTTCGCCTCTTTCAGAATAAGGGTAAGCAAGACCAGTTGACTTGATAATTGGGGAAAATTAAAGTAGATAATCATCCAAATATAATGAGCAAGAATCCAGCAATCACACCTATCATATTCCATCATCCCTAGTATCCTCCCCGATACTCACATGCGTAAACTGATGCATCTCGCCACTCTAGGCGTCAGATACTGCCACAACTAATGGTCTCCATGGCCCCACATACCACAACAACCATCCAGGCTCACATCACAACCCAAGCAGCAAGAAAACAAAAATCTTAACAATTGGGATCTTGGACCTTTAACAATCAAGAGGGTAACTCAGAACCCTTCAAGAAATTATCAAACAATCATATCTCTAATCTATCATGAATTAACAGATTTATTATTCAACTCTTCAGAATTCAAGAAACCTAATCGGTAATCTATAAAAAAATTATTAAACATTCTTACTGTACCATTTTTTTTAAATAAAATTATAACAAAGAGATCCAGATTCATTTACATGCCTCTTTATCTTCTAACCAAACAATTATCAATTAATTTCTATTTACGTTCATTAACAATTTCCACCAAGAAAAAACAACTAAACAAAGCATGCATAGATATCACACTATCTATCAAAACAAGAGGCAATAACATATTATCAATATTAATTTATTTATCTGGTTCAAATATTTTTAATGTCAATTCCATTTTCATACAGGGACATAAAACATGCTAACGATACAGATGCACATAAAATAATAGAGAAGTAACGAATTCCATACATCAAATGGTTCCTGATGTTCTTTATATGAGAACAGTCTACACAACAAGTCACGATCCTCATCTCGTGACAACTGCATCCACCCAAGGATGCCACAGTATGACCACACCAACCGAAACCTAGGAAAACTCCATTAGAAGCATAGGGATAACATGATATAAAATTGAAGGAGAAATAATTGAATATGAACCCTAAAAGAATGACGATGAAACATACCTTATATCCAAGAATGTTCGATACAACTTGGTGCATTAAAACAGACCGTAACAAATCCGAGGAGGAAAGTTTGTTTGTGTAACTACTATTAGAAGGAATGGGATTTTCAAGCATCTCACACCTAAGAACAATGATAATGAATTAGTGAGGAAGATATCCCATCCATTTAGAATATTTAATTGTGTGACAGTTTATGATACGCTTAATTTCCCATTAAAAGTGGATCACATTTAAACCATCCTATTAGGCCAATTAAAAACATCATGAGCCTTAGGGATAATTAATATAGGAGTTATAGAATATGAATCGGCCTTAGAGTCCTTAAAATGAGGCTTTAAATGCATTTTACATCAAAGGAAACATCAAAGGGGTGGAACAGTAAGAAGCAAGAATTATTGTTCACTATTGGAACATCACCATTCTAGAAACACTATTCATGAACATCACCATTGGAACCTCACCGTTCTGGAAACACTATTCATGAACCTCACAGTTGGATCCTTGCCATTCTGGAAACACTATTCATTAACTTCGCCATTGGAACCTTACTTGTAAGGACCCGTAAAATTCAAGGGAAATTTTTTATTAATTTTCACTGGAATTTTACAAGAGCGTGGTTTCTGACGGCACCTGATTCCGAGGCCCGGTGTGCCCGGAATCAATTTCCGAAGTTTGGCTCGGGTACGTTCAGTGACCGAATGAGCGGGAATTTCTAACATTTGTCCCGGTACCCAGAATCAAATTCTGAGGGCACCGATGGAACCGCAGCACCGGTAATTTCTTAGGAACTCTTGTTCTAGAGTTGTGTTTACACGACTGTTGATAATAAAAATTGTGGAAGTTTATTTTATAATTAAACTACAATTTTTATTATTTTATTCTAAGTGTTAGTTCTTTATGGAAGTTGGATAACCACCCAACCTCCCTTGGAAGGTTATGAGGGTGGTGGGGGCCACACAAACCCCACCCCTTCATATCCCTTAAAACCCCCCCTCAACTCCCACTTTAATTTTGTTAACCTAAGTTATAACTTATGACTTAAATGTAATATGTTTAATGAGGTGAGTTGTGTGTGGTTATTGAATTTCAAACTTTTGAAATTCAAATGGTAGGTTGTGTTAATAAAATAAGACATAATCTTATTTTATTATGTTAGATTTTTGCAACCATAAGAGGATTGGGAAAGAATCTTCTTCTTCTTCTTCAACCTCGACGAAGAACGTGAAGAACACCATTTTTTAACGAAGAACTTCTCCGCCGAAGAACACGGTTCTTCCGCGAGGCCGTATCCGCGACGCGACGTTCTTCTTCTGCGTCGTCTATTCCGCGACGGTTTTCCACGACAAAATTGCCGTCAACGACTTTGAATCCTCGCTTCGCGACGTTGACGTTCTCCCGCGACGCCCGACCTCCGCAACGCTCGTCTTCCGTGGCTCGTTGACGAACATCGTTCCTGATCCGAGGTAGGGGTTTTGTTTTTAATTAATTTCTTTCATGATTCTAGTTTGTCGATCTTCGTTGTTTTCAACTAATTGTTATCGAATAACGTGAGGGGTGCCAGTCCAAACAAACATGGCCGACCCTCCTCCTTATTTCATGAATGATTTCTTTGTGGTTGGTACGAGGAAGCATGGTGCTGTCGCACCACACGGTTTCATGCGGAAGATATGCGCGGTGCCGTCGTGCCGCGCCGTGGAAAGAAATTCAAGGACGCGACACCGTCGCGCCGCGTCGAACCAAAATTGAAGGCGCCGCGGCCGGAGAGGGGCCGTGGCAAAGGGGCGCGGTGCCGTCGCACCACGCCAGACGACAAGGTCGCGGCCGGTTCCGGGCAGCGGTGGAACAAGGTGACCGACGGCCAGTCGGGCCGCCGGTGTCCGAGCTGGAAGGGGACCGGCCACCGCCGGTCCCGTTGAGAAGGAACCGGCTGGCCAGGTGGGGCCAGCCGAAAAGGGGGAAGCCGGGGGAAATAAATCCCCACGGCCGGCTCAACGGCCCCCCAAAAATTTGGGGGAGGGGGGGGGGGCGCGGTTACACAAGGGGGCTAGGCGCCCCCCCCCCCCCCCCTTTTTCCAATAGCTCGGCCGAAGGCCGAGCTGGCAGCACCCTGGGCACGCTGTCCCTAGCCGGACCGGCACCCGGCCAGTCTGCCAGGCCGGTCCGACCCTGTCCGGGGCGGGTCAACCCGGTTCGGGCCGACCGGGGGGTCTCGGGCCGGGTCGGTCCGGGCCCGAAATCCCCGTTTTCGGTCCGTTTGGGTTCAATTGCCCATAACTCGGGCTACAGACCTCCGATCGACGCGCCGTCAGTGGAGACATGATCCTTGGGACGAGACAGTCATTTCGGTATATCCCACTCAAGGTTTTGGAATACTTTGAGTTCGGATGGGTTGGTTCGTACACGAAACCAACCGGGCCCTCGAAGTAGAAACGCTCATATCTTGAGCTACGGACGTCCGATTGACGTGACGTCGACTTTGTGGAGTTCCTCTTAGTGAGACAGTTCTTTTGGAATACTCCGCCCAAGATTGGGATGCAGGTGGAGTACGGTCGGGTTGGGTTTTCCTTAAAAACCAACCGGGCCCCTGGGACGAAAAAACCAATAACTCTCAGACCGGGCGTCCGATCGACGCGCCATCTGCGACGTTGAGTTCCTATTGATGATACGGAACTTTTGGATACATCAACTCTGGACAATGTGACAGTTGATGTATCAGCCTCTCTGCTCGTGAAACGGACCCTCCCAAACGAGCTTGCTGTTTGCGGGAACCCAAGAGCTGGCTGCGACTGCTACTGTGACTGCAACGACGACTGTGCAGAGATCCTCAGTGGATTCGACGACGACTACTATAGAACTCAGTGATCCTATGTGGATCAGTGCTACTTATCTTGTGTGGATCCGATCCTGTGTGGGTTAGCGCTCAGCAGTTCTTTGTGAGCCAGCGCCTACAGATCCGGTGTGGGTCCTATCCTATGTGGGTCTTTGCGGGGGTTAGTACCTATCGATCCTTTGTGGGTCCAATGACTTAGATGGATCAGTGATCATCTCTATCGTCTTCGAAGAAGTATACCTGTGTGAGCTGAATCCTGTTTGCTTTCCTGTGTGGATTGTGTTGTGCTATCCTGTGTGGATTACGTATTGCATTCCTGTGAGGAATACGTATACTTTCCTGTGTGGACTGAGTTGTACTTGGGCTCAGTGGTTGGAGCGTATTGGAAATTGATGACTTACGTATATGTATGGGAATATACCTAAGCAGTGTCGGTTGTTACTTAGTGATTGTATATTTCCTTTGTGGTTTATCCTTTTTGGATTTTGGGAGACCTTCAGGGGTCTCGGGGTCCCTACTGAGTAGCTTATACTCACCCCTGCACGGGCTATGCCTGCACTACATTGTGTTGGTTGCAGACGACGGACATCGTTGACCGTGGTTGAGGCTCGCAGAGCAGGACGGTACCTGGAGGTGGATCACTGGGCGGGACGTGCTCGGAGCGGACGGCGGGACCCGAGGAGTAGAGGATCTATCTGTACCCACCCTTTAGGTGGGATTTACAGTGGACAGCTCGGTGTAGCGGCTTTTACTTTTCAGTTATTGTTTTCCATTTTGAATTTTACTTTACTTTCAGTTTGGGTTTGTATACTGGCCCATTTACTTTTTCCGCACATACAGATGTACTCTGTTTTTACTTAGTGTTTACTTTTTCGCTTGCTTAATCTGTTGTGATTGTTTACATTACAAAGGCAACGCCTTCCCTTTTTACCGGGATTTACGCCTTGGTGCTAGTTACCAGCCCCTGGCCTATGGAAGGCGGGCTTGGGGTTGTCACGGCACGGGCCCCAAGGACGGGTCGTGACAAATTGGTATCAGAGTAGTTCGGTTCTACCGTGAACTCTGATATTTTCTATGTAAATCAATAGTGTTTATAGTATTGAGTGTGGTTATCAGTCCAGGGAGTCCAGTGTTGGTGCGGCGGCCGACGTATCCGTACACCAGGACCATGACTTCTGGTTTCCGACTTAATGCACGAAAACATTGATTGCCTGTGTGTTTCACGTTTTCTTTGTGATTACTTTGTATCTGCTCACCAGGTATACTGTTCTGACCGTGGCGCACCTGTTTCCTTTTCATGATGGCCCCACGACGGCAGCCAGCTAGGGTTCCGAGAGTCAAGCGTGACGACAGCCCACCGAGCGATGAGGCCTCGGTGCAGGGCCCTTTGTCAGTAGTGGCACCGGCGGTAGCTCTACCCACCGAGCCACCGATGCTTCCAGCACCAGCCGCTGACGATGCACATCGCCTTAGTGCACTGCATGCGTTCCAGCACAAGCGACCACCCAGGTTCCGTGGGGAGACGGACCCCCAGGCAGCCGAGGACTGGCTGGATGCAGTCGTACGAGTTTTCAGGCTAGTGAGGACACCAGCAGACCTCATGGTGATCCTCGCTGCGAGCCTAATGCACGCAGCAGTGGGCCGATGGTGGAGCTTGATGCTCCAGGTGCATGATGATGAATCTCTACTTTGGACGGACATTGAGAGACTCTTCTGCTTGGAGTTCGTCCCAGCCACCCTCCGTGCGGGTCGCATTCAGGAACTTCTTTAGCTACGGCAGGGCAGCATGACAGTCGCCCAGTACTCGGCGAGCTTTACCGATCTCTCGCGCTACTCGACCGACATGGTACATGACCCATTATTCCGGGCCCAGACCTTTTAGAAGTGATTGAGACACGAGATCAGGGCATCGCTGATCTCCCTCAGCATTCTGACTCAGACGGGAGTACTGGAGCGAGCCCTTTTGATCGAGAGATTTCTTGCTGAGTCTACACCAGCGCAGAGACCCACCGCTGGGCGGCACGTGGAAGAGTCTTCTGCAACAGGAAGTCGACGGATGACTCAGGGGTCCAAGAAGACCAGACCCTCAGGCAGACGACCTCAAGACACTGGCTCAGCAGTGTGGGGCACACAATGCAGAGCCAGTCTTTCGAGAGGCAGACAATGCTACTCGTGCGGCGGGCAGGGCCACATGGCTCGTGACTGCCCGACCCGCCGTGCCGAGGAGCAGCTGACGGTTGAGGGACCACCGAGGCAGAGGCAGAGGGTCGACCATGGTGGTCCGTATGGAGGAGGCGGACGAGGCAGAGGAGATGGTCGAGTAGCAGGTGGTGGTCGACACTTTGAGGCTCTACCACCACCACCACCAGGAGGTCCACCCCGACCACAGGGAGCTGGTGGGCAGAGACAGGCACAACTCCAGGCAGCAGAGGCCTACGACCACGGTGCGGCCGAGATGATTTGAGGTACTATCTGTGTCTATTCCACCCTTGCTGCAGTACTTATAGACATAGGAGCGAGTCACTCTTTCATAGCTGCTGCCCTTGTTCGGAGCTCGGAGATTCCGACAGAGCCGTTGGCTCGATCCTTACGGCTAGAGACTCCTACGGGAGAAGACACGACGATTACGCACGGGTGCCGGCAGTGTGAGATTACTCTAGGAGGTGAGAGATTTGGCTAGGATATTCTTGTAGCTGCATTGAGGCTTTACGATGTCATCTTGGGCATGGATTGGTTATCTACAGTCCATGCACAAATTGACTGTTTTAGGCGCAAGGTGCGATGTGTACGCACCGACGGGAGCAGGTTCACCTTCACCAGCGAGAAGGGAGCCTTTGCAGCACAGGATGGACTTCCGCAGAGGAGAGGACAACCCATCACTCATTAGCTGGCAAGCCTCATCCTAGGAGCAGTTGACGTGCGGAGTCCTGGTTTTCCTATAGTGGTGGATCAGTTTGCGGATGTTTTCCCCGACGACGTTCCAGGGTTACCTCCTTGCAGAGAGGTATACGTTTATATTGACTTGTACCCTGGGACAACCCCGATATTGACTCCAGCATATCGGATGGCCCCCTCTGAGCATTGTAAGCTATGGGTACAGTTGGAGGACTTGCAGGGAAAGGGATTCATCCGACCCAGTGTTTCACCCTGGGCTTCCCCGATTGTGTTCGCCAAGAAGGCGGATGGGAGCTTGCGACTGTGTGTCGACTATCGTCACCTGAACCAGGTGACAGTGAGGAACAAGTATTCGCTACCAAGGATTGATGACCTCTTTGATCAGCTCAAGGGAGCACGATGGTTCTCGAAGATAGACTTTAGGTCTGGCTATCATCAGCTCAGAGTTCGAGATGAGGATGTGCAAAAGACGACCTTCAGATGTCGGTATGGCCAATATGAGTTCATGGTTATGCCATTCGGCGTAACCAATGCTCCAGCAGTGGTCATGGACCTCAAGAACAGGATCTTTCAGCCATACCTTGATCGATTGTTCGTGGTCTTCATCGAAAACATTTTGATTTACTCGATGACTGAGGAGGAGCATGCCTTCCACTTACGGGTTGTACTAGACACACTCCAAGAGCACCAGCTTTATGGAAAGCTATCGAAGTGTCAGTTATGGATACGGGAGGTCCACTTCTTAGGACACGTCATCTCTGAGGTGAGAGTTGCAGTGGATCCTGCGATGATCGAGGCAGTGCTAGCTTGGGATCCACCCAGGAGTGTGACGGAGGTGCGGAGTTTCTTGGGACTAGCTGGATACTATCGGAGATTTGTGCCAGATTTCTCTAGAGTTGTGGCGCCACTCTCAGCTTTGACGAAGAAGGGGAAATCCTTCGTGTGTCAGACAGATGTCAATAGAGCTTCCCGGAGCTGAGACAGAGATTGACCAGTGCACCTATCATGAGGTTTCTTGAGGAGGGAGTTGGGTATGTAGTCTACTACGATGCATCAGGGACAGAACTCGGATGCGTCCTAATGCCTAAGTGGGAAGTGATCGCCTATGGATCACGTAAGTTGAGGCCGCATGAGCAGAACTATTCTACCCATGACCTGGAGTTAGCAACAGTGGTCTTCTATCTGAAGACATGGCGACACTATCTGATGGGCGAGCACTTTACAGTCGTTTCTGACCATCAATGTCTCAGGTACATATTCTCGCAGAAGGACCTGAACCTGAGACATCGGCGATGGCTCGAGTTCCTCCAGGAATATGACTTTGAGATAGTCTATACTCCTGTGAAGGGGAAAGTGGTAGCCGATGCTCTGAACAGGAGGACGGGCATTCAACTGCTTGAGGAGGGGACAAAGTAGCTATCCTCTTTTAGATATCCTTCGTGGATAGAGATGGAGCAGCCTTCCTTCAGTCTCTCACAGTCACTCCTCCACTACTGCTGCGGGTCAGAGAGGCACAGCGTGGGGACGCTGACTGTGAGATGCGGCGTGCACAGATATCCTCAGGACATGCACCTGATGGTTTCTCCTTTGGAGTAGAGCACGACATCCTTTTCAGAGGACATACCTTGGTACCAGTTGCTTTACGGGAGGAGGTGCTGAGAGAGTTTCACACTTCTCCTTTGGCGTTACATCCTAGAGTGGCGAAGATGTACCGAGATCTCAAAAGACAACACTGGTGGCCGGGCATGAAGAACGTTGTGGTGGAGTTCATTTCTTGATGCCTCACCTGCCAGCAGGTGAATCCAGAGCATTAGGTACCAGTAGGCTTGGTACAGCCCTTGGAGGTCTCGGAGTGGAAGTGGGATGAGATATCTATGGACTTCGTGACTCGAATTCCACGCACTTCCAGAGGTCACGACTCCATCTGGGTGATTGTCAACTGACTCATCATGTCGGCTCACTTCTTACCCATCTGAGAATAGGGCTCATTGGAGAGCTTGAGATGACTTTACATTCAGGAGATTGTTCAGCTTCACGGTGTGCCATCATCTATCGTCTCCGATCAAGATGCTCGCTTTACTTCCCGGCTTTGGAAGGGGTTTCATGAGGAGTTCCGGACACAGCTACGTCTGAGAACAGCCTTTCACCCTCAGATGGATGGTTAGACAGAGAGGACCACTCAGACTCTCGAGGACATGATCCGCGCATGTGTCCTCAACTTTGGTCGTAGCTGGGAGGACCACCTACCCTTGGTGGAGATTGTGTACAACAACATCTACCACTCCACCATCGGGATGGAACCGTACGAGGCGTTGTACGACCGACCTTGCAGATCTCCTTTGTGCTGGACAGACCCTGGGGAGTCAGCACTTGTGGGATTGTAGATGGTCTAGGCCACGACAGAGAAGGTCCAGGTCATCCAAGAGCGGATGAGGACAGCTCAAAGCCGGCAGAAGTCATACGTTGACAGGAGGCGGAGGCCACTAGAGTTCAAGGATGGTGACCATGTCTTCTTGCGTGTATCACCTCGACGTGGTTTACAAAGATTTGGCCGAGGTGGCAAGTTATCTCCACGCTTCATCAGACCCTTCCAGGTCCTCAGCAGGATTGGCGAGGTGGCTTATCGCCTGGCTCTACCACCTCAGCTGCACCGGGTGCACGACGTCTTCCACGTATCTCAGCTGAGGATATACGTGCACGACCCGACGCCCATCATTGACCATGGGGAGCATGACATTGATGATGGGGAAACATTTACGGAGGTCCCGGTGGATATCGAGGATCGATAGGAGCGGGTCCTATATGGACGGTCAATTCCTGTAGTGCGCATCAGATGGCATCACAGAAACCTCCAGGAGAGCCCTTGGGAGCGGGAGGCTCAAATGTGTGCTTAGTACCCTCATTTGTTTCCCTAGTTTTGATGTATCTTTAAGGGGACGTAATGCCCTGAGGTGGGAGTAATGTAAAGACCTGTAAAATTCGAGGGAAATTTTTTCTTAATTTTATTTGAAATTTTACAAGAGAGCGGTTTCTGACGGCACATGATTCCGAGGCCCGGTGTGCCCGGAATCAATTTCCAAAGTTTGGCTCTGGTTTGTTCAGTGAATGAACAAGCGGGAATTTCAAACTTTTGAACCGGTACCCGAAATCGAATTCTGACGGCACCGATGGAACCACAGCGCCTTTAATTGCTTAGGAACTCCTGTTCCAGAGTTGCGTTTACACAAGTGTTGATAATAAAAATTGTGGAAATTTATTTTATAATTACACTACAATTTTTATTATTTTACTCTAAGTGTTAGTTCTTGATGGAAGTTGGGTAACCACCCAACCTCCCTTGGGAGGTTATGAGGGTGGTGGGGGCCACACGAACCCCACCACTTCATATCCTCTAAAACCCCCCTCAACTCCCACTTTAATTTTGTTAACCTAAGTTAAATCTTATGACTTAAATGTAATAAGTTTAATGAGGTGAGTTGTGTGTGGTTATTGAATTTCAAACATTTGAAATTCAAATGGTAGGTTGTGTTAATTAAATAAGAATTAGTCTTATTTTATTTTGCTTGAGTTTTTCAACCTTGAGAGGATTGGGAAAGCATCTTCTTTTTCTTCTTCAACCTCGACGAAGAACGTGAAGAAAAGCATTCTTCAACGAAGAACTTCTCCGCCGAAGAACACGGTTCTTCCGCGACGCCGTATCCGCGACGTGACGTTCTTCTTCCGCGTCGTCTCTTCCGTGATGCTTTTCCGCGATGAAATCGCTGTCAACGACGTCGAATCCTCACTTCGCGATGTCGACGTTCTCCTGTGACGCCCGACCTCCGTGATGCTCGTCTTCCACGGCTTGTAGATGAACACTGTTCCTGAACCGAGGTAGGGGTTTTATTTTTAATTAATTCCATTCATGATTCTAGTTTGTCGATCTTCGTTGTTTTCGACTAATTGTTATCGAATAACGCGAGGTGGGCCGGTCCGCACAAACACGGAAGACCCTCCTCCTTATTTCATGAATGCATTCTTTGTGGTTGTTACGAGGAAGCGTGGTGTCGTCGCTACACGCGGTTTCATGCGGAAGATATGTGTTGTGCCGTCGCACCGCGCCATGGAAAGAAATTCAATGACGCAACATCGTCGTGCCGCGTCGAAGAAAAACCGAAGGCGCCGCAGCCGGAGCGGGGCCATGGCAGAGGGGAACGGTGCCGTCACACCGCGCCGGACGACAAGGCCGCGGCCGGTTCTGGGCAGCGGCGGAGCAAGGACACTGGCGGCCAGCCGGGCCTCCGGTGTCGGAGCTGGAAGGGGACCGGCCGGCCAGGTCGGGCCGGCAGAAAAGGGGGAAGCCAGGGAAAATAAATCCCCCCCGGCCGGCTCAATGTCCCCCCATAAATTTGGGGGGGGGGGCTGCGATTACATAGGGGGGGCAGGGGCCCCCCCTTTTTCCAACAGCTCGGCCGAAGGCCGAGCTGGCAGCGCACTGGGCGTGCTGTCCCCAGCCGGACTGGCGCCCGGCTGGTCTGCCAGGCCGGGCCGTGCCAGGCCGGGCCTACCCTATCCAGGGCGGGTCGACCCGGTTCGGGCCAACCGGGGGGTCTCGGGCCGGGTCGGTCCGGGCACGAAACCCCCGTTTTCGGACCTCTTGGGTTCAATTGCCCATAACTCGGGCTACAGACCTCCAATCGACGCGCCGTCAGTGGCGACACGATCCTTTGGACGAGACGGTCATTTCGATATATCTCACTCAAGGTTTCAAAATACTTTGAGTTCGGCCGGGTTGGTTCGTACACGAAACCAACCGGGCCCTCGGAGCAGAAACACTCATATCTTGAGCTACAGACGTCCGATTGATGTGTCGTCGACTTTGTTGAGTTCCTCTTAGTGAGATGGATCTTTTGGCATACTCCGCCTGAGGTTTGGACGCAGGTGGAGTACGGTCGGGTTGGTTTTTCCTTAAAAACAAACTGGGCCCCTGAGACGAAAAATCCAATAACTCTCAAACCGGGTGTCCGATCGACGCGCCATCTGCGACGTTGAGTTTCTGTTGACGATACGTAACTTTTGGATACATCAACTCTAGACTATGTGACAGTTGATGTATCAACCTCTCGGATCGTGGAGCGGAACCTCCCGAACGAGTTTGCTGTGTGTGGGAACCCTAGAGCTGGGTGCTACTGCTACTATGACTGCGACGATGACTGTGCAGAGATCCTCAGTGGATTCGACGACGATGACTAAAACACTCAGTGATCCTATGTGGATCAGTACTACCGATCCTGTGTGTGTCTGATCCTGTGTGGGTCAGCGCTCAGTGGTTCTATGTGAGCCAGCGGCTACAGATCCTGTGTGGGTCAGATCCTGTGTGGGTCTTTGCAGGGGTTAGTACCTATCGATCCTTTGTGGGTCCGATGACTTAGATGGATCAGTGATCATCTCTATCGTCTTCGAAGAAGTATACCTGTGTGAGCTAAATCCTATTTTCTTTCCTGTGTGGATTGTGTTGTGCTATCCTGTGTGGATTACGTATTGCTTTCCTATGTGGAATACGTATACTTTTCTGTGTGGAATGAGTTGTACTTGGTCTCGGAGGTTGGAGCGTATTGGAAATTTATGACTTAGGTATATGTATGGGCATATACCTAAGCAGTGTCGGTTGTTACTTTGTGATTGTATCTTTCCTTTTTTTTTATCCTTTGTGGATTTTGGGAGACCTTCAGGGGTCTCGGGGTCCCTACTGAGTAGCTTATACTCACCCCTGCATGGGCTATGCCCGCACAAAGTTGTGTTGGTTGCAGACGATGGACAACGTTGATCGTGGTTGAGGCTCACATAGCAGGACGGTACCTGGAGGTGGACCACTGGGCGGTACGTGCTCCGAGCGGACGGCGGGACCTGAAGAGCAGAGGAGCTATCTGTACCCACCCTTCATGTGGGATTTCCAGTCGACAGCTCGGTGTAGCGTCTTTTACTTTTCAGTTTCTATTTTCCCTTTCGAGTTGTACTTTACTTTCAGTTGGGGTTTGTATACTGGCCCATTTACTTTTGCGCACTTACAGATGTACTCTGTTTTTACTTAGTGTTTACTTTTTCGCTTGCTTACACTGTGGTGCTTATTTACAATACAAAGGCAATGCCTTCCCTTTTTACCGGGATTTACGCCTTGGTTCTAGTCTCCAGCCCCTTGCCTATGGAAGGAGGGCTTGGGGTAGTCACGGCACGGGCCCCGAGGACTGGTCATCACATCACAGTTCTGGAATCACTGTTCATGAACCTCACCGTTGGAACCTCACTGTTCTGAAAACACTATTCATGAACCTCACCCTTGGAACCTCACTATTCTAGAAATGTTGTTCATGAACCTAACCATTAGAAGCTCACTGTTCGGGAAACACTATTCATGTAAGGTTACTATTGCACTATTCACAAAAGGATAATGTAGACATTGTTCACATAAGGTTACTGTTGCACTGTTCACAATGGTCAACCGTTGGAACTGTTCACAGAAGGTTAATGTTGACACTGTTCATCTAAGGATACCGTTTCACTGTTCACAGAAGGTTAATGTTGTCACTATTCAACTAAGGTTACTGATGCACTGTTCATAGAATGTTAATGATGACACACTTAACCTAAGGATGCCACTACATCGTTCACAGAAGGTTAATGATGACACTGTTCACCTAAGGTTACCGTTGCACTGTTCATAGAAGGTTAATGTATGACATTTTTCACCTATGGTTAGCATTGCACTATTTAAAAAAGGTTAATGTTGACATTGTTCACCTAAGGTTGCTGTTTCACTGTTCACAATGGAGTAATGTTGGAACTGTTCACCAAAGGTTACTGATGCACTGTTCACAACAGCCTACCATTGGAACTATTCACGAAAGGTTACCGTCGCACTGTTCACAACGGTCTACTATTGGAACATTTCACCTACGGTTACTGATGCATTGTTCACAATGGTCTACCATTGGAAAAGTTCACAGAAGGTCACAGTTGCACTATTCACAACGTTCTACTGTTGGAAGTGTTCACAGAAGTGGAAAATTGGAATAGTGTTGTGGATAAGTCACCTTGATCTCCCGAAACACTAAAACACAATATTTTAACAAAGGAATGGACCGGGGTAGTCTGGGACATTACACACATTCGTTAGGATATATTTTATGTATAAAAACCTCTACATAATTGAAATGTTCTCATTTGAGGAAAATGTAATGATTTTATTTAAGTATTTCAACTTTATTTCTTATTTCACTTCTTTAAAATATTATTATTCATTGAGGAAATGATAACTTCATTATCCTAAACATAATTTTAATTTATTATTTAAATATCATCACTAAAATCTGTCTCCACATCCATAAAATGGGTATGTAATTAATCGCCCGGGCCTACGTGTGAACTATAACATCCAAGAATCGATATAATTTGTCTTCCATAACCATGTCTCTAGACTCGTCATATTGATGGAATTAATGTTTTAATATGATTTTCATAAACTATTTATCATTATAATAGAAATAGATACCAATTATTTATTTACTTTCCATGAGTATAAAAATTATAAGATCGTTCTTCTAGACGTGGGAACTATCACCTACTAGAAATGATTGAAATCATTTTTATTCACCAAAAAAATGTATTATATATAAATATTTATATTTAAATTATTATTATCATTTTAATTAAATTATGATAATTATATAATTTTAAAATAATAATTACATCATTTCTATAATGGTCAATTAAAAATGGAATGTTTACTCATACTTATGTATGACCTACCATCTCTATGATTATAATGTTGTTAATTTTTCTACCATAAATAAATGGTTTTATTAAAAAGAATAAATAATGTATAAAGGTGATAATTATTTCATGAATTTTATTATAAATATGATGAAATTAGTGAACACATGGACTATTGACATCATAACAAGATCATTTTCGATGCAAGTATCGAATATCCCCAAAACCTCTGATATGAACTTAAATAATTATGAATATTTTTTTAAAGTGTAATATGTTATATAAAATGAGATACTAACATGAAATTTTTTTCTCATTAATGTAAAAATTATCCATTTTATATTATTATAAAATAAAATTATAGTATGTGATGAGTTGAACTCATTGTAAGGGACACCATCTCAATCTGTTTTCATTGAGGCATTTCTTGATGATTTGCACAATTATTATATTATAAAGTGTATATATAGCATGTTTGACATTCCATATTCATATTATATCTATAATAATTTTATTGAATTTATTGTAAAATTTAATTCTATCACATGGCTTAACATTTTAATGTTCATAATGGTAATGGATTCTTTAACTAAAACATTATTTTAAAAGATTTAAAGAATTATAAATTTAAATAGTTCTCATTAATTTCCATGTTACAAAAATGAGTATTATGGATTTTTTATATAGACATGAATTTTTTAAAATATTTATTCCTTTCAAAATTCTTGAAGTGTTTGTGACCCTTTGATTCAAAAATATTCTTTTAGATGTTTTAATTTTGTTTTAAAAAGGATTGATAGTTTGGATAACTTGGAATGTTTTTTAACATATATTCCATGAATTATATTCTGGTATTCATATCTCTACTATGTATTTTTTTATTTATTTAAATTTTCAACATTTTATTTTAAAATAATTAGTTTTTAGTTATGAGTTCGTGACTTTTAAAAATGAAATGTGATTTTGAAGTTGAAAGGTTATTTTTTTCCTTAAATCTCATTTTATGTTATATGATTATGTTATTGTTCTTTAAAATTTTTATGTATATAGTTGGTTCCATTATAAAATATGGGAGGTAGATCCCATTATTTCTCTATTATGCATTTGGTAATGAGAAATTTTAATGTGACAAGGTTTCTCTTATGATATTTGTGGAATATAGTATTATAGGTATTCCAAATGAAACCATGATGGTTTCTCCCTATGTTTCTCTGAAAGATACAATATAAGTATGATATGGATTCCACATGTTACATTTATGAATTATTATTGAAAATATGTTTTTTATGAATTTTATTATTTCATGAGGTATTATAAAGAAATATTGATTTATGGGTGAAAATTATGACTTTGTGAAAATGTTTTCATGAGTTTAAAATATTCATGGACTAAAGGATTCATTTCGTATTTATATCCCATGCTAAGTATTTTGTTTTCATCCCAGGTTTATGAAATTTTTTCTACTGGGTATAATTATGGTCAAGAGAAAATAATAATTCACTATGAATATTTTGATGATTTTTATCAAGAAAAAGAAATTATGTTTTAATTTTTAAGGTTTTATTTTGTGAAAAATTGGATAGTGCATAGAAGTTCCTACCTTGTAATATTTGAGTTGTTATGTTATATTTATGTCCTCATTCACTGAAACTCTAAACCTAAAATGATCCTCATTGTGAATAATTTATGTAACTTATGATTAAGTAATGCTTAATATGGGGGCCTTATAGTTGGTATCATAGGTCGGTTTAGATAACTTTAGAGGATAGGGTGATATTTAAAAGTAAGATACAAATTATATATAACCTCAATAGTTAGAATAATAAAATGGGTAATCGTATTTTTATATTAATTTAATTAGTTTTATATAACATGAATAATTATTCATTAGTGGTTACATATCTCATAATATATTTTATGATGAATTTATCGATATACTCACACTAACCTTTTCAGTTTTAGTAAATTTTTTGATCTAGCTGGAACCAAAGTAAAAGTGGATGTGAAGAAAAAATGGTGGTCCTATGAATAAGAAACTAAATGAAATAGGATATTCAATGATAAATCGCATGGCTATTCATAACAACTATATGGAGTGGTGATTTACCAATGGAACCTTTGTGACTTTTCTAATTAATTTTATATGAGAGAAAGGAATCCCAATAGAATTTGAGGTAATAATCATAATGGTAGGTATATTAAAAATTAATATGTGTCTAGGATGTAAAAATAAACTCCTTTGATAATTTATTAATAGTTAATGAATTTTAATTTATGTGGTAACAAATTTTATAATGAAATAACCTTGCATGTAAAATGGGAGCATTCAGTTGACTCTAGGGACGGAAAAGAACTTCCTTATATGATATCAATTTAATATTTTAAATCTGGGTATTATAGTCATTATAAAAATAGATATCCGATGAATAAAATTCATGAATGGGATCGGTAGTACCATAAAAATATATGTTTAGAAATACCTAGTTCTATTCCAATTAAATATGAGGATACTGATAATGAACTATGAAAGGTATGGATTATTTATTGTCTCATGTTTTCACACTGTTGATGCTTAGGATATGATTCATTTTTTAGGAATGATGTGCAGACGAATAATATGTAAAATTGGGTTTAAAAGATCCAAAAGAACAATGAATTATTAAAAATTTTACATATAAAAGATCATAAGTTATAGTAGAAGGTAGGATGGTGAAATGTTTGAAAGCATTATTACACGTTTGATGATGGGATTTCATTGGAGGAATTTTTTCTAGTTTTTATAACCCTAATGTTTATTATGTGAAAATGTAATTTGATGAAGAATTATATTATATTATGGGGAAATAATTATAATGGTATGTATAACTATTATTGATTATATGATATTTGATTTTGAGGTAATTATGGGTTACTTCATTTTGGGTTTCCAAATGAATGGTATGAGATAAACATTATGGATAAAACCTTTTACGGTAAGTTTTGTGGATTTTATCTAATTTTTGGAATGTAATAAAATTATATAATTTTAGGAAATGGAAAACCCACAGGATGAGTGACAACCCATCTCATCATACAATGTTTTAGGAACCAAAACCACAACCAATGTGTGACAAGTCTTCAATGATTAACACTGGCCAATGGGAAGTACCTGGTTAGTAATGATTTTCATTTTTAGTTAAATGGTTCGTGAAATAAGAATTAGTATACATTTGTAACATATGGTTTATCAAATGTATATCAATGGTAATGGAAAATTATTTGGGTATTAAATTATAAATTATATTTTGGAATAGATTCATTATTTTGGAAACGTTATATCTAAAGAAAATAGAACACTCTAGGATTTTACGTGATCCATAGTGGTTGAATTTTATGTTGGATGAATATTTATTTTTTATTTTATACATTTAGTGATTCATTTTATCAATGTAAATCATTAAACTATCTTGGAAAATATATGATTTTGTATGTTACAATTTTTGTGATAGACATTAAGTGTGGTTGATTTTAATGGATGATAAACTGTATAACTTATCATGGAAAAATATTTGATGAAATCCTATATTTTTTTTGGTTTAAATCATTGTTATAATATATATTTTAAATTTTATGTAAAATAATTTATTGAATGGTCAATTTTGTACATTGGGTATTATAGTTGAATTTATTAGAATAAAAGTAGTTTTCTTAATGAAATGGTTTATTCTTTATTGAGAACCATCTTATCTTATCATTAATATATTGGTTTTGGTTAATGTTTCAAGATAGTGGATATAGATTGATAATCATTTTGGATTATGTGATTCTATAGATTTTGATTCTAGTGCTTTATGTGTAATTTTTTTCATCTTGAATGCTCGTTAATGAAAAAAAGATGATTATTTGGTAGAATTTGATTAAAGGATGAATCAATAATTTTTAGGTATATTTTGTTATGTTTTATTCTATGTAGTGAAGTAATTACTCACCATTATGAAAATAACAATAAAAAAATCCCTTATTGTTTCCGACTATGAAACCAAAAAACATTTAACAAATAAAAATTGTGTGGGTTTCTGATTGTTAACATTCTCCGGATCATGTTTTCTATCACTCTCAATCAAAAAATGATGGTTTTTTCTCCTATATCCATGTATTCCTGCATGAAATACTAGTATGTGTTATGTCAGTGACCATTTTTAATTCAAATTTTTTTAATGTGTAATATAAATTGAATATTTTTATAATGTGGGATTTCAATGATGTTATTTTGAAATGTGAAACCTTAGTTATCGAGTGAAAATTTAAAAATTTGAGTTCACAATTTCTAAAAGGGGGAAGGATGTATCATCCCAAGAAATTATAGAATATTAATTTTTCATATTTATTAATATGTATGAAATATATAGTAATTTTACTTTAAAGGAGTATGTTTGTATGATAGAAAACACAACAAGCATCACTACATTTCTCTAAAATCTGTTGTTGCACACAATATTGAGTTATATCAAATAATAATTTATTATTATTATTATTATTTTATGATGTAGTAGTCACATATAAATTATAATGGTTAGAACTAATTATTTTAACTATATTATTAAAATATGTATTACCCATATTTATATAACGATTCATTTGTTATAAAATTAATTAGAAATGAAAATAAAGGTGAATTGACTGTAAAAAGATGTGTTTTTTTTGAAAAAAACTGTTTTCGGGTGATTAATTGTGTTTATAAAATAATCAAATCACACTTTTTGGATTATTTTAATGAAATAAAAATAATATATGATGTTTAAAATTCAACTTATATGTTTTCTAGACATGATATAAGATGAAATAAATTTTTTATTTAAATAAAGTGTTTTGTTCAAAAAGACATTTTTTATTTCTTTTGATGGAAACCCCATTTTAAGTGTATTTTTTCTCACTTTATTAATTATATTTGAAAAAACTAAACATATTAATTTGATTTGGGGTATAAAAATTTACTTTGGTTGAATTTTTGGTATTTTTCTGATAAAATTCATATTTTAATGAATAGTGATAAATACTATAGTTTAATTCAAAAAATCATTTTCATATAATTTAATTATATTGTAAAAGTATACTATTACATGTTTTTAAGGTTTAAATAGATTATGTTTTCTTATTTAATCCAATTTATTTCATTGGATGTTTTTTCAAAATAAAATTAAATAGAAAAACGATGTGAACTTTTAATAATTTTACGTAAAAACATGTTTTCTTGATCTTTCAATGGGATTAATGTTAAACCTTATTTAACCACATATATGAATTCTATTTTCAATAATGTAAATACAAAGATTTACTCTATTTAAAAAGTGTGGTCCAATAGGATCCAAATAATTATTGGTGAATAGTAACATTCACATTTTATTTAACACAATTAATTGTAAGTAGGGTAGTTAATGGTTAAATTATTATCATAATAATATAAAATCACCCTAAAACTTTTTACAATATTATTGAATGGGTTATTTTAGAACATGTCTATCCTTGGGCTGAAATGGTGTCCTTTGATAGCTACTTGTGTGTGATTATGACATTTCTATAATTTAATTAAATGTAACGGAAAATATTTTATAATCATGTCTCTTATTATAGAAAAATTTCTATTATTGAGTTATATAAGTGATATATTTGACTACAAATAGTCTATATAAATATATAAATATGATCTAATTCATATTAATTTATCTATAAATTTTAGGAATTAAATATTTAAATATAACTATGACAGAAATATGAACCAAATAAATAATATTTTTAGTATTAAAATAAATATAATATGAAATATTTCATGCCATCAAAATATTTTCTGGATTAATATGACATGTTAGGACTGATATATTGTATTATTTTCTAAGGAATCTTGATTATTGGATATTTCAAAAAAGGCTTGTAATGAATAGTGTCATAATTGACATAATTCAGCTTTTAAACAAAAAAATATTTTTTAAATGATATAAATTTTTAAAAAATACATGATTTAGTCAAAAATAATTTATTACTCAACACATGTCCTTAATGACACATTCATGTGTCCTTTGGAATTAAGTTTTAAATATTTTAACTCTCAAAGTGTAATGTATTTGATAAAACAATAAGAGTTAACATGGCACAAAACACAAAGATAAGGATTAACAAATATCCAATAAATTCATAATTATTATTGAATGATAATATTTAGAATTATTCTCATCCTATAATCTGAATAAATTATTTTGGGCCTATTTTTAATTGGAATGAAATTTATATTAATTTAAAACCATTAATAGTTCCATGGGTGCCCCTCCCCTCCATAATAAAAAGGAACTCATTCTACTCTATTAATCACTCAATAAAACCAATTTTTCCCAATATCTTCCCAAACCTATTATTAGTATCAATATACACCTTTTTTAGGATTTTTTTTTTCATGATCCCATCTTTATAAGTGTTAAGGTGTTAATAAAGGTCCTCATACGAAGGAAAGGTAATGTTTTTCCTTAAGTATTTGTACTTTATTTCTCCTCCCACTTCATTCAAATATTTTTCTTCCTATATGAAATAATAACATGAGTATCCAAAATTTACTGAGATGTTATTATATTAATAATAACACCTAAATCAATCTCCACTTCCATCTAATGGGAACATAATTAATTATTCATGCGTACATGTGATTTACCACCTCCACGAGCCGATTTGGTTTCCATAATTATCTCTCAAGACTGGTCATTATGATGGAATTTATGTTTTTATATGATTTAGTGACATATATATCATTATAAGACAATAATATATCCATTATGTTCTCACTTTCCATGCACATAAAAATTATAATGTCATTCGTGCATACGTGTGAACTATCACCCTTACATAGTGAAGTTAACTGTTTTTATTAACCATGTAACATGTACTATATATATAATCATATTTGAATCATTATTATATTTCTAATTTTAAATTTATTATTCTATAAATATAAAATAAAAACTATCTTATTTATATAATGATTAATGATAAATGGAACTGTTTCTCCTACATACGTATACCCTACCGTCAACATGATTATAACATCAGTTATGTTTCCTACTATAAATAAATGGTTTCATTTAAATGAATAATTTTTATAAAAATTATTATTATGTTATTTATTTAATTCTATAGATTGTTGAACTAATGAAATGATGTACTATTGACGTCATTACAAGTTCATTTATGACTTTTGTACAGAATATCGAAAAAACATCTGAAATGAACATAAATAATTATGTAACATTTTAAATATTGTAATAAGTTCAATAAAAGGAATAATAAAAATTAAAAATAGTAATAAAGAAAGTATAAATTTACATATTTTTATTAATTACGAGTATAATGATTTTTCGTGACTATTCAGACTCACAGTAAGGGACTTCACCTCAATCTACTTTTATTAAATCATTTATTGAAGATATGAAACGTTATTATTTTATACAGTATATATTTAGACACATTGACATTATATATTCATATTATATCATAAATCATGTTATTTAATTTTTTTTAAAATTTTATACTTTAATGCGTATAATAGTTTAATTCTTCAAAATGGTTAGGGATTAATTTTCTATAACATCATTTTAAATGTTTTAAATATTTATTATTCTAAATAAATCTAATTAATGTCCATGTTTTAAAAATGGTTTCATTTTATTATTTATATGTAAATTAATGTTTGAAAATGTAACATACTTTCACATTCATTAATGTGGTATGGGACTTGTTGATTCAAAAAAAATTAAATGTTTTAATTTTGTTTTATAAATGGATAGATTAATTAAATAACATGTAATGTTTTTTAAACATCTATACCTTGAATGGAAGTTATTATTTTCATTTTCTTTATGTATATATGTTTACTTTACTTTTTTATCATTTTATTTTAAATTATGTGTTTTTATTTATGAGTTCTTGTTTTTTAAATCTGAAATTTGATTTCCAAGTGGAAATTATATCTTCCCTCTTTTATTGTTTTATGTTTTATTATTTTGTTATGGATAATGGTGATTTTTTATGTATATGGGTGTGTTAGGACCAAAATGGGACTACTTATCCTAAGAGGGGGGGGGGGTGAAAAAGTATAGATATTCTATTCAAAATAATTCCTTACCCATAGGATCTTGAAATATTTTTTATAAGGGTCCCTTTGATTGCACATATGTGTTAATGTCAAAACTATTCATTTCTTCTTTATCATATGATTATTATTTGTATGTAATTCAAGAAATAAAGAAAAATTATGAAATGTTTTTGACTATGTTCACCCTCATTAGGATTCATCAAAAGAGCATACAGCAACGATGTTATGATTGTACAAAATTCACTAAGGCTCACTAACAATAATGATAGTTTGTGACAGATCTTATCTATTCCCAGAATCACCTCTTTTACTAGGTTTAGGGTTTACTGATTGAATTCCCAAGGGTCAATCCATATGTCTCTTTCTCTGGCTCACTAACAGTGGAAATGACCACCATCGTCCTATTCCTTTTCTCACTACCATTGGAGGGGATCCACTCATATTTTATAGAATTGCATGTCATTTCGTTATCTCTAATGAAATCATACTAAATTTTATATTGATGATATATTTAATTTTCACATTACTCTAATAGATGAATACCAATATAGAATATATGTACTTGGAAATTCTTTCAGAACAACTTTTACGATGCTTAATGCCTTCATTATGTTTATCTTCTACGAAGCTAAAAAAACTGATCTGAAATATACCTTTATTTCATAAAGTTCACTTATACTCTGCGAATCACACCATTTTTGTGAGGCCCACATAGCCTTCATGTATCTCATTCCATTAATGAATCATAACATGTCTTCATTAATTCATTTATTATCATGATGCTCAGAACATTCAGTTGTCTATCATATACATAGTGGACTTCTTCACATATCACCTTTAAAAACCACCCATCGCAAACCACCCTTCTAGATCCAACATCACTATTTTATAGATTTAATATTTTCATTATAACTAACTTTGTCTTATAAAGGGGTTAGAGGCCTATTTATAGGTGTTTCCATGGATTCCAGAACCTTAAGGGACACATCAACACCATTTTGTAGAGCTCCCACATTTCCACCATGATATCAACATTTTAAAGAATATCCACCAATACATTCTATTTGATGATAATTTCATAATTGTGGATATTTCCATCATCCTTCATGACACCTCAATGATCCACCCGTGATGATCCTCACCATCATCATTCGTGATGCTCATCATTTTGATAGATAGCACGGTCATAATTCATTGATTCTTTGAGAAACATTCTTCAAAAAGTCCATATACATGAAATTAATTCCTTCACCACATTTTCATGTATCTTTCAAGAATAACTAACTTTCATGATTAATCCAAAATCCAAAAATTGGACCCCAAATATTTGGAAAGCCTAAGGAAACAACATCACCTTGTATATGATATATTTTATACCTCCTCCATGGAATCCATTCCACCATCTCGGATACTTATCAACATATTGGGACAAAAATATCTCTGGAATCCACAACATACCATGGAAACCATCATTGTCAAAAAAATAGAATATACCTAAAAATGATGCAATGATAACTTGAGGAATTTTTTCCCAATAGGGTTGTTATATGATAATCCTAGGGCGAGTGAGCCTGTGATAACTCTCTAGTAAATTGGGTAATGAGACAAAGTTAAATGATAAGGATTATCCTAAGTGATTTATGGAATATACTAGGATGGATATTCCAAATGTAACCATGATGGTTACTTCCAATTTTGTTATGAAAGCTATAATGTGTGTGTGATCTAGATTTTAGAATTTATCTTCATGAATTTTGATTTCTAAAATGTTTGTAAGGAATAATATGATTTCATAATTAATATTAAAGATTTATTAATTTATGGGTGACTATTTGGATTTTATTAAAATGTTTTCAAGAGTTTAAAATATTCATGGTATAATAGTTTCATTCCTTATTTATATTTTCTACTGAGATTTTTTCTGTTAATCCCATGTTTTTTAATATTTTACACAGTGTATAAGAATTGGTAAGACAAATTAAGATGTTAAAATGAATATTATTATTATCTTTATCATGAAAATGTAATCATGTTTTATGTTATAGAGTTTTATTTTGTAAAAAATGGATAGTGAGTAGAAGTTTCTACTTTTTAATATTTGACTTGGTATGCAATAATTATGTCCTAATTATCTAATACTACAATCTTAAAAGGATACTAAATGTGAATAAATTAATTAACTAAAGATTATTCAATGTTTAAGGCTGGGGCCTTATACAATAATCTTCTAAGTATCACATCATTAAATATCTTCCTATATAGTCATGAAATTTGTGTATGACATTATATTAATGGAGTGATTTTAGAAAAAAAGTTAAAAACAAAAAATTATAATATTTCAAAATGAACGTTCTTAAGAGTTCCATAGATCACTATACATTATATTGAAAAGGATATATTAGATTAAGAGAGGTGGGATAATTTTTACATGACTCGAAGCCTCATAAAATTTTTTCTAATATTTCTATTAGGCGTAAATAAGTGATAAAGGATATGATGAAAGTTATGGAAACCATACCATTATATATGTATTTGTATAGTGTTTAATTTTATTTCCTTTGAATCCACATAGAATATGTTAGGTAAACCTTTCACAATGTGACACTTTTAGCAAAAATGGAAATAAAAAATCTAATTAATCACATTATCACCATATCAAAGGAAAATCACAATTACTCACAAGGCCTACATTTAATTTTCATGAAATTTTCAAGGAAATTGGGTGGAGAGAGACTAAATTATCTTTCTATGTTTGGTATTCCATTGAAGCCCTTATCTTCGAATAGGTCATATCTAATTTTACTGGGGGAGTTTAATGAAGCTGAAACATCCAAACTAATATTTTGAGGTTGATTTTGAATATCATTGATGTCCCACCAAAATCATTTTATTGATAATAAAAACCAATCCAAAATAGAATAACTGAACTATTTTCTAATCAAAATAAATTTTGAGTGGAGTTATTATTCATATAATTTAACTATCAACAACATCATTGATGGTCTCCTATTGTTACGGTATACCATAAAATTCATATATATAATCAATCATAGTTAAAAAACCTCTTTGTTTGTCCATAGCCTCTTTTACAGTACTATATTTTTTCTTAAAAGATATGGCACAACCTCAGATGATTATTTATATCATCATCCATATATTCAATTTATGTGTATCCAAACTTAGTTCCACCCACCGCTTATATGTAAAAATTTTATGAAAAATATATCCTTTTAAAGTGTTGTGTTAAGAAATTAAAATTTTTATAGGGGAGTCGTGGCACTTAGATATGATTTCGAGAAATTTTTTTATAATGGATAACACCATGTTATAGTCCATCCATGTGATCCTCAGCAAGGCAGGGTTCTAGTTCTCATGTTTCTTTTACTTCCCGATGAGCGACATTTCCTCGAACCTGGAAGTAGACTAGAACTATATAGAATACAAGACATACAACACCAGTATCTTTATCATGCATGGGGCCATCTTCACCTTGAGAATGGTGATAGGCATACTCAGAAAGGCCTTAACCTCATCTATCCCCCACTAACCTTCCTACCCTAGGAAAAACCCCATATCTGGAACCCACTCACCTTCCCATTACCATTTGATTAACATACATGGAAGTGAAACACATTAAAACTGTACAACTATTTAATGAATCAATACATTAAATATGTTAAGAATTGTATGATTATGAAAATGAAAACCCGATTCTCTATTTTCATATAAAGGTGACACGCCTTAAGTTAACTACATAAAATAATTCATGCCTTCCAGTATACATTATGTTAATTTCCTCACATAACATCGAGTTGTACACTCAACATTATGTTATTATATAATGTAATTTTGAGAGGGGAAAGAAGGTTATGATTCATTAGATAAGTTCTAAATTTAATATATTAATATATGCACTAATTTATTCGAAAATACATCTCTAATTCCATTTATGGTTTATAGGGGTTGATCATATAAATAAGTGCAATGGAATAAAACTCAAATACATTCTTGAGATATCCTTTGAAATCACTGGAATGATTAACATAAATAATGATGATATGAATTAGTGTGAGATCCATCCTTGACTCTTTAATTTAAAAATTTAAAAATCAAACAGTTGTGAAACTAATGTGTATGAAAAAATAATAAATTTTTACATAGTATTTTATTTATAGTGGAATACATGTTTTACATGTTTCTTCTACGGTAAGGTTTTTTAATCACCACTGCATCTAATGACCCTATCCTAATTCAATGTCTTTAGTAAAAAAATGGGATGATGAGCCTACTCAATATACTATCTTAATAGCTAGGATACTTATTATTATCAATGGAACATCATACACCATCTGGTCATGTTTTATGAGAACATTGGAAGAAATAAATTCCCTCATTTGGCATTACTAGAGCATATAAAATGTTTAAAAATTTCCCTACTCATGTAATATATCAGGCACTTACATCAACACAAAGTAATCATTACATACCTTATATAAATTTATATGGTTTAGGTAGGCACGAATGATGTCATGAAGTGACCTTATGATTGTAATTTGTGAATACACCCCACGAATACTCCATACTACACATGACAGTTGGTATACATAATGTATTAATAAATTTGTATCCATGTAAGAATTATTTTAAATAATATCCATTTTGGTGTACAGGTGTAGTAACATAACAAAATGTATTGAGGTTATGAATACCTGGGTGTTATTTCAAAAAAATACATGTCATATTAGAAATTTTATTTTATTTACATTTGGGAGAATAATAAATTCCACTAATTCCCATAACACGTAAATGATTTATACCTAAAGGAGTTTGATATAAAAATTGTCTCGAAAGTCAAAAATGTAGTGAAACCTTGTAAAATATGTTCCCATTACCAAGATTTAGGTAATGTGTCTTTCATAATGATAATGACGGCATTTGATGTCATTAATAATTTTTATCCCATAAAGAATGTTGCTCCACTACTACCTATGATTCCAGTAGTTGTATGAACTACATGGATGTTTTGTTTTGCGAGAGAATTTTGAATGGTATTAATTTGAATATTCTCATTATCAAATTCACAGAATAGAATTATGAAAACTAATACTATTATAAAGTTTAATTATTCTTCACTTGGTAGAATAATTAATTCCACTAATTACCATAATCCATAAATCATTCATACCTGAAGGAACGTGATAGACCCACTCTCTTGGTAGACATTAATATAGAACAACCTCATATAGAATGTATGCACAAACACAAGTTAGGTCACCTGTATTCTAGAATTCTAGTCATGGAATAGGTTTTCATCAATAATTTCAAGCCCCTTGGGTTTGATGAAGCAATATTTCCTGTGATTTGAGTAACTGTATAACATTCTTGGAACTTTTTTTTACATAATTTTTATTGGTATCAGTTTTTCTATTTTCATAATCAAATTTATGTAATAGAATAGTGCATACTAGTACTATTATATTGATTAATTTTTCTACACCATTGAGAACATTAAATTCAACATATTCAAATATTTAATAAATGATTCATACATGAAAGACCATGATATCCCTCATATCTCAGTAGCTGAAATGAAGTACAATATCATAATGTATGATGAAAATTATGTATTTCTTCTCTGCATTATAAGGACATAAATAAACAAATAAAATATTTCACTAAGTAAATGAATATATATAAATATAAAAGAAAATAAATATAATTATAATAACATAATTAAGTGAATATGATTAATATATCCCTTTAATATAAGAATATTTTTCAAATAATTTGAAAAAGGAAGGATAGAGAAGCACATAATGGTATAAATGAATATTCAATAATATTAATCCATCTTAAAAAAAATTAATGTAATGACTGATTAATAAAATAGTGAGCTACCCACCTATTGAACCATTTATATATTACATCTAATGACAGTAATCATTTGTTAAAAATACCATCCCTTCATCTTCTATATAAAAAATTAATTTTCTAATATTTAAAATCACTAAAAATTCCCATCATAATATACGTTCTTGAACCAAATATGAGAGTTTCAATTTATGAATCACACTGGCTCATAATTTTTATTTATTTATAACATTATATAATTTAAATATTAGAAGATAAATAAAATGGAAGGTAAATAAATGTTTTTATATAAACCAAAAATGAATCATAAATAAAAATTCAAACATAGTAATTCAATTTTTGTAAGTATGTTCAATTTTCTTTTCATTATACACTGTTGTTCATTTTAAACATCCTACGATGTTGAATCATCTCTAACTATTTCATTGTTGATCTGCACAACTATATAAAATAATTATTGATTGAATTCAATTTCTTCATGTCTCCAAAAGTAATATGTTAATTAAAAAGAGAGAAAGAGTTTAGAAACTAAAATAAGATAATGTATCAATAGTTTTGAATTCTTAATCCATATCCATCAATAAGATACAAAATCTAATGTCATTTATATTAAAAATTAATAATTTCCACATTAATTTTAGTATTATAAGAATGTGTTCTATAATATTTAAACATATAGTGATAATTGAAAGTAGTGTAATGTGGTTTATAGTATATCATATTTTTTTAAAGATTCCCATGATGTTTTGAGTAAGAGCTAATCATAAAGAAGTGGCTAAGAATATATTAATGAAAATTGGGGTCCTTAATGAGTTATTTAAATGTTATTAAAGAAATTAATGTTATCTCATCATGAGAACTATATATATAAACCTTAAAAAGAGGCTTTTAAAAAGTTATTTAACCAATGGGAACATCCTTAATTAAAATAAATGAAATTAAAGGAGGTAATTGTGATACATAGGGAAGAACAGGGAAAATTTCACACTGTAATCATATTATGTAGTAAAGAGACTGTAGTTAGAGTACATAAACATAAAATATTGAATTAATAAATATGATATTGTCCAAAGGAGAACATGATACCTGTAATGATACAAGGAGAACATGATATTATAATTTTTATGTAATAGTTGGCATATACATAATTGTTAAGGAATTTAGTTTCAAAATTTTTGGAAGTGGAGAGAATAGTTTGGATGATACCTGTATTCGTTTATTTTCCTCTTTTCATACATAATTTTTTTGGAAGTCATTCTTTCTTAGTGGGTAATTTCTGATTTTTATTGGAAATAGTTGGAAGAGAAATATTATCATGCTAATACTTTAATAATTTTTAATGGTTAAATTCTTGATGGTTTGGGATGTTTCCCAATTTTAAATGAATAGTTGGGAAAAAAATTTGTTCATATATTTTAGTCAATCAATTAAAAGTTGATAAATTTTTATAGTAATTAAAAAATAAAGTAGTTAACTATTTATCACAACATATGAGAATGGTATGCACAAGATAGTTCGCATCTGTCTATCAAAATCAGATTGTGGGTGTGGTTGAAAAACTTTGTCTCTTTGACTAACTACATTTGATAGACTATTTTGAATATGAGAACCTGAGGAGATAACCCTACAAAATATTTTCCTTAGAATTATGTTTTTTAAGAAAAAATAAATCATGATAATGGTATTTTTTATCTAATATATAATTAGATAATGGATGAAATGAAAAACATGTTACATTGTTATCTTAATTTTTTATTTTTAGAGTCCACGGATTAGTAGCCTCCTTACACAACTGTTTTTTATTTTTTTGTTATTTTTTATATATTTATCGAACTCTATCACAAAATTCTCACAATAATAAAAATGATTAATTTTATGGTATGAAAGGAAAAAATTATGTTCATATCAAAAGTTCTTTATTAGAAATCTAAAAACAAAAATATGTATTTAATACTCATTATAAATTATGCCAGTAGTAATGTAGACATATCTAGAGACAATTATTGGTTTAATATATTATTTTGAATATTAATTATGGATTATTGTGGAATTAATATTAACGAACAATTAGATATAATAAATTATAAAATCGAAACTTCATGATAATTTACATGTTATAAATAATATATTGGAGATTGTTCTTGTAGTAGAATGTTATTGTAGTTTTTACCATTCGTCAATCTATTTGAAGCAGGTAGATGTACGTTTTTTTTGTAAAATATATGACAAAAGAGAATATCACATATCATATAAATTAGGCTAATGAATATAAATTATTAGACGCTAAAAATCCTGTTAAATTACAATTATGTATACACCTAGATATTAGTGTTTCTATCTACTAACATTCAATACACATCAACTCATTATAGTTATAGACACCTGTATGGGATGGTACATGTTAAAAGGTACCAGAAAATCGAATAGTATTCTAAATTTTCCTTAGAAATACAAAGTTTTAGCATCAATGCCTTGGAGAATAGATTTGATAGACAATGATATTAAATGATAGATGGGTATTTATGATAATTCGTTTTTAGTATTTTCTCTATAGGGAAATGGAACCGATATTAGAAATATGTATTGAAAATACATTAGAATATAAGGGGTCTTTATAATATAATAATATAATTATATATTCAATTTTAATTACAATTTCCCAAAAAAAACTGTTTCTCTATGCCAAAAAATGGTAGAATTACATTTGTAGGGTCATATTAGACAATTGTATTTGGGAAAGACAAATATTTTTTTATCCCAATGAATTGTAAATCATTAGATAACTAGATAAAATATTACCAAAGAAAATATGAAATAATGAATACCAGTATGTTGATTGACTTACAATAGGTCATGAAAAAAAATTACAACATAAAATTATCAGATAATAAAATATAAGAGGAATGATTACAGTTTAAGAGTTATATCTAAGAGTTACCTTGAAAATCCGATGTTGTATTAGCAATGTGATGGAATTATAATTCTATTTCCACCATGACCTGGAAAATACCTTTAATACACATAGATGACAATGTAATAATTAAAATGAATATGGTAATTAGTCCGAGACAATTTATGAGAATAAACTATTATTAGAGAAAATTGATTACCATAACATTGAAATACACTTGTTGGTGAAGGATGGTTTGGAGAAAATTTTTGTTTTAATGTTAGGTCATGTAGCTGTAATAAGAATTAACAAAATAATTTAGAAATCCACCATTTGATTGATGACTCTTCATAGAATAGCGATATGCAGGATGTGTTTGATATTTAGCTAGAGCCATTATTAGAACTATGAGGTCGATTTTTGAATGAATGGAGATATATAGTTGGGAGGGAGACAATATTATAGGGTAAGGGAGAAGAGATTTCAGGAAATCATTTTCACATAGCCTGGACATAACTGTTGATGGAGATATGATATTAAGAGAGGGAATGCGAGAATATTGGAATTTGTTTTCTTAGAGATAGAAGGGCTAGATGATGAAATTTCATAGTCTAATGGTTCGATAAACTGAAAATATTATCCATGTAACACCCATGCTTCCATGGTACGCTTCTCTTTGAATAATACTGTAGCGTGTGTTGTACACAACATCGAGTTCTAACACACACCACAACCAATCAAACATGCCGTTATCAATAATAATACCCAATTTTTGAAATTTAATAAATTTTATCATTTAAAATGGACTTCATTTTTTGATTTGGAATATCGAAATTTTCTTAGGGTGAATTTTTGGTATTTTTCTGAAACCATTCAATTTTTTATGAATAGTGAAAAAACACTGAGTTATAATTTAAAACCAAAATTTTATTTAAATTATTATTTGTTTTATTTAAATTTAATTAATGGAAAAATAGATACATAATACCTGTATAAGTTCAATTTATGTTATTGGTGTTAGTTTAGAATAATTTTTGATATATACAAATTTTATTGAACTTTTCACTGTCTTTTACCTACCTCCTAGGAGAATTTGGAAATTCACATAAAACATAATTTTACCACTTTTGTGAGAGGAATTTTTAAAATTTGAGACATACTATTAGTATCCAGGAGTAAAATTTGGTTCAATTATATGAAAATAATTTTTGGTGAATGGTAACTTTTTACTTTTATTTACCACGGTTAAAAGTAAATAGGTTAATTAAGCATAAAAACGATATTATTATTACCCTAACACTTTTCTTAATTCTATTGGACAAGTTTACCTTGAAAAAAAACTACCTTAGGAATAAAATATTATCATTTATGTCTACTTGGATTAGATTAGGACATTTATTACTATTTAATTCAAAGAAGAGTGAAAAGAGTTAAAATCAAAGTTTAATAACAAAAACATATTTAATATAGGGTTATAATGAAAATAAATTCGATTATAAATATTCATTATAAAGCTATAATTATTTCCAACATAATGGTATTTTATTTATAATTTTTATACATTAAATAATTTAATTTATATATGACACAATGGTGATACATTAATTACATTATTAATGAAATATTAAAATAATTGATATTATAAATATAAAAATAAATGTAATATTAGTCTTTTTATGAATTCCAATAATTTTATATTTTAATCTGACATATTAGTACTGGTTATATCAATTTTTTTTAATTAATAATGATGTCATGAAAATATCAAAAACAAAATACCCAATAGTGTCAAAATTGACATAAAAGAGTTTTTAAAAAAAATTATACTATTAATTGATATTATATTCCTAAAAAACTACGGTTCAGACAAAGGACTTATATAATGATAGGTGTATCATTAATGGACCAATTGGGGGTCCTTTGGAAGTATATAGTAATTTTATTAACCATATAATATAAAAATACAAAGTGACATGGTTAATGTCAAACAATTTAACTAATAGTTAAATATAAATGATAAGGTTAATATAGCTTCCCAAACCTGTATAAAATCAATTGGATGAGGGTATTTCGACCCATACCCACGTTAGACTTTTAATAATCCACTTTGGAGACATTAGAAACCGAATATAAATTTTTAAAAATTAATACATTATGTTTTTCATAAAGTGCCCCTTCTCCCCCTTATAAAAGGACACCACTTCAATCCAATTATTCATACCTTCAAAGCCTTTTGGTTTGGCCAAAACCTGCCCAAACCATCCTATCAAATTTCCTCACATCATCCTAGAGGATGTAGTTTGGTTAGATTGAAATCATAAGGAGCTCTTTTGATCAAATCAAAAGGAAGAACCCGAAGAAGATGTAATAATTTCACCACCCTCTTTCAAGTTTCTTTCATCTTCAACTTTTTCTTATTTTTTAATTTCAATTATAAAACAATAAATACAGTATCTTCCCTATACTATGATGTTATTATAAATATGGTACGACCATATTCAGTATTCTATCAATCCTTTTAATTACATGTCACCATACGTGCGTACGTACGGATTACCATCTCCACGTCGTGGTGTAATTGTTATTCAAAACATTCTTATTTGCATGGGTATGATATTGATGTCTAATTGATGTAATAATAAATATAACATTATAATAATTCTGTATATATGATATACCATCCAATTAAATATAATTTTAATATCAAAAGAATGATATTGTTGCTCGTGCGTACGTACGGACTACCGTCTCCACGAACGGGATGAGATTCATTCCCCATCGTATCCATTAGAGTATATTTCTCATTTGATGATTAAAAATAATGTTTAAGTACTTGATATCATTCTGGATATGAATAATATACATACTATCCACAAAAAAACAAGGCTTATGTAACAAAAAATATTAAAGAAAATGATTAAGTTAACACCCGAAATGACACTAATACTAAGATATTATTAAAAAAATCAATGTTAAAAGATCATATATGATATCATAATTATGTATATGGTTCTTGTATAATTTAATAACAATGTTTTAATTATTATACAGTAGGTTAACATAGCATCAACTTTGTAAATGTACAATGTAAGGGTTTATTTCACAATCTCTTCATTATCTGAGGTTGTTTATACAGAATTATCTTCTGGAACTTATTTATCATACAAATCTAGGTTTCTTAAAAATGTATTTCAAATCATTCTTACTATTTTATAGACTATGGATTAATGTCATTTATACCCTTGTTTACTTTCTATAAGATGTTTATAACGAAATCTTTTCATCATTTTCCAAAAAAGTTCCTTTTTAACCTTTTCGAAAAAAATTAAGGTAAGAATGACTTTTTAACATTTACGGTGCGTGCGGCTATTTTCTGCCATTATTAAATTGCCGAATCTTCCCTTAAAATCTTATAAGAATATTTTCAATGTAAATGTTTTCTTTTATAATATTGTGACTTTTAAATGACTTCTATAAAAAGAGTAATTTCTCTCAAATAGTTTTGATTTCATCTATGTCAACATCCTTTGATGGATTTAAGCTTATTTGAAGTCGATTTATTATGATAAAAAACATCCATATTGTATTGATGGTTTTTTGATATGTTTGTCGGTGGATGTGTTATTTTTATACCATTCATGGTTTATGGATAATGTATTTAAATTTCTTATGCTTATTTTAATACGAATGTTTATGTTATGTTTAAACCTTATCATATGGGAATGTATTGGACTTAGTAAGTGATGGGTGGAGCCCGCTATAGCTCCTCGATGCATTGGTAGGTCTAATGAGACAAACTAGTGTCTTGGAATAAGGCCCTGACAAAATCTTATTTTTAGTCTTGGCATAAGGCCTTGACTATATGGTCATGATAGTCTGGCCTTATGCATTCCATCAGTAGGAAAGTGGTTATTTATATTGCATGTAATCATTCAACTAGTAGAATATCCATGTTAATAAGTAAATGAATTTATTTAATTTTATCTTTTCCATAATATTCTGAAGTTCATTCCTAAACAAATTTTTTTTTAGTGATACATTTCCTTAAATTTTTATACTTATTTATTAAAGTATCTACAATATTATTATCCTTACTATGAATCTGATCTCACCCTTTTCAATGTTTTATTTTTACCAGGATGTGAAGAAGTAATTTATGAATGACCTGCAGGGATAGTATGAGGGGATATGAAGACAATATGTTGTTGTAGTTTTTTTTTTAATTTATGATGTAATGTAAGAATTATGAATTTATCTAGTGTTTCCATGACTACTAAACTAATCGGTCATTCGAGACTTGATATTTTTTTATCAGGCCAATGTTATTTAATAATACACTGACTCTGGGTAACTGGGGTCGGGGTGTTATAGTTGGTATCAGAGGAAGTTTAGTACAAACCCTAGAAGCTAGATTTAGATAAACTCTGATTAGAGAACATAGACGTAATATGGAATTTGAGGATTAATATAGAAGAACTTCCTATAAATTTGGTATTGTAGAGATTTTGTGAGTTTTCCAAGAAATACATTCCTTTCTGGATACGAGATGGTAGAGGCGGCCCTGGCACAAATCTACCTAGGGGTAAAATTTGAAAACACCGCTTTGAGCTAGACTCGAACGGGAACTGCTGCATGACAACGTGCCCTCCTTCACTCATGGTTACGACACTCCCAGGGGATATACTTAGGATAATTCTCATTTTCTTTACAAATCATTATGAAGGGTTTATGAGTATATACTTCCTCAAAGAAAACATTTTTATGATTATGGATTATATCCATAAACTGTTCAATTTATGTTAAGTGTTTTACAAGTATGGAATTATGTATTTTGAATCATAAACTGATCTACTTTATACCCTTGTTTAGAAATAGCGCCTAGTGGAAGGAATGGAAACCATATCAATGCACGCACTCCATGTAGGGATTTCCCTCCTGCTCAAGATAATTATAGCGGAGCTACATGTACAACTGGTGCTGATCAGCTTATCAACATAGTAGGACAACTCACTCATGTGATGAATAATAATGTTACCTGTATAGAGCACCCTGATTCGCCGTGTGGAGGATCAACATTAGATCACTTCATAAGGAAAAAACCACTAACATCAAATGGGAGTACAAATACCATAGTAGCTGAGAAATGGATAAATTCCTTAGAGAAAATATTCCATGCCTTGGGGAGTAATGAAAGAGTAAAAGATTTCATGGCAGTTTACCACCTCACTGGAGATGCTGATCAGTGGTGTTCATTGATTCAAAACATGAAGGAAGATGATGACGTATCAAATATGGAATGGAGGGAGTTCAAAGAGATTTTCATAGAAAAATACTTTCCTCGTGACCATCAAGCAGATATGGAAAGGCAATTTCTGAGTCTGAGGAAATATGAGGATGAGAATGTCGCAATGTATGAGGAAAACTTTACAAGGTTAGCGAGGTATGATGCAGATTATATACGTACCCCATGAAGTAAGATTTATAGTTTCTTTTATGGGTTAAAACTGTTTCTCCATCAATCATTAGTCTCAAAATCCTTCTCCACAAATAAAGATATTGTCTCATGTGCTATTACGAATGAAAATCTATTCTCTATGTCTTATGTCTTTAAGGCAATGAATTAGAAGAAGAGATCTGCTGATCACTCTGGGAACATAAATAAGGGGAAGAAGGGAAAAGTTGAATATCAATCATGCAGTAAATTTGGGAAGAAACTCCCGGGTAATTGCTTGAAAGGAATGTGAGTCTGTTACAAGTGTGGTGAAAAGGCCACCATTCTTGTGATTGCAAGGGGATGAAAGAAGATACTAATGTTCAATGCTACAATTGAATGGAGATGGGACATTATGAAAATGAATTTCCTAAATGTCAGGGAAAGTTACCTCAAAATGGCCAAGGGATAAAGGACAAGAATTTGATATCACTACTGCAGAGGTAGAAGCTCTGAAAGAGGTTGTGGCGGTTAATTAAATGGTTTCCCCAAGTTTATTAAATGCTTTATTTGATTCTGGATCAGCACATTATTTCATATCTTCCCAGTTTTCAAAGAAAAGTATATATCTCTAATTTGATTTATCAAGGGAGTTATCAGTCAAAAATACAAACGGAAGTATCATTGCTACAAAGTTCTGAGAATCAATCCCCATTAGAGAATATAAATGTTCTTTATCTTCTGATCTTATCGTCAAACCCATGAATGAATTTGATATAATCCTGGGTATGGATTGGCTTTCAGACCATGATGTGAAGATTTATTGTAAGAACAAGGAGGTTAAGATTTTTTATGATGATGCTAAGGAACAACTTATCTTTAGTGTAGAATCGTCACCACCTAATTCTTATCTAGATCCACCCCCAGTAGCTCAACTAAATTCAATTATCGGAGAGGAATGGAATGAAATAACTATGGGTGAGGAAAGGAATGTTCAAATAGAGGATGTACCTATAGTGAAAGAATATGTAAAACTGTTACCAGAAGATTTAACTGGACATCCTCCAGAACAATAAATTTAGTATTCCATTGATTTAATTCCTGGTTCAAGGCCTATATCAAAGACCCCTTATAGAATGGACACTGTGGAATTAGATGAACTAAAGAAACAAACAAAGGAATTTAGTAATAAGGGATTTATTTTCCCTAGTGTTTCTCCATGGGGATCCCCTATCCTTTTTGTTAAGAAGAACGATGGATATATGAGGTTATTTATCGACTACATGGAAATCAATGCTATAAAAATAAATAACAAGTATACCCTAACTCGTATTGATGATTTATTTGACCAACTGCATGGAGCTCAATAATTTTCAATGATTGACCTTTGATCTCGATACCCTCGGTTGTGTGTAAAGAAGGAATACATTCTGAAGACAGCATTTCAAACCAGGTACGTGCATTACGACTTTACAGCAATGCCTTTTGGGATGACTAATGCACCCTCTGTATTCATGGATCTAATGAAAAGAGTTTTCAAGGAATTTCTCAATGATTTTGTGGTGGTATTGATTGATGAAATCTTGGTATACTCCAAAACCTACGAATATAATGAAAATCACTTGCGCATTATCCTGAAGACTCTTAGAAGACATGAATTATATGGGATGTTTAGCATGTGTGAAGTCTGGATTCAGGAGATTTCTTTCCATGGACATATTTCCTCTACGGATGGAATTTCGGTTGATCCTTCTAATACCAAGGAAATCCAAGAATGGGTCTCACCAACGAGTATAATTGAGGTACGCAGTTTTATTGGTTTAGCAGGATATTATCGATGTTTTTTCCAGAATTTTGCCCAATTGTCTAACCCATTAACAAGGGTCACACTTAAAGGGGTTAAATTTGTTTGGACAAAAGTGTGTGAAAATTGTTTTTATAAACTAATGAGAAGATTAGTAAATTATCTTATATTTACTATACCATCGGGGAATGATGGGTTTGTTATTTATAGTGATGCATCGAAGAAAGGACTTGGATGTGTCCTTATGCAGAATGATAGAGTTATGGCCTATGTATCACGACAGTGGAAAATTAATGAGCAAAAGTATCCTACTCATGATCTTGAGTTAACTGTAGTAATCTTTGCTTTTAATATTTAGAGACATTATCTCTATTGTTAAAAATGTGATATATATACCGATCACATGATTTTGAATACATTTTCTCACATAAAGAACTCAACATGAGGCAAAGACGATGGCTTGAACTACTCATAGATTATTATTGCACAATACACTACCACTCGGGGAAGGAAAATAAAGTGGCAGAAGCTTTGAGTAGAAAAGATCATGGTGTTTTGAACAAGATGAGAGTTGAAAAGGGTTCTTTATTCATGGATCTAGTGATGATGGATATGGGAATCATCGTGGAAGTTGAAACATCAATACTTTTTCAAATAGTTTCCAAACCATCTTTACTATAAAGGATTAAGATTTATCAGACCAATGATGAAGAGTTCCAAAAGAAAATTAAAGGTGTGAATGATGGGAGATTGAGTGAATTTGTATATAATGATGGAATTTTGAAATTTGGGAAGAGACATTGTGTTCCCGATTTACCTGATCTAAAAAGGGAATTATTAGACGATGCATATAGTTCCAATTTATCTATACACCCTGGGAGCACCAAAATGTATAGAGATTTGAGGGAAAATTTTTGGTGGGACAACATGAAGAAGGAGATTGCTGATTTTGTGTCAAGATGTATGGTTTGTCAACAAGTGAAAACTCGAAGGCAACAGCCAGGAGGAGTCATGCAACCTCTTCTCATACATGAGTGGAAATGGGATAATATCACGATGGACTTTGTCATGGGACTACCAAAGAACCCTGGAATGAACGATTCAATATGGGTCATTGTTGATCATCTTACAAAGTCATCACATATTCATGCTATAAGAGAAGATCTACCACTTGAACGTCTAGCATGACTATATATTAATAAAGTTGTGAGACTTCATGGAGTAACCCAATCAATTGTTTCTGATAATGATCCCCATTTTACTTCAAGATTTTGGAAGAGCCTTCAGAAGGACTTTGATACTGAACTTCATTTGAGCACTGCTTACCACCCACAAACTGATGGACAATTAGAACGGACAATTCAAACCTTAGAAGACATATTGAGATCCTGCTAACTTGACTTTCAGGGTATGTGGGATCAATATGTACCTCTGGTATAATATCCATATAATAATAGTGTCAATTCATGTATTAGGATGGCAACATATGAAGTGTTATACGGAAAAAGATTTCACACACTAACATGTTGGAATGACGTTGGTGAAAGAAAACTTGTAGGCTCAGAACTAGTGTAGGAAATTATGGAAAAGGTAAAGGTAATCCAAAACCACATTAAAGAATCTCAACGTAGGTAGAAGAGCTATGAAAATAACCGAAGTAAGGATTTGGAATTTCATGTAAGAGATCATGTTTTTTTGAAAGTATCTACATGGAAGGGTGTTATACATTTCAGTAAGAAAGGAAAATTGAGTCATAGGTACATTAGACTAATCAAAATTCTAGAACGAATTGGGGCATAAGATTACCGTTTGGAAATGTCACCAAGTCTCTCCAAAGTTCATTATGTGTTCCATGTATCCTTGTTGAGAAAATACATGCCTGACCCAACGCATGTACTCACTTATGAGAAATTAGAATTGGAACCTGATCTGTCTTATTGTGAATAGCCCATTAGGATTCTTGATACTAGAGAACAATTGCTGAGAAACCGGACGACTCGTCTGGTAAAAGTTCTATGGAAAAACCATAAGATGGAAGAGGCAACATGGGAACCTGAGAAACTCATGATGAAGAACCACCCATGTTTTTTTATTCTGTAATATTCTAGAATGTTCTAGGAAGAAATTATTCTATTGAGGGGCGAATGTAACACCCCAAGCATCTATGGTACACTTCTCTTTGAATAATACAGTTCTGTGTGTTGTACGCAACATCAAGTTCTAACACACACCACAACGAGTCAAACTAGACATTATGAATATTAATACCCACAATTTGAAATTTTATAAATTTTATCTTTCAAAATGGACTTCATTTTTGGATTTAGAATATCAAAATTAGCTTAGGGTAATTTTTTTTTATTTTTATGAAAACATTTTATTTTTGATCAATTGAGAAAAACCACTGAGTTATAGTTTAAAAATGAATTTTTATTTAAACAATTATTTATTTTATTTAATTTTAATTATGGTCAAAATAGATACATAATACCTATATATGTTCAATGTAATTCATTATAGTTATTTTAGAATAATTTTAGATATATGAAAATTTTATTGAACTTTTCACCGTCTTTTACCCACCTCCTAGGGGAATTTGGATATTCAAATAAAACATAATTTTATCGCTTCTGTGAGTGGAATTTCAAAAATCTAAGAGAAACAATTAATATCAAGGAGTAAAATGAGGTTCAATGAGATGAAAATATTTTTGGGTGAATAGTATCATTATTACTTTTATTTACCACTGTTAAAAGTAAATAGGGTAATTAAGGGTAAAATGATATTAATATTATAGTAACACATGTCATAATTCTATATGACAAGTGTATCTCGACAAAAAACAACCTTCAGAATAAAATATTATCATTTAGGTCCTCTTGGATTTGATTAGGACATTTTTTATTATTTAATTCAAAGAAGAGTTAAAAGAGTTAAAATCAAAGTTTAATAAATAAATTTTTTTAATAAAGGTTTATACATAAGATAAATTCAATTATAAATATGAATTATAGACCTAAAAAGATTTCATACATAATGGTATTTTATATATAATATTTAGACATTAAATAATTTAATTTCATTATGACACAACAGTGCTGCATTAATTACGTAATTAATGAAATATTAAAATAATTGGTATTATAAATTTCAAAATAAATTTAATTTGAGACCTTTTATGAATTCCATTAATTTTCTAGGTTAATATGACATATTAGGACTGGTTATATGAATTATTTTTGAAGTAATAATTCTGTTATTAAATTATCAAAATCAAAATACCGAATAGTGTCAAAATTGACATAAATGAGTTTTTAAAACAAATATTATATTATTAATTGATATTATATTCTTAAAAATCTAAATATCTGAAAAAGTACTTATATAATGATAGGTGTATCATTAATTAACCACTTCGGGGTATTTTGGAAGTATATAGTCAGTTTATTAACCATATAATATAAAAATACACTGTGACATGGTAAATTTCAAACATTATAACTAAGAGTTAAATATAAATGATAGGGTTAATATAGTGACCCAAACCTATCTAAAATAAATTGTATGAAATTATTTCGAACCATACGCACATTATACTTTGAATAATCCACATTGGAGCCATTAGAATCCGAATATGAATTTATTATAAATTAATAATTTATGTTTTTCTTAAAGAGCCCCTCCTCCCCCTTACAAAAGGAAACCACTTCTAACAAATTATTCATACCTTAAAAGCCTTTTGGTTCGGCCAAACCCTGCACAAGATATCCTCTCAACATTACTCACTTCATCCTAGATTCCTTAGTTTGTTTATAAATCCATCTTAGAGATCCATTTTGATCAAATCAAAAGAAAGAACCCAAAGAAGAGGTGATAATTTCACCACCCTCTTTCAAGTTCCTTTCTTCTTCAACATCTTCATTATTTGTTAATTTTCATTCTAAAACAATAAATCCAGTATCTTCTACATACTGTGATGTTATTATAAATATGGTACAACCATATTCATTATTTTATCAATCCTTATATGACATGTCACCATACGTGCATATGTACAGCTTACCGTCTCCACATCGTGGTGTAATTGTAATTCAAAACATTATTATTTGGATGGGTATGATATTGATGTGTAATTGAAGTAAATAATAAATATAACATTATAATTATTCTATATATATGATATACCATCCAATTAAATATTATTTTAATATCAAAAGAATGATATTGTCGCTCGTGCATACATACGGACTACCGTCTCCACGAACGCAATGATATTCATTCACCATTGTATCAATTAAAGTCTAATACTCATTTTATGATTAAAAATAATGTTTATGGATTTGATATAATTCTGGATATGAATAATATACAACCCATCCACAACAAACACAACTTATGTAATAAAACATATTAAATAAAACGAGTATGTTAACACCCGTAATGACGATAATACAAAGATATTGTTAAAAAAATCAATGTTAAAAGATCATATATGATATCATAATTATGTATATGGTATTTTTATAATTTAATAACAATGTTTTAACTATTATACAGGAGGTTAACATACCATCGACTAAGGAAAAGTACAAGGTAAGGGTTTATTTCACAATCTCTTCCTTATCTGAGGTTATTTATTAGTAATTATCTTCTATGACTTCTATATCATTCACATCTATGTTTCTTAAAAATGTATTTCAAATCATTTTTATTATTTTATAGTCTATGTGTTAAATTAATTTATTCCCTTTTTTAATTTCTATAAGATGTTTATAAAGAAATCTTCCCTTGTTTTCCAAACAAGGTCCTTTTTAACCATTTCGAAAAAATCAAGGTAAGAATGGCTTTTTAACTTATATAGTGGGTGCAACTATTTTACACCATTATAAAATTCTCGAATCTTCCCTTAAAATATTATATTAATATTTTCAATGTAAATGTTTTTTTATAATTATGTGACTTTTAATTGATTTCCAAAAAAGTTATATTTCACTCAAATAGTTTGGATTTCATCTTTGTCAACATCCTTTGATGGATTTTATGCTTATTTGAAGTTGATTTATTATGATACAAATCATCCATATTGTATTGATGGGTTTGTGATATGTTTGACTGTGGATGTGTTATTTTTATACCATTCATGGCTTATGGATAATGTATTTACATTTCGTATACTATTTTTAATACGAATGTTTATGTTATGTTTAAAAATTTTCATATGGGAATGCATTGGACTTAGTAAGTGATAGGTGGAACCCACTATAGATCCTCGATGCATTAGTAGGTCTCATGAGACAAATTAGTTTCTTGGCTATAATGTCCTGGTACCGGATGCCACTCAACGGGTGCCATGAACCCGGTTCGCCGCGTGAGGGCCTAGGTCTGATAGTGGGGAAACTAAGCCCTCATTTGACAAAATGTAGAGCAACAGAATAAAAGATAAAAAATACAAAATTAGAAGAATCAATAAACCATAAACATTTAAATTAAACAACTGTAGTAAAAGATAACTAACAATTATATAGATAATGATGCAACATGTCTCATGTTCTCAGAAAATTTCCAGAACATGTGTCACAAAAATACAGGAGAGTACAATACAGAGTACAACAAAAACAAAAAAAACAGCTGGTAACATCGCGTGCCTAAGCCCAGTCCCACGCTCCCCTACTCCGCAGCAACAATTAAGTACCTGTATAGGGACCCTGCCAATATCCAGACCTGTAGAAATGTAATTTGTTTGGGCCGAAGACATGACCCAAACAGGGTTTGAGAAATAAATCTCAGTAGGCACCACCAAGGGCTCGTGCTCAATAGTTTGTAAACATTCATCAAAAATGTGAAAAAGTAAATGAAATAAACTAAGAAGTACACAAAAGTAACTAGCATTACCAGTTATATTTCCATTTTAATATTCATTTAATCATCCAATATGAGGCAAACCACCACAGTGAATTTTCTATGTAAACAGTCAGTGTCCTCAGACACGCAATCCCATACCCTCAGGGAATCAGAAACATAACCCGCAAGTAATTTCCCAAAGTCATAAAAGATATTTCCCTTAGGTGTATGAAGTGTCACCCTCAGGCATAGAGTTTATCACCCTCAGGCACGAATGAAGATGCCCTCAGGCCGAAATAACCACTGCCCTTAGGCTAAAGTTAACACTACCCTTAGGCTAAGTAAAGAACTTCCCTCAGGATAACCAAGTAACTGGGCCATGCCCAACATGTAAAAAAGCAATACACATGAAATTCATCTAATGGAAATTATATAATCATTATTATAAAGGCTTACCCTCGGGTATCCTAGCCAAACGACCAAATAGAGGAACACACCCCCGCGGTGGTCCTAGATCTAGGCAGCGATTCCACACAACATTTTATTATCACATTTAAATTACCTAAAAGATTCTATGTAATTAATTCAACAAGGCATCATCCATAAGACACCCCATTCATGGGCGCGTATCACAACAGTACACAAAACACACATCAGTTGGAAAATAAACACCAAGCCTCCTACCTCGATCACCCGTGATCGATCTACCCAAATGATGCCTTCTGAAATGTCCAAGAACTCCATAGATATGAGATAAAATAATTCTCATTCAACCTCAAATAACTTCCCTTATAGGAATAATTGGAATGAAACACAGAAGGAGAAGGAAGCATTTTCACATGTGGTACCAACGTGATCGACGGTGGAAGAATCTGATTACCAGCGTGTGATAGGGATCTCTTCAAAGCTCTGGCCTCCTCTCCCGGCTCCAAAATGCGTCCAAAGCATCTTCTTCCAAATGAGGAGGCTACTACCCATTTTAATTGCAAAAAAAGAGTACACGGCGTGTACTCTCAAGTACACATCGTGTGCTTTTCATTTTTTAAACTGTTCCTCTGGCAGCTTCTCACCAGTGTGCCACTGTTCTTCAGTCGACATGAGTACAGGGTGTGTATGCCACTCTACACGGCGTGTACTGTCTCCCAGCTAGCCACCACCTTACTATTCACCTGCGGACTGGCTTCACTGAGTTTAAATACAAACTACACAGTGTGTAGTCGGTTTTTACACCTTTCATCGACGACATGGCTACACGCCCTGTGTACGCATCCCATATGGCCAGAAGTACACGAAGTGTCGAAATGTACATGGCGTGTAGTCCCAATATTTAGGATTATTCCCCATTTTCCTTATTCTCTCAAAAAACCTAATGAAAAGAGAAAAGTTGAAACACGTACCTCAAAAATATGAACAGGGTTCTTACAAACTTCTCCCCTTAAAGAAATTCGTCCCCAAATTTCCCCACCAAGGGTGGTGAAGATATAGCCATGAACAGCTTAGGCCACTGAACCCGTATGTCGGTCTCCTGCTCCCAGGTTTCGTCCTGCACTCATCCATGCGGCCATAGAACCCGTATGAGAAGAACTAACTAGCCTCAGAAAACATTCATGCTCTTATCAACAATACAAATCAGATGCTCCTCAAAGGACGCATCTACCTCAATCTCAACCTCCTCGGGATGAAAGACGTGAGAAAGGTCCGAATGATAGCAACACAACTGAGATAAATGGAAGACGTCGTGCATGGATCAGTACCTCTCTGGTAACTGGAACAGATAGGAAACCATCCCGACTCTCTCCAGAATCTCAAATGGCCCCACATACCTCGGTGAAAGTTTTCAATGTATTATGACCCTCCTGTGTCCCACCCTCGGTGACACAAGCAAGAAAACATGATCCCCAACCAGAGACTCCAAGGGTCGTCTGCAGCGATCATCATAAGATTTCTAACGAGACTATGTGGTAGCCATCCGCTTCTGAGTCAACTGGACCTTCTCAGAAGTCTCATGCACGAGACGTGGTCCCAGTAATGCTTCCTCACCTACCTTTAACTAGCACAAAGGTGATCGGCATAGCCTACAATATAAAGCCTCATAAGGTGTCATCTCAATAGTTTGCTGAAAACTATTATTATAGGAAAACTCAACTAGGGGTATATGTTTTTTCAATGAGCCCCAATATTCAAGGATGCATGCACAAAGCATGTCCTCTACCACCTGTATCGTACGCTCTGACTGACCATCAGTCTGAGGGTGGTAAGCTGTTCTTAGAATCACCTGTGTTCCCAGTTCCCTCTAAAAACTCTGCCAGAAAAGAGACGTAAAATGGGCATCCCTATATGAAACGATAGAATGGGGGACCCCATGAAGGCATACGACCTCTCGGATATACAACTTCTCGAGTTCGTCAACTCCGAAGGTCTCCATGATTGGAAAAAAGTGAGCTACCTTTGTGAGTATATCTACATGAACCCACACAACATCACTATCTCGAGGTGACCTCTGAAACCCAGTCACGAAGTCCATCGTGACATAAACCCATTTCCACTCTTGAATAGGTAACTGTTTTAACTATCCGGCTGGCCTCTGATGCTCCGCCTTCACTTGCTGACAGGTGGAACACCTCGTAAAAAAACCAGCTACATCTTTCTTCATACCCAGCCACTAGTACTGACGTCTCAAGTCACGGTACATCTTGGTAACGCCAGGATGAATTTTCCAAACTAAATCATGAAACACCATAATTAGCTCCATGAATATATCCCCTGGAACCCAAACTCATCCATGGAAACGTAGTACCACATCATCGCCAGTCATCCACATAGGAAGAGGGCCCTCACTTGCCACAGACTCCCTTAGAACTAGGCCTTCTAAATTTGATAGCTATCTCATCCTCAATATATCCAGGAGGGTAGAGGTCATAGCTAATGAAGAAATATAGGGTTACCCCTGACTGTCGTGTACCTCCAAATGCATCTCATAGAACTAAGACATAATCTTCCACTCACCACTAGCCTCATGAACTGCCTGTGTCTGAGTCTTCCTGCTCAGTGCATCAGCAACTGCATTACCCTTACCAGGTGTATAGGCAAGCTAAAAATTGAAGGACTGAAGGTATTTAACCCACCTTCTCTGTCTTAGGTTCATGTCATGCTGGTTAAAGATGTACTTGAAACTTTTGGGGTCCGTGAGCACCAAAAAATGATCTCCCAAGAGATAATGTCTCCAACAGCAAAACACATTAACAACTGCAGCCAACTCGAGATCATGCATCGGGTAATTCCTCTCATGTAGCCAAAACTCCTGAGACCCGTACACAACTACTCGATCACCCTCCATCAACACAGCTCCTAGCCCAATACATTATGCGTCACAGTAAACTATAAAGCTCTTCCCTTGATCTAGGAGTATCAGGATCAGTTCTGATGTCAAGTTTCCCTTCAGCTCCTAGAAGGCTATCTCACAAGCTTCTGAACAAACGAACATCACATCCTTCAAAGTCAAACCCTTCAACAACACTTCTAAGTGGGAGAAGTCCTGTATGAAGCGCATGTAGTAAAAAAACAGTCCCAAGAATCTATGTATCTCAAACACGATCTTAAGATGATCCAAAGAATCTATTACTCTCACCTTCTCTAGGTCTAATGAAACTCCTGCCTCTAAGATGATATCAGCTAGGAAGTGTATCTGGTCCATCTAAAGTTTCACTTAGAGAGCTTATCATATAGCCGATGCTCTCTCAGTGTACTCAATAGGATATCAATATGGTTGACATGGTCATGTCGAGTGTGAGAGTACACCAAGATATCGTCCACGAATACTACCAAAAAATAATGCAGATAAGGATAGGAAAAACAATTCATCAGAGCCATGAAAATTGTTGGTGCATTCATGAGTCAAAATGGCATAACTGTATAATCGTATAGACCATACCTGCTCTTGGAAGTTTTGAGTAGTATATCATATTGTCTAACATGTAGCTAATTATATCCTGATATCAAGTCAATATTCGAGAACACCCGTGCTCCATGAAGTTGATCAAAAATATCATCAATATGTTTCAAGGTATATCGGTTCATAACTGTAAACTGGTTCAGCTTCCGATAATCCACACAGAGTATGAGGGTACCATCCGCCTTCTTCACAAAGAAGACCGGAAAACCCCAAGGAGAAGAATTGGGTCAGATGAAACCCTTTTCCTATAACTCCCCTAAGTATCTCTTGAGCTCTTGCAACTTCGGTGTAGCCATCCTATAAGGAGGAATGGACACCCATGCTACTCCTGACACAAGATCAATAGAGAAATCCACCTCACGCTTTAGAGGAAGACCTAAAAAGTCATCTAGGAATACATCCCTAAAACAATCAGCCACAGGAGGGAAATACTTCTAAAATGTCCCCTGGTCATCTAGATATAAGCTCATAATCTGGGCTGTGATATCACCTCACCCATGATGCTCTGGTCCAGCTCGACTCTCCTAAACATTCTACTTGCCCTTGTATAGAAACTCTCTGCCCTCTGGTGATGTGAAACTCACCCTGCAATGATAGAATTCCACAAAGTCCCGAAAAGGAACCAACAAGTCCATCCCGAGAATAACATCATAGCTCCTCATCTCTAAGACATAGAGGTCTCAAAAGAAGTGACACCCACCCACCTTAAGGGGGAACTCTTTGCACTTACACACACTAACTGTTCCAGTCCCCAACAATTTGTCTAATGTCATAGCATCAGAAGAAGAAGAAACATAGAGCCCAAGGATCTCAACAATTGGTACATATATAAGTCTATGAGTGGAACCCATATCAAAAATCACTGAAGATAAGATAGATGCTACTATAATAATACCTCTAATAGTAGAAGGTTCAGGATCATGCTCCTGCTAGTTCTGTTGCACTGCATATGCCTGCCCAATGCCGCGACACTATGACACAAACTGAATACCATGAGCTATCCCACCCTACTGCCTCTATGATCCTGGTGTCTGGATACCATGACCATGACCACCATCTCTGCCTGCACACCCAGATGTATTTCAGTTTCCTGACTGGTAATAATCTGATGGTCCTGATCCCGCACGTGGAGTTTACACAGAACCCCTATCACTAGCCACTAGTAGAAACGACCTGAAAAGAAATTGAAGATGAACCATCTTGCCGCATGCTCGGCACTCCACTAGGTCTCATGGATGCTGAGGTCTATTGTGCCACTCCTTACCACACTGGTAGCACATGACCTGGCCACCTAAAACATTCTTCTGGCTTGTACTGCCACCGTGAGAAAAGTCCATCTGCCTCTTCCTCATACTAGTAGATATAATACCATAAACTGGTGCTGTACCGCCCTGGCCCACACCATTAGCTTCCCACGGGTTCCTCTCTGTAATCAGCGCCTAGTTCAAATTAGCATGTACTAAAGGCAACTTGAAAACATTCAGCAATGCTCATATGTCATATCGAAGACCATCCTCAATGTGAATGGCTCTCACCATCTCATTGCCCACTAGAATAGGTGCAAAACGCTGAACCTCTGTGAAACAAGTAGAATAATCTATCACTAACATAGCACCCTACTGCAGATTCATGAACACTCACGTTCGATCTTCGCTCAGCGTCTCTGGGAAGTATAATTCATAGAAGGATGTCTGGAAATCTCCCATGCCATGTATCTGTGATGCTCTGTCTGGATGGTAACATCCCACCACCTCTTGGCAGAATCACGCAACATATAAGTCGCGAGCTTGACCCTTTTCCCTAGAGGCGTCTCTAGCTGCTCAAAAATAATCTTCATATACCCCAGCCAATACTCTACATCATGTGGTCTTCCATCCTCTGAAAATGTAGGCAGATAATGCTGCTGGAAGATATGTGTTAGCTCTACCATAGATGTGGCAGCTGGTGGTGCTCCCCGAAAGTTCTCCCTGAACCGCATAAAGACATCACGGAACTACGTATCTGTGCCTATGTTTGGTATAACAGGTGGAACTGCATCTGTCTCTACAGGAGGATCAACTGGTATCCCATGGTCCACCATCTCTCGAGTATACTCGTTGCTACTCTCCTGGCGAACAACATGTGAACGTCTCGATCGCATTGACACTACAAGGACAAACACACACCATAGATCAATATTATCATAGTATGAAAACGAAGGAACTAAAAGGGGAACGTGAGGAATAAGTCATTCCAAATTCCACAACAAGAATACATAGCATGTATACTGACTTCACGGTGTGTATCTAACATTTCTTCCCTTTCCTGGGTCCTCCTATACGGCCAAGCCACACGGCTCCCGTTAAACAAAACTATACAGCGTGTATATAATCTACACATCGTGTATGTTGTAATTTTCCAACTGCCAATGTCATTTGTGACATGGCTGACTACTCGGCTTGATACTACACAGCGTGTTACACCCTCACATGGTGTGTACACCATTCTGTCTTCCCAGCCTCATGGTCTCGTGCACACGGTCTGTCCTCAGTCAACACTGGACAGTGTGTCCCACAAGTACACATCGTGTACTAGACGCGCTTCGATGACCCGTGTTGTTAGTTAAACGGTCGGATACACGGCTCACAATACATGGCGTGTTCCATATACATACGTCATGTACATGAAAAGATTACAACGAACCATGTTGTTATTTATACGTCCAGATCCCAGGTCAGACTACACGGTGTGTTTCATAGTGGACACGACATGTATATAATAAGGTCTTCCCCGTCTGTGTTGTTAGTTACATGGGCGGAATCTCGGTCAATACTACCTGGCGTGTACTTATGGTACATGGTGTGTTAGCCCCATGAACTTCCCTTCCCTGTGTCCCAACCCACATGGTCTATGACATGGGAAGAGACTACATGGCGTGTACCTAGGGTACACGACGTGTACTCAAAAAGGTTTCTTTTCTTCCCGAACAGAATGTCATACAAAGTGTGTTTAAGGTACTAAATGGTGTGTATACTGGTTTTCAAAATAGTATGCCACATAAACTTTTACAGAACCGAGAAAATACTGAATTTCAACACCTATATGCCATATTCTGATCTGTATGGGCCCATACTCCCCACGAATCAATGTTTGGAATTTTATATGTGTTATACACAAGTAATAAATTCAATGATCCACCAAATTCCGGTTATTGAGGGCCCATACTCCCCAAAATCCAATGTTTAGAGTCCATCCTGTCAACATGCTCGCACAACAATACCCTATCAAACAACAGGTATCTATCAAAGTAGCTATCACAATAGCATGCTTTTACTTGCACAACATCTATCACAACAACATGCATTTTCTAATGCACCTACATTTCTGGGAAACTATGCATGGAATGTGCATTCCTAAATGATTCATGAGATGGTATACCCTTATCTCATAGGGTTGCAACTAAATAGAACCCATTAATAAAATTTTAACAGAACAATACAAGTGCATCACCCTTCGGTGAAAATCAATTCAACTGTAAAATTGAAAAATCAATAGAATTTTAAAAACTGAGGTAGGATTTCTTTTCCCTATACATGGGTCAGCTACTCCTGGGAACATCTTATTACCAAAAAATGTTCTCTTCCTATCCCTGACTAAGGATCCAACTATTATGTCAAAGAAAAAAACACCTCTGATACAACTTTGTAACGTCCCGGTTCCGGATGCCACTCAACGGGTGCCCCAAACCCGGTTCTCCACATGACCTCAAGCGCATTTCCCCAAACGCCAGAGGCTGCTGACTAGCAGCGAGGGCCCTGGTCTGATAGTGGGGAATCTATGACCTGATTTGTCAATGTGTAGCACAATAGAATACAAGATAAAATATACAACAACAGTTGAAGCAATAAACGGTACACGTTTACATTAAACTACAGTAAAAGATAACAAACAATTATATAAATAATGATATAACATGTATCATGTTCTAAGAAGACAGCCCGAACTTGTTACACAACAATACATGATAGTACAATACAGAGTACAACAAAAAAACAGCTGGTATCATTGTGAACCCATGCCTGGTCCCATGCTCCCCTACTCCTTAGCAGCAATCAAGTACCTTTCTAGGAACCCTTGCCCTTATCGACACCTGTAGAAATGAAATATGTTTGGGCCGAATACATGACCCAAACAGGTTGTGAGAAATAAATCGCATTAGGCACCCACCAAAGGCCTATGCTCAACTGTGTGTAAACCTGCAACAAAAATGTACAAATGAAATGCAATGAACTAAGCAGTACTCAAAATTAACTAGCTTTATCAGTTATATTGTCATTTTAATATTCATTTAATCATCCAACATAAGGAAAACCACCATAGTAAATATTCTATGTAAACAGTCAGTGTCCTCAGACTTGCAATCACTTACCCTCAGGTAATCAAAAAACGTAACATGTAGGTAATTGCCCACAGGTATAATAGATATTGCCCTCAGGCGTATGAAGTGTCACCCTCAGGAACAGAGTCTATCGCCCTCAGGCACGAAAGAAGTTGCCCTCAGGCCGAAATAACCCCTTCCCTCAGGCTAAAGGTGACACTACCCTCATGCTATGTAAAGCACTGCCCCCAGGCTAATCAAGTTACCGGGCCCTACACAACATGTATACAAGCAATACACATGCAATTCCTCTCAAGGAAATTCTATAATCTTTATTATAAAGGCATACCCTTGGGTATCCTAGTGAAAATTCTAAACATAGGAACGCACCACCGGGGTGGTCGTGGATCCAAGAAGCAATCCCAAACAACAGTTTATTATCACATATAAATTACCTAAAAAATTTTAGGTATCTAATTCAACAAGGCATCGGCCATACAACACCCCATTCATGGGCGCGTATCACAATGGTACATAAAATGCAAATAAGTTGGAAATTAAACACCAAGACACCTACCTCAATCACCCGTGATCTATATACCCAAATGATGCCTTCTAAAATGTCTAAGAACGGCGTAGATCTGAGATAAAAAAATTCTCATTCATCCTCAAATAACATACCATAGAGGAAAAATTGGAAAGAAACACACAAGGAAAAGGAAGCTCCTACCCGTTTGGTAACAACATGATCGACGATGGAAGAATCTAATTCCCAACGTGCGATAGGGAGCTCTTCAAATATTCAAACTCTTCTCCTAGAACCAAAATGCTTCCAAAGCCTCCTCTTCCAAAAGAGGAGGCTACTAACCATCTTAAGTGAAAAAATAGAGTACACAACATGTACTCTCAAGTACACAGCATGTACTTTACATTTTTTAAACTATTCCTCTTGCGGCTTCTGGCCATCGTGAAACGGTTCATCTGTCGACATGAGTACACGGTGTGTATGCCTCTCTACACGTCGTGTACTATCGCCCAGCTGGCCACCAACTTACTATTCACATGTCGACTGCCTATACAGTGTGTAAATAAAAACTACAAGGCGTTTAGTCGGCTTTTACACCTTTCATCGCCGACTTGGCTACGTGCCCTGTGTACTCATCCCACACGGCCAAAACTACACGAAATGTGGAAAAGTACACGGCGTGTAGTCCCAAAATGTAGGATTGTTCCCCATTTTCCTTATTTTCTCACAAACACCTAAGGAATAGAGAAAACAAGAAATCTGTTCCTCAAAAATAAGAACCGGGTTCTTACATTGGAACAAGGCCTTGAAAAAATCATATTTGTAGTCTTGTCACAAGGCCTTGACTATGTGGTTATGATAGTCTGGAATTATGCATTCCATCATTATGAAAGTGGTTATTGATATTACATGTGATTATTCGACTAGTTGAATATCCATGTGAATAATTAAATGGCATTATTTCATTTTATATTTTCCATATTATACGGAAGTTCATGTTTAAAAGGCCTTTGTTTTAGTTATACATTATCTTAAATGTTTATTTTTATTTATAAATGTTTCTACTATATTGTTAACCTTACTGAGAATCTGATATCACCCCTTTCAATGTTTTATTTTTCCCAGGATGCGAAGAAGTAATTTATGAATGACCTATAAGGATAGTATGAAGGGATATGAAGAAAATATGATGTTGTAGTTTTTTTACTTTATGATGTAATTCAAGACTTATGAATAAATCTAGCGTTTCCAAAACTACTAAACTAATCGGACTTTTGAGACTTGATCTTTTGTGATCATGCCAATGTTATGTAATAATGCACTGACTCTGTGTAACTGGAGTTGGGTTGTCACAATCCACTATTAATGTGGGTATTTATATTTCATGAGGGTTTTACATAGATGTACATTAGTTTATAGATGAAGTAGGTGGAGACACATATTGTATATGGTACATGCTTTAGTATAGTTAATGGTTGTTTTTCATGTCTACGTATGAAATACCACCTTTGTGAAGTGAAGTGATTTGTTTTTCAAGACAAAAACACATGGAAGTTATATATAAGAATATATAAATAAAGGATAAAATAATTATGATATATTAAAAAATTATATAAGTATAAAATAATACATAAATTGTTTACAATATATTTTTTGTAAAATGAAAATGTTACTCATACTTACATAATCCCTACTATCTCATTAATATAATGAAGTTCATTTTTTAGAACCATTTTTCATCATTTCCATTTAATCTATAATTATATATAAAAATTATTATTCTTCCAAAAGATTCACTCATATGGTGACTGAAAAATTATCCATTTCACCCCAATAGACATTATAAAGCTATTTTTTTAAAATTATGAACCGAACATCTTCATAACTATCAAAGTAGACATAATCAACTACAATATTTTTATATTTCATCAAAATAAATAAGATATTTTTTAAAGAAAAGGTAACAATATGATATTTTTGATAAATAAAATAATTTATATAATTATATTTTATAAGAGTAAATGGACAAACGTAGAGGATATTGACTTATGGTAACTGATTTTGTCTCATTATCCCTTCATTAAGGAGTATTTTAATGTTATAAACCAAATATCATTTATATAGCATATATAATAAATTTTTTAATGGTAAATATTTATTACTAAATAATTACTATGTTATTATGTCCAAATTAATAAAATTTTATCCCAATTTAATTTAAATTAAGGATACTATGCGGTAAAGTGATTATTAACTAAATTTATAAATATTGGGTTATAAATATTCTTCATTAAAAATATTAACCAATTATTAATTGTAAATTTATCATGAAATTTTTTAATTTTTAATTTATGTTTTTTATATTGATTTATTTTTTTAACAGAATAACCACATAGATTAATTATCACTTCAAAATTTATAAACATTTCAAGGTATTTATTTGTCTCAATCTCAGTTTCCCATGACATGATTCATATTTTCCTACATGACATCATTATATGTTATAATTATTACCAAAATATTAGATTTTATAATTCTACAACATGGAATTTATGGTATTTAAAGAACTATATAATATCGTTACAATCATTTAACTTTGAATCAAATGTTACCCAAGAAATAAATGCTTCATGTTACAATCCTATATAATTTTGATATTTCTTAACCTGAGGGTTACATTTGGAGAAAAAAAATTTCATTATTTTATTAATCAAAATATATTTTATATTCATAATGTTGTTAATGTATTTTATATGTTTAATATTTATTTATATATTTATTATTTATAGAAATTTAAATAAATTCATTCCTAAGTGATACTGAAACTGTGTCACCATTTAGATCTGGAGTATTTCCCTTTGATTTAAATAATATTATTTTATATGACAAAACTGATATGTAAATTTAGTTTTTAAGTTATTTTACCAATATTTAAAAGGATTAAAATGGGTATTTCTTAACATGTTCATGATTCGTTTATTTTGACTATCATTACCAAATGATTGAAAAGACTGCTTATTTTTAATGTTAATGACATTAAACAATTTCACCAATATCATGAAAAGTATTTTTTTAATGATTATTTAATATGATTCAAATATCATTTTCAATGAAATGTTTTTTCTTAAAATTTAGTATATTTTAAATATTACAATAAGAGAAGAGTATATTCAAATAATTTAAAATAAATATTTACAATATTCTATTAATGATATTTTATTCTATGTTAATATACTATAATGATTGATTTACTTCACATGGGTTATTATACTATGATACCATAAATATTCTATCACCATATGGTTTTCATTGTTTGTTAATTATATTTATATAATCCCCATTTATTTTCCATGAATAAATAATTGTATAAATGAAATAAATGTGTTGTCAAAATTTTGATGACAAAAATGAAATCTTCCATGTTTCATATTCATATATGGTACTTGGTTATTTTTCATGATGATGGGTCAGGTCGTTAGATCTTATAATATGGGTGATCCTAATTATAGATCTCTAATACATCATGTAATGTTTCACAAATTTAAAAGTAATACTACAGGAGTTAGCTAGAGATATTCCACCAATGGATTTACATGGGATCCATTTATTTAAGAATTTTTTTTTGAAGCTAATGATCCAAGATAAAAACACATTTTATTTATAATTTATAAGGGGTTTAATGTTTTATTATATCATTATTTATATCACATGGATCATGATTGTTTTTTCCCAGGACTCTTTCTTCTATTATAGGTTTATTTCATGTCCCATGATTTATGATTCATGATTTCATGGGAATGTGTATTATATTTTTTTCATTTTTATTATGTTATAATTACCTTATGATCATTTTTATCATACTAATGAAATTCATTTTTTAATAATTATATTTACCCTTACTCGCTTTTTGAGCTCACCCTTATTATGGTTCTCTCTAAATAGTTTATGAATAAATGGGTTAAATTTTTTGTTTCATGATATCAATAATGTGTGATAAATTATATGGCATATGTTGATGACAAAATATGGAATTTAAAAAGATATTTATAGTGGAAAAATCACTAGAAGACATGTGTATTGATTATGTATGATTTGGAACTAATGCTCTAAAATTATAAACATAAATAGTATTTGGGAATGTAAATGATTCATTATTTCTATTTTATGGTGTATGTTTTGGATGCCTAAAAATTATTCATGTTTAATAGTATCAATACAAAAAAATTAAAGATTATATTTTTTTAAATAAATATGAGAGAATGGGTTCATGAATCTTATAATTGTGCCATAATCCCTTATTATTGGATCCACATCAAGAAATGGGGAGTTTCAAATGTATTAATTGATTCTAATTATAACTATATAAAATTAATAGGCATTTTCTATGTTTGGGTAGTGAGGTATATGAAAAAAAATTACATGAGGAGATTATCTAAAGTGGATGATAGCTTATTGTGAGGAGTGGATGGTCCCTTTTATTTTTAATGGAGTTATGGGTTTGATTATATCCATAGGTAATGTTCCAAAGGTATATTATTGGACCATAATTAAAACATCATATAGTGATATGATACAAGGTATTTAAAAACCCAATATATTTCATGGTTTAGGGTGTTGTGGAAAGATCTATGAGGTTATTATTTAGTTCATTCTAGTGAGGTGCAGATATTGAGTATTGATAAAAACTAGCATCACAACTCCCACATAATGTTAGGGAGTGTTTTAGTCATGGAATATAATTCATTTGAGAACATTCACCATGCAAGATGCTTTTTTATAAGCTAACCACCACTAAAATAAATATATTTTCATATACGAAAAAAATTTTGTATGATTTTTTAACTAAGTCTCACCACTCACACATGAAAATAGTTTCTTTTATGGGAATAGTTATTCCCGACAAATAATATATGACTAAATCTCCCAAATTACCAATATGGGAGATTAGATGTAGAGTTATGTCACAACTTTCCATATACATGTTTCTTCACCTATAATTATTTCCCCACCTTATAGAACATGGAATAGATACGTACTACCATACAACATAAGGGATAATATGTCCACATATTTAATTATTTGGGAATGTGATGCATATAGTCTAATAAATATAATCCTTATAACATGCCTTAAGGTTTTTAACCTACTTCTGTATACGACACAAGTTTAATGAATCAATCTTAATATCCATTTTTTTCATGAATCTCTTATAAATTATTGTTTACCAAGGAATTTATGAATGTAAATAGTAATTTTTAATCTATAAGTGATTCAACCCAAAAATATATAATTCTAATTATGACTACATAAAAACTAAATAATATTATATTAAATGATGTTCGAACATTAAAAGGGGTATTTGGTTTGAAGATATATTTAAAAATTAAAATTAATATAAAAATATACATGAAAAATTGATTTGAAAACAAAAATATGATAGTTAGAGAAATGAAATAATCATAGGTAGTTCACAATGATGGTGTCATTTTTTAAAAAATATTTATTCTCAATATGCTCTGTAGATTTTATATCATGGTATTTGTAAACACTATTCCATTTTAATTGTTATTACCCCACACTAACCATCTGAATGACGCATAATATACCCAAATCATCACTACAATTCTACAGTGACTATCTACATGTTACATTATGATGACGAATGAGATAAATTATGATGAATGGGAAGAAGAAAGAAATGGATAATATAGAGGGCACCTATCCAAAATTGTTCTAAATACTAGTGATATTATAATATTAGAATGAGGAATTTAATATATACATAATTAATTCAATAAAATAACACTATCCCCCTAAAATAGTATAGAGGATAGTGCACTATTTTTATAGGATAGAGAGGTGAAATATTTTGCCTCTAAACATATCATCCAAATATATTAGTGTGGTTTCTGTAACAAAATTTTGAATTTGGAATGATTTTCTTGTTGATTTTTATTAACCTATGACTAGTATATAAAACCAAATGTGAGATTTATTCTCCTCATGTAGAAATTGTTATAATATATTTAATCTTGAATACATTTACATACTAGAGTCTATTATAATTCCAATGCTCCAAATTTCCATTGAATAATATTGTTGAAAAGGATTAATATCATGTAAAAAAAGATAAAGAAAATGTTTCAAGCACACTTCACTTTCATTATCTGATATTTCAGTTCATATGGATTTTTTGTTTATGGGATATGAGACCATATATAAAATTTTTTATAATTTGGCATAGATTTCGAGGTGTGAATTTTGAGATTAATGTGCACAATCTATTTTTATATTTTTATTTGGGTCAAAATTAGTGGCATGTATTAAATAATGTAAAAATAATTAATTAATTATTTTCAAAAAAAAATTTACTTCAGAAACTGTTATAGAGAAAATACCATGATTATATAAAAGTACATAATATTAAAAAATAATCCATTTTCCAAATTGATTACAAATTATTCCTAAAACCTCAAAATGTGACTATTTAACATAATATTAATACATGGTTGGATATGTACATTTATATAAAAAAATTTATGAAAAAATTATTTTCATCAACCCAAACACATAAACATTGCTCCACTGTAAAATCATATATACTAAGTGTAAAATCCTTACATGGATAACACTAAATGAGTTCCCCTTCTCGTACCACCACAAACCCTAAACCATGGATCCTATTATGATGGAGGATACAGAATAGTAGAAGGGGTAAAAGGTTGACCTTTAGAAGAGAACAAGTCCATATAATAGTGCAGAATATGGGTAAATAACCAAACATCACACACATCAGAGTACACTAAATGAAATAAATAACTGATACATTTTATAATAAAATAAAATTTAATATGTTTCATAACATCCATGTATAACATAAAATAACCCACCCACAAGCTGGTTTACATATATATCAAAATAAAATAAACTACAAATGGGATCCATAGAATCACCAAGTCAAACCTATCCAATCCCAATATATAACTTATGTTTTCATTATCGAAAAAGATATACTCAAAATAAGACATCACACAATCATGTTATTGAAATAAACATGTGAGTTTTTTCCCGAACCCAATTGAAATGGAAACATGGACAAGGTGGGAGTAAATAATATTAGGCCACCACAAATAGTGTCTAAACAACTTCTAACAAGACAAGTTGTGTATTCAGATAATCTATGAACTAAAAAAATGTGTAGAAAAGTGATAAAAGAAAAATTACACATCATCCCATCAATTACCCACTATGTAAAGGGTTATATGGTGAATCATGAGAAAACGAAGATGAAAAAACATAATCCCATCCTTTAAATAATAACATAGTAGTCTATAGTTTATAAATTACAATTTGGATGTTTATAATCATTCAACCTACGGTGAAATAAAACATACACCCATCCAATCTTACAAATTTTATCAATACTGTAGTCTCCATAAGGATAGTCTAGCATCTAAATAATATATCATAATCATTATGAAATGTTAATAGAACCTCCATCCACCACCTAACTATATATCAATTTATCGATACCAGTCATGAACATTGGGTTGATAAACCCAAAACCAAACATTACTGTAGTTCAAGGAGCCTTAACCAAACACACATCAAAAAATTACATCAGTAGTTCCTACTGAATAATTATGGCCCAACACAAGGAATATGAGAATTATTTCAACAGTGATTCCACATGTTACAACAAGATCTTTTTGAGGTTCATTATAGATTTTTATTCTTGATTCATACTTACAGTGTCTAGAGCCTCAGTCTCACACCATCTCTATAGTATACTACCCTTCACATGAAGATCACTCCAACACCTAAACATTTCCATAATTTTTTAAAAACTAATCTCAAAACATAATTACAGATCAAATAATAAAAGATAATAAAAAACCCCATTTTTAAAGAATTTAAATTTACTATGGTCGTTATGTTTCTTCAAACCAAATCTTGCTTGAACAAGGGGAAACGCTTTCCTTATGAAAAAATAAACTAAACCAATACCATCATTGAACATTTAAAAATATACCCTTTATTACATGGGATTTACCCTTTGAAAACCAAAAGAGTCCCAATGATGACATTTCCATGAGAACGATCCTAGGAATTGTCAAATAATTTCCCCCAATGAGGTGAAAACACACCAATATAAAATCCACATTTTATATGAATTTAAAACAAAATTTTTCAAAACTACATAGAGGTTAATAAAATATTTAATTTAACAATTGTTTCAAAATTATAATTATCCCCTTTTAGTTCTAAAAATAGGTCGTAACCGAATTTACACATTTAAACCCATTTCAAAATATCATATACATGTTCATAAAATATTATCACATAAATCATTCCTTTTCCATAGGTTGGTTCACCCCATGGGTTATAATATTTCTCATATCACATCACCATAGATCCAGGATGATTTACGGAACATCTTTACACTAAATATAAATCCATTTTTTAAATCAATAGTGAAATAATATCACACATCGGCTATAATGAATATACTAAAATATTGTTATAAAAGAAGGATTAAAAATATGGGTAAATTTATTATAACACCTACCTTGTCAACAATGAATTATGAAACATTTCTAAATCCTATAATACTTTCCAAGGCCCATCCATGATTCATCTAAATACCTTAGTACCCAACCAAGATCTTCACTATAACCTGAGATAAATAATCAAATGAAAAAACTAAAATTAGGTAATCATAAAAATTATAATTTAGTATTTAACCAAGACCCAAATGATACAAATCCTTAAAATCTCATCACATCATCATACCCCATCAGAATCAAATCCCAACACTCATAAAATACCCAAAATATAACCCTAAAAACATCACGATCTAATGAATTAAGGGGTGATTCCAAATTCACAACTAATTATATAAAATCATTAGAAACAAGTCAATGAAAATTCCCTATAAACATATAACTCATTAAAATTTCACAAAACTAAGTGATTAATCCATCTCAGGATCTCCTATACACATTCCAATAAAATACCGATGGGAAACAGACACATCCACTATTATCCAATGGAATCATTAAAAAATCAAAACCAGAGATTAAAAAAATTAAAGAGAAACAAAAAAAATCATAACAAAGACAACAACTGAAGGTGGGGAACACAACACAAATTCCATATAATATTATGGAAAATACACCAAAATTAATCAAAGGAGGGGGGAAATGATTTTTGACCCCAAGGATTGTGTTCCATGAAATGGGGTAGAGAGTATGAGTACCCAAAGGATTTAATTTGTTAAAATCATGATTTTAATGAAATATAGCTAGTGACGTGACTACCTTCTGTGGTTTTCCAAACCATGTGGAAACCATACTGTTGGTTCTATCTAAGGGCACCACAAACATGAGCTGGCTACATAGTAGGCCAAACCATGCACTAACCATGTGTATCTATACAATCAAACAACCAAACCCCATATGGTTAGACTACATTATTTTTCAATCCATGCACCAATAGTGTTTTCTCCATTACCTCTCACCGGCATCTAGGTGCACATTTTGTCTAAAATATTAATCATACCATGCACCATGACACATATATTCCATAGAATCTTGTAGTTTCCCCTTTTGTCTCAGATGGTTATTTTGAAACATTTTTCTTACCCTGAAACCCACCCATGCCCATTTCAAATTGAACTAAAAATATCATGAACATCAAGGTGTCACATAGTTTATCCACAACCATGCACAAGAAACTATGCATCCTTTCTAGAAAAATCCCAAAACATCAAAATCCTTTTTTGAAACCTCTAAATATCATTCAAATACCCATGTTACCTCACAGGATTCATCATTCATTTAAAACATTCATTTTGAGACGTTTCAATTCTCATAACTCCATTTTGAGAATTAATTTATCATCATACTTTTTGGTTAATGAAAATTCCATTTCATTCAGAAAATTTTGATCTATTTATATGCAATGTCATAATACCTCCCCACCGTTACACTTATAATCCAGGAGAATTATTGTTAGTTAGTAATCATTATAACCTAACTTGCATCGTTCACTAGATTATATCCCACCACCACATCCAGCTTCTGATAGCTGAATAAACTACCATGACAGAACCACTAAATCAAGACCCTCAACTAGTGAAAACTCTAATAAAACATCTGTTACCGAACTGAAACCACATGATTATGATTAACATAGACCTTATAAATGAATCATTGATTACAATTTCACATGATAAATAATTTAAATATATTTCTTTCTACCATAATATCCAAATTATAATCAGCAAATTCTTATACAAAACACTCTTATCAAAAATTCCCAAAAAACATGAACTCTCAACCCCAAGGTATAACTAGATCAACCAACAACCTTTTGTTTCCCAACACCCATGAGATAACCAATCATCATTTAAATCCAAGATTGTCATTGAAAATTGACAAAAGTGGATGAATACACATCATCTATGAATTAACTAACAACATACCAAATTCTCCTTGAATGAAAAACTCAACCCAATACACATCCAAACATTAAAAAGTGATACCTCGTATATAGATTTAAACATTTGAAACCAATATTGTTTACTAAACCACGTCAGACTATCCTTATCTAAATAGTTTCCAAAGCACCTATCTCCATCATTGGGCTATATTCAAGATCATCTTAGTACAATTCTCGCCCAGCTAAAGGAATTCAGAAACTATATAAACATATCCACTAGTCTTCATACCTAAAATGAATTTCAACATACCCTCGAGCTCAAATCCAACACTCGGTTTGATTATCAATGACTAATGATTTCTTATTAGAGTATCACACACAATCTAAGAAGGAACCTCCTGATTCATCCATAGAATCACGATTCCACTATAATTAAAACATGAATATACCCATGCAACCATGACCCTTCCGTCATGTGGGACATACCTAATAAACTAAAACATCACTACACACCAAATGAGATTCATTATCAATGAATCACCCATGTAAACCTAAACAACATTATCCCATGATCTAACCTCTACTATCTCAATAATTGGGTATGGCCATCTCGAACTCACCTAATAGAACTATGAAAAAATAAAATTTTCCCATCCCCATTAGCCAACAACAACACAAGTGGTGCTAGCTCACATCCAGTCCACCCTGAGGACCTCACAAATAATGGTTTATAGTGCACATCCCACCATAAGACTTTAATAAGACCTATCAATGATAATCCCCTCCAATATGACCCATATACAACCAATGGAAGTAGATAATCTAGTATTATACCCAAATATATCTTATCATGACTTGGATGATGTCAATATATTCAGAGAAATTGTCACTAAATTAGAGCACATTAATATTTCACAGATGAAGACCACCACTGCTCCTCAATGACCATTAACACCTCTAATTATATAGATATAACAAACCCATACAATTGTGTCAAGACTCACTTCTCATAAGCCTCCCATTACATCCACATGAGTCCTCATTCTTCTCACAACTATCCTCATAACCCTACTACCATAGACGTATTCTCCACAACATCTGATCTAAAAATCAAATGACATAGTGTGTCACCATCAACTCATTACCCCATGCTTCCATTAAAACATAAATATCCCAAAAACTCTTTTGTGACCCCACCAGATAACCTCAATCCAACAATAATGTGTAAAGCATTATAAAACTCGGTCCACAAGACCTATCCACTAGTAATGCCAACATGAATTCAAATATTTCCATTTTATAGAAATCCTGGTGATTTTTAAACAAAAAGAGACTCACGACGCAAAACCAACGATATAACTACTTGGGATTTGAATTTCATTCAAAATTCACACAAATATCACATATTCTCTCATCACATTCTTGTAGATGCATCTATAACTAACCAAGATAGAAACCTAAGTGGTACTTCACAAATTATCTACCAAAACATCAACACTATTACAGATTTCCATTTCAAGAGAACCAGACTCCCCATGAACCTATTATAAAGACAACACATGGTCTCCATCGAAGAAGACAAGTGTAAAAAAACCACACATCCTCAAGAAACCATTTTACTAATACATCGTCTCATAATAACCATGAACCATCCTCAGCACTTCCATTAACTATCTTGGATCACAAAAAATCCATCCCTAGTATAAATCAACCACATTTCTAAACCACTATCACCCATGTGATCCTTCTCAAAACCAAAGTCATCATATCTTCGAAAGCACCATGCTTGGGTGAACCATATGTTGCCTCATTTTATGTGGCTGGAAACTTCTATCCAGGCATCAAAAACCCTAATGTAGTCATAAATTGGATGACCCCTTTCATGAGTATCCCTTAATAGTCCAAAAACATTGTCTTGATAATCTTGAATCATGTTAAAAAGGCCACTTGCCACTCCCAGATAGCCCCACTGATGAATTCTAAAATTATTTTAATAGGTATAACAACATATGTCAGTTAAAAATCATAGAAGACGAAAATTAATCCATATAAATCATTCTAACATATCACTATCACATGTATTTAACAAAGAAAAAAGCCCTACACTAGGGTCCCGCTCCATAATGTTTCATATACTGACAAACATCGGAAAATATTTCATCCATCCCCTCGAATAATCTTAACGTTAGTCTACTACTTAGAAGACTATGAAATGCAGAAAATCCCAAAAAACATCAATAGGTTGTCCAATAATCCTACATATATACTATACTGACTCACCTGGGTCACTACGCCTACAATGAATAAGTAATACAACTAAATATTTATCTATGGGTGCCTCACTATAGAGAAACATAACCCACCATAAAAAGAAATCCATAAGATCAAACGGTTTAATTCCAATAGAAGGTTTATTCTATATGCCTAACAAGATGAATGTGATTCATATTTCCTTGGTATTCCATGAGTAAATAAAAACTAATATGCTTATATCCTATGGATTGAGATACTAATGTATATCAAGATCCATCAAATGCAAACAACATGAGCACCCCTCAAAGAAAAAATTCATATACAACCATATCATTACTAGACAGAACAACAATCCTTTCCCCGGGAAACATAAACTTCAAACCAAAATAATTGTGCACGAAGAAGTTACCTGAAATCCATCTCAGTATCTGACACATACATATATATAATTTAATCTAAATCAAAAATAATAAAATGAAATAGTAAATTAAACATCTATAATCTAGCTTTGTAATGTCTTCGATTGAATGCCACTAAATTGGTTCCCCAAGCCAGACCACCACATGTCCTCAAGTGAACATCCACATACACTAAAGGAGTTTTTCTACAATAGGGCTTTAAGGTGGATAATTAGGATACCATAACCCCATATTATACTAAAAAACTAAAGTAAATAAAGAAAACTCTTTTAAAATTAGTGAATGAAAAAAGAAATAAACAGATATGACATGTTATAACAAAATAAAATAAAATAAGGTATCAAACAACCATGCTATACATACAACCAAACTCACAATGGATGTGCTATGTACATACCAAAATAAATGAAACTACAAAAGGGATCCATTGCATCATTAATTCAATATCATCCAATCATCAGATACCCCTTGAACAATCCATCTCAACCAATCCATATTCAACATAGGACATCATCTCAAACAAGTGCCTCCATTAATCATTTTAGACATACTTTGTAACCCAAGTGAAGTTAAAGCAACTGATGAGTGTGATTAAAACACATTAGGCCAACACCGACGATGTCTAATGAAAATACCAATGACAGAAATAGTTTATGCAGATATAATGAGAAATAAAAAAATAGTACATAAAAAAGGTACAAGCTAATGATCTTTTAGACTTTTATATTACCAACTAGACCAAGGATTTAATGGAAATTACAAGACTAAAAAACATGAAATATCCTAAACCTATAATCTAAAAAATAAAATATGAATCTATCATATCTAAATAAAAAAGGGATTGTACATATTCATTTAACATATGGAGGCATAAAACATGCATCCATGTTAGATGGATCATGTTCCTAAACCATTAGTTCCCAAGATGTTGATATAGTATATGAAAAAAATATCAACATAAATATCAAACATTGTTTCATCCTTCGTACATCACCTTACCATATACCAAAAAGTAATTAATGATCTTGAGCATCGTCTATATCAAACCATCAGAAAACATAATACCAATGCCAAGAGACTCAATCCATCACCCATCTATATATAACATTAGTGGTTACTACATCATCATTGTGCCCACATCAATGGAAGAGGATCATTACTCCAAAATTTTTTACATATGATATACCATCACTGCTAAAAGACTCTATCTATCACTTTAATAATAAATCATACTATCATTGTTTAAGGAATCTTTCTAAAAACATATATGTAGTATACTTTCCATTCCCATATCATCACTATAGATCCTAAATAATATCATCATTTTTTAAACATGAATATAAAACCTCAATAACATATAAATGTTTAAGAAAGAACAATGAACCCATTTTAAACCATTAACATTTATTGAGTATCTTATGGTAATTACAGCCAAAGCATGCCTCAACAAGGCCCAACCCTTTATACAATCCAAAAAGAAACTAAAACAACACTCAAATAAATCATTTCAAAATGAAATCATTAAAACATGGGTTATACTATTTTAATACCAAAATAGGAATAAGGACACGATTTTCATGAGAACTATCCTCGGTAAAAACAAATCATTTAAAACATAGAAGTTACCGAACACCCATTTCAATTACACATTTGAAATCCATTTAAAAAACTTTTTTATAACCCATATGGATGTCAAAGCCTTAATTCAAAAAAATATAATTTCAATCATATCTTTCCCACCATTTACATCAATAATATAATTCAAACCCATTGTACTCATATAAAACAATTTCAAAAGCATCATATAAATTTCCCTAAAATTTATCACATAATGACTTCAGCATTAAAATTTTAGCACACCCCATGGGTGGATGTGATTTTTTCTATCACATCACCACATATAGAATGAGAGTTGTGAAAGGTCTATTATATTAATCTAAGGACAAAATCGATTTTGTAAATTAAGGGATAAATAATATATGAAATTTGATCTAGGGAATATATCTCAATTATCATATAAGAAAATGATTAATGATATATGAAAAGCTCCAGGACCACCTTCTTAATAATTGAATAATTTTGAAACTTTTCCAAAAATTGGCTGCCTTTCCAAAGAAATTTAATTCCTCGTACAAATCCATCAGCACCAATCTAATATGATCATGATCACCCAAACAATATTATCACAACAAAATAAAACAATAAATTAATTATAACAATTTTAAATAATTAATTAACCATGTCCCAACATGGGGTAACATTGGAAAACTCACCGGATCATCATGACACAGTAGAAAGAAATCCATCCACACACCAATGACCTAAGTCATAACCCAAACCACATCTTGATAAAGATACCAAAGGGGGGATACCAAATTGAAAAATAATTAAATTAAATAATTATATAAAACCTTATAAAATTAATAAAAAACACATAATAAAATTAATCACCATGGATCAATGGGAGGAATCTATCTTGAGATATCATCTTCTCGAGATGACCAATGTCCCATGATAAATGGATGATTAAACAATGATATAGTGATATCATAAACCTATACTAAACTGGTGAATCCAAAAATTGTAGAGAAATAAGGAGATTAAAAATTTAAATCACTTTAGGAGGAGAACTCACCACAAGTATAAGGCCCCACCCTTAAACATTAATTAATCTTGAGATATTTCAAGAATACACCTTGAGGATATTTTCAGGTTTATAGTTTTATAGAATTAGATCATAAAACATGCATTATATCCCACATTTAAAGAATGTGGTTACAATAAAAGATAATATTTATATTTTCCCATCAATAGAAACATATTTAAAATAAATCAATGATTATTTCTTGACACTTCCTTGACACTATCATCATATCATTTACCCTTCCCTTGACCTGTGATAAACATTTTAAAAACATGGGATGAGCATAAAAATCTCAGTAAGGGATATAAAAATATGGAAAGGAAACATGAGTACATGTATACATAAGAATCAATGAAATCATACTCTACTCATAAAACAAAAGAACTTTATCATACCTCATAAAATCATGGATAAATCATACAAATTATACGACAAAAAGGTAACTTGAGGCATGCATAACATTCTTACATAGGGATTAACCCTCATGGTTATGTTTGGAATACCCATCACAGTATAGTCCCTAAATCTCTTCGTAGAAACCTTAACGTTTAACTCCTTTGCATTACCCAATGCATTGGAGATCTATATCGGGCTCACCCGCCCATTGTTTATCATGGAACCACCCATCTTCATAATAATGCCCAAGAACAAGAACATAATCATATCACATAAAACATGCATAAAGGAAACATAACATTTCCAATTTTCAATCCCAATATATCAATAAAACCCATTGATATAAAAAAATTATGAAAAACATTTTCAATACCAAAATAAAACAAAAGTAAAACATGGTATTTATTTTTCATTTTTAAAAAGAGGTATGGCTTGTAGAGGAAGCCGAAACTCAAATAATGGTCACGGCGGTGGATAAGCTGTTGTCGCTGCATATGTACGACAAAGAAACATTCCTTTTGTCGTTTAGTAAAATGCTTCATATAAAAAAATATTTGTTTTGAATAAGTGTAAATGTAAAAAGGGGTTTATACACCGTATAAAAGAATGTTGTGTATAAAACAAAATATGAATCAATGAATGGAGATTGAGACGAAGTCCCTTACAAAGGCAGTATCCTTGTATTAAAGATAAATCAATTACATAATTATGTGTGACAAATGAATACACCAAATATAAGTGGATATTAAGTGTAAAACAATCACAGGTTATTCACACATATTCATAGAATGACATATTCAAGGAGTTCAAGTTTATCCCAAATAATAAAAATTGGGATAAGAAGTTCCCTTGCAAAAATTCGACAGCCTAACGGCGTCACTTTAAAATTCAGAAAAAGAGTTGATGAGAGATAAAAAGGGTATCTCATCACTTGGACATAAAATTTACATTAATAAGGATATAGGAGAACATATCCCAACTGAATAGTATGTGAATTAAAATACATAACAAAAGAAGTCTTTTAAAATGAGGAGGGTGAAAGGTTCCCTTACCGACTAGGGTATCTTTCAAAACATACACCCCATGAAAGAAGGACAATACAATATTGATGTAAATACTCATAAAAGAATGTATGTTAAACAAAGAGTATAATAATTGTCAGTACATATACCAATCAAAGGAAATGGTGGTAAATGTAGCATAAATCTCACGGGAATAAAAGTGAGATGAAAAATTCCTTACGAAAACTCGGTTGCCTAACAGTGCCACTTAAAACTTACAAAAATGGATTGATGAGATCAAATTGGGTCTCTAATCATATTAACATAAAATTTAAATAAAGATGAATATAAAACAACATCCCCCAACATAACAAAGAAGATCTTAAAATAATTGACATAAAGGAGAGTTCATAAAAAAAGAGAGGTTGGATCTCTTACGATGATTTGGCAGCCTAACGGCGCCAATCAAAACTTCCAAAATGGATTGATGAGAGAAAACATGGTCTCTCATCATATGAAAATAAAAAGTATAGTAAGAGTAATATAAAAGAACATCCCAATAATAAAAAATATGATCTTAATAGGAATTACATATAAGAGTGTACTTAAAAAGAAAAATAGGGGTAGGTTCCCTTACGAAAATTCAGCAGCCTAACGGTGCCGCTTAAAAATTCTAAAAAAATAATTGATGAGAGTAATAGGGGGTATGTCATCATATAAAAATACAAATTACAGTATGGTTAATATAAAATAACATCCTCCCACATAAGAACATGGAGCATAAATGAAATTACATAAAAGAGGGTACTTGAAAATAAAGCAAGAGGTCAGATCCCTTAACTCAAGTTCGACTTTTCTTGTTCGTTTCTTTATATTCCCGAATAATAAACATTGGTCAAATTCTAATTTCATAAGGACATCCTTTAAATATTATTATTCAGTTAATATCACATTTTATAATGATATAATATTTTTTTAATAATGCTAGTTCATATCAGATGTTTTTGCCGATGTTTGATACATGAGTAAAAAAATGAACTTGTTTGAAAATGATTGCACATGTAGTTATAATTAAATAAATTAAAGAATATTATTACTGATTAAAATATCATATATATCCCGTAAATATTCATTTTATACTTTTACAAAACATTTGGAGATAAAAAATGAAAATCACCGTTCATGGAGACGGTAGGTCGTACGTACGCATGAACGCTACTTTCATTTTTTTTCATATTAATGGAAGTAAAAATAAATGAGATATATATATAAATTATAATTCCATTATAATATATATGTTATATTGGTCACATATGTTCATTAATTTAATTCTTTATACATTCCATGTATTGCATTAACGAGTCACATCACTTGGGGGGGCGGTAGTCCACACTTCCTCATATGAAATTATCGCATTTGCACAACATGAAAAGAATAAAGGTATGTTTTAAATATAAAAATACAGAAGAATATAGTAAAAATAAATTCCATATATATCATATATAAAATACAGTTACATCATAATGTCCTCCTTTAATGGTGTTAAAATAATATTGAACAATCATCGTTTCGTGAGGTAGAAAATCACCAACCATAGAAACAGTATGTTCTTTAACCATTAGACAAAGGTGTGTGTAAGTGTATCTCAAATAAATCACATAATAAAATACTATTATATTGAATATACTAGTGTTGTTACAATAGAAAATAATAAAAAGAGGTTAGGGGTTGGAGAATCAAAATAAAACATAATAACACAAGACAAAACACTACCTTTAAAATGGGTAACTCTCTTTGATTTAAGCACAAACGCTTCATTGGAAAATATTATGCCCAATGTGAAGCTTCAATGATGGAGAGAGGGACTTGGAGAGACAAAATGGGTAGGTTTTGGCTGAGCCAAAGGCTTTGGAAGTGTGTTTAAGGTGGTAGAGGTGGGGGCCATTTATAAGAGGAGAGGAGGGGCACTCTTGGAAAGTTAAGAAAAGATACTTTGTTATAAAATGATTTTCAGACAAAAAGGGTCCCACAATTATATATACCGAGGATTAGCTGATAAGGGTTTGAAATCCACCCATCCAATTGGTTTTGGACAAGTGTAGGTCTTAGATTTTACATAATATTTTCATTTTATTTAAATCGTTGAATATTGAGGTAATCGCTACATCATCATGGTGTCATAAATAATTTAATTTATTTAATGTCTAAAAATTATAAAAAAAATATCATGATGTGGTAAATAATTTTATCGTTATATTGAATATTTATAGTCAAAAATATGACTTGTATAGCTCCATGTTAAAAATTGTTTTAGTAAAACAACTCATGTTTGTGATATTTTCATTTTAACATTAAATAAGAAGATTTTAATGTCATTTTCCTACCAAAGTGGATCCATGGGGTCCACAAGTCGACCCATAGATTGTCTTGGTAGGCCATGACACATCCAATAAGGGTAGGAAATGTGTCTAGGTATTTTCTTTTTATTATAATATCATTTTTTCCTTAAATTACACTCATTACCTCTAATCGCGATTAAAAACTTAAAAGTTTCAATTTACCAAAAAATTATTTTAATCCCATTGAACCACATTTTACTTTTTAATGAAAACCATGTATGTAGAATTTTTGAAATTGAAAAAATATAGGTGGTAAAATTTCATTTCAAAGAAAAATCAGTTTTTTATGTACCACTTAGTGGTTTCACTATTCATCAAAAATCGACGTTTTTCAGAAAAATAACAAAACTTCACCCTAAGCTATATTTGATATTCCTAATTCAAAAATGATGTATAATTTAAAAAATTCAAATAATATTAGTTACATTAATTAATTTAATTATTAATTCTCACTGTCATGACAAATAGCGTGTTTTTATGAAACAATATATATCAAAAGATTGACAATACTTTAAGTCCAATTTCAAACTGAAATTAATTACAACGAACACTATTAGATTAAATGATAAAAATATATTCTAATTTAAATTTAAAACAAATTAAAAAGATAATATAATCATATAAATAAATTAGATTAAAAATTGGTTTTGAATTAAAATACAACATTTTTCACTATTCATTAAAAAATGAACTTTATCGGAAAAATACCAAAAATTTACACAAAGTAAATTTTGATGTCTTGATTCAAAAAAAGAATTCTATTTTGTCATATATAACACATAAAATTTTCAACAAGTGGATTTAAAAGAGGATCGCCATCAAAAGGTGGTTAATCGACCTTTTAATGAATTTTAGAATGTTTACGCTTAAATTGGATTTATTCACATTTTTAATCCTCCAACATTTATTTTAATGAGTAAAAATATTTGAAAAACATATATAATCATTTTTATGTTAGTTCTATTCATTCCTGCCATTACAATGGCTAGGCGTTAACTACCATTTAAAATTATATTATTTTTTTATTAGAGTGCAATGTATGATTCCCAAGAAACTCGTTGTTGCGTATTGGGTACGCCATCCATCATAGAATCCCCTTTAAAGTAATATTAATATTTTATTTACAAATATGGATAAATATGAAAATTTCATATTCTTTATTTACCTAGGGTGTTACATCCTTCCCCCCTTTTGGGAATTGCGTCCTCGCAATTTTAAAATTGGGCTTGGAAACATCATTAAAAATCCCACATCGGAACAAGAGTCAGTAAAATAGTCACTTTAAAATAACGAAAGAGAAGTACGAAGGTCACCTGAGTTAACCCATACTAGGATTCCATGTAGGAAAACATGGATATGGAGGAAAAAACAAAGGGCCATGTTCTGAGGGAGAGTGATAGAAAACATGTTTAGGAGAATGTTAACCACAAGAAAATCACATACTTGTGGTGGGTGAAACGGTATTCGATTCCCCTATAAGAAAATTTAATAGACATCATTTTTGTGTTTTAAGTTACTTTTCAATGAGGAATTTATTTTTGATCTTAAAGAAACATTCTTACTTGTCATTTTGACTTTCAAATTTTACTAGATTTCTTACACAAACTAGTACTTTCCCCAAATGATCAGTATTTAGGAAGAGTTGTTTACAATAAGAGAGCTATAATCAACTACTAGAGAATCACATAATCCACAAAGGAGAACTATTATAATTCCCATGTATTTAGACCATAACCAAAACTAAAACCTATAAGGTTAGTATGAGATCAGATAATACCCAAAAAGGATAAAAAACTATTCTTAATCTCTAAAATTTATCAAACAATACCCAAAGTTCAACAAAGACCACTCAATAAAAAATATTTCCATATCATTCTTCAAATTAAACCAAACTAAGATTGAAACCCGAATATTTGAAGGATTTAACCACATAGACTTCCAAGATTCAAATTAACACTTATCTCCAAAAAACATCAGTTGCTCTTAAAGTCTCATATTGAAATGTAATTAACCGAATCACAAATCCTACATGATAGGTTAATAATTTCCATAGATAACCCAAAATCAACTTACCCTTAATCCATAAAATCATCTGACTGAATAGAATAATTCATACTAACCATTGACTTCATGTAGTCCAATTGTACGCGATAAATACAAGTCGCACTTTAGTTGTGGGTTCGAATCCCACAGCTTTGTCTGACGCAATGGGTTGTCACATGGCCTGCGTGTTGTCCATTTTATAAAACACCAAAAATAACCCTAACATGTTTTAACCTCAATATTCTCCTTATACATCTCATTTTCATCCAAATTCGTTATGATCTCAACATCATAATTCATGAAGTCTTATTTCACCACCATAAGATAAAATAAAACAATTCCCAAAATGAATAACATCATACCTTTATCATGGCATCCACTCGGTTTCATCGTCATCTTGCTCACGTTGGTAGAAGTCCCATGCATTACAACAATGATTTTGAGATCCTTCAAAATCATTTTCTTCCTCAATCCAAATACACCTTGTACAACATGAGTCATATGGTTGTTCATAGAAAAATAGTTTTGGAAAATAATCATGTATGACATATAATTCCAAAACATCTGATAAAACATGATTTCTGTAAAATAGTCGGACAAAATTTGATTTGAATATTTCTATTATTGGTCCTTTTAAAATACCATAAGTATGTGTGAGAGACTATATTTTAAAAGAAAATATTAATAGGTTGCACAAGGGTCTCCTTCCTCAGCATCATTTTTAAAATCATAATATGCTTCAAATTCTTGTGAGAAGGTATTATATTTGAAAATACCTTGATAATATTTACCTTTCTTGAAAATATGAGAATATTATGAAAATAGTATTTGTATAAATACAACCCATGATCCACTATGATAAATAGGTATAGTGGAGGTGTTTGATATCTAAAACAACTGCTTGCAATTGAGTTTTATGCTAGAAAAAGTTTCACAATCATCCGAACATGACTTTTCAATTATTATTGTAATCATGTCATCAGGAAAAGATATGAATGTCGTTTGAGATCCTTCTCCTTCCATTTGTAACCGAATTTACTTGACCTGAAAAAGGTTTTAAAACAGGGATATAACTGAAATAATAGATATAGGGACTAATCATGTGTCTAAAAAAATCATAATCCGTAATGTTTTCTAAACTGACCTCAGATACCAACTATAAGGCCTCAGCCTTAAACATTACTTAATCTTGAGATATTTTAAGTATACACCTTGAGGATATTTTCAGGTTTAGAGTTTTATATAATTAGATCATAAAACATGCATTACATCCCACATTTAAACAACATGGTTTCGATAAAAGATAGTATTCATTTTTTCCCATCAACATAAACATATTTAAAATAAAACATGGATTCTTTCTTGACCCTTCCTTGACACTATCATCATATCATGTAACCTACCATTGACCTATGAAGAACATTTCAAAAACTTGGTATGAACATAAAAAGATCAGTAAGGGATATAAAAATATATAAAGGAAACATGAGTACATGTATACATAATAATAAATGAAATCATACTCTACTCATAAAAGAAAAGCACTTTAACATACCTCATCAAATCATGAAGAAATCATAGAAATCATACGACATAAAGGTAACTTGATCCATTCATAACATTCTTACGTAGAGAGTAACCCTCTTTGTTACATTTGGAATACCCATCACCGTATACTCCCTAAATCTCTTTTGAGAAACCATAACATTTAACTCCTTCACGTTACCCAATGCATTAGAGAGCTATTTCGGGCTCACCTTCCCTTAGTTTATCATGGAACCACCCATCTTCATAATAATTCCCAAGAACCATAAAATAATCGTATCACATAAAACATGCATAAAGGAAACATAACATTTCCACTTTTCAATCACAAGATATCAATATAACCCATTGATATAAAAACATTATGAAAACCATTTACCATAACAAAATAAAATAAAAGTAAAACATGGTATTAATTTTTCATTCTAAAAAAATGGTATGGCTTGTAGAGGAAGCCGAAACTCAAATAATGGTCACGGCCGCGGTGAATTCGTTGTCCCCGCATACGTACGACAAAGAAACATTCCTTTTGTCGTTTAGTAAAATGCTTCGTATAAAAAAAGATTCCTTTTGAATAAGCGTAAAAGTCAAAAGGGGTTTATACACCATATAAAAGAATGTTGTGTATAAAAAAAATATGCCGCAATGAATAGAGATTGAGATGAAGTCCCTTACAAAGACAGTATCCTTGGATTAAGGATAAATCAATTACATAATTATGTGTGACAAACGAATACACAAAATATAAGTGGATATTCAGTGTAAAAAAATCACAGGTTATTCACACATATTCATAGAACGAAATATTCAAGGAGTAAAATTTTATCCCAAAGAATCAAAATTGGGTTAAGAAGTTCCCTTGCAAAAATTCGACAGCCTAATGGCGTCACTTCAAAATTCAGAAAAAGAGTTGATGAGAGATAAAAAGGGTATCTCAACACTTGGAAATAAAATTGACATTAATAATGATATAGAAAAACATATCCCAACTTAATAGTAAGTAAATTAGAAGACATAACAAAAGAATTCTTATAAAAAGAGGTGGGTGAAAGGTTCCCTTACCGACTTGGGTATCTTTCAAAACATACACCCATGAAAGAAGGACAATACAATATTGATGTAAATACTCATAAACGAAATTATATTACACAAAGAGTAAAATAATGGGAAGTACATATACCACTCAATGTAAATGGTGGCAAATGTAGCGTAAATCTCATAGGAATAAGAGTGAGATGAAAAATCCCTTACGAAAACTCGGTAGCCTAACATCGCCACATAAAACATTTAAAAATGGATTGATGAGATAAAATAGGGTCTCACATAATATAAACATAAAATGTACAGAAAGAGGAATATAAAATAACATCCCACAACATAACAAAGAGGATCTTAAAATAAGTGACATAAATAAGTGTACTTAAAAAAAGAGGTTGGATCTCTTACAAAGATTTGGCAGCGTAACAGTGCCCATCAAAACTTCCAAAATGGATTGATGAGAGAAAATATGGTCTCTCATCATATGAACATAAAAAAGTACAGAAAGAGTAATATAATATAACATCCCAATCATAAGAAATATGAGCTTAAAATGAATGACATAAAAGAGTGTACTTAAAAAGAAAGAGAGGGGTAGGTTCCCTTACGAAAATTAGGCAGCCTAACGGCGCCACATAAAAATTCAAAAAAAAAATTAATTTATGAGTGTACGAAGGGGTATATCATCATATAAAAATATAAATTACAGCATTGTTAATATAAGATATCATCCTAAAACATAAGAACATGGAGCATAAATTAAAGGACATAAAAGAGGGTACTTGAAAAGAAAGAAAGAGGTCAGATCCCTAACATCAAGTCTGACTTGTCTTGTTCATTTCGTTATATTCCTGAATAATAAACTTTGGTAAATTTATAATTTCTTAAGGAACTACTTTATTTATTTTTATTCATTTCACATCACATATTATAATGTTATAATAATTTTTTAACAATGTTAGTTCATATCAGATGTTTTTGACGATGTTTGGTACATGAGTAAAAAAATGAACTTGTTTGAAAATGATTGGCCATGTAGTAATATGTAAATCATTTAAAGAATACTATTAATGATTAAAATATCATATATATCCAGTAAATATTCATTTTATACTATTCCATAACATTCGGAGATAAAAAATGAAAATCACCGTTCATGGAGACGGTAGGTCATACGTACTCATGAACGCTACTTTCATTTTTTTGTCATATTAATAGAATTAAAAATAAATTAGATATATATATATAAATTATAATTCAATTATAATATATATTTTATATAGGTCACGTATGTTCATTAATTTTATTCTTTATACATTCCATGTATTGCATTAAGGAGTCACATCACTTGAGGGGGCGGTAGTCCACACTTCCTCATATGAAATTATCGCATTTTCACAACATGAAAAGAATAAAGGTATATTTTAAATATAATAATACATAAGAATATAGTAAACATAAATACCATATATATCTTATATAAAATACGGTGACATCATAATGGCCACCTTTAAAGGTGTTAATAGAATACTGAACAATCATCGTTTCATGAGGAAGAAAATCGCCAACCACAGAAACAGTATGTTCATTAACCATAAGATGAAGGTGTGTGTAAGTGTAGCTATAATCCTTCACATAAAAACATCCTATTACATTTAATATACTGGTGTTTTAACAAAAGAAAATAATAAAAAGAGTTTAGGGGGTTGGAGAAGCAAAATAAAACATAAGAACACAAGATAAAACACTACCTTTCAAATTGGTAACTCTCATTTATTTAAGATAAAAGGCTTCCATGGAAAGTATTATGCCCAACGTGAGGATTCAATGATGAATATAGGTATGTGGAGAGACTAAATGGGCAGGTTTTGGCCGAGCCAAAGTTTTTGGAAGTGTGTTTAAGGTGGTAGAGGTGGGGGCCTTTAATAAGAGGAGAGGAAGGGAACTCTAAGAAAGTTAAGAAAAGATACTTTGTTATAAAATTATTTTCGGACAAAAAAGGTCCAAAAATTATAAATATCGAGGATAAGTTGATAAGGGTTCTAAATCCACCCATAAAATATTTTTTTGACAAGTTTAGGTCTTTGATTTTACATTATATTTTCATTTTATTTAAATCGTTGAATAATGAGGTAATCGCTACATGATCATGGTGTCATAAATAATTTAATTTATTTAATTTCTAAAAATTATAAAAAAATATCATGATTTGGTAAATCGTGTTATCTTTCTAATGACTATATATAGTCAAAAATCGGAATTGTATAACCCCATGTAAAAATTGTTTCAGTAAAACAACACATGCTTGTGACATTTTCATTTTAACATTAAATAAAATGTTTTTAATGTCATTTTCCTACAAAAGTGGCACCATAGGGTCCCCAAGTCGACCCATCGATTGTCATGGTTGTCCATGACATGTATAATAAGGGTAGGACTTGTGTATAGTTATTTTCATTTTATTATAATATCATTTTTGCCTTAAATTGCACTAATTACCTCTAATCGCGATGAAAAACTTAAAAGTTACTATTCACCAAAAAATTATTTTAATCCCATTGAACAACATTTTACTTTATAATGACAACCATTTATTTCGGATTTTTGAAATTAAAAACCCAGAGGTTGTAAAATTTCATTTAAATGAAAAATCAGTTTTTTAAGTACCACTTAGTGATTTCACTATTCATCAAAAATTGATGTTTATCAGAAAAATACCAAAACATCACCCTAAGATATATTTGATATTCAGAATTAAAAAATGATGTCTATTTTAAAAAATTCAAATCATATAAGTTACATTAATTAATTTAATAATTAATTCCCACTGCCATGACAAATAGCGTGTTTTTATGAAACAATATATATCAAAAGATTGACACTAGTTTCAGTCCAATTTCAAAGTGAAATTAATTCCAACAAACACTATTGGATTAAAAGGTAAAAATTTATTATAATTTTAATTTAAAACCAATTCAGAAGATAATCTAATAATATAAATAAATTGGAATAAAAAGAGGTTTTGAATTAAAATACAACATCTTTCACTATTCATTTAAAAAATGAACTTTATCGGAAAAATAACAATAATTTACACAAAGTAAATTTTGATGTCCCGATTCAAAATTAGAATTTTATTTTGTCAAATATAACACATAAAATTGTCAACAAGTTGATTTAAAAGAGGTTCTCCATCAAAAGGCGGTTAATCGACCTTTTAAAGAATTTAAGAATGTTTACACTTAAAATTGGATTCATTCGCATTTTTAATCCTCTAACATTTATTTTATTGAGTAAAAATATTTGAAAAACATATAACATCATTTTTTAGTTAGTTCTGTTCATTCCACCATTAAAATGGCTAGGCGTTAACAACCATTTTAAATAATATTATTTTATTATTAGAGTGCAACATAAGATTTCCAAGAAACTCATTCTTGCGTATTGGGTACGCCAGCGAGCATAGAGTCCCCTTTAAAGTAATATTAATATTTTATTCAAAAATATGGATATATGTGAAAATGTCATATTAATTATTTACATGAGGTGTTACATCCTTCCCCTCTTTTGGGAATTGCGGCCTCGCAATTTTAAAATCGGGCTTGGAAACTTCATTAAAAATACCATATCGGAACAAGAGTCAGTAAAACAGTCACTATAAAATATATAAAGCGAAATAAAAAAGGTCGCCTGAGTTAACCCATACTATGCTTCCATATAGTAAAACATTGATATGGAGGAAAAAACAAACAGCCATGTTCTATGAGAGAGTGATAGAAAACATGTTTAGGAGAAAGTTAACCACAAGAAAATCATATACGTGTGGTGGGTTAAATGGTATTCGATTCCCCTATAGGAAAATTTAATAGACAAAATTTTTGTGTTTTAGATTACTTTTCATTGAGGAATTTATTTTTGATCTTAATGAAACATACTTACTTGTCATGTTGACTTTCAAATTTTACTAGATTTCTTACACAAACTCATACTTTCCCCAAATGATGAGTATTTAGGAAGACTTGTTTACATTAAGAGAGATATAATCAACTGCTAGAGAATCAACTAATCCATAAAAGAGAACAATATAATTCACTTTTATTTAGACCTTAACCAAAACTAAAACCTATAAGGTTAGTATGAGATCAGATAATACCCAAAAAGGATAAAAAAACTATTCTTAATCTCCAAAATTTCTCAACCAATACCCAAAGTTCAACAAAGTCCATTAAATAAACAATTTGTCCATAACATTCTTCAAAGTAAACCAAACTAAGATTGAAACCCAAATATTTGAAGGATTTAATCACATAGTCTTCCAAGGTACAAATTAACACTTATCTCCAAATAACATCAGTTTCTCTTAAAGTCTCATATTGAAAAGTAATTAACCTAATCACATATCCTCCATGATAGGTTAATAATTTCCACAGATAAACAAAAATCAACTTACTCTTAATTCATAAAATCATATAACTAAAAAGAATAAGTCATACTAACCAGAGACTTCACATAGTCCAGTTGTAGGTGATAAATATTAGTCGTACTTTGGTTGTGGGTTCGATTTCCACAGCATTGTCTGACGCGACGTGTTGTCACACGGTGTGCGTGTTTTCCTTTTTATAATACTCCAAAAATAACCCTAACATGTTTTAACCTCAATAGTTTCCTTATACCTCTCATTTTCATCCAAATTTGTTACAATCTCAACATCTAAATTATTGATGTCTTATTTCACCACCATAAGATAAAATAAAATGATTCCCAAACTGAATAACATCATACCTTGATCATGGTGTCCACTCAGTTTCATCTTCATCTTGCTCACGTAGGTAGAAGTCCCATGCATTACAACAATGATTTAGAGATCCTTCAAAATCATTTTCTTCCTCCATCCAAATACACCTTGTACAACATGGGTCATATGGGTGTTCATAGAAAAATAGTTTTTGAAAATAATCGTGTATGACATATAATTCCAAAACATCTGATAAAACATGATTTCAATAAAATTGTCAAACAGAATTTGAGTTGAAAATTTCTATTATTGGTCCTTTTAAAATACAATAAGTATGTGCTGAGAGACTACATTTTATAAGAAAATATAAATAGGTTGTGCAAGGGTCTCCTTCCTCAGCACCATTTTTAAAATCATAATATGCTTCAAATTCTTGTGATAAGGTAAAATATTTGAAAATACCTTGATAATATTTACCATTTTTTAAAATATGCGAATATTGTGAAAATAGTATTTGTCTAAATACAACCCATGATCCACTATGATAACGATGTATAGTGGAGGTGTTTTATATCTAAAACAACTACTTGCAAGTGAGTTTTAATGCTAGATAAAGTTTCACAATCATCCGAACATGACATTGCAATAATTATTGCAAGCATTTCATCAGGAAGAGATAGGAATGTCATTTGAGATCCTTCTCCTTCCATTCAGTACTGAATTTACTTGTCCTGAAAAAAGTTATAAAACAATGATATAACTGAAATAATAGATATAGGGAATAATCATGTGTCTAAAAAATTCCTAATCCCTAAAGTTGTCTAAAATGACCTCGGATACCAACTATAAGGCCCCATCCTTAATCATTACTTAATATTGATATATTTCAAGAATACACCTTGAGGATCATTCCAGGTTTATAGTTCTAGATAATTAGATCATAAAACATGCATTACATCCCACATTTAAACAACGTGGTTACAATAAAAGATAGTATTAATTTTTTTCCCATCAACAGAAACATATTTAAAATAATACATGGATTCTTTCTATACACATCCTTAACACTATCATCATATCATGTACCATACCCTTGACCTGTGAAAAACATTTCAAAAACATGGGATGAGCATAAAAATCTCAGTAAGGGATATAAAAATATATAAATAAAACATGAGTACATGTATATATAAGAGTCAATGAAATCATACTCTACTCATAAAAAAAATCAATTTAACATACCTCATCAAATCATGAAGAAATCATAAAAATCATACGACATAAAGGTAACATGATCCATTCATAACATTCTTACGTAGGTAGTAATCCTCTTGGTTACATTTAGAATACCCATCACCGTATATTCCCTAAATCACTTTGTAGAAACCATAACATTTAAATCCTTCACGTAACCCATTGCATTGGAGAGCTATATCGGGCTCACCTACCCTTATTTTATCATAGAACCACCCGTCTTCATAATAATGCCCACGAACCATAACATAATCGTATCACATAAAACAAGCATAAAAAACATAACATTTCCACTTTTCAATCACAAGATATCAATACAACCCATTGATATAAAAACATTATGAAAACCATTTTACATACCAAAATAAATGAAAAGTAAAACATATAATTTATTTTTCATTTTAAAAAAATGGTATGGATTGTAGAGGAAGCTGAAACTCAAATAATGGTCACGGCGGCGGAGAATTCGTTGTCCCTGCATATGTATGAAAAAGAAACATTTCTTTTGTCGTTTAGTAAAACAATTCGTATAAAAAAAGATTCCTTTTGAATAAGCATAAAATTCAAATGGGATTTATACACCGTATAAAAGAAAGTTGTGTATAAAACAAAATATGCCTCAATGAATAGAGATTGAGACGAAGTACCTTACAAAGATGGTATCCTTGGATTAAGGATAAATTAATTACATAATTATGTGTGACAAAAGAATACGCCAAATATAAGTGGATATTAAGTGTAAAACAATCATAGGTTATTCACACATATTCATAGAACGACATATTCAAGGAGTAAAATATTATCCCAAATAATCAAAATTGTTAAGAAGTTCCCTTGAAAAAATTCGACAGGCTAATGGCGTCACATCAAAATTCAGAAAAAGAGTTGATGAGAGATAAGAAGGGTATCTCATCACTTGGACATAAAATTTAAATTAATAATTATATAGAATAACATATCCAAACATAATAGTATGTGAATTGAATGACATAACAAAAGAAGTCTTTTAAAAAGAGGAGGGTGAAAGGTTCCCTTACCGACTTGGGTATCTTTCAAAACATACACCCCATTAAAGAAGGACAATACAATATTGATGTAAATACTAATAAACAAAATTATATTACACAAAGAGTATAATAATGGGATGTACATATACCACTCAAAGGAAATGGTGGAAAATGTAGCATAAATCTCACGGGAATAAAAGTGAGATGAAAAATCCCTTACAAAAACTCGGCAGCCTAACAGCGCCACGTAAAACTTCTAAATATGGATTGATGAGATAAAATAGGGTATCTCATCATATTAAAATAAAATTTATAGAAAATAGGAATATAAAAGAACATCCCCCCAACATAACAAGGAGGAGATTAAAAGGAGTGACATAAATGATAGTACTTAAAAAAAGAGAGAGGTTGGATCTCTTACGAAGATTTGGCAGCCTAACAGCACTAATCAAAACATCCAAAATGGGTTGATGAGAGAAAATATGGTATCTAATCTTATGAACATAAAAATTACAGTAGTAGTAATATAAAATAACATCCCAATAATAAGAAATATGATCTTAAAAGTAATGACATAAAAGAGTGTTCTTAAAAAGAAAGAGAGGGGTAGGTTCCCTTACGAAAATTCAACAGCCTAACAGCGCCACTTAAAAATTCTAAAAAAAATAATTTATGAGAGTAAGAGGGGGTATCTCATCATATAAAAATAAAAATTACAGTATTGTTATTATAAAATAACATCCTCCAACATAAGAACATGGAGCATAAATGAAAGGACATAAAAGAGGGTACCTGAAAAGAAAGCGAAAGGTCAGTTCCCTTACCTGAAGTATGACTTATCTTGTTCGTTTCTTTATATTCCTGAATAAAAAACATTAGTCAATTTAAAATTTCTTAAGGAACTACTTTAATGATTATTATTCAGTTCAGATCCCATATTATAATGTTATAATAATTTTTTAACAATGTTAGTTCATATCAGATGTTTTTGCCGATGTTTGGTACATGAGTAAAAAAATGAACTTGTTTGAAAATGATTGCCCATGTAGTTATAAGTAAATAATTTAAATAATATTATTAATGATTAAAATATCATATAAATCCAATACATATTCAATTTATACTATTCCATAACATTTGGAGATAAGAAATGAAAATCACCGTTCATGGAGACAGTAGGCCGTACGTACGCATGAACGCTACTTTCATTTTTTTTGTCATATTAATTTAATTAAAAATAAATGAGATTTATATATAAATTATAATTAAGTTATAACATAAAAGTTATATATGTCACATATGTTCATTAATTTCACTTTTTATACATACCATGTATTGCATTAACAAGTCACATCACTTGAGGGGGCGGTAGTCCACACTTCCTCATATGAAATTATCGCATTTGCACAACATGAAAAGAATAAAGGTATGTTTTAAATATAAAAATACATAAGCATATAGTAAACATAAATACCATATATATCATATATAAAATACAGTGACATCATAATGGCCACCTTTAACGGTGTTAAAATAATATTGAACAATCATTGTTTCGTGAGGCAGAAAATCGCCAACCACAGAAATAGTATGTTCATTAACCATTAGATGAAGGTGATTGTAAGTGTATCTAGAATAAATCACATAAAAACATCTTATTATATTGAATATACTGTTTTTGTTACAAAATAAAATAATAAAAAGAGTTTATGGGGTTGGAGAAGAAAAATAAAACATAAGAACACAAGAGAAAACACTACCTTTAAAACAGGTAACTCTCATTAATTAAATCTCAAAGGCTTCCATGGAAAGGATTATGCCCAAATTGAGGATTCAATGATGAAGAGAGGGATGTGGAGAGACAAATTGTGAAGGGTTTGTCTGAGCCAAAGGCTTTGGAAGTGTGTGTAAGGTGGTATAGGTGGGGGCCTTTTATAATAGGAGAGGAGGGGCACTCTTGGAATGTTAAGAAAATATACTTTGTAATAAAATAATTTTCGTAAAAAAATGTCCCCAAATTATAAATTTCTAGGATTAGTTGATAAGGGTTCCAATTCCACCCATCCAATAGGTTTTTTACAAGTGTAGTTCTTAGATTTTACTTTATATTTTTATTTTATTTAAATTGTTGAATAATGAGGTAATCGCTGCATCATCATGGTATCATAAATAATTTATTTTATTTAATTTAAAAAAATTATAAAAAAAATATCATGATGTGTTAAATCTTGTTAGCTTTATAATTTATATTTATAGTCAAAACTCGGACTTGTATAACCCCATGTAGAAATTATTTTAGTAAAACAACTCATGTTTGTGACATTTTCATTTTAACATTAAATAAAATGTTTTTAATGTCATTTTCCTACCAAAGTGGCTCCATGTGGTCCCCAAGTCGACCCATAGATTGTCTTGGTCGTCCATCACACATACTATAAGGGTAGGACAAGTGTCTAGGTATTTTCATTTTATTATAATATCATTTTTCTTTAAATTGCTCTAATTACCTCTAATCGCCATTAAAAACATAAAAGTTACTATTCACCAAAAAATTATTTTATTCCCATTGAACAACATTTTACTTCCTAATGACAACCATGTATGTTGGATTTTTGAAATTCAAAACACAGAGGTGGTAAAATTTCATTTAAATGAAAAATCAGTTTTTTAAGTGCCACTTAGTGGTTTCACTATTCATCAAAAATTGAAGTTTTTCAGAAAAATACCAAAACTTCACCCTAAGATATATTTGATATTCCAAATTCAAAAATGATGCCTATTTTACAAAATTCAAATCATATGAATTACATTAATTAATTTAATAATTAATTCCCATTGTCATGACAAATAGCGTGTTTTTATGAAACAATATATATCAAAATATTGACACTAGTTTAAGTCCAATTTCAAAGTGAAATTAATTCCAACGAAAACTATTGGATTGAAAAGTAAAAATATATTCGAATTTCAATTTAAATACAATTAAAAAGATAATCTAATCATATAAATAAATTAGGTTAAAAAGAGGTTTTGAATTAAAATACAACATTTTCCACTATTCATTAAAAAAATGAACTTAATCAGAAAAATACCAAAATTTTTCACAAAGTATATTTTGATGTCCCGATTCTAAATGAAGAATTTTTTTTTTCAAATATAACACATAAAATTGTAAAAAAATGTATTTAAAAGAGGTTCACCATCAAAAGGCGGTTAATCGACCATTTAAAGAATATTAGAATGTTTACGCTTAAAATTGGACTCATTCACATTTTTAATCCTATAACATTTATTGTAAAGAGTAAAAATATTTGACAAACATATATTATCATTTTTTAGTCAGTTATGTTCATTCCTGCCATTACAACGACTAGGACATAACTACCATTTAAAATAATATTATTTTATTATTAGAGTGCAACGTAATATTTTTACGAAACTCGTTGTTGCGTATTGGGTAATCCATCGAGAATAGAATCCCCTTTAAAGAAATATTAATATTATATTCACAAATATGGATAAATGTGAAAATGTCATATTCTTTTTTTACATGGGGTGTTACAACAACCCTAAAGAATCTCAATGAAAACACCACAAAATAGGAGGAAGGAGGGGGAGGAAGGGGTTTAGGAACCCCATATTTAGTGCACATGGAGTGGAGGAGAAATGGGTTATAGATGATAAAAATCCTAAGTGGATATTTTAGATACCCCCAACCCATTGAATGAAATTGTATTAGTAACACGATTTTAAAAATTGGGCACCAACCATGCAGTTAGATCTACACAATGCTACCAATGATAGGGTTTGGCCATACGGTGGGAAAACCCATGAAAAAAAAACATGAAAACCCCTACTATTGAACAAACATGCACCAAATGGTTAAGATTCATGGATAGAAAAACCATAAACCAATTGTATGGTCAACCATACCTCCTTCCCGCAACAATGTGCATAGTTTGTCTAAAACAGTTCACAACCCATGCACAATGCAATATTACATAATCATTATCTCGTGAATTCTTTTTTTCTCACATGGTTTCCCAAATCCTTGGTAAACCGTTAATATTAACCATTATTTGTTAATGTTGAACTAAAAAACTGCAGATTGTCAAGGTCTCATAACATCTTTCCTAAACTGTGCACATCAAACCATAAACCCATTGAAGAAAACACCGAAAACAACATAAATGAATCTTGAGGCCCTCAAGCCTCATCCAAAAAACATTGTTACCAAGCAAGAACCATACCTCATTTAAGAAATCATTTGAGATATTTTATTTTTCATAAATCTATTATGTTTCTTGATTTGATTTGGCATAGGACCTGTAGGGTAATGAAAATTGAAATTCCGTAGGAAAATTTTGATCCATCTAAATGTGAGAACCTACAACAAGGTTGAAACAAAAATCCCATTGTATAAACTGTGAAACAATAAAACACATAAATATATGGAAAAAGACATTCCTACTATATGGATCTAAATTTCATAACTCCAGAATATTTTCATCATATTTCATTCAATCTTGAGATAATCCCTATGTAGAGGTCATACGTACCAGCTCAAAAATGTATTTCTTACATCACTAAATTATTTTTTAATTAATTTGATGATTTATAATTCTATAGAATACGTGTTTAATATATAGTAATATAAAAATTTTCATATCAAACAATGTAAGACAATTTTTTTTAAATGGTGTGTATTCATAAGGATTTTGGATTTTATGGGTTAGTGGTTTATTTTTTAAAAGTTATGGCTTACAATAGAACGATAAACTCTTAAATTTGCGTACATGATTTATCATGGGAAAAACAAGATATTAAACACCCAATTACACTTATGTGGCTTGAAACACACCACACTTTTTGAATGTCCCAGATGATTTCTAAATAATGAAGACAACAAATGAATTCATTATAATTCCCACCTTTTTCATTCTATTTTGTTTGCATGGTTTTTTCTTTTTATTTTAAATGGATAAGATGAAAATATATAAAAATTAATTACTTATAATTAATGACCAATATTTTTCAGAGAGACCAAAGTCATAAATTAATTCATAATGAATAATTCAAGACTATCTCATTCTTTATTTTTTTTATTTTACTTATTTTCAATTATAAGGGGTTATAAAAAGTGTATAATTAATATTGACACATACCAAAGTCTCAAATACCAAATTTGTTTACAGAAACCCTCAAACCCATAAATTTTTTAATCAAAAAAATCACACTAAAAATCCTCCTAATACTCATAAAAATATATCCAGGAAAAATAGTATTAGATAAGGGTTATAGTGAAAATATTATTCTATTTCATTATAAACATATATGTAATTTCATAAATTATAATGGAAAGTGTAGATGTAAATGTAGGTCTCATGTTTAATATGTGTGCATAATATTAAATTAATCAATCATATCATATGAATTATTAACAGCAATGATATGAAATAGAAAAATCATTTTTTTGGATCTAAAAACATTTCCCATTACATAGAATAAAAATAGAAATGTAATGTTTCCATAGAAATATTTTGTAATCCTCCATAGTTTCAAATGATATTATATTTTATATATAATATTGAAAATAAAAGTTATGATCAATAAAACATAATGAATTTTAAATATATAAAAATAAAAAACAAATTTTAATTAAGAATTAATTTACATCCCCAATTTATAAAATAAAACATTGTTTAAAAAATCAATACTGGTATAAATTTGATGATATATTTGACTAATATCAAGATGCTAAAAAATTAAAAAACATTTTAAATTATAGAAATGAATTTCTGAAAAGAAAATAACTATAATGGAAATGGTTTTAGGATTCTAACCATTAAGATTTAACAACCATCCATCATAGCTCAACAAAATAAATGAAATATAAGGACAAAAAAATAGAAGGGAAAGAGTGATAAAACATGAGTTAATTCTCAAATGGAAGAATTAAATTATCATATTAGTTTGTAGAAATGAAATATATATATATAATAAAAACATATATAATATATTTTTTGAAATAAAAATAAAATGAAATTGAAAATTAGCCTTTGTTTGAACCACCAAGTAGTAACTAGTTTTTTACTGCTTCAAGTTGGCAGTTACAGTTGTCACCCAAAATTTTAATTTGGGTATTTTTTGTATGATATTATTTACAGCATATTTTCCACCCTCATGTAATTAAATCATACTATTTATAGGGTAACCTAGATATTGGGTACTTCAAATCACTCCCCATAGAAATTTGGTGTATCATGCATAATGGCAGAATGAAAATGGGCATTTCTGAATCATTAATATAAATTACTTGTGAGGAACATATGGCACTCCAGGAAAGATCCCTATATTGGGTGTAAAAAAATTTAAATGAATGTATTTTAAGAAAATACTTTAATATGAAAATTTATAAAACATGCTGATTGAATATTAAAGGGTCCACATTGAAGTAGGTCATCTTCAAACATGATCTCAAATCGAAAGGCCACTATTAACCCTGTAACGATGGGATTATATTATTATTTATCATCATTAATGGAATTCAAGGTATTGAATCAATATGAAAATATAAATCATTTATAGTTAATTTTTAATTGATTTTTTAAAATATATAAATAAATGTGTTCAGAGAAATATTATCTCTATAAAATTTATTATCTTCTACTAGAATTTCATTTCTATTCATATCTTGGTGTAAGTTTGTTATGGATATAAGAAGGGTGCCTATATACTATAATATTTATTCAAAATCTATCATGTGGTTGGTGTAGTCATACAATTTCAGAAAGGGGTAGAGAGTATCTAGTTTTTCATTGTGAAATATGTGAGCATAACATATGTTTCAATCTTCTATAAATTCAATCTAATATTAATCCAAATAAAGGTGATGTACAATATCTACGTCACATGGAATGTATTGTTAATATAACTCTTCATTTAATGGTTATGGTTTGTTTAATTCATCTTATATAGATTACATAAAACACACATGGGGTTTAATTATGAATGCAGGTTGAAATTGATTCCCTTCTTCATCATTTTTCCCACCTCAATTATTTTATTTCATTAGTATAATTGCAATGAAATTTTTTTATCACATAAATAATCATATTATAAAATTTATACACCATCCTAAAATTATCATCCAATAAAATCTATATTTATTCAACTCTGAGGGACACTTCTTATGACCTATATTATGAAAAAGGATATTAATAACATTCTTGAAAAAAACTAGATCTGTAAAAAAAATATGGAATGATATTTATTTTTTATAATTTTTTTTTTACTTGTTAATAATATTTTTGAATGAAAACTTTACTGTAGATAATGGACTACGTGAAAAGACACCAAATTGATAATATTGATAACTAAAAATCCCTTAGAAATAATTTCTTTTACCCTAGATTATAGTATAGTGCACACATATGGGGGATTTACTGAGGACTTCAGTCATACTAATGTAAATGGAGTTTTAAAAATTCATGTTCTATATAATATATAGATTATATTGAATGAAAAATGAAGAACAAAATTAAGTGAAAATAATAGGATAGTCAATGAAATGTTTTCAACCTAGGGTATTTACAATGATTATCTCATTTTTCTTTATAAATATTTATTCTCAATGTGATATAGAGTTTTAAGTTCAACCATATCACTCAAAACACTCCAATATGAATTTTTATATTCCCCACATTGAGCATATACACATAGGAAATCTACATTACATAATCACCAAAATGTTACACTGACCCTTTTCATTTCCCATTATAGATATGGAGTAGAGGAATTTGGTTAATGGGAAGAAAATAAAAATATTAGAAAGATTATGGAGACAATGTGAAAGATATATTTATCTACTATGGAAATTATTAGAATAGATTATATAAATATTCTAATGAATAATGAACTAAAAAAATTAAATCTCCCCCCAATGAACAATTGAAATGTTATCTCAATATTTTATGGATTTTAGGATGATCATGGTAGGGGAATAAAAAATATAAAAAATGGATTCGGATAATAGGTGGCTAATGTATATTAAAATTTTGAAAATATAATACCATATAATAACCCCAACAAATTTATATAAAACTACTTACTGAAATTTTAATCATTTTTAGATTGATTAGTGTTACAAATTTATAGTCAATATGGGTGTGTTTTTTGGGATCTAGATATATCATAGAAATAATTATTTGAGGTACCCAAATTAAATTGTTTTATTTTGAATATTGTCTTGTAGAATTATTTCCAATAATTTATTTTCTATATTACTATAAAATAAAATATTTATTGAAAATATATAGGTATTTTTTGACACATTTAATCAAAGAAATATTTAGATGATATAGAATACTATAATTCCAATGTTCTAATTTCACATGAATTAATTACATTGATGGTATAATAATATCAGTTGAATATTTTTAAACAAAATGTTTCCCACATATTTGATATATATATATATATATGGAATTGTTTCTCATTCCATTAAATAGTTTTGGGGATCTATGATCGTCTATGAATCTCTCTAGAAATCGGAATAGATTTCAAGTCATAATTTATGAGATTCATTTGAACTATCTATTATTGGATTAAGAAGGGATTATGTTTAATGACATGTATCCCACAATTTTTAAAATTATAAATATATTTATTTCACAAAATTTTTTATTTTTTAAAAAGCTATGTTAAAAATGTAATTTTGATAAAAATTACATAAAATTCCAAAATATGCTATTTTTAAAAAAAATCCAAAATATGTATGTAAACTAAAAATGGGAAAATCACACATAAATTTAAAAATTGTTGTAATAAAAAAACTCAAATATAAATTTTTTTATTAATATATGAGTTTAATCAACTCACTCATGGAATAACAATTTTTCTTTGGCCCACCATTTCATCATACCCACCACTTATGACCAAAGAAAATGGGTTTAGGGTTAAATTGATTTTATCATGGGCTGAGAAGTTATATAGAAAATTGAGACACATCCTTATGGATTATAATGGAACGCCTTACTTCTATAATGTGGTAGAGTCATTAAACACATGTCTTGATCCCTTAGGAAACATATTCATATGTTTTTTATAATATAAATATCTTATGAAATGGGTTGGTTAGATGTTCCTCGATCAAATATGATTTTTTCATCCATCATATGGGTCTTATTGTGGTGGAGTTTTTATTATAGTTTATTTTTAATGGAAATAAGTAAACATTTAGGAAATGTTAGTTTAAAGAATAAAAAAAGGTACTTAAAAGGGATGTTTCGATATGATGATCAAAACATAAATAATGGTTTTCCTAGAAGATTTAATTAGTTTTTTTAGGAATGTTTCATTACTTTTAATTAAATATTTTATTTCAATTTAATATAATTATAATATATGTATTTGTAATCATATTTTTGTAGTGATAAAATATCAAAATTTTGGATGAATGTTTTTTATTTGACAGTCAATATGACGGAATTTACCAGTTTCAAAATGATATATGTGTACCTGAGTGAAAATATCATATGATTATTTCAGTGTTTGTTATACAATATCTCAATTAAATTATTGGTAAAAAATGAACTATAAGTTAAACCTATAATTGTGTGAAGAGTTTGTCACCATAAAACCCCTATAACATGCTAACCAGATAACTAATCTAGTCCTAACATGGCCTAAAGGGAATTCCTGATCTCCCTGAGTTGGTCAGTAGAAGATAGTATCAATAAATTGAATATGGAATAAAATTTATCTACAGTCATTATAGAAGTAAGAAAAAAAGTGGTAGGATTACAAAAGAAACATCACAAGTATAAGTATATAAGAAGTCGAACATGTAGATAAAACCCCATGTACTACAGAAAACTAGCAAAGAAACATAAAGGTAAAAATATCATGTCCTAATGGAAATAACCCTCCATGTCCATTTATCGATAGCTCAAATCACCTATATGTGGTTATTTGACCTCACTGGAACCGAAAATGAATTAATCTATAAACCCCAAAAGGAATATGTTGTGTGTGACATAAAATCCCAGTAGGGCCTCACCAGGGATTACATAATAAGATAAAATTATTTAGTTAAATTTATAATGTTCTTTGAATAATTATATAAATAGGTTTGTATTTTAAGACCATATTTATACAAATGATGCTTTATATTGAAAATTATAGAACAAATGTCTAAATTAAATACTTTTTTATAAAATATTTTATATAATTCAAATGGCATGTAAAAAATTTAACCTATATTATCGTACATGTATATCTCATATATAAATAATTAAGGATCATTGTAAATTAATAAAAATAAAATTACATAAATGTTATGGTATCCTCACACACTCATATGGTATACCACTATGTGTATAGACATCCCACCAAACTAGAATGACGAGACTCATCAATTTCCTCTTAAGGAAATGTTTATTCTAATATATTTTTTTGTTAATTTTATAAAACATCAATCTGGTGTTAGGGAATTTCCATCCTAGCATGTTTGTACCAAATAACTAACTAACAAACTATGCTTTCATTTTATCTTGTACAAATTAAATATGAGAAATTTAATTTAAGAAAACATAAAATACAATAAAATCACATTCTCCCATTTTAAAAATTATAATTTTCAATTAAAAACCAAAATGGGTTTTAATAAAAACATTCATTTATGAAAGATAAAGCTCAAATGTTTCATTCAAGACAATTTAATGGAATTTTTCCCAAATATTAATTTAAATCAATTCACATTTCAATTTCTACAATAAAATTTAAAAAATAAATTGAATTAATTTCTGTTAATTTCATTGTCACACCCAAATTCAATAAAATTTGGTGCATTCCCAATTTCATGTTAAAATTGAATTCATAAAAATGTGAATTTAATTGAATTGGGGTTTTAATCAATCAATTAATTTAAATTTATTCAGATAAAGAAATTTATGGTTAATTGAATTGGAGTATCAAAATAGAATCACCATCCTTGAGATCCTGGGATCTCAAATCACTAAACCTTAATTGAGAATCAACAATGAAGAATAATGTTCATAGAATACAGTAAACAATGATTATACCAAGTTAAAAGTTAAAATTTTTGGTTATTAGATCCTACAACCAAGACTAAGATATTCAATAACATTGGGATTAAATGATATAAATCATGTGATAAGGAACACAAAGAAATAACATACTAGGAGAGGATCAAATTTTGTTCAGCAATCATAGATCCCCTTCGGGGACAGTGTAGGGTTATCAGAATCACCTCTTGGGAGATCCTAATGAAGAAGAAACCATGGCGTTTCTTTCTAGGTGCATCAGGAACCTAAATATATTGTTATAATATTTTAAAATAATATTTTAGGATTACAAAAAATTCATGCATAGTTTCTTGGGCAGAGTTGGAAGGTTTTAAAAAATTGTGTTCCATTGTTATGCGCCTCATTAAATGGGTTTCATGTGTTCACCTACAAGGGAGGAAAATTTGAATAAACATGAACCAACTATGGAAAAATCCACTTCCTGTGATTTCAGTGGATTCTTCAGGAGGGTTCACAGTTTGGGAAAACACTGTACCAACGGTTAATAAGACATGAACGTTTAAAACATTTAATAGTTCAACCCAAAACAACCCCAAATGAAAAAAAACCAAATCATAATTCATATATGAGTTATAAATACATTAATTTAGTAATATGATTTTATAAAATCCCGAATATAGAAAATCATTGTCCCTAGAAAATTAACTTAGAATATTAAATGACCAAAATAAGAGAACAATTCTCTTTCGTGATTTCATAACTTTCCCACATCTCAGGATTATGAGAAAAGTGTTGAATTAACACTCAATCGAATTTTATAATCATAAAATGAAGTACCTTGGTTTCAAAATCATATATCCTGACTATCCATTCAGTGACAGGTAAATCAGGTTCAACCTCAAGATAATGTCTTATTTGAAAACCAGATGTATCAGATAGATATTTTCAAAGATGAGATAAATGGAACACGTTATGCATCAACACCAGCTCTTGTGGAAATACTAATTGAAAAGAAACTATTACCACATAGTCAATAACATCAAAAGGTCCCAAAAATGAGAAATTTTTTTCCATTCCATGCAACAAAATCGTTAACGCAACCATGGTGAATCTTTTAACAACTACTAGACACCAACAAAAAAATCCAATGGTCTATAGATACAATCAAATTAATTATTATATAAGATATATTCCATAAATATTTTTATGTTGAATCAAATGATTCATTTCTATATTCTATTGAACCATACTTTTTCTAACTAGGGAACATTCATCAATCTTCAACCAACATAATGGAGATATAAAGGTTCAGTCCTAAAATTACTCAAAATGATCCATTCTATTGGGGATAAGTAAATATTATTATAATAAAACTCATTCAACCCCATATGATCATCTCATGATCTTCCAAAGTCGAGAACAAAAATGATCAGAATATTCTCAAGAATCTATATAGATCTTTCTTTTAGGCCATCTGACTAAAAATGGTATGACATATTCAAGTGGATGTGATATCCCAATACCACTTAATGTCCACTAAAATATGAGAAGTGAAATTAGTATCCTTATAAAAGACTATAACAAATGGAACTCTGTGAAAATGAACGATCTGTTTCACCTATAGATTTCCAAACTCCTCAGCTTTGGTTTTATCATGAATGATTTAAATGATATATGACATGGTCAGTTTATCAATCAAAATCCATATCATAGTCTTCTTCCTCTGGGTATGTGCAAACCCAACCCTAAAATTAAAATATATCTCATCCCATTTTCATGTAGGACTAGAAGTGGCTGTAGAAAACACTAGGGTTTCTAGTGCTCAACCAAAACATTGTTGACATGTATAAAAAATGATAAAAATATGAAATGTCCTCCATAAAATATGGGTAACATATTTTTCATTTAATGTCATTTATCATCGTTGATGATCAAGGGTTTGTATCCAATAGAGAATTATGGAAACCCCCATAAGAACATTCCATGCAGATAAAAACAGAAAAAAGAGATTTTGATAGCATAGAATTCCCTATTTGGAGAACGACCACTCAACAATGGTCTCCCCCTTATAATTTTTTTTGTAATTATATGGAACTCAACACAAGGCTACAACTTCTAAATAATCATATAATGAAGTGCAGATGTAAACATAACAGTTTCCAAGGAAACCTCATCCCCTGATTCCTAGACTATAATATGAGACATTAAAAATGAAAGACATGAAGTTCCACTATTATAATGATTCATTATTGGTCTAGGAATGAATTATCATACTCATGAAATCTATAAAAACATTCCCTTCCTCATAATATTGTAAATTTAAAATTAGAAATGCTGTAGGTATTACACACAATGCCACTCTAGAAGATTCAATTATTTTAAGAGAAGATATAACTCATTATCATATGGTTTTAAAACACATATAACCATTATCCATAAGGGTAACTCCTACAATCTATAATTCATGAGAATCAAAATTTCACTCTCAAGGTCAAGGATTAGGTAATTATTCTTCGATGACATCAGATGAAGTGATCCATAAGCAGTAACATGATAAAATATCATAATAACACAACCCATACCTAATCCTAATGCATCATAGAAGACAACATAGCCCTACTCAGACACAATAATAGTCAAAATTGGTGAAGTAGAAATAATAAGTATCAACTCAACAAAATAATTTTGAAATTTCATATCCCAATCAATCATTATACACTTTAGAGTTAGAGAATTCATAGGGGAAGACAACATTAATAGGTCCTTAAAATCGGTGATAATACCCAATTATATCAACAAAGCTCCAATTATCAACAACATTCCATGGTTGTTACCATGTCACAATAGATTTAATCCTCACAATATAAACTACTATCCCATTTTATGTCACCTCGTTTCCCTATAACATAACTTCTGGAATCCATAAATAACATTTCCAATTCTTGGAATAAAGGCGATGATTTCTCAAAAAAATCATAACCATTATCAGATGATGCACATGACCATTCTCAGATATAGAGTTTATAATGATTTGATCCACAATGACCACCATAAAGGTATCAATATTCCCATGTATAATATTTATCAACAAATCAAAAAAAACTATAGGAGCATTGGTTATACTAAAATTCAAGATAAGATACTAATAATGGTCATACCTTCTCTAATGTATGGTTATATTTATGTCATATTATTTTATCCACAACTGATGGTAAGATGATCAATGATCAATTTTTGATAAACTATTTAGCACTTTTAACAGATCAAACAGATAATCAACTCCACATAATGGATAGTTGTTCTTTACTACAACTCTATTGACTTTTTAGTAATCAACACAAAGGTAAAGTGAACCATCAACCTTGTTAAAAAATATAATTGACACTATACAAGGTTACATTATCGGGTACATAAATCCTTTCCCAAAAAAGATCATCCAACATAGAATTAAACTATATAATTTTAGTTGGTGATATGAGGTAAGAAGGAATTAACAATGGTTGAGAACTAGGAACAACATAGATAGAGAAATCTACCTCACACACCAATAGAAATTTAGAGAATTAATATGTAATAATATTGGGAAACCTGGATGATAACTTTTGGGAGATCACCACTGAATGATTCCTACAATAGATTTAAATAAAACACTAATATTATAATCCATGACTCCAAATAAAAATGTCTACCTCTTCTCGACCTTGTGACCCCTTATCCTTGAAATGCATGACTCATACTATTTGGTGTTTTGATGTAGACTCATAAGAGGATAAAAATAAATCCTATATTAATTATCAATGATCCAATCCATATTGAATAGGATTTCATGTAGTTTCTTGTTGATAACAAGAAAACTCAATGATATCTTGATATCTGATAGAGAGAAAACATATACTGGACTATGGAGACACAAATTTATCTTTATACCAAGGGGTGTTGAAATTTTCATTATATATGATAGAATATCCATATTAATATTTATTAGATTTAAAATTTTGGTTGAGTAAAATTATTGAGATACACCCGTGTCAAATAATTCAGTCGAAAATGAAAAATCTATAGTGAGGGTACCTCTCACAGTCGCTAGACCCTCCATTGTGTGAAAAATAATCATTCTAAATTCCTATGGATATATCATCTTTAACAATGGATCATATAATTTTCTTATAGTATTAATAGGATATTATGATCATGATCCCCTACACTGTGTGGAATAAACATGGATGAATTTATGAATTTTCCATGAGCATCCACAATAATCACATACCTTATGGGCCTCCGTGAAAACTGTCCTAGAATTTAAAGGCATTCCAAACTAGTTTATAATCAATGCGAATATTAAATTTACTATATTAGATATATAATGACCATTATATCATGAACCACCATGATAATAATCACACATAAAGTTTCCTTCAATGGAATTCACACTACCACTAAGAGAAAAAAACTCTTGATAACCCTAACTCTCCTAAATATTCCATTTTGAAAATCACAGTGCTATCCAACACCTCAGCAAAAAGATGAATCTTTTCCAAAAGAAATGAGAATTAATATCATGTATATATTCCCACTCGACCCTTTGGTCATCAATCTTCTCATTAAATTATATATCAGGTGTGTAATGCATGAGCTCAACATAACAGTATGCGTACTCTGCCATATTTTTTATTACCCTTCTTAAGATGTTAAAACTCAATATCCTTTTCCAATATCATAGACTATGTATAGACCATGTCAGTGAAAATAAAAGGATGTATTCCATCTCTAATCCTTCATGCTTATACTTCGTCACCATAGTCTCCCAACATCCCCTTGTTGGTCATTCAAGAATGAAGGCGGCACAAATCACCATAAAATTTTAAGGTGTCTCCATGAATTGAAATAATCATTCCATCGTGCTCAAACAATACAAAACCTTTTTAGGATAATGTTATTCTACTAATGTTGGTGTGTTTTGTTGAAGGAATTATTAGGATTGATTTTGGAGATCATCCATTGGATGTTCCATAGTTGGAACCTGCATGGGGACCTACGATGGTGGTTTTCCTAGAGCATGGGTTTTATGCACAATCCCCTTAATGAGGTTCGGGGCCATAAGTGGGTTTAGCATCAAGGTTTGTAGAAGATTCATCAAAAATATAATTTTCTCATCTTCTAGGATGCACGATGTTACACAACATCTTCACACAATAAGGATGATATAAGATTAAACTCGATTAGAGAAACATAGGAAATTAATTTCAATAGATATAAAAAAATTTGATTATAGTCTTATCCAAAAAAATAAGGGAAAATACTAGAAACAATACTGAAGACATATTTATAAAACCACCCGTGGTGAATTAAGGTTCATTATAATGACATATGGATAATAACTAAATCAAAATTACATGGTATGTCCTGAAATATTTACACAACTACATATTGATTTCATGATTATAAGGTCATCAAAAACCTCTATCTGATGCCACATTGTCACAAACCAGCCCATGAACCCTGGTTACCAGATAAAAGATCTTGTCTTGACATGGCCCAAAGTGTGTTCTAATCTCCAGAGGAATCTAACAGGCACCTAGCATCATACACAATGTCATAGAGAACAAATTTTTTCATAAACACTACAGATGTAAAATTGAAAATCTATTTTCCTACAAAAAAACATCAACTGGGAGAAGAGTAAAAGAACTCAAATAGGCATAATCAACCCAAACTACTATATTAATGTAACAAAAAATAGGAATGTAAACAACCCATTTCCCAAGATACACAACCCTCCATGTCCATGAATTAGGAGATAGAACCACATCCAAGTGGTTCTTCACCCCTACTTGATCATAGAAGAAGGTAATCTAAAAACACTTAATTGAATAGCAGGGTGCGTGATAAAATCACAATAGGGTATCACCAAATATTCCATAATATGTTGATGTAATTTAATTATATATATAAAGAGATTTCAAATTTCAAATAAATTTGATTGTCATTTGAAAATAATATTAAAGAAAATCACATATTTCTTTTAAAATGATGAAAACACTTTAACCAAATGGATTAGTCAAATACATCAATATATAATAGGTTATATAAATTAGAACACATTTAAAATATTTTTCAATCAATGGAATTCATTTATATCTCATAAAAAATTTATAAACATGGTCACCTTCCAATAGGTATGATTGTTTTAGATTATGTGATAGTCACACAATAATTTGATAAACTGAAATGTGTACAAATGTCTCTCAGAACTGGAAAGAGTGGAATCATAAATTTCATACTATGGAACATGATTTAGTAAGAATTTTTTTTATTGTATTAAAAATCAATCTGGTGCTAGAGCATTGAAATCCCAGATTGTTTTCCCAAATAACTCAAAAATTACCTAGGCATGTATTTTGTCTTGTCCAAATCAATCGTAGGAAATTTATATTAAAAAACCCTAAAATGTAATTAAATAATATTATCCCATTTGAAAAATTCTAAAATTCCATTGATAATCCAAAACATGTTTCTAAAAAAAACATACCTTTTTCATAGACTAACTGAAATAGTGACAACCAAAACTATTTTCTTTTATTTTTACCAAATAATAATTTACAGTAGTACACAATTCGATTTCAAATTTTAATTTACAAAATCAATTCCAGTAATTTTATTGAAACAATTTACATAATGTTCACAATTAAAATTCCAGAATTTTAATCTCCATTATCTTCCATCAGTTTCACAATCACAACCCAATTCAATGGAATGCTGATTTTAATAAATAAATTGAAGTTAGTTTATTCAAATAAAAAAATAGTGTCAATTAAATTTCCCAATAAAAATGAGTTCACATATCTCAAGATCATTGAATCCCAAATCATAAAACACTATCAGTATTTTCCGAAGAAGAATGAAGATCACTGAATCTGGAAAACAACAATTAAACCAAGTTTTATGATCCCAAAAAGTAGGGAGTAGATCCTCCAACCAAAATTGAGATATATAAAACCCTATTTGGAAAAAATTGATAGAGTGGGACATAGATAATTGGAATAGAAAACCCACATGGTGAGGATCAAACATAGTTCTCCAAGCTTCGATCCACCTCCGAGTTGGTGTAGATCGGTCAAAATCTCCTTTTGTGTGCTCTAGAAGAAATAAACTATAGGGGTTGATCTAGTTTTTTAAGGAAACGAAATTGGTAGTTTTTGGTTTTTTAAATAATATTTTTGGATTAATTAAAAGCTATGAAAAGGTTCCTATACAGAGTCACAAGGTTTGGACAAACTATTCCCTCTAGTCACACATCCCTTTTAATGGGTTGCACAATTTCTATTAAGAGGGTCAATACATTGACAAACTATGCACCAACCATGAAAAAACCCACTTCCTAGCTTTACACACATTCCATTAATAGGGAATTTTTTTTGTTAAACTAGGTACCATCATTGAAAAATATGTTAAAATATTAGTTATATTTGGTTATGATATTGATTTGGATCCATTATAGTGTGGGTTTATAGAAACCCTATAATAACCATATTAGTGAGATTTAAATTATGAATACTTAGTAACACCAAATGATTTGTGTGGGTGATAGGGTTCCTCAAGTCATTAATTGAGTGATTAAACACTGGTTATGTTTAGGATTTGAGATTACCCTATGTATAACAATAGACATAACTGATTAAATAAATCATGAGACCATTTACCATCATCCGGTACATAGTGATTATTATTCTTGGTGATTTTTAGCCTCTATAGTTTGTTTTTATACTTTTTTAATTGTTTTAACTGCATTGTTGAGGTGGGTAACCGTACTAGATATGAAATAAATCCATGATATGTGCCAATATTTTTGAATAAGAGGTTTATTTTTTCATTTAAATGTGTTATTTACAAAGAAGATAGTGGTTTTAATACTTAAGATATTTAATAATGAGAAGTGATGGTTCTATAGAGATTTTGTATTTAAGATCGGTTTATGTAGAATGATTAGGATTGTATAATAATAGTTATTGATATTATATAAAAACAACAATTTAAGTATGATAACACATTGGAGGTGATATATAACACAATATTAAGGATTTATTAATTCTTATAGAAATATATTTTGTTTGTGATAAAATATGTGGTAATTTATTATTCTAATGGAGAGTTATATTATCACTAGTATTTTTATATCCTTTGGTAAACCATACCTAATATAAAAACACAGCCAGATCATGCTGATAAGGTATACAATCATTAAGAAATTCGAATATATTTATTTTATAATGATCCATGATCCCTTTTAGTAGATACACATTTACTATAAAACCTAATGAATGATAGAAAAAATGTTTATGATACTAGGATTCGATTCAGTGGTCAATGTTCAACAATAGTGTTGTATAATCATTAATTATGTTTTATCCCCAATAAAGTATCACAAAGTTTTACATTATATACAAAAACACTATATGAGTAGTTTTAATGATATCTCTAGTGTGGATTTATGAGATATTACGAGGAAGAATACATGAGATTATTATTTTATTTTTTAAGGTTATTCAACATTATATGGTTCTATTTTAATTTTATCATGACATTTCTCTTTTGTTGAATTTTTTTTATTTAGTAAACATAATAATAACATTAATTTTTTGATCAAAAAATTAATATTGATATTTTGTCCATGTTTTATAATAGATTATATTATCCTTATATGATGGACTTTTTAAATTATATCTTGGATTTTGATTTCAAGATGGGACATGAAGTGACTGATTGGTCAAGTGGAACATCTATGGCTGTGTCTTTTGGTGTTGATATAATTCTCATTATGGGTGAAATTTTATGGGATTAGAATAAGTATATACTATCACTCATTAGGATTTTTAATATACGTCATCAGTTATATACTAGTGAGACAGAACATGTGATTGGTAATACCATTTAGTGTCTGAAGGTGTCTGTATTTTTCACCACAATTTCATGTATTTAATGAATATTTGATGATCATGAGTGGGGTATACTTCCAATTGGGCTGAGTGAAACTCACCATAATATTTCACATGAATTGATATTATCACTTGTATTTTTTGAGTCAAGAAGAATGGGATAGTCCAAATCGGTCAGTGGACTACCAATTAAAAAAATACAGGGCATTATTATTATTTACATTAGAAGATAAAATATTTCATTGCATGAATTATTGTGGATGGGTCATGAATTGGGTTTTATTATGTAATAGTGGATGATAATTTTGAAATAAATTATTTAGTGATTCAGTAGATAGTACTTTAAATTTTATATTATTATTAAATTGTATATATTATAAATAATTTTCTATCATTTTTATTTTTTTATTATGATGGATGTATATAGTTATTTACTACAATATTTTTGTATATATATTTAATATAAAAGAAATATTTTATTTTATAATTGCCACCATGAATTCCACTTTAGAACCCAATTTAGATTCTATAGGTTTTGGATATATTTTATAAAAAAAGGTTATAATTTTTTAGTTGATTATAACATTAATTTCATGCATTTTACATGTGGGAATAATTTCTCCAATATTATATCTAGACCAAGATACTAGATTAAAACTTTTCATATATAAGGAGAAATAAATGTGGTCAAATAGTTTCAAAAAATATTCACCCATTGATTCCACCATGATGGGACATTACATTGGGATTTAGATTAATGATTTAATATAGTGTAATTTTGTTCAAAACAGACTGTTTCCATGGGCTATTTTAATTTTTTCAGCATGATAGTTGATTTAATTTATATGCTTGTTATACATTATTTGTTTTCTAACAAAATGATGATGAAAAATAGATCTCATATTCATAGGAAAAATTATTTTTTATTAGTGGAAAGGAATGAGTTAGTTTACATGGATTAATTTATGATATGTATATTTTTCAAGGGGGATTTGTGGTGATGATATACCTAAAAAATTATTTTTGTTATTGCTATTTTACGATTATGGAGGTAACATTTGTAGTTTTGAAGGTAGTGTATTTGCTCACTAGAATGATAATTTTTTGTTTCAACATTATATTAGTTATTTATTAATTACATACATTTATAAGACTATATCTTATTATAATATAATTATGTATATTAAAAATAATATTAGATATACATTATGTTTACTTATGGAACATTAGTTGTATGAGAATATATCTATGAGTTTATTTTTGACAAATGTTGTTTATATTAATAGTAATGTTTTTTAGAATGTTGTTCACTATTAATCCTAATGAATTTAGAAACAATTGTTCAATTAAAAACATTATTGAATTTTTAAATATATGGTGTTTCTTAGGAAATGTTGGTTATTAAATATGTATTATAATAATTTTTCTTGGAATCCAATTACAATTTAATCCTTTGATAATTGAACAAATGTTTTATCATTTATTTTGGAAGGATTGATTATTTTTTAATGTCTTAAAAATAATTTGATGTGGGATCTAGATGAAAAATTATTAAAATACTGTATTCATTGTTATGTATATCAGGGTCATTTTCGTTCGAAATTTATATATACCTTCATACAATAGATTTTGGTCATTAAATATTTGTCAAAAAAATTCCCATTAATATAATTTAAATATTTTTATCATTATTTGAATTATATAGAAGAATTATTTTTCAATTATCATTAAGTGGAATCATTTTCTTGGGGAATACATTATACATTATGATGATCAATACAGTGTGTGAAATATTTTTTTTAGATGGATAAGAATTTATACTATAGAATATGGGTGTGATTTTTTAATATTTTTCATTGTTATAAAATATACCGAATGGAAGGGTATGTAGGTAGATGAAATATTGATTATATGGTGATATTTTTAAAATACAAGATAATCAATATAATGTAATAATATTTTTAGAGCCTTTATGTCATTATTTTTAATGATTTTATTTGAAAAAAAATATAATTATCATAAGTCATTGAAATATTTCTTGTTGTGATCAGTGAGGGGGTTTCTCCATTAAGAATCTAAGATGTAGTTTGGGAGAGATTGAATAGTTAATCACGATGTTTATGATAATTGGATAGTGGGTGGGGATAATTTGGATCTGTTCTATTAAAAACTATATATTCTTTAATGTATATGTTATATTGATTCACTTAAATTTTTTAGTCTATCTTTCAAAATAATAACAAAGTATTAAAATTAGAAACTATTATTTGGAGAAGAATTGTATTTCATTAGATAAATATGTCAATGTTTGAATTTTTTTTCTATATTCCATGTGTGATTATAAGTGATAATTGAAAATCATGTCTCAAGGGGTTTATTGTATCACATGGATGTTCCCCAATAAGTGGTACATAATTTTATGGTATTTTATAAGTTTAATTTTTTTTCTAAGAGTATCTAAGTCCATTTGGGTAATTTAAGAACGAGTTATAAAGTCATTCTGTTTCAAAAAAATCAATAAATCCAACTTAATAAATGGTTTAGTGATTATATATATAATAGAGATGGAGAAATTTCAAAGAAAACTATATATAATTATTTAAAACAATGAACTATAGTTAAAATAGGGTATCAATAAAAGACAATCACGTTCATTTTGAAATTTTTATTGTTGTTGAACTATAATTCATCCCTAGATTGACTGATAAACCACATAATTTATTTAGTTGTAAGATAATATTTAGAGGGTGTTCATCATTAATTAAAGAAAATTAGTTATGGGTTATCTTATATTGATTCAATATGGGTCTAAATATAATATTCATTATATCGTTTGTATTTCATCTTATAAGGCTTTATATGGGGGTAATTTAATATTTTAAAATGTTGGACTGAGATTCATAAAGAAATTATATATGTGTTAATGATGGTGTAAGAAAATATATGATATGTATTAGTTATAAAATATAATATTTGGAATGAGTAGAATATTTTTAAATATTACATGACTTGGTGGAGAAGATAATAGAGGATTTCTATTAGATGTTATATATTCTTGTGAGATTCCCCACTATGTGGAAATTAATGTTTGGAAAGATAATCAAGTGATCAAATAAATTTATTAGGGATTTTAAATTTTTTCTGTATACAAGAGAGGCATCATATCAATTGGAGCCAATATCATGTGAAAAAAATTAATGATGCATCTCATGGGTCTCAAAGATGGACATATTTTCATTATTATTTGAATATAGTCAATTTGGATGATATTGAAATCCATGGTGATATGAATTATGTTGAGTTACTTCTAGTAATTAAGGATAACTATGATATTGTTGTGCATAAAAACTATATTTCATGTCATATAAATCTTTTGAAATACATATGAGTAGATGAATATATTGTGTAAATGGAATCACATACAATGAAAAAATATCATGGATTTTTTAAATCATTATTTTAATGATTTTATTAAATTATTTTTAATAATAACATTTGAAGTAATAATATTTATTAGAATATTATAACAGTTGAATTTATATTTTTTAATATTTTTTTATATTTCATGTTTTTAAAGGGATTGGAAATGTATAGCCCCGAAATGGTGATTTAGTGAATGTGTAAAATATTGAGGTTAATTTGGTGTTATTGGATATAAAGGGAAATGGTAAAATTAAATGTCTTAAATATAAAATTTGGACAACATCAATAAATTTAGGATGCAATTCCATTTAATGATTAAGTATTAATAAAATTGTTTGCGGAAATAACGTTTTTGTAACTGTAGTAATATAGAAGAAATTATTTATTTATTTATTTAATTTCCAATTAATTGATTATTTTTTATAAATAGTTATTAGATATTATTTTCTGATGTTTTTTACATGGGATAATAATAGAACTAGGGATAGATATTTTGATTCCATGACCTGAATCATATTATAATTAATGATTTAATGAGAGGGTTTTTACTATATGAAAATTTATATATGATTAATGTATCATTTAATTAGACATTTGATAATGGTGTATTTTGACTATATCATGTGATCTGTCACACCACCAAAAAATTATATATTTTAATTTTCTATTATATCATTGTAGAAAAAATTGGATATAGTGTATTATAAAAATAATATTTACATTGATATTGAATAATTATAGATGAATAAGAAATACTTATTGATGATTAAGGATCGTTATGAAATTGATGTTGGTGACTCACGATTCCAATTTTTATAATATATGATAATTTACCATGAATGGTTTATGCTATTATAGGTATATAAAAGACTATAATTCATGGTAATGGTTGATAAAATGAACAACAAATTTTATATAAGATTATTAAATATATAGTATGTGAATATTTTAAATGATTATATATTAGGTTATGGGTGATTAATAGAAGACATTTGCAATGAATCATATAAAATTTGATAATTGTTGGTTGTTCTTTTAATACACATATAAAAATAATATATTATGTGACATACAATGTTTATTGGAAAATTAAATATGATAAAAAATAATTTAAAAATATATAAGAAATAAATATATTGTCGTAATATTTCTAGGATCTATTTGTTTCTGTTTTTCTGTATGAATAATTTTTTTTATGTTTTTGGAATAATTTTTTTCATTAATTATTTTTAACATTGTAAAAAATATATATGTGGTGAGAATATTGTTTCTAAATCTATCAATATAGGCTATTCCAATCAATTTCATGTCCCATTCCACATTCTAGAACTATTTCCATTAATGATGTTATACAATTGGGTGTTTATGTACTATGATACATGAGAGTTATAACAATAACTATAATGGGTGTTCCTTATATTTTTTAGGTTATATTTTTATCCAATATGTTACATAGGTGTTGAATAGTTTTTTAAGGTGGATATAATACTATGGAATGGGATCATTCTATATATGGACAGATTTCATGAAACATTATGAACTATCATTCCCTTCTATTTTATTGGTTAAAAGTTTCATTTTAATGGATGCGGGTATAATTATAATATTTTTTTGTAGTATCATAATAATAGGTGGATAATTAATATGATAATAATAATAATATAAATTTTTTGTTAGTGTTTTAGATATTTATTAATTAAAATCCAAAAATCTAGATTTTTGAAGCCTAATTTTTGAGATTTGTATAGACATGTTGCATGATTATTTACTCCCTAAGAAATATTAATATTTTTATGTTTGGTTTCCCTATGGGGATGATATAATGGATGAGAAGGGTCTAAAATTATTTAAATTTCATGATGAAATTTGTAATTATTCTATTATTTTTTTGGTGGTTTATGATATACAGTAACAATGTTATGATTATAAATATTTTTGAGGTGGGGAGTGTCATTTGGGGAACAACTAAAAATATTTTATGTTAATAGGTTGGTAAACACACATTAATTATATTTTATTGGATGTGGTATTAGGTGTAGAGTTCCCCATTATCATTACACCTAATGATGTTTTAAGGATTGATCATGACTAATTTAAAATATTCAATGATATTAGAAACCATAAAATTTCAAGATTACTATTTTAAAAGATAAAACATTTTAAATATAAATAAATAAAATATATACCTTTCACCATATATAGCTTCATTTTATCCCCCAATTATTTCTTGATGAAAATTACATGATATTTTGAACATATTTTCCATTATAGATATATCCACAAAACAATATATATCACCATATCCTCAAACATGTTCATATTTTTAAATATTATAAGTTTCAAACCGTAGATGAGAAATATAGGATGTGAGAGATATAAGATGGGGAATTCATCAATGAGGTCTTAGGAAATAATATCCTAGAAAATAAAGAAAAAAATTCTACCTCCTAATATAGGATTCAAAGACACTATTTGATCCTCCCATGAAAATAACAATATGTTTTCAAAATATGAGTAAACGAAAAAATGGTTAAAATTATTTTTATCCATTAACGATATGATCTAGGGAACAATTATGTATTTAGGTAATATAATATTATCGACCATGGAGGTGGAAAAATATTAATACTTATATATTATTATTTTATATTACCTTTATTTTTTTATTATTCATTTTCTATTATAAAAATCTTAAAATATGTTATCCATCCAATTATACCTTGTGATATGGTCTAAAATAAATAATCTGTATATATGATTTAGGGAATACCTTCCTCAATCTCTCACTTTCACAAAATACTCATATTATTATTCCATTTTATCCTAACATTATATTATATATAATAAACTATAAAGTCATATACAATATATCTTTTGGTTATAATCTAAAATAATTTTATACCACTATCATAAAATTCACTTTATATCAAATAATAGGAAATACCATTTGAAAATATATCCAAAACAAATTTTGGATGAAGTCTATATTTCTATTTAATATGAAACATGCACCCCTAATATATCAATGAAAACATTCTAAGACACCATATGTGGTATACTTGGAGGATCATAAAGGTAAAAACCCCAATTTAAACTTCAAGAGAACATTTAACATATCTATAAAAATTATACTAATGTAAAACAAAACATATCCCGAGAACCTATTGTAAAACACAATAAATTCATTTAGGGAATTGTCAAAGTCATACGTTTAGAAGATGATTTCAATTTAACTTCCTGTAATACATACAATCAATGTGAAAGAATGAAAATGTAAAGAATTTATTTTATATAGCACACATATTTTTAATTTTTTAAAAACTATTGATAAAAAAAATCCATAAGATCCCAAATAATAGTTTCCTATAAATTTGATAGCCATATTTTTCTTTTGATTGTTTTATTTTTTGGGATTTTTTAAACATATCGATACACTATGTAATTCTTGTATCAGGACTATGTAATCATCATATATAACAATACCAATAAAATATTTTTTGATTGAGATTTACAAATAAATATTTTTTAATAATGTTGATGGTATGGAATCATATTCATAATGGTCATCTCAATGACTATAATGAAATTTTATATCCGAGTCAATTCATCAGTGATCTATATATTATCTATCCCAAATGAAGTACACAATTGTTTTGGATGAATAATATAGAATGGATTCTATATACATCCCATTAAAGTAATCCCTTATATGTCTAGGAAATAATTTCTATGATATATATAAATTCATCTTAAATAAGTTGGCATATCCACACATTATTTTTCATTTATGATGTATTTATGTCAATGAATAATAATCTATCCTACATTCATTCATATATGGGATGGAATTTAAATATTTTTAGATACTCATTGGAACATATTCTATATCTAGAATATAATTAAATTCATCTGAGATAATGATACCCAGACATGTGTGTGTAAAAATGTATCACAATTAGATAATGTGGTTATGAATTAGAAACACACGTGTTTGTACAAGCATGCACACACTCGTGGGGATAGCATGGATCAATACTCATACCCCTAATATTATCCCACAATCAAGCTAACCCAATACAATTTGATGAATCAAAGGATTTATAGATTTGAATTCTTGAAAGAAGAGGACTCTTCCTACAATGTGAATTGTACCAGAATATGACTAGGTGTACACCCCTTCCTACCTAATATCTTCCATGATATTAAATAAATGGAATAACCCCCCCCCCCAAGTTAGTTTTATAGGATTTACACCATGATCATATATAAAATTACTTCAACAATTTTCCAATTAAGAATGCCACCAAGTGCAGACACACACATGTTATGATTATATAAATAAACACACAAATATATAATAATTTAAATATAAATAATTATAATCATATATATATTTACATATACAAGTATTTATACAATTGTTATTATTATTATATATATATCATAAAAAGATAAATATAAATATATATATTTATAATAAAATATTTACACAGATTAAAATATATTCATATATAATAAAAAATGGATACATACACATATGTATGATAATTAAAATTATAATTAATTAATTAAAATATAGTTATATTTTTATATAATGTGTATATTTAGGTTCATTACAAATATATAACCAACACACACATTCTTATTCCTTTACATATTTACTATATTTATATTTTATTGGTTACTTATAAATATATATTTTCAATATATATTTATTTCAAATATATATATATCTCTTTGGGATTAAATTATCCATCATAGATAACAATGTGTGAATTCCCACTTCTAAGACAGATTCCAAATTCATTTAAGATAACTATTTTTTCATATATAACAATATATATATAAATTCAATTTAATTTTTAAAAATAAATAATTATAAATTTTTTTTAAATATTTTCTACGTATATATAATATATATATATATATATATTGAAATATAAAATTTTATTTATGAACTTCTTTAAGTAAAAATATTATATATATTATGAATAATTTAAAAAATAGAAATTTATAATAAAATATATATACATTTATAAGTATAATTATATATGATTTAATATTAATATAAAAACCTAAAGACAGAAACACAATGATGTGTGGGTATATACATGTATATTAATAAATATTTATTCTTTTCTAAATATATAGTTTAGAAGTATAAATATATTTAAAATAAAAAAATTAATAGTTTTATTTAATTAAAATTTCATAATAAAAAATATGTATATTAATTTTAATTAAAATCATCAAATTTAATTGTAAGTGCATACTTATAAATTTATTTGTTATGCGAGTTTGTATGGAAAATAAATAAAACTGAGACTCTATAATGTACTAAACCAACACAATAAATAGTAACCAAATCAGTGTTCTAGGTGACCTTAACCATGTCTCAATGTATGTTAGAGGCAACCAACTATCCATCCAGAACTGTGATGATGTAAGGGTGTGACTATAACATTTTATTAGAGTATAAATTTTCATAAGCAATATAAATATAGGAATCATAAAATCTGATTAATGAAATATAAATATAAAAACCACTCTAACCAAAAGTAAATCACATACCATATTTCACACTAGTATGAACTATTTAAAATTTTTCATGGGTATAAAAAACTAATAAGGTCCCTCATGGGAAGATCATACACAATCCATAACAAATGTAAATAATTTTAACCACAATATGTTTCTAATTCATAGCATGGTCCCATAACCAGAATCAATCCAAGATACCTAACTAATGAATCCTTGATTAGTCCTTTACACTACATGTACCTATGATCTTGTTCTTTAATCTATTACTATTTTTTGGAACACTTTAATAGTGTTTGATTGTATCTTATTAGGTAACCAAAAGTGATGTTATCAAATATATATATACAAATTGTGTTTTATGATGATAAACCGCAATATACAAATAGAAGACAAAAATATATACCAAATTCGATCGTCATGTCTCACATTGACACCCATGATTGATTATACCAACCTCAAGTTGTGTCACAAATATCTACACCTAATATATCCACACCAAATGGGGAAGATCATACCACCATGGATCCATATTAGATAAAAACGCAATGGGGAAAGAGTGGTATACCATTAAACCATCCCATATATAAACAACTAGGGGGATGAGCATCCCACCCAAAAATGATATCATATATAAACTCCCAAGGAAGAAGAGAGGGCCAACATGGAACCATATAATATAAAAACACATAATGGTTATACAAACCCATTCCATAATATACAATAGTTAACAAACCCCATGGAGAAAATTATCCCACCACATATTGTACCTACTTTAAAAATACATTGGATTAAAAGAATTACACACAAAAATTCATTCCACTTAAAAAACAATAGGGGATGCACACCCCAGTTTTCAATCAATCAAATATTAAAATACCATTGGGGAAAAATGTCTTACCTTATAATCAAAATCATATAAAATCATCTAATGTGAGAGTGGTTCACCTCATAATCCATCTAATTAAAATACACCATGGGGGAAAGTATACCACCTTTAAATCCATATCATATAACAACAGTTGGAGTGATTGACCTACCACTAATTATATTAAATTTAAAAACATGTATTGGAAGAATATCCCACCTAGAAAACCATCTCATATAAAAAAATATATGATAAAGTGAAACACACATATGAATATATCTCATTTTAAAAAAACTTTTTTGGAAGAGACACACACATAAATCATTTTAAATTTTATATCCAAAACAATAACAATGTCATATACATTCCTACATTCTATAAAATTTTAATTAATACATGTTTACAAAATTTTAATATATTATTTTCAATTCAAAACACATGGGGGTCTCCCTATATTTTCCACACACCCAATAGAGGGTTGAATCCCTTCAGTACTTGTGTATATAATAATGTTGATATCTATTTACTACAAAATCCCACGGTATAGTTCATAATATTTAGTCACTGTTTAACTAAATATATCATAATGTCTATTTAGAGTACCAATAAATCATCCCATACAATTTCCATTTCCACTATTCAAGGAATGCCTCTTATAGATTCCAAAATACATGGATCTACATTTGAAAATACATTAGTTACAAACCAAATATTTTGATTCCAAAACAAAAAAAAATACAGAGTCTAGAAAATTAATCATTAGGTAAATGAAAAAATTTCATAGTGTCAATATACATTCCAGACACAAATAAATTGACATTAAACCATAAATATGGCTTAGATACCACCTAACTCATTTATAGTTTTTTAATTTATGTAAAACATAGCCAACAACATCGACTAACCAAAAATCCACTCCATCAATCATAATCGAACCACAGTAAGCCCTTAATAAACAAATAAATATTCCCATTAACTATTAAAAAATTATAATTAATTTACACAATATCAATATTAATTTAATACATACTACTTTATAAAAATTAAATTACCAACATGTTGGGGTTCCTTTGTGGTCTAATGATTGATCAACATGGTGAGGACCACCCATAAACTCCAACCAGACCTATATCAAAAAAATCACTTTTATATTAACAAATATATTTCACCTAAATTGATGGAAATATATTGATAACTTAATGAAGTGAGATAAATAAATGAAACCTAATGGAATATTATATAATCATCCTCCTATAACCCCCTTGAGCCATTCTAAGAAAATCCCAATTGTATCCTAATGATTCAACTAAACATCAATGATATTTTAAATCCAGAACTTTGTGAAAATCAACATAATATATATCCCAAATTGATATGTACATTCAATGAATATTGAAAATTAATAATTTAAAAACTGAAAAAACCACCTTAAATTGATATTAATTAAGGAGGTTGGATATAATAAGAGGAATGAAAAAATATCTTGTCCTACCCCACCCTAATACTATATCATATAAAAACACCTATGAAGAATATATTACATTCATAATATTCATCAAATTTCAAAGAGACATGGAGAAAATCAGACCAACCTATAATCAGTAAAACCAAAACATATATGGTGGGAAGGGGGGGAAACCCCAAAATATTTAAAATATTATGAAACACGGGGGGTGGGGATGAGTATAAAAATTTCAAATCAATATTATTTAAACCACTCTGGCAAGGGTGAAATACATTATAATCCATCTAATTTAAAAACATTGAGGGAGAAGAGAATAATTCCACAGAATCCATCTCATTGAAAATCACCTGGGGTGGAAGAAAATTTTAAGCTAGAATCTATCTAATTTAAAAATTCCCAAAGGAATATAAAACAACACTTAAATCCTTAAAATATATAAATAACTTGGGGGAAGACTGACCCACCAAAAAATACATCTAATTTATTGTCACATTGGGGTAATAGTGGACCAACCTAGAATCTATATATATATATTAAATTTTAATTATCAAAAACATAATATAACTTCTATAGTTTTCTATTAAAAATTGTTATATTAATTTACCAGGGTTTTTTTTAGGTTAACCCTTGCCCATCCTAAAAACATGGTGGGTCTCAATAAATTTTTTAGACACCCAATAAAGTATCTAATATAATTCCCACCATGGGTAGCCACTGTTCTATCTTTCATTTACAATAAAATATTTCTCTTAGGTATTATCCTACAAAATAAATGTTAATCATACTAGAATATAATTTCAATTTAGATAACCCCTTGGGTTTTATATCATATTTCACATTCTATTGTCCAATTCATTCCCCATATGGAATATAATGTTTTAGGTACAATATTTGACGACATACCTATTATACCTACACTAAAGAATATTCACATATGAAATGAATTCATAAAACTTTTAATCATTTTTTTGACAAGTGCACATTAGGTTAACATGAATGAAAGTACCTATAAAATTTTATTATGGTTTATGGATGTCTTTGGGAACAGATATCATTTTCAATTTTTTTTCCGTTTATTAAAAACATGGCTTCCAATATCGAACCAGATAAATTTAAATCCATCAGTCAGTGCCCAACCATAGAAGGTCTTTACTCCACTAATAACTAATATATTTAATTATAATATAATTATAATTAAATATTACATTAGTAATATAAATTTTTGATATAATACAATGGGTACAATTAAAAAACTCACTGAAAATCCCCCCATGTATTAATAATTGAGTAATGGGGTGAGAAGCACCCCAAATATATTCATCGACCAAAATAACATAAAATAACAAAAAATATATATCAAAATCACTGATCAATTTATCTTAAATAATTTAAATATTTTGATAGCTCATGTATCAATATAAATCCTTGAAATTGTATGAATCTCATTTATTTAGACATATAAAAATCTTCTTTATCTAATCCATGAATGACCTTATCTTATTAGAATGATTCCACTATACCCAGGAAGAATTGTTACACACTAAAAATATTGAATATAACACATTATGTGGATAAAAATAAAGAATAAGAATCAAGGAAGAATTAATAATCCATAAATTAAATGATGAGGCAAACTAATTTAAGTTACCATGAATCGATTATGTTTAAGTAGAGAATTTGTTGGGGAGAGGTTCTTGACCAAAATTCTTAGATTTGAAAATCATCAAGAAACTCAAATTGTGATTTCAATATAAAGAGTGAAATGTACATCCTATAATATTTAGAAATAAAATAGAAAACATGCATCTTATAGAATGTTCCATAGTCTTTGTAGTTTTCTATCTTCATAAAGAATCCCTCACTATGTATCCCCTCTAGAAAAGAATTATATAACTCCTAAAACCACAACCCATAATATTTAATTCATTTTTTGGGCCGTAATATAGAATAAAAAATTTCATCAGGGTGTAATTCCCCATTTAAACGTGTATGTAAAAAATTACAACCATAAATTAAGGCATGGTGACGTTCACCACTAAACAACCACCCAATTAGAGAAACCTGATGTTAATTCTTCTCGAGGACACCACGTGTCATAACTTCAACATTTTATCATCATATTTAATTTTTTAAAAAAATTTCTCATGGCCGTCATCTTTCCAAAATAAAGAATATGATAATCATTATTTTGAAATTTATCAATACTTACATAATGAATTTCCCTTATATTTCATCGATATCACCCCTTACATATTATGAAATTTACCAATTTTTGTAATCTCATATATCATGGTAACCCACTTGTATCATCAATATCAATTGTTTTATAATGGGGTCTTCTGATCCTTATAATACCTATATACCAGTAGGGTAACCCTTATGTGTCATGGAAATCACCATTGATCCTAACCATTGTTTATACTACGTTGTCCTAGAGTCAACCTTCACACATTTGTGGCTAACCATTATATAATATATCTCGGAGTAACCATTGTCCATCATAATGTTTCTATTTTTTATTAGGTAAATTTAGATTTATAGACCCTTATATATCAGAGTAAAACATTCATATCATTGGGTATCTTAGACTCATTGCATACAATTCCATTTTTATATTATTACCTATTACCGTTACCATTATATAGCATAAGGCGACTCTAATACATAATAAAATTTCTGCATTCTGAGTACCATATTGTATCAGTTTTAATAAACTTAAATATTTTTTCTATAAGGATTCCATTAAATATTTATCCGTTTACCACTATTGATATACATGAAAACACATAAGTGTTATAAAATATTAGACTTCCCTTTTGTGCATATACTTATATAATAAATATTATGTATGGAGTACACATTCAAATTAACTCATAAATATTATTATTTTTTGTCCTTTTCCATGAACAAACACCAAATATACTACATATGGATTCATTAATTATAATGAATCACCACATATCCTATGGATCTCAAATATAAACCTCTCAATATAATTCTAAACATTCTAATAACATAAAATTCATCGAAAAAATCACATCATTTGATTAATGCCTATTTCCTTCATAAGATTCCACAGAAATCCAAGGATAAATGAAGTCTTTGTTAACAAAAATGATGGTTCCTTCGTTACATTCCAATAAATAATTTACTCTCCCTATATTCAACTCAAATAAAAATATTCCATATTTAAATATATTAACAACAACTACAAAGTCAACATAAAATATTTTTAGACATTATCATCTAATTACCACATGTTAAAACACATGGAAATCCAATTATGAGTCCAAATTCATAAAATTATTCTAATAAATGAGAAATAATATTCAAATTTCTACTTATTTACAATATCCAATTACTTTAACATCCTCTAATTTGACAGAGCATTTATTTTAAAATGATTTGATGTGTTTGATATTTGATGATGCCTGTAACACTAAATATATGTGTTACATACATAAAATATATAATATTAATAAATTAATAAATAGTAAGATGAAAAATATACAATTATAGTAATAAAGTAATCTTATCACACTCTTAAAATATTTGATTCTTGATAAAGAATTTTAGTCTACTAATTTTATTTCTAAATTAAAATATATTATTTCCAAAATTTGTTTTTATTATATATGTTTTATATAATTTTTAATTTAGTATAATAATAATAGTAAGTAATTTTTTAAATAAATATAAAAATTTGTGATCACTTATACATTTATTTTAAAATTTTTAAAAGTGATTAAAAATATTTAACAATTAAAAATTTAGATTTTTTCAAAAAGCTGCTTCTATATACCCAAAATGTTTTTTATTCATAATTTAAATTAATTTGTTTTTTTGATTAAATTGTATAAAACTAATTGAAAATAGAAAAATTAAATTAAATTAAATTAAAAAATTTAATTATTATATGTCATGTAATAAGAATACATCAATTCATATTCTTAAAATACATTATTTTAATAATTGTTTTTAAAAAATTTGTGTGAGGGTATAAAAAAGGATTTATTACAACTCATGGAATTAAATATTTATAAATTAGTAAAAATTTAGGAATTTTATTAAAAAATTTGTATTATAAGGTCATCTAACTTATTATATATAAAGAATGATATCCATAGTAAAAGATAATCGGTATTGAAATGGTTAAAAGGAATAACATTGGAGTAAAACTAAGATATAAGCCGTCAAATATAACAAAAATGTTCAAAAATATGATTTTTTTTATTCTATTTAAAATTTTAATATAACTTATAATAAATTAACTATCCATATGGTTCCACATACCTAATAAAATGGTATTATTTTACTTTAAATATTTGATATTTACAAGGGAGGCACTAGCCTCACTTATAAACGTCTACCTTTAAATCTCATAACTTCACAGACATTGGGAACTATATATTTCATAATGAATACTAAAATATCTTAAAAAATATCTACTTAATAAACTTTATTACATATTTTTACCAAAATAAAATCCAATGGAGAAGTAAGTTATTATCAATCAGAAGATACTCAGTAGAGGGGTAATTTTCATTACCGATACATTTCGTGATTCTTTCAGCCTATAAATCCCCTAAATATTATATAAACATGTTAATATAAAAAATAAATATATTTTATAAAAATAAATATAATTATGTAATTGGTAAAACCATTTTATTTCCCCATTCTATTCAATGGAAAATTGATGTGTTTCTATTTCATATGTATGGAAAATCATCTCAATGAAGAGACATGTTTTATTTTTCTTCACCACCTCACATGGTGGGTTATGATGATTGATTTAATAAATATATATTCTATTTATCAAAAAATATATAATTTAAATATAAATTATTATTTAAATTTCATTTTTATAATTATATTAAAAATGAATATGTTACAAGGGTGTCTATATACACTACCACCTACATGAAGGGTTAAAAGTTATTTTTCCTAATAGACCAAGAAAATTTTATATGAAATATTATTTAATGAATAATTATAATGTTTAGGTCATGTATAATTTTACTAAATCAAAAAAAACATTACCCATGTTCATGGACCCGAATTTCCAATCTAAAATAGTGATGAATAATGAGATAATTATCTACCAGAATAATGATTTTAACGTTAAATTTATAATAACAAAGTTTTATGAAATTATATAGAGAATTATTTCTAATAATATAAGTATAAATGTTTTTCTAATATGATTTTATAATAAATATAAATTAATTATATTTTATTTTATAGGATGTGTGAAGTAGGTCGGATCTTGAGGAAATGGATTATGATGAAACATAATTTTTTATCCATATTATTCATTTTTAAAAAACCATTAAAGATATTTTATTCAATATATATCAGTTCAGTATCATAAATATTCTTTCAATCGTGTTATCAATTAATTTTTGATGTATTATTTGTATTTCGCGCCTTATTGTTACTCAAAAAGACTCCAAGAATAATTTTTTTTTTAAAATGTTGATTTTTGTCATACGTAAATTTCAACCTTCTCCAAATTAAATAAAATTGAAAAAATTATAATTTCATATAATAAATAGATTATATAATTTAATTATCACCAATATTTGTTTTTATTTACGATGGTTTAAAATTAAAATTTTGTAATGTTTATTATATTTTTTTTATTTGAACTGTGAAATGAATTTTTCAATAAAGTTTACCTACTAAAATAATTTTTTTTTCTATATGAAAGTTATTTATTTTTAATATTCAATACCTGATTAAAATTTGTATTTAAAAAATATAACCATATTATAAATGGAATTTAATATTTTTTAAATGTTTTCGATAGAAACATTAGTATTCTATTGTTTTTAAAATAATATTTCTAATTATTTTATGAATATATTTTTCATCAATGTTTGACTTGTTTAATGAATTTTATATCTAAATGGGGTTATTATTTAAGGTAACCTAAAATATTATATCTCAATATTATTAATGATTATTATGTTTCATGGTTTTTATCATGAATCCCATTTCTGTTCCCCATGGTTAATTAGGATACGATTAATTGATGATGGATTTCATGATACCGTGGAACATATATATATTGTTTTCATTAAGTTGTAGGTCATCCTAGTTTTTTATATCACTCCAATTCATTGGGTAATGATATATATATCATTATATAATAAAAAATAGTATGGTAAGTGGACCTAATCCAATTTGGGACATATTCCTCCAATAATGAAAAGTGAATTGTGAATGTACGCAATCACGTATATGGATTTGTGCATTCTATTATGATAGTCCTAATAGTAATCACTAAATAATGATTTTTTCTGTTCTTATAATCATTGAACACATTTCGTTGATATTCCACACTCTTATTAATCACATTTTTTTTATTATAATGTTTTTTCATTTACTCATTATTTAATATGAATGAATGATGGAGTATAGATTTCTCAATTTCTAATAATTCCATCATACTGTATTTAATTTCTTATTATCACATAAAATCAATGAATTATAAGATGCATTTTCCCTAAATCAATCAAGTGATAACACTCTTTTATATGTTTCTATTTCAGCATGTTATGATGAAATATTTTATATAGGATATATCTAAGAAGGATACTATGTGAGAAAATAAATTCATAGATATTGAATATATTTGATGAAATATTTATGCTTGTGTATCTAGTATCTATTTAATCATATCCATTAATATTAGGGGGCATGAATTGTTGGGATATGTGGCGAATAATAATCTAAACTGATGTAATTGTTATGTATAAAATTATCATCCTCCCTATATTGGTATATAAGTAGGGCATAGATATTTTAAGAGGTTTGGTTTTGAATACTATGATGAGTGAAAATATGTTATCATATTATGAAATTATAGTTCCATATATTGAACTAAATGTGTCATAGGTTGATAAGAGTGTTTCCCAATTTTTTACATTATAAAAATAATTTCACTGCATCCTCACCCAGATTAATGATTATTAATTTATAATATTATTTAGTTTTTTAATCATTTGTTCCAAATTGGTAGAAACATATTTAAAAATTATTGGTAAATGTAATCATTTTCTTCATGATTATCTTAATTAAATGGGGGATATAATTTAAAATATTTTAACTTTAATTGAGATAATATCTCATGCAACTCACCTTGTTGAGCATCCAAATGATCAAATAAATAAAAAACATATCATTTATTAATTCATGAAACAATATAAAACTTCATTTTGGGGGTAATCCAATCACATACTTTTAGTTAAATGGATTAGTTCCACCAATAGAATATTTTTATCTCCATATTTTCGAGTACAAATAATATAAAATTTTATATTTATCTTTATGATAACGAATAAGATAAAAGGTTAAATAATATTATGAATATGAGGAACTATGTGGAAATTAATTCATTTAATTGGAAGAGTATAAAATATTATTTTTTAGTAAGTACATTCCTAAAACTATTTTCATGAAAATAGAAAGGGAATTACTTGTGATAAAGTTAATTGATAATTAATGCATGGTCGGCTATGTGTAAAATATTGCATGAATTATTAGGTATACTTTTTTTTATAAAAATTAATAACGACAGCAAAAATTTATTTCATATTTAAAGGGAAATAAAAAAATTATTTTTATGGTGAATCAATAAGGAAATTATTTAATATGAAGAAATACGTTTATGTTCTCTCAGTGTAGAAAAGGAGATTATAAATTTTAATTATTTTCATATTTCATGGACCAAAATAAAATTATGTTATTTGATAAAAATTATAATAATAATAACTATAAAAGAACTAAAAATTTATATTGTATTATTCAAATGTTTTGTATAAAAAATTGAGGTAATTATTTCAAGGGAAATTATATATATTTTTAGTTTGTAAGAGAAGGTCTTCACGAAAATGAATTTCCACAGGATATAAAGAGATCATTCAATGCCATAACATGAGAAAAATTTCTACAAAATCCCCTCCCGAACATTATTAGATTTCCTATATTATGTTAACTATGTCATCCATTGAACATATATAAGGGATAATAATCACAATATAAGTCAATAAACTCTCCATCCTCAAGGCAATATAAATGTTCTTATGATCTCAAATATCAATATTGGATATGGAAAAAATGTTTTCATAGGTACAATTTATATCTATTATAAAAAAAACATATCTTAATTTATTTAGTATCTATTCAATCTTTAATATATGTTGAATTTTAAATTTTTGTCATAGAAGCACATCAAAAATTAAATGTTGTATCCTTGATGAAAACTTCTAATTATTCAATTGTCATATATCATGTATATAGATTCTCCCCTATAGATGTTTATGGGGAGGTCCTTATTCAAATCTATGTTTATATTACTCCACATAAATTTAATTATTTTTGAAAGGTATTATTTATATCTATATTGAGAAAATATAAATCAAAAGGTAAGGTACATTATGGTAGATATTTCAAATCAAAATATGATCATCTACTAGTGCGAGGATTGATATGAAATTTCCATGGAAATTAAATCCATTATATTGGTCATACAATATATTCATGATCCATATTTATCTAAAATGGTTTGGGGGAATCTCAAAATTGAAGATATTCATATTTCTTATGCACCTGTGATGTATTTTATAGATATATTACTATTGTTTCAACAAATAGTGAAATTTGTTTTTAATAAAACACATTCATGGTGCTGTTATAATTTCAATGCATCCTTGCTGAATGATCTAGATTCTGTAACATTAATTGAAGAAGAAATATCCTATATATTTATAAAAGGTATTAATTTATCCATGAATTAACTATGTGGTAAAACTCTCTTTTATAATAATAAATTAGGTTTTATACTATAATAACATTTATATCCTGAAAATAAAAATATACTGATGATGAATCAGAACATATACCCTATATTGATGATGTATTTTATCAACTTTAAAGAGTTCAATACATTTCATATAGTTACCATGGATCTATATATCAGTATAGGTTCAAAATAGGGATGTAGAAAAGAATAGTCTTCCATAAAATGTATGAACACTATGAATTCATAGGGATTCCATTATGACATTCAAAATCCCCAATTTTATTCATCTGTCTAATTAATAATGACATTATAGGTTACAATGATTAGTTTTTTGTAGTCCCTATTGTCGATGTTGTTATAAATTAAATGATAAAAGAACAACACGAAGATCATTTATTGATTTCATGTATGAACATGATAAAGATGAATATATTGGACAAACAAAGGAAATGATATTTTTTATAACAAAAGTATCATTCATTGGTCATGAATCTACAAGAAATAGACTATTCATAGATCCTTTAATGATGCAAGTAATTATATATTATCCCATGAAAACCATTTTGACTGGGATAAAGAAATTTATAACATTAGATGGATACTATAAATTTTTTTTATAAATTTCCCATGAATATATAATAAAATAACAATGTTATAAAAGAAGATAATGAAGTTTATTTTCGAAAATGAATGTGGTGATTGTTTCATGTAACTGAAAAGTAGGGTAGTTAGTGAAGGTTTTCTCACACTAACCTAGAGAGTAAAATTGTCTTTTGTATACATTAATGTATAAATGATGTAATTAGGACATGTTCTCCTACAAAATTACATGTTAGTATCATTTTATCAAAAAAAGCTGAAGGTTTATTAGAAAAATTACCAGACGCATTATTTTTAGATGAAAGTGGTAATTTTTTATTTAGAGATAAAATGAATTATATATAAGCATAAACATATGATATATATAGAAACATAAAAATAATTATCTATATATTAACGAAAAAGTGATTTATATCCACAAAAGTGTAGTGTTAGAGTTTAATGTATATTATTACTACATAACACACTACCTACTTATAAATGAAAAAATGGTAGTGGATGCTTTGACATTGAAGGATAATTCTAGAATTTCCATTCTGAAGTTCAAAATAGATATTATGTTAATATATTTTTTTATATTGACGTTGAAATGTTAATCGATTAAAAAGAATATTTCGTAGATTATTGTTAAACAATCTATATATATGATGATTTAAGATATGGATAAGATTGATTTGGAGGTTCATAACAAAGTAAAAAATTTTCTTAAATTCAACTATATTAGTGTGGAAATGTTAATGATTAGAAACCATATATAATTATCCTTAATAGCGATTTTTTAGAGATCCATTGGATGAATAACATATCTCATTATTCGTTATCCATCACTATATTACAATGATTTATATAGATTGAAAATAGTATTATTCGTGGGTAGAAATGATTAGAGATATTTAAGAGTATGTATCTTGATTCCGGGTATGCTGGAAATTTTTTTACGAAGACCAAAAGTATATATGGATGATACAACCAATATATATAAATATATATAAATAGAGTAACAGGACCATGGAGTTTGTTTTAGGACTTACCATGTGATATAGAGGACATAATTCTATTTGGATTTTAGTTGAATACCATATTTCGTTATCCCATTTCATTTCTGTCATGGAATATTTTTTACATGATCAAATTTTCAGGATATATAATAAGTAATTGGTTAGTATGAATGTAGTACCAATATTAATTCTATTTAATCAAGATATTAGTATTTCCTTGATATCATGGAGAAGTCTTAAGTAATCATTCAACATAGAGTGGATCATTTTAATTAAATATCATCCTCAAACACCTGGTTTGTCTAATTGGAAAATTGAAGCAATAAATGATATAATGAGAACATAATAATTTGGTTTCAACGGATGCTTGGATCAATACCTTCCTATATAATAATTTTGTGAAAATAGTTATTATCACATGAGTATTCAAATTTATCTTTAAGAAGTGCTTCCTAGAATAAATTCTAAAAATGAATCATTATAGGGGGAAGTTTCTGAACAAAATATTTTGATACAGGATCCTATTGGTGATGTATATAACAAATTTTGAGCTATTTAATAACACCATAGGGTACTAATGATTTTATATAAGAGTAATATTTATACCCATTATTAGGATATTGAATTTGTTGTTGAGGATAATGAATAATTTTGGATATCACATCATAATGATGTAATGATATTTGAAAATTAGGGGATGATCCACCCTTGATATATTGGTCCAAATGTGATTTCTGATAATATCATAGTGGTAGAATATCTCTTGAAAAATCCACTAAAATTATCCCATGTTCATGATATATCTTGTGTATCTAATTTATGTAAGTGAATACAAAATCCTCCAAATATACATAACTCATAAGTTATACTATTAGAACTTATTTATTCATTTAAAGAGCAGCTCGTAATAATCATGAATCAAATAGATAATGTTCTACAGAATATGACCACTCATATTTTGAAGGTTCAATGATGAATCAAAAATATATGTTTGATAAATGGGAAAATAGAGTGATAATGGTGTAGAATTATCATAATTTTTTGTCAAATAAGTTTAATATCATGGTATAAATTTTTATAATTGGGTAGAACGTAATACCGAATGATTTCATAATATAGTTCTCTTGAATAATGTACATTTTCTCTATATCATATGAGGATGTGAAGATAGAATTTATGCGACTAATACATTATTACAATATAAAATAAATGAAATAAATATATTGTTAAATAAAAATGAAAAAATTATTGTAAAATAATATTTTAATGAAAACATAGAAATAGTATAGAATGGATTTGGAATGTTAGTATAGTAACTCTTGGATAAATAAAAATATTTTTATTGTAAGCCTTATTTATATTTTATTTATTATCATTAAAAATAAATTATATTATTTGGTGTATTAACCATATTGAATATAGTTATTTAATAATAAGGAAATTTTGTGATCATTTATTGTTTTATTACAAAATTTCAATAAATAATGTCAAAATCATGTAAATATAAAAAAGAAATATTTTGAAGAAAGTTATTTTTAAGTACATAGTGTTCTTTATGATAATATAATAAATTATTCTCTATAGATTAATGATTTAATTGATTTATAGAGTATATATTGAATCTAATAAACTAACATTAATGTATTTTTAATTATAAAAAATGAATGAAAATAAAGGAATTTATTTCATAAAAAAAATTTATCTAAGAAATATTTTTAAAAATTTTATCCTTGGATATTAGAGTTCTGTTTTCCATCTCTATAAATTAAATCAATGAAAATAGATTCTATATTTAGAATAAAATATAATGATTATTTTTATACCATCATGTTATTTTCTATCAATAATGAATAGTTATAAATGTAAATGTTAATCATCAAGGTAAAGGTTAAATGGTTTATGTGGGGGATAAAATAAATGAAAAATTAAATTTATTTCAAACATGTAAAAATATGAATTGATTAGTTTCATTATATGTAAAATTATCCACATCCAACTTTTTTCTATAAGATGTCACTTTCTTGAGAAAAGAATTTTCTTTATATTAAAACATTATATATTTAAAAGGGTACCCATCCACTCACATATAAAAGGGAACTAACTCTTCTCACATCATCATTAACATTGATCACTCTATCTCATAAATTTGATAAAAAATAAATTCCCAAATTTATAACCCATAACTTATATGTCCTCATCTTATTCACTTCCATCCTACAACATGTTTGGGTTTGAGCCAAATAAAGACACCAAGTGAGTATGTAATTATATTTTTTTAATAAATTTTTGGTTACATACTACATAAAAATCATATAAATATTAATCTAATAAATTAGCATGATGACAGAAATATCATTAAAATAATGAAATTATTTATGTCATTATTTATTTTATTTTCAATATCTTTTCCATCTAATAGAAAATTAAGAAATTGATCAAGTGTATTTATAGAAAACTATATCCATGAGGTGAAATGTTTCATTTATGATAACTACCTAAAATGGATTGATATATTTGTTTATTTAATTACTGTATTCTATATTTAGGATTTAATTTTGATTACCCAGAATTACTGTGGAATTGTTTTTAAATACATGGGAATTTTACGAGACTATGGAAACAGACGGTGCTGGATTCCAAGGCCCAGTGTGGCCGGAATAAATTTCTAATGTTTTGTTCATGTACGTTTAGTAAACATACGAGTGGGTTTTTTATAACTCTTTAATCGATGGTCAAAATTGAATTTTGAGGGCACCATTGAACTCGTAGTGTTAGTGATTTCTTAGTAATACTTTCACTGCAGTTGTGTTCAAATGAGAATGGATTATTGTTTTTGGGGTTATTTAACAAGGTTAAATAGAAATAAGGTGATAGCTTATTTTTTATTTCTTGGTGGTTATATGCTCCAAGAGGAGGTTAGTGGTGGGGGGCCACCACACCATAACCTCCAATGAGAGATTTTCGAGGTAGGTCCCACCTTCACATAACCTCCCATGAAAGGATATTTAGCATGGGGACCACATAGGCTTTAACCCCTTGTAACTCTCCATAAAGTTGGGGGGAAACACTTCAACATCCCCCTCTAATTAAATGTTGAAACCAACTAAGAATTAATTGAAACCCCTCGTTTAATTAATTGAACTTTTGAATTATTTTAAATTCAATCAAACGATTAAATAATAGAAAAAGCTATTATTTCATTTGGTTGGAAAATCATTTGGGTGATACTAGAGAGAGAACATCATCCTCTCAATGAAGAACACGAAGAATGATCCATCCACCAGAGAATGACGAACATCATCTTCTTCCTTCTTCGACCGGGGAAAGTATGTGGAAGCACCACCACCCACGAAGAATGCCGACAATGTCATCTTCGACTCATCTTCTCCGAACTCTTCCTCTTCCGATGATATTGAAATGACACTGCCATCCTGCGACTACGTCAACTTTCAGCGACAAGCGAGGTAGGGGGATTTGAGCTATTTTGTTCCCTTTCTACGTCGTTAATATTTTGGTATTTTTTATGCCGAATGTTATGAACATAACATGGGGGGTTCGGACCGAAAAAACATAGCTAACCTTCCCCCTTTGGTTGATCTAGTTTATTGATGATGGAGAAATGGACCACGGCAAACAACGGCGGCCGGCGACGGGCCGACCGTGAAAGAAACTGGCGGCGCAAAGGTCATCGGGTCGCCAAGAGGGTGCAGAACCGTCTTTTTATGTAGAGGGGAGTCACGACCAAGGTGGGCCACGGCACCGTCGCGCTGTTCCGTAGAAGACCCATGGTCTATGGCTGCGGTGGACATGAGAGGGGTGGATGGGTGAGTGGGACTATGGTGCGCGCTACACAGGTGGGACCCTTCGGGTCCCACGGTTACAGGGGTCGGCACCATACACTGGACATTACTAACAATGAGGGTCACCACCACCACCTCCCCCCCACCACAGTGTGGTGAGCTGGGCGACGCGGCGTGGCTAGCCGGGCCCCGTGGCCTGCCAGCCGCTGGGCCCCACAGCCAGCCGGGTCGGGCAACACGGCCCGCAGAACTGGTCCATACGGCCAGCCTGGCCAGCCAGGCCGGGCCACACAGCCTGCCGGGCCGGGCCACACGGCCACCCCATCAGGGCTGCTTTCGGGCTCAACTGCCTTCGGGCCGTTCCACCCAGTTGGGTCGGTTCAAACTCACGGACTGGGTCAGACCCCACTCCGGACCTAGGTCGAGTCTGGTCAGGTCGGTTAAACTGGGCTGGACCGGACCCGAACCCATCAAACCCGATTACACCTAATCGCCCATAACACGGGCTACGAGTTTCCGATCGAAGAACCGTCTATGGTGACGAAAATCTTGGAATGAGACAATTCATTTGGAATATCCCACTTGAGTTTTGGACATAGTTGGAGTATGGTAGGGATAGTTTGATCTTAAAAACCAACAAGGCCCCTAAGACGGAAATGGCAATAACTCACAGACCGGGCGTCCGATTGACGCGTCGTCTATTGCGCTGAGACCCCTCTAATGTGTTTGTATATTGAGATACATCCATGGGAGACTTCAGGACATATGGAGTATCTAATAGTAACTCATGGAGTGGATCCTCTCGAAGATGAGCGTACAGAGGTGTGAGACCTTGTAACAGGCAGACCTGACGACTGTTTGACCGATTCGACTCGGAGTGATTCGACTATCCCAGTGTGGAGCGCCTGGTAGTTTGCGGCAGACCCATGGCGGAGCAGCACCCGGTATTTGGTGGCAGACATACAGTACAAACTATTTAGAGTACCCTTGTAGGCTATTAGGGGGATCACACGATATTTGGCGGCAGACCCACAACAGACGGAGCACCTGGTAGTTGGCAGAAGAACCATGGTACTCAACAGGAGTAGTACCTCAACAGTCCATGGATATTGAGAAGTTCCTCTATGTCGCAATAGGACCACTATAATCGATATAGGAGGAGTTCTCCATGATCCATGGTTTCGAAAAAGAAAATTCTGGTTTGAGAGGAGTCAATGTCCTTTGTGTTTTCCTCATGATTGAGATGGGTTAATTGATAAATTATTTTTATGTATGGTCATATTACTATGTAATGGTTATCCGTTGATTTAATATCCTTTTTGTTTATCTTTGATTAATTTTTCGAGACATTGAGGGTCTCTGGGTCCGTACTCATTATCATTATACTCACCCCAGCACAGGTTATGCTCGCATCTCGTTGTGTTGGATGCATATGATGGACAACGTTGACGAAGGCCGAGAGCGCTAGGACTGGATGGTACCCGGAGGAGGACCATACGATGTATAGGTACACGGTGGAGTCTGACGGAAGTGGAGTGTTGTGGAGGCCATGTGTACCTACCCTTCATGTAGGAACCCCCGAGTACGATCCTGGAGATGTTTTCACCTTTAAATTTTTTGTCCCATTTCAGTTGTACTTGCTTTCAGTTGTATTTTTACTTTATATTTGGGCTTGTATTTTGGCCCCCAATTACATTCAGTACACTTTTTATACAGCTTTTACTTAGTTTTTCCTTCCACTTGTACTCTGGTTGTGTGTGTTTTCGATTTATAAAGGCAATGCCTTCCCTATTTTAGAGAATTATGCCTTTCGTGCTAGTCTCCCCCCTTGGACTATGGAAGGCGGGCATGGGGTAGACACGATACGTCCCCTGGGACCTGTATCATGACTACCCCAAGGCCTTCTTCCATAGGCCATGTGCTAGTGACTAGAACCAAAGGCATAATTCCCAAAAACTCGGAAGGAATTGCCTTTATAAATCATAAACACACACAGCAAGAGTACATACAGAAGGAAAAACTAAGTAAAATATGTATAAAAAGTGTAATGATTTTAATGGGGGGCTATAATACAAGCCCAAATATAAAGTACAAATAGAACCGAAAGAAAGTAAAACTAAAAAGGGAAAAACATCTGAAAAGTGAAATAGCTCCTAGATCGTCCTCTGGGGTTCCTACCTGAAGGGTAAGTACAGATGGCCTCCACATCACTCCACATCCGTTAGACTACTTTGTGTACCGATATGTCGTAAGGTCATACTCCAGGTACCATCCAGTCTTGGTGCACTTGGCCTCCATCATCGTTGTTCGTCGTCTACATCCAACACAACGTGCTACGGGCATAGCCCGTGCAGGGGTGAGTATAACGATACTTATTAGGGACCCCGAGACCATCAAGGCCTCACAAAATTAAAAATGGATAAACCACAAGGTATAAAATCAATGAATAACAATTACATAGGTATATTCCCATAAATATACCTATGTGATCAAGTAACCCATCTCAATCATGTGGAAAACACAAATGTCATTGACTCAGCTCAAACCAGAATTTTCATTATCGAAACCATGGATGCTGGAGAACTCCTCCTCTCTCCAGTACAGTGGGCATGTCGCGACATTGAGGTGATTCTCACTAACCATGGACTGCTAAGGTACTCCTCCTGTTGAGTACCGCGGATCCGATGCCAACTACTAGGCACTCTGTCTGCTGTGGGTCTGCCACCAAATACCTGGTGCTCCCCCTAATAGCCTATAGAGGTACTCCTCCGATTGAGTACTACATGTTTTCCTCTAAATACCAGGTGATCCTCTTCCATGGGTCTGCTTCCAACTACCACACGCTCCCCACTGAACTACTCAAATCACTCCGAGTCGAATAAGTCAAGCAGCCATCATGTATGTATGCCACTAGGTCTGTGCACTCTATACGCTCATCTCTGGGAGGATCTACTCCACGAGCTACTAGTAGATAATCCAAATTTTACAAAGTCTCATGTGGAAGTATCTTAAAGTACTTCCATGTCATATGGGTCTCAACGCAACCTACAACACATCAATCAGACGCCCAGTTTTTGAGTTGTTGACATTTCTGTCCCAGGGGCCCAGTTTCTTTTTATGATCAAACCAAACTGAAGTTACTCCAAATTTTCCCCAAACTCAAGTGGGATATTCCCAAGGAATTTTATCATTACATGATTTTTGTCAGCGCAGACGATTCATTGAACAGACACTCGTAGCCCGAGTAATGTGCGATTAGGTGTAATAGGGTCTGACGGTTTCGGGTCCGGTCCAGCCCAGTGGGACCGACCCGACCTGACCCGACCCAGATCTAGACTGGGGTCTAACCCGGTCTGTGGGTATGACCCAACCCAAAGGGGCTTTCTAGCAGTGTTGGTTGTCCACGTGACCTGGCCCGGCTCACCGTGTGGCCCGACCCGGCTGGTTGTGTGGCACGACCCGGTTGGCCCCATGGCCCACCCCGGTTGGACATGGGGCCTAGCCGGGCGGGCCATGGGGACAACCCCGATTTGTCGTGGGGTCTGTCCCGGTGAGCCATATGGACTGTCTAATGAGCCACGATTGGTTGGCCCGGCCGTGGGGGGTGGGCTGCCCCCCCCCCCCCATGTGTACTTAACGACCAGTGCATGGCGTCAGCCCCAGTAACCACAGGACCCAAAAGGTCCCTCCTGTGTAGTGCACACCGACAGCCGGCTTAGCCATCCACCCTACCATATCCACTGTGACCACATGCCTCATGTCTTCTCCGGTGCTGCGCGACGGCGTTGCACCCCTACTTTCCCACCACGACATGCCCTGGCCGCTGTCCTACACCACCGGCAAGGCACGCCAGGGCCGTGCCCCTCCGCCATGACATGCCTTGGCCGCGACCTACTGCTTCCCTCTGCGTGGCATGAAGGATCCCAACACCTCCACCGTCGCCCGACGTGGCCGCGGCTCTCCTCTACATATCGAGGTGGTGTCACATCCTCTAGGCGACCAAACGGACTTTGTGACGCCGATTTCTTTCACGGTCGGCCCGTCTCCAGCTTCCATTGTTCGCCGCAGTCTGTTCCTACATCGTCAACATACACAATCAACTAAATGGGGAAGTTTGGTCGAGTTGGTGTGGTCCGATCACCCCCCATGTTATGTTGATAACATTATGTAAAATGAATTCCAAAATATGAACGATGTAGAATGGGAAAAAACAACTAAGATCCCCCTACCTCACTTGTCTTTAATCATTGACGAAGTCGTGGGATGGCGGCGTCGTTTCGTCAACCTAAAAAGAGGAAGATATTAGAGAATATGAGTTAAAGACGACGCTGTCATCGTTCTTTGTAGGTGGTGGTGCTTCCACTTACATGTCCCGGTTGAAGAAGGAAGAATATTATGTTCATCGTTCTTCAGTGGAAGGATTGTTCTTCGCGTTTTTTGTTCAGAGGATGAATTTCTCTCTCAAGTCCCACCCAAATTAATTTCCAAACAAATGAAATAAATGATTTTTCTATTATATAATCTCTGGCTTGAATTCAATATAATTCAAATGTTGAATTAATTAAACGAGGGGGTGTAATTAATTCTAAGTGGGTTGGCACATTAATTTAGTGGGGGAAGTTCATGGGTTCCCCCCTCCCACATTTTGGAGTGTTATAAGGGGTTAAAGCCCTTGTGGTCCCCCTGCTAAATATCCTCCCAAGGGAGGTTTTTTGTGTGTGGGACCCACTTACATAACCTATCATGGGAGGTTATGGTGTGGTGGCCCCCACCACTATCCTCCTCATGGATCTTATAACCACCAAGAAATAAAAAATAAGCTATCACCTTGTTTTTATTTAACATTATAAAAGAACCCCAAAAACTATCATCAATTATCGGTAAAACGCAACGGCAGTGAATGTCTTAGTAAGTAATCACCGACGTTGCGAGGTCAACAGTGCCCTCAGAATTCAATTCTAAGCAGAAGTTCAAGAGTTATAAAAAAGCACTCATATATTTTCTTAATGTACTAAAAAAACATTAGAAATTGATTCTGGACACACTAGACCTCAGAATCAAGCTCTGTCAGTTTCCGCTGACTCGTAAAATTCTAATGTATTTTTAAAAAAAATACATTGGAAATTTGGGTATTGAAATTCACCTCACCTCAGGGCTTTACATCCCCATAAGCTACAACTCAAACTAAGGGAACAAATGGGGGAACTGAGCATTCATCTGAGCCTCATACTCCCATGTGCTCTCCTAGAGGTTCTCTTGCTGCCAACGAATGAGCTCCAGAGATATAGACCATCCACGTAGGACCCACTCTTGTCGATCCTCCATCTCCACCGGAACCTCTGTCAAAGTCACTCAGTCATCGATGTCCAGCTGTCTGTGGCCGATGATGTGGGATGGGTCATGCATGTTTCTCCTCAGCTGAGATACGTGGAAGACATCATGCACCCAATGCAACTGAGGTGAAAGATCTAATTGTTATGCAACCTCCCTTACTCTACTAAGGACCTGGAATGGTCCGATGAACCTCGAAGATAGCTTTCTGCCTCGGCCAAATCTCCGTAGACCTCATTGAGGGGAGATCCATAGGAAGACATGGTCACCATCCTCAAACTCCAGAGGTCTTTGTATCCTGTTATCATACAACTTTTGTCAACACTGTTCAGTCTTCATCCTCTCCTAGATGATCTACACTTTCTCGGTGGTAGCCCGTACCATCACTGGTCCCACTAGTGTGGACTCCCCTTGGTCTGTCCCGCATAGTGGTGAACTGCAAGGTCATCTATAAAAGGACTCAAAAGGTTCCATATCGATGGGGGAGTGACAAATGTTGTTGTAGGAAAAATCCACTAAATTTAGGTGATCCTACCAGCTGCGACTGAAGTCAAGGACACATGCACGGAGCATGTCCTTGATGTTCGGGATGGTTCTCTCAGTCTGACCATCCATCTGAGGATGGAAGGCGGCTCTGAAGTGAAGCTCTGTCCTGAAAGCTTCCTTCAACCCCTTCCATGGCTAGGAAGTAAATTGTGTGTCACGGTCGGAGACAATAGAAGAAGGTACTCCATGAAAACGCACAATCTCCTAGACATAGAGGCATCCCAAACTCTATACTTAGTCATGATCTCTATTTGGTAAGAAGTGGACTGACTTCATGAGTCGGTTGACAATCACCCAAATTGTGTCATGACCCCTGCATGTACGTGGAAGACCTATCATGATGTCTATGGATATCCCATCACACATCCACTCTGGGACCTCTAAGTGTTGAACCAAACATTCTTGTACCTGGTGCTCTTCCCTCACTTGCTGGAAAGTGAGGCACCGTGAGACAAACTTTTCTACTTACTTCTTCATACTTGGCCGTCAGTGATGTCATCTTTGGTCCTGGTACATATTCTCCACTATGGGATGTACCTCTAGAGGGGAAGTGTGAAACTCCCACAACACTTCCACTTGAAGTGCAACTGGTACCATGGTATGTCATCTGAAGAGGTTGATGTACTCCCCACCATTAAAAAAACCATCAGGTGCTTGCACTGTGGATATCTAATCACGTCGCATCATGCTGTCAGTGTCCCCATGCTTCGCCTCCCTAACTCGTTGAAGAAGTGGGTGATTGACTATAAGAGACTGAATATAGGATACTACATCCCTATACACAAAGGATATCTATAAGGTAGCTAGCTGCTATGTTGCCTCTCCTAGCAGTTGAATGTCAGTCCTCCTGCTGAGCACATCCGCAACAATCATCCCCTTCCTAGGTGTATATACAATCTTGAAGTCATAGTCCTGGAGGAACTCAAGTCATCATTGTTGTATCAGGTTCATGTCCTTCTAAGAGAACATATACCTGAGGTTCTTGTGATTAGGGTGTATGGTAAAACGTTCACCCATAAGATAGTGTCACCACATCTTCCATGAGAATTCCACTACTTTTTACTCTAGGTTGTTGGTAGAATAGTTCTTCTCAATCTGTCTTAACTACCGAGAACCATATGCGATCACTACTCCCTCCTTCATCAAGACACACACAAGTCTGGTCCTTGATGCATCACAGTAAACTATGTACCCCACGAAATCCTCTGGAATCCACAAGATGGGGGAACTAGTTAGCCTCTACCTCAGCTCCTGAATTCTTTGTTGACATCTCTACGACCACACGAAGGGTTTCCTCTTCTTCATCAAGGTTGATAACGGTGCTAAAACATTGGTGAAATCTGAAATGAATCTCCGTTAATAGCCAGTCAAACGTAGGAAACTCCGTACCTCTGTCACACTCCGGGGTGGCACCCACACAAGTACCGCCTAGATCTTTGCTGTATCCATTGCAACTCTTTCCTCCAAGAGGATGTGTACCAAAAAGTGAACCTCTCTAATAAAAAACTCACACTTCGAGAGCTTACAATAAAGCTAGTGCTCTCAGAGTGTGTCCAGTACTACCAGAAAATGGTAGGCATGCTCTTCCTCAATACTCAAGTAGATCAGTATGTCGTCGATGAAGACTATCATAAAGAGATCGAGGTATGGCTGGAAGATCCTGTTCATGAGACTCATGAACACTGCTAGAGTGTTGGTTATACCGAAGGGCCTAACCAAGACTTTGTAATGGCTGTAATGACACCTAAAGGCTGTCTTCTTCAAATCCTTGTCTCGAACACTGAACATTGATATCCTGATCTGAGGTCTATCTTCGAGAACCATCGTGATCTCTTGAGCAGATCAAATAGGTCATCAATCCTCGAGAGTGGCAACTTGTTCTTCACGGAAACCTAGTTCAGGAGATGATAGTCGACACAAATCCTCAGGCTCCCATCCTCCTTATTGGTGAACAGAATCAGAGATGCCCAGGGAGAAAAACTAGGCCGGATGAATCCCTTTCCCTTCATGTCCTCAAGCTATACCCACAGCTCACAAAGATCCACTGGAGCCATCTGATACACTGGAATAGATATCGGTGACGTCCTGGGGTACAAGTCAATGTAGAAGTCCACCTCTCTGTGATGAGCTAGTTTGAGAACATCATCAGGGAAAACATTTTAGTACTGTTCCACCACTATAGGATATGTTGGACTCTCCACATCAACTGCTCCGAGGGTAAGGCAAGCCACCTGGTGAGTGATCAGCTACACCCTCCTCCGAGTAAGTCTACCATGTGCTGCAAAGGCTTCCTTCTAGCCAGTGAAGGTGAACCATGTCCCATCCATGCGGACAGAACGTAATTTTCGCCTAATACAATCGATCTAAGAATGGAGTGTAGATAACCAGTCCATACCCAAGATAACATCGTAAGGCCTCGGTGCCACTACTAGGAGATCCCAACCGATGATCTTGCCTCCTAGAATCAACTCACACTACTGGAACCAGTGTGTATTCATTGAATCTTCTCTCATAGGAGTCTCTAGTCGTAAGGATCAAGCCAACGACTCTATCGTAATATCCGAGATCCAAACAAGGGTAGTGTAAATGAATGAGTAAATGGAACCTGTGTCTATATGAACTGCATCTTTGGTGGCGTAGACATAGATCGTACCTCATATTATCTTTGGAGGGACATGGTCATAGGACTCAGCTTCCTGAAGCTGAGCTCTCCCCTGTCCAACCACTCCCTACGATCAGGGTGGACCTCTTGGTGGTGGTGGCGGTAGTACCTCATATTGTTGTCCACCACCAGTTGCACGTCCAGCTCCTATGCCACGTCTTCCTCCGCCCTGAAGGATTCCTAGATCGAACCACTGCATATGCATGCGAGGTCCCTGAAATGTTTGATGATCATTATTAATGTAGCTCAAATAGTCACTGGCCATGTGACCAAGCCCGTCGTAGGAGTAACACTGTCCTGTACCGGCATGTTTTTCTCTATCTCCACTCTGGGTGTGCCACAAAACCGATCTTGAGTCGTGCAGTCAACTACTTGTGGTCCTGGTCCTCTTTGACCCTTTTATCATCTGTCTACATCTAGCTGCAGAAGACTCTACTGCAATTTGAATAGTGGTGGGTCTTGCTTCTGGAGACTTCTCGGCAAAGAAACTCTCTAGTAATAGGGCTCTCTCTAACACCACCATCTATTTTGTGATGATGTGGGAGATAACTGAATCTCTGATCTCTCACCTGAGTCTCTGATCAAAGGTCCAGGACCTGAAGAATGGGTCACGTAACATTTTAGTGGAGTAGTTTGAGAGTTCGTTGAACCCCACTGGGTACTGAGCTACACTCATGCTAACCTAATGCAGATTTAGTAGTTTCTATATCCACATCGCCCGAAGGGTGGCTGGTAGAAACTACACCTGTAATAGGCCCTTGAAGTCTGCCCAATGAAGTGTCACCTCGTCATGCATCTAGAGCATTAGTCTCTACCATCTGTCTACTACTACATAAAGGAGGTTAGTAGAAAGGATCATCATGAATTCGGCTGGTGTCCCTACGAGCCTGAAGGCTCTTACCACAACCTCCAGCCAATCCTCAGCTGCATGTGGGTCTGTGTCTCCTTTGAACCTGTGTGGCCTCTAGTGCTAGAACTCAGGAAACATGCTAAAGTGTTTTGCACTCTTTGCTACTGGGGCTGGTACATCGGTGGCCCAATGGAATGTAGTATTGCTGGTGACTCAACTAGATGAGGGCCATGTACTGAGGCCTCATCGCTCGACGGGCTGTCAGTATGTACAACTCTCAGGGCTCTAACTGGTCGTCTGCGGGAAGGCATTCTAAAAGAAACAGATGTTACACGGTTAAAAAATTATACCTGGTGAGCGGACCTAGTTTGAGGTGAAAAACTTTTTAAACACACACACAATCAATGTTTTTGTGTACTATGTCAGAAATCAGTTGTCATGGTTCTGGTGTACGGATATGTCAACCATCGTACCAACACTGGATTCCCTGAACTGAAATCCACACACGGTACCCGTAACACTATTTCATCACAGAAATTAATGATCAGAGTCCTGATTTCTGTGGTAGAACTGAATCCTCTGATACTAATTTTTCATGACCCATCCCCGGGGCCCCTATTATGACTACCCCAAGCCCGCCTTCTATAGTCTAGGGGATGGAGACTTCAAATAAAGGAAATTCCTTCCCAATTTTTGGTAATTATGCCTTTGGTGCTTGTCGCCAGCCCCTAGCCTATGGAAGGTGGGATTTGGGTAGTCACGATATGGGCCATGGGGTTGGGTCATGACAAGTGCTCAAAAAACGATGAAGAACAGAGGGTAAAGAAGCTGGCGGCCAAAGGCTGCCGGGTCACCACAAGGTCCTGACACCGCCATGACATGAAAAAAACCAAGCCAACACCAGATGGGCCATGGCAGTCTTAGAGGGGCGTGATGTCGTCGCACCATGCCATAAGGAAGATATAGGGCCAAGAGGGCCACAATGGTAAGATGACGATCAAGGTACTGTCGCACCGCACAGAGGAACTAGGGACCACGGCCAGTCCCGGCCGCGGCGGAGGCGACGCGATGTCATCGCTCCACAAAGAGGCCATCGGAAGCGCGGTACCATCGTGCCGTGGTGGGAGAGCTAGGGTGGCTGGCTGAGCCGGCTGCGACTGCACGCTACAGGCGGGACCCAAAGGGTCCCGCGGAGAAACAGAACCGGTGCCCAGTGCCAATTCGGATCTAAAACAGGGGGAGCGACACACCCCTCCCATGCGTGGCTAGTCGGCCCACGCAAACCGGCCTACCGGGACGCCCCACGGTTCAGGCCACACCCTCGGGCTAGATCAGACCCGCGGACTAGGTCAGGCCATGTCGGTCTGACTCGGTCGGACTAGACCCAGACCCGTTTTACTCAAATACACCATTTTGCATGTATCTTGGGCTACAAGTGTCTGATCGACGAACCGTCTACGACGACTGAAATCTTGGAACGAGACGATTACTTTGGCTTATCCCACATGTGTTTTGGACATATTTGGAGTATATTATGGTTTTTTTGAAAATAAAAACCCAACCGAGCCCCTGGGACAGAAATGTCAATAACTCACAGACCGGGCATCTGATTGACGTGCCATCTATTGTGTTGAGACTCTTATGACTTGGATTTCCATTGAGATACTTCCACGTGATACTTCATGTCATTTGGAGTATCAAACTATAGATCTATGGGTGTATCCTCCTAGAGAAAAGCGTACATAGTGCGGAGACCTAGTAGCTTACAGACCTGATGACTGCTTGACCGATTCGACTAGCTGAGTGGGGAGCTCATTGTAGTTGGCGGTAGTCCCTTGGCAGAGAAGTGGACGGTATTTGGCAGCAGAACCACGGTACATGACAGGAGGAGTACCACTACAGGCTATTAGGGGATGGGCCCGATATTTGGCGGCAGACCCACAACGGATGGAGTAACTGGTAGTTGGCAGCAGACCCACTATACTCGACAGGAGGAGTATCTCTGTAGTCCAAGGTTAGTAAGAAGTGTTTCAGTGTCACAACATGCCCACTATACTCGACAGATGAGGAGTTCACTAGTAGTCGTGGATTCAATAATGAAAATCCTAGTTTGAGCTGAGTCAATGACCTTTGTGTTTTCCGAATGATTGAGAAGGGTTTTTGAAAACATAGGTATATGTATGGGAATATACCTAAGTAATGGTTATCCGTTGATTTGATACTTTATGGTTTATCCTTGTTGAATTTTGTGAGACCTTGAGGGTCTCGGGGTCCTTACTAAGTATTGTTATACTCACCCCTGCAAGGGCTATGCTGGCACCTCATTGTGTTGGATGCAGACGCCGAACAGCGCTGATAGAGGCCGAGAGCACCAGGACTGGATGGTACCTGGAGGAGGACCTTATGACGTATCGGTGCATGGAAAAGTCTGACAGACATGGAGTGTTTTTGAGGCCATCTATACCTACCCTTCCGGTAGGAACCCCGGATGATGATCCAAGATATGCATTCACCTTTCAGATGGTTGTCCCTTTTCAGTTGTACTTGCTTTCAGTTGTATTTGTACTTTACAGTTGGGCTTCTATTATGACCCCTCATTACTTTCAGTACACATGTTATATAGCTTTTACTTAGTGTTTCCTTCCACTTGTACTCTGTTTTTTGTGTTTATGATTTCGAAAGGCAATGCCTTCCTAGTTTTAGGGAATTACTCCATTGGTGCTAGTCGCCAGCCCCTAGCCTATGGAAGGCGGGCTTGGGGTAGTCACGATATGGGACCTGAAGGATGGGTCTGGGGGATGGGTCATGAAATTTATTATGATTTTTGTTTGATATATTAGAAATTAACTTACGTTTTAAATTAATTGAAAAATATAATCATCTCTCATGAATATATTATGACTTCTTCAACCACCTACTAATGTACATTACTACTCATCACCACAATAAATTATTTGTTAATAAATATAACTTTATGAATAAATAATATATTTATGACCAGATTAATGTTTTATAGATTATTAAACCAGGACCAGGGTGCATGGATCGAAGTCTCTATGATGATACACGTATAAAATTGAAAATATTGACATAGAAAATGACAATTTTAATAAAAAAATTCGTAATAAATGGGTAATTAAGATGTTATAAATATGTCATATGTAATAATATAATTACTAGTTTTTAATATATATATTTATATATAATAAATTAATATTAATTATACAAAATTTTAGAACATGTATAAAACAAGTAATGACATGAGGTAAGGGTGATGTAAAAATTTCATTTCCAAATCACATTTTTCATGGTTAAATATCCAATGAGAAAATAAAATTATCTATATATGTCAATAATAATCCTTGTTTTTCTTATAATGGGTTATTAGGGTTTTAGTTATCCACCCCTCTCTGGTAGTCCAAAAGAATAAATAATTATTTTTATGAAAGAGTGACCTTATTTATCATTTTATTCAAAATTGTATTTTTTCAATATCAATATTCTTAAAAATGTTTCAGGAAGGTGTTTTTCATTTTCAAATTTTTCATTAAATTCATTTATAACATATTTTACTTTATTTTAAAATGTATTAAATGTAATTTGGTATGAAGATTTCCATTTCGGTCTAATTTAATATTTTATAAAATTGTGGTAATATATTTTTTAAGGTCTATCAAATGTGAATTGTTTCCCACCATCATGGATTTTATTTAATTTTAATATTCCATTAAATATTTTTAATGAATTTATAAATGAAATATTATTTCAATTTATTGGGGTTTTAATAGTAACCAAAAAAATTATGGTTAGTCTTTTTCAAGGCATATTTAGAATAATTTTGAACTATTATATTTCATAAATATCAATAAACATTAAGGTAAATTCTACATCACTAGGGGTATTCTGTAATGATACCAACTATATGATTTCTAGGAATGGATTATGATGATTATTATTTGAAAAAAGTTTCCTAAAACACTTTTTCCATGGGTTTGTTATGTTTTGATTAAATGATAGAGGTTTTATTATCTTGTGGGACACATATATAATGGCAGGACCTTAATAATTAAAAAATATTGAGTTTTATTAAATAAATAAATTTCTTCCACATATAGCACATTTTCAGTTTTATAGTTATGGATAATTAGGTGATAAATAATGAATTACATATCTATATAATACAAGGAAGGAATTTATGAGTTGTTATAGATTATTTCCATAATATAAAACATTTTAAATATATAATTATTTATATAAATAGGTAATCTTAAAATAATTTAACTTGACTTATTGTTATCCAACACCCATCTTTAATAAATGTGAAATATATTTTAAAAACCATGAAATGGGCACCAAATTCTCAGTCATGGAAATTAGCAGAAAAAAACATTTAATCTAGTGAAAAATACTAAAACCCATGATTGGTTAACATTTATTTAAATGATTTATTTAATTATATAAACCAAATTTTCATAAAATGATTTATTTTTCTAAAATAAATCTTATAAAAAACATATAAAAAACTGAAAATCATTGTATGAACATGGAGAATGACATTCATAATTTATGTTTTACCCATGATAGAAGTAACTACAAAACAACTAAATCCATCAGAGAAACCATTTGGTAACTCTGTTCATAATTGTTATTATTAATAAAAATAAAATTACACAGAGCATTGGAGAACTATTTTATAACACACATCATTTAGTCTATAGCATTCTTACTGAGTGTTATATAGACACACAAATATATAATCTACTAGAGGTTCTCCGAATACAATTCGGGTGCACCCAATTCCCATGTGTAATGATAATGTACAATATCATTAATAAAAAAATAAAATCTCATTTAAATGAATATAAAAAAATTAAAGATATAAAATTAATATTATATTTCGAAAAACCCATTTCCAATACCATAATACACTTTTATTTAAAAACCATATTGAATACCAAAAATATCCAAAAAAGTTGAACTGAATTATTATTTGAATAAATTTAAAATATTTTAAATGAATAAATACTTAATATAATTTTTATGTATGTTGAAAACTCATTTTCACTATATATATATATATATTAAAATATAACATTCTTTTTTAAACATTCAAAACATTCATTATAAAACAAGTGGAAAAAATTCTATTGAAAAACTTTGAGACAAACTAAAAAGAGACATAAAATGTACATGATTAATATTTCATTTCCATATAAAATATTTTATAAAATCACTTCATTAATATTGATAAAAAATTAAAAGAGTAGGAAGTATTACATTAAAATATTTTTTTATTGTAAAATACCTTTTCAGTTGGGAATTAAATTAATAATAGTCCCAATTAAACAAAGAAAATTATAATATAAAATTTGAATATATTAAATTTTAATTGGTACGTATATACACCTTCAAAAATATAGGTTTATAACATTACAACATACCTCAACGAAAGGAAATTGAGACTAAGTCTATACCTTGAGTTTGACTTGTAACATACCATTTTTTATCCTGAATTATAATCGTATGTTAATTATTTACATTTTATAAAAAAAAATTAAATTTTATTATTCCTTATATTTATCTTGTTACACAATTCTATAAAATCATTTTGACACGTATATTTACATAATGTTTTTCTATGATATTTTCAATGTCTTGAAGAAAATATATTTGTAAGTTGAAAATTATTCAAATAAGTCATTATTAAATGTATCTAGAATAATAATAATATAATAATTATAATCTTTATAAATCAAAATTACTTTTTAAAACCAATAATAAAAAATGGTTATCAAAAAATGAACAACATTACAGCCATTGAGATGGTAGGTCATACATATGTAAGAGTAATATGTCAAATTTTCAATGATCATTATAGAAAGAAGGTATGTAATATTTTGTACTTCTAAATTGATAATAATATCATCAATTCCATATAATTTCCTTAAATTTACTTATATATAATCCTTTTTCTATGGAAATATAATGTCATCATTTTTTGGATGTGGTAGTCCACACATACACGAACGAAATAATCATTTTCATTGTAAAAATTAAAATTACTAATTATATTTTTATATTGATAAATATTGAATTAATATCATTATTTTTTAATTTATATCGTATATATTTATCAAATTTATACATATTACCTTATATGTATTTCATTACACTAAAATGAATCACATCGTTTGGCTTGGTGATAGTCTGCTATATAGAAAAATGATTTTATCTTTCCCCCCATAGAATGAGGGAATGAAAATATAGGTTATATCATAAATAAAAAAATTATAAATACATTATATCCATAATATTATAAATCAATGAGATGACATGATAGAAAATTAATGACATTGGTTTATGAGGTTGTAGTCCTCCGTTCACATCGATGATGATTTCATAGGTCATTTAATTAAAGAACAGGAAAGATAAGGTTATTTTGAATAAATAAAACATATTAATATATAGATTATACTGTTTTAATTATATATTATTATAAGATTAATATTTTAAATACATTCATGAATAAATAAAAAATGAAATGCTTAATCAAGAGTTTTATGTTTTATGAGACAATATCTTTAGGATTATACCTAAATCTTACAATGAATGGATTTATGATGACCCTAAGAACTATATGATGAGGGGAGTTTAATGGGAATGTTTTTTTAAATTTATTGTATTATTCAATTAATTTTTGATGTTTTAAAATTCAAGAAAACAAGGTGGCCTTTTATAAGTGAGGTGTGAGAAATATTTTTAATTTTTTTAAAATAAAAAAGCATGACAACGTTCTTCACTAGACAAAACGTTAAAAAATGGACCATAGTAAAACCTTTGATATGAACATGTTTACATATTTCAGTCCAATATCATTTATAGAGGTGTTATGTCACTGTAACAATTTTTTTAGCCACAAGTAAATCTATTTTTACCTTAATTATATAAATAATTTTTTTCTCTTTTTACTATACATTATAGTGAAAAACCGAATTTTAAATAAATATATAGTATATATTATGATTATAAAAATATTAAATCCATTTTAAAAAATTCATTTTATAGAATAAAAAACTTTATTTTGAAATTAATCCCTCAAACATGATGAAAATGTAGGTTTTCATAAAGTCTATTTTTCACAGAATATTTAATTTTATACTAACTCTATGGGTAATAATAATTAATTAATTAATATAAATTAATATTTTTTATATATAATAAAAATAAATTTCTGTTAAATAATTAATTATTCGGGATTATTTCAATTTTTTAAAATAGTGAATCATTATTCACTTTAAAATAGTATTTATAAAAATATTGTTTTTAAACCCAAAACAAATCCAATACTAAATTCATATATATACATTATTAAAAATTTATTAAGTAAAATATATAAATAAAAGGAATATTTCTTTTAACGGAAATCATATTAAAAACATAATTTTACTTTTTAATTGCTTAATTTTTTTGATAATAAAATAATTTTTTGCTAAAATATATATTTTCACTATTCAGTGAAAAATAAATATTTTCTTTAAATTAATCAAATTTCGTATCTTAAAAAATATTTTAATTTTATTTAAAAAATTCATTCATTTTAGAAATATATTTTTCTAAATGGTCTAAAAATGTATTATAATAGTTCATCTCAAAACATACAAAATTCATTTATGAAGAAAAAATTATTTTGAGGATTTTATATACTTCACTAAAAATTCATTGATTATTTACTATGAATTTATGAATAATTGATATTAATTAAAGAATATATATATATATCCTAAATTATATTATTATTTTCATACCATTCAAATTAATCGATAATTTTTAAATATCATATATTTCACGAGTCATTTAAGCATGGTGTTGCGTGTCTAATATGTAAATTAACATAATGTTTTTCTGTTAAAAATCATAATGTGATACGGCATATGTATGATATTAACATAGTTTTGTTTGGTTAATGAATTATATATCCCATTAAAGCACCATGTAATTATTAATATATCATTGTATAATATGAACGATAATGAAGTGTGAACCAATCCCAAATGAAATTAATTTTTGAAAACATCATGTCAAAATTATCTTAGAGTTATTTTTATTTAATTATATGTAATGATTGATCTATCTATTAACAGTAAAAATTCTGATTTTTACTGAAATTAATAATTTAATTTGAGACATTTATAAATATAAGTTTTGTTTTCAATGGCCTAAAAAGTGTGATATGTTATAAGATATTAGTAACAATCCAAATATGGTTATTGGAATTAATTTTTTATTATATTCAAGTATAAAAAATATTATACTTTTAAAAATAATTCTTGAAAAATTCTTTACTTCTCTATTTCCAGGTATTATTTATATTAAATTATTCCATTTAAATGAATTAAATCGTGAATATGGATTCCAAATTTTAAATCTGGTTCATAAAATATGGTAAATGTGCCCTTTTTTCTTTAGGAATATTACCCTTAGTGAATATTTGTCACCTCTGTAATGGTAATATCGGAAAAAAGGGTAAAACATTATGATAAGTATTTGAAATTTCCCTAACACATTCATTTTACCTGTTTTATGCATCTATTTCTTCAATTACCTTCCAATACATAAATATATGGATTCATATTTATAAATTTCTATTAAATTGACCTTTATATTACAATAGTATAAGAAAACAAATATCTCACTCTAGAAATTGATATATCTAATATTTTTTCATAAGGATTCAATGTTTTGATGTTTTCATATTATTTAGTATTAAATATGAAATAACTTTTTTCATGGTAATCATTTTTTATTTTCATTTATTGAAAGTTTAGCTTAAATTTTTGTGGGACACTATCTAAGTTTTAATTCAATTAATTGAAAAGTAAAATAAAATATTTTAATATTATTAATGAACATAGAATTAAAATAACTAAATTTTCCATTAATTTTAATGTTTAATATATATTCCTTTTTATAATGGATTATATTGAAGTTACGTATTTTTATTCATGATTTTAATAAAAAATTTAATAAATATTTTCATAAAATACTTTAATGATATTTTAAAAAAAATAATATAAATTTATTTTTTTAAAAGTCACAAAAATATTGAAAGAGGACAAGTATTTTGATAATTGGTTAAAACCTTCATCCCATGTACATTACTGATATAATTTTAGCTTATAAATAAAATTAAAACCCTTTAATAATGAAAATGATGTCACCATAGTCATGATTAAAATAGATTTGCCATGGAAAATATAAAATGAAATGATATAAAATGTCATTAACATGTTCATCAAAAAAAATAGTTTGATTTAATGTAAACATAACCATATCATCATAAAATATGAATCATTTTTTAACCATATTTCATAACTGTCAATTTAATATAACTTAAAACATTAGAAAATTAGAAGAGTGTCCGTCACTTTAATTTTAAAAGGGAATATCCTCCATGAAATTCATAACAACTTTGAAGCCATATATGTCAACAAAACCATACAAAAATCCCTCTAAAACATCATTATCAATTAAATAGAAGTAATAATTTTCCAAAAAGATCGTCCAAAGGATTCTTAAGTAGAGATCTAAAGTAGTTATTTCAATGAAGAGGTAATCACCCTTACCCATAAATTTCTTCTTAATTATTTTTATAAATATTTATATTCTATCAAATTTATCATAAAATCATTTATTCGGTATATTAAATATACTTAAATGTTAATATGTTTGTTAAACCACCATTATAAGCCCTATTTCCCACCAAATTGGATGAAAAAGTATCGTTCGGGCATTCATGAGGACTACCACTTCGCTTAGGTGATACAATACATTTCACAATGTAATATCCCAAATTTTCCAGGTAATTTTTTTGAAAGTTATACGGGATTAATTTGGGACTATGCACAAAAACGACATGTGATTTCATGGCCCTAGGTGTCCAAAATAAATGATAAAATTATTTTAATTTTCATATAAAACAGCACATGTGTGCAGTTTGAGTAACTTCTCAATGGGTTCGCAGATTAGAAATATAAGGGCATAGTTGAGATCAGAACATTGATTTTATCATAGAAAGGGACTAACAATTGATGAATAAGGATATATGTAAATTTTAATTTATGAAAATTTTATGATAAAAATAAAATATTCATAAAAAATTTATTTTATTATATTTTATAAATGTTAAGTTGCCTCTCGTTAAAATTTTGATGCAGTGACTCAATGACAAGGCAATATAAAATCCTAAATACGTAAAAAACATTTAAATGTATAAAATTCTATAACATGTTTTCTATATTAATTAGAGGTATGGTAATGTGGAAGAATTTATAACGTTGGATAATTTTCCCTCGTGCATGGAATTTTTTTTGAAGAAAGAGAAGGAATATCTGTCCCCTCCAACAAAGAATAAGAGATTCATACTAAGATATAGATACCAAGAAAAACGGGTCTAGGAAATTCATGGATGGATCACCGCCATCGAATAATTACTCCTATGACTGATCCTCCTTCCAGGTTGGGGGTTTATTTTCTATGTGTTTTTTTGTTCATTTTTTCAAATGTAAAACATTGAACAACCCAAGAATAGGTTTATCTGCAAATCGATCATTCTTGTGGGATGGATGTTCTATTGTAGGGTTTGATTTCATAATTATTCAAACTATGTGTTGATTTGGTTTTACCCACTATACGTAATTTTAATGTGAATGGATCTAGGATGACACAAACGACATAGTTATCCATCGTCTTTGGGTGTCATTGTGCCTCACATTTTCCCCTATATTGTATTCTCTTCATTCATTGTTGGGTGCAACCATCCAGAGTTGGATCTGTGATGGTGGTAGTTGGAGGTGTCTCTATCCATCCAAGGAAGAGAATGGTGAGATGAGGCTTTCGAAGGGGTGGCTGGTAGTTGAGATGGCATCAGTCCGGCAGTGCAGTTGGGCCAAGCGGACTATCGCCGACATGGTGGCTAGGCTCGGTGATGAATCTCGGTCCAATAAGATGATATTGGTGCGAAAACCAACTAATGAGGACCAATGATGGAGTTAAAGGAGGGCATCATATTGAATCATTGATATTGGGGAAGAATATGGTGAAACACTGTCACAGGGGACCACAGTGGTGGAGGGATGCAGCTCCCAGAGCCACGTCCGATGAAGGACCCTCGACAAAACCGTGGGTGGGAGCTAGTCACATGGAAAAACTGCATTGTCTAGCAGGGATGTAGTCCGTATCACATTTTAGTTAGATGAACTAGCTTTCTCGAGTGGTCGAGCTTGTGTTGGTGGATCAGGTCGGGTCTGTCCGATAGGGTCGAACCGGTCCCAGACCAAACTAGACCCTTTTTAGTAAATGACACATAGCTTTCCAATGGTAAGTTGGTTTGATGAGATATGTGTTGTGTTGGGGAAATAGTGAAGTGGATTTCCATTTTAGAGGGACTTGTGGGTTTTCATTGACTAGAATTGTAGGTTAGAAGCTTCGCCTTTGTTCTTTACTAGAGGGTTCGGTACAACATTGTGTTCAAATCATTGGGAAATAATCACATCAAGAGGATAGAGTCCCAGAAAGAGATATGTAAACCTATACTAGAATGGAGTTATACTGTATAACCCCAGAAGGATTTTCATGTATATTTACATGAACTTCAAGATCATGGAATTAATCCTTCATCTAGTGGTCCATATTAATAGGGTTCACGATATTCTATGAGGAGAATCCCCTTAATTACGAGCCACACTGGTAGGGTTTGTGGTATTCTTTAAGATGAATCCCTTATGTTGTGGTTAACACATATTTGGTTATTGGAATTATCATAAGAGAATCCCATATCTATAAATCATTCTATTTGACAATCATTTTCTCTTTAGGCAGAGCCCAATTTAGCAGGACCTCATATTAGAGTCCTCGTTGACATCATGGATCGAGGTGTGAGTTCTCTTAGAACGAGCATTCCATGAGCTAGATAATATGGATGATGATTGTATGTCACTTATCTTATCCTTATTTGTGGATGGTTATGAGTATATCAAGATGTTCTTGGTTGATGTATAGATTTATTACTATGTAGATATTACGGTGTATTATTTTGTGGTTCTTTATTGGGGGTTTCGGGGCATCATACAGAGTATTATTTTAGTTACCCCTACATGATCTTTTTCTAAACATGTTGTGTCTTATGTAGAATACTGATGCTTTAATGAAGTCCTTAGTTGAGGAGGACAAGGAACAATACAAGATGATGCCTTGTGAAATCTTACAAGTCAACTTGTTTCCAACATATTTCTTCATCAACTTCATTACTCTTGGTTGAATGTTAGACTTTGAAATTGTATTTATATTGGTGGGATTGTGTTCTTTCTTGGTTTACCTTCTTATAGATTACATTTTGATTGTACGCTATTGTTTTTTATTAGTGTTCACATGCATGGTGGTTTGTTTTTTATCTTTTTTTATCTTATCATTTTGAATATTAGTGTATTCATATATGTACGTTGAAAAATTCTTCCCATTTGTGAAATATCCCTATGTGGCACTAGTCGTCTTCCTTTTTCCTATTGGAGGAGGCTTCGGGGTAGTCACGACATGGTCCCCACTATGTTGGGTCATGAAACTGTGGTGTTAGTAGAAGTTCAGTTCCACATTAGGACTGGGAGTCTATGAGATTGAATTGGGGAAATAGTGTTAATTGTTTTGAGAATGAATATCAGGATAGGGAACCCAGTATTGGTGTCATGACTAACATATCCATACACCAAGAATCTAGACACCATATTTTCTATATGGTATATGAAAAACACAGGATTCTATGAAATGATTTGTTTATGTGTCATATAAGAATAAGTTGTGTTTTCCATTTCCTTCTTGATTAATCTCTCAAGATATACTCAACTGATCGTGGTTCATCTTGATATTATTTATGATTCCACTTTGCAGACAGCCAACCAGGATTCTAATGTGTGATTATAAGTATGATATGCCTAATGATGAGGCATCATTACATGGGTGGGTCCATCTATAGGTGAAAAAGGCTTAAGAACATGGATCTCCAAAGATAATTAGAGTTATGATTTGTGTCTTTTCCACACAATATATTTTTATTATAGACACATGTCCCATTTACTCCATTATTGATATCGACCTTATTTGGAGCTCAGAGATTCAGGTGGAGCGGCTGCCATAATCCATACATTTAAAGACTCATACTTGAGTGGATTCGATGATCACATAGTAGTTCTAGGACTGAGAAGGTACTCATTTATGTGTTAGATTCAGGTGGGATATCCTAATAGCGGCATCAAGGTCATATAATATCATTCTATGTATGGTCTATTTATCGATAATTCATGCTCAGATAGACTATTTTAGGAATATAGTTCAGTGTTTCTATGGAGATGGAACCATATTTTCCGTTAATTATGAAAAGGAAATGAATGTAGTGTAGGATGGACTTTATCGGAGGAGGGTTCATCAAATCACTAAATAGTTGGATTGCCTCACTCTTCGTGCGGTGGTAGAGAGAATACCCATGTTTATTGTAGTGGTGGATGAGTATGAGGATGTCTTACCTGAGGACCTTCCAGGATGACCTTCTCATAGGGAGGTTGACTTCTATATTGATCTGTCTCTTTGAAGAGAAACTATATCCACACATAAAAATCATATGCCTCCATAGGAGTATCTGGAGTGGAGGGTCAACTAGAGGAATTGAAAAGAAAGGGATTCCTTAGACCCATCATTTAAACCTGGGCAACCCTTGTATTGTTTTCCCAAATGGAAAATAGGATCTTGAGGTTGTGTGTGGACTTCTGGAACCTCAATAAGGTAATTGTGAAGAATAATTATCCAATATCATTATTGATGACCTTATCGGCCATCTAAAGTGAGTGAGATAATTCTCATAGATGGACCCTAGATTAGGAAATCAATAGATTTAGGAATGAGATGAGGGCATTCTGAAGACGACATTCAGATTCAATACTACCACTACGAGTACAAAGAGTTGTAGTTTGCCATGAACAATTTACCAGTAGTGTTCATGGGACTCATGAACAAGATATTTTTTCCTTAAGTAGAGTAGATTGTAGTGATATTTGTAGATGACATCCTATTGTAATCATATTCTAGGGAGGTGTATGTGATACACTAGAGGAAGGCCCAAGAAATACTCTAAGAGAACTAAATTAATGGGACTCTATCAAAGTGATTGTTATGGATATTATTGTTCCACATTCGAGGAAATATATTTTCAGAGCTTGGTGTTGTAGTAGATCTAGTAAACATAGAGGTGGTACTTGCGTGGAAGCCACCAAAGAATCTAATCAAGGATTGGAGTTTCCTTATGTTGGATGGGTACTATCGGATGTTTATTCCCTAATTTTTTATAGTATAAAAATCCATAATATTATTAACATGATAGGGGACAAATTTCTTGAAGATAGAATCGTTCCTGGTGATTTTTTCCACAACTGAGGTAGAGTTTGTCAAGCCATCGCATCATGAGATTACTAGAGGAGGGTGTTGAGTACATGGTGTTTTGTGATGCATTATGAATTAGGTGTGGTTGTGTCCTGATGCAAGTAAAAGTGGCGATTTCTTATGGTTCATGTATGTTTAGGCCACATGAGAAGAACTAAATGACCCAAAATTTGGAGTTGGTTGTTGTAGTATTTTTATTTAAGATGTGTCGACACTACCTTATGGAGAAGCAGTTTATCGTCTATATAGACAAAAAAGTGCTAGTTATATCTTCTATTGTATGGATCTAAATTTGAGATAGAAGCATTTTCTATAGTTCCTCCTAGAATATGGATTTGTGATTTCCTATTTTATTGGGAAGGAGAATGTGGTGATTGATGATATTAGCTAAATATTGGGTTCACAACTACTAAACAAGGCCATAGATAATTTCTTCATTGTTTAGATATTCTTCATGAATATTGATTGAGATCCTTATCTCTAGTAAATGGTAGTTACCCATCAACACTAAAATCAATTTGGAGAGGCACAACTCAGAGAATCAAGCTTCATGACTATAGGTGATTAGATGTCCCTAGGTAATTCCCCTAATGGATATTCAAAATCATTGGATAACGTTATCAATTTTAATAAAAAATAGTAGTACTGATGGAATTATAGAAGGATGAATTGATTGAGTTCCATAAAAACCCATTTGATGTACATTCAGGTGTGTAAAAGATCTATTATTCACTCTAATGTGATCTTTGGTGGGAATGTATGAAGAAGGCCCTGGAAGAGTTTGTCTCCAGATGTATTAATTTTCAGCATGAGAAGGATGAGTACCGTGTTATAGATGGTTTTACTCAACCGCAAATGGTGATACAATGGAAGTGGGATATAATATTTATGTAATTTATGATTGGTTTACCACATACATTTAGGGGAAAGATACCATATATGTGATCGTTGACTGATTCACCATGTCATCCCACTTCATAGCGATTCATGAACATGGTTTAGTAGATACGATATAGTACGACTCCATAGAGTCCAATTTATGATAGTCTTAGATCATGAGACACACATTAATTCTTGATTATGGAAGGGATTTTATAAATAATTTGTGATTCAGTTGTGCATTAGAATGACTTTCCACCCGCAGACAGAAAACTAGTTGGAGTGGACCATTCGGGTCCTAGAGGACATTTTATGTTCTTGCATCCACGATTTTAGAAATAGTTGGTAGGATCACCTTCAATGATTGGAATTTGTGTAAAACATCATCTACCACTCCCCCATCAATATGGAACTATCTGGGGCATTGTACAAGTGACCCTGCATGATGCCGCATTGCGGCACTTACCCCAGATTGTTAGGGCTCATGGGGTTGGTGTTGGTGCAGGCTACTACAAAGAAGGTTCAAGTCATCCAAGAGAAGATGAAGACTACACAGATCCATTATAATTCCTATGATGATATTATATGAAGACCTTTTTTGGTCAAGGAGGGAGACTATGTTTTATTTCTTGTCTCTCCTCAATGTGGGATACAAATATTTTGCTAGGACGACAATTTATATTTGGGGTTTATCATACCTTCTCTGATACCTCTTAGAGTGGTTGAGGTGGCGTACCTCTTGGCTCATCCTTCGTAGTTAGATAATGTGCATGATGTCTTTCATGTATCCCACTAATGTGATACGTACATGACCAATCAAACATCATTGTGGTTGTGCCACCAATATTCAGATCAAACACAACTGCCACTTGCACTAGATCATGGGTTGAAAATTTATGCTCAAGGGGATGTAACTACCTAGAAACATAATATATCAATTACATATGTTTCATAAAAATTCATCCAAAGACCAAACATGAATCATAAAAAATAACTACATGAATCAAAAACTACATAGGATACTAATGTATGTGGGAATTGACAAATTCTCCTTTAGGTATCTGAACACTGACTATAACCGATCAATCCATTGAAATCATAGTTATTTTAATCCAATATCTCAACAATACTATGCCCCATGAGAAATCAGAAACAACCCTCTCATAATATCTAGAATGAAAAATAAAATAGTGAACCTATACATTATGTTTGGATTCCTACAAGGATATTAATGACTAGGTATTTGATGGGTCTATGGATAAACACATTGGAAAGACTGCTTTCCGATGAAAAGAACCTCTAACATCCATAACCCATACCATGATTTCTTTCCATAAAGATTCTTTTAACAAAGGACCTTCAATAATTCACTAAGATACTCGACATTATCCTCATCTGAAATTGAATAATTAAATATTTAATAGATTAAGAGAAAGATAATCTAGTATATAACTAATCGAATATAGATTTCATGAGCCCCATAAAAACATATGGAAATTTCATGAAATCCAACCACACGATCATGAATTTTCAGTGACAATACCTATACTAAATTTACTATTTTGGATATCCTCATATTTCTCCATCATCTAAGTATATCAAGACTCTATGTCACCCATTAAAAATTATTTGGGCCCCTACTTCTATTTGAAATTATTATTGAACTGTGGAATGCGGTAACATTTCCTGAAACATAGCTGATTATGCTTTTGATATTCTATGATCAAACTGATACATTCATCCAAATTGTTTCCTAACAACACTATAACACACCTAGGAGAAAAACTGGTTCAGAGGAATCCCTTATACTTGATATCATACACAATTTATGTCAACTCACATAGCTTGTTAGGAACAATTTTACAAGAAACCAAAAAAAAATTAGAGATATGATATATTTCAACTCCATCCCAAACTCTATGTCGCATAATATTCGTTGTATCATATCCTCATCTAGGAAAATATCCACTAACTCCTCTAAAACCATGTGAATAACCTATACCCAAGCATCCACTAATAGTTCCATGTATTGAGTCAAAAAGAGTTCCAATTTCCTACCACCAATATGATAACATCGAATAATAATGAACACTAATATGTGACCCTCCACATCATAAGAAAAAATTATGATGAAAAAATCCTATGAATGAATGGATAAAATAAAACCAATAAATGATAAGGAAGTAACATAGAGATGTATATATAATATTAATAAATCTCATACTAATATGATTTTCCATATAACTAGTCTACACAATCAACACACATTAAACAAAGCATCCCAAACTCCAAATGACAAAGATAAAATGAGTGGAAATGAATGTCTCTCCATATCCTACCCCAAGGAGTAGTCACATTTAAGGGAAATAGAGGATTCTGAGTCACCATATTCAAAAAAAATATAACATTGAGTAAATGATAATTTTATCATACCTCAGACAATATCTAGTCTTACTAGTAGTGTTTCCTCTAATGAATACATCTAACCACACCCATCTCCTAAAAATCTCTAATTTTGGCCTGTATAACCATATTATATAATACATCCCTATAGATGGTGGTCATTAAAATTATTCCTCTAACAACATGATTGATACCCACCACATGAACGATCACTAGTGGTCCCTACAATTGAAACTAACTATAGAGAGACTACAACTATTTTTTACAAAATGGGGGTGGAATGAACATCTAAAACTGGCCTCATAAAATCATTGGGATCTTATATTTACTGTTTAATTTCTTATAAAATAAAATAAAATAAAATTAAGTTCACCCAATAGATGTTTAGAATCCACATTTTTTAGAGTGATGGGAAGAGGGCTACCAAAATTGGATCCCCACTAGCTGAATAGTTAACCTCAAGAATGCCAACAGTCTACTTCCTCAAGCATTCCGCATTAATGAACCTTAATAGAGACCATATTGTGGATGAAATACATGAGAAAATAATAAATTAATATCCTATAACTTCTTCAAATCCTCTTGGAATGTAGACAGTGTAAACAGGGTGACTGCATACCTAATCACTACATGGAAAACCTTCTCTATACATCACTCTCTTGAAACCTCATATAAAAAGATATATGATCCAATGTTAAAGAGGTTCATAAACATTGTCACATGTCCCCACATAATTAATATTAACAGATTAAGTTATAGAAACACTAACAAATTATAATAAATTTTCTTTTATTATATGAATTCATAATGGAACTCATTTTTTGAGACTTTCCTGAACATGTATTCATCCATGTAGAAATAAAGACACAATTTACACCAATGACTCACAGTGCCACTCATATAACAAACTAACCCTAACAATGAAAATATATCTTAAGATCAAATAACAATAAATATGATATCAATATCCTCTAACTAATTCTTTTTCCCCAGATTTCTGATGATACCCTCACACATCCCCAAACTCTACCACGGGAAGGCATGATAATAACTTTTTTAGTCATTTTCTTCCAATTTGAGGTCGATCCTCCGATGATCAACCAACATTTTTAACACCGTCCACCTGATATAGTAAACGATTATGACCATGATTCCTTCATTAAAATAATGGAGAAATCATTATCCTAATAAGGTGGAATCATTTCTTATATTATTTAATTTATTATTTTATTCAATTAACATCAAAATATTTTAGGATTCAGACATGTATACAACCAGTCATGATTCTACAAAATCTTTTATGAATCTAAAATTAAAAAATACCCACCAAAATTCACTTTCCAATAATCTTTAGGTAATTTCATCATGTTATTGGGAACCCAAAAAACACCACATCCTAGCCAGTCTCCCTATCACAAGTCAGGTAGCATGTTCTAATGGATCCATTTCCCTACCAAAACATGAAATCCTTCATTTTCCAATATTTAAGCATTACCCTAGATTTAATCCAGTGCCATTGATTCCACTCCTTTACAACCCCCCCATAGGTACCCCTCCTTAGAAAAAAAATACTAATGCGATATAACTACAACTGAGTGTATACACTAGTAGGCACTGAATGGGAAATAACAGCTGAGTGTATAAATATATTTTACAAGGAATAAAATAACATATATAATAATCTAACATCAAGATATAGGATAAAAATTTACCAAGAAACATCAACATATAACATAAAATTAATCCCAAAACACATGCATCATTCATGATATAGACCATCATATACAATAAAAGACTTCAAATAAACACCAAATGACAAGTCCTATACTAGTTAATCAATAAAATTTCAACATCCCATGTTAGTATTGTCTATAAAAGTCCCATAATCCCACTTCTGAACTAAAAAACATTGTTCCTATACATTTGGTTGGAATAATCATATACCCATTATGTTCATACCAAGAAAATATACTACACTTATGAAAATAGAAAACAAATTCACTTTTAATAAAACAATAGAACAATCAAGACCCTAATAGGTCAAATATTGAATTCTAGGCTCATTACTCACCACTCACTAAATTCCACATATAATATAGTAATATATTATGAGAAACATATAAAAGGATAAATGTCACTACTTTCAGACTAATTTTATACTACCATGCCCAATGTCTTATGTCATGTGCTCGCATCCGTTATATATATTTAACATCACATCTTATCTGAAGAGACATGAGAAATGAGACCTCTTTGATTGGGGTTTGAAAGATTCCCTACGTAAAACACCATCACAGTGCCTCACATCCATTTATAGAATCAACTATTTCACAACATATCTAATCTGGTGACACCTATTTCATCACCTCACTTTTCTACCAAAGACACCAGTGACAACACATCACATCTTGCATGAGGACATCTGGCCCATGAAATCACATATCATTTCCTAAATAGATGATCATGTTATCATTAATCTGATGTAAATCATAATCATGGTCCCTCCATCCATGAATTTACCCACTAAATATCACATCCTCTTCACATCATATCACATCGTCACCGAGTAATATCCCTCATGGACTTGTTTCATCACTACTTAAGGAATAATGGGGAATATGGGGTCCCAATCCATCCACAATACTACCATTTAGAAATTTTAGAAAACACGTGTATTGAATGACCACTTAAAATAAGTAAGGTTATATAACACCAGTTGGGGGGTATTAAATTAACATAAAATACATGATTGAGTGATATGACACAATACCCAACACATGGATTCACATAAACTGCACAAGAATAAAAAATAAAACCACCACTACACCATACAAGATATATGATAACTTTATAAAAAGATAATTGAATCACACTATAGACCCACCAAATAAATCCTCAAAATCCCAAAATCAATTATAATGTCCATCTTATTCTAGATTTAATGAATTCCTAGTTCATCTCTTTTCTATGGCATTTCTTTTAACAATATACATCATATTCAAATACCATTAATACTATTTTATTGGATTAAAATATATCATTTCTAGTTCATTTATACTAATGTTCCAACCCATGTCATTACATTTCATCATTATTGTTCATTCAATGGGTATCATGAAAACTAACACAACTACAACACAAAGACTCAACCATCTCATATCAATCATATTCCACCACACCACTATGCCACATAAGGACTACCGACATCGTATCCCATGCCAACACTATCGCCTTTTGATCACACACATTCCATAACACTTCTAGTAACCACACCACTCCACAACAGCCCATATCATAGAAGGAAGCACAACACGAAAAACCCCACACAACACCGCATCCACGATTCCAAAAATTAGCATCAAAGGAATACATTACTACACATCATTATTAAGTTTGGTAAGCATCCCTCAATAAAATTTTCCTTGGGAACCCAATTCATTATCCACATATACATTCAGTACCATTTCAATTCATGGATGGTATCAATAATCAACATAGAAATGATCATGAAAACACATCAACTACTTTACAAGAAAGGATCCAAATATATATGTTTTTATTAAATTTAAAAAAGAAAACAAATCTCATAATAATACCATCAAATTAGTAAACAAATGTGATTTCTTCACATCCTCATAAATTTTAAATTAATATAATTATATATCTATATTATGAAAACAATATCAATCCAGACAATAGATGAAAAAATAATGCAATCCAAACACATTCAAATAATAAGGAAGATAAAAATGATTCCCTACCTAAAATATTTTTTCCAATTAGTTGTAAACTATAGAGTAAAGGGGATATAAACAAGAAAAGACAACCATTTTTGGAATAATAATATTACACAAAACATTAAAAAGAATAATAGAATAAATATAACCAAAACACATGTTGAACAATAAGAAAATCCCAACTGTGAATCTGTTTCCCTCGGAATCCGGGGATTGACCGCCTTGATGGGAGGTTCAAACATTCTGATCAGTTTCTAATAGGTTTTTTTGTAGAACCAGAAATATCCAATGATTCCACATCCATTTAGAACTACTTTCCAAAGGCAGGATCTCATTAGTTTGTGGACTGATGAGGCTTAGGAATTTGCATTGGTCGAGAGGTTGGGAGGTCAGACTCATCACGCCTTTTTTAGGGGAATTATTGTCTACTACAGGACTCTATTTATAGATTTAAGTTATGTTCGTGAATCCTTATTACATTACCATGTATAAAATGTGATTTCCTTCAGATCTGACAATCAATGATTAAATATGTAGGAAATTTAGAGAATATCTTATATGTATTCGAGGTTCTTCATCGATAGAGAATCATCTGTATTTATTAGAGATTCTTGGTCAATGTACCCTTCCACACATTTATATAGAGGTCTCTTAGTCATTATGATGACCATGCTGGTTTTAAAGACACTCAGTGGGGCACTTGAAGTTTATTGAAATTCAGAAGGTCATGGATTATTTCAGAGTTGGGATCGAACCCGTAGATGGGATACCTACGTATCCTTTGTTTAGAAAAAGAATCAGAACCCATGTACTTCGAGTAAATGAGTATGATGTTTATGATTGATGGATCAAAGGAGAATTTCATAATCACTTTTACACTCTAAGCTCAAGTGAGTCATGCTCGGTGTGAGAATCAAGAGGTATTAGTAAAAATTAGACAATTCTTCCATAAAAGATGCAATCATAAGAAATAATGTGGGACTTATGTATGTATGACTGCCCAGATAAATGAAGATTAGGATTTACTTCAGGGAAAAATCCAGGAACAAGGTCCATAAAGGTATATGTGATTCATGGAGATTTTAATACTCTAACCTGGGGATTACTCCTGAAAAGGAGGCCCAAATTATGATAGGATTTGTGATTGGGTTTTACTCCTGAGAAGGAATCCCAGATCAAAGGTAAATTTGGACTTGTTAAGAAGAATTAAGACTGGGGCTTACTCCTGAAGAGGATGCCCATATTTGTGACTGGGGATTACTCTTAAAGAGGATGCCCATGATAAAGAATCTAGGGCATGGGGATAACTCCTAAAGAGGATGCCCAGATTTGGGGAATTATGACTGGGGATTACTCCTGAAAAGGAAGCCCAGGTTAGTGGATCTAGGGCTTACTCCTAAGGAGGATGCCCAGATTAGAGGACATGGCGCTTACTCCTAAAGATGGTGCCCAGATTTGAGAATTTATGACTGGGGATTATTCCTGAAAAGGAGACCCAGGTTAAGGAATCTCTCATCTTAAAGGATTAGGTTGAATGAATGAAATCTCAATCTTTAGTGACATAAATATGTGTAAATCACTAGGTTTTGAGATATATTCCATTTAATTCCTTTCAGATAAGGAAGTCAAATCAAGAAATCATGCCATAAATGGCTTTGAAGAGTGTCTTGAAGACTGAATCTTGAATCAGATAGGTGGAATGGCTTAAGAGGGGTGAAATGGGAAAGAAGGGCACCTAAAAAGGCCGGGGCACGCAAGTCCTGGTAGGCGCGCAGGTACTGCGTGGGCGCGCAAGTCCTAGTCGCACAATTATACCTGCACGACATATTGGTAGTTGTGCGATGGTTATCCAGCAAGGTAATACTTGAGCGACTCTTGATTAAAGCCTTTAGAATCCTCTTAAGTTTCATCCAGAAGAGGGGCGCGCAAGTTCTATTAAAGGAGTAAGGTGACGTGCAAGTGTGGCCTTTTCCCTTAAGGGCATGCCACTCAGGCGCGCAAGTGTTGATATGTTTCAACACTTAGGCCTTCCTCCCCCTCTTTAGATCTTCCGTTATAGGTATGAAATTACCTTAGATGTGTTTTGGAAGTTTTGAAAAGATACTAGGGCTCCAGGGCTCAAATCATAGTTTTCGGAAACAATCCTCCTCAAATTGGGGGCCCACATGGTCTATTTATAGGCAGGAGAAGCCCCCCAGGTGGTTATCACTTAGGTCACGCAAGACACTTGCGCGACCACTAGGCGGCGCGCAAGGGGACTTGCACGACTGTGATAGAACTTGCGCAGCACATGTGCTCTTGATCCATTGTTCATGCCTTTGTTGATTTTTTATGTTTTCTTCAAAGGATGGATAAATTTGTGCTAATTCATTTCCCTTTCCATTATTTTAGAAAATTTGACGAAAAAGGAGCATCAAAATAAGTCCCCACTCAGTGTTGGATCCAAAAGAAATGCGGATTTGACTCTGAGGAAAAGAAGAAAACCAATGGAAAGGAAGCACGCAAATTTGGGCACGCAAATGAGCTTCAAGCGCGCAGAGTCATGTGCATAGGGGTATGGCCTTTAGTTTCCCAAGATATGGCACACAGGGTTCTGGCCGCGACTATAAATATAGGGCCTTAATTCCGTACAAAGCATCTGGATTTCCGGACATCAAACCTTCGAGCTCTCACCGCACAGGTCATCTTAACCGCACAGGTTGCTCTGTTTTCCAGTGTTTCCTTGATGGCGCGCTACTGTCAAGGTATCTTGACTTGCACAGTGATACATGCATGCCAATTTCATGCATGGCACAACCATACTTGCGCACCATGTTTAGACTTGCGCACCTTAATTCCTTATCCATTTTTCTTGAATTCCTTCACAAGTTTTATGAAAAATAAACTCATTTAAGAGTTAGTTTATTCATCTTTTGTGCAGATTCAATGGCTCCCAGGAGAATCGGAACGGCTGATGAACTGGATTGCAAGTGGATTGATGACATGATGAACATTGTTGGCCATGATTACTATGATATCTGCGACAATAATTTCCCATATTTGGCTATGTACTTGAAGAAATATCATCTTAATTTCCCACAGAAAATCGACCTGTCCCAATATGGTCATGGTCATCTGCAAGGTGTCAATGTTCCAAATGCAAAGAAATATACACCTGAAATGCAGCTGCACTACTACTCCTCTATTTCGGATATGTTGTGCATTAAAAGCAACAACAATGGTGTGAACTTTCAAATTCTCCTTCCATGCCATTTCCTTACAGATATGAAAATGGGGGACCCATGGGCTGAAATGTTTTCCGCTGTCGGTTGGTGGAGAGAAGACAAACATTGCATTAGAGCAATATATGGAAAGAGTACTCTCTCCAAATGGATCTTTACTTCCAATGCTCCATTCTCAAATCCATGTATCCATCATCCAAGTCTCTTGGACAGAAACAGATTCATTGTTTGATCAGCAGAATATTTTTCTCAAACTGCACTCAAGAACATCCTTTTACAACTATTCCAGGAAGAGCTAGTATAACTGCATCTCTTATTGTATCAAGTGGAATGAATGAATTCCAGGTGGTTGCTGATGAAGCTCGGGATTCCATAAATCAAATGAAGAGTTATGTTGAAAGCCTCTTGTAATTCTTGAAAAAGAGAAGAGTCTCTGTTATTGGATGTCCTTCTAATTATTGTGCATCAATGAAGCACACTTTCACCTTCAATCATTTGTACCTGCATTCTTTTTCTCTATGATTTAGATTTTACCTAAGAAAATGGGCCTAGTAAGCATAGTTTTATTTTTACTAGGATTAATGTAAATAACCCTACAAACATTAACCTTTTATTTGATCAATATTATTTAAATCATACAAAACATATGTTTAGTGAGCTTGGAACTTGACTTTTATTCAGAGTTCCTTTGAATTTTGCGGGCAGTTTAAATTCATGCACGTCGGACATAAGAAGGCTAATGTTTAAGGTAGAAATAGCATTGACCGCATGAATTAGAATGGACTAAATTCATTGACAATTTATCTGAAAACATATTACCATACTCAATTATGAGAGAAAAAAATGTAAACTATACCTTAAGAATATTTGAATCTGAGGATTGATATGAAAAAGATCTAAAAGGACCTAGAATAAGTAGTTTCCAAGAACGAAGTTACTATTATTTATCAACCCTATTAGGGGGTTGAATTATGCGGGGTCACCTAAGGGCATTTGCTGCATAGTCAAATAATATGGTATCTTTTGGCTAACAAGTTTGTTTTGTAGACTGTTTATGCAAGGCTGCTTATGGGAATGTGCTGCATATTCAGGCAAAAGAACTCTCATAAATTTACTTTCCTAGTGCTAAAAGACAGTGATAGTTTATGGAGATTCAAATTTTCCAAAGTATAGAGTTTGTTGTATGGAAAGAGGTACTTGAATATAGAAAATATATTTCAAAACAAGATTATCAAAGAACTGAATAGATTTCACACCTATGAAGGTCCAACCCAAATGTAGGGAAGGATATTATAAACCATAGACTTGAATACTTTCAGATAATGAAAAGGATATGGGACAAATATGTTAAGGATGACTATTTTTTAAGGATCCCTACATAATGTCATTTAAGACAAATAAGGACAAAAGAGGAATTCTTCCCAAGAATGAAGTTACCACTATCCGAAAAACCCGTTAGGGGGTTGAATTATTCCGGGCCACCTAAGGGAATTGTCTACATAGTCAAATAATAGTATCTTTTGGTTAACAAGTCTGTTATGTAGACTGTTTATGCAAGGATGCCTATGGGTAGGTGATGCATAGTCAGGAAAAAGAACTCTCAGAAGTTTGACATTTTTTTCACTAGAAGTCATGAATAGGGTTATGAAGATCTGAAAATATTTAAGTTTAGGATTATGATACATAAAAATTGGTATTTTACAATGTATACAGAGATACACAGATCAATGCTAACCATAATCATGTTGTGGCTGGGTCCTGAATTGAAACGTTTCACTTCACTACATATCCCATAAGGATGAGAATCAAGCCATACGTAGTTGTTAAACTATAGTTTAATGTCGTGTGGGAAAAAGGATTAGTGGTCTTAGTTTGGGGTCATAGAGTTTGTACCATTATATGAAATACACAGTGTGTGTTTTCATGGGGAGATTTCTACCAAGGGACTGAAAATGGAATTTGGGGTTAGGCCCAAAGACTTGGGGATGAATTCGAGGGACACTCGAACGTTCCTACGTATCCCATTAGGATGGGAATCAAGCCCACGTAGTTCCATAAATACCCTCTATACAAATTTGGATCGTACATGTGAAGGGTGAAAGGGGACTTTAGTACAATAATGGTTTAACCCAAGATAAAAGGTTTAGGAATTTCCATGTATGCATGTAGTCTTTGAAATGAAACATGATTGAAAAATCAATGTAAATAATGGTTCCCTCTCTGGTGAATGTACCAAAGAATGTTGTAGTTTATTATCATACTGGACAAAATTGTTGTATAGTTTAACATCGTATAACAAGGAAGAAAGTGAACCAATGTAAAGATATCGATTCTAGGGGTGGCATCATGAATCAACATCATATGAGATGGAGGTGAACCAATTTGAGGAGATTGGTTTTGGGCTTGAACCTTGGGAGGTTTCCTACATACCAAGCCTAGAAGGCAAGGATCAAAGTCCGTGTAGTTAAATTAAAGGATGAATTAATGATCAAGTTGTTCTTGGGGAAAATGACCTAAAAAATGATGTTGTCGGGACTTATACATGGTTAGCGGCCCAAAGAGAGTGTTATGGTTGTGGTTTTCTCTAATGTCACATGAGTCATACTCGGTGTGAGAAACAAGAGGTAGCAACGAACGTAACGATACACAGTTTAACGTCATGTAGGACGTATCAAGGGACTGTACAGTTTAATGTCATGCAGTGAGGACAATTGGTGAATCATAGTTTAATGTCATATAGCATGGAAAAAATACAGTTTAATGTCCTGTAAGACGCATCATGGTCTTTCTGTACAGTTTAGTGTCATGTAGTTAGGACGATGGGGAAAATAGTGTTTAACGTCATGTTGGACGAAAGGAGGACTGTGCAGTTTAATGTCATGCAGTGAGGACAAAAGAGTACACCATTTAATGTCATGTTGGATGCATTGGAGATTTTTTCCACAGTTTAGCATCATGTTGGATGAAAGTGCGAATAGTTTAAGGTCATATGCATGGACTGTGGATGGTGAAGTTTAATGTCATGCCAGACAAAAGTGTAGTTTAAGTTCATACATGACCTTTGAGGATTATGTAGTTTAATGTCTTTCCGGACATAAGGGACTTCTATACAGTTTAGCGTAATGTAGTTAGGACATCACAGTTTAACGTCTTGCTGGACGTAAGGGACTTGAAAATAGTTTAGGTTCATATGCATGGACCGTTGAAGATGTAGTTTAAGGTCATAAATGACCATGTTGTAGTTTAAGGTCATACTGGACCATTTTGGGGACACGGTTTAACATCATGTTGGACAAAGTTGCAGTTTAAGGTCATACTGGACCAAGTTAGGCAACTTTTTTCACAGTTTAACGTCGTGTGGGATGAAATTAATACAAATAGTTTAAGGTCATATGTATGGACCGTTGCTGTATATTTTAACGTCATATAGCAAGGACGAAAGAAATTTTGTGTTTAAACAAAATACTTCTTCAAAAATCTGCATTGGTTGGAGTAGTGATGAGTTTTCCATCCATTGAGATTAATAAATAAGCTCCATTGGAGTAGACCCTATGTATTGAATAAGCTCCTTCCAATTTTGGCTCAAGCTTGGGAGGTTTCTTTCCTGGTATCATTGGAGTTCTGAGAACTAATACCAATTCTCCCTGAGTGAATGAAAAAAGATGAAATTTTTTGTTAAAATCTCATGCTATTCGATTCTGATAGACTTTCAAGTGGTGAAAACTGAACAATCTTATCTCATCTAACCGTTCCAATTAATTCAATCGCTTTTGAGATTGTTCATCTTTAGATGATTGATCACAAATTTCAACTCTGAACGAAGGCAATTGAACTTCAATGGGCAAGACAGCTTCTGTTCCATATACTAGTGAATATGGAGTAGACCGGGTTGTAGTGCAGGTGGTAGTCCGATAATCCCATAAAGCATGAGAGAGTTTATCAGGCCATGACCTCTTATCTTTATCCACTATCTTTTTCAGTATATTTGAACGACTTTTCTTAAAGGGTTATATCTGGCCGTTGGCCGCTGCATGATACCGAGATAAATGGTTGGATTTGATGTTGCATTTTTGATACAACTTCTTCAACTAGGATGAACAGAAATTTGTGCCATTGTCCGTCAATATGGTATGAGGGACCCTGAATCTGGTAATGATGTTAGACTTGATGAAGATAACAATGCATTTAGAACTGACTTCCTTGAGAGGTATTGCCTCTGCCCATTTGGAAAAAAAGTCAGTAACCGTAAGAATGTACTTAAACTTCCTGTCCGTAGACGAAGGGTAAGGTCCCACCACATCCATTCCCCATGTGGAAAATGGCCATGAGTATTTAGCAGTATGAAGAAACTCTAGAGGTTGATGAATTAAGTTGGCATGTACTTGGCATGAATCACACTTCTTTGTAAAATTGACACAATCTCATATCATTGAAGTCCAAAAGAATCCAAACCTTAAAATCTGATCAGACAGTCTATGTCCAGACTGGTGGGCACCACAGACTCCTACATTCACTTCATTCATGACAGCCATTTTCTCTTCAACATCAATGCATTTGAAGAGAACTCCATCAAAACCACATTTGTAGAGAATTTTCTCTAGGTGATCTGGGCTATCATAAAGACTAAAATTGACCACACATCGCCGGATTTGTTCTTTCTCGGCTCTATTAGGTGGAAGTGTTCCATTTTGAAGGTGTTCCCTAATAGGTGATGTCCATCCTATAGTATGACCATATAGTTCAGGAATGGGACTAATTTCATTAATTTCCTCTATTCTGATTCGAACATAAGGTGAAATTGCATGACGGTGGGAAATAGTGATGGTTGTCTCGTCCAGACTTGGATCTGCCAGAGATGTAGCTATATTAGCCAGTGCATCAGCTTGATCATTTTGTGATCTTGGGACATAATAAAATGTCTGTTCTAAAGGGAATTCATCCATTAACTCTCTTAAATAATCATACAAAGGGATTAGTTCTTCTTTTCTTATGGCATAATCCTCATTGACTGGTTTGATTACCATGTCTGAATCACCTTTCAAATTTAATTGATTCACTTGTTCTTGAATCGCTAATTCCATTCCTGTGATGAGATCTTGGTATTCAGCTTCATTATTGGTACCACATTCCCACAATAAGAAGGAATGAGGTAACACTGCCTTTTCTGGAGAAATGAGAACAAATCCTAAGCCCACTTTGTTGAATTTAGGATTTTCCATTTTCCTCCCTGTTGGACTTCTGGAAGCACCATCAAAATACATTTCCCATGCTTGAGGACTTTCTTGAACAGAGAAGACTTTATCATCAGGGAGTTCAATATCGGAAGATGTGTCTCCCACTGAAGGGTTTTTAGCTAAGAAATCAGCCAGATCATGGCCCTTTATCGCCTGTTGAGACACATATGTAATGTCGAATTGCAACAAAATAACTGCCCACCTTTCCAGAAATCCTCCAAGCATTGGATGACTAAGGATGAATTTGAGCGGGTTATTGTGAGATACCAATTGGACCTCATGATGTGGCAGGTAGTGTCTCAACGTCTGAACTGCAAAGATTAATTCCAGGCAGCACTTCTCAATACTTGAATACCGGGTTTCTGCTTCAAGCACGGTTCAACTGAGATAGTTGAGGCTGTTTTCATTCCCAGCATCATTCTTTTGAGCAAGAAAGACACCCAATAATCACTCTAGAGCTGTCACATAGAGGATAAGTAGTCTTATTCAATAGGTGGCATATGTACCGGTGGAATCAAGAGGTATTTCTTGAGAATATAGAATTCTATGTGACTCCCTTTTTCATCAATTTGGTGAAGGGTAAACTTTTTCCTGCCAAATTAGCGATGAAACGATGAATATAGGCTAAGTTTCCTTGAAGTCCTCTTAATTCATTCAAATTTCAAGGAGGTGACATACCAAGGATTGACTTGGTCTTCTCAGGATCGACTTCAATACAACGATGGTGTACAACAAAGCCGAGGAATTTTCCTGAGGTTACCCCAAAAGCACATTTTAAGGGGTTCATCTTCAAATTATGTTGTCGAAGCTTGCGGAATATGACTTCCAAATCAGCCAAGTAATTATCACATTGTTTGGATTTAACTACCATTTCCTCTACATAGAATTCAACAAACTTTCCTAAGAAGGGTTTGAATATACGATGCATGGAACGCGGATAAGTTTCACCTGCATTCTTTAAGACAAAGGGAATTACCCGGTAGAAAAACACACCCTGAGGGCATCTGAAGGTTGTGGATTCCTCATCTTCTGGGACCATTCAGATTTGATTATACCCATAATTTCCATAAATGAAGGAAAGTTCTTCATATTTGGCTCTTGCATCAATTAAAAGTTCTGTAATCGGAACTGGGAAATCATCCTTAGGACAGTGCTGATTAAGATCTCTGAAATCGATGTAAACTCTAATTTGTTCATTCTTCTTCTTTATAGGTAAAATTTCATCCAACCACTTGGGATATTGAACTTCTCTGATGAAGTTATCTTTGATAAGCTTATCAACTTCAGCCTCATTTTTGGAAGCATAAGTTGGGTGTGTTCATCTTGCAGCTTGCTTAAATACACGATGTTATTTTGGTAAACCCAAATGATGATTAGCAACATCAAGATCAAGCCCAGGAATTTCTGTATAGTTCCAAGAAAATATATCTCTATTTTTATTTCGAAAAGAAATATACATCTCTTTCTCTTCAAGAGTAATGGCTACACTGATTAAAGTGGGGCGTGGATCTTCTTTTGTACCCAGGTTTATTTCTCTATGTTCATCCACAGTGGTAGAGATACCCTCATCAAATTCTAGAGTAAAATCTCTGAGATCTTCCTCTTCTTCTTCATCATGTGTTATTTCATCCGTTTATACTTGCATAGTAGATGATAAAGAAGAACATTCATGATTATAATAGATGTCACAATTTGCACATCTTAAAGAAAAAGAATCCATTTCCGACCCGATTGATGATAAAGGGTCTTCTTTGGGTATTAAAGAGGAGATGATGGATTGAAAATCGAAATCATTGTTCACCTCCGATGTTGATATAACTTTTTCTTTCCTAATTAGAGAAGTATAGACTTGTTGGATTTCAGAAGATGAAATGAAGACGTCATCATTTGTACTTTCATGACTGCTTGGTGGGTTACCAATTTCTCCCATGTTGTCTGGCTCGATTGCCATAATTGAAATTATGGATCTTTCCATAAGAGTATTTTTATTTGGGTCTATCTTGTCAATTTGACTGATAGGCAACACATAATCTGTACTCACCTGTGTAAATGGATTTACTAGAATCTTCTCCAAACCATATAGAGCATTAACTTTGGTAGTTTCCTTTGTTATGGATTTCTCCCTTCCCTTCATGTGATAGAATTCTGCCTCAATGTATTGAGACTCACATGACTTGAATGGGGCCTTATCCCCATATAATTTCCCAACTTTACCATCAAAACAATATTTGAGACATTGACTGTATGATGAAGGGATATGTGCATGCCGATGTATCCAGGGTCTTCCAAGAAAGATGTTGAAATCTGAGTCTTGATGAACAACCATGAAATGTGAATTAGATACAAGATCTCCAAACTGAGTTCTGAGTGTAACTTCACCTAGTGGTTCTTGTTCATTTTTATCATATCCGTGTAACATCATGGTAGAAGTAGATAAATCAGATTTTGTGAGGCCCAACCGACGAAGTGTACAAATGGGCATGAGGTTGACTCCTGAACCATTGTCAATGAAAGCTCTTTGAACATCTACTCCATTGACCATCCGAGACAAGTACAATGGTCTAATATGTCCATGCACAACATCATCTTCATCTTCATCAATAAAAGATATTATTGCATGGCATTCTGTAGGATTATTCTCTATGTGATAGACTTCAGCTGTAGCAATTTCAGTTTCAAATTCCTGAGGACATGACAAAGCCTCGATGAGTGCTTCCCGATGATCTTTTGACAGATTCAGAGCATCCAGAATTGATAACATGGCTGGTACATGGGACAAGTGTTTCAATATATCATACTTTTGATCTAGAGGTCTGCATTTCCCAACAGAAATATGTGGTTTAGGAGGTACCATGGAAGCAGAATCTATGGAAGATGATGCATCTTGTATCAGAATAGGAGTTGACAATATCCTTGATTTTGAAAGATTAGACCGATTAGATCCATTTACTTGCTGAGAGAAAGAGGATGGAACCTTCAACCGGTCATCCAAAATAACTGTGCTCGGACTGAATTTGCTATTGTTATAAGAACATTCTTGTTCTCGGTGAGCTTGCTGAAGGGCTCTACAGTCAGTTTCTACTGCGTACACAGTTTTAGCAGGGGTAGAATTAGAGTAGTGGCTTCTGAATGATCCACTTCTTCCCTTGTATCCTAAGCCTCTGGAACATCCTCCAATTACCTTGTTTGATATAGGGAATTCAGGCTCATCGAATTTGAAACTGCGACTGGCATATGGATCCGTTAATTGAATTATATTAACAGAACTGAAGATTAACTCTTTGTCTGATGAAGACTCTTCCTAATTAGCCTATATAGGCTATGCAGTTTGGTGGGGCGGTGCTCGTGGCTTTGAAGTAGATTGCATGAAGTCTGCCAAAGTCAAAGAAAACTTAGGCTTTGACACGTACTCATCTTCTTCTGATTCTTTTTCTTTCTTTGAATCAGGCCATTTCTTTGAGGTCTTTCCCTCTGACGAAGAGGGTTTTTCCGCAACATTCATGGCAGAAGAAACAATCGGTTTCATTAATTGTGTTTAAAAAATATAATGAGTTCGGTTGATTGTCTTTCTGACCATCCAATCATAATTCTTCTATGGATTTTTGCTTTTGACTTCTTTCCATTCACCTTCCTCCTCTGGAACTGTAGCAGTGACACATGCTACCTGGGCTGAAGAGCCTTTCAATGTGACTTGTCCTGAGTCAACCGTATTTTTTAGGAGGTCTTTGAAGAAAAAACACTCCGGGATGGGATTACCCAACATTTGATGAAAGGGGAAATAATTAGGACGGTTTTCAACTCCTTCCTTATTTGGCCTCTTTGGCATTGGAAATTTAACCAAATTGTTTTCCAAAGCTGAAATGAAATAACCAGGAACTTTTTCATTTCAGAAAGAGTATGTTTTCCTCTTCAGATCCTCAAATTTTTTTCTTCTTTGATCTCTTTGATCGTCTGGACGAAACGACATTTGTTTTTGGCACTCAGAAGGTGGAGACCTTCGAGGAGATGAAGGTTTTGACGTAAAAACAGGTACATGTGATTTTTTAAGCATAACTATAGTAGTTTCTTCTTTACCCATTATACTTCCTGGATCTGATGGAATTACACAATATTTAGACATGGCATGTATAAGGGAATCTTCAATCTGCTGAGCGATTGAAGTAAGGTCTCGAAACACTCCTGTAAATTTCACAGGGATCAAAGGCGTGTGTAATTCGTCACACAGATTTTCCACACAGATTGGCAACAATTCCTCTTGAGGAAGTGCTAAGAATAGGGAATATGTTAATCCCTTCCAGCGAGTAGTGAAATATGAGACCCTTTCATTCTCTCTTTTCTTACTGTTTGTAAGATAAAAAACTGTTGTCTTTGGAAAAGTTGAGTTGAACTGAAGGAGGAATTTTTGGCGAAGATCCTCCCAACCAGTAATTGACCGGGATTGCAAGCTTGTATACCAGAAAAAACTGATCCTTGCAAGGTTCTCACGAAGCATCTGAGTTTTACTGCTTTTTTCTACTTGGGAGTTCCCATCATTGGATCAAAACAAGACACATAATGCTTCAAATTCTGTTTTGGGTCGCCGGATCCATTGAAAATCGGGAATACAGGGTTTCCAAAACTAGATGGAGGAGAGATCGAATCGACTCATTCAGGGTAAACATTATTTTCTGGTTGAACCTACACACATTTCCCATCCATTATTTCTAACCGAGATGTTTATGACTAAATGGTAGTTATTAACTTTTGAGAAACATCTGGTTGAACTTGGACTTTGGTAGGTGCATTGACTGGAGCTTGGACAGATGTGGTAGCTGGTGCTGTAACTGTTGGTAGCACTGCCAACTGTTGTTGCACTTGACCCGTAGGATTAGGCCTGCGAGGGTGTACTGATAGAGGAGGATATTCTAGATCCATCTCAGTAGCTTCAACAAATTCCCTTGGCTGACAGACTCCAGCACGCTCACGAAAAATACTACCCTAAATTAGTTCTGCATTCAACCTCCTTAATTACTTCATTTCTTCCTCCCGTTGTGCAACCCTTTTCTCTAGTGAGAGTGATTGGCCTTCTCCAGAGGAATCATATGTAACCTGATTCATTCCCCTCCCTTTATTGGATCCTTTTCGGAGAGGGGGAAGTGGGTTACTTGAAGAATAACTAGGTTCTGGGTAATCCATTGATTTCATGTACACACACCTTCTACATTTGTGTCGGTGCATACATCTTCTTGAGCAGGACCCTCTTCATATGAGTCCCCTGAGTGAGCCTCATATGGTGGATCAGAAACAACGGCATTGATGACATTGATTGATGCATAACTCATCGCATCCCTTCTATCAGAATTTTTGTGATATTGTCTTCTTCCATTTCGTTGATGACACATTTCCTTTTGTTGATTCGATCCCTCAAGAACTTCTTGATGAACTGTAATTTGGAAGTAATCTCCTGATAATTTGGATCTTTGGTCCTCTTGAGGCTTCTTCCCTAATCGAGAGAAAACTAACTTTCTATAAGGATGGGATTGATGATATGAAAAAGTCCCCAGTCCGGTGGACTGGGGCTATTCCTGCTATTCTTGCTCAACTCCTCAAATCCCATTTGTTGATTCTGAGGGTTGGTTTAATAGAGTCCCCAGTCTGGCAAGATGGGGTAGCTCTTGACATGCTATGTATGAGACTTTCTTAAAAGGTCTCCTGATCTTGCGATCCTTAGTTCGGAAATTAGCTGGATGCATTAACCTGTATCCACTTTTATCACCCGGTTCAAAAGACCGTTGGATTATTTCTGACAATTATGTCACTTGGTGACGTGCTTGCTCTATACGAGAAGCTTATTCAAGATTCTTGTTTGCTTGATACAAGAGTAATTCAACAACGTGTTCTCTATATTCTTGATTTTGAGAGGAACTAGTTGAAGCATGTTCATGTGAAAGCTTTTGATTACAAACAAAGCCCATTGACTATGGCCGGCCATGGGCAATAACATTGCATGAGACCATTTTCGGGCAGCTTTGCTGACTGGAGAGTACCATGAAATGCAGTCCTCCATGAACACCCCATCCTCTAACACGAATACTAGATGGGTCATTGAAAATTAACTGATGAAATCTTCTTAGTGTGCCAAGGCATAAACGTTGAAGGCTCTCTGTTGTTTTTCAGCCTTCGGATATCGAGAGACTGATAGAGATGCCAAATCAATTTTACATTGTAACCCTTCTATTATCTAAAGATTATTTTACTATTCATCATAAGATAATAATTTCTTTTTCAACTGACAAAGTGTTTTCCATATGTTGAGATGAATTTCATGAATTTCATCTTCCGTCAACATTTCTGTAATGTTATACTGAGATTCAGCCAGAGGCCAAAACATGACTAGCACTTCACCTTTCGCCAGTTGTTCTCTCATGTTCAACATTTCCTCTTTATCATTTGATGATGATTATTCTACCTGATTTGACCAGAGTTGGTGTTTCCTTGTTGCTTCATTAGATTCAACAGGATTGGTAGAGAAATAATTGATCAAACTAGAAGATGCCTGACTTAGGTGTGGTTCGGAGAATGCCCTACACCCTGGGCTATCTTCTGATTAAGTAATAATTTCACCTTCTAGTGATGAAGCATCAGACATGAGTTGTTTCGCATTTGCAAGTGCCTCAAGATAAGAGGGAATTCTCGGAACTTCATTGTCCACTGGAGCATTTTTCGGGCAATATGAATCACTACAGCGGAGAGGACTTTTGCAGAGAAATTCATCATCATGGGGAGGACCACCATAATGGGTTACATCAAAAGATAATATCTCTTGATCATTGGTCTTCTGACCACACAGAGGGTTCCTGTCGCTCTCATCTGAAGGTGAAACTTCGAGATTGACCGAATTGTCATGAATCAAGCCTTCATGAGGATGTTTCTATTGAAGACCTTTGTAATTATTGTTCCCAATTTTGGGAACTGAGGGAGTAGAATCTTGAATTCCAACAGATAACTATCCGAGGGCTTCAAAAACTCTAGCATCAAGAAAGGCCTTGTAATAGATTGGCTCTTGATCTCCTGACTGTGATGGGTGGGTATTTTTCTTAGATGACTTCTTACTCACCTTAGAAACCACTTGTTGACGAAAGTGGATACTCTGAGCAGGTGTATGTGCCTGATCAGGAAAGATGGCCAGGTTAGGCTGACGATCTCCACTCAAATCAGGTGTATGTTCCTGACTTGGTTGTCCGTATGATCTGGGGGAGTATTCCCCACAACCCTCTTGGACTGAAACAGATGTGTGTGTCTATTCAGGAGTGAACTGTTGATGTGTCACTCCACTGGTAGGGATAGATTTATGTGTCTTTCCCTGAGATGCTGCTAAAGTTGTTATAATATCTTGGGAAGCATCCAGAATATGAGCATGTATTTTCTTCTACTCTTTCACCATTGATAGAATATTCTTGGTGACTTCAGCTATCGGAACGGTGATATACGTCCATTCTGTGCTTGGAGTAGGTGTGTGTGCCTGCTCCTGTCCTCCTTTTCCTATCAGTGAATCATGACTGTACTCATGTATGGGGGCAGAAAGTTGAGTCAGCCTACTATTTGTCACCGGGGCTTTCTGACTGACTTCTTCGAATGATACCAAGCGAGACTGTTGGTAGACTTGATTAATACTAGCAGGTGTATGTTCCTGCTTATTGGACTTCGCCGAACGTAATTGACGAGATCCATCATATGAAGTCAGACGATCCTGCTGACTAGCTGATGATGTATAAACAGGTGTATGTTCCTGCCTATAATACTCCGCTAGAATTTCCTGGCGGGATAGGCATGATGCTGCCAGACGAGCCTGCTGGATAGAGGAATTAAAACAGGAAGGTGTATGTGCTTGCTCGTTGCTTTCCACCAAGTTAGGTTGGTGGACTTCTCCAGAGATGGTATAGATGAGAACCTGCTCACTGTTGACCGGATTCCGCCTCTGGTGGTTTGTCTTTCCTGCTTGGGTTCGAGGAACCTGAGCCGAACGACTGGAGTCGGTGCCCTCATCATGTTGAGGGCGCACTGTCGCATGAGTGTGGATGCGATTGTTGGTGGGAGCCCTTGAGAAGGACTCCTGTCTAATTGAATTAAGGCCCTGAGGGACCTGCTCATTCACCTCCTCAGAATAAGGGAGTGAATGGTGATTGTGTTCCGAAGATAACGACCCGAAAAGGTTGGAGACGGTAGTCAGCATCGCCTGCTTCGTGATCACTGGTCGTTGTTGTTTGGACACCGGTGTGAGTTGTTCACTTGGAGGGCTTGTCGGGCAGCCTCCAGAGTTGGGATGGTACTGTGTTGATGGTACTCTTTAACCAGCGCATTTGATACCCAGGGTTGAAGACGCTGAGTAGGTGATGTCATCCTCAGAATGGATGATGATCCAGTAGGAGTAGCAGTAGTGTCATTTGCAGCAGCAGCATTCACATGTGTGAATTTGAGAGCAGCCATTCTAGAAATGCAGAAGATCTTGGAAAAGAGTGCATGTTTGATATAACAGACGTAATCAAGTTAAATTCATCCACTACATCTTTTGGATGATTATATATGTCAATGATTTTTTTTCCATCTCATTGAGTTTTAAATAGGGTCCTAACAAATAGATAAAACATTATTTTAACATGGTTAAGGATTCAAATGGGGTTCACTATTTTTTGTTTCCCTCGGAATCTGGGGATTGACCGCCTTGATGGGAGGTTCAAACATTCCGATCGGTTTCTAACAGGTTTTTTTGTAGAACCGGAAACATCCAATGTTTCCACATCCATTTAGACGTACATTCCAATGGTAGGTGCTCATTAGTTTGTGGACTGATGAGGCTTAGAAATTTTCATTGGTCGAGAGGATGGGAGGTCGGACTCATCACACCTTTTTGATAGGAATTATTGTCTACTCTGGGACTCTCTTTATAGATTTAAGTTATGTTCGTGAATCCTTATTACATTACCTATTGTAAAATGAGATTTCCTTCAGATTTGACAATCATTCAGTAATATGTAGGACATTTAGAGAATCTTTTATATGCATTATAGGTTCTTCATCGATAGTGAATCATCTTTATTTATTAGAGATTCTTGGTCAATGGTACCCTTAGACACATTTATATAGAAGTCTCCAGGTCATTATGATGACCATGCTGGTTTTAATGCCACTCAGTGGGGCACTTGATGTTTATTGTCATTCATAAGGACATGGATTATTTCAGAGTTGGGATCGAACCCACAGATGGGCTACCTAAGTATCCTTTGTTTAGAAAAGGAACTAGAACCCATGTAGTTCGAGTAAGGGAGTATTATGTTTATGATTGATGGATCAAAGAATAATGTCATAATAGCATTTACACTCTAAGCCCACATGAGTCATGCTCGGTGTGAGAAACAAGATGTACTGGTAAAAATTAAACAATTGTGCCATAAAAGATGAAATCATAAGAAATAATGTGGGACTTATTAATGTATGACTACCTAGATAAATTATTATTAGGATTTACTTTAGTGAATAAATCCAGGAACAGGGTCCATAAATGTAAATGTGCTTCATGGAGATTTGAATACTCAAACTTGGGGATTACTCCTGAAAAGGAAGCCCAAATTAGGATAGAACTTGTTATTGGGTTTTACTCCTGAGAAGGAATCCCAGATCAAAGGTAAATTAGGACTGGTTAAGAAGAATTAAAAATAGGGCTTACTCTTGAAGAGGATGCCCATATTTGTGACTGGGGCTTACTCCTAAGGAGGATGCCCATGTTAAAGGATCTAGGGTTTTGGGCTTACTCCTAAAGAGGATGACCATGATTGGGGAATTATGTCTGGGGATTACTCTTGAAAAGGATTCCCATGTTAGTGGATCTAGGGATTACTCTTAAGGAGGATGCCCAGATTAGAGGACTTAGGGCCTACTCCTAAAGAGGATGCCCAGATTTGAGAATTTATGACTGGGGATTATTCCTAAAGAGGGGACCCAGGTTAAGGATTCTCTCATCATAAAGGATGAGGATGAATGAATGAAATCTCAATCTTTAGTGACATAATGATGTGTAAATCACTATGTTTTGAGAGATATTCCACACAATTCCATTCAGATAAGGAGGAAAAATCAAGAAATCATTCCCTAAATGGATTTGAAGAGTGTCTTGAAGACTGAATCTTGAATAGGAGAGGTGGAATGGCTTAAGAGGGTTGAAATGGGCAAGAAGGGAACCCAAAAAGGCAGGGGCGCGCAAGTCCTGGTAGGCGCGTAGGTACTGCATGGGCGCTCATGTCCTGGTCGCACAGGTATAACTGCGCGACATATGGGTACTTGCACGATGGTTAACCAACAGGGTAATACTTGAGAAACTCTTGAATAAATCCTTTAGAATCCTCTCCATGTTCTTCCAGAAGAGGGGCGCGCAAGTTCGGTTGAATGAGTAAGGCGGCACGCAAGTGTGGCCTTTTCCCTTAAGGGCTGGCTACTCAGGCGCGCAACTGTTGATGAGTTTCAACACTTAGGCCTTCCTACCCCTCTTTAGATCTTACTTTATAGGTACGAAATTACCTTAGAATTGTTTCAGAAGCTTTGAGAAGATACTAGGGCGTCGGGAGCTCAAATCTGAGTTTCTGGAAAAAATCCTCCTCAAATGGGTGGACCACAAGGTCTATTTATATGAAGGAGAAGACCACAGGTGGTTATCACTTAGGTCACTCAAGTCACTTGCGCAACCACTACACGGCACGCAAGGGGACTTGCGCGACTGTGATAGAACTTCCACGACACATGTGCTCTTGATCTCTTGTTCATGCCTTTGTTGATTTTTGATGTTTTATTCAAAGGATGAATCAATTTGTGCTAAGTAATTTCCCTTTACATTCTTTTAGAATATTTTATGAAAAAAAGAGCATCAACAGAATCTTCGGAAGAATAATAAATAAAAATAATGGGGATTAAATAAAGGTATCACCTCTAATTTCTATTGGTTAATTATCAAAACAAAAAAAATAAATGTAGGAGTCAAATGGGTGGATCGACCTCCAATGCCTCCTCGGGTTATCCAATCTTACGGAGGAATAAACTAAATTCGGAGACTGATCATTTTAGTCTCACATTTATTAATAAGTTTTAACTCATCACATTCACATCATAAATTATGTTTTCACTTCATGAGTTCTGATGAGAATGAGGTATTTAAATAATGAATCCAATTATATATATGAATTCACCATATCTCAAGCTTCTACCAAAGTTCATGGAAACTCAACCCAATTTATGTCCTATCATGATTTCTAAATTTGTGTCATGAATTAATTCTCTATAGAACTCGTCGCCTAAAAAATACCATGAATCATGATCCACACAAGAAATAAAGCACAAATTTTCAATGTTAATTAATTTTTCACATCATTATTGACATGTTGTAGTATTTTTGAAGGTATAACATATACCGAACCCTCATTGAGTTGCATAAAAACACATTAGACTCCCAAAATATAAATGTAATGGGAAGAGAAATCATTGATCATTTCATTTTCCATATTTTTATATTGAATTATAAATATGAAAAATGATATCCATATTTGAACTGCAGTTTTCTAAAGTGGAATAAATTAATATTTATGTTTCTTGAAAAAAAAAATTTTTTTGATGAAAATATATTTATAAATAATAAATGACTTTTCTTGAAATTTATTGCATATTTGTTCTGAATAAATCCATAAAATTTTGTTATGTAAATAATTATTCATATTTTTGATGACTTGGTTATTCCTTTTCAAATAAAATTTTTTATATTACGGATATGATAGTCATATTAAAAACGTTTAAAAAATATATAGTATATCACAATTTGTTTATAGATTTTTGTTGAATGATATGGATGATATTGAACAAAGTATTATTTTAAAGTCTCAATGTGTTAACAAAACTGTCTTGAATTTTTCCAATGGTTCTATTTGTAGTGCACCATGGAACTACTCTTGGTGGTTGGTCATGGTTTTAGTGCCTTGTGGACACTTATTGAGTTTTTTTGGAGATTATTACAAACTATATAAAATTAAAGACAAAATTATATTTATTATAATTATAATTTAAAATTATTTACAGGTCATTATATATATATATATTTATTTTTTTATAATAAATATTTCACATTATGTTGTTTTTTAGAAAGATGAACTTCAATGACCCCATTGATAATTATCAGATATTTTCGCACACGAAATAAAATTATTATTAATAAAATTGTCCCATATAAAATTCCATACAGATTATTAAAATTACTAATATAGCTTGTGTCATATTGTAATACCACATGGGTAGTTTAACATGAATTATAATTGATTTTTTTAATTTAATAAAAAATTATTTGTAATGGATTTGATTTAGTGTCAAAGGATATAATTAATATTTGAACATCATCTTACATCCATGACCACCAATGGTTAGGGACCCAATTATATAAGTGTTATAAGGGATATAAATACCTTTTTGTATAGTAACTAAAGGTATTTATAATTTGTAGATGATTCATAAGGGTTTTTTACACCACTTGTGTATGAATGATTTATGAATGAGTAAATCTATCTTATATAGGCTATAATTGAACTATGATGTGACTATGGTTCATTTGGATAGTTTTTTAAAGTGTTACATGAGTTTTTATCACAAAAAACATTTTAATTCTATGTAGGTAGACCCAAGGTTGATTGATTATAGGATGGCTGACTAGACAGACAAAAGATTGCACATATATATGAGAGGGGTGTTAATCCATCATCCTATATTATGTAAAATTGGGAATATCCTATAAAGATATTAAATTTGTGATGTGTCCATGGTCTCGTTGAGGGACATTATATACACTATCTTGAAGGCTTAATCCATGTTAATTATAATGAGATAGAGGAACCCATGAATAGTAGAGGGGATGATGGTGTTTTCCATTGTTTCACGTTGTCACGAGAGAGTGGTGGTGTATGTTAGTAGGATTTTTCAAAATCACATGTCACCTTAAAACCCATGGATTGATGGTAATAATTTATCATGGATACCTTAATGGGGTATAAGATGTGTTATTGGGACTCCTCCCTAAAGAAAATACTATGGGTTTTGGTGGGTAGCTAAATTGTGTGGCCAACATGACATATCAGGGAGAATTTACCATTTTTATATTTGTTTTTTACTTGATGATTTGTGAAATATGTAACCATAAAATTGTATAAGGTATGACATGAGGATATAGGGAGGATATGTCCCTGTCTATTTGTAATTAATGTTATATAATTATTTTTATATATTATATATGAATGTGTCATAAGGAACTGAGACACATATGTCTTTATTGGTTATGGGGGAATACTACCTAGTTTCGGTAAGTGATGAGGCCCCATAGTGTAAGATATATTGTAGTTCTAGGATGAATAATTCCATGGTCAGTTTCATTATGTTCCAATGATGGGTATAACTCACAAAATATATTCATTATATCCTAGGGATTTGAATATTCCACTTGGGTGTCTTTTTATGTCACTGGGATGTTAATATTTCCCCAGGGTGGTTATTAATCTCAAATTCACAAGAAAAACTATCTGAAGCATTTGTAATAAATCTATTGTGTCATGTTATAACTCGATGATAGATGTTGATTATTTTTATAAGAATTTTCAGTGTATTTATTTAGTCAAATGATTCTATTCTAGGGGTTTTAGTCATTTTACCCCCTTTAATTAGATCCTTACTTTTCAAAGAGTGTACCATAGTGTCACAACCTAGGGTCACCACAAGGAGACTTCTTATAACACAAATGTTTTCTATTCTAACTATTATTTTATAAATTATATAATAATACTAAACTAATATATATTTGGGGGATTTGAAATTAATGATATATAAATATTATAAATATAAAAATATTTGAAAATAAAAAAATACAATGAGGATAAAATACACAAAGAAGTTTGTGGACAAAAATAATTTCTCTCAGGGGTTTATGGTGGTGTTATCATTGTTATTAAAAATATTTCCTCATTATCTTATTAAATTTATATATCCAAACCTTTCACATGAATCCCTAAAATTTGAATGGAATTACCATACACGAAGACCTATTCATGTATGTTTAATATCTTCCGTGTCAATAGCTAAGATAAAATTCACTATTGGAATGACTCAGGTATCAACAAGATGGAAAATTAGTGAATGAGTAGGAAGAAAACACTGGAAGGGAGAATGTGGATACCACTAATGAAAATAATTTTAACCAGTAATGGTCCCTTAGAATAAATCATGAGAAATCATTCATGTTCAATAATCTCAAATGACACCACTTCCCCCCCAACTACGGTAAGTATTATTTTTTCATATACATGCAGTTGAAATCGGGGTGGGAGAAACATAGAATATGAAAAAGAGTGAATTGAATGAATAAGATAAATGATGATGAAAGATAAAATAATGTATATTAAAAATATAAAAAAATATTATAATAAAAAACTCATACATAGACCCCAAAAATGTCTATCTCATGAAATTGGAGTAGGGAAATATATTTATAGGGAGATGGGATAAAGAAATCACACTCAAAAAATTTAGACAGAATGATTCTGTGTGGATGTGATATTATGTGGACAAATTTTTAATATGTGTCTTAATTTATGTTTTTCTATAATCTCTCCAATGTACATTTGAAAAAAATTCAGCATCATTTTATACTGGACGATAATGTTTTGAATTCAACATTGAGGCTTACTTTATCTGAATGAAAATTCCAACATAATTTAACCAATGTAAAACATTAAATGGACCTCTTAATGAGTTCAAACCAAAATAAAATTAAATGGTATAAATAGTAAATTAATAATTTTTCAACTCCCTTTGGAATCAAAATATTAGAGATTTTCATCCAGATTTATGCATCTGTTACGAAGGTGGTGGGCACACTGTCTGCACAAACAATTATTCAACATGTTTGATTTTTTATGCATCTAAATTCTATAATAAGACAATGGTAACAATGAAAATGTTGAATAATAAAAAATCAATAATTTTATCAAAAATATAATCAATTTATTTGTAATTATATTATAAATAAATGAATAATGTACCACTGTGAAAAAAAACCTGTTAAAAGTCCAGAAATAAGCCAATATTCTATTTTTTCACAAAATAACAAAAAAACCGAAAAATGTGATAATTTACCATTGAATAATACTATAGTGGGATTATAAAAATTGCGTTAAGATATAAAATATATGAAAATAAATGATTTATCAATATTCCATACATAACCATTGAACTCCCAAACAATTATCATATATTCAAATCAAATTTCACACAACAATCAAAAAAGTGAAAACATGAATGATATTTTCCAAAATTGAATTACATCGTTTCCCTAATATGAAAAAACAATTCCCACTACATTCATTAATCACATATAAATTTATTCATCCTCTAAAATCATTACATGGACTAATATCAACCTACATCTCATTTAACTATTTGTCACTCCTCACTGAAGAGAAATTAATTCGTCAGTAATTCTAATAATTGAAAATTTCATGTATCACCATTGGCTTATATCAATTATCATTTCCCCATAGAGTGAATCCTAAAAATGAATTACATCATGAGGGATTTAATGAAAGTTTAAAATGAATCTATGGATTAGGGTTGGTGGGAAAATGAATAAAACAATTTAGGGCTATAAAGATGAGGTTATACACTTGAGTACACTGCATGAATAATCCAGGGAGAACATAGAATGTACCTATCTCAAATACCATAAACACTGTAAAACATACCACCACCAAAATTTTCTATGACATGGTTGATAAACCATGTAATTATTATAAAGAATAAATTCACCCAATTTCAATAATTTTTTACTTTTTTATAATGCTCCAGAAAGGAACAACATTATTATTTTTTTGATCTATTTTTTTCATGGAAAATTAGATGAAAACATAAATAAAATAAATAAATTAAAATCATAAACATGATTTTGAAGAGTGAAATAATACATAAAAGAAACTTAAATGATTAATTCAAGATCATCCCCATTTTTAATTTTGTTTTTTAATTTTTTAATGATAATTAGATGACACAAATGATGCAATAATGATATGATAATTCAACCCACATTATTTAATTACATGCTGCCCAAAGTAAATAAATATATGACATACCACAAAAAAATGATACAAATCCCAAATAACCCACATGAAAGGATCATCCCCCAGAATAAAACATGAAATATCCATGCATAAATATTAAGAGTACGGGTAGGTAAGGAAAAATTCACATGTAATGTGGTTTAAATAGATAAAGAAATACTTGAAAATTAATGGATAATGATGTATCGATGTAAATTTGGGTCTCTAGTTAATATGTGTCTATCCAAAGTTATTCCACATTCATATTAAGAAAATTCCATGAAATCCAAATCATTGAAAGAGAAAAATCACAAGTTATTGTTCTGACACAAAATCCATGTTTCCCTCAATAATTTGTGGTTATTAAGATCAATATATCAAAATGGTTCAGAAAAACTCACAATAAGTAGAAAATATTTTGAATTAGTGTTTCATTGGAATTTATTTATGAAATTATTTAATATCATAAAATGAATGAAATTCCAATTCAATGAAACTGTTTTCACATCAACAATCATTTATAATAAATTTTTTCAAAAATAATTTTTATTCTCTCAAAATCAATTGATGTTTGAAAGGTGATATATATATTAATTGAATTTAAAGGTTCAAAAAAATAAAAAAAAAATAACACAACAAAACTATATAGGTTGACACTCCCCCCCACGCACATAGATTTCATGGCCCTTCATTTCAGTTGAAAAAATATATAAGGGTAGAACAAATAAATATAAGGAAAGATACAACATGACTTTATTTTTTAATGTAATCCATGATTTAACATAAAAAAATTCCCAATTACCAAGAAATAATGATAAAATGAACTACATAAAAAATTTGTTGAAAAATAGATAGGAAGGGAAGGGAAATGGGTTAATGCTTGTTTTGACCCACATGCAGGTGATAAGTATTTAATTCCCCAAGTTAGGTAGTTACATTGTGTTAACCCAATCCAAAGTAGGGTTCTATTTATTACATATAAACAACCAAAATTTAATTATCTCAACATATTTTAGTAATTTACATGAGCGATAACCCCAATGAAATTAAAAATATCATCAACCCTAAGATAAGATGAATGAAAAAATTTGAGATCAAGAGGGGGAAGGAAATTAGTATTGAATTGATCCCTATTGTGTCCAGCTAAAAGAGTGTTGTTAATTTGTGGCCAAGGTTGTAGAATAGAATGTTTCTTCTCTTATGTTTTAGGTTTATAAAATGATTCCCCTTTGATTTATTCTTATGTTATAGGATCCACATTTTCCCTAGTGTACATCTCGACAGGCTCCTCCATTCCCTCCTCAACACTAACATATCTTCAAAAGCTTCATCTAGGGCATTAATTAAGAGTGATAAATCATTAAAATAATAAAAAGGGTGATTATTTTTCAGTTCATAATTATAAATATTTAATGTAAAGAATTATTAGAAATTAAATTTCCCCCAAAACATTACACTCGAAACTCTTTTACCACAAAAAGGATGTTGGGAACTCATTCGATGGAGGGGAAAGTGTGTCCCTGTGTTTTTATTCAACCCCACAGATTTATTCTTTAATTTTATGTGGAATATAAATTTCATTCTCTTCATCCTTTTTCTGTTGTAGGCATAGTAATTTTACTTCTTCAAATTCGATTTCCAGCGATGCAACCATCTTGGTTGATTTTTTGAGAAGCAAGGAATTATGTTCCACATATATCATAAATACCTCTTCCTTTATAGGCTCCCCATTTAAGATTTCAATATTAAAATAATTATATTAATATCTATAAAAATCGTTCGTGGCCGTAGAAATGAGATATATTCAAGGAAGTACTTTTTTTTATATTTTTTTCAAAATTTGTTATTTTTTTAGTTTTTTTACAAAATCAAAAATTTTGAAGGAACTTGAATTCCCCATAAACGATGACAAATTGTTGTTAAAGTTTTTATTAATTTACAATGTTCAATAAAAATCTTATTTTTATAAAAGTGTATTATAGTTTCAAAATCTAGGTTCGATCATAAGGAGGAATCTATAACACACAATTTTTCTATTATCACTATTAATTTATAACTAATATAATAATATTAAACTAATTCAGATTTGGGGTATTTTAAATACATAAAATATATATTATAGTTATATAATTATATGAAAATACAATAATTAATTAAAATGGATAAAATATAGAATTTTGTTAGTGGACGAAAATCGTTTCTCTCCGGGTTTTGTGGTAGTGTTATCATTGTAATTATAAATATTTCATCATTATTTTACTCAAAGTAGTGATACAAAACATAAACTATACACCCTCTCATTTTAATTGTATTACCCTACACCTACACTGATTCATGTAGGTGTAATCTATTCCACACCAACACCTAATCCAAACTCCAATGTTTGAATGCCTCATATAACAATAGGAATTAGAATGAGTGAATGAAGAGGAAAAAATATTAGGGAATGTGGGGAGACCACTAAAAAAATTAATCACTGCTGATTCCATATAATAAAACAATATAAATATATAATTTTAAATAAATTCAAATTCCTACACTTCCCCCCTCAAACAATGGTAAGGATTATATTTCTACAATTATATAGTTGACAACATTATGATATAATCACAAAATTAGAATAGAATAAAATTGGAAGAAGAATATAAATGAAGAATAAATATAAACTAATATATATTTAAAATAAAAATAACAAAAAAACATAAAAATCTCATCTTTGTCCCTAAAAATTTCTATCTAATGAAATGGCAGAGGGAAAAATATTTATTGGTAGAAGGGGTGTAGAATTCACACTCAAAACAATTAATCTAAATACTTCCACATAGATATTCAATTAAATGGATGAATTTTTAATATGGGATATCCTGAATATTTTTATATAATTTATCTTATATTCTTCCTCAAATTTTCAGCATAATTTTACACTATATATTGGATTTATTTATTTAATAATTAGTGTGACTTTTTTGGGTATAGAAAACAAGAATTATTTTTATAAAGTCTATTTTATTGAGTTTAAATACTGATCAAATTCATTGGATGAATGTGTATATGTATTTTATTTCATCACTAGTTTGAATCACATGAATTGTAAATTTTTATCATGAGTAATGAATCCATTATGGATGTGGGTTCCAAACTATCCATCTGAACAATTTTCAACTTGATTCATATTTTTGGGCGTCAAGATGCTCGAATCAACCACTTGTCCAGAAGATAATGTTAATGGAAATAAATAATTGATTTCAAAATAATAAATTAATCACTAAATTTGGAATTATATTTTAAAATAAATGACAAAAATAATTTTACGATAAAAATTGGATAAAAATATAGAATCAATTATTTTTTTATTTAAGATAAAAAACATAAAAACCTAAAAAATGTGACAATTTACAATTTAAAAAACTATAGCGGGATTCTAAACATTTAATTATAATAAAAAATATATGAAAATATCGAATTTATATTGAGTATATCGCATATACATGCCCTATGTATACTGGTAATGAATGATTCACCATTGGTGGTACCCTATAATGTTATAATAAAACCCTGCTTGGGTGCCCATGACCATTTAATACCCACGTATTTCTATAATGATCATGTGGTTGGGCTGAGTAGAGGCATATGTGTTACATTGACCCTGTGAGATAGAATAGATAGACTCTGAGAGTATGATTGAGGTATGACTTAGGGATAACAAATATAAATTTTAACATTTTTTTGTATTATTTATTTGTGTTATATGATATTATCCTTATTGGTGATCAGTTGATGTATTCTGGAATAACTCTAAGACTATATGACTACCTAATTCACATTTACATTTGATATAGCATGATTCTTCAAATTAATGGATTAGTAATCCTACGATATATATTAATTTTTATGATATGGTTTAGTTTCTTTTCTACTATGCTTTACTCTTATAAGAGGTTATTGATTCTCTAGGGTAAAATATTTGGCCCTTATTGTTAGTTGGAATCTTCTGTCATAAGGTGAGGTATGCCTAAAGACCCAATAACCCTCTCATTCACACACCATCCAGTGATATCAAGATGAGGAAATTTAAATATATATATATATATATATATATATTTCTATTTATTTTTATTTTAATAAAATATATAAATAAATAAGCAATCATTTTTTTCAATTATATATAAAATTTTAAATACATGTAAACATTATCTCATATAAATATATATGTGAGTGTATATATATTTACATTTTTTTCTTCTTTTATAAGTATATATATTATAAAAATGTATTAATAAATATATGAATTTATTTAAAAATAATTATTTTTTAATTTAATTTAAAAACATATATTTATTATAATTCATTCAACTATATTTCTTTAGAAATATTTATGTATATTATATTTATATTTTTATAAAGTGTGTATTTTGAAAATAAATAACACACACACACACTCATATTTTTATATTATATTAAGGGTAAAAGATTTAAAATTTATTTTATTAGAATTATATTTTAATATACATATAATATTTTTTTTATAAATAAATTTAAATATATATTTCAACATATGGGATCATGTATCAATTTTTTTACTATTATATATATATATATGTACAATTTGTTCTAATGACATCATTTTTCAATAATATTAGAGTTTTTATTTTTATTTATAAATTAATATTTCCTATTTCATATATAATATATTAATATTATATAATGTATATAAATATTATATTTTTCATTTAATATTTTAATTTAAAATTGATTTATTTTTAAATTAAAATTTAAAAATTTATAATAATAATTTATATTAATAATAATATATATTTTAAGTGAAATTTATAAATATATTAATATAAAAATTAAAATATATTAAAATATATATTTATGACAAAAAAATGAACCCGAATTGATGGTTTGGGTAGCTATTTTACTAAACAGTGACCCTACTTTGATTCTAGAGGAACACATATATAATATTATATACCGTGTCAAAAAATAGTGTGTGGTCATTGATCACATGATGTGATGGGTTGAGATGTAAAGTGTGATCTGTGGTGATAAGAAAACAAGGAGAGAGGGCGATTCATGGTGATAACGTGAGGCATGAAAAGGATGAGATAAGGGGGGAACCCTGATGAACATAGGCCATGATAAGTGTTGAGATAACATATAAAGTGATGTGTGGGACATTTTGTAATGACTCAGAATTCCTATTGAATTTTTTTTAAATGCATTGGAATTTTACGAGTCCACAGTTTCTGACGGCGCTTGATTCTGACGCCCGGTGTGCCCTGAATCATTTTTTTAGTTTTGTTCGAGTACGTTCAGTAAACATGCGAGCAGGTTTTATAACATTTGAACCAGTGATTGTAATTGAAATCTAAGGGCATCTTTGAACTCGCAATGTCGGTAACTTCTTAGTGAGACCTTCACCGCAGTTTCTTTCTGATGTGTTTGGAAGTTAGTTTTTTTATTAAAGATAATAATAATAAAATAAAGTACAACACTTTGTTTTATTTTTATGTTGTCATGTGTTGTGTGTGTGGTTAATTTGAACCACCCATGTAAAGCTGGGGGTGGGAACGCCACATGCTAACCTCCCACAAGAGGATACGACATGGGGACCACCTGAGCATAACCTCTCTATTGAATGAAAGGGGTGGGGACCACCTGACCCCTATTAATGGTGGAGGATTAAACCTCTCCACTCTCACTCATTAATGAGGGATACGATTTGACCTCCTCCGCAATATTATTTGTCCCAACGCGCGTGTAACACCCGAGACTTTTATGTGAAATATTTTGTTTTTTATGTTATATAAATCATTAATGGAATCTTTCACTACACACAACACTAGCTTGGATTTCTTTACACGCAACCGCGGCCTTCCTCGATATCTTGCGTCGTACGCAATACCGAGATTCACTAAACAATGATATGCTATTAAAATATTACTAAAACTAGCCGTTATGAATATTAATAACCACTTTTTGAAATTTTATAAATTTTATTTTTCAAAATGGACTTCATTTTTGGATTCAGAATATCGAAATTATCCTAGGGTGAAATTTTGGTATTTTTCTGAAAACTTTCAATTTTTGATGAATAGGGAAACCACTAAGTGGTAGTTAAAAAACTGAATTTTTCATAAAACATAATTTTACCGCTTCTGTGAGTGGAATTTAGGAAATCCGAGAGACAAGGTTGATGTCAGTAAGTAAAATGTGGTTCAATGTGATGAAAATAATTTTTGGTGAATAGTAACTTTTTACTTTTATTTACCACGGTTAAAAGTAAATAGTGTAATTAAGGGTAAAAATGATATTATTATTACCTTAAAACATGTCCTAATTCTATTGGACAAGTTTAATTAGACCAAAAACAACCTTAGGAATAAAATATGACCATTTAGACCCACTTGGATTAGATTAGGACAATTATTATTAATTTATTTAATGAAGTGTTAAAATAGTTAAAATCAAAGTTTAATAGAAAAATAATTTTTATTATATGGTTATACATAAGAAAAAATATACTATAAATATTAATTAGAAAGCTAAAAATATTTCCTACATAATGATATTTTATTTGTAATTTTTAGACATTATATAATTTAATTTATTTATGGCACAAATATGATGCGGTAATTATCTTATTAATGAAAAATTGACATAATTGATGTTATAAATAACCACAAAAATGTAATTTGAATCTTTTTATGAATTCCAATAACTTTATAGGTTAATATGACATGTTATTATTTATTTAATTAACTTTTTTCAAACTAATAATTCTGTTATGATTTTCAAAAAAATCAATTACTAAATAGTGTCAAAATTGACATAAAATAGTTTTTAAAACAAATATTGTATTATTAATTGTTATTTTATTACTAAAAATATATGATTTGACCAAATGACTTAGATAAGGTTATATATATTAATAATAAACAACTAGGGGTTCGTTTGGCTGCTTATATTATGTTTAATAACCTTATAGTATAAGAACACAAGAAGAAACGATAAAAGTAAAATTATTTAACTTAATGTTAAATCTAAATGATAAGGTTAAAATAGGAACCTAAACTTGTCTAAATTCTATTTGATGAGAGGATTTCGAACCATCCCCAACTTATCTTTGAAATAAATTAATTTGTAGCTATTTAAAACCGAATTTGACTTTATAATAAAATAATAGGTTTAGTTATTCCTAAGGTGCCCCTCTCCTCCCTTATAAAAGGGAACCTCCTACCCCTCTTGCTCACACAACTTTGAGCCTTCAAGCTCGGAAAAACCCTGCCAATTTATTCTCTCCACTTCCCTAGAGACATCCTAGAGGTCCTGGTCTTCTTCAAAGACCAATTTTAGTTCCCTAAAAGGAGGTCTCAAAGAAGCACTTCAAAGAAGAGGTAATGTCCTTTACCATTTCTTTCATCTTTGTTTCTTCTTCCACATCTTCTTATTTATTTGTTTCTTTATTAAGTAATAACATCAGTATCAATCATATACTTATATGTTATTATATGTATGAAAAAAACCTATTTCACCATCTATCCATCCTACGGAAAAAGAAATCACCGTGCATGCGTACGTACGGAATACCGTCTCCACGCCGTGGTGTAATCTATTTTCCACCACCACCTTACTTGGATGGTTATGATGGTTTAAATAATGACAATATATGACTATTATAAAGTTATGTTGATTCTAAAATAGTATACATACACTTCAATACAATCCCACGATCATAGGAATGATATCATCACTCGTGGGTACGTACAGAATACCATCTCCACGATGTGATGTGACTAGTTTTACATGATCTTCATTGCATAATGAATATATAAATGAATTTAATGAATGAATATGATATATATTACACTAATACCATTCTGGAAATGAGGTATCTATAACATAAAGAGAAGAATAATAATTTATTCGACAAATCAGGCATAAGAAGAAAAAGTAATAAACGCCCGAATAACAAGTAGTAATGAAATATTACTAAAAAGAAGCTACGAATATGACCATATATGATATAATAACAATAATTATGATTCTGGAATAAGTCAATAACATTATTTAAATCATTATACAGGAGTTTCGGACACTTACGAAGCAAATCAGACCTATGGTAATAGAAAATATCACAATCTCATTTTTATCTGATATTGTTTATAATTTGGTATTTACTAGGGTGTATTTTATCATCCACATCCATGTTTACTCAATATGTAATATTATTTTCATCCACCTATAATTTTTTTAATCCAATTTTACCCTTCGGTGAGTTTTTCGTGAAAGATATGAAAGGAATCTTTTGTCGTTTTTCATACGAGGTACTTTTTGACTTTTCCGAAAAAAGTACGAGAAGAATGTTTTTTTGACTTATACAGCATGAATGGATTTTTAAAACATTATTTCCAAGAAGATTCATTTAAAATTTTCAAGTTTATTTTTAATCAACTTTTTTTTAGTTTGAAATTGTATGACATGTTAAGAATGTAAAAATTTTTTGAAGTAGAAAGGATATTTTCCTCAAGAATGGAGTTCAAGTGTTTTATCAAAATTATTTTCCATATACGATAATAAAGGGTTCTCTTTCTATCCCTATTTTTACATTGATTTTATTATGTTATGATGGAATTATTTTTATGATGCCCTTTTATCTTATATGGATTATGTTATGATGGCATGATGTTTAAGATTCCCATTTTTATTACATGGGTTATGCTATGATGAATGGTTTATGATTTTGTTAAACACATAAGAAATGTATCATTATGAGATGGGTGGGACCTATATCTCCCTCCAATGCATTGGGTAAAGATTATATATCTCATGAGATTGACATGGCCGGAACGGTAGGTTATACCGGTTCAGTGAAACAGGACTGAAACGAGGAGTGAACTCGGTTCAGAAATTGACTTTGTCCACTAAGATAGTCTTGGCAATGAGTCTTGAATAATAATAAATGATTCTCTATGATTATTTGTGTATGAAAAAAAGTTTCATGTTTTAAGTTATGATTATTGGGATTACATTTCACTACTATGATTTATCCCATGTTATGAAATTACGATCTCTTTTGCAGGTTAAGATTTTAAAAAGTTATGTTCTTAAGTATATGATGTGATTGATATTTCTTTTGTTAACCCTTACTGGGTATTTTAGCTCACCCTTTTGTATTTTTTGGTTCCCCATTCCAGGAAGAAGGTTATTAAGTTGGATATTCCAAAAAGGGACTTTAGATATAATGAAATAAGTGGGAGGAAATGTTGATGCTTTATGAACCAGTTGTTTATATTTCCCTATTTCTAAAGACTTTATACCTATACGGTCCTTTCCTGGTTTTTTTATATGTTGTAATAAGTGTACTTCAATTTTTGAAGTACTAACAATGTATGTAAAGTATGGGTCGTTATATTTGGTATCGGAGGAAAGGTATAGTCAACATTTGGAAACTAGGATGTGAAAGCCTTAGTAAGAACCCTAAGGTTAAGTCTAAGCATAGAACACAATAGCAGTGTTTTAGAAATGGCCATGAATAACCTAGGATAAGACCTTAAGTGTGATATTTTATTCTTGATTATGTGGTTTTCCTATTATAATTAGTGTTCCTCACACAATTATTCTTGGTTTTAGTCAATGGATGGAACCCGAAGGAACCGTGTTAATGCGGAATGCGATGGGCAGTGCAATGATTGTCCCCCTAAGAAACCAAACGTTACAGGAGCGAGAATGAAAAACCTTGTAGCCATGCTCACACAACATTCTCAAGCTATGAATCATGAAGGACATCCACACGAGCTAAGGAAGGAGCAACATTCTGTTGAATCCTTCATGAGACAGCGTCCACCTTCATTCTGCGGGTCTACTAATCCATTAGTTGTTGAACAATGGATTAGTACTAATGAATAGATATTTTCAGTTCTTCAATGTTCTGAGCATGATAAAGTCATCTTAGCAGTGTATCGTTTGGAAGGTGATGCTGATCAATGGTGGAATCTTATTAAGAATACGAGGCAAAGGGATGAAATTGCGTCCATGGAATGGGATGAGTTCAATAACTTATTTTTCAATAAGTACATCCCTCGTATTCTCCAAACAAAGATAGAGAAAGAGTTTCTTGAACTGAAGAAAAAGGATGATGAATCTATTGGTACCTATGAAGAAAATTTTATAAGACTTTCAATGTACGCTTCTGGTATTATTATCCAACCTGAGAGTAAGATCGATTGATTCTTTAGTGGCTTAAAATCAAGCCTTCGAAGGGCGTTAGCCATAAGGGAATTAAATATCTACGAGGAAATCGTTCGATGTGCTCTCAAAGTGGAGATAGAGATTGGAGTAACCAATCAGTCATATGGGTTTGATAAGAAGAAGAAAATGGATTTCAAATGAAAATCTAAAGAGCACACCGAAAATAAGATGAGCTTTCCCTTATGTTCAAAATGTGAAAATAATCATGGAGGGAGTTGTCTTAAAGGGACAAGTAAATGTTCCAAATGTGGAAAGGAAGGTCATCGGGCATTTGAATGCCACAATGATGGGAAGAAGATGTCTAATGATGCAAACAAAGGAAGGGATAAACAGAATGAACCTACTACACTTCAATGATTCAAGTTCAAGGAGATGGGGAATTATTCCAATCAATGCCCAAATCCAAGGGTTGATGATGATGGTCGACGTCAACAAACTCTTAAGGCTAAAGATAAAGGAAAGTCACATGCAATTTCTTTCAGCGATGTGGAGTATGATAACGATGTGGTGAAAGGTAAACTTACCATCCACTCTAACCTAGAAAATGTTTTATTTGATTCTGGATCCACCCACTCTTTTATTTCTGATGAATTTTCTAAGGATATAACCATATTACCTCAACAATTAGATGTTGAGTTAGCTATGACAACCCCTAATGGCACAACAGTCGCATCAAAAGTTTATAATTCTTCTCCAATCAATGTTTGGGGGAAAGTGCTTCCTGCAAATCTTGTGATCCTTCCTATAGTGGAATTTGATGTGATTCTTGGAATGAATTGGCTTTCTTTATATTGAGCTCATATCAATTTCCAAAGAAGGGAAGTCACATTTTATATTCCAGATCAATCTATGATCGTCTATCAATGCATGGATGAACATAACCTTCCAGTGGAATTTCCTTCCATATTATGGGTCTTGATTCCACTAAATGAAGGTTCTTTATCTCAAATGGTTGGTGAGAAACTCACGATTAAGAATATGCCCATTGTACGGGAGTTTGATGATGTCTATCCGGAGGAATTACCAGGTCTTCCACCAAATCATGAGGTTGAGTTTTCAATAGAACTCGTACCGGGTGCTTTACTTATTTCAAAGACACCTTATAGAATGGCCCCAATTGAGTTGCAGGAATTGAAGATGCAACTCCAAGAGAATCTTGATAAGGGGTTCATACGCCCTAGTGTGTCACCTTGGGGAGAACCTGTTCTATTTGTTAAGAATAAAGATGGATCAATGAGACTCTGCATTGATTATCGAGAACTTAACAAGATCACTATCAAGAACAAATATCCTCTCCCACACATTGATGACTTATTTGACCAACTAAGAGGAGCTCAATACTTTCCCAAGATTGATCTTCCTTCAGGGTATCATCAATTAAGGGTCAAAAGGGAGGATATACCAAAGACGTCTTTCCGTACAAGTTATAGACACTATGAATTTATAGTGATGTCGTTTGGTATTACTAATGCCCCTGCTATCTTCATGGATCTGATGAATAGAGTCTTTAGATACTATCTTGATCAGTTTGTGGTAGTCTTTGTAGACGATATTCTGGTATATTCAAAAATCAAGGAAGAACATGAAGATCACTTGAGAATTATATTTAAGACCCTATGAAAGGAGAATATTTATGCCAAATTTACCAAGTTTGAATTTTGTCTTCAAAAAGTTGCATTCTTGGGTCACATAATCTCAAAAGAGGGGATATATGTGGATCCAGAAAAAACAGAGGTTATTGAAAGATGGTCGAGACCAAAAACAGTAACTGAGATCCGAAGTTTTCATGGTTTTGCTAGATATTATCGACGTTCTGTGAAATATTTTTCACGATTATCTAATCCATTCACCAAGTTGACTCAGAAAGGAGTTATGTTTGTCTGGATGGAGGAATGTCAAGAGAATTTCCAGGAGTTGAAAAGAAGGTTATCCAGTGCACCTGTGCTCACACTACTTTGTAGTGGAGAAAGGTTTGTGATCTACAGTGATGCATCAAAGAAGGGATTGGAGTGTTTTCTTATGAAAAATGATATGGTGATAGCTTATGCCTCACGACTGTTGAATATCCATGAGAAAAATTACCCAACTCATGATTTGGAGATAGCTGTGGTAATCTTTTCATTACAGATTTGGATGCATTATCTTTATGGAGAAAGGTGTGATATTTATACTGATCATAAAAGTTTAAAGTATATTTTCACACAAAAGGAGCTGAATATGCGCCAAAGAAGATGGTTGGAGCTAATTAAGGATTATGACTGCTCAATCCATTACCACCCTGGGAAAGAAAACCAGGTGGCAGATGCATTAAGTCGACAAGACCATGCCAGTTTATCTATGATGAGGGTCACAAAAGATCCAATATTTATGGATTTACAAAGGATGGATCTTGGAATTAAAATGGAAGGGGAAAAATCTTATCTTTCTCAAATGAATGTTCAACCATATATACATTTGAAGATTAAAGAGTCACAGAAAGAAGATGTCGAGTTACAAAATAAGGTGAGAAATGTTCCTGAATTAAACCTTGATTGTGATGGGATAATAATGTTTAGGAATCGGCTTTGTGTTCCTCCCATCCCCGAATTAAAGAAGGATCTGCTGGATGAGGCTCATAGTTCTTCATTATCTATTCATCCTGGAAGCATGAAGATGTATAGGGACCTGATAGAGTACTTATGGTGGGATGGCATGAAAAGAGATGTTGCTGAATATGTCTCCTGATGCTTGGTTTGTCAGCAAGTTAAAGCTGAGAGATAGAAGTCTAAGGGGATGTTATAACTATTACCCATACCCGAATGGAAATTGGAGAACATCACTGTGGAAATTGTCATAGGACTTCCTAAAACATCCAAAGGCAATAATGATATCTGGGTCATAGTTGATCGTCTTACAAAGTCTTCACACTTCATCGCTATTAGAGAGGTTTTCTCTCTGGATCATCTTTCAAGGATATATGTGAAGGAAGTGGTAAGATTGCATGGAGTACCACTTTCTATTATATCTGATCGGAATCCGAGGTTTACCTCAAAGTTCTGGAGAAGTCTTCAGCATACTCTGGATACATAGTTGAGTTTCAGCACTGCTTATCATCCTCAAAAATATGGTCAGTCTGGGAGAACAATTCAATCTCTAGAAGATATGTTGAAGGAATGCTCTATGGGTTTGAAATGTGGTTGGGATCAACACCAACCTTTGGTGGAATTTTCTTATAATAATAGCTTTCAATCCAGTATTAAGATGGATCCTTATGAAGCTCTCTATGGAAATAAATACAGGACTCCAACTTGCTGGGATGAAGTTGGGGAAAGAATTCTATTAGGACCTGATTTCGTTGATGAAGTGGAAGAAAAGGACAGATCTATTCAACAACACATAAGAGCAGCTCAGAGTCGACAGAAACGTTATGACGACAACCGAATAAAATACCTAGAGTTTTAAGTGGGTGGTAATGTGTTCTTACGAATATCTCCCTAGAAGAGGGTCATGATATTTGGAAAGAAGGGGAAGTTGAGCCCTAGATATATCGGTCCTTTCTAAATACTGGATTGTGTTGGGAAGGTAGCGTACCGATTGGCACTTCCACCGAATCTCTCTCAAGTTCACGATGTGTTCCATGTATCTCTCCTGAGAAAGTACATACCTGATCCTTCACATGTACTTAGCTCAGAAGTTGTACCACTGGAGCAAGTTCTTTCTTATGAAGAACAGCCGATAGAGATTCTGGATCGTAGCGAAAAAGTCCTACAAAACAAGACCACTCGATTGGTGAAATTTTTATGGAGGAACCACCAATTATAATAAGCTACATGGGAGCTTGAGGATATTTTGAGGGAGGGGTATCCCCATCTATTTGTTACAAAGTGACGAATTTCGAGGGAGAAATTCATTTTAAGGGGGGTAGAATGTAACACCCGAGACTTTTATGTGAAATATTTTTTTTATATGTTATATAAATCATCAAATGAATCTTTCACTACACACAACACTAGATTGGCTAGCTTTACACGCAACTACTACCTTCCTCGATAGCTTGCGTCGTATGCAATACCGTGTTTCACTAAACAATGATGTGCTATTAAAATATTATTAAAACTACCCATTATGAATAGTAATAACCACTTTTTGAAATTTTATAAATTTTATTTTTCAAAATGGACTTCATTTTTGGATTCAGAATATCGAAATTAGCCTAGGGTAAAATTTTGGTATTTTTCTGAAAACGTTCAATTTTTTATGAATAGTGAAACCACTAAGTGGTAGTTAAAAAACTAAATTTTTTCATAAAACATAATTTTACCACTTCTGTGAGTGGAATTTCGAAAATCTTAGAGACACGGTTGATGTCAGTAAGTAAAGTTTGGTTCAATGAGATGAAAATAATTTTGGTGAATAGTAACTTTTTACTTTTATTTACCACGGTTAAAAGTAAATAGGGTAATTAAGGGAAAATGATATTATTATTAACCTAACACATGTCCTAATTCTATTGTACAAGTTTAATTCGACCAAAAACATACTTAGAAATAAAATATGACCATTTATACCAACTTGGATTAGATTAGGACATTTATTATTAATTTATTTAAAGAAGGATTAAAATAGTTAAAATCAATGTTTAATAAGAAACTAATTTTTAATATATGGTTATACATAATATAAAATCGACTATAAATATTCATTATAAATCTAAAAAGATTTCCTACATAATGATATTTTTTTTGTAATTTTTAGACGTTATATAATTTAATTTATTTATGACAAAAATATGATGCAGTAATTATCTTATTAATGAAATATTGACATAATTGATGTTATAAATACCCAAATAAATGTAATTTGAGACTTTTTATGAATTCCAATAATTTTCTAGGTTAATATGACATGTTAGTATTGATTTAATTAACTTTCATCTAACTAATAATTCTGTTATGATTTTCACAAAAATCAATTACTAAATAGTGTCAAAATTGACATAAAATAGTTTTTAAAACAAATATTATATTAGTAATTGTTATTTTATTCCTAAAAATATAATGTTCGGCCAAATGACTTATAAAAGGTTATATATATTAATAATAATCAACTTGGGGTTATTTTGGCTGCTTATAGTATGTTTATTAACCATATAGTATAAGAACACAAGAAGTAACGGTAAAATTAAAATTATTTAACTTAATGTTAAATCTAAATGATAAGGTTAAAATAGGAACCTAAACTTGTCTAAATTTTATTGGATGAGATGATTTAGACTCATACCCACCGTAGCTTCGAAATAAATCAATTTGAAGCTATTTAAAACCTGAATTTGACATTATAATAAAATAATAGTTTTAGTTATTCCAAAGGTGCCCCTCTCCTCCCTTATAAAAGGGCACATCCTCCCCATCTTGCTCACACAACATTGAGCCTTCAAGCTCGGCCAACCCCTGCCAATATCTTTTCTCCACTTCCCTAGAGACATACTAGAGGTCCTGGTCTTTTTCAAATACCAATTTTAGTGCCCTAAAAGGAGGACTCAAAAAAGCACTTCAAAGAAGAGGTAATGTCCGTTACCGATTCTTTCATCTTTACTTCTTATTCGACTTCTTCTTATTTAGTTGTTTCATTATGAAGTAATAACATAAATATCAATCATATACTTATATGTTATTATATGTATGAAACTACCCTATTTCACCATCTATCCATCCAACGGAAAAAGAAATCACCGCACGTGCGTACGTACGGAATACCGTCTCCACGCCGTGGTGTAATATATTTTCCACAACCACCTTACATGGATGGGTATAAAGGTGTAAATAATTACTATATGTGACTATTATAAAGTTATATTGATTCTGAAATAGTATACATACACTCCAATACAATTCCACTATCATAGGAACGATATCATCACTCGTGCGTACGTACGGAATACCGTCTCCACGATGTGATGTGAATCGTTCTACATGATAATCATTGCATAATGATTATATAAATGAATTGAATGAATCAATATGATATATATTACACTAATACCATTCTGGAAATGAGGTATCTATAACCTAAAGAGAAGAATAAGAATTTATTCGACAAAACACGCATAAGAAAAAAAAGTAATAAACACCCGAATAACAAGTAGTAATGAAATATTACTAATAAGAAGCTAAGAATATGACCATATATGATATCATAACAATATGTATGATTCTGGAATAAGTCAATAACATTATTTAGATCATTATACAAGAGGTTCGGACACTTACGAAGCAAATCAGACCAAAGGTAAGGGAAAATATCACAATCTCATTTTTATCCGAGATTGTTTATACTTTGGTATTTACTGGGGTGTATTTTATCATCCACATCCATGTTTCCTCAATATTTAATATTATTTACATCCACTTAAAATTGATTAAATCCAATTTTACCCTTCGGTGAGTTTTTAGTAAAAGATATGAACGGAATCTTTTGTCGTTTTTCATACGAGGTACTTTTTGACTTTTCCGACAAAAGTACGAGAAGAATGTTTATATTAACTTATACGGAATGAATAGATTTTTAAAACATTATTTTCAATAAGATTCCATTAAAAATTTTAAAGTTTATTTTTAATCAAAATATTTTTAGTTTGAAATTGTATGACATGTTAAGAAAGTAAAATATTTTTGAAGTCAAAAAGGATATTTTCCTCAAGAATGGAGTTCAAGTGTTTTATCAAAATTAATTTCCATCTATGATAATAAAGTGTTCTGTTTCTATACCTATTTTAACATTGATTTTATTATGTTATGATGGAATTTTTTTTATGATGTCCTTTTATCTTATATGGATTATGTTATGATGACATGATGTTTAAGATTCCCATTTTTATTACATGGGTTATGCTATGATGTATGGTTTAGGATTTTGTGGCACACATAAGAATGGTATAATTATGAGATGGGTGGGACCTATATCTCCCTCCAATGAATTGGGTAAAGATTTTATATCTCATGAGATAGACATGGATGGAACGGTAGGTTATACCGGTTCAGTGAAACTGGACTAAAACGAGGAGTGAACTCGGTTCAGAAATGGACTTTGTCCACTAAGATAGTCTTGGAAATGAGTCTTGACTAATAAGAAATAATTCTCTATGATTATGTGTGTATTCCACAAAGTTTCATGTTTTATGTTATGAATATTGGGATTACATTTCACTACTATGATTAGTCCCATGTTATGAAATTACGATCTCTTTTGTAAGTTAAGATTTCTAAAAGTTATGTTCTTAAGTATATGATGTGATTGATATTTCTTTTGTTTACCCTTACTGGGCATCTGAGCTCACCCTTTTGTATGTTTTTCCCCAGGTCAGGTAGAAGGTTATTAAGTAGGATATTCAAAAAGGGACTCTAGATATGATGAAATAAGTGGGAGGCAATGTTGATTCTTTTTGAACCAGTTGTTTATATTTCCCAGTGTCTAATGACTCAATACCTATACGATCCTTTCCTGGTTTTGTTATATGTTGTAATAAGTGAGCATAAATTTTTGAAGTACAAACAATGTATGTAAATTATGGGTCATTATAGCGCGTGCCAATTAATTATGCCAATTCACATGCCAATTAATTATTCCAACGTGTGTGCCAATTAATTGTGCCCACGCACGTCCCAATTAATTTCGCCGACGCGTGCGAATTTATTAAGAAGATTTTCCTTCCCCTTTTAGAATTTTTGTACAAAAAATGAAATAATAAGACAACATATTATTATTCTGTTGGCATTTTCCTTCGGTGGAACATGAGAGCTTGGGTGGATTAAAATTCACTCAACGAAGAATGGGAAGAACTCCAGATTTCATCTTTGACTTCTTCCCCATATTTCTTCTTCCTTCTTCTACTAGAACAAAGAAAGGGAAGCGTCATCCACAAAGAATTCCGACGTCATCCTCAACATATTCTTTTCCTACGGAAAAAGAATGACGCCCACTTTTCACAACATCATCAATGATGAACGACAAGGAAGGTAGGGAGATTTTTGAGTAAATTTTTTTGTATGATTTTAAACCTTCATTCATTGTCTTTTGTTGGGAACTTCGTTGCCAAATATTATTTCCATAACGAGGAGGGTTCAGTCCACATGAACATGGACCGACCCCCTCACCTTTTCTTGTTCTTGATTGATGATGACGAAGGTGTTACACGCGGTGACGGTGATGAAGACGGAGACCAAAGGTCGCGCTACCCATGGCCTCTGTACATCGCCGCGCCCCGAGCCAATACTCGGAGGCCCCGCGCCGCTGCCCGGCACTGGGGCTCACTGCCCAGCACCACTGCACCCCTTCCCAGCACCCCCTCACCGTTTACCGTCCCCCTCGCGCCGCTCCTCGGCGACCTAGAGCACTGCCTGGATCCCAAACACACTGCTTGGCACCCCTGCCATGGCTTGCCCAATGCCCCGGCGCCCTGCTCGGCGTCCCGGCACCCTGCCCGGCAACCATGTGCCTTGCCTGGTTCACCTGCGCCCTACCTGGTGCACCCACGACCTGTCAGTGCCCAGCTGGCATGCCTGAGACCCGCGCAGCTTGCCTTCTGGCCTCTTGGCAACCGGCCTCCCACGCCAACCCGCGACGTCCCCCGTGGTGTCACTGGACGAGACGACCCTATCTTTCTGGCTATGTTACCGAGCCGCCTACATGATGACTATAGGGGAGAACTGCCCTCATGGTCCACTGGGTCAGGCCCATGGGAACAGGACAAAACTGAGCGGGCTAAACCGCCCAATGTGTTGGGTCAGACCCAGCGAGTCTGACCGGGTCGACCTAGACGGGGTCGGACCGGACCCGGGCCCATTACTGTCCCATTACCTTCTTGGGCAATATCATTGGTACCAAATGTCCATTTGATGAACCGTTAGTGGCGCCGGTATTCATGGATCATAACCGTCCCTTTGAGTATACACCATTGGATTTTAGGGTATAGTTGAGTCACGGTCAGTTTGGTTCGTACACGAATCCAACTGGGCCCCGGGACTAAAATGCTAATAACTCATAGACTGTGAGTCTGATTGATGCGTCTTCTATTGCATTGAGACCCTTTTGACGTGGATGTAATTTTAGATACATCCATGTGAGACCTCGTGACACATGGTGTATCGACCATTAGATTGTGGAGAGGAACCTCCCAGAGACAAGCATGCGGAATGTAGAGACCTAGTAGTTGTAGACCTGACGATTGCTTGACTGATTCGACTTGGAGTGGTTTGACTAACCCAATGGACAGATCACCCAGTTTAGCAGCAGACCCACAGTAGACAGAGTGCCTGGTAGTTGGCAGTAGACCCGCAGTACTCAACAAGAAAAGTACCTTTATAGGCTATTAGGGGAGCACCCGGTATGGCAGCAGACCCACAGTACTCGACAGGAGGAGTACCTCACCTGTCCAAGGATAGTGAGTAGCACCATAAAATCACACAGGGCCATTGTAATCGATATAGGAGGAGTTCCCCATCAGCCTTTGTTTCTCTAATGGAAATCCTGGTTTGATCTGAGTCAATGGCCTTTCTGTTTTCCTCATGATTGATATGGGTTACTTGATAACTCAGGTATATGTATGTGAATATACCTATATAATGTTTATCCATTGAAATCCTAATTTTTGGTTTAACCTTGATGTATTTTGTGAGACCTTGAGGGTCTCAGGGTCCATACTGAGTATTGTTATACTCACCCCTTCATAATCTATGCTCACACCTCATTGTGTTGGATGCAGACGACGGACAATGCTTACGGAGGCCGAGAGCGCTGAGACAGGATAGTACCCGAAGGAGGACTTTAAGACGTATCGGTACATAGTGGATTCTGATAGATGTGGAGTGCTGAGGAGGCCATCTGTATGTACCATTCAGGTAGGAACCCCAGAGGACGATCCATGATCTGCTTTCACCTTTCAGCTATTTTCCCCTTTTTAGTTGTACTTTCTTTAAGTTGTATTTGTAATTTACAGTTGGGCTTGAATTTTGGCCCCCATTGCATTCAATACACTTGTTGTACAACATTTACTTAGTGTTTTCTACTTCTTGTACTCTGGTTGTGTGTTTTTACGATTTATAGAGGCATTGCCTTCCCAGTTTTAGAGAATTACGCCTTTGGAGCTAGTCGCATACCCTTGGCCTATAAAAGGTGGGGTTGGGGTAGTCACTATGATGGCCCTGGGGGATGGTTCGTGACCAATTGGTATTAGAGGAGTCGTTTCTACCAAAGAACTTAGGACTCTGATATTTATTTTCATTAAGCAATAGTGTTAAGGGTACCGAGTGTGGTTTTCAGTTCAGGGAGTCCAATGTTGGTGAGGTGTTCGACGTATCCATACACCAAGACCCTGACTAATTATTTCTGACTTGGTGCATGAAAACACTGATTACATGCGTGATTCCAAAAAATTTCTATAAATCAGCTAAAACCAGGCCAGCTCATCAGGTATAATATTTTGACCGTGTCGCATTTGTTCAGGATTCCTCAACGCAGACAGCCAGTTAGAGTTCCGAGAGAGTACACGATGAGGGCCCACCAAGCGACAAGGCTCTAGTGCAGGGTCCTTTTACTATGTTTTCACCTTCGGGTGGTGTACTAGTTGCACCACCACCCATTGGGCAGCAGATGCCACCAGCCGTACTAGCGGACGGTGCATGCCGACAGAAGGCGTTGCACGAGTTCCAGCAGTATTGGCCTCTCAGGTTACAATGTGAGACAGACTCCCAGGAAGTAGAGGACTGGATGGAGGTTATTGCTAGTGTTTTCCGCCTAGTTGAGACACTAGTAGAGCAGATGGTGATCTTAGCTACTTGTCTTTTTCACTGAGTGAGCATGAGGATGGTCTGTATAGTGATGATGCTTTAGTACATGGAATGTTTCCCAATATTGTACCATCAGGTAGTGTGTCAGTTATATCAGTGAATGTTGGTCAGCAGATACAACTGGAGGTACCGGTAGATGACAAATGTAGGCTTAGTGCCTTACACGTGTTTCAGTATGAGATACCCCTTAGGTTCCAAGGCAAGCCCGACTCACAGGCGGCTGAGGACAAGCCTAAAAAGGTGGATGAGAGTTCTTTAGAGCATGTACTTCTTCGTCAGGTCGATATTTCGGTAGCAGATTATTCATCAAGGAATACAGATCATTCCGGGTTCTTGATGAATATGATATGATCAGTGCTTTGGGGCTCAGACTACCGAACAAGGTGTGTTTAAAAGAAATCCTAGCCAATACTTTTCCTCTGTGCATTCCTACTTATGCTATTTTTCTAGAGAGAACCTTTGTGATTGAATGTTCTTTGGATGAACAGATATAGCTGGTGAATGTTAGCAGTGGGAAAGTAGGGAAATGACACCAGTAATAGAGACATGGTATTGTAAAATATTTCAAGAAGAGGAAGTGTTATGGATAGATGAATCTGCAGAGCTGTAGACATGGAATCAGAACTAGGAGGTTAGCATGAGGTGGTGTACATTTCGACATGTTACAACCACCTGACTTTTAGTCCACGCCATGCTAGGGGAGTAAGAGGGCAGAGGAAGAGATTAGCTGCATGCGGTCATGGAGTGTGACCTAAGGGCTCTTAGAATGATTCAAGGTATAGTCTATTTCTACTACTAGCTATTGTAACAATATACATAGGTTCCAATCATTCCTTCCATCCACAAATATTTTCCCAGACCTAGAGTTTCCGGTTAAACCGTTGACTTGACCCTCGTTTCTGGAGATACCTTTGGGAGGATACTTCATACTCACAATTACGTAGATGGTGTGATCTAACCCTTGAGGTGATTTTTTTGGGTGGATCCTCTTGGTGGTAGCGTCGAGGCCTTACAACGTTAGCTTGGGTATGGACTGGGAAGCCAAATTTCATACACAATTTGACTGTATTAGGGAAAAATTTTGTGGTTTATACATAATGTTTAGATGAGGTTTTCCTTAGTCAATGATATTGGGAACCCAAGCATCATAGGTTAAACTCGTGAATATGTTGGTTTAGCCGATCACACTTGATTCGACCAGCCTTACCCACATGGCAGTATGTGTTTTATGTTTTCCGTTCCTAATAGGAGTGTCAAAACATGGGGACATTTTTCAAATATATGCTTCCTGGATAACCCCCCTAAGGGAGAGAGATGTCTGTGTTGGCTAGATACTACCGGAGCTTCATTTCAGAACTCTCCAGAGGTGCAGCACCACTATCATCCATGAAGAATAAGGGGAAACCCTTTGTGTGGTTAGAGAGATGTCTGCTGAGCTTTTAGGAGCTCCAGAAGAGGCTGACTAGTGCCCCCACTTTCAAGATTTTAGGGGAGGGTGTAGGGTACGTAGTTTACTATGAAAAATCAGGTACTAGACTTGGGTGTGTTCTGATGCAGGAGCAAGCAGTGATCACATATGGTTCTCAGCAGTTTGGTGATCACGAGCATAAATTCAATACCCCGGACCTAGAGATAGTAGCAGTGGTCTTCACCTCAATGATGTAGCGACACTATCTTATGGGTTAATTTTTTTACTGTGTACTCTGATCACAACAGTCTCATGTATATCTTCTCTCAGAAGGACCTGAACCTAAGACTGCGGTGATTTCTTGAGTTCCTCTAGGACTATGACTTCTTGATAGTCTATACTCCTTGGAAGGGAAATGTAGTAGCAAATTCACTCATCAAGAGATCAGGCATTCAACTGTTAGGAGATGCAATAGAGCTGTTGGCTGCATTGTCGCTATCCTTTGTGGATAGGGATGAAGAAGCCTATCTATAGTCTCTTATAGTCAATCCCCCACTTTTTCAGGAAGTCCGGGAGACACAACATTGGGATACTGACTTCGAGACACATCGTGCTCAGATATCCACAGGGTAGACACCTGATCGACTCTTTGAAGGTGGGGAGCATGTCATCCGCTTTAGGGGATGTACCATGGTACCAGTTTCATTTCTGGAGGAATTGTTGAGAGAGTTCCACATTTACCCTCTAACGGTACATCTAGAAGTGGAAAAGATGTACCAAGACCTTCGATTACATCACTAGTGGCCAGGTATGAAGAAGGCAGTAGTGGAGTTTATCTCACGGTGACTCTCTTGTCAGCAAGTGAAGGCAGTGCACCAGATACCATCAGGCATGGTTCATCCCTTAAAGGAATCAGAAGGGATGCCGGATGGGATATCCATGGACATCATGATGGGTCTCCCTCATACATCCAGGGGTCTCGACTCGATATGGGTGATCATCAACCGACTAACCTAGTCGGCCCACTTCCTACTGATCCGATAGGAGGGCTCAGTTGAGATCGTGGGACACCTCTATGTTCAGGAGATTGTGAATTTTCATGGAGTACATTATTCTCTTGTCTCCGACATTGACACACACTTTACATCCCAGCTATGGAAGGGGTTTCAAGAAGCATTCAGGACACAACTTCATTTGAGCACCACCTTCAATCCTCAGAATGATGGTCAGTCATAGAGGACCATCCAGACCCTCGAGGACATGCTTCTTGCTTATTTCCTTGACTTCGGTCATAGCCGAGATGACCACGTGCCTTTGGTGGAGTTTTCCTACAATAATAGCTATCAATCCACCATAGGGATGGAACCCTTCTAAGGCCTTGTATGGACGACATTGTAGATCGCCACTGTGCTGGACATACCCAGGGGAGTTAGCACTAGTGGGACCAGAGATGGTACGAGCTACCACAGAGAAGGTTCAGATCATAGAAGAGCATATGGATACTGCATATCGCAGGCAGAACTCATAAGCTGATAGGATATGGAGACCTCTGGAGTTTGAGGATAGCGACTACATCTTGTTATGGATATTACCTCGAAGAGGTATACAGAGATTTTTCCAAGGAATAAAACAACCTTTGAGGTTCATTGGACCTTTCTAGGTCTTTAACAGAGTAGGCGAGGTGTCTTACCGCTTGGATCTTCCACCCAACAACATCAGGTGCACAACTTCTTCCACATATCTCATATGAGGAGATATGTGCACGACCCGTCCAACATCATCGACCATGGGGAGCTGTACATCTATGATGGGATAAATTTCATGGATGTTCCATTAGGGATTGAGGATCGACAGGAGTGAGTCCTATGTGGATGGTCGATACCTCTGGTACGCATTCGTTGGCTGCACAGAATCCTCTAGGAGAGCACATGGGAGCGGGAGGCTCAAATGCGTGCTCAATACCCCCTTTTGTTCCTTTAATGTGATTTGAAGCTTATATGGACGTAAAGACCTGAGGTGGTGAGAATTTAAAGACTCACTATTCCTGTAGAAATTTTTTTATAATACATGGGAATTTTACGAGTCTGCAGTTTCTGACGATGCTTGATTACAAGGCTCGGTCTGCCCGGAACCATTTTTTGATGTTCTATTCATGTACATTCAGTAAACGTTCGAGTGGGTTTTTATAACATTTAAATCGGTTCTCGGAATTGAAATCTGAGGGCATTGTTGAACCCGCAATGTCAGTAATTGCTTAGTAAGACCTTCACCGCAGTTGCGTTTTGATGAGTCTGGAAGTTAGTTATTGGCTTTTTATTAAATAAAATAATAATAAAATAAATTAAATCACTTTATTTAATTTTTAAACTGACATGGTTTGTGTGTGCGGTTAGTTGGAACCTCCCATTGGATGTTGGCGAGGTCCGCCACACCCTACCCTCCTGCGAGTGGTTACGACATGTGGACCACCCGAGCATAACCCCTCAATTAAATGATAGGGGTGGGGACCATGTAACGCCCCGACCCCAGTTACCCAGACTCGGTGCTTTATTGCGTAACATTGGAATGATCACAAATGATCAAGTCTCGAAAGGTGGATTAGTTTAGTAGCCTTGGAAACACTAGATACATTAAAAAAATTTACCTTACATCATAAAGTGAAAAACTACAACAACAAAGTCTCCATAGTCCACACTCATATCCTCCTCTGACTATCCCTGCAGGTCATTCATAAAATACTTCTCCACATCCTGGAAAATATTAAAAAATTGAAAGGGGTGAGCTCAGATGCTCATTAAGGATAACAATATTGCGGAAGCTTACATAAATAATCATTAAAATTTTAGTAAATTTATAATTAAAACAAAAGATTTTTCAAACTTGAACATCATCATAATATGGAGAAAATAAAATTAAATAATGTTATTTACTTACTCACATGGATATTCTACTAGTCTAATAATCACATGAAATATCAATAACCACTTTCGTAATGATGGAATGCAAAATGCCAGACTATTCTAACCACGCAGCCAAGGCCTCGTGCCAAGACTACAAATAAGATTTTGTCAAGGCCTCGTGCTAAGACACTAGTTTGTCTCATGGGACCTACCGATGCATTGAGGAGCTGTATCGGGCTCCACCCATCACTTATTAAGTCCAATTCATTCCTCATATGAACATGTCATATCATAAACCATAACATAATTGTATCACAAAAAACATGCATAAAGGAAACATAATATTTCCACACATCAATCACATGATATCAATAAAACACATTTATATAATAATAACATTATCAAATCAATTTTCAAAACCAAAATAAAAGAAAAGTAAAACATGGTATTTATTTTTCTTTTAAAAGAATGTTATGCCTTATAGAGGAAGCCAAAACTCAAATACTAGTCACGGCGGTGGAGAAGTCATTGTCGCCGCATACGTAAGAGAAAACATTCCTTTTTTAGTTTAGTAAAAACACTTCGTATTAAAATATTCCTTTTGAATAAAATGAATAGTCAAAAGGGGTTTATACACCGTATAAATGAATGTTGGGTATAAAACCAAATATGCCTCAGTGAAATGAGATTGAGACGAAGTCCTTACAAAGATCATTTTTAAATAAAATAGATATATTATGAGTATTTACTATAATTACACATAAAGAAAGTACAAATACAAGATAGGACATAATAATATCATGACATAATTTAAAAGCAGGAGATTAACCCAAAGATTCGAAATTGGGTTTAAGAAATTCCCTTACCTCATGTCCGACTTCACTAGACCGTTCTTTAATCTCCTGAATAATAAACTAGAGTTAATTTATATTTTCTAAAGAACCTTTTTAATTCCCATTATTCCTTTTTTATCACTTATTACCATGTTATGAACATTATGTAATTATTTAAGTTAATAACGGTCATTTTGTTGATCTTTGGTACTTGAGTCAAAAATAATCTTCTTATAATTACAAGTTGTTCATGTGGTGAGATATCCATTATATACAGAATTATATTATTGATTTAGATATTTTATATATCATATATATCCATTATAAACATTCATTCATAATATTACTTAACATTTTGAGGTAAGAAATGAAATGCACTATTCATGGAGACAGTAAGCCGTACGTACGCATGAACGCTACTTTCATTTATATTTTATATTTAATGTAATGAAATCATAATTACATAAAGTTGTTTTATAATTACAGTATAATATCATAAATAATATCATTTAATCCATCCTTTATACATCCCACATTTGGCATTAACGATTTAAATCACTTTGAGGGGAAGGTAGTCCGCACTTCCTAAAATGAAGATATCGCGTTTACCCATAATGGAAACCATAAAGGTATGCCATAAATGAAAACTAAATAAGCTTAATTAAAACATAAATATATTATATATCATATATAAATATAGTGACATCTTAATGTCCACCTTTGAAGGTGTTATATGAGTGTTGAACAATCATCGTTTCGTGAGGCAGAAATTCGCCGTCCACAGAAACAGTATGTTCTTTAACAATTATATGGTGGTGTGTGTAAGTGTAGACCGAATACTTCTTATAACAACATACTAGTATATTGAGGATACTGGTTTTTTTATAAAATAAATTATTGAAAAGAGTTTAAGGGGTTGGAGAAGCAAAATAAAACAAAATAACATAAGAGAACACATTACCTTAAAATTGGGTAACTCTTTTTGATTTGAGATAAAGGTTTCCTTGGAAAGACTTATGCCCAACGTGAGGCTTCTAGGAGTAGTAGAAGGATGTTTATAGAGTTTTTGGGAAGAGGTTGGCCGAGCAAAAAGGCTTTGAAGGTGTGAGTAAGGTGGTAGTGGTGGGGGCCTTTTATAAGAGGAGAGGAGGGGCACTCTTGGAAAGTCATGAAATGTTACTTTATTATATAATGATTTTCGGATTTTAAAGGTCCCAAACTTTTATATTACGAGGATAAGGTGATAAGGGTTCGATATATACTCATACAATAGGTTTTTACAAGTGTAAGTCTTAGATTTTACATTATCTTTTTATTGTATTTAAATCGTTAATTAATGAGGTAATCCATGCATCATCATAGTGTCATACATATTTTAATTTATTTAATCTCTAAAAATTATAAGAAAATTACCATGATGTAGGAAATAGTTTTATATTTCCAATTAATATTTATAGTCTAAAATTTAACTTATATAACCCCATGTAATAATTGTTTTAGTAAAACAACACATGTTTGTGACAATTTTATTTTTACATTAAATAAAAAGTTATTAATGTCATTTTCATACCCAAGTGGCTCCATGGGGTCCCCAAGTTGACCAATGGATTTTCTTGGTCGGCCATGACCCATAAAACAGGGGTAGGACAAGTTTAAAGGTATTTTAAAATTTTTATAATATCATTTTTACCTTAAATTTCACTAATATCCTTTAATCGCGAGTAATTAAACTTAAAAGTTATTATTCACAAAAAAATTATTTTAATCCCGTTGAAACAAATTTTACTTATTAATTAAAACCATTTATGTTAGATTTTTAAAAATAAAATCATAGAAGTGGTAATGTTTCATTTAAACAAAAAATTAGTTTTTTACCTACCACTTAGTAGTTTCACTATTCATCAAAAATTGAAGTTTTTCAGAACAATGCCAAAATTTCACCCTAAGATATAATTGATATTATGAATTCAAAAATGATGTCTATTTTATGAAATTCCAAACATATAATTTTCATTGATTAATTTTATAATTAATTTCCGCTATCACAACAAATAGCGTGTTTTTAAGAAACAATATATATCAAAAGATTGATCATTATTTATGTCCAATTTCAAAGTGAAATTGATTCTAATGAACATCATCAGATAAAATGGTAAAAATATATTCTAATTATACATTAAAACCACTCAATAGTATAATCTATCACTATAAATTATTTTGATTAAAAAAGTTGTTTTTAAATATTTTTCACTATTCATAGAAAATTGGAAGTTCTCATAAAATTACAAAAAAAATAAACTTTGGATAATTTCTATATTCTGAATACAAAAATGAAGTCGATTTTGAAATATAAAATTTATATAATTTCAAAATGTGTGTATTACTATTCATTATTGTTACTTTGATTGGTCGCGGTGTGTTAGAATCTCAAACTTGCGTATAATGCAAGCTATTGCATTATTGAAAGAGAAGCATATCATGAAAGCTTGGGGTGTTACATTCTCCCCTCCTTTAATAAAATGCGTCTTCGCAATTTGAAAATGTTCCTCAAAAATAAATGGTTGAAAATAGAAAATACCTTTGTGGAAAACCCATATCAGAAATAGGGATAATAAGAATATAACATTAAAATAAAGAAAGATAAGTACAAAGGTCACCCGAGATATCCCATACTAGGATTCTATGAAAATAAGGATATGGAGGAGAAACAAACCATCAAGGTCTGATAGAGAGTTGTAGAAAATAGGATTTGGAGAAAGTTAACCACAAGAAAATCACAAACTTGTGATTGGTTAAACGATCGTTGAATCCCCAGTTGGAAAACTTAATCGACAACGTTTTTTTTAAGTTACCTTTTATAAAGTTGAGGAATTTATTTAAGGGATTTTCTAAGATCTTTAGGAAATATACTTACTTGTCATGTAGGATTTCATTCTTTAATAAATTTTTACCACGAACCCATTATTCACTCTAAATGGTAACAGAACTCAAAAATATTCTATTTATCCTAATAGTATAAGGTTCCAAATATTAATACATACCATTTAGATTAGGAATACTATTTTTTAATAACCAGGGAGTTTTTGTAGTCTAGTGGTAGGTAATAAAGGCATGTCGCACTATAGTTGTGGGTTCGATTCCTATAGCTTTGTCTGAAACGATGGGTTATCCCCCAACCTGGAGGTTGTCCTTTTCCTAAAACTAAAGTATTATAATAGAACAAAAATAATCTTCATAAATGTTTTATAATTAAAAAATACTATACAAAGTTCAACTTAATCCATTCCAACCTTTATAGTTATCCAAAATACCTTCGTCCAGACTTTCTCTAAAAGGTCCTTAAATTCCAAAATCAATTGTAACATCAGATTCCCCAAACAATGTAAAGTTTCTCTTATTGTCACATACTAAAAATATGATTACCTTAATCATATTAAAACCTTGATGAAAACAACAAGTATTGCAGTACAATCCTTATATATATCACATTATTCTTATAACCAGAATATATTTTTGAGTCCAAAAGCACCAATACATTAATTATTCCACTTCAATTGTAGTAACAACATATGATTGTCCTTGATCCCTTGTAATTTTCTGAGGTATGTTTCCCTGACACTTAGGACATTCATTGGCATAATTACCCATTTCCCTACAATTTAAGCATTGAATATTGATAGCCTTTTTTGTTCCCTTACAATCACAAGCCTGGTGACCTTTTTCTCCACATTTGTAACAGACTCCCATTACCTTTAGGCAAGTACCAGGGTGATTCATCCCACAATTATCGCATAATGGAAAATCATTATTTCCCTTTTTCCCTTAATATGTCTCTTGTTACACCGTTATCTTCTTCTCTTGTTTTACTTTGTTGTCATAAGACTTAGAGAATTCCTTTTCTGTCTTGATAGCACACGAGACTATATCTTCATATGTTGAGAAAGATTGTGATACTAAAGCTCGATGGAGAAATGGTTTTAGACCATCAAAGAAACGATCAATCTTACTTCTAGGTTTATGTATATAATCTGCATCATGCCTCGCTAGCCTTATACAGTTATCCTCATACATTGCGACATTCTCATCCTCCTTCTGCCTCATACTCAGAAATTGTCTTTCCATATCTGCTCGATAGTCATGTGGAAAGTATTTTTCTAAGATAATTTCCTTAAACTCCCTCCATTCCATACTTCATACTTCATCATCTTCCTTTGTGTTTTGAATTAGCGACCACTATTGATCGGCATCTCCAGTGAGGTGGTAAACTGCCATGACAACTTTCTCCCTTTCGCTACACCCCAAGGCGTGTAATATTTTCTCTAAGAAGTTTATCCATTCCTTAGCTACTAATGGATTAGTACCCCAATTAAATGTTGGTGGTTTTTTCCTCATGAAGCGGTCTAACATTGATCCTCCACGTTGCAGATCAGGGGGCTCCATACGAGTAAGGTTACTATTCATAACCTGAGTGAGTTGTCCCAGTATGGTGATAAGTTGACCAGCACCAGTTGTATCTCCATCTCCACAATAATTATCTTGAGTAGAAGGGAAATCCCTACACGGAGTGTGTGCATTGATACAGTTTCCATTCCTCCCACTAGGAGCCATTTCTAAACAATGGAATAAACTAGATTAGTTTATGAATTAAAATACATAATTCCATACTTGTAAAACACTTAACATAAATTGAACTATTTATGGATATTATCCATAATTATAAAAACGTTTTCTATGAGGAAGTATGTACTTATAAGCCCTTAATAATGGTTTGTAATGTAAATGATAACAATCCTAAGCATATCCCCCGAGAGTGTCGTAACCAAGAGTGCAGCAAGCCCCGTTGTCGTGTACCGGTTCCCATTCGAGTCTAGCTCAAAGAGGTGTTTTCAGGTTTTACCCCTAGGTACATCTATGCCAGATCCTCCTCTACCTGCTCGTATCCAGATAGGGATGTATTTCTCTGAAAACTCATAAAATCTCTATAATACCAAAATTCAATGAAGTTCTTCTATACTAATCCTCAAAGTCTATCTTAGGGCTATGTGATCTAATCAGAGTTTATCTAAATATAGATTCCAAGGTTAGTACTAAACTGCCTCTGATACCAACTGTAATGCCCCGACCCCAATTACCCAGAGTCGGTGCATTATTGCGTAACATTCGCATGATCACAAAAGATCAAGTCTCGAAAGACCGATTAGTTTAGTAGCATTTGAAACACTAGATACATTCATAAATGTTACATTACATCATAAATTGAAAAACTACAATAACAAAGTCTCCATAGTCCACACACATATCCTCTTCTGACTATCCCTATAGGTCATTCATAAAATACTTCATCATATCCTGGAAAATATTAAAACATTGAAAGGGGTGAGCTCAGATGCTCAGTAAGGATAACAATATGGAGAAATCTTAAATAAATAATCATTAACATTTAAGGAAATTTATAACTACAACAAAATCCTTTTCAAACTTTAACTTCAGCATAATATGGAAAAAATAAAATTAAATAGTGCCATTTACATACTCACATGGTTATTCAACTAGTCGAATAATCACATGAAATATCAATAACCACTTTCATAATGATGGAATTCATAATGTCGGACTATCATAACCACGTAGCCAAGGCCTCGTGCCATGAATGAAAATAAGAATTTGTCAAGGCCTCATGCCAAGACACTAGTTTGTCTCATGAGACCTACCGATGCATCGAGGAGCTGTAGCGGGCTCCACTCGTCACTTATTAAGTCCAATGCATTTCTCATATGAACATGTCATATCATAAACCATAACATAATTGTATCACATAAAACATGCATAAAGGAAACATTAGATTTCAACACTTCAATCACAAGATATAAATACAACACATTGATATAATAAGAACTTTATCAAAACCATTTTCAATACCAAAATAAAAGAAAAGTAAAACAGGGTATTTATTTTTCTTTTAAAAAGAATGTTATTGCTTATAGAAGAATCCGAAACTCAAATAATAGTCAAGGAAGTGGAGAAGTCATTGTCTCCACATACGTAAGAAAAAACATTCCTTTTGTCGTGTAGTAAAAACGCTTCGTATAAAAATATTCCTTTTGAATAAATGTAAAAGTCAAAGGGGTTTATACACCGTATAAATGAAAGTTGTGTATAAAACAAAATATGCCTCAGTAAAAGGAGATTGAGAGGAAGTCCTTACAAAGGTCATTTTTAAATAAAATAGATATATTTTGAGTATTTACTACAAGTACATATAAATAATGTACAAATACAAGATAAGACATAATAATATCATGACATAATATGAATGTAGGAGATTAACCCAAAGATTGGAAATTGGGTTAAGAAATTCCCTTACCTCGTGTCCGACTTCACTCGACCGTTCTTTAATCTCCTGAATAATAAACCAGAGTTAATTTCCATTTGCTTAATAACCTTTTTCATGTTCATTATTACTTTTATTTCACTTATTACCATGTTATGAACATTATGTAATTATTTATGTTAATAACGGTCATTTTGTCGATCATTGGTACTTGAGTCAAAAATAAACTTCTTATAATTACAAGTTGTTAATGTGGTGAGATATCCTTTATATACATAATTATATTCATGATTTAGATATCATATATATCATATATATCTAGTATATACATTCATTCATAATATTACGTAACATTTAGAGGTAATAAATGAAATGCACCGTTCATGGAGACGGTAAGCCGTACGTACGCATGAACGCTACTTTCATTTCTATTTCATATTTAATGGAATGAAATCATAATTATATAAATATGTATTATAATTACATTATAATAACATAAATTATATCATTTAATCCATCATTTATACATCCCCCATATGGCATTAACGATTCAAATCACTTTGAGGGGGCGGTAGTCCGCACTTCCTAAAATGAAGATATCATGTTTACCCATAATGGAAGCCATAAAGGTATGCCATAAATGAAAAATACAGAAGCATAAGTAAAACATAAACATATTATATATCATATATAAATATAGTTAAATCTTAATGTCCCCCTTTTAAGGTGTTATATGAGTGTTGAACAATCATCGTTTCATGAGGCAGAAATTCTCCATCCACAGAACAATATGTTCTTTAACCATTAGATGTAGGTGTGTATAAGTGTATCTAGAATACTTATTATAACAACATACTTGTAATTTGAGGATACTGTTTTTGTTACAAAATAAATGAATAAAAAGAGTTTATGGTGATGGTGAAGCGGAATAAAACAAAATAACATAAGAGAAGACATTACCTTAAAATTGGGTAACTTTTTTTGATTTGAGCCAAAGGCTTCCTTGGGAAGACTTCTGCCAAAAGTGAGGCTTCTAGGAGTAAGATAAGGAAGTTGAGAGAGTATTTGGGCAGAGGTTGGCTGAGCCAAAAGGCTTTGATGGTGTGAGTAAGGTGGTAGTGGTGGAGTCCTTTTATAAGAGGAGAGGAGGGGCACTCTTGGAAAGTCATGAAATGTTACTTTATTATATAATGAGTTCCAGATTATAAAGGTCCCAAACATTTATATTTCGATTATAAGGTGATAAAAGTTCCAAATATATTCACACAATAGGTTTTTTACAAGTTTAAGTCTTAGATTTTACATTATCTTTTTTTATTTAAATCGTTAATTAATGAGGCAATCGTTGCATCATCATGGTGTCATTAATATTTTAATTTATTTAATGACTAAAAATTATAAAAAAATTAACATGACGTAGGAAATAGTTTTAGATTTACAATAAATATTTATTGTCGAAATGTTAACTTATATAACCCAATGTAATAACTGTTTTAGTAAAACAACACATGTTTGTGTCAATTTTACTTTTATTTGAAATAAAAAGTTATTAATGTCATTTTCATACCCAAGTGGCTCCATGGGGTCCCAAAGTTGACCCATGGATTGTATTGGTCGGAAATGACTAATCCAATAGGGGTAGGACAGGTTTAAATGTATTTTCATATTTTTATAATATCATTTAACCTTAAATTTCACTAATTACCTTTAATCACGATTAATTAAACTTAAAAGGTACTATTCACCAAAAAAATATTTTAATCCCATTGAACCAAATTTTACTTCCTAATGAAAAACATGTATGTTGGAATTTTGAAAATCAAATCACAGAATTGGTAATGTTTTATTTAAATGAATAATCAGTTTTTAACTACCACTTAGTGGTTTCACTATTCATCAAAATTGATGTTTTTCAGAACAATGCCAAAATTTCACCCTAAGCTATAATTGATATTACAAATTCAAAAATGATGTCTATTTTATAAAATTACAAACATATATGTTGTATTAATTAATTTTATAATTAATTCCCGCTGTCACAACAAATAGCGTGTTTTTAAGAAACAGTATATATCAAAAGATTGACAATTGTTTATGTCCAATTTCAAAGTGAAATTAATTATAATGAACACAATTGGATAAAATGGTAAAAATATATTCTAATTATACTTTAAAACCAATCAATAGTATAATATATCACTATAAATTATTTTTATTAAAAATGTTGTTTTTAAGTATTTTTCACTATTCATAGAAAATTGGAAGTTCTCTGAAAATTACAAAAAATTCAACTTAAGATAATTTCGATATTACGAATACAAAAATGAGGTCCATTTTGAAATATAAAATTTATATAATTTCAAAAAGTGGGTATTAATATTCATAACTTCTACTTTGATTGGTCGCGGTGTGTTAGAATCTCAAACTTGCGTATAATGCAAGCTATTGCATTATTGAAAGAGAAGCGTATCTTGAATGCTTGGGGTGTTACAGACCATGAAACCCCTATTGATGGTGGAGGATGAAACCTCTCCACTCTCCCTCATTAGTGAGGGAGAGTATTTGACTGTTTCTACACAATTAGTTGTGCCAATGCATGTGCTAATTAATTTTGCCTACCCGGGTGCCAATTAATTGTGCCAACACATGTTCCAATTAATTGTGCCCATGCACGTACAAATTAATTTTACCGACGCAAGTGGATTTATTAAGGATATTTTATTTATCCTTTTTTAATTTTCATGCCAACAATAAAATAATAAGACATACTATTGTTATTTTGTTGGCATTCTTCTTTGGTGGAACGTGAGAGCATGAGAGGATTAATATTCTCCTAAAGAAGAACGTGATGAACTCCAGATTTCATAATCGACTTCTTCCTCAGACATATTCATACGTATTCTACCAGAACAAGGAAAGGGAAGCATCATCCATGAATAAATTCAATGTCATCCTTGACATCTTATTTTTCGATGTCAACGGAATGGCACCTGCTTTCTGTGACTTCGTCAACGATGAACAACAAGCGAGGTAGGGTGATTTTGGAGTTAAATTTTTTTTTTTGAGTTTAAACCTCATTTTTTTGTAGTTTTTTGAGAACTTCGTTGACAAATGATATCGCCGTAACGAATAGGGTTTGGGTTGCATGAACATGGCCCAACCCTCTACCCTTTTCTTGTTCTTGATTGATGACGATGTAGGCGGTACACGCGACGACGATGACGAAGACAGAGATGAAAGGTCGCACTACTCGTGGCCTCTGTGCACTGCCACACCCCCGTGCCACTGCCCGGCGGCCCTGCACCGCTGCCCGGTGCCCCCGCACTGCTTCCCAATGCCCCCGCACTGCTCCCCTACTCCCTAGTACACTACTCGACACCCCCACACAGTCGTCCAGTGCCCACGTGTGCTACCCGATCCCCCTGTTGTGGATTGCCTGGCACCCCGACACCCTTCCCGACGTCTCAGCACCATGCCCGGCGCCCACGCGCCCTAATCGGTGCTCCTGCACCATACTTCGTGCACCCACGGCCTATCGGTGTCCAGTCCGCCTAGCTGTGCCCCATCGTGGCCTACCGGCTGGCCTCTAGGACACCGGCCTCCCGAGATGACCCGCGGTGTCCCCCGCGGTGTCGCTGGCCAAACCGGACCTATCTTACGAGCATAGTTACCGAGCCTCCTACATGGTGAATATCGGGGCGAACCCCCCTAGCGGTCTGCTAGGCTGGGCCCAGTGGGCCTGGTCAAAATTTAGTGTGCTGACTCACCAAATGGGCTGGGTCAGACCCAATGAGTCTGACTAGGTTGACCCAGAATAGGTCAGCCCAGACTGGGTTATGTTGAGTCGGTCCGACCATGTCAGACGAGACCTAGCCCATTATTGACCCATTATCTTCTTGGGCCATATCATGGGCACCATACGTCCGTTTGATGAACCGTCAGCAGTGACAGTATTCTTGGATCATAGTTGTCCCTTTGAGTATACCCCAGTAAAGTTTGGGGTAGAGCTGAATCACGGTGAGGTTGGTTGGTACACGAATCCAACCAGGACCCCAGGACTAAAATATTAATAACTCACAGACCGAGCCTTCGATTGATGCATCATCTGTTTCGTGATACCCCTATGACGTGGAGGTCCTTTGAGATACATCCACATGAGACCTCGTGACACTAGGAGTATCGACCAGTATCTCCTAGACCAAATTCTCCCAGAGACGATCAAATGGAATGCAAAGAGCTAGTATCTGTAGACCTGACGACTGCTTGACTGATTCGACTCGGAGTGATTCGACTATCCTAGTGGATGGAGATCCCAGTTTGGAGGTAGACCCACGACAGACAGAGTGCCTGGTAGTTGGAAACATACACGCGGTACTAGACAGGATGATTACCTCTATAGGATATTTGGGTGAGCACCTGGTTTGGCAGCAAACCCATAGCGGACGGAGCTCTCGGTTTGGCAGCAGAGTCGCGGTACTCGACAGGAGGAGTACCTCAGGTGTCCGAGGTTTGCGTGTATCACATCAGAGTCGTGATAGGTCCACTATACTTGACAGAGGAGGAGTTCCTCAATATCCATGGATAGTAGCCATGGTTAGTAGCCATGATTTCAATAATTAAAATCATTGTATGATCTGAGTCAATGACCTTTCTGTTTTCCTCATGATTGAGATTGGTTACATGATAACTTAGGTATATTGATGGGAATATACCTATGTAATGGTTATCCATTGAAATCATAACTTGTGGTTTATCCTTGTTGGATTTTGTAAGACCTTGAGTGTCTCGGGGTCCCTATTAAGCATCGTTATACTCACCCCTACATGGGCAATTCCCATACATCATTGTGTGGAATGATGACGACAGACAGTGCTGACAGAGTCCGAGAGTACTAGGACTGGATGGTACCTAGAGGAGGACCTTATGACCTGTCGGTACACAGTGGATTCTGAAGGACATGGAGTGCTAAGGAGACCATATGTACCTACCGTTCATGTAGCAACCCTGGAGGACGATCCATGAGATGCTTTCACCATTCAGTTGTTTGTCCCTTTTTAGTTGTACTTGCTTTTAGTTATATTTGTACTTTACAGTTGGCCTTGTATTCTAGCCACATTTACATTCAGTACACATGTTATACAACTTTTTCTTAGTTTTTTCTTTCTCTTGTACTCTGGTTTTGTGTGTTTCTGATTTATAAAGGCAATGCCTTCCCAGTTTTAGGGAATTATTCCTTAGGCGCTAGTCGCCAGACTCTGGCCTATGGAAGGCGGGTTTGGGGTAGTCACGATGCGGGCCCTGGGGGATGAGTCGTGACACATTTGGTAAAAAGTAAGAGACATGGGGAAATAAGAGACATGATTAATGATGTTTTTGAGAATAGGTAATGGTTTAGAAAGATATTACCCATCCCAAAAAATTATATTAATTTTTTTATTTATATAACTTGGATGAATTTCTATATTGGATTCTAATGTGGGGGAAAACCATTCATTGATGAGGATGTTCTTGTAGTGATTGACAAAATATTAAAATTTAATTAAATAATGATATTAATTGGAAAAATTAAAATTACATTTTTTTTATATATAGAACACCTTATAAATTCATGAGAATAAAAATTCATTGAATTTTTACTCCAATTTTTTCATTATGGTAATCTTGGTAAAAAAACATTAATATTATGATTATTTTCAAAAAATCATAAACTTTATTATTAAATAAAGTGAAACTCACTATATATTTTTACAAGTATAATCCTTTATTTTTTTACTTTTCATGTATCTATGTGAAAAAATACTCCTTTTAGAAAATTAGTGATATTATTATTCTATAGAATATCATTTTAATATACAAAAACACATTTTTATTTAGTAAATAACACTTGTTTCCTATTATTGGGAATTATGAATACATAAACTATTTATCAATGTCATTTATGTGTTTTTATGTGTGTGAATGAATACTCAAAAAACAATACATTATTCTATAAAATATGCCACTATTGGGTGCTATAATAAATTCACTCATATTTTGTCAATTGTTTTAGATAATCTTTTAGACCATATAAAACTACTATTTTAAATGTCTCATTTTCAATCATGTTATAGTGTACAATGACTCATAAACAATGAGAATTATATAATTTATTGATTATGACTATTATGATAAGAAATAACTAATCATATTATAGGAGATATATAAGATAACTATACACATGATTTATATATATCCATATAGGTATAATATCTCCCATTACATTCAAATTCATGATTCATCAAACATCAATTTCATCGTTTATATGAAAAATAAAAGAATTTTAAATTAATCCTTGGACTTGAGACTCTTTTATATTGACAAAACATGTAAAATATATATTTTATATCACATAACATTCAAATTAATAAATTTAAATCTTTTTAATTAATACACAACATGTAATCTTCTTATATTTTTTTAAACCTATTCTAGTATCGTAGGTAATTATATCCAATAGAAAATATCCTTCCCTACCAAACAATACTAGGTTTTCAGGATGACAAGGTATCAGTTAATAAAACCCAACATTCTTCATCCAAATTAAATTAGTACCATATTGTAATATCATCAAAAAAAGGTCATCAACAGGAAATGTGGTGCTCCACTATCATGAATAGAATTAGATAATTGTGTAACATTTTACTGAACTATCATTCATTATTAGAACACATCCAACAATGATTCAATAATGAATTTTGTATCCAAATAATGTCTTGAAGGATAAATTCACACACTTCTAGTCATTAGAATATCTAATAATATTAAATATTTCATTCGGGAGGAATAACTTCTATAATCAATAATTTAATTCCCTTTAAATTTTCATGCTTCTAGAATCATATATTTTTTCATCCAAACATCTCATGAATTTGGTTACATAGGAACATGGTAAAACTAAAACATGGGATTTTCCTTCTCAAATAAACAATTATTATGTTTCTATATTCCTTAGAAATTTCAGACATTAAGATTTATCTTTCTATAAGATTGATATCAATGTAATATCCATTGATTATAATTCTATTTGTCCTATTCAAATTATTTATCAAGAATATTATCATATTTTATACATTATAATTAAGGGTATTATTTAAATGTGATCCCACTAAAGGGATATTCCATTATAAAATATTTTGTTGCATAAATTAATGTCCTATGATCATTATTTTTCGTTGCAATGACACTATTGAGGAATAATAGAAATCGTTGATTAACATACATGGATATTACGTCTATTTAGATGAATATTCATCACATTACAAAAGAACATAATTGAGGGTCATAATAGCTTTGCGTATATCAAAACCTAGGGAAAAAATTAAATCACGGGGAAAGAGCCTTAATGATTCCCACAATGACCATCCCCTTTAGTAATTACACTTAAAAAATTTTGTCACGTCCTTGGGAAATGAAACATATGGAATGAGGGAGCATAAATGTTGATTAATGGTAAACAAAAGAGAAATATAAGTATAGTGTGAATATAATGGTATGATAACATGATAAAAACATTTTAATTTCATACCATGCATATCAAAGATAATATACATGATTCATGGAAAAGAAAATGGTAGTTCATAAAAACTGAATTATAAAGGTGATAAAAAATTATAAAAAATTCAAAAATTATTCAATACTTTTATATATGTGTGGATAAATAATAAATAAATTAAACTATTTCATATTCTAAGGTTAACTACGATTACAATCAACATAGTGGAATAGGATACACCAATTTCTCATAGTAGATCTTGATAAACGTTTTTCCCATTATGGATCATGTGGCACCGGTTTCTGATTATTCCATTATACCCCAAGACACCCAATTTTCCCATAATGGATTAGGAATAACTTATTTCCAATAGTTCCTCAACCACATTAACATGTTTCCCATCAATATATCATGAGATATAAATATTCACCCAATTATTTTGAGGGAGATAAATGTCCCACCCATCTCTTAATTATATCATACATATGTATTCCATAAAAAAATCACAATATCATGACCCATAAAAGGATAAGGTGTTTAAAAACATCTTATCATATCCCAATAAATGAAATTGGTGTCATAAATATTTATTCATATAATAACCATTGGGAAATATATAGGTTTCATATTCATTTAATCCTAGAATAACCCATCAAAGGAAGCAATTTTCATAATAATTTTTCATGGTATGACCTGTTGATGAGAATCAAGTTTCATAAAAAACAAGGAATCAAAACATATACCATTTAGAGAAATAATATGAGTTTTACCATTTTATCATGTCCCTATTAAAGCATAAAATATAAACAAGAATTCCATATTTGATGGAGAATAATTTTGAAAGATCATATGAACCAAAAATTTTATTTCAAATTTGTTTATAAGATATAAAAATTTCAAAACTAAATAAATTTTAAACATATAAGGGGATCATGAAAAATTTCTTAAAACATTAGATGAATAAAATATCCTTTAGTCTTTGAAATTTTCTTTTTAAACGTCAAAAATTTAAAAAACAATTTTCATTAAAAATTAAATTGAATATTTTAAAATGTGCATTAAAGAATTTTTAATACCCTTTCTTTATGAGAATATAAAATATTATTTAAAATATTTTTAGAACATTTTTCCATAATAACATATAAAATATGTTTTAAAACATTTTAAAAACAATTTCTTGAATATGAATAAAATAAAATTAAAATCATTTTTAAAAAAATTTTCCATGAAAACATATAAAAGAATATTTAAAAAGATTTTGAAAACCGTTTTCCATGAAAAAAATTTAAATAATATTGATCATTTATTTAAAACCTCATATTTTAATAGAAATCATGAAAACATTTTTTAAAAATAATCATTGACCAAAATATTGATTTTTTAATGCTATATATTTGAAAATAAATCGTGGATTAATGTAAAGAAAGAAATTCATTGAAAATAATAAAAAAACATATAAAATAATCATTTAAAGAATTTAATATATTTTATTTTAGAATTATATTTTGAAAAATAATATGGAATATTTGAAAATCATTTTAATCACTTTTAAATTGAAAAGATTTTAAAAAAAATATTTTTCATTGAAAATCACATTAGAAAAAATAATTTCCCACTATATTAGGTGATATTTCTATTAAATAAGAATCATTACAAATTTTAATTTATGATTCATGTATGTAAGGATATAAAATATTATAATTCCATTCATACTGAACATTCCTTTTTCATTACAGGAAGGCTTTAAAAATAACTTGAACATAAAATGACGAGAGGATTAATTAAATTTTTTTGTTACAGTAAAATATATGCTAAATTTCATTTAATTATAATAAATTAATATTACAATATATTTTGAAATCATATTTTAGAAAACATAGTTTTGATGGATCATTAATGTTTTACTAAAGAGAGAGATAATGTTGAATTTTCTTAAAAAACAACTTAATTATTTTAAGTACCAAGGAGTGAAAAATGATACTAATACTTCAAGATATTATGACTTTCTATGGGTTAAAATTTTAATGATTTTTCCTAATATATTTATCATATTTATTCATGAATATAATCATATTCATAAAAAAAATCAATAAATTATGATATTGTTGAAAAAAAACATTCCACATGGTAACATTGAATCCTAATCCCCATGTTTGAAAATGACATTTCCTAAAATGTACAATATCTTGGAAATAAATATCTTAATGATATAAAATGTAAATGAGTAGTATATATAGGTAATAAATATAATAGGTTGATAACATAACATGTGTGTTAGAGATGGAATATTATGATAAAATTGCATTACCAATTTGATATATTTTGAAACATTAAACCTTATGAAAAAAAGATCATAAAATGGATCTCTAAATATAGATGAATTTCCAAATATGAATCATATAATACATACACGGTCATTATAAAAAACACATATAAAAGTTATTTGGAGAACATGTATTGGGCCTCATAAATATAAAAACTTAGTGGAGAAAACCCTTACCTAAATTCTTGACATTCTTCGTACATGTTCAAACATCCTATTATTTGAGTAACTCCTTTTTGATTTCACCAAAAGGCTTCTGTGGTCAGATTTATTCCCTAATGGATTTTTATATTTCTATTGTATAGATTTATGGTTGATATCTGTGTAAGGGTTGGATGAGCCAAAGTGTCTTGAGAGGTGTTATGAAGGGAAATGTGGTGAGTTCCCTTTTATAGAGGTGGAGTGGAATTCATTTAATTATTAAACGTTAAACACCATTTAGAGTTCTCCATTACATAATGTGACTCAAATAATTGTTCATATTTTTTAAAATAGGGAAGTAGGTCGAAATATTTCCTTCCAATTGCTTTCGTACATGTGTCTATGTCATTTTTCCACAGATGATTAATGTTTATCCATTAAGTAATCCCGTTTTCCATTTAGTCATTGTAATTAATTTTAAATAAGTTCTATAATATTAATTTTAAAAAATATTTTTTACTTATTGAAATTGTATATGTTTCTTATTAATAATATGGAATCCATTTATAAAAATTCTAATCACATATTTGGAATAAATAAATTAAATGTCAATCATATAGATGGGATGATAACATGGGGTTTTAAATTAAAAAGATGAAAATGTTTTCATTTTTTATTTATTAAAATATAATTATAAATTGTTTCTAATGACATAAATTAGTTTAACTAATATATAATTTATCTAATTATACAAAAAAAATTAAAATAATTATTTTTCTATATTAATATATAAGACTAAAATGAAATTTTGAATTATAATTCATTTCTTTTCACTATTCTTCATATAACGAAACTACTAAGAATGTCAGAAAAATGTCACCCAAAGTGAATTATGAAATTACAATATCAAACAAAATTATATTAAAAATTAAAAAAAATTCAAAATATAAATTTAATATTGGTTATCAAATAAATGTTGGTAAAATTAACTTTTAGAAAAATATATATTTGTATTCAAAACATTTTATTTATTATTATAATATATCTATAAAATATATTAAATGGGTATAAAAAATATTTATTGAATATGATATACATAAATTTTATTTATGAGATTAATCAAAATTGGTTTGTTTAATTTATTGAGATAAAATTTTGTTTGTACACAAAAAATAGTTTTCATAGAAAAGTAATTGATTTATTTTATAGTTGTTTATAAAATCCCTTATTCTAATTAATAACAAAATGATAAATTATATATACATATTTAAATAAAATTTTCACTATTTAGTAAATAATATTCATAACTTACATTCCAATGGATCTGTGATTGAGGTAATTATAATTTGATGACAATATTATAGAAACCTAAAACCTATTAATTTATAGTAATAAATCATTTAAATGGGATAGATGTAACCAAAATAATTATAGAATTTGACTCAAAACTAGGTTTCCAAATTGGAGAACATAGGATAGGATTTAATATCTAAAATCAATGAAATATGTAAAAAAATTATAGAGTGTGATAAAGATCATTGATCTTGTACTTGACAATATTAAATGGAAAATTAAGGGCATAAAAACGAAAAATAAATGATGATTTATAAGACCATTAGTTCAACAGAAATGATGGTATTAGGGTAAATAATTTTCAATATAAAATTTCTAGAGTTTAGGTATTATATAACTCTTTAGAAATATAATGTAATATAATTAATTATTATATTCCATTATTATATGCACAGTCTCAACCTTTGTTAGTGACTTTAACAATTTTCACTTTATCAAATACTCTATGAAATGAAGGTGAAATTTCCATCCCTAATGTATTAACATATCATGAGATTGTTAACAATAATGATAGGTTATTCAATCGGTCTTTATCAAAACTAAAACTATAGAAAAGGTTTTAGAATATTGATAAATCCTCAAATGGATAGATAAAATCATATGAGGTTTAAATTAAATAGAACAATAAATGGTTAAATTTATAAATAGTACAAAATATAGATGATAAAAACATTAGAAATAAGGTAACCAAATTTCTCATAAATATTCTATCATTGATCCCTCTAATATCACAATTTAGCTCTCACCTGTCACATACCAAACATGTGAATTCCATCCCCATTTTTTCTCGTGAAACATGTTAATAAGATTAATTACCATAAAAAACTTCTGAAACATTTCCTGATTTTTTATTCATATATTAAATAAATCCAAGATTATATAAAATTCATCCATGATAAGATATAAAACATTTACAATAATCCCTTATTAATTTCTAAGGTAATCAGTATTGTCCAATTTAACGATTCATATAAAAAATATCATTATCCATACATCATCATATTAATATTTGGAATATATTAAGGGATACATTTCACTTAATCTTCCATTTCCCAAAAATATCACATTTCCATTTAATCAAATTTATAGTCCATCATAACTATAAAATATATTCTAGAAAAAAAGTAATGAAAAAATAATATATGGAAATCCTTATATAATTATCCATTCATAATTCTAGTATACATTTATATAAATACATCAAGCCTTACACTCTAATGATTACAATGGAATTTTCCATTCCATGGAATATAAGTACATTAGGAGCTTTGTGTATTGAGATGGAAAATTCCCTTGTTCTCCAGAGATAATAAATTTTACAACATGAGAATTTGTCGCTCTATAACCATTTTTCCTAGAGAGATAACATAATCCTTTTAATGTGAGGTATTCCATAAATCTATTCATCACTTATTCTTTGCATGTATGAATTCCAATCCTCTTTCTTGTATATTCCTTAGCATGTGGAAATTTATAAACGAACATATTCTTATTATTATATGAGTTAGTAATATCAAAAAAGGATCACATTAATAAACATATATCATGATATATGATTAAACATAATTGTTATATCATTATCTCTAGTAGATATCTGACTTAATTTCTCAAAATAACCAAATAGCACATAAAACTCAACGTTAATCATGATTCGTGTAGTTCTACTTGTTATCTAAAACCAGAATTCTTTTTATGAGAAACACTTATCATAGAAAAAGTCCCAAAAATAATAAAATGTTTCATATAATATTTCTAAAACCTAAAACCTATATTTAAACCCATATCACATTATTATTATCCTTTGATACATCATTAGACATTTATTTATTAATATTACTAATGATCTTATTATGTTTTTAATTTCCTAGTTTTAAACTTATGACTAAATCTTCCCTTTGATAACAACTATGGTGAATCAGGATTAATATACAAATATATTACACCAATTTAGATGAATATTCATCATATAATAGAAGTATATTACTGTAGAGCATATTACATTAGTTTCCATGGAAACCTAGAACATAATATTCGAACAAGGTGAAAAATATTTAATGTTTCCCAAAAATACAATCCACTTTAGTACATTTACTTAAAACCATTATTCGTAACTTTGGAATAAATAATCTTAATAATGGATTGATCATAGATTCTCCATATGTAAAAAAAATAGATACATTTGATAAACATGAAAATTGGTTTGAGATTATGAGAATAACATTTTGTGGTCATAACCTGCATATCGAAGATCATTTACATGACTCGTGGAATAAAATTTTGTAGTACGTAAGACATGAATCATAAATAAGAAAAATAATCATAAAATAACCATGAACCATAAGATCATTTTTTATATTTTTAGAACCATCATAAATATATAAAACCATTTATTGTGTTAGGGATAACTACCAAGACCATTACTATAGTGGATTAGGACACACATTTTTTCCATAATTGATCAAGTTTCACATGTTTCCCACTATATATCATGAAGAACATATTTCCCATTACAGATTAGTTTGTACTTTTTTCCCTTATGTACTAAGAGAAAACTATTTTAAATAGTGGATAAGGACACACCTATTTAATATAGAGGATCATGCCACAATATTTTTTCGCAGTGGATCTAGATGATCAACTTTTCACAACATTATCTCATTAAATATAATTAATTACCCAATACATTAGAGGGAGATATTGGGTCCATCCATCACATAATGATATCAAACATAAATTATCCATAAAACATTCATCTTATCATGAACAACGAAAAGTGATGGGTTTTATAATGATTATATCACAACCCATGGAATGATGTTGGTATCATAAAAATTTAATCATATCATAAAATATGGACAATAGATAGGTTTGGTTATCATTATACTTTATAATAACCCTTTAAAGGGAGGAGGTTTTATAAGAATTTACCTTTTTATAACTCTGTTAAGAGAAACCAGTTTTGTAAACATCAAGAATTAAAAATAATGACCATTAAGGTAAATAATATGAATGGTATCCGTGGATCATATCCATAATAAATTATAAACTAAAACCAAGGATGTTATGTTATATGGAGAAGGACTTTCAATGATCACATGGAACATATTTTTAAATTTAAAATGACTTTTTAAAACATTTAACACTTAAAAAATCAACCACTTTTACAATGTATAATGGAATCACAAAATAATATTTTATAACATTTCATAAGGAAAATATTATTTACACTTTTAAAAATATATTTTAAAACAAAAAAAACTTTGAAAACCATTTTCCTTGAAAATAACATTGAAATTTTATAACAAATATTGAATGAATTTCAAAAATATTTTTCATTGAAATAATATATACGAAGTTTGAAAACATTTTCAAAACTTGTTTAAATTAAAAATTATTAAATAATATTGAAAATGAATTGAAACAAAATACACAAAACCTTATATAAAAATTTGGACATCATATTTAAAACATTTTTCCATGAAAAATTATAAAATAATCAAGATTGTTTTTGAAAAATTGATTCCTTGAACATATATACATGATGATTAAAAACATTTTTAATATCATTTACTTAAAAATAAACATTGAAAACAAATTTGAACACCATCTAATTGAAAAAGAAGTTAAAAAATATATTTTCCATTATAAATACTATTAAAACGTATAAAAGTAAAATTGAAACCATTTAAATTATTTTCTTTGAAATTAACATTATCAAAATATATAATGCATTCTTTTAAAATCATAGAACACACATTTTAAACATACAACATTTTTTTGAAAAACATTTCTTTGAGAATCTATTTAGAAACAATGGAAATACAAAATATTATGTAATTCATTTTCATAAGAATTAATAATGTAAAATTTGTAAGGACTCTTGAAATGAATCGAACACATTATATTAGATAAATCCATTAATGTCGAACATTCTTTATGTGTCACAAAATAATTAGAAAAGTGCCATGGTGGTAAAATGATAAGAATGTTCCCTTTTTAAACCTATTTTATTAAAAGCTAAAAAATGGATTAAAATTTATATTAAATATAAATTTTAAATAGTATAACATTTGGGAATATATTTTTAGGAAACCTAATTTTTAAAGAAATATATTTTGTTAAAGGAGTGAGATAAAATAGTATTTTATTAAAAACACTTATAAATCTTCATAAGTACAAAATAGTTGTAAAATAGAACCAATATTTGAAGAAATCATGAATTAAAAGAGGATAAGAAAATAAACTAGGGATATTGAAATATGGATCACAAGGATTCATCAATGAAGGTATAATAAAATAGAATACCAATAATAAATGTTATTGTTGCAATAAACTCTTACCACTAGGTAACATTGAATCACACTCCCCATGTAAGAAAACACAATTTAATGAAGCATACAACATCATTGAAATTGGAGACTCATGATAAAACATTTCAATTGTAATTATAACCACCTCATAAAAAAATATAGGTTCATAACATAACATGTGTATCAAAGGAATAAAATAGACACAAAATTATGTTACCTATTTAGTAATTACTGAAACATAAACCCCATGAAATAATGATCATTAAATCAGTATTTTAATACACAAAAATTTATGTATATGAATCAAAAAATACATAAATGGGAAGTATAAAAACCACATCCAATAATTCAGAGTTTATATTTTCTTTTCCATCGTATAAATTAAATTTTGGACAAGAAAACCTTTCCCATAAGTCTTGATATTATTCTTACATGTTAAAACATCCTCCTATTTTAGTAACTCATCTTTATTTGAACCAAAGGGATTTTTTGGTTTTTGTTCATCCTAAAGGCAGTATAATAAGTTGAATTAATGGATGCAGGTAGTATATTTGGGTGTGGTTTGTCTGAGCTATTGTGTCCTGAGAGTTGTGAGGAAGTGAGACGGGGGGGGGGTTCCTTTTACACAGGATGAAGAGTATCATTCTTATAAATTTACAATCATAACATTGTTGAGTAGTTTCTATTACAAAATTCACCCTGTATAATTATTTAAATTATATCCAAGATGGTAATTGGCCGAAATATGTCCCAAAAATGTTTTTGGCGTGTTTCTAGGTCATTTGGCCTCTTAAGATTGATGTTTAACAATTAACTAATCATAATTTTATCTCAATAACTGTAATTAATTTATTTACATTCAATATTATTTTTGGTCATTGTTTTTAAATTATTTTCAATTTTAAATTATTCATATAAAAATTAAGGAATCCATATTTAAAAATTCCAATCACATAATTAATAGAAATTATTTTAAATCTATTCCAGCAGATTGGATGAAAAAGTGGATTTATAAAGTACAATTGATCAAAAGTTTGCAATGTTTTTATTTGTAAATATTGGGAAAATTTATTTAAAATAACAAACATTGGATTAACTAATATATAGTGGAAATAATTAATACAAAAAACAAGTTAAATAATTATTTAACTGAAAAAAAATTAGATGAAAAAGATGCTTTGAATGAATATTTAATGTTTTCACCATTCAATATAAAACATACCAGAGAAAAAACCAAAGTTAATATTTTTATTTATCATTAAAAAATTATTTTTTATTTTTTGGAAAAAGATTTATAAATTTTTAAAAAGATGGATTTAAAATGGGTTCACTATTAAAAGGATGTACAATTACCTTTTAGAAAATTACAAAGTTTTAATCACAAAAACGAATTTTTTATCTTATTCTTATATAATATATTTAATGGGTATGAAAAATATTTAATGAATGTATAATATATATTTTATGAAAAAATTAATTAAAAATGGTTTGTTTAATTGATTGAGATAATTTTTTTGAACATAGAAAATTAGTTTATTAGAAAACCAACTTATTTAATTTAAAATAGATCATACTATCACATATAATAATTTATAATCAAATGATTTATTTTATATACACGTAAAACTAAAATTTACAAAATTTATTTTATCTTATTTTTAAATTCCAATTAAATTTCAAGGTGGTATCTATAATAGTAATTTTTAAAAAAATATTTTATTGTAGTTCAGTAATAACTGGGCTTTGGGTGTAATTTAATATATTGAAGAGACTTAATATTTCATGTAATGCAATACAAAAAAATTATTTTATTTACCGTATGCTAATATAAGTGTTGCATGAAGTGAAAGATTCACTTGGTGTTGTGTATAATGTTATATAGCCATAGTGATTTTGTTCAAAAATTATATTAAATATAGCGTGAAATGAAAATATAAAAAGGATTAAATTAAATCGAAGATATATATTTCAAAAATTATTAGGTTTTTACAGGAAGTCTTCTTAATATTTATAAATATATTTATTCCATCATGAATATTATATCACAAATTTCTCATGGATAGTTTAAGATAAATTTCTTTGTCCAATACATTATATAGATAAACTCAAACAAATTCCATAGGTATCCTATCTCACTGGTTTTCAAGAAAATTTCAAATTAATGAAAATAAAATAAGTGACATGTTACAATTATGGCCACCTCATTACTCTTTTTTAATATACAATATAATTAATTTTTTTTCTAATTTAGTGAAACCAACTAAATTTGATAATCGAGGTCATAAACTATGATTCAATTTATTTAAATATGAAAATTAGTATTTTTTTGGGGATTTAATCTCACCATCTTATATAAACTATCAGTTAATTATTTATTCTGCAATATTATTACATCCTCCAAATCAATATATTAAAACCATATTTTTATAGACCCATTACAAAACATCTTAGTATTATAACAAAAATAAATTAAAATATATCTATATTCAATCATATACAAATCCATCTCATGAATAATGTGTACAAAACACATTCACATGAAGGATATGAATCATGTGAAATCAATAATCCCCACAGTACTAGGTTTGGAGCTATAGATAATGAACCACTAATTTTCTAGATAACTCATAAGCCTCTAGTCCAGTGAGTTTTCTAATCCAATGTCCATCTACCCATGTTTTCATAACATTAGGGAGACCTAAATTCCCTAACCATTTCTACACTTAATATAAACAAACTATAATTTTGATCTTAATTAAATCTCATATCCCTGATAGGAAAAATTTATTATAGAATAATTCAAAATTAATAATTGTTCATAGAATTCTACTCTTTATATGAATGTTTTTTTATTTATTTGAACACTTTAACAAGTAAAACAATATATTAATTCATAAAATAATCATTATATCCCAGAATAATTGAGATATTGAACGTATGAAATGAACAAGAAATACATTTAAATAAGAGAAACACATTTAAAAACATCTTATAGTTAAATTTTTTTTAAAATATTATATTTTACATATACATTAATGATATTACATAATTAAATAAATATAATAACTTGATATTAAATCCTTATTTGAACTCTTCCATATTCTACAATCACTTTCATTTTTGTTAAATAAATTATATCAAATGAAGTATATACACATTATAATATACTTATAAAAACAAATTAAATAATATAAATATGACATATTTAATATTAATTAATCACTAATGATTGAAAATATCAAAACAACTTTTTTAAATTTTTTTAAAAATTAACTCTCATAATGAACATTATTTTGAACATTCCAAATTAAATATTATTATTAATTCAAAATATTAAATATTAAATTATATATATTTTACCTTATTTTTTAAATTATTATATCCAAATATAATAAAATTATAATATAAATGAAAATTTTTATTCCAAATTATAAGTCATTACATTTAATTTTATAAGTTATATAATTATTTTGATAAATATTATAATGTGTTTATTTTCTAAATTTTTCATAAACAATAAATAAATAATCTTAAATTATTTATAGTTAATTAAAAGTAATTTATAATTAATTTTTTCTTAGAAAAAATAAATAAATTTATAAAAATAATATTTTTTAAAATTTATATAACTGAAATAAATTATATAATTAAAGAAATAATTGAAAATTTACGAAAAATAATTTTCATTTTATACATCACATTTTCAATAATACATAATTTTAAAATTTGTTGTAGACACTAATATATATTATACATTATGTTAGATAAACATCCATTGTGACATATCTATATACACCAACAGAGTCTTTTCATACGTTATATCCTTTATCGTATTGATGGTAGATGGCATAGTTTCAATTATGATGTTCATGTTAAAAATACTTAGGCACATGATAAAAATATGGTGGGGTTACATTGTATTGGAAATCAGTTGTCCTATTTATAAAAGAATACATTTTCACCTCTAAATAAATTCAGTTAATCTACCTCTATCTCTCTCTTTGTGTGTATCACTCTATTGGTTGAAATACTTGTAGAGTAAAAAAGGAAAATCACACTATATCACAGTAAATATTGATATTGTAGTTTTAATCGATTTGTGATTATCACATACCTAGTGTTTCATGGTATTTATCCCACATAAACAATTTCCTCTATATTATAAAATGAAGCTTAGAAAAGGGTATGAACTTAATACAATACAAGTACTAGCCGTAACAAATCATTCTTGCATGAACTAACATGTAAATCACTTTTAAAGGATTAAATAATTTTCATTAAGCATAAAAGTATTTTAAAAATGATAATACAAGGCTACGTACAACTAGAAGAAAAACATCCATTATTCCTCACCTGTAGTAATCCCATGGGATTAATCAATCTATATTAGTCTTCTAATATTTATGTTTATAATAAGATGACATAATGACATCCCCTTCTAGGGTGTAATTTCTAGTAGACATAACCTAATGATATTATTTTCCACGTTAACATATGAACTGAAAAAAATGAAGCATATTTTTTATAGAACATAATTTTTTCTATCATTAATAGTTGTTTCTACAATAGGATCTTGTATTGGTTCTCTATCAGACTTCCGGTTTATATATATATAATAAACAACGATATATGAGCTGAATCACACCATTATTTATTATTCTTCTTCATCAAATAGTTAACTCATTTTTAAAGTGAGTTATTTTTCATAATAATATAAAATGATATTTTCGTAAATCTCATTATTGAAGATACCTATAATCCGAAAATTTAAAACATAGAATATTTAGAATGCATATTACACAAAAATTTCACCATATCATATTGTTTAAACATCCTTTTATCCCTTATCATGGTGTTTAGAAATAGTAATGATGTTTTCATTAGTAATTCAAAATAACTAATCATTTAAATTTAAATTGGGAAAATGAAAATTTAATGTAATTTTTTACTATTTATATCTTCAATAAATTTATACATTTAATAATAAATAAATTAATATGAATAATGAAATGTTAATTTTAGGGTCCTGTCTCCTCCATTACCAAAATCTATAGTGTAGCAAACTCACATGACCATAACTCATCTTCTATTATTGTGTAAACATCTATATTCACAAATCAATAGATTGATTCATGTCATAATTTGAATCATATTGATAGATATCCATTTATAAATAACAATGTATCATCATATACAATATCTCTTGAAAATATATTATTATAGAAATATTTTCATTAATTTATTTTAATATTTCAACACAAAATAGTAGCTTAAAACCTCTTATTTATGACTTCAATGATTATGTATCAATAACATCAAATAAAAATTTTATAATACCTAAAATATTGTTGCATATTCTAACATACTAGTTCAATCCATTATTTTTTACACTAATTATTATATATCGGTCCACCTCCCTAAATTATTACATATCAGGTAAAATACATATGTTTCAATTGAAATGGTTGCATATCAAACAATTTATTTAATTTAAATATCATCCATTCCTTTATATATAGACACCTTCTCACTATCATTATCATTAATATAAATAATAATTCATTTATTCTTGGTCCATGATTGACAATAATTATCTTCATGGTATTTTAAAAGTTGACTTCATGTATAACATCATATAGATTAATTTACATTACCAGAATAGTAATTATAGAAACTAAGTAATTCGATTCATAAAAACACTCAAACTCAAACAATGTATATGACTCTTATTATGTTATTATATACTCTTCCTATGTCATTATTTCCCTTTTTTGAATCGGTTAATTACTCAAACAAATTCTTCTTATACTCTTCTAAAATTTTCATTTTCTCTTCCAATGTCAAATTTTACCTTTACAAATTATATAATTTCACTTAAAAGACATTAATGGAACTTTTAAATTCATGTTTTAACTATAAAAAGTCATTACATTTAAAAAAATTCATTATCATTACCAATGAATGACTTCTCTAAACAATTAGATACCTATAAAATTTTATACTCAGGTCAAAAAAATAATTTTTTCACATATCATATAATTATTGAAGATTTATCAGATTAAGTACATTATTTCCCTAATTATAACAAAATCACACTAAAACAACATAAATTAAACACAAAAAATCAACAGTTCTAAATATATTTCATTCTTTCAATATAACATGGGAAATAATCAATCAATTTTCCAATATATATTTCTATAATGTAAATGATTATATAAATCTCATATGGAATCGACTCATACATTCCATTTATTCCAAAAAAATTACATTTTCTTAATTTTATTCATGTTATTAAAAGTATAGAGGACTAGAAAACGATTTAAAATTGTTTTTTTCAATTAAATGGATCATTAAAAATATAATTATAGAAACTAAAATATATTCAATGAAATATGATATATAATTACGTATTTTCTATTGAATTATTGTCTTTATTAAATTTCTTCTTCTTCTTCAACAATATATACTTTATATAACATAAATCTACACACATAGATACTAATTGATAATTACTACAACATAACACATAGTGGGGACAATAATGTCCCCGACAACATTTTTTTATCAATAAATCATAGGAAACTAAATGTTAGTATTTGACTAGTTCCATTTACCCATTCTCTACATTATTATCTTATTCATTCTATCCCATATTGAAAAAAACAAAAAAGATGATGATATTGTGAATCAACTCATTTAAAAGTAATGTTCCTATAATAATCTCACCCTATTTCTTTGTTACCAATTCTTTGTATTGGAAATAATCAATTTAATTTAGATAAAAAGTATATCAATTAAAAAATATGATACCAACTCATATAAAAACAATATATTATATTTAGTGGATAATGAAGCATTTTTAAGATATAGTAATTGAGTGATAAAATTTTTTATGAACAGTATAAAAAATATCTCATCCTAAATTCAATCAGTCACATCAACATAATACATAAAATTTTTAAAAATAACATGTATATTATTAAAAATTAGTTACCTTCCATTGGACATGAAAAACATTCAAATTTAATGCCTTTTATAAACCCAATTTATACCTATTAATGTTATTGTTTTATTCTTATATCCTATTAATGAGAGATTATGAAGACATTTCTTACATTAAATCTTTTTCCATATCCTTCACTAATTTTAGATTATAATATAATAATAATGCTAATAAATAAATAGGACAAATTCTATGGTTAGGGATCACCTCTATATTAATTTTTTAAATTTTGTATTTTGCATCAATTTTACCCGAATAAATTAAGTGTTGTGATCAGAAATATATGGAACATCTTCAAGTATGATATCATGTTTTTGATAGATTTCAGACCATCCAATGTTCAATTTTTGAGAAATACCATAAACTATAATTCCCTTCATATTTAGCACACAAATAAAACATAAAATATCACGGAATAACATGGAACACTTAGTTCCATTATTTGAATAGTTTTTTTTGTAAATTCCATTTCAACTAGAATTTTATACACTTTCTAGATCCCCATCTGGAAAGACTCTTCAATATGGATTTTATAGTACTTCATTTTTGTATTATTTATAATTACGGAGATTTCTTTTCATTAAGAATAATTTTTTTGGAATTTTGTTTCTTATCATTTACTTTTAAGGAAAATGAATCACTTGCTGAATAAATTATTTTCATCAATATTTATTAAAAAAATGTAAAATATACATTGGTAGTGTTTCTAGTGATAATTTATTTTTAAAAACATTCATTTAGTGATTTTAATATATAATCTTTTGAGAACATCTATTTAAATATTATTTCTTTATCATACAAAATTTTTCAATTTCCATTAAGGATTGTTAATACAAATTCTTTCTCTATATGATTTGATTTTCCCAAATTATCTAAAACAATGATCATATAATACATGTTAATGTAACCAGAAGTCATGGTACTTCTATGTGGAATTAATTGTGAGATATTAAAAAATCCATAGAATTTCCCATTTTCATAGATTGATGTTTCTTTATCATTCACTATTTCAATCAATTCCCTCACTTATGTATTTTTTAAAATCATCCAATGACTTACCTTTGTTTCCATGATGTAAATATCATATTATTCATTGTTATTTATTTTCATTATGATTTTATTTATTTTTTGGGACTGTATTATTCTTATAATTACTATCCAGGGATGATTTAAAATAAATTTTCATTGACTAATAGGAAAATATTTTCCAAAAAAATGATACATATTTCCCTTGTTGAGAATCTCATCTCTCACTTGATTTATGTTTTCATATTTTTTTTCATTTTATGTAGTCGAAATTGAGTTGAACAAGAAATCTCCATCATTTATGACACACTTATTGAAAACATGATAATGATTTCAAATGATTTTAACTATTTTTTATGAATTTAGATTTTATCATTCTTATATGAAATTATATTTCAGTAATCCTAAATACCACTTTAAAAGGATATAATTTTATATTATAATATTAAAGATTATTCAAAATGATATTATCCATTTTTTAAAACCAATTACGAAACTACGAAATTCCCAAAAACCATAATATTTTTAATTTATAGCCATCCTTCCACCTTTGGTGATTACGGTTATTATATTTTTTAATTCAATAAATGGGATTCTTCTTGTGATTATTGCTTATATATTTTATTCTAACAACCATAGATTTTGTAGAAAACACCCCTAAAATTTTCTTCATCCATTTTTTGTATATTCTGAAATAATACATCCACTATTTACGAATAGAAATTTAGTATAATCATTTTGAATATTTGTTGGAAGGTACAATGTTATTTAGGATAATATATACTGAAAATTTTATGACCCTATGTTGTTTCTTATACTACAATTTATTCTTTTTTCAAAATTTAATTCATTGGAATTAACGAAGGTAGAAGCTCACTTTTTTATCTTTTTTTGCATCCATAACATGAAAATTTTCTATATTGATCAATTTATCTTCATTATCTTTGATATTTGTATAATTATTCATTTATTATATATTAGTTTCTTCATTATATGTTTATAATCTCTCTTGATCCTCTTAATACCAATCAAATTCATTTTTCACTTTTAATTTAGTAAATATCAATGTAATTTAATATTCTTTATGTTGGATTCATATTGAATATCACTGAATGATTTATATTTTCATCTAGTACATGGTACCAATATTAATGGAATTTAATAAGCTTATATTATTATTGAGTTTTTTGTAAGAAAATACCTCATAGATATGAATCTTTTATCAAAACGTTCCAAAATTATCCATCTTTATGCCTCAACTTGTATTTTTTGTTTTCTTACACTAATATTTTTTTTGGATTCCCCTTATAACTTAATTTTATCCATGGTTAGTGTCCTCATACAAAAATTATTTTAGGTATCAATGTAAGACATCTCAAGACTAAATCATGTCTATGTGATTCTTTAGAGAAAATCAGGAGAATCCCTAGATGATTGTCTATAGATCCATTACATGAATAACCAAGGATCATGTTACCCTTTAGTGATGATCATGTGAAGGCCATATTAATTTTCCAGAGTTCCATCATGTGAACAAACAACGATCTTGTGATCCTTTATAGTTGAACATGGGAATCCCTAAGTTATATATAGAGATCCATCACATGAAAAACTAGTGATCATGTGATGTATTAGAGATGATCATGGAAATACCTCACGGATTGTCCTTAGAGTCATCATAAAAAAAATCATTTATTATTAAACTCATTAGTGGTGATAATGAAAATACCCCAATGATTGTCTCGTGGCCCATCAGAAGAACAATCAGTAATCTATCATCTTTTTAGAGATGATCAAGTGAAACCCTCATTTTTTTTTGTAGATCCATAATATTAATTTTCTTTTATAATGATATTTTTTTTTCTGATCATGTGAATCCCTAAGTGATTTTTTAGATATCCATCTCATGGAATACCAATGATCATGTGACACTTTTGAATCATTCACATTAATCCCTCAATTATAGTTTGAAGAGACATCGTATGACTAACCATTGATCATGAAATTATATTGAGATGATCAAATGAATCCATTAGAGATTATATATATACCCATCACATGAATAACTAGTGTCCATGTGATATCTTTGATAATATCATGCGAGGACCTTAGTGATTTTCTAGAGATCCGTCACATGAACATCCAGAGATCATGCGTTTCTTTAGTGGTGATCATGAAAATTCCTAAATTATTTTCAAAAGATCCATCAAACAATCAACCAGTGATCATGGAATTATTCAGATATGATCATGCAAGGACCTCAATGATTGTATATATTTTGATCACATGAAAAACCATTAATCCTGTGATAAATTTGAGAATATCATGAAAATCCTATGATGTTGTAAATCAAGATATCATGAAAATCAATTTCATGATTGAGTGATGTTGGTTAGGCAAAGACTTCCAACACCTCAATCCAACAGACATGACACTATCTTTGTGAAATTAGGCATCAACCATGTCCATCCTTATCTTTGATTAACCATGTGTCCCCCATAATAAAGAACACATCTAAGGGGTAGATTAAGGATAAAATATAGAGATCAAATTGAACTATAACTATAGATGAGGAGTATGAGTCCATCATTGGAGTATACCTCTATGAAATCCCAAGTCTCCAAACATGAAAACCAAAAATAAGACTCTCATCATGAGAACTAGTCATTAGGCTCTAATTATAGGAACCCATAGTGGGATTCCATCATTGGAAGCTATCATGTGATGAACCTAAGACTACATGGTTGCATTAAAAAAACTAACATCATGTGTACCCTATGGTTTCATGATTCACTTATATAACTTGAGGACATGTCATGTTTATCATGAAAATTCCATGGACATGTACACCTTTATCGTCTAATGAAATCATGGAAATGTGACTTTGATTAGGTGATGGCATCCTAGACAAGCCATGTTGATCATGAGAAAGACAAGAAATATTTCCACCTTGATTATACACGTATGTTTTGGGAATGTCACAATGGACATACAAAGATATCATAGACATGACTTGTTTATCTTGTGATATAACATAGAAAATTCAGTTGATCATGTGATTATGTCCATGACATTCAACATGGATCTGGAAATAAAATCCTATAATAGTAAGTTGATCATGAAAAATACCATGGAAATGTCTTCTATGATCAGGTAAATATATCATAGACAGGTCAGTTTGATCACATGAATGAATTTTGGAGAAGCCAATTTGGTCATAAAAATGTTGCAGACATGCTCACCTTGATCATGTGAATATGTGATAGACAAGTCACCATGATCAAAAATGAAATCATGGAAAATCCAGTTTGAACATGAGACACCACATGCACAAGTATGTTGATCAATTGAATAAATCCTATAGATCTCAATTTGATCACCTGAATAAATCACCGACAATGATAATTAATAATTCAAAATACGTTATAAAATAATATCTTGATTATGATATGAAATCCTCATTTAGTCTCTGTGAATAAAAAAATTCATCCCAAACAACTCAGGATGATTATGAAACATCATATAGAACTTTCTCTATCATAATGTGAAGACACCTTAGAAAAATAGTTGGTCGTATGAAATATCATGGACATATCAACTTCGATCATATAAAAAATCATGAACATGTCTAAGAGGAATCTTTAGACATGATATCCATGTTATGATGAATCCTTGAACTTTTTGGGAGGATATTCAGGACATTTCCAATAGATAATCATGTCATATATTACAAACATATCAATGTTTTCTGAGATACACACTAATACATTTAACATATGGACCCCTAAATAGGAACCTTCCACCTCATACTATCATTGTATGGAAAGTATCCTTAAGGAGTTGGGGTTGTGAAATAATGCATGCCTATTTTTTCATGAATTTGGATGGAAACTCCATGTAATACCACAAATATCGAATAATAAATTAATGATAGCCATCTCTATTTATAAATTAGAAAATAGAGAATGCATATCTAATGAGAATCTATCATGGTATAATCCAATATCTTTCAAAAAACCATAGGGATACCAATAACGAGTCAATGTGTGATCACACACAACAACAAATAAATATGTCAGGGTATAACAAAAAAATGAGAAAATTGGTTCCTATATAAAATATATATGAAACCATCTTAATGTATGACCTCCAAAAGGAATCCATTCTGGTATAATCCCTTATCATTTATAAAAATTTGTGGATTATAATAATGTCTCCAAATGTAATCACCTACCCCAAACCATCAGTCCTTTAGAGTGTGTCTATACTATGAGAACAATAAATACATTCACAACCAAGATTCTTAGGATACTCTCCCTGGGATTTATCTCTAATAGGAATCCACTTCACATCCTATGCATTATTTTCATATGAGAATAAATTCTCCACTACTACAAATATGGACTTTATTATCACTATAAATGTCCATTTACAATGCTAAAAAACACAGTTAATCATAGAAAAGATAACTGGGGGTCCCTTTTATCAGTTATAAAAAAAAGTTGTCATAGGGACCCCTTTTATCAACACTACAAAAGAAATGATAAAAGTTAAAAAAACACTAAAAAATGAAAATTTATTTCTACAATTCTTGGAGGGGATTCAACAGCACTTGAGGGCCCCTTCAATAGTTCCCCACCCCCTCCCCACCTAGCACGACCCAACCACCACACCCCATCCCTTAGTAGTTCCCCAAAACCCTTTAATAACACTAGCACTTATACCCACCAACATGTGCGACCTGCCTCCCCCTGGATTCGAAATCAAGACCTATTTCCTGCGCACCTAAGCCTTTACAACTCCCCCATATTTCTTTTCTCTTCATTTATTAGTATATATAGTGATATATACATTTATATATTCTCGTATATTAATATATATTTATATTAACATATATATAGATATATTAGTATATACTTATTTAGTTATATTAATATATATATATAGTTATCTTAATATATATAGTTATACTAATATATATATATATATAGTTATACTAATATATATATATAGTTATACTAATATATATATAGTTTTATTATATATATATGTATATATGTATAATCATATATATATATATAGTTATAGTTATATTATAATATATTTATTTATGTATTTATATATATTTATAAGATCAGTTTTAAATAAATTTATAAAATATGATTTTTTGTGTGTGTCTATAAATAAATAAATACATATATATAACACACACACATTTTATATGTGTATTTGTAAGTTTAATTTTACAAATTTATATAAATTTACAAATATTATATATTAATATGTATACACATGTGTTCAGAATAAATAGATAATATAAATCAGTTGGTGAATACAGACACACACAAACACTAACACACACACAAAAACACACATAATATAAGTATATAAATATTAATTTTTTTAAATACAATAAATATGAGTTTTTTCTTTATATTAGACTTATATATTTTGAAATATACTTTATAAGTGAATATGTTTAATTATTTATTAAAAAAATAAAGAATTTATGGGTGAATATATAAAAAATTAAGTATATATTGTCATATAATTTATTATAAATAACATTACATTGTGAAAAATGAAAAAATTTCAATGCCATAATATCAATATAAATGTAACCCATCATAAAAAATTTTGTACACAGAGAAAAAAGTCCAATAGACACCAGAAAATGACTCTTAATTTCTATCGAATATTAATAAAATTGGGTATCTGGACTAAAAACATAGTTTTGGATGTAATCTTGGAATTTTTTTCCTCTAAAAATGTGACAGAAGATACCATTAGGTCACCAGAACATAGATCTCGTCCCATGCATCAATTTGGTATGTTTTAGAGCTCAAACAGATACTCGATTCAAAATTTATGTTCGTTTGAAGTTTAAGTTACAAGTTTAACTTATTTTAGATCTTTTATTAATTTTATTGAATTTTGTGTCTTCACATAGTTGTCAGATGATTATTATTCTATACTTCCCCAACACTTGTTTCACAGAGTCAGAGAATTATTACATATCATTGAAAGGATCACAAGGGATAATGTCCTAATGACCGATATGTTTAGTAACATTTCATGTACTAATTACATACATAAGTTTTACATTACATCATGAAATAAAGAAAACAACATTGTGTCCCTTTTTAACACACTCATTTCCATAGTATATCCCTGCATGTTAATATTGATATAGTTCTTCACATCCTAAGATAAATGAAATATATAAATGTGTGATCTCATATTCTTATTAAGGATAACCATAAAAGGGAAGCTTTCATAAATAAAAATAAACATTTAAGGCATTGTATAACACTAAAACATAAGAATTTTAAACTTAATATTCAGCATAATATGTAAAATATAAAACCAATAATTAAATTTACATATTCACATTGATATTCTACTTGTATAATAATTGAATGTAATATCAATTTCTAATTTCACAAAGATGTAATGCATAATTATGGGCATCATAACCACATAGTCAAGGCCTCATGCAAAGACTACAAATAAAATATTGTCAACAAATTGTTTCAAGACACCTATTTGCCTCATGAGTCCTTCTGATGCATCAAGGAGATTTATAAGGACACACTAATCACATTCTATGTCCAATGCATTCCTCATATGAAAAGGTGGAAACATAATCTAAACATTCGTATTAAAACTAGCATACAAAATGTCAACATTTTAACTAAAAACCATGAATGGTATAAAAATAGAACATCCACAGTCAAAAATAATTCATTCAATACAATATGAATGATTTTATCAACCTCAGTCAATAATAATGGAAGATATTGACATAGATGAAAATAATTAATAAACTATTTGAGAGAAATATCCTATTTTCCGGAAAACTATAAAAATACTCACTATTTATCAAGAAGCTATTAAAAATATATTTTTGAATCAAAGATTCCCAAAAAACATTGAAAATTTTAAAAGTAATTTTATATTTAAAACATTCATGTACAAATAAATAAATCTTTAAAACCATTTTTAAAACATGAACTTTAATGACATCAATTTATAAGAATAAATCATTAAAACATTTAAAATGATATTTTATTTAGAGTTCCTAAAGAAAGGAGATAAGTTTGAATAAAAATAATTAAGGTAATATAAAAATTATAATATCATGATAATAAAGGGATTCATGATATACTATGTCAATTTACAGTACATACACCATATAAATGGGAATGAGGGCATAACAACAAAGACGTGTCAATAGTTTGTAAATTGAGATGAAATCCCTTATAAAGACTGTATCCTTAGGTTAAGGATAAATAAATGGAATAATTATGTGTGAGAAATATAAATACACAAAATATGATTCAATATTCAGTGTGAAACAATCAGAGGACATTCACACATATTCTTGTAACAACAACACCACTTACATGGATGTTTCACTCAATGAATGGATATTGAGTAAAAATTACTCTAATCAAGTTCATATTGATGACATGAGAATTTTTCAATAGAGTGATTATTGGTATCAAAAGTATATCCACAAAAACGGTAGTTTAAATTACTACATAAATTAATAAATAGTGATTTCACACATAATCATGGTGTAATATAATCATTGAAGTTTGTGTAAAACCAAATGAGTGTAAATCAAAATTAGAAATGCCCTTAAAAATTTGGTGACTTACAAAAAATACACCCAATAAAAGAAGTATCAGAAAAGGAAGATTAAAATACCCAAAAATTAAATTATATTATATATGGAATACATTCATATGATGTATATACACCACACAAAAGAAAATAGTGACAATATAGCATGAATCTCACTGAAATAAGAAGTGAGATGAAAACTTTATACAATGTTGTAATCAATAGAGTAATAAGGATAAATGTTAATAACCACCAAATTAATCACATAATAATATAAATATAAATATAATCATGATAATATAAATCAAATTGTAGTACACAATACACCACATGAAATAAATTTGTCGAGAATAATTGAAACTCGCGAAATTATCAGTGAGATAAGAAACCCATTACCTTGTAATTTTCATTAGATGAGGGTATGTTAACCTCATATATAATGGTTAAATAATTTTTATTAAATTTTACAAGAACTATATACATAAATATGATATCATATATTATCTTATAATTTTTCATTGTTAATAATATTATAGTATTATCATTTTTACAAGTGGTAACTGATTCATTTTCCATTATAAGTTTTGTTACGTAAGACAAGATTATTATGGATAGGATGTATTTGATTCATATCAAGAATGATATTATGTTCTTAAAAATTATTTTTTAATAATGAAATCATATTGATTCTTGAATGGTTTATATGGGGAATGAATCTTATCGTGTTTGTGGAGATAGTAATTCTTAGGTACGCATGAGGGACAATACCATTCTATTAATGGTGACTTTGTATGTAATTGGATGGTATACCAAATATACATAATCATAAAAATGTAATATTTATTATTTACATCAATTATACTCATTATTATACACACCCAAATAATTAAGTGTTGAATAACCAACTACACCACGACATGGAGACGGTAAGTCGTACGTACGCACGTATGGTGACTTTGTCATTCATAGAATGGATTGTATAATAAATATGGTTGTACCATATTAATAATAAGATCACAACATGTAGAAGGTAATGGTTATATTATTTTGGTATGGGAACAATAATGAAAGAGGAAATGGAAAATGAAAAGAACATTGAAAGATGTGACGAAATAATTACCTCTTCTTCGGGTGCTTCATTTTGATTTGATCAAAAGGGAACCATAGGTTGGATTTATGAACAATGTATGTCCTGTAAGTTGATGTGATGGTAGTCAGTAGGATATTTGAGCAGCGTTCGGCTGAATCAAATGGATTTGGAGGAGTGATTTTGAGTGAAGGGGATGCACCCTTTTATAAGAGATATGAGGGTCACTTTAGGAAAAAATGGAAATATTATTTTATTTTACAATAATATTCAGTTTATAATGGCTGATATAGGATTTATATACAATATAAGGTGGTTCTGGGTCGATAAAATTTCAACCAATTGGTTTTAGATAGGTTTATGTCACCATGTTAACCTTATCATTAATATTTAACTCTAGGTTAAATTGATTAACATTTACCATGTCTCCTTGTATATTTATATTATACGGTTAATAAATATACAATAAAATGTCATGAGAACCCCAAGTGGTTCCTTGGTAACATATCTATTATTATATAAGTCCTTTGTAAGACCCATAGATTTTTCAGACTATAATATCATTTAATAATAAAGTATTTGTTTTAAAATCTCATTTATGTCAACTCTGACATTATTTAGTATTTGGTTTTTGTTAAAGTCATAAAAATATTATTTCATCTAAAAATAAATTTAATCAACCATAACATGATATAATAACCTATAAAATATTTGGAATGAACAAAAAGTCTCAATTAACATTTATTTCAATATTTATTATATAAATTATTTTAATCATTCATTAACAAGTAAATTACCACATCATCATTGTGTGATAAATAATTTTTATTATATAATGTCAAAAAATTATAAATAAAATACCATGATTTAGGAAGTATTTTTATCTTTTTAATTAATATTTATATTCAAAATTATCTAAAGTATAACCCTATATTAAAAATGTTTTTATTATAAAAATTTGAATTTAACACTTATAACCCTTCTTTAAATAAATTAATAATAAATGTCCTAATCTAATCAAAGTGGCCCAAAAGGATTATATTTTTTTCCTAATGTTCATTTTGGATGAAATAAATTTATCCAATAGAATTATGATAGGTGTTAGGGTAATTATATTATCATTTGTACCTTCAATTACTATATTTACTTTTATTTGTGGTAAATAAAACTCCAACGTTACAATTAACCAAATATTATTTTTATTTTATTAAACAAAATTTTAATTATTGATGTAAACAGTTTGTTTCAAATTTTTCATATTTAATTCATAGAAGTGGTAAAATTTCATTTTAGGTAATTTTTTTAACGTGCCTAGTAGGTTGGTAAAAGAGGTAAAAAATTTCAATAAAAATTTATCCATATATTTTTATTATAAAATGAATATAATTAAATAAATTTAACTAATATATGTATTATATAAATATTTTTACATAAAATAAGTTTAAACAATGTAAATAATTATTTGAATCCAAAGTCAATTTTTAAACATAAACGCTCTGTTTTTCACTAATCATCAAAAATTGAATGTTTTCAAAAAAATACCATATATTCACACAAAGATAATTTTTATATTCCAAATCAAAAAAAATTGTCTATTTATTCCAATTCAAAATAATGAATTTTCATTAATTAGATTAAAATTAATTTCCACTATCAAACTAGAAATCGGGGTTTTGAGAAGTAAAAACTATCAAAAGATTGATATGTGTTTATGTTTGGTTTAAATGTAAAAATTACTTATAATGACCAAAATTATATTAAATGAAAAAAATATAATATAATTGTACTTCAAAACCATTCAAATTAATAATTTATCACACTAAATACTTTTGATATTAAAAGTTTCTGTCAATTAAAATTTTGTATCTTTCTTTATTCATCAAAATATGAATGTTATCAGAAAAACACAAAACATTTATCCAAACTAAATTTTTATATCATTATTTTAAATAAGAATATAATTTCATAATATTGAATATATTAAAGTTTTAAATATTGGAATTATAAATGGTTCACCATTAAAAGTATGAAAAACTTTATTCATTTAAAAAAACTTCTTTTATCTGAAAAATTAAATTTGTCCTTATATTATGTCTAAGAAACAAAAAATGTGCATGTTAAAATTATATGGGATATATATAAAATTTAAAAGTTGTTATTACTACTCATAATGACTTTCTAAACTACTAGTTTGATAGTTTGTGGTTCACATGAACTCGGTGTTGTGTACATCACACCCTATAGTATTATTCCATGAGAAGAGTACAATAGAAGATTGGGGGTGTTACATTCTTCCCTATTGTAAATTGCGTACTCAAAATTTGAAAATTTTCATCATAAATAATTGGTTAAAATAATATAAAATACCTTTGATGAAAAAAAAATTGGAAATAAGGTTAATAAAATTTATTATTAATAAGAGGGAAATAGAAATGAAAAAGTAATCCCCAAATTAGGATTTCAAATTGGAGATCATTGGATGCAATTAAAATTAGAGGAAAAATGTAAATATTTATTGGGAGTGATTGATGTCATCAATCAAAAACAAGTGAATGGAAAATTGATGGCCTTAAAGCCATAAATCGATGTTGAATAACATAAGGTATTATTATAAAACATTTTTGGGTTTAAGATCCATTCCTTTAGTTTTTAGAATTAATTATTTCATAGAATAAGAAAAATAATAATTGTTATGTAGAATTGTACCCTTTAAATAATTTCTACCACAATATAATCTTTCACTCCAAACAATGATTAATTATGTTGACTTGGTCACACATGAAGTTCTAGAATAATTATATAGAGAATCACACAATCCAAAAATGATAAACTATATATTACCCTTGACTTTAGAGATTAACCAAAACCAAAATGGTTAGTGAAAGATCAGATGATACCCAAAAGGCATAATCCTTTAGAGAAATAAATACTATTCATAATTTCTAAAATTAAACCAACAGTACCTAAAGATCAATAAATACCATTCAATAAACAATTGTCCTTAAAATACTTCAACATAATCCAAACTATTATTGAAAACAAAAACTCAGAAGAATTTGATTAAGTATTCTTCCATGTTAAATTGTATATCCAATTAACATTGACTACTCTTAAAGTATCATAAATAAAAGTAATTAACCTAATCACATATTCTCTATGATAGGTTAATAATTTCATAAATAACCCAAAATAGCTATAAATCTACAATAAAAACATAGATAAAAATACATCATTACTCCTCAAATGAAATCCTATAGTATTATATTTTCCTCAGGCACATAGTGTTCCCAGTAGAGTGAACATGTTCCAAAATAACATTTATCACATAATCACTAAATCATTTTTCACCACTGTGGATATGCATTTGATAAAACATAAGATCCTAAATCAATGTATTACTGGTTAATGAAATCATTTAACTAAAAAGAATTAGTCACACTAACCAGGGACATCACGTAGTACACTGGTAGGTGATAAATCTCAGTCGCACTTTGGTTGTGTATTTGATTCAAACAGATTTGTCCAACACAACACGTTGTCACATGATCTACATGTTTTCCTTTTTTAGAAATTATATTTTAAAACATTATAAAAGTTAGATAAATTCATCAAGGTTAACATAACACAATTTAACCACAAATTTTATCTCATACATCGCATTTACAACCCAAAAATTAATAGCCTATAATTTCTTCAAATTAAATGATCATATAAATCCAAATTTTTATTTATTACTATATCCTTAAAAGAAAAGATAATTCCTCCACAAATAGAATTTTCAAATAAGAAACTGTAGTGTTACACATACGAGAGAAAACTCTTCTAATATAATCCAATGAACAAAGAGTACTAACACTTTTAAACATTTCTCCATCAATTTATTTACACATAGGGTATTCCTTGACTAAGGGATTATCCCTTAGAATAGGGCATTGTCTCGGGTAATGTCCAGGTCCCCTATATTTATATAAAATGAAAGTAAATAGATTCCTGGGATCATTTTTATTTTCTTCCATAGTACTCTTCATGGGTATCTCCTCCCACATTTTCTCTTGATGGAAAAAGTTCTTTCCTTTCACCATAGAGTCCACTTCTAGAGATCTTATCATTCATTGCAATTCTCTTCCTATTTGAGTCTTGGAGTTGGTTAATATATATATATATATTTCATATTTTTGGAAAACAGATTCAACATGAATACGAAAACTTTTACCTCTGTCAATATTCAATTTCATGTCTCATTTCCACCGGTGTTCCCACCTTGTACATAATGTTAAATTTTACTATGAATTCCTTGGAATCCTACCATTGACTAAAACCAGAAATAATTGTGTGACTAATAATAGTCTGGAATGAATTTAATGAATATCAAGACATCTTATTTTCAATCCAAAACTCCAAAGGATTAACCAAGGTTATTAATTATAATATTATTTTAAAATCCTTACAATTAGTTTGTAAATAAAATATGAATTATCATAAGAATACCCCCTAGGTGTGTCGTAACCAAGAGTGTAGCAAGGCCCGTTGTCATGCACCAGTTCCTGTTTGAGTCTAGATCAAAGCCGTGTTTTTGGGTTTCATCTCTAGGTACATCTATTCCAGAGCCACGTGTACCTGCTCATATCCAGACATGGATTTATTTATTGGAAAACCCACAAAATATTTACATAACCAAAAACTTTTTATGATTTTATTGACTTAACCCCAATGTCTATCTTATGGTGAATTTCTCTAACTAGAGTTTTTTCTAAATCTAGTTTCAAAATTATTTACTAAACTTATATTGATAGAAACTATAATTCCCTGAACATAGTCACCCAGAGTTGATGAATTATTACATATCATAGGCATGATAACTACAGATCATTACCTAAAATACCAATTAATTTAGTAGCCATGGATGTACTAGATACATAAAGAAGTTTTACATTACATCTTGAAATAATGAAAACAACATTGTGTTTCCATTGAACAAGCTCATATCCAATAGCATTTTACTGAAATTTAATCACGATATACTTATTTATATCCTGGGAAAAATAACACATAGAAAGGGGTGAGCTCAGATGCTCAGTTAGGTTAACAATATATCAGAAACATTCATAAATAAGAATAAACATTTAAGATAGTGTATAAGAATAAAACACAAACGTTTTAAACTAAAATATCATCATAATAAGGAAAATATAAATGAAATAATACCATTTAATTATTCTCATGGATATTATTCTAATAAAAAAATCACATGTATTATCAATATCAAATATAATAAATATGGAATGCATAATGCCAGACATCATAACCACATAATCAAGGCCTTGTTCCAAGAATAAAAATAATATTTTGTCAAAGCCTTGTTCCAAGACACTAGTTTGTCTCAGGAGATCTACTGATGCATCGAGGAGATATAGTGGGATCCACCCATCACATAATAAGTCCAATTCAATCCTCATATTAAATGGTTGAAACATAATCTAAACATTCATATAAAAACTAGCACCGAAATGTCAATATTTTAACCACAAATGATGAATGTTATTAAAATAGAACAACCATAGTCAAACTAAACTCATTCAATAAAATATAGAATATTTTATTTTCCTTAATAATGTATAATGATAGATATTGACATAGATGAAAATAATCAGTAAAACTCTTTGAGAGAAATATCCCCTTTTTCTTGAAAACCTTTAAAAGTCTCTCTATTTATAAATAATCTATTAAAAATAGATTTTTGAATAAATTTTTCCTATACAACTATGTAAAATTTAAATAGAATTTTAATTTTAAAACATTTAGGTCCATATAAATAAATCCTTAAGGAAATTTTTAAAACATTGACATTAATTAGAATGATTTAGAAAGAATATCTTTGAAACATTTTAAATGATATTTAATTAGATTTCTTACCCAGAAGAGAGACATTTTAATACCAATAATTGATGAAATATGAACGTTATAATATCATGAAAATAAAGGGATTCATGATATAATATGTCAAAGTACATTATATACACCATATAAAAGATAATTGGTTCATAATAACAAATAAATATCAATAGAATATAAATTGAGATGCATTCCCCTATAAATACTGTATCCTTAGGTTGAGGAAAAATCAATGACATAATTATGTGTAAAAAATATAAATTCAGAGAACAATAATGGATATTTAGTGTGAATCAATCAGAGGACATTCACACATATTCTTGTAACAACAACACCAATGACTTGGATGTTTTACTAAATGAATAAAAAATAAGTTACGATTAATCTTATCAAGTTCATATCAATGACTTGAGTATTTATCAACAGATTGATTATGTGTATCATAATTAAATCCAAAAAAAGAGGATTTTAAATTAATTAATTAATAAATAAAGAGTGATTTCACACATAATCATTGAGTTTAATAATCAATGAAGTTTTGGTAAAACCCAATGAGAGGAAATCGAAATTAGAAATTCCCATTCTGATTTGGTGACTCACAATACATACACCTCATGAATGAAGGGTCATAAAATGAAGATGTAAATACCCATAAATTAACGTATATTACACAAGTAATACAATAATGGATAGTAAATAAACCACAAAAAAAGTATATATTGGAAATATAGCATTAATCACATGGAAATAAGAAGTGATATGAAAACCCCTTACCAAGTTGTAATCAATCGAGTAATAAGACCAAAAGTTAATAACCACCAAATGAATCACATAATACTGTGAATATAAATAGATCCATGATAATATATATCAAATGGAGTGCAATATATATCTCATGTAATAAATAAGTGGTGAACATTCGAAATATCCCAAAATTAAAAGTGAGATAAGAAACCCCTTACCTTTTAATTTTCAATAGTTGAGGGTATATTAACATCCTGTATAATGGTGGAATAATTTTTATTAATTTATACAAGGACCATATACATAAATATGAAATCATATATTATCTTTTAATATTACTTTGTTAATAATATTTCAGTAGTATCATTGTTTCATGTGTTAACTAATTTGTTTTCCTTTATTTCATTTATTATTTTAGACATGTTTTAATGGATAAGATGTATTTAATTTGAATCCAGAATGATATTATGTCTTTAAAAAAAATATAATAATAAAATGGAATTTTTTCTTGAATGGTTATGATAGGGAATGAATCTCATCGCATTCGTGGAGACGGTATTCCGTACATACACACGAGTGAAAATACCACTCTATTGATGGTGAAATCAAATGTAATTGAATAGAATATCATATATAAATAAAAATTATCATGTTATATTTATTATTCACATCAATTATACTCATTATTATACCAATCCAAATAATTAACTGTTGAATAACAAACTGCATCATGATGTGGAGACGAAAAGCCGTTCAAACGCTCATATGATGACTTTTCCATTCATAGGATGGATAGAATAATGGATATCGTTCCTCCATATTTATAATAACATCATAGTATGTAAAAGTACTATATTTATTATTTTGGTATGGAAACAACAAAGAATGAGGAATTTTATGAAGAATAGAACGTTGAAAGAGATGATAAAATAATAACCTCTTCTACGAGTGCTTCCTTTTTATTTGATAAAAATGGATCCTTATGTTGGATTTAAGATTAATATAAGGCCTCTAGTTTAAATTGAGGGTATTTGAGAAAATATTTGAGAAGGTTTTGGATGAGCCAAATTACTTTGGAGGTGTGATTTTGAGTGAAGTGGATGTACCTTTTTATAAGAGATGTGAGGGTCACTTTAGGAAAACCATGAAATATTATTTTATTATACAATGATATTCAGTTTATAATTTCACAAAAATGTTTTATTTTGAGGATAATGTAAGGATGGGTCGAAATCATCTCATCTAATTTGTTTTATACCAGTTTAGGTCACCATATTAACCTTATATCTTAAATTAAACTCTTGGTTAAATAGTTTAACATTTACCATGTCTCCTTGTATTTTTATATTATATGGTTAATAAACTTAGTATAAAATGTCTAGAGAACCCCAATTTGTTCATTAATGACATATCTATTGTTATATAAGTCCTTTTTCTAAACCATATATTTTTATTAGTATTATATCATTTAATAATATAGTATTTGTTTCAAAATCTCATTTATGTCAATTTTGACATTATTTAGTATTTTGTTTTTTTGAAAGTCAAATTAATATTATATATTCCAAAAAAAAATTAATCAACCAAAAAATGTAATAGAATCCTTGTATTTATTTAGAATTCATAAAATATCTCAATTTACATTTATTTTAATATATATAATATCAATTATTTTAATCATTCATTAAAAATGTAATTATTGCATCATCATTCAGTAATAAATAAATTTAATTATTTAATGTTTAAAAAGTATAAATAAAATACAATGATGTAGGAAATATTATTATTTTTAAAATGATTATTTATAGTTGAACTTATCTTATGTATATCCTTGTATTATGAATGTTTTGTTTATTAAATTATAATTTTACACTTTTAACTCTTCTTTAAAAATAATAATAATAAATGTCCTAATCTAAAACAAGTATAAAGAGAGGATAAAATTTTTTATGGATTATTTTGGTCGAAATACACTTATCCAATAGAATTATGACATGTGTTAGGGTAATTATAATATCATTTTTACCTTTCATTACCCTATTTACTTTAAACTGTGGTAAATAAATTTCAAAAGTTATTATTCACCGAATATTATTTTCATCTTATTAAACCAGATATTACTTACTGATTTCAACCATGTCTCTCTTATTTTTTTAATTCAATTCATAGAAGTTGTATAATTCAATTTTAACGAAATTTGCAAACGTGCCAAGAAGGTGGGTAAAAGACGTTAAAAAATTCAATAAATTTTTATATATCTAATTTTATTATAAATTGACTCCAAAGAATTAAATTGAAATGATATGGGTACAATTTATCAATTTTTAATTAAAATAAATTTAAATAAAATATATAATCTTTAAATGAAAAAGCCGAGTTTTAAATAATAACAATGTTGTTCACTGTTCATCTAAAAATGATTTTTTTTCAGAAAAATAACAAAAAATCACCCTAAGATAATTTTGATATTATTAATCCAAAGTTGATTTCTATTTTAAAAAATTCCAAACATAGAAGATTAATTTATTAGTAAAAAAATTAATAACTATTGTAAAAACAGGTAACTGGGGTTTTGAGAAGTAAAAACTATCAAAAGATTGATATTTATTTTTATCTGGTTTAAAAGTGAAATTAATTCAAATGAACATTATTGGATTAAATGATAAAAAAATAATATAATTATACTTCAAAACCATTCAAATGTATAATTTATCACTATTAATTATTTTGATTAAAAAAGTTATTTTTAATTAAATTTTATTATTTTTCAATATTCATCTACATATAAAATTTATCAGAGAAAAACCAAAAATTTATCCTAAATTTTATTAGACCCAATTCTAAAGAAGAATTTAATTTCATCAAATTGAATATATAAAAGTGTCAAATATTTTATTTATAAACATTTCTCCATTAAAAGGCTGAAAAAATTCATTTTTTAAAAAATACTTCTTTTATCTGAAAAAGTAAATTTTTCCTTATAATATGTATAAGAAACACCAATGATGAATGTTAAATTATATGGGGTATATATAAAATTCAAAAATTTGTTATTACTATTCATAATATCTTTCTAAACTATTAGTTTTTTAGGTTTTGGTGGGCTTGAACTCGGTGTTGCATACGTCGCACACTATTGTATTATCCAAAGAGATGTGTACCTTGGACGCTTGTGGTATGACATAGTCGATAAAAATTATAAATTTATTAATTACTAATTTTCGAGATATTTTATATGTCAGTTTTACTATATATCTTATATATTAGGTTAAAATGTTTATTTATTCAATATCTAAAAATTAATTAAAAAATATATATTATATGTTTATCAACATATATATAGTTATGAAATTGTATATAAATTTATTATTTTTATAAAATATTTTTTTTTGAAATATACACATTATCAGCGATCAGAAAAAGATCCCTGATAAAGCCACCCCTTTAGCAGTGCTACTAAAAAAGAGTTGGTAATTGGGTCACTTTTAACAGTGCTAAAAACTGCTGATAAAGGCGGTTCCTTTATCTAACAAAAAACATCACTGATAAAGGGTCACATTTAGTAGTGCTTTTTTCACTGTTAAAATTTACCTTTATGAGTTCTTTTTAAGAACTGATAAATACACCCCCATTATCAGTTCTTTTTTAGCACTGTAAAAGGGGGGGCTTTGGAAACCCATTTTTGTGTTAGTTCTCCCCAAATTACTACAACTCCCTTTTTTCCATCAGCGTATGAGATGCAGAATCATGAATTGAAACAATTTGAGAGTTATTACCAAACCATAACCTCATTTTACACCAAAACAATATGTAGTTTAGGGAAAAAAGTTATTTATGATGACCTTGATTCATGTAATCAAAATTATACATAGGATTCATTCTTATACACCATGATCCATGCCATATCCACTATGAGATGGGTAGTCCAACATATCAAATTGATGAATTGATGTTTAAGACTCATTCAAAAACGACCTCAAGAGATTTGAGCAATCTCCTAAAAATTATTTATTCTCACATAGATCACCAATCACATGGGATTAATTATGGGAAGAAATTATACCAATAGAATTACGGGAATTCCCAGTGTTTTGGAAAATCATTAGTCTATAAGTCTGATTACATCTCACCTTCACCAAAAGGGACACACTCCTGATGGGGAAATCTAGGTAATCCTTATATATATAATACTAAAACTATTCCTCAGTTGTCACATCTCTCATGACATAGAAATAAATGATGATGACTCTGAATCATATCTAAATAGAATACTTAGGAATCCCCTTCGAGGCATGAGACCTATATTTACATTCTCACTACCTGACATTAAACATCACAGATCAGTCTAGTCATATGAACTGTTCATATGTCCAGAAGAGTACATGGGAGTTGATTTCAGTTATGATGGGATATTTAAGATCCTTTATAGAGGTTCAATATTATCTCCTAGACACCAAATAGATCCCTATATTAGAATAATATCCGATGTGCCTGAACATAGATATAAACTAAAGAATCATTAATTAATAAAATAGTGATAGAGAAGTTATGATATGCAAATAGATGACTCTATCAATTCATGGTAAAAACCATGTTATTGATAGTGGTGTAACTAATCCCATATCATTTACTAATATGGATTTCACAAACATATCATAACTCAATAATAGAGTCCTCGAGTAGGAAGCAATTCCCCCAAAATGGTATTGAGGAGAACATCCTCCCATCATATTAATCAATTTGAGTTCCTAATAATAATGGGGTATGAAACCCCGAAGGAGATCATACCTATTGATTATAGGTATCTACATTTTTATGGATGTGGGAACCCTTTGGTGTTTCTATTATAGATAATGATGCTAAACATTACACAAATGATTGTACAATCATGTTCAATCCCCCAAAACCACGATTTGTGAAAATTTCCATTACACATTTTTTCAAAAACAAAATTATGAAATCAATGTGAAATCCTTTAACTATGTCATCTATTTCTCATGTGACAAAATTATATACTATACAATTCATTTCAGGCTAGTTTTTTCATCACATGATGAAAAAAATTGATAATCCAACATGTGTTTTGACTATACTTAACATTAGATTAAAAATAATGGATCACATCTTAGTCAAATAAATTTGACATTAATTGATCGAACTTGTACTCTAATACATGATTCTAGAAGAAATGGAATCACTTTTATTTTATATGATTTACCAGATTCATTAAAATCAAAATTAAATTATCAAATATTCCAAAAAAAAATATATGCTCATTGGATAAGATTCTTTGGCCCTGAGGCCCAGACATTTGATGTCACCAATGTGGAACCTCCAGCACTAGTTGGTGAACATCTAATTCCATGGGAATCACTTTAATGACTCCATATTGAACATTGAATCAACTCCTAAAATCATTCATATGATTAAAAATTATGGGTATTCTTTCCCATGATAGGTCGTAGAAGAGAATGTGGTTTGAATTTCTAAATTTGAAAACTTTGGGATCTTATCCCTAGTGTGTAGAAACACAGAACATCACAAGCTATGGGTAGTGATGGAATATAATCACGCTGTCAACTCTATCATTGGGGTTATGAATTATTGGGATCACATATTTTATGGTTATCATTATTGACATGTGTCCATAATTCCATAATGAGCTATAAAAGAAGTTGTGACTTCCCTAACCATCCAAATTGGGGAACCCAGAAGAAATTCCTAACAAGGGTATTAAAATAATGAAACTTTAGATAAAGATTATATATTTATTATTGTTATTATGTCTAAGGTATACTAGTTTATCCTGGATGTGGCCCAAAATCAATCCAAGATAATCTCTAGACAATATCCTCTTACTTCGTCACAACTAGTCCTGGTGACTGTTGAATCATTGGTATCACACCATCCGGAAGGGATGGGGGTTTTTATCATATAACACAATGGTTTCTTATTCACTATGAAAAAACCCCCAAAATAATAGAACATAAACTTAACCCTATTATGGTGTAGTGGGAACCATCCCACCAAATAATATACCATATACCAACTCCTCAAACTAGTTATTATATTGAGGAGGAGAACCATCCCGCTTATGTGTACTTTATTTTGATATCAAATAAATATGAACACTTCCCATCATTTTAATAATACTAATCTCCATAAAACATTAATCATTCAATCCTACTGTTATTTCTGTCATTTTAGGTTGTCATATATTCTAATACCGATATAGGGGAATAAGGGCTGAATTATAATTGAGGCTTCTATCAAAGGTGATATTGATCATTTTTTTAATTAAAATTGTAATGAAACTTGAGAATATGGGTAGAAGAAGTAGTGGATTATATCTCTATAGAACATGTTTAGACTCCGTTAATCATCCACCCACCCTCTGATTGATAGTGTATAGGGTGCATGTATTTCTCATTCCAGTCACCTCTTGAAGATTAAAATGCCAATTTTTTAGAAGAATAGATCACTCAACGAAAATGATAGAATTTGGATCTTCCGGAAATAATTTTAACAACGATCCTAGGATATATACACAATAATGGAATTCCCACACAATCCTAACGAATCATAAAATACAATAAAGTGACATATCCCATAGGGAATGGAGAGTTTTCATATTTTCATCCCCTCATTATAAGAAATAATGACATTGTTCCACCTCAACCCAACACACAGTGTTAGGTGAATTTTAAAATTTTCTTGACACCCATACGATAGGCTTTGGGTATTTTTAAATTCCACCTCTCATCATGGATATTATAGAAACCATATGACATCAACCATTTCCAAATATATGCCTAAAGATTCTAGATCTTTTAATTAGTGGAAATGTCTTCATCATCCAAGGACACCAATGCTTCTACATATGCCCATAAATTAACAATGAACAGGACTCTAAACCCCAAACACCAAATGTAATAATGTTCACACTTCAGCACAAGTATATGTATCATAAAAAAGAAGAAAAATTCTCTCCCCTATGTTGAAGATAGGAAGAAATTACATTTCTTATGACCAAAAGACATATAAAAAACAATTATTATATCCTAAAAATTCTTTTGATAGAGCTGATGATGATGAAAAATCCAAATGATGTCATAATGATAGTCCATGAGAACCATTAACTATACCACCAACATATAAAGATCACAATATGAGGCTTGTTAACATTTAAATAATGTATTCAAGTGTAGACAAACATGATATTTTGGAACCAAAAACACCTAAATCCTCACTATATTATCTTGCGTATCTGAACTAAAAAATAACTTGTATAATAGAGAACATCCCACATACCTCTCAAATATATGAAAATTTCTTTCATTCTATGATTTAAGAATATTTATTATTTAAAACCAATCATTTCCCCATGTTTTTTTGACTATTCAATAGAGAGTGGTTTGATGAGACATTGAACAATGCAAAATTTGAGTGTGGTGGGGTCGGAATACCATGACATGGATTTCCCCAACATTCAACATCTCATGAATAAAATATAAAGATAGTCTATATTTAATTAATAGTTAATGATTCAACTATTTTTAGTCTTTAAAGATTAAAAGGATCCTTTAATTCATATAATATCAACTATATTCATCCATGATCCATCCATAGAGTCACCCTCTTAAATAATAATTCAAAATTATTAGTACTGTGTGAAGTTAAACTACATGGCCAATTTCCTTGCTCCATGAATCTAAAATGGATAGTTTCCCTCATCATTATATAATTATGTTTAACTACATTTCTGATGTCCTAGGTACTATGAGGATAAATAAACAACCTTGTAAATTTCTCATGATGTTAAATTGCATGATACGTCCCGATCACATGAAATTAAATTTTACAATAGTTCCCATACTACATGATGATAAAATTAATAAAACATGTCCCAGTTACACAATGATAAACTATGTTTCATTTCAATATCTAGGATATATCATAAGTAACAGGTAGCAAATATTTTTTTTCTTGAAATACCATTGATATAATACAATCCCAATCATAGTTATATAAAAAATCATCAATACTCCTCAGTCACCTACTGATAGAGTTATCTGATAGGTAACCTCCCTGGCCACTCAAAACTAGGAATCAAGTATATATTTTCAAATAATAAATTCCATAGAGATATAGGAGAAGGATAATATAACTACTAGTTCATGCAATATATACTATCATATTTTGGAAGCAATGATGGGGAATGAATAAATCAACCCCCCTGAATAATGTATATAGACATATTAACACAGAACATGGATGAAAAAATTTATATTATATACCCAAATAAATCAAATACATCAATGATAATATCTTGGAAACTGAGAGCATACAATATTATATTACGGCACATACCCCGTTGAATATCTAGTGCAATGTGATAGTAACAGAGGAGCTCTGTTAGTACATTCTAGTAAACATGGAGGGCTAGGAATATATTTATATGATGTCATCCATATTAACGCAACACCTTGATCATTATGAACAAGTGTCTACTCCATTTTCAGCTCATTTCCTAGATCCCATACTTGAATATTTTAATAATATTGCGGAAAAGAACTTTTAATAGGATCGAGATCATATTCTTCTTCCAATTATGGCACACCATGTTAAATAAACACATTGATAGGGATATGATCATATTTTTATCGAAAAAGATTCAAAATATATTTCAATGGCCTAGAATTATCCCTTGATCTGAATTCTAGTCATGGATCACCAAGTGAGAGTGAAGAATTTCATAAGACATGGTCATATCACCATCTAAAACACTAATTTCATACCCCCAAAGAATCAAACAAATCTGAGGTCCAATTCCATACCAGCCTAACAATGTAAGGGATGATCATTCCACGATATAGGATCATATATTTATTAGTGATTCTACTTAAAATATGCCAGTTTCTAATAGATTAAGGACCATACCAATTCTCCATTTTTGGATGTTTCTAAACATATTCTGATAGGGAATATATATTTGAATTGGATCATATCCCAAATTAATCCTTGATTTACATACATATTCTGGAAATCAGATATGAGAAGACACAAATCCCAACCACCATAATATAGATTCTCATAAGAATACTCTATAATCTTTTCAGCAGTGGGACTATATCTCCAAAAAACAAGATGTTTATCAATTTATTCTATTAGAAATCATGAAGTTGGATTATATCCATAATAAACTCCAAAATGAATGGTATCATATTCTGGAAATGATGATGAATGATGATTATATAACTAAAATAATCAATTCATTGGATGTTGAAGAAGTTCATGATAAAATATCTACACCCCAAGGGAACTCTTACTCATTTCCAGTGTATATGGTGATAGTTTCCACGATATTCCTCCTTACGATAGTGTGCTATTGGATCACAAGAAATCTCTACCTGAAATCATCCCCGATCAAACTCCCCATGGTGATATCACAAAATGGAATGAAATTAGTACCCTTTACCATAGTGTTTTTTTATTTGGGTTCTCAAAAATCAGGAACCATCATATAAAATGGTTCTCAAAACACTGGAGGTAGCTGTATATAAAGATGGATCGATCATTAGTAGCTCTTTACTACAATTACCAAGTGACTCAGATAGGTAAAGTTTGTGGTTTGACTATGTAATGAGGTATATTAATATTTAATACATGGTTGAAATAGAGATTTGGAGAGTTGTAGAAGTATATAACCTACCGAACATTTATAGACCCATTTCCACTTCACGTTTTAGGATACCAAACAGATCAAGAATGGAGTTCATACTCTATGTTAACCTATATATATTGGATAATTGTTAGAGGATAGAGGATAGACACCTACCTTATCAGAGATAAAATGGGACACTTTGAAATCATAAATACAGTCTATTTTGTATAGTACATGGACACTTCCTCTATGTCCCAACACCTAGGATCAAAATAGAATAAAAAATGTGGCATGTGTTCATTTCATCTTGAAAAAATATACTCTAATTGAATAATTACTATGAGATGATGGTATTTTAATATTTTTAAAGTGTGAACATAATACCAGATTTCCATACATGTCATCACCTCTATGAGTGAATAATAAAAATTTATCAGTTATCGATTCTATCTGTAAGGAAATTGGATTTAATGGAATAAAATGTATCTTCCCTTGTCCACTCACATTCTAAAAGTGATAATTATTTCTTATGATTTCCTACATCACCTAGAAATTACAACTATAGACTCATAGAAAGGATAATAATGGGATCATCTCAGGAAAATCCATTGAGCATTTGAGGAAGGTGTCTGCAAACAATCAATGAACATAGGCAGGTAAATACAGGATTAAAATATGACTTATGGATTTCATTTATTAGTTTTATCATGCATCTTGATAAAAAATTATACATATTTCATTTTTAAAGGAACATCATTTTGTTATTTCTTGTAATTTTATATAAATTCAAAAATTAAATCATGATGTGGATACACATCACCTAGGATTACCTGATGACCACAAAGGCATATATATAAATCATACAATAAAATAAAACACTCTAATCATAATACATACGGTTAAAATAATTATAAAAAATTATATCCTAACCCCACGACATTAAACAATAAGGAAGATGTCCTAGATGAAATATATTTTTCTAAATGTCTTCTTTTTTCTGTAACACATGATGTAAAACATCAGGGAAGGCATCTTAACCACTAGATGATAACTCCATGACACAAATACTTACTTCAGGATGTTAAAATGCATGAGAAGAATTGTCTCAAAGATAATTTATCATAGACATGTTATATATGTCCAAAGATAAATGATGTTTCACTATCCCTATATGCGAGTTAATTTCACATTTGGAATTCCAAATAATATAACTATGTGTGGATTGATTTGTACTATCATAGGATACATAGTGACAATAATTATATTATTTTGTTGACTGAAAACAACATTAAACTATTTTCTAATTGAGTCACATTTTTATATAAGGATGGATGTTGTACTTCATTGTTTGTGTCCATAATTAATGCTTTTAAACTATATGGGGGTTTCAAAACTATATAAATAATTATTCTCATTCAAATTATATATGTAGGGAAACCTAGATCTTATATCATTGCTTTACCCCTAACTTATACAAAACACCCATATCCTTTGTCTATTTACATCCAATTCATTAATGGAATCTTCACCATTCCTTGTTTCCCACATTGACCATAGATCACATTGGAATGAGAATTTTTCTTAGGTATTCCCCACATGATCAAGGCATATCAGTTCAATATAGTGTTAACATTTACCATGATGGAATACATTAAATATTACCCCATAAGTATATACCTCATGACTTCAATATATATACATGGTGTCCCTTACAAGACAAAAAAACATGCATTACCTTGGACCTCACCAAGGAGGACCATTTTCTTCAGTCTTGGTCTCCCACCACACCTCCCTTCAATAACTACAATTGGATTGATTCCTAAAATTACCCAATATCTAGTGAAACCCATATTGATGTTCTAGGTATCTCCATAAAATTCACATTTAAAATCATTTCACTTACGTCTTACTACAAAACATTAAACTACACTGTTTTATAAAAACTACATGTGAAATGAATCCTATTACCAAACAATACACGGTGATGCTTGAATCTAAAATCACACGTCCATCTACAAAAATCAGTGGGAACAATGCCCACATTAGTATATGGGTAATACAATAATAGAGTGTTTCATGTTCAAGAAATAAATGCATCTTCAATTCTATAATAAAATGATACATAGTGAAATAATGATATCCTTTTATAGTTCCATCTAAAATAACAGATCAGAAAAATTCCTCAATGCTTATCGGTTCGAACTATTTAGATATATTTCCATTCAAGAACCACATGTGTCCCAATTATAATCAAAAGAGGATAGATAAAAATTCCTATATATTCATTAGTAGTGAAATATGCAACATTAGATATGAAACTTTATCCCTCCCTGAGTACGGTTCAAAACTATGCATGGAACTTTTATAATAGAATTATGAAAAGGATTATTCTTATCATAACATGACACAAAATAGAACCGATATTTTCATTCTAGGTTTCACATATAATATAAAATAATAATATAACTACACCCAAAAATTCACATTTGTTTGACCAACAGAGTAATCCATCTGAGAACTATTCTCACGATTCAATATCAACTACCTTGGTTTCCCTAGTTTCTCATGACATGAAATAGTCGGGTGATCTTTGGAAACTAGTAATATCACTTAAGATGGGGTGAACAATACATATCATATATTTGGGGTTGAAGTCCTAATAAATTAAATTCAAACTATATAACATATATACATCCTTAGAGTATGATGTCAATCTACACGGAAAGGAAGAAGTACTTACCACATTACGTAAAACTCCATGAAAAATTTCTCAGTCACAGGACATTTGAATTGCATGAAAAATATTCCACAAATAAATGAAATTAAAATTTATCGGATTTCATCAATTAGAACTCATCATTAATGGATCATATGATCCATACCCCAGTCCATTAGGTTATGAGGTGCTTCAATATTGTTTTTATCCACTCAATCCATAAATCACAAATCATTTATTGAGTGCCTTGGGTTGCTGAAAACCTTTCATGGCCATTGGGATGAAAAACATGTCTCTTGTGTTTTTACATGATATGAATTTATATTGTATTAGACCTACCAACTAAAGACAACATGGTCCTATATGAAGGTATTTCTGATTTTTGTGAGCCTTACATCACTAGGGAAGGACTCAGAACCTAAGGGAAATCTAGGAAAACACCCTCACGATTACCCATATATCTACTCATGACCAGAGAATGTTGATCCATTATATAAAATACCTTCGACTCCTGATTTGAAAGATATTGGAGTAATTTTGACCCTATATATCCTAATTAATTTGTCATCTATTATTCACCTCATATTACATTGATATGAAACAAGACTGCTAAATGAATTCACATTTTTCAATGTTATATGACCATAAAATCTTTTCCTATGATGTTCCAAATTTTAAGAGCCTAGACTACTAGTTTAAGAGATTTAAAACATGTTAGGGTGAATACCACAATGAAAATAAAAAGAAAAACACTAGTTTTCACTCAAAAAAATTCTCATCTCTCGAGTTTAGGTAGACATTAGAGAATAAATAAACAAAAAATAAATATCATGGGGACCACTATATTCCCTAGTAAGTGGTTATCCATTCTCAACAGACCCCAATTTAAAAAAAATGTCTGAGTAATGGTTGTTCACATCCCCTCGTTGTGATATCATGATCACAAGGAAGTGACACAACTTTTAGGGTGATTGATCAAATATTGAATATTAAATTTTCAATAAATCACACCACATGATTTAATAACCCTAGGTTAATGAAAACATTTCATATTACCTATAATGGATCATAGACTACTCTATTTGACCATTCAATTGAAACATAAGATCTTATACCTACCAACTAGAGATATCCATGCAATATATGAAGAGATAGCAGATTTAGGGGAGCCTCACATCACTGTAACAGTACTCATCAATTGTGGGTGTTTTTGGAAAAACGAGGAAAGATTATACCATATCATACTCTGGACTCAAAGACTTTGGACCATGAATTACAATCTTGGTGACTAGACTATTCAAGAATATTTTAATTCCTTGACATTACATAACCATGTATTATACCATTTATCAATAAAGATATTAAACAATCCATTTTTGTACTCCTTGATTTCCCATAACATATGACTCAAACCCACAAAGAGTAAAGCCTGAGATTCCAAGTATAAATAATAACAAACTAGTTTCAGTAAGCCCGTCCACAATAGTTTTCTTATCTATACACCACTTGATTGACAATAAATTTTTGTTTCCAAAAGTATTTTATAGACCTCCAAGAATAGTTTCAATCAACACTACATGAAAATTCAAGTAAGCCATATGGAATTATGCATAAAAGAGTTAACCTACCAATTATAGGAATATCCACTATGAAGAAAATAAACATAAATAATCATGATCCCTAGTGGATCCATTGATTAATTATAAAACATTGTCAGTTTTACACCACCCATGGTATGTATGACCCATTTCATGGTTCCTCTATTAAAACTCTGGAAACATGATTTAAAAAACTCATTTTTCAACAATCCCTGTGGATAAAATTCATGTATGTTCTTAACAATTATTAACACCATCTTGGAAACCATTCATGACCATTGAAAAATAGTTCTGAACCCACTTTTTACAATTCTGATGATGCATAAGGTCTTTGACATACTAACTTGAGGTATATCCCCCTTAAGGAAAGGAACTCAAATCCTTATAAACCCTAGAAACACCACATAAGAATAAATGACCAAAGGGTGTTATGTGTCATTATAGACTTGTCTTGCCCATATTTCATGGTCATCAATGGAGTCCCATCAACAAATCATAAAACCACATGACATCTCAATGTCCAAGAAAAAATTACCTAGGCTTCAATAATAGAATGTCTAATCTATAATCCACTAAAAAAATATGTTGTATGAGATAAAAGACCTTAATATATATAAATATAAGATCTGAGAGAGAAAACCATAAAATCTAAAACAATAATGGATAATTTTGAAATACCAAAATAGAAAAAATTCATTCCATGATGATAAAAAGAAAAAGGATCCCTGTAAAAAGGGTTAGTATTTACCCACTGGATATACACTTTGTGTGATCCAAAATATATTGAGCATTTATAAAAAATAAGAGAAAAAAAAACATGTTAGGTAAAAACCTGTAAGAGTGAAGCCTGATAAATAGCTGATTCCCCACCAACTATGACTTAGCTCATATGAAGCCTAGGAAAAAGATAAGGAAATATAAAGATTGAGATATAAATATAGAAAGGACCAACATATTTCCGTATAAATGGTAATGTTTTTCTCACTATGTCTACAAAATTCGGTCGAAGTTACCGAATTATACATCTAGGATGGATTCCATAAAATAATTATCCTTGAAAATGAGGTGATCTCAAGGAAACTATAGTAGGTACATCATTGAAGAATTTCTTTTTATAGTTTTTTCAAGAACATTCCTCAAAATAAATATATTGTATGTTATGAAATGTAATATAGAATTTGGGCATACATGATATTACTCCTAAGATGGTTATAATTGATGATCTATAAAACATCTGAACTGATTCTATATCTATTTTTTCATCCTATGACAATGAAATTATCCTTTATATTTACAAAAATGTATAGTGTATGGAAATTATTAATTGTGTTATTCTTTTATGAACCTATGTTCTAAATTTTTGAGTTTGATCTATAATGTGATATATTCTATAACTTTGTACGAATTCATTTATATTCTCATGGGCTATATAGTGACATCCATGTACCTTAATTCATATATTGCCACATGTTCTTTCTCACCCAATTCCTATTACAACAAGGAATTAATACATGGTAGAATTTACATATTTTGATAGCCTAACCATTGGTTTCATCCATGAACTCATGTTTAGTAATCACCCCATGATATCACTTGAAAATCCATCATTCAGGAAAATCGGGACATTTCTTCTCAGGGGGATCAATACCAATCACTATTAGTTGTTCACTTATGTAGATGAGTGATCTATGTTTACCATAGATTCATATTCACCACATTCCATGTGAATAAAACTGAAAGTGAAGTATCTTTTTTGACACCAATATGTGTTTTATATACACTTTTATATGAAATACATCAGATGTGTAAATATGAGAATATGATGATACACATCACATATAGGACTCAAATGTTGAATAATAAAGAATTCATCTTGGTATTTTCATTATAAAGGAATACATATTTGGACCATAATAATTTTATTGACATTATTTTTTAAGTATTTTTAGAGATTCCGTATTGAAAAAAATAATTTCCAAGATATACTAGAAAGATAAGACTTCTCAACCCATGATATCGTGGGAGTCATACATACCACCTATAGAATGATAGCATGTCTATCTTTCATTGGTATTAAGAGTTTTACGTGAAATCACATGGATATGAGCATATATTCTAGACAATCAAATCATTATTTATACATCCGATAACACACCAAAACATTCTACAACCACCAATCACCCACTGCATATAATGAAACCCCTGATTGAATTGGTGAGTAACACCCGACATCTGTATGATCCAAGTTATTGATGACCACCATGATGATCTTCAATAATGATCAATAATAGTACAAGTTAATCATTGTCAGCATCTCAAATATATATATATATATACATCTTCCAAATGCATCCCTTAGATATTTTCTAGAGATCCATCCCATAAAAACTAGTGACCATGTGTTGATATAGAGCTGATCATGTGATGCCCACAATGATTTTTCCCATAGTCATCTTAGGAAAAAAATAGTAATCATTCGACACTTTTGATCCAATTACGTGAATAACTATTGATCATGTGATGATTTTATGATGACTAGGGGAATCCCTTACTGTATGTCTAGAAAACCATCCCCAAAATAACTAGTGATCATGTTATTCTTTAGAACAAATCTTGAAAATACTTCAGTAATTATACTTATAGAATAAACATGAACAAACATAGATAATGCATTTATTTAGAGTCGATCATGTGATTACTTCAATTATTTTCCAGAGATCCATCACATGAATGACTGTTTGTCACATGACACATTGGATCTTATGATGTGATTCCCTCTATGATTGACTAAATATACATTACATGATAAAATCGTGATCATGTCTTTATTTAGATCTAATAATATTAAACCCTCATTGATTGTCTGAAGAAAAATTATTTGAATAACTAGTGATCATGTTGTGATTTATATTCGATCATATGAAGCCTTAAATGTCTTTATATAGATCCATCATAATAAAAAGTATTTATCATTAAATGCATTAGAAATGATCATGTGAATCCCATGATGATTGTCTGGAGAGTCGTCCGATGAATAACCAGTGATCATGTGATGCTTTAGAGATGATCATGTGAATCCCCCAATGAATGTTTAGAGTGTCATGAAATGAAAAAAAGTGATAATGTAACACTTTAGATCCAATAATTTAAATACCTAAGTTATTTTCTATAGAGACATTACATGAACATATAGTCATCAAGAAATTCTATTGAGATAACTAGGACATGTCTTAAAAGAATTCAATTAATACATCACATGAATCCATATCATGTCCACTTTATGTAGATCAGAGAAAGCCTTCCACCTCCTCAATCAAACAAAGGAGTACTCCCTATTAAGTTATTTATCAACCAAATCCATCCTCGCATTATATAACCCTACCTCTGAAATAAAAATTAACGTAAGGGTAGATGAAGGAGAGAATAAAGATATTAAATGGAAAGATAATAATTGTGGAACAGTGGTATTCCATAATTGGAGGATACCTATAGGAAACCAAAAGACACCAATCATTAGAACCAGAGGTGAGACTCCCATCAGAAGAACAATCCAAGATAATCTTGTCTTTAGAATAGACTACAAATTTCTATGATGAGAACCTATCATGTGATCTCCAAAATATCATGTGGTCACATGAACCATATTAATGTTATGATAACCCATTGGTTGCGTGATTCCCCCATATCACTTGAGTAAAATCCATATTTATCATGAAAAAGAATAATGACAAGTCTCCATTGATAATGAGAAAAAATCTTAGACTAAACACTTTTCATATTTGATGGAATCCTTGACAAAAAAGATAATAACATGGAAAACCAATGATAGGTGCGTTGTAATCATGAGAATATTTCTCTTACAAGTCACTATGATCAAATTATGACTTCTTCGACAAGGAAGGTTGTTCGTGAGGAAACACATATGCATTATAGATGATCATGTGAAGACATTTAAAACATGTTACATTTATCATGTGAAGGAATCCTAGAAATTTTATTTGATCATTAAAAAGATCATTGACATGTCCGGCATGATCATGAGAATAAGTCATTGGAATGGTACTTTGATAATAAGAAGGAATAATGGAAAAGAGAATTTGATTAAATGAAAAACCCAGTAATGTTCACCTTAATAATGAGATGATGTTATGGAAAACTCACTATGACCATTTGAAGACATCCTTGAATAGCTGTTTTGATCATGAAACAACACATAGTCAAGTCATTTGATCATATGAAGATGTCTTTAAAAGGTCAATTTTATCACATGAAGGAAAAATGGAAATGTAATTTGATCATCCTAAATTTCATATAAATATCAACCTTGATCATGTTATTATATATGGGACATGTCACTCTGATTATAAGAAGGAATACTTGATAATCTAGGTTGATCATGTGACATAATATGGATAAGTATTTTTGATCTTGTGAAGACAACCCAAACTAGTCAATTGATCATGTGAATGATCTTGGGAATGTCAACATAGTTCAGGAAAATAATAACGGACATGTCAAGAAAGAATTAGTATACATTTCTTCCTTTTAGAAATGACACCGAAAACATGTTGGGAAGAATGTTAGGACATTTACAACATACAATCCGGACAAGGATAACATACAATCCATCTATGTCTGATAGACACACTCAAACATAAACAATATGGACCAAAAACCAAAAACCATCATCCAAATACCCCTATAAAGGGATTGTCCTTAATGGGATTGGGTTATTAACTCATGTAATCCTATTTGGGACATGTTTGTAGACATTCCCATCATATCATTCAAAACATATCCAACAAACATGCTATTGTCATAATATTTATTTATCTATCATATGATAGGTAATGAATAGAAAAAGGTAATACATGCCATTATATGCCCCTAGAATTCCCAAATTCATGGGGATAACAACAATATATCTGAGTGTAATCACCAAAAAAACTCAATACCACATTAGGGGATAACACAATTATTATAACTATGATTATTTGTCGAAATAGGCTACATATGAAACATCCATAAGGATTCAGATTTGAATGGAATCCATTAATCTTTAATCCATTTCAATTCCAAAAACCATATGGATAACAATTATTTATCCATGTGTAGTTATCCCCAACCCAATAGCTTTTTATGGGGTAACTAAACTACAGAACATTGATTCATGCTATAAGTAGGATACTTAGAATTCCCTCTATAATAATCCTCCTCTTAATAACATAGTTAAACATGATTTACTTCATAAACATGCACTTAATACAACTCTGTGGATTGAGAGGTCTACTATCTTGAGAAATTATGAACATTACTTAAAAACATGAAACATAAAATACCACATCATTATTGAAAACATATGTTACATGACCACAACATTCATTCTTACTTAGCATTGAATGAGATAACCTAAGGATATGCATATGAAAAGGGTGTCCTAAAAACCACAATAAGGGAGTAATAAAGGTAAAACATGAAGAATATAGTACATGTTAGGCAATATGAATATAAATGGAGAATAAGAGAATCATGAACAGAAAGGCATGATATATCATGACTATCGTAACATGGAAATGTCGAAATAACATACAATATTATATTAGCATGATTCGTGGATCATTTCACATGAATTAGCATGAGCAATCCCTCATTTCACTTGAATAAGCATGATTAAACCCTCATTGAACATGGATTTTCATGAGTAATCACTTGATGAACATGGAGTATCTTGATACTAAACATTATCTAATGCCTTATAACGCTATCATGTCATTCCCTTTATAATCATTTCATTTCACGCATAAGCATGCCACATGAATCAAATAACATGGAATCATTCATCATAATAAGTTATTCCACGATTAATTAATGTGGAATACATGCATTTATATACCATAAAATATGTAAATGTGAAAATGGTGAGTACCATTAATAGAGAAATGGGTATGGTATTCACTATAATGTGATTTTTTCCTTGAAAATCACGGTTCTATTTCGTCTGCAAAATGACTCTACAGAAAAATTCCTAAAAATGATTCATGACAAAGAAAAGGGTATCTTATCACATGTAAATGTAATTGAAGGTAATGGGGTCATATAGATACATTTCCCAAAACATGGAATTTGGAAATAGAATGAATACATAATAATAAATGTTGAAAAAAGGGGATAAATGGAATAACTTTTATAAAATTTTGACATGGTATTGAGAGTACATGGGATGGATTAGTGAGAGAAAAGGATGTATCTTGTAATTCAAAAGTATAGATAGTTATACGGGGGAGGTTTGAAATCATACCCTGACATTTTCAATTGAAAATTAAAATGGTATATCAATATAAATAAACATGGACAAAAAAGAAAAAGGAAGAAATCATTTACTTGAGTACATGATTTCAAGAGCTTGAGGAGGAACATATTGAGAGCTTCCATAACCAATGGTGGTTAATAGAATGAGTAGGGTAAATCATCGATGTGTTAGAAGGATTTTTATTGATGAGAAGTGAGATATTGGTTGAGTTTATATAGGAAATGAGAGGTGAATTATCTAATATTTCACAAACCTAGTTTTTTGAGTTAATATAATTACGTATTAAAAAACCAAAAATCATCCAATAGTTTTTCCCATGGATTTCTCCATAGGGGAGTGTAAATTTTTTTTAATAATTCCAATGGCTGATCATATTAAAATATTAGGCTTACTTATGTGGAGGTAATTCACACTCTCAAGGAAATAATTCTAAAATGTTAAAATATTTAATATGTCATGTAGGGTCCCCTATGTAATTGTAAAATTAATCAAAAAAAAATATAAAATTACAATATTTTAAAGTTAAAAATATATTCTCTGAATATAAATTAATATTAATTTATTTCATCAATTTTGGGTCAATATGATGTCATAAAACACATTATATATTTATACGATATTTAATTTTTACATAAAAAATCATCTATATTAGAAGGTTATGAAAAATTAACCATCGGATATTTTCAATTTCTTGATTCCAAAAATAATATTCATTTTATCAAAATAATTTTCTTACTATAATAATTTTCACTTATATTATAGAAACTAACTGTCATTGAAAATTCATGTGTTTTGACAAAAAAGGGTTTTCAATATTCAATAAATATTCTTATTGTTTTCGAAAAATTATATGTCCCTTTTTATTTAATAAAAATTAATTTCATAATAATATTTTTTATAATATTATTAAATTCAGAAATCCATTATTTCATCAAAATAGATTTTTTAATTTAATTTTAATATTATCTAAAAATACTATGTGTGCTTCAAAACCCATTTACAAAGTGCTAATAATAAAATTAATGTATATACATTATTATATAAAAAATAATCCAAATAATCCTAATTATTGGTTCTTCTTACATGACCCTTTATTAAACCATGATATTCCCAAAGCCTATGGTGTGTGATGTTCAGGATTTCTTGGGGCCGTTAAGGTAACATAGTTTGGGTCATGATCTCGATGAGCTTGAACTTCTCCTATTAACAGTTTCTCTCATTCTTATGTTGTCAGATTTCTTCTTGCTATTGGTCTTGGGAAAATCCAAAAAAAATGATATTTCCCTCAAGATATATGATAAATGGGCTTCATAGGGAAGGATCCTACTGGTCATGTCCATCAAATATTTTTACTGTGACAAAAGGATTTGATAAACCCATATATATATATATATTAGTCATGTGATTACTATTCAATAGATATATTATTAACGAAAATGATACTTAATGGTTATTTAAACAAAATATTAAATTTTCATGTTTTTATTATATCCATTTTATATTTAATTAAAAAAATAATGGTTGTATTATTCCCGAATGTTTGGGTTTTTACTACCATACCCCATTAAGAAATTTATCCATTGAAATTTCCTTTTCCCCCACTATAAATAATGTCGGTAAGTCCGCCTCATCACATCCTTCGCTTCCCACATTGCGTCATCAAACTAGTGATTTCTCCAACAATCTCTGACACGAGGAATTTTATTGTTTCATAGAACATTTTATCTACGATCTAAGGTCTTAACCAAATTCTTTTCGTAGGAGAGGTTATTCTCTAATTTTACCAACATTGGATTGACTACATGCGATGTGTCAAGGAATTACTTCTTCAAGAGTGATAAATGGAATACATCATGTACATGATACTGGTTCTATAGGAGTTCTAGTCAATAGGCCACTGCTCTAATGCGATATAGGATCTCGAAAGGGCTGAGGTACCTAGAATATTCTTTTTATTCTTCCCAAATATAATATCTCTCTTACATAGTGATAGGAATAGGAATACCATGTTTCCAACTTCAAACTCAAGGTCTCTATGATTATTATTATCATACCTATTTTGATGACTATGAGTTTCTTTAATGGGTTGCTGGATGGTCTTAAATTTCTCCACCATTTCATAGACCTTTTTGGGAACTATGATTATTCTCTCCCCAAATTCATCCAATTATGTTAGTGTTCTACAAATCTTTCCATAAAGGGATTCATAAAGAGCCATTTGGATGCTTGAGTAGAAACTGTTGTCATAAGAGAACTCAACCATAGTATGTTGTTGATCCCATCCTACTTGAAAGTCCGTTGATCTTTATCTCATCATTTCCTTAGGTGTTTGAATAGTCCACTCATATTGGACATCAGTTTGAGGATGATAATTTGTACTGATGTTTAGCTCAGTATTCTGATCATATTAGAGAATCTTCCTTAACGTTGAGGTGAATCTTAGATCTTGAACAAAGAGAATTAATAGTGGTAGTTCATGCATCCTCACCACTTCTCTGATGTATATTTTTCCTAGTTGACTGAATGGTAAATCATTTAGAATTAAAATATAGTGTGCATTCTTTGTAAGAGGATGCACCACAACCTCGATAGCATTTTTACCTTTGGATGTGTTTGGAAGTCCTGTGAAAAGGTCCATAGTGAAGCTTTACCATTTCCATGTTTGTATGGGTAATAGAATTATATCTCTATTAGTCTTTTTCCTCCAATACATCACTTTCTAACATACCATGAAATATGATATACAATCAAACATCTCCTCCTTGTTATCCACCAATAATGCTCTCAGAGATCTCGATAAATCATTGTGTTTCATGGGCGAATGAAAAAATTTGATCTATCTGCATCATGCAAAAGTTATTTATTTAACTCTAGAAATTATGGAACGCAATGTGTTGAGCCAAATCTCACAATTCCTTCTTCATTATCTTTGAACTCCAGAGATTTTCCATTTTTGATAGTTTCTACATTTTTATGAATTCCCACATAATCCATTTTAGAATCCATTTATGTTTCCAAAAGAGATGATTGATAAATAATTTGTGAAAGGAATGATGATGTACCCATATTTATCATTCCCATTTCAAATTCATCAATTCTATGACAATTTTATCATTTTCAAATCTTATCCTCAATAGAATCATGGGGTCCTTTATACTAAGAGAATCTTCCACATAGTTATCTTTCATAGGGTGGTAATGGATTGAGATATCCTAGTCATTGATCATCTAAATCCATCTTCATTGATACATTATCAACTATTTCTGTGTGAATATATACTTGAGAATTTTGTGATCAGTAAATATTTAACACTTATCTGAAAAAAGATAATGTTGCCAAAAAATTAATGCGAATATTACTAACGCCAACACTAGATCATGTGTTGGATATTGTTTCCAATGGTATTTCGATTTCCTTAAATTATAGGAAATGAATTTTTCATTTCACATCATTACACTTACCAGGCACTTCTTCAAATCATCATTGAATAAAAGGAAATGTTATCCAATTCTGGGTAGTGTGAGAGCATACATAGTGATAAGACTCATTTTCAACTATTTGAAGCTATACTTACATTATTCACTCTAGGAAAACATGACTCCTTTCTGAGTTATCATTATAAAAGGGTTGGACAATTGTGAGAAATTTCACCCAAATCAGTGATAATATCTCGCTAACCCAAGGAAGATATAGATATCTATCACAGATGTTGGCCTCTTGCATCCCTAAATTGTATTTCAAATAGTGGGACCCATAGATATCCCATTGCTTATGATGATATGACCCGTGAATGAGACTTCCTTCAACCCAAAATCACACTTTCATTACTTTTCCTAGAGATTCTCCTTTCACAAGATCTATAGTACCATGATTAGATGCTCCTCATGGTCCTCTTTGGGTTTGGATTATATCAGAATATTTTCTATAAATACTACCACAAATATTTCTAGGTAATCTCTAAAATTGAAATTAATAAAATGCTTTAGGATTTCTTGAGAATTAGTTAGTCCAAATGGAGTTATTATGAATTCATAATGTGAATACCTTGTACGAAAAGTAGTCTTGGTGTTATCCTCATCCTCACCCCTAAATGGTAATATCCCGAACACAGATCCACCTTAGAGTATTTTTGTTCTATCCATACCTGGTCGAACAATTCATATATTTGTGGAAAACAATACTTGTTCTTTATCATGATTTTGTTGAGATCACTATAATTAATGAAAAGGTTCATTGACCATCCTTCTTCTTGATAGAGAGGATTGTCACACCCCATGGTGAAGAACATGGGCATATAAACTCTTTATCCAGATTCTCTTATAGTTGATTATTTAGCACCCCAAGCTCTACAAAATCCATTCAATATGGAATATTTCATATTGGCAATTCCCTAGTTATTATATAAATCAATAATTAAACATCTCTTCAAGGAGGAAGACTAATAAATTATCTATGAATCACATCAAAGAATTCCCCCACAATAGGCCGATCGTCAAGGATGGTCCCTTATTTAGAATCAATCATCAATGCAAGAAATAGATGCATATAGGATAGTAATATTAACTATTGAGATGATGATTCTAAAGAATATGCATCATTCTTCTTGCACTTGTACATAATTGGGGGTCTATTCACCATATAGAGATTGATTTCCCTCATGAAAAATTATTTTTTCTCTATATAGGGATAGAAAATCCATGCCCTAAATTTCATCAAAAACCACCAGATGGGGTATGATGAGGTTTCTTGAAAAGTTCACTCCATAAATTTTTATAGGGGGGGAGTTATATTCATGGGGTGAAATAGTATCCTCATTTTATGTTCTCATTGACATCTCTACTTGAATGATTTTTGGTGGTGTGGGTATTGTTCTACTAATCTTTTGGGATATAATATAATTTTTAGAAGTAGAATAAAAAGGTATGTTCACTATTCCTGAATGAATAACTAGAGTACCTGTTACCACTTTTTTGTCAAGATTCGCTTCGGCGATAGTGATAGAAAAAGATCACCCTTGTTGCATTAGAGGTTGTTGGTTGCATCCTAAAACTCTTTTCATTGGGAACTGGTTTGCAATGTTCCTTGTTTCATTGTAGATGAAGCAATGAACAATGTCTTGAGGGTTGAATAGAGCATTCCTCTCTTATTTCACAACACCAGATTTTTCTTTTGGCAATTAATGGCCAGGTGTTGTTGTCTTCCACACCTAAGTCATTTCCTTTGTCCTTTAGGGAACTTTTTGGGTGTTTTATTCCAAACCGTTGGCAAGTGAGGTGTTGTAATTTATTTTATTGTTGGATTTATAAATTGATCCACCATAAATAAATTCCACATTACAATTCATATAACCTTTGTAACCCTTATATTATCCTGTCTACATTTTATCATTGAGGAGACAAGAGAGAATTTCTTCATAGCTATCAAATTCACATATCACTAAGGCTTTCTGTAGGGTATATTTTATCCCACCAAAGAAGCTATCAACCTTGTATTTAGGGGTAACGACCTGGCTAGAGGTGTATCGTGCAAGGCTTTTGAATTTTTCATCGAACGATCCGATGAATTTCTCATATTTTTATATGAGGGAAAGAATTTACCTTTTCATATTAAGTTAGAGGGTGTGAGGAAAATATTTATAAATTTTTTTTGTTTAAATCCTTCCATTAGAATGCCTCTATCTCTTCTTTAGGATTCATATTCGTTTATCAATGTCAACCGTTGATCAAATTCACCCTCCATACGATAGGTAGCTAAAAGAACCTTATCTTGTTCAGTACATTAAAATATGGAGAATCTCTTCTCGATGGAGTTGATCCATTGTTCAACGATTGTGGGATCAGATGATCCATTGAATGTATGGGGCCTCTGTCTCATGAATCTATCGATTTTTAGTTGTTCGCTCTTAGGTTGGATGGAATCTCTTCTTGAACCACGTTTCTATTCAAAATAAGAGTTAACTGAGAGAGTATCGTCCCAATGTTTGTAATTTCCATTCCCATCGTATTTGGAATCTCATTAGAACAATCATCGCATTGATTTTCGCAGTGGGTATTAGCCCGAGTCCTCCTATTACAGGCCATAATCTAGAATAAAAGGAAAATTAGGGGTAACACATAAAAGAGAATCCAATGAAAAAAAAGGTAAATTAAAAATTAAATTTATTTCTTTTACTAATGAATTTATAGGCTTCAATCTAAGTTATCCATGATCTACATAGAAAAATATATTAATATGTGAATTTTTTTATTCCTATAATAATTGTTCAAACTAAGATTATGAGTTTAGAAAAGTATATCCCCCAAGAATATCAAACCAAGAGTGCATCATGGCCCATTTTCATGCAGCAGTTCTCATTCTAGTCTAGCTCGTAGCATTGTTTTTGCGCATTACCCCTTGATACATCTATGCCAGAGACACCTATTCTTTTTTGTATCTATACAAGGATGTATTTTCTTGGTAAAACAATTACTATATAATCACCAAACTTTAGTTATGTTTTTATTATACATATTATTATCCCAAAGGATTTTAGAAGGGTTTTCTAATCCTAATCCCAAAAATAACTAAATCTATCATTTGATACAAACTATAACATTCATGCTCTTTATTATGCACTTAAACATGACTTATTACATAAACCTGAACATAATAAAACATTGAGGATTGAGAGGTATAGTGCCTTGGGAAATTATGATTAGTAAAAAATATCCTAAAACATAAAATACAACATCAATATTGAAAATTTCTTTTAGATGACCACAACATACCAACATACATAGCATTTCATGGGACAACATGAGGACATAAATAAGAAAAGGATGATATATATATCTTGGTAAAAGAGTAAAAAAGGAATAAAATAAAGAAAATATTACATGATAGGAAATAGTAATATCAATAGAGAACAAATGAAACATTAACATAAAGGCATGATATAGTTTGATTATCATAACTGGGAAATTTCGTAACAACAGACAACATGATGTTAGCATCATACAAGGCTCATTGCACATTTATTATCATGAGAAACCCCTCATTTGACTTGAACTATAATGAGTAAACCCTCATTTCAAATATCGTATCATGATATTAAACCTTACCCTATGAATTAGAGTGTTATTTGGGTTCACCCTTTATAAACATTTCATTCCATGATTAATTGTGCCACATGGATCGTATAACATTGAATCATTCAACCTAATAAGTGATTACAAAGTTAAATAATTTGTAATAAATACATGTATGTTCCATTAAGTATGTATATGTTAATAAATGTGAGTACCCTTGATTAAAGAATTGTTATGGTATTCACTACATAATGATGTTGTCCTGGAAAATTGCGATACAATTTCAACAGCATAATGAAGTGTCAAAAAAATACATAAAAATAGTTTATAAGAGAGGAAAGGGTATATAATTATATTTAATAGAGATGGAATGTAATGGGGTCATATAGATACTGTCACGACCCGTCCTTAGGACTCGTCCTGTGACTACCCCAAGCCCGCCTCCCATACGCCAGGGGCTGGTGACTAGCACCAAAGGCGTAAATCCTGGAAAAAGGGGAATGTGTTGCCTTATAAAGTAAACAAACACAACATAGTAAGCCAGTAAAAGTATACTCTAGGTAAAACTGGGTACAATACTATGTGCGGAAAGTAAATGGTCCAGAATACAAACCCAAACTGAATGTAAAGTACAACTGGAAGGAAAGTAAAGCAACTGAAAGTAAAACAACAATGTCGAGCCATCCACTGGAAGTCCCACCTGAAGGGTGGGTAAAAATAGCCTCCTCAGCTCCTCGGCTCCAGCCGTCTGCTCCATGTACGTCCCGCCCAGTGGTCCACCTCCAGGTACCAACCTGCTTCACAAGCCTCAACCACAATCAGCGCTGTCCGTCGTCTGCATCAATCCCAACGTAGTGCGGGCATAGCCCGTGCAGTGGTGAGTAAGTAGGGAACCGAGATCCCCGAAGGTCTCCCAGAATCCACAAAGGATAATCCACAAAGGAAGGATACAATCATGAAAAAACATCCAATAGTACTTAGGTATATGCACATACATATACCTAAGTCATCAATTCCAGTTCGGCTCCAACATCTGAGCCCAAGTTCGATCACGTACACACAGGATAGTACACCCAAATAAACATAGGAAAGAAAAACACAATCCACATAGGAAAGAAAATCAATCATATCGAAGATAATGATTGAAAGTCAAGACTCAGCTCACACATGTATACTTCTTCGTAAGGTGATAGAGATGATCAGATGTAGCCACTGATTCATCAATACTGGGACCCATGTAGGATACTAAACCAGCTAAGTTGTCAGACCCACGAAGTATACTACAACATAGGTCAATATTGTCAGACCCACATAGGATACATGTACTATAGTTGTCACAGTCGAACCCATGGAGGATTCCAGTACGGTTGTCATCGTCGTCGAACCAATGGAGGATTCCAGTATGAAAGTCTTCTTCGTCGAACCAACGGAGGATTCCAGTATGGTTGTCATCGTTGTCGAACCCAAAGAGGATTCTAGTACGAAAGTCTTTATCGTCGAACCCATGGAGGATTCAAGTACGGATGCCATCATCATCGAACCCATGGAGGATTCCCGTACGGTTGTCATCGTCGTCGAACCCACAGAGGATTCCAGTACGAATGTCTTCATCGTCGAACCCATAGATGTTGGGGAACTCATCCTCTATTGAGTACAGTGGGTCTGCCGCTACAACCATGTGCTTCCCACTAACCTTGGACTCATGTAGTACTCCACCTGTCGAGTACTGTGGGCCTGCTACTACAACAATGTGCTTCCCACCATGGTTCTGCAGCTATAACCAAGTGCCCCCTCTCATAGCCTACAGATGTACTCCTTCTGTTGAGTACAGTGAGTCTGCCGCTACAACCAAGAGCTCCTCCACCGTGGGTCTGCCTCTACAACCAAGTTCTCCCCACTGGGCTATCGAAACACTCCGAGTCGATCGATCACCAGTCATCAAGTCTCAGCCAGCTCTAGGGTTTCCGCACATAGCACACTCATTCCGGGAGGGTCCGATCCACGAGCCAAGAGGTCGATACATCAAATTTCACATAGACTAGGGTTGATGTATCGCAAAGTTCCATCATATCAATAGGAACACAACGTGATAGACGGCGCGTCAATCGGACGCCCACACTATGGGAAAAAGTGGTCTTAACGATGGGGTATTTGCGAAGGGATATTCTCACCCGTCGCAAATGATTTGGCGCGAATGTGCGCCAAATCGCGTGAAAGGTATTTGCGACGGTATCTCTTTCCCATCGCAAATAACCGGCAGCAACAGGTTATTAGCGACGAGAAAGGGATCTTGTCGCTAATAACCTGGCGGCAGGGGTTATTTGCGATGGGACCCATCGAAAATAATCCCTTTTATTACTGCCCAAAATAAATGCGGCCAGGGTTATTTGCGACAGGACCATCGCAAATAACACCAATTGCGACGGTATTCCCATCGCAATAAACCTCGTCACACATAATCTAACCTATAAATACAGCCAGCCTTGACATGTTTTCTGAAACTGAACTAATTTTTACTAGTTTATATGTGTTTAGTGAAGTGTGTTTTGCAAGTCGATTTCAAGGAGGTTGTAGGGATCATCCTACAAGTACAACAAATCAAAATCTCGAAAACAAGTTTATGGTTTTTTTCTGAAGTTTAATTTAATATTTATTTAATGTTTTTGTTTTATATTTTTACATTCGTTTTTATTATTTCTTACTAGATATAATTATGTTGTATTAAGGTATTAAATTTGATTTGTTAGATTTAATTATTATTAATTAACAATATTTAATAATTAAGTGACTATAATTAGTAATTAATAACTTTAATATTAATTAAAGATAGTAATTTGTAATTAATGAATGTAATTAGTAGTTAATGAATGTAATTCGTAGTTGATGAATGTAATTTTTAGTTAATGAATGTAATTAGTAGTTAATGAATGTAATTTTTAGTTAATGAATGTAATTTGTAGTTAAGGAATGTAATTTGTAGTTAATGAATGTAATTTGTAGTTAATGAATTTAATTAGTAATTAATGCATATAATTTCTAATAATTGGAATAATTCAAAAAAATTATTAATAATTAGAAAAAATTAACAATAATTTGTAACAAGTAACATTAATTAATAAAAATTTGTAATAATTAATAATAATTAACAATAATTAACAATAATTAACAATAATTACCAATAATTACCAATAAATAGTGATAATTAACAAAATTTAGTGATAATTAGTGATAATTAGTGATAATTAGTAATAATTATTAATAATTACTAATATTTACCAATAATTGCCAATAATTGCCAATAATTGTCAATAATTTCCAATAATTACCAATAATTACCAATATTTACCAATAATTGCCAATAACTGTCAATATTTACCAATAATTAGGAATAATTAACAATAAATAGGAATAATTACCAATAATTAGGAATACTTACCAATAATTAGGAACAATTACCAATAATTAGAAATAATTACCAATAATTATAAATAATTACCAATAATTAATAATAATTACCAATAATTACCAATAATTACCATTAATTAGGAATAATTACAAATAATCAGGAATAATTACCAATAATCAGGAATAATTACCAATAATCAGGAATAATTACCAATAATCAGGAATAATTACCAATAATTAATAATAATTACCAATAATTAATAATAATTATCGATAATTAATAATAATTACCAATAATTACCAATAATTACAAATAATTAGGAATAAATAGGAATAATTACCAATAACTAACAATAATTACCAATAATTACAAATAATTACCAATATTTGCCAATAATTACCAAAAATTACCAACAATTACCAACAATTACCAATAATTAGGAATAATTACCAATAATTAGGAATAATTACCAATAATTACGAATAATTACCAATAATTAGGAATAATTACCAACAATTAGGAATAATTACCAATAATTAGGAATAATTACCCATAATTAATAATAATTACTAATAATTAATAATAATTACCAATAATTAATAATAATTACCAATAATTAATAATAATTACCAATAATTAATAATAATTACCAATAATTACCAATAATTATGAATAATTACCAATAATTAGGAATAATGACCAATAATTAGGAATAATTATCAAAAATTACCAATAATCACCAATAATTAGGAATAATTACCAATAATTAGGAATAATTACCAATATTTAGGAATAATTACCAATAATTAGGAATAATTACCAATAATTAAGAATAATTAACAATAATTAGGAATAATTACCAATAATTAGGAATAATTAGGAATAATTACCAATAATTACCAACAATTACCAATAATTACCAATAATTACCAATAATTACCAATAATTACCAATAATTATCAATAATTGCCAATATTTACCAATAATTACCAATAATTAACAATAATGAGGAATAATTAGTAATAATTACCAATAATTACCAATAATTAGGAATAATTAACAATAATTAGGAATAATTACCAATAATTACCAATAATTCATTATAATTACCAACAATTACCAATAATTAGGAATAATTAACAATAATTACCAATAATTAATAATAATTACCAATAATTACCAATAATTACCAATAATTAGGAATAATTACCAATAATTAGGAATAATTACCAACAATTAGGAATAATTACCAATAATTACCAATAATTACCAATAGTTACAAATAATTAGGAATAATTACTAAAAATAAGAATAATTACCAACAATTAAAGAATAATTACTAATAATTAATAATAATTTCCAATAATTACCAATAATTACTAATAATTACTAATAATTACCAATAATTACCAATAATTAACAATAATTAGGAATAATTAGTAATAATTCCAATAATTACCAATAATTAAGAATAATTGACAATAATTAGGAATAATTACCAATAATTACCATTAATTAGTAATAATTACCAATAATTACCAATAATTAGCAATAATAGACAATAATTACCAATAATTAGTAATAACTACCAATAATTACCAATAATTAACAATAATAAGGAATAATTACCAATAATTAGGAATAATTACCAATAATTAGGAATAATAACCAATAATTAGGAATAATTACAAATAATTAGGAATAATTACCAATAATTACCAATAATTACCGATAATTAAGAATAATTACCAACAATTAGGAATAATTACCAACAATTAGAAATAATTACCAATAATTAATAATAATTACCAATAATTAGTAATAATTAGCTAATTGAAAAAACTAGCGTGATCATTATCTTTCTCAATTATATTTTCATATCTGTATTGGTTTTAAGAAAACTTCGGTCTCCACATGTAATATTTGCATTCTTTTTCAAAATTATCATCCTACTCACTAATAGAGAGGTGAAAGTGAATGCAAATATTACATGTGGAGACAGAATGTTAAACACACAGATGAAAGGAGAATTTTAACATAATATATAAAATTATTTTATTTTAATATTAGTAATAAAAAATACTAATAATGTAATAATTTTATTATTATATAATTAATATTTATGAAAAAATAATATTAGTATTATTAAATAATAAAAAATTTATAAAATATTAAAATTATCAATATTCTTAACAGGTTTTGCTTTATTCTTAACATGTTCAATTCTAAAAGGGCCAATTTTAAGTTTTATCTCAATAATAAGTTTGTGTCAGTCGTGTCTGATGTAAACTCTATAATTATCCTTGCTTGAGTGTTTTTTCTAAAAAATTATTCAAAACCAGTAATGATTTTATATTTTATAAAAAAATATAGAACAATGAGGTCCTCAACAGTCATTATTAAATGAATACATATGGATAAATCAACATAGAAATCCAAATGGTTCTTGTTTAAATCTAGTATATATAGAGGGTGTGGAGACTTTTTTAGCATTTGCGGAATCAAATCCAGAATTTGTTTCAGAAGGCACAATAAAATGTCCATGTAAAAAATGTGCACTGAGAACATTTGACACGTTTGACAAAGTTGGGGGACATCTCTTGCGTTTTGGTTTTCAACTGGATTATGTTTTTTGGTATCAACATAGTGAACACAGTTCTACAGAAGGTGATACTAACTTGATTCCGGATCCATCTCGGTTTCAAAATTTAGTACATGATGTTGGTGGTCCATCTATTCAATATACAGAAACTCAAGATGATATTGATTCAACTCCTGAGTTGGCACACTATGAATTTTATGAGTTGATGAGGTCTGCTGAGGATGGGTTATATCCTGGTTTCAAGATAAGCAAATTAGAAGCAGTTGAAAAATTTATGGCTACCAATCAGATAATGGAATTTCAAACACGTTTTTTGATCAAATATTTTCTTTGGTTAAAACACTGTTACCCGAAGGAAATTGTTTGCCTACAAATTACTATGAGAGTTAGAGGATGGTTCAGAATTTAGGACTCAATTGTCAGAAGATTCATGCATGTTCAAATTATTGCATTTTATATTCTGGGGAAAATGTTTCGTTGGGTAGCTGTCCCACTTGTGGGAAATTGAGGTATAATGAAGCTTAACATGGAAATTCTGGCTTGATTCCTATAAATCAGTTGAGATATTTTCCTCTTACATCCAGACTTCAACGTTTATTCATGTCTAAAAATAATGCAACAATGATTTCATGGAACAAAACGAATATTTCAACCGGTAAAAGCTTGAATCATCCAGTCGGTGGTGATTCATGGAAACATTTTGATAGAGTGCATCCATCCTTTGCATAAAAGCCCGAAATGTGCGACTGGGTCTTTCCACTGATGGTTTCTATCCATTCGGATCTTATGGTAGTCAGTATTCATGTTGGTCTATCTTTTTAACTCCGTACAATTTACCTCCATGGATGTTGATGAAGGAACCCTATATCCCTTTGACCTTACTAATCCCAGGACATCCGAAGATGAATATTGATGTTTATTTGAAACCATTGATTGATGAATTAAATATACTGTGGAGTACTCGTGTCAGTACTTATGATGTTTCTGCGAAACAGAATTTCATACTAAGAGTAGCATTGATGTGGACAATCAGTGACTTCCCAACATATGGCATGTTATCTGGCTGGAGTACACATGGGCCGAAATCTTGTCCTTACTTTATGGGAGAGAACCAGGCATTTATGCTCGTCCATGGAAAAAAACCTTTCTATTTTTCCTGCCATTGCAGATTTCTTCCATCTGATTTTCTTTTTTGCTAAAAAAGATCTCATTTTAGAAAAGCCACAGTTGAATGGGATGGACCTCAAAAAAATGATATCAGGTATGGAGTTAAAATCAGTTGTATATTCATTACCTCCCATTACAATTAGACCCACAATAAACTAATAGAAAATTTCTGGTTTTGGGAAAGAACACAATTGGCTAAAACGTATCATATTTTGGCATTTGCCATATTGGTCTGATTTTCTAGTCCGCTACATGTTGGATGTCATGCATATTGAGGAGAACTGTTTTGATAATTTGTTTCATATAGTTTTTTATACACCAGGAAATAGAAAATATAATGTAAATGCATGATTAGATCTTGCTCAAATTTATAGGCATCTAGAACTGGAACTGTTTGAGAATGTCAGAATAGAATGTTTAATGAAACCAAAATCAGATTATACATTGTCCAAATAAATCCGCTTATTATTTTGTCAATGGATTGCAGATTTGAGACTTCCAGATGGACGTTCTTCCAATTTTGGTAGATGTGTAAATAATGGTCATATTACCGGATTAAAAATTCATGATTATCATGTTATAATGGAAAGAATTCTTCCCATTGGATTAAGAGGTCTGTTGAATTTTGTGATATGGGATTCCATAACAGACGTATCATATTTTTTTGGGATAGTTGTGCGGCGACAACATATTACGATGCTCTATGCAAACTTGAAGAAGATGTTGTTTTAATTATATATAAACTGGAAAAAATATTCTCGCCATCTTTCTTTGACTCAATGGAACATGTGATATTACATTTTCCATATGAAGCAAAATGTGGAGGTCCGATACAGTTCCGATGGATGTACACATTCGAAAGATTCATGCAAAAATTGAAAAAAAAAGTTTGTAACAACGCCTCTGTTGAAGGATCTATTGCTGAAGCATATTTGCAGGAGGAGATATCTTTTTTCTACTCACACTATTTTGAATCTGAGTATCATTCAAAACACAACCGTATGGGATGGAACAAGGGGAATATTGATGAAATCGACAATCAGTATCTGTTTATAACCAGTTAGATCATGGTTTTGGTGGAGTTCATGAACGATGGCTTTCAGATGACAAACATCACAGAGCTCATACGTATTTTCTACTCAACTATGAATAGATGGAATAATTTGTAATATAAGTGCTTCGATTAATTATTCTAATATTTATGTTACAATAAATGACTTTGTTTTTTTATGTATTTTATGATAATCATATAAAGAAACAACTTCCACAAATTACAGCTGCTGCTCTTGAATAACGCAGACAAAAAACATTTTCTCAATGGTTTCAAATACTGGTAACATAAATTTTTCATACTTTAACATCTCCTTCAATTTATAGTTTACTATATTGATAATTATTTCAAAAGATTTCAGGTGTCTCAATATGCTGATAAAACTGACAAACGACTTTGTATATTGAGTAACCCACCATCAAAAATAGTTAAATCTTATAATTCATATGTGGTGAATAGTTTTTGATTTAATACACATGCATATGGGGAATCAAAAAATACATTGAATAGTGGAGTTTGCTTGAGAAGATCTCATCATAGAGAAAATGAAGATAACTTTTATGGCGTACTTGATGATATCATTGAACTCTGTTATCTAGGACACCATTCCATAATGATGATCAAATGTCGGTGGTTGGATACTGAGAGAGGCGTGCATGTTCATTCGACTCATGGAATCATCGATATTAAATGTAAAATTGTTCTTGCAGAAAATGAACCATTATTAATGGCTCAACAGGAACATCATGTTTATTATGAAAAGTACTGTGCTACGTCATGAGACATGAATGATTCGTGGAGCATAATATAAATGAAAATTCGAGACAATCAGTTCAGTCAAAGTGAATGTGCTTTCACTGAAGTGCAAGGAATTGATGTTTTTAAAGAGAGTACTCAAAATCAATCTTTATAACAAAGAGACATGAGTATCGATGATGACACCCCTCAATTTAGAGTCAGTGATGATGATGATGATGGTAATGAAGTCAGAAATGAATTTGAAAAGGTAAGAGATGACGAAACTAGAACTCAAATGGATATTGATGATATTGATGAGGAATATGAAGATGACATTGACAGATATGAAGATGATGATGAAGCTGAACATTGATACAATTCAATGGTAGTTATATATAATCATAACTAATATATATGTATATATAATAATAGTTATCAATTATTTGCTAAAAACATTTTTTTTCTCCTTCAGATGGACGAGAACACATTTCGTGAGTTGGCGGAAGCTGACCTATCTTTTGATGCGGATGAGTTGCTGGCACCTGACCCTCAGCCTGAAGGCGCTTCAGGGTGTACACTGAAGGTGCGCGGTCTTGCATGACTGATGATTCCTGACCCCATCCCCGAGCGACGTCCACATCTTGGGCTTGATCCACACACCCGGAGGTCTGATAACATGTGCATTTTACTAATATTTAATTAATCAATTTACATAATCAAGGTTTGATTTTTTTTTTACAGTTTTCCGCATATAGCAGTCGGATAGGGAAGCACTATTTTGCGCAACTATTTTTCTCAGCCATGGACGACATGGGGGCATATTCCCGTTGATGTGAAGCAGGCCATGTTCGGTCATTGGTTGGTACGTATGTAAATAAATAATTTTTATTTTGAAATTTATTTCATTTATAAGTTGATATTTTGATTTATTTGTAGGGTTTATGGTATCCGATCGAGGATACCATGCGTGATGCCATCCACAAGGCATTTGAGGTGGCCATGTGTGATCGCTTTCGTCATTTTTTGCACAATTTAAGAAAAGCTGCCATGAAGAAAGCAGGAGTGTTAGATTTTGACGAGTCATGTAGAGCACACCGACCAGAGTACATTTCATCCCACTTATGGGATGGATTATGTGCACACTGGTTGAGTGGTGGCTTTTAGAGGAGATCATCGATGGGGATGCAGAATCAGGGGAGACAGGAGGTGACTCATCGAGCTGGGAGTCGTACTTTCAGTATTCATAAACAGCATTTGGAACGTATAATTTTTATAAATATTGTTTATAACTTTAAATATTAACAATTTATTTTATATTTTTAAAAGCTGTCGAGCACCCCGATATTTCGGAGTATGACATATATCAGAAGATGTACACTGATCCAGCTACTGGGGAGCTCAGAGGTGATCACCAACATCGCATCGTGGTCAGTATTATTTGTTGTAAAGTTTAAAAATTAACCTCATATAATATATTCACAATTTTAATTTTAAATTGCAACTACAAGAGTCATATGAGACCGCAACATCACAGACCCGGCATGGGGGTCAGGCCAAGGAATCAGATCAGACCAGTGGCCATCAGTTTGATGAGGCCGCATGGATGCAAGCGACCCAATATGCCTTCGAGAAGGGCTGGGTAGTTGGTATCAGCTCTCGACTGACTCCCGGAGATTATTATGGTAGTGATGCGATGTCGTTGTCCAGCTCGAGAGGAGCTCGTGCATCTTCATCTGCTACACAGTATGAGGATCAGTTGTGATCTCAGACTGAGTTGATAGAGAGTCTCTAAAAGGAGCAGGAGGAGATGCGTCGGCAGCAGCAGCATCATGAGGAGGAGCGCCGACGACAGTAGCAGGTGTACGAGGAGCAGATGAGTCGGTGGCAGTAGCAGCAGCATGAGCAGATGGAGTACATGCGCCAACTCACTCATGCCTTAGGGATGGAGTTTCCTCCACTAGCAGATCCCCCCTCCCCCTCCTCATTCAGATTAGTTATTGTTTAGATGTTATAATGTTTGTAAATTTAAAATATGACATTTTTTCTATTCAGAGTTTCTGTGTCTCTTATACTTGTGTCAATATTGTATTATTTAATTTCTATTTATATTTAATACTTTATTATTTATTATTGGTATTTATTTTAATGTTTCTTTTTTTATTAATAATAATATTACTCTTAGTATTTTATTATTATTTTATATTTCTTTTTCCAAATGTTGTTAATTTTCATATTTTTATTTTCTAATTATTTTAATAATATTATATTAAGTATTTTTAATACATAAAAAGTTTCAAAAATTTTAACTAAAATTATAATTTTTTAATTATTTATAATAATATGAATTCAGTATATTATTATTTTTATATAATATTATATTATTTATATTAATATATTAATATGATTAATAATATTATTCATATTTTATAATATTAATTTTGTTTATATATATTTAAATTTTTTAATATTTTAATTTAATTATAATTTTTTAAATATTTGAAAGATTTTATTTTTAATATTTGAATGAATTATAATTGTATTATTACTATTATAATATTAATTAACATTTTTTATTAATAATTTAATTATTTTTATTTTTTTATACATATTTGCGATGGGACACTATCCCGTCGCAATTAAATATTTTTAATTTTTTTTTTAATTTCCTTTTGCGACAGGAATATTTGTCCATCGCAATAGGAAATTATTACGGGCCTATCGCGATTACTTATTTCTTTTTTTTTGAAAAAAAAATTAACTCTTTCGCGATGGTATTCGTGGCCCGTCACAAATAACAGTTGCGACGGGCCCATTGCAAAAGTGTTATTTAATGTTTTTAATATATATATCGATTAGTATTTGCGACAGGACATATTACCGTCACAAATAATATTTTTAGTGATGGCCGGTCGCAAATAGTGTTAGTTGCGATGCCATTTACCCCAAAGGGTCATTTGTGACGGACCCCCGTCGCAAATAGGCTGTTGCGGTGGGATCCCGTCACAAATGACCCGTCGCAAATGGACTTATTTCCAGTAGGGTCGGTCTGAGAGTTATTGGCTTTTTCGTCCCAGGGGCCCGATAGTTTTTAAAATAAAACTTACCTGACCATACTCCATCTGCGTCCAAACCTCGATCGGAGTAAGCCAAAAGGTTTGTTTCACTAAGAGGAATCCAACACAATCAAGGGCACGTCAATCGGACGTACGGAACTCAAATTATAAGTTTTTCCGCTCCGAGGGCCCGGTTGGTTTCGTGTTCGAACCAACCCAACCGTACCCAATGTTCTCCGAAAACTTGACTGTAATATACTTAAATGACCATCTCGATCCATGGATCGCCATGAAATGGACGGTGCATCTATCGGAGTTCTGTAGCCCAAGTTATGGGCAAAAGACCGAAAGTTGTCCGCAAATGGGGGGACTGGGCCCAGTCCGACCTGACCCAACCCCCCCCCCCCCCACCCCCCCGGGTCAGCCCGACACGGGTCTGGGTCCGACCCGGTGGGGCGTGGCCTGGCCTAGCTGGGCGCAGCCCGGACCGGGCGGCGCAACCCGTCCCGGCCCGGACCGGTGGGACGCTGGCTCGGCCAGCAGCCGAGCATGGGGGGACGCGGTCCCCCCTCCCTGCGCTCCACAAACGCGGCGGGTGTCGTGTCCTCCTCCGGATCTTGCACGACTGTGGGATCCCGGTCGTCTGTTGTTGCAGCTTCAGCCACGACGGTTCCTCCGGGCAGCGCGCCCGGACGCCGCCGCCTCCGTGCGGACGACCGGTGCAGGATGCCGCCTCCAGTACCTGGCGCCACCGCGCCGGTGACCCGCGCGGGCGACCTGCACCGCCGGTGATGTCTGCGGGCTACCGGAGTCGTTTCGGTGGTCCTTTCTTACTTCTTTTTGCGCCTGGGGTCGTCTCAGGACCCTTATATTACTCTGATGGCCTCGAATCTCTCAATGGTCCCGTTTCATCGTCACCCAATGCTCCGCACATCAAGAACAGAGAAACAGTGGGTTCAGACTTGTTCATTGGTCCGCACCCACAATGTTTGTTGTTCAAACAACTTCGAACAATTTCCAAACAATTATTCACATGTCGAGAATTTAATCCACATAAAGTAAAATAAATCAAAACCCCCTACTTGAAATAATTCGTCGAACGAGGATCGTCTCGGAGAAACGGCGTCGCCGAAGACGACGTCGCGGGAAGAGGATTGTGGGCATCACGGTACACGGCATCAGGGAGGAGAGGATCATCAGCGTCACGTTTTCAATCTCTGAGGAACTAGCGTTCTTCGTCGTCTTTCGTTGGAGGCCGGCGTTCTTCATCGTTCCTCACGTTCTCCAACGAAGAAGATAAAGATTCGAAGGCTTGAGCAATTCCTCTCCAAACCATCTCACACAACGAAATAATCCGTAAAAAAATAAGACTTTGTCTTTTTTTATTAACACACACAAGCCATCATTAACTTCGAAAATAAAAATATTTCACGAATTAATTACATTGGATAACTTAATCAATTAAGTATTAAGAGAGGTGACTTGCAACAAGTGGGGGTGTGGGTGTGTTACTGAAATAATGGGGGTTTTCCAACTTAATGGGAGGTTTTGAGGAAGTCTAAATGGTGGTGCTCATGTGGGGCCCACCTCACTAATTTCCTATCAAGAGGGGTTAGGATTTAGTGGGTCCCACCTCAACTTCCATATATAGGTTTAATCTACTTAGAAAATAAAATAAAAATTGTTGCACAAATTTTATTTTATTAATTAGTTAACCCATTATTTTTAATAACCACACCCAAGTAAACACAACTCCAGAAAAGGTGTTCCTAAGCAATTATCAGTGATGTGGTTTCATCGGTGCGCTCAGATTTCGATTACGAGCACCGGTTCTAAAGTTAGGAACACCCGCTCGTTCATTCACTGAATGTACCCGAGATAATCTTTGGAAACTGATTCCGGGCACACCGTGCCTCGAAATCAGGTGCCGTCTGAAACAACGTACTCATAAAATTCCTAAAAAAAATTAAGAAAAAATTTCCCTTGATTTTTACGGGTGTTTACATTACTCCCACCTCAGGGCTTTACGTCCCTGTAAAGATATATCACAAACTAGGGAAACAAATGAGGGTATTGAACACACATATGAGCCTCCCGCTCACGAGTTCTCTCCTAGAGGTTTCCATGCTGCCATCTGATGCGCACTAGTGGAATCGACCACCCATGTAGGACCCACTCATGTCGGTCGTCGATCTCCACCGGGAACTCCGCAAAAGTCACCCCATCGCAAAAGATATGTGTCGGGTCATGCACGTATATCATCAGCTGAGATACGAGGAAAAACATCGTGCAACTGATGCAACTGAGGTGGATGGGTCCAGTGGTAAACCACCTCACCTACACTATTGAGGACCTAGAAGGGTCTGATGAACCATGGAGATAACTTGTTATCATGGCTAAAAATCCATAATCCATGTCGAGGTGAGTCCTGCAAGAAGACATGGTCGCCATCCTCGAACTCTAGTGGTCTCCGCCTCCTGTCAGCAGAAGACTTTTGTCAGCTCTAAGCTATCCTCATCCGCTCTTTGGGGACCTGGACCTTCTCTGGTCCTACAAGAGCTGCTATGATTTCTTCTATTCTGATAAGAGAAATCCAGTCTCATCCCATGGATGGACTACATTATTTTCCTAATATAGTCAATCCCGACATGGATGATACTAATCCATACCAAGGATGACGTCATATGGCCTCGACGATACTACCCAGAGATCCAACCGTTACTCTCGCCTCCAAGGGTTGAGTCACACTGTCGGCACCATTGTGTGGCCACTGGGTCTCCTCTAGTAGGTATCTCAAAGTGAGGATCAAGTCAAAGGTTTTTAAACCGGAACCACTTAGTAACCACACAAAGAGAGGACATGAAAGTAAATTCCACACGAAAGGTGTCTTTTATTAAAGCATCTCAAAGTACAAAGACACAAAGCATCCACAAACAAACATCAACAAATCTAGAAGCAATACGAACAAAAGTCTCCATGTCTAGAGCTAGTCCCGCTCCTGTCCATATGCTCTCGGAGCTCCACGATCATATGCCTCAGCTTCCTGAAGCTGAGCTCTCCCATGTCCACCTGTTCCCTACGGTCTGGGTGGTCTTCCTGGTGGTGGTGGTGGTAGGGCCTCAAAGCATCGCCCACCAACCGCTGCACGTCCAGCTCCCCTGCCTCGGTCACCTGCTCCAAGAGATCCGCCCCGATCGAACCTATGCCTCTGCCTATGTGGTCCCTCATTTATCCGCTAGTCATATGTATGGAAGGTCGGACAGTCACATGCCATGTGACCAACTCTGCCACAGGAGTAACAATGTCCGCTCCTGGTAAGTCGTTCTCCACCCTAGGTGCCTCGCACACACGATCCTATGCCATGTGGTCAATCACCTATAGGTCTGGTCCTCTTGGACCGCTGCGTTGTCTGTCTACTGCCCATTACAGAAGACTCTTCCGCATGCCGGCTAGTGGTGGGTCCTACTTCTGGAGATTTCTTAGCAAGGAAACCCTCTAATAAGAGGTCTCGCTCCAACACCCCTATCTGCGTTGGGATGATGTGAGAAAAAACTGATGGTCTAATCTCTCACCTGATCCCCTGCTCGAAGGTTCGGGCCCTGATGAACGGGTCTTGTACCATGTCTGTCAAATAGCTTGAGAGATCAGAAAATCTTGTCGAGTATTGGGAGATCATCATGCTTCCCCGCCGCAGCTATCGTAGCTCCTAAATGTTCACCGCACGGAGGGTGGATGGGATGAACTATGAGAGGCAGAGGCTCTCAAAGTCCATCCAGAGGAGAGATGCCTCATCGTACACCTAGAGAATCAATCTCCACCATCTGCCTACTGCCGCGTGTAGGAGGCTCGCTGCAAGGATCACCATGAGGTCAGGTGGTGTCCCCACTAACCTGGAAACTCGCACAACCGCCTTCAGCCAATCCTCGGCTGCCTGAGGGTCCGTCTCCCCATTGAACCTTGGCGGTATGTGACACTGAAACTCGTGCAGTGCACTAAGGCGATGTGCACTCTCATAGGTTGGGGGTGGTGGCATCGGCGGCTCGGCGGGTAGAGGTACCACTGGTGCCTCCATTATAAAAGGGCCCTAAACTGAGGACTCGTCGCTCGGTGGCCTTTCGTCTCGCACAAAGCTCTGAACCCTAGCTGGATGCCGTCGTGGGGCCATCCTAAAAGGAAACAGGTGTGCCATGGTTAAAACACTATACTTGGTGAGCTGACACAAAGTAATCACAAAGAAAACTTTTGAAACACACATGCAATTGGTGTTTTTGTCCACTGAGTCAGAAATCCGAAGTCAGGGTCCTGGTGTACGAATACGTCAGCTGCCGCACCAACACTGGACTCCTTGGACAGATAAACACATTAAATACCCTTAACACTATTACTTCACACAGATTAATGATCAGAGTCCTAAGTTCTGCGGTATAACCGAACTCCATTGATACCAATTTGTCACGACTCGTCCTCGAGACCCGTGTCGTGACTACCCAGAGCCCGCCTCCCATAGGCCAGGGGCTGGCGACTAGAACCAAAGACATAAATCCCAGAAAAAGGGGAAGACATTGCCTTATAAAGTAAACAAATTCAACAGAGTAGACAGAAAATGTAAACACTAAGTAAAACTGGGTACAATAGTAAGTGTAGAAAGTAAATGGGCCAGAATAAAAACCCAAACTGAAAATAAGTACAACTGGAAAAAAAGTACAGCAACTGAAAGTAAATCAGAAACGTCGAGTCATCCACTGGAAGTCCCACCTGAAGGGTGGGTACAAATAGCCTCCTCAGCTCCTCGGTCCAGCCATCCGCTCCATGTACGTCCCGCCCAGTGGTCCACCTCCAGGTATCAACCTGCTCCACAAGCCTCAACCACAATCAGCGCTGTCTGTCGTCTGCATCAAACACAACGTAGTGCGGGAATAGCTCGTGTAGTGGTGTGTATATGCTACTCAGTAGGGACCCTGAGACGGTTGAAGGTCTCCTAGAATCCACAAAGGATAATCCACAAAGGAATGATACAATCACGAAATAACATCCAACACTACTTAGGTATATGCCCATAAATATACCTAATTCATCAACTCTAGTTCGGCTCCAACATCCGAGCCCATGTTTGATCACGTCCACACAGGATAGTACAACCCAATCCACATAGTAAATCATAACACAATCCACATAGGAATTCAAGTCAATTATATCGAAGATAATTATTGAAATTCAAGACTCAGTTCACACAGGTATACTTCTTCGTAAGGTGATAGGGATGATCAGATGTATCCAATGATTCATCAAGGATGGGACCCTCGTAGGATACTAACCCAACTAAGCTGTTGAACCCACGTAGGATACTACAACATAGGTCAATATTGTCAGACCCACAGAGTATACAAGTACTGTAGTCGTCACCGTCGATCCCACAGAGGATTCCAGTATGGTTGTTGTCATCGCTGAACCCATAGAGGATTCCAGTACAAATGTATTCATCGTTGAACCCGTGGGGGATTCCAGTATGGTTGTCATCATCCTAGAACCCAGAGAGGATTCCAGTATGAAAGTCTTCATCGTCGAACCCACGAAGGATTCTTGTACGATTGTCATCATCGTTGAACCCACAGAGGATTCCAATACGAAAGTCTTCATCGTCGAACCCATAGCAGCTGGGGAACTCCTCCACTATCAAGTACAGTGGGCCTGCTGCAACAACCAAGCACTTCCCACCAAGGGTCTTCCGCTACAACCAAGCGCTCCCCCTCATATCCTATAGAGGTACTCCTTCTATTGAGTACCGCAGATCTTCTGCTACAACAAAGCGCTCCTCCGCCATGGGTCTGCCGCTACAACCAAGCTCTCCCCACTGGGCTATTGAAACACTTCGAGTCAATCGATCACCAGTCGTCATGTCTCAGCCAGCACTAGGGTTTCTGCACACAACACGCTCGTTCCGATAGGTTCCTCTCCACGATCCTATAGATCGATACATCAACTATCATGTAGACCATATTTGATGTATCACAATGTTCCGTCTTATCAATAGGAACACAACGCGGCAGACGGCGCGTCAATCAGACGCCCAGTCTGAGAGTTATTGGCCTTTTCGTCCCAGGGGCCCGGTTGGTTTTTAAGCTAAAATCAACCCAAACATACTCCAGCTGCTTCCAAACCTTGAGGAGAGTAAGCCAAATGGTCTGTCTCACTAAGAAGAATCCATCAAAGTCGATGGCACGTCAATCGGACGTCCGGAGCTCAAGTTATAAGTGTTTCCGCTCCGAGGGCCAGGTAGGTTTCGTGTTCGAACCAACCCATCCATACCCTGTGTTCTCTGAAACCTTGATTTTAATATACTGAAATAACCATCTCGTTCCATGGATCACCACATAACTGACGGTGAGTCGATCGGAGGTCTGCATCCCATGTTATGGGAAAAAAACGAAATTGGTCCGAAAATGGGTGGTCTGGGCACGGTCTGACCCGGCCCACCCCCCCTGGTCAGCCCAAACCGGGTCAACCTGACCTGGGTCCGGGTCCGACCCGGTAGGGCGCTTCCCGGTCCTATCCGCGCAACCTGGCCCGACCCGGCTGGGTGGCACGCTAGCTCGGACAGCGTGCGAGCATGGGGGGATGACGCCCCCCCTCCCTACGCTCCGCGGATACGGCGAGTGCCGCGTACTCCTCCGGATCCCGCGTGACCATGGGATCCCAGTCACCTGCCACCGCAGCTTTAGCCGCGACGGTTCCTCTTAGCGGAGTGCTAGGATGCTGCTGCCTCCAGTCGTCGGCGCCGCCAGTTATGTCCGCGTGCCACCAGAGTTATTCTGGTGGTGCTTTCTTTTTTCTTCTGCACCAGGGGTCGTCTCGGGACCTGTAGATTACTGTGACAACCTCTAATTGCTCAACGGTCCCGTTCCATCGTCGTCCAACGTTCCGCGCATCCAAAACAGAGAAACTGTGGTTTCAGACTTGTTCATTGGTCCGCACCCCCCCGCGTTAGTGGTTCAAACAACTTCGAACAATTTCTGAACAATTATTCACATGTCAAGGATGTAATCCACAAAATTTAAAATAAATCAAAACCCCCTACATGAAAGAAGTTTTCGAATGAGGATCGTCATGGAGAAACAGCGTCGCGGAAGACGGCGTTGCGGGAAGAGGATCATGGGCGTTGCGGTACACATCGTCGCGGAGAAGAGGATCGCCGGCGTCACGTCGTCGATCTCCGAGGATCTAGCATTCTTCGTCGTCTTTCATCAGAGGCCGACATTCTTCATCATTCTTCGTGTTCTGCAACAAAGAAGATGAAGATTCAAAGGCTTGAGCAATTCCTCTCCAAACCATCTCGCACAACGAAACAATCCAAAAAGAAATAATACTTTGTCTTATTAAATTAACACACACAAGCCATCATTAAATTCAAAATTCAAAATAATTCATGAATTAATTACATTGAATAACTTAATAAATTATTTATTAAGAGAGTTGACTTTCAATAAGTGGGGGTGCGGGTGTGTTACTCAAATAATGGGGGTTTCCAACTTAATGGGAGGTTATGAGGATGTTTAAAAGGTGGGGCTTGTGTGGGGCCCACCGTAATAATTTCCTATCAAGAGGGGATAGGATTTAGTGTGTCCCACCTAAACTTCCATATGTAGGTTTAATCTACTTAGAAAATAAAATAGAAATTGTTGCACAAATTTTATTTTATTAATTAGTTAACCCATTATTTGAAATAACCACGCACGAGCAAACACAACTCCATAAAATGTGTTCCAAAGTAATTACCGGCACTGTGGTTTCATCGGTGCCCTCAGATTTCGATTCCGACCACTGGTTAAAAAGTTAGGAAAACCCGCTCGTTCGTTCACGGAACGTAACCGAGCTAAAATTTAGAAACTGATTCCGGGCACACCAGGCCTCAGAATCAGGTGCCGTCAGAAACTGCATACTCGAAAAATTCAAATAAAATTAAAAAACAATTTCCCTTGATTTTTACAGGTCTTTACAGATTCATTCCACAACACATGGAATCTGGAAATTAAAGGATTAACATAACAAAAAAACATAATGAATGACGATAAATAGAATAACTCTTACGAAATTACGACAAGGTAATAGGTGTAAATGGGAGGGATTAATGAGAGAGAAAGAGGTATCTCACCATTACCAAAAAAGGAGACCTGTATAGGAGAGTTGAAGAATCATACCATATTATTTTTAGTTTAAAAATAAAAGTGTATATCAAAATTAAAAAACATGGAAAAAATGAGAAAGGAATAAATCCCTTACTTGAGTATGTGATTTAAAGGGATTGAGGGGGGGATTCTTGGGAGCATAGGGTGACTTAGGAGGTTTATAGAGTATGTAGGGAAGAGTATAGACCTGATCCGTATATTTATAGTGAATATAAGTTGGAGATTGGGTGGGTTTATATAGGTAATGGGAGGGGAAATCTTTAATATTTCAAATACATAGGTTTTGTAATCTATATAATAAAATTGTCAAAACCACAAGCCTTACAATGGTTTTTCCCCATGGTTTTTACTGATGGGAGTGGAAAATATTTTTTTATAAGGCCAATGGATGGAAATATTAAAATATTAGGTTGATTATGCTGAGGTGACTCACACTCTCAAGGAAGTCATTTAAAAAGGATTAAATATTTAATATGTCTTGGAGGGTCCATTAAGCATTGTAAAATTAGTCAAAAAAATATAAAATGATGTTATTTTAAATATAATAAGAATATTTTCTGATTATCTCATTTATATTATTTTATTATATCACTATTGAGTCATTATGATGTCAGAAAACACATTATATATTTATATCGTATTTATTTTTTACCAAAAAATATAGATTGTCTCCAAAAATGATGAAATATCAACTGCTGGATAATTTCGACATCATGATAAAAAAATATTTTTATTTTATCTACATAATTTTCAAATCATTAGACTTTTTAATTTCAAAATTTATAATGACATTTATAGAATATTCATGTCTTTTAACAAAAAACTATTTTCAAAACATAATAAATATTGAAATTGTATACATAACAATTATACTATGATTTAAATTTAGTAAAATATATTTTAGTAATAATATTTTATTATATTATTTTTTAATTAAAAAATCCATTAATTCATCAAAATAGATGATGTAATTGAATTTAAATATTAACTTGAAATACTATTTGTTCTTGAAACACTATTTACAATATAACAACAATAATATGACTGCAAATTATTTATTCTATACAAAAAATAATGCACATAATAATAATTCTAGGGTCTTGTTATATAACCCTTTATTAAACTTCCATGTGCACTAATATTATGGTTTTCAATGGTGGGATTTTTTGGGGGCATTCGGTAAACATTGTTTGGGATGTGATCTCAATGAATTTGAATTCTCCCCTAAACGGGTTCTCTCCTGATTATGTTGTTGGATCTCATCATTGGATTGCTCCTGGGAAAAGCCCATAAATTCTATCACCTTCAAAAGATCCAATAAATTTCCTTCAAATGGAACTATCCTATAGGTTGAGGCCATCACATTCTTTGTTTTTTCCAAAAGGTTTTGTTAAAACCCTACATATACCGTAGTAGTGTGATCAGTATTCAATCTCTATATTATCAATTTTAATGGTACTTAAAGGTTATTTCAACCCAATAAAAAAGAGCATGTGTTTTCTATATCCACAATAAATTTAATAAAATAAAATAAATGGAAATATATTAATGAATGACTGGGTCATTATGCCCTCCTAGGGCCGAAGCTATAATGGGTATCCACATCGGTGTAAGTCCCTTAATACATAATTTATTCATAACTTGTGGGACTGAATTTAATTAAAAGTATTACATACTCTCTAATCCATCAAAAGATGAGAAGTTGGAACATTATCAGGAGTCATTTTTATATAACCCCTATCCATATGCTCAGAGTACATAAAACACATAAATGGGTTAGGGTCGATCCAATTGATGAATACTATGATTATTTTTTAAATTATATATGTGGGAATCCTTCCAAAGTATAGAACATTAATAATTTTATTCATAATTCTCAGTTTAAAACATTGATGTGTAATTATCATGCATAAATAACCTCATTTGAATTGTATAATATCCAGTTGTATCCTATTTCTCTCAATGAGCATGCCTCACACGTGCTTATGGTTGGGAAATGAAATTTTCAATAACATTTTGAGAATTACCCTAGTTTGGGATCTATTTAGGGATATAATTCCGGTTACAACTTATCTTTACTCGATAGGCCATACTCTTGATGGGGAAATATAGGGAAACAATAAATACCTAAACACATCACTAGTCCAATGTTTTTTTATCATTAATGACACATACATGATCTATAATGTCTCTAATTTTTATATTAAAATGATATTTAGGATTACTCTTTCATGAAATATCTCTCTATTTAAATCCATTATACATGATTTTAAAATTAATGTATCGGTCTACTCACATTACAATAAACTATGTCATGCAAACATCATAAGTTTTTATTCTAGTTCCCATAGGATGCATAGAATGACACATAGTTTTTTAATAACATATCCATGATACCAATACCAACATCAACGATAATAAACTCTTGAGTTCCAAAAAATATTTAAATTAAATAATAATAAATAAATGAATTAATGATTCAGAACCCATGATATGAACACAGTTATTCCTATCAATACATGGTGTTAATCAAGTTATAAAAATAGGAGTATTATTTCCCATATCTCATATTTGGAATGGTTTAATTAACTTATCTTATTAATATAATAGTTCCTTATAGTAAAAAAATCCCCACAAAAATAGTGTGATGATCCCGAAAACCCATCCTCTCAACCAATGGGAGTTTCGATGTGTCATTTTGTCTAAAACCCCAATGGGACACCAAAAATTGGAATGTAATATCATTTAATGTTATATATGTGGGAACCATTAGTATTATTCATTAAATATAAATTTGTTAAACCTGATACAACTGATTTTTCATCCATATTAAACCACCCTAAACTAGTCATCAGGTAAATTACCAAGAAATTTTTTTAATATACATTCGTATTTGTGATTTAATCCAATTTCATATCCCCAGTTATTCAATGAGTTGATATCTATCTCCATACATATCACCCCTAGTTAGCATGAAATTATAGTAAATAAGAAAAAAAATAACAGTAGTGTTTTTAATGATGTTTTCTATGTTTATCATTTATAAAAAGTCATTGTGGTAGAATTGTTATCCCTACCACGTGATCTCTTCTTATGGTCAAAATAATCCAATGAAATGGTATTCTAATGGACCCATACCATTTCATGAAACAAAATTACTTTACTGTAATCACCATATCGTATTTATCTTTAAAAAAATATAGTAATCATCATAATCCTTCATAATATCGGTTAGTAGTGATAAAACTAGTCTGTTTCATACTTGAATACAATCTAATATTCTTACTCAACAAGAGTACTATTATGGGATTAAAGGATATAATTAATTCATAAAAATATATAAATATAATAGATTAGATCAATCATATAATTTTCTTGGATGTAATATATAGTTGATGACCAAAATCCCATCACTTTTTCTTCTTCTTCTTCAATGCATATGAATGATATTTTTTATGAGTTCCTCTGTTTCTTTATCTTTGGTACTCAAAATATTTAATACAAAAAAGTATTTCTTTTATACTAATTTTTATTAGTTTAAACACCCTTTTTATTTTGAAAAAAAATAGTTTCATAACAAAATTCGTTATCATTTTTATATAAATATTAATCACTATATCATTTTATATAAATATCATATAGTATAATGTTCCATTTTGAAAATATATATAAATTTATGATTAATAAAATTAGTCCTTTTAATGATGGGAATCATTAATCCTAATATTGCATCAAATTTATTTTTATGTAGCTTAGACATTCAACTTTTTTATTCCTCAAAAAATTTGGATGAATCATGGATTGTATCTTTTAAAAATTCTTGATGACCCTTCTATTAAAATTTTAAAATAATAATTAATGTGTCCATATATTCATTAACTTTTTGTAATACCACAGAATAACAAATATTTATGAATCCATGAATTCATGTGAATCTTGAAACGTTTCAACCGTGGTTTTAGCTTCCCCTGGTCACATTTTCACCACATGGGAAAAAAACTCAATACAACTCATCACATATTGACCTGAATCACTCAATGAATATTAGTGAGACAACTTCATGATTTTACTTAAACATGGCTATACCGAATGCATGTTCTACCAACAATTAGATAGGGACAATAACACATTTTTAGGGGAACTATACAATCACATTAGTGTAGTAAAACATCAAAAATAACCATTCATCATCTGTATAGTATATAATATTATTATGGAATAATTAAATATTAAACAGATTGTAATGAAATGTTATTTTTTGGGGGGCCAAAGAGCCATGTTATACATGAAATACTATTCATTGACTAGGACGAAAACATATAAACAAGGAATGAAAATGAATACAGAAGGCTCTTATAACACTCCTCCAAAAACTATTTTCCTATGATTCATGTAATTATTAATTCATCTAACATGATTTCTCCTAATTCTCATCCAAACCCACGCCTACAACTACATGAGCATATTCTTGGGTTCCCCGGTTTAACAGTGTCTTCAACATGGCATGTGTAAAAAACTCAGTAGAAAACCACCAATGTGGTCCAATTCAAATATAATAAAATCATTATATTTTTATGTAAACTACTGGGCTAAACTAATGATATATAATATCTAAATATATAGTTAATTACCAATTCTTTATCTAGGGCTTAATGGCTTCCATTTTCATACAATTCCTTCTTTGACTTTTTTCCAAAAAGGTATCCGAGAAAGCTACACAACCTTATTGGGATAACAGGTCTATCACCACGATCATCTATACTCACCTAGGATATATATAATTTAGGATTCTATTTATTAACTTGAAAAAATGAAATTAATTCATTTATAAATATATTATACTTCTGAAGTCACATTCAACCAGTGGATCCATTATGATGTATCAATATTCAAAAATAAATAATAACATCATATATATATATAGATGTTTATTTTCAATAAAAATATGGAAATGGGAAAATTCATAAGTTGTATGAACATTAAGAAATATGAAATTAATATTCTTCTGGATCCAATGTAATATATTTTAAATGTTCAATCACTAAATCATATGAACATTGTTAAAAATCATTGGGAAATTAAAGAAGGTGTGTCTACCAAATCCTATGGATTATCCCAAGAATCTATTATGGAGATCATCATCAATCCGAGGGGATTTTTCAACAAACTAATTATTGTGAGAAATGATTCCACCAGAATACCACAGCCACCACCAGAATCTAATATATCATAGAATCATGGGTGACATAAAATTAAGTGGGGATCAAATATTCAATCAAAACCTCTTCTATAATCACGGTGTAGGAGGAAATTATTGTGATAATAATACTTTTAGTTGTAATAGAACTAAATGAAATAAGGAATGTAAGAAGTCCTAATGATGTTACTCTGAGGATCCCGACCATTCCAATATATCATGTCAGGAAAATATGAATAAATCAATGAAGAAAATCATCATTTTACAAGAAGAATAAAAAATAACAAGGTGAATGAATATTTAAAATAGTTACTTGGATGAATTCTGATAAAAAATCTCTACATCCGCATCCTGTCTGGTTCACGAGTTCAGCATGGGTTCTGAGGTGATATCTGATACCATATCTACCCAAACCCATAATTGTATTTTTTTTATTAGTTAACCATGATAGTAACTGCTATAGTACATTAGGTAAAATAATTTTTGAGGTGTAACTTTAATGATACTCGAGATCCACACAAAACTATAGGTGTCCCTATGCGGATCCCATTTGTTAGTATGATAATAAAGAAACTGAAAATTCCCCATCTCATTATCTCCCATGACCTAATAAATTGGGTAGCACAAAATTACATTCAACACATTGTCTTTCCATAATGGAAACAATCAAAAGATGTATCATGAACCATCATGAAAAAAAGGTCTCTTTGGGATGGTATCCACACCCAAACTATTCAATTATGCCTAAGGACCACCCACTATGGACATCATAAGGGTTGAAAAATCTCACAAAGACTAACCTCACCTCCTCAAAGGGTCAATATGCCACTTGAGTTCTATAGGGTTACTATCTTTCCCATTTGGGTTTGAAAAATGAATCAAGTGCCCATCGATATTTAGTACCTCCTAACATCCATACATTTTTATTTAATTATATTATTTTAATTAATAATTCCATAGGAATATTTTTTAAAAAGGGAAATCACTATCAAGGGTGATCCCAATATTCAAAATTCATCCATATATCTTTATAAATTCCATAGGGGTACCATGAAAGACCACCTACCTCACAAGAATAATTCCATATATTTTTCTAGGGATATAATTAGCTACCATTGACCATTTAAGATCATCCAAGATATACATAATCATGTATAATATAAAACACCCTTGGAAGTGATTAAATTAAATTAAATTATGAATATTTAAGTAATCTAAAAAATTTATAAATAATTCATCAATTTAAATTATAAATATATATCTATCAAATTTTCATTGAATGATTCCATAAAAAAATTATGACACAGTAATCAACAACCTCTCAAACCATATATATGACCTTTTATTAATTCTAATCCCTATGTAATTGTTATGAAAATACAATAAATTAAATTTAAATTAATATTTAATGTAATTAGAAACCACTATGGAAAAATATACCAATGTAACAACACATGTAAATGTAAGTACAACCATCTAGGTCGTCATGTTCTAAAGAAGATAAAAATTCACATACCCATTATAGAATTCAACTATGATATGGTGGAATTAGATGTAAAATCCCAAAACAAGGGAAAAAATTTAGGTAACCAATAATGTGGGAGGTTAGTGGATCCATGGGGAGTGAAATACATTCCACCAATCCCCTATGCACGGATAAAAAATAGAAAAAGAAAACCACACATTAATGGGGGAGAAATAAAAAAAGAGGGGGATTCCTAGGTAATGTGTTAGAGAGGGAGGAAGAAAATATCGGGACAAACTCTTATATAACCTAAGGAAATATTTTTAAATTCTCTCATATTAGAAAACAATAATGTTTTTCACATAGTTTGGACATAAGGTTTCCTAAACCCTTTGCTAATCAAACACCCCATCTATCTGAGCCAGACCTTCTTTTCACTGTAATAACACAATGATTAAAAAAACATGTTCTAACCATATGTCATATATGAAATCAATTATACAAACCCACAATTTTCCCCGATCACATTTCATCGTTTTCTCAAGTCATGAACCAATACAAAATAGGACATAATCTTTAGCCAGAATTTATCACTAAGCATGCTCCAACTCTGTACCCCAGACTACACATATCTAACACACTAACCACAGGCCTCAAGACATAGAAAGACTCCCAAAAATATGATATACCTTATGATCCAAAAAAAAAATTCTGAAAACTTCACCTTGATATGTTCTAGCTATTTTTATTCTCATCTATACTTATAGTAAAATATCTAACCATACAATAGTTGAAAATTACCCATCCTTCTATATTTTTCCAATTTTTCATGTTGGAAACAAAAATATGATCCATATGATATGTTAAGGAAGGTGCAGACATTTTAGAGAAAAAATGATCCAAAATAGACAAAAAACCTCTTGGGGATTCTTTTTTAGAAGAATCAAAGATTCATTAATGGATGACTCTTGTAGAGACCTCATACGTGGAGGCTTATTTTCAAACCATACAAACCCATGATGAGACCCATCATGAGTCCGATGAAAAATCACATCCATGTAGTGATTTTATAGTAGAATTGATGCATCCAACGATATAATTCCCATTTGATAAGAGTATATTTTTGTCCTGAATCACTTAACAACATTTCAAATCCCTTATCTTATAAATATCCAACTCATTCCAACCATTAAATGATAGATACTCGACATTTCAACTTCCAAATTGTTCCCAATTCTCGAGGAATTTGATCATCATGAACAAGATTTAAAATGATCATCCCTGGAATTCTAGCTTCATGAAACCCAATTCATATGTTTTTGAATACCTCCAAAAAATGTGGTGATGACTTTTGAGATGTAATTAACAATTCAAGAATGAATTGTTCCAAATGGGGAATATTAGGCTTTGTGAAGAATAATGTCTTCATGCATCACTCCATTAACATGTCAGGATTTAATTTGGAGGGAGGGTCACAATATTTCTTGAATCCTACCCTATAAAGATATACTAACCTTTTCTAAGAAAAACAAAATTCATGGAGTACCACTCTATGAGGCCATATGATTCATGAAGCCCCTCTTCTAGGATTTACATACTGGACCCCTTCTGGTCAAACCTCATCATGAAGGATTAGTTCACAAACTCTCAAAGCATATCTAGGATTGGTACATCTATGTGTTAAGTCCCTATGTAACCAGTACCACATAATCCTATGGACCCTTGAAATTCACGTGTTTCCTCATATTTCTATATTCCTTTTTCTTATATATATAGGTATGCTAACACCTCTTGGCTTCTTAGCATAAGCATGCTTACATGGACCATATGATTTTTCACTGATACACACCTTTGAATCCTATTACACTCAATGTTATTCCCCTCCTAATGTTGTATTAGTAGATATAATGTAAGACCTTAGGGTATTGAGTGAGTCTCCCATGTCCGTGATGCATTTCCTAAAACTACATATTCCCAACGTCCTCAACACATAATGTCATATTGTCGCCATATCTTTTATAAATGGCATAGGATATTACGTTTGTGACTAGAAATGGATAGTCTAAACACTTACAATCTTCACAAGGAATGATATCTTCATCACAATGAATTTTATCCTCCCTATATGAAATCATATCTACCTAAGGCAGATTACATGAATATACCCCACACCATCTCTCGGTGGTGCTTCTTTCACTACACAAGCCTCATGTATACTACATACTCTTCTTTCTCATAATGAAAAAACTCACATGGACTTATAGGTTTTTAGGGGCCTTGACATATTTCCAATAAATCTATAGGAAAATACTATTCATAATCCCCAACCATACTCACCTGAGGGTCCACTTCAATGAATAAGTCCCAATCACATGCTCCATAGACAACCTTTTTAGTGAAAACCTCAATCCCATCACATCCTCTACAATGGGTGTCCTATTTAAGTACAATAGCAACCCCTTATGAACTATTTTAACTTTGATTAAAAACTATCTAGGATACGTAGGAAGCCTATACAAGGACCAAATCCCCATATCATCCGCATCCATCTTGATTTTCCTCAGGCCACCTCATAATAGTAAGATCATTCCCATACCCAAATACCACATCTCAGTTGGACCCCTTTAAGTATCCTCTATTTTAAGACCCGCACCAAATCCATCCCTGATAAATCCTCTTGTTAAGGGAATATTTTGTGAATAATCCCCACACCAACCCTCAATAAAATTCATTTCATGGAGAGAGTGTCTTGACCACATGACGTTAAACTAATGGGATTGGTCCTAACACATGACCTTAAGCTACGACATCAAACTATTATGTTTTCATCCATTCATTATTGGCTGGGTACATATGATGCCTCATTGAGGTTTAATTTCAAAAATGGTGAACCTCGGTTTCCATTTAAAAGGGTTTCACCTCCCGAATCCACTTCTAGGTTTGTCCTTATCCACATTCATGGTGTGATACCTTCCTTTTATGAGATACAAATATTGGGTTGGAATCCGTGGGCAATAAGATCCATTATCTTTCAAGGTGCGTCATCATACCATTATGGGACACCCCTCTATGGTCTTCCTCAAGGTGAATACTGATCAATACATCATCAATACGCTTCTGGTTATCTCTCATAGGGATATACCTCTTTGATATGTTTCTACCGCACATTCAAATCATCCTTCTTCTATGTTTGAAAGAGGTTAAACTGCTGACTTTTCCCATGACACTACCTCATGAAAATACTGGGATTCTTGATGTGATTTACTGAGAAAATCTATTACTATGGCATCAACTAACTCATTATAAACATGGGACACCAGAGCTGATTGCCTTAGAAGTTTGGTGATTTTCGCATTAGACACCTCATGATAATATTCTTTGGATTCATTCCAAAGATTATTCCATGATATTCCCTTATATGATTAGTAATATAGGTGAACAAATTTTCTATGGAAAAAAAATATTATTGATGTCCAACATGATAACCCTTTTGAATGAATCATGATTCCTTTTCATGAACCATTGGAATTTCTTGAAATATGTAGCGTAATTAACCAGAACCCACAAAGATATGTCATTGGGAATGGGTTAAACAAAAATGTCATAAATATATGAGGGATACCATGAATAGGAGACATGTTAAAAGGAGTAATCATTGGAATGAGGAACCAATAGTCTTTCATATTTCGATCGAGGAGAAAAATTCATCATTGAAAGTGATTAAAGTCACTAGACTTTGGAATGTGAGAATGAAGTACGCCATAATTGTGATGCCATCATGAATTCAACATGATACATGGAGAACCATAGATAAGGAATTAGAAACATAAAATGGGGAACATGAAGTGAAAATTTTATCCTTCAACCATGGGGAATGGTCATATTGGTCATTAGGTCGCATATTTTACTCTAAAGCTATTGATGTCATCCCACCAAAGGAAATGGTAAACCTGATGTAAAAATAATCTTCTTTAGTATGGAAACTAGTAGAATTTGAGATATCAAAAAATTATAATGTTACTATATCTGGAAATTTAGTTCCAGGACCCACCACGTGTATAGTGCACCCAACATGGAACTCCCAATAAACTTGGGTAGCTAAACGTTGGGCATTTCTGGCTATGAAATGATCATTGTTTATCTCTCTCTCTGACCATAATAGTTCTAATGAATATGTGGAATTGGGAATATATTTCCTCTTATCCATACTATAATTCAAAACCCCCGACATTGTAGGACCCATGTTATAGTATACCATCCTCCCAGTGGCAAAAAATATAGGGGTAGGAGGAATGTGAATGGGGAAAACCTACATGCTACCACCTCAACCTTTAAAATCCTCATCTCCATAATATAGCAGGATCTCGATAACCATATTATGATATGATATTATCTAGATAAGGTTGATTTACACCCTCATACAGTAGTTTGAGTAGGAGGGGGTCATTCCCACAATGGAGATGGCTCACCCGGAACCAGAGGCTTCTGTACCTCCCTGACACTGAATCCCACCAGGGCTATGCAAGGAGAAAGTACTCCCCACTCCAACATCGAGCCACATCATTATAATCTCTCTAAAATAATCCTATGAATTTATTCCCGATTCTTATGAGGTATGGGATACCTGGGTCACCCTGGCTATGACTACTACTTAGGATCCTCCAATAAGATCTTCCACCTGGCCTTGTTAGCACTAACAACTGCATACCCTTTCATCCGAAGAACTGATGGATTATATAGATACTAATTTAGTACCTATCCGGACCACCAAATTCTAATGTAAGTCACAAGAACATGGGAATTATTGACACGGGGGATCATATATGATATCTCTTGTCTCCCCTTTCACTACATGTACATTCCACTAGTCCCCTAGAGCATAAGAGCATAAATAAATCCATACACAGTTGGGATCGAGACCTCTGCCCCCACACTCGTAGTTTCGTTTTACTCTGTAAATTTATGGAACCGCTAGTAGTCAATGGATGATGGTTTTTTGTCATGGAATTCAATAAAGAGGTCCAACCCATGATATCTCAAACAAAAGAAGTGGTCCTCCCCACTCCCATAATCCAAATAGTGGTCCTCTCCACTATTCCAGTGTTGTTCAAAGTGGAGTTCCTCACCGCTTCCTAGACATTAAGTATAGAGGTCCACCTTATACTCATGGATACAAATATGGAGTTCCTCCCCATGCTACAGACCATCAGTGAAAATGTCATCATTATGTAATTCCTAGATCAAGTGGAGGTCCTTCTTATATCAGAGATGATCAATCAAGAGGTCTTCACCACTTACAAAAACAAAATTATGTTCTTCCCTAGGTTTAAAGCATTAATTAAAGCAAAGGACCTCTATGATTCATCCACAAATATACTCGATGTCCTCCCCACTCTGAAAACAACTAATATGAAATCCATCTGCATATCCTAGCCAATCAAATAAAAGTTCCTCCCCAATCTTACAGCCATTATCCTAGAGGTCAACCCCATGATGAGAAAATATCCTTCCCTAAATAATAATTGTGAAGAATAAGAATGTACCACCACTATCAATGGAAAAATTACAATAAATTACAATCTATATTCAACCACATTAACAATTCATATTATGAGGATGAAAGTGTTTTAGTGATAGAATGATCACCCCCGTCATCTTGATCAATGTTTGGTACAAGATATTGGTAGGTGACCTTTTTCACCCTTGAATGTGATATCTATAAAATACCCAAATCCCTCGCTTGTTTCATTTAGGTGGAGGAATATTCCGCTCCATTATAGGGGATCATAGTGAATCCATCTCTATCATTTAAAATTTTCATTAAAACTATACATGAGAAAATAATGAGTTATCATAGGAATATACAGATTATGATTATCCTATTCAGAAACCACTACACATCACCTCCCTAAAACATAATGTATTTCTAGATACCCAATACAATATGAATGTAATGATGTGGTTAGTAACAACCTTGAGAGACAACAAAACATGCAGCGATCAGTCGACTAGTGTAGAAACTCCTCCAAAGGCCAACCTGCCTGCACACAATTCCACAAATGTTCCACCTAAAATATCTCAGATGACCCCACTTGAAGCATGTTCCATCCTAGAGAAGGGTCCTGATTCTGATTAGGAATGATTATGGGAGATTCGGGATACATTCATTTTTAAATGTTGTTCTATTGGAATGTGACTTCCAACATCAACATCTCAATGTACCTCACTGAGGGCCATGTCACTTTATTTTCGTAAGACTAGATAGATGATGCGCTTTCACCTCATTGGCCATCAGTTGGACTACCTAGAAAGCTAGGATCACATCAATGACATTGACTAGAACTATCACATGGTTGAGTTGGATGTAATCTCACTAGTTCAACAACCTACGTAACCTGGATACCATTGAAACCTACAACAATGATCCATCAACATATTTAAGATTCACCACATAATATTGGATTAAACATATATGAATATGGAGATCTAAGTCTAGGGAATTTATATTTCTCTCAACTTCAGCCCTATCATGCTTTATCTAGTCATACTCATTGACATTGAGGATATGACTCTAGGTATAGTTACTATGAATTTTGTTTCCATAATATTTATACTAAAGGGGGTTTTAAAGTAGGGTCTGATAGAGAAATGTTACAAACTAGTGTAACATAGTATATAGGTGTCATCTAACACCTAAAAGGGTAGAAACTAATCCTTAGAGACCCATGCACATCATTTACCCCCATTCGAAATACCAATTACAACATGGGACATCTTTAGCCTTAATATCCATATATTGTTGTGATGAAGGTAGATGTATATCCTAATATCACAGGCTTTCACTAGCTTGTCACAGATCAAAATAGGATAATTTAATAGTTCCTTGATGAGTGGGTCATAAATTATGGGGATTCTCAGCAGGACCTCACTCATCCATTTAGGGGGAAGCAGGGGAAGCCACAAGTCCTCCTTTGTCATTTTCTACAAATAGATCCCTATAATCATAGGCATCCTAATAGAATAGTGAGTGGAGATTATAGAAATTGACCATGGAATGTGCCCATGAGTCTTCCAAGATGTGTGAAAACCTTCAGAGGGACCCATTTCAGTCCACTATATGAGCTCATGAGCCAACCAACAATGTTGATGAGCGTATCAATACATTGGTGCCTAGGGTTCCCAATCAAGATAGGGACCCTCACCAAGACGATTTGATATCCTCTCTCACTACCTGCCTTATATCCATTTAGACATGATAGGTAGAAGTATAACTTAACCGAAATATATATTTGGTATGGGTAGATGACATGCGATCTCCTCTTGAATTTTGGAACCCCAGTTTCACCTATTTCAATGGAATGGGGGAATCATTGCATCCTTTGACCGATATCATGTCAATGAGTGGGATCATGTTCTGAACCCCCTATTAGTAGGAGGCCACCATTATTTGATGTTATTTTATAACAATTGAAGGACCTAATCTAAAATAATATAACTATTTACCCATTGGGTAAACAAATATTTGGGGTGAACTCCTGCTGATTTTTCTCTACTAGTTTGGATTCACCTCACAGAATTTCTGAATTGAAGACCTCTTGAAGTGAAAAAAGATTCCTGGTGAACATGTCTTAGACTTTTTCTTCTTGTGTAAGGGACTCAGATATTCAATCAATATACCACATACCAACAAAAAGATATTGGAGATATGTGATGTAAAGGTCAAGAATGATATGGACCCCACTCTATTCACTTAGGACATCCAAGGAGGTTTCTAAGATTTATTTGACAAGGCTTAGAACATGGAGGAAGCATTTTAATAATAAATGAATGAAATTTCATTGCCTATTATAGATCATACATGATGATCAAACAAGGAAAGGACTATTGTTGTTGTATCGGTGGATCCCATATAGCCTCTAAAGCTCATTTTGGAAGACCCTCCCATAGAATATCCTTTCCATGTATAGGAGAATTTCCATGTGTAGACTCACCCAATATAACATTGAAAAGTGTCATCCCACCATGTAGAACCATATTTAAGGGGGGATGTAGATCATTTCCCCTTTTAGGCTCCAACCCATTACTAGGGACAGGATCCTAGAGTACCCTTCTTGGGTAGGATAAAACAGTCCAAATCCATCATGGAATATAAAGTTATGGGTTATTTTCATTTTCCACATGAAAATATGATTTTGAAGCTTTATGTGTGGAATAATTCCAAAGAGGTTGATCACACTAATCTCCCTAACTGTTTCCCTCACAATAGGATCCTTGGACATACCATAAAACAATGTTATGTGTTCAAGTATTATCTCTATAACTAAGTGTAAAATGTTTGTTTCCTATTGGGAAATGATCTATAATAGGTTTAACATAAATCTATCAATACCGAAAATGATAATGTGGGTGAATGGATGTATCTCTCCAACTATAGAACTCAGATTTACGATGAAAAGCTGGTTAATAGAGAAATTTATCATGCCCATGGTTCTATCTACACCTCATTAGGCTAGGAAAGATCTCATGAATTACTTGTGTCATATTTTTTCTTCTTCCTCTGCATCCAACATAGATCCACCTTCATATAAAAACAAAAGGCCCCTACAACACAGGTGAATGAAAAGTCCCCTAGAGCTGAAGACATCCCACACTTTTGGTGATTTCATGCCTCTGGAGTTAAGAATTTATCCCAGAGTTCACCCCACATTGGAATAATCCAATGATGATGACTATGAGTATGAATCCATGAATACTACCATGTTAGTAGACCGTTATATTTTACACAATGAGATTATGTATAAGGGAAAGACCATGAGTGCCTCTGGTCGAGGCCCCAAAAGTGGAATTAATGGAATTTTGTTCTGCAAGATTGCTCAGGCCAGTGTTTCAAGAAAAGAAGATCATGGTACTAATAATAGATAACATATTTTTTATAGAGATATAAAGTCCCAATCATAACTTCAATCTCCATTAGAAACGCCATAATAGCTGAATATGCTAATTGACATGGAAGAATATCCCAGACCACACCATAATGGGGTCCGTCTAGCTATGGCTAGACCTCATCCAACCGAACATTATAAAATAGTGGTTTTGGATGAGTTAACTGATGAGAAGTAAGAAATTTATAGTAGTATATAAAATCTATTGGATCTTCCAGCAATTTTTTTCATGCCTCTCGTTGAAGATAAACCATATGTAGGAATAAATGTGAGTCTTGTACCAATGTACGATGTTCTAATGTTTCTAAAACAAATACATAAAAATATTTCAATTCTATAGGACCTCTAACTATCATAACTGATGTTTTAGGCTCTCATAAAGTCATTAATTATACTCCACTAGTTTGAATTTGAGGTAGTAGCCATATTGACCATCTATTTTGAGATGGATGGGAAAGAGTAATTCCTATACATAATTTATTCCCCCATGAAATATGAAGGCTCCCTCATGAAAGGGAACATCCACCTGCTATACATCACAAGTCAGTTAAATAAAATGGATGTATTCTACTTCCTAGATAATACATGAATCAAGATAAATATCATCCTGACCTGAATTCTCTGCAAGTAGGGACTCATTTTGACTTGGGCCACATTGACCCAAAGATTCAAGGTTATGATAAAACTGATAATAAAAGGTGTGGAAGAATTAAATTAAACCCCAAGTTCAGTTACAAGATAGAAAATTTTTAATGAATGGTTTTCTCCTAGGATACCTCCTAAACCATTGGATTGGGTGGACCTGAATTCATTTTCATGCATAATTTACCTCCTCATATCACCATTGGAACAACATTGTCCTCTACGGATGAGTATGTGTGCATAATGGTGATGCATCCCCATTCCACTACTGTGAACCCATCGATATGGATAAAATAAATTATAATAAAATTGACAAACTGGGTTAGACAGATGTGGATGAAGAAACCATTGTTCCAGTAATTCCATTGACAAACAAGGATGATATTATTTATTCTCCCAATTCACTGATTAGAGGAGATGATGATATAGTTGGGAAATATATTTATCATTTTGGGAAGGAAGGAACAAAATTTTCCTATTTACATGTAATTATATGAGATTTCCACATATTCCAACATAGGATAAATACATGTGATAAATGAAAACCATACCCTGATAAGGTACTAAGATGTTAACCCCATGTCTATAATTTTATGACATACATGTATCTTATTCGGAGCTTGGATGAACTGAAAGAATCTTACCTTCTACCATTTCATTGATATATTTATGGACCCTAGAGTTGAAGGTCTGATGGGGTTGGAATGATAGTGTCTTTATCCATTGTCTTAGTAGGGAAGGAGTCCCTCTGTAAGGATTCCATGTATGACAAACTACGATCCATCATACCTTCATAGTCAGCTTACCTAGGAGAACCACCTCCACCTAATGATTTCCATGTCCAAGATAATGAAGTGTATTTTGATGTAGTTCCTCCCACATTTGAATAGGGATACCCCAATCATTATCCACAAGATATTTCATGTTAAACATGGTACTAAGAAAAATTATAGGCCCATGCAAATTAGTGCATGAATCCCTCTAGAGTAACTACATCAGTATATGGATTTCCAGAAAAAACCTCATTATTTATTTTCATGGAGTTATGAAGTGATTATATAAATAGAACCTAAGGAAACTATCAGCTATCTTGGTCTCCTGGTGAGTCAACATAGGTTCAATTATCCACATATAAAATTAAACCTTCTCAAGGTGTGATGGTTGAGGATAAAGTTGATATGATTATCAAATACAATATCTTTATAAATTTTTAGTTTCCCAATGTAGATTTCTATCATCATTCTATTATAGAAGAATAATATGAAGATAATAGTCTGTATCAACTTCTAGTATCTCAATCTCCATTTTCCCAAGGTAGATTTCCCCTTCCAATGATGTAGGTGTTGATTGATGCCACATTAGGGTTCTGTGATGTCTCCATCATGGATGGATACTCCAAATAAAACTAGAGCTAGATATACTAATATTATAAGGAGTATAATACATTCAAAGTGTCACAATAAACGTTTTATTATCCAAAAATTCCTTTAGGTCTAAATAATGGAGGAGGGAGATATCAGCGAGCCCTGCTCCTCATCATCAACCTGATCCTTGGGACACTATTCAAATTCAAAATAGACGATTTGATAGTAAAATCCCACCAACCCGAATAACATCACAAGATTATTAAGAATGTTGTAAGCTTCCTCTACTCCTCAACTTTACAGATGAACCCCTTGAACCATCAGATCAATGTTACCTATAGGATATTCCTTGGATTCATTGTAGGACACATATGCATCATGTTTGACCTAGAGAGGATCAAGATCATCAATCGGTTGCCTCGTATTTGAGAACATAATGATCTATGAGACCTCCAAGGGAACATATCCAACATACTCTTATTCATTGAAAATATGAAAGGCAATTGTAACCCTTTACCAAGCTCAGGAATATTGCTACTATATACTGGTGGAAAGAGAAGTTTCATACTACATTTTAATATATCAATAACTATCTTTTATAACCTCCAGTTCTGATTCCACCCATCTCATAAAATACATCTTGTTCTATACAGGACTGTAATAGAGAGGCCCCTCAATACATTTCATTCCTAAAATAATGATGACTTCAAAGAGAACATTTTATACTATCTTTATCGTATAATCTTTGATATAGAATCCAGATAATCTCATGTTGGGATGATTTTCCTAGAATTATTTTTCACAGTGCGGAATTTTATCTACAACATCATGAGATATAGTTGGTGTCTCATGTGGATCTACTAAAGTATTTCAGGATTTTTCCAATATTGATTGAATTATCAGATAATTGGAAGGTGATCCTTTATATATTTTAAATCATGTTCATTTACCAAAAATCCATCAATAAACCAAGCACTAGAAGACTACCAAACCACCCATCTGACTCATAACGAATCAAATACGGATTTTGAAATCCCTTATGAGGATATACTATCAGTTTATCAGGTCATTACATGCTAAAAGATTTATTTTTCTAGGGCCTTCTAGAGAAATATGGGTAAAAGGATCAACAATCACAAGATTAATAGATTTCACATATAGATCATCTTCATCACCTAGAAACATTCTATTTTACCCTTATCATTCCTTTTGTTAGAGGGTTACACCAACAACGAGGTGGTTTATTGAGCTCTCATTACCTGTTTTGAGAACTCTCTTGAGATTGATGTTCCACAGTTACATGTGATGGGAGACATAGACATAATCATCAAATAGATTATTGGTTATAACATTATCATAAATACAGATCTTGTTCCCTTGATGAAGCATGCTGGTGAGCTGATGGAACCATTCCTTTCACAACCAAATGTGACATATCTTCCCTGGACGCATATTGGACAAGACAACAACATGTGTTTTTTATCTAGCAGGCTATCCATATGGCCACCTAGGATTCTACATTATGATTTCAAGATTCCACTACAATGGATGAATCCATTGATTGGATAACTCTTTTCATTGACTGACTTCGTCATGGTACCCTCTCATCAGATCAAGTGGAACATGAGTGAGTTTTATAACACATAGCATAGTTCTCCCCATGAAGTGGGAATAATATTTAGTAGAATATATAAAAATATTGGGTTCATGGAATTATCCTTAATGGCATATAGAGAGATGATATTCCTTATGTTATGTAGGATGATCATGTTGGGTTATGTGTTACTCATCATTTTGGGTGGAATCCCTCCCACCATATTCAATGGTTGTGCTATATCTAACCCACTATGGTCCATGAATACACCACATTCAAAAAAAGGTGTCATGCAAGTCATACTCAACAAAACATTTTTCATCGATCACCAGATCCCCATCATACAACGATGTATTCTTGACACTATTCATTTTGGGGACTCGAATTTGTATGCCCAATCCTCTAGAAACAACTCAAAAATGTAGTTTCATTCTGACCACGATATATTTATTTTCTATGTTAGGGGATGTGATTAATATTCATGAATTCAAGGCCCAATTAGTAGCCAAATTCATGAGTTCAAAAACAACCCATAGATTCAAAGTCCATCAGAACATTCTTCCATAAAACAAAACCAAAATTCAGGTGTCTAAGCTAAAGAAGTTGTATACCAAGTATAATATTTTGTACAAACATACATCCATCTATTAGTCATATGAAATTGGTTAGATTGATGATTTCAATAAGTCATTCTCTAACATTTGGAAAAATATGGGCGGCCAAAACAAGGAGAATTGGATGGAAAAGCTCCCCAACACTATATAGTCCTATCAAACAGTGACTGGAGATTACACATAGGTCACTCCATATTTCCTAGTGCATATAATAGAGGATGTAATACCTATCTAGATTCATTTTCCATCGCTATGAACAACTATTTATGGAAATAAGGCACAAGAATTAATGGAATAATTCCATCTATCTAAGAGAGATTCCCTCGATGAAAATAGGATATAGGATTTGAAAAAATAGGGAGGTTGAAAAATATGATTTCAAGAGAGTTAAAAAATAAGGCCTTCCTGAACTCCATCCTCAAGGGTGAGACAATTTTTTCTCTCCTCAGAACCATGATGATAATTGGCAAGAATCCACCCAAGATAGAGCCCATGTTGGAAGGACATTACATAATTTATTAGGTATTTTTGTGGGTACATACTATGTTATCACAATGAATAGAGGTATTATTACTCCTAGAACCAATTCCACATTCCTAAATATGTATTTCCCATAAGGATTTATTATCCCTAGCGCCCGAATTTAAACTGTGCATATTTTTTGAGATTTGGGTCCTTAAACTATATGATAAAATCTACACATCACAACATTAAACAATGTTCAAGTATTTATTCATAGTTAATTTCATGATTCAAGGCTCCTTGAAACTCATTCATGTTAGGTTATAGCCTTCATTTCATACACATTCCATTCAGAGCACCTCCCCCCCAACATCTAAGTTTCATGATGATAATCTATGTTACATCTATCATCATACGCACTTGATGATACAATTCATAGAAACTATTTTACATACCTAATGATTTTAAGAAACTACTAATGGAATGATCACATGACCTTAAACAATCACATTCATGTCCTAGTTTCATGAAGATTAACTATGTATCAACAAAAATCCCGGTTTCGTGATGTTAATTTTTTTAAAAACCCACATATTAGCTACATAAAGATAATCTGAACAACAAAATAATTTTCTCACAAGAGAGTGCATCACCCTTAGTATCTATCATATATTATGACAGGTTCAATAACTGCATATATTGATATTCTTATCCACATATGATATATAGAGATGCCAAAAGTTTACATCTTGGTCTACCCACACCGAAATTTAAAAATAACTCACTCTCCATGGGTATGGTTTAAGAACTATGTTGGTATGTCTCCATCATGAACTATGAAAAAATTTATTCTTTCCCATGAAGAATATATAGGGATTCCTATACTTCATATATCAGGGCCCATCCAAAAATTCATCAATCCTCCTTTCCCTCATGTTTCATTTATGGGCTTCTAGAATGACATAGCCCTTTTTTAGATTAGGTATTTTATAAATCTGTGTTGTTTAGGTGCTTATAGGTCCAACATTGGTCTAAGAATCATGCAATTAAACTTTGTTTTGTTCCCCATAGAAATGTGTGGTGAGGCATTGGGTACATTTTCCCCTTATTCACAACGGGATTACTAATCCACTATGCTAAAAATATTCATTCAATAACTAAATGTTACAAACTATATGACCATAAATGATGTGACAAAGACCAGGAATCATTAATCTAAAGTCCATGAAATCCTCCTAATGAATGTGTGTGTGGAGTTTAGGCCACTGTGGTGCTTATTCATATCTGATTTGGTAGGCCACCATAGAACATATATACCTTATGGAGTGTTTATCCCATGTTCTCAAATTCATGGCCATAAATTATCACCACCCTATGGTCCATGTGACATGAATTTAAAATGATCACAATGGTCCAAACCACATAACCTTAAATTGGTAATTCGAACACTCAATGCATGATGTTAAAAAACACTCCTACTTTGAGGATGATTAGGATGCCTCAATATAATCATGGGATTATTTTGTTCACTTTCTAAATAGGATTTACCCCACTAATTTTTTTCTATAACAATGCTATATTTTTTTCTCAAATTATATATTTCTTGATTCCAATCATTATAGTATATGTTGTTATAACCATACAAATCTTCTTTGGGCCTAACCATAGTTTTATCAACCTTTTAGTCAACTGTCTTCAATTGTGGCCTAGAAATGTAACATCCCAAGTAATTAATTAATAATATATTATCATATCTATGACTATTTATGAATTATACAGTGTTTTAGGAGGCTTAAAATGAGAATAAATCCAATCTTAAGCATAGAATTCTCTAATATTTTAAAAAGATTGTTTTACCGCCTTTTGATAAAAAAACCATTTTTAAATATATCTTATGACAATTTTATAAGAACTATTTATCAAATTAAACTTATTATTTATGATCGGGACATTCAAATTTACTCTGGAAAATTTTTTGGTATTTTTCTGACAATGTTCAATTTTTAATGAATAGTGAAAAATACTGCATTTTACATCAAATCTGAATTTTCATATAATATAATTAAATGATTAGATTATCATTTTAATTAGCCTTAAAGTTTAATTATAATATATTTTAACCATTTAATCCAATGGTGGTCATTATAATTAATTTCACTTTCGAATTGGTCATAAACAAGTGCCAAACATTTCATAAATATTGTTTCAAAAAAACCCACGAATTGTTTTGACAACATGAATTATTTTTAAATTAATTATTTCAATTATTGTGTTTTTAGTTTGGTAAAATGGATTCCATATTTGGAATCAGAAGTTCCAAATTATTTTATTAAGACTCTTTTGTTTTTGGACATTATGAATAGTAACGACGGTAATTATCTTTAATTATTTTGAGTAATTAGTAATCGGGTAGTAAAGGATAATAAAATAATAAAATAATAATTAAAAATGACCCCAAAATGTGTCCTACTGCTACTGGTTGTGTCATGGACGACCATGGTGTGCCTTTTTCCCAACTTTTGGACCCCATGTAATCACTTTTGGGTGAAAGTGACACTTTATCATTTTATTTTTAAAGAATGGAGAATATCAGTAATGAATGTATCACCCAAGTAAAACATTTTTATCTTTGTCGATGTAAATGATATTTTAGAATATCAATATTAATCGGAAATCTAAAAATATTTCCTACATCATAGTATTTTTTTATAATTTTTAGACCTTAAACAAATTAATTTATTTATCACATCATGGTGATGTAGCGATTATATCATTAATGAACGATTTAAATAAAATGAAAAGATAATGTAATATCTACAAATTACACTTGTCAAATACCTATTGGATGAGTATATTTTGAAAAAAAATCACCGTATCATCGAAATACATCAATGGGGGACCTTTAAAATCCGAAACTCATTTTAATATAAAGTAACATTTTATAACATTCCAAGATTTCCCCTCCTATCCTCTTACAAATGGCCCCACCTCTACCTCCTTACCCACACCCCTCAAGCAATTGGCTTGGCCAAACTCTGTTCATTTCATCTCTCCACATCCCTCTCTTCATTCTAGATGCCTTACCTTAGGAAGAAAGATCTTCAAGAAACCATTTTGGTTCAAACCAAGAGGAGTAACCCGATTTAAAGGTAAAGAATTCTCTAATGTTCTATTATTTATTTTGATTCTCCAACCCCATAAACTCATTTTATTGATTTGTTTTGTAACAAAACCAATATCTTAAATATACTGGGATGTTTTTATAAGATTTATTTGAGCTACACTTACACACACACCAACATCTAATTGTTAAAGAGCATACTGTTTCCGTGGATGGCGAATTTCTGCCTCATGAAACGATGATTGTTCAATATTTTTCTAACACCTTCAAAGGTGGCCATTAAGTTGTCACTATATTTATATATGATATATAATATGTTTATGTTTTCCATAAGCTTCTTTATTTTTAATTTATGTCATACATTTATGGTTTCCATTATGGTTAAATGCAATATCTCCATTTTTAGAAGTGTGGACTACCACCCCCTAAAAGTGATTCTATTCGTTAATGCCATATGTGGGAAAAATAAAGGATTGAGTTAAAGATATTATATATAATATTATAATGTAATTATAATATAACTTTATATCATTATGATTCCATTCCATTAAATATGAAATAGAAATGGATGTAGCGTTCATGCGTACGTACGGCTTACCGTCTCCATGAACGGTGCATTTCATTTCATACCTCTAAACGTTATGTAATATTATAAATGAATGCATATACTAGATATATATGATATATATTAAATCTACATCATGAATATAATTCTGTATATAATGGATATTTTACCTCATGAACAACTTGTAATTACAAGAAGTTTATTTTTGACTCAAGTGCCCAGGGTCGACAAAATGACAATTATTAACTTAAATAATTATATAATTTTCATGACATGGTAATAAGTGGTATAAAATGAATAATGAACTTGGAAAAGGTTCTTTAGAAAGTATAAATTAACTCATGTTTATTATTCAGGAGGATAAAGAAAGATCGAGTCAAGTCATACCTGAGGTATGGGACTTCGTCTCAATCTCCATTCATTGATACATATTCTATTTATACACAACTTTATTTTATACGATGTATAAACCCCTTTGACTTTTATGTTTATTCAAAAGGAATATTTTTTATATGAATAGTTTTACTAAAAAAAAGGGAATTTTTTTTCATACGTATGCGGCGACAACGACTTCTCTGCCTCCGTCACCATTATATGAGTTTCGGCTTCCTCTACAGGCCATAATTTTTTTTAATGAAAAATAAATACCATGTTTTACTTTTCATTTGTTTTGGTATTGAAAATAGTTTCATAATGTTTTTATTATATCATTGTGTTGTATTGATATCTTGTGATTTAAATATAGAAATGTTATGTTTCCTTTATTCATGTTTTATGTGGTACGATTATTTCATTGTTCTTGGGAATTGTTTATAAAAATATGTGGTTTCATGATAATCTAATGGAGGGTGAGCCCGATATAGATCTTTAATACATTGGGTAACACAAATGAGTTAAACGTTATGGTTTCTCCGAAGTGATTTAGGGAATATACTGTGATGGGTATTCCAAACGTAACCATGGGGGTTACTACCTACGTAAGAATGTTATGAATGTCTCAAGTTACCATTATGCCTTATGTTTTCTATGAGTTATTCATAAATCTTATGATTTAATGAGGTATGTTAATGTGATTATGTTTTATGAGTAAAGTGTGATTTCATTGATTCATTATGTATAAATGTACTAATGTTTCCTATATGTATTTTTATATCCCTTACTGAGCTTTTTATTCACATCCCATGTTTTTGAAATGTTTTTCACAGGTCGAAGGAATGGTACATGATATGATGACAGTACCAAGGATGTGTCATGAAATAATCCATGTATTATTTTAAATATATTTCTATTGATTGGAAAAAATAATATAATCTATAATGTAACCACATTGTTTAAATGTGGAATGTAATGCATGATTTATTATTTAATCCTCAAAAATTGTAAACCTGAAAAGATCCTCAATGTATATTCTTGAAATATCTCAAGATTAAGTAATGTTTAAGGATGAGGCCTTATAGTTGGTATAAAAGGTCAGTTTAGGAAACTTTAGGTGTTATAATTGTATGAAATGATTATCGAAAGAAAAATTTATTGTCAAATTGAAATGATATAGAATTTGAAGATTATCATGTTTCTTCATCTAAAACATGTTTGTTCAAAAAAAATTTACGCAGAGGAAATAGGAAAGAAGTTCTTGGAATGTATATAGAAGGAAATGTCCATCCGAATCATCATCCTAAGATGGTCGGAATTGGAACTGAACAGTTTGTTGCAGTAATGGTGCAGTTGACTCAAGAGATAAATGGTGGTGGTATCCATGCACGAGATCAGCCAGATCAACCATAGAGGAACAAGTCGGTGGTGGAACATTTCATGAGGGATCATCCCCCATCATTCAAAGTATAATTTGACCATGTTCTAGCTTAAGGGTTGATTAAATCACCAGAGAAGATTTTCGATGTCATGGGGTGTTCAGAAAATCAAAAGGTTATTCTTTTAGTTTACCATTTGGTGGGTGAAGTAGATCAGTGACGGTCAATGGTTAAAAATATCAGGTACACTGATGAGATTGATGATCTTGACTGGGATTAATTCAAAGGTATGTTTCTTGGGAAATATATTCCTAAGGTTGTTTGACTTAGGATGGAAAGAAAATTCTTGGAATGGAGGCAAGAGGAAGATTCAGTGGCTTATTATGAAGAAAGGTTCACTTAATTGGAAAGGTATGCTCTAAATTTTATCCAAGACCATGATAGTAAAATAAATCTTTTTTACTCAGGATTAAAGCCAAAATATCGAAGGTCATTAGCTTCTCGTGATTTAAAATGTTATGAAAAGATTGTTCGATGTGCTGAGAAGGTGGAAATAGAGTTTTCTGATGATCAAGTGTTCTTTAACAACCAACAGAAGAAGAGACCGAGGTTTCAGGAGAAAGGGAAGAATCCTTCAAAAAGGTCTGATGGTAAGAAAACTATGTTACTAGTTTGTGATAAATATGGTAAAAATCATGATGGGGAATGCCTTTTTTATTTATGGAATGTGCTACTGATGTGGTAAGATGATACATAAGGCTCAAGATTTCACTGAAAAATATCAAGGTGATGGTAATAACAAATTTGATTTATAGTTAGTGAAATGTTTCAAGTGCAATGGGACGGGTCACTATGAAAATGAGTGTTCGACAAAGATCTCAAATAATGGGAAGCAGTTAGACTACCAGTAGAAAGGGGTGGTGAAATCCTTTGCGACTACATCAGTGGATGTTGGGACATCAAATGAAGTTGTACTAGGTACTTTGTTTGTTTTTTAGATTATTCCAATGTTTTGTTTGATTTAGGGTCTACACATTATTTCATCTTAGAAAACATTTCTAGTAAATTGGGAATACCATATCAAGAAATGTCTCCTGAACTTATGGTAAAAACACATGGGGGAAATGTTGAGGCAAAATGAATTTATAAGAATCTTCCAATCCTTATCCGTGGAAAGAACCTACATGAAAAACTTATTGTTTTACCTCTAGTAGAGTTTGATGTTATCCTGGGTATGGATTGGCTCTCTGTTTACGATGATATGATTGATTTTAGAGCTAACGATGTTTCTTTTCAGAAATAGTTTCAGTTTGTGTACAATAAAGAACCCTTACTCTTGATAACAAATCAAGAGGTTAAGAAACTTGTAAAAGAAGAAAATGAATGTTACCCTGAACATATTGATGAAAACAATGGATCTGTTCAGATTAATGATGTTCCAGTAGTAAATTATTATTATGATGTTTTTCCTGATGAGTTTCCTGGAATAATACCAGATCGGGAAGTTGAATTTACTATTGACATAGTTCTTGATGCTAAGCCAATTTCAAAACCCCCTTATCGAATGACTTAAATTTAACTTTTAGAGTTGAAGGATAAATTTCATGATTTATTAGGGAAATGTTTCATTATACCTAGAACATCAACATGGGGTGCCCCTATCTTATTTGTTTAAAAGAAAGATGGTTCAATGAGACTTTGCATTGATTATAGAGCCTTGAATAACATCACCGTTAAGAACAAATATCCTTTCCCTCATATCGATGATTTGTTTGATCAGCTCTAGGGAGCTCAGTATTTTTCAAATATTGACCTGAGATCGGGGTACCATCAGTTGAAGGTAAATGAAGTAGATATTTCGAATACCGTGTCTCGTACAAGATATGGCCATTATGAATTTGTACTTATACCTTTTGGGCTAACCAATGCACCTGTTGTATTTATTGACCATATGAATAGAATTTTCCATGAGTTCTTGGATACGTTTGTGGTTGTTTTCATTGATGATATTTTGGTGCTTTCTAAAAGTAAAGAGGAGAATGAAAGTCATTTAAGGGTTATTTTGCAAACCATAAAAGAAACGGAATTGTACGGGAAATTCAGCAAGTGTGAGTTTTGGTTGCAAAAAATTTCTTTCCTTGGTCACATTGTTTCTAAATATGGGATAACTATTGAGCCTGCAAAAACAATGGTTGTCGAAGAATGGCCAAGACACAAAAATGTAACTGAGATTCGTAGTTTTCTTCGTTTGGAAAGATATTACCGAGGGTTTGATAGAACATTTTGATGGTTATCTAGTCCAATGACTAAGATAACATGGAAGGGAGATAAGTTTATCTGGAAAAAAGAATGTGATGATTGTTTTCAAGAGTTTAAAAAATGTTTGGTGAATGCTCCAGTTTTGGCGCTACATTCCAGAATGGGGAGTTTGTTATCTACATTGATGCTTAATTGAAAGGAAATGGTTGCGTTATTATGCAGATTGACCAGGTAATTGTTTATGATTCATGTCAATTGAAAACTTCTGAGGTAAATTACCCTACACAGGATTTGGAATTAGCTGCTGTTGTTTTTTCTTTAATGATTTGGAGGCATCATTTGTATTTTATAAAGTGTGAAATATATACTGATCACAAAAGTTTAAAGTATATATTCACTCAGAATGAATTGAAATGATACTTATGAGACGGATGGAATTAATAAAGGTTTATGATTGTACAATTCACTGCCATCCGAGAAAGGAAAATAAAGTGGCTGATGCTTTGAGTCGAAAAATTAATGCTTCATTAAACATGATACATTTGGAACGTGATCCTTTGGTCAAGTATTTGATGAACTTTGGCATAGAAGTTGTTGGTGAAGGGTGTTCTTATGTTTTGTTTCACGTATCAGTGAAAGCTTCTCTATCTGAGAGAATTAAGAAATCACATAAGCAAGATAGTGAGTTGTAGAAATTGGTAGAGCTGGTTCAGAAGCGTAAGTTTCTAGAATTCAACATTGATAAAGATTGTTTTTTGAGATTTGTGATGAGATTGTGTTTGTCGTGTGATTCACATTTGAATGGAGAGTTGTTATGTGAATCTCGTAGTTCTCTGTTTTCAATTCATCCCGGTAGTACTAAGATGTATAGATATCTTTGGGAGTATTACTGGTGGGACGGAATGAAAAGAGATATTGAAGATTTTACTGTGAAGTGTTTGACTTGTCAATAGGTTAAAGCAGAGTGGCAGTTATTGAAAGGTATGCTTCAGCCTTTTCCAGTGCTAGAGTTGAAATGGGAGAATATATCCATGGACATCATTGTGGGATTGCCGAATACACCTCAAGGTAATAATGAAATATGGGTTATTGTTGATCACTTGACTAAATATGCTCAATTCCTTGTTATACGGGGTAATTTTTCTCTGATCAAATTTTTGGTTTGTATCTTAAAGAGATAGTCAGGATACATGGATTTCCCCTCTCCATTGTATCTGACCGTGATCCTAGGTTTATTTCCTTCTTTTGGAAAGCCCTTCAGAAGTCGTTGGGTAATGAATTAAATTTTATTACATCTTTTCATCCTCCTTCAGATGGGAAGTCAGAATGAAAAATTCAGACTATGGAGGTTATGCTACGTGATTGTTCGATGGATTATTAGGGAAGTTGGGAACAATATATTTCTTTGGTTTATTTTTCTTATAATAACAGTTTTTATTCAAGTATACAAATGGCACCATTTGAGGCATTATATGGGAAGCGGTGTTGAACTCCAGTTTTTTGGGATGTAGTGGGTGAAAGGAAGTTGATGGGACCAGAATTGGTAGAATAGTTGGCAGAAAAATTTCAGCTGATACAGAAACACCTGAGAACAGCTCAGAGTAGGCAGAAAAGTTATGCAGACAACTACAGGAAGGATCTCTCTTTTGAGGTAGGTGATCTTGTCTTCCTCAAAGTTTATCCATGGAAATGTTTTATGTGATTCGGTAAGAAAGGAAATCGGAGTCCAAGGTTTATTGGACCATATGAAATTCTGTAGAGAGTTGGATCAGTTTCTTAACGAGTGGCTTTAGCCCCGAGTTTATCTCAGGTACACAATTTTTATCATGATTCAATGCTAAGGAAGTACATGCCAGATCCATCTCATGTTTTGAGTCCAGAGGTAGTTCAGCTGGAAGAGAATCTATCTTATGAGGAACAACCTATCCATATTCTTGAGCACAGGGAGCATGTGTTGCGGAATAAAGAGATTTATCAAGTAAAGGTTTTGTAGAAAAACCACATGATTGAAGAGGCAATATGGGAATCTGAAAATGCAATGAAGGGATAAATACCCCAACTTATTCAATAAGTAAATAAATTGCGGGGACACAATTTTCTAAAGGGGGGAGAGATGTAACCTCCCAAGTAAGTAATGAATAATATATTTTCATATCTATGTCTATTTATGAATTAGATAGTGTTTTAAGAGGCTTAAAATGAGAATAAATCCAATCTTATGCATAAAATTCTCTAATATTTTAAAAAGAATGTTTTGCCGCCTTTTGATGGAGAACCATTTTTAAATATATATTTTGAAAATTTTATAAACACTATTTGTCAAAATAAACTTATTATTTATGATTGGGACAGTGAAATTTAATTTGGATATATATTTGGTATTTTTCTAACAATGTTCATTTTGTAATGAATAGTTAAAAATACTGCATTTTACATCAAAACTGCTTTTACATCTAATTTAATTATATGGTTAGACTATCTTTTTAATTGATATTAACGTGTAATTAGAATATATTTTTACCATTTAATCCAATGGTGTTCATTATAATTAATTTAACTTTGGAATTGGTATTAAACAAGTGCCAACCTTTTCATTGATATTGTTTCAAAATAACCCACTATTTGTTTTGACAACGGAAATTATTTTTAAATTAATTATTTAAATTTTTGTGCATTAAATTTGTAAAATGGATTCTATATTTGTAGTTAGAAGGTCCAAATTATTTAATTAGTACTATTTTTTTGTTAGGCATTATGAATAGTAACAACGGTAATTATCTTTAGTTATCTTGAGTAATTAGTAATCAGGTAGTTAAGGATAATAAAATAATATCATAATAATAACAAATGACACCAACATGTGTCCTAATGCTATTGGTTGTTTAATGGCCAACCACAGGATGCCTTGTACAAAACTTTGGGACCCCATGGAATCACTTTTGGGTGAAAGTGACACTTTATCATTTTATTTTTAAAGAAAGGAGAATATCACTAAAGAATGTATCACCCAAGTAAAATATTTTTTGATTTGTCTGTGTAAATAATCTATTAGACTATAAATATTCATTGGAAATCTATAAAGATTTCCTAAATCATAGTATTTGTTTTATAATTTTTAGACATTAAATAAATTAATTTATTTATGACATCATGATGATTCCGCGATTATCTCATTAATGAACTATTTAAATAAAATGAAAAGATAATGTAAAATATATGAGTTAAACCTGTCAAAAACCTATTGGATGAGTATATTTAGAACCATTATCAAATTATCATAAAAATACATCAATGTGGGGCCTTTAAAATACGAATCTCATTTTAATATAAAGTAACATTTTATAACCTTCCAGGAGTGCCCCTCCTATCCTCTTATAAAAGGCCCCCACCTCTACCTCATTACACACACCCCTCAAGCAATTGGATTTGCCAAAAACTGATCCTTTAATCTCTCCACATCTCTCTCTTAAATCTTATAAGCCTTATCTTAGGCAGAAAGTTCTTCAAGAAACCCTTTTGGTTCAAACCAAGAGGAGTAACCTTATTTAAAGGTAAAGACTTCTCTAATGTTCAATTGTTTTATTGTGCTTCTCCAACCCCCTAAACTCTTTTAATTCATTTATTTTGTAACAACACCAGTATCTTAAATTTAATAGGATGTTTTTAAAAGATGTATTCGATCTAAACTTACACACACACATACATCTAATGGTTAAAGAGAATACTGTTTCAGTGGATGGTGAATTTCTGCCTCACGAAACGACGATTGTTCAATATTATTCTAACACCTTCAAATGATTCCATTAAGATGTCACTATATTTATATACGATATATAATATGTTTAATTTTTCCTTAAGCTTCTGTATGTTTCATTTATGTCATAAATTTATGGTTTACATTATGGGTAAACACAATATCTTCGTTTTAGGAAGTGCGGACTACCGCCCCCTAAAAGTTATTTGATTCGTTAATGCCATATGTGGGATGTATAAATTATTGATTTAATTATATTATATATAATATAATACTGGAATTATAATATTCCTTTATATTATTATGATTCCATTCCAATAAATAGTAAATATAAATGGAAGTAGCGTTCATGCGTACGTATGGCTTACCGTTTCCATGAACGGTGCATTTCATTTCTTACCTCTAAACGTTATGTAATATTATAAATTATTGCATATAATGGATATATACGATATATATGATATCTAAATCATGAATATAATTATGGATATAATGGATATTTTACCACATGAACAATTTGTAATTATAAGAAGTTTAGTTTGTACTCAAGTGCCCATGGTCGACAAAATGACCATTATTAACTTAAATAATTACATAATGTTCATGACATGGTAATAAGTTATATAAAAAGAATAATGAACATGAAAAAGGTTCTTAAGAAAGTAGAAATTAACTCAAGTTTATTATTCAGGAAGTTAGTGAACGATCGAGTCAAGTCAGAACTGAGGTATGAGACTTCATCTCAATCTCCATTCAATGAGGTATATTCTCATTTATACACAACTTTTTTAATACGGTGTATAAACCCCTTTGACTTTTACATTTATTCAAAAGGAATCTTTTTTATATGAAGCGTTATAATTAATGAAAAAAAAGGGAATGTTTTTTTGTACGTATGCGGTGACAACGACTTCTCTGCCGCCATGACCATTATTGGAGTTTTGGCTTCCTCTACAAGCCATAATTTTTTTTAATGGAAAATAAATACCATGTTTTACTTTTCTTTTATTTTGGTATTGAAAATGGTTTCATAATGTTTTTATTATATCAGTGTGTTGTACTGATATCTTGTGATTGAAATGTGGAAATGTTATGTTTTATTTATACATGTTTTAAGTGATACGATTATGTTATGCTTCTTGGTCATTGTGTATGAAGATGGGTGGTTTCATGGTAAACTAAAGATGGGTGATCCCAAAATAGCTCTTCAATACATTGGGTAATGCGAAGGAGTTAACTGTTAAGGTTTCTCCAAAGTTATTTAGGGAATATACTGTGATCGGTATTCCAAACATAATTATGAGGGTTACTCCCTACGTAAGAATGTTATGAATGCCTCATGTTACCTTAATGTCTTATGTTCTCTATGAATAATTCATAAATCTTATTATTTAACGAGGTATGTTAAATTTATTATGTTTTATGAGTAAATTATGATTTCATGGATTCTTATGTATACATGTTCTAATGTTTCCTTTCAATATTTTTATATCCCTTACTATGCTTTTTATGCTCATCCAGTGTTTTTGAATAGTTTTTCACAGGTCAAGGGAAAGTTACATGATATGATGACAATATCAAGGAAGTGCCAAGAAAGAATCCATGTTTTATTTTAAAATGCTTCTATTTATGGGAAAAATTAATACTATCTTTTATTTGACCACTTTGTTTAAATGTGTAATATAATCCACGATTTATGATCTAATTATCTAAAACTATAAACCTAAAAAGATCCTCAATGTTTATTCCTGAAATATCTCAAGATTAAGTAATGCTTAATGCTAGACCCTTATAAGACTGAATGAAAAATAATTGTGCATGACAACCATTATGATTTCTTCACACAATGAGGATCCTCCTTTTCTCATTCACATCAAGTTTTTACCCATGCCCCATATAACAATTTTAACTACCCTTTTTTAGGGTCGATCCGAACTATAAAAAACTGTATTAAATATAGTATGGGGTGTTTATTTGGTTGTAGGACTCCTAGACCATCATTTACATTAGGTTTATTACATCACCACCATACATTCTACCGTTTAAAAAATCAGCATCCATGGTTCAAACTATAGGACAAAAAAAGAAATGATGGTCCAAACCATACAACCTTAAAACTATTTATAGAGAGTCCTAACATCATGACATTAAGCAGTATGATATTCCAATTAGGAATGTGTTATTTTTTTCTTGGTTTACTTTCCTGTCATTCACATTTAGTTTATCATGAATCCAGACTACACATTTTTTTGGATACAAATCTATGGTATGAACATCATTTACATTAAAGTGTGGTTATCTTGTCCTTGTTAGATGACTTCAAACAATATTGACCAACATCCTTTATTCATGATGTTAAAATTATATTTCACAATGTTTTAATCTAGGATGATTTGAATTCATTCACCATAAAGGGTCATGCTCATCAATGTTTCTATTTTAATAATCCATTTTCTAGAACATCATGTGGCTTGATTCCCATAACCGTGTGATATGTTGCGAATCTCACACTTATCATCCCCAAGAATAACCACAATTTCATTAATATTTTAGAACATTAGCCAACATTTTTCCCCTGAATTATGCCATTAAAATATATATCTCTCATCAAAAAGTTAGTGTGGAATTTAGGCCTCCAAGGAACTCATTCTTATTGGTTATTACATACTGTGTTACATATATATTTACCTCAGAGATAATATTTCTCCTAGTCTATGGGAAATGTCTCTAAACTAAACAAAATGGTCTAGACCATATGAACATAATCATTGTGTGATTCCTTCTAGATGGTCTAAAAAATGATCTTAATGTATTTCAAATTATTGGGTTTAAATCCCATTTTTTGATATGTCCCGCTTCACACATTGAGTAATTTTTAGTTTGTATTTCCTTCATATTTCATATCAAAATCATTCCCGTAATGGTGATGGTATCACATCATTTTTTTCTAACCAACCATCCAAGACCAATACTATAATGTGACTTTGGTAGTAAATCGTATATTACTTTTTTCAAATATGTTCAATAGTTAATCTTAGGCTTTCTCACATCATTCCTGACAATTGTGGTAATGATTCCTTTTTTCTAAATATTTTCAATAGAAAATCCATACAGATCGGTCTCCCATGATCCAGACTGTAAACATATCAATTCACCTCCCTTCTATATCTATGTGTGTTGGTGTCATTCTCAACCTAGTATGTCCTCACACCCATAGAGTGATTCCATATTCATAGAAAACCCCCTTTACTATTCATTATTTCACACACTAAGAATGATTCATGTGGTATTAGGAGTTCTGCTATGGTCATTACTAATGTGGACAAGATACACAGTAGAGCCAATGTTCCAAAATCTACAACCATAAATTTTAAGGTTTGGTCCAAGAATGATGACTACCAAATGTATCTGAACTTTCATCCTAGGGATATGTTGTGTGTATTTCAAGACTCCATGACCACATTTTCATTGGATATTTTAATCTGTCACACTACACATTCCCATTTGGAATACCCATGGTCTAGATAGTGTGACCTTAATCTATCTAATGTGTCCTAGTCACATGGCATTAAACAGTGAGATAAATACGTGTCACACAACACTAAACATCATTATTAAGTATCTGCACCATATGATGTCAAACTAAATGTCCCAATTCCATACTATATGACATATAAATATGTATATATTTTCATATTGTTCATGATGTGAAACCTATAGATACCATATGCCCTTTCATAATAGCCCTTATTTCAGTTTCCATCATCTACCATGTAACATATGTACCCTCATCACTCCCTCGACATCCAAAGTAACACTCCCCTATAAAATGGGTTTAATATTTTTTTTATACAATAATTCATACACGGATGTACTCTAAGCCACAGTGGCATAATTACAAAAGTGTTGGAATTAATTTCTACATTCCATCACTCCATTTCAATGAATTATATTCTATTTGTTTCGATCTTCATTCACATCCACATCTAAAGGGACCCAATAACAACAAGGTCTCTTACCGTTATCCCTAACCTACCATTATGTTCCAACATCATAGAAGACATCAGATGGCATTCCAAGTAAGGTTTCAGGTTTTGAAAATTGTATACATTTGTCCTTGTTCCCCCATATCAGGATAATGATAAGGATACTGTGTTTCAAACAAGGATAGTCGGTATCCTATATCTCCTTAACACACTCCTTTTGTTATATATTTTGGACCTTAATATTCATGATTGATTTTTCTCTTTATTAATGTAGAATTCAATTCCCATGGAATTATCATTTTCATTCACTTGAACACTTTAGATTAGAAATTTGGTCTTTCCATGGAACATTCCTTCCATCCACAACTTATCTCAGCCAAAAGACTCTCGATGGTAAGTCAATAATAATTCCTTGAGTGACTTTTGTTTTTCCAAAAATCATATATGATGATCAATCACATGGATATCCCTTATTTTTCACAGTGATAATGACTCATGTGAGATTAGGGATTTATTGTGGGTAGTCTAAGAAATATGATTAAAGTATGAAAATAGAGATAGGAAATATTTTTTCCATGTAGAAATCCAGATTAATAGGGGTCATACAGACATTGGATGCTTCCCACCCCAAAATTTACCAATGCAGCTCTGCCACATAATTCAATAACTAATTCTCAGCCTGCCCCCAATAAGATATTATGGTGAACTACGAATGCATGTTCATGTATTCCTTATCCTAATCAGCCTGATTGTGGAAATCGTCATCCTTGATATGCTCCCTGCCGTACTCCACCTTGAACTCATCTTCCACCTTCTTCATCTCATACTCCATGGACTTGGACCCTACTAGTTGATCTCTCTAGATCCTAGTTGTTTCAACTTGAGTAACAATGAATGTTGGAATATTATCCTCTATACCCAATAGTCATGGGATCACCTACTCAGATTTATAATTTCCTTTAGATGCAATAATGATTTGAATCCCCAATGATAGATCAGGATCCTTTCCTTCTACACACACCCTCTTGATGAATTAGTCCTGAGATTGTTCATGGAATGTGCTGGAATCTATTCCCCCATATCTTATAATGGATAACTAGTAGTAGAGAGATCCAACCCATTGTGTGAGTTTAAATATTCAGATGTGGGTGTTGAAGATAAACATATTCCTACACACAATGGATTAGAAAACATAGTTTTCATCAATCAAATATGATCCATATACACTGAAACCTTATTTTGACACAGGATCATGAGGATAAAAGATCTCCAAAATGAATTTATAAGTGTCTTCATGTTATGGTTCATCAAATATGATTATTTATATGAAAATCCCATGTAATATCTCCCCTTTAGTCTCTCTGCCTATGAAAGAATCTTCTGCTACAATTTGAGGCATCATATAGGTGTAAATCATCATCCCAACTCCTTTAGATACTATCCATGGTAAAAAAATATTCAGTTTCAACCACCTCATTCATCACAGGTACAAATTATATTGTGGAAACAACTAATGAGGCACCATAAATCTTCTCAGCTTTTGATGACATTTCCATTTCTACCAATATATTTTTGACCACATTACTTACTTCTGGTGGAAGCATTGTTGTATATCTTTTCGACAACACTATTGTGAGACCTATTTTGACCCCTTCCCTTGAGAGAATGGTCACAGAAGACCACTATAATAATTCTTCAAAATTTACCTTAGAATACAAATACTCTTTTGACCTTTCAATTTTGATATTAGTGTCTTGTATAATCACCTCAGCCTCTAAAAAAAATAATTTCAGTGTTGGCAGTAGTGGTTAAAATTTGAGTCTTGTTCAAATTTCCATTCCAAAATCATTCAGTGTAGAAAATAATGGAAAATAATATATCCTTAGGTTTAGTGGGTGAAAAAACATATGTGAATTTTTTTTTCAAATTAAACGTTTTAGAAGAATCTCTAGAATCCCAACAAGGTAGTGTTCCTTCCACAACCACTGCCTTAACGAAAATGTGGGTAATTTACTACATGAAACCATTAAATAAAAATGGGACCCCATTTTTATAATTTCATGGGTTGTGATCCCATCACCATATTTTTTGGGACTATCTCGAAGCTACTCCTCCCATTCCAGATTCTCACACATGTGGATAAGGGAGTAAGATAGAAGTTAAAAAGAACTAGTTATATCTGAGGTATGTAAGATCCATAAATTTTAATGGCTGAAATTGAATCATCCTCAGAAAGGGGAACCATGATTTGTGTTATATCCCCAAGGATAATTTGAATCTGTGGTAAAATGATGAAACATATCTAGTTTATCTTTTGACAACTTTTAGGGAGATTTCATGTCAAGCGACAACCTATCATGGTCACTCAGCAGACACATGGTTCCTCAAAAATTCCCTATGGTTGCAAGCTCAACTATGAAACATCACCCCTCATCCCAATACATGAGGAAGGAAAATTTTCATGATAAATATTATCAAGATCCATATCATTCCTATTTAGGTTCTTCCCCACCCTATAAGGATCAAAGAACTACATTTAAATGGCCTATTTGTTGCAAGATTCAGGAAATACCGTGCCATTGGGAGTTTTTATGTGACGTAAACAATTTCATGGATATTTAAAAAACATACTGTTGATGTCCTCAGATGGTTCTAATTCCTTCCTAGTTTGTCTTCACAAATATTATGGGCCCGATACAATTGATTCTCTCACTATACCAATTGCATGTTCGAGACCATGAGCCTCAAGACACATGTCTATTTTCTTTTCCACTGGACCTTATTTAACACCATGAATCCTACAAGTCACCACTATGCCCTAGCCCCATGGTGGAGGGCACTCCACATCATTCTCATGTAAGGACTTCTACCTTTCCCTGACACTGGGATATTCGATCTCCCAACTCAATGTGTAATCATGAGTAGGCCCATACACTTCATTATGAGGTGGTAGCTCATTCGACATAATTCCACCTTCATACATGAAAAATATTAAAAGTTTCCTCCTCATTGCAGGGTGTAACTAGTGACATACCTATGATTATTACTTCAAGGCCATTACCTGTAGGAACCTAAATTTTCATGTAGATGGGTGTGGTTTTTATTGCTTGAAAACCCACTCACATTTGACTCTAGCCATCCATACCCAACCTCAAAAGACTAGAAGGTATGATATTTTATCCATTTTCTTTACGTTGTCTTCATTCTGTACCCCCATCCATAGGGAGAATTGGTGAAGGATATAGTGATCTTACAGTCCAGCCTTGTCATGCATGTCTTGCAAGCCATACTTGATTGTATAAGTCCCTACTATATTTCAAATCTCCTTTCAAAATTTCATTTTGGGGTAGGATATAGAGGTTTGATACTCATACCCCCATGTCTTCATACACCTAGCTTTAATATAGGTGAAATAGCTTACAGACACTGAAAACCATCTTACCTTAAAAATTTGTTGGAAAACATTGTTCAAAATTTAATTGATCTATTCTCCAAGGCTGATAAACTTCCCTATCTCCATCAATGCCACAATCATTACGGTTCTCGGCTCAACCCTCTTGTGTGTGTCCTTGAATGGAATTTTACACCCATAGATGATCAGTGTAATGAATCCTGCTAGATTGAATAGGTCTTGAGTCTCACTAATTACCCTATATCCCAATATCATATATTGACCAAATTATATAATAATTATGTTGGGGAACTCATTTCTAGGATGATACCCCTGAGAGATGTGCATGGTCACATCATTAACTTCCTTGATGGATCCCCCACCACAATAGGCTCCTCTGATGGTCTTTTCATGATATATCCAAGCCACTATTTATATATAAAATCTAGTTTCCCTAGATTCACATCAATTATGACTTGTAATAGATCCAAAAGCACCATCTCCAACTCCATGAACTGTCCTTGGAACCACCAGAAATTATCTATATATAGAAATTCATCATTCATAAGTAGTAGGATTGAGATCCTCAGAATATTGTGATGGTCAAAAAGGATGATTCAATCCTCCCCATGAGGAAAATGGAATGATTTGGTCCATGGGGACAATATTATCAAAATATATAATGTAATTTATTTTGGCTCATAAAAATATAATTGTGAATCCCATGTCACCTCATTATGTCATACAAGCATCAATTTCACCTTGAAGTCCAAGAATTATGTGTATCACAAGTAGTACTAGGACCACCCAATTATAAAGTTCCCACCATGGTGCAAGTCCAATTCATCATTCCATCCCCTCTCCATATACCCCAAATAACCCCTAAAAATAGCTACAATTGTGGTGGGGACTCTACTTCCTCTAGATTCTCCCAATCAATGCTGTTGTCATGGTTTGTGAGGACGTCTTCTGTGATGGGTATATGATCCTTTCAGATATGGAAAACAATACACAATGATAGTAGTACAACCTTGATATTACCATTAACTATTATGAAGGCTCATACATAATATCAATTGAATGTATACACCATCTCCCAATCCAATTCCATAATGAGTTTTCCTCTTTCAATAGAGGTATACCCATTGATCCTCTGGAGGCATCCCAAATAATGATTCATGGGACAAGGAGATTCAGATTCAATCCTCGATAATAATTTTTTCCACCATCTCTAACTTCTGACCAACATCCATAATGACTTCCAGAGTGACTTTGTGGGTAGTATTTGGTTGGAGAAATTATGATTTTTTAGTTGGTCTTGCAAAGGGATTTTTTGAATATTCATCACAGATCATAATAACCAGATATCTAGGTCACAACTCATGAAAATGTGTGTCGTAGTGTCAATTTCACAAGGAATATTTTTCAACGAAATAATCTCGAATATTGGTCATATAATGAATATTTTGAGGACCACATTCATAGTGATTTAGAGTATCATGAAAAGATAAAGAAAACGTATTAATTCACATGAAATCAAGTCCCTTTGTGGGTCCCCACACCATTCTATTTGTAGGTATATAGGAGGCTAGTGATTCTTTATGGACATTAAGTTCATGATAACTACAAATAATCATGGCGAATGGCCAACATGATGGAGAGAATATTATCATTATTACGTTATAAACCCTTAGAACATTTCCCTCCTTATTCTATTGGATCCCACTATGAAGGGGGGGGGGGTAGAATGTTTTTACATTGGAATACATGTGATGGGAACAATCAATGAAGAAAAAACTAGTTTGGAGAATATCATACTAAATTGGCCCAGAAAAACATACAAGGGAGTTTGTTTCATGAAGCCCCAGTTATTCGTGAATGGCTGATTCTTATAGAGCCCTTAGAAATGTTGACTTCTTGGCATACCATGAGAATCTGTGACATGGAACTGTAAGAGTCTGACGATTCGTCACAACTCCAAAAAGGATTGATGGAAGCCTTCATGAATATGCTGTTAACATATCCATTTTAATGCCCAAATTATCATCTTAGACCAGTTCCCTAATTTGAAAAACCAATTTTGTGTAAATTCCCATCTCATTTCTACCTTTAAACAATGTTTACCCATCCATTCAACATCCAGATAACTATAAAATCATGAATCATCTGTGTATCATGAATCAGAACAAAATAAGTCATCAAATGAATCTTTTTATCATGAATCCCCCATCCATTTGTTCTTGAATAACTCAAAATATGTCGGGGATGAATTATATGATAGATTAAACACTTCACATAGGATCAAGGACCAATGGTCATTATATATATGATATCATGTTATGAATCAGAACTGTTAAGTGATGCATTATTTTCTTATTTTGTTTCATTACATGTATTTCTAGATCTCCCTTATCTATATGTATTTTCCCTAGGTTGATCTATATAGTATTTAATATCAATATTTTATAGAAGAACAATGTGATGTTTAAAATAATGATAATGGATTTATATTATTGACGATTTAAATATGTATAAAATATAAAAAAGACATGTGAAATATAGATCTATTATTTTTTACATATTAAAAATATGGGTGATAATTTTTAAATAATACATGATTAATGATTTTTCTCCATTAGTGTCCCCATTTTTGTGTAATTGTTTCTATGTTAGAGACACTATGATACAAAAAAGGAGTTCTTATTATACATAATAGGTATCTTACTGGGGACCATTGATGAGTGAGAGTATCTTACGTAGTGGTAATTTATAATGGATGGCTTGTAGGTGGATGTGTATAATGTTCTATGAATCAAAAAAGAGATATCCCTTCATACATAAAAGGATCGTTCCATGTATAGGATGTCTCCAATAAGAAGGAAAATGGTTTCAAGGACTGACATCATTTATATCATTTTATATATATCCTTTTATTATAAGAGGTATGGGTCTACATCATTGGATCTTTTGTGAGAATATAAGGAATTGTGTATGACCCCAAATTGGAAATATGTGTTTATTAAATATTATGTATTGCAATGAAAGAATTATTTTTATGATATATTGTAGATATCAATAAGAGGAGGGTTTTCTATAATTTTTCATTTTTATTAGTACAGTGAAATGTGGTTATAGAATTTCCCCAAAGGAAAATAAATAATTAAAACTTAATATTTGATATATTATAGGGTGTTTTAATATATTTTAAAATTGGGGTAAATATTATTCGGCTCTCATTCAAATACAATTTCTTGAATGAGATGTCATTCAATTCTAATAGGTTTTCTGTATTGTTTGATTAAACGGAAATATTTACGTACGTCAATCCCTAAACATTAAGTACTCTTCAGTTTCATTGCATATTTATTCACTATGATTTTTTTCTACATTAATAGGGATTGGGTGATGATACCACCACATAATTATATAATGATGTTAATATGAAATTTTTTATACACTTATTTAAATGAGATCCCAATATAATTAACACACTACATTTTTTTGTCATTTTATATTTTATGTCACATCTAATATTTATTTATGAAATTTCATATATTTGGGTGAAAATTTCAGTTGAATTAGAATTATATATTTTGACCATTATGTGATAATGGTTATTGTGGATACTTGGGGATTTTCACACCCCCTTTCCTAAGGAATTATCCATGAATGATAGAAAGATTGTTTTTTTGGAAATTATGAGTATTTAAATTAGATATGATAATAAAGTATAAATTGTTATAATTATTTATTTTAATAGAATGGAATGATATAAGTCCTCGTATTGATGGATGATGGTTAGTTGTACATGGATGGGATTAGATGATGTGGTAGATCTGGATTAAAAATGAATAACTCAATATGAGGTTACTGATCCTTTAAATATCACCTTATGATTATGCAATGTTTATTTAGAATTTGATATGATTTCTCACTAGTATATGTGATAATCCCTTTAATTAAATAATTTTTTACATTAAAAATAAAATTAATATGGAATAATACAATATTTTAGGCCCCAATGAACCATTTAGAAAAGGATTTATGCAACAACTATATATGGTTTGAGAGTTGATAATTAATTTGTGAATTTAGATACCTAAAACCCAATGTGGTATCAACGAAATGAGTATATATTATGGCTATTGGTATTGTTTGTCTGATACCCACTTTTTAGATAAGAGTGTTGAAGTGTTAATGAATTTCATGAGTAGTCCATGATGGAACCTTAGGATATTTTTTAATCATAGATTAAGTAAAATACAAAGTGATTATTGTGTTCCTCAGTAGTATTAAGTGAGTAACTAATTCAGTGCTCTTTGATTATAAATATGAGAAATGTTATGCATGTGGTCTAACATAGGTTGACTTTGTCTGTGAGTGGGTATTATTTCATATCTCTAGTGTGATAATAGTAGGTTGTTTCCATGAGGCTAATAAGACTAAAATGTGATCATGGTGATATTGTGAGATATTAGGCTCTCTATGTTAGGGGACTGAGAAAGAGAGATGAGAATGGGATATAAGATCCCATATATTGAATGTATTCTATTGTATAACATATAAGACCAATGGATAGTTCAAAATTATTAATTTGACCATAGATTGGGGTTCTATAGTAGGGATATTCCTATGATATTTGTTATGAATATGATATTGAGATTTTCTTGTTTATTTAGGATAAAAATCTAGGATATGTATGATGGGACTGGGATTATGGATGACTTATGTTAACATGATATATATGATTTCAGGGTAGGGGTTAATTTTTCTCTAGAATGAAAAGAAATATAATGGGGAAACACCATTACCCTTGTAATATATGATGATTTAGACTGGGAAACCAATCCCCTGATAGATGATATGTTATTTCAATAAGGGGAATATTATCCCCTAATGTATATATATATTATATGTTTCCTTGGGATGTTGGAACCCTATATTATATGAGATATTACAAGGTATCACCAAGAAAAATAAATAATATATGTGATATTATGGTGTGGAAGGTTTCATCATAATGCTTATAAAATATATTATAAAGTGTATTTTATCCCCTGATGTGTATAAGAGGCATCACAGGGTTGGAACTATTCCCATTGATGAACAGTTGTGGGGGGTTATTAATTACTTCAATAATATATATGTGAATCCAGGGTTGTGTTTTTTTAACTAGTTTCAAATGAGATATACTTTTTGTGATAAAACACCACAAATATGTAATACAATTCATCGGTGGGGTGGCATTCCCACTATTTTGATGTGTGATATACGACGTGGGTGCCATTCCCCTAAGTATTTTTCATATTAGATGAAACAAAATTGGATAATTTAATCTTCATTTATTATATATATATATATATCTGTATGTGTGTGTGTGTGGGTGCGTGATGATAGATTTTGGGGTTGGGAATATTTCTCTAAGATGACTACACGATTTTCTTAGAGGATCTCGAGCACTATCCAATTTGGGTTGATCTGATCATGGGTGTTATAATACAACCCAATGATTGATAGTGATTATTTATTTATTATTTTAAATATTGTATTTAATTTTTTTAATATCAAATTTTAATGAATTGAATTTAATAGTTATTTTAGTTTCTTTGTTAGGGTTTCAATATTGAGTTTCATACAAAATCTTATCGGGAGACAATGAATTTTTTTAACGAATGAGTCCGAATTGTTAAAAGGTTCACATATGATAGAAGAATGTTATTTGATGATAAATATGGATATATAGGATTGATATTGGTGTGAAATAAGGCTCGGTGATGGAAATAAATCCTCTCATTATATTTTTTTCCATTATTTTTATAAGTTATGAACTTGATGGGTAATCAATTGAGTCATATTATTTTTTGATACGTATACTTATTTAGTTGATGGGTGTTTTCTAATTATTATTTAAAATTTGATTATTATTTTTATTATAGTTTCATGGTTATGACTATAGTTTTTTTAAAATTGATATGACGGTATACCACATGGTAACTATTTAGATCATCAATTATATTAGGGAGTCTATGGTGTACATGGAGGCACAACTGTGGTCTTGTGACCAATTTTGATTGGAGAATAGCCACTTATGAGGGGTATTGTGTGATATCATTTCAAAAATTTATTATATTATGCTTCCTATTATCAAAAAAAAATTTAAATGATTTTTAGGTAGTAGTGAAGTGTCTATTCCTCTAATGAACCATATACTAGAGTGTCATGAACACGTTTTCGGTTGGATTTCCATTTTATAATGGGTATATAATTTTTTTCATTATTTCATATTAAAAATATATATATTAATTTAAATATTATTAGTGAAATTTATTTGTTTTTTTTGTGCATCCTTTCCCATTTAATGTGTACTATTCACAGGCATCATTTATATCATGTATTATTTACATTCCATTTATGTGCTTGTATGTGATTTATATCATTTATGATGAGGGTTTACATGATTAATGTGTAAAAATAACATATATGGAGTTTAAATATAACATGTTTGTGGAAATATAAATGTTGATCTATGATATATTTCTCAAGTGATATATAACACGAGTCATTCAACTATATGTTATATAATAACCACATTGAATCAAAACTATATAATTGATGTATAGTGATTACTAGTGGGTCATTAATGTGATTTAATTTGTTAAATCTATGTATGAAATGAAATTTTCTTGGTTAATTGATGAGTATACAAAAATCATATATGGTGTTTTCCTGTATATATTATCGGTGATATTCAATATAAATGACCCATATGATCTTGGTTTCACATGATATTAATCATAATGGGATAATATTTATATGTAAAGGTATATATATGAATATGAAAAGATCCTATAGCGGGTATTCCTGAGTGTGTATTCCCTAAGGGAATGAGGGATTAATGAGTATGGATTTGACATGGAATGCAATGAATTAAATTTTTATATGGGAGCCCTTGAGTGCGTGATTTTTATTGTTATTTGACTTGTTTTATCTATGATAGAAGAATTTATACTTCCCCAGGAGTTGTGATTTTTGTAGGATATGACATATGGAATATGAATATGTTCCATGTTATATGAGATGTATCATAATATATTCTGCAGTTGGGTATTGTAAAATTGTAATACATAGTATTTTAGTAACTCGTGAGATGATTTTTTATATATCGGGGTATCCCATGAGAGGGGTTATCCCACAAATATGAGTTCCTTTAATGATTGAAATCATAGATAGAGTAATGGTATATTATTTTGAGTTACATAAGATATTTCTAGATATGTGGAATAACCATGGGTATTTCATGGGATTTTATTATGTAAGGTACTCCATGTTGTACAATTGGTATAATTTTTTTATTTTTTAGGTATGAATTGAGGGATGAATAGAATAATGTATTTTTTTGTATAGATACTATTGAGATAAATGATCTTGATATAAGAGAGGTAATGTAATTGGGGTAATTAATATTTCTGTCTATGGTTAATGTAATATGAATTGAGAAGGAAGGGATCTACTGGAATTCTAGGGTTTGTTCTCATATTTGGGTATACACTATTTTGCTAATGTGTTCTCTAAAGAACTATTGTGAGATGAAAAATTTCACTCCCCTCTCCATGAACTAATAATTTTTTCCCATAGCCTCTTTTTTATATTTTTATGATTAAGGATTTCATATCGTAGAGTTATCTTTGGGTTTTATTAGGAACAAGATGACTGTAGAAGATTTTTAATGGTGGATTTAATTAAAATGGATTATAGAGTAGGTTATTTTGAAAAAAAACATGGCATAATTTTTTTTAACTAATGATGTTGATACCCAATGTTGATATCATGAGTATTATGGGGGTTTTAATGGTATAATTGGGTATATTTATTACCTAATGTGACCAATAAATTAAACATCAATGTGGAAACTTATGGGTTAGATAGGATTCATTTGGGAGTGGTTTACTGATAATTTTCTGATGATGGAAAGTGTTTATTTATGGTGAGAGGTGACAATAATATAGACCTGGATTGGATGAATGTTTGATCTTGATTGACCATTGAATGAAGTGTCAGTATTTGATATTATTGGTGATCAAGGATTGGGAGGATCCAAAACAATGTTTTATTAATAATTATATATCAATGTTCCTGAGTATTATTGTGATAAATGTTATATGTTAAAGAGCATAACATATGTTTTTAAACATGTGGTGATTGTTTTTAGAACTTTTAGATATATTTTAGAGTGATGTGACCGTGATTACAAATTTAAATTGATTTCTGACTTCTGATAGTGTATATTTTCAGTATAATGAGTTCTATATGGTAAATTGAAAATACCCCTGATGAGGTATCAGTTAATGGGAATTTAGCAGAGCCAATGTATTGCAGATTATTGGACACTTGATATGAGATGAAAATCCGGAAGTGTGAATAGGGATATGATTCGGGAAAATAGTTAGGTGAAGATGATTATGGAAATTCTATTTCTTATTTATAGTGTATTAACATGATTAGTAATGAAATAAAATGTTATATGAATATAGTCTTAGAAGTGAGATGATGAATTATGGAATGTATAAAGGGGAAATTCTTGGGTGCGGTCCAAGGTCATTAAGAGACATTTATAGAAAATTCAAATTTTATTTTTATTATTAAATTGACAAATTTTTAATTCACGCATCCCACTAAGAGAGTGTAGTGATGAAATAGATGATGGAAATGATTATAACCATGATTCATAGGCTGATTGAATTTCCAATTGTGGAGTTGGGTTGCATATTGTATTGTCCCAATCATAACATGAGAGAGATATGAGAATAGGGTAGTGAATAGGGTCTTGATGACTAATATTTTCTGAAATATATGCATGATAACAACATGCAATAATATGAAACTCTATTTTTGGGTGGTTGTAAATGCTCTAATCATTATGTTTCTCAAAATTCACCCAAAATATATATTTTTCTCTCTATAGAGGACAACATTTTTAGAATTTGGATTCAAATTGAAATTATGGGCATTGAAATATATTCATGTGTAGTTTTTTGATATGTTAAATGTCTTAGTAAATTTAATAGGTGGTAATATGAATTTTTAAGGAGTATTTATTTAATTTTTAGAAAAAATAAGAATTTTTTAATTTTTTAATTTGTGATATCTCTGATATAGAGGAGGCACGTTATGAAGAGTTACTATTATTTATTGGTACCACATTAATAATGGTGACCCTTTAAGTGTAAATATTATATATGCCTAGATTTACTCACATTATATATAATTTGAACCCTATAATGAAATATGATACTCGTTCAATGTCTTAAAAGAGGCTCCCTCTATATGTTAGATGAGACTCTAAAGGATTTTTTAGGAATCCGATATCTGTAGAATATTTCACCTTATGATACATTTGGGATATAAGAAATACTTAATATTTTTTGTTTATGGAAGTGGAAAATTGATTATGACACACATATTTTTTATCCACCAATACATAAGATATCCTACCTTATACGAGAATGTTTATGAGAGAGAGGAAATGATATTCATTAGAAGAAACTCATTGATTAATAATTTTTTCCCCAGAGAGTCCCTATAATGTATACAAGTAGATGACATAATGGGATATTGTGAGGGATATTATTTATGAGGTTGAATATGAGTATTGGTAAAGCATAAATGGAACACTATTCACAAGTAATAGTCCCAGGTCATGTTTAGATGGTCTATTGAGGGAACATAGATTCCAACTAAATCTGACATCTTATATATCCTTGTATCTATAAAAATTAGTGGAAATATATGTGAAGTGTTTCAATTTGACATTATGTTATTGGTTAATATAATTTACATTTATGAATTTCAAAAAATATTTTTTACATACCCTCCACTTTGGATATATAGTATTGATACCATCCCCAATATTTCTATGGATGAATAATGTATTTCAAAGAGTTTTTTAGGATACTTGTTCATTTTCCGTTGGATAATCGAGCTTCAAATAGATTGTTATGGGGATCTTTTCATACATGGTTCAACCATATTTGAAGTAGATTTTTATAAAAAACATACATTTTCCAAAATATAATCATTTTTAAAAGAGATTATTATGGACACCTTTTTTCAACAAGTTAACTATGACTCAAATATATGGTTGTGGATCAATTTTCCATACCACGGGAAAATCAGGTTCTAAAATAATAATGGTTATTTCAGTGAGTTATGATGAAGTTAATTCTATATGTTCTTTATTCATTATTCGGTTCATGGAAACTATAAATATTAGGTTCACCCTAATATCACTACAATGAATTGGGTAATTATTTTATTATCAATATAATCATATAGGATGTTAGACACAAGGTTATTCAAATTTGTATGGAAATTTCAAGGGGTTTTTAATGTATCTATAATGTTTCTATCAGTTGATGTTCAAAATATATCAATATGTTTTATCTATTAATTCAATGGGTTTATAATTTTTTTCCTAATTTATATTGATAAAACATAGCTCATGATTATTTGTTCTAATGTCACATTTCAATTCAATATTTGATGATGCAGTTCTTGATCAGTATGATTTAATTATGTATTTTCTCATTCACAATGATTTTTTCATCACACACATATGCACTCTTATGCTCATTTATGGAAACAAATTAATGGTTATATTTACACTTATTGAGAGATTTATCTTACCCTTATTATTATTTATTTTCCCCATGTTTTTAACAATGATATTGAATGACTTATGTTTATGAATTATTTTACAAGTATGATGTTGATAACCTAATGTGAAATTAGAAAATAATGATTAAATTATTGATTTTTTTAAAGGCATGTGATTTATTGGTCATGAATATTTTCTTAGTTTTAGAAAAAACTAAACCTAATAAATCCATAGAATGATTGTGATCCATTTTTTCCTTATTATTTTGTTATTTTGTGATTTAAGAAAATATGGTCACAATTATCTACATCATTTCCCAAAATACAGTGATATTGATTTAATCACAGGATCCAGGAGTGTGGGTCGTAGGATGTTATAGTTTGTATAAATGTTCTATTAGGATATATTTTATATTATAATGTTTCTTTATTTGTTTATATTAAGAGTTGTGGATACCATGATAAAACAATTATAATAAGGTTAATCATAAGTTCAATGTCATAAACACTCTATTGAGGTTTTAATGAATGAGATCTATATTGATTATTGATATTATGAGATGTTTTATTTTTTTGTAGTCATTTTAACCAATTATATCAAAATGAATGTATTTTATGGAAGATATTATTTAATATGATTAAAAAAGGGAAACATGTATTCCCTATGACATCATGTCATGCTCAGCAATGCAGTGGGTCTTGAACCCATGCCTGATGGACAATAAGGGATTTACACAGTACTACTAAACTACATGATTTATGTACTATGAAGAAATTTTCATACAAGAAATGATTTATTTTAGAGAAACATATGAGATTTTATTTGAGTAAAAAAGGTTTATTTATCTTAGAATAATATATGATCGTAACCATTTAATTATTAGGTTTCAGACAGAGTCAATTTTTTTATTAAATTTTATGTATAGTAATTTATAGAATGATTTGGTTGGATCATTGGGTATTACTATTTATTATTAAATTTTAATATATTGTATGATAGTTTAATAATTTTTTCAATTAACATTAAATTTTAATAACCATTTTGGGTTTTCATAAATTTTAAAGGCAGGTGGAATAAAATAACTATCCCATTTATGGTTATGTGGTCTTTAAAATATTATTTCTTTCTACAGGAATAATAAAATTCTTCTTCAATAATCATCATCTAGTTAAAATATGATATTTTTTTTGGAAATTTCTCAATGGATGAAATTTTACCAAACAAGTAAGTATATATTAATATTAGATTATTTTGGATTGTAAGAGAATTTTTTAACTATATTAAAATAATCTTGAACAAAAATATTAACTTAGTACATTCATCTCTGTTAAAGTGGTGGCCTTTTATCATCAAATATATAAGGTTTTGAGAACATTTATAGTGACCATCTATTTTTATACATAAAATAAAAAACATTTTTGGAATAATTAAAAAATTATAAAAGCACACACCTAAAACCCATACTATTCTATTAAAAATGGGAACATGGAAACATGAAAACTGGAACATAAATTAACAATATAATCTCACACTAGGTTCATTTTTACTATCACCCTTATTAGAAACATCATAATGAATACATATCTTTATAACATGGGGAAATTAATGAATTAAGGGTGATCTCAAATTCTGAGTAATGGTAAACAAAAGTGATATGTAAGAATAATTATGAGCATAAGGGTATGACAACATGATCCTGAATGTTTAAGATCACACTGTGTATATCAAAGATAAAATAAATGAATAGTGGAATCAATATTGGGATTTGAAAATACATGAATCATAAAGATATAAATCCTATAATCCATGAAAGCATAACATAGGAATGAAACATGGAATTGTGAATATAACTTAAAGATAGACAATAATTTTTATAGTAGTAAATATGTTTCTATACCGACCATCAAAGTGGTCAAAGTAATTTACTAAACCACATTCACACCCCATTCCATCCTTGTATTAATAGACCATGTTCACTCCTCATTTTATCCCCATTACACTTAATCGAGTTTATTTCCTATTACTTCCCACTAATATTGAACTGAGATCATTTTTTATTCCCCCGGTGTAATACTGAACCAATATCATTTATCATTCTATCCATGTCTATCTAATTGAATATATATCTTTACCCAAGGAATTGGAGTGAGATATATGTGTTAGAAATCTCATAATTAAATAATACATACATGTGGAAAAGAAACAAAAATAATCATTTGATAACTCATACATTGAATTGTTTATCATAAAAATGTAAACATATCATAACCTATAGAAAAAGATACGGGGTTCACAATCATTTAATCTAAATAATAAGCATGAAACTGATATGTATTTCATAAAAATATAAACCATTATAGATAAATATGTTTCATAATGACATGGAAATTATGTTTAACACATTCATTGAAATAATATGAGTGGAACCTCTAGATCATTTCCTAGAAGGGGATGAATAAAATAAATAGATGAAACTTTAGATGGAGATTGTCTTTGATATATCAATAAAAATAGTTCTTCAATAAAATATAATTTCTTCTTTGAAAAACATTTTTAATTATATGAAACCATATTAGAATAATTTTCATATACAACACAATGAAAAATTATAGAGAATACATAAAATTATTTTGAAAAACAGTTTTTGTTAAAAACATTTAAAATAAGATTCAAAACATTTTAAAAAAATTCTTTATTGAAAAAAGTTTGAAAACATAAAACTAAACATGAAAATGTTTTTAAAACATTTTTATAAGGAAACACATAAAATCATCTTGGAAAAAATTTGAAAAAAAATTATTTGAAAAATACTTTGAAAACTTTTAGATAAGACTTGAAAACATTTTGAAAATAATTATCCTTGAAAATATATAAAATAAACTTCAAAATGTTTTCAAAAGAAATTATTTATAATATATTTTCATTATTTTGTTAAACTATAAATATTAAAATGAAAAGGAATTTTTAAATAAATAATTATGGTAAAATCCATACACATCGTATGAGGTAAAAAAACATTAATTCAACAAATGTAAAAAGGATAAGAAATATCCTTGTTCATAAAGAAACATGAATATTTATTTGAAGTGATTGTTAAATAATAAAAGTATTGAATTGAATTTTAAATACTATAGTATTCGTGTAATATATTTTTGGATCCCCTTTTTCTAAAACATGGTTTTTATGGATCGTAGATTTCTAACTAAAGAGAGGAAAAATTCGGGCTCCCTTAAAAATACCTTCTTAACAATTTTATGTACCAAAAAAGTAGAATAATGGTACCATTACAGGAATATATCATGAATAATATGTTAAAATAAAACATACTAATTTTCATTAAATATGTGTTATATTATTTCATTAATGGAAGCATAAACATATACATTCTTCAAAAGTGATAAGATTGTTTCCATAAAATCCTATCACTTGGAAACATGGGATCATACTATATATGTTTAAAATGTAAATAAATGAAACTTATAACATCATAAAAATAAGTATATTCATTATATATCATGTAAAATGGATGTATATAATACTCAAAACAAATTCTGGTGAATAAAAATACATTTGTCACAGTAATGGAAAATTGAGACAAATCAATTTTACCGATTTGGTATCTTTTGAAACATAAACCCCTTGATATAATTTTCTTATAATTGATATGTAAATACACAAAAATATAAATATATGAAACATTGAATACATCAATGGTCAGTATGTAGACATCCTAAAATTAATGGGTGTTGAACACATCATATATCTATCAGAAATAAAAATTGAGTTGAAATTACATTACCTTCATTCTTGACTCTCTTCATACTCAGAGAAGCTTACTATGTATTAAATGTAATTTTATTATAAATATTTTTAAAAATATAATATTTTATGTAATGACATATATTGTTTTATCAAGACCATATATTACAATTTTCATAAAAATGCTATGCAATAGTTTCACATTAGGTAGTATTTGAATTGTTCTTCATATGGGTATTAATTTGTTGTATATGTGGTCCTTATACATATATAATGATTCATGAATTTAATTAATTATATAAATATCATATATATTAATTATAATTTTTTATAATATTATATATATTGTAGTAGTAAAAAATAGAATTCACCATTAATGATGAAGGTATGCTCTATATACGCATGAACATTGTTTCTGTTATTACTTCCGTATTGAATGAAATAATGTAAATGAAATATGTATATATATATATATCATTATTAAATTATAATTATAATTTCATATATATCTAATATAATTTCACTAAACCCATCCTTAATATATTCCATGCAGTGTTTAAACGAATCACATCACTATGTGGGGGTGGTAGTCTGCTTGTCATCAAACAAAATTTTTATATTTACACAAAATAAATATTAAGAAGAGATAAATATTTTAAATTAATAATTAATATTAAATATATGATAAATATAATATATAATATATTAATAATACTGTCAATTCATATTTCCACTATGAGTGCTCATAAAGGTAAAATGAGCAATCGTCGTTTCAAGAGGTTGTAAATCTCTGTACATGTAAAGAGTTTGTTAATTACCCATTAGATGGAGGATTTTCTAATTGTAAGAAGAAAAATGTAATAAAAACATACTAGTATATTTATTACATTTTTTATACAATCATTGAATAAGGAGAGTGTAGGGATGGAGAGAAAAAATGATTTGATCTTGAGAGACGGTGTTAACTGTTAATCAGGTAATTCCTTTGGTTTTGTTTCAAAATACATCCATAGATAGATTTCATCCAAAGGGGAAGCTCATAGGAGGAAGGGAGGGAATTTTGTTAGTTTATTTGGTTTAGTATGATTAAAAAAAATTATAGGAGTTAAGAAGAGGTAGAGGTTATTTCCATTTATATGGAAAGGAAAGGACATACCTGGCATTTTTTAAAACAATTTAGGTGTACCAAAATTATTACCTAAGAAAGTTATAAAAATCAACAAAAATAAATAATATATGATTCATGGATGAATAATTCATATAAAATGGGTGTTATAAAAATGATTATGTCATTTTGGGTCTTATAATTAATGTTTAGTCCTTTGGGTAGATTTATTTTACCATAATTGATGAAAATATTTTTAATTACATTGATAAATAGTTTATTTCAAAATATAATTTGAAAATATTAATAATTATAAATTATGCTAATTAAAAATATTTTATCCATTTTTGTAATTTCTAATCATATATGTGACAAAAGATTATTTAAATTTAATCTCCCCTGCGGGATGACACTACTACATTTTAAAGTAAAGACATCCAAAGTTTTGATATGTTTTTATACCCAATTTCGAAGTAAAATTGAATCTAATTACCCTAATTTAACTAATAAAAAATATTATCTAATAAAAATTTTAAACCAAATTAATATATATTTTATCCTTATAAATAAATTAGATGAAAAGTCATTTTTAAATTAAAATATTGTATTTTTTATTATTCATCCAAAAATGATGTTCCTCAAAAAAATCCAAAAAATTTGGCTCAGGATAATTTCAACATCCTAAAATAAAATTTAAATATTAATCTATCAAATTAAATTTCTCAATATGCATAAAATTAATAATATTTTGTATCACTAAAAGACATGAAAAATAGTTTGTTTGAGAAACTATTATTTTTAAACTTATAAAGACATTGCAATAAATTACATCTTTCATTATAATTATATATAAATATATATATAACTTTATATAGAATATTATGAAATTAAAAATTACTATTCATATAATTACATTTAAAGTAATGGTCATAATTACCTTATTTAAATAAATATAACAATAAAAATATATTTCGTAGAATCATAGTGTTGCATGTACCGTATTTGAAGTACGTATGGAAAGTTACTTAAACTAGGTTAGTTTCGTTTGTAATGTACGCCCATTCACTATCTTCCCATGGTGTTTCCTATAGAGAAATATAAAATGTACCTTATTAATTGTACATGATTATATTGGGATAGCACATAATTCATGCTTATAGTAGCGCTTTAATAAAAAATAAAATATTTATACTATTATGTGGAAGGAAAAATATCACACAAGTGTTACATTATACCCCCATCAAAATTAATTTCTCCATAAAAATATTTCTATTTATCAATAGTTTAAAACATAAAATTTTCATGCATAATAACCCACATCATTAAAATTGATACTAAAACATCCCATAAAAATGTTAAGTTTAATCCACAATGGTTACAAAAAGTAAAAGTGAACTAGGTTTCAACATATGAGAACATAGGTTGCGAGTGACGATTAGACATGGATGAAAATAATAACTATTTCTAGGAAGTGATTGAGGTCATCAATCACAAACCAATGAATTGTCAAAGAAAATTTTAGGGTCACAATTTCATGAATCTCTGATTATATAAAAGTCCATCAGTTCAATATTAAATAAGGGATTGTTAAAAAAAATTATCATTTTTTGATGATTGTGTAATTATATTATTTAAAAGAATATAACGAAATAAAATGTATATATATATATATATTTATATAATAAAGATATCATTCTTTTAGTTATTATTGTTTTAATTTTTAATTCATCAATTAAATCATTTTATGGATAACTAGAAGATAAATTTGATTCCTAAAGCACTAAAATACAGTTTTAGCTGATCTTAAAGAACATAATAGAATGAAAACTTTAAATATTTTTCTATAACTATTATTATAAATCAATATGGTTAATAAATTAATTTATATAAAATGTATATATACCATTTAATCATAAACTATTATTCAACAAAAGTAATTAAACATTAACCGGGACATCTGATAGTACATTAGTAGGTATGAATCCTTTATCATCCTTTAATTAATCTTCCAAGACCCATAGCCTTTCCAAAAAATTTTGGTTTCCACCCAACATACATTATGTCCTATTCAAGACCCACGCTAATATATTTTCTTAAATATTATTGTCATCCTTGAAATGATGTTAATTTCTAAATAACTATTTAACCACGGTTTTGGATTGTGTTGGTGGCTTCGGTGAAGGCGGATATGTTGGGATTCTCTTTTGTTATGGTGGTGTCTTTGAAGTGGTTCGATGATCTTTCCATTGGTCATCCTCTGCCTTTGTTTTGGTTTTTTGTTCTTTTTTTTCATGTGTATTCAATGGTGGATCCCCTTGGACACACTCCGTTGCTTTTAGTTCTTGTTTTCATTCTCATTTAGCCTCATAGTGATTTTTGTTAGGTTCTCACTCACCCAAAAGATGATTTATTTGAAAATAAAGAAAATGTTTTGATTACAAAAAAACAATAAATAAATTCTTATTCAAAAGTTTAACTAAAAAATTTCATGTGTGGTTAATGTAATGATCCTTATAAAATATTAAAATACAAAACTATAGAAATAAAGTCACCAAATCAGCTTATCATTGATCCCACATATATCCCAAATCATATCTTCGTTTTCTAATTACAAACATAAGAATAACTTCATGGAAAATACACTTGGAACATAGTAACAAAGACAACTAAAATAAATAATTTTAGAAAAAATTCATATATTCATATTCCAAATATTACTAGATATATCCCATTAATCCAAGAAGTTGTAAACTTCTTCCATGATTACATGAACTTCTCTTCAACTAGTCCCTATTTAGATCCAAGGTAACCAGTACCATCCAATTTAGTTATTCATATCCCAAACACCATTATAAAAACAACATAATTATAATATCATTAAAATATTATGGTATATCATCCCCATAATAATTTGTTTACAAGGAAATATCCATTCAATTAAATCTCTTTTTTATTCTATCATAACCATTCAACATGTTCTTGTAAGTCCACATTGAAAATTATAAACTAAAAAATGCTTACATATTACTCCATTCATATGGACAAATTAATGAATCCAAATATATAAAAGATTTTATTATTCCACTTAATTTCCATTCCATTATCAAGGCTACCTAATCATTTTACAAAATAACTCTTTTCATTCACATTTCTTCTATATTCTATTTATCATCAACAATTTAACCATTACTTGTACCACCTTGTTGATCCTATTTATGATCATTATTTTTTGAATATTGAGTTTCAAAATGAACATTTATTCCAGACATCAAACTCTTATACATTTATGATGATATAGAGAGGCCAATGTTCTCATCTACTTCATTAACCAAACTCGTCATCTCCCCTAGAATTCACTTGATTTGTGTCCTTTATTTACATATTTAAAGCATCTTCCTATTACTTTATGAAATTTAATTAGGTGATTCATTCCATATTCATGACATAAAGGATACTGAATTTTCTTCCCACTATGTTCTCAATTACCCGAACTCTTAGAGAACTCTTTATTTCTATCACTTGGTGAGTACAAGTGTAGGTTAAGGTACGTATTATTAATCATTTTATGGGAAAATTAGTTAGAAATGATTATAATGTATTTCACTCCAATGATCATCCCAAATGACTTCTCATCATCATATTGGACATAAAATTCTACACTAATCATGATTATTCTCATTCTTGACTTTGGCTAAAACCAGAAACATCATGTAAGCACTACTTATAATAGATGAAAAGCATTTATTCTTGAAAAAAATTACTAATAGGATTTCAAAATCATATAAACTCTATTAATATATGAAAATTGACATTCATTCTAGGTTATTCATCTCATTATTATATTAAAATACTGCATAATTCTTCTTAAATAATTTACAAATTGCTAAATAATATCTCATGGGAGTGTCAAACCTGGTGTGCATCAAGGCCCGTTTTTATGTACCAATTTACTCTAAATCAGGCCTATAAAATATTTTTGGGGTTGTTAATCCTAGGAATGTTTTATCTAGACTCATACCCTTATATTCTACATATAAGTATGTATTTCTAGGAAACCATTAACTAAATCCATTATAAAAAATCTATGATATTTTCCATTTTTACTCCTTATCCTAAGACTTATCGTTAGACTTTTCCTTAGGGATTTAATTAAAGTTTTCCCATGTCATTTTGAAAATGTTAAATAAAACTTTTCTCTGATACCAATTTCTATGACCTTCATTTTTCAAACATATATATTTTATAACATTTACATAATATATAAAACATTAAACAAATAAACACCCAAACACCAAACTAGCCTTATGCCTTTAGAAAAATGGAAACATAAACAATGGTACATAAATGAGCATCATTATCCCCCATTAGGTTTTCTTTACCGTAACCCTTCTTATATGCATCAAAAATAAGAAATGTCATTATAAACTCAGGAAGGAAACATGAAAATTTGTGACCTAAAATGCTCGATATGGGTAAATAAGAGAGATATACATTAATAATAATGATAAAATGGGTATGAGAACACAGTCATGAAAATAAAAGATGAAAAACATTATAATAAAGATGATAAACATAATTAATGGAATAAGTCAGGGGATTTCATAAGATATGAATCATAATAAAATAATGAATATAATCCTAGAATTCATAACATAGGAATAAAACATGAAATTATATATTCCACATAATAATATATAATAATTTCTATAGTAGTTAAGTTAATTATTCTGAGAAATTACATATAGAGGAATTGATTTAATAAACTTGGTATGTAACCCATTCCAACCCTATATTACTCAACCATGTACACCCCTCTTCACATCCATATAATACTAAACCAAGTTCATTTCTCATTCAAACTTTTTAGTACTATAGTGAGTTTATTTATCATTGTATCCATGTCAAGCTCATGAGATATAAATACTTTCCTAACAAATAAGAGGGAGATATAGTTCCCACCATTCTAATAATAAAATTCAACATACATGTTCCAAATAATCCTAAATAAATATATCATAACCCATATAGTGAAATGGTTATAAAAACATGTAAACATATGATAACTTGTTCAAAAATATACAAGCATCATAATAATTTAATCAAAATCATAACTGTGAAAGTGATATGGATTCCATAAAAATATAACCCATGAAAAAGAAATAAGTTTCATAAATACCATGACATTGATATTAAAAAATCCATATAAAAAATATTAATGGAACCTTTAGATCATTTCTTTAAAGGAAAATGAAAAACATCAATATAATTGATCTTATATGGAAAATAATTTCGAAATATATTTTCAGAAAGTTTTTGGTTTAATATATCCTTTCAGCATTGAAAAAATAATTTTTAAAACATAAAATGAATAAAAATAATTTTCAATAAAAATACCATGAACACATAAAAGTATGACATGAAATAATTTTGAAAACCATTTTCCTTGAAAATAAATAAAAAGGAATCAAAAAATTTTAGGAATATTTTTAAAGGATTTTTTTGTAACATATAGTTAAAAATGAAATACTTTTGAAAAACATTTTATATGAATAGAAATGAAAAAACATAAAACTGTTTTGAAATCAATTTCATTGAAAATACATTCAAGACATGTAAAAGTGGTATGATAAATTTTGGAATAAAATTAATTAACAACATATAAATTCTACTTCAAAACATTTTAAAACAAATTTTGTTCATAGATACATTTAAAAATATATTGAAAAATATTATCCATTTAAACATGAATATAAATCATCAAATAAACGATGATAGTTAAATCCATACATGACGTACATGTTATAAAAGAACATTAAATTTTCAGAGTAAAAAGGTTTCAAATAATGATGGTTCAAAAAGTGAAAATAATTTTCCATTGAAGTGATTGGTAAATGACTAGAGAGAAACATAATATATTTTAAATATTATCAGATAATTGTATAATATTCTTGGAATCCCTTTCTAGATATCATGGATTTGAAAAAACATAAATTTCTTTATGACATACTGTAAAATTAGGATTTCCCATTCATTATAATAATATGTCAAAAAGAGTTTAAATATAGTGCGTATACATATCATGAAAACCTATAGGATAAAAAAATTCATTAATTTTTGTGAGATATGGGTGATAATATTTCAAGAAATGAAACATAATCATAAATATTCTTGAGAAGTGATTTGAATTTTTCTATTAACTCGTATAACATCATAATAAGTTATCATACTCTAAATGTAATAAAAGGAAATAATATGAATCTTAAAATATCATGAAATGATTACTATGAATGATATATAATGCAAATTAGATGTATATACACCTCAAAACAAATTTAGGTGCATAAAAAATGATTCTTAATAAAGGAAAATAGAGAAAAAATTGTTTTATATTTTTTTGACATTTGAAACATAATCCCTGTGAAATAAAGGTTATAGACTGGGTATAAAGACACTATACTTTTACAAAAAACATCAAATGATTATAAGCATAATTAAACATCAGTGTTCAAGATAAGTATCGTACAGTATAGTGTCTTTGAAGACATGGTACATAAAACTTAATACATGGGACTAAAAAACACTTCTTAATTTAATCATTATAAATAGATCCTAAATTCATTTTAGCCCACATATTTTAATTTGGTATTATATTGATCTCATGAACAAAGGGATGATCTATAAGCCCAATAAGTTAAAAATCATTGTAGTAAAGCTTTAGCATGTGGGTTAGGAGAAATGGCATAATGTTATAAAAAGGAATGGAAAATGATAAATCATAACATATAATAAATGGATCAAATAAACATAGAGTTATAATAATGTGGATTAAATATAAAACATAACATTTTCATGATTCAAGGATCTTTACACATAGAGGATCACAAGTCAATGTTAACCACCACGACCATTGAACGTGGTCACATGTGTCAAGGAAAACCGCCAAGACCATTGCACATTAAATCTCATGAGACTTAAAATTACCCAATTCATTGTATAAATATCTAGTTTCACCCATCTAAACATGTTCATGAAGATGATTCCCACATATATAATCAGACAAAATAAATTATAAACATTTGAGAACCCATGGAATGAAATGGGTATCATAATCATGTCATAATGAATATTGAAAGGGTGTATCATAAACGTTTCTATAAAATAAAGGCATTGAAACATGAATAGAAATTAATAAGGAAAAATAAAAATATATACAAGGAATTTATGTCAAATTTAAGGAAAAACGAGTATAAATTATATAAGTATTTTTATAAATAAACCATTTACAATTGTTTTTAGGTAAAAAACTAATGATCTTTTAAAATTGAAAATGGAATAATTTATTTTACAAAACCAATGTTGATAAAAGAAGGATTTCATAAAAAAAATAAATTAGTTTTATAAAAACAATGGTGTCTCAAATCATATAGTAGAGTTCACTAGAAATTGGGTATGAATTTGGGATGTTCCCATAATGGGGGTTTCTTTTAGAGAAGCATTGATGAGGGACCCACATAACAACATGTATATACACAAAAGTGTATAATGAATGGAACATGATACAAGATTATGGAAAATGTAAATATAATTTAGAATATTTACATAAAATTAAAAGAAAAAATCATTTGGATAAATTAATGATAGACCAACCCGAATGAATAGTGGATGTTCATGTAGAATCTTATATGGAATATTGGCATGATACCGAGTTTACATATGAGGGATTAATGAGAGGAAAATGGGTGTCTCTTATTTTATAAATAATGATTGAAGTATTGAGTAGGTGAAAAATAATACCCCATATTTTCTAACAACACATAAAAGGATATAATATAGATGAGTATCTTGAATAATTGTGTGAAAGAGAGGATCTCATACAATAAGTTCGATGGTGTTAGATGCTTATTCCTAATAACCTGAATAATAAAATAAGGTTCATTAAATAAAAATCAAATAACCTACACTAAATTTTATTGATTTAATATAACCTTATTATGTTCATTCATGTCGTTTTACATGAGTTAATGGGTTCAATTTCATTATTTTGGAGTGTTTTCTTCTTCGGTTTTAGAGATCTTTTCACTTATATTAATTTTTTAATAAACATGTATAACAAGAATGGTTGTACAGAATTAATGTTATATGACATTAGTGAACATATATATTATCATATGGATATAAAATTAAATTCTTTTTATATATTTTATGTGTACCAATATGTAAAACAATACTCATAAACCCATGGATTAATTTTGTGATTTTCTTATAATTAACAGGTTTCTTATTATTGATTTACATCATGTGTAAAAAAGGATTCAAGAACATCACATAAGATAAAATACATATTTAATAGACTGTTTCACCCATAAAAATGGTTTCATGACCAAAATTGAATATGGTAATGGTAATTGATAACACGTAGTCCTCAAAATTGTTAAATTTTCACATCTAAGACAGTGTTTTCATTTTATTCGAATAAAAAAAGTGGAAATCATAGATGATAATGATTATCCGATTATCAAAAAAAATTCTATAAGATTTATGGTATTCTATTATTCATACCATTTGTATTAGGATTGGTTATGAATTAAATTTGAACAATGGAACATGATTAGAAAATCAATGAAAAGAAAAGAGGATTTTACTTCTTGATTTAATTGTACATGGGAGACTTTTAGGGGGAGAGGATTTTGCCTTTTGAGGATACCAATGGTTTCTAGACATGGTGGGGGATCATGTAGATATATTTGGGCAGAATTTATGGAAGGCTCAAAGCATGAGTGGTTTGTGGAGAAGAGAGGATTGTGGCCTAATTTTTTTATGAGGGGAGGAGGGTTTTTATAATATTTTAATCATTATTTTATAATTTTTCCATAAGACAAGAAATAGTAATGATTATTGTGACCAAAATAGTAAATAGAGAATTATATTTGTATGTAATATCCTTATATCAACCAAAAATCAGCAAATTGCATCATAATTCATGTTTTTAGCATTTATCGTAAATTGTCATATTATACTATTCACCAAAACTCATGTATTTCAGAAAAATCCAAAAAATTCACCCTTAGCAGTATTTAATGTGTAAAAACCAAAAATGAACTTTAAATTATGAAACTAATTTTAAAAATATTATTAATTTTAATTTTAATCAAAATAATAATTTATTTTTAAAAATACATATTCTAAAACAATAAGAACTTTTATAATTCTTTCAAAAAAACATAATCTCATAGAATATTATCATAAAACAAAAAGAAATAAAAATTTTAATTTATGACTACAATTTTAGAAAATAAATTTTCATTTAAATTAATAAATTTATTGTATTTAGTTAATTATGTCTTACCAAAATACCAATACCTTTACTATGGTCATATTATCACTTATAAGATTCCTAAATTTCATTTTATACACTAATCGGTGATGTTAAAATTCTTTTTGATGATTTTATTTTCATAAGGGTTATATTACTATTGATAAGGGTGACATTACTATTCAATATGGTATGTTTCTATTCACCAAAAATATTATGTTTTCCATATCTGACATCATACATCTTACATATCGCAGTAGTGTATGTCCAATTTTCGAAATTTAAATCAAAGAAGTTAATATATTATATTAAAAAGGTCACACAATTATTAGTAGTTCATTGTGTTTTGATTTCATATGATTATATAAAATAATTATAAAAAGGTATCTTCTAATGATAAAACATTTGGTCAGTACATTATTCCCTCTTATGAAATTTCACCCTTGAAATTTCATTTTATATTCTAAGACATAAATTGGTTCTGGTACTTTTACTTCATCGCATCCTCCAATTCCAATGTTGTATCTTTGCACCTATGGTTTTTCCACAATACTTTGAATAGGTGAGTAGTCTTGTTACCTTGAATTTAATTTCTATGATCTATGATCTTCACTAGAAGCTTTTCGAAAGAATGATCATTCTCTAACTATACCACCTCTGAATAGAGTACATGTTAAGGGTCCAATATGTACGTCCAATAGAGGGAAACATGGAAGACATCATGTATTTGGAAATGATTGGTTGAGTGTTATTTGATAGGCCACATCCCCGATATGATCTTGAATCTAGAAGGGGCCAATGTACCAGGGAATTATCCCACCTTTCTTCCAAAACCACATGACCCCCTTCCATGGTGATTTTCATAGAGATACCATGTCTCCAAATTTGAACTCAATGACTAGTAGTTGATTGCCTGCCTAACTATTCTATCGACTATGGGCTTCCTCGATGTGATTCGTAATAATTTTCACCTTATCAACAATTTATTCAACCATTTCTGGTCTTAGAAGCTCAAACTCCCCGACTACATCCCAATACTCTAGTGTTCTACATCCTTTCCCAGACAGGGCTTCATATGGGGCCACTCATATAGGCAATTGGAAACCATTTTTGTAAGATAATTAAACCAATGTAAGATGTTGGATTCATTCTCCTTTTATATCCCTAGAACACACTCAAAAAATATATTAAACGGTATAAATAGTTCACAAAAATAGTCATTTAGTTTCAGGATGGTTGGATGTAATAAATTCTAGTTCAGTACATAGTCTATGTTAGAGATATTTCCAAAACATCAATTTTAATCTCAGATCTCTCTTAGATACACTATGTAGTGGTACTCCACCACCTCTTTGATATATATCTGTGAAATTTGATCCAGTGAGATTACCTATAAAATCACGATAAAGCGTGTTGTCTTTGTAAGATGTTCCACAATGACCCATATTGAATTGTTTCCAATGTATTTCATTGGATGTCCAGTGAAGAATTCCATGGTGATGTTCTCCCACTTCCGTGTTTGTATGCATAGTGGATTCATCATCCCCTTATAATTATGTCCTATATCCTTCACTTTTTGACATACCAGTAACATTGATTGGTACTCAAAAATCTCATTTTTCATATTTTCCAACCAAACGTTCTCTAAGAGATCTCGCTAAATTTTTGTGATCCCATTTTGAATAGAGAAGGATGAGCTATGTGCATTATTAAAAAGCTCGTTTTTAATATCTAGATCAGTTGGTACACATAATAATGACCCAAATATTACAAATTCTTCCTCATCAATCAGGAAATTAGAGGATTTCCCATTTTAAATGGCTTCCAACCTTTTCTAAATTTCCACACATATTATTTGAGAATCCATTATTTTCTACATTTGGGATGGTTGATCAATCATTTGAGAAATTAATGGTAATTATTCTTATCTCAATGATTCTAATGTCCATCCTGTGAAAATATAAGAATATTTATTCTATTTCAATTATCATCATTAACAAATATTCATGATCCTCTCTACTTAGAGAATCTACCACCTTTTTTTCATTACCGTGGTGGTAGTGTATTGGGCAGTCATAATCCTTGATGAATTATTTCCATAATCTATAGCCCATATTCTATTATTTTTGAGTGAATATATATTTTTGACTCTTGGGATTATCATATATATCATACTTCTCCCCCATAGAGATAATGTCGCCATATTTTAAATGCAAAGATCAAAACCGCTAACTCTTGGTCATGAATAATATAGTTCTTCTCATGAATATTTTTCTTCCAAAAGACATAGGCTAACCCTTTATAATTTTTCATTAAAACCAATCCTAATCCATTATTTTAAGCATCATGATACACCATAAGAGTTCTCCACCAGTTTGGATTGTGATTATTGGCATAGTAATTAGGCTTTTTAAAATAATTCAAGTAGTATTAACATTCTTGAGTACAAGATAAATCCACTCTCTTCTATGTAATCTTGGTTACTGGGTTTTAATATAGTTATAAGTTCTTCATAAATCATCTATAATACCCATATGGACCTAGAAAGTTGCGGATCTCCATTACAAATGTTGGCTTGGGCCACCCTTCAATTTCATTTTTTTCTTCAAAGGGTCTACAGATATCACTTTACTGGTGATAACATGCCACAAAAAATGATACTTCCCCATATATAACATACATATATTCTACTTTTCATATAGCTTATCCCTTCACAATTTCTTTAAACATTATTAAAAAACTCATCATTTTCCTCCATTCCCTTGAAGTATATCAGAATATAATCAATAAAGACAACAAAATATTTCTCTTTGTAATCTATAGAGACTCTATTAATTACATCAAAGATAATTTCTAGAGAATTAGTTAGTTATAATTAAATCACTATGAATTCATAATGTCCATACATCATTCGAATGACAGCTTTGGGAATATCTTCTTTCTTCACCTTCAATTGGGGATATCCTTAACGAATGTCCACCGTAATGAAATAAATGGACCCACAAAGATGATCAAACACGACATATATTCATGGGAGGGGATACATGTTGTTTATCATGATTTTATTGAGCTCATTATAATCAATATAGTGGTGCATTGATCCATCCTTCTTCTTCATGAAGTGGATTAGAGCTCACCACAGTAAAGTACTTTGGAATATAAAACCCTTCCTGAGATTCACCTATAATTGATTCTTCAACTTTTCTATCTTTATAGTGTCCATTATAAAAGGTGTCTTTTATATATGTATAGAACAAGGTTTATGATCAATTTATTACTCAACCACTTGATAAGGATGAATAGGATACAACTCCTCCTGGAATACATCAGTGTAATCCCACACAATATGAATATCTTCGAGCAAGATTCTATCCTTCATCTCAATAATTTGGGATATATATTCTTGTTCATAAGGTACCTATATCCTCATATGAGATGATTATTATAATATTGATTCATCTTCATCCTTAAACTTATAAGGAATTGGAGGATGCTTTAGGATGTAACGGGAGATCTCCCTTTCCTAACAGTTTATGTTGCCTTCGTACACAGATTTCAAATCCATTCACAAAAAATAACATGAAACTCCAATAAATAAAGTATAACAAGAATTTATGGGAGGTTATATTAAAAAACCTTTATCATGGAGGAGTTATAGACCATGGATGCAATAATTTCCCTTTTATATATTCTCATAGATAACATATCCTACAAATATTGAGGTTGTGTTTGAATAGTCATACTAAACATGAAAGATATGAAATAATGTATAGAACCAAACTCAAATATTATGTTCTACAATTCTTGAATGAAGAACTTTTGTACCAATTACCACATCATTGTTGGGATCCACCTCTGCAGTAGTGATAGCATATGACATTCTTGGTTGCCTTGTATTTTTTTTGATTTCCATTTACAAACCTTGTCTTAGGCCAATTGTTCACATAATCCCCAAGGTTAATGCAGTTGTAACACTGCACAACTAGTTGATAATTCATTTGAACCATTTTTTATTATTCCAAATTAGTGGGACTCTACATATCCCATTGGATGTTTTTTACCTGTTATCATATCTTTACACATTTGAAATATTGGTTCCCATTAGACAATTCCAAAGATGCTTATTCCCATAATTTTTACACATTTGATGATTGATCTTCCTTCAATCATGGATATTAATTTTGGAACCACCCGCATTAGATTCAATTTTCTTCTTTTTGTTGTTGGGCACACAACAAAACTATGAGTATTTGATCTCAATTTCAACAGTAAGGGAACATTATAAAATCCATGTATAACTATGATGTCTCAAATTTCGAACCCTTTTCATAGATGCTCCTTTAGTCTTCTAAACAATTGATCTACCTTGCTTCCGGTGTTCAGGAAAAATCCAAAGACGTACCTTGAACCCTTGTAGTGTTTTCTACATATGAACCAATTGACTCGTCTTCCTTCTCCTAGAGTTCGAGGAACATGTTTTTCTTCTTGATAAAAAGTTTTCAGGGAGATTATTTATTGGAAAAAAATCTCATAAATTCCTCCCAATCTATGTAATCAATTTTCTCTTGTGTATTAATGTTCTTAATTTGTGTCCACCACTAATCAGAATCCTTATAATAAATTTAGAGCACCAGTAAAACATTCTCTTGTTCTAATAAATTAAGTATATATAATATCATTTCAATAGAGTTAGTACACTATTTGATGAGGAGAGGATCATAATATTAACAAAACATGGGAGGATATTATCGCAAAAAATTATTCAATGGAAACATGCTCATTCCGTGTAGGAGGAGATTATTCCTCATGATTCATGTTATTATTCATAACATAAGCCAACTGGAAAAGTACGGTCATTAAGTTTTGAGCACCTATTACCATCATATCAGTCATAACATTAGGGAAATATTCACATTACCTATCAAATGGATTGTTGGAACATGTTCTTCTATTTCCCAACATTAACTATGAAAATAAATGTACAATTAGAGGGCATGAATACTTATCTATTAGGAATAAAATGAAATCATTTAACATAAGAGGATAATCTTAAAAAGGAGAAGTATATCCTAACTATATATTCCCTAGAATTCAATCTAGTTCATCCTTGATATATTTTGTAACGTATATTCATATGGGATCATTTTTATTCCATTAATAATGTTTTGTACCATGATTATGAATTTTAAAAGCATATCCCTCTGGTGTTTCAAACAAAGACTTAGGGAAAACAATTTTCCTGCACTAGTTCTTGTTCAAATCTAGATTAATGTGGACTTTTCAGGTTTTACCCCAAGATACATATGTGCTAGAGGCACCTCTACCTATTTGAATCCAGATAGAGATGTATTTTCTTGATAAACCACTTACTCTATACTTACAAAAATATAAGTGTGTTTTCATATACTTAGTATCATCTTTAAGGTTACTACTAAAGTTCTCTATTCCTAATCTCCAAAAATAACAAGGAAATCCTCTCATGCTAACTATAGAAACCTTATACATTTAAAAAAACATTACTAGATTATAGCCAAAATTAAACATCAGTGTACCATCCAATGATCATTAAATATAGTGTCTTTAAGGACTTGGTGCATAAAACTGATAATCTGGGACTAAATAAAAAATTATTTTTTTAATCATTGAAAATAGCTTCTAACTACCATTGAGCCCTTATATATGCATAGGGTACCCTGGGGATCACATGAAATAATGTATTAGAAAAATACCAATAATGGAAAAAGTAAAGTAGTAATTATTTAACACATAGGTTTGGAGTCATGGCATAATGATATAATAATTTAGGGAACATGTGGATTCATAAAATATAAACATGACATCATATATACATGGTGTAATAATAATGTGAAATCAACATAAAAATGATTTATCAAGACTCGAGGATCATTTCACATTGACAGGCACATGTCAAGGTTAACCAAAAAGACCGTTTCACATGGTAGTATAAGTCAAGGCTAACCGCCAAGACCATTGCAAATAACTTCTCATAAGACTAAACATAACCCCATGCATTGGAGCTCTATCTAGGATCACACATCTTAACATGTTTATGAGTATTATTTATCTATACAGAATCATACATAATCAATCATAAATATATAAATGTGTATTATAATCATGTCATAAACCATAATGAATGGGCGTATCATTACAGTTTCCTTGAAATAAAGGCATTAGAACATAAATTTATATTAATAAGGTAAAATTTGAATATATCATGGTAATTGTTTTCAAATATATGTGACAACATGTAAAAACGTATTTATGAATTTGTATCATTAAAAAAGATTTGTGCTGTTTTAAGGAAAACACAAACGAACATATAAAATATAAAATAGAATAATATTTGGAAAAAAACAAGAAGTGATATAATAATTTTTTTATAATAAAAACATTGGTTTCATAATAATAATGGTGGAATAAAAAATATGGTATTGTGCACTTTGAATTGGGTACGGATTCAAGAAGCTCCCTTAAAGGGGTTTTCATTTAGAGAAGCATTGAGGAGTGTGCCACATAAAAAAATTATATCCCTAAAATATAATTATGAATGAACCATTATACATGAGTTTGGATGTTGTAAAAATAATTTATAATATGTGCATAAAAATAACAGGAAAATTCATTTTGTTTAAAATAATTATAGAGTACCCCAAATGAATAATGGATGTTCGGGTAGAATCTCTTAAGGAATATCAACATGGCACCGGGTGTACTTATGGGGCTTAATGAGACATAAATGTGTTTATCTTTTTTTATACATCATGAGGGATATATGGAGTTGTGATAAATCATAAATCATCATTATGATACACAAAAAGATGAACATAGCATAGTGGAGATTCTTGAATAAATGTGAGAAAGAGATGATACCTTACCATAAGTATGATTTTGTTATTCACTTGATATTAATGAACTTGATAATAATATTAGAATCATTATTTAATAATTTAAGAACATAAACTACATGATATGTATTTAATATAACATTTTTATGTTAATTATTGTTCTTTTTGATGAGAGAATATTATTAATTTCATTGTTTAGAAGAATTTTTTCTTTCGTTTTAATGAACAATTCACTTTTATTTATATTCAGATAAACATGTTTTATGTGAATAGTTTCCCTGAATTTATGTTATATAACATTAGTGAACATAAATAAGATAAAATTTTACTAAAATTTATTTGGTTATTTGAAGTGAATATGTATCATTATATAAAACATTAATGATAAATGTAGTATTAATATGGAGATTTTCCACATAATTAATATGTTTTGTATTATTGTTTTATATCATGTGTGAAAAAGGATCTCATAACATTACATAATATAAAATAAATATATAATAGTATGGTTCAAATGGAAAAATTGTTTCATGATCAGAATTGAAGATGGTAATAGAAATTGATAACCATCACCCTTAAATGTGATAAATTAACTCATCTCAGATGATGTTATAGTTTCATTCATATAAAATAATGGGAAATGATAGATTTTAATTAATTATCCCCATAGAATAAAAAACGTATACAATATCTATGGTATTGGAGTAGTCATACCATTTATATGTGGAGAGGTTAGGAAAAAAATTTGAATAGAGTAACATGAAATGGAAATGAATGAAATTAAAAGAGGAATTTTCCTCTTGATTTAATCTTCCTTGAGAGCTTCTTAAGGATATAGGATTTGGACTTATAAAGAGAAAAAGATATTCTAGACATGGGGGAGTATATTAGGGATACATTTGGGTAGAATTTAGAGAAGTCACAAGTCTTTAGAGGATTAAAGAGAAGTGGTGAGTGTGGGTGGTTTTTATATTGGAGGGGAGGGGGTTTTCTTAATAGGTTAACCATTCATTTATTGTCTTCCATAAGACATGATATATAACTGACTCCAATGACCAAAAAAGTAATGAGTACATGTGAGTTTGATATAATGTCCTAAAATCATCCATACATTATCTAATGACATCATAATTCATGTAATTAACATTTATCATAAATTATCATATTTTACTATTCACAAAAAAATCATGTATTTCAGAAAAATACCAAAAATTCAACCTAACCATTTTTTGATGGGTAAAATCAAATAATTAACTCATTTTTATGAATACGAATTTCTAAATATTTTTCACCTAACTATTAATAAAATTCCTTATATAGATAAAAAACAACAGATTCCAAAACTAAAACTAATTTAATAATGCCTTCAAAATTATCATAAGGTAATATAAAATTATCATCAATCTAGTAGATATAAAATTGTTAATTTAGGAACACCTTTTAGGAATATAAATATTATAATAAAATAAAAAATTTATTTTAATTATTTATTTATGATTTATAAAAATTCCAATACTTTTACTATGGTCATATTAACAATAATAAGATTTGAAAATTTTATTTATACATTCATTGGTGGGGCTACTATTTTTTGACTGATTTACTATTCAAAAGGGTCATATTACTATTCATAATGGTAATGTTTCTACTAATAATAGTGAGTTATTATTCACCATAAAATAACGTTTGAATTATCGGAATCTAAACATCTTATTAATTGCCATAGTGTATGTCATATTTTTGAAATTCAAAACACAAAGTGGACAATATTATGTTTAAAGGTTAGATAGTTATAAATTTTTCATTGTGTGGTGATTTTATGTGATTATATGAAATTATTTTTAGAAGGGAATTTCCCTTCATAAATGATTATGAATTATAATGGAAATTTAAATACAAATAATTTTATCTATATGAGAATATTTAATACATCCATGAGAAGTATACAAACCACACTAATAGGATGGTTGGCGAATAAATCATGTGTGTCAATAAATTAAAAGTGAGATGAAATTTCTTTACCTTGTGTCTTGACTCTGGTTATAATCATACAATCTTCATTTATAATAAAAGAATGTTTTTTTATAATTTTTTTCTGAGGAATATTCATATAACTAGTACCATATATGGTTTTATCATGACCTTTTATTACCCTATCGTTAAAATCCTATGATAATGTTACACATATTGAAATATTCTCTTTGGTTTTTGCATGTGACTTACACGGCTATATATTAAACCTTATAAAAATTTTATAATTACATAATGTAAACCATGATATAAATATAATTTTAATGCGGTATATTTGAATTCTATTAATCTATAGAATATTTTAGTACAATATGGAATACAAAATTCATGGAGATGGTATGTCGTTCACACACATGAACATTGTTTTAGTTTTTAGCGTCTAATTGAAAGAAATATTGAAAATTAAATATGTGCATATATTTGTTTTTTAATTAATAAAGAGGCATGATTATATAATATATAGTATATATATTCACTAAAACAATTTTTAACACATTCCTTGTAGTGTTTGAATGAATCACATTACTTGGAGGGAGTGGCAGTCCACACTTTCTCAAACGAAAAAAATCATATTTAGACCAAATGTAATGTAAAAAATATATGTGTTTTAAAAGGAATAAAAAATATTTACAATATTTATAATATAATATATAATATATAATATATAAAAAACTATTTTCCATCATAATGTAAACCATGAGATTTGGTAAGTGAATAATGAACCATCATTGTTTCGTCATGTGGTAGGTCATCGTAATCATAAACAATATGTTCATTACCCATTAGATGGAAATGTGTGTATGTGTAAGTAAACACCATAGAATAAAAATTCCAAATATATTTAGGAAATTTTTCTTCATACACCCATGAAATAGATAGAGTGGAGGGGTGGATAATGAAAATTAAATTATGGAGATTGAGTGAATTATTTTCCTCTTATTCGGGTAACTCATTTTAGTTTATGTAAAAAGGAATCCTTGTAATGATTGATGTACAAGGGTAGGATTATAAGAGGACTCCAGGGATGTTGGGATGTTTATTGGGTAGATGTTGTCTTAAGGAATGTGTGTTTAGAGGTGTAAAGAATAGGTAGATATGGTGGCCTTTTATAATGAATGGAAAAGGAAAATTAGGCATTTTTAAAAGCATGTTACGGGTACCCCTATTTTTACCTAGACAAAGTCATTACAAACCAACAAACCAAGGAAATGGGAGGTTACTGGACAATTTATCGATAGAAAATGTGTGTTTGGAATGTTTTTTAGTTATCTTGGGACTTAAATTTAAGGTTTATTCATTAGTTGAACATTATTTTAACATAATAAAAAAAATTAGTTTTAATTACATACACTAATATTTTTTGAAAAAAAATTTGTTGACCATATTAAAAATAATAAATTATTAAGATTAATAAAATGTTATACTTTTTTCAAATAATAATACCATATGTAAGAGAAATTAGTTTAAATTAAGTCTGCATATGGGACGACACTATAAGTAGTTAATGTTATAATGTCCAATGTTTTTCTATGTTATTATAACGAATTTATAAGGGAAATTGACTAAAATGGACTCAATTAGATGAATAGATATAAAATTTATCTAATTAACCATTGAAATAACATTAATATATAATTTTTCCTCACAAATAAATAATACATAAAAGATGTTTTGAATTAAAATATAGAATTTATCATTATTCATTTCGAAAAAAATGTTTCATAGAAAATACCTAAATTTATACCGAAGATAATTTTGATATCCTAAAATCAAAAATAATGTTTATTTTATAAAATTAAATAGCTTTATATTTCTAAAATTACATATATGTTTATCACCGAATGACATGAAAAATAGTTTCTTTGAGAAAATTTCATTTTTAAACATATAATGGCTTTGTCAAAAACTTTTGATTTCATTATTATGAATATTTATTTATATAAAAACATTTTAAAAAACATTTTAAAAGTAGTTATTAATATTAATATTATTAAATTTAACATATAGGATATAATTATATCATCTAAAGAATTATAACAATAAAAATATGTTTCGTACAAACTCATTGTTGCTTGTAATGTATGCCTATTTGGTGTGTCGTGTAGCATATTCCAAGTAAGTTTTTTGTGGAATGTATTCCAAGTCACAAGCTAACATCATTTTTACTTTTATATAAATGTAAAATATATCTTCTGTGTAGTGTAAAATTAACTTGTAGTTGTGTATAACAAATTCCAAACATATTGTATTAATATAAAATAAAATTTTTTCAGTGTTACATGAAATTAAAAATGTAACAATCCAAAATTTTATGAATAAAATTCCCCATTTTAATTTAATTAAATGACATATTGATATATAAAGAACATTCACTTATTTTTTTATTATATCCAATTGAATGATTACATATCTTTACCACTAATAATATATCCATCTATCAATGATCAAATGACTATTTTGAATATAGAATTTTGATAAATCTATTTGGCATAGATAAAGGAAATGATGACATAAACTAGAAGGATAATACCCTATGATTCCCATATATCATAGATTTCGAGGGGAAAATAATTTTTTTACCATTCCCTAGAGTAATATCATTATGAGATCCCAAAAATAATTAATCAGTGAAATAGTTTCTTGAAGAAATTCATCCCCATCAAGATCACAACCCAAACCATGTTTACCGAACTACGCCATCAAATCCCCACTATAAAAACCTTAAATATATGGTTTATTCTAGTATAAAAGAGGTATTTGTATCATGAATTTAGAATTATTAATAAGTAATTTATTTTTTTAAATTACATCAAATATATTTTATTCATATTATTGTCACTTTGTAAATGTATTTTCAAGCGCAAATATTATTTTTATATAATATCAAACGTCCATTTAGAAATATATTTTTACGAATTATTGGATTTTCAAAATAAATATATTTTAGTAATGTATTATTATTAAATTGATTTTTTTTAAAAACAAATGGTCATATAATTGTTTATGAAGTCAAATATAATTTTTATTAGGGTTCAATAATTTTATTGACAAAAACCAATCATTTTCAGTAAACATTAATTTTTAATTGACGATTGAAAATTAATATATTTAGAAAACCAGTTAGATAAAATGAATATCATTTTTTGAATCAAGAAAAATAAATTATCTATCTGGGAATTGATCATTGTTCATATAGGAATTATAATATTTGCATAAATATTAAATACTGTATAAATAGACGATGTGTTTTATAATATCATAATACCCCCAAAAACATTGTATCATCTACTATAAAATATAATCCCCATGAAACATTATTTTTCCATTTTAAAAAATGTTATTTTAAATTTATTTTATTTATTTTATAAATCTTTAAGGAATTCTCGAAGACTAATAAAATATATTTAAATTTTAAAATAATTTCATAGAAAGTGTGACTCACCTCCACAAAATAATGTGAAATATTTTATTATATTCATCCCTTGTATTATAAAATAATTTTTTAAATTATCCTATTTTAGAAACAATGGGAAAAATCCATGGGATGTTTTTTCGTACTGAATATTTTTTATTGTAGTGTCCAAAACAAAAATAATAATGAATTCTTATTTTTTCTTATATAATCTCTCCAAAGAACCCATTTATGTTTACAAAAACACTATTATTCTCTTCCAAACACATCCTTATACTCCCTAGAGTCCTCCAAATGTTCCCCAAGCTCCCAATAAGAAACTCTTAAGCCTTTGGAGTAACATATCCATGTAAGGGATTCACTCTCTCCACTTTTTTATCAAGGAATTAATTTATGATATTCCATTTTGATTTCTATTTTCATAAGTTGGAATACATTATTACCTATCACCATATCTATAAATTTGATTTTTAAATGATGGTATACCATTTAATTCCAATTTATCCTTCTTTTGAACCCTTATGTACACCAGTTACTATGCAGAAATTCCATAAGAAATCTTTCACCATACTATTTTATCAAGAATTTCTTTTTTGTTATGTATTCTTATTCGTTTTTTCATTGTTGGGATATTATATTAATAAACCTCTTACTGTAAATTTCATGTCTAAATGATTAGAGTCCCTTTTCTCTCTCATCAACTCATTTTATTAATTTCTCTATGAGGATGTCATATTTTTGAAATTGCACAACAATTTTCCATGCCAACATAATCATGTAAAGAATACCCTACCAATTCCTCTATCAAGGGGATTCACCTTTATGCACATATATGTATTTATTGGGGAATTACATGTATATACTACACATTTTTATATCATGGGATAAATTATTGTTTTGAATGAATCAATGTTATATGATCTATGTGGCACACTGAAAGATGACAATTAAAGGATTACAGAGGGTGTTCCCGGAGGGAACTCTAATGTATTGTGTAATGGTTAGTATCATGATACATAATTTTATAACATGTGTCATCACTGATACCTTTATTATAATTTTTCCAGAATGCAGTCTTGACATATTTTTTCATCATCTATTATGATGAAGTGTTTTATGTTGTTCAGACATTTTCCATATTATAAATATCATGCAATATCAAGGATTGTTATTCATGTTCCTTTTATGATCCATTTATATTACTATTGAATTACATGTATTTTATTCCTCATGTTTTATATTTTTTATTACCTTACCCAGTTTATAGATCACCCCTATCTTATATATGTCATCAAGTTATCACATGAAGTGTCATGTTTGGAAGATCATTATTTTCATATTAGTGATGTTTTTAATAAATAATTTTTTATTAATGTTTTGAGTTGTAATGTAATGTACCTAATTTCCCAAATACTCTAACCGATAAATATTTTTATTTGATTTAAGTGATATTTTTGTTTTAAATAATGTTTAAAAAAGAAATAAATAGTGGTGTTTTCAAATAAATTATCCCAAATGTTAAAAAAATTTAAAAAATCATAACAAATGAGGGTGTAACACCCTTGATAATACATTTATATTTCACTTCTTATTATCAAATTCATTAAACAATATCCATTATTATTTATTCTTTCTATTCATTTTTAATACATTTTTCTATATGTGGAACCCCAATTATAAATATTTTCAAGTGACATTAATGAATCAAACATTAACATTTTATGGTATGTTTCCTAAATTTAATTTGTATGATGTGGGTTTCAATAATTTAATTCCAAGAATGATTATCCCATCATAAAAATATGAAGTTTGAGAGAGAAATTCATTTTATGGTGGGCTGGATATACCATCATTATATTTCAAGAAATATAATATTTCAATGTTGTTTAAATTATTTGGTATCTTGTGTAACATTCATTTAATCGTATATATTTTCTTATAAGAAACACCCTATTTATATTCCATTGGACATCGTATCAAGTTTCTTCGATTTCTCGTGTTAAAATCAATACTGATTCTCACTAGAAAATAATATTATATTAAATTTAATATAATTATCTCTTAGACATTGGAATGGATTTAGTTGATATGATTAAATAATTTATAAAAATAGATCTTACAAAGTTTTATATAATGAAGTAATTTTTTACTAATTAGTTGAAAATAAAAGTTACAACCAATTGAATATAAAAGAAATGTTCTTTAAAAAATTATTTTTATAATATGAATGGTGTTTTATCTTAATAAATTAATATAAAATATATTAGTGAGAGAAATTAAAGAAATTTATATATGATATATTCAATCTTATTTTATCAACTCATCTAGTTTTTTTATTGACATAAAAAGATAAATCAAATTTTAAAAATATAATGTAAATTGTTTTTTCTAAAATTTGGTTTTGCTGCTTTTTAATGAAAGTGTTGTTTTGAAAAAATAATTTTAATCATATATAAATTATATTTTTCAAATAAAAAATATTTTTAAATTCTTCCATCATATTTAGATTTTTGTGAATCGTTGTCATTTTTCTGAGTAATTTCATATTTTTAATGAATAGTGAAAGATACTAAAATCTAATATAATGATAACATTTTATCTAATTATATTATATATGTAAATTATACATTAAATTTGATTAAAAGGATTACAATTCAATTATATATAGATAAATCTAATTTTGGTCGTTAAAATCAATTTAAAATTAAAATTATAAATAAGCACATTTCAATCATTTGAACCTTTTTACTTTCAAAATATAATTTATCATCATGTTTTCAAAATTAATTTTATATTATATTAATAAACATATCTACAATGAATTTGGTAAAATGAATTTCATATTTTTAATCATAATAATATATAATTTCTAATTATATCAACTTATTTTTTTACCCAAAAAATAGTGAAAATTAAGGAAAATTAATTATATTGATTAAAGTAAAAATGAGTTCACTTAGTGGTTAAACATTAATCATCAAAAGGGAAATGAAATTTAATATTATAAAAACCATATTTAATGATAATATTTCAATCATAACCCTTATAGGATATAATTTTTATCATTATTGTTGACACTTTATGCAATTTATACCTCCCAATATTGTTTACCTTTATTAATTTACAAGACTGTCACTCCACCACTACGGTAAAAGGGAATTCACTGCCAACACATATTCACACTAATCATGCATTTTGTCTCAACCAAACACTTTCAAAAAAAAATCTATACATACCTCATAAAATTTTATAATAAAAATTATGGTAATAAATCAAACCAATGAATTACTTTTTTGAAAACCAGAAGGAGTTACCCGGAGAAGTATCGTTCTTCAATGAACACATTTGTTTTATTTATTTCAACGTCCATTTAATTAATTTTATCTAATAAATATATAATTAAAAGGGCATATTATATATAATTATATTTATTTATGTTGATTTAAATACCTAAAAAACTACTAACATCTATAAAATTGGATACAAAATCTTTGATTATGTGCACGACAGACTACCGCATTATGAACTAATATTGGTAATTATTCATTTACAACATATCATGGTTTGAAATAACGGTGGAAATACTATTTATTATTTATTTTATATTATATTTAGGATGAAATTGTTCTTTTATATTGGTTATATAACACCTAAATTTATTCATAACTATTTTTTATGAATATGATCACATCATTTGTGGACATGTACAATATCAAATCCTCAAAGAGATGAGATTAAATAAGTCTTTATAAGTTATGATAAATATATGTTTTAATAAAAATATGTTCTATTCATGAAATATCTAATATATTTATTACATAATTACACTTCTATAAACTTAATATATTTCTTTATTCATTCATTTTAACACACTAAAATAGGGTTAATGTTGTTCGTGTGTGTGCTGACTACCACCTCCATAATGTAATGTGATTCTTGTTTTTTCATAACCAAACCAAACATATATACATATATATATCTCAGTATATATAATTAAATAATTTTTTTTATTATATTATGATCATGCTGGAATGATAAATTTAACTTACCTTCTTCCCATAGTGTTATTTGAAACATTGTAATGTTACTCAGGCATACATACGACATATTATCTCCATGATTATTATGTTGGTTCATTTTTCATAAAAATCAATTATCATTCGATATAAAATAATAATTTATATAAAAATATGATTATTATTTCTTGTTAATTATCTTATAGGTTTTAATAATGACCTATATGACCATAGGTGACCTACCAAAATCGTTTTTCAGACAAAAATCAAATATAGTCCAAACAGCATATATCAACTTAATAAATTAGGTGTTTTTATTTAACATGGTAATAAGTAATAAAATATTTAAAAATGAACATGATAAAGGATCTAAATATAATAAATATTTAACATATGTTTATTATTCTGGACAAAAATGACCATCCATGACACGTCAGAATCAAGGTAAAGGGATTTCATGTATCACATTTTTTTCAACGAGACTTATTCCATATTCACAACTCATTTATTTTGTGATAAATATATAAATAAATGTGACATGTTATATGTTTAATTTTACATAGTTCATGATATTAACATCTTCAACTGATGTTACTATTTAACTAATCTCGGGGTTCAAATAGTGGTCATTTAGTAATGGTTTTCTTAGTCTCTATATTATTTTAGTGAGACACATGCCACATGAACCACTTTTATTTGGTGTATATAATTAAAATAAAAGTATTTTATATTATACATAATATTATGTGGGATTAAATATATATTTTATCATCTATGTATCATTGTGTTTATAGTTTTAAAGTTTCCAAAGTGTTATGGTTTTTTTTCAATTTTCCATCTTGGAGATGTAAGTTATGTTATACACTGATCTTATTTTATAAGGGGTATATTCATCCCCATTGAGATGTTTTATCCTGAATATAAATTTTTAATGATATTAAATGATCCTTTAATGATATTTATTCATGGGGAATAAAAATCAATGTTCCCAAAGATGTATTGGTCTTTTATTACAATCTCATCATTTGTCGGGATTCATTCAGATTATATCTATAATGTTAAAATATTATGATCTACCTCTAAATAGTTATCATTAAATTTTTTATAGTGTATTAATTTTATGAGAATAATCATTTTTAGTTAATATTTATTATTTATATACTTAAGAGTCTAAAAGAATTGTATTATGATAACATTCCATTAACATCAAAACACATTCCCATGAAAAATTATGTTTTGAAAAAATGAATTCAAAATTTTTATAGACTTTTTTTTAACTTATGACATAATATTTTACATATGAATATTTTTAATTTATTTTTAAAAATAATTATTTATATAATTTTAATGATATTTTCAAATAAAATTATTTTCATAATTATTTATTTTTTAAATTTTATTTTCAAAATGAAAAGGGAATTTTTCTCAAACTGTTATCAATGATATTTTAATGTAATTTCCATTCATAAATGTCAATAATGTTTTTTTAATTATCTTCCACTAGGGATATTTCATATTGATACTATCATATTTCATTCTATGAATGAATTATGTATTTTTCAAAAGTATATTTATGATACCCATTTCTTTTCCATTTGATAGTCATGTTTCATGTAGATTGATATGGAACATGTTTATTTTCCATTGGTTTACAATATTTAAAATGATTTTTATTAAAACTGAATATTTTCCAGGGGTTAATCATGTTTTGATGACATTATTTTTTACCTGATTAGTTTTCCATGATTTAAATTTATTTAAAATTTATTATTGTGGAACATGTTTCATTTCTATGAGTCAATCAATATCTAAAAATAATAATAGTTTTTTATAGAGTTATTATGATATATATTCCTTATTTTATTTATTCATTATCTGGGAAGTTTTTATTATAAATGAATGATACACCCAAATAGTGCCAGGTGAAGCTGTTATAGATTATACGATGTGTGTGCCTAGATAAAGCTATAATGCATTTTTTAGAGATTATATTCTTAGGATAATTATATTTTTAGTTGAGAACATTGTTATTTATAATTTTAATGGTTTGTTATGGGTTTAATGAGATTATGTTCCAATAAGCGAATATTTTTTATCTATGATTTCTATGTTTTTCTAATTTTTTCCATAATAGATATGGATATCACATGGATCATGTTTATTGATTAAAATTATGCTGTCCTTTTTTTGGATTTAATATCTTATGATATAGTTATTAATCATTATGTGTTATTTTTTGAGTTTCTCGTGAACTAAGATTTTTCATCATACCCTTATTCACTACCATTCCAATTGATAAAATTCAATTGGAAATTCTTATATCTATCCTTACTATGAATTTCAAATCACCGTTAATTTGTCTAAGTAACGCTATGAATTAATGATTTATGTTTAATGACTTTTTTTATATAATATACTTTAGAAGAATGGTTGTTATTGATTATTGTGAAAAAACATGGTTAAATGGGAGAAATGTATTATTAAAGTCATTTAAATTTTATATATAGGATATTCTTCAAATATTATAAACAAATAAACATAATATTCTTATATAATGTAAGTGATACAAACATTCCTTCTGATTATGTATGGATTTAATGGAAAAAATTGCGTTATTGTAATCTGTCTCATGGCCCAAAATATAATGTTATGTAGTTTAGTAGAGGATCTGGGAGTGCGAGTCCCAAAATGTTATATGAAACCCATTTAGATCTTCTTGGATCATCCATAATACCATTATACAATCCCAATAAAATATCATGAGGCTTCATTTTTGGTATAGTAAAAATATTTTTGGAAGTAAGGTATTATGAAAAATATATTTTTCTACGTAGATGTTCACTAATAACTATATGATTCAGTTATATTTATTCTGCCACTAACTACATATATTTTTTAACCATGGTGAAATGATGACATCAGTATATTATATATATTAATGTGTATATATGTGAATTTAAAAACCAATATACATTTCAGGTTCCATCATATGTGAAAAGAAACCATCATTATTTGGTACTGCAGGCTACCACCTCCTGAATAGATAAAATTATTTTTCAATCACCATCTATTATAGTTTGTTATAGTGAAGAAATTAATTTTTATATAAATTATATAAATGATATATTTAACTTTAATAAATGGCAATATATCATTTAATTTATCGACATTCAATTCACTAAAATATGATAACATCATCTGTGCGTACGTGTGGACTACTGTCTCCTTGAAGAAATGTTATTCATTTCTAATCACTAAAACACTTATTTAATGATATTTCTAAAATATTATATATCCTTTAAAAATTTCTCTATTATGAACAAGTATCCTTTTACTCATATCTCTTTTTAGAATATCTAGGGAGGGCCATATCATTTGAATATTGTTCTTATGTTTTGGTAGAATCAATTTTCATAGGAGGAGGATGATTTCATAATCACTTTTCTTTAGAATATAATTATTTGTGTTTGAACAACTAATATTTAATTTCAAATATATTCATAATTCTAAAAATAAAAATTAATACTCACCATAATTCAATAATTATTATTGAATAGCGGAAACATAACTCATGAATCGGTAGGATATACAATCACTATAATTGTTATATTTTTAGTTTGTCGTATCCATATGTCATTTTTTAAAATGATCAATAGATGTAACATTATTATAATTCTATCAGGACTATTATTGAATGTGTAGTGGGATAATGAAAACATTCACCATTATTAGCCCAATGAAGTCACTTTGGTCTTAATCACCAAATATCATCAAAACATTTGACATAAACATTAATGACTAATAAATTGTACATGAATTAGTATTAAATAAAAGAAAAGGAATAATAAAAATGAAAAAAATTATTTCATATAAAAAAAATTAACATATCTTATTTATTTAAGAAGATAATGAACATATAAGATGATCAAGACTCGAGTAAAGGGAAAAGTTAAATAAAAACCATATTTTAAATATTATTATGATTTATTATCAAAATAATTATCTTCCCTATAAATGAGTTTAGAAATATTTAGTGAATGTTTTTTTATATACATGAATGGATAATAATTTGAATTTCATGGAACTCCCTTTATATATTTTTCAAAATGGACTCATTTTATATAATGATTGATTTTATTTAAAAAGGTCAAAATGAATATTACATTATAAAATAAACTGTGAAAATAAATTTTCCGACAATAATAATCATTAGTTAATTAATGTATTAATTCAATATAATTCTTGTATTATTCAAAAAAAACCCACATCATTTTTTTTATTTTAGTTTTGAAAATTGGTTTATAAAAAAAATGGTATTTTGATATAGGAAATTTCATTCAAAAATAGGATTAGAATACATTTAAAAGGTTTTGATTCAGGATATATAGATTGTAAATTATTAACAATTGGTTACACAACATTATATCTCAATTATGATATCTATACAGTTTATATAAAAGTTTGATCCTTATTAATTATAACGAGTGAGCATGATATAGCTTCTATGATGGATTCACCCATATAAACAAAAATATATTATTTAATAAATATATTGTCTGGAGAATTGTATTGGATGTTTTTTAATATGATTCATTAAACAGTAAATATTTTTTAATGTTATAAGATGACAATGTCTCATGTAACCTACAAATTTTTTTATTTTTTCTAGATAATTTTCATGAAAATCATATGACTTCAAAAGGTATTATAATAATCATTTTAATTGAATGAAATATTCTATTTAAAAAAATAAATGTTTTCAATTAAATAGTTTTCAGGGGTTTCATGTTTTCACTATAATAATGAATTTCGCCTTTTCAATGCTTATTATAGAGAATTATTTTATCTTCCATCAATTTAAAAATGATTCACTGGTTTTAAATATGTGTAAAGGAATGGAATAAGTCATGTTGAATGTCATGAATATTTTTCTTGAAAATAAATCACGTTTTATTATAAATTGATTATATTTTGGTAAAAATTGAGGTTAAATATTAGCATCTAGTTTGTAAAATATTTTTTATTTATATGAGTTATGACCATATTCTCTCTGACTCTAATCCAAAATGAACCCAAAAAATAAAATATGTGGATACACATATAACAAAACTAGAATATTTTTTTTGTCCATGTGATTATAGATATATAAACATAACTACTAATGATATATTAAACAATATTTAATTAATTATTTTTTGTTTCTATAATTGTTATAGTAATATTTACCAATTACTAGAAAACACCCCTTATTTATTAAAATTTTTGAAAAAAGATCTCAACTGACTTCATTTTCATAAATCGTAAATAAAAAATAATTTCAATGAAATTAGAAATATATAATTGACTATAATATATCAATTATTGTATAAAATATGTAATTTTAATGTCTAAATGTGATTACATATATATAAGAATCGATACTTCAATTATATATTAAATATAAAATAAGAAATCAAAACTAATAGCATATGATGATGGTAATAAAATATAATTAAATAATATATGTTTTAAAAAATATTATAAATTACATTTATAAAAGGTTACATGCCTAAAAAAGTTCCAAAATTCGTGGTATTTTTTTTGTTATATATAATGTTTGATCATGATCAACTACGTAAGAATATATGTAATAGGATTCATAGTATAAATATTATTTTATCGAGATATAATATTTATTTTTTCAACACTATTCTTTATATATGAATTCATTTTGAATTAATTTTATTGAAATTATTTGACATTATATTCCTTGAATTTTATATAATTTAATTTATAAAAATTTTCCCTTTCTTCATTTTCCTTTCAATTGATGTGTTACCCAATCCATAAGGTTTTTTTATAAAATCGATTTTCATTCATTATGAAATGATATCAATTTTGTGATTTTATTTTTATATTCTCATTATTTTTTTTCCTTATGATTATAGTATAATTCATTTAAAAAATATTTTTATTGATTTACATTTATTTATTAAGAAATCAATTTTTAATGAAATTTCATTCAAAATAATATCATTGTGAAGTGTTTTCAGATCACAACATAATTTAATTATGTAAAATGGACTATTATTGAACCCTATTCCTCTATGATGAATTAGTTTAAAATAAAATTTATTAAAATTCAAATTTTACATCCGAATTTTAGAACTAATTTTTTTCAACATCAAAACCTGGCTTTAATAAATTATTTACAATTGATATCTTTATTTTGTGAATGTAAACATTAGTAATACCTTGTTATCATTCCATTGAATAGTGAAATATCTATTTTAATATGAATATTATAATTTTTATATGTTGATATTCATAGGGCAGACATATTATTGGAATGGAAAATATTGATAAATTTTTTATTATTTAATTAAGGATAACTATTTTCTACATTCTAATGATTTTGTATGAGGTTCCGTAAAAAACATTATTATATTTATTTTAAAAAAAATCACCTTATTTATCTAGATAGATTATAATAATATTACCAGATTTATTTAATTTTGAATTTATTAACATAAAAGTAAACCAATTACAATATATGGCGTCCGCTTGTGGGACGATTACATATTGAGTTATTACAATTATTTATTGGGGAGATATTGATAATATGTATACAAGTCATTTACATATGGATGTATATTTATTATTAAGTCATGTTTGTTATTAATTTTAGTGTTTTTATATTCTTTCAAATTTCGAATATATTATACATAACTAGGAATAGGTGGGGCCGACAATATCCCCATGATGAATCGTATTGTCTTATGAGACAAACAAGCCTCATTATTCATTGTATGTTTGCCTAATTATTTATGATATCTGGGTATGAGGCTATAAAATTATAGTTATGATATAATTTTATATGACCTTAATGGTAATATTATTATTTCTTTTATTATGAATTCAAGAATTATGAATTCAAAAATTGTAAATTCAAGTACTATGAAACCATATATTGTTATCCATTTCATTATTAAAATTATTATATCATACATATATATATCAATCTCAGTTGATTAAGTATTCAGAATTATTAAATTGTAATTTATTTCATTTCATAATATTTTTTTCTTGTATATTTGATTATTTTTCATCAAATAAACATCCCCTCACTAATTATTTGAGATAACCCTTTTTAAGTTACTATTAAACTAGGTTATGAAGGAAATTATTTCATGAAATATGTATTGAAAAAATATAAATTTTCCAGAGTTTATGAGAGACGTTAGAGACTTATTATGTTTTAAGTAGTTCATTATGTGGTTGAATAAATTTCTAACTTGTATTGACATTTGGTTTATTAGATAGTATTTTTCTCCTAATTTTTTTATGCCTTAAATTTAAATCTACATAATGAAATCCCAAATTTTAATATAATGAAATTCATGATCTATTAAAAAAATAGAACAAATAGCACAATCCTAGAATTTCATAAGGCCTAATATATTTAAAAAATTAGGTACACAACACAATTACAAAAAAACATGTATAATAAAACATTATTTAGACCTATATAATTTAATTTTAATATTCAACTTATCTTCTAACAATTCATAGTAAATCATAGGGATGTATATAAAAAGGGGTGAGTTATATTAGAAAATAATAATATAATGAATGAATGGAAAAGGTAAATAAATAAATGGGAGTCAATAGATATATAAAGGTAATGTAAGAGTGGTTATAATCCAAAATATTAACAACAAATCATGGTATATGATGATAACATATATACAACATAAGAATGGGTGAACAACCAAAAAATACATCATCAGAATCATAAGTAGAAGAAAACAACGAAGACATCAGAGAGTATTTTTCTTTTGATAACGTCCTATGAATAATACATGCTATATTATGAGATAAAAACATTACCCAATGAATTGGAGAGATATATAATTTCATGCCCACAATTTAGAATCATATCATGTACAATAATTAGTGTGAAACATAGATCATACAACATATATATGTCTTTTATCACATTAAGTAATATGATTATGGTTTTCTGTTTGTATGCAAGGATTTCATAAATAAATAAAGGATGTGTGTATCTATTTCAATACCCTTTATTGAAAATGGGGATAGGTGTTCACTATAAAACTATTTGTTATGGAAAATATAAGGATAATTTGGGTTATATAACATGGGTAAATAAAAATTCAAGGATGGGTTTAATGACAGTGATATGGGTCTCTCATCAATATGAAATCCAGAGTAATATAACAGGTATATGTTAAAATATATTCCAATATAAAAGGTATGAAATAAAAAAATAATAATATAAAGAATATTCTTTGATAATGAGTATATAATGAGGATCCTTAACCTTGGGAGGGTAATTCTAAAATTTTGGGAGGAGACTATTAAGATATAGTGGGAACTATGGGAGCTTTATTGAGAGGTGGAGGCATAATAAATTAAACATAAAATGGTTTTTAGGGATAAGGATTGGTGGTTGAGTGGATTTTTATAATAAATTTGAGGATTGATCTTTAATAATTTCTAAAATATTATTTTGGACTATATATAATAAAATTATTAAAAAAAAATTTAAATGTTATCTCCCATGGTTTCATCCTATGAGCTATGGTTTTACACATTTTCTGATGTCATGAACCTAAATCATTAAAATAAAATCATTGGGGATGTGGATATGAATAATGTTCAAAAATAATTAATAATAAAAACATTAAATGTAATATACATTTTGTGGAATTACAAAATGGTTTATAAAGATAACAATATAATTTAAAACAAACATTAATTTATATGGAAATTTTTCTTCTAGCCATGGATTCTTTTTTTATATTTTGTTATGTAACTTTTGAGAATATACTATTTTTTAATACATATAGTATATATATAATGAATTTAATTCTTACTGAAAAATTTGATTATCATAGAATGAAAGATTAACCATTAAGTAATTTTAATAGTATAATTTCAAAAAATGTAGTTACCTTATAAAAAATAATCTCTCTATATCTATATATATTAATGAATATCATTTCAAATAAAAAATATCTATCAATTGAGAAATAGGTTTACTTATGTTGAAATCTATTTTATATTCCAAATTAAAATTATTGTTGGGTTTATAAAATTATAAAATTATTTATATATAAATAAAATTATTAAATTTTTTTTATTATAATAACAATTATTTTAAAAAAATTATACTTCATAAAAACTGGTGACATGATAGAAACTAAATATATTGTAAATATATAATTTAACGTTCATCATATCAAAATCTAATTATTATGAAACTCATTACATAATAATTTATATAGTAAAAATAAATGTGATAAATATTATCATTATTTTACAAAAAAAAATAAATGTACAAATTTATACATGTAGGTTCTAGATAAATAACCCCTTATTACACCCCTATTTCCATTATGAGTATGGTGAGCGATGGTGACACATTCCTGGGTTGGTTTGGTTAACATGGTTTTCTCTTTGATATTGATTAGTATTAACTTGTCCCACTAATATTTTCAATCATATTAGTTTGTCTTGTAATCTATATATACTAGAACATCACCCATTAATGGTTTCAATAATTATTTATTTGTTGATTATATGGAATAGATTGGTCTAGTTTAATGTCTAAGGATTCCATATCAATTAAAATAACATATAAATGGGCTTTATAAGTTATTATACAACATTTCATTAACATCACTTGTTTTCCCTATTTTAAAAAGATTTATAATAATTCTTTATCTATACTAATCATACATATCATTATAGAAAGGAAATATTATAAATAATTAACATGCTTAAAAACAATTTTAATTCTATAGGATATAACTTGTAAGATTCCAAATTTAAAAAAAAATTAGTTTCTGTGTTTTCTATAATTTCATTACATACAATTATATTGATCGATTTTAAAAAAGGAATTTCATTTATAAATTATTATTTCATTATATTCTTCTACCCTTTGAAAATTTCATCCAAAAAATATGATTTCATACCCTAAAATAGATATATTTACTTCAATTTCATCGCCTCTTCTAACTCCCATGTTGATTCTACAATCATTTGGTTCCACTAAATTACTATGGCAAGGTATGTTGTCTTGTTTTTTAGAATATTGTCTCCATAAACTAAGATCATCACCAACCACTTCATATATTAATTATAAGTCCCTAATAGTACCACCTCTATATTTATGACATGTGAGGGGTCCAATATGTACTCCCTCACATGGGATACATGGAAAACATCATTAAATTGAGATTGTTTTTGTGGGATTTATAGTTGATATTCCACAACAAATATATGATAATGCGTCTCAATAATGCCTATGTTTTTGGGAGTAAGAAATCCCCTCTTCTCAATCCATGTAAATTTATTACATTTTTATATATAAAGTAACACCTTATCTATGACCTCAAAATATTGTTCTAATTGATTATTATTAGTATAACATTTCTGTAAAAGATTCTTAGATTTCATAGGATATATAACTGTTTGAACATCCACTATCATCTCATGCATATGATTTGATAACATAATATTATACTTCCAAACACCATATAATCATGTTAGATTTCAACACTTCTTTATATATAATCCATTATTTGGTATTATCTAGATTTTGGATTTGAAACTATGGTCATATGATAACTCTTCAAGGATATCATGATAATCTAAACATCATTCTCAATTCATTGAGAATTATAATGACATTTCATCTAGTATGGGAATGGATCTCATAGATAGACCACGCATCATAGGGGGATATGTTATACATAAACCCAGTCATATATACAATGGTTTCTAAATTCTTTTAATTAACTTCATGGTATACCGTGAATAGTAATTAGATACAATAGAGAGTGTAACACCTTAATTTGTTACAACATATCTTATATATATCATGGTGAGTTGGTCAAGAGGGAAATCTTACTTGATAACAATTAAATTAAATGACACTTGATGGTGATTCAAAACCACATAGATGGTATAAGGCCCCGGCCTTAAAAGTTACTTAATCTTGAGTTATTACATTATTACAAATTGATGATCTTTTCAGGTTTATAGTTTTAGATAATTAGATCATAAATCATGCATTACATTCCACATTTAAACAAGGTGGTTACATAAAAGGCAGTATTCTTTTTTCCCATCAAAGGAGAAACAATAAAAACAAAACATGGATTATTTCTTGACTCTTCCTTGACCCTATTATCACATCATTTACTTTTCCCATGACCTATGAAAAACATTTCAAAAACTGGGGATGAGCATAAAAATCTCAGTAAGGGATATAAAAGTACAAAATGAAAACATCAGTCCATGGATAAATAAGAATTAATGAAATCACACTTTACTCATATAACATAAGAACTTATCATACCTAATGAAATCCTGAATAAATCATAGAAATAATAATCCATAATGGTATCTTGAGGCATTCATAACATTCTTACGTAGGGAGTAACCCACATGGTTACGTTTGGAATACCCATCACAGTATATTCCCTAAATATATTCAGAGAAACCTTATCATTTAACTCAATCGTGTTACCCAATTCATTGGAGAGCTATATCAGGCTCACCCGCCCTTAGTTTAACATGGAACTAAATGTCTTCAAAAATAATTCCCAAGAACCATAACATAATAGTATCACATAAAACATGCATAAAGGAAACATAACATTTCCACATTTCGATCACAAGATATCAATAACACACTGATATAATAAAAATATTATCAAAACCATTTTCAATACCAAAATAAAACATAATTAATACATGATATGGTTTTTTCCATTAAATTTTTTTATGTCTTTTAGAGGAAACTGAAACTCAAATAATGGTCATGATGGCAGAGAAGTCGTTGTCACCGCATACGTACGACAAAACATTCCCTTTTTTCATTTAGTAAAACGATTCGTATAAAAAATATTCCTTTTGAATAAATGTAAAATTAAAAGGGGTATATACACCATATAAAAAAATGTTGTGTATAAAAAAGAATATTCCTTAATGAAAGGATATTGAGATGAAGTCCCATACCTCGGGTCCGACATGACTCGATCGTTCTTTAACCTCCTGAATAATAAACATGAGTTAATTTATACTTGCTTAAGAACCCTTTTCAAGTTCATTATTCCTTTTATATAATTTATTACCATGTCATGAACACTATGTAATTATTTATGTTAATAGTGGTCATTTTGTCAATCATTGGTACTTGAGTCAAAAAAAACATCTTGTAATTACACGTTGTTCGTGTGGTAAAATATCCATTCTGCCCAGAATTATATTTATGGTGTAAATATCATATATATCATATATATATAGTATATACGTGCATTTATAATATTACATAACATTTATCTGTATGAAATTAAATGCAATGTTCATGGAGAAGGTAAGCTGTACGTACGTATGGACACTACTTTTATTTCTATTTTTTATACGGTTGGTGCCAAAACCTCATTTTTATGAAGAAAGAAAAGAAAAGAAATCTTTTAACTGGGTAGAGGGAGAACCATTATATATCCCGATGGCCCAGTTGGATTGTAGCACATTACATAGCCTGTAGGCCCAAATATTTTGCCCAAATGCCATTCTGTGAATAGTAACCTGGTAGCTACAGTACCATCACAGTACCGCCACCGCTACAGTACCCGCCGATCAATAGTACGGCTACTGAAACAGTACTGCTACAGTACAATATCATATATAATAACATTAACTCCATCCTTTATATGTCCCACATATGGCATTAACGCTTCAAATCACTTTGAGGGGGCAGTAGTCCGCACTTCTTAAAATGAAGATATCACGTTTACCCATAATGGAAACTATAATGGTATAACATAAATGAAAAATACAGAAGCTTAAAGAAAACATAAACATATTATATATCATATATAAATATAGTGACATCTTAATGGCCACCTTTGAAGGTGTTAGAAGAATATTGAACAATCGTTGTTTTGTGAGGCATAAATTCGCCATCCCCAGAAACAGTATGCTCTTTAACCATTAGATTTAGGTGTCTGTAAGTGTTTCTCGAATACATCATATAAAAACATCCAAGTATATTGAATATACTGGTGTTGTTACAAATGAAATTAATAAAAAGAGTTTAGGGGGTTGGAGAAGCAAAATAAAACAATAGAACATTAGAGAAGTATTTACCTTTAAATCTAGTAACTCCTCTTGGTTTGAACCAAAAGGGTTTCCTGAAGATCTTTATTCTTAAGGTAAGGCCTCTAGAATGAAGATTGGTATGTGGAGAGATGAAATTATAAGAGTTTTTCCGAGTCAATGGCATGATAGGTGTGGGTAAAGAGGTAGAGGTGGATGTCTTCTATAAGAGGAGAGGATGGGCACTCTTGGAAAGTTATAAAATGATACTTTATATTAAAATGAGTTTCTGATTTCAAAGGACCCACATTGATATATTTCTAGGATAAGGTGATAAGGGTTTGAAATATACTCATCCAATAGGTCTTTGACAAGTTTATTTCTAATATTTTACATTATGTTTTCATTTTATATAAATCATTCATTATTGAGGTAATCGCTGCATCATCATTATGTCATATATAAATAAATTTATTTAATGTCTAAAAATTATATAAAAAATACTATGATATAGGGAATATTTTTATATTTCCAATTAATATCTATTGTATAAGTTATCATTTACACTGACAAAACTAAAAATGTTTTACTCGGGAGATACATTCTTTAGTGATATTCACTATTCATTAAATATAAAATTATAAAGTGTCACTTTCACCCAAAAGTGATTCCATGGGGTCCCAAAGTTTGGAACAAGGAATCCCATGTTCGGACATGACACAACAAGTAGCATTAGGACACATTTTGGGGTCATTTGATTATTATTATGATATTATTTTATTATCCTTAACTACCCAATTACTAATTAATCAGGATAATTAAAGATAATTATCATCGTTATTATTCCTAATGTTCAAAAACAAGAGTCTAAATTACAGAATATTGAACTTCTGATTAAAAATATGGAATCAATTTTACCAAATTCCAAATATAAAAATTGAAAAAATTAATTTAAAAATAATTCCTGTTGTCAAAACAAATAGGGGGTTTTTTTGAAACAATATCTATGAAAAGTTTGGCACTTGTTTATGACCAATTCCAAAGTAAAATTAATTCTAATTACCACAATTGGATTAAATAGTAAAAATATATTCTTATTACACTTTAAGACCAATTAAAAAGATAATCTAACCATATAATTAAATTAGATGAAAAATCCGTTTTGATGTAAAATGCAGTATTTTTCACTATTCATTTAAAAATGAACATTGTTAGAAAAATAAAAAAAATCTATCCAAATTAAATTTCAATGTCCCAATTCTAAATAATAATTTTATTTTGACAAATAGATCTTATAAAATTGACAAAATATTGATTTAAAAATGGTTCTCTATCAAAAGGCGGTAAAACATTCTTTCAAAAATATTAGAGAATTCTATCCTTATGATTGAATTTATTCTCATTTTAAACCTCTAAAACCCTATCTAATTAATAAATATACATATATAAGAATATATTTTATTCATTAATTACTTGGGATGTTACATCCTTCCCTATTTAGAAAATTCCATCCCCACAATTTATTTACTTATCGAATAAATGGTGGTATTTATCCCTTATTGCATTTTCATATTACCATGTTACCTCTCCAATCATGTGGTTTCTTCAGAAAACATTTAGATGATGAATCAGTTTATTCCGTAACACCTGGTCCCTATGGTCAAGAATCTGGACCGGTTGTCCCTCATAAGATAGATTCTCTTCCAGCTGAACTACCTCTGGACTAAAAACATGAGATGGATCTGGCATGAACTTCCTTAACATTGAAACATGAAAAACATTGTGTACCTAAGATAAACATAGAGGTAAATCCACTCGGTATGCAAATTATCCAACTCTCTCAAGAATTTCATATGGTCCAATGAACCTTGGACACAACTTTCCATTCCTACCAAATTACATCACATATTTCCATGGTGAAACTATGGGAAAGACATGATCACCTACCTCAAAAGAGAGATATTTCCTCATGTTGTCAGCAAAAGTTTTCTACCTGCTCTGAGCTGTTCTCATGGGTTTATATATATGCAGAACCTTTTCTACCAACTCTTTTACCAATTCTGGTTCCATAAACTTGATTTCACCGACTTCATCCTAGAAATCTGGAGTTAGACACTACTTCCCATATAATGCCTCAAATGGTGCCATCTATATACTGGAATGAAAACTATTATTATAAGAAAACTCAACCAAAGAAAGATGTTGGTCCCAACATCCCTGATAATCCATTAAACAAACACGTATCATATAATCCAATGTCTGAATCAATCGTTCTGACTACCCATCTGATTGAGGATGAAAAGCTGTACTAAAATTTAATTCAGTACCCAAGGGCTTCTAAAGGCCTTTACAAAAGTTAATGTGAACCTGGGATCACGATCAGATACAATGGAGAGTGGAACTCCATTTAAACATACTATCTCATTAAGATAAAAACGGGAAATTTGATCTAAGTAAAAATTTTCTCATATAGAAAGGAAATGAGAACATTTAGTCAAGCGATCAACAATAACCCATATTACATTATCACCTCGAGGTGTCTTCAGAAATCCCACAATGAAGTATATGGATATATTCTCCCATTTCCACTCTGGCACCGGTAAAGGTTGAAGCATCCCTTTCAGTAACTTCTGCTCTGCTTTAACCTATTGACAATTAAAACACTTCAAAGTAAAATTAGCAATATATCTTTTTATTCTGTCCTACCAGTAATACTCCGAAGATCTCTACACATCTTAGTAATGCCTGGATGACCTGAAAACGAAGAACTATTAGCTTCACATAACAACTCTCTCTTCAACTGTGAACCACAAGGCACCCACAATCTCTTCCCAAATATCAAAAAACAATCATTATCAATGTTGAATTCAGGAAACATACCGTTCTGAGCCAACTCTTCCTTTTTATGAAACTCACTGTCTTTCTTTTTTACATTCTTAATTCTGTCTAATAGAGAAGATTTCAATAATACCTAAAACAAAATAGAAGAACATCCTACACCAACAACTTCTATGACAATGTTAATCAAATCCTTAATCAAATTATCATGTTCCAAACACAACATTGTTAATGAAGCATTACTTTTTCGACTCAAAGCAGCAGCCACTTTATATTCTTTTCATGGATGGTAATGAATTGTACAATCATAATACTTGATTAATTATAGCCATCACCTCCCTCTCATGTTCGATACATTCTGGGTGAATATATATTTTAAACTTTTGTGATCGATATATATTTCACACTTTACTCCATACAAATGATGCCTCCAAAATTTTTAAAGCGAAAAAATAACAGCTAATTCCAAATTATTTGTAGGGTAATTTACCTCATGAGTTTTCAACTGATGTGAAGCATAAGAGATTAACTGATCATTCTTCATTAGGATGCAACCAAGTACTTTTAATGAAGTATCACAATATATAACAAACTCCCCATTCCTGGAAGGTAGTGCCGAAACTGGAGCATTCTCCAATATTCTTTTCAGTTCCTAAAAACAATCATCACATTCTTTTGTCCAAATAATCATAACACCCTTCCGAGTTAGCTTAGTCATTGGACTAGATAACCGTGAAATTTTTTAAACAAAAATTCGGTAATATCCTGCCAAACCAAGAAAACTACGAATCTTAGTTACATTTTTGGTCTTGGCCATTCTTCAACAACCTTTTTTTTTTGAAGAATCAATAGTTATTCCATATTTAAAAACAATATAACCACGGAAATAAATTTATTGCAACCAAATTTCATACTTGCTGAATTTCCCATACAATTTATTTTCTTTTAAGGTTGGTAAAATAACCCTTGAATAACTTTCATGCTCCTCTTTACTTTTAGAAAACACCAAAATATCATCAATGAAAACAACCACAATCTTATCCAATAACTCATAGAAAATTCTATTCATAAGGTCCATGAATAAAGCATGTGAATTGGTTAGCCCAAAAGGCATAACTAAAAATTCATAATTGCCCTATTTTGTATGAAATGTTGTCTTCGTAACATCTGCTTCATTTACCTTCAACTGGTGGTACCCCGATATCAGGTGAATCTTTGAAAAATACTGAGCTCCTTGGATCTGATCAAACAAATCATCGATATGAGACAAAGGGTATTTGTTCTTAATAGTGATGTTATTCAAGTCTCTATAATAAATAAAAAGTCTCATTGAACCATCGCTATTTTTAACAAATATGACTGGGCCACCCCATGGTGATGTGGTAGGTCAAATGAAACATTTCTATAATAAATATTTCAATTTCTCCTTCAACTCTAAATGTTCAATTTTAGCAATTCGATAAGGGGGTTTTGAAATTGGATTAGCATCAGGAACTATGTAAACAGTAAATTCAACTTCACGGTCTGGTATTATTCTAGAAAACTCATTAAAAAAAATATCAGGATACTCATTTACCTCTGGCACATCATTAATCTGAATAGTTCCTTTATTTTCAAAAATATGCACAAGGTAACATTCATTTCCATCTTTTACAAGTTTCTCAACCTCTTGATATGTTATCAATAGTAAGGGTTCATTCTTTTACAAAAACTGAAAGTATTTCTAAAAAGAAACTTCTTTAGCTATATAATCAATCTCATCATGGTAAACAGAGAGCCAATCCATACCCAGGATAACAATAAACTCTACTAGAGGTAATACAAAAAGGTTTTCAATTAGGTTCTTTCCACAGATAAGGATAGGGAGATTCTTATAAATTCATTTTGCCTCAAAATTTCCCCCAAGTGTTTTTACCACAAGTTCTGGAGTATATTATTGAGATGGAATTCCCAATTTACCAGAAAATTTTTCATAGATGAATGAATGTGTAGACCCCGAATCAAACAACACATTAGCATAATCTAAAGAAACAAACAAAGTACCTGATACCACTTCATTTGATGGGCCAACATCTGCTGAAGTAGTTGCAAAGGATTTCACCACCCCTTTCTACAAATAGTCTAACTACTTCCCATCACTCGAGCTCTTTTTCGGACACTCATTTGCATAGTGACCAATCTCATTGCACTTGAAACATTTCATTAACTGTAAATAAAATTTCGTTTTACCATCACCTGGATCGTTTTCATTGTCATCACGTGCCTTATGTCCCATATTACAACATCGGTAGCACTTTCCAAAATTCATAAGATATTCACCAGCATTCATTTTACCACATTTATCACAAACTGGAATCTTAGTTTTTATACCATCAGACCTTTTTGAAGAATTCTTCCCATTGTTCTACCACCTCGGTATCTTCTTATGTTGGTTGTTATAGAAATCTTGATCATCGTCAAACTCTATTTCCACCTTCTCAGCACATCTAAAAATCTTTTCATAACTTTTGAACTCATGAGAAGCCAATGGCCTTCGATATTTTGGCATTAATCCTGAGTAAAAACGATTGATTTTAGTAATAAGGTAACGGATAAAATTTGGAGCATACCTTTCCAATCGCGTCAACCTTTCTTTATAAGCCTCCACTGAGACTTCCTCTTACCTCAATTCCAAGAATTGTTTTTCCATTCTATGTCGAACATCCTTAGGAAAATATTTCTCAAGGATCATACCTTTGAATAATCTCAATCGAGATCATCATTCTCATCAGCGTCCCTGATATTTCTAACCATCGACCACCACTAATCTTCTTCACCCTCCAAACCGTAAATTTCAAGACTAACCTTTTGATTGTCTAAACACCCCATGACATCAAAAAAATTTCCCAGTGCTTTAATGCACCCATCAGCTAGCACAGGGTCAGATGATCCTATGAATGATGGGGGATGTTGCCTCATGAAATGTTCCACCACTGACATGTTCCACTGTGGTTGATCTGGCTGATCTCAAGCATGGATACCATCACTATTTATCACTTGAGTCAACTGATCCATTACAGCTACAAACTATTCAGTTCCAATTTTGAACATCTCAGGATGCTGATTCGGAATGTCATTTCCTTTTGTATGCCTTCCTAGAACTGTAAAGACCTAAATCTTGACGTACAAAGGCATTACATTACTTTTGCAGAATACATAGTACATAACAAAAACAGACACAGAGTGACCGTAATAGTTTAATGTCTTTGGAAACTTGGAACGTAATCTTCTAATTGTGGTGAAAGATCTTCAACATATCCCATAAAGATCTTCCCATTTTTGTTTCCTTGCATAAAATATTTATTTTAATCCTGGGGGAAAAGAAAACATAAAAAGGGTCAGCTCAAATGCTCAATAAGGGTAGGTATGGATAAAATAAAACATACCATATACATTTGAACTTAAAAAAACAGGAACATTAAAAATCTTGAGCAACAACATAAAACATGGAAGTACATATGGAATAGATCATAAAGGAACATAATTCACGATAAAATAGAATTGGAATAAAACATGTAATTGTGGCATCTATTATGCACAGGTAATGATTTCCATAGTAGCCAAGGCATTGCTGCCAAGACCATCTTAGCGGACAAAGTCCCTTTCTGAATCGAGTTCACTCCTCGTTCCAGTCCTGTAATACTGAACCAGATTAACTTACCGTTCCATCCATGTTTATCTTATGAGATATAAATCTTTACCCAATGAATTGGAGGGAGATATAGGTCCCACCCATCTCATAATGAAATCATTCTTTCATGTGCCACAAAATCATAAATAATACATCATAGCATAACCCATGTAATAAAATGGGATTCTTAAACATCATGACATCATAACATAATCCATAAACAATTGATATCATTTCATCATAAGAAAATTGAAACCATTTAAATCATAGAGATATTTTACATGAAACATGCACATATGTGATAATGTAATCTTATATGGAAAATAGTTTTGACAAAACACATGAAATGAATTCTTGAAGAAAATATCCTTTCTTCTTTAAAATCATTTTATTTTAACAAAATTCCATGAAATTTTAAAAGATAAAGGGTTTTTTGAAAATAATGATGCAATCTTGTAGAGGATGATTCCTGAATATGTGGCGTTATGAAATCGTAAAAATCCGTTCATTCCGTATAAGTTAAAAAAACATTCTTCTCGTACTTTTGCCCGAAAAGTCAAAAAAGTACCTCGTAACGTAAACAAAAGAAAGATTACTTACATACCATGTAGTAAAAGTCAAAAAAATGGGTAAAAATGACTTTAAACATACATGAAAACACTTTTATAAAACATGGACATGGATGATAGAAATAACCCCAGTAAATACGTACGAATAAGTAATCTCGGATAAAAATGAGATTTGCAAAATTATCCCTTACCTTAGGTCCAATTTGCTTCGTAAGTATCCGAACCTCCTGTATAATGATTTAATTAATGTTATTGACTTATTACAGAATCATATTCATTGTTATGATATCATATATGGTCCTCTTATGACTTTATATTACCCGTTCATTTTTAAATTCCATGTTAAAGAGAGTTTTGGGTAAAATCGTTTCATTTGTCGTCCGTGTTTTGACTTGTAATTATTCATATGATTACATAGATCATTATTAATTAATTCCAGAATATAAAACATGATTTATATATAATATATATTCAGAATATACATATATATAATATATCGATAAATGGAAAGAAATACACCGTTCATGGGGACGGTAGGTCGTACGTACGGATGAACGTTGTTTTCGTTTCCGCATTGAATTGAATGGAATTAATTCGATGACATACATATATATATATACATAAATCCAGTATCATTATTATTTCATATATTTCATGATTACTTATTATATATACTTTATAATCATTTATGAATAATTAGTCATTGATAATGAATCTCATCGCGTCATGGAGACGGTATTCCGTACGTACGCACGAGCGATGATATCGTTCCCATGATTGTGGAATTTTATTGGAGTGTATTTATACTATTACAGAATCAATATCACTTTACAATAATCATATATAGTTATTATTTACACCATTATACCCATCCAAGTAAGGTGGTGGGGGAAAATAGATTACACCACGGCGTGGAGACGGTATTCTGTACGTACGCACGCGCGGTGATTTTGTTTTCCGTGGGATGGATAGATGGTGAAATAGGGTTGTTTAATACTTATAATAACATATCAGTATATGATTGATACTGATGTTATTACTTCATAATGAAACAACCTAAGAAGAAGAAGTGGAAGAAGAAATAAAGTTGAAATAATCGGTAACAGACATTACCTCTTCTTTGAAGCGCCTCTTTGAGTCCTCCTCTTAGGGCTCTAAAATTTGTCTTTGAAGAAGACCAAGACCTCTAGGATGTTTCTAGGGAAGTGGATATGAGAATTTGGTAGGGTTTTGAAGAGCAAGAAGGCTCAAAGTGGTGTGAGGAAGAGAGGGAGGAGGTTCCCTTTTATAAGGGAGGAGAGGGGCACCTTTGGAAAAACTAAAAATATTGTTTTATTATAAAGCCAAATTCGGTTTTAAATAGCTCCAAATTGAGATATTTCCAAGATAAGGTAGGGATGGGTCGAAATACTCTCATACAATATAATTTAGACAAGTCTAGGTTCCTATTTTAACCTTATCATTTATATTTAACTTTAATTTAGAGAATTTTACTTTTACCGTATCTTTTTGAGTTCTTACACTATAAGGTTAATAAACGTACTATAAGAAGAGAAACGAACCCCAAGTTGTTTATTATTAATATATATAACCTGATCTAAGTCATTTTTCCGAACCTTAGATTTTTAGGAATAAAATAACAATTAATTGTATAATATTTGTTTTGAAAACTATTTTATGTCAATTTTGACACTATTTAGTAATTGATTTTTTAATAAATCATAACAGAATGATTAGTTCGAAAAAAGTTAATTAAATAAATACTAACATGTCATATTGACCTATAAAATTATTTTAATTCATAAAAAGTCTCAAATTACATTTATTTTAGTGTATATAACATCAATTATGTCAATATTTCATTAATAAGATAATTAATGCTTCATCTTTGTGTAATAAATAAATTAAATTATTTAATGTCTAAAAATTACATAAAAAATACAATTATGTAGGAAATCATTTTATATTTCTAATGAATATTTATAGTCGAATTTATCTTATGTATAAAGCTATATAAAAAATGATTTACTTATTAACATTGATTTTAACTATTTTAACCCTTCTTTAAATAAATTAATAATAAATGTCCTAATCTAATCCATGTGGGCCTAAATGGTAATATTTTATTTCTAAGGTTGTTTTCGTCAAATTACACTTATCCAATAGAATTAGGCCATCTGTTAGGGTAATAATAATATCATTTTTACCCTAAATTACCCTATTTACCTTAAACCGTGGTAAAAAAAAGTAAAAATTTACTATTCACCAAAAATTATTTTCATCTCATTGAACCAAATTTTACTTACTGACATCTACCATGTCTCTCGGAATTTTTAAATTCCACTCACAGGAGAGGAAAAATTATGTTTTATGAAAAATTCATTTTTTTTAACTACCACTTAGTGGTTTCACTATTCATCAAAAAATTAAAGTTTCCAGAGAAATATCAAAAATTAGGCCTAATCTATATTTTATATTATGAACTGAAAAATGATGTCTATTTTACCAAATTCACAACATATCAGTTGAATTACATAATTTAAAAATTAATTCCCATCGTCAAAACAAATAGCGTGTTCTTAAGAGGTAATAACTATCAAAAGATTGACACTTGTTTATGTCTGGTTAAAATGTGAAATTACATCCAATGACCAACATTTTATTAAATTGAAAAAAAATATTCTAAATATACTTTAAAAACACTCAAATTATTAATTTATCACTATTAATTATTTCGATTAAAGATGTTGTTTTTAATTAAAATTTAGTAATTTTCACTATTCATCAGAAGATGAAAGTTATCTGAAAAGTACCAAAATTTCACCCTAAGCTAATTTCAAACTTCCGAATCCAAAAATGAAGTCCATTTTGAAAAATAAAATTTACAAAATTTCAAAAAGTGGTTATTAATATTCTTAACTGCTAGTTTTAATAATATTTTAATAGCATATTATTGTTTAGTGAAACTCATTATTGCGTACTACACACGGTATCGAGGAAGGTCGCGATTGCGTGTAATGCATGGAAAGTTAAGGATGTGTGTTGTGCAAGCTCCTTTAGGTTTAGCATACAACACAAGACATTAATGAAATTAAAAAAAATATTTTTCATGAAATCTCGGGGTGTTACATTCTACCCCCCTTAAAATGAATTTCTCCCTCAAAATTCATCGGGGTTATAAATGTTTTACTACTCAAAAGTTTGTTTAATAGAAACCCACATCGTAAAAAGGAATACCAAATCATGGTTTTAAAAACTAATGTATGAAATGTAACGGTTACCCAAAGTAACTCATCATTCAGTTTCCATATAAGAGAACATAAGTGAAAATATGGATATGGAAGAAAAATCTTACCATCATGTTCTGATGGAGTGTGGTAGAGAACATGGATATGAAAAACCCATCAATCACAATGCCATAAATTTGTGATGATCTAAGGTACGATCTGATTCATCGGATATAAGGGAACTAGGACAACATTTTTGGTTTTTAAGATCATTTTCCTAAAGATGATGAATTAAAAGAAATACTTACATGATTTCGGTACAATTTCACTGTTGTTCGTGAATTGAACAATTTCCACTTCATCCCTTTAAGAAATGAAGTTGAATTTTTTATTCGTGATGTGTTAGCAGATCATGTGATAGAATGATGGGTCATTCCATCTGTTTCAAACAAAAGGTTATCAAAAGTTATAAGTCCATCTTATGGTTAGATTTATCGTATATGGATTCAAAAATGAACTTATACTTCATATATCATTCCTCTTAATAAAATAAAACTAGTTTCTACTAACCAGGGACTTCCTGTAGGCCAGTGGTAGGCGATAAAGGCCAGTCGCACTTCGATTGTGGGTTCGATTCCCATAGCCTTGTCCGACGCGATGTGCTATTGCCCATCCTGCAGGTTGTCCATTTTCTATTACTATAACATCCCATCAATAGAATCGAAAAAAGGTATATCCTTAAACAATAATAACTTATGTCCAAAATAATCCATTCCAATCTTTAGGCTTATCCAAAATACTTCTTTCAAAACTCATAGTATAAAGAGAACGATTACTAAAAAGGTCATATAACAAGCATGTGAATACTATCATTTATCCCTCATATATCTTGTTGGTCACATTCAAATCATGTTAATACCTTAATCATGTATTTTCTTGAAAAATGAATACCCATTGAACCTTATTGAAAACATGAATATTGTTAAAAGTTAACACTTTCCACATACCAAAATCCTCAAAATTTTATGTACTCAAACCATGATATCACTTAGTCCTTTTATAAATCATGAGCTCATGAATACAATCAAAAATCTCATTATCTTCATATCCCTTCATTATGTGCATATCAGCTGCTTTCCAATATATTTTAATCACTTTTCATGGTTACCTGTACCATAAAATTATTGAAATCCATAATAGAAAATTACAAAAATATTCTAATACACCATAAAAGTACCTCAACAACATTATTCTTTAACAAAAATACATAAACACTTCAATCCATCCTCTTCAATGATTGTCCTGGAATAAGTCCTTCCTTGATTTAGAAGTAACTTTTTAGGTCAGGGCATTGAGTTGTGTAATGCCCATGTTCTCCACAAATAAGACATTGAACTCCATAACAGTCTGTCACTCTATTTCCCTTTTCTCCACATAGATAACTTATGTCCCTCCATTTGAGGTATTCCTCAAGGTTCTTCTTCCCTTCTTTAGAAATCTCAATCTTCCTTTCTTTATGCTCCTCAACATGCGAACACGCATAAAAGTCTATCTTCCTCTTATTTGATGAATTTTGGCATACCACTAAATTTCACCTTGTAAATCATATATCGCAATGAATGATTTGGTATAATCACAATATCTTTCTCTCTAGGCATTACAAAATTTTGTTGCTCATAGTCACCAATTTTTCCATTGGATTAAATGTTAACCGAATTCCTTCTGGTTCCCTCCATTGACTAAAACACAAAAAGAATTACGTGAGAGGCAAAAATCATGCTAGGGAAACAACATAATAAAGGGTGAATACCCTCAATATCTAACATCTTAGGTTAAATTTTATGATTTTTACCTTAGTTCTAAGACTATATCCTATACGTATACTTATTCTTAAGGACATCCCTAGACATACCATAGAAATATCTCTAGGGATCTCACTAACGTTTTTGCATCCTAGATTCCAAAGGTTGACTAAGCCTTTCCTCTAATACCAACTTTAAAGACCCGAAGCTTGACATACATAGAAATTACATTAATTTTGCGGAATACTTAGTACATAACAAAAACAGACACACAAGGACCGTAATAGTTTATTATCTTTGGAAACTTGGAACGTAATCTTCTAATTGTGGTGAAATATCTTCAACATCTCCCATAATGATATTCCCATTTTTGTTTCCTTACCAAAAATATTTCTTTTAATTCTGGGGAAAAAGAAAAAATAAAAAGGGTGAGCTCAAATGATTAGTAAGGGTAAGCATGGAAAAAATAAAACATACCATATACATTTGAACTTAAAAAAACAGGAACATTAAAAATCTTGAGCAACGACATAAATCATGGAAGTACATAAGGCATAGATCATAATGGAACATAAGTCATGATAAAATAGAATGGGAATAAAAAATGTAATTGTGGCATCCATTAAGCACATGTAGCGATTTCCATAGTAGCCAATGCATTGCTGCCAAGACCATCTTAGCGGACCAAGTCCCTTTCTGAATCGAGTTCACACCTCGTTCCAGTCCTATAATACTGAACCAGATTAACTTACCGTTCCATCCATGTCTATCTCATGAGATATAAATCTTTACCCAATTCATTGGAGGGAGACATAGTTCCCACCCATCTCATAATGAAATCATTATTTCGTGTGCCACAAAATCATAAATAATACAGCATAGCATAACCCATGTAAGAAAATGGGATTCTTAAACATCATGACATCATAACATAATCCATAAACAATTGATATCATTTCATCATAAGAAAATTGAAACCATTTAAATCATAGAGACATTTTACTTGAAACATACACATATGAAATAATGTCATCTTCGATGGAAAATAGTTTTGACAAAACCTTTGAAATGAATTCATGAGGAAAATATCCTTTCTTCTTTAAAATCATATTCTTTTTACAAAATTCCATGAAATTTTAATAGATAATAGATTTGTTGAATATAATCATGAAATCTTGTATAAGAAGCTTCTTGAAAATTAGGCATTATGAAACCGTAAAAATCCATTCGTGCCGTATAAGTTAAAAAAAATATTCTTCTAGTACTTTTGCCAGAAAAGTCAAAAAAGTACCTCGTAACGTAAAGAAAAGAAATATTCCTTACATACCATGTAGTAAAAGTCAAAAAATTTGTAAAAATGACTTTAAACATACATGAAAAAACTTTTATAAAACATGGACATGGATGATAGGAATAACCCTAGTAAATACGTACGAATAAGCAATCTTGGATAAAAATGAGATTTGCAAAATTATCCCTTACGTTTTGTCCGATTTGCTTCATAAGTGTCCGAAACACTTGTATAATTATTTCAATAATGTTATTGACATATTACAGAATTATAATCATTGTTATTATACCATATATGGTCCACTTATGACTTTATATTACCCGTTCTTTTGTAAATTCCATGTTAAAGAGCGTTTTGGGTAAAATCGTTTCATTTGTCATCCGTGTTTTGACTTGTAATTATTCCTATGATTACTTAGATAATGATTACTTAATTACAGAATATAAAACATGATTTATATATAATATATATTAAGAATACACATATATATAATATATCGATAAATGGAAAGAAATGCATTGTTCATGGAGACGGTAGGCCGTACGTACGCATGAACGTTGTTTTCGTTTCCTCATTGAATTGAATGGAATTAATTGGATGAAATACATATATATATATACATAAATACAATATCCTTATTATGTCATATATTTCATTATTACTTACTATGTATACTTTATAATCATTTATGGATGGTTAATCATTGACAATGAATCTCATCGCGTCGTGGAGATTGTATTCCGTACGTACGCACGAGCGATGATATCGTTCCCATGATCGTGGAATTTTATTGGAGTGTATTTATATTATTACATAATCAATATCACTTTACAATAATCATATATAGTTATTATTTACACCATTATACCCATCCATGTAAGGTGGTGGTGGAAAATAGATTACACCATAGCGTGGAGACGGTATTCCGTAAGTACGCATGCGCGGTGATTTCATTTTCTATGGGATGGATAGATGGCGAAATAGGGCTGTTTCATACTTATAATAACATATCAGTATATTAGTGAAATGAATGTTATTACTTAAAAATGAAACAAACTATGAAGAAGAAGTGGAAGAAGAAATAAAGTTGAATGAATCGGTAACAGACATTACCTCTTCTATGAAGCGCCTCTTTGAGTCCTCCTCTTAGGGCACTAAAATTGGTCTTTGAAGAAGACCAGGACCTATATGATGTTTCTATAGAATTGGAGAAGAGAATTTGGTAGGGTTTGGCTGAGATTGAAGGCTCAAAGTGTTGTGAGGAAGAGAGGGAGGAGGTGCCCTTTTATAAGGGAGGAGAGGGGGACCTTTTGAAAAACTAAAAATATTATTTTATTATAAAGCCATATTCGGGTTTAAATAGCTCCAAATTGAGTTATTTAGAAGCTATGGTGGGGATGGGTAGAAATCCTCTCATCCAATATAATTTATACAAGTTTAGGTTCCTATTTTAACCTTATCATTTATATTTAACTTTATGTTAGATAATTTTACTTTTACCGTATCTTTTTGTGTTATTACACAATAAGGTTAATAAACATACTATAAGAATCCAAACGAACCCCAAGTTGTTTATAATTAACATATATAACCTTATATAAGTCATTTGGCTGAACCTTAGATTTTTAGAATAAAATAACAATTAATAATATAATAATTGTTTTAAAAACTATTTTATGTCAATTTTGACACTATTTAGTAATTGATTTTTGTAAAAATCATAACTTAATTATTAGTTCTAAAAAAGTTAATTAAATCAATACTAACCTGTCATATTAACCTAGAAAATTAGTTTAATTCATAAAATGTCTGAAATTACATTTATTTTGGAATTTATAACATCAATTATGTCAATATTTCATTAATAAGATAATTAGTGCATCATCTTTGTGTCATAAATAAATTAAATTATTTAATGTCTAAAAAGTAAAAATAACATACCATTATGTAGGAAATATTTTTATATTTATAATTAATATTTATAGTCGAATTTATCTTATGTATAACCCTATATTAAAAATGATATACTTATTAAACGTTGATTTTAACTATTTTAACCCTTCTTTAAATAAATTAATAATAAATGTCCTAATCTAATCCAAGTGGGCCTAAATGGTCATATTTTATTCCTAAGGTTGTTTTAGGTCAAATTACACTTATCCAATAGAATTAGGACATGTGTTAGGGTAATTATAATATCATTTTTACCCTTAATTTCCCTATTTATTTTTAACAGTTGTAAAAAAAGTAAAAAGTTACTATTCAACAAAAATTATTTTCATCTCATTGAACCGCATATTACATACTGACATCAACCGTGTCACTCAGATTTTTGAAATTCCACTCACCGAAGCAATAAAATTATGTTTTATGAAAAATTCATTTTTTTAACTACCACTTAGTGGTTTCACTATTCATCAAAAAATGAATGTTTCCAGAAAAATACCAAAAATTAAGCCTAAGCTATATTTGATATTATGAAATGAAAAATTATGTCTATTTTACCAAATTCAAAACATATCAGTTGCATTACTTAATTTAAAAATTAATTCTCGTCGTCAAAACAAATAGTGTGTTCTTAAGAGATAATAACTATCAAAAGATTGACACTTGTTTATGTCTAGTTTAAATGTGAAATTACATCTAATCACCAACATTGTATTAAATTGTAAAAATATTTTCTAAATATAATTTAAAACCACTCAAATTAATAATTTATCAAAATTAATTATTTCAATTAAAAAGGTTGTTTTTAATTAAAATTTAGTAATTTTCACTATTCAACGGAAAATGAAAGTTATCCGAAAAGTACCAAAATTTCACCCTAAGCTAATTTAGATATTACGAATCCAAAAATGAAGTCCATTTTGAAAAATATAATTAACAGAATTTCAAAAATTTGTTATTACTATTCATAACAGCTAGTTTTAATAATATTTTAATAGCATATTGTTGTTTAGTGAAACTAGTTATTGCGTACTACACATGCTATTGAGGAAGGTCGTGATTGCGTGTAATGCAAGGCAAGTCAAGGATGCGTGTTGTGCAAGCTCCTTTTGGTGTAGCGTACAACACAAGACATTAATGAAATTAAAAAGAATATTTTTCAAAAAATCTCGGGGTGTTACAAGCACTTCTTCCCTATTTCTTGTACAGAAAACCATTCTGAACAAACATGTCTTAGATGAAGCAACATGATAATCTTTAAATGCTATATAATTTCAATTTTACTATAAAAAAATATTTTTGGATAATCATTTGTTATAATTCTATCTCCTGAAGCTATCTAATCTGACCTCTAATACCAACTATAAGGCCCCAACCTTAAACCTTACTTAATCTTGAGTTATTACAATATTACACATTGAGTATCTTTTCAGGTTTAGAGTTTTAGAGAATTAGATCATAAATCATTTATTACATTCCATATTTATTCAAGGTGGTTACATAAAAGACAATATTCTTTTTTCCCATCAAAGGAGACACATTTAAAACAAAACATGGATTCCTTCTTGACTCTTCCTCGACACTATCATCACATCATGTACTTTTCCCATGACCTGTGAAATACATTTCAAAAACCTGGGATGAGCATAAAAAGCTCAGTAAGGGATATAAAAGTACGAAATGAAAACATTAGACGATGTATAAATAAGAATTAATGAAATCATACTTTACTCATATAACATAAGTACTTTAACATACCTCATAAAATAATGAATAAATCATAGAAATCATAATACATAAAGGTAACTTGAGGCATTCATTATATTCTTATGTAGGGAGTAACCATCAAGGTTACGTTTGGAATACCCATTACTGTATATTCCCTAAATATCTTTGGAGAAACCTTAGCGTTTAACTCTTTCACATTACCCAATGCATTGGAGAGCTATATCGGGCTTGCTCACCCTTAGTTTATCATGTAACCACCCATCTTCATAAACAATGCCAAAGAATAATAATCTAATCGTATCAAATAAAACATGCTTAAAGGAAACATAACATTTCCACATTTCAATCACAATATATCAATAACATATTGATATAATAAAAACCTTATCAAAACCATTTTCAATACCAAAATAAATGAAAATTTTCTTTTAAAAAAAGGTTATGGCTTATAGAGGTATCCGAAACTCAAATAATGTTCACAGCGGCAGAGAAGTCATTGTCACCGCATACGTACGACAAAACATTCCATTTATTTGTTTAGTAAAACACTTTATATAAAAAAGATTCCTTTTGAATAAACGTAAATGTTGAAGGGTTTTATACACCATATAAAAGAATGTTGTGTATAAAACAGAATATGCCTCAATGAAAGGAGATTGAGACGAAGTCCCATACCTCGGGCCTGACTTGACTCGATCGTTGTTTAACCTCATGAATAATAAACTTGAGTTAATTTCTACTTTCTTAAGAACCTTTTCAAAGTTCATTATTCCTTTTATATCACTTTCTACCATTTCATGAACACTATGTAATTATTTAAGTTAATAGTGTTCGTTTTGTCGATCATTGGTACTTGAGTCAAAAATAAACATTTTGTAATTACAAGTTGATCATGTGGTAAAATATCCATTCTGTCCAGAATTATATTCATGATTTATATATAATATATATAATATATATCCAGTATATATATAGATTTTAATATTACATAACATTTATTGGTAGGAATCAAAATGCACCGTTCATGGAGACGGTAAGCCATACGTACGCATGAACGCTACTTCCATTTCTATTTCCTATTTATTGGAATGGAATCATAATGATATAAAGGTATATTATAATTGCAGTATAATATAATATAAAATATCATTAACTCCATCCTTTATATGTCCCAAATATGGCATTAACAAATCAAATCGCTTTGAGGGGGCGATCGTCCGCATTTCCTAAAATAAAGATATCACATTTACCCATAATGGAAACCATAATGGTATGACATAAATGAAAAATACAAAAACTTAAGAAAAACATAAAAATATTATATATCATATATAAATATAGTGAGATCTTAATGGCCACCTTTTAAGGTGTTAGAAGAATATTGAACAATAATCGTTTTGTGAGGCAGAAATTCACCATCCACGAAAACAGTATGATATGTAACCATTAGATGTAGGTGTGTGTAAGTGTACCTTGAATACTTCTTATAAAAACATCCTATAATATTTATGATAATGGTTTTGTTACAAAATAAATGATTAAAAAGTGTTTAGGGGGTTGGAGAAGCAAAATAAAACAATAGAACATTAGAGAAGTCTTCACCTTTAAATCAGGTAACTCCTATTGGTTTGAACCAAAAGGGTTTCTTGAAGATCTTTCTGCATAAGGTAACACTTCTAGGATGAATAGAGGGATGTGGAGAGAGAAATTTTCAGTATTTGGCCGAGCCAATGGCTTTAGATGTGAGGGTGAGGAGGTAGGGGTGGGGGCGTTTTATAAGAGGGGAGGAGGGGCACTCTTGGAATATTATAAAATGTTACATTATATTAAAATGAGTTTCTGATTTTAAAGGTCCCACATTGATATATTTCGAGGATAAGGTGATAAGGGATCGAATTATACATATCCAATGGGTCTTTGACAAGTGTATATCTTAGAATTTACATTATCTTTTCATTTTATTTAAATCGTTCATTAATGAGGTAATCGCTTCATCATCATGATGTCATAAATAAATAAATTTATTTAATGTATAAAAATTATAAAAAAATACTATGATGTAGGAAATATTTTTATCTTTACAATTAATATTTATAGTCTAATATATCATTTACATAGACAATGCTAAAAATGTTTTACTTGGGTGATACATTCTTTAGTGATAATCTTCTTTTGTTAAAAATAAAATGATAAAGTGTCACTTTCACCCAGAAGTGGTCCATGGGGTCCCAATGTGTGTAACAAGGCATCCCTTGGTCGGACATGAAAAAACCAATAGCTTTACGACACATATTGGGGTAATTTGTTATTATTATGATATTATTTTATTTTCCATAACTACTCGATTACTAATTACTCAAGATAATTAAAGATAATTATCATCGTTACTATTACTAATGTCCAAAAACAAAATAGTCTTAATTAAATTATTTGGACATTATTATTAGAAATATGGAATCCATTTTACCAAATTAAAAACATATAAATTGCAATAATTAATTTAAAAATATTACCCATTGTAAAAACAAATAGCGGGTTTTTTTGAAACAATATCTATGAAAATTTTGGCACTTGTTTATGACCAATTACAAAGTGAAATTAATTCTAATGACCACCATTAGATTAAATGGTAAAAATATATTCTAATTACACTTTAAGAAAAATTAAAAAGGTAATCTAACAATATAATTAGATTTGATGAAAAAGAATTTTTGATGTAAAATGCCGTATTTTTCACTATTCATTAAAAAATGTAATTTTTTAAAAAAATACAAAAAATTTATCCAAAGTAAAGTTAAATTTCCCAATTATAAATAATAAGTATTGTTTGACAAATTGAGCTTATAAAAGTTTCAAAATATTTATTTTGAAATGGTTCGCCATCAAAAGGCAGTAAAACATTATTTTAAAAATATTAGAGAATTCTATGTTTATGATTGGATTTATTCTCATTTTAAACCTCTAAAACATTATCTAATTAATAAATATACATAGATAAGAAAATATATTATTCATTACTTACTTGGGATGTTAAATATGGTGTTATTTTATTTATATTTCATGGGGGATCCTCCAACAAAAAACATGGACATGATTTCCAATTTCAACAGGGGCTTGGGATGTGGTTAAATCACACCCCTAGTATTTTTTTCACTAAACCATGGAGTTTTTACATACAAATAACCACTATAGTTTTTTAAAAAAAAAATCTCTTTATTTTATTTATATAGTCAATTTTATTTAGATTTTAATATTTTTAGTACCTCCTAGGTGAATTTATGTGGATGAGCTATACACATAATCTGAAAGTTTCTTTTTTATATATGGTTTTTATTGGTTTCATATTCGAGTTTCAAACATTATATCTCCATCATAAGGAATTTTGAATATTTTACATTTGAGACACTATTTTATATCACTTTTATAACCTTTAATACATCAATAACATTCACAATAATAGATTTTTTAGCCGTTATTTGATCAAGGTATAAGGAATATGCTTTTAATTATTCCCATATTTACCCTTTTATTTCCAATATGATTATATCTATTACAATACTCTTCATGGGAATGGGTGAAGGTCAATTTATACTGAATGTATTTTCTACACTATTCACATTCTTAGGATGGTAATTGATTGAAGAATCAAAAAACATGAATATCCATAACTTCTTCCTTTTGTCTCCTATTGAGGACATATTTTATGAATATATGCATTATTATTTTATAATTGGTATTTATATAACAATTCTCCCAATAATACAAATTTCACTAAATAACTAATGTGGATATCACCAAATCCAATTTTTTATCATGGGTTACATATTTTTATCAAGAATTATTATTTGGTGGGTGTCATAAGATATCAAATTTACATATTAAATGATTACACACCACAATACCTAGTTGTATGCATCGTTATAGATCACAAATCATCCACTGGTGGGAAATATTAGTACAATTATATGGATTATCCAATCATTTTTCAGTTAAGTATTTCCTTTTTTTAACTACTTCCAAAAATATGACTCCCTTCTGATTTATATTTTCTAATATTATTGAAAATAATGATATATATCTCCCAAATTTTTGAATATACAGAACTAATACAATGAAACGGTGGTTTTATATCTCTGATATTAGTATGGGAATTGATTATTGAATTTTTTTTAAAAGGATCCATAAATATCCATTTTATGTTGAAATTATTTAATTGGAATGTTACAGGATCAACCAAACACCTAAATTTATAATACATCATATAAAAAATTTTATTCTACAATCTCCTCGGTAAAACATTAAAATGTTTTTAATTTCCTCCTTCATTTTAGAGTAGAAAATAAAATCATCAATTAGTGCTTTAATAAATTTTTAAGGAAAATCCTATTGACTATATTCAACTTTTCCCTAGATATTGTTGGTTGAATAGTGAGTTAAAATCAAACCAATATGTTCTCTATGTTCTAATAATGTTAGGAAATGTTTCCAAGGGGAAATCCTCCATTTTCTCCTTTACATGATAATATCATGACCAATGATCCCTCATGTTTATTATTGGGCCCCACCGAGCTAATAAAACAAATCATCAACATATGGAAATGATAATTATTTTTTATCATGATATTTTTTATCTCATGGTATTTAATTCAATGTCACATTCACCAATCCTTATTCTTTAAAATATAGGTTGGTACACCCCATGGTGAAGGAATTAGGCATATAAATATTTTATATAGATTCTCCAATAGCATCTTATTCATCTCTTAATGATCAACAATAACCAATCTGGGATTAATTTTGGCTATTGGAAAATATTTTTGAATTAATTTTATTGATAAATAAATCTATTAGATAAGAGTGAAAATTGTAAATATTATAGGAAACACATCTGTGAATTAACTTATGAAGTGAATTCTATTAATTAGAATCGTGTACATTGAATACAATATTTTATCTAGATACAGATATTTCATTAGAAAATAATATCAATTAATTATATTTATTTCCCAATTAGATTCATCCTCCTCTTTTCACTTTTATATAATTTTTTGTGATTTTTGTTATGGAGGTCTATTTTGTTATCTAGGGAATTTATGATGGATTTGTAAAAGGAAAAACAACGTGTTCCAAAAATAAATTAAAATTCCATTAAAGGGTGTATAATAAGGTAATATAAGATAAAAATACCACAAATCTAGACTTGGGATATGATATATTATTCAGATTCAATTATAGACCAGTTTTTCATCTTCACAAATAATATGACTTCTATGTTTTTTTGTGGGGTTTATGTAATTAAATTACGAATATATGATATAAAATAAAGCATGAAAACATAATTAAATATTATGTTTCATTTATAGTAATGTGTAACTACTATAACTCAAACAACATCATTTTTGAGATCCACCTATACTGTTATTATAGCACATGTTTTCCCTTTAGCACTGTTCCTTTGAGACTATTTTTGTTGGATTTAGATGAAAATACCTAACTTCGTTCATTGATTCATAATGTTTCCTTCATCTTTTTATACAAATTACCCAATATACTGAGTGTTGACTATAAAACTCCATTAATCCATCACATTGGTTGGATTATCTTATCATAATTCACAATATGAGGGAACTTCTTTCCCACACTTAAATAATTTATATTACCCTTTAGGAAATTTTTGAATGCATCCTACCACACCTTTTACATGTGGTTTGTTTTAATTTCTTAACACTATGGGAATTCTCTATCATATCTTAGGATTTAGAATAAATTATCCATAGAATATTTCAATATTTTGAGACCCTTGATATTATCGGATCCCTGTTTCAAATTTATGTTCTTGTTAGATAATTTATTCATTATTGTCAAAGCCATGAATCACTAAGGATTTTTAGAGTTTTATATTTATGCCAACAAATAGTTGATCAAATTTAAATTTGGGTCAATGAAAAGTTGTAGCCATATTATATGTGTCATGTGATGTTTTCATCATATGACTTGTTAGATATTTTATCATTTAATTTAGGGTAACAAAACCCCTCTCTGTTGTACATAATATTTTTTGTGGAAAATAGTTATCAGAAATAGGATTCTAGAATTATTTCCACTCCATATCAGTGATATTATCTGCAATAAACATAGTTTTGATCACTGTAGAATATTGATTTTCATATCTGTCTATATAACAAATAACTATTATGACCTTAACATTTTAATAGAACTGAAGGATGCATATGATCATTTGAATTTAATTTATCCATTGATGTAGAATTGAGAGACATGAATATCAATTGAAATTTTGAGGCTTTTTTCACATAAATGGATCAATTGTAAATTATTATCTCTTATATGGATTTTTTTTCCACATAATTTAATTTTAAATTCAAAAATTGATTTATGTTTGAATTTATTGCCAAGAATTCCTTCAATCCTACTAAAATTTGAATGTGAATCTCATTTTGGTAATCATTACATTATCCATCAAATTAGTTATTAACTTCGTTTCACCTATCATAAATCATTTTCCATATATATATATTTAATTAAATATGATATTTTTTTAACTATTAGAAAATATAATTGTGAAACCATTAATATTAATTGGAGAACCCATAAATAAAATATATTCCTTAAACTATGAATATTTAGGTTTCAATATATGTTATCCATGATTTATTTTCTAACATAAAATCATATAATAATAGTTCATAAAGTTATTTTAAATTTTCCAAATCATATAACAAATAATTTCAATTCAATAGGGATTCAAATATTCTTTTCCACGCACTAGGAAATCATTTTGTCGAAGAAATGAACCATTTTGGGCTTATAACCCATAAGAACAACTATTCCATGTCCAAATATACCTTTAATAAACAAAAGATATTTATTTTAATATAAACCTCAAAATATATAAATTAAAAAAATTTAGGGATTTTTTCATGTATTTTGAAAAAAAATTGTTACTTAAGTTCGGTTTTCTAGTCCAATTATCTGAAAATAACCTAAAATTCATTTGATACCAAAATGAGAATTAATATTTTAATAATCTTTAATTGATGGTTTATTGTGTAAAGTTACATATAATACAATACTAGAAGACAATGAGGCATAGTGTATCCATAAAATTACACACATATTATTTTCTTTTAATATTCAACTTCTCTTTTAACAATTCATAGGATATCTTAAGGATGTACACAAAAATGGGAGAGCTAAAATGAAAAATAATGAAATAATGAATGAATGGAAACGGTAAATAAATAAATGGTAGCCAATAGTTATATAAAGGTAACGTAATAGTGGTTAGAATCGTAAATATTAATACAAATCATGGTATATAATGATAACAAATATACGACATAGTAATGGGAGGACATCCAAAAAGACATCATCATTATCATAAGTAAAAGAAAACAACTGAGGCATTATAGAGTATATTTATTATGGTAACCTACTATGAATAATAAATGGAATATTATAAGATAAAAAAATTACCCAATGAATTGGAGGTATATATAATTTCAGGCCCACAATTCAGAATCATATCATATACAAACATTAGTGTGCATCATAGATCATACAACTTATATATGTCCTTCATCACCTTAAATTATATAATTATGGTGTGTAGTTTATATACAAGGATTTCATAAATAAATAAAGGATGTGTATAACTATTTCAATACCCTTTATTGGAAATGGGGATTGTTGTTCAATATAAAAATATTTGTCATGAAAAATATAAGGACAATTTAGGTTATATAACATGGGTAAATAAATATTCAAGGATGGGTTTAAGGACTGTGAGATGGGACTCTCATCAATTTGAAGTCAAAATTAAAATAATAGGTATATATAAAACCATATTACAATATGAACTATTGTAAATAAAAAATGAATAATATAAAGAATATACTTTGATAATTATGAGAAAATGTGGATTCTTATCCTTGGGTTGGTAATTCTAAAAATTTTGGAGGAGATTATAAATATATTGTGGGATCCATGGGAGCTTTATTAGGAGGTGGAGGCATAAAAATTTCAACATAAAATGGTTTTTATAGATGAGGAATGGGTGGTTGAGTGGATTTTTATAGTAAATTTGAGGATAATTCTCTCTTAATTTTTAAAATATTATTTTGGAATATATATGATAAAATTATTAAATGTGAAACTTTTAAATGTTATTTCATGGGGTTTCAACCTATTTGGAGTTGTTTTACACATTTTTTATGAAAAGAACCTAATTCATGAAAATAAAATCATTGGTGATTTGGATATTATTAATGTTCATAAAATAATAATAATACAGACATAAATTGTAATATACATTTATTGGGATTATAGAAGTGTTTATAAAGATAACAAAATAATTGAAAACACACATTATTTTATATGGAATATTTTTTCTAGCCATGGATACACTTTACAGATTTTGTTAGGTCACGTTTGAGAATATATTATTTTTTATACATACAGTATATATATAATTAATTTAATTCTTACCAAAAATTTTGACTATAATAGAATGAAAAATTTACCATTAACTAATTATGAAGATATTATATAAAAAAAATTTGTTTCAATATAAAATTAACTCTCCCTCTATCAATATATATTAATGTATATCCTCTTAAAAAAATATCCATCAATTTTGAAATAGCTTTTCTTATGTTGACATCTGTTTTATATAACAAAAAAAATTATTGTTGGATTTATAAAATTACATAATTATTTATATTAAAATAAATATTATTTAATAAATTTTTAATTATAAAAATAAATTTTTTAAAAAACATTATACTTTATAAAAACTAGTGACATGACAGAAAATAAATATATTGTAAATATATAATTTCAGGTTCATCATATCAACATCTAATTATAATGAAACTCATTAAATAATAATTTATATAGTAAAAATAAATGTGATAAATATTATCATTATTTTACCAAAAATTAAATGTATAAATTTATACTTATAGGTTCTAGATAAATAACCCCTAATTACACCACTATTACCCTTATGGGTATGGTGAGTGATGGTGACACAATCTTGGGGTGGTTTGGTGAACATGGTTTTCTCTATGATCTTGATAAGCTTTAACTTCTCCCACTAATAGTTTCAATCATCCTGGATTGGTTTGTAATCTATATATTCTAGAAGATCACCCATTAATGGTTTAAATCATGCTTTAGTTGTTGATTATATGGATTGGATTGGTGTACTTCAATGTCTAATGATTCCATATCCATTTCAAGAGCAGATAAATGGGCTTCATATGCTATGATAAAACATCTCATTAACATCACTTATTTTCTCTATTTTAAAAAAATTATAAAAATTCGCTATCTCTACTAATCATACATATCATTGTAAAATGGCTATATTATACAAATTTAAGATGACTAACAACCATTTGAATTATATAGGAAATAACTTTTAAGAGTCCAACATAAAAAAAAATAGTTCCTAGGTTTTCTGTAATTTCCTTATATATAATTATATTGATCTATATAAAAAAGGAATTTCATTTATAAAATATTATTTCATTATATACTTACACCCTTCGAAAATTTAATCCTCAAAATATGATTTCATACACTATAATAGATAAATTTACTTCTACTTCATCACATGTTCTAACTCCCATATTGATTCTACAATCATGTGGTTCCACCAAATTACTATGGCAATGTGTGTTGTCTTATTTTTTATAACATTATCTCCATGAACTAAGATCATCACCCACCACTGCTTATACTATTGATGAGTCCCCAATAGTACAACCTCTGGATTTATGTCATGTGAGCGGTCCAATATGCAATCCCTCACGAGAAATACATGGAATACATCATTAAATTGATATTTTTTTGGTTGGATTTATAGTCTATATTCCACAACACATTTGTGATAAAGCATTTCAATGGTTCCTATTTATCTTGGAGTAAGACATCCCTTCTTCCCAATACTTTTAAATTTATTACATTATTATATATAAAGTAACACCTTATCTATGACCTGAAAATATTGTTCTAATTGATTATTATTAGTACATTAAATGTTTCAATGATTTCATATGATATAGAAAGGTTTCAACATCCACTATAATCTCATGCATATTATCTGGTACCATAATATTATACTTACAAACACCATATAATCATGTTAGATTTCAACACTTCTTCATATATAATGACTTATATGGTTTTTTCTAGATTCTGGATTTGAAACTGTGGTCGTATGAAAATTCATTAGGGATATCATTATGATCTAAACTTTATTCTAAATCAATTGAAAATTATAATGACATATCATTCAGTGTGCTAATGGTTCTCTTAGATAAACCACCCATAATAGGGGGATTTGATTTACAAAAAAATAGATTTATATTTAATGGTTTCTAAAGGCTTTTAAAGAACATCATGGTATACATTGAATCTTAATTTGATACAATAGAGAGTGTAACACCATGAATTATTAAAACATATCTTATGTATATTGTGGTGAGTTTGTCAAGAGGGACATCTTACTTGATAGAAATTAAATGAAATGACACGGGATGGTGATTCAATACCACATAGATGTTGTTATTTTATTTACATGTCATGGGGGATCCTATGACAATAAACATGGACATGATTTCCAATTTCCCCAGTGGCTTGGGATATGGTTGAATCACACCCTTATTATTTTTTCATTAAACTGTGGAGTATTGGCGTACCAATAATCAATAAACAATTTTTTATATTTCTATTTATTTTATATAACTAGGAAATTTTATTTAGATTTTAATATTTTTAGTACCTCCTAGATGAATTTATCTTGATGAACTATACACATAATCCAGATGTCCCCATTTTCATATATGGTTTTAATTGGTTTCATGTTTGAGTTTCAAACCATATATCTCAATCATAAGGAATTTTTAATATGTAACATTTGAGACACTATTTTATATCACTTTTATATCCTTTAATACATCCTTAACATTCCCGATAATGAATTTTTTAGCCATTATTTGATCAAGGTGTGATGAATAAACTTTTAATTATTCCCATGTTTACCCATTTCAATTCCAATAAGATTATAACTATTCCAATCATCATCAAAGGAATGAATGAAGGTCTATTTCTACTCAATATATTTTCGCACTGTTCACATTCCAAGGATGGTAATTGATTGAAGAATCATGAGACATGATTATCCCTTAATTCTTCCATTGGTTCATATTTAAATCATATTTTAAGAAAATATACATTATGAATTTATAATTGGTATATATATATAACACATCCCCCAATAATGTTAATCTCACCAAATAACCAATGTGGATATCACAACACCAAATTTTATATCTTGTTTTATGTATTTTTTTCATTAATAATTAATTGGTGGGAGTAATTGGCTAACAATTTTACATATTACATGAGTATACACCACAATACCTTGTTGGATTCATTGTTGTAGATCACAAATCATCCCATGGTTCTGTGAACAATAAATATGATTATACAATCATTTTCCTATAAATTATATCCTTATATTATTTAGTTCCAATAAATTTTACTCTCTTATGATTTATCTTTTGTAATATTTTTGAAAATAATGTTAGATATCTCACAATCTTTTGGTAATACAATTTTATTACAAGGAAAATGTGGTTTTATATCTTCGATATTAGTATGGGCATTGATTATTTACATTTATTTTATAAGGATCCAAAGATATCCATTTTATGTGGAAATTATTTTATTGGAATTGTACAAGATCATCCAAAAACATAAATATACAATACATTATATACAAATTTATATTCGGAAATCTCCTCAGTAAAACATTTAAATGATCCTCATGTTCCTTCTACCATTTCGAGTAGATATGAAAATAATATATAAAGGCTTTAATAATTTTTTTTGTAAATCCCTATTGACTATATTCAACTTTTCAATGAAAATTGTTGGTGAAATAGGGATTCAAAATCATATCATGGTGTTATCAGTGTGCTATAAAATTTAGGAAATGTATCCTTGGATAAATCCTCCATTTTCACTGTTACTTGATAATATCATGAAAAATGATCCCTCATGGTTAGTATTGGGATCTATATATAAAATAAAACAAATCATCAATATATTAAAAAGGATAATTAATTATTATCGTGATATTTTTAATCTAATTGTATTTAATTAAATTCCACATTAACAAATCTGTATTCTTTATAATATGGGTTGGTGTACCCCATGGTAAAGGACTTTGGCATATAAATATTTTATATACATTCACCAATAGACACTTCGTCATCTCTTCATGTTCAACAGTATCCATTCTATGTGGAATCTTGTATATTAGAAAATATCTTGGTATTAATTTTATTGATAAATAAATCTATTAGATAAGAGTGACACTTGGAAGTGTTATAGGAAACACATCAGTTAATTACCTTGTGGAGTAAATTCTATTAATTATAATCATATCAATAGAGTAAATCATTTTATCTAGATACAATTATTTCATTAGAAAATAATATAAATTTATGAGATTTATTTCCCAATTATATTCAACCTCCTTTTTCACTTTTATATAATTGTTTTGTGATTTCTATTATGGAGGTTTGATTCCACATTTATGGATTTTATGATGGATTTATAACAGGAAATACATCATATTCCAAGGATAAATTAAAATTCAGGTAATGCGTGTATTATAAGGTAATATAGCATAAAAATCCCACATATTTTGACTTGGGATGAGATATATTATTGGAATACAATAATAGACCAGTTTATCATCTTCAAAAATAATATGACATCTATGTTTTTTGAGGGGATTATGTAGTTACTCTAAGAATATATGATATAAAATAAAAAATGAAACTATAATTAAATAGTATGTTTCATTTCTATAAATGGATAACTATTATAACTCTAACAACATCATATTATAGATCCACCTCAACTGTTATTATAGAAAAATGTCTCTATTTACCACTATTCTGTTGAGACTATTATCATTGCATTTAGATAAAATTCCCTTGCATAGTTCATTGATTCATAAAATTTCCTTGTTCTTTATTCTATACAAGCTACCCAATATAATGATTGTTGAATATAGAACTCCAATCATCCATCACATTGGCTGGATTCTCCTATTAGAATTAACAATCTGATGGAAATTCTATCCCACAACTAAATAATTTCTATTCACCTTTAGGAAATTATGGGATGCAACTTTCCACATTTTTTACATGTGGGTTGTTTTACATTCATAACCCAATTGGACTTATCAATCATCCCTTTAGAATAAGAATAAATCCATCACATAACATCTCTATATTGTCAGACCCTTTCGAGGTTTTTATCCCTATTTCAAAATTATGGCCTTGTTAGACAATTTCTTCATTTCCTTAAAATCCATAAATCACTAGGGATTTTTATTGTATTATATTTATGTCACCAAATAACTGATCAAATTTAAATATCGGTCAATGAAATTTTGTAGCCATATCATGTGTGTCTTGTTATGTTTTACTCGTATGACTTGATGGAGGTTTTATTATTTTATTGAGGATAAAAAAATCCATCTCTGTTATACATATGATTTTGTGGGAAAAATAGTAATCAGAAATATAATTCTAGAATTATTTCTACTACATGACTTTGATATCAACTGCAATAAACATATTTTTGGTCAATTTAGAATATTTATCTTCATATCCATCTATATGATAAATAACTATTATGAGCTTCTCTTTTTTTATATTATTTAAGTATGTATATGATCATTTAAATTTTATTTATCCATTGATGTATAATTGAGGTACATGAATATCAACTGAAATTTAGAGGCATGTGTCGCATAAATGGATCAATTGTAAATTATTATATCTTATATGGATGTTTTTGTTCCACTTCATTTAATTTTCAATTCCAAATTTTATTTATTTTTGAATGTATTTCTTTTAATTTTGTGAATATTACTACTATTGGAATGTGAATCTCATTTGGGTAGTCATTACATTATCTATCACATTACATAGTGACACAGTTACACCAATTTTAAATCATTTCCCATATATATACGAAATTAAAGATGAAAATTTATTAACTATTAAAAAACATAAATGAGAAACCATTAATATTAATTTGATAACCCATAAATAAAATATATTCCTCAACCTATGAATATTTAGGTTTCAATATATCTTATCCATGATTTATTTCCTAACATAAAATCATATAATAATAGTTCCTAAAGTTATTTTGAATTTACCAAATCATATAACTGAATAATTTCAATTCAAGTGTGATTAAATGATTTTTTCCCATGCACCAAGGGGAAATTTTTTCTAGGAAATGCACACTTTTGGGATTATTACCCATAAGAATAACTATTCCGCATCCAAATACACATTGAATATCCAAAATATATTTATTTTAATATAAACCACAAAATCTATAAATTACAATAATTTTTGGATGTTTTCAAGTGTTTTGACATATAATTATTAATTATGTTAGGATTTGTAGTCAAATTACCTAACCATAATTTATCATTCAATTGATACCTAAATGAGAACTAATATTTTAATAATCCTTAATTTATGGTTTATTATGTAAAGTAACATTGAAATCAATACCAGAAGACAATGAGGTATAGTGTCTTCATAAAATTAAACACATAATAATGTAACTTGAAAATTGGAATAACATAATTATTTAAATCTCTATATCATATTCTTAATATTCTATTACTCCATAAAATATGAATAGGATATCATATATATGTACGTAAAAAACTGTGAGTTATAACACACTATAATTTTATAAATAAACATAGTATATCATGATAAATTAAATGTGAGTTAATACTCATATCATGGTAACAAACGACGGGATATAATAATACACATAAAAATTGAATAATAATATATGATTATAACATAAAGGGAACATGGGAATGTCAAACAATATAAAACATGAAATCATAAACATAATTCACAACCAATTATCAAGATAAATTAATATTTTTTCTTTGGGAAAACTTTCAACAAACCATACATGGTATCTCAAAAGATAAAAATAATGCATAGTGTGTTGGAGAGATAATATATTTTGGGCTAACTCACCAAGTTCTTATAATGTACATAAAAATGTTTTCCACATATTTCAGACAATATATTGTTTAATTTCATATATTTTAATGCCACGATTATGGGTTTTTTTTAAAAATACATGTAAGATTCCAATTAATGATGGATTGGTATATCTCTGTAAATTCTATTTAGTGGAAATGGTCATTGTTACACACTACATCCCACTTTGTTATGGTGAATTACATTATAATTTCAACTTAATAATTGTAGTAAATTATGTTTAATGAAAGATTCTACTATCATTGAAAGGGTTCTCCTATAACATTAACATCATATGGATAGTAATGGGATGGGTAAAATCATATTCTAAATAGAATAATTTGAAATAAGAAGTTGTAATATACAACAGGTTATTTGGTAAAAAGTATAAGTGGATGATTCATTACCATTATAGAGAACATCTAAATGAATGAGAGGATCTTATTTAGATCTCCGGGGAACACTGGTTGGGAAATTTATTGGGATATACATAGTAACAACATGATCCATATATTTTGTGAGATGTGCCTTCCATTTCTGGTTGGGGTTCAATAGAAAAAGAGAGAACAATTATTTATTAATTTTAAAGGAATAATTTTGAACACTACATAACAAAAAAATATAAAATAAAAAATAGTCCAAAAATTACCAAAATATGATTAGTTTTTAATATTTTATAATAAAATGATCCAAATTCATTAAAATAATAATCTTGTTGATATGAAAGTGAATCATGTTTATAATGAATTAATTTTAAAAACATAATATAGGTCTGCGATGAATCATTAAGATTTTATATAACTAATAAAATACATTAGAAAAGTTATTTGTTGTAATTATTACATCACTTTTGGGATTTTACATATAAATACTACACATCATATTTTTATACAGTTTTTAATTTTTACCAAAAAAATCAATTATCTATAAAAGTTTTGATAAATTCACCGATGTATAATTTTGACATGATGTTTTGAATAATAATATTTTTTTATCATAATTAATTTATTTTTATTAAATTTTATCCATTTGACAGATATTTTCATTTAATGAATACTATATGTTTCTATAATCATAATAGTTTTATGATCCTTATTAAAATTACATTTAACATTATAGAAATATATTATAACTTATACTAAAATAAATTTTATTCAATAAGAATATTATTTTTTAATATAATCTATGTAGAAATTTATTTAATTAATAAAGAATAGTAACATTATTGAAATTATTTATTTCCAGAAATAAAGTTTCTATTTGATTATATCAATATATAATTTTTATCAAACTCATTATTTAATCATTTATAATTAAAAATTAAGATGGTAAAATATATTCATTATTTTGTTAGAAATAAAAAAATAAATATTCATAATGGTATGCCTAGATAAATTCCCTTTGATAAACTAGTATATGACGTAAGGGTAACGAATTTTATGGAGAAACATTCTTGTGGTGGTTCTATGAGGATGGTTTGGGTTTTTTTCGTGTTAATCATGATACTCCCCTGTGAATGGTTTCTCTTATTCATTACTCATTGATAATCAGATTGGTATTATAAATTAGATAATCATTTTTATTTCATCTCCCTTACAAGATTCTATCAATGGGATTTTCAGGGTATGATATTTTAATTCAAGGTGGTCCTTTCTTTGGCATGTTTCAATTGAACATGTGATAAGCCATTATTTATATTTTTAAAAGAATTTGTTGTACAACACCTATGTTATAAACAGTTATGAAGTGTATATTTTTTATATTCAATATGATATAACTTATAGAAGTCCATAATAAACTAATTAATTCATGTGTTTTCTATAATTTCATTTCATTATAATCCATATATTCATTTGAAAAAATATTTTCCTTTATAAAATGTCAGGACATTATTGTTGTGGTTATTTATATAGTTCATTATATTCTATTTGTAATGTAATATTTGTAAAGCTTCATATGTAGTGTCATAATTGGTATTAGATAAGGTTTATGATGTCTTTAGGGGTTAAATTTTTAGTTTTGGATAATCTATGTGTTTTTGATACCACAACGGGAGAGTAATTTAATTTATTATTATAGTTTTCAATGGTGTAAATAACCATTTTGGTTAGTTGTGATAATAGAGTATACATTATGCTTCTTGGGGATTCTGATGAGAGAATATTGGAGCAACCCATTATGATAATTATAAGGCCCCAGCCATAAACCTTACTTAATCTTGAGTTATTACAAGATTACACATTGAGGATCTTTTCGGGTTTAGAGTTTTAGAGAATTAGATCATAAAACTTGCATTACATTCCACATATAAACAAAGTGGCTACATAAATATAATATTTTTATTTCCCATCAATGGAAACATATTTAAAATAAAACATGGATTCTTTCTTGACACTCCCTTGACACAATCATCATATCATGTACCTTTCCCTTGACCTGTGAAAAACATTTCAAAAAAAACTTTGGATGAGCATAAAATGCTCAGTAAGGGATATAAAAATATGGAAAGGAAACATGGGTACATATATACATTAAAATGAAATCATACTTTACCCATAAAACATAAGCACTTTAACATACCTCATCAAATCATGAATAAATCATAGAAATCATAATACATAAAGGTAACTTGAGGCATTCATAACATTCTTACGTAGGGAGTTACCCTATTGGTTACATTTGGAATACCTATCACAGTATATTCCCTAAATCTCTTTGGAGAAACCTTATTGTTTCACTCCTTCAAATTACCCAATGCATTAGAGAGCTATATCGGGCTCACCCACCCTTAGTTTATCACGGAACCACCCGTCTTTATAATAATGCCCAAGAACCTCAACATAATCGTATCACATAAAACATGCATAAACGAAACATAACATTCCCACCATTAAATCACAAGATATCAATACACCACATTGATATAAAAACATTATGAAAACCATTTTCAATACCAAAATAAAATAAAAGTAAAACATGGTATTTATTTTTCTTTTAAAAAAAGGTATCGCTTGTAGAGGAAGCCAAAACACAAATAATGGTCACGGCGGTGGAGAAGTCGTTGTCGCCGCGTACATACAACAAAAACATTCCCTTTTTCCGTTTGGTAAACGCTTTGTATAAAAAATATTCCTTTTGAATAAACGTAAAAGTCAAAGGGGTTTATACACCGTATAAAAGAAAGTTGTGTATAAAATAAAATATGCCTCAATGAAAGGAGATTGAGACGAAGTCCCATACCTCGTATCCGACTTAACCCGACCGTTCTTTAATCTCCTGAATAATAAACTTGAGTTAATCTATACTTGATTAAGAATAATTTTCATGTTCATTATTCCTTTTATACCATGTTATGAACATCATGCAATCATTTAGGTTAATAATGTTCATTTTGTCGGTATTTGGTTCTTAAGTCAAAAATAGACTTCTTACACTTACATGTTGTTAATTTGGTCAAAGGTTTGTTATATCCAGAATGATATTAATGATTTGGATAACATATATATCATATATATTCAGCATATACATGTATTTATAATATTAAATAATCATTTAGAGGTATGAAATGAAATGCACCGTTCATGGAGACGGTAAGCCATACGTACGCATGAATGCTACTTTCATTTTATTTCGTATTTTATGGAATGGAATCATAATGATATAAGAGTATATTAAAATTCCAGTATAATAACATATATAATATCATTAACTTTATCCTTTACACATCCCACATATGGTATTAACGAATCAAATCACTTTCAGGGGGTGGTAGTCCGCACTTCCTTAAATGAAGATATCGCGTTTACCCATAGTGGAAACCATAAAGGTATGACCAAAAAGAATAAAAAACATAAGCTTAAGGAAAAAATAAACATATTATATATCATATATAAATATAGTTACATCTTAATGGCCACCTTTTAAGGTGTTAAAATAATGTTGAACAATCATCGTTTCAGGAGGCAGAAATTCACCATCCATGGAAACAGTATGTTCTTTAACCATTATATGTAGGTGTGTATAAGTGTAGATCTAATCCTTATTATAACAAAATCCTAGTATATTTATGATACTTTAGTTTTTACAAAAGAAAAAAATAAAAAGAGTTTATGGGGTTTGAGAAGCAAAATAAAAAAAAAGGACTCAAAAGAAGACATTACCTTAAAATCGGGTAACTCCCTTTGGTTTGAGCTCAAAGGATTCCTTGGGAAGTCTTCTGCCCAAAGTGAGTCTTCAAGGAGTAATAGAGGGAAGTGGAGAGACAAAATGGGCAGGGGTTGGCCGAGCCAAAGGCTTTGGGAGTGTGGGTAAGGAGGTAGAGTTGGGGGCCTCTTATAAGAGGAGAGGAGGGGCACTCTTGGAAAGTAAATAAATATTACTTTATTTGAAAATGAGTTTCGGGTTTAAAAGGTCCCACATTGATATAATTCGAGTATAATGTGTTAAGGGTTTTAAATACACTCATACAATAGGTTTTGGACATATTTAGTTCTTATATATTACATTATCTTTCCATTTTATTTAAATCGTTAAATAATGAGGTCATCACTGTATCAGCATGAGGTCATAAATAATTATATATATATAATGTCTAAAAATTATAAAAAAATACTATGATGTAGGAAAGATTTTTAAATTTCTAATTAATATTTATAGTAAAAAATCTGACTTTTGTAACCCCATATAAAAATTATTTTTTTAACATAACTCATGTTTGTGACAGTTTTACTTTAACATTAAATAAAAAGTTATTTATGTCATTTCCCAACCAATGTGGATCCATGGGGTCCCCAAGTTGACCCATGGCTTCTCTTGGTCGGAAATGAAACATCCAATGAGGGTAGGACATGTGTCAAACTCATCTCATACTATTAAAACATTATTTTTACCTTAAACTACACTAATAACCACTAATCGCGAATAAGAACTTAATAAGTTACTATTCACCAAAAAATTATTTTAATCCCATTGAACCACATTTTACATATTAATGACAACCATGGATGTCGGATTTTTGAAATTAAAACACAATGATTCGAAAATTTCATTTAAATGGAAAAATAAGTTTTTATAAGTACCACTTAGTGGTTTCACTATTCATCAAAAATTGAAGTTTTTCAGAAAATTACCAAAAATTCACCCTAAGATATATTTGATATTCCAAATTAAAAAATGAAGTCTATTTTACAAAATTAAAAACATATAAGTCACATTAATTAATTTAATAATTAATTCCCACTGTCAGAGCAAATAGCGTGTTTTTATGAAACAATAAGTATCAAAAGATTGATACTAGTTTAAGTCCGATTTCAAAGTGAAATTGATTCAAATGACCACCATTAGATTAAATGGTAAAAATATATTCATATTACACTTTATTACCAATTCAAAAGATAATCTATTCATATAAGTAAATTAGATTAAGAAGCAGTTTTGATGTAAAATGCAGTATTTTTCACTATACATTAAAAAATGAACATTGTCTGAAAAATACCAAAAATTCACACAAAGTAAATTTTGATGTCCCAATCACAAAGAATAAGTTTATTTTGACAAACATAGCTTATAAAATTGTCAGAAGATATATTTAAAAAGGGTTTTCCATCATAAGGCAGTAAAACAATCTTTTAAGAATATTAGTGTATTCCATGCATAAGATTGAATTTATTTTCATTTTAAGCCTTTAAAACACTATCTTAATCATTAATATACATAGATAAAAATATCTATTATTCATTACTTACATGGGATGTCACATCCTTCCCCCCTTTAGAAAATTGAGTCCCCACATATTATTTACTTATCGAATAAATGGGGGTACTTATCCCTTATTGCATTTTCAGATTCCCATGTTGCCTCTTCAATCATGTGGTTTTTCCACAAAACCTTTACCTGGTGAATCACCTTATTCCGTAACACTTGCTCAATGTGGTCAAGAATCTGGACCTGTTGTTCCTCATAAGATAGGTTCTCTTCCTGATGAACTACCTCTGGACTCAAAACATGAGATGGATCTGGCATGTACTTTCTCAACATCGAAACATGAAAAACATTGTGTACCTGATATAAACTCGGAGGTAAATCCACCCGGTATGCAACTGAACCAACTCTCTCCAGAATTTCATATGGTCCAATGAACCTTGGACTTAACTTTCCTTTCTTACCAAATCGCATCACACTTTTCCATGGTTATACATTGAGAAAAACATGATAACCTACCTCAAAAGAGAGATCCTTCCTCCTGTTGTCTGCATAACTCTTCTGCCTACTCTGAGCTGTCCTCATGTGCTTCTGAATCAGCTGAACTTTTTCTGCCAACTCTTCCAGAAATTCTGGTCCCATCAACTTCCTTTCACCCACTTCATCCCAGAAAGCTGGAGTTCGACACCGCTTCCCATATAATGCCTTAAATGGTGCCATCTGTATACTAGAATGAAAACTGTTATTATATGAAAATTCAACCAAAGAAAGATGTTGGTCCCAACTTCCCTGATAATCCATAGAGCAAGAACGTAGCATATCCTCCTAGGTCTGAATTGTTCGTTCTGACTGCCCATCTTATTTAGGATGAAAAGCTGTACTAAAATTTAATTCAGTACCCAACGACTTCGGATGGCCTTTCCAAAAGTTAGAAGTGAACCTGGGATCACGATCAGATACAATGGAGAGAGGAACTCCATGTAACCTGACTATCTCTTTAAGATACAAACGGGAAAGTTGATCAAGAGAGAAAGTATCACGTATAGAAAGGAAATGATCATACTTGGTCAAGCAATCAACAATAACCCATATTTCATTATTACCTAGAGATGTCTTTGGTAATCCCACAACAAAGTCCATGGACATATTCTCCCATTTCCACTCTGGCACAGGTAAAGGCTGAAGCATCCCTTTCGGTAACTGCCGCTCTGCTTTAACCTGTTGACAAGTCAGACACTTCACAATAAAATCAACAATATCTCTTTTCATTTCATCCCACCAGTAATACTCCATCAGATATCTATACATCTTAGTACTGCCTGGATGAACTGAAAACGGAGAACTATGAGCTCCACATAACAACTCTCTCTTCAACTGTGAATCACAAGGCACACACAATCTCTTCCCAAATCTCAAAACACAATCATTATCAATGTTGAATTTAGGCAACTTACCTTTCTAAACCAGCTCTACCTTTTTCTGCAACTCACTGTCTTGCTTCATGTGCTTGCTTGATTCTATCTGATAGAGATGATCTCACTGATACCTAAAACAAAACAGAAGAACTTCCTGTACCAACAACTTCTATGCCAATGTTCATCAAATCCTTAACAAAAGGATCATGTTCCAAACACAACATTTCTAATGAAGCATTACTTTTTCGACTCAAAGCATCAGCCACTTTATTTTCTTTTCCCGAATGGTAATGAATTGTACAATCATTATACTTGATTAATTCCAGACATCTCCTCTGTCTCTTGTTTAATTCTTTCTGAGTGAATATATAATTTTAACTTTTGTGATCGGTATATATTTCACAAATTACTCCATACAAATGATGCCTCTAAATTTAAAATGCAAAAACAACAGTAGATTATTCCAAATCATGTATAGGGTAATTTACCTCATGAGTTTTCAACTGTCGTGAAGCATAAACAATTACCTGATCATTCTGCATTAGGACGCAACCAAGTCCTTTCAATGAAGCATCACTGTAGATAACAAACTCACCATTCCTGGAAGGTAGTGCCAAAACTGGATCATTCACCAATCTTCTTTTCAATTCCTGAAAACAATCATCACATTCTTTTGTACAGATAAACTTAACACCCTTCCGAGTTAGCTTAGTCATTGGACTAGATAACCGTGAAAAATTTGTAACAAACCTTCGGTAATAGCCTGCCAAACCTAGGAAGCTACGAATCTCAGTTACATTTGTCGGTCTTGGCCATTCTTCAACAGCTTTTGTTTTTGCAGGATCAATGGTTATGCCATCTTTTGAAACAATGTGACCAAGGAAAGAAATTTGTTGCAACCAAAATTCACATTTTCAGAATTTCCCATACAATTTCTTTTCTTTTAAGGTTTGCAAAATGACACTTAAATTTCTTTCATGCTCCTCTTTACTTTTAGAAAACACCAAAATATCATCAATGAAAACCACCACAAACTTATCCAAGAACTCATGGAAAATTATATTCATTAAGTCCATGAATACATCAGGTGCATTGGTTAGCCCAAAAGGAATTACTACAAATTCATAATGGCCATATCTTGTACGAAACGCAGTCTACGGAACATCTGCTTCCTTTACCTTCAGCTGATGGTACCCCGATCTCAGGTCAATCTTTGAAAAAAACTGAGCTTCCTGGAGCTGATCAAACAAATCATTGATATGAGGCAAATGAAATTTGTTCTTAATAGTGATGTTATTCAAGGCTCTATAATCAATGAAAAGTCTCATTAAGCCATATTTATTTTTAACAAATAAAACAAGAGCACCCCATGGTGATGTGCTAGGTCAAATGAAACATTTCTCTAATAAATCTTGCAATTGGTCCTTCAACTCTAAAAGTTCAATTTGAGCCATTCGATAAGGGGGTTTTGAAATTGGCTTAACATCAAGAACTAAGTCAACAGTAAACTCAACTTCACGATTTGGTATTATTCCAGGCAACTCATCAGGAAAAACATCAGGATACTCATTTACCACTGGCACATCATTAATCTGAACAGTTCCTTTATTTTCAGCGACGTGTGCAAGGTAACATTCATTTCCATCTTTTACAAGTTTCTTGGCCTCTTGATAAGTTATCAACAGTAGGGGTTCATTCTTGTACACAAATTGAAAGTCTTTCTGAAAAGAAATGTCTTTAGCTCTACAGTCAATCTTAGCATGGTAAATAGAGAGCCAATCCATACCTAGGATAACATCAAAATCTACTAGAGGAAGAACAATAAGGTTTCTCAGTAGGTTCCTTCGACAGATAAGGATAGGAAGATTCCTATAAATTCTTTTTTCCTCAACATTCCCCCGAGGTGTTTTTACCAAAAGTTCAGGTATAAGGCCCCAGCCTTAAACCTAACTTAATCTTGAGTTATTACAAGATTACACATTGAGGATCCTTTCAGGTTTAGAGTTTTAGAGAATTAGATCATGAGACTTGAATTACATTCCACATTTAAACAAAGTGGTTACATAAAAGACAATATTCATTCTTCCAATCAACGAAAACATATTTAAAATAAAACATGGATTCTTTCTTGACACATCCTTGACACTATCATCACTTCATGTTCCCTTCCCTTGACCTGTGAAAAACATTTCAAAAACTTGGGATGAGCAGAAAAAGATCAGTAAGGGATATAATAATATGGAAAGGAAACATGAGTACATGTATATATATGAATGATATCATACTTTATCCATAAAACATAAGCACATTAACATACCTCCTAAAATCATGAATAAATCATAGAAATCATAAGACATAAAAGGTAACTTGAGGCATTCATAACATTCTTACGTAGGGAGTAACCCTCTTGGTTACATTTGGAATACACATCACAGTATATTTCCTAAATCTCTTCGGAGAAACCTAAATGTTTCACTCCTTCGCGTTACCCAATGCATTGGAGAGCTATATCAGGATCACCCGCCCTTAGTTTATCACGGAACCACTCGTCTTCATAATAATGTCCAAGAACCTCAACATAATCGTATCACATAAAACATGCATAAAGGAAACATAAAATTTACACCTTTCAATCACAAGATATCAATACAACACATTGATATAATAACATTATGAAAACCATTTAAAATACCAAAAGAAAATTAAAACATGGTATTTATTTTTCTTTTAAAAAGAAGGTATGGCTTGTAGAGGAAGACGAAACTCAAATAACGGTCACGGCGGCAAAGAAGTCATTGTCACCGCATACGTATGACAAAAATATTCCCTTTTTTCGTTTAGTAAAATTCTTTGTATAAAAAATATTCTTTTTGGATAAATGTAAAAGTCAAAGGGGTTTATACACCATATAAAAGAAGGTTGTGTATAAAAAAAATATGCCTCAATGAAAGGAGATTGAGACGAAGTCCCATACAACCATGAAGCTTTTAAAATGATAAACCATTAATATCCATATAAATAAATCCTTAAAACCATTTTTAAAACATGGATATTAATAAGAAAAAATAATTAAAACATTTAAAGAGATATTTTGGTTAAAGGGGTTCTACCAAAATTAGAGACACTTGAATACAATAATTGAGGAATAACATTTAGTCAGAACTTTATAATATCATGAGAATAAATGGATTCATGATATAATATTCCAAGGGATAGTATATACACCATATAAGAGTGATATGGTACATACCAACAATGAAGTCTCAATAGAAATGTCAAATGTGATGAAATCCCTTTTAAAGAAGGTATCCTTAAATTAAGGATAAATCAATCTCAAAATTATGTGTGACAAATATAAATACACCCAATATAAGTGGATATTAAGTGTGAAACAATAAAAGTTCATTCACATATATTCAAAGAATGACATATTCAATAACTACATGTTGAACCCAAAGAAATCGAAATTGGGTTAAAAAGTTCCCTTGGTAATATTCGACAGCCTAACAGCATCACTTCAAAATTCAGAAAATAAGTTGATGAGAGATAAAAAGGGCATCTCATCACGTGGACATAATATTTAAATCAATAAGGATATAAAAGAACTTATCCCAACATAATAGTATTTGAATCAAAAGACATAACAAAAGAAGTCTTTTAAAAAGAGGGGGGTGAAAGGTTCCCTTACCGACATGTGTATCTTTCGAAACATACACCTCGTGAAAGAAGGTCAATACAACATTGATGTAAATAATCATAAAAGAAAATATATTACACAATGAATAAAATAATGGGAAGTACATACACCACTCAAAGGAAATTGTGGAAAAAGTAGCATAAATCTCACAGGGATGAATGTGAGATTAAAAATCCCTTACGAAAACTCGGAAGCCTAACGGCACCACATAAAATTTACAAAAATGGATTGATGAGATCGAATAGTGTATCTCATCATATTAACTTAAAGTTTATAGAAAGAGGAATATAAAATAACATCCCCCAGCATAACAAAGAGAAGCATAAAAGAAGTGAAATAAAAGATAGTACTTAAAAAGAAAGAGAGAGGTTAGATCTCTTAGGAAAATTCGGTAGCCTAACGGCGCCACTCAAAACCTCCAAAATGGATTGATGAGAGAGAACATGTTCTCTCATTATATGTACATAAAAATTACAGTAATAGTAATATAAAAGAACATCCCAATCACAATAAAGATGTGGTTTAGAAGGAATGACATAAAATAGTGTACTTAAAAAGAAAGAGAGGAGTAGGATCCCTTACTTCGGGTCCAAATTGACTCGATCATTCTTTAACGTCCTGAATAATAAACTTGAGTTAATCTATACTTGCTTAAGAACCTTTTTCAAGTTCATTATTCCTTTTATACCATGTTATAAACATCATGTAATCATTTAAGTTAACAATGTTCATTATGTCGGTATTTGGTTCTTAAGTCAAAAATAGACTTCTAACACATACATGGTGTTAATTTGGTCAAAGGTTAGTTATATCCAGAATTCTATTAATGATTTGGATAACATATATATCATATATATTCAGAATATACATGTATTTATAATATTACATCACATTTAGAGGTAATAAATGAAATGCACCGTTCATGGAGACGGTAAACCATACGTACGCATGAACGCTACTTCCATTTCTATTTCGTATTTTATGGAATGGAATCATAATGATATAAGAGAATATTATAATTCCAGTATAATAACATATATAATATCATTAACTTTATCCTTTACACATCCCACATATGGTATTAATGAATCAAATCACATTCAGGGGGCGGTAGTCCGCACTTCCTAAAATGAAGATATCGTGTTTATCCATAATGGAAACAATAATTGTATGCCATAAATGAAAAATACAGAAGCTTAAGGAAATAATACACATATTATATATCATATATAAAAATAGTGACATCATAATGGCCACCTTTGAAGGTGTTAAATGAGTATTGAACAATCATCGTTTCTAGAGGCAGAATTTCTCCATCCACGGAAACCGTATGTTCTTTAACCATTTGATGTAGTTTTGTGAGAGTGTAGCTAGAATAAATCTTATAAAAACATACTAGTATATTGATTTTACTGGTGTTGTTACAAAAGAAGTAAATAAAAAGATTTATCGGGTTGGAGATGCAAAATAAAACAAATGAACATGAGAGAATGAATTACCTTTAAAAGTGTAACTCCTTTTGATTTGAGTCTAAAGGCTTCCTTTGAATGGATTCTTCCCAAAGGGAATCCTCTAGCATAAGTATTGGGATGTGGAGAGAGTAAATGGGCAGGGTATGGCCGAGCCAAAGGCTTGAGGAGTGTGTGAAATGAGGTAGAGGTGGGGGCCTTTTATAAGAGAAGAGGAGGGGCACTTTTGGAAATCATGAAACTATTATTTTATTTTCAAATGTGATTCGAATTTCTAAGGTCCCACATTGATATATTTCAAAGATAAGATTATAAGGCTTCTAAATATTCCCATCCAATAGTTTTTGGAAAAGTGTAGGTCTTAGATTTTATATTATCGTTTCATTTTATTTAAACTGTTCATTAATGAGGTCATCACTACATCATCATGATGTCATAAATAATTTAATTTATTTAATGTCTAAAAATTATAAAAAAACTACTATGATGTATGAAATCTTTTTATCTTTCCAATTAATATTTATAGTCAAGAATATTATTTGTATAACCCCATGTAAAGATTGTTTTAGTAAAACATTTCATGTTTGTCTCATTTTTACTTTAACTTTAAATAAAAAGTTATTAATGTCATTTTCCAACCAATGTGGCTCCATGGGATCCCCAAGTTGAACCATGTCTTGTCTTGGTCGTCCATGACACATATAATGAGGGTAGGACATATTTCAAGTTCATTTCATATTATTAAAACATTATTTTTACCTTAAACTACACTAATTACCTCTAATAACGATTAAAAACTTAATAAGTTACTATTCACAAAAAAAATTATTTTAATCCCATTGAACCACATTTTACTTCTTAATGACAACCGTGTATGTCGGATTTTGTAAATTCAAAACACAATGATTGATAAATTTCATTTAAATGGAAAAATCTGTTTTTATAAGTACCACTTAGTAATTTCACTATTCATCAAAATTGAAGTTTTTCAGAAAATTTCAAAAAATTCACCCTAAGATATATTTGATATTCCGAATTCAAAAATGAAGTCTATTTTACACAATTCAAAACATATAAGTCACATTAATTAATTTAATTATTAATTCCCGCTGTCATGACAAATAGCGTGTTTTTATGAAACAATAAGTATCAAAAGATTGACACTAGTTTAAGTCTGATTTCAAATTGAAATTAATTCCAATGACCACTATTGGATTTAATGGTAAAAATATATTCTAATTTAACTATAAAACCAATTCAAAAGATAATATAATCATATAAATAAATTAGATTAAAAAGAGGATTTCAATTAAAATACAACATTTTACACTATTCATTAAAAAATGAACTTTATCGGAAAGATACCAAAAATTTACACAAAGTAAATTTTGATGTCCCGATTCTAAAGAAGAGTTTTATTTTTTCCAAAAGGATGTATAAGAGTGAACAAAACTATATTTAATGACGGTTCACCATCAAAAGGCGATAAGTGAACCTTTAGTGAAAACTAGGGCATATACGCCTAAAATTGAATTCTTTCCGTATTTTAAATCGTTATCTTTTATTGGATAAAAGTAAAAACATTTAAAAACATATATAATAATATTTTAGTTATTTATATCCATTCCTTACAATACAATGGCTACATGTTAACTTCCATTTAAAATAATTTTATTTTATTATTAGAGTGCAACGTATGATTCCCAAGAAACTCGTTGTTGCGTGTTGGGTACGCCATCGAGCAAAGCGTCCCCTTTAAAGTCATATTAATATTTTATTCACAAATATGGATAAATATGAAAATTTCATATTCTTTATTTACCTGGGGTGTTACATCCTTCCCCCCTTTTGGGAATTGTGTCCTCGCAATTTTTAAAATTTAGCTTGGAAACATCCTTGAAAGTCCCACATCGGAACAAGAGTCGGTAAAACAATCACTTTAAAAGAATGGGAGAGAAGTACAAATGTCACCCGAGTTAACCCATACTAGGATTACCAGTATGAAAATATGGATATGGAGGAGAAAACAAAGGGTCGTGTTCTGATGGAGAGTGATAGTAAACATGTCTAGGAGAAAGTTAACAATGAGAAAATCACAAACTTGTGATGGGTTAAACGGTATTAGATTCCCCAGCAGGAAAAGTTAATAGACAACATTTTTTTAAGTTACTTTTTATTGAGGAATTTATTCATAAGGAAACATAATCACTTGTCATGTTGACTTTCAACTTTTACTAGATTCCGTAATCAAACTCATATTTTTTCCAAAAGACGAGTATTTAGGGAGACTTGTTCGCATTAAGAGTACTATAATCAATAACGAGAGAATCACCTAATCCACAAAAGAGAAATATATACATCACATATATTTTGACCTTAACCAAAACCAAAACCAAAAAGGTTAGTACAAGGTCAGATAATCTAGAAAAGGATAACCCTTTAAAAAGAAAATCTATGCTTAATCTCCAAATTTGTCCAACAAAACCCAAAGTTCAACGAGGACCATCCGATAAACAATTTGTCCGTAAAATTCATCAAAGTAAACCAATCTAAGATTGAAACCCAAATATTTGAAGGATTTATTCACATAGTCTTCCAAGTGAAATCGTAACATTTATCTCCAATCAACATCATTTGCTCCTAAAGTCTCGTATTGAAAAGTAATTAACCTAATCGCATATCCACCATGATAGGTTAATAATTTTCATAAATACCCCAAAATCAACTTACTCTTAATTCATAAAATCATATAACTAAAAAGAATAATTCAAACTAACCAGGGACTTCACGTATTCCAGTGGTAGGCGATAAATACCAGTCGCACTTTGGTTGTGGGTTCGATTCCCGCTGCTTTGTCCGACGCGACGGGTTGTCACACGGTCTGCGTGTTGTCCTTTTTCCAAAACTATATAATTCTTAAATAGTTCCCCAAAAAGAGATAAAATCATCAAAAATGATCATAACATATTTTAACCTCAAGTTTATCTCATTCCTTTCATTTTCCATCATATCATAGAGTAACCCATAATTACCTAAAAAGTAAGGATCATATAAACCCTAATGGTTACCTTAATAATTATTACCTGAATTTCCACATCGAGTTGGCCATCTCGTACATGATGCATTAGAGAACTCACCAAGGTTGAAGTAGTTGATCATGACTCCTTAATATTTGGTTTAGAAAAACCATGAGATTCTTCATTGAATCCCCCATCTCATCCAGTCTCTTAATCAGAGAACCACCATAGTTTCCATCAAACCCATTGTCACTTTGGTGCCTGCTAGATCCATCCATTTATTAAACCAAAAAGGTCAGTGTGAGTATATCAACATAAACATCATGTATTAATGAGGAAGTTAAACACTAAGATATACTTACTCATTCACTTTATTTAAAACTAGGACTCTTTCTGAAATCCTAACCATTATGGTAATGTCACTTATGCATAAAGAATACCCTAACATTTAAAGTTATCTAATCCGACCTATGATACCAACTATAAGGCCCCAGCCTTAAACCTTACTTAATCTTGAGTTATTACAAGATTACACATTGAGGATCTTTTAAGGTTTAGAGTTTTAGAGAATTAGATCATGAAACATGCATTACATTCCACATTTAAACAAAGTGGTTACATAAAAGACAATATTCATTCTTCCCATCAACGGAAACATATTTAAAATAAAACATGGATTATTTCTTGACACATCCTTGACACTATCATCACATCATGTACCCTTCCCTTGACCTGTGAAAAACATTTCAAAAACATGGGATGAGCATAAAAATCTCAGTAAGGGATATAAAAATATGGAAAGGAAACATGAGTACATGTATACATAAGAATGAAATCATACTTTATCCATAAAACATAAGCACTTTAACATACCTCATAAAATCATGAATAAATCATATAAATCATAAGACATAAAAGGTATCTTGAGGAATTCATAACATTCTTACGTAGGGAGTAACCCTCTTGGTTACATTTGAAATACCCATCACAGTATATTCCCTAAATCTCTTCAAGGAAACCTTAACGTTTCACTCATTCGCGTTACCCAGTGCATTGGAGAGCTATATCGGGCTCACCTGCCCTTAGTTTATCACGGAACCACCTGTCTTCATAATAATGCCCAAGAACCTCAACATAATCGAATCACATAAAACATGCATAAATGAAACATAAAATTTCCACCTTTCAATCCCAAGATATCAATACAACACATTGATATAAAAACATTATGAAAACCATTTTCAATACCAAAAGAAAATTTAAACATGGTATTTATTTTTCTTTTAAAAAGAAGGTATGGCTTGTAGAGGAAGCTGAAACTCAAATAACAGTCATGGCGGTGTAGAAGTCGATGTCGCCGCATACGTATGAAAAAACATTCCATTTTGTCGTTTAGTAAAATGCTTCGTATAAAAAATATTCCTTTTGGATAAATGTAAAAGTCAAAGGGGTTTATACACCGTATAAAAGAAGGTTGTGTATAAAACAAAATATGCCTCAATGAAAGGAGATTGAGACGAAGTCCCATACCACCTTGAAGCTTTTAAAATGTTAAACCATTAATATCCATATAAATAAATCCTTGAAACCATTTTTAAAACATGGATATTAATAATAACAAATAATTAAAACATTTAAAGCGATATTTTGGTTAAAGGGGTTCTACCAAAATTAGAGACACTTAAATACAATAATTGAGGAATAACATTTAGTCAGAACATTATAATATCATGAGAATAAATGGTTTCATGATATAATATTCCAAGTGACAGTATATACACCATATAAGAGTGAATTAGTGCATAACAACAATGAAGTCTCAATAGAAATGTCAAAAGTGATGAAATCCCTTATAAAGAAGGTATCCTTAAAATAAGGATAAATCAATCTCAAAATTATGTGTGACAAATATAAATACACCCAATATAAGTGGATATTAATTGTGAAACAATAGAAGCTCATTAACAAATATTAGAAGAATTACATATTCAATTACTACAAGTTGAACCCAGAGAAATCGAAATTGGGTTAAAAAGTTCCCTTGGTAAAATTCGACAGCCTAACGGCATCACTTCAAAATTCAGAAAATGAGTTGATGAGAGATAAAAAGGGAATCTCATCACATGGACATAAAATTTACATCAATAAGGATATAAAAGAACATATCCCAACATAATATTATTTGAATTAAAAGACATAACAAAAGAAGTCTTTTAAAAAGAGGTGGGTGAAAGCTTCCCTTACCGACATGGGTATCTTTCGAAACATACACCTCGTGAAAGAAGGTCAATACAACATTGATGTAAATACTCATAAAAGAAATTATATTACACAATGAATAAAATAATGGGCAGTACATACACCACTCAATGGAAATTGTGGAAAATGTAGCATAAATCTCATAGGAATGAAAGTGAGATTAAAAATCCCTTATGAAACTCGGCAGCCTAACGACGTCACATAAAACATACAAAAATGGATTGATGAGATCTAATAGGGTACCTCATCATATAAACTTAAAGTTTATTGAGAGAGGAATATAAAAGAACATCCCCCAACATAACAAAGAGGAGCTTAAAAGAAGTGACATAAAGGAGAGTACTTAAAAAGAAAGAGAGAGGTTAGATCTCTTACAAAAATTTGGAAGCCTAACGGCGCCACTCAAAACCTCCAAAATGGATTGATGAGAGAGAACAGGTTCTCTAATCATATGTACATAAATATTACAGTAGGAGTAATATAAAAGAACATCCCAATCACAATAAAGACGAGATTTAGAAGGAATGACATAAAAGAGTGTACTTAAAAAGAAAGAGAGGATTAGGATCCCTTACCTCGGGTCCGACTTGACTCGATCGTTCTTTAACGTCCCGAATAATAAACTTGAGTTAATATCTACTTTCTTAAGAACCTTTTTCAAGTTCATTATTCCTTTTATACCATGTTATTAACATCATGTAATCATTTAAGTTAATAATGTTCATTTTGTTGGTATTTGGTTCTTAAGTCAAAAATAGACTTCTTATACATACATGTTGTTAATTTGGTCAACGGTTCGTCATATCCAGAATGATATTAATTATTTGTATAACATATATATCATATATTTTCATCATATACATGTATTTATAATATTACATCACATTTAGAGGTAAGAAATGAAATGCACCGTTCATGGAGACGGTAAGCCGTACGTACGCATGAACGCTACTTCAATTTCTATTTCGTATTTTATGGAATGGAATCAAAATGATATAATATTATATTATAATTCCAGTATAATAACATATATAATATCATTAACTTTATCCTTTACACATCCCACATATGGTATTAACGAATCAAATCACTTTCAGGGGGCGGTAGTCCGCACTTCCTAAAATGAAGATATTGTGTTTACCCATAATGGAAACAATAATGGTATGCCAAAATTGAAAAATACAGAATCATAAGAAAAGAATAAACATATTATATATTATATATAAAAATAGTGACATCATAATGGCCACCTTTTAAGGTGTTAAATGAGTATTGAACAATCATCGTTTTGGGAGGCAGAATTTCGCCATCCACAGAAACCGTATGTTCTTTAACCATTTGATGTAGTTGTGTGAGAGTGTAGCTCGAATAAATCTTATAACAACATCCTAGTATATTTAAGATACTGGTTTTGTTACAAAAGAAGTAAATAAAAAGAGTTTAGGGGGTTGTAGAAGCAATATAAAACAAATGAACATGAGAGAATGAATTACCTTTAAAAGTGTAACTCCTTTTGATTTGAGCCTAAAGGATTCCTTTGAAAGGATTATTCCCAAAGGGAATCCTCTAGGATGAGGAGATGGATGTGGAGAGTGTAAATGGGCAGGGTATGGCCGAGCCAAAGGCTTGATGAGTGTGTGAAATGAGGTAGAGGTGGGGGCCTTTTATATGAGGAGAGGAGGGGCACTTTTGGAAATCATGAAACTATTATTTTATTTTCAAAAGTGTTTCAAATTTCTAAGGTCCCAAATTGATATATTTCGAAGATAAGATGATAAGGCTTCTAAATATTTCCATACAATAGTTCATGTACAAGTTCAGGTCTTATATTTTATATTATCGTTTCATTTTATTTAAATTGATCATTAAATAGGTCATCGCTGCATCATCAAGATGTCATAAATAATTTAATTTATTTAATGTCTAAAAATTATAAAAAAACTACTATGATGTAGGAAATAATTTTATATTTCCAATTAATATTTATAGACACAAATCTGATTTGTATAACCCCATGTAAAAATTGTTTTAGTAAAACATTTCATGTTTGTCTCATTTTTACTTTAACTTTAAATAAAAAGATATTAATGTCATTTTCCAACCAAAGTGGCTCCATGGGGTCCCCAAGATGATCCATGGCTTTTCTTGGTCGGCCATGACACATCCAATGAGGTTAGGACATGTTTAAAGTTCATTTCATATTATTAAAACATTATTTTTACCTTAAACTACACTAATTACCTCTAATCGCGATTAAAAACATAATAAGTTACTATTCAACAAAAAATTATTTTAAACCCATTGAACCACATTTTACTTCTTAATGACAACCATGTATGTTGGATTTTTTAAATTCAAAACACAATTATGGCAAAATTTCATTTAAACAGAAAAATCAGTTTTTATAAGTACCACTTAGTGGTTTCACTATTCATCAAAAATTGAAGTTTTTCAGAAAATTACCAAAAATTCACCCTAAGCTATATTTGATATTCCTAATTCAAATATGAAGTCTATTTTTCAAAATTAAAAACATATAAGTCACTTTAATTAATTTAATTATTAATTTCCACTGTCATGACAAATAGCGTGTTTTTATGAAACAATAAGTATCAAAAGATTGACCTTAGTTTAAGTCCGATTTCAAAGTGAAATTAATTCCAACGACCACTGTTGGATTTAATGGTAAAAATATATTCAAATTTCACTTTAAAACCAATTCAAAAGATAATATAATCATATAAATAAATTATATTAAAAAGGGGTTTTGAATTAAAATACAACATTTTACACTATTCATTAAAAAATGAACTTTATCGGAATGATACCAAAAATTTACACAAAGTAAATTTTTATGTCCCGATTCTAAAGAAGAGTTTTATTTAGTCCAAAATGATGTATAAGAGTGAAAAAAACTATATTTAATGATGGTTCGCCATCAAAAGGCGATAAGTGAACCTTTAGTGAAAACTAGGGCATATACGCCTAAAATTGAATTCTTTCCGTATTTTAAATCTTTATCTTTTATTGGATAAAAGTAAAAAAATTTAAAAACATATATAATAATATATTAGTTATTTCTATCCATTCCCGCCAATACAACGGCTACATGTTAACTGCCATTTAAAATAATATTATTTTATTATTAGAGTGCAACATAAGATTCCCAAGAAACTCATTGTTGCGTGTTGGGTACACCATCAAGCATAGAGTCCCCTTTAAAGTCATATTAATATTTTATTCACAAATATGGATAAATATGAAAATGTCATATTCTTTATTTACCTGGGTGTTACATCAGGAGTCACTTCTTGAGATGGTATTCCCATTTTACTAGAAAAGGTTTCAGAGATGAAAAAATTTGTAGACACCGAATCAAACAACACACTGGCATAATCTGAAAAAACAAACAAAGTACCAGATACAACTTCATTTGATGGCCCGACGTCTGCCGAAGTAGTTGCAAAGGATTTCACCACCCCTTTCTGCTTGTAGTCTAACTACATCCCATCACTCAAGCTCTTTGTCGGACACTTATTTGCATAGTGACCCCTCTCATTGCACTTATAACATTTCACTAAATGTAAATCAAATTTGTTCATACCTTCACCTTGATCCTTTTCAGTGCAATCACGAGCCTTATGTCCCTTCTTACCACATCGGTAGCACTTTCCTGAATTCAGAAGACATTCCCCAGCATGCCTTTTGCCACATTTATCACAAACTGGAAACTTAGATTTCTTACCATCAGACTTTTTTGAAGAATTATTACCTTTCTCTTTCCACCTCGGTCTCTTCTTCTGTTGATTTTTATAGAACACTTGGTCATCGGAAAACTCCATTTCCACATTCTCAGCACATCGAAAAAGCTTTTCATAACTTTTAAACTCACGAGAAGCTAATGCCCTTCGATATTTTGGATTTAATCCTGAGTAAAAACGATTGATTTTACTATCAAGGTCTCGGATAAAATTTGGTGCATACCTTGCCAATCGAGTGAACCTTTCTTCATAGGTAGACACTGAGTATTCCTCTTGCCTCAATTCCTAGAATTGCTTTTCCATCCTAAGTCGAACAGCCTTAGGAAAATAATTCTCAAGAAACATACCTTTGAATTCATCCCAGTCGAGAGCATCAATCTCATCGGCGTCCCTGATATATTTAACCATAGACCACCACTGATCTACCTCACCCTCCAAACGGTAAATAGCAAGACTAACCTTTTGATTGTCTGATCCCCCCAGGACATCGAAAATCTTCTCCAGTGCTTTAATACACCCTTTAGCTAGCACAAGGTCAGATGATCCTCTGAATGATGGGGGGTGTTGCCTCATGAAATGTTCCACCACTGACATGTTCCTATGTCGTTGATCTGGCTGATCTCATGCATAGATACCACCACCATTTATCTCTTGAGTCAACTGTGCCATTACTGCAACAAACTGTTCAGTTCCAATTCCGACCATCTCAGGATGCTAATTCGGAAGGTTATTTCCTTCTATATGCCTTCCTAGCACTGCTTCCATGTTTCCTCTGCGGAAAACCATTCTGAAAAAACATGTCTTAGATGATGAAACATGGTAATCTTCAAATACTATATCACTTCAATTTGAACATAAAAAATATTTTTGGATAATAATTTAATAGAATTATAACTCCTAAAGTTATCTAAACCAACCTTTGATACCAACTATAAGGCCCCAGCCTTAAACCTTACTTAATCTTGAGTTATTATAAGATTACACATTGAGGATCTTTTTGGGTTTAGAGTTTTAGAGAATTAGATCATAAAACTTGCATTACATTCCACATATAAACAAAGTGGTTACATAAAGATAATATTCTTATTTCCCATCAATGGAAACATATTTAAAATAAAACATGGATTCTTTCTTGACACTCCCTTGACACTATCATCATATCATGTACCTTTCCCTTGACCTGTGAAAAACATTTCAAAAAAACATGGGATAAGCATAAAATGCTCAGTAAGGGATATAAAAATATGGAAAGGAAACATGGGTACATATATACTTGAGAATGAAAGAATACTTTACCAATAAAACATAAGCACTTTAACATACCTCATCAAATCATGAATAAATCTTAGAAATCATAAGACATAAAGGTAACTTGAGGCATTCCTAACATTCTTACGTAGGGAGTAACCCTCTTGGTTACATTTAGAATACCCATCACAGTATATTCCCTAAATCTCTTCGAAGAAATCTTAACGTTTCACTCCTTCGCGTTTCCCAATGCATTGGAGAGCTATATCGGGCTCACCCACCCTTAGTTTATCACGGAACCACCCGTCTTCATAATAATGCCCAAGAACCTCAACATAATCGTATCACATAAAACATGCATAAAGGAACCATAACATTCCCACCTTTTAATCACAAGATATCAATACAACACATTGATATAAAAACATTATGAAAACCATTTTCAATTCCAAAATAAAATAAAAGTTAAACATGGTATTTATTTTTATCTGAAAAAGAAGGTATGTCTTGTAGAGGAGGCCAAAACTCAAATAATGGTCACGGCGGTGGAGAAGTCGTTGTTGCCGCGTACGTACGACAAAAACATTCCCTTTTGTCGTTTAGTAAATGCTTCGTATAAAAAAGATTCCTTTTGAATAAACATAAAAGTCAAAGGGGTTTAAACACCGTATAAAAGAAAGTTGTGTATAAAATAAAATATGCCTCAATGAAAGGATATTGAAACGAAGTCCCATACCTCGTATCCGACTTGACCCGACCGTTCTTTAATATCCTGAATAATAAACTTGAGTTAATCTCTACTTGATTAAGAACCTTTTTCAAGTTCATTATTCCTTTTATACCATGTTTTTAACATCATGTAATCATTTAAGTTAATAATGTTCATTTTGTCGGTATTTGGTTCTTAAGTCAAAAATATACTTGTTACACTTACATGATGTTAATTTGGTCAAAGGTTCATTATATCCAGAATGATATTAATGATTTTGATAACATATATATCATATATATTCAGCATATAAATTTATTTATAATATTACATAATCATTTAGAGGTAAGAAATGAAATGCACCGTTCATGGAGACGGTAAGCCGTATGTACGCATGAACACTACATTCATTTCTATTTCATATTTTATGGAATGGAGTCATAATGATATAAGAGTATATTATAATTCCAGTATAATAACATATATAATTTCATTAACTTTATCCTTTACACATCCCACATATGGTATTAACGAATCAAATCACTTTCAGGGGGCGGTAGTCCGCACTTCCTTAAATGAAGATATAGCGTTTACCCATAGTGGAAACCATAAAGGTATGACAAAAAAAAACAGAAGCTTAAGGAAAACATAAACATATTATATATCATATATAAATATAGTGAAATCTTAGTGGCCACCTTTGAAGGTGTTAAAATAATGTTGAACAATCATCATTTCAAGAGGCAAAAATTCCCCATCCACGGAAACCGTATGTTCATTAACCATTATATGTAGGTGTGTGTAAGTGTATCTCTAATACTTATTATAACAACATCCTAGTATATTGAGTATACTTGAGTTTTTATAAAAGAAAATAATAAAAATAGTTTAGGGGGTTGGAGAAGCAAAATAAAACAAAAAGACTCAAATGAAGACATTACCTTAAAATCGGGTAACTCCCATTGGTTTGAGCTCAAAGTCTTCCTTGGGAAGCCTTCTGCCCAAAGTGAGGCATCAAGGAGTAATAGAGGGAAGTGGAGAGTCAAAATGGGCATGGGTTGGCCGAGCCAATGGCTTTGGGAGTGTGGGTATGGAGGTAGAGGTGGGGGCCTCTTATTAGAGGAGAGGAGGGGCACTCTTGGAAAGTAAAGAAATATTATTTTATTTGAAAATGAGTTTAGGATTTAAAAGGTTTCACATTGATATAATTAGAGGATAAGGTGATAAGGGTTTGAAATCCACTCATCCAATAGGTTTTAGACATTTGTAGTTCTTAGATATTACATTATCTTTCCATTTTATTTAAATCGTTAAATAATGAGGTCATTGCTGCATCATCATAATATCAAAAATAATTTAATATATATAATGTCTAAAAATTATAAAAATATACTATGATGTAGGAAATCTTTATAAATTTATAATGAATATTTATAGTCAAAAATATGACTTGTATAACCCCATATAAAAATTATTTTAGTAACATAACTCATGTTTGTGTCAGTTTTACTTTTACATTAAATAAAAAGTTATTTATGTCATTTCCCAACCAAAGTGGCTCCATGGGGTCCCCAAGTTGACCCATGGCTTGTCTTTGTCGGCAATGACACATCCAATGAGGGTAGGACATGTGTCAAGCTCATCTCATACTATTAAAACATTATTTTTACCTTAAACTACACTAATTACCACTAATCGCGATTAAGAACTTAATAAGTTACTATTCACCAAAAAATTATTTTAATCCCATTGAACCACATTTTAAATCTTAATTACAAACATGTATGTCGGATTTTTGAAATTAAAAACACAATGATGGCAAAATTTCATTTAAATGGAAAAATCAGTTTTTATAAGTACCACTTAGTGGTTTCACTATTCATCAAAAATTGAAGTTTTTCAAAAAATTACCAAAAAATCACCCTAAGCTATATTTGATATTCCAAATTCAAAAATGAAGTCTATTTAACAAAATTCAAAACATATAAGTCACATTAATTAATTTAATAATTAATTCCCGCTGTCGGAGCAAATAGCGTGTTTTTATGAAATAATAAGTATCAAAAGATTGATACTAGTTTAAGTCTGATTTCAAAGTGAAATTGATTCCAATCACCACCATTGGATTAAATGGTAAAAATATATTCAGATTACACTTTAAGAACAATTCAAAAGATAATCTAATAATATAAATAAATTCGATTAAGAAGCAGTTTTGATGTAAAATGCAGTATTTTTCACTATTCATTAAAAATGAACATTGTCTGAAAAATACCAAAAATTCACACAAAGTACATTTTTATGTCCCAATCACAAAGAATATGTTTATTTTGACAAACATAGCTTATAAAATTGTCAAATGATAGATTTAAAAAGGGTTTTCCATCAAAAGGCAGTAAAACAATCTTTTTAGAATATTAGTGTATTCCATGCATAAGATTGTATTTATTTTCATTTTAAGCATCTAAAACACTATCTTAATCATTAATAGACATAGATATAAATATATATTATTCATTACTTACTTGGGATTTTACAATAATTCTATTTATTGGATAAAATAACTTTTCTATGTTGATAATATGTGGTTTCACAGTAGTTTTATCCATTTATGTATATTATTGATTGGATTTGACTATATTACATATGAACCTTTGGGTAATCATAATGAAATACGATAGTTTAGTTTGAACTCAAAATTAACTTTATGCACAATGTGTTGGCCTAGGAATACATGCCACACTAGTAACTCCCATGTGATATCCTTCAGATGAGTTACATGAATGTTACAAAACAAGATAACGATTTTATATAACAGGATATTGAAATTAGAAGTATAATTAAAATGGATAAAAAAACTAAAATTTAGATATTAAAATTTTATTTTGTATATTATATAATGTTTTATCTTATGGGTAATGGCTGGGTTAAATATTTAGATTATATCATTCAATGATATTTAGGTATGGATTATTTTAAGATAATTCAAACAAATTGTTTACTAAAATTTTCATGGATTAGGATTATTAATGAAAAAATATCAAATAAATATAGTATTACCCAGGATTAGTATATCATGAAGATAAAATAAATGTGAGATAGCATGATGGTTTCATACAGTTACCCATCTTGAGTCTGAATTTATTATAATTCACTTAGGATCATAATTTTTCATCACTCATGTTATATACAATTGTTTTAGTAATTAATGGATATATGAATAATAATTATAAAATTTGATGTGATTGGAAATGTATTGTATATCCCAATGAGAAAATATGAGAAGGATGGTGTCCAATGGATTCTTGAGTTAAAAATATTTTAATTGAATAGATATTAAATTTTTATAGGCATATAATAATGGAAGAGGCACCAAGAAAATCTATCAGGGGATGTATAAGATTTATTTTACGTATTAATGGATGATATAAATTAATTTATTTATTATTTTAAAATAAGAGTTTGTTTAATCAGATGGTGGAAATATTATAATTATTCACGGTCATTCTCTAATCCATGAGATAACAAGGACACAAAAACTCTATAACATCTTAAATCATGAGAAAAAGGTGGATGATGTGTCATGAATATCCTAAAAGTAGATTATAATAAATAGAATACACCATGGAACAAATCAAGAGTATGGAATGTCTTACTAGGGTTTTAATATAGTCACTTTATTATATATAAGTTTTTTTCATGAGAGATAAATCACCACCTCAATGATGTGTTATTAAATTAATAAATAAAACATAAAATTTTATCATTTTTATCACAATTTTATTTTTTTGGGACTATGCCTCAAATAAATATTATTATTCTTCTTTCAGATGAATTTAATTATAATTTAGTAATTTATTCGACCTCTCTACAAAGAGGTAAAATTTAATTTTAGGATAGAGAAATTATTTTTCTCATCAACCTATTACCATATTTTACTAAAAAAAGATAATAAAATACTTTTGGAGGAAAAATATATAATATCGGTATTGAAAAAAATAAAGAGGCACTCTTTGCCCAAATGGATGGAAAGAAACACAATGTTGGGAATAATAATATTATTATTGAATATATGAGTTTCATAGTATTATACAAGTTATTCTGACTGATATGTTATTAGAAATTGTATCTTTAGTCTTATTTGTCTTATGAAAACCCTGCATCATTTTCATTAGTATGTGTTGTTTTAAAAAGTGAGGATTCATTTTATTTAGGGGATGGATAATTTTGACCTCAAATATTTTCAATAATATGTTCCTTTAAATGAAAATGTGTTCACTATCTTTCATTACATCGCAACGGTGAAAAATATAATCGTAGATCATTATATAAAATTTAAAATTTAGTCATAAAAATTTTGTGTTATAAATGACATCACTACGTTATAAAAAAATCAACAAAAAATTTCACTATTAATGTTATAGAAATGAAAAAACAAGTGTTTTTATTAAATAAATAATAAGATCAATTTATGGATTGAAGTAAAATCATTTTAAAAATTACATTTCCAGAGATTTACTCTATGAATCTATATATGATAGAAAAAAATGAAATTTCAGACATGAATATTTTATTAACACAAATTAAATTAGAAATTAATTGAAAATAAGTGTTATAATAGTTAAAAATTTAGAATGTTATTTTCTTATGAAAAAAATGATTATTAAATTTTTATTACAGAATTTGAAAGTAAAATTAACTGTTATAATAAATTTAATTTTAACAAATAAAATTAATTTTTTATTTTTCATTTCAATATTATCTTAACATAAAATTTTAGTACTGTTTCAAAAGAGATGATTTATTAAGAGATTTTGAAAAAATATTATTTTATCCAAAGCCACAAATTTCATGGCTTTATTATTTTAAATTGTAGCAATTGAATCTTGAAGAAAATTTTAATGTATAAAATAAATATTTATGAAGTGAAATGAAATATTTAAAAGAATATATTTACTTTATGAAACCAATTTCTGATATTTTAATATTTTCAAGTGAAAACTAATTATTTTTTATTAATTAATTTTGTTTATAGAAACATTATTTGTTTTTAATTTAAATAAAATATAATTTAATATTTTATAAAATAAATAAGTTTATTTCAAAAAACAAAAACATTTGTAATCTTATAATAGACATAAATTTTAAGTATAAAAATACATTATTTCTGGAGATTAGTTTGTACACTTTCTTCCTACTAATGATAAAATTAATATTTCCTTACAAATAATAATTTTATTTTATGAAATGAATTTTTTATTTATATTAATTAAGTAATATTATTTCATAAGGACTATTTTATTATTAATCATGAAAATATGATTACTACGATTAAAATTAATGAGTATGATAGTGTTAGAATAGTCACTTCTAAGGAATTCATAAATTAATGTTGTTTAATTTTAATAGAATAAATTTATTTATATTTTTAATATATTAATTATTATAATAATATTATACATATAAATTGTTATTATATATAAAATAAGTAAATAACATTACAGAAGATTAAGAACACATAATGATGAAAAACATTATTCTATAAACCCGTTTATATATATTAAATGTCCGAATTTAAATATTATTATTTTATTATCTACCTATTTAAATTGAATATATGGAAAATAAATTTTTTTTCATAAAATAATATTATCATATTATTTATTATCTTATATTTTTAGTAAAATATATATTTTTTCCAAAAAAAACATGTTTCAAATATAAACCCCATACTGATAAAATAGAAACATCTTGTAGAAAAAGACTTGAAACATGTTTTAATAATATAATAAAATGAATTGTAGTGGAATTATAGACCATAGATAATTAAAAAATTTATTACTACCCAATTTTTTCATCATTGTACCTTTAATAATTTCAATCCATAATTAAAATTGTAATTTTTATTAACTAGAATTCCATTTTTTTTACTTCTAAAGGGACAACATTTGCACAAAATATAACCACACATTACAGACCCTTATATCAATCAAAAATCTTATTTTTCGATAATAATCTATATTACTATGTTCTTGAAGCAGTTTTCAATTAAAAAAGGCTCTGCTATGGATACAGATGGTTTTAACCATGGGGAAACATCCAAAGGGAGATGTCGTGTTCTCCATATATCAATCATAATTATTTATATATTTTACCATTTAAATTTATTATAAAAATTAAATTATGATGAATGTATAATTATAAAATTTATAAAATTTTATTAATGTAATCTAATGTTTATTTTCTAACATTCTCTAAAAAAATCATGACATTATGTTGTCATTTAACATAAGTGTAGAAGAACCCCTGAATAATAAGCTTCATATTACATCAACACAAAAAAAAATTTAATGTATTATTTAAATTATTAATATGATATTAAAAACATTATGATTATTTTAAATGATATGATTTAGAATTTTCCTTTTAATCTATGGAAAATGAACATGTGTCCCCTATATTCTTATAGAGAGTTGCCTCCACAAAATCGACACATTTGTTTTACACTCTCTAATATTATTATTTATGAAAATTACATATAATTTGATTACGCAAATTAATAAATGGTAAATAATTTCATTATAATTTCACATTGACAATATTATTCTAAAATACACACTTTATTAACAAAACATTCACTTAAATTTTACCTTGTTGTTTTTTTCGTCGGTTTGTCCACATATGTAGACATTTCTATAGATTTATATCTCGGATAAACTAAGAATAATAATTTTATTTGTGTCAAAAAATATTAAATAATAAATATTATTATTGTTTCTATAATAGTAATATAAATATCAAACTTGTTATTATGAAATCAACCCTCATACATTAAAATTGTCAAAATAAGATTGTCAGTGACATGATAGTATGAGTTATAACTAAAATACATTAGAAATGGAATTATAATATTATAAATAAATCTAAATAACATATTTAAATATATTATAATACGTTTTCATCATGAATGTTTTATCATCAAATAATAATAAATATAAAATTTCTAAAACTAGTACAGAACAAGTAATCAAATAAAAATTATTTGATCATTGAAATAAAATATATTTGACATAGATATTTATAATAAATGATTAAATATGATGTTTACAAAAAAGTATAAGTATGTATAATTTTTTTAAATATGATACTAGGAACGTTGTTTTATACAAATTGTTAAATAATGTTCAACTATTGATGATTATTGGATGTTGATTCTTAGTCACAATTCAAACTATATGAAATATAATATATAAATTTATTTATATAGATTTACATTTTATCTTAAAAGAATCCTTTTTTACGGATTATTTCCTATTAATATCCTTACATCATGAAATTTCCCATTACTATTACCATGTTGAATTAGTATTCCTTCATTATTAGTAAATTATTATAATTTTATTGATAAGGGTAAATTTAATAATATTTTGAATATTATTATTTCTATGTATTCAACAAATTAGCAACATTATTTAATTAAATAAGGAAATATTGATAATTATAATAACTAATACGTCTAGAGGGATAACTATTGACTTCTAATATATTTCTATAAAATAGGTTCTATATGGAACATTATGATATGTGTATTTTAATCATCCACGATTATTATATAGATGTATTATAGTCATATAATTCAACTTATTGACATTTCAATGTACTTTCTGAACCATATAAGTATTACTTGATATTTTGTTAGTTTGATTCATGATTAAATAGTGAAATATTTGATTTATCGAATTAAGAAATATTGGTGATGCATTTACATTACATGTGATCAATAATTGTCACCAATTATAATGATATGTTGGAAATATGTTGTATATATTATCATTACATTATATGATGAATAATTTGTACTAAATATATGATAGTTGAGGATAATAATATTCCATATATTCTTAACATAATCTCATTAGATAAATTATATTTAGTATTCAGTTTATTCCATCACAATTATGTATGATGGTAGGACATGAGTCCTTTATTACATGCATATTATTTCTTGGAATTATGATTTAATTATATGATTATGATGTATGAAATTATGTATTCTATAATTATAGAACCATTTTTTATAATCCATGTGAGTATTTATAATGATAATTCATGAGTGTAAATGTTTCAATCTATTTTAATCAGATATATGACATTATTTGATAATAATTTATATCTTATCATGTAATTTATGGCATATATATTATAGTATATCTTTTAGTCAATCCACTCCCTTACTAATTTTTTGATATCACTATTCTTATGTTTTTATTTCTATAGCTTGTGAATTATAATATTACACTATATAAGTCAACTAGAAATGAAACATGTTAATAATTTTTTAAATATGATGAAATCATCATATATACTAATTAGTTGAAAATGTGGTAAGAAAAATATACATTTAAACATAAAATACAAGAGCATTATTATTCAATATTTTGTCATTATTCCAAAGGCATATTATAATAATTGTTCTAGGGAATATATGTAATGATATATTTACCCTATCATAATTTATTACATGATGGTTACATATAGTTCATCACATTGAGTCTTTCTTCTCCTCTAATATGTGGTTACCTAAGAAGTTGTTCTATGGTAAGACTATAAATAGGTTTTTGACCTCAGGTGATTTGGGACATCATACGCCCATTATGAAATATCTCTAACATGTTTTTAGTTCCATACTTCCATGATACTAAGGAGTTCAAGAAGATATAATGATATTGGTGGGGCAAGTTATTCTCTATAAGAGAGTATATTGAGCCCGTGGGATGAGAATCAAACATATGATCCTGTGTAGTGTGTCCAGACCATGGTATTCCCAAGGGGATTAATTGGGGGTTAACTATTATATTGTTAACCATAGACTTGGATAGTTCTTTGTGGCTTACTAGAGTGTAGTCATTAAGAATTTTGTTTTGAGATAAGTTTTATGTGTTTTAAAAATTCATATATAAGATGAGTTATGGGTTAAAGAAAGTGGCAAAATCACATGATCATGTTATATGTGATTCAATATAGGTTCTCAATTCCAAATTTTAATGATATGATATATGTAATAAATGTTTCCTCCCCCTTTACATATAATATGATTTAGTGTGGGGATCTAATTACGTAATATGTGATATATGATTTTAGTTAAGGGTTTGTTTCTGCCCCAATGTATATATATATGATTGGTTTTGAGTGGACGATTTTCTATGATATTATTTAATAAATTAAGGGGTATAAGCTGGACCAAATATTAATATATGAGATTTTATTATTTATACATTAACCCATATTTATTAAATGATGTATCTCTTACTGTACCATAGTCCTGAATGTGAATATTAGACATCATGATGTGGGTGATTTTCCACTCGATAATATGGTATGGTTAGGGGACCATTCCAATAATTATAATATACATTATTATGGGGAATATATCTTTCCTACATAATGTGATAGTATATATAAGTATCTGCCTAATACCCAATGATATGTATTATAATTCCGTGGTGGGTTAACAAATGCGGATTTATTTTAAAACATATTTACCATATTTTTTGGGAAATAATTTTTTTTCAATAGGAAAATTTTTATTAGAACGAAAATTATTGATTCATCATCAATTTGGATGTAAAATATAATTCATTATATCTTTTAAAAGAACTTTTTTAACTAAATTGATCAAAATTTTAATTGATTTGATATTCATATAATTTGAGATCCAATAATGTTTTCACCTCAATATTTGTAATGAAAATACTATTTTCATAATGGTTATTAATAATTTAGATTTTCGATATTAAATTAATAAATGTTCCAAATTCTATATAAGAAGTATTAATTTCTAGTACAAATAATAATTATGTATGTTATAACACAAGTTTCATGATATTTTTATTTTATAAATTCATTTTTATAAATTCATTATATTAAACAAGTTCTACATTAATTTTTTGTTTAATGCATTAGGAAATCATAAATTAAATGTTTTATGATTTTATAATGTAAAATTTGGAAAGGTATCATTAGTGGAACGGTGAATATACTTCATTAGAATGGTAATTTCAACATGTTCAAATTTTTATAGAGTATGACTAGTTGGATGATTAATGATACATGAATTTGTTTTATGTGGATCTGAATAATGGTCATGGTAGCTCATGTATGTTCCATCCCATGTTACATAAAATCTTAACAAAGCTTTTATATACCTTCTTAGGATTCCTAAACCCCATGTAAGTGTAAACGTACTAGTATATAGGAATTACTAGATTTATAAAATCCCATGTAATGGTAATATTATTCGAATGATAGTTCTTCAAAGGTAATATTATTGATAATTATAAATAATTGTAATCCTTAATTGAAATATCCAACGGTTTATATTGTTTTGTGGTTGAAATTGGTGATCATGGGTTCCTAATTAGGCTTCATAGGTTGTATTAAGCTTCATGGAAAATAAACATAGAGATCCTTCACATGCGAAATTTAGAGAATAGTTTTCATAATGAATTAAATTTCCATGTCATCCCAAATTTATCGTAATGAATTGTATAATGATTAAATATTGACCCAAAATTTATTATAATATTATATAATAAATAATTGAACACTTAACCAATATCATACATGAGATGATTTTGATTTTTAAATTTTTTTGAGTAATTATTATGAAAAGATAAATAGGTATTGGCCCCACTTATAGTGTTGTCAAATATGAATATGGAATATGTTGACTAAGAGATATTTTCTCAGCGTTTTGTATATTTGAATTCAACCACTTTATAATGAGGAACAGAAAAATTTAATGATAATAAATTAAAATTAAATCCATAGTGTATAATTTTTGATATGATAGTAAGGTCCATTTAATGAGGCATGAGGTTTAATTTCAATAATGAAGAAGGAATCAGATAAATGATAATTGGAGATCCCATTATAGAAAGATAATAATCCAATAATCCCTATTGATTTGTATTTTTTTTTTAATTTTAATTATTATGTTATGCTCTTTTATATTCGGCACATTTTGGGATTAAATTTATTAAGGGGAACACAATTTTTTATGTTTTTTGAAAAGTAATGGCTCTTGTTTTCTCCATTGATTCTACTATCTATTATCTCTATGATTTTAAAAACTCAAATCGACGAATTTTTTATCATAATGTTTTGATAGAATAGAATGAGTTACAAGTCTTCATTCAATTAATTTACCCATTTCATTAAATTCAAATACTATGTAATGTTACTCGTTAAATATAAATTTAAAAAAGTTCTATTTTTTATTAATGAATAACCATACCATTTTAAATAATTCTGAAGTGATTATTCAAGAACACTATATTTTCTCTAAAAACACCAATTGGATTTCCCCTTGATTTCATGGAAGATGTTTCAAGCTCATCACATCGTTCTAACTTTTATAATCATTCCGAAAATAATTTTAAATACATCATTATTATTCATTTTGATTTTTCACATCAGTCACCAAACACATTTTCTATTTTTTATTCTAATTTGAACAATAATAAAATAATAATCCATTAGACCACTAACTCATATTCCTTTGGGTTTGACCATTAATTTTAGTTCTAATATATGAGTTTATAATTATATAATAATTGATTTAATGACCTCTATTCCTATTAAAATATTATATTTTCTTATAAAGCCCTAAAATTTGATGTCTAAACATATAAATAAAACAAAAAAATTAAAATTAAAGTTGTTTTTTATATTTTCAGCTGAAATTAAAAAATATACTTTTGTAATTGTTTTCCTTCTCCTATTCAAAATTACATTTTATTTTCTATGATAATGTCTACTTTTGTTACTTTTCATGTAACATATAAATCGTAGACCTCAACTATTTTAAAAAATTATATATGATTGATGATCCTTGACAATACATGTTTAGGAATATTACCATGAGTTTCATTTTGGGAAATGAAGAGAGTTTTAGTGATGCATGAGATAGGATTATGGAACTACATTTCAATGTTTTAAATAAGAATACAACATGAGGGTGATATTAAATTATTTTTAGGAAGGGTTGAATGAGGATGGGAATTGTTATTCTAGAAAAATCATGGAAGGATTCCACGTGTATTTAGTTAATATTGAATTATAGTAAATCTGTTCTGGTTAAAAAGAAAAAGATATGAAAAACTCTCAACACATGAATGAGGGATTTTTATATTTGGAAAAATTTATTTGGACAAAATTAGAATTAATAGTCATTGTAGGTAATTTTTTAGTTTAACGTATATATGAATAGATTTTAAATTTCAAGGAAAACCCTTACTCATAATGAGGATGTATAATAACCTAGAAACTATATACTGATATTTCAATAATTAATATATACGTGTTTTATATAAGGTATTAATGATAGTAATATTCAAATTCATAGAATTATTGATCGGGAAAAAAATATTTATTATTATATTATTTATAGATATCTAACCCCTACTATAGTAATAATAATGTATATTTCATTCTCAAAATGAAATTTTTAATTAAAAATATTTTGTTTTATGTAATTATATCTAATTTTATTAATTTATCCCATATATAAGTTTTATGTTATTAAATGAAATATATAATTAGTTAAAAATTTTAAAATTATCTTATGAATAATTTTTTGAATTTTTCTTCAAAATTGATTTATATATGAATAGTAAAAAATAAAGTGTTTTCCAAAATAGTGAATTTTATTAAAATATTATTATATTAGAAAGTTTAATAATTTTTTAAATTCATTTAATATGAAAATTATATAATTAATTTATATTATTATGAATATATTAGTTATTTCATTAATTCATTAAAGGTATTGTAACATCGATGATATTATTTTTCTTTCATTTTTGGACTACCTGATTTCCCTTCGATATCATTTGGGTTTCTAGAGTAACATTAAGAATTTTGGGTGGATTGACCTTGGCGCATGGTTGAATCACGGTTACCAGTAACTGTGAGCCCAACCAAGGTAACTTGGTGCCCAGCCCAAGTAACTATGCAGACCCGTGGGGTTTTTTGATAAATGATTATTGCATTGTTAGATCACGGTTTGTAAATGGTATATGATAACCATGAGTCTTGTACTATTATGAATTTGGTAACCTTTGAAACTAACCATATGGTATGTCTATGTAATAAAGAATATGGATTTTAATTTTTTTCACCTTCTAGTATTTATACCCATATCCACCAATCTTTTTCCCCACTAAGAATTTTCACCCATATATTCCTACCTTACTTTTTCTTTCTTCCTTGGACCTCCTTTCATTGTTGTATATTTAGTGGGAGACCTTCACGATTCTTCGAGTAACTGAGATTCTCCCTTGTTTTATCCCTATAATCTAGAGAATTTTTTTGTAGGATTTATCTTCTCATGTGGATAGGGATACATTTTGGGGTTCAATCATGATGTTTTGTGTATAATATCGATGTTTAGGGTTATATATTTCTTATCTATGGTGCGTTTTTGGAGGAGATTATGTTTCAGTCAAGATTGTTAGTGATTCTACACCCAACGCATGTGATTCCATGTTTGATCATTTTTTGAGAAATTTTGATTGCTTTATTATGTATTTTCAAATGTTATGTGATTTATGTGTGTGATGTGAAATGGGGTTTTTAATGGATTTTTTGTGCCCTGGGTCAGAAAAGGGGTTTTCTATACGAAATCAGATTTAATACATATGTATTGCATGGTTGTGCTACTGGATAATGTTTTGTAAATTATGAAATTGGTTTATTAAATTGATAAAGTGGTGTAAAATACGTTTTGATATGGTTTCAGTGTCTTGTTAGTTTTAAAGAGAATATTATTGGTGTGAAAGTGGTTTATTGTGAGGTGTATTTCATTGTTATGTTTATGAAATGTAGATATAGTGTGTTACATGAAATTTTGAGCTTGATTAAAAAAATGGGATGTGTGTACAACTAGGTGGGAATACAAGGGAATGTATGCTAGTCCCATGGAAGAGGGTTCATTCCTATCATAATTAGTGGGATTGAGGATGACAACAAAAACTAAATATTTATTATTATTGGAGACCACTAGGCCCATGTGGTTACCCCTCATAGTGGATCATGAATGAGAACACTAGTTTTTATGGTTTCTATGACACATTTGACTGAAAAATAAGGTACCTAGTGTCCCATTACTGGCCAGTGCTTATAGATTTTTCCTATGACTAGTTCTATATGGTGATATCACATATTCCATCCTTATATGTTATACTTTTTTATATCAATGGTAAGCATGGTTTCCTCTAAAATAATTTTCCATAAAATTTACACAATATTTTCATTTATACAACATCGGTGTTTATTTACCTCATAATTATTATTGCACTGAATAAATTATTTGGTGAAATTCTACTAGGCTTTGTCACACACCTTTTATACACATTTGGGTGTAAGTAGACATGGTTATGTTTGACATAGGAAAGGGAAAGGAAATTGGAGATAGTTGTTCCAGTTGCTGGAGGTATTATGTGGTGCATGGTAGTTGGAGATGGCTTGAGGGAAATATACCTTAGGTCACTTAGGGGACTATAGACATTTTTTACTCCCATTGTGTTTATAATACTTTTTTTTGGGTAGACATTGTAACTTCAATTAATATATTATGGATGGTTGATTTTGTTGTGTAATTTTTGATTCGTTTTACTTTATCACATGTTATTTTATGTCTATAAATTATAGTAAATACTTCGCAAATTGTATTATTGTTACCTATGAACTTGTTATATACACATGGGGATCTGGAATTCCTTTCATGCCATGCCATAGACTAGTTTAGACACTGGTTCGGATGACATCCTAAAATGGTTCGTAACAAAATGGTATCATATGAGGTAGTACTTTTGGATCATGTTATTTTTGATTAGTCTAGATAGAATGTATCTAGGATTGTATGGGATCATAATTCGTGGTAAGAGTTCGGTGCCTAGCCAGTAAACCTTGTAACATGTTTTGAACTTCCAAGGGATGTTTTGATGTTATCCAGACTTCCACTCAAGTTGGGATGTATAGGATATAGAAAGTACATGGACACAATGTCATGGTGCAGTAGTTTAGTCATCTTGTTTTCATGACATGTCTATTTTATACGTATTTTTTCCTTAAAATGTTAAGATTGTCTATATTTATGGTTTTTATTGAGATTTTATCTTTTTGTAAATACATGCCCCCCGGGAGAATTCCCATGAAACCGTGGGATGAAGCTATAGAATGTTCTCCCCCAAAGCATAATTAGAGGATGATAGTCTTCACTATTTAGGTTGTTTAGGCTCTAAGATGAGGAGAATGTTCTTGTCCTACTCTAGTATGATAATTTGAACATTTTCCTACGATGGAAAAATCAGAATATTTTTTGATGAACAAACCTCCCTCTTTTGGATGTATCCCAGAGCTTAAGAGAGTGGATGAGTGTCTTGAGAAGATAGATATAATGTTTGAATTCCACGACACTCCCAAGGAATGCAGGGTTAAATGCACCTTGTCTATACTAGAAGGTCCCAATCGGAGTTGGTGGGACTCTATGATTGATGTTGTGAAGCATGAGTAGATGTTCTAGAAGGACATGGAGGTAGACATTAATAACCAGTATTTCCTTGAGGGGATAGCCTATTCCATATCATGGGAGTTGGTGGATCTCATTCTAGGGATCCTGTATGTAATATTGTATACCAACCTCTTTACCAAAGCAGTCCCATATTCACCTTAAATATTCTATAATTAGATGATGTTGGCTCAAAGTTTCAAAAGGGGTTTTTAGCAAGATATCTATTAATGGGTTTTCTTATTCTTGATAAATAAATTCGAAAAAGTAGATGATTGATCTTTTATAGAGAATATTGATTTCAAGGAATGGTTTTGATCTTATAGGGCTATGTCGAATATGGGAAGAGAAAATTCATCTGAGATAAAGTGAACGAAATATGTGTAGGGGATTAAATGATGGGGTAGTTTAGGCCATCGATCTAGCATACATCTGCTTCAGCATTTGATGTAGGGTATGTTGTGTTCCATTACTGTCAGATGGTGGGGAATATCTAATAATCATGTCCAAACACACACAGAGCATGTAATATACGAAGAGCTATGGGGTACATGGAATTTTTTTTTATGTTGACATACCCATATAAAAATAGTGTGGGATCTATGGATTCTAAGAGAAGGTCAACTCAGTCAGAGATATATTGGATGTTGGGATCTCAATTCGGTGTTTGTAGTGGCTAGATCAGAGATTATTATACTCATATTAAATTCATTGAACGACCACAATCGAGTGGTCATTCTCATCCAAAAAACCATGAATATTCATGTTTTTAATCAGGCACTAGTGGGACTAGATGTAGGGTCATTGACATTTCAAATCACCATTCTCATTTCATCTTCTATAGAAGTTGTTCTATTTGATACCAGTTCGTATATTTTGTTAATCTATACTATCCAAGTGATATTATTTGATATCCCAACCGAGCATATTTATTTATTGATGGTGTTAGAAATTCCATTGGGTTAGGAGAAGGATCGAGATCTCAGGTTCCCATCATGTGGACTCTATTTATTAGTTTTGTGTTGGAATGTGATTTCCTAGTTTTGGATATGGACTTATTTGATGTAATCCTTGTCATAGATTGACTGGTTCCCTTACAAGAATATATTGATTGTTAAGGGTAGCAGGTCGGATTCATGGAACCCTATGGGAGTTCACTAGTATTCCGTTGGTAATGGGATCCTTAATTGGGTCATATTGGACCTCCACTCCTAAAATATTGTAATATTGTTCTTCTATTATCATCACTCATGTAGGAAGAAGATTTTAGTGCTCCAGATGTTGTATTAAATCCTATAGTGGATGTGTTCCTCAAGGTATTTCAGGATGATTTTTCAAGTTTATGCCCTTATAGGGATATTGAGTTCTCAATTTATTTTGTGTCGACGACACATATTATATCCATTCCCTCATATAGTAATTCATACACTATGATAACGAGACTAAATATATAGTTGGAAGATTCGGAATCCAAAGGGTTCATTTACCCTAGCATCTTTCCTTGGGCTACCCTAGTCTTTCTCTCAAAGAAGTCTAATGTGTATCTCTAATTATGTATTGATTACTTAAACATGAATAATGTAACAATAAAAAACATGTATAGTTCACCCTGAATTTATCAATTGTTTAATCAACTAAAAGGGATACGGTTGTTTCATTATATAGACATTCATTTTGGTTATAACCATGTCATGGTGAGAGAGGCGGATATTCTGAATATTCCATTCCCATGTAGGTATGATCTCTTCAAGAACTTTTTCCTTCCTTCTAAATTGATAAATTCTATAATAGTTTTTATAGTTATCTTGAATATAGTTTCCACCAATATCTCGACACATTTAATGTTGTATTTAGGGATAAAATCCTGGTTTATTCTAAATATAAGGATGAGAATAAAAATCATATTCTGATCTTGTTAGGAAGTCTTTGCAATCACCAAATCTATGAAATTTTTTAATGTTCACTTTCGACGAATGGGATGTGATTTTTACAGGCCTTTTGATCTCAGAGAAATGATTTTTCGTGGACCTAGAAAGGAATATTGAATATATGTCATGGGCGTAGCTGAAAATGTGTTTGAGGCCTATTGTTTCTGTTGACTAGTTGGTTATTACATGTGATTTTTTGGGATTTCTCTTGATTGGCTTCACCTATGATAATAATAAATCGAAAATGGTTGATGTTTGAATAGATCTGTGACTTATGGGAATCCTTTAAAGAGATAATGTGTTGGTTTACAAACTCACCCATGTTGATCTTTCTAGAGATTATAAAGGGGTACATGGTTTACTGTGATGCTTCAGGTATGGGTCATAGGTTTGGGCATATTCAAGAGGATTATATGGTGTCATATGATTCTCCCCAACTTTGACCACCTGATAATAATTATATAACCCATGACTTGGATTTATAAGTGGTGATCCATTATTTGAATATGTGGCATTATTTTATTTTTTTGGGATAAATTTTTGGTATATTCTAATATTATTAGCTTATCTTAAATATTCATCCAAAACGATTTGAATTTGAGTCACGAATGTTAGATAATGTATTTTTTAGGGGTTTGACCTTGATATCATCTACACACCAGGAATGGGTAATGTGGTGGCTTAGATCTTGAGCAGAAAAGTGATAGTGAAGACGTTGAGGAATTTAAGGGTTGAGTGGGATTTGATAGGGATTTTATCCCATATGCACATGGACACCAGGTAGCATAGTGGAGGTTCATTTATAGATAGTATTCAATTTGAACCTTCTCATCTACTGTTTGTTTTGATGGAGTATCCCGGTGATGAGATGTTCCAGTAGGGGACGCAACACAATAATCAGCAGTTTGTGTGTCCTTATATGAGATGGAACATAATAGATTTTGTATCGAGATTCTATACATGTCAGGTGGTAAAATTAGTGCATTAAATGATCTATGGTTTCTTTAAACTATTTCCCATTCATAAATGGAAGTGGGATTAGGACCATAAGGTTTTAATCATTTAATTTCCTCATACACCTCGAGGAAGGAACTCTATATGGGTGGTAATTTACCATTTGACCAAATAATACCAAATTGAACCAATAAAATATTAGTCAAAAGTGGATGAGTGGGGTAAATTGTTTGTTTAGGAATTTGTAAGGCGTTATGATGTGTTATCATGAATTGGTCCAAATATAAACCCTTGTTTTAAAATTTATTTTTGGGTAGGCTTTGGCAAGAAATTTTGGTCACATATCAGGGTGGGTATGGCATACAATACTCAAATAGATGGACATACAAGGTATGAAAATTAGATTCAATAAAAAAATACATCACGAAAGTGTCCTGTGTTTTGGAGGTCTACGGGATATCCTATTAATATTGGTTTAGTTTTCTTATATTAATAGTCTCCAATATTCTATTATAATGGATACTTTTAAGGATCTATATGTTTTTCAATGTTGGTCTCCTCTTTATTGGGATGAGATTGGTGAGGTATCACAATTGGGACCAGGTCTTCTGCAAGAGACTTATAAGAATGTCAAGTTCATCAGGCAGTAGTTATTGACAGCTCAATTTCATCAAAAATATTATGATGACCATAGGTTCTGTGATCTTATGTTTTCCAGGAGTGATATTGTGATTTTGAAATTGTCACCACATTTAGGTCATCATCATTTGTGAATACTGGTAAAGAAACCACTTTTCTATGTCAAACCATTTGAAACCACCGATAAAAATGAAACTATGGAATACATGACAGATTTCATTTATTATTGGACATCAATTAATGATGTATTTTATATCTCTCAAATGAAGAAGTATAATCTAGATGCATCTCATATATTTAATTAGAACAAATTAGAGTTAGAGCCTGATTTATCCATGTGTGGATGACCAGTGCAGATAATAGATTCCCAAGATAAAGTGCATTGTGGGATGTCTATTAAATTTTCCTATATCATTGGGAGGATTGTTAATGATATGAATGTTTATTGGGGGAAGAAGATGTAGTTTTATCCTGAGAACTTATTCTTATTTTCTAAACAATCTTCTGGTTGACTTTATGGGGAAGTATAATTTTCATAGTGGTGATAATTGTCTCAAACGTGATATTATTTTGATGTATTATTCATAAATTTTCAAACTACCTATTTCCCCCAAGATTTATATTCAGTTATTTGAGGAAAAAAATTTCTATAGACCCTAGATCATGGTTGGAGGACGATTAGTAGTAACTATGAACCCTTCTAAGTCAACTATGCAGCTTGGTGGGGTTTCTATAAAGAGGATTATTTCATGATTAGAACGCGGGTTTTTAACAATGGGGGATAACCTTGTGGCATTTCCGGGATTGATAGTAGTTACTGAACAATCACTGAATGGTTGGAAAACATGTGCGGTCTAACCAGGTAGCTTGTTTAAGTGAGTAAAAATATGTAGTTTACCTTTTTTCATTTCGTATATTTGACCCCACATCTACCCCTCTTCTTCCCCACATAGTATTTTTTCCATAGACATATTTATTCCTCCGTATTTATTCCTTGGAAAAAAAAATTTGAGGTGTATTTTGTGGGGTATATTCTTGATTGTTCAAATAATTGAGTTTTTCCCTTGTTTTCTCCCTCTAATCTATGGTTTTCATTAAATTTTCATGGATTTCTTCTTTTTTGGTGTCTAAATTTATGATTTTTGGGATTGAACAGAAATTTTAGTGTTTAATATCCATGTTTAGGGTTCAATAATGCTTATCCATGATGGTGTTGAGGTATGGTTAATGTCTCGCACTAGATTCCCAGAGTTTCTATACCTAAGGTAAGTGATTCTAGGATTAAACATTATTTAAAAATGTATATTAATTTATTAAGTATTTTTGATGTTCTAGGATTTATGTGTGTGGTGGAAAATTGGTTTTTGAAAGGATATAATGTGAATTGGGGTTAAAATGGGGTTTCTATTTGAAATCAGGTACAATTATTATGTAAATCCACGTTGTGCTACCTGATAATGTTTTATAAATTTTTAATGTGGTTTATTAATTGTTTAAGTTCTGTGAACTATGTTTTAAATTGGTTTTCCTGTGATTTTGGTTTCTAAATATGTTTTTGGGTGTGTAAGTGGTATCTATTGGGATTTATTACATTGTTCGGTTTACAAAATATGGAATTGGGTTGTTAAGTGACATATGGAACTTGATTGAGCACAAAAAGAATCTTGGGTAACCAGGTGGGTGGAGAACAGATAGTATATTAGTGATATAGAAGAGGCTTTGTATTTGTATCACATATCAAGATAGATTATGAGAACACTAACTAAATATTAATGATAATCAGAGACCACTAGACCCATGGGGTGTCTAAGCAAGTGTATCGTGCAGGAGAACATTGGGTTTTCGGGTTTATGACAACATTTAACTAAGATACATCGTACCATGTGTCCCATTACAATATAGTTTCAATAATTTTTTCCTGTTACTATTTCTCTATAGTGATATCACACATATCATCATCATACATTATACATTATTGTTAATTAAAAAAATAGGGTTTTTTTTAAAATTGTTTCTCATAATGTGACTACATAATTTGTTTTATAAAACATTCAATATTTTTAATCTGATAATGTTTATTCATGGAATAATTTTTTGGGTTAAATCCTACTAGTCCCATTCTCACATCCAACATACACCTTTGGGTGTAAATAAACATGATTATATTTGATTCAGATAGGGAAACAACATGTTTAGAAAGTCATTCAAGATGCAAGAGTACTTCCTAGGAATATGGTTATTAGAGGTGTGTTGAAGGTGACAATACTCATATCAAATTGTGGTTTTGGATAGTTTTATTCTTATTTTGGTCATAACCTTTTTGGTTTTTGGGTAAAATTTGTATATCTAATCTCTCAATTATGCATGGAATGTTTCACTGTGTATTTTTATGTTTGGTTTACTATATTTCTGGTTGTTTTATGTTTATAAATTCCAGTAAGTCATTCACATAATGTATTATTGATACTCAATAACTTTTTTCTAGCACATTGGGTCGGGAACAACCTTTAGATCATGCCATAAACCGATTTGGACACTGGTTTGGACAATAACCTGACTTGGTTTTGGACATATATATTTTACCATATAAGAAAAATCTAATATTTTAAATGTTTTCAATCATTTAATTTTATTATAATCTATTGTGGAAATATTTTTTTTATTTAAAGGATAAATAAAACGTTTTTTAATGTAAAAATATATTTCTTCAAAATTTACAACATTGATAATGTTATCCCATAATAATATTTAAATCCCAAAATAATCTTTTTCATTGTAACAATTATTTGAATCATGTGTGATAATACTAGAATAAATTTCTCTATGACATATAAATTGTATTTTATCAAATTATTTCCATATTCTGTATCCAAATGTTCTAATTAGTTGATAAATTCAATTATAATTTTGACAATTCAAATTAGATAACGAGGGTGAATGTTAAGTTATCACAGTATGGGTAATTAGTGTAAAATGTGTTTTAAAATAGTTGAAATTTATGAAACATATAAAAAATATATTTTTTAATGGTGGTGGGGGGACCAACATTATCTATTTCACCACTCCATTAATGGCCATTTTTGTTAATTTTTCCATGAATAATGGAATGGAAGTATAGAAATTTAATGATATTTTTTAAAATATCCTATTATCATTACATTTAAAATAATCTCACAACCTCCCATTTTTCCACCTATTCAAAACATTTTTATGATCTCGAACTCTAACGTAGTATCTCTTAAGCACTATCCACATTATGTTAAATCCTTGGTCTCACCTAACTAACAGGTTATAAAGAGGTAAAACTATCAACCGAAATTTAATCTACCATTTCTAGTTTTTTCCACAAATATCCCCACTATCCATGTAATTATGATAAAAATATCACTTCATAATATAATTTTTATTATACAATTGGAAAATAAATTTTATACATTCCTCCAAACTCCATGATAATAGTGATAATTTTGTCATGTAAATGTATGGACTACCACCTCTCTGAACAGTGTGTTCAATTTTTCATCATAGATGTAATTAGAAAGAAAAATGTGCTTATTAAATTAATTAATGTGATATATATAAAAATTTGAAATTATAAAAGGATAATTATTTTATTTAAATATTACTTTTATAACATGGTAAATGAATTTAGCTTTTGAGCATATATTTGGATTGTATCCTGGATGACACAACATGTTTTATTTTCCATCACCACAAAACATAGTTGAATTTAAAATGATTTTATTATATAAAATTTTATTATCGATATCATTTATATTATAAAATAATAATATTTCCCATTTTTTGTTAAGAATAAAAGGAAATGGTTATAGTAACTTTAACCTCATTTAATGGACTTTTCAATGATCCTTTTATATTTTGGATGTATTCCTGGATTACATTTGTAACTATATAAGAATAAAATTAATGGAATAATAATATCCATAAACATCCAAAAATATTAATATCACTCTGTTGTTTTAAATCATTTTTAACCATGGTAAACAAATTATAAGTCTTAATACGAAATTAACAAAACAACCATTAGTGTCCAACAAAAAGATAAACTCTATTAAACATAAATTAAAAACAATAATAAATTGAACTTAAAGAATTTTAATTATACAATTATGTTTCTTGGGAATATATTTAATTAACATTGTGTAATTATTAATTGTTACGAAAATGTTCAAATAGAATAAAAACATGATTTAAGAGATATTGCATACCACCATCATTACATATATGTTAAATATAATATATCTTTTTAAAATTTTTACACAATTTATTTAGTATTCATATTATTTATTTATGGATATATTGATCATATATATGTATATATAATTATATATCCATTCAATTTATAAAAATATGTGTGTGTTTAGTACCCCATGAAATACCCACTTTAAAGAATACTTGATTTGAGGGAACATTCTAATTTTTTCTCATGTTAATCAACCCTCCGTAATTTTTTTTAAACAAACAATTACATATCAAATCAGTTAATATATTTTGGATATTTTTAATTGTCAAATTATTGTTTTAGGGAATATTATATTCTATTTACTTCCATAAAATATCCTCTAATTATTTCACAAATCATCACCAAATTTGATTATTTTAATTCATTGTTATCCTAGATAATTCTAATTAATTTTATATATTGGAACTCCATGTACATGTCCTAGGTCAAATTTTAATTATTGAAGTGAATAATTATTTACTTCCTTCTTTCTTTTTTGGAAATTGGTTTGATTTAACATCCATTTATTCCTTGAATCAAAATTATTAAACTCACATCCTTCTCATAAGTTTTATCATGCTTGTAATATATGATTGATATTTTTTCTTCATGTGGTATGAATATATTTTATTTTAATTATGTGTGAGGTGGTCAATGAAATATATATGCCTCCAATTGAATGGTTAATTATTTATATATCATGAAATTTTATATAAGGGATTATGGATTGAATGTAGTCCAACATCAGAGTTTGTCTACTTTACAATGACGGACATGTTTGTGACCCTGGCATTTGATTTTGATTACAAATCATATTTCATTAATCAATTATCCCTAATTTTATGGTCTTATGATTTTATTTCAATATTCTGTGGTTCTATTATTATGGTCATTTTATTCATGATATAATTTTGTGTCATTTTATTCTCATGTTATGTTATATTTACATAGTTATCCCCTTAAAATGATATATAGGTCTCATTGTTCCTGACTATTTGTCCCAAGGGTATCATACATTGTTTTGGAAGATATACGGTACATTTATTAATTTTTTGTAGTTTAAAAAAATATTATGTTTTTATATTTATGATGATGTATCTATGATTTATATCATCCAAATTCAATAGACCTCTAGATATGTTGATATTTATTGTTGGAAAAATGTTTGATAATTAATAAATATTGTTTTTAAGGATTGGGTCACCATAGTTGGAATATTTTCATGGTATCCATTTTTAGATATGTATTATATACAATTATTAAAATACATAGGAATATATTTAATAATAGAGTAACATCCTAATGTTTTGGAAATGCTTTTTTATTATGTTTTTTTTCAAGAGATGAAATACATATATAGAAAATATAACTTGATATAAGATATAGTAAATATGTACCATGTTGTAACAAAATCATAATGGGAATATTATTTATTAACTATATAATCACCTTGTTCCCAAAAATGGGGCCAAAAGGAACACTAGGTTCGACACTCTTAGTGGTGTGGTATAGATAATTCATAAGATATTTAAAAAACATTATAAAGAACTAGAAATTAGTGTCAGGATAGAGAACATAATAAGAAATATAACACGATTAACCTATATTGAAACCCCAACTATCTTTATTTGATATATATATATTTCATTATTATTTATTGTATCTATTATTATATTTTCCCTTTTATATGTTTTTTATTTTTACTATTCTAATATCTAAAATTGTTATTGTTATAGTAAATAACTAGAAAGAAAATAAAATTTGAAATTTTTCTCTTATTATCTATACTTAAGATTTATATTTTTCTTTTGATTATATAATTATTATTGGTTTCATTTTCTGAAAGTTGAGTAGGTCTATTCAAACTCCACTGAAAATCAAAGAGTATAAGTGATTGGTGAAAAAAATTAATGGTGTGATTGATACATCTCATATAATATTTATTAACAAGGTAATATATATGGGATAAATATCATAGAAAACTATTTCATAATCTATTTATATAAATTTGATACTATAGAGGGAATATAATGACCATCTATTTATTCAGACTATAACAACTATCAGCATAATGAAATCACTTTCAATTTCATAAATTTCCCTCTGAACCTTACCAAATGAAATGAGTAGGATAAACACCCATTTTAAGAATCATTTGAGGAATGAATATTGAAATATTAGGAGAATTAATATCATGATTCAATGTTTTGAAACAATAAATAATACCACTCTCTATGACATAATGATTGTAAATGATTACAATTATATATTCCTTGAATAATTTCCAAGTCTTCATTTGGATTGAGAGATTTGTTTCTCAATTAATGATATACATAGGGATCTATACATATCAAATATTTGATGAATAATAACCTACATACAACCAGTTGAACTGAATGATAAATTATAATAAAATACAAACAAAAGATTCAAATCCCTTGGTGCTTCACGATGGGGTTCCATAGTTCTAATAATTATGACGATGGATCGGTTGATACATGTATGTATTGGTAGTGTTGAATTAAAAAAATTATGATATATTATAGGTATACAAAAACATAGAATTATGACTTTTTTAATCTGTTATGTGGAAGTCAATAGTTTTCTATTTTGGAAATTCTATTGGGATATCATTAGTTAAAGATGATAAAAAAGGATATTCCAATTTCAACCTTTTATACAAAGTGTGAACAATAATATATCATAGTCATTCCATCTGGACATATAAATTCTATAGAAGACATCAGTGAAATAACTAATATAGTATTTAGATATTATGATAGAATATTTATGGCACTCTATGCAGATTATTTACCTATATAATCCAAAATAAGTAAGAAAATTAGGATAATTTGAGAAATATGGTGTTGAAATTGTGTAAGGATAAGTTATATGAAATGTAAACTAAATGAGATATTTTTTATGGAGAAATGATAATTATTTCAGTGTGTAATCATGATTATGGGGAGATATATGGGCCATTCGATGATTAAATATAGCGAGGAATGGTGTAAACCTACATCTTTAAACCAGATCCATATTTTACATAGATCATTTAGGTACTATTATTAATTTGTGAGAAAAAATTCATGGTTTCCAAATTCTCTTACAAAGATAAAATTAAAGGTCATGATATTTTCATAGAGTTATGAATGTAATTATAGATTCAAGGAACTAATGAAGTGTCTATATACATCACCTATTATAACACTACCATTAAGTTATAAAGGATTTGAGATTTATAGTGATTAATCAATGAAGGGTTATGGATCATAATTAATGATATAGTGACCCCCTACACCTCGATATAGTTAATTATTTTTGAGTATAATTATCCATCACAATATTTGGAGTCGGCTATAACATTAATTTCATTAATGATATCGAGGAATTTTATTAATTTGTATAAGTTTGATATATATATATATATATGTATGTATACCATGACTATCAAAAATATAAACTCACAAAGAAGAAGTTAAAAAATTTCAAATGGAAATGGATAAAGATATTCATTTTTATGACTATAAATTCTACTACCATTCTTGTAAGGGGAATAAAGTAGAAGATACAAAAATATAAAAGATCATGAAATCTTATCCAGGATGATTATTGGATTATATCTAGTATTTTGGTATATTTAACAGATGAACAAGAATATAATAATGAAAGTTAAACCTTCATAGTTTTCTCAAATGATTACTTATCCAATAATATGATACAATATTAAGAATGACCAATGATATCATGTAGATATATTGATGATCATTTAAGATATGATTATGGTAAAATCCTATGATTATAATATTTATTATTAAAATTATGTGAGATTTGTTAAATTATATTACATTTCATTAAATATAATGTTAAATAAAGAGCTATTGAGTGATGCTCAAAGCACGACATTCTCCATCCACCCAGGGAACATGGAGATGTATAAAGATCACAAAAAACACTATTTTGGGGATAATATGAAGTATTCAATTGTCAATTATATATCACTATTCCGGATGACTCAATAGGTGAATGTGGAAATTAAATTTTTATTGATAATATGTTACCGTTTTCTATACCAATATGTAAATGGGAAACATCACTTCATAATTTTTCATGAGTCATAGGATGAAATTTTAATGAATAATGTTATATGTTTATTTGATGTAACACCCTAAGAATTCATAGAATCATATCTCTTCAATATAATTAAACAACTTTTGCTACATGCAACAACGAGTTCGAGCGCACCAAAACATAACAAACTAGCCATTCAAAAAGCTGTTGTGAATAGTATTAATTGAATTTTGAATATTATATATATCCTATATAATTTTCAAATTCATATTTTGTGCTTATTAGACGTAATATAAGGTCCAATTTAAATTTTCATATAAAAGAAGTATTTTTGAAAAGACATTAATTTTACAGCCTTTTAATGGAGAACCCTTAATAATTACAATATTTGACACTTTTATATATTAAATTTAATTAAATTAAATTATTCTTTATAAGAGGGACAAAAAAATTAGTTTGAATAATTTTTTTGAAATTTTCTGATAACTTTCATTTTTTGAAAAATACTGATAAATTATATGTTTTAATTGAAAAACAAATTTATAAAATAAAAATAATTTATAGTGTTAAATTATGAATTTTAACGGTTTTTAAGTATAATTAGATTATATTTTTATCATTTAATATAGTGTAGGAAATTATAAGTAGTTTCACATTTAAATTTTACATAAACACATGTCAATATTTTGATAGTTTATACTTTTAAAAAACCCACTTTTTTTGTTTTGACAACAGGAATTAATTATAAAATAATAAATGGAATTCTGTATGTTTTAAATTTGGTAAAATATAATACATTTTTGATTTTGGAATATCAAATTTATATTTGGTGGAATTTTGATATTTTTCTAAAAACAGTCAATTTTTGATGAATAGTGAAACAAAACTGCGTTATTATTTAAAACAGAATTTTTATTTAAACTATTATTTATTTATTTTTTCATGTCAAAATAGATATATAATACATATATAAGATAAATTCAATTCATTGGTGTCATTTCATAATATAATTATATGTAGAAAATTTTATTGAACTTTTTAACCTCTTTTAGCCACCTTCTATGAGCATTTAAAAATTTGTATAAAACATAATTTTACAGCTTCTGTGAGTTAAATTTCAAAAATCATAGAGACACGGTTGATATCCGTAAGTAATTGTGGTTCAATAAAATGAAAATAATTTTTGGTGAATAGTATATTTTGACTTTTATTTTCCACAGTTAAAAGTAAATATAGAAATTAAAGGCAAAAATGATATTATAATTACCCTAACACATGTAATAATTCTATTGGATAAGTGTATTTCGACCAAAAACAATCGTACAAATAAAATATGATCCTTTAGGTCCACTTGTATTACATTTGGACATTTATTATTATTAAATTTAAGGAAAAGTTAAAAGTGATAAATTCAAATATAAATTATAAAACCATTTATAATATAGGGTTACAAGAAATATAAATTAGACTAAAAATATTAATTATAACTCTAAAAGGATTTCTTACATAATTATAGTTTATTTATAATTTGTATACATTATATAATTTAATTATTAATGACACAATGATGATGTAATTATTATCTAATAAATGAAAAAATAAAATAAATGTTATTATAAATATTAAAATATTATATAATTTTAATGTGTTAATGACATTCAAGAATATCCTAGGTGAATATGACATGTTATGGTTGATTCAATGTATCTTATTTGATGTAATCAATCTATTGTGACTTTCACAAAAAACTCCCAAAGTGTGTCAAAATTGACTAAATTAATTTTTAAAACAAATACTATATTATTGGCTGATATAATATTCCTAAAAATATAATTTTCAGAAAAGGGGATTCAATTATAATATATATGCCATTAATGAACCAATTTTGGTTCTCATGTTTGTTTATAGTATGTTTATCATTCATATAGTGTAAGAATACCAGAAGACAAGGTAAATGTTATAATATTTAACGATGAGTTAAATATAAAAGATAAGGTTAGTACAGTTACCTAAACCTGTATAAAACATATTGGATGTGAGGATTTCGACCCATAACTACCTAAGTCTCAAAATAAATTTATTTTTATCTATTATAATCCGAATATTATTATGTAATAAATTAATATTGTAATCATTTCCTAAAGTTACCATCACCCCTCTTATAAAAGGGAACTTCCCCTTCTCTCAAAATCCCAACTCCAAAGCCTTTTGGATCGGCCAAAAACTTCCCAAATATACTGCCAACTTCCCTCACATCAACCAATAGCCCTAAATTTGATCATAAATCCAACCAAATGAGCCCTTTTGATCAACTCAAAGCGAAACACCTGAAGAAGAGGTAATAATTTCACCAGCCTCTTTCAAATTATTATCACCATCCACTTCCACATTCTTTGTTATTTCCATACCAAAATATTAACTTCAGTGCCCCTTAAATACTATGATTATATTATAAATATTTTAAAACCATATTTCTTACTCTATCCATCTTATAAATGACAAAGTCATCATACATGCATACTTACGGCTTACCGTCTCCACGTCGTAGTGTTGTTTGTTATTAAAAAACTTCATTATTTTGATGGGTATAATAATGAGTATAAATAATTTAAATAATAATTATAACATGTTAATTACTATTTATGTATGATATAAAATCCAATTACATATTATTTAACTCTCAATTTAATGATATTGTCGCTCATGCATTTGTAAGGATTACCATCTCCATGACGCGATGAGATTCATTTCCATATTCACCATTCAACGACGACTATAAAAATTTATATTATTAATAAGTATGTATTATATGACATAATAATGATACTACATAGATAGATATGTGTGTGTGTCTATGTGTGTGTGTGTGTGTACTTTCATACATCTTATTCACTTACTTCTGTTCAATACAATATGAAAACAGAAACAGTGTTTATGCGTACGTAAGGCCTGCCATCTCCATAAACGGGGTCATACATTTCATATATATCAATTATAAATATTTATATTCTATATATATATGATATATAAATCAAGGTTTATATTCATCATGTATTTAAATCATGATCTATATGATACGATCAAGAATAAAAAGTTAAAATGCGTACGATAAAGAAAGCGATTGTTACCCAAAATGATAATTTAACATGGAAATCATTTTTAAATGGGTATTATAAAGTCATAAATGAATCAAGTATGATATAATAATAATTAATTTGTTTCCGGTATAATTTATTAACATACAATTGTAATTATACAAGAGGTTAAATGTATCATCATCCATGGGAAAGTGCAAGAGAAGGGTTAATTTCACTATCACTTTATTATAAAAAGTTGTTATTACGTAAGTATATACTAGGACATATTTATTATCCATGTCCACGTTTCATAAAAAAAATTCAAAGGGATTATTTTATGGGACATTTTACTAAAACATCATTTTAAATGTTTTAGATATTTATTCATTTAATCCTTTCCCCTTAATGTTCATGTTTTCAAAATGGTTTTAATGATTTATTTATATGGAAATAAATGTTTTATAATGTTAAATCCATTAAAATGTTTCAAAGTGATATGGGACACATTGATTAAAAACTATATTTAAATTTTTTTGTATGACTTATAAATGATTTAATGAAAATGGGATATTTCTCTCAATGATTTTCACTAATCATTTTCAACTATGTCAAAATCCTTTACAGTATATTATTCTTGATCAATGTTGATTTATTATGATATAAATCTGTCATATTGTATTGATAGTTTTTAAATATGTTTGACTATGGATGTGTAATTTTTATACCCTTCATGATTTATGGATAATATATTGACATTTCATATGATAGTTTTAATACAAAAGTTTATGTTTTGTTTAAACCTTTTCATATGAGGAATTAATTAGACTTAGTAAGTGACGGGTGGAGCCCTCTATATCTCCTTGGTGCATCGGTAGTTCTAATGAGAAAAACAAGTGTCTTGGAATAAGGCCTTGACAAAATATTATATTTAATCTTGGAACTAGGCTTTGACTATATGGTTATAAAGTCTAGAATTATGCATTCCAAAAATATGAAATTGTCCATTGATATTTCATGTGATTATTAAACTAGTAGAATATCCATGGGAATAAGTAAATGGAATTATTTGATTTATATTTTCTATATTATTATGAACATTATGTTTAAAATGATTATGTTTTAGTCTTATACATTGCCTTAAATTTTTATTCTTATTTATAAATGTTTAAGCAATATTGTCATCCTTACTGAGAATCTGAGGTCAACCATTTCTATGTATTATTTTTCCTAGGATGCGAAAAGGTATATCATGACTAACCTGTAGTGATAGTATATGGATATGAACATGTTTAATAGACAACATGTTTTTGTTGTTTTTTTAAAACTTATGAATGTATCTAGTACTTCCATGGATACTAAAATGATCGATCCTTTGGGATTTGATCCCTTGTGATCATTCCAATGATATGTAATAACACACCGACACTGGGTAACTGGGGTCGGGGTGTTACATTGAAGGATAGTTTTACATAGACTAATAACTTAGTTATAAATTAATAGGACCCATCAATCAATATAAAGTCAATGATATACATAATAGATCTGGTAAGACTATACGGAACACCACTATCTAATGTATTTGTTTAATATCTATGTTTCACCACGATATTTTCAATGTTCTTAAAAAATCTAAATAGAGAGTTGAAATTTATTAGTACTATCATTCCAAGAACTATGGAGAATAGATATTAACTATAAAAAACTTGAGGATATCTTGAGAGATTTCATTATGAAAATCAATGGGGGCTAGTAAACATGTCATCCATTGGTTGATTTCACATATAAAAATGGTTTATAAACTTATATTCAAATATAACTATATGAATCCTTCTATTTTAAGAGAAGTATATAACAAGTTTGTTTAATTGAGTATTGATAAGGAATGTTACTAGGAAATGGGTTTTTTGACTTAATGGGAAAATGGTCACAAATATTCAGAAACATGTCAAAATGGTTCAATGTAAAAATAAAATATATGATGAAAACCATTCAAAATTAATATATTTTTTCTTAGGTAAGAAATTATTCCATTGAGTATATATATAAAAGAGTCTTGAGATTTGGGAAAAAGAGTTTTCTAAATCCAAGATACAATTTTCCCTATGAGATTTTGGATCACATCATAATGTTTGAATACTTAAAAGTACTACCCAAAACCTGTTTGTTGTACATAATGTGTTTATTGTATCACTTATAATGAAGAACATATCAAATCCATCATACATACTAAATCAATAGTTGGTATTGTTAGAAGAAAATATCTATCAATAAGAGATGGTAGTACATATTTTTTATAGATGGTACAATGTTCTAGGAAACCATAAAACTCAATTACTCGTAGAAAATTAGAGGAATAATAAGTGGGAAGATGTCAAATTAGTACCTAAAGAGATAATGAAACAGAATGACCCCCATTTTTTTACCCCAGAGTGTAGAATGAAATTTCATGTGATGGATTTATATGAAATATTTATTATATTTATTTGGGTTATAAAAGTTAATTAATGTTAAAAACCTAACATCATTTAAAATATTATATCAGAAATAAAATTCAATCATAAATAGATTTTTTCAATGAAATAGATTTTCTATTTTTGTCTGAAAAAACCAATTTTAATTTCTCTAAATAATATAAATAATATTATATAATATTTTATCCATATTCTAAATCATTATTTTCAGATTATTAATTATTTTTATTTTTATTTTTTACTATTAAAATTAGTTATTGAGGATGAATATGGAGTTATATTGACAAGTAAAAATTGTCATAAATTTTGTTTATCATTTTAAAAATGGATGAAAATTTGAAAACATGTATTATTTTATTTATTAGATTTAATATTGACCTTTTAATTTTCATGAATCAATTATTTTCTATTTTTGGAGACTTTGATATTAATAATGGAATGATATTCTTGAAAACTAAAAAAAATTTACAAAAAAAATAAAACACTCTTTACTTTTAAAATGGCCACACCTCAAAACTTTGTATCCACCTCATACAGACAATACATTCATCCAAAAATATTAAATGTTTTCTCCCCAACACACTACCTAGGTATGTTTGCACTTTTTCTCACCAAGGAAAAATCCAATGAGCTAAAAGGAGTTATCGATGGGAGAACATTTAAGAGAGACACAACACACTAAACCCATACCATGCATTTATTTTCTTTATATATACCCATAATGTTCCCTCTGTATATGATGATAAGAAAAAATTGATATAATTATTATTTATTTTTATATTTGATGATTTTGTATTTTATATATTCTTCCATATAAATTTTGAAATATCAAAATTTTTACATACGTATGTGAAGGAAATGCCCATGAGAATTATGTGTAAGATATTTCATCACCATCATAAATTTGAGTTTAAAAAGTATATTTAAATAACTAACATGATATTAATTTCATAATTATAATTCATAAATTAAAATTATTTAATTTACTACCACCTATTATTCCATGGTATTTGTGAGAATCATATGTGTGTATGTAAGGACTACCGCCTCCATGGAATGACATGAATTGTCTTCCTTGACCACCTAAAATGGTAGAATTTAAAAATTTATTTATTATATAATAATTATAACTGTGACACCATTAATTCATTTAATGAGAAATTATGTTCATTCTATATTTCTTATTGAAATTAAATAATCGTAGTAACTTTAACAACCATAATTGGATTCATCGATACATTGTTATTCATTTCGGAATATTTTTTTATATCTATTGAATCATTATAAATATTGTTCTAAATTAATATTAACCTATTAAAATATATGATTATAATTTTTGTGATGTATCTTATAAATCCATTGACCTTGATAAACAAATAATAAATTTTTCTTCGAAACTAACTGAAGATCCCTGTATACGTGGAATAAGAATAAAGTATGTTAAAAATAAATAAAAATGTTAATAAATGGCCTAGAGAAAAAAATTATAGATGAATATAATTTTTTGGATGAATTTAAATTAAATTATTTAATTATTCAAAAAATTTATGTTAAAGTGGATAGAGAATTCATAATCATTGTGTGTGATCTTTCGAACTACCCTCATTACTTGTCAGTTTCACATTATGATTCTCTTTATCGGATTTTTTAAACAATGTTCTAATTATCATATTATATTTTCTATAATATTTTAAAAGAATATATAGCTTTAAAATTTTCCATTTCATTTTTAAGGTTAGACATGTATTTTCCCCATTCAAAATAACTATTTTATATAGAACCTTTATAAGGGAACATTCATATATTTTTATCATGTAAAGATTAAAACCTATAAAATACAATTACAACATGAATATATTATTTAAAAAATACATATTTTATGGTGAACCAAATTTTTTTAATTATCTATTTATGAAAAATAATAAACTCTTTCCTTTATTAAAATTATCCTATATTTATTTCATAAATAATCGCTCTAGTAGTCTGTTTTTACACATTCTTCACAAAGATTCTTCTCATGAATTTTCTATATTTTATGTCAATGTTCATTAAATATTTTCCTTCCTAAATTATTAATTTTCAAAATTATTTTATCAGTTCTTATTATTGTAATTATAATGATTTATAATTTTTTTAATCCATTAATAAAATTAAGATGTCTAAAATATTTTCATGGAATAATAAATGATTTTAGTATATGTAAGGATTATTTTAAATTTGTTTCACACACATATATGCATTTTTTATTATTATATGTGTGGTAACATATATATATATTACACTAATGAATTAGGTATTGTTTTATATAAAACTAGTTTCTATGTATGGTATTAAGTGTTATGCCTAATCTATCATAGCACGTTACAAATCATAATAACAGTCCTATGTGTGACCCATGACATGTGTCTATATTCCAATGTCATATTTTTTCATCCATTATCGAATGATTCTATGTCCTTATGATTTTGTTTCCTTGTTCGATATTTTCATGAATATGATCGTTTTTTATGATTCCATGTTATACCTTTTGACTGAATTTCTTTTAATTATTACTATGTTTTTCCCCTAATAGGAATTCTATTACCCCTTTTACTTATTTATTTTTCATCGTGAATCTTATAATGTATTCTGGACATTCATGGGTGTTAAAGGAACTATTTTTATTATTAATAAATTATTATGTTGTTATGTTTAATATAATTTAACTATGGGTAGAATTTTAAAAAAACACCAAATCATTAGCTCTGTGGCTTGTACATGATAGAAATTTAGCTGATTAATTTTAATGTAATGTTTATTTAAGGATTTAGTTTCTATATGGATTTTGAAATAAGTGATAAAATGGTATACTCATTTATATTCTAAAGAGTGAAGATTTTATTTTTAATATAAAGATGAAACTGACTTTTAGACATAAAAACTAGTCATATAAATGATATCCACATCTTTAGTAACCTAGAGTTAGTTTATTATGTTACTATAATAACATAAAACATAAGAGATCACTTCCCCGGTGATTAAAAATTATAGTATTCTCGTGATACTATATACATACATAATACTCATATTACATTTGTAGACTTGAAAAAAACTTAAAATTGGAGGGAGATTATTATTATTTATCATATTACATCTATGAATCATACAAATTTCATAACATATTACCTCAATGAAAGGAAAAAATTCTAAATGGATACCTCATTAGGGAAATAAGGGAGAACATTCGAAGGAATCTATTATAGAATAAATATGAAAAATAAAATTTAGAAGAGGTAATAAAAAAATAAAACATTACATATAACTAATACAGTTAAAGAGAGAATATATATATATTAAACAAGTATATAAATAATTACAAAGACAGAAATAACTGATATCATATTGATAAAATGTATAAGGATTGAAATTATAATTTTTTCGTGAAAGAATCATGTCAAGACATCATACCCTATTTGGTAATGTATACCAAAAGTACATAAGAATGTTTGTATTAAGAGATACATTTATGCATAGAGTGGCTATATAATATCTTTCCAAATACATTTTATTATTATTTCCAATTCCTTCATAATATAAATCCATTAAATAACATTAAATAAATAATCCAAAAAAACCTTTTTATTGAAAAAATAGCTTTCGAGATGTAAATATTTTACTTTATTGATAAATATAATAACATAATAATAATATAACCTAAGAAATGTGGGGTACGGTATTAATAGATTATATCCTACATAAATCATAAGAATCAGAATATAATATCAATATATATGTAAAACACAATTATAAATACACTACAATTTATCTTTGAAAATAAGTTGGATTATCATTATAATTTGAAAACAAATTAACAAAAACACATTTCAAAATAATAGGTATATGAGTTATTATAAAATATAGAATCATTTTGAGGTTAATTGATAATTAATAATGGATATGTTGGTAGGAAATGGAGTTCATGTGGTAAATGTTAAAAAAAGTTTTCCGAATTTATTAAAATGTCAAAAGGCCCTATACAAAAAAGGAAATGAATATTATTTTTAGAAGTGCATAAAGAAATTAACAATTATAATAAGAATACCATTATAAATTATTAAAAAGTTTATAATAATTATCATTAAATAATTAGATGATCACAGGGAAGGAAAAAAATATTCCACAGTCAAATAGAACAAATATGGGCATCAATTCACTTAAACATATACTATGTCATATTTAATAAAAAAATATAAAAATTTATCAAAAAATAATAAACATAGAAATAAAAATTTTATTAATATTTATATGGGTTTCAATAAAGAAAAATCATTTAATTTCCCCAATTAATCATAAACACCTGCAATCCATAATAAGACTACAATTGTGAAATAAAACCATAACAAGGGATTTTACTTATTATGTAATTATATAACCCACTTTATAATACATTTATTGATAATATAAATATATATATATTCAAAACAAATATTAATATATATATTATTAGATACTATTTAGTTATACACCATTAAATATAATTTGTAGGAAAATAAATATGAAAATAACAATTTCATTGTTAACTCTATCATTTTTAATACATGTTTGTTGATTCTTTTGATAATTTCCCATTGTTACTTGATTTATCTTCAGTAGAATAATAATCCTTTTCTAATAACAATTTTTTTATAGTAAATATTTTTTTGAACCTATCCATGAAAAATAGTTATTAAAAATAAAATAAATTATTTTATGGAGATGATGGTCTAAACATATGTATAAGTATCGTTATAATTTTTATAATGTATGGAATGAAAATAATATAGTTAATCATTTAGTTAAAAAAGCTAAAAATAAATATAAAAATAATTCAAAAATAATTTTAATTTATTTTTTGAATCCATCCTTATTACCATCAATGTAGAGGATAAATTAAAAACTTATCTTATAACATTGTGAAGGTGGTAGTCTATACGTACGTGCATGATATGTTATCGATTTTCAATGTATTGAAACATAAAAAGTTAGATAATATTTTTTATGGATTCATACTTATTTAATTGTTATTATACATATTCATTAGTTCAATATATATTATAATTTATTTTCTTATTTGATTCAAAATGATGTACTTTTCCTTAAAGAGGTTGCAATAAAAATGTACACAAGAGTGATGTTTTAATTTTCCATATGAAGGAATTGAAGATGGAAATGGATTGTAACATAAACATAAAATAATTTATGTATTATTTAGGAACTGTTGTTTTTATATCAACTTGGTTATTTTAGGTATTTGGGATTTTTAAGAATAAATGAACAAAAAAGAACTCAGTTAATATTTATAATTATTATTTGGAAAAAACTCATTTATCATCCCCCATCATAATTAATAAGTATGTTTTTGGTGAGTCTTTAATTTATATTAAGTTTGGAAATAATTCAGGAGGGTATTTGGTTATTTTTTAGACATATTTATTTAAAAAAAAATTAAATAAATGAGGGGAGGATATTTTATATGTTAAAGGATTGAAACACTTATTATTTTTCACAAAATTTAAATATAATATGTGTATTACTCATGTTCATGTAGCAGTATTGTTTTAAATATATGGTGTTATGGGTCAAAATACACACATAATATATGAATTATGATGAGATTTTTATGAGTATATCACTATATTTAACATTAATTTACCAATTTTCCTATTTACCAGAGTGATAGCATGTTTACCATATTAAATATAAATAATGGAAAAAATGAATTTAACATTTGTACCAGATTTTATCCTCTTGAATTTAAATATGAAAGAAATTTTTTAAGAATTATTTTTTATATGTAGAATAAATAATTTGTAATTAAATTTAACAAACACAATGAAAATATGTTTTTAAAATAATAATTATGTTTAGAATAATTATTAACTTATACAAAAAATCAAATATATTTATTATACCTATTTAATATATAAATAATTCATTATGATAATTGATATTATATAATTTCAAAAAAACATTACTGAATGATTTTGTATCATATTACTTTATAATGGATAAAAGGGGGTGAATTATAGTTAAAAACCTTATTTAATGAAAATTACAACTATTATTTTTAATTTTTTTAGGCTTGGATTTCTTTAGATGATCCAAATACTTTTATTAGACTAATAAAAAATATGGTAAATCAGTGAATAGAAAAAAATACAATGATAATAATTATTGGATATGCAAAACATTTAATTTCCCTAAATATGTGACTCTATCATGTGGGTATAAGTGGTTGGTTACAAGACCTCAATAATGGCGCCCCCTATTCCATAGGTGTCCAAAATAATGAAGGGGTACGTATAGTATAGTTTTGAGACTATACCCCCTGTAGGATGTGTCACGATAGTAAAAAATTTCACAATAAGAAGAAAAAAATAAAATTATACACATAGATGAAGAAAACAATAATAGAGAAAAAAATATATTATTTAATTAATGTGTAATGTAATAATGTTCTGTAATATAACTAAATGTAATTATATAATAATATATGTAAAGGGTAGTAGGCTCAAATAAATGACTCAATGTCCTTGGTACCTAACCAAACATTGGTCCCATCTCATTATCAATCCAGACAACATACATGTATTCAGATGCATGGTGTTTTACCCTTATCTATCCCTACATTCAAATAATATACTCGAGTACAAAATAGAGACCTAAATAGAGTGTTAGTATAACTCAATATTCTGAAACCATGATGTCAAAACAAAAACAATCATATAAAAATTTTATGAAATAAAGAACATAATATATTTATTAGTTAATCCAATAATTAAATTGATAAAATGGCATTCTTCAGCACCATGTTTGAATATCTCTATGAATGTCTAACTACCATGCCAAGAATAATGATATAACCATATTAAAATTACCTTCCATTGCTCCATGCCATAATATCATTAACCGTGTTTTACAACCATTCCAACCAAAATCATATAACCATGGAAAGATAACCTGCTTTGGAACCATCCCTAAATAGCTATGATCATGTCATATAACAATTCCAACCACCCCAATATTAAAATGTTATAGTCACAATAATCTAGGTCCAACCCCTATATCCATTACTACATTCTCGAGTCAAATCCTTATAACAATTACAACATTAGACAAGGCATAGCCTAGTATCTATAGGAATTTCATCATGGATGGGACAGATCATGCTCAATATCAGCATTATAGTATATAAGTGGGCATGTTCCATGGCCAATCCTGATATATAATCATTACATCATGTAACAAAATTCTTATCTTATATAATTGATATCATAAAATATCATCATAACTCACAATGTTTTATTATTCTGATTATAATTATTCTTTCATATAACACATGCAATTAAATTCACAAATGATTAATATTTATATAAATGAGAAAAATCACAATTTAGAGATTCTATAACAACAAATAAAATTTGTTCACAAGTTATGCGGAAATTAACTATTCCTTTTTAAAATCAAAAATACATATGAAACCAAAGGAATTCAAGGAATATCCTCATTCTATCAATTATTTTATTAAGATGTACAAAATGATTGAAAATTCAAAATATTTACTAAACATTCAAAATTATAAAACCATATGATATATATTTAGACCCCATACCTTTTAATAATTATCAAAAAATACTAACAATGGACAATCCTCATCAGGATGAAGGGGCATAAGATTTAAAAGGGTTTCTTATATTAAAAATTATTACGATCGAAACTGACAATGCATTCAGCAAAAGTATTTCACCATAATGTTTAGATAAATAAAGGGAATAAGTAAGAAACATTACCCAAGGAACTTAATAGGTATTGATGATGCTAAATGATTATATATATGGGAGGCTAGCACTCCATATTCTCCTAAATAATTCACTATATTTTTGAGGACAGGAGTTGTAGTGAAATATAATTAATTTCGGTTACTTATAAATTTTAATACTATAGGTTTTTATTTTACATGGAATGTGATGATGTTAAACATAATGTAAATGATTTTAGTATAATACAACAATAAACGTGTCTCCTCATATTTAATTTATTAAAATACTCAAATAATTACGTGACATCTAATGCATTTACACCATGTGTAAATGGTTTGAATTTTTTTTCCATCCCATTTTCCTTTTCTCAACCTAAACCCCCTTTATATGTTATCATCTTACCACGAACCCATATTATCAATTAGTACCATTTAATTCTAGACTCCAATAACTCATATAGGCATACATCCTAGAAAATTAGGTCAATTTATTCTAACAAATGCCATATGTCACTAATCAGGGCTTGTCCACCAAGACACAAATGACAAACTCAGATTAAAATGTAACTAAAAAAATTCAGTATCACACAACCTCCAAAAATTATAATAGATTATCCCTGATATATTCCATGAATCACTGTGAGGTCTTAGAAAACTATTCCTTCAGTTATGTCCACATATCATACTCCCACTCATAGGTCTCTTCATGAACTCTCTCAAGCTTCCACTACACTCAAACTAATGGTATTTTTTGACCCAATGATATTTCTCACTCTTATCTATAACCAATATTAGATTCTCCCCAAAGAAACATCAACACAAAGCTGAAAATTTCTTATGTATATCATATGAGAAGGGTAAGGAAGATTTTTTCATAGTTATTTCATATAAATCATGTTGTTCATGGAATTTCAACAATGTGGAAGAGATAAATGATACGCCACTAGAACGATCATTTACATTATTTCAAATGGCTCGAAAAACCAATGAATATGATTTTATTTTTTTTAATATATCACATCCCCATCATAGGTTCCACCCATAAAAAACATTAGGTCCAACCTCGAATTCAATTGGTTGTCTACGATGGTCATCCTTTTATTTCTTCAAATTCTACATGGTCAACATCCACTGTCTAGTTAATTGAACCAATTTATATTATTCATGCATGTGACAAATCCCAAAAATTTCTAACACAGCTACATCCAACGAAGAAATGGAAAATAACACATCCTGTTATGAAAACCATCAAAAGGATCCATTTTTATTGATTACTAGATGATATTATTATATTAAAACTATATGACTTCCATATTTGTTTCTCATAAACCACAAAACGCTAAAACATAGTCTGGTAATATATTCTCCGCAACCTGAATAGATTATTGAGAATTACCATCTCTCTATAGACAATAGGGTATTATTAAAAGAAAATTATATGCCAATGATTTTTTAATGGAATTCTAGAAAATCATTGTGAAATGATGATATCTGTCTGAACTAGTACTCCTAGGAACACCATGCATCCCATCCACCTCACACACATAAAAATTTCCTATATCATCAATTGTAAAGGTTTTCCTATTTTTAAAATTTTAGGATTCCTTAAGTATTCGATTCAAAACTACCCATAAAACATGATTTTAATGGGACTTCCTGGTAAATCCTATCACAAAATCCATCATGACATCATCCCATTTCCACTTTGGGATGGTTAAGTGATGCCAAAATATATAAGGCCTATGATTTTCATATTTCATCTAATGAAAGGTGAAGCATATATCCAGGAAGCTTTGTAGAATCTTCTTTGGTCCTAACCAATATTAATTCCTATAGAGACCATGATAAATATTTTTTAAACCAATATGTACCACCCACCTATATGCACAAAACTCCCCCATCAGCTCCTCATAGAAGCTTGTAGGATCCCTTACTAATCTAAAGAAGTAATGATAGTTTCCACTACTGATATACCATCCTAATGGTGTCTCCACACAATAAAATTTTTCTCTAATTTTCCAACCCAATGGATTAAGCATTTTATAGTTCATAATTTAGTTCAATATCATGGGTAAAATAGATAGTGATGTAAGAGCTCTTATTCCTTGGGAATCTAGAACATCCAGATGCAATTATGAAAAATGGATATTATCTTTCACTCATCACAAAACTCCCATAATACCACTATTAGTGTTGACCATATCAAAGCACTGGAAATGAGATTTACCTTCTTGTTTTATAATACTATTAAATGTTGAAATATAATAGATACTCAACCCACATCCTATGAGGATGGATAAGGTATCCTTGTAATAGATATAACTTGGGCTCTTGGGATCCTTTTATATCAAAAACAATTCACCCATGAGATAGTGTCTCAAACATCTAATGTAATGTACCACTACATCTTTCTCACAGTCATGAGTAGGTTAATTTCTCTCTTGTTATCCTCGATTTTTGTATCCTTAAGAAACCTAATGATCTTCCGTAGTTATAATTGATTCGAGTCCAACTTAGAATGAGTAAAATTACACAGTATATACAATACCAAGAACAGGTAAAGTGTGGAAATGCGATGAGGTCATTCTGAACATCATATCATGAAATTTTCTATCATGTGTATCAAACTAACCAAACATCACCCCATTCATGGTTTACTCAGTAATTGGTGTTACAAATAGGATAAAACATAGATAAAATGTCCCTAAAAACCCGCTAAACCATGAAATATATTAATTACAATGTTGTTCATGGGTATTTTCTTAAATAAAAATATTTTTTCTGTTTCTTTTTCCACTACCTATCCTTCCTCTCAGATAACATCGCCCATGAATTTCACTTCATTTATCCAGAAACAACATTTTGTTAGCCTGGCATAATTTTGATGCTCTATAAAGGTACTCATGATGATTCCATGATTTTTGTAATGATAATATATTTAATGTTAGTACACTAATATATCATTCAAAAAAACAAAAAAGAAACTCTTCTATAAAATGGTTTAATACCATATTCATTAAGCCCATGAATACCAAATGTTCATTAGTTTACAAAAATAAAATCACTATAAATTCATACAATTCAGACATTACCCTATTATTATCCTAAGGATTTTATGATAGTCTCACCCTTAAATAATGATATTATTATCTCAATTAAATAATGGAGAAGATCATGTAACCTCTCAAATGATAAAAAATTCACCACTATGTAGAAGAGGATATAGGTCCTTGAATTTCATCTGGTTCAACATCCAATAATCCAAAAATAAGCACCAAGATAAATTATAATTTATGGTAAATAAATTTTCAGAATTCTAATGAGATTTACATGGTTTTATGATGCCCTTATATTGTATATCTTTTAACATAAATTATAAATCTCAACGAACTATTAGTGCTATTAAATAAACTGAAATAGAAATTAGCTATGCTCCTCGATTAACCTTGATCGGGAACTCAACCTCTCACTCGGGTGGAAATGCATATAACTCATAAATGAAAACATCATGAAAATGGATATTTCAATAATAAATAGATAGTGATACATTCCACTATCCTGTTGATCAAGACTAGTTATTTGAGCTTTGAGATAGTCTAATTTGCACTGATTTTTTCCCACATAACCAGCTTGAAGATCCCAGTAACCATTTTTAAAATAAGCACTTTAATCTAGATATTGTATGGTAAATATACTCCTATAAATATATAAATAATCTAACTAAATAAATAAAAAATACATACCTTAAATTATGTTGAGTAATTTTATTTTCATCACAAACGGATCCAAAAAGAAAGGGTAACCACAAATCACTAGAAAACATTCCATTAAACATTTGATATGTTAAGAATATGCTCCAGACAGTGTGTCATTCTTTAAAAAACCATATAATGTTTCCACATAGAATACCTAAATAGTTTTAAAAATTGGAGATAGAAATCAATGTAATGTACGTGTATGAAACATAACACAAGATAAGGTAGATTATGGAAATATCATACCTCTGACGATAGATGGTCATACATCCATGATAACACGTGTTGTCTTCATAAAATGCAGCTAACATATCCTCCTTCCATGGGATCAAGTCTAACAACAATGATATTTTTCTATTTTTATGTAATTTTTATCATGAACTAGGGTACCAGAACCCATTCCACTACTTGAAAAACATGTGGAAATCCTACTAGCAACCTACTGAGGGGTCACTATACCCCATCCTCACCCCTATGCTTATCTAGATAATATTCCCGTATTTTGGTAAAAAAAATTCAAATAGAACCACTAATGATGACATAGTTTACCAAATATACGACACTCGACCACTAGGTAAGGCTAAGACAGATGCTTATGAAGAAACATGAAACACTGTTAGCACTATAATATAACATGATCGTGATATGGTAGTACAATACCCAGACTACTCTTTCCATTATTACAATGGTGGAATGATTCATAACATTTATTACTACTACTTGATGAAAAACATCAACATCGCATTGAAAAATATATGGCATGCTGCCCATGGCCTCCAACATATTTCTTTCTATGATGAGTTCATGATTCATCACATATTCAATGATTCTTGAACATTAAATGTTTATATGTGACCTAATCATAGAATGAATACCATCTAAAAAACATATCTCCTTGGAGATCTCAATGACATCCAAATATTGTGTAAAGTTCTATAGGTTTTTAAAGTTTCTAGCATATTCCAACACTAAAAAACCCTCATGCCTAAAGTGTATAAACTATAAATAATTTTCATAGATATAGTTTTAGGATAGAAATGGATTATGAGTTAGTCTATAATTATTTTAAAGGTGGATAATCTGGCTTCCTAGCTACCAAAAAATATCCAAAAAATTCATGGAAGGTCAACAAAGCTTATAAATAGAATGATTCAACCTCCTATATATTGTTATCTCTAGATGGTTGAAAATTTTCTAGACAAGCTTGATCTAGAACATAGATATATGGGGCCCCCTTCACTTGTAATCATAGAAATATGATAAAGTCATAGATATATTTTTAGCTAATACATAATAGTAATGGTATAGAGAGTCTCACCCTCCATGGAACACATGACCAAAAGGAAGTTGACCGGAATTTGAACATCGATATGCTCCTTAGGAACTAAAAAAATATCTATTTCAACTATGTTTCAAGAATGATGATTTCCTCTATCCTGAAACTCATGTAAAATATTTATAGGATACATTTTCTCTAAAAGATAAAAAACACATCAGATAATTAGGTAGCGACATGGTCAACTTAATAAGTTAGTGAAATAGAGAACCACTAATTATTGGTCTCTCAAAACATGTATTTTGAGTATTTTAGAATGAAACACCAAATAATTTAAATTATTCAGTGGAACATATATCTCACATTAAAGTTGATCATGAAATTATATATCACATAAAAATATATATTCCATTATCATGAACAATTCATTTCAATAGATCCCTATGCTACATTAATGATACATGTATTCTCATCTAATGCCACACCGGGACATGAGTATAAATTTCAAGAGACTTCATAAAAAAATAACTACACAAAGCATTTGAATCACCCATAGTGAAATAACACAAACTATAACGATCAAACAACACAAAATGAAATCTCATATCTGGGCACTCATATTTTATTTAACACATTAGTTAGATACTCCCATTCAAAAGATCATTAACAATTATAGACACATCGTAGTATCCTTGCATGAATTACAAAACTATGAGGAATCATAGATGAAAACATGTCTCTGATTCCAATTTATAACGTCTTCCAATTTCGTTTTATCTCATATAGAATGAAATCGCTGGTTAAAAGACCTAGGGTGTACCTTCCCATAAACCATAGGATGAGGACATGTAGTGAGTGTTAGTATAATAGAGTGGGGAGACTACACAAACTGGTATTAAGTTTCCTAGAAGTAGAAAATATCTTAACGAGTGAAAAAAATCAATGTATACAGATCAAAAATGTCAAAAATAAATGCTAAGAAAATAATACAATAAATAATAATTTAATAATTTAATGATGTGAAGGAATGTAACAAAATTTAATTATAGAAAAATACATGAAAATATTATTATCCTCAAACAAAATTATAAAAATATCTTTAACTGAACCCCACATTGTTCCAATATCCAAACTCTATCCCAATAGAAAACAAGAATTAATCTACAAGTTCCATTTCCACTATCCAAACAGTCATTAAAATAATCTACTTGGGTAAAAAATAGATGATTGAATAGTGTGTGAGTATAACTCAGTATGTCGACATCATCATGTCTAAAAAAACTAGTATCACAATATGGGTGTTCAATAATACGATTAACATATGTATTGATTAATATAGAAATTAAATATATAAAACATCATTCTTTAGATCCATTCTACAATATCTTTGATTGTGTATTATAATTTTCCAACCATAGTCATATAACTATGGTAAAATAACTTTCATTAGGGCGAAACCAGAATATATTTGAGCTTGTCTTGTGACCATATCAACCACAAAATGATAACCAAATTTATATTACATACTTAGATTCCATGTCAAAATATATCTAAGCATGCATTACGACCATTTCATACACCACCATGTAACCATAGTATAGTCAATAAAATATGATTATAATACTCTATGCATTACATGATTTCCTAGTAAACCCCATATAAAAATTAAAACATTATACAGGGAATATAATGTTCTCTATAATTATTAAAAAATGTATTGGGTCGATCCCACTCGATATAATTATTACGACATATAAGTGGGAATGATATTTGCATAAGACCAATATATAGGAATTGCCACATGGAAAACAATTATTATCATATATCATGGATATTACAATATAACATCACAATTCTCATTGATAAATTGTGTGAATTAACATTATTAATTAATATACCCCATGAAATTCATTTCATAATTCAATAAAAAATATATCAATTATAAAATGTCTAAAAATAGGTATTATATTACAAGAAATTACCCTAATTATCCTATCATGAAAGACATACATTAATCTATTAACCAATTAAAAATCTTTTCGATTCCAAAATGAATAAAATATATAACCTCAATCGTTTTTTTAATTTATTCAGATGCATGTAACGATGGGGAAATAATAATAATTTATAAATTAAGAAATTATTAAAGTGTATGGTTTATATTTAGGCCCCCTAACATTAACCGACGATCCAATAATGATTCTAATATCAAAATAGCAAGACAAATAAAGTTTGGATGATTGTAAAAAGTTTTCTATATTGAAATTGATTATGAAAAAACGAACAATTCATTTAGGAAAAGGATCTCACTGAAACGGTTGCAGAAATAAAGGGAAGAAATAAAAAACCTAACCAAAGGAACATACATGGGATTTGAGATGAAAATGGAACACCTAAAATGGAGGTCGACACTCCGAAATCTCTTGGATAATTCTCTAGGGTCGAGAATATATTTGATGAAATAAAATGGAATTAATTTCAATCGCATAGCATGTTTAAATAAACATGTGGGAATTTACAAGGTGTCTAATGTGCTTGCACATCATATAATTGGTTTTAATAGAACTATCTGGAAATCCTATCACCTAATGATTAATTTACTAATCCCATTAAACAATTAAATGAATTTAAATCTCTTTACACATCATGTAAATTTTCTGCAGTTAATTTTTCATCACATTTTCCTTTTAAACAACCCAAATCATATTAAACCATCTCAAATTATTTATAACCCACATTAAAACATGGTATCATTTATACCCAGACTCCATAAACTCAAACTATATTACATCCCCAAACATTAGGTCATTTTTACCAATAATGGATATCCATTATCGAACAAGACTCGACCAACATGGTTCGAACATAAAACTAAAAAAGATACATAACTAGAAAATGATGGTATCTTACACGGTAGAATAAAATCCTTATAGAAACATGTAAGAAACTTATGAACATAATTTTAGTGGATGATTAATGTTATTCATTATGATATACAATTTTATTTTAGTCAGATGGACTATTCCTTTTCCAATCTAATGGACTGTACTATAGTCTATCTGATAGACATGGAATTAGTCATTCTGATGACTCATTATTTAATATATTTGATTTAGTAGATCAAGTTAATATTTTCTAATCATAATTTAAGTAAAAATTCTTCCTATAGTATATTACATGATTTTTAAAAAAAATCTCAGGATATAGGAAAAATATAAGGTTAGGGAAACATATTTTTTATAATTTGTTGGAGATTTGAAAAACTAAAGAGAGATTGTTTCTAAAGTAAAACATTCCACAAAAAAATTTCCACCATTTTTAATTAATAAATCACAAAAAATAGTGAAAATATCTAATAACATTGACATATATAAATAACCACTTTTTATATAGGAAAAAATTTCCCTATACCATTCTTACCTCTCCCATTATTTATATCTTTTTTTATTTAAAATTATTATCCTAAAAAATAATAAAATATAAATTATTAAAAAACACCACCCCCTAAATATGATCTTTATGAATAACATCTTAGTGAAATAAAATATTTAAAAATGTCATACACAATATTTAATTTCTCACTATTATTAATTTTTAAATAGGAATATAGGTGGGAAAATATACCTAAAATTTTAGTAAAATAATTCTCTACCGAAATCTGTTTGATCTAATATTTCTTTAAAAATAATGGATTGAAAATTTAAGAAAATATATATTTTAATAACATTAAAAAATAATATGTGGAGCATAAATGAATCCATAACTCATTAAAATAAAAAATTACATCAACTCTTCAGAAGAAAAAATTCATTATTTCTTCTTAAATTTCTTATAAATTGCATTCATATTATTAAAATATTCCTAATTATTCTTAGTTACATTTTTGACTAACATCAAAATTTCATTTATTGAGTTAAGAAATTAAAACCATCGAAATTATTTCAATAATATTTCAACATCCTTATTTAGTGATTGGTTCATTGTATTCTCATTATCCTTCAACTTACAACTTAATCATCAAACATAGTGTTATTCTCTTTCAGTTTTTATTTATGATGGCCTTGAAACATTAATAATACTTTTAATTAATCAAATTATTAAAACATCATAAATATATTAGAAAATAAATATTGAATATGAGTTTCAATGTGTAATGATATCTTATTTATAATTCCAATTATCTTATTATGGGTTTTCAAACCTATTTTGGTATCTCTAATCCATATTTCTATTTTTTATATCTTTATCTTTATTACTAAGACTCGACATTTAATTATTTTTACTCTACTTATTTATGATTTTTTATGTAAACAAGTCTAGATGAGTTGAATGTTCAAAAACATTCATCTTTTTGTGAATATTTTACATCGTGTTTCTAAGTATGGTAGGAAATGGATTGATTCCAAAAGTTTCATCATGGAATCATTGAAAACGGGGTATCTGGATCACATCATTTAGTCCAAATGAGTTACTTGAGAACCTGTTGAGTCTGATGAGACATTAGAAACACAACATCTTGAACATCTTGAAAAATAATTATCTCAATATTTATTATCTTTTACATTCTATTTTTCATCATTTAACTCTTCCATTACATCAATGTTTCAATCAGAATCATCTTTATCTTATAATTTAATTTCGGATTGCGGATTCTCAATTTCTTTTTCAGGACACTCTTCCTTTTATGAAATAACTAAATCAACTCATTGATTGAATTATTAGTAAATGTGGATGAATCCTATAAACCTAATTCATCCTTATATTAATCTTCCTCTTTATCTTCAAAATATCCATTTGACTTATTTTCTAATTATTTTTCATATTTGGTAGATAATTTCATATCAATTATGAAATAATAATTGAATGATTTCATTATATACTTTTCTATCATTGGTCACCTTTTTGAACACAAATTTATCTATGTCATCATGTTTTCCTTTTACATTATCAATATAAATATGAACACTATATGTGGCATCCCAGAACTGAGTACCACTAAGAGGTTCCCTAAGCCCAATTTTCCATGTGGCCTCAAGTGTGCCTCCCATTACACTAGATGATGTTGACTAGAAGTGAGTGATTAATGAATGTAGGTGGGAATACTATTCCTTTATCAAATTATTGGAGAAAAGGATATATAATAATAGTTAAATAGAAGAATCATATGAAAACTGTTGGAACCACCGAAAATGTTATTGAAAAAACATGACTGGAAACCCTCTATAGTAGAATCCAATAAAATCATAGATATAGATAATAATGTATGATTAAATATTAATTATACAAATATGGATGATAATGTATTTTATGTCTCTTTAAAACAAGAACATGTTTTCTTAAGGAAGAAAAAAATTATAAAATACATTCAGTAAAGTAGAAACCAAATGCATAAAAGATATCCAACCATCCCGAGCACTATCTCAATCATATGATATAATGATATAACCTTATATAAAATCAAGACAATGTTTCCAATATAATAATACTCTCTTTTTCAACATATACAATCATATAATCTATTTGGTATCATTTCCCTCCACAATAGTGGGGGAGATAAATCTCAATAGTCTACAACCGATAACGCCTATGTACATCTTTATGTAAAATATGGATTAAAACAAATTGATGGTATATATAAACATAAATGAATTATATTATGTTAACATATACTAGATTCATACTTAGGTGGTAATGTCTCTAAAAATAAGATCATTTAATTAATTTATTTATGTTCTTCTTATATAGATATGTCATGTGATGTATAACAACCCTAAAAAATACCAAGATTATAGTAATAATAAAAATAATTGAACCGATATATAATAAGGAATATCTTATTGATAATAATAGTAATGAGTATCCATGATAATGAACAAATATTCCTTGACCTCACAGTTGAACCCAACATTGTAATAGCAGAATGCCCCAGAAAAGGGGTATGACTGTTATACAAGGGGGAATCACCAACGGAATTCAACTATAAATAGATTTATCTATGTCCAAGGGTATAATCCATGATTAAATTTTATAATAAGGGAACTATATAGTGTTATTAATCTATATTAAAATGTGTCCAAAGACATCAAGATGGATCTAATTATTGTATCCAATTAATCCTAAAATATGAAATATAGTTTATGGATCATATGGATTCAGTCTAGGTATGCTCTAGTAGATATGAACCATGTTCAAATGTTTGTATATCCATTTAAAATGGAATTAATCAATAATAATGGAATCCTATGAGTTCTCAAGTCATTCCCTAATCAATCCAAGGTTTTCCTTTGTTCAAATACACCTACAAAGATGGAAATGACCTCAATTAATATGCACCTTATTCATAGATCATTCTATAGTTTAAGCCATGAAACACCCATTCCATTTATTATTCCAATTGGTTCATTAAATATACTTTAATACTATTTTATATGTCTATTGAGGTAAAAAAACCATTTCGTAATTTAATTACATAATCTACTAATATTGACAATGTGGGATAAGGATGACAAACCATTTACAATTCATTTAAATTGAACTAGGACATGTGATACCAATAATATACTTTCCATTTACAACAAGATATAATTTAATATATAAAAACACATTCCTTATAATGGTAATGTGAAAATACATTGTATAATCAGTTTATAATTTAGTTATTTTATTAAACAGATATATTTATGTGGGGTATGTTAAATTGCACAAGATCGATGATGAAAATATTCCTATCAAACAACTAAATTTGTAACATATGGAAAATACCCTACTTGATGTTGTATCAGTTTATAATATAACCTAAATTGATGATGTTCATATATAAAAGGGGATATATAGTAGTGTAATGGTGCATATTAGAAAGGCATGTGAATTAAATAGGAAATTCCTGATGAAGCTAGTGTGCGCAAAATGATGACAGTTTATACTATAGAGCATCATTAGGGATTTTTCATTCACTAACTACCGTATACCCATAATAAATATTCTCATATATTATCATCTATTAATTTTACCTTGATCATAAGAAATATAAGGAACATGTCAATGCCCTTCAAATTTGTCACTTGATCTTGCATCAGAATATCAATGTCGAGAGGATGAAATATGATGAATGACACAAGATCAATGAATATTATACCATCACACATAAAAAATAATGACATATCTAAATCATTTATCTGATCATAGAAATACGCCGAATATTAGCGTTCTGGTTCCTTGGGTTATCCTGCATGATATAAGGGAAGAGGATAGCCTCTATTTAAAAAATAGATGTCTATTCCTCTTATTTAAAAAAATTAACCAATGAAAATACACAGTGTGTATAATAATTTCATTTCATTTAAAGCTAGAGGCCTTCCTCCCTAGGAAAGTCCCTTTAAACAACATTAAAGGTTCTATATGGGCCATTAGATTTCGTATAATGGTTACACATTGTGTATTCTAATTACATGTATTTTAACTAGCTTGAAACCTTCCTTTAGTCATCATGTATCTTCAATTCAAAAAACAACCCAAAACAGCATCTATGAAAAAAATTACAAAAATAAGATTTCAATAAAAAATAAATGAATTAATAACTCTTATAAAAATTGGGTTCTTATAGTCTTCCCCTCGTATGGGAACTCTTCCCATATTTCATCATCAAAGGGGGAAAACATTGTCTGATAACAACTACAGCCCCAGTTCATCTATGTCACCCTCCAAATCCAAACTATCATAATTTACATGGTATCACTACTATAACAACCATACTAAATGGATATACTAGGCTCATAGAGCCATCATGATCTAGTTATCAATGAATTTTATATTCTCCTCAAATTAAGTATCAATATCTTACTCAACCTATTTGGGATCAAAAGAATGTGATGGTTAGGAAGATAATGACAAATCTCTGACATGTGGAAGATGTTTTGTATTTCACGGTACCTCAAAGGAAATAATAATTGATGTGATACAATCTGGAGTTTCTCAACAATCTAAAATTTTCCCTGAAAACAAGGTGAAACCATACATAACATATATTTGCAACTATTCCCTAACTTGGTTGATACCCCACTAGAAATTACTATCACCGACCAAAAATTATGATTATGTTATGGAGATCAACATATAATTCATGTATAGACAATGAAATATGCATATTATTACAAGTTATATAAACCTACTCTAATTATCATGTATGAAATAAGGACAGAGTACCACTTCCTCTCAGGCATTTAAAAATGATATGAGTGTATGACATGTCCTACCATAAAATGTATAATATGTATTTCAATGAATTGTCCCATGAAATATATTATTATACGATAAGTTGAGGGGAGTTATTTTATTCTCCAATGAACTGATAAAATCAATTACAAGTTCTTAAATCACATCTTCTAAAATATGTATCATCTATTTTGAAGGGTCTTTTGTCTAAATGTAAAAGATATACTAAATAGTGATTGGGAATTGATAGCTCTATCAAACCCCTTTAGAACCTTGTTGTGAAATGGTAGTATGAGTGATCCTGTGTAGCCATATAATCTTAGTAACATAGTGTGTCACCATCTATTTAAATATTAAATTATCCCATATAAAATGGATCATGTATTATTTCATCATTTAATCCAAGAAAACACAAATGTAGTCTCTACCTTAAGAAAATCCTAGTAAGCTAACTACAAATTCCATTTCAACAACTTTCTATTTCCATTCTATGACTAGTAGATGATGTAACGAGATAGATGGTTGATGGTGATTTGTCTTCACCTACTAATATGTAGAAAACATAGTTATAAAACCTACTACCATACATTCCATCACATGCCACAAATTCTAGAGTTTCATATCTTGATACATCTTGGAAATGTCTGGATGAACTGCTGACTGTAACAATTAGGACTCCAACATCACATTGTATCAATTATCATTAAAAACCCAAATATATATATGAATATATATGATGTCATCTCCACCCAAATACTATAACGCCCCGACCCCAGTTACCCAGAGTCGGTGCATTACTACATAACATTGGCATGATCACAAGAAAGATCAAATCTCGAAAGACCGATTGGTTTAGCAGCCTTGGAAACACTAGATATATTCATAAGTTTTACATTACATCATAAAATGAAAAACTACTACAACAACAAAATTTTTCCACAATCCACACTATTAACCCCTCATAAAATCCCTGCAGGTCATTCATAACTTCTTCACATCCTGGGAAAAATAAAACATAGAAAAGGGGTGAGCTCAAATGCCCAGTAAGGATAACAATATAGCGGAAACTTTCATAAATAAGAATAAACATTTAAGGCAATGTATAACTAAAACAAAAGCCTTTTAAATATTAACTTTCAACATGGTATGGCATAAATAAAATGAAATAATTCCATTTACTTATTCACATGGATATTCTACTAATCGAATAATCACATGAAAAAATCAATAACCACTTTCATAATGTTGGAATGCATAATGCCAGACTATCATAACCACATAGCAAAGGCCTCGTGCCAAGACTACAAATAAGATTTTGTCAAGGCCTTGTTCCAAGACACTAGTTTGTCTCATGAGACCTACCGATGCATCGAGGAGCTATAGCGGGCTCCACCCGTCACATATTAAGTCCAATGCATTCCCATATGAAAAGGTTTAAACATAAAATAAACATTCGTATTAAAACTAGCACACGAAATGTCAATACATTCACCATAAACTATGAATGGTATAAAAATAGCACATCCACAGTCAAACATATCACAAAACCTTCAATACAATATAGAAGTTTTGTATCATAATAAACCAACTTCAAATAAGCGTAAAATCCATAAAAGGATGCTGACATAGATGAAATCAAAATTCTTTTTAAAGAAATATCTCCTTTTATTTTGAAATCTTTTAAGATCCATATAAAATCAAACATTTTCTTTGAAAATAATCTTATAAGCTTTTAAGGAAAGCTTTGACGATTTTATAACGGCGGAAAATAACCGCACCCGCCGTATAAGTTAAAAAAAACATTCTTACCTTAATTCTGTCGAAAAGGTTAAAAATCACCTTGTTTGGAAAATGATGGAAAGATTCCTTTATAAACCTCTTATAAAAAGTCAAACAAGTGTATAAATGAATTTAACTCATATCTTAGTAAATAGTAAAAATGTTTTGAAATTCATTTTTAAGAAACATGGATGTGGATGATAAAGAGATATCCCAGTAGATTATTACGTATAAACAACCTCAGATAATGAAGAGATTGTGAAATAAACACTTACCTTGTACTTTTCCTTGGTTGGGGTAGGTTAACCTCCTGTATAATGGTGAAATAGTTGTTATTAAATTATACAAGAATCATATATAATAATATGATATCATATATGATCTTTTAACATTGATTTGTTAATAATATCTTAGAATTATCATCGTTTCGGGAGTTAACTTACTCATTTTCTTTTATATGTTTTGTTACATAAGCCATGGTTGTTGTATCTTATTCATATCCAGAATGATATCTAGTCCTTAAACATCATTTTTAAATCATCAAATGATAATTATACTTGAATGGATACGATGGATAATGAATCTCATCGCGTTCGTGGAGACGGTAGTCCGTACGTACGCACGAGCAACAATATCATTCTTTTGATATTAAAATAATATATAAATGGATGGTATATCATATATAAATAATCATTAACATGTTATATTTATTATTTACATGAATTACACATCATTATTATACCCATCCAAATAATATTATATTGAATAACAATTACACCACGACGTGGAGACGGTAGTCCGTACGTACGCACGTATGGTGACATGTTATTCAAAGGGTGGATGGAATGCTGAATATTGTTGTACCATATTTATAATAACATCACAGTATATGTGAGATACTGGAGTTATTATTTTAGAATGGTAAGAACAAAGGAAGAAGAAGTGGAAGAAGAAATGAACTTGGAGAAGGGTGGTGAAATCATTACCTCTTCTTCGGGTTCTTCCTTTTGATTTGATCAAAAGGGCTCCTTAGGTTGGCTTTCTGATCAAACTAAGGCCTCCAGGTTGTAGTGAGGGATGTTGGGAGAGTATTTGGGCAGAGTTTTGCCGAACCAAAAGGCTTTGAAGGTGTGAAGAAATGAGAAGGAGGAGTGCCCTTTTATAAGAGGGGTGAGGGGTACCTTTGGAAAAGCTAGAGATATTAATTTATAAAAAATTCATATTCGGTTTATAATGGCTCCAAAGTTGACTATTCAAAGGTAAAGGTGGGGATAGGTCTAAAATCACTCAACCAATAGAATTTAGACAGGTTTGGGTACTTATATTAACCTTATCTTTAAGTATTAACTCTAAGTTAATTTGTTTCACTTTTACAATGTCTCTTTGTATTTTTATATAATATGGTTAATAAACTTACTATATACATCCAAGCGACCCCCAAGTAGTACATTAATGATGAACCTATCATGATATAAGTCTCTTGGCAGAACCTTAGATTTTTAGGAATTTAATATCAATTAATAATATAATATTTGTTTTAAGAACTCTTTTATGTCAATTTTGACACTATTCAATAGTTGATTTTTGTGAAACTTTATAACAGATTGATTACTTCGAACAAAGTCTATTAAAGCAATCCTAATATATCATATTATCCTAGAAAATTAGTTTAATTCATTAAAAGTTTCATATTATATTTATTTGGGTATTTATAATATTAATTATTTTAATTTTTCACTATTATAGTAATTACTGTATCATCATTGTGTCATAAATAAATTATTTAATGTATAAAAATTATAAATAAAATATAATTATGTAGGAAATCTTTTTATCTTTCTAATTAATATTTATAATCTAAAATCCAACATATATAACCCTATGTAACAATTGTTTTTCTAAAAGATATATGCTTGTGTCATTTTTGTATTCATTTTAACTTAATTAAAATAAAGTGTCATTATCACTTACAAGTGGATCCATGGGGTCCCAAAATAGACCCAAAGATTCCCATGGTAGACCATGTATCAACCAATAGGGTTAAGACACGTTTTAGGGTAATTTAGTATTATTATAATATTATTTTTTTTAACCCTTATTTACCGGATTTACCCTTAACCATGCTAAATAAAATATTTACCGCAGTAATTATTCAAAATGTCTAAAAATAAAAGATACCTATTTACACAATTTGAACATCCTGATTCCAAATATGGAATACATTTTCCTAAATTCAAAACACAGAAGTGGCAGAAATTAATTTAAAATTAATTCCCGCTGTCAAAACAAAAAGCGTGTTTTTAAGAGATAATAACTATCAAAAGATTGACACTCGTTTATGTTCGGTTTAATTGTAAAATTATGTCCAATGACCACAATTATATTAAATGGTAAAAATATATTCTAAATATACTTTAAAACCACTCAAATTCATAATTTATCACTATTAATTATTTTGATTAAAAAAGTTGTTTTTAATTAAAACTTATTAATTTTCACTATTCATCAAAATATGAAAGTTATCCGAAATGTACCAAAATTTCACCTTAGGCTAAATTCGATATTCCGAATCCAAAAATGAAGTCCATTTTGAAATATAAAATATATATAATTTCAAAAATTAGGTATTACTATTCATAACGGCTGGTTTGATTGGTTGTGGTGTGTGTTAGAACTCGAAGTTGCGTACAACACACACTACTGTATTATTCAAAGGAAAGCGTACCGTGGAAGCTTGGGATGTTTCATTTTAAATTTTTTTTGATGTCCCCATTTAGTCAAAAAGTTTAAAATATTGTATTTAAAAAGTTTTCACTATTAAAAGTTGATAAAAGTGCAATACTAAAAATGAATCTGTTCTTGCATTATGTCTAAGAAACTCATAATATGGATTCTAAAATTATAAGGATTATATAAAGTTTAAAATTTAGTTAACACTATTCATAACCCCTTTTGAATGTATTTTTTTTGTAAGTCATGGTGTGATTGAACTCGGTGTTGCATGTAGTGCAATTTATTGAATTATTTTGAAGAAATAACACGCTATGAAATCTTGGGGTGTTACAAATACAACTCTATAGGTGGGTCCTCACCATAGATACCCTCTAAGGGAGCCAACCCATATTCATCTAAAAAATTCCAACTCATCATCCTAACAAGGAGTGTAGAGTTAAAAATAATGGTTATAAGAGAATAATGCTTTGGAATCTCATGAAACACCAAAATATTATTATAAAAGAGGGCTAGGAACATACATTAATCAATGATTTCTTACATAATTTTTACTTGAGTATTCTAAATCATCACGTCTACTTTATCTTTCCCATTTTTAGCATATAGTGAATATCAAAATAAAGGGGATTATATTTTTTTGTTTTATATTCGTTGTTTGAGATTCATGTCATGATTTTTAAAGATATATCCAAATATCTTGTGGTTTATATAAACTAAAATGTTCCCAACCATAAGTTAGTGTCTCAAGTTCTTTAATGAATTTATAAAATTAACTATATTGAGGTCGTCATCCCAAAATAATCTATAATAGGTATAAATTTGTGGATATTTGAATGAAATTACTATAACCACCTGCATAATGACTTCCCCAAGGAAGATACCTAATGAATCCCATATAATTTTATATCCATTTATAGGCTAGGGAATAATTAGATAATTTTATGAAATAGTACATCCATTAATCTAATTAATTCATTTATCACATGGTTATGACCACAGAATCACCAAAACCTTCTTTATAAGACCATTAAGAGGTGATACATGGCTTGAGAAGTCATGTATAAAATGCATATAATATCCTAATTTCCCCAAGAACTATTTATTTCAAATATGTTCTTCAGATACTTCTATGAACCCATATCACCCAAATTATTTGGGTGGATAGTTACTGAAAATTTGGAGATTATATTTCCCATTAAGGGAACATTTTAAAAAAAAATTGGTACATAAAATGAATTACATAAAATTGATGCTCTATAATTGTGTTTATATAAATACTTATCTTTTTAGAAATATCGCTTTGAGTATGATAATGAACCATGTATTTTTACCTAAATACCAGAATAAAGAAATCTCGATATGGGTGGAAGACCCTATTAATTGAAGCCACACAAATGGAAGGTGGATGTGTAAACTGAACTACATACTGAGATATCGATAGAGACTGTACCATGTATATAAAGCTATATAATCTATTTCTAAAGGCCTGGATCACACTTAATGATAGAATTATCATAATTCAATCTTCAAAAACACTGTAGCTCTTCGTAGCTGGTTAAATATTTCATCAATTTGAGGTAATGAATAAAATTTCATGACCATAATCAAGTTTAACCATCAGTAATCCTAGAATAAATGAAGTTTCAAATATGACATCATGGTCAATATCATTGATTGACTGCATAAATATGTGATTGATTAAAAAAAATTATACACTATACCCTCTAATTATTATTTTTTACTCATAGATCTCTTTAGGTTCCATCTTATATATTGGAATAAAAACTGGAGCTACTCTTGTAATGAGTTAAATTATGTACTCTAACACTCTCATATATAGTAAGAGAAAAATGATCTTCCATGATGTCCAAGAAATGATCTACTATATGTCGAATATCTTTCAGATGTATTCGATGATCATATATGAAGAGACTAGCCATTTTGATGGTAACTCCACATATCCCATGATGTTCTTGCCCAGATCTATCATCCTGAACATTCCACACACCCTTTTAGAGATAAATACTACCCTATAATGATGTAAATGAATCCCTTTAGAGATAACAGTTCACATATTCATGATATGAGACCATCCAATCCATCCTAAGTATAACATCAAATCTCTTCATATAGATAGTGAAGAGGTCCCACATGAATAGAAAACTGCCAACATTAAGAGGTATGCCACTGAATTGGTTTGTTACCTATGACAAAACTTCTAATAGAGTGTCAAGAGTCATCACACCATAGTAATATTGAATTTCATACCAAATAATTTCCACGTTCGATAATGAGATAATGTAGTGTGAAGTACTTTCCTCGAAAAAAGAAGATAGAATAGTGGAGGAATGAGAATAATACCTCATACTACTAAGGTATTTCTATTTTAATCCATGGGTATCAGATTTAATGCATGCATCTAGCATGATCAATGACCATGTGATACAGTTGAGATATATTGAGTAGGTAAATTCAATCGGCACTGATAATTAGAATTCATTAATCCATAACCACGACCTCCTCGGAATTTCCTATCAGTGTTAAACCAACTCTCCACAAGATGCAACCGAAAATATATTTCTTTTGATTGTGGAGCTATTATAGAGACTCATATATAAGAATTATATGAATATGGCCTAAAGAGTCATTGAATATTCCCCATACAATATCTAGTACATCACTCAAAAGGATCCCTATCACATTGCATCTTTAGATATCCCTACATTCCACACTGATGGCATATAACATATCCTCTAGTTTATAATGTATGTCGACCACTTCCCTTATGAGATGTATCTTGGGTACCATTACTACATATGGAATAACTACTACCCTACCTTGACACTAAACCTTTGTGAAAAAAATATTATCATTCATTCGGATTCGGTCTATGATAAGATTCTGTTTCTTGATCTCAATAAAATAGGTATGCAAAAGGATTTCCCCTAAGTAAAGATGGAATACCTATTCCCAACCATGAAATACCTTAAATGAGAGTGATCATCATCATCTCGATGTAATGGAAATCATTAATACATGGAATAATGCATAGAATAATTAAAAACTAACATAGATCCTTTCTAAAGTTGGAAGATATATGTGGATCATTTTGATCTTATCATCCGTTGACATGTTTAATCATAAAAGATAGTCTGGAAATCTTCCAATACTATTCTCAAATGATGAATTTCCTGGTTAATCACATCCCACTTTCAGTAGGACGATTCACAGAACATATAGGTTTCTATAATCAACTACCTCTCAAGAGGCGTAGCTAGAGGATAAAATATAGAAAATGTGTCCTCTATCCAAGACTCACATTCATGTAGATAGAAATACCGCAAAGTTATTTGATGATGCTTTGGATTGAACTCACAATATAGAAAATACAAAGTTGGTTTTAGTCCTGGATCACCATATATAAACTGCTTCAAATGTAGGAAACTCTGATGAAGGTGAGAATCTGTTCCCAGATATTGTATAATATGGTGTTCATCATGTTTCAAACATTTTAGTAAGATTAGGGGCTTAGGTCCCACCATCTCTATAGTGTTGTCATTTCCACCCTCATGGTGTGTGAAACTAGGATGTGGTGGTGGAATAAGTCTATAAATATCAAGCACACAATTTAGAAAAAGCATTGAAGTAGATAGATAAAATAGTTTCAAAAAACATTCAAGAAGAAGGTATTAAACCCAATGTTATACTACCCCAAATACACACATTAGATTCTAGGTATTGTTATGTGATATGATTTAACTTACAAGGGTTATGATATGCTATTGGTCAAAAAAATTCTCTTATTTTTCTTGAATCTATTTTATATTTATATGTCATGTTTAACATTTTACGTTATCATTTTCTTATATAAATATGTCAAGGTTCTATTAAAATTCACTGTAATTCCCAATGAATAAGAGCACATAAACCTTTTCATTGTAATCAATAACTATTTAAAATCTATTTAACCCTATCAACAATCGGTCTCAAACTGTATCAAGTGATATATGGTGAATCGAAATGATAAATTACCCATTCCAATCGATGAGGGTCTATACAACTCATGTATTAACACAATAAATCCCTCAAACACTTCCAATGAGTAGTTCATGTAACCATAGGTACATCGTTGGAATGCGTATAAATTAGTTATTTAAGATTCCACCTTAATGCTATACATGTAAAACTGTTTTGTTTGATGCTTTCCCAGTAAATAACAAAACCCTACACTATAGATGGTGTTAGAAGAACATGAATACATATATATATATATGGATCACTCAATAACATCACAAATTATAGTTGAATAAAGGTAGTGAAATAAACATAAATGAAATTAAATATCAATGTAATGTGAATGATTCGTGCCTAGATTAATACATGTAATGATACTCCAAGACCTTCTTTCATTGGACAAAGGATAAATTGAAATACTCAGTCATAAAAATAATAATAACCATCACTTATCAAGTGCATCCCCCAATGGTCTAATGATGTCATCTCTAAAAATAAATATACCATAAAAAAATCTAATATTTTGAAACTAGGAATTTAACCCGAATGCAATATATGTTTTCCCAATCGCGACTTATAACCAAGTTAGAAGGAATTACTAATGTTATTACTATTATCTCAAAATAGTAATGTAATAATTTAACACATGTAATACCACATTGTGACAACCCAAAACATAGTCCTACATAAAGGTACCCTGATCTATGTTGGGAACATGGCCTCAAGTACGCCACCCCTTACGCTAGAGGATGCCGAATATCAATGGGGGCCTATGGTGTGTCTATGGGGATACTATCCCATTATAACCAGAGTAGAGAATAATAGATATATAATAATATGTAATAAGAAGATGAATATGTCAAAATATGACACAACGGAAACATAAACCATAATAACTCAACCTGTAACCTTATGTTGTGGAAAAATGAATAAAAACGAAAGTAATAGATAATAATCAAAGATAGAAACTAAATATTATAATCAATAATGATAATGTATGTCATGTATCTATAAAAAAGAATGCATATATATAATGTATTAGGTAGTAGAACTGTATATCATATAAAAATATCAAAAAAATAAGTCGAAAGCTATCCAGTCATACAGAGAACTGACCCCGTCACATAATACCAAGTGATAACATAAGAAAGAAATAATGATATGATCTAAAAATATGGATACTTCCCCTTATCAACAACTATATACATACAATATTTCCATATAATAATCGAATCCTTGACAATGTGGGAGATAAATTATAGTAGGTCTCCACCAATGATTGTAATACAATCCTGTTTGTGAAATATAAACTGAATCATTGTGAAGGTATATATAAATTTAAATAAATTATATAATGATAATAAATTCCTACTTCGACCATTGTCATGACCCGACCCTACCCGGGCTCGAGCCGCAACTACCACAATCCTGCCTCCAATGGCCAGGGGCTGGCAACCAGCGCCGAAGGCACAATAACTCAGGGAGGCCATTTCCTATGTACCTGTACCCACACACACACGCAACACACTTAATGAAAAAGTGCAGAGTAAAAGAAAATAAAAGGGAAACTGCTATAAATAAAACACAATGTGCATAGACCACTAAAAGTACAAAGAAAGTGCTGAAGGTAAACTGAAAAGGAAAGGGGAAAAAAACACGCCCAACTAGAAAAGTTCCACAACCCGGAAACAGGTAAACAAAAAGGAAAACAGCTAGAAGGGTCCCCCACCCAGAACTCGACTCCGACCACCGCACACGGTCCACGCTCCCAAGCTCCTAAGCTCCTCTGATGTCACGACCAACATGTCCGTCGTCTGCAAGGGCACACCAAGTGCGGGCAAAGCCCAAGAATGGGTGTGTTTAAAAATACTCAGTAGGATACCCCGAAGGCTCGAGGGAGAAACAAAGAAGGTACCGAATGGTGAGCAGTAGAGAGAATAGGAAAAGTAAAGGAATACAACAAGGGGTGCAGTGGAGTAAAAGTAAAGAGTCCAGCTCAACCCAACAAGAGGAAAGGAGGTAGACTCGTCCAGGCACAAGGAGTTGGAAACGGTGAGAATATGAGCTTCCCATCGAGTCTTCGCTACCTATAGTAGGAGAGAAGACTCATCCAACCACAAGAAGCTAGACACAGGAATCATGTGCCATACCCCACGCGTCTTCGCCTCTCTTGGAGGGAGAGTAACCAAGCCCAAGAAGTGGGTACTCGAACAAGGTATATACAAATATATATTCTATACAAGAAGCTCGAACAAGCTCGTAAGGGGATCTCCATCCCATAGCTCATCCCAAGAAAAGAGTATCCAACAGTCCCAGACATAACCCCCATCAATGCCCAGCATCCCACACGTCATCCCCAAACTACAAGTCAAGTGCTCTATCACCGCACCTTGACACTATCCACTTTGGGCGGCACTAACTCACCCGCCCGGATTTTGGTCGCGTCACAAGGACGCGTCTCGGTGGGGGGAAGCGCTCCTCATACTTGAGAGTTCTGGGGGAATGTCAAGCCACAACTCGTCGTTGCCCCGCAGTCAAGAGGTCTCCTCAAATTCAAAGTCGTTCCATCACCGACCTGTACAACCAAGGGTCCCACTCTGGTGGTCAAGGAGGCAAGCTATAGACTAGCCTAGTAGAAAGGACTGTGTCTGGAATGCCAACATGTGTCCCACTAACCAGCCCTGCTGGAGGGTAATTCATAACCAGATATCGGGTGACCCACTGCCCAGCCCTGCTGGATGTTATACTCTAATACATCATCATGCGACCCACTACCCAGCCCCACTAGAGTGTAGACCTTAATACATCATCAGGCGCCCCACTGCCCAGCCCCGCTGGAGGGTAAACCTGGAATAAGTCGAGAGGCGACCCATTGCCCAGCCTTGCTAGAGGGTAGACCTGGAACTAGACGACGGGCATCCCACTACCCATCCCTGCTGGAGGGTAGACCCTAAGAGGTCTTCGGGTGACCCACTGCCCATTATCTGTTGGAGGGTAGACCATAAGTGTATCGGGTGACCCACTGCCTAGTCTCTACTGGAAGGTAGACCCTAAGTGCGTCGAGTGACCCACTGCCTAGTCTCTGCTGGAGGATAAACCCTAGAAGTCGATGAGTAACCCACTGCCCAGCCCTACTGGAGGGTAAAACTCAGAACTGCTCTAGCCATATCTATAGGAGGGCACAACACTGGCCAACCGAACACGGGGTGGGTATCGCGCAACCATCCAACTCCGGAACAAGAACAGGGGAAAACACTCAACCCTGCTGGTCTAAACCATCGAGCATAGAGCCGGGGGAAAACTCAACCCCGCTGGTTGAAAAATGAGACACGAGGGACCCTCTACGTCGCGAGAGGTCAAAGTACGCAAAGCATAGCATGGCACGCACATGGGGCCCACTCGACGTGGGGCCCCATGTCAACCCCAACCGAACGCAAAAATGTTCTCAGGTACAAACAAACACATGTACCTCCAAGCGCTCTCGTATACTCCCAGAGTATACCGCGTTCCAGCCCAAAGGCTATCGTGCACATGACACCCAATGTCAACGTGAAGGCGTGACGTAAAAACTCCACCTCAAAGGCCTAGGCACGAGCAACCAAATCTATTCAAGCATTACTTCACTCAAACAGGAGTGCACGCGATCACTCGCCAAGGGTCCGCTACAAACAGAGTAGAAGAACTGCCCCAGGGGAACCTTCACATTTCCACATTTAATAAGATCTCACAAGAGGCTCCTCACAATCAAACGGATTATACCGTTGTGATCCTCGTGGAAACACAAGCGAGATATACTACTTACTCGCCTCAAATGGTCAACCGGTGAAAATGGTACTATTCACCATAACCAAACCCATGTGGGGCCCACCCCAAGATCCTGAAACTGAACAAACGGATCACGCCACTACGATCCCCTCGGAAAAACACAAGGGACTGGATACTCAATCGCCCAAAATGGACACCCAGTGGAAAAGGTACTATTCTGGCTTACCGCACACGAGCAGTACCATGCGGGACCTGCACCCCGGCCCCGAAGCACTGCCAACGGATCACACCATTGCGATCCTCTCGAAAAAGCACACAAGAAAGACTATTCACTTGGCCAAAACAGTCGTCCGCTGATAAAGATGGAAAATCACCATCGACGCACAGACGCCCCTAGTGGGCCCCACACCATCGTGCCGAATTAGAGCGGGCGGATTGCACCATTGCAATCCCCTCAGTAAAACACAATGAATTTAGTGCTCAAACACCCCAAACAGATGTTGGGTGGAAAAACTATATTTCAATGTAAAAATTGCGAACTAGTCCCTGTGGGGACCGCACCATGTCTCCAACCCGAACACTTCAAAATCGTCTTAAAAAGTCCGCACGAGGACTGGGGTCACACTGCCGCTGACAGTGCATCAATCAGACATCCCAAATAAAAGTTTGGCATGCCGCAACAATAATTAATTAAATAGTTAATTAATTTTTCATATAAAGTTTTTTGTGCCACCAAGCAACGAATCCAAACCATAAGGGCTCCGATCCAACATTGGAAGGGTCGGCTGAGCTCCGGGGCCACTGCGCCTCTGACGGCACTTTAAATGGACGCTCGGCTCGTGAAGCACGTCTGTTGCAAACTTTAATAATAATTTAATATTATGAAATTAACGTTTTGGGGAACCCATCATTGGGCGCTGGACCCGACAACCACGAAACTCACTTTAAACAAACCACATCGCCGATATGAACTCGTCTCCGTAGACAGTGCGTCAAACAGACGTGCCGTTTGGAAATTACGGCCCCCCGAATATAGGGGGGTGGGGGCCAACCGGGCCTGTCCAGACCGGCGGGTCCGGTCCTAGATTGTCGGCCCGTGGCGCAGCTGTGGGTCCGGTCCAACATGCCACGCCCCACTGGTCGGGCCCGCCTCAACCCACCGGACCCGAGCGGGTCTAGTTCTTCCCATCCAACTAGCCAGTAGGCCGGTCCTTGTTGACACCCAGCAGGACCCACGCGACACGGGTCCTGGTCTACTACTCCGCCCCCGAGGTCAGCGCAGCTGCCTCCTCCGATCGTGACAGGAGCTGCGTCGCAGCCTCCACTGCCCGCCTCTGCTCCGTTGATGCCGGCTCCGCCTGACGCCTGCGCCCCGCCTCCATTCAACCACGCTGCGCCGGCTCCCGCTCAAACCTCGGCACTCCGCCGTTACCCTCAGCTCACCGGACGACGCCACCGAGGTCCGCCGCTCCTTCCGGTTGATCTCCACCCGCTCGACGCACTATGGCTGCCGCGTGCAGATGCCGTCCACCCAACCGTACCCGCTGGAGCCCGCAACTCCGGCTTCATCTCGGTTCTCCGCCGCCGCCTGCTACTGGAACTCCCAAAGCCGGCCGGAGAAGCTCGTTAACCACCGGAAAAACAAATTCACGCAGATTTCGATGAACGTCTGCATCCCCATCCGAACCCAGATTTCAATTCCGAAACAAGTGTTTGAGAGCGTAGAAGGTAGGCTACAAAATCATGGGGTTTTCTCGGAAATTTAACCTCATTTCAAAGTATATAATTGAATTCGAAGAGAGTGCGAGAACCAAAATGAAAACGCAAAAAAGTTTACCTGCTAGGTGCTGTCCAGAGCTTCACCGGTGATCCGCACCTCGCCGGAGCGTCCTCACTGGAGGGGAGGAGGAGAGGAGGAGCTACTCCTTGTTGAGCTCTTCTGCCAGGGGGAAGGGGAAGGAGGGGGTGCGGTTGGGGTTTAAAAAAGAAAAAAATAAATTAATTAAAATTTAAATTAAATCCCATATTTTGACATGCACCTGAAACGCCCCACAGGGTCGAGGTTAAGCCTGCCCTAGGGTAAGCACCACCTCCCGATCACAACGGTGGTATCAAAATTTGATTACGAGCTTCCATTTTAATGTTATAACGCTGGACGCCCAAAGCCGCCAAATTACAAAAATGCCCATGGGCCATTTTTCACAGACGGCCCTTGCCCGCAAAACATACACCCCTCATAGGGTAAACGACATGCTCTGAACTCAACGGTGCCCTCGGTTTTCCAATCCGAGCCAACTTTTAAGAGATACTTGAGTTTCAACATTAAACGAATTAATTAATTAATTAATTTATCCGTTTAATCTTTCAAAAGCGAGCGAGGGGTCCAAAAATCCCGCACCGACATGTTTTGTGTCGTTCTTAGGGTAAACACCCAATTCAAGACCCATCCGTACACTCATATCCCTGATCTGAAGCACCGTTTAAGAGTTATCCCATATATTTTGTGATTCCAGTGTGAACGCACTGAAAATTTAATTCCGGCCACTTCAGGGCTCGGAATCGCACGTCGTCTGAAGGCGCTGCTCTGGAATAACATCAAGAAATATTTTAAAGTCTTTTGTAGAAAAAATTGGGTTCTTACATCATTCCCTCCTTCAAGATTTTTGTCCCCGAAAAGAAAAACTAGGGAGCAACACAGGGTACTAAGCCCACAACTGGCTTTTCGTACCCTGAAGAACCCACATACAGCTCTGCGTCACTGCACATAGACCAAAGGATTGATCCGTTCATGCGAGGTTGGCCCTTGCTGATGTCGTGCACCGACACTAGACTTTGGTGTTAGGGCAAGGCGGTAGAGATCCTCGATGTCCCTCTGCATGGTCTCAAATGGTCTGAAGGACCTCGGGGGTAGCTCACGTCCCCGACCAAACCTTTACATCGCATGTCGCGACTGGAATCACCGCCTGCACCTAGAACAATGCCCAGTGATACCTTCCATCATAATATCCATATGGTGGGACACCCAAGGATATCTGGTCACACAACATTTCACAGTCGATGTATCGCAACCAAGACTCTCTTAATCACTCGAAAAGTGATGGAGTCGACACCATCGACTAAAGAAAAACATCTCACGCCTTTTACCTTACCAACATAAGGTTACACCTGATGCCCTGCGTCACCATGGTATCACCTAGAACAAGGAGTAGGGAGGGTAGCATTTCACATGAAGAATAGAAAAATTCTACTTCAAAAAGTAGAATAACTATAGAGTGTACCTCTTGCCACCTCCTGCTATGCAGGGTCCTTGACATCCAAAGCCTACGGCTATCTGTGGTCCCAACTGTCATCTCCCGGAGCCTGACGTAGACCGCCTAGTGGTGATGGGGAGATCTCGTAAAGTCATCCCCCACAACCATATCCTCCCGATTCTTAGCTTGCACCACCTCTCTGGGTACTACTCTGATCACAGTGCTACCTCCGTCGTGGTGGTGCACCTGCTTCTTGTCCGAAGCGCTTCATATGCCTGGTCGGGCAGTCCTGTGCTAGGTTACATCGCTCGTCGCAAGCATAGCACTAAATCTCCCTAGGCTGCACTGGGGCCCTCCAGCTCCACTGTAGTGTATGACCACGCCCCTAAGTCTGGTTGTCAGAAAGCCACCTGCGTCGAGGTCCTGCTTGTTGGAGCCCGCTAGTTGTGGCAGACATCTCAGCTCCAACGTGCTTGCTGCCACCACCAACTCCAGGATGTGACAGGAAGCTCTCCGTCACCAGTGCCTACTCCAGCACCCCGTTATATGTGGAAAATCCCAAGGGTACTATGACAGCACGAATATATCATCCGAGACCCTGCTCAATCTTCCACGCTCAGATGTTATCTCCATGGACCAAGTCCGGGTAAAAGCGTGCATGGTCTGCAAAACTAGCTGCGTACATGGCCACCGTCATCCCTCCCTACTGAAACTGAAGGAGCTCCTGAATCCGAATGGAGAGCAAGCAGGAGGGGCAAAACACCTCATGGAACAACAACTGAAAGTCACCCCAAGGAAGCGATGACTCGTCAAGAAGCTGAGTTACTAGACTCCACCAACGCCAAGCTAATCCACAAAAAAAGATGGCTGCCAAAGCCACTCTCTGATCTGTCGGCGTCTGCACAAGCCTGAAAAGGCAAACCACTGCCTCGAGACAAACCTCTACTGCCTGAGGGTCTGGTTCACCACGGAACCTCAGCTGTCTCTACCGCGGGAACTCACAGAGAGTGCTCAACCTGCGCCCAAGCTCCGCCAGCTCTACTGAAGCTGTCTTCTGCTCAACAGGTGGGGGTGCTGCTACCAGCCCACCCAGAGAAAAGGGCTTGCATGATGGGTCATGGACCGTGGCCTCGTAGCTCACAGGGTCATCGTCATGTCCCCAAAGATGGTATCCTTGCTGGATGTCTTCGCCGAGACATCCTGAATATTATCAAGGAGTGTCGCGGTCAATTGAGCATAATGTATATACCAATAACCACGATGGGGAGCTGACTCAAGAAGGACCGTCAAAGACACAATCCTATGTGATGCACAAACCAATATACCCTGAAACAAGTGTCTCAGCATGTTGAGTCGACAAGCGGGTTATCAGGGTCCTGGTGAATTGATACGTCAGCCGCCGCACCATCACTGGACTCCCTGGCCTGAGAGCCGCTCTCGAGACACATTAACACTGTTTCCCTATATCCCAACCAATTCTTATTTTAGGGACGTCCTCACAACGTCCCATGGAACGAACCACTTCTAATACCCCTTTGTCACAACCCGACTGTACCCGGGCTCGAGCCGCAACTACCCCAAGCCCGCCTCCATATGCCAGGGGGTGGCGACCTAGGCCGAAGGCACAATAACTCAGGGAGGCCTTTGCCTGTGTACATGTACACACACACACACAGCACACTCAATGCAAAAGTACAGAGTAAAAGAAATGAAAAGGGAAACTGCTATAAATAAACCACAATGTGCATCGACCTCTATAGGTACAAAGAAAGTGCTGAAGGTAAACTGAAAAGGAAAGGGGCCAAACACGCGCCCAACCAGAAAAGTGCCACAACCTGACAATAGGTAAACAAAAAGGAAAATAGCAGGAAGGGTCCCCCACCTGGAACACAACTCCGACCCCTGCACGCGGTCCACGCTCCCATGCTCCTAAGATCCTCTGACGTCATGACCAACCTGCCCATCTTCTACAAGGGCACACCAATTGCTGGAAAATCCCAAGTAGGGGTGAGTATAAAAATACTCAGTAGGATACCTCGAAGGCTCTAGGGGGAAACAAAGGAGGTACCGAAGGTTGAGCAGTAGAGAGAACAGGAATAGTAAATGAATACAACAAGGGGTACAGTGGAGTAATAGTTAACAGTCTAGCTCAACCCAAAAAGAGGAAAGGAGGTAGACTCATCCAACCACAAGGAGATGGAAACGGTGAGAAGATGTGTTTCCCATCGAGTCTTCGCTACCAATAGCATGAGAGTAGACTCATCCAACCACAAGAAGATAGACACTGAAATCACGTGGCATACCCCACGTGTCTTCGCCTCTCCTGGAGGGAGAGTAACCAAGCCCAAGAAGTGGGTACTCAAACAAGGTATATACATATATATATATTCTCTACAAGAAGCCCGAACAAGCTCGTAAGGGGATCTCCATCCCGTAGCTCATCCCAAGAAAAGAGTAGCCAACAGTCCCAGACATAACGCCCATCAAAAACCAGCATCCCGCACGTCTGCCCAGAACTAAATGTCAAGGGCACATTCACCACACCTTGACACTATCTGCTTTGGGCGGCACTGACTCGCCCGCACGGTTTTAGGTCGCGTCACAAGGACGCGTCTCGTTGGGGGGAAGCGCTCCTCGTACTTTATAGAAAGGAATGAGTTTTGAATGCCAACAGGTGTCCCACTGCCCATCCCTAATGAAGTGTAATTCATAACCAGATATCGGGTGACCCACTTCCCAGCCCTGCCAAAGTGTAAACCCTAATACATCATCAGGCGACCCACTGCCCAGCCCCGCTGGAGGGTAGACCTTAATACATCATCAGGCGACCCACTACCCAGCCCCGCTGGAAGGTAAACCTAGAATAAGTCGATAGGCAACCCACTGACCAGCCGTGGTGGAGGGTAGACCTGGAACTAGACAACTAGTGACCCACTACCCATCCCTGCTGGAGGGTAGACCCTAAGTGGTCATCGGGTGACCCACTGCCCAGTCTCTGCAGGAGGGTAGACCCTAAGTGCATCGGGTGACCCACTGCCCAATCTCTGCTAGAGGGTAGACCCTAAGTGCGTCGGGTGACCCACTGCCCATTCTCTGCTAGAGGGTAAACCCTAGAAGTCGATGAGTAAACCACTTCCGAGCCCTGCTGTAGGGTAAAACTCAGAACTACTCTGGCCATCTCCTCAAGAGGGTACAACACTAGCCAACCGAACATGGAATGGGTATCACGCAACCATCCGACTCCGGAACAAGACCAGGGGAAAACACTCAACCCTGATGATATAAACCATAGAGCACAGAGCCGTGAAAAAACTCAACACTGATGGTCAAAAAACGAGACCCGAGGGACCCTCTACGTCACGAGAGGTCAAAGTATGTAATCATAGCATGTCACACACATGGGGCCCACTCAACGTGTGGCCCCAAGTCAACCCCAACCGAACGCACAAACGTTCTCAGGTACAAACAACCACATATACCTACAAGCGCTCCCGTATACTCCCTGAGTATACCGTGTTCCAGCCAAAAGGCTATCGTGCACACGACACCCAACTTCAACGTGAAGGTGTGACGTACCAACTCCACCTAAAAGGCCTAGGCACGACCAACCAAATATATTCAAGCATTACTTCACTCAAACAGGAGTGCACATGATCAATCGCCAAGGGTCCTCTACAAACACAGTAGAAGAACCGCCCCTAGGGCACCTTCACATTTCCACATTCAATAAGACCGCACAAGTGGCTCCCCACAATCAAACGGATTGTACCGTTGTGATCCTAGTGAAAAAACACGCGAGATAGACTACTTTCTCACCTCAAATAGTCAACTAGGGAAAAAGGTACTATTCACCGTAACCACACCCGCGTGGGGACCACCCCAAGATCTTGAAACCGAACAAATGGATCACGCCACTACGATCCCCTCAGGAAAACACACGGGACAAGATACTCAATCGCACAAAATGGACACCCTGTGGAAAAGGTACTATTCCGTCTTACCGCACATGAGCGGTACCACACGGGACCCGCACCCTGGTCCCGAAGTGCTGCCAACGGATCACACCGTTGTGATCCTCTCGAAAAATCACACAAGATGGACTATTCACTTGTCCAAAACGGTCACCCGGTGATAAAGATGGAAAATCACCATCGACGCCCAAACGACCCTCGTGGGCCCTGCACCATCATGCCGAATTAGAGCGAGCAAATTGCACCATTGCAATCCCCTCAGAAAAACACACTGAATGCATTGCTCAAACACCCCAAACAGATATCGGGTGGAAAAATGACATTTCAACGTAAAAGATGCGAACTAGGCCCTATGGGGCCCGCACCCTGTCTCCAACCTGAATACTTCCGAAAGTGTCTCATAAAGACCGCATGAGGACTGGGGTCACACTGCCGCTGATGGCGCGTCAATCAAACATCCCAAATAAAAGTTAGGCCTGTCGCAACAATAATTAATTAAATAATTAATTAATTGTTCGTATAAAGCGTTTTGATCCACTGAGCAACGAATCCAAACTGTAAGGGCTCCGATCCAACATTGGAAGGGTCGTCTCAGCTCCGGGGCCACTGCGCCTCTGACGACACTTCAAACGGATGCCCGACACGCGAAGCCCGTCCGTTGAAAACATTAATAATAATTTAATATTATTAAAATAAAGTTTCGGGGCACCCATCTTCGGGCGCAGGACCTGAAAACCCCAAATATCACTTCAAACAAACCGCGTCGCCAATACAAACTCGTCGCTGCAGACAGTGCGTCAAATAGATGCGCCGTTTGGAAATTACGGCCCCTCGAATATAACGCGGGGGGGGGGGGCAACCGGGCTGGTCTGGACCGGCCGGCCCGGTCCTGGACTGCTGGCCCGCGGCCCAGCCGCGGGTCTGGTCCAACATGCCGCGGCCTACTGGCCGCGGCCCACCTAAACCCACAGGACCTGAGCAGATTCAGATCTTCCCATCCGACCGGCCAATAGGCCGGTCCTTGTTGACACCTAAAAGGACCCGCGCGACGCGGGTCCTGGTATGCTACTCCGCCCCCAAGGTCAGTGCGGCTGCCTCGTCCGACCGCGACAGGAGCTGCGTCGCGGCCACCATCGCTCGCCACTGCTCTGCTGAGGATGTTTCCTCCTGACGCCTACTCCCCCCCTCCATTCAACCATGGCGCACCGGCTCCCGCTCGTACATCGGCACTCTGTCGTTCCCCTCGGCTCACCGGACACCACCACCGAGGTCCACCGCTACCTCCGGTTGATCTCCACCCGCTCGACGCACCGCGGCAGCCCCGTGCAGCCGCTGACCGCCCGAACGTATCTGCCGGAGCCCATGACTCCGGTTTCATCCCGGTTCGCTGCCGCCGCCTGCTGCCAGAACTCCCAAAGCCGGCCAGAGAAGCTCGTTAACCACCGGAAAAACAAATTCCCGCAGACTTCGACGGTCATCCGCATCCCCATCCGAACCTGGATTTCATTTCCGAACAAGTATTTGAGAGCTTAGAACGTAGGATACGCAATCATGGGGATTTCTCTGAAATTTAACATCATTTAAAATTATATAATTGAATTCGAAGAGACTGTGAGAACCAAAACGAAAACGTAACAATGCCTACCTGCTGGGCGCTGCCTGGAGCTTTTCCAATGATCCGCACCTCGCCGGAGCGCCCTCGCTGGAGGGGAGGATGAGAGGAGGAGATCCTCCTTCTTGGTTGAGCTCTTCTGCCAGGGGGAAGGGGAAGGTGGGGGTGGGGTTGGGGTTTAAAAAAGAAAAAAATCAAATTAATTAAAAATTAATTTAAATCCTCAATTATGACACGCACCTGAAACGCCCGACGAGGTCGAGGTTAAGCCTCCCCTAGGGTAAACACCACCTACCGAGCACAACGGTGGTCTCAGACTTTGATTCTGAGCTTCCGTTTTAATGTTATAAAGTTCGACGCCCAAAGCCGCCAAATAATAAAAACACCCCTAGGGCCATTATTCACAAACGGCCCACGCCCAAAAAACTTACACCCCTACTAGGGAAAACGACATGCTACTAACTCAACAGTGCCCTCAGTTTTCCAATCCGAGCCACCGTTTAAGAGGTACTTGAGTTTCAACATTAAAATAATAAATAAATTAATTAATTTTTCCGTTTAACCTTTCGAAAGCGAGCGAGGGGTCCAAACATCCAGCGCCGACATGTTTTATGTCGTTCCAAGGGTAAACACCCCATTTCGGACCCGTCCGTACACTCAGATATCTGATCTGAAGCACCGTTTAGGAGTTATCCCATTTATTTGATGATTCCAGAGTGAACACACTGAAAATTTAATTTTGGCCACTCCGGGGCTTGGAATCGCACGCCGTCTGAAGGCGTTGCTCTGGAATAACATCAATAAATATTTCAGAATCTTTCGCAGAAAAAATTGGGTCCTTATAACCGTATCTTGTAATGTATCTGAACCTGAGATCATTTAATTAATTCAGCTTCATTCAATTTATAAATATTTTTCACATGATGTATAAAAATTTTGAATCATATCATGACAACAAGATTAATGGATCTCAGATATAACAAGGCATCTTATAATGATGCTAATAGTAATGTTAATCCAAAGTATTAACCAAACACATCCATGACCTTATGGGTTGAGCCAACTCAATAATAAGAGAAAGCGTAGATAAATGGGCTTGACTATAATCCAATGGGTAATCACTAAAGGTATTTCACTGTAAATTATTCTAATAGAGACTGTGGATCTTGTCCAATCTAATACGAGCTAATCATAACTAGTCCCAATGGGGAGAATCAATGGAACCACATGTTAGAAAAAATAAATTAGGATCCAAGAAGTGTATCTGAGGAATCCTAATATATAAGATATATTTAAGGGATTATATGATATCATGCAGGGAATCATTTTTTAGAAAAGGACCATGTTCCAACGAGGGTATCTTCCTTTAAAATTAGAACCATGAATAGAAACGGCATCTCTATGTGCTCAAGGAATTATATTAGTAAACCAAGGATGTATCAATTCTAAAAATAATTCAATATATGAAATTTTCCATATAAAATATGCTACTTATACATAGATCATTATTTAATTTAGGCCATATGACACTAATTCTGCTGATTAATTCAATCGGCTCATTCCATTAACTTTCTTACGACGTTAATGGGATAAATAAGGCGTTCAAATATTTTATACATTAATTTCATAAAAAATTACCAGGTCCACTCAATTACCAATCATAATAATGAAAATGATGGATAAGGATGTAGAACCATTTATAATTCAATTGAAAATAATTATGCCAAGTGATACATATCATATATAATTTTCATTTACAATTATGCCTAATTTAATATATCAAAACACTAACATTAGAAGGTTTATAAGATAATACAATGTTAAATACATGATAAATTCATTCATATTATTAAACACATATCTTTATTAAGTCTATGTCAATGTACACCGAAATGATACAGAAATAGTCATATAAAAACACTAGAAGCACAATATTAGGAAAAACCCCTAATCAAGGTGGTAATTGATGATAACATAACCTCCAATGATTATGAACATATATAGAATGAGATATATAATATGATCATGAAAATTATAAGAAAAGGGAATGAATAAAATTGGAAACACCTAATGTAATTGATGTTCAAAGAATGAAAATTATTTATAAAATGATGAAACATGAGGGTTGTTTCATAGACCACATACCATATACCCACAATACTCTCCCCATCCAATATTAACCATTAGTTTTTCATGTATCATATGAAATATAATTAATGGATAAATACCCTAAAAATAGGCTATATGATCCTACTTTAAAATAGTTTCATCTAAGAAAATCAAATAACTAGTAACCCAAGGTGAATGAATATATTACTAGTGCACATAAAACATGAAAAATAGATATATAACTACATTCATGGATTGACGAACAACACTAAATCATAGTGTTACACTTCCATGGGAGATCATGTGTGATTAAAGAGAGGGGGTGAACCATTATAAAAAAAACAGTCCCCTGCCTCTTATTTCAAAAAAACTCTGGAAGATAAATTCTGTAAAAATGAATTTCACATCATGTAAATATATAGGTCTTACTCCATGGAATAACCATTTACATGAAGTGGAAGGCTCATATTAGATGATTACATATCCTACAGTGGTCACATGCCATGTTTTACAATGAAACATCAAATAACTAGAATGCAACTTAGATTTATATATCTTTCCACTTAATTTTAAAAAAACCATCATTCCAATTTCATAATATATTGTCAATTAAAAAAATAATTATGGTATGTGTTCAACTTGAAAAATAATAATTCCATACTCAGTAAGAAAAAGTGTTCTTATACAAAAGGATGTAAACAAATTCGAAACTCAAATACATAGCTCAATAATCTCAGGAACCAAATGAGTAAATTTTTGGAAATATAAAAATGGGAAATCGATGGTATGTTTTCCAGAGTCAATCTGGTCATTTTTAAATGTGACTGACCACTTTCAACAAACTTCTCCCATAATTTAATAAAAATTGATTCATCAAATATATTATTCTTTTTCATTAACAATTTCAATTCATTTAAAAAATATTTATTTTTATTTCCAAAGCTGTTGAATCATTCATATAAAGTAGAAACACAAGATCTGTTGGGTTTTTTATCTTATTTAATCATAAAAACCCTTTATCAGACTCATCTTTCATTGATTTAATTATCTTATTCTACTTCTAGGGTGATAAAACAACATTCATATTTACATTAACCATTAAATATAATTTATGTACTTTGAAATTGAGTGATTTATTATCTTATTTATACAAAATTGACTTTATCAATGTGAAAAAAACTAATTTCATCCTTGAAATTTTTTCATCTCCTATTAATAAAATTTCATTCTTTCATTTCTACAACATAATTTTTTAATCTTCATTACGATGAAGATGTTTACCAATATATATTATATAAAATTTGGATTCTGTAGAAAAATCCACATTATAAAACTATTCTTATTTGATTCAAAAGATATGAAAACTTACATTACTAAATTAATTAACCTCATATTGAAATAAAAATATAATACAAATATGTGTGAATCTTTAAAACTAAGTTTGTCTCCTTTCCTCCGAATTATAAAAACCTGAATTATCAACATAAAAACTATGGAATCGGGTTTCAAAGTATACACTATCAATATTATATCTAATATTGGAAATAATAATGGATTTGCATAATTTTTCAAAAATAAACCAAAATTTTTAGGTATCCTTTAAATTATATAATATACCAATCAAAGAAAAATAAATTCTATATGATTTTAAATTGAATATTTAACATTTAAGTATCATAATTATAGATTAAAATTTTAAAAAAGTAATTCATCTTCCAAAATAAACACAAAATGTGAATACATTTCAGTTTCTATGGGAATACGATGAATATAAAAATGTTAATTTTAAATAAAAACCTCTTACTATCCCTAATATCTAATAATTTCAGTCAAGAATGAGTCAATTTTACTATAACATTATTTATTGAACAACCTTTCTTTCAAAACTACTTTGTTTGCTATATTGGTTGGTATAGTCATTTTGAAAAAAAAACCAAAAATAAATGAGAATATCAAATCAGAAAAAATCCTAAATGATAAGATGAATGGAAAAATATCAGGATAGAAAAAAAAATTATGGATATGAGTTAGAATATAAACGAGAAACAAATGTGGGATGTGGAGACCAAATAAAATCTTTATATGATTTAAGAGACTATTTAAATTCAAAAGATCTGATGGTTTAGAATGAATTTCATATATAACCTAATTTTCCCAAAAATTATTCATAAGAATTAAATATATAATCTCAACATATATTGGAGTTTGAAGAAAAATTTTAGTCAGACATAATAATTTTTTGGGAAATAAAATATTAATATTTTTATAATATTTTAATGTACATAAATAGAAATAATTAAAAAATCTAAAATTAACGATATTAAATAACTATAAATTATTTATTTAATATTTAGAGTAAATTTGGAACTTTGTGTGAAAGTTAGTCAGTTAATTTTTCATTCTAGTTTAAGAAATACATAAACACGTTGAGAGAGAAAGGTTTTTTTTTTCAATTCAGAATATTTTTAAAAACTAATATTTTTATTAAATAAAAAAACCCATGTTTAGTAAATAAAAAATAAAATTTATTTTTAATAAGATATTTTCAAGAAGAAATTATTAGTATTATTATAAAATTTATAAAAATAGTATAACAGATGAATTTAGAAAAAACTAATTTTTTTTTGAAAAAATAAAAAAAAATTAAAAAATATGTTTTTAGAAAATAAGTGTAATTTATAAAAAATTATGTTTTTACAAAAATTAATAATTTATGTAAAAACATTACATATTTACTCCACCTTTTATATGTAATTATTTCATGTAGGCGTATTTAAAAAGAGAGGTTGGTATAAATTATCACTTAGTGTTGATCATTTTTATCTTCTGTTTAATACATTAAAATCTATCGTAACTAATGGAGTTAGTAAAAATAAAATAAATATATTTTTCATTATAATGAATTATAAAATAATATCACCAACTATTGTGTGACTATAAAGGAAATGGTTTTTTATATATATGTATTTTTTTCATGACTGATGTGACGTGTTTTTAATTTATACAATCGTTGTTGTGTAATCACAAGAAATTGGTTTTTCATAAACCTCATTCAAAATTTAGTGAGTGTGTGTTGCACCCAAACCAATGATCATAACAACTTCTAGATACCAAATATTTAGTTAGAATAACTGAATTATCTATTGACTTTTTAATCTATTAAGACCATGACATTAAATATTTTCTAATTAAGTTATATGTTATGAATTTAAATTTTCCTTTAATTTTTCATCCCACAAATCCATCATCCAAAAACATTTTTTGTTCAAAATAATTTATAGGAGAGTAAAATTATCCAAGATAAATATTTCCCACAATATAAATTAAATTTTTTTATACATACTTAATATGGTATTATTTAGGATTATAAATATATATTTCACACAAGAAAACAGAAAATATTATAACTAGACAACTATTTTTCAAGTATAATAAACTTCCAATAATTCGTTGAAATATATATTGATTAACCAATTTCCATGATTGATTAGAATATAAATTTTTTTATATTCTGATAGGAGTTCTAAAATATATAGTATGGACATAAAAAAATTTCTTATAAATATTTTATATATAGTTATGTTGATATATAAAAGTGCCTTCAATATTTTTTGATATATTTAAAAATATTAAATCATTATGATCTCCCGTTATGATCATTTCAAACTCATATTTTGTAGGATATATAATTGGATCTATTAATTTTTTTAGTTGTACCCGATATAATTTCATCTATATAACATTTAATGGTGACGATATTTTTAGAAACATCTTTTATTAATAGTGTTTGATTCACAATTCCCTTAACAAAATTAATTTGTTACACAAATCATGTTAATATATCATAATAGGCCCTTGGTGCATGTTTATGAATATATAGATCCATAGTGTGTTTAAACACATATTATAGAGTTTTTTTATTTTTAAAGCTAAAGGTTTGTTTTACATAGATATCATCATATACATATACATTAATAAATGGATGGTTAATGTCTATTTTAAAAGATTCAATTTGTGAAATTATACACATGGTGGGTGAATATGAATAGAATCGTGTCTAACTAATGAATCATAATTTGATCCGTAGTTTATGAATCATTGTTTATCATAAAACATTTCAAAAAATCACTATTTATTTCCAACTATAATTCCGTTTACATCACACAATTTAGAAAACAGCCATTTTAAACCTATTATATAAGTATACACATTTCATCACCCATATCCAAAACATAATTTATATCTAATTCATTTAATTCATCATGTTTATTTTTTATCCCACATTCCTCACTTAAATATCCATCATATGTTTTAAGTTCAAATTTCGACCGAATTTCCAATTTTCAAATTCAGTTTATAAGGAAAATCTAGTTCAAACATGATGATCTATATCACCAATTCTATTATCTCTTGGATTATTCGAATCAATCAAATGATTACATGGTTTTAAAAAAACATTAATTTTAGGATAAATATTGAAATTATAATTTAGGATATAAATGGATAACATATTCTTCAGTTTTTCTCTTATGAGAAGAACATTACAACATTGGTCATAAATCAATTTTTGAAATAACATCTATTGATGTGGATTGATGTTGTTTGAAAAAAAAAACATTTTGTTTCATTATAATCTACTTGTAATGTTTCATCAACGGTAATTTTTTTCTGTTAAAAACACCATAACTCATTTGTAGTTTTATAAAACAAATATACTTATTAAAAATAAATTTATTGTATGATAGGTTGTATTAACTACCTATCCCAAAATAAATTCAGAAACTATATATTCTCTAAGTATGGTTCTTGTATTTTCTTAAAAACAATATTACTTCTATCAACTACACTATTTTTCTATGGGGTTCTAGGTGTGAAAACTTTATATATTTTACCATTTTTTAAGTGGTGTAAAAATAATAATTTACAAATTATTTACCCTCATTTATATGTATAGTTATCATGGTTATAAATCTATCATTTTAATCTGTCAATAAAAAATTTTAAAATAGGAAAAAAAAATTATATTTCATTTTATGTAAATAAAAACATGTATAAATTGTTTAATCATCATCTAAAATATATACAATTTTTTTTACTGATCCTCTAGTTTTCCTGTGACCTAATAATTACATGTAAACTAATTGTAAATAAATTGAAGTCTATATGTACCTAATAGATATGAAACATTCGAATTTTTCCTTTCTAAATTGATTAGGGTGACAATCATTTGAATTATCAAAAAAAATCAGGTATATCTTTTAATAGTATTTATTTATATAATTTACCTATAGTTATAAAATTATAGTGTCCAAATATTCTATTATATAACAATGATAGGACTTATATTTCACTACATTTATGCAAATCTGGGGTTATATGGACTTCTTTGATAAGTGTATGAAAATTATCATACTAATTTTGGGGGAAAATAGAAACATATTTTGAACTTGGATCTGTACAGTTATAATTCCTTAAGATCACAATATATCCCCAGTCACATTATTTAATTATTATAATAGGTTAATTCTTAAAAACTATAACATATAAAACATAAAAAATTAAGTCTTTAATGAGAATAAAAATGTTTCCTATAATTATAATTTATCATTGAGCAATGTCCCAAATGTTAACTTTTCAATCTTTCAATTTGATAATATTCTTTAGGAAATATTTGGTGTTATTCATATTTTTGAAATCACGAATATCCATGTTATATATATTGTTATTTGTAAACATATTATTTTCTTTAAAACAATTATATTATTAATTCAGAACCAAACTTTTCTTAGGTCAATTATAATTAGAGATATTTATTTATGTAATCTACACCACTAAAACATTATTATATTGACTATTTTTGTGTTTATTAGAAAAGTAGTCACCATATAAACCTATAAATTGAACATTATATAATGAATGATAAATTTAATAATTTTTTCCACATTTATATTTCATACAAAATGGGGAACTATTCCAAAATCAAATTATTTCTTTTTACACATTGATTTCTTATTAGGAATCCCATTCTAGATACATCTCTTTGAGTTATTATCTATTTATACATATTATAAAATTTAAAAAATTATATTTAACCATTGAAAATTTTTCATAGTAGATATTTCATATATATTTTATACAATAAATTATTGTCTTCCAATAAGTTTTGGATTGAATTGTGTTTTTTATGAATATTTGAATAACTAAATTATTCGATATTGTATTTTTATAAATCTATAGAATGATTACTTATTATTAAATCAGGGATTTATAATTTTTTTTAAATATTATAAATCTATATATCAATAGTTTTTATTCCTGATTTCTCATTCTTAGTTCATTTTATATAAATATAAATTATTGTAGTTATTATTTAATTCTCATATTGAAATATATTTAAAAATTTGTATACCTATTCAAAACATGGTGATTTTTTTTCTGTTGACGAATATTCCACATAAGATGTTATTGAAGTGATAATATTATCACCATTAAGATTATTTGAAATTAATTTAAAATTTATTAAGGATTCATCAATTATCATAGAAATAAAACAATTATTGATCTTTATAATCTCTTCAAAGAAACCAATATTCTTTTTATCATCCCTTCACTATCAAATATAATTTTTTAAAAATATCCACCACTTTCACTCCATGTCTCTGAATATTATATACTATTTTTATTTTTATTCTCTCTATATTTCATAAAATTACATTATGAATTAATAAACTTCTAATATTTCCTTTTAGGATTGAGATTGTTATGTCAGATATGAATTTTCTTTTATCATTCATAACACATAACTTCAATAGAATATTTATTATCACTTATATATTTTTGATTATTCTCATACATATATCAATAATTACCTTTCGTCAAATATCTAGTTCATACTTTCTATAATATTATCTAATTCATTCTCAGAAGATTCTAATGAACTACCCCTTATTACCACCATAACCTCTAATTTAATTGATTATTTTTGTTACCTTATCAACTGAAAAAAATTTGTATTAAATATTTTAATTAGTATAAAAGGAAACTCATCCATTCTTTTTCTTTTTTATTTTCGTATTTTCAACTCATTCTAATCTACACTCATATATAATAAGGGTTCTAGTCAAATCATCAAAATGTTTAGTTTTTTTAATTCATGTTTCTTATACATCTGTTATTTTTATTAGAAATATCCAGGTATGATTAAAATAATATTTTATTCCAAAATATCATTATTATGATCCTCCAAACAAAATAACTTATATAATTTATTGTTTTTGTAAATATCAAATGAATCTTCAAAGTATATTCACCAGTTAAAAATATATTAGTTATATACTCATAGAATTTTTCTTTTTATCTTAATAACTTAGAATATTAAAAATGAATAACCTATAATTTATTATGAATACAATTATCTACTTCAATTGAACATATCTAACTATATATATACCTATTCGTAGTACATATCAATGTATTCATTACTCATTAATTTAATTTATATTATATATTACCTTAATTTGTAAATTTAGTAACCTCATTCATTTGAATATTTTATTTTCCAGTCAATATTTAAATCATAGCAACACAAATTTTAATAAAAAATTCCTCATTCTACCTCTTTAGTATTCATAGTCACCACCATCATAAATTAGTAGTCTGTTAGAATTTATAATTTTAATTGTACAAACAAATAAACCATTCATGTTTTAAAATTGAAATTATTTTTACAAGATATAAATTTTTATTGTAATACTTTATAAATATAAAATATATAATAAATGTAAAATAAAATATAAAAACAGTATTAAAATAATAAAAGTAAAAAAATAAGAATTCAGCTAGTATTACATGATCTAAAACTAATTGATAGATTGTATGAGTATATAATGGAAGTAAGAGGGTCTGATTTATAGTGAAAATCTTAATATATTGAAAAATAACCCAATTTATAAATTTTATAGGATATAGATGTTTTTTATGATAATAGTAAATATAAAAGGCTCATAAATCATTGATTATTTTATAGTATAAATAATTGTACTATCATAAACATTATATCAAAATTTATATAGGAATAAAAAACATATAGGGAAATTAAAATGAAACATTTCAAAATAATACATTAAAAAAGGAACATTATAAAATAAATAAGAAAACATTATCCATCAGTGTTTAATAATTCAAAATCCTTGAATTATGTATCTATAGTTTTTACCATAATATTTTGTCTGTTTATCATTTAAAAGAGAAATCCCTCAACCACAAATATAAGAATCAATGTTGTCTAACTATCCCAAAGAACCCCGTAATTTTCTTAATAAGATCAATCCATCATTATATCCGTAGAATATTTCTATCATATATTAGATCATTAATAGAATAAAAATGAAAAAATATCAATGTAATTCACTTTACTTAATCAAAATCCCAATATCAAAGAAACTCATAGTGAGTACAATGTGAATGTAATGAGAAGTTCTAGTTAGGAAATATTCAAAATAATTGATTTCAAAAAATAATAATCACCAAGATCCTTGAATACACCTATATTTATATGAATCCATCAATGGTTATATATTTTTATTCTTAATGTTGGTTTTGACAGCCTCTGATGACCTCCAATTTGACATCTCAATATGTACATCATTATCTAATGTATTTTTTACCGCACCGTTACAATGCAATATATAATAATCCATAAGATTGAAATAATATTATCACTATGATTATAATATTTTTTTGTTATAATGGATGAACTTTATTTGATGCAATTTATCAAAACATAGATAGTCCAACAGATAAAAAACCATCAATACAATTCACTAGAATTATTCAACCTGATGGACTAAATATAGTTAGAGAAATTGAATAATGTTACTTATTCATAGTGACTAAATTATGCCAGAGAAATGAACCAGAGTTAAAAATTGTGGTAGACTAAAGTTATTTAGACTGATGGAATAATTTTTTTCATTATATTAGATTAAACTATTGTAAATCCAATTAACTATATTTCTCTAAATCTGGTTGACAGGACTTTAGTCAGTCTGATCGACAATAAAGTGGTCATTTATATGGATCATAATATATTAATAATGATGGAATACTTTGTGTCAAATGTGTGTAATCATTGGTTGTGAAATAGTTTTTGTATTGTTAGAATAAATGGTTTCCTAGAAAATCATTCTAATGATATAGTAATAAAAAATTTAGTAAAACATTGTTTTTAAGGACTTGATACGATTATAAAAACTAAGTATACAAATTTTAGAAATTATTATTTTCCACTCAACAAATGATACATTAGAATTTCTTTAGTAGAATGAGAAAAATTACAGTTCTTCATAATATAACATTTTCCTTTATTCACTAAATAATCAACAATTTTTTAAAAATAACAAAATATAATATAAGATAATTTTGAAAAGAGTATTTATGAAAATTAATTTAACATCATTAAATAAAAAATTATAATTGATAAAAATTTTATTTTGAATTAAAATAAATAATACTAAGTGAACACAAATTTATAGAAAAGCATACATTTAAAAAATTAAGTGTTACTGATATTATTTAATATAAATTTATAATTGTTTAATTTTTAATATAATATTTTATTTAATAAAATATTACATATAATAATAAAATATAAATTTTAAAATTTAATTTATTAATATAAAATCTTCTGTAAATTAAAAAAATTAGTTTTCGAATAAAATATCCCTTTATCATTAAATATTTTAATCATATCATATTAAGTATTTTTATTTTTTATAATTGAAGTTTGTTGATAAAAATAAAAGAATATATTTTAATTATTAAAATTTATTATAATATTTTTATTTACTAATGGTTTATTTTAATAATTCATTATATATTTTACTTTAGATTTTTAGATATCATAAGCTAACCAACATAGTTTAATTAATATTATTTTTTCATATTGAAATATTGGGGTATTATATTGTACCAAATTAAATAAATTGAATCCAATAAATTTTAATTTTTTCTTACAAAAATACATGTATTAGGATTGATAATTTTTATATCACATTCTAAAAACATAATATTTTTAATTTATCATTTAGAATATAACAATTTATCATTATAGGATTCATACTTCTGAATGAGTTTCCAAAATAACTTTTTAATAGATGAGTAGTATCATTAACATATTATTCAACTAATTTACCTTCTACATTAAGGAGTTAGTCTATTATTTTAGTATGAAGCTAATATATATGAAAAAATAGATATACTTGATTTCATTCCACGTCGTAATTGAAATTTCTCTATTTGACTGAGTGTTACAATTATTTTATATTTTTAAATTAAAAATTGAATGAATAAGAGGAAATATGAATTCTATAATCACAAAAAAAATAAAGTATTATAAGTTCTATAAAAGATTGATATTTTATTTCACATGTCTAAAAGACATTAAAGATAAAGATTACACTAAATTTGAGAAATCATTCTTAAGATGAAGTAATACATTATTTTATAAAACACAAATATTAACTTCCAAAAAATATATAGTAATTTAAAATTAATATTCACTAAGATCAATCCCAATAGTTCGTTAATAATGAACCATTCGTAAGTATTTCATAATTATGTATTTTAGTTAGGAATTCAATCTCTTAAATTTGAGGAATTATTAGGTTTACAGTTTTTGAGAATTAGGTTTCAAATCATTCATTAAAAACCATTTAATATAAAGTGGTCACTTCAAATTAGAATCCATTATTCTCAGAATATAAATCATTTTTATTCAAAAAATTATTTATTTTCTTATAATGGATTTATGATTTTTAACATGACTTATTCCATTACCTTACCCATCCATAAATAATGATAAAAAATTTTAGAATCATGGTATAAGATAAAATTAGCTTTAAGTGATTAAAAAACAGTATACCCTTAGTTATATAAAAACATGAAAAATAATATAATGTTCCCTTTATCATCAATGTTTATTGAGCTTATAAGATAAAAAAATTATATAAAAAACCCACAATATTTTCTCTTAAATAAAATCATCAATACCAATAATAGATAATTAAAAACCCTTCTTAGCATCTTAGATCATTAAATTCAGAATCCATTTAAAACAAATATTACTAGTAAATGGTTCCATGATATATCAATATACAAAAAACAAAGTTTACACCCTAATTATTTACTGTTAGGACAAATAACATTACCTAATTCATTGTATTGTTATCTGGGAGCACCCATCAATTAAACTATAACGGGCTCACCTATGGATAACTAGGCCACCTAACCATATATTATATAATTTTCTCACTCAGTGCTATATGGGAATCCCCATAATATAAATTTTATGTACTACATCCATAATTTTATAAAATAATACTTCAAAATTTCTGTCAGATATCGTTTAAAATACTATATTAAACTCGTAAACAATTCAATTTTAGATAAAAAAATCCACTTTTATTTCAAAATCCAAAAAATAAAAATAAAAATAACATTTTATTTTATAAAACCATTTCCAATAAAAAAACAGAATATAATGCTATGTCACGACCCTTCCTCGGGGCCCGTGCCGTGACTACCCCAATCCCGCCTTCCATAGGCCAGGGGCTGGCGACTAGCACCAAGGCGTAAATCCCGGTAAAAAGGGAAGGCATTTCCTTTGTAAAGTAAACAAACACCACAGAGTAAGCAAGCATAAAGTAAACACTATGTAAATACAGAGTACAACTGAAAGTGCGGAAAAGTAAATGGGCCAGTATACAAACCCAAATTGAAAGTAAAGTACAACTCGAAAGGGAAAACAACAACAGTAAGTAAAAGCCGTTACGCCGAGCTGTCCACTGGAGATCCCACATGAAGGGTGGGTACAGATAGCTCCACTGCTCCACAGGCCCCGTCGTCCACTCCGAACACGTCCCACCTAGTGGTCCACCTCCAGGTACCGTTCTGCTCTGCAAGCCTCAGCCAAGATCAACGCTTTCCGTCGTCTGCAACCAACACAACGTAGTGCGGGCATAGCCCGTGCAGGGGTGAGTATAAGCTACTCAGTAGGGACCCCGAGACCCCCGAAGGTCTCACAAAATCCACAAAGGATAATCCAAAAAGGAAGATACAAACACAAGTAACAACTGACACTACTTAGGTATATGCCCATAAATATACCTAAGTCATCAATTTCAAATACGCTCCAACCTCCGAGCCCATGTAAAACTCAGTCCACACAAGAAATTAAACGTATTCCACACAGGAAAGCAAAACGTAATCCACACAGGATAGCACAACACAATCCACATAGGAAAGCAACAGGATTCAGCTCACACAAGTATACTTCTTCGAAAGACGATAAAGATGATCTCTGATCCATCTAAGTCATCGGACCCACAAAAGATTGATAGGTAACTAACCCCTGCAAAAGACCCACACAGGATCGGGCCCACATAGGACCTGTAGGCACTGGTTCACACAGGACCGCTGAGCGCAAAGACCCACACAGGATCGGACCCACACAGGATCGGGCCCACACAGGACTTGTAGCACTGATCCATGTAAGATCGCTGAGTGTTGTAGTCGTCATCGACGAATCCACACAGGATCTCTGTACTGTCGTCGTCGCAGTCACAGTACCAGTAGCAGTAGCAGTAGCAGTAGCAGTCACAGTCGCAGCCAACACTAGGGTTCCCGCACACAGCAAGCTCGTACAGGAGGATCTGCTCCACGAGCCGAGAGGCTGATACATCCACTGTCAAAAAGTCTAGAGTTGATGTATCCAAAAGTTCCGTATCATCAACAGGAACTCAACGCAACAGACGGCGCGTTGATCGGACGCCCGGTCTGAGAGTTATTGGCATTTTCGTCCCCGGTGCCCGGTTGGTTTTTAAGGCAAAACCAACCCGACCGTACTCCCCCTGCATCCAAACCTCGGGCGGAGTATTTCAAAAGATCCGTCTCTCTAAGAGAAACACAACAAAGCTGACGACACGTCAATCAGACGTCCGTAGCTCAAGATATGAGCTTTTCCGCTCCGAAGGCCCGGTTGGTTTCGTGTACGAACCAACCCGGCTGAACTCAAAGTATTCCGAAACACTGAGTGTAATATACCGAAACGGCCGTCTCGATCCAAGGATCGTGTTTCCGCAGACGGTTTGTCATTCGGAGATCCGTAGCTCATGTTATGAGCAAAAAACTGAAGTTGTCTTGAAAACGGGGGGTCCGGGTCCGGGCCGACCCGGGCCGACCCCCCCTGGGTCGGCCCGAACCGGGTCGACCCGACCCGGGTCCGACCCGGCCTGGCCGGCGGCGGTCTGGCGCGGACCGGCGCGGCGGCGCGGTCCGGCGCGGCGGCGCGGCCCGGCCGGCGGCGCGGTCCGGCGCGGCGGCGCGGCCCGGCCGGCGGCGCGGTCCGGCGCGGCGGCGCGGCCCGGCCGGCGGCGGCGCGGCCTGGCGCCGCTTGTCACCACGCGCGGGGGGCAAAGCCCCCGCTTCACCAATTAGGCGGCGAGGCTTTTAGCCGCGCCTTTGGAAACCCCCCCCCCCCCCTCGTGGGGGGCCTACTTTGAAAAGAACCGGGGGGCCGCCTGCCCCCCTCAAAGAAACCGCCCCCCCTCATAAATGGGGGGGGTTTAGTGCTGGCCGGGGGAATTAAATTCCCCCGGCCTTTGACCTTCTGGCCGGCCTCCTGGCCGGCCGGTTTTTCTCCAACGGGGCCAGAAAACTGGTCCTTTTTCTGGCTTCCGACGCCGGCGGCCCGGCCGCCGGTCTTCTCATCCCGCCGCGGCCCGGATCCGGCCACGTTGTTCGTCGTCCGTCGCGGTGCGATGGCACAGCGCCTTTGATTCCCTTTGACGCGGCGCGACGGCGTCACGTTCATGATGATCCTTCTATGGTGCGGCGCGACAGCGCCGCACAATATATTCCTGCGAATATCCGCGTGGTGCGACGGCACCATGCCATCTTGTTTCAACCGCAAGATAAATCAATAAGAACAAAGGAGGGGGTTCGGCCGTGTTCATGCGGTCCGGCCCCCTCACGTTAAATGATAACACATATTTAAATATCCTCACGTTTGTCAAGCTAGAACCACGAACAAGAATAAATAAATAAACAAATAAAAACAACCCATACCTTGGGTTCAAGTTCAAATATTGTCAACGACCCACGGAAGACAACGTCGCGGAGGTCGGGCGTCGCGGTAATCGTTCGTCAAATCCATTGACGAAGAGGTACGTCCGAAGAGGTAAGTCGTTGGTGAATCTTCGTAAGCCGACGAAGAAAGTCCTAGGAGGAAGCGGCGTTCCTTTTCGTTGACACAGAAGGCGTCGTCGATCTTCGGATACAATCGGCTACGATGAAGAGAGGACCGGTGTTCTTAGTCGGAGCTTGAGCGTTCTTCGTCAAAGCTTGAGCGTTCTTCGTCAAAGTTTGATGAAGAAGGAAAAGCTCTCAATCTTATCAAGATGGATAAACAATTATAACCAAATAAAATAAGATAAGAGCTTATTTTATTAACTCAACCAAACCTTTTTGAATTTCAAAGGTTTGAAAAAGTTTAAACAACTCAACCTAATTAATAAGCTAAGTTGTCAAAACATTTAAAGTGTGGTTAAAGGGAGTTTTGAGAGAAGTTGAAAAGTTGGGTTTTGTGTGGGCCACACCACACTTAATCCTCCCAAGGGAGGTTAAGTGGATGTGGGTCCCACCTTTAACTCCCATTGGGAGAAGTTAACTAACATAAAAAAAAAGTGTTCCACATTTTTATTCAACTTTTTATAATTCTTCCAAAAACTAACTTTCGTCCCGCTATAAACGCAGCTTCGGAAAAGGTCTCCTTAAGAGAATATCGGCGCTGCGAGTTCATCGGTGCCCTCAGATTTCAATTCCGAGAACTGGATCAAAAGTTAGGAATTCCCGCTCGTTCGTTCACTGAACGTACCCTATCCAAACTTCGGAATTTGATTCCGGGCACACCGGGCCTTGGAATCAGGTGCCGTCAGAAACCGTGCTCTTGTAAAATTTCAAAGAAAATTAAGAGAAAATTTCTCTTGAATTTTACGGGTCTTTACATGCTAATTTTTCACTGATGGAAACATGAAATATCTCAAATGAATCTAGATAACTAATAATGGCCAAAGCGGTGGAAAACATCTTATCATACAGTTTATTAAGAATTTCATATTTCATTTGTGAAAACATTCCATATAAAACATGTAAAATGATAAATATTTAGAACATTGAAAAAATATGTATAAATTGTACATTATAAGTTCTTTTTACATTTTAAAACTTCCATAAAATCATTTTTAATGTTTATGGATATGTAATTGAATGAAAGTTTGAAAGAAAAAAATCTACGTAGAATTTTTTAGTGTAATATCCCATATATTTTGCAAAAAATTGTATAATAACCAATATAAAATATTATAATTAGACCATTAAAAAGAATAAGAATAAATAAATTCCATTTATATCTTGTAAAAGGTTGTTCATATACACATCATAAATGAATATAGGTCTATACAATAAACATATGGCTCAATGAAACAAGAATGACATGAAGTCCCTTGACATGAGTCAGATTCATCATGTGTGTCTATATATTAATGAATAATGAACTTATGTTAATTATTTTACTGATTTATAACCATATTCAGTATTATTATTAACTTTAATTTACTTATTTACATGTTATATACATTCTGTTAATCAATTATGTTTAGGTCGGTTGTTTTGACAATATTCTGTCTATGTGCGAAAGAGAATTTTGTATGTAGACTATTGCAAAAGTTGTAATTATTTAAACATATACATATTAATCATTATAACAAAATTATTATATTGATACATCAATTACAGTTTTAAAACCATCCATGATTTATTGATTTCAAAAATGAAAAAATGTTACGATCATGGTAATGGTATGCCACAAGTACAAATAGGAAATGTTTCCATTTTTATATGATCATTGTGGAATGAAGGTAAGTAACATATTATTTTTATAACATCATAATTATATCATAAATAAAATTTATTATAATCATATATCATGATATATATCATTATAATGATTTTTTTGGTGAAAATAGGAATCACATTGTTATGTGGTGGTGGTAGTCCACACATCCAAAAATTATTTTATCACGTTTTCAGTGCGTAAAAAGCATAGAAATAAAATGATATATTGTAAATCCATTAATATATTATGTATATCACATATATTCTTTATATTTACCATTATTAACTTCCAAATAACGTGTTAGTGAAAAACCAATAGCATAGCTTCATGATCCATTTGTCTTCTATACACATGAAAGACATTATCATATCCATTAATTAAAGGAATATAAAAAATTTGTATATTATATAATCACTCCAGATTTATAATAATTTTATAAATATAATATATAACAATTATATCAATTATTATATGAAACAATGAGAGGTGGCGATGGAAAAAAAAATGACATCATTTTGTAAGGTTGTAGTCCACCATTCACACGAATATTTATTTGATAACACATTTGATGGATGTTTTTGTTTTTGTGAAAAATACCCATAATATAAAAATATATTTTAATATCTAATACACTATGATTATTAACTCAAAATGGTATAATAATATTTTAATGGGTGGAGAAATAAATAAAATAAAAATGCTAGATGATGATTATGATATATTCTTCTGCTATATATTTTCATCCTACACCAAATTTCATCATTTATTGGATTTGTGCACAAAGATACGATTATTTTATGAAAAATTATAATCGTATATGTGATTTGGGTTGTTATTGGCCATAAAATTTGGTTTCATATGGTCTGGAAATTGGATGAGAGGTGTTGTCCTATTATTTGTGCGGAGAGTGAAAATCTAGTAATATGTTGGATCATTAAATTCCACCAATGATTAATCATAAATAAATGCCCCAATAATGTGGAAAACTATAAAATATAAGTATTAAGGTCTAAATATGAGTATTAAATGTATGTTAGATAATTTTTTGCATCATTTTTACCCCTTATATTATATGTTTAACCATTAATTAAACTAGTTTTGAGCAAAATCCCTATTATTATGTTTAACTATTTTCACTAAAAAATCTTGTCTCAAATTTTGATATCAATATTTTAAATAAAAAATTAATCGTCTTATATATAGGGAAATTATTATTGCTAATGAATTTAGCAGAAGTGTAAAAATTAAATTTAATATTAATCATGTAAACAAGTTGAGACAAAGAGTTTTTTAGAAATGTATTTTTTAGAAAAATATGACTATAAAATAAATTTTTTATCAATAATAATCAAATATGGAAATAAAATAATATTTACTAATATATATACTATATATTTCATTTTAAATATTCTTAGTTATTAATTATTTTAATAAATAAAAATGTTTATGAATTATGAATTTTAAAATTGTTTTAAAAAAAACCAATACTTAAACCACTAACGAATCTCTAAAAAAAATATAATGTATATTAAAATTTAATTAGGTGGATTAAATATAAAATAATTAATAATTATTTTAGATTATATTATATTCAACATATACAAGTACACATAAATAATATAATTATGAAAAGGAAAAACATTTTTATAAAAATTAGTATTTTTCATTATTTAGGGAAAAAATAATATTTTCTAAATGATCTGGATATTTACCCAAAAATAATTTTTTATCTAATAATTTTAAAAATAATATTAATTTAATGAAATAAATAATTTATTATTTATTAATAAATTTTTATTTAAAACCATGTAATTTTTTTTATTTAAATCGCATTCATATTTATTTATAAAAAACTATATAATATTTAATAATGAATATAACTATCTGAATCATATTAATAAGTATGAAAATAATTTACCTTATAATTTACAATATTTTTACAACTTTTACACTTTTATAAATTAAGTCATCTCGCTTTTATTCACCTACAAAACAAGTGGATATTGCATTCCCTACTAGGATTTTCTGATTCCCATGATTCCTTTTCAACCAAAAGTATTTTCAATGAAACTGTAACACAATAAATATAATTATTACAAAAAAAAATTATCTCAGGGTTCTATAATCTGAACCGGTTGTTTCCCATTATAATTATTCTTTTCCAATAAAAATACATCACGGATGAAAAAATGATATTAATTTGGTGTATATTTTATTAACATTAAAATGAAAAATATGTTGTGTACATGGGATATACAGGGGGTAAAATAAAATTGGTTAGAAACTGATAAAAGAATTTATCGTATATCATATATTATAATGATCCATGGAAATTTCATACCCTTTTTTTTAATTTAAAAAATTACATTGAAAACAATATAGAAAGACCTGATCACTAATCTCAAAATAAATATCCATCCTATTTTAATTTGTATACCATTTCTTCCATATATGATCTCTCATCATATGTTCCGCAAAAAATTTAACCTTGTCTTACATTTCTTCTAAAACAATGTCTTTAATAAATTTTCATTCCACTATATCATCCCAAAAAATCATTTTTTATACCTCTTTTAATTTAATACATCAAATGGTTCCATCTATAAATTATAATAAAAAATAATAATTATAATAAAACAAAAATGAATAAAGTTGAAGATCCCAACTTCCCTTATAATATATTTATCAAGATGGAAACATATATTTCATGGTCGGAATCATATACTCAACCTTTCTATAAAATCAATGATGTAAATATGTACAAAAACTTAATTCAGTAACCAGTTACTTCGGTATTCATTTCTAATAATTGGATGTGAACATGAGATCATAGTCTGATATAATGAATAGAGGAACTCCATGTATCCTAATTAAAAATGTTATGCAATGTCTTCATAGATAATATAAAGACATTTCAACTCTAATGTCATTGAAATATGTAGATTTATTTAATCTACTTATAATAAACCAAATGGAATTATTATATCAAGATTTATATAGAAATCACACAAAAAAACACATGGATATATTTTCTTATTTCAACTCCACCACTAGAAAAGGTTGAATAATACCAGTTAAAATATTTTTATTCTGAAATTACCTACTGAAAAATCATATTATTCATGGTGAATTGTAAAATACATGTCTTCCTTTCAGTCCAACTTGTGATGCTTCTGATGGTTTCTATACTCCTTAGTTCTACAATTATGAATAGAAAATAGAGAAATATGATATAAAATCAAAAACTATTTCTTCAACTAGGATTCAAATGGAACAAAATATATTTTTAATAAATCATAAAACACCATCATAGTTAATATTTATATTAGGAAATTTATCATTTTCGGCAGACTATACCGCTTCCTATAATCAATGATCCTTAAACTCAGAATAAAAAAATCCTTCTAACAATTTATATTACACTGAAACCTGAAATGAATAGTGGAAGTCTCTACATCCCAAAATAATATTCCCAAATTTATCAAATCATTTACCAGATCCCATGATCCAAACATAACATTATTAGTGTATCATTTCTTTTTCAACTCAAATCATCGTTCACATTGTATTTTTTTTCCAGTATGATAATGAATCAGTCTCGTGTAACACTTAATTAGTCCCAAGCATCATCCTTGTCTCATGTTCAAATATATATAAATGAATATATAATTAATACATTTATGAACAATATATATTTCATATTAAACTCTATACAAGTTATGCCCATATATTTTTAATGAAATCCCCAATGTATTAAATTTCAATTAAAGTGTTGGTAAATTAAACTCATGAGATTTCATGTGGTATAAAGCCTATGAAATTACAAAATCATTCATCATTAGGACACAACCTTGTTCTTTAAATGAATAATCATTATAGATTATAAATTCAATATTTCTACAATGAAGAGAGAAAACTATATCATTCACCAAAATACTTTTAAATTTTTAAAAACTATCATCAAATTCATTTATCCAGATTAATTTAACACATTTTCTTGTTATCGTACTTAATGGTCTAGAAAAGAGAGAAAAAACTGAACAAAATTTATATAGTTACCCACTAGTCTAGGAAAACTAAAAATCTCTATGATATATATGGATCTTGGCCATTATTCATCAAAATATTTTTTGATAGGGTAAATTTTTTTTCCATATTTAGAATCAATAATTTCTTGTAATGAAATTTTTTAAAAAAAAAATCACATTTCATAAATTTCCCATATAGTTTCTTCTCAATTATATTTTAAAAAACCCTTATGTGTCCATCATGTCTCTATTAGTTTTTAGAATATATCAATATTTCATAAATAAACACAACACAAAACATGTACAAAAAATAATGAAAAATTCAATTCGTAATATCCATAAATACAGTTTGTGCATTATATAACCACAATAACATAAATAAGAACTCATATTTAACATATTTAGACTGAAACACTATAGCTATATTTTATTATTCCTTCACATTCCAATAATTTAACCCTTATATTTTGACAAATATTTAAAAATTCTGAGCACCCTCGAGATGACAAAACAAAACATCGATATGAGGAAATGTATACATGTTCTTAATAGTGATGTTATTAGAGGATCTAAAATGATTTAAAAGTATCATGTCTAAATATTATATTAGAAAAAAAACATGATCACCCCATATATATGCTCTAGTTTATAAGAAACATTTATAAAATAACACATACAATTTCATTATTAGTTCTAAAATTTCTAGTAAATCTGTTCAATTAAGGGGTCTGTAAATTTTATTTACATCAATTACAAAGTAAATAGTGAAAAAAACATCGTGATCCAGAATAAAACTAGGTAAATCATCAGAAAATACGTCCATGTACTCATTTACTACTGGTAGATCAAAAATTTCATTAGATTATTTATTTTCTAAAATATGAGATATATATCTCTCACATCCATATTTATTATATTTCTAAGCATCTTTATATGTTATCAAAGGCATGAAATCAATGAACATGACTTTGTTAGCACTATAAAATATCATAGCATGATTAAATTAAATCTAATCAATACCATCAATGATATCATTCCATACTATGACCAATTAAACAACATTTATATGAAAATCCATCCCATGGATAATAGTATGAATTTTACTATAAATCATTACATCTTCAATACACCAACAATAATTTTTCAAAAAATTATATATCTTAAATTCATGAGGTTGTATTCAAAATTTAATTGATAATATATCATAAATGAAAATTTTTGATAAAGAAGAGTCTGACATGTTTTTGGAATTACTCAAAAAGACATGTAACATACATGTTACCACATTATTTGATGGCACAACATTTATAGTAGTCATATAAATTATTTCAATACACCTTCATATTTATGATCATTATGACTTACATACTATTGAAATATATTTGGAAATGAATTAGAATATTTAAAAAATTCAATTAAAAAAACATACCATTAGATATATATAACATTCCCATACATTTTTTTGCATAAGTATTATATTTTTAGTCATGATTTGTGTTACTAAACAAACTAGGTTTGAATCTCTTCATAGATCCCACCAAATATTCCATGAAATGTCATTTTACACCCATGGATAATATTGGGTGCTTACCTATAGACATCGTATAATGTTTCTTACATATTACCTACCAGCATGGCCTTTTTTTAATATTATTATAATAAGGAACATAAATTCCAACTAACTTCATCTAATCAATCTCATCACAAAGAAAGACAATATCAAAAAAATTCAAAATCCTATATGGAAAATTTTACTCTTATAAAAGTTTTCATCCATTAGTAATATATATATATATTGCTGTCATTATTATTAATAAAATCTATCACATACATGAATATTCTTGAAATGTATTATTCATATGAAACTACTGAATATGCATTGTTCTAACTCCAATGGATTAACATAAAGAGTAACATTTTGATGTTATGAACATACCATGACATTAAATATCTTTTCTAGAGTATTGAGAAATCCATTGGTTACCAGATAGTCAGATGATGCCCTGATTTATTGATAATGTTTCCATATGAATTTCTCCTTAAAAAATATTTCCTCATAGTATATAGATTTACTCTCTAGTAAAAAAACATCAACATTTTATAACTTGTGCAATATTTTCATCACAATATCAATGTGTTTTGATATGATATCAACAGTTATGGGATATTTATTTGATGGGATATTTTATACTTAGTTGATTCCATATAATTATTCCTTATTTCCTCAACAAAAACAATTTTGAATTGAAATTTTATTGGAAAAGAAGCCTTATAAAATTTTAATGATATATCATTTTAACTTAAATATAAGGAACAATATTTCAGTGGAATTTTTTTAAAATTATCTTAATTGTTAATTTTATTTAAAATGTTTGTTTATAAAAACTATAATGGCCAAACCATAAATAATAAATAATTTTGAGTTTTAGTCATGAATTTGTTATCATACATTTTAGGATCTATCAGTGTAAGAGTTTTATATAATTAGTTAATATATATTACAAAAAAGCAATATAATATAAAGTTGACACTTCTAATTATCAACTATTTTGATCATAATATAACCCTTTTAAAAATGAATGATATTTTTCCTGAAATATAATTTTTAATTTCAACATGACATATTTGTTTAAATTAGACACCAATAAATCATATGAATAACATATAAGAACATGTTACAAGCACAAAAAATTAGAGAATGAAAAAAAAGAGGGGGAACCAATAGTTTTATAGAAACATGAAATATCATTTAGTTTTTACCTTTATCTTCAATGTTTATTAATACTATGAAAGAAATAATTTTCACATGAATAATAAATACCCGTTTTTCTAAAATAAAACCATTAAAACCCTTATATTAACTTATAACCCATTTTCTATAACTTTGATAATCACATTAATAATACATTTCTATCCATTCTAAGATGTAACTCAACCTTAGTAAAATAAATATTGGAAACGCTATTGTAACTCCCTACTTATTTAATATTATGATGAGGAACATTATTCAATCCTTCTGGAACCATCCCATTTAATAAAAAGAAAAAAAGTGACCATAGATCTCTTTTATAGGGGTTAGGGAGAACCCGTTACATGCCCATTACTGGTGGCATAAATAAATATATTTGATTAGAAAAATACCATTGATTCAAATCCCATTATAAGTAGAAACCCCTAAAATCTAATTAGAAATTGGTGACCCCATCCCATCCTCACTCATCAAGATGAATATAGGTTTTCCCCTCCACATCGATAGTGGAAGACCCACCATCCATAGCTACAAATGCCCATAAGCCTTCACAAAACCTTCAAATTTATGATGTCCCATAGATCCTTAACTGTGGAGCGACACCATCATCTGCCTTCCAATATCAGAAGTCCAAAGAATCTCCTATGTATCCACCATTATATAAACTCCCCACGCCGTCGTCTGGGGAACCCATCAAATTGAGCTCTGTGACCAATACCAAATCTCAACAACAAATATATGAAAGCATTGACATCACCACCCGTGCAGCTTGATGCCATGTCAACCAATTCTCAGAGAATCCACACCTCATCATCGGTCTGCTCCTTTTGTCCATCGAACCACACAATGTACTGAATCTCAATATCCCATAAAAATACAAATCCATATCTAGTCCATAGCCACTACTATAACATGTTTCTAACCCTAAATACACCAAGATCGCACTCCTCCTACAATCCAGCTAGCACGACCATGCATTTGTCATAACATGGAGACCTTATGACTCATCACCACCAAAGAAGAAGTCCACTAATGGTGTTGAAGAGATAATCCAAAGATAAATCCCTATTCATATAGTGCCCTTGGATGATGTTGAGATGCCCCTAAAAAAGAAAATTACATAATTTATTGGATTGATATCTTGATGTACCCATAATTTAAGCTATAATGAACTCACCTAACTCTTTCAAGGCCACCTCATGTCATAAGCTATAGGGATCTCATCCTATGGAATATGAACCGCCACATCATATATGCTATAACAGGATCACCAAACATTATCCATGATACCCTCAATGTATAATTAAAATATAACATATCATGAATAAAATATTTTTTATTTCTATTATAAAATATAAAAATTTTACTGTATCCATTAAAGTCTTACACAAATCATATTTCTATATCAAAATACTCGTTTCTTTTAAAATCCCCATTTTCAATATAAAAATACTATTTTTTATGAAACCCATTTCCAATAAAAATTTACCCCATAAAATTAAATGTTTTTCTTCAGTAATGGAAACACGAAATATTTCAGTGGAATCCATTTATCACATAATGTTAGTGGGGAAAATTATTATTTTTCCATGTATGCTAAAAATTTCTGTTATCATTTTTCAAAATGTTTTGTACCAAAAATGTTATAAGATTCCTTTGAAAAATTAATGAAAATAATATTTATAATTTAAATAATGAATCTTTTTTTCAATATTATATACATCCATAATAATATATAAAAAAATTTACATGGAACAGAAAGGTATTTTGAAGAAGAAACATTAAATAATGAATAATAATGGAAAATTCCATTATCATATTGAAAATACATGATCCATATGCCCCATGAAATATTAACATTAAAAAATAAATACAATGATAATAAATAAATTAATGATATAACACATAAATGTTGGTATATATATTCCTCTTAATTTATTATATTTTATAAAATCATTATACTACTAAATGAAATGATATTGAGATGAATTACCTTACCTTAAGTGAGATTAATAACATGTGCCTTTATATTAGTGAATTTTAATTTTGTATTATAAATTTAATTTATATAGAGTATATTAAAAAATTAGTAATTTTGTTTTAATAAATATATTACCATTAGATAACCAATTATTGTTCAGTCGGATATTATAAACTGATATGGTCTATATGTCAAAAGTTACTTTGGCGGGTTAACTATGGTCAAAAAGGACATTCCGTAAAAATATAAATAATTATAATTAGTTTATAATTATCATATATATATATCAATTATAATTTGAAATCAAATAATGAATTATGGTTATGAAAAATGAAATAATATTTTCATTATTAAAATGGTAGGTTGTACATACACATCTGCAATGCTTCAAATTTTCAATGATCATTATGGAATGATGCTAAGTAAAATTTCCCATTATATAATTATAATTAAATAAAAACTAATATATTATTCGACCATATATACTTATATAAATACATAATTATTAGGATTTTGTGGGGGGGGGGGAGGATTCATATCACTTCAAGTATGTAATAGTCCCCATGTCCATAAATAATGTTATCACATTTTAATTGAGTGAAAAATTGAGAAAAAAAGATATATTATACATTTATAATGATAAATATTTCATAAATATCATTAATATTTCATGTATATGAAAATTGTTTTTTTAATTCTTACTTATTACCTACCATGTAATGTGTTATTGATAAATGAATCTCGTCGCTTTTAGAGAAGGTAATCCTCTATACACATAAGAAAAACTATCATATCACATACATAACATAAAATTAAAAAGGTATATATGATATAATTACTCAATAGGTATAAAAATTTTGTAGATATAATATATAAACATTATATCGATCGTTATACACAATCTTGGTTTGTGGTAATGGATGACTGAAGGACTTACTTTCATAAGGTGGTAGTCTGTCGTACAGACTAATGATGATTGCATAACCCATTTGACGAATGAATGTGTGAGTGTAAGTAATAAACATATCATAAAAAAGATATGAAATGTATTATACTATGTGTATTATGTTAGAATGACTTAATAAGAATTTATGTGGATGATAAAGAAATAAAATTAAAACACTCATTTATGAACAATACCTATACATCAGATATATTATTTTCATTTACAAAAAATGACTTCAATGATCTTCTTTATACCAAAATATAGAATTGTATTATGGGAGGATGTAATTGGTGATGTGATTTTGGAAATTCGATTCTATGGCTATTATTTTTTATGTTGTGATGAAAGGAGAAAATGTGGTGGCCTAATAAAAGTGATGTGTGTGGCACACATTATTTTTTTAAAATGAATTGCACAAAAAATTTATTAAAGTTACCAGGCCCCTATATTTATTCATACTTAGGAAAAATATTTCTAAGTTAAAAATATTGCTAAAAATTGGTTTTGGGAAATTCTTGGGTCATTTTTACACCTTATATTAATCATTTATCCATTATGTAAACTCATCTAGACCTTAATTGATTTAATTAAATTAATTATTTTCAAGAATCAATTTGAAAAAATATAATATGGACATATTAGAATGTATAAATTACTATTATAAAATAATACATAATCTATTTTTTTTAAAAAATCACATAGGTGTACACTTTTATCTTGATATTAGACCTGTATATGTTGCGAGAGAACAATATTTTAAGAATAGCATTTTTTAGGAAAAGTTGATTATCTATTAAATCGATGAATAATAAAAATAATTTAATTGAACACAATTAATATTTACTAATATATATAATATACATTTCATTTAAAAAAATTCCCCATAATGGATTATTTTAATCATCATAAAATTTCATTCATTACACATTTAAAAAAAGTTATTAATAAACCCCATCACTATTGGAAACCTGACTTTTCCCAACGCTTTTATACCAATGGTTTGTAAAAACTGTTGGTATAGGTCCTTTTTTCCAACGGTTTGGCCAAACCGTTGGGAAATCCCACATTGTGGCCACTTTTCCCAACGGTTTGGCCAAACTGTTGGGAAAAGTCCACTTTGTGGCCACGTTTCCCAACGGTTTGGCCTAACCGTTGGGATAGGTATACCCTTTCCCAACGTTTTTGGAAAACCCTTGGGAAAGGGTATACCTATCCCAACAGTTTTCCAAAAATGTTGGGAAAGGTCCCCTGGAAATCAACCTACACCCCAAACTAAATTCTAGAATCCAGAACTATACCAACGGTTTTGACAACCGTTGGTATAGGTCCTGAGAATTTTTATCATATCTTCATACCGATAACATTATACAAACCAAAATTTAAAATAATTATTACAATACATATGTATATATTTATGTAATTATGTTCACCAAAGTCATGTTAGGTTAGTGGTTAAGTCGTTTAATGATAAACTAGGGGTCCTAGGATCAAATCCCAGTGAATGTTTTTTTTGAAATACATATACCAACGGTCCCATAAGCATTGGTATTTGTTTTCATATAACTTATACCAACGGTTTCCAAAACCGTTGGTATAGGTCTATACCAACGGTTTTCGCAAAATCGTTGGTATAGGCTATACCAACGGTTTGGAGGCCTATACCAATGGTTCCAAACCGTTGGTATATGTTAGTTATCCAGTAGTGCATTTTCATAAAAAATACATATAAAAAGCACAATATAAAGTGATCAAATGTAATTATTTATATTATATATTATATAAATAATACATACGTTACATTAAATCAAATTCAAAAAATATTGGGACTCTTTAATTAATTATTTCTTTAAAAATAAATGACTTTTTATACCAATAAGTATCTTTCACTATTCATAGAAAAATATATACTTTCTAAAAATCCAAAAATATCACAAATTGAAATGTTTGATATAATGATTTAAAATATGATATGCATTTTTTAAAATTAATGTTCAAAATTTTAAAATTTATTATTTTTAATAAAGTCTTATATGAATAATGTTTAGTTTAAAAATTTTCATTTTTGATAAAAATTACTAAATATTTGATGATAAATATTACATTCTAAATTAAATTAATATTTATAAAATTGTTTTATTATATTTTTACCTTGATTTATATTTCAATACATACTATTTTATATTTAAGGTTATAATTTATTAATTTTCTAAATTTAATAATTTTAAAAAAAGACTATGTCACTGTTGAAAATACATATTACAATTATGTTTTAAACTATAAAAATATTATTACTACGAAATTATATATTATCAATATAATTATATTCCCATTGAATATATATATTGAAAAATATTTCCCCATATTGTTAACAGTCCATTCAAAATAAATTAAATATATAACATAGTTTTAGATCCAAAATTAGATAAAGAATGCGTTTTCAATTAATGTAAATACTATAATAACTCATGGGACCAAAAATTCAACTATATTATTTTTATACACTATATTTTTTTATCCTTTTCTCCTCTTGGGATCATTCCCTTGATGATGAGGGAATTGGGGTAAAATGTTCCACATTTATTAATATTTAAAACACATTATATTGGTGTCATGTTTCTTTCAATTACATTCACGAGACAATTGGCCTTTGTCTCTAGACATGTAAGATACCCCAATCTAATTTAACAAGGTATAATAGTGACTCATTATATAGTTATCACACATTGGATGTGATATCCTTTCCTTATCCACACTCACCTCATTTCCTTTTTTTCATAGTGTTCATCCATTCCCTTCTCATGTTGATTTCCATTGGAAATATAATAACAAGAGAACTAATTTTCTATCCCAATGAAACGTTATCATATATCATCATATGATGGTTTATTTGATAGAATAGTCCTCTTTTTTGGCTCGATATAAGAACATATATGAAATGATCATTCATTTTTTCTATATTATGTATATAGTCATTAAAATGAATATATAATCTTTTATATTTTAACTTATACTGAAAACCACATATAAAAACATTTTATTTTAGTTTATGAATACTATATCCAACTAATTTTGAGAGTGATAACACTGATCTTAAATGAAATGCTACATAATATTTTATGGAAATATAAATATTTTATCCTATATTTTTGTTTAGCAGGTATGCATAGAAACAATTTTATTATAAAAAATAGAATGATTTATAATAGTTAAAATATTCAATTGAATAAAAATATTTACATTAATATAATTATTATTACAAGTTAATTTATGTAATAAATTCATTTTGTTCCATAAAAATATATTCATCATAAAAAAGGTTTTAAAATTTTTGATGAATGAATAATTAAAATTAATTTTTTATTTTTATAATTTTATTGGAAAAAATGAGCTTAATTATTGAAATTTTTATTACAAATTTATTGTAGTGTGTTTTTTTTGGATTTTCATTGAAAATGTTAATTTTTAGTTGAATAGTGAAAAATAATTATTTTTCAAATACTATCTCTTTTATGAATTTATCATGAAATAAGAATGAACATAATTATTACGAAGCAATGTTACTCAATAAATTTACATTTATAAATTAGTATAATTTATTTAAAAATATTATTAATAACATTTAATTTTATTTTTTTCATTTCGTAAGTCAGGTTAATGTTTTTATTCTAAAAAATATTTATTTTTCTGTATTTCATTAATTATTTATTTTAATTATTACATGTTAATTAAATTGGTATAAATTTATAATAAATATACATTACCAAAACAAATTCAATAATTTATATCAAAATATATAACATGTATTATTTTTGTGAAAAACTAATTGTATACTCAAAATTTTAATTTCCTAGAAACTAATTTCATTGCATTATAATTTTTGATGTTAATGTTATTTTTTACCACCATTAAAATTTAAACATTGAAAATTGATATAATATTTTAATTCAAGAGGATAATATTTTGTAAATAGGCTAATTTAATTTTTTATATAATGAATAATAAACAGAAAAATATAAATTATTAATGTACAGGTTAAAATTTGGTAAATGTGGGTTAATATAAAAATATAGGTGTTAAAATTATAGGAACTTGTGTATAAAATAATTTAATTGATCATATATCAACCATATCTATCTAGTATTCCATTTGATAAATTTTTTCAAACCTTTGAATAAATTAAAACATATAATATATAACATTATTTCTTGAATTTAAATGATTTCTTGGAAAAGAAGGATTAACATGTTATCTAAAAGTGTATTTCCAATGAAAATTTTGAAATCATAATTAAGGTCATTCATTTTATTTCTTCATAGAACACAATAAATTCAATCATAACCATATAGATATAATATAACTAAAATCATATATATTTTGACGTATTATTATGTTAATGGAAAAACCATTATCCACCTCATATCTATCAAGTAAAAAATCAAATCATTACTCTTGTGTATATGTAGACTACCACCAATATGTAGTGATGCATTTATTTTTTCAACACATCCCTTAATTGATGGTTTTTACAATGAATATATTATTCACGAGTTTTCAATGTGATTTTATTATTATTCTATAATTATAATATATAGTTGAAATTATTACACTATGATCCATTGTAAAAACTATTGGAAAATGGGATTTGATGAAGGGTTATTTGTGATATGCACATCACTCATCGAAAATAGTGATTTCCTATAGACTATTTTTTATGGGATTCATTTCTCATCGCAAATATTCATTAATGAAATTGTATTTTATATGGGATAAAAATCCCATCAAAAACTAAAATTGGAATGATATTCATGCAAATCTATATTTAATGTAACTTCCCAGGGAATATACCATCATCGCAAATACCTTTCACAGTTATAATTATTTAAGATGGGAATTATTTATCATCACAAATTAAAGGTCAAAAGAAGGTCATTATAAAAAAGACTCATTAAAAAAACCTTTTTATCACTAATGGTTTTAATACTTGTTTGTACTAATTATGAATGATCCTATCACAACTTAAGATGTTTTTATTGGAAATCTATCATATTTAATCCCAATGTTAATAATATAAACTATATATACCCCTCCCCCCACCACAGTTTTATTTCATTGTATCCTCCTTTAATGTCTCATATCTTCACCTACTACTATTTTTTCTTTTTTAAACATTTAAAAGATACATATTTTGCAAGCATGAAAATTATAAGATTTTCATCTGATAATGGGTTCTGTTTTTAGGAAATTGTTTTATGTATTTAATTATAAATAAATTTCATTCTATTCATAATAATAATTATTAATTAATTTTAATTGTTTTATAATTATTACATAATTTTATATGTTTATAATTACTATTTTAGTAGTATTTATTCTTAATGTGATGTATTTATTTATATTTGTTAATAATTATGTTTAATTAGAAATATTTAGTTTAAATTGGTAGTGGTTAATTTTTAATTATTAATATGTAGTTTATATTATTTGAATTATGTGGTAATGATTGTAAATTATAAATAATTATTAAAAATTAGTGATAATTAGTATAAGAATACGAAAATTAGTAAAAATTTCTTATAACATGAAGACATATGTAATAATTAATGGAAATAAGTAGGAATTAATAGAACTTAGTAAAAAAATTAATGATTTTTTTAATAAATAAATACATTTTAATGTAGTTTTTATTAGTTAATAGTAATTAGTTTTTAATATTTTTTACTAAATAACAATAATTTTGAATAATTAGTGGAAAATAATAATAATTTCAAAATAAATATTAAAAAGTAGGAATAATGTGTACAAATTAGTTATAATTGGTAAAACATAATAATAATTAATTGAAATGAGTTGAAATTATTTGAAATAGGTGGTAGTTATAAGATATATGAAGAAATTAGTTATAATTAGAATTAATTAGAAATGACTTGTTGTAATTAGTAAAAATTAGTTTAATGAGTTATAATTAAGGATAATTATTAAAAATTAGTGTCAATTAGTTGAAAATAGAAAAAAGTAGTAGTAGTTAGTAAAAATTACTAATAATTAGATATACGTACAAATAATTAGCTCTAATTTTTTTAATTAGAAAAAATTAGTGGCATAATGTAAAACATAGTGGTATATAGTAGTAATTAGTGTTGATTACTAATAATTAGTAGTAATTAGTACTAAATAACACTAATTAGTAATAATTGCTAAAGAAAAGTAAAAATTATTTGTAATTAATAATAAATTGTTGTAATTAGTAAAAATTTGGAGTAATTTTTAAAAACTAGCTGTACAAATATATACTTTGTGGGACATAGTAAAAAATTGCTGTAATTTGTAAAATAATGTGGTAAATAGAAAAAATTAGGTAGACATAATAAATTTTTTTGGAAATTAGTTTTAATTATTATCAATTTCTAATAATTAAGAATAATTAATAAAATTTTGGGATGCCAAATAAAATAGATGTAATTATAAAAAATTAGTGATACTGCAAAAAAAATAGAGGTTATTAGTAAAAATTTTAGGTAATTACAGATAATTATTGTTAATAAGTAATTATTTATTGTAATTAGTAATAGTTAAGAAAAATTATTAACAAATTACAGTAAGTAGGTAGAATTAGTGTAACATGGATTTAATTAGTAGACATTAGTAAAAATTCGGTGTTCTAAGAAAAAATTGGTGGTAATTACTTAAAATTACTAGTGATTAGTTTAAATTTGTTTTAATAATTAATAATTAGAAGTAATTATTAGTAATTGGTGGAAAATATTAATAATTACTGGAAATTAAAAATAATTAGTGGTAATTAGTAAGAATTATTAATACATAGTAAAAATTATAGGTAAATATTAGTAGATAGTAAAAATTAGTGGTAATTAAAAAAATTAGATGTAATTGCTAAATATTAGCACTATTTATTTATAATTAGTGTTTGATACAAAAATAGTCCTAATTACTAATTATTTCTCGAAATTACACGTAATATATGATAATTTGTCATGAATACTGAAAAATAATGGTCATTAGTAAATATATTTTTTAGAATAAATTGCCTTTATTTAAAATAAATTAAAATTTTTTGAAAAAATAATATATACTTAGTAAAAATTAGTGGTAAATATATAATATTTATAGTTTTTACAATTAAATTATAATTTTTTGTTTTTCTACTCTTTTTTAGATTGTCTATTTCTTATCTAAAATTTATAATAAAAATTATTTTTTAAAATCATTAGAGAAATATGGAATAAGTTATTCAAAAATAGTCTTTATTATAAGACCGTATTTGAAAAAATAATCATATTTATTCAAATGGTTATTGTATAAATAGATTATATATTGAGGTTGTTTAATATTTTTTATCTTTTTCATCATCAAACCAAAAAAATCAGAATGGACAATTAACAGTCAATTTAAAAAATGTGATATGGGAAGGTTTGACACATTTTACATAATTATTATTCATCTATTTATTTTTGGATTTCATAATTATTATATATTATCTTGGTTTCAACATGGTAAGTGAACTTCCAAAGAAGATATTAATATTTTTTTCAATATCCTTCACCATTTCAAATTCTGGATATGATGTTGACATACCATATTATCATCGAAATAAAACTAAAGATGATATTGAATTCATTATTGAGCTAGATCCATCATGATTTTATGAGTTTCATGATTTTTTTAAAGATTCAATATATCCTAGTTGTAAGATAGTAAAATTTGAAGTAGTTGAAAAATTTATGGCTACTAAATAGGGTAATGGAATTTCAAATAGATATTTTGATACAATATTATATTTGGTTAAATCATAGTTACCTAAAATAAAAATATCACCTGTATATTTCAAATAGAGATAGAGTATTATTTCATAAATTGGGTATGGGTTAATAAAAGATTCATTCATTTTATAATGAATCCATGTTATATTTTTGGGAAATTGATCAATTCATTAGTAGTCCTATATGTGGAAAATAAAGGTACACAAAGGATAACCTACAAAAGTCTGTATTAATTCATGTTAAACAGTTGAGTTATTTTCCACTTACCCCTAGATTGAAACATTTATTTGTGTCTGAGATCAAAACATCGTTGATATCATGGAAAAAATATTACAAATAGTAAACACATAATGACTATTAGTGATTGTTATTATTGGAATCAATTTGACCACGTGCATCCATATTTTTCTTTAAAATCCCATTACTTGTTATGAGTTATTTATAATGACGGTTTCTATCCATCTGGTTCTATGAGTAGTCAATATTCTTGTGGTTTTATCTTTAAAATATCGTACATCTTACCTCCATGGATATTCATGAATGAGCTATATTTTTTTGACCTTATTAATTTGAGTACATCCAATACTAAATAAAGATGATTATTTTAATACACTATTTTTATGATGAATTAATTGGGTAGTAATGGTGTTAGTACATATGATGTTGTTGTGAAACAAATTTCAAAATTAATGGTTCATTAATTTTGAAAATTATTAAATTTCTTACACATATACTGTTATCTAGCTAGAGTACACATTGTCTAAAACCTTATCCATACTATACGTGTGAAGGAAACCATTTTATGCTAACCAATCGGTTAGAACCATTATTTTTAGACTTGCACCACATATTTCATACGCTTGGTTGTTCTTTCTAAAGGACCATAATTCATTTTTGATAAGGTACAATTTAACGATATTGAGATCTAGAAATGATCTTAGGTATTTATTTAGAATCCTATTGTCTCTTAATTACCTGATATAATCTTTTTCATAATTAAAAACCATCACAAAATAGATGTAATTGGAAAAGATCATGATTATATTAAACCAATTATTTTCGGGGGTCTTCAATATTGGTTTGATTTTTTGGTTCATCACAAGTTGTACGCCATTCAATTTGAGAAGAACTATTTTGGTAATATATTTCATATAGTGGTTCACACACTTGGTATAACTGTATATAATGTCAGGTAATGATTAGGCATGTTAAAAATTACAGGTGACCAAAATATGAGTTTTTTTTAAAATAATATATCACTTTAGTAAATGATTCCAAAATGGAATATACACATTAAAAATAAAACTATATATTTATTTTTCTGTCGATTGGGGATTTGAGACAATCAGATGGTTATGATCCTATTTGGAATGTTTTTTCTTAATAATTTATATTTCTTGATAAAAATGTCATGATTTTCTTATTATATTGGAAATAATTCTTTTTAATGGGTTTATGGGTTTGATTAATTACTCAATTTTAGATTCCCTAAAAAAATATTTTTTGTGAGACATATTTTCAGAGACAAAAAAACATGATGCACATTATATACTATAAGATGATGTTGTTTTAATTTTATGTAAACTAGAAAAAAAATTGTATCCTTTCATCAATTTAGTGGAGCATTTTTCATTACAATTTCCTCATTATAGAAAAAATGAAGGTCTATAACAATTATGATGAATGTATCTATATGGGAGTTTTATGTATTGTAACATCCCATGTCCGGAAGGCACACAATTGTTGCCGCGTACTAATATTCACCACATGGCCTCAATCACATTTCCCCAAATTCCAAAGGCTGGTGACTAGAGGCAATGGACTTTGGTGTGATAGTGGGGAATCTATTCCCTAATTGGTAGAGTGAAACATAGTAGAATAGAAAATAACAATACCATAAATAGTAAACATCATGGAAAATAAGTAAACAACATATTACTGAAAGATAAGGATACACAAAGGCCATATAATATCAAAATTCTACAGTATTTCCCATATTCTATGAAAATGGTGGGAAAAAGAGGCACTACAATCAAGTAAATTAAAATACCAAAGTATGATAAATCAAAATGAAACTCAGTATCATCGCAAACCATGGCTTGGTCACATTCTCTCATGCTTATAAGAATCAATCATGTACCTGAAAAAAGTGTCTTTCCTTTATTTACCAATGTAACCATATATTCTTTTTGGACCCAAAAATTGACCCAAAAATTGTGTGATAAATAAATCCTAGTAGGTAACCACCAACAATTAGTGCCAATCTACCAGTGGGTATGTGCAACAGTATTGTACAATAATGAACTGTATTATACTAGCAGGTACTCAAAAGTAAAAAATCCTAAAATTACTTCCATTAATTCACCTTAATTTAATGTTATTTAATAATTTTAATTCAGTTAATTATATTAGTCTCAAGGTTAAACCTATTCCCATAATTCCTTTATATAAAATAAAACACAACAGATACCTCAGTAGGATATCTAAACAAAAGAAGTAAAGACCGAATCCAAGCTTGTTCTTTGGCTTCACAGACATGTTATAAGTCCTTAAATCTCAGAATGACTCAGGTCCAAGACCAATGTACAATAATTCCTTCATATTATAATTAGGGACAAGCCCGATGTAGAATCATTTCAGTATATTCGAATCAAGGACACGCCCAGTGTCTCATCATTTCATTATATTTAAATCAGGTCTAAGCCCAGTGTATCAGCATTTCTACATATATTATGACCAAGACCAATGTATCATCATTTTATCATATTAACCAACACATATAAATTAAACTGTTAAATGGTTAACAAAATAGCATCTCACATGGTAATCTCATGTAATATATAATCTCTACTATTATATGGTTTTCAATAATCAACTAACATGGGGAAAATTATCTAACAATACTAACTTGTGAATTAAACTAACACAAATATTTAACAAACATATTCACATGGAAAACATGTCATTTCCAATTTAAAATTAAACACCCCTTCATGTTATACAAGGCATAACCCTAGGCACAATTTGAAAATCATCTAAATAATGTTCATTCGAGGGAAAACACACCCACATGATGGCCCTTAATCTAACCAAATAAGTTCACAAATGCTTCAATTAATTTATCCAATCACCTAATGTCATTATGTATTGATGTGGTTTAAATTCTCAATCCATTGACACAAAAAACATTGGTATCCATCACTATAGATCCTATAAACAACCCAAAATTAAGAAATAAACATGATACCATATACATCATCCTTGTATGACTCTCCTCATCCACCCTTGACATCCAATTCATGTTAGAATGAAATATATCTACAAAAAATGAATATTTACACAACCTTAAAAAACTTATTATAGAATAATTATTACCTTGAATGGTTCATTAGAAAATGAGAACTCACTGATTGGGTTCAAACGAGATTGACAGTGATTGATTTGGAGTTTGAATGATAAACCAGGATGTCGATCACCTTCTAGTTCTACTGCCTCACAAACCTAGTTCCTCCTCTTTCCCAAATAAAAATAAATGAAAAAGTAATCAAAAAGTTGTGTAATCCCCAATACATGACGTTTATATCATTTAAATGTTCATTTGTAAACTGACATTCGTTGACATACATTCTAGAATATGCTGATATGACAACATGGTTTTTATTATAAAGTACATGATGTGTGGGAGGTTTTTTCTTTTTTTCCCTACTGACATTCCCACAATCCATGTATTCCCTTTATACACGAACATTATATATAGAGATCACATGAGAATACACAATGTGTAACCCATGATTCATGTACTTTTCCCAAATATTCATCGTCTTCTAGAAAACAACTCATTGGAAAAATAAAAGAAGAAACCATAACTAAAATGAAGAACCAGGTTCTTACAAACATCCCCACTTAAAGAAATTCATTTCAAAATTTATTTTCCAAGGGTGGTGTAGGAATATATATGAATTACTTAATCAATTGAACATGTACATCTGCATCCCAATCTTATGTATTGCATTATACATGGCCAGGATTCTATAGCACCCATGAAAGAGGAACTGATCACCCTTAATAAACCATTTTGTTTATGTTAAATATATGAATCAGATGCTCCTTGAAGGATGCAGCAACCGGAAGTTCAACATAATTGGGATGAAAATGTATGATGGCTATGGGTGATTATTTAATAGCTGGGATACATAAAAGATGTTGTGCATTGATTGGATCCTCTGATGTAAATTTTTCTAGTTGGACGTCGAACCGACTCACTCCCAAATACCAAACGGTTTGACCAATATCTATGAAAATTACCCTATCTCCTGATCCTCTTGTGTCCCAACCTTGGTGTGACATGTAGGAAAACATGATCCCAATCCAAAAAAACCAAAGCTGATCTATGGTGATATATGTATGATTTCGGACGAGACTACATTATAGACATTCAATTATGAATCAGGATGACCTACTCAGTAGTCTTGTTGATAAGATGAGGACCAACAATAACTGCCTCTCATTCCTCCTGAAAACATGGATTTGATCAGCCTAGCCCCCCATACAAAGCCTTATATGGAACCATTTCAATTGTATCATGGAATATATTTTTATTGGAAAACTCGACTAGGGGTCTATGACTCTACCATGTTCACCCAATTTCTAGGAAATGTGAAAGCAACATGTTTTCTAGAACCTGTATCCTACACTCTAACAAGCCATTGGTCTGACAGTTGTATGTTGTATCTAGAAGCACCTATGATCCTAATGCCCCCTAAAATCCCAGCCAAAAACAAGATGTCAATCAGGCATCCCAATCTGAAAAAATAGAATGAGGGACCCCATGAAGTCATATCACCTCTTGGATATATAGCTTTATAAGCTCATAAACACCGAAAGTGTCACTGATCGAAATGAAATTAGCGACCTTCATAAGCCTGTCAGTGACAACCCACACATCATTGATGTGTCCAGGTAAACTTGGTAACCCATTTATGAAATCTATCTTTAAATTTTCCCACTTCCACTAAGAAATTAGTATCTTCTATAAAATACCATCTGGCTACTGATGTTCCACCTTCACCAGCTGACATGTGGAACATCTCGTAAAAAAAACTCTACATCTCATTTCATGCCTGACCACCAGTATTGATGGTGTAATCAATGATATATATATTTGGGATTTTGGGATGCACTATCCAAAATAATGCATGAATCTCCAACATTATCTCCTCTCATATTTCCCCTAAAATCCACACATGTCTATGTATACGCGGAACCTCTCCATCTCCTATCATCCATCCTAGTAGAGGGTCCTCACCTACAACACCCTCCTATATAACTAAGCCATCATAATCTAATAGTTTCCTCTTCCTCACTATGTCCAGTAGCGTAGAGGTAATGAACAAAGATGAAATATAATTATATCCCTTGATTTTTTTTCACCTCTAAATGCATCTCAGAGAACAAATACATACGCTTCTAGTCACCACTATCCTCCTGAACTCGATGTCTCTAAGTCCTCCTGCTCAGTGCATCAGCCACTGCATTTCCACTTCTAGGTGTATAGTTGAGCACAAAATCTAATGAATTAAGGTATTCCTCCCACATTTTCAATATCAGATTCAAATCATAGTGAGTAAATATTTATTTGATAATTTTGTGGTCGGTGTACACCACAAAATTCTCTCCCAATTAATAATGTCTCCAACAGCAAAAAGCATGAACAACTGCATCCAACTAGAGATCATGCGTCAAGTAATTCCTCAAATTTGGCCGCAAGTTCCTAAACCCATATCCTATAACTAGATCCACCTACAAATGAACTACTCCTAGCCCTATACCTCATGTATCATAGTACACAGTGTAGCAAATTCTTGGCCCTAGAAATATCCATATCAGCACTGATGTCAAACATACCATTAACTCTTGGAATGAAGCATCAAAAGAACCTGGCCACTCAAACATCACACCTTTCTTACTCAATAACTTCAATGGAACTACTAAGCATATAAAATATTTTATAAAATTCTTTTTTTAACCATATTTTTACAAGAAACTCTGTAAATAAAAAATTTTCATTAGCTTATCCCATGTAACTACTGCTCTCAACATCTCTAGGTCTAATGATACTACAGTCTCTGAGATGACCTGACCTAGCAAGTTAATCTGCTCCATCCAAAAGTTTTATTTTATGAGCATAGAATTTAACTATTTCTCTCTCAATGTATGAAAAACAACCTAAAGGTGTTTTCCATGGTCGTGACGATTATGAGAATACACCAACATATCATCCATGAAAACCACCACAAAGAATCTAGTTAAATATTGTAAACATAGTTAATCAGTGCCCTGAAATCTTTGACCACATTTATGAGACCAAACAGTATAAACAAGTACTCATATATGTCATACCTACAACTAAAGGATGCAAGAGGAATGTATACAGGTCGAACATGTAACTAATGATATCCAGTAATTCTGACAATCTTCGAGAACACCAAACATCCTCAAAGATAATCAAACAGGTCATCTATTCATGGAAAGGGATATCAGTTTTTTACAATCAAGTTGTTCAGTTTCTGATATTCCAGACATGGACAAAGGGTAAAATCATCCTATATCACAAAAAGGGCAAGTGAATAACATTTATATATACTGGTTTGGATAAAAACCTTATCTTCCTAATCATTAAACTTCCACATGAGCTCTTAAAACTCTATCATAGAAATCATGTAAGGAGGAATGGATATTGCAGCATCTCCATGAACTATTTGAATAGTGATATCAATATCTCTATCTATAGGTAAGCTTGATAAGTATTCTGGTAAATCTTCCATAAAATGATCAAACACTAGAGGTAAATATACCAGAAATTTTCCGTGTTCCTCTAGATATAAACTCACAATCTAGGCTGCCATTCTGCCTAACCAACGATGCATGGGTCCATCACGACTTTCCTGATCATCACACTCACCTTTATGTAGATACTCTTCATGTTCTAATCCCTAACGTAGTGTCTAAGGCTACACCATTAGATTAAGTGTAAAAAAAGATCCCACAAATTTAAAAAATGTCCACATATATTAAACTATGCATAGCACTAGTATCAAAAAGATCCGAAGATGAAACAATGGTGACTCAAATAGTGACTACCGTAGTATATGGTATGGGATAATTCTCTTACATGGTCTGTTTCACTGTATAAGTGTGACTTATACTACAGATGTGAGAAGCTTCATGGATACCATGTTCTAACCCACCCTGTTGATGATGAGATCTCGAGGTCTTGCAACCAGGACCACGAACACCTCCTTGGCCTAAATTACATGACATATTCTAATTACCTAACTGGGGAAAAGATGCAGACCACCCTCCTGAATTTGGGGTTCGTGGAGACCCTCTTTCAAAAGTTTTTTGTGGAACTGTCATATAGAACCGATGAAAATGGCCCATCATGTAACACGCTCAGCATTGGACTAGGTCCATTGAGCATGGAGGTTTACTATGACCAATCCTTCTACAATAGTAGAACAACACTTGACTAATGTAAATAATTTTTTTACTTCTCTTATCCTAGAGGGAAATATCCATACAATTCTTCTTGATTTCTATCGATATAGTACCTGATCTCGTTGATGAACCACCTTGGCTCGCACCAAAAGATTCTCGTTGGTTGCGCTTAGTAATAACCACATGATTCATAATCGAAGGGAAAGAATGAAACCTGAATACATTCACCTATATTAATATGTTAGACCTATGATCATCCTCAAATATACTAGATTTCAATAGTTCATCTACCATCAAAATATGTGTGAATCGCTAATCCTCAAAAAATCGAGTAGAATTGTCAATAACTGAAAATGTGCTCTGCCCCAGGTGCATGAACTCCCAAGCGCATACCAACCTCAGCATCGTGAGAAAATAATCATCATAGAATGCCCACTAAAATTTTTCCTATGTCAAATCCTGGTGATTCCCTACCGGAGTGATAACATCCCACCATCACCTAGAATAATCACGCAGCATATATGTCAAAAGCATGAACCTCCTCTCGTGAGGCGTATCCAGATGCTCGATGATAGTCAGCAATGATTCCATCCATGATATCTTATCCTATGGTCCACAATCACCTGAAAATGTAAGAGGATTCTCATTCTATAATATATGCATCAACTACACCATTGATGTCACTTAATGTGGTTCCCCTTGAATGTTCTTCGTGAACCTCACAAAACCATCACGTAACTAGGCATCAGAACCTATATTAAGTGTAATAGATGGTGTCATAGATACAACAACTAGAGGTTCCATCAAAAGTTGATGTCCTACCATCTCTGGAGTATGATCATTTCCACTCTCATAGAATAAATCTCTTGGTCATCGTGGCGACATGACTCAAAAACATCATGAACATGCTTCAGTTCAAAACTCATTGTCAAGGATTTCCATTCAAAAGTACCATGAATGAAATTGGAAAATATCATAATCATTTTCTCCATAAGATAATAGATGATGTGGACCCTTATGTTCTCCGTGGTCGTGTTCTACCAATGGCATGGGTGTGTATTACCCCCAACTACACAGCGAGTAATTATGACACATGGCGTGTTCCTTTGAAAAAATTACATGGGAGTGTAACTCCACCTTCTTGGTTGTATAAAGGTTGTAAGTACACTGTGTGTCTAGAATACACATGGCATTCGGTCGTGTCTTCCCACCTCGCACTATACTACCACACGGCCAGGTCCACATGGGTTCTACCTGGGTAGGCTACTCTGTGTGTACCAAGAGTGCATGGCATGTTCTGATCAAAACATAACAGCATGTGTTTCCTCTCACATGACCAGTTACACAGTCAAATACTACATGGAGGGTAGACAAGGTGCAAGGTGTGTTCATCCATAAAAATTTAAAATCAACTCCCCCAAAAAGAAGGAACATATGGCGTTTTATGTTAAAATACATGCCATGTATTCTAGGTTTTTTAGGAAAAATCCTCTAGAGTGCACAAAAAACCATTTTTCAATAGAAAAAACTAATATTGGGATGCCAAATTCTAATCCTTGATGGACCATACCCCAAAAAAATCAATGTTTGTAAGCCATTAAAAACATACTAGAAAACATTATATAGAATGTTCATCTAATAAAATCCATATATTTAATAAGTTTGTTTAACATATAAATTCTATAAGTATGTCATTTCTCAATTCATAAATTCCAAAACACTATATGGATTTAAAGATTACATCACACCATTTTTTTCTGCACCTAACGTACATAATAACAGGAACAAAAATCACCTCAACTGTCACAACTTTATACTATATCTAATGTATCTTAGATGGAATGAAATAATTCAAGTCAGGTGATTCTAAAAAATGTATATATGATGTGTGACATGACATACCCTCATCTCATTGAGTTGAAACAAAATATAACCGCAATAATTTCAATAATAATAGCACCAAACAAGTTTGTCACCCAATTATTAAATCGAATCAACTATAATAGATAAATTCCAAAATAATAATTTGATTCGAAGGAATTTGGATTTTCCATGAACAAATGGTAGATTATACTAGGCCAATCTAATTACCAAATTCAATATCCTTCCTCTACCAATATTTTTTCATCAATGAGTTTGAAAAAGTAGAGAAAAAGTCCTATGATACCACATTGTATCGACCCAGGTTCGGAAGCCACTCAACTGGTCCCATTTACCCGTTTGTCAATATGGCATCAAGTGCAATTCACAAAACACCATAGGTTTCCGACTAGCAGTGAGGACCTATGGTCTGATAGTTGGTAAATTATTCTGTCACTAGTAGAGTGAAACATATAGGAATAAATAATAATAATAACAGATGTAGTAAACAACATGCAACTAAAGTAAAAAACATAATACTAAATAGTATGGACACCCAGAAGGCATATAATATCAAAATGATGATGTATATCACATATTCTAAGAAAACAATGAAAACATGATACACTAAAATCAAGTACATTAAAATAAAATTGTATGTAATAAAAAAATGAAACTCTGGAGAATCACAATCCTCTTCTTGGTCACATGCTCTTGTGCTCCTAAATAACAACCAAGTACCTGAAAAATGGGTTGTGCCCTTATTGACATATGCTCCCATATAGTCTGTTTGGGCCCAAAACATGACTCAAATATGCTATGAGAAATAAATTCTAGTAGAAAACCACCAAAATCCAGTTCCAATTTTTCAGTGAGTATATGAAACTATAGTGTACAATATTGAAATGATGTATACAAGTAGGTACTACAATGCAAAAAATCTTACTAGTGTTGTCATTCATTTAAAATCATATTATTTTCCTTATTCATTTCAAATTTATTGAATTATATATGTATCATACCCTGACATAAGCCAATAAATCCCCTATATAAAGGAAACAAAATAGATAACTCAGTAGACTATCTAAAAAAAATGTGATGATCAAAACCAAGCCTGTGATTTAGTTTGGAAGACACATAATAATTTATTACATATCAATATTTCTTAGGGAAAAGCCTGATGTGTAATAATTTTATTATATTTTAACAAGGGAAAAGCCCGATGTATATGCATTTCAGTATATTCAAATCATAGAAAAACCTAGTGTATCATCATTTAATCATATTTAAATCAGGGCCTAGCCCAGTGCATTAGAATTTCAGCATATATTAATTCCAATACCATTATATCATCATTACATATGATTAACAACCACATGTAAATTACACTATTACATGGTTAATAAAGTAACATTTGACGTGGTAATCTCAAATAAAATATAATATTCACTATTACGTGTTTTTCAATAATCAACTGACGTGGGAAAATTTATCTCACAAGACTAGCATGTTAATTAAACTACCAAAAAGCATTAACAAACATATTCACATGGAAAAAATTTGTTTTACAAATTTCAGTTTAAATACCTCTTCATGGTAAACATGGAATACCCATCTATATCCTAAGACAAATAGCTAAACCATGTGCATTAGAGAACAAATCACCTAAGGAGTGTCCCTTAATCAAACTAAACAAGTTCACACATGTATTAGATAATTTATCTGATCACATAATGTCACTAGTTGTTGATATGGTTAAAATTCTCAATCAAGGGAAACCCTAAACATGGGTGAGTGGCACTATGAATCATTTAAAACACAATACATTAATCAATAAGCATGAGACCACCTACCTCCCTGTAGTATGGCTCTCATCATCCAATCGCGACATCTAATTCAATTTAGATCTGTATAGATCTACAAAAAGGATATTTACTCATCCATAAATAACTTCATCAATAATATAAATTTCCAATAACGGCTTAGGATTAATCGATCATTCACCAATTAGGTTCAAACAAGACTTACAATGATTGAATGGGAGTTTGGATGATCAACCGAGAAGCAAATCCCCTTCTGGAATTATTGCCTTGTGACCCTTGTGCCTTCTATGTACAAAATGACTGAAAATGAGGCTACTACCCATTTTTATTGAAAAACATATAATACATGGTGTGTAATACCAAATACAAGGCATGTATATCATTTAACTGTTTATTTGGATGATGGCTTCCATGACTTACATTCCAGAACCTATCGACATGAATATACAGTGTTTACTATAATGTACATGGCATGTAGTTATTTTTACCAGTTTTCCTAGTTGACATTCACACATTCCATGTATTCTCATCAAACATGAACATACTTCAAAATATGTCCTTTGGAATACAAGGTTTACATCCCATGATTCTATTTCTTTTCCCAAATTTCCCTTTTATTTGAAAACAACCTAATGGAAAAAACAAAAGAATAAATCATACCTGAAAATATGGATCAGGTTCTTAAATGTACAAAATAATTAAAATGATATTCGAAAAAGCATCAGTTAAAGGGTAAATTTCATAATCTTATTTACATATAAAAATTTTATTTTTTACTCTCATTATTTCTAAAATAAATATTATTATAATAGAACTTAATGGGCTCTAATGATTGAAATGTTGAAGATAAATAGAAAATTCAATTATTAGTTTTTAATCAGTTATAACATATCCATGGTAGACCTAATAAATGATGGATTTTAGATCCGGAACATCATAGGGATCATACATATGTTCTTCTCAACTATGATAAAATTACATTGTTATTACACTGTGTGGTACTAAAAAAATTATATTATTTTTAACAAATTATATATATTTTATTTTTAGATTATATGAAAATTATATCAGGAAATAGTTTCCACAAATTTTAGCAGCTTCTATTTAAGATTATCAACAAAATTATTTTTCATACTAGTTTAAAATACATGTAAAATAAATTTTTTATGGTTTAAAATATAAATTAATTTATTACATGTTATATTTTTAATTATTTTTCAATATAAATGGTAATTCAACATACTGATAAAATGGACAATCGATTGTGTGTACTATGTAACCAACCATTAAAAATAGTACGATATTATAATTCATATGTGGTGAATAGTTATTAATTTCATACTCTTGAATATAGTGATTCAAAAAAAGAACAAATAATTGTGTTTTCATGATTGAATCTCATCACATATAAGTGATTTTTTTCTTTTGTGGAATGTTAGATGACATCATTTTGTGGTGTTGTCTTGGATAGAATTATGTATTGATGTTTAAATTTCATTGCATTGTGACTGATAGAGTTTTTCATGTTCATTTATACCACAGAATAATTGATTTTAAATTTAAAATCCTATTTATGTAAATGATCAATATTTATTAGCTCTTCAAGCACAATAAATATATTATTAAAATTATTATAATTCTTTATGAGAGGTAATTGATTGGCGGATCATTTAAAAATTAAAATCATGTGAAAATTAGTCTATAAAAAGTGAATAAGTGTCTATTGAAGTGTTTTGAATTAAAATATATCAAAAGGAAATTGCAAATACATATTTTCCACTATGATTCTGAATATAGATGATGAAAACACATAGTTATTGGTAAATGATGACAATGATGTTGATGTTTTTAACATCTTATTTTTATTAAAAAGTAAATATAATGATAAAACTCCAATGAAAATTAAAGATACTAAGGAAGAAAATAATGATATTTACACTATTAAATATGATTATGAGGATGAAGATGATGAATGGAACAATTATATGTTATTTATAATGAAATTAAATATATATATATAAAATAATTATTTTCAGTAATTTATTAACAACATTTATTTATGTTTCCAATTGCTAATGAGAGTTATGATGATATCTTGCATAGCCTCAAAGAGGTCATACTACATGTAGAAGGGATTGATTCATTATCATCTGACACTGAGGTTCCAAGCGGTTCATTGTCAAATCCATGGGGCTGAGGTCTTATGAGATTGATGATTTGCGTCCATATTTGGAAGCGCCATTAACATCTTGAAATTGAACCCTGAATGTGAATATTGATTCATTTGTGTATTTTAGTCAGTATTCATTACATTTAATTAATATTTATATGTACTAATTATTAGATTTTTTTTTATTTTTCATATATTTTTACATATAATTTTCAGATAATAGACTGCAATTATATATAAAAAAATTTCTAAGGCACAGAATCTATGGGATCAGATTATCAATGATATTTGGGGCTGAATGTTTTATCACTGGATTGTACATTAATAAATAATATTTATTTAAAAATTTATATAATTATTAACTTAATATTATAAACTAATAATAGATGTTATGGTATCATATCAATAATAGACTACAAATATCTATATGGGAGTCCTAAAAGTTCATTATTTGGGATTGTTGTCATCCATCTTTAAAGAATATGAGGAGGAAATCCGTTTAAAATGTTGGAGTCCTAGATTTTGATCAGTATTTCTATAACCACCAAACTAATTACATCTAATAATAGGTTTGGTATGGATTATGTTTATACTAAATTCAAAAATGATTCCAAATTACAGAAAAATTATGTTGGTAGAATTGTGGAAGGTAGGGGGTGACACATCAATCTTATAGTTGTACATTCAGTACACATCAACAACATATGTAATTTACCTTTCTAAAAATTTACATCCCATTACATGTGAAATTTATACATAATATTAATATTGGCAGTTTGACATCATGATAAATAATATATTAGTGTTTATAAGATGATGTGTAATGGTCTTATTAGTAGAAATATTATAGGTGGTTGAAAACATCATATTGTTGTTGGTATTTTTTATTTCTAAAATTAACTAAAAATAATATTTTATAAATTTTAATTTTAAATTTTATCTTGAGGGTGTCTTTTGAGAATGTGACATCTCAGACACATGATGTGATTCAATATGACACTTGGAGATAGGTCACTGGTGCAGAATAATTTGATGATAAAAAATGGATGCTTGAGATACTATATGCTTTTGAGAAGGGCTGGGTGGTTGGTATTGGTACTCAATTGAATCTTGGTAGTTTTTATGGTACTTCTATATGGTAGATTTATTTCATGAAAGGAGATCATGAAAATTCTGAATCATTTTACTCACAACATGACTAGTAGTAATGCGCTCAGAGTGAGGTTATAAAGGCTATGCATAAGTAATATGAAGAGATCCTTTGGGAGAACCAATAAGAGGAGGATAATCAAGATCAAGAAAAATATAAACAACATGATCAGATGATGAAAATCATGAAACATCTTGCTTAGTGTGTTGGGATGATATTCCCTCAATATCCATTTGTATATGACCCTCCCCCTCCCCATTCGGAGTTCTATTGATGTTTATTATTTCAAAAATCGAATGTAAATATTTTTTGTAAAATATGTATTATTTAAAATGTATAAACCTTTATTTATTAAATTCTTTAAATTTATTTTGTTATTTTTTATTTTTTTCATTTTTTATTTGTTTTATTTTTACATTTTTTATTCTTTATATATTTTTAATTAGATTACAACCTATAAAAAAATGTATTTGTGACATGTAACTTTTTCCATCACATATACCTTGTTAAATAATATAAAAAATAACTAATTCTTTATGGGACACCCTCCAACTATAAAAGATAGTATTTTTAAATCAAAATCGAAATAATACCATTTTCAATGGTGTTTATTGTTATCGTGTATTTTTAATGGGGTCATATCGCAAATATAGTATTTTCCAATTTTGAAATCATAATTTTTCTTGTCTGTACATTTGGATTTCAACATCCAAGAAGAAATGTGATTATTATTTTATTTATTTATCTCATTAGTGTCAATAAATATAGATATAATTCATAAAAAAATAATTTTAATATTAATATGATTTTATAAAATTAAACATTTTACAATATAATTTTCATTTTATCCACTAGATGAATGAAAATTTCATTAATGTATTCAAATTGAATGCAATCTACAAGAAATGAAATATTTCATTTTTAGGACTTCCATTAATTTTTACATTTAATATTTTATTTCATATATAAACATGATTAATAAATACATGATTATGTAATAAATATTTCATGATTGTTATTAATATGACCATGGTTAAGCTATAAATGTTATTTGAGGATAATGAACCAAACATCCTCAAAAAATATGACATGAAATTATCCAATTTATATGAAATATAAAACATAGTTATAAATAAAATATAAGGGATAATGTGAAGATAATAAACGTATATTTTTTAAAATAAATCAATTAATTGATAACTGTCTATTTTGGTGGAGTTTGGGTCACATCAAACAATGTCAAAATCCATTTTAATGGTTTATTCAATGAACACATTTTATTTATTATTTATTATGTTAAATATTTATTGAAGTAATTTATAAGATTATAATAATTTATGTAAAATTTATTTTCATATATTGTGTATATATATGGGGTTTTCAATTTTTATATTTTTATTTCCCATTATTTGGATTATAACATGACTAAGAAAATGTTGTTTAAATAAAAACGGACATTATTTTTTCTTCTGTAGATAAGTAATTTTTCCCATGTCTATGATTATTAAAATTTATTATGTTATTTTCATTAATTTGAAAAAAAAATTACATTAATTAATTTTAAATACATATTATTTTTCTTATGTTTAAAGTAATTATTTTAATTATGAAAATATGGAATTTTTAAATATTTACTCAAAGTGTGAAAGGAATTTTTTTAATATTTATGAAAGAAATATATTTTCATACTATAATTATCAGTCCATGATTGAATCATAATTTAATAATTTTAGTTGTTATTTTCAAATGAAATTATCATCGAACTATTTTCAATATATTTATTTCAAATTGAATATAACTAAATGGATATTTCTCTAATGTTATCAACGAATGTATCAAATTATCTTTTATAAGAATTCTCATCAAGCATGGTATACTTTGATGAATCTTGAGCTTCATTAGAGATAGAATTTAGTAATATCATCTTATTTTTTTGATGGATTGTAAACATTATTTTTTTATTTATTGAATGGGTAAATATAAGGCCTCATACAAAAATGATGAAAAAATTTAAATTTATAAAAAAAATTCTATCACTCACAGTGGGGATCTTTTTAGGATTAGAGTATTAGAGAATTTGGCCATTGACAACACATAAAATATTCATAAAAAAATAGTGGTGAATTATAATAAATTTATATTTATATTTATATAAATGTTTTAAAACAAATCCTGATCGATTAGTAGGAATAATATTGATGACATTTAACTTGACCTATTCCTTTCTCAGAGCCACTTATAAACCCTATAAAAACATTTGATCAAAAATGGGATGAGAAATGAATCTCATTAAGATATATAAAGAGAATGTGAACCATTTATTTAGTAAAAAAATGAAACCCCATTATAAAAAATTTTCAGGAATTTTTAACATTTTACCAATAAATGGAAATATCATTCCTTTAAAAATAGAACTTATTTTTCCTTTTGATAATAAATTATTTCCATAAAAAATCATCCAAATGAAGATAAAATTCAGGTAGGTAGATTGGGGTATTATCAAATATAATCCTTATAGGAATATCACAAAACAAATACATATTGGAATAATCATATGAACTATTTTCAATATAATTATATGGAGAAAATAATCATTACCCAATGTATTAGAGCTTTATCTAGGTTCACCTTTCATATAAGATATAACATGATCAACTGCTGCTATATGAAAAGACTCGTCATTTATAATTTCTAATAATTAGAGTATGATTAAAAAATTTTAAATATATTTTAATAAAACATGGACATTTAAGAGGAATATTGTTTTTTGGAAAACCATATAAGGTAATTTTTTTCAATGAAAAGGCCCATGTGACTTTTAAAACACTTGACTCGTAAACCCCATTAAAGAATGAATTTAAATAAAAAATTAAATATATTTATAAGAGATTAATTATTTAAGTATATATTATAAAATGGTCTATATATACAAAATGAAAAACAATAAAGGTAAATAAAATCTAGAACTACATAAATTAAATGAAATTGAGTTGAAACAGCCTTCTTTGTGTCCAATTCACCACAAATGACTTTTGTATTATTGAATAATAATGTTATGTTAATAATTTATTTTCACCAAAACATTATTAATGTTTAATATTCATTTTATATCACTTATCAATATGTTATATCATCTACTCAATTATATATTATGTTATTGGGGGTACAATTACATTAAACACACACCCACCACACACATAGACCAAAATTGCATATCATATCCCCAAGCGATACCATACCCATAAAACCTTATTTATTCAGCACATGGACCAAAGTACCAATGTGCATGAAGCCTATTACATGTCCCAAAATCCTATTTTAGTGTCCTGTATGCATCATATTGTATGCTCCAGGCCGGCATATTTGTATTTCTATGTCATGCTTGTGCCATACATGTGTAACCACCACACAACATCATTTCCTACTAATGGTTATTCAATCCAACCTTGATTCGAACATCATTATGATGTAGAATATGGGGGCCTTTACCAATTTAGAAATCCCCAAACATTATAATTACATAATTATTTTGATTTACATCATCCATTTTGATGATATTCGGTAGTTGATCAAAAAATTATTTTTGTATGATAACTATAGTCAATGTGGTCAAAATTATAATTTATAAAAATTATTAATAATGACATAATTATAATTTATAAATGTTAATTATACTTCTAAAGACATCCATTAATAATGGATATGTAAAATTAACTATGTTACAATCATGTAGATAGTAAGCAATGCATATGCATTAGTAACATTTCCATTTTTAAATTGTCATTATAGAAAAATAAGTTTCAATTTATCCTTAGAAAAATATAATAATAATTTTTTTTTCATATTAATACTTTTAATAAAATTATATGTATTATACACAAGATTTGGAGGTGGGCGTGAATAAAATAATCACATCTCTTTGTGGAGGTGATAATTCACACCTATTCATGAATGACTTTATCATTTTTCCATATAGGGGAAGGTAAGAAATTAAATGATATATTATATCTTAATAATTATAATTATTCCATGAATAAAGATATGAATCCCATTAAAAAATTAAAATTACATAAATTTATTGGAATAATTATATAATTTCCTTAACAGATGCCCAAAGACTGTATTAGTCTATTGCATTAAAAACATTGAAAGATAAACACTAATACAAAATTGAGCTACATTATCTCCCACTATGTGTATCATCACTAGAAATATTAGTATAGTCATAAAAATAATATATTACTTCATAACCATGGGTAAATGAATCATAAAATTGGGTGTGTTCAGATGCACATTAAGGGTAAAAAGGATTTATATAAACATAAACAAGAGCGTAAGGGTAAGAGATCAGGGTCATGAAAATAGAATAAAATAAAATGAACGTAAAAGATCAAAAATATGATTCGTGTAATATATTATGGATCTTAATAGGGAATTAATCATAAGGAAATAAATAACATAAAATGTGAACTAATGAAAAATTAATAAGACCTGGAATTGTGGATGACACATTAGCATATAAAATGATTTCTATATAAGTTAAGGCATCGATACTAAGGACATAATTATAGTATAGTATCACTCCCCATACAATCTTGGTAGTAATGGTTCACTCCCATAAACATATTATTATAATGTGTTCTCTCTCATTATCATCTTTATAGTCATATTTCACTACGATGGCCATCCTAGTAGTTTAGGTTCATTTACCAGACCATATTAGTCCATGTAATAATAATTAAATAATTACCCAATTCATTTTAAAGAGATATAGATCTCCACTATCTCATAATGGATCCATACATACATGTTACAAAATAACATAAAAAATCATATCATGAACAATGATATGAAAGGGTTATTATATACATGTAATTAATTGATAATGTGTGGATACATGATACATGTTTCATATTTATTTCTTCTAAAACATAACCAATGAAGAAGTGGGTTTTTCAAAATCATATAACCAATGAAATAGAAAGGGGATTCATATATATCAAGGCATTAAAAAAATTCATATATATAATATGAATGGGAAACGTGAATCACTTCCGCAGAAATCCATGAGTAACACTTAAAATGTTCATCTTTGGTGGAAAATAATTTTTAATTATCTTTTAAAAAACATTACAGGAATAAAATACCCTTTTTCATTTAAACAATATTTTTAAAAAATCATACTTTTTAAAAAATATTTTTTGTGGAGAATATTTTATCAAAATTATAGTTGAAATCATGGAAAAAATATTTGATGGATCATTTTTACTTTAAATTTTGTTTTATACATCATTTAAAAAATTTAACAAATTGTTGTTGATATAAAATAGGTTTATGACAAAATAGGGAAATATAGATATATTTTTCATAAAACAATATTGTTCATTATCTTAAATACCAAATAGTAAAATATGGAACAAATAAATGGATATATCTATAGAAAATAGAGGATAATATGGATGAAAATATTTCATTAATGGAAGTTGAATCCTAAAAAATCCTGATAAATGATGAGATTGTTTCAATAAACTCTTACCACATGGTAACTATGATCTTACACTGCATGTAAGAAAATGAAATAAAATAAATCATAAAATATCATTAAAAAATATTATTCATGAAATAAAATGTCAAATAGATATATATACACTTTGAAAAAAATATCGGTGTATAATAAGAAAAGAGTCTCATTAAAGTCTAAGTGAGGGAAATCCATCTTTGAAATTATGGATATTCTAAAAAATTATCCCAATTAAAGAAATATAATCTAATGGATATATAAATAACTATAATTGTATTAATTAGAATCATATAATAAATTCTTGTATATTCAATACACCATACAAAATAAAAGGGTTGTCGACATGGTATATATCCCTCAAACAGAAAAAGTGAGACAAAATTCCCTTACACGATGCCCTGACTCTCTTCGTACTCATAAAATCCTACTGTATAGTAAATTAAATTAGATATTACATATTTTTTGTACAATATTATTTTATCTAATAAACATTATTTTTTAGTACATTATATCACCAACTTATTTACAATTATATGTTGAGGCTTAACATTGGATAATATCTTCTTTGTTCTTTTCACTTGTTTAGAACTATTATTCTTGATCATCATTTATTTATCATGATTTACATACATAAAAACATAAATTCTTATACAAATATCATATATATTATTAATTTATTTATTTATAATAATCAATAAAACATATAAATATGAAATTGAATAAACCGTTTATGGAGATGGTAGGTTATAAATATAGATGATTGATTTTCCAATTTTGTTGTCGCATTGAATGAAATAAAGTAAGTTTAATATATGTATATGGGTATTAAATAATATTATAGTGTAATTAATATATAAAATATATCATATATTTTCACTACGACCATCTTTATCAAATTCAATATCATGTGTGAATGAATCGCTTCTCCTTGAGAAGGCGCTAGTCCTCACTCCATAAATTTTGTTATCGTATTTACAAAAGATGGAACATATACAGATATGTTTATAAAATATTTAAATAATATAAATTTTAAATAAATATAAAATATATTATATATGAAAATCATATACATCATAATTCACAACCATGAAAGGTAGTAAAGGAAAAATTAAAAATCATCATTTCATGAGGGAGTAGTTTTCCTTACAAATAAACAGTATTTTCGTTAAACATTAGAGAGAATTGTGTGAAATATTTTGTCTAACAATTATTATAAAAAACATATCAGTTTATTTATAATTCTTTGGTATTTTATATAATCCCTCAATTAAGATATTTGAGGTATTGAAGGATGAAAATCAAAGTAAAGAGCTTGAGAAAAGATGTTACCTCTTATTTGGGTAACATCATTTTGTGTGTACTTATGGGATTTCTTGGATGGATTTCACCATATTTGAAATATTATAGGATTAGTGTAGTAATATTTAAGATATTTTTTTGATGTTATTGGTTGATTCATAGTTTCATTATAGGTGTGAGAAAGTGGGAGTATAGGAGGCCTTTTATAGTAGAGGAGTAGTGGCAGACTTGTAAATTTTAGAAAAAGGAATGCGACCAACATTTTGAACGTTTCATAGTTTCTCCAACAATGAAAAAAATTATATTTTATAGAGTATATGGTTTATATATGGATTTAAATTGGATTTTTTAAAAGTTTATAGGTCATTTCTGGGATAATGTTTAATGTTTATTACATTAATAAGCTAATTTTTCACATAATCTCTATAATTAATTTTAATAACATCCATGAATATTTTTGGTCTAAACCTATGTTAAAATTATTATAAATTAAAAATTATTTAAATTAAAAATAATCAATCTATTATTCCAAATTCCAATGACATATTTATCAGAAAACATTTTATAAAAAATCATGTAGACGAGACAAAATTGTTTGTTTTTTAATGTGAAAACATACAAAAGTTTCCTATGTGTTAATATTTTATTTCAGTGTGAACCATTATAAAATGACCTCAATTGGATTAATTGATATAATTTTAAACCAAAATTAAACTTTAAATTATCTCTATAAATAAATTATATAAAAAATAAAATTTTGACTAAAATTCATTATTTTTTATTATTCATCCAGAAAATGAGTTCTCTTATAAAATTCCATCAAATTATTCCTATTATAATTTTTACATTATAAATTCAAAAATGATATATTTATAAAGTTAAATTTCTATATGTTTCTAAAAGTAATAATATTATTTTTCATTGAAGGCCATGAGAAACTGTTCATTTGAGAAAATAGTATTTTTAAACATATAAATACTTTAAATATAGGTCATTACAATTCATATTACAAGGTTTAAAAGTTAGGTTATATCAATCTTGTTTAAAATTTTATAATAATAAATTAATGTTTTATCAGAACTCATTTTTATGAGTAACACATAACAATACTATAAAATTTTTAATATTCGTTATATTCAATCATCCATAAAATGAATTTCTCCCAAAAAAAATTTCATTTGGGTAAAAACAAATGATGATACTTATTCTTAATTATATCCTCAAGTTCCCATATTGCATTCTCTAACTCATTATTTCTCCAAAAAATTGACCTAATGAGTCTTTTTGTTTGAGAGAACATTCTCCATACAAAACAGAATTTTAATTTTTTCCCTCATAAAAAAGATCATACACTGATGGAATGAACTCTGAGTTCAGTAAATGTTACTAGTATGTTATGAACATCCTCAAGAAAAATATTAGGACCACATCAGGGACATGACATTTATTTGGAGGAAGTTATAAGGGATATTATATCATCCTAATATGATCAAGAATTTCATAGAGACTAATATACATAGGGCTTAGATTCCTATTATTTCTATTCCTCATAACAATTTTGGAAAGAGATATTCCACGAAATAACTTTTTACTAACCTCAAATGTTTTTCCATGATTTTGGTTATGAGAATAAATTTTCTTCCATATTTGAGAAACCATGATTTGATATTGAATGCATCTAACCTTCTTTACCATTTTTTCAATGTTCATAGGTCCTAATTTCTTTCATTCTCTAACTTTACCTGAAAATATTGGGTCTGTTCATTTCATCCTATAGATGTCTCCCAAATGTAAAATAAGAATAATTGAGTGAAAGTTATTGTTAAAATAAATATCAAAATTTGTAAAGTGTTGATCCCGACCACCTTTGAAATATAACATGCAATATTTGAACACATCTTATAAGGTTTTAATGGTTATTTCAATCATACCATCCATCTACGGGTGATAAAAAGTACCAAATAATAATTTTATAATAATTTCCTATTCATGAAATATATATAACATAGATGTAAACATCTAATCCCAATCTAATACAATGAAATGTCGTACTCCATGAATCCTTACAATATATTTATTTTCTATCACATCAAGTTGATTAAGATAAAAGTATTCTCTAATAGTAACAGTGTGTGATAACTTTGTAAAGTTATCGATAACCACCCATATAGAATTAAATGCTTTCGAAGTTATAGGTAGAATAATGATTAAATCTATAGTGAGGTTCTCCTATTTACTGTTTGGTTTGGGTAATGGATGAATCATAACTATTGAAAATTTACTTTTAGCCTTACCTTGCTATCATACCATGAACCATGATAAAAACCTTTTTATATATCACATTATTCCATCCACCTATAAGTATTATTTCAAATAACTGTACATATTCATACAACTAGTATGAATAGTGAATTAATAACTTTGAGATTCATATAATAGATCATTCTTAAAATATTTTATGATAGAAACACATACATGGTTTAAGAAACTTATATATCAATTCTGTTCGTGGTTAAATAAATGAAAATTTCAAAATTTTCTTTTTTAGCTATATATATTTTTTCTATGGCTCCTTGAAAAAAGCCTGCCTACAACTACTATAGATAAAGGGTTTTACATTTATTTGAGAATGATAAGATTTCCCCCTTCCATTGTGATATCTAGATCCATGCTTTGAAAATCTAGAAATGGTTGATCTTTTAGAATCCACATCATGGATAATCTAGAATGGTCATTTCTACTCAATGCTTCATCCACCATGTTCTCATTATCATGGTGGTAATATATTCACCATTCATGATCATTTATCAACACTAACTATATTTTATGGTGCATTTTGACCACCATATATGTGAATATATTTTTTAGACATTAATAGAGATGATTCATGGATCCACAAAAATTTCAAAGACTCCCTATATAATGGGATTTGTGCACATAAATCCAATCCATGCCAAACATCGAATCCTAATCTAATACAATGAAATGTGGTACGCCATGAAGACATAAAACTTATTTAATTTCTATTACATCATGTTGATCAAGATAAAGGTATTCTCTAATAGAAACAGAGTGTGATGAATTTTTAAGGTGATCGACTACCACTCATATAGAGTTAAATTATTTTGAGGTTATATATATTATAATGATTAAATCCATAGTGAGGATCTCCCATTTACTATTTTGTTTGGGTACTGGATGCAACATAACTATAAGAAATTTTCTTCTAGCCTTACCTTGCTATCATACCATGAACCAAGATAAAAAACCTGAAATATATCACATTATTCCATCCCACTATAAGTATTCTTTCAAATAACTATACATATTCATACAACCAGGACGTATAATGAATGAATAACTTTGAGAATCGTATAATAGATCCTTCTTCAAATATTGTATGATATAAACACATAATTTTTTTAAGAAATTTATTTCTCTATCCTATTCATGGTTAAATTAATGAAAATTTCAAAATTTTCCTTTTCCGCTCTATATCTTCTTCCTTTGCCTCCTTAATCATTACTTAGATAGAGGGTTTAATATTTATTTGACAAAGACAAGATTTTACCCCTTCCTTTGTGATATATAGATCAATCCTTTGAAAATATTGAAATATTTGATCTTTTGGGATCCAAATCATTGATAATCATGAATGATCATTTCTACTCAATGATTCATCCACCATGTTCTCATTACAATGGTAGTAATGTATTCAGCATTCATGACCATTTATCAATACTAACTATCTTTTATGGTGAATGTTCAACAACTTCTATGTGAATATATTTTTTAGACCGTAGTATAGGTCATTCATGGTTCCAAAAAAATTCAAATACTCTTTATAGAATGGGATTTGTGTAGATAAATCCAATCCATGCCTAACATGACATAAAATTTAATCATAGGAACATTAACAAGATTTGTAGGAATTAAATTCCAACAAACATCAACTGGAGTTGAATCAAATACTTGGGATGTAATAAATATACCATTTATATATTTCAATTATAATTCCACATATAATTTTTTTAGTGATATATTGACTACCATTTAAAATTATTTTCATAATAAAGAGTGGGTCAATCAATAATAAAATAAGAAATTTACAGTTCCAGAGTGGATGGTAAGTGTACCTTTCACCACAACCTTATCCCAATAGTCATCATAAATATCAATTGCATGTGATTTTCTCTTTTACCTGATCATAAGTGGTTTCTAAAATTGAGTATCTTCGACAACCTATGGGTTTTTGAAATTGGTTAGCATAACTCCTATTTTCCTTACACTTGTAATACAAATGTTTTGGAGGTGAATTCGGTATATATTTTTCTCTATTATCATGGTTAGCTAACTTATTTCCATCACTTCATCAATAAAACTACTGATGGAGTTCACCAGAACAAATAAGACATTTTTACACCCCTTAAGGATATTTACTTGATGGTTCTTCTCACACATAGAGAATAAGGAAAATACCATATTCCTCTCTTCATGGTTTTTTTATTTTCCATTAACCATCATAATCCTTTTAATGTCAAAAACATGATATTTATATGAGGATCCAACCTCCATTTCATTATTTATTTTACAACACACAATAACATTAAAGATACTAATGTATCATGTGGTTTCCTCCCTTATGTTACATGGTAATAATCCACTAAATAACCTATCAACATTAAATTTGAGTAGGATGATAATTCCAAAAGCATAACTTATAAGCATTGTTAAAATTTCCTCATATGTACCAACAAATTTATCACCCCATTTTTACAACATGTGTAACTCCTTCTCCATATTTGTACAATGATTATGTAAAAATTACTTATTAAAAAATAAGTTCATTAATTATTACAGTACATGTACTAAATTTAATCTTACTTCTATACATTTTTGGTTTGATTCCACCATTGGAAGGCTTCACCTTCTAAATGATAAACAACGAGAATAAAATTATCATTTTCTGAACATTGAAGGTTGGAAAAATTAATTTCAGTTGTATTGATCACTTGTACTAACACAAGTGGATTATAAGGCTCACAGAAATAAGGTTGAAATTTCTACATTAAGGACTCAACAGAATGTTGTTCCCTCCTTTTCCAATTGGGAAGAATATCAGGATTCAATGATTTAGAAAGATTTGTGAGTATAAAAAATTTGGTTTTTTATTCCTAAACACATAGAACTAAATTCAGAAGGATGAAAATAGTTTCATTATCCATCACAATTACCATTAAAATGGTTCATGCCTGATCTAACCATTGACCAAGAAATCAATATTAATAAATATTTATCACAGTGTCAGGTCACATAATCATGAAAAATCACTTTTAAGATTTCTAAATTATGTCACATCCATTAATCAATGACACATTTGGTTTATTATAAGTTATTCATAGCCATATTATATATAAATAAATAATTCTAGATCATGAATAGTTTGTGAATCACTAAATCATATCGCTTGAGAGTGTTAAACAAGGTGTGAGACATGGCTCGTTTTTGTGTACCATGTTACACTGAGTCAGGCACGACAGACCTTATCAGAGTTGATACCCCTAGGAACATAAATCCAAGATCCACATTATTTTATTTTATCCAAAAATGGGATGTATTTCTAGGAAACCAATCACTCTATACATTACCAAAATTCTAGGGAATTTTCGAATACAATCATTTCCAAAGACCTACCATTAGATATACCCATAGAGTTCTCACTATGGTTTCCTCATAATGTTCCCAATTGATAATAAAACATTTTTTTTATAAAAACACTATAAACCGATGATTTTCATTAAATAAAATTTCATAACATTCATAGAATAATTAAAACATTACACAAAATGACACCTGAAGGCTATATTAGTTCAATGCCTTTGGAATCATAAAAACAAAACATTAAAAAAATAGTGAGCTATATTATCTCCTACTAGGTTCTTCTCAACTAGAACCCTTATTAAATAAATAAATCACAATAAATAACTTTATAGATTGGGGGAAAAGAAAAATAAAATGTGGTGAGCTTCGATGCTCAGTAGGGGTTAAAAAGGGAGATATGTAAACAAAATCATGGGATATGTGTATGTGAAAATGATCATGAAAATATAATATCATGAAATGTGTACCAAAGATAAAAAAATTTGAATCATGGAATAAATATTGGATGTTCATAAGACATTAATAATATGGAAATAAAGAGTTGAACGCATGAAATCATACCATAGGAAAAATTCATGGAATATGGCTAACACATAAGCTTATAAATGAATTCTATATTAGTCAATTCATTGGTTCCGAGGGCATATTAGTAGTATGGTTTCACTACCCCTACCATGTTAGTAGACAGGGTTCAATCCAATGTCTATATTAGTAGTATTAGTTCACTCCCAATATCATCATTCTTGTCATGGTAAACTCCCTTAGACAAATCAGTTGTCAACGTTTATTCAAAAGTCCATCTTAGTAAATATCATGATATATAAATCCTTACCCAATGAATTGGTGGGAGATGTAGGTCCCAAAAATCTCATACTGAAATAATACATAATTATACCAAAAGATCATAAAAATAATATCAGATACCATGATATGAAATGGGTTTAATTAACATGTAATAATATCATATCATTTGGAAAAATAATTAGGGTTAATAGTAATTTCATCAAAATAATAACACAAAACAAGCAGGATTCAAATTTATATACATTGTTGAAGTGAAACATATTTCATAAACATAATTCCATAAAAAATTGTTAAGATAATGAATATGAATGGAAGAATTGAATATTTTCCCCAGAAGTCATGAGTAACACCAAAATATTTTATTTCATGTGGGAAATAATTTTAGTAGATATTTTATTAAAGCATTTTTTAAGGAAAACATAATTTCTTCATTAAAAAATGATTTTATAAACCTACGAAATTTTTTATCATATTTTTTATGGAAAACAGTTTTAAATACATCTAAATTAATTATTTAAAATCATAAAAAATTTCTAAAATCTATTTCCTTTAAAATTATCTTCATATACGATCTGAAAAAAAATATTGAAAATATTTTTTAAACATTTTATCTAAAATAAATAAAATTTTTGACAAAAGAGATAGTTTTTTTAATTTTTTATTAAAATAGTTTTTTATTAACCAATTTACTAATGAGTTATAAAATGGTTCTATCACATTGTTATATCTTGAATAAATAAATTAAATTATAGATCAAATTATTTAAAAAATCAAAGTATAGTTACACACAACCTCGATAAAAATGTGACTATTTTAACAAATTCTTATCACATGGTAACCTGGGATCATACATTAAATGTAAAAAAATTTAATTTAATTTTGATTAAAATATCATTAAATAAGTAAATTTATTATATAATGTATCAAATGGATGTATATACCCCTAAAAAATAATGATGGTGTATAAAAAAACATGTGTCTCAATGAATGAATATTGTTAGATAAATGTCTAATAGATTTTGTATCTTTTGAAACATTATCCCCATGGAAGAATGAACATCAAATCGATATGTAAATTCCAAAAAATATAATCACAATAATAATAGAATACATTCTTGGTAATTATATACTGAACTCAATAAAGTGTGCTGATCATGGATTGTATCTCACTTATATAAAAAGTGACATGAAATTATTTTACATTACATCTCCACTATCGTCTTACTCATACAACACTCACATATAATAAATATAATATTATTATACATATTTTATAGATCCATATATTTATATCTATTACCACATATTTTTTTATTATGAATTCAAATTACCTGCTTACTAAAAATTCTATGTTAAGGTTTCACTTTGGGTAATATCCTCTTTGATCTTCATACATGTTTAACATATTAATCTTGATCATCATACTTATATAATGTTATATGTACTTCCATATTGTAAAAAATTGTATAAATATAAATATACTAATTATATAATTATTTATAAAATTATTTATAATATAGAAATATGAAATGAAATATACCATTCATACATATGAAATATGTTTCTATTTTGTTGATATATTAAATGAAAGTAACTTGAATATATTAATATATGAATATAATATCATTAAAGTATAATTACTTTGTCACATATATCATATTTTATCACTAAACCCATCCTTAACAAATTCAATTTAATGTGTGAATGAATCACATCTCTTTGAGGAGGCGGTAGTCCACATGTATACAAATAATGTGATCATGTTTACCTAAAATGGAAAGTATAATTTTGGGTTTTATTAAATAACTAAAAATGTATAATGAAATAATTAATATAATACATATCATATATACTTACAGTTTCCATCATAATTCCAATCCATGAAAGGAGGTAATGTAACATCCTAGGTAAATAATGAACACATCATTTTTCATATTTATTAATATTTCTGACCTAAATATTAATTCTACATTAAAGGGTACAATATGTTCTATAGTGTACCTCATACACAACATTGGGTTTCCTAGAAATCATACATTGCAAAATAATACTAGAATATAATTATTTTTAATGGTAGTTGACAACTAGCCATTGTAATGGAGGGAATGAACAAAATAAACTATAAAATGATTATATATGTTTGTTAAATGTTTTTACATTTATCCAACAATATTTAGAGGCTAAAAATTTGAGTTAATCTATTTCTAAACATAATTCACTTTAAATGGTTGATTTTACGCATTTTAATAGTGAACCCTCATTAAAACTAGTTTTAGACACATTTATATATTCCATTTGACAAAATAAATTTCTTATTTGGAATTTGGACACAAAAATTTTCATTGGGTAAATATTTTGTCTTTTTCTAATAAAATTCATTTTCTATGAGTAGTGAAAAATACTGTATTTTAATTCAAAAGTGCCTATTAATATAATATATTTATATGTTATATTGTCTATTTAATTGTTTTTAATTTATAATTAGATTATATTTTTACCATTTAATCCAATGTTTTCCATTATAATTAATTTCACTTTGGAATTGGGCATAAACAAGTGTCACTCTTTTGATAGATATTGTTTCTTAAAAACACACTATTTGTTTTGGTAACTGGAATTAATTTTAAATTAATTTATGTAACTTATATGTTTATAATTCAGTAAAATAGACATCATTTTTGTATTTGAAATATCAAATTTATATTAGGCTGATTTTTATGTAGTTTTCTGAAAAACTTCAAATTTTTATGAATAGTGAAACCACTAAGTAGTAGTTAAAAACTAAAATTTTTATTTAAATTACATCTTACCGCTTCTTTGAATTGAATTTTAAAAATCCAACATACATGGTTGTTATTAGTAAGTTAAATTTTTTTCAATAAGATGAAAATAATTATTGGTGAATAGTAACTTTTGACTTTTATTTAATGCGGTTAAAGGTAAATAGGGTAATTCAAGGTAAAAAAATTATAATAATATGAAATTACCATAAAAATTGTTCTAACCATTTTTAATGAGTCGTGGATGACTATGGGATTCCTTGGGACGATGTTGGGACCCCATGGATCCACTTGAGAGTGATAATGACATTTTACATTAATTAATTTAAAATAAAAAAATGACACAACCAAATATCATTCAGTAAATTAATTATTACATGGGGTTATATAAGTTATAATTTCTAATATAAATATTAATTTTCGAACTAAAGTTATTTAATACAACATGGAATGTTTTTTATATTTTTTATAGATCATTATATAAAATTATTTATGACACAAAAATGATGCAGTATTTACCTAATTAATAAATGATTTAAATAAATAAAATTATAAATATTAAAATAAAATAAAAAACATGTCCAATTATTATTGATTGATTTTATTTCCATAATTAGTCTTCTTATATTCAACTTTAATAAGTTCTGGTCCTTTAGAAATAGAATATAATTATATAATAAAATTATATTTTCATACTTTCTTAAAGGGCACCTCCTCCCTCTTATAAAATCCCTTCACTTCTAAGTAACTCCTCACACCTCTAGAGCCCCTTGGCTCATCCATCCCCTACCCAATTAAGCTCTCAAGATCCACCTATTTCATCTAGAAGCCTTAACATAGGCAAAATTCTCTTCACGAAGTCCTTTTAGTTTAAACCAAAGGGTGTTACCCAAATTAAAGGTAACAGTTTATCTTAACTTTTTTTATATTATTTTACTTATACAGCCAGTAAACTCTATATATTCCATTTTTATAATAACACAAGTATCCATAATATACTAATTTTTTTTTATTAGAACTATTTGAACTAAACTTACACACACATCCATCTAATGGGTAGTGAACATACTATTTCTGTGGATGACAAACTAACACCTCACGAAATGATGACTGTTCAATTTTCCCCTACCACCTCATACTGTATCCATTATAATGACACTATATTTATATATGATATATATTATGTTTATGTTTTATTTTTTCTTATTTAGTTATAATGTATATCATACCTTTATGGTTTCCATTACATGTAAACGAGATAATTTCATTTGAGGAAATGCAGACTACTGCCCCCTCAAAGTGATATGACTCGTTCATACAATACATAGGACATATAAATGATGGATTTTTGGAAATTATATTTTATATTATACTATAATTATTATATAACTATTTATAATTTAGTTTTCATTCAATTAAAATATGAAATATAAATGAAAGTAGTGTTCATGCGTACGTACAGATTTCCATCTCCATGAATGATGCATTTCATTTCACACCTCCAAATATTATGTACAATTAAATGTAAATTTATCTACTGGATATATATCATATATATGATATCTAAATCGTGAATATGATTTTTTATGTAATGAACTATTGACAATGTTAACATCCTTTAATTATAAAGAGCCCATTTTTGACACAAGTACCAAATATCGACAAAACGAATGGTATTAACTTAAATGATTACATAATGTTTATAACATGGTAATAAGTGATATAAAAGGAAGAATAAACATGAAATAGGTTCTTAAGAAATTATAAATTATCTTTAGTTTATTATTTAGGACGAAAAATGAACAAACAAGTGAAGTTCGACACGAGGTAAGGGATTTCATATCTCACTTTTAGTTCCGTGATATTTCCATTGTTCACCACTTATTTATTGCATGTGGTGTATTGTGTACTTACATTTTATATATATTATCATGATTTTTTTTATATTCATGTTATTATGAGATTAATTTTGTGGTTATTAAGTTTCGTTCATACACTCGATTGATTACAACGTGGTAATGGATTTTCATCACACTTTTTATTCCCGTGACATTCCTGCTATATTGGCCACTATTATCTTTTTTGAGGTGTATTTACTGGCAAGGTGTATTTATTGTGTAATATAATTCAATTAGTTGTATTTAAGTTTTCATTTTATGATCCTTCATTCATGGGTTTTATGTTTCGTATGTTACCAAATCGGTATGGGGACCTTTTAACCCAATTTCCATTCCTTGGGTTAATCTTCTAATTTGTAATTATATTGTTTTATGATAATGTGTGGAATCACTGTTTATTTATTTATGTTTTAACTTACACTACACTTTTTTTGGTTATAAATTTTATAGACAAAATATCTCCATTGATAAATTCTCAAGTCATCGATATGAACTTGATAAGAGTAATTTTAACTCAATTTCAATTCACTGGGTTAAACATCCATGTCATTGGTTTTGTCTTAAAAATAATATGTTTGAATTTTTTTTGATTGATTTACACTCAATATACAATAATATTGAGTGTATTTATACTTTTCACACAATATTATGTAATTTATTAATATTTAATATACATATACTGTTTTTATAAGGGATTTCATCTCAATTTACATTCCATTGAGTCTTCATTGTTGTTATGCACAAATTGAGTCTTATGTGTTGTATATAATGTCCCATGGAATATTATATCATTAATCCCTTTATTATCAAGATATTATAATGTTATATTTATAATTTATTCCTCAATTATTTTTATTCAAGTGTTTCTCATTTTGATAAAAACTCTTTACCTAAAATATTATTTTAAAAGTTTTAATGATTGATTATTATAAATAATTATAATTAATGTATGTGTTTTCAAAATGGTTTTTAGGATTTATTTGTATCGAAATTAATGTTTTAAAAAGATAATACATTTAAAATATTAAAAGTTTATAGGACATATTTATTCATAAATAAATTTATTAAATGTTTTAAGTGGTTTTGAAAATGGCTTGATATAGCATTTTTATTTCAATATGTTTATTTGATATATTGGAATGTGGAAATGTTATATTTATTTTATACTTGTGTTATTTATTATGATTATGTTATGGTTATTGGGCATTTTTTTGTGTATACAGGTGGTTCCGTGATAAACCTAGGGTGGGTGAGCCTGAGATAGCTCCTCAATGCATTGCGTAATGTGACGGAGGTAAGTGTTAATGTTTCTTCTAAGAGATTTTGGGAATATACTATGATGGGTATTCCAAATGTGAATCCATTTGTATATATGATAGCTAAAATGTAATTAATTTATGAATTCCATAAGTTACCTTTATGATTTATGATTTGTGTGTGTTATTCATAAATCTTATGTTTTCGTAAGTTATGTTATGATTGAAAATAATGGTTTTATTGATTTGTATTTAATGATGGGATAATGTTTTCCATCATTATTTTGTGGCCCTTACTGAGATTTTTATGAACATCCCAAGTTTTTGAAATTTTTTCCAAAGGACATAAAGATGAATAGGTTCATTTATGGGATCAATGAATAGTCATATTTTCAAAAACATGGAACTAGACATGTTTTGTTTTAAGTGTTTTTATATGAAATAAATGGATACTGTGTAGTAGTGTGTACATGTAATTTTCATATTTATGTGCAATATTTATGGCCGAATTCTATAAAAATATAATGTGAAAAATATCCTCAAAGTGAATTAATCATTTAATTTTGGGATATATAATGTTTAAGGTAGGTTCCTTATAGTTGGTATCAAATGTAGGATTTGACAACTTTGGCGATTATGAGATTTAGTTATACACATGGTTAGTCCCTCTGTCTATTATTTCTGTTAAATAATTATTTAATAACATTTTCATATCAAGGAAATTATGTTACAAATGGACGGAGGAGGATCTCGAATGACATTCTTATCTCTTCTTGAATACTTTCTTGCAACAATTATTGCTGAGCCATTTTTGGAAGATTGTGAAACTTTTTATAGCATAAAAATCACTTCCCATTAGGTGTTTGAGATATCAAACTCCTCCAATATACCTAGTTATCAACATGGATCATGGGTTGTATTTCAACAAATACTATTTTCAAAATATTTTTATAGTTTCCAGAAAGGTAAATATTATCAAGTAAATTTCAAATATTTTACTTAATCATAAGATTTTGAAGCATATTATGATTATGGAAAAGGTGCTGAATAATGATACCCTTGCACAACCTATTTATATTTGGTTTCACAATATAGTCTCTCAGCACATACCTATGATATTTTAAAACGAACATTAATTGAATGTTTCAACTCAAATTTGAATGACTGTTTTATAGAAATAATGTTTTATTAGATGTTATGAAATTATATTCCATATATTATTATTTTCCAAAACTTTTTTTCTATGAACACCCATATGACCCATGTTGTACAAGGTCTATTTGGATGAAGGAAGAAAATGATTATGAAATAAATTCAAATAATTGTTGCAATGCATGGACCTTCTAATAATTTAAACAAGATGATTATTAAACCAAATAGACACCTTGATCATGGTATGATGTCCTTAATTTTAGGGGATGATTTTATTTTATCATATGGTTGTGAAATAAAAAAATCACAATATATATAAGACTTCAGGAATTAAGATGTTGATATCATAATGAATTGGGATAAAAATGAAGGGTATATGGAAACCATTTTGGTTAAAACATGTTATGGTTATTTATAAGTTTTATAAAAAGGTCAACCCGTTTGATGGGTGACAACCCATCGCATCAGATAGGGCCGAAGGATTCAATCCCACAACCGATGGGCGATAAGGGTGCATCACCTACCACTGGCCTACATGAAGTCCCTGGTTAGTTTGATTTATTATCTTAGTAAAATGATTTTATGGAATAAGAAAATATTGATTTTGTGAACTTCTGTTTTATCAAATGGATATTCTTAGAATAAGAAAATGATTTGGTAATAAAGTGATAGTTGTTGTTGTGGAATATGTTCTCTCTTTTGAGGAAAAACTATTTGCCTACGGAAGATAGAATACTATTGGATTTCATGCATGGAATAATGGTTAAAATTTTATCTTTGAAGAACCTATGTTATTATTGATGGAATATGACGAATTTGTTTATTTATGAAAATTAATAACCTTTCATGGAGAATATGTGATTAGGTTAATTACTTTTCAATATGAGACAATATGAGTAACTGATGTTATTTGGAGATAAATTTTAAGATTTATCTTAGAAGACAATGTAATTAAATCCTTATGAGATTTAAGTTTCTATATTAGTTTGGATTAGTTTTGTGGAATTTTATGGACAGTTTTTTATTGAATGGTCTTGGTTGAACTTTTGGAATTGTTTGAAAAATATTAGAGATTAAGTGTAGTTTTTATTTTTGTAAAAGATTATAATTTTTGGGTATTATCTAATCTCACACTAACCATTTTGGTTTTAGTTGATTTCTAAAGACAAGGGTAATATATCATTCTTCTTTTGTGGATTATGTGATTCTATAGAAGATGATTCTTGTGATTTTTATGTGAACAATCCTTTTTGAATGCTAATTTATTGGAGAAAAGATTTTTCTTTGGTGGAAACTTATTAAAGTATGAAACTGTACATGAAGGTAAGTATATTTCCTTATGTTCTTATTATATGTAGAAAATTAATTCCTAAAAATTATGAAAAGTAATTTTAAACAAAAACATTGTTGGTTTATATTTCCTATTGGGTAATCAGAGACCATTTCACACATCATAAGTCTGTGATTTTCTAGTGGATAACTTTCTCATAATCATGACCATTAGAACATGACCATTTTTTCTCTCTTCTATATCAATGTTTTCTTACATGTAATCCTATTATGGGTTATCTCGGGTGAACATTGTACTTTTCATTCATTATTTTACAGTGATAGTTTTACTGACACTTTTTCGATGTGGGGCATTTAATGACATTTCCTAGCCCAATTAAAAAATTGTAAGGAAATAATTCCCAAAAGGGGGAAGGATGTAACATATTATCTAAAGAAATAACACACAATTTGTCATATTTATTAATATTTTTGAAGTAAATATTAGTTCTACATTAAAGGGGATGCTATGTTTGATGGCGTACCCGATACACAACATTGGATTTCCTTGAAATATTTCATTGCACACTAATAATATAATATAATTATTTTAAATGGTAGTTAACACCTAGCTGTTGTAATGGGGGGAATAAACATAAATAACTAAAAATTGATTATATATGTTTGTTAAATGTTTTTACATTTGTCTATTATAATTTAGAGGCTTAAAATGTGAATGAATCTATTTTTAAACATAATTTACTTTAAAAGGTTGATTTAACAAATTTTAATGGTGAACCCTCATTAAATCAAGTTTTGTTCACTTATATATGTATCATTTGACAAAAAAAATCTTCTTTAATATTGGGACATGAAAATTTACTTTGGGTAATTTTTTTGGTATTTTTCTGAAAAAATTCATTTCTCATGTATAGTGAAAAATACTATGTTTTAATTCAAAAGTGACTTTTAATATAATTTATTTTTATGGTAATATTATCTTTTTAATTGATTTTAAGTATAATATGATTATATTTTTACCATTTAATCCAATTTTGGCTATTTTAATTAATTTCACTTTGAAATAGGGCATAAACAAGTGTCAATATTTTGATAGATATTGTTTCCTAAAAACACGCTATTTGTTTTGATAACGGTAATTAATTTTAAATTAATTTATTCAACATTAATGGTTTTAATTTGGTAAAATATACATCAATTTAAAATTCAGAATATCAAATATATCTTAGGAAGAATTTTTTGTAGTTTTCTGAATATTTCAATTTTTGATGATTAGTGAAACCACTAAGTAGTTGTCAATACTAACATTATCATTTAAATTAAACATTACCACTTTAGTGAATTGAATTTAAAAAATCCAAAATACATGGTATCTATTATTAAGTAAAATGTGGTCGACTAAGATGAAAATATTTTTTGGTGAATAGTAACTTTTGACATTTATTTAACGCAGTTAAAGGTTTATAGGATTATTCAAGTTAAAAAAATTATAATTATACCAAATACCCTTAACACTTGTTCTAACATTTTTTTATGAGTCATGGACGACCATGGGAATCCTTGGGGTCGATTTAGGGAGCCCATGGAGCTGCATGGGAGTGATAATGACAATTTAGATTAATTAATTTCAATTAAAAAATGACACAAACAAATATATTTTAGTAAATAAATTTTTACAAGGTGTTATGTAAGATATTGTTTCTACTATAAATATTAAATAGAAAATTAAAAATATTTCCTACAACATGGAGTTTTTTTCTAATTTTTATAGATCTTTTATATAAAATTATTTATGACAGAAAAATGATGCAGTATTTACCTAATTTATAAATGATATATATAAATAAGATTATAAATAAAAAATAACATAAAAAACTAGTCCAATTGTTACAGGATGATTTTATTTCTATAATTAGTCATTTAATATTCTACCTTAAGGACTTTTGGATCTTTAGAAACTAAAAATCATTATATAATATAATAATACTTTCACATTTTTCTAAAGACCCACTCCACCCACATATAAAGAGAAATCACTTCTAACTAATTCCTAAAAAATCTCAAGGCCATTGGCTCATCCAAAACCTAACTTAATAAGCTCTCAAGATCCCCCTATTAATCCAAGAAGCCTTAACTTCGGCATAATTCCCTTCAAAAGTCCTTTTCTTTTAATCCAAAGGGAGTTACCCAAATTATAGGTAACAGTTTCTCATGACCTCTTTTCTTTTATTTGACTTCTACAACCCCTAAACTCTATTTATTAATTTCATTTATAACAAACCAGTATCCTCAATATACTAGAATGTTTTTTTGAGAAGGATTAGAACTAAACATACACACACCTCTATCAAATCGATAAAGAACATACTGCTTCTGTGGATGATAAACGAATGCCTCATGAAACGATGAGTGATCAATTATCTCCTACCCCCTCGTATGGTGGAAATTATGCTGACACTATATTAATATATGATATATATTATGTTGTTGTTTTTTTTATTCTTATGTATTTATAATTTATAGCATACCTTTATGGTTTTCATTATTAGTAAACATGATAATTTTATTTAAGGAAGTACGGACTACCTCCCCCTCAAAGAGATATGAATCGTTAATACCATATGTGGGACATATAATGGATTTAGTTATTTATATTATATATTATATTATACTATAATTATTATATAACTATGTATAATTATGTTTTCATTAAATTAAAATATGAAATAGAAATGAAAGTAGCATTCATGCGTACGTACAGCTTACCGTCTACACGAATGGTGCATTTCATTTCTTATATAGAAATGTTATGTACAATTATAAATACATGTATATAATGGATATATATGATATTTATTATATCTAAATCGTGAATATAATTCTGTATTTAATGATCTTTTGACTATGTGGACAACTTGTTATTATAAGAAGCCCATTTTTTACACAAGTACCCGATATAGACAAAACAAGCTTTGTTAAAATAAATGCTTAAAAAATGTTTAGAACATAGTAATAAGTGATATAAAAGGAATAATAAACATTAAATAGGTTCTTAATCAACTATATATTAAATTTAGTTTATTATTCAGGATGTACAAGGAACAAATGAGTGAAGTCAGACATGAGGTAAGGGATTTCTTATCTCACTTTTAATTTCTTGAGATTTCCATTGTTCGCCACTTATTTATTACGTGTGGTGTATTTTGTAATTAAATTATATATATATTATCATTATTCTCTTTATATTTATTTTATTATGTGATAAATTTTGTGGTTATTAACTTTTGTCCATATGACTCTATTGATTACCACGTGGTAAGGTATTTTCATCTCACTTTTTATTCCCATGAGATTCCTGCTGTATTAGAGACTATTTACTTTATTGTGGTGTATGTAATGATAAAGAGTGTATATATTGTGTAATAAACATCAATTTATTTGTATTTACATCTTCATTATACGATCCTACTTTTATGAGTTGGATGTTTTGTAAGTTTCCAAATCGGTATGGGGATATTATAACCCAATTTTCATTCCATGGGTTAATCTTATAATTCAAAATTATTTCATGATATGATAATGTTTGGAATCACTATTTATTTATTTCTGTGGTAATTTCCAATCCACTTTGTGTGGATTTAAATTTGATACACATAATCACTCCATTGATAAATTCTCAATTCATCGATATGGATTTGATAAGAGTAATTTTAACTCAAATTCCATTCACTGTGTTAAACATCCAAGTCATTGGTTATGTCCTAAAAAGAATATGTGTGAATGTTTTCCGATTTATATACATTCTATATCCAATCATATAGAGTTTATTTATATATTTCCCACATTATTATGTATTTTATTAATACATAATCTAATGATATATTTTTTATAGTGGATTTCATCTCAATTTACATTCCATTGGGACTTCATTGTTGTTATGCACCAATTCACTATTATGTAGTGTATATAATGTCCCTTGGAATATGATATCACGAATCCCTTTATTCTGAAAATATTTTTATGTTATAATTAAATTTTATCCCTCAATTATTTGTATTCAAGCGTCTTTCATTTTGATAAAAACGCTTTATCAAAAATATCATTTTAAAATTTTTAAAGATTTATTATTATAAATATTTATAATTAATTCCCATGTTTTCAAAATGTTTTTTAGGATTTATTTATATGGACATTAATGTTTTCAAATGATAATAAATTTAAACTCTTAAAAGTTTTATAGGACACATTGATTCAAAAAATATTTTTAATAAATGTTTTAAATGGTTTTAAAAATGTTTTGATAGAGCATTTTTTATTTCAATATTTTGATTTGATATATTGGAATGTGGAAATGATATATTTACATTATACTTATATTATGTATTAGGATTATTTTATGGTTATTGGTCATTGTTTATGTATATGGGTGGTTCCATGATAAACCAAGGGCGTGTGATCCTAGGATAACTCTCTAATGCATTGGGTAACGTGACAGAGGTAAACGTTAATGTTTATTATAAGAGATTTTGGGAATATACTATGATGGGTATTCCAAATGCAACTATATTTGTAGTTGTGATAGATACAACGTATGTATGTTATGAATTCCATAAGATACCTTTATTATTTGTGATTTGTGTGTGTTATTCATAAATCATATGATTTCTTAAGGTATGTTATGATTGAAAAATGTAGTTTCATTTATTTGTATTTAATTATTGGATAATTTTTTCCTTATTTATTTTATAACCCTTAATAATCTTTTTATGCTCATACCATGTTTTAGAAATGTTTTCCACATGACATAATGATGAATATGGTCGAGGATGGGATCATGGAAAAGTCATGTTGTCTAAAACATGGAACTATACATGTTTCTTTTTAAGAGTTTTTTATGAAATAAATCGATACTGAGTAGTAGAGTGTACATGTAATTTTCAAGTTGATATGTAATATTTATGGCCTAATTCTCTAAATATATACACATGAAAATATCCTCAATGTGAATTATTCATTTAATTTAGGCTTATTTAAAGTCAAAGGTTGGGTCCTTATAGTTGGTATCAATGGTCAGTTTAGACAACTTTAGGGATTATGAGATTTCGTTAGACACATGTTTAGTCCCTATATCTATTATTTCCTTTAAATTATTGTTTTATAAATTTTTTAGATCAAGGAAAGTCAGTTACGAATTGAAAAAATAGGATCCCAAATGACATTCTTATCTCTTCTTGATTACATTCATGTAATAATTATTGCTAATCCATTTTTGGATGATTGTGATAGTTTTTATAGCATACAACTCACTTGAAATAAGTTGTTTGAGATATTAAACACCTACACTATACCTCGTTATCATCATGGGTTGTATTTAAACAAATCATATTTTCATAATATTCAAATATTTCAAGAATGATAAATATTATGAAGGAATTTTACAATATTTTCCCTAATCACAAGATTTTGAAGCATATTATGATTTTAAAAAAGGTACTAAAGAAGGAGACCCATTCTGTAACACCCGAGATTTTTATGAGAATTATTTTGTTTTTATGTTGTATACATCATCAAAGGAATCATTCACTACACAGAACACTAGATTAGCTTGCCTTACAAGCAATCACAACCTTCCTCGATAGCTTGTGTGGTACACATTACCGAGTTTCACTAAACAATGATATGCTAGTAAAATATTATTAAAACTAGCTGTTATGAATAGTAATACCAACTTTTTGAAATATTATTAATATTATCATTCAAAATGGACTTCATTTTTGGATTCGGAATATCGAAATTATCCTAGGGTTAATTTTTTGTATTTTTCTGAATACATTTAATTTTTGATTAATAGTGAAAACACTGGGTTACTATTTGAAACCCAACATTTTATTTAAATAATAATTTATGTTATTAAATTTTATTTTATGTAAAAATAGAAAAATAATACCTATATATGTTCAATTTAATTCACTGAAGTCATTTTATAATAATTCTATATATATAAAAAATTTATTGAACTTTTCACCGTCTTTTACCCACCTCCTAGGAGAGTTTGAAAATTTATATAAAACATAATTTTACCACTTCTATGAGTGGAATTTCGAAAATCCGAGAGACACGGTTAATATCAAGGAGTAAAATTTTGTTCAGTAAGATAAAAATAATTTTTGGTGAATAGTAACTTTTTACTTTTATTTACCATGGTTAAATGTAAATAGGGTAATTAATGGTAAAAATGGCATTATTATTACCCTAACACATGTCATAATTCTATTGGATAAGTTTAATTCGACCAAAAAAAACTTTAGGAATAAAATATTACCATTTATGTCCACTTGGATTATATTAGGACATTTAATATTATTTTATTTAAAGAATAGTTAAAATAGTTAAAATCAAATTTTAATAACTAATTTTTTTTTAATATTGGGTTATAAATAAGATCAATTGGACTATAAATATTCCTTAGAACGAAAAAAATATTTACTAAATAATGGTATCTTATTTATAATTTTTAGACCATAAATAATTTAATTTATTTATGACACAATGATGATGAAGTAATTACCTTATTAAGGAAATACTAACATAATTGATATTATAAATACCAAAATAAATGTAATTTTAGACTTTTTATGAATTGAAATATTTATATAGGTTAATATGACATATTAGTATTGATTTAATTAACTTTTTAGAACTAATCATGCTATTATGATTTTCACAAAAATCAATTACCAAATAGTGTCAAAATTGACATAAAATAGTTTTTTTAAATATTATATTATTAATTGTTATTTTAATTCTAAAAATCTATGGTTATGCCAAGTGACTTAGATAAGGTTATATATAATAATAAAGAACCACATGGGGTTTTTTTGTCTTGTTATAGTAATTTTATTAACCATATAGTGTATGAAATCAAGAAAACATGGTAAAAGATAAATTATTTGACTTAGAGTTAAATCTAAATGATAAGGTTAAAATAGTAACCTAATCATGTCTAAAATCTATTGGTTGAGAGCATTTCGACCCATATCCATCTTATCTTAGAAATAAATCAATTTGGAGCTATTAAGAACTGAATATGACTTTATTAAAAAATAATATTTTATGTTTTCCCTAAAGTGACCCTCTCCTCCCTTATAAAAGGGCACCTACTCCCTCTCCTCCTCACACATATTTGAGCCTTAAATATTGGGCGAACAATGCCAATTTCCCTTCTCAACTTCCCTATAAACATCTTAGAGGTCCTGGTCTTCTTCAATGACCATCATTAATGCCCTAAGAGGATGTTAAGATGAGGCGCTTCAAAGAAAATGTAATATTAGATACCGATTATTTCATCATTATTTCTTATTATACATCTTCTTCATTAGTTGTATCATTATGAAGTAATAACATTAGTATAACTCATATATTGATATGTTATTATAAATACGAGATAACCCTATTTCACCTTATATCCATCCTACGGAAAATTAAATCACCGCGCATGCATACGTACTGAATACCGTCTCCACGACATGGTGTAATCTGTTTTCCACCACCACCATACATGGAAGGGTATAATGGTGTAAATGATAACAATATATTATTATTCTAATATGATATAGATTCTGAAATATTATACATACAATTCAATACAATTCCACGATCAGGGGAATGATATCATCGCTCGTGCGTACGTACGGCCTACCGTCTCCACGATGTGATGCAACTCATTCTAAATGATCTTCAATGAATAATGATTATATAAATGAATTGAATGAATAAATATGATATATATTACACTAATACCATTATGTAAATGAGGTATCTATAACCTAAAAATAATAATAATAATTTATTCAACAAAACACACATAAGAACAAAAAGCAATAAACACCTGAATAACAAGTAGCAATGAAATATTACTAATATGAATCTAATAATATGAACATATAGGATATCATATCAATGAGTAAGATTATGGAATAAGTAAATAACATAATTTAAATCATTATACAGGAGGTTCAGACACGTACGAAGCAAATCAGACCTAAGGTAAGGGAAAATCTCACAATCTCATTTTTATCTGAGATTGCTTATACTTCAGAATTTACTAGAGAATACCTATCATCCACATCTATGATTCCTCAATATGTAATATTATTTATATCCTCTTACAATTGTTTAAATCCAATTTTACCCTTCGGTGAGTTTTTATTACAAGATATGAATGGAATCTTTTGTCATTTTTAGTACGGGGTACTATTTTGACTTTTATAGCCAAAGTATGAGAAGAATGTTTTTCGTTCACTTATACAGCATGAATGGATTTTTAGAAAAATATTTCCATGATACTTCCTTTACATGTTTTAAATATTATTTTTATTCATCTTCTTTTAGTTTAAAATTGTATGACATTTTATGAAAGGGAAAAAATGTTTTTCGAAGTAGAAAGGATATTTTCCTCAAGAATGATGTTCGAGTGTTTTATCAAAATTATCTTCCATCTAAGATAATATAGGGTTCTGTTTCTATCTATCTTTTTACATTGATTTTATTATGTTATGATTGAATTATTTTTTATGACGTCCATTTATCTTATATGGATTACGTTATGATGGCATGATGTTTAAGAATCTCATTTTTATTATATGGGTTATGATATGATTTATGATTTTTTTGGCACACATAAGAATGGTTTCATTATGAGAAGGGTGGGACCTATATCTCCCTCCAATGCACTGGGTAAAGATTTATATCTCATGAGATAGATATGGATTGAATGGGAGGTCAATCTGGTTCAGTGATATAGGAATGAAACGAGGAGTGAGCTCGGTTCAGAAATGGACTTTGTCTGCTAAGATAGTCGTGGAAATGAGTCATGACTACTAAGAAATGATTCTTTATGATTATGTGTGTATGACAGAAAGTTTCATGTTATGATTATTGGGATTACATTTCACTACTATGATTTATCCCATTTTATTAAATTATGATCTCTTTTGCTGGTTAAGTTTTCAAAAATGTTATCTTCTTATGATTATGATGTGATTGATATTTCTTTTGATTACCCTTAATGATAATTTGAGCTCACCCTTTTGTATGTTTTCTTTTACCTAGGATATGAAGAAGGGTATTAAGTATGATATGCCAAAAGGGACTCTAGATATGATAAAATAAAAGGAAGACATTGTAGATGATTTATGAACTATTTGTTTATGTTTCCCAGTTTCTAAAGACACTATACCTATATGGTCCTTTCATGGTTTTGTTATATGTTGTATTAAGTTTTCTTCAATTTTAATGTAATAACAATGTATGTAAAGTATGGTTCATATATTTTGTATCAGAGGAAAGTTATAGTCAACCTTTGGAAACTAGGATGTGAAAGCTTTAGTAAGAACGGTAAGGATAAGTCTAAGCATAGAACACAATATTAGTGTTTTAGAAATGGCCATGAACAACATATGATAAGTACTTAAGTGTGAAATTTTATTCTTGATTATGTGGTTTTCCTATTATAATTAGTGTTTCTCACACTATTATTCATGGTTTTAGTCAATGGCTGGAACCCGAAGGAATCGTGTTAATGCTAAATGCAACGGGCAATGCAATGATTGTCCCCCCTGAGCAACCAAACGTTATAAGAGATGGACTGAAAAATCTTATAGCCATGGTCACACAACTTTCTCAAGCTATGAGTCATGCAGGACTTCTAAACGTGAAACTGAAGGAGAAATATTTTGTTGAATCCTTCATGAGGCATCGTCCACCCTCATTCAGCGGGTCTACTGATCCATTAGTGGATGAATAGTGGATCCGTACCACTAAAAAGATATTTTCAATTCATCAATGTTCTGAACATGATAAAGTCATCTTAGCAGTATATCGTTTGGAAGGTGAAGCTGATAAATGGTGGTATATTAGCAAGAATATAAGGCAAATGGATGAAATTGAATCCATGGAATGGGACGAGTTCAAGGACTTTTTTTTTCAATATGTACATCACTCTTATTCTTTGAACAAAGATGGAGAAGGAGTTTCTTGAACTAAAGAAAAAGGATGAAGAATCTATTGGTACCTATGAAGAAATTTTTACAACACATGCAAGGTACGCTTCTGGGATTATTATCCAACCTGAGAGTAATATAGATCAATTCTTTAGTTGATTAAAACCAATTCATTGAAGGGCATTAGCCATAAGGGACTTCAATAGCTATGAGGAAATCAATAGATGTGCTCTCATGGTTGAGATGGATATTGGAGTAACCCATCAATTCATTGAAGGGCATTAGCCATAAGGGACTTCTAAAGACCACGCTGAAAAGAAGATGATTTTTACCTTATGCTCAATGTGTGGAAAGAAACATGGAGGTAGTTGTCTTAAAGGGACAAGTAAATGTTTCAAATGTGGAAAGGAATGTCATCGAGCATTTGAATGCTGCAATGATGGGAAGAATATTTCTATTGATGTGAACAAAGAAAAGTCTACACAGAGTGAACCTCCTACACTTTAATGTTACAAGTGCAAGGAAATGGGGAATTATGGCAATAAATGCCCTAATCCAAGGGTTTTTTTACGATGATCGACGTTAATAAACTCTTAAGTCCAAAGAAAATGGAAAGTCACATGCTATTCTTATCAGCGATGTGGAGTACGATAACAAAGTGATGAAAGGTAAACCTACCATCCACTCTAAAGTAGAAAATTTTTTATTTGATTCTGGATCCACCCACTCTTTTATTTATGAAGTATTTTATAAGGTTATCACCGTAATACCTAAACAATTAGCTATTGAGTTATCTGTGACAACCCTTAATGGTACAACAGTCGCATCAAAAGTTTATAATTCTTCTCCAATTGAAGTTTATGGGAATGTGCTTCATGAAAATCTTGTGATCCTTCCTATAGTGGAATTCGATTTGATTCTTGGAAGGGATTGTCTTTCCATATATGGAGCTCATATCAATTTCCAAAGAGGGGAAGTCACATTTCATATTATAGATCAATCTATGATCGTCTATTGATTCAAGGATGAACGTAACATTCCGGTTGAAATTTCTTCCATCTTATGGGTCTTGATTCCAATAAATGAAGGTTATTTATCTCAAATGGTTGGTGAGAAACTCACGATTAAAAATATGCCCACTGTACGGGAGTTTGATGGTGTATTTATGGTGTAATTGACTGGTCTTCCACCAAATCATGAATTTGAGTTTTCAATAGAACTCATACCATGTGCTTTGCCTATTTCAGAGACACCTTATAGAATGGCCCCAATTGAGTTGCAGGAATTGAAGAACCAACTCTTAGAGAATCATATTAAGGGATTCATACTCCCAAGTGCATCCCCATGTGGAGAACCAGTTCTGTATGTTACGATGAAAGATGGATCCATGAGACTCTTCATTGGTTATCAAGAACATAAAATGATCACTATTACAAACAAATATCCTCTACCATGCATTGATGAATTATTTGACCATCTATGTGGAGCTCAATATTTTTCCAAGATTCATCTTAGTTCAGGGTATCATCAATGAAGGGTCAAAAGGGAGGATATACCAAATATGGCTTTCCATACAATGTATGGACACTATGAATTTATAGTGATACCATTTTGTCTTACTAATGCCCCTACTATCTTCATGGATCTAATGAATAGAGTCTTTAGATATGATCTTGATTAGTTTGTGGTAGTCTTTATAGACGATATTCTTATCTATTAAATGAAAAAGGAACAACTTGAAGATCACTTGAGAATTGTATTGAATACCCTGAGAAATGAGAATCTTTAGGCCACATTTATCAAGTGTGAATTTTGGCTTCAAAAAGTTTCATATTTGGGTCACATAATCTCAAAAGAGGGGATATCAGTAGATCCAGCAAAAATAGAGTTTATCGAAAGAAGGTCAAGACCAACAACGTTAACTAAGATCCAAAGATTTCTTCGTTTTCCTGGATATTATCGATGTTTTGTGAAATATTTTTCACGATTATCTAATCCACTCACCAGTTTGACTCGAAAAGGAGTTATGTTCGATTGGACAGAGGAGTGCGAAGAGAATTTCAAGGAGTTAAAAACAAGGTTATCCAGTGCACCTGTGCTAACACTACCATGGAGTGGAGAAAGGATTGTGATCTATAGTGATCATCCAAGAAGGGATTGGGCTGTGTTCTCATGAAAAACGGTATGGTGATAGCGTATGCCTCATGGAAGTTGAAAATCCATGAGCAAAATTACACAATGCATGATTTGGAGTTAGCTGCGGTAATCTTTGCATTAAAAATATGGAGGTATTATCTTTGTGGTGAAAGGTGTGATATTTTTACTGATTATAAAATTTTAAAGTATATTTTCACACAAAAGGAGCTTAATATGCACCAAAAAAGATGGTTGGAGATGATTAAGGATTACTAATGCTTAATTAATTACCACCCTGGGAAAGAAAACAAGGTGGCATATGCATTAAGTCAACAAGACCATGCTTGCTTATCCATGATGAGGATCACAAAAGATCAAATATTTATTGATTTAGAAATGATTGATCATGGAATTATAATGGAAGGGGGAAAATTTTATCTTTATCAAATGAATGCTCAACCATCTATAAATGTGAAGATTAAAGAGGAATAAAAAGAAGATGTAGAGTTACAAAAAAAGGTGAAAAATGATCCTGAATTCAACCTTGATTATGCTGGGATAATAAGGATCAGGAGTCGGGTTTGTGTTCCTCCCATCCTAGAATTAACGAAGGAGCTACTAGATGAGGCTAATAGTTCTTCATTATCTATTCATCCTAGAATCATGTAGATGTATAGGGACATGAAAGAGTACGTTTGGTGTGATGGAATGAAAAGAGAAGTTGCTGAATATGTCTCTCGATGATTGGTTTGTTAGTAAGTTAAATCTGAGAGACAGAAGTATAAGGGGATATTACAACCATTACCCATACCCGAATTGAATTGGGAAAACATCACTATGGACTTTGTCACCAGACTTCCTAAAACATCCAAAGGAAAAAATTCTATCTGGGGCATAGTTGATCGTCTTATGAATTCATCACCCTTCATTGCTATTAGAGAATATTTCTCTCTAGATCAGCATTCCAGGATATATATAAAGTAAGTGGTAAGATTTCATGGAGTACCACATTCTACTATATCGGATCGGGATATGAGGTTTACCTCAATGTTTTGGCGAAGTCTTTATCATCCTCTAAATATAGAGTTGAGTTTCAGCATAGCTTATCATCCTCAGACAGATGGTCAGTCTGAGAGAACAATTCAAACTCTATAATATATGATAAGAGCATTCTCTATGAATTTAAATGGTGTTTGGGATAAAATCCTACCTTTGGTGGAATTTTCTTATAATAATAGCTTTCACTCCAGTATTTAGGTGGCTCCTTATGAAGCTCTCTATGGAAAGAAATGTCGAACTCCAACTTGTTGGCATGAATTTGGGGAAAGAGAGCTATTCAGAACTGATCTTGTTGATGAGATTGGCGAGAAGGTACAATCAATTCAACAACACATAAGATCAGCTCTGAGTCGACAAAAAAGATATGCTGATAACCGAAGAAAAGACCTAAAGTTTGAAGTGCATGATAAAGTGTTCTTATGAATATCTCCTTGGAAGAGAGTAATGTGATTTGGAAAGAAGGGAAAGTTGAGCCCTAGGTATATCGGTCATTTCGAAATACTGGATTGTATTCGAAATGTAGCTTACCAATTGGCACAACCACCAAATCTCTCTCATGGTCACGATGTGTTCCATGTATATATCTTAAGAAAGTACATACCCGAACCTTCACATGTACTCAGCTCAGAAGTTGTACCGCTGGAGAAATATATTTCTTATGAAGAACAGCCAATAGAGATTCTGGATCATAGAAAAAAAGTTCTACGGAACAAGACCACTCGCATGGTGAAATTATTATGGAGGAACCACCAATTAGAATAAGATACATGGGATCTTGAGGATATGATGAGGGAGAGGTATCTTCATATTTTTGTTACAAAGTGACGAATTTCAAGGGAGAAATTACATTTAACGGGGGTAGAATGTAACACCCTAGATTTTTATGAGAAATATTTCTTTTTGTTTTCTACATCATCAAAGGAATCTTTAACTACACACAACACTAGCTTGGCTTACTTTACATGCAATCTCTACCCTCCTCGATAGATTGTGTTGTATGCAATACCGAGTTTCACTAAACAATGATATGCTATTAAAATATTATTAAAACTAGCAATTATGAATAGTAATACCACCTTTTTAAAATTGTATAAATTTTATCTTTTAAAATGGACTTAATTTTTGGATTCAAAATATCAAAATTAGCCTAAAGTGAATTTTTGGTATTTTTCTTAAAACATTCAATTTTTGATGCATAGTGAAAACACATGTTTACTATTTAAAAACCCACATTTTATTTAAATAATTATATATTTTATTTAAATTTATATAAGATCAAAATAAATAAATAATAACTATATAAGTTCAGTTCAATTCATTGGAGTCATTTTATAATAATTTTAGATATATAAATTTTTTTTGAACTTTTCACCATCTTTTACCCACCTCTGAGGAGAGTTTGAAAATTTAAATAAAACATAATTTTACTGCTTCTATGAGTGGAATTTTGAAAATCCGAGAGACATGGTTAATATCAAGGAGTAAAATTTTGTTCAACAAGATAAAAATAATTTTTGGTGAATAGTGACCTTTTACTTTTATTTACCACAGTTAAAAGTAAATTGGGTAATTAAAGGTAAAAATGATATTATTATTACCCTAAAACATGTCCAAATTCTATTGGATAAGTTTAATTCGACCAAAAACGACCTCAGAAATAAAATATGACCATTTAGGTCAACTTGGATATGATTAGGAAATTTAATATTATTTTATTTAAAGAAGAGTTAAAATAGTTAAAATCAATGTTTAATAACTAAAACATTTTTAATATAGGATTATAAATAAGAGAAATTTAACTATAAATATTCATTAGAAATATAAAAATATTTCCTACATAATGGTTTTTTATTTATAATTTTTAGGCCTTAAATAAGATAATTTATTTATGACACAATGATGATGTAATAATTACCTTATTAAGGAAATATTAACATAATTGATATTATAAATACCCAAATAAATGTAATTTGAGACTTTTTACGATTTGAACTAATTTTATAGGTCAATATGACATATTAGTATTGATTTAATTATATTTTTTCGAAATAATAATGCTGTTATAATTTTTACAAAAATCAATTACCAAATAGTGTCAAAATTGACATAAAATAGTTTTTAAAAAAAATATTATATTATTAACTGTTATTTTATTCATAAAAATATACGGTTCATCCAAAAGACTTATATTAGGTTATATATATTAATAATGAACCACTTGGGGTTCTTTTGACTTGTTATAGTATGTTTATTAACCATATACTATAAGAAAACAAGAAGACACAGTAAAAGATAAATTATTTAACTTAGTGTAAAATCTAAATGATAAGGTTAAAATAGTAACCTAAACTTGTCTAAAATCTATTTGATGAAAGTATTTCGACCCATCCCCATATTATATTAAAAATAAATCAATTTGGAGCTATTAAAAACCGAATATGACTTTATTATAAATTAATATTTTATGTTTTTCCTAAAGTGCCCCTCTCCTCCATTATAAAAGGAAACTTCATCCCTCTCTTCCTCACACCACTTTTATCATTCATGATCGTCCAAACCCTTCCAATTTCCCTTATCATCTTCCCTAGAAACATCCTATAGGTATTTGTCTTATTCAAAGACCATCTATAGATCCCTAAGAGGACGTTAAGAAGAGATGCTTCAAGGAAGAGGTAATGTCTGTTACCGATTCTTTCAACTTTATTTCATTTTCTTATTCTTCTTATTTAGTTGTTTAATTATGAAGTAATAACATCAGTATCACTCATATACTGATATGTTATTATAAATATGAGACAAACATATTTCACCTTCTATCCATCCTACGGAAAATTAAATCACCGCACGTGCGTACATACAGAATACCGTCTCCAAACCGTGGTGTAATTTTCTTTCCACCACCACCATACTTGGATGGGTATAATGTTGTAAAGAATTACTATATATGATTATTGTAAAGTGATATTGATTATGAAATAATATACATACACTTCAATACAATTGCACGATCATGGGAACGATATCATCACTCGTGCGTACGTAGGCCTACCGTCTCCACGATGGGATGCGACTCATTCTACATGATCTTCAATGAATAATGATTATATAAATGAACTGAATGGATAAATATGATATATATTACACTAATTCCATTCTGTAAATGAGGTATCTATAACCTAAAAATAAGAATAACAATTTATTCGATAAAACATGCATAAGAACAAAAAGCAATAAACACCCGAATAAAAAGTAGCAATGAAATATTAATAATACGATGCTAAGAATATGACCATATATGATATCATAACAATGATTATGATTCAGGAATAAGTCAATAACATTATTTAAATCATTATATAGGAGGTTAAGACATGTACGAATCAAATCAAACCTATGGTAAGGGAAAATCTCACAATCTCATTTTTATCTGAGATTGTTTATAATTCATAATTTACTGGGGAATATTTGTCATCCAAATCCATGTTTCCTCAATATGTAATATTATTTATATCCACGTAAAAAAATTTAAATCCAATTTTACCCTTCATTTAGTTTTTTATAAATTATATGAAAGGAATCTTTTGTCATTTTTAGTACGAGCTACTTTTTGACTTTTCCATCCAAAATATGAGAAGAATGTTTTTCTTTAACATTTATGGAATGAATGGATATTTAGAACATTATTTCCATGAAGCATACTTTACATGTTTTCAAGTTTATTTTTAATCAACTTCTTTTATTTTAAAATTGTATGACATTTTAAGGAAGGAAAAAAATGTATTTTGAAGTAGAAAGGATATTTTCCTCAAGAATGAAATTCAGGTGTTTTATCCAAATTATCTTCCATCTATGATAATATAGGGTTCTGTTTCATTCAATATTTTTACATTGATTTTATTATGTTATGATGGAATTATTTTTATGATTTCCTTTTATCTTATATGGATTATGTTATGATGGCGTGATGTTTAAGAATCCCATTTTTATTACATGAGTTATGCTATGATTTTTGATTTTGTGGCACACAAAAGAATGGATTCATTATGAGAAGGGTGGGACCTATATCTCCCACCAATTCATTGGGTAATGATTTATATCTCATGTGACAGACATGGCTAGAATGGAAGGTTTATCCAGTTCAGTGATATAGGACTGAAATGAGGTGTTAACTCGGTTCAAAAATGGACTTTGTCTACTATGATAGTCTTGGAAATGAGTCTGCAATACTAAGAAATGATTCTCTATGATTATGTGTGTATGCCACAAAGTTTAATGTTATTATTATTGGGATTAAATTTCACTTATATGATTTATCCCATGTTATGAAAGTATGATCTCTTTTGCTGGTGAAGATTTCCAAAATGTTATGTTCTTCTGAATATAATGTGATTGATATTTTTTTGTTTACCCTTACTGAGCATTTGAACTCACCCTTTTGTGTGTTTTCATTTCCCCATGTCAGGAAAAAGGGTACTAAGTAAGATATGCCAGAAGGGACTCTAGATATGATAAAATAAAATAGAGACAATGTTGATGATTTATGAACCAGTTGTTTATGTTTCCTAGTTTCGAAAGACACTAAACCTATACGGTGCTTTGATGGTTTGGGTATATGTATTATTAAGTGTGCTTCAACATTGAAGTAATAAAATTTTTTGTAAAGTATGGGTTGTTATACTTGTGAAACTTATATATATATTCTTTTATAATATAGTCTCTCAGCACATACCTATAGTATTTTAAAAAGGCCATTATTTGAAAGGTTCATCTCTAATTCGGTCTGACTATTTTATAGAAATCAGTTATATTAGATGTTTGGAGATTATATGTCGTACATGAATAGTTTCCAATACCTTTTTCCTATGAACACCCATATGAACCATGTTGTACAAGGTCTATTTGGATGATGGGGGCAAATGGTTTTGAAGGATCTTTAAATTATTTTTAAAATCCATGGACCTTCTACCTATGTGAACAAGATGACGATGAAACCAAATGGACACCATGATCATGGTATGATGTCCTTCATTACGGTCATCATTTTATTTTATCATTTGGTGGTGAAATAAAAAAATGACTATATATATATATATAAGACATCAATAATTAATATTTTGAGATGATAACGAATTGGGATAAAAATGAGAGGTATAAGGAAACCATTGATGTTAAAACATGTTAGGGTTATTTTTTAGTATTATAAATAGGAAAACACGTATGATTAGTGACAACCAGTCGTATCCAGCAAGGCCACAAGAATTGTACCCACATCCAAAGGGAGACAAGGGTGAATCACCTACCACTGGCCTACTTGAAGTCCCGAGTTAGTTTGACTTATTATTTTAGTAAATGATTTTATGGAACAAGAATAATTTTATTTTGGTAACTTATGTTTTATCAAATGGATATACATTTTATAGGAAAATTATTTGGTAATTATTTGATAAAGGTAGTTGTGGAAGACATTCAGTATTTTGAGGAAAAACTATATGCATAAGGAAGATAGAATAATTTGGGATTTCAATTGTTGAATAATGGTTGAAGTTTTAGTTTGGAAGAATCTATGTTTTTATTATGGACATATGACTTTTGGTTGATTTATGAAAATTATTAGCCTATCATGGAAAATATGTGATAAGGTAAATTACTTTTCAATATGATAATTTATGAGTAACTGATGTTATTTGGAGATAAATTTTAATATTAATCATAGAAAACTATGTAATTAAATCATTATGAGATTTTTGTTTCAATATTAGTTTGGATTACATTTAAATAATTTTATAAACAGTTGTTTATTGAATGGTCTTGGTGGAACTTTGGGTATTTTTAGGAAAATATTAGAGATTAAGAGTAGTTTTAATATTTTTAAAAGATTATCCTTTTTGGATATTATATGATCACGCACTAACCATTTTGGTTTTAGTTTATGTCTAAAGACAAGGTAAATATATAGTTCTTCTTTTGTGGAATATGTGATTCTCTATAAGATTATTCTTGTGACTTTGATGTGACAAAGCCATTTTGAATGATCATTATTTGGAGAAAATATCAGTTTTCATTGAAACTTATTAAAGGATGAAACTCTACTTTAAGGTAACTATATTTCATTATGTTTTAATTCTATGTAGAATATTAATTCCCCAAAATTATGGGAATCAATGAAAAACAAAAACATTGTTGGTTTATGTTTCCTACTGGGTAATCAAAGACCTTTTAACAGATCATAAGGTTGTGATTTTTTGGTGGATAACTTTCTCCTAATCATGTCGATCATAACATGACCTTTTGTTGTCTCTTACATATCCTTGTTTACCTTCATGGAATCTTATTATGTGTTATCTCGGGTGAAAATTTTACAGTTATTTCTTTCTTTTAATGTGAATGTTTTACTGACACTTTTCCGATGTAGGGTTTTAATGATTTTTTCAAGCACATTTTTAAAATTGCGGGGACGTAATTCCCAAAGGGGGGGGGGATGTGACATCCTAGGTAAACAAATAACACAACATTTTTCATATTTATTAATAATTGTGAACTAAATATTAATTCTACTTTAAATGAGCCCCCCTGTTCGATAGAATACCCGATATGCAACAACGGGTTTCTTTGAAATCATATGTTGCACACAAATAATATAAAAGTATTATTTTAAATGGTATTTAACACGCAATCATTGTAATTGCAGGAATGAACAGAAGTAACTAAAAAATTATTATGTATGTTTTTTTAAATGTTTTTACATATATCCAATAAAAGTTAGTGGCTTAAAATATGAATGAATCTAATTTTAAACATAATTTACTATAAAATTTTGACTCACTACATTTTAATGGAAACCATAATTAAATATTGTTTTTTGTCACTTTTATATGTTCTATTTAACACAATAAAATTCTTCTTTATAATTGGAACATCAAAATTTACTTTTGGTAGTATTTTTTTGATAAAATTAATTTTTTTTGAATTCTGAAAAATGTTGTATTTCAATTCAAAAGTGCCTTTTAATTTAATTTATTTATTTTGTTATATTATGATTTTAATTATTTTAAATTATAATTAGATTTTATTTTTAACATTTAATCCAATTTTTTCCATTGTAATTAATTTTACATTGAAATTGGGCATAAAAAAATGTCAATCTTTTGATATATATTGTTTCTTAAGAACATGCTATTTGTTTTGAAAACAAGAATTTATTTTAAATTAATTAATAAAACTTCTATGATTTTAATTTGGTAAAATAGATATCATTTTTGAATTCCAAATATCAAATATATCTTAGGCATAATTTTTGGTAGTATTCTAAAAAAATCAATTTTTGATTAATAGTGAAAGAACTATTTAGTAGTTTAAAACTAAAATTATCATTTAAATGAAATTATAATACATTGTGAATTAAATTTTAAATATATGATATAAATGGTAGTTATTATTATATAAAATGTGGTATAATAAGATGAAAATAATTTTTTTTGAATAGTTTTTAATTTTATTTACTGTGTTTAAAGGTAAATAAGGTAATTCAAGGTAAAAATATTATACTAATACAAAATTACCATAAAACTTGTTCTACCCTTATTGGATGAGCCACGACTGACCATTGGTATCCTTGGGCCGATTTTGGGTCCACATGGATCCACTTGGGAGTGATAATGACACTTTAGATTAATTAATATAAAGTAAAAACAAAAATTACAAAAACTAATATCTTTTAGTAAATTAATTTTTACACGGGATTATATAAGTTATCATTTATACTATAATTATTCATTGGAAAACTTAAAATATTTCCTAAAACATGGAGTTTTTTATCTGATTTTAAGAGATCATATAAAAAATATTATTTATCACACAAAAATGATGTTGTATTTACCTAAAAAATATATGATTTAAATAAGTAAGATTATAAATATTAAAATAACATGAAAAACCTTTCCAATTCTTGTAAGATGAATCTATTTCCACAATAATTCATCTTATATTCTATCTTACTGAGTTTTGGACTTTTAGAAACTGAAAATCATTATATAATAAAATAATATTTTCACACTATCCTAAAGAGCCCCTCCTCCCCGTTATAAAAAGCTCTCACTTATAGCTCATTCCTAACTGCTCTCAAGCCTCGTGTCTCCTTAATCCCTAGACCAAATAAGATCTAAATATCCCTCTATTCCACCTAGAATCTTTACCTTATTCATAAGTCACTTCAAGATGTCATTTTGGTTAAACCCAAAGGGAGTTACCAAAATTAAAGGTAACAATTTTTTCTTAACTTCTTTTATGTTATTTTACTTCTAAAACCCCTGAAATATATTTATTATTTTTATTTATAACAACAACAGACTCATAAATATACTATGATGTTTTTATGAGAAGGATTCGAACAAAAATTACACACACCACCTTCTAATGGGTTATGAAGATATTGTTTATGTGGATGACAATCTAATGCCTCACGAAACGATGATTGTTCAATTATCTTCTACCACCTAATACGGTGGAAATTATGATGAAAATATTATTATATATTATATATAATATGGTCATGTTTTCTTTATTCTTATATATTGATAATTTATATCATACCTTTATGGTTTCCATTATGAGTAAATGCGATAATTACATTTGAGAAAATGAGGACTACCTCCCCCTCAAAGTGTTATGACTCGTGCATACCGTACGTGGGACAAATAAAGGATGTATTTATTGAAATTGTATATGATATTAAACTGGAATTATTATATAACTATTTATCAATATGTTTTCATTCCATTAAAATACAAAATAGAAATTAAAGTAGCGTTCATGCGTACGTACGACTTACCATCTCCATGAACGGTGCATTTTATTTTTTAACTTCAAATGTTATGAAAAATTATAAATACATTTATATAACAGATATATATAATATATATGATATCTAAATAATAAGTATCATTATTATATAATGACCCTCTGATTATGTGAACAACTTGTAATTATAAGAATCCCATTTTTGACATAAGTACCAATTATCGACAAAATGAACTTTATTAACTTAAATGATTACTTAATGATTATAACATGGTAATAGATGATATAAAACTAATAATAGACATTAAATAGGTTCTTAAAAAATTATAAAATAACTTTAGTTTATTATTTAGGAATAATAAGGAACAAAAAATTGAAACCGGACACGAGGTAAGGGATTTCTTATATCACTTTTAATTCCGTGAGATTTCCATTGTTCTCCACTTATTTATTTCATGTGGTGTATTGTGTACTTAAATTATATATATATTATCATTATTCTATTTATATTAATTGTATTATTTGATTAATTTTGTGGTTATTAACTTTGGGTCATATGACTCTATTGATTACAATGTGGATATGGATTTTCATGTCTCTTTTTATTCTCGTGAGAGTTCTTATAAAGATTGTATTTATTGAGAAATATAAATAAATTTATGGGTATTCTAATCTTCATTTTATGATCCTTATTTCATGGGTTGTATGTTTTATAAGTTAAAAAATCTGTATAGGGACCTTTTAACCCAATTACCATTCCTTGGGTTAATCTTCTAATTCTTAATTATTTCCTGCTATGATAATGTGTGGAATCACTATTTGTTTATTTATGTTTTGATTTCCACTAACCATTGTGTGGATATATTTTTGACACACATAATCACTCCATTGATATCTTTCTCAAACCATTGATATGATCTTGTTAAGAGTAAATTAAACTCAATTTCTATTCATTGGGATAAACATGAAAGTCATTGGTTATGTCTTAAAAATAATATGTGTGAATGTTTTTTGATTTATTTACACTCAATATCCAATAAAATTGAGTGTATTTATATTTTTCACACATTTTTTCGGTTATTGATTAATCAGTAATCTAAGTATACAGTTTTTATAAGGGATTTCATCTCAATTTACATTCCTTTGAGACTTCATTGTTGTCATGCACCAATTCACTCTTATGTGGTGTATATAATGTCCCTTGTAATATTATATAATGAATACCATTATTCTCAAGATATTATATTTTTATAATTAAATGTTATTCCTCAATTATTTGTATTCAAGAGTCTCTCATTTGGATAAAAACTCTTAAAATGTAAATTTAAAAGTTCTAATGATTGATTATTCTAAATATTTATAATTAATGTCTATAATTTAAAAATTATTTTTAGGATTTATTTATATGCAAAATAATGTTTTCAAATGATAAAACATATAGAATATTCAAAGTGATATGGGACACTTTGATTCAAAAATCTCTTTAATAAATGTAGTAAATGGCTTTGAAAAAGGTTTGATAAAGAATTTTTTATTTAAATATATTGATTTGATATATTGAATTGTGGAAATGTTATATTTCCTTTATACTTGTGTTATGTATTTAAACAAATACTATTTTCACAATATTATCAAATTTTCAATAAATGTAAATATTATCATAGAATTTTCAAATATTTTACCTAATCACATGATTTTGAAGCATATTATGATTTTGAAGAAGGTGCTGAAGAAGGAGATCCTTGCACAACCTATTTATATTTGCTTTTAAAATATATTCTCTCAACACAAACCTATGGTATTTTAAAATCACCATTAATTGAATGTTTAAACACAAATTCAGTATGACTACTTTATAGAAATCAGGTTTTATCAGATGTTTTGAAATTATATGTCATACATGATTATTTTCCAAAACTGTTTTTTTGTGAACACCCATATGACCCATGTTCCACAAGGTCTAATTGGATGAAGGAAGAAAATGATTTTTAAGGATTCTTAAATCATTTTTGCAATTAATTTACATTAAACCTAGGTGAACAAGATGATGATGAAACCAAATGGACACCATGATCAATGTATGATGTCCTTCATTTTGGGGATAATTTTATTTTATCATTTTGTGGTGAAAAAAAAATGACACCATAAATAAGTCTTCAAGATTTAAGATCTTGAGATCATAATGAATAGGGTTAGAAATGAGAGGTATAAGGAAATCATTGAGGTTAAAATATATTAAGGTTATTTTTGAGTTTTATATAAAGGATAGCCCATGGGATGGGTGACAACCCATCTCATCTAGAAATGCCGCAAGAATCGAACCCAAAACCGAAGGATGACAAGGGCACATCACCTACCACTAGTGTTCTTGAAGTCCATGGTTATTTTAACTTATTAATTTAGTAAAATTATTTTATAGGACAAGAATAATTTGATTTTGGGAACTTATGTTTTTTGAAATGGATATACTTAGTATAAGAAAATGATTTGGTAATTATGTGATAATTGTGTTTGTGGAAGACATTCTATCTTTTGAGGAAAAACTATATGCCTAAGGAAGATAGAATACTATGGGATTTAAATTGTGGAATAATGGTTGAAATTTTAGTTTGGAAGAATCTATTTTTTTATTATTGACATATGATGATTTGGTTTACTTATGAACATGATTAACTATTCATGGAGAATATGTGATTTCATAAATTACTTTTCAATATGAGACTTTATGAGTAAATGATGTTATTTGAAGATAAATGTGAAGATTTATCTTGTAAGACTATGTCATCAAATCCTTATGATATTTTAGTTTCAATATTAGTTTTTATTAATTTGGATTTATTTTATAGACAGTTGTTTATTGAAGGGTCTTGGTTGAACTTTGGGTATTATTTGAAAAATAATAGAGATTAAGGGTAGTTTTTATTTTTGTAAAAGATTATCTTTTTTGGGTATTATCTGATCTCGCACTAACCATATTGGTTTAGCTAATGTCTAAAGACAAGGGAAATATATAGTTATTCTTTTGTTGGATTATTTTATTATCTTAGATATTTTTCTTGTGATTTTGATGTGACCAATCCTTTTTGAATGCTCATTGTTTGGAGAAAAGATTAGTTTTTGGTAAAACTTATTTAATAATGAAACTATACAAGAAGATAAGTATATTTCCTTGTGTTCTTATTATTTGATGTAAATTAATTCCTAAAAATTATGAAAAGTAATGTAAAACAAAAATAGTGTTGGATTATGTTTCCTACTAGTTAATAAAAGACCTTATAACACATTATAAGTTTGTGATTTTCTAGTGGATAAATTTCTCCAAATCATGTCCATCAGAACTTGACCATTTTCTCTCTCTTCCATATCCATGTTTTCCTACATGGGATCCTGTTATGGGTTATCTCGGGTAAACATTGTCCTTTTCATTATTTCTTTTAAAGGGATTGTTTTACTGATAGTTTTCCAATGTGGTAATTTTAATGAAGTTTCCAAGCCGAGTTTCAAAATTGTGAAGATGTAATTCTTAAAAGGGAGGTATGATGTAATATCCTAGGTAAATAAAGGACACTAAATATTTCATATTTATTTATATTTTTGAACTAAATATTAATTCTACTTTATATGGGGTGTTATGTTCGATGGCATACCTTATACGCAATAATGGGATTCTTTGAAATCTTACATTGCACAATAATAATATAATATTATAATTTTAAATGGTAGTCAACACCCATCCTTTGTAATTTTAGAAATGAATAGAAGTAAATAAAACATTATAATATATGTTTTCTATATGTTTTTACATTTATCCAATAAAATTTAGTGGCTTAAAATATGAATGAATCTAATTTTAAACATAATTTACTTTAAATGTTGATTTACCTACTTTTAATGGAGAACCCTCCTTAAATATTGTTTTTTCACTATTAAATGTTTCCTTTGACAAAATAAAATTTTTCATTATAATTGGGATATCAAAATTTACTATGGGTAATTGTTTAGTATTTTTTTGATAAAATTCAATTTTTTATGAATTGTGAAAATACTGTATTTTAATTCAAAAGTTACATTTAATATAATTTATCTATATGGTTATGTTATCTTTTTCATTTGTTTTAAATTGTAATTAGATTATATTTTTACTATTTAATCCAATATTAGTCATTTGAATAAATTTCAAATTGAAATTGGCCACAAATAAGTGTCAATCTTTTGATAGATATTGTTTCTTAAAAACACTATATTTATTTTGATGACAGAAATTAATTTTAAATTAATTAATGAAACTTCTATGTTTTTAATTTGGTATAAAATAAATCATTTTTGATTTTATAATATCAAATATATCATAGGCTGAATTTTTGGTAGTTTTCTAAAAATCATCAATTTTTTATGTATAGTAAAAGTACTAAGTAGTAGTTAAAAGCTAACATTTTCATTTACATGAAACGTTAATGCTTATATTAATTAAAATTAAAAAACCTACATATATGGTAGTTATTATTAAATAAAACGTGCTTTATTAAGATGAAAATAATTTTTGGTGAATAATAACTTTTGACTTTTATTTGACGCTGTTAAAGATAAATAGGGCAATCCAAGGTAAAAAAAATATAATAAAAAATTAACTTATCACTTTTCATAAAATTATTGGATGTGTCATTTACAACCATGGCCATCCTTGGGGCGATTTTGGTACCCTATGGAGCCACTTGGGAGTGATAATGACAGTTCAGATTAATTAATTAAATGTAAAAACAAAAATGATACAAACAAATATCTTTTAGTAAATTAAATTTTACACAGGGTTATATAAGTTATCCTTTCTAATATAAATACTAATTTTAATTCTAAAAATATTTCCCACATAATTATATTTTTTATAATTTTTAGAGATCATATAAATAAAAAATTATTTATGACACAAAAATGATGCAGTATTAACATCATTAATAAATGATTTAAATAAATAAGATTAAAAATAATACAATAAAATAAAAAACCTATAAAAATATTATTTAATAATTTTATTTCGACCATGATTAATATTATATTCTACCATAATGTGTTTTGGCCCTTTAGAAACCGAAATTATTTATATAATAAAATAATATTTTCAAACATTCATAAAGAGCCCCCCCTGATAAAAATCCATCACTTCAAGCTCAGTAGCTAGAACTGTCAATCCCCTTGGCTCATCTAACCCCTTTTAAAATAATCCTTCAAAATCATCATCTTCCACCTAGAATCATTACCTTAGGCAGAATTCACTTCAATAATTTCTTTTGGTTTTAACCCAAGTGAGTAACCCAAATTATAGCTAATAGTTTCTCTTTACTTATTTTCTTTTTTTTTTGTTTTAAAACTCCTACAATCTTTTTATTAATTTATTTTATTTCAACACCAGTAAAATCAATATATTAGGTTTTTTTTATGATAATTATTCTAAAAAAACATACACACACCTCTCTCTAATAGGTAAAGAATATACTTTTTCTGTGGATGGAAAACTAACGCCTCACAAAATGATGATTGTTCAATTATCTCCTACCACCTCATATGGTGTCCATTATGATAACAATGTTTTTATATATGATATATATTATGTTTATGTTTTATTCATTCTTATTAATTTTTAATTTATATCATACATTTATTATTTACATGATTAGTAAATGAGATAATTTCATTTGAGGATGTTCGGACAACCGCCCCCTCAAAATGATTCAACTCGTTCATACCATATGTGAGAAATATAAAGGATGGATTTATAGAAATTATATATTATATTATACTTTAATTATAATATATCATTTTATAATTATGTTTTCATTAAATTAAAATAATAAATAGAAATGAAAGTAGCGTTCATGCGTTGGTATGGCTTACCGTCTCCATGAATGGTGCATTTAATTTCTTACCTCCAAATGTTATGTACAATGATAAATACATGTATATACTAGATATATATGATATATATGATATCTATATCATGAATATAATTTTTAATATACTTATCTTTTGACTTTGTGAACAACTTGTAATTATAAGAAACCAATTTTCGACAAAAGTACCAAATATTGAAAAAACAAACGTTATTAACATAAATGATTAAATAATGTTTATAACATGTCAATACAAGATATAAAATGAATAATAAACTAGAAAATATTATTAATCAAGTATAAACTGTCTTTAGTTTATTATTCATGAAAAACAAGTAACAAATGCATCAAGTCAGAAACATGATAAGGGATTTCTTATCTTACGTTTAATTCTGTGAGATTTCAATTGTGCGCCAATATTTATTGCATGTGGTGTATTTTGAACTGCCATATTATATATATTCTCTTTATTCTCTTTATATTCATCAAATAATGTGATCAATTTGGAGGTTATAAAATTTTGGTCATACGACTCGATTGATTACAAATTGGTAAGGGATTTTCATTTCACTTTTTAATCATGTGAGATTCCTAGTATATTGGCCACTATTTTATTTTTGTGGTGTATGTACCACCAGAATGTATTATTTTTGTAATATACTTAGATTTATGGGTATTTAAATCTTCATTTTATGATACTTTTTTCATGGGTTTTATGTTTCATATGTTACCAAATCGGTAAGGGGACCTTTTAACCAAAATTCCATTCCTTGGGTTAATATTATAATTCTTAATTATGTCATTCTATGATTATGTGTGGAATAACTATTTATTTGTTTATGTTTTAATTTACACACCACTTTGTGTGGATATATATTTGATACAAATAATCACTCCATTGATAAATTCTCATGTCACTGATATGAACTTGATAAGTGTAATTTGAAGTCAATTTCCATTCATTGAGTTAAACATCCAAGTCATTGGTTTTGTATTAAAAAATATTTGTGAATGTTCTATGATTGATTTAAACATAATATCCAATCATATTGAGTGAATTTATATTGGTCACACATTATTATGTATTTTATTTATCCGTAATCTAAGGATAGAGTTTTTATAAGGGTTTTTATCTCAATTTACATTTCATTGAGACTTCATTGTTGTTATGCACTAATTCACTCTTCTATGGTCTATATATTGTCCCTTTGAATGTTATATCATGAATATAGTTATTCTCATGATATTATAATGTTCTAAAAAATTTATTCCTAAATTATTTGTATTCATTCATCTCTCATATTTGTTGATCTTTGGGTATTGTTTGAAAAATATTAGAGATTAAGAGTAGTTTTTATTTTTGTAAGAAATTATCTTTTTGGGTATTATCTGATCTCGCACTAACTATTTTGGATTAGTTGATGTCTAAAGACAAGGTAAATATATAGTTTGTCTTTTGTGGATTATTTGATTCTCTTGAAGATGATTCTTGTGATTTTGATGTGACTAAGCCTTTTTGAATGCTCATTGTTTAGAGAAAAAATTAGTTTTTGGTAGAATCTTTTTAAATAATGAAACTCTGCTTGAAGATAAATACATTTCCTTTTTTTATTATTATATTTTGTTAATTAATTATTCAATATTATGAAAATTAATGGAAAACAAAAACCGTGTTGGTTTATGTTTCATACTGGGTAGTAAAAAACCGTTTAACACATCATAAGTTTTATATTTTAGGGTGGTTAAATTTCTCCTAATCATGTCCATCAGAACATGACCATTTGTTATCTCTTCCATATCCATGTTTTCCTACATGGAATCCTATTATGGGTTATCTCAGGTGAAATTTTTCCTTTTAATTATTTCTTTTAATGTAATAGTTTTACTAATAGTTTTCCAATGTGGGACTTTTAATGAAGTTTCCAAGCCCAGATTCAAAATTGTGAGGACGCAACTCCTAAATGGAAGGAACGATGTAACATCCCAGGTAAATAAAGAACACAAAACTTTTCAAATCTATTAATAATTGTTAACCAGATATTAATTATACTTTATAGGGGGCGCTATGTTTGATGGCATACCCGATACGCAACAGTGGTCTTCTTTGAAATCTTACTTTGTACAAAAATAATATAATATTATTATTTTATATGGTACTTAACACCTATACTTTGTAATTTTAGTAATGAATATAAGTAACTAGATAATTGTTATATATGTTTGATATATGTTTTTACATTTATCAAATAAAATTTAGAGGCTTAAAATATGAATGAATATAATTTTAAACATAATTTACAGGAAAATGTTGATTTACCAAATTTTAATGGAGAACCCTCCTTAAATCGAGTTTTTTCAATTTTAAATGTTACATTTGAAAAAATAAAATTCTTCTTTAGAATAAGGATATCGGAATTTACTTTGGGTAAATTTTTTGTATTTTTCTGATAAAATTCAATTTTTTATGAATAGAGAAAAATATTGTATTTTAATTCAAATGTTCATTTTAATCTAATTTATCTATATTGTTATATTATATTTGTAATTGTTTAAAAGTGTAATTAGATTATATTTTTACCATTTAGTCCAATGTTGGTCATTTGAATTAATTTAACATTGAAATTGGCCATAAATAAGTGTTAATCTTTTGATAGATATTGTTTCTTAAAAACACTATTTATTTTTATAACGAAAATTAATTTTAATTTAATTAACAAAACTTTTATGTTTTTAATTTGGTAAAATAGAAATCATTTTTTAATTTATAATATCCAATATATCATTGGAAGAATTTTTGGTAGTTTTCTGAAAATCAACAATTTTTTGATGTATAGTGAAAGCAATAAGTAGTAGTTAAAAACTGACATTTTCATTTAAATGAAATGCTAACGCTTCTATGAATTGAATTTCAAAAAACAGATATACATGGTAGTTATTAGAAAATAAAACAGGCTACATTATGATGAAAATATTTTTTATTGAATAGTTACTTTTGACATATTTACCACGATTAAAGTTAAATAGGGCCATTCAAGGTAAAAAAAATAATAATTAAACAAATTAAATGAAAACTTGTTCTAACATTATTGGATGTGTCATTCCCAACCATGGTCATCCTTGGGGAAATTTTGGTACTCTATGGAGCCACATGGGAGTGATAATGACACTTCAGATTAATTAAGTAAAAGTAAACACAAAAATGAGACAAACAAATGTCTTTTAGTTAATTAATTTTTACAAGGGGTTATATAAGATATCATTTCTAAAATAAATACTGATTTTAATTCTAAAAATATTTCCTACATCATCTTATTTTTTTATACTTTTTAGAGATCATATAATCAAAATTATATATGACACAAAAATGTTGCAGTATTTACGTCATTAATAAATGATTTCAATAAATAAGACTACAAATATTAAAATAACATACAAAATATGTACAATTCTTATTTAACTATTTTAATTAGACCATGAGTCATCTTATATTCTACCATAATGGGTTTTGGACCATTAGAAACCAAAAATCATTATATAATGAAATAATATTTCCACACTTTCCTAAAGAGCCCCCCACCCCCTCATAAAAAGTCATCACTTCTAACTCAGTCCCCAGACCTCTCAAGCCCCATGGATCATCCAAGTCCTTTCCAAATAATTTATAAAAATCCCTATATTCCACCTAGAATCCTTACCTTATGCATAAGTCACTTCAAGAATTTCTTTTGGTTTTAACCAATGGGAGTAACCCAAATTAAATCTAACAGTTTCTCTTAACCTTTTTTATTTTCTTTTACTTCTAAAACACATAAAATATTTTTATTAACTTCTTTTATAAAAACACCAGTATCATAAATATACTAGGATGTTTTTATGATATGTATTCGAAAAAAAATACACTCACCTCTATTTAATGGGTAAAGAACATATTGTTTCTGCGGATTGGAAAATAACACCTCACAAAATGATGATTGTTCAATTATCTCATACCACCTCATATGGTGGCAATTATGATCACAATGTTTTTATATATGATATATATTATGTTTATGTTTTCTTAATTCTAATTTTTTTTAAATTTATATCATACACTTATGGTTTCCATTATGAGTAAATGCGATAATTTCATTTGAGGAAGTGCAGAAATCCGCCCCCTCAAAATGATTCAACTCATTAATACCATATGTGGGACATATAAAGGATGGATTTATTGAAATTATATAATATATTATACTGGAATTTTAATATTAATATGTATAATTATTTTTTCATTAAATTAAAATAATAAATATAAATTAAAGTAGCTTTCATGCGTACGTATGGCTTACAGTTTCCAGGAACAATGCATTTAATTTCACACCTCCAAATGTTAGGTACTATGATAAATACATGTATATACTAGATATAAATGATATATATAATATCTAAATCATGACTATAATTCTGGATATAATGAACTTTTGACTATATGAACAACTTTTAATTATAATAATTTCATTTTCGACACAAGTACCAAATATCGACAAAATGAACGTTATTTACTTAAATGACTAAATAATGTTAATAACATGGTAATATGTGATATAAAACGAATAATAAACTTGAAAAGTTTATTAATAAAGTATAAACTATCTTTAGTTTATTAATCCTGAATAAAAACTAACAAATGAGTCACATTAGACATGAGGTAAGGGATTTCATATCTCACATTTAATTCTGTGAGATTTCCATTGTTCGCTAATTTTTTATTGCATGTGGTGTATTTTGCACTACCATTTTATATATATTATCATGATTCTATTTATATTCATGGTATTATGTATCAATTTGAGGTTTATAAAATTTTGGTCATACGACTCAATTGATTACAACTTGGTAAGGGATTTTTATCTAACTTTTTATTCCATTGAGATTCCTGCTATATTGGCCACTATTTTCTTTTTTGTGGTGTATGTTCCACGAGAATGTATTATTTTTGTAATATAATTCGATTTATGGGTATTTACATATTAATTTAATGATACGTTTTTCATGGGTTGTATTTTTCTTAAGTTACCAAATAGGTAAGGGCACCTTTTAACCCAAATTCCATTCCTTGGGTTAATCTTATAATTCTTAATTATGTCATTATATGATTATGTGTGGAATCACTATTTATATTTTTATGTTTTAATTTACACACCCCTTTGTTTGGATATAAATTTTATACACATAATCACTCCATTGATAAATTCCAAAATCATAGATATGAACTTGATAAGAGTAATTTTAACTCAATTTCCATTCATTGAGTTAAACAGCCAAGTCATTGGTTTTGTCTTAATGAAATTATGTGTGAATGTTCTATGATTTATTTAAAACGAATATCAAATCATATTGAGTGTATATAAATTTTTCACACATTATTATGTAATTGATTTATCCGTAATCTAAGGATACAATTTTTATAAGGGTTTTCATATCAATTTACATTCCATTGAGACTTCATTGTTATTATGCACTAATTCACTCTTCTGTGGTGTATATACTGTCCAATAGAATATTAATTCATGAATACTTTTATTCTCAAGATAATATAATGTAATAATTAAATGTTATTCATCAATTATTTTTATTCTTGCGCCTCTCATATTGGTTGTACATTGGGTATAGTTTGACAAATATTAGAGATTAAGAGTAGAGTTTTTTTGTAAAAGCTAATCTTTTTTGGGTAATGTCTGATCTCGAACTAACCATTTTGGTTTAGTTAATGTCTAAAGACAATGGAAATATATAGTTATTATTTTTTGGATTATTTTATTCTCTTGAAGATGATTCATGTGATTTTGATGTGACCAAGGATTTTTGAATACTCATTGTTTGGAGAATAGACTAGTTTTTGATAGAAACATATTAAATAATGAAACTCTACTTGAAGGTGTGTATATTTCATTGTGTTATTATTCTATGTTGTAAATAAATTCCTCAAAATTATGAAATGAAATGTAAAACAAAAATGGTGTTGGTTTATGTTTCCTACTGAGTAATAAATGACAGTTTAACACGTCATAAGTTTGTGATTTTCTGGTGGTTAACTTTCTCTTAATCATTTCTATCTGACCATGACCATTTGTTCTCTCATCCATATCCATGATTTCTTGCATGGAATCCTCTTATGGGTTATCTCTGGTGAACTTTTCCCTTTTAATTACTTATTTTAAAGTGGTAGTTTTACTGATAGTTTTCTAATGTGGGACTTTTAATGAATTTTCAAAGCCTAGTTTCAAAATTGTTAGGACATAATTCACAAAAGGGAGGAAGGATGTAACATCTAGGGTAAATAAATAACCCTGAATATTTCATATTTATTAATAATTGTGACCTAAATATTAATTCTACTTTATAGGGGGCTCTATGTTCGATGGCGTACCTGATACACAACAATGGGCTTCTTTGATATCTTACGTTGCACACTAATAATATAATAGTATTATTTTAAAAATTATTTAACACATATCCATTTTAATTTTAGTAAGGAATATAAGTAACTAAAAATTGATTATATATGTTTGTTATATGTTTTTACATTTATCCAATAAAATTTAGAGGCTTAAAATATGAATGAATCTAATTTTAAACATAATTTACTTTAAAAGGTAGATTTTCCTACTTTTTATGTTGAACCCACCTTAAATATAGTTTTTTCACTTTTAAATGTTCCATTTGAAAAAATAAAATTCTTTTTTAGAATTGGGATATCAAAATTTACTTTGGGTTAATTTTTGGTATTTTTATGATAAAATTCAATTTTTTAGGTATAATGAATAATACATTATTTTAATTCAAAACTTCTTTTACTCTAATTTATCTATATGGTTATATTATATTTTTAATTTATTTTTAAGTGTAATTATAATATATTTTTACCATTTAATCCAATGTTGGTCATTGGAATTAATTTTAAATTGAAATTGGCCATAAACATGTGTTAATCTGTTGATAGATATTGTGTATTAAAAATACTCTATTTATTTTGATAATGGAAATTATTTTTAAATTAATTAATGAAACTTATATGTTTTTAATTTCTTAAAACAGAAATAATTTTTGAATTTATAATATCAAATATATCATAGGCTGAATTTTTCGCAGTTTTCTGAAAATATTCAATTTTTGATGTATAGTGAAAGCACTAAGTAGTAGTTAAGAACTAAAATTTCATTTAAATGAAATGTTAACACTTATGAGAATTTAATTTCAAAAAACGGACATACATGGTAGTTATTAGTAAATAAAATGGGCTTCATTAAGAAGAAAATAATTTTCGTTGAATAGTAACTTTTGACTTTTATTTACCGCGGTTAAAGTTAAATAGGGCAATTCAAGGTAAAAATTTTTTAATTAAAAAAATTTACTGAACACTTGTAATAACATGATTTTTTGTTCCATTCCCATCCATGTGCATCCTCGGTAGATTTTGGTACCCTATTGAGCCACTTGGGCGTGATAATGACACTTCTGATTAATTAATTTAAAGTAAAAACAGAAATGAGGCAAACAAATATCTTTTAGTAAATTAATTTTTACATGGGGATATAAAAGTTATCCTTCCTAATATAAATACTCATTTTAATTCAAAATATATTTCCTAAATAATGGTTTTTTATACTTTTTAGAGATCATATAAATAATATTATTTATGAAACAAAAATGACGTAGTATTTACGTCATTAATAAATGATTTAAATAAATATGATTAGAAATATTACAATAACATACAAAACCTGTACAATTCTTCTTTAATAATTATATTTCTATCATTAGTCATATTATATTCTACCATAAGGGTTGTTGGACCTTTAGAAACCGAAAATCATTATATAATAAAATAATATTTTCACAATTTCCTAAAGAGCCCCCCTCCCCCTTATAAAAAGACATCACTTCTAACTCAGTCCACAGACCACTCAAGCCCTTTGGCTCATCCAAACACTTTCCAAATAAGCTCTCAAAATCCCTATATTCCACCTAGAATCCTTACCTTAGGTATAAGTCACATCCAGAATTTAATTTGGTTCAAACCAATGAGTGTAACCCAAATTAAAGCTAATAGTTTCTCTTAACATCTTTTCATTTATTTTACCTCTAAAACCCCTAAAATATTATTATTAATTTCTTTTATAACAAAACCATTATCATAAATATACTAGTATGTTGTTATGAGAAGTATTTGAACAAAACTTACACACACCACTATCTAATGGGTAAAGAACATATTGTGTCTCTAGATGACAAACTAACACCTCACAAAATGATTATTGTTCAATAATCTCATACCACCTCATATGGTTTCCATTGGGATCACACTATTTTTAGAAATGATATATATTATGTTTATGTTGTATTAATGATTATGTATTTTAAATTTATAGCATACATTTATGGTTTCCATTATGAGTAAATGTTATAATTTCATTTGAGGAAGTGCGGACAACCTCCCCCTCAAAATGATTCAACTCGTTCATATCATATGTGGGACATATAAAGGAAGGATTTATTGAAATTATATATTATATTATACTTTAATTATAATATAAATATTTATAATTATGTTTTCATTAAATTAAAATAATAAATAGAAATGAAAGTAGCATTCATGCGTACGTATGGCATACCGTCTCCATAAACGGTGGATTTAATTTCTTACATCCAAATGTTATGTACTATGATAAATTCATTTATATACTAGATATATATGATATATATGATATCTAAATCATGACTATAATTCTGGATATAATTAAATTTTGACTATGTGAACAACTTTAATTATATGAAGCCCATTTTCGACAGAAGTAACAAATATCGACAAAATGAAAGTTATTAACTTAAATGATTAAATAATGTGTATAACATCGTAATACATGATATAAAACGAATAATAAACTAGAAAATGATTCTCAGTCAAGTATAAACTATCTTTATTTTATTATTCATGAATAATAATTAACAAATGTTCCATGTCAGAGACGAGGTAAGGGATTTCTTATCCCACGTTTAATTCTGTGATATTTCCATTGTTCACCAATTATTTATTGCATGTGGTGTATTGTGCACTTCCTTTTTATATATATTATCATGATTCAGATTATATTCATGGAATTATGTGATCAATTTGGTGGTTATAAAATTTTGGTTATACGACTCAATTGATTACAACTGGGTAAGAGATTTTCATCTCACTTTTTATTATTGTGTGATTCCTGCTATATTGGCCACTATTTTCTTTTTTGGGGTGTATGTACCACCAAAATGTATTATTTCTATAATATAAATCGATTTATGGGTATTTAAATCTTCATTTTATGATCATTTTTTCATGGGTTGTATGTTTTATAAATTTCCAAATCGGTATGGGGACATTTTAACCCAAATTACATTCCTTGGGTTAATCTTATAATTCATAACTATTTCATGCTATGATTATGTGTGTAATCACTATTTATTTATTTATATTTTAATTTCCACACACCATTGTGTGGATATACATTTTATACACATAATAAATCCCTTTAGAAATTTTCAAGTCATTGATATGAACTTGATAAGAGTAATTTTAACTCAATTTCCATTCATTGAGTTAAACATCCATGTCATTGGTTTGGTCTTAAAAAAATATGTGTGAATGTTCTATGATTTATTTAAATAGAATATACAATCATATTGAATGTATTAATATTGGTCACACATTATTATGTAATTGATTTATCCGTAATCTAAGGATACAATTTTTATAAGGGTTTTCATCTAAATTTTCATTCCATTGAGACTTTATTGTTGTTATGAACTAATTCACTCTTTTTTGATGTATATACTATCCCTTGGAATATTATTACATGAATAAATTTATTCTCATGATATTATAATGTTTTAATTAAATGTTATTCCTTAATTATTTGTATTCATGCATCTCTCATTTTGATAAAATCTTTTTAACTAAAATATTTTTTAAAATGTTTTAAAGATTTATCATTATAAATATTTATCATTAATGTCCATGTCTTCAAAATGGGTTTTAGGATTTATTTATATGAACATTATTGTTTTCAAATGATAATACATTTAAATGATTCAATGTGGTATGAGACACTTTGATTAAAAAATATCTTTATTATATGTTTTAAATCATTTGATAAATAATTTTAAATTTCAATATTTTGATTTGATATATTGGAATGTGGAAATGTTATATTTCCCTTATACATGTGTTAATTTTTATGATTATGTTATGGTTATTTATACTTGTTTACATATATGGGTTGTTCTGTTATAAACCTAAGGAGGGTGAGCCTGAGATAGCTCTCCAAGGCATTGGGTAATGTGACAGAGGTAAAGGATAATGTTTCTCTTATGAGATTTTTGGAATATAGTGTGATGGATATTCCAAATGTGAATCCCTATGTTGATGTGATAGCTATAGTGTAAGTATGTTATTAATTCCATAAATTACCATTATGATTTATGATTTTTTTCTGTAAATCATAAATCTTCAGATTTCGTAATGTATGTTATGATTTAATTGTATTGATTTATTGATTTGTATTTAATGATGGGATAATGTTTTCCTTACTTATTTTATAACCCTTACTGAGAATTTTATTCTCATCCCATGTTTTTGAAATGTTTTCCATGAGACTTAATGATGAATAAGGTCTAGTATGGGATCATGGAAAAGACGTGTTGTCTAAAACATGGAACTAGACTTGATTATTTTTAAGAGTGTTTATTTTATGAATAAATGGATATTGAGTATTTGTGTTTACATGTAATTTTCATGTTGATATGTAATAGTTATGGAATAATTCTCTAAAACTGCAAACCTGAAAATATCCCCAATGTGAATTATTTATTTAATTTAGGATTATGTTTTTTTGAGATTTCAGTCACCTCCACTATACATCTTTAACATCGTGGATTATGGGTTGTATTTAAATAAATCTTACTCTCACAATATTTTTATATTTTCAAAAAAGGTAAATATTATCAAGGAATTTTCAAATATTTTACCTTATCACAATATTTTGGAGAATATTTTGATTTTGAAAATGGTGTTGAAGTGGGAGAACCTTGAACAACCTATTTATATTTTATTTTATAATATAGTCTCTAATAAAATACAAATGGTATCTTAAAGGGACCACTAACTGACTATTTCAACACAAATTTGGTCCAACTATTTTATAGAAATCATGTTTTATCAGATTTTTTGATATTATATGTCATTCATGATTATTTTCCAAAAAAAATTCTTTGAACATTTATATGACTCAAGTTGTACAAGGTGTATTTGGATGAAAGAATAAAATGATGTTGAAGGATCTTAAATCATTGTTGTACTGTATGGGAATTATACCTACGTGAACAAGATGATGCTTAAGCAAAATGGACACCACGATCAAGGTATAATGTTCATAATTTTGGGGATAATTATATTTTTATCATATGGTGGTTAAATAAAAAAATGACAATATATATAAGACTTAGAGAATTAATATGGTGAGATCATAATGAATTGGGATAAAAATGAGAGGTATAAGGAAACCATTTAGGTTAAAACATGTTAGGGTTATTTTTGATGTTTATAAAAATAATAACACATGGGATGAGTGAAAACCCATCGCATTTGGCATGGCTGTAGGAATCGAACCCACAACCGAAGGGTGATAAGGGCGCATCCCCAACCACTGGCCTACATGAATTCCCTTGATAATTTGATTTATTGTTTTAGGAAAGTGTTTTTATAGAACATGAATAATTTGATATTTGGAACTTATCTTTTATCAAATGGATATAATTATTATAGGAAAATGATTTGGAAATTATGTTATAAAGGATGTTGTGGAAGACCTTCTCTCTTTTGAGGAAACACTATATGCCTAAAGATGATATAATACTGTGGGATTTCAATTGTATAATAATGGTTGAAATATTATTTTTAATGAATCTATGTTTTTATTATGGATATATGATTATTTGGATTATTTATTAAAATGACTAACCAATAATAGAGATTATGTGATTAGGTTAATTAGATTCAATATTATACTTTTTGAGTAACTGATGTTATTTTGAGATAAATATTATGATTTATCATGGAATTTAATGTAATTAAATCCTAATGAAATTTGAGTTTCAATTTTTGTTTGGATTAATTTAGAAGAATTTTATGGATAGTTGTTTATTGAATTGTCTTGTTTGAACTTTGGTTATTGTTTGACAAATTTTACAGATTATGTGTAGTTTTTCTTTTTTGTAATAGATTATCCTTTTTGGGTTTTATCTGATCTCACACTAATTACTTTTTTATTTGATTTCTAAAGACAATGGAAATATATATTTCTTTATTTGTGGATTATTCGATTTTCTAGAAGAGGATTCTTGTGTTTTTGATGAGAAAAAGCCTTTTTGAATTCTCATTGTTTGGAAAAAAGATTAGTTTTTGGTAGAAAGTTATTAAAGGAATACACTCTACTTGAAAGTAAGTATATTTCATAATGTTATTATTGTATGTAGTAGATTAATTTCTCAAAATTTTAAAAATGAATAAAAAACAAAAATGATGTTGGTTTAGGTTTCCTACTAGGTAATCAAAGACCATTTAACAAATCATAAGTATGTGATTATCAGGTTTTTAACCTTCTCCTAATCATTTCCATCAAAACATGACCATTTTTTCTCTCTTCCATATCTATGTTTTCTTACATGGAATCATATTATGGGTTATCTCGGGTGACCTTTGTACTTTTCTTTCATTCTTTTAAAGTTATAGTTTTGCTGACTCTTTTTTGATGTGGGACTTTTAATGATGTTTGAAGGCCTGGTTTTAAAATTGCTAGGATGCAATTCTGAAAAGGGGGGAAGGATGTAACATCCCAGGTAAATAAAGAACTAGAAACTTTTTACCTTTATTAATATTTGAGAACTAAATATTAATTCACCTTTAAAGGTGACTCTATACACGATGGTGTACCTGATACACAACAATGGGTTTCTTTGAAATCTTACTTTGCACACTAATAATATAAAATTATTATTTAAAATGGTTGTTAACACCTAGCCATTATAATGGTGAGAATGACCAAAAGTAACTACAATATGATTATATATATTTATTAAATGTTTTTACATTTATCTAATAAATTTTAGAGGCTTAAAATGTGAATCAATCTAATTTAAAACATAATTTACTTTAAAAGGTTAATGTACCACCATTTAATGGTGAATCATATTTAAATCTAGTTTTGGTCAATTTTATATGTTCTATTTGATAAAAAAAATATTCTTTAGTTTCAGGACATCAAAATTTACATTGGGTATATTATTTTTTTTCTGATAAATTTCATTTTTTATGAATAGTTAAAAATATTGTAATTTAATTCAATAGTTACTTTTAATATAATTTATTATATGGTTATTTTATCTGTTTAATTTTTTTTAAAGTGTAATTAGATTATATTTTTACAAATTATTCCAATTTTGGTCATTGGAATTAATTTCACCTTGAAATTTCATATAAACAAGTGCCAATCTTTTGATAGATATTGTTTCGTAAAAAATTGTATTTGTTTTCATAACGGGAATTAATTTTAAATTAATTAATGAAAAAATCTATGTTTTGAATTTTTTAAAATAGACACAATTTTTTAATTCAGAATATCAAATATAGCTTATGCTGAATGTTTGGTAGTTTTCTGAAAAACATCAATTTTTTATGAATAGTGAATCAACTTAGTAGTAGTTTAAAAAATGACATTTTCATTTAAATAAAATTTTAACACTTCTATGAATTGAATTTCAAAAATATGACATACATGGTAGTTATTATTATGTAAAATTGGGTTCAATAACATAAAAATAATATTTGGTGAATAGTAACTTTTGACTTTTATTTACCGCGGTTAAAGATAAATAAGGTAATTCAAGGTGAAAAAAATTATAATAATATAAAATTTCCTTAACACATGTCCTAAAAATATTGGATGAGTCATGTATGACCATGGAAATCCTTTGGTTGATTTTGGGACCCAATGGAGCCATATGGGAGTGATAATGAAACTTTAGATTAATTAATTTAAACTAAAAACTATAATGACACAAACAAATATCTTTTAGTAAATTAACTTTTATATGGGGATATATAAGTTATTATTTCTACTATAAATATTAAATTGAAATATAAAAATATTTCCTACATAATGGTATTTTTTTTATAATTTATAGACATCATATAAATAAAATTATTAATAAAACAATAATGATGTAGTATTTATCTCATTAATAAATTATTTAAATAAATAAATTTATAAATATTAAAATAATAAAAAAATCATGTCCAATTCTTATTAAATGATTTTATGTCGACCATTATTCTTCTAATATTACACCATAATTAGTTTTGGACCTTTAGAGACTGAAAATCATTATATAATAAAATAATATTTTGACACTTTCCTAAAGAGCCCCTCCTCCCACTTATAAAAATCCCTCACTTCTAACTCATTACTAAAATCTCTAAAGCACATTATCTCGTCCAATAACTTACCAAATAATATATCAATATCAATATCTTATACCTAGAAGCCTTAACTTAGAAATAAGTCACTTTAAGAAGTCATTTTGGTTTAAATCAAAGGGAGTTACCCAAATTTATGGTAACCGTTTCTGTTAACTTCATTTCTTTTATTTTACTTATAAAACCCATAAATACTTTTTATTACATTATTTTATAACATAAATAGTATCCTAAATACTCTTGGATGTTTTTATGAGAATTATTCTAACCAAACATACACACACCTACTTCTAATGGGTAAATAACATACGGAATCTGTGGATGGCAAACTAACACATCACGAAATGATGATTCATCAATTATCTCCAACCATGTCATATGGTGACCATTATGATGACACTATATTTATATATTATATATATATATTTTTTATTTTTTCCTTATTATTATTTATTTTTAATTTATAACATACCATTATAATTTCCATTATGAGTAAACGCAGTAATTTAATTTGAGGATGTGCAGACTACCACCCTCTCAAAGTGAAATGAAACGTTCATTACTTATGTGGGACATATAAAGGATGTAGATATTAAAATTATATATTATATTATACATTAATTATAATATAACAATTTTTTATTAATTTTTTCATTCAATTAAAATACAAAATAGATATTAAAGTATTGTTCATGCGTACGTACGGCTTACCGTCTCCAGGAACGGTGCATTTCAATTATTACTTCAAAATGTTATGTAGTATTATAAATACATGTACATACTGGATATATATGATATATATGTTATCTAAATCATGAATATAATTTGGGTTATTATGAACTTTTTACAATGTGAACATCTTTTAATAATAATAAGTCCATTTTTGACACATGTACCAAATATCGACAAAATGACGTTATTAACATAAATGATTACATAATGTTTATAACATGGTAATTAGTGATATAGAAGGAATAATAAACTTGAAAAATGTTCTTAAGCAAGTATAAATTAACTTTAGTTTTTTATTCAAGAAGAACAAGGAACAAACGAGTCAATTTGGATACGAGGTAAGGGATTTCTTATCTCACGTTTAATTCCATTAGATTTACATTATTCCCCAATTATTTAATGCATGTGGTGTTTTGTGTACTACCATTTGATATATATTATGATTATTATATTTTTATTTATGGTATTATATTATTAATTTGGTGTTTATTAACTTATTGTCATATGACTCGTTTGATTTCAACGTGGTATGGGATTTTCATCTCACTTTTTATTCCCATGAGATTCCCACTATATTGGCCACAATTTCCTTTTTTGTGGTGTATATACATCCCAACATTGTATTAATTGTGTAATATACTAAAATTTATTTGTATTTACATCTTCATTTTATGATCATTATTTAATGGGTTGTATGTTTCGTATGTTACCAAATCTTTAAGGTGACCTTTTAACCCAATTTTTATTTCTTGGGTCAATCTTCTAATTCTAGTTATGTCATGCTATGATTACGAGTTGAATCAGTATTTATTTTTTTATGTTGTAAGTTAGACTCCCCATTGTGTGTGTATACATTTGATACATATTATCAGTCCATTGAAAAATTCTCAGGTCATCGATATGAATTTGATAAGATTAATTTTATCCCAATTTTAATTCATTGAGTTAAACAACAAAGTTATTGGTTTTGTCTTAAAAATAATATATCTAAATGTTCATTGATTTATTTACACTGGTTATCCAATTATATTGACTGTATTTATATTTGTCAAACAATATTAGGTAGTTGAGTTATCTTTAATATTAGGATACAGTTCTTATACGGTATTTTCTCTCAATTTACATTCCTTTGAGACTTCATTGTTGTTATGCACCAATTCATTCTTATGTGGTGTATATACTATCCCTCGGAGTATTATATCATGAATCCCTTTATTCTCATGATATTATACTATTCTAATTAAATTTTATCTGTCAATTATTTGAATTCAGTCATCTCTCATTTTGTTAAAAACACTTTAATAAAAATATCATTTTAATTGTTTTAAATATTTATTATTTTAAATATTTATCAGTAATTTCCAGGTATATAAAATGGTTTTTAGGATTTATTAATATGGAAATTAATGTTTTCAAATGATAAATCATTTCAAAGATTCAATGTTTTATGGGACATAATGATTCCAAAATCTCTTTATTAAATTTTTTAAAAGGATTTGAAAATGGATTGATAATGCATTGTTTATATAAATATCGTGATTTGATATAGTGGATTGTGGAAATGTTATCTTTCCTTTATACTTGTGTTATTTTTTATGATTATGTTATGGTTATTGGTCATTGTTTATGAATACAGGTGGTTCTATAATAAACCTAGGTTGGGTGAGCCTGAGATACCTCTCCAATGCATTGGGTAACGTGAAATAGGTAAACTTTAATGTTTCTTCTAAGAGGTTTAGAGAATATACTATGATGGTAATCCCAATGTGACTCCCTATATATCTATGATAGCTACAATGTTATTATGTAATGGATTCAATAATTTTCCTTTATGATTTATGATTTTTTTATGTTATTTATAAATCTTATAGTTTCGTATGGTATGTTATGATTGAAAATTATGGTTTCATTGATTTGTATTTAATGATGGAAAAAAGTTTTCCATCCATATTTTATAACCCTTAATGATCTTTTATGCTCATCCCAAGTTTTTGAAATTTTTTCCATAGGACTTAAAGATGAATAGGGTCAAGGATGGGATTAAGGAGTAGTCATGCTGTCTAAAACATGGGACTAGACATGTTTCATTTTAAGATTTTTTATTTTATGAAAAAAATGGATTCTGAGTAGTAGTGTGTACATGTAATATGAAAATTGATATATAATATTTATGGCCTAATTATATAAAACTATAAACCTAAATAGATCCTCAATGTGAATTATTTATTTAATTTTGTATTATGTAATGTTTTATGGCTAGGTACTTAAAGCTAAAGAGAAAAAAGTTATCATTTCATGATGATGTTGTTCATCATACACCAAAACGGTATGTTCCTTACTGAATAAATGTATGTGAGTGTATTTATAGGTAGAACTGATAACCTTGAACCCTATAAGTATTTTTATTAAATCTGTGATTTTTTATAAACATATAATAAGGATAGTTATGTGGGTTTAAAATGAAAATTATAAAAATGAGTATGAGGAATGATGTTTCTTCTTCAATGGATAACATTTTTTGGTTTAGACCAAAGGTATTCCATTTATTGATGTTTTACCAATGGTAGGATTATATGATGAGTGCAGAGATTTTGATAGGTTATTTTTGAATATATTGGTCGAGACAAAATGGAAAGAGAGGTGTGGGGATGTAGGAGGAGATGAGGCCTTTTTATATTGGGGGAAGAGAGGCATTCTTATAAATATTAGAAAATAAAATTCCACCCAAATTTCTCCCCATACATGTGGAAATAATAATATAAGTAATTGTACAAAATGATGTATTAGGGTGTAAATATGGCCATACACTAGATTTTGTACAAATTTCGAAGTGAATTTGGGCCTTATGTTTAATTATTAGTTCTTTGTTCAACTAATTTTTCTCAGATTCATTATAATTATTTTTAATAACATTAAATAATTTTTTCTAGTGAAAAACTAATTTGACCATCTTAGAGATTATAAATTATAATTTTTCCAAATATAGAATCCATTTTTTGATAATTCCAAACATAGAAGTGGGATAAATTTATATAAAATTTATAACATTGATGGGGAAACACTATGACTTTATTAAGTAAAAACCATTAAAAAATTGCAATGTTTTTATATTCAATTTCAGTGTGAAATTGATTCAAAACACCTTAATCGGATTAATTGATAAATAATAGATTTAATGTGAAATTAAAACCAAATTAAAATATTAAATAAACACAATAAATTATTTAGTCTAAAAATAAATATTCTATTAAAATTAGGTATTTTTCACTATTTATCAAAAAATGATGTTTCTCATAAAAATCCAAAAATATCACTCTATGATTATTTTTAAATTATATCTTAAAAATGTTTGTTATTCCATTAAATTAAATTTAAAATTTTTTCTATAATTAACTGTAATTTTCTAGAAAAAAGAATCTGAAAACAATTTAATTTATGAAAATATTTTTTTCAAACATATACAGACATTAAAAAAATTATTTTATCATTATTAGTATGTTTTATTTTAAAAAGACCATTATAAGAAATAATTTAAACGTTTTTATAAATATTAATATTAAATTTTTGAATGGTTTTGTTATAAATCTATTATTTAAATAATCATGACCATACAATTATGTTTCACAGTAACTCAGTGTTGTTTTTAACGCATGCCAAGTCAGTGGTTCGTTTAGTGTAAGCCATATCAGTGGGTTATGAAAGTAATGTTTGATATATAGAAATTCAATAAATAAATGAAATTTAATTAAATCAAGATAAAATGGACAATATATATTCATGTTTTTATAATTAATATCATATTTTAACATTAATTACATCATTATATGTAATATTGGGTGATAGTGATGGGAAAAAATTACATCTATCCAGGAGGTGGTTGTCCTCTATAAATATTGATGATTAATAATTTTCCCATTAATGAAAAATTAGATGGGTATGGTTAAATATAATAACATTATAATATATTAGTATATGAAGGATAATTTATTTATTATTTCAGCATAGATGAAAAATATTTTAATTATTGGGAAGAATAGATAATATAGAAACATATGATTATAAATGATACCTCATCTTCATAAAATCATCATTACATAACACTATAAGAACAACAAGGGTTGTGTTCTCCACAATCTAAGACCTCAGGAATATGAGGATGGATTCCCAGAAATTATTTAGAAAGGTATTTTATGAACCAAATAAGATTTAATGTTTGATAAAAATCTAAGAAGTGGTTCCCTTTTTTAAGAGAGGGCGTGGGTACACTTAGAAATTTCCCAAAATATTAAATTAATAAAAATTACTTCTTTATTTAAAATTTAATCAAAATGAATCAAATAAAATATAGGATGTTTAGGGGTATATATTAGTTCAGCTAATAATAATTACATATATTTTGAATATTTATGAATATATACCTTTTGGTTTTAACCATTATTTAATCCCTTTAATTCTTATAATGAAAACATGGATTTTTCCTATTTGAGGGTTGATATAGTTACTATATAATTTAAAAATAACCTTATATGAATTATTTAGGAAATTTAAATACAATGATAAATAATTTCAATTATTTATATAACATTAATATGTTTATATCCTCTAATAAAATATTATTTATCTTAAAATATAACTCATATCAATTTTGAAACTATTCATTTCATTAAATTTAAAAAAATTAGAGGATAAATCTTATAAATAAAACCAAAATTTCAATTAAATTAATTTAATTTAATTTCCATCATAAAAATTCCTTGATGACTTTAATTAACTCGATATATATATTTAATTAAATATTTATAATATATCTTATATGATATTTAATTTTTTAAAATAATTACAACCTCACAAGACTGAAACCATTTAAGGTAAATATTTTTTTACTAAAAATTAAAAGTAAATTTCCATGATTAAAAAAAATATAAACTTCTTTAATGACTATTTACGTTAAATGGTATCTTTTATATTACCATATATTAAAAATGTTATACATCTTAAAAACATTAGTGTTAAAATTTTGACTTTTCTAAAAAAATACAATAAGGGGCATAATGTCATCCATGTAGATCCAAAAGTTCATAAATTTCGACTAAGGATAATTTCCCCATACAGTCACTCATATAATCAAATTACGCTAGGTTTTAGAGTAATTTTTATAATACTTGTAATATTAATTTTACCCCTAATTAACTGATATACCCTTAATTATGATTGGAAATATATGAAGTTTACTATTTATATTGTTCCAAATTAAATGATACATATTTAATTAATTTTTACTGTATGATTCAATATATGAAATATATTTTTGAAAATTAGAAACACATATCTATGATAAATAATTTTAAAATCAATCCTATGTATGGGGTGAGTAAGAATTTTTTTAATGAGAAAACGTTCAAAACATTAAAATGTTTTTATATCTAACATTAATTTTAATGTCATTGAAATTACACATATTGGATTACTATATGTATAAATTATCTACCGATACATTATGAAAAATTAGAAATATAATTTAAATAGATATTATTTTTATGAAATGGTTTTTTTTAAATAATATTTTTTATTTCGCCCTATTCGTCAAAAATTTAACTCATTATAAAAATAACAAAAATTCATAAAATATATATTTTGATACAATAATTACAAAAATAGTTTGTCGATTAAAATTTATAAAAGTGAAAAAATTTTGTTTTAAATTCAGCTTCCATTAAAATATGGTAAATCAACCTTTAATAAATATTTTTTAAGCATTGAACAAGATTTTTCATATACACCATTGAAAATATAGTCAATTTTAATTTAAAATTTCCATCTACTTAATTATTATTATTATATATATATAATAATTATTACATCATTACCTAGGATTGTTAAATTCCATGCCAATTTTTTAAATTGTGTTCTCAAAATTGTATTCAATTAGTAAACAATTATGGATACCATCCCGCATAGAATTTTCAGGTTCCCATTTTTCATATTAAACCGTATATATTTCTCTATAAAACCATATCCTTTTGAATCACCATATTACATGTCAAATTCACTATAAATTAATGAACCTAAACATTTTATCCATCATAAGAAAGGTTCTTTTCCAACTAAATTACTTCATGGATCAAAACATGAGATAAATCTGGAACATATTTTCATAACAATAAAACATGAAATATATTGGGTACCTAGGATAAAAGAAATTGGAAAGTGTCTTAGTTGGAATCTCATAAAAATTTATCTAGTTTTTCATTGGGTCTATTAAACCATGCACTCACATCCCCTACCTTTAAAAACACATCACACTCTTCTATAGTTGTTATTTTAGAATGATATAATATAATACATAGAAAGAATGATCATTACATTGGACATCCACATAACATTTTTGCATGATCTAATAAGTTCACATGTCCTGCTCAATCAATTGAAATTTACATTCCATTTCTATATCCAAATTTGGTTCCATAAACTTCCATACTCCAAAATCATTGAAAAAAGATGGTTTATAACACCCCTTACTATATAATTCTAAAATGGTACAATATTTATAATTGAAATAAAACCACTAATATAAATAAACTCATGTAAAAAAATATTTCGATCCTAACATCCATAGTAATCCATTTGTAATCAGTAAATCACTTCCACCATGGTTTGAATTTTTTACTCCGACAGTCAAGCAATTGGAGGATGAAAAGACATATTAAAATTTAATTCAGTACCCATTGACTTCAATTGTCCTTTCCTAAAACTGGATGTGAACCTAGTATCATCGCTTGATACAATATATAAGGTCGTACCATGTATCCTAACTATCCCTTTTACATATATTCAATACGGTTGTTCTAAATATATCATATCAAAAATGGAAAGGAAATATAAATATTTAGTTTATAAGTCAACATTAACCATAATCATATAACTAAACTGAAAGGTCGTGGAAATCCAACCACAAAATAAAATAATATATTATCCCATTTTAACTCTAATATATGGTAATGGTTAAATAATAACATTTACTAAATGACATTATACTTTAAACTAGTAAATCATGTTAAACATACTAGTAAATTTAATAATAGTATTTTCATTTCAAACCACTATTTATACTCCCAAGTGTCCTCGTACATATTCATCCATCCTAGATGAATAGAAATTAGAAAATTATTAGCTGAATTCAAAAACTATTACCTAAAATGGGAGTCATAAGGATTACATAATGTTTTCCAAATAGTACGTAACTTTCTTTATCAATGATAAATTTATTAAAATTATCAATCTTAATAGATTTGACATTTTCTTTAAAAGATTATCCACCTTTTGAAATCTCTTAATTATTTAGAAAATTTTTACTACATTGAATCCTATAACATGAAATTGAATTTATCTACATCAACAAATTATAGTGGAAAATTAATAAAATCTTTAACAATAGGGTCATGTTCTAAACATAAAATGTTTCATTTTGCATCACTCTTGTAACTCAATTCATATGCCACTTTGTTTTATTTTCTACGATGTTAATGAATAATTCAATAATAATCCTTAATTAGTTAAAGATATCTTCCTTGTCTTATGTTCACTAATTGTGGTGGAATATATATTTCTAAGTGTTGTGATTAGTATATACTTCACATATTAGACTATATAAATGATTCCATCAAATTATTTTAGAAAAATATTATTTAATTCCAAATCATGTGTCGGTTTATTTAACTCGTGAGGTTTCAACTAACATTATGCATATGAAATTACCTAATCATAACACATTCGTAAAAGACCATTTACTTTTAGAAATCATCACTGTAAATGAGAAATTAACCATTCTGTGTAGGGAGGGGGAAAATTGGAGCATTCACCCATTGATTTTCAACTCTTGAAAAAAAATTTATCATATTATTTTGAATAGATGATCCTAAATACATTTTGAGATAACAATGTAATTGGTATAAAAAACCAAGAAATGATTTCGTCAAATTGCCAGTAGTGTCCTGGTAATCACTAAAAACTATAAATCTCATTTATATTTTTTGTCCATGAACATTACTCAAAAACATTTATTTTAATAGGATAAATAGTTACACAATATTTATAAATAATTTGACTATATAAAACCATTCTAAATAGACGTAAATTTAATGAATAACCATGGTAATCTTTAAATTATATAATATATTAACATGAACCTAAGGTAAAATATTTCAGTGGAAGGTTATTTATATTAACCTAACCTTGAATGTTTTGTAAACTAACCTTTGATTCCAACTATGTGGCTCATTCCTCAAAACATTGAACAAACCAATATTTTAGTAATGAAATTATATTCTCCCTTATCGAGTATATTTTTAGCTTTACTATTTTATTTTATTAATCGCTAACTCATACATTAAAATAAATAATATAAAGTGGGTTCATTTGAAATCTAAATCCATTTTTCTAAAATATAAAACTATTAAAATAAAGAATTCCATAGTTTCATGAAAACACTACATTAACTTCATCTTGACCTATCCCTTAACCATAACCATCCAAAAACCGAGTAAATTCCTTTTTTGAAAAAATATGGGATCAGCATAGAAGCTCATTTTTTTATAAAAAATAATAGAAACTATTAGTTTAATACAAAATTGAAAATACAGGAAAATTACTTTTCTTGAAAAAATATAAGTTTACACATAATTTGATATATAATTTAATAAAATAATATAATTGATTTCAACATTTGAAAATAAATTATTCCCATAAAAATCATGTAGGTACCTTGGGACACCATCACCTAGAACCCTTAAATAACTCTTCATGATTGTCATGAACATATGCCAACTGTGAAGTATAATTCTCCAGAGAATATAATCATTAAACAATGAATTAGAGTGATGTTTAGGTGTTCCTTTCATTTATAATTTCCATGAAAAAAAATGAATTATAAATTTAAAAAATCATTTTCAATAGATGGAAGTGGAAAATAAAAATTGTTTGAAGGAAAACCACCAGAGAGGTTTTTTTCAAAGAAATACCATGTATCACATATCAAACAAGTGAATCGTAAATGCTATTAATGAATGAAATTATTCAAAAATAAGTAAATATAATGATAATATATATATTATTGATATATAATTTCAATTGGGAAATTCTAAAAACATTATAAAAAATTAATTTTTCACAACATTAATAATTTAATCTATGGAAGTAAATTGCGAATAAATCCATTACCTTGAGTCAAATTAATCATGTATATATATTATCTTATTGAAAAAAATACATAATTTAATTATTTAAATGATTCAGAAAAAATTTCAAGTTTTTATTCCATTTATTTTACTTGTTACCATGATATAACAATTACATAATTATTTTTGTTTATGTTCGATTTTTTAATGATATTCGATACTTGAGTCCAAAATTATTTTTTCATGATGTCTATTGTCAAAGTGTTCATTAATGAATCATACCCCAAATAATAATCATGAAATATATATCATTTTAGTATATAAATTATACTTTTAAAACATTAAATTATTTATGTATATGAAAAACTAACTATCATACAATCATTGAGAAGGTAAGTCTTACGTAAACATCAATAACATTTCCATTTGACAATGATAATTTTGTAATGAAGTTATGTTTCATTGTATCATTACATATTTTGATAATAAAATTATTTTATTATTAATAATTTAAATATATTTATATATATTATCCAATAGATGTGGTTATGATAAACGAATCACGTTTCGTTGTGGATGTTATATATAACACGTACACATGAAGGATGTTATCATTTTTCTGTTCATGGAAAGTTAAGAAAGTAAAAGATATTTTATAACTTACTAAATATAATTATGTCATTAAAATAATATATAAACATTAATTACATAATTATAACTAGTATTTGGTTAGTTTTATTGAAAAAATATTTCATTGGTTCGCAAGAAAGTACTCTATTGTACACACAGATGGTGAAATATTTTCCCATTTGATGGAAGAGAAGAGGGATATAGTTCATTAAAAAAATAAAATCTAAAATTTTTTAGGAACCATTATGTAATGTACATGTATTTATGAATACGATCTTATAGACGTGTAAGAATAATTAAAATATAAACAATTAATTAAAAATGATATATCTTATTCGGGAAATATCTGTTTATTAACACTCTAGGACCAGTAAGGGTGGTGTTACTCAAAAACAATGAAAACTATAATGTGTGTGTGAATCATAGTATGTTATTTTTATAGGTTTAGTTATATCAAAAAAGGTATTTATGTTTTATTAAAATTGAAGAAGAGGTGCCCAATGTAAGAGAGGGGAGAAGAACTCTTATAATTTCTAAAAAAATAAATTAATACAAATTATTATTCCACTAAATAAGTCTAAATATTATTTATATATAATATTGGATGGTTATGGGTAAAAATAAATTTATAAATATGTTATTATAAATAAATTATGTATTATTTAATCCTTATAAGATTGATTAAATAATTATTTAATCCCTCTAATTCGTACAGTGAGAAACATCGTTTTTATTCATTGAGGGTTACCATAGATGCTAAAAAATACCAAATAAACCAAAAATTAATCATGGATGATTTTTAATCAGTATTAAACTCTTTTTTTACGAATGTTTTAGTTTTAAAAATTTTATGTCATCTAATGGAATTATGTTTATTTTAAAATATCATCAATGTCAATTTTGACATTATTAATTACTTTAACTTTTCAAAATATCAATATAACACTAATAATTCTGAAAAATATTTTATCACATTAATAAAATATCAATTTCATCTTTATTAATTTTTTATGAAAATATTTATCTTAAATTACATTTATTTTAATATTTTTGTTATCATTTATATGATATTTTGATTAGTAAAATAATTATTACATCACGATTATGAAATAATTTGATATAATTTTTTCTTCAATAAATATAAAAAATAATTATACATATGGAAATTATATATTTTATATTTAAAACACTATATTTGTTCAATGATATCTTCTATATAACACCATATTTAAAATGATATATATATTAATTCAATTAGTGTGACCAATTTTACTTTTATTAAAATAATATACTATATGTTGATTAGTGTCATTCCATTCTATGAAATAAGTAATAAATTCATTACATGGAAGATTTTGGTCTAAATATACTAATATCATAATATTAGGGTAATTTATAGGGTATTTCTATAATATTTATAATATTTTTTTGACCTATTTAGATTAGTATACAATAAAAGGGGGATTATAAAAAATAAATAAATAATGAAATACTTCATGCCACTCATGACAAAAATGAACCAATTAACAATATTTTTTAACTATTTTTTCAGAATATGGAATCAATTTTTAATATTTAAAATAAATATGTGGCTAAAATTCATATAATATTAATCTCACAGAATGTGTGAGAAAGCGAGTTTTTAAAGATGAAATGTACAGAAGATTGAAATGTTTGTATATCAAATTCTAATGTGTAAATGTTTAAAATTTTCTAAATTAGATTAATATATCTTAAATTTATCTAATTTTAAATTAAAACCAATTTACAATATAATTTTTCATTATAAATTATTATGTTGAGAAGTTAGTTTTCAATTAAAATGCACTATTTTTAAATTTTCATCAATAAATGACACTTATCGGAATAATATAAAATATTTTAAAATTTAAATGTTGATATTACAATATCAAAATTGGATATTTTATTAATAAAATTTATAAAAGTGTCAAAATGTTGTTTTGAAACATGTGTATTCTTAAAAGGATGTAAAAACATTTTAAAAAAAATTAAGTACAAAACATTATTTATGATATAATCCTTCAGAAATATATTCTATTTTAATTTAAAATTAATACCTATGTCATAAATATAAATAAATATAAAAAAAACTTATTATTTCATTACCTAGGATTTTATATTAAAACTATTAAATTTCATTTATTGAGTTTTCAATATGAATGTTTATATTGATTCTATATTAAATTTTATTTCATTTACTTCATATAATGAATTAATAGGACTTAGAATGTGATGGGATGTTCCCTTAGTATACAATCAATAAATTAGTAGCTATCATGAGAAATAATAGTTTTATTATCTAGAATATACCTTACCTATTTATCTTTGTTGTCCTAGAGTGATGCATTGACCATAAGATTATGATGTCCCTCATTATGATTTATATGATTATGAAACTTTTTATTGGTAACCATGTTACAGTTTATGATTTTATTTCAACCATTGATATATTCAACATATATGATATTATATATAATAAATGATGGATTATTGTTTTCCTCATTCATATTATTCATGTTTTAATGGCTATAAGTTAGCTTCTATTGTATGATATTCCTTACCGAGCGTGTGAGGTCACCATTAATTATTTTTTCCATTCACTATAATATCATGAAGGTACTAGTGAAATATTTGTGGTATATACCATAATAAATAATAATGTTTCCCATAATTTTAAATGTTATTACATTTTTTCATTTGTAATGTGAGAATCATTTAATTAAATCGTCAACCAAAAAGGTTCAATGCTTTAGTCATTCAAGATGTGATCTCTAGTATCACATTCCAATGTTTCAAGATAACCATGATCTCTAGATACTATTGTTGGATTGATATTACTGATATCAATGGATATTTAATTTGACCATTGACAATAATATTTTTGAAAACAATATATATTATGTTACATAACCCTATAAAATAATATAGATTTATGTTTATTTATAAAAAATACAAATTCTGGTAAAGTATATATTGTGGTATTTCCATTCAGTGACAATAATTTGTATATATTGGATGTTGGATCTGAATATGATAGAGATTCACGTTTGGGTATGCCCCATGAAAAAAGGATTATTAAGAATTAAATCAATCTTTACATAGGGCAAGAAGAGTGGGTATAAGACATCACACCATGATATAAACTCTTTGATGTTTAGTTTTGTATGAATCACATTCACTTTAAGATCCATTATAATGGGGTTGAAAATATTTCATAAATTTAATATATTAAAAATTACACTAATATAATAGTTATGTGATTATGTATAAATAAATGTTAATTTCATTCTATTTAATTTAGAATAATATTTATTATGAATTAATAGTCATAATTTTATTAGAAAATATATTTTTTCCACTGTATAGAAATATCACATAATATAAGAAATGAAAGACATGTCAACAACTATAATAAATGTAGATTCTCCCATCATGATCTAGAAAGAACTGATGGTGGTTGATTCATGCAGATTAAGAACATATTAATTAACTTAATTATTGTTATAGAAAATTAAATTTCCCTTACAGAGATTCCAATTATGACACATCAGGATTCAGTAATATTGGATAACATAATGTGGTAAAAACCGCCTACCTTTAACAGGTTACTAATCTATTAATATATGGATATTGTGTTGATTCCCTCGAAGATAAATTTATGGATTTCTGAATTAATGAATGAGATAAAGGTATTCTTGTATTATATTGTTTTAATGTATATTTTGATTAATTATGTCAATCGATTCAAATAACTATTTAGGAATATGAGATATAGGGAATGTAATGTAAGAATTTTAATGTAATATTCTTTGAGATAAATTTTCCTCAAGAATAATTAGATGATATAGAAAGGAAATTACTTAATTTAACATATATAAAACCAGAATCTATTGTTGAGTATGATGAAAACATTATAATATTTATAATATCATCATAGGAACTATGTACATAATCTTTAAAGTAATATTTCTTTTCCTTTTATGGTACAAATACAAGACTTTGAAGGTACATAGTCTCTATAAATATTCAATAGAATGGTTTTATGGAATCATGATCCATCAGGATGGAGACAATGTTCATCAGGTCATATATTTTCAAAAATATGTATGATAAGAAAGGGTGGTCTCAGAAACATGAAAAAAAATTAGGTAAATGAAAAAGAGAAGGATGATAATTTCCACATGTGACAATTTTGGAATGAAACAGAGTATTAATTAGTTCATGGGATTAATAGTTTTATTCATGTGTGGGGATAAATTCATCACACATGCAAATTTAAAGGGAAGAATGAATCAATTATGATTTAATTATTCAAATATAATGGCATGCGGAACTATTAAAACCATTTCCAATGATTAAATGGATCTTACACCATAAAAATACATGGGAACAAGATATACCTTATGTAGTTTTTAAAAATGAAGTTGAAATATCATATATTGGGGTAAAGTTTACATTTATTATAAACTAGGGCTTTATTTATTTCTATATCCATTCAATATTTTTTATTTTTCATTAATATTAAATAATAACCTACAAATATGAGGAAGTAACTGAAACTCTAAATACCTTATGGGAAAACATGATATAATGAGAATATATCATCTTGTTTCTATTAAGATGATCAAATATTCAATATTATAAATCATATCTATTTTAACTATAATTGGGTTTGAAGTAATCCTGATTTTTGTGCTTTTATTAGTTTTTATGATTTATTAATTTTTTCATGATATGTAAAATAATATATTATGATCTATTTAGTATATTAATAAATTTATAAGGGTGTTGTAATGGATATTATTGAAATTTATTGATTAATTATTTATTGGACGTTCTATTTGTATTGAGTATTATATTAACATGTTTTATTGTTTTTTTATATTTGAAATAACATTTAATTGTTTTATAGATATTATAATCCTTTAATGGTGGTTTTTCATTATTTAGGGATAAAAAATTACCCTTACTCAATTAACATTATAATAATATGTGGTAAATTATTAATATACTCAATAAATGGGAAATACATCACATTGAATGTTGAAAGAAATAATGTAAGTATATTTTCTTATAATAAATCAACATAATGAAATAGATGATAAATCTACCAAAAATATATATATTGATAATCAGTTTATTATTAATGCACTCTTAATAAAACACCATCACATGTGGAATGTATATAATTGGACAATTATTTTATACAAAATTATATATACCCTATACAGAACATAGAAATTAAAATAAATGATTAAATACTCTAAAATTTCATGATATGGTAAAAATAAATTACAGAATTGAGGATATATTTTTTGTAAGTAGGTGACAATGTAACACCCTAATATATTATTTTATGTGTACTATGTAGAATAGTATTTCTTGTACAAAATAATGATTTCAAATTAGCCAAAAAATATTTCTGAAATATTATTGTATAAATAGGAGTAGTATTACCTAGGAGTTATTATTTCAGATATAAAAGATATTATCAAAATTATAAAAAAATTAGATATTATTTTATTTTATAAAATTAATTGTTAAAATAAAAAAATATATTGATATAAAATTTTTCACTAGGAAATTTATACGAATAAATTACTATCATTCCATTATAATACATTATGCATTATAATGTGTTTTATGAGTTTAAAATGAGAATAATTAAAATTAATTTCATAGATTTTTTTAAATTTTTTTAAAATCTAACTCTAATTTTGATATTAGTACGTCTAAATTTGCATTGCAGGAATGTTATGTATTTTTTTAAATTGTTTTTTTCGAATAATAAAAAATAATACTTTAGAAAATACTATCTTTTTTATATTTTTTAGTGATATTTAATATGATAAAAAATATAAAACATTATTACAATATGAATTTTTTTTAAGTTGTATAATTTATTTATAAATGTTATCTTGAATATATAAATCTTTTACTGAATGTTTTTAAATTCATATATTCTTTATGTGTGTATATAATATATTTTTAACCAATTTATGAAATTGTGTATTTTAATGGGTATATTTAATTTTATTTAACGTAAATATAAATAAATATATTTTTATCATAAATAACTCAACTAATTCCATTGGATGTATATATTTACATAATATTAGTTTAAAATAATTTCTAAACATTATTGGATTATTTCCTAGAAATTAATATTAATTTTATTATGTTTAAGAGATTTAAATTTATTATTTCCACCTTTAGAAAATTGAATCCTCTAAAATTTTGTTAACATTTGGAAATGGTATGTTCATATTATGAAAATATTTAAATCTTATGTTTTCATAACTAATAGTAACTGAGATAAATATTCTTTTCTCTGGTAAAGGCCAAAATTTGTAGAATGGGTTAATATAAAACAATAATGATTAAAATGACGTAAAAACTATTTTAAATTATCTTGGGTTTTTATGGTTCAAATTTAGACTTCTAATATTTTAATTTATTACAATTTATATCTACATTAATTAAGTATCACCTGATATATATAATAATATTTCAAATGCTTATAATATTTCCCCAAACCTCACATATATACTGGCACCCCTCCCCACTCATGTCAACAATCATTGATATATATAGTTCATGAGATTCCTAGAAAAATAACTCACCTATTAAAATATCAACATCTATATGCTTATTTTTTTCCCCTAAGAAAATATTTTGAAATAATTATTGGTATGGTATAGGAGTGTTTTCAAAGATATGGAATAGTTGTTAAATGAAATTGTTTATTGTATTTCTTTTTATAAATCAAACAATTCTATCCAAACCATGTGTATATTATAACAATTATCTCATATACAAAAAAATATAATTATTTTGGTATAAAACCCTTTATCCTCCTCTTTTTCATCAAATAGAAATTGAAAAAATTCCACATTTGTATGTGTGGACTACATCCTCTGAAAAGTGATGTATTTCATTTTCCATTAACACACTACATGGTTAGTTATTATGATGGATATAATTTTCATGTATGATATTTTTCATCTAATAATGATTATTTAAGGATTATATATAATTTATCTTCCTTCCATAATATTTATTGGGAATTGATAATGTATCTCATGTGTATGTGTGGACTACCACCTCTATGTGTCCATGGGAATAAATTTCCATTAATCCATTACTTGGGTGGTAAAAACTTTCATTTAAGGAAAAAAATGTAATTATAACCGGAAAATGATTAATTAAACTTATCCATTTATCTATATCATTTCCTTTAAATTAGTTATAAATATTATAATTTTGTTTTTGTGGACATATGATATACCGTAGACATGATGTAACATGTTTCATTTTTCAGGAACACTTATAATTATTTGGTCAAAAAAATTATTTAATATATAAATATTTAATTAGTTCATAAATAAAAATATTATGATTATGGATCTATGATAAATTTGAATGAAATCAAACTAAAAATGTTTTTTATGGAATATTAACTGAACATATAAAAACACCTAAAATTAGACTGAACTATTTAGTAATTGTATAATGATTAACAATAAATATAAATAATTGGATTAAAATAAGGTAATTAAACTAGAAAAAAATATTGCAAGTAAATAATTAAATTTATCATATTATAAATGTTTTTGGAATGCATCAATATATAAATAAATAAAACTCAACTATTTATTCAACATTCTAATTTTTATTTGGGATTTATTTCATTAAATATATTTTGAAAATTTAAGAATATATTATTATATAAAACATTATATATTTTCATATCCTATAATCATTAACAGATTTTACTTCATTTTTTTCAATTCTTTCTTTGGTATATTATGAGATTCATATGAAGTTATTTTATGTTAACTGAAAATATTTATTTTATTATATAAAATTTTTCATCCATGACTTTTATGCATAATATATAACACCTCAAGATTTTTAATGAAAAATATGTGATAGTGTATGAAACATGAAACATCAAGGTTAGACAACCCAAAAATAATAATATTTAAATATGAATGTTATAACCAAGAAATTGAATTAAAGGGTATTTATAGTATTAAAATAACTTTTATTTATATATAGATGGGCTACTCAGTAAAAAAAAGGATTAATTATTAAAAATAAGAAATAAATTATCAATAATGTTATTTTACTCCGTAGAAATATGTTTTCCACAAAAATAAATTATATCATTTTCTTGTGAAAATAATAAAATTTTATTTTGATATTCTATAAATTAAATTTTTTAATAATGTAATAATTTTTAAAATAATAATTTAAATATTATAATAGGATAAATTTTGTTTATTTTTTAATGAATAATTTTATAGTGAATAGAAAATAATTATTATTTTTTATTGAAAAAAATCTTTTTTTCAATAATTCAGAATATTACATTTCATATAAAAAAAGAAATAAAATTATTTATATGATATTATAAATAATTTAATTAATTTAATTTGATTAAAATTAATGATCGAATTCTGTATAAAAATAGTTTTTACACAACTAATATTTTTTTAAAAAATGTCTTTTATTTGTTTTTGAAAATTTATATAAATTAAAAATTTTAGAAAATATAGAAATTGGTTTTTATAAAATGGATTTTATATTTGGAATGAGGAGGATAAAATCTGCTGAATGTAACCTTTTTATTTTTCTTTAATTATTAATAGTAATTGTGGTATAATTTATCACCTAGTAATGGGTATGTCCGGTTAAAATCAAGTGATAAGGCTGTAATGTTTTAAGGCAATTAGTATTTAATGATTATGATTAGACCCCTATCATCTTAGGTTGGAATTTAATTTTCATTAATGGAATAATTTTTATGAAAATGACCAATATAATATTTAAATCAAAGAATGTTACAAAATGTAACTATTATTGTTGAAAATTTCCTATTTTCTCCACATAATGAAAAATATAATAAATGAGTAGTAATGTTTATTAGGATCATAATAAAATTATTTTCATTATTAATTTTATTTATAATTTTTAAGCATTTAATTATAATGTTTAATACTTACATAACTTCAATTCAGTATTTATTCAACTTACAATAATGTAAAAAAATTTATATTTAATAATATAAAAACATATATAAACATAAGTAATTTATATTTCCCATTGATTTTATCAATATATATATGAAATTTTAGGGAAGTGTGAAGTATTATATTATTATTTTCTATAAGTATTTATATATTTTATATTAAATTAATTCTATAGTGTTAAAATTAAAATTAATAATAATTTATCAAAACAATATTTTATTAAAAAAATAAAAAATATTAATCTTTATAAAAAGTGTATATTAAATATTATATGTTTTATAATACAATCCCCTTCCTTTTTTATTCAAAAGTTGTGTTATAAGTGATACTACAACTCCTTAGAAATTATAGATACATTACAACAATTATTATTAAAATACCTTATTTTAGGGGATAAAAAATGACAAGGTCTCTAAAACAAAAATAACATGTACATATTTAATTGAATGACTTTATTTTAACAATATTCAACTCTATGTTTGAAAAAATATCCATTTTTATGAATTTAGATCAAAAATTATTTTCTTAAAATTAAATATCCTATGAAATTACAAAAGTTCACATCAACTCAAATATAAAAAAACATAATCATATCTTCTTTACAACACATTAAGAATTATATATCAACCAATCCCAACAGAATTCCATTGTCACCTTCATTTACCACTTCATTATTTTCCAAAAAATCCCAAAATACCAATCCTAGGACACTTTAGTGGATATTTAAAGGAGTTCTTTCAAAGTATATGTAATCAACTAAACTAGTCACTTTATTTTTTTCAAATTATTCCATACAAAAAAATATATGGTATTTTTCATTAAATGTTATCATTAGTGTCCCCGTAATACTCAAAATTTATTATGATTAATAAATAAATATTATCCACCCTCTTTCCTTCCAAATTTTATTTGATGGTATCAGTTGTGTATAGGTACGACTTACCATTACCCTAAAGTGATAGAATCAATTTTCCACATCAATATTTCATGGATCGATGTTTTAATGGGTTTAATGTTTGTATTATCTGAAAATGAAAAAATTAGACCTCGTTAATTATAATATCTCTTATTCCACTATACCATCTAATCAGTTGGAGTAAAATAATATTGCATGTGCGTACATGTAGACTTCCACCAAAATGATGATATGTGATTTTTTTCATATAAACATTACTACTATATAATTAAGGATGAATTTTATTAATATCTATTATTAGTATGATATAATAATTATTCGTTAAATTATAATTTTTATTTAACATAATTTTCATCCAACCATAATAAAATGATGACAATGTGCATGTGTATATACGGGGAACGATGTCTATGAACAGTGTAATAAATATTTATATTAATAACAATTAAAAATGATCCATAATATGTATATAATGAATAAAAAGTATAAATATGTAATTATTATAATTATGGAGATGATATTACCTTGATCAATTTAAATATACCCATACTACTGAACCAAATCATACATGAAAACGAAATTGTTATCATCTAGAAGAGTGATTTTAATAAAAAAAATTATAAATAAATGGGTATTAAAAGGATATAAGTAATTAATATATTTTATGATATATATGAATACTATTTAGGAATGGATTTATAATAAATATATATTATAAAATAGGTTGATACACATGATAATAATTTGATACCCATGGTAAGGGTTTCTTATATCACTTCTTCTTTGTTGAGACATGTTTGATATCCACCAATTCCTTATTTTATGTGGTTTATTTACTACCCATTTCATTAATATATAATGAATATCTATTTATTCATGGTATCTAAATTTTCAATTTATGTTATTTTGTTAATGGGTTCTTATGATTCAAAAGATACCATTGTAGTAATAGTTTATTTTAGAATCTCACATTTATTCAGGATTTATTTTATTTAAGACCCCAAGGGATGAATAATTTTTTGACAAATCCATAATTTCATTACAAAATTTAATGAATATTTATATTACTTTCACATTATTTTTTTTCATTTTTATACATTTTTTAATTTTTTTTTAAAAAATTCTGAACAGAATCTTATTGATGTTTTCCTTAATTTTTGCAACAACTTTAAAAATGTTATTTCAATGTAAAAATGGTATATTTTGATGAATTTTTCAATTATCTATTTTATTTATTTTCATCTATTTCAACATAATTTGTTGAATATTATTATTTAAATGGTTATTATCTTATCTTAAAAACCACCATATATTTTTGGATTTTTTTGGATCACTTTCACTTGAAAAAGAAAATGATATTTCATATGGTAGTTATTCCAATATGGATAGTTATTGATATTTGATATAATTGAATATTTTGTGTTATTTATCTATATGAGGGATGAATTGGAATTATTACGGGTTTGTTGGGGCCCAAATTTACATACCCTTGTAAGGAAATGGTAGGTTTAATGAGACAACTCATATTGGGTGTTTGGCTGAGGCATTAACCATTTATACAGATGTATTAGAACAAGGCTGTTGGTCAATTTAGATACTCAAGAGGGGTGGTGAATTGAGTTCCAATAAAAATTTCAGTTAAAAATTACTTCTTATAAAATCCCCCAATTTAAAAACATAGTTAAACTGTAGTGAATTTATACAAAGTGTAAATGTTCAATCAGTTTCACAATGATTGATTAGATCTCATTTAACTTAATTTGAAGATTAAATTAGCTTTTGAAACTAACTTACTAGTTTACAATAAGTATACACAGTTTCTAATTTAACAATCAATGTAACTTTAAAATAGAGTCGAATTTCAAAGTAATATCAGCAGAATATGAAATATATATATATATAGTATACTTATGACATAAACTAAAAAGCTCAGCAGATGTAACCAGGAGGTTCAGTCTCAAGCTGGGACATAGTCCTCTTAAACAATTAATATAAATTGATCCACACCCAGGATCGGGGAAAACAATAGTACAATACTTTCCAGGTACAAAGACCTCTACCACAGTTCTTCTTGGACAAACAAACTACATCTCACAGTTTTCCAGGTCATACATGACCTCTACCACTATCTACAACGGGAACAAAAAGAGTTTTAGAGTTTGAATGAGGATTTGATAATCCTCTATCTTAGCACAGGAGACTGTGTGTGTGTAAAATAAATAGGTTACACACACTGCTCAAAATGTAAAAGAATGAATCAATAAAGCAAGTGAGAATGAGTTTAGAAGAGCTTTAGTGATTGGTAGTGTAGCTTTCGACTCATTTGATTTATCAGAAAAGGTTCTGAGTCCTTCTCTAATTTTTGTTCTAAAAACAGAGTGTCGTTTTCTTCTTTGGTTCTAGGTTCAGCTTGGCAGCCTGTGTGCATGAAGTATTTTTTGTAGTTCTTCACTCAAGATGCAGCTTTTCTTCTCCTGTAAAAAGAGTGGATTCATGTATATTTCTTTCTACTTGATGCTTGCTCGTTACATGATCCTTGTTATCTCACTTCAATGACACCACACTTATAGAAATGTCTTTATCATCCCTTTTATAGCTTTCAGCTCCAGAAAATGGGAATGATTACCATCTATATAGCTACTAGGTATGGTTCCCTAACATGGCAACAGAGATCATTAAATAACATTAACAGCATTAAAAACATCAAATGTAACCATTAGATTAATAAATAAATTGTATTGAGAGTATAGAGTTTGACTGGTTGGTCAATCATTAGTAGTCTTCTGTTGGGATACGAGTACGATGGATTTTGTAACAGTCCTTCCATTGGTAGCTCTTTAAACTTGTATCGGTTGCTCTTTGAAATTTCATGGATAGCACTTTGCGTCGGTAACTCTAGGTATCAGTAACTCCTTATATTGGTAGACTTACTATATCGGTAGCTCAGAAGACTTCTGTTGGTAGCTCAAGTATTGGTTTCTGTATCGGTATCTTGCTTGGTATCGGTAGCTCTTACTCTATATCGGTAGCTCAATGTATCAGTGACTATATACTTGTAGTGTTAGATCTTGTTATCAGAAGCTCCTTGTATCGGTAGCTATTTGTACTTGTATCGGTGGACTTACTCTATCGGTAACTATCGGTAGACTGATTCTATCAGTAGCTCTAGACTGTCAATAGCTGTTTGTATCAGTAACTTGTGCAAATCAGTAGCTCCATTCAGTTCTATCAGTAGACTTGGTATATGCGTACTGGTAGCTCTGTTCAAATCAGTGACCTTAGTGTATCAGGGACATTATCTATCAGTAGACTAAGTACCGGTAGCTCTATTATCAGTAGCTATATGCAGATCAGTGACTTAACACTTATCTATTTTTTGAAAAACACATCTGATTAGGTTAGAATAAATTTATAACATAGATAAACATAGATAACCATTGATTAACAAATCTCAATGATTATTTTAATATTATTATCATCTTGATAATAGAATATCATATATTAAGAGAATTAGAATATAGATAAACATTAATTGGGATTATCAAAGTTATGTAAAATCATAATTGAGATTATCAAAATAGGTGAGGTCAATAATCTCCCCCTTTTTGGTAATCACAACTTATGATATTATCATTTTAAAACAATGAGTAGTTGTATCAGATAATATATCATTAAATGCAATTATCTCATAGAAACAATATTTTATAGAACATAATGGATCAGAGGAGGAATAAAATGTTATGGTATCAGAGATAAAATTAAATGCAATGATATTAGAGGTAATATTTAGTGGTTTTAGAGAGTTAGAAAAAATGGTATTAGAGAACTAAATGTAATGGTATTATAGGGGCAAATCATGATAGCTTTTCCATAGAGAAAATTCATCCCCCTTTGATACTTTCTCCCCATTATTTATTCTCCCCATGGGTAAATATTTCTCCCTCTTTGATACTGAGACAATATTTCTCCCTCTTTGTAGAATCTTGGTAAAATAGTTCTCCCCATTTTTGATAATCAAAAAGTGGGAAACAACAAAGGGACGAGGAAAAAAATGAGAAAAGAGGTAGTATCCAGTTTCATTGCATGGTGTAAAAAAGGTACAAATAAATAAATCATAATTTAATGGATTCCTATCAAATATTCTAGCCACTTGTTCAATCCAAATCTTCAATGTGTAATTTTTTCATTGGATCAGAAAAGGATTCAGGTGGTGTGGAAGAAGGTGAAGGCTTAGGAACATCAGAAATGATCATTGGAGCCTGAGCCACAGAAACTATTCCTAGCCTGTAATGAGGAGTTATTTGAGTGATAATAGTTGTGAGGCTTCGAATAGGTTATTCATGAGTCATCTGAACTAGAGAAGAAATGGATGCATAGGCAGGTAAGGATGGAGATATAATCACTAGCTCGGTATCAACATGTAATAAAGGCAGCAACAGATTTCTGAAATCCATAATTATTCCTCCTCCTCTCTCCATAGAAGAAATGAATTCATCCTTGTTTTCCATGAATTTGTCTAACACTAGAGTCAATTACCTTATCTCTCTAACTTGTTTCCTCAAGGCTTGATTTACAAGAGGAAGCATTATAATCTCTATGAGAAGCATTAAGTTGTTGTTCATTTGATTCTTCTTGTAAATCTTTTGGAAATAGGAGTCCACTTTATCCTTCACTTCTTTATGAGAGGCATAATCTTCTCTCTTATATTCTTGGACTATCTTCATTATTTCTCTAGCGGAATCTCTAGTAGCAAGCACAACTTTTCTCGGTTCATATGAGTCTACAGAGCCACTTGTTGAAGCTTGACCAAGCTCCTCCTTCACCACAGCTCTAATTTGATTCAAATCCACTAAGGGCATAGAAGCAACAGAACCAACAAAGAAAGAGACAGATTCCATGAAGTTCTAGGTCGACCCACTAATAATATTTTGAACTTGGGAATCCTGTGTTTTAGCATGATCTTTCATGGATGTTTTAATACCTTTAAACACTAAAACCATCTGGCTTACCACAATCTTGACATAGGAAAAGTCCTTGTTTGCTTGAGATTTGAACTCATGTAACATTACAAAGAGATAACCAATTTCTTTAGAGCTTCAATATCTTCTTCCATTCAAGACACCTGATTCTGGAAGTCTTTAACTTCGTCCACTATTTCTCCCATAATGGTTAACAAATTACAACATAGAGAAAGTTAAAAATATCATTCCAACATACTCATCTCTTCATCAAAATAGTGCTTCATTTCAGCAACTGAGGCACCAAAATACTCTTTCATCTCATCTTTTAAGGATTACAGATCAACTCTAGTGATCAAATCAGTAGTTTCAACTGCAATGGCTACTCTTTTAGATGCTAAACTGACCACTGAGTCAGTCATAACCGATTGGATTGAGTTTACCAGAGAAACAACCATCTTCTTTTCCTCTTCCGCAAAACTGTCCTTAAGCTTTTTCTTCCAAGTATCCAAGTCATGCATTCTGACGACATCTCCAGGTAGCAACTCAGTATCAACATCATAAATGATTTTTGGTCTATTGAGAGATGCTTCATTGTCAAAATCTGGATAGTCTAAACCACAGAACACAAAACCAGGTTCTTCTGCCCAGTCCTCAATATCAACAGCCACTGACACACTTCCAAACATTATTTTATTCTCCCCCTCAATGGGTGTATTCTCTTGAATAGAAAGGGTAATATCAGTGGGTCATTCTTTCCCATGATAATCATCAACTATCAATTAAATATCTGAAACAGTTGGGGGGTCCTCTGAATTAGGAACAGCTTCTTCCATTTATCCTTCCACATCCTTAGCAACCACAACTGATCTTCCAATTAATGTACTCAGACATAAACTCATGGAGTCTGATGCTTCAGAGACATTCTCTCTTTCTTCTTCATTCTCTATATCAGCCACTTCAACATCCTCTAAAGAAGTTTCTTCCTTTTTTGATTTATGTTGATCTGGATTTTCAGGAGTTGGGCTATGAGGTAAGTTAGGGTCTCCTCCTTCATCAACAAAGGACTCTTCCTCTTCTGAATCATTACTGTATTCTAGCACCTCTTCATCAGCTCCCAGACCTAGATCCCTCATATCCTTAGGTCTTGAAGGATGATCCACAGGATTAAACTTATCATAGGCCTTCTGGTCATCATTAAACCGTTCTCCTATCCAAGGGTTCTTATTTATCTTCATGTATTTGCAAATAGTATAAGTAATACAAAAATTATTCCTTACCACCACTGTCTCATCTTGAGACTTGGATACCCCTTTTACTTTGATCATCACAGAGATAAAAATGGAAAATAAAATGGTATTAGTCATAGATTTTGGCCTTGTCATGTCTTCCATTTGAAACATCACCAATCTTCATAGATTCACCTTGAATCCATGTCTCAAAAGACGAAGGAGATAGATATCCTGATATCTCAAATTAGCAAATTCACCTCTCCTCGGTATTAAGACATGATGAATAAATTTGATCAACAATCTGTTCTCTACATCAATTTCTGCAGCTACTACTTGTCTTTGATTTCCATCACCAATGAGCTCATCTAAAGAAGTATCATAACCAAATATATCACTAGTAGGTGGTATAGATTCTATGACAAAACTAGATACACCTTCATGCAGAACCTTTAAGCATTCAACACATTCAATAGATGACAAGTATATATCATTTCCACTCACATAAGAAGTTTCTCGGTTCTCTGTTATAGTTTTTTCAAAACTTAAATAGTCATAAAGCTGCTTCACAAGCTTTGGATATTAGGGTCCATTGTTATCGAAACAAAATCTTCCCATTTTTTATCTTTCGGCATTTCGAGCACCAACGACTTTCTAGGTAGTAGCCATTCCACGCAGAGTTCCTTTTCAATCACAATGACTATATTCTGCAGATGAGGAATAACTAGTTGCCTAGTCAACCTAGTTCTTCCAACATTAGCACTTAGTTCTCGCTCTGACTTTTGCTTCTTTGATTTCGGCTCATCGAAGTCATCTCTGATAGAAGGAAGTTTGGTTTTTGCCATCGCTGGTTTGAGGAATTTAGTATTCTCGAAGGATTCAGGATCTAAGGATTGAGGGAAAGGGTTTGAAACTAGGTGGATTGGGAATTAGCTATGCCTTTATTTTTATCATTTAGGAATCATAAAATAAATAAGTGAAATTAATTAATGTAAAAACGATTCAGATTCTGGAGGCAAACAGAAGTTTAAAACAGTGCACTCATCGGTAGGGTATATCAGTGATAATTCCTATCAGTGAGGATACATAAATGAGAATTTATCCTCAGTGAGGATTTATCAATTAATATTTACATCGGTGAGAATTTATATCAGTGAGAATTTACATCGGTGAGAATTTATCATCAGTGAGGATTTATCAGTGAGGATTTACATCGGTGAGAATTTATCATCGGTGAGGAATTATTGGTGAGGTAGCTACCGATCAAGGTTAATCATACCTAACTCATGTCTAATGTAACATAACCTATCCGAACTCAATGGTTTAGTGAAAATATCGGCTAATTGATGTTCAGTTTTACTAAACTCACAAGTAATATCACCTTTTTGGTAATTATCTCTCAATAAATGGTGCCTTACATCAATGTGTTTAGACCTAGAGTGATATAAAGGGTTCTTCGAAATTTTAATTGCACTAGTTTTGTCATGATTGATTGAAACGTGCTTAAAAATATATCCATAGTCCAGAAGAGTGTGTTTCATCCACATAATTTCTTCACAATAATTACCAGCAGCTATATACTATGCTTCGGTAGTGGACAATGCTACAGAATTCTACTTTTTACTACACCAAGACACTATGGATTTTCCCTATAAATTACATGTTCCATATGTACGTTTTCTATCCAACTTGAAACCAGCTAAGCCAGCATCCGAATAACTCATTAACTCAAAGGATTGTCCTTTTGGGTAAAACAAACCTATGTTTACAGAATGTTTAAGATACTTGAATATTCGTTTAACAGCATGTAAATGAGATTATTTTGGATTAGATTGAAATCTTGCACATATAAACACACTAAACATAATATTTGGTCGAATAACAGTAAGGTGAAGTATGTTCCCAATCATACCTCTTTAATTGTTTTGATCCACTGGTTTCCCAGTTTAATCTGCATTAAATTTACAAACAATACTCATAGGAGTATCACTTTCCGTAATACTATCCAAACCGAAACATTTTAAAATATCCTTTGTATATTTACATTGATTCAAAATAATTCCATTTTCATTTTTGAAAAACTTGAAATCCGGGAAAATATTTGACTTCTCCCATTAAACTCATTTCAAATTCATTTTTCATACTCATTGAAAAATCAGTTCATAAATAATGTTTATAATATCCAAAAATAATATCATCAACATAGATTTGAACTATTAAAACATATTTAAAAATTATTTTAATAAAAAGAGTTGGATCCGAAACTCCTTTAGTAAAACTTTTTGAAAAAAGTAAATTTCTAAGTCTATCATACCAAGATCTTGGAGCTTGTTTTAAACCATATAAAGCTTTAAAAAGTTTAAAAACATGATTTAGATAATGATAATTAGTAAATCTAGGTGGTGGTTCAACAAAAACATCTTCAATTATAAATCCATTTAGAAAAACACTTTTAACGTCTATTTAATATGAATTGAAATTCAAATGAGCAGCATAGGCAAGTAATATCCTAAAGGCTTCTAATCTGGATATAGGTGCAAAGGTTTCCTCATAGTCTATACCTTTCTGTTGACTATATCTTTGTGCAACTAGCCCAGCATTGTTTCTAACTATGTTTCCTGACCCATCATCTTTTTTTCTAAAATCCCATCTAGTGCCTATTGTCAAAGTGTCCTTGGGTATGTCAACTTATTCCCAGACATTGTTTCCTTCAAATTGATTAACTCTTCTTGCATATCCATTACCCAAAATTCATCATTGATAGCATCATTGAAATTTTTAGGTTCTAGCTGTGAAATAAAAGCACGATGTTCCACCTAGTTTCTTAGAGGAGCTCTAGTCTGTGTCCCACTATCAAGATTACCAACAACAACATCTAAAAGATGATTCTATAGAATCCTAATTTATCTAGTAAAGGTAGGACTAGAAATTTCAGGTTCATCTCTAAGCTCTGGTTCAATAGAAGCAGATTCTCGAATATGTCTAGAACTAGATATTTTTACAGCAGGTTCTTTAGATTTATCATTAAGGTTCAGAATAGTAAAATCATCTTCAAGATATTCAAGAGGGTTTTAAGCTCATGTGGATTAGTTTCATCAAACTTGATGTGAACAGATTCTTCCAGATATTTGGTTCTTTTATTAATGGCTCTATTGGCTTTTCTAGATAAATAATAACCATGAAAAATTCCTTCATCACTCTTAGAAGAAAATTTGTCTGGATTATCCTTTGTATTAAGAATAAAAACATTGCAGCCAAAGACTCTAAAGTAACTAACTTTTGGTTTTTGATTATTCCATAATTCATATGGATTATTCTTAATAACTGGTCTAATTAAGACTCTATTAATTATATAAAAAGTTGTATTTACAGCTTATGCCCAAAAATAAATAGGCAGGTCATATTCATTAAGCATGGTACTTGCTATTTCTTGAAGGGTTCTATTCCTTCTTTCTACTTCACCATTTTGCTGAGGTGTCATAGGAGCAGAAAAGTTGTGACTATTTCGATCGTGTGAGAAATAAGATTCAAACCCATGATTTTGAAACTCATGTCCATGGTCACTTCTCAGAGTTTTAATCTTAAGACCACTAAGGTTTTCTATAGATTTGGAGTATTTTACAATGTAGGAACATGCTTCACTTTTGTGAGCTAAGAAGTACACCCAAGTATATCTAGAAAACTCATATACTAGAACATAGACATTTTTCTTCCCATTTAATCTTGAAACTCTTGAATGTCCAAACAAGTCCATGTGAACGAACTTGAGAGTTTGAGAAGTAGAAACATCTTTCTTTGATTTAAAACAAAATTTATGTTGTCCTTTTTGACAAGGATTGAAAACTTGGTTATTGGGGAATTCAAGTTTAGGTAGGTCTCTAACTAAGTTCTTCCTAGTCAATTTTCTACGTGAAAATATGTTTTCATGTCCCAGTGTTATGTACCAAAGCAAAGACACTTTATGAAAAGAATTTAAGAAAGTAACATTTTTCTTAGGTAAAGAATTTAAATCAACAACATAAACATTTTCATTTCTCAAGAAAGAGAATACTAAAACATTTTTAGAATTAAAAAAATTATTGGAATCATTTTCAAATTTCACATTAAATCCATCATCAAATAATTTATAAATACCTAATAGTTTATACTTAAGTCCATCAACAAAAAAACATTAGAAATAAAAACTGAATCAGTGTTACCAATCTAGCCTAGGCCGATGATTTTTTCCTTTATAATTATCACCAAAAGTGACATGGACTCCATCAACATTGATTATGATTTCAAATAATGAATAATCTCTAGACATTTTCCTTGAACATCCACTTTCCAAGTACCATACCTTCTTGTGAGAATTCTTCAAGCAGGTATCCTTCAAAACAGATTTATATAGAAAATGACTTTGGTACCTATATTTTCATGGGTCCAGAATGGTTAGAAATCAGAGCATTAGGTACCCATATTTTTCTTATGGGTCTCAAATAATTTAAATAATCAATATATTTTGAATTATAAACTTAATTTTATGTATAACCATGTGAATAACTAGTTGAAGTATACGAATTTCCAGAATTGGAATAAGCAGATTTAGAAATAAATTGGGTTTTAGTAAATTGTTATTGTCCAGGTTAATATACCAATCCCATAGTGTATTTTGGTTCAAAATTCATACATATCATTTGAGTTAGTGTATCCATTACCTTTGTGAACATTTCTATGTCCTTTCTATGTTTCTCATTAGACATTTTCAGTTCAGTATTTTCATTTAACAGGAGAGAATTCATTTCCTTTTATCTATCAAGAGAAGATTTGGCATTGGTAGTGAGAGAATGCTGTTTCTTTAGTGAATTATACTTTTCCTTAGGTTCCTTACATGTTTCTTCCAGTATATTACAATATTCAAACATTTAAGCATTATCCATATCTTCAGAATCAGAATCAGATTCCGCATCATCTCTAGAATAATAGGAATTTAAGACAAGAGTATCTAATGTGACCTCAGATTTGTTGGTCATGAAACACATGTTGGCATGATTATTTTCAAAATCAGAAACTTCAGATTCACTTGTGATGTCTTCTGAATCACTCCAAGTAGCTTTCATAGCTTTCTTGTACTTCTTGTCCTTAAAATCATGTTTCTTTTTGAATTTTAATTTTGGACAGCCAGCTATGATGTGTCATTTCCTCTTGCATTCATAGCATACTATATCATCCTCCTTATCAGATTTCATCCAATCCTTCATCCAGTGACCCCTGTTGTCATACTTTCCATTGCTATTTTATTTTCGAAAGAATTTCTTTTTCCTATAGAACTTCTTGAATCTCCTTTCTATTTGATCCATCTCAGCATCATTTTCAGAGTTTGATTCTTCACTAGTTGAACTTTCAGTAGGTACATGTATTTTTTCTTTGCCTTTCCTCATAGAAGAAATAGACTTTAAAGCTACATATTTTCTCATGGGTTCATCATCATCCTCCTTGTTTACCTTAAGTTCTTCCTCATACATCATTAGTTTACCTATTAATTCCTTAATAGGGATTGTACTGATGTCGTATGATTCTCTAATGGAAAAAAAAGTGCCCCTCCATCTTTCTGGTAGACATCTTAGGATTCTCATGATTTTTTTATTTGCTGGAACAACCTTCCGAGTGAGCTCATAGTACTGACTATCTCATTGAACCTCATATACATGTCAGAAATAAGTTCATCAGTCTACATTTTAAAATTATCATATTTAATTGTATAAGTATTCAATCTCGTTTCTTTAACATTGGTTGTTCTTTCATGAGAAATAGGCAACGTATCCCAAATTTCATAAGCAGTTTTTCAAGCAGATATTCTGTTAAACTCTTCATATCCTAAAGCACAGAACATGGCATTCATATCATTACAATTATTATTGTAAGTAGTCATTCTAGGTTCATCCCAAGATATTCTTTCAGTTTCTGGAATTTTATATTGTGACTCTATAGCAGTCCAGATATCAAAATCCATAAATTCTAAATGAATTTTCATTTTATGTTTCCCCTGGGCATAGTTAGTTCCATTAATGAAAGGTTTAAGGTTAGTAGCAACACCCTGTAGTCTATTATCCATAGCTAGATTTTAGAAAAGAATTTTAAAGAGATAAAATTTAGAACCAATAGAAATTTAATACCTTTAAAGATGCTACTAAAATCGTAGTTGAAAAAAAAACAGAGTGTTTTGAATTCTTTGAAAAACAACAACCTCCGATACCAAATGTTGGTCGGAGTGAATACTCAAGAGGGGGGTGAATTGAGTTCCAATAAAAATTTCTGTTAAAAAAATACTTCTCTTAAACTCCCCAATTTAAAAAAATGTTAAACTGTAGTGAATTTATATAGATTGTAAATGTTCAATCAGATTATCAAAGATTTATTAGATCTCAGTTAACTTATTCTGAAGATTAAATTATCTTTTGAAACTAACTTACTAGTTTACAAAAAAGTATAATCACATGCTAATTTAACTATCAAAGTAACTTTAAAATATTTTTGTATTTCAAAGTAATAACAGTGAAATATGAAATATATATATATATAGTATACTTATGACTTAAACTAAAAAGCACAACTGAAGTAACCAAGAAGTTTGGTCTCAAGCTGAGACTTAGTCCTCTTAAAATTTTTATATAAATTGATCCACAACCTAGATTGGGGTAAACAATAGTACAATACTGTCCAGGTACAAAGAGCTCTACCACAGTTCTTCGTGGGAAAATAAACAACAGCACACAGTTGTCCAAGTCTTACATGACCACTACCACTATCCACAGTGGGAAACAAAATAGTTATAGAGTATGAATGAGGATTTGATAATCCCCTAGCTTAGCACATGAGAGAGTGTGTGTGTAAAATAAAAAGGGTACAAACACTGCTCGAAATGTAAAAGAAATTATCACTCAAGTAAGTGAGAATGAGTTTAGAAGAGCTTTATTGATTGGTAGTGCAGCTCTGGACTCGTTTGATTTGTCAGAAAATCTTCTGGATCCATCTCTAATTTTTGTTCTAAAAACAAAGTGTCATTTTCTTCATTGGTTCTAGGTCCAGCTTGGCAGGCTGACTGCATGAAGTATTTGTTGTAGTTCTTCAATCAAGATGCAGCTTGTCTTATCCTCTAAAAAGAGTGTCTTCGTGTATATTTCTTGCTACTTGCTGCTTGCTCATTACACGCTCCTTGTTATCTCACTTCAATGACACCACACTTTTAGCTAGGACTTTATCTTCCCTTGTATAACTTTCAGATCCAGAAAATGGGAATGATTACCTTTTTCATGGGTACTAGGTATGGTTCCCTGACATGGAAACCGAGAGCATTAAATAATAATAATTGCATTAAAAAAATGAAATGTAACCATTAGGATAATAAATAAATAGTATTGAGAGTATATATTATGACTTGTTGGTCAATCATTAGTATACTTATATTGGTAGACATGTACGATTGATTTTGTAACAATCCTTCCATCAGTATCTCTTTGATCTGGTATCGATAGCTCTTTGATCATGCATCAGTTTCTATTTGTGTCGGTAGCTCTAGGTATCAATAACTCCTTCTATCAGTACACTTACTCTATCGGTAGCATAGTAGACTTCTATCAGTAGCTTATGTATTGGTGTCTGTATCAGTACCTTTCATGGTATTCATAGCTCTTACTCTGTAATAGTATCTCAAAGTATCAGTGACTCTGTACTTGTATCGGTAGATCTTGTTATCAGTAGCTCCTTGCATCGGTAGCTGTTTTCACTTGTATTAGTGGACATACTCAATCGGTAACTATCGATAGACTGATTCTATCGGTAGCTCTAGTATGTTGGTAGCTATTTGTAACAGTAACTTTTGCACATCGGTAACTCAATTCTGTTCTATTGGTAGACCTGGTATATGCTTACTGGTAGCTCTGTTCATATCAGTGACCTCAGTGTATCAGTGACTCTGTCTATCGGTAGACTAAGTACCAGTAGCTATGTTATCAGTAGCTATATGCATATCAGTGACTTAACACTTATTTGTTTTATGAAAAACACATCTGATTGGGTTATAATAAATTTATAACTTATATAAACATAGATAACCATTGATTAACATATCTTGAGGATTATTTTAATATTATTATCCTCTTGATAATAGAATATCATAGATTAAGCGAGTTAGAATATAAATAAAAATTAATTGGGATAATCAAAGGTTTGTAAAAGCATAATAGGGATTATCAAAATAGGTGAGGTCAACAAAGGCCTTGGTGGTACATTACGATATATTAGCACTTGGTCATGGTGGAATATTTAGGATTTTCAACATTATGAATTTTCTAAGGATGAGATTAGTTATTGATTTCCTAGTGATTACTCGACCATTTATAATATCAACGTATAATATTCAAGCTCATGTGATTGTTTATATAAAGACAATATGATCATCCTTTATTCCATCTATATAATTCATCATGTTCACATTGTTGATATAATAGAATTTTTTAGTTATTTACCTTTCCATATAGAATATGAATTCCTTATTCATGAATGATTCCATGGTAAACATACCCATCCTGAGTGGTAGAGCTCAGTCATTTATTATTTTCTTCAATTCCACAATATTCCAAGAAGTATATTATGATTTATATGTAGGAATATTCTAAAAGAAATTATGTTGTTCTCATAGAAAATAGAATACTATATATTATTTTTTTCAATTGCAATGTGATATTAATTTATATATATTGGTTACCAATAAAACAAATTTATTTGGTCTTTCAGGATGTGATTTTATATAACTTATTCAAATGAAATAATGTAACCACAGAAACATGGATACAATTTCTAAGGCCTGTATAGTTGTCACAAGAAGAAGTTTAGCTAAATCCTTGTGAATAGATTTAGAATATTAAAGATAGTAAAATGTAACCCTTTGATGATAATTGAAAATATGTCTAAATAAACTAAAATTGTGATTTTTGTGATTAGTAATATATATATATATATATATATATTTAAAATCTGTTAAGAATTCATCAATTCAAGAAATTATACATTATTATTGATTATTATTTAGAAATACAGTTTTATGGATGGAATGAAACCCATTTAAAGATAAATAATCCATGTAGGTATTTTCCTTGTTAGAATGTTATTTAATATATGCATAAACCTATAACTGGAGATGGACAATTTATAACAATATTAGAGAATCTGATAGAGGGTCTAGATAGTAACATTTCTTGTATTGAATATCAGGGTGAACCATAACATATTGTGAAAATGTTATAACACTACATTCATCATAAAACTACGTAATTCATTATGACTAAATACCATTTATAGAATGAAAATGGACATGTTATATAGAAAGTATATTTATCATATCGGTATGTAAATTAGGAGAAAAGGTTATTATTATTTTTTATTATCCTTATTTGGATTTATATTAATGGAGTCCATTGATTCGATAAATAACAATAAATAAGAGGATATAGAGACCATGTAATGGGAGGATTTTTAGGAACATTTCTTTGGAAAATAATTTCTCCATAACCAATTGGAACATATTGAGAAAGTTCAAATAGTGAGGATTAAATTTATTCAATGGGGATGATTTTAAATCCCTATGATTTTTAATGAATGATATGTCTAATATCATATTGAACACACATCATTGAGCTTATATGAACCACGAAGTATTAATATTTACATATGACCCCTATAGTTTAGTCATTGAATTGGTGGTTATGAGTATAGTTAAATAATTTTAGATATATATATTTAATGTAAATACTCAAAAAAATTATCTAATCATTAGGAAATGAAGACAAATTTTTTTGCAATGTTGTTTATTTTTTAGTAATATGTTTAATTCCAAAATGATATATATTTATTTAAGTTTGAAAATACTATATATAAATTTTTGAACATTTAGAGATTTTATTATATAAAAATATTAACATCATTAAATCATAAAATCAAAATTAAATAGGAGATAAATTATCATATTTTTTAAGAAAATTTAATTTTTATGGATTAGTTAAAAATATTGATTCTTATGGAAAAATACAATTTTCATTCATGAACTAAAAATGTTAATTTTTTTAAAAAAATCCAAGATAAAATTATTTCTATTTTATTATGAATAATATAATAAAATTTGTTGCAATCAATTTCATGATTAAATTTTTTTTTAAAACATGTCTATAAAAAATTTATTTATATGAAAACTATTTCCCCTATGCTTTACATTTTTAATTCATATTAATTTATTCTAGTGATAGAAATTTTATTTCATTTAATGGATTAAATATTTTGAATGTGTATTAATTTTTTTAAAATAGGAATAGTAAACTTTTTTCAATATGAATAGTAACTATGGTAAGATTTATCACCTCAATAATGGGTAAATATGGTTAAAATTAAGTGATAAGCTCATAATTATTTAAAACAATTCTTATAGGATTACTATAATTTCAGATGTATCCCATTTGGAATGGGAATTATTTATTATTAAACAAATATCATTGAAAATTACTAATATCTTATATAAATCGAAGAAAATAATTAGATTTCACTCTCTTTGTTAGAAATATCTCTTCTGTGTTTACATAGGGAAAAAAGTAACTAATTAATACACCCCAAAAGATATTATTATAATAATAAAAATATTCAAATGTAATTAATTTTTTTTATCAATTTATTTATAAAATAATTTCCCACATTTCTTTTAAAATCCTGATACAGTATTAATTCATTTAACATATAAATAAATTTAATTAATTAGAAAAATATTAAAAGTAATTTAAATTGAAAAATTAATGTTTCCAATCAATAATATATATATATATATCAAATGTTATGTATTTTTGAAATGACTATTTTATAATATCTAAAATTTATTTACGTACTTTAGGCCGAATTAAATTGTATGATTCAAAACTAACATTAATGATAATTTATCAAAATAAGAATTTATTATATTATATCAAAAAATTAATGAGTAAAAATTGGGTAATATATGGAATAATATTTAATCACTTTTCAATTTATGAGGAAATATTTGGCATATATGTAAAATTATAACCCACTATTTTGGAAAAATATATTTCTGTCGATAACGTTAAAATATGTTTATTAAAGAGTTAATGAAAAAGATAATGCTACAAAAACAATATTAACCTATCCAAATTTTATGGGATAATAATATTTATAAAATATCTTACCCTATGATCTAATATATTCCTATTAGAATTCATTTTTTGTGGTAATGATTTTATACTAATTTAATTTTCATAAAAAATTAAAAGTGTCCATAAAATGAATTAAAGAAATAACCTCCACCATCATATATTTAAAACCCATTTACTCTTATATATCAACCCTCTATAAATTAAATACCTTTTAAAAATAATTATCCTCATATATACATTCTTTTCATCCCAAAATTCCAACCAATGACCTATAAGAGGGGATTTAATGGTGTTCTTTCAAAATAGATGTAATCGCCTTGATTGGCCACAATAATTTTACATGTCCTATAACTCAGTTAAATATATAATAATTATAATAAAATAATATTTTTAATGTCCTAAATATAATGAATTTTTATTTTGAAAATTAAATCATTATTATCCACCCTCTTTCTCATCAAAAAGGAAGCGAAGATATCACTCGTATATATGTTTGGAAAACTGTCTCTAGATAGTGATATTATTCATTATGCACCCCCATATATCATATATGGTTCTTACGGTGTGTTAAATATTTTTATATGATATTTATTGAATAATTATACATCAATAATTAGAATATTTCATCTAACAACTTATATTTGAATCTGTTTGGATATAATATCGCCGCTTGTTCTTATGTGTGGAATACCACCTCCAAGAAGCGATGTGATTTGTTTTTCATTTCCATTTTTAATATATTATAATAAAGATATATGGTATTAAAATAAATTATATATATAATATAATGATGCGATATAAATGATAATTATTAATTACATTTCATTTATTCAACCAATAAAAAAAATTAAATTTACATTCACACATATGTACGACAAACCGTACTCATGAGCAGTATAGTGCATTTTTCTATCTATAAATTTTATATATGTTGTTGAATCCATATATAATGAATATAAATATAAATTTTACCATTAATTAATTTATATGGAGTAGATAGCCTAAAAAATTATACGGACCCATACCACAAATAGATACAAAATATTAAAAATGAAACACTTATCACCAAGATTAATTATTTTAATAAATAATTATTAATAATAGGGTGAAAAATTTTGTTAAATAAATAATATAAGTTATTATGTATATACAAATAAAAATAGAAATTATATATGTATGATAATTTTTTTTAGAATAAAATATTTTCAAGAACCTATGATAGAATTTGGACTTAAGGTAAGGGTTTTCCATCTAACTATTACTTCTATGAGACATATTCTATTTTCACTGCAATTATGATTCTTGTGGAGTATATACTAACCATTTTATATTTGAAAACATTTATAAATTTTTATCAATCAGAAAAAATGATTAATTAGAATATATTTCATTCATGGTTATTTCTATTCAAAATCTACCCAAGTGGTGAGGGTTTCTTTTACAATTTCATCATTAATTGGTATTATTTATGTCTAATTACCCACTAAGGGAATGTATTCCTCCCATATCCTTATTATAAATAATAGTTTTCAGAATATGTAAATTAATATTAAAGGAAATATTTATTATATCATTACCCAGGATTAATATTTTCACAAAAATTGATTGAAAGTTATCATTTGCTATTTTTCTTAATAAGGCATGTTTTCTCCTTTTTCCCAATATATGAAAATAATTTTATTAACTGATATGGATTGTAAAGATATTCCATTTATCATGAATATTCTTTTATTGTATAAATTCTTTATTATTTTATAGGTGTTCATTATAATAAAATGACTTCTTCCATATTTTCAATGTCTTTAAATAACCCATATCAAAGTTAAAATGGAATTTTCTACTACAATTTTCTATTTGATCATTTAAATGAATTTTCATCTATATCCACATAATTTGTTTAATATTATGAAATAAAATGTGTATTATCTATTGTAATAATCCATAATATCTTCATGGATATAATATAATAAACTTGACATGGAATTTGTTGATATTCAATATTCTAGTTCATCAAATTGGAACATGTTATAAATTTTTAGTCAGTTTGTTATGTTATGTTATCTCTTATTATTATGAATTAAATAGATTTATTATGTTTTGTCTAGGGCTTCATATTTACCTGGATCTATAATGGATCAGTAGGTCCTATGTGAAAAACTATCTTCGGTATTTAGTTGAGGTAATTTCATCTTATGAAGATGTCTTGGAATAAGCCATTTAAAATAACTTATTATATATTATCTTAAAAACATGATAATATATTTATTATTTCCAACATTATGAATTCTATAACACCTGGAAATTCTAAAATATGAACTTGAATTAAAGTGCATATATGACATGAAACACCATTATTAGAATGAAATATAACACTATAATACATAACTGTAAAGACCATGAAATTCTGTGGAAATTTTTTATCATTAAATCATGATATTTTTTTAAGTCCACAAAATCTAATGGCGTGCAATTCCGAGTCTCGGAGTGTTTGGAATGATCCATAGAAATTTTTTTTAAGCTTAAGTTAACGCGCACATGTAGTTTTCCGGAAAAAGTGGAATAACTATTAAACGGTAACTCCGAATAAAATTTTGAGGACAACATTGCACTCAAGAGGGCTAGTATACCCTTTGAGTGACTTAAGATTAGTCTATGTGGGCCTCCTATGAGTAAATCCAAAAATGACATAATCGTAAATAAAATAATTAAATAAATTCTTTTATTTTTCAAATGTTTATAACTCACAAACGGTTACTCGGATTAAAAATCTGAGACCACCACTGAACTCGCAAATGTATGGTTTCTATATGAAGATAATAACTATGGACACCATGGGCCACCAGAAAAAGTTATTTTTTTCCACAAATAAAAAAATTAAGTGACAATTATTTTATTGTAAAATTCATAACTTCTAAAGCGTAACTCAGATTGAAAATCCGAGAGAACCGTTGGGTTAGATGGGGCATGTTTCACCTAAACAGAGTCTAACCTTTACCGTAGTGAGTGGAGGGTGAATGATAATTATTTTCTGAACTTTCTTTCTGGTACATTCAGTAAACATGCGTGTAAAGTTTCATAACTTTTGAACCGGTGCTCAGAACTGAAATCTGAGGTCACTGTTGACCTCACAGAGTAAGTGATTACTTAGTGAGGACTTCACCGTAGTTTAATTTTGACGATAATGGAAGATAGATATTGGGTTTTTTACTAAATTAAAAAAATAATGTGTTACATTATTTTTTTATTTGCCACGGTTAATTTCTCCAAGGGGAGGTTGGGGGTGGGGTCCACCACACCAAAACATCTAATGGGAGGTTAAGTTCGTGCGGCCCACCCATGCAAAACTTCTCTTAGGAGGATGTCCTTGGTGGGGCCCACACGATCTCTAAACCTCCCTTAAACCACCAATTTATGTGGTATGAAACCCTTGGACTTCCCCCACTAATTAATTATGCCAACCCTCTCACTGAATTAATTGAATTTATTCAATCAATTAATTAAACACTTTTTGAATCCATTTGAAATCTTTCAATCCATTAAAATAAAAGATAGTTTTTTTGTTTTTTTGGGTTGGAAATTCATTTGATGGAACTTGAGAGAGTGATTGGGAGAACTTGTAGAACTTCTTCCTAACAATTAAGAATGGTGCTCTCCACCGAAGAACGACGAACTTCTTCATCGATCTTCGACCGACCAAAAAGAGAAGGAGTTTACCGCGAAGAATACTGGTGATTCTTCTTCCTCATACTCATCCCGACGTCAACGAATTGATTTTCGGCATTCCTATTGTCCACCGTCAACGAATGATAAGTGAGGATGGGGTTTGAGTTTAAGTTATTTTTGTTCTTCATCATTCAAATTATGGTTTTAGAATTGCCGATTGTTATCACCATAATTAAGAGGGATCAGACTGCATGAACAAGTCCCAACCCTACCCCCTTTTTTTGGTCACGTATGTTGGGGACGGTGGCGGCACAAAAGTGCCATCGAAAGGAAGAACCTTTGCGGAGCAACATGATCGGGAACGTGCCGGTCGCGAAAGAAGTCGGCGGCACAAGGGTCGTCGGGCTTCCGAAGAGGCGCGACATCGACGTGCCGTGCATGAAACCAAGACGAGGCCAGGTGGACCGTGGTGGTGCCAGAGTGGCGATGGGACGTCGTAGCGTGTCGGAGAGGAACTGTGGCTTGGATGATTGCGGCAGATGGTAGAGGTGTGACGTCATCGCACCGCGCGGAGAAGCGGAAGGCTGTGACTAGGTTGGGCCACAGCGGGGGTGACACAACACCGTCACACCGCACAGAGGGAATTAGAACTACGACGCCATCACACAATGGTGGAGGAGTAGCGGTCTGCGGCCGGGCAGGCCGACATGGAGCCGGAGCAGCTTGTCGCTCGGCCAGTCGGGAGTAGTGGGACCAAGTTGGGTCCAGCGTGTGCTGGACCGGTACCATCTGACGTCGTTTTGTCGTTCGGAGCTTGGGGTGTGTTCTACATCCAAGGATACGGATTTGGTGGACCCCCTCCGGATTTTTGGGTCTCTAGGCCGACCGGGCCACCAGGCTGACCGGGCCCCCAGACCGAATGGACCGCCGGTCTAACCGGGTCGTTGGGCCAACTGGGCCATTGGGTGACCTTCGGGCCAGGCCACCCACTCGGGCTGGGCCGACAACTCAGGTCGGGCTACCATAATGGAATAGGTCAGACTCGCGGATCATGTCGGGCTGGGTTGGTCTGACTGGGTCGTACTAGACACGGACCTGTTTGGCCATTTTACAACTTATCGCCCCTATCTTGGGCTATGGGTGTCCGGATGAAGAACTGACTGCGGTGATGGAAAGCATAGAATGAGAATGTACATTTGGAATACCCTACTTGAGATTTGGACACAGTTGGTGTACAGTCGGGTTGGTTTGAACCTTAAAACCAATCATTCCCCTCGGATGGAAATGCCAATAACTCACAGACCGTGTGTCTGATTGACACACTGTCAATCTCATTAGAACCCTTACGACATGGTGGTACTTTGGGTTCCTTATTTTTGGATTTTAGGGGTGGTTGAGGTACGACCGATATTCTGAGGGTAGATTATATGGGACTCGAGTGCACCGGGTGTGAGGAATCCAGTGTCTGATAGTGAGGCAGAGGTTGGAGGCAGATCATACCGGGGACAAAAATCAGTGATCCTCTATGGGTCAATGCATACCCATCATGTGTGGGTGAAATCATGTGTCGGTAAGTGCTCAGTGATCCTATGTAGGTCAGCGCATACCGATCCTGTGTGGGTTCGATCTTGTGTGGGTCCTTGTGGGGATTAGTATCTATCGATCATGTGTGGGTCAGCGCTCAGCGATTCAGTGTGTGTCAATGAATACCGATCATGTGTGTGTCAGATCCTATGTGGGTCATTATGAGTGTTAGTACCAATCGATCCTATGTGGTTCATACTCCGTATGGTCAGAAGCAGTGCCTCTTGTCAGAATTAGATGACCTAGCTTCGTGACTAATCATCTACACTTCTATACTACACTAAAAAGCCTGGTTTGAGGTGAGTCAATGTATTTTGGGTTTCCTCATGATTGAGATGGGTTTTTGTATAACTTTTGTATATGTATGGTTATATATCTATCTTTGGGTTAACCATTTATTCCATTACTTATTTCTTTATCCATGGAAGATATTATGATACCTTGAGGGTCTCGGTGTCCCTACTAAGTATCATTATACTCACCCCTGCATGGGCTATCCCCGCACATCATTTTGTTGGATGTAGAAGACATACATTGTTGACGGAGTCTGAGAGTGCCAGGACTGGACGGTACTCAGAGTTGGACCATACAATGAGTCGGTACACAGAGGGGTCTGATGGACTTAGAGTGCTGAGGTGGCCATCTGTACATACCCTTCAGGTACGAACCCTGGAGCTTGATCAAGGATTTGTTCTTTACCTTTCATTTGTTTGTCCCATTTTCGGTTGAACATGCTTTTAGTTGTATTTACATCAGTTGTACATGTGCTTTACTGTTGGGCTTCTATTTCTAGACCCTTCTACTTTACAACACTTCTTCTGTTTACAGTATTTTTTTTTGTTTTTATTCCAGTTCTGTACTATGATTTTGTGAGTTTACTTTTTATAAAGGCAACTCTTTCCCATATTAGGGATTTGTGCCTTTGGTGCTAGTCGACAGTCCCTTTCCTATAGAAGACGGGCTTGGGGTAGTAACATTGTTTGTGTGGCGGCCGACGTATCCATACACCAGGACCCTAAATATTGGATTTGGACTTAGTGAACGAAAACACTGATTGTGTGCATTCCATTAAAATTTTCTTTATGTCAGCTCAACTAGGTTAGCTCACCACATATAAATGTTTTGATAGTTTCACATCTATTCAGGATGCCTCCATGCAGACAACCATTTAGCGTTCCAAGAGAGTATAAGATGATGGCCCATCGGGTGATGAGGCACCGGTGTAGGGCCCTCTACCTATATTGGCACCTTTGCGTGGTATACCAGTAGCATCACCACCCATTGGGCAGTAGATACCAGTAGCCGCACCGGCGGACGGTGCATGCCTATTGAATTCATTGCACGAGTTCAAGCAGTAGAGACCTCTGAGGTTATGAGGCGAGACAGTTTCCCAGTCAGTAGAGGACTGACTGGAGGTGATTTCTAGTGTTCTCTTCCCAGTTGAGACACCAGTAGAGTAGATGGTGATCTTAGCTAATAGTTTTTTCCAGTGAGTGACCATAAGGTTGGACCGCATAGTGAAGAGACGTCAGTATGTGGACCATTGCCTATTATTATACCTTTATTTAGTGTGTCAGCTATATCACTGCCAATTGGTCAGGAGTTTCAACCGGTGGTACCAGTAGATGACACATGTTGGCATAGTACCTTACACGTGTTTCAGCATCAGATACCCCTCCAGTTCCATGGTGCGCCTGACATACAAGAGGCTGAGGACTAGCCTGAGGAGGTGGCTGAGAGCCCTCTAGAACATCTAAAGATTCGGTAGGATGACATGTCGGTATAAGAGTATTCATCGAGCTGTTCTGATCGTTCCTAGAACATAATGAATATGATCTGATTAGTGCTTCATAACTTGGACCTTTGAGTGAGGTGTGTTTAGGAACATCTGAGCCATCACTTTTTCCTTTGTGAATTCCTACATATGTTACGATGCTAGAGAGAACCTTTGAGGTTTAATTATCATTTCCTAAGTAGATACTTCAAGTGAATGTTTGAAGTGGTAAAGCAGGAAACTAGCGCTATTCTTAGAGACTTGGGTGTGTAAACTATTTCGGTAAGAGGAAGTGTTAACGACAGATGAACCTGCTGAGAAATAGATGTGGAAGCAAAGCTTAGAGAGCGGCATGAGGTGGTATACAATTCAATATGTTACAACCTCCCGTTTTTGTGGATCCCACCAGGATCACGGAGCTGGAGGGAAGGGGAAGAGAGATGATGCATGTGGTCAAGGAGTGTGATCCAAGGGCTCAATGAATGATTCGAGGTACATTTTGTGTCTACTACTAGCTGGTGTACCAATAGACATAGATACAAATCATTCATTCCTTCAACGAATATTTTCCCAGACCAAGAGTTTCTGGTTAAATAGTTGACTTGACCCTCAATTGTAGAGATACCTTTGGGAAGAGACTCAATAATCATACTTACACCGAGGGTGTGATCTAACCCTAGAGGCATGATGTATGGTTGGATACTCTTGGTTGATGCATCGAGGCCTTACGATGTTAGTTTGGGTATGGAATGGGAAACCACAGTTCATACACATATTTTCTGCATTAGGAAAAAAGGTTGTTGTTTGTCTACAACTTTGGGATGAGGTTTTCCTTAGTCGAAAAAAAGGGAACCCAGTCAGCATAGAATAAACTCATGCATAGGAGGGTGCAACTGATCACTCTTGAGTCATCCAGCCTAACCCTCGTGGGAGCAGGAGTTTTGAGTTTTCAGTACCAAATTGGAGTAACAGAACATGGGTACATCTTTTCAAAAGATGTTTCCAGGATTACCCCCCCCCCCCCACAAGGGGGAGGGACTTTTGATATGGCTGGTTACTACTAGAAGTTCATTTAAGACTTCACTACAGTTGCAACACCACTATCAGCCATGAAAAATAAGGGGAAACCCTTCGTGTGATCGAAGAGATGCTTGTAGAGCATTCAAGAGATGAGGTAGAGGCTAACTAGTGCCCCCATCTTGAGGTTTCTATAGGAAGGTGTAGGGTACGTAGTCTACTGCAACATATCAGGGACCGGACTTGGGAGTGTCCTGATGCAGGGGAGAGTAGTGATCAGGGACCGGACTTGAGTAAGTGATGATGAATCTTAACTGATTCTTTAATATTCATGGGTACTTTTACATAGACATATTTTATGGTTGGTTCAGTTTCCATTAAATTATTAATACTCAATAATACACATACATAGGAATCAATAACTTTCACACAAATTGTATGAAACACCGGACAACGAACATTTAGACGGATTTACTTTTTACATCGATCCATTATGACCTTCTATTGGTGTATTTATTCTTCTATATATGGTATTTATATATATTCCACTTCCTAATGCATTTATATGTCAGTTTTATAAAGGAAGGTATCGTATAATCAACATCATAATGTTGATTTTTGAATAAATGGAATTCAAAACAATAAATTTTAAAATAATATGTTTCATAGTATTTAAATTTTAATTAAAAAGGAAACATTTTACTGAAAAATATTAAAAATAGGAACACATAACATTTATGAATTTATTAAAAACATTAAAATATTAAAAATATCATGAAATTTAATCTTGTTAGAAAAATTTATCCAATCAAAAAAATATTGGATATCAGAAATTATAGAGGATAAAAAATTCAATTTCACAAATTTATTACTAAAAAACATTGTTCCATTAAAAATTTAATGAATTATTTTTCCCCATGAATTGGTAAGGAATCAATAATTTTCAAATTATATAACATTTTAATAGAAAAATGTAATTATTTTTCAATATAGTAGATGAAATACATACTAAAATAGTGGAACATCAAATTTAAATTTATTGTGACATCATTGTTCCTCTGAAATATTATATTTATTTGTTTAACTAATAACTATTATTATATCCTATATGATTGGGCCTATTAGGAAGGTGTGTGAAAAATCAAAAAATCACAAATAAAATTAATGAAAAAGAAAAAAAAATAGAAATTTTATTTCTTAAATAAGGAAAATTATAGAATAATATCTAAATTTTAGGTATGATATTTCAATGAAGAAAAAATAGAACATAAAATTATGGAATAACATTATATAACCCCAGGGAGTTAAAATTGATAATAATGAAAATATTTTCCATCATTTTTATATTTTGTCATGATTCATGAACTAAAATTTTAGAAATGTAGTCAACCAAAATTTTAATGTGGTATATGGTAATTTATTTAAGAACAATTGATTTCAAAAATATGACTCAAATATAGATAATAATTTATGTAATCAGTTTATAAAATTTTTAAATTTCCTTTTTATCTTAATGTTGTGAACTCAAATATGAATTATTCTTGTTAAATGGGATTTCAAAAAAAAACATTTTATTATAATTGAATTTAACAAGGTCAAATAATAATTAACTCATGAATATATTGAAATATATTTCTATGAAAGAACCACATTATTGTTTTGTCTTTTTATAAAAGATAGAGTAAATAATGTAAAGGAAGTTTATAAGAGAGATAATTTTCCCAATAATATTTTTATCTAGAAATTTTTTTTAATTCAGTTTAGTGAGATAATTATTTAGGAAAAATGTTATAAAATATGGATAAATAAATGATTATCTTGTTTATATATATATATATTTATAACCGCCAATCTCCTCCTTGAATCCAAGACTTAATACTATAATTATCTTAATTCTTTTCATAGTTGGTATCTCTCTATATATTTCATTGTAGTTTGATGAATTTGTTCTTAGTAAATAATATAACCTCTTTTAAAATGTGTAGGATTAGGAAATTTAAAATGAAGTTCCATGACATAACCCATCTCTAAGATCATAGACATGACATTGAACCATAAATCAATACATTTCACATATCATAGGTCCACATAAATCATATTATTTATTGTGACTCAAGCCAAGATCTCATGTGAATGATGAAGCAATAAATGGGTTATTGATTCTTTGGATTTTGAATTCTGGTTAATCATTGATAATTTCTTATAAATAGATTCAATTTCTCGATCTCAGTATTTGAATCTCCAAATTTTACATTAATTTTTTTATTTAAGGGTCACCTTATTTTAATTTAATGTATACATTGGATGGTATAAGAAGGCATCCTTTAAAAAGGGTTTTTCCATTATAATATCCTATAATTAGGCGAATTTTTTCCATATATGATAGAGGACCACTCTTACATGTTTTTTTCAGAGAATGTATACCATTAAATAGAAAAGGTCAATGTTGGGTAACATTACATAGATTTATTTTAACACGAACCTACCCTTGTACAGTTTGTGTGATTAAATGAATGAAAAATTCATGATATGGAAAGATATTTACATATTCCTTTATTAAAAATTCTTTTTTGTCTATACAATTTAATATATATTGATTTTTTAAATTATTTTTCCTTAAATATTAAAAAAATTATTTTCTGAATGTCAGTATCACATAATCAACAACTTACTCGGAATATTAATTATAAAATGAATTAAAAACAACAAATTACCATTCTTAATACTTCATAAATATTATTTTTTATTTATTATAATTAAAATTTATTCAAATAAGAATATTTAAAATAAAACATGTACCCTCTACGAATTTAATTCCCAAAAACAAATTATTCAAAATCAATATAAAAAATAAAATTTCCAAAAAATTATCTTATAAATAAATGTATTTGACCTCAAATTATTTAAATTTTAAATAATATTTCATTGGATCATGAAATAGACAATTTCATTAAAATATAAAATATATTATATTTTCTAGACTAACTGATAAAGAATCAATACATTTCGATTTAAATTATGTTTTTATATAAAATATGAAATCATTTAACAAAAACAGATCTAAAAAATAGATATTAAAATAATAACATGTGTAATTCCCGCACACTTAATAAATGTATTATACTTAAGAAATGAATTTATCAAATACACTAAATTAATTTAATACGAGTAATGAATGAAATAAAATTCCATTCAAGAGTTAGTCAATATAAATGATTCCTCCTATATATTTATTCAACTAAAATGGTTTATTATTCATATAATGAAGTGTTTAGATATATTATGGTTTCTAATTTACAAAAGAAAATTTAATTTAAAACTAATTAAAATGTCATAATAACATCACTTTGTATTATAATTTTAATCGGAAAATATGTTTCAATCCTTTTTTATAATGTTTACTCTAATATATGCGAAACTTTATTTGACACACTAAAAATGGATTATATTAAATAATTATATAAAAATAAGAATTATATTATAAAAAAAATTACAATTAAAAAGGTAACACATGATTACGAAATTATTTCATATAAATTTAAATAATATATCAATTAGTGTAAATCCAACCAAGATAAATAAATTGAATATAAATTATAAATATTACTCCAAATTAATAATTAAAATTAAAATTTTCAATATTGAAATATAAAAATATTCTAAATTTAATATATATATATATATATATTGATGAGAAATAACTAACCACTAAATGCTGAATAGGGTTACAATAAATATTTTAATCACATCAATTATAGAATTTGAAATTACACCTTAAAATTTTTAATTGTGAATTTTTTTTGATATTCTTAATGTGTACTAAATAAACAATACTTTATCCTAGAAATTGTTCCCTCCATGATAAATAAAACAAAACATTCTCCATAATATTGTATTATCACATTAGAGATCATTTATTATATATTAAATCACAAAATATTTTTAATATTCTTTACTAAAATAATTTTCAATGTTTGAAATTAATTTTAAAAAGAGATTTTTAATCAATTGAAAATAGAAAACAAATAACCACATGAAATATTTGTTTTGACAAATTACTACATAAAAAATTTAGTTAAAATACAAAAATTATAAATAATTCATTCTTGGGCTTGATGTTTCATAATGAATTCTAAATATTCATTTAACATATCATGCATGATAACTTTAAATCCTTTCATTAAAGCCATTATAATAATAAAATTACTGGTTTTTAGTAAAATAATAATAGATGAATAAATTATAAAATAATTACAACCATAATTAATGGGATATAAAATTTTGAGGTCATTCAAAACATTAAATCCCACAGTTGTTACATGTTTTGGGGCATACTCACTATCCCTCATAGTTTACAAATATTCACATTTTGGGAGCTTTCAATTCTATCTATGTTAAATTGAATACAATACTCCTCCAATATAAATTTCTAACAATTATTTTTGGTTTTATTCACACATGATTATGTTAGTATTCTCATATTTCATCAATGATATGGTAAACACATTTTTGATACACCTCTGCAATATCTCTCTTTGAGACCCCTTCTTGAGTCACCCTTCAGATCATGCCAATAATGTGACTCAACTGTAAGACTTTGTTCAATACATGAAGATTACATGACACCACTGTAATAATTTTTTTGTTCATGTGGATAACATTAATCTATTCTTCTCATCCAGATCATGTGTCTATGATTATTCTTTCTATATATAATGCATAATACCATTTGCGAGACTATTTCTCAAGATTCCTTCAAAGGACCTTATTATTTCCTCATGGATCATGTGAATCTTTCCTGAGAGATTTTTTATTTTATATGAATCATCTAATATAAATTTTTTACATATGCTCCCAAATAACATTAAAAACACATTACATCACAATAATCCTTCATGATTTCTCTTCATTGGATCTTTTTTTGGTTACACAAATCACATGAATCTTGTACAAGACATTATTCTTCTCTCGAAAAATACTTATCTTCAAATAAAACTAGTAAAAAATCTGTTATCTTGTAACAATGTGTTATAGGGTATTTATATTCTTAAATCCATTTCCTTAACTCCATACATCTTAGATATTTATCTGTTCAAACACCTCATCCATCTCCATCACGTACTTCATGTGATCCCATTATAAGTTTCAAATACATTTTTTTGGTGATTATATTCAGTGTCTTCTATCACATCATGTTATCCTATCGTGAGATAAAGAATATAATCACGTAAACTTCCTTTTATTTCTTCTTGAGATCTAACAAAAATCATGTTGCATCAATGGCATTTTATTCTAGTACTTTTTAATATCCCATCTCATTCTCCAAAGACAATCATGTAGTCACGGGTCATTAAAAACTATGAGATATCTTTTATTTCAAATTTTATTTTAATTTATGTCATCCACGTGAATTTAATTCAATATAATTTAAAAACCATTATATTTATTCAAGTGCGTCATATGATATCTATGAAACATCTACAGACAATAATGTGACATAGTCTGGTGCTTTACATGATCTATCAATAAGATCCAAAAAAAATCATGTGGTGCTTCTCAAAACTCATTTAAATGATTATTTATAATATTATATCTCCGTGTAATTATATTTTCCTTTTATGATACACTATATTAGGCCAAAAATTCAATATATGTGCTATGGGTTCTGAATTTCATGCACTCAATGCATCCTCTAACAAAAAACCTTCTCCAAAAAAGTCAAACCATTTCATCAAAGAAATCAATGGAAATTAAAAGTAAATAGGGATATAATCCATGAATATCCCCCTTTGTGTTTTTAAATGATACTTAAAAAAATTAAGAATTATTATTTTTACATGTCATGAACATATGAATCCATTTTCAATATGAAACTCATGATAGAGATTAGATTCATCCTAGACATGTACCCTAAGCTCATACGAGTTATGGTTGGTGTGAGAGACCAGTGTATATTAGAAATGATAATAAATGAATCTCTATATTCACTATTATGACTTTGTAAACCATTTTGAAACCAATTAAATGAGAAAAATCATCCAGCATGATCACTAATTCACTGATTTCATTTCTCCCCAAATTAGCTTCACTCTTTTCTTCATAGAGACATTTTCTCCCCCATTTTAAATGAACCTAAAGGACACTCCATTATTTTTTATAACATGGTAATAAAAAAACCCCTATACATTATAACTATATAGAGAAATATTCTGAACAAAAATGGATATTAAATTATTTTTTTTGAATATTAATCACATTACAAAATTATATTCCCATAGGGCTAAAATAGTTTAATCTATTAAAAAAAATTGTATAATATCATATAACTTGATGTAAGATAATCAATATTTCCCATGAAGAATTTCCTATTTCATAATTATATTTAAAAAATTATTAATAATCGAGGGAAATGAAATATATGAAAGTGGATATCAAAAATTTTTAATAATGATAAACAAAAGATAAACGAAAGCATAACATAAGAATAAGCATATGATAACATGAGAATAAAATTTGATGATCATAATATATATCTAAAATAACATATACATGAGTCATGGAATTAATATAGGTAGTTTATAAGATATGGATCATAAGGGTGATAAATAATCATAAATTATTAATTAATCATATGATCATGACATATAAGTGTTTCACCATCATTAATATTGAAAACCATATCAGGTGTAAAGGTTAACTATCAAGACAATAAGCATAACATATCAATAAACACATGTTTTCCATAATGGATGATGATACACTTATTTACCACTGTGTATCATGTCACACCTATTTCTCAATTTTGATGTGGATAGACCTATTTCCCATAGTGGTTCTCGATGCACTAATTTCGCACAGTGGATCCATACACACATGTTTCATATAGTGGATCCATCTTTTCTACTTGTATACAATCATTATCCCATGAGATATAATTCATCACCCAATATATTAGAAGGATATATAGGTCACAACCATATCATTATGATATCATACATACATGTTCCACAAAACATTTATTATATCATGGCCCATAAAAGGATATTGGTTTAAAAAACATCATATCATAACCCATGAAAATAAATGGTTATCATAAAAATCTAAATATATCAGAACATATGTAAAATATATATATTTAAATACCATATCACTTTAAAATAAATCATTAATTGAATTAAGGATCATATGAATTTATTATATAATAACCCATTAAATATAATTTTGTTTCCCAAACATAAAACACATTTTATTCAAGGAAATAATATAAATTGTATCCTTCGGTCATATCGCTACTAAAGAATAAAATATAAGAAAAGATGTATTATAATGAGGAGAAACATTATGAAATATCAATTTAAAAAAAAATTCATTGAAAATCACTTATTAAAACAGATAATATTTTAAAAATCCTTCAGTCATCAAACATATAATAATATCAAGAAGAAATCATTGGAAACATTTATCCTGAAAAATATCTTTTATACATTGAAGTATTCTTTTTAAAACATATAACATATATTAAACCATTTTCCATGAAAACAGAAATCAATAATTATAATTAATCATGAAAAAAAATTTAAAATAGAATTTCTAAAAAAATTATTACATTAGATTTCAAATCATTAAAATCATTTTCATAGAAAATAACAGTAGAAAACATAAAAAGGATGAGTTGAAAATAATTTAGAACAAATTTTAAACCAAAAAATATAAAATCCTTATTCATTGAAAACCTTTTAAAATCCTAAAATTTGTATAATATTATACGAATTTTTTTCTTTTAAAAAAAAATTTATATGAAAAAGGAAGCATCCTGAAATGATGTCCATGATGGTCGGTTTATCTGTAGATATTGAATATTCATTTTTAAACATAAAATATTTATAAAAGAGATCTGATCAAAAAAATAAAGTAATTTTCTTTTGAAAATATTCTTCATAAAGGTGAAACATTAAAAAAATATCCATCGAAACTCAAATGATAATAGTAAAACATTTTTATAAAACATAGTTTTGATATTACATATATTTCCAACCGATGGGAGAAATAAAGTAGAATTTTAATAAATACATTTTCCTACTTATCTTAATTTCCAAATAGTGGAAGTTTTTTAAAAAACACCTGATTAACAAGGATAACTAGAGGATAAAAAATGTTATGCATTTTCTTGAGACTTAGATGATATTATATCATCAATTGAAGCATAATCAAAATCATTCTTGAAAATTGATATGATAGTAGCAATAAATTGTTATCACTTTTTTAACTAAAAAATATAATAATAATGAAAGTTTAAAAGTAAATGAATTATTATAATATCATGAAAATAGGTATATTTATGATATAACATGTTAATGTGCATTATATACACTCAATTTGAAAATATAAGTGCATAACATGGAATTTATCTGAAAGAATGAAAATTGAGACAATATTATTTTGTCGATTTGGAAAAATTTGATCAAAACCCCCTACTAAATAGTTTCCATAAAATAGATATTAGAATACCCATATATATTATTTTAATAATCATAGAATACAATTATGGGAATTATATACAACACAAAAATTTAATGAGTGGTTAATAAGGAATAATTCTCACCAAAATAAATATGAGATGAGATAACACTTACTACTTTAGTAACATTATACTTTTTATCACCAAAAAATTATAACATCAATTCATGTTGTTATAATCATTAAGTAAATTCAATTAATTATAAAACATTTCACAGGGCATTATATACACCTCACAGAATACAGAGTGGTGAATATTGAATGTATCACACCAAAAGAAAAATTGAGATGAAATAAAATTACCCTAAGTATTGAAATTCTCTATACACATAAAATTTTGTATATAAAAAATTTATGTTTATTATATGTCAAAAAAATTATAATGTTGTTTTAGATAAGATAGAATTTAATTTTAATACGCATTTTTATTACCAGTTTATTAACAATTCCATGTAAACATTACGTTTCAGAAAATATATGATTTGTTATTCATATATGTTTTGACTTTTTATTTTTTATACTCTTACATATATTTATTGTTTCTTAATTAAACTGTTTAACAATGATATAAATATAATATATATTCATAATTTAAATACTTACAATAATCTATAAAATATAAAATCATGAAATGGAATTCATCATTCATGGAGACAGTAAGCCATACATACAAATGAATGCTACATCCATTTTATCGGAAATTGAAAACAATTAAATTAAATGAAAAATGTAAATAAATATATAAAATACTTATAATATTTATTTATTTATTATATATTATATTTTCACAGAACCAATCCTTGATACATTTTATGTAATGTCTAAACTAATCACATTTCTTTGAGGAGGCATGTAAAGACCAGATATTTTCAAGGAATTTTTTTTAAAATTCATTTAGAATTTTATGAGTCCATGGCTTCTAACGGTACTTGATTCCAAGACCCGGTGTGCCCAGAATCAATTTCAGAAGTTTCGATCAGGTACGTTCAGTGAACGAACGAGCGGGTTTTTCTAACTTTTGAACCGATGCTCGGAATTAAAATCTGAGGGCACTGACGAACTCACAACACTGGTAATATTTTAAGCGGAAACATACCATAGTTGTGTTCACAAAGGAGGAAAAGATATTTTTGTGGGTTTTTTCATGAAATAAATAAAAATTGATGGAACAATTTCTATTTTGTAAGGTGGTTTTCCCTATCATGGGTAGTTAGGGGTGGGGCCCACATCCATTTAACTACCCAAGTATGGGTGTTAGAGAGGTGGGGCCCACATGACTCCCACCATTTAATTACCTCTAAACATGTTAGTAATCCCCCCATTAATTAGAAAAACCCCCATTTAACTGCCAACACGTTTAATAATCTGGAACCTTCTCTCTCCCTTCTTAAATTAACTGTCCTCACATTATTAAATGTGGTGAATTAATTCAGGGGGTTTCTTTGCATGTGAAATTTAATAATAGGAGGAACCTATTATTTAATTTGGGAAAGAGCTTCGTTGTGCAGGAGTGATCGGGGGAGAGCTCTTGAGCTTTGGAAGAACACCGGTCTCCGACGAAGAATGTCGATGAACGCCGGCCTCCGATGAAGAACATCGATGAATGGAGGTTCCTTGAAGATCAATGAGGCACCACCCTTCCCTTCTCTACGATAAGAGATTAGATGCCACTTCCTCCTCGGGGCGCTCCGATGATGCCTACGATCCTCTTCCCCATGACGCCAACACCCGACAACAACTATTGAGGTAAGGGTCTTTGTATAAGTTTCATTATGTGATTTAATACCCTCGGCATGTCGTGAAAAATTGGTTGGTGTTGTTAGATCCACTAACGCAGTGGGTGCAGACTAACGAACAAGTATGAACCCACCACTACATTGTTCTTGAAATGCGGAATAATTGGCGATGACGAAGTGAGACTGAATTGGCGATTAGAGGCTGTCTTAGTAATGTAAGGTTCCCGAGACGACCGCAGGCATAGACGGGAGTAGAATTGGATCACCTGAATGACTCATGTGGCCCACAGTAATCTCTGGAGGCGCGGGACGCCGGCTGGCACCGGCTGGCCACCCGCCGTGGCTGAAGATGCGGCCGCGAGGAATGTATCCCACTGGTGTGCGGGATCAATGGGAGACGCGGCGCCAGGTGCCGCATCCGCGAAGCACAATGGGGGGTCCACGTTCCCCCCCCCCCCCCACCGCTGAACGGCTCGCTGGCCGAGCCAGCACACCCCTCGTCCGGGCTGAGCCACGGCCTACCGGGACGGACCCGGACTCGAGGGGCGGTGGGGCCGGGTCGGGCTGGGCACAGACCCCCCACTATGGACCGTTTATGGTATTTTTTCCATAACATGATATACGGACATCCAATTGAGGAAACGACAGTTGTGTAGAAATCCTTGGACTGAGGTGGTTGTTTTGGTATATTACACTCGAGGATTTGGCAATGTTTGTGTATGGCCTGGTTGGTCTGAACCTGAAACCAACCGGGCCCTCGGAGAGGAAACACTTCTATTTTAAAGACCAGATGTCTGTTTGACATTCCGTAAAATGAATTGAAATAATTTTGGTGAGACAGTTCTTTTTTATTACTTCACTTGAGGTTTGGATGCAGTTGGAATATACCTGGGATGGTTTTAGCTTAAAAACCAACTGGGCCCCAGGGACGGAAAAACCAATAACTCTCAGACCGGGTGTCCAATTGACGTGACGTCTATCGCGTTGGTTTTATTTTGACAAGATATAAATTTTGGATAAATAAACTCTATAATTTGTGACAGTTGATGTGTAACTCTCTTGCTCGAGGAGTGGACCCTCCTGAAATCGAGAATGTTGTGTGCAGGAACCCTAGAGCTGGTTGCGACTGCATCGACTACTGTACTGGAATCCTCCGTGGGTTTGACAGCGACGACTACCATACTAGAATCCTTTGTGGGTTCGTTGGAAATGACTACTATTCTTGTATCCTGTGTGTGTCTGGCAGTATTGACCTATGTACTTGTATCCTGTGTGGGTCTGGCAGAGTAGCTGTTCTTGTATCCTATGTGGGTCCGACAGCTTAGCTGGACTTGTATCCTATGTGGGTCCGACAACTTATAGATAAATCAGTGGCTATATCTGATCATATCTATCGGTATACGAAAGATGTATACCTGTGTGAGCTGAGTCTTGAAGTAAATCATTATCACTGATGTGAATGACTTACTTTCCTATGTGGATTGGTTTGTACTTTCCTCTGTGGATTGGGTTGTGTTTTCCTGTGTGGACTGGGTTGTACATGGGCTCGTGAGTTGGAGCCGAACTGGAATTGATTACTTAGGTATATGTATGGTCATATACCAAAGTAGAGTAGGTTGATCCTTATTGATTGTATCTTTCCTTTGTGGTTTATCCTTCTTTGATTCTGAGAGACCTTCGAGGGGTCTCGGGGTCCCTACTGAGTATTGTATACTCACCCCTGGACGGTACCCATAGGTGGACCACTTGGCGGGGCATACACGGAGCGGACGACCGGACCCGAGGAGTTGAGGAGACTATCTGTACCTGCCTTTCAGGTGGGATTTCTGGAGGACGACATGGTGGTTTCTTCTTTACTTTTCAGTTGTTGTACTTTCTTTCTCAATTGTACTGTACTATCTGTTGGGTTTATATACTGGCCCATTTACATTCCAGCACTTACTTTTGTACTTAGTTTAAATAGTGTTTACTTCATCATGCGTACTCTGTTGTGTTTGATTACTTTTATAAAGGAAATGCCTTCCCCTTTTGGGGGATTTATGCCTTTGGTGCTAGTCTCCTGCCCCTGGCCTGTGGAAGGCGGGCTTGGGGTAGTCACGGCATGGGCCCCGAGGGCGGGTCGTGAGAAATTGGTATCAGAGGAGTCGGTTTTACAGCAGAACTCAGGACTCTGATCTTTCTTTTCTGTGAAGCAATTGTGTAAAGAGTATTGAGTGTGGTTTTCAGTCCAGGGAGTCCAGTGTTGGTGCGGCGACCGTCGTATCCATACAGCAGGACCTTGACCTCTGATTTCCGACTTGGTGCATGAAAACACTAATTCCATGTGTGTTTCCTTTCAAAAGTTTTCTTTGTGATTACTTAATGTCATCTCACCAGGTATACATTATTAACAGCGGTGCACTTGTTTATTTTGTGGATGGCCCCACGATGATAGCCTGTTATTGTTCTGAGATTTGTGTGAGATGATAGCCCACCGAGTGACAAGGCCTAGGTGTAGGGCCCAATTACAGCGGAGGCACCAGTGATACCTCTCCCCATTGAGCCAACGATGCTACCTACCCTAGTAGAGGAGAGTGCACACCTCCGGAGCACATTGCATGAGTTTCAGAGATAGAGGCCGCCCAGGTTCTTCGAAGAGATGGATCCTTAGGCAGTCGATGATTGGATGGAGGCTGTCGTCGGAGTCTTCAGATTGGTAGAGACACTAGAAGACCTCATGTTGATCCTTACTGCGAGTCTCCTACACGACGCAGTAGGTAGATGGTGGAGGCTTATTCTTCGGGTGCACGATGAGGCATCTCTACTTTGGATGGACTTCGACAGCCTCTTCCGCTTAGAGTTCGTTCCAGCCACCCTCCGTGCATTGCACATCTAGGAGTTACTAAAACTGTGACATGATAGTATGTTAGTATCCCAGTACTCGGTGAGATTTACTGACCTCTCGGGATACTCCACGGACATGGTATGGGACCCATTCATTCGGGCCCGAAGCTTTGAGAAGGGTTTGAGCCATGAGATCAGATCTTTGACGATTCCTCTCAGCATCCTGATGCTGGTGGTGGTGCTGGAGCGAGCCCTGTTAGTGGAGATCTTTCTTAGTGAGCAGCCATCCACAACGAGACCCACCGCAGGATGAAATGGAGCAGAGTCTTCGGCAGCCAAAAGTTGATAGACGATGCAGGGGTCCAACCGGACCAGGGCAATGGGGGTGCGACCTCAGGATACAGGTTCGGCTGTATGGGACACGCGGTGTAGAGCCAGCCTTATGAGGAGCAGACAGTGTTATGTATGCGGTGAGCAGGGCCACATGGCCTATGACTGCCTGATCTTCCATGCATACGAGCATCATATAATGGAGGGAACTTTCATCCAGAGGCAGAGGATCAACTATGGAGGTCAGCAGGGGCAGTCAGATGAGACAGAGGAGATGGATGAGCAGTGGGTGGTGGACGATGCTTTGAGGCTTTACCACCACCACTCCCAGGAGGTCCACCCCAACCACATGGAGCTGGCTAGTAGAGGAAGGATCAGCTCCAGGTAGCAGAGGCCTACGACCATGGCACACACGAGATGATTCGAGATACTATCTGTGTCAACTCAACAATTGTTGCGATTCTTATAGACACAGGTAGGAGTCATTATTTTATTATTGCTTCCCTTGTTCAGAGCTCGGCGATTCTGACGGAGCCGATGGCTCGATCCTTATGGCTAGAGACTCATACATGAGCAGACTCGACGATTACGCACTAGTACCGGAAGTGTGAGCTTACTTTTGGAGGTGAGTGATTTGGATGGGATCTTTATTTAGTGACGTTCTGGCCTTACGACATCATCATGGGTATGGACTGGTTATCTAGAGTTCATGATCAGATCGGCTGTATTAGGCGTGAGGTGCGGTGTGTCTACATGGATGGGACCAGGTTCACCTTCACTGGCATGAAGGGAACCTTCACAGTACAGGATGGACTTAGGCAGAGGAGAGGGAAGCCGATCACACATTAGTTGTCTAGTCTCATCCTCGGTGTAGTTGATGTGCGAAGTCAGGGTTTTCCTATAGTGGTGGATCTATATGCGGACGTTTTTCCTGAAGATTTTCCAGGACTACCTCTTTACAGAGAGGTAGATTTCTATATAGAAATTTACCATGGGACATCACCAATATTGACTCCAGCGTATCGGACTGCTCCAGCCAAGGTTCGTGAGCTACGGGTACAGTTGGAGGACTTACAGGGGAAAGGTTTCATCTGACCCAGTGTTTCTCCCTGGGCTTCTCCGATTCTGTTTTCAAAATATGTAGGTGGGAGCATGCGACTGTGTGTCGACTACCTTTTCTTGAACCATTTCACCATTAGGGACAAGTATCTACTCTTGAGGATTGACCACCCCTTTGATTAGATCAAGGGGGAACGATGGTTATCAAAGATAGACCTCAGGTAAGGCTATCATTAGCTTAGAGTTCATGACTAGGATGTGCATAAGACAGCCTTCAGGTGTCTGTATGGCCACTATGAGTTCTTGGTTATGCCTTTCGGCATAAAAAATGCTCCAGTAGTATTCATGAGTCTCATGAACATGATCATTCAACCATACCTCAATCAGTTTCGCGTAGTCTTCATTGACGACATACTGATTTACTTGACTACTGAGGAGGAGCACGCCTACCACTTACGAGTTGTACTGGATACAATCCGAGAGCACCAGCTTCACGGAAATCTCTCGAAGTGCTAGTTCTGGATTCGAGGGGTTAACTTCATGGGGCACGTCATCTCTGAGGTGGGAGTTGCAGTGGATTCCACAAAGGTTGAGGCGGGTACTTTCTTGGGAGCTTCCCAGGAGCGTGATATATGTGCGAAGTTTCCTAGGTCTAGCTGGGTACTATTGGATATTTATTCCATACTTCTCCAAAGTTGAAGCACCACTTACAGCTTTGACAAAGAAGGAGAAACCCTTAGTGTGGTCAGACAGATGTCAGTAGAGCTTCCAGAAGCTGAGGCAGAGATTGACCCATGCACCCATATTGAGGCTACCAGAGGAGGGCGTAGGGTACATAGTTTACTTCAACACATCAAGGAATGGACTCAGGTGTGTCCTGATGTAGGACCGAGCAGTGATCACTTACGGTTCATGGTAGTTGTGGCAGCACGAGCGTTACTATGCTACCCATGATCTGGAGTTAGCAGTAGTGGTCTTGGCCCTGAAGATGTGGAATCACTATCTCATGGGCGATCGCTTTATAGTCTACTATGACCACAAGAGTCTCAGGTACATTTTCTCACAGAAGGACCTGAACCTGAGACAGTGGTGATGGATCGAGTTCCTCCAGGATTATGAATTTGAGATTGTCTATACTCCTGGGAAGGGGAACATTGTGGCTGATGCTCTTAGCAGGAGATCGGGCATTCAGCTACTTGGAGAGGTGACTGAGCTGTTAGCCACATTGCATCTATCCATCGTGGATGTTGATGGGGAATCCTATCTTCAGTCCCATACAGTCACTCCTCAACAACATCAGCGGTTAAGAGAGGCACAGCATGGGGACATTGAATGTGAGATGCGTCGTGCACATATTTCCACAGGGCAGTCACCTGATGGATTTTCTATAGGATGAGAGCACGTCATCCTCTTCTGAGGACGTACCTTGGTACCAGTTGAACTACAGGAGGATGTGCTGAGGGATTTACACACCTCCCCTCTAGTAGTATATCCTGGGGTAGCAAAGATGAACCAGGACCTCAAATGACATTTCTGGTGGCCGGGTATAAAGAAGGTTGTGGCAGAGTTCGTTTTTCGATGCCTCAAATGTTAGCAAGTGAAGGCAGAGCACCAGGTACCTGTAGTCATGGTACAACCCATTGTGGTTTCGGAGTTGAAGTGGGATAGGATATCCATGGATTTCGTGATGGGGCTTCCATGTACTTCCAGAGGACATGACACCATCTGGGTGATCGTAGTCTGACTCACCATGTCAGCCCACTTACTACCGATCAGAGAGCAGGGCTCAGTAGAGATCTTGGGACGCCTCTATGTTCAAGATATAGTATGTCTACATGGTGTGACATCATCTATCATCTCCGAATGAGATGCTCACATTACTTCCCGGATTTGGAAGGGGTTGTAGGAGGCCTTTGGGATGTAGCTACGCCTGAGCACTACCATTCATCCACAGACGAATGGCCAGATAGAGAGAACCATTCAGACACTCAAGGAAATGCTCTGTGCATGTGTCATTAACTTTGGTCGTAGCTGGGAGGATCAACTACCCTTGGTGGAGTTTGTGTACAACCACAACTACCACTCCACCATCGGGATGGCACCTTACGACGCACTGTATGGCCGACCATGTAGATCACCTCTATGCTAGACTGACCCTGGGGAGTCCGCACTTGTAGGACCAGAGATGGTTCATGCTTCGACAGAGAAGGTGCATGTCATCCATGTGCGGATGAGGACTGCACAGATCAGACAAAATTTCTATGTGTATAGGAGGCGGAGACCACTAGAGTTCGAGGATGGCAACCACGTTTTCTTACGGGTCTCACCTCAACCTGGATTATGGAGATTTGGTCGGGGCATTCAAGTTATCTCCTTTCTTCATCAGGCCTTTTCTGGTCCTAATCCGGGTAACTGTGGTGCCTTACCACCTGGCCCTTCCTCCTCTCTTGCACTGTGTGCACGATGTCTTCCACGTATCTCAACAGAGGAGATATGTGCACGACCCAACGCATATCATCAACCATGTAGAGCTGGACATCAATGATGGGGTGACTATTGCAGAGGTCCCAGTGGAGATCGAGGATCGACAAGAGCGGGTCCTACATGGATGTTCGATACCTCTGGTGCGCTTTCTTTGGAAGCACGAGAACCTCTAGTAGATCACATGGAAGAGGGAGGCTCACGTGCGTACTCATTACCCTCATTTTTTCACCTAGTTTATATTGCAGCTTTATGGGGACGCAATGCCATGAGGTGGGAGTAATGTAAAGACTTGGATATTTAATGGAATTTTTTTTTAAAATTCTTTTGAATTTTACGAGTCTGTGGCTTTTGACGATACTTGATTTTGAGGCCCGGTGAGCCCAAAATCAATTTCTAATGTTTAACTCGGGTACATTCAGTGAACGAACGAGTGGGTTTTTCTAACTTTTGAATCGGTGCTCAGAATTAAAATTTGAGGGCACTGATGAACACATCTCTCCCGTAATTGCTTAAGGGGGCACTTACCGTAGTTGCGTTTGCAAAGGAGGAGAAAGATAATTTTGGGGGTTTATTCAATAAATAAATAAAAATAGATGATACCATTTTTATTTTGTAAGGTGGTTTTTCCATCCCATGGGTAGTTAAGGGTGGGGCCCAAAACCACTTAACTACCCATGTGTGGGTGTTAGAGAGGTGGGACCCACATGACACCCACCATTTAATTCCCTCTAAACACATTAGTAAACCCCCCATTAATTGGAAAACACCCCATTTAACAGAAAAAACGTTTATTAATGGGGAACCTTCGCTCTCCCTTCTTAAATTAATTGTCATCACGTTATTAAATGTGGTTAATTAATTCATGGAGTTTGTTTGCGTGTGAAATTAAATAAGAGGAGGAACTAATTATTTAATTTGGGAAAGAGATTCGTTGTGTGGGAGAGATCGAGGGAGATCTCTGTAGATTTGGAAAAACACCGGTCTCTGAGGAATAATGATGAAGAACGCTGGCCTTCGACGAAGAAGGATGAAGAACCCCGGTTCCCCAAAGATCGACGACGCGCCACACTTCTTTTCTCTGCGACAACAGAGGAGACGCCGCTTCCTCCTCAGTGCACTTCGACGACGCCTATGATCCTCTTCCTCGCGACACCGACACCCGACATCAACTGTTGAGGTATGGGTTTTTGTATAAGTTTCATAATGTGATTTTATACCCTCGACGTGGCGTTAAATTTTTTTTAGTGTTGTTAGAAAGAATAACGTGGTTGGAACAGACTAAAAAACAAGTCTAAACCCACCGCTACATTGTTTTTGATATGAAGAATAATTGGTGAAGACGAAGCGGGACCTAATTGGCGATTGGAGGCCATCGTAGTAATGTACAGGTCCCGAGACGACCACAACCATAGAGGGGAGAAAAATCGGACCACCGGAATGACACTGATGGCCCGTGGAAATATTCATCGGTGCCAATGGCCAGAGGCGGCGGCACCCCGGTGCACCACCGGCAAGAGCCCACCGTTGCGGTGAGGATTGGATCCCACGACCACGCGGGATCCATGGGAGTTGCGGCGCCAGGTGGGGCGTCCGTAGAGCACAAAGGGGGGGGGGGAACGTTCCCCCCTGCTCGGCTCGCTGGCCGAGCCAGCGCTCCCCCCGGCCGGGCCGGGCGGATCGGGTGGACCGGACCAGGCCACGCCCGGCCAGGCCGAACCCAGAACCCGGTCGGGTCGACCCCGTTTGGGCCGGCCCAAGGGGGGGTAGGGCTTGGTCGGGCCAGGCCGGGTTGGGCCAAGCCCGGACCCCCCCACTTCAGGCCGTTAAAGTTATGTTTCCCATAACACGAGCTACTAACCTCTGGTCGATGCACCATTATCTGCGTAGGAATCCTTGGACAGAGACGGTCGTTTAGGTATATTACACTCGAGGTTTTGGAAGTGTTTGGGTATGGTCGGGTTGGTTCGTATCGGAAACCAACCAGGCCCTTGGAGCGGAAACACTTATATCGTAAGGAATGGATGTCCGTTTGACTTGTCTTCAAATGATTTGAAATAATTTTGTTGAGATGGTTCTTTTAGCTTACTCCACATGAGGTTTGGACGTTGTTGGAGTACAGATGGTTGGTTTTAGCTTAAAAACCAACTGGGCCCCCGGGACGGAAAAGCCAACAACTCTCAGATTGGGCGTCCGATTGACGCATCTTCTATCACGTTGGGTTTCTTTTGACGAGACAGAACTTTGGGATACATAAACTTTGGACTTCATGACAATTGATGAGTCAAGTCTATTGCTCGAGGAGTGGACCCTTGCAGAATCAATAATGTTGTGTCTGAGAAACCTAGAGTTGGCTGCGACTGCATCGACTACTATACTGGAATCCTCCGTGGGTTCGACAACGACGACTACCATACTGGAATCCTCCATGGGTTCAACGTCTATGACTAATTTTATTTTATCCTATGTGGGTCCTGTAGTATTGACCTCTGTACTTGTATCTTATGTGGGTCTGGCAGTGTAGCTAGTCTTGTATTCTGTGTGGGTGTGACAGCTTAGCTGGATGTGTATCCTATGTGGGTACGACAACTAATATGAATCAGTGCCTAAATCTAATCATCTTTATCGCTATAACAAAGATGTATACATTTGTGAGCTGTGTCTTGACATCAATCATTATCATCGATTTGATTTACATGCTTTCCTGTGTGGATTGGGATGAGCTTTCCTATGTGAATTGGGTTGTGTTTTCCTATGTGGACTGGGTTATACTTGGGCTTGTGAGTTAGAGCCGAACTGGAATTGATGAATTAGGTATATGTATGTTAATATACCTAAGTAGTGTTGGTTGATCCTTCGTGATTGTATCTTTCCTTTGTGGTTTATCCTTCATGGATTTTGAGAGTCCTTCGGGTGGTCTCGGGGTCCCCACTGAGGATCGTATACTCACCCCTTCACGGGCTATGCCCGCACTACATTGTGATAGATGAAGACGACGAACAACACTGATCGAGGTGGATGCTTGAGGAGCTGGATGGTAGCCTGAGGTGGACCACATGGTGGGGCGTACACAGAACGAACGACCAGACACGAGGAGCCAAGGATACTATCTATACCCACCCTTCAGGGGGGATTTCCAAAGGAAGGCTTGGTGGTTGCGGCTTTACTTTTCAGTTGTTGAACTTTCTTTCTCAGTTGTACTGTACATTCAGTTGGGTTTGTATATTGGCCCATTTACTTTCCAGCATTTACTTTTGTACTCAGTTTATTTAGTGTTTACTTCATATTTCATACTCTGTTGTGTTTGTTTACTTTTATAAAGGCAATGTCTTCCCTTTTTTGGGATTTATGCCTTTGGTTCTAGAAACTAGCCCCTGACCTTGGGAAGGCATGCTTGGGGTAGTCACGACATGGGCCCCGAGGGTAGGTCATGACAAGGAAGTATTCCACACTTCCACAAATGAAGAAATCATGTTTACAAAAATTAGAAATCATGAAAGATTGTGCTATGTAAAAATTAGAGAAAACTAAATACATCATAAATATTATATAAGTCTATAAAAATATTTTTTTCATCATCAATATCAACAATTATAGGTGGTAAAGGAAAAATGAACAACATTTTTCATGAGGTGATAGTTCTTGTATGTAGGAATTTTATGTTCATTACCGATTATATTGAAGTGTGTGTATGTGAATATATAAAAAAAGTATTAAAAAATCATATTATTTTAATTATAAATTTTTTTAATAATCATGGAATAATATGTTTTGAGTGGGAATATAATGAAAATAAATAAAAAAATCTTGTGGTTGGATGTTGCATCTTCTTTGAGTCACTCATTTTGATTTTCATTAAATGGATTACATGGATATATTTCTACCCAATGGTATGATTATATGTCTATGTAATGGAATTTGGAAGGTGATTTTTGAATTTTTTCCCTAACAAAGTGTCTTGATAGGTATGTGGAAGTGACAATGTGTTTTCCTTTTTACAGTGTAGGAGGAGTGGCATTCATGTAAATATAAAACATTATGCATGATTGAGAGGTATCACATACCGAATGTGCCAATAAAAATGTAAAATTTAGATACAAGAGGGGAATTAGTAGAAATATTTCCATCCAATGGATTTTGGATAGCTTTTTCTAAAATTTTGTGCATTATGTTTATGATTTAGTCCTTTATGAAGATAATTATTCTCTTAAGTGCTATAATTATTTTTAATCACTTTCAATATAATTTTTTTAAAAACTAATTTGACCATATTAAAAATAAAAAAAAATCGATGCTAAACTAGGGAATCTTTTTTTACAAATACTAATCCTATAACTGGATGAAATTAAAGAAACATTAATCTCGTAGATGTGTCGCGACATCGAGTTTTTTAATCGTAAAAATCCAAATGTTTGATATGCTTTTATATTTAATTTCAATGTGAAATTGGTTCCACTAAACTAAATTGGATTAATTGATGTATATTTGGTATAATTTCAATATAAATACAAATTAATATATAATTTAACATTAAAATAAATTATACTACAATTCCGTTTTGAATTAAAATTAATTATTTTTCAAGATTTATCAAAAAATGAATCTTCATAGAAAAATACCAATAACTTCACCCAATGTAAATTTCAATATTATCAATTAAAAATGGAGTTTATTTTTTAAAATATTATATTTATAAATTTGTAAAAATAATATTTAAAATTGGATTTTTCTTTTAAATGGAGGTAAAATTACCATTTAGAAAAACACATCTTTTTATTCAAAAAAGCAGATTTATTTTCATTTTATACCTATAATATTTGTTGAGTGATTATCAAAAATATTTAATTAATATATATTATATAAATTTTATTGAAATTATTAATAAATATTGTTAATATGAATTTATTGAGATTAATTTTTGTTTTTACATTAAATAATAGTTTCTTATAAAAATAAGTTGATTTTTTTAAAATAGTTCATACATTAACTAATACTAATTAATAAACAAAGGATTCATTTTGTATACACGTGTAAATCATGTTTTCACAATTTTCTTAATCTTATTCAAAACGCCTTTTCCAAAGGCTAGGTGTTAGCTTCAATGGTGTCTTAATAATAATAATAGTTTATTGTAGTTCAATAAAAACATGACATTGTGTGTAACAAAAGCTATAAAACATATATATTATTGCTTGAAATATAATCCAAACATAGTTTTTTAAATACCAAATGATAATAAAATTGTTTTTTTTTGTGAAATAATTCCTCGGTGTGGTATATATTACACAAAAAACATATGTTTTTTATAAAAAACAATATTTATTGTTTAATGAAATGAAAAATGTTAAAGAAATTCTAAAATAATTTAGGAAAAAATCCCAAAATCTCATGGTGTTACAAAAAACACCCCATTTCTTAATGAGATTTGTTCAAAATCGACACTATTCATGTGTAGGGATACAATAAAACTCCTAGATCTATTATATATCATTTATTTTCTATATTTTGTAAGGAAATTGTTCTGATGATAAAATGCCTTCAGTTCGTTGGGCACACAAACCTATTTCATAGGTACATGCCCCATATTCTATATTGTAATGTGAAATTTGACTTTAATTTTCATTAACCTTGAATGATGGAATGAATTTATTTGCAATTTTTATAGCATAGTAATTATCCCAATTAATTCCAATTATAGAATTAAATCCCATATAATCATGATTCTACTTTATCCACATTAAATTGTTTCATGGTTGAGTAAAAAATTAAATCATCATTTTTGGTACTCAAAGAAACAAAATTTTTTAATTTATTGGAAATTAAATAAATAGTACACCATGATATAATGAAAAAAAACTGATTTTAACACTAAAATTTTTACTAGACCAACACAATTAACATATATACATCACAATAAAAGGTGATGATATTTTCATTGTATAGTAAAAAAATAAAACATTATTATGATATAACAAACAATTCATTTTACTAAAAGTGTTTTGATTTCATTGACATTACTATGATATAATACTTTCTAGAATGTGGAAACCAAAAATATCTGGTCACGTCACTCTTATGTATTATATAATTCTAAGGATATGTCCATATTTTGGATATCGATATATTTTCCTTCATTGTCCATTGATAATTTAATCTATAAAGAAACCATCGTTTTAATTTCATTGGTTTTTTCCATAATAAATATTTTTTAGAACCTACATGTTATATTTTTATTGAGAAATATATTTTATACGTCTTATTTTGGATGTTAGTTATCCATGTAAATAAATTATATCACCAATAATAGATATTTTAAACACACATTTCACAAATTTTGAAAATCGTGTTAAATTTTATTCATTCGATCCCCTAAATATTATTTCCTTAATTTATAATAGATCCATCAACTGTTGATTAGTATTTTTATTGAAATAGTGATTATAATCAGCACCACCTTCCAGAAAACTGATCTACCTCAAATACTGATTAGGTCATGAATACCATGCTCTTTGGCCCTTCATTAACTGATATGGTGCCTTATTTAATTATATTTATTCTTCAAATCTCTATTATTTATAAAAACATCTAGAATATAGACATAAACATTTTTTTTCTAGAATCACATTTAGAAATGATGACTTTATAACCATATAAAAAACATTAAATTTTCTTTGTACTATTTTTTAAGAGTAATTGAATTGTCTCTAGGTTTAAAGGATGTTTAAAATTTAAAGCATCATAAACACCATAGCCTTATGATTATCCATTTCACACTAGTGGTGTTTTTTTCTAATTTTTTTTCTATAATTATTCAACTTGTTATCAATAACCCATTTATCATAGAAGAAATTCTTATCTATTTCCATTGAATAAATCTGTGAGGTTTAATTTTTTTATTTTCTCATAGACTTAATTCATTTTTTCAATCCAAACCGAATATGTTGATTCTTATTCAAGACACATTGGGTCTACCTATGATATAAAAGATTTGTACCATGGAGACTTCATCCTACTCATCTATATTGAAGAATCTTGATCCCCATTGATATTAATTTGATCAATTATGAATTGGATATTCTTGTTTTAATATCTTTATTTATTAAATCATTTGAGTATTATTATAAATGTTACATAGGTACTTTCACTCTAACTAATATTCTCACCTGTTTATCACTCTCCTCTTGAAATCGCTCATGGATTTGTTTGATATTTTACTCTTTTTCCAGGAACTCAATATTTTTAATCTTTATAATTTTTTCAAACCACATATTAAAGAAATTATATGATATTATTTTGGGAATGTAATAAATAAATATCCCATTATCTCCATGATATTAAAATGTCATGTATTTCTCCATATTGAGATTAAATCACTTACATCCAACGACATGAAATTATTTCAATTTTTTCCTATTTAAATACCATAGCTCTTATAAATTATTTTCTTTCATTGGAAATATTAAGGCTCTGTTAGAAATGTAACTTGATGTCAATACTTTATATTTGAAAATTTTATCTAAAAGTTCATTATTTATAAGAATAAATGTTGACATGTTGTTGATAATATTATATCTTATCTGAACTATATTTTTATTTTATGAAGTTATTAGTGTCGAAACATAGTCCCATATCTCATGTTTCTAGTGATACTACTGAAGTTGGATATTTGTGAATACTAGTCTACTATTAATGATCTATATTATAGTGTGATATGATGAACCAAAGGTAATCCCTGCAAACATTTTTACTTGTCTATATTATTTATGATCAATGTATTAGAGTTTATTATTAATGTTTACAAATATTTTTGATCTTTTTTAGAGTATGATGGTAAAACCTCTTCTTGTTATGATTTAAATTTATAACTCATTAAGAAATTATTATATGAACCATTGATTTATGGTATGTATTCACTTCAGTTCTTATTTGGTAAATTCCACTATATTTTTTATGAGAAGTATATGGTCTTGCGCCACAATCCCCCATATAAAATAATTACCATAAACATTATTTTTAGAATATTGAACTCTATTTTAGTGCATATGTTTCCATACCCCTCTTCAGTACCTCTATTGTATACAACATAAATTTTTAGAATTTCCCGTCAATATATGAAAATAATACTTGATATGAGGTGTATTGTTGTCTGTAATTACTACAATACTTGTTATCCCATCGGGTATATGAATATTCTAATTCTTAATCATACCCAATTAAATCTATGAACTTAGTGTGGGAGTGTGTGGAATAAAATAATCCATTTTTATATTATACAAGTGATCAATTCACAAACCATATTTTTTATTATTATATTTCATTTTTATATCCATAATTTTGGTTAACAAATTTGGTAGACCAATTAACTATAATTTCACGTTTTCCTTCCCTTTTGAAACCATATTTCCTTCAATCATATGAAAATTAAAGAGGTTATCATTGATTTTATCTTTATTCATAGGCTAAAAACTTCCTCCTCATGTCCATTAAATCTTATGACTTGATAGTTTATAGTGTTTATTGGGCTATCGATAACTATAGTCTATTATTCAACCTTGATCATGAACTAAACGATTTTATTTATGTTTTATTGAATGTATAATATGATATTTTAATTTTCTATACCAATTGATTCCTATATAGTTTTTCATTATATTTTATTGGATTTTTTATTTTAGATCTATAAAAATAAATCTTTTAAATAGTATATATTAATTATTCATGTAGGCCAAATCTTCCTTCAGCGTCTCCTTTATCAACAGAAATTTATTCCCTTTTCATGGACCTACCTATAACTATTACTAAAGATTATTCTTTTGGATATTGGTAATCTTCCATATTTTCTACCTTGGATTTTAAAAAATATCCATTTTATTATGAATGTAAAATATTCTTTCTGAAGAAATATAACAAAGAATTATTTATTCCCTTCATACTAGGAAAATTATTCTTCTTCGTAGTTTCCCTATCATCCTCATCATTATCATTCATTACATTGAAAAAAATTTATCCTTGATTTCCAACTTTTACACAAAAACATCATGCAAGATTATCTATCCCATAAAACATTCATTTTCCCCTTCGAATAGTAGAAGAAAGGAATAAAATAAATATATAAATAATATATTATTCCTAAAATCCATTATAAATAGTTTCTTCATTTCTATTAATTCAACCAACATAGACATCCCTTTTTCCACATACTCAATCATTATTTTACATCTTGGAAGTGATAAGAGTACTATATAATATATCTAATTTAAGATCAATCAAATCATTATCATATACTACAGAGACATTTATAATGGACTATGGTTGTAGGATTCTCATTATTATCTTAATGAACATTTCAACTTCATGAGTTTCATTAAAAAAATTCTTTTATTTTATAGTTACATTCACCAAATAAAATAATGCTTCTACAAACTCATTAGAGTGTATTCTCTGGTCCTCATATGTTTTCCATATAACTTCTAGTTTCATATCAAAGACAATTCAATATTCTTTATTAGTATTAAGAATATTTTCCAATATATATTTTGATAACTTAACTGAAAAAATCGTTTGTGTAGATTGTGATTGTAAATATTCCCATATGGCATTGATTCTGTCAATATCAGTATGGAATTTTTTTAGTAGTCTTTTAATGGAACTCAACACTATTTAATAGAACAAATACCATTTATTTATAATATAAAAACATACATTCCTATTGATCTAATGAAATATTCCATCTTATTCTTCCATAGATGAAAATTATTTACATTGATTACTGTAATTATTTTTTTATTGAAAAAATAAAATGATTTTACTAAGGTAAAAAAATACAATAGAAACCATTTTTTATGATACTAATTTTTGGACTAAATTATTTATATACCTTGATGGGGTGGTTAAACAGGTTATGGAAGATTAAAACAGATACATATATATATATATTGTTTTATCAATAGAAGAATTTATCTTCTCAGTCTTTCCCGTTATATAGAATAAATAGAAATTATGAAAAACACAAGAAACGAGAGTTTTACAAGATTAAAAGTCACTAGGTTATGAATAAATGCCATACAATGAAATCATGATGATGTTCCACATACATTAAAAATCATTTATGTTATAATTTTCAATGATGACTCAGTACCCCTACTGGTTTATAATGATTTAGAATTTGAATGCGAACTGCTATCACTCTAGTGATTTGATAACATTTCTCATCTTGTAGAATATCATTCCAATATTCCCTTGGTTTATTCACATGGATTTCTTTATTTATAATGTTTTTTCATTAGTCATATGAAAAACACCATTGTGTGACTCATATTCAATAACCCTATGTTATTCCCCTTTCTAAATCACACTTTAGATCACATTAATCACATGAATTCACCACAAGACTCTATTTGATTCATGAAGCCTATGTGAACATACCTTTAGACTATGTTATATGAATTAATATCATATGAATCTATTAATCTCATTAATATCATGGGAATTTTATCGGTATACCAATTCCTCGTTCATAACATGTCTCATTAGACCAATTAATGAGCCCTCTTTGTGAGACCTTCTTCTATTTATGTATATGGTGTGACCCATGGGTGAGACCTTGTTTAGGTTATGTGGATTTTGTAATATAAATTTGTCTCCCTATGCAAACTAAAACTCTATTCATAATTCACATTGTATGATTCCTTTAGGATAAATCTTTTTGATAACTTCTTATGGTAATGTTATTCTCTTGATTTTGAGGAAATAAATTATTCAACTCATGAAAAATATTTTTCATCAGATATAACCACATAAGAAGATATAATATCTCTTAAGGATGGGCTTGTTGTATTTAGAGGAATAAAATCCACTTCCATAGCTATTGAAAATTGTTTTTATCCATACATTCCACCACTATTACCATCTTCATAATGAACTTCATGTGATCTCATCATGAGTTACCAACACATTCATGTGTTGGTCATCTTCATTAACATCCATCACTTTGTGTGACCCCTTCATGAGATCCAATAACAACAATTTTTGTTATATGGAATTGTTTTTCGGTTCATCATGAGATAACATCACATGAAAAAATTAAAATCATGTGGTCATATGACATTTAATGAAGACAAAATATATCCATCGTATACAGCTTCTTGGACATCATGCACACTGTGTGATCACATTCATAATCCCTTAAAAACCTTGTGATTTCTCCATACACATTGCATGAACTATTTGTAAGATCCATTTAAATTAATTATATTTATTCAGGTGATTATCAAGATATCTCCACAATAATGAGTAATAATAATGGAGTGCCTACCATGTCTCTTTCACTTGATTAGTTCCAAAATAGATGCTTACTGTGATCTGTTATGACATCCACGCTCCATATGATCTTCTATGACATTAAAACTATGTTTAATCTATTCTAACATGTTATATCACTTGTCACACCTAATCTGACAAATATCCATTTTCAGCAAGGCCAAAAAATTCAAATAAACACCATCCACCCAAAAATCACTATCAAAAGTGATTTTTTTGCAGAAGTGATATTAATATTTCAAAAAATGATATTTAGTGGAAAGTGGAATGAAGTAGTTATTTTTATAGGTTAGTGAGGAATTCAAACTCATTTTAATGTAATTATATTATCCATAAGAGACAACTCAGATTAAAATCTATGTATTCCAAATAAATAATATATTCATTGAATTAAAATAAGGTTAATCCCCTTATAAAATAGTTGTGGGAATAAAATCGAAACAATTTTTTTAAAATACAAAACCATTTATATTAAAAAAATATAATATATTATTATTCAATAGACAATTTAAAACAAAACACATATAAGAATTATGGGTTGAATCACATACTGCACTGAATTTTAATTATACATTTTGTCTTAGTGAAAGATCATTATGCTGACACATTATTTGTCTCCAAACAATTCAGATTCCCAAATAATAATTGTTAATGCACTTTACATTGTCCAAGAATGTCATATTCTCTTTACAAGTAAGCTGAAAAACTATATTTACTAATACTCAATTATTATTGAATGTACTATACCATTTGAGTCAATTTTTCTTATAATTCACCAACAATATAAAATTACAGAGTAAAACCATTCATGGAACCAGGAACTCATTATTTTGGTTATTAGAATAATGAAATAAATTTTTCCCACTTAAATACTATAATTATTATATTATTATATTCTAATCTCTTCAAGAACAAGTAATACTAGAGATCATCTCTCCCTAGTAGATTTAAAATCAAATTTTGATGCCTTAACAACTTCATAAAACAAGTATTAAAGCTCCACATGAAAATTAAATGATTATATAATGAAAACCCTATAGGTATACATTCCAATTCAAATTTTAATTGAGGCCTTATTATTTCACAAATAGTCATAAAATATTTAAGAACAATCATTTCTAGAAGAAAACAAAATGTTTTTAACCAAATTTGATGTAGATCTCTATTGGTAACCATAGCATCACCACATATCTGTGAATGATAATTTGTTTCAATATTTATTATCCAACACATATTTCTCCATCGAATACATAAATTTATTTTTTTAATGTGGGTTTTATATAAATTTAGAAAATATTTTTGTACTCTAAATATTGAAAATATAATTTTTAATGAATTTTATCTAAAATTTTCTTAGTTATTAACTAGATACACTTCCTATACCAGCATTGATAAATAATCTACAACCATTGACATGTACTCATTACTGTGTGAATATTATAATTTCTTCATAAATTCTAGAACATAATCATCAAAATGTTAAATTAATATAATTCAATTTTAGGAAACATATATCATTATCTATATTTCATATCATTTGGAACTTATCACCACCAATTATATGATTTAAAATTTAATTAATGTAGGTGGTATAGTAAAGTAAATCATATAATTTTTTTGATCTTTCATTAATCACCCATGGTGATTGTTGGAAACACTCTATGTTGGGTATAATCTCTTCCTCAAGGAAATATATTCTCTCAATACCATCATTAAGGCTTCTAAATACAAATTGATATATTGAAAAAATAATAGTTTAATTCCGAAAAAAAAATTGTATAAATTGTGCAATATTTGGTCATAACTGTAGAATAAATGACGTTTAAAAAATATAACATATATCCTAATCTTTTTACCCAATCAAATTTCTTTATCTAAAAATAAAGAGTAAATTTCTCAATGATCACTATTTTATGTCATAGACTACCTAAGAAATTTATTTTTAACAATATTTTAGATTCTTGATTTTCTATTATTTCTAAGTCATTGTATTGAAATAGTGTAATTGATCTCCTTGGTCATGGATTATACACATTCTTATTTATAAGATACATTTGGTTTATGTGACGAATAGAAACTATGATTTTATATCTATCCTAGACATATATTTCTTTTTGATAAAAAATATAATAAATAACAACATTTTATTTATTGGGGTAATATTATTTCTTTCATCATATAATAACATACTAGATTACTATAAAAAAATAAACCTCCTCTCGATCCATTTTATCTAATAATTCCCCAAAATATATTTTTATAGAATCATACATGATTTGAAACAGATGTTTCTCATTGTGAGAAGTAATTTTGGGTGGAGAATTCATCTTTTCATTACGAATAATGAATGATTCTAAACACATCTCAATAAAATTGAATGTTGCATCATTGAATATGGAGATTACACGGTTCATTAATCATTTGAAGAATCTATAATGAATAACATGTAGTAAATGAAATTCATAATACTGATGCTCAAAAATTTAAATCAGGATTGGAAAAATATAATTAAAATTTGATATTTGGAAAAGCAAAAAAAAACAAAATATATTAGTCTAATTGGGTCACAAAATATTATAAATTGATGATTTTTGTTTTATAAGGATTTCATGGTTACCATATGATGGGAAGAAAGCTCCACCGTGTTATATATATAGACAAAGCATGGAATTTATGGGGACCACAGTGTCAAATACTTTTGTTCCTACTATTTGGGAAAATTTACAACCTTTATGAGAAACCACACAATCACTGACCCTGAACACTACATGACTATTGTAGTGTGTGAGCCACATTGATTGAGATCTTCAAATCATAACTTGATTGTAAATCTTTATTGAATTATGAGGATCTCTGGTTTGAGAAACCACATAATTATCTCAAAATTGTTTGAAATATGTAGTGATATTCATGGCCTACTCATATTTCATACCTCTTTAGTATAATGATCACTCACCTATCAAACAATGAAATCTCATAGGATCTATTGTTGAAGTCATCTGTCAAGTCCACCATTTTCTTCATCCCATTACCAAGGCCAAACAACCACCCTATTCTTTTAATTATCTCCCTTAAATTATTAAGAAGAAATATATATATATAATGATAACGGTGAATAGTTCATTGCCCATTTTTTCTCTCCAGAAAAAACACAAGTAATTTTATTATGTTGGAAACTCTTTTATTTTCATGATATTAGAAAACAGATAATAGGATAATTATAATTTTATTAATTTTATTACATGTTTCACGGTGATTTCAACTTGTTATAGTAGAACTCTTATAAAACCATTTTTTATTCTACTTGGTTAATTTCACCCTATACTAGGAATATTTAATGTGGTCAGAAAAGTTTACCAAATATGATTGATGGGAAGACCAAGCATATTGGAATTCATGGTACATTATTTTATATAATCACCTTCTAATTTTATGCATCGACCTGTTCCTTAGGTATATATATTTTTTGGATAATCCAATAAACCAAAATTATCCAAATCCATAACTATTTAGAATAAAGTGGTTTAACAATATTGGATAATTAACATGAGTTAGAATCCACTTATCATATATTACCTTCCTAAAATATGAGAGGACCTGTTTGGGATAAACCTATCATTGAGAGGGTGGGTGAATCAGTGTTGGGGACTTTTTAAACCAATTCCATCGTTTATCCTTGTACCTCTTGACCTGTAAGGATCTTGATTCTCTTATTCTCTTTTCCTTATTTCATGCAATAATAGAATGTAGTAAAAATATTCCCATGATATTTTTTCAAGGGTCACCACTCAATAATAATAGCTACGTCCTTTCCATGCCTGGATATGACCTTTTCATGGATTTTCCACTGTGGTGTGATATGCAATTACAGTGGAGTGGCAAGGAAAATAATACTCTATCAAGTGTAAGTCACCACACTTTAAGGGGTGAAGGGAAACAATCCAATCTTCCTAAGCTAGTGACAACCTATTCCAACTTGCAGCCTCTATCTGGTTCATTATACTGCCTCTAGAGACAATATTCTTTCTTCTTCAAAAGGTAGGTTCTGATCTTGGTCTTCTTTAGGGATCTTCACTTGATTACTTGCAAATAAGTAGGAATGAAATTCTTCTTTCTTTCTTTATCTTCTTCTCTAGTGCAACACAAACTACACTGGACTTCTTTTTTCTTCTTATTAGTGCAAAAACCAATTGCACTAAAACTTCTTCTCTCTTCTTAGATAGAATCACATACACCAATGTGATTATTTAGACACTGAGTATCTGCTCACATAGCATCATATTAATTAAACTTCCCTGAATAATTGTCAACCTTTAGTTGGGAATACCATGTTCTTCCTCCTTTTCTTCACTTATTTCTTTGCAGCAAACCTGTAAGTTGTACACTCTTCATCTTCTTCTGCTTCATCAATGCACAACCAGCTGCACTGAAACCTACTCTTCTTCACACATTCTTTTTTAGTGGATAACCATCTTCACCAAGCTCTTCTTCTTCTTCTTGCTATAATAACATTTTCTCATTGTGATTGTAAAAACAATGAAGTCTAGATCAACATAGCATCATCACAGTTGAACAGAAGTGGGTAAAAACCTCTTTAACAACTCACATATTGCGTGCCAATCCATACATGGGTCCCACCCTACTTACACGCCTCCCTACTTGCGCGCCTCACTACCTGCATGCCTACTCACTACTTGCGCACCACCATTGAGCACAACTCAGAACTTGTGTGCCACATTTGGCTTATACATAAACCGCTTCTTGAAAGAACCTCCCTACTTGCATGCCTATGGAAACTTGTTCACCAAAACATGTACGGAAAAACATGCGTGACAAAACATGTGAGGAAAAACATGCACAAAACTCTAATTGCGCGCCATATAAATAAATATCATCCTACGTGCAACTGCATCTTGCGCGCCACCCTCTGCAACTTGCGCAATCAGATAACCCTCTACTACTTGTGTGCTCAGAGCTCAAATTTTCTCTTATGTGTTGATCAAAGAAAAAATGAGGAGGCTAGTAATCTATTTATAGGCATTTTGGTGACTTGTGCGCCTACACTTGGGCACCAACTCTTGTGCAACGCTCCATCACTTCCACGCCATTCCATCCCTAGCTCGACACATTATTTCCATTGTCTTATTTTGATTGGATGATCTTTGAAATATTAATTGCACGCCACTTACACATGCGTGTCAATACTTTCACTCCACCACTTGTGAACCACTACTTCCACGCCAATACTAGCGCACCACTTTTTTTTTCCTTTGCCATATTTCTGAAATAATGTTATTTGAAATATGACTTGTGCACCTCTACATCACATGCGCGTTGACACATGTGTGCCTCCACTTGCGTGCCACCATTTGCACACCTTCTTCTTTCCTTTTTCATATTTTGATAGTATGATGTTGAAATGTGTTTTTCCAAAAACACTTCTTTACTCTCTCTATCCTTCATACGACTTGCATAATAGGTTCTTCTAACTTATGATATTTTTGAAATTCATATCTGCAGAGAATCGTCTATTTTATGTCCATTATTTTTGGAATATTAAATCCAATGTACTTCTTCATTATCACTTCAAATACTCAGTTCATTTTGGAGTGTTGATTCCAAAGAACTCCAATCATCTCTCTTCATCCAAAAGTGGAGGCTTGAAACTTCTTCAAATACATTGAGTGTTGCAGACAATGTATCACCTTTGATACATGTATTGAAAACTTTAAGAACAGTGCATCAATCATCTAATTTGAAGGCAATGTGTAATTCATGACCTTCTTAGAATGATGAGCCCTTACACACTCTATCTTATTCTTCAACAATTATTCTACACATCATGAAAATCATATGATTCAATAATTTTTGTACGTTATTTCATGGTTCTCACGCAATCATGAAGAGTTGCATGGTCTTCTTCAAATTATATTTCATCTAAAATCATTATTAGATTGATGATACCTCACTATTCTTCATTATTGTAAAGAATGTGTCACCTTTGACAAATGTTCATCGAACTAAGGATCAGTGCATCAATCATCTGAATTTTCTTCATAGAGAATTTCCCAATTATGACATTAAATGGTAGTTTTTCATAACAATTCTCTAGGAATCCTCACTTCATACAATCTCCATTATCATTGGAGGCCTTCTTCATATCCTCATTCATTTTGACCGATATTGACAACGGTTGACAGGAAAAACAATCTTCATACACGAAATGGTCCCAACAATCTCCCCCGTTGTATTTTGTTGTCAATACCTTAAACTGTCCTTAGATGAATGTTTCAATGTCAAAATTGATAATCTTATCTCTCCCCTTTATTTTTTTCTCTCCCCCTTTCATTTCAAACTTTCATTTCACTTTCTCTCTCCCTTATTGACAAGAAATACGATGTTCATGATAGAGAGGGAATCAGTCCTTACTTGAGAAATGTGTCATCAATCATTTCACTCTAAGTCTACATGATCAATGATCGGTGTAGAAAACAAGTGGATTTGTTTTAGACAACAAAGCAGTCCATTACCCACTGAATATGATACCTCATGAGATGAGAACTCACACACATATCTTCAAGTGTAGTGGTATGGAATAACTTCTAGTGGACTACAATTGATACCTATAAGGGTACTCCATGGGCAGCTACACCCCCTGTGTGGGACACACCACCATCCCCAGTGGCAGCCATTTCCTCATTAAGCCATTGTGCGGAGATCCATGCTTCATCTAATGCTCATATGTGAGAGTTCCCAATGATCGGATACATTCCTACCTCTTTTGCCTCTGATACCAATGGTAGAGACCCAAAAATTGACATACCTGGACATTACAATACTTTTACAGAATACTTAATACATAAAAAATACCAACACTCAAAGTCCGTAATAGTTTAGTGTCTTTGGAAACGTGGAATATAAAATTCTTATCATGTTGAATGATCTTCAACATCTTCCTTACCGATCTTCCCCTTTTTGTTCCTTACCTAAAAACTTTCTTTTAATAATGGGGGGAAAACAAAAAAAGGGTGAGCTCAAATTCTCAGTAAGGGTAATCATGGAGCAAATAAACCAAACAATATAAATTTGAAAATAAAAACATGAAAAAAATCTTTAAACATCAAAATCTTGAGAAATGACATTAAACATGGCAGTAGGTAGGCATAGAACATATGGAACATCAATCATGATAAAATAGCATGGAAATAAAACTAGAAATTGTGGAAAAACATTAAGCACATGATATTATTTCCATAGTAGACAAGGAATTATTTCCAAGACCATCTTAGTGGACAAAGTCCCTTTCAGAATCGAGTTCACTCCTCGTTTCAGTCCTATAACACTGAACCGGATTAACATACCATTCCATCCATGTCTATCTCATGAGATATAAATCTTTACCCGATGCATTATAGGGAGATATAGGTTCCAACAATCTCATATTGAAATCATTCTTACATGTGCCATAATCATAAACATAAATCATGCATCATAACCCAAAGAATAAAGTGGGTTTTACAAACATCATCCCATCATAGCATAATCCATATATAACAAATGGATATCATTACATCATAAGAAAAGTGGATCCATGTAAATCATAAAGTCATTATAATTGAATCTTATACATATGAAATAATGTCATCTTAGATGGAAAAATAGTTTTGATAAAACACTTGAAATAAAATCTTGAGAAAAATATCATTTCTTCATCAAAATCAATTTCTTTTCACAAAACATCATGAAATTTTAAAAGAAAGAGATTTTATTGAAAATAATAATGAAATCCTTTGTAGGAAGCTTCATGAAAATAAGTCCTTACAAAATTGTAAAAATCCTTTCATGTCATATATGTTAAAAAAACATTATTCTTGTACTTTTTCCGGAAAAGTAAAAAAGTACCTCATATTGTAAAAAAAGAATGATTCCATACATACCATGTAGTAAAAGTCAAAAATGGGTAAAAAGGACTATAAAATTACATAAAAACACTTTTAGAATACATTGACATGGATGATAACTATAACCCCAGTAAATACATACGAATAAAGAATCTTAGATAATAATGAGATTGGAATAATTATCCCTTACCTAATGTCTGATATGCTTCGTACGTATCCAAACCTCATGTATAATGATTTAAATAATGTCAATGACTTATTAAAGAATCATATTCATTTTTATGATATCATTTATGGTTCACATATGACTTTATATTACCCGTTCTTTTGTAAATTAAAGAGCATTTTGTGTAAAATAGTTTCATTTGTCGTCCGTGTTTTGACTTGTAATTATTCATATGATTACTTAGATCATGATTACTTAATTCCAGAATATAAAACATGATTTATATATAATATTTATTCAGAATATACGTATATATAAAATATCGATAACTGGATAGAATACATCGTTCATGGAGATGGTATGTCGTACGTACGCATGAACGCTGTTTTCATTTCCTTATTGAATTGAATGGAATTAAGTAGATGACATACATATATATATATACATAAATCCAGTAGCATTATTATGTCATATATTTCATTATTATTGCTTATATATTCTTTATAATCATTCTTAAATGGTTAACATGGAGAATGAATCTCATCGCGTCGTGGAGACGGTAGTCCGTACCTACGCACGAGCGATTATATCGTTCCCATAATTATTGAATTGAATTGGAGTGGATGATACAATATATAATAATCTATATGATGGTATAATAACTATTTATAGTTATTCTTTAAACAATTATACCAATCCAATAAAGGTGTTGTTGGAAAAACAGATTACACCACGATGTGGAGACGGTATTCCGTACGTACGCATGCTCGGTGATTTCGTATTCCATAGGATGGATAGAAGGTGAAATGGGGTTGTTTCATATTTATAATAACATATCAGTATATGAGGGATACTGATGTTATTACTTCATAATGAAACCACTAAATAAGCGGATGTATAAGAAGAAAAAAACTTGAATGAATCGGTAGAAGGTATTACCTCTTTCTCGAAGTGCCTCCTTTGAACTTCATTTTAGGGTACTAGAGTTAGTCTTTTGAGAAGACCAGTACCTCTATATAGTTTATAGGGAAGTGGGGAAGTTAAATGGGCAGTGGTTGGATGAGATTCAACGCTCAAAATGGTGTTAGGAGAGGGAGGTGGTGCCCTTTTATAAGGTAGGAGAGAGGCACCTTTGGAAATCTTAAAAATATTATTTTATAATAAATCTAAGACCACTTAAAAACCTCCCAAACTGACTCATATTCGAATATTAGATGATATAGGGTTTTAATCTCATCAATAAATAAAATTTAGACATGTATGGAATTTATTTTAAACATTATCAACTTGATTTATCCTTATTTAATCTATTAAATTTTATTTGTGGTAATAAGATTCTAAATTATAAATTGTTATAAATAATAATTTATGTGCTATGAATTATCCATAATTATATAATTTATGACCTTTTAGACTATATAAATTTCAATTTATAATTTTTAAATATTTTTGTGATTTTTATTCAATTTAATAATATGTTATTTTTATAAAATAACAATAGTGTCAATTTTTACATTATTCATTTAATTGAATTTAAATAAAATCCACCCAGAGGATATATTCAAAATAAAATATTAAATTGGGTCCTAACATGTCATAGTATTCTATAAAATTAGTGTAGAACATTAAATACTTCATATGATATTAAATTTATGAATTTTAAAAGCATTTATTTGATATTTATCTTAATAAAATAATTACAACAACATTTTTGTATAATTATTAAATTTACTTATTTGTATCATAAAAATTAAAAATAAAATACTAGGATGAATTTAAATATTATAATTTACTAAAAATACATTTATATGGATTTATCTTCTAAAAATCCCAAATTTTAAAATGTTATATTTATGAAATTATGAAGGTGACAACTTTGAAATCATATAAAATAAAATAATATAAGTGTCATAATCACTTTTATAAGACTCCAAACGGTCATATATTCGGTCATTGGATAATTATGGTGTATATATACACTATAAATATGTTTTGGTCAGGTTTGTGAGCACTTTAATATGTATTACTATTTCAATAAAAACCATATTATTGATTTTACTAAATAAATATTTTCGGCATCATTAATGTATAAGATAATATGGTAATTAAATAACTATTAAAAATTACAAATAAATTACCATGATAAAGAAAAACATTTTATATTTCAAATGAGTATTTATAACCGAATTTATATTCTGGATAACCTAATATTAAAAATAATTTAATTATTAAAGTTTGAGTGAAACAAATTTCACTTTCCTTTAAATAAAATAAACTCAAGGTCTTAATCACCTTTATGTGGGTTCTAATGGATTCCATTTAGACCCAAATATGCCTTAGGACGAAATATAATCATCCAATTGTATTAATACAAGTGTTAGGGTAATTTTATAATATTATATTTACCATTAATTACCTGATTTACCTTTTAAAATGGTAAATTAAATTTAACGTAGTTACTATTCAAAATGCCCAAAAATATAAAAGTGGTCTATTAATATAATTTGGACCCACTGATTCTGAATATGGAATCCATTTTTCTAAATTCAATACAATAAGTTGCAGAAATTAAATTAAAATTAATCTCAATGTCGAAAGAAAATGGGTTTTTGTTTAAAACATTACAAAAGATTGAATTTATTTAACCTGCGAATTCAATATAAAATAAATGATAATGACATACATTATATTAAGTGGTAAATATATATTCTATTTATACTTTAATACCATTAAATATTTTAATCTAACAATATAAATAATTATGATGAAAAAAATTTTCTTTTATAAAAATATTGCGTGTTTTTACTATTCATTAAAATATGAATGTTATCAGAATAATATGAAAAATTTGTCCAAGGTAAAATGTTATATCCTGATTCGATAGAATAATTTTATTTTTTAAAATTGAACTTATAAACATGTCAAAAACTATATTTAATGTGGGTGCGCCATCAAAACGTGGAAAAACTGCATTTTTTAAAAAATATGTATTTTACCCGAAAAAATTATTTTATTCTCATAAGAGGTTCTAGAAAATGAGTAAGATGAATAATAATGTTATAAAATTAAAAATTTAGTTTATACTATTCATAACTGCTAGTTTGTGATATTATTATAACCATATATCGTTAATTAGTGAAACCCGGTATTGCGTACAACACACGCTATCGATAAAGGTCGTGATTGCATGTAATGCAAGCCAGGTCAGGGTTGCATATTGTGAACTCTCCCTTTTGTGTTTCATATAAAATAATTCAAAACATATTTCATTTATACATTAAACAAAATCTATACTTAATTTTGGATAGAACAATTTCTACAAAACAAACTTGAAATTGTGTGTAAAATGAGCCAAGAATAGTGTTGCGTATACTGCAAGCTAATATGATGTTGCGCATAGCACATGCTAATTTTGGGGTAGCATACAAGATAATACATCAAATAAATTAAAAGAATATTCTTCATAAATTCTTGGGGTGTTACATTCTACCCCCCTTAAAATGAATTTCGACGTCAAAATTCATCGGGGTTATTAATGGTTTACTACCTGAAAGTTTCTTTAATATAAACCCACATCATAAAAAAATAGAATATAAAAACATAACATTAAAAACTAAATTATGAAACGTAACAGTTATCCAAATTAACTAATCACTGGGTTTCCACGTAGAATAGAATAGGTGAAAATATGGATATGGAAGAAAAATCTAACCATCATGTTCTCATGGAGAGTGGTAGAGAACATGGATATGAAAAGGCCAACAATCAGAAAGCCATAAATTTGTGATGATTTGAGGTACCATCTGATTCATCAAGATATAAGGACACTAGGACAACATTATTATTTTTCATGATCATTTCCCTAAAGATGAAGAATTTGAATTTGAAGAAATAGATTCTTTATTTCGGTATAATCTCACTGTTGTTTCTGCATTGAACAATTTCCACTTCATATCATAAAGAAATGAAGTTGAATTTGTCTTCCATGAACTGTTAGCAGTTAATGCGAAAGAATGATAGGTCATTCCATCTGTCTCAATCATAAGGTTAGGAAAATTTATATACATAAGTCCATATATTGTGAGATTAATCATATATGGCTCATAAAAAAGAATTATACTTCAACAATCATACCGCTTAATAAAATAATACTAGTTTCTACTAACCACAGACTTACTGTAGGACAGTGGTTGGCGATGAAGGCATGTCGCACATCAGTTGTCGGTTGATTCCCACAACCTTGTCTGACGCGACGAGTTGTCACCCGTCCTAAGGGTTTTCCTTTTTTCTAGAACAATATTAATATAACATTTAAAAAATAATATCAAAAAGTTCTAGCCTTAAACAATACTAACGTATGTTCAACATATCCATTCCAATCTTTAGGCTTATTCAAAATATGTCCTTCAAACTCATAGTATAAAGAGAATGATTACTAAAGAGGTCATATAACAAGCATGTGAATACCATCATTTATCCCTCATATGTATTGTTGGTCACAATCCAATCATGTGAATACCATAATCATGTATTCTCTTGAAAAATTAATACCCATTGAACCTTAGTGAAAACATAAATGTTGCCAAAAGTTAACTCTTTTCACATATCAAAATCCAAAAATTCTATATACTCAAACCATGATATAATTTTGTCCTTATATCATTCATGATCTCATGAATACTTTCAAACATTTAATTTTCTCTTTATCCCTTCATTATGCACATATCATCTTCTTTCCAAAATATTTGAATCACTTTTAATGGTTACCGGTACCATTCAACATATACTTCAAAATACATTAGAAAAAACAATAGTGTAACAATACTTAGATGTGTCTTTATTACATAGTATCATTACCTATACAACATAAATCTTGATAAACATAAATCATTCCACTACATTCTTATACCATGGACCTTGCTTCAACACTTCTTTCATGTCATATATCATTTGTAGTCTCCTCATCGTCATCCACATAAATACTACCCATATGACCATGTTGATTCACTTGACGAGATTTCCCCTTAGGTAATTGGTTTTCATAATGCCCATACATTCCACATTTAATACATATAATCATTGTTGATGTCGTAGCAATTCCATTATCCTTCTCCATGGCATTAACTGATCTGTTTCCTTTACACTTACTGGATTTGTGTCCTTCTTTTCCACACCCAATGAATCTTCAAGTTCCTTTGAAACATTCTCCTTGATGCCTCTTCCCACATGATTTACATGAGGGAAATTGAACTTTCCTTCCTCGATGATCATCATGAAACTCCATCTTTCTCTTATTAGTTGAGTCAGGAATCTTACCAAAGTTGATATTATTGATCATATTACGAGATTGCTGATTAGGCATAATAATGATCTTTGGACTTCCAAATCCCATTTCATTTGGTTTATCATTAATAATATAATTCCATTGTCCATCATATACTCCATTATCATTAATATTTCTATTTCCAGCCATTTCCTAAAACCCAAAAAGAATAGTGTGGGAGACAAAAGTCATTCTAGGAAAACAACATAATAAAGGAGAAGTACCTTCCAAATATAACATCGTAGGTTTAATTCAAAAATCGCTACCGTAATCCTAGGATTATAACATGTACTTATACTTAACCTTAGGGACATCCCTAAACATACCGTATAAATATCTATTGGGATCTCACTAAATTTTTTGTATCCTAGTTTCCAAAGGTTAACTAAACCTTTCCTCTGATACCAACTTTAGCGGTCTAGAATTACTTCCAGTGGACTATAATTGATACCTATCAGGGCACTCCATGGGTGACTACACCCCCTGGGTCGGACACACCACCATCCCCAGTGGCAACCATTTCCTCATGATGCCCTTAGGCAGAGAGCCATGCTTCGTCCAATGCTCACATGTGAGAGTTCCCAATGATCAGATACATTCCTACCTCATTTTCTTATGATACCAACTATAGAGACCCAAAGCATGACGTACATTGAAATTACATTACTTTTACAGAATACTTAATAAATAACAAAAACCAACACTCAAGGATCGTAATATTTTAGTGTGTTTGGAAACATGAAATATAAACTTCTAATCATGTTGAATGATCATCATCATCTCCCATATAAATCATCCCCTTTTTGGTTTACTTACCTAAAACCTTTCTTTTATTCGTGGGGGAAAAACATAAAACGGGTGAGCTCAAATTCTCATTAAGGGTAAGCAAGGAGAAAATAAAACAAACAATATACATTTGAACATAAAAACATGAACAAAATCATTAAACATCGAAATCTTGAGCAATGACATAAAACATACCAGTATGTAAGGCATAGAACATAATGGAACATCAATCATGAAAAAATAGCATGGAAATAAAACTTGTAATTTTGGAAAAACATTAATCACATGATATGATTTCCATAGAAGCCAAGGCATTGTTTCCAAAACCATCTTAGTGGAAAAAAGTCCCTTTTTGAATCAACTTCACCCCTCATTTCAGTCCTGTAACACTGAACCAGATTAACATACCATTCCGGCCATGTCTATTTCATGAGATATAAATCCTTACCCAATGCATTGGAGGGAGATATAGGTCCCTCCCATCTCATATTGAAATCATTCTTACGTGTACCACAATAATAAACATAAATCATTCATCATAACCCAAAGAATAAAGTGGGTTTTACAAACATCATCCCATCATAACATAATCCATATAAAACAAAAGGATATAATTTCATCATAAGAATAGTTGAACCATGTAAATCATAGAGAAAATATACTTGAAACATACACATATGAAATAATGTCATCTTAGATGGAAAAATGGTTTTGATAAAACACTTGAATTGAATTTTTGAGGAAAATATCATTTCTTCTTCAAAATCAATTTCTTTTCAAAAAACGTCATGCAACATTAAAAGAAAGAGATTTTTTTGAAAATAGACATGAAATATTTTGGAGTATTCTTCATGAAATTATGGATTTATAATGCTGTAAAAATCTTTTCATGCTATATAAGTTAAAAAAACATTCTTCTCGTACTTTTGCCGGAAAAATCAAAAAGTACCACATATGGTAAAAAAAAAATTCATACATACCATGTAGTAAATGTAAAAAATGGGTAAAAGGGACATTAAACATACATAAAAACATTTTTAGAAAACATGGACATGGATTATAATAATAACCCCAGGAAATACTTATGAATAAATAATCTCGGATAAGAATGAGATTGGAATAATTATCCCTTACCTTAGGTCTGATATGCTTTTTACGTATCCAAACCTCCTGTATAATGATTTAAATAATTTCATTTACTTATTAAAGAATCATATTCATTGTTATGATATCATATATGGTTCACTTATGACTTTATATTACCCGTTCTTTTGTAAATTAAAGTGCGTTTTGGGTATAATCGTTTTATTTGTCGTCTGTATTTTGACTTATAATTATTCATATGATTGCTTAGATCATGATAACATATTTCCAGAATATAAAACATGATGTATATATAATATTTATTCAGATTACACATATATATAAAAGATCGATAAATGGAATGAAATACAGCGTTCATGGAGATGGTAGGTCGTATGTACACATGAATGCTGTTTTTGTTTTCCTTATTGAATTGAATGGAATTAAGTAGATGACATACATATATATATATATACATAAATCCTGAAGAATTATTATGTCATATATTTCATTAATATTTCTTATATATACTTTATAATCATTCTTGAATGGTTAACATGGAAAAGGAATCTCATCACGTCGTGGAGACGGTAGTCTGTACGTATGCACAAGCGAAGATATCATTCCCGTAATTATTGAATTGAATTGGAGTGGATGATACAATATATTATAATCCATATGATATTATAATAACTATGTATAGTTATTCTTCATACCATTATTCCCATCCATGTATGGTGGTGTTGAAAAAATAGATTACACCACGGCGTGGAGACGGTATTCCGTACATACGCACGCGCGGTGATTTCGTATTCCGTAGGATGGATAGAAGGTGAAATGGGGTTGTTTCATATTTATAATAACACATCAGTATATGAGGTATAATGATGTTATTACATCATAATGAAACCACTAAATACGAGGAAGTATAAGAAGAAAGAAACTTGAATGAATCGGTAGATGATGTTACCTCTTTCTCGAAGTGCCTCCTTTGTACTTTCACTTAGGGCACTAGAGTTTGTCTTTTGAGAAGAACAGTAGCTCTATAAGGTTTCTAGGTAAGTGGGGAAGTGAAATGGGCAGAGTTTGGCCGAGCTTTAAGGCTTAAAATGGTGTGAGTAGGAGAGGGAGGAGGTGCCCTTTTATAAGGGAGGAGAGAGGCACCTTTGGAAATCTTAAAAATATTAATTTATAATAAATGTAACCGCACTTAAAATCCTCAAAAACTGACTCATATTGATGATAAAAGGTTTTAATATCATAAAACATTAAAATTTAGACATGTAGGAAATTTATTTTAAACATCATCAACTTGATTTATCCTTATTTAATCTATTAAATTTTATTTGTGGTAATAAGATTCTAAATTTTAAATTGTTATAAATAATTACATAAGTTGTGTGAATTATCGATAATTAAATAATTAATGAAATTTTAGACTATATAAATTTTAATTTATAATTTTTAAATATTTTTGGGGGTTTTAAACAATTTAATAATATTTTTTTGTTTATAAAATAACAATAGTGTAAATTTTTACACTATTCATTTATTTCAATTAAAATAAAATCCACACAGAGGATATATTCGAATTAAAATATTTAATAGGTTCCTAACATGTCATATTAATCTTTAAAATTAGTGGAGCACATTAAATAGTTCATATAATATTTATTTTACTATTTGTAAAACCGTTTATTTGATACTTCTCTTAATAAAATAATTACTACATCATTTTGTCTAATTATTAAATATAAATATTTATTGCATAAAAATTAAAAATAAAATAATTGTATGAAGTTAAATCTTATATCATTTATAAGAATACATTTAGTTGAATTTATCTTCTAAAACTCCCAAATTTTAAAATGTTATATTTATTATATTATGAAGGTGACAACTTTGACATCATATTAAATAAAATAATATAACTGTCATAATCACTTTTATAAGACTCCAAACGGTCATATAATAGGTCATTGGATTCTAATGGTGTATATATACACTACCAATTAGTCTTGGTCAGGTTTTTGAGCCCTTTAATATGTATTACTTTTTCAATAAAAATAATATTATTTATTTTTTTGAAAAATAAATAATTTCAGCATCATTAATGAATAAGCTCATATGGAAATTTAATAACTCTTAAATATTACAAATAAATTACAATGATAAAGAAAAACATTTTAGCTTTCAAATGAGAATTTATAACCGAATTTATATTCTGTATAACCATATATTAAAAATACTATAATTATTATTGTTTGAGTGAGACATATTTCACTTTCCATTAAATAAAAATAAACTAATGGTCTTAATCACCTCCCAGTGGGTTCTAATGGATTCCATTTAAACAAAAATATGAATTATGATGAAATATAATCATCCAATTTTATTATGACAACTATTAGGGTGATTTTATAATATTATATTTACCATTTATTACCCGATTTACCTTTTAAAAAAGAAAATATAATTTACCGTAATTACTATTCATAAAGCCCAAAAATAAAAAAGTAGTATATTAATATAATTTGGGCCTACTGATTTCAAATATGGAATCCATTTTTACAAATTCAATACACATAATTTTCATAAATTAAATTAAAATTAATATTGTTGTCGAAAGAAAACGGGTTTTTGTTTAAACCATTGCAAAAGAGTGAATTGATTTAACCTACGAATTCAATGTAAAATAAATTCTAATGAAATACATTATATTAAGTGGTAAAAATATATTCTATTAAATAATTAAAACCATTCAATATTATAATTTAACCACATAAATTATTACGATGAAAAAGTTGTTTTTAATTAAAATATAGCGTGTTTTTACTATTCATTAAAATATGAAAGGTATCAGAATAATATGAAAATTTTATCCAATGTAAAATTTTATATCCTGATTCCAAAGAATAATTATATTTTTTAAAATTGAACTTATAAACATGTCAAAAAGTATATTTAATGTGGGTGTGCCATCAAAAGGCGGAAAAACTGCATTTTTTTAAAAATACTTATTTTACCCGATTTTTTTTATTCTCATACCGTGTTCTATAAAATGAGTAAGATGAATAATAATGTTATAAAATTAAAAATTTAGTTAATATTATTCATAACTTCTAGTTTGGGATAATATTATAACCATATATCGTTGTTTAGGGAAACCTGGTATTGCGTACAACACACGCTATCGAGAAAGGTCGTGATTGCGTGTAATGGAAGCCAGGTCTAGGTTGCGTGTAGTGAAATCTCCCTTTGGTGTTGAGTACAACAAAATTCAAAACTTATTTCATTTATAAATTAAAAAAAATAAACACTTAATGTTGCGTAGAATAATTTCTACAAAACGAACTTGAAATTGTGTGTAACACGAGCCAAGAATAGTGTTGCGTATACTGTAAGCTAATACGATGTCGCGTATAGAACATAATAATTTTGGTGTATCATACAACATAAGACATCAAAAAAATTAAAAAAATATTCTTCACAAATTCTCGGGGAGTAACATCAAGGGTTTTCACTATCATTCAAGGCCGAAGATATTGAATGTGATAGGAAATAATCAACCTGAAATTACTCCACTCACATCAACAAACAGATAAAAAACATTCATGTGCAAATGGCAGGATAAGTGGCCTTGGGGAACATTCTCTCTTCCTATGTCATTTATTATCTTTGTTACACCCCCTATGAATAATGATCTCTATTTTGATTAAACATGGATGATAGATTTAGAAATAACATACCATTTCTAATGACATGATCTTCATAAAATCTTCAGAGTAGTTTAATTTAGTACCAACTTAAGTTGATACTTATTAAGATAATAACTCTGGAAGCTTCTACATGTGTCTCTATCTAAAGAGAACACTTATCTTCACTAAATATCAGGTTCACCCACTGAGATCATTCATCACCTTCAATTCACTGTATTTAAAGAACAAATACAATACACAATGATTTAACAGAATAAAGAGGATCCTCCATGCTTCTTCAATGTGATCAGGATGGCTGAGATGATTTTCTCAACCAAGATGCTCAATTTTCTCCACTCTTCATACTATTACATTTGATATTTAATTTTGAATGTGACTGTGTAGATCTCAATACTTCATCCATCTCTTTGTTTGTGAATCTCATTTCTTCCAGAGATTTCCAAGCACTAGAATCTAACAGTGCAACTCTCATTATATTCATGAATTCTTGTTCTGCTAGAATAAATTCAATGAACATTCTCACAGTATGACCATCCTTGTTGTACGTCACACACAGAACATCATTCTCTTCACGTAGAACCTTTTTTTTCATTTATCCCTAGCCTTTTCTTTTTCATCTTCCATTTTCCTCATTCTGTACAAATTTTCTGGCCAAACCACCAATATATCATTATGGATTGAGGCATTAAGATTGGATCTTCTAAATGGATTCTTCTAAGTGTATTCTTTCTTATTAGTTCTTTTGCATTCACTTCCATTCAACTTTTTGGATTTAGAATACAAGGAATTCTCATCATTACTTATTGAAATCTTCTTGGGAGAATTTTCTTTCACATTTTTCGTCTGATTTCTTCCCGTGAATGCTTCCTAATTAATGTGTAGCTTATGTGGTCTTATTTTCTAATATGAATATGAAAAATTCATATGACCACTCCTATTGCATAAAACATAGATGATATCTAACATTCCAAATCTGTTTGCAGTATACAAATGCTTCTGGTTTGTGGATGCTGCTTCTTCTTCTCCAGATTTCTCCCCCATGAGATGGGATTTCTTTGTGCTTTTACATTTAAGGGATTGTACCAACAATCCAGTGCAAAATTCCCAAACCTATATCTGCACCATCATTGACCATCAAACCTTGAGTTCTATTCATCTTCATGATAAGGTTTCTAAATCTTCTTCTTAGTATGTTGTTCTTTCTATGGGGATCTATATTCCACACTCCTTCCCATATCCACCAGAGCTGTAACGTCCCAGTTCCGGGTGCCACTCAACGGGTGCCCCGAACCTGGTTTTCCACGTGACCTCAAGTGAATTTCCCCAAACGCCAGAGGCTGATGACTAGCAGCGAAGGCCCAAGTCCTATTGCGGGGAAACTATGCCCTCATTTGTCAAAGTGAAACACAGCGTAATAAAATAGAAAAAATAAAGTACAATCTGAATTGATAAACCACACCCATTTTATATCAGAACTGCAGTAAAAGATAACCAACCAGATGTATATATATGATTCAACATGTTCCCAGTTTTATAAAACAACCAAAACATGTTACACTGCAAAACAATACAATTGAAGTACAAGTACAGAAAGGAAAAACAGAATAGTCACCAGCATCATGAGCCTAAGACCGGTCCCATGCTCCCATACACCTCAGCAACAATCAATAAACTGTATAAGTACCCTTGCCCTTATCTACACCTACAGAAACTTAATCTGTTTGGGCCGAAAAGCATGGCCCAAACAGGGTATGAAAAATAAATCCCAGTAGGCACCCACCAATGGTTCATGCCCAACTTCATCGAAACATGCTACAATAGCGTGCAAAAGTAAAATGCAACAAAGTAAGATGTACCGAAAGTAACTAACTTAACCAGTTATATTGACATTTTAAAATCCATTCAATCATTTAATTTAAAATATCACCACATTAAATATTCTAAGTAACAACCAATGTCCACAGACACGTAAACTCAAACCCTCGGGTAAAGAGAAACAAACACAAGAATCTACCCACAGTCATATGGATATCGCGTACCGACATAATAAGTGTTTCCCACAGGCACAGAATAAGTTTCCCACAGGCACGGAAGATGTTACCCATAGGATAATTAGCACACTTCCCACATGCTGATCATAACCCTGCCCTCAGTTTAAAACTGGTAACCAGGACATGCCCAACATGTAAAAAGAATAGTACACAAGCAATTACACTCAAGGAAATTCTATAATAATTACTTTCAAGGATTACCCCCAGGAATCCTGGCCAAATAGCTAAACAGGGGAACGTACCCCCGGGGTGGTCATAGATCCAAGCGGCAATCAAAACAACATTTTTATATCACATTCAATTACCTATTAAATTCTAGCTATTTAAAATAGCCACAGCCTCATCCACACGACACCCTAAATATGGGTTTGTAGCTCAAAAACGCACAAAATTGCAAGAATTTTTGAAAATAAACATCAAGCCACCTACGTTATACGCCAAAAAACGTTATACGTGAACGTCGATTCTAGAAACACCCAAGAACAATGTAGATATGACGTAGAAGAAACACCGTTTAGAAACAAATAACTTCCATTAGAGGAAGAATTGCTAAGATACACACCAGGAGGAGGAAGATCTTTTCTGTGTGGCTCCAACGAGATCGACGGAGGCGGAATCTGTTTCCCGACGTGCACTCGGGGGATCCTCGAAAGCTCCGGCCTTCCTCTCCCGAGCTCTCTTCCCGTTTTAAGCCTTCCCTATAAAAAGGGGAGGATACTGCCCATTTTAAGCGAAAACAAAAGTACACGGTGCATATTTCCAAGTACACAGTGTGTAATTCTCATTTTTAAAATATTCCTCTGGCGGCTTCCCGCTAGCATGGCACTATTCACCTGCCGACGTGACTACACGGCATGTCTCCTTGAGTGCACAACGTGTTCTATCACACAGCTGGCCACCACCATACTATTCGCATGCCGACTGACTACACGGAATATAAGGGACCACTACACTGCGTGTAGTCAGTCTTTACACCATTCGTCCCTTCCATGGTTACACGCCCCGTGTACTCATCCCACATGGGAAAAAGTACATGGAATTTGGAAAAGTACACGGCGTTTACTTCCAAAAATTTGGTATTTGTCCCCATTTTCCATATTTTCATAAAACACTTAAGGAAAAGAGAAAAGAAGAACCCCATACCTCAGAAAGAAGAACCGGGTTCTTACAATCCCCCCCTTAAAGTAATTCATCCCCGAATTTCCCTTCCAAGGGTGGTGAAGATATAGCCATGAATAACTCTAGCCACTATGCATGTACATCTGTCTCCCGCTCCCAGGTTTTGTCCTACAGTCGGCCATGTTTCCATAGCACATGTACAAGAGGAACTAGCCAGCCTCGGAGAACCTTCTTTCTTTTATCAACAATACAAATCGGATGCTCCTAAAAGGACGCATCTACCACAAGATCAACCTCCTCGGGCTGAAAGACATGAGACATGTCTGAATGATACCAGCGCAACTAAGATACATGGATGATGTTGTGCATGGCTCAGTACCTCTGAGGTAACTGCAACCGATAAGAAACTGGCCCGACTCTCTACAGAATCTCAAATGGCCCCACATACCTCGGTGAAAGCTTACCATATCTCCTGATCTTCCTGTGTCCCAGCCTCGGTGAAATACGCCTGAAAAACTGATCCCCGACCATGAACTTTGAAGGTCACCTGCGGCGATCATCATAAGACTTCTGTCGAGACTTCATAGTAGCCATCAGCTTCTGAGTCAACTAGACCTGCTCAGAAGTCTCCTGCACGAGACGTGGTCCCAGTAAATATTCCTCACCTGCCTCTAACCAGCACAAAGTTGATCGGCATGACCTACCATATAAAGCCTCGTATGGTGTTATCTCAATAGTTGAATGAAAGATATTTTTATATGAAAACTCGACTAGGGGTATATGCTTATTCTAAAAGACCCCGAAGTCTAGGATGCATGCACGCTGCATGTCCTCACGCACTTGTATCGTACGCTCTGACTGGCCATCGTTCTGAGGGTGGTAAGCTGTGCTTAGAAGAACCTGTGTATCTAGTGCCCTATAAAAACTCTTCCTAAAATGAGACGTAAATGGGAATCCCTATCTAAAACAATAGAATGAGGAACCCTATTAAGACATACGATCTCTCAGATATAAAACATGTCGATATCATCAACACCAAAGGTCTCCTTGATCAACAAAAATTAAGCTACATTCATGAGTCTGTTCACAACAATCCACACGGAAACATTGCCTCTAGGTGACCTCAGCATCCCAGTCACAAAATCCATCACGACATCATCACATTTCCACTCTGTAATAGGTAACTATTGTAATAGTCTAAATGTCCTCTGATGCTCCGCCTTCACCTACTGATAGGTGGAACACCTTGTAACAATACCAGCTACCTCTCTCTTCATTCCCATCAACTAGTACTAACGTCTCAAGTCGCGGTACATCTTGGTAACTCCGTGATGAACTGCCCAAGCTGAATCATGAAACTCCCGCATCATCTCCTCACATATATCCCATGGAACCCATACTCGTCCATGGAAATGCAGAACCTCATCATCGCTTATCGTTCAACCAAGAGGAGGTACCTCACTTGCAACCTACACCCGTAGAACTAGGCCTTCTAATTCAGAGAGTTGTCTCATCCTCACTATATCCATGAGGGTAGAGGTCACAGCTAAAGAATAAAGATATGTTTTACCCTAACTGTCATGCACCTCCAAATGAATCTCACAGAACAAGGCAATAAGCTTCCACTCATCAAAGGACTCTTGCACTGCCTGTATATGAGTCTTCCTGCTCTGTGCATCAAACACTGCATTACCATTACCAGGCTTATAGAAAAGATCAAAATCGTTGGACTGAAGGTATTTGACCCACCTTCGCTGCCTCATATTCAAGTCACGATTTGTGAAGATATATTTCAGACTTTTTTGGTCAGTGAAAACCACAAAACGTTCTCCCAAAAGATAATGTCTCCAACAGCATAACACATGAACAACTGCAGCCAACTCGAGATCATGTGTTGGGAAATTCCTCTCATGTGGCCTCAACTGCCAAGACTCGTACGCAACAACTCGATCTCCATGCATTAACATAGCTCCAAATCTAATCCTTGATGCCTCACAGTAAACTGTATAGAACCTCCCCTGCTCTAGGGGTATCAAGATCGGTACATATGTCAACTTTTCCTTCATCTCCTGGATGGTTGTCTCGTAAGCTTCTGACCAACCCAATTTCACACCCTTCTTAGTCAATCCCCTCAACGACACTACTAAGCAGGAGAAGTCATGTATGAAGCATCTGTAGTAACCAGTCATCCATAAGGAACTCCATATCACAAACACATTCTTAGGATTCTCCCAAGAAACTACTACTCTCACCTTCTCTAGGTCTACTGAAACTCCTGCCTCTGAGATTATATGACCCAGGAAGTGAATCTGGTCCATCCAAAAGTGGAACTTTGAGAGCATAGCATATATCTGATTCTCTCTCAATGTACTCAATACGATCTCAAGATGGGTGGCATGGTCGTGTCGAGTATGAGAGTAACCAAGATGACGTCTATGAATACTACCACAAAAGGGTCCATATAATAATGGAACACAAAATTCATCAAAGCCATGAAAACTTCTAGCGCGTTCGTGAGTCCAAACGGCATAAATGTATACACGTATAGACCATACCTGCTCCTAAAAGGTGTGAGAGGTATATCATATGGTCTAACACATAGCTGATGATATCCGGATCTCAAGTCAATCTTCGAGAACACTAGTGATCCATGAAGTTGATCACAAATATCATCAATCCTTGGTAAGGGATATCAGTTCTTAATCATCAACTGGTTTAACATCCGATAATCCACACAGAGTCTGAGGGTACAGTCTGCCTACTTCGCAAAGAGAACCGGAGAACCCCAAGGAGATGTACTGGGTCAGATGAAACCTTTTTCCTAAAAATCATTTTACTTCCTCTTGAGCTCCTACAACTCAGGTGTAACCATCCTGTAAGGAGAAATGGACAGTGGCGTTGCTATTAGCCCAATCTCAAGAGAGAAATCCACCTCATGCTCCAAATGAAGACATGAAAAGTCATCTGGGAAGACATCCCTGAAATGATCCACCACTTGAGGGGAATCTGTCTAAAAAGTCCCCTGGTCATCTAGATATAATCCCACAATCTGGGTTGTGACTCCACCTCACCCATGATGCTCTCGTCAATCTCGAGTCGTCTGAACATCCCACTCACCCTTGTATCGAAACACTCGGCCCACTGGTGACATGAAACTCACCCTACGACGATAGTATTCTACAAAGGCTCGAAAAGGAACAAACCATTCCATCCTGAAAATGACTCATTGCAAGTCATCTCTAAGACATAGAGATCCCAAAGGAAGTGAAACCCACCAACCTCAAGGGGGAACTCCATGCACTGATGCACACCAGTCATTCTAGTTCCTAACGGAGTGTCTAGCATCATGATATCAGAAGAAGTAGAAACATAGAGCCCAAGGCTCTCCACTACGAGTATAGATATGAAACTATGTGTAGCACCCATAACAAAAAGTACTAAAGAAAGAATAGAAGCTACTGGAATAGTACCTATGACTGTAGAAGGACCGGGATCCTGCTCATACTGGGTCTCTTGCACCAAATATGACTACCCCTTGCCACGCCCTGCAACATAGCCTGACTACCCTGAGTTGTCCTGCCCTGCTGCCTCTGAGATCCTAGTGTCTGGCTACAATGGCCACAACCACCATCACTTCCTACACACCCTGACGTATTCTAGTTCACTAACTGGTAAGAAGCCACTGTTCCTTCTCCCGCACGCTGAGTCTACAAATAACCCCTCTCACTAGACATCGGTGGAAACTCCCTGCAAAAGCGCTGCATATGACCCATCCTGCTGCAAGATCAGCACTCCACTACGTCTCGTGGACACTGAGGTCTCTTGTTCCCCTCTCTACCAAACTGGTAGCACAAGACCTGGCCACCTGAAGAATTCTTCTGATCGGTACTGCCACCCTGAGATAAGCCTATCTGTCTCTTCCTCTTTCTAGCAGAAATAGTACCAGTAACTCGTGATGAACCGCCCAGGCCCACACAACTACATTCCCATAGGTTCCTCTCTCTATAATCAGTTTATGATTCACAATATCTTGTACTGAAAGCAACCTGAAGACATTCAAGAGTGCTCGGATTTCATATCGAAGACCATCCTCAAAGCATATGGATCTTAGTGTCTCATCGCCCACCAGGGTGCAAAATGCTGAAGCTCGGTGAAATGAGCATAATAAGCCATCACTGACATAACGCCCTGCTGCAGATTCATGAAATCTTGAGGTCTATCTACCCTCAGCATCTCTGAGAAGAAGAATTCATAGAAGGCTCTCTGGAAATAATCCCACACCATGTCTCTGTGATGCTCTGACTGGGTGGTAACATCCCACCAACTCATGGCGGAATCACAAAGCATGTATGTCGCGAGCTTGACCCTCCACCCTGGAGGTGTCTCAAGTTGCTTGAAAATAGTCTTCAACGATTATATCCAAGACTCCGTAGCCTGAGGTCCGCCATCCATTAAAAATTTAGGCAGATGCTGCTGCTAAATGATACGTGTCAGCTCAGTCATTGATGTGGCAGCCGGCGGTGCTCCCTGAATGGTCAGCATGAACAGCATAAAGCCTTCACAGAATTGTGCATCTGCGCCTGTGCCCGGTATAACGGCTGGCGCCGCATCTGGCTCTTCTGGAAGACCAACTGGTAGCCCATGGCCCACCATCTCTGGAGTATAGTTTTCGCTGCTCTCCTAGAGAACAACGCATGGTCATCTCGGCGGCATGACACTACAAGTTCAAAAAAACACACCTTTATAACATGGTTAACAACGACCAAAAATGATGAAACCCAAAAGGAAACATGAAGAATGAGGAAATCAAAACTTTCAAAACAATACTACACTACATGTATACTTACTACACGATGTGTACTTAACTTCTCTTCCCTTGCCCGGGTCTTTCTACATGGCTAAGTCACATGGCTCCCATGGTACAAAACTACACTGTGTGTATAAAATATACACGGCTTGTACGGTGAAATTTTACTACTACCCGTGTTGTTTGTGACATGGCCGACTACTCGGCTTGATACTATACATTGTGTTACACCCACACACGCGTGTACACCACCTCATTTCCCAGCAACACAGCTTACTCCACACGGTCTGTCCTTAGACAAGACTACACAGAATGTCCAACGGGTACACGGCATGTACTAGACGAGCTTCGCCGACCCGTGTTGATAGTTAGATGGCCGGATACACGGCTCAACCCACACAGAGTGTTCTATATACACATTGTGTATATTCAAAAGGATTACCCAGACCCGTGTTTTTAGTTACACGGTTGGGTTCCCAAGTCACACTACACGGCATGTTCTTCATTGACACGATGTGTTCAAGAAATGAATACACCAGACCATGTTTGTTAGTTACAAGGCCAGGTCTCCAGGTCAACACTACACGATGTGTACATTCGGTACACGGCGTGTTCGCCCCATGCGCTCCCATTCCCCGTTTCACCACCCACATATTTTGTGACACATAACGAGACTACACGGCGTGTACTTTGGGTACACGGCATGTACTTAAAATGTTTATTTTTCTTCCCGAACAGAAGACCATACACGACGTGTTGAATGTACTACATGGCGTGTATACTGGAAATTCATTACAGTATGCCTCAAAAACTTTTCCAAAACCTAGAAAACACCGAAAAACGACACCTAAGTGAAAATTCCAATCTGTGAGGGCCCATACTCCCAAAGAATCAATGTCTGACATCTTATCTGTGTTATAAAAAAAATTAACAGTCAATGATCCACCAAATTCTGGTAAATGGGGGCCCATACTCCCCAAAGACCAATGTTTGGCATCAATTCTTTTGACATGTTTATACAAAAATACCATATCACGTAGAAGGTATTTATCAAGCAGCTATCACAACATAATGATTTTCTAGCACAACAACTATCACAACAACATGCACTTTCTAATGCACCTACATGTAATGGAATCTTTGCCTGGCATGTGATTTAGAGCATGTGCCTAAATGATGCATGAGATGGAATACCCTTATCTCATCAGGTTGCAACTAAATAGATCCCATGGATAAAATAAAACAACACACCACAAGTGCGTCACCCAATAGTGAAATTAAATCAACTGTAAAATTTTCAAAATCAAAAGAATTGCAACACGTGGTAAATTGGATTTTCCCTGTACATGGGTTAGATATTCCCGGGAACAACTCATTACGCACTACTGGTCTTGTCCTATACCTGACCAACGCTCCATACAATAAGTCAAAGAAAAGAATCCCACCTCTGATACAACTTTGTAATGTCCCGATTCCGAGTGCCACTCAACGGGTGCCCTGAACCCAGTTCGCCACGTGACCTCAAGCGCATTTCCCCAAAAGCCAGAGGCTGCCAACTAGCAGTGAGGGCCCAGGTCTGATAGTGGTGAAACTATGACCTCATTTTTCAAAGTGAAATGCAGTTGAATAAAATTGGAATCATATAGTAACAGTGGAAGAAATAAACCATAGACATTTCATGTAACAACTATAGGAAAAGATAAACTACCAGATGTATAGATATGATGCAACATGTTCCTAGTTCTATAAAACAGCCAAAACATGTTACACTGAAACACAACACAACTGAAGTACAAGTACAGAAAGGAAAAATGGAATAGTCAGCAACATCGTGAGACTAAGCCTGCTCCCATGGTCCCCTAAACGTCAACAGAAATAAATTACCTTTATAAGCACCCTTGCCCTTATACACACCTGCAGAAACATAATCTGTTGGGGCCGAAAGGCATGGCCCAAATAGGGTGTGAGAAATTAATCCTAATAGGCACCCACCAATGGCCCGGGGATAACTATGTGAAAACATGCTACAACAGCATGCAAAAGTAAAATGCAATAATGTAAGTATTACCGAATGTAACTAACTTAACCAGTTATATTTTCATTTTAATATCCATTCAATCATTTAATTTAAAATATCAGCATAGTGAATATTCTAAGTAATATCCAATGTACACAGACACGTAAACACATACCCTCGTGTAAAGAGAAACCAACACAAGAATCTACCCAAAGGAATACGGATATCACCCACATGCGTAAGAAGTGTCACCCACAAGCACAGAATCAGCTGCCCACAGGCACAGAAGAAGTTTCCCACAGGCTATGTAGTACACTGCCCACAAGCTGATCACAACACTACCCTCAGGCTAAAACAGGTAACTGGGACATGCCCAATATGTAAACAAACAGTACACAATCAATTCCTCTCAAGGAAATTCTATAATTATTACTTTCATGGCGTACCCTTGGGTATCCTGGCCAAACGGCTAAACAGAGGAACGCACCCCCGGGGTGGTCCTGGATCCAAGCGGTGATCCCAAACAACATTTTTATATCACATTAAATAACCTATTCAATTGTAGGTATTTAAAATAGACACGAACTTAGCCACATGACACCCTAAATATGGGTACGTAGCTCAAAAATGCACAAAAACGCACGACAATTGGAAAATAAACACCAAGCCACCTACCTTATACGCCAACGAACATTATACGTGAACGTTGATTCCAGAAACGCACACGAATGATGTAGATATGACGTATAAGAAACACTGTTTAAATTAAAATAACTTCCATTCGAGGAAGAATTGGTAAGAGACACACCAGGAGGAGGAAGATCTTACCCGTGTGGTTCCAACGAGATCGACGAAGGCAGAATCCGATTCTCGACATGCACTTGGCAGATCCTTGAAAGCTCCGGCCTTCCTCTCCTGAGCTCTCTTCTCATTCTAAGCCTTCCCTCTGAACAGGGGAGGCCACATCCCATTTTAACCAAAAAGATAAAATTTACATGGCATGTATTTACTATTACACGACATGTACTTATCATTTTTAAACTGTTCATTTAGCAGCTTCCCGCCAGCATGGCGCTGTTCACATGCCAACGTGACTACACGACGTGTCTCCTTGAGTACACGGCGTGTTCTATCACACAGCTATCCACTACCTTACGATTCACCTGGTGATTGACTACATGACGTGTAAGGGACCACTACACAACATGTAGTCAGTCTTTACACCCTTCATCACCAACATGGTCAGATGCCCCGTGTACTCATCCCACACGGCCAAAATTACACGGTGTGTGGAAAAGTACACGGCGTGTACTTCCAAAAATATGGGAATTTTCCCCATTTTCCATATTTTCCCAAAACACTTATGGGAAAAAGAAAATAAGAAACCTGTACCTCAAAAATAATAACCGGGTTCTTACAATAGCCATGGTGGTAGGTTTCTTCTAACTTTTCTTCATCCATACTTGTTTACAATTTTTCTTCCAACCTGAACATTTTGTAGAAAAATTTTTAAAAACATTAGTTCAAGTTTGTATGGATTATACATTTACATTCATAGCTACATGTGATGATTTGATGAGTTATTTACTGATCTTCTTATCAGATTTTAATGGTCTTTTGATAGTAGAATCCCCCAGTGAACATTGGGTACAAGCAGCAACTGTTTCCTTCTATTGTGGAGACACAATATGTGTCATCTCAAGATTGGACATCTGATCTTCCAACTCTAGACATCTCATTTTGGGGATGACCTTTTGGTCATAAATCATAGTCATCTTATCTTCACAAGCCTTATTCAATCTTTCAACTTCATCTTCATGCATCTTCGATTTGTTTTGTAACAAAGAGTCAAGTTTACTGATCTTCTTGGAGTTATCATCCATATATTACTTCTTGACTTCATTGCCCCTCTTCATCTCGTCTTCAATTGAATGGATCTTATCTTCTAGAGTCCTGTTGACTCCCTCCTTTTCTTTAACATCTTTTAACCACTTTGAAGAACTTTCATCAAATCCCCAATTTGTTTCTTCAAAGGCTCCAACCTGTCTGCAGACCTTTATACAATAAACATTTTTTTCTTGTAAGCCTTTCTCCAAAACATCTGTTTCTTCTTCTAGCTGAGTGATATTTTCGTGCATGCACTGAAATAATCAACAAACTAGTGATGTACATTCTTCATGAATACCACGCATAAACATTTTTATTCTATCAACTGATATTTCATGAGATGTTGTAGATTGATCCTCACCACATGTGATAGAATTTTCATAATTAGAATAATTTCCAAATGTACAAAAACATACCTCTTGAACAGTTGAGGTAGAAAGGCTGTCCATATAATTGATGGTAGCTTGAGCCACCATCTCATTACATTCCATGTCTAGTGTGTCTACAATGTTATCTACATATAGGGAACCAGATGCTTCCACTTCTTCGAATAAGAGGTAATTTTTCTTCAACCGTCTATTCTATTTAATTTTCCGATTCAATATGGTCTTGGTAGATATATCCTTCTAATCAAAGGTAAATGAATCTTCACGAACAATTATCTTCATTGTTGAATTAGGAAAAGAACTCAAATCCTTAGAAGAGAATAACTTCAATGTAGAGAATCCAATAGAGGTGAACCTCCCGCTGATACCAATTGAGAGGACCAGTTTGGGATAAATCTAACACTGAGAGGGGGTAGAATCTGTGTTGGGGACTTTTTAAACCAATTCCACCATTTATCCTTGTACCTCTTGACCTATTAGGATCTTGATTCTCTTATTCTCTTTTACCTGTCGCATGCAATAATAGAAAGTAGTAAAAATATGTACATGATAGTTTTACAATGTTCACCACTCAATAAGAGTTACTACGTCCTCGCCAGGCTTGGATATGACCAGTGCATGGATTATCCACTATGATGTGATATGAAATTACAATGGAGTGGCTAGGAAAACAATCCTCTAGCCACTATAAGTCCCTACACTATGAAGGGGGGAGGGAAACAATCCAATCTTCATGGGCTGGTGATAACCTAGTCCAACATGAACCCTCTAGCTGGTTCCTTATACAGACTATGGAGACATTCTTATTCTTTATTCAAAAGGTAGGTTCTTCTCTTGGTCTTCTTTAGTGCTCTACACATGATTACTTGGAAAGCAGTAGGCAAGAAATTCTTATTTCTTTCATTCTCTTGTTCTCTAGTGTAACACTAACTGCACTAGACTTATTCTTTTTTCTTCTTAGTGCAACAACCAACTGCACTAAAACTTCTTCTCTCTTCTTAGCTAGAATCACATACTTCAATGTGATTATTCAGACACTGAGGATCCACTCACATTACATCATCTGAATTAAACTACCCTAAATAATTACCTACCTTTAGTTGGGGATACTCTGTTCCTCTTCTTATTCTCCACTTCTTTCTATGTCGCAGACCTGTAAGCTGCACACTCTTCTTCTTCTTCTTCTTCTTCAAAGCACAAACAGCTGCACGGAAACCTAATATTATTCACATGTTCTCTTTCAGTGAAAAACCATATGCAATGAGCTCTTCTTCTTCTTCTTTTTTCTAGAACCACATTTTCTCATTGTGATTGTAAAAACAATGACGTCAAGATCAACTTAGCATCAACACAGTTGAACAGATGCTGGTAAAAACCTCTAGAACAACTCATTTCTTGTGTGCCAATCCTTACATGCCTGCCACCCTGCTTGCACGCCTCCCTACATGCGCCCCTTACTACTATTATGCCACCAGCTTGTGCGCCTACTCACTACTTGTGCTCCACCATTGAGCATAGCTCAGAACTTTCGCACCACCTTTGTCTTATACACAAGCTGCTTCTCAAAACCACCTCCTTACATGCGCACATCTGGAAACTTGCGCGTCATAACTTGTGTGGAAAAACTTGCATAACAAAACATGCACGACAAAACTTGAGCTCCACTGCAGCTTGCATGCCTCCCACTGCTACTTGCGCGATCAGAGCACCTTCTACAAATTTCACGCTCAGAGCTCAAATTTTACCTAAAGTGTTGAGCATAGAAAAAATGAGGAGGATAGTCATCTATTTATAGGCATTTTGGTGACTTGCGCGCCTACAATTGCGCACCATTACTTGTGCGCCGCTCCACCACTTGCATGCCGCTTCATCACTTGTGCACATTTCCATCACTATCACGACAAATTCCTTCCATTGTATTATTTTGATTGGATGATCTTTGAAATATGACTTGCACGCCACTAACACTTTGGCGTCAATACATGCATGCCACCACTTGCGCGCCACTACTTACGCACCAATACTTGTGCACCACATTCATTCCATTTACATATTTCTTAAAGAATTCTATTTGAAATATGACTTGCAGGCCTCTACATCACTTGTGCACTGACACTTGCGCGCCTCCACTTGTACTACTTATTCTTGACTTTTTCATTTTTGGATAGTATGATGTTGAAATGTGTTTTTCCAAAACACTTCTTTACTCTATATATCCTTCATAGGGCTGGCATCACAAGTTCTCATAACATATGATATTTGTAAAATACATATAAGCAAAGCATCATCTGGTTTATGTCCATTATTATTGGAAAATGAATCCCAAAGTACATATTCATTCTCACTTCAAATCCTCAGTTCCATTTGGAGTGTTAATTCCAATGAACTCCAATCACCTCTCTTCATCCAAATGTGGAGGCTTGAAGCTTCTTTAAATACGTTGAGTGTTGTAGACAATGTATCACCCTTGATACATGTATTGAAAGCTTTAAGAACAGCGCAACAATCATCTGATTTCAAGGCAATGTGTAATTCATGACCTTTATATAATTCCAAACCCTTCCATACTCTCTCTTCTTCATGACCCATAATTCTACAAATCAGGAAAATCATATGATTTTATTCTTCAAGTATGTTCTTTCATGGTTCTCATGCAATCATTAAAAGTTTTATGGTCTTCATCAAATTATCTTTCTTCCGTAATCATCCTTAGATGGATGATACCTCACCATTCTGCATTATTGTAAACATGTGTCATTTTTGACACATGTTCTTAGAACTAAGGATTAGTGCATCAATTTTCTGAATTTTCTTCATAGAGAATTTTCCATGTATGACATTCAATGCTATGATTTCATAAAAATTCTCCAGGCATCCTCACTTCATACAATCTCCGTTAACTTTGGAGGCCTTCATTGTATCCTTATAAATTTTTACTGATATTGACAACTATTGAAAACAAATACAATATTCATACACGAAGTGGTCACATAAAAATAATCTCCTAGGAAATCATACCTTTTAATAAAAAATTTCATTGGAATAATTATAATAGATTCCCATGGTAATTAGGATCAATATCAGGAATCCACCAAAGCAATTACATTCATCTCAATGATGAATATTTTATTCATCCAATGAAACCAACCAAATAGGTTATCCATCCAATATTAATTAACTAGAAGATACAAAAACATATCTTATACATCCTATATTCCATATCGCATCACACATCCACCAATGAATATTTATTTGATTCATCATGAGCCTCCGTTTGAGGTGTTAGCCACATAACCCATATCTATTTTTTCTCAATGGTCCTTATCCAAAAATAATCATCTTAGGGTATCCTCATAATCATAATCCCCACTTACTCCCCTATTTCTATAATTTTCATGGCACATTCATCCTCACAACAAGACAATTATATGTATTGACAATGCCCTTGTCATAGAACATTAAACTATGTGATGAAATCCTTACCACATGATAATAATGTTTATGGTTTGTTCCTTGTCTCATGAACATATAGAATTCCACTTAAAACTATATGATATTTCATTATTTATCAACATTATACATTGGAATCCATTTTTTTGATTAAACCCTCAAAATTAATAACTTATTTCAATCCTCATTAGGCTATATTCATCTTAAGCTCGTTTACATCATTCCCTCATCTATCCACTCCCCAAGGAGTCTGAATGTCTTACCAGTTTGGCTCATATTACATACAAACCATCCATTACTCAGTATATATTCCTTTTAGTTCCTTTTCCAAACCTAGAGGGATAAATTATATCAATGTTTTATCATATTATTCTCAGAATGAAATATCTTGATGAGAGCCACCTTCACTATTCCATATTTATTATAAGAAAAACTAATTCTCAATGGGTTTCATTACCTTCATGGTCACCCAAAAATGTTCACTCATGAATAATTCCCACACCTATCAATTTTATTAACCTTTAACCTAGTAATACATTATTCTCATGTTTATTATGCTTTGATCAGTCCTTTTTCTCATGACCATAAAAGGTATGATGTGTCCAGTTATGGGACACTGAACAATATGGATTCAGATTCCCTTCATAGGGATGTATGGAAATCCCTTATGAAAGGGATCATGATCATGAAATTAATGCATTTTCTATCCACAAGGGAAATAAATTCTTGATTTCCATGCTTTCTGGGTTTAATATATTGTTTGAATATTGAATAGATTAATTTTTGAGACAAAATAATAAGTCAATAAATTTAATTTTATTATTCTAAGATGGGATACCATCCAGTCAACATGTTTTGGGAAGGATTAATGGTAATTTTTTAAATTAATTAGAGAGTTCCTATGTAGAAAATACCCCCCAAGGATGTTGATGTTCTGACCTCCCATCCTCTCAACCACCATCCATTCAAATGTGTAAATGGACTAAGAACATAATGAATTATTACATTTGGGTAAGTAGGTCTAGTAAAATATTCTTCTAAAACTATCATGGATGTGAAATTCATCAGATTTTTTCATTATAATACTTTTTGATCTCAAAATTGATTATTTTGATATCAAGAACCTCCAACAATAATTAATTCTTTGGATTAAAACACATTTTCAATAATCAAAATGGTGAATGCCACACAGATCCTTAAACTATCACCACACATGTACATATCAATGATGTTTAATTTTCATTATCATTTTAGGATATTTTGATGTTTTTTATCACAAATATTAACAATGTGTAACCCTATGTGAAGCTGTCATCTATTCCAACACATCCACATAATAATGATGACCAATATTAACATAAAATATTGAGCTTTTTTTTCAGGATCAAACAAATGATGACATGTTTAAACCCATGTGAATCGATAAGTTGTTAAGTCTGTTGAAATTTTGTAGAAGTTAAATTCAGACATACATGTCATTCTCTTTTATATGTTCCATGAACATAAATATTGAACCCAACATGAATCGTTCAATTGTTTCAACCCTTCAGAATATGAAATAATATTAAATTTTCCATTCACATTGGGCCATTTTGAATGTTACAAAACATTCATAGTATAATGTTATATAGAAATAAGAAATTTGATTATTCATTTTTTTACAATTTGGGATGCTACACATATCTATTTCATTTAAAAAAATGATTAATTTCATAGATCCAATATAGGGATCCCTTCCATCAAAAAATAGTTTAGTCTAGAAGTTCTACTATGTTTACAACTACAACTAGGGCCAGGCCCACTCAAATGATTATTTCCCCAATAAAATGATTCCATTGACATATGCTCAAAAATAATATTATAGAATACCACCATAATGGAAGGATCTTGAATTTTGAGGGGGAATGTGGATGGAATTAAGTGATGAATAACTTCAAATTCCCTATTCATAAAATGAAGATTGTAATTTAAATGTAGTTGGGGACAATTTTGACCTAAAAAATTTTCAATGAACTCTCCCAAAATGAAGAAAAATATTCCTCCCATATTTGAGGGAGGTCGAAATTGAGGGAAACCATGATCTCAAGGAAACTACAGTGTCTCCATAGAGGTCTCCCATTGTTATTCATTAGCATCTTCTGTTTCTTGTATTCCAAATTACGAATCCTATTAAATAATTGATTTTTCATGATGACCATACAAAAACTATACCAATGGAGGTTCCCCATAGGTCTTGTTGTGGGGGAATAAATGTAACAATAAAGGGAATAGATGATGCACCTTCATCCTCTGAAATTAATATATGATATATTCTAGTCACTAATTGGGTAGCATCTCATATTATGGCCCTTGTTGTAGAAAAAAACTAGTACGTGGTCAAAAAACATGATGAGGTGCACAATCCATCCTCTATATATTAGTATAATTTGAATATCCTAATATATATAGAGAAATGGGATAGGACTCATACACCCACTTATATCAGAGTTCTATATCAACTTATCTAGGGGGAATATGAACATTCACATTTTCCTTTGTAGGATATTTATAATAAAAAAGAATATTTTAATAGAAATGATAGAAACCATCCATCATATTCCAATGATTAATAGGGGATGATTGAAAATTCATTCTATCCATGACATAGTACCCAATTCATATTTTAAAATTACTACTTAGGGGTTGTTACATGTTTTCTCCCATTTAATGGGATCATTGACCTATTCAAATAAAGTATAAAACGACAGATTAGGAATATATTCCCCATTATTTCACAAAATGACAATATATACCATCGATTACATTAGGGCAGGAACCTAACCCTATCATCATCATAAATGATAGAAAATGATATATTCTATTGGACTATAAAATACATGGGAGGGAACATATTATAATTTGTGTTTAGGGTTTTCAATAGGGTACTTCGAAGGCAATCACAATGAATTGATATATCCAAAATGAAGTCTTAAAATGATGTAAACATGTAATAGTTTTAGTGGTGGAATAATACTAATAGAATATATTGTTGTGTTAAAGGAGTCATGTGTATATTATTACTCACTCCAATAAGATAGTGATCAATACACACCAATGTCTACATCGGGGAGGGTAAATATTCCTTCTCCCATTATACAAGATCATTGATGTGTTACGATGTGGGATGAAAATATTAAAAGGGAACTTATCTACATTCTAAATTGGTTATTTCAGAATATATATAAAATATAATAATGTTAGGCTCATATTACATTCAACAACATATAGTATTTATATTAAATTATATAATTCATTTTACAAGAGTCACATATTCATTAATATGTTAAAAGGTCATTGATGTAACATCCTGAATCCGGGTGACACTCAATGGGTGCCCCATACCCGGTTGGTCACATGACCTCAAAAACATTTCCCAAAATGCCAGAGGCTGCCGACTCGCTGCGAGGGCCCTGGTATGGTAGTGGGATAACTATTCCCTCATTTTTTATAGTGCATCGCAATGGAAAAGATAAATAACATACAACAGCGGAAGTAGTAAACAATATACAACTGAATGGACTACAGAAGTAAAAGGGAACCATCATTCATATATATATAAAGATGAATCATGTCACTAATTCTATAAAAACTGCCAGAACAAGATACACTGCAATATAAAACAATACAACTCAATGTACAGTGTATATCAGACAGACCAAAATAGTGTGAATAGAATGCAGCAGTATCGCAAGCCTAAGCTCGGTCTTATGATCTCCTACTCCTCTACTACAATCATGTACCTGTATAGGGGCCATTTCCCCTATTGACACCTGCAGCAATATAGTCTGTTTGGGCTGAAAGTAGGACCCAAACTGGGTTTGAGAAATAAATCCCAGTAGGCACCCACCAAAATCTCATTCCCAACTGTCAGTGAAAATATGCAACAACAATGTGAAAAAGTAAAATATAGTAAACTAGTAAGTACAAAAAATCAACTATCACTACCAGTTCCATTTCTATTTTAATTATTACTTATCAACTCCAATCTTGTTCTTCGGCTCGAAAGGTACAACATCGAAAATCACCATTATGAATATACAAAAATAAATAGTGTCCTCCGACATGTCAAACCATACCCTCAGGTAATCCAAATCTTGACCTTGGACTAACAGAGCCACACCATCATGCTAATCAGAATCTTGCCCTCATGATAACAGAACCATGCCCTCAAGCTAATCAGAATCATGACTTCAAGAGATTTCCCTATACAATAACGAATATTTCCCTCGGGTATACGAGAAAATATCTTGAGGCACAAAAGCAACAAAACTCATGCATATGAAACTTTTCCCTAAGGATAAATGAAACACTTTCCCTCTTGCTAAACAAACACATTCCCTCATGCAAAATAAAATAGTACCCTCAGGATAAATGAAACACATTCCATTAGGCTAAATAGAACACTACCCTTAGGTGTAAGGAACTAGGTCGAGCCGCAAGCAAAAACAAGAAATTTATATAAATTTTCTCTCAAGAAAATTCATTATGCAATATAATCATGGAATACCCTTGGGTATCCTGTAAAAACGCTAAAAAGAGGAATGCACCCCCATGGTGGTCCTGGATCCAAGCAGTGATCCCAAACAACAGTTTAAACTTATCATTAGATAATCTATACAATCCTATATATCTTTTCAGCAAAGTCCTCTGCCATACGACACCCCAACCATGTGATCATAGCACGACAGTACACAAATTCAACTCAACAGTTGGAAATAAACACTAGAACACCTACCTCAATCATCCCTAATCGTTATACATGAAAAATACCTTCTGAATAGTTCAAGAAAGACGTATATCTAGGATAAAAGATTTCTTTCTCAAATGCAAATAAGTTCCCTCAGAGGAAGAATTGGTAATAACTTCGCAAGGATAGGGGAGGGCTTACCCGTACGTTCCCAATGTGATCAATGGAGGCGGAATTGGATTCTTGGTGCGTGATTGGGTGATCTCCAAAGCTCATACCGTCCTCCCGAGCTACAAACGGAAGTTCTACCTCCTCTACCAAATGATGAGGCTACTGCCCTTTTTAAGTGTCAAAAAAAACTACACGACCTGTGCTATCATGCACACGGCGTGTACTTTTCATTTTTTAAATTGTTCCCCTAATGGCTTCTTTCCACTATGGTAGTGTTCATCTGTCGACATGAGTACACAACATGTATTCATGATTACATGGTGTGTACTGTCACTCTGATGGCGTCTGCCTCCACCACCTTACTGTTCACCTGTCGACTGACTACACAATGTGTAAATACTAAGTACATGGCATGTAGTTATTTTTAACAACCTTCATCGCCAACAGGCCTACACGCCCTGTGTACTCATCCCACATGTCCAAAGTACACATTGTGTGAAAAGGTACACGGCGTGTACCCAAAAAATTTGGGATTTTTACCCATTTTCCTTATTTTCTCAAAAACACATAAGGAAAAAGGAAAAAAGAAACTCTTACCACAAGAATAAGAACCGAGTTCCTACAAAATTTCCCCTTTAAATCAATTCATCCCCAAATTTCCCTTCCAATGGTGGCGAAGATAAGGCTCAAAACAACTGTGTCCATTGAGCACATACATCAGTCTCCCGCTCCCAAGTTTCATCTTGTACTCGGCCCTGCTTCCATGACACCCATATGAGAGGAACTGACTGGCCTCAGTGAACCATAATGCTCCTATCAACAATAAAAATCAGATGGTACTCAAAGACACATTGACCTGAAGCTCAACCTCCTCGAGTTGAAAAACGTGATACAGGTTTGAGTGATAACGGCGCAGCTGCGATACATTAAATACATCATGCACGACCTGGTATCTCTGTGGTAACTACAACCGGTAGGCAACCGGCCCAAATCTCTCCAGAATCTCAAATGACCCAACATACATCGGTGAAAGTTTATCTTGTCTCATGATCCATCTGTGTCCCAACCTCGGTGAAACATGCACGATAACATGATTCCCGACCATGAACTCCAAGGGTCATCTACAACGATCAGTATAAGATTTATGAAGATATTGTGTGGTATCTGTCCACTTCTGTATCAACTGGACCTGATCTGAAGTCTCCTACATGAGACATGGTCCCAGTAAATCTGTCTCACCTACCTCCATCCACCACAATCCTAATCGATACTACCTGCCATATAGATCCTCTTAAGGTTCCATCTCAACAGTTTCTAGAAAAATGTTATTGTATTCAAACTCGACTAGGGGTATGTGCCTCTCCCATGAGCCCTCAAATTCCAGGACGTAAGCACATAGCATGTCCTCAAGCACCTATATCGTACGTTCTAACTGACCATCGGTTGGAGGGTGCTATGTTGTGCTCAGAAGTACCTGTGTACCCAGTTCCCTCTGAAAACTTTTCCCGAAACGTGAGGTAAAGATGGTATCCCTATCTAAAATGATAGACCGCAGGACCCCATGAAGATGTATGAGATCTCAGATATACATCTTTCTAATCTTGTAAACACTGATGGTCTGTTTGATTAGAAAAAAGTTAGCTACCTTTATGAGTATGTCCAAAACAACCCACATGGAATCATTGCATTGAGGTGACCTTGACAACCTAGTCAATAAATACATCAAAAAATAATTTCATTTCCATTCTGGAATGGGTAACTACTGTAATATCCTAGCTAGACTCTGATGCTCCGCATTCACCTACGGAAAGGTTGAACAACTCGTAACAAAACCATCTACCTCACATTTCATACTCAGTCACCAATACTGAAGTCTCAAGTCACTGTACATTTTGGTAACTCTGGGATGAACAACCCACAATGAAGCATGAAACTCCCACATAAACATCTCACATTTATCTCTTATAACCCACACTCGTCCATGGAAACACAGTACTTCAACATTCCCTATCATCCAACCAGGAGGGTGCTCCTCACTCGCCAACGACACTTATAGAACTAGGCCTTCTGAATCAGATAGTTGTCTAATCCTCACTCAATCTAGGAGGGTAGAAGTCATGGATAAGGATGAAGGATAGGCTTACCCATGAATATTGTGCACCTCCAAATTAATCTTAGAGAAAAAATCCATATGGTTCCACTCACTACTGGCCTCATGAAGTGCTTGTATCTGAGTCTTCCTGCTCCGTGCATCAACAACTACATTACCCTTACCAGGTGTATAGGAAAGCTCAAAGTTGAAGGACAGAAAGTATTCAACCCACCTTCGTAGTCGCAGGTTTATGTCATGGTGAGTAAAGATGTAATTGAGACTCTTGTGGTCGGTAAAATCCATGAAATGCTCTCCCAAGAGATAATGTTTCCAACAGAGCAATGTATGAACAACTCCAGCCAACTGGAGTTCATGCGTCAGGTAATTCCTCTCATGTGGCCTCAACTGCCGAGACCCGTTTGTAACCACTCAATCACCCTGCATCATCACTGCTCCAAGCCTAATACCTGACGCATCACAGTGAACTGTATAGATCTTCCCCTATTTTGGATGTATCGGGATTGGTGCTAATGTCAACCTAACCTACAGCTTCTAAAAGGCTGTCTGACAAGATTTTTACCAAAAAAAAATCATACCCTTGTTAGCCAAACCCATTAACGGCGCTACTAAGAAGGAGAATTACTATATAAAACGCATGTAGTAACCAGCCATCCCTAAGAAACTCTGTATCTCAAACATGTTCTAAGACTGCTCCCAGGAAACTACTACTATCACCTTCTCTGGGTCTACTGCAACTCCTACCTATGAGATAATATGACCCAGGAAGTGAATCTGGTTGATCCAAAAGTGAAACTTTCAGAGCTTATCATATAACTGATGCCCTGTTAGTGTACACAAAATGATCTCAAGATGGGTGGAATGGTCGTGTCTAGTGTGATAGTACACCAAGATATCATCCATGAAGACTACCACAAAATAATCCAGATAATGGTGGAAAAAATGATTCATCAGGGCCATGAAAACTAATGGAACGTTCATGAGTCCAAACAGCATAACCAAGTACTCGTATAGACCATATCTACTCTGAAAGGATGTAAGCGATACATCTGATTGTCTAACGCATAACTTGTGAAATCTGAATATCACGTCAATCTTCAAGAACACTCGTGCTCCTATAAGTTGATCAAAAGGATCATCAATCCTTGGTAAGGGCTATCAGTTATTGACAATAAATTGGTTATGAATCCGATAGTCCGCATAGAGTCTAAGGTTACCGTCATCCTTCATCGCAATGTGGACCGGCAAACCCCAAGGAGAAGTACCGGGCCAGATGAAACCATTTTCCTGTCACTCCTCTTACTACCTCTTGAGCTCATGAAACTCTAGTGTAGCCATCCTATAAGGAGTAAGGTACATTTTTGCTCCTCCTGGCACAAGCTCAATAGAGAAATCGACCTCTCAATCTGGAGGAATACCTGAAAAGTCATCCGAGAAGACAACCCTGAAATTATAAACTACTGGAGGGAAATCCGTCTGACAAGTCCCCTGGTCATCGAGATACAAACTCACAATCTGGGATGTGACTCCATCATTCCCATGATGCTTGGGTCCATCTCGACTCTCTTGAACATCCCATTCTCCCTTGTATTGGAACTCTCCGTCCTCTGGTCACCTGAAACTCTCCCTACGACGATAGCAATATAAAAATGCTTGAAAAGGTACCAACCAGTACATCATGTGAATTATATCATAACTCGCCATCTCCAAGACATAAGTGCCCCATAGAATGTGACACCCACCATCCTATCGGGGGCACTCTCTGTACTGACGCACACCAGCTGTTCTAGTTCACAACGGAGTGTCTAGCATCATAACATCAAACGAAGTAGAAGAAACACAGAGCCCAAGGATCTCCACAACAGGCACATATATAAAGATCTGTGCTTCACCCATATTGAAATGTACTAAAGATAACATAGAAGCAACTAGAATACTACCTATCACAGTAGAAGGTTATGGATCCTGCTCTTGTTGGGTCTATTTGACTGCATATGCCTACCTAGTTCCACGTCCCTATGACACTACCTAGCTACCATGAGCGGACCCACACTACTGCCTTTGAGATCCTGTTGTCTAACTACAATGGCCACAACAACCATCTCAGCCTGCATGACCTGACGTATTCCAGTTTCCCGACTGGTAAGAAGCAGTTGGTCTTACTCCCACACTCGGAGTCTGCAGAGAACCCCTTTCACTAGCCATTGGTAGAAATGATGTACAAAAACGCTGCAGATGACCCATAGTGTTGTAAGCTCGACACTGCACTGGGTCTAGGGGACACTGAGGTCACTTGGGACCCTCTCTACCACACTGGTCGCAAGTAACCAGGCCACCTATAGAATATTTCTAGCTAATACTACCACTGTGAGAGAAATCCGTATGTCTCTTCCTGTAACTGGTATAAATATTAATAGAGACTGGTATTGAAATGACCTAGCCCACACCACCAGCTTCCCACAGGTTTCACTCTATAATCAATGCGTCGTTCAGAATAGCATGCACGACAGGAAACCTGAAAATTTTTACCAGTGCTGGGATGCCAAATCTAAGACCATCCTCAAATATTATATCCCTCAATGCCTCATCACCCACATGAACATGTGAAAAATGGTTAAGCTCGATTAAAAGAGCAGAATAATCCATCAGTGACATGGCACCCTGCTGTAGATTCATGAAATCTCGAGGTCGATCTGCCCTCAGTATATCTGGGAAGAAGATGTCATAGATGGCTTCCTGAAAATCTTCCCATACCATGTCTCGGTTATTCTTAGATTTAGTGGTAACATCCCACCACCTCTGGGCAGAATCACGCAGCATGTATGTAGTGAGCTTGACCCTCCTCCTAGGAGGCATCTCCAGATGCTCGAATATCATCTACATTGAATCCTGCCATGACTCCCCATCCGACTGTTCTCCATCACCTGAAAATTTATGCAGATGCTGCTTCTGAAAGATATGAGTGATCTCTAGCAAAGATGTGGCGGTCGGCGGTGCTCGCTGGATGGTATGCATGAACAACATGAAGCCTTCATGGAATTGCACATCTGCACCTGTGTCTGGTATAACTTCTGGAGCCACATCTAGCACTACTAGCGGATCCACTGGTATCCCATGTCCTACCATATCATGAGTATAATAATCCCCACTATCCTAGCGAACAGCCAGTGGTCGTCTCGGTGGCATGACTCTAAAAAGTCAAATCACATCTTAGATCAAAATTTATCCCAGAATGAAAACTAGGAGACCAAGAAGCGAATAGGAGGAAAAAATAATTCATGATTTAAAATAAAAGACTACACGGTGTTTATAAATATTATACGACGTCTTCTCACAATCCATCCACATGGGCGTGTACTCCAGCTTAAACTGGCTGCGTAACACCCCAAATACACAGTGTGTCTTCTGAATACATGTTTGGTACATGAATCCTTCTTCCCTACCTGAGTCTTCTTACACGGCTAAGCAACACGACTCTCCTAAAGCAAAAACACATGGTGTACCCCACAATAACAAAGTGTTTACTCTTCAAGATTTCACCATCCTGTGTTGTTCATGACACGGCCTGTGTACCCAGGTCATAATACATGACGTGTTTCAGAAAGACACAGCGTGTCCAAAAAATCCCCAGAACTACCCGTGTTGCTCTCTACACGGCTGGCTACATAGGTTACATTACACGACATGTTCCAATCATACAAGGCATGTAATATGAATTATAAAACTGACCTGTGTTGTTCGTGACACGGCCAGGTACATGGGTTAGACTAGACATCATGTTCAAGGTGGACATGGCATGTATTTATTAAGGTTTTCTCCGTCCATGTTATTAGTTACACGGGAAGAAACCGGTCCATACTACTTGACATGTACAACTAGTGCACGACGTGTTCCCCCAAGCCGTTCCCTAACTCGTGTCCGCACCCACACTGGCTATGACACGGGAAGAGACTACATGGTGTGTACTGAGGGTACACAGTGTGTACTCAAGAAGTATTCATTTCTTCCCGAAACAAAAGAACCCACGACATGTGTCCAAGAAACTACATGGCGTGTATTCTGGGTTTTCTGGATAGTAAGACTCAGAAACTACTACAGAACCTAGAAAACGTTGAAACTACACCTATGTGGTAAATTCCGATCCTTCAAGGCCCATACTCCATGGGAATCAATGTTTGGAATCATACACATGTTATAACAAAGTAAACTCATCAATGATCCCCCAAATTCCAGTTATTGAGGTCCCATACTCCCCAAAATCCAAAATTTGGCGTCCATCCTATTAACAACCTCACACAAAAATACCCTATCAAATAACAGGTATTTATTAGGACAACTATCAAAACAATATGCTTTTTTTCGCAACAACTATCTCAACAACATGCAATTTCTAATACATCTTCATGTCATGGAAAGAATACATGACATGTAATTTCTAGCATATAACAAAATGATGCATGAGATAGAATATCGTCATCTCATCGGGTTGAAACTAAATAGAACCCATGTATAAAATATGCCAAGCACAATCACAAGTGCGTCACCAAACTGTGAAAATCAAGTCAACTGTCAAATTTGAAATAAAATTGGAATAAATATGGTATACTGGCATTTACCTATACACGGGTTGGATACTCCTAGGAACATCATATTACCAACCACCATTTCCACCCTATCCCTGACTATAGGATCCAAATAGCAAGTCAATGAAAAGAATGCCTCTGATACCATATTGTAATGTCTCGGATCTGGGTGCCACTCAACCGGTGCCTTGAACCCGGTTGGTAACATGAACTCATGCACATTTCCCCAAAGCCATATGTTGCTGACTGGAAGTGAGGTCCCATGTCTGATAGTGGGGAAATTATGCCCTCATTTTTTAGTGTATCGTATCTGAAAAGATAAATAACAGACAACAACGGAAAATGTATAAAATATATAACTGAATGGACAACTCAAGTAAAAGAGAACTAGCAGTCATATATATATATATACAGATGCAGAATGTCACAAATTATTCGAAAACAACCAGAATAGGATGCACTACAATACAATACAATACAACTCAAAGTAGAAGGTACAACTAACAGAACAAAAAATGGTGAAGAGAATGCAGCAGCATTACAAGCCTAATCTCGGTCCCATGCTCTCCTACTCTGCTACAATCATGAACCTGTAAAGGGGCCCTTGCCCCTGTCGACACCAGCAATAATATAGTCTTCTTAGGGCGATGACATGACCTAGACAGGGTGTGGGAAATAAATCCTAATAGGCACCCACCAAAGGCCTATGCCCAACTATTAGTTAAAATATGCAACATCAGTGTGCAAAAGTAAAATGCAGTAAACTAGTAAGTAATAAAAAGTAACTACCACTACTATTTCTATTTCCATTTAAATTATTCCTTATCACCTCCAAGATTTTGCTTCGGCTTGGAAGGTACAAAATTAAAAATCACACCAGTGAATAAACAAAAATAAAGAGTGTCCTCAGACATGTCAAACCTTTCCCTCAAGTAATCTGAATCTTTCCCTCAGGCTAACAAAACCATGCCCTCAGGTTAATCAGAATCATGCCCTCAGGCTAAGAGAACCACGCCCTTAGGCTAATCAGAATCACGCCCTTATAATATTTACCTAAGTATTAATGAATATTTCCATTGGGCGTATAAGATAATGTCCCCTAGAATGGAAGCAACTTCCATCAGGCATATGAAACTTATCCCTCATGCTAAATGAAACACTTTCCCTCAGGCTAAACAAACACTTTCCCTCAGGCTAAACAAAACACTACCCTTAGGCTAAATGAAACACTTTCCCTCATCCTGAACAAAACACTGCTCTCAGGTGAATGGAATTGGGCTGATCCCCAAGCATAAAAAAATAAATTTATTTAAATTTTATCTCAAGAAAATGAATTACAAAATATAATCATGGCGTACCCTCGGGTATCCTGGCCAAACGACTATAAAGAGTAATGCACCCCCTGGGTGGTCATAGATCCTTGAATTGAACCCAAACGGTAGATTAAACTTATCATTATATTATCTATACAATCCTATATATCTTTTTAGCAAAGGCTTCAGCCATACGACACCCCAATAATGGATGCGTAGCACAACAATACAAATATTAAACTCCATAGTGGGAAATAAACACCACACCACCTACCTCGATCATCCCTGATCAGAATACGTGAATGAAACCCTCAAAATCATCCATGAATGACATAGATTTGGGATAAAATAATTCCCTCTCCAACGAAAATAACTTCCTTTAGAGGAATAATTCGTAAGAACAGTGCAAGGAAAGGGAAGGGCATACCCGTACAGTCCCAATGTGATCAACAGAGGTAGAATCGGAATCCTGGTGAGTGATCAGGTGATCTCCAAATCATTGTTTATCCTCCTAATCTCCAAATTGTGTATCCATATCCTATTCCAAATGAGAGGGCTACTGACCTTTTTATGTGAAAGAAACAAACTACACAGAGTGTACTCACAAGTACATGGCTTGTACTTTTCATTTTTTAAACTGTTCCCCTAACGACATCATTCCACCATGGCATTGTTCATCTGTCGACTTAATTACAATATGTTTTTCCTGATTACATGGCATGTACAGCTGTTTCGCTGGCAGCTTCCTCCACTGCCTTACTGTCCACCTGCTGGTTGACGACACAACGTGTAATTACTACGTAGACGACGTGTAGTCCGTTTTACACCATTCATTGCCGACAGGCCTACAAACCCTGTGTACTCATCCCACATAGCTAAAGTACCCTGCATGGGGAAAAGTACATGGATTGTACTCACAAAATTTGTGATTTTCCCCATTTTACTTATTTTCTAAAAAATACGTAAGGAAAAAGGAAAAGAAAAAATTTGTACCTTTTGAATAAGAACCAAGTTCTTAAAATATAAATTCATTAATAATGACCATGTTAGTGGATTATATACCTCATTAATATTATATATAAAATCATTATTTCCATGAAATAATCCAAGGATCATTTAGAACGAAATGAACATAAAGGGACCATTGTCCTCCATTAGCATCTTTATTCTCTCGAAAAAGAATATTGAGAAGGATTTGACTTGTAGAGAAATATATATCATATTAGTGGGTTCATATTATTATAGTGATCAATTATTCTATCCATAAATATATACAATGTATTTTTTTATTCCATATAGAACCACTAGCTCATTATAAAAAGATGATGATAATGCATACCACAACATTCCTCCCCATTATAACGAGTAAAATGAATGTCTTGTATACTATAATATTCATCAATATTGACCTTCAAAAAGTGAATTATTAGTATGACAAAAATTCATCCACTAATAGTAAACCATCATCTATCTATATTGATTCAACTAGGATAATTACTAATTAGGTGAAATTGAAACGGAGATTGTTATTGTTGGTACCCTAAAAATGACATCTAAAATATTGATTAATACATGTATGAATTATTTTGAATATTACTTCATGTTACTTACCACATCATGACTATTACTTTAAATGAAGTAGTAAGTAATAATTTCCAAATAATATATTCCAAGTTGAATGTAAACATTAATTAATGTCCATGTTTATATTCATTAAATTCTATGTCAATGTTCCTTCAAAACATATTATACGGATAGATAATATCATCTCAACAGACCATGAAGATATAAAATATCAGGGGGAATATAATCATATGACATTGAGAAACCTTCTCATGGTGATATCCCTTGGTAATATATTTGATAGTAGGTTATGGGAAGTGACCTACTAGTAGAAAATAATCATTTTTTGTAATTGTATGTTCCTATCAATGTACTTTTGTAATGATCGTTAAGAATTAGTATTAGCATTAATGAATATTATAAGTTCTGAACTATAATTTATTGATGAAAAATATCATTAAATATGCTTCAGGTAATGTAAGACACATTGGGGATTTAAATGTGTATTTTCATTAATGAATAGTGCAATATGAATTTACTGTTTTCTAATAACAAATATTAATTTATTAAAACCTTTAATGGAAACATAACTACCAGGATATATTCCTCACCATGGTTTCAAATGAAAATGATCAATTTAAAATGTCAAAGAATGATACATAGAGCGTAGTGGTTTATGAAAAAATAGACAACCTTATTGATTATATATATTATGATAACATGATTATGTAAAACAATATGTGTTTTTGAGAGGTTTTATGTCATTATGACAATAAATTCTTTATAAATTTTTTCATTGGAATGTTTTCATATTCTATCCATGTAAAATTGTGGTATCCTCTCACTACCACAATGAATAACACCAATAGGGTCATACCAAAAGTGTATATGTAATCATGGTAAAATTCAATGTTGAATTTAACATGTTAGAACAAATAAAATTCTTGATTTGTGGGCTCATTACTATTAATATTTTTTAACACTACAATTTAATAACAAGTTATTTGAACGAATAATTGAGTTAATTAATAAAATTAAATATTTATTTTAAATTATTGTTGAATATAATGATTTTATATTTATTAATGAATTATTGTTTTATATTTTTTTGTTAAATAAATATTCATCAATCATGGTTTGGTAAATGTCATGGAGGATAATTTATTGTGTTTAGTGGTCTTGTGTGAAAAGATATCACTGCTATTTACCTCTTCTTATGTCATTCAAATTTTATGTGAATAATAAATATTTTATAATTACAACCTTGGGGTCACTAGGAATTAAAAAATTAGAATTGGGATTGTGAGAATATCACCTTATCATGACCTAAACGTATATATATATTTAATTATCTAACATTTAATAACACAGTTGGCTATGAAAAATAAATTGATTGAAATTCTCTAAAAACCTAGAGAGTGTTTTATAGATCTATATTTTTCCTCTCTAAATCTTATAGCTTTCTATAAAGATAACTGTTGGTGGTATTTATCTTCATAGAATAATTACATTGCTATCAACTATGAATAAATTAAGTGGTCAAAATAAAATTTCATAAAATATTTTGATTCCATAATGATTTTTAAATATTATGGTTTATGAGTGGATAATTAATAGTGTAATTATAGACCATTATCTTTCATCATAATGATTTTATAAGGGATCATATCAAATGAATCATTAATAGAGAATGCATTACATGTATAGGTAAGTCTATATCTTCTCATAAATGAATTATATTGATGCATATCAACATCATCGGGTTATTTAGTTTAATATATCAAAGTAAAAAAAATTATACTATTAATAATGTCATTTTAATGCACATTAATGATTATTCCTTAATTAATAATAAAAATGCATTATATTTAGTCCAAATAGATTATTTCACTAATCTTTGACCTACAAGTTGTATTAGAGTGGCCACATTGTTATTTTATGACCATTTGTTAATCGTTGACTGAATATTTTTAGTATGAAATCACATTAATGTGGATTTATTAATTCATGAAATCCAAATTTTGTTTTCTATATGAATTCATAATTCTTACTAACCAAACAAAAAGCATATTAATATAAAATTAATATATATATTTGAATTCCATATAAATATACCGAAGGTTATGTCTGCATAAAATAGCCTTATAGGACGTGAACTCAAAATATAGATGTTGTGTACACATTTATCATAATTGTGTCTCTTTATAATATCATATCTGAAAGATGAAAATAGATTGTATATTAAGCCTCTAAATATTGAAAAACATTGAAACATCAATGCCACATAACTAATCGGACATAAAAAGAATGAAATGCTGAGGCCACACATAGTGAAAGTTGGTGACACACTATGTACCTGATAAACAACGATGTTAGAAGAACATACACAATACCATTAAATGAGACATAGTCAATTGAGTAAGATACTACACAGCTTGTAAACTAGTGAAGTTCAGGAAGTCTTCTAAAAATAGCGTGCTAAATATAATGTCGATAGAATACATTACCATATAAGTGTGTCGCTTCATTTGTGTTCCAGGAGTCATGTTTTTTAGTACATTCAATGTCATAGGATTTTTAAATATATCTTTAATTAAATTTTATTATAAATTCTAAAACTATATATTTTTTAATCATATAGCGTACAATGTTTTTATTATGAACATCAAGTTTAGTTTAATTAAAATGTGTTCCATGTGTCAATTTTTTAATAATAAATTCCAATAATTACATTTTACAAAATGGTGTTTAATAATGATGGAATATACAAGAATAGGGAACTTGATATGTATCTTGGATGAGTATATGTTATTTCTTCTTGGTATAGTACTGTATTGAATTAATTTTAAAGGAAATTAATTAAATATTCTTGTTTAAATTTTCTAATGAATTAATTTTAATGTTTATTACATATTATTAATAATTAGATAATATTTTGGATTATTATATGGTCAATTGTCTCAAATTAGTGAACAAATATAATTAAATTATTGATAAATTTATTACCTCAATCCATAGGAATAATCATGATACAAGGCAAGAACAATTCTTGTGACTGGTTCAATTTCAATTTACCATTATTTTAAAATTAAAATTATTTTATATGATTTGTCTAATCCTAATAATATTGTATGGGATTACATGCCTATAGATCATTTAATAGAAACTCATTATCCAATCTGTTGGATCTGCTCAACTATGTATGAGTAGATGATTATATAGTGATACAGATTCAGTGGAAGAGGATTTTATCAGAGTCCAAAAATCGAGGAAAAATCAAATAAGACGATACACTGGAGAGGAAATGGAATGTTGAAACATGATCTATGCTAGGATTGACAGTGTTTCCTGTTGGATTGAGGGTTAGTTTACCATCATCTAGATAAACCCACACATATATTATATCATATCAATGAGACTTATATATTTTTTCAGTTTCATGGTCGAATATATATGTTTCATGATGTACATGATCATGTTATAAATGAATTAAAGATCATGTATGATGAAATTAAATAAAACCATATTATGAATAAGTATTATCTGACTTGTTAAATTACCTAATTGAATTCCCAAAAATACTGACAAGGAATGTGAAAAAATAAAATAGTGTTTTTATTTGTAATGTATAAAACCCCATAAACTAAAATATTATTTTTTATATATTTTGATTACATGGTTTATTCTCAAAATCATAGTAAATGTTCTTTACCATACCATTTTGGGGCGATTTCAATTATAATGGAACTTTCCATCTATGTTTTTGGCTGAAAAATCTTTGTTAACAACAAGGGTTGACTTCCCAAACTGAACATGGTGAAGATTACTTGTTAACAAAATCATTATCCTAGTTTTCGAAAAAGGGTATCCCCTTTAATAGGTCAAGGGATTGTAAGTTAATATAAGTTTTGAGTTATGTCTATATAAAACTCATCCTGTAACTTTTTATGCCCATTTTAGTGGTTTGACAGGGGGAATATATGTCTTTTAAACTATAATATCCAGGAAATTGGATAATGAAAAACTATTGGTTAAAGATATTATGATTATTTTTAAAAATTAGGATATTAATTAAATTTAAATTTATTAATATAATTATGTAATCAAAGAAGTAATGATGCATTTCTCTTCATTTTATTTTTAAAAATTGAAACAAACAATACATTAAAATTATCACTGTGACACATACTAGAGAAATGAAACTTATCAATTGAATTAATTTTTAGTAATGTTATAGGTTAAAAACATTATACTATTCCATGAATAGAAATTCTAAAAACAGAAGACCCAACTTTTTGAGTCACATGCAGTAGTGTCTTGTGAGGAAAAAGTGTTTCTCTACCGAGATCATGTGGATGACATAATGTTTGTCCATTTTTATGAAATCCAAAATATCATGTGGAAATATGAAGATATTTCATGATGTTTATTCATAATGAATTATTTTTTACCTTTAGATATTTATAATGGGAATGTGAGATAAGAGTGATGATATATCACCTGTACATTATTCACATGAAATTTGGAGCATTAGTTTTAGAAAAGCCTCTGGTAGACATGAGTATTGAAAAAAAATTATTATAATTATTGGGGTTTAATATCCCATATTTTTTCACATAGATAACATTATATACACACTTCCTAAATACATACACAGTTTAAAAATTGTTTATAATTTAGTAAATATCAAGAGGACCCTTTCATATCTTATTTCTATCATTTTCCAAGATGTTACTAGAATGGGGCATGAATTACCAATGTTCCTAATGGTGAATATGAAAAGTAAGAACAATGAAAAGGTTCAAAAGACTCATTCTTAATCTATGACTCCATAGAATTATTTTTCTAAGGAGAATAATATCCAACAGAATTGAATAGATCATAATGTAGTATTTTTTTCAAAATGAAATATCGTACACTAGAATATGAACTACACCCAAGAAAAGAACCAATGGTATGCTTCATATGTGATTGATATGAAGTATAATATTTATATATCATCATGTACGTTAACTATATGTCATCCTACAATTATATTCAAATAAAAGAACTAATTTTATTTCATAATGGTTCTAGTGGCGTGCTGGATATTTAGGTTGATTGTGAGATGAGGATGGATTCTATAGATATTTAATAATACTTCATAATGTTAAAGACAATATTGATTTTGGTTTTAAAAAATTGTTATTTTAAACATTGTGTTATAGGAATATCACTTCTACCTCTTGTTTATATGTTCTTAGATTGGTTTTGAAATTTTTAAAAATGAATTTCTAATGTTCTAAGGATATAATATAATATGTCATATCATGTATGAATAATGTTCTATGTGTGTTGATATATGATAACAAAATTTTATAATTTGATAATTAATCAATTTCACATGAACTATTTCAAACTAGGTTTTGAAATCACTTCATTAGTCATATAAATGTGAGGTGTTTGAAACATATCATTCAATATGGTCACAATGACTAATTTGAGATTAAACCTATTCAATGAATTCATGATTTTTTACAGGAAAATTTGGCCAAACCACTATTTTGTGGTTCTGGATAAAGGGAATCAAATTTTATAGAATTTTTTCACAATGATGTGTGTGAACCTTTTAATGTGGAATCTATATGTGGATTCCCATAATTTTTTATTTTAAAAATTAATTGAATAGGTATTATCACATATAAATAGTGAGGTGTGAGTCTAAATAATTTATTAAAATCATCAATTTAATGAATGATGATTAGAATAAACATGGTAGGTAGGAAAATAAAATTTGATATGATCGAGGTAATATATTTGTTAATAAAATTTTCATTTATTTTATAGGGGTGGATGAATTATTAACTTAACTAATTGAACCTTATAAAAAATATTTGAATGGGGTCAGGTATAGGAGGAGGAGTGTTTTTCTTGAAATGTTATGTTCAATGAGAAGTCATAGAATACATCCATTATCAATTTAAGTATATATAGTTCAGACGACATTATATATAATAAACCAAGTAGAAACTAAATTTGAATAATGAATTTTTTTTCATGTTGTGGAATGAATACATTTTCTAAAATACTCATTCATATAGGGGAAAGGTTATAATTAAGACTTCATCAAGAAACACACTGTCACCCTGAAATAAGAAGTGTATCTTTACAGGTAACCCTAAGGAAATGAGGTAATATAGCATATATGATCCCTCTGATAAAAAGTTTATTGTTTTTATGAAATATATACTCCATTAGTGGGGAAAAACATAAAGTAATCTAGATATAGAAATATATACTTCGGGAAAGTTGATCCTTCAGATAGGTATTAGTTAGAATAGGAAAGTATTCAACTTGTACCCTAGAAAAAAGTATTTCCTAAAACAAATGTACTATCTAGAATTACCATATAGTTTAGAGAATTTTAAACATATGTATTTATACATAAAAAATGGTTACTAATTATTATTTGAATATAGTGACCCACTATCCTATAAAGACATAGAATATAGATCATATTAAATAAGACATAAAGAATCCATGAATTCTGAAATTGAGTCTATGTATTATTCCAATTCTGGTTTCTCTTAGCCGAACATCATATTTAAATCTATTATAATGAAAATGTGTGTTTAGGAGAAATATGGATGCACATATTTCTGTTATTATGTTTAAATCCTGACTGGTTCATAATGTGATTAAATTACATCAAGGAATTGACTATGATTAATACTTTTCTCCAGTATCAATGTTTACATTCATTAGAATTATACAATATATAATAGTTTTATATGACTGTGATTTATAAGAATCATGTGAAAACATTATTTCGGAATGGTAACCTTTATGAATATGTGTATATAGTAAAACTATAAGTTTTGTAAACATTAAACAATCCAACAAAAGGTATGGATGTTGAAATGAATAATTTATAGTTCAACGAGGGCTTTTAAGCCCAAGAATATTTTTTCATATGGTGCTTCAAAACTATTCAATTTCACTATGATTTAATGTAACCCATGTGTCTATATGTGTTTTAGTGGGAGTCTGATTATTTAAATTAGATTATCTTTTAATTTCATATTACTAAATATTAATGGGATAAAATAACAACAAGAACATAAGGCATGTTTGAGAAAGTGATTCACCATGAAGGTCTTTGGTTAATTACTATACAATCTAGGAATAAAGATCATGTTTCATAGATGAAAGAGGATACCAAGACTATGTCCAAGTGATTATATTGAAAAAATATAGATGTTTTTTAGTGTAAAAGATCCATAAGAATATTGGATTCAGTGTCACACGGAATACAACATTTTAATAAGATGTGTCTTTATACACAACAATAAAGATAGAGAATGTGTATGATATCTTATGGTTTTGTGATATGATAAATCATGCATTTAAGGTTATATATGATGTTTGATACCACCTATGATTTGATCATGGATAAAATATATTAAGAAGATAAAAGTGAACAAACATTTGACTATATTTAAGACTATCCATGTGTATCTATGGATGAAAAAGGATATATTCCTACAGTATATAGATGATTAAGGAATAATCAATAGGGGGTTTACCAATAGTATATTTTAGGCAAATCAGAATGATCTGAAGTCATATTCTGAACATGTCTTTTTTCTAAAGGGAAGAATCATGTGTAGAAAAATTTCAATTTAACAAGTTGACATATATTGTAATGTTGATTCTTAGTATATTACACCATTATATTTAACTAAGTAAGCATTTTGGATTCAAAACACTGTCAAATATCATAATTTTCATCCTAAAAATCATTCCATTATTATAGTTTTTCATATAATATTATATTAGTGTATCATTCAAGGGATCTAAGGGCACATCAAAGGTAAAAAAAATTTACAATAGAAGTTTCATCTCCTATGATAATTTACTCTATGTGGTGGAGAGATAGAGAGTATAGTATCCACTGTGGAAAATTTAGTGGACCCCTTTATGAAGGGTTTATCTTTTAAGAGGCATTAGATTAAATAATGATATAGTGGAATAAAGAATGTGAATAGTTGTCTATACTATAAGTGGCATTCTATTTGAGTTGGTTCTCTAGAACAAACTTATATTTACTTGATGATTAAATGAATTAATTTTTGTAAATGTTAATAAATTTTTTTACCATATTTTGATTGTTTCTCTGCATGACATATTATGTGGTAATATAATAAAGATACTTGTTTCTACGATTGAATATATCAGTTATATACTATGGTTATATATAATATATGAGATAAGAATATTCCTTAATCCCATTTATGGAGGTTATTTTCATATGGGATGTAGAAGATATAAACTATTAGGGTTAGGTGGATTATCTGACATTGACACACCTTTTCATTGGGTTTTCATTTTGTAATTACATTGAACTGAGTTTATGATAATTGATCATCTAGTAGGTAATACACATTTTATTTTTCATTTTATTTTTCCATCTACCTAAATATTAATTCATCCTTAGAAATATGTATTATCATTATTAAAAATCATAAACCTCATAAATTTATGTATTGATAAAAACATTGACATTATATTCTCATGGTAAAGCTGGATGTGTTGGGTGCGTTACATGTGATATTTCATTAATTTATAATACATTAAATGATTTATCCATATATTATATTATGTTATGTTGATATATTATGACATCTGATGGGAATGTAACTGCCTTGATAAATATATGGACACGATGTTCTATGGGAATGTTAATATCCAGAATGTGCATGAAAGTGACATCATGTATATAGGTAGATGACACTGGTATGAAACCTACTGGACATTAGATACCGTGTTATATATATTGTAGGAAAAAAGTAACCATTCGTCAGAGGTTAAACATTATTACAATATTATATTCATTCGTGATGGGTTTCATGGTGTATTATGATATGTTAACCATGGAATTTATGGGTCTTTTTACATTTCAACTAAAAATGGTCCAAGAGGGCCAGCAACCTAATTTACATATAATATCTTTTAAAATCAATGTTGAATATTGATAATTAGAAAAAATAGAATTCATCTTTTTGGTCTAATATCAATTTTTTTGTTTAATGGAATGATTTAATCAATAGTTATTTGATAGAGTATGGGAGATAAATATTAATTATTAATAAATAAATAATTATTTTTGGATATTATAACATTGTTTATATTTATGAATAACTAATATGGTTATATTTATTTTATAAATAATGATTCATTTCACAGGGTTTGATAAATTTCAAGGAGGATGAGACAAATGAATTTAAAATCTGACTTGAGGTGTTATAATTGATATTTATTTATTATTATGTGATTCACATTCATGTGAATAATAATAATACTATTATAATGACATGGTGTTGTCTAAGATTTATGTTATGGGAAATGGGATTATGTAGAAATTTCAAATTATATACCACACCTAATAAATATATTAATCTATCACTATCCAAAAAATTATTGGTTTTGGATAATGTATAAAGACAATATATCTCAAGATCTAAAGAGATAACAATATATCTAGAGCATTCTCTCTCAACCTATTTTATAAATATATCTGGATAAAAAAAATATTTTTCATCATCATATAATAATTAAAATCTAATCATCCTTGAACAATGAACAAAATTTGGATCAATAATGTTAACAACTGATGATTACTGAACTAAATTTAGATGTTATGGTTCATGCTTGGATAATTTATATATTAATTTGGAAAATGGATTCTATAGTGAACCATTGGTACAATGAGATCAAGTAGACCAGATGACCAATGATGAAATAATTAACTTTTCTAGTAATTATAGATCTTCTGATAAATTAATTATAAATTACTTGCGATGATCCTCCTCTAATGGATCCAACATTTAATCATTCATGTAATATATAAATTTAATTTATCAAGACATCATTTATTTTTCAGACAAATTATTTTTTAAAATTAATAATGTAAATTCGAGTTGGTAAGTACATACATGAACATTTTCTACTAGGAAAAAATATAATAATTAATCTTATGGTCAAACACTGTGGAGGAATAATCTCATTATTGTGATGAGAAATATTTCATAAATATGGGGAAGAGTCAATTTAATGGTTATATGTCAATCATTTTTTGGCCCATTTTCATTTCTGATTATGATCTTCCTATTTTGTGAGGCATATAAAAATCAAATATATGAACTTGTTATCTTAAAATTAACATCATCATCTCAAAGAATATCTAATTTTTTTAGAAGGATATTCCCACAATTTCTTCATTAATGATTACATTCTCCATCATATCAACTTGGATACACATCTAGGGGTCTATAATTTGATATATTAGAAGAGTTAAAAAAATATTCAATGTGTTTACATTGATCACTTGGGTATCTTTAATCGTTGATTTTGAATTCATCATTTGAAAATTTTGGGATATGAATGTTATAGATAATTTTATTTCCCTCCACTTATAGTCCATCAATTTCATCCAAAAAATTCTCATTTGATGTTATCAAATAATGTAACATTTAATGAATAGTTGGTGTATTTAGTAACCAATAAATATTGTGTGACCCTACCTCCCTCACACTTGTAGAATACATGATCAACAATGATGTTCCATTGACCGACTATGATGTCAGGCAGTTAGGATAGATAATAATGCCTTCTGGAAATGAAAGAATGGGTTCTTAAGACATATGGTGAACACAATAGTAAGTTGTTTATGTTTATTCCATGATCAATATATATAATATAACAGAACTAAAACAAATAATATCAATGGTAGTAAGGGTGAATTATAGATAAATGATACACATATGGACCTAGCCTCTAAGGGTGGAATAATTTTCTAATTTTCACCCTTTTATCCACATTTGGGACTGTCAGGAAACTCAGGAAATGGGGATACAATGGTAGGTGGACTATTTTAAACTTATCCCATAGGTGATTTAGTATTATTAAACTATACTCCCATATAACTTGTTGGTGAACAATGAAATGGGATAAATAACACTATATTTACCCTCTCCATTTATATAAATATATGATCACTCATTGTCACTTGGGAATCCTTAAATTGAAATAGTATGAGACTTCTTTTGAATGACCTTCATTATCAGAAAAAATATGATGGAACCACCTAGAGGAAGGATATAATATAAAATAATATTCCTTCCAAATAGGATAACCAAACTGAAAAAAATCAATAAATAATTCGATGCTGATGATGATGATATCAATTTGGATTTTAAATGTGATTTAGTGAGTTTAATGACCATCAATCCTTTTCATGACACCTATTGATAAATGGTAACTAAGGGAAAATATGAAAAGGTTCTAGTAAAAAATGAAAAATGATATTAATTTCATGAATAATGAATATGCAAAAATTATCAAATAATAATGAAAGATATAATATCTCATGATCCTTAGTTTCCATATACATCGATTGTATTGGAAATTAATAATAGGTAAAAGTGTGTAAACATCTAATACACTAACTAATTTATCCAAAAATCAAATACTGTATGAATTTTAGTCTAAATACAATGATAAATTGGATAAATTGAGGTGAATTACTATTTTTTTGAATGGAATATTCTTATTGAAAATAACATGCAAGCTAAGGAATTGTATTAATGGGAAAAAAATTCCCCTAAAAGTGGAACCTAATCAGTATGGGTGAAATAATGACAACCTACTAGCTCCACCCTCAATAAACCAATTTATCATAATTTGGTGATAGTGGATTTTTAATGATTCCATTCATTCCATTATTAATCATCTTCAATCTACGTATCTCATCCAAGCTCATACAATGTGGCATAATATTAGAAAATGTTTATGGGAAAACAATATCTTGTCTATATAATGTAGGTTATATCCAAAATTATAGTTTCACTTTGTATATTTGATTCAATTTAGGCTATCTCTACTTAGATATAATTGATTTATTGTTTTAATTTGAGTGTGTAACTAGATAGAAAACCCTATCAGGAGTGGGTGTTTGTGGCCCACCTACACACAATTTTTGAAATTCAGCCATTATATCATTTTGTGGATATGTGGACCTGGGTCAATGTAGGAAATATTATATGTCCATTTTTAACTTAATATTAGAATGGTGTATATAGAATGACATCCAAACTTATATATTTTGTTCAAACATTAGTTATACCATCCCTTACCTCATATACCAATCAACCTATAACATCTCATTACATAACTAAAATTATTTATCCTATCCCATTTCATTTACCTATTTATTTATATGAGTTATGGGACCTCTCAGGGATAGAGATAATGTTTTTGGGGAAAACCTAATTTTTGGGGTTGTATGAAATTTTCAATTAATGGAGTTTAGGTAATAATGTTTTATAAGGTTTTTCAATGAACTCTCAATGGTCAAAGAACACAATTGTTTTTATTTGGTTTATTGAGTGGAATTTATTCTTTTCAATGTATACTACGGAAATACACACCGTGTAATGATTATGCATTGTGAAAATTTTACGTGACATGAATGTATTCGAATCATATATTGGGTGCCAAGAAGATTTCTGAAATCAATAAATATTCTGAAATGGTTTACATTCCATAAAAAATATTACATGCTATGTAATGGTAAGAATATTTATTTTAACAAAAGGTGATTTTTTATAACATTTATGGGTCAAAATGATTATATGATTTGAAAAGGGATTACAAACCCAGTAATTATACTTTTTTGGAGTGTTGTGCATATAGGGTTTATTTCATTTGGATATAGCATCTCTTATCATAACCTATGATATATTCTAAGTAATTTTTGAGACCTATACATCCTCTTAATTCCATTATTCAGTGAATGATATATATTGTAGTTATTGAATGTTTCTTATAGGTGAGTTGTCCATATAATTATTAATTTAATGTTGTTATGGTAGCATCATTGTGTTGGGAATTTGGTTTCACTGATCCATGATGATAATTTTCTTGATCATTTCTAGATCTATTATGTGATGTTCCTCTAGAGGCTGACCATTGTTTTGTTTTCTCTTCAACAACTATGTCTTCATTAAGGGTTCTATGATATTATTTTCCCATTGGAGTTGATTTTATAATATAAATATTTATTCTAGGGTCTCTATCACTATATTTTTGTTCTTATATATTTATCGATCCCATTGGGGGTTGAGTAACCATATTTTGAGGCCGGTTGTTTCATATCAAACCTATAATAGAATTACTGTATTTATCCTATTTTAATAATTTTTTATAAATGAAATATAATTATTGATTTCTGTGTGATGAAATGGGTTTTTGATAACTGATGGATTCCCCATGTTTTGATATAATAAAATTGTATTTTCAAATCCTTGTGAAATGAATTAATGAAATAGTTTGTAACAAATATTTTGATGACGTAGTTTTTATGAAATCTATTTGAAAATAAAGTGCGTGGGAAGCATTTCATGACTATGTGGATGGTGTAGTAATCATATTCATCAACCTTGGGGGGGGGTTCACTCATCGAGAATTCCTTTTCTCCATAGGACTGTTGTTCTAGGGATCTTTTATGGGGTGTTCCTCTCATCTGTATATACGATGCATATATAAATATATATAAACATCAGGTGCATGATTTTTTAGTATTATGTATGAGTTTCCAAGCTATCCCAACATATACCAATCCATGTTAGGATATTACAAATTATTTTCCTATCTTTTACTTGTAATCATCTAGCTTGTAATTAAAGATGTTTGATATGATATTTGATGCATGCTCTTATTTAATTATACAGATATGATGTTTCTAAAATTAATTGAAGTAGTGTTATTGGGACTATTTTTTATATGTGGACCAAATGGAAATTAAATCCATTACAATGATTTTGATATAAAAAACTTGTAACTATTTATCATACCTTACTTTCTATAATGTTGAGAATGATTAGATTATTTTATAGAGACTTCATATAGAACACCTAGGTTGGATTATATTATTCTTTTCTCTTACACCATACACACCCCATTTGTGAAGAATAGACTATTTTATGTATTTTGATATTCTGAAAGGAAAGTATCGTTAGTGCGGAGGTTTGGTTTTTGTCAGATTTGTTTGGGTGTCTGGTGGTGATGTGTTGGGAGTTTTCCCTCATGGTCCCATGGAGTTGTTATTTGTTTTTTTAGTTTCCAATAAAGTTGGACTTGTACATTGGAATGTTTATGATACTTCTTAATTATATAATTTAATATTTTTTATTTATTTATTTCATATGATTATATTTTACAATGTTTCTCTCAGTTGTGTATATTTATATTCCATGTTTTTTCTTTAGGTTGGGATAAATCATTCCATTTAGTCATTTTTTTATACCGAGGTGCTTGTTGCCACCCCGTAGGGACTGAGAATAACTTATGGGTATTTGGATGTTTAGGTTAGGTGCCGGTTTGAGAGGGTATCTAAGTTGGGATCATCACAGTTTGTTATCAAAGGAGGTATATCCTCTAGTATTATTATATTAGAGAATTTGGTAGTCATGTGATATGATATTCTATACCTATTAGGTAGTATGTAGTGAATTTCTTGCTAGATGTTTCCATCATGTGACTCAAGTTATCATGGGATATTGTGAAGAGTGTATCCTCTTTTGATTTCTTAATCTTAATATCTATTTTTGTTTATGATTTTCATGTTTTAACAGGTATTATCCTATAGTTTGATCATTTCTTCTATTTTAGTGTCCTATGATTAGATTTTGAGATATCATCCATCGGTTCCTTGGGAGGGTTCAGTAGAATTTCATAAAGGGAAAACTCATATAGATCAGAATCTAAACATGGATATCCTACAAGGAAGTTCTTTATATTGATCAAAATGTACCACAAGACCAAAACATACTTCTAGAGGTAAAATGATAGATATAAGAGAAAGGGATCAATCATGACTATTCTTACAAAATAATATGTCATCCTTTAAGGTTACAAATGAATCTCATGAGGTAGAGGGATGGTTGGAAAAGATCAATCAGATCATCATCACCCTAGATACACATGAGAGTATAAAGGTGAAGTGTGTAGTGTTCGTACATGAGGGTTCTAGAAGACAATGGTGTGATTCCATGGGATAAGTAGATACACATGTGATATTGGATTAGAAGTTCATCAAGACTCACTTATTCCAGAGGATTCATAAAGAGTCTCTAAGGATGGAGTAGTCTTTGGAGTTCACCTATTTGTATATGGGAGAGTATTATGTGTTATATTATAATAATCACTCGACAGGGCTAGTATATTTTTCTCTTGATGTATTAAAGAATTTCCAGTTAAAATATTAGATGAACCTATATGGATTGTAACTAAAATTCAGTTTGTATGTATTTATGCTAAATAATTTGACCTATGTGTAGACAGTAGATAGTGAGATACTGGAAGTGATGAATATGGAAGGCAATGTTGCATATTTTTCCCCATATCTTCCACCAGGTGGCACATTGAATATCACATAGTGGAAATATTGGAAGTGTAAATATCATTGAAGTTGTGGTAAAGGTGGTTCCCAACATCATGCCTCAATTTAACCTTCTGTTGTAGGTAGTAGTGTGAACCTAACTCTCTGTTAGTGTGGAATGTTCGTTGACACATTGTGTTTTTTTCCCCAATTATAAATACTTGAAATATTTATTTATATTATGGTCTACAACACTTTAGTCAGGCTATGTCAACTCTTCATTATGGTTAGGGAAAATTTACTACTATGACTACTATGATGTAGTTTGATGATACGAAGACTACAAGGATCTATCTATAGGCTTGAAGAGTATTTCAAAATCATGAAACATATTATTTATGTATGTGGAGATAGATTTGGGTCTATTAATAATGAGAGGTTCTATATTTATTACATCTTTATTAGTGATTTATTTTTTGATAATCGATCTCCCCACATGTTTATATCATGATATTTTTTTGATATTATTAAAAAAATTAATGGATTTCATGTTCATTGTATTAGAGTTAATGACACCACTTGGGAAGAGTAAAGAGTATGGTGTTTAGTTTCCTTAATTTTATTTATCGATTGAAGATATAATATTGTTCTATGGTTCTCTCATTCTCGATATAGATTTTTTTATTGATGTCATCATAGAGATGGATTGGATTGTTACACATTATGTTGAGGATTATTATCATCGTCATCATGATACATTCATTGATGTTATGTTTTATCATATGTGGTCTAGTCATATAGAACCTTCTCCCATATATCTCATTAGTTTTTTTCTACTATAGTGCTTGATCCTGATATTTTTCTTCAAATATTGATCATCTTAATATTTTTTGAGAAACGCCTAACATTTTGCATAATGATTTATTTTTGATTACCCAATAGAGGGATGTATAGTTTATGATCGATATAGTTTCACGTACACTATTTATATTGATTCCCTAATATCATATAGTAATAACAGAACAACAATGATTAATTATTAAATGATACATTGATTCTAGTTTCTGAGTATGAAGAAAGACGTTTCAGATTATGCATCTCATTGTTACACTAGCCAACAAATAAAGGAATAACATATCAAAACATATATTCCTCTATATAATTCTAGATCTAATATCTAAATGGGATAAGGTATCCATTAATTTTATTATTGAATTAAAATGAAATCACTACTGAAGGAATTATATCTAGGTGGGAATTAACCATTTGATAAATTTAGATCACTTTATTATGATTATGGATACCAATAAAGTTACTGATATCAGTAATCTATATTAGCATAATGTTATCAGATTACATGGGGTTCCATTTCTATTAATACGATGAGTGGTTCATGGATTACCTATGGTTCTACAAGAGGATCAAATAGGTAAATAGGAATTAGTTCTAGATGAGTAAAACACATCATCAACAGATAGATGATCAAATGAAGAATTTTATTTAGATTATTGAGGATATAATTCATGAATGTTTCTTAAATTTTGGGGTTTAATGGGTCATCCTTCTGGGATTGGTTCAGATTTCATATAGAAAACTGTTTATGTCATCGATGAGAAATGAAATCTTTTTAGGATTTTTATGGTCAACCATAGAAATCACCTCTTAGTTGGTAAGAGGTGGTGGAGGCTCAATGGTGGGACAGAGACTCATTTATAGGGAATCATGAATAATTCAATATATATTTCAGCATCTGGTTACATCTTGAATTCAGTAGAAATCATATGAAGATCATCATTGTCATCTTTTAGTGTTTTCTATTGGTGGTTAGGATTTCTTAAGAATTTTTCCTCTATTAGGTCACCTTTGTCTTAGAAAACCCAAAATTTTGTATCTGAGAAATGTTGGACTGTTTAATTAAATTGAGCATCTAGGGAATGATTATTACAATTGGTAATGGATAGTTTAGTTGATGGATATTTGGTATGTTATCTACATATATCATCACGGGAGATACCATTATGGTCCCACTCACATTTGATGTAGGGATGATATTGAGTTCAATATAGACATTGCTTTTGTGCATAATCAAGTGGAGATTCTTAACCCATAGGTGAAAGGATTTCATGGGATGTTGATTCCATTTTCCAGAGTGTTATTGATGCATTGGTCAGATTCACATTAGACATGGGATCATGAGTCAATGATGAGGTAGTTGTGGAATAACCTCTTTCCAGACACATCTTCCACTTAACAACTTGGGGACATAAAGTCTTATGGTGTGGTGTTTTTTGTAAGAACCCAAATCTTCATTTTTGTTATGGATCTTGAATTCGGGTTATTTTTTTGGAAAAAGGAAGAAATGGTAATTTTTCTATGTAAGGTTGTATACTAATGAGTACACATCATATACTCAGGTACCGCATATAGTTGCACACTAGCCATGTTACAACCATTTACATGGATGTGTAGTTTACCTGGTTGACCACCTAAGGTGGGTCCGATATAGGCTAATAAATGGTGTGTACATTTAAATTAAAATGAATGTATTTTTTTGATAAATTCGTATGGGGTCACGTATCGTCCTCAGAAATACCTTCTTATTTCATTGGTTCATATAGGACATTGGCAGAATAATCACAATCTCCATGCCCTACTGATTCTCTATCTGTCCTCCGATTGAGACTCTGTCATGTGAGTAGGAATATAAATAATTAGTTCTCAATTATCCTAGATTCTTTCTTCTTGATTCTTCCACTCTAATGAGTTATCATGATATGATCATTTTTGTCCTTTTTTATATCAATGTCGTTTGAGGCCGATTCAAGGTCCGATGTTCAGGAGTATCAATATTGTGATATCTAGGTAGCTGGATTCTGCCTTTAGTTTCTCTTCTTTGGATTATATATGTTAAAAGTGATGCAAAAGAACATTTAGGGTATTTCATCGCAGCGAGATTAACCTTATTTTTAAACTTATGTGGTTTAATTCATTAAAATGGGTTTTTTCATATGTTTAATGATGGATGGATGGTTTATGAGACGCCCCATGGATGTGTTTCCCTAGTTTGCCTGTTTATGTCTGTTTTCCTAGGTTTCCTATGATGAATACCTTGTTTCATTTCCTTCAATTTAAAATGATTGAGGATGACTGATTATATGAATTTCATGTGTTGTTATTGTCAATGTTATCCATTTAGTAGTTAAAGATTACATTTTCTTCCTTTTTATGATTTGTGAGTTGTTTTTTCAATGGACCGTGAGATCCTTGGATGATGAAAACTATGGTGGATTCCATGTTTATTTACAAAGGACCATGAGATACTGGGTGTAGACTATGACCCAGGGGTATTGACCATGAGAGTTACCCAGGATATCGTTTATGATTTATTTATGATATATTTTCCCAACGGGTATTGATTGTTAGAGCTACTGAGAGATCATTTATAATTCATTAATTCAATGCAGACCCAGTGGTATTGACCATGAGAGCTACCTATGAGGTCATTTATGAATACACTATACTTTGTTGACTAGTTGTATTGATAATGAGAACTACCCAAGAGGTAATTTGTAATTGATCTTTACTATAAGGGACCACAGAAGTTAGACCAAGGTAGCTTCCAAGAGAGTCATTTGGGAATAATTTTCATGATTTTGATGATTCTTCCAAGCCAAATTACAAGCTTGGATTCTTTCATACATGATTGTTTAGATGATATTTTGAAATATCAATTTTATTACTATTACACGCTAGGATACATAGCTTAGGCCAGATCCCCAGATTTCCTTATTCAATGGATTGAATAATAAATAAATGTAAATGAATGTAATTGAAAACTGTATGATTGATTACTTTGAGTAATTCTTATATTATTGCTTCATTTATGAATATTACCTACTATATATAATAATAGATTGTTAGACATATATATTTTGGTGGTGGACTACTAGGATTCATCTCACACCCAGTTTGGGTCTTGATTTTGAACCTATATATATTATTGGGCTACAGGTATAGGTTAGTTCATGAGCCCTTATTCATCGGGTACTTGATTTCTCTTGGAGAAAGAGAGTAGGGGACCGAGCTGAGGCCTGTGATGTTGCTAGAGTTTACTTGTTTTTTGTTGTACTTTGGTTTCATTATAGTATTTCTAGCACTATGACTTTCTTGGATTCTTTCTTTGAAAGATGTGACATGCATAATTTATATATTCTCTAGTAGTTAGATTATTATCTGTCTTCAATTATTTACTTGTTTTGTTAGTATTATTTCTTCCGCTATTTTTTATTATTTGTTATTTCATTGTGTACACTCACCAATTAGGGAAGAGTTTCCCCATTATCACACCTTGGTCCTCAATGCATGCTATCAAACACTTTCTTTTGGGGAAATATGATTGACGTCATGCGACCAACCAATTATAAGGCACCCATGTTAGTAGGCCACGTTACATGTTATACATTTGCGTTGGAGAATACCAAGCATGAGTAAGATCTCAGACCCTCTATGGTTAGATGTATAATTCTAGATTCTTTAGTTTTCACTTTTTTTCTTTTTGATACAGGGCATCCAATAGTTTCATATCTATTGTCGTTGTGCAGAGCCTTGGGATCTGCATAATTACTTTTGATGATGTTATGATTCTAGACACTCTGTTGGGGATTAGGAAATCTAGTGTACATCATTGCAATGAGTTCTCTCTTGAGGTTGGTATATGTCACTTATTTTGGGACCTATATGTATAAGATATTGCAAGCTTCGATGTAATTCTTAGAATGGACTGGATGGTATCAATTTAGGCCTTTGTTGACATCTATCACCAGAGGGTGAGTTTCACATCACAAGAGGGTGGGTATTTTATACACAAGGGTGAATGGGATATCCAGGAAAGTAGAGTTGGACATAAACATCATTGGTTGGAGGAATTACAGCCTAGACTTCTAGTTTATATCTGGATGATCAGGGGACTTCAAGATGGACTTTCCTCCAATGGTGGATAATTTCAGAGATGTCCTTCCGGATGACTTTTCCGATTTTACTTCAAAGAGGGAGGTAATTTTATCTTTTAATCTTATTATAGGAGCAGTATATGTGTACATTTCTCCATATAGAAACTCTAAACTATAGTTACATAATCTCAAGAAGGAGTTAAGGGGATTGTGGGTGAAGGGTTTCATCTGACTCCATACTTCTCCCTAGGTTACGCCTGTCATTTTTTAGAAGAAGGAAGACCGTAACCTTAGACATTGGGTGGATTTTCAGAAATTGAACCAATTGATGATTAATAAACGATATCCATTATCATGGATTGATGATCCATTTGATCAGCAATGTGAACCGTGTGTGTTCTGAAAGATTGAATTGAGAAGTTATTATCATCAGTTGCACATTATACCATCAGATATACCAATTATGGAATTTCCGAGTAGGTATGGTCTATACGAATATTTGGTTATGTTAATCGGTCTCATGAAGGCACTGGTAGTGTTCATGGAATTAATAAACTGAGTGTTCCATACATACTTGGATTATATTGCGGTAGTCTTTGTGGATGTTATCTTGTTGTGCTATCACACTCGACATGACCATGGGATATATATTGAAATAGTATTGAGTACCCTGAGAGAGAATTAGTTATATTCCAAGATCATGAATTTATACATTTGGATGAAATAGATTCACTTATTTGGTCAGGTCATCTCAGAGACAAGAGTATCAGTAGACCCAACGAAAGTGAGAGTGGTAGTTTCCTGGGAGTATCCGAAGAACGTCTTTGAGGTACAGAGTTTTCTAGGTATGGATGGTTACTATAGACCCATTATTTACGACATTTCATGCATAACAATACCACTAATGGTCCTGACTATGGATACTGTGAAATACTTGTGGACATATTCCTGTGATTCGTCCTCTCAAGAGATGAAAGGGAGATTGAATTTAGCATTATACCGATTTTTCCAGAACCTAGAATGAGTTACTACATTTACTATGATGAATCACATATCAAACTAAGAGAAATGCTTACATTTGGGGGAAAGGGGCATTGTGTATGGGTATCGTTAGTTGAGGCCACATGAGAGGAATTACCCAACACATGATATCGAGTAGGATGTAGTTGTGAATGATTTGCGATGTTGGAGACATTATATTATGGGAGACCATTTTTTGGTATACACTGACATAATACCCTCATGAATATATTTACTTAGTGATAGATGAATATTATATAGTGAAGGAGGGTTGAGTACCTTTAGTATTTTGACATTGATCTTGCTACTACACTGAGGATAGGTAATGTTGTGGCTGATTTGTTAGTAGGAGTACTCAGATACATGTTGCTTGGGAGACCATTAGTGAGTGGCAGCCTTTTTCTCTACTCTTGGAGATTCATTTGGAGGTGAATAACAAACATGGGTAGACGTTTCATTATTTTGTAGTTCTTACCTCTATTATATTGGATAATCTGAGAATGAGAAGCTATCAGATTCCAAATACCTTGTCCTATGGGAGAGTATGTCAGGAGAGGACCCTACTCTTGGGTGGACCATAGTCAAGGATGAGGTTTTGTGCTTTCATGTCCACGTATTGGTGTCAGCAGTCAAACATGAGGATCATTTTTGATATTTTCATTCCCCGTTATGGATAGTTCATCCTAGTGTCACCATGATGTATCAAGTTTTATACTATTAGTATTTTTGGCCAGGTATAAAGTGAGATGTTGTTGGTTTTGTTATGAGATTTTCCACTTATCAACAAGTGAAGTTATATCATCATCGACCTGTATGGAAATTAAAACAGTTTCCCATTCATGAGAGGAAGTGGAATGATGTTGTGATGGATTATGTGATGGATTTACCAAGGTCACCATGATGAAATTATGTGTTCTGGGTTGTTATTGATGAATTCGTGATGGATTCAAATTTCCCTCGGATTAAGGAATCATTCAGTGTGGATAATATTTGAAGGTTGTACATCTGATATATTGTAAATTTTTATGTGGTTACTCACTCCTTAGATTCAGACCAGGATTCTCAGTTTACATATATTTTATGGAGGGGACTATAGATGGTTGTGGGAATACTGGTACTTTTGAGTATATATTACCATCACCAGATATATTTATAGTCTGAGAGCATGATTTAGGTTTTGGAGGACATTCTTCTAGAATGCATCCAAGATTTCAGGGACTCTTGGGAGTGAAACATACCCCTAGTGGTGTTTTCCAACAAAAAAAGTTATTAGGCAACAATTTTGATGGAACCTTATAAGGATTTTTATAGTTGGCCATACAGATCACCTTTATATTAGCTAAAGGGAGTAGTGCCAACAATGTTTGGAACTTGTCTAGTTTAGTATACCATTGAAAAAGTTGATATGATTAGGAAGAGGTTAAATATTGGATGTTATAAGTAGAAATCTTATGATGTTCGGCAGAGACGACCTCTAGAGTTCAACCACAAAGATAAATTTTTCTTATGTGTCACACTGATGTTGAGACACAGGAGGATTATAATACAAGGAATGATTCCCCCATGATATTTTGGGTTGTTTGTGGTTTTGGAGAGAGTCGATATGGTTATATATAGATTGAAGTTACCTCAGAGGTACCATTCTATGAAAAAAATCATTCATGTTTCTCACCTATGGAATTAGTTTTTAGACCATCTCACATTTTTCGTCCAATGTAGGTTGAGTTCTATCTAGATGAATCCTTAATGGAGAACCCTATTCGGATTATGGATCATAGTAAGATGGTTCTCTGTGGTTGATCTGCCCATATGGTATAGTTTTAATGGTAGCACGAGTGGGTATCGGACGAGACATATGAGACTGTTATCGACATACAATGAAAGTATCTATAGTTGATCAAATAATCATCATCATTAACATTGGAAGGTAAATTTTGGGACGAATTACATTATAGGTGGGATGTTTGTAAGAACCTAGATCCTCATTTCTGGTATGGATCCTGATTTTGGGGTTTTTTGAGGATAAAATAAGATATATGAATTTTTCTATATACCTTACATGTACTTATTATTACACACCATGTACCAGAGTACAGTGTACAACTACGTACTATCCATGTAACTTCCATGTACATGGCCATGTAGGTGACCTGGTATACCACCTAAAGCAGGATCCATTTGATGTAAATACATGCTGAGTACATTTAATGAACACATAGTGTGTTTTTTTATTTGATAAATTTGTGTGGGGTCACATCTCATCCTCTGAAATGTCTTCATATTCTATGAGTTCATATAGGAGAGCAACATAATGGCTATATAATTTCCCCCCTTCCAATTTAATGTCTGACGTCCAATTGAGACACCATCCGGTGCATTGGAATCCCAACAGTGAGTTCTCAATTCTACTAAATCATTTCTTCCCGATTCTTTCTCTCTCATGATTTATCATGAGATGATTGTTTTTACCATTTTGTAGATCTACTTCATTCTAGGATGAATCAAGATCCAACATTCTCTTGTATTGATCATATGTTTCCAAGTTAGGTGGTATGTGATTTTGTTTCTCATAATTAGATTTTATATGATAAAAGTGTTCCATATCCACATTTGAAGTATTCCATGATTAGGAACATAACCTATTTATTTACTTTATATGGTTTAATTGATTAAAAAGGGTCGTTTCATATGCTTAAGGTTATATGAATTGTTTAGGTTACACCCCATTGGTGTGATTCCCTAGTTTGTCTGTTTATGGTCGTTTGGATTAGGATACCCATCAGTCGTACCTTGTTTCCAAACATTGAATTTTTTGGATGTATTTTGACTGATTATAGGAATTTCATGTGTTATTCTTGTGAATGTTATCCATGTAGTTGTTATAGATTACATTTGATGAATTTTTATGATATCTGCACTGTTTTTCCAATGGTCTATGAGAGCCTTGGACCAAGGAAAATGTGGGGGTTTCCATGTTGATTTACACAGGACCATGAGAGCCTTTGTCTTTCCTTTGACACCTATGTATTGACAGTTAGAGATTCCTAGGAGATTTTTTATGATTTATTTAAGATATTTTAACCCATAGGGTATCGACCATGAGGGATTCATAGAGGTCATTTAGAATTCATTAATTCAATGTTCACCCGTGGGTAGTGATTGCGATAGCTACCCGATGGTCGTTTATGATTACTTAATGACATGTTGATAAGCAGTATTGACCATGACCACTACCCGATAGGTATTTTGTAATTTATATTTCCATTATGGTACCATAGGATTCAGATGGTGAGATCTTCCTGGAGGGTTGTTTGTGAATAATTGAATGATTATGAAGAGTATCCCAAGTTAAATAAAAATCTTGGACTCGGTCTTACTTGATTGTTTGGATGGTCTTCTAAGACAACTGTTTTTCTGTTATTACATGGGGGATATAGATATTAGGCTTGATCCCAGGATTTAATTATTCAACGAATTGAATAGTAAATGGAGCTAAAAGAATGTAATTGAAAATAGTATAATTGTTTAGTTTTGAGTAATTCTGAGTTTATTTCTCCATTTTAGCATATCGGCCACTATATATATTCACTAGGAGATAAGAATAGATATTTTGGTGGTTTCTTACTGGGATTAATCTCAAACCCTATTTGGGTTATGATTTTAGACCAAAACAAATTATAAGGTTGTAGGTATTGATAAGGGAAACCGCACTACTTCACCAGGTACTCGATTACTAATGGAGATTGAGAGAAAGTGACCAAGTTGAGGCTCACTATGTGGATCGACTGCACTTGATTTCTATTGTACTTTTGTTTTAGTATTTTATTTCCATCATTGTGACTTTTTAGGCTTCATTCATATAAATATGTCACATGCATCATTTATATATTCTCAAGTTGTTATATTCCTATCAGTCTTCTATTGTTTCCTTCTTTTGTTTGTATTACTAATTCTATTTTAGTATACTATTTTTTATTCCGTTGTCTATATTCTACCAATGAGGGAATAGTTTACCCATTATCGGAACCTATACCTAACTATTAGTAGGCGTCGTCTAGCATATGAGGAAATTCACCTATGGCCATGCGACCGACCGGGTACGGTGAAACTAGGGCACCTTTGGGAAACAACCGGAACTGGGACATCACATTTTTAATATCCCATTACATACTTTCAATTGTGTATCGTATCTCTTTTAATTTATGGAATTATTTATGCATTTTTGGGACCCCTCAATGATGGATATCATTTTTTTGGAAAATAAACACAATTTATGTGATGTATGTTTCATTGAATTAATATAATAGTGGAATAAATATTTTAAAAGTATATGAGGGGTTCTCACCATGTATGTGGAATGCATGTTTTGTAATTTTATTTCATGTAGAATCTATAATCTTCACCATGTTCATGAGAAATTCACTCAAAATAATGATTACATTACATAAAACATTAAAACATTGTGTAGATTATTCACCTTTCATATAGGGTGTTAGGTGGATATTATGAACCCATATAATAAGTGATAGGGTTTACATGTTTTAAGATATTATATGAGATAAATTGTTAAAAAATAAGATTTTTACTTGAGTTGATTGGGTTTTCATAATTTATGGGTTTTTTGGGTTACATGGTATTAAAATTGATTACTCTCTATATAGTTCTTGAATTCTATTTTTTGTGATGTTTTATGATTAATTTTTATTTGGCTCAGTCATAGGCTCTCATATCCTGACCTAGGAGCTCTCCTAGGTGATCTTATAGACCACTACTCCTTCAAAATTTATTTCTTAAGTAATTGATTTCAATTTATGATCTAGTGAGTTTATCTGTGTGAGTAACACTTCTTCTTCATCATTTATATTGATAATCATAAAACAATTGAGTAGTTTTTATAAATCTACTCATCAATGATATTAATCATATAAATCCTTTATATATCATTTTTTGGGTCTTCCCATGTTGGCTGACCATTATGTTTTTTAGTCTAGTAGGTGTTATTTATGTATGTTTATTTTGATATTCTATATCCATTTACCCTTTTATTTATGGAATAAATTATGAGATGTGAGGATTTATTCAAGGTCCCACATCATTTTCTTTGTGTTATTCTATATTAATGGATCTCCCAAAATATATGTGTGACCCAAGATTAAGTTAATTTGTTCTATTTCTTACTGAGTATAGATGAATTTTATTTATTTGGTTTTAAAAATTATCATATAAATTAAATCCATGGATGGGTTGATTGATTTGTGTGTAAAAAAATGGGGTTTTCTAGAAATTATTATTTTCGCATTATTTTCCTAAAAAAGGTATTTTCAAATGAATTGTAAAATGGATATATGGAATGATTTTAGTATAATGGTTTTAGTGACAAAGATTTAAAAATATATCAATTGATAATCCTTGTGTATTTATATAGAAGGTGAAATAATATGACTCCTCTACTATCAGTGGGTTCACTAATGCGGTGTTCCTCTACTTCCTTATCCAATTATTATAGGGACATGTTCAACATATTGGTGGGGGTTCCCATTATGGGGTGTTCATTTACTCACTATATTTTATGAACATATCTACACACATGATCCTTCGGATTTTTGATGATTTACTATAATTGTCTTATTAACATTACATTTAGTGATTTCTATAGTGATGATACCTGTGATTTTTATATGTTTAGCCCGTACTGATTTAGTATTCACTACTATGAGTTTGATATGTTATGGTATGGTGATTTTTTTGAAGTCATTTCTATATATGAAATGAATGGAAACTATTTTACGTGGAAATTTTTAGAAATTTGGGAAAATGATAAATGCATTGATTTACCATAATTATGATATAAAAACTATCCAACTATTTATCATGAATTTTTTTCATTAATGGTGATAACTTTAATGTTATTTTATAGAAACTTGTTATGTAATAGCTTGGTGGGATCGTATTGATCCCATTTTCTCATACACTTTACACCCCTACGATAATTCTTATACATTTATATGTATTTTTGTAAAAGGAAAGGTAATATGTAGTAGTGAGATGATGATGTTTTTTTAAGATTCGTTTAGGTAGCTTGTGGATAGAATGTGGGAGTTTTCCCAAGTTATCACGTTGAGTAGTATGTTTCATATTTTATTTTTCCTCTAATAGTGAACATGTATTTTTGGTTGGTTTGACTATTTGGAGTTGTCTCATATCCACTATATTCATTATTTTATATTGTATAATTATCTTTTTCTATGCTTCTATCTAATGTGTGTGTGTGTGTGTATAAATGTTTGACATGTTCTTACTTCAAATTGGGATAAAATTTCTCCTCTTGTTATTTGATTGATACCCAGGTGTTTTCACTAGCATGTGGGGTTTCAGAAGACCATTTGGATATGAAGTCGACTGTGTTCCATACAAATTTGAGAGATTCAGAAATGAGGGTTTGTATTACTACCAGCTCAATTAGTAATCAACTTTGAAAATGATGACTTTCAATTTAATTTTTTTCAAATATTATATTAATAAAAATGATCCACTTTGACCTCTCAAAATTCATGAATCATGATGATGGGAAAATTAATTTTTTTCTCTTTAGGTGTAAATTTATCACATCTTCCATAAATATACTTTAAAAAAAATTATTTACAAAAGTTATTCAGAAATAAAAATAAAGATGTCTGGAAAACTATTCTCATACTAATAATGTTTGCGGAATGATTATTGGGTTTTTAAGTTGTGGCTCATCATAAAGAGAACACCATCTGATAAAACAATGTAAAAACAAATGAATTCATATATATCTCTTAGGAATATTAATGGTCGGTAATAAGTTTCAAATGTCAAAATTAATCTATATATGACTCCAAGTAAGTCCTCAAATCACATTCAATAAATATGGAACCATCTTCATTAGTAACAAAAAAATAATAATGTCTTTCCCAGGAGGGTTAAAGGTACAATATATCCCAAGTCTAAAGAACCATAGAAAAAATAACTTCACCTTTATAAATAATAGGTTTTTGGGATATTTTCTTACTAATATATAAAATAATCTTTTCAAGGTGTTAGAATCCATGATTCCAAAGGGGTTGGTCTCATTCACATCCAATATTATTTCAATTTTTATCGAGTGTTGTGGAATAATATTCATTATAGATTCATGTTAAATTTTTAGCTTTAGAAACTGGTAGATTCTTAGGAATTCAAGATGGGAGATACATCAAAAAAATTAACAGAATTCTCGATCACATTATTAGAAGAGGAAATAAAATTTAAACATATCCTTGTTATGTATAACACCACTATAAATTATGATATATCACATTTCATATTTAAAATATTTGATAGGTTATGATTCATGCTACACCACGTTTAATACCATAATATAAAATTAAATATGAGAGTTGTAATAGTAATGTGACTATTAGGAATAGTTGTATGACTGATAGAATAGTAACTTCACCTTGAAAATTATATGTAAAATTTACATATCTTTGGAACGGAAATGTAAAATATTTTTTTCATTCAATAAGTAAATAAATGTTCTAAAAATGATACATTATTTATTTGTATTATGATGAAACAAAATTTTTATTTACAATATTATAATTAATATAATAATTTTAAATAATATTTATTTTTATAAAATAGATTCATGAATTAATAATTAGTCTTATTAATATTAGAAGATAATGTTAGGATACCATTATTAATTTTCAAAGTATCATAAAAATATTTATAATATCAATTTTTTTAATAAATAATAATTTTAATTAGAAATTAAATTTCTCATATTTAAAATATTAATTTCATAATATGACTTACATTTTTTAATTCCAAGAATCAAAAAATAGTTTGGATTATTTTTTGGGTTTTTCTAAAATAGTTTAATTTTTGTTGAATAGTGAAATACATAAATTTTCTATATTTAAAATTATAAGTATATAAGATGAATAATGATTCATGGATGTGTAATGATTGATTTAAGTTACTATTATGTCAAACAAACATGATATAGTTACATTACTTATACATGGATGTAAAAACAGTTTACAATCCTTATCCAAAATAATAATGTAAGGAATAAAATAATTAAAAACCCTCAACACCACTACAAATGAAACCCATTCACATCAAAGCTCCATATAATTGAATCCAAACCAATTTTTTCCTAAAAAATCTCATAAAACATTCCCCCATGATCTGGTCTTTCTAGTCTCCCAAAAAACCATTTCAAAGATACTTAATGAGGTACTCAACTAGAATACCTCTTGAGGAAAATTTTTTTTTGGTTCTTCTAATTTTCATTAAATTACATTTCATTTATTATCATTTTTAAACATCCTCTATCCCAACATTAATTAAAACTATATTATATTTTATATAATATAATTTCATTATGATTATGGTATATCCCCCATCAATTATTTATTATTCTCCTCTTTATTATAAAAATGAAAACATCATCTGTGAGGTGTGGCTCTACCACCGCTATGGTTGACGAGTTTTTATTTTTCAATTCTGCTTTCAATCCGAGTAATAAACATATTTTTGGGAGTAAAAACTCTTTAATATATGTAATACATGTATTTTTATTTTATGTAATTTGTATATCCAAATAATATTAACTCATTTAGACAAAACATTTTCATTATGATCGAAAAAACAACAAAATAATTTAAATGGTTATCATTAGTTTTTTCCAATGAATCATCTTCATATATGGAAAATAATTATATATAAAAACAAATAATCACCTATATTTTTATTAATAACAAATAATATCAATTCTAGTTAACTATATCAATTTTTACATGATCTTTCTTACATGTATAAAAGTGAATCATTCATGGAATCCAAAGAAATAGACCCTCCCAAATGAAATAAATAAATCTTATCACTCCTCAAATAGATATTAATGAACATAATTATATTATAATAAATTTAATACTAGTTAAATAGGATTTGACTTAACTTATTAATGAATATAATATCATTATCATTATCATTGATTTCATGTGTATAATACTTTCGAAAATAATGTAAGGGATTCTCCCCGAACCTCCATTGTTCATTTCGGTTACACATTATCTCTCATTAACCCAATGTAATTATTAATTAATTTTTATATTAATTTTAAAATATATTTATTTATTCCAATATTATTAATCCCCATCATTTTATCCTTATATGATGTGTTAAAAAATGTAGAATAATTTTCTCTTTTCAATTTCTCAAGTAGGAAAGCCCGATTAATGGGAACATCCCAATTTCTTACATATTTTCATGTTCACTCTATAATATATTATATGTAAAAAAATATTTTTCTAAAATAAAACCTTTTATCATGACAAGTATTTTTGGTTTATCAGGTTTTATGTGAAAAATTAATTAATTTCCTCTTTAAAGACCCTTATAATTTCTCTTAAACGAAAATAAAATAAGCTAATTTTTAAATAATCATTTTAATATTTTTTCACTTTTGTTGGATTTAATTGGGGACTACAATATAATTTATTATATCCTTGAATTTTATTTTTGGGATAAACATGATAACATTATGATTTTATGGAAGATATTTTTCCAAATTATCTTCCATTTTACATATAAAGAAATGGTATTTCTCAAATTAAAATTGTAATGGTTTGATTATAGTATTTACATATAAATCAACATCATTCATTAGAATATATTATTGATAGAGGTTTTTCTTTTATGATACCTTATACCATATTTTATTAAAGGTTGTATGATATGTTTGATTGTGGATGGGCTATTAATTTTCTATGTTAGAAGTATTCATATGTTCTATGCTAGTTTATTGATATGAATGTTTTTGTTATGATTCACCCTTTTCATATCAGGAATTAATTGGACATAATATTTTATGGGTGTGGCCCTCTTATGCTTTTTGATGCATCAATAGCTATCATCAGAAAAATTAGTTTTAGTTTTAGATGATGTCTTAACCATTTATGGTTTCTTGGCTAAAGACTTGACTATATGTTATGATGTCCAACATTTTTCATTCCCTCATTATGATTCTAGTCCATGTGGTTATTCAACTAGTAGAATATCCTTATTATAGTTTCATTCTCATGTCATGCATTATGGAATTATTTAGTAATATATTTTGTACGATATTATTCTCAAGTATATCTTTTAATGGCATGTGTTTTTATTTATTCACCAAGAGATATTGCTTATTTTTATTTATGATAGATTACCCTTTATTACACACCCTTACTAAAAATCTATTCTCAATGATTTCTTATGTTTTATTTTTTCACATGTTGTCAACATCTATATTATGAATTACTTTTAGGGATAATCTACGAGTTTATAAATGTTTTCAATAGAGTTTATATACTATATTTCATTTCAAATTATTATGTAAAACATCTGTTTGAATCCGGTTTTCCATTTCTACTAAACTATTCTGTCCTTCATGATTCGACTTCCTTATTTATTATAACAATTCAAAAATTTATGGAACTATATCTGGGATTATTGGTTTGAGTTCATTATATTTGGTATTAGGGAAATTGTAGTAGAAACCAAAGATGCTAGATTTGGAAAAAAAATGAATCGGGAATATAACCCTTTGAGATACATTGAGGATAATAATTAAGGAGCATAGTATAATTTTGGTAAGGTAGAGAGAGTCTGGGTATTCCTAAAAATAAATCCTTCTAAATATAATATAAATGGACATGGTCCTATCATAGATGTACCTAATGGTACCAACTCTGAAAAAGTTCTTCGAGATTGACATTACATAACCTAGTACACAAATAAAAAACCTCACTGTGAAACTGGATTGACACTCCAAGGGGATACACCTAGGATAATTGACATTTTATTCATAATATATATTGAATTATTTAAATGAAAATATCTATATTATGAAACCATTTTTATGTTTATGAGATTATCTATGTATATTTTTTAAAAATTATATAAGTATTTACTATATCAAAATTAGTTATTATGATTCATAACCTAATCTAATGACTCTCATTGTTTAGAAATGTAACCTGGTGGAAGAAATTGAAACCATAAAAATACATTTATTTCTTGTAGGTATTTACATATTTTAAAAATAATGTTGTTGGAGTAGGAGGTAAATGTGTATCTGAGAATGTTATAACTATTTTGGAATAACTGACTTAGGTTATGAACAATAAACTTACACATAAGGAACATCATGGTCCATAATGTGGAGGAACAATGTTAGTATACTTCATGATAAAACAACCTCCATAATTAAATTGGACTACAAACCTATTTTAATAAGGGCAGTAGTGATGATTTTTAGAGATTATATTTCTCTCTTTCTTAAGTAATGTAACTGAGAAGGTTATCATTGATGTTTATCACGTATCAGGAGATGCAGATAAATAGTGTTCATTTATTCTAAACACAAAATAGGATGAAAAGAATTCAAATATGTATTGTAATGTTTTAAGGAATATTTCTTAAAAAAAACTTCCCCCAAAAACTACAATTGTATAAAGAGATATACTTTTTGAATCTGATGAAAAATAAGGATGATAATATTGATATGTATGACAACATCATTAAAAGTTTATCAAGGTTTTAAGTGGATTATATATGAAATCTAAATAGAAATATTTGTTATTTATTTTTTGGTTTAATACTATTCTTCTGAAGGGCACTAGTCTCCCAAGTTTTCTCATCATAAATGGATATTTTCTAGTGTGTGATTAAGACAGTGCAAAAAAATCTAGGTTTTATGAATGTAAAATAAATAAATTCATGAAAATGGAGGGGGAACATTTTGAAAAAAATAAGGAAATGGGGAAGAAGCGCTGAGGTGAATTTCCATCATGTAAAAATTTGGAATGAAACATCAGGGAACATGCTGATTGGGGATGAGATTTTGTTACAATTGTGAAGAAAAATGAAACCAGGCCCATTATTTCCTTGGAATGAAAGAAGATACCAATGTTAAATGATAAAAATATAAGGAGATGGGATATATTGAAATTTATTATCCTAGGAATCAGTGAAATTATCCCCACCCTTATGTAGATGCAACAACTATTGTTGTAGATCCTAATGTTTTAATGGTATGTACATTAATAAACTCCATGAATTTATCTGAATTTTTTTTTGATTCTATATCAAAAAAATACCTTTATATATTCTCACTTTACTTTTAAAATTGGATACCTCCATTTCCCAATAACAAAGGAGTTTCCAGAAAAGACACCAAAAGGAGACCATATTTCAACAATGATGTGTTGAGAAGTTCTTATTATGATACATAAACATTTTATAATAGTTTATTTTATCATCATACCTATGGTTGATTTTGATATAATTATTTTTATAAATAGGTTTTTGAAATATATTAAAAAAATTTAATCCAAAGACAAATATATTATGATTTGTGATGTAGGTGTGGAATTTCTCATCCTTATAGAGGATACTTTTTCCTCTGATTCATATCAAGATCCACCTCTAGTAACTCTTCCAAACAAAATTTATGGGGATGAAGAGAAAATATCATTTATATATGAGGAATTAAAACATAAAATTGGGTACATAGCTATTTTACATGAATACGTTGATATATTTTTAGAGGATTCATATATACATCTTCTAGACAGGGAAGTTTAGTTTCTCATTGATTTAATCCCAAACCCAAAACCAATATCAAATAATAATTATATAATGACTGCTATAGAATTAGTGGAGACAAAGAAACAATTAGATCAATGAAGTGATAATGAATTTTTTCTACGTAGAGTTTCTACATGTGGATTTGTCATTCTATTTGTTAAAAAGAATGATGGATCTATGAGGTTCTTCATTAGCTATAATGATATCAATGCTATTATGATAATGATAAAGTATATGTTGCCTCTCAATGATGGATTATATTATCAAATTCATGGAGATTAATATTTCACAATGATTGATCATTGATCAGTATGTCATTAATTCCTAAGGAAGAATGATGATATTACATGGAAAGTATTTATATCTAGGTATGGAAATTGAAAGTTCAAATAATTATTTTCCCATTTTGTTTGAATAATGAAGAATGTTTTTAATAATTGAAGTGGAGATTATCTAATTCACTGGTCATAACTCTACCATCTAGAAATTGTGTATTTGTGATTTATTGGGATGAATCAACGAATGGAAATGGTTCTTTCCTTATTAATAAATAACAATTATATACAATACATAAAGGTAGTTAAAAACTCATGAACATAGTTATCTAACTCATGATATTTAGTTTGAAGGTGTAATATTTCACTGATAATATAGATATACAATCTATATTATGATATATTTAAATATATACCCATCATAATATCTTGAAATATTTCTTCTCAAATAAGGAAATCAACAAGATGTAATGATAATGGCTCAAGCTACTGAAGGACTGTGATTATTTAAAACAGTACCAACAAGGGAATGAAATTAGGTTATAAAATGAATTGAACAAGAAGGATCATGGTGTTTAGAAAAAATGGTGATTGATAATGATCCTATGAACATAGATCAAACACATATCACTACAAGAAAATATCCATGATGAAGAGGTTACTTTTTTATATGGTGACAGTTTAATGTACCTCAATATAGATCTATTATGGTTTCAAAAAACCATTACTAAAATTGGTGTTGGCACCCAATACACAGTATTTTATAACACTTTGTATATGTTTCTGAAATGTATTTTAGAATGTAAATTGATCAACTGTTTTATGTGTTTTGGTGGTAGTTTTCTTGTAATAGAAATGAGAATCTAGCTATGGATAAAACTGAAACTTAATCCTAAGGCTTTTCTACCAAAAAATCCGCTACTAAAATAGAAAGAACTACTGCTAAATATATTTTTATTCATATTTATCAGATGTTTTATGTCCCACCAAAAAATCCATAAGATAATGGTAGTTTAAACTTCCACTAAGAAACACTATATTTAGTGGTTGTTTAAACTATTAGTAAATTATGAGTTACAAAACAAAGGGTTGTAAAATCTAAATCCCCTGAACCTGCATCCCAAGAAAAAACCTAGAAAAAATAAAAAAATTAAATTACCAGATCATTCCACCGTATAGTTTTACGTATCTTATAATCAGAGTACACAAAAATTAGTAAAATAGTTCCATAAAAAATGAAAAAACACATATCGAAACATTTTTATACAAAACATACCTACCTTTTATATTTTCAAGATCTCATCTAAAATGTCATCTTAAAACACAATTTGAAAAATGATACATGAACAAACCCTCTCCACTAATCTCTTCCCAATGACGAACTCTACCAGGAACCTTCTCTATCTCCATCTCATCTTCCATCTATCGGCACTTCTAAAAAAAATATTTAAAACTAATCAATTATTAATATTTGAATTTAAACATTATATCAATAATAGTTAGTGAACTAAATTATTTTGAAGTTGTTTTATTTACTTAGAAACCACCAGTCATTGATACAATAATTTCAGCAACGTCATGTGGAAAAAATAACTCTATACAATGATCCATTTTCAAAATATTAGAATGTAATTATAAGGCCCCAGCCTTAAACCATACTTAATCTTGACTTATTACAAGATTACACGTTGAGGATCTTTTCGGGTTTAGATTTTTAGAGAATTAGATCATAAAACATTCATTACAATCCACATATAAACAAAGTGGTTACATAAAGATAGTATTCTTCATTCCCATCAATGGAAACACATTTAAAATAAAACATGGATTATTTCTTGACACATCCTTGACTCTATCATCTTATCATGTACCTTTCCCTTGACCTATGAAAAACATTTCAAAAACTTTGGATGAGCATAAAAACTCAGTATGGGTTATAAAAAAACATGGAAAGGAAAAATGAGTTCATATATATATAAGAATGAAATCATACTTTACCCATAAAACATAGGCACTTTAACATACCTCATAAAATTTTGAATAAATCATAGAAATCATAAGACATAAAGGTAACTTGAGGCATTCATAACATTCTTACGTAGGGAGTAACCCTCTTGGTTACGTTTGGAATACCCATCACAGTATATTCCCTAAAATCTCTTCGGAGAAACCTTAACGTTTCACTCCTTCGCGTTACCCAATGCATTGGAGAGCTATAACGGGCTCACCCGCCCTTAGTTTATCACGGAACCACCTGTCTTCATAATAATTCCCAAGAACCATAACATAATCATATCACATAAAACATGCATAAAGGAAACATAAAATTTCCATATTTCAATCACGAGATATCAATACAACACATTGATATAAAAACATTATGAAAACCATGTTCAATACCGAAATAAAAGAAAAGTAAAACATGGTATTTATTTTTCTTTTAAAAAGAAGGTATGTCTTGTAGAGGAAGCCGAAACTCAAATAACGGTCACGACGGTGGAGAAGTCGTTGTCGCCACATACGTACGACAAAAACATTCCCTTTTGTCGTTTAGTAAACGCTTTTTATAAAAAATATTCCTTTTGAATAAACGTAAATGTAAAAGTGGTTTATACACCGTATAAAAGAAAGTTGTGTATAAAATAAAATATGCCTCAACGAAAGGAGATTGAGACGAAGTCCCATACCTCATATCCGACTTGACCCGACCGTTCTTTAATCTCCTGAATAATAAACTTGAGTTAATCTCTACTTGCTTATAAATCTTTTTCAAGTTCATTATTCCTTTTATACCATGTTATGAACATCATGTAATCAGTTAAGTTAATAATGTTCATTTTGTCGGTATTTGGTTCTTAAGTCAAAAATAGACTTCTTACACTTACATGTTGTTAATTTGGTCAAAGGTTCATTATATCCATAATGGTATTCATGATGTAGATATCATATATGTCTTATATATCCAGTACATACATGAATTTATAATATTATATAATCATTTAGATGTAAGAAATGAAATGCACCGTTCATGGAGACGGTAAGCCGTATGTACGCATGAACGCTACTTTCATTTCTATTTCATATTTTATAGAATGTAATCATAATGATATAAAGGTATATTATAATTACAGTATAATATCATATATAATATCATTGTTCCATCCTTTATATGTCCCACATATGGTATTTAACTAATCAAATCACTTTGAGGGGGCGTTAGTCCGCACTTCCTAAAATGAAGATATCGTGTTTACCCATAATGGAAACCATAAAGGTATGCCCAAAATGAAAAAAACAGAATCTTAAGGAAAAAATAAACATATTATATATCATATATAAAAATAGTGACATCATAATGGCCACCTTTGAAGGTGTTAAATGAGTGTTGAACAATCATAGTTTCGGGAGGCAGAATTTCTCCATCCACGGAAACCGTATGTTCTTTATCCATTTGATGTAGTTGTGTGAGAGTGTAGCTCAAATAAATATTATAACAACATCATAGTATATTGAAGATACTTGTTTTGTTACAAAATAAGTAAATAAAAAGAGTTTAGGGGGTTGGAGAAGTAAAATAAAACAAATGAACATGAGAGAATGAATTACCTTTAAAAGTGTAACTCCTTTTGATTTGAGCCTAAAGGCGTCATTTGAAAGGATTATGCCCAAAGGGAATCCACTATGATGAGGAGAGGGATGTGGAGAGAGTAAAAGGGAAGGGTTTGGCCGAGACAAAGGCTTGAGGAGTGTGTGAAATGTGGTAGAGGTGGGGGCCTTTTATAAGAGGAGAGGAGGGGCAATTTTGGAAAGTAAAGAAATATTACATTATTTGAAAATGTGTTTCGGTTTTAAAAGGCCCCACATTGATATAATTCGTGGATAAGGTGATAAGGGTTCGAAATCCACTCATCCAAATGGTTTTGTCCATGTTTAGTTCATAGATTTTACATTGACATTCCATTTTATTTAAATCGTCAAATAATGATGTCATCACTGCATCATTATTATGTCTAAAATAATTTATTTTATATAATGTCTAAAAATTATAAAAAAAATACTATTATGTAGTAAATCTTTTTATCTTTCCAATTACTATTTATAATCAAAAATCTGATTTTTATAACCCCATGTTAAAATTGTTTTCGTAAAACATATTATGTTTGTGTCATTTTTACTTGTACATTAAATAAAAAGTTATTTATGTCATTTCCCAACCAAAATGTCTCCATGGGGTCCCCAAGTTGACCCATGGCTTGTCTTGGTCGGCCATGACACAAACAATAAGGTTGGGACATGTGTCTAGGTTATTTCCTATTATTAAAGCATTATTTATACCTTAAACTACCCTAATTACCACTAATCGTGATTAAGAACTTAATAAGTTACTATTCACCAAAAAATTATTTTAATCTCTTTGAACCACATTTTACTTCTTAATGACAACAATATATGTCGGATTTTAAAAATTCAATACACATTAGTGGTAAACTTTCATTTAACTGAAAATCAGTTTGCTTGATTACCACTTAGTGGTTTCACTATTCATCAAAAATTGAAGTTTTTCAGAAAATTACCAAAAATTCACCCTAAGCTATATTTGATATTCCAAATTCAAAAATGAAGTCTATTTTACAAAATTCAAATCATATAAGTTACATTAATTAATTTAATAATTAATTCCCGCTGCCAGAGCAAATAGCGTGTTTTTACAAAACAATAAGTATCAAAAGATTGACACCAGTTTAAGTCTAATTTTAAAGTGAAATTGATTCCAATGACCACCATTGGATAAAATGGAAAAAATATATTCTAATTTCACTTCAAAACCAATTCAAAACATAATCTAATCATATAAAAAAATTAGAGTAAAAAGCAGTTTTGATGTAAAATGCAGTATTTTTCACTATTCATTAAAAAATAAACATTGTCAGAAAAATACCAAAAATGAACACAAGGTAAATTTTGATGTCCCAATAATAAATAATAAGTTTATTTTGACAAACATATCTTATAAAATTGTGAAAAGATAGATTTAAAAATGGTTTTCCATCATAAAAGAAGTAAAATAATCTTTTAAGAATATTAGTGTATTCCATGCATAAGATTATATTCATTTTCATTTTAAGCCTCTAAAACACTATATTAATCATTAATAGACATAGATAAAAATATCTATTATTCATTACTTACTTGGGATGTTACATCCTTCCCCCCTTTAGAAAATTGCGTCCCCGCAATTTATTTACTTATCGAATAAATGGGGGTACTTATCCCTCATTGCATTTTCAGATTCCCATGTTGCCTCTTCAATCATGTGGTTTTTCCACAAAACCTTTAACTGCTTAATCACCTTATTTCGTAACACTTGCTCCCTGTGGTCAAGAATCCGGACCGGTTGTTCCTCATAAGATAGGTTCTCTTCCAACTGAACTACCTCTGGACTCAAAACATGAGAAGGATCTGGCATATACTTTCTCAACATCGAAACGTGAAAAACATTGTGTACCTGAGATAAACTCAGAGGTAAAGCCACTCGGTATGCAACTGATCCAACTCTCTCCAGAATTTCGTATGGTCCAACAAACCTTGGACTTAACATTCCTTTCTTACCAAATCTCATCACACTTTTCCAAGGAGAAACCTTGAGAAAAACATGATCACCTACCTCGAAAGATAGATCCTTCCTCCGGTTATCCGCATAACTCTTCTGCCTGCTCTGAGCTGTTCTCATGTGTTTCTGAATCAGCTGAACATTTTCTACCATCTCTTCTACCAATTCTGGTCCCATCAACTTCCTTTCACCCACTTCATCCCAGAAAGATGGAGTTCGACACCGCTTCCCATATAATGTCTGAAATGGTGCCATCTGCATACTGGAATGAAAACTGTTATTATATGAAAACTCATACAAAGAAAGATGTTGGTCCCAACTTCCCTGATAATCCATAGAACAAGCTCGTAGCATATCCTCCAATGTCTGAATTGTTCGTTCTCACTGCCCGTCTGATTGAGGATGAAAAGCTGTACTAAAATTTAATTCAGTACCCAACGACTTCTGAAGGCCTTTCCAAAAGATAGAAGTAAACCTGGGATCCCGATCCGATACAATGGAGAGAGGAACTCCATGTAACCTGTCTATCTCTTTAAGATACAAACGGAAAAGTTGATCAAGAGAGAAAGTATCTCGTATAGAAAGGAAATGAGCAGATTTGGTCAAGCGATCAACAATAACCCAGATTGCATTATTACCTCGAGATGTCTTCGGTAATCCAACAACAAAGTCCATGGATATATTCTCCCATTTCCACTCTGGCACTGGTAAAGGCTGAAGCATCCCTTTCGGTAACTGCCACTCTGCTTTAACCTATTGACATGTCAAACACTTCACAGTAAAATCAGCAATGTCTCTTTTCATTCCATCCCACCAGTAATACTCCTGCAGATCTCTATACATCTTAGTACTGTCGGGATGAACTGCAAACGGAGAACTATGAGCTTCACATAACAACTCTCTCTTCAACTGTGAATCACAAGGCACACACAATCTCTTCCCAAATCTCAAAACACAATCATTATCAATGTTGAATTTAGGAAACTTACCTTTCTGAACCAGCTCTACCTTTTTCTGCAACTCACTATCTTGCTTCTGTGCTTGCTTGATTCTATCTGATAGAGAAGATCTCACTGATACCTGAAACAATACAGAAGTACTTCCTGCACCAACAACTTCTATGCCAAAGTTCATTAAATCCTTAACCAAAGGATAACGTTCCAAACGCAGCATTGTTAATGAAGCATTATTTTTTCGACTCAAAGCATCAGCCACTTTATTTGCTTTTCACGGATGGTAATGAATTGTACAATCATAATCCTTGATTAATTCTAGCCATCTCCTTTGTCTCATGTTTAACTCTTTCTGAGTGAATATATACTTTAAACTTTTGTGATCGGTATATATTTCACACTTTACTCCATACAAATGATGCCTCCAAATTTTTAAAGCAAAAACAACAACAGCTAATTCCAAATCATGTGTAGGGTAATTTACCTCATGAGTTTTCAACTATCGTGAAGCATAAGAAATTACCTGATCATTCTTCATTAGGACGCAACCAAGTCCTTTCAATGAAGCATCACTGTATATAACAAACTCACCATTCCTGGAAGGTAGTGCCAAAACTGGAGCATTCACCAATCTTCTTTTCAATTCCTGAAAAAAATCATCACATTCTTTTGTCCAGATAAACTTAACACCCTTCCGAGTTAGCTTAGTCATTGGACTAGATAACCGTGAAAAATTTCTAACAAACCTTCGGCAATATCTCTCCAAACCAAGGAAGCTACGAATCTCGGTTACATTTGTGGGTCTTGGCCATTCTTCCACAACTTTTGTTTTTGCAGGATCAACAGTTATTCCATCTTTAGAAACAATGTGACTAAGGAAAGAAATTTGTTGTAACCAAAACTCACACTTGCTGAATTTCCCATAGAGTTTCTTTTCTTTTAAGGTTTGCAATTTAACCATTAAATGTTTTTCATGCTCCTATTTACTTTTGGAAAACACCAAAATATCATCAATGAAAACCACCACAAACTTATCTAAGAACTCATGGAAAATTCTATTCATTAAGTCCATGAATACAGCAGGTGCATTGGTTAGCCCAAAAGGAATTACTACAAATTCATAATGGCCATATCTCGTACGGAACGCGGTCTTCAGAATATCTGCCTCCTTTACCTTCAGCTGATGGTACCCCGATCTCAAGTCAATATTTGAAAAAAAACTGAGCTCCCTGGAGCTGATCAAACAAATCATCGATATGAGGCAAAGGATATTTGTTCTTAACAGTGATATTATTCAAGGATCTATAATCAATGCAAAGTCTCATAGAACCATCTTTCTTTTTAACAAATAAAACAGGAGCACCCCATGGTGATATTCTAGGTCTAATGAAACCTTTCTCTAATAAATCTTGCAATTGCTCCTTCAACTCTAAAAGTTCAATTTGTGCCATTCGATAAGGGGGTTTTGAAATTGGCTTAGCATTAGGAACTAAGTCAATAGTAAACTCAACTTCCCGATCTGTTATTATTCCAGGCAACTCATCAGGAAAAACATCAGGATACTCATTTACCACTGGCACATCATTAATCTGAATAGTTCCATTATTTTCAACGACGTGTGCAAGGTAACATTCATTTCCATCTTTTACAAGTTTCTCGGCCTCTTGATATGTTATCAAAAGTAAGGGTTCATTCTTGTAAACAAACTGAAAGTCTTTCTGAAATGAAACTTCTTTAGCTCTACAGTCAGTCGTAGCATGGTAAATAGAGAGCCAATCCATACCCAGGATAACATCAAACTCTACTAGAGGTAGAACAATAAGGTTTGCAAGTAGGTTCTTTCCACAGATAAGGATAGGAAGATTCTTATAAATTCTTTTTGCCTCAACATTCCCCCAAGTGTTTTTACCAAAAGTTCAGGAGTCATTTCTTGAGATGGTATTCCCATTTTACAAGAAAAGGTTTCAGAGATGAGAGAATGTGTAGACCCCAAATCAAACAACACACTGGCATAATCTGGAAAAACAAACAAAGTACCTGATACAACTTCATTTGATGGCCCGACATCTACTGAAGTAGTTGCAAAGGATTTCACCACCCCTTTCTGCTTGTAGTCTAACTGCTTCCCATCACTCAAGCTCCTTGTCGGACACTCGTTTGCATAGTGACCCATCTCATTGCACTTATAACATTTCACTAACTGTAAATCATATTTGTTCTTACCTTCACCTTGATCCTTTTTAGTGAAATCATGAGACTTATGTCCCATCTTACCACATCGGTAGCACTTCCCAGAATTCAGAAGACATTCCCCAGCATGGCTTTTTCCACATTTATGACAAACTGGAAACTTAGTTCTCTTACCATCAGACTTTTTTGAAGAATTCGTACCTTTCTCCTGCCACCTCGGTCTCTTCTTCTGCTGGTTGTTATAGAACACTTGGTCATCGGCAAACTCCATTTCCACCTTCTCAGCACATCTAACAAGCTTTTCATAACTTTTAAACTCTCGAGAAGAAAATGCCCTTCGATATTTTGGCTTTAATCCTGAGTAAAAACGATTGATTTTACTATCAAGGTCTCGAATAAAATTTGGAGCATACCTTGCCAATCGAGTGAACCTTTCTTCATAGGCAGCCACTGAGTCTTCCTCTTGCCTCAATTCCAAGAATTGCTTTTCCATCCTAAGTCGAACAGCCTTAGGAAAATACTTTTCAAGAAACATACCTTTGAATTCATCCCAGTCAAGAGCATCAATCTCATCGGCGTCCCTGATATTTTTAACCATAGACCACCACTGATCTGCTTCACCCTCCAAACGGTAAATAGAAAGACTAACCTTTTGATTGTCTGAACACCCCATGACATCAAAAATCTTCTCCAGTGCTTTAATCCACCCTTCAGTTAGCACAGGGTCAGATGATCCTCTGAATGATGGTGGATGTTGCCTCATGAAATCTTCCACCACTAACATGTTCCTCTGCGGTTGTTCTGGCTGATCTAGTGCATGGATACCACCACCATTTATCGCTTGAGTCAACTGAGCCATTACGGCAACAAACTGTTCAGTTCCAATTCCGACCATTTCTGGATGCTGATTTGGAAGGATATTTCCTTCTGTATGCCTTCCTAGCACTGCTTCCCTGTTTCCTCTGCAGAAAACCATTCTGAACAAACATGTCTTAGATGAAGCAACATGATAATCATTAAATGCTATATCATTTCGAAAAAAAAATATTTTTGGATAATCATTTAATAGAATTATAACTCCTAAAGTTATCTAAACCGACCTGTGATACCAACTATAAGGCCCCATCCTTAAACCTTAATTAATCTTGAGTTATTACAAGATTACACATTGAGGATCTTTTCGGGTTTAGAGTTTTAGAGAATTAGATCATAAAACTTTCATTACAATCCACATATAAACAAAGTGGTTACATAAAGATAGTATTCTTCATTCCAATCAATGGAAACACATTTAAAATAAAACATGGATTATTTCTTGACACATCCTTGACTCTATCATATTATCATATACCTTTCCCTTGACCTGTGAAAAACATTTCAAAAACATTGGATGAGCATAAAAACTCAGTATGGGTTATAAAAAAACATGGAAAGGAAACATGAGTTCATATATACATAAGAATGAAATCATACTTTACCCATAAAACATAGGCACTTTAACATACCTCATAAAATCATGAATAAATCATAGAAATCATAAGACATAAAGGTAACTTGAGGCATTCATAACAGTCTTACGTAGGGAGTAACCCTCTTGGTTACGTTTGGAATACCCATCACAGTATATTCCCTAAAATCTCTTCGGAGAAACCTTAACGTTTCACTCCTTCGCATTACCCAATGCATTGGAGAGCTATAACGGGCTCACCCGCCCTTAGTTTATCACGGAACCACCCGTCTTCATAATAATGCCCAAGAACCATAACATAATCATATCACATAAAACATGCATAAAGGAAACATAAAATTTCCACATTTCAATCACGAGATATCAATACAACACATTGATATAAAAATATTATGAAAACCATGTTCAATACCGAAATAAAAGAAAAGTAAAACATGGTATTTATTTTTCTTTTAAAAAGAAGGTATAGCTTGTAGAGGAAGCCGAAACTCAAATAACGGTCACGACGGCGGAGAAGTCGTTGTCACGGCATCCGTACGACAAAAACATTCCCTTTTTTCATTTAGTAAACTCTTTGTATAAAAAAGATTCCTTTTGAATAAACGTAAAAGTCAAAGTTGTTTATACACCGTATAAAAGAAAGTTGTGTATAAAATAAAATATGCCTCAACGAATGGAGATTGAGACGAAGTCCCATACCTCGTATCCGACATGACCCGACCGTTCATTAATCTCCTGAATAATAAACTTGAGTTAATCTCTACTTGCTTATGAATCTTTTTCAAGTTCATTATTCCTTTAATACCATGTTATGAACATCATGTAATCAGTAAAGTTAATAATGTTCATTTTGTCGGTATTTGGTACTTAAGTCAAAAATAGACTTGTTACACTTACATGTTGTTAATTTGGTCAAAGGTTTATTATATCAAGAATGGTATTCATGATTTAGATATCATATATGTCATATATATCCAGTACATACATTCATTTATAATATTACATAATCATTTAGAGGTAAGAAATGAAATTCACAGTTCATGGAGACGGTAATCCGTACGTACGCATGAACGCTACTTTCATTTCTATTTCATATTTTATAGAATGTAATCATAATGATATAAAGTTATATTGTAATTCCAGTATAATATAATATATAATATCATAGTTCCATCCTTTATATGTCCCACATATGGTATTTAACGAATCAAATCACTTTGAGGGGGCGGCAGTCCGCACTTCCTAAAATGAAGATATCGTGTTTACCCATAATGGAAACCATAATGGTATGCCCAAAATGAAAAAAACAGAAGCTTAAAGAAAACATAAACATATTATATATCATATATAAAAATAGTGACATCATAATGGCAACCTTTTTAGGTGTTAAATGAGTGTTGAACAATCATCGTTTCGGGAGGCAGAATTTCGCCATCCACGGAAACCATATGTTCTTTAACCATTTGATGTATTTGTGTGAGCGTTTAGCTCAAATAAATATTATAACAACATCCTAGTATATTGAAGATACTGGTGTTGTTACAAAAGAAGTAAATAAAAAGAGTTTAGGGGGTTGGAGAAGCAAAATAAAACAAATGAACATGAGAGAATGAATTACCTTTAAAAGTGTAACTCCTTTTGATTTGTGCCTAAAGGCTTCCTTTGAAAAGCTTCTTCCCAAATGGAATCCTCTAGGATGAGGAGAGGGATGTGGAGAGAGTAAATGGTCAGGGTTTGGCCGAGCCAAAGGCTTGAGGAGTGTGTGAAATGAGGTAGAGGTGGGGACCTTTTATAAGAGGAGAGGAGGGGCACTTTAGGAAAGTAAAGAAATATTACATTATTTGAAAATGTGTTTCGGTTTTAAAAGGTCCCACATTGATATAATTCGTGGATAACGTGATAAAGGTTCTAAATCCACACATCCAATTGGTTTTGGCCATGTGTAGTTCATCGATTTTACATTGTCTTTCCATTTTATTTAAATCGTCAAATAATGATGTCATCACTGCATCATTATTATGTCATAAATAATTTATTTTATTTAATGTCTAAAAATTATAAAAAAAATACTATGATGTACGAAATCTTTTTATCTTTCCAATGACTATTTATAATAAAACATATGATCTTTATACCCCCATGTAAAAATTGTTTTCGTAAAACATATTATGTTTGTGTCATTTTTACTTTTACATTAAATAAAAAGTTATTTATGTCATTTCCCAACCAAAATGTCTCCATGGGGTCCCCAAGTTGACCCATGGATTTTCTTGGTCGGCCATGACACAACCAATAAGTTTGGGACATGTGTCTAGGTCATTTCCTATTATTAAAGCATTATTTATACCTTAAACTACCCTAATTACCACTAATCGTGATTAAGAACTTAATAAGTTACTATTCACCAAAAAAATTATTTTAATCTCTTTGAACCACATTTTACTTCTTAATGACAACCATGTATGTCAGATTTTCAAAATTCAGTACACATTAGTGGTAAACTTTCATTTAACTAAAAATCAGTTTGCCTGATTACCACTTAGTGGTTTCACTATTCATCAAAAATTGAAGTTTTTCAGAAAATTACCAAAAATTCACCCTAAGCTATATTTGATATTCTGAATTAAAAAATGAAGTCTATTTTACAAAATTCAAATCATATAAGTCACATTAATTAATTTAATAATTAATTCCTGCTGCCAGAGCAAATAGCGTGTTTTTACAAAACAATAAGTATCAAAAGATTGACACCAGTTTAAGTCTAATTTCAAAGTGAAATTGATTCCAATGACCACCATTGGATAAAATGGAAAAAATATGTTCTAATTTCACTTCAAAACCAATTCAAAACATAATCTAATCATATAAATAAATTAGATTAAAAAGCAGTTTTGATGTAAAATGCAGTATTTTTCACTATTAATTAAAAAATGAACATTGTCAGAAAAATACCAAAAATGCACACAAGGTAAATTTTGATGTCTCAATAATAAAGAATAATTTTATTTTGACAAAAATATCTTATAAAATTGTCAAAAGATAGATTTAAAAAGGGTATTCTATCATAAGGAAGTAAAACAATCTTTTAAGAGTATTAGTGTATTCCATGCATAAGATTGTATTTATTTTCATTTTAAGCCTCTAAAACACTATCTTAATCATTAATAGACATAGATAAAAATTTCTATTATTAATTACTTACTTGGGATGTTATAGTAATAACATTATGAGATTTAATTACACCAGAATGTATCAAAATTTTCATTATCTATGAATCAAAATCATCATTTCTTTTCAAGATTAACGTATATGCCTCCAATCCTTATAAGTAATCGAGAGGGTATCCTACTCCATTGCTATATAGCATAGAATTTGGCCAAATGATCCCACAACGTCATCCTTAGGGAGACCATTTCAGAAAAATGGGACAACTATCAATAGTTTTTTTAGATTCTAGACATCTAAACATTTCATATTTTTCTCCATAGTATAATTTTTTCCATCTTTTATAAAAAATGTTAGCACAAAAAAATTGTTAAATAATACTATTCATATCAAAAAAATTACCCATAACAGTTAACCTATAATATACCTACACATAACTAGGATTGGATACCTAGTCCCTCATTTCCATCATTATCAGTTAATCAAATAAAATAAGAAAAGAACATATATTTAAATAAAATTACAAAGAAAAAAAATTAGAAATGATAACATATTCATAGTTCATGAAATAAAAATATACAAAACTATGACAATGAAACCCTGGAAAATAGAATATGTGGTTGGTAAATGAATGGATGACAGCACATAAAATCATTTTCTCTTCGAGTCATGTAATTATCCTACTCCATCATTACTTCGTCTACCCCATACACCCATGAATGAATAATATTTTCAATATCAAGATGGATAATTAATCTCACTTATTACTGTTGATGGGATTCAATGCCAGAGTCCATGTATTCCACTTCATCGCCTATATCATACAAGTCTCTCTTTTAACTAAGATACTACACTCTACCCTTCATACACACCTTCTTACTCATAATATACCATTTTTTCTTACATTTATTAGATATACAGATCATGTAATTCATAGTAACCAACATCCATCAAGCGATATAATTTCACAGCAGTAAATTACATGTAATTTGTTTAAACCCACTAGTAATATCGACACAATTGTGTTCGTATGAAAAAAACAATTTTGTAGTATAATTCTATAATATTAGTCAATATTACATAGTATCCTACTTCAGAAAATTGAAATATACCACTATTCAGTCTTTCTAAACCAAATTCTTGATCGGCTGTACAAGATTTGAATCCACTCACATTGTAAATGTCACACATCATAACCTATTTTAGAAGACCTCGAGAAAGAAATATAAAATATTTGGACAAATAAAATCGAGTACATGTATTCATGATCGAGAAAATGAAATATAAATTGATACATTTTCATAATATATGTGTCATATGAGTATTTGTATTTATTTCAATATTTATGAACTTGCAAGTCATGAAAACCATTATACAATATATTTATTAATATTTTTTTTTATCATTCTCAAATCATGGTCAGCCACTCATTCAAAAAAAAATTGAATCATATACTGTTTAATAAATGGATTTTCAATTCCACTATATAGAAACACATATCTATGTGGATGTAGTAATTCCATTTTTGTCAGTATAACATTTGTGCTCATCTAAATAGAACGGCCTATAACAGGAAAGATTTTGGATTTCTCGTTTAGTTGAGATTGAGTCGATATATCTTCAACAAGTCCTACTTGATTGAATATTGTCTCAATATCATCGACATGTCGATAACAAAAGGTATGAAACTACTCTTCCAAATAGACATCAGAAATATAGCCTCCATGTTGAGAATTATTTTTCATGTATGATTATAAATACCCAAGATATATGTGAAACAAAATAAAAAAACATAATTTTGTATTTAATAAAGTTCCAAGAATTGTCTACATAAATAATTAAAAATATAAATAGAGTACCACTCTGTTGTTTACACCCATCGATATTGTATGAGGCCTCCTAATTTAGCTTCCATGACTAAATTCACAGTTAAATATTTCAGGACATTAAAAAATGATGGTGGATATATCATCTTCATCGCACAAAGAGTCTACACAAATATCTCTGAAAGGTTTTCAAACCTAAATGTTTTTGTATTTTTATCACATAGTTGTCTAAATATTGTTCAAAATTTTATTAGATTATCATTAACCATTAAATTTAATAACCTATGTAATTCCAATGGTAGGAACATATATAACAAAATATGTGAATAGTGACTTTTCAAACCATGTAACCTAATATTATTTAAGCCAAAAAAACATGATATCTTACTTGAATAACAATCAGATACCTTTAAATGTTCTAAATTTAAATGGAATGTATTATTACCCATTTTTTTATTATAGAAATTTCTAGATCATACTTTCTAGTCTCATCTGCCTGAAGTTCAACCTTTATATTCATTGTTTATATGTCTTTCCAACAATTTTTTTGGTCCTTTGGATTTACAAATTCATTAAAAATTTTGAAGATAAATTTTCACAAAAATTCTTCTCAATATGAATATGATCTGGATTAGGCAAAATAAATTAAATTCCCATTATAGAAGAATGAAGTATATACATTTTTTCTATTATTGATTTATGATTAAACATTATGATAAAATTAAATCTTGTTTCCCACTATCATCCAAATGATGCACCTTCTGAAATTATATTTCTACATTTCTATGTTCTTCCAATATTTCATAACCATTTAAAAACTATGGAGGTGGTCTATGATCAATGGAAAAATTGAATCATTAAATGTTAAAATGATATCAATGAGAAGAATTTAGAAATCATTACTGAAATAAGAGGCAACATTTTTTACGATGAGGTAGTCATTTGAGCTCAAAATCCATGTGAAAAATAGGATAGTCTGAACTAGTGTAAGTGTTCCAAATTGTTAAATTCCAAAGTCTAGGGAAGTCCCTAATGGTTCACATTAGAGAATATTTGATTTTGAACATTGTTTTAGAAGATGCATCATAAGTCTCAAAACTTTTTACACATAACACCTTTAATTTTTCAATTAGAGGATACAAGTATGCATAAATATCATTTCTAGGTATAATTTTAGGAATAATCATCCAAATGGTAAAAAACAGGTTTTTCATACGCATCCACGAAGGTGGATTATAGGGCATCAAAACAACATGCCAAATTCAAGAATTGGTAATTAATGTCCCAAATGGGTTTAATCAATCGAAAACCAATCCCAATAAAACATTCTAGGATCAAATGAAAAATATTGATGTAAAGAATCAAATGTCTTCCATGATTGTGAATCTATTTTATGTTGCATTAACATATCATTGTAATTATATATTAAATTACACACTATGTGTACGGTAGTTTTTGAAGACATGAATAATATTTGAAATCAAAGATTTAATGGAATGTAATGAAAACCCATTGTCGGTGTGTTCAATTTCTTCCTCTTCATATCAGTATGTTTGTTCAGACTTCCCACAACACCCATTGACATCTATTTACAATAATAACATTTTTTCAGTCTTTTCGTCTTGAATCATGTACCCAATAAAGCATAAAATAATTTGGACATGCTTGTATATTTATATAATTCATACCAAACTTCTTAAAATATTTTTTCATATCATAAAAAGACTCCCAAATATTTTCATCATGAAATGAATTTTTCAACAACTCCAATATCACAAATATCATCTTATGTGAAATTACACATAGACATTTGATATATTACAAAATCAGTAGAAAATAATGTTTTGAATATTCCAAACAATCACTATTCATATTATTATTCCCATCATTAACTAAACTGTGAAATAATCTCTCTTATCAATGGGGGGTCCAATTTTATGTTTCAATCTTGGTCTGGTAGTATTATGTTCTCAAAAACAACACATGTCTTGTTTTTATTTGTATGACCCTAAAATAGTTGTTCTAATATATTTTTATGTTGATGTTGGTGTCATAAAATTCCAAATGAATCATTTATAAGATTTTTAATTTTATTTTCCATTGTCTACATACATGGGAGATAATTCTTTTGATTGATATCAGTGCTCAGACATTCTGGGGCATTCAATTCTGTGTGCCACATCCAACACAAATATTGATCACGAAATTTCATGAATATCAATTGTTCATAGACTTCACCTCTCCTCAAAAATGTTATAAATTTTTATTTAGGTCATTGAAATCATATTCTATATTTATCAAATAAATAGGATATTGAGAAATCTAAAAAAATCCTCCATACCCTTAGCATAACGAGGTGTGTTCCTTGGTAATGTGATGAAGCTTTTATCCATAACACAATGTGTATAAAAATTATTAAAAAATTAAAACACATATTTATTACTAATTATAAATACAGACTAATTAATGTTAAACAAACATATTCCAATTATTTATAAGAATATTAATTTTTGAACTAAAAATTCACTGAAAAAATTAAATAAATCATGGATAGTATTATGTAAAATTGAAGAAAAATAAAAATCATAAATTTATTAATTTAAAACATGAATCATGGTATTGACACCCTAGTGACACTTTGTTTTGTTGAAAATAGTAATTCTATATCACCATAGTAGTGGATTAAGAGTTCTAACACATGTCTAGCTATAGTTGGTATAAGATAATGCTTGACTAGAATTTTCTAGTGGTGATATAATAGATTCTATTTATATATGTCACATTCTATTTTTTCATCTTTATATATGGTAAATCTCAAACCAACTAATGTGGTTTTTTAATTTCCTAAAATATCCACTACATTCTAATATAGAGTATTTGAATATTATTTAATTAGAGTGAATAACCTGATCTTGCCTTCTGAATTTTATGTTTCAATCATAGAGTATGATAGGACCACATCTTAGTCACCTATAATTTTGTATAAACCATTTCTAGAAATAAAGAATTCCACCATAAATTTCCGTGAAGGTACAATAATTTTTGAGTTTGGATAAAATGATTTCCACTTTATAATTTTTATTCCATTATGGACACATAAAAAGGGAACTCAATTATTTTATATTGCCACATTCTGATGAGTATGATCTATGTGAAGTAAGTTGTTTGAAATATTATATATATCATTTGTAAAACAAATCATGAAATGAAAATTTGATAAAAATGTATTTGGAAAAAATAAATATTCTATACAACCATGTAAATAGTAAATAACTTTTGATTTATTTGACGGATTTTAGGAGTTATTCAATGAAAAAGTGCTTGATAGTTCATTTATTAGGGAAACCTGGATAATAATACATGAAAAAATATATGAACATTAAATTAAACATGATATAAATCCAAAATAGGTAAATTCAAAAAATGATATATTTCCACATAATATCAATTTAATAACTAACATTGGAAAAATAACCAGTTAAAAGTGATTAATATATGGTATTAAGAAGAGATAATAAATAACATCATCCAATTGAAAAAGGGATGTCACAAAATATATGAGGCAATGGTATCACATCAATAAAGGAAAATAAATGGAATATAAATATAAACAATAACTAATAGTATAAAATAATGAATGATAACTAAATGAAAATATAATTTTTATTTCATAATCGAATGAAATGAAATAACTAATACCATGATAGAAACCCTAAGACCAATATAACTAGGGGAACATAGTAATTAGGATTCAATAAATATTTAAAACCTCAACCAATGATATTTAACGAAAAATACATTGTTAAAAAAATTGAATTCATATAATATTACTTCACAAGTAAAAGAAACACCATAACTACTGGAAAAGTCCTCATCTTGATCTAGTTTCACTAAACCATGATTCATGGGTTTCTTAAAAACGAAGTCATAGGAGGTTAAGGAAATATTTTCTACAAATAAACAAATATCAATAATAAAGATAATCATGTATATAAAAAACTCTTCCTTCCACCCCCATGTATTCATTTTTAAATAATATCAGAAATTATAACCCATGTTTACAAACATTCTTCGGATATGTTTTTTATAATTAAACTAAAATATAAAACCATCCCTTTAAGAACCAAACCAAATAAATATACATAAAATCTATTTTAAAAAAATTATAGTCTTTAATAAATTCTACCTGGCCTAATTTAAGATCATTTACAATTAAAAGGATTAAATAGATATCAAATTAACCATAACTCCATAAGGAAACCTTAGCAAACCAGTCCCATTTTTAGTATAAAAATGCATACTCAAAAAATTTCATTGAGATTAGGAGAGGCCAATAAAATATCATTAATTCGAATCTAAATTCATTTTGAAAGGCTATAGAAACATAATACCTTAAAACCTAGTCTATAAACCACAAAGAATCCTGAGTCAAAACCACAACCCTTTTGAGAGGATAAAATTTCACATATTTCATAAACATTATAATCAAAATATTTTGTCTAAATATAATAAATTGATTAAGGCTAAATATTTTAAAATGTATGAATGGAACCACCTACCTCAATCCATGACTCACACAATACTCTAGATCCTACAATACCTCAAACAAGTCTACAAGAACATAAATCTACCCTAATACCATTAAATTAATTAACTAAACTCCAATATTTAAAAACCTATAACGGAATAATCAAATCATAACTCACTGGATAGAATAATGGAGTTAAAAACCCAGAAGCAAAGAATGATCTAATCCCAACACACGTCCATTTTAATCACAATTCTATGGAACCAACAGTATTGACCCTTCAGGGGAAAGAGTGTTTACTGACTCGGGCTTTGGATCATGGATCTCGTGGGAGATGTGGGTCGACGACGAGTTGGATAAGGGCAGCCAACAACATGGGGGAGAGATGAATCATAAGAGTGGGTGGGATAGGGGCCGGTAGTGAGGGGGATAAGGGGTTCGACATGAGGGTTTGACGAGGGTGGGGGTGTCAGTATTAGGGGTTTGGGTGGGGGAGTGGGAAATGGTTGGGTTTAAAAAAATGGTTTAGTGGTGGTTTTTTAAAAACTGATGGCATATTTTGAAAAATAATTACCTGTAGTTTCTAAAACCCTTACTAATAACCGCTTTTGTTATAGTCGATAAATGTGGGAAATATGAACCAAGGTTAAACAAAATTATATTTTCAATTTGATTCCCTATCATATTTATCATAAAGGATTAAATGTTATCAGTATGATGATGATAATCTCGAATAGAAAATTGATGATGTGAATAATGGGGCTTTAGAAAACATCAACTATGATGGCATAATTCTACAATTTGAGAAGAGGAATTGTGTTCTATCTATAATCGTGATGAAAGCGAGTTAATTGATGATATACATAGCATGAATTTCATTATAAACCCTAGTGCCACTAACATTTATAGATATTTTATGAACATTTTTTGTTTGGATAATATGAAGCCAGATATTTATAATTATGTATCATGATGTTTAGTTTGTCAACAAGTGAATGATGAAAGACAACATCCTAGATGAGTCATGAAAACACTTCAAAATCCTATATTGAAGTTGGATGACATTGTTATGGATTTTATCACTACATTACAAAAGAATCCATGAAATTATGATTCAATATGGTATTTGTTGTATGAATCACAAAATCTACACATTTCCACTTTAAATAGGAGGATTTACCAATGGAATGCCTTGCACAAAAATATATTGGTGAAGTTATATAACTTCATGGAATCCCTCCTCATATTGTGTGTAATTGTGAAACATGATTTACATAAAAATTCATGAAAATTATTCATAAAGCATTAGACACATAACAAAATTTGAGTACATTTTATCATCCTCAAACTAATAATAACTCTGAAAGGGAAAATCTTACATTAGAATACATATTGTGATCATGGTCACAGAATTTCAAGGTATTTACTTATGGTATATTTTTCCAATAAAAAATGATTCAATTAATATTTTCAAATGGCACCATATGAAGTATTGTATAGAAAGAGATATCATATAAAAACTTATTGGGAAGAATATTCTGAAAGAAATCATATTGTAATAAAACATGTGGCAGAAACAACATTAATAAGGAATACTAAACATACCCATATTAAACCTACTCAATGTTGAAAAAAGATAGATTCTAATAATCGAATGTTTGATTTTGAAAATCTATTTTGGATATCATGTTATCTTGAAAGGATATCCATTCTAGGTTTTTATATGATTTTTGATGAAAGGGAAGTTAAGCTCTAGGTACATTAGACATTTTGAAATTATGTATATAATTTGAGATATGTCTTATCGATTCGAGATGCCACCTAGAATTTATAATTTACACAATTGGTTCCACATATCATTGTTAAAGATAAACATGCTAGACCCAATTCATATCATCAAATGTGATGGAATAGATTGTGGAATGGATTTATCGTTCAATTTATAAAATATCGAAATTCAAGAAACATGAGAATAGGTGTTGAGGAATTAGATGACTCGACTAGTAATGATACTTTTGAAAAATCATAAAATTGAAAAGACCATGTGGAAATTGGTGGAATTTAAGATGGAGAAATACCCAAGTATTTTTATTAGGTGACATGTTGGAATGGTCAAGGATAATTTTTTAAGGATGTGAGAATGAAACACTCCATGACCTTAAAATATTCCACACTTAAAATTTAACATCTTTGATAGTTTATTCTTCTCACAACACTGAGTTTAAAACCATAACATAACAGTAAATATTAATTTTGGAATAGTAATGTTATGATTAGGGATAGAAATATAACTAGTAAAATAGTAACATTGCTCATGAAAGTATACAAAAAATTATATATCATCTAAATGGTAATATAATATATATATATAAATATTATAATAAGTAAATAAATGCTTTAAATTGAAATCTTATGTGTTGGTACTTTTGATAAAAAAAAATTTATTTATATTTTCATATTTTCTATAATGATTTAAAAGAAAATATATGTTCATAAAATAGATTCATCAATTTATAATTTTTTTTTGTGATTATAAGGTAATTTTTTGATACCATAATTATTTTTTCAATGTTTCATAAAAATTGATAAATATTAAAATCAGTATTTCTGGAATAAATTATAATTATTGTAAAAAATTAATTATATTATATTTAGAAATTTATTTTTAAGAAATGGAATTATTTTTTTATTCAACATGTTGGTAAATTATTAGGGTGATATATTTTGGATTTTCCTAATGTAGATGAATTTCTTGTGTATAGTGAGAAATGTTAATTTACGGTATTTAACATTATAAATATATAACTGGAATATTGAGTCTTTATTGAGTCTTGGATGATAGGATTGACCATTATATAGATCGATCATTCTCTAGTTACATTATTTGTATATGGTAATAAAAACTATTAATAGTAATGATACAAAATAATAAACTAATGAATTATATAATTTCAAAGAACCTCTCTCTACCACTATAAAAACACCCATCACCACCACATATCCTCGCAAAATAATCATTGAATATTGTAAATTTTTATCCCATTAACTATCCCAAAACCCACCCCACCCTATATTTAAGACTTTCAGGCCTCAGAAGTAGGCCATCTTTTATTTCAGAAATGACTTTGTCGATGAGAGGAATTAAAGGTGTAACATTCATTTATTTTATTTTAATTTTCCTTCATTTTATTTTTTTTTCATGTCCTTTCCTTTCCTCATATATAAAAACATAAATTGTAAATATTTTTTCTTACATACTAAATTTTTATTTTGATTATGGTTTATCTCCCATCTATTATTATCTCTTACCCTTTTTTCTAATATTGAATACATCGTCTGTGATGTGGCGATTTATTGCCTTTGAAGAAGACTAGTTTTCATTCTTCAATTCACCATCAAGTATGGTTATAAAAAAACTAATAGTTAAAATAAATAATAATATATTTTTTATAACATATTTATTATTATTTAATAGTATATAAATATAATATTAATTCATATAGAATATGTAGTTTGTGATGATTGAAAACACACCAAAAATACCTTAAATGGTTATCATTAATGCTCTATATAATTAATTTTTCTCATATCTGAAAACAAAATTAAATATAAGAACAAAAAATATCTTTTAAATTCATTAATAAAATATATTATTAATTATGGATAACTATTTAAATTTTTATATGATCTTTTATACATGTATATAAGTGAATCAATCATGAAAACCAAGGAAATAGACACTCTTGAATAACATAATTTAATCTTATAACATATCATAAGGACATATATGAACCAAATAAATATGTATTACATTTAATATATGATTTTTGGTTTTTAAAAAAAATTAATGAATCTAATTTCAGGATTCAATTTATTATGAACAAGTGCAGAAAGCATTCGAACATAAGTTAAGTGATTCTCCCCAAAAAACAATATTTTATTTTTGTCGCATTATCTCTCTCTTCATCCAAATTAAATTATTCTATATTTTCATATAATTCTTAAAAAAATTTAATATATGTTCAAAAACCATTTATCTAGATCTTATAAACTTTTTTTATGCTTAAATACAAGGTTTATTAGTTTCCATAGAGAACTCCTCTCAATAAGAAAGACCAGTTAAAGTGAACTCACCAATTTATTTCCGATTTTCAAATGCACTCCTAAATCTATTTTTAGTCACCTATATATTAATAAATTATTCTTCATACCATGAAAATATATTTTCTTTTTTTAATTTTTATGCAAACAATTTATCCTTTTCTACTTTAGAGACTACTATATTTTCTCTAAAATAGCACTAAACCGGATTATATCTACTGTCTCTTTTTACATGATTCACTTTTGTTGGATATAATTTCCTCCATAAATATAATTAACTTTTTCCTACATTTTTATATTATGGAATAAACATGATTTTAATCTAATTTTACAATTTATGTTTCTAAAATAAATATTCCTTACGAAGTATAAATTGTATTTATATTATGATTTTTATAATGGATTTAGTAGAGTTTATTCATATAATTCAAAACCCCTTGTTGGATATTATTCGTTATATAGGATAATATCTTATCATAACATATAAAAATATTTTATAAAATTTTATATGATTAGTTTGATAGTGGATGTGATATTCATGGTTTAATTTTAAATTATTTGCATTTCATATGCTAGTTTTTCAATATGAAAGTGTATATTGGGTTTCAAATTTTTTATATGGGGAAGGAATTTGATTTATTAAGTGTTGGTTGGGTCCCAATACAATCACTATATTCATGGGTTGGTCTAATTATACAAAATAATTTGGGTATTATATAACTTATTACCCATTTTTTGTGTCTTGTAAAAAGTCGTGATTGTATGTTATGGTGTTTGGGATGATTACTTTTCACATTATGATATTAGTAATTCATAGTACATGTGATTATAGGAATAATATAATATCAATGGATATGTTTCTCTCACTTGTGATGTTTTTATGGAATTATTTAATCTTCTTTTCGTCCTATTATATTATTCTCATTATTACGTTTTACTAGAACGTGTTTTGGTAATTCAACGTGCCTTATTGTCTATGTTTATTTGGGATAACATCGAATGTATTTATTTCCCTTTTTGAGAATTTTTGTTCACCAATTTCTTATGTTATATTTTTACCTATGATGTGAGGATGTATATTACAAATGACATTCATGGATAATCTTAGTGCTTTTGGGTATTTTCAATGGAGTCTCTATATTGAATTTCATTTCAAGTAGTTAAGTAAAACTTTTGTTCTTATTTGGTTATCCAATGATACAAAACTATTCAGTCCAATGGGATACACATTCTTCTTTTATAATACAAATGCAATAAATTAAGGCATCTGATTTGGGCTATTGGTGTTCGAGTCTTTATATTATTTGTGAATAAAATACTGATTTTTTTATTTCCAAAAAATGGTTTATTTCTCATACACTATACACATGTTTTATATGAAACAATCAGTTTTTATCATAGTCACCATCATGATTTATAAGTTTGATAATTTTATATTTTATCCCCAAAAGAAGTATATAATAAATAAATAAATGTACATCACGTGATTACTTAATTGGGTGAACATTAATGTTAGTCTAATCCAATTAGAATTTAAATACTGTAACATTGTATTTATGGGTGAAGTTCAATTAGAAGATCTATTGAGAAAAATATTACAAAATAGAACACTCAATAGTGGATGATTAGTTATATGAATCAGTCAATTTCATTCATTTGACATATCTGTTCTGTGATGAAGAAGATATATACAATACTAAAACCTATAAAAACATGTGATGATGAGATATAGGACATAGAGGCAGAAGAAGGTAATTTAATGATTTCCATTCCATTCGATATAAATCTTGTAAGAGTCCATTAATGCCATTGATACATATAGGTTATCACTCCAGTGAGAACGATATGAAATTCATACAAGGGGATCGACTATATCATATCAATTTTTCATAATCAATTACATGTAATAGGTAATTTTATGAAATAAATTTGAATTTTTTTGAGAATTTATTTATATTTGGAGACACATACGGACACCCTCAACAAAGACATCAATAATAGTTATGCCACAACCCATATGACAACTCTATCCCTAAAAGAACAAACTACTGGTTGCTTAGTTTGATATATTGAATTATTTGGCCATATTATTGGCCATGAATTCAATTTTATATGGTATCCACCACTAAAAAATCAATAAAGGTCATGATTGAATACCTTCATTTTAAGTGGGTTTTTGTCAATAATTTGGTCATAGTATATATATTTCATGTTTAGGTTGATCTGTATGTATTTCATACAAAAATTTCATTCATAGAATAATAAAATAAATATGAGATATAAAGGTGTATACAACACACACACAAACACATATATATATATATGTGTAAATATCAATGATTTTATTTCCATTTTGATTTAGTGGAAAAAGGTCAAACATTAATCTCATTCAATTCAAAATGTAAAAAATTCCGGGTTAAGTGGAGATGAATTTGTTATTTTTCATGATGGAAATTCAATGGTATGAAAAATGTGAGAAAAATAACCATTTAATTTTTTTAAAGACCCAATTCCAGTACCTCATCTCTAAATCTAAATTCACATAATCATAAAGTACATGAAATTCAAAATTTAATTAGGTATCCCATAACTCCTTATCCAATCCATCGTTCCTTCATCATTACATCAATGGATGTAGTATATAGTAAGATGGAATATTGAATTTTTGGTTATTGGAGGATCATATTTTAATTCTAATTTTTCATTTTATTTGGAGGAATTTATATGTATAATAGAGGAAAAACTACTAATGGTAAATGATATAGTCATTTGTGTGACCAAAAATGGATAGAAATCCATGGATAATAATCCACAACACAGATGTGGTGATTAATTTGTGATAACTATCGGTCAGATTAATGTGTTTAATCGTATAATAATGAAATAATATTGTACATTGTCCTTACTAAAAATAAAGATACAATACCATGAAATTGTGATATCCATTGTTTGAAATGATTCTGAGGGGAGTCCTTGTTCCTTTGGTTTTGAGGGAATATGGTTATCTCGTGATCCTAAAGACATGTTAGAATTATTAATAATTTACATAAAACCCCATGAATATAGAGTCTTTCATGAAAATTATCCATAAACATATCATAACCTCCAAAGATTAAATTACTCCCTATATTTATGTGATTCAATGTAAATTTAATTTTATACTCTTTTCTTATCACTTACAAATCATTACATACAATAAGAGGAGGGAATAGAGGAAGGGAGAGAAGTTGATGATCTTGTGGGTAGCCCTAATTATTTTAAGAAGGTGTCTGAACTAATTATGATGATCTTATGATTGTTAACCTTAGTGTAGTGGAGGATCAATAGACAACCCAGATCACTGAAATCATATACATATCCAAAAAAGTATAATGCATACAATTCCTAAAGAAACAATATAACTTTTTTTATTGAACTACATTGAGATATCAGGATTAGATGTTTCCACCAATCATGTGGGTCTACCTATTGACCACCAATGTTATAAGAATCTAACCATGATAAAACATTAAATTTTTACTTCTAATGTTGAAACTGTGGTGGATCAACTCATCAAGGGAATATTTATTCTTATTTTCATACAACCAATGTTTTTATACAATATAGTCCTTTTTATGAAGAATAATGTTAATATTAATGTTTGAATTAGATTAAATGATTTGTTCAGGTATTTCTTGATGGATGATTTCTCAAACCCAATAAAAGAAAACCATCACTGTCAATATTGGATTTAAATCCATTCCTTTTATAAATATATACTCTAACTATAACGAAATTCACATAGCTTCTAAATGATAAAGAGGAAAAAAATCTCAATGTACTATTGGAGGCTAATATTATAAGGTTTACTTTTTTTTATTGTAGTACACTGAAACTACATATAAACATGCCATGAATCATATCTATAAAGACCTTATTATGAAAACAATTTTGTTTTATGTGTATGATATGGTTTCTATGTCTCTATTGTGGTATTATTACCTTTCTGACCCTGAGATAGTTTTTGACAAGCCATGAAAACAAAAAATTGAAAGAATACAATAAAAATATTTAATGTAGCATTATAAATGTGTTTTGGATACATTTAACATCACTAATTCGTCGATTTAAATTCTAAAAATATTGAGGAAATTCTAAACATGCCCCCTTAATGAAATACAATGGAATTGAGGAGACTCTAAGAGATTCTAACCAATATTTTTTACATCATTTAATATATAGATGAAAATATTCATTAAGTCTATAGATTAACATAAAATGAGTACCCTATAAGGGTGATTATTCCATTATAATATATTATAATGATCTCAAGGAATATATTATGTACACCCCTATCTTAATTTTTTCATTTTAAGGCGATAAAATCACTATTTACATGCAATCCTTGGAATGATCACATGGAATTCTTATCACCTAGAAAATTGTTTATCGAAATGAAAATATCATACAACATATTAGTAGGAACATAATAGATGTCATTCCATGAAATTGTGGTAATGGAAAAAATATCATTACGTTGTTCTTGTAAATAAAATAGTTAATAATTTATTTTTAGCACTATAATTTCTGTTTTTCATCTTATATCTTACCACTCATGTAAATCATGATCTATATGGTGTTAAATTTATGTTGAACATGATAGAATGTCATTTTATAATAGTTTTATATTAGGGTTTTATCTGATAAATCTTTTAAGGAACAAAATTTGGAACATTTTCAAACTACACATTCCAATCGAGAACACACTCTAGTGGATGTGAGACTAATGGGGGAACCAATTTTCCTTCTATATAGTACTTCCCATGTGTGGGATATGTATTTTTATCATTCCTACAAAAGAAAAAAAATGTAAATTAATGGATTACTTAAAGGAAAATTGAGATTACCTTGTAACATTTTTCATCTCCCCATCAACATTTATCCTTCTGTATTCTTTATTACTATTTGATGGTTTCTTCAATAAGGGTGATGAGTACCTGTACTTTAGGATCAATTTTCAACCCTCTATCCAACTATGTGTTTTTTATATATATAAGGTGACTAATAGTTTTTTATAATGAATATAACATTCAATATTCTATAAAGAAATATAAAATTATCGCTAAAAATGATTATGGCTAAGAGAATATGGATCAATTATATCTCAGTCAAATTCTAACTAATTTTATGTGGTCACATAACACCTGCTCCAATACAGTAGATAATATATGCAAAGCATTTGTATATATAGATAAAAAAGAATAAATTATAAATATTCCCCACCATTGGACCATCACCAATTTCATCTCTTATAATAGGGAGGATGTCAACTATATTCACAAATATTATGACCAAGGATATGTGTCACAACTTTTATCTGAAGAATGCCAATTTTTACCTATCTAGAATCATCAAATACCTCTATAATGGGGAGAACCAACTTTGTAGATATAAAAAATTGAAATTTATCATTTTAAGTGAAATTACCCATTCCAAAATGCTACACAATTAAAAGGTTCTCTAAAAATAAGGATTTTATTGAATCTATCACATAATCATTATAAGAGGAAGATCATGTTGTTATTCATGATGTCCATGTAAAACTATGATATGCGTAATAACTAGAGGCCAAGATCTAATAACATGATAGGTGGATACAATATGTTGGGCCATGAAGGATTTAATACCTCATTGATTGTCCAAAAAATGTCCATGCATTTATGATAGAGGCCAACTTTATTTATAAACCTCCATTTCTACTACACACCACCAAAAGTTCATTGAGATTTTCCAAGTGGGGAATAGATTCTATAGGTGCTTAATACACATCAATAACTAGTTAGTTCATGTATATCCATACTACTACTAATTTATTATCTATGTTCACTGATTCTGTACCTATTAAGGTGGTTAGAGAAAAATATATTATCAGATTTGTGAATCCAAACATCGCCACCTTGTTTTGTGTCCCTCACATGAAATTTATTGAAAATGGAAATAATTTATGTTCATATGAGTTTTAGTGTCATATTAAAAATATATACCTCCATTCAAAACATTCATCCCACTATCATGTAGATGAAAATGGATAGATATTATTTCTTTATAAGACTATGTATAATATACCCAAAAGATAGTGGTTAAAAATAAGAAATCATAATCCGGGAATTTATTTCATGGTTTATGGTCATATAATATAATTACATGAACTATATTGAAATTGACCATGTAGTTATCTATGTATGTAGAAGAACTGGGTTTGAACATAAATATTCATATTCCCCCACTGTGATCACCATCAATAACGAGCTGTTAGAAGATGAACATTCACAAAAACGACTGGGAGGGTTGGCGAAGCTTGATGAAAAGAAATTTAATGTAATTAAAAACAAAAAAATATATAAAATTAGTATTTATTAATTCTATGATAAAATATTCGACCCACTATTACAATAATGGCTTTATCTATCCTTGAATAAGTATTTATCATTGTTAAAAAATAATAGATAATCAAAGCAGAGTAAAAATCCCAAAAAATTAATCAGTGAAAAAAGAAATGTTAAGGACCCCTTTAACAAAAATAAAAAAAGAAATATTGAAAGGGACCTTTAAGAGTTATCTTTTTAGATTTCTTATAGGTCTCTTTTAGCAGCTCTTTTTTATCAATGTTAACTAGGGCCTTTAAAAGTGATTTGTTTTGCACTTATAAGAGCAGCACTGTTAAAGGGGGTTATTTTTTGGATGTCCATGAGCACATGACCCCCTTATCAGTGCTACCATGACCCATATAATAGTGCTCCACCCCCCCCCCAAACATATTAGCACTTTTCGAATTTGACGCCTCATTCTCACCCCCTAGATTCGATCCATGCACCTCTCCTTTGAAGATAGAACTCTTTTACCACTACACCTCGTTTTTTTCTTGTCTACATAATGATATATATATATATATATGTATCAACATACATTTATATAATTATTTTTAAATAAATTTATACAATATATTTATGTGTGGTATTTATATACTTATATTTTTTAAACATATTATATATTATATTGATTTACATATATTAGAATATAATATAAATATATAACTATTTATTTATACACACATGTACGTATATGTATCTATAAAATTGAAAAATATTAGATTTTTTTTTAAATTTTATCTTTAGAAGATGTATTTAGGTACATATATTAGAATACATATATTTATGTAAAAATATTAATATATTTATCAAAATGAGTGATTTATTATATGTAATTATATGAAAACATGCATATATTTAATTATAAATAAATTTATGTTGTGAAAAATGATAAACTTTCATAACCATAATATCAATAGGAATGTAATCCATGAAAATAAATTCATTCCCCACTAAAAAATAGAAAAACCCCCATTAAATGACTCTTAAAATCTATCAAATGTAAAAAACAATTGGGGTACCCAAAATAGAAACTCAACTTTTGAGGCCTTTTGGGCCACTTTTTGACTCAAAAAATTGTCAAAGGGATTGCCTGATTTCCCAATGCCATATAGATCATCGGATAGTTGAATTTGATATATGGTAGATTTGAAATTGGCACCCAGATCAAAATTTATCGCTATTTGATATTAGAGTTACATTTTCATCTTATTTTAGATATTTTATTAATTTTTTTATTTTTTTCTTTTAATTAATATAATATTACTATTAATCATTTATAATATGTAGATTATTAATTAAAATTATATTTTTTACTGTTTTATAATATATTTTCATTAAATTTCATATATATTATCTTTAAATTCATATTTACCTTATCTAAAACATATTTTAAAAAAATATATTCTATTCATAAAAGTGTATCATTATTATTTTATTATTATTTTATTTTTAATAAAAATATTTTTTAAAGTATACTTTCTAAAGTACATGTAAAAACCCATGATAAACCCCACTATTTTCAATTTTTTTAGAAGTGAAGATAAATGACACCGTTTATCAGGTCATTTTAAAAAAAGAAATTATAAATGATGGGAGTTTATTGAAACATGTAAAAAGTAAATGATAAATGAAAACCTGTAACAATTTATTCAGTGTTGTTAAAGATGGTCATTAACAATGCTAAAAGATTCGTTAAACACCCCATTTAACATCACTATTTGAGAGATACCAAAGGGGGTCATTAATTTGTTTTAGCTAGCGCTATTAAATCCCAAGAACTATATAATCCCAGTTTTATAGTAGTGGCCAAATTTCATTCATCTTGAGAGAATTGATGGTTGTTTTAAAGCAATAATGATATCATTGATGAATCCTCCAAGATTACAACAGAAGTGTGTAGTATATTACATGATAATAGATATTTACCCTAATGGGGATGACAAACTAATTACTAAGGACAGTGAGTAGATTATTACTCATACTAAATCAAGGATTCTAAAAAGTAATTCATATGAACAACGAACATAAATCAAGTTAGGGATGTTAGAATCTAAACTACCTAGAAATAATCTATTCTGCAAGATAATTAACTACATGGAGATCATCAAATTCCAAAATTCTAAGTTATTTGACAACATCACAGACATGTGATGTTAAATATATATAGTATTGGATCATAGAAAATTATATCATAATCCCTGCCAAGTGGTTCTTTTATCACGTATTTAAGCTTTAGTAGAAATTGATCCAAGAATTACAACCTTAAAACAAGTTTCCATGAAATCTATGGATTTGGAAATTTAAAACTACTAATAGTGAAAAAAATCATTGCAATCCCATTCTTTCTCCTTTACATTAGTGTTCAGTCCATGTAGTTGCCTTTGATGTATTACCCTCCTGTGCCTTAGAGCATATAAACCTATAGTTACATTCATGTAATCTAAATATTTGTAAAGAAACTATGTTATATAACTATGTGTTTATTGATTCATACCTTTTTGTGAAATATAGTGATACTTGTATCTCATATACTAGACTAGTCATAGGTTTCATCAATAAAAAATTTCATCCCCCAGATATATGTTCTTGAATTGTATATGGCGCTACCTTCTAAAGAAAAATGTTTGGATTGATTCATGTTATCTCAAAATTTATAGTGAGTCCAAGATATCATATAGTAGTTCCATGAAAATATTAAAACGTGTTTAATTCCCCTTCCAATTAATATCAATATAGTATTCTCAAACAGATCATATTCAACAAGTAGGTTTGGCTTGAATCATGTTATCAATTGATATAGAGTGACACAGAAATATCTTATCTTGGTTCCAGAAACAACATCAAAAAATCATCATCCACACACCCAATTCATATGAGTAAGATATTTATAGTGGTATAATATTTAATATCTAATTTTTTTCTGATTCATTTTATCAAAGGATACATAATGACAATACGAACTCCTATTATTACCCATCCATAATTATGAACCAAATGAATTCACTCCCTCTATGTGTGATCAATGTAGTAGAAATATGTATAGGAAAAATCTGTGGATTCATTACCAATTAATTAGGATATATAGTGACATAAAAACTCATACATTATTTATCCAACCACTATCTTCCTAAATAATGATCTATTTAAACTGTTAATATGGATTCAATAAATCTAAATATTGAAAATTGTAACCAATTTTTGATCACTCCATTTGGAACTAATTATGTCCATTCTATATGATCATTAAGATACTTAATCATCCAACATTATATATCATTAAAATTATATGCATATAATGAAATATTACTTCAGTATACACTAGGATGTTAAAAACATCCATTAAAAAAATTGATTGTGGAATAAAATATATATGTTCCCACATTGTTCCTGTTTCCCCAATATCATATACTCTCATGAAACATAGACATTCACCAATTAACCTTCTTCCTCACACAAATCATTAATCATTTGAGTGAAGTTATTAAATTACATTTTTCAGAGAATAAAGATCAAGATGTACTAACTATAAAGGATAAAGGACCACATCTTTGTCATATGATGCTACACGAAGTGACATAGGTATAGGTTGTCAGTGTGAAATTATTACATGGGTTCCACATACCGGTACCACAAGCCAGTTTGTCACATGAAACGTGGCTACCTTCCAATATGCCATTTGGTGTAGACTAATAGTTAGGGAATAATATAGATATAATGGGGAGACTATACACTCATTACCAAAGAAACACAACAACATTAATAAATAAATAATATAAAACTGATGATAAATAATATTCATAATAATACCATAATAAATACTAACCATTAACACGTGATTAATGAAAATAGTAAAAAAAAATACCCCAACCAAGATATTAGATATTTCCTTCCATTTATGTGTCAACTATGAAATGAAAAAACTAATGACACTAAAAAATCAAAAGTGGGTCCTCATATCATTTCTGGGTCACTCATCCATGACCAATCCCAAATCATCAATCAAATATAGGGGTCTTTCCCTTATAATGTCATGAAATCATGATGTATATATCTGTAACTGTCACAAATTCCATGTATGGTGTGAGTAAAACTCAGTGTGACACTAAAAATATTGTCTAGAACAATATCCAATCTATAATAGAATATGTATTTGTATAATATAATAATAAAATTATCAATATTCCTCGTAACTTTTTTAAATTAACAACATATATTTCTTTTTTTCTTAATGACATCTAAACCATAAATACATACTCTATCCCATGTCATACATTGAACCATACTCCAATGGGATTCCACATTTCATTCCATAACGGTTTTCCACTAATTAATTCATTTGAATTGTATCATTAATACAATGGGGTTTTATATCCAAATTATTTCCCCTTGTGTATTTGGAGCAGTAGTGTCGATCCCACAATAGGTTCCCTAGAGTGGTGAAGTGGCACATGTAGGTTTTTAGAGTAGAATTACCTCTCTCACAACTCAGTCATAGAGGTCACATCTCATGGTTCCATATTTCCGTATCATTTATCATTAATAATTAAAAATCACTATTTACCAATTTCATTATTTCATTTATATAGATGGAAAATATAAAATTAATTATTTTCATCTTATCATCACACCCCAATGGTGGGTACCATATTAAAAATTCCATTGATAAAACATAATTTATTACCCCATTATTCATCAATTACATGATTGTAATTCCACCTAATTTCATTATCCCAATGTTTACCTATTTCAGAAACATGTTTTAAATAAATTGATGAAGTCAATAAAGGATTCAATTTTCAAAAAAGGAATCATGAATTTCACAATTACATACATGATAATATAATCAAGACTATGGAAAATAACATTTATACCACCTATCTCAAAGTCTTCAATTGATGTTCACCAAAAAAAATCCAACCAAATTAAAGGAGAATAATTTAAATAAAATGGGGTATAATATCTACATCCAAAACTATGATCCAGATAAAATGGAACACAACTATAAAAACCTAGATCTAAAACAATCTCCAACAGATCGAATCGCCCTTCTAATATATAAGATAAAGGATGGAGAGATAAAGGAAACACAACAAGGACAAGATCAATTAACAAATAGGAGTGGATCCATCAACCAGATGTTCTCTTATTCATTGACTGTGTTCAAGGAGCCTTGGAATCCTTTTAGGAGAATCCAAAAATGATATAATTAGGTTGTAGAAAATCTCAGGTGATTGGAAGTTAATACATGGGGTTTTGATAAATACAATAAAAATTTTAGAGTAAAAAAACAAGTGGGAAATATTTCATATACAAGACCTAGGTTTTGAAAAAACATGTTCGATCACCATGTTCTCATGTTGTTGGGTGTATGGTTACAACTAGATGGGTTCAATTATTGGAAAAAATGATCCATTTTTGAAAACCGCCTTTGTTTGAGGGTGGACTTTTTTTTGGTGTGGACACGCGATTTGGAAAAAAAATTCACCAACTATGCACTACCCAAAATCCCTCAAAAAACATCCGAAATTATTCCAACTCTACCAAAGAAAAACCTCATAAAAATTATTTCAACATCTACAGTAAAAGAATGTCTGAAATTTTATATGAGGCCTATCTATTATGTTCATTAACTTGTATTACCCCCCTTCTTATAAAAACTCATCATTAAGTTGTACTAAATTTTTCTCAAATAATCTGTGGTAAAAAAACATAGGGACACTAATCCCACATATATGCTTCTATCTCCAATGTATCGTCTTGAAAATATCATTGATTCCACATTACCTCAACTATCAAAACAGTCTTCCTCCAAAAAAAAAACAACACTATGATCCAAAACATGAATCTGATTCTTTTTAAAGGACACATCAGTCTCAATAAAAACATCATCAAATTAGATCAAATCAGGAGGATTAGGGTAATACAACCAATGATGTGACATGTGGAAAACAGCATGTACAATACTGAATATATATGGAAGATCAAATGAGTATATCTCTAGACCTATTCTACCCATAATAAAAATCATTATGAATATTCAAGCAATCCACTTTCACAGTCTCTCAATTATATAAAGATCTGATCATGGAGACACCTGAAGGAACACCTGATCATTTATAGTAATATCATGGGGTCATATACACCGATTATCATACAAAATATGCATAATCTAAGTTTCATTAATAAGTATCTGAATTAGATAATTCTCCTCTGTCATCTCTTGAACAATAGTTGGTCCCAAAATCTCTAACTCTCCTACCTTTATGTATCATAGAGATGATATTCATGGCCTAACATAAAGAGCCTCATGTATCTCAATCTAAATTTTCTTATGATATCTATTATTAGAGGAACAATCAATGAGGGATATGTGATTTTAACAAGACCCACAAGGTTTTTGTATACTCTCTCCATGCATATCCTCCAAAAATTATATAGTACATTTTGATTACCCATTTTTATATGGGTGGAAAACCATGATCACTAATACCTTCATAGAGAAATCCATCCTAAATACTTCATTGAATATAAAATTGATATTTGATTCATTTATTGAAAAAATTATAAATGAATCCACCTAAAGGGAGACTATCTCCCAAAAGGATATGTCCCTCAACCAATCCACCAAAAAATTCTCCCTTTTAGGGACAGAATGGGATATTTTCAAGAGTTATTCTATAATTACCCATACAGACTCATTCTTCTATGTCATCCTCAGAATACCCACCACGATATTCATGGTAACATAATATGACTTCCATTATTAATTGTGAAGAAGCATTAGTATAACAACAGGTCATTGATTCTCATCCATCACCAATTAACCTGTGTAGCAATGTTTCATGAACATGTTATCTCACTTTTCATGCATGGATAGTTATATTTCCTATTTAGGTGGAAATAAATTTTCCTTAATCCCAAAATCACAGACCAATTTGAGTACATAAACTTGCACATCAACTCTTTATGCTTACACAAAGGCACAACAACACTATCCAAAAAATTTATAATCTCATCCTTATGTATGGTCAAGTCTGAAGGTGACTCCACACCCTCAAGGCTTTCCCCCAAGGAAAAACCCTCCATATCCTTATATCCTCTATCAGTATCCTCTATTAGATGGTGGATTCCATTGATACTGCTATGATTTTAGCCTTCACCTATCACTCCCAAACCCCAATATTCTTCATTTCTAGTAGGGTCATCATTATCCACTTAGAACAAGACTCTTGAATGTCTTAATTCAATGTTCTATTGTCCAAAAAATCGGAAAAAACATTCCCCTTCTCGGTACATATAAAAAATTAATATCCAATGAATTAATATACTAAAATAATAAAATATATCATAGATTCATATCCAGATGATAAAATATATTGTTTGCGATTTTCGGTCAGTATGCATAGTATAATTATAACACAATTGGTAGTGGTGGAAGAACATAAATGCATAAAACAATAATGTAAAATCTGGATCATGATTAGTGTAATTCCATTCATGAGTTCTCAACTATCATGACCCATATGACACAACTTTATCACCCTGAATTAACACTTCTCAATGTCTGATCCCGTATCTATAAAAAAACATAGCATACTCTTTTCATAGATCTAGTAGGATCATTATCCGTACGGTATTCAACCATTTATTCAACCCATCCTAATAGTTATCACATTCCCTATAAAATTAATAATTAATTCAATTCTTGGTAAATATTTAAAGATGATATTATTTGTGTGGAAATCTAGTATGATCATCTACTAATAGCAAACTAATACCAAAAAATATTTATATATAAATCACATCAATAGTCATCCCTCAGAAACAACCACTAAAACCTTAACTGGGATGACTAACACACCTTCCTATGCGATTATGTGACCCAATAAATGTACCCTAACGATCCAGAGTTGACACTTAGATTTCTTAGCTTATATTTGATGTTCTCTCAGTGGGATCAAGATGATTTTAAGATGTTTGGAATGATCTTAATGAGTCTAACTATACACCAATAAGTCATATAAAAAACCACAAATTAATCTAGTTAATTGCATAATATTTAGTTAATCATGTCCATAAACTCATTAAAAGAACTATTCACCCATTATGCATTACGAAGAATACTTATAAAACATACTTTATAATTAAAGAATTTAATGGTGTATTAGAAGGTATAACTCTAATTGAGTAATACCGTGATCTAATGAAATATATTATTAAGATAAATGATCATATAAACTCATCAAATATTTCCTTAATCTGTGAATGATGGTACCATTTCATACAATTCATCTGATTCAACTTCTGGTGATCAACACATAAGTGAAAAATCAGGTTAGCCTTCTTAGCTAACAGTACCAGGGAACCCCAAGACACCCTACATAGATGGATAAATCACTTATCCATCAATACATTCACCATATTCTTGTCCTATGTATGCTCTATTATTTCCATTCTATATGATGGAATATAAACAAGTTCTTCTCCATGCATGAGCTCAGTAATAAACTCAACATTAAATTCAGGTGGAATCCTTGAGATGTCATTAGGAAATATGTCATGGAACTAGTCCACTATAAGTGGAAATAAAACCTAATTCACACCCCCATAATCTCACAAAATTCTTAAAACATGTGTGGTGATCTTCTCTAGTATTAGAGGAACAAGACTTCATGGCATTGATGAATATCCCACCATCCTTGATGTATATAACTGTCACCACCATGATTGGTAATGTTCAATCTTATGTGGTAATAGTATATGTTAGATTAGTACACTATTGACCACTCTATATCCCAAATCAACCCTAATACTAACATTTGAAGTATGTAAAGATACCATATAAAATGAAACCCTTCAACCTCGATTGAACAACTATCACCTAAATAGATTTAACTTGACTAAACTCATAATGGTTTATAGATCATCATAAAGATACATTCTAACAACACTCCTAGACTCAATTCATTCACATGTCATGATTAATTAATTAATGAGAGTATATAATATAAATTTAGGAACTATAAAGGATATAAGAAAAATAATATTTCATCTGACTATTTATGTAACAACCCCACTTTATAGAAGTTCCAGATAAAAAACATGCAACTATACTTCCCATATACCCTTTGTTGTAGTTTGATTTTATTAATCTACACACTCTAATGATATTTTCCATCAGGCACTAATGTACCAAGTCAATACCCTCAACCTCTCTGTCTAGTAGAACTCCTTCTTCTAGATAGATATAGGATATAAGACCCCCAAACAATGTATTGAGCCCACCTTTATCCTCTATCACTACCCATGGGTCAACTGTCTCTATAATACCTCTATACATTACACATCCTGTAGTAATATCAGCACTCCACTGGTGGTCATGAATAAAATCTAAAAATATTACCTAACCATCCAAATGGTGGAAATATATCTTGTAACTACACTCAATAAATTATCCTTCTCTATGGATACTATATTTCTCATATCCCATGTAGAAATTATTAAAGTGATACCTCCTACACTTATAAGATGTACCATTTGCTTGTGAATTAGAAACCACATACATTCCATTGGATGCCTCCTTTAGGATTCCCTCATAAATGAGAGATATATATAAAATTAGAAAAAAAATTCAAATAAAATATATTAACCTAGGACAAAATCACAGATATAATCACATCCATAATTTTTTTTACATTATCATTAACTCATTCAAACACTAGAATAAAGAGTAGAAAATTATTGAAGAAGACAACATTTTTCATCATATAATTACTCAAAAATGTTAGCCTCATAATCATAGCATCCATGTCATGCCTAGGAGTATTACGATAAATTTCCTCAATGAACATCTCTCAAAAATCCTACCACTCCATGTTATTCATCACTCCGTTATAAATCTATATATCCATCAATTGATTTTAAATAAGACATAATATTGATGCAATTTAATTGAATATATTATAATTAGGATTCTTCAAATGGATACGAATCATCTAGATAGATGCAATATAGAACTATGTTGCCTCAGGACCCCCCCCCCCCTCTCCAATCAATTTTAGAGGGTTCATAAACAAGAAATTTTGTTCCAAGAGAGACATGTTTCACAATACATGCTAGTGTATATTTAATAATTTAATTATAAAATTTGATATTCTCATGTAATTTCTTATTTTCTCCCTCACCCTTCACTATAGGAACCTCATGTTCCACTATTTGAGGACAATTTCCATCCATATACACTTTTCATCCTATCAAAATGTTTTTTCATATATTCATATATCCACCAGATAAACAGACATATTAGGACACAATACACAATGTTTTCAAATTTATATAATATCTATTCACATAAATCTATAACAACCCCCCTCCAAGAACTCACACACACAATCAAAACCAAGTTACTATCAATACGCTTAACTATCCCACATCTAGGTCTTTGATAAAACAATGTAAATAATTTTAATATCCCAAACATTATCATTAAAAACTAATTTATCTATTTAAATTTACCAAATTTAGAATAATTTTACCAATTTGAATGTATCATTAGACCCCCCATCATTTAATTTATAGAGGAAATCAAAATCACTTCCATTTTAACAACTCACCAAAAACTAAATTTTTCCTTCGTGCCTAAAATGTTACATTAAAAAATAAATCATATATTCCAAGAATGATTACCGGATACACAGCCACTATTTCATACCTATTCATGATGAAAAGTACTGTAAAATAATAACATCAAACATCATGTGCATCACCAAACGTGAAATAATATCAAACATTAAAAACAATAATCTGTAACAACAATCCCACCTTGAGTAATTGTGTTTCACCCTACAATTGGGATAGATAATATCATTAATGAAGTAATATATTACCCCTACTCATTGGCTTGATCCCTGATGGAAATGTTATGTGGCCTTAGGTGACACCCCCAAGATGTCGATGATAATAAATAAATGCCAATGGATTTAATTCAATTGGGGATGATTTTATATTTGAGAATTAAAACAACACAAAAAAGAAGACCAACCCAATTATCCAGTAAATGATTCTATATAATAGTTTATAAAACTCAAATTATTACAATAAATCCCATTTATATCATATTATAAAGTTGATACCAAGGTCAAGATGAACTACATAGTGGATGAAAAAACCAGCATAGACCATTTACTCTAAACACAACAACTCGGAAACTCTCAACAAGCTCCAAGAACTTAAAAAAAATTATTTCTCATGTATCATCATGAACCACTAAATAAATTAGATACATTCCCTTTACCTATGTCCTACTAAAAAATATCTACAAATGGGCCAAAGAGGCTAGGTAGTTTGTGAGTAATTAAACTCAGTATATTTTCTACAAATGACATATTTACTCATACCACTAGGATAGAGCAAGTTAGAACATTTAAATAAAACAACTTGTGTAAAATAAATAAAAAAATTATATCAAACACATACTATTTATATGAAAAAAATTCATCCCAAAATATTTTTACAAACCAAATCCATTTCTAAAGAAATGAACATAAAAATTTATTTATCTATTTATTATTAATCATTTGGAAAACCCAAATATATTTTATATAACCAAAAAACACACATTAAACACACCATGTTTGGGTTTTTCAATTGATGGTGGAACTTCACATCCATACATCTTCACACTAGTTGTGGTAATTCTTGACCAATATGCATATCATTCAACTCACTCTTAACTATTTAAGCCAACAATGATTCCATCAAAATATTTTCCTTACCATTTAAATAAAACTATCATTTCATTTAAAAATATTTTCCATTCATCCAAACCAAACATCCATTTTAAAATTTTAATTTTAAATCCATATTTCATCTTTATCTTTCCACTAAAACACTTAATTTTTAGAAATTTGTAAACAGTTACCAAAGACGGGTTTCATAAATAATTTCACAAAAATTTCACATTCAATTCCAAAAAATATTTTTGAAATAAAAAATTATAGTTTTTATGTTAGGATTCAATATTTAATCCATCTTCCATAGAAACTATAGAGAAAATGATGGACAATATGAATTGTTCATCAAAACTAGGTTGAATCCCAAAAACCAGCCATAGATATCATTCCATGACATCAACACAACCAAATATCATCATAATTGGAATCAACAAACATAGTAATCTGCCCAGTGTAGTAGATAAATGAATTCAAAGTAAGAAAAAGGAGTGTGTGTACTAAAATGACTCACAACAGAGACTTACTATGTATTCTGAAAATCAATGTACCAATATTTTCTTATTTATCAATCCCAATTCAAAAGAAAAATAATCCACATCCCTTTAAATGAGGAAACCCAATCAAAGGTAAAAATAAGGAAAAATTAGTAGTTATGATGAAAATATTACTAATATCCACTTTTTATGATTTAAATTCTAACTATTCATGGTTGGACCAAAATGTTAGGAAACTTATATTGAAACCATGCACCATGCACTATCTCTTAACTCCATTTTTACAGTTGGCTCACATGGTTATTAATATTTTGTTCCAATATTATTATTATATATATTAGACATTTCATGTTTAATCCAACATGTCCTCATGGTTTGGATGAACTATGACCCTAACTATTCACATACCCAAAGCCCACTATCTTCCATTTCAATGGTTTTTAATGTGTTTCGTGGTTTCTCTTAATAGTACTCAATCATTAAACAAATATAAAATTTCATTGAAATTATAAACACCTCTAAACCCTATATAAAATAATCTAACCATATCATATAATTATGATATATAAAAATACTTACAAACATAAAATTTTGGGTTCTATGTTCTCTGGACTACTAGCCTTTTCATCCTTTTGAATTAAAAAATAACCACTTTCATGGAATTGTTTGGTCAATTGTTTTATCATTTCTTTCTATTTTTTCCTTGTTTGTTAGTAAATCCATCCATGTTTCCTTTTAGACCCACACTAGATCAATTTTTCTCCAATGAAATACATTATTTTTCCTACCCACAACCCACATATGCACATGACCTGATGAAGCATCAAACTCTAGATCGACATGATCCCATCGAATTACATGGTTTCGATTAGACATATAATTTTTTAACAGATATACATGATACACATTATGCACTACAGTAATCCATAGTAGAAAATCCATCCTATATACAACTCTAGTAACTCATTCATGTATTATAAAAAGTCTCATATATTAAATAGATATCTTCAAATGAATCCCAAAATGACAATTCCCAAAACATGGACATATTAAAAAAAATATAATCACTCATCTAGAATTGGAATGACCATCAATAATGATCCTCATATTACATTTGAAAACATTGAAAATATCCATTATTTTTTTTATCAATTGAATCATATAAATTTTATATTAGATAAGGCATGGCCCACCTTGTGATGTTTTATCTCTTTCAACTCTAAAAATTAGAGAATGAAAATCATACCCAAAAATTCATCAAATGGACTTATATGTATCAAGTTGTGGTAACTAGTGTTATAAAAGAACTCTTGTAATGATAATATTTTCTTCTCGTGAGCCACCAAAATCCATCAGAAAACATGCAACATGTCTTCTAACTAGTGTACTATCCATTTGGATAATCCAACTGTCTATAGATGATACACCAAACTTATGGTCTGCTGAGTCCCAAGGGCTTGCTGTAGGGATTTCACAAGGTGAAACATTAACCTCATATATTAGTCTGATTATATTGAAATGGCTACACCATGCCTTTTTATAAATTCTCTGATATATATTTTAGATAATTCCTAAACTATATGATATTAATGAATAAGGATGAAAAGTGCCGACATTGGGCACCAATCCACTATCAAACATATGTATTAGATTTTCTAGGCCTTTCATAAGAGGCTTGTTAATAAATACAAGAATACTAGCTCCCATTTACAAATAGGAATAAGTAAATAATTAAGCATACATTCTACTCACCAGTACCCTACCATATCCTACTGACAAGTTGATAATATCAAAACAAACTCATCCACCATTATTTTCATAGGGACCCACCAAAAATATTCTTTCACATACATATAAATATTCTCTACACCAGAATGAATAGACCATATTGATTGGTGGTAATAATAAAAATGTTATTCCTAAAAATTTATAGGAAATACAATTAAATTTAGAAACTATATAACCGAACTCCTATCTAGCATACACCCCAATGGTTTCCCTAACATTGAGTTTTGACTTTATACAAGCACATTATGAATTTGATTTCTTTTACTCTTTAATTTCATAGAAAAATCAAGAACCAGTGAAACTAAAAATAAAACAATAGTATTATAATTTTCTTTGGAATATAATATCATAATAGATATCACCTATATTAAAATCATGTGGTATAAAGAATCTTTTTCTAATTGACTATATGAATTTATGTATAATGAACATGCCTTCAAAATTTCTTTTCCATATCTATAAAACAAGTCAAAGTCAAATAGTTTTGAGAAAAACCATCCATATTATTTGGGTAGTTATTCCCATGAAACAGTAACTTCCATGATCAATATAAAGTTACATGATTGGACTGCATGAGAAGACATCCCAACCAAAATCCAGGAGCATCACAATACAACATGTACCCCTATCTTGATTATGGAAAACTAAAGGCTTCTGTTGATGTAAGGATAAATTTATGGTCATGAAAGTAATTCTTACATTCATCATTATATTGTAGTTTGAACTTTTTCCACATCAATATTGTCATTAATAATGATACTTATGAGAAATGATGAACAAAACATTGGTTATAACCTATAAGACCAAGGAAATAGAATATCTCAAAGGAAATTATTGGTAGTTTTTGATATATGATGGCCTATATATTTTCCAGATCCATAGAAATAGTTATATCATAGATCACTATGACAACAAAACATACCCCTTTTATCCAAAAATTATACATTGATTATTTATAATACATATAATGATCTCACAATATTCCTAACACTGTCGCAATTTGTTTCTCATGATCATACATTTTCCTTGAATAAATCATCATGTCATCCAAAAATATAACTATGAAAAAATATAGATACATTTGAAATATATGAATCATCATCACTGTAAATATAGTTTGTGCAATCATAAGATCAAAAATCATAACCTCATACTCATAATGGTCATATCTATATCAGATTGTGATTTTAAAAATATTATCATTTTGAACCCTCTATTATGGATATCCTAATCACAAGTAATTATTAAAAACCAGTAATACCCCCCAATTCATCGAATATTTGATCAATGTGTTGAAGCAGATATTGATTCTTTGTCATATCTTGGTTAAGATTATGATAATCTACATAGAACTGAATTGTTATATCAACTTATTTCACATACCAAATAGGTTCATCCCACAGAGATGTGCTAGGCTTGATAAAACATTTTATTTTATGTTCTTCCAACTGGAATTCCATTTCAATTAGTTGTTTTGGTTCCATCTGATAAGATGTATGTGATATAGGACAAGTTTGATAGAGGGGATCATTCCTAAATTCTACGTCTATTGTAGTAGAAACCGTAATTAAATTTTAAACAATTATCTAAAAAATGATAAAAAAATCATGGGAAAAGTTCAATTCTCTATCTCTTCCATTGATGATAAATTCAATGCATACGATTATTATCATATCATTCCAAATTCCAATACAAAGAATCCATCTACACATTCCATTAAATTTCATTTTCCTTTAATGAGTTTCTTTCCACCATTATCAGACATAAAACTAACATTTAATGTATAAAAATTTAATATGGAATTGAAAATTATGATCCAATACAGTCCTTGGATTATGTCATAGAAATCCATATCCATTACAAAAAAATCACATATCAACTAACCTCTATAATAGATAAATAATAATACCTACACATAGAGGGACAACAAAAATCTTCACGTAAATATCTTGTCCGGGTGGTAATTAAAAAATTAATTTAAAAAAGGACTCACATGCAGAAACTTCAGGTGAAATATAGAATAAATTTATAAATCCACACACATACTCTAGAAATAAGTGGATATCTAGATTCAAGATGAAAAATTCAATCATCATCGAAATCCTGAATAGATGAGGATATCGTTATTTTTTTTGACAATTATTCAAAATCCGTCCATGAAACTACTAGTTATTATTTTCTTACAAACCACTAAATCCCTCTATTGGAATGTTAGATCATATATAATATAAATCAGTAACTTGAATTTTATCTTATATAGTGTTCTTTGAAAAAATAATATTTTATTAATCATATTCAGAAAAACCACTATCGGCTTTTGTTCTTAATCACTGCAACAACTGATTGGCCTCTAAATATGGAACTAAACTAATTGATCCACTTGTCTTGTTTCATTATTTGGTTCCCATTTTATCACAACATGGAATTCTTGGACAACACTCTAAACCAATTGTTGGTTCACCAGCACCTCATGTGAAACAATATTATCTATAGCTTTTTCATATGGGTTTCTACGCTGCTCACTATGTTCCATTTTCTTTAACTTAAATAAAATTACATAATTCTTACTCTTTATAAACTGAAGTCATAACAATTTCAATTTTACCAAATTAGAACTATCACAACAAGGATTTCCCAAATTCTAAACTTTATTCTTTGAACTACTTTTCAAAATTTCTCCATGATTTTGAAAAAGAAATCATTTTAAAATAACCCAGTATCATAATATATTCAAAATCTCACATTTGAAAACATTTTTCTATAATTTTCAAAAAGAAACATTTTTATAAAAAATTGTGAATAATTACTCAAATTTAAATATATACTCTTAGTGGGATTTCATTTCTATTAATGATTTTCATGTTCTACAGATTAGATAAACTGATGATACTAATATTACAACTCCTATTAGTGTCTCCCAAATATTTATGTACCAATCTCCCCAATAACTATATAATCAACTTAAATCAGTCAGCAATTAATTTTTTATCATATTTAATTATTGTTTGGATGACACTAGTTCCTGTCAAAATCACAGCTCAAGGAATATCCAGAATAAATTTTCAATTCCAATACTAACCAAGACTGAAACTATTAATCCTCAAAAGGTATATTGAATGACCAAGAATGATACAATTTTAAACATCATTCCACTCCTAGTTGGCTTGTATAGAGGAGGAAATTCTACTCTACCATAGGATATATCCTCAAAACCCCAATGGTTGGAAAACTATTACAACGTTATCAATACAAATGATTAAATATTTGGACATTAAGAATTAAAAAACTCAACCTTGCACAAAAATACCAAATAACCACTAAATAAAGCATTAAAATAATATATAAACCCTAATTTATGACAATATTAAAATCTATATCACAGTACCATGAAAAAACCCTGATCAACATCAACATCAATGTAGAAGAAAAACTAGAAAGCCTAAAAGGAAATATAGAATATAACTCTCCGACTGCTAAAATTCTCCAAGTCACATCTCAATAATTCATGATAAAGTATCAATAATCACCACTAAATAAATTCAATACCTTCCCTTTACCATTTTTTATATATGTTATATCTGCAAAAAAACAAAATCCCCAAAGATGGGGGTGAGTAATAAAACCTTGTAGGTTATCCACAACTACATCCCTACTCAATACACTATAATATAACATGTGATAAAATTTATTAAAACAATTTAAAATAAATAACACAAAATATTTTACATCAAAACCAAACAATTTATATGTAAAACAATTTTCATACAAAAAACTGTTCTCCAAACCAATTCCATCTCCAAGGAAAATAGCCAAACAAGTCATTATACCATTTCTCAATAATAATTTGGAATAAACTATTCTATTTCATAAAACCACACACACTCGCAACCCTACAAGATTTGTTTTACAAAATATGTTGTATCTTCACATCCATACCCTATCCCCTTGATGGATGTACTTCCTGACCAATATCCATCCCATTAAACTCATACATAACCATTTAATCCTACAGTTAATCCATCACAATCATTGCAAAAGAATTTCAATAAAACTATCCTTTTATTGGAAACACTTCTCCATGCATGAAAACTAATGTACTGTTTTCTAATTTTCATTTTAAAATCATGTTACCACATTTAATTTCCACAAAAAACCCCATTTTTGAAATTCCATAAACCATAACCAAGGAGGGTTTTATGGAAGCTTTGAAAAAAAAATTAGTTTAATTTGAAACAAATTTTTTTTTTTGAAATAAACCGTTCAAGTTCTAATAAGAGGAGTTAAGATTGAATCCACCTACCATGATAATTATTGCGAAAACAATGAATGGAACTAATCCTTCAGAAAAACCATGTTGAATATTCAAAAAACCTCCCCAGATAACATTCCCCATCATCCAAAAATCAATATACCATCATTATTGGAATCAAAAAACATATATCAATCACCAATGTATTAGATATATAAATCAAAGGGAGGGAAATATAGTCGATCTAAGAAAAATGACAAAGAATTGAGACTTTCCATGCAATTCGGATGTCAATGCACTCAGATTTTCTGACATTTTGACCTCTAATCAAATGAGGAGTCTACAAATCCTTTGGGAGTAAGAAAAACCATTTTAATATTTAGTTACGATAAAATTTTGTTTATAGGTAAATTTGAGTGATATAAAATTTATTGGGGATCTAAATTTTAACTGTTCATGGTAGGCTCCCATGATTAGGAAAATGGTGTTCCAGACACTGTCTCCCAACACCCATTTCTGGGATGTATCACATGGATAGATAAAATAATAACCAACCACATATTTCCTATGTTTTTCTTCCAACCTTTACTCATACATGGGTACACCATTTATTCTAAATTGTGTGTTTAGTCATGTTCCTACCTAGAGCCCAATATCTTAATTTCATGATTTTAATATGTTGTTTAATATTTTTTACATTCTATCCTAAAATATTCAACCCCCGTAAATTTAAAAAAAATATTTTAGAAGGCCTTTAAACCCTCCAGAACCTCAACTGACCACATTAGAATCTTATTATACAAAAATAGAGTGTTAAATGAAACTAAGGGTGCTACACAAAATCTCTTAAAAATTTACAAACTAATCAAAATATCCTATATACCATTACCACATATTAATAAAAAATAAAATCAAATATGATCTATATAAACCAATTTTTTGACATCCAAAATTGGGTTCCACATGATGGTTCTCTGATATTATTGGTCATAAGAACTCATGAACTCCTCCAAATATTCTAGATCCTTAATACTTTTTGCTAGTGTCTAATATAGATATATCTTGGGTGGAATATACTCACTCTATAAAAGAATAAAATAAGATAAAATAACTAAAAATAGTAAATTGAATATAAAAAATAACCAAAATAATACCAAAATTAATATATAACAACGTCACATGTTTAAGAAAAATAGAAAAAACAACATCAAAACAAAAATAGAAAATATTTCATGGGATATATTTGTCAAGTGTAAAAAAAATAAAAATAAAGTCACTAAAAACTCCAAAGAGGGTCCAAAAAACATTTTTAGTTCTATAATAACTCTTCCATACAAATATATCCATCTAACATAGGGTTATATCATTTTATTTTTTAATGAAAAAATGATATTTATTTGGTGTCATTAAGGCAGCCCAAATTAATGTGTCAGTAAAACATAGTAGGCCACCACCAACGGAATCAAAAACTATATATAATATATAATAGTATATGAAATTTTATAACAAATAAAATATTATAAATATAGTAAATATCTTTACATTATTTTTTTTAAATTAACCACATATATATTTTTTCATAATGATAGACGTGAATAATCAGTACCTACTTCAGCCCATGCCTGATTTGGAACCACTACCAAAAGGGATAAAATATTTCATTCCAACATATCTTTATATTAATACATTCATATAACTTATATAATTTCTTAAATAGAGTCCTAGAGTGGTATCCTGGAACCCCATGTGTATTTGGAGCAGCAGTCCGTTAACCAAACTCAGTGGTCACATGAATACATAAATATTTTGGGGGCTAATAGTAGTAGTCCATAAACCCATGGGTATATAGAGTAACAACATATAACCCAAAATTTAGTCTTAGATATCACATCACTTGATTTATTTTTTCCAACCATTAATCAAAAATTATCATAAGGTATTATTCACCCATTTCAAAATTTCATTTTTCAATAAATAAAAAATTAGAATTCAACATATTAATTTTATTCACACACCCCATTGGAGGATACCAACATCACAATTTCATTTATAAAAAATTTATCTACCCATTAATAATTAATTACATTATCCCAATTCCAACTAATTTAAATATCATAACATTTACTTATTTCATAATCATGTGTTACATCAATTAACCAATTAAATTATGGATAAAATTCCAGAATTTGGAAATATCCATTTCAAAATTACAATCTCAAAATTAAATTAAAAACTATGTGAATTTATTTTTATACCAACTACTTTAATTTTATTGATGTTATTTCTCTGAAACAAAATTCACCTAAATTGATGCTAAGCAATTGAAATCACAATGGCATGGAATTAATTCTACTAATCCTAATATCTATATGAAACAAAAAAACTACCATAAAAAATAGATCAAAATACATCTATAATAGAAAAAAACAATCAATAAAAAATATGAGAGAATGATAGGAGATAGAATGAAATCAAGATGAGGAAGGAATCACTTACTAATGAGGAGAAAATCCTTCAAGTGTATATTTTATTTACATGAAATGGGTTTAAAGTTCATTATAATCCTCTCAGGATAATCCAAAGAAGAATGAATTAGGATATGTATGATCTAGGGTGAAATGGGGTCAATTTTGTGGCTTTTGTAAATATAAATACAAATTTTTGTATTAATAAATCCCCCTCTAAATGTTTCTTATAAGGGTAATACAATTTGACTATCTGTGGTCCCCAACTATTTTCCCCTACTATTGGAATGCATGGTTACTCCTGGGTGGTGACACATTTTAACAAACCTTGCATGGATAATAAAATTCCCATTTATTTTAGTTTCAAGGGTTTGTAGGGGTGGGTGCACGGTTTTTGAAAATTTGGTTCCAATAATGCACTACTCGAAATACCTCAAAAAACGTAATAAATTATCTTGAACCTAACCAATTCAAAACACTCTAACTTATGATAAAAAATTGTGTAAAAGAACATCTTAAAACATATATGGGGGATATCTATAATGTTCTTTGTCTTATAGGTATACCATGAATTTTATAGTACTATCCTCACTCATATATATTATCTAGATATATATAGTCATTTTTATCATTACCAATAATTAAGTTTGAATTGATTCCTACTCTTATAAAATACGTAGGTATGCTCAGGTCCCTTGCCTTATTCCCAACCACAAACTCAACATCCATTAAATCATATGATATGAGGGTCATTGATAATTTTCATAGAACATCTTGGGATTTAGATACAAAAAGAAATAATTATACCCCTCTTATATATGAACTAGATCTATATATCATCTCTCAGTATTTTCTACTTTATTAGTGGTCCAACATCTGAATACATCCCCCATATCAGTATACATATATGTGGCTCAATTAGTGTAAAATATATATATGTTGTGATTTCTTGATCATATGTACTTTGGACTCAACCCTATACCACCATGTACCTATAAAATATTCATAATAACAATGGTATTCTAGACACAATCATATTGGGTATATAATTTCATGATTACCACTTTTTTATGCCCCATATTTAAGAAATCACAAAAAGAATCTTTACAATATATGATTTCTATAATCATCCCTAGATACCAATAACAATCATATCTGACTCAAAGGGAAACATCTGATTAACATTGAAAACCTTCTTCGATATGGTTATACATATGTGGCCCGATTTTGGAATGTATACCAAAAGTACCTCACTCTAAGGAAAAAGAACACTAATTTTCATATTCAAAAAAAACATTATTGAGGAACCATTAATTTTTATGTGTTCTTTGATAACTATCCTATGATAATTGTAGTTTCGAATAGGGAAAAAAATATAATCATTTAAAAAATTCATGTTAGATTGGCTAATGAATTAAAATATAGATCGCTAAAATTTCAAGGTTGAAACCATGATATAATACAAAAAAATTATATAATGTTTTTTATATAAAAAAGTTATTTTTTTAGTATATTAGAGGGAGATAAATATTTAGAAAAATTTTAATTTTTTCTACAAAAATAAAGAAAGGGATATAATACATATTACGGTTTTGAAATATGTGTAGAAATGAATTTCAGTGTTATGTATAATTAGGAATCAAGGGAAATTGGATTTAGTAATTGATTTTATTATTTAATAATTTCAGTAAATTTATGGATAATAGATATCAAATATTCATGGTGTCCCCTACATAATAAAAAAATATTATCGTTCCACTGGATATATAATTTTATGATTTAATGCATTTTTTTATCTTGATGGTGTATTAAGAAATAATTACCATAGTCTATTAAATTATCATAGAAATTTTTTTTGATATTACATGAATAATTTAAATTTATTTTTCATATTACTTAATAAATGGTTTAGATAAAATTAAAAAATGAATATAATTTGGAATTAAAACTTTCAGCAAACAAACCCGAATAAGATAATGAAAAAACATTCCAGAATTTATTTCACATTTTTTTAAATTACCCTAATAAAAAGTGTAAATTAACCACTAATTCTAGAAATTTTGGAGTAAATGTGAAGGATAATAAAAAAACATGAATGAATGTTTAATGAATAATGGTAAAATATTTTATATCATCTTAACCCTTCCCCCAAAGAATTTGCCTGTAGATTTGATCATTGTTTGTTGTATCTTGGTCTTATAAATATAGACATTAATTGGTTTTTTTCTTTATTTAATTAAAAATATATTATGGTCATAATGTATTCATAAATATTTTATGATTCAACAAATACTTAAACTTGATGTATCAGTCATAAATCTCATAAAATATTTCCATTTTTATCTCCATGACAATAGTTTCTATAAGGAACAATGTTTTTTCTTGGTTATTTTAATTTATCATCTTCTCACGAATGAATTTATTGTAAAAAATGATATTCTTAAACTCTTGGTCTAGGTCACAACATGTTACTTAAGTGTGTTTTTATGACCCATGAACTTCTTCTCGTCATTGATTTTTGTCTTAATGCCTATCTTTTATGTCTTTTTCCCTGTGTTTACTCATTTTAAAAAGATTATTTATAATGTGATGGTTGCTTTTCTATCTTGAGAAACTTGTAATCAATTCATTTCATCAGTTTTGACCCCTAAAAACATCTTATGATCATAATTCATCAATGAAGAACCTCTTTTTATGGAAATCATTATTTTTTATCATGTTTTTTGTTCAATGTTAATAAAAACTTATATCCTAAAAAATATGAACAAATTAGTTGACATATAATAAATTATTTATATCATAACATTAAAAATAATTTATTTTTATATAAAAAATATTTTCCAAATTTATGTATAAAATCCCACCAAAATTGAATCCATACTTGTCCACAATGATCAAAATAGAACATACTACAACGAAAACTAAAAAAAATCATGCCTTAAAAGCAATATCATTAAAATAAATTGATCGAATTAGGATTTACATATTTGAGAATCACATAACAGAATTTCATCATTTCCTCACACTTCGAATAAATATGTAATCATATTGTTTTAAATTTCATTATTTGAGAAAACACAACTATTTTATTCTCCCATTAGTATTTTAAAATTAATTATTAATATTCATGATAATTTTAATTTTCCATACTTTGAATTTTTCACTAATAATTAAGGTAAAAAGTATAAATAAAATTCATAACATAATTCAAAAATGAATCACATACCATAGGAATTACAGGAACATAACGTCTAAAATGCCTAAAGAAATAATTGATGGTAAATAATGTGGATATCATCATTATGTTCACATAGTTTTATGTATTAGGGAAGGTGGGTAAATTATCTAACAAAACAAAATATCAAAATTTTGGTTGGGAACTATTTTAATTTTCATTGTAATGTAAAATAGCTAAAGGGAAAATTTCTACACTTACAAAAGTGGTGTTTCCTTCCCATAACTCAAAACAAGACCCAAATGGAATTAAACGTTATGATTGATACACATATATGTATTAAATTATTAATATTATATTCCAATTTTATTTTTCAATTTTTATAATTTTGTTTGTAGAAACATCACTTCCGCTACCCAAACCCAAATTATATTTCCATGAAACTATTTGTAATAGTTATAAAAACACAAGTTAGGAAATGGTAATTTCTGAATTTCTGATGAAATGTCCCATTAATTTTTTATATTCTTAATAGTGTGAGAAATAATTAAATTGAATTCTTTCCTTACCAAAATCACATCAAAGGAACCCCAGACCTATTTGTCAATAAATGTGCACCCCTTTCACTGTTTACCATCGACCTCAAAATTGGATTCAAAATTCCTGAAAAATATAAAGATAAAGGTAGGAATTAATAAAATTGTATTTTTACATGGCTATTTTACCAAAAAAATCCATTTGAGGCTTCTATAAGATTGAAAATAATTATTGTAACGAAGGTCCAAATATAACGGTTTTAAACAAAAAATTTCCACAATCATATTAAAAGATACAATACATTGTAGTCTCTTTACAATGATGTTAAGAATGTTTTAGATGAGTATATACCTGAGTATATCTTGAGAAATACAATATAAGTAGTAAGAAATAATGGTTTACAAAATATAATTGGAAAATAGATGAATTTTTGGGACTAATAGGCATTGAAATGGAAAAAATAATTAATTAAGTTTGTGTAAATATGAGATGTATAAGACAAACCAATTAAAAAAATGGTTTACTAAAATAAACATGTTACCCTAAATCAGGATTTTTAAAATCCAAAAATACATTTTATATCTATTAATTATTTCTCTCTAATTTCTTATTAAAAATTATTGACAAATAAATTTAAATATATAATCTAGAATGTATCCATGGATGTTTACATCTCACTGTTGATCATTTTAATGAAAAAATCAGCGATTGAATCTAATTTTCTATTCAAATCTCTAAATTAAAATAAAATGTGGAGAATAAATTATAACTTAACAAATGGAAACATCTACTACCAGTTATATGATTCATTGACATAGTGTTCCTATGATCATCACACATTAGGTTCAGGATGATAATTTTCCCTTTGGCCCATTCTAATATAGAATCCAATATTTGTTTGTCTAAAAAACATCAAACACACAAGTGAATGTATTTTCCATTATCTAAAATATTTTAACGAATCACGGGTGTTTTCATATTCCAATAACATAAAAATAAATATTCTAAAAAATTTGGATTTCTACCAGATGTGATTGTGTTTAACACCATTTGATATAACATATCTCTTTCATCTTTATATAATGTGATTTTAGATTAATTTTTTTAAAAAAATAATGGATAAATGAAATTTACTCAAATGTGAGATGTACACATATTTTATCCCATTCACTTCATCATAAAATGGCATAATTTATCCTTTTGGTAACTAATTTTCAATTTTCATCTAGCCAATCCAACATTTCTTGCATTATTATAAATGTTAAATTGGAATGAATTATACTATCTAAACCTAATTTCCCTTGTCAAATAATGATGTATCATCCTCCCCACTAAATTTTGTAGTTTAATTCCTCAACATCAGTTTCATATTTTTAGTGCTGTTAATTTTTGGGACATTTTTTACAACACCATACACATCATGTATATAAAAAGAATTATCAAGTTTCATGATATTGCCCTCCACCAACTCATAATTAATTTTTGGACCTTTAGTTTTTGTCATCAGTTAATATTGATTCTAAATTTTCCACTAATAACTCTAAGAAAACATATACACTTTTATTTTATATTATTTCACTTCTAGTATCAAAAAATAATTTTCCTAAAATGATGATTTTCCACTCAAATTCCATTTCCAGTTCTCAGAAATCAATCGATATATATAATTCATAAAAATTAATCAAAATATCTCCCTTGATTCCTCATTATAATTTCAATGTTAAATAGACTAATTTTATTTTAACTCTTGTGGTATTCATCCCTTATAGCCTATCTATTACCATGGTGGTGTGTGGAATTATATTAATCCTTTCACAAAAATAACATATGAATTTTAAAAATTCATTATATTTATTTAATAATGAATGAAAAACTACCCTGGTGTTATTTTAAATTCTGTAGGTATTTTGATATAGTAGATGAAAACTTCCTCGTGACTGGTATGGTACAAAATTCATCCAGATTTCTTTTACTAGACACTAAATAATTAATATTATAGGAAAATATAGTATTTCTAGTGATATCAACTAAAATTGTCTTTTAATATGAATTTGTTTAATATTTTAGAGAAATTTACCTTTTCATACATCGAACATATCTTACGTTATCCATTCTATAATTGATTCTTAACACATACTATGGTGGTTTTTCTTTTATATATTTCATAGATACAACAATTTCTTCAATTTTACAGTCTTTTACTACTTTTTTTATTGTATCTCTGGTTTCCACATACCTGATTCAAGATGTAATATTGTGACTTTTCCACATCTCATAGAAATATCATTAAAATATACTAGTGGTTTCAATTTATGGAATCATTTTATTACTCCTCTCTTCCTAACATGATGTTTCTATAAAATATACCCTATACAAAATGGAATGGCATTTAGTGTGTCAAGATGAACTCTATAATAATATATGAGGTGTTTTATTAATAAACCATGTTTTTTTAATAGGATATCAGTTCATTGATAACAACCCTAATGGCCTCATGAATATATCCAATTTATCTTATAGTAATTGAAAATTTATCTATTGATATATTCCATTTTTTCCTTGATAACATGGAATGATTAATTAATATACTTTCTATATTGATCTTAGTTTCCAATAACACTAAATTTTGTTATAGTTATAATTAGAATAATTTACATCTTCTATATATGTACATTGGGTTTTTTTAATTCTATAGAAACTCATGGTTTTTATACATGGATATTTAATCATTTAAAAATAATATTCAATAAATTAACAGAGTACATGACATAGTAACATAATACTTTAATGCCTTTGAAAATAGTGGTCCCAATGATAAAATATGGTGAAAATGCCTCACAATATCCAACAAATATCTTTTAACATAATACTACAATTAATCACACCCTGTCAAAACCATTTTTGATAACCTAGAAAAGGAAACATAATTATGGTTGAGCTCTGATTCTTAGTAAGGATAAACATAATATATATAAATCAATAAATCATATGAAATCATATAATAAGAAAAAGGTTATTTGATATATAAAAACATACGATATTCCTACCAAACATGCCATAGATCAGAAACATGAGTCATGACATTGATATTTGCAGTTTATTAGAAATGAATCGTAATTGAATCAAAAACCATGATACATTCGATTTTAAAATTTCAATAAAAATATATTTGGGTAATACACATCATTATATGACATTTGATCTTGTATAAATATAAATATAATCACTCATTGAGTTAAGGACATGAAATCAGACACTTAAATAATCTAATGGGCATACAACTGAGTCCACACATAATATTTTGGACATAAAATGATGTACATTCATATCTTAATGATTATTTAATTATTTTTATGAATAACATTGTGGGAATGTAAAAAGGTTCATAAATAACATAATTATTAGTCTTTTTTCACATCGGTGGCCATCATAGTAGACATACTCCATTACTGAATAGTGTTTTATCCACATTCTAACCATATATTATTAAACCATGATCAATTCCCATTCCACCCCTGTATTTATGAACTATTTTCACTCTCTATAATAACATTTTGAATATAATGGTATATAAATCATTACCCAATTAATTGGAGTGAGATATAGGTCCTACCCATTACATAATGATATAAAACATATGTGTCCTACATTATCAAAAACATTCTTCATATCATAACCCATTAAATGTAATGGGTATCAGAAAAATTTTATCATATAATTAAATATGGTAAATAGATAGGATTTATAATCCTTTCATTATAAAATGAACTTTTAAATACAGTGGGTTTCTTAAAAATGTTATCATGTTATCACCCATGGGAGAGAAATCGGACTCATTAATACCTTATCATCTTAAATATAAACTACACTATCAAAGAATAATAACGGTGTTCTTGAATTATATCCCCAGTAAGGAATAAACAATATTAAATGTCATCATCATAGATGGATGAGGATTTGGTAAAATCATTTGGAACATTTCTCAAGAAAAATAAAATTTCCATGAAAATCTTTTTTTAAAACATATTTCTTTTTCAAAAATCATTTATTTGGAAAATAAATTTGAAACTAATAAAATATACATTAAAAAAAATTTAAATTATTTCTTGAGGGAAATATACATTAAACTTTGAAAAAAAAAATTATAAAAATAATCCATATAAAAAATTCATTGAAAATAACCATGAACAATTATAATGGAATATTAAAAATAATTTTTAATTTTTTTTGGGGGAAAACATAATTTTAACTTTGAAAAGAAAATTTTAAACATTAATAATTTAAAAAACAATTGTATTTAATATAAAATTAAAAAAAATAATGAATTATTTGAAAATAATTTAAATAACTTATTTCATAAAATTATTTCAAATTATATTTTTGTTGATAATTATCTTAAAAGATCAATAGAATTGATTAATTTTTTTTGAAAAAAATGATTCCATAATAAATAATATTTCAAGAAGAATATCTTATTGATGATAGATTTTGAATGAATAAATATATTAATTATATTATGTACCAAACAGTTGAAAAATTATACCATTGCATGAATATATCTTTAATTACCAGAGTTTAATAAAATTCATATCGATTCATGAGATATAGATAATTATATTTCATCAAAGGAAGTATAATAACAAATAATCCAAATAAAAGATGAGATTATAGAAATAAAGTTGTAATAATTTAGTAAAATTGAATAATAATACCCATGAAAAAATAAAGATAGATAAAGCTATAAATATCATGAAAAATGAGGTTTATTATATAACATGTCAATGGGGAAGTATATACACCTTATAAATGAATATTGGTTCATAATTTTACATGTGTCTCACTGAAGGAAAATCTAAAAATAATTCCCTTATGCTTTGGTATCATTGAGACTATAACCCCATGAAAGAGAGATAATCAATGAATTTTTAAATAAAAACAATATTTTTATAAAAATAATTAATTATATTCATGAGAAATATATATACAAAATAGAATAATGAAATGGTGAGTATAGTGTGTGTCTCACAACAGTAATGAGTGGGATGAAAATTTCATACAGGTTGATTAACTTTTGAATTGAAATAATGATGAAATAATAACATCATTATAAAAATTAAATAGGAATTAATTATGTATATTCAAGATATATCATGTCTTAGGGATGTATATACACTTTATAAAAGATACTACTTGTGAATATCAAATAATCCTCTCATAAATAAAAGTAAGAATTGAAATCCCCATACCCAAAGTCTTGACATCCTTCATACTCATTAAATACTGATGTATATTAAATATATGTTTATTATTATTCTAATATATAACCATATTCATATATTTAATAGAATATATAATTTTATTAAGTCATTATTTTACCTATTCGTTAAAAATATCATGTTCATTTTTTGTTCAGGTAATAACCACTTTTGTTGTACAATTTTAGAATTATAAATTATGGTCCAGTTAAAATTTTTTTTTTCATATTATACAGAATGATAAACATGTAAAAAATATAATATTTATTAAGAAGGTATTTATTTATAATATTATGTAAAATATATAAATAGGAAATGAAATACACTGTTCATGGAGATGATAGGATGGACGTACACACTAACATGGTTTCCCTTTTTATATCGTATTAAAAAATGAGAATGAGAATGATATATATATATATATAGATTATCATTAATTTATAAATTGTATGTCATAAATATCAAAAATTTATTTTAAACTCATATTTGATATATTCTATGTAAACCATAAATGAATCATATTTCAACGTTTGGTGGTAGTCCGCTATACTCACAGAGGATGTTATTGTATTTCCACAAAATAGAGATAATGAAGTCATGTGTGACATAATAATTAAAAATGATAAATAAGTCATTAAAATCATTAAAATAATATTTAAATTTCATGTGATTGATTATTCCTAACCTTAAAATGCTATATGGGAAAGTTGAATGAAATTGGTTAATGAGGATGTAGTTCGCCATACACATAAAAAAGGATTTAGATTCCCATTTTATTGAATTGATTATGATTACAGGTTGTAAACATAACATTAAACAACTCATTATATTTTAGATAATTATGTTTTTATATAACCTTAATATATAAAATACATGAATGGTTTTGAGGAATAAATACAACAAAAAAAATTGTTAAGTAACGTTACACCCTCTTCAGGTATCTCCTTTTTGTTTGCACAAAGGACTCCTTTTGATGTATTTATTCCTAAAATAATACATCTTGTATTTCTAGAGGTAGTTTTGGAATATATTTGAATATTTATTGGCTAAAACAATGGGTTTGAGTTTTTTGATGAGAGGGGTTGAATTTTATAAGGTAGTTGAGTGGAAAAACATGTAAATTTGTAAATGGAAGAATTCCACACACATTTTTAAAAAGGATAAACTGTCCAAAATTTCACCAATCAAGTAATAATACATTATATTCTCTAAATATATCAATAAAATATGTTTTCTGTAATTTCTTTAAATTATTTTTACCATGTCATTTTTATGTTTACCCACAAAGTAATCGTGTCTTTATTTTAATCAATGTATATAATATTAACTTTTCTGAAAAATAATTTTCATGAAAAACTGGTATATATTTATTAAGAATTATAAATATTATAAATAAAAATAGACATAAAAGTTTTACAAATTTAATTCACATAATTTATAGAAGTAAATTTTATATTTATCCCATTGACGTGTCAAAAAAGTGTGTTTATAAATAGGAAATGCACAATAAATCAATGTTTTTATATTAAATTTTAATATGAAAATGAATAAATTATATTAAATTGGATTAAAAGAGGTATAATTTAACTAACTATATGTTGAATGTAAATTAATAAATAATTTGAAATTATCAACAAATTAAATGCAAAGGCAATTTTGAATTAGTATTCAGTATTTTTCACTATTGATAACAGAAATTGATGTTTTCATAAAATTAAAAATAATAATACATAAGTTATTTTTAAAAATAAATTAAAAAAATTATGTTTTAAAATATAATTTATAATAGTTTCAAAAAAATAAGTTGAAAATAAATGCACCATAAAAGGTGGTAAAACTACATTTTAGAAAAATACATCTTTTTATGTGTAGAAAATTGATTTATTATTATCTTTTTCATAGAAAACATATAATATTAATATTAGAGAGTGGAATGACTATATAATATAAATATATATTATCATTCAACATTTTCTTAATTTTTTAGGATAAAACGTATTTCTTTATAGAAAAAATAGATTTTCACAAAAGGAATTTCCTAATTTTCAAATAGTTCTTATATTATTTTATAATTTATTTGTTTATAAATTAATATGATAAAGATTAATAAACCGTATTTTCAAAATTTAGTTGATCTTTTTCATACCCTAAATTCCAACAGATATGATATTACAATAATAATATTTATATAATCTCCCGAGGTTGCATTTAAAATTAATGTTTCATATAACACAAGCTAAGATCAGTTCTATTTGTAACATAATATAAACCTACTATTGTATGTAACACAATCCAAAATTATTGTTTGATGTAATGGATTCTAAAATAAGTTTTTTTTATTGAACTCATATCTTGGTGTTACGTATAAATAAATATTAACATTGTGTACAGTTCAATTAAATATATAAATGAATTTTAATTTATACAAATTAATAATTCATAAAAACTCAATGTGTTATATTCTACACTCCATAAAATTAATTTCTCCCTCTAAATGATTCTATTTTAATAATGGATAAAAACATGAAATTTCATTTTATAAAAATACACAATATAAATATTATTAATAAAACATAATTTAATAAATAATTTTTGGAAACATGAAGATTCCTCAATGTAACACATAACTGTGTATGCACATAAGAGAACATAGGTGGATAGTGAATATGTGGAGATGAAATAATGATGTTAATATATATAGTGAGTGATTATTATCATTGATCATAAAAACATGGGTTATCCATAGGATGTAAATAACAACAAAACCATACATCTATGATGATGTAAGGATACCTTTGATTCATAGTAAATTAATGTTCAGAGATAACATAGGTGATTCGAGAACCATTTATAAATGATGAAAAAATTTCTTGTGAATATCAACTAATTCATTTCATTCCATTTCATTAGAACAATATCATCCATGGGTTGTTAGTTGATAAAATTTCACTTAATCTCATACTCTATATAATAAATGTGATTTTTTTGTGACAGAAGCACTAATGGATCATATGATCCATAAAAATAATGATAATACACACTATAAATCTTTAGTTATCATCACAATGAAATGTTTAACACAAGTATTCCAATATGAATAAATATTCATACTAGAAACTTTAATCTATAAAGCCTCATTTAATGTTTAGTAAAAACCATTTCAGAAGTGGTTTACCTATTTACCACATTGAATAGTGAACATCCAGAACATTCGAAATAAGGAATCAAAATTTATCACAAAATGCTTAACATTGATCCCCCATATGTTATAAATTACCTCTATATTGTCACATGATAAACATCTGAATACCTTTATCGTTTATTCTCATCAAACATGATAATAACTAGAATTATAATTAATCCTTATTGAGAATATTCATGTTGTTCTATTTTATACATCGAACGTATATTATTTGATATATTCTATAAATAAAAAATGTTGTAAACTCCCTCCATGATATAGTAAACACCTTTTAAATAGTCATTAATCGGTTACAATGAACCAGTATTATCTAATTTAATTTATCCAAATAAATCATACATTTTGACAAACATTATTATCTCAATATTAGGAAGATATTATGGTTTATATTAACCTCGACAAGGTGTTTTCCATCAACATCAGTTTTCCATTAACTCAATTTTCTAGTCCATCATCATCATTCAAGATATCCTTTCAAATATTTAATGTTAAACTTATACTAAACAATAATCTGATATTTCATGATTTATTTAAAATAATCATTGAATTACAATATGTAAGTAATTCATTCACCCCAATTCCTTTTAAAATAATCAACTATGATTTTTTTGCTATTAGATATCACTTATTTCAATTCACATGTAATTTTTCATCATTAGCAATATTAAAAAGTCCATTCTTTTTTGGTCGGGCTAAAGTACAAAAGTTTATGGAATTTTTTGTTTACTACATGGTTTATTTTTTTTAAAAAAATAAACATAAATATGTTCAATGGGTTGGGGTTTTTAATTTACTGATAACGGGTTTGGGTAAAGTATAAAGGATTTTAATATATGGTAGGATGGGTTTCGGAAGAATCGGACCAGGCAGTGTTGTTCGCACAGGCTACACATGGTTAGTCAAAACAATACAGATCAGTCATACAAAATAAAGCATGTGTTTAATAATGGATTCACGGTCTACACACAGTTTTCCTGACCGTTTAAGTTAAACTATATGGTCTACAGAGTTATTATTTTTGAGTTAAATTAATTTAATTAAAATTATGATTGAAAGAAATTTAGATAAATAAGATTATGGGGGTTTATTTTAATTAAATTAAATTTTTAGAGAATTTAATTAAAAAAAGTTAATATAGAGAAGTTATTTAATAAATTTGAGATGAAAAGAAATAATATTTTTTAAATTACAATGAGGTAATGTCATTCATTAGATAAATTGTCGTGAGTTTATTTTAATTAAATGGATGGTAATTAAGGAGTTAGGGTTACAAAATAAGGGAAATATAAAATTTTAATATTTAATTGACGTGTAAGTAAGGAGTTGGGGTTTCATTTTATTAAATTCAAGGAATATATGAATTTAATTAATTAGTGTGAAATATAGGTTTTATTTAAATAAAATCCTTGTAAAAAATAATTTAATTAGACTTTTTGAAATGGGTGTAAATTATTTAATTAAATTGAGGTAGATATATTTTAACTATATAATGTAGATGAGTTTGAGTTTTTAATTTTATTAAATTGTGTTTTGATAATTTAATTTAATAACATTAAACAGAGGAATTATTTAATTAAATTCAGTTATATATATTTTAATTAAATGATGATTAATGAGGGGTTGGTTTTCTATTAAATTATATTGAGATAATTTAATTAAAAAATAATGATTTGGAAAAAAAATTAATTACATTTAGTTTGAAATAAATTTAATTAAATGATTTTTTAAATGTGGAGTTGGCTTTTTTTCTTTTAAAATTAAACGATAAGATGAATTTAAATATTTGATGAAAACCAAGGGGTTTATTCAATTAAATTTTATTCAGATAATTTAATTAAATAATGAAGTGTGTGATGATTTATTTATGTAAATTTTTTAGAGAATAATTTAATTAAATTATTTGTAACTAGGGCGTTTTGTGTTGTATTAAATAAGCATTTTATTATGAGATAATAATATTAATAATAATAATAATAATAATAGTTTCATTTATTTAAATTTAGGGTGTGGAATCAAATTAAATGAAATGAGATAGAGAATTTTATTTAATTAAATAATTATAATCAAAATTTCTTTAAATGATGTGAAGTGTAGTGTTTTTTTAATTAATATTGTGGAAAAAAATTAATTAAATGTTGAATAAATGGGGATTTTCAGGTTTTATCAAAGAGAAAATTTATTAAATGATAATTATACTAATTCCTATTATTACAGTGGTTTTATAAAATTAAATTGAGGATGAAGAATTCAATCAAATGAGGTTAGATAGAGAGTTTTTTAAGAATATTGAGTAAAATGGAATTTAATTAAATGATTTGATGTGGCTGTTTTATTTAATAAAATTCAGGGTTTATAAAAAAATTAATTCATTGATGTGAATATGTTGTTTAAATTTAATTAAGTTGATTGTGGAGAGAATTTAGTTAAATAACATGAATTGGATAATTCATTTAATTAAATTATAGTAATGATAATTTAATTAAATAATGTGTAAATGGGAGTATGGAGTTCGTCAAAGGGGTACAGTATTAAAGGGTAATAATATTAATAAGATGGTTATTATTATTATTATATTAATTCTTATATTTTATATTAGAATTTCAATTTATTTCAGGGAGAAAAGTTGAGGGGGTGCTCCTCTCATTCCTCCTATAGGGGGCGCGACGCACCCATGGTGCATCACCCATGGGTGGAACAAAACCCTCCTCTATAACACTCACAACATGTGGAAATCTCCTCCTAGATTTTTCAAAGTTGTTTTTGGTCTCATCTTACTATTTCATTCTCGGAAAGTTTCAATCTTTTCATCGGCAATGTCGGCTCTCCATCACCTAGGGTCTGTTGGGCCAAAACCATATGTATGTGATTAACTTAGATTTATTGTTTCTTATGATCCTAGATGGTTTGGATGATGTCTCTGGACTCGTTGGGTTGTATTTCGACAACATCCACCAACGGCATAGTGGATCAGCTTTGATGGGTTTACCACCTTCATTATTTGGTAAGGCTATAAACCAAATAATTGGTTATTAACCCATTAAAATATATGATTATGGTGTGTTTGAGTTATGGTAAATTAATAAAAGGATTCTTGTTCATTACCGCACCAATTTGGGTTCCAGTTATCCTTGTAGGGTGATGTAATCAAATCCATGTATGCACACACACACAATATTGTGGAAGAGTGTGTGTATGCTAGCGTGTTACAGTTTGAGTTAAAAAAGAATTGGCCCAGTCAAAATTTTAAGGTTGGTTCCTCAAATTTTTTTTGATTCTTGTGGATTGATTAATTAATTGAAAAAATAATTAATGGTTATGTGTACATAATTAATTTTTGTTTAGCGAAATGATTCGATGTGTTTAACATGTTGTTGGATTAACAAGCGAATTAATGTTGTTAACTATTGAGGAATTAATTATATGGAATAGATTAATTGGTTTTTTGAGTTATTTAATTAATGAGAATTGAGTCCTAGACATAGAGTTCTAGACCAATGGAGATGTTGGGTCTTGGACATGGTGTTCTTCCCCAACCTTTACTTAAGTTCTTAGATGTGAGGTTTTAGACATGATGATCACAAGGAATGATATTTGTGGTGTTAGACATGATTTTCTTCACCAATTAGATTTGGGGATAGATATACAATTATACATTAATAGTATTAGTGTATGAACATGGTTTTTGTGCATTAGACATGGTATTCTTCACCAATAAGATTATGTTCTAGACATGGCATTCGACCCCAATAGTATATTATATGAATGAATTATGAAATTAATGATATATATGAATCATGCATGAGTAGAATGTGGGTAAATAAAAAATGGCACAGAAAGAATTGAATTCCAGATTTATCTAAAGATTTTATTGAGGTATGACCATCTATGGGAACCTTGGAGATAATGAATGATTAAATATAGAATTATTGAAAAAGTGTCAAAATTTATTTATGGTTGATAAGTATACATGGATAGTTCTTGTTCATGTTATTATTATAGCTATAGTTCAAAGCATGTATTACCTTCAGCAATGCTTTTAAGAACATGGATAGCTTATTGGTTGTTAATTCTATTATGTTATTTCTTTGATATACATGAACTCGTTTTAAAGATAAATTTCATAGTCTAGATTGAGCTAGAAAACTTGTGGTGTTTTCCAACTAAGATTTATATCTCACACCATATTCGAGCTGCCATTTCACTATGGTACCCACGTATACATTCTTTTTTACTGGACATTGGACATTTTTTATTGTTGTTTGGATGTACCTGGGAGTTAGGATCAAAGGATCGAGCAGGAGCTAGAGATGCCCGTGAAGATCACACTTGGGGATTTTCACAAGATAATTTTTTTTTGTATTGAGGTGTAAATCATGTGGATTTATTTAATTCTATCAGATATGTACCACCATTACATGCATAAATTGTATAAACTGACACTATCAATTTAATTATTCAGTTGACAATGACATTATATCTTCTTCCACGGTTGTTTGAGATTATTATTTGTTATATTTTTGCACTCTGAATATGAAGGTATATTCTCCCCACTGATTATCCATAAATCCAATCTAATATTCTTGATTCTCTATAATATAGGGAGACACATTTGAGGTCATATAGAGACTGGTCCAGCTACCGGTTTGTGGGTAAACATAGTCCAGATGTTGCAATGTGGTATCAGAGGGTCAGTTATTCAATCTTTTTTCCTTTGTCTTCCTATTTTGCGTTGGTAGACAAGAGACTAAGAAAGTTTGGGTGGTCATTCAATAGTCATTTTTAAGATTGATCACCCAATATACGGGAATTGATAGTGTGTTTGGGGATGGGAATGGATGCTTATACAATTTGGGGTTACAATTTATATGATCTCACCTCGAGTAAATGGTTTATTTTCTAATGCCAATTGACTTGATAATTTTCCAAATTTTTGGTTGTCCAGTAATGGAATGGAAATTGAATTGAATTCATTATTATAGGAACTTATATATTCTCATTCCAAACACATGACATTCCATGTAGCTACACTGGTATGGGGCCTTCTAAATTTGTATTTGTGCCATTAAAGGCCATGTTTTTATTATCATTAGAATTCCCTATTAGGTCGCATGTTTCAGTGATAGTTATAACATGCATGGGTTCTCAAATACCATTATTCTTATTAATTAGAATGTATTGTTGTTTTTCAATGATTTTTTGGTATAACATGTGATTGTGATACTGCTTATGAAAACATGCTATAAATATTTTGATATATAAATGGTTTCATGGGTGGAACATTAATTTTTTGCCTTTATAACAGGTCCCAGTTTTAGTTGTATGGTTTATGGGTTCCATATAACTGGGAAATGGGTAACATGTGTTATCAAACAATTGAAAAAGGGATTATAAAGTTAAAACGTTAAATGTTTATTTGATGTGATAATGGGATCAAAATTACTACATTAAAGAGTTTGTGATTATTAAAGGTGTGTTTCATGTTCAGTTATGAAACATGATCATTCAAATGATACTTAATGACCATGGTGGTTGGCTACTGTTGTAGTAGCTCCTAATGGATTTTTGGGGATGGGATGTTTTTAAAATGGGTAAATTGTAAGGTCATATGTTTTTTGACTGGACTAAAATACGAACATTTTTCAACATTTTTGTTCACTACATCATTCGTTTTTTATAACCAATATTTTCAATGAATTTTCATGATTTTTATTCTTCTAATATATTTATAACGGGCTTGGGTAAAGGCTCGAGTAGTATCTCTGATGGCTGGATGGGTATTGGGAGAACTAGACTTGGCAGTGAAGTTCGCACAGGCTATACACGGTTAATAAAAACTATGTGTGTCCTCCCTGCATAATAAATAAGGTGTCCAGTAGTGCACGCATGGTCTATGCATAGTATGTCATACCATATAAGTTAAACCATTTGATCTAGTAGTTTTTCAGATTCGGGTAAAATTTTTTAAATCAAATTTATTGTTGAAAGGAATTTAATTAACAGAGTTATTAGCGGTTTCATTTAATTAAATTATGGTTGAAAAAAATTATTAAATTACCTTGATATGAATAAGTTATTTAATTAAATTCAGATTAAAATATTTAAATTTATATTAAATGATGATGATATGGAGTCATTATTTAATTGAATTGAGATGCGAATATTTTAATTAAATGACTGATAAAAGAGGATTTGGGGGTTATCAAAGAAGGGAGATAGAAAATGTTAAAATTTAAATATTTTTTAAATGAGGAGTTAGATTTTCATTTTATTAAATTCAAGGAAAATAATAATTTAATTAATTAATATGAAATAATGGAAGTATTTAACTAAATTCAAGGTTAAAAATAATTTAATTGGTCATTGAGAAATGTGGGTATAATATTTAAATGATTTGATGTTGATATAATTTAACTAAATAGTTCTAATGAGTTATAGTTTTAAATTTAATTAAATTATGTTTAAGGAATTTAACTAAATAACATGATTTGAGAAATTATTTAATTAAATTCAATTGGAATGAGTTAATTAAATGATAATTAATGATGTGTCTTTATATTTTTTAACTAAATTATGTTGAGAGAGTTTAATTAAATAACAATTTTCAGGAAATTTTATTTAATTAAACTCCATTGGTAAATAATTTAATTAAATTATGTGTTAAATGTAGAGTTGGATTATAATCTTATTAAATTAATGGTTAAGATGAATTTAATTATTTGATGAAAATATGTGTTATATTTATTTAAATTGTATTGAGAAAATTTAATTAAATAATGATGTGTTTGAGAATTTCTTTATTTAAATTAATTAGATAATAATTTCAGTAAATGATGTGTAATTTTTCAATTTTGTGTTTTATTAAATAATAATTTTATTAAATGATAATAATACTAATGATGTTTGGTATTATTATGATGGTTTTATTTAATTAAATTTAGGTTGAGGAATATTATTAAATGAGGTGAGATGGTGAATTTTATTTAATTAAATTATTTCTTACTGAATTTAATTATATAATGCGAAGTAAGGGTTTTCTGTGATTAAAATTGTTTAGAAGAATTCAATTAAATGATTTTTAAATGGGGGGTTTTGGGTTTTATCAATGTGGAATTTTATTAAATGATAATAATACTAATGGATATTATTATAGTAGTTTTATTTAATTAAATTGAGTTTGAGGAAATTAATTAAATGGTATGAGATAGAGAGTTTTATTCAAATAAATTATGTTAAATGGAATTTAATGAAATGATATAAAATTGTGGTTTTTTTAATTAAAATAAATGTTATGAAATTTTTAATTAATCTTTGAGAAATGAGTGTTTTTAATTTAATTATGTTGAATTTTGAGAGAATTTAATTAAATAGCATGAGTTGGGGAATTCATTTAATTATATTTTGTTAAAGATGATTTAAATAAATAATGTGTAAATAGCAGTTCAAATTTTATCAAATGGGTATAATATTAAAGGGTAATACTAATAATATATTGGTTATTATTATTATGATATTAAATCATTTATTTTAAATTATAATTTTAATTTATTTAAGTTATAAATGAAGAGGGAGGGGCACCTGCCCCTCCTCTTATTGGGGGCATGATGCATCCATTTCACAGTACCCATGGGTGGCACACCACCCTCCTCTCAAGAACCCTCATTGCTAAAATATCTCCTCTTGGAGCATTATTGGAAGTTGTTTATCTTGAAAAGGTAATCCATTATCTTCATGTTTCGTTTTCCACATCGGACATCTTGTATCTTCTACACATGGGTTCTGGTGGACTGAAATCCTAGGTTTAGGATTAAGATGGATTTGTTGATTCCTCTGATCTTAGTAGGTGATGATGATGTCTCAGGACCTGTTGGTTTGTATTTCGACAACCTCTACTAAAGGTGTGGTTGTTCTACTTGATTTGGTTCACTGACATCATTTTCGGGTAAGTCTACAAACTTGATAATTGGTTTTTCAACCATTAAAATAGATTCTTATGGTGTATTTGAGTTGCAGTTAATTAATTAGAGGTGGATCAGTCCCCAATAGTCTACTTTTGTTTTCTAGTTATCATTTTATGGTGATACAACCAATTCCTATTACACACGCACGATATTATAAATGTTTACGTGCGCGAGTATGTTGCGGTTTGAGTTAGAATGAATTATTCTGGAAAATTCCATGAGGTATGGTCCTCAACATTTGATATTATTTGGAAAAATGCAGTTTTTGTTCATAAAATTCTTTTGATAATGTTGACTGCAATATTGGAGAAAATTTTTTATGTGTATAAATTGATTTGTTGGATTACAAAATCTCATACTGGTAATAAAGCACCTCTATTAGAGGTGTGCTTCCTTTAAGCTAAAATAATAATGTTTATATTGATATGTTCATTTAGATTGCAGATATGTGTTTTTATAATTCCACCATTACATGTTGACACACTTGGGTTATGTGATAATTATGAGTATTAGGTGGGATACGTTGTGATAATTAATTGTGAATTAATTATGATCGTTGAAATTATAATTATGAGAGTTAATCAATGGTATTTATTATATATTGAGATATTTAATTCTGGATTAAATGTTTGATTAATGATCTTAATTTACATAATTAATCATGGGAATTAATTATGAGATATTAAAGTGGATACTTGAGATGATTTATCGAGGGATTAATTCAGATAAATTCCTTTGGATAAAATAAGATAATTACTTTTGGATCAAATATGTGCTTTTTTTATAATGATTTGAATATTTAATTTTGGAAATTAATTTTATGAAAATCAGATTTATAATGGGATAATTAATTCTGAATTAATTATGTTCTTGATTTTCTAATATAGATAATTAATCAAGGGATTTATAATGAGATGTTGAGTTAGCTATGTTGAGATATTTAATGGAGGATTAATTATGTTCGTTGATGTTTGATTAAGATAATTAGTTGTGAGAGAAATTATGATGATTTATGATTTGTTTTGGATAATTAATTGTAGAGAAATAATTATGGAATGAGATTCATGTGGATTGGTTAATTAATTGATAAATTAATTAATGGGTATGTCTACTTAGTTAATTGTGGGTAAAGAAAATGACTTGATTTGTTTCACTAATTCATAGGATTAGTAAGGGAATGAATGTGGATAACTATTGAAGAATTAATTATTGGGAATGGATTAATTAAATTTTTAATGAATGGATAAATGAGAATTGGGTTCTAGACATGATGTTCTAGACAAATGGGGATGTTGGGACTTGGACATAACATCCCCCCCAACAATTATCTAAACACTTATATTTTTTGTGTTAGACGTGACTGTTTACATAGATTAATATTTTTTGTTTTAGAAATGGTGTTCTTCGATAATGATATTTTGAGTTGGACATGGAATTCTACACCTATAGTATACATGTATGAACATGGTTTTTTGGAATATGACATGGAGTTCTTCACCAATTATATTAGGAGCTAGACACGGTGCTCTAAACCAATAGTATATTATAAGAATGAATTATGTAGAAAATGAGATATATGAATCAAGATGGAGTTTAATGTGGATAAATAAATAATGGTTAAGAATGAATAGAATTTTGGCACAAGATGAAGTTAGTATTGAGGTACGATCAACAATGGGAACATTGTAGATAATGTTTTATTCAGTATATAATAAGTGGTAAAGCGTGGAGAAGTATTTATTATTGATAAATATACTTCTATAGTTCTTGTGAAACTACTTTTTATGGCTATGGGTTGAAGTAGTTTTCACCATCAAGAGTCCCCTTGGAACCTGGACAGGTTGTTGGTTGTTTATTCTGCTCTTTTATCTCTTAGGTATACCTACACCATTTTTAAAGATTAATTTTATTTTCAAGACCTATCTAGAAAACTAGTGGTCCTGACCAATTAAAGTTTATATCTCACACCATATTTAGAATGTCATTGCATTGGGGTACCTGAGTAGAATTTATTGTTTATAGGACCTTGGACATTTCTTGTTGTTGTTTTCATGTACCTAGGAGTTAGGAGCAACGGATCAAGTTGGAGCTTGGGATGCCCGTGGAGAATTCACTTGGGTCTTTAAGCCTTTTCGTTTTTACATGTAATAAGATGTGAATCATAAATTTTTTATCTTTCATATATGTAACACTACGGCATGAATTCATAGTATAAAATAGAATTGCCACATTATTTATTCTGTTGACTACTATATTGAACCAACATCCTCCATTGTTTGAGATTATTATGTTTTACTCATGTGAACCATGGATATTAGTGTATAGTCACCCCAATGACTATATATAGACCCTCAATACTATGCAGTAGCCTCTGGTATATGGGGAGACTCTCTGGAGGTAATGTGGTGACCGATCCATCAACTGGTTTTAGGGTAAGCTAGGTCAAGATGTTTCAAATATAAACATTACCCATACCACCTAGTTGATTTTCTTCAAAAACATTCCCCAAAGGAAATAAATTTTCATAATGCCCATAAAATCCACATTTAAATCATTCAAGTATTACTAATTCCTTATAGGGTATGATATTCTATTCGATTACATTAACCAAACTCGTCATTTTTTTCATGGATATTACTTGATTTTTGTCAATCCTATAAAAATTCAAAACATCTTAATGTTCCTATAAGAAATCCACATGGGTAATTATTTCCACATTCTCACCATATAGGAAACAAATATTTATTTCCTCCATGGCCTCAATTAACAGAACTACTAGATTACTCTTTCTTTCACTTCTTTGGAGAATCCAATAGTTTTTTAAGGTACATTTGTTTACCATGTTTTGTTTTGACTAATTGGGAATAATCTCTATATTGTTTACTCCAATTATCATCCCATTTGGCTTCTAATCAACAAATCATATTTCACATTCAATGATTTCCCGCTTACTATTGGTTACCACTATTTTCTAAAAGAAACAATCATAGTGTGTGGAACAATAGTCATAGTGGTAAATGAAATATTCATGATAAATCACATATTGGATAATTGCATCATGATACCATCTTTAATCTTTTACTCCTTAGGATCATCCTAGGTCATTTATATTTATCTTTTATTTATATCCTTTATTATTTTAAATATATTTTTTTGTTAATTTCCAATGATTATCCCATAGAAGTGTCCAACTATGTTTGTAGAAAGTCCCATTGTTGTGCACTGGTTCCGGATTGAGTCCTGCTAAATAAGGTTTTTTTCGGAGTAATTACCCATAGATAAATATATTATAATGCCATGTTGATTCTTAGTATCCAGACTAGTATGTGTTTCTAGTAAAACACTCTCTATATCCATTACCAAAATTACATGGAAATTTCATAAACTTTAATGAATCCTTATAATAATCCTTAGATACATCCCTAAACATACATATATATATATAAATATAACTAGGGATCTCACTGAATATTTCACTTATTACTTTATGAAGAATGACTATTAATTTCCTTTGATATCAGCTATATCAAATCTAGCATTTCATACATGGATATTTCATTTTTTAGTTGAATATTTATTACATTACCAAACCACATACCAAAAGTCTATAATAATTTGTGGCCTTTAGAATCATAGAACGTAATCTTGTTATTTTTTTTAATTATATTCTATGTCACCCAAAAATATATTATCACATAGTAATCCTCTTAGGAAAACCGTACCTAATCCTATTTTTTATAAACTAGGGTATAAAAAATAGGAATGGGTGAGCTAATATACAAAATATAGTTAAACATAAGACATATAAATATTTGATTATATGAAATCAATTGATAACAATAATGGTATTTGTTCATAGAAAATAAATATTATATTCATACCCAACCAGTCAGTGATCATTAACATTAGTCATGGCATAAAAATATTAAATTTATAAGATATGATTAATAAGGAAATCATTGATCACGATATATGTGAGGATAATATTGGTATAAAACAATGATTTGGGGCATGCACATAAGATAAATGATATTTTGAAATTGTATAAGTAGAAATAGGTTCACTCGTTATGTTAAGGGAACAAAATCTAGTTGTCGCATAATTTTAAGGACATGAAACCAGGTCCGCAAATTATTATATGGCCATGAAAAAATGGTTTACATATAACATTAGAAACATGTAATGGAGATCAATAATAACATTTTGAACATGTAATATGGCTCACACATAACATCATAGTATTCAAGGTTTAACCCCATGGACATCATATTGGACAAAGTCCTTTACTGAAAATTTCTCACTCCCCAATCCCGACCTGAATTATTAAACTATGTTCGCATCTTCTTCCATTAATGTATTATTGTACTGAGTTTACTACCCATTAAATTCCAAGTTCTATCATGAGAAATAAATAAATACCAATGCATTGGTGGGATATATAATTCATACCCATCACATAATTAAATAATAAATATTTCTACCATAATATTGTAAACATTTATTGTATCATAACCCAAGAAATGAAATGGGTATCATAAAAATTTCATTATGTCATAATATATGGAAAACATACATGTCTTATATTCCTTTCATGATAGAATTATCCATAAAAATAAGTTGGTTTTACATGAATTTTATCATGCTTTAACTCGTGGAATAGAGACAGGTTTCAAAAAAATAACCTTTCATATTAGACATAATACATTAAAATAATTAGTAATAGTTGTTTTATTACATCATATCCCCTGTTAATTATTTAAAATATCAACCATTTTTATCTCATATTTATGGGGAGTTCATATGATCACATAAAAAATATATTAAAGAAAATAAATTTTTATTCGAAATTACTTTTTAATACATAAAAAATCAAATTATTTTTCTTTGAAAACCACATTGAAAACATATATATTAGTATTTAATAATAATTTAAATAATTTCTTAAAAAAATTACCTTCTAGTTGGAATATTTATTTTTAAAACATAAATCCATTTAAAATAATTTCAATAAAAATAAAATCTACATTCTATAATATTATATTTAAAAATCATTTAAAAAATTTCAAGAAGATTATATCCTTTCCACTATAAAATCTATTTTTTATGACATAAAATAATTGAACTCCCTTTTCCTTGAATATAACCTTGAATATATATAATTGATGCACTACAAATAATTTAAAACACTTCTTTATCAAAAAAATATAAACATATTTTTTCCTTGATAATGTGATAAAAAACCATTTAAATACATTCCATTAATTTTTTATAGAAAATATTGTTTTGGAATAAATATGTTTTTTGACAAAAATAGAAATAGTTACATATTTTGATAAATAAATTTTCTTAATTATCTTTTGTACCCATGTTTCGGAAAATAGTTCCATTACTTGATGAAATAAGGGATAACCATAGAGGATGAAAATATTTGGTAATTATTGATAGATGGGTCATAAGATTTCATTAATGGCTGTATAATCATAAACAATATGGACAAATGAAGATATTGTAATAATGGAAGTTTAATCATAAACAATGATGATAAACAATGAGATTATTGCTATAAACTATTAAGAATTTGGAAACATTGAATCAAAATCTGCAAGAAAGAATAAAATTACATAATGATTTCATAATTATCAAAACATGTATGTTCATGATATAAAATCACATATTGATTTATATACACCCCATAAAACAACATAGGTTCATAACATAACTCGTGTCTCAAAGAATATAAATTGAGACCGAAATTCCCTTATATATTTGGTAACATTGAAATAGTAATTTCATAACTGATAGATACTGAAATGATTATATAAATACCAGAAATTATACATTGAATAATATTAGAGAACATTCACTAGTAGTATATACACAACATAGATTAAATAGGTGGTGAATATATCATGTGTCTTAGAAAAGTAGAAAGTGAGATATAAATACTTTACTATTTGAGTAACATTTAAATCATACTCATAATAAAATAATAGCATCAATGAAAACATTAATTATCATGAAATATAGTACATTCAGGATATAACAAGCAACATCGTGTTCCTTCATAGAAAAATTCTTTTCTAGTTTTGGTGGTTGGAGGTTTTTTAGGAGTGTCCATGTGTTTTTTAGGGTGGAACATAGGTATATCAGAGCTGTTACAAGATGTACATGGTGTGTGAAGCATGAATTACATGTAATTGCGTTTAATTGATTATTGATTTTGGATCATGGTATGCTACAGGATGTGTAAATTTCCATGGATAAATAATAAAAAGTGATCTATTTTTTGGTGAAATCAGGACCCCAACATTTACACGATGAGTAATATGATTATTTTCCATATAATTCCCCTAGGTATCTTGTCATCAAAGGTTGGAGGGACATTACTATTTAATCAAACTATATTCCCTACGTATATATATATATCTCTCTCTCATTCTTGGAGGCTGAAGGTTCTCACTTGAAGCATCATGGGGATCCATAAATGAGAATTGATTCATGGATTCTCGTCTTCAGTCCTTGGATTCCTATCTTCGATCTGCGGTGATTTCTCTTCTTGTTATCGAATATTACTATCTTTTTTTCTACAATGTTTTATTTGGTGGTGTGGTTTGGTTAGAATATGTGTTTCAACTGTGTTTTTATGATCATCATATGTGGTGTAGGTTGATCAACAATTTATCATTTTATTACATTCTTGTTTCCAATTCTAAAATTATCAGCTTTTGGAATCCATGATTGTGATTTATATGATATATGTGATGATCCCTGATGTGTTTTTGTATGATAACAGGAAAAATAAAATGTTAAATAACTAATTTTGGGCTAATGATTGTTTCCCTTGCTTATGTGGTCTGCGTTATAATACACATGATAAAAAGAAAAAGTAATGTTATAAATCCATTGAATATGTGGAGAGACTGAATGTTGGTTTTGATGTGTTCTTATTCATATTGTGTTTCTATTCATGGTTTGGTTCATCAATATATGGTTGAGGTGACTAGTTGGGTTGTGTGGTGTGTGGGGTAGTGATGCGAAGGTTGGTTATCATGGATTCACTTTTGGAAGATATGAAACGTGATTCATTGGTTTATGAGAAGGAGCTTTGGAATAGTTATTCTGGTGTAGAGGTTGAGGATTTTTTATTGTGTTGTTGTTGTTGTGGAATTGTAGTTGTGGGGTAGTGTTTATTCCAAAGTGGTTGTGGCATAGTGGTTGTGGCACTAGAGTTGTCAGGAACTGGTTGTGGTATAGTGGTTACAAAAATGTTGTTCTGGCATTTTGGTTTTGCACTTGTGGTTGTGGAATAATGGTTTTGTCATAGTTGTTATGGTGTAGTTAGTATGGAATAGTGGTTGTGGAATAGAGGTAATATTGAAAGGGCTTGATTTGGTGATATGAAACGGGTGTTATGACTCGATGATGATGGTGGATGTGTGGTGGTGTGGTGGTAGTTTTATAGTGAGGTTGCATTATTTTCCTATGTAAGAGAGGAATAATTTATGAATTTTAATTAATAGATTAAATTATAGGGTGGTTAGTTTAATTTAATAAGTGAAATTGATATTGTATAGATAGAATAAATATAATTGAATGAGTAGTATAATGTTGATATATTAGGATAACTAAGAAAAAGAATTTGGATCATGAATGTTGAAAGTGGAAAATGTTTTGTGGCTTGTGCGGTGGTTGTTTGGTATATTTAATATAGTGGTGCCCATAGTTGGGAATTGATGTGCACATAAGGGTATCCCCATGGTTCTTGGGTTCCCCCTTCCCCGCCATATAATTCCTGAATGGCTACGGCTCTACTCATGGGTTCTTGGTGAGTATGAGGTGTGACCCTCCTATTATGGCGATGTCAAGGTTCGATTCCAAATATCATATTTGCTCACATTTCGGGACTATTGGTTTCGAGGGTTTTCATGTTCTATAGTGGCATCGTAGGGGGTAGCCAATAACGGGCTTCTGTGGCATCAAAGGCTTGTGATCTTTGGTGGGCTCGGCTTCCAAGGCAATGGTGTGAAATTTTTGGTCAAGAACCGGTCTGATGCGGTATGGAGTTGCATCTACGTGTCTCGCCTGTGTGATTTTGGTGGATCAGCGGTATTCTCGTGTGATGGTGGCAACGTTTTTTCCTCGGTTCTTTAGAGGCGGTCTTCTCCCAGTTTGAATCTAATTTTATAGGTGATGGGAATAAGGTGGATTCTCAGCATCTTCGTCTTCAGTGTGGATCTGCTTCTTTATGGTCTTCATCTTTCCCGTTGTTGTGGTTTATTTCTGTTGCGGTTTCGGGATCAGAGGTTGTCATGGGTGTGGTGGATTCATATTCCAACGATGGTTCTTCATCTAAGGTGTAGTAGTTCAGAGGGTATAGGCTTCCCCTTCTAGTTTTTTCTTGTTTGTGAAGGTTTTTAATTGGTGATGGTTTTTTGAAATGTTGCTATTTTTTCTCACTTTAGAGATTGGTTCTTACTACGATGGTCGTCACACAATTTATTTGTTGGTCCTATCGTGGATTGGAATGTTTTTATATTTTCAGAATTTGTGTTTGCCTTGTGGCACTACAGTTGAAGCGGCATGCAACCAGACCTCCTATAAGAGCTACCAGAGATGAGGTTGTAGGAGTTTTTGTCAATAATGGTGGATGTTTATTGGGTATATTGTTTGATCTTGAAGGTGGTAAGTCAATACATCCATTCTCAAATTCATGGAAAATCCACAAAGGAGGATTGAAAGCTGGCGGTTTATCTTTGTAGAACATTGCTGATTTGGTTGTTTGAGAAGGTATGGAATCCGCCATCGAAACGAGCACGTACTTTGACACATGAAACTTTTTTGCTGAAATTATTTGCAATGGTGAAGTGCTTCATCAAGAAAAAATGTTTTGGAAGGTTATATATATGTTTTTATTTTATTCTTAATATTTTTTCTTTTTAGTTTAATTTTTTTAAATCCATGATGTCATTCATTGTTCCTCCCATCATCCCATAAAATGGGATTTATCAAAATAAAAATGTGTAGGCCTTCGGGCTGTTGGATAGTGTCCATAGTTGTGATAGTTATTGTGTAGTATGTGGTGGTATTGTGTTGTGTTATATTGTTATTATTGTTAACACATATGATGGGTTGTCTATTAAATATATATATATATATATATCATGTTTGTTTATGTTAATTTATATTTGAACCACGCATATTGGATAACCATAACAATGATCAATGTTTTTGGGGTTTTTGTGTTTCACCTAACATCCATGATAATAGTAATACGGATGGATAGCTACCGCATCAACACTGATATATTGGTCCCAGGTTTCATTGGGGAAATATGTGATGTGTCGTCCTAGGTGTCTTTAGTGTGAGATGTGAGGTGTGGTTCTAGGTTTCTTCAGGACAAGGTGCGTTGGGTTTTCCTGGGCGTGTTTTGGATGAGATGTTATGCATGGTCCCATGAGTCTTCAAAATGAGTTGTAATGTGTGGATCAGGTGTCTGTGGGCATGATTTAATGTGACTTGGGGCCCATGTGTGTTATGTTGGTGTGTGATGTTGTGAGATGTTTGGTCATTGTGTATCAGGGATTGAAGCGATGTGATATTTGTGGATGGTATGGGTGTATCATACATTCAACATTGTATCATTAGAGTGGAAAAAGAATGTGAAAGATGCATTGGGAAACCATTATTTCTTATAATCATGATTATATATTATTATAATATATGAGTGATTTGGTGAGTGAGCCATGATGGGGACGGGATTGGTAAGATGCACAATATATGTTATTTTCTGTTCTTTTGTTTATTCATTAGTGCATAAGTATAGTCTTTTTAGATGTTCACATGATGCCGTGTTTATGTCCCAAATGAGTATACATGTTAATCTCCCCCTATATATATAATCAATATTCTGGCTTCCAATATTTCTATAGGGACTGATCTTAACATTTCAAGATTTTATAGAGATTTTAATGAATTATTCCATAAAATTGTGTTTTGTTTTTTTTTTCTAAAAATAATTCTATATATATCAGTTTTATTTACTCATGCATAGTGTGATGGTTTTTGATTTACTTGTATATAGTATGTTATAGTTTTTGTGGATTTTTTTATCTTTTCTCTAAATCATGTTTCATTTATTTATTTTAATTCCTCCCATAATGTGATATTTTTATTCCCATGATGCTAGTTTCTAAAAATTTCCCTTCTAGAGGATGGATTCAAGGGTTCATTTCCCCTCTCCCATCATTGCAACATCTTTGGTTAGAGGGGTTCATGAAAAAGTAGTATAATAGGGGATTGGAAAGGGAGTTGATAGTGTTAGCATTTAGGGATGGTCAGGATTTCATGAGATGATATGAATGTAGTTCCAGTTGACCTAAGTGAATGACATGGCCCATTGAGAACGACTAGGACCCATGATTTTAGGTTCCCTATTATCCAATGCACGAGCATTGATCTAAAAAAATAACTAAGTCACATAGACCTACATTAATTGTATAGACCTATGATAGGTATATAAATCAGGATTACTTTTGATCTTGTTTAAATTTGGATGTTTTAGGAAAAAAAATTAAATATTTAAATAATTTTTTTATAAAATTCAATGGTACTATGCTTGGAATATTCGCATTATTTTCAAGAATATTATTTGTTCATCTTACATGACTATATCTGTAGTTTAGGTTTAGTAGGATAATCATACTAATTCATGGATCTCTGATCCAACATAAGAGGACATTCCATGGAAATGGTTTTTTTGTTAATTTTAGTGGAATATTTTATCAATGTATGTGGGGAGTGTATCAGATTTAGAGATGAAGCACAAGATATTGGATATCGTGAAAAATTTTGGTATAATCGTAGAACTATTTTATTTTTGGGTGTCATTTAATTTTATTCAGATGAGGGGAACTATACATTAGTGGTGGATACTATTTCATGGTGACCTGAAGGAGGCAGATGTGTTGTGGAGTAATTTTCAGAGGGAGTTCGAGAAGATTTTGTGTCATCAGCGATGAGGGAATCCATGATGTAAGATATTATCCACCTTCATAAATAGATTCTAAGTCATATGGATCAGGGTAATAGGTTCATGGGATTATTTCACTTTTCTATAGATGTTTTCCCATATGTGGAATCCATGGTGTGGCATTTGGAGGAGGATTTGAATCCATTGATTAGGTATGAGATCAATTTTTTTTACACTCTTGATATATCTAGAGGTGTAGAAAATGGAGGAGGTCATGGAATGGATTTTATACATCGTATTTTATCCATAAAAATGTTTCTAATATGGTGTTCCATAGATAACGTATTCGGACAATGAGTCACGTGGCTGTTCAAGCTGTGAGCATTCCGTTCAGCGGGGAATATTCCCTTGTAGTTTCCTTCCTAACCATCAAGGATAAGTGGTTTCAGAGTTCCATTTGAGGGTTTAGTGTTTTACATTGCTCATAAAATACATGTGATAACTATGAGTATCAATGTCATACTACATTGGGATATATCATTCAGATGGACAGTCATGACCCTTTTCATTAGTTGATGTAGCCTTGAGGATAGTTCCAATAGGATAGACCAAGTGTTGTTTTTCAGAAGTTGAGTGTTGGGAGACATTTCATAGGGAAGGCTCATGATGGTCCCCTAACCTAAAGACCCATGTTATATACTAACTGTAGTGCCTGGAAGAAGAATTTTATAAGAGATAGAGATCATCATTAGCACGCATTTGAGGCAGCAGTAAGGACAAAAAGTAGATTTGTTCGAGGTATGAGTAGTTATTGGTCTACCATTATTTTTTGACAAAGTATCCTAAAACTCATTAGTCTCAACATATTTGGTTCATATTTTGGTTTTGGATATAAATAATCTTCTATATACCCTAGTGTTATCTACTATATTTAGAGGACACGATCCATTATTTGATTTGTGTCAATAATTTAGACTAGTGATTGGGTAAAACCTGTTAGTGGGGAAATTATTATTATTTTAGATACATATATATGATGTTATAGTTGGTTTTTATTGGTGGTAATATGGTCACATAGTCATCAATAAATTCTATAAGATTACACTTTCTCAAATTAGGTGGCCCAACGACAGTGATTATATGGTTATCATAGTTATTAGTTGGGTGTCAGGAATGTGAGACTTCTTTTTTAACATTTTGTAGAGATGTATGTAGATAATTTGGTTTTGAGTGTTTCTATGGTTATGGTGGAGTTCCAGAATGTCTTCCTAGCATAGGATATGACTCTATCTCCTTGAAGTGATGTTGACGTTACAATAGAGATTCTTCAATGTGTGTATTTAATTTCAATTGATCACTATCATATTAAACCCACATAGTAGTGTGAATTAATGTTATCAGTAGATAAATTGAAAAAATGGGATTTCATCCAAACTAGAGTGGAATCATGGGGTTGTCCAGTGTTGATCTCTAATATGGAGGATAGTAGTCTGCAGTTATATGTAGACTACCAAATATTGAATATTCTAATGGGCAAGAATTAGTACCCTATTTTGAGGATCAATTGTATAATTTATCAGTTGATAGAAGATACTGGGTTTTCTATGATTGATATGTGGTCTTGATATCACTAGTTGAGGGTGAAAGATGGGGACATTTAGATGATGGTATTCAACTGCATGTGTGGTCACATTGATTTTTTCATTTTTTTTCGGTGTGACAAACACACAAGCTATGTTCATGGGACTTATGAATTATGTGTTCCATAATATCCTAGACTAGTTCTTATTTGTTTTCATTGATGATATCACTGTATTCTCAATGTCATAGATAGATGATATTGAGCATCTCATTATTCTTTTTTAGGAAATTCGAGACCACAATCTTTATTAGTAGTTGTCCAAGTGTGATTTCCTGGCTAGTTAAGTTAATTTACATAGATAATTGATGTATCATAGGGTTTTGAATGTGCACTTGTCAATGTTTGATGCAATTGTTTCATGTGTGGTATCCAATAGTGTGTAAGACTTTTTCAATTTCTATGGCCTAATAAAATATTTTCTGTTGATTGTACCTTATTTCGCTCATGATATAGACAATTTGAATAATCTCACTCAGAAGGAACTGGATTTTTTTGGAAAGATCAGTTATATGAATAATTATTCAATATTATGGAGATGTTGGTAAGTGATCTATAGTTTCAGTTTTTAGGGGAGGTTGTGTTTTATGTTGTATTCAATGATGCATCCTGTCTAAGATTGGGATTCATATTAATTAATTAAAGGGTTGTAATCTATTACCGATTTATCAGTTACTTACCCATGGGAATAAAAATACCATCCATGATCGATATTTTTTGGTAGTTTTGTTCACACTAATTTTATGGAGTATCATTAGTGAGAGTTTTTCTCTTTTCATAGACCACAAGTGCCTGCTATTTTTTCATTCAATAGGATATAAATATATACCAGTGGTGGTGGATAGTATTTTATTTGGATTATGGTTTTTTGAACTCTTAAACCCAATATAATGTTAATCTAGCATTCAAATCATTTCGTAATATGTCCCAAGAGGATGCGATTTTTAGTCTGTAGATGTATGGAATGAAATGGATAATTTTATAGTGATGTATATTGATGTTAGGGAGTGTTGTGGATGAGTTTTTCATTATTAGATGGATATGGAATCATATTTTATGTAGTAGGTGGATGAGTTTAAGGGGATTACTTAGATGCATAGTTGATGTGTGATTACATTGTCTATAGTGATGCTCCTGAGGTACTTTCAGAAAAGAAACAAAAATGAATGTTGTTTTAGGGGTAGTTGTTTGTGCCGCTTGAAATTTGTGCATGAGTAATCATTTTATTTCACATATAAAATTTTTTAGTATGATTTGGTGTTATAAATATTTATCATGTACTGAGGATACAACATTGGTGTCTATTTATGAAATGGATAATTTCTGTGTTTGTGGAATGATGTCTAGTTTTTAGTTGGTGAAAGTGGAGCACTATGTTCACTGTGTTCTATTTTATTCCTTGTACATTTGTGAGTAGAAATGGGAGGAAATATTTACGGATTTTTTTCATCAGGATACATAATGATCAAGGTGGCTGTGATGAATGTTTTGTGGTGATAGTGTAATGACTGATGAAATCCAAACACTTTCTAGTGATCTGTGAGTTGAGTTCGATGAATATTTTGTAAAGTCAATACATGGATTTTTTTGTTAAGATCAAGAGGGAACCTATAACCATAACCATTTATAAGAATACTCATTTTACCTTGTGAGTCTATTGTGTATTACAACATTTTTTTGAGCGTCAATTATTCCATAGCACAACATTCAACCATTAGACATATGAGTAAATGGTGTAGACCATCCATATGCTGGGGGACATATTATGGGATTCAAAACATTGAAATTGGATGATCTTGGATACAACACCTATGTTTGTTAATGTTTTTTTTAAAAAATATTGATCACTCATTCTACTGTACAACTCTATTTTAGGCATTGTATAGGAAGACCATTGATTCTCTAGTTTGTTTTATAGATGTTGGAAATTTTGTATTTCTATGTTCTTATCGTGTACAGATCATGAAAGGGAAGATTTAATAGGTTCGAGAGTGCATTAGGGTGGTGAAGGAACACCATGAGTCTATTATAAATAATTTTGGGGCCCCCTTAGAGTGCAATTTTTTAGTACATGTATTATTTAATGTCTCCACTCAGTGTGGGTATTGAATGTTTTGTAGGGGGTAATCTTTCTCCATTGGTTTGTGATCCCTTTGAGGTTTTACGAAGCATTGGAGATGTGTAATATCCATTAGTATTTTCATAATGTATAAAGAGTGTCCAAAATATATTTTATTTTTCATTGCTTCATTGGTATTCTCTGGATGACTACCATGTCATTGACTAGGGAGAGTTTGATAGCAAGGCCATTCTGATGTTTCTGGAGCGATAAATGGAGATATAGGATCTAAAAATTAAGGTGATATGTTTATGGATTATTCCATTGGTCCATGTGTTATGAATACATGGTGTCATTGAGGGTAGTACTTGTGAGAAAGAGAAACAGATACTCATCTAGTACCTAGATCATTTTGGAGTTTTTATTTATTCTATTTTCCATATGATGTGATGTTTGGTTCTTAATTTCTTTGTTAGATGTTATGATTTATTTTATGACTTATGCATGATAAAACCCATAAAAATTTAAATTGGAGGACAATATTCCTAATAAATATATATTATGTTTTATCTAATTAAACACATTCAAGTGAACCAAAGCCTCCCATTCCAGATAGTTTACTTACATAGAGGATGAGATTCCATAACTTGTGTGTTCGGGGTGGTGAAGTTCAATGGTTGAAGTGTTTGTTTGATTGTGATTCAAAAAGTTTAATATGGTTTCATAGTAGTGGTAATGATATATGGTTGTGTTGATTTTTTTTACTGGTGAAAATTTTGTGCAGTATATTAGTGGTTTCTTGCTTGGCATGCTCAGCTGGTGGTCGTGTTTGAGGTATGATAAGATCGCAAAGAGATATCTCGAGGGGTGGTTGTCCAGAACCCATTTATTATTGGTTTTTTTATATTATTAAGGGGTAAAATAACATTATATATATACATATTTGAAGTAATGGTCCATTCCTTCAAATACCATTACATTTTTTATTTTTTTTATTAAGGGATTTCAGGGCCGGTTTCGGGAGTTCTAGGTGGAGGCCTAAGGTGTAACAATTATGTTGAAGGAATTACATGAATAATGAAAGATAAACACCTTGTATGTGGGTTTCATGGGTTATTGTGGGTATTTTAGGAGATACAACATGATGGGTAAAATTAAAAGGTTAAAGAATGGAAATAAATGAAAATTTTGTTGATAATTGACCAAATACATTTTCCCAACTTTTAAACGGTTGATAAACCATATAATTCTCATGTGAATTTTATATTTAAAGGGTATAGAAATTTTGGTTTTTTCTGAAAACTACATGATCTATCTCTCCTTACAGGTTTCTAATATTTCTCTATTGATATTTCTTTGGATTCCATTGACTATGATTTATTTATGGATTCCCATCAATAATCATTATCTTTTGATCATCGATATGTGGGGAGTTCTCTTCTCATTATCATATATTACCTTCTATCATTCATAGATGTTTGTTTCAATGATTGAATTGGGTGTTTTATGTGATTGGGACATTTTCTGATTATCAACAGATGATGTGTGGGTTGATCTGTGGATTCTCTTGATGCTACTTTGGTTTAATGTCATTTTTCTTCACCATACAATGTGCATCAAGTTTGGAAAAATTCATTGAGGTAATATGTCCTTATAATCACCCTTTAGACATTCTATGTTTGGGGGTTGCATGATATTCATTACCACTCGGTGGTAGTAGGTAAAAATAATCATATAATAATTTGTAATTTCTACAATATAAGGTTATGGGTATTAATTAAATGTATTTCAGTTTTATTATATGTTATTTATGTTGTTATGCCAATATAATGACAATTCTAAAAATAACAGCTATTGGGTAACAAGGATGTAGCATGGTATTTTATGTGTTGGGACAAAGTTTTTGTGGTGAAGTGGTTTTGGGAAAATGTTAATGTAATAGTGGTTTTGGGTTAGTGGTTATGGATTATAGGTCGTGTCATAGTGGTAGTGGTGAACTAGTGGTTGACCATGTTGTGGTGGATTAGTTTTTAGGATGACGCTTGTTATGGTGATATGTCTTAGGTGATGTGACATGATTATTATAGTCACATATGGTGTTGCGGTGATTGTTTTGTGGTGTGGTAATGTTTTCTTCATGTGTAAGAATAGCAGATTTTATGATTCCAAATTAAATGAATAAATTAATTGTATTATAATTCAATTTAATCAGTAAAATTGATATTGGGTAAATGGATTAAATATAGTTGGATTAGTTTTATAATGTTAAATGAAAAATCTATTGAATAAAATTCATGGAACTTTTATATTAAATGTGGAAAATATTGTGTATATTGTGTGGTGGCTGTGTGGAATGTTCAATATAGTGTTGGTGAATGATTGGATTGTTGGTTTGTCAAACATAGTGGTAATGTGGTGTGAACTAGTGTTGTTTATGTTAACCCATATTTTGGGTATTTGGTTATATATATATATATATCCCTTATGGTTATATTATTTTATACATTCTCCACTTCAGTTGGATAATATTATTGATGCTCAGATTTTTTGGGTTCCTTGTGTTTTCATAATCAACAATAATGGTAGTAATATGGATGGGTAGACTCTCTCACTACACAGATCATCTTCTTAATAGAGTTATTTTGGTTATAGGTGTCTTTGGTATGAGATGTGATGTATGGTACTAAGTGTATTTGGGGTGAGATTTATTGTGTTATCCCATGTGTCTTCAGGATCTGATGTGATGGTTGGTCCCCTAAATCATCAGAATGAGATTGGATATCTGGTCTCGAGTGTCTTTGGAATGTGATGTGATGTGTGGAAAATGGGTTTGCTTGAGGGTTGTGATATGATGCGATGTGTTTCCTTGGTGTGTGTGGGTGGGATGTGATGGTATATGTGATGAAGGTATGGAATCATATGATTTAAAATGCTGGTACATGAGAGGGAAAAATTAATGCTTAAGAGGTGGTGTGGATGATTTCATTACTATGATCTTGATTCAATATTTTTATACTAATTGTGATATTCTGTGAGTGATCTGTGGTGAGAATAGTTTTTTAGATGACCCGTTCAGGTGCTTGTTGGTTCTATTATTTGTTCACAGGCACATTACAATGAAATTTTTAAATATTAACTTGAGGCATGTGTTATGTCCCTAAACCATATGCCTATTAATATCATAATATGTGTATAACAATTATTATATTTTCTATGGGTAATTTATGGTCTATTTTGGGCATTACTAGCTGGCTTGGAGTTACTATTGATTGGTGGTTATAGACTTGTCTTATTTGGGTATTACAAATTGCAGACTATTCTTTGCATCATTTTTATTTACCCATGCATTGTGGGATGGTTTTTGAATTATATAGATATATATATATATGGAGTTTTAGTGAATTGTTTTGATATATCCCAATATTATTTCATTTATAGTTATTAATGCCTCCCAATTGGTGATATTTTTATACACTTGGTATAAGTAGAAATCTAAGGGTCCAATTGGTGGCAGGGATCATGGGTCATTTTCTAATCCATTCATTTCATCATATTTTGATTTATTGGTTCTTGAAATATCAATTCTTATGGAAATATATACTTCAAAACAAATAAATAAGCGGTGAATATATAACTAGTCTCTCATAAATACTAATGAGTTAAGACATCCCCATACCATAAGTCATAACTTATGTCTTACTTATTCATAACTAATTTATAATGAATATAAATTTATTATTAATCTATAATACAAATATATTAATATATATAATACAATATGTTATGTTATTATTACATTATATTTCCTATTCATTAGGAATTCTATGTAAAAGATAAGTTTTAGGTAATAACTACTCTATTTTTTATACTTTTTCTGACTTCTTATTCATAAACCTCTGACTTAATTAATGATATCATTAAATCCATTAATATTTTTTTAAGTATCATATATATTCCTAATATGTGTGTTTCTAAAAATCAACAAGACATAGAAATAGAAAATGAAATACACTATTCACAGAGATGGTTGGTCGTACGTATGTATGATCAATATTTCCATTTTTTCATATTGAAAGAAAGAAAAGTAAATGAAATGTGTATGATATTATTAGTTTAATTTTTATTATATATATATACTAATTACTATTAAATCCATCATTATTAAATTCTATTTATAGTGTAAATTGATTGCATCGATTCGTATCGCCATAGTTTTACGTACACACGATCAACGTTATCTTATTTCCAAAAAATAGAAATCATGAATATATAATGTAGATAATTATTCCAAAATTATATCTAAATACTAAATATCATATATATTACACATGAATATCATGTACACTATTACACCCAACCCTAACATGTGGTATTGGAAAAACAAATGTCATCAATTCTCAAGACGGTAGTCCACCTTACAAACGAATAATGATTCATTACCCATTTGATGGAAGTTTCTATTATTTTATGTCCAAACAATTAGATAAAAAACATTGTATATTTAATATTGTGAATTCATAATATAATAATGAAATCCAAATGAATATAATTGGTTTGAGGAAAAATAATAATAAATGTTTGTTGATGAACGTCACCTTTTATTTGTGTATCTTCGATTAGGATAAATCATATAAATACCTTGTTTGACATTATAAAAAAATTATGAATTCTATGTTTAAAGGAGGAATTTTATAAAGAATTAAAGAAATTTATTGGAGTATCCAAATTTCTTGATAGGTATTAATAGAAGGGGAGAGTTGGTGGTCTTTTATACACATAGTTAGTGGTAAACTTGTAGATTCTTGAATGACCATATTCCACCCATTTTTGTGATATATAAAAATTCTCCAAAATGGATCCTAGTTGATGATTATACAGTATAAGTTCATAAATTTTCCATCCAATTGGATTTATACATGTGTTGGGTCATTTTAAAATCATATATTTTAAATTTATCTAAAAAATAATATTTCTTTACCATAAGAAAAATAATGAATTTAAAATATTTCAATAATAATTTTTTTTTAAAATTAAGTAATCATTATTTAAATTATAATTTAATCTGATTATAATTTTTTATCCAATTTTATTATATTCAATTCATATTATTTGATTACATTTTTTTCAAATAAATCTTATAGGCATGTTTAGAAAGCTGGTTTTTAAAGCGAAATATATAAAATGTTTACATAACATTTTCATTCAATTTATATATTAAATTAATTATAATGAAATATATTTAATTAATATATTTATATTTTAATTATTTATACTTTAAAACCAAATTATAATATAAATTTAATTTATTGAAAAATTAAATGAAACATTTGTTTTCTATAAAATTCAGCATTTTCACTATTCATTAAAATGATTCTTTTCAGAAAAATCAAATAAAATTAAATTTAATATAATTTTGAATTTCATATTTAAAAATTTAATATTATTACACATAATAGAATTTTTAAAATGGTTATAAAGTATATTAAAATTAGTTCATCATTAAAATGTAGAAAAAATACCTTGTAGAAACGTACATTTTTATGCATACAAAGTTGATTTATTTTTATATATTTTATAAAAAAATATATGATGAATGTAAAATATTTTATTGAATATATAATATTTATATTTTAATAATATAATTCATCATGTTTTGTTTTATTAATTTTATGTGATAAAGCATTTTTCTGTATAGAAAAATAGTTCTTCCAAATAGTAATGTGTTTATTTTCCAATAGTTTATTCATTCATAATAAGTGGTTTCCAAAGAATTAAATATAAAAACAGGAATAGTACTTGTTTACATAATTTAGATAATCTTTTTCATACTTACTATTCTAATGGATATGTGATAACTATAAAAATATTTAAATAATATGTCACATGTTAAGTAAAACTCAATGTTTTCTGTAATTAAATTTAAAATTATTACAAAATGTAACCAAAGTAAAACACATTTTTTGTGTTCTAAAATATAAACTCATTGCTTCTTATAAAAAAGTCCTATTTTATTGTGACCTATAATGAAATAATAACATTTTTATTGCACAGTGAAATCCATGAAATACTTTTAACTCATAAAAAATGAATAATTCAAAAGAAATATTTTTTTATAGTTTATTGTCTATAGATGATCCCATTTCATGGTTGTGGATTCAATTTACTCTATCATCCATCAATTTTATCAATTTTTTGAATTACTTTTCATTGTGTATCTTGAGTCCACCATTGGTATCTATTTCTCTTCATTTCATTAAATAGATTGTATCTTTCATCTATGGATTTATTCATAAAAAATATTTTATATAAACCATTTATAATTTGTCTATTTCACTAAGAATGATCCTCATATATTATTTTTATAAATATATAGGACTTTATTCCATGATTTTGGAATTTTACAATTCAGTGATTAATGAACTACCATTCACTATTCAATGATTCATCCTAAAATAAGTTAATCCTTATAATATTTACATGAATATTCATTTTCTATGAAACAAGGACGAAATATGTTAGAATTTTTATTTTTAGGGAATACTTTATAGAGATTGAATGTGTGGAAAACCCTCGATTCATTCATGTTCTAAATCTCATAAAAAATATATACAGTCGATCCATTACCACATCACTGGACTTATTAGAAAACTAATGTTTTTCCTGGTGATTGTGAAAAATACCTATATACATGTTTTAATGATCATTAGGGGGTCCAAGAATGTGTAACTTGTTTTAAATAATTTTAATGATCTCTATTTTAATCCTGATGTGGAAAATGAGGACTAGTGTTACAAGAGTTCATAGTTGAGTGCCAATTATTTTTGGTCTACAATAATCATCATTTACCCATAGTCCAGGATCACATACTCATAACCTATAAACATGGTTTATGTCTTTTACATATATGGTAATAGTTATTTTCTTTCTATGGATATATTATAATTCAAAATCAAGCATTATAATTTTTTATCAATTTTTCTCAAGTTAAGTGGGTCAGCATAAAATTTAAAAACCTAAAATCCAAAGTATGAATTCAAACAATGTAAAGAAATTAAATAAATATTAAAAAATTAAATAAATAAAAACTAATTGGTTATTTTCCTCATAAATGTCATTAAATTTACGTCCATATACATTTAATCATTATTTCTATATAGAACCAACAAAATTAAATAAATTATAATACTCAAATAGGTGTGGTTAATTAATTAAAATGTATATAAAACTGAGTTTCTAAAAGACCAAATGAGAGAAAGAAATTAGATATTTTCTTCACTAATAATATTAACAAAATAATTTATTTCACAAAGAGAGATAGAAAACAAAGTAGGTTTCATTTTTTCGTAATGAAATGAGAAATAAAGGGAATGTTGATTTTAGTTTTTTGAAAAGTTGTTAGAAATGTGTGATAGGGTATTATAGATTACGAGTACACGTGAAGTTATATTTATAATTTATTTTTATTAATTAATCATTTTTTCAATGTTTATATATTTTAGATCCAACAATCATTGTATCCCCTCATTAAAACATAAATATCTTATTTCAGAATGTCTAGAAATTTAGGAGTTTAAAGAATTTTTTGTATCTTAATACTATATTTAAACACAAGTAGACTACTAAATGGTCATAAAATTGTTTATGGAAATTAGTTAAAAATGAAATATTTATTTATATATTCAATAATAATTGATCATGGTTTAAACAATAAATGTATTGGAATTTGGAATTAGAAATTGTTTCAATGCAACAAAAATAATATATATAAAATTCAATATCAAAGAACTATCCCCCTTTTCTACAGAGCCTTTGAACAAGGAAGGAATTACTGCATCATTCTAGTAATTATGTAGTAATAATGATGGGTAAATATGAAATAAAATAGGGAATTTTGAAGAGAGATGAATGTTGGAAGACTATATAGCTATACATCTTGTCACTCCAGGATTTGGTCTCTAGATAAGATCATTAGTAACAGTTTCTTTCTCTTCTATTTATAGATTTACAGGGGTGCTTTAGAAGATTTAATTCACAATAATTTTCTTTATAAATGAGAAAATAAATATTTCTTCGACCATTTATGTGTTGAAATAGCATTATTAGCCATAAATCACCTCAAACATGGTTGTTTTAAGCCACATGAAAACATTTTACATCCCAAAAAGTGGTTTAACATAATATGTAATTTTGGTTCAACTCCCTATGAGTGAATTCATGGTATAAATTGATATTATGAAACTATTTAGGGTCATCATGCCATGACACATATGTTTTTTTTCATGGGCCGTGGTCTTCTTATCTCGGGTGATTTTTCTCTTCATTCCATGATTTTATGTGATTTTTCCCTCTATTTTCACAACTTAAATAGTACATATACAATTTTAATGATTCCTTTCCATCCATTTAACCTACTTTTCTTAATATTTCTTATTTCATGACACATGGAAGCTTCCTATGAAAATATGTCATAGATTATGGCCCTCTATTGGTGTAAAACCCTGATATCTACTTATTTCTCACACTTTTAACAATTTTTTCAGGATTATAAATATTGATTAATCATTAGACATATATGAAATAATTAATTGTTTTAAAAATTATTTTAATTTTATAAATTTATGCTTGAAATGTACATATCATCTAATATCTCTTATATACATGTACCATCTCATAATTCCTTATACAATAACCATGACATGAAATATAAAATTCCATAATCATTTAACATGGTTCGAAAGTTACTATGGTACTATCGAGATCTCAATACCAATATGAAAATTAACTATTTCATATCCCTCTCACATAAAGATATTATTTTATTACCGTAAACTCATCACATTAGTTTAAAACTATAAATCATTAAACTATATCACCCAATAGTCTAAATAAAACATCCTTCATGTGCATGTGAAAAAGATATAAATCATGTAAGGTTAAATACCTAAAAATGGTGGCATGAAAAAAACCAATTCCCTATTCTTTAACTCTTCCCTATATGATTTAATCACCCCAACATCTGTAAAAACGATCTTGGGTTTTAATTTATTACATTGGCATATATACAAAGGGTCAAATACATAATCACTGGTTGTTTTAGATATTTTATAGAAAAAAATTAATACATTATACCCATTTTACATTTTTAATAAAAAATAAAAAATAATATATAACTAATTAATATTAAATTGACCCCTGATAACTCATTCAAATTTATCTTCTTAATATCCTACTAAATGGAAACAAAATACTTGTGGGATCAAATGATCTATAAGGTTGTATGAAATAAGAATATATAATGAATAAATAAATAATAATAAATATGGATATGAAAATAACTGAAAACAAAATCAATTTAAATAACATAATTTTGTGTATAGATAAGGAATAATCAATTTGGTAATGTAAATTACTCAATACACATTCCATTTAATTAATTATTTGGGAATAAAATTCATACCAATAATTATCATTATGAAAATATCAAAGATATTAATAAAATTATTCTTAGTTAGATAAATGATTTATTTATCTATGTAATGATATCTTGCATCTGTATAACTCTACTATCAAGATATTTTAAAAGTCATCTTAAATACTATAAATACAATTCTATTTAATTTGGCCATCATATTTGAAGGAATAGACCTATAAATGCATCTAATAGTTATATAATATCACACCCTTACCATCACTATAATCCCAATTAATTACCCACATATTAAATGGATAATTTAATCCATCAATCAATATTTTTTATCACCAAGTATCTAAATAGTGTAAAGGATAAATATTAATCAATATTTCCCCAGTTAATAAAATAATGATTAAATTAATCACTATATGTAAAATTTGAATAAGGTTAAGTAAGTAATCATATAAATCATTCATGAAAATGGATATTTAATAAAATCATAATTTACAAATAGAAATTATTTCATGAATGTAGTTGTTTCAAGAGTTGGTTAACCATGACAAATGTAAATGAGATTGAACAATAAATCCTTGACATAAGATTGTTTTAAAATAAAAACCCCTTAGATAAAATTACATCAATTTAAGTATAAAATAACATGTTTTTTATGCAGTTATTCTATTACATGTAAATTTTTATATATACACCATTTGATAGAAATTAGGTGCATAAACAAACAATATGCCTAAACAAAGGGAAATTGAGATGAAGTCTCTTATGTCAAGAATCATTTTTAGTGAACGTGATTTTAAATGATGTATAGTTTTTTAATCATTTTTTTAACTTATAAAAGAAACATGTTAGCATTTATAACATCATATATGATCATTTTATATCTTCTTAACAACTATTTGTTAAAATTAATTTATTATTTCTATTGTTTTGGGTGTTAATTTCTTAGTATTATTAAGCATTATTTTTTATAAATGATTAAGTTCATAAACATATAATATAAATTAATTATATAAAGAATAATAAATATTAAGAAAATATATTATATATAGAAAAAATATAATTTTAATACCAATCAAGAGAGAATTTTTTGAGAAATGAATTTTATTGTGATCATTGAGGCGACAGACTCTATATATAACGAAGTAACATTTCAATTTTTAAATGATCATTATGGAAATAAGTTAGGTCATATTTTATTGTTAAATAATGATCATAATAACATATAGATAGAATATAATTCCATTAAATATAATTATATATATCATCAATGTGGTGTGGTGATGAAAAGAGTGCAACATCACTTCATGAAGGTGGTAGTCCACTAGGAGACACACGGATTATTTTTTTTAGTGTTTGAAAAAAGGTATATATTTTTTTCATAATGATAATTAAATCATGAATATCATAATTATTTAATTTATAACACATATATTCAATAACAATATCATGGTCACCTTCTCTGTAAGGTTTCATTGAATGAAAAATCACATAGCATCATGAAGCGGTACTCTGTCATACACACAAGCGATGTTAACATATCACCTATGGAATAGGTAGTAAAAATGGTGTATATATATATATATATGATATAATGAATCCATTAATATAATAATTTTATAAATATCATATATATATATATACTTTATATCCATCATGATTCCAAAATGTGGGAGGTGATAAATTGAAGGATGGATGATATTATTTCATGAGGGGGTAGGTCAAAGTGGATATGAATAATGATTTCGTAACCCATTTTATGGATGATTATATGGTTGAAGGTAATTAATTTACCATAAAAACCTATCATTATATTTACGATGTATAGGTAATTATATTTTTTTGGTTTATAAATAATTGAATATGTTGGAGAAATGAATAAAATAAAAATTGTTTTTAATAATGTTCCATCTATATTGGGCATCCTCATTATGTTTTCACTATATCCATCATAGTTGGAATTTTTTCAATATAAGGATTATAGGATTATAGGAGGTAAATTTTTAATTGGATTTATTTTTTATTATCTAAACCCATGTGGTTTTATGGTTTGTGATAGAGATGAGAGGTGTGGAATTTCATAAGTGAGGTGCGTAGAACACTTGTAATGTTATTGATATAAATGGTGTATAAATGAAATTTACTTACTATAAGGTTCTAAATATATTATTATATATCCTTAGACATTATAGGGTATAAATATAGGCAGGAAAAATATTTTTGACTACTTTTTAGGTTAATATAATTCCTATAATTTTAGTTTCACCCCCAGAAAACCCATTTTTACCTTAAATGGGATAAATAACATGGTTTATTTTGACTATTCATTTTCGTAAAAAAATATATTCCTTATTAGAAAATAATTTTTTTATTATTCTGATTAAGGAATCTATTTATTAAAATTACATTATCATATTTGGGAATATGTAATTTAAAATTCATCTTGTAGGTGTGATGAGAAATCATGATTTTTAAGATAAAATGTTTAAAAGTTTAAAATGTTTTTGCATCAAAATTAAATGGGAAAATTATTCTATTGAAATATATTTTATAATGTTATATAAAACTTAACTAATATAAAATTAAAACCAATTATCAATATAAATAAAAATTATAAATCATTTAGATAAAATTTTATTTTTCAATTATAATTCAGTATTTTTCACTATTCATCAAAAAATTTAATATTTTATAAAATCGAAAAAAACAACTATAAGATAATTTTGATATAATTAGTTTAGAAATGAAATTTTTTTTAAAAAATAAATTTTCTAAAAGATATAATAATTTATTTTAAATTAAATGTTAAATGTGTGACTACATTTTGTATTTTTTAAACCTAGGGTTGCATGCAACACAAGCTATTGAGAAAGTGTATTTTATATAAAATACATATATTAAAAATTTCTCATATTCATACATTTTTATTTATAAAAAATAATCCTCTAAATTTAAAATATATTACCTTATAAATGTATTAGTTTTTTTCTCTTTTATAACATTCTGTGGTTCCATCATTGCTTCCTTCATTTTTTTGTTTCACCATAATACATATACTAGACATGTCATATAATTACCCGATACGTTCTCTCTACTATTATTAATATGGATGGGTTAATCAATGTAAGATAAATAATGTTAAAATTATATTTAATTATAGTTTGGTAACATTATTTGGGTCTAGATTATAAATCCTCAATATTATATAAAGAACATAGCATTTATTTCTAAATACATAGTATAATTAAATTGTGAAGAAATATATATTCATTTTGGTTAATTTGTTTATAAATATATTTTTTACCAAAAATTATAATTTTTATGTTATATATATTATTATTTAAATTTAATTTAATAAAAACATTTCTAAATATTTTCAAATAAATGAAAAGAGGATAACTTTAAATGACCATATATATATAGACATATATTTAAAAATATTTTCACATCATTATTAGAAAAAACCAACATATAAAATAGAAAATTTACATTTTGAACATTGGAAATATAAAAAACTATTTTTGAATTTTATTTTATTTTGAATGTGGGAAAATGCATAAAAACATTCAATGTCATTTTTTTTCTGAAAACCGACATCAAAATGTTATTCTACTATTAGGTTTTTAAATAAAATCAACATTGATTGATGAAATTTAAATTGTGTAAGACACTATTTTTAGGTTTTTAAAATTTCCCAATGTTTAAAATTTCACTCAAATTGGTTATTATTAATAGATAATGTTTATTTTATTTTCAATTTCATCCTTCATCATTGGTTATAATGAATAATTGAGGTCAGATTGTTTCTATGTTGGTTTTTTTAAACCAATAGTGAAATATAGATATTATTTATGAAAAAGTATTTATTACCTTAATTTTTTCCCAAATCAAAGGACTATAAATATTAAAGATAAAAAAAACTAAAACAAAAAATATATTTTCTAAAAAAATCAACTTCTTCTTAAAAAACTCCTTTTATACATATGTCAATATGGAAAATGTTGTATGAATCCTTATGCTAATGCAATCCTATAACACCATCATCTTGGGGTGACATTAACTACAACACAAAAATCCAAGTACCTCATGAACCAAATAAATATTCATCCTCATTTACAATCATTCACGTGAAATGTTATATGTTAAACTACACGTCAAATCTATGTTACATGGAATGTGTTAGAGAGAAGAATTGATAGGAATAATAGTGAGGATTCAAATATAAAATTTTAATACTAAAATGAATGAATGTGATAGTTTCTATGTTATTTAAATAATATATACCATTTCAAGCTAAAAATTGACATTTATAACATAAATAAATAAATTTAACCTAACCAAAAAAATTATAATTGAATATTTATTTTATTTATCATTATGAAAATATTATAAATTCATGTAATTCCAATATAATTTATTGAAAATTTTGAAACACAAATAATTGTATTAAAATTTATAATTACATGATATTAAAAACCTTTTATAACAAATGGAATTTTTTTGAAATCTTTTTATTTTGAAAATTAAATTTTAAACATTAACATTAAGATAAAAACTCAACACACATAAAAAAGTTATTAACATTTAAATGTAAATAAAACTACATTATAACAGTTTAGTTAATGAGTATTATTTTTATATCCATTCTTTTAATTATTTTCTAATATCCCTAGTGATAAAAACATATGGATATTTGAGAAAGTGTATCTATATCTGGATTTTGTTGGGTCCTTTGAGTAATATTTCATAATAAATATTTTCACACACACACACATATATATATATATATATTTACATGGAAATTATTTATGAAAATGAGATCTAGTTGAAAGGGAATTTCTCTAGAAAATTATTTCAATGTTTTATTTTGGTCATATATTCAGGATTTCTAAGGTAGATTTAAACACCATAAGAGATCTCACTAAGAATAAAGGAGTTTATATTTATTCATGGGTGTTTATTTTTTTTAGTTCATGTTTGTCCATAAAATAATCATTGACCTTGGTTATAATGGAGACATTTTTACACGGTGCAATAAAAAATATGTAATCATTCCCTTCATTACATGTTGGAAAGAAGTTGTTCCAATACCCAAAGGATTTCATATTTTCAACATTTGGATACTACTCATATAATTATAGAACATTATAATCATTTTTAATTGTTGTTTAGCAACAATATTGTATAGGACCCCATTTTTAGAATTTTAATTCCTAATCTTTCTAGTTTTTTCATGTTCTATCTCATGGGAAAAGGAATTATTTTTTATCTAATCAATGTGTTACTTTCATCAAGGTGATCCTTTATACAAAAATCTCACTATATTTTTCAAATACATTATTCCACAAAATTCAAAAAATGGGATTTCAAAATCTTGAGATATACCAATTCAAAGGGAGACCTAACAAAATCAACATTATTTCTCAAAACTAGTGTGAATGAGAAGATAAAATTAATGGATTCCATTCATGGATCTCTAAAAATGCATGATTTTTAATAAATCATTATCATTAAATGAATGAATTTGGTCGAGGATTATATAAATTTCACTCACCTTCTTTTATAATGTTTATTTTCTGAATCATCTATTTTATAGAAAGCACAATAATAATTTATCTTGAATGATGATAATATAAAATAGTTAATTATCATTCAATCATCCTTACTAAAGTAAATATTAGAATCCCAAAAAATGAAATCAATATATCAACTGAAATTTAATTACTTTCACATCCAAATAAATATGTCTCAAAATACAAAAATCAGCCCATATGACAAACACATTTATTTTATAAAATCATATTATCAAATCAATTTTACTCTGAATTAAATATCAACCTCATAGACTACTTTCTTTATCAAGGATGATTGTATAATATATAAAATTATATTTTAACCTATTATGTTAATAATTACATACATATTTCATTTAATGATATGTGGGATGAAGAGGATTAACTATTGTTCTTTTATAAAATCAATGTAATAAGCAATAAATAATCACAATGGATCATTCCGAGTAACATTTTTGAGTGATATCATTTTCATATAAAATTTGTAAAAAATTATTATTCATTAATAATTTTATTTTAATATGAAACATTAATCCTTAGTGTAATGTAAATAAATTAAAAAATAGGAAAAAAATTCATATATGGATTCTAAATAATTAAAATTTAAATAAAATTCTTGTATATTATTAATATGATTCCTATATCATTCTCCATATATAAGAAAAAATGTTATCATAACATAGGTGCGTAATATTTTTAAAAGAAAATTTTTAATGAATCCTATGGGATCCATTTTCCATTAGACAATAGATTATGAAAAAAACAATATCCTTCTATATATTTTAAAATAATAAATTCCATGAAAAAAGGAAAAATTAATTTTTAATTGATATTTTCCTATGTTATTTTATGAAATGAATATTTTTTATTATAATTTTGTTTTATATTTCACTTATCTAAATGTTTTTTCTATTGAATTTTAGTGAAACCATTAATTTATCAACAATTATAAAAGTAAACTAGAATAATTAGATTATAGAATTAAATGTAATTTGATTTTTTTGGATGAACACATACCCATGAATTCCTAAAATAGTAAAAAATGGATAAAAATAATCACATTTTCCGTTTAGGAAAGATGAAAAGCTCTATTGTACTATGTTATCGTTATTATTATCAGAAGAATGTAATTTAAATATTGATATAAATTAGTGGGGGTGGAAGATAATAATTAATGATATTTCATTGATGGAAGACCAAAAAAATAATGAAATTCAAAAATAAAATTTTGTTAGAATATATATGTCAAATAAAAAACCTACCAAATCATAAAATTAGAATAATAAAAAAAATTGTAAATAATGAACATTATTTTCATGCCATTTCATTGAAATATAGATTAATTATGTACAATTTGTATGCCCACGGATCCTGATTACTTGAAATGAATAAAGAAACAATAACAATGAATTTTTTAAAGAATGTGTTAATTCAACAAAATAAGTAAGATCCATTTTTATAACACATTAAAGAAAATAAAAAAGAATAATAATTATAACTATATAGTGATTTTTCATTATAAAATCATTTCAATAAGTCCTTGAAACACACACACGGATGAACCAACATAAAATTAGAATTAAACCATAGACACAATATTAAGGTTACAAAAGAGAACGAACTATAGAACAAAAAAGATTAAATAAATAGGTTGAAAAATTAGAGTCTCTATAATATAAAATAATGTGGTCTAAAACCAATGAATTAATTCCTGATGAATCATCTTTTGATTTATATGAATGATTAATGTTGAATATGATGAGATCCTCTTCGATTCAAGGTCTACAATGAATATTTATTTATAAAACATTAACATGAAATTTTAAAACCATCATACACACATATATGCGTATTTATATGATAAAACATATATTATTTAATATAAAATATATTTTCATATACTTTTAGAGAGTTTAATTTATTTTTGTTTGGTAATAACATTTCATCATTGTTAAACCATTTCGTTAACATTTATTTAAATATTTAAAATATCAAAACACATAAAAATATTACTAATTAAGAGTAAATAACATATAATAAATAATAATTCATTGTTATTCAATAATTTTATATATTATTTTCATACACATCCTAGAAAACTAACATAATTCAAAAAATAACTCTGTTATAAAAATATAATATACGAACTAAAAGAAGAAAATAATTTGTATAAATACTCTTTTTATTAACATTCATTAAAATAGAAATACATGAAAAATCTGAAACCTAGAAAAATAAAAATTATATAGAATATTTAAGGAAAAATTATTTTATACTTACTCATTTTTTAAACATTATCAAAAAGTTAAATACAAGACATTTTAAAGGCCTGTGTTGTGTGGATATTTTTTATATGTTAGAACCCTTTATATGGAAAATAATATGCATTAAAAATAAACAAAACCTAAAAACCTAATGAATAAAAACATTATCTAAATACTCATTTTGATAAATTTCATTAAAAGATATATAACCTATATTTTAAATTGAAATCATACTTAAAAATACATTGATAAAATAATTATGATGATGTTTTTAATGACTCAAACTATTTGGAATAAAATTAACTCTCTTTTAATGTATTATTTATATAGAAAAGACATGCACTCTTTTTTTGGTTTAAAATTAATATTAAGAATTATTATCCTTGATAATATATTCATTAAATAGTGATGACACCACTAATATTAATATTAGGTTTTAACAAATCCTTTTGACATGGTAAGAGGAGATGATGGCCACATCTAGTAGACACGGGCTGCATGATGGTCATTTTTAAGAGCATGGAAAGAAGGTAGTATCACTAGGGTTCACTCTCAACCAAGACCATTCAGAGATTCCACGGGTTAATCTTAAATGGAATCGAATATGGGAGAAGTTCAAGTAAATACAAATTACCACTTCGGTAATGTTATATAAGATTCCCTATGAGTATGGCAGCATCCCAAACCTTACACTTAGTTATTATTCGAGTGTTATAGGGAGTTATTAAACAAAGTATTAGTTACTTATTGTGTAATACCTTTTTATTAATAAACTTATACTTCCATCAATTTCTCTAAGTGAATAGTTTTTTAAAAACTATGATGAATTTGATAAATTCATTTTTCAAGTAAAAATGGTACTTTTGAGATATATATAAATTATTATATTAATCTATGGGATTTAATAATAATATTTTCAAGTAATTCTTATAAATTATGATTATATTATTTCCTTATTTGTAAATAAATAGGCAACCAGTATGATAAAGGCTATTTTTTATATTATAAAACAAAAAGTGTAATTGTGAATAATTTATATGAATGAATTTTTGAATTTTTGAAATAATAAATATTTTAATGAAATATTATTAAAAATGTAATTTTTTAATAATAAATGAATATATAATTTTTAAAAATTCGAATGTAATTATTATTAATGTTGAAAAATAATTTTTTTCAAAACCTGTTAATTTCCAATAAATGTTAATTATAAATTTAATAACTAAAAAATTAAATATTCATAAAATTATTTATAAAAAATAAATATTATATTTGGATGTAGGATTTTGAAATTATCCAACAGTGAATTTTTAATATTTTTCTGAAACTCTTGAATATTTTAGATAAAAATTAAATAATATATAAATATATAGTGTGTTTTATGATATCATAATGACCTAATAGTGATTAAATAGATTCCACAAAATTATTATTTGATAAAATCTATGTTTCTACGTTAATATAATTTGATTATATATTAATTTTACATATTTTATAATGCCTTAGTGAATCCTTCAAATATATAATATATTTTCTTTATTTTAAATTCATTACATTAATAATGTTACTCTCCTCCACATAAGTATGGACCATATTATTATATATTCATCCAATAGCCATATAAAATAATTTTCCCCACTCCACTTTTTCAAAATTCATGGCATTAAACCATGGGAAGGTGTGTGGTTTTGAGTAAAAAATTATATAGATTCCAAAACCTAAGGTTGTGAAATATCAAAGTATGTCCCTATCATTCCCTATATAAGCCCACCCAGGCACCCACTTCTCCTCATTCAAAAACCATGGAGCACATACCTACTCTATACTCCCATCTATATAATCCTCTATTGTGCCCCAATCTCTCAATAATCCTCTCTTTTATTTTTTTTAAGTCACACAATGAAGTAAAGGTTTTGTTCCATTCTCATTTTTATCCATGTGTTTTTATTTTTATAACCGTGTATTTTTTAATTATAAATGATGAGGTATGTTTTCCCATATTCCACATATTGCTTTTATTATATTTTTATGATAGGTGTAACACCCTGACCCCAGTTACCCAGAGTCTGTGAATTATTATATAACATCGGCATGATCACAAGAAATATCAAGTCTCGAAAGGCCGATTAGTTTTGTATCCTTGGAATAACTAGATACATTCATAAATATTTGCATTACATCATAAAAATGAAAACTACAACAATATTGTCTACATATTCCACACTCGTATCCCCTCATACTATCCCTGTATGTCATTTATAAATTACTTCTTCACATCCTGGGAAAAATAAAACATAAAAAAGGGGTGATCTCGAATGCCCAGTAAGGATAACAATATAGCAGAAACTTTCATAAATAAGAATAAACATTTAAGGCAATGTATAACTAAAACAAAAGCCTTTTAAACTTGAACTTCAACATATTATGGAAAAAATAAAATGAAATAATCCCTTCTACTTATTCACGTGGATATTCTACTAAAATAATAATCACATGAAATATCAAAAACCACTTTCATAATAATGGAATGCATAATGTCAGACTATCATAACCACATAGCCAAGGCCTCATGCCAAGACTACAAATAAGATTTTGTCAAGGTCTTGTTCCAAGACGCAAGTTTGTCTCATGAGACCTACCGATGCATCGAGGAGCTATAGTGGGCTCCACCCGTCACTTACTAAGTCCAATGCATTCCTCATATGAAAAGTTTTAAACATAACATAAACATTCATATTAAAACTAGCATAAGAAATGTGAATACATTATCCACAAACAATGAATGGTATAAAAATAGCACATCCATAGTCAATCATAACTCATTCAATACAATATGGAAGTTTGTATTGTATCATATTAACCTCAATCGAGAATGATGAAGGATATTGACATAGATGAAAATAATCTTCAAAACAATTAGAGTGAAATATCCACCTTTTTCTTGAAATCATTTAGAAGTCACACTATTTTTCAAGAAGCAATTTAAAATAGATTTTTTTGAATGAAGGTGTCCCATACAACTTTGAAATTTTTAAAAGGAATTTTAATTTTAAAACATTAATTTCCATATATATAAATCCTTAAAATCATTTTTAAAACATGGATATTAATGAGAAATATTTAGAATAATAAATCCTTAAAACATTTAAAATAATATTTTAGTTAGAGTTCCTAACCAAAATAAAGACACTTGAATACAAATAATTGAGGTAATACAAACATTATAATAGCATGAGAATAAAGGTATTAATGATATACTATGTCAATATATATTATATACACCATATAAAAGTGATTTGGTGTTTAACAACAAAGAAGTATCAATGGAATTTAAATTGAGATGGAATCTCTTATAAAACCCATATCCTTAGGTTAAGGATAAATCAACGACATAATTATGTGTGAAAAATATAAATACACTCAATATGATTGGATATTTAGTGTAAATAAATTAAGTGACATTCACACATATTCTTGTAAAAACAACACTAATGATTTGGATATTTAACTCAACAAATGGAGAATGAGTTAAAATTACTCTTATCAAATTCATATCAATGACTTGAGAAACTATAAATGGAGTGATTATGTGTATCAAAAGTATATCCACAGAAAAGGGGAGCATAAATTGTGACATAGTCAAATGAATAGTGATTCCACACATAATCTCGGAGTAAAATAATCAATGAAGTTTGCGTAAAGCCGAATAAATGGAAATTAAAATTTCAAATTCCCTTATCAATTTTGTAACATACGAAACATACAACCATGAAATAAGTTTAATAAATTGATGATGTAAATATACATAAATTTAAGTATATTACACAATGAATACAATCATGGGAAGCACACACACCACATGCAATAAATAAGTGGTGAACACTAGAATTTTCACGGAATGAAAAGTGACATAACTGGTCGACGGTTGGTTAAACTCCTGTATAATGATGAAATAATTGTTATTTAATTATATAATAATCATTTACATTAATGTGATATCATATATGATCTTTTAACATTGATTTGTTAATAATATTTTAGTATTATCGTCATTTCGGGTGTTAACATACTCGTTTTACTTTATATTATTTGTTACGTAAGACGTGTTTGTTATGGATAAGTTTTATCTTATTCATATCCATAATTACATCAAGTCCTTAAAATTTATTTTTAATCATCAAATGAGAATTATACATGAATGGATACGATGGAAAATGAATCTCATCGCGTTCATGGAGACGGTAGTCCGTACGTACGCACGAGCGACAATATCATTCTTTTAATGTTAAAATAATATATAATTGGATGGTATATCATATATAAATAATAATTATCATGTTATATATATTATTTACATGAATTAAACATCATTATTATACCCATACAAATAATAATTTATTGAATGACAATTACACCACGACATGGAGACGGTAAGTTGTACATACGCACGTATGGTGACATGCCATTCAAAGGATTGATAGAATTTTGAATATGGTCGTACCATATTTATAATAACATCACAATATATAGAATATACTAGAGTTATTATTTTAGAATAGAAATAACAAAGAAAGAAGAAGTGGAAGAAGAAAGGAACTTGAAAAATGGTGGTGAAATTATTACCTCTTCTTCGGGTTCTACCTTTTGATTTGATGAAAAGGGCTCCATAGGTTGGATTTATGCCTAAAGTAAGGCCTCTAGGATAAATTGAGGGAAGTTTAGAGAGTATTTGGGTAGGGGATGGCGGAACCAAAAGGCTTTGAAGGTGTGAATTAATGAGAAGGGGGAGTGACCTTTTATAAGAGGGGTGAGGGGAACCTTTGGAAAAGCTAGAAATATTATTTTATAATAAATTCATATTCGGTTTCTAATGGCTAAAAAATTTATTATTTAATTTCTAAGGTGGTTATAGGTAGAAAACCACTCATCCAATAGGATTTAGATAGGTTTGGGTCATTATATTAACCCTATCTTTTAGTTTTAACTCTTAGTTAATTAGTGTGACATTTACCATGTCACTTTGTATTTTAATATTATATAGTTAATAAGCATACTATATACATACAAGCGTACCCCATGTGGTCCATTAATAATACAACTATCATGTTATAAGTCTCTTGGGCGAACCTCAGATTTTTAGTAATTTAATATCAATTAATAATATAATATTTGTTTTAAAAACTCTTTTATGTCAATTTTGACACAATTCAATAGTTGATTTTTTATAAAACTCATAATAGAATGATTACTTCGAAAAAAGTTAATTAAGTCAATCCTAACATGTCATATTAACCTAAAAAATTATTTATATTCAGAAAAAGTCTCAAATTATATTTATTGGGTATTTATAATATCAATTATTTTAATTTTTCACTATTATGGTAACTACTGCATCATCATTGTGTCCTAAATAAATTAAATTATTTATTGTCTAAAAATTATAAATAAAATATAATTATGTAGGAAATCTTTTTATATTTATAATGAATATTTTTAATAGAAAATAAAACATATATAACCCTATGTATAAAACGTTTTTCTAAAAGATATATGCTTATGTCATTTTTGTATTTATTTTAACTTAATTAATATAAAGTGTCATTATCACTTACAAGTGGCTCCATGGGGTCCCAAAATCAACCGAAAGATGACCATGGTCAGACATGTATCCACCAATAAGTTTAGGACACATTTTAGGGTAATTTAGTACTATTATAATATTATTTGTTAACCCTTATTTACCGAATTTACCCTTTAACCATGGTAAATAAAATATTTACTGAAGTAATAATTCAAAATGTCTAAAAATAAAAGTTACCTATTTACACAATTTGGACATCCTGATTCCAAATATGGAATATATTTTTACAAATTAAAAATACAGAAGTGGCAGAAATTAATTTAAAATTAATTCTCGTTGTTAAAACAAAAAGAGTGTTTTTAAGAGATAATAACTATCAAAAGATTGGCAATTGTTTATGTCTGGTTTAATTTTGAAATTATGACCAATTAAAAAAATTGAATTAAATGGTAAAAATATATTCTAAATATACTCTAAAACCACTCAAATTCATAATTTATAAATATTAATTATTTTGATTAAAAAAGTTTGTTTTAATTTAAATTTTGTAATTTTCACTATTCATTAAAATATGAAAGTTATGCGAAAAAGTGCCAAAATTTCACCCTAGGATAATTTTGATATTACGAATCCAAAAATGAAGTCCATTTTGAGAGATATAATTTATAAAATTTCAAAAAGTAGGTATTACTATTCATAATGGCTAGTTTGATTAGTTGTGGTGTGTTAGAATCTCGAAGTTGCGTACAATGCATGCAATTGCATTATTCAAAGGGAAACGTACCGTGGAAGTATGGGGTGTTACATTCTCCCCTCCATCAATAAATTGCATCCTCACAATTTTTTATTTAAAATTGGGCTTGAGAATATAATGGAAAGTCCCACATCGAAAAAAAGAGTCAATAAAACTATCACCTTAAAAGAAAGAAAGAGAAGTACAAAGGTTACCCAAGATAACTTATACTAGGATTCCATGTAGAAAAACATGGATATGGATGACAAAATAAGGGTCAAGTTCTAATGGAGAGGGATATAAAACATGATCCGGAGAAATTTAACAATAAGAAATCCAGAAACTTGTGATGGGACAAACAGTCATTAGTTTCCCAGTAGGAAAAGTAAATGGACAACATTTTTATAATTTTTTTAAGATACATTACATAAAGATGAAGAATTCATTTCTGAGATTGACTAAAAACATAAATTGATATATTTTTTTTGTAATGTTTCATTCTATAATAAATTCCTACTACTAACTAATTTTTAAATGATGAGTATTGAAGAAGACTTGGTCACACTGGAAGAGATATAATAAACTTCTTATAGAATCACATGATCCATGAAGGTTAAGCTATATATTTCCCTTGTTTTTAGAGATTATTCAAAACCAAAATGGTTTCTGTAAGATCTGATGATCCCCCAAAAGTATATTTCATTAGAGAAAGAAACACTAATCTTAATTTGTAAAATTAAACCAACAATACCCCAAAGTTAAATTAATAGCATTCAATAAATAATTGTCCTTAAAATAATTTAATAAAATCCAAAATAATATTGAAACTCAAAACATAGAAGAATTTGGCTTTGTAGTCTTACATGTTAAATGGTATCTCCACATGACATCAATTACTCTTAAAGTCACATACTTAATAGTAATTAACCTAATCACATATTCCCTATTATAGGTTAATCATTTCCATAAATAATCCAAATCACTATAAATCCACAATAAAAACATATATAAATATCCACCATTACTCCTAAAATGAAATCCCATAGTATTCTATTTTCCTTGGGCATATAGTGTCCTAAACAAAGTGAACATCTTCCAAAATAACATTTATCACTTAATCACCAAATCATTTTCCTATACTAAGGGTATTCACTTGATAAGAAATAATATCCCAAATCAAATTATTATTGATCAATAAAATCATTTAACTAAAAATAATAGCCACATTAACCAGGGACTTCATGTAGTCCAGTGGTAGGTGATAAATCCCAATAGCACTTTGGTTGTGGGTTCAATTCCCACAGCTTTGTCCGACGCGACGGGTTGTCACACGGTCTGCTTGTTGTCATTTTCAAAAACAATAATTTACAACATTACCAAAATGATATAATTTCCTCAAAATAACCATAACATAATTTAACCACAAATGTTATCCGATACCTGTAATTTTAATCCCAAATTATAATAACTTGTAATTTCCTCAACCCAATGATCATATAAAACCAAATGGTTATTTAAAACTATATCAACAAGAGAAAATATAACTCTTCATAAAATACCATTCTCACTTGGTAAACTGTAGGGTCACAAATAAAAGGGAAAATTCTTCCAAAGGAAACCCATCAACAAGATGCACTAATACTTTTTAATCATTTCTATAACCATTTATTTCTATATAGCTTCTTCTTTGTCCAATAAAGTATCCTATAGAATAGGTCATTCACTCGGGTAATGGCCAGGTCCCCTAAATTTATGGAAAATGACTGTAAATAGATTCTTGGAACCATTTTTATCTTCTTCCATAGTACTCTTCATTTTTATTCGTCAATCCTTCACTTTATGCCCTTCTTTCCCGCAAGTAAAGAATTTCATTGTCCCATTGAGACACTTTCCTGGGTGTCTCCTTCCACATTTCTCGCATGATGTAAATTGAGGATTTCTTTCTCCATGTTCTCCACTACTGGAGATCTTATCATTCACCACATTTCTCTTCTTTGTTGAGTCCGAGAATTGGTTAATATATATATTTTTGATCATATTTTTGGATAATGGATTTGGCATAAAGACGATATCTTTAATGCCTATCAACATTCCATTTTGTTTCTCATTGCCACCACCATTCCCACCTTGTACATCATTCTCAAAGACACTATGAATTCCTTGGAATCCATCCATTGACTAAAACCAGAAAGAATTGTGTGAGTAACAGTAGTCATAAAATCATTTGGAGATTAACATGTCACCATATTCTCAATTTGAAACACATTAGGATTAACAAAGGTCATTTACTCTCATCTTATATATATAATACATCAAATCGATTTTTAAAGAAAATGTAAATTATCCTAAGCATATCCCCCGGGAGTGTCGTAACCAAGATTGGAGCAAGGCCCATTGTCATGCACCAGTTCCCATTTGAGTCTATCTCAAAGCGGTGTTTTCGGGTTTTACCCCTAGGTACATCTGTCTCAGATCCGCCTCTACCTGGTCGTATCCAGACAGGTATGTATTTCTCAGAAAACTCACAAAATCTCTACAATACCAAAATTTTAGGAAGTTATTCTATACTAATCCTCAAATTCAATCATAGGTCTATGTGCTCTAATAAGAATTTATCTAAATCCAGCTTCCATGGTTTCTACTAAACATCCTCTTATACCAACTATAACGCCCCGACCCCAGTCACCCAGAGTCGGTGCATTATTACATAACATTGGCATGATCACAAGAAAGATCAAGTCTCGAAATAATGATTAGTTTAGTAGCCTAGGAATAACTAGATACATTCATAATTTTTTACAATACATCATAAAAATGAAAACTACAATAACATAGTCTACATAGTCCACACTTTTATCCCCTCATACTATCCCTGCAGGTCATTCATAATTTACTTCATCACATCATGGGAAAAATAAAACATAGAAAAGCAGTGAGATCGAATGCCCAGTAAGGATAACAATATAGAAGAAACATTCATAAATAAGAATAGACATTTAAGGTAATGTATAACTAAAACAAAAGCCTTTTAAACATGAACTTCAACATTGTATGGAAAAAATAAAATGAAATAATTCCATTTACTTATTCACATGGATATTCTACTAAACAAATAATCATATGAAATATCAATAATCACTTTCATAATTATGGAATGCATAAGTCCAGACTATCATAACCACATAGCCAAGGCCTCGTGCCAAGACTATAAATAAGATTTTTTCAAGGCCTTGTGCCAAGATTCATGTTTGTCTCATGAGACCTACAGATGCATCTAGGAGATATAGTGGGATCCACCCGTCACATACTAAGTCCAATGCATTACTCATATGAAATGTTTTAAACATAACATAAATATTCGTATTAAAACTAGCATAAGAAATGTCAATACTTTATCCACAAACCATGAATGGTATAAAAATAGAACATCCACAGTCAAACATAACTCATTCGATACAATATGGATTATTTTATTGTATCATATTAACCTAAATCTAGAATGATGAAGGATATTGACATAGATAAAAATAATCATCAAAACAATTAGAGTGAAAGATCCCCCTTTTGTTGAAATCATTAAAAAGTCACACTATTTGTCATGAAGCCATTTAAAATAGATTTTTTTGAATCAAGGTGTCTCATACCACTTTGAATCTTTTAATAGGAATTTTAATTTTAAAATCTTAATGTCCAAATATATAAATCCTTCAAAACATTTTTAAAACATGGACATTAATGAGAATGATTTAGAATAATAAATCCTTAAAACATTTAAAATGATATTTTAGTTAGATTTCCTAACCGAAATAAAGACACTTGAATACGAATAATTTAGGTAATAAAAAATTTATAATATCATGAAAATAAAAGGATGCACGATATACTATGACAATGTACATTATATATACCATATAGAAGTAATTTGGTGTATAACAACAAAGAAGTCTCAATGGAATATAAATTGAGATGGATTCTCTTATAAGGACCATATCCTTTGGTTGAGGATAAATGAACGACATAATTAATTGTGAAAAATATAAATACACTCAATATGATAGGACATTTAGTGTAAATCAATCAGGTGACATTCACAGATATTCTTGTAAAAACAACACCAATGAATTGGATATTTAACTCAACAAATGGAGAATGAGTTAAAATTACTCTTATCAAATTCATATCGATAACTTGAGAAATTACCAATGGGGTGATTATGTGTATCAAAAGTATATCCACAAGAAATGGGAGTGGAAGTTATGACATAAGAAAATGAACAGTGATTCAACACATAATTTCGGAGTAAAATAATCAATGAAGATTGCATAAAGCTAAATAAATGGAAATTGAAATTTCAAATTCCCTTATCGATATGGTAACATACGAAACATACACCCATGAAAGAAGTATAATAAAATGATGATGTAAATATCCATAAATTAATGTATATTACACAATGAATACAATAATGGGCAATACACACACCACATGTAATAAATAAGTGGTGAACAATGGAATTCTCACGGAATTAAAAATGAGAAAAGAAACCCCTTACTTTTTACTTTTTCCTTGGTCGACGGTAGTTTAACCTTCTTTATAATGGTGATATAATTGTTATTTAATTATACAAGAATAATTTACATTAATATGATATCAAATATGATCTTTTAACATTGATTTGTTAAAAATATTTTAGTATTATCGTCATTTCGGTTGTTAACTTACTCGTTTTCCTTTATATTTTTTGTTACGTAAGCCATGTTTGTTATGGATAGGTTTTATCTTATTCATATACAGAATTAGATCAAGTCCTTAAAAATTATTTTTAATCATCAAATGAGAATTATACTTGAACGGATATGATGGAGAATGAATCTCATCGCGTTCATAGAGACGGTAGTCCGTTCGTACGCACGAGCGACAATATCATTCTTTTGATGTTAAAATAATATATAATAGGATGGTATATCATATAGACAGAATAATTTTCATTTTATATATATTATATTCATGAATTACACATCATTATTATACCCATCCAAATAATAATTTATTGAATGAAAATTACACCATGACGCGGAGACGGTAAGTTGTACGTACGCAAGTTTGATGACATGTCATTAAAAGGATGGATAGAATACTAAATATGGATTTACCATATTTATAATAACATAAAAATATATAGAAGATACTGTAGTTACTATTTTATAATATAAATAAGAAATAAAGAATAATTGGAAGAAGAAATGAACTTGAAAAAGGGTGGTGAAATTATTACCACTTCTTCGGTTTCTTCCTTTTGATTTGATCAAAAGGGCTCCTTTGGTTGGCTTTCTGACTAAAGTAGGGACTCTAGGATGAAGTTAGGGAAGTTGATATAGTATTTCGGTAGGGTTGGGACGGACAAAAAGGCTTTTAATGTGTAAGTTAATGAGAAGGAGGAGTGCCCTTTTATAAGAGGGGTTAGGGGCACCTTTGGAAAAGCTATAAATATTATTTTATAATAAATTCATATTCAGTTTCTAATGGCTCAAAAGTGGATTATTTAATGTTTAAGGTGGGGGTAGGTCGAAAACCACTCAACCAATAGGATTTAGACAGGTTTGGGTCATTATATTAACCCAATCATTTAGTTTTAACTCTTAGTAAATTAGTTTGACATTTATCATGTCACTTTGTATTTTTATATTATATAGTTAATAAACTTACTATATACATCCAAGGGACCCCAAAGTGTTCCATAAATGATACACCTATCATACTATAATTCTCTTGGCCGATCTTTAGATTTTTAGGAATTTAATATCAATTAATAATATAATATTTGTTTTAAAAACTCTTTTATGTCAATTTTGACACTATTCAATAGTTGATTTTTGTAAAACTCATAACAGAATAATTACTTCTAAAAAAGTAAATTAACTCAATAATAACATGTCATATTAACCTATAAAATTAGTTTTATTCATAAAAAGTCTCAAATTATATTTACTTGTCTATTTATAATACCAATTATTTTAATTTTTCACTATTATGGTAATTACTGCATCATCATTGTGTCATAAATAAATTAAATTATTTATTGTCTAACAATTATAAATAAAATATAATTATGTAGTTAAGATTTTTATATTTCTAATTAATAATTATAATCTAAAATAAAACATATACAACCCTATGTAAAAAATTTTTTTCTAAAAGATATATGCTTATGTCATTTTTGTATTTATTTTAACTTAATTAATATAAAGTGTCATTATCACTTAAAAGTGGCTCCATGGAGTCCCAAAATCAACCCAAAGATGAAAATGGTAGGTCATGTATCCACCAATAAGGTTGGGACACGTTTTAGGGTAATTTAGTATTATTATAATATTATTTGTTAACCCTTATTTACCGAATTAACCCTATAACCATGATAAATAAAATATTTACCTAAGTAATTATTCTAAAAGTATAAAATTAAAAGATACCTATTTACACAATATGGAAATCCTGATTCCAAATATGTAATCCATTTTTCCAAATTCAAAACATAGAAGTGGTAGAAATTAATTTAAAATTAATTCCCGTTGTTAAAACAAAAAATGTGTTTTTGAGAGATAATAACTATCAAAAGATTGGCAGTTGTTTATGTCTGGTTTAATTGTGAAATTATGTCCAATGAAAAAAATTGAATTAAATGGTAAAAATATATTCTAAATATACTTTAAAACCTATAAAATTCACAATTTATCAATATTAATTATTTCGATTAAAAAAGTTGTTTTTAATTAAAATTTAGTAATTTTCACTATTCGTCAAAATATGAAAGTTATCTGAAAAGTACCAAAATTTCACCCTAGGATAATTTATATATTATTAATCCAAAAATGAAGTCCCTTTTTAGAGATAGAATTTATAAAATTTAAAAAAGTAGGTATTACTATTCATAACGGCTAGTTTGATTGGTTGTGGTGTGTTAGAATCTCGATGTTGCCTAAAATGCATGCCATTGAATTATTCAAAGGGAAACGTACTGTAGAAGCTTAAGGTGTTACAATAGGGTACCTTTTTCTCTCCCATTAATCCATCCCATTTACAATTGTTTCCATGCCAAAATTTCATAAGAGTTATTCCATTTCTCATTTTTATTCAAGTTTCATTATTATGTTACACCCTTTATTTCTAAATTCAATATGTTTGGACTTTTATTTAAAGGAACCCCATACATTATATTTAATGTATATTTTAATATAGACACATTTCTATCTCATCAAAAATTATTTTTAATTTTTATGTCACTCCATAAGGCTGTTGAAATTGGACCGCGATTTTCAATGCCAAAATCATCATGTAGTGAATACCACATTCAGTTCTCTATCGAGGATATTCAACATTATGAACATATAAATTTTAAATATATACATTCATGTGTGTATTCCACATTACATTATTTTGTAAAAAATGATGACGTTTAATGAATCCATGTTATATGATCTATGTAACACACTTAAGGATGAGATTGAAATGATTATGAAGGGTTCACCCTGATAGCGCTCCAATGCATTAGGTAATGTTTAGTATCATGATATATCATATTGTAATGGGGGATTTCCTAATTCATTTTATGAAGTTGGAGCACCATGTTGGGTGAAGTTTTACCAGATTTCATTATGTTTATGATGTAATGTTTATGTTGTTTCCACATTTCTTGGTTATGATAATCAAATTATAACATGACTTTATGTTCATGTTTCTGTAGGGCTCCATTGATTTTTCCATTAACTAACATGTATTGTATTATTCATGTTATTCATTGTTTACTCCCTTACTCGTCTTTATATTTCACCATTTTCTTATGTATTTACTCATGTTATCCCACACAATGATAGGTACGAAAGAATTTTGTGGTCATATAAAAGAGGTTTTCAAAAATGATGTTTTATTTTATGTCTTTAGTTGTCATGTAATGTTCCTAATACCCAATGGAACCATAAATATAAACATTTCGGGTATTATTATGTGCGTTCTTATGTAATAAATCATGATTAAGTGTGTAATAAAGACTAGTGTTGGTATAGTTTGTATGAGAGGATATGTTTAGTTATTTTTGGGATTTGGATTAGAAAACCATAATGAAACACTTCAGGATGAGACTAAGTATAATAAAAACATCACTTAAATTTGGTGATTATAGAGCAAGTGTTTTTTAATGAAAATATATCCCTTTCTGGATATGAACAAGTAGAGGTGGTTCTAACATATATGTATCTAGGGGTAAAACATGAAAACTCCGCTTTGAGCATGAATCGAATGGGAACTGGTTGATAGAAATGGGCCATGATGCACTCCAAGTTTGACAATCCTAGGGGATATGCATTTATAAATTCATAATATTAGTATGAACAATTATTAAGGAAGAAAAAAACCCCTAAAAATATATTCTTAGGAAAAAGATCAAGGATAACATAGATTAAATCATAGAAATTCATAACTTAAGGAAAAAAATGTAATTTAATATGTTATCCCATTTGTTATCGTATCCCCCATTATGTGTTTAATAGTTTAGAAAATATCCACATAATTTTCCTTTTATTTAAGAATATGATTGGTAAAATGAGGATTGATGAAAATAATCGATGTGAATAACAATGTGATGATTGTTTTAATGAGATATCTAATCTGATGGGGGTGGTAATTGAAATCATTATCATGAAACACTATCAGTTAACTCAATAATTGAATTGAAACATTGGTCAAGTGGAACATCCCACACCCCAAAGAAAGAATAAGTCACTTTCAAGACCTTCATGAGAAAAAGGCATCCTACATTCCATGGATCATATGATCCTTCACTCCCCAAAAAATGGATCAAATCCAACAAAAAGATCGTATCCATCCTTCAATGTTCAAACAATAGAAGGTTCTTTTGGATGCTTATGGTATAGAGGATGAAGTTGGTCAATGATGTATATTGATCAAAAATATGAATCATGAGGAATGGATCGAGGTGATGGGATTGAAGTATTTCCAAAAAAAATTTAATAAATATTATCCACTCACCATCTATCGGATGATGAAAAGATATTTCTTGCACTCATGAAAATACATGACGAATCTATTAGGGAGTAAATGGAAAACACCATTAGACATTCAAGATACACCACTATTTTTTCATTACCATTTATTACAATGTGGAACACTTCTTTTGTGGTTTAAAACCTATCCTGTCACAACCCATCCTCGGGGCTCGTGTTGTGACTACCCCGAGCCCGTCTTTCATAAGATAGGGGCTAGCAACTAGCACCAAAGGTGTAAATCCCGAAGCTGGGAAGGCATTCCCTTTAACAAAAGTCAAAAAACAAAACAGAGTATACAACATGAAGTAAACACTAAGTGAATACTGTATACAAAAAGTAGTGATAAAACTAAAGGGGCCAGAAATACAAGACCAACAGTAAAGTACAGGTACAACAGAAATCAAGAACAACTAAAAAAGGGACAACAACTAAAAAGGGAATCTCCTAGATCATCTACTGAGTATCCTATGTGAAGGGTAGTTATAGACTTCCACCTCATCACTCCATGTCTATCGGTCCTCTCTATGTACCATCTCGTCGTGTGGTCCACCTCCGAGTAACGTCTGGTCCTGGCTCGCTCACGGCCTCCGTCAACTCTATCTGTCGTCTACATCCAACACAATGAAGTGCATGCATAGACCGTGCAGGGGTGAGTATAACAATACCCAGTAGGGACCCCGAGACCCCTGATGGTCTCCTAGAATCCACAAATGATATACCACAGAAGAGCGATACAACCACAAAGTATCAACCAACCCTACTTAGGTATATGCCCATACATATACGTAAGTTATCAATCTCAGTTCGGCTCCAACTCTCTAGCCCAAGCACAACCCAGTCCACATAAAATGTTAAGTCAATCAAATCAATGATAATGATTGAACATCAAGACTCAGATCAAATAGGTATACATCATTCATATAGTGATGGAGATGATCAGATGTAGTCCCTGATTCATCGAAGCTGTCAAAACCACATAGGATACAAGACAAGCTAAGGTGTCCAACCCACACAGGATAACAGACAAGCAACTTTGTCAGATCCACACAGGATACCATTATAGAGTTCAATACTGTCGGACCCACACTGGATGCAAGAACAATAGTCATCATCATCAAACCCTTAGAGGATCCCAGTACGGTAGTCATCGCTGTCGAACTCATGGAGGATCCTAGTACAGTAGACGTCGTAGTTGCAGCAAGATCTAGGGTTTCCGTACACAGCACCCTCATTTGTGGGAGGGTCTACTCCTCGAGAAAAGGGTTTGATACATAAACTATCAAGAAGTAGATAGTTGATTTGTCTAGATGTTCCGCCTCATTAAAGGTAACCCAACGCGATAGACGGTGTGCCAATCGGACGCTCGGTCTGAGAGTTATTGGATTTTCTATTCTAGGGGCCTGGTTGGAATTACACTCATTCCAAACCTGAATGTTTTCCAAAGTTGTCCAAAAATTACATAGAGTATCTTAAAAGGATTTCTTCCTCTCAAGGGTCCCAGTTCTGCAGGCGGTGTGTCAATCGGATGCGCGGTCCTTGTGTTATACACGTTTAAGTGTAACGGGCCTGGCCCATCAAGCCTGGTGGGCTGGCGGCTCGGCCTGTCCTAGCTCGGTGGGTTCGACCCAGTTGGGGGTTTGGCCCAGCCCGGTGGGGTGCAGCCTAGCCCCGCACTATGGGCCTGCCCGCGCAATGGCAGCCAGGCCAGCTGGTCGAGTGGAGCGAGGGGTGGGGGGACCCAGTTTTCTAAAACAGCGGCACCGAGCATCGCCACCTCTCCTACCCAGTCAGCTGAAGCTGGATGGTCTTCTCTGGTGTGATCGGCCCGCACACTAGGTCGTTGCCTCCTCCACTCGGCACTGCAGTTTCCTCCACCCAGCCAGAAGGTAGCCGGCTTGTTCACCCGCCGAATCAGCCCGCATAGTGCGGGCCGCAGTTTCTTCTATAGTGTAGTGCCACAAGGCGTCACAGTCCTTCTGTCTGGCTGGCTAAGGTCATCCGGTTTAGCTGGGCAGGCGGCCCTTGGATACGGGCCGCACCTCCTCCGCAACGCGGCCCCAAGGGTGCCACGGGTCCTTCAGCCCATCCAGCTTTAGCGGGACTGTCCTTCTTCGGCCGAGTGGCCCACACTTGCATGCCAAAATTTCTTTCCTCGGGCACGCTGCAACATCACCGCGCCCATCCGGCTCTGCCATCATCACAAACATAAACCAGGTTCAATAGAGAGATGTCGAGCCATGTTTTTTCAGCATGCGCCCTCTTCATTAGTTGATAAGAACTTGATTAGCATCATTCAAAATGAACTCCATGGTGCGAGGGTAATATACACATGTATGAATAAATAAATATTCCATATTTCCCCCTACCTCGATTCAAGGTTCGTTCATCGTTGACATAGAAAAGGGAGTCGCCGAAGATGGTGTCTAAGAAGATGGTGTCGTTCTGTTGACGTTGGAGGAAGAGATGTTGGCGATGATCTTCACGGGTGATGTCTTCTCCCTTGTCATGGAGGAATAAGAAAGAAGATAAGTGTTCTTCATAGGCGTCATTGTTCTTCGTGGGCGTCACCAGTCATCGTTGAGAGAGTAACACTTTTATTCTAATTCTCCAGAGCCTCCCCAATCGAATATTTACCAACGGAAATAAAATAAAAAGGATTCCCAATTTAATAATGCCAACCATTTCAAATCAATTCAAATTAACCAATTAATTAAGGGAGGTTAGTTAATTAAATCGATTTGGTTGGCACAATTAACGGAGGGAGATGGAGAGGCTCATCCATTAAGTGGAATATCGAAATTTAAAAAGGGGGGTTCATGGGAGTTAAATGGGAGGTGAAGAGTTAGGTGCTTGTGTGGGCCCCACCACTTATTATCCTCTCGTGGGAGGTTTTGTGGGTTCAGGTCCCCACCCAAACTTCCCTTTGGAGCAAATAACCACCAAAAAAATTGTGTAATACAAAAATTTTATTTAATTTTCTATGAATCCCCAAATTATAAATTCTTCTCTTGACCAAATGAAACTATAGTAAAGGTCTCCTTAAGCGAATATTGACTCTACGAGTTCATCGGTGCCCTAGGATTTTAATTCTGAGCACTTCTTCAAAAGATAGAAAACCCCGCACGTATGTTTACTGAATGTACATGAACAAAACATCAGAAAATGATTTCGGGCACCCCGGGCCTTGGAATCAGGCACCGTCAAAAACTGCGGACTCGTAAAGTTCCAAATTTTTTATGAAAAAAAATTCCTTGAAATTTCCGGGTCTTTGCATTACCCCCACCTTAGGACTTTATGTCCCCATAAATCTACAACACAAACTATGAAAACAAATGGGGATACTGAACACGAATTTGAGCCTCCCGCTCCCATGTACTCTCTTGGAGGTTCCCTTACTGCCAGTGAACGCGCAATAGAGGAATCGATCGTCCACGCAGGACCTTCTCCTATCGATCCTAGATCTCCACCGGGAACTCCATGAATGTTTCTCCATTATCGATGTCCATCTCCCTATGTTCGATGATTTGGGATGGGTCATGCACGTATCTCCTCATCTGAGATACGTGGAAGACGTCATGCACCCAATGAAACTGAGGTGGAAGGTCCAGGCGGTAAGCCTCATCTCCTACTCTGCTGAGGACCTGAAACAACCCGATAAAACCCATATATAACTTGACGCCTCAGACAAATATCCATAGACCTCGACATTGTGATACCCATTAGAAGATGTGGTCACCATCCTCGAACTCCAGTAGTCTCTATCTCTTATCAGCATAGGACTTTTGTCTACTCTGTGTAGTCTTCATCCACTTGTGATTGATCTGCAACTTCTCTGTCGTACCCTACACCATGTCTGGTCCTAAAAGGGATGACTCCCCTAGGTCATTCCAGCATAGAGGTGAACTGCAAGGTCTGTCATACAGTGCCTCCAAACGTTCCATTCCAATGGTGGAGTGGTAGATGTTGTTGTATGCAAACTCCACCATGGGTAAGTGATCCTCCTTACTGCGACCAAAGTCTAGGACACATGCACGGAGCATGTCATAGAGAGTCTGAATAGTCTTCTCATTCTGACCATCCGTCCGAGGATGGACGGTGGTGCTCAAGTGAAGTTTTCTACCGAAAGCCTCCTGCTACTCCTCAATAACCAGGAAGTGAAACAATTATCTCGATCAGAGATGATAGTCGATGGAACACCATGAAGCCATACGATCTCATGAACATAGAGGCATCACAATCGCTCTACTGAGCCATGCTATCTAACGGTAGGAAGTGATATGACTTGGTGGGTCAGTTAGAAATCACCCAGATAGAGTCATGTCCTCTTGATGTGCGTGTAAGTCCCATCACAAAATCTATGTAAATTCGGTCCCACTTCCACTCTGGGACCTCTAAGGGTTGTACCAAGCCTGATGGTACCTGGTGCTCTGCCTTCACCTCCTGAAAAGTGAGGCACCATTATACAACACACTACTACAACCTTCATCATACCAGGCTACCAATTCCTTCATCTGAGTTCCTGATAAATCATCACCACTCCTGGATTTACCGCTAGAGGAGAAGTGTCAAACTCCCTCATCACTTCCTCCTATAATTCAACTGGTACCATGGAACGTCCTCTGAAGAGGATGACATGATCCCACCTTCAGAATATCCATACAATTCCTTCCCTATGAATATATATTCACTTCATTACTCATAGTCAACATCCCCATGCTATGCCTCCCTGACTCACTGAAGAAGTGGAGGAGTGACTGTGAGAGACTGAAGAAAGGCTACCCCATCTTTATCCACAAAGGATATCTGCAATGCGGCTAGCTGCTCTGTCGCCTCTCCTAGTAGATGAATGCCCGATCTCTTACTGAGAGCATTTGATACAACATTTCCCCTTACCAGGAGTATAGACTATCTCGAAGTCAAATTCCTGAAGGAACTCAGGCCATCGCCACTATCTCAGGATCACGTCCTTCTGCGAGAAGATGAACCTATGACTCTAGTGGTCAATGTAGAATATAATGTTCTCATCCATCAGATAGTTCTGCCACATCATCAAGGAGAAGACCGATACTACTAACTCTCTGTCATGGGTAGCATTATTCTACTCGTGTTGTCTCAACTGTCATGAACCATACTCGATAACCGCTTACTCCTGCACTAGGACACACCCGATTCTAGTCCGTGATGCACCGCAGTAAACAACGTACCCTATGACCTCATCTGGCAGCCTCAAGAGGGGTGAACTAGTCAAACATTGCTTCACCTCTTGAAAGATCTGCTGGCATCTCTCTATCCACATGAAGGGTTTCCCCTTCTTTGTCAATGTTAAAAGCAGTGCTGAAACTCTGGAGAAGTCTGCCACAAAACTCCGATAGTACCCAGCCAGACCTAGGAACCACCGCACCTCCATCACACTCCTTAGTGGCTCCCAAGCAAGTACAACCTCAATCTTCACTAGATCCACTGAAACTCCACCATCGGAGATGATGTGTCCCAGGAAATGAACCTCTCAAATCTAGAACTGGCACTTCGAGAGCTTACCATAAAGTCGGTGCTCTCGAAGTGTGTCATGTACTACCCGCAAATGGTAGGCATGCTCCTCCTTAGTAGTCGAGTAAATCAATATGTCGTCAATGAAGACTACAACAAATCGATCGAGGTATGGCTGTAAGATTTTGTTCATGAGACTCGTGAACACTTATGGAGCATTGGTTTCACCGAAGGGCATAACCAAAAACTATTTGTGGCCATACCGACACCTGAAGGCCGTCTTCTGTACATCTGCATCTCGACCTCTGAGCTGATGATAGCCTGACATGAGGTTTATCATTGAGAACCATGGTTCTCCCATGATCTGATCATATAGGTCGTCAATCCAAGGGAGTGGTTACTTATTCTTCACAAGCACCAGATTCACGCGACGGTAGTCGACACACAGTTTCAAGCTCCCATCTTCCTTCTTAGATAACAAAATCAGAGATGCCTAGGGTGAAACACTGGGTCGGACAAATACCTTCTCTTACATGTCATCCAGCAGTACCCACAGCTCACGAAGCTCGGTGGGAACCATCCTATATGGTGGAGTAGATACCGATGTTTCCCCGGGGTACAGGTCGATGTATAAGTGTACCTCTCTATGATGAGGTAGTCCTGAAATGTCATCAGGAAAAATGTCAGTGTATTGATCCACCACAATAGGAAAAATCTGATTTCATACATCAACTGCTCTGAGGATGAGACTAGCCAACTAATTTGTGATCAGCTTCCCCCTCCTCTGTGTAAGTCCATCTTGCACTGCAAAGGTTCCTTTATCGACGCTGAAGGTGAACCTAGTCCCATCTGTGTGGGCACACTGCACTTTGCGCCTAATACCCTTAATATGAACATGAACTATGTATAACGAGTCCATACCCAGGATGATTTCGTAATCCCTCGATGCCGCTACAAGAAGATCCCAAACGAAGCACTCGCCTCCTAGAGAAAGCTCACACTGTCGACACTAGTGCATAATCATCGAGTCTGCTCCTATAATAGTCTCTAGCCGTAAGGATCTAGCCAACGACTCTGTCAAAATATCCGATCTCCAAACAAGGGCAGTGGCAATAAAATAATGACTCTCGCCTATGTCTATAGGTACTGGAGAATGGTTGCAGTAGACACAGATAGTTCCTCGAATCATCTCAGGTGTGCCATGATCATAGGTCTCGACGGCCTGGAGTTGAGCCCACCTATGTCCTCCATCGCCCTATGGTCAGGGTGGACCTCCATGTGGTGCTAGTGGTAGTGCCTCAAAACATCATCCACCACCTGCTTCTCAGCTAGCTCCTCTTCCACGTCCTCCTTCTCCCGGCAGACCACCACGGTCAAACCTCTACTGTGTGCTTCTCGTTTTCATGTCAGGTCAGGCAGTCCTGAGCCATGTGGCCCAATCCATCGCAAGCATAACATTGTCTTCTCCCCATAAGGATAGCTATGTTTCATATTCCCCACAAAATAAAACTTGTATCCCGAGATCGCCCACCTGATGGACTAGTCCTCTTGGACCTCCGTGACATCTGTCTACTACCGGCGGCATGAGACCCCTCTACGTGTCACCCTGTGGTGGGTCTCACCGCTGGTTACTTCTCAGCGAGAAAAATCTCCACTAGAAGGGATCACTCCAGTAACCCTACCTATGTCGGGATACTGAGGATAATCATTGAATCCCTGATCTCATTCTAGAGTCCCTGCTCAAATGTCTAGGTCCTAAAGAACGGGTCCCATACCATATCTATGGAGTAGTGTGAGAGGTCGGTGAACATCACTGAGTACTGTGCTACTGTCATGATGCCATGTTATAGATGTAGTAACTCTTGATTCTTCACTACATGAAGGGTGGCTAGAACAAACTCAGAGCAGAACAGACTCTCGAAGTCTGTCCTGAGTAAAGATGCCTCATCATGCACCTGGAGCATCAGGCTCCACAATCTACCTGCTATTGTGTGCAGGAGACTTGCGGAAAGGATCTCCATAAGGTCAGCCAGTGCCCCTACCAATCTGCAAATTCTCATGATAGCCTCCATCCAATCTTTAGCTTCTTGTGGGTCTGTCTCTGCGCAGAAACTAGGCTGCCTCTGTCGCTGGAACTCATGCAACTCACTCAGGTGGCGTGCACTCTCTGCTGAAGCGGATGGTGGTATCGGTGGCTGAGCGGGTAGTGATACTGTTGGTGCCTCCACTGTGATGGGGTGCTGCACCAAGGCCTCATCAAAAGTGGGCTACCATCTCGTACGTAACTCAGAACCCTAGCTGGCTGCCATCGTGGGGAAATCCTGAAAAGAAACAGGTGCTCCACTGTCAAAATAGTATACCTGATGAGATGACTCATTGTAATCACAAAGAAAACATTAAAAACACACATGAAATCATTGTTTTTGTGAAATGAGTCTGAAATCATAGGTTAGGGTCCTGGTTTATGGATACGTCGGTCGCCGCACCAACACTAGACTCCCTAGACTAAAAACCGCACTCAATACTCTTAACACAATTGTTTCACAGAAAAGAATGATCAGTGTCCTGTGTTCTTTGGTAGAACCGACTCCTCTGATACCAATCTGTCACAACTCGTCCTCGGGGCTCGTGTCGTGACTACCCCATGTCCGCCTTCCCTATGCCAGGGGCGGGTGACTAGCACCAAACGTGTAAATCCCTAAGCTGGGAATACATTTCCTTTAAGAAAGTAAACAAACACAATACAGTACGCAAAAAAATTTAAAAACTAAGTGAATACTATATACAATAAGTAGTACTGAATGTAAAGGGGCCGTAAATACAAGCCCAAATGTAATTTATAGGTACAAAGGAAAGCAAGAACAACTGAAAAAGGGACAGCAGCTAAAAAGGGCAGCTCTTCGATCGTCTGCCGTGTATCCTGCCTGAAGGGTATGTATAGATGTCCACCTCAGCACTCCATATATATCAGTCTGCTTTGAGTATCATCTCGTTGTTTGGTCCACCTATGGGTACCGTGCGGTCCTGGATCGATCTCGGCCTCTGTCAACACTGTCTGTCATCTGCATCCAACACAACGAAGTGCGGGCATATCCTGTGTAGGGGTGAGTATAACGATACTAATAGGGACCCTGAGACCCCCGAATGTCTCCTAGAATCCACAAAGGATATACCACATGATAAATATACAACCACGAAATATCATCTAACCCTACATATGTATATGACCATACATATACCTAAGTTATCAATCGTAGTTCAACTCCAACTCTCGAGCCCAAACACAACCCAGTCCACAGAGGAAGTAAAGTCAATCACATCGATGATAATGAATGAAAGCCAATACTCATCTCACACATGTATACATATTTCGTATAGTGATATAGATGATCATATGTAGTCACTGATTCATCTAAGTTATCATACCCACACAGGATAAGAGACCAGCTAAGCTATCAGACCCACACAGGATACAAGACCAGCTACTCTGTCAGACCCACATAGGATACAAGTACAAAGGTCAATAATATAAAACTCACACAGGATAGAAGAACACTAGTAATCACCAACGAACCCATGGAGGATCCCAGTATCATATTCATCGCTGTCAAACCCTTAGAGGGTCCCAATACAGTAGACATCGCAGTTGCAGCCACCTCTATGTGTCCTGCACATATCACGCTCGATTCCGGGAGGGTCTTCCCCTCGAGCAAAGGGGTTGATACATCAACTATCACGAATTCTAGAGTTGATGTATCCAAATGTTCGGTCTCATCAATTGTTACCCAACGCGACAAACGGTGCGTCAATCAGATGCATGGTCTGAGAGTTATTGCCTTATCCATTTCAGGGGACTGGTTGTAATTACGCTCATTCAAAACACGGATGTTTTCTACAGTTGTTGAAAAATAACATACATAATCACAAAAGGACCAATTCTTCATGAGGGTCCCAGTGCCACAGACGGTGCATTAATTAGACGCATGTTAATTGAGTTATACACATTTAAGTTTAACGGGCCTAGCCCATCCTAGATCAGCAGGTCCAACCCAGTTGGGGGGTCAGGCCAGCCCGGTGGGGCGCTTCCTGGCCTGACGTTGTGGTTAAGCCCACGCGAGGGCGGCCCAGCCCTTTTTTGGCCACGGCTCGGCCAACTGGCTGAGCAGAGCAGGGGGGTTTGAAAAGGTTGTGTCTCCCCTCCTACCTAGCTGGTCGGTCTTCTCCGGCACGAGCGGTCGGCATAGTGAACCACTGTCTCCTCCACGGTGTGCCTCTTGGAACCGCAGTTTCTTCCGCTCGGCCGGTAGTTGGCCGGCCAGTTCGCCCTCCGAAGCGGCCCACCCAGTGCGGGTCGCGGTTTCTTCTTTAGCGCCATGCCACAAGGCATCACAGTCCTCTTTTCCAGCCTGCTATGGCCGGCCGGTTTGGTCCGGCAAGCAACCGGTGGATACAGGCCCCACCTCCACTGTAGAGTGGCACTAAGGGCGCCATGGGTCCTTCAGCCCAACCATCGTTAGCCAGCTAGTTCTTCCTCGGCTGATCGGCCCATAGTTGGATGCCATAGTTTCTTTCTTACGGCATGGTACGACGGCACCGTGCCCTTCTGGCTCTGCCATCATCACCAACACAAACAAGGTTCAACAAAGGTACGTCGGGCCATGTTTGTTCGGCCAGTGCCCTCCATGTTAGATGATAACAACTTGATCACCATCAATCAAAATCAACACCAAGGTGCGAGGGTAATATAATCATGTAAGAAAAAATAAATATTCCATATTTCCCCTACCTCAATTCAAGGTTTTTTTGTCATAGACACGGAAAACAGCATCACGGAAGATGGTGTCATAGAGGATGGTGTCGTTCCATCAATTTCGGAGGAAGAGATGTTGGTGATGATCTTCTCGGGTGATGTCCTCTCCCCTGGCGCGGCGGAAGAAGAATGATGATGGGCGTTCTTCATATGCATTTCCATTCTTCATGGGCGTCACTATTCTTCATCGAGAGAGAAACACTTTTCTTTTAATTCTCCAGAGCTTCCCCAATCGAATATTTTCCAACGATAATAAAATAAAAAGGCTTCACAATTTAATAATGCCAATAATTTCAAATCAATTCAAATTAACCAGTTAATTAAGGGATATTAATGAATTAAATTGTTATATTTGGCATAATTAATGGAGGGAGGTGGAGAGGCTCCTCCATTATGAGGAAGGTCAAAAGTTAAAAAGGGGGGTTCATGGGAGTTAAAGGGGAGGTGAAGAGTTAGCAACTAGTGTGGGCCCCACCACACATTATCCTCTCATGGGAGGTTATGTGTGGTGTGGGCCCCACCCAAACATCCCTTTGGAGGAAATAACCACCAAAAAATAAAATTGTGTAATACAAAAATTTTATTTAATTTGCTACGAATCCCCAATTTATAACATGTATTCTTGACCAAATGCAACTACTGTAATGGTCTCCTTAAGCGAATACCGCTACTACGAGTTCATCGGTGCCCTCAGATTTCAATTCTGAGCATCGGTTCAGAAGATAGAAACGCATGCACGTATGTTTACGGAACGTACCGGAGCAAAACTTGAGAAAATGATTCCGGGCACACCGGGCCCCAGAATCATGTGCCGTCAGAAACTGTGGACTCGTAAAATTCCAAAGTATTTAAGAAAAAAAATTCCATGAAATTTCCTGGTCCTTATATAGAATATGGAAATCCATAGAGATTCGTGACTTTGACATCTTTGAAGAGATTATCTAAAGTTCCCTCAAATTTGAGAGGGAGATATGAGAATCTCAGGGGTATAAGTGGGATAAGATAAAAAAATAGAATTTAATTTTGGTAGTCTAATGGATAAATACAATGGTTCTATAAAATTACAGCACCTCACTTTTAAAAAGTGTGTAAATAAGAACACTGGAAAATTTTGGATGGGGATGAGAAAATTCATTAGGGGTGAGATGGAAGGACACCAAGCTAGTGATTACCGAAAAAATAAACCCACTACATAAATTGAGGAAACTAATTCTTCAATCGATCCTCAACACACTATTAATTTCTAAAACTACAAAGAATAAGACCACTTTACGAACCAGTGCCCTCAACTATGGGTTTTCAAGGGCAACCGAAAACCTCCAAGGAAGTAAGGGAAAGCTTTTTCCATCAATACCACTAATGTGAATCCCAAAAATGTTGTTTTAAAAAGTATTATTGTTATTCATTCATGAATAGTGAACATAATTTTTGATTATGGTTTTATGAATTTTTTTATCTCAAAATTTTAGTTGAATAATAGAAACATCACCACAACGATTGGGAGTAAAAATTTCAGTGAAAATGGAAAAGGGTGCAATTATATCATTCCACAAATATATCTCATCCCCTGTAACAATTTCTCGAATGAACATCCCATAGAACCACATCATATTTCCCTTGGTGTATTTTGATGTAATACATGAAATGGAAGGTATTTCACTATATTGAGCCAACATAAATTTTCGCCAGAGGGAAATAACTCTCCATTTGGTGAATCGACCCATGATTCTATATAATTATAAGGAGGATGAATAATATTCTCTAGAACCATCATCTCAAGCATGAATATTAATTCCCCAGAAGCATGTGTATCTTCCATAGATGAATGATTCGGAGGAAAGAACCATCCTCGATGACATGCCTACTGTGAGAGAATTCACTGATGTGTTTCAGGATGAATTTCCTGGTATTCCTTCTATAAGAAATGATGAATTCATGATTGATCTTACAGCTACAATATTTCTGGTATCCAAGTCCCCATATATATTGGATGTTGTGGGTCATAATGAAATAAATAAATCACTAAATGAGAATATGGATAAAGGGTATATACACCCATCTACATCACCATTGGGTGCACCAGTCCTATTTGTCAAGATTAATGATGGGTCAATGTGCCTTTGTATTTGATATTGATAGATCAGAAAGATCATGATAAAGAACAATTATTCTTTTCCATGAATGTATTACTTTTTTAATTAGATACATGGAGAATAATAATTCTCCAAGGAGGATATGAAAAAGGAGAATCTATATAAAATGTACAATAGGTGTGTGTTCTTCTTAATGTCTCATTCTTGGGGAATATCATCAGAATATGTGGGATATCTGTGGAATGTCCAAAATAAAAGAAATTGAGGGATATATAACAAATACATCTATGATGGATATCAATACCTTCCTGGGGTTAGCTAGATATTATATCTAATTGGTGGTAAATTTATCAATATTTTAAAACCTTCTTACCAAGATAACTTAGAAGGGATTCAGGTATGCTGGGAATGTTGAATGTGAAGAAAGCTTCATACACATGAAAAATAGGCCTATAACTTCCCGTGTGCTCATAGTACTATCAAGTGGAGAAATTTTTTTAACTATAGTGATTCCATGAATAAGATCATGGGTTGTGTGTCGAAATAAAATGACAATGTCAAATTCTATGCTTGAAGGAAATTGAAAATTCATGAGAAAAACTATCCCACCCGTGATCTGGAGTTGGCAGCTATAAATATTATGTAGAAAATATGGAAGCATTATATCGTTGTGGAAAAGTGTGAATAATATGGATTATAAATTTATCAAAAATATATTTACATATAAAGATATGAATATGTTCCAATGAATATGGATAAATCTCATCAAGGATTACAACTTCTCCATTCATTACACCATGGGAAAGCGAACCTGGTAGAAGGTTCTCTATAAAGAAAAGGCCCAGGGATTCTACCATTGATGAAAATCTAAAAGGATCCAATATTTTAATATTTTATTAAGATAGAAATGGGAATCATAAATAATGTAACATAACTAATCCTTTTACAAATTATTCCTCGGCCGTCTCTTTTGAAACAGCTAAAGGTTGCTAAAAATTGATCTGGGAATTCCGAAAAAATTGGAACCTATCAAAAAATGGAAATTCGTATAGTTCAAAGCTAATGAAGAAGGAATTTTATGATTGGTTTCAAGAATATTTGTTCTATAAATTCCAGTGATAAATAAAGGACTTTTGGAAGATGCATGTAGTCAGAATATCTCTACTCAACCAGGAAACACAATTATTTATAGGATCTCTGAGAGCATTATTGGTGGTATAAAATGAAGGGGGTCATTGAATATATATCAATGTGTCTGGTATATTATCATTTGATGGATGGGAGGCATATTTACTAGGTAATGACACTACCATTACCCATACCAACATGGGAATGGAAAAAGATCACCATAGACATTTCCAACGGACATCCAAAGACATACAAAGGAAACAATATTATATGGGTCATTCTAGATCCACTTATAAAGTCTACAAACATTATAACAATTCAATAGGATTTATCATTGGATCTAATCTCATGGATATACATTAGAGAAGTAGTATGACTTTATGGAGTACCACTATCGATTGTTTCCAATCAAGATCCATGATTCACCTCTATGTTTTGAAAGATTCTCCAACATGATCTAAATACTGAGATGAAGTTCAGTATGGCTTGCCATCATAAAAATAATGGGCAATATAAGAAGAAAATCCAAAAACATGAGGAAATATTTAGGTCATGTTCAATTGTATTCAATGGAGGATGTAATCAAAATCTTCCCCTAGTTGTGTTCTCTTCCAACAATAGTTTACCCTCAGGAATCCAGATGTCTCCTTTTGAAGCCCTTTATTTGAAGGGGTGAAGAATACCGGCATGTTGGGATGATGTTGGAGAATGAAAACTTATAAGTCTGGAAATGGTCGATGAAATTGTGGGGAAGGATAAGACCATCCAACAACACGTCAAATCTATATAAAGTTGACAAAAGAGCTATACTGACAATCATTGAAGAGACATATAATTTGATTATTGAGACATGGCTCTTCAGTACATATCACCATAAAAGAGAGTTTTGATATTTGGAAATAAGGGAAATATTATTCTATGGAAAATTGGTCCTTTTGAGATCCTTGATCACATCATAGAAAATGCTCATCGAATAGAACTCCCACCGAACCTATCTCAATTACTTGATGTGTTCCATGTATCACTCTTAAGAGATTAAAAACCAAACCAACCACATGTAATAAAACTAGATTTGGTTAAAATGTAGAATGAGATCTCATATATAGAGAATATTGCAATGTTCTTATATCGTAGTGAAAATTTTCAACGAAAAAAGACTATACCCCTCGTAAAAGTGTTGTCAAGATTCTGCATGTTTGAAAAAGCAACATGGAAACCAGAGAAGTGATGGGGAAGAGTTACCCTCATCTGTTTTAGTGTGGGAAAAGATAATTTATAGGTTGAAATTTCTTAAGTGGGGAATGTTTTAATGACCTAAACTATTATGAATAAAATTCCCTTTTTAAAGTTCATATCGATAGAGAAAACACGTGAACTATTTTTTAAATTTTTTGATTAAATGACTGTTATGTGTCATTATCATTGATAATATAGTCATTGAACAATGATCACACAACTATTATAAATATAAGGTTTAAAAAAATACTTTAAACATAGGCAATTGAGATTATGGCCTCATCTAGAAGACTCGGGCCATACGAAACACATTTTTCAGATATCAAAAGGCATGTTGGATCACTAGGGTTCTCTCATTTCCAAGCCCAAGCTGAGCTTCAACACATTAAGCTTGAATGGAATCTCCAATTATATTAGTTCATGTTAATATATATTTCCTCCCAAGAGAAGTTATCCGAGCCTCCTGTAGAGTTTGACAAAATCTGACACCTTACCCTTAGGTCATATATGGGTGTTATTAGGGGTTATGTTACAAGGTATTAGTAACATATTTTGTTATCCTTTCTTATAAAAAAATTATTGTTCCATGAATTATTTTATTGGAATAGTAATTTATAAAAATTTATGACTTTTATAAATTGATTTTTCGTGTAAAAATCGTACTTTTGAGATGTATATATATTATTATATTAAACTATGGGTTTTATTAATAATATTATACAACGAATATTATAAATGATGATTATATTAGTTCCCTATATGTAAATGATTATGTAATAATTTTGATAAAAGTTATATTTTTATATGATAAAATAAAAAGTGTAATCGTAAAGATATTATTTTAGAGAATTAATGATTTTTGAAATAATTACTATTTTTAAAAAATATTATTTACAAATTATTTTATTGATAATAAATCAATATATATTTTGATTATTTTAATGGTAATTTTTAATAAGGTTTAAAACTTTTTTTATAACCCACCAATTTTTAATAAATATTAGTTCTCATTAAAAAATAAATAATTCACATATCTAGAAAATGACATATACAAAATGAATATTTTTTTTAGAATTAGGACTTCGAAATTATCCCAAACAGAATTTTTTAAAATTTTATGTGACTGTTGATTTTTTAGGTAAAAATTAAATTATATATAAATCTATAATGTGTTTTATGAAAACATAATTACTCAATAGTGATGTAATAAATACCATAAAATTGATCTTTCTAATAATATACTTTTCCGATTTAATATAATGTGAATTTTTATTTAATTTTCTTATTTTATAATTTCATAGTATATCATCTAAAATGTGTAAAATATTTTATGATTTTAAATTAATTTCTATAATAATGTGACTCAAATTAACATAAGAAAGAATAATATTTTAATATATACATCCAAAAGCCTTATATCTAAATATTTTATTACCTCCCTTTATTTGAGGAAATGAAACCATTTTCCAAATTATGGTGGTTAACCATCTCTATGAATAATAATTTTTCAATTTCATTACTACTTTCGTAGATGGTCATAAAATTATTATACATGTTAAATAATATTTTAATTGGTATATTATATCCACTTTTATGGAAGGTAACTAATATATATACATTATATTAAATAAAATAATATTAGTTCTTGATAGTCAGAAAAGTAACCAAATTAAACTAATCATTTATCATTAACATTTAATAAAATTATTCACTATCTTTTAAGAAATAAAAATAAAATATGGGACCATTAAAACATTTTACAAGTGAATTTATACCATTCCATTTCAATTCTAGTTTTTGATTTCATTTTTAATATAAAATACATAACTAAACTTAAATGGATCGACCATGAATCCATAAAATGATTGCACCTGAAACAATAAAATTAATGAATTATTATTAATGAAATTGTTATAATATGTTATAAAAGGATCATATAAGTTATTATAAAAATTAAAACACTTACCCAATGAATTTTTAACTTCATTAAAAAATTTATAAATGTGATTATGTTATTCAAAACTAATTAGAAGAAAGATATAACAGCGTCTCCTCTCAATTTTAATTCAATGAGATATATGCCTCATTAAACACATATTCTTTGGGTTAAACGTATATATCATGATTATGAAGTTCCAACCCTACTTGAGAAATCAATTATTAATATCTTAAGCTAAATATCAACATTAATTATTTTTATTAAAATTACATTCACATATTAAATTAATTTAATTAGTACATAAAACAATGAAATGTTATTTATAGGGAACTTTCATCTAAAAATTATCCTTTTAATGGTTCAATAAAAACATTCTTTTTTATCAATGCCCATGCTTTATAAATAAATTTCAAAAAATGTTTTTTTTTTCTGCAATTATTTTTTAATTAATTTTTAATCATTTTTATATTTTTACAAAATTTATTGAATTGTTCAATTTTTAGTTTTTTAGAAATGGCACATTGATACATTTTCGAAAATAATACAGAAGGATTGTTTTGTTAACAAATACAGAGTGAGGTGATCTTCTCACCATTATGACACTATAATAAATTAAAAAAAATTTATAAACATCTATGTTTATTTTCAAATAAAAAAAATTCTTTTCTATTTTCATGGTGTTTTAAAAATATGTCATTTTTAATGTGGAAATGTGTATTTTTTTTAGTATTTTCTCAATGATCACTTTGAAAGTATTTTAATATATATTAAAATTAATTATTCAATATTATGAATTATTTAATTTGATCTATTCCGATACCATCCACAATATTTTATTAAATGGATATGATCACTTTGAATGGGGATGTACTATTTTGATACCATTCACTATAGTATTCTAGATGGTTTTCGATTCTTTCAACTAATTGCGTAATGTTATTTATATTTTTTATTCTTGTTGTATTAAAAAAATTATTTATTAATCCAATCATATGAGGAATGATTTGGATATGAAATACAATGGTCTGGCCTCATTATATATAGTTTCTTAATGCATCGGTAGTTCTCATGAAAGAAATGAGTTAGACAATCCAAATTAATTAGATCATGGTAGTTATAAACATTATTTTGAATGGACTTGACAGTAGAGATGAATTTTTCCCGAATAGTTTATTTTCTACCTAGTAGTTCTAATCCATCTTATGAAAGGTCATTTGGGTAGATGTCCTATGATTCCAAAGTCTGTTGAAACCAATAATTATTCATTGCCTTACTTAATATTTAACCTATTATTATACAATATTATTTCATTGTGATATTATATCAAGATGCATTTCATCCTCAGTTATTAATTCAATGTCACGTGTCTTCAATTATTTACTCTCACATGCTAATTATGCTTATTGATCTAAGATTACTTCTATTATACGTAAATGTTATATAGAATTAGAATTCACCTGTCTCATATGTTTTGTATTTCCCTAGGATTCCAATAATTTTATTATACTGGAATATGATATGTGAATAATTGTATATTTAAAATCATCACTGTATTTTATTTTACATTTTCAATTGGAATTTTAGGATCATTTATGAATCTGGTTTTCTAAAACTACTAAACATATCAGTCCATCAATATTTGATTCCATTTATATTGTAGCAATGTAATAATGAAACCAACAATATTTGAAAACTAGGGGTGAGGGAGTTAAAGAAGTTATCAAATTGAGTTTAGTATAATTCTTAGGAACTATATGGTGGAAACTATATATTATAAGGATAAACCCTATGAAATAATTTAAAAATACACCTAAGGAAACCAAACAAACCATTTAAAGATCATTTATGAATAAATTCTCAATTTAGATTAAGTTGTTATCATATTATGCATTATGATTTGTAATGTTATGATATAATCTACTGTATTATATCATTTAGAAATTGTTAATATGTGAATGATTTGGTACCAAGTTAATTCACAAGATCAAAAGAGTTTTAATGATCATTTCATTGATGGGCGTATGATAATTTTTTAAAGGAACTGGTGTCCATAACATTTTCATTATAAGGGGACACAATATCGAGTAATAAACTGAAAATGAAAATAATTTTATATTTATTATTGCTTCAAAGGGGTAAAAGTTTAGGAGATTATGATAGTGAATGTCACGACCCGTCCTCGGGGCCCGTGCCGTGACTACCCCAAGCCCGCCTTCCATAGGCCAGGGGCTGGCGACTAGCACCAAGGCGTAAAATCCCAGTAGACCGGGAAGGCATTGCCTTTATAAGTAACAACCACACAGAGTCAGCAAGCGGAAAGTAAAGTGCAGAAAGTAAAAGGGGCCGGAAATACAAGCCCAACTGTAAAGTACAACTGGAAAAGTAAAGTACAGCAACTGAAGAAAAGACGGCGGCCTCGTGTCGTCCACTGGCAATCCCACCTGAAGGGTGGGTACAGATAGCCTCCAGGCTCCTCGGGTCCCACGTCCGCTCCGAGCACGTCCCGCCCAGTGGTCCACCTCTAGGTACCGTCCTGCTCCACGCCCCAACCGCGATCAGCGCTGTCCGTCGTCTGCAACCAACACCACGAAGTGCGGGCATAGCCCGTGCAGGGGTGAGTACAACTACTCAGTAAGGACCCCGAGACCCCCGAAGGTCTCCCGAAATCCACAAAGGATATAGCACAAAAGAAAGATGCAATCACGAAGTAACATCTGACTCGACTTAGGTATATGCCCATACATATACCTAAGTCCCCAATTCTAGCTCTGCTCACGAGCTCAAGAACAACTCAATCCACAAAGGAAAGCAAGACTCAAATCCACAAGGAGAGTAAACAGTAAATCCACAAAGGATAGTTCAACACAATCCACAAAGGAGAGTAACATAAGATTCAGCTCAACCAGGTATACTTTTTCAGATGACGTCAAAGACGATCACTGATCCGTCTCAGTCGTCGGACCCACGAAGGATCGATAGGTACTAACCCCCGCAGAAGACCCACACAGGATCGGGCTCACACAGAACCTGTAGGCAGTGGCTCACACAGAACCAGTAGGCAGTGGCTCACACAGAACCGGTAGTAGGACCCACATAGGATCGGGCACTGATCCGCGTAGGATCGCTGAGTGCAGTAGTCGACGCAGTCCACTGAGGTCCCTGCACAGTCGTCGCTGCAGTCCACGAAGGATCTCTGCTCTGCCGTCGTCGCAGTCCACTGAGGATCTCTGCTCTGCCGTCGTCGCAGTCCACGGAGGATCTCTGCTCTGCCGTCGTCGCAGTCCACGGAGGATCTCTGCTCTGCCGTCGTCGCAGTCCACGGAGGATCTCTGCTCTGTCGTCGAGGTCACAGCCAGCGCTAGGGTTCCCGCACGTAGCGAGCTCGTTTAGGAGGGTCCGCTCCACGAGCCGAGGGGCTGATACATCAACTGACACGTAGTCCGAAGTTGATGTATCCAAAAGTTCCGTCTCGACAACAGGATCTCAACGCGACAGACGGCGCGTCAATCGGACGCCCGGTCTGAGAGTTATTGGCATTTTCGTCCCAGGGGCCCGGTTGGTTTTTAGGGCAAAACCAACCCGACCGTACTCCGCCCGTATCCGATCCTCGGGCGGAGTATGCCAAAAGTTCCGTCTCACTTAGAGGAAACTACCACAGCTGACGGTACGTCGTTCGGACGTCCGTAGCTCAAGTTATGAGCGTTTCCGCTCCGAGGGCCCGGTTGGCTTCGTGTACGAACCAACCCGGCCGAACCCAAAGTCTTCCGAAACCTTGAGTATAATATACCGAAACGACCGTCTCGATCCAAGGATCGCGTAGCCGCTGACGGTTCGTCAATCGGAGGTCCCAGGCCCAAGATATGGGCGAAAGACCGAAGAGGGCCCGAAACGGGGGTACTGGGCCCGGGGCAACCCGGCCCGAACCCCCCCCTGGGGTCGGCCGAACCGGGTCGGCCCGAACCGGGTCGGCCCGACCCGGCCCGAACCGGCTCGGCCGGGTCCGGTCCGGCCTGGGCGCGGCCCGGCCGACCGGACCGGCTCGGCTTCGGCCGAGCGGCCGAATGCGCTGCCGCCGCGGGTCAAACCCGCGGCTTTGGAGAAAACCGCGGCCCGCGTGCTGGAAGGCCGGACCGCGGACGCGGTCCGGCGGCTCGCCGCCGCCGCGGCTCGGCCGCGGCGGACTCCTCCGGCGGCGCGCCGGGCGCCGCCGCCCCCGGTCGCCGGCGCCGCCGCGCCGGCGACCCGCGCCGCCGCCTCCTTCCGCGGGCCGCCGGAGATGCTCCGGTGGCCCGATTTGCCTCCCGTCTGCGCCGTTGTTCCTCCCGGGATGCGTCCTCCACTGCGGAATCAACATATGGCCCTTGCGTCGCGCTTTTGCCGTCGCTCGCCAAATCCGCACACAAAGGAAGATCGACGGAGGGTTGCCGGGTCTTGTTCGTTAGACCCGCACCCTCCGCGTTAGTCATAATCAACGGGAGAAACAGGAAAGAAACCAATCAACAATTTTAAATAAATTAAAATTGTTTCGTGATCGGGTTCTATATTTCAAAAGAATAAACACGGGATTTTAAAAAGAATTCCAACATCCCTTACCTTATCGTCGTCGTCGGATGAGGGGTCGTCGCGGAATTGCTCGTCGCGGAAGATGGAGGTCGCCGCGTCGTCGCGGAATCGCTCGTCGCGTCGCCAATCTCCGGATCAAGATCAACGGATTTAATTAGTTTAAATCCGTTGATATTGAAATTAAAAAGGGAGAAGAAAAGATCCAATTCTCACCTTTGTTGCCGAACGAGGATCGGCCGCGGAAGAAAGACGTCGCCGAAGAACGTCGCGGGTAGATCTCGTCGACGTCGCAGATCTTGGTGTGCGTCGTCGAATTCCGTTCGCCGGAGTTCTTCGCGTTCTTCGCGTTCTTCGCGTTCTTCGCGTTCTTCGCGTTCTTCGCGGAGAGGGTGGAGGAACGAAGATTCTTTCAAATCCTTTCCAAGGATTTTTGGGTTGGTCTTATTTTATAAACATGCCAACACGAAACCGGTTAAGAAACGATCCATCAATTCGTTGAATTAATTCAACGAAAGAAACGACCCATTTAATTCACGAAGAAACAGTCCATTTAATTCACGAAATAAACCGCCCAATTAAATGGTCTGTTAAGAATTAAAGAAAACGCGTCGGTTGACCTTTCAGTTACTTTGACGGGTTTTCGCGGGTGCGTTACTTAGCGAAAGAAACGGCGGGGCTCGTGCGGGTCCCACCGCACAAATATCCTACCAAGGGGTAGGATATTTCTGGATAGCATCCTATCCAGTTCAACTCAGTTCAAGCCGTCTTTAAGTGACTTCAAGTGGCTTCCAAGCAGCTTAAGTGAAATAAAATAAAGTTGTCGCACAAACTTTATTTTATTTCTGACTTAAAGCCGTAAAATTTAAAAACCACGTCTGAGCAAACGCAACTCCGGAAGAGGCGTTTCTAAGCAAATACCGGCGCTGCGATTTCATCGGTGCCCTCAGAATTCGATTCCGGGCACCGGTTCAAAAGATAGAAAAACCCGCTCGTCCGTTCACTGAACGTACCCGAGCCAAACTTCGTAAATTGATTCCGGGCACACCGGGCCTCGGAATCAGGTGCCGTCTGAAGCTGCGCTCTTGTAAAATTCCAAAGAAAATTAAGAAAAAAATTTCCTTGAAATTTGCGGGTCTTTACATTACTCCCACCTCAGGGCTTTACGTCCCCGTAAAGATACATCAAAAACTAGGGGAACAAATGGGGGTACTGAGCACGAATCTGAGCCTCCCGCTCCCAAGTGCTCTCCTGGAGGTTCCCGTGCTGCCACCTGACGCGCACAAGAGGAATCGCCCGCCCACGTAGGACCCGCTCCTGTCGATCCTCGATCTCCACTGGAACCTCCGCAAAGGTCGCCCCATCGTCCACGTCCAGCTCCCCAAAGTCGATGATGTGCGTCGGGTCGTGCACGTATCTCCTCAGCTGAGACACGTGGAAGACGTCGTGCACCCGGTGCAACTGAGGTGGTAGAGCCAGGCGATAAGCCACCTCTCCTATCCTGCTGAGGACCTGGAAAGGCCCGATGAAGCGTGGAGACAACTTGCCGCCTCGGCCAAATCTCCGTAAACCACGTCGAGGTGAGACACGCAAAAAGACGTGGTCGCCATCCTCGAACTCTAGTGGCCTCCGCCTCCTGTCAGCATATGACCTCTGCCGGCTCTGAGCTGTCCTCATCCTCTCCTGGATGATCTGGACCTTCTCTGTCGTGGCTCGGACCATCTCTGGTCCCACGAGTGCTGACTCCCCAGGGTCTGTCCAGCACAACGGTGATCTGCAGGGTCTGCCGTACAACGCCTCGTATGGTGCCATCCCGATGGTGGAGTGGTAGCTGTTGTTGTACGCAAACTCCACCAAGGGTAGGTGGTCCTCCCAGCTGCGACCAAAGTCGAGAACACATGCACGGAGCATGTCCTCGAGTGTCTGTATGGTCCTCTCCGTCTGACCATCCGTCTGAGGGTGGAAGGCTGTGCTCAGATGGAGCCGCGTCCCGAACGCCTCCTGCAACCCCTTCCAAAGCCTGGAAGTGAAACGAGCATCTCGATCGGAGACGATAGACGATGGCACACCGTGAAGCCGTACGATCTCCTGGACGTAAAGACGTCCCAAGCTCTCTACTGAGCCCTGCTCTCTGATGGGTAAGAAGTGTGCCGACTTGGTGAGTCGGTCGACAATCACCCAAATGGAGTCGTGACCTCTGGAAGTGCGTGGAAGTCCAGTCACGAAGTCCATAGATATGCCGTCCCACTTCCACTCCGGGACCTCCAAGGGCTGTACCAAACCTGCTGGTACCTGGTGCTCTGCCTTCACCTGCCGGCAGGTGAGGCATCGTGAAACGAACTCTGCCACAGCTTTCTTCATACCCGGCCACCAGTGCTGTCGCCTGAGATCCTGGTACATCTTCGCCACTCCGGGATGTACCGCCAAGGGAGAAGTGTGAAACTCTCTCAGCACCTCCTATCGAAAAGCGACTGGTACGAAGGTACGTCCTCTGAAAAGGATGTCGTGCTCTGCTCCAAGGGAGAAACCATCAGGCGCCTGACCTGAGGATATCAGTGCACGCCGGGTCTCACAGTCAGCGTCCCCACGCTGAGCCTCTCTGACCCGCTGTAGAAGTGGAGGAGAGACTGTGAGAGACTGAAGAAAGGCTGTTCCGTCTCTATCCACGAAGGATATCTGCAAGGAGGCTAGCTGCTCCGTCGCCTCCTCAAGCAGCTGAATGCCCGTCCTCCTGCTGAGGGCATCGGCTACCACGTTCCCCTTCCCAGGAGTATAGACTATCTCAAAGTCATAGTCCTGGAGGAACTCAAGCCATCTCCGCTGTCTCAGGTTCAGGTCCTTCTGAGAGAAGATATACCTAAGACTCTGGTGGTCAGAAAAGACTGTGAAGCGCTCGCCCATCAGATAGTGCCGCCAAGTCTTCAGAGCGAAGACCACTGCTGCTAACTCCAGGTCATGAGTGGCGTAGTTCTGCTCATGCGGCCTCAACTGACGTGATCCGTAGGCGATCACGGCCCGCTCCTGCATCAGGACGCACCCGAGTCCAGTCCCTGATGCATCGCAGTAAACTACGTACCCAACTCCCTCCTCAGGCAACCTCAAGATAGGTGCGCTGGTCAATCTCTGTCTCAGCTCCTGGAAGCTCTGCTGACATCTGTCTGACCACACGAAGGGTTTCCCCTTCTTCGTCAAGGCTGAGAGTGGTGCCGCAACTCTGGAGAAGTTCGGCACAAATCTCCGATAGTATCCCGCTAGGCCCAAGAAGCTCCGCACCTCAGTCACGCTCCTGGGTGGCTCCCAAGCTAGCACTGCCTCGATCTTCGCGGGATCCACTGCAACTCCCGCCTCAGAAATGACGTGCCCCAAGAAATGGACCTCACGTAACCAGAACTGGCATTTTGAGAGCTTGCCATAAAGCTGGTGCTCTCGGAGTGTGTCTAGCACAACTCGCAGGTGGTAGGCATGCTCCTCCTCAGTCGTCGAGTATACCAAAATGTCGTCAATGAAGACAACGACAAATCGGTCGAGGTATGGCTGGAAGATCCTGTTCATGAGGCTCATGAACACCGCTGGAGCATTGGTTACGCCGAACGGCATAACCAAGAACTCATAATGGCCATACCGACACCTGAAGGCCGTCTTCTGCACGTCCTCGTCTCGAACTCTGAGCTGATGATAGCCTGACCGGAGGTCTATCTTCGAGAACCACCGCGCTCCCTTGAGCTGATCGAAGAGGTCATCAATCCGTGGCAGCGGATACTTGTTCCTCACCGTCACCTGGTTCAGGCGACGATAGTCGACACATAGTCGTAAGCTCCCGTCCGCCTTCTTGGCGAACAAAATCGGGGAAGCCCAGGGTGAAACACTGGGTCGGATAAACCCCTTGCTCTGCAAGTCCTCCAACTGTACCCGCAGCTCTCGAAGCTCGGCGGGGGCCATCCGATATGCTGGAGTAGATATCGGGGCTGTCCCGGGGTACAAGTCGATGTAAAAGTCTACCTCTCTACGAGGAGGTAGCCCTGGAACGTCGTCGGGAAAGACGTCCACGTACTGGTCCACCACTGCAGGAAAAGCCGGACTCCGCACGTCCACTGCTCCTAGGATGAGGCTAGCCAACTGATGTGAGATGGGCTGCACTCTCCTCCGCGGAAGTCCATCCTGTGCTGCAAAGGTTCCCTTCTCGCCGGTGAAGGTAAACCTGCTCCCGTCGGTACGAACACATCGTACCTTGCGCCTAAAACAGTCGATCTGGGCATGAACCGTGGATAGCCAATCCATGCCCAAGATGACGTCGTAAGGCCTCGACGCCGCTACAAGGAGATCCCAGCCGAAGCTCTCGCCTCCTAGAGTAAGCTCACACTGCCGGCACCAGTGCGTAATCGTCGAGTCTGCTCCCGTAGGAGTCTCTAGCCGTAAGGATCGAGCCAACGGCTCAGTCGGAATCTCCGAGCTCCGAACAAGGGCAGAGGCTATGAAAGAGTGACTCGCTCCTGTGTCTATAAGTACTGCAGCAAGGGTGGAATAGACACAGATCGTACCTCGAATCATCTCTGGCATGTCGGGGTCGTAGGCCTCCACTGCCTGGAGCTGGGCCTGTCCCTGCCCGCCGGCTCCCTGTGGTCGAGGTGGCCCTCCTGGTGGTGGTGGGGGTAGAGCCTGAAAGCGTCGCCCACCACCCGCTGCTCGGCCAGCTCCTCGGCCTCGTCCGCCTCCTCCCTGCGGACCGCCACGGTCGACCCTCTGCCTCTGCCTGGGTGGCCCCTCCACCGTCTGCTGCTCCTCTGGTCGGCGAGTCGGGCAGTCACGAGCCATGTGACCCTGCCCGCCGCAAGAGTAGCACAGCCTGCCTCTCGAAAGGCTGGCACTCCGCTGTGTGCCCCGCACCGCTGAGCCGGTGTCCTGAGGCCGTCTGCGAGGGGGTCTGGTCTGCCTGGACCCGTGAGTCATCCGTCGGCTGCCTGCTGCCGATGACTCAGCTACCTGCCGCCCTGCGCTAGGTCTCGCTGCTGAAGAAGGCTCTGCCAGGAAGCTCTCGATCAGGAGGGCTCGCTCGAGCACTCCTGCCTGGGTCGGAATGCTGAGGGAGATCAGCGACGCACGAATCTCCTGTCGCAAGCCCTGCTCGAAGGTCCGGGCCCGGAAGAAGGGGTCCCGTACCATGTCGGTCGAGTAGCGAGATAGGTCCGTGAACCTCGCCGCATACTGAGCGACCGTCATGCTGCCCTGGCGCAGCTGGAGAAGCTCCTGGATGCGCACCGCTCGGAGGGTGGCCGGGACGAACTCAGAGCGGAAGAGGCTCTCGAAGTCCGTCCAGAGCAGGGATGCCTCATCGTGAACCTGGAGCATCAGGCTCCACCATCGTCCTGCCGCCGCCTGCAGGAGGCTCGCTGCGAGGATCACCATGAGATCCGCTGGTGTCCTCACTAGCCTGAAGATCCGTACCACCGCCTCTAGCCAGTCCTCGGCGGCCTGGGGGTCCGCCTCACCGCGAAACCTGGGCGGTCGCTGGCTCTGAAACTCGTGCAGTGCCCTGAGGCGACGTGCATCGTCGGCGTCTGGTACTGGAAGCATCGGTGGCTCGGCGGGTAAGGCTACCGCCGGTGCCACTGCTGGCAAAGGGCCCTGCACCGAGGCCTCGTCGCTCGGTGGGCTGCCATCGCGCCCTACACTCGGAACCCTAGCTGGCAGTCGTCGCGGGGCCATCCTGAAAAGGAGAACAAGAGCACCACAGTCAGAACAGTATACCTGGTGAGCTGGCACAAGTAATCACAAGGAAAACTTGAGACTTTCATAAAGCAGATCAGTATACCCGGTGAGCTGACATAAGTAATCACAAAGAAAACTTGAAACACACACGCAATCAATGTTTTCATGCATTAAGTCGGAAATCAGGAGTCAGGGTCCTGGTGTACGGATACGTCGGCCGCCGCACCAACACTGGGCTCCCTGAACTGATAACCACACTCAATACACTAAACACTATTGCTTCACATAGAAAGAAAGGACGATCAGAGTCTGCGGTAGAACCGACCGCCTCTGATACCAATTTGTCACGACCCGTCCTCGGGGCCCGTGCCGTGACTACCCCAAGCCCGCCTTCCATAGGCCAGGGGCTGGCGACTAGCACCAAGGCGTAAAATCCCAGTAGACCGGGAAGGCATTGCCTTTATAAGTAACAACCACACAGAGTCAGCAAGCGGAAAGTAAAGTGCAGAAAGTAAAAGGGGCCGGAAATACAAGCCCAACTGTAAAGTACAACTGGAAAAGTAAAGTACAGCAACTGAAGAAAAGACGGCGGCCTCGTGTCGTCCACTGGCAATCCCACCTGAAGGGTGGGTACAGATAGCCTCCAGGCTCCTCGGGTCCCACGTCCGCTCCGAGCACGTCCCGCCCAGTGGTCCACCTCTAGGTACCGTCCTGCTCCACGCCCCAACCGCGATCAGCGCTGTCCGTCGTCTGCAACCAACACCACGAAGTGCGGGCATAGCCCGTGCAGGGGTGAGTACAACTACTCAGTAAGGACCCCGAGACCCCCGAAGGTCTCCCGAAATCCACAAAGGATATAGCACAAAAGAAAGATGCAATCACGAAGTAACATCTGACTCGACTTAGGTATATGCCCATACATATACCTAAGTCCCCAATTCTAGCTCTGCTCACGAGCTCAAGAACAACTCAATCCACAAAGGAAAGCAAGACTCAAATCCACAAGGAGAGTAAACAGTAAATCCACAAAGGATAGTTCAACACAATCCACAAAGGAGAGTAACATAAGATTCAGCTCAACCAGGTATACTTTTTCAGATGACGTCAAAGACGATCACTGATCCGTCTCAGTCGTCGGACCCACGAAGGATCGATAGGTACTAACCCCCGCAGAAGACCCACACAGGATCGGGCTCACACAGAACCTGTAGGCAGTGGCTCACACAGAACCAGTAGGCAGTGGCTCACACAGAACCGGTAGTAGGACCCACATAGGATCGGGCACTGATCCGCGTAGGATCGCTGAGTGCAGTAGTCGACGCAGTCCACTGAGGTCCCTGCACAGTCGTCGCTGCAGTCCACGAAGGATCTCTGCTCTGCCGTCGTCGCAGTCCACTGAGGATCTCTGCTCTGCCGTCGTCGCAGTCCACGGAGGATCTCTGCTCTGCCGTCGTCGCAGTCCACGGAGGATCTCTGCTCTGCCGTCGTCGCAGTCCACGGAGGATCTCTGCTCTGTCGTCGAGGTCACAGCCAGCGCTAGGGTTCCCGCACGTAGCGAGCTCGTTTAGGAGGGTCCGCTCCACGAGCCGAGGGGCTGATACATCAACTGACACGTAGTCCGAAGTTGATGTATCCAAAAGTTCCGTCTCGACAACAGGATCTCAACGCGACAGACGGCGCGTCAATCGGACGCCCGGTCTGAGAGTTATTGGCATTTTCGTCCCAGGGGCCCGGTTGGTTTTTAGGGCAAAACCAACCCGACCGTACTCCGCCCGTATCCGATCCTCGGGCGGAGTATGCCAAAAGTTCCGTCTCACTTAGAGGAAACTACCACAGCTGACGGTACGTCGTTCGGACGTCCGTAGCTCAAGTTATGAGCGTTTCCGCTCCGAGGGCCCGGTTGGCTTCGTGTACGAACCAACCCGGCCGAACCCAAAGTCTTCCGAAACCTTGAGTATAATATACCGAAACGACCGTCTCGATCCAAGGATCGCGTAGCCGCTGACGGTTCGTCAATCGGAGGTCCCAGGCCCAAGATATGGGCGAAAGACCGAAGAGGGCCCGAAACGGGGGTACTGGGCCCGGGGCAACCCGGCCCGAACCCCCCCCTGGGGTCGGCCGAACCGGGTCGGCCCGAACCGGGTCGGCCCGACCCGGCCCGAACCGGCTCGGCCGGGTCCGGTCCGGCCTGGGCGCGGCCCGGCCGACCGGACCGGCTCGGCTTCGGCCGAGCGGCCGAATGCGCTGCCGCCGCGGGTCAAACCCGCGGCTTTGGAGAAAACCGCGGCCCGCGCGGGCCGCGTGCTGGAAGGCCGGACCGCGGACGCGGTCCGGCGGCTCGCCGCCGCCGCGGCTCGGCCGCGGCGGACTCCTCCGGCGGCGCGCCGGGCGCCGCCGCCCCCGGTCGCCGGCGCCGCCGCGCCGGCGACCCGCGCCGCCGCCTCCTTCCGCGGGCCGCCGGAGATGCTCCGGTGGCCCGATTTGCCTCCCGTCTGCGCCGTTGTTCCTCCCGGGATGCGTCCTCCACTGCGGAATCAACATATGGCCCTTGCGTCGCGCTTTTGCCGTCGCTCGCCAAATCCGCACACAAAGGAAGATCGACGGAGGGTTGCCGGGTCTTGTTCGTTAGACCCGCACCCTCCGCGTTAGTCATAATCAACGGGAGAAACAGGAAAGAAACCAATCAACAATTTTAAATAAATTAAAATTGTTTCGTGATCGGGTTCTATATTTCAAAAGAATAAACACGGGATTTTAAAAAGAATTCCAACATCCCTTACCTTATCGTCGTCGTCGGATGAGGGGTCGTCGCGGAATTGCTCGTCGCGGAAGATGGAGGTCGCCGCGTCGTCGCGGAATCGCTCGTCGCGTCGCCAATCTCCGGATCAAGATCAACGGATTTAATTAGTTTAAATCCGTTGATATTGAAATTAAAAAGGGAGAAGAAAAGATCCAATTCTCACCTTTGTTGCCGAACGAGGATCGGCCGCGGAAGAAAGACGTCGCCGAAGAACGTCGCGGGTAGATCTCGTCGACGTCGCAGATCTTGGTGTGCGTCGTCGAATTCCGTTCGCCGGAGTTCTTCGCGTTCTTCGCGTTCTTCGCGTTCTTCGCGTTCTTCGCGTTCTTCGCGGAGAGGGTGGAGGAACGAAGATTCTTTCAAATCCTTTCCAAGGATTTTTGGGTTGGTCTTATTTTATAAACATGCCAACACGAAACCGATTAAGAAACGATCCATCAATTCGTTGAATTAATTCAACGAAAGAAACGACCCATTTAATTCACGAAGAAACAGTCCATTTAATTCACGAAATAAACCGCCCAATTAAATGGTCTGTTAAGAATTAAAGAAAACGCGTCGGTTGACCTTTCAGTTACTTTGACGGGTTTTCGCGGGTGCGTTACTTAGCGAAAGAAACGGCGGGGCTCGTGCGGGTCCCACCGCACAAATATCCTACCAAGGGGTAGGATATTTCTGGATAGCATCCTATCCAGTTCAACTCAGTTCAAGCCGTCTTTAAGTGACTTCAAGTGGCTTCCAAGCAGCTTAAGTGAAATAAAATAAAGTTGTCGCACAAACTTTATTTTATTTCTGACTTAAAGCCGTAAAATTTAAAAACCACGTCTGAGCAAACGCAACTCCGGAAGAGGCGTTTCTAAGCAAATACCGGCGCTGCGATTTCATCGGTGCCCTCAGAATTCGATTCCGGGCACCGGTTCAAAAGATAGAAAAACCCGCTCGTCCGTTCACTGAACGTACCCGAGCCAAACTTCGGAAATTGATTCCGGGCACACCGGGCCTCGGAATCAGGTGCCGTCTGAAGCTGCGCTCTTGTAAAATTCCAAAGAAAATTAAGAAAAAAATTTCCTTGAAATTTGCGGGTCTTTACAGTGAAAAATATGGATAACTGGAAAAAGTGCAAGAAGGATTTTACAATATTTTATAATTTTTGATGGAATCGCCTTGGTAAATTCAAAAATGGAAAAGGATATTTCTTATTACACTACGACAAAGACACGATTGAGCGGCGGTTTTTTTTCGTTTCACAGCGGTTTAAACCGCCGCTAAATAGATAGGCGGCGGTTTTGAAAAACCACCGCGAAATCGTGCGTTTGGAAACTATTCGCGGCAGTTTTTATAACCATCGCAGAACGTTTCGCGACGGTTTGTTAGTGGTGGTTTAAACCGCCTCTAAATGATTTAGCAGCGGATTTTTTAAATATTTATTATTTATTATTTTATTTTTTATAAATTTTTTTATATTTTATTTTCTTTTTTTAATTATTTTTTTTATTTTTTTTATTTTATTTTATTTATTTATTTTATTTATTTACTTATTTATTTTATTTATTTTATTTATTTCTTATTTAATTTATTTATTTATTTTATTTATTTCGTATTTATTTCGTATTTATTTTATTTATTTTATTTATTTTATTTATTTCGTATCTATTTTATTTATTTCGTATTTATTTTATTTATTTCGTACTTATTTTATTTATTTCGTATTATTTTATTTATTTCGTATTGCTTTATTTACTTTATTTATCCATGCATGCACATTCTCATGCACATGCCCATGCAATATAAGGAAATACTACATTTGGTGAGATTTGAACCTCTAACCTCTTGCATATTTTACAAAGACTTTACCACTCCAACAAGCTCACCAAGTGGTTAATAAACAGAATTTAATATACTAATATATATTAATTGAAAAAACAAATAATACATAAATAATAGATATAAACTCAATAATAATAAATAATAAATAATAAATAATAAATAATGAATAATGAATATTAAATAATAAAAAATAAATAATAAATAATAAATAATAAATAATAAATAATAAATAAATAATAAATAATAAATAATAAATAATAAATAATAACTAAATATAAATAATAAATAATAAATAATAAATAAATATAAATAATAAATAATAAATAATAAATATATATATATATATATATAAATAATAAATAATAATTACTAATTAACAATTAAATACAAATAATAAATAATAAATAAATAATAATAAATAATAATAAATAACTAATAAATACAAATATTTAATAATTAATAATAAATAATAAATAATAAATAATAAATAATAAATAAATATAAATAACAAATAATTAATAATAAATAATAAATAATAAATAAATATAAATAATAAATAATAAATAAATATAAATAATAAATTATAAATAAATATAAATAATAAAAAATAAATAAATATAAATAATAAAAAATAAATAAATATAAATAATAAAAAATAAATAAATAAAAATACTAAATAATATATAAATATAAATAATAAATAATAAATAATAAATAAATAATAAATAATAAATAATAAATAATAAATAATAAATAATAAATAAATATAAATAATAATTAATAAATAATAAATAATAAATAAATATAAATAATAGATAAAAAATAAAAAATAAATATAAATAATTGATAAATAAAATAATTAATAATTAATAACAAATATTAAATAATAAATATTAAATAATAAATAATAAATAAATAATAGATATAAATAATAAATAATAAAAAATAAAAAATAAAAAATAAATAATAAATAATAAATAATAAATATAAATATAAATAATAAATATAAATAATAAATATAAATAATAAATATAAATAATAAATAATAAATAATAAATATAAATAATAAATAATAAATAAATATTATTAATATATAATTAATATATATATATAATAAATAATAAATAATAAATAATAAATAATATATATATATATATATAATAAATATAAATAAATATAAATATAAATAATAAATAATAAATAATAAATATAAATAATAAATATAAATAATAAATAATAAATAACAAATAACTAGCAACAAAGATTATTATTAATAATAATATTTTATTATTAGGAATAATAAATAATAAATAATAAATAATAAATAATAAGTAAATATAAATAATAAATAAATAATATATATTAAATATTAAATAAATATAAATAATAAATAAAAAATATTAAATAAATAATAAATAATAAATAAATATAAATAATAATTAATAATTAATAATTAATAAATAAATATAAATAATAAATATAAATATAAATTATAAATTATAAATTATAAATTATAAATTATAAATTATAAATTATAAATAACCAATAACAAATATTATTATTAATAATAATTTTTTATTATTAGTAATAATAAATAATAAATTATAAACTATAAATTATAAGTAATAATTAAATATAAATCATAAAAAAAATATAAATCATAAATCATAAATAAATATAAATAATAAATAATAAATTATAAATTATAATAAATAATAGATAATAGATAATAAATAAATAATAATAAGTAACCAGTTACAAATAATAGATAATAAATAAATTAAAGTATGTTATAAATAATAAATAATAAATAATAAAGGAAACACATGAAAAAGTATGAAAAGACGTGATAAGGGATGAAAAATCATGAAAATGCATGAAAACGAATAGAGAAGCATATGAAGAATGAGGCATTAGAAAGAATGACAACGCATGAAAACTCATGAAAGCTCTGGAAAACCCCTTAATAATTCAACATAATCATCATAATAAACCACATAAAAACCATTGATAATGATAACAAGTCATAGAAACCGAAATAAACAATAATAAATGGTGCAACCGTTAAAACCCGTCAAAATGGTCATAAAGAGACTAAAACATTAGACTCACATTAACAGAGATAACTTATGATTCGAAAGTCCATTTTAGATCCGCGACCTGTCAAATCAAAGAACCTGAAATGATCTTCGACCTGAAAGGTGAATGTGTCCGACTGGATAGGCGGATCAGATGTTACGACTATTTAAAAAAAGCTGATGGAGAACAGGTGCTAGAAACGAGGCATCGAAAAACATAACAAACCTGATACCCACTAAAAAGGTCATAACATATGACCCAAGAGTGCATGTGGGAGCCATGACCAGTCAAACTGAAGCTCATAGAATGAGCTATGATCTGGCAGGTGGAGGAGTCTGAACTGACATGAGGATCGAAAGTTAGGTCCGTTTGAAGAGAAGTTCGACGGGACACCGGTGACGAAAATGGGGCTTCGAGGGCCTTTGGAGGGGTTTTTGGGGGTCTTAAAACATGATAGAAACTTTCTTCTGTTGAACTAGTGCATATCTCTCTTCGCTGGCTTTGATTTGATATGTGGTATATCCCAAACGGACACCCGGAGCGACTGTTATGGTCGTTTGAAGTTGGAAAACTTTTTTCATCTTTCTTATAACTCTAATATCTTCTGCACCTTAGAACGTCTCACGATTTTTATTATATGTGCCTCTAGATCTCTTCATGAGATTCGATTTGACTGGTCGTGGCCCCCCAACAGATGCCCATATCAAAAGTTATGGTCATTTTAGTGACTTCGGGGTTTCTCGTGTTTTATTATTTTTTCCTTTAATTTCGCGGCGGTTTTACTGAAACCCCCGCTATTTCATGGATTTTTTACCGAAAACACTGCTATTTCATGGCGGTATTTTAAAAAACCGATGCTAATCCCCGAAAAAATAAAAAATAATAAATATTATTATTATTTGTGGCATTGCGCGGCGGTTTTTAAAACCGCCGCGAAAAAACCGCTGCTAAACGGTAGTTTTCTTATAGTGTTATATATATGAAAATTGCACCATGTTCATTATTTCAAGGTAAGAATGAATTTTCCAATGTGTATCACTTCATCTGTAAGGATATGGGGAACTATGAAAATAAATTATCAATGAATCGAGGGAATATACGTCAGAAGAATACAATTTACTCAGGTAATGATTTGAAAATGATATAGTAAAAATGGAATTATTATTATGCTTTTTTTCATGATCCATGAAAATTTTGAGATAAAAAAAAGAATTATGAAACATATAAGGATTTTACTATAATAATTTATATTTTAGGAGTTGAGATAATATGTTCAATGGTACCAATGACTGTGAAAATGGATTTAGTGTAAATTGTATCTTTCCAAGACCACTTATATGATGGAAATATAACCCTTAATAGATTCCTGATGTTGAGACACAAATGTTGGGATAAAGAGATGATATACCTTGGAGCTGAATAATTACTTTTTAATGTCATGGTTTATGCTACAATTGATGGTGTTGAATAAAATTATATTTTTGTATTGTATACAATAATCTATTTTTATCATAAGGAAAAGTGAATCATGTATGTTTTTAATATGGTTTTGTGGGGGATCAGATTATTACCATGTTTTAGGAGAATATATTATGATAGTATTCACATGTTTGGTATTTTATTATTATGATCCAATTCATGTTTTTTGAGATTTAAATGGTATGTTAATTTTTAAAATTTATTAAATTTTTTTCTAAATTTTAGGATCTTCATCTTTTAGATAATCATAAGGTTTACAATTTATGAGAGTTTTTATTCTGAATATTGGATTAGGTTTTTATGAATATTTTATAATATCTTCAAACCATATTGGTTTTAGAAAATACAATGGCATAGATAGAATTATCATTTGCAATGGATGGATTTTATTATTAAAAAATGCGAATTTTAGTGATTCAGGCATAAAAATGTTAACATTATGATATTTATTTATTAGTGTACATGATGACATTAACATGAACGTTTTCAATGAATTACAAATGGACCCAATAATGGATGACGAAATATGGGTTATTATATTTTATGGATTGAAAAATGAAATGTATGTTATAAATCCATGGTTAAATTATTTCATTAATTTGAATATATTAATATTATTTTTATAATTCGTTAAGGATTATACTGATAATGTTATAGAAAAAGGACAAAATGTGGGTAAGGAAATTAAAATTCCCACCTGACATGCTCGCGAGGCTTGAAACCAAAACCAAAGGGTTTCATGGGTACATCACCTACCATAGGCCTACATGATTTCCTCATTAGAATAACATTATTTTAATTTATTTAAAAGGTATTTATGATAATCTATAATTTAATTTTGGAAATCCTATATGATAAATACAAATATAAAATTTTTGGATTTATATTTGAGATATAATGGTTGTATTGTATTTTAATGAAAGATATAAGCATTATTGAGGAAATTAATTATTTTATGAAAATTTACATATCAATAATGTTTATTTTCTTATGGACTTTATCTTATATGAAAATCGATCCATAACCTATATGGAGGGATTTTTTAACAAAAATTTCATTCTTTTAATTTTGATAATGAGTAATCAATATAATTTTAATAAATCATATATTTATGGTTTTGAGGTGGAAATCCGTCTAATTACCATGTTATTTATCACTCTCCATCATAATAAATAGATAGATTTATTTTCGGGTTCTGTTATTTTACTTACCACTATTAGTATCCTATAAGGAAAGCTAGTTTTGTGGCAACATTTTCGTTTTCCCTTTCCTCAATTTAAGAGGATGTTTGATTAACCCTTTTTATTATGTGGTATTTCAATAGGGTTGTTTTATAATGACTACTCTATGATTACCAATCACATGTATATATTGAGAGGATTTAATTTATTTATGTTGGGAATAATGTTACATCGCTAGATTTTATTGCACATTATGTTCGATAACTTACGTTTTATAGAACAGAATGGTTAAATGAACTCAATAATAGCATTATTTTAACACATCCAATATAAACATGCTATTAAAATGGTTAGTTTTGATATGATTAACTATATTATGAAAAATATTATTAGTTTCATATTCAATACATATTTATTTATTCATTTCAAATGAACACAGAATGCTTAGTTATGAAATAATATTCTTAAAATAAATATTTTCTTAACAAAGTGATTTTTGATGATATATTTTAAATACTAAATATAATTATGCTTCAATTTTTTTTTAAAAAAACTATGTTTATAAATAAACATCGTTTTGGACCCAACTCATCATAATAATCTTATACAATTTTTTTGTAATTTCCTCAAAAAGAAGAATTTTTGGGTAAAAAAAGAAATATTATTTTTTCAAAATACCATAATTTTTAGGAATTTACTATTATATGATAATTTAAAACCATTTTTATTGATAGAAAATATAATTAATTACATAATACATAATGTTTTTCATTTAGAAACAAGTGTTTAATAAATTTAAAAACCATAATTTTTTTAAAAAAACTATTTTTTGGAATTATATGGATACCATATTTAGAATTTATTGTTATCACTTTTATTAATTAAATAAATTAAAATTTATTCCTTATTTGGATTCAGGATGTCAATATTAATTTATAATGTCCTTTTAAAATTAATTTATAATAATTTTACAATTGTAAAAAAAGACTCATCGCAGTATATGTAAAATAATATATAAAGTTTAAGTTAAAAAGTCTAAAATTAAAATACCTAATAACTAAACAAATAAATCATTTAATAGATTTTTTATAGACCTTTATCAAACCATAAATCATTAATCATCAAAAAATTATTTATAATTAATTCCACCATAATGTAGTTGGTTTTAAATCTAAAATAATCATTAATTAATCAATTATACCCAACCATGGTCAATTATAAATACAAACCCTCACCACCCATATACTCCTAAAAAGTGATAAATCTCATAAAATATATTAGAAACTCTCATATACACATACTACCCCATTTTTTGTTCTAAAGGTCTCACTTATACACAAATTCCACTATCCTTATCGAGTCCTTCAATGATGTGATATCCAACATGTTAATTTCTCAAATAACCTCTCATAATTTGTTTTCCTTTTCCAACTTCTATTCATCTTCTTCATACATTAAGGAAGAATAACTCTTGTATAATTTATATAAAATAATTTTATATTTCTAATTGAATATATTATATCCCTTCTCTTTATTACCTCCTTTTTTTCATGAAATGAAACTATTTTCCAAATTATATTGATTAACCATCTCTATGAATAAAAATATTTAATTTCGATTAATGCATTCATGGATTGTCATAAAATTATTATTATAGTTAATTATGATTTTAATATAAATCTTATAACAAAATAATTTTCTTCAAGTAATATATTTAAACAATATTAAATATAACAAAACTAGTTCACAATGGTTGAAAAAATCTCCAAATAAAACTAGACAGTTACCATTGAAATTTTCTCAACTGATTTATTCTAATATAAAAAATGATTTATATGAACATTTATAATTATGGGTTTAATTAATACCATTTTATTTAAATTATGGAGTTTAATTACCATTTGATAATAATATCCATAACTATAACCAAATAAATTTACCAACAAATCATGAAATGAACACAGTCGAGATAATGAAAATAATAAAATGATATTAATGAACAAGTGGTAAGATGATATAAAATGACCATATATGGTATTATAAATATTATTATAGTTATGTAATGAATTACTAACATCTTTAATCCCTTAAAAATTAGGTTAAAGTATGCAAAACAAATGGAATGTTTTAATTAAGGGTTTCTTATGTGGCTTTCACTTTTGTGATAGATATTCCTTATTCAATACTTATTTCATTTTTTGTGGTGTATATAATACAATTTTATATAACATATCATGAATATAATAATATTTTTTGTGATCAATGTTTCATTTGATAATTATTAATTTTATGGGGAACATGATTTGACTATTTATAAAGTGGTAACAAAATTCATAACCAAATTTTTATTCTTTGGGTAAAACATCTACGACATCAATTTTTTGTTAAAAGATTATTTTTTATTTTTTTTAATATATTACATTGTATTTAAACATAATTTATATGTTTTTATAGTGGATACAAATATTAAAATCATTTTATTATTTCTAACATCAATGATATGTCATTTATAATGGTCATTAAAAAATGGTCTTCATAAAGGTTCTATTAAATCTCATTTATTCATCCATGTATGTGTTTTATTAAATTAGTTCCAAAAAATATTTACCATTAACTTTTGATTGTTTAATGTTATTTTTACTCTTGTTTAAATTTTTATAGAATAGTTTTAAAGTATTGTTTAGTAATTTTTTAAAGAATTATTTTTAGGGTTTTTCATTGATAATAAAGAAATGTTTTTTAATAAATATATACGATTTGATCAGATTTTCCCACTATTTTGATGGATTAATTATTTAAATAATCATTTACAATTCATCATAGTTATTTTCAATGAAAATAGTATCTTTTATAATTACATGATGATTAAAACTATGTTATTTTTAATGTGAGGATGGTATTTTCCCAATGAATTTTTCATGGATCAAAATTATTGTATTCCCATACTTATCATCAATTTTTTTGAATCAGATACCTTATTGTGGTTGATATCTTATAATACTATATTAATTTTTTTAATGTTTTTGATTTGTTTGATTGGGGATGTACTATCTTTTTACCATTCACCATATTACTCTGGAAGGATTGTAATTATTTTTACTAATTGAGGAAAGTTATTTACATTGTGTAGTTTAGTTTCAATAAGAATGTATATATTGATTAAGTTTCACCATCTCATCTGATTAATTATTTGTTCATGAAATACATTGTTGGGGACCGATTTTTTATAGTACCTTGATGCATCAATTTGATTCAATAGACAAATCAGTCATTCAAACCTATTCTATTTGTGAGTTATAGTATTGCGAATGATTTTCACAATAGAAATGAAGTTGGAAAAACCAAATCACTTCGTACCTAGTAGTTCTAAACCGTATTGTGAAAGTTATTGATTATTGAGGGGACATGAGGTCTAAGATCATGGATTCAAAAATATAAGTATTATCTTAATTAAGATTTCTATTATTATTTTCCATGATATTTTAAAAAAGAATCTATATCATGATACAATTCATTATAATTTTCTGATTATATGAAACAAATGATTTTATTCACTTTAATATTGATTATACTTATTGATTCATTTTAGATTCAATTTTACATAACCCTACAAAACATATATGTTCACCCCATTGTTATTTTTTATTTTTTCCTATGATTCAAGGGAGTTTACAATGCATGGTCATTCTAGGAGAATAATGGTTACATAAAAAAAGTCATTGTATGGTATTATATATTATAAAGTGTACTATAAGGTTAAAAGTATGTATCTATTTTTCCAAACTAACTAAAATATATAACCCATTATGATTTTATTCCCTGTATAATGTTCCAATATAATAATTTTACCAACAACTCTGTGACACTAGGGCCAAAAGAATTATCTAGGGTAATATAATTGTGGTCAAATTCCCCCATACTATTCAATTACTATATCTCATGAGTTCTTGGGTCCCCATAACTCCTCCATGACTACCATTAATGAGAATATATAACTCTAGTTGTATATTTTGATTGGAACTTCATACATTCCCTAATACAACTCTGAATATGTGCCCCCATTTTTCCATATACACCATATATATCTCATCATATGGGGAAAAATGATATATATATATATATACAATGAAAATATAATATCATAATTCATAATTAGATTATCATCAGTGGTCTTCCCTAATATAGAGTCTTTAATTCTTCATAATGTATTAATTGTATTTGGGTTAGGATTACCCATATCCAACAACTCAGATAATCTACTGGATTTGATAGCCTCATTGATATAAATTAGTTCATTATTACCATTGTAAATTTCATTTTATTAATTATTATTTAAATATTTTCTTATTATACATACGTGAATCATTTTTTTAGAATACATCATTTTTAGACCTATATGCATGAGAAAAATACAAATGTTTTTTGGTCCATGCAATGAAACCTAACATTTCATCCCTATACATCACATTGGTGTGCATTGAAAAAACAATCATTAAATCCATCCAAAACAAAAACTAAAATTGGTTATCTAATCAAAATAAAATAGGAAGTCATTACCCACTATTCCATCACTATATAAGTCATAGGGAAAAAATATACTGACATATAAAATGTTTTTCAGGTCTACAACATGATCCTAACAATAGTCAAGATATACACTCTATAACTCCTTCTAAGGTAAATATCAATGAACTCCCATCCAAAAACATACCATCCCAAATGACATATTTTAGGTTAAATACTCAACATATTTTAATTAATTTTCTAAATATAGAGAAACAGTGATAGTACATATTCCAATACTAATATGTCATTTGCAACTAAGTGGAACTCTATATAGATTAGAAAATGATTGGGATAGTTTAAAATTTGATGGAAATATTTTTTAGGTGATTCATATAGTATTTCATAATCAAAAGATATTTAATGAAAATTAAGAATTTATAATAATTATGAAAATGAGACAAAACATTTTTTCATTGATTGTCAAAATAAAGGGACATACTCAAAATTTTAGATTCCACAATTATATAGTACAATAATGGAGGATTTAGAAACAATTTTGAAATCAAATAATGATATTAACATACTTATAATTATTAATTTTCATCCATATTTTGGTGAAATTATATCATCGTGGTTTTAAATTCATAATAATGTTATTCCTTCCCACTTCTATTTTAATACTCCTCCATCCATACTATGTTTCATCTAATAGTTTTTGATGTGTTGTGAGTTATTCATTGGTATCATCTAACTCTTATTCGAGACCTTTATCTTCAACATCATTCCCTTTTATAATGTGTTATTATTTCCCATCCAACTCGACAAAGTTTTAATCCTCTTCAATTTATAAATATTATTACCTTATAATGGAATTTACATAATTCCTATTTGAATAATCTAGAATTACATTTCACCATCATCATGATGCATCAAAATTTTCATCACATATTTGGGGAACTAATAATAGAAACCCCCTACAAATCCATTGATAATGGAGAATTGTAGAAGGATTTTTACATAATAACCCATTTTGGTAAGGGGATATACCAAATCAATGCATATATTCTCCTCTATATTCATTGTTTCTATCATTAGGGGAAATATTTTTGTTCTTAGTAAAAAATAGTTCTAATATTAATAATTGGTATATGTTATTAAATTTCATCATCCTAGATATTTCTAACCTCGATAGACCCTTGAAGCAACGAAAATTGAGATATCGTGAATATTTATCACTAAATATTTGGGATTTATAAGCATAATCCCTGGTTTCATGATCCTTTAGATATGTGATTAGAAATAACTAAAAACATTTCATTTGGAGAAAATTTTAGAAATAATATTATTGAAAATTACATTGTTACTGAATTTCATCTGCTAAAGATATTGGCACAACTGAAACCTCTCCTTATTAAGGGATAAACTTGGATTTTCTTTCTTAAGAAACCAATTTTAACTCCCTAGGATGTTGGTATTCCTCTCCCTACCGTATCACATATTCCAGGGTTTTATCCATCCCGATAGCTTAATGAATGTCTCCTTGAATATGTGTATATTGATAAAATATTTATATCAGTCAACATTAGAGGTTAGTATACACACTAGTATTTATTAATTATACATTCTTGAAGTGTAACACTAAATCATGTGATGCAATTCATCAGATGATAAGTAATATAATCGGTACACATTCGGTTTTCAATGAAATTAATGTTAGTTAAAATAGTGATAGAAATCATAATATCAAGTCTAACGTCACTTTCCAGGTGGGTCTCAATTTTTTTTATTTTTTACTATTATTTTAGATGGTATGATATTATTAAACTCTTATAAAGTGGATGTTCCACAGGCCCCAAGAGATAGTTATGTGCATCAATTGATGAATATACTATATATTATTAAAGAAATATTTATGAAATTATAATACAACGAAATATTTAATTTATTTACCATAGATATTATGTTGAATATTGTATTTTAATAGGCTCACCTATTATCATATATGTATTTTCATGGAAGTAAATTCTATCAAATGGACTATAGGTATATGCATTGGTAATACCACAACTTGATTGGAAGTAACTCTTTGTATATGCTTTTATTTTTCTGAAAAGCATTCCACATCTTCCCCTACATTACATTTGATTCTGAGATAAACTATAGTAATATCATTAGACTATTTAGGGGACATTATAGGTGAAATATACTAATCTAAATCATATAGGGAAAGATTAAAATCTAATGATTGAGTTAATAACAATGTAATATGGAAAATATTTTTATATTTTAAAAATCATCTATATGATAACATTCAAAATTTTTACCACATTAATTATTCAATTAAAATCCTATAAATTTATTTAATTTATTGAAATGGAGTGTCACTTCCTGATGGGTGAAAATAATAGATTTAGCATCCTTGATTTACTAATCATCATTTTATGTTTTTTCATTAAAAATTATATCATGGGAGGTAATTTCATGGATTATTCCTATAATTATTAGTTCATTAATATTGATGTCACCTCAAATAACAATTGTTGAAAAATAAAATCTACATGTTCCTCACACCATATGAGATTCAGGATATTTACAATCTATATGAACCGAAGGAAGATTATCCTCTTCATGACCATGAATATGGAAAAAAAATTGTTTCTCATTATTCATAGGGTTATGAGATAATGATACACATACTTAAGAAATGTTATTATTTTTCCTCTCAGATTATTTTAGTCATGGAACAACAAATTTATATACACTAGTTACCTCTAATTAACAGATTGGTTCTCCATCTTCCCTAGGATCTGAGGCACTATTACATTTCGGTACCAAGATGACAAGTTATCTTACAGGATATAAATTCATCCAGGTTTTGGTATATTTTTTTATGATAAAAATAGTAGGAAAATCCAAAGGTGAATTCTATTTCAAGAATGTATCCACTCTCTATCTCCATAATTATCCAAAACTACTGTTCTATTATTGGTTTTCATTCTATACAGACACTAGAAGGAGGATGAACAAACATTCTTTAGATGTATTTGAATTGAAAAAAAACTAGTATGGTGCTTATCCATATAAAATAACATATTCATATATTTTTTAACTAGATCCCATATCATATAAATATCAAGTAATAATTTTTTCATTTTTATATGTTTAATTATTGAAAATATTTCTAGATAGAGATCTATATTAGTTTTATGAAAACATGTCATATCAAATCATGTTTCTCTATATATCTCATTAATTTAGAGGATTAGACCTAAAACTAATGATAATCTTAATATAGGGTTGGAAATGAGCCTCATATATCACTAATAAATTGGTGAATTAACAGTCTCCTACATTCACTATAATCTACAACTAGACTATTCAGAATGGGAAAACACTATAAACACTGGCCACACCATTTTTAAATCCACTAACTGGTTATATATTTTATAAAGTACTAACACCAATAAGTCAATTTTTATATCCAATTTTTTCCTAAAAAGACATAATGAAGGTAGATTTCATCACTCATCTATACTCCATCACTGGGAGTAAATATCCTCATATATACATGTCTATGAAATATGTTAGCTGACTTAGCAAGATGTCCTAGGTAGTGGCCTCTGATCACTTTTTTTGAATCTATTTCTCAAATTAGATCGACTAATAGGCATTAAGATTACTATAATTATTATATGTTTTTAATGTTATGGGACTCTCATCCATCAACAATTTTCTATCCATTTTACTAAACTGATTAGCCAATTTTTATAATATGACATTAGTTTTACTATGGGGATCCTTCACCATAACATGCCTTTCAATATTAAGTAGTGATTGAAATAACATTCGAGTTCTACAAACATCATCCCAAATATAATTATAAGTGAGGAATCACCATAGATGTCCCCAAGAAATTGAGACTGTTCATATCATAATCAAATCCCATAAACTACAACACACAACATTTAGAACTATGTGCAAATTGTTTGTATTTGGGATCCACATATTGTTGATCATTGGGTTAATATATTATCTTCTATATGTATGTTTTTGGGAAACCTTAATATGTTCATATATTCATATATTCATATAATCATACAAATTTCATATTCATTTCAAATTCAATGTAGGTTTTCATCACATATGAATCTTTTCTCAATAAAAACTAAAGACACCCCTGACCTCATATCTTAAATTGGGGACAAGCCATGACTATAGATTCACTTCACCAAACCGATGATGAAGTTGTAGTGTTGAAAATTTGGATATATCATCTAGTATTATCATTCAATGTAAAATGTGAATGGGATTGTATATATAACTATGGGTGCTCAACATCCCTAATGAAGCCTTAAAATGCTGAATTATTTAAACGAATCATCCATTTATGCTCATTGATCAAGCTTATGTATTTATTCTATACTCATGTTAATAAAATGGGGACAAAAGTTTGCAACCATAAACTAGAAAATGACATATTTTCAAAAACAAATTGTCATGAAAACATTCTCCCATCAATTCTAAAATAAACTAATTTTTCATGTTGATATAGTTTCTCTAGCTAGAATGAACACTCTAAATGATCTTAGTGTGGCTCAGAGGAATTTCATGGTAATTTATAATCAATTACATTGTTTTTATCTAAAAAACTCATCGAAATCAATATTACAGTTTATAGAATATGAGATTTATCCTACAAAATAATTCAACTAAACATAATAATTAAATGGTTTTTCTTTAGGTATAGTAGCCACATTTAGTAATGGCCCCATTTTTACATACATATTAGAAATATAATTTAACAAAACCAACTAAATAGCATAATTATTTGGTTAGATGACATGATCAACATTATCGTGTTACTTATATGCTCATTACACACATAGCACCATATGATCAATATTAACAATAGAAAAAATAAGTTATTTTCACTAGGGTAAAATTATATAATCAAAATGGAATCTAGAAGAAAATACAGAGTTAGTGCATTCTTTATTTATAGAAAATAACATTAAAAAATCAAACCCCAAGAAAATTTTATTCTAATAATGTGTGATCCTATGAATTCTATAGAATAAACTTCTTGTGGTTCAGAAGAGACCTAGTTATCTCGAAGGATTTTTTAATTCACCCAAATTAGAAAAAATATGGAATAGAAATATGAGGAATCCATTTAAAAATACAGAAAGAAAAAAATTGTATATATGAACCCAATAGGATCACCTAGTCATAATAATTGAATACATTACAACTAAACATATCCCATTGTTACCATGTGGTCACTATCATGATCAACTAGGTGATCAATGTAGAGTAGGTATTATGTTTATGGGGGAATCAACATTGAATCTTCATCCCCCCCCCCCTTGATTAATAGTTGATCGTCGATCAATATAACCATATATTCACTAAATATGGACAATATGAGATTAGTGAAGAGTGGAAGAAACATTTATGAAGAAAATCGTGCCCAAATTAGAATTTATAACAATTTTAAGAATTAGAATATCACCCAATAGAGACTATGAAATTGGTTCCACTACATTCAACAATAATAGATACATTTATTGCTCACTCATTTCACTTAATGCTCAAGACAATGAGATATCAATCCTTTAGAACAATATAATCATGACGCATCTATTGCTGGTGTAATCTACTATTTACCCCAGGCTTGTCTACCAATACAAAAGTCCATATATCTAGCATATACCATTGAATACACTAGTTCCATTCAATGAGAGTAATAAAGACTAATTAAGAAATTATAATGATGCCCTAATAATTTCATCCTTTTATAGATTCGTAGTTAATTTCAAATGTATGAGAATGGAACAATTTTAGTCATAGTGGGAAACCAAGATGTGGAGAATTATTTATATATTTGTTTAATTACAAGTAACTAGTGTAATTATTCCCGTACTAAATGAATATATTTGTATTAGGTGAATTTCTATTATATGTGGAAAATTTACCTCTATTATAGGTAAATTGTAAATGAATATAAAATTATCCAGAATAAGTTTGAATCAACTCCCTATCATATTGTAATTCATGGTACTCAATACCATGGAACACATAATTTCAATTATTTTTCAAACCCTTCCAGATCTATATGTATGTTTGGATGAATATTGTAATCTAAAAGAGTTCAAACAACAATCACATTTGATGTTTCCGAACAACATGTCCATAGAAAGTGGATCAGTTCTAAACCCTCAAATCATCGATTAAATGTATTAAATAAGAATATTGGTTATTTTTGCATAATGGTGGAACACTTAGGGGAACCATGATCAAGGATTCTATTGATAATTTGGATCCAAATAAAAAAACCATGGTAGTTTCTCCTATATAAATGATGGATTTCTTTTCTATCATGTTTTTCAGATTGAATAGGTAAAACCTCTTTGAGTAAGTACTGATCCATTTTGGTTAGATTTCATACCCGTCTTATATTCCATACCACCTCCCTCATCTATTAGTGGATAGAGAGTATATTCAACAAGGGCATCATTTATTTGTGTATGTCACAAAAACCATATTTCTATTCTCTAAAATAGTCATATCCCAAAAAACAAATGTATAGGTAGCCACATATGTATAATACATGCTAAATTATATATTTTAATACCATTTATGTCACACAAACCCTTTCGAAATGATGATAAATGGTGTGGATAACATCTTATCCACATGACATTAATCATTAAAACGGCGTTCCTACAACATTATGTCAAACTACATGATGTGGTCCTTGTCACCTAACATTAAATAATACCACTCAAACCTTTTGGGATTATTTAGACTATCAAAAATATACATATGATTCCACCAATATGTTCATACTATATATTATCAATCTCCTGTTTTCATCCTTATTTTCATATATTAATTTTGATATCATTTATGCTCGTCCCTCATCTGATCATATACATGATAGTATATATGTCCCATATATTTGAGTTATATTCCCTATTGACCATACTTTTATCGAGTTTTATTCCCAAAAATATCATCCCCCCACTCAGAGGGAAATACTTATTCGTAATACAAACTTATTATTATCAATAGTAAGTGTCACTAATTAGATACCCCCATCATAAACTACCTTAGGAATGAAGTTTCGCTATGATGTTAATTAAAACCTTCTTCGATGTGCTTTTAATAATGGGTTTATATTAGAAATAATATAGTGAAACTGAAATTAATGATTTTTAACTATTATATGTCCCCCATAATTATTTATTTGAATTAAATAACTTTTTCTTGAATCACCCGAAAATGGTTCTGAAAACATTAACACATAATTAAAGGAGAATTTTCCAAATTATATAAATATATTAGAATTTCCAACATCAATTCCCCTACATAAGAACATAGTCCATGTTAAATTAGCTTGATGCTAATAAATTAAAACATTCCCAATTTAAAACAATGTTATTCTCTTGATAGAATTATAAAATCAATTCCAAAACATTAAAAAATGTCTAAAATATATTACTAATAATAAAAAAGTCATTCATGAAAATAAAAATAATGCATTCCTTCTTGTTTAAAATTATCTAAATAATACATATTTGAATGGTACATAGAGTACTGCAAAAGACAATTTTAATTCAATTGTAAGAGAATTTTATAATGGAGTATGTAAAATCAACATTATATTTGTTATTTGGGGATATTGGAATCATATTTTAACTAGAATATCCATTCAAAATATGGAAAACCACATTTCAGGATATCCTCTTGAGAATTTGATCATGTAATATCATGGGAAAATAATTCTAACTAGAAAAAATTATTATTCTGTATTAATTATAAACCCTCATTTTAGTGAACTTTTATGTCAATATTTCATTATTATTTTCATTAGTGACCACATTGAATCCTCTAATCCTATGTTATACATTAATAAGGCTGGCCCAAGAACATTATGAGATGGGATTTGTGATTATCTCACGTAAAAATTTGATAAAATATTTCATAATATCCAATTTTATCATATTAATAATTCATCATTTTTAATTAAATCATGTATTTCCCTCAGACTCCATTATGACCCAATGTATGAAAAATAATAGACTTATCCCACCCATTCTACATACAACCAAACCATTGATCTTTTAAAACTTTTCTCAACAAATAAATACTTTTATTTCTTTTATTTAAGTAATGACAACCCAATTCCCATTGGCTTGAGAGTGAAACGAGTCATTACTAGGCCTTAAGAGACATCCCTAAGACGCCAAAGGCTGGAAATAAATGCTGAAGGGTTTCAAATACTATTGGGGGACGATTAATCCTTTAAGAAAATGAACACATCCATTAACCAATCACAATATGATGCATGAAACAATGAATGACCAAATCACATCATCATTTATATTAAACCACATCAGAGTACACAACAACGGAATACCAAAATAAACATCAAAATACACAATGGAAGAACAACACAAGAATCTCAAAGGACACCATGACTATGTGTTCCCAAAGCTCCAAGCTCCATAGCATCTCCCAAACACCACCACGATCCATTAGTAATGAGACGCTTTACCTTTTCTTGTGTCTCGGAATACAACTTCTGCAAAAGCACTAAAGTGCTAAAGCATGGGTGAGTATAAAACTCAGCAGGTTTTCCCAATGACTTCCCTACTCACGCCACAAGGATAGAAGAGTTATCCACATTTATATAAAAACATTTTATATAAAACATTTTCACCAAATCAGTTTATAACTAAATATAGAAATGTTTTCCAAAACCATCCATGCTCAAAAGAATCAAAGTTCACTTTAAACCATCTTTTCCAACACATTATTTTTAAAGAAAATAACCTAACAAATTTCCAAACCATTTCACAAACATCCTGGTTTGGCATTCCCAACCATTTCACAAACTCATGAAATCAACCATGCATGCATTGTTATGACAGTTCCATACTCATGAGCAGTTTCTCATCGGTCTACCAAGTCGCCACAAGGTAATTTTTCCCCATGTTTCATTACACCTTTGTCACCGGGCACAAGGTCATATTTCAACCAATCCTCGTACTTAAATGTCCCATGTTCCATTGAACATTTTGCACCGAGCACAAGGTCCTATTTCAACCAAACCTCGTATATGCAACATGAACACACACCACACATCCCCCCCAGTCATTACCAAACCATCCATTCAAATAAAACGACTTTTATTGAAAACCATTTACATCAAAAACAAAGTGTGTTCAACCATTTCAAACCATTTAAATAAAACTGTACTTTTATTGAAAACCAAAGAATGAACTAATTTCATCATTCAATATCAATACCAAACCATTTTAATAAAACTAACCTTTTTATTGAAACCCCATATTTCATCAAACAAATAACCATTCCAGAAAATCTATTATTTAAAATCAACATTTTAAATTCATGAAGCCAAATCGCTTTGCACAACAATTCACAGTATTTTCACAATTTCATCAAAACCATATATAATCACTAAAGAAGATTTATTCAATTCTTTGCATAATCAATTTCATTAAAACAAGACAATTTGAAACAAATAAAACCATTTTTAACAAGAGGAGTCGAGAGTGAAGCCACCTACCTTAACAAAAAGGTGAACCAAGCAACAGGCGAAAAACGCTCAAGAACACCGGGTCAAATCTCCAAAACCCACCTTAGATCTCTTCTCCTAACACAACCAAGACCAAATATAGTCATATTTGGAATCCAAATACATATATCTACCCACAACGGTCATAGATCTAAGATACCAAGAGATGAAGAGAATTAGATCTTAGTAGATTTAAGAAACTGATCAAGAACGAAGAAGAACGATCACATACCTCATGAATCTGGCATAGATTAGCCCAAGTGAAGCCTTTAGATCACCTCCAGAACGATGGGTGACCCGTATTTGACCTTAGAAGAACCAAAATCCAAATATTGGTCCACTTAAGAGCTTTAATGAGGAAATTAAAATCAAAATGAGTTAGATCCACAATTTAAGGATCTAATTTTAATTGACCGCACAGTTAGTCAGCACGCTTTGACAAACGGTGTTCTAAATGTGCATTACCTACTGCCTTGGCCACCCTTCTCTCATGGTTTGGCTACATGGTTAGATAAATTGTGTGTCGGCCATGCAGAATCCACTTCCTCGTCAGTTAGCCACGCACGGTTTGGCCGCACGGTTTAGACAAACCGTGTAACTCCCATGTGACTCCCCCTTTGCCTCAAAACATCATTTCATGTTCTCCCGAATCTCTCATTCAACACTGTTAACGTAAAACCATGAATATCATCAAGTGAGGGTAACATACCAGAAACTGGGTGTACTAAATTCTCCCCACCATAGGTCATTCCATCCCTGAAAAGTAGAAAACCAACGCTTTCCTGAAAGAGTTATGGTCACTACTCTTTCATTTCATTCTCGTCTTCTCATGTCTCTTCGTGGATCTGACCATGTTTCCACAAAACCCAAATTAGACTGATGCTTTTTCCATGCAAGACTTTATCCTGCCTATCGAAAATCTGCACTGGGTTATGTACCAATTAAGCATTCGGCTCTAGGTCAATGTGATCCCATCTGATCTCATGGCCAGGATCAGGTTGATACTTCTTCAACTGAAATACATGAAACATATTGTGCACCAAAATGAACCATGGTGGTAATGCCAACCGATATGCCACCTCTGCAACCTGTTCTAGTATCTCAAAAGGGCCTATATATCCAAGAGATAATTTTCCCTTCTTCCCAAAATGATGATTTTCGATCCTTGGAGATATTCTAAAAAAAATGATCACCCACTTCGAACGACAACGGTCTTCGATGGTGATCTGCATAAGATTTCTGACGAATCTGAGCTGTCTCCATCCACTTTCTAATCAACTGAATATTAACTGTTGTTTCATGGAAAGGCTCATCCCAACTAGTAATGTTTCACCAGTTTCAACCCAGCATGGTGGAGAATGACACAGATGCCCATACAATTCTTCAAACAGAGGCATGTGTATCAAGGTCTGAGAACTGTTATTGTATGAGAACTACACTAAGGGTATATGTTCCTTCCACGATCCACCACATTCCATTACACTGGCCTGCAACATTTTATCCAATGTTTGTATCGTCCTTTCGGATTGTCCATTTGTATGGGGATGATACGCCATTCTCATTGTCAACTGAGTCCCAAGGGATTATTCTAAATATCCCCAGAAACGAGATGTGAACCTCGGATCTCTATCTTAGACTATAGACACTGGTACAAAATGTCTCTTTATCACTTCCCGGATATAGATTTTTGAAAGATCATCCACTGTATGGGTTTCAAAAATAGGCATGAAATGGGATGACTTGGTTAGGCGATCCACTATCACCCAAATGGCATCGTGTTTCCGAACCGTTCTTGGAAGGCCTGTAACAATATCCATTGCTATCTGCTCCCATTTCCACACTAGGATAAGTAAAGACTGTAACATACAATCCGGTCTCTGGTGCTCTTCTTTAACCTACTGAAAAGTTAAGCATCACGAGAAAAACTCAGCCACCTTCCTTTTCATGCTGCTCCACCAAAACTGCGCCTTTAAGGACTTATACATATTCTGTGTTCTCAGATGTACAACCAATATTGAATGGTGGTAAGAATTAAGGAGTGGTTCCTGATAGACTATAGGTACAACCATATGATATCTAAAATAGAATATTGAACCCGCTTCCAGATTCCAGCCATCATTGGTCTCCCCACCATTGAGTTTTGAACTCATTACTAGACATTCCACATTAAATGTTTGTTCCTATTTGACCACTTTTACTAGATCAGGATCAAGTTTAGCTGAAATGAAAACCGCAACATCACCTCGGTTTTCACATTACACTTGCATGTCGTCTAAGACTGACATCAATTTCCATTCGTGTGAAGCTTCCTCGGCCAACTGCGCATACGAATTCATGCTTAACACATCGGCCACCGAATTGCCCTTACCCGGTGTACACATTACATAAAAGTCGAAAATTTTAAGATACTCCATTCATCTCCCCTGCCTTAGATTCAAAACTCGTTGTGAGAAAATGCGTTTCAAGATTTTTTGATCCGTAAACACAGTAAATTTCTCCCCAAAGAGATAATGTCTCCATGTTTTCAGGGCATGGACGACTACTGCCAACTTCAAATCATGTTCTGGGTAATGTTTCTCATGCACCCTCAATTTCATTGAGCGATAAGCAACCACATGGTCTCCTTTCATGAGAACACAACCCTACACTATTCCCGAAGCATCGAAAAACACCATGTATCCTTGCCCTGATTCTGGAAAGATTAAGATAGGTGAAAATGTACAACAAGCAATCTACTCTTGAAAAGATCTCTAACATTCCTCATTCCATCGAAATTCACTGTTCTTCTTTTTCAATGCTATCATTGGTGAAGCTAGTTGTGATAAGTCATGGACAAAGCATCGGTAATAACCAGCTAGACCAAGAAAACATCATATTTCAAAGACATTTTTCGGAGGTTTCCATGAAAGAACAACATCTATATTTTCTGGATCCACGGAAACACCTTTCTCAGAAAAAACATGTCCCAGAAAGCATACCTCTTGTATCCAAAAATTGTGCTTTGATAATTTCACATACAACTGATTTTCTCTCAAGATTTCAAACATTATCGCCATGTGTTGCTCATGCTCAGCCCTTGTTATTGAATACACCAACATATCATCCACAAACACCACAACAAAAGAATATAGATATTGCTGAAATATCTGATTCCTCAATACCATGAAGACCATAGGTGAATTCTTAAGACCAAAAGGCATGACTACATATTCTTAGTGGCCATATCTGCTTCTGAAAGCTGTCTTTTGAATATCCTCCTTCCGAACTCATAATTGGTGATATGATGATTGCACGTAAATCATGTTGAACCCCTGAGCTCCACTTAATTGATCAAACATATCATCAATGCCTGGAAGTGGATATCTATTCTTTATCATAACATTGTTATGTTTACGATAATCTACACATAGACGAAGAGTTACATCTGGTTTCTTTACAATCACAATTGGTGCTTCCCATAGAGACACACTTCCCTTAATGAAACCATTGTATTACATTTCTTCCAACTGAACTTTCAATTCCTTTAACTTCGTTGGTTCCATCCTATAAGATGGAAGTGATATAGGACTGTTCTCTAGAAGGATATCAATTGTAAACACTACATATCTTATAGGTGGTAACCCTGAGATGTTTTCAAGAAAAACATCAGTGAATTGATCCAAGACTACTGGAAAAATGTTATTCTCTATCTCGCCCCTCGATTCCATGTTTAATGTAGCCAACTAGTAAGAGGTTGTTTCCCCCACTGGTGGAAACAAGCTCATTTCACCTTCCTTCTCCACTTTTTCTTCTCCACAGTGATTCTTGATGCCATCCTTATTCACGAAACTAACTGTTCTGCTAAAACAGTCTATGTGAGCCCTAAACTCTATCAACAAATCCATACCCAGGATTATATCATAGACATCCATCTACAGCATAGATAAATACCATTTCAACTCAGCTCCATCAACAGTTATAGACCATGCTCTACACATGATGCTCTACATTCCTTTTCACCAAGGGGAGTTTGCAGTTTCAAGACAGAAGGCATCATTTCCAGTTTTAAACATAGCAAGTCAATAATATGAGAAGCAAGAAAGGAATATGATGCACTAGTATCAAACAAAACTTGCATGAGGGTAGAATTCAAAATAATCATACCTCTAACCATAGATTGTCCAGAATGATCATTGACCATCATCTTCTCAGCTCCATAAAATTTCTTCATCGCTCCACTGTTCTACTTGTTTCCTTATTGAGATTGTACTAGTTGAGGAGGGATGGTATTTCAAGATTCACTATGGCAAGATCAGTTATGTTGACGAGAATTATTATTCTATCCTCGTCCTATTGAAGCATACGATGCTTGTGACACTTGGGAAGTGTCACAAACACCCGACCATGGAGCACTGTGACAATATCTCTGAATATGCCCCATCTTGTTGCAATTGTGGAATGATCTCAGTGGTGCTGTATATTCTAATTTAATGTGAGGAGTCGAACCACATTGAACGAAACTTGCTTTGCTTTGGGTTCATGGAGGAAGGTTGACTGATCCCGCTGTCTCGTTTTGATTCGCACTCCCACCTTGGAAGTAGGTTTCCTTCTTCCACCTATTCCCAGCATTGGAGTTCCCACCCATTCCCGTGGGTATCATCATGCCTCATCCTATCGATCTCGAGATTTCTCGTTCAGCAACCTTTGCTATGTTCACCATCTCTATATATTCCGTGATATAGAGCACTGCAATCTTTGATCGAATCTCTAGCCTTATCCCCAATTCAAATACGTGTTCCTTTAAAGAAGCACTTTCCACAACCTCTGGTGAAAAATGGAATAAATTCATGAACTTAGTCGCATACTCTGTGACAGAGAGGCTCTCCTATTTCAAACTGAAGTAGTCGGTCATTTTTTGGATCTTGAACATGTGAGGATAAAATTTTTTGTTAAAAAATTCATCAAAATCCTCCCATGTAAGGCCTTCATCCAATTTACATGCACTGCTAAATCCCACCACTGATGTTCAAGGTCCTCGAGCATATATGTCTCCAGCTTTACTTTCAGCTCCATTTGTGTGCCGATAAAATCTAATATACGATTCATCCTACTTAGCCACACCTCCTCCTTCTCGGGTTCAGCATCACCCCTAAAGTTCCGTGCATTCTGCTTCATGAACTGGATGGTATGATCCACTTGTCATGGCTCATTCCTCTGTTTCCCCGTATCCACAGCTTGAAAGGCTAGGACAATACTCTGAACCAGCTCTTGTTTCACACGTGGTTCAAGTGACACCACATTCTCCGCAGCTTCTTTGGGTTGGTTTCGACGACGCCTACCAGGTGCAATTTTCTAAACCAACAACAAACTCAGTCAAACTCACTCTCTAGTAACTGTTGGCTTAGAATTTCAAATTATATCACATTATCTATAACAACATTGTTCCCAAAATAACCTTTTTCCATGTTCAACCATTTTTTAAAACATTCAACATACATTGTGATAATCAATCAATTTTCAAAATACACCAAATACCATGTTTTAAAAGTCTTTCAATTGAAAACAATTTCCGCATTTTTCAAAAATTGTCACCTTTCACAAAACTATTACTCAATCCTAACAACGAGATATGGAATCCTAGTTGGAACTCATTCATATACAATTCAGGTCATGCTCCTCTCTTTGGCTAAACCCATGACAATGAAATTTCCAACATTATAGAAGTGTATCCAAACTCTTATGTACCTAACACCCTAGTAACTTGATGTTCAGAATAAACGAGTTAGCTACGTCTTTTTATGATATACATGTCATGTTCCGACAATACTACTCATGTCTATGATTTTAACTCAAGTAATAGACAAGAAGGAATTTCAACTCCAAGTCCAAGAACATCAAGGACCACTTGTCAGGCAAGGACCGAACAAGCTGACACAATTTGTAATGACCTGCCAATTCTCATTGTCTAGAGAGTGCAATGAGTTATTACTAGGCCTTAAGCGACATCCCCTATATGCCAAATTCTTGAAATAAATGACGAAGGGTTTCAAATACAATCAGGGGATGATTTACCCTTTAAGAAAATAAACCCATACATTAACCAATCACTATATGATGCATGAAAAAATGAATGACCAAATCACAACTTCATTTATATTAAACCCCATGAGAGTACACAATAGAGGAATACCAAAATAAACATCAAAATACAGAGCGGAAGGACAACACAAGACTCAAAAAGGACACCACGACTCAGTGGTCCCCAAACTCCATGCTCCACAACATCTCCCAAACATCACCACAGTCCATTAATAATGAGATTATTTACCTATTCCTATGTCTCAAAATCCAACATCTACAAAAGCACCAATGTTCCAAAGCAGGGGGGAGTATAAAACTCAGCAGGTTTTCCCAATGACTTCCCTACTCACACCACTAGGATAGAAGAGTTAGCCAGATTTATATAAAACATTTTAACTGAAGTAGTTTATAACTAAATATAAACATGTTTTCCAAAACCATCCATGCTCAAAAGCATCAAAGTGTAATTTATACCCACTTTTCCAACAAGTTATTTTTCCAAAAAAAATAACCAATCAAATTTCCAAACCATTTCACAAACATCCCGTTTTGGCATTCCCAACCATTTCACAAACTCGTGAAATCAACCATGCATGCATCATTATGATAGTTTCATACTCATGAGCGGTTTCTTGTCGATCTACCTAGTCATCACATGGTAATTGTTTCCCCATGTTCCATTACACCTTTGGAACCGAGAAAAGGTTCATATTTCAACCAAGCCTCATACTTAAATGTCCCATGTGCCATTAAATGTTTGGCAGTGAGAAAAAGGTCCTATTTCAACCAATCCTCGTATATGAAACTTGAAAACACACAACAAATTCACAACAATCATGCCAAATCGATCGTTTCAATAAAAAACCTTTTATTGAAAACCATTTCAGTCAAAACCATGTGTGTTTAACCATTTCAAACCATTTCAATAAAATCGTACTTTTATTGAAAATCAAAGAATGAACCAATTTTATCATTCCATTTCAATACCAAACTATTTCAATAAAACACACATTTTTATTCAAAACCCATCATTGAACAAACAATTTTCCATTCCAGAAAATCCATAATTTAAAATCAACATTTTAAATTCAAGAAGCCAAATCACATTCCACAACAATTCACGATGATTTCACAATTTTATCAAAACCATAAATCCTCACTGAAGATGATTTATTCCTTGAAATGCACAATCAAATTAATTCAAAAAATCCAATTTGAAACTAAGACAACCTATTTTAATAAGAGGAGTAGAGAGTGAAGCCACCTACCTCAACAAAAAGGCAAACCAAGAAACAGGCGAAGAACACTCAAGAACACCGGGTAAAATCACCAAAAACCCACGTTCGATCTCTAATCCTAACACAACCAAGAAAAAATATCCTCATATTTGGAATCCACATACTTCAATCTACACATTATTTTCATAGATATAAGAAACCAAGAGAAGACGGGAAGTAGATCTGAGTAGATCTAAGAAACTGATCAAGAACGAAGTAGAACGATCACATACCTCATGAATCCAGCTTCTATTCTCCAAGAGAAACCTTCGGATCACCTCAGGAACGATAGTAGATCCCTATTTGACCTTAAGAGAACCAAAATACTGAGTTAGGTCCACTTAGGAGCTTTAATGATGCAATAAAAATCAAAACGAGTTATATCCACAATTTAAGGATCTGATTTTAAGCGACTTTACGGTTTGTCAGCACGGTTTGACAAACCGTGCTCTAACTGTGCGTTAGCTACTGCCTACACCACCCTTCTCACATGGTTTGGCCGCATGGTTAGAAAATATGTGCCCCAACCATTCAAAAGCCACTGCCTCCTCAGTCACCCACGCACGGTTTTGTTATACGGTTTAGACAAACTGTGCACCTCCCTTGCGACTTACCCTTTGCCTCAAAACATCATTTCATGTTTCCCAAAATCTCCCATTCAAAACCCTTAACATAAAACCGTGAAAAGAATAAAGTAAGGGTTACATGCCAGAAACTGGGGGTACTACAATTTAATTGCAGATAGGTGATTAAAACATGTTATTATAAATAAATTTACTATGAAATGCGCATTTAATGTGAGATAGAAGTGGTTCTAACACAAATATAGGTGTTTGTTGGCTAGAATGTGGACAATGGATTTATATTGTCTAAATTTATTCAAATTTTTCATAATTAGTGAGCTACAAAATATTATTTAACACTCGAATCCCAAAAAAACTAAACCTCCTACAAAGTCATACCTATAGGTCAGGAAAATTCTCATGATAAAATAACGTGGATATTTTTACAACTCTCCATTTTATTCACCTAACGATAACTCCAAATTACATGAACAGACTCCCATGTATATTTTTTCTAGTATGGATCAAATATTTATCACATAAATAATTCCCAATCATTCATCATCCTCATAATAAATATGTTACTCACATTCAGATAATCCTCATTTTGTGTAGTTTTTTTTATTTTGGTGGTTTATTAAGGTTTTTGAATCATTGAAATCATATTTTTTATCCAATTTGAATATAAAATGTCTTCTAAGGATACCTAAATATGATCCAATAGTTTCTCATATTGTCATACTATAGATTATATGTCCCTCCTTTTTCATGCATTATATTGTTAATATGATTATTATCTTTTAATTAATGCTTCCATATCATAAAAGGACATATCCTTTACAGTAATACTTTCCTCAATGTTTCATATTCCATGTGAGCTATATTGTCATGTATAACCCCTATGTAATCCCCAACACATCATTTTATAGAGCCATATCCATTATTATAAGACCATCCTTCAGGGACCATTTCCCCTTTAAGGTGAACTAGAAATAATAGCCCATGCATAAGACCTAGTTCAACCATTAATTTTTCATATTCCATATGTTAAACCCATCCTATATGGACCATATTCTTTATAAGGTAGACAAAAAATGAATCTTATAGGGTAATCCCACACAATAATTTTTTGATCACCCATTAATGATAAAAATATCCTAAATTCAAAATATTGATCTCTATAGTGTAGTGGTATCACATGACCTTAAATGTGTACATTTAGGGACTTCATTACCATTAGAAGGGGTCGGTAGGAACCCTCAAAAATATTAAAACACAATATCCAAATATGTACTTTCATCGGTCTATATTACATAAGATGCATTTATAATCGACATTACATATTTCTAATGAGAAATAAAATCTTCTCCACTTGAAAACAAATTGATATTATAATCCAAAAATGGTCTATTCTACATATGTATAAAAACTTCCATTATTTGGTTTCACTCTATTAGTATATTTTTCTACATGATGTTAATATTTATATGATATACCATGTATCACGATCTAAAAAAACATGATGTGTCATTTTAAGCAGCAAAAAACTACAGAGGATCACATTACCTACCAAGGGATACATAGAAATCCCCATTTATAGGCCCAATACCAACTCCCCCAACATTGTCTACCACATAGGTTGATAATAATTCAAACAATGAAAAACTATATATTTAAAAACTATAACAATTATAACTAATAATAGATAAATACAAAATATATGACACATAAAATGTCCGCTTTTATTGATAAATTATAATATATACATATGTTTACATTTATATATAACATTTGATACATATATATGATCACATAAATTTTGATCCTTTGATACATATAGATGTTCACATCAACACATAGAATTAATCAAAACACTATAAATATGATAACAACTCTCATGTTATGATATTGGTGGGAATAACTAATATGTATTAAATATAAAAAATAATTTCATTATAGGGAATAACTACCCCCAAATGATTATGGTGACCTCAGACTCCCACTGGCCTCCTTCCCTATGAATGTAGGTGAAGATAGACTCAATCTAGATGCACATATAGTACATGTTGGAAACTATCCTCATATCCATTTCTATTGACACGTGAATTCAAGTATGGATCTTTATGTGACTTTTGAAAATGGTTTTGTTGGGGTTAATTTGTTGGCCATGTGTATATTATTGATATTTAAATTTTATAATTCTATTCAAATGGTAATAATTGTCACTAGAACTTTGGTGAAATATCATCCATGTGTTTTTAATCATATTTTGTGCACCTTCAATCATTTACTCAATTTTATCATCATCAATGTATTATATCTCAAGATTAGAAAAATTATTAACAGAATAATACATTATCTACAAATTTATTTTATCCTTTAATTTGATTATGTAAATATGGTTGTGACCATGAATTATTTTGAGAAAAAAGTAATGGTTAAAAAATATTATAAGTGGATTTGAACATTTCAATGTATTCTTTTTCATTATTTAATAGTATATTGGATTAGGACCATAAAAAAGTCTATAAATACCATCTTTATTTTCCCATATAAAAAATAAATCACAATTGACATTAATACCCCTTGGAAATTATTTCCACATCCCAACATAATAGTCATCCAAAATAGATTTTTTTGATCTTGTAGTTGTTTTAATTAAATATTATTCAAATGATTAAATTGTTTATAGGATCCATGATTTATATTATTATAATATTTCTAATGGAATTATGAATAATAATCCATTAAAAAATATTAACATAAATTTCATCTCATGATTCACACATTCTGAAATTTATATACATGTATATTAAAATCCCATTGGCATCGAAAAATTAATATATTGAATGTTTTTAATCATACCCCATACTTTTTAAATTACTCAAAAGTGTGATGTATTACTGAAAATTATATTAATATTCATATATCCTGATATATGAAAGGTTAATTCAATAATAATAAGTGAAATATTTTTTAATCATACTAAATTCATCCTATTCGATTACATAGAATGTATAAACATTAATTGTATAACCATTGTATTATTATATATGTTAAATTGGTCCTCTAAAAATCCATCCTTATTTTCATAAAATTGAAATTTTAATTTTAGGTTACTCTTTAAAAATATAATCTTCTAACATCATAATAAACTAATAATTATTTGTATAAAGTTTATAGAATTTAGGCTTATATGGATTTAAATTCGTATGAATTAATTTCTGAGAATAAATATATTGTACTACCTCTCTGTTATTAAATAATATTTAATTGTGATTCTATTATTTATATGTAATGGTTATTTTGAAAACATATCTTGTTGAAATATATTTATCTCTAAGGTTCATGTTGTGATTATTTTTTCGGAAGTCATGTTATCAACATTATTTAGGTGGTATATGAATATTTCAATGGATTCCACAACACTATATCACTTAGGAATACAAACATTTTCACAAAATTGATTTTTAATATATCCTATCAAAAATTCATAAATCATTTAAATAGTTATATCCATTTGTAATGTACAAAATAATACTGTTTTAAATTTATAACATAGTAACCAATTTGATAAAATAATTAATGATTGAATAAAATCTCCAACTAACATAAAATGAAATAAATTTAATTTTCATTTTTTGAAACCTCATCAATCAAATAATGTTACTGTATATATCCTTCACAAATAAGTATGTCCTATAAAATATGTGTCGGGAAATTTTAGTCAAAACACAATGTAAAGGAACATGAATTAAATCCAACATCAAAATATAATAGTCTGTTGACTTTAAAACCATTAACATAAAATATTTTATCTGCATGAAGTTCTTTATATTTGATGATTTCCCCACTAGACACATGAAATCATCATGAAAGTTGTAAAGCCAAAATATCTCTTTCATAGAAAGAGTATATTCTACCGGAAGACAAATTATCCCAATATCACCATTTATAGGTGGTAATGATTCTCTTTTCCAAATAAAAATGTTTTCCAACATATAAATATTTCCATAATTTGATTTTCTCTGTGAATTTAGTAATTTTACAATAGCATCATCATATTTTTTTAACAAGGATAAAATAAATAAAATGTACCATGTAATAAAAATATGTTTGGTAATTAAAAATAATGATCTATTTTTTCAACATGAATTAATAATGTTCATATCAATGTCCTAACTATTTATGTTAAAGATATCCCTTACATTAAAAATTAAATTATCACCTATTAATGAATATGATTTTGTATTATTCTTCAAATTACCATTGAATAACTACATCTAGAAGAATTATATTTCTCATCCAGTTAAAAATTTGTAAAATTATATAAATAATTCCTTTATTAATTTTATCAACATTTCTAAGTATGTAACTTCATAAAAAATGGGACAACAAAAAATTACATTAATTATATATCCTCAACTTTTATCATAAATCATAATTTTATTTATCATCCCAAACAACATGGTCCTCGGCCTAAACTATTCATTTCAATGAACATCGTAAAAAATTACACCTGATTATCATAATATTATTGGGTCATAGTTAAATTGAGGAATATAAATATAAATATCATTTCACAGTTCTATTTATTCTTATATTAACAATTAAAAAATAATTTAATTTTGATTCATGTACAATTAAGGAAAGTGATTATTTTCCATCATAACAAACCATGATATATGAAAACAAAATTGTAATCCAAATAGATTCATTCCATATTTAAATAGTAGAAGATGAATTATTATCAAAGGGATAAAAAATTCATAATCGTGATGATAAAATTTCTTCAATAGAGAATATTTGGATTTGTTACACAAATTTTTATGTGGAATTCCAATATCTTTGTGACACGTCAATTACATTGTTCTCTCGTTATATAACTTTATCCATATGATACTCAATATTAATATAATATACCATAAAAAATAAGATGATGTTGATGAACATTTATTTTATAATGTTAAACCATACACAAGGAATTGTTGTTATAATTTATAGTTCTTGAGAAACCATATACATGAATTTTAATAAGAATTATTTCTTTTATCAACCATACCTGTGGATAATAAAATTAATTTATATTCCTTTTTTACTAGGAATATAATTAAATTAATCTAACATATCATTCAAGAGAGTGGATTTCCTTCTACATCTAGTGCCACAAAAGCTTTTATATCATTTAATTTATATGTAAATAGTGAGAAGGAAAAAAATTTATATTTAGGGCGACCAAAATATAATTCAATATTCACAATTATAAATTTTTTAATAAAAAAATTATAATATCAATAAGGTAATATCTAACTACCATTTCAATTCCATTATATGATCTCATCCAGGATTTAATGTTATACATATATTAAATGATTCATAAATCATAGTTTTATCCTAATATGTAGCTATATTTTGTTGTTGTCAATATTTATTCCAACAATAACAACAATTATCTATTCCATGATAGATAAAATGTTATTATCACTTATTTATAAAAATAATTATTTAATTATGATAGTGTAAACGTTGGAAACTTACTTAATAAATGACATAACCTGGCAACGTCTCAAATTTGAGGGAACCATTAACAATTTCCTCTTATTGTTTTAAAATATGATTGGTGATGTTCTATTATTTAATAATATTTATCTTATTTTGTTTATTAATAATCATATTTATAAATACATAAATAAATATATAGAAGAAATACATATTGGATATAATTTTTTCCTAGCATTAATTATATAATGTATAAAATAAATAAATATAACTATAAATTATGATATGTATATATATATATATATATAAGTGGGAGAATTTTAGTACATCCCACATTAAAAATAAATTTATTTTAATAGGTTATTTTTCAATAATATTTGGATATATCAATGTAAAATATTTAAATTTATTTTTACATCATCTTATGTAAAATTTTCTGGTTTATACATTATTTCATTTAAAGAATGGATTAATTCCTTTTGAAATGTTAATTTTTGATAATATTTTTGTCAATCGTGTTAATGTTTGATTTTGATAAGAATATTTAATCATGTTATAATTTTTATTTTTCATTGGTTGGTTATTATATACACCCCTATACTTCGATGGATTTTAGTTTGTTTTTCAATTTTTTAATTGAATAAATTATTTACATTGTATGTTTTCCACAGTTACTTGTGTAAGGATAGTTAATTGTGTGTGTTTTTTCATGTTATGTCCCATGAAAACATTTTTATTATGTATTTTACAATATAATCCCTTCAAATCTTCCACTATTATAATAGAAATTATGAAAGGGGGATAATGACCCTAGAAGACTACATCTAATATGTCAAGAGTTGGGGACTGGAAATGTGTTTGTATAAATCACACATATGTGATAAATTAAACTAAAAAATTAGGTTATTTTATATGATAAATTTTTTAAAAAATCTATATCATAAAAAATGAAACTATCTTGATACATGAATTTAATGTCATAAATTACTAATAAATCTCAAATAAACTAAAAATAATCCTATGGAAGTGACCATGAACATCGGGAACATTAAAAATTATAACACTTATCCGATGAGATATTAACAACCATTCATATTAAAAATTAGATTATAAAAATGTTGGAAAATTTTATATATATGTTGGGTGAAAATTACATGTATACTTAGTAGGATCCTCCTATAATTCATTAATATTAATAGTTAATGAAGTATACAAAATCACTGTAAAAAAATAACTTGTAAGATGATTAAATCCGAATCTATCACAGTCCATAGTGATTCACACTTGGGAATCTGTGACCAAAACCTCTAGATACAAGGATTTTCTATTCCCTAAAAGATACAACCTATACAAATCATTATACAAAAAATTAGATCCAAAAGAACCTTGAATTAATGCTTCCTAAACCATAATACCTTATAGCTAATGATATGCCAATATGAACTACAACATTGGGGTTAGTGTGGGGGGAGGTAGAATTCATCCATCCATTCCCTCACCCTTCTGGATGTTACGGTAATATTCCCCAAGACATTTGGTTGTGGTTTTACCAGTCGATGTTTGTGCGGTAGCATAAGATTTAAAAAGAATATAAATATTTTAATGTCTGACCACATTATGGGAATCTAAGTAGCCTTATATTTATATATGAATCTAATTATAGAAGACCACAATTACCACTCCTAAGTTTTAAATAAAAAAATTAAAACATGAATAAAGATTTATGTTAATTAATTAATTAATTATCACTTAATAATATTAATCAATTTTAATTTACATTTTATTAATTTTATCTTTTAATCAAACCCAATATCACTAGATCTACTGTACATATATTTTTAGTATATCATCATCATTAGGCTAAAAATAACTGACGATGTTCATTTATTAATTAAATTAAAACATCCGATTTATATGGGTTCTATAGGGAGTAATCCTACATGATGAAATAATTGTTGAAAATGTTGTCAGTATATTTAAACTAAATATTTAGGTCTTTATGTAATCAAATAAATATTATTCAACCAGTTTACCATCAACAATGCATTAGGAAAGGAAGATCATATTGATGATCCATCCCTACTAATAATTATTCTCAACTTTATAGTTTTATTCAATCAATATTTCACATAGTGTAGTTTTTTTCTTATATCATTATCATTGTTCATCACTATAACCCCATGCTTTATCCCATTTCTCAATATATAAAAAATCCTCAATATAACCATTTTCATCTAGTATATTTCTCATTAAATAATTTCACACAAACTAGGTTTTTAATAAATTGAATCAAGGATATAATCACACAAATGAGTATATAAATTTATTAATTTATCTTTAACAATAAAAATAAAAGGCATTATATATATGAAACCAAGGTGGCCAAGCATACCTCAATAAATAATTTTCTAGCTCATCCCTATAAAATATTAGTCATTTTAAAAAAAAAATAAATTTTATCTCTAATTGATCTTTATATTATTTGTAGGTTTTCCATTGCAAGAAACCTATATAAATTAACTCAAAAACACATAAAAAACATTAACATACACAAAAAATTACATCAATTTCTAATTAATTCCAAGAATAATTGTAATAATACGACTCATGCCACTTTTATTTAGATTATGATATTGTCTATATATATGTTGTCTATTATTATCAAGAAATTGAACCATGAAAAATGATATTAATTAATAATTATAAATATATTGGACACTATCTAGTAAATATCTATAGGTGACATAATCAAACCATGAAATTAAGTGATCATATAGAAACTAATATTTTATTTCATCGCTATCATGAAATTTTAATTATATAGCCCTGAAATAATTAACTCATTTGATGTATATAATTATAAAGATGATACGTTAATTCTAATCCTAAATTATACAATATTTTGTAAAAAAAATATATGATCACACTTTTTATATCACTAAAAAATATTTATATAATGATTATATATTCATTAATTTCAATGTTTGGTAATATATTCAATTCAGTAATTAATTAATAAAAACGGAACAAATTAAGAATATTTTATAGCCTAAATTTAGAATTCCTTTAATTTCAATGAATGAACATAATAACGTTTGATAAAAAAATAATTCATTCTCCTTTTATTAGATTATAAAAAATATAATAGTATTGTGATAAAAAATAAATTATAATGAAATAATTCCCAAATATAAAAAATTGGGATATTAATTGTTTTCATGTTATTTTAGGCTCTAGAAGAAAGAATATATCATTGTTATTATATTCTTTTTTGTAACTTAATTATCTTAATAATTAAATAATAATACACAATGATATAATAATTTTTTAAGGAAAAACATTATTTGTATACTACATGTAACAATACTTACCTATAAAAACAATTTTCATATAATAAAAATATTAATAATTGACATTAAATAAAACCATCTAATTATCCCGCTATCTTTTTGTATATTTTTTTAACAATAATACATATGTGATGATAATGTCATATCATTATCATTTTTAAAATTTATCCCATCTATTTAAATATTGAATATAAATATTTTTAATTAACACATGCACATAATAAAATAATCATTTGGAGATCCCTCACTGGAAATATATACATTAAATTATACAACAAGAAGAATAGAGAGAAATGATTTGATGATAATTTCACTACTTGATATGACCAGGAAAGGGTCCTGGGCTAACTATAGAATTATTTCTAGACTCAATGGATATGGTTCGTATTTATCTATATTGGGGTAAAAGTAGAATAAAAAACAAAAAGTCTTCTTTTTTCAAATATTACGTATATGTACTATGACTATTTTTAAAAATAATATCAATGACTCCCTTTAATTTTCAATAGATTAGTTTTCATTTAATTTTACTTTTATGACACTTTTGAAAAAAAAAATTAGATTATAGGAATTTAGCACTTTATTTCCCCCTTCATTATAATTAATTAAATAAAATATAAATTTTTTAAAACATATTTAATATCTGGGAAATATTTTTTTGAAAAATATTTAAAGATATAAATTTGAATGAAAATTACAATACACCTCCACTACACAACACATGTACAATATATAAAGGTAAATTAGTTTATAATTTCAGAACATGGGTTTAGAGTGACAATCAAATGAGTGTTTGATTTACTTTTATGTGAGAAATTAAATTTAAAACTATTAGACAGGTAGTTAAAAATATATATTAACTTCACAATAACATCAAAAAACCCATACACAAAAAATGGAACTACCATAATATTTGTATTGAATATAAAATAACCCATACATTGTAATGAAGAAAATAACATCTATGGATGATTTAAAATCATGATATTATCTATCATTATTTGAGACTCAAATACGAAATTATATATTGTTATTATAATATTTAATTATCCTTATGAACAAAATCATTGTATAAGGTATACCATACCCTTATACATCTTCAAAACATGCATTGTAAGGTGTGATTTAGGGTTTTAAAACAATCAATTTAATTAATGAATACATTTATAAATTATATAATTTTCATAAATATATATAATCACAGTCTTATTAATTCAATATATAAATAATAATAGATAAAATATATATTTATATTTCAAAAATTTATCATTTTCAAATAAAATATATAGATCTATTAAAATCATTAGAATAATTTTCGATTATATGATGTATAATTTTAAAAATTTAAATTACTTTCATTAATAAAAGAACCATTTTAAAGAAAATATTTTTATTTTTACAAAATCTCTCCCAAAATAATAGATAGACTATAATGATAATGGAATTCTCCAAAATATATCATACCATTAAGCTATAAAACAAAAGATTACTTTCCTTAGACATTGGATAATGAAAGGAAATGTTTATTTTATTTTTAATTAGTTTATGTAATATAATGGTATTTTTTAATCGTTAATCTTGTTTCTAATTATAGAATTTTAATTTTCTAAATATAAATTATTTAAGAATAATTATCATTAAATTGTTATACATTACAATAAATGTAGTTTATTTCCACTAAAACTTTGTGGAATTATAAATAATGGAAAAATATGTAGTGTTTGTTAAAATATTTATCAATGATAATGTAATGGCTTGGATTAACCCAGTGAAAATAATTTATTTTTTTTAATGAAATTAGGATTCATTTTATTATGATTTTTATAAAATAAATTTTATAAATTTATAAATACAAATTGAGTTTATTTTTTATTTTTTTTATGTATGGAATTGGGTTTATTTCAAACTCACTTTACACCATAAAATCAATGGATTTATTTTATATAGTAACAAACTAATGATTAAATTGATCACATCATTCAATAAGTGATACATGTTTACACCTTAACATTATATGTGATCTTCATATAGTAAAAATTTATTTATACAGTGAATTTTCATTCAAATGTGGAAAACATATTTATGTAAGGAAAACATACATTCATAATTATATGTCATAAATTGTGTTACTTCCATATAATATCCTTTATTTAAATTTTTTTGGTCATGAATTTATTATGATCAGTATAATACATGATTTTTTTTGTTCATTCATGATATGATATGTTGCTACCTTCGATATTTGGAGGTATTTGGTGGAAAACCCAAGAGGTATTGGTGGAGGATGGAGTTGTGTAAGTGTGTTTGTCGGAAATTTATGCTTTCAAAATGTAATAAATGATGTTTAGTGGCAGTTCACAGTGTGTGTAGTCGTGTGGTTCAAGGTATTTATCCTTCTATGTGGTATCCCATGAAAATAGTACATTTTTTGTAGGATATATTCATGCCTTGTCATATATTTTGATTTAATTTCCATTGAGTAAATTCATTTTTAATAGAAAGGCTATATTTTCACAATCCTGAAGAGAACATTCCATATAATTGTTATAATATGTATATACTATAGGATAAAGGGTTTTATAATCTTTTCAATCTGAGTTTTTTATCATTCATCCACCTTCTTTTCTATCATTTTCGGTGAACCCTATGGCCCCCATAGATTAAACTATTCCCTCCTTCATCCAATATCGACCTATTTATTCAAATAGTTTTTTCATTGGTCATTTATGTAATGCCATCACTTATTCTTGGTTATTTTCCTCTTGTTCTTCTTCAGAGTTTCTCTATGGTGGTTAATTTTAGTTTCGGTTGATTGAATGGGTATCATTTTAATTAAATTCGGGTGTGGCTGAGGTTGAAATATGGTTTCCCATGTCTGTTTGTGGTTTGAGGGAGTTGTATCTTCACCATGTAGTTTTTAGCGAGTCAGTAATGATTCATTAAAGTTGGCAACCACCTGTTTCTTTTTATTTTGTATCACGTTGAAGGGGTTTAATTATGTTTATCTTGGGTTTATAATTATGTAGGTTTAATCAAATATAGAGAACTAGTAAAATTTTAATTTAAAGTGTAATGGAGTTTATTGGACATGTGTTTTATAGTTGTGATATTTTTGTGATATTTTTTATTGTATATGCTGGATTACCAACTAGACATTATTTCCATAGGGGTTTTCATTGGGTGATATATATTGTGACATATATGGCTATATTTTGTGATATCTAACAAAAATGAAAATTTGTTGATAGGTAATATGTCGTCAATAAAATTGGGTCCCCATGATTATAGAATTTTTTATTACACCCCTAAAATGATGTGGGACTTGATAAAAGTTCCTTTCTAAAATTTTAATAAAATCATGATGGCATGTGAACTATTTTTGTTCTTCTAGGATATTATGTGTCGTTATGGAATGTGGGGATGATGTTTTGTAGGATAATATTTTGGGGTGGTGATTTGGTTTCATTAAAATTTATTTTGGGGAAGTGTGGTGGTTTGTTAGCTAGGATTTCAGGGCATTAATTTTGTTTGGTGGTCGTGTTTTTGGGATGGGGATATGGTTTCATTGACCATGTATTTGTAGTGGCTAGGTGGTTTATTTGTCCATGTAGTTGGGGTGGTGAGGTGGTGTTTCTTTAGTCAAGGTTATCAGATAATGATAGAGTTATTAAATCACTAATAATGATTATAATGACTTGGTTGGATGGATTATTGGGTTGGAAATTGCTAATGAATAAATAAATGATGAAATATTTTGTTAAATGTGGATCATTTTTAATAATGGAAATAATGTGATGATTAAATGAAATTGGTTTATAATGTGAGATGGGGCTTGTATAAATTGTGTGCCATTATGAATTTAGAGGTGAAAAAGGTAAAAATGTTGTGAGTTGGTAAGCATTTGGTTATGAATAAATAGGATGTGAATTTTTCTGCATGTGTGTCTATATGCATTTACTTATATATTCAAGTGATTTTTGTATAAACCCCACCCACATCATGCACTATGTACTAAAACCTGCATTGTCCTATTAGGGGGGGGGGGATTTTCCTAATGTCTAGTATTGAGGAAGGATGGATGGGTACCGATTAATTCTCACTATATCGTCCAAGATATATTGGTATTCTGTAAAAGATAATGGATTAATTTCATTTAGTTCTATAGTGGTGGTTATGATAGAACATGTGTCTTAGTGAAAGATGTGATGACCTAGTTTTTTTTTTGGAATGATGTGTCAATTTTTGTAGGGGTGTCCCAGGTGTCTTTGGGTAAGATATTAAATGAACATGCTTGTGGGTCAGCTTCTACATGGGGTTTTTCATGGAATGTGGATGGTATAAGGTTCATTCCCTACATGTTCAAAATGTCCTACTATGCTAGTTATGAAATGTTTTATGATGTGATGGATCATTTTTCTTCAAGTGAAATGTGATGTTGAAGTGCATGGGGGGTGGTGATCCCAAGTTCCTTTTATCAAGGTGTTTGGTGACCATGATAATGTGGTGGTGTAGTATACAGATGATATGGGAGATCAAAGACATACAATGTTTGGGTTTTAGAGTGAAATGATCGTTGGAAAGTGGTTTACGTTATCCTTTATCAATGTGATGCTAGTTCTATTATATTTCATGACTTGAGTTATTTGGTGAGACTGTCTGGGTGAGGTTGGGTTTCGTTAGTATACCAATATAGGTTCTATTTCATCCAGTGTTCATTTGTATTAATATTTCACATGTGTGTGGGATAATTTTTTTTATTGATTATAACTATATTCTCAACCAGTATATATTGTTGTTTTTTCAAGATGATTATATTGATTGTTTAGACATTACTAGCTTGGACCTTTGGGTTACTGCATTGTCACTTCCTTATCATTGATTTTGTGCATTTACTTTGGGATTTTCTTATCTAAATAGTTCTATTTATACATTCATGTGAGATAGATTTCGTTACATTTTATATTATGTCATATATTTGTTTATGGATGATTAATTTTATCACCTAATACTACCTTATTATAGGTGGTATTGCCTCCGATTTCTTTAAATTTATATTACCTCAATGCTAGCCACAAACCTGAAACCTACTAGATGTGGGACTCAGGGGTCATCATCTCTCTCCCCTCATTGTAGTACCATTGGAATTAGGGTGTCATGGAAGAGTGGTATCAATGGTAATGGATGAGAGATAGGATTTATTTTGGATTCAGAAGTAATGATTATTTCATGGTTTAGTATGGAAAAAGTTATAGTTGAGTTTAGTAAATGACATAGGTCATGGAAGCTATCTAGGTCATATGATTCTAGGGCCCCCAATTATTTAGTGGTGGGAATTTGAGCATATATAATGACTAAGTGAGGTGGATCTATTTTCATGGTAGATACCTATAAGATCTACATGAATCATAATGATATTAGTTCTTTTTTGAATTGGGGTATCTGAGAAAAGATAAATGTATAATATGAAGGAAGTGAAATAATATTAATCTAAATAAAATACCATAATACCTGTATTAGGAGTATCTTGTTTAATATTCATCTAGGGTTCTTTTTCATCTTCTACATGTGGCTCATGATGTAGAGGCTTGACAGGATGATAAATTTTATCACCACATGGTTGATCTTATAGAGATGTATGAGGTTTGGTAGATGGGGTTGTGTGCTTTCCAAGTCTAGAATTTTTGTTATTGTGAAGAATGTTTTTTAGATGTGGAGATGGAGACTTGGAAAGAGGATCTTGACATTTCGTTCATTTAAATCTAGAACCCAGTAGGAAACCATGTCCCATGGAAGTTATTAATTTGTGAGTATTGACACATCCAAGGTGGATTTTGTATCTTGGAGAGCCAAAAGAGGTACATGTATCATAGGTAAACATTCAGAAAGTGTTCCTAATTGATTTTATTTCATCCACCATAAATGAACTTATGAGGAATGATATTGTTTCACTATTACAAGGGTGTATGCCATTGTGGGATTTGTTAATAATGTTAAAGAAAATTATATATTATGACCTAGAACTTTTTTCTGATTTGTAGACTCATGGAAGACTTATTGATGATGAAATCCATCCATTTATCTAGTATGATGTTACTTCATTAAGATTTACAATGTATCAGATGGTTTATAATAATGTTAAGGGGATTTAACCTAGGAAATACAATATAGGTTTACTAGGAGTTTGTAACTAGAAGAATTCATTAAGGAGTAGAGTTTTTAGTGGAAGGTATTAGGAACTAGTATATTCAATGTTTTTTGTAGTTGGAAGTCGACCTTAGCAAATTCCATTCAAGCCTTATGGGGCTAGTAGTTTCAATGATTTTTCTATGGGATTTATGCTGGTGTGTTTTGTATTGGGGGGGGGGGGGTTATGGACATATGTAGAACTAGTTCCATGTGGTTCCCCATGACCATTTTGGTGGAGGTGGATATGTTCACTGAAAATGTCTTCAGTAGTTTCTAGTGAGACAATTCTTATTTTACAGGAAGTCGGATTGTGTTATTCCAAGGGGAGGTGGAGTAGCTAGAGGATGACCATACGATGGTCCTCATTTTCTGGGAACTATGACTGACTTTGGTCATTGAGGTGGTCATCGGTAGGGAGGTAGGTGGGGTGGCCAGTTACATAGAGCGGAGGTGATAGTTCTAGAGGGTATATAGATCATAATAGTTACGCTCTGTTTGTTTGGTAACCTTTTTCTTCCTTGCATAATTAAGGGGATTTACACTCTTTTGTTTCATTAGTTGTAGCTCGTGCTATGGGACTAGACATCATGGTGTTGTTCATGACCATTTTTTTAACTACACATGTCGTAGTCTAAACTAGATTGTCTAATGTGTTCCACATATATAGACCGATGATGGGGCCACAACAATCACCAGTGGATATTTTATTTCAATACAAGTAAGCATATACTGTTATCAATAGGATCATCTAGTTTTATTCCATATGTTATTTTATCAAATACAACTTTGAGAGAGTCATTTTTTGGATATGGATGGATAGAATCTAGTTTACATTAGTGGGCATGGTTGTTTGGAGGGAATTCCAAATGTGGAACCCCCTTATTTATTTTTCCTATGTTATCAGTGGATTTAGAATAATATATGATGGGAGAGGTTCCCATTGTATTTGGAGAGTTCATGGATGGTTTCTAATAATTATTTTTTGAACTACCCCTTCAACATGATGTCGATTTTTAGATGGACTTTTTTCTTGGTGAATATTTTATTTTGACAGATAATTATTAGATGTCAACTTCTATGTGGCAGGAGTTAATGATTCATATTGATGATCAGAGGAAGAACAGTTTTATCTGACCTATTTTTTCACCAAGTGGGGCTCTATTGTTATTCAACAGGAATGATTATTTTAAACTGAGGTTGTTTATAGAATACCATAGGTTGAATCAGGTGATGGTCCTGAAACGCTGCAAAATTTTGAGGTTAGGCGATCATTTCAACTAGCTAAGAGGTGTGAGTAGGGATTCTAGGATCAATCTAGAATATGGATATCACATATTATGGGTGGAGGAGGGAGATATACAAAATTAATTTTTTCAAATAAGGGATTGAGAACTTGAATTTTTCAGTCATGCCATTTCTATTATGAATGATCCCGAAATGTTTATTTGGATTATGATCTCCATTTTCCATGAGTTCATGAACATGTTCATTTTCATATTAATCAATAATATATTGGTCTAATTAAGCTCATAAAAGGTGAATGTTGAGTATCTTAGAACAATTTCTTAAGTACTTTGACACCACTATTTATATTGAATGAAATCCATGTTTATGTTTTAGACATAAGAGGTTGATTTACCTAACAATGTGGTTTCATCAATGTATTTTAGTGGTAATCCCAAAATTTGAGGCAGTTTATTTAGCAGGTCCCCAGAATATGGAAGAGGTTCGTAGTTTCCATGGCCTTTTGAGTTGTTATCATAGGGTTTTTCTCAATTTAAATGACATTTTTCACATTTTTCATAAATGGAAATAAATATTAGGATTATTTTGAAACGTTTAGTGGTTGTTATTGTTTATTTATATAAAATATTATTACTTAGTGATCTGTTTCATTAGTTACCTGAAGAAGTAATAATGTTCGATGTGTTTTGAAATGCTTCCTCACTAGATTTGTGTTTCTTTCTGATGTAAAAGAGTGTAATGATCTATTATGGTTCTGGGAAGTTATTCCCCATAAAAATAACTATTCCACCCATGATCTAGAGCAAGCAGCAGTCATGTTTGTGTTGATGTTGTGGAAGCATTGTGAAACACCCCGAGATTTTATGGAATTTTTTTTTTAATTTCATTAATGTCTTGTGTTATACGCTACACCAAAAGGAGCATTCACAACACACATCTCTGACTTGGCTTGAATTACAGGCAATCACGACCTTCCACGATAGCGTGTGTTGTACGCAACATCAAGTTTCGCTAAACAATGATATGCTATTAAAATATTATTAAAACTAGCCGTTAAGAATAGTAATGACCACTTTTTGAAATTTTATAAATTTTATTTTTCAAAATAGACTTCATTTTTGGATTCAGAATATCGAAATTAGCTTAGGGTGAAATTTTGGTGATTTTCATATAACTTTCATATTTTGATGAATAGTGAAAATTACTAAAAACAACTTTTTCAATCGAAATAATTAATAGTGATAAATTATTAATTTTAGTGGTTTTAAAGTATATTTTGAATATATTTTTACAATTTAATACAATGTTGGTCATTGGATGTAATTTCACATTTAAACCAGTTATAAACAAGTGTCAATCTTTTGATAGTTATTATCTCTTAAAAACACGCCTTTTGTTTTGACGACGGCAATTGATTTTTAAATTAATTAATGAAACTGATATGTTTTGAATTTGGTAAAATAGAAATCATTTTTGAGTTCATAATATCAAATATAGCTTAGGCCTAATTTTTTGTATTTTTCTGAAAACTTTCAATTTTTGATGAATAGTGAAACCACTAAGTGGTAGTTAAAAAAACTGAATTTTTCATAAAACATAATTTTACCGCTTCTGTGAGTGGAATTTCAAAAATCCGAGAGACACGGTTGATGTCAGTAAGTAATATGTGGTTCAATGAGATGAAAATAATTTTTGGTGAATAGTTACTTTTTACTTTTATTTACCACGGTTAAAAGTAAATAGGGTAATTAAGGGTAAAAATGATATTATTATTACCCTAACACATGACCAAATTCTATTGGATAAGTGTAATTCGACCAAAAACAAGCTTAGGAATAATATATGACCATTTAGGCCTACTTGGATTAGATTAGGACATTTATTATTAATTTATTTAAAGAATTGTTAAAAGAATTAAAAACAATGTTTATTTACTAAAACATTTTTAATATTGGGTTATACATAAGATAAATTCGACTATAAATATTAATTATAAAGATAAAATATTTCCAACATAATGGTATTTTATTTGTAATTTTTAGACATTAAATAATTTAATTTATTTATGACACAACGATGATACAGTAATTATCTTATTAATGAAATATTGACATAATTGATGTTATAAAAACCCAAATAAATATAATTTGAGACTTTTTAAGAATTAAACTAATTTTCTAGGTTAATATGAAATGTTAGTATTGATTTAATTAACTTTTTTCGAACTTATCATTCTGTTATGATTTTCACAAAAATCAATTACTAAATACTGTCAAAATTGACATAAAATAGTTTTTAAAAAACATATTATATTATTAATTGTTATTTTATTCCTAAAAATCTAAGGTTCGTCCAAATGACATATATAAGGTTATATATATTAATAATAAACTACTTTGGGTTCTTTTGGCTTCTTATAGTAAGTTTATAAACCTTATAGTGTAAGAACACATGAAGACACGGTAAAAGTAAAATTATTTAACTTAATGTTAAATCTAAATGATAAGGTTAAAATAGGAACCTAAACTTCTCTAAATTCTATTCGATGAGAGTATTTCGACCCATAATATCCTTATCCTAGAAATAAATCAATTTTGAGCTATTTAAAACCGAACTTGACTTTATAATAAAATAATATTTTTAGTTATTCCAAAGGTGCCCCTCTCCTCCCTTATAAAAGGGCACCTCCTCCCTCTCCTCCTCACACCAATTTGAACCTTCAAGCTCGGCCAACCCCTACCAAATTATCTTCTCCACTTCCCTAGAAACATCTTAGAGTTTATGGTCTTCTTTAAAGACCAATATTAGTGCCCTAAGAGGAGGTTTCAAAGAGGCGTATCGAAGAAGGGGTAATTTCTTCTCCCGATTCTTTCAAGCTTATTTCTTCTTCAACTTATTCTTCTCTAGTTTTTTTCATTATAAAGTAATAACATCAGTATCACTAATATACTTATTTGTTATTATAAATATGAAACAACCCCATTTCACCTTCTATCCATCCTACGGAAAACAAAATCACCGCGCGTGCGTACGTACGGAATACCGTCTCAACGCCGTGGTGTAATCTGTTTTTCCACCAACACCTTACATGGATGGGTATAATGGTGTAAAGAATAACTATACATAGTTATTATAACATCATACTGATTCTGATATATTGTATCATCCACTCCAATTCAATTCAATAATCATGAAAATGATATCATCGCTCGTGCGTACGTATGGACTACCGTCTCCACGACGCGATGAGATTCATTCTCCACTTTAACCATTCATGAATGATTATAAAGTACATATAATAAGTAATCATGAAATATATGACATAATAATGTTACTGGATTTCTGTGTATATATATGTATGTCATCTACCTAATTCCATTCAACTCAATAAGGAAACGAAAACAGCGTTCATGCGTACGTACGGCCTACCGTCTCCATGAACGGTGTTTTTCTTTCCATTTACTAATTTATTATATATATATATATATATTCTGAATATATATTATATATAAATCATGTTTTATATTATGGAATTAAGTAATCATGATCTACGTAATCATATTAATAATTACAAGTCAAAACACGGACGATAAAAGAAACGATTTTACCCAAAACGCTTTTTAACATGGAATTTACAAAAGAACGGGTAAAATAAAGTCATAAGTGAACCATATATGATATCATAACAATTAGTATGATTCTAGAATAAGTCAATGACATTATTTAAATCATTATACTGGTGGGTCAGACACTTACGAAGCAAATCGGACCTAAGGTAAGGGAAATATCACAATCTCATTCGTATCCGAGATTGCTTATACTTTGGTATTTACTGGGGTGTATTTTATCATCCACATCCATGTTCCCTCAATATTTAATATTATTTCCATACTCCTACAATTTTTTAAAACCTATTTTACCCTTCGGTGAGTTTTTAGTAAAAGATATGAAAGGAATCTTTTTTTCTTTTTTTTGTACGAGGTACTTTTTGACTTTTCCGACAAAAGTACGAGAAAATGTTTTTTTAACATAAAAGGCACGAATGGATATTTACGGTTTTATAAAGCCTTATTTTCATGAAGCTTTCTCCAAAATATTTCATGACTATTTTCAATAAAATCTCTTTCTTTTAAAATTTCATGATGTTTTGTGAAAAGAAATTGATTTTGAAGAAGAATGGATATTTTCCTCAAGAATTCATTTCAAGTGTTTTATCAAAATTATTTTCCATCTAAGATAATAAAGGTTTCTATTTCTATCCATATTTTTACATTTATTTGACTATGTTGTGATGGAATTTTTTTTATGAATTCCTTTATCTTATATGAATGGTTTTATGATGTCATGTTGTTTAAGAATCCCATTTTTATTACATGGGTTACGCAATGATGAATGATTTATGATTTTGTGGAACACATAAGAATGGTATCATTATGAGATGGGTGGGACCTATATATCCCTCCAATTCATTGTGTAAAGATCTTATATCTCATGAGATAGACATGGCTGGAACGGTAGGTTATACCTGTTCAGTGAAACAGGACTGAAACGAGGGTGACTCGGTTCAGGAAAGGGACTTTGTCCACTAAGATAGTCTTGGAAATGAGTCTTGACTAACAAGAAATGATTCTCTATGATTATGTGTGTATTCCACAAAGTTTCATGTTTTATGTTGTGATTATTGTGATTACATTTCACTTCCATGATTTACCCCATGTTATGAAATTATGATCTCTTTTGCAGGTTAATATTTCCAAAAGTTATGTGGTTATGTATATGATGTGATTGATATTTCTTTTGTTTACCCTTACTGAGCATTTGAGATCACCCTTTTATGTTTTCTTTTCCCCATGATATAAAGAAAGGATTTAGGTAAAAAAAAGAAGATCTTTATGGGAGATTTGGAATATCTTTCACCACGATTAGAAGATTATATTCCGAGTTTCCAAAGACACTAAACTATTACGGTCCTTGTGTGTGTGTTTTTGTTATATACTAAGTATTCTGCAACTGTAATGTAATGTTAATGTACGTCAGGCTTCAGGTCTCTACACATAGCCTCAACGTGGAGAGATTTTTGTTATTCATGAATCACAATGATTTTAAGTATATCATTTCTCAAAACAATTTGAATTTTTCATTGTTTAGGTCGATGGAATTTTTTTTTTTGGATTATGATATCTAGATCTCATATACCTCAGGATGGAGGCATGTTGTGGTAAATTATTTGAGATTCATGTTATGGAAAAATATTATTCAAGAGAAATGGGATGATTGGAGATCCATGAATGAGTTGGATACCATGTTTCTGGATGAAATTATGGATGGTGGTATAGAATATTCTTTTTAAAATGGCAGTTTTGTCTTACCTGATTTATCAGGTGGAAGAGTCCCAGTTGTGAGACTCAGAGGAAGAGATGATAGGTGATCTTTTTGGCCATGGTGAGGTACTATAAGGGAGGTTGAAATTTGTAGTTGTTATTTGGGACGTTCTTTGTTCTGATTTTTATACATGGTTGAGTCCTTAATGAGTTTCATAGATCACTGTTAGATGTACACCCAGTAGTATTAATGATTTACCATGAATTGATGACATAATTTTGGTGGTTGAGGATGAATTGAAATTTGGTGGAGTTTGTGTCAAAGTGAAACATCTACTAGCAATTAATGGGAGATTACCATGTTACAGGTAGAGTTTGGGTATTCCATTGTGGAAATAAGAATAAATATCAATGGATTTCATCACAAGTTATGCATATCTCATGGTGATTTTGATTTTATCTGCATGTTATTTTGATCGGTTAAGGAAATAATTCCACTTTATAAGGATGATGGTGTTAGACATAGTGGATGATTTGGCTATGAATTAGTTGGATGAGGTGGTGAATTTTCATAATGTTTAGATTTCAATTATCATTGATTGAAAATCCTTTTTGATATCTTTTTTTTAAGATAATACAAAATTATTTTAGCACATATACGCACCATAACTTTTCCTTCTACTCTTAGATTGATGGCATGCGAGAGTATATTATCTAAACACTAGGGAATATGTTGCAGATATGTGTCATGAAATTAGTTCGAATATGGGTATGACACATTACCTTGGATTAGTTTTTTTAGAAATATATCACTCTTCCATTATCATGGCTCAATTTTTCAGTTTTTTATAGTAGAATGTGTCATTATACATTATTCAAAATAGTTGTTCGGGAGGCATTAGATCTTGGATACAATGAAGGTAAGATAATGACATAGTAGTTTCATCTTGTTTGTTATGGGATGAAAGAAGTGCATGAACAGATTAAATATTTTGAAAAAAACAAGGGTAGTAACATAGAGTTTGAAGGTGTAGACCATGGGACCTTGATGGCTTCCCCATGATATGGGTAGTAGATATGTTGATTGGTGTTTAATCTTTATCCTATGATAATTTGGACCCTTGATGTACTGGGCTGAGTTGGTGACATAGAATAACAGTTGGAATTGACAAAGTATATATTGAGGATATACTAGGTCATCCACATATACCATAATATTTGGTATCATTCTAATAACACCCATGTCATTCATTGGTGAGATTTAGATATTGAGGATGATGTGATATTCATGGATAAGCCATTAGAAATACATAATCTCTAATAAAATGCACTGTGTATATTGATTATTCTTGTGGTTCATGTGTTGTGGAGGAATGGTGGCCTGGAGGAGAGTACATGGGAGAAAGAGAGATAGATGTGTTCCCAGTACCTAGATCCATTTTATGTTTTTCATTTTATATGTTTTTCATTGTGATGTGATATTTTTATATCCTTCTGTTTTATGAGATGTAACGTTTTCTATATTTTGTTCCAAAGAGCCTGTGCCCAAGTGGGAAAGGTTACTTCTTTGCATCCAAAATACCATGGGACAAATCTGGGCGACGAAAAAATTATGGGGTACTATAGTAGTACTAGGTCAGGGGGCACTGTAGCAGCGGCGGACCTATAGCTGTGGAGGCACTCTAGCAGGGGACTATAGTGGTGGTGGTGTTGTAGTAGCAACTGTAGGAGCTTGGGTACTGTACCAGTATTGTTCACTAAGGGGTCATTTAGGCCCAAAAAATGTGAATTCAATCCTTTGATTTAGACCACATGGCTAGGGGCATTTGAACTATGTTACGGGTATCCATATACCCACACTAAAGAAGACATTTCTTTAAATAATAAATTAAGGCTTCAACCCCAACCATTTAAGAAAACATTTTATCTATTTTTGACATATTGATTGGTATCAAAACCCAACACATGAAAAGTGGAGGACCTAATTCCTAATCGAGATTCATTAATGGTTATTTTAATAAACTCATATGGGTGAGTCAGTTCCACCCAAATTGGATAGTATCTTGACATGGATGATGAAAATTCCCAATTCTTGTTTTTGTGATGGTGTGGTTTGGAGGTTTTTGTGGTTATTGCTTTAGGATCCAAAGATGTTTAAATGGTTTTAGTGATGTGTTTTTGTGATATTATGCAATGTAATGATGTTTAGTGAATATGTTGTGTGATATGTTGGGTCTATTTTATTTGTTGTGCTTGGTTACTGATATAATTTTTGGTATAATGATATCCTTTAGGGTTATTTCACTAGGTGGTTGGTTTTACCACATTATTTATGGGATTGGTTTTGGATTCTCATGGGGGAGATTCGTTTGATAGGTATCTACTTCACTAATATGTGCCTTTCGAGCCCTATAATTTTTACATTTTTGTGGTTGGATTTGTTCAGGGGAGGTTCCATGAGTTTTTGGAAGAGGCTAGAGCTACATCATAGTTGTTTTCTGAAATACTTGTTGTGTAAATGTTTTACATGATATGAGATGCTGGTTCCTGACATGTATATCTTGTGGGTTTATAGCATGTACATGTATATAGGGTATCCCATGAAAATGGTACACAGAATGTGATATAGATTCATGATGTGTTAAAAATTATGTTTTTAAATCATTTAACTGATGTGGATTTCAGATGAAGTAAATTTTTTGGAAACCCAAGGATTACATGTCGTGTAAGGGTTACACGAGATGTAAACTCCATAACCAAGGTACATATGCTTATTTGGATGAATTTTCATGACTTCATCTCCCAACATTCTCTCTTATTATAGATGAAAGAAATGAACTCAAAGGAGTCCATAAAACCCTATTTCCTCTATTTTGATATATCGAATATGGTAGTTATTCATTAAAAACATGTTGTATTCTCTACCTTCTTCTTGGATTGTTTTTCTGTTCATCATTGTAGATACACTATGGTGGTTCTAGTTTGTTTGGTTTACATATTTGGGTTGGGTTTTGATGTATTTTGGGTTAATTATTGGTTTATCTATGATTTCCCATGCATATTTGAGTTTTGTAAGAATTTCTTCTTCACTGTGTCACACACAGTAATCTATAAAATATTCTTATCTATAAGAAATCCATCATTTCTATTTATTGAGTATCATTTGAGATAGTTTTCTCTATTTTTTATCTCTCAGTTATGGTTTTGAAGGATTAATAAATATAAAATAATTAGTGAAATTTAAATTGTAATGACAAATGGGTTTGATTTGTATTATTATTACCACACTGATATTACTATGATGTTTTGGATTATATGGGCTTGATGCCATTCAGAAAATTTTGGCCATGAGGATATTTATTTACACTATATGATATGAATTTTAAATGTTTTAAATACTGTTATTTTTTTAATATCACCAAAAATGGAAATCGGATAACCACTTAGATTTTATTAAAAAAAAATTTCCTCAGAACTACAACTTTTGTGATAATTCCCCTAAAATACCATGTAATTTGATAAAATCCCTTTTTATTTTTTTTAAATGATCTAGATGTTTTGTGACATGTGAAAATTATTGTGGAAAGATGATGTGTGGTTCGAGCATGTGGTAATGATAGTTTGATGGTTGTGAATTTTCTATGGCTTGGAGGTTTCTTTTATTTTTCTTTTCCGGCATTGACATGGTTTTTAGCCAGGATTTTTGGGTTGTGATGTTGTTTTTCTATTTGATTATAAGGAGAAATGTTGGTTTATTTGGACACGAATTTGAGATAGTGAGGTGGTTTGATTGAATACTCTTTTGGGGTGACTATTAAGTTGTTTCTTTATGCTAGATGCCTGAGTAGTTATGGGATAAATAATAGTTTGATAATGATTTTTGTAAAATTGGTTTTTTCGTTATTGGGATGAAAATGGATAATGAATAACTAAATGATTGACTATGTGTCTAAATGTGGATATCCCATAAAAATGAAAATAATTGTAGGATTAATTAAAATTAAATTCGAATTGTTAAGTAGAGATTATGGCTATTTTTTTCTATTATGCATTTAGAGGTGGAAAAAAATGTGGAGATGTTGTTATTTGGTTAGAATTTGGTTGTGAACCCATAGGATGATATTGTCTCTAACAACTAGGCTTAACATAAAAGGATTTTACATCATTTTAAATTAATATTCAGAACTATTAAAAAGTACAAGCTGGAAGACCACAATAGTTTAGTGGATTTGGAAACATGGATACATAAACTTCTATCCTGTTGAATGATCTTCAACATCTCCCTTAAAAATCCTCCCCATTAGTAATCCAAATTAAAACCTTCTTTCATGACCTATCAGATAATAAACATAAGAATGTGTAATTTTAGATGTATAGTATGGGTAAATACAGGTGATATATAAGTGTTAAATAATTATACGGGTATGTGAACTTGAGAATAACATTTGAAGATCACACCCAACATATTATAACCATATTTTTAAGTCATGGAATATTGATTGGTAGTTCTTAAGACATGAATCATAATGAAATCAATGTTCATATTCCATAAGAGAAAAACAGATATATGAGACATAGAATTGTGGAATACACATCAACTTATAACAATGTGAACATGTATAAATAATTACTAGTTCCCTCATTATGTTAAGGAAAAGAAGATAGTTATTCGTTTAAACTTAAAGGCATGGATCTATGTCCATGTATAAAATTTTGAATATGTAATATGTTTTACTCATAACATTTTTAACATTTAATGGGGTCCAAAAAGAAACATATATCTTGAAACTAGGTCTATGCATATGAATAAGAACATGTACTCAGGTTCTTGAATAATATTTCGAACACATAATAGGGTTCTCTCATCACATTGTTAACATATAATCTGGTCCACTCATTAAAATATGGATATGCAACCAGGTCTATTCATAATAGAATGAACAAATAATTAGGATCATTTATAACATTTTGAACATGTAATAATATCACTCATAACATTGTGAACATGTTCTCAGGTTTATGCATAGGTCTATATACCTCTTAAGAGAGACACACAACCATACCGAATGGTATCCAGATCATCATAGTAGATCAAGTGACTGATTTTTTCCAATATTGGATCAAGTCCATCAATTATTTCCCTTTATTATCTCATGATATAAAAATATATTCCCAATGAATTTTTGGAGATATTGGTCCCACCCATGTCAAAGTGAAATAAAATTTATGTGAGCTAGAAGATAGTAAAGAATTCATCATATAATGATCCATAAGAATATATGATTTTCATAAACATCATACCATAACCCAAGAAAAGAAATGGTAATTGTAAACCATTAAACATATCGTAACCTATAAAAAAGATAATGGTTTTATAATCATTTTACCAAATCATAACTCGTGAAAAGAATAAGGGTTCATTAAAATATAACCCATGGATGTGGAAAATGTATTAGAAACAGATAAGACCTGAAAAATAAATGGTTTTTATAATAAACATACTATCAACCCATACACCATTCAAAAAAAGAATATTAATGGAAACCTTAGATTGTATCCCCATAATGGTCAAATTGACCCCAATAGATGTCATCTTAGATAGAAAATGATTTCTAAGTATCTCTTAAAAAATATTTATTAATGAAAGTATCATTTATTCTTTGAAATATTATTTTTTATCATAATATCCTCTGAATGCCATTTTCATTTAAAATAACCTTGAAAACATATAATAAAATCATGAAAACATTTTTGAAAACTCATTTTTTTGAAAACACTTTGGAAAATTATAAATAATTATGGAAAATAATTTGAAGATATTTTTAAAAACATAAAGGACCTTTAAATATTTTTTCATTGAAATATTCATAAAATATAATTAAATATGTTTTTAACTATTTTATGAAACATACTTTTTCTAATAAAACATATTCTGACTGAGAACAGAAAGAATGTCATATTTTCAAAAAAACACATACACTATTCAATTAAGTACCAAAGAGTGGGAGATGGTACCATTAAATGGATATATAATGAATAACCACAGTAGAATAAAATTCATGATAATTATTGATATATTTGTTATAATATTTCATTAATCGATGCATAATCTTAAAATATCCCGATAAATGATGAGACTGTAGCGATAAACTCTTAAAAATTTGGTAACATTGAATCCTGGTCAATATGATTGAATGACATTAAATTATGATTAAAATAAAATTAAAATAATAATATTCACCATATAACATCCCAAATGGAACTATATACTCCTCATAAACAAATATAGGTTCATAACCTGGATTTTATCTCAATAAAATAAAATTGAGACAAAATTACATTGCCGATTTGCTATATTTTGAAATACAAACCCAATGAATAAAATATAATAAAATGGATATGTAAATAAAAATAAATTTAATTATAATATTCATATAAAATATTCAGGGGTAGTGTATACACAATAAAAAATGATTGGGGAATTGGTCATAAATATCATAGAAATAAATTTGAGGCAAGAAACCCCCTTAAATTATTCTTGAATTTCTTCATAAAAACTTAAAATTTCTATATAATAAATATAAGTTTATTATTAATATTAAAATTTACCATATTATTATATATTATACAATATATACTTTTTTATGACTTTATATTACCCATTTATTAATAATTTCATGTTAAGGTTAAATTTCGGGTAATATTAGCTTTGTTTTTTCAATATGATTTAAATAGTAATTACGGGTCCTTTTTCATGGATCATGATTTACATGTTTCCATAATGTAAAAAAAGTTATAAATATCATATATATTATTTATTTAAAAATTTAAAAAAATATATAAATGATATAAATATGAAATGAAATACACCATTCATAGAAAAATTTGGTCATACATACACATAAATGTTGTTTCCATTTTACTGTCGTACAGGAAGAACTAAAGTAAATGATATATATATATATATTTATATATTAATAATTATATTGAAATTATTATATCAGATAAATTTTACAAATTTACAAAAACAAACCATAACAAATTTCATGAAAAGTGTGATCGAATCACATTTCTTTTAAGAGGTGATAGTACACACATCTAAAAACAAAGATCTCCTATTCACATAATATTGTATTAATAAAGGTATGTTTTATATAATAATTTGAGAGGAATAATTTCATAAAAAATATAATATATATCATATAAAAATATTCAGTCCCTTATAATTACCAACCATGATAGGTGGTATAACGACCCATACTTTACATACATTGTTAGAACTTCAAAAATTTAATCACACTTATTACAACATATAACAAAACTAGGAAAGGGCCGTATAGGTATAGAGTCTTTAGAAACTGGGAAATATAAACAACTGGTTCATAAAGCATCAACTTTTCCTCCCACTTATTTCATAATATCTAGAGTCCCTTTTTGGAATTTCCTACTTAATAACCTTCTTCCTAACCTGGGGAAATAAAACATACAAAAGGGTGAGCTCAAATGCTCAGTAAGGGTAAACGAACAAAATATTAATCACATCATATACTTAAGAACATAACTTTTGGAAATCTTAACCTGCAAAAGATATTGTAATTTCATAACATGGGATAAATCATAGTAGTGAAATGTAATCCCAATAATCATAAAATAAAACAAGAAACTTTGTGGCATACACACATAATCATAGAGAATCATTTCTTATTAGTCAAGACTCATTGCCAAGACTATCTTAGTGGACAAAGTCCATTTCTGAACTGAGTTCACTCCTCGTTTCAGTCCTGTTTCACTGAACCGGTATAACCTACCATTCCAGCCATGTCTATATCATGAGATATAAATTCCTTACCTAATGCATTGGAGGGAGATATAGGTCCCACCCATCTCATAATGATACCATTCTTATGTGTGCCACAAAATCATAAACCATACATTATAGCATAAACCATGTAATAAAAATGGGAATCTTAAACATCATTCCATAATCCATATAAGATAAAAGGACATCATAACATAATCAATTCAATGTTAAAATAGGGATAGAAACATTACCTTATATTATCTTAGATGGAAAATAATTTTGATAAAACACTTGAACTCCATTCTTGAGGAAAATATCCTTTCTACTTCAAATTTTTTTTTCCTTTCATAACATGTCATAAAATTTTAAACTAAAATATGTTGATTAAAAATATGCTTGAAAAATTGTAAAGGAATCTTCTTGTAAATAATGTTTTAAAAATCCATTCATGTCGTATAAGTTAAAAAAACATTCTTCTCGTACTTTTGTCAGAAAAGTCTAAAAGTACCTCGTATGAAAAACAACACAAGATTCCTTTCATATCTTTTACTAAAAACTCACCGAAGGGTAAAATTGGATTTAAACAATTTTAGGTGGATGGAAATAATATTACATATTGAGGAAACATGGATGTGGATGATAAAATACACCCCAGTAAATACCAAAGTATAAACAATCTCGGATAAAAATGAGATTGTGATATTTTCCCTTACCTTAGGTCTGATTTGCTTCGTAAGTGTCTGAACCTCCGGTATAATGTTTTAAATAATGTTATTGACTTATTCCAGAATCATACATATTGTTATGATATCATATATGGTCATATTCTTGGCTTCTTATTGGTAATATTTCATTACTACTTGTTATTCAGGTGTTTATTACTTTTTGTTCTTATGCCTGTTTTGTCGAATAAATTCTTATTCTTCTGTTTAGGTTATAGATACCTCATTTACAGAATGTTATTAGTGTAATATATATCATATTCATTCATTAAATTCATTTATATAATCATTATGCAATGAATATCATGTAGAACGAGTCGCATCACATCGTGGAGACGGTATTCCGTACGTACGCACGAGTGATGATATCATTCCAATGATCGTGGAATTGTATTAGAGTGTATTTATACTATTTCAGAATCAATATCACTTTATAATAGTCATATATAGTCATTATTTACACAATTATACCCATCCAAGTAAGGTGTTGGTGGAAAATAGATTACACCACGGCGTGGAGACGGTATTCCGTACGTACGCACGCGCGGTGATTTCTTTTTCCGTCGGATGGATAGATATTGAAATAGGGTTGTTTCATACTTATAATAACATATCAGTATATGATTGGTACTGATGTTATTACTTCATAATGAAACAACTAAATAAGAAGAAGTGGAAGAAGAAATAAATATGAATGAATCGGTAACGGACATTACCTCTTCTTTGAAGTGCTTCTTTGAGACCTCGTTTTAGGGCACTAAAATTGGACTTTCATTAAGACCAGGACCTCTAGGATGTCTCTAGGTAAGTGAAGATAAGATATTGGCAGGGATTGGCCGAGCATGAAGGCTCAACGTGGTGTGAGAAAAAGGGGGAGGAGGTTCCCTTTTATAAGGGAGGAGAGGGGCACCTTTGGAATAACAAAAACTATTATTTTATTATAAAGTTAAATTCTGTTTTAAATAGCTCCAAATTGATTTATATATAATCTAAGGTGGGGATGGGTCGAAATACTCTCTTCCAATAGAATTTATACATGTTTAGGTTCCTATTTTAACCTTATCATTTAGATTTAACATTAAGTTAAATAATTTTACTTTTACAGTGTCTTCTTGTGTTCTTATACTATAAGGTTAATAAACTTACTATAAGCAGCCAAAAGAACCCCAAGTTGTTTATTATTAATATATATAACCTTATCTAAGTCATTTTTCCGATACTTAGATTTTTTGGAATAAAATAACAATTAATAATATAATATTTGTTTTAAAAACTCTTTTATGTCAATTTTGACACTATGTAGTAATTGATTTTTGTGAAAATTATAACAGAATGATTAGTTCTAAAAAAGTTATTTAAATCAATACTAACATGTCATATTATCCTAGGAAATAATTGGAATTCATAAAAAGTCTCAAATTACATTTATTTGGGTATTTATGACATCAATTATGTCAATATTTCATTAATAAGATAATTACTGAATCATATTTGTCTCATAAATAAAGTAAATTATATAACTTCTAAAAATTACAAATCAAATATCATTATGTAGGAAAGATTTTTTGCTTTTTAATGAATATTCATAGTCGATTTTATCTGATGTATAACCATATATTAAAAATTATTTTCTTATTAAACTTTGATTTTAACTATTTTAACCCTTCTTTAAATAAATTAATAATAAATTTCCTAATCTAATCCAAGTGGGCATAAATGGTCATATATTATTCCTAAGGTTGTTTTTTGTCGAATTACATTTGTCCAATAGAATTAGGACATGTGTTAGGGTAATTATAATATCATTTTTACCCTTAATTACCCTATTTACATTTAACCGTGGTAAATAAAAGTAAAAAGTTACTATTCAACAAAAAAATATTTTCATCTCACTGAACCACATTTTACTTACTGACATCAACCGTGTCTCTCATATTTTCGAACTACCACTCACAGAAGCGGTAAAATTAAGTTTTATGAAAAATTCAGTTTTTTAACTACCACTTAGTGGTTTCACTATTCATCAAAAATTTAATGTTTTCAGAAAAATACCAAAATTTCACCCTCGGCTAATTTCGATATTCTGAATCAAAAAATGAAGTCAATTTTGAAAAATAAAATTTATAAAATTTCAAAAAGTGGTTATTACTATTCATAACGGCTAGTTTTAATAATGTTTTAATAGCATATCATTGTTTAGTGAAACTCGGTATTGCGTACGACAAAAGCTATCAAGGAAGGCCGTGGTTGCATGTAAAGAAAGACAATCTCGTGTTGTGTGTAGTGAAATATTCCTTTGATGATTTATATAACATAAAAACAAAATATTTCACATAAAAGTCTCGGGTGTTATATTCTACCCCCCTTAAAATTAATTTCGCCCTCGAAATTTGTCACTTTGTAACAAATAGATGAGGATACCTCTCCCTCATCATATCCTCATGCTCCCATGTAGCTTCTTATTATTGGTGGTTCCTCCATAAAACATTCACCAATCGAGTGATCTTGTTTCGTATGACTTTTTCACTACGATCCAGAATCTCTATCGGCTGTTCTTCATAAGAAAGATCTTGCTCCAGCGGTACAACTTCTGAGCTATGTACATGTGAAGGATCAGGTATCTACATTCTCAGGAGAGATACATGGAACACATCATGAACTTGAGATAGATTCGGTGGAAGCGCCAATCTGTAAGCTACCTTCCCAACACGATCTAGTATTTTGAAAGGACCGATATATCTAGGGCTCAACTTTCCCTTCATTCCAAATCTCATGACCCTCTTCCAGGGAGATATTCGTAAGAACACTTTATCACCCACTTCAAACTCTAGGTCTTTTCTTCAGTTTTCGGCATAACTTTTTTTGTTGACTCTGATCTTCTCTTATGTGTTGTTGAATAGATCTGAACTTTTCAGCCATTTCATCAATGAGATCAGGTCCTAATAGCTTTCTTTCCCCAAATTTATCCCGGCAAGTTTGAGTCCTGCATTTCTTTCCATAGAGATCTTCATAAGGAGCCATCTGAATACTGGAGTGAAAGCTATTATTATAAGAAAATTCCACCAAAGGTAGGTGTTGATCCCAACCACCTTTTATATCCATAGAGGAAGCTCTCAACATTTCTTCTGGAGTTTGAATTGTTCTCTCAGATTGACCGTCTGTCTGAGGATGATAAGCAGTGCTAAAACTCAACTCTGTATCCAGAGGATGCTGAAGAATTCGCCAGAACTTCAAGGTAAATCTCGGATCCCGATCAGATATAATAGAAAGTGGTACTCCATTCAATCTTACCACTTCCTTTACATATATCATGGTAAGATTATCTAGAGAGAAATCCTCTCTAATATCAATGAAGTGTACAGACTTGGTAAAACGATCAACTACGACCCAGATAGCATTATTGCCTTTGGATGTTTTAGGAAGTCCTGTGACAAAGACCATAGTGATGTTTTCTGATTTCCATTCGGGTATGGGTAATGGTTGTAACATCCCCTTGGACTTATGTCTCTCAGCTTTAACTTGATGACAAACCAAGCATCGAGAGACATATTCAGCAACATATCTTTTCATGCCTACCCACCAGAAGTACTCTTTCAGGTCCCTATACATCTTCGTGCTTCCAGGATGAATAGAGAATGAGGAAATATGAGACTCATCCGGCAGCTCCTTCATTAATTCTAGGATGGGAGGAACACAAACCCGATTCCCGAACTTTATTATCCCATCACAATCAAGGTTGAATTCAGGAATATTTCTCACCTTCTTTTGAAACTCTACATCTTCTTTCTGTGCCTCTTTAATTTTCACATGTATAGATGGTTGAACATTCGTTTGAGAAAGATAAAATTTTTCCCTTTCCATTATAATTCCAAGATCCATCCTTTGTAAATCCATAAATGTTGGATCTTTTGTGATCCTCATCATGGATAAGCAATCATGGTCTTGTCGACTTAATGCATATTCCACCTTCTTTGCTTTCCCAGGATGGTAATGGATTGAGTAGTCGCAATCCTTAATCAGCTCCAACCATCTTCTTTGGCACATATTCAGCACCTTTTGTGTGAAAATATACTTTTATCTTTTATGATCAGTATAAATATCACACCTTTCATGATAAAGGTAATGCGTCGAAATCTTTAATGCAATGATTACCGCAACTAACTCCAAATCATGAGTTGGGTAATTTTGCTCCTGGATTTTCAACTATCGTGAGGCATAAGCTATCACCATATCATTTTGCATAAGAACACACCCCAATACCTTCTTGGAAGCATCACTGTAGATCACAAAACTTTCTTCACTACAAGGCAGTGTGAACACAGGTGAACTGGATAACCTTCTTTTCAACTCCATGAAATTCTCTTCACATTCCTTCGTCCAAACAAACATAACTCCTTTCCGAGTCAACCTGGTGAGTGGACTAGATAATCGTGAAAAATCTTTCACAAAACGTATATAATATCCATCCAAACCAAGAAAACTTCGGGGCTCAGTTACTGTTGTTGGTCTCAACCATCTTTCGATAACCTCTGTTTTTGCTGGATCCACATATATCCCTTCTTTTGAGATTTTGTGACACAAAAATGATACTTTTTGAAGACAAAATTCACACTTGGTAAATTTGGAATAAAGCTTCTCCTTTCTCAGGGTCTTCAATATAATTCTCATGTGATCTTCATGTTATTCCTTTATTTTTGAATAGACAAGAATATCGTCTATAAAGACTACCACAAATTGATCAAGATAGTCTCTAAAGACTCTATTCATCAGATCCATGAAGATAACAGGGGAATTAGTGAGACCAAATGGCATCACTATAAATTCATAGTGTCCATACCTTGTACAGAAAGTCGTCTTTGGTATATCATCCCTTTTGACCCTTAATCGACGATACCCTGAATGAAGATCAATCTTGGAAAAGTATTGAGCTCCGCATAGTTGGTCAAATAAGTCATCAATGTGTGGGAGAGGATATTTGTTCTTGATAGTGATCTTGTTAAGCTCTCTATAATCAATGCAGAGTCTCATTGATCCATCTTTCTTCTTAACAAACAGAACAGGTGCTCCCCAAGATGACACACTAGGGCGTATGAACCCCTTATCAAGATTCTCTTGGAGTTGATTCTTCAATTCCTGCAACTCAATTGGGTCCATTCTATAAGGTGTCTTTGAAATAGGCAAAGCACCCGGTACGAGTTCTATTGAAAACACAACTTCACGATTTGGTGGAAGACATGGTAATTCCTCCGGAAAGACATCATCAAACTCCCGTACAATGGGAATATTCTTAATCGTGAGTTTCTCACCAACCATTTGAGATAAATAACCTTAATTTAGTGGAATCAAGACCCATAAGGTAGAAGGAATTTCCACTGGAAGGTTATGTTCATCCTTGCATTGATAGACGATCATAGATTGATCTGGAATATGAAATGTGACTTCCCTTATTTGGAAATTGATATGATCTCCATATAAAAAAATCCAATCCATGCCAAGAATCACATCAAAATCCACTATAGGAAGGATCACAAGATTTGCAGGAAGCACTTTCCCACAAACATTGATCGGAGAAGAATTATAAACTTTTGATGCGACTGTTGTGCCATTAGGTGTTGTCACAACTAACTCAACATCTAATTGTAGAGGTAATACGGTGATACCCTTAGAAAATTCTTCAGAAATAAAAGAGTTGGTGGATACAGAATAAAATAAAACATTTGCTACTTTAGAGTGGATGGTATGTGTACCTTTCACCACATCGTTATCGTACTCCACATCGCTGATAGAAATTGCATGTGACTTTCCTTTGTCTTTAGCCTTAAGAGTTTGTTGACATCGACCATCATCATAAACCCTTGGATTTGGGCATTGATTGGCATAATTCCCCATCTCCTTACACTTGAAACATTGAAGTGTAGTAGGTTCATTCTGTGTATCCCATCCTTTGTTTGCATCATTAGACATCTTCTTCCCATCATTGCGGCATTCAAATGCCCGATGACCTTCCTTTCCACATTTGAAACATTTACTTGTCCCTTTAATAAAACTCCCTCCATGTTTCTTTCCACACTTTGAACATAAGGGAAAGCTCATATTCTTTTTAGTGTGCTATTTAGATTTTCCTTTGAATTCCATTTTCCTCTTCTTATCAAACCCATATGACTGATGGGTTACTCCAATCTCCATCTCGACTTTGAGAGAACATCGAACGATTTCCTCATAGCTATTAAAGTCCCTTATGGCTAAAACCCTTCGAAGGTTTGATTTTATGCCACTAAAGAATCGATCGATCTTACTCTCAGGTTGGATAATAATACCAGAATCGTACCTTGAAAATCTTGTGAAATTTGCTTCACAGGTACCAACAGATTCATCATCCTTTTGCTTCTGTTCAAGAAACTCTTTCTCCATCTTTGTTCGGAGAATACGAGGGAAGTACTTATTGAAAAATATGTTCTTCAACTCGTCCCATTCCATGGACTCAATTTCATCCCTTTTCCTTGTATTCATAATAAGATTCCACCATTTATCAGCATAACCTTCCAAACAATACACTGCTAAGATGAATTTATCATGCTGAGAACATTGAAGAACTGAAAATATCATTTCAGTAGTACTAATCCATTGTTCAGCAACTAATGGATCAGTAGAACCGCTGAATGACGGTGGATGCTATCTCATGAAGGATTCAACAGAATGTTGCTCCTTCCATTTCTAGTTTGGAAGTCCTTCATGATTAATAGCTTGAAAACGTTGTGTGAGCATGGCTACAGGATTTTTCATTCCAGCTCCCATAACATTTGGTTGCTCAGGGGGACAATAATTGCATTGCCCGTCGCATTCAGTATTAACACGGTTCCTTCGAGTTCCAGCCATTGACTAAAACCAATAAGAATAGTTTGAGCAACACTAATTATAATAGGAAAAACACATAATCAAGAATAAAATTTCACACTTAAGGTCTTATCCTAGGTTATTCATGGCCATTTCTAAAACACTAAGATTGTTTTCTATGCTTAGTCTTATCCTTAGGGTTCTTACTAAGGCTTTCACATCCTAGTTTTTAATGGTTGACTATACTCTTCCTCTGATACCAACAATAATGACCCATAGTTTACATATATTGTTATTACTTCAAAAATTTAAGCACACTTATTAAAACATATAAAAAACCAGTAAAGGACTGTATAGGTATAGAGTGTTTAGAAACTGGGTAATATATTCAACTGGTTCATAAAGCATAAACTTTTCCTCCCACTTATTTCATCATATCTAGAGTCCCTTTTTGGCATATCCTACTTAATAACCTTCTTCCTGACCTGGGGAAATAAAACATACAAAAGGGTGAGCTCAAATGCTCAGTGTGGGCAAACAAAAGAAATATCAATCACATCATATACTTAAGAACATAACTTTTGGAAATCTTAACCTGCAAAAGAGATCGTAATTTCATAACATGGGATAAATCATAGTAGTGAAATGTAATCCCAATAATCATAACATAAAACACAAAACTTTGTGGCATACACACATAATCATAGAGAATCATTTCTTATTAGTCAAGACTCATTTCCAAGACTATCTTAGTGGACAAAGTCCATTTCTGAACCGAGTTCACTCCTCGTTTCAGTCCTGCTTCACTAAACCGGTATAACCTACCGTTCCAGCCATGTATATCTCATGAGATATAAAATCTTTACCCAATGCATTGGATTGAGATATAGGTCCCACCCATCTCATAATGATACCATTTTTATGTGTGCCACAAAATCATAAACCATACATCATAGCATAACCCATGTAATAAAAATGGGAATCATAAACATCATGCCATATTCCATATAAGATAAAAGGACATCATTACATAACAAATTCAATGTATAAATAGGGATAGAAACAGAACCTTATATTATCTTATATGGAAAATAATTTTGATAAAACACTTGAACTCCATTCTTGAGGAAAATATCCTTTCTACTTCAAAAACATTTTTCCTTTCTTAACATGTCATACAATTTTAAACTAAAAGATGTTGATTAAAAATAAGCTTGAAAAATTATAAAGGAATCATCTTGGAAATAATGTTTTAAAAATACATTCATTCCATATAAGTTAAAAAAAACATTCTTCTCATCATTTTTCCGAAAAAGTCAAAAAGTACCTCATATGAAAAACAACAAAAGATTCCTTTATATATTTTAATAAAAACTCATCGAACGGTAAAATTGGATTTAAACAATTGTAGGTGGATGGAAATAATATTACATACTGAGGAAACATGGATGTGGATGATAAAATACACCCCAGTAAATACAAAAGTATAAACAATCTCGGATAAAAATGAGATTGTGATATTTTCCCTTACCTTAGGTCCGATTTGCTTCGTAAGTGTCCGAACCTCCTGTATAATGATTTAAATAATCTTATTGACTTATTCCAGAATCATAATTATTGTTATGATATCATATATGGTCATATTATTAGCTTCTTATTAATAATATTTCATTACTACTTCTTATTCGGGTGTTTATTACTTTGTGTTCTTATGCGTGTTTTGTCGAATAAATTCATATTCTTCCTTTTAGGTTATAGATATATCATATCCAGAATGGTATTAGTGTAATAAATATCATATTGATTCATTCAATTCATTTATATAATCATTATTCAATGAAGATCATGTAGAACAAGTCGCATCACATCGTGGAGACGGTATTCGGTACGTACGCACGAGTGATGATATTGTTCCTATGATCGTGGAATTGTAATGGAGTGTATGTATACTATTTCAGAATCAATATAACATTATAATAGTCATATATAGTCATTATTTACACCATTATACCCATCCAAGTAAGGTGGTGGTGGAAAATAGATTACACCACGGCGTGGAGACGGTATTCCGTACGTACGCACGCGCGGTGATTTCTTTTTCCGTAGGATGGATAGATGGTGAAATAGGGTTGTTTCGTACTTATAATAACATATCAGTATATGAGTGATACTGATGTTATTACTTCATAATGAAACAACTAAATAAGAATAAGTGTAAGAAGAAATAAAGATGAAAGATTCGGTAACGAACATTACCTATTCTTTGAAGTTCTTCTTTGAGACCTCCTTTTATGGCAATAAAATTGGTCTTTGAAGAAGACCAGGACCACTAGGATGTATCTAGGGAAGTGGAAAGAAGATAGTGGTAGGGTTTGGCCGAGCATGATAATTCAAAGTGGTGTGAGCAAGAGGGGGAGTAGGTGCCCTTTTATAAGGGATGAGAGGGGAACCTTTGGAATAACTAAAACTATTATTTTATTATAAAGTCATATTCGGTTTTAAATAGCTCTAAATTTATTTATTTCGAAGCTAAGGTGGGGACGGGTCGAAATCCTCTCATAAAATAGAATTTAGGCAAGTTTAGGTTCCTATTTTAACCTTATCATTTAGATTTAACATTAAGTTAAATAATTTTACTTTAACCGTGTCTTCTTGTGTTCTTATGATATAAGGTTAATAAACATACTATAAGCAGCCAAAAGAACCCCAAGTTGTTTATTATTAATATATATAACCTTAGCTAAGTCATTTGTCCAATATTTATATTTTTAGGAATAAAATAACAATTAAAAATATAATATGTGTTTTAAAAACTATTTTATGTCAATTTTGAAACTATTTAGTAATTGATTTTTGTGAAAATCATAATAGAATTATTAGAAAGAACAAAGTTAAATAAATCAATACTAACATGTCATATTAACTTAGAAAATTATTGTAATTCATAAAAAGTATCAAATTACATTTATTTTGGTATTTATAACATCAATTATGTCAATATTTCATTAATAAGACAATTTCTGCATCATATTTGTGTCATAAATAAATTAAATTATAAAATTTCTAAAAATTAAAAATAAAATATAATTATGTAGTAAATATTTTTAGATTTATAATTAATATTATAGTCGATTTTATCTTATGTATAACCATATAATAAAAATTATTTTCTTATTAAACATTGATTTTATCTATTTTAACCCCTCTTTAAATAAATAAATAATAAATGTACTAATCTAATCCAAGTGGGCCTAAATGGTCATATGTTATTCCTAAGGTTGTTTTGGGCGAATTTAACTTGTCCAATAGAATTAGGACGTGCGTTAGGATAATAATAATATCATTTTTACCCTTAATTACCCTATTTACTTTTAACCGTGGTAAATAAAAGTAAAAAGTTACTATTCACCAAAAAATAATTTCATCTCATTGAACCACATTTTACTTACTGACATCAACCGTGTCTCTCGGATTTTTGAAATTCCACTCACAGAAGCAGTAAAATTTAGTTTTATGAAAAAATTCAGTTTTTAACTACCACTTAGTGGTTTCACTATTCGTCAAAAATTGAAAGTTTTCAGAAAAATACCAAAATTACACCCTAGGCTAATTTCAATATTCCAAATCCAAAAATGAAGTCCATTTTGAAAAATAAAATTTATAAAATTGCAAAAATTGGTTATTACTATTCATAACGGCTATTTTTAATAATATTTTAATAGCATATCATTGTTTAGTGAAACTCAGTATTGCATACGACACAAGCTATCGAGGAAGGCCGCGGTTGCGTGTAAAGAATGACAAGCTAGTGTTGTGTGTAGTGAAAGATTGCTTTGATGCTTTATATAACATAAAAACAAAATATTTTACATAAAAGTCTCAAGTGTTACAGGTGGTGAGGTAAAAATGAATCACATTGTTCCGCGACGTGGTTGTGAGATGTATACATGAGTGGTAAGTTTATTAACCATTTAATGGAATTATATGTGGGCTTATTTATGAAAAAGTAGTAAAAATTTATATATAAACACTTGATTAATATGTTATTATATAAGACTAGAATAATAATAATTGAGGTGGTGGAGAATGAAAATAAAAAGAAAGTGCCTATTGAAGATGGTTTCTACTTCTTTGGGTATCTCATTTTTGTTTTGACCAAAGGGATTATTTGTTTATGTTTCTACCCAAATGAGGCCTCTATGATGAGTTTAGGTTTGTTTGGAGTTTATTTTGGAAGGTTCGGGATGATAAAAATTGATTTATAGGTTTTATGAGGGGAGGAGGATAAGATGGAATTTAGAAATTTGGTAAAGAAGGAATTGGATATTCATGAAAATATTTGAGTTCTCCCCACGTTTTACATGACACCCAAGGGTTCAAAATAAACAATTATTTATTCATACAGGTGTAATAATATAAATATTCCCATAAAATTATTTTCTTATAATTTTATGCTCATTTTTATACATTATATTCTACGTATAATAATTTGGAATGATTTTTTATCATTAATCATTATAATTAATTTTAATTACACTTACTAATAATTTTGGTCATAAAAAAATATGACCTTACTATTAATTATAAAATAAGTTTATTAAAAATATGGAATCCATTTTTTTCAAATTTCAATCACATAATAAGTTTAAATTAGTATAAAATTAGTCCCATAAATGGGACGAGACATCAGGGTTTTAATGTGAAAAAATGCTCAATGGTTTCTATATTTATATATATAAATTCATAAAAATAACCCATAAAATATATCGGTTTAATATATTTAGAATTGGACTAATTATTCTTCAACAAAATTAGTATAAAAATTAAACTATATAAATAAATTAGATGAAAAGTAATTTTAGAATGAAAATTTAGTATTTTTATTATTCATCAAAACATGAATCTTCTCGGAAATATACAAACAATTCAACAAAAAAAATTAATATTATGATTTCAAAAACCTATTATTTATTTACAGATAAAATATAATAGTGTATGAAAAAAAATATTTATAATGGGTATCCCATTAAAAGCTGGTAAAAATTCCATTTAGAAAAATACATGTTTTTAATAATATAATTAAAATTATACAAATCTTATTCTAATCAATCCTATTGGATTTGTGTAAGGAAATTAATTTATTATATAATATATTCTTATATTATAAATATTTATCATATGTGGTTTGATTAATTTTTTGAGATAAAATATGTTTGTTTGATGAAAAATAGATTCAATGAAAATTAATTTCTTTATTTTTAATTAGTTCATACATTTATTTACATCTAATTTATAATGAAAGGATTAATTTAACATTCAAGTGCAAATAATATTTTCAAAATTTATATAATATTATCTCTACCTACAATTCCAGCATCTAGGTGGTAAATATAATAATTTTTTAATAACAATAATAATAGTATATTTTAGTTTTGTAAAACTTACCCTTCTGTGTAACAGATGATATAAAAAAACTCCAAATTGTGTATAAGAAAAAACAAGAATTGTGTTTTTATCACAGTATAACATAAGTGTTACATGTAGTTCATGCATTGAATTTTGTTGTGTGAAATGAAATACCATCATAGTTCTTTCATAAAAAAGAATCAACATTCAGTGTTGTGTGAAATAAAAAATAACCAAAAAGAAAATTAATTAGAAACAAATCACAAAATCTCATGGTGTTACATTCTATCATAATTAAAAATAATTTCACCATAAGAAATCATTTGGTTTATCAAGAGTTTAGTACCAAAACGTTACTTTCATAAAAACCCACATCAAAAAATGGATACTAGAACATTCTTTAAAAATTTAAAGTTGGAATCATAATTGTTACTCAAAGTAACTCATTATTAGGATTCTATATATGATGACATAGGCTGGAAGTGAAATCATGGACAATGAAGAGAAATATAACTCTCTAGGTTTAATGGAAGGTTATAGAGAACATGGTTAAGAGGAATTTAATGATCAAAAATCCATAACCCAAACTGGTTTGATGAAGATCATTGATATCATCAAAAATGATGATAACATAAAAAATTTCATTTCAAGACACTTTTCATAAATTGGATAAATTTTCAGGAGAAGATATAATTACATGTTTTCAGGATAACATGACCCTTTGGTTGTGCCTTTTTCAATTTCCATTTAATATCTTAATATAATAAATGGAGGAGAAATTTTCCTTCTTGAAGTGTTAGCAGATCATGAGATCAATGAATTAAATGATATGTCAATAAATCAATCATTATATGAAAATGTTTATAAAAAGTTATCTAATATGAATAAATCAACATATGGAGAGATAATACTTTAATCTATATAACATCATCCAAATTTTAACATAAACCATTCCATGAATTGTTTAAGTTTTATCCCTTCCAAAATATGATCGTAAAAAACATTATAAATAACGTCACTAAATTTTCTAATCATTGATTCCCCGTATATGATATGCTATCTTTTAGTTGTGGCTTTCCAAACGTATGAATAACTTTATCATGTATTCTCTTAAATCATGGTAATTAACAGAATTACCATAAAACATTATTCAAAACATGCATGGTTTCTTATTCTAATGATTATTGGATATATTACTTAAATTAAAATGATGTAAAAAATCCAAGATAGCATAAACCAATTTTTCATCATATAATTAATCATTATTACGATCATAAATACAATCAAGTTTACTTTATCATTATCATCACCCCTTTATCCATTTAAAATATAAATTTCTCATCATCATGAACATGTTAAGGGTAACATTAAATTAATATATCCATTCATTTAATCCATTTTCTATGCCATCAGTTTCATTGAACACGTTATTTAAAATAGATAAATAAAAACTCCTGAAAACAATATTTATATATTTCATGATTCATATTACATAATCATTTAATTCCAAAACAATTACATGGAAATTATAAAATATTATTCTTAAACCATTACTAAGGATTCATCACCATATTCCACAATACCATTTTCCTAAAATATGAAATGTAAATCCTGTATTAAGGTACTTCAACCTGAATCATATCTTTCTTATTAAATTTAACGGAAATAATAATGTTAGAACATCCAATACCATTCATATTACATTTTAAGTCTCCTTGTCATCATCAATATAACCAATACTCATACTGCCTTCATGATTCTATTGATGATATTTCCACTTAAGAGATATATTTTTATAATGCACATAATTTCCACATATGAGACATTAAATGTTAACTGAGTTGATTCTAGTTCCTACTATTGACAATGATATGAATGAATAGTGCGGGAAACGATTATCATAGGAAAACAAAATAATCATTATAAATTACTTATAATGTTTTTAAATCATGAAAACTACATTTAAATCAATGACACCATAGGATTATACATGGATACATCGCTAGATATGTATTTATAAATAACCCAAGGGATCTCAATAAATTTTTCTCACCATAGTTTCTAAAGGTTGTCTAAACCTTTCCATTTATACCCAATATATTGATATAGGAATAATATACATGGATAATAAATAATTTTAGTTGAATACTATGCACATTAACAAAGTACATGCCTAATTATTGTAATATTTTATTCTGTCTGTAAACATTCAATCATAATAATCTATCTTCTTGAAGATCTCCAAGAAATCCCTTCATAATTTTTCCCTTTATTTTTCCAACATAATAACATTAATCCTGACTTGGGGAAAGGAAACATAAGAAAATTGGGATCATATGGTCAGTGAGGGTAAATAATTCAGATATATATTAATGTAATGGTGATGAATTTATGAGAACATGATATTAACATTTGATGATCATACCCTACATATCATGATCACAATCTTAATTCTCCATTAAGGATTGGATTTTCCTATAAAACAAGTCATAATTAAATCAAATTTAAAAATCCAGGAGGGTAAAATATAGGAATGAGGTTTAAAATTATGGAATATACATAAAATTATACCAATGTGAACATGTGTAAATATAAATATGTTCACTCATTATGTTTACGACATCAAATAAGGTTAGCATAAACTTACGGACATGCACCCATGTCTACTCATAACATTGTGAACAAACAATAAGGTTTACTCATAAATGTTTCAACATGTAATCACATCCATTGATAAAAATTTGGACATGAAATCATGTACATGAATAGCATTATGAACATGTAATCATGTTTACACATAACATTTTAATAACATAATAAGGATCACCCATAATATTATGAACATATAATCAGGTGAACACATAAACATATAGACACGAAACTGGTCCATCCGTAACATTATGAACTTGTAATCAGTTTATTGTATACCATTGTGAAACATAAAAACGGTCACTCAAAATTTTGTCAACAAATAATCAGGTTCACGCATATGAGGCTATACCTATTGGGGTGGATGAATTATCATCCCTTTCTAAGTCACAATCTTCAAAATGGACCATCTTTAACCTTATTCACATATTTGATCAAGCTTGTTGACTAAATTAAAATTAAATTTTTTATCAAAAACGTTTAAGGGAAATTTGAGAAACCTGATTTCAACCACAAAATGAAATACAAGAGCCCTTAAAGAAATCATGAAGCCTACCAGAATTAGAATCCTTGAATCATAACCAAGAAAAATTATTTACCACGGTGTCTGGTTCACCCCTGATAAGATAATTGAAATGAGAGGCCATATTATCCCAGGATTGGATTTACTCTTTCAGAAAAATCTTCCCAAAATTTAAACCCCCAAATAATATCATCTCTTACATGTTGATCCATGTTTATTGATCCAAATTGTGAGTAATCCTTAGATATATCCAAATAATCATAGTTTTTGTAACACCCCAAGCTTCCATGATACGCTTCTCTTTCAATAATGCAATAGCTTGCATTGTACGCAAGTTCGAGATTCTAATACACCGCGACCAATCAAAATAGCCATTATGAATAGTAATACCCAATTTTTGAAATTATATATTCCTTATATTTCAAAATGGACTTCATTTTTGGTTTCAGAATATCTAAATTATCCTTTGTTGAATTTTTTGTAATTTTCTGAGAACATCCAATTTTTTATGAATAGTGAAAAATACATTAAAATACCTTTTTTAATTAAAATAATTTATAGTGATAAATTATACCATTGAGTGGTTTTAAAGTATAATTAGAATATATTTTTACCATTTGATCTAATGGTGTTCATTTGAATTAATTTCACTTTGAAATTGCACATAAAAAATTGTCAATTTTTGGATATATACTGTTTCTTAAAAACACCCTATTTGTTGTGACGGCAGAATTATTTATAAAATTAATTAATGCAACTTATATGTTTTTAATTTTTTAAAATATACATCATTTTTTAATTCGGAATATCAATTATAGCTTAGGGTGAAATTTTGGCATTGTTCTGAAAAACTTCAATTTTTGATGAATAGTGAAACCACTAAGTGGTAGTTAAAAAACTAATTTTTCATTTAAATGAAACATTACCACTTCTGTGGTTTGATTTTCAAAAATATGATATACATGGTTGTCATTAATAAGTAAAATTTTGTTCAATGGGATTAAAATAATTTTGTTTGAATAGTAACTTTTAAGTTTAATTAATCGCGATTAAAGATAATTAGTGAAATTTAAGGTAAATATAATTTTATAATAATATTAAATGTCTTTGACACAAGTACTAACCCTATTGGATGAGTCATGGACGATCATGACAATCCATGGGTCAACTTGGGGTCCTCATGGAGCCACTTTGGTAGGAAAATGACATTAAAAACTTTTTATTTAATGTTAAAATAAAAATTTCACAAACTTGTGTTGTTTTACTAAAATAATTTTTAAATGGGGTTATACAAGTCATATTTTTGACTATAAATATACATTAAATATATTAAAAGATTTCCTACATAATTATTTTTTTTTTAATTTGTAGACAGTAAATAAGTTAAATTATTTATGACACCATGATGATGCTGCGATTACCTCATTATTTAACTATTTAAATAAAATGAAAATATAATGTAAACTCTAAGACCTAAACATGTCAAAAACCTGTTGGATGGGTGGATTTTTAACTCCTATCACCTTATCCTGAAATATATAATTTTGGGACCTTTTAAATCCGAAATTCACTTTATAATAAAGTATCCTTTTATAACTTTCCAAGAGTGCCTCTCCTCTCCTCTTATAAAAGGCCCCCACCTCTACCACTTTACCCACACCTCTAAATCCTTTGGCTCGGCCACACACTGCCCATTTTGTCTGGCCACATCCCAATATTACTCCTAGAAGCCTCACCTTGGGCAGAATGCTTCACAAGGAAGCCTTTGAGCTCAAATCAAAAAGAGTTACCCGTTTTAAAGGTAGTGTTTTCGCTTGTGTTGTTATGTTTTATTTTTCTTCTCCAACCCCCTAAACTCATTTTATTCATTTATTTTCTGAAAACACCAGTATCCTAAATATACTATGATTTTGTTATAAGACTTATTCGAGCTACACATACACACACCTACATCTAATGGTTAAAGAACATACTGTTTCTGTGGATGGCGAATTTTTGCCTCACGAAATGATGATTCTTCAACACTCATATAACACCTTCAAAGGTGGACATTAAGATATAAATATATTTATATATGATATATATTATGTTTATGATTTACTTAAGATTCTGCATTTTTCATTTATGGAATACCTTTATGGTTTCCATTATGGGTAAACGCGATATTTTCATTTTAGGAAGTGCGGACTACTGCCCCCTCAAAGTGATTTGAATCATTAATGCCATATGTGGGATGTATAAAGGATGGAGTAAATGGTGTTATACATTATATGATTCTGGAATTATATTATACCTTTATATAAATATAATTTCATTCCATTAAATATGAAATAGAAATGAAAGTAGCGTTCATGCGTACATACGGCTTACCGTCTCCATGAACGGTGCATTTCATTTCTTACCTCTAAATGTTATGTAATTTTATAAATGCATGTATATACTAGATATATATGATATATATGATATCTATGTCATGAATATAATTCTGGATATAATGGATATTTCATCACATGAACAACTTGTAATTATTATAATTTAATTTTTGACTCAAGTCCCAAAGATCGACAAAATGACCGCTATTAACTTAAATAATTACATAATGTTTATAACATTGTAATAAGTGATATAAAAGGAATAATGGACATGGAAAAGGTTCTTAAGAAAATATAAATTAACTCTAGTTTATTATTCAAGAGGTTAAAGAACTATCGAGTCAAGTCAGACATGAGGTAAGGGAACTTCTTAACCCAATTTCCGTTCTATGGGTTAATCTCCTACTTTCATATTATGTCATGATATTATTGTGTCCTTTCTTGTATTTGTACATTCTTTATGTGTAATTATAGTTAATACACATAATTGATCTATTTTATTTTAAAAAATGTTCTTTGTAAGGGACTCCGTCTCAATCTCCTTTCATTGAGGCATATTTTGTTTTATACACAACTTTCTTTTATACGGTGTATAAACCCCTTTGACTTTTACTTTTATTCAAAAGAAATATTTTTATACAATGTGTTTTTACTATATGAAAAAAATAATGTTTTTTCTTTTGTATGCAGTGACAACGACTTCTCCTCTGCCGTGACTATTATTTGAGTTTCGGCTTCCTCTATAAACCATAACCTTTTTTAAAAGAAAAATAAATACCATGTTTTAATTTTCTTTTATTTTGGTATTGAAAATGTTTTTTTATAATGTTTTTATTATATCAATGTGTTGGATTGATATCTTGTGATTGAAATGTGGAAATCTTATGATTCCTTTATGTATGATTTATGTTATACAATTATGTTATGGTTTATGATATGTTTAAACCTTTTCATATAAGGAATTAATTGGACTTACTAGGTGATGGGTGGATCCCTCTATAGATCATCGGTGCATTGGAAGGTCTCTTGAGACAAACTAGTGTCTTGGCACGAGGCCTTGACAAAATCTTATTTGTATTCTTGACACGAGGCCTTGGCTACATGGTTATGATAGTCTGGCATTATGCATTCCATCATTATGAAAGTGGTTATTGATATTGCATGTGGTTATTCGACGAGTAGAATATCCATGTGAATAAGTAAATGACATTATTTCATTTTATTTTTCCATATTATACAGAAGTACATGTTTGAAAGGCTTTTGTTTAGTTACAAATTGCCTTAAATGTTTATGTTTTTTTATGAAAGCTTCCGCTATATTGTTATCCTTACTGAGCATCTGAGCTAACCCCTTTCAATGTTTTAATTTTTCCAGGAAATGAAGAAGTATTTAATGAATGACCTGAAGGGATAATATGATGGGATATGAAGACAAGATTTTTTGTAGTTTTTTATTACTTTATGATAAATGTAAAACTTATGAATGTATCTAGTGTTTCCAGGATACTAAACTAATCGGTATTTCGAGAATTGATCTTTGTGATAATGCCAATGTTACTCAATAATGCACCGACTCTGGGTAACTGGGGTCGGGGCGTTATAGTTGGTATCAGAGGCAGTTTAGTACTGAACTTATATGCTATATTTAGATAAACTCGGATTAGATCACATATACCTAAGATAGACTTTGAGGATTAGTATAGAAGAACTTTCTAGAATTTTGGTATTATTGAAATTTTTGTGTGTTTTCCGAGCAATACATCCATGTCTGGATATGAGTAGGTAGAGGTGGCTCTGGCACAAATGTACGTAGGGGTAAAACCCGAAAATACCGCTTTGATCTAGACTTGAATGGGAACTACTGCACAACAATGGGCCTTTCTGCACTCTTGGTTACGACACTCCTGGGGGATATGCTTAGGATAATTCTAATTTTTTTACAAACCATTATGAACGGTTTGTGAGTATATACTTCCTCAAAGAAAACATTTTTTTATGATTTTGGATTATATACATAAACCGTTCAACTTACATTAAGTATTTAACAATTTTGGAATTATTCATTTCTATTCATAAACTAACCTAGTTTATGCCATTGTATAGAAATGGCGCCCAGTAGAAGGAATGTGAACTCCATCAATACGTATGATGCAAAGAGTAAGAAGTATCATATCATTCACGGTATTAAGCCAACATTTAGAAGGGAAATAGTATACCTTGTGTTCTCAAACTATGAAGAAATATTATCATTTGTTAATAAGATAAGTAAATAATTCTCTGAGTCTTATGGATTTGAAGGGAAGAAAGAGAAGAAAAGGATGGAAGAGAGAATGATGGATAAAGGGATGAGGGAAAAGAAGAATTTTCCAATATGTGATAACTGTGGGAAAAAACACCTTGGAACATGCCTGAAGGGAATGATAGTTTGTTATATGTTTGGAGAAAAAGGACACCAAGTGCATTAATGCAAGGGTAAGAAAAAGGTTTCAAATGTACAATGCTTCATCTGCAAGGAGTGGGGACACTACGCAAACCAATGTCCAAATCATCAGAGTATGCCCCAAATGATGTTACGGAATAATAATAAAGTTATGATACTACCATAGATGAGGAGGAATGATTAGAGTTATTATGTTTTTATTAATGAATTTTGTCATTTGAGTGTTGTATCAATGATGTACTAGTTATAATAATTGTCGAGTATATAAGGATTTTACTGCAGTACTATTTCATCAAGGACTTGAGATTGTGTGGAACCAAGAAAAGTGACTCCACAATAGGTTAAATTTTTGGAAAATATATGGTTGAGAGAAAGATAAACCATAATGTAGTTCTGATAGTGAGATAGTTATTTTTGAATAATACATGATTGATTTGGATATATTATATTGGATATTCTTAACTTCCTTGAAACTGATTAATGATTTTTATACATTTTTGGATAGAAGGATTATATCTAGTATTCTATAAGAAATAAGGGATCATGAATGTAATCAATAAGGATTTAAGGTAATTCAGGATGTTGCAGTGTTTTAAAAGAATACATGATGAAGGTGTTCACATGTTGTTACACGGAAAAGAGGATCTTCATTATGTTTTCCTTCCTTATAAAATTTGGATTGTGAGTTGGACAGAAGTATTTTGGATAACAATAATTGTTGGAATGGATTAAGTTGAACCTTGGATAGTATTTTATAAGGTTAAAACATTTCTGAATATTATATTATAATTATATAGTTTTAGGAAAAGTACAACCTATAGGTTGGGGGATAACCCTTCGCGTCGGGCAAAACTGTAGGAATTGAACCCACAACCATAGTGAGACATACCTTTATTACCTACCAATAGCCTACATGATGTCCCTGGTTATTACAAAATAGTTATCCTAATCTAAATGGGATGTGTTAATATTTTGAACCTTGCACGATTAGGATAAATATAATATTTTGAGTTCTATTATCTTTTTGAGTGAAAGATGACTTTGTGGTAGAAATTAGTTGAAGGTTGAAACTCTACTTGTCAAGCATAAATATATATATATATATACATATCTCTTATTCTATGAATAAATTAATTCTTAAACATTAGTAGATGGATATTAAAACAAAAAAATGTGTTATCCTAATAACTGATGTCTTCTTGAACGGATGATATTTTAAATCAACATAGATTAAAGGATTTGAGGCCCTCAATTTTACACTTGTTTGTGATTGATGACCTCAATCACTTCCTACAAATATTTACGTTTTTCCTCCAATTATATGTCTCTAATTTCCACCAATGTTCTCTTAATCGAGATCATAATTTGGTGGTGACTTTTTCATTTCCCTTTCCCTCTTATTAAGGATACATTTTATTAACCCTATTTCTGATGTGGGTTTTCCACAAAGCTATGTTCTATATTCAACCTTTTATTTTCAATAAAAAATTTCAAATTGCGAAGATGCAATTTATTGAAGGAGGGGAGAATGTAACTCCCCAAGCATCCACGATACGCTTCTCTTTCAATAATTCAATAGCGTGCATTGTACCCAATTTCGAGATTCGAACACACCACGACCAATCAAAATATCCATTATGAATAGTAATACCCACTTATTGAAATTATATATACTTTATATTTCAATATGGACTACATTTTTGGTTTCAGAATATCGAAATTATCCTATGTTGAATTTTTTGTAATTTTCTGAGAACTTCAAATTTTTTATGAATATTTAAAAATACATAAAAACAACTTTTCTAATCTAAATAATTTATAGTCATAAATTATACTATTGAGTGGTTTTAAAGTATAATTAGAATATATTTTTTCCATTTTATCCAATGGTGTTCATTAGAATTAATTTCACTTTGAAATTGGACATAAACAATTGTCAATCTTTTGATATATATTGTTTCTTAAAAACATGCTATTTGTTGTGACGACGGAAATTAATTATAAAATTAATTAATGCAACTTATATGATTGGAATTTTGTAAAATATACATCATTTTTGAATTTGGAATATCAATTATAGATTATGGTGAAATTTTGGCATTGTTATGAAAAACATCAATTTTTGATGAATAGTGAAACCACTAAGTGGTAGTTAAAAAACTGATTTTTCATTTAAATGAAACATTACCACTTTTGTGATTTGATTTTCAAAAATCTAACATACATGGTTGTCATTAGGAAGTAAAATGTGGTTCAATGGGATAAAAATAATTTTTGGTGAATAGTAACTTTTAAGTTTAATTATTCGCGATTAAAGGTAATTAGTGAAATTTAAGGTGAAGATAATGTTATAATAATATGAAATGACCTTGAAACATGTCCAAACCCTTTTTGATGAGTCATGGCCGACCAAGACAGTCCATGGGTCAACTTGGGGTCCCCGTGGAGCCACATTGGTAGGAAAATTACATTAAAAACTTTTTATTTAATGTTAAAATGAAAATGTCACAAACATGAGTTGTTTTACTAAAACATTTTTTAAATGGGGTTATTCAAATCTTATTGATGACTATAAATATTCATTAAAAATATAAAACGATTTAATACATCATGAAATTTTTTTTATAATTTTTAGACATTATATAAATTAAATTATTTATGACACCATGATGATGTGGCGATTACCTCATTATTAAATGATTTAAATAAAATGAAAATATAATGTAATATCTAAGACCTTCACATGTAAAAAACCTATTGGATGGGTGTATTTATAACTCTTATCACCTTATCCTCGAAATATATAATTTTGGGACCTTTTAAATCTGGAAAGCACTTTATAATAATGTAACCTTTTATAACTTTCTAAGAGTGCCCCTCCTCTCCGATTATAAAAGGCCCCCACCTCTACCACCTTACCCACACCTCTAAATCCTTTGCCTCGGCCAAACCCTTCCCATATTGTCTGTCCACATCCCAATCGTACTCCTAGAAGCCTCACTTTGGGAAAAAGTATTCACAAGGAAGCCTTTGAGCTCAAATCAAAAAGAGTTACCCATTTTAAAGGTAGTGTTTTCTCTTGTGTTCTTATGTTTTATTTTGCTTCTCTAACACCGTAAACTAATCTTATTAATTTCTTTTGTGACAACACCAGTCTCCTAAATATACTAGGATGTTTTTGTAAGAATTATTCGAGCAACACTTACACACACCTACATCTAATGGTTAAAAAACATACTATTTCTGGGGATGGTGAATTTCCGGCTCACGAAACGATGATTTTTCAACACTCATATAAAACCTTATAAGGTGGCCATTAAGATGTCACTATATTTATATATGATATATAATATATTTATGTTTTACTTAAGCTTATTTATTTTTCATTTATGGCATACCATTATGGTTTCCAATATTGGTAAAGGAGATATTTTCATTTTAGGAAGTGCGGACTACCGCCCCCTCAAAGTGATTTGAATCGTTAATGCCATATTTGGGATGTATAACGGATGGAGTAAATGGTGTTATACATTATATTATACTGGAATTATATTATAAATTTATATAATTATAATTTCATTCCATTAAATATGAAATATAAATGAAAGTAGAGTTCATGCGTACGTACGTCTTACTGTCTCCATGAACGGTGCATTTCATTTCATACCTCTAAATGTTATGTAATATTATAAATGAAAGTATATAGTGGATATATATGATATATATGATATCTAAATCATGAATATAATTTTGGATATAATGGATATTTCACCACATGATCAAATTGTAACTATTAAAAGTTTATTTTTTTCTCAAGTACCAAAGATCGACAAAATGACCGTTATTAACTTAAATAATTTAATAATGTTCATAACATGTTAATAAGTGGTATAAAAGGAATAATGAAGATGGAAAAGGTTCTTAAGAAAATAGAAATTAACTCTAGTTTATTATTCAGGAGGTTAAAGAATGATCAATTCAAGTCAGACATGAGGTAAGGGAACATCTTACCCCAATTTCCGTTCTATGGGTTAATCTCCTACTTTCAAATTATGTCATGATATTATTATGTCCTATCTTGTATTTGTACATTCTTTATGTGTACATATAGTGAATACACATAATTGATCTATTTTATTTTAAAAAAAGTTCTTTGTATGGGAATCCGTCTCAATCTCCTTTCATTGAGGCATAGTTTGTTTTATACACAACTTTCTTTTATACGGTGTATAAACCCCATTGACTTTTACTTTTATTAAAAAGAAATATTTTTATACGAATCATTTTTATTAAACGAAAAAAATAATGTTTTGTCTTACGTATGTGGCGACAACGACTTCTCCTCCGCCGTGACCATTATTTGTGTTTCGGCTTCCTCTACAAGCCATAACTTTTTTTAAAAGAAAAATAAATACCATGTTTTACATTTCATTTATTTTGGCATTGAAAATGGTTTTGTTAAATTTTTTATTATATCAATGTTTTGGATTGATATCTTGTGATTTAAATGTGGAAATCTTATGATTCCTTTATACATGTTTTATGTTATACAATTATGTTATGATTTATGATATGTTTAAACCTTTTCATATAAGAAATGCATTGGACTTAATAAGTGACGGGTGGAGCCCTCTATAGCTCCTCAATGCATCGGTAGGTCTAATTAGACAAACTAGTGTCTTGTCATGAGGCCTTAACAAAATCTTATTTTTAGTCTTGGCATAAGGCCTTCTCTACGTGGTTATGATAGTCTAGCATTATGCATTCCATCATTATGAAAGTGGTTATTGATATTTCATATGATTATTCGACTAGTAGAATATCCATGTGAATAAGTAAATGACATTATTTCATTTTATTTTTCCATATTATGCTGAAGTACATGTTTAAAAGGCTTTTGTTTAGTAATACATTTCCATAAATGTTTATGTTTATTTATGAAAGATTCCGCTATATTGTTATCCTTACTGAGCATCTGAGCTCACCCCTTTCAATGTTTTATTTTTTCCAAGAAGTGAAGAAGTATTTTATGAATGACCTGAAGGGATAATATGATGGGATATGAAGGAAAGTTGTTGTTTTTGTTGTTTTGTATTACTTTATTATGTAATGTAAAACTTGTTAATGTATCTAGTGTTTCAGGGCTACTAAACTAATCGGTCTTTCGAGACTTGATCTTTGTGATCATGCCAATGTTACGCAATAGTGCACCGACTCTGGGTAACTGGGGTTGGGGCGTTACAATTGCTTCTTCATAAGTAGAATTAACAGACAAAACCATTTCAGCCCCAACAAATTCCGAGCTCATGATGAATTTCATAGATTGATCGATCGTGTCCTATGACTTTCCCATGTTTTCCTCAAAACCATACACATCAATATTTCCACATTCCAATTGAGAGTTTCCTTTACTGATATACATTAAGTCCTCAGAATCACTCTTCCCTAACATTATGGATCATTTAGTCACGTTACTATAAGTATTAGAGTTGTCCTTACCTAACCATATCTTCAAGTGTCTTTATATGATTCCATCACTATCAATCAATTTCAGAATCCCTTTTGAGATAATATCCTTTAATGAAACATTATTTGATTTCAGTGACTCAGATTGATTTTTTCTTGTCTCATTTTCATGACTCACATCCCTCAAATCCCCCACCAGCTATAAAAAGCCACACCCCATCAATTTTTGATTAATATTACTATCCTCAAAACCAAATCATTCAGTGTCTACTATAATATTTTGACCTTCAAATTCCTTGGAATTAGACTCATTAACAAATCTATTTTCCATTGGTAGTAGTACCTATGTGTAGTCCTTTCTACCTTTTTTATTACCATTATTACTTTTCTTCCCTAGTGGACTGGGGATCTTATTATCAGGGAATTTATCAGGGGGTTCAACATAAGTATGGCCAGAGGTATCCTTAATGGGGTCATATATAGGAACTATTTCTCCCTCTAAAGACACTTCCTAGTATATCCTCTGCTCCAAAGTGTGATCTTCATTCACCAAACTCGCATATCCATTTCCATGCTCAATACTTTGTTGTTATAATCATGTATTTAGGTCCCTTCTATTTGTAACCATCACGAGGTCATCGCTACCTCTATATGAGAAACCTTAAAATATAATTTACTTGTCTTTTGTGACCTCTTCATTACAACATAAATGTCTTTGGGTACCACCATTCCATCAATTCCGACACCCATGTCCACTGTATTATCTTTTCTCACCATTTAACTTGAATTGAACACCCCCAGGTCATGCCTCAATCTTCTAAACACATCAAAAACTCTCAAGTTCATAGGGTTAAAAAATCTTTTCCTCAAATGGTTTTGTGTTATAAGACTCGGACTAGATAATGACACGACCTTCAACTATTGTGTACCTATTTTTGGCACACTAGATAACTTCTCTGTCTTTACTTATAGAAATTTTATTCTACCCTCACACATATCCGACCCCTTTATATAGTATAAGGAGTCTGATTCCAAATGCGAATAAATTTCCTTCCTTTAATTTCTACTGGCTTCCACATGATGTCAATGTTTTTTACAGAAAGTACATAAATCAAATACTGTCTCATAAAATATTGTATGTTCATTGAGAAACTCTTCCTCCACTACAATCCACACATAATCTATAGGAATTTTTGAGCCATATATTTCCACATAGATTCATGGATGAACCAGATGAAAAAGATCCCTCATTCTCGATTCAACACTCAAGTATCTACCGACAAGGTTTCCTAACATTCTCAAAATCACGAGATTGTATTACAGTTAAGGAAGTTCCCTAAAACTAACCCAAATCACAACTATAGAGGTGTTTTGTTGAATGTGGAAATCATATGACCAATGAATGAGATATAACATATAGTTTTTGTAGTTTCGCGGTGTAATGGGCCAAGCATTAACAAAAGCATCCTCCATTTCGAATCAAATCCAAATGAGTTTAGAATCTAGAAAACCCACCGTTTCTCTATCCTGCAAGACCCATGACCTAAATATGTATCTTTCAAATGAATCCCATGAATGATGCATCTTCTTGAAGCACACAATCATGTAATTATTAAGAAGACTAGAAGCATCATTAAACTCGGAGATTGAAATCGAACGATTTGGAAGTCTACTAATCAAATCTTGTACATTAATAAAAGGAAAATCTAGAGAAAATGTGGATAAAATAATGTTTCATGAAAGTGGATAAGGATGGATTCGCTCCCATGAAGGGTGTCGGAGGTCCCTCCCCTAGTGGGGGAGGAGGGACCAGCCTGGAATCCACTGACATCACTAAAGTGGAAGCACCCATGAAACCACCCAAACCCTCACAACTCTCCCCTCTTATGCCAAAAATTATAAGTCTATTGACAAGTTCAATCATTTTCTTATGAGATATAAATCTTTACCCAATTCATTAGAGTTATATTGGGCCCCATCTATCTCATAATGAAATCATAAATGTGTGTCACATAGTATAGTAAACATTCATTATACCATGACCCATAAAACGGGATGGGTTTCATTTAAATCATATAATACCCATGAAATGAAATGGGTATTGTAAATATATCATTATTTCATATCTTTTGGAAAGGAATACTGGTTTCATAATCATCCAACAGATGCATAACCCATGAAAATAAATGTGTTTCATACCCATGGAAGATTAAAACGATTTAGAAACATATGATCTGTGAAAAATACACAACTTTCATAACCATAAATCTATCAAAACAGAAACCATTTAGATAAATAATATGAATGGTTTAATTGGATTTTATCCCTTAAAAGTATTGAGTAACACCAATAGATGTCTTCTTAGATAGAAAATCATTTTCAAATATCTTTTAAAAAACATATCTTCATGAAAATATATTTTCTCTACGTAAAAAATATTTTTATCATAAATACTTTTGAAAACAAGTATCTTTTAAAATAACCTTCAAAACATATAAAAATATATAAAAAATTTTGATAAAAATTTTCAATGAAAATTATTTAAAAATTTAATAATATTTTATGAAATATTTAAAAAATAATTTCTTAAACCATAAAAACATTTAAGATAATTTTCCATTCAAAATATTTTATAATATTAATTAATGTCATTTTAAAGACAATTTTAGGAAACCTAGTTTTTCTAAATAATAAATATTCATGGCCGAAGGGAGAAATGATGTTGGATTTTTATAAAGAAAATTCATTTTTATCTTAATTAAAATATTGTGTAATGTTAGTACCATTAAATGGATATAAATTAAATAATTATAGGAGAACAAAATTCAATAGAATTTATGACATACAAATCATAATATTTCATCGATGGAAGCTCTATCATAAATAATACCGATAAATGATGAGATTGTAAAAATATACTCTAACCATTATAGTAACAATTAATCCTTATCCACAAGAAATAATATTATTTTATGGGGATTATAATTCTATAATAAAAATTAAATAGATGATATACCATTTTAAAGGTATTTATATCCACCTTATAGAAAAATATAGGTTCATAACATGGCAAGTATCTTAAAAAAGGAAAAATAGGAAAAAAATACATTACATATTTGATAACATTTGTACCGTAAACCCCATGAATGAAATGTCATCAAATGAATGTGTAAATACACATAATTTATTTATAATAAAAATATAATACATAATTTTTATGTATAAAAAACACTTAAAATAAATAATTTTTTAATAAAGAAGAAGTCTCGCAATAATAAAAGTGAGATGAGAAAACCACTTACCTTACGTCTGAACAGTCTTCATACACATTAAAAACACTTGTATAAAAAATATATGTTTATTATAAATATTCCATATAAAAAATAATATATTATACTATATAAGCTTTTATTATTACATTATATTACCTATTTAATAACAATCCTATGTTAATGTTTTGTTTTAGGAATTATATTGTTGGGTATATATATATATATATATATGTTTTTACATGTTATTTTGGATAATCATACATAAATAATGATTTACTTATTTAAATAATGAAATACATGATATATATATACATATATATATATTATGTATTTAGTATATATATATTTTTATTAATCTATAAAATATAGAACCATGAAATGAAATATATATTTAATAGAGACGATGGGTTATACGTATGCATGGGTGATGTTTTAGTATCATTGTCACATTGAATGGAAGAATGTAAATTAAATATATTTATACACATATATTATAATTACAGTATAATTATTACTTCATAAATAACATTTATATTTAATAAACCCAACATTAATATATTCCTTGCTATGTGTGATCCAATCACATCACTTTGACGATAATGTAGTCCACACGCCCACAAACGAAGTAATCATATTTACACAAAATGGATTGAATTAAGGTATGTTTTAAAAAATTATTCTTCACCATAATTAAATAATAAATATCATATATATATATATATAGTATAAAAATATTATTTTCATTATTATTCCCAACAATTAGAGGTGGTAATGGAATAACTAATGACATCATTTCGTGAGGTTATAGAATGTCGTACAGAAAAAATACATGTTTGTTATCTATTTTTTGGGAGTGTGTGTAGTTGTAGGTAGATCCCGTATAAAAAAATATAAAATATTATTTATGATAAATAGGTTATTATATAATAATATAATAATAATAATTGAGGAGGATTATAAATAAAATAAAACAGATATTTTTGTTGAATGATGTTACCTCTTCATTGGGTAACTCATTATGGTTTTCACCAAAGGGATTCCACGGTTGAATTTATACTCAATATGAAGCCTCTTGAATGATGGTAGGTTTGTTAGGTTTTTATATTGTCAGGTTTTGGTCAAGAAAAACGGTATGGAGAGGTGTTACATGTGGAGGAGGACATGAGGCCATTTATAAGACGGAAAGAGGACACATTGGATATTCATTAAAATAATTGAGTTATACCCTTGTTCTAAATGTCCCACAAGGGTTAAAAATTGACCATTAAGGATAAATTTATGTGTAATGAATGAAATATTTACAGAAATTATATTTTATATAGGTGTAGTGTCATTTATAACTCTAAAATTATATGTTTAATGGTTAATTAAAAGTTTTTTACCATAATAAGATTAATGAATTTTAGTTAGTTTCAATTATTTTTTGGGTAAAAAAAACTATTGAGCCTGATATACATTATAATATTTGATGATTCATAATATGGAATCCATTTTTACAAAATTTTAGTCACATAAGTGAATTAAATTAATTTTAAATTAGTTTTTATGACAAGATGAGACAGTGTGTTTTTAATATGAGAAAATGTTTCAAATGTCTACTATGTTATTATATATGAATTGAATAAGAATATGGTACCAATGACCTAAATTTGATAAAAAGGTGTAAAATTTAACTAATTATGTTTTAATACTAATTCATGATATAATTTTTCTGTGGATGTATAATTGAAAAGAAAATCATTTTTCAAATAAAATTGAGTATTTTTCACTATTCCTCAAATGATTAAACCTTTTTGAAAAATATAAAAAATCCACCCATTGTAAAATTTAAAATTAAAATTTAAAAATTTATGTTCATTTTTTTGTATAAAATTATAAATTTTTCCCATATTATATGAAAAATGGGTTTTCAATAAAAATAATGTAAAATCAACATTTAGTAAAATAAATATTTTTATTCATTTTATTGGATTAATTATTATTATATGCCTATAATATCTACTAAATTCATGTCCAAAAAATTAATTGATTAAATAAAATTTAAATTTAATTGACAAAATTCTTAAAAAATGATTTGTTTAATTTACTAAGATAAAATATAATGGTATATAGAAAAATAGTTTTCTTAGAAAATTAATTTCTAGAAATTAAAATAGTAATTAATATCATTTTAAACTGGTCGATATTCAGAGTATTTTTTTATATTGATTTTTAAATAATAATTTCAAAATTTAGTTCTTATTATTCTTAACATCCATTCCAAGAGCTAGGTGGTAGCTATAATAATATGATAATAAAAATATCAATAATATTCTTTGGTTTGGTAAAACACAGCCTTCTATGTAACACAAGTTATCAAGGAAAAATTACATTATGTGTAACATAAGAAAAAAGTGTATTGTATGTACATGAATAAAATACTAGTGTTTTTATAGTGTAGTGATGACATGATGTTGCATGAAATGAATGAAAAACTAAGTAATTTTATATGACGGAAGCTATATTCAATGTTGTTTGAAATGAATATATCAAAAAGATTAAATGAATTCATTAAAAACATTACAAAATATATGGGTGTTATTTTTTCAATTTGGATTTGTGAATATAAATATATAATCATCTGATTTATATACTCAACCCACCCACATCATGCACTATATGATGACACATAAATATACACCTAGGGGTGTTTTTACCAACTATTGATGAAGAGGATATATCATTGGGTACTTTCTCCCCCCCTCCCTCTTCCAGGTGAGGTAGGTATTTCATAAGATATTTTGGATAGAGGTCAATAATTCAATTTGATGGTGTTTGTGATATTCTAGGTATCTTCAAGAGATATGTGATAAACTAGGCGTTTTGGGTGAGATGTGATCGTGCTTGTGGAGTGGTGGTGGATCAGGTGTCTTCAGGCGAGATGTGATAAGATGGTGGTTGTTGAGAATCCCTTCGTGGAAGTCATGTCTGGTAGGAGGATTATGAGTATTGTTATTTAAATTTCAATCTCGGGCCTTTGGATAGCTATTTTGTCACTTCATTGGCATTGATTTTTGGTATTTTTATTTGGGTACTTTTATCATTAATATTCCTACATTTATATGATATGGTATTGGTTTTTTTATATTATGACTTGGAGTTTTTTATAATATATATTTACACCAAATCATAGAAAATTATAGAGGGTAATTCTTACCATATATTTTGATTTTCAAACAATTAGTTCTAGTCACACACATGAGCCGCAAACCAATTGCTGAAGACATATTAAGTGCATCTAAGAGACCCGATATCAAATCTAGGAAGAAGCATATTTATTTGGTAATTTGGTAGTACTATAACATCATTGTATTAGTACAATAGCAGGAACTATAGTTGGAACTATAGAATGTACTATTCAGTACTATAGCCGCTAGAACTATTCATCTATTTGGGCCATCAGGCAACCCAAGGCCTTTAGGTCAGTCAGGATTTCAAGCATCCTCAAGGCCTTCAGGACACCACAAGACCATCACGCAACATCAAGGCCTTTGGGCCTATTAAAAATGTAGATGTATCATAAAAATTACATGGGGCAAGGCTCCAGATGAGGATTTAGAGTATGCGTATTTGCTAGAGCTGAGCTAACACGACATTGAAGAAGGAGAGCGTATGGAACTTCCATCTATACCAACTCGTGCAAATATACAAAAGACAACTAGTTGACCAACCAAGAGAAGGTAGAGAGCTTACATCATGACATTTGTTTGGGAGGGGTAGTTCTACGTTGTTTTAATTGTGTTTATTTCTTAAGACCAAAGGTTATGTAATGTCACCTGAGCATTTAGGAGTTTTAAGGGTTCCTCCTCATCCCTTGAAAGGTGGTGCACAACGAAAGCTTCATCCTGAAAGCCTCCTACAACCCCTTCCATACCCAAGAGGTAAAATTTATATCACGATCGGAGACAACTATCGAGGGTACTCCATGTAGCCACCTAATCTCTTGCACATCAAGGAATCCCATGCTCTCTACTGAACCCTTCTCTATAATAGATAAGAAGTGGTCCGACTTGGTGAGTCGTTCGACGATCATCCAAATTGATTCATGAACCCTGGATGTACATGGGTGTCCTTTCATGATGTCTTTGGATATCTCATCCCACTTCCAATATGGGACCTTTAAAGGCTAATCCAAGCCTGCTGGTACCTAATGGTCCTCCTTCACATCATGACAAGTGAGGTTCCAAGACACAAACTCTGCTATTTCATTCTTCATTCCCAGCCACCGGTGCTGTTTTCAGATATTCTAGTACATCTTTTCCACTCCCGGATGTACCTCTATATGATTAGTGTCGAAATCCCTCAACACTTCCTCCTTAAGTGACACTTCTCCATGGTACATCCTCTAAAGAGGATGACGTGCCCCCACCTTTAGAAAATACATCAAATTCATGTCCTGTACATATCTATGCACGTCGTGTCTCACAGTCAGCATCCCCAAGTTGTGCCTTCCTGACTCACTGATGGAGTGGGGGAGTGATTGTTAGAGACTGAAGAAAAGCTACTCCATCTCTATCCACAAAGGATATCTATAAAGCAGCCAGCTAATCTGTCACCTTGCATAACAGATGTATACCAGACCTCATGCTGATTGCATCTGCTACAATGTTTCCCTTACCAAGAGTATAGACTCTCATGAAGTCATAGTCCTAGTGGAACTGAAGCCAATTCCACTGTCTTAGGTTCAGATCCTTCTGGGAGAAGATATACCAGAAACTCTTGTTATCAGAGTACACGGTAAAATGATTTCCCATCTGATAGTGTTGCCACATCTTCAAGTAGAAGACCACTACTGCTAACTATAGGTCATGGGTAGTGTAGTTCTCCTCATGTGGTCTCACCTGTCGAGAACCATATGAGATCACTTCTCGCTCTTGCATCAGGACACATCTGAGTCTGGTCTCGGATGCGTCACAATAAACTATGTACCCTACGACCTCCTCTGGAAGCATCAAGATGGGGCACTAGTTAGCCTCTGCCTATGCTCCCGAAAACTCTGCTGGCATCTCTCCGTCCACATAATTTGTAGCCCCTACTTTGTCAAGGCAGATAGTGGTGCTGCATCTATAGAAAAATATGGCACAAAACTCTAGTAATATTCATCCAAACCCATGAAACTCTGTATCTCCATTACACTATTTGGTGGCTCCAAATAAATTACCACCTCAATCTTCTTTGGATCTACTACAACTCTATCCTCCGATATGACAAGCCCCAGAAAGTGAACCTCTCAGATCCAAAACTAGAACTTCGAGAGCATACCATAAAACTGGTTCCCTCAGAGTGTGTCTAGTACTACCTGCAGATGATAGGCATGGTCCTCCTCAGTAGCCGAGTAGATCAGAATGTCATCGATGAAGTATACAATAAAACGATCAAGGAATAGATGAATGGTCCTAATAATGAGTATAATGAACACTACTGGAGTGTTGGTTACAAAGAATGGAATAACCAAGAACTAAAAATGGTTGTACCGACACCTGAAGGTTCTCTTCTGCACATCCTAGTCTTGTACTCTGAGCTGGTGATAGCTTGATCTTAGTTTTATCTAAGAGAACCATCGTGCTCCCATCAGCTGATCAAATAGGTCCTCAATCCATGGAAGTAGGTTCTTGTTCATCATGGTCACCTGGTTTAGGCAATGATATCCAACACAAATCCTCATCCTCCCATCCAACTTCTTGGTGAACAAAATCAGGGCTGCCTAATGAGAAAAACTGGTCCGAATGAATCCCTTCCCCTGCAAGTCCTCCAGCTGTACCCGTAGCTCACAAAGCTTCATGGGAGCCATCCAATATGATGGTGTAGATATCATTGCTGTCCTGGGGGACAAGATAGTGTAAAAATAAACCTCTCTACAGGAAGTTAGACCTTAAACATTATCAGGGAAACATCTGCGTACTGGTCTACCACTACTGGATAGCTCAGACTCTCCACATCAATAGCTCCGAGGGTAAGGCTAGCCCACTGATGAGGGATCGACTGAACTCCCCTCTGGTTAATCCCATCATGCACTTCAAAGGCTCCCTTCCCACCGGTGAAAGTAAAACCGGTCCCATCTATGCGGACACACTGCACTTTGCGCCTAATATAGTCAATCTAAGAAAGGACTTTAGATAACCACTCCATACTCAAAATGACATCGTAAGGCCTCGAAACTACTACAAAGAGATCCTATCCAAAGCTCTCACCTCCTAGAGTAAGCTCGCACAATCGGCAATATGGGTTAATCATCGAATCTACCCCCATAGGAGTGGCTAACAGTAAGAATCGAGCCAATGTCTCCATCAGAATCTACGAGATCCAAATGAGGACAGTGGCAATAAAATAATGACTCACACATGTGTCTATAAGTACTGTAGATAAGGTGTAGTAGACAAAAATCATACCTCGTATCATCTATGGAGCACCATGATTGTAAGCCTCAGTTTCCTAGATCTACACTCTCCCATATCCACCTGCTTCTTGCGGTTGGGGTGGACCTCCAGGCCGTGGTGGCGGTAACATTTCGAATCGTCACCCACAGCCTGCTTCACAACCATCTCCTCTACCATGTATGTCTACTCCCTGCTAACCTCCTCAGTCAAACCTCTATCTCCACCTTGGCGGTCCTTCGACCATATTCTGATCATCCATATGATGAATTGGACAGTCACGAGTCATGTGACCTTGCCCGCCGCATCAGTAACACTGCATGATCCTTGCCTGACTGGTTCTGCCTCGGGGGACCCGGAAAACAGATCCTGAGTCACGCGGTCGTCCACATGTAAGAGTGGTCCTCTTGGACCCCTGTGACATCTATCTTCTTATAGCATTAGAATACTTTTCTATGTGACGACTGGTGGTGGATCGTGCTACTAGTGACTACTCAGCAAGGAAACTCTCCACTAAGAGGGATCTCTCAAACACCCCCTCCTACATCGGGATGTTGAGTGAGATATTCAAAGCCCTAATCTCCCGCATGAGCCCCTGCTCAAAGGTCTGGGCCATGATGAATGGGTCATGTTCTATATCAATGGAGTAGAATGAGAGGTCATTGAACCTCGCAGAGTACTGAGCTAATGTCAACTTGTCCTACTGTAGATGAAGATACTCTTATATGTGCACTACGCAAAGAGTCTCTAGGGAAAACACAACCAGAAACGGGCTCTCTAAGTCATCCAAGAAAAGCGTCAACTCTTCATTAACCCGTAGCATAATGCTCCACCATCATTCCACTGATTCATGTATATGACTAGCGGAGGGGATCACCATGAGATCAGTTGGTATCCCTGTGAGTCAGAATTCTCTTACCACAACCTCCAGCCAATCCTCAGTTGCATGTGGGTCTCTCTCTCCTCTAAACCTTGGTAGCCAATGGCATTGGAACTCATTAAATGCGCTCAAGAAGTATGAACTCTCTTCTACTGAGGCTGGTGGCATCTATGGACCAATGGGTAATTGTACCGCTGGTGCCACCATTGGAAGAGGGCCCTGCACCGAGGCCTCGTTGCTCAGTGGGCTATCAATGCGTACAACTCTTAGAACCCTATATAGATGTCTACGTGGGGGAATCCGGAAAAGAAATTTGGGCCTCATGGTTAATAAGTTATACCTAGTTAACTGACTCAAGAGTACACGAAGAAGACTCTTAAAAACACACATGCACTCAGTTTTTTCATGCACTGGGTCAGAAAGTAGATGTCAGGGTCCTGGTGTATGGATATATCATCTACAACACCAACACTGGATTCCGTAAACTGAAAACCTCTCTCATTACCCATAACACTATTGCTTCATAGAAAAGATCAGAGTCAGATTTCCTCGGTAGTACCGACTCCTTTGATACCACTTTATCATGACCCGTCCCCCAGGGTCCGTGTCCTGACTACCCTAAGTCCTCCTTCCATAGGCCAGGGGCTGGAAACTAGCACCGAAAGGTGGATTCCCCAATACTAGGAAGGCATTGAATTTATAACCTGTAAGAACACGCAACCAAGCACACATCAAGATACGAACACAAGTCAACTTTATAGAAAAAAGAGTGATGAATGTAAAGAGGGTACTGGAAAAGAAGCCCTAATATAAAGATACAAGTACAAATGAAATACAAAACAACTGAATAAAGTGAAAAGACAGCTACTGGATTGTCCTCTGAGGTTCCTACCTGAAGGATAGGTATATATCACCTCCTCAGAACTCCATGTCCATCAATCTCTTCTACGTACCAAGACACTGTATGGTTCACCACTAGGAACCATCCTATCCTGTTACTCTTAGCCTTAGTTAGCAATATCTGTCGCCGTCATCCAATAAAACAAAGTGCGGGAATAGCCTGTGTCAGGGTGAGTATAACGATACTCAGTAGGGACCCTGGGACCCTCAACTACTCACAAAACCCACCAAAGATAAACCAAAATGTATGAAATCAATAGATAACCGAACATAGTTATATTACCAGAAATATACCTAAGTTATCAAGTGATCCATCTCAATAATGAGGAATACAAAGAGATACTAACTCAGCTCCCAAAAGGATTTATTCTAGGGGTAGTAACAATTATCATTCCCAGTCAAATTGTTGAACACCTCGGCTGCTGGAGATCTCCTCCTCTGTCGAGAATAGTGGGCCTACCATGTCACACATAGGCACTTCCCACAATCCTAGTACTGAAGAGGTACTCCTCCTATCGAGTACCATGGGTCTTCCATATCACGTAGAGGAGCTCCACCTCATGAATTGATGAGGTAAACCTTCTTTCGAGTATCATGGGTCTGTCGTGTCACACATAGGCGCTCCATCCATGGAATGATGAGGTACTCCTATTGTTGTGTACCATGGGTCTGCTGCGTCACATAGAGTTGTTCCCCACTGGGCCTATCAAGTCACTCAGAGTCGAAAAGGTCAGTAGTCGTCATGTCTCAGCCAGGTGCGGCAGTCCCGCACTTTTCTCACTCGTCTCTAGGAGGATCTGATCATCAAGATATAGGTAAATACTAAAACTACAATGAATTTCCACAAATAAGTGTCTCAAAGTTCTGTCACGTCATAGGGATCTCAATGCGACAGACAGTGTGTCAATCAGACACCCGGTCTGTGAGTTATTAAACTTTTTGTCCTGGGGGCCCAGTTGGATTTGTACTCGATCCAACCAAACCATACCACATCATTACCCAAAACTCTAGTGGGATATACTAAAATGGACCGCCTCACTCTGAGGTTTCTATACCCACTTAAATTTTGTCAAATGAACGTCTAGTGCCATAGTAATGGACAAAAGAAAGAAAACAAGCAGTAGTGGGCCTGAGTCTGGTCTGACCCGGTCGGACCGACTCGGCCCGACCCGGACCAACCCTCTCAGTCTGGCCCAGCCCACTGGGTCTGGTCCGACATGGAAGTTCGGCGAGCGAGGTCTGTGAGGGGCCCCGGGGTCGCAGAGGCCGCAAGGATGCAGCGGCCACGAGGGCGAAGAGGCCATGCGGGCGCCGTGGAGGGCCCTTGGAGCCCTTAGTGGCACGGCTGGCTATGGGTCTACGAGGCAAGGCTGCAGTGGGGTTTCGGCCGTGGCGGGGCAGCTAGTCCATGGTGGTGGTTCATCTGGGGTGACATAGTGAGGCCACAGCGGGGGTTCATCCGGGGTAGAGCCGATTCAGCTAGGGCGATGCGACGAGGCCTTAGCGGTGGAGCGGCCGGGGAGGCGGTGGTGGTGGAGCGGTGCCATTGCGTGGTAGCCTTCTTCATGGCCGATGGTGCTGCCTGCTGCCGTTTTCTTTCCCAGTGATGGTTGGTCGTTGTCCTCCACCATCACGAAGAACACCACAATTCAACACAAGAATTACATAGTGGATGGGTCATGTTAGTTTGGACTACACTCTCCGCATTACAATAGTAACAAGAATCTATTATACTAGAATCAAAAGAATATTAAGAATGGGTAAGGGGAATAATTCAAATATCGTCCGTTCAAGCTCCCATAATTAAAAATTCACAATCCCATAAAAGAAAAACATTCATAAATCAATTTAAACTAGAGTGTTGATACACATTCGTTGTTTTTAGAAGTGATAAACATCGGAATATAAAAATCACTCATAATAAACCCCTACCTCATTCGCTCAAGGAAATCGACGAGGTCGTGAGGAAGAAAACGAATAATTGGGAAAAGATAGACGTCGGTGTCATAGATGTCTTCCTAGATTTTCAGTTCTTCCTTCGTTGGAGATCCTTCTATAGATTTTGGATAAGACCTCGTCCAAGGATTTTCATTCATCGTTGGCGTTCTTCGTTGAAGAGCTTTTCTCCCAAAGCACTTTCCTCCCAATTCCACCAAAATGAATAGGTAGCCCAAAAAATAATAGATTATGTTATCAATTATTTAGTTTGTTGGCTTAAAATTCAAATTGGCAAAATTAATGTGGTGTGTTGGCGTAAATAATGTGGAGAAAGCTCAAGAGGCTCCTCTACATTGAAAATAGAGTTGAGTGATTTCTCCCTCAGTAATAGGGGAGTTCAAGATGTTTAGGCCTCGGGTGGTCCCCACCACCATAACCTTTACTAGGAGGTTAAGGTTTAGTGGTCTCCACCACTCAACTTCCACATGGATTGGTTAGAAAAAATAAAATAAAATATGTGATTATTTTATTTTATTATTTCCATAAAAACACAAAAATTATCTTTCACCCTCGACCACCTGCCATCGAGGTGAATGTCTCCTTTAGAAAATATTGATGCTGCGATTTCAACGGTGTCCTCAAATTTACCTTCCAAGCACCTGTTCAAAATTTATAAAAAACCCCTCGTATGTTTACTGAACATACCCGAAAAAAAGTTCAGAAATTCATTTCATGAAATCCGGGCCATGGAATCAAGTGCCGTCAATTTTCATGGACTCATAAAATTACCATATATTTAAAAAAAATTACTTCGAAATTCAGGGTCATTATAGAAGTGTCCTATTTTTTATTATTATACTACACTAAATCTTATTGAAAATATTTTTCATCGGTTGGGGTTGGTGGAATAGTGGATGAGAGTATATTACTACATGGGGTAATTCCATTAGATGATAAATAATATTTTTTTTACATGGCTATAACGACATCTATAATATATATCTCCTACATGAACAATAAATTTAATGATTATGGGCGACGATATGGTGAGATGTGGGAGAATGTATAATGACCCAATATCAAAATTGATAAATTATTTCACTACTAACCCATGAGTGTACATCCATTCACTGGGGCTGGTTTCTATCACATAGTTTATTGGTTTAATAAATGGTGAAATTTTTTTCCCACTATGAGTAAATTGATAATATAACATCTAAATATCATTAGAACCGATAATAAACATTCATATACCAAAAATTCATGAGAAAAATAAACAATAAGTTCCTCTATAATAGAATAAAAATGTAAAATAAAGTCCAACATAACTATATAAATGTAGTCATAATCAATAAACCTTTTCTATATGTAAAAAGACAACAAAATACATGTGAAATTACACTAAAAACATAACGAAAATTTTATGGTATATATTCTATGAAATTATCTCTAGCCAAACATGGCCTCTATTATCAAAATAATATTACAAGGAAGAAAATTTCTATGCCACTAAACATCAATTGGGTCACAGGAATCCAATAGAAAATCATATACTTATTGAACCAAAAATGTACATCGAGCACTATAAGAATAATCGTAGTGGTGGAACATAAGGAGATGGGTTTACAGAGTAGGTGGGTTCACATGGGAAGAGGTATTCGCAACCAGGGTGGCATTCGATAACATAGGTGGAGTACATGAATGAGGGATTTACAGTGGTAGGATTTAGAGGTAGAGGAGGAAGAGATCAACATCGCAGTGATAGAGGAGGAGGAAGTGTACGCGGCCGATGAGGTGGAGGGGGTTGTATAGGAGGAGGAGGGATCACAGTAGTGGCGGGGGAGAGAAGAGTATATGTCCAGTGAGGAAAAGGAGGAGGATGGATTCACGGTTGTAGAAGATGGCTTCATGGATGTAGGGAGGGCTTCGTGGTGGTAATTGAGGAGGAGGAGGAGACTGTAAGAGTTTATAATAAAAGGGGGAAAACCTTTTATCATCACTAGCTAAAAAGCACTGCTAAAGGTGTGTTTTATCTATTCTAAAATAGAATTCGCTGATAAAACACCCCTTTATTTCAGATTTTTTAGCACTGATAATGAACTATCCTTATCAGTGCTAACAAAGCACTGAAAAAACTATAATGATAATAGAATATTTATATTTATATATATATTTATAAAATTATATGTATACTACATAAATATTTATTTTTTTATAATAATAACTATATATATATATTTATTTATAATTTCATATTTATGAAATATATATTTATTTAAAATTGTGAATTTATAATTAATAAAATGATTATAAATTTAATTTAATTTCTATATTCTCATAAAATGTATATTAGTATTTCCTAAAATGTATAACATTTTACAATTGGAGTCTACATTGAGAGTGATTTGATGATTTGGTGAAATATGCATAATTCATTATTAATTATACAATGCTGACATTTGATAAGGAATATAATTTTTTTGACTATTACATATGTTTAATTCTTTGGACATGTATTTAATTGAGGATCTCTAACATGATATAGGTCCTTGATGCATCAACTGATTCTCATGAGATGAATAATTTGGCCAAATTAATGGGTTTCTACCCATAGTGTTATGTGTCTTTTGAAAGGTATTGATTATATAGGTTTTCATATTTCTAATAAATGATTTTGAATAATTAATCATCTCTTTCATTTATATTAATTTATTTTTCATCCATGAGATTTGTTTCGATATATCTATGGATACATTTTATTATCATTCTACTAATTAATTGGAATATGTTTAAATATATTACCATTCCATACAAATTTTTCCTTATCTAGTTATTTTAATTGAATGTTTTTTCATTTATTTAAAATTCTATATTTATTTATTCAAACAGATTCATTCTATATTATTCATTACTTACCCTCACTGAGCATTTGAGATCACCATTATCATGTTTCTATTCTCTATGTTATGAAGAAGAAACTATTTAAAGAGATTTCAAAGATACAGTATATTACTTGTTATTATGAATCATGTTTTTATTTACTATTTTTCAAAGTATTAGGGATATCATGAATATAATATGGCTTTGAAATATATCAAATATATTCAGTTCTTCAGGATTTTATTCTTTGTAGTCATGAAAATTTTATTAAATAATGCACCGGCTCCAGGATTTCGGGGTGGGTCATCAAAGTTTGTACTAGGAAATGTTTATAAGAAACAATGAAAACCAGATTTAGAAAAAAAAGAATATGAAACATATTTGATGATTCTATTTCATGCTCTCTCTCAAAAATATTTATAACTGTGTGTAGCACAATGGCTGACCTAGGTCGTTCTCCTTTAGAGCTTTTGTGGTTAATCAATAACATCTTCTAATTCACTTCTTTTTATATTTTTATTTTTTGAAAACAAAACATAATGAAATTTTGGTTTTACAAATGATAATGCAAATAAATTTATGTAAACCTGAAATGCATAATGCAGACAAAATGAATGCAGAAAAAATGATGTTAGATAGAAGGGAGATATTCCCGATAGAATCATCTAGATTGAACCTTCATCATCTCATTATCAGTTTTATATTTAATTATTAAAAAAACTACATCGTATGTGTGAATATCATCTTTTAAATGTTGTTGTGAATACACTGTGCTCTTGAGGATCACTGAGAGACCGAGTATCCACCTCTTTGATTAAGGGAAAATATTATAAAAGAGAAATTTAAGCCTCGGGTGGCAAGTGGAGACACAAAGCACCTTACCCACTATGACCCCCATGAACTAACTCTAATAAAATAATAAACAACAATATTTAATATGAAATTACACAGGTTCAACCCTGGATAAATCCCCCAGAATGTTCCTCAGGTTAGTTACTCACGATCACGAGTATAAGAGATTATGGTGGAGAAGAATGGGGTGTAAAAACAAAAGATAAAAAAATATGATAATTATTTAATGAAGAATAGAAAAGAATATTAAAAATAAATAATACTATTAAAATGTAATGAAACTATAAAACAATAGAAAATGGAAACACAAAAGTGAAAATTCATTGGGAAGGGGTGAGGATACATATTTATAGGGAGAGGAGGTGAATAATTCACACTCATAACATTTCATTCAAACGTTTTAGTGAAGATGTTTCATTTAATGAACAAATTTGTAATAGGTGTCTTTATCAATGTTGTTATATAATGTAACCTCCATTTGTCCTCAAAATTTCATCTTCATTAGATGCAACTAGAATGAGTTTTTAATTTATTATTGACAATTTCTTTTTCTAGACGTATGTTCCAGGAATGTTCCTTTACAAATATTTGGCTCAATGTCCCCCATAATGGATTTGAAATGCCATGAAATTTCTTGAGTGATGCTCCATTGAGTCCTCGTGCATATCCAAGTGGAATCACCTAATATTTTGTTGTGTAGACTGAAATGGGTTTTCATTAAAGATGTCGGGCACAGGTTGTCCGCCCCACAAATTTTCCAAATTAAATGATTATTTCAGGCCTCCAAATGATCAAATCTTCCTTACCTACTAAAGAAAAGTTGTAATAAATAAGTCATGTATTTATGAAAAAATAAAACAATTTTTAATTATAATTTAAATGTTATGCTGAAAATAACCCTACTATAAAAATATGTCAAAATTCCAAATTTAAACACTTTTTGCATTTAAGGTCAAATTACTAGTAAAAACTATAAAGGTGACAATTACCCAATAACAACACTATGGTTTTATTATAAAAAATTATTTATAGTATAAAATGTATTAAAATGTGAGATTAATCACCCCCCAAACATAAACATTTCACTCCTAGTAAATCATCTTAAATTAAAATCAAAATCTACACAACAATCAAAAATGAGAAAATATCAATGATCTTATCCAAAATAGAATTACATCATGTTTTATCTATGAAAAACAATTACCTATTATTTTTATTTTTATTATAAAAATTTCTTCAACCTAATAAATCAATCCATGACGCAATCACAACCAATATCACATTGAATTTTATGTCACTCTTCACTCAAGGGAAATTCAAACTAGAGTTATGCTCATACTGGGAAATTTCATATATCAACATAGGATTGTAAAAATTATCATTTCCCCATAGATTGAAACATTAAAATGAATTAAATAATGGGAGCATTAAATAAAGGTTTAGATTATTTTATGGAATAGTTTTTGTGGGAAATGACTAAAAAGGTTTCAGGCTGGGAAGAGAGGGTTGAACTCTTAAGAACAATGCATGATTAATTCAAGTGAAAACACAAGAAATTCATCTCTCAATCCCACTTTAAAATATGAAGAAAAAACACCACCCCTCTTTTATGACATGATACATGATATAATCCGTGATCATAATGATTTATATATATAAGTTCCTTTTTTTGCAAGTTCTAGAAAGGGAAAACTTTATTTTCATTTTTTCATTTTATTTTTCAAGGAGGAAGTGCTAAAAATTGAATAAAATTAATGAATGGAAATTCATTCCCATGATTTTTGATAAGGAAATGAGTCATAAATAATTGTACAATGAGGAATTCAAGATCATCTCAATTTGTTTCATTTTTTTTGAAGGAGAAATGGATGAAACAAATAAAGCACAATGAAATGATGACCCATTCCCAATTATTTTATTATCCACTACCAGAAATATTGACACACACCTCACACCACCGATAATTGATACAAATACTAATGAAAGAACACAAATGGCCCTTTCACCTAAACCCAAACTTGAAATATCCATGAAAAAATACTAAAAGTGTGGGTAGGTAAGGAAAACTTTTCTTGTAATTTGGAATAAACCTATAAAAAAATTAATGGCATCTAAGGCCTTACAAAGGATAAATGTAAATGGGTCTTAATATAAAATGTGGGTAGACAATAAGATCTCTCAATAATATAAAAAACATTTTATAAAATACAATGCTTTGAATGATAAAAGTCACAAATTGTTGTTCTCACACAAAATTCATGTTTCCCTCAAAAAAGTGTGGGTGTTAGTAAGAATATGTCAAAGTGGTTTATAATACCTCACAAGACTATATAGAAATTTTGAGTCAGTGTTTCATGGGAATGGATTTCAAAAATCAGTCAATCTCATAAAAATTCATGAAAATCCATTTCAAGGAAAATAATTTACATCAACGATCATTTAAAATCCATTATTTCAAAAATAATTTCAACTTTTTCAAAATCAATTTATTTGTGAAAAGAGATAAGAATATTCGTTAAAGCTCAAAAAAGCCTAATAACCTGATAAAAAAATGAAATTCCCAGATGAAGAACTAAGAAGGTAGACACTACCCACACATAATTTTTACTACCCCTCTTTTCAACTCAAGAAAATATTAAATTAATGGTTGAAAAGGAAAGGGAAGGAAATATAAAACCTGATATTATTTTTGAAGTGTATTCCTTGAATTAAGATTTTAGATACTACCAATAGACCAAGAAAAAATGAAATAAAATAATGTGTAAGAAAAATATATCAATAAAAAGAATGATAAATATAAAAGAGGATAGAAAATTGTTTAGACCCCCATGTGGGTGCTAGGATTTCCCAGCCCCTAGTCAAGCAGTTGTAGTGTATTATCCCCAATTAGATGGTGGGTGTGGAATCATTGAGATGAACCACCACATGTGACATTTCCTGATGTCCATGAGTAAGCATTGAATGTAAAGAAACCCAAAAAATATAAGAAATATCCCAACCCCAAAGAAATAATAAAGAGAGATATTAAGGTCTAGAGTGGGATGGAATAGAAGATAAGGGTGATCCCTGTTAGCTACTATGGGGTCCTCCTTCATATGGTATGAAAATTTTTGTTTAAGGGGTAGTCACACCACCATCTTCTCTAACTATTCATCATCAATCTCCACCACTTGGGTAGTCTCATTTTTAACATCTATGATCTGCTCTATTTTTGTTGTATTAGAAATTTCAAAGAAAGAGATGTCAAAAAACAATTTAGCTTTAATAAGATTGAAACATGAATATTTAATAAAGAAATCTTCCCATTCATGTAATTTATCTTGGTAATTTATCTCTTCAGGAATGACCATTGGAAACTCTGTCTCAACAGGTGAATCGTCTTTTTTATCATCCTAAGAAAGAGAAAGGTAGAAAGTGTCAGTTGATTTATTATCAAGTATTGGAAGATCATGTTTCAAGGCATAATGAATAATTTTATTCTAGGATTCTTTCAAAGATTATTGATATCTCATTTGTGCATCAGCTGGAATGTGTACTTATGGGGCCTCCCCGAGGAATGGTTGAGGTCTAGATGATATAATTAGTTATTTTAGAAGTTCCTTCTCACCTAACTAAGGATCTTTTATATAAATAAATATTGGGGAAATCTCCTCCACCATTAGTTCTTGTTCATGTTCTAGCTCATGTTTAGGTTTCTCCTAGGATGTGAGAACATATTCAACAATCCATTCAATTAGGATCAATAGGTTTTGAACTTATTCTCTAATCCTATGAAATAGATCATCAAGTTCATAGTAAAAAATTTCGTGCAATTTAGATTGATTAGTCCATGCATAATAATCACAATTTGAATACATCATGAACAACGATGTTTTTTTTAAATTTTATGTTTTTTTTGTTTTTTTAAATGAAAGTATTATTATTTACACGATGTGAAAAAATAGTGAATTAATACTACTTCCATCCTTATCAATGGTTCCAATTTGATTATGTGTTGTCTTGTGCACACTAAAAAGTATTTATAACTAATTGTAGCATAAGGGCTGACCTAGGTTTTTCTCCTGAGGAGCTTTTGTGGTTAATCAATAAATATTTTTAATTCACTTATTTTAAATTTTTTTATTATTTTTAAACAAATATAAATGAAGATGTTATATTATAAACTATAATTCAAGATAAAGGAAATTAAAAAATGAAATTCATAATGCAGATAGATTGAATGCAGACAAAATGATGTTAGACAAAAAGATTATATTTTGATATAATCACCCAAATTGAGCCTTTGTCGTCTCATAATCAGTTTCATATTTAATTAATAAACACAATCCATAATATATGGAAATATCCTCTTTTTTATGTGGTCATCAATATACATTTATCTCAACAATCCCCAAGAGACCACACTTCCACCTCCTCGATCGAGGGAAAATATTATAAAAGAGAATGTTAAGGCTCATGTGGAAAGCGGAGACACAAAGGCTCCTTACCCAATAAAATCCCCATTGACAAAAATATAATAAAATAAGAAAAAATAAAATTTATTATGAAATGACTTAGGTTCAACACAAGATTGATCCCCCCAGGAAGTTCCTTGAGTTAGTTACTCATGATCATGAGTATAATAGATTACGGTGGAGAAGAATGGGGTGAAAAAATAAAATATAAAAAAATATGATAATTAGATAAAAATTAAGAGAAAATAATATTAAAATTGAATAATACAAATAAAATATAATGAAACTATAAAACAATATAAAATGTCCATGCAAGAGTTCTAATGCGTTGAGATGGGGAGAGGTTACATATTTATAGGGAGAGGAGGTGAAGAATTCACCCTCAAAACGTTGAATCTGAACGTTTTTGTGTGTATGTGCCATTAAATGACATAATTTTTAATATTCATCTTAATAAATGTTCTTCCTTAATGTCACTTCCATTTTCCCTCAAAATTTCAACTTCATTAGATGTTCCTAAAATGAGTTTTGACAATATTATTTATGGTTTTTTTCTATATGCAGGTCCCCGGAAGGATCCGTCAACTATATTTCATTCAATGTAAACCATAATGGATTCCAAACAGCAGCAAATTTTATGTGTGAACATCTGATTAAGTCCTCATGCATCTCCAAGTGGAATCACCTAATTTGAAGGTGTGTAGACCAAATTAGGTTTACATTACATAGGTGTGGTCCGCATTGTCTGCCTAACAAATTTACCAAATTAAATGAATATTTCGAGCCTCAAATGATCGAATCAGTATTTCCACATGAAGAAAAAGTTTTTGGAAATAAATTTAGGATTTCAAAAAACCATCACACAATATTTAATTATAATTTAAATGTTATTCTGAAAATAGCTCTACCATAAAAATCTGTTAAAATTCCAAATTTAACCACTTTTTTCATTTAAGCTAAAATTACCAATAAAACCTTAAAAGGTGACAATTATCCATAAAATAAAACTATATTGGGATTATAAACAATTATTTACATTATAAAATGTATGAAAATCTTAGCTTCATTAATATCCCTATGGTATAATTTAAGGATAATTGTTGAATAACATCCTAGAATTTTGGAAAGGTAGATATTATGGGGTAGTCATAACAATACATCAATATCTAGATAATACATCAGACGTGGTGTTGGAATAGATGTGCCTATAAGTATCATTTATGAAAAGGTGTGCCAAGCATGACATAATATAACCCATAACATGAAAATAGGCCTTACTGCACACCCGGATTAATACTCCTGGGGGATAATATTATGATAGTTCCATTTTTTTACAAACCATTATGATGTCATTGAATGTAATGATATAACCAAATAAACTATTTTTTTTTGTTATATTTTTTATGTAAAATAGATTAAATTTATTGTTAGTGTTTCAATAGTTTTAGTATTATAAATTATGTTACATAATGTTATGATATAATTTATTATATTCCATTGTTAAAAAATATAGCCTCGAAGGACAAATTGTGTTAATACTCCACCCAAATGAAAATATTTACCTTCTGAGGAAACCATAACCACAAATATTGGAACTGAGAATGTTATGGATTAGTTGGGAAAGCTTATTCTTGTTTTTTCAAATAACCTTTCCCAAATGGAACATCCTACATTGTGGATATAATATTCTTTCTTGTATTTATTTATGCGGAATACGATTCCATAATTTAGTGGGATTGCTAATGTAGTTGTATCTAACCAATGTATTAATACTCTAGAGAAGATATTTAGGGCCATGGAATGCAACGAAAAGGAAAATGTTACAATTTTGGTCATTTGTCTCTATGGTGACACAGATCAATGGTGGTATTTGATCCAATATACTAGGGAGAAAGAATAAATATAACATAGGGAATGTAGAACCTTTAAGGATTCGTTCATCGAAAATTTTCTCCCTTATAATCATTAAATTGAGATGAATAGGGAGTTTTAGGGCTTAATGAAAATGAAATTGTTTTGTGGGTTATAAAGCTACCATTAAATGGTTATCTAGGTGTTCTATATATTATGTAAAAAACATATACTGCATGATTTACCAATTATTTGAAAGTCATAAGACAAATATTTGAAGGGTGATTCTTTATCAAAATTTATCATCATACGAACAGGTATTTTTATGTTATATCATAATAGGGAAATAATACTCTATGACTTATGGATTCAAATGGAATCATGAAAAAAAGATAAAGGACGGGAAAATAAAAGATAATGGGAAGAAGGGAAAGAAAAATTTTCTAACATGTGATAACAGTGGGAAGAATCACCCTAGTAAATGATTGATAGGATTGGGAGTTTGTTATAAGTGTTAAGGAATTGGTCAATTGAGAAAATAATGAAATTTAAAGAAGAAAAATGCTGTTATTGAATGTAATGACTGAAATGAGATGGGGCACTATAAAAACTAATTCCCCTAGAATAAAGGAAATGTACCGCTGACGAAGCTAAGGGATCAAGGTCATCCATATTTTATTGACATGACTAAAGTGGAATGAATAATGTGATTCAATATTTGAATCAAGGAAATATATTGAAAATTATTTTATATATAATGTTCCCATAATATGATTTATCAAATATATTAGGATTATACCATAGTACTTTTTCTCTAAGGATTTTTGATCATATGTTGAATGGTACTGGGAATAATTATTTAGTAGAATGTTAAACATTTCTGAAAAAAACATTATTGATGGAAGTATAAACCTTAATATTTTTTTGGTGTCAAGAAAATGATGAAGAATTGATTCATTTTTCATTGCTCCAAATATAATTGAACTGATTAATGACTTGTCGATATATGTCATATGATGTCATTGATAGAGTTCACAAAAGTGTTATATTTGAGTAATATATCCAAATACATGTTTCTTACTTAAGAAATAATGAATAATTCATGTTTCCAAAAATGTTTTATAGTGGTTCAATTTATTACCATATTTCAAGAGGATCCAAGATAAAGTTATTCACAAGTTTGTAATGTGTAATTTTTTAGATGATTCATGTTGATTAAAGTATAATGATATGTTCATTTTATAAATTCGATTATCTTATTTCTAAAATTTTGGATCATAATAGTCCAAAAAGGTTTACAATTTCATTAATGGATTATGTTTAGGTTTGGATTTGGTTTTAGATATTGATATATTGCATCACTATATGATGAATCTTATTCTATGAGATGATGTAGAAAAAATTCAAGGTATGATCAAAGGATAATAATGTGCTTGAAGAAATGTTCTAAGTATGTATATTTACCTATATTCAAAGAGTGTGAAATAATTTCTCATCTTTATGAATAGGGGTATTAAAATTTTTCCCCCATTACTGGAATTTTTTATGACATTAATAACCTTTATTAACTTTTTATTTTTGTGGTTTTTTAGTCGGAAAACTTCATTGAACATGTTCTCTAGAAAATTCTATCAGAACATGATATCTATATTTTTTATTCAACATATATATTTCCATTTCCCAAAGATGTTCTCCTACTAGGGAACCTAGTTACGTGACCATTGTAATTTCCCTTATCTCTTATTAAGAATATGGGATATTAACCACTTTAATGATTGTGTTATTTCAAAAAAAATTCTAATATCTATATCTCCAAAATCATTTAATAATTGTGAGTAAACAAATTATTTATGGTGGGGACAATATAACCCCATAAAACTATAAAGTAAGAACCTTATGTTTGATAGTGAGAATAACAAGTGACACCAAGTGCATATGGGGATATAATACCCTGATATAATAAAATATATCTAATATTTTAGATAGATTTATTATATTGTAAATTTGGAGATTCATGAAACACCGAGTTGGATTTCATTACATTAAAGTGGACATTCTTCAAAAGATTTTATTAGACGCAATATTTACAGTTACCAAAAAAATATTTTTAAAATATTTTTATTTAATATAATAAAACATAACCAAGATATTAAACTAGTGGTTATAAATAGTATATACAATCTTATTAAATTGTATAGTTTATAAAAATATAAAATGAATTGTTATGTTAAAAATTTATTTTAAATTAATATAAGATCAAATTTAATATAAGGGGAATGTTTTTATAAAAAGATTATTTTTATGTTCACAATGATTTCTCACCATAATAAATAAAATTAATTAAAATTAAAGAGTGATATTAATGTAATATATATTTTATATTAAATAATATATTTTTAAACTCATCTAATATATTTAGTAACCATAAGATACAAACAATCTCAATATTACACATGAAAAACTATATTTTTTTAAATGCGGTTTTTTCTGCCTTTTGATGGAGAACTCATATTAAATCCATTTTGACCCATTTATAATGTTAATATTCCAGATAAATCTTTTTTATTATTCTAAACATAAAAATTATCTTAGTGTAATTTTTTAGTATTTTCTTATGAGGATTCATTTTTGATGATTTGTGAAAAATACTAAATTTTACTTCAAAATGAATTTTTCATCTAATTTATTTATAATGAAAAATTATATTTTATATTAGATACGTATTTCATTAGATATTATTTTCATAAATTAATACAATTTAAGTAATTGAAATCCATTTCACTGTGACATTTACTATAAAAACATAGAAAACTTCTCAATGTTTTACTTTGAAAGCATGCACTATCACCCCGCCTATGGGATTAAATTTAAATTAATATGTACCATTTATATTATTATAATTTTGAAAAATATATTCCATATTTAGAATCAAAATAATTTATAATTTCAAACATTTTCAATATATTTTTCGACCAAAAATATTAGTGAATGTAATTAAAATTAATTACAATAATTATGGAAAATTAAGCTCAATAAGGGTCTAAACCATAATATTAAAGGACCAAATGACATAAAGACATGTCGAAGATCCATGGGAAGGATATATTTTCCCCCTATCCGCAATTTTTTAAAAAAATTTCCATTATTGGATCCACATTCAATGTTAAAAATGTGGGCGGAATTCTATTTTCCAAAATTTAAAACAGTGCCACTCTTCCATTGTAAAATTAAATCATCTCCTCCACTTCATCAAAAATCTCAATAAATATTGTGTTCACTAATATCTGACCAAATATACCCTAAACATACCTCCCCTTATCATAGAATCCCACCTAGGCCATAAATTTGATGGCCCAAACCTGGCTTCCCCTGAATAGGTGCCCTGAGCCAAGTGGGCCACATGGCCTCAAGAACATCTCCCCAAGTGACAGAGGCTACTGACTAATAACAAGGGCCTAGGTTGTATCCATGGGGATACTATTACCATATTAATATATTTTATCATAGTATATAATTAAGAACATATGTAAATAGGGGGAGAAAAATAAGTAAACAGAAGGCATTGAATAAACTACAAAAAATAGTAAAAATAACTGAAATAGCTGGAATAACAAAGAATCATAGAAGAACTAATCATGATATGTCATGTCACTAGAAAATTGGAAAACATGGATTCAATACATAAATCATAACATGTTCTATAAAAGATTAAATGAAATAAAAAGACTATCCCAGGAATCTTGAGCTACGACTCAGTTATTTGTTATCATGCACCATACTAAATAGCATGAAATCAATTGTTTGAAGATGTATGCTTACTCTTATCAGTAACTACATTAATGTAATTTACCTCGGGTACCAAACAGCACCTGGAGAGGGTGTGGGATAAATCTCAATGGGACACCAGCAACGTTGTCTATAACATCCAACTTGTGTAATTGAAATGTAAGAGTGTGAAAGAATTTATATATAATATAATGTAGTATAGTGTAACTAAATACCCAAGTACTTGATTCATCCATCACCTAGAGTATGAACATGTAACCAGTTCATTAATTTATTATTTCTAGTCTATAAATAAGTCACATGTGGAAAATAGTGAATGTACCATGATGTAACATGGAAACCTATAATGATAATTAATAGTGAAGTTCTAAGTTAATATCCAAGGTAATGTAAACCTCAAGGGTCATCAAATAAGTAATTTCAATAGTCTCTACAAGGTGTTAGAGTGCACTTCTAGGATAATAGTCCATGGAATTTTATAATAATAATCCTACCAAGTCTAAGGAGTTCATCTGAGGTAAAATAGGGATATGCAATGATTGGGAACAGTGGAAATTAACAATGGAACCTACTTGTCAATGGTGGATCCATGGAGTGTATCTAAGAGATCTATTAGTACTATATGAGGGGTCCTATAGTGTTATACTATGTATCTAAGGTTAAAAATTGATAATATTCAAGATGGGTCTCCATCTATGAAACCAATATCCTTGAATTATGAATGTTGTCATTGAGAGCATAAAGACTTCCTTTAGGAAACCAAGGCAAGATCGAGTCCGGAAACTGTTATTTTGATTAATATGTAATGTAATATTTTACATGGCTTATGTATCTACCATTCATTTGTGTTAAATATATAATTGATCATGCAACCATTTAATCAGGTTGTAAAAAATCAATAATTCCATTAAGTTCAATCATTTCCTTTCATTACTGTGATAAGGTTTAGTAGTATCAAACAATTAATTTAATCAATTTAAGGCATGATAAATAATTAAGTCATAACCCTTTACCATCCCTTATCATGGAAGGTGTGTTACATACATAAAACCGAACATTCATCTATATCTAATAAATAAAATTCATATACCTAGTATACATGACAATTTCCATTTAACATTTATCATCAAATTGAATTAGTTTCCTTAGGTGGGTCAAGTGGTGAGAATAAATGGAACCTTCCGTAATGAAATTTACAATTTCACAGAATCCATTTAATATATAAAATATTAACCATAAAACGTTCAAGCCAAGGAACACCTGAACAAGGACTCATATATGGCAAAACACTAAACAAAACATATAGAAAAAAATCTTACATGGGGTGGAAAGAGTTGGGGGAATAACCAATAAAAACTAATCACATATTTGTAAAGAGAACAACCATGTTGTTCTAATTATTATAAGCATGAAATATAAATTCAATAAATGGTGCACTATGAAATCGGTGGCCCCCACAAGATAATACAAAAATCAACCAACTTAAGGGATATTTATAGACCACACATATTAGGTTTGTATGACTCTCTACCTTCAGTATTTGACTATTATTTGTATCATATCAGAGTAGATATATGAAAAATTTACAAACACAGAAACAATGATAAATATGTCAAGAGTAACAGAGACGAAAAATGACTCAAACAGACTCGAGTACATACTTTTTTTAATCCAACGTGCCAAATGGAATCACATATGGACCCCCGATGTAGGATATTTCTTGATACCTATATTAGTCCTTCAAAATGATCCAAAAAACACAGTAACTGATGCTTATCCCATTAGAAATTTTATTAGTGAAAATGGTGTGTTAATTAAATCATAATGGGAAAAAATGTAAAATTACCCAAATAAATTGCATGTGCATAGTTTTTCCCCACGGTTCACCTAACCACACTAAAAACATGTATGGAAACATAGAGAAGGTGGGAAATTTCTATGTTAGGACACATGGTTTGTAAATTGTTTCACTAACCATGTATGTTTCCTCTTCCAGAAATGTAGACCATCTGCACGGTTAGATCTAATGGTGATCCGTATCTACACCTTTTACACTAATCATACGAAAGAAAAATTATTCCCAAATCGATGGGTTATGGGAACCTAATAAACCATAGTCACCCTTGGGACCCTCTCTACCTCACTAGGTATCCATATTTGGTCCAAGGGTGGTGAAACACTATCTAGGAACAACTATTTCCAAAGGTAACATATATCATCCTCCTCCTCCCAAGTCTCACCCTCCATATGGTCGTACTGCCATAACACCCATACCAGAGGAATAGACCGGCCTTTAATGTAAATACCCGTAAAATTCAAGGGAAATTTTTTCTTAATTTTTTTAGAATTTTACAAGAGCGCGGTTTCAGACGGCACCTGATTCCGAGGCCCGGAGTGCCCAGAATTAATTTCTGAAGTTTGGCTCGGGTACGTTCAGTGAACGAACGAGCGGGATTTCCTAACTTTTGATCCGGTGCTCAGAATTGAAATCTGAGGGCACCGATGAAATCGCAGCGCCGATATTCGCTTAAAGAGACCTTTTCAGGAGTTTCGTTTGTTTCGGGTTGAGATTTAGTTTTTGGGAGATTAGAATAAGTTAAATAAAAATATGTAAACACAATTTTTGTTTAAACTTAATAGTTAACTTCTCTCAAAGGAAGTTAGGTGTGGGACCCACACCCACTTAACCTCCCTTGAGAGGATTAAGTGTGGTGGGGCCCACACGAATCCTAACTTTACATCTTCCCTCAAACTCCCTTAACCCCTCTTTAATTAACATGACAATTTGTTAATTAATGTGGAGTTATCTCTTATTTGAATTTCAAACTTTTGAAATTCTAGTGTGTTGTTGTGTTAATAAAATAAGATAGAGTCTTATTTTATTTTGGTTAATAGTTTTGTCTTCTTGAGAGGTTGAGGGCTTTTTCTTCTTCTTCAAGTTCTGACGAAGAACACGAAGAACGCTCAAGCTCCGACGAAGAACGCTCAAGCTCCGATGAAGAACGCCGCCTCTCTTCTTCGTCTTCCGTGTCAACGAGAGGGAATTCCGCTTCCTCCTCGGACAACCTTCGTCGGCGTACAAGGTTTCGCCAACGACGTGCCTCTTCGGACGCACCTCTTCGTCATCGGATTTGACGAACGACGACCGCGACGCCCGACCTCCGTGACGTTGTCTTCCGTGGGACGTTGACAAATCTTCGATCTTATACCCGAGGTAGGGGTTGTTGTATTTTGTTTATATTTAACCTTGTTCGTGGTTTATACTTGTCTAACGTATGGATAATTTATATAAGTGTTATTGTTTAACGTGAGGGGGGCCGGACCGCATGAACACGGCCGAACCCCCTCCATCGTTCTTGTTGTTTAATCTTGCGGGAGGAAGCAAGGTGGCGTGGTGCCGTCGCACCACGCGGTTAATCGTGCGTTTATTTTATGCAACACTGTCGCGTGCGCACCATGAAGAAACATCTTGAACACGACGCCGTCGCGCCGCTTTGAAAGAAATCAAGGCACGACGGAGTGGCGCGGTGCCATCGCACCGTGCCGGACGACGAACACCGCGGCCGGTTCCGGGCCACGGCGGAAAGAGAAGACCGGCGGCCGGGCCGCCGGCGTCGGAAGCCGAAGAGGGGACCGGATTTTCCGGTCCCGTTGGAGAAAACCGGCCGGCCAGCTGGCCGGCCGGATGGCATTAAACCGGGGGAATTAATCCCCCGGCCAGCGCACAAAACCCCCCTCTTTAAGAGGGGGGCGGTTTCCATGAAAGGGGGGGGCGCAGCAGCCACCCGGTTTTTCTCCAAGTCGGCCCCCACGTGGGGGCCGTTTCTTTTGCAAAGGGCGCGACAATTAGCCGCGCCGCCGCCTCCAAGAAAGAAGGGGCTTTGCCCCCCGCATGCCGCCTTCGTGCGCGCCGCCAGGCCGCCGCGCCACCGCCGGGCCGCCGCGCCACCGCCGGGCCGCCGCGCCACCGCCGGGCCGCCCCGCCACCGCCGGTCCGCCGCGCCGCTGCGCCGCCAGCCTGTCGGGTCGGGTCGGACCCGGGTCTGGTCGACCCAGTTCGGTTCGGCCCGGTTCGGGCCGACCCGGGGGGGGGGGGGGGGGGGGGGGGTCGGGCCGGGTCGCCCCGGACCCGGACCCCCCGTTTCGAATCATTTTCGGTCTTTTGGCCATATCATGAGCCACGGACCTCCGATCGACGAACCGTCTGCGACAACGCGATCCTTGGATCGAGACGGGCGTTTCGGTATATCGCACTCAATGTTTCGGATTACTTTGAGTTCGGCCGGGTTGGTTCGTTCACGAAACCAACCGGGCCTTCGGAGCGGAAACGCTCATATCTTGAGCTACGGACGTCCGATTGACGTGCCGCCAGCTGTGTTGTGTTACTCTTAGTGAGAAGAATCTTTTGGCATACTCCGCCCGAGGTTTGGACGCAGGTGGAGTACGGTCGGGTTGGTTTTGCCTTAAAAACCAACAGGGCCCCGGGAACGAAAATGCCAATAACTCTCAGACCGGGCGTCCGATCGACGCGCCGTCTGTTGCATTGAGTTCCTGTTGACGGTACGAAACTTTTGGATACATCAACTCTGGACTTCGTGACAGTTGATGTATCAGCCTCTCGGCTCGTGGAGCGGACCCTCCGAACGAGCTTGCTGTGTGCGGAAACCCTAGTGCTGGCTGCGACTGTTACTGTGACTACTACTGCTGCAACTGCTACTGTGACTGCGACGATGACAGTACAGAGATCCTGTGTGGATTCGGCGACGACGACTACAACACTCAGCGATCCTACGTGGATCAGTGCTATAGGTCCTGTGTGGGCCCGATCCTGTGTGGATTCGACGACGATGACTTCAGCACTCAGCGATCCTACATGGATCAGTGCTACTGGTCCTGTGTGGGCCCGATCCTGTGTGGGTCTGATCCTGTGTGGGTCCGCGCTCAGCGGTTCTGTGTGAGCCAGTGCCTACAGGTCCTGTGTGGACCCGATCCTGTGTGGGTCTTTGCGGGGGTTAGTTACCTATCGATCCTTCGTGGGTCCGACGACTTAGATGGATCAGAGATCATCTTTATCGTCCTTTGGTTAGTTACCTATCGATCCTTCGTGGGTCCGACGACTTAGATGGATCAGAGATCATCTTTATCGTCCTTTGGTTAGTTACCTATCGATCCTTCGTGGGTCCGACGACTTAGATGGATCAGGGATCATCTTTATCGTTTATCGAAGAAGTATACCTGTGTGAGCTGAATCCTGTTGCTTTCCTGTTTGGATTGTGTTGTGCTATCCTATGTGGATTACGTTTTGCTTTCCTGTGTGGAATACGTTTACTTTCCTGTGTGGACTGAGTTGTACTTGGGCTCGGAGGATGGAGCGTATTTGAAATTGATGACTTAGGTATATGTATGGGCATATACCTAAGCAGTGTTGGTTGTTACTTCGTGATTGTACCTTTCTTCGTGGTTTATCCTTTGTGGATTTGAGAGACCTTCAGGGGTCTCGGGGTCCCTACTGAGTAGCTTAAACTCATCCCTGCACAGGCTTTTCCCGCACTACGTTGTGTTGGTTGCAGACGACGGACAGTGTTGATCTTAGCTGAGGCTTGCAGAGCGGGACGGTACCCGGAGGTGGACCACTGGGCGGGACATGCTCGGAGCGGACGGCGGGACCCGTGGACCAGAGGAGCTATCTGTACCCATCCTTCAGGTGGGATTTCTAGTGGACAGCTCGGAGTAGCGGCTTTTACTTTTCAGTTGCTGTTTTCCCTTTCGAGTTGTACTTTACTTTCGGTTTGTGTTTGTATTCTGGCCCATTTACTTTTCCGCACATTCAGTTGTACTCTGTTTTTGTTTAGTGTTTACTTTCCGCTTGCTTACTCTGTGGTGTTTGTTTACTTTACAAAGGCAATGCCTTCCCTTTTTTCCGGGATTTACGCCTTGCTGCTAGTCGCCAGCCCCTGGACTATGGAAGGCGGGCTTGGGGTAGTCACGACACGGAACCCGAGGGCGGGTCGTGACAAATTGGTATCAAAGGGTTCGGTTCTACCGCGAACTCTGATCTTTTCTATGTGAAGCAATAATGTTTAGCGTATTGAGTGTGGTTATCAGTCCAAGGAGTCTAGTGTTGGTGAGGTGGCCGACGTATCCGTACACCAGGACCCTGACTTCTGATTTCTAACTTAATGCACGAAAACATTGATTGCGTGTGTGTTTCAAAGTTTTCTTTGTGATTACTTATATCAGCTCACCAGGTATACTGTTTGACCGTGGCGCACCTGTTTCCTTTTAGGATGGCCCCACAACGGCAGCCAGCTAGGGTTCCGAGAGTCGAGTGTGACGACAGCCCACCGAGCGATGAGGCTTCGGTACAGGGCCCTCTTGCAGTTGAGGCACCAGCGATACTACCATACGTTGGGCCATCGATGCCACCAGCCCCAGCAGTAGGCGATGCATGCCACTTGAGTGCGCTGCACGAGTTCCAGCGCCAGAGGCCACCCAGGTTCCGGGGAGAGATGGACCCGCAGGCGGCTGAGGATTGGCTGGAGGCTGTGGTGGGAGTCTTCAGGCTAGTGGGGACGCCGGCAGACTTCATGGTGATCTTTGCTTCCATCCTCCTTCAGGCAGCAGCAGGCAGGTGGTGGAGCCACTTGTTTCAGTTTTGCGACGGGATGACCTTCGCATGGGAAGACTTCGAGACCTTCTTCAGGGTGGAGTTTGTGCCAGTAGCTCTACATCCCGAGCGTGTACAGGAGCTTCTGCCTTTGCCGCGTGTTTCTCGATCAGTAGCCGAGTCATCTGTGGGCAGTAGACAGATGATGCAGAGGTCCAGTAGGACCACACTAGCAGTTGGAAGATCTCGGGTTTTAGGACCGGTGGGGCGGGGCACCCGAGGTGGGGTCAGAGCCAGGCGTGCCAGAAACGGACAATGTTACTCCTGCGGCAGGAAGGGTCACCTGGCACGTGACTGTCCGACTCCTCGTACGATTGATCAGCGGGTATTAGAGGAGCCACTGAGACAGAAGCAGCAGCGAGTGCTTGAGCAACAGCCGAGTAGTGGACAAGGCAGTAGATCTCCGAGAGCAGGTGGACAGGAGAGGAACTAGTGGATACGTCCCTTGTACTTCTAGTTCCATTTTTCTTTTGTATTCGTGTCTTGTACTATGAGCTGCAATAATAAAAAGACACTTATCCTTGTTTGCTTTACTGTCCTTTGTTTGGTTGATACTGAGTGATCCCGGTTAAACTGTTGACTTGACCCTCACTTTCGATATTTCAACCTCACACTGATGCCGACAGTGTGACTCGACCCTTGGAGGCGAGAGTGATAGTTGGATCTCTTGGTAGCAGCGTCGAGGCCTTACGACGTCATCTATTCCATGAATTAACTAATCATGACGGATTTGACTTTTTTAGGCAAGGAACGTGGTTCATCCAGGGGATGAGACCGGATTTCACTTTTCGGAAAAGAAGAAATCTTGCAGCTCTTGTGGGACCTGAGATGGTCCAGGTCATCCAGGGGCGGATGAGTACAGCTCAGAGCCGGCAGAAGCCTTATGCTGACAGGAGGCGGAGGCCACTGGAGCTCGAGGATGACGACCACGTCTTTTTGCGGGTCTCACCTCGACGTGGTTTTCGGAGATTTGGCCGAGGCGGCAAGTTATCTCCACGCTTCATCGGACCCTTCGAGATTATCAGCAGGATTGGTGAGGTGTCTTATCGCCTGCTCTACCACCTCAGTTGCACCGGGTGCACGACGTCTTCCACGTGTCTCAGCTGAGGAGATATGTTCACGACCCGACACACATCATTGACCATGGGGAGCTTGACGTTGACGATGGGGTGACTTTTACGGAGGTCCCGGTGGAGATAGAGGATCGACCGGAGCGGGTCCTGCGTGGGCGATCGATTCCTCTTGTGCGCATCAGATGGAAGCACGAGAATCTCCAGGAGAGCACATGGGAGCGGGAGGATCAGATGCGTGCTCAGTACCCTCATTTGTTTCCCTAGTTTTTGATGTATCATTACGGGGACGTAAATCCCTGAGGTTGGAGTAATGTAAATACCCGTAAAATTCAAGGGAAATTTTTTCTTAATTTTCTTTATAATTTTACAAGAGCGCGGTTTCAGACGGCACCTGATTCCGAGGCCCGGAGTGCCCGGAATTAATTTCTGAAGTTTGGCTCGGGTACGTTCAGTGAACGAACGAGCGGGATTTCCTATGTTTTGATCCGGTGCTCGGAATTGAAATCCGAGGGCACTGATGAACTCACAGCGCCGATATTCGCTTAAAGAGACCTTTTTGGGATTTGCGTTTGTTTCGGGTTGAGAGTTAGTTTTTGGGAGATTAGAATAAGTTAAATAAAAATATGTAAACAAGATTTTTGTTTAAACTTAATAGTTAACTTCTCTAAAAGGAAGTTAGGTGTGGGACCCACACCCACTTAACCTCCCTTGAGAGGATTAAGTTTGGTGGGGCCCACACGAAACCTAACTTTACATCTTCCCTCAAACTCCCTTAACCCCTCTTTAATTAACATGACAATTTGTTAATTAATGTGGAGTTATCTCTTATTTGAATTTCAAACTTTTGAAATTCTAGTGTGTTGTTGTGTTAATAAAATAAGATAGAGTCTTATTTAATTTTGGTTAATAGTTTTGTCTTCTTGAGAGGTTGAGAGCTTTTTCTTCTTCTTCAAGTTCTGATGAAGAACACGAAGAACGCTCAAGCTCCGACGAAGAACGCTCAAGCTCCAACGAAGAACGCTGCCTCTCTTATTCGTCTTCCGTGTCAACGAGAGGGAACGCCGCTTCCTCCTCGGACAACCTTCATCGGCGTACAAGGTTTTGCCAACGACGTGCCTCTTCGGACGCACCTCTTCGTCATCGGATTTGACGAACGACGACTGCGACGCCCGACCTCCGCGGCGTTGTCTTCCGCGGGACGTTGACAAATCTTCGATCTTATACCCGAGGTAGGGGTTGTTGTATTTTGTTTATATTTAACCTTGTTCGTGGTTCATACTTGTCTAACGTATGGATAATTTATATAAGTGTTATTGTTTAACGTGAGGGGGGCCGGACCGCATGAACACGGCCGAACCCCCTCCATCGTTCTTGTTGTTTAATATTGCGGGTGGAAGCAAGGTGGCGTGGTGCCGTCGCACCACGCAGTTAATCGTGCGTTTATTTTATGCAACACCGTTGCGCGCGCACCATGAAGACACATCTGGAACGCGACGCCGTCGCGCCGTGTTCAAAGAAATCAAGGCACGGAGGAGGGGCGCGGTGCCATCGCACTGCGCCGGACGACCAACACCGCGGCCGGTTCCGGGCCGCGGCGGAAAGAGAAGACAGGCGGCCGGGCCGCCGGCGTCGGAAGCCGAAGAGGGGACCAGATTTTCTGGTCCCGTTGGAGAAAACCGGCCGGCCAGCTGGCCGGCCGGATGGCATTAAACCGAGGGAATTAATCCCCTGGCCAGCGCACAAAACCCCCCTCTTTAAGAGGGGGCGGTTTCCATGAAAGGGGGGGGGGGCAGCAGCCCCCCGGTTTTTCTCCAAGCCGGCCCCCACGTGGGGGCCGTTTCTTTTGCAAAGGGCGCGGCAATTAGCCGCGCCGCCGCCTCCAAGAAAGCGGGGGCTTTTCCCCCCGCATGCCGCCTCTGTGCGCGCCGCCAGGCCGCCGCGCCACCGCCGGGCCGCCGCGCCACCGCCGCGCCGCCGCGCCACCGCCGGGCCGCCGCGCCACCGCCGGGCCGCCACGCCGCCGCGCCGCCAGCCGGTCGGGCCGGGTCGCCCCGGACCCGGACCCCCCGTTTCGAATCATTTTTGGTATTTTGGCCATATCTTGAGCCACGGACCTCCGATCGACGAACTGTCTGCGGCAACGCGATCCTTGGATCGAAACGTTCGTTTCGGTATATTTCACTCAAGGTTTCGGATTACTTTGAGTTCGGCCGGGTTGGTTCGTTCACGAAACCAACCGGGCCTTCGGAGCGGAAACACTCATATCTTGAGCTACGGACGTCCGATTGACGTGCCGCCAGCTGTGTTGTGTTCCTCTTAGTGAGAAGAATCTTTTGGCATACTCTGCCCGAGGTTTGGACGCAGGTGGAGTACGGTCGGCTTGGTTTTGCCTTAAAAACCAACCGGGCCCCGGAAACGAAAATGCCAATAACTCTCAGACAGGGCGTCCGATCGACGCGCCGTCTGTTGCGTTGAGTTCCTGTTGACGGTACTGAACTTTTGGATACATCAACTCTGGACTTCATGACAGTTGATGTATCAGCCTCTCGGCTCATGGAGCGGACCCTCCGAACGAGCTTGTTGTGTGCGGAAACCCTAGTGCTGGCTGCGACTGTTATTGTGACTACTACTGCTGCTACTGCTACTGTGACTGCGACGACGACAGTACAGAGATCCTGTGTGGATTCGACGACGACGACTACAGCACTCAGCGATCCTACGTGGATCAGTGCTATAGGTCCTGTGTGGGCCCGATCCTGTGTGGATTCGACGACGACGACTTCAGCACTCAGCGATCCTACGTGGATCAGTGCTACAGGTCCTGTGTGGGCACGATCCTGTGTGGGTCTTTGCGGGGGTTAGTTACCTATCGATCCTTCGTGGGTCCGACGACTTAGATGGATCAGAGATCATCTTTATCGTCCTTTGGTTAGTTACATATCGATCCTTCGTGGGTCCGACGACTTAGATGGATCAGAGATAATCTTTATCGTCCTTTGGTTAGTTACCTATCGATTCTTCGTGGGTCCGACGACTTAGATGGATCAGGGATCATCTTTATCGTCTATCGAAGAAGTATACCTGTGTGAGCTGAATCCTGTTGTTTTCCTGTGTGGATTGTGTTGTGCTATCCTGTGTGGATTACGTTTTTCTTTCCTGTGTGGAATACGTTTACTTTCCTGTGTGGATTGAGTTGTACTTGGGCTCGGAGGTTGGAGCGTATTTGAAATTGATGACTTAGGTATATGTATGGGCATATACCTAAGAAGTGTTGGTTGTTACTTCGTGATTATACCTTTCTTCGTGGTTTATCCTTTGTGGATTTGAGAGACCTTTAGGGGTCTCGGGGTCCCTACTGAGTAGCTTAAACTCACCCTTGTACGGGCTTTGCCCGCACTACGTTGTGTTGGTTGCAAACGACGGACAGCGTTGATCTTAGCTGAGGCTTGCAAAGCGGGACTGTACCCGGAGGTGGACCATTGGGCGGGACGTGCTCGGAGCTGACGGCGGGACCCGTGGAGCAGAGGAGCTATTTGTACCCATCCTTCAGGTGGGATTTCCAGTGGACAGCTCGGAGTAGCGGCTTTTACTTTTCAGTTTCTGTTTTCCCTTTCGAGTTGTACTTTACTTTCAATTTGGGTTTGTATTCTGGCCCATTTACTTTTCCGCACTTTCAGTTGTACTTTGTTTTTGTTTAGTGTTTACTTTCTGCTTGCTTACTCTGTGGTGTTTGTTTACTTTACAAAGGCAATGTCTTCCCTTTTTACCGGGATTTACGCCTTGGTGCTAGTCGCCAGCCCCTGGCCTATGGAAGGCGGGCTTGGGGTAGTCACGGCACGGACCCCGAGGGCGGGTCGTGACATTTAAGAGATTTTGTGCTCCTGTCAAAGATCCATTATAGATAATCCAGAAAGGTAAAATTGAAATCTAACTCAACTTACACAAGATAAAATGTATGAGAATAGTTTGAATGATATTGGAAAAGATGTGAAACAATGAATAAGTAATTCATGGAATAATACCACTGAGGTAGAAGTAAATGATATTCTACCATATTAACTCTCTATATAATATTAAACAACCTTATATAACGGTGTGATAACTTCCCTTACTTTTATAACAATATATGACCTAGCCTGGGAGATACCCAAAGGAATACATGATCCTCGACTATGAACTAGAGAGTTCATTGATGGGAACCAATATAATATTATAATCTAGAATAAGTGTTATTCATATGATTTTTGATTAGTTGATCTTACTCCAATGTCTCCTAAACTAGCTGAGGTCCTTGTAGTGTTGCCTCAGTAGCCTCTAGCCAGCATTGGGGTGAATAAGATGGCCTACCACATAAGGCCTCAGAAGAACCCATCTTAATTATTTTGAGAAAGATGTTATTATAGGGGAACTCAATGAGAGTGATTTTATTCTCCCAAGAACCACGCAAAAAAGGACACACACACTGAGAATATCCTTTAGAACACATATTTTCCTTTTCAATTATCCATCATTTTGAGGGTGAAAAGATGTGTTTAAAAACCCATGTGTCTCCACAACCTTCTAAGATCTCTTTCTGAATTGTGACATGAAATCACCATCCCTATCTAAAAAGATAGTATGTGGGACTCCTTTCAGTCATATGACCATATGGACATATATTTTTTCAAGTATATAAAATGATAAGGTTTCTGAAATTTGAATGGTATGATATACTATCTATAAACAATCAATGAAAACCCATTTTACATCACTACCTCTAAGAGACCTAGGTAACCCGACTAAAAAATCGATGGAAAATCATCCAATTTACACTCTAGGACTAAAATAGGATGTAACAAGCTTGTATGTCACTGGTTCTCTTCCTTAACCATCTAACAGGTGGAACACATAATTATAAATCCTATTATCTGACATTTCAACCCCATCCACCAAGACTAGTGTCTCATATATCAATACATCTTGGAGATTCCTTGATGAACTACCCACTGAGAAGCATGAGACTTTTAAATCTTCCTATATCTCATATCCATAAGAACCCATAAATTCCCATGTATATGTAGGATGTTTTCTCTATCTATAGACTAATCTATAGGCTGGTCAGATTTTTATATACTCTCATAATGAACTAGGCCATAAGGATCTAAAAATTTTATACCCTTCACCTTCTCAGGAGGAGAAGATGTGATTATAAAATTTGATAGGTATGAATGATCATGAATTTCATAAAAATATAGATGAATCTTAGAAAATATGGCCATTAAATTCCATTCATCATTGGCTTCCCATACAATATGTGACTTAGTTTCCAACTCAATGCATTTGTAACTACATTTCCCTTTCCAGGTTTATAAGAAAGTTAAAAATCAAAGGATTGTATATATTGAACCCATCTTCACTATATGAGTTTCAAGACATGATGTGAAACGATATATTTGAGTATCTTGAGTTCTGTGTACACCACAATGTTCTCATCTAATAGATAGTGTCTTTTTAAATGTAAGGCATGCACTATTTCTTGCTAGCTCAATGCCATGGATTTGGATGTTTCTCTAATGAGTCCGCCACTGCCAAGATCTATATGAAAAAACTCTATCTTGATACATCAGCACTGATCCTTGAATGATTCTTGATGCATTACAGATGATGGTATGACCTATTCTTGTCCCTTGAAGTGTCAAAAAAGGTACTGAGACATGCCTCCCTTTCTGCTCCTGAAAGTCCTTCTCTCACGCTTCTGACCAAATGATATTAAAACCTTGTTTATAAGGCTAGTTAGAGGTGAATCAAACAATGAAAATTATATTCCAAAATTCCTAAAATATCCATATACCACCATGTAACTCTGTATATCAAAAATAATCTTGGGCTTATCCCAAAAAACCACAACACAAACATTTTTATGTTCAACAAATACTTCTTATTTAGAAATAATATAGCCCATGAACTGAAATTTTTCAATCTAGATGAATCATTTAGTATGGTTGGAATAATGTTAATTTTATATTTGTGTTCTCATAATTATATCAAGATGATTGGCATAGTCATTATGAGTGTGTGAATACACTAATATTTCTTCCACAAAGACTACAACAATATAATCGAGATAGTGGTAAAAATCTAATTCATTAGAGACATGAAAATGGAGGGGATTTTTTATGACTAAATTACATAATAAGGTACTCACATATACTATAACTACTATAAAAATATTCAAGAGATATATCTGATAGCCTTACTCACACCTAACGATAACCTAATCTCAGTTAAATCTTTGAGAAGACCTTATATCATCAGAGTTGGTCAAGGAGATCAACTATTTGAGGAAGTGGATAACCATTCTAGACCATAATCTAATTAAACACTATATAATCTAGACATATATGTAGTTTTTCATATTCCTTCAATTCAAAAAGCTCAGACAAACCCCAAGTGGATGAACTGGTCCATATAAATCCCTTGGCCTCTAGATCCTCTAACTATCACTTGATCTCCTGAAGCACTATAGGTATGATCCTTTAAGGTATAATAAACATTGTATTTTATCCTAGAGTATGGTATATCAAACACTCTACCTCCCATTGAAGAGGTAAGATGAAAACATTGTTGGGAAATACATCACTAAAATGATCCACTACTAATGGGAAACCATCTTTACATACACCCAGATCCTCCATGAAGAGATACTCAATATTGGTGTTAACTAAACCAAGCCCATGATTCTCTGGTCCCACTCTACTGGCCTATACATACCACTGAACCATAGGTTGAAAACTGCTACCCTATGTTGATGTAAAAGATACCCTTCAATGATAGCAGTCTACAAAAGAATGATATTGAACCAACCATTCCATCTAGAGAATGACATTGACGGCTTTAATCTTGAGAATGAAGAGGTTTTACAAGAAAAGGTAACCACATACATAAATGGTATAGCCCCAAAATTGTTGTATTCCCACATAACACACTTATAATGGTGTATCTAGTGTCATTACCCTAGAGTTATACAATATTTCATGTTCCAAGATTTCCTTACTAGATACATAGATAAAAGATTTTTGAGAACCTATATTAAATAAAACAGATACAATAGTAGATTCCATTAGAATAAAAGCTCATATTTTAAATTGTCCCATATCCTGATCCCTGGGTATCAATTGTGGTGCATGTGACTGACTTGATCAATGTCCTTGTGAAATTGTGAGACTACCATGATCATAACTACTCTGATAGTGCTACTGGTGGTTAGAAGTCTTACTACTATTTCCAAGAAACCCTCCTCCTCTAGTCATACTAGTTCTATTCCCACTCCCCGCCAGGCACAATGTAAAATGATCCCCTCTGGTAGGTGGAGCTTCCGTATATCCCTTTCCACTCGAAGATACTAGAATGGTCCCACTAAAAAATATAAGATACATATCTGGTTGTATGCCCAACAATCCATTGGGTCTCTATCAAATTGAGTCTTTAGGTTCCCCCAACATCCATATTGATGCCACACCATTGATCTATCAAAATTGTTACCCTGGTTCTCCCAGCACTGATGATAATCCTAGAGGGAATGTTTCCTACCACTTAGAGGACTACTGGTTTATTACGACACTGATCATCTATGATGAGTGTTATTGTCGTACCTTAGGTTTCACATAATAATAATATCATTATGGTATTTTTTTTAAAAATAATGAAGATAAAATACATTATCCTTCGAATGTATGGTGTACTGATGCCCATCCTCAAAAAATCTTGCATGAGAAATCTCATTACCAACTAGAAGTGGTGAAAAGCATTGAAACTCTATGAAATTCACCATATATTCCATCACTAACATATAAGCCTATTTTATATGCATGATATCTCTATCTATGTCATCTCTAAGCAATTGAAAAAAAGAACTAATCATAGAAAACATTCCTGAAGTCATCTCATAACATGTCTTTGTGGTGATCGGATTTTGAAACCACATCCCACCAACGCTTGTTCAAATCATGAAGCATGTATATAGGAAGAATAACTCTCCAATATTCATGAATTTATATATGGTCAACGATAGATATGATTTACCCAATCCAAGACTCACTATCTAGTGGACTGCCATCCCATATGAAATTTGGATGATGCTGGTACTAGAACTCGTGAGTCATATTAGCCATCGTATGTGTAGTTAATGGAGAACCATGCATGCACTGAACCAGACATAAGATACTATCATGAACTTGGATTCAATTCCAAAATCAGGTACATTAGATGGGGCCAAGAGTGGCACTCCTAGATGTAATAATGATGGTATAGGTCCCACCATGTTTGGATTATGATCATCTCCACCTTCCCTGTGTACAATATGAGGATATTATGGAGATAGGGGTTTAAAAATTCCAAGAACATGCCTTAGAAAAATATTTAATAAGAGATATTGAAACACTTATGCAAGTTAAATAATAAAGGTCCCACTACCCATGCTATACTACACCAAATACCCACTTAGACAGAAAATTACTAGAATGTGATCAAGTATTAGTTTCATTTAATTTTACATTTTATGAATATGTTCACTCCTTTACCCTAAATAAAAATGATAAGCAAGGATAACGATTTTCAATAATTTCTTTTGAGATGTTGGGTTTCACTTTACAATAGCTATTAATTACCCTTGAATCATTTCCCAAACACCTTATCATGGAAAATGACACCCATTTTTTTATCATAGTTGTTCGACTCGGTAAATTACTCATCCCAACCCTCGAGGGACCTTACACCTCACGAACTAAAATAGGAAATCAATCAATCTCAATCAATAATAATAAAATCATAAGATAACTATCACAACATCAATAAATAATCATAGGCATATCATGAAAAGAAAATAAATATATCTATATGACTAGGATACATTCCTGGCATGAGACTTCTGAGTACCTATAATGACCCATTTACAATTCTCCTTTCCCTTATATCGTCTGGCCAAGTATAAAATAGAATCTCAATAAGATGAAAAACGAACAACACATTAAACAGGCGCATAACACAATCATGAAATAATGTCCACTACAATAGTAAAAATCAGAAAAAAAAATTATAATTTTAGTAACATGGATTTTTCTACAATCATGGGTTCGTGATGCCCCTGAATGACTTATGAACATTACCCAAGTATTAAATATCTTAAGATTATTATCTATAAATTGTAATGCAATAATGGAAAAAACCTTTGATACCACTTCGTGATATCCTGGACCAAGATTCCACATAATAGGTTCCCGGAACCCAGTGGGCCACATGGCCTCAAGTGTATCTCCCCAATTGATAGAGGATACCGACTAGAAATGAGGGGAAACAATGTGTTTTTGGGGAGACTATTCCCTCACTACCAATGTTTATCATAACACATAATTACGAATATAGGTAAATATCATATGCAATAAAAGTAAACAAAACACACATAAAAAAATTTAGAATATAGTATATATAACCCAAATAACTGGAATAAAATAAAAGTATACATCAATTGATGATGATATTTCATGTCACTAGAATACTAGAAAACATAGATACAATAAATCATGCATGACATGTTCACAAAATTAAAAAGGAAATCAAATGAATACCCCAATAAACTTGGGCTCTGGCTCGATCATCTACTAACATGCTCCATCCTAAACTACAAGTAATCAATTGTTTAAAGACTTATGCTTCCCATTATTAACCCCCGTATTTCTGTAATCTACATCTTGTACCAAAAAGATCCTGAAGAGGGTTTGAGATAAATATCAATGGGCCACCACCAACTATGTCTTCAACATCAGACATGTGTAATAGAAATATATCATTTTTCAACCATGTATATATAAAGTATTGTAGTAAAGTTTGACTCTAAACCCAAGTGCATGATTTTACCCTCAACTTGTGTATTAACTTCTAAGAATTTCATTAATTCATTATTACTAGTTTTTAAATAAGAGACGTTTTGAGAATAATTAATGTTCTGAGATGTATCAATGAACCTATAATAATATTTAGTAATGAAGTTCCATGGTATCTAAAAGGGAAATTTCGAACTCAAGGGACTCAATCTTAGTAATGACTATAGCCTGGATAAAGATAAATATTATAATCTTGGGGTCACATTCCAAGGCATTCCACAAGAAGATTATTACATAGTTCAAGGAGGTCATTCAATGTAAATGGGGTAATGAAATTACTATAGCCAATGAGATTTGAAAATGGAACCTACTTTTTAATGTTGGATCCAAGGCGTGTATCCAATGAATCCTATAATACTACATGTCAAATCCTACAGTGTCATACTAGTCATCCAAGGATAGATAATGATAGAGTTATAGGTGGATCTCAACAAAAGAAAGCTATATCCTTGTATTTGGGATGGGGTCCTCGAGAGATGAAAGAATAATCTCAAGAATTCAAGGATATCATGAGCTAGGAAACTCCAATTTAGATTGAGATGTAATTTAATATTTCATATTTTTCTATTAATTAACTTTTATTAGTGTGAAATGGAAAATCTTACATGCAACCATTAAATCGAGTCATAATAAATCAATAAATCTATTTGGTTCAAGCCTTTCTATTTATTATTGTGACATGTTTATGTAACATGAAACCATTTATTTAATCCATTTTAGACATATTTTATAATTATGGTTCATTCCTATTAATTCCATAAAAATTTATGGGGTGATAAAGACATGAAACTAGACATTCATTTACTCTTAATATGAAAAATTCATATACATAGTACACTTTTCAATTTTCATTTATCATTTATTTATCAAATTTAATAACATAACATTTGCTGGTCATGTGGCAAACATACATGGTACTTTCCGTTGTTAAATTCACAATTTAACTCAAGACATTTAATATTGAAATGCTTACCCTTTGGAAGGTCAATCCAAGGCACACCCAAAGGGTTCCTCAAATGTTACAAAACACAAGACAAAAATAAAAGGTAAACATCCTAAATGGGATAAAAAGAGTTTTGGGTTCAACAACTAATGACCAATAAAATATATAGAGGGAGAATAACTATATGGTTATAAGGATTATTCTCATTATATATTAATTCCATAAACATAACCCGATGAAATATGTGGGACCCACACAACAATTCCCAAATCAACGAACATGAGTGGTGAGTTATAATCCAACCATCATAGGCTTGTAAAAATCTCCTCCTCTAGTGCTAGTCTAAAATTAGGATTGGATCAGTGTAGATATGAGAATATGGTAAAACACCCACACCTCAATAACATGTTCAAGAGAATGTGTGAAGAAGAACTGCTCAAACGGACTCGATTATATAATATTGTGCATCCAATGTGACAGATGGAATCCTGAAAGGATCCTGGAAGAACGAGATCTCTTGATCCACAACCAAAGTCTTCAAAAAGATCTTAAGTTTGGGGAATGGAGGATAATAGCACTAGAAATAATATTAGGGAAGCAAGAATGTTTAATTAGATCATTAAGAGAACAAATGTAGATTTACACAAATTTGTTTCATTTTCACAGTTTGTCCACACGGGTTGCATAACCTTGCACAAACCATGAATGAACACCTAGAGAAGATGGTCACTCTCATGGTTAGGCCACAAGGTTAGGGAAGACATCTTCAAACCACACGAGATGACTCTGTATAAAATTCATTACATCTACATTGTAAGATATAATCATTAACCATACTCGCATGGTTTACTGTAATCATGTGATAGGTCCATTCATCCAATAATGATGGGTTTCGGGCTCCGAACAAGACTTAGACACCCTTTTGACCTTCGGGAATCAAATAGAAATCCATTTTATGTAATAAATAAATAATTATAAAGAAATTTAAAGGATACATGCCTTATTTGAAAACCAAATTCTTACAATAAATTAATCCAATTAATTTTCTGGAAACAACCAAAAGATGTTACCCGGTTAAGAGGTAACATCTTTCCTCAAGATCTTTAGATAAACTTCCATTATCCACCTAATGTTATCTCCTTATTATATTCCCATATAAAAACAATAGTATCCCCCATATACTAATATGATTTTATTATAATGGATTAATGTACACTTAAACACACTTCAATCAAATGTGTTAAGAACATAGTGTTTATGTGTTTAATGAACTACTGACACATGAAACGATTATTGTTAATTTTTTCTTTACTACCTCTCATGGTAGGAATTATGATGGAAATAATGTTTATATTTGATATATAAATTTATATGACAATTATTATTTCTTTATTATTATATAATACTTTTATAAAACATACCTCTATAATTTAGTTTTTTTAAAATATTATAACACTGTCTGTGGAAGTATGGACTACCACCTCATCAAATCAGTGTGATTAGTTCACACTATACATGGAATATATTAAGGATTATTTTAATAAAAATGTGTAACATATATGATATTTATATAATACAATAATTATAATATTCTTATTTATCTATTACATTACATTATATTAATATGACATTGAAATTTATGTGGTGTTCATGCATAAGTACGACCTACAGTCTCAATGAATGGTGCATTTCGTTTATTATCTCTAAAAATTAAAGATTATTCTAAAGAAAATACTAAATATATATATGATAATTAAACCTTTTCAAAATTCTATCGATGATTAAATAGTGAACTAATTAATTTTAAATTCAAATAACAAGTCAAAACATACATGAAAAAATTAGATAATTAACAACTGAAATTGTTAAAATAATGAAAGAGTGTTAACAATTTGGTATTAAAATAATATAAAAAAGTAAATACATGATATTTTTAACATGTGCATTGTTGTTTTATGTGTTAATAACATATTTTAAACCTCTATATAAGGGAATAAATACCACACAACAAAATTAATTTTAAGGTAATAAAATTTGTCTCAACATACATTGCGTTGAGACTTTATTGTTGTTTTGCACCAACTAAATTTTATATTGCGTACTTACATACCACTAAATAAAAATATCATTAATATACTTATTATAATGATATTACAAATTTCATTTCATGTCCTAACATCATTTGGATTATTATTTAAATGTTTCAATGTGGTATTGTATACTATGAAATGTTTAATTATTTTTCTCCCCAACAATTTTCTTAAAGTTTATATTTTCAATATCACTTTATTTTGTTATTTTTAAAAATATATTGGAACAAGAAATTTATTTTAGTAAATTTCCCTTAGAAACATACATGAATATTTTTATTCTCATACAATGGAATTATTATTTCAAAAACCATAAAATTTTTACATAGGTCGTCAACAATGACTATTATTTGATTTTTCAGGGAAATATTGATAATTGAATTTTCTATATTCAATAAAGATATTTGATAATAAAAGTTAAATATTTATAAATTTTAATATGAGGAATTATTTTTATATGAATTTAGGGGGGGATCTCGTACATTATGTAGCTCTTCAATGCATTGACATGTTTTCATGAGATGATAATTTAGCCACATTAAACAGGATTGTATCCGCGGTTTTAATTTCCATGTAAATGTTCTTGAAGGTATAAGTTTTTATGTGCCTATGACCTGACATCCTTTAATTAAGAATTTAATTCATTTAGACTTAGTTAATTTTCATCCACGATATTTTTCATTGATAAATCTTTGGATACATTTTATTTAGAGTTTATTGATTAAGAGGCATGTGTTTCAGTCCCATACCTTTCCATATTGATGCTTCCATGTCTAGTAATTTGAATGGAATTTCATACCAGTTAATAGCCATTACATGATAATTTACTCTCACTAAATCATTATTTATTCCTTTTTACTAACCATTATGGAGAATATTATATCACCCTTATTATACTTTCTTTATCAAAGTTATAAAAAATAAATCAATGAAAAAAATCAAGGATGAAGGTTTTTTTATTGTGTATAATTTTTGTATTTACAATTTCCCAAAATATTATGTGTAACATGAATGTAATTTTTATTTCGAAATCTGGTAAACAAATTGGTCATTCGGGATTTGATTCCTTTTAATCATGCTAATGTAATAAAATAATGCACCAACTCCTGGCTTATGAGGTTGAGGCATTTCGATAAATAAAAAATTTAAACATATTATAGGAGAAGGAGATTTAAATTTATCCTCATATTATAATATATTTTCTTTCAGTTTACATCCATTTGGGCCTAAAAATTTATATTAAAGTAATACTTTAAAAAAATATATGAATTTGTTTCCTCTATATTATGAAAGGGGACCCCTTCCTTCAATTATTCACAACACATTAAGAATTAAATCTCTAATATTCCCTAATAAAATAAATTCTAATCATAAATATACAATATATATAGTTCTTTCAATTCCAATAGTCATTCACAATTTCCATTAAGAAGTGATATAATGGATATCTACTGAAGAAGAGAAACTTGTCTTTACCAAGTCTTTTGAGTTTATTTCTTCTCTTACTTCCAAAAAAAGTTTTTTACCCATATGAAGAAAATTAATATAGTAAAATAAGTATATTAATAATACATTGTGATCATGTAACCACAATATTGCATATTTCTTTCATCCTATGAAAATAAAAAACATCCCATATGTAAATATAGAGCCTACCATCTCTATATAGAAGTGTAATTAATTCATCATCCCGATTTCACATAGAATATTACAAAGATAAAAGTAATTAATATATATGTCATTTTAGAAATATATTATTATATTCATAAAATATCACATATAATTTCTTACCTTAAAATCCATTTGAAAATGACCACATCGATCATGTGTTTGAATAGACTACGACCTCCATGATGTGGTGTGATCAATTAATCATTTATGATTTACATGAATAGTAATAAGGATAGAATTTATTATACTATATGATATATATTATATAATAATTATTCAATAAATTATAATGATTAATTACCATTATTTCTTTCCACCCATCAAAAGGTTAAGATAGTGTTCATGTGTATGTATGACATCACATCCACATGAATAGTGTATTCAATTTTTTTCCATTATATTTAAAAGATTAATATAAATAAATATATAATGAATATATATTATACTACTTTCATATTTAAAATTCTATATATGGGTGTAAAATTATCAATGTGTAAGGAAAAAAACTATCGAACTAAAACAAACATGAATGATGAAGTAGTTATTTCCCGAAACATTACTTTTAATGAAAAGTATTTAACATACATGCAATATATTATTATATTTAAATAATAACTCATAATATATATGAATATATATGTGTAATATATTTATAAATAATTAATATTTACTATATGTTAATTCTGAATAATAATAATGTAGTTAAACCTGAGGTCATGGTCTGTTTCACAATGTTATTATTATTTGATATTTGTGGTGTTTGTGTATCTTTTGGGGGAATTATTTCATATCTCTATCCAAAATCTAATATATTTTCTTTTCCTATTTTTTAATCATGATTGTTTTAAAATACTTTTACCACTCTGCCTATTATTTCTAAAATTATTGAGAATGTACGTTTTAGGACTACTTGCATTCATTTTTAACTTCAATCGAAAATCATTTTCATTCAATTTGAATGTTTAGTAAATATATATATTTTTCTATTTCCATATTAAAAATTATATAAAATTATAGAAATTCGTTAATTTTAATCTCAATTGTTTAAAATAATCTTATTTCCATTTTTTGAATGATGTATTTTTAAAAAAATTAGAATAAGTGAATGGAATGTTTTTATAGATTATTTGTATTGAATGGAATTTTATGCCACAATTAATATTGTAATATGATAAAATATTCTTTTAAATCACAATTAATATTTTAATATTGGTGAAATATATTATATTTCATTGTTAGATGTTTAGTTTCCTTATAAAATTTTACAATGATCTTTTTAATGTATATTCTTCTTTTTCAATGTCAATTATTGAATATTATATTACGGATATACTAAAATGATAAAATTTACAATATTTTTCTAGATGGTTTATGATAATTTTAATGGGTGATGAATTATTTTGATACCATTCACAAAATTAATATGTATGGTTTATAATTATTTTTTTATTGGGGAATGTATTCACAAATTGTATACTAGGATTTCTATAAAAATGTTTATGATGATTATGTTTCACTACTATGATATGAGTAATGCATTGGAATTATTCAATCATAGGTGGGACTCAAAATTATATATCACCTCTATTATCTAGTCGGTGTCATGAGAAAAATTATAATGTGTTTTTTTACAAGTCCTTACCCATTTATATATGATGAAATGGAAATATGCCTTTCTAGTATGAATAATATATATTTTCATGAGAAAAAACAATTAGTTTTATTTGTCCTATATTTTGTATTTTATCATTATGAAATTATTTATTTATATCCACGTGATTATTTGAATATTTTTTACATACATGGGTAATTTTTTAGCTCGGGGTAATAATTACACAACATTACATGATTATCATTTAATTCCATCCATAATATTCATTCCATGTCTATCTTCCACTCTATGCATACAATTATGAAGAATATGAGATCACACATTTTTTATGTTTTCTACAAGGGTACTAAGATGTATTTTTTGATTGATATGACTGAAAATAATAAACCAAATAATGAGGTTCAAAATGAGAATAATATTATTTATTTTATTATTGTAAATGAAATTTTAAATTCACTAATGGATGTAGTTCATCAAAAGTACTAAACTCATCGACCGTTTTGGAATGGATTTTTTTGAATTTTTTACTACTTTAATAAATTATCCACTAGTTATAGGCTACTATGGTCTAGTTTTTTTAGTTGGTATCTGAGAAACATTAGTAGAAATTATGGGAATAGGATTTAGGGAAACATATATTATAGAATATATCCCAATGACTGAATTTGAGAATATAATTTTGAGATTTGATATACATAAAATTTCATGTTATATTAGTTGTTTCCCTAGTCTTAAAATAATAAAATTTGATTTATAATTTATAATAAAAACTATGTAATTGATTAGTAAGGGATTCTAGTGGAAATTATGGTAATTATACCAATGTTATCTATAAATATAGAGATTACCTTATGGAAAAATAAATGTTACAAGATATAGAGATGATACTGGATATTAAATAATTATGAATATATTGGGGAAAATAACTCATATTAGGAATTATAACTTTACATATAAAGATATGTCTTCTAATCCATAATGGAGTAAAATAATGTTTTATGACATCATGTGTTAGTAATATTCATCATCCAATGGGTCTAAAAATCCAGATGTATCAGAGTAATGAATAAGTTCCCATGTAAATATATTTCCTTATATTGGATTCAATTAACGTGATAATGTCTTAATTATTTATTATGATATCCTTGGTGATGCCATCATGGAATTTAAGGATTCGAAAGATCTTTTCCTAGAAAAATATGTTCCATAAAATCACTGAGAAGATATAAAGAAATAAATTTTCAGTCTGAGAATAAATTAAGAGGATGATGTTTCTATGAAAAAATTAAACATTACACGGCTAGAATGTATTGTTTTAGATTATATATGTAATCCAATGAAAATAATTTATTGTTTCCATGATTGGATAATATTGTTCCTCTTAAGGCCACTGGTCTGTGATGATTTTTTTCAATTGAGGAAATTGTATCGTGTTATATAAATAAATTGAAAAATTAACTCAATACTTATGGATCTATTGTTAAATAATGGAATAGGAGGATATGTGGATAAAATGGGTTTGTTGAATATGAAAAAGACGAATTTTCATACATTTGATAAATATATAATGGAATAACTAGTTACATTCTTGAAGGTAATGATAGTTTTCATCTTTTTTGGATAGAAATTCCATTAGGTTAATGAATAAATGGATATAAAATAGAACATTAACATTCAAATTTTCTTTTATAAGGATAATTCACATATGAACATGATGTCCCAAAGCATCAAGTAAATATACTTCAAAATATGCTAATGGAATATGGCCCATTATATGATTTTACTACTACCAATGTGGAATGAATAAATTTATTTTTTATTTAGAGTATACAATTCTGTTGTAGAATAATTTTATCAATGATATTTTAGATTTATTAATTAGAAAACAAATAATGATTTTATTATAATCTATTTTCATAAATTATTTGAATGAATTTGTTGAATGGTATAGATAAAAAATAAATGTTATTCAGTGAATGGGAGAAATTTTCTTGAATTACATAAATAATGGATAAATGACCCTTTATATTATTTTAAGTTATATTAATAATGTTTATTTGGGAAAAAATAATATTGATATTGATGAAGTAATTGGGATATTATTGGTGACTTTGAAATTGGTAAGTGTTTCATGAAGTATTTTATGACATTTTTTTAAAATTTAAAAAATATACATCATATTATGGGATTTTATTTATCAAATTATGAGAGAGTTAAGTTATTAACTCATGAATGTTTTAATTAGGTATTTATAGTAATTAAAATATTTCAGGAGAATATGTGAACAATTTATTAACATATTTTATATGTGGTTATTAATAGTTTCATTAATTATTAAAGTTAATTTGAATTTTTTTAGACATTTTAAGGAGACATATAAAATTTATCCATTTATGAAAGATAGTATGAAAAAAAATTGGTGTCATTTTTGAGGTTTTAGATATTTATATAATATTATATAAATTTTAATAAACATTTTAATTCTCTAAAATATCATTATAGTAAGAATGATATTTTTTTATTTTATGGATATTTTGATTCCATAAATATTAATTTTAGTTTTTTAGGAAAACATTTAATCATGAATATTCATTTCTTGTCGTAATATATAATATGGAAATTGATTAAATCACAACCTAGATATTTCATTTCTACCAACTAGATATATATCTTTTTGTTCTTTGTTTAGATGTTAAACCAATTCCTAAACAATAGGAAAATGATCTAGAAACACAAATTCTATCATTTTACTTTCAATGTTTTATGTGTGTTAACAATATCATGATTGGTAAATTTGTTTTGGTTAATGATCTTTATCACTCTAGAACATTATTTGGACCATAATATTTTCTTCTATTCCCAAATTTTCTCTTCATAGTATGGTTCCCCAATTTTGGAATCCTTGTTATGTGTTATTAAATATGTCCAATGAATTATCATTTCTCACATTTTAAATGGATATAGAATTAAACCTTTTGATGATGTTTGTTTTCAAGTAATGGTATTTCAAATATTAAACTCATGATTACTGGGAAAATTTAAAAAAAATCAAGTTTATAATTTATTAAATGGGGTAAAATATAACACCACAATATTTTAGACGATCAAAATTATGTTCGAAAGCATACATGACATGAAACACCATGTTCGAATGAAACTTGACTATTACTATATAAATATAGAAATTATAAAATTTCCATTTAAATAGTGGGTATGAATAAAATTAACATCCTTGTGAAAAATGTATAAATATATATGTTGGACCTAAAAAATTAAAATTAATTGTTAGATTCCTAGAACAAAAATTAAAAAAATAATTATTGTTATTTTTGATTCAAAAATATGTTTTTATCATTTTCTTAAGAAAATATGATAATTAATTTCTAGAATATATATAAATTTTTTATTAATAAATACTATTATTTTTGAAATCATCATACCAAATATTCTTATGGTAACATTGTATGATTTTTTTTGAAATGACGGATTATACATAGATTATAGAAAAGTACATATATCTATTGAAAACTATATATTTGATTCAGTAATTTACAATCTTCCATTTTATTTTAAAATTATTTAAAAATAAAATTTGTTATGTTGTATTATGAAAAAACAATTCTGTTCATTAGAATAAATTTCATGATTTAATTTTTAATAAAATAAGTATTTACATAGAAAGTCATTTTCTTGAATGAAATATGTTCATAATGTATTAATGATTACAAAAAATAATAATTTATGTAACTTTTAGAAATTGAATTTCATAAAATTTATTCCATATTTGGATTCACGAGGTTCAAAATTTTAAATATACCCCTTTTCAATATTAAAAATTATTAATAGTTACTATGATAAAATTTATCACCTCGATAAAGGGTAAAACCATTAAATTTAGGATATGACCGATTAATAAGGTTATAAGTTTTGAACCTAATTCTTATTGGATAATGAAAATGCATCCCTCATAACCATAGTAGTGAATATTATTTTTTTAATGGACACATATCATTAAAAATGGAAAATATAATATTTAAATGAATGAATGTTACAAAATTTCACTCTATACATTTTTAATATATCTTATGTGTCCACATAGGCATGTAAAAATGTACTGAATGAATCTCATGGGATAATTTTGACAAAATTTACTTGTATTACTGTTGTAAATTTATATACAATTTTTATGTTTCAAATATTTACCCAAATTTCATACAGAACATGGATATTATATTTATTTAATTAATTTAAAAACAAAATTCAAAAATTCAAAATTTTTAAAAGTGATATATTTTGAAATATTATATTTTACCAACATATTTTCAATATCTTTATGACTTTTTATAGTGGCTTAAAATGAAAATATTTTAAAACCACAATTTTTTGATGTATTAAATGTCAAAAATGATCAATAGTATTAAAAACAACAATGATGAAATTTTATAAAATATTAAATTTTATTGATACATTTAATTTTTTTAAAAAATATTATATTAAAAAAAATTGAATGGATATGGTTCTAAACAAGAATCATGGTTCAATGCAGAATTTTTTTCATTTTATTGAATCAATATTAACATTTAGATGTCTAGAATATGTTATTTTTCTATAATTATCAAATGGTATGTAATTAGGTTAATACTAATATATTATTGTGAAAACATATATAAAACTGTCCAAATTGTATTCTATGTGATAATCTCATCGTATCATTATCATAGCTTCAATTATTATCAATTTAGAGCTGATTGATACTACAAATTAGATTATATTGCTTTATTAATATAAAAATATTAAAATAATTCAAGTCCATTGAATTATAAAAGGTATAACATTCTTCACTTCCTATAACATATTTAACCCTTATATCTTGACCATCCCATGAAACAATCTATTAAAACATCCTTATTCATGTTCTAGGGGTTCTATTCAATCTATATGATATACTCTATGCACCATAAAAAGATATCTAAATGATGTATACAGAAGAATATTTCATTGACATACCATGACCATCTTGTTTATTTCTTTTTCTACTTTGGCATAATGTGTTTTCCTATCCAATTAAATGATAATAAGTATCATTAGTTTTCTAATATTTTGTTATGATTATATTACAACTATATTCTATCACAATTTCATCCTAAATAAATAAAGAAAATGCTCCTGTGTATGTACAGATTACCCTCTCCATGTAGTTTTGTAACACATTTTTCATCACCAATTCACATGGATAGTTATAATCATATAAATAATGAATATATTAATCTTGAATTGAAATTATAATATAATTTAAAATTTCTTACATTCCAATCCATGGTAATTTTATAACATCACTTTTCAATACATGTTGACTACCACTTGTTTGGAGCTATAATAACCATATTTTATTTATAAATTACATGAATAATAATTGGATATATTTAACGAATATATATGTTATAAAGTATATAAATATTATTCTTGAAATGTTCATTATTATTAATCTTCTTTTTCATTTCAACCATTAAAAAGATAAAACAACATTCACGCATACATATGACTCATCTTTATATAAATTATAATTCATTTTTTCAATAAATATATTTTTTACACTATGTTAATATATTATTAATATATATGTCATATGAATCATGTTTGAAGTTTTAGTGATTTTGGAAGCATTATCATATTACAAGGACTAAAACATCCAGACCAAATCACACTATGATAACATAGCGGTTATTACCTAGAAACAATAACTAAATGAAAAATATTTATTTATCAGGTTATATGAGATTATAATTATATTATAAATTAAATTATATATAATATGATTTTTTGTAATATATCTATAATAATATAAATTTAATATTCATGAATTTTTTAAACATGTGATGGAATTTGAAAATATGTTAAGGCTTTATTTCACAATCTGATTAATATTCGATATTCATTATGTTAAACTATATAATGGTAGAATTAATCTACATATATATATTAAACCAAATATATTTTATATCCATATGTTTATTCATGATCATTTATTTAAATAGTACCATTTTCATCTATTTTATATTTGAAATGATTTAGAAAATGTTCCTATTAAAATATGAAATTATTTCATTCTTTGGATGAAAATATATTATCTTTCTTTATTAAAATATGACATCATTTCATTATTTACAAGGTGGATTAAAAAGAATATTCTATTCATTTTCCAAATAAGTAATTTTTTTACCACTATGTGAGAGGAATGTTTTACCTTACAGTGCATGAACTAAATTTCCCACTTTCATGAACCCAAAATGCTTTGAAGATAAATTTACATTTTTAAAAGTTAATTTTCAATGAAAATTTTCATCCTAATATTTTTTAAATATTTTTGACATCAATATAAAAAAGGGTGTCATATTTATCATATCTTCATATATATTTTTAAGGTATTCTCATTTATGTCATCGTCATTTTATAAATATTATGTTTAGAACATACAATAATGATACCATCTACCATATTTATATGGATTGTTTATAGTAATTTTAATTGGGGATTTAAAATTTTGGAACCATTTTCTATTTTATCCACAATGGATTCACATTATTAGTGTTGAATATGATATGTATTAAATTACCATATAATGTTTTTTTCAATATCAATGTTTACATTGATTATGTTTCACCCGATTCATATAAGGAATGCATTGAGAATATTAAGTGATAGGTGGGGCCCAGAATTATACATTCCCTTGGTGCATCGGAATTTCCCATGTGACAAATTATACTTGGATTTTGCGTCATCCATATCCATTTTTATAAGATGTATTGGCATGAGGCCAACATTGTATGTTTATGATATCTTTATCTGCGGCCTTAAATATATGTTTCTGTTATAATAAATAAATAATTACATCTTTATGAAATAAAATATTGTATTCTATGTAATTTAATTAAGTGTTTTTATATCAATTTATGTATTTTTTCTCATGTGATTGTTTATATGGCGTTTTTTGATTATCAAATTTATCCATCCATATTATTCAAAATTTATTTAGCATGCGATATATGAATAAAATTATTGAGAAAATAACCTCACTACATTATTATGATTATCATTCTAAGGATACCAGAATGTTATTATGGTATATATTTAAAAAAATTATAACAGGTATAATAGTGTTAACAAATAAAATGATATTTATTATTTTTTTAAAAAAATTTAACATTGTATTCTAGTATTTATGTAGTTCTCAATGAATAGTAAATTATTAGGTAATTTGGGATGTGGTCTCTAGTATTTAGTGACAATGTAATAATGTATCCTGTGGATCTAGTATGTTATGGTAAGGGTGTAACACTGCAATATTTTACAAAATAAAACTATGATCGACGTCATAGTTGACACACAACACCATGCTTAAATGAAACAAAAAATTTAAAAAAGTTATAACATAGCTTTTAAATTGGTTCATATGAAAATTATTTAACTAATTTTTGAAACATATATATATATATATTCCAAAAATTAAAAACAACTGAAAAATACTTCGTAAATTATCAATCAATTATTAGTAATGTAATTTAATTCATACAAAATATTTTTCTCCAAAAATGATTTTTATTAATATTTTAGAAATAAAATATTATAATTAATTTGTTAAAATATTAGATATATTATTTTATAAAATATACTTCATTTTTTAAATAATCATACAAAATTATAATTTTTATGATTTTTTTTCATTTTCAAAAAATTTTAATTTTTCATTGATGGTGGAAAATATAGATGTTTCAAAAAGACACTTTTTATTTTAATAAATAAATAAATTTAGAAGTCCCTTTATCTTATTCATGTAATTTAAAATATAATAAGTATTATATGGTCATATCTAATCAACTTATTTTATGTTTAATCATAATTATATGGGATTTTAGTATAATTTTTTATTTTGTATATAAAAATAGAAATTTTTTGAAAACTTGTAAAATGTGTATAATGTTACCCCTTTTTAATTATTTACCAAAAATATTAATGAGGAATTATTTAAATTAAAATTATAGATTATATTTCAATAATAATTAACTCTGATTCATTTAATTAGTTTTATTATTCATTAAGTTAATACAAAATTAACTTTTACTTGAAAAATATACTTCATAAAAAACTGTTTAATCATAACTTCATGGGAGTTTAATTTTAAGATATATATTGTAAAATTATTCTAATTTTTTTTGATTAAATTGATTAAATATTTTTAATAATAATTATACATATTATCTAATATGTGAAATGTTTTTTTCTATAACTAATAGTGAAAATGTTTAAAATAAATTATCTTTATTAAGATTAAAATAGATTTAGATGGGGTTAAACTAAGAAGATAAGGATTTAAATTACCTAATGAAACATATAAAATATATTAAAAAGAAATATTCACACCCAATAATGTATAAGGTACTATAATATGCTATTTTAGATCATTTTTCTAGTAAAAAATGTCGGTACAACATTTTTATTTCAACAATTAAAAGCGTACCACTCACATCACTTTTAAAACACCACACTCCCTTTGTTTTAAAACCCTATAAACCTATTGGATGGGAAAATACAAAAAAATATAACATCCCAAATTTTATATCCTCATACTATAATCCTTCTTAAATTTGGTGATTCATTATTGTAATACATTTTGATTAATCCTATAGTTGCGGTATGAGAAGAGGTAAAATTCCATACAATTTTTTTTTATATTTCTTGATCCACCATGTTTATGTTTTATTAAAATGGTTTCTTATGATTACATAAATATATAAGATATAATGATATGTTATTATATTAAATTAATAAACTAAATCAACCCCTTATACCATAAAATGTTATACAAAAACATCATTCATTTATAAAACGGACTACACCATCACAAACTGATTCCATTCATTTTCCATAATCTCCACTCATGACTAATTTTAATGATGGATATAATTTATATATAGGATATTTATAAATTATATACACTTATTTAGTTATTATATCACATATACCATTTTAACATCCATTCTAGTTGGGATAAAATAACTTCATTCATGTATGTGGTAGACTCCCTCTTTACAAAGAAATGTGGTTTTTTTCAGAAACATGTTGCACAGAAACAAATAATGAAAATTTTAATTAATATATATGATATAAAAGAAATTAAAATTATTTTCATAAATAATTTATAATTATATAATGATCTAAAATCATTTGATTTATTACTTTTTTCCTCTCTATAAAATGATAACATTATTTGGGTACGTGTCTGCTACCCACTTCACAAAGTGGTTTGAGACTCCATTCATCACCAATCCACATAGACGATATATATAAGTTAATTTAATGAATTTATATGTTATATACTATATTATTGTATTTATTTATTAGTAAAATATTACATATATTATTTCTCTAATGATCGTTGAAATATGGAAGTGTTACACATTCATACGTATAACCTATCATCTACATGATTGTAACGTAGTTTATTTATCAAACCCGTATTTTAATATTTCTTTTCAAATGAATAATGTATGGGAAAATATGATAATTATTTCATGATATTTATTATTATTATTTAAAAATAATTACATTTTTACCACAATAAGCACAGTAACTCTATTTTGGAACAATGAACCAATCATCCTTAGGACTCCCAATGTGGATTTAACAAATTAATTATTTTAAAAGGTCATCAATGAAAAAATAAACTAATGATTTAAGAATATTGTATTAAAACTTAAAAAATTATTAATATATATATAAATTTAATTATACTTATTATATATGAGTTGAAGGAAAAGTGTGGAATGTCTGGACAAGAGTTAAAGGTTTTGGTCTCCATAGATTTTATTTTTTATGAGAAAATATTCCATATTCACCACTTTTTTTTTTATTTTGTGGTTTATATACTACGTTATTTAATTGAAATACATTGAATCATTAATAAATATTCTTATTAGGTTCGGGTTTGAATTATTTCATTCAAATGTATTTAACCTGTTTTTTACTCTATGGTAATGAATTTCATAGCTCAATTTTATTTCATTAGGTTGTATTATTTCTTAACAGCATTTGATATTCTATTATTAGGTATGTAATTAATTTTAATTATCTAATTATTTATTTATACTTCATTTAAGTGGAATTAAATTTGATACACATAATCACTTCATTTAAAATCTCTCTAATTCAATGGTATGTTTTTTAAAAGGGTAATTCATCTCATATTCCCTTTTATTGAGACATTCATTTATCATATGAACTTATATTCATTTTGGTGGTGTATATACTTACCTTTAACATGATATATAGTTAATATTATTTTGGTCATGATATTTAATGTATAATTTTTTTATATTCGTTTAGGGTATTACAAATAAAGAGTTAGCATAGTAGAAAATTTGGTATATTACAATCTTTTTCCTTTTGACATTATTCATGTTTATGGTTCCCTTGGAGGAAATCATATGCTAATATTTTCATCAACCACGTATATATATTCTCTAATAGTTGTGAATGTGGTTAAAATTTTATATTTTAGTTTCAAATCATTTTAGTTAAAGATATATAAAGAATTTAATTTCAATATGATTAGGTTATTTTATTTTCTTTTATATATTGTATATTTATCATTCATACTAGTGTTTTCTATACTTCATTAAAAAAAATATCTCCTAAAAAATAAATTTTTTCCAAAATCCATTTTAAATTATTTTTTTCCTTCTATACAAGTAGTATGAAATTAATTTTCATTTCTTTTTCCAAATTTGACATTTTTAATCCCTCTTTAAAAATGTTTTGAAAAGATTGATTATTATAAACATTTATAACAAGAATTTCATTCCCCACAATCGTGTCGATAATTTTCCTTGGCGATTCATTTATATGTATCCAATGATGTTTCCAAAGAAAACTATTTTCATTATATTCCATTATTTTTTAGTTTAATAATGATATTTTGAAAATGAAATGATTTTTTTCAATTGTTTTTCATAATATTTTATTTTAATTTATATTAAACCACATCAATAACCCATATTGTTTCATATGCTTCGATATGGGATATTTTGTAATGTAATCATATTAAATTTTTATTTGATGGATTATGTTGATTTAGGAGAGATTATTACGGACCCCTTTTCTTTTCTATAGGTTAAACATGTTTAAATTACATTGTTATGGAACCAATTTATTTTCTATGGTTTACATTATTTTTCAAAGAGATTTTTATAAAACTAATATCATATCACTTAGTTAATTATTGTTTCAAATAGATTTATATGGAACAAATTTTTTCTATAGGTTTATCACATTTGAAGGGGCTTTTCATAAAACCATTTTCTTTTCCATTACTTTATAATGTTATAAAATGATTAATCATTGTTTTTTTTGTTTTTTTTGAATAAATAAAAATATATATCGTTATATATTGTTCTTTTACATTGATATAATATGTATGTTCCATGATATCACTGGGAGGTCAAGTAATTAATTATCATAAGGATGTTCAAAAATAGAACTTATTGTACTTGTGATAGGTTATTTGAAGGGTGTTCTACAACATTGTGGAGTGAGCCTATTATATCTTATACAATGTGTCCACATAGATAGAGTTGGGTGTTCCCATTATATCTTATATGATTATTGTTCCAATATGTCACCAGATGAGCTAAAAATAATTTATCCAATGGGAGAACCAAAATATAAATCTAATGCATTGGGTAGATTATGTTCTATATATAATAACTTTTTAATTAAACTAAATAATTATTCCATTTTAAGGGTTCTTTATATGTTTTATAAAGATTATTTTTTAATATAACAAGTCATTTTATTTATTATTTTTAATTTTAATAACGATTTCTTTGATCTAAATTTTTATTATGTTCCTCGTGATTATTTATTCTACTGACTCTTTTCATTGTTAAATCAATATGACATATTTTGATGTTTTATGATCGACATATTGATGGGTATGATTATTCAAATGTTATGTTCATTCACATTGAGTATGAAATCACACCCATATTATGTTCTTATACTCAGTGATTTCATTTAATTATAAATTTTATGGATAACCCTTACAGACAATTTGATATCCCCCTTCATATGTTTCCTTTTCCACTAATTATTATGTGGGATGATGGATGAATTATGTCTAGAATGGTTTCACATGAATGATTATGTTACCAAAACAAGAAAATTTAATATATGGTTATATTTGGAATGATACTCCACTATATTCATGGGTAATTTTATTATGTAATAGATTTTATTAATTCATAAATTTGTAAAACTAAAAATTCCATGAAAATACAAGTGATACAATTTTCTATTCTGATATTTTATTTTTTGGATCGATAAAATTGGGTCACCCTTGTCCGAATCAAATTTTTAAATGTAAATGTAATTATTTCATCACCATATCCTTGAGTGAGTGTCACATTCCTTGTTATAAGAAAGAAGCACAATGTTCAATAGCATAAATGTTACGCTACATCAAGCTTAAATGAACAACTAAATATTATTATTTAAAGGATACCATAATAACATAACATTTTAAATTTAATGAATTAATTTTATCTAAGAAATTATGAAAATATGGTTTACAAAAGTTTATATAATTACTCATTGGTTAATAAATAAAATCAAAATTAAACTAAAAACCAAATTAATATAATGGATGTTTTTTTATAAACAATCATTTTAAATATGAATGATTGTTCTTATAAAATAATCATATCACCAATGTTGGAATGTATTTATTAAATATTTATTCAATATAATGTTTAAATTTATCTTATTAGTTTCTAGAATTATATAGGAAGAAATTCAATTTTTTGGATAATAGAAGTAATTTTTTTAAATGCAGTTTTACAGCCTTTTGATGAAGAGCACATTTAAATCATGTTTTGACACCATTATATGTTTTATATCAAAAATAAACTTCTTATATATAATTATGACATCAAAATTTATTTTGGATAAATTTTTAAAATTTTTCCGATAACTTTCATATATTGGTGAATAGTAAACATACACTAAATTTAATAAAAAAACAAATTTTTCCATCAAGTTACATTATATACATAAATAATATTATTTAATTTGTTTAAAGTATAAATAGAATATTGTTCTATCATTTATTATAATTTTTTTTATTTTTTTTATTTATATATTGAAATTATATTTAAAATCATTTCAATCTTTTGCAACGTTTTTACTATTAAAAACCCACTTTCTCGTATTGAAAATGGGAATTAATTTTAAAATTTTGTTTTTTCAATTTGTGTTCTGAATTTAGAGACATTTATTCAGTATTATGAATAATATGGTCCAAATCATGTAAATATGTCCCTTTTAATTTTGGATATTATGAATAGTATCTTAAATAATTATTTTTATTTACCTTGGTTAAAGAGTGAATCCGGTAAATAAGGGTAAAAATTAATATTTTAATAATAAAAATTACACTAAGATTTTTTATAATCTAATTGGAAGAGATATTTTTGTCCATGGGAATCCTTGGGTCCATTTTAAGACTCTATTGAGCCACATGGGTGTGGTAATGACATGTTATAATAATTAATTTATAGAAAATTTAAATTTAACATAAACAAGTATCTATTATCTGAAACAACATTAATTTGTTTTATATAAATGTTCTACTAGACTATTAATATTAATTATAAAAATAAAAAGCTTTAATACATCATGGTATTATATTTATAATTTGGATTAATTACTATAAATAAAATTTTTTATCACACGATGATGATGGAGTGGGAACCTTATTAATGATATATTCAACTAAATGATACTATAAATATTAAAAGAAATATAATTTCTAAATTTGGATGATGAACACAAATTTTTTTGGATGAAATTGATATTTTATTGACGATATAATTCCTTTTATTTTACAGAAGAATGTTTTTATGACATTACAAAATCAATTACTAAATAGTGTCAAAATAGACATAAATGAGTTTTTAAAACCAATATTATTTTATAAAAAGATAAAATAGTCTTAAAGATCTAAAATTCAAAAAAATTACTTATATAATGTTAAATATTTTATTAATTATCTTCTTTTGGTTCTATTTTTATTTTTTTGTATCTATAATAACCATATACTATGAAAATACAAGAAGACATGGTAAGAGTTATTGTTTTTATTTAAGGGTTAAAGCTAAAAGATGTGGTTAATTTTGTTATCTAAAATTGGGTAAAATTTGTTGGTTGAGATAATTTAGGCCAATAATCATATTATCCAATATATATATATATATCAATCCATAAATATTATAATCTGTAAAGAAATTTATAATAAAATAACATATCAAGACTTTCATAAAGTTCCCCCCCCCCTTAAAAAGGCCACCAGCTCTTCCCAATCACTCACACCTCGCAATCCCCTTGGATCATCCTAAATCTACTCAAATAGTCTCCCAAAATCCATAATTTCCCTCTAAGAAGCCTTACCTTGGGAAGAATGAAACTCAAGGAAGCTTTTTTGTCTCAAATCAAAATGAGTTACCTGATTTAGAGTAAACATCTTCTCTCAAGCTCCTTTCAATTATTTTTCTTCTCCAACCCCCTAACCTTTCATTATTATAAAATTTGATAACAACACATGTATCCTATATATATTAATATTTTTATATTATGTGTTCAACCAAAACATACACAAACCAAAATTTAATGGATATAGAAATTATAGTTTATGAGTACAGCGGACTACTGCCTCACGAAACGTTGATTGTTCAATTTTTTCCAACCAACTATCATGGATAAAAATATAATAGAATGGTATTTAGATGTGATATTTTTTATATTTATATTTTTTCTATTGTTCTATAATATTTATTTAGGACATTCCTTTTTTTTGTTCCATGTTTTTTTAATACGAAAATATCTTTAGAGGAAGTGTTGACAACCGCCCCATAAAAGCTATGTGGCTCATTCTCGTGATACATTAAACATATAAAGGATTTTTTAATTAAAACTACGATACATACATGAAACTAATTTTTTTCAGTATTATACTATTAATTTATATCATTTTATTATTCTTCTTTGAATATGACAATGAAATTAATGTAGCTTTCGAGCATTCGTACAGCCTATCGTCCCCATGAACGGTGCATTTAAAATATTTTATCTAAAATAATTGAAATTATAAATGCATATATATACTAGATATATATGATATTTAAATTATGAATAATATTTTATTTATAATTTTTTTATTACCACAAGGAGAAATATCATCAAGGCAAGCTCATTTTTGACACAAGTACTGAACTTCAATAATGCATTTGATATGAACTCTAATAGTTAAAAATTTAATATAACAAGGTAATAAGTGATATATAATGATTAATAAACATTAAAAATATAAAACTTAGTTATCAATTTACCTTAGTTTATTATTCAGTAAATTAATGAACAAATGAGATAGATCTAACTCAAGGTAAGGGAATTTCTAAAATCAACTTCCACTGATTATATATTACTCATACTTCGTTGATTATATAATACTGAGATTTTTTTTGAAACAATGTTTTCTTATTTAGGTTTTAATTTTAATTGAACATTGTGTGAATATAATAATACCACACATAATCACCACATTTAAAAAAATTTAAGTCATTTATATGAACATTGTAAGGGAAATCATAACTCAATCTTTATTCAATGAGTAAAATATCGATGTCATTGGTTTCATTTTTACATGAATATATGTGAATGGACAATGATTATTTTACACTTAATATCCCCATATATTGGGTTTATTTATATTTATCACACAGAATTATTTCATTGATTATTCCTTAATCTAATGATATGATCTATATAAGGGACTACGTCTCATTTTTCTTTTCATTGAGGTCTTTCATGATATTATGAACATTTATTTTCCTATAAGGTGTATATACCACCCATTTTACATTTTAAATCATGAATTTATATATTATAATGATATTTAAATTTCCATTTGATGTTATTAATTGATATTTTTGTTTCCACTATTTCACAAGTGGTAAGGGATTGTTTAACGAAAACATCATTTTTAATGTTTTTAAGATTTATTAATCTAAATATTTAAAATTAATATATATGTTTTAAAAAAGGTTATAAGTATTTATATATAAGGAATTTTTTTAAAAAATGATAGTTAATTTAAAATTTTTAATGTGGTATGGGACAATTTAATTCAAAAAACAATTTTGTTTAATTATTTATAATGTGTTTTTTAGAATTAATAGAATATTTCAATATCTATAAATGAAATCTTATTATTTCAATGTGGAAATTTTATTTTTTTTCCTTTATTCATGGTCTCTATGTTCTGAATATTATATGGTTCTTCGGAATTATTTATGTATACGAGTGGGTTTTATTATAAAATAGGGGCGGCTGATCCTGTGATAGATCTGCAACGAATTGGGTAACGAGATGGATGTACATGTTTAGGTTTCTCTGAAGAGACTTAGAGAATATACTTTAATTGGTATTCCAAATGTCACCATGAGTGTTACACCCTTTTTAGCTATAAATGCTAAAAAGGAAGTATGACATGGATACCACATGTTACCTTTATTATTTAGGATTTCAATGAAGTTTTCAGGATTCATATGAATTTATGCTTTTATAAATATTCATAGATTAATGTTTTCATTCCAAATTTTATCCCTTACTGAGTTTTTTAGACCATCCCTTGTTTTTTGAAATATTTTCACAGGGTATTAGGATTATTAAGGCTAAGGAACAAGTGAAGAATATTTTTATCAAGAAATGGAATCATGTTTTTATAGCATCTTATTTTGTAAAAAAATGGACATTATTTTGATAGTATCCTATGATATGGTTATGGGATGATATGTATTAATAATGGTTTAATTATTTAATGCTTAAAACATAAAAAGTTACTTGATGTGAATTAAATTCAAATTATCGGCGTATTTAAAGATTAGGTAATGAAATAAGGATACTGCTGTATAATGAGGGTATGTAGAGGACATTGTTTGTGTCAAAAACAGGGTTATATAACATTTTATATTATAATTTTTTCATGTGCCGTTATCTTATGATATACGGATAACCAAAGAGTACTATAATATTATGGATGAATATATGTTCAATGTATTGGACACCATATTGAGGTTTTAATTGATGAGATCATTAACTAGTCAATGACATTTTTGGTGATGTTTTAATATGTGGATGTATATGAAATTTGTTGGTTTAACTTAAAATAAGAGTTTAGTTATTTCTGAAAATTTTATATATTGTATTAATATCATTGGGGGTCTATATGATCTTGGATATTTATAACATACATTTTAACTTATGTATGACCATTATATTAAAAGAAAATTAGTTAAAAATGGGATTAATGTTTATTCAAAATAAGATCACTACATTTTAGGGATTGAAAAATGAATGTTATGAAATCACATTCTAGTATAAAATATCCCATAATGTTGAGGTTATATAAAAAAATTAGTTTGAACATTGGGTATTATTGTATAATTTTGAATATTAATGTATAATTTCTTCATATAAATGTTTATTTATTCGTGAAATATCTTACCTCACGTTAGTCATTTTGGTTTTTCTTATAGTGTACGGAATTTTGGGTTATCTTGATTATCACATTTATGGATGTGTGGTCTTTAAAAGTTACTTTTTTGTGAATCTGAACTGAAAATTTCATCCTAAATTCTCAACATTTATAGAACAAGATGATAGTGTGGGGGAATTTCATAAATTATCAAATTATATGTATAATGTAGGTATATTTCACTATTTTTTTATTATAGATGGGGAAATAATTCCAAAATTCTTAGAAATTTATTTTGAAATAAAACCTTACAGGCTCAATTCTAATGAATTAGTGTTCATTTCACTCATCACATATTTATTGTGTTGATGTCCTCAAATTAATATTGATCATTCACCTTTATATAAGCAATGATCTCTATAACAATCCATATTTATTTAAATGTTTCATCTATTTCCAAATATTAACTTCCACCTGTGTTATCCTATATGGAATCATTGTTTTTGTTATTCCCAATAAAGTCTAAACATATCTTTCACTCTTATTAGAGGATGTTTTGTTAACAATTATTACGATGTTTGGGTAAAAATGAATATTCAAATTTCAATCCATTTATTTAAATAATTAATCTCAAATACATAGGAAATAATTTATTATATGGTAGAGGATATAACATGAAGATACCTTATAAAATAAATCTATATTCAATGTGTTATTTTACATGCAATACTGAACATAAAGGACCTAAAAAATATATAATATTTATAGCATAGTTGTAAAATTGTAAGGTATAAATAAAATTAACTAAAATATCATTATTATATACATATATATATTACTCCTTATAAATTACTTATAAAATTCAAGTAAATAATCCATCAATTTTTTGGAAAGTAATAATATTCTTGGAAAATATGTTTTCTCCAAAAATAATTTATATTGATTTTCATGAAAAAAGATATTACAACTAATTTTTTGAAAATTTTGAAATTTTATTTAATAAAATGAACTTTTTTTTAAATATTTATATTAAAATTTAATATCAGTCGAATTTTAGGAATTTTCAAGAAAATTATTAAATAATGAAAATTTCATATTTTTCTAGAAACTTCTTTTGTTTTTAATAAATTAAGAAATATAAAAGTCCTATTATGGATTGAATGTAACTTATAGAAACAGAATTATTATTTACTTATAATTAATTCACATAATTTATTTTTAATAAACATCATATCAGATTTTAGTATAAGTTTTTCTACGGGTTAAGAAATGTGATTTTATTTAAAATATTTAAAAGTGAGTAATGTTTCTCCTATTTAATTAATAAAAACACATAATGGGGAAAAATTTAAATGAAATTTATAAATTTAATTTGAATATATATTAATCTATATTCAGAAAATAATTAATATTTTTCACAGATTTAATATAAAATCATCCTTTCAATGAAAAATACCCTTCTGGAAAACCTTCCTTTTTGCCTGCGTCTGTGGGTTAAATTACAATTAAAATTTTCCTTGTATGAGAGTGGAATTTGTAAATATTAATTCCAAATTTGGAATCAGAATAACTTATATTATCAAATAAATTCAGTTAATTTTCTTAACAAAATGAATAGTTAAAATAAAAAATATTTTACTCTAGTAAAGGGAAAAAAGGATTTACTGGGGGTTAAATTAAAAGGATAAGGGTTAAAATGACCAAAAAATGTATCTAAAATATATTTCAATTTTATATTTAGACATTATTATTTATAAGTTACTGTAAACATCCATTTGGATTCCTTTACACATGTAAAAAACATGGTTCCACTTTAAAAAATAATAAAAGTTGTCCACTGACCTCACATATAAAATTTGACCCCCTCTCCTGGCATCTTGTCACTTTTAAACCCTACTGGGATTTATAATTACAAACTATATAAATATAAAAATTATATATATACATTCTAAAAAACTTTTTTTATAATTCTATTCTAGGAATACATTTTCTATAAAAATAAAGATATAATATGAGAATATGTAAAATTCCTAACTATGAGTTTCTGTTTTATTTTTTCTTCAAATTATTAAATTATTTTTAATTATTATCATTTGATAAAAAATGTACCACATATATAATTATATCCTAATATATTGATTTCATTACCTAAATACATCTCTGCATCCATCTAATATGATTTGAAATCAACTATCATGTGTTTGGAAGATCTTCACCTCATAAACCAATGTCATTCATTTTCCATCCTCACATATCACTAATTCTGTTATGATGGATTATATATATGTATATGTTTTTTTAAAAATATTAATACTTATTATGTTATGATATTACATATAACTTCTTAGTTTACATTCTGTATGGGATATGATAATTTCATACTGGTGCATAAAGAACTAATGCCTCGCAAAGTGATGTAATTAATTTTTCATTATCACTTAATATTGAAAGAAATAAGGTAAATTTAAATGACTATATGTGATATAAATGAAATGATAATTATATTAATAAAATATTTATCATTATTAAATTTTATTATAAAATTTTATTTCTTACATTTTCACTCATTAGAAAATGATAACATTGTTCATGTACATGTGGACTACTGCCTTAACAACAGGATGCCACAATATTTTATTCAACACACAAAATTAAAGTTATAATTAAGTATATATTGAAAAATTATATGTTATATATGATTTTATGATCCTTATGAAAATAAATAAATTTACATACCTTTTTTCCATAATGATCATTGACGAATTGAAACATTACTCATATGTATGTATAAACTACTATCTCCATAATTATAATTTACATAATTTTTCAAAAACATATTTCATAAATGATTTTCAAAATATTAATTAATGAATAAATTTTTTAATTAAGTCCTGATTATTATTCAGAATTTCATTAAATGATAACCTCGTTTAACGAATTCAACAAACCAAAACTATTTTGAATCAATGAATTGAATGTTCCATCAACACTCGATGTAGACATAATTTATTTAGTATTTCAATATGAAATTAAAATGAAATAAGAGAAATGATTTATTTAAAAGTTATTAAAAATGTTATTTTATCTTAAGAAAAACAATATTTAATATAATCATATAATTCAGTATTAAAATCACATGAAATTGAATTATGGACTCGAGGTAAGGGTTTTTCACATATCAATTTTTATTTTAGTGATATATATATTATATTCATAACCTTTTTATTAGTTAGTGCATATAAATCCCCATTTACATTTAATATCATGAATCCATCATGCATCTTGGTATTTATATATTTTATCTTAATTATTTCATAAAAATGAATTTCACATGAATTTTACCATATGGTAAATAATTTCATAACACAATTTCATTTCATTTATTATATTACTTCTCCATTTATTAAAATTATGTGATTAAATGTTTAATGAATTTTTATTATCATATATTTTATTTCAAGACGTTCTATATATTATAACAATTCATACAGAAAATTTATTCACTGATTAATTCTCAGATTAAATGTTATTATATTTGGAAGGGTTAATAATCTCAAATTCTCTTTCTTTATGACTTGATTTTCTGACATGAACCTATATTCATTTTTGAGGTATATATACTACCCATTGAAATTTTATACCATGAATATATTTCTTTTTTACGATATTTATAGTACCATTTTATTTTCTTATATCATGGTTCTTTCAATAAAAGTGTCACTAATGTGTCAATGGATTTATCTTATAATATATTTTAAATTATGATTTTTTTATGTTCAGGGTTATATTTGAGTAAATAATATGATCATATTTTCTTGAACCACATCAATTTCTTACACATTGTTTGTTAGTGTGTTTAAAAAAATTTGTTCCATTTCCACCAATTTTTTAAAAAATTTCTTGAAATTCGATTATCTGTGAAAAAAATATCATTTTTTATTTTAGATAATATATATTTCCTTGAAATATCATTTTTATTATAAAATTATTTCAAAAAAAGAATTTCTAAAAATATTTTATTTCATAAATATAATTTAAATTATATTTTATCTTCACATATAAGGTTTTAAAATAAAATTTCCTAATATATTTAAAATGGGACAATTTTAACCACATATTATGATATGTTTTGAAAAGAATTTTTATTTTTATCAATTATAAATAGAATTAATTTTCCCACCACCATTTCCATTATTTTTTGTGATGTTTCATTTATATGTCTCAAAGGTTATGTTTAGTGATTTTTATATTGAAATTATTTTGTGAAATTTTTGTTTTTAAAAGTTTTTTTAAATATGAAAGGGTTATTTTCCATAAAAATTATATTAATGAAATTTTAATGGTATTTCCAATAATAAAAATCCAAAAAATTATTTTTATATATTCTCTAATGTGTTATATTTATTAGTTACTCCATCCTCATTATTTATTTGGAGGGAATATTATTTTTTCACAAAGGCTGTTATGGAACCCAATTCTCTCATGGGGATAATCATGTTTCAAAGATATTATTATGGAGCCACATTCATATCAAAATTTTAATCATATTTAAAAGATATTTTAGTAAAGTATATTTATTTTCAATAGGTTAATCATGTTGTTAGGAGGGTTTTTGGAACATTTTTCTTTTCCACTTGATAATCATTATTCAAAATGATTCCAATGAAAAATATTTATTTTACATGGTTTATTTAATTAATAATAGAAATAATGAATTTTTATAATTATTTCAGTGAAACACCTGATCTATGTTCTCTATTAATTGTTCATAGATTGTTTTATAAGACGTGTGTGGCCACTAGGCACCAGGTGAGCCAACTATATCTTATACGATTGGTGCACCTAGATAGCATCGAGGGATTCCATTATAGATTATACAATGGTGGAACCATAGATTTTATGTGTTATTTCATTATAACTTGAATTATGGGTTCACAGAGATATAAACATGTGAGATCCTTTTAGATTATATGATGGGTGTTCCAAAATAGGTTCAGGTGGGCTCAATATGGTTTATATGATTGGTGCACCTTGATTTCTCTCCAATGATTTTGATAATGATTGATTTCTACAAAAAAAAATTATTGGATGATAGAAATATGCAAATAAAAATTTTAGGGGTTCTATAAGTGTTCCATGACGATTTTGTCCCAAGATACCAACACATTTTTATTTTTTATATGTGTTATAAATGTTTATAATGATCATGATTGTTATCACTGGGATTGTGATTAATGATTCACGAGAATAATGTATTTTTTAGAGATATATGATGTGTTTTAATGTTTAATGATATAGGTAACGATGTGGATAAATATTCTTATGTTATTATCACACACATTGGTTGTTTCATCGTATCATTATTCTCTTTTTATACTCATTGATTGAATTTTATTAATAATGATAATATTTACCCTTAATGAACTATTTATATCACCGTTATATTGCTTAATTTTCCCTTGTTTATCAAGTATGATTTTGAATGAATTATTTCTATAATGATTTCATATGGATGATTTTTTGACCAAATAAAAAATATGGGAAGCTGATCATAATTGGAATGATACTTTTTTTAATCTATGGGTATTTTTTTATGTAGGGTATTTTTTTTATTCAATAAAATCTAGACCTAAAAGGTCCTTAAAATGATTGTTAACTGATTTTCACTTTATATATTGTATGTTTTGTATAGAAAAAAATTGTTCACTATCATCACTATCAAATTTAGATATGTATTTTTTATGATTTCAACATTGTATCGAGGAGTTCTAGTTCAACGCAATTATATGGGGTCTTTAAACATTTTATTATACACTATTTAAACATCTAGGATTTTGTAGGCCATTTTTATCAGATTTATGTAAGTTCAAGTCGTTGTATTGTGAAAATTTGATTGTTATATAGATTGGTCTGTGAGTTTGGAAGTGAAATGATGAAAAAGGAAATAAATATTTTCTAGTATGTTTTTTGTTTTATGATTATTAGAATAATAGTATGATAATTTTTCAATATTATTGTTTTTTTAAAATTAAAACACAATTATGTGAAGTTATTTCTCCATATTAATGGTTATTAATGGAGAATAGTCTACCATATGTTGTTCATTATTCCTAGGTGATTATAACTAGGCCCTAGGGAACTATAATTACTATTCGGATATTTTAGTACATGTTTGGGTTATGGATTGTGGGGTAATCTAGTTTTTTTCATGAAACAATTGTAACAAATATTGCTTTGTCTATTTATATTGTCTTTTTTTTCCTTAAGATATCATGGTAGATATGATGAAGGAATATGAATAGATAATTTTATGTTTTTTAAAATGCTCATGGCCTTATCATGTTAAGATATGCCTTAGGTTAAAATTTTTTGATGAGAAATATTCTATTTGGAATTTTATGTGTTTTAACCCAAGCCTTTTTTTCTATATTTCTCTTAAAAATTCTATATATGACTTATGATATTCTTTAAAAAATTATTCATGGATCTCATTTTCATATTTCTATTTTATGGATGATTTGTATTATCTTACCACTAAAATTATTATATATATTACATGAGTGGGAACTTATAATGATCTATAATAGGTATTTCCTCCGCTTAATCAGAAACTGAATGAAATAGTGGGGAACATTTTTTGACCAATGGAGCAAGCTCAAGCACATTCCCTTGTTACGGCTATAGAGGTATAACTATGAAGGGATAATGAAAATAATTGACCCAATGAATTCAGTATTTTGAATTATGCATTATATAAGTGATAAATGATCCTTTGGAAGAATTGGATCAGTTTCCATTGTTAGAGAGTCATTTAGAATTTATAAAGACTCGTGACTTGTTTAATGATATTTGTGTCATTTTTAAGGTGGATAGTCTTTTAATAACATGGAATGATATTATTGTATTAGTTATGAAGCATGAGTACGTACACTATAATGGATTAAGGACAATTTTAAATGAGGAATTATTATGAGATTCTATGACCACAGTGAAACAAAAGGTGTTTCAAAATATTTTGAATGTGAATCAGATAGTGATAATGTACACTAATAACTCCACTCATCTCTCTTAATTACATTTTATGTGGTATCTAATCATAACATAAAGTCTTAGTGGTTTTATATTGGCCTTAGATTCAATATATATTCTTAGTAATTCATGTTCAAAGTAATATGTTATGTTAAATCTATGTATTGTGCACCGATGGTTGAGATTAACCATGATGGTGAGTATTTATTGGGTAATGTTTGTTTTTTATTTTGAAAAAACTCCAATAATTACTCCAATGGAATGGGGAGGAAAACATAGTGGGGGTAAATTTTGTTTTTTTCCTAAAAATTATCTTCCTACACCATCATATATGGCTAGTGGCAGGTTATGCTTCCATCGTGGTGATACATTACACATAAATATTTTATTTTTCATGCCTCTAAAACATTTCATATCATGTAGGCACTGTGGTCACATGAATAATTTTTTTGGGATTTATTTTTTCTTCACACAAGTAATGATGTTAATTCACCTAAAATAATTATAGTGTAGTTCTATGATTCATGTACTATAGGGTTACCTCATGATTCCTCTATAATAAATTATTTATGTGTAATATAAGTGTTTCTTGATGGAGTTGATGTTGGTCAATTTACTGTGAAAAGTACCTTTCATGTTTCTTCTTCCTCGAGGACATATTTATTTAATTTATGTTATTACCAATCATTTGAATAAACAATTATTGTATAAATTTTAAACATCCAACAAAACACATTACATTTCTATTTTGAATTTTGATGCCTTCAGGGATGAAGATGAATAAGGTTCTCTGATATTTATCTTGATTTTTTAATTATGTGTGATATAAATCAAGCATTTGATTTAATGGATCTCAACTTGAAAATATTCAATATTATTATTGGGATGGATTAGTTTTTACTTTGAAATTTTTAAATAATTATTTATCATTAGCACCTTCCTTCACAAATTTTAATGGTAGGATGTATGTGTCTTGTGGAAAATTAGATATATAGACCAATAAATAAAGGTTATCTCTTCCATAGGATAAAAATTTTATTTTATTTTTAAAAATTGAACTTAGTTATAAATCCTAACATGATTTCATTCCTCATACAATCAATGTGTTTTTTAAATTATTGCCTAATTACTTCTTAGAATTTCCTTCATATAGGGTGGTGGAAATATTAATTGAATTATTACAAAAAATGTTGATGATATTTCATTCATCTTACTATATGGATCTTTCTATGTAGAAATAGATAACATTCTCTATAGATTATTTTAAGAGTAATTTATTTATATTCCTTAGTGTCTAAACTTTTTAATCCACCCTATTTTTTCTATGAAGGTCGATGGAACTATTTTCTATTGTATCATATATCAGATGATCAATAAGGTAATTTTCATGAATATATATATATATTCCTTTAATTTCAGTTTTTTTCAATATGTTGAATGGGGGAAAGGAGTTTTCAATAATTTATCATCATTATAGATATCACCATCATCGAATCAAGGAGTTGGATATTCTCTATACCACCTCAATAGTAGGTATGTCCACTTCGATTAATATTTAATTCTATTTGGCCTAATTAACACTCCCAATATCATTAATTAAAGGATTAACAATATTTTCCACCAATATCGTGACATTTATATTATGGTATTTTTTTGATGAAAACACAATTTAATCTAATAAAAAATAATATTTTATGTTTCCCTCAAGAAATATTTTTTGTGTTCTGAGGGACCACCCTCTTATGATAAATTATCAGGGTGAAAATATTGTATATGAGAATTTATGTTCTAGGGAATATTGTCTCATAACATACTATATCTGCTGATTCTAAAAAACATATGTTTCTCATTTAATTATAAATACAATAGAATTTATTTTATATTACATGATTCCAAGGTTTGGGAGGACATTATCAATGGCTCATGAAGGATATTTAATACTTTAAATCAAATTTAACAACTCTCACCCAGATCGGGGAAGGGGATGTTTACATGGGATTATAAGTGTTAGGAATAATTTGATTAGTTAAATCATTATATTAGCATTGAACTGATTCTGAAATAAAAATTATTCATTCAAGGCTATATGATTTTTTACAGTTCAAATATTTTTTTGATGAATCCTTATATAGGGAGATCACATAGTGGATTTACAATGAAGAAGACCAAACCACAAGAGATTAAATATCCTACATATTATTTTAAACAATTAGAAGTTCTATGTCTTCTAAATGATTTTGTCCCTATTTTTTAGATTAAATTTTAACATTTAATCATATAAAAAACTTAGGGTACTTATTTACTTGATATTATTTAATCATCCAGTAGAGACGTTTGGTTGAATATATGTATTCATTAACCATCAAAATATACTAAACATTATGAAAGTGAAATTTTTTTGTGGAAAATGTTATCATGAATATTCTAACCCTTGACATGAAATAAGATATATATTACTAGAACCAAATGGTGATCCTTGCACAAATTCACATGTGAGTCAGGGAAGAAAGATCTATTTGAGTTATAGCCCATGTTCATTTGACATAATCTAACATTAAAATGATTCATCAAGAGAAAGTGTAAGATTATGTCATCTATAGTGTTAGTAACTATTTATATGGTTGTCAAAAAATGGAACCAAAAAGAAGTATTATGTCAAAATTTTTTAGTTTTAGAGGTATGGAATGAAATGATACATAATAAAATATGTGTCTTGATGTTATACATTCTAACATATTAAGGAAATGAACTAAAATACTCTTACTTTACTTCATCCACTTTCTATTTTAACATGGAAGTGGAATGAGATATAAATGGATTTTATTTTTGGATACCCAAAATATCTCTGAGGTAATAATTCCACATGGGTGGTAAGAAATTGGTTGACCAAATTGGCTCTTTTCACACCGATACATGACACGAATAGAATAAAGGATATTAAAATGTTTTTTTGAGAAATATATTATATGGATACATGGGATCCAAATGCTTATTTTCTTATATAAGGACCCTTATTAGCCTCATATTATTAGATGGATATTTATGAGTTAAATAAAACATTAGATAGGTGGAGAATATAATATCATCCCCATATGGATTGGAAGATATAATATTGTGATTATATTCTACAAGATATGCACTATGTCGTTATCCTAGACTTCAGTGTTTATTAGGATAAACATGTAAGGATGGATGAATATTCATATAATACCAGTTACTAGTATTCAATCATAATACCACATTTCAAATCATTTAATGAATTCCCTTTTAATTATCTTATTTTTTATGATTTGGGATAAGCTTCTATGGTTGGAATATTTTTTTATTTCTATACAATGATGAAGTTCCCGTTCTATTTTCAGAATTTTTTAATGACTTAGAGTCAATATAATATTTATAAGTATTTATATCATCTTCCTTCTCATTTTTTGGTCTGTGATCAGGTGTTAGTGATAGTATCTCCATGGATGGGTAACTAATGGCTCAGAATTCAAGGTTAGCTCACTCTTAGTTATTTCCTACCAAATTGGATTATTTAAAAATATATAAGTGTGCTTCATCACATGTATTTACTGACAAAGTTTTCATTGATCCACAAAATTTTTATTTTGTCTCAACACAAAACAATATCATCCAAACCTATATAATGTTATGAATATTGAGTACCTTAGCACTAAACTTAATAATTTTTTCACACAATAACAACTTTGAGATATTTATGTTCAATTGAAGGATTTATCTGGGAATTTTATATAATTGTATTGAGTCATTTGGAGGTATTTGTTTGAGTACCATGATAATATAATTATGTAGTCTTGGATGAGGGTGAAATAACCTCACATATTTCAAGAACAAACTTACATGACAATGATCTCTTGGTGGATAAATAATTTTTTTGGTATAGTTGTAACATTCTTTTATTGTTTTTATGTACAAAGTTACTCATTTTTATTTCCATCTCCCATTTCTCATGTTTTTATTTTTGTTTTTAGTCATATTTAGTGAGATAGGGGGTCATATGTATCCCTTTATGTTCTCACTTAATATTGGAAAAGGTCTTATATATAAAACAAATAAATAGGTAGGTAACTATATATCTACTTAAAGACATCATCGTGTTAGTTTAATGCTAGAAGTAGTGTAACACCCCGAGATTTTATGAAAAATATTCTTTTAATTTCATTAATGTCTTTTGTTGTATTCTACACCAAGATTACCTTGCGCTATACGCAACACCGTATTAGCTTGCAGTATATGCAACACTATTCTTGGATCGTGTTACACACAATTTTGATAATAGTTATTCTATGTAACATTGAGTATATATATATTTATATATATATTCAATGTATAAATGAAATATGGTTGGATTCTGTTATACGAAACAACAAAGGATTTTTTCACAACACGCAACCCTGACTTGGCTTGCATTACAGGCAATCACGACCTTCCTCGATAGCGTGTGTTGTACGCAATACCGGGTTTTAATAAACAACGATATATTTTTATAATATTGTCATGAACTAGCCATTATGAATAGAATTAACTAAATTTTGAATTTTATAACATTATTATTCATCTTACATATTTTCTAGAACATGGTATAATAACAAAATAAATATTTCGGGTAAAATAAGTATTTTTCAAAAAATGCAGTTTTGCCGCCTTTTGATGGCACACCCACTTTAAATCTAGTTTTTGACATTTTTATATGTTAAATTTGACAAAATAAAATTCTTCTTTTGAATCAGCATATAAAAGTTTACATTAGATAAGTTTTGATATTTTTTCGATAACTTTCATATTTTAATGAATAGTAAAAACACACTATATTTTAATTAAAAACAACTTTTTTCATTGTAATATCTTATGTGGTTAAATTATAATATTGAATGGTTTTAAAGTATAAATAGAATATATTGTTACAATTTAATATAATTTATGTCATTAGCATTGATTTTACCTTGAATTCGTAGGTTAAATCAATTCAATCTTTTGCAATGTTTTAAAGAAAAACCCGTTTTCTTTCGACAACGGGATTATTTTTAATTTATTTTCTGAAACTTTTGTTTATTGAATTTTTAAAAATGGATTCCATATTTGGAATCAGTGGATCCAAATTATGTTAATAAGCTACTTTTTATTTTTGGAAATTATGAATATTAACTACGGTAAATTTTATTTACCTTAGTTAAAGGTAAATCGGGTAATTAAGGTTAAATATAATATTATAAAATTATCCTAACACATGTAAAAATCCTATTGGATGACTAAAAGTCGACTAATATCACCTAAGGGTCTGATTAGATTCATTTAATGTACTTTTTTCCATGGAAATAATTTAATTATTATTAAAACCAAAGAATGTGACAAAATGTCACTTTCTTAAATCTTATAAGTATAACAGTTTTAATTCTAGTGATAAACTTCATGAAACATCAAACATGAATAGTCTCTAGAAATCTATTACAATTATCTACATCATAAGAATTTATTTAGAATTTTTAGGAATTAAATAATTATCATTTATTATGACACAAAATGATGCAGTAATTGCCTTATTAATTAAATATTGACATAATTTATGTTATAATTGCCCAAATAAATGTAATTTGAGACTTTTTATGAATTAAATTATTTTTATAGGTTAATATGACATTCTATTGTTGATATAAGTAACTTGGTTCGAATTTATCATTCTGTTATGAATTTCATAAAAATCATGTACCAAATAGTGTCAAAATTGACATAAATTAGTTTTTAAAACAAATATTATATTATTAATTGTTATTTAATTCTTAATAATATAAGGTTCTAAAAAATGACTTAGATAAGGATAGATATATTAATTATAAACAACTTGGGGTTCGTTTGTTTTGTTATGATAAGTTTATTAACCATATAGTGTAAGAAAACAAAAAGACACGGTAAAACATAAATTATTTAACTTAGAGTTAAATCTAATTGATAAGGTTAAAATAAATACCTAAACTTGTCTAAATCCTATTGGACGAGAGTATTTCGACCCATCCCCACTTTAGCTTAGAAATAAGACACTGTAAAAGTTAAATTATTTAACTTATAGTTAAATCTAAATGATGAGGTTAAAATAGTAACCTAAACTTGTCTATAATCTAATGGTTGAGGGGATTTCGACCCATCTCCACCATAGATTCAAAATAAATAAATTTGGAGCTATTAAAAACCGAATATGACTTTATTATAAAATAATATTTTATGTTTTTTCTAAAGTGCCCCTCTCCTCCCTTATAAAAGGGAACCTCCTCCCTCTCCTCCTCACACCAATTTGAGCATTCAAGATCGGCCATCCCCTGCCAAAATCTCTTCTCCACTTCCCTAGTATCATCTTACAGGTCCTGGTCTTCTTCAAAGACCATCCTTAGTTTTTTATGTGGAGGTTAAGAGAAGGCGCGTCAAAAAGAGGTAATATCCTTTACCGATCTTTTTCAATTTCTATCTTTTTCAACTTCTTCTTCTTTAGTTGTTTCATGATAAAGTAATAACATCAGTATTTCTTATATACTGATATTTTATAATAAATATGAAACAACTCTAATTAACCTTCTATCCATCCTACAGAAAAATGAAATCACCGCGCGTGCGTACGTACGGAATACCGTCTCCACGTCGTGGTGTAATCTATTTTCCACCACCACCTTACTTGGATGGGTATAATGGTGTAAATAATGAATATATATGACTATTAAAATGTGATATTGATTCTGAAATATTATACATACACTCAAATACAATTCCATGATCATGAGAATGATATCATCGCTCGTGCGTACGTACGGACTACCATCTCCACGACGCGATGAGATTCATTCTCCACGTTAACTGTTCATGAATGATTATAAAGTATATATAATAAGTAATAATGAAATATATGACATAATAATGATTCTGTATTTATGTGTATATGTATGTATTTCATCTACTTAATTCCATTCAACTCAATAAGGAATAGAAAACAGCGTCCATGCATACGTACGGTCTACCGTCTCCATGAACGGTGTATTTCTTTCCATTTACTGATCTTTTATATATATATATATTCTGAATATGTATTATATATAAATAATTTTTTATATCTTGAAATTAATTAATCAGGATCTCAGTAATCGTATGAATAATTACATGTCAAAACACGGACGACAAATAAAACAATTTTACCCAAAACGCTCTTTAACATTGAATTTACAAAAGAACGGGTAATATAAAGTCATAAGTGAACCATATATGATATCATAACAATGAGTATGATTCATTAATAAGTTAATGACATTATTTAAAACATTATACATGAGGTTCAGATACGTACAAAGAATATCGGACATAAAGTAAGGGAAATATCACAATCTCATTTTTATCTGAGGATGTTTATACTTTAGTAATTACTAGGGTGTATTTTATCATCCACATCCATGTTTCCTCAATATGTAATATTATTTCCATTCACCTAAAAATTTTTAAGTCCTATTTTACCCTTCAGTGAGTTTTTAGTAGAAGATATGAAAGGAATCTTGTGTCGTTTTTCATACGAGGTACTTTTTGACTTTTCCAAAAAAAGTATGAAAAGAATGTTTTTTTAACTTATACGGCATGAAAGGATTTTTACGGTTTTATAAAGCAATATTTTCAAGAAGATTCCTCCCAAATATTTCATGACTATTTTCAAAAAAATCCTTTTCTTTTAAAATTTCATGACATTTTGTGAAAGGAAAATGATTTTGAAGAAAAAAGGATATTTTCCCCAAATATTCATTTCAAGTGTTTTATCAAAACCAATTTCCATCTAAGATGACATTTTTTCATATGTGTATGTTTCAAGAATAAGGTCTCTATGATTTACATGGTTTCACTATTCTTATAATGAAATGATATCCATTTCTTTTATATGGATTATATGATTATGGGATGATGTTTATGAAACCCATTTTATTTGTTGGGTTATTATGAATGATGTATGTTTATTTTGTGGCACAAGTACGAATGATTTCATTAGGAGATGGGTGGGACCTATATCTCCCTCCAATTCATTGGGGAAAGATTTTATATCTCATGAGATAGACATGGCTGGAACGGTAGGTTATAACTGTTCAGTGAAACAGGACTGAAACGAGGGTGACTCGATTCAGAAATGGACTTTGTCCACTAAGATAGTATTGGCAATGAGTCTTGACTAATAAGATATGATTCTCTATGATTATGTGTGTATTCCACAAAGTCTCATGTTTTAAGTTATGAAAATTGGGATTACATTTCACTACTATGATTTATCTAATGTTATGAAATTATGATCTCTTTTGCAGGTTAAGATTTCCAAAAGATATGTTCTTATGAATATGATGTGATTGATATTTATTTTGTTTACTCTTACTGAGCATTTTAGCTCACCCTTTTTATTTTTTATTTTCCCCAGGATATAAATAAACGTTTTAGGTAAAAAAAGGAAGATCTTTATTGGAGATGTTGAAGATCTTTCACCACGATTAGAAGATTATATTCCGAGTTTCCAAAGACACTAAACTATTACGGTCCTTGTGTGTGTGTTTTTGTTATGTACTAAGTATTCCGAAAAAGTAATGTAATGTCTATGTATGTTACGCTTCATGTCTCTATAGTTGGTATCAGAGGAAAGGTTTAGTCAACCTTTGGATACTAGGATGTGAAAACGTTAGTGAGATCCCTAGAGATATTTATAAGGTATGTCTAGGGATGTCCCTAAGGATAAGTATACGTATAGGATATAGTCCTAGAACTATGGTAACGATCTTAGAATTTAAACTAAGATGTTAGATATTGAAGTTACTCCCCCTTTATTATGATTTTTGCCTCTAACACTATTCTTTTTGGGTTTTAGAAAATGGCTGGATACAAGATGATTCATGATAATGGAGGATATTATGGACAATGGAATGATATTTTTCATGATAAACCAAATGAAATGGGATTTGGAAGTCCAACCATCATTATTATGCCGAATCAGCAATCTCATAATATGATCAATAAACTCAAATTTGGTAAGTTTCCTGACTCGGCTAATAAGAGAAAGATGGAGTTTCATGATGATCATAGAGGAAAAATGTTCAATTTCCCCTATGTAAATCATGTGGGAAGAGGCATCAAGGAGAATATTTAAAAGGAACTAGAAGATGCTTTGGGTGTGGAAAAGAAGGAAACAAAGCGAGTAAGTGAAAATGAATAGGTTCAGTTAACACCAGGGATGAGGATAATGGTATTTCTATGACATCAACAATGGTTAAATATTTTAAGTGTGGAATGTACGGGCATTATGCAAACCAATTCCCTAAGGTAAAGTCTCATGAATAGAATCAGTATGGTCGTATGGGTAGTATTTATTGTTGATGATGATGAAGAGACTACAAATGATATGTGAGATGAAAGAATTGTTGAAGCTCAGTCAATGGTTTAAGAATGTAGTGGAATGATTACATGTTTATCATGTGTAATGTTGTATATGTAATCTCATGGTACTATGGAATAAAGAGACATCTAAGGATTGTTACACTGTAGTCTTTACTTGAGTTTTGAAAGTGTACGATTAATGGTACCATTATCCATGAAAGATTATTCAGATATTTTTGGAATGTAGATGATATGTGCATAATGAAGGGATAAGGCGAAAATTAAATGTTTGATAGTATTCATGAGCTCATGACTGATATAAGGAAATAGTTATATCATGGTTTGAGTATATAGAACTTTGGGTTTTTGGTATGTGGAATGCATTAACTTTTGACAACACTCATGTTTTTTCTAAGATTCAATGGGTATTCATTTTTGAAGAGATTACATGATTATGGTATTCACATGACTGGAATGTGACAAACAAGATATATGAGGGATAAATGATGGAATTCACGTGATCATTTCCTCTATACTATGAGCTTGGACCAAAGTATTTTGGATAAGCCTAAAGATTGGAATGGATTATGTTGGACATAAGTTAGTATTGTTTACGGATAGAACCTTTTTCGATATTATTGATGGGATGATATAGTAATGTAGTGTTAGAAAAAGGACAACCTGCAAGACGGGCGGCAGCACATCACGTCGGACAAGGCTGTGGGAATCGAACCCACAACCGAAGTGCGACTGGCCTTTATCGCCTACCACTGGCCTACATGAACTCCCCGTTTAGTAGAAACTAGTTTTGTTATATTAAGCAGTATGATATATGAAGTATACGTACATTTTAGGAACCATATATGATTAATCTCACTATTGATGGACTTATGTATTTTTTGATAACTTTTCTAATCTTTTGTTTGAGACAGATGGAATGACCCATCATTCTATCACATGATCTGTAAACACTTCACGAATAACAAATTCAACTTCATTTCATTAAGAGATGAAGTGGAAATTGTTCAAAGCATGAACAACAGTGAGATTGTAGCAAAATCAAGTAAGTATTTCTTATAATTCAAATTTTTCAACTTTAGGTAAATGATATTGAAAACCAAAAATGTTGTCCTAGTGATCTTTATCTGATGAATCATATGGTACCCTAGATCATCACAAATTTATGGCTTTGAGATTGTTGGATTTTTCATAGCCATGTTCTCTACCACTCTCCATCAGAACATGATTGTTAGATTTTTCATCTATATACATATTTTCACCTATGTTATCCTACGCGGAAACCCAGTGATGAGTTAATTTGGCTAACCGTTACATTTAATACCTTAGTTTTTAAAGCCATGTTTTGGTATTCCTTTTTATGATGTGGGTTTATTTTAAACAAACTTTCGAGTAGTAAACCATTTATAACCCCGACGAATTTCGAGGGAGAAATACATTTTAAGGGGGGTAGAATGTAACACCCCGAGATTTTATGAAAAATATTCATTTAATTTCATTAATGTATTGTGTTGTATTCTACACCAAGATTACCTAGCGCTATATGCAACACCGTATTATCTTGTAGTATACGGAACACTGTTCTTGGATCGTGTTACACAAAATTTTGAAAATAGTTATTCTACGCAACATTGAGTATATATATATATATACATATATTCAATGTATAAATTAAATATGGTTGGATTCTGTTATACGTAACAACGAAAGATTCTTTCACAACATGCAACCCAGACTTGGCTTGCATTACACGCAATCGCGACCTTCCTCGATAGCATGTGTTGTATGAAATACCGGGTTTTAATAAACAACAATAAATTTTTATAATATTGTGATGAACTAGCCATTATGAATAGTATTAACTAAATTTTGAATTTTATAACATTATTATTCATCTTACACATTTTCTAGAACATGGTATAAGAACAAAATAAATTTTTCGGGTAAAATAAGTATTTTTCAAAAAATGCAGTTTTGCCGCCTTTTGATGGTGCACCCACATTAAATCTATTTTTTTACATGTTTATATGTTCAATTTGACAAAATAAAATTCTTCTTTTGAATCAGGATATAAAAGTTTACATTAGATAATGTTTTGATATTTTTCCGATAACTTTCATATTTTAATGAATAGTAAAAACACACTATATATTAATTAAAAAAGACTTTTTTCATTGTAATATCTTATGTGGTTAAATTATAATATTAAATGGTTTTAAATTATAAATAGAATATATTTTTACCATTTAATATAATGTATGTCATTATCATTGATTTTACCTTGAATTCGTAGGTTAAATCAATTCAATCTTTTGCAATGTTTTAAAGAAAACCCCGTTTTCTTTCGACAACGGGATAAATTTTAATTTAATTTCTGAAAATTTTGTGTATTGAATTTGTAAAAATGGATTCCATATTTGGAATCAGTGGATCTAAATTATGTTAATAAGCTAGTTTTAATTTTTGGGAATTATGAATGGTAACTACGGTAAATTTTATTTACCGTAATTAAAGGTAAATCCTGTAATTAAGGGTAAATATAATATCATAAAATTAACCTAACACATGTAAAAATCCTATTTGATGACTAAAAGTCGACCCATATCACCTAAGGGTCGGATTAGATTCATTTAATGGACTTTTGGCCATGAAAATAATTTAATTATTATTAAAACCAAAGAATGTGACAACATGTCACTTTCTTAAATCTTATAAGTATAATAATTTTAATCTAGTGATAATCATCATGAAACTTCAAACATGAATATTATCCAGAAATATAATACAATTATCTACATAATAGGAATTTATTTATAATTTTTAGGGATTAAATAATTATCATTTATTATGACACAAAGATGATGTAGTAATTGTCTTATTAATGAAATATTGACATAATTGATGTTATAAATGCCCAAATAAATGTAATTTGATACTTTTTATGACTTAAATTAATTTTCAAGGTTAATATGACATGTTATTGTTGATATAAGTAAATTTTTTAGAACTTATCATTCTGTTATGAATTTCATAAAAATCATGTACCAAATAGTGTCAAAATTGACATAAATTAGTTTTTAAAAAACATATTATATTTTTAATTGTTATTTAATTCCTAAAAATCTAAGGGTCAGCCAAATGACTTAGATAAGAATAGATATATTAATAATAAACAACATGGGGTTCGTTTGGCTTTTTATTTAATGTTTATTAACCATATAGTTTAAGAAAACAAAAAGACACGGTAAAAGATACATTATTTAACTTAGAGTTAAATCTAATTGATAAGGTTAAAATAATAACCTAAACTTGTCTAAATAGTATTGGATGAGAGGATTTAGACCCATACCCACTTTATCTTAGAAATAAGACCCTTTGGAACCATTATAAACCGAATTTTACCTTAATATAAAATAATATTTTGAGATTTTCCTAAGGTGCCTCTCTCCTCCCTTATAAAAGGGCACCTCCTCCCTCTCCTCCTCACACCAATTTGAGCATTCAAGATCGGCCAACCCCTGACAAAATCTCTTCTCCACTTCCCTAGTATCATCCTAGAGGTCCTGGTATTCTTAAAAGAACATCCTTAGTTCTTTAAGTGGATGTTAATAGAAGGTGCATCAAAAAGAGGTAATATCCATTGCCGATCTTTTTCAATTTCTTTCTTCTTCATCTTCTTCTTCTTTAGTTTTTTCATGATAAAGTAATAACATAAGTATTTATTATATACTGATATGTATTATAAATATGAATCAACTCTAATTAACCTTATATCCATCCTACGGAAAAAGGAAATCACCGCGCGTGCGTACATACGAAATACCGTCTCCACACTGTGGTGTAATCTATTTTCCACCACCACCTTACTTGGATTGGTATAATGGTGTAAATAAGGACTATATATGACTATTACAAAGTGATATTGATTCTGAAATTTTGTGCATACACTCAAATACAATTCCAAGATCATGATAACGATATCATCGCTCGTGCGTACGTACGGACTACCGTCTCCACGACGCGATGAGATTCATTCTCCACGTTAACCGTTCATGAATGATTATAAAGTATATATAATAAGTAATAATGAAATATATGACAAAATAATGATTCTGTATTTATGTGTATATATATGTATTTCATCCACGTCCATGTTTCCTCAATATGTAATATTATTTCCATTCACCTACAATTGTTTAAATCCTATTTTGCCATTCGGTGAGTTTTTAGTAAAAGATATGAAAGCAATCTTTTGTCGTTTTTCGTACGAGGTACTTTTTGGATTTTCCAACAAAAGTATGAAAAGTATGTTTTTTAACTTATACAGCATGAAAGGATTTTTACGGTTTTATAAATCCATATTTTCAAGAAGCTTCCTCCCAAAGATTTCATGACTATTTTCAAAAAAATCCTTTTCTTTTAAAATTTCATGACATTTTGTGAAAGGAAAATGATTTTGAAGAAAAAAGGATATTTTCCTCAAGAATTCATTTCAAGTGTTTTATCAAAATTATTTTCCATCTAAGATGAAATTATTTCATATGTGTATGTTTCAAGAATAAAGTCTCTATGATTTACATGGTTTCAATTTTCTTATTATGAAATGATATCCATTTTTTTATATGGATTTTGTGATTATGTGATGATGTTTATGAAACCCATTTTATTTGTTGGGTTATTATGAATGATGTATGTTTATTTTGTGGCACAAGTACGAATGATTTAATTATTAGATGGGTGGGACCTATATCTCCCTCCAATGAATTGGGTAAATATTTTATATCTCATGAGATAGACATGGCTGGAACGGTAGGTTATACCAGTTCAGTGAAACAGGACTGAAACGAGGGTGAATCGGTTCAGAAATGGACTTTGTCCACTAAGATAGTCTTGGAAATGAGCCTTGACTAATAAGATATGATTCTCTATTATTATGTGTGTGTGCCACAAAGTTTCATGTTTTATGTTATGATTATTGGGATTACATTTCACTACTATGATATATCCCATGTTATTAAATTATGATCTCTTTTGCAGGTTAAGATTTCCAAAAGATATGTTCTTATAAATATGATGTGATTGATATTTCTTTTGTTTACCCTTACTGAGAATTTGAGCTCACCCTTATTATGTTTTATTTGCCCCCAGGATATAAATAAAGGTTTTAGGTAAAAAAGAAAAATGATCTTTATGGGAGAAGTTGAAGATGTGTCGCCATGATTAGAAGATTATATTCTGAGTTTCCAAAGACACTAAACTATTACGGTCCTCGTGTGTGTTTTTGTTATGTACTAAGTATTCCGCAAAAGTAATGTAATTTCTATGTATGTTAATCTTCAGGTCTCTACAAGTAGTGACTTTCTATAAGAATCCCACCCTTCAGCAAGTGGGAGTGAACTGACTACCTAGCTACAGAATCGATGAATGGAGTTCTGATTGGAACTCCACCATGTAGTCAGTATATAAACACAATCCATTCAATGGGGCTATAAAAATAATAAAAAATATTTCTGACACCACCGGCTTACTGATGGAAGCCAAAGACTATCCAATGACCCTAATATGTGATTATAAGTGCTGGGTAGTGTCATGGTTTTCTCCACTCAAAACCCATATTTATTTTTTAATCATCATAACTCACGACTAATTTGACTCATTCAAATATAGATCCTCTATTGCAACATCATTGAATATCTCAATTGAATTCTTGGTGGATCGTTGTGTTGATCAAAGTTATATGACACTTATGGTATGATGATCTCAGTTCTGAAAAGGGATCCCTTTATTGTTAAAATTCCACTTATAATTCAATATTCATCAAATTTTTTAATGGTTTATGCTATGGGATATTGGTTTCTTGTATAATTAATTTTATATCCAATACAATAGAAATGGTAAATGATTATATATTTAGAAATTTTGGTTCTTTTTGTTGGAATTGTGGTGGTGTGCATTTCCATTGGATTTTATCATTCTAAAACATGTCAATTTAGATATTTTTGTTTCATAATTATTCATCTATGATCCCATAATTCTTCTAAATACCTTCATATTATATTTTCATATTCCTTATTATATGTATTGTTATTCCATGTGTTCCAAGGAATATGGTTCCATATTATAGCGTTAATTTTCAAGACATTCATTCTATATAATTGAATTTGATTTCTAAAAATGATGAAAATCATGGATTATAATAATATGATGAATATTCATTTCGAAGTGTTTTTTAAATTCATAATAATTTTTTTGGAATGAAATTGTCTTTGGAAATGTTTTTAAAAATGTATTTCTCCCTTCATGTTATTAAAAAAATAGATTCATGGTGTGTTTTTTTGTTTCATATTGAAATTCTATTCATATGACTATGTCATAGCGAACCCAAATGTTATCATTGATGAGATAGGATGCATACTTATATATAATATATTTCCCCATTTACCTATTATTATATGGTAATTTATACACCATGTTCATATGTGGTGGCATGAAGAAAATATCCAAAGTAAATTCATACCACATTGAACTATTCTTATAGGGTATCTTGTACACCTAGTGTCATACTAAACCTGATATGAATACTAATATATTATTTTCATTGAATTATGGATACTCATGAGATTTCATTTTAACAATTATACGTGAAATTCATGATTGAGATGTTTGATAAAATTATTTGGACACATAATATTAGGTATGTGTTCAAAAATTTGGAAAACGTTTTAACTCTCTATATTTTTTTATAAAATAGTATAGAACAGTATATAATATAATAGATTTGTTTACCTGGTCATAATTAGTATATGATATAAATTCTGTTTTTTAATGAAATGGGGGATTTTGGAAGGCACTTTTGTTCACATACTACAAACACCTAATGGGGTGTGTTGATTTTTTTATATGATGTATTTAAGAGAAAGACATCGTAAGGTAGTAGAGGGTATATTTTTCAATATGGTGTGGGATTCAGTCTATAATATCATGTCACATAGAGTTCGAATTAGTTATTTTTATGTATATTTTTATTTTAATGTAATTTTGATGAAGTGTTTCATAATTTTTGTATCATTTTTGTAGCTATCATTGTTTTAGCATACAAACATTATTTTGTATCATTATTTCACATTGTTATATTGTCATTGTGGTGAAATAGTTCCCAATGATAGTTCATAGATACTATGAACATTTTTCTAGCCCTTGGGGGTCGAGAATGACCAAAAATCCATATCTAAACCATTTAGGTTTTATGATAAGTGTGTAATTCTCATTGATTTATAAATTTAGAACATTTCAATTTCTAGCTCAGTTTTCTAGTTAGACATCTACACATTAGTGGTTTATTTTTCCAATGTATAAAGGTAAAAATATTGAATATGGAATGGCCTTAAATAATTTTCAAATAGTACATTACACACTAGTTACATTAATTTAACTTATTTTATAATAAAATGAAAATATCAAAAATATTTAAATTTGGTTGGTAATTAGGATTTTATTAGAGTTGAGTATTTCAATAAATTTATGTATTTAATTACCTTTTGGAAACAGTTTTTCCCATAATATATCCTTATGTAATTGAATATATTACAAATATATGTAAGGTAATTTAGGAGAGGGATATTGATTTCATCTTCTTTGAATTTATCTAAACTTTTCTTTCAAATCTAATAATAAAATTAATTAAATTTGATTCATTAATTGGGGCAAGGTAAGTGGGATGTTGATCACATAAGAAAACATTTCATGAAAAAGGTTTGTTGTTCAGATTTATTCATTTTTATATTCATTTTCTCGATATTATTGGTTATATAAGACCTTTTAAATTATGATTTTATATATTGGTGAATTTCATTTCCATGACCGGTAATTTTTGTTGTCACATTAGAATTGGAATTTGGATTTATTTGGGAAGAAGGTCACCATGGGTCTTATTCATCAATCCAATATTACGTCTTAAAAGTTTTTTAATTTCATAATCATATTTATCGACTCCTCAATGTTAGTATATGGTTTTTATGAACATTTTGTTCTAAATAATAGTATAGTTAATAAATTAATATTCACTATATAAATGTCGTAGGTTGGTAATTCAATTTCAATGATTATAACTATTATGAAAATGTGTGGGTAAATAGATTGTTTATAGGAATAATGGTGTTTATTAATTTTTAAATAATTTAATTTGATATGTCACATGAGAACTGTCTCTATGTACATGATTTTTATGGGATTTTTAATTGTCTACATTAGTAAGAGTGAATATATCTTTAAGTGTCTTACCACTGATCACATATGTTAGTAATGTGTTTTGTTGAATAAGAAAGTCAAAAAATCATTACATGGATTCATTTCTAGTTGGATATCATATGATCTATTTATCTAACCCATGTGGTAAGTTCTGCAGTCATAGACATGTACAAATTTATTATTGAATATTTCACAGTGTGGGATCCTGTGTTAGAAATACATATTGTAGACAAATATTTTTAGTTCATTTAATTAACCATATTATAATATTTTTTCCAATTATTTAAAAACAAATTATAACTACTGTAAATGATGATTATGGTATTATATCATTAGAATCAAGAAATTATGGATAATACGACTAAGGAAGTAATGTTATTATGTTTCTAGTATCCTTCACAAGTAATCTTGATTCTCACTGATAATAAATATAATAATTATTCTATGATTTTATTGATTCTAAAAATATGTTTTCTTTAGAGGTGTTCTTTATGAGGGTGGTAAAATAATAAATGAAGACTCCTCTAACATGGAATCCATCTTTCGAATAATCATGTATGATGGTTTCATATCCCCTTTTTCGATACTCTATCAAGATAGTAAGAGAAATATCTATAATTAACATCTTTCTCTTTTACAAATATTAAATTTAAATTTTTACACAATGTTGAATGATCCTATATGTTTAAATTCATATGCTCCTTTATAAGTCTCCTAAACATTTGTAATTATAGAATTTTTCATATTAGAAATTAAATTTTCCCTTGAATTGTAGTGTAAATAATATTATTAATATTATTTATTAAATTATGTGGGCATTAGTGTCTTGCGAACTGTTATTGATTTTTTACCAGTATTTTATTTATGCATTTAAAGTGAAAATTTTCTTATCCACTTATTTTTCCAAATTAATATTATCAAATTTTATTTTTTTTATTGTTAATTTTTCACAAATATTTATCTATATTTGTAAAGGATCACTACATTTATATATTAAAATTGAATAATTTGTTATAATTATATATTTTCATGAAAATATAATATAGTGATAAGGTTATGGGCTATTGGAGTTTCCTCGATGATAATAGATATAGTACATTAATGATGTTAAACCATTTCCTAAGGATTTAATATTAAAATTAAAATATATTTTTTAATATATTATACTTGTAAATTTGATTGTTTCTATGACATGGTGTAATTTAATGTTTATAAATAAGTTAAGTATTAAAAAAGTAATTTATTATTATCAGTGAAACCAATATAACTGAGAGGTAGTATACTAGATTAAATATTAAATGGTATATTTTAGTTGGAGTTTGTCTTAGTGAAACAAATCATGTAATCCCTCATGAAGGAACTATGTTCAACTATCTAAATTGAATAATCTCTGTAGGAGTTATTTTTGTAAGGTCGTGTGTACTATTTTGGTTAATATGGCAGTAATATAATTCACATGATGTAGAACATTGGTATATATATTCGGATTTTGATCCACTGGGCCTATAGTCTACAAATGTGATGCAATGACAAACATGATTGGATATTTCTAATGACATTGTGAGATATATATGTATTTTAGTGTTGAAAAATTCAAGAGAATCTAGGTGGGTATCCAGAAAGTGTGGTGGGTTTATTGTTTCCTTTCAAATGACCCTCTATCCCAAGAATCGTCAAAAGTGGGATTGAGTGGTGACACAACATATAGTGATCACCATAATAAAAGGATTCAGTTTTTGTAGTGTGATGTTGAAGGTTGTGTAGTTGGGTGAAATTCATGGAACACCAACTAGGAGAATCAAATGAATGATCAGTAAAATAGAACCTATAAACTAGGACTCCTCCAAGATGGATCTGTGATATGATATGGAAGGTTTCATTTTCGTCATAGTAGTTGTGGAAGAACCATCATATGTCTGATATAATGTGATATTAATTAATTAGGGCCACTCAACAGAATATTGGTCACATTTAGTTATTTCATCTTATATTATGAGTTATTGGAATTCTCTTATAATGGAAATTTATTCTCTAATTTAGTGGGATCTATATCTATCTAAAACAAGGGCTTCCAAGACAATCCATTTAATAAAATAGGCATATGGGGTGTTTTATTTTATTTGTAGGGAGAGGTGAAGATTATATCACTAGTGTTCATGGGTGTATGTTGTTTTTTTATAATTTATTCAACCATATATATATATATATAATTATTGATATGTGTTTGATCCTTGTTTTTATATTTCAAATTGATGAATCATATTTGTAGAGGGAGAGTAGAGATGAGATAAATATTGAACAGTCCCCCATCAGTTTTTAGTTTCCATGGGATATTAAAATATATTGATAATTATAAGTTTATCATACTTCTTTTGTGCTCATATAGAAAATAGATCAAATGTGAAATCCTATAATAAAAGAGAAATTTTTAAATATCAAGGAACATTTTAACCACCATATATTGATCATGATTAGTAAAGGGTGAGATATTATCTTCCATACTTATGCCAAAAATTAGTAAATACATCACCAACCAATCAATCAAATTTCATCATATACATGATTTATTTTTTGGTGGTGTATAATAAAATAATGACAAATTTATTAACTAGAAAAATGAAATTTACATTGAACATAATAACATTAAATAACATAAAAATATCTACAAACTAAAATCCATAGGCTAAGGTTAAATAGAAGATATTAATTATAAATATAACATAATGAGGATCTCCCACATTAGAATGATGAATAATTAGGGGTTTATAACACCTTTTCAAGTATCAAAATGATGTATATAATTCTCAATGGATTATTAAATTTCCAAAACCAAAATATTAATAATGAAAAAAATAAATTAATGAACATGATATTTCCTTTTATATCTCTTTCTTCTATCCAAGATCATTCCATGAATAATTAATATGGTACTAATTTATACAATTTATATTATGTGGTACTAATTTATAGTCCCACATTATGGTTTCACTCCCACCATCTCAACTGATTTTATACCTCAATTATATTTTTAAACTCTTCACTAGTTTAATGACAACGTTCTAGATTTAGATAAACAGTTTTAAAGAATATATTTTGAGTATCCACATAAATTTCATGAATTTTATATTTTGATTCATAATTAATTAGGGATATATGATATTTTTTTATATTTTATTTATTTATTTATTTTTAAGAAATAATTATGTGATTAATGTGGTGTATTTTTAGTAATTATATTATTGTGGGATTAAATTCTTGTAAGAGATTCCATTAGATTACCAATAAACATAAATATTATCAATTATAATTATGGTCCATAGATTTTAAATGATGTTTTTCATTACTAATATTGTATTCCCCATGAAAGAATAGTTTATATGGGGATGAATAGATTTTTATCAGTGGTAGAACCTGATAGTAATATATATATATATAGTTATGTATTTATACATAACATGATGTTATGATGTGAGATTACATTTAATGTTAAGAAACTTATTGTGCAATTAATAAATAATTATTGTAACTTATTGATAGAATTTTTAAAAAAGAACACCATATACATTATTAATAAATAAAAAATAACATTGAAAGGAAATAAAAATCTTACCAAAACATGATAAATATTTTTATATATATAATGAGGGAAAATTTTGAAGATAAAATAATAATCTATAATAATAATGAATTTTTACACAAGAGGAGATGTAATTTTTATATAAGTCGTTCACCTTCACATCTGACCTGTTTAAACAGACTCTAAATCCCTTCAAATATCATAATCATCCTTAAATAAATATTTTTAATGAATCTGTTGGTATATTTTTTTGTGAATAAATAATATAAATTTTTTTGAAGGGTTTTATTTGGAAGAATATTATCATGGTAAGGAATAAAAATTGAACATGATGTGTAGGTATGAAAATATTGAATGAAGCTTCTTCTATAGAAATAATTTGATGTCATTTCTATATATACTGAGTACTTCAGGGTTGAAGAATGTCATTTTGATTAGAGAGAGGCTCATAAACCGAAAATTGAGAACATTATTCCATCAATAGTCATAAAAATAAAATTCAATGGAATGTTTCATTATTATTAATTAATTAATAAGTCATATTTTCCATAAAATCCAATTTAGATATATTTTTAGTGTTAATATTTTAATTTTATAAAAATATATATGGAAATTTTTATAATTGAGGTATTATCATTTATATCATTACACAACTATCATTTTTTCTCTCAATATAATGATAAACACTATTCATTTTAAAAAATATCACTATAAAATTTTTATGGCCCCCATTTTGGAGATTTTCATGGCATATAATAACAAAGTCAACATCTCATAAGTATTTTTTACTATTAAATTATATTTTAGTTTTTACAATTTAATAATTAATATTAAAATAAATTATCTCTCATCATTAATATCATATAAAAATATTAAAATCATTATTTCATCTCATTCTTACTCAAACTCTATTTTGAATACACCATTTTAATTGCAAATGTTGATAATTATCTTGATATAAACATTTAAAAACCATATATATAATATTAATTTTTTTATTATTCATATTTTTTCTTTCAAAATTCACTTTACATTGAATAAACTCATTATTATGACTTAATACATTAATTACTTCTTTTTCATCATCATGTCACAATTTCATGAGAATTTAGATGATTTTCTAGATATGTGAATTAATATATATATATTGATATCATTTAGATGATATTTTAATTATTTATGATTATCATAGAAATTCTAGTTAATTTTAAAAAGGTTCACAACATTATATATTAAAATTAAATATTTGGTACTGGAATATTATTTGAACTCAATCATTCATTTTAAAAGGATCTAAAATGTGTTTCTCAAACTTTATAAAACATTAATTTGACTATTTAAATTCAAAGTTACTGTTTTATATATATTCACTACTAAAAAAATCATAATCCACTTTAATTTTATACATAATGTTTTTTATATATATATGATCAGTTTCTGGAAATTCGAAGTTAATGTGATATTTTTAAAAAAAATTACATCATCCCTATAATTAGACATATAATTATATTAAATATATATTTTTTAAAAAATAATTATAATTTTTTATATCTAAAATATTTTAATATATTCTATAAATTTTTCAAATCATTCAAAAAAATCATGATGTTTATAAAATAATGTATAGTAAAATTATATTTGAACTTATACTATTTTTTGATAAATGAAATTATAATTTAAATGTATCACTAAACATATAAAAAAAATTACATTTTGGAAATTTTCCTCATATATAAATATATAAATTAATTATATAATTAAAAAGCATATAAAATTCTCTATTTATTTTTATCAGAATGTTTTATTAGAGATCTGGTATACAATTTACATCCATAACTATAAAATTACAAATTATTTTAAAACAATAATTTAATTTAGAATTATGATGAAATATATTAAATAAAAAATATTCAAATAATTATTTAATTATTTAATATAATCATTTTATTTAATACCACTTGATATATTGAAAATAAAATATATATTTGTATAATAATGACACATATATTTAAATTCACAACCACCATCTTATATCTTACAATTTAATAATTATTTTAAAATTTATTATGATAAATAATAGATATATAAATCCATGATTATATATATATTTAAATATATAATTAAAAAATAATTAAATTTCATAAATATATAAAAATATGAAGTTAATGTATGAAACATTATTTATACTTTAAATAAAACAAACTTTATATCATAAAATATTTAATTATTTTTATCTCATAATGGTTTTATTATTGATCATATAATTTGTTTATAGAACACAAAAAAACATATATACAATTTGAAAATAAATATTTCATGAAAAATTTCATAACATAAATAGATATAAAAAATTTAACGTATATATTATTAAAAACCTAAGGTATCACACAAAGATAAATATATTTTTTGTGACTTAATTGGTGTGAAAATAGTTCTATTTCCTCTTCCATTAAAGGTCTATTCATTATATCCTTTAATTTATTAATATGGGACAACATTTTTACATTTAGGTCGTTCAATATTTTGATTTCTTTAGGCCTGATAAATGAAATACATAAAAAATATGAAATCATATTAATTTATTTAACACGACTCTTATTATCCTTCCCCACATGAAGTGGTTTCATAAAATATTATTCATCCACTATATTCTAATAATAATAATGATTGAGAATGTTTAATGTAACAATACCTCAATATTCAACTAACCAGCAGTCTAGTAAAAAGAATTGTTAATTATCTCTATCACATTGAATATTCCATCTCCTAAGGATATAATATTTGAATTCCATTATTCAAGAATCAATTTTGTATGTAAATAAATACTATTTCATTAATCAATAATTTATCATTCATATGACAATAATTAAAAAAATTTGTGGGTTTGGGAGAAATTTACTATATATAATTGTTTTCCATTTTCATGAAATTTATAATTTAATTTAGAATACCTATTTTCATCCATAATATATATTTCATGAAAATTTATGTAATGAAATCAATAAGTGAATTTTGGACAAATCCCTACACAACTTTATAAGATGTTATTTGTGAAGAAGAACTTTTTTTAATGTTATATTAAATTTTATATATAGAAAGATACTATTTAATTTCCTTAGCATATTTTCAGTGTCCATTCTTAAGATCAATGATATTTTCTAATTCACTACCTTCATTTTTAAAATATTTTGATGATAGAATATTGTAGAGAACTTAAAATTATTATAATTTTTTAAACAATTTCATTGGAAAATATTTAATAAATTTTATATCATAATCCAGAAGAAGCATATTTGGTATCCCATGTATCCTCATTACTCTATTCTAGCTTGACATATCCAAAACATGTAATTCTTTTTATATAGCATCTTATTTTTAAATTCAAATCAAAATGAGGATGTAAATCTGGAGAACTATGGGTGAGTCTTTTTTTGAGAAAATAAATTCATTCCCTTTTAATATTGACCCTTTTAGGGAATATTATTATTCATTAACTGATTCAATGGTGAATTAAATGATTTTTATTACATTTAAAAACAATTGATAAAGGTTGGAACAGTTTTAAAACTTCTTATTAAAAAAGTAGAGTTCTATATTAACCTCAACTATATAGATTTGACTTTACTATTTGCCTATTTGAATCTATCACAGTGCCCAAAAAATCAATGAAAAATAATTTTAGTCCATTATAAATTAATATTATTAATATTTAAAAACAATTATTTTATTTTTGAAAACATTTATTTATGTTCCAAAATGATATAAATGTTAATTAGTTTCCATACTATACAAAAAATATCATTATATTACCAGAAAGTTTTTCCAATCTATGATCATAGAACATTATTCAATGTTCCAATGAATGTACTATACAAATTGGTGGGAAGAATTTTATAACTGTATTATCATTGAATACATGATCAATTTTAAATGAATATTCCCTATTATGTACCAATTTAAATATTATATAGCGATTAATACTTACAAAATAAAATTAATATAAATTAGTTAAATGATTAATCTCTTAAAAAATTTCATATATCCATGGAATAAGATAAGAACACCATGAAATTATTTCATTATTGACTCCTTAATATATTAACAATATCTATGTATCATCTTTTTTGGTTAAGGTACACACCATATAACTCTTTTCTTTGTAATTTTATAATATATTTCGTGTTAAATAATTATTATTAACTATATTAAATAATATATGTTTTCTCATGTATTTTTTGTTGATATTCTCGTCTATTCATTGTGGATGTTGTAGGTATGAGGTTACATTGAGGAATTACACCTCTAAATTGGTATAAACATAATTGATCAAAGCTAATAAATTCAATGTCATACAATTTTAATAAATACATGAATATATTTATAAAAAAAATATTATTTTGGTATCTTTTAGTATCTCTTATTTCAACATATGTACTGGGATGTTTTACCATTTTATCAACTATCCTAAAACTTCTCACTTTTTTCCATCACCAAAAATTTCTTCTTAAATACTCTCTCCTTTCAAATTTATTTTTTTCTCTGATTTCATTTTACTTTTTTAATTTTAAATTCTTTTATAATTTAGTTCTTTTTATTTTTTCACCCATATTTTCTTAATGAAACTTTTTTTTCTCATAGGATTTTATTTTTCATAATTTTTGGGGGAAATTTTTATAAGGATATTGGGATTAAAATTTTGGATAGAATATAAACCCCTATTAGGTGATATTTCAATAAAACAACAACATTATCCATAGTAGAAAATTACATTATTATATCAATAAAAAGTCATAAAATACCTCATTTTTATACTAATGGTGAAAATAAATCACATGTTTGGTATTATTTTCGTAATAAAATCAATAAACAATTCATCTAGTATGGATTTCAGTTCATAATATTTGGATGAACTATTTTTTTCCACAAATTAAGATCCCTTCGAAATCATAAAATATCCACTATCGATAGTGACACTAAAAATATTTTTATGGATCTATAAATCTTAATTGAAATGATCCTTTCATTTCTCATTTTCTATGGTCATGAATATTCACCCCAACACTCATCATGGCATAAAAATACCACCATCATATATAAATTCACAATTAATAGTTTCTAGAATAAATATTTCTTATTTTTTAAAGGTACCTATATTTGTATTCCATTATCTAAAATTTTCAATAGATGTGGTTCACATATGTATATAAATAGTAGGAATTGTAATCACTTCATTGGAATTCCAAACACTGAATATCCCAATTTATCAATGATTACTTCTCAATATTTTTTTAAATAGGTTAGAATTTAACCTCATCACACATATGTAAAACTATCTCATATTTTAGATTATGCTTCATTAATATCATATATCGAATTTCTCCAACAGGTGAAATATGTTGTAGGATTACCCACAATTATTCCCCTTTTATTTTTCCCCACAATCATAACAACTTTGGGGTCAAAATTTTTTATTTCATAATATAGAAAAATGTATACTTTATCAACTATCTCATGATTATTCCCATATTAAAATCATGTCGCTATTACCTTTTGGTACCACTTTTAATTATACAGAGTCATTCAAAAATACATCTCCATGTATTGATCATTAAAAAAATCATTTTTGAATGAAATTGAAAATTTTTGTGGAGTTAAAATTTAAATTTGTATTTAAAAAATATAATCCATATACAGAAAATTCATGAAATCCCATGTAACAAAGAAGAATATGACATATTAATCACTCTAATTTTAATTTGGTACCATCAAATTATGTAGTAATTAGAAACCTAAGGGAATAATGTATCTCAATTTTCACATCGTTTTTATCATAGTGGTATAAAAATATATTTTTATATCTCAAACAACAGATATTCACTAGGGAAATTTTTATCTTTATGAAATATTTTATTGAAATTTTAAATTACAAATAATATATTATTATTGTTTCTACTTTTCCACATATAAGTTGAAAAAATTACTTTCTTAATTATAGTTTCAATGAACCATGCAGGGTCAACTTGACACATACTATATTAGACCAACCTGAATCAACTAAACAAGGCAACTGATTCAGCACATCACATTGGTGTTTAATGTAGATAGAAGAAACTTTTTTGGAATATAACCAAAATAAAACAAAAAATTATAGTAAAAATAAAAATAAATATATAAAACTAGATCCATAAAAAAACAAGACAAATAGGATAATCAAGAAAAGTATTATGTTGACAAGATCAAGACGTCTCCATATGACCATCCCCCACCTATAATCAAATTTTTTATGAAATTGACACCAAAAAGAGAATCCAACATGATACATGATTTGCTTTTAGTTAACTGTTTCCAGTAATAAAACTTCTAAAACTACCAAATGTAAAAAATCTAGGTGTGAGAATAAATCCAAGTATCATAAAAACATAGTGTCTAAAAAAGGTAAAATCAAAATAATACAATAGTTCTTGATTTTTAAAAAATATCAATGAATTTTCAAATATACAAACCCACTAATAAACCATTTTCTTTTAGGTTTTATAAAATAATTTTTTATACATAAAACTAAAAATAGAAAAATTATAAGTGATAAAATTATGAATCATATCAACACACCATTATGTAACAAAATAATTAGATATCTAAATAATAATATATCATGTGAATCCTTTTGATAGAAACTCATGAGAAATCCTACGACAAAAAATGTAAGACAAAATCCAGCAGGAAATAAATTATCCTTAAATGAGAAAAAAACTTTTTATTATGTCCTCACCTATGGGAATGTGTACTGGAAATAAAAGATATCCTAAATCATGATTATATTTGTACCAACCAATATCGATTCCTTTTGAAATCCATCATTTTCACTAAATATTCCCCTAATGGTGCTTCCCTCATTTGGGTTTGCTTTGTATTTTTCTTGATTCACCAAGGATCCTATTGCACCATGTTTCTCATAATCAATTTCTAAATTATTATCAAACTTTTATAAAAATTTATAAAGACAACACAACCCGCATTGGAGCTTGAAAATCTTTTTTCTAATGAAAACCCTATTTATAAAAATTATATTTCTAATAAAACCCTTTAAACCCAATTCAAATGAATTAAATTAATAAGGAAATTTAATTTAATAATTATTATAAGGAATAAATAAAATTTACCCATTGTATAAAAACACATACATCTAGGTCAATGGAATCCTATAATAATTCAACAAAATATTTTGGATCACCAAGGCGAGACCTTCCCAAGATAGGTAATAATTATAATTTAGAAAGGATCGAATGAAAAAACAATCGATCATGAATTTGAACCAAAACGAGAGAAAAACCCATAGCCACAACCCATGATAATAAAGAAACAAAAGGATTCTTACTAGACAGATAAACCCAAACCAAAACGATGATCAATCACTTAAATAATGATCATAACGGTGTGGATATCTCCAAAATCACCCAAAATTGACTAGGGGTCCAAGTGAAATGGTATCAGATAGAATTAATAAAAAAACATTTGAGTTATTAATTTAAAACCATTAGATAAAGGATTTACACAGAATGTATCCCTTTCAATGTGTGTAATCACATGATAAAAAACGATTCTGAAAAACACATTTTCTAAAATATAAATTATGATCTAAAATATTACCTAATTTAAAACCAATACATTTTGTGTAAACCATTCATACTCTCTACATGAATAATGATGTCATTATGATAATAAATACAAGATATGAAACTAGTATACGACATGTAAACCATTGTGTAATTTATGAGAATCATGAAATCTTCCCAGTAACCATAATGTGATGTGTGCATATAATATTGATATAATAAATTCCAGACTCTTCTAAAAACCCAAATTACTAACTCTTGAGTTCTATGACCATAAGGATAATCCAAATAATCCATTAAAAAATTTATAACTAGAATGCATTAATCCAAAAAAATATATACCAAAACTTTGGTTCTTTCTCTTATAAAATTCTACACACCCACATGAATCTAGAAAATGAAACCAAACAAGTATAACAAGAGAAAACATGGGAAATGTTGTACCTGAACAACATAATGGGATGTTAAAGACCCCCCCACTATATAAGATATAGGTACCCAAAAAATCTTCTTGATCTTGGTCTTATAAAAAGTGAAGGACACTACTACCTCATCAATGATTCCCAATCACATGTCTCAAGGATATCAAATCCAAAATAAAATAATACCATAACAAGAGGACTCATTTTGACACCCAGTACAATATCTTGATGATAAATAATCTAAAAAGGATACTTAACCTATGTGAAGTTGGTCTCAAGATAAATTTTCATCCATCTAATCACTTGAGAATGATCTGTTATATACCACCAAAAATGGAAAACAAGAAACATTTCACATATCCTAGTCTAAAAAAGGTAAGTATAATGGGTAGACCACCTTCCCCAAACAACCAAAAATCTCAAATTTTCATAAAATTTTGGTTCCAACATAACCTTCTTAATCAATAATCTAAATCCTATATGAGGAGAATCAATGAGGAAATCATGGTAACCATCCTCAAAATCGATCATTTGATGATGATGGTCCACAAAAAATTTCTATTATATCTATATTATGACCTCAATATTCTAGATTAACATCAAATTTTTTTAATCTCTAAAATTATTCTCAATTCAAACAAGGACCACTCCCCCAACTCTTCCAGAAACAACCTAGATTTATGTGGAAGAAAATATAATTTGTCCATGGGAGCCATTTGAATATAGTCATACTAACTATTGATATATGAGAACTTAAGTAACAAAATATTACATTACCAAGATCCATATAAATATAGAACCCACACCTAGAGTATGTTCACATGAACATGCATAACCATCTATATATGTCCATCAGTCTACGGATGGTATGTCATGCTTAGTGTCAACTATGAAACCATCATCTACTAAAAATATTTCCAAAAAACTAAATGTGAAGATCATTCAAAATAAAATAACATCTATATATAAAAACACAGGAAATGTTATATTCTCTTGGATACACAATTCCACATGATGATCCACATAGATCATATTCATGATAAGTAGGAAATGTGTTGATTTCTTGGTTATATCAATGATCACCCAAATCATATCCATCCCACTAGGATTCATTGGAGAACTAATGAAGAATAATATGGATATTTTCATACCAGAATGGTAAAGGGATAAAAAAACCCCAAAGGTCTGTGGTGTTCTGCTTTAAGTTTCTAACAAGAAAGACATTGTGAACCAAAATCATAAATTGAACACCTCATCCTTGGCCACCAATATCAAAACCTCATATAATAATACATATCATTAGACCCATGATGAATAGGACAAAATTACCATTTCTCAATGTCTATCGACCCCTACCACAAGGAAATTATAACAACCAACTATATACATAAGCACAATGCTACACTAGGATACTGAGATCACTCACACTAGGTCTCCCCACCGTGATGGATTTCACTAGATAATTCTAACATGGTGTATATCATATTGTCAAGAATATTTCACTCATGAAAATAAAAGATAAATTTATTCAATTCATTGAATATATTTACTCCAATTTCATCCACTCATAATATCATCGCACCAAAAAGCTCATCATATACCAATCCTCAACTGATTCCATCACTGTATGGGCCGGAAATTTCATACTCATAGCATATGAAACCAAATTTCATTTCCAAAGAGTTTATTCTATAACCAAATAAAGAAAATTTATAATTCTCAACCCAATTTATTTGTTGCATGTTCAGTTCCCTCCTTGTAAAAATATATTTCATGCTCTTATGATCAGAATACACTTTAAAACACTCAAAAAAGAGGTAATGGTTCCACATTTTGAGTTATTTCACAACTACTTCCATATAAATATTTTGGATATATTTTTTCTTCTAATGGTGGAATAACTAGTGAGAGATATTATCAACCACTTCATTCCCTGGCATCAAGGCATATCCCAAACTCATACCAGAATAATTTTAGAAAACATCATAACTTAACCTGATTCCATAAGAATAAAAATAGTGATCAATTCAACCACTCCATCAACTCCATAAAAATTCTCTAATAGTTATCATTAAATTAAATAATTAAATCCTTACAGAGAAAATCATTCATAAAAGATGTGATCTTTGAGAAATATTGAAAAACTGGTCGATGATAACCAACCATTCCCAAGATAATCAAAATCTTAATCAAATTTATAGGACACATCCATGATATGATATGATGTAACTTATCACGAACAATTTATCATTACCTCTTAGATATCAAATGACCATAAAATCTCACTTTTCATATCCAAAAATCGCATTTGGAAATATTACCTTACAGACATTGTTTCCTAAAGTCATCAATAATGATATCCAAATGGTCCCCATTCTCCTACTCTAATTTTTAGTTAACAAAAATATTATCCATGAGAACCAAAAAAAGGCTCTAATAACTGATGAATGATGTATATTTTAAATTCCATGAATACTGCGAGAGATTTTGTGAGAGCAAATTGAATATCCAAGAATTCGAAATGCCCATACAAATTCACAAACATTGTCTAAGGTATATGTTATTCATGAACACTCAACTGGTAATATAATGATCAAAGGTCCATTTTTGAAAACTAATATTCCTCTCTTAGATGGAAAAAAATATCATCAATCATTGCAAGAAATTATTTTCTATTAATAGTCACATGACTTATATTTTGATAATATGTGCACATTTTGAGACTCTCATCTACCTTCTTGGAAATTAGGAAAGAAAAATACCAAGGTAAAATAGTTGGATGAATATATCCCTTATCCTACACCCCCTTATGTTGGACCTCTATTGCCACAAACTCTATAGGATAAATTTGAAAAGAAGGTATAGAAATGGAAATCATACTCAAGGGAAGGTCAATAAAAACAAAAAACTCTATATAAATTAGTAAACCATATAAATCATCTGTTAATACCCTAGTGAAACCACATACCAGTATACGTATATGATTTCCCAAGAAAGGATGAAATATATCAAGAAATGTCTCTAAACAATTTCATTATATTTCCACTTCATAAGGAAGGACATGCCCTGACCATTATAATCTAGATTCCTACTCACCTTGAAAAACATGAGTGGCCAAAATAGTATATAAGAAAAAAATCCAATGGTGAATAAATTTTATCCAGGCCTTAATGTTGACAATGCAATTAATTCTGATAACTAGGTCAAGGATGTAAATATTGATCCCCATGATGTCTAATTTTACCTTATAGTTTACTATCATCAACTAAAATGTGTGATACACTGTGCTTTATTTTGAAAAAGTTTTCCAAAGTGGGGGGAACATACAAGAACAAAATATGATTCAAATAAACCCAAAATGTTAATTGTATTTGGTGATATGAAATAAATAATATCATATATAAAAAAATAAAACATAATAATATACAAAGTAAACATAATACCTCTAAAAGTAGTAAGAACTGCATAAAATTCCTCTAATACATACTATTCCACATAAAGTCATCCAATCATATCCTTGTGAACATCAACCTTTTTCATGAGTATTATACCTTCTTCTCTAATAATAATGTGTAAAAACCTACAAACCCTTGGTGGATGTGTATCTAACCTAACTTCCGTGGGATATTTTTGTCCCAAAAACATTTGACATGGTAATATTTTCAACAACGATGAAAATTATTATGAGCCACCGTAAAATTAAAGTTAATCTGAGCATTCATTCCACAATGATAGAGGACAACATATTATTGTCTGATAAATCCCATTAAATTGATCCTAACAAAAATTGATCTCCCTTGTGTTTCGTTTCCTATCTATAATATACACCCTTTCTGACTATAGCCTCAACAAAAGTTCCACACAAACCATCCTTCTCATATATATTTAACAAAACTAATTTTTACTTTTCCACTATATACAAAATTTTCTAAAGGAAAATGAATAAATGAAAAACCTCATAAATAAATTCAGTAGCCAATCAAACCACAAATCATTTAGTTACTCCTTATTGAAAAGCGCCAGTTCAAGATGCACCAACTAATAAAAATTGGTGGAATAATCCATAAATGTATGCTTCCCTTTCTCCAAAAACATAAAATTATGGGATAATTCCACATTAAAAATCTTAAATATAAATTTATAATTAAACATTTTATTTAATGACACTGTGAAAAGATCGTTATAAAAACATTGCATAAATAATGGAGGTCTAACATGTACTACCATATCCCTCTAGCATGTACATTGAAAATAATATAATGGGGTCTTTATGAGTATTTATGAGATTGAAAATGCTATCAATAACTTCAAGTCACTCAACATATTCATAAGGTCATTTTTACTATAGATGTTAGGTAAATACTTCTTAGTAAATTTTTATCCATGATCCATCACATTTATTGGGTTTCTAACACCCACATGACCTGGAGTCTGAATAGTGTGGATTATAGATTCAATGAAAGTAGGGAACTTAGAGGATTTTCCTTTAGATATTGTATCCCAAAATCCACTCTCAGATTTGGATGTTATCTTCTAGGAGGACTTTTCTATGAAAATCAAAATACAAAAATACAATATCTTATGGAAATATCTATAATACATATGATCTAATTCTAGTATAAATATTAAAATATTATAATAATAATAATTATATGAAACTATTTGTTACATTGGTCAGATGAAAGAAATTTATGAAGGAAAATTATAATTTAAATAATATTTCCGTATATCATGTTCAAATGTCCTCAAAACCCTTGTCTATAACCTCGGAAAAATTTTATGGATACCCAAGGAAACTAAATTTTTAAAACATAATTGAGAAGGTTGTGCCCCTTATTGCAAATACTACTAGAATTATGCTTGTTCTAACATATGAATACCCCAAAAACATAACAACTCTATGGAAGGGTAAACAGACATTATGTTGTTCATACCTTAGATCACAGATTATAAGAGACCAACCTAAGTATGCAGGACAACCTAACCAAGTTGAGACATTATAGAAAAATGTAACAAAGACAAAAGAAATTCACTAGTAGCTGAAAAAAGAGACAAATAACTAGATTAAAATTAAATGGAAACATATATAACTAAATCCATAGAAATGTCACCAATTCAGAGGAAAATAAATGTATAAATCAGACAAGAACAAAAGGTGTCTTTGTGACCAACCTTCACCTCTATACCATGCTTCATGAAGGAAAAAATTAAATGATAAGACAAATTATACAGAATTTCATTCCTATTACCTTGATCCAGTAATAAGAAATTTAAAACCTAGAAAGAGATAAGTATGGTGTTATTAAAAATCCTAGTATGATATCATCACAAAGTATATACATGCTCCAATAAATTGAATGTAGCATTTTCAGTTTTAAAATTGAAAATAGTTTGAAAATTTATTTTTTAAAATTCAAACTCGCTTGAAATTTATATATGTCCCTTTGGTATTAATAAATCCTTTCAAATAAGTTTATTTAAGAAAAATTGAAATTGGATGTGATGAAATAAGGAATCATATCCACACACCATATGTATGTATGTAAACATATATGTATATGAAATAATCTACAATGAGAATCCATGAGATACAACCTCATAAGAAAAATATTGAGAACTAATCCATGAAATTAACCATCAAGTGATAAATAAACCATAAATTAAAAATTACTCCATATTTTTACAAATAGTATGGGAATGTGTACAATACATAAAATAAATCCTAAACATGGCCAATTTTGGTACTTAGAAATATCGAGTCTTTCCATATTCCATCGATAACTCTAATGAAACTCATAGTAGTTTCACACTCAATAGAGTTGACTATGTCACTTAGAAATGAACCAATGGTTCCCAATGTGCTATGTTCCTTGAAATATTTTTTAATTTTTTTTTAAAAAAATACAAAGATTGTGTAATCCACATAATTCTTTGAAAATCCATTGTTAAATAATACCACATAAATCCATTAACATTCCATGAAATAATTTGAAACAACAGATCACTTCAATTAACTGAATAGTCTATAATTATTAACAAATAATGATAATATTATAATTTTAGCAACCCATTTTATTGAAAAACCAACCTCATAAACCATTAAAACCTATACACCATTGAGAACCCATATTTGAAAAACCTTGAATTGGAATTGTAAGAAATGTCACAAAAAGAAACTGCAAAGGATAAATAAATAAAACAATTGATCAAGAATATGAACCATAATTGTAGCTAATAACATAGTCAATAAAAAATAAAAAATATGAAACATAAGGATTCATAAACATTTTTGGGGTTGTATATTGTGGGTGATTATCTATCTTTATATCCGTGGTGAATAGGGTTTCTAATTGTGAAATGGATTTGATCGAGATATGTACATCAATCCCAAGTAGGTTTTCATTAGTTAGACATGGAGGGGTAGTGATTCTATTGGGTTGTATCCCGCACTTCCATATCTGACTGAATCATATTCCATGATCCATTCAATGAAGAAATCATTTTAGTAAAAGGCTCATTTATATAGTAATTATGGTCTTTAGAAAATTTTCCCTTATCTTAGGTAATTGTATGAGTCTCATTGGATGTTTATAATTTCAAATAGATTAATTTGTTTTTCAAATATAGATTAATTTTTCTTGATAAAGGGCTTGAAGAACATAAATTTTCAATTCTCACATTGTTGATTTTTCATACAGAAGAAGAAATCATGGAATACTCTATTCTTTTAAAAGTGATTAACTCATAATCGAGGATTTAGAGGATAGATTATCATGTCAATCATTAATGGGTATGTACATATTTTATTTACATTAAATTATGTTAAGGATAAATCGTGGGGCATTGAAGCAGTCATCCTTAATCCATGATCTATGAATATATTTCATTATGATCCAATTTTTTGATCAATCATTGATAATAAACTAGTTACTGAAATTTGGATTCAAATATATGACTTAATATAGTTCTTTTGAAACACCAATATACATTGGGATGTAGACTCATATATTGTGTTCTCATAATGTTCGACAGGGATTCCAAGCATGAAATGTATGTCTATCAGTCATAATATAGGTTGATGTTTATTTCCCTTCTATTCTGACTCAAACTATATTCCTTGGTTATCCCAATTTATGTCGGATATTTCAATTCTATATGATAAAATTACATATATGTTCTTAAAATTTATATGCATTGAGAATAATACTGATTAATTATATTGGAACCAATATTTATCTAACTACAAGAAGCCAGATTAGATAATCGACACATATACATTTAAACGGATGGACGGTGGCCATTCATTAAACCACAAATTATGTTGTACTATGGCGTATCATGTTCCAACTATTAAAAATTCATTTACCACTTATTCTTTATAACTTATTTAGGACATGGAGGCTACTACTGAGAAGGATGATAGTTTATCAAATGTATATGAATCTGATAAAATCTTCATATTCAACATAGAATCCTTATATTATTGGGAGGTTAGACAGCCTATGGCTCATTATGTTCATGGGGCTATACAATCACAAAATCATTGTGAAAACTATATGGATTACGATACATTGGATAAAGATGATTTTGATCTAGTAGATCATCGTGAAGACCTATATAAGATTTTTTTCAATAGTAAGGGTAAAATTTCATTAACGTATCAGACATTGTCTGGACCATGTGAAAGAATACACCAAAATGACCCATGGTTATCTTTCTTCTGATAGTGGAATAGAAGAATTTGTTTTAATAGAGGTAGTGGATCTCTCTGGAGAGGTTACCATTCCATGAGGAACTATAATCTATTACATGAATGCTTTAGCTAGTGACCATATTTCACAAATGGGAAAATATGAAACCATCTAGATGATCAATATAAAAAATGTAGGAGCTATCCAAAAGATAGGATATTGGGCATGGGCTCATGTAGAGGATATAAAATATTATTGTTATTTACTTTTGAATAATGACAATAAAAATATTGATATGATCGACATTGTAAGGGAAGCTTCCAATGGGAAGGGGAAATTGAGGGGATCTTCTCGATAGGCAAGGGAAAACACACATTGAATTTATGAAATTTTATGTCAATATAATAACATGGATTTTTTATTGAGCTATTAAAAAATATACTGGTAACGAGAATAAAAAATATCAATTTCTTATCATCGGGCTCTGATTTGACTATAGATCCCATCTTACCAAATTTCAACACTCAAGATGATGCCGTCATGAATTAGAAGAAACCTAAAAACTAGATGCAATGACATCATCAGAGAGGAAGGGGTAAGGGTTTATTACAGTCAACATGATGTTTTTTAAGGGCATGATATATGGTAAATTTCTTTTTCTGATGTCCTTTAAAAAATATTTTGTCAATTTACCCCCATTTTATTTCACATTAATTTTTAAATTAATTTTCTAGGTGTAGTCAGGGTCTTTAACCAATAATAAATCCTCTTTGAGTTAGGATTCATACCCATAAATATAAAAAACAACCATAACGATGATCAATTATATAAAAAGTGATCTGAAAGAAATTGAGATGTCCAAAATTTATAAATATTTCCTTATGGTGCATGATTGAGGGTTGTGGACTAAATGAAACACGAATCTGGAGATCCATACATTTAAAATCGATAAACAAGAGAATTCAAAAATGTGAATCTCATTCATGTTGTGTATTTTAAAAATATAAAAATACACCACAAATGGATTTCCTCATATAAAAATAAAAACATTAACCATTACATGATGAAAATCTAATACAAAACATGTAATCATTCCATTCCCTTAATGAGACATGCGATATCTACATAGAAAACATTACATTATGTGAAACAGATACTCTATGTGTAAACCATTAATTACTCATAAAGGACTCATGAAATCTTATAGGAATACATTAAATCATGTCTATCCATTAAATTATTTGTAAATTTCCAATGGATAGTAGAGAGCCTACATTCTTCAAAAAGCCCAAAAATCCAACTCTCTTGTTAAATGAAGTTGTGGAGAACCCCAAAAATCAAGTAATCCATTTATAAATGGACTAGATTATAATTAAAACAAACTTCCCTAAACATCATGTAATATTTATATAATAATATCTACATTCATTAAAAGTACAAAAATTCACAAAGGCAATGTCAAAAATAAATAAAACATGAAAGTGGGAGTATCTAAAATGAATAACAGGTTGTTACAAGTCACCTGAGAGGTTCCTCATGTAGAGTTGTGTAAATATGGATGAAAATTATTCCTTATAACTAATATTAAAATAGTTTATAATGTGTAATAAAATAATATATATCAATGATACATATAATACAGTGAAAACCAACTACTGATAAAAATGTTGAATAGGACAGGACCAACAAGTCATTATATAGCCAACCATCTCCTCTAGAACATAAATCCAAGACTAAGATGAAAAAAATATAAATTGTAATTTAATATAATGATAATCCTTGTACATTAGTCCAATAAATCAACTTCTAAAAACAAACAAGAAAAAAATTAGTTTGTGCGCACAAAGACAAGAATTGCTTCACCAATGAATCTATAAAGATCTTATAATAAGAATTCAATATCTCTAACATTAATAAAACAATGATAACATTATAATTTAGTATATTAATACACTCTTTCGAAAGTCCAATGGTTTTCATAAAAACATAACATATTCCCCAATTCTAGGAATACTTGATTAATGAATGAAAAAATTTAATCATATATAAAAACTGTGAGTGGATATACCATAAGATAAGCATGTGATAAAATAACCATGAAGAAAAAAACATGTGATAAACCAAAAACAAGCCCAAAAACACACTATTTGAGATCTAAAATATAGGGATACACATTGAAATAGAAATTAAATCCCAATTCTAGGCCTATTGTAGATTCGAACACTATTATCACTAGTGGAATTACACAGTAAATTGACATTAAACGACTAGTTTCTTTATAATTGAAAAGGGTAAAAAGTATATTTCCTAATGAATAAAATGTTTATAAATGTTACAAGTTGGTAAAAAACAATTTAAATACCATTCTAATAATCAATAAAACATTTTCACATATAATAATTTTAACTACTAGGATTTCAGACACATTTTTAAACAATTACCAATAAAAATGGATTTCAGCGAACAATTGGTTTTCATATTCCATTTTTGAAAACATCCTATTTAAGAAACATGTATATATTTTTATAAAATGACAATAATAACAAATAAAAATTAAATGAACTATCTAACATAATTTATTAAAATATTAGGTAATTCATGAATGAACCCCTTATATAAAGACACCTACAAAAAAATTGAATAAAAATTAATAGCTTTCAAAAAAATAACATCATGAAAGAGTATATTAGGTTCATATTATCATACATATATATTATAAAAATATAAAACCTATTTAAATCCAATTAAATCCTTCAATGAATTTCCATTCATTTAAATATCATATAAAAAGAGTAGAGATCTACTAATGAACAAAAAATAGAATGGAAAACCAAATAAAAAAATGAAAGATACTTAGAACATACCCATCTAAAATGATGAAATTACATTTTAAATCTAAAATAAAATGACATTAGATAATTGGTGGAGGTTTATGTCAATCAAAATGAGGATTGGGGTGTGATTATACATAACAAAATCTACCATAAAATGGTTATATTTATGTTCTAGTCAATCGATGGGCCATACATGATTTGGTTGAATGGTTACAATAATAATCTATAAAATATGTTTGGATGTTATGTCAAGACACATGCCCTCCATGTGTAAGCCACATGGTTTGGGAAAACCATCATCAAAAATTGTAAATCACCTAGAATACTCCGAGACCCCACCTGGTTAACATGGAATGTCTCTAAGATTGACAAAAAATGCTTAAATTCTGAAAATCCCCATAGAAATCTTAGAGAGTAATACAACATGGCTACCAAATGGTTTGTAATAAATGTGGACCAAATGAATTCATGACATAACTTCTGTAAAATTTTAAATTTTCAACATCAATTTACAAATTACCTCATGAACTACATTTATGACCAAGGATGAATAAATTAACGAAAAGTTGTGATTAAATGAGATTATAATTATCTCCACCAAGAAATATTCTCTTCCTTGAAAAATGATGATATTCATAGGCTCAGAAAAAGAAGTTAAATGATGACTTATTAAAAACTCTCACTCTCACATCTCATGGATATCCCTTAAACACTACCATAAAATAATTTTTAATGGGAAAAGTTTTCCACATAACACCTTTTTTGAGTGATCTATAATCAGAACTAGTTTCTCAAACACAATGATGTTTGGATCAAGATTAATATCCTTCGATTCAATAATAAGGGAAGGATATGGTTGACACCACATATACTTGGAATCATAAAAAAAATTGAATATATTTCAAATGATATTTAAAAAATAACTGATATGTCACCACTTAATTTTTCTCTATGATATTAATGTGAAATAATAAACTCATTGGGAAAATAGAGAGCTTACCAAACATAAGATGTTCCATGAGTGGTAAAAAATGATGAAAAGTCAAATAACCATCCTCAAACTCTTGAGGATAATGATGTGGACCCACATATGTTTTCTGATGACACTATGCAATGACCTATCTCTTTAGGATCACCTACACCTTTTAACTCATTTCTAGAAAAAGACATAGCACAACCAAGGACCCCTCCCCCAACTCTTCCTATTATAAGGGAGATATATATAGCTACATAAAAATTTCATCATAAGGTTTCATATTTGTATAGGAATAAAATATATATATATATATATATTATAATAATGTAAAAATATTTAATAATTAATATTGGTAATCAAGAACACACACCTGTAGAATATCCTCATGAATCTGAATAGCTCTCTCAATCTGTCCATCAGTCTGGTTATGATATGTCAGGATAAATTCCAATTGGGAACCTATTTCATCATGAAAAAAATTCTAGAAACAATATGCGAACCATTGGATCATATTAGAAACCTTTTCACATGGAACCCCATGAGGTCTAAATATCTATTAGACATACAATTACTAGAGTTGTCATATGTGCATCATCTACTTTATATAAATGAAATGTGATTATTTCATGAATTGATCAATGATCACCCAAATTTTATCCTTTCATAATGGATTATATAGTAAACCAATTTTTTAATATATATAATGTTATTCCCACTAAAATAAATGAATGGTTATTGGTTTAAACAAACATAAATTTCCCTAGTTTTTCCCGTTATTATCTTAAAATTCAGGCACCATAACCCAAATTCTTAATTCTTTCTTATCATCCATGGAAATCGATAATAAAATATCATATCATGATACATATTGGTCATCCAATGTTGTATGTACAAAAACGAATTATTTACATTATCTATTAATTCATATATATAAAATAATTCCACAACCAACCAACATTGGATACACAAAGTACAACTGAGATACCTACGACCAAAAAAAAATCTCCCCACAATTTAGGATATCTCTAAATGCCTATCACTCGATGTTATGAACATAAATGAGTTAAAATCACTTATAAAATCATGATTAATCCTTTATTTATTCCTATAACACCTTCCCATTAGCTACTTCAAGTACCTATAACATCTCAACAAACATACTCATCCAATACCACCCATATTGTGAACCTTTCAAGGATTCAGTTTTTAATTTCATAATAATTGTATAAATTTCCTTATTTAATTTCCAAGATGTGTGGGAAATTTCAATATAAAATCAATGATCTTACATAAATTAGTTTCATTATCACAACCTCAAATCCAACTTTGTTAAAATATATGCTAGGATTTTATGATCTCAATACACCAAAAACCATTCCCCAAAGGGATAGTGGCATTAGATTTTGAGTACATTTATAATTACATCCAACATAATATCATGGGTTCCTCACGAGGGAATATATAGTGAGAATTTTATGCCACCACCAATTTCTACTGCATCAAGACACACCCCAAACCTGTACCTGAACAATCTCAAAATACACTATACCCCCAAACACATATAGAGTGAATCAAATATCATGATGAAGTTAAACTATATTTAATTTCTCAAAATATCTATTACATTTTTTAACCCACTCAAACAATAAAGCATAATGGGTCAATGTTATCTCTATAAATTCATGCTCGAAGAAGATCAGAATAAACATACTAATGTAAATATCCAACCTAATGAATCCTTGGATTTCAATCAAATTTTTAAGTTACAAAAAGTACATAATAGCATGGATCTTTTTAGGTTTCCTTAATATTCCACTCTTAGATATAACATGATCCCAAAATGATATTTATTATATTTAAAATTCACATTCTAAAATCATACAATATTGAAGATATTCCCTCAATTTTTTATGAATAATATCAAAATGCTCTTTGTGTTCCTCCTCAATCATGGAGTAAAGAAAAATATCATCACTGATAATGACAATGAAATATTCCAAGAATGAATTAAATATCTAGTTCACCAATTATATATATATTAAATAATCATTAGTTAGACTGAATATAATAAAGATAAAATGAATATAACATCTCATAAACACATTCATATGTATGTGTACGTCACAAAATATCAAATGGTGGGACACTAAACACATTTTAATATTTGAAAAATATAATTCCCTTCATAGTTTATCTAAGAAAACATCAATAATTACCAATAAAAAAATTTTCATAATAGGAACATTGGTAATATTTCAAAAATATACAAAAATTATAAGGTTTCTGTATTTTTTTATAGGACATAGGTTAGGGGAAGCCCTTGGGGAAATGTTGTGATGAATGGGCACATTATCCTAAAGGTCTACTAAATTCATCTAAAGTGTAATCCATTGGGAAGGCTCCATATCATATGATGTAATAGAAATGGGCATCGTACATAAATATTGGTCAATGGTAAACATGACCTTTTTATGGGGTGGTAAACAAGAAAAATATGTTGGGAATACTATAGGGTAAAAAAACACCAAAGGAAGTGGATTTATAAATAAAGGATCAATAGAATCTAGAAATATCTCCCAAAAATAACATGATATCACCCCAAAATATTTGAGAACATGCCCAACTCTCCCAAAATAAGGATCTCACTCAATGTGAATGACATGAGTGACTCCATCATGAAATAAAAAATTAACTATATTTTTAAAAAATACATTCTTGAAATTAAAAATGATCATCCAATCAATGCCAATAATATGGTCAATGATTACATGGTCAATAACAAATAAATCTCATTTCAAATCATGGTGGGCAATAATCACCCAACATGGGTGAAATTTGAACCCTTGGTTGGACCATTTCCCCAGTGGAAATGAATGACTAAAGCAAAATGTACTAAGTGTCAAAAAAACCAGAACATGTGATTCATCTTTTTTGATATAAAATAAAGAGTAAAAGATGTATCAAATATATATATTATAATAGTTGAATAATAAATATGGTACCTCTAACAATAGCTACTCATGCTTAATATTCCTCTAGTGTATGAAGATATTAATAAAGTCTTCCATTCTATAAAAATCCTTTTTATCTATTAGTCACATAAAAATCACCCTTTTTTGGAGGATAAGACCCACCACCCACAGAGTCATCAGAATTAACATTTGAACTATTGGTACTATTGTATTTATCCATTCTTTCTTAAGTCATCCTTCCACAAAAATATAACTAATAGCCGTAGTTTCTTCCATGAGTATAAGTATTAGGATACACTAAAAAATTATTCTTGGTAGGACAACACCTTTCTCACTGATAACAAATAGCATTCTAGATTCCTTATAAAATCACCAAAACTAATTTGGAATACCAATTTAATGAACAATATTCTATTAAAAAATATATAGTTTAATATATACATAGATAAAATATAAGAAATAAATATAGAGACTGACGATAGGTAGATATATATATATATATATATAGATTGAACTAACTCAATCTTAACTACATCGGTTGATAAATTTTATTTAAATCATTCCATGAAAATGAAATGAATAGAAATTTCACTAAAGGTAAAAATAGGGTCTCGTATAGGAACATACTAAGGTAGTATTTTGGGCCAGTATTTCAGCATATTCCAACTCTATTTTCCTTTTCCTTGAGGGAATATTCTTCTTAAATATATAAACATAACTACCTAGTTATTGAAGAATATTTATAAATTAATCCACATACATATTAGATTAATATTGAATTGATAAAATTCCATAAAATTTCAATAAAAGCTAAAATATATATCCATTAGGTTTTATATAATTTTCTCTACGTAAGATTGACACTGACTAAACATATGATTTTTCACTAAATCTTATAGTTACGTGAATTTGCGGTTACTCAAAAGGGAAACATGCTAACAATGACATCCTAGACCTTCTATCCAATTATTTTTTTATAAATATGGTTGTTAAGGTGAATAGGGAATTTATGGGGGGGTTTCCTAGAGGTACCACATTGGTGGTGTTTTACCAATGGTTGGCCATTTGGGTGGTGGATCACCAATATTGGAACATTATAGTAGTAGATATTCAATAATTTCTCATTCTTCAATTGGATCACCAATGATTGACCATTATTGTACTGCATCACAAATGCTGGTATTCTAATGGTGTACCACAAATGGTGTATCATTCTACATATGGATATCAAATGGTGGATCAGTATGTTAGTGGATCCACAATGGTGGACAATTATAGTGGTGGACAACCAATGGGGGAATCATAGTGATGGAACCCTAACTATGGAACCCTAGTAGTGGAACCCTAATGGTGGTAGCCTAATATAGGTACCATGGAAGAGGAACCCTGATGGTGGAATCATGGAGGTGTCTCCCTGGGGGTGGAACCCTAGAAGTGGAACCATGTATGTAGAATACTTGTAGTAGAACCCTAGCAGTTGCATCTAGATGGTGGAACACAATAGGTTTAACCCTAGTGGTGGAACAATGGTTGTGGCACCATGGTGATGGAACCCTATTGGTGGTACCCATGTTTTGTCACCCTTGTGTAGGAACCCTTGAGGTGGCACCCAGATGGTGGCACCCAAGTTGTGGCACCGTTGTGCTGACACCCTGGTGGTGAAATTCTAGCAGTAGCACCAAAAAAGTTGAACAATCATTAATGAACCATTGAAGTTGCACCTTGGAGGTGGAATCCATACATGAGCACCCTATACATTGAATCCTCTATTTATTACAATGTATGTGACCCACTAGCAGTGTCACCATAGGAATGACACCTTAGAATTGGCCACATGGGGTGTGCTACACTGGTGGTTACACCCTCACAATGGAACCTTAGAAGTGGTAACCTGGAAATGTAAGCCATGTGATGTTATCTTGGAGAGACAAATAGGTGGTGGAACCATATATGTGTAACCCTGGTGGTGGCACACTAGCGATGGAGGATAATAGTGTTTCATGCTTTTTTTAATTGTCCAAAAACTCCCTTTTTTATTTTTATTTGATGAAAAATGGTTTCAATGACTAAATTTAAGAATATAAACTCCATTCAAAATGTCATTAAGAATCTATTAATTTTTTTCAAATACCTAATACCTTTTGAATTTCTAAAAAACAAGGGTTTAAAGATATCAGACATTCATGGCCAATTTAAAATCATACAAAATCTCACTGGTTATCGATCTAATCTTTTTAAAAATAATATCTTTTTCTACTTCACTTGGTCTTCCATTCTCTATATATGGGAGGTTTCAAATATTTTTTCCACTGGATTCATGGATCCTTATTTCATTAGTTGGCTTGAGATCTCCAACAATGGTTTCCTCCTACATGTGATCCCCCTATCTCTGGTGTATCATTTTCGAGTAAAACATCCTTTATCTAAATATAAATTCCCTCATTTCTAATTGTCATGTATCGTGATAGAGAGGTTACACTTTTCATTTATTGGGAGTTAATTTTAATCAAGATTGAAAAAACATAATTAACCTATTTAAATTAAATACAAAGGGGTTTGATAATCCTTTGTATGTTTATATATATATATATATATATTTGATTTGTTATTTTGAGTTTATCTATAATTTTCATATAACTAATTACCTTGGACATATGTATCACCTGTTTTTTCATTTTTTTTATATGTTTATATTCCCATATTGTGTGACTTCTTTTTACACCACCAAAAATAAATTCATAACCCCATATATTTAGTTAATGAAATGAAATCTCCATGATCTTATAGATTTTGAGATAAACAATTATATAGAGAAGCCAAATTTATTGATGTAACTTGAGCGAAATCCTAAAAATGTTGTTGTATGAGCTGTAAAATGTTTGAGATATAGTTTCCAATTATTTATTGGCTATGATGATCTGATTAATTATTAGTTTATATATTATTTAGCTTGTGGGAGGATGTTTTTGTGATATGGATGGGTAGGGGCTATGAGGGTAGTTGTATTATGGTTTAGTAGTGGTTCCATTTTGGTGGATGTGGTGTGGTTGTGAAGAGGGGCTATGATGGGGTTGGTTATGATAGTTTCATGCATTCTAATGGAACTAAATTCATGAAAATTATTTAATATTGAAACATTTAATTAATTAATTCATGAGGGGATGTTTATGACAACACTGCTCTTATTAAAAACTTATACATGATTTTTTACATAAAACATCACTAGATATAACAAGAATATCGAGAGTTTTAGTGTCTCTGGGGCTTAGGATCATTACATAAAAACATGAAACATGAAATAAAAAAGCATTATTGAAAACGCCCTTTACATGACCACTACATTCCCTCGTACTTAGCATTTCATGGGACAACCTAAGGACATGCTTAAGAAAAGGGTGAGCTATAAAGCCCAGTAATGGAGTACACATGGAATAACATGAGGAGTACAATACATGTTAGAAAATAGGCATATCAATACATCATAAAAGAAACATTAACATAAAGGCATGATAAAGCATGATAATCATAACATGGAAATGTGGCAACAACACTTAACATGGAATTAGTAGGAGCCAAGGCTCATTGCACATAGAGCATGAGTAAATCCTCATTGCACATGAAGCACGAGTAAACCCACGTTTCACTTGAATTAGCATGAGTCAACACTCATTGAACATGACGTATCATGATACCATACTTTACCCAATTCATTGGAGCGCTATAAGGGCGCACCCTTCTTAAAAATTTCATTTCATGCATAAGTGTGCTACATGGATCATAAAACATGGATTCATAAAACATAATCATTTATTCCACGATAAAGGAATGTGGAATTCATACAAGAAAATTTACAATCAATATGAAAATGTGCATAAAGGTGAATACCCTTGATGGAGAAATGGGCATGGTATTCACTACACAATGACATTGGCTTAGAAAATTGGTGCGATTTCTGCAGCGTAACGGTGTGACATAAGAATTCATAAAAATGGTTGATGAGAGATAAAGGGGTTACTTATCATATTTACATGTAATGGACAGTAAAAATTTCATATAGATATATTCCCCAACAATTGTAATGGAATTTAGATTCATGATACAAAATTATTGCTTGAATGTAAAAGAAGAGAGAGAAGTTCCTTTCGGAATTTCGACATAGTAACAGGTGTAAATGGGAGGCATTTAATGAGAGATAAAGGGGTATCCCATAATTAAAAAAAAATTAATAGGGCAGTATGTGGGAGGTGAGAAACCATACACCAACATTCATAATTGAATGTAAAAGGGAAAACAACTGAAAAAAAAATTGACAAAAATGAGAAAGGAAGAAAAAAACCCATACTTTAAAGTGTGCTTCTAAAGGATAGAGAGAGGCTTTTTAGAGGATTCTTGGGAGCTTGGGGAACCATGGGAGGATTACAGAGAGAGTAGATCAGATGTTGTACTAACTTCAAGTTCCTTGAGTGAGGATGAAGTGGGAGATTGGGTGGGTTTATATAGGAAAGGTGAGGGAATTCTTTATTATTTAGGATTGGGACCCCTTATATTAAATTAATCCAAACCACAATCCATCCCATGGTTTATGCCCATGTTTTATGGAAAAGGTAAGGGGAAAAATATTTTATAAGGTAAAATTCCTAACTTCTTAAAATAATAAGGTTGATTATGTGGAGGTGAGTCACACTCCCATGGAAATTAATTTAAAAAGGAAAGGTGTTGAATAAGTATTGAGGGTTCCATTAATGCATTGAAAAGTAAGTCAAAAAAACCGAAAATCACATTATTTTAATGTTAAAACATATATTGGCCGAACATAAAGATTATAGTATTTTATTACATCACTATTGGGTCATTATGATGTCATAAAACACATTAAATATTTAAACGGTATTTAATTTTTACCCAAAAATTTGACTGTCTCAAAAAATTATGAAAAATTCACCGTTGGATAGTTTCGATGTCCTAATTCCAAAAATAAAATTTATTTTATCTAAATAATTTTCTAAATATGTTAATTTTTACTTTTAAAATAAAAGACGACATTTATCGAAAATTCACGGGTTTTGAAAGAAATAGCTTTCAAACCTTAATAAAAATTTTAATTGCATTCATAAAATTATAAGATCATTTATATTTAATAAAAATTAATTTAAGAATAATAATATTATTTTATAAAAATATTATTTAATTCAATAAACCCTTAATTTAATAAAATAGATTTCTTAATTAAATAATAACTAAAAACACCATTTGTACATTAAAAACTTTTTACATAGTATCAAAAATGACTAGAAATTATATTCATTATTATATACAAAAAATAATGTACATGAACATTATACTACTTATTTGTTACATAAACCCTTAAAATAGCCGCATAATACCTAAGGGTAAGGTGTGCGATGGTGACATACTCTTGGGGTGGCTCAGATAACATCGCTCGAGTGGTAATTTTAATCAACTTCCACTTTTCCCGTAGATGGTCATGTTCGAGCTTGACATGATGATGCTCAGCTTGGGCTTGGTCAAGGGCGAAGCCCAAAGACGCCACCTCTTTTCCGTGCTATGAAAAATGGGATTCGTATGGAGAAATTCTACTGGATGAGGCCATTGCTTCATTTGTCTGATTAAATTGGATTTGTTAAAGTCCTATATTTATACTAATCATGTGATCAATGTTGAATGGCCATATTAGCAATGGTCAAAATTCTTAACACAAAACCAATGAAGTTGACATCTTATATAAACATTTTTCAAAAAGAGACATTTAACTGGATCAAGAGGGATTTTTCATTAATGAAACATTTGGTCGTTACAATATTCCCCCCTTAAGAAATTTCACCCTTGAAATTTTCATTATCCCACACTAAAACAAATGTTGGTTACTCAGCTTTATCATATCCACTGATTCCCATGTTTCTTCTTCAAACATGTGGTTTCTCCACAACACCTTGACGAGGGGCATTTTCTTATTTCTCAGAAATTTTTCTCTATGATCTATGATCTTCACTTGTTGCTCCTTATAAGAAAGATCATCTTCCAATTGTACCAACTCAGAAGAGAGTACATGTGAAGGGTCTGATATTTACTTTCTTAAGAGGGATACATGAAAGACATCATGTACTTTGGCCATATTAGGTGGAAGTGCTAGTCGATAGGCCACATTCCAGACATGATCAAGAATCTCGAAGGGGCTGATGTACTGTGGAATTAACATCCCTTTGATTCCAAACCTCATGACCTTTTTCCACAGAGATATGCGTGGAAACAACATGTCTCCAAATTTAAACTCAAGTTCTCGTCGGCGATTAGCCGCGTAACTCTTTTTTCAACTCTGAGCTGCGTCAATATGCTACTGAATGTTTTTTACAATCTCCACCATTTCCTCGACCATTTTTGGTCCAAGAAGCTTACGTTCACTGACCTCATCCCAACAAGCCGGTGTTTTGCACCTTTTCCCATACAGGGCTTCATATGGTGCCATTTGGATGCTCAAGTGTAAACTGTTATTAAAAGAGAACTCAACCAGAGGAAGATGTTGATCATATCATCCTTTAAAGTTCATTGATCACGCTCTCAGCATATCCTCAAGTGTTTGGATAGTCTGCTCGGATTGGCCATCAGTTTGAGGATGATAGGCCGTACTGAAGTTCAGTTCAGTATTCAGATCATGTTAAAGAATCTTCCAAAACATAGACATGAATCTTAGATCTTGGTCAGACACAATAGATAGTGGTACTCCATGCAACCTTACCACTTCCCTGATATATATCTGTGACAGTTGATCCAATGAAAAATCCTCCCGAATAGCAATGATGTGTGAAATCTTTGTAAGACGATCCACAACAACCCAGATTCTATTATTGTCTTCGGATGTCCTTGGATGTCTGGTGACAAAGTCCATGGTGATGTTCTCCCATTTCCATTCTAGTATGGGCAATGGTTGCATCATCCCCTTATACTTCTGCCTCTCTTCCTTCACTTGCTGACACACCTGGTACTTTGATGTATATTCAGTGATCTCCTTCTTCATATTATCCCACCAAATGTTTTCTCGGAGATCTCAATACATATTTGTGCTCCATGGTTGAATAGAGAAACTTGAACTATGTGCATCATCTAAAAGTTCCTTCTTCATCTCCAGACTTGATGGAACGCATAGTCTTTTCCCAAACCACACAATTCCTTATTTATTAACATTAAACTCCGAGGATTTCCCCCTTTTGATAGCTTCCATTTTTTCTTGAATTCCCACATCATCCTTTTGAGAATCCTTTAACCGTTCCAAAAGATATGGTTGAGCAATCAATTGTGAAAGGTTTGATGATGTTCCCTTCTTTCTGATTCCCACGTCCATCTTCATCAAGTCTATGAAGATTGGATCCTTCTCAATTCTCATCATTGATAGAATTTCTGGGTCCTTTCTACTTAGGGCATCTGCCACCTTGTTCGCTTTCCCAAGGTGGTAATGTATTGAACAGTAATAATCCTTGATGTTCTCTATCCATCTTCTCTGACGCATATTAATCTCCATCTGTGTGAATATATATTTAAGACTCTTGTGGTTAGTATATATCTCACATTTCTCTCCATAGAGATAATGCCGCCAGATTTTCAAGGTAATGATCACCGCCGCCAACTCCAGATCTTTCGTTGGATAGTTTCTCTCATGGATTTTCAACGGCCTTGAGGAATAGGATATATCTTTATCATTCTGCATCAGCACACAGCCTAAGCCAGTCTTTGAAGCATCATTGAATACCACAAAAAGTTCCCCACTTGTGGGTAAAGTGAGCACAGGTGCAGTGATAAGCCTCCATTTCAACTCCTTGAGTCTTTCTTCTCATTCATCACTCCATGCAAAATTTACTCCCTTTCGAGTTATCTTGGTAAGAGTGTTAGACAATCGTGAGAAATTTCTCACAAATCATCAATAATATCCACCTAACCCCAAGATGCTACAGATATCTGTTACCAATGTTGGCCTCGGCCATCCCACAATTGCATATATTTTGGAGGGGTCCATAGATATCCCATTGGTTGTGATGATATGGCCCAAGAATGAGACCTAATTCAACCAAAACTCACACTTTCTATACTTTTCATAGAGATTCTCCTTGCACAAAGTCTCTAGTACAGTTTTTAAATGCTCCTCATGATCCTCCTTGGTTTTGGAGTATATTAGAATATCATCTATAAAGGCTACCACAAATTTTTCAAGGTAATATCTAAAGACTCTATTCTTCAATTCCATGAATATTGTTGGAGGATTGGTGAGTCCAAAAGGAATTACTTTGAATTCATAGTGCCCGTATCTTGTACGAGAAGCAGTCTTGGGGACATCTTCCTTCTTCACCCTTACTTGATAATATCCCAACCGTAAATCCACCTTTGAGAAGTATTGTGCTCCACACAGCTGATCAAATAAGTCATCGATTCTTTGGAGAGGATACTTGTTCTTTATCATGATTTTGTTAAGTTCACAATAATCGATGCAAAGCCGCATTGACCCATCCTTCTTCTTGACAAAGAGGACTGGTGCACCCCATGGTGAAGCACTTGGGTGTATAAACCCTTTATCCAGATTCTCCTGTAGTTGATTATTCCGCACTTCAAGATCAACAATAGACATTCTATATGGAGTCTTGGATATTAGTATCACCCTAGGTATAAGTTCAATTAAGAACCCAACATATTTTCTTAGAGTAAGACCAGGCAGTTCCTCGGGAAACACTTCAGCGAATTCCCACACAATAGGCATTTCGTCAAGGATGGTTTCTTCCTTGGACTCAATCATCTGAGCCAGATACGCATGCTCATAAGGTAGTAATATCCATGCTTGAGATGATGGAGATAAACTAGATTCATCTTCCTCCTGACACTTGTAATGAATTGGGGGTCGATTCTCCATATGGAGTGTGATTTCCCTCTCCAGAAAATTTATGATGGATCTATATAAATAATGCCAATCCATGATTGGAATTGCATAAAATTCCACTAGAGGGAGTATGACTAGGTTCCTCGGGAAATTCAATCCACACACTATAACAGAGGAGGACTTATATTCATGGGATGCAATGATTGCCCCATTTTCCGTACTCACTAACATCTTTAATTCCATGGTTTGTGGTGGTGCAAGGATTGTTCTACTAAACATTCGAGATTTAAGAGAATGCGTAGAAACTGAATCAAAAAGTACATTCGCTATTCTTGAATGAATAACTACTGTACCTATCACCAATTCATTGTCAGGGTTCACTTTGGAAAAAGTGATGGCAAAATCTCTTCCTTGTTGTCTTAGAGGTTGTTGGTTGCCTCCGACAAGCCTTGGATTAGGGTACTGATTTGCAAAATGACCTGGTTCTTTGCATTTGTAGCATTGAACAACACGTTGAGGTTTGAATGGATAGTTCCTCTCCTATGTCGCAGCCATGGGTCTTTCTTGCCGACAGTTAACAACTAGGTGCCCTTCTCTTCCACACCTGAAGCATTTTCTCGTCCCCTTATGGCAATTTGAAGGTTGCTTATTTCCGCACTTTTGGCAGGTGGGGTGCTGGATCTTCTTAGCACCGTTGTATTTATCCATCGGACCACCAGCATTGATGTCCACCTTACGCTTCTTGTCCCCATGATACCCCTGGGATTCCCCGATCTCCATTTCGACCTTGAGGTCACATTAGACAATTTGCTCATAGCTGTTGATGTCATGGATCGCTAATGCTTTATGTAGGCTAGGCTTCAGCCCACCAAAGAAGCGGTCAACCTTGCATTCGGGGGTAACGACAAATCCGGAAGCATATCGTGAAAGCCTTATGATGTTTTCCTCATACGCTCCAACAGATTCTTCAACTTTTTGCTTGAGGGAAAGGAATTCCCATTCCATCTTAAGTTGGAGGGTGCGCGGAAAATATTTATCAAAAAACATCTTCCGGAAAACCATCCATTCCAATGCCTTGATCTCCTCCTCAGGCATCATATTTTTTATCAATGCCCACCATTGATCTACTTCACCCTCCATACGATATGCCGCTAGGAGAACCTTCTCTTGTTCAGAACATTGGAGGATGGATAACATCTTTTCAATGGAGTTCATCCATTCTTCTGCGATCATGGGATCGTATGATCCATTAAAAGTATGAGGCCTTTGTCTCAAGAATCTCTCGATAGTGACATGTTCTTTCTTGGGGGGGGGGGGGGTTGAATGTTCTTCTTGACCCGTTTTTCTATTAAAAACTTGAGTTAGCTGAGAGAGAAACATGACAAAGTTCGTGATTCCCGCTCCCATTGGATTTGACATCTCATTAGTACAGTCATCACACCGATCTTCACAACGGTTGTTAGCTCGAGTCCTCCTATTACCGGCCATTGGCTTGAATAAAAGGAAAGTTAGGGGTAACACATAAAGGGTAATCCAAAGACAATATTTGATGACTTATAAGTAAAATTTCATATACTTACTCATGAGTCTATAGGATTCAATCTAGGATTTTCATGATCTACATTCTAACATATATTCTTAGGGGTATATTTTCTAATTCCCTTAATAAAGTATCATACTAATCTTGTGAATTTATCAAAACATATCCCCCCGGGAGTGTCGTAACCAAGAGTGCAGAAAGGCCCATTGTCTTGCACCAGTTCCCGTTCAAGTCTAGCTCAAAGTGGTGTTTTCGGGTTTTACCCCTAGGATACATCTGTGCCAGAGCCGCCTCTACCTACTCATATCCAGAAAGGGATGTATTTGTCTGATAAACCACTTACTCAGTAATTACAAAAACATAGGGATATTTTTATTATACTTATTATTGTCTCTAGGGCTTTACTAGGGTTTCCTAATCCAAAAATACCTAAACCTATCATCTTATACCAACTATGACAACCCTACTTTTATTACAAACATAAACATGATTTATTACATAAAACATCAATTGATACAATAAGAACATCGATAGGTTTAGTGTATTTGGGGCTTAGGATCATTACATAAAAAACATGAAACATGTAATACAATATCTTTATTGAAAACATCCTTTATATGACCACTACATTCCCTCGTACTTAGCATTTCATGGGATAACCTGAGGACATGCATAAGAAAAGGGTGAGCTATAATTCCCAGTAAGAGAGTACACATGGAATAACATGAGGAGTAAAATACATGTTAGACAATAGGCATATCAATATATCATAAAAGAAACATGAACATAAAGGCATGATAAATCATGATAATCATAACAAGGAAATGTGGCAACAACACTTAAAATGGCATTAGCATGAGCCAAGGCTCATGGCACATAGAGAATGAGTAAATCCTCATTGCACATGAAGCACGAATAAACCCTCATTGCACTTGAATTAGCATGATTCAACACTCATTGCACATGACGTATCATGATACTAGACTTTATCCAATGCATTGGAGCGCTATAAGGGCGCACCATTCTTAAATATTTCATTTCATGCAGAAGTGTTCCACATGGATCATAAAACCTGGATTCATAAAACATAATCATTTATTCCACGATAATGGAATGTGGAATTCTAACATGAAACTTTACAATAAATATGTAAATGTGCATAAATGTGAATACTATTGATGGAGAAATGGGCATGGTATTCCCTACACAATGACATTGGCTTAGAAAATCGGTGCGATTTTGGCAGCCTAATGGCGTGACATAAGAATTCATAAAAATGGTTGATGATAGAGAAAGGGGTTCCTCATCATATTTACATGTAATGGAATGTAAGTTGGTCATATAGATACATTTCCCAATAATTGTAATGGAATTTAGATTCATGATTCAAAAATATTTCTTGAATGTAAAATAATAGAGAGAAGTTCTTTTCGAAATTTCTGCATAGTAACGGGTGTGCATGGGTGGCTTTTAATGAGAGAGAAAGGGGTATCCCATAATTCAAAAAATAATAGGGCAGTATGGGGGAGGTACAAAACCATACCCCAACCTTCATAATTGAAATTAAAAGGGAAATACAACTGAAAGAAAATTGACAAAAATGAGAAAGGAAGAAAAAATCCTTACTTGGATGTGTGCTTCCAATGGCTAGAGAGAGGCTTGTGAGAGGCTTCTTGGGAGCTTGGGGATTTTTGGGATGATTCTAGAGAGATTCGGGCCGAGTTTGGATTAACTCCAAGGGCTTTGAGTGAGGAGGAAGTGGGAGATTGGGTGGGAATATATAGGAAAGGTGAGGGAATTCTTTATTATGTAGGTTTGGGACCCCTTATATTAAATTGATCCAAACCATGAACCATCCCATAGTCTTTGCCCATAGTTTTAGGAAAAGGGAAGAGGAAAAAAATATTTTATAAGGCCAAAGTCCTAACTTCTTAAGACAATAAGGATGCTTATGTGGAGGTGAGTCCCACTCCCATGGAAATTAATTTAAAAAGGCAAGGTGTTGAATCAGTCTTTAGGGGTCCATTAATGCTTTGAAAAGTAAGTCAAAAAAACCCAAAATCACATTATTTTAATGTTAAAACATATATTGGACGAAAATAAAGATTATAGATTTTTATTACATCACTATGGGGTCATTATTATGTTATAAAACACATTATATATTTAAAAGGTATTTAATTTTTACCCAAAAATTTGACTTTCTCAGAAAATTATGAAAAAATCACCGTTGGATAATTTTGGAGTCCTGATTCCAAAATTAAAATTTATTTTATCTAAATAATTTTATAAATATGTGAATTTTCAATTTTAAAATAAAAACTAACATTTATCGAAAATTCACGGGTTTTGACAGAAATGGCTTTCAAACTATAATAAAAAAATTAATTGCATTCATAAAATTATAAGATCATTTATATTTAATAAAAATTAATTTAATAATAATATTATTATTTTATTAAAATAATATTTAATTCAAAAATCCCTTAATTTAATAAAATACATTTATTAATTAAATAATAACTAAAAACAACATTTGTACTTTAAAAACTATTTACAAATATCAAAATGACTAGAAATTATATAAATTATTATATATAAAAAATAATGTATATGAACATAGTACTACTTATTTTTTACATAACACCTTAAAACAGCTGCATAAGACCTAAGGCTAGGGTGTGCGATGGTGACAGACTCTTGGGGTGGCTTGGATAACATCACTCGAGTTGTAATTTCAATCAACATCAACATTTCCCATAGACAGTCACGTTCGAGCTTGACATGATGAAGCTCAGCTTGGGATTGGTCAAGGGAGAAGCTCAAAGATTCCTCCTCTTTTCCAGACTCTGACAAATGGGCTTTGTATAGGGTAATTCTACTGGTTGAGGCCATCGCTTCCTCTATCTGAGTAAATTGGATTTTTTAAAGTCCTATATTTATACTAATCATGTGATCACTATTCAACGACTATATTACCAACGGTCAAAATTTATAATATAAAACCAAAGAAGTTGACATCTTATAAAAACATTTTTCATAAAGAGACATTTAACTGGATCAAGAGGGATTTTCCATTAATGAATCTTTGTGTCGTTACAATGTTTGGTTTAAATAATCAATCTTTGTATAACCTAATGGGATATAAGAATGACACAAGGAGCCTATTTTAATGGATGTGATTGCTAATAGAAAATATGGAAGGTTTATTAATGATTATTAATATCTAAAATATGAATTTTTTCATGTTCTTTTATTTATAGTATTGTTATTTAGGTATTGTTAGTTGAGGTGGAGGTTCCTGTGAGATTTGTTATTCTTTATTTAATATCATTTTGGATATGGTTTGTGTGTTGTGACCCTATATGATGGTAAATTTTATATTCACTGTGATTTCTTTACATACCCCTCCAATATCAATCACTATATCCTAACACCAAATTTTATTGTGGGGGGTGTGTTTTCGCAAAATCCTTGTGGGAGTATGGATAGATGGATTCCCTCTCTTTTTTACTCCCCCTTTTAGGCATTTGTGATAGGCCTAATATGTGTTTGACATATATCAAAAATGTGTTTGTATATATGCAATTTGATGAGGCATCATGGCCCATGTGTCTTAGAGAATGATATGATGGGTTTTATTTTGGTAGGGGTTGTTCATGGTAAGTGGTTTGAATGAGGTCAATGTCTTTCATGTTTATGACACCTACTACAGTAGTTATGATATATTATGTGATGAGATGGACCATGTGTATACAAATAGCATGTGATGTGATGTGATGTTACACGGAAGGGGTGAGAGTTCCAGGATGTATGAAATTGTGACATGAGATTGGAAAATTAGTGGGAAATAGGTGTGGGTTATCCTATCATAATTATGATTAATATTATGTTATTATAGTTGAATACATTATTTAGTGAGTGATACTTGGTGATGTTTTGTTTTGGGATTGTATTCCTATACAGGTTCAATATTGTTCTCATGTTCTCTTAAGGGTTAATTGTTATTACCTTTTCACATTCCATTAATATACTATGGTTTTACTATTGATTATAATTTTATTCTCACCCTAAGATTATAGAAATGTATTTAGGTATCATGTAGTAATTCATAGAATAGTTTGGAAAATACTATATTGGACCATGGTAACATTTCTATGTCAGTACTTTAGCTTTGTTTTTTAGTAGTTATATTGGAGACCTTTATGTGTATCAGTATTATATTCAAATGCATTTGAGGATGTTTTTTGGATTTCATATATATGTGTCACATAATTGATTTTGGTTAATTATTCTTATATCTTGATCCTATTTGTATAATAGAGGGTAACACCTCCAATACATGGGATTTATTTACCCTCAGTAGAAGTCACTAACCTAGGTCCCAATTGAGTGGGGGACTTGGGGTGTCATTATCAATCACCCCACATTACAATTTCCTTGGAGGTAGGGGTCATGAATGAGTGGTATCGATGTTGATTGTTATGTGATATGATGGATTTTAGAGTTAGGTAATGAATGTATTGCATGGCTGTGTATGGAAATCATGCAAGTTGATCTTGGATAAAGGAATAATATAGGTATAATTGCTAGAAAATTGGAATTTAGGTACACAAATTAACAAGTTAATATACGCTAAGATTTTTTTAGTGGCTATGTGAGGTGTAGCTACATGTAAGGTGTATAACTAAGAGAGGTACATTAATCATGATGACTTATGATACTATTTGAGTTGGGGTGTTTTTTTATAGTTAAAAAGGAATAATGTAAACTAAATGTAATCTTAATAAAATGATATACTTATGGGATTAGAAAATATTTATTTCCCTTCCATAAATGGATCATGTTCATCCTTTGGATGTGTCTTGAGAAGTAGAGGTTCATCATGCTAACCTAATTCATTTACAAAATTTTCACTTAGTCGTGGATGACGATCAGTGGTAGGGGACATTGTGATCATTTAAGTGCAAGGATTTGGGACTTATGAGGGTATCATTTGTGATTTGGAGATATATATTTATATAGAAGAGTATAATATCACTTCAATTTCTATTTGAGCGATGATAGAGTGTTGGGTCCCCTTCACAATTAGTAAGATGATGGAATTAACAATATAGTGGTGGATATTTTTCCATTGTGAGTATAAGGAGTCATATGTTTCATGTGCTGACATCATGAATGACTTTTGGGAGGAATTCCTTTCATTGAACATGAAATCTATGAAGAATTAGGAGATGATCTCCCTTCAGATATAGAGAATGTCAATGCGGTAGCGTGGGATCATGTTCATGGACCCTCTATGATTTCCCCATATCATTTACCATCTGAGGGTTATCAAGTGAGGAATCATGAGTATTAATGTTGTCCATAAATTTATCCTTTTACGTAAAAAATTTATCTATAGGTTTAGATAATTGAGGTGGTGATTGAGCGGATGGACTCGTGAGGACGTTTTCAACGAGTGGGGAGAAAGAATGGTCCTATGATATGAAGAGTTATCAATGGTAGAACTCAGGATCTCGGGATATTGAGGTTCCACTAGTTGGGAGTCATCTGAAGTATTTTCCTTCCCATCTTATTGGTTGACTCAGAACAACTTGATTCATCAATTATGTCCATGGTCATTATATGTATTTATGAATAGTTGATTCTCGAACACCATTTGTTTGAGGATGGTAAGATTAGGTCCAACCTCAAACATTGTTTCTAGTGTCATGTTTTATGTTATAGAGGAATAAATAATATGCTCCACTTAGAGGAGATGTAACATGAATTGGTCGGCCAAATGATATTCCTCGTTTTTAAGGAAACAGACCCATTTTTTGTCCCTTTAGTATTGATCAGATAATTTGGTTATCTGGGTGAATTTAGTTGAATTCAGTGGAGGTTTTAGAAATACCAAGTTTAGTGATAATTTTAGGTACAATCAGTTTCTAATGTACCCTTATTTTTCCTTGGTTAATTTGGGTGACTTAAATAGTATTTTTGTACCCTCTCTAGCTTGTGATCTGGGACTAGACGTAAAGACTATTCTCATCCCTATGATGTTTACTAAAACATTTAATGGCCAAACCAATTTTTTTATGTGTTGGGGTGTATAATATTGATGTGACAACAAAAATCATGTGTATAAATATTCTTCTTTAAGCTACATCCAACGACATCATGCTTATCATAAAATTGTTTTCATCTATACATGGTGTCATCGACTGATTTTTATGGATATTCAAGTTCATAGAATTGGATTTCCAACATGTGGTTTCTTTTAGTGAGATGGGGTTTTAAGTGGGAATTCATCATATGAGTCCCCTTCCTTCTATAGTAGAAGATATATAAGTGGAGTTTGTAGACACTGGGGTAGTGGAAAAACCGAAGGATTTCAGGGAATTCTTATATGTTTACGACGGAGAAGTTGTGGAGATACCCCCTAAATATGATATTGAATTAAAGAAAGGAATATTACCTTCTGTTTCTCTCGTTTAGGAGGAAGATATTAGAAGGATTAATAATAGTTTCAGGTTGTTTGTATTTATAATGATGATATATTTTTGAGTGGTTGCATGTAACCCAGTCTATCCCCATAGGGTTCTCCACTATTATTATCAAAGAAGGAATATATTATTCTGAGGTCATTTGTTGACATTAAGAAGTTGACCTAACTGATGATGAAGAATCAATGTACTCTTCCAAGGATCGATGATCTATTATACATGTTTAGGGGAGATAGATGATATTCCAAGAATGAATTTTTTCAAGGTTTGACTAGTTGTGGGTCCATGATAGAGATATTTAGAATATTTCATTCAAATACATGTATGGAATATTTTAGTTTGTAGTCCTTCACTTTGGAGTTAAAATACATCATAGTTTATCATGGGGCTTATGAAATACTTGTTATACAAGTTCCTGTATTATATCATCTTTATATTCATTGATGATATTTTGATCTACATGAAGTCAAAGGTAGAGCATAATAAGAATAATGGAGTAGTTCTACAGGTTCTTGGTATGTGATACCTATATAGAAAGATATATGGACATAATATTTGTACCACATAGGATAATATCCATGGAAATGGGGAGTGTCATTAGGGTTTTGATGAATACCCATCAAATATTGATGTAGAAGTTTCTAGGGAAGAAACATAGAATGTGGTATAGTTTTGTAGCTTCCCTAGTCTCTCCTTATATTATCAGAGGTTTTTGTCTGATTTTTTTCTTGTTCCATCCCCATTAACAACAATAAATGGAAATTATGAATACATTATGTTGACAAATCAATGCCACAAATTTATCATTAAAATAAGGGGATGTTGTTCAATGCTCTGGTTCAATAGTTTTATGAGGAGGGTTTGATGTTTTTGGTGTTTTATGATTCTTCCAATATTGGATTGGGATGTGTGTTGATGGAGTAGAAGGTAATGATATCTTATAGGTCATGGAAATTGTTTCCACAAGATTGTTACTATACCACACAAGATATGAATATTGTAGCTATTTGTTTCATTAAAATTGTGTCCCCAATACCTCATTTTGGGCTTCCTTATGGTCTTACCATATCACAATATCCTGGGTTACAACTTTTTTCCTCTTGATTTGAATCTATATAAATGAATGTGGTTAATTTTATTAATGATTAATGATTTAGAGATCATGTTTACCTTAGGAATGGGAATATTTTGGATAATGATTTGAGAAGAATTTTATGGACGGATGTTGTTCACCAGTTCGGGAACGAATAGAGTGCAGTTGTGGATTTTATTTTTGTAATTTTCACAAGTAACCAGTGGTGGATAATGTTATAGGTTTTTTGTTCAATTTATGGTGAAAAATTATCTAATGTTATAGGTGAAGGAGTGTATTTTTGGAGACTCAAAGGTATATGTGATGTTCTATCTTGTTGGCCATGGTGATTCTCCGAATGGATGTTAGGATGATGCTCGGAACCATGTGTAGTTTTAGGGGAGGTTGTGTATTATGGAATAATTGTGTAAGGGAGTATTTTTTTTGATTAAAAAATCATCATTATTAGTAATAATAGGTGTATCCAAGATTTACAATGGTTTAAGGGCATAATATTTGTGTCCTGGGATGAAACAGATGGAGGAATTGTTTGTAGAGAGGTGCTTTCTTTTCCTACAGGTAATGGCTGAGAATCATGTACATGGTGGTTTGTTCTAGACTTTTTATTTCCTTGAATTGAAATTGGATGAAATCATAATGAACATAACCCCGAGGTTTTCTTGATATTATGTAATTTATGATGATATCTGTGTAATTGTTGATCATTTGATTAAATCACCTCACATTCCAACAATAAAAGAGTAATGTACCCTGGATGATTTGGTTAAAAGGTATGTTGATTAGTTTTTCCTGATTCACTAAGTCTTTAGTTCCATTATTTCATGTTAGGATGAATATTTTACCCTTGGAGTCTGGATGAGATTGTATCATTATTTAAGAACACACATACACCTCAGTAATACATTCCACCCTTAGTACGATGGGAAGACAATGTCTACTATCCAAACACTAGAGGATATATTTCGATTATGTTTCATAGAATTAAAAATATCATGGTAACAAATACTTCCCTTGGTTGATGTTTATTATAAAATAAAATATCACTTATTCATTGGAATGTTCCCTCATGAGGTTTTTTACATGTGTCCATTTCATTCTCCATTGTGGAGGGATGAGGGTGGAATCTCAACAGTTCTTTGACCTGAAGTGAAGTGGAGCTTTACAAAGAGCGTTCCACGGTTTTGAGATAGGATTTATGTAGTATAGGATCATAAAAATTATTATTTTTATCCCAGGTGGAGGCCCCTATACTTTGAGGTTAGAGACCATGATTTGATAATGGTCCCCCTGGATTTTTTATTAAAGGTTTGTAATGGGGAGTGAGAATCCCTACGTATTTATTGGGCCCATCGAGTTGTTGGGTCTTGTTGGTGAGGACTAACAGATTGAAATTACACATTTAAAGGACCAAATCCATGTTTTATTATACATAGCTTACCTCTATTGGTATCACCACATTTACTCTGAAGTCATAGACTAGGGAGAGTTGGATATCGACGATGATGTGAAATTTGTGGAGCATCTAGTGGGGATTAAAGTGTTTTTAGGGAATGTGGTTTGAGGATGACCATTCGTTTTCATTTTTCCTATATATGGATAGTGGACAAGAGGATTTTAATTTAAAGTATGAGGAATATATTTGTGACTAGTAATTGGGGTTTTTCTAATTCGTTTAATTATTTCGCATTATTTTTTGTGCTTATTTGATATATTTTCACCCTTCAATTATTTATGGCATGGGCTTCTCCATTTTTATGTGATGTGTGATAAAGGAATTACATTTAAAAACTAGATGACATAATTCCAAATCAAGACACATTCTTGTGATGTGATTAAACCCATGTGAGTGATTCATTTCTTCCCATAGTTGATCATATCATGACTTGGAGGATGGAATTTCCAAATTCATATGTTTGGGGATGTATGGTTTGTTATGATTTTTTGGGAGTTTGGGTTTTTCAATTCATTTGGTGGCAATTGTTCAGATGTAATTAGATCCATGAGATGTATCTTAATGGTTGTTTTTCAAGACCTTTTATCATTCATTCTAGGTGGGTCATGAATTATCAAGGGTGAAAATTGATTTATAGGTTTCTAATATAACATGATGGACCACTCAACTTGTTACATTGTGGGAAATATTTTGGATGAGTTGTATAGGGAATGTATGAGGTGTTTCCGAGGCTAGAATTAGCACATTGTCAGTTGATCAAAAATTTGTGATCATTCTAGTGGTGGATCAACAACGATGGATCATTCTAGTGGGGGTATCGAATAGTAGATTTATGGAGGTGGATCAATAATACTAGATCATTCTTTTGGTGTATCATTAAGTTATTGTATAAATAATAGTGGATAATTCTAATGGTGGGTCACCAGCAATGTCTTCCTAAAAGTAGAACTTATTCTATGGAATCTAGGTCTTGGAAACCTGGATGTGGTATCCTAATGGTGGAACCTTTGTTGTAAAATGTTCCCATGGAACCCTAGTTGTGAAACCCATGAGATTTAACCCTAACAGTGGCACCCTAGTTATGGAAGCTGCATAGTGGATCCCTGATAGTGCCACCATATTGGGGGAATCATAGTAGTTGAACAATAGTGGTTGAAACATAGCGATTTTTAGCCTGTCAGTGGCACCCTAGCAGTGTAATCCTAGTGGTGGAACCCTGCTGGTGGAACCATAGAAGTGGAGATCTTATGGTGGAATCAAGATAGTTTAACCATAATGCCGGAACCTTGGAAATTCCACCCTGGTCGTGGCACCGAATAAGGGGAATCCTTCTGGTAGCACCATAACAGTGGTAGCTATGTAGGGGATCCCAGGTGGTGGAATCCTTGAAATGACACTATAGTAGTGGCCCCCTAGCACTGGATCCATGGGGGTGGTATCATATTTGTGGAACCCTACTAGAGAATGTGAATAGTGTATCAAATTATTCCAATTTTTTTTGAATTTTTTGTATGCTTATTTTATGAAAAATTATTTACATTTGAAAATTAATTATTCATAAATCCATTTGAAAGGGGATTAATCAAATCATAAATTTCTAACATGTATGAAGACCTTTAAAAATTTTAAAACATGTGGATTTAATGATATATGACAATAATGACCAATTTAAACCCACAAATATAATTCCACTTATTCTGGAAGTAATCATTCAAAATAAATTATATTTTCTTCCCTTAATAAATCTTGATTTCTCTTGAGATGGGTGGTTATAAATCCTTACACCCATTGAATCATGGATCAGTGATGTTCTTGTTGATTTCAGCTCGAATGAAGTGATTTCCTATTGTATGTGTATCCCCTATCTCTAGTGAAGTAAGTTAGGGTAAAAAATCATTCATCAATATAGATATTCCCTCATTTACCATTTCTATGTTTTGTGTGGGATGGGTTACTTTTGTTTTTACATTGGAAGATGGTTTCATCCAGCATAACAAATATATTTAAATGGTATAAATGAATTTTTAATGGGAATGGGAATACTTTTTATTCTTTTTTGTGATTTAGAGATTTTAAATGTTTTTCATACAACTGAATTCCATGGTCATTAATATCCGCTATTTTTCATATTTGATATATGTTGTGATTACCAGGTTTTGTGATTCTTTTGAAACTAACATAAATTAATTGATAAATACATATATTTGTTTAATTAAATGGATTCTACATGAACTTAATAATGATATTATAACCCCTATAAATAATGTTGTGGAATTGAATAAAAGACCTTATTCCAAATCTGGAAAATTCTATAGTATGTGATGTAAAATTACTCTAGAACAATTTTTATGTTTTGTCTTGGGTGTGATGATGAAATACGTAGAAGTTTGTTTTTTATGGTCACTGTATGTATATAAAAAAGTTTCATGTTTTCCATGTGTACTTTTTCGACCATGCTACACATTACTTTCTCATACCTAGTGTCACGACCCGTCCTCGGGGGCTGTGTCGTGACTACCCCAAGCCGACCTCCCATAGGCCAGGGTCGGGAGACTAGCACCAAAGGCATAAATCCCTATAACTGGGAAGAAATTGCCTTTATAAAACGTAAACACATCTAACCAGTATACAGGCGGAAGCAAACACTATGTAAAACTAAAAACAAAAGTATTGTTCAAAGTAAAGGTTCCAAAAATACAAGCCCAACTGTAAAGTACAAGGTAATAGAAAAAACAGCTGGAAGGTGACATGAAGCTCCTATATCATCCCCCACGGATCCTACCTAATGGGTAGGTGCAGATAGCGCAACTCCTAGATCGTCCACCATAAATCCTACCTAAAGGGTAGGTAAAGATAGCCTCCTCAGTGACCTCATCCGTCAACCTCCTCCAGGTACTGACTCGTCGGGAGGTCCACCTCGGGGTACTGACTCATTGTGAGGTCCACCTCCAGGTGTCATCCAGTCCTCGTACACGTGGTCTCCATCAGCATTGTATGTCATCTGCTTCCAACCCAACGAGGTGCCGGCATAGCCTGTGCAGGGGTGAGTATAACGATACTCAGTAGGGACCCCGAGACCCTCAAGGTCTCACTAAATCCAAAAAGGATAAACTACAAAGAAATATCTCAACAGATAACCTTTACATAGGTATATGCACATACATATACCTTAGTTATCAAGTAACCCAACTCAATCATGAGTAAAAAAAAGGTTATTGACTTAGCTCAAACCAAGATTTTCATTAGCGAAACCACAACTGCCGTAAAACTCCTCTGTCGAGTACAATAGCCCATTCATGACTCAGATGCACTACCCACTATCCATAGACTGCTGAGTTACTCCTCCTGTTGAGTACCATGGTTCTCCTGCCAAATATCGGGCACTCCGTCCGTTGTGGGTCTTCCACCAAATATCGGGTTCTCCCACCAATAGCCTACAGAGGTACTCATCCTATTGAGTATCGCGAGTCTACTTCCAACTACTAGGAACTCTGTCCACTGTGGGTCTGCCGCCAAATATCGGGCGCTCCGTCAACTGTGATAATCGAATCACTCCGAGTAAAATCGGTCAAGCAGTCGTCAGCTCTACATCTACTACGTCTCCTCACTCTATACGCTTTTCTCTAGGAGGGTCCACTCCATGAGAAACTGGTCGTTACATCCAAGTGTCATTAAGTCTCACGTATAAGTAACACAAAGGACTGCCTCGTCACAGGGGTCTCAACGCAACAGACAGCGCGTCAATCGGACGTTCGGTCTGTGAGTTATTAGTTTTTCCGTTCAAGGGGCCCGGTTGGTTCTTAAGATAAAACCAATCGGAACATACTCTAATATCATCTGAAACCCACGAAGAATAAGCCAAATGAATCGTCTCATCAATAGGAATCCAACGTAATTGACGAAACACCAATCGGACATCCAGTCCTTATGTTATAAGTGTTTTATTGCCGAGGGCCCAGTTGGATTAATGTTCGATCAAACCTGGTCGTACTTCAAATGAAACCGGTTAACAAAACCGATCACACCATTGTGATCCATACTGAAGGACACACGAGATTGACTACCCATTTTCCAAAATGGATAACCGGTGAAAATGTTGCATTTCCCAGCAACACGCACGAACCAGGACTCATGGGGCACATACCTCATCCTTGACTTAAATATCCAAAATTTCTCTTCAAACATTTTTCTTAATACTAGGGTCGCAACGTTGCAGATGGTTCGTCATTCTGACACCGTATGAGAGAGATATGTCAGATACAAGATCCCGTAATAATAATATTATTATTATCATTGGGTGTTTCGTGGATCCGATCCACGAACGAAAATTTAGTATCCAACATTAGACATGAATCTACTGTATTAGTGATAAGATTACATAAACACTAATAGCAGGACAATCAGACGTCACACACCTGAGTTATGGCAGGCCGAAGATTTAATTAAAATATTAAATCTATTATTTTCTGAGCAATTTAGGTACGTGATCCAAAAAACCCGAAAAATACATTCAATATTGGACTCAAAATGTCCATCTTAGAATCTAGGTCGCACTGCCATAGATGTTTTATGAAACCGAGGTGGCATGAATAAGATATCATCAAAATATGGTTTCCCCAAAAAATTAATAATAACATTATTATATTATTATTATTTTTAATTTAATTAAATTCCTTTACTTATCACACACAAAATCCATGCACCAAAAATCCCAATTCACTCCAAATTGGTGCACATCACAATTCGAGGATTCTTCTTCTTATTATTTATTTCTCCTATTATTTATCAACTTTTGATATCTCATTCTCTCTCCAATTAAAATCTTCTCCCACGAAAATAGAGACTCCAACCTGAAAATCGTAGCGAACTGGCTTTTTCTGCATCTGTTGCGTCTGCCAGAACCGTTGTCGCTACCTTCGGCCTACCACACCACTGTGCCTCAGGTCCGCTCGCCTGAACAGCTGATCACCTTGCCACCTACACCAACCTCGCTGGACCGCCTGCTTGGCCACATCGTCCTGCTGACCAGACTGCCCGGTCCTCACTGGCCTTACTCCGCCAGACCGCCCTACTCATGCCACGAGATCATTCTACACTCTATTCTGACTTCTATTTAACTCGGAAAAGAGATACAAACGCATATCAATGATCCTCGGGTCGAGATCTTCACGTCTTTATGTCGCGCTCAGGGAAACATTGAGTTTCCAGTGTGCTTAATTAGTTGGGGATGAAGAACACGCGAAGAAAGCGTGGACAATGAATAAGGAAAGATCACGGTCAAAGTAAGGTTCGATAGCCGTGTTATTTTGGCCATCGTTTTTGAGAGTCAACAACATGGGGAATTGGAAATTAAATATTTATCATGCTTCAAGAATTTCAAATTCATGATAAAAAGAAGGAAATTAATTGAATCAGTTGTTTATCGATCCGCGAATTAATTTATTTAATTCATGTTCATCATGGGAAATTTAAACTCGGGTAAGGAATCCACAAAGATAAATCCTACAAATAAATGATCAAGCATGAGGGTATAAACCACATAAATGAGAAATATACAATATTTCCCTACCTTTCAAAGATGATGTGCGTCGTCGATCCTTGGAAGACGAAAGTCGCAGTAGATGGCGTCACAAATAATGACGTTGCGGAGAAGGGAAAGGAAGGCGCATTGTCGTTCTTCATTGGAGGCGTTCTTAGTCGAAGAGAAGTACACATTCTTAATCAATATCTCCAGAGCTTTCCCAGGTTTTTTCCAACACCACAATTACCCAAATAAAATAATAGCTCCTCCTATTATTTTATTCTCACAATAAATGATTTAATAATCAAACACTATAATTATTTAATTGGAGAATCCTCTTAATAAATTATAATGTGTTGGCAATTAATTGGGAGGAAGGTGGGGAGATTAACAAACTTATCATAGAGAATGGTTGTCCAAATAAATGAAAGGGATTTTAAGGGGGGTTTCGAGGGAGATGAAAGGATGGGGCTCGAGTGCACCCCAACTTACACATATCCACACATGGTGTATAAAATTGTTCTAAACAATTTTCTTTTAACTTTTTAACTAATCCACAAATTTTAACTTTCAACCCGCATAAAACGCAATTGCGGTAGAGATCCCCTTAAGAAATTACCCATGCTGTCAGTTCATCAGTGCCTTCATATTTCAATTCCAAGCACCGGTTCAAAAGATAGAAAAACATGCACGTACGTTTTCTAAACGTAGCCGAAAAAATCATCGGAAATTGATTCTGGGCACACCGGGCCTCGAAATCAAGTGTCATCAGAAGCCACAGACTCGTAAAATTCCAAAGTATTTATGAAAAAAAATTCCTTGGAATTTTATGGTCTTTACAAGACTCCCACCTCAGGGTTTTACGTCCCCATAAATCTAAAACATAAACTAGGGAAACAAAAGATGGTACTGAGCATGCATCTGAGCCCCCAACTCCCATGTGCTCTCCTGGAGGTTCTTGTGCTTCCAACGAATGTGCACTAGAGGAATAAATCATCCACATAGGACATTCTCTTGAAAATATCTGTTTGTATCTCTCTGACCCCACGAAGGGTTTTCCCCTTCTTCTTAAATGCTAAATTGAGTGCAGCAACTCTGGAAAAGTCTGGCTCAAATATAAGTCTGGACGACTCGTGTGTGATTGACTGCACCCACTTATGTTTGATTTCATCCAGTGCTTCATGGGGCTTCCTTTTCACCGACCAAGGAAAACCCATCCCAACATTATAGGTAAACCACAACCTTTTGCCTAATACAGTCAATCTGTGTATGAACTGTGGTTTCCCAGCCCATACCCAAACTAACTTCGTAAGGCCTCGATGCTGCCACCAAGAGTATCCAACCGAAACTCTCACCTCAAGGGTCATATCACACTATCGGCGTAAGCGTGATTATCGAGTCTCCTCCAAATGGTATCTCCATATGTGAGGGTCAAGTCAACAACATAACCGGAAACTCTAGGTCTGGGACAAGATTCGTGTAAGGAAGGATTGGTTCGTATCAATGTATGGTATTACGGCAGCTAATAGTAGACACAGACCGTACCTCGAATCTTTTCTAGAGCCTTTGGGTATCACTCCTTGACTGCACGAAGCTATTCTCTTCTCATGCCCTCCAGCTCCCTGAGCCTGGTGGAGACTAAATGGCAGGTGGATGTAACATATCTAAATGTTCACCACCACATGATGCTCTCCTAGCTCTGCTTCCGCATCTGATGCCCTACAATTTTATCTATCCTTAACACATACTCTTCTCAAAGCATTCCACACGCTCGGTTTTCTAAGACTGACACCAGTTTCATGCTTTCCCACTACTAACATTCAATAGCTGTATCCATTCAGCCAAAGATCATTCAACCACAAAGGTTCTCTCTAGAACCCTAGTATAAGTAAAAATGCACAGAGGAAAAGTGTTAGCTCAGATTTCCTTTAAACACACCTCGCTCTGAGGTCCGAGATCTGAAACACTGATCGTATCATAGTCATCAAGTACTAGGAACGATCGGTACGCCTTGAAGAATACTCATCTACCGATATGTTGTCCTACCGAAGCTGTATAAGCTCTAGAAAACTCTCAGCCACCTCCTCAAACTAGTCCTCAGCCGCCTTTGAATGGAGCTCACCTCAGAACCAGAGGGGAATCTGATGCTGAAACACATGTAAGGAACTATGAATACATGTGTCATCTAATGGTACCTCTGGTTGTAACTGTTGACCAATAGGTAGTGAAATAGCAGGAACACTACACGAAGGTACTATCTCAGGCATCAGTCCATGTACTGAAGCCTCATCAATATGCGTACCAACCACATGGTCACTCATTGGGAAACACTAGTAGCTATGATCACCATCTGCTCTAATAGTGACTAAACTAGGTGTAGAACTCTAGAAACTGCCTCCATCCAGTCCACTACTGCCTGGGAATCTACCTCGCCTCGTTACCCTGGAGGCCTCAGCTGTTAGAACTCGTGAAATGCGCTCCGTCTGTGTGCACCGTCCACTAGTACGACTGGTGGCAACTTCTGCCTAACGGGTGGTGGTGCTGCTGGTACACAACCCGAAGGTGCCAACATAGAATTATGGCCCTGCACTAGAGCCTCATCGCTCAGTGGGCCGTCATCGTGTACTCTATCAGAACTCCAACTGACAGTTTGCGTGGAGGCATCCAGAACAGATGCGACACGGTCAAATGATACACCAGGTGATCTGACCTGGTTTGAGCTGACTTTAAAGAAAACTTTTGGAAATAAACACGCAATCAGTGTTTTCGTGCACTAAGTCAGAAATCTGAAGTCAGGGTCCTGGTGTATGGATACACTGGCTGCCTCCCCAACACTGGAATCCCTGAATTGATAACCATACTTGGTACGCTTATCACTATTTCTTCACAGAAAAGAAAACATCATAGTCCTAAGACTTGCGGTATAACCGACTCCTATGATACCAATTTTTCACCTCCCATCTTAAGGGACCGTGTCTTGACTACCCCAAGCCCGCCTTCCATAGGCCAGGGGCTAGTGACTAAAACCAAAGGCATAAATCCCTATAACTGGGAAGGCATTTCCTTTCTAAAATGTAAACACATCTAAACAGAGTACAAGTAGAAGCAAACATTAACTAAAACTAAAAACAAAAGTATTTCTGAAAGTAAAGGGGTCAGAAATACAAGCCCAACTATAAAGTACAAGGTAAAAGACAAAACAACTGGAAGGTGACATGAAGCTCCTGGAACATCCACCACAGATCCTACATGAAGGGTAGGTGTAGATAGTGATGCTCCATGATCATCCGGCATGGATCCTACTTGAAGGGTTGGTACAGATAGCCCCCTCAGTGCCCTCGTCTGTCAACCTACATAGGGTACCGACTCATCATGAGGTCTAACTATAGGTACTGACTCATTGTTTGGTCCACCTCCAGGTGTCATCCAGTCCTCGTACACACGATCTCCATCAGCGATTTCCATCATCTGCATCGAACACAACGAGTTGCGAGCATAGCCCGTGCAGGGGTGAGTATAACGGTACTCAGTTGGGACCCCGAGACCTTCAAGGTCTCACTAAATCCAAAAAGGACAAACAAACAAGAATGATCTCAATAGATAACCCTTACTAAGGTATATTCCCATATATATACCTAAGTTATCAACTAACCCATCTCAATCATGAAGAAAAAAATGGTCATTGACTCAGCACAAACTAGGATTTGCATTATCCAAACCACAACTACTGGAGAACTCCTCCTCTGTCGAGTAGAGTGGCCCTATCACGACTCTGAGGTGATACTCACTAAACATATATGGATGAGGTACTCCTCCTGTAGAGTACCGTGGGTCTGCATCCAAATACCGGGTGCTCCGTCCGCTGTGGGTCTGCAACCAAATACCGGGTGGTCCCCCTAATAGCCTACAGAGGTAATCCTCCTATCGAGTACCGTGAGTCTGCTGCCAACTACCAGGCTCTCCATCCACCATGGGTATGCCACCAAATACCGGGTGCTCCGTCCACCGGGATAATCAAATCACTCCGAGTCGAATCGGTCTAGTAGTCGTCAGATCTACAACTACTAGGTCCCTGCACTCCGTATGCTCGTCTCCAGGTGGGTCCACTCCACGAGCTACTGGTCATTACTTCCAAGTGTCATGATGTCTCACGTAGAAGTAACATAAATGAGCGCCTCGTCACAAGGTTCTCAAAGCAATAGACGGTGCATCAATCGGACGCCTGGTCTATGAGTTATTAGCTTTTCTGTTCCAGGGGCCTGGTTGGGTTTTATGCTAAAACCAACATGACCATACACAAATATCATATGAAACTCACAAAGAATAAGCCAAAAGAACCGTCTCATCAATAGAAATCCAACTTAATTGACGTCACATCGATCGGATGTCTGGTTCTTAAGTTATAAGTGTTTTATTACCGAGGGCTCGGTTGGATTCGTGTTCGATCCAACCCAGTTGTACTTCGAATGAAACCAGTTGAACAAATTGGTCACACCATTGTGATCCATGATTAAAAACACACTATATGGACTACAGATTGGTCCAAAATGGATAGCCGGTGAAAAATTTTCATTTCACAGCAACGCGCGCGAACCGGGCCTCATGGGGCCCATGCCTCGACCTTGACATATATATCCAAAATTGGTCTTGAAGCAACCCTCTTAATTCTAAGGTCGCAACATGGAAAATAGTTCATTATACTGACACCATATGAGAGAGTTATTTGAGATACAAGATCCCATAATAATAATATTATTATTATCATTGGGTGTTTCATGGACTCGAGCCACGAACCAGAATTTAGTATCCATCATTAGACTTGAATAAACTATATTAATTATAGTATTACATCTCCACTGATAGCAAGCCAATAAGACGTCGCACGCCTGAGTTATGGTGGGTATAAGATTTAATAATAACAGTAAATCTATTATTTTCTAAGCACTTTGTGTACCTGATCCAAAAACCCGAAAAAGACATTAAATATTGGGCTCGAAATGTCCGTCTCGGAATCTGGGTCGCACTACAACAGATGGATTGTGAAACTAAGGTCGGACGAATAAGGTACCGTCAAAATACGGTTTTCCCAACAAAAATAATAATAACATTATTATATTATTATTATTTTTAATTTAATTTAATTCCTTAACTTATCACACCCAAAATCCACACACCCACAATCCCAATTCACTCCAAATTAGTGTGCATCACCATTCTAGGATTCTTCTTCTTTTTTTAATTTATTTCTTTTATTATTTATCAACTTTTGATATCTCATTCTCTCTCCAATTAACATCTTCTGCCATGAAAATAGCGACTCCAACCTCCAAACCCTAGCATCCAGCCTTCTTCCGCATCCGGTGCGTCTCCCTGAACGGATGCCGCTAACTTCGGCCTTCCATGCTACTGCGCCTCAGGTCTGCTTTCCTGAATGGCTGATCACCTTGCCACCTACACTAGCTTCGCTAGACCGTCTGCTCAGCCACATCATCCTGCTGACCAGACTGCCCAGTCCCCACTGGCCTTGCTCCGCCAGACCGCCCTACTCGCTCCACGAGATCCTTCCGTAATTCATTCCAACATTGATTTAACTCAGAAAAAGGATACGAATGCATATCCATGATCCTCAAGTCGAGATATTCGCATTTGTATGTCGCGCTCAGGGAAACATTGAGTTTCCAGTGTGCTTAATTATTTGGGGATAAAGAACAGGTGAAGAATGCGTGGAAAATGAATAAAGAAAGATCACGGTCAAAGTGTGTATTGATAGCTGTGTAAGTTTGGACATCGTTTTTGCGAATCAAGAACATGGGGAATTGGAAATTAAATATTTATCATGCTTCAAGAATTTCAAATTCAAGATAAATAAGAAGAAAATTAATTCAATCAATTTTTTATTGATCTGTGAATTAATTTATTTAATTCACGTTCATCCTGAGAAATTTAAACGTGGCTAATGAATCCACATAGATAAATCCTACAAATAAATTCTCAAGCTCGAGGGTATAAACCACATAAATGAGAAATATGAAATATTCCCCTACATCGCAAAGATGCCTCACGTCGTCGATCCGCAGAAGTCGAACGTCACGGTAGAGGGCGTCGTGATGAATGGCATCGTGGAGAAGAGATAGGAAGGCATGTTGTCATTCTTTGTTGGAGGTGTTCTTCATCAAAGAGAAGAACACTTTCTTAATCTATATCTCCAGAGCTTTACCTGGTTTTCTCCAACACCACAATTTACCAACTAAAATAATATCTCTTATTATTTTATTCTCATAATAATTGATTTATGAATCAAACACTATAATTAATTAATTGGAGAATCTCCATAATTAATTATAATGTGTTGGAAATTAATTAGGAGGAAGGTGGAGAGTTTAACAAACATAATACAGGGAATGGTTTTTACAATAAATGCAAGGGAGTTTAAGGGGGGTTTCAAGGGAGTTGAAACGTTGGGGCTCGAGTGGGCCCCACCTTACAAATATCCACACATGGTGTATAAAATTGTTCGAAACAATTTTATTTAACTTTTTGACTAATCCCAAAAATTTTAACATTCAACCCGCATAAAATGAAACTGCGGTAAAGGCCCCCTTAATCAATTACCCGCACTGCATGTTCATCGGTGCCCTCAGATAACAATTTCGAGCACCATATTAAAAGATAGAAAACCCCACACGTACGTTTACGGAACGTACCTAAATAAAACTTCGGAAATTGATTCCGGACACACCGGGCCTCAGAATCATGTTTTGTCAGAAGAAATAGACACGTAATATTATAATGTATTTAAGAAAAAAAATTCTTCGAAATTTACGGGTCTTTACACCTAGGGATTGTTGTTGTGGCTTTTCATTATCTTCTCTTTGGGTATTTACATTAGATAATGTTATCTATATTATTTTTATTTTCACATATGTTGCTGGATGGTTTTTAGATTTCTTATATATATGTCATGGAAATGATTTGGGTTCATTTATATTATCTTTTGATCCAATTTATATTATAAAGGGTAAATCCACCCATTCATGAGATTTTGAAACCCTTGATTCCAGTCTCCAACCCTGGTCATACTGGAGGCAGGAATCATGGTCCGTTATCTCCCTCCCCTAATTATGGTATCCATTAAAGGGTTTGTTAAAATTTTGGTCACTTATAATATTCACTGGATACATTCACATGATATGTTTAATTGAAATGTTCACATTATTTCCATAACACAGTCACATAATTTCATTATAATATAGGTTTAACTATTTACAAATAATAAATATGAATTTATATGTTCACTACCAATGGTAATATATTTGGTAAATTTCTTTTTGGTGCCACTTGGTCACTCCATGATGTCAATTTAGTGTGAATGTGTTCATTTCAGTAGATATAATAAAATTTCTCATCTGATATCTGACTATTTTATTCATCATGATTTAATGTAAACATAAAATTGTGGTAAATTTTATACGGTCTCATGGCCTTCATGTTTTTTGAACATCATTATAGTGCATATTTATATAGTCACATCTATATATATCTGATTTTAATATATTTTTTCATAAATATAATTTACTATAATAAAAAATATTGTTTATTAATAATGCAAGAATCATTATTTGTGAGCATTGAAATAAGCAGTTAATGGATTTTCCCAATAGTATCTCCCTTTTGTTGAAAAGAAATCATAATAGGGTATATGAAGTTATTTGATAAAATATTTACAAACATTTAGGGATTAAAAATAATAATATCATAGGTATAAGAATATTAAAATAAAGAAATTATAAAATTTCAAATATGTAATTAAAAAAATTTAAAATACAATACATGAAAGATAAAAGTATTTTATTGACAAATAAAACATTATTAAATTAATATTCCATATCAGATACTCAAAAAAGAATAAGAATATGATACAACATATATTATGTCATAAGGGATAATATGGCCATTTCTATTTGGTTGTTGAGGCTGATCAATAGGGTGTGGGTTATAGAGAAGTCACGAAAAATATTCCTGAAAAAAACCCTTGAACAATTTTGAATATGTTTAGTAGATTTTATATGATATAAAAATGGTTACTATGAGAATTGGATGAATTTGGGGAAGAATAAATAGGTATGGTAAGATGTGATAGAATAGATATATTCATATTATAATGTTCTGTTTTCCAAACTGTAGTTATTTCTTTCATAGCCCATGGAAAATAATTATTGTCTATAAAATATTCTTCCTTATTCTCCTAAAAAAATTTGGGAACATGAGTAAAGACATTTAATTTAACCACCTTAATTATATAGTCAGGATTCATTGGAATAATTAAAATACAACTTTATATATACCATAACATTTGAATCATATAATAATAAATAGAGATAAAAGTCAATACCCATTTTTATTATATCTTTGTGTCTTCCATATTGGTTCACATCCTTTCGAAAATTATCCATAATCCCTTCATCATGTTTTTTCAATCCTTAAAATATATTTCCCTATTCTTCTTAAACTCATCCAAATCACATTCAACTAATTTTTCAAAAGTTATTTTCATTTATCTTCACCACTAGTACATTTCACAGGATCATGATATAAAACTGAGTAATACGAAGAAGAATTATCTAATATAGAATACTAAAAAAACTACATTGAAATCCCACTTGATAGCTTTAGCATCATAAGCAGAACATCGACCATCAATAAACCAAACTAAAATATTAAATCCTTAATATAAATTTTCCTAACATCAATAATGGGGTAATATTTTTGTTGAAAATTCAAGTCAAATGTTTTGAATATCATGGAGATATCATTTTCATAAATATGATCCATGGGGTTTCAAAAATAATAAAAACTCTTTCGAAAAATAACCATCAAATCATTTTTGAATGTAATATATTATTACATTTACACAATGTATATTGATAGAAAATAAGAAACTACATGTGTAGAGGGATCATATGAAAAATATCTATCATCAACTCACCATCAATCACTTCAGGCTTTTGGATAAAAGTTAGAGATTCTAGTTCGGCACCATATTCTTCCACATTAGCCTTAAAAATATTTGTATAGGGGCATCCCATTGGAGATATCATTTTACTTTCAGCTGGATCTTCAATAATTTTAGTATGAGTATAACCAAACAACTCTTCCAATACATAGTCCATTAGATGCCTAGGATAATATACCTCCATAGATTCATGAAAACAATTCATAGTAATTAGAGACCATTAGGTACATTCTGACTAGATAGGAGATTACGTCACGCTGGCGAAAATAGACTCCCATATGATCTTCCCCATAATTAACCATTCTAATGAGTTGTTTCCTTCCAATTATCCATTTATTTTTTCCAATGATAGATATAAATGTAGTTTAATTTTTAATAAATTATTCACTTTTTTATGTTTCACTATGTTCTCAATCCTTTCATTCTATTTCCTCTGAAGAAATATTCTAAATTACATCATATCATTAGGTTCCCCATCTCATAATTATAATTCATGAGAGGGTAAATGAAGGATAGAATAGGAATATACAAAAGATATTTTAATATATATCTCAATAAAATTTTAATGTGTTTCCCTAGAATATATAAATTAATCATCATTCCTAGTTTCTTCTTCTTTTTCTTATTCTTCATCAATTTCCATTGAAACAAAATTTTAAACATAATAATACTCAAATCATAATTAAGTTCTGGACTAGGATCAACAATTTATCTTATTATAAAAATATTCAAAATGTGATAAATCTTCTAAAAAAATTTCAAAATATCCCCCAACTAAATTTTCTTTTAGGTTTGAGTTTACATTCATATTATTATAGTCTTTATGAATTCGACAAAACCGAACATAGGAAATTAATTCTTTCTCCCCCTCATGAATTAATCTAATAAAATCTAATAGGTTTTCAATATATTTTTTGTAAAAAAAATATATTAAATTTGTTTTTGGGAATCTATAGTTCATCCATATGTCTCATGAAATATATTGATTAAATTATTTGAAACTCATTATTAAAAATAATTATATAAAAATACTGATTCCAAAAAAAATTATACCTCCATTCATACGAACAAATAGGTTTTGGATGAATATCACTTAAAATCAATATTCCCATTTTAATTATTCAAAATAAAGAAATTTAGGAGTCATATTTCAAGTTATCTCTTTATAAGACTTAAAAAGCTCCAAATTATAATTATTTGTAGGATATTATCACTGATAATTCACATACTCTCCTATATGAGTTATATTCAAAAATTAATCCTAAATAATTGAAGTGAAAGAAAATATTTCTCTATTTGCAAAAATTGTAATTGAATCCATTTAGTTACCTGAAATTTTTTTATATTTTCGTAAAAAACACTATACACATGGGGATAAAATTTGATACTATTATCCTTAATCCAATCACTGAATCCTTTATTTTGAATTGAAATCAAAACCATTGATTTTTTGGACTATATCTATTCAATGTCCACATCCTTTTCTACGTACATAAGATGATTTAGTATACTACAATTGTGAGGATATGTGATCACACTCGAACTATCATGATAAATTTAAGATCTCATTGAAGAAGGTGAACCAATAGATGAGGCATCATTTAAATATCTTTTCATTATATCCATCCATGTACAATTATTAAAAATACATAAGGTTTGGGATTTATTTCAATAGATATAGGGGCTTGGGAAAGACATATTTTAGAGAGGTAATATCATGTACTTATGAAGAAGATAAATTTCATTATGATGTTTAATGGTTAAAATTTTCATTTTAATTTTATTCTTTAATTTTGGGCATGAAATAATAATAAACTAAAAAATAAAACCCACTAAAATATTTAATCAAAATTTATATCTATGATAAAGAGGATATGTTAATAGAGGAAGAACATACTTGTGATATCTTAAATAAGTCACCATTTGTTTACTTACCATATGACATCTGTTGTGGTGACATAGATGGATCATTATATGTTAAATTCCCACTTGACCAATTATTCAGAGTTTGTTGACATACCATATTAAAAATACACCCAGTTACATAATTTTCATAGTTGATAAAAACATTTTAGTTAATATAAATTTAGATAAAACTACTTAAATACATATATAATGAAATATAATTCAATTACGAACATGAATGAAATTATTTTAATGGTTAAATATTGAAATGTAATATTTTTGGAAGAATTAATCATTAAAAATTCAATTCATATATCATTTAATATATGTATATTCATAAGTTGTATATTGATATAATAAAAATACTATTATATGAAATGTATATGAAGATTAATTTCTATTTTTGTAAATAATCACATTAAAATCGATGTAATATTTCAATATTCAGAGACTTGGAAAGAAAAAAATACTTAGAATTATTAATAGCACTTCTTTTGTCAATATTTATAAAAACATGTCAAAATTAATTAGCATAGTGTTTTAAAATGTGTCTCATCTATATACTTTTTTCAAAAAAACAACATATGTCTATATACTCTATTTAATTGTATAAAATAAAAATTCAATCTATCAAGAACAAGTAATTTGAGACTAGTATAAAATAATAATACATCCATGGGTTTCTATTATATCGAAAAAAGCACTAAATTCGTTATCAGGGTGACTAATTTTTTCAAATGAATTTCTAGTTGATTCGATCAGTGCATAATTAGATGTATGATTGTGGTATTTAATTGTCTTTTTAAAGGATGTTATAGGAGATTGTTTTGGGTTTCCTAAAAATTGGAACACATAACTACATTGAATATATTATCATGAGAACTAGTAGTTATGAATAATAAACATCCATTCATAAATTTTTAAGTTGTCGGATCAACTGAATTTCTAATTTCATCTGGATATAAGAGACATTTTTTTAACATAATTTTATCACTAGCATTGGGGATATCTATTCCAATAAAAATTAAATGATCATTTTTTTTATTTTCATTTATTTATGTCAATTTCATTTTTTTTAACAATAAATATGAAATAATTTTAAATCAACTAATAACTGCATTTCAATTTCAAATTTTATCATTTTATAAAATTCATTACACAAGGAGATTTTGGATGATTTGAAAATAATATCATCTACATATATTTAATCTACTAAAATATGAATCATGGTTTTTCTTTAATACAGTAGGGTCCTAAGAAAAATTTCAGTACCATTTGAAATAATAATATTGTTAAATGTATTATAATGAGCAATAAAAGAAAGTTTTAATCGATAAAAATATTTAGAAATAATAGAAAATATAATTTTAAAATAATGATTTTCAAAGCCATGTGGTTTAAATTACAAATATCACCATAAATACAACCTTTTTGAAATTTACTATTTACATCAATTCAAAATATTTATAATCTGATATGAGTTTTGAATGAAAGAAGCTTCATAATAGCTATATGTTTAGACACAGTATTAAAGGATTCTTCCAATTAAATAACTTATTTATGTCTATATAATTGTACAACCAATATATAATTAATTTTAATAATTGATCAAGATTTATCAATATTTTTTCTATATACCCACTTGGTGCTAATGGTCAGGTAGTCAATATAACTATCTACTAATTCCCATAAAATAATTCATTTAAACTAATTCAGTTACTATTTTCATTCCAATACCAAAAGGTCATCACTGATTTATTCGTTTATATTTTTTGGTTCTTGATGTGAAAAACGGGTTGATGTTTAACTTAGTTTTATAGTGATGCCTGGGTTTGAGTTCATTTAGCTATGGCTTTTATAAAATAATCCAGGGGATGGGTTTTGAGGGATCTAATAGTTTTATAGACTGATGTAGCTAGTTATTCTATGACTACTTCTAGGTCAACAATGAATTTATGGTCTCTTCAATATAATTTATCATTAATATTAGACGAAATATCATAACCATTTTAGGTATTGTTTATTTTTGAAATTTTAAATATCATTCTCCTTTTTATGTAGAATGTTTATGTTTAAGTGGTTCTATCATTCCAATGTGGGGGAAATAATTTCATCCACAATTTTATATTCTTTATATAAGACTCATTTATATATTTAGTGGTTGATTTACCTATAAAAAATCCATTATATATTTTTAATGAACATTTTAAAGGATTCTCTTTTGTATTCAGCATAGATGTTTTTCATTGAAAATTTCAAATTAATTTATATTTGGTTTTCTAAAATTATATAATTAATATAGATTACTTATCTTAATATATTTTATATGGACATTATTTATTACTAATAATAATTTTTACTCATTTCATTCAGTAGATTTTAGAAAATTTATTTTAGTATTAGATTTTCCCTTTCAATAACCCCTTCTTGTTGAGGTGTTTGAGCTGTATTGAAATTAGAAATATGAACCTGTTGTGAGTCGATAGACCTAAAATCATGATTTAAAATCCCTTAGACATGATCCATTCTCCTGATTTTTATGGTGGGTCCACTTAGGATCTCTAATAATTTTTCATATTTTTCAAAACAAGATGGAGATTCACTTTTGTGAGGAAGAAAAATACTAATTATATATCTTGAATAACCCTAACAAATAACATAGGTGTAATGATTTACAATATTATTATAAATAATTTATTTTCCAAATAATTATATATAATCCCAATATATTTTCTTTATTAATAGACCAATTCATTTGGTTTGAAATATATTATCCATTTCTTTCCATTAATACAAATATTATAAAAAAATTTCTTTAGATAATTATATCCTCTAATTACCCTTTAAAAAATCAATCTTTTTTTAGATTTTTTAGTGATGTTTTATTACATTTCCTTGTCTCCTTTGACAGATACAAGCTTCCCTATATAAAACAAATAAATAAATAAAATTTTGAGCTCCTAGGGAATCTAAAATAATACCCCAAAATTATTATTTCATAAAGTAGTAAATACTAATTATTAATTGTTATTAGAAATATAAAAATCATATTTTAAAAATTTAACACTATTATTATAATCACACAACTAGAAAATATAATGACGATTAAATTTTAAACCATAAAATATAATACTTATGTAATATGAAATTATTATATGTTTCAAATTGGTTCAATCCCAATAATATTTAGATTTTGTTGTCAGTGAATGTGACATATCCACCCATAAATTTTATAATATTCATAGAGCATTCATTGTCATTGGCACATGTTTGTAACATCAAATATAAAGATAAAATAGATTTTTACTATACATTTTCATGAAATATTCATATGTTCTATTATACAAGATTTTATTTTGGTAACTATATATTTTCAGGTCTAGATAAGATTGAAAATGAATCCATTATAATCTATATTTGTTCTACATACTATATTAAAACACAAATAATAAATTTATATTGTCAATCCTTTTAGGTTGAAAATTTTATGAATTGTTTACAAAACTAATTGTTTCCCTAGAAACTAATGTCTTTATTTTTGGTCTAGGGATAACAGAATTTGTATACATATTTCCATATTTTATAAATATATATCCAATACTAGATTTATAATTTTGATTTCCATTTTTTGATTGTAATATTGAAGACCATTATTTTTTCCAAAAATATTTTCATGTACAATTTAATATTTTCTTTTAGCAATTCGAAATATGTATTTTCCTCTAAAAGAATGGTTTTTCCCTTTTCAATTCTAAGATCCTATTTTTCTACAAAAATGTTAAACATGGAACTTTATTAGATTTAAGGGTATATATATATATATTTACTCCTTCATGGTATCTTTTAATATAGAAAAACATTCCTTTAATTCATAATTTGAAATTCTAAATTTAACATATGTATTGGTTGATGAAATTGACTTCACCTATTAAAAAGTATCCAAAAACATGAATATAATTTTTTATTTTCAAATTTTTAGATAGAATATGAGTAACTAGATCAATCATATTATTAAATATATGTATCATGAATTTCATTCTTTTATGTTATATCTCTATTCACCTATTTCATATTTTACAAAATTATTAAAAAATACGATTTTATATCGATCTTTCACCGAAATTAATATATGTAATCTCATTATATTAGTTGTGCATTATTTGGAATCATTTCTTTAATTTTAACATTTATCAAGATTTACCTTACAAATTGATATATAAAAAAATATATTATTTTTATAGATATTCATAAATATTTTGACTTCTTGATCTATTTATACATCACATTTTATATAATCTTCATATCCCCCTGTACTGTTAGGATTGGAAAAAACCTTCAATTTTGACCCAGATTCATTAAATTCAACATATTTGCTTTTTTCATTTTTTTAATAATTTCATATCTTTTTAAAATACCATCATACTTCAAAATAGATAATTGAATAGTTGTTTTTTGATCTCACATGAAAATCATATAAAGACGGTTTTACCTCTTCATCGTCCTATTATATAACTTTATATCCTTATAACTTGATCTTGATCATTTTCCTTTTATCCATGTCTAATCATAGTGTTTATGATCTCATTAAAATATTATATAACTCAGATATATATTAATCGGGACAAATTTTGAAATTGTAATACTGAAAATTAAATATATTTAATATTATTTCCTTAACATTGTTTTTCCCTTTAGAATACATATAAAGGTTTTCCCAAATTTGATGTCTAGAATAAAAATATGCTACCATATTAATGTAATCCTCTCTTAAATCATAAAATAAACCATTAAGGGATTTTGAGATTTTATATACGAATATTTTGATGGTGTATTCAATTCATTTATATAATTTTTATGTTTTTAAAATCAATCTTTAATAGATCTCTCAATGTCAAAACCCATTATCTCAAATTCAATTTTCATTTTTATTATCCAATGATCAAAATTATGACCCTTCAAATAATGGCTTATGTCAATTACATAACCTTTGTACATAGAATCCAAAATAAAAAATTGTAGTATTGAGAAAAAATTAAAAAATATCTTACTAAAAATAGTGATCATGGTTGAAATTTTCCGTAGATATGTAAAAAAGTCCTCTAGTAAAATATTTTGGTAGGATTTTAAAACTGAGGGGGAGGGGAATGACTTTTTAATAAGAAATTTTATATAAAAACAATTTAAACTATGTCCTTTGGTTTATAAACATATCCATTATTAAAAATATTATAAATGTATAATTTTATGTTATCAAATTATTTATCAAAGAATTGTTCTCAAAATAGTTAAAAAATTATAAAAATCACAATAAATTTTGAAACAAATATATTTTTATGAAACATAGTATAAAATTATAAAATTATATCGTAATATAAAAGTATTAATTTTCAAATGATTTTTTAGGGATAAGATGATTTTCAAAAAAAATTAATCGACAAAATTATATATATTGGAAATGAATATAAGTGGTCCAATCTCAAGTTCAGACCAATTCATATCCATTTCATAGTCAACCACATACAATAACATTAAATAATTAATGAAAATATCCTTAAAATAGATATAGTTGTAAATTTATAATTACAAAAAAATGTTTTCATGGTTACACATAAAATCTGTTACAGTTATTAATGAGATAACATGTGTAAAATTAATAAGGGTGAGTATCTTCTAATCTATAATACAGTGTAGGAATGTGTTTTAATATATATAAAAATTAAGGAATAAGTATCTCAAATTTATGAAAAATATAGAGATTTAATATATAAATATATACATATTCATATTTTGAACCATATAACTAGGATTATCTATGGTTGGTTAATTTGATTTATATGTCCTTGAAAAGTCATAAAATAAATATTTCAATGAGGGGTAAAAATAGTTTTTTTGTGGAAGAACACCATGATGTAGTATATCAGATTAATGTTTCAACACTATTCTGCTATTGTTTTTCCCGGAGTGGTGTGATTTATAATAATACGAAATTCTATAATTTTTTATTAGATTATATTGATGAAATAATCATTTTTTCAATATTCTGATAGAGCATCCATAAATTCTATGAGTCATCATAAAATTATTATAAATTGTGTCATTGTATTTTTAAATAGTCTACACTATATAGGCCATATGTGGTCATTATATCATTAAACATCAATGGTAACTCTAGATTAAGGTCAATTGAACTTGCAATTACCTGAAAAAGCCACGTTTTTTCATTTTCCAAACACTATCACTTCATATGGTCACATTATTTCTATATGTGGTCACCAGATTTATCCTTGTGGTTGGTTTAATAATTCAACCAAAATAATTGTCCATCTTCATGGTCATAATAAGTCATTAAATGGTATATTCAATCCTTTATGTCATAACATGAGCCCTATATACAATTATTTCAATATGAAAAATATTTTCTAAGACATAGAGTAAATGTGCTCATCATGCACATGGTTACTTGATTTTTCAAATGGAACCATTGACTTCATTGTGTGGTCATATGAACTTCATGATTTTCTGAACGTATTCATGTGTAAATATGATACAGTCACATCAAGGCGTAAAAAAATTCATTGTTTAGAAAATAAATCCTTTTATTATCGTAAACTGTATATTTCATTAATAAAAAAATAAACATGATATATTTAGTATTAAAATAATGTTTTCCTAGATTATTCCAACTATGAATAATAAATAAATCAATAAATTATAATTACCAATGAATAATATAATAGGTTCAGTTGATTGGATTTATGTCCCTATGTTCTCAAAATTTTAACCACATAAATAGATATTATAATATCCCATTTTTTATACATGGGATACAATGATGTTTTTAAATTTTCATACTACATAAATTTAAAAATGTTTAATTAACCTTAATTTCAATAGGATGATTTTATGATATTTAAAAAATTACAGAAATTTTGAAATTCATTTGGTTTAATGAACATGACAACACTATAAATAATTATCAAATTTCTCAATCATTTTATCCTGTTGTATATATCCAATCTAATTATATATGTTTGGTTATATTTTTTTCATTTTATTAACCTTAAATATGATAGGTGGATTTCAATATATAAATATTTTATCTTAATCCCAAAATTGCACTATTATTTCAAGAACGAAAAGAGTTACATTGATTTTATCAGGTCCTACTCATCAACTAGAATGTGTTAAATTGAATTTATAAATTATTGAAATTATTCAAAGACACATCTGATTCAATTACAAAAGTCATCATATATTTTATTATTTAATATATATTATTTTATTTCTATCATAACCTCAATAATATAAACATTAAATATTTATACAACATTATCATTACTAATATAATTATAATTGATTGAAAATCGTGGTTAGTCATCCATGTTTGATTTTTTCAATGTTATATAACAATTTTTCATCATATATAATTTATCTTCATGTTTTTTATAGTAGCTAGATATTTTATATAGTAATTAACTATTTTAGATATTTTTCAAAAATGAATCAATATTAGACATAGTTTTATTTTAGTCTACCTATTCAATTATCACATTTCGGGGTCTACTATAAAAAATATGTTTATTGAAATAATCAGATAAGTATTAACTAATTAATCTCATTTTACCATATATATATTAAAATCATATAACTCATCTTCATTCCTTAAATACATTTACATAACCTTAAATTTTCACACAATGAATTTTTTTGGGCAACCATATTGAAAACATATAACATTATATCCATTAATTAATTTTCATCATACAACATCTCTATTTTTTTAATTCTCATTCCACTCTAATGTGAATATTAATATATTATCCATTTTTTTGTTAAATGAAATTATAAATGTATAATAGATGGACTTTTAATCTCATATTCATATTTTTATTTATTTTATATTATATTTTATCTATTTTTATCGATCATATAGTCTAATTATCTTTAAATAAGGATATAATCACAACTAACATATCAATGACCCAATAATTCCTAAAATTTATTTAATTATACTAATTAAATAATTGATTATCATCTGTACAGCTAATATTATTTTGTAAAATAACTCCATGTTATGTAAAAATCCAACAACACATCTAGATTTGAGTCTTATGTTACACCACCAATGATAGAATTTACATATACTCTTAGACTCTATTTAATTCCCAAAAAAAGACTAGAAATATAAAAAATCATCCAGTATACATAAAACAAAATTAGAGTTATGAATAACTATTTTAATTTCTAATATAAGGGTTCCCATGTTAGAATTAACACACAATGTAATATCAACATTCAATATAGAACAAATTAACTAACAAATGTTTTCTGAATTAGAAACAATGAAGGGAAATACTCTAATCTGATTCCTTAATTATTAAGAATCGCATGCGAAAAGGATGAATGTTTTTTTTAGAAGAATAATGTATTATTTAAAAAAAATTATCCAAGTTACTATATTATAAAATGAACTAGATATGTACTTAAATATCTAATACAAATTGGAAATTAGTTTCTCTTATAGTAGTTCACACATAAAATAAGAATTCAGTGGATGATTACCACATTCAAATGGTAAACAATAGTTGAAACACAATAAAATGTGGAATGATCTAGGATAGGATAAAATTTAATAAATTGGAGAAAATGACATCATTAACTGATAATTTTTTCATTATTGGGATTTTTGTAAAAATTTATAGTTTATAATGAATTATGTAAGTTAATATTATCATTCGCCTATAGATATATTCCCAAAATTTTGTATTAATATAGCATGGTAAATCTTTATATTAATTCTTAATTAATAGAAATATTCTATTAATCTTCAATATGGGGATTTAAATTTTTGTTATTTTTTCTATTTAACATTAATGTCTTCAATTTAATCTTTATTTGTCAATTAACTTCTCATGTTTTTATTAAATTATCTCCCACCAGTAAATCATTCTTGTATAATGGAAAAATACGGATTGGGTGCTTATGTGTATGGTTATTTTTTCCACATTTGTAGAAAATTTAATTAATCATACAAATAATAGGGATCAATATCTCCAAAATATGAAATGATTTAATAGTTGTTAATGAGTGTAATGTCATAGTATTTTTCAATTAATTCCTTATATATCATTCTATAAAGGAATTATGAGATTCTTATACTGATTATTTATTTTCAATAACATATAAAAAGACTTGTAAATTAAGAACAACACATTATTTACAACTCTCTACACCCAATATGACCATATTATTGTCCAATTGTAACTCTTTCCACTTGTATTGATCACCAATCTATTATTTAACATATAATAAATAAATGGGACAATAAACCACATACAACACACATAAACCTATAAACCATATTGGGATTGGTCTCATAAATCCCCATAAGAAAAAGAGAACTATCAATAAGATTATTTAAATTCAAGGAGTGTCGCATTGGTAGTCATTCTTAATACCCATAAGGCTAAAATAATCATGAAACATAGTCCCATTAGATGAGATCACCAAAAAGATCAAAAAAGAAGCATGTATAACAAAAAGTCACTAGTCTTCTATTTCTTTACACTATGTCTATAATAATTTCACTATATCATTCATGTGACGGTTGTGATACAACCTAACAAGAATTAAGGCCACCATTTAATTCCACGTCATAAATTTACATGATAAGCGGTTCAAATAAGGGATCAAAATGCATTCATTACACTTTTGAGCCAAAAAAATAGTGTTTATTCATGAAGCCTCACTATACCACCATCCAATTCACAATGCCCCATCTGAATGGATACACTATATTGATCATCTCATGGAATATCTCCCCCTATATCCTATATTGGACATATGGGAGGGTAGAGATCCCCTTGATAGGAAACAATGCACCAATCTCCATTTTGATTCCACCCTACGAAACCAAAATTATTCCATTATATACTTCTTAATTATCAAAAAATTCCATAATATATCCCTCCTTGATGAATACTACCTAACAATGGGGGATCAGAGTTAGGTGACCTAAAATCCCAAAAAAAATACTAAGATATAGAAATTGGTGATTGGAATCTAAAATATTGTACCTACTATAAAATATATTAAATAAAAAATACAATGCATGTAGAAATTATTCCACACCAATTGTTTATCCACATTCTCTCGGTGAAGAATACATAATTCCTACTACTAAGAAAAACCCTACAATTGATATATCATTTAACATTTGAGCTAGAGTACTACCACTTTGTATTCTCAATTTCACTCTATACCACAAAACCAATCTATTTAAATTTAAAATTGTACAACCATTAAATTAAATCCCTCATGGGACACAATAAATAGTCCTATTACACTATATTTATCAATGAATTGAAATGTTTATTTTAGCACCTTTTGCAAAGGTGTACCTTTATAAAATAAATTCCATGACTATTGAGGTGGTGGATCTAGTATCCAAACACGTAGTAACTCTATTAGATATCCACTACGTAATATATTTATTAAAAAAATATTCAATAATTATCTATTTATTTATATATCCTTCCTATATAGTTATAAATAATAAATATATATATATTGAAAATGAACATTATAAATTTAAGATAATTTCACTGCAAATACAAATTGAAACTCACAGTGGTCACTAGAAAAACTAAATTTAAATATTGGTGAAAAAATCCATATAAAACCACATGTTACCGATGTGAACCTAATTTATTTACTCTATTTTTCCATTCTATGTCTTTTTTAGATTTTAATGAATATATTTGAATCACATCATCTTGTTATAATGACATTCCAAGTATTGGGGTTGCTCAGTAATGATGTAATAAAAATAATAAAAATATAATATCATGTGTTAACTGTTTTTATAAAAAAATATAATAACTCCCATAATTTGTCTAGGATTAGAGAACTAAGAAACATATTAAATCGAAATATTTTGTTTTACTATAGGTGTGACATAATATTTATGTGTATCATTTGTTTGGATTAATTGTAATCGTGGATGGGCTAATAAAAAATAAGATATGTACTTATTTGTTATTTGTAAATTGATAGAGAAAACCTTGTGTCCTCTATTTAATCCCAATTTTTTAATTTCTACTGGGTCATCTTCTTAACCATTACGAATGATAGAGTGTATATTAGGTGATGAAGTCACGATTGATCATCAAAAAATTATGTGTCAATAATCAGTGTGATAAAAGAGTTTCTGGATCTCACTAACAACATCGACGTGCAACAGTTAATCATCAATGATTGATCCATAGTTAGGGTAAGATATTTTTGGAATTTAATAGCTACATTTTATCTTTTGATCAACCAAAAATATATGTTCCCAAAAAATAATATTGGATTTACTATTAATATAATGGCATTTCCTTATCATCCTATAATTATTTATTTATTTTTAGTGGTTATTTCTTCTTCATTTATCATTATCATAACTCTACATTAAGGCTGACTCAAACAATAGATGTGGTTCAATCCTCATGTTTATGTTTTGTGAATTTTTTCCACCATTTTCACATGTTCATAATTTATGTTTGTTTTGGTTGGTGATTGGATAATTATATGGAAATATATCTTTTTAAAACCATTAATTGGTATAACTGATCAATACCATATATTTAGGTTCATAATTATTGATGTGGTTATAGTGTATGATGATTTTATATCTTTGGGGTCATATTTTTAGACCACTTATTTATACAATAAAGTTTTAGAATAATCAATTCTATAATGATGGATTTTATTCAAAATTGAACGCTAAAATTGGGCATCCAGATAGGATCAGAGTTCAGACATCTCATAAATTCACTTTATGGTTGAGATCAGTCTTTGATGTAATGGTAGTGGATGTATGAAAAAAATATGTGGGGATAATAAATGTGATCATGTAAAAACTCTACTACATGGAATATAGTCCAAAGAACACAAACCATTAAGTGCCCTGATAATGGAGTATATGATTTCATTTAAATAAAATATCCAACTATTTGAGGAATCTTCCACATGAAATGTAAAACAACAAGTTTTATGAACTATTATTTTCTATATAATTAAATTTTAGTTACTGATTACATTGACAGGTATAAATTTTTTTTCATTATTTGTATGACACACCATGTTAATATTGAAGTAAATGCAACACATATATTATCTTTTTTACACAAAACAGTATGTTTGGCATGTGTTATTCACAATTTCGTGTTCCTTTGATAGCTTTTGTTACAAAAAAGACCAAGATTCACAAAAAAACAATAGACTATTTATCATTATAGTTACCACTTATAAATTGTAATGGTATGAATGAATTGGATTAACTAAATTTTGAAAAATATTCATGGGTTACCAATTACATAGAAATGAAGATAAAAACCAATTGAAAATAAATGGTGAGTATTATCAAAATGGAATTTTTTCTTAAGTAAATTAATTACTATTAGTTATTGATATATTTGTTCATATAGTGGATGCAGTGGTTATTGAATCAGGATAGTAGCGAGAGGTGGATGACAATTTTATATATCGTCATAATCAGGCCTTTGTGGTCCGAGTCATACTCAAGGACCTCGTTATATTTGACAAGGATATCTATAGGCTATATAGGCCAACAACCCGAAGCCTCTAGGGATGATTATATTAATTATTGGTAGATTTTCTTCATAATAAAAAGTCTTTATAGACATATTTTTTTATCTGATATTTTCTCTCAACATTCCTTTTTCCAAAACCTATATATTTTATTTTATCCCTTAGCTTGAATATTTCATTTGGATACTCCTACATATAGAGATTGAATGATCAAATACTTCTATAAATAGTTTCACCAATCACTGGGAGGAGAGATATTTCATTATAGTCATTTTATAGAGGTAGTGATGGATTATTATTTAATATTGGGTATTAACTAGTTATTCCAAGTTCATATTTACATTGATAGTTTCATGAAGATTAAGTGGTGGACAAGAATGGATGAGATGAGTATTTATTTCATTAGTGGGATGTAAACCCATCTGGATTAGGATAGGATAATTCATAAGAGGATTAATTTGATTACTAAACATATTGATAAAACATCAGTAGGAGAAACATTTGCAATGGGTTATTAGTTTACTACTCTTTTGGTGGAGCATGAGTATGTTTCTCTAAATAAATATTTGACATGTCAGCACACAATGAGATGTAATTATGCATACACAATCTTCTAGGTACATTATTTATATATTTTTCAATATATCAAAAGACACTAATAATGTTTCTTCATATAAATGTAAATTAGGGGGATTTATTGGGGAAGGGATTCTTCATAAACAATGTATCACACTAGGAACCCCTATATTGTTCAAAAATAACTAAAATGTGAGATTGGGGTTGTTTTTTGATTATAACTACCTAACCATTGTGTATTAGATGAATATTTTTTCACTAACATTGATAGAATACATATTCTACCATTTGAAGGGGTGAGATGGTTCTTGAATATTTACCTCATTTCTTACTATCACTATCTCTGATGTTTGGATGAGGGTATAATGATTAAAATATTACAATTTAATTATAGACACTGTGAGTAATTGGTGATTCATATTTCATTGATAAACTCTCCATTACTATTCATGGGACTCACGAACCAAATATTTTAAATTTTCAATGAATGGTTTGTGATGGTATTCATTGATAAGATACTTCTGTACTAAGTATATGTGGAGGATAATGTGAGACACTTGAGAATTGTCCTTGAATTACTCCAATAAAATGTAAATTATAGGAAATTATTTATGTTTCAGTAATAAATTATATATCTCTATATCATGTTACATGATATTTCAGTTAAGAGTGTATTAGTGGACTCGATGGAGGATTAAATAGTGCAATCATGGGAGCCACTTAAGAGTGTAATTAATTTGTACAAAATACATGGGATGGAAGTCCACTATAAAATATTCCTACAATATTTATAAAGTATTAAATTACATTTGACTTATTTTACAATAATGGTTTATCCATTTTCATGGAAGGAATGGTCCCAATTTGAGTTTTTGGAGTTTTAGTAGAGGTTGACAAGCACCCCCATCAGGAGACATCATGAGGAGGGTGTTTTATATGTTTTTTTCTGAAGAAAATCATGAATTGGTATTGGATATATTTTAATGTGTATTTAGGTGGTGATAAATTATGGTTCTTGATTTATTAGACTACAGGTGTTGAAAAATGCGACCCATGATCTTGAGATTGAAATAGTGGTATTCTCCTTAAAGATGAAGTAACACAACATTATGGGTGATCAATTATTTATCTATTTTAACTGTAAAAACATAAAGAATATCTTGACAAATAGGTTTACAAAATTGAGACATAATTATTGTATTCATTTCCTCTATGATTTTGATATTACAATAGTCTACACTCTACGTAATTGGATTATTGTGAAAGACACTCTATGTTGGATATCTTTTTCATATTTGTTTAGTGAGGTGTATGATTATTTGGCCTTGTCATTGTTTCCCCAAGTGGAAGAGGATAATGTATCACTACCCTATACTATTTTTTCCAAACACTAATACATGGTGGTAGGGTTTCTCATCATGGAAACCCTAAATTTGAGACCTATTATATTATAATATGAAATGTATATGCTCTTAATGTGTTTTATAATGGTTCGAAGCACGCAATCCTTTATCTGAGAATGGATGATAGTAACAGTGACATTATGACATGATATTTTGATGAAGTTTCCTACATCCTCCATGGAGGTCCATCCATGTGTGGATAATATGTATAAGGACCTTTGGATTCGGTTTTAGTTTCCATGAATAAATATGTTTATAGTGAAGCTTGTCTCCTGATGACTCAAATTCCATATAGTGATGGATGATCTCTCGGTTCATGTATTTTTAGCTCACCCTCATGAGTCATGAAAGAGTATGATGGATATTATCTCTATGAAATTTATGAAAGGGCTTCCACGATCTTCTTGGGCACTCAAATCCATCATGGTGACTATAGACTAACCCACCATGTCATCCCACATAATATCATTTTTAGATACGATTTCATTGGAGATAATTTGAATTATTTACATGAAAGATATTATAGTTCTTCAAAGAGTAACATCAATGATTTTTATACCACAATTATCATGTCACATCATTATTGTCGAGTGGATTGAAGTACGCCTTTATGAAATAGTGGTGTTTGAGCACAAAAATTCACCCTTATATGGGAAATTAGATTACAAAGACCATTCATGTCTTGTAAAATAGGTTTTAGACCTCCATGTTGGAATTTCATATATATTTTAGAATCCCCATCCCTTATTGTAGTTTTTAAATGTTAATAGTGACTACTCCAAAACTAGTATGAAACCATTTGATGCCTTTTATTAGAGACCATATAGGTCACCACTATGCATGTCTAATCACATATAGTCAACTATCACTGTCCTAGAGTAGTTACAATCATTAATACATAAGGTAAAAAAATTATATGAGTGGATAATGAACTTTTGGAGATATAAAAAGACTTATATGGACCAATGATATGGGACTTTGTTGAATGAAGAGGGTGAAAATGTGTTCCTGAAGGTATAACATCATCATGTGTAGTAGACATTTTGTTATAATGGATTTATCCCTTCTAGATTCATTGGCCCTATTATGATACTATGTAGGGACGGTGATGTGTTGTACCTCATGTCCCTACCATTATAGTTACATTGAGTAAATGAAATCATCCATGTGTCGTAGGTGATGATGTATGTGTACAACCCATTACTTGTTATTGAATGGGGTGAGATATACTTCATTGAAGGGTCTACCAGTGTGGTGTAATCTGTAGATTTATGGATCAACAGTAGTGGTTTCTCCAAAGGGAAAAAATATCAATGGTTTTTTTGTTGGTAGCACAAGAATATTCATGAGAAAATCTAGTAGTGGGAGAACTAGATGCTTTCCTTGCATCCTCATCTATTTGATTAGGTTTTTGAATTTTTTTTGAAAATATCTAAGGTGGGTTGAACATAATGTCTCTATTTTTTTCCTTTTAAAACTTTGGAATATTTTGGTGTATATATTTGATTCCACTCAATATGTCGGTATAGGATTCCATGGACCAAAGATCCATGGGTTCTATCTCCTAAAAATATTAAATATTTGGGATAATGAACATGTATCATTTTATAAATTAACTTAATAACTCCAAAATAAATTACTATTTATTGATCTATTTTTCCTTTAAATATAGAATGTGGTTTTACCCCTAAATTTGACATAATATTGTGTGTGCTTAGTGTTTGGATAATGTGTAATCATGGGTTAATTAAATAATAAAATAAATAGAAGATTACATATTTATTTTTTATTTAATATCCCAAAAAACATTATTTCATCTATTTAGTCCCACTACTGTTAAATCCCAAGGGTTCTACACATAACCCACGGGATTCGGAGCGGAGAGTTTTGTATAATAATTCAAGGATAGTCATCAACAAATTAGGATTTGGTGAACATTGTGCAAAATGATATTTTGAATCTCACCAATGACATCAAAGTGGTAAAATTATAGTTAAATTATTTCTCAAAACTCAATGAAAGATATTATTTTGTTGGATTTTATCACTTTTTTTGGATCATAAAAACAAAAGAAAAGAAATCAATCAAACAAATTGATCCACATGGAATGTAGTAATTTATGGGTATTTATTTCTCTTTGAATAATTTTGAAGTTATTTTTGATTATTTTTTCCTCTTAATTCATCATTCATTTAAAAAATTGTTGAGGACGACCCAAAAAGGGTCATGGTTCATAAATCAGGTATCTATTTTGTGAATTTCACCACCATTATTCCCAATTTCATCAATAATATTTTTTTGGCTAGGATTTCAAATAATACGTACTAATCCATTACTATATAAATATAAACAAGTGAAATGGATTGATACTACGAGTTTATGATTAGAATCAATGGAACAATTTTAGTTAATTATGAATGTGGAACAAGTGATTTTATTGGGACACCATATTTTTATAGAAATATAATTCAAATGAAATAGTGTTATGATGATTGATTTTTGAGAAAATATTAAGGTAAAAATTCATGCACCTATGAGGATCATATTTCTTACAACTCAACTAATCATTTATTAAGAAATATTGTAAGTGGATATAGTGGTAGTGGAGTAGTGACCAGATCCATGTGTAAATAAGTGGACTCTTGGAAATCCTTGATTATAATTTTTATATTGTGATGAGTACACACTATGTAGTACCGAGACTATAATTAATAGGGGTTTAGAGAAAATAAAATATCACATTCTATTGGGAATCCACCAAATGTAGTGTAGTACATGAATAGAAGCTCAAATTATTCACTTTTTTACAAAATATTCTATTTGGTAGGTACATAGTCTTGACCAAAGTATACAGGAATAACCTAATACTTGTAGATGTGTAGGTACATGGTTACGACTATTGTATACTTGCATGACCTGATACTTGAAAACATCCAGTTATACAAGAATGGAATGAAGTATATTTACATAGACCTATGTACTTGGTAAGACCTAGGGCGTATAATACATGTTTTCCATACACTATACTTTCAATGATCCTTATCCTCATCACTTTAAAGTCATTTTTCACTTTAGTGGTGACAATTTTATTTGGGGTATGTTCCCTTAGTCCATGCCTAGAAGGTTCATATATGGTATCATATCCTGAGTATAGGTTGATATACACTATTTGGTATTAGTCTAAAATAGTGTTACATAATATTCATGGGAGGCCCAGATTGTGATCCTCCATCATTCTCACCATCCATGTGTGGTGTTTTAGGAATCGTCAGGGCTAACATGAATTTGTGTGCACTCCCCTATTTAGTTGGATATTCCATATAGGTATAGGTAAAACCCACACACCCTTGGTGAAATCCCCTATATTACAATTGAGATCATAAATGTTCCAATTTTTAATTCTTCATGGTGTTACATAATAATATTGACCTCTTAGAAAATTTTCATCAATGTTATTGGACTTGGCATAAAATTTATCAAAGGAAAACATTGCATTGAATCCTTGAGAAAATATTTTAGGCGGGTAGTGTAGTTGTAACCTTATAATGAGATTTTAGTATATATGTGTAATTATTTTTACTTATTGTTTCCCAATTGACATACCATTTTGATGATGATATAAAAAATAACTTCATTATTTATATTTTTATGGGGTTTATAGTGGGTTTTGTTTAACTCATCCATGTGATTTCTGTTCCTATAGATTTTGTGTCTTTTTAAGAATCCATTCCATTTGATAGAGTCCCTAGTGGACCAGATGAAGAAAAATCACAGTAGACCATGGCTAACCACAGTTCATTCACGGAGTTTTGTTTTTTTTGTAGTTCCCACTATTCATAGAAGGCATGAATCTTGTAGTTTTGTTGGGAATTTATTTGTATGTTATTCTTTACAGAACTTTTGATATATGCTATGTGGGGATAGATATGTATTCATGCATTATGGTAATTATTATATTTTAAATTTCCAAATTATAATTGTATTTTATGTCGTATGAATGTATGTAAAAGTACCTTAGTCTATAACCACACAAGTGTGTGATATGCATACATGGTGATGGTCACCTTTCCCTATCCTATTGGAGGTAGGACATCATTGTAATAGTTATCATATAACCGTCTAGCATCTAACTAAAGGGTCTTCCCAAGAAAAATTATTTTCAAAATCAAAATAATCAAATTATATATTCTAATATCGAAGATAATTTTTAATATAAAATAGAAATAATCCAAAAATTTCCAATATTTTTGGATATTCTAGGAGAGGATCAATACAAACACAAATAGAATCATTATATTGTTTGTGCTATATTTTATTTAAGGAATGTAGTATAGGAACTAGTATAGTATAGAGAATTCAACTACTGTATCGATGGAGTATCCAATGTCTGAAAATAAAAATTTTTTAGGAGGCATCACATGAAGGATTGATAAATTGAGGAGTTACATCCAATATTTTTAATAACCTAAGGAAGGTATTCCCAAAAGAATCTCATTAATAAAATGATAAATATTATATTTTTACATTGAGATATTCATATTGATTTTTAAATAGTGAACACATAATGATACAAAATAACATCACTTCATATTTTCTTTTACAAATGAATACATGATTTAGAAAATTTTATTATATATGTCTCATATAATTGAGTTTTTATTAAAAGGTAATTATTAGAATAAAATTGTCTAATAAGGAATATTTCAAACAACATATTGTATTTTCATATAAAAGGATCTACTAATAGAGGATCGAAAATGGAATAATATTCAAAATACCCTATTATTTTATTTTAAGAATAAAAACAAACAATATCATAAGGATATATAGATCGAATGAAACCCCATAATAAACTAATATATATTATAATTTTTGGTGTTTTATATTTAAAAATCACATTATTAAACTATATATTCATGTGTATTATACTAAATATTAAATGTGCAACTACTAGCCAAAATTATTCAAAAGTTGTATGGAAAATCATGTGTAGAGTGGAAATTGTTAGGTCTTACATTGAATTGAAAACTATTAAAAAATTATCCAAACCACTATTCAAAAAAATATTATTTCAATCCACAACTTTACAATAGTGTTTAAAACCATAACAATAATGTCTCCATCCTCTAACATTTCAATATAAAAAATCACATTAATAATTATTCATTGGTTCTTGAAAAAATGATCAAAATAAAATATATTCGGTAATCTAAGAGTTGAAAAATATGATGTTGATATTAGAAACCCGGTTTTTCATTATTTGGAGATGATGTATAAGAGCCCTTGGAATCTTCTATGTCAAAAAATTTAAAATAACAAATTATAATTGAGTTTGAAATTTTGATATTTGTTAATTCAATTCACCCAAATACAAAACCTCAATTTAAATTGTATATGACAATAATATATAAGGGAAGAGAATTATAAAAAGAATAAAATTGAAAAATAACCCTTGTATTGATAAAATATATAAATGATAAATATTATCCCACTAACCATTCCCCAACGAATGATTCAATATATTAAATTTCCTGAGGATGTAATTAAAACAATTATACTAAAATTCACGAAATTTAAAAAATACTTTACCAAACTAAAATGTACTTAATTTATTATATAACTAGTACTCGGCCATGCATTTTCACGGTGATAAAACAAAATTCTTAGTTCATGTGTTCTCATAACGATATGGTTCAATGCTTTTATAGAGGCAATAAAATATTTTTAAAAAATAAAAGAAACTGGGAAAATTTATAAATATACAATGGCTAGTAATTAGTAACCTAAATTTAGTGGAAATAATTCGTTGAAAGGAACAAAAGATTCATAAAAGATATGATTAAAACATTCTAAGAATATCTACATAATCTATTAATAGTATAGAATATAGAGGAAAGGAAAATTAAGAAACAATGTTGAAAATAACTGAATAATGCTTGATTATCAATTATCATGCAATTAAATAATTCTTTTGGTTTGATAAATCAGAAAACCCAGCTGATGGTGGGTTATAATCAATGCATAATAGAAGCACCATCCCAATGCAATAAGAAATAAAGTTTTAGTATAATATTGATATGAAATGATAAGCTGATGTCACTGAAACTCCTGGTTTGCCATCCTTTTCTAAACCTGTGCCAAAGCTCCTGCCATACTGCAGTCCCATGATGCTATGTCTTGGAGCCGCTTGACCCAAGTGGGGAGCTGAAATTTTCCAAAATGAAATTAAAAGTAAAACACAATCAGTTGGTTCGGGTACCAGTATGTCATGGTAATGAGATGAATCTGTACCAGAAGGTGACCAGGAACCGGTACTCATGGCTTCTGGGGGCTGAGAATTAAGTGTAGTAGCAAGTGGAGACACTAAAATTCGTTCTCATAAAAACCCCATAGAAAGATGAATGGCCTGTTATCATGTACTTATCACTGAAATGTAGAAAAGTACCATAACAGGTGGAGATGTCAGCCGAAGTTTTGTAGGCATACTTCACTTCTAGTTCTATATTGAAGAGATAATTGAATGGGAAATACTAATATAATGTTATCAAAACTAGTGAAATTAATTAGTTATTTCACTATACTACAATATAGATGACAGACACAAATTGCAATTAGATCAAACGATAGGGAATATAGTATTCAATGAATTGATGTGTATGCGATATTTATACAAATGTAGAATACTGTTACAAATTGGAACTTAAATGAGGATGTAATGTTCATGAAGAAGATGGTGTTTTACTTCCAACCTACTGGTTGCCATCTGATTCTCGGCTTAGGCCTAACCCCTTACAGTACAAAGCAGTAAATGAGAATACTTTCCCCTGGTTAAAACAAATAGAACTGAGTACAAGAAGGAAAGCGACCCAAGAGAGTGCAATATCATCAAATAACATATTATAAATCATTTTACCACAAAACATATGGCATGACACACATATGAAAAGAATGAATTAAAAGATTCACTCAAAGATCACATAAAGATTAAAAAGGGAACACACACCACTAGAATTTTCTTCATCTTCTCAATCAAATCCTTCTGAATTTGTAAATATTTCTTATAATTTTAATATTCATCAATTGATAGATTTCCATTCTTTCTAATAGATTAAGATGGCCCGTATATAGTAGATTATCTAGGAACTTCATGAGATATGGTAATACTATCTCCCATATTTTCATATGTGGTGCAAATTGATGATACCTTGGTAGGAAGAGGGTGATTATGGGACATGGTGGTCTTTGAATCATCCCATGATAGAAAAATTGTTGGTTCTAGAGCACCCCCTACATACAGAAACAGTAAAATATATAAACAAAAAAAAATAAAAATTCTTGAATCTACACATTCCATCAAATGTGTAATTTCCACATTTCAGTATACCATTTGCATAGAGATGGATGTGTAGGATCGAGTAGATGTTCCATGCTCATCCATTCCTCCAAAGAATGTCAACTAGACCTATAGGGTGAAAATCACTGCATCAATGTGATTATCTATGGATGGGAAATTTATGAATCTGAATATAACCGTACACAATTAAGAGAATATTTCAATGAGATTTCATGATACATAAAGATGAATGCTCTCATATACCATTTAAGATAGCCTTCTTCATTTCCATGTAGATACACCAACAACGGACAATTAAAATGAATGCTCTCATATACCTTTCAACGATGTTACTATTGGACCCTTAAAACCAACAATTAAAACTCTGGGGCACCCGCTACTTCTAATATGGGAGACCTGTCAACCCACCAAAGCCATTAAAAATCTTCGGTGACATTTATAATTCAATAAAGAAGTTTGAAAATGACTCTTGATGACCACTTTCTCACTTATTCGATTTGGAATAGCTGTATAATATTCTCAGACTTTATCACAATATAAGTTAGAATAGTTTATAATTGGAAATAAATGAATATTTGTTATCAATATAGACAAAAAAAACATAATCTATCATATATTTAATATAATAAAAATTAACAAAAAAAATGAAACATGTAGTTTTAAATTTCCAAAAAAAGGGTGAAAACTGTAAAAGAAACTAAGGTTTTTTAAGAGAAGATGGTGTGCCATTTGGAGCCAGACCCCTTTAATCATTTCAGGTTTTTAGTCACTTGAGATGTTAATAATAATATACACTAAAAACTGACACACATTATAGATAGGAAATATAGTTGGTTGGTTGAAATATAATGGTTTAATCATCCAAAATGAATTAATGTAGATGTTTAATGCTCCTGTATTCTTCCAAAGAATATCAACTAAAACTACAATATGAAACTCACATCATGAATATGATTATCTTTCAATGGGAAATTTAGGAATCCAAATATAATAGTACACAATTAAGAGAATATTTCAGTGAGATGTCATGCTACATAAAGATAAACTCTCTCACATACCATTTAAGAGAGACCTCTTCACATACAATCAACTAAAACAATTCCATGTGTTAGGTCCCATTTGTATGGGGACATCCCCTGGATATCCAATTCTATAGATCGAGAGAATGAAAGTTTATATGATACATGTTCATGATACCAAATGAATAATCACCCCCACACCAAACCAAAAATTAACTCTCTTTGAACATGATCAGTTCACAAGAAACATGTTTGATTACAATACAAATTTATTAATTTCTTCCATATTCAAGATATTGAAAAATGTTAAACATATATTTTATATAATAATGTAATTTCATATTAGATAACATTTTATAAATCAATTTTTAATCATCGATAGAATATTATAAAATAAGAATTTATCAGTTAATAAAACCAGAGCTAATTAATCCCAAAATCTGAAACTATTCTAAATGATTTTTTCTGTCCATCCTTTTTCTATATTTGGAAGTTAAAATAAATACAGTTCCTTAGTGATGGTTTTATGTGAAGAAAGATTCAATTAATTCATAATTGAAACCAAAATAAACCATTCAGAGATGCATGCTCGCAGTTCAAGAAGAAATTTGTTCCTTTTGAGCTCGGAATAATACTAATGGAAACCTTATCCAATCTTGTTCATTATTTAGCTTGTTCTTATCCGAGAACATCCTTATATCAGCGTCCTAGAAACCTATAACTGCAAGAAGAATGGAAGGTCATTGATCATGGGATTCACTGAGAGAACGATCCAATTAATTCACAATTGAAAGTAAAAATTATGCATTCAGAGATGCATGCTCACAGTTCAATAGGAAAGTTGTCCTTGCTAGAGAACACAAGGATCAATAAGTTTATAGGCTGTTATATGACTATTTATATCATAATGAAAGATCAAATAAAATATGATGGAAATTAAAGTGGGAAAAAATAAAAGTCAAAAGCTACAGTTACAGGGAGAAAGTTACAGAAATACAACATATTTTATGAAAACATAATCTTGCATGGCATCTATTGATACCCAATTGTATTCTCAACAGTGTCTGAAATTAAGAGGAAACAATAATCGTCTTCTTTTCCACCTATAACTACATAAATAACTGTCAATGAGTATATATATATATCGATCATTAAACACAAGTCATAGAAATGAGGATCATAGAATCTTTTTAAAACATTCCACTATATAGAAATGGTGTAACAAAAACCATCTTTAAAATAATGATGATATGAATGGAAGGACATGTATCCCAGAATCAATACATAAAAAAATTTAGATACCTAGATGAAATAAGAAAACTAATGTTCTGCGTTTAACGAATATCTCATATAATTTTATATATTTAATATTCAAAGGATATATAACATAATATCTCTAGGGATTCTCATAACAGTCCATTGTTAGCCGCACACAAGAAATACAAACAGAAATAAAATAACTATTGATTATATCACTAAATGTCAAAAGCATAAGAAAAATTCATCGCAATGATCAAGTTAATGCAAAGGGTTATTTACAGAAGACCCAGAAAAATAAATGGAAAGAGACAAATATTTTATATAATGGGTATAGATAATGGATGTACTGGATATGATATATACAAATATGTGAAATCTTATTGGTAAAAGTAAATAATAAAGTAAATCATTATTGAATTCTAAAAAAGAATAAGATAATAAAATAGAACAAAATGATCCATTGATACCTGAAAATGCAAACCCATTTCTGCTCACATTCTTCAATATGTCTTCCAAATTGATGGGAAACAGAACAAAATGTGTTGTTTTGAGAATTCTAGATGATTATTCTTAATATCACTGGATTATGGAAAGTAATGGTAGACTGACATACCACAACTGAAATTAATTAGTGATTCTGAAGACATGGTATGACTAGAAAAGTTTAAACTACCGAAAAACATGTTTTGAACACAACCAAAACACAGAATTGTTGGTTCTTATGAACAGACATGTCCATGGAAGACATGATATACCCAGAAAAATAAGTATAGATGCCTTGATTTAAAGAATCGGGATATCCTACCTCTAATACAGAATCCTAACAAATAGGGAATTAGAGTCATCCAGAGGTTTGACATGGATCTGTAGGACTACTGCAGATAAGTCCATTCCCTTTTTCTTGCTATAAACCTAAAACCACAGTCCAAGAATGTGTCAAAAACCTATTGATTTGCAATGAACAGATGAACAATGTTAAAAAATTTTGATGAATATCATACCATTTCCAACAATTTAGTGAAACATAAAAGTGATTTTCTTGGATTTTCATATTGGATTCAGTCACATCCCTGCATAGTTGACCATAAAGTTTCCATGTAATTATCATATCTCCATACATGAACTATTATTCAATAATTACGATTGAAATTTTTTTAGGAAACAAATTAATCAAAACATAAAACATGATTGGTATATGAACTAAACAGAATGCAACAGAACACGTGTTCTGTTATCTATATATAAGAACTTCATTAATACGATAATATTTAACATTACAACTATTTATAAAAAAATATAAATATATTTTCAATAGAAATGGCCAACCAAAAATTGAAAGCATCTTCTATTATAAGTAAGATAACTTCAAAATTAATAACTCACACTTAATCAAAAGAGAATTAATAATGTCTAGAATTACCATTCTGGTGGTGTTAAATATTTTGGTAACAGCCTGTTGTTGTGTCAAGAAATGAATAGTTTACAGATATCCAGGTGGCTAAGACCTCATATACTATAATTGAGTATTCATCTTAATGAACTGCAAGTTAAAGAATGAATAAAATGCACATAACGGCATACCAATTATAGAATGAATAGTGTTTTTGAAAAACATATCAAATTTTCAAACACTGCCCACCAAGATGATGTAAGAATACACTATAATTTTCCCCAGATTGCAACCAAAAATAAAGAAAACATAAATACATATGAAGCTTGTTTCTTTGATTCAATTACTAACCTAGAAAGGAAAGCATATTTATTATGAGTCGCCCGTACAATTAATGTTTTAATGGTTTCAAAGGAGACCATCATACATTACTGTCTACAATCTTTAATCTAAGGAATATGTTCGTGAACATAAAGGAAGTAGAAAAAATTACTCCTGAAGATTGAGCATTATAGAATTACAGAATTGATTAATTAGAAAAACGAAATCTACAATCCACAAACTACATATACAACATTTAACTCAGAAAGTGAACTCCCGATTTTCATATAACATTCAGATAACATACCAATCTATTGAAGAGTGAAGTTATCCTTTTTGAGATCCAAATAAAACTGAAGCAAATATTTTCCAGTGTTGTTCTTTCTTGAGCTCAATCTTATCTGAGACCATATCTATGTTAGCATCCTAGTAACCTATACCTGCATGAAAAAAATGTGGGAAATTTATAACTCATTTGTTTCGTATGCTTTTATTTCATAAACAAAACACATTGTAGTAAATAGGGAAGAAAAATTACATGCATTAATATGATCACATGAGCATGCATATAAATTATTCAAACCTGGAAACCAAAAGATGATAATAGTCTCTAGTACACAAGTGATTGAAATGAAACATACCTAAAATGTGTGTATGGTGTTATAAGTAACCAGGATAACCAATTCTTGATGAAGAATATTGCAATGAAACAAACCTGAACCCAAAAATAAATTATCATAGATTATAAACATAGATTCTAACGACTCAAATTGGTTTCATAAATATGGAAATATGAATCTAACAATGTGAATATGAATCAAAAAATTAGACAGTTAGACATACCAGATGTTTCTCGAAGAATCAAGCATGGATATTGTGAAGCAGTGACATGGGATTGGGTTTGAAGTAATTGATGTCTTGATGCAGGGATGTTCGCTCAGGCTTAGGCAGCGGTTCCATGAATTCTTGGAGGTGAACGCAGAGCATGTGTAGTTGAAGCAACAGGAGGCGGAGGCGATGGAACCAAGGAGCGACTGAGGGAAATATTTGTATAAGACATGATTCACAGAAACAACTAATGACGTGATTCACTACAAAAACATATAAATAATAACATAATAAAAAATTGTTGAAGGAATAGATAGATATAATGGAAAAGAAAAGTGTATTTGACAAGGGCACAGAAGGCCTCCTTGGAACTATAACATGGTGAGCAGCGCATCGATGCAAAGAAGATAAACGCGATATAGAATGAGAAGTAATCATGAGCCGAAGGTGGGTGTAGCAGTAGAAAAAATTATTGCCATATATATAAGGAAAACTGATAATGATATGGAGGTGAATTTGCAGTGCGTCAAGGTTAAGAAAATGTAGAATAAAATTTACCTTATATACAGATGCAGTCGCTGGATTTGCAGGAGTAGAAGCATGATCGTGATGGGTAACCATATCGGGAACCCTAGGGATACTGATAGGATAGGTGCAGCGCGATTGGACACAGGAGGAAGAATCTGGGAGCGACGAACCGTAATGTCGGAGATGGGTCGCGGTGATGCGTCGGTCAGAGTCGAAGCAGGATCGGGATGGGTAACCATATCGGGAACCCTAGGGATACTGAGATGATAGGTGTAGTGTGAGTGGAAGTGGGATGAAGAAGCTGTAAGTGAGGATGGGAAGCCTTGGGATACTGATAGGATAGGTGCAACGCGAGTGGACATAGGCGGAAGAAGCCGGAAGCGAGGAACCCTAATGTCGAAGATGAATCGCAGTGACACATCAGTGGGAGTAGATTTGTGATGGGTATTGCGGGGTTTCAACTGGATTGTGGAGGGTGATTTAGTAAATGGATTGGAGAAGTTGGTGACGTGGTGCAATGTGTAGGTGACATGTAGGCATAGAGACACCCAGGTTTAGTAGATATAGTGGATGTTCTAAATTACCTTATGATATAATCATAATTAAAATGGGACACAAAATTAATGAATGAGACAATACATAGAGAAAAAAATTAACTCAAACAAGAACAAAGTTACCCACCAAGTTCTCTAATTTCTTCTAATACCATAAATAATGGATTAAATTTAATTTAAAAATGTATTATGAAATCATTTAGTTTTAATAAATATCATTTAACATCAAATTTTTCTCATCATTGAAGATTGTATTACTCAAAATAGAATACATGTTAACTAACTAGATAGTTTCTCTATAAAATGGTGATGTATAAGAAGATTTTATAAATAGAAGATGAATAATAGTTTCATTTTTGTAAATTATATGATGAGTTTATGAGTTTATTTAGGCCCCATTATGGGATATCATTATATTAGTTTTCAATACTCTTGTATCGAAAACAAATTATTCTCACGTGGACAATTATTTATGTATGGATTATTCATTAATATGTGTGATATGTGCGAAGATATACTTATTTTCACTTATTTTTTACAAAATCAATATTTTGTAATTATTCAGATGAAGAGAAATTTAACAAGATATTGAAATCTAGATTTTTTTTACCATTAATTTATTGTTAAGACCTCATGGGTGTTTTCATATAATTAGAATTTTATAAATATCCACATTAATTTTGTAACAACCCAAAATCAAGTAACCGAGAGATAGTGTCTAACTATTATGCGGGTGTAGATACGTGTGTTATAATACAAGTGGAACGATATGTTTATTAATAATAGAGAAATATATACATACATGATACCCATTTTAATGTGGTAACAATATTTAAAACATATCAAAAGAAAATAATTAGCATCCTTATAACTCATTCAAATAATTCATCATCATATCCTATAAATAGATAATAAATAAGGGTGAGAAGAAATGTTTAGTAAGGGTTACATACATCAGTTTCTATAATTAATGAATAATTATTAATCAATATGGAAATTAAATTACATAATATAAATTACATTTAATTGAAAACATATTCCCAAAATGCATCAATTTATAATATAGATTCAACAATCTTATGGATAATAATTAATAAATAATAAATGAATGAAATTATTAATTTGTGATATCATGATATAAGTCATAATGATATCTACGTAGTCAAAACCTTACCCCAATAATGTTTAAAACTATGGATAACAATATACAAATAACCCATTGAAATTTTCCCAATGATTTATCATAGGATTTCTATTGATGCATCAAGGTGCTATCCATAACCAGGACTTCATTATCACTATATTTTAAATGAATTACTCATGTATAGAATGATATATTCAACTGAAAACAAATATTCCTTATCAATAAATGTATGTATTGAATTTATAATTTTTGATATCAATACTTACCCAGTCATATAATTAACTTTATAAGTAAAACATCATTTGTAAAAATGACATATTTTTTAGTAAATAAGCATGTTCATGAAAAAAATGTGGATATTTCATGGGAATGTAACATCCAATAATCAAATGAAATTAATCTTTTCATGATAAATTCAAGGACAAAAAAATTAATAAGAGGTAAAAAATGACCATGGATTCATTAAAAATATTGGGTTTTAATTAAAATATATTAATTTACGAGAATAATGTAAACTGAATAATTTTTTGAAAAAAATATTGAATTTTCGGGTTTTCTTATAAAAATAATTGATAATTTATATAATATAAAATAAAATTAAATCAATTATTGTATAGTGGAGTTTATTTGTTACCATATATGTTATAAACATTCATTTTGACATATTTTAAATAATGTTAATAATATTAAATTGTGAAAACATTATAAAAATTCTTTATTTTTTTAATTTCTATGATATTATATTTTTTCCATAATAAATAATTATGAAATGAAAATATATTTTCTAAAAAATTGAAAAATATTTTCATGAAACTAAAATACATCCAAATAAAATAGACGTTAAATTGGGATTCTGTTAAAATTTTCCTCTCTTGATTCTACTACCAATGATATGAATAGTTATAAAAAATATTGAATCTACATAGAAAAAAATAACATAATTAAATATATGGATTTTGTGAATGTTTCGTTATTTGTTTTCTTTAAATAAAAATATAATCTATCATAAAAATTGAGATAGTTATTAAAATTCTTACACATTGGAAAAACTTAACTAAAAAACCCTTTAAATAATGAAAATAAATTCAAACATTAATAATAATTAGGTAATAGTTAGTATTTTTAAATAAATAAAATTCAATTATATACTCCACTTAAAAGTGAATAGGTTCATAATAACATACTTGTATAAATAAGGTGTAAATTAAAATGAAATCCATTAAATCCTGAGACCCTTTAAGTAAAAATGTTTTTACCTAATGTATAATGTTTTTAATAAATATATTAATTTATAAAATAAAAATATTTATATTTATATTATCATATATGTTCCTCCTATAACATAGTAGTCAATATTTGTTAATAACATATCATTACTAAAATTGTTTTGAGGAGTAAACTACTTCGTTTTATCATGCATGTTTCTCATGGATGTGCCAATTGTTATTCATAGGAAATTGTTACATCATATTCAGAAAAATATTAATGTAATTAGTATCATATTTACAAATTAGATATTTTTTCAATAATTATTTATATTGTTACAATAAAAATGAATTTCATCTCTATGTGGAGACGATATTCTATTTGTATGAATGAGAAATAATATACAGTTATTAATGCTTTAAAGGGTAATTATTTATATAATATAAAAATTTTAAAGAACAAATATTTTTCACAATTATGATATATATTCATTATTTCACACATTTTGATTATCCATGTTACACGGTGATGAAAACAAGTACATATGTTCATGAGGTGGTAGTCCACGGTACACCCGAGTGATGGTTCATTCCCCATTTGATAGAGAAGGATATGGATAAAATTTTATTTGTAAATATAATTACATATCATTATATATCATATATTGGTGTTATCTTATTGTTCTTTTTATTTCATAACTTAATGCTGTAAAACAATCTGAAAAAATTAATTATTTTGGTGATGATAATTAATATTACTTAGAAGAACATCCCTTGGATATTATATTAAGGGCCTTAAGGTATAAATTTTGGGAAGGAAATAACTTATTTAATGTGTAAAATACATATCTAGGGAATTATTTTCATATATTAGTTGAGATAAATTTCTAGGGAGGTGTGATATAGTGAATGGTGGAGGCACACATTAATAATTGAGTCGATTGGAGAATTTGTTATTTTTCATTGTTTTAAAATAATTCCTATCAATTTATAGAATTTATGGATAAATCATTATTCTATTATATTGGGATAATTATACTATTAAAATAAATCAAACTAATAGGGTTTTAGAATGTTTTTTTTCATTTTACCTGAGTCATTATAGAATGACCCTCGAAAAACCTATTTCAACATTAGCCATTGTAAGGAATTTTACATGTTTTTAAGTTTTGTTATGGAATAATATTGTGTTGAAAATATCAAGAAATTATAAATATAAGGATTCTAAATATGTAACAAATTTTATCAAATCCAATTCACTAATGTGGAATAATTTATTTAAACATAATCCTGTAAAACCCATCAAATTTTGTTTCCCTGAAATGATTTTTTCATGCATAAAGTGATGTTAAATTCAATATATATCTATTAATTTTCCTTATATCTATTTAAATTTATATATATATAACCACAAATGTTATTTCAATCCTTCATTAGAAAATATTATTTTAATTACTTATAATTTATGGACACTATGTCTTTCAAAAACACTATTTTAGGAAAAATATCCCTTTACCATGAAATTGATCCTATCAATATTTATATAAAAATTATTTCTAATAAATCACTAATTATACATATTATAGAAAAATTTTATAAATAAAAGTCTAAATAAATAGTTATTATATTTTTATTAATCGTAAAATCTAATTTCTGAGGAAATATTTCAAAAAATAATTCTAGTATTATATAAACCAAGATCAAAATCTATAATAATCCTATCAATATAAGTTATTTGTGTCATTAAATATTCTACTTTATGTTTTATTATAGTTTTACTTAAATACAATGTCTAATTAACATAATTAATTATTCGATGTTATATTATTCAATCCAACAAAATGTTTTTCCAAAAAAAAATTATAGGTATTATCTTCCAAAAAATGAAGTTTGTATTTCTTCATGTTATCCTATGGTTCCCATGTAAAATTATCCATTTTAATATTTCCCCATAGTTAAATCCTCTATTGATTCAACTAATTCTGGAATACATTCTCTAATTTTTCAAGAATATAGATGGGCTACTCACAATATGATAGATATGGTTCCAAATTTTTTTATCAGAGATGAGAACATGTGTTTGGTCTTGCATGTACTTCCGTAACATTGATATATAGTAAAAATAGTTTAGATTAGATATGATTGCTTATATTTATGATTAATAATACATTGATTTAATTCATTATATAATTTTAAAAGTTTCTATATATATCGGGCCCATCTTCCCTTTCAAACCAACCCATATTACTCCATTCCATAGATTTAATTTCATAAAAATGTAATCTCCCACATGAAATTACAAAATGTTCCATCTGTTATTGGGATAAAACTTTTCCTACATTGCGAACATTCAGCATGATTTTAAATACTCATCAACATTTTTTTCTCCTCAAAATGTTTTGGGACTACCTGTTTCCTTTCACTAATTTCTTTCCAAATAATATGAGTATGAATTATCTTTCAATATAATTCTTCCCAGAGTTCCATTTGATGACATAAATGAGAACTATTTTATATGAAACCACTAAAAATGGAAAATAGTAATCATATATAACATAAAATTCAAGATATAATGATCTAAACATATCTTCTACTGATTAAATAGTCTTTTCAGACTATGTGTCAGTTTTAGTATGGTAGGTGGTGGTAAAATATGGATATGTTTCAAGAGAATTTTGAATGATATTCCATAATTTTAAATAATATCAAGGATAATTATCCTAAAATATTGATTGGTGTGGACCTTGATGCATTACAAAATTATTAATATAGTGTATCTTAAGGGCATCAAAAGGTAAAAGTTACCTAATATCTATACAATTTATTGATTCTGTTGTGTGGTCAATAAAACCTCATAATTATTCATTATTTCTAGGAGACTTTATTAGTCCAATGAGAATGTCCACATTAATTTCATCCAATTTCCACGATGTGACATGTAGAAGTTTCAGGTCTCTTCTAGAAACTTTTCTGTCATATTTAACATATTAAAAACCTAGAAACATGGTTAATAATAATAATTATCTTGATTCATATTATACCATAATTTGTTTCTATAAAATACACATAAATATTCATGATACCAAATGTTTAGATAAACTCATGCTATGTGAATCATAAAAAAACTAATTCTTCACTCAGGTATAGATTGAGCACATAGTCTCTATCCAAATTTCATAACACCATTTTCATAAATTATGACATCCAATTTCCCATCATTTATGGATTTAATGTACTTCTTGAAATTCTCATCCTCATATTGGGAACATGTAATCATTTCTAATCAATATCATTTCAAAATAATTTTAAAAATGATTGATTTCTCCCCTCCCTTGAAAATGCACATATCTTTCTTTTTAATGACACATGAAAATCGGATTCCATTTGTTCCTCATTTCGTTATGAACATTATTTTCATTCCTAAAAAATTATTTTATAGCCTATCTACCTTACCTGGGTGGTATCATAATGAGTAGTCATATCCCTTGAGTAATTTCAGAACATAATTGTTTCCACATATTGGGAAATTTATTTTAAAAGATTCATTATATCTTCCTTTTATCTATTTTCATATCACATGTTCGACCCTAGAGATAATATATCAAAAAATTCAGAGAAAAGGTTATGGTTACAAACTCAATATCATGGATCATGTAGTTTTTTTCCTGATTCTTTAACTACCATGTTATATAGGTAATAACAATATCATTAAGCATAATAAAACAATCATGCCCCTTATCTAATGCATTTGAATATTTCATAAATCCATCATTTCCTAATAGTATCTTAAAAATTGGTTCATTGACCAGTATCATCATGAATTCTTGAAAACATTTATCACATTCCATTTTCCATTTGATCATATACCCTTCACATATATGATTTGTTAATAGGTAATGATAATATAAAAATAACTGTATAAATCTTGGATAATAACATACAAAACCAATAAAACTACTCACCTCAATGATGTTCACTATTTAATTTCATTAGTAAACATAATTATTCTTCACTATATGAATTGGTATTGCATATGGTTATGAAAAGAATCTTCCTAAAAAAATTCAAACATGCTAAATTTAACATCTTACTTTTCTTTAAGTGTATAAATAATGATGAATACATTATTCTATTGGTGCATATATATTTTTGAATATATCTTGTTATCAACAATGAATTTCAAAAAAATTATTATGATTATATTACTTTAAAACTATGTTTATTTAATATATAATTGATGCTGGTGCATTAGTCAATCTGAATGGAATTACTATAAACTACTAATGACATTACCTCATCTGATAAAATATCATCATAATATAATCCTTAAATAATCAAAATTAATGACATCATTATGGAATTTAAATATCTGATAAATATTATTCTCCTTTAATTTGAACAGATAATTAATCAATGTGAGGCTGAGGAAAGTAGTTCATTATCATAAGAACACGTATTTGTCTATAATCTATGCTTAATCAATTCGATCCATAAATATTATTAAAAATTTAATATGGGTTATCTAAGGTGAAATAATATGGGGAATAAATACATTATAACATAATTCCTCAATTTTTTTATTTAAATCCACTAATTCCAAACACTCTATTTTACATGAATTCTTTGATATAATTTTTTAATTAGGTGTTAAATCAACGCAAAACCTGACTTCAAAATTTTGTGGATGTAAAGGTAATAACATAAAAACATCATTAATTTATTTTTATAAAATAAATAAATCAAAAAAAATTTATTACCTTTCTATATATAGCTTATGTTTGATCTTATTCCCCACTAATCTTGTTGAGAAGTGGTTCTAGGGATGGATTATGACACACTCAGATGATGATGTCTTATCATTAATGAGAACTAATTCTACATCTTTCCAATGAATCTAAAGTTCCCTCTCAATATGATATTTTTTTCATCAAATTTTGAAAGAAATTATTAAACAAGTATTATTTCATATTCATCCATAAGTATGATTAAAAATTTAGGAAACATTGAATGTATTTGTTTCAAAATTATTTCTTCCTGACACATCCTTGTTTTAATGAGATTCCATTATGAGTTTTTACTGAAAACTAAATTATTAAGGAGCTATAGAAATATATAATTGTTCTAGGAAAAATAATGATATAAAATCTTATGGGGATGCATGATCATATAAATCATTAGATAAATTTTATCGTCTACTTTATATACCTTCCACAATAACATTAGGGTCGTCAAACATAAATTTAGTGATTATATAAGCTTACCCTTATCCACTTGTCCTATAATGTGGAGTGTTTACATTTCTGTTAGGATATTGGTTTGAATAATTCCACATTTCCTTGCTATCAATATAATGTATAATAATGGTCTCTTTATTTTACTTACATTCATGATCCCGATAATCCTTTTTTTTAAAACTTTTATAATACTCCTTTTCAATTCAATCATTTTCCACAATTTGTATTTACGTAATTTTAAAATTATTGAAATTAATTAATTTTTTACTTATTCCACAACATTTTCCCTTTTCATTGATATGATTACATCCTGTTTTTCTATTTTTCCCCATCCAATGCATATGGTCGATAAAATGAATTCTTTATTTTGACGACACATAATTATATTCCATAATATATTGAAAATGTTTGAAAACCAAATTCCCTAAGAATAAGAGGCTTAAAACCGACATGAAATTCTAAACCTTCTATTCAATATTATGTATGTAATTATTATCATACATATCTAGTCATGAAAATATATCCACATACTATATAATATATTCTTCATCATTTTGATTTAAACTACATAGCATTTTCTTTATTTGTTTTATTTTCACATGAAGGATTTTATTTTGAAGAATTTTACTTTAATAGACCTCTATTCCATGTGTTCTATTTCAGAATCATCCCTAGAAATTTGGATGAACAATCACCATCGATCATAATCACTATTTATATAATATACTTTCAGTATAACCATTTCCTTTTAATCACATTGTAGGGATAGAAATATGTTTTCAGGGGACATTATCCGTTTCTCAACTACCATTGGATTAGTATTTACTCTAAAAATTGGTGGATTATATTGCATGAAAAAATACTATATATTTAAGAACCCGGTTTTTGCTACGAAATACTTTGGAATATTCTTGATAGTGTTCAATGGCAGCGCCTTCAAACGGCGTGCGATTCCGGGCCCCGGAGTGGCCGGAATTAAATTTTCAGTGCGTTCACACTAGAAACGCTAAATGAATGAGATAACTCCTAAATGGAGTTCCGGGTCAGAGATCTGAGTATACAGATGGGTCCGGAATGGGGTGTTTACCCTAGGAATGACATAAAACATGTCGGTGCGGGATGTTTGGACCCCTCGCCCGCTTCTGGATTGTTAAACGGATAAATTAATTAATTAATTTATTCGTTTAATGGTGAAACTCGAGTATATCTTAAACGGTGCCTCGTATTGTAAAAATGAGGGCACAGTTGTGTTCGGAGTGTGCCGTTTAACCTAGCAGGGGTATAAGTTTCACGGGCGCGGGCCGTTTGTGAAAAATGGCTCAAGGGGCGTTTTCGTAATTTAGCGGCTTCAGACGTTAAATTTTACAGCTTTTGAACGGGGTCTCAGATTAAAATTCAGAGACCGCCGTTGTGCTCGGGAGGTGGTGTTTACCCTAAGGGAGGTTTAATTTTGACCTTGCCAAAGGTTTCGGATGCGGGAAAAATTATGGGTTTAATTAATTAAAATTCTTTTTAATTTATTTAAACCCTCATCCCCTTCCCCTCTCCCTTGTTCAGTCCCTGGCGCAGGCAGCCCCTCCTCTCCCTCTCCTCCTCCACCTCCGGCGAAGCAGCTCCGGCAAGGCGCGGCGTTGCGGCGGGCTCCCCGTGAAGCTTTGGGAAACGCCCCTGTAGGTAGGATTGTTATGGTTTCAATTTTTATTCATGCACCTACTTTGAGTTCGTTTCTGTGTATCAATTTGTTGATCGATCCTCGAAAAAATTCTCTAATCTTTTAGTGGATTTTATGCTATATCTGTCTCATATTTTGGTTTCAAAATCCAAGTCTCAACGCACTCGCGGTCGCCCGCCGAAAAACAGCGGGTTTGTGAGGTTTTCTGGCCGGTTTTGGTTAATTTCGGCGAGTTCTCAGCGTGGCGGCGTAGCGGAGCGGCCGAGTGCGGATGGTGTCGGCGTGAGGGCTTCAGTGCGGCGGCCGGGCGAGCACAGAGGTTGGGCGATCGTCGGCCTGCGGGAACTCGAGCGGCAGGCGGCCGCGGCAGCCGGTAGAGGTCGAGCCGGCAGAGGAGGCGTGCGGCGCAGCGGCCTCGGCGTAGCCCGACGGTGTGGCTGCGGAAGGCGGCAGCGAGCAGGGGAGGCACCGCGCAGGCCTCTCGTCCGGTCTGCGCCTGAAGGAGGACCGGGGTCGTCGGACCCCGGTTGGCCGACCAGGACCCGCAAAAGGCGGGTCCTGTTGGAGAAAACGACCGGCCTCTCGGCCGGTCTTGTTTTATAAAAATAAAAATAAAAAACCAATGTCTTATAATAATAATAATAATATTATTATTATTATTATTATGGAAAATGTTACATCATCTGCGGGGTGTCCGTATTGCACACCGTCTGCGGCAGCACGGAGCCCGTGTCAAGGTTGGCTTTTTGAGATGGTTTCGGGAAATTTTATTTCACGAAACGAGGGGCCTCGGAGGCGCGACGCGTCTTTAAGCGAATTGGCGTTTATCCGGAAATCTTTTTTTGGACGGCGCGGACGCATCCGACGTCCAATTTAAGCGTCCTCAGCGGCGTTGGAACCCTGGCGTTGAGATGGAGGTTTCCATGGTGGTTCCGGGTGTTGAAGCCGGAGTTCTGGCATGGGCCCCACGGCCCGTCTTTTGAGCTGCGTGCAGCTTTTAGCGACGTTTTCCTCGGACGTCCGTTCGGGGCGTGCGAGCAGTCGATGTTGGGTGTTTTTCCAAGGGCAACGCATTGGCGCAGTCTGCCAGTTGTAATTCTGCACGATGGTGCGGGCCCTGCTAGGGCCGTTTCGGGAGTTGACAGTGATTTCCAGCTTTATCACCAGGCGACCGTTTTGGAAAAGTGAATAGTCCATTTCGTGTACTTTTTCGAGAGTATGGCAACGGTGTGATCCGTTCATTGAGTTTCCGGACTGGGGTGCGGGTCCCACGTGGCACCGCTCATGTATGGTGCACGGGGATGCACCTTTTTCTCTGGATATCCATTTCACTCAAGTGAGTAGTGCTTTGGTGTGTTTTCCCGAGGGGATCGCAATGGTGTGATGCGCCCAACTATTTTTGTGGCTGAGGCTCGGGATCACGGGACGTCGTTCAGGCGTGAGGTGGTGTTTGTGACTTTTCCGTCGGATATCCGTTGGAGGCGAGTAAGTATTCGATCTCGTGTGTTTTTCCGCGAGGATTACAACGTTGTGATCCGTTTGGTTGTGTGGAGCCTCTTGCACGATCTTGTTAAATGTGGAAGCATGGAAGGTGCTCCAGTGGTGGTTCACCCTACCTTGTTTGTAGTGAACCCTTGGCATGTGATCGCGTATTCTTGGGAGAGTGATATAAATGGTTCACAAGATGTGGTTGGTTGTGCCTGGGTCTTTGGGGTGGAGTTGTTACGTTTATGTCCTTCTTGTTGACGTTGGGGTTCCATGTGCACGATAGCCTTAGGGCTGGAGACGCGGTGTACTCTGGGAGTATACGAGAACGCTTGGTGGTACGTGTGGTATGTACCTAATATGTTCGTGCGCTTGGTTGGGGTTGACATGGGGTCACACGTCGTGTGGGCCCCATGTGCGTGTCGTGTTCTGCTTTGCGTGCTTGGTCCTCTCGCGACGTAGAGGGTCCCTTTGTGCTCGTTTGTTTGGCGAGCAGGGTGGAGTTTATTTCCCCTGGCTTTGTGCTCGTTTGTTTGACCAAAAGGGTTGAGTGGTCTCCCCCTGGTTTCACTCTCGATGTATTGGCCGGTAGCGGTGCTAGTGACACCTAGTGCTAGAGCAGATGTTGCACCTCTTTTGGGTGAGTTGTTTTGGAGTTGGGAGGATGCGTGATACCCACTATGTGTTCGGTTGGCTAGTGTTGTGCCCTCCAGTGGAGATGGCTAGAGCAGTTTTGAGTTATACCCTCCAGCGGGGCTGGGCAGTGGTTTACTCATCGACTTCTTCGGGTTTAACCTCTAGAAGGGCTGGGTAGTGGGTTGCTCACTGACTATTAGGGCCTACCCTCCAGTAGAGACTGGGCAATTGGTCACCCGATGCTATTAGGGTCTACCCTCTAGCAGAGGCTGGGCAGTGGGTCACCCGACGATCTCTTAGGGTCTACCCTCCAACGGGGCTGGGAAGTGGGTCGCCTGTCGTCTAGTTCCAGGTCTACCCTCCAGCACGGCTGGGCAGTGGGTCTCCTGTCAACTTATTCTAGGTCTACCCTCCAGCGGGGCTGGGCAGTGGGTCTCCTGATTATGTGTTATGGTATACCCTTTAGCAGGGCTGGGCAGTGGGTCTCCTGATGACGTCTTATGGTTTACCCTCCAGTAGGGCTGGGCAGTGGGTCATCGGATGATGTATTATGGTTTACCCTCCAGCATGGCTGGGCAGTGGGTCACCCGATATCATATTATGGTTTACCCACTAGCAGGGCTGGGCATTGGGTCACCTGATATCATATTATGGTTTACCATCCAGCAGGGCTGGGTAGTGGGACACTTGTTGGCATTCCAGACTCAGTCCTCTCGACTAGGCTAGTCTGTGGCTTTCCTCTGTGATCACCGGAGTGGGACCCTTGGTTATACGGTTCAATGTTGTGATGACCTTGACTTTGAGGAGACCTCTCGACAGTAGGGCAGTGATGAGGTGTGGTTTTACTTTCCCTAGAACACTCAAGTACGAGGGGCACTTTCCCCACCGAGACGTGTTCTTGTGACGCAATCTAAAACCGTGATGGCGAGTCAGTGCCGCCCAAAGTGGATAGTGTCGAGGTGTGGTGATTGAGCCCCTTGGCTTGCAGTTCGGGGCAAACGTGCGGGATGCTGGGCATCGATGGTGTTACTTTTGGGACGGTTGTCTACTATTTTCATGGGCTGAGCTACGGCATGGAGATCCCCTTATGAAGTTGTTCGGGCTTCTTGCTGAGCATAAAGATATGTATATACCTTGTTCGAGCACCCACTTCATGGGCTTGGTTACTCTCTCTCAAAGAGAGGCGAATACGCGCGAGGTATGCCACGTGCTTTCCGTGTCTAGATTCTCATGGTTGGATGAGTTTACTCTCCTAATATATGTAGTGAAGACTCGACGGGAAGTTCATCTTCTCACCATTTCCAGCTCCTTGTGCATGGACGAGTCTACATCCATTCTCATGGTGGGTTGAGCTGGACTCTTTACTGCACTTTCAGTTTTACTCCTCTACTATTCCATGTTCTCTCTACTGCTCACCCTTAGGTACCTCTTTTGTTGCTCCCTCGAGCCTTCAGGGTATCCTACTGAGTATTTTTATACTCACCCCTTGCTTGGGATTTTCCCGCACTTGGTGTGCCCCTGCAGACGACGGACAGGTGGAGCGTGACTTTAGTGGAGCGTAGGAGCTTGGGGGCTTGGACAAAATGCGGTGGTCATGGTCGGGTTCTAGGTGGGAGACCTGTCAGCTCTTTCCTTTTTGTTTACCTGTTGCCGGGTTGTGGCACCTTTTCTGGCTGGGCACGTGTTTTTCCCATTTTTCCTTTTCAGTACTGTACTTTGTACTACTAGAGTTCTATGCACACTGTGGTTTATATATAGATGTTTCCCTTTACTCTTCTTGTTCTTTCTTTTATTCTGCACTTTTGCATTGAGTGTGCTGCATGTGTGTGTACAGGTACTTAGGCAAAGGCCTCCCCGAGTTATTGTGCCTTCGGTGCTGGTCGCCAACCCCAGGCCTATGGAGGCGGGCTTGGGGTAGTTGCGGCTCGAGCCCGGGTAGGGTCGGGTCGTGAAAAAGTGGTATCAATGGTGGTTCGTTCCTTGGGACGTTGCGCGGACGTCCCTAAAAGAGGAATTGGTTGGGATATAGGGCAACAGTGTTAATGTGTCTCGAGAGCGGCTCTCAAGCCAGGGAGTCCAGTGATGGTGCGGCGACCGACGTATCCATTCACCTGGACCTTGATAACCCGCTTGTCGACTCGGCATGGTGAGACACTTGTTGTAGTGAAGAATTGGTTTGTGCATCACATAGGACCGAGTCTTTGACTGTCCTTCTTGAGTCAGCTCCCCATCGTTTTTGTTGTATTGGTATATACATATATGCTCATCTGACCGCAGAACTCCTCGAAAATATTCAGGATGTCTCCGCGAGGACAGTCAGCCAGGATACCAGCTTTGGTTCATAAAGACGACCCTGTGAGCTATGAGGCCACTGTCCAGGACCCATCATGTGAGCCCCATTCTCTAGGTGGGCCGGTAGCAGCTCCCCCACCTGTTGAGCAGCAGACAGTTTCAGTAGAGCAGGCTGAGTTTGAGCGCAGGTTGAGCACGCTCTGTGAGTTCTAGTGGTAGAGACCGCTGAGGTTCAGTGGTGAGCCAGACCCTCAGGCAGCAGAGGCTTGGCTCGAGACAGTGGGTTGCCTTTTCAGGCTTGTGCAGACACCGACAGATTAGAGAGTGGCTTTGGCAGTCAGCCTTTTCCGTGGATCGACTTGGCGTTGGTGGAGTCTGGTGACTCAGCTTATTGATGAGTCGTCACATTCGTGGGATGACTTCCAATTTTTTTGATAGGATTTTTTCCCCTCCTTCTTGTGCTCTGTTCAGATTCAGGAGCTCCTGCTGTTTTAGCAGGGAGGGATGACGGTGGCTGAGTACGCGACTAGTTTTGCGGACCGTGCACGCTTTTACCCAGACATGGTCCATGACGACAACCTCTGAGCGCAGAAGTTGGAGCAGGGTCTCCACCGAGAGATTCATGATGTCGTAGTACCCTTGGGTATTTCCACATATGCCGGGGTGCTAGATCAGGTGCTGGTGACAGAGGGCTTCATGTCGCGTTCTAGTGTTGGTGGTGGCAGCAGGCACGTTGGAGCCGAGACGTCTACCGCAGCTAGTGGGCGTCGGCAAGCAGAACCTCGACGCCTGTGGCATACTGACAACCAGACTCAGGGGCATGGTCGTACACCACAATGGAATCGGAGGTCACTAGTGCATCCCAGAGAGAGTCGGTGCTATGCTTTTGACGGGCGAGGTCACTTGGCACAAGACTACCCAACCCGATTTGCTGAGAGCTTTGAGCAGGCAGCAAGCACACTACCACAGCAGAGCCAGCGCCATGATCGGAGTAGCGCCCAGAGAGGTGGTGCTAGCAGATGAGCGGGAGGAGCTGGAGGTGGGGGACGACGTTACGAGGTCTTCCCATCACCACTATGCGGTCCACGTCAGGCTCCGGGAGCTGACAGTTGGGACCACAGACAACCACGAGCTTTGGATGTCTATGATCCTGCAGAGCATGGTATGGTGAGAGGTACCCCTTGCGAATCTTCTACTTCTTGCAGTAGAATTGTTAGGCTCTGCATGTTAATGGCTTTTCTCCCTGCACCTTGTTTGAGGTGTTACCAGGGTGACGCATGGCATCGGGTGTAACCCTGTGTTGGTAAGGAAAAAGGTGTGAGATCTTTTCCTTTAGTCGATGGTGTTGAGTCCTTCGCTTCTGAGCGTGTAAGAGAGTCTTGGTTCAGAGAGAATCACCTGTGAAATCTTACGTGACCAGATATCCTTGGGTGTTTCACTATATCGATATTCTGAAGGAGGGAATCATATGGGCTCGTTTCAGGTGCGGGCGTTGATTCCAGTCTCGGCGTGTGACGTAGTGGTTTGACCGGGGAGGTGAGCTACCCCCAAGGGCCTCCAGGCTGTTTGAGACCGTGCAAAGGGATGGCGAGCTACACTACTTCCTTGACCTATCCCCAATGTCTGGAGTGGGTGCACGACGTCGTCATGGGCCGACCTCGCATGAACAGATCAATCCTTTGGTCCGTGTGCGGTGACACGGAGTTGTGCATGGATTCTTTTGTGTATGGGAATGCCAGGTGTGGGCTTAGTACCCTGTGTTGCTCCCTAGTTTTGCTTTTCGGGGACGAAAAGCTTGAAGGAGGGAATGATGTAAGAACCCTGTTTTTTCTACAGAAAGACTTTGGAATATTCTTGATTGTATTCCAGGGCAGCGCCTTCAGACGGCGTGCGATTCTGAGCCCCGAAGTGGCCGAAATTAAATTTTCAGTGCGTTCACACTGGAAACACTAAATAAATGAGATAACTCCTAAAAGGAGTTCCGGATGAGATATATGAGTATATGGATGGGTCCGAAATGGGGTGTTTACCCTAGAAACGACATAAAACATGTCGGCGCGGGATGTTTGCACCCCTCGCCCGCTTCTAGAATGTTAAACGGATAAACTAATTAATTAATTTATTCGTTTAATGGTGAAACTCTAGTATCTCTTAAACAATGGCTCGGATTGGAAAACTGAGGGCACCGTTGTGTTTGTAGCGTGCCGTTTACCCTTGGAGGGGTATAATTTTTGCTGGTGCGGGCTGTTTGTGAAAAATGTCTCCAGGGGCTTTTTCATAATTTAGCGGCTTCAGACGTTAAATTTTATAGCATTTGAACAGGGTCTCAGATTAAAATTCTGAGACCGCCGTTGTGCTCGGGAGGTGGTTTTTACCCTAAGGGAGGTTTAATTTTGACCTTGCCAAAGGTTTCGGATGTGGGGAAAATTATGGGTTTAATTAATTAAAATTCTTTTTAATTTATTTAAACCCTCACCCCCTTCCCATCTCCCTTGTTCACTCCCTGGCACAGGTAGCCCCTCCTCTCCCTCTCCTCCTCCAGCTCCGGCGAAGCAGATCCGGCAAGGCACGACATGGCGGCGGACTCCCCATGAAGCTTAGGCAACGCCCCTGCAGGTAGGATTGTTGCGGTTTCAATTTTTATTCTCGCACCTACTTTGAGTTCGTTTCTGTCCATCAATTTTTTGATCGATCCTCAAACAAATTCCCTAATCATGTAGTGGATTTCGTGCTCTATTCGTCTCATATTTCGGTTTCAAAATCCGAGTCTTGACGCACTCACGGTCGCCCGCCAAAAAACAGCGGTTTTGTGAAGTTTTCTGGCCGGTTTTGGTTTATTTCAGCAAGTTCTCAGCGTGGCGGCGCAGCAGAGCGGCCGGGTGCGGAGGGCGTCGGCGCGAGGGCTTCAGCGTGGCGGCCGAGCGAGCGCGGAGGTTGGGCGGTCGTCGGCCGGTGGGAGCTCGAGCGGTAGGTGGCCGCGACAGCCGGTGGAGGTCGAGCCGGCGGAGGAGGCGTGCGGCGCGGCGGCCTCGGCGGAGCCCAGCGGTGTGGCTGCGGAGGGCTGCAGCGAGCAGGGGAGGCGCCGCGCAGGCCTCTCGGCCGGTCTGCGCCTGAGGGAGGATTGGGGTCGTCGGACACTGGCTGGCCGACCAGGACCCGCAAAAGGCGGGTCCTGTTAGAGAAGAAGATCGGCCTCTCGGCCGGTCTTGTTTTATAAAAAGAAATATAAAAAAACAATGTTTTATAATAATAATAATAATATTATTATTATTATTATGGAAAATGTTAAATCATCCGCGGGTTGTCCGTATTGCGCACCGTCTGCGGCAGCGCGGAGCCCGTGTCAAGGCGGACTTTTTGAGATGGTTTCGGGAATTTTTAATTCCCGAAACGAGGGGCCTCGGAGGCGCGACACGTCTTTAAGCAAATTTGCATTTATCCAGGAATCTTGTTTTGGATGGCGCGGACGCGTCTGACATCCAATTTAAGCGACGTCAGCAGCATTGGAACCCTTGCATCGAGGTGGAGGATTCCAGGGTGGTTCTGGGCGTTGAAGTCGAAGTTGAGGTGCGGGCCCTACGACCCGTCTTTTGAGCTGCGTGCAGCTTTTAGTGACGTTTTCCTCGGACGTCCGTTCGGGGCGTGCGATCAGTCGATGTTGGGTGTTTTTTTGAGGGCATCGCGTTGGCGCAGTCTGCCCGTTGTAATTCCGCACGATGGTGCGGGCCCCGCTAGAGCCGTTTCGGGAGTTGACAGTGATTTACAGCTTTATCACCGGGCAACGGTTTTGGACAAGTGAATAGTCCATTTCGTGTACTTTTTCAAGAGGATCGCAACGGTGTGATCCGTTCGTTGAGTTTCGGGACCAGGGTGCGGGTCCCACGTGGCACCGCTTGTGTGCGGTGCGCGGGGATGCACATTTTTTTCCGGATACCCGTTTCACTCAAGTGAGGAGTACTTTTGACATGTTTACCGAGGGGATCGCAATGGTGAGATGCGCCCGACTGTTTTTGGGGTCGATGCTCGGGATCACGGGACGCCGTTCGGGCGTGAGGCAGTGTTGGTGAGTTTTCCGTCAGATATCTGTTGGAGGCGAGTAAGTAGTTGATCTTGCGTGTTTTTCCTCGAGGATGACAACAATGTGATCCATTTGGTTGTGCGGAGCCTCTTGCACGATCTTTTTAAATGTGGAAGTATGGAAGGTTCTCCAGTGGTGTTTCTCCCTACCTTGTTTGTAGAGGACCCTTGGCGTGTGATCGCGCACTCTTGAGAGATTGATATAAATGGTTCACAAGATGTCGTTGGCCATGCCTGGGTCTTTGGGGTGGAGTTGTTACGTTTACGCCCTTCATGTTGACGTTGCGGTGCCATGTGCACGATAGCCTTAGGGCTGGAGACGCGGTGTACTCTGGGAGTATACGAGAATGCTTGGAGGTACGTGCGGTTTGTACATGAGATGTTCATGTGCTTGGTTGGGGTTGACTTGGGGCCATGTGTTGTGTGGGCCCCACGTGCATGCTGTGTTCTATTTTGCGTGCTTGGACCTCTCGCGGCGTAGAGGGTCCCTTTGTGCTCTTTTGTTTGGATAGCAGTGTGGAGTTTATTTCCCCTAGATTTGTGCTCGTTTGTTTGACCAGCAGGGTTGAGTGGTATCTCGCTGGTTTCTCTCTCGATGGATTGGTCGGTAGCTGTGCTAGTGACACCCAGTGCTGGAGCAGACGCTTCACCTCTTTTGGGTGAGTTTTTCTGGAGTTGGGAGGTTGTGCGATACCCACTACGTGTTCGGTTGGCCAGTGTTGTTCCCTCCAGTGGGGATGGCTAGAGCAGTTTTGAGTTCTACCCTCCAGCGGGGCTGGGCAGTGGGTTACTCATCGACTTCCTCGAGTTTACCCTCCAACAGGTCTGGGCAGTGGGTTACCCACTGACTATTAGGGCCTACCCTCCAGTAGAGACTGGGAAGTGGGTCACCCGACGCTATTAGGGTCTACCCTCCAGTAGAGGCTGTGCAGTGGGTCACCCGACGATCTCTTAGGGACTACCCTCAAGCGGGGCTGGGCAGTGGGTCGCCCGTCGTCTAGTTCCATGTCTACCCTCCAGCATGGCTGGGCAGTGGGTCGCCTGTCGACTTATTCCAGGTCTACCCTCCAGCGGGGATGGGCAGTGGGTCGCCTGATGATGTGTTATGGTCTACCCTCCAGCAGGGCTGGGCAGTGGGTCACCTGATGACGTCTTATGGATTACCCTCCGGCAGGGATGGGCAGTGGGTCACCGGATGATGTATTATAGTTTACCCTCCAGCAGGGCTGGGCAGTGGGTCACCCGATATCATATTATGGTTTACCTTCCAGCAGGGATGGGCAGTGTGTCACCCGATATCATATTATGGTTTACCCTCCAGTAGGGCTGGGTAGTGGGACAAATGTTGGCATTCCAGACTCAGTCCTCTTGACTAGGCTAGTCTGTGGCTTTCCTCTGTGATCACCGGAGCGGGACCCTTGGTTATACTGGTCAGTGTTGTGACGACCTTGACTTTGAGGAGACCTCTCGATAGTAGGGTAATGACGAGGTGTGGTTTGACTTTCCCTAGAACTCTCAAGTATGAGGGGATCTTTCCCCACTGAGATGCGTTCTTGTGATGGGATCTAAAACTGTGCGGGCGAGTCAGTGCCGCCCAAAGCGGATAGTGTCGAGGTTTGGTGATTGATCTCCTTGGATTGCGGTTCGGGGCAGACGTGCGGGATTATGGGCATCGATGGTGTTACTTCTGAGACTGTGGGCTACTCTTTTCTTGGGATGATCTACGGGACGGAGATCCCCTTATGACGTTGTTCGGGCTTCTTGCTGAGCATAAGGATATGTATAAACCTTGTTCGAGTACCCACTTCATGGGCTTGGTTACTCTCCCTCCAGGAGAGGCGAAGACACGTGGGGTATGCCAAATGCTTTTTGTGTCTAGCTTCTCGGGGTTGGATGAGTCTACTCTCCTGTTATATGTAGTGAAGACTCGACGGGAAGTTCATCTTCTCACCGTTTCCAGCTCCTTGTTCCTCGAAGAGTCTACTTCCTTTCTCTTGGTGGGTTGAGCTGGACTCTTTACTGCACTTTTAGTTGTACTCCTCTACTATTCCCTGTTCTCTCTACTGCTCACCCTTCAGTACCTCCTTTGTTGCTCCCTCGAGCCTTCGGGGTATCTTACTGAGTATTTTTATATTCACCCATTGCTTGGTCCTTGCCCGCACTTGGTGTGCCCCTATAGACGACGGACAGGTGGAGCGTGACTTCAGTGGAGCGTAGGAGCTTGGGGCCCTGGACCGCATGCGGTGGTCGTGGTCGGGTTCCAGGTGGGAGACCTGTCAGCAGTTTCCTTTTTTTTACCTGTTGCGGGGTTGTGGCACCTTTTCTGGTTGGGCGCGTGTTTTGCCCATTTTTCCTTTTTAGCACTGTACTTTGTACTGTTAGAGGTCGATGCACACTGTGGTATATATATAGTCGTTTCCCTTTAATTGTCTTGTTATTTATTTTATTATGCACTTTTTCATTGAGTGTGATGCGTTTGTGTGTACAGGTACTTAGGAAAAGGCCTCCCCGAGTTATTGTGCTTGTGGCGCTAGTCGCCAGCCCCTAGCCTATGGAGGCGGGCTGGGGTAGTTACAGCTTGAGCCCAGGTAGGGTTGGGTCGTGACAATATAGTTGTATAATTTCATGAATCATCAATTCAATCCATATCTTTATGGTTATTAGTCCTATATTAGGTCATCTACCTTAATATTACCATGATCTACATAACTCTAACACTAGTTGTATTGGATTTATCTATAGGTAAATTTTTTAAATTAACACTAGTGTTGATAGAATTGATTCAACCAAAATACATTTTTAAAAAGTGTAACTTAACTAGTTAGCTAATTATATTATTAATGTTAAATAATAATGTATAATTATAATATTATAGTTAAATATATCATAAATAGAAAATGTTATGAAATTTTAATCTCATAATAATAAACATTGTTTCCTAGGGAATATCATTTATCAATAAATTTTTCTGCATATCCATCATGATGGATTCTAAAAAAAATTAAATAAAACCGAAAATATCTTCTTGGAGGAGAAAAATAAGCCCATAATTTAGGAACAGTCACTGTGAAACAGATTTATGTTTGATTTATAGTCAAACCAACTCTTTTCATTGTTATTACCTCTAGATGCAACTGTGTAAAAAACCACATCCACTTATAGTATCTTCATAGAGATTTATTTCATGTCAATTCGACACAATCAAAACATTAACAATATTTTTGTATAATATTCCAAAATATGACAATACTAAATGTATAAAATGGGGTTATGTTCCCTATTTTATTTTTTCATAAAACTACTTATCAAGTTTTCTACTTAAAATCCTATGATACTAACTACTGAAACCTCAACTAAAATCACTTAGTGTTTGTTTTATCATTATTAAAATTGAATTGATACAATGGTTTTAATATTTATGGTCCAATAATTTCAATATCCTTTGATAAATAGATACATACATCTGACACATTTTACATTGGGAATATGATATAAAACATAATTAAAGTAAAATGTCGATATCTGATAAACTCTTTTGAAGAATTCCTATCTATATCCTGGGGAAAGGTAAAAAATAATTGGGAACCCATATTCTCAGTAATTCTCCTGACCCCCTCTTAATAAATTGCACCTCTTTGATGATGGAAATGGGAGAGAAGGGACAGTAACACCTGAGTCCCGCATCCATGAGGCCCCAGGATGGATACTTGCACCACGGGTATAATAATCACATAAATGAGAGGCATTAAACACTAAGAGAAAACATGTGTAAGAGATAGATGTGATATACACAAATAAAATCCTTAAAAAATTTTAAAATAATATAAAATACAATTTGTACATATGTAATGTCATGCAAGAACTACTAATACTAAAAGTAAAATTGTATGTACCAAATGAAAATAAAGCTGAAAATGACCAAGTGTCTCAAACATCTCCTGCTAAACCAAAATCTAGTAGTAACTAGATGGATCTCCAACCTGCTCCATAAGACCTAAAAGAGTTTAAATATACATAGGGTTAGTATAACAGTATACTCAGTTATATCCTACCTAAATCCTCACATGTAAATGGTAAATAAAGCGTGTTAAAGCATGTTTAACAACATGTTAAATTAACTCATCACTGAAACAGGAATATTAAGATTCCAACCTCACCATGGATACCATAAAAAATAATCACATACTATAAAATATAATATAATAATTAATTTAATGAGTATTTCACTACCCCATCCCTACTAGTTTCCCACTCTTCCCCAACATCACAGGCCCTGGTCATCTCACTCCATAAAAGGCTAGCCAGTTGAAGCTTGGGAGAAGCACCACAACATAGACATATTGCAACTCACCACAAAACCCACATAACCAAAGGAAACCTAGTTGTTTTCAAGGTCCACCACAACCTGCATAATGTGTATCATACATCAAGTAATATACGTCAATTCATCACAACCCATACACCATGTAAGTATCTATAATTCCTGATAGCCTATACACGTTATACCTATATTAGTCCTAAGGAAACAATATCCACAATACATGTTGGTTAAATAACCACAATCAATTACATTCGTATAAACACTTATATGTGGAAGAAATAAATCATGAATACCAGAACATGTAACTATGAATAGAAGATAGTAGGGCCAAAGGGGGTAGTCATCCATACTTCCTCCCACTCAGATGTTGTGGAGAACTCCACCCATGGCTCAGAATCCAGGGGGTGTCATATGAAATAACCGATAGGGTGGAGTGGCATATTGAAACACAAAAGTTACATGACATAGTATATCTCACAAACAAAATATAGGATTATCTTATCCTAAGACTCAAATGTTTCTACTGTCTCTCAAACTACTGGCTACAACTATTATGTTCAGATATCATATAAAAACACAACTACTTTATTCATTAATAAATACCGTATCACATATTTATTGTTCTTCTATGTAAAATTTCATTCAATAATTTCTTAAGGATAGATGTAGCACTAAAAGTTCATAGCGGATCCCTACTATTGGGAGAACCCAGAAGTTCCATTATAATTTTCTTGAATATATATTCTATAGCTAGATGATGTTATTTGAGGGACACAAATAATATAGTCTATTATGGGTGAGGACTCATAAAACATTGAGTCCCCTTATCATGTTTTGTGCTCGTGGTAATATCTAGGAGGATATTATGAGAACAAGACATGATAGTAAGAAATCCACATTTCATAGTGTCATTGGGTTTTCCAATCAGTAAACATTTGTATTGGTCCTTAGACATTATGATTATTGTTAATGGGTATTACAACATGTGCACTTAGATATATTGAAGAAAATTGTGATGACACAATGTTTGAAGTGAGGTATGATACGTAGGGTGTTTCATGAGTAATAATACATTAACTGATAATGCGAGAAAGGATTTTCCCCTTCTATTCTATAACGGAAGTAGATATCTCAAGCCCTTTAATAGAATTGATATGGCCAAAATAAATCCATTGCCATGGTGAGTAATGTGAAAGTACAATTTAGAAAATTCAGAGAAATAATAATCAAGCACATGGGTTGATGGAACTAGCACAGAACCCACATGATTTGAGATATCAAGCCAAAGGGACTACATTTCATGGTAAGACTTCATAGGCGGTGACATGTTATTGTGCCGTTATCTTCCTTCTCTATGTGTTCTTTGGCATGTTGCCAAATTCTAAACTTTTACTCAAGGTATTCTCCTCTTAATGCCTCTAAGAAAGAGTCCTAGAGAGTCAAACAGTAAGTGTGTCAATGTATCTCGATTATATACTAATTAAACAAGTTGAAAACTGATTACTTCAGATTATGGTTTAATAATTATTCAAGGATGCATGATCAAATTTATTCTGACCCTAGATATTCGAGAGAATATATTGTGGGAAAATAATATATTCATAATCAAGTAATGCAGTGATGTTTATTTTAGAAATAAATAGCCATTATTCGGGGTCAAGTAAATGTGTTGGAGGAAATAAAGAGAGTGGAAAAACACAAGTACACTCCATGTATATTAATATACACACCATGTATGTTTTCTGCGAATTTGTGGGAGATAATATTATTTAATTAATTAAATAATATTAGTTGTAATTCAAAAGGTTCATGTAATTTAATAATAATATTCAACTCTTAATATTATACATGGGGTCTTACTAAGAATTAAATAAAATGAATAAATAAATTCATGTAATTAATTCATTTTATTATTCTATGTAATAAAAATCCCAATTATATCATTTTCATTAGCCTAGACATTTTTAGGGATATACTCATTGGATATAGAGAAAGATCTCAAGTCAAGAGAGAATTATTTTCTTCCAAGAACTCTCTCAAGCTACGAGAGAGATCATCCTCCCCCAGATCATGTAGAGCACTTTCAAGAGTCTCTCAAGGTGATTGAAGGCGGACAACACAATAGAAGTCTCTATGGTGATAACACCAAGAGATTCATTCTGTGATGTCTATAGATATGTGGAGCATGTATGGATCACTACTAAAGGATTCTTACACTTGTATTCTATGACGCAACTATGGATCACATCGCACCATGACTAGAAACCACAATCAAAATAGAATTCCATCAAGTTAATTCATGTATTTTAGTTAAATTAATAATAATAAACATAGGATGATCTTCTCTATGGTTCTGGGACTTCCTTCCTTTCGTTCATTGTTCTATTCTGAATATCTGGCATTTTATTTTGTGAAGAATTTAAGATTTATTATTGCTAATGGAAAAAATAACATTGGGCACACCCACCAATGTGCTTCCTCTGCACCTAAAACCCAAAAGTAATATGAGGGGGTTCATATCATTGATTATAATTATTTAGTTTTTCATTGATGATTTACAAATTTAATAATTTTGTTGTTTCAATTAAAGTTAAACGTTTTGAAAATATGAATCATGAGATATATTCCTCCTCTCTCGTTTCCTGTTCACCTTACTAAAACGACCATTAATTTTAATTTTTGATTAATATAAAATAGAGGATCTCATCCAGAGGTTCCAAACATTTCTGGCTGTACAACACCAGAACACATGGTGTGTATTTGACAGTACACATCATGTAGTCAAGATTCAATGCATCGGACTGGTCTTCCAAATCATGTTGTGTGTGGGAGTATTTCTAAGTCTTAAATGAATCTGTGTGTTGACCAAAAATAGTTGGCACATTATTTCAGGATTACATGATGTGTGTTTCATTAGACACGACATGTAGTCCCTTCAAGATAGGGTTGAATTGTGTACCTCGTACACGGCTTGCCCGGCTGGAAACCGTGTAATGCGGATACTACAAGGCATGTTCCCCACTGAACAAACTCTGTACTCCAAATATTTTTGATGTACATCTACATTCCATGTCCTTGGGTGTGTACTTTGGATGGAAGGTGACCAAAAGTACACACCGTGTAGTCAAAACTAAACACCATGTACTCATCCAAATTACATAGTTTATTAAAGTATATTATTATATTATACAAACCCTTGACATGTGTACTATATTTCAAGCGTAATGATGAGTCACAACATGTGATATGTGTTATATATATGTGTTTAATTTAACATCTTCGTAATGTTCATTTAAACTCATTGTGTAGTTATGAACTGGAATTCATCGGGTTGCCTCTAAGGTACAACTTACATATAAAGAAAATTTAAATGAATTTATTTGTTTAAAATTATTATGGATGAGAATCTCAAGGAAATTCAAAGAATTATTTCAAGATAAAATGATTAATTAATTAAAGATAATTAATTGATTCAAGTGTGATTTATCATTAAAAATAATGATTAAATAATTTAATTATTCTTTTATTTATGTGTAAATGTCATTGAATGTACGGATGATCCTGATCTAGAACAGGTCCATTGTATGTGATTGGTTTATTTTAATTTATTTATTTAAATTAAATATGATGGCTTGGGTGGCTTATCCTCATTAATATATAGGGAATGTGTGCCCAAAGATTATTTTATGTAAAAACCCATTTTACTTCCCACTTGTAAGTGAGAAAATAGAATATTTAATGGATGGAGCTTCCAAGATAGTGGAGGCGGCTCAAGTTAGCATCCATAGTGAAACCAATCCAAGGAGATACAAAGGTGGAATGGTGGAAAGGTATAAACACGACCCAAAATGGTTCAAGGTGTTCCTCCAATATTTCATGGGTTAGTTTATCAATAGATAGATAAACAAGCCAATATAACAAGCTCATGATCATACCATTTAATTTTTTTGTCAGTTACATTGATTAATTATTGAGGGTGTGTTTCCACGATTAAAAAATTAATCAATTAAACCAGCATTCAAGATGGAACTAAAATAGAACTAGAATATGTGTACAAATTATCATAGACATGGTTAATCACTTATTTATATCCTACATAATATTAAAAAATTTGTAATGAAAGATAAAAAATATAAATTTACATTTAAGTATAAAATCCCTCCAAGATAATATTATGTCTATATTGCTTTCTATAATATTAGTTAGAACCAAACCATAGGTCAAATTTCTTGACAAACCCTAGTTGTGGTGATTTCAATTATTACGGAATTCTAATTCAAGGTTTTGGGTTGACATGACCTGGTTCACATCAAGGGTTGACTGCCAGAGCAGGACATGATATGACTATGAGGCAAAGGTTGAGGTAATCCAAAATAAAAGGATTTTAGAATTGGAGAGTCCACTCAATGGATAAAGGAGCTGCGAGTTAATGAATTTGGAATTTATAATTCCTACCTAAAACCCTTTAACTATCTTGACCAATCCTACTTGGGTTAATGAAAAGGGCAATATGGATCCTTCCCACTAGAATATTCTGGCCACATAATATTACGATGTAAATGGTGAGGGCTATTGGATATCGGTAAAATAGAGGGAAACTAATAAGTATTAAATTATTTATATCTCTCAGTTTTGTCATGATAAAGTAAAAAAACATATATATTATTAAATTTTAGAAACAGCAAGAACAAATGACATAAAACATATCATTTTTACCCATAATTGAGAAAGAAAACCATCTCACTGGCACTAATTTCCAAGAGTGGCAGAGGCGTTTACATGTCATCCTTCGCCACGAGTTGAAATTGTATGTGCTTGAGGAGCCAATTCTAGTTGTGCCAAGAAAGAAGGCTCGTGATGAGGAAAAATATCTTTACATGAAACATTTGGATGCTGCCACAGATGTCCAATGATTCATGTTATCAGTCATGTCTAATGAGCTCTTCAAGAATCATGAAAACATGGTTGTGTATAGAATGATGTATCACCTTAAGGATCTCTATCATGAGAAAATGAGAGAGGAGAGATATGAGATCTAAAACGTGTTGTATACAACTAAGAATGGAGAGTCTCTACCTACTGGGCCTCATGTATTCAATAATATTGTCTACAATTTACACTTAGGTGTCATAGGGATTATGTTCTTATATGAGTTGCATACAGATCTTATCCTATCACCACATCCCAAGACCATCTCTTTAATTATTTTCAACTATAACATGTGAAACAATGATAAGAGTCTTTCAGAAGTTCTAACCACAATTATCTAGGTAGATAAGCACATGAGGAGTGAAAACCCCCACAGTCATTATGGTGAATAAGAAAAAGAAGGACAATGAAAAGGGGCAAAGAATTCATAAACAGTCTGAAGCCCCTGAGCAGCATCCTTCCAAGATGGGGAATATCAAGAGGTAGGTAAAGGAATGGGAGGAGGTGTGTTTTTCATGTTGCAATCTTGGTCACTAAAAGAGGAATTGCTCCCAAAATCATGGGGATGGTGAAAGTGCTTTCGTTTTCGAGTTTAATACTTCCATTTTTATAGGTTAGGTATTAGATACTGCATTTTGCGCTCAAATCTGTATTCAAATGCTGGAACCAAATAGACTTTGAAACTTTCTTGAGGATAGGTGGATCATAGAGCTGCAAATGGTGTGTGGAGGCCTGCATTATCCATTGGATGTTACCACCTCTCATTGCCTATGGTGATTATTTTGTTTTTTCATAACTGTTATAAGGTGCCTATTTTTAACAAAAACATAATTTTTGTATCATGTTTGGATATGGATGGATTTATTTTCATGTATGTAAATTAGGGTTGATTATTTTATAAGAACAATGTTTTTATGGTATGGTGCATTAAAATAATGGTTTTTATGTATTAAATTATGAAAACCATGTGTTGGAAATCGATAAAAAACAAAATATCATTAGTCATACATCACCAAGTTATGGAATCACCGTCTCCATCATGTAAACAAGAAGTTCTTGACAATTCTATACCAATATGGTTATTTATAATCCACTGAGGAAAAACCATTTGAAATATGTCATGCTTGTTTACAAGGTAAAATGACTAAGGCTCCCATCCAAGGACTGGGTGAAAGTGCCACAAAGAATCTTGTATTGGTACACACGGATGTGTGTGGACCATGTCTAGTAGATGCTAGAGGTGGATATTCTAATATCATTACTTTTACAGATTATTTGATTAGATATGGATATGTCTAATTAATGAGGTATAAATCAGTGTCCTTAGAGAAATTTATGGAATCCGAAAATGAAGTAGAGAATCATCATGTAAGAAGATAATGAAACATGAATCAGATCAAGGTGGACAATATCTGAACCATGAAATCATTGATATTCTATGAGATTCTGGCATTCTATCCCATCTCACTGCTTATACACCATAGTGGAATGATATTAGTGAAAGGATGAACCTCACCATGTCGGACATGGTGAGGTTGATGATGAGTCTTACAGTTCATCCATTATCATTTTGGGGTTATGCAATAAAAAATGAATCATACACAATAAATCAAGTACCTACTAGGGAAGAAAAGGAATTCCTTCTGAATTATGGAATGGAAAGAAACCCATTTTGTCGCACACATGGCTATGGGGATCTGAGAATTTTTTTATGGCCTTCTCAGGAAACAAACCAGCACCCAGGGAACAAGTTGTATCTTTATAGGATATCCCAAAGAAATGAAAGGATATTACCTATATAACACTTTAAACAAGAAAGTGATTGTTTCTAGACTAGCCGTATTTCTTGAGAGGGGGAAAATCCTCCGAAATTATAGTGGGATAAAGATTGACTATGATGATTTTTATGCTCAACATAAACAGGAGTTGGTATAGAAACAAGTTCCAGTGGTCCACGTGGAAGGGGTTCTAGAAACACAAGTACTTTATATGAGCTAAATAGTGGTAAATAAACCAAATATATTTTTTATCCTTGTCACCAAGGTTGGTGAATCGTTAATGTTAGAAAAAGATGATCCACTCTCACGGAAAAAAGTATTGAGAGCTTAGAAGATTCAAGATAGCTAGAAGCTATGAATTCTGAGATGGATTACACGTATCAAACAAAATTATGGGTTCTGGTCATTGAGCCAATTGATGTAATGCATGTTCAATGAAAATGAGTATTCAAGAGAAATTTGGACATGGAAAGTCATGTTAGCACATATAAAGCAAGTATATTGGCGAAACGATTCAGACAGTGTTAAGTAATTCACTATAATGAAACCTTCTCACCCGTTTCCATGTTTAAATCCATAAGAATCATACATGCCATAATAGCTTACCATGTATATACGATTTGGAAGATGGATATCAAAACAACATTTTGTAATAGGAACATTTAGTATTTTGTTTATAGGACACAACCATAAGGTTTTGTGACACTAAGTGAAGCCAAACATGTTTACAAGTTACAGAAATCCATTTATGGATTAAATCAGGCATCCATGTCATGGAAATTTGATTTGATATAGCCAAAAATGAATTGGGATTCATTTAGAATAAACGTGAGTCATGTGATTATATGTGGTTTAAGAAGAATGCATTCATTACCCGAGTAGTATATGCAAACGAGATATTACTTATTGGGAATAATGTACCAGTCTTATAGACAATTAATTACTGGTTGAATAAGTGTTTCTCTGTGAAGGAACTAGGTGAAGTAGCCTACATTCCAAGGATCAAGATCATTCTTGATAGATCCAAGAGGCCTCTTGGACTAAGGCAGGGTATATACATTTACTAGAGACTAAACCAATTTAGTATGGAACAATACAAGGGGGGTTTGGTTCTAGTGTCACATGGCCTATATCATTCTTTGAAAGTGTGTCCTCATACACAACAGGAGGAAATAAGAATTAGTAAGATCTCATACACTTCAAATATAGGATCCATCATGTATGCCATGTTATGAACCTGGCATGATGATGCATATGCAATGATCATGGTAGGAAGATATCAAAATGATCCATGATAATAGCATTGTACTTCAGTTAAGAATATCCTTAAGTATCTGTGGAGAACTAAAGATATGTCCCTAGTGTATGGTGGAGATGAGACGTTTGTCTTCCATGGGAATGTTGGTGGTGGGTTTGAGATGGATCATAATGATATGAATTTACAATCTGGATACATTTTCTATCTCAGTGGAGGAGTTGTGATCTGGAAGAGATCACAGCAACCCGTTTTCTCCAATTCTATAGTGGAGTCTGCATATATAGCAATTTGGGATGCAGCTAAGAAAGCCGTCTGGATTCAGAAAAAAGTCTAGGATCTTGATCTGTTCCTATCAGTAAATATACTATCACATTCTATTGTGATAGTACTACAGTGGTGGCTCTTGCAAAATTACCAAGGTCACATGAACGAAAAAAGAACATACTCCGAAATTATCACCTTTTGATGTATTTCTATCAAAGAGGTGAAATTGTAGAGAGAAAATTATTCGTAAAAGAGAACATGGAAGACCCCAGGACTGAAGGCCTATCTCATTATTAGCATGAATTTCTTCTGACAGTCAGTGGGTTAAAGGTTGTTAGTAGTCGGATCTAGTCCATGTTATAGTCTTTTGGAGTTGGTGGCCAAATAACCAACTACATTGTACTTTATTCATTAATAAATACCTTATCGCATCTTGATTATTCTTCTACGTGACAATGCATGTGATAATTTCCTAAAGATAGTTGTTTCAATAAAAGGTCATAGTGGATCCCTGTACTGATGAGACCCCATATATTCCATAACACTATTCTTGAATATATGTTCTTTGGCCAAAAGATGTTATTAGTGGGCCATAAATAATACATGCTATTAGGTGTAAGGGCTCAAAAACCACTGATGCACCTTCTCATGGTGTGCTCCCTTAGTAATATCCATGATGATATTATGAGAACAATAATGCCCCAACACCAGTTACCTAGATTCGGTGCATTATTACATAACATTGGCATGATCAAAAAAGATCCAGTCTCGAAAGACCGATTATTTTAGTATCATTGCTAACACTATGTACATTCATAAATGTTACATTACATCATAAAGTGAAAACTACAACAACATCTTGTCTCCACACTCATATCCCCTTATACTATCCCAGAAGGTCATTCGTAAAATACTTCATCACATCCTGGGAAAAAAACATAGAAAGGTGTGAGCTCAAATTACCAGTAAGGATAACAATATAGAAGAAACTTTCATAAATAATCATAAACATTTAAGGCAATGTATAACTAAAACAAAAGACTTTTAAATTGGAACTCCAGCATAATATGGAAGAAGTAAAATGAAATAATTCGATTTACTTATTCACATGGATATTCTACTAGTCGAATAATCACATGCAATATCAATAACCACTTTAATAATTATGGAATGCATAATTTCAGAATATCATAACCACGTATTCAATTCCTAGTGACAAGACTACAAATAAGATTTTTTCAAGGCCTTATTCCAAGATATTAATTTGTCTCACGATACCTACTGATGCATGTAGGGACTACAGCGGTCTCCAACCGTTACATAACAAGTCCAATGCATTACTCATATGAACAGGTTTAAACATAACATAAACATTCGTCTTAAAACTAGCATATGAAATGTCAATACTTTCTCCAAAGACCATGAATGGTATAAAAATAACATATCCACAGTTAAACATAACACAAAACCTAAAAAAAATGGAAGTTTTTTATCATAATAAATCAACTTCAAATAAGATTAAAATCCATCAATGGATGTTGACATAGATGAAATCAAAACTATTTGAGAGAAATATATCCTTTTTTTAATTAATTTAAAAGTCAAATGATTATAAAATAAAATTTTTACTATGAAAATATTCTTATAATCTTGTAAGGGAATCTTCAGAGATTTTACAGTTGTGGGAAATAGCCACACCCGCCATATAAGTTAAAAAAATACATTCTTACCTTAATTAGGTCGAAAAAGTTAAAAAGGACCTTGTTTGGAAAATGAAAGAAAGATTCATTTATAAACATCTTATAAAAAGTCAAACAAGGTGATAAATGACATTAACCCATAGTCTGTAAAATAGTAATAATGATTTGAAATACATTTTTAATAAACATGTTTGTGGATGATAAAGAGGTCCCATTAGATAATTACGTATAAACAACCTCGGATAATGAAGAGATTATGAAATAAACCATTATCGTGTACTTTTTCTTAGTTGATGGTATGTTAACCACCTTTATAATCGTTAAAATGCTGTTATTAAATTATAAAAGAACCATATACATAATTATGATATAAAATATGACATTTTAACATTGATTTTTTAATAATATCTTAGTATTATCGTCATTTAGGGTGTTAACTTACTCATTTTATTTAATATGTTTTGTTACATAAGCAGTTTTTGTTATCCAAATGTTGTATCTAATTCATATCCAGAATGATAACATGTCCTTAAACATTATTTTTAATCATCAAATGATAATTATACATTAATGTATATGATGGGAAATGAATCTCATCGCGTTCATGGAGACAGTAGTCCGAACGTACGCACGAGCGACAATATCATTATTTTTATATTAAAATAATATATAATTGGATGGTATATCATATATAAAGAATAATTATAATGTTATATTTATTATTTACTTTAATTACACATCAATATTATACCCATCTAAATAACAATGTTATGAATAACAATTACACCACGACGTGGAGATGGTAAGCCGTACGTACACACGTATGGTGACATGTCATTAAAAGAATGGATAGCATACTAAATATGGTTGGACAATATTTATAATAACATCATATTATATATAAGATACTAGAGTTATTGTTTTGTAATAGAAATTAAAAATAAATAAGAAGTTGAAGAAGAAAGGAACTTGAAAGAGGGGGGTGAAATTATTACCTCTTCTTTTGGTTCTTCCTTTTGATTTGATACAAACGGCTTCTTAAGTTGGATTTATGACTAATGAAATGCCTTTAAGATTAAGTGAGGGAAGTTTAGAGGATATTTGAGAAGTTTTTGGACAATCCAAAATGCTTTTATGGTATGAATAATTGGTTAGAAGTGGTGTCCTTTTATAAGGAGGAGGAGGGACTCTTTAGGAAAAACTTAAAATATTAATTTATAATAAATTCATATTCGGTTTATAATGGATTAAAAGTGGAATATTAAAAGTATAAGGTTGTTATGGGTTGAAATAATTTCATCCAATAGATTTTAGAAAGGTTTGATTCACTATATTTACCTTATCATTTATATTTAACTCTTAGTTAAATAGTTTGATATTTACCATGTCACTTGGTATTTTTATATTATATGATTAATAAACTTACTATATACTTCCAATATAGCCCCAAGTGGTCCATTAATGATAAACCTATCATTATATAAGTCCTTTTTCCCAGACTTATATTTTTAGAATATATTATGAATAAATAATATAATATTTGTTTTAAAAACACTTTTATGTCAATTTTGACACTATTTAAAAATTGATTTTTGTTAAAGTCGTATCAACTTTATTTATTAGAAAAAAAATCATTTAAGAAATCCAAACATATCATATTAATCAATAAAATTAGTGGATGGACTCAAAAATTTCAAATTATGTTTATTTTAATATTTATAATACCAATTATTTGATTCATTCATTAATAAGGAAAATACTGCATCATTATCGTGTCATAAATAAATATTATTATTAATTGTATAAAAATTATAAATAAAATACCATTATGTAGTAAATATTTTTTTCTTTATAATGAATATTTATAGTTGAAATTATATCATATATAACCCTATGAAAAAATTGTTTTTCTAAAAGATATATGATTATGTCATTTTTGTTTTTACTTTAATTTAATTAATGAAATGTGTCATTATCACTTACAGGTGGATCCATGAGTACCCAAAATCGACCCAAATAATGTCCATGGTCATAAATTTATCAACCAATAGGGTTTGGACACATTTTACGGTAATTTATTATTATTATAATATTATTTTTTTACCCTTATTTACCGGATTTACCTTTTAACCACGGTAAATAAAATATTTACCGACGTAATTATTCTAAATGACTAAAAATAAATGTTACCAATTTACACAATTTGGACCTCCTGATTCTAAATATGGAATAAATTTTTCTAAATTCAAAACATATAAGTGGTAGAAATTAATTTAAAATTAATTCTTGTTGTAAAAACAAAAAGTGTGTTTTTAAGAAATAATAACTATAAAAAGATTGACACTTGTTTATGTCCGGTTTAAATCTGAAATTATGTCCAAAGAACAACATTGTATTAAATGGTAAAAAAATTGTAAATATACTTTAAAACCACTTATATTCTTAATTTATCACTATTAATTATTTCTATTAAAAAAGTTATTTTTAATTAAAATTTAGTAATTTACACTATTCATTAAAATATGAAAGTTATCAGAAAAGTACCAAAACGTCACCCTAAGCTAATTTCAATATTATGAATCCAAAAATGAAGTCCATTTTGAAATATAAAATGTATACAATTTAAATAAGTGGTTATTACTATTCATACTGGCTAGTTTGATTTGTTGTGGTGTGTGTTAGAACTCGAAGTTGCGTACAAAACATGCTACTGTATTATTCAAAGATAAGCATACCATAGATTCTTGGGGTGTTACATTCTCCCCTCCTTAAAATAATTTCATCCTCAATATTTCTGGAATATTGTCGCAGGAAAAGACTCGGGTGGTTCTTCATCATAAGTTCCTTGGGTTCCCACGTTGGCTCTTCCATCTTATGGTTTGTCCATAAATCATTTTCCAAACGAGTCGTTCGGTTTCTCAGCACTTGATCTCTGGTATCAAGAATCCTGATGGGCTATTCGTAATATGATAGACTAGGTTCCAGTTCTACTTCCACAAAAGTGAGTGTATGTGTTGGGTTAGGCATGTATTTCCTCAACAGTGATACGTGGAACACATCGTGAACATTTGGGAGATCTGGTGGCATTGCCAAACGATAAGCTACAACCTCTATTTGTTCTACAATTTCAAAAGGTATTATGTACCTGAGACTCAATTTACCTTTTTTATAAAAACATTTAACTCCCTTCTATGGAGATACCTTCAAGAAAACATGATCTCCTACCTGAAATTTCAAATCCTTCCTTTGATTATCGGCATAGCTCTTCTGCCAACTTTGATCTTCATTGATATGGTTTTGGAATACCTTCACCTTTACCATCGTTTCCTCCACTAGTTCTAGGCCTATGAGTTTTCTTTCCCCTACATCATCCCTACAGGTTGATGTGCGACATCTCTTTCTGTATAATTCTTCATAAGATGCCATCTGAATACATGAATGGAAGCTATTGTTATAGGAAAATTCCACGAGAGATAAATATTGATCCCACATACCTTGAAAGTCAAGTGAGCAATATCTCAACATGTCTTCTAAGGATTGAATAGTCCGTTTTGATTTTCCATCTATTTGAGGGTGGTAAGAAGTGCTCAAACTATGTTTAGTATCCAAGGCCTTATAAAGACTTCTCCATAATCTTAATGTAAAATGGGGATCACAATATGAAACAATTGATAGGGTTACTCCATGAAGCCTCACAACTTCATTAATATATAGTCTTGCTGGACGTTCAAGTGGTAAATATTCCCTTATAGAAAGAAAATTTTCTGACTTGGAAATACAATCAACAATGACCTATATTGCATTGATCCTTCTGGGAGTCTTTGGTATTCCCATGACAAAGTCCATCGTGATATTATCCCATTTCCACTTAGGTATGTGAGGAGGTTGCCTGACTCCTCCAGGTTGGTGACTTCCAGCTTTCACTTATAGAAAAACTATACAACTTTACACACAATCAGCAATCTCCCTCTTCATGTTTTCCCACCAAATATGTTCCTTCAAATCTTTATACATTTTGTTGTTCACAGGGTGTATAGAGAAATTGGAAATATGAGTATCATTAAACAATTCCCTTTTTAGATTAGGTTTATCAGGAACAAAAAGTCTCTTCCCAAATTTCAAAATTCCTTCCTCATACACAATGTCTCTCAATCTCCCATCATTCACAGCTTTAATCTTCTTTTGAAACTATTCATCATTTGTCTATGAACTCTTTATCCTTTCTAGTAAAGATGGTTTGGAAACCATTTGAAAAAGTATTGATGTTTCACCTTCCATGGTGATTCCCAAATCCATCATCGCTAGATCCATGTACATAGGATCCTTTTCAACTCTCATCTTGTTCAAAAATCCATGATCCTTTCTACTCAAAGCATCTTCCACCTTATTTGCCTTCCTCGGGTGGTAGGGTATTGTGAAATCGTAATCCTTGAGTAATATAAGTCATCTCCTTTGCCTCATGTTGAGTTCTTTTTGTTAAAAAATATACACTACAAACTCTTGTGATTAGTATAAATATCACATTTCTCACCATAGAGATTGTGTCTCCAAATCTTCAAAGCAAAGATTACAGCAGCTAACTCACGATCATGAGTAGGATAGTTTTTATCATGAATTTTCAGATGTCGTGATGCATAGGAAATAACTCTATCATTCTGAATAAGGACACAACCAAGTCCTTTCTTCGATGCATCACAATAAATAACTAACCCATCATTACCCGATGGTAGAGTCAATATAAGAGAATTGACTAATATTCTCTTATGTTCTTCAAAAAATTATTCACACTCTTTTTTCCAAACAAATTAATCCCCTTTGCATGTGAGCTATGTTAATGGGTTAACCAATCGAGCAAAATTCTAGATGAAACACCGATAATAACCTGCTAAACCAATAAAACTGCGTACCTCAGTTATACTCATCGGTGTTGTCCATTCATGGATTTCTTAAGTCTTAGAAGGATCAATGGAAATTCCATCCTTAGAGAAAATATGGTCAATAAAAGAAATCTCCTGAAGCCAGAATTCACACTTTCTAAACATCCCATATAATTCATGCCTTCTAAGAGTCTTTCGGATAATGCGCAAGTGATTTTCATGATATTCGTAACTTTTGGAGTATACCAAGATATCATCAATAAATACCACCACAAAATCATTGAGGTATTCCTTGAAAACACGGTTCATTAGATCCATGAATACAGAGGGTGCATTATTCAGCCCAAAAGGCATTACTGTAAACTCATAATGCCCATACCTAGTTCGAAATATTGTCTTCAGAATGTCTTCATTATTTACACACAACTGAGGGTATCTAGATCAAAGGTCAATCATGGAAAAGTATTGATCTCCATGTAGTTGGTCAAATAAATCATCAATACAGGGTAAGGGATACTTGTTCTTTATTGTTATAGCATTTATTTACCTGTAGTCGATACATAACCTCATAGATCCATCTTTCTTCTTAAAAAAAATTGCAGGGTCTCCCCATGGAGAAACCCTAGGGTGAATAAATCCCTTATTACTCAAGTCACCTAGTTGTTTCATTAGTTCAACTAATTCCACAGTGGTCACCCTATAAGTGGTCTTTGATATAAGCCTTGAACCAGGAATTAAATCAATGGAAAACTCAATTTCTCGTTCTGGAGGATGTCCAGGTAAATCTTTTGGAAACACATCTACATATTCATTCACAACAGGTACATCCTCTATTTGAACATTCCTTTCCTCACCCATAGTTATTTCATTTTTTTCCTCCCCGATAATTGAATTTAGTTGAGCTATTGGGGGTGGATCTAGATAAGAATTAGGTGGTGAAGATTCTTCTCTAAAGATAAGGTGTTCCTTATCATCATCATCAAAAATTGTAACCTCATTCTTCTTATAATAAATTTTCACATCATGGTCCAAAAGCCAATCCATTCTGAGAACTATAACATATTCAATCATGGGTATGATGATGAGATCAGTAGAAAAAGAACATTCATATACTCTAATAGGGACTGATTCACAGAACTTTTTATCAATGATACATCCCTTAATATTTTTGACTGACAACTCCATTGTTAAATCAAATTGGAAATATTTAATTTTCTTAGAAAACTGGGAAGATATGAAACAATGTGATGATACATAATCAAATAAAGCATTTGCTAAACATGAGGAAACCATTAAATTTCCTGCCACCACTTCTTTTGGAGCTTTAACCTCAGTAGTAGTGATAGCATAATCTTGGAATTGATCCCTTGGAGTTTTTTGAGTTACGTTTCCCTGACGCTTAGGAAATTAATTTTCATAATGTCGTATCTCCCTACAGTTGTAGCATTAAACATCAGTAGCTTCATTATTCCCCTTGCAATCACGATCATGGTGTCCTTTTTCACCACACTTGTAAGAGACATCCATTCCTTTCAAGCAAGTACCGGGGTGTTTCGTCCCACATTTACTGCAGGTTGGATATTCAAATTTTCCCTTATTCCTATTATTTCCATTCCCAAAGTGATCATCAGATCTATTCTTCTCTTTCTTTGCCTTAAAGTCATAAAACTTAGCGAATTCCTTTTCTATCTTGATTGAAAATGAGACAATATCTTCATATGACGAGAAATATTGTGAGACTAATGATTGATGGAGAAACGTTTTTAACCAATCATAGAAAAGATAAATCTTAATTCTTGGGTTACATATATAATCTGTTCCATGCCTCGCTAACCTTTTAAAGTTAGCCTCATACTTTGCGATATTCTCATCCTCATTTTGTCTCAGACTCATAAATTGGCTTTCCATATCTGCTCGATGGTCACGTGGAAAGTATTTTTTTCTTATAAAATCTCTTTGAACTCCCTGCATTACATATTTCATACTTCATCATCTTCCTTTGGGTTTTGAATCAATGATCCCCATTGGTTAGAATCTCCAGTGAGGTGGTAAATTTCCATGATAACTTTTTCCCTTTCGCTACTCCCCAAGGCATGGAATATTTTCAGTAATGAATTTAACCATTTCGTAGCTATTAAAGGATTTGTACTACCATTTAATGTTGGTGGTTTTTTCCTCATGAAGCGATCTATCATTGATCCTCCATAATACAGATCATGGTGCTCCATAGGGGTAAGGTTATTATTCATAACCAGAGTGAGTTGTCCCAGAATGGAGATTAGCTGATCGGCACTAGTTGCATCACCATCTCCACTACAATTATCTTGAGCAGGAGGGAAATCTTTACATGGAGTGCATGCATTGATACTGTTTCCATTCCTTCCACTATGCACCATTTCTAAATAATGGCATAAACTACATCAGTTTATGAATCAAAATACATAATTCTATACTTGTAAAACTCTTAACATAAACTGAAATATTTATGGATATAATCAATAATCATAAAAAATTCTATTAGGATGTATATACTCATAAACCCTTCATAATGGTTTGTAAAGAAAATGAGAATTATCTAAAGATTATCCCCCGGGAGTGTCGTAGCCAAGGGTGAAGCAAGGCCTGTTGTCGTGCACCAGTTCTCTTTCAAGACTAGATCAAAGCGGGGTTTTTGGGTTTTACACCTAGGTACATCTGTGCCAAAACTACATTTACCCGAAGATATCTAGATAGGGATTTATTACTCGTAAAACTCAAAAAATCATTACAATACCAAAATTCAGGTAAATTCTTCTATACTAATCCTCAAATTCTATCTTAGGGCTATGTTTTCTAATCAGAGTTTATCTAAATCTAGATTCCATGGTTTGTACTAAAAATCCTCTGATACCATCTATAACTCCCCGACCCTAGTTACCCAGAGTTGGTGCATTATTACATAACATTGGAATGAAAAAAAAAAGATCAAGTCTCTAAAGACCGATTAGTTTAGTAGCCTTGGAAACAGTAGATACATTCATAAATGTTACATTACATCAAAAAATGAAAACTATAACAACATCTTTTCTCCACACTCATATCCCCTTATACAATCCCTATAGGTCATTCGTAAAATACATCTTTACATCCTGGAAAAAATAAAACATAGAAAGGGGTGAGCTTAAATTTCCAGTAAGGATAACAATATAGCAAAAAATTTCATAAATAATCCTAAACATTTAAGGAAATGTCTAACTAAAATAAATGCTTTTTAAACTTGAACTACAACATAATAAGGAAAAAAAATAAAATTAAATATTTCCATTTACTTATTCACATGGATATTCTACTAGTTGAATAATCACGTGCAATATCAATAGCCACTTTCATAATGACGGAATGCATAATGCCAGACTATCATAACCACATAGTCAAGGCCTCGTGCCAATACTACAAATAAGATTTTGTCAAGGACTTGTACCAAGACACTACATTGTCTCATGAGACCTACTGAGGCATCGAGACACTATAGAAAGCTCCACCTATCACTTAATAAGTCCAATGCATTCCTCATATGAACAGGTTTAAACATAACATAAACATTCATATTAAAACTAGCATACAAATTGTCAATACATTCTCCATAAATCATGAATGGTATAAAATTAACATATCCACGGTAAAACATACCACAAAACCTTCAATAAAATATAGAATTTTTGTATCATAATAAATCCACTTCAAATAAGCTTAAAATCCATCAAAGGATGTTGACATAGAGGAAATCAAAACTATTTGAGAGAAATATCTTTTTTTAAATCATTTAAAAGTCACATAATTGTAAAATTAAACTTTTACATTGAAAATATTTTTATAAGCTTGTAAGGGATGCATTAGATATTTTACAAAGGTGGAAAATAGCCACACCCAAAGTATAAGATAAACAAAAGACATTCTTACCTTAATTCGGTCAAAAAGGTTAAAAAGGACCTTGTTTGGAAAACGACAGAAATATTCCTTTATAAACTTATTATAAAAAGTCATAAAAGGGTATAAATAACATTAACCCATATTCAGTCGAATAGTATGAATTATTTGACATACAGTTTTATGAACCATGGATGTGGATGATAAAGAGTTCCCAGTAGATAATTATTTATAAACAATCTCGGATAATGAAGTGATTGTAAAATAAACCCTTACCTTGTACTTTTCCTTAGTCGATGGTATGTTAACCTCCTGTATAATAGTTTAAACAATGTTATTAAATTATACAAGAACCATATATATAATTATGATATCATATATGATCTTTTAACATTGCATTTTTAATAATATCTTAGTATTATCTTTGTTTTGGGTGTTAACTTACTCGTTTTATTTAATATGTTTTGATACATAAGTTGTGTTTTTTATGCATAGGTTGTATCTTAGTCATATCCAGAATGATATCATGTCCTTAAACATTATTTTTAATCATTAAATTATAATTAGACTTGAATGTATACGATGGGGAATGAATCTCATCACGTTCGTGGAGATGGTAGTCCGTACGTACGCACGAGAAACAATATAATTATTTTGATATTAAAATAATATATAATTGGATGGTATATCATATATAAAAGAAAATTATAATGTTATATTTATTATTTACTTAAATTACACATCAATATCATACCCATACAAATAATAATGTTTTGAATAAAAATTACACCACGACATGGAGATGGTAAGCTGTACGTACGCACGTATGGTGACAAGACATTCAAAGGATGGATAGAATACTGAATATGGTTCTACCATATTTATAATAACATCAATGTATATATAAGATACTATATTTATTGTTTTATAGTGAAAATAACAAAGAATGAAGAAGTTGAAGAAGAATGCAACTTGAAAGAGGGTGGTGAAATTATTACCTCTTCTTCGGGTTCTTACTTTTGATTTTATCAAAAGGGATCCATCAGTAGAATTTATGACTAAAGTAAGGCCTCTAGGATGAATTGAGGTAAGTTGATAGGATATTTTTTTAGGGTTTGGGTGATCCAAATGGCTTTGAAGGTATGGAATATTGGTTAGAAGTGGTGTCCTTTTATAAGGGGGAGGATGGGCTCTTTAGGAAAAACTGAAAGTATTAATTTATAATAAAATAATATTAGGTTTCTAATGGCTCCAAATAGGCATATTAAAATTATAAGGTGGGGATGGGTCTAAATCCTCTCATATAATAGATTTTATACAGGTTTGGGTCAATATATATACCTTATTATTTATATTTACCTATTAGCTAAATAGTTTAACATTTACCATGTCACTTTGGATTTTTATATTATATGGTTAATAATTTTACTATATACATCCAAGAGACCCCCAAGTGGCCCCTTAATTATACACCTATCATTATTTATTTCCTTTTTCTGAACCTTAGATTTTTAGTAATATAATATGAATTAATAATATAATATTTGTTTTAAAAACTCTTTTTTGTCAATTTTGATACTATTTAATAATTTATTTTTTAAAGTCTTAACAACTTTATTAATTAAAAAAATAATTTAAGAAATTATAAAATTTCATATTAATCAATAAAATTATTTTATGGCCTCCAAACTTTTAAATTATATTTATATTAATATTTATATTACCAATTATTTGATTCTTTCATTAACAAGGAAAATAGTGCATCATTATCGCGTCATAAATAAATTTAATAATTCAATGTCTAAAAATTATAAATAAAAAACATTTTTCTAGGAAATATTATTATATTTATAATGAATATTTATAGTCGAAAATATAACATATATTAGCCTATGTAAAAATTGTTTTTATAAAAGATATATGCTTATGTAATTTTTGTTTTTACATTATCTTAATTAATATAAAGTGTCATTATCACTTACAAGTGGATCCATGAGGTCCCAAAATCGACCCAATGATGATCATGGTTGGACATGTATCAAAAAATAGGTTTAGGACACATTTTAGGGTAATTTATTATTATTATTATATTAATATTTTACCTTTATTTACCGGATCTACCCTTTAACAACGGTAAATAAAATATTAACTGAAGTAAATATTCAAAATGTCTAAAAATAAAAGTTATGTATTTAGAAAATTTGGACATCCAGATTATAAATATGGAATCAATTTTTTTAAATTCAAAACAAAAAATTAGTAGAAATTAATTTAAAATTAATTATCGTTGTCAAAACAAAAAGCGGGTTTTTAAGAAATAATAACTATCAAAATATTGACACTTGTTTATGTCCGGTTTAAATGTGAAATTATGTCCAATGACCAACATTGTATTAAATGATAAAAATGTATTCTAAATATACTTTAAAACCACTGAAATTCATAATTTATCACTATTAAATATTTCTATTCAAAAAAAAATTAATTAAAATTTAGTAATTTACATTATTCATAAAAATATGAACGTTATTAGAAAAGTACCATAAAATTCACCCTAATCTAATTTCAATATTCTGAATCCAAAAATGAAGTACATTTTGAAAGATAAAATGAATAAAATTTCAAAAAGTGGGTATTAGTATTCATAATGGATAGTTTTATTTGTTGTGGTGTGTGTTAGAACTCGAAGTTGTGTACAACACACGCTACTAAATTATTCAATGAGAAGCATACGGTGGAAGATTGGGATGTTACAAGAACGAGACCCGCCAGTAAGAAATCCATATTTCATAGTTTCATTGGATGTTCCTATATGTAGATATGTTTATTGGTCCTTGGACTATAAGATTATTATTAATGGGTATTACAACTCACAAACGTAGATATATTGATGAAACCTGAGATGTCACATTGTTCGCATAGAGGTAAGATACATTGGGTGTGACATGAGTAAAACTGCATTAATAGATAATGTGATAAAGGAATTTCCCCTTCTGTTTCATAATGGAGGTATGTATCTTAGGCCCTTTGATGGAATTTATATGGCCTAAATAAATCCATGTCTATGGTGAGGAATGGGAAAGTTCAATTCATGAAAGTCAAAGAAAGAATAATCGAGCACATGGGTTGATTGCATAAGCATGGAACCCTCTTGATTCGAGATATGGGGACAAAGGGATTACATAATATGGTAAGCATTCATAGGAGTTGACATGTCATTTCAGTGTTAACTTCTCTCTCTATGGGTTCCTTGGCAGGTTGCTAGATGCTATCCTTGGACAATAGGCAGGCTCCTTCTAATGTCACTGATAAATAGTGATAGAGAGTCACACACTAAGTGTGTCAAATTATCTATGTTAAATATTAATTTAACAATTTTAATAGTGATTATTCTCGATTGTGGTTTAATAATTATTCAAGGATTTCTGATCACATTTAATTCAACAGTAGTTATTCTAGGGAATATATTGTGGGAAAAATAATATATTTATTAGTGAGTAATGTAGTGATACTTATTTAAGAAATAAATAGTCATTATTCAAGGTCTGATAAATGCAGTGGAGGAAATAATGAGAATGAGAAAAAAAATTACACATTCTGTATATTAAAATAAACATAGTGTATTTTATCGAGGAACTTGTGAGAAATAATATTATTTATTTAATTAAAGAAATTTAGGTGTAATTCTCTTGGAGAATTTTATTTAATAATAAAATTAAATTGTTGATATTATAAATGGTGTCCTACATTGAATTAAATGAAATTAATAAATGCTTTTAGGTAATGAATTTATTTTATTATTCTATGTAATTGAAATATCAATTATATAATTCTCTTTGGCCTAGAAATTTTTGGGGGTTGTGAAAAATGTATCTAGAGATAGATCTCAATCCAAGAGGGAATTATTTTCTTCCAATAATGCTCTCAATCAATGAGAGAGATCCTCCTAAATTGGATCAAGGAGAGTGCTTTGCATGTGGCTCTAAAGGCGATCGAATGTGGACATCACTAGTGAAGGCACTTCTGTGCTAGCACCCAGAGATCCCTCCTGTGACATCTGGAGATACATAGAGCACATGTGGAACAACTCTAGATAAATCCCACACCTGTATTCTATGATTCCATGAAGGATCACATCGAATCGTGACCAGAAACATCAACAGAGAGAGAATTATATCAATGTAATTCTAGTATTTTATTTAAATTATTTATAACCAACATATGATGATCCGTTATATGGTTTCAGGACTCCCTTTCCTTATTTTTTTATTCATTCTATTTCGAAGATACAATGTTTTATTATTGTGATCGATCTCTGATTGATCGTTGTTAACGGAGAAATTAACGTTGGGTACACCCAACAACATGCTTACAGTGTGCCAAGAACCTACAACACACCACAATAGTGATCCATGCTTAGCCATCCCATGATCACAGCCCATCTGGGTATCCCCACCCTATATACCATAACATCCCTCCAAGATCATCCATTCTAGTCTCACAACACATCACAAGAAACATGAAACGAACATCAAAACTAGGCACTTGTTCCTAAATGAATGCACAAATCCATCACACACAAAGAGCTCTCATAGATTCAAAACATAAGGAACATGGAATTTATTAGAAGATGAGAAACTCAAGATGTATAAATTCATTATATTTTATCACAAAAAATGTTCTTATTCTATCATTAATTATACGATTCATTATTTATAGGTTCCTGCTACTAGAATCCTTTGTATGAAGCAATCACAATATATCAAAAATTAATTAAACTATTATTTTAACATTACATTAATTAATTTATCAATGAGAATTAACATGATTCATTTTCATTAACCAATTCAATTTAACATATAAACTTGCATCAATTTGATTATCAATAAATCATGAAAACCAAACTAGATTCATTAAACATGGCTCTTTATTCATTTTTACAATTAGTTATAAAAAATTTCTATATCTACATTATTTACCAAATTTCCATCAATAACAACAATTTAATCCATGAAACTAATATATATCAAACAATCTAGAAAAAATAAGAGGCCAACTGTTATCATGGAACCAAACAACAACATTTCCCTGAATTCGAGTATAATTATTTAATCTAATTCAAATAATTATTAGTTTAATTACATTATGATTCAGGGGGATAAAACATGCTAACCCAATCATTTCAGATAGATAAAATCCATGAATTGAATCCCCTAACTATAATAGGGTGTCAATGTTCTTCACATGATAATGAACAACGTAATGGATCTTTGATCCCTCATCTCAAAAGAACATCGTCAGTATAAGGATGTCACACCACAACCACCCCAAAAAAAATAGGGATGCCCTATTATTAATATTGGAGATATTACTCCATCATAGGGAATGAAAAAAGATATAAAAAAGATAAATCTAGAATAAAACACGGTAAATTGAAGGATAACACTACTTTGATCAACCCGGGTCATTGTAGATCGATGACAGATGCCTGAGGATTGATTCCTGTTGAAGCGGTCTTCAAAAGGCCAATGTGGGGGTCTAAAATTCAACTAAAACTATAGGGAGATACATTTCATTAGTAGGTTTAGGAATAAACTTGGATACTAAAAACTCATAATACAGCACTGTAGTGGGGAATTACATAAAATGTAATCCCCTTTCATAGTGTTCTCCCCTTAGGGTTCAATTTCTGATGAATAATGTGTCGGTTATTCTTTTTATTTATTTTACCATCCCCATTAAATTGCATCTTTTGAAACCTACTTTCTTATTATGTTAATTTTCTACATGGTGTGAAATATCCTTATATTAATATTTTACCAACTACACTCCTCCAGACATCTTTTGATCCTCCTCCTAGAACCTCAGTCTTCAAAAACATGCAAAGGGTTTATCCATGTGGAGCAAATCCTTGTATTAGAATCCTCGAAAAAAATCATCAACCACAAAAATCCAACATCAACATAATGCAAAAAAATATAGTGGTTCATCTGAATAGCCAACCCAATAGATACCTCTCAAGGCTTTCGTCACCACAAGAGCTCAACCACCTCATCCAACCACAATTGGCTTAACACTATGAGTAGATGAACTATTAATTATGTCTTCATCGCCAATATCATAATATTAGTCCCATCCTATAAAAATATGTTAAACATATAAAGCACATGGAATACCCCACACATCTTTTCCTCTCATGGAAAGAGAGTAAGGCACAACAAGAAAAAATTGAAAACTATCTCACAAACTAGAAAAGGTCTAAAACTACAAAATTAATATTGTTATAAGAGAATATCTATACATAAAATAACTCAGGGTACAGATCATGTATCTAGGACTCACACTCCTAGGAACTCTCCTCTATTCCAATGTGCCACCACAAGATACAAACCTAGGTAATAGCACACTGACACAACACCTTCTCATGGAAGTCTTAGATCTATACATACCACTCCTCAATGGTCAGATCATTATCAACATCAATCTCCCACCAATAAATGATGTGAGAATCACCATAATGATAATGAAAGATCAGTGACATGTGAAAAACATTTTGTATCTAGATCATCTATCGAGGAAGGGATATCTGATACGACATGCCTCCACTATGAGACAACACCTAAAATGGATCAACAAACTGGGGATAAAGCTTACTCCCACAACATAACTTTGATATCAAAATATTGGAAGTCACCTTTAAAAACACATGATACCCAACATCTAACTCTAGAGGTATCCTCCTATGATTGACTTATGTTTTATGATGATCATGTGCTACCTTCCTCCTCTTGCGAATAACCTGAACCATCTTTATAAGATTTTTTCCATTTATTCCCTGAGAATTGTTGTCTCTCCATCACTATTCCATCACAAAAGACACCATCAAGGTTAGAGATACTAGGATTCAATATTCTTCTACTGATTGTGGAGTGATAAATATTGTTGTTAGAGAAATATACCAAGGGAAGGTTCCTCATCTACAATCCCACCAAATCCAAGACCAAAAAAGTGCATCATGTCTTCACGAGTCTGGATGGTTCACTCTGTCTGGCCATTATTACGTGGATTGAACATATTCTTTAGTCATATAAGTGAACCAAAACCATACTTGAAACCACACCACATCCTATAAGTAATATTCAGATCCTGATCAGAAATTATAATACTTAGGACTCCAGAGAGTCTCACCACCTCCTCTAGATATTTCTTCAACAAGTCCTCAAATATGTTCAGCTCCTTGATTACTATAACATTTTTTTGATTTCATCAAATGATTCAATACTACACATATAGTGTCATAGTCTTCTATAGGTCATGGTAATATGGTAACAAAGACCATAGGGATGTCCTCCCACCTCCATTAAGGAACTTAAATTGATTAGAGAAAACATCCAGGAACAAAATGTTTAACCATCAACTTATTGAAGACAAGACATCAAGACACACACCTTGAAACTACAAGCATCAACCAAGGACACCAAAAAGGACCCCTAAATTCTTTGTACATATTTTTCAAACCATGATTTACCACGAAATGTTAAATATGAATGTCTATGAGAACCATTGTACACATCACCAAAGGAATGAAATTCCTTCCCAAAAACCAAACTCGTGGTTCTTCATTATCGAACCAACAATCAGGGGAGTCACCCCAAACTACTTGGTCTCTATAGGGCTCTACCTAATGTTTCAAAAATTGGGACTCAACAAACTACTACAATAAAATATGTCTTCATCATCATCTAAAAAATACAACCTCTGCCTCAGACATATCCCATATCTAGATGAGATGATGAATGTCCATCCATTACTCTCTATGAATCTCCTGATTCCTACACTAAATAACTTTGAAACATCATGCTCAGTGCATAAACCATGACATTTCCCTCTATAGGTGTATAATAAATCTCAAATTCATAAACCTAAAATAACTTCATTGATTAATGCTTACAAAAGTTCAAGTCACATTTGGATAAAACATACCAAGGGAACTTATGATTGGTGAACACCAAAAAACACTCTCTAATGAGGTAATGTATCCAAAACATTATTTAAAACACCATTGTTTCTAATATGAGATCATTGGTGGAATAATTACACTCATCAGGAAATAACTACCAAGACTAATATGAATTGGATGATATTTTTTGTATCTGAACATAGCCCAACCCAAGATGTAAAACATTATTGAATATATCAAACTGAACTCCTTCCACCAAAAAAATATATGGAGCACTAAACTGCATCTCCATCAGATAATCAACTGCTATCTGTCACTTATCATTCCATTATAATTCATTATACATTCATTTCAACTATGTTAGTGGACTTTCAACCTGATAGAAATTTCATGTTCACCTCTTGTAATAGCTCATAAGACAAGGTAAAATTTACACCTATTCCATTTTCTTGGGGGAAGAACAGGACACTACATCTTATAAATTCAATGGATCCCCAAATAATCCTTTTTGGGATACAACATGCCCCAAGAAACAGATTCTGGACCCCAAAATCACCCATAGAAAACATCCTAAACAACTTCTCACAGTGAAAAACTCCCAAAATGACACACAGTTTCTCTTCATGCTCCTCCTTTGATGCATATTACACAATTATGTCATAGATGAAAACCAACATGAATATTTTCGCGAACTCATGTAACATAGCTTTCTTTAATACCATGAAAACTATTATAGAAATTTTCACACTAAATAACATCACAACAAACTCATCAAGCCCATAAGATAATGAAAATATGTCTCAGGGATATCCACATAATTTACATGCATATGATGATAACATAACCTTAAATAGATATTTAAGAACCAACTTGAACCCTTATATTTATTGAATATATCATAAATTTGTGGAAGAGGATAGAGGCTCTTCACTTTCACTTTGTTCAAATGATGATAATCGATACACATCTATAAACTTCCATTATACTTGTTCACGAAAAAAATTGCTTCACCCCACGATGACACACTCGGTAAAAAAACCACACTAAAACATACTGTGAATATATCATTCTACTCTCATGACTCATAATGTGTAATAATATATGGATACATCGAGATAGGAGACATGTTTTATTGTAGTTCTATCTTGAACTCGATCTCTCATTGAGGGGGTAAAACTACATCCTCCTCAGGGAAAAAATCAGGGTACTCTTCTACAAATCATAGAAATGTCGATTGTTAATACTCCAATAAACACTGTATCATCTCATCCATCAAGGATAGAGTGTAAAAAACATTCCTTTGATCCATATGATGGTCTCTTTCTCTAACAATAATTAGTGTCTCTGTATCAACATCGAAGAAAACAACACCCCTCCTAATGAAATCCATGATATCCTATAACAAATACGACTAATCCATGCAGAGGATGAATTCATATGGTTGTATTTATAAAACTAGGAAATATCATAAATATCAGTTCATCCCTAACACTAGATCAATGTTTCTTTATATATCAAACAAGTCATCCGGACCTCCAACTAGTGTAGTCAACCCCATGGACACTGGAAGACTATCCACCTAAAGTAAAAAAGCATGTACAAGGGTAGTTTATATGAAGGATTTTTTCTATCCTTGATAAGAAAAGGAATACACCCAAATATAAAAAAAAGAAAAGGGTGACTCGAATGATATTAGGATGGCCAAAAACATGGAAAAATAAATCATGAAGGTGACCATGACCTAGTCCACAACTTCTCTAACCCTACTGGTGGCCACCTCCATGGCTATGATTTTCTCTCAGAATATGGTTAACATATCTAAGTTTTCATTTTCCTTCCCCATCTACAATCTACTAATCCAAAACTAAGGAAACCTACTATTTAATCCATGGATGGAACTACTGCAACAATGTATCCAAAAGTGTAACAACTAGCACACACTAACAACTCAGAAAGCTCGGAAACTCTCTCTTCTGATGAACACATAATTCAAAAATAAAAAATTCATTTGATTTCTTAGTATAAGCTTTAGAGAAACCTCCCATAAAGAAAACAATACATTTATGGTTGGTACATACTTATGTATGATTGGAATATCTTCTATCCAAACAATGGGGAAACCCATACCACAACACGACTTTATATGGAATCTTGACGAGTCCCCTCTCATGATAATCCAACTCTATAAATCATCAACATAATTCTATATTCTATATCCATCACCTCAAAATAAGTATTCAACATAAATGGGGTGGCCTAGCACTAGATTATTAGATGAAAAGTCTCATTTAAATTCTTTAACATAGCCACTCCATCTTGAAATATGTCCAAATCATATCAAAGATGGTTCCTAAAATGGATCTCAAACTCTTGTAGAGATAAGCTACCCTACTGAAGGGTAAGCAGATCGAGGAGGCTATTATCCTTTATTGATGAAGAAATAAACATGGATCTGAATTGTTCTTTGAACTCTTCCCATAAGACTTACAACTTTTTAGTATCTACAGGAAATAGGAACAACCAGTACCTCACTTCCCCACACAACATAATCACAACCAATGATACCCAATGATCCAATAAAGAATGTATCAATCTATAGGATTTCTCAACCTACTTAAAACAGTATTCTGAGATTGCATCTGAAATGGATACCTCATACCTCTAGAGACTCTAGGGATGAAACTATCAGAGTGTCCTCCTCCACGTGTCTTCATCATCAAACTCTACTATGTGATGATCGATTGAACCACTTTCTCAACATCTTTTTCATAAACATGATTTTGACACTAACCCAAATCCATTTTATCAAAAGAAAAAACATCATGAGATCAGAAAAATAGTATATAGAATATTTTATCATTAATTAATTGTTTTCCATTATAATTTTTTGGTTAACCTATTCCAAGGTATAACCATTCTAACACATGTTCTAGATGAAAGGTGCATGATACCATCTTAGGTCCCTACCCTGCAACTAGTATATCAACATTTAGTAGCCACTATAGGGTTATTGTCCAATTAATCATAACATATGGGGCCCCAAATACCTTTTTCTAATCTGGTCTCCCATTTTTACAACACTTTCTAAACATTACTGACACTGTTGTACTACTAAACCATGTATCCTCATTTGTTACTCACTCCATAATCCATCATATCCCTCAAATAGACCGCTAATACCACTCTGTCACACCCCCCAAACCACAATGTTTTTCTATCCCTATTTGAAAATGAGAGAAGAGAGATAATGACACATGATTCCCGCCACCAGTATGCCACGGGTTTGCGACTATCACCAAGGGTATAATAAATGTTGGATTTAAACGTGTATGTAGATGTAAAAATAAAAGAGGGTGTCATTTTTATTTTTAAAAACATTAATATTTATAGTTAATAGAATTTAGTTTAAAATTATTGAAATTTATTTATTTCACAAAACCTCTTATGAAGTAAAATAATTAATCTGATAGTGCCATTGGTCTGACAGACAATGTATCATAATCAGTAGGATATGATAAATATTTTATAGATCATAGTTGAAATTAATTGTATTCACAATAAAAAATCATTTAATTTGATTATGCATAATATGTATTGTAATAAAAATGGTTATGATAAATATAGTGAAACATTTAGTGATTCTATATAACATATATATAGTATTATCGAGTAAAGGAAGTAATCGCAGTTATAGTATTTGTAATTATAAAGATCATAATCAAAGAATATAGAATTAAAAAATGAATATAAAAAAATTATATTCTATTATAATGAAGTATAAAAGTAAAACTAGTAAATGAATAAAATTATTTTAACCCATAGAGTAGGCTATCCAATAACCATGGATAGATGTCCCATGATTTATAACATCAAACTAGTCTATCCTACCCATTCTATGGTAATACATATATATGACGATCTTCCCTTGTCTTTCTATCCTTGGAAGCCCTTGATCAATAAGGTGATCAACACCTCTATCTTCCACGCATCAGAAGCCCTCAATCCACAAAATATCGGCACAAATGTATTCCTACGCATGAAATCCCCCAATCATAATCACAACAATCATCGTTGAATGAAGAAAATAAATCTATTGAATGTTAATGGTATGTGTAACAAGATGTTCGCAAATTTTACACTTCAAAGAATTCCCATGTATTAGTAGTTTGACAGATATCTCAGAAAGTGTCTCCAATTAGTTAAAGGTAATCAGCTCATTCAAATGTCCAGGTATTTGTAGGCCATCATCCCAGCAATCATCTTGGACTGCAATGATAAAATTTTGTCCTAAAATCTTAGTGGTAAATGGAAACATGTCACTCCAACCGTCATCATATAACTAAAACAATGAAATAATTTTATTGTGCATTTTTAAACGAAATACATGAAATTGTTTTGACTTAAAGGATTTCCATTCATTACGTTATATTTTTCTAGATATTATAGAATGAGATTGAATGAGTCAAATGATTCTCAATATGATGTTGAGTATGATTTAAGTTTTGTTAAGATATTGGATTGTTTTTTGATATAAACCATTTCCATAATGTACAACATAATTTTTATTTGGTTAGTATGATAAAAATCACATCAGATTTGTATAATAAAACATTTTTTCAGTTATCATTACGATAATCATGGAATTAATTTTTTCTACAAAAAATCATCAGTATAATAATTAATGAATGCATTTGAATGAAATATTAATGAAAAAATATGAATTAATGGACATAAATAAAGTATGATAAAATGATATATGATTTAATTCTGAAAATATATACAAAGTAAAAGGTTAACTGATTAGTTATTGAAGAAAGAATTTGTGATTTCCAAAACAAAATGAATAGATATGCCAAAAATACAATTAACTCAAGAATTTCACCAATTTTGGAAATGAAAAACCACAAATCTTAAGTAATGAATTAATATGAAAACATGGTAAGAAAAAAAAAATTTATAAATATTTATATTTAGAGTAAAACCCATATACTTATCTACCTGATTTTAAAACACTTCTGAAAATGATGTTGAACACAATTAACCTCCCCCATAGGATGACCAAATCTCTAACGATCATATTCTTTTTACCGCCCATTTTTAAAAATCTATCCCTATTTATTATATCATGCTCCCCCTATAGAACACATTCTCATTCCTTATAAATTATTATTTCCCATTGTGATTTACAAAAAGGAAATGGGAATGTATTCTAATACCTAGAAAATATTTATGGAAAAAATATATATAGTGATAATGAATTTGATCATATAGAATAAGTGAAAGAAAATTTATCTCAAAATAGTTGGAAAAAATTTAATCAAATGATATATAGATGTAAAGGACATTTACTAATTTATAAAGAAAACATACAAAAACAGTTCAATAAAATGTATTTTTTCCTTTTCCTTATCATACTCATTCAATTTATCCTCCTTCACCAGATCAATAATGATTTTATTCATCTTTTTTAGCTCCTTACTATCTTGAATTAGATTACCAAGAGTATCCTGTTGAGACACGAGATTCTCTTCTTACTTATATAAAAACTAATCATTGGTTACAATTCAATACTTCTTTAGATTTCATCTTCCCTTAAAGACTACAAATTTTTTCATATTGATGTTTATCTACCTTCTCTTTCATTTCAATATTTTCATTCATCAATAAAAATTGAATTTTAAGATCAATTATCTAATTATTATAAAACATCATATTTGATAAAATGACATTTATCTTCTTATAAAAATTATTGAATTCCTCAAATTGAACTACTACTATTATTATCAAATGTTTCAACTTTAGATCAGTATCACATTCTAACTTATTTGATGCAATTTTCACTTCATTTTTAAGTCTTCTAATACCTTCAATTGAATATTCATGAAGTGTGATAATTGAATTCGATTACTATGACCACTTCACCACTTTATTTCAAGACTTTTTGAATTCCATTGATATTTAATACCTCACTTTGAAATCATCCTAAATCTTGATCAATCTTTTTTATATGTTTGATAGATTCCGATAGTTGGTTTTGGTTATCTACAACAAATTAAATTTTCAATTAAATACTTTGGAAAAACATGATTGTCTTATCAATTCTTCTATGATATTTAACAATAAGATAATATGTTTTCAATGAGATAGTATTTTCGGAATTAGTTTATTCCTTATAAAAAAGATGTTCTCTCGAATGAATTTCATCATCATATTCTTTGAATTCCTGATTACGAACATCATTAGTCATAGTTTCTTCTTCTTTATCTACTATATGAATAACTTTGTCTTCCTAGATTTTTTATGAAGTTTTCTTCAATGTCTCTATTATTAAAGATGGTAATTTTCAATTAGTATATTCTGAATATCTATATGATATTTTATTGTGTTAGGATTTTTTCATTCTAACCATCATCCATATCATTGTCATCATCCACTTCATTGTTAAATTCCTCCTCTTCTTATTCTTATTTATCTTCTTTTTTCTCTGCTTAATTTATTTCATCACCTCCACTTATATACTCATATATCTCTAACATTTCATAATCTTCTTGTTATTCTAAGAAATATTTTTCAGTATCTTTATTGGACCCAATTTTTCACCCAGTTTCTTTTCTACTTTCCCATGTCTTGGATATAGGAAGTGATTGTTTCTTCATGAATTTCTTCCCTTATAGAAAACCTAGAACTCAACTTTTAAAAACTTTTAACAATTTATCAATATAAAAAACATCATTCTTTCTATTTTACAACACCATTTTATTTTTTTTCTTCTATAAGAATAACTTAAGTCTGGATTTTTTTAGCTAGGACTACTACAGAATCATGAAAAAACTATGGTTCTCATTATTTTTATTTGGATTTCCTTTACCTACAATTAGTAAAAAAATCATTACTATATACTTTTTTCTTATTTAGTTTTATGGTGGAATCATACATATATTTTCTTTCATTGTCACAAACAACCAACACTGATTGTTTGGAAATATCGTGACTTCCTACAACTATTTATTTCAGAATGCAGACATTAAGAAATTTGATAAAAAAACATTTATTCTGAATTGAAATGAAATTGTAACCTCTCTATCATATAATCTCTAATACATGGATCATTCAAATTAATCAACACTAATTTGAGTGGGAGATCAAAGGATTTCAATATTTTAAAAATAAACTTACTCAAGATCTCTAGAAACATAATCCATTGAGACATAATATATTCTGACTTTAGATTATTGATAGTTAGAAAAATTTAACCGAATAAATTGATTTTCATCATATTATCCAAATAATTATAGATAAATAAATATATAACATTTAATGTTTCTCTATAATCTATTATTGTAATTATAAATCCTTCCATCCAAAGTATAGGAAGATGATTTTCTAGTGAAATATGTGTAGTTTTCCATTGGTCTTCAAGAATCTAAAAAAGATATATCTCAGATGATTTCTTATAATTTATGGATTCTTTTACATTCAGAAGCTTGTGGGAATGTCAAAACGTATCTTCTTTTGATTGTGACCTATGAAAATGTACAGCTTGATTTACTGATATAGAAATACCTCTATCATACATTGAAAATATTTCTTTTGAATCCTTATCAACATTCACAGTAATATAAAATTTTCTGACATTATCAACTATAATATGATATTGATGAGTTTTGAGTTTCTCTACATAAATATATTATCATTCTTTGAATAGATTATTTCATTTCAATAAGGAATCATGTTTATAATAAAACTCTATTGGGACTATTCTTTCTCTAAAATCTATCATACCTGAGAAATATAATAGGGAAACATAAGTCATTAGTTTTTAATACATGGTGTGAGAAGTTTCAGTTGATTCTAACATGAGTATGATGGAAAATATTGGGTATAAAAAACATCAGAGATGACTAATTGATGGGTGGTAGAGGATTGGTGAAATGTAGAGATAACTGATGTGGGATAAGGTAGGGGTTCCCTTTATAGAGGTGAATAAATTTTATGAGTATGGAAAACTTCTGATATGGAATAAAAATTTAGTATTAAAATTTATTAAATATGATAAATTTTGAGTATGAGAAATTAATGAGTATTAAATAATTCTGTATAAGAAAACATTCTACGTATGAAAAATTTATGAGTATTAAAATTTCAATGTACTAAAATTTTGGTGTAAGAAAAATTTATGAATATGAAAAATTTCCAAGAATTAATTATTTATGGGTATGAAAAAATTCGAATTAGAAAAAAATATTTAGTATGAAAAAAATTTCTGTATGAAAAATTTCTGATTACAAAAACATTTTGATAAAGAAAATTTTATGAGCACAAAAACTTTTCAGTAAATAAAATAAATGTTTCAAATATATATACTCCCACATTTAAAAGGAGTAACATTATTTAAGGATACGATTAAAAAATAAGTAGATATGAATTATTAGTTTTTTGTGATAATTCCTAGCTTCTGTTTAATGTATTTAAATATATTATATTGTAATGGTTATTTAAAAACATCAGCATGTTTTTTTATCTTTCTGATGAATTTTAAATTGGTATCTCCTTTAAGTTTGTGATCATTGAGAATGTTGTTCCTAATATCTATGTGTTTTCACGTGAGTGATTTGAATGTTTTTTAATTAATTATATGGAACTTGTATTATCAAATAGTATTTGAATTTTATTAAAACGCATGTCATAACTAGTAGGGGTGTGTTGCATCCACAACACTTGAGCACAACAACATCCATCTTCCACATATTCGGCTTCTATAGTGGAAATTGATATTGAGTGTTATTTTATACAAGATCAAGAAACTAGTGAATCACCGACAAAATGAAAAGTTAAGGATGTATTTTTTCTATCCATTCTCCGCCCACCAAATTCAGCATCTAAAAATCTTCTTATTTCATATTCATTTTCAGAAGAATAGAATTGTCCTAAATCTATGGTTTTCGATAAATAATGAAAAAAAATTATTTTTAAAATGATATTCTATTGGATTTTGTTGATATATTTCACATTATAATAGGAAAAACATTATTTCCAGACAACTAGCTATTAATTTTCGTAAACTTCGTATCATACCTTGAAAAGATTTTTGATTAACTAGTGGTCCGGCTTCATCTAGTTCAAGTGTATTTGAGGTATCGATTGTAGTAATAATACATTTAGTATTATCATATCCATACATTTTAATAATGTATTTAATATAATTATTTTGGGATATATAAGTCCCTTATGGGTTTTGAAAAATTTTAAAACCCATAAAAATGTTAAATCACCCATCATATTCATTTCAAACTCATATTTCATGAGATTCACAAATGAATTTGTTAAGGATTGATGAGTTGATCCAAATATAACTTCTAAAACATATATTTGAATAATAGAAATATTTGGGTTTTCAATCTCTCTGAAAATTTTTCGATCATATGTTCTCTGAAGAAAATTGATTTCTAACGAAACTCATGATAATCTATTATACCAGGCTATATTGGCTTGTTTAAGTACCTATGAATATTTGGTATGGGGGAAAACAAATTCCTGATATTTCTTATCTTTAAAACTAGGGGTTGTTCCAAAAAAACATCTTGAATATATCGGTTAAGGAATGAACATTTCACATCCATTTTAAAAAGTATGAAATTGAAGAATGCTGAAAAGGCTAATAGAATATTGATAGAATAAAGTGTAGATACCAAGACATAGGTTACTTCATAATCTATTAAAAATCTATAATTATAACCTTTATCAACTATTATTTATTTATTTCAAAAAATTATTCTACTTTCACCACATTTCTTTCTGAAAACCCATTTTACTATAATTATAGAGGTGTCTATAGGTCATTAAACCAACGTCCAAACATTATTTCATTAAAATTAATTTTTTCTAATCATGCATTACTTATTACAATATTCATCACGTGAAGACTCATAAGTATTTTTAGTTTCAAATTGACAAAGAAATGATATATGATATACTTTATTTCTATACAAATATCTGGTCCTTACAGGTTAATTTACATAACCAATGATACTATCACTTGGATGATTCTTAATAAAATCTAACATGGGTTTTATAAAACCTGTCCATCGACATGGGATAGAAAGTAATCAATTGTGAATACATCAGAAATGATTTCTTGAGTATTCTATTTATTAAAAGATAATTTTTTCAAAGTTTGATAATCAGTTTTGGAAAACCCATATGAAGATATAGGATCGGATTTTATTAAAAAACATCATTAAACTTTACATTTACTATTTTCATAAATAGTACAATCTTTTTATTGAAAACACTATATTAATTAGAAGTAGTGGAATATATTATGAAAAGAACTTCATCAGATTTGGGTGAAAATTTATGAAAACTATCTTTTGTATTCAAAATTAAAACTTTACATCCAAATAATTTAAAGTATGAAACATTTGGTTTTTGGCCTATTTATAACTCATATGATTTTTTATTAAGAAATGGTATAATTAAAACATGAATTATTATATAGAAAAAAGTACTCATGGCTTCATCCAAAATTTGTTTCATAGTTTAGTATTCACCCAACATGGTTCTTGTTTTTTCTAAATTAATTCAATTTTTTCTTCCAACAAACTCTTTTTTCAGAATAGTTTTAGGGGATAAAACATTTATGAGTAATTTTTTTCAAAAACTGAAATCACATATTCACCACCATGAAAACTAGAAATATTTATCAATGGTAGGTTTTTCTCATTTTATATTTTGATTAAAAAAAGTTTAAAAATTCCAAAATACATCAAATATATTCTCAATAATATAGACCCATGTGTATCATGTGTAATCATCAACAAAAAAAATACATAATATCTGCCCCCAATATTTCAAATTTTTATAGGAAAAGAAAATTATGTGAAAAAATAATAAATCATCATTAGTTGAGACATCATAAGTTGATTTATTGCTGGAATTATGTTTCATTCCAAATCGATAGGTTTCTCTGACTTTTGAAGAATCAAATCTGAGTTCTAGATGATATTTATCATTTCTATTCTTAGACATATGCATAAGTTTATAGGTTTATAGTGTCCTAACCATCTATGTCATAACCACGATTCATCTTTCATTTCACTAAGTCTAGGTAATTATTCGCTCTTATGGCTTTCTATGTTTTATGTGTATACAATCTCATGTTGAATGACAGAAAGAATGAATTTATCCTTGGAATTGTGTAGTACACATTTATCAATACTAAAATTCACAAGGTAACCATCATCAAATAATTTATTTTTTCTTATAAGGTTCTTCTTAAGAACATTTAAAAATAAAAAACATGAAATAAAATATATTTTGAGGAGAACAATATTAACCATACCAACAGTATTTCCATCAGAATTGTCTCAAAAGGTAACTCTTCCACCTTTAATATCATGAAAAATCAATGAAGTCATTATAACCAGTCAGTTTCCTAGAACATCCACTATCCAAGTACTATATATTTATATGGTTGGTAGTTAATTTTTTTCCAAAAAAACCAATGAGTCATTTGGAATCCAATAATTATTGGATTGAGAAATATTAGAAAGAAAAATTTTAGGAATCCCTATTTTATTTGAATAATGGTCTTTGTGGAACCCTAAATATTGAATATTATTTAAGGAACAATTTTTATTCCGATGACCTCCACATTGACATTTTTTCGTAAAAGGTGGAATTCTCATAAACAAAATAATTGTTACTAAAATATAATTTTTAATGAGAATAACCAATTCTAAAAACATTTATATAATGAAAAATTGGTTTACATATCTCATCAAAACCATATATTCCAGAAGTGAATTTTTATACAAGATTCCTTAAATAAATGATTTCATACATTAGTTTTATAACTAAAATCTTTTCCACATTATTATTAGATTTAGAAGTGAATATTTTTCCAAAATATTTTTTTCAAAAAATAAAATTTTCAAAATCATCTACATTTTTATCATTTTCAAAATAAGATTCATCATGATTTTTCTAAGTAGAATCAATTTAAAATGTATTATTATGAATATATTTTGTTCAAATATTTATTCTAGAATTTTTTTCAAGTTTCTTACTGACATAAAATTTTTTATTTTCAATCAATTTTAGAAAATCATCCAATGACATCATTTTATGGTAATGTATTATTATCACTGGATGAAGAGGATCATTCATTAATGATATATAATATTTTCTTTAGGATAATTTTTATTTAAATACAAATTTATTATACAATAAGATGTGTGTACCTTATCAATAAATCATTGAATTTTATAACGTATTCTGGTATAGAGACCGATATTCTTGTGTCCAGGTTTTTCATTATCTAAAGAATGATTATTTGAATATCCTACATTACCACTCCATGAGTCATTGGCTTTCAAGACTTTTATCCCTTTTGTCTTGTAATACGTTTTCTGGTTCCTATTCGCATGCCTTTGTTTTCTGCCCTTTCTTTTTAGTTTTTTGACACTCTGGTCTTATAGTTCCATCTCTTTTACATTTGTAATAGGTAACATCAGAATCATTATTATCATTCCTTTCCTTGTTATTTTTCTTATACTAATACTAATTTTTTTTTCTGGTAATAATTTTCATTCTTCAAGTAAGTTTTCCAAACTCATTCTCAGAATGTTCTGTATCACTCGAGTCTGATTGGTCAATAACCTTATTTATCTTCGTTGATTTAAAAATATTTTCAGGAAATTTATCTTTTATTTTAATTAATGTGTAAGTCAAAGAAACTCCAATATTCTTCTTTATAACTTTCTCATCATCGCTTTTCATCTTCCATTCACACTATAAGAGGGATCCAAATAAATCATGAAGTGTAATATTTTTAATCATTATAGATTTATCAACTTCTATTCTCTTTGATTCCCATTAATTTGGAATGATATCGATAATATTTTCCAAAAGGATCTCATCATCGAATCATATTTCACCAATAGCATGTAAACTATTAACAATTTAAGGAACCATTGGTGTACCATAACAATAGTTTCCCCATAACGCTAATTCAAATGACTATAATTCCACTCATATCATTGCTCTTCTACTCTCAAAAACTTTATATGTACCCAAATGAGTTATCTCAAGCTTATTTCAAATACTTTTTGTTGATTCGCAAGGTAAAATATGGTTATATGTAGTTATATTCATATAAAAATGTAAATTACATCATACCTGACAATTCTTTTTTTGATTTTCATAAGCTGGTTTAAAGTGAACCGGTTCCCAAGAATACAAACTCAAGAACCAAACAAGAAGCGTAAAATTACATCTTACCTAATAATAATAGTTATATTCATTATTCACTTCAATAGTAAATAGTTTAAATTATTTTTCAGTAATTTTACTGTTAGCAGGCAGCATAAAAAAGTTATCAATTCCTATGTTGATCATTAAAGTCTCCATTCTGTCTCTCTAATATTCAGAATCATTTTGCAAAAAAATGTTGTATTGTAACATTTAAATTTTCTACGAAACCAACATTTATTCGTTCCATATTTAAAAAATATATTAACTCCTTTTTTACAATACATGTTAGTGTAACAAGTATTTGTAAAAAAATAAAATAAAAATTAAACTAATCTACAAAAGATAAAGAAAAAATTATTAGTGGAAGCCTCATAAGATACCAAATTTGAGCATCAACATTATAGATACTAAGCTATGATATCAATTTTTGGATCAAAATATTTATATAGATGAAAAACACAAGAGTGGTGAATTTTAATTTTAAAAACTTTTTTTATACATGAATTTCTTTCTTTTTAAAGGATTTAAACTAATTTAATTCACAATACAACTTATGAAGTAACAATAATAATAAAATAGGGCCCTTGGTCTGACGGAAAGGTACCATAATTAGTAGCATGTGGTAAGTATTCTGTATGTCATATTTTAAATCAATTGTATTCATAATATGAAAATTATTTAATTAGATTATTCGTAATAAGAATCATAATAATGATGATTATGATAATCATAGTGAAAAATTTAATGGTTCTATAATAAATAGTACAGAATTTTAGTGCTTAAATTATGTGATTTTAATAATATTAATCATAATTACAAATATTTTAATCACAGAATAGACAATAAAAAAATGGATATATAAAACAATTCAGTTTCTAATACAATGTAGTAGAAAGGTAATACAATTAAATGAATACAATTATTTTAACAACAAGAGTTGGGTATTTAATAATCATGGATTGAGGTATCTTGATGTATACTATTCGGAAATTATATCTTACCTATACCAAGGTAACCCCTTGATATGATGATCATCCTCTGTCTTGTTATCCCTGCAAGCCCTTGATCAAAAAGGTGATCAGAACCATTGTCGTCCTAGCCTCTGAATCCATTAATCTACCATAGATCGGAATATCTATCTTCCCAACCATGGAATCCTTGAATCGTAATCATAAAAATATTTTTTTCTTGAAGAAAAGTAAGATATTAAATGTTAAAATTATGTGGAGCAAGCTATAATGAACATATTCACATCAAATCAATCAAACATAGTAGTAGATTAGCATATCTCTCGTAGGGTGTCCCCAATTCATCTAAATTTCAGAGCTTGTTCTAATGACCTTGTATTTATAGGCCTTTTTCCAATGGTTGTCTTTTATTCCAATGGTCGAATTTTCTATATAAATCTTAGATGGATATGGACACCTTGGTCTCCAATGTTTAACATATAACCAAAAACAAAAACATCATTTTATAATTCATATTGAAATAAAATACACAATATCATTTTGATTTAATTTATTTCCTTTAATTAAGATAATGGTTTCTAGATATGATAAAATGAGTTTGTATAAGTCCAAGGATTCTCATTATGATAATGAGTACAATTTAAATGTTGGTACGACACTATATAGTGTGTACAATGTATATTATTTCTAGTTTGTGAAACATAAGTCATATTTGGTGAGTTTGATAAAAATCATATTTGATAACTATGATTAAAATTGTATCCTTCCTCGTTACGATAATCATGAAATGAATTTCTTCCTCAAAAAACTCATGAGTGAGATAATTATCATATGCATATGAAATAATTTGTAATGAAGAAATATAAATCATAGGCCATAAATAATGTATGATAAAATGATATATGATTTCATTATTAAAATATATAATACGTAGAATAATAATTAATTCTGTATTTAAGAAATAGTTGTGATTTCCAAAAAAACAATAGATAAGTAAAAAATACTCTTTACTCAACAATAAACACCTAGATGGGAGGAATTTCCCTATAAGAGAACACACTAGAAGTAGAGAGATAAGACAGACACCAACAAAATTCTATGTCGACCACAAAATAAGAGAAAATCCAATGTTCACATATGTAATTTAATGAAAAATATACTACAAGAAAATGGAAAACTTCATGTACCAAAATAAAATAAAGACAACAATGACCCTGAAGCCCAAACACCTCAAGCTAAACCCCAAGCTAGTATCCTTATCTCCACCCCTCAAAAAACTGAATTGAATAGAGTTCATATATACATGGGGTGATTATAACAGTATACTAAGTAGGATCCTCCCCATGGTATCTAACTAAAAAGGTAACGATATCATGATAAAACACATTTACCGACTAGGTAAATTAACCCATCCCATAAATGGGTATATACTATGTTCCCAAACTCACCATGGCTACTCTCACCATTTTTCACATGAAAATCATATAATATAATAAATAATATAAAGGGTTCCCCACTATTACTTCCCCTCTAGTTTTCCACTCTACGCCAATGTCGCACATCCAGAGCATATCTCTCCAAAAAGGATAGCCCATAGAAACCTGGGCGAAGCACCATAACATGAACCTCGTGCAACACACCACCAAGTGTACCTACCCAAAAGTAACAAATATCGATTCAAAGATCCACCACAAGCCACATATTTTGTATCATACATCAGCTGTGATACCTCATGCGATCACAACCCATACACCGATTAAGGACTTTAAATTCATCATACCCTATAAACTTTATACCATTAGTAGTCCTTAGAAAAATATATCCATAATAAATATGTGTGAAATAAAAAAGAAGGAATTTTGTCCCTCTACACATAGATATGGAGAAAACTAACTATCGTACATACGAGAACAAGTAACTACCAAGAGAAGAGATTAAGGCCATAATGGGTAGTCATCCATCCTTCATCACACTGGAATGTTAGGGAAAACACCCCCTAGGTCGTAGAATCCCCAAGGTGTCAGTTTTTCTAACCAGTAGGGTGGTGTAGTTTATAGAAAAAAACATTATATGATATAATATGATCGAACAAATGGTCATAACCTAGTATTACCCTTAAATATAGCTTGCATCTCTGAGAATCATTACTATAACTTCTAATACAATATTTCATATAAGAAAGATACCATTTAAATTGCTACATTAAGTTATTTTATTCCACTTTTTTTAGTTTCACTTTTATTTAATCATAACCATTAATGTTTTCTAAAATATGTTACATTAGCATTACAAAAAAGATTCATTCTCTCTATAGAAAAGGAAACTGAGACCCTGACTGCTCAGAATTACTACCTAACAAATTTAAACCATCAAGATCTAAACCCAAGGGTTAAAAATTAATTCATTTGTTAACATCATTAAATTCCATATTTCCACATATTCTAAAAAACATGCTAAGCTACTAAACACAATAGGATTAACATAGTGCATAGATGAACTACATGTTTTATCTTCAACACATATTGAAGGATAATACAGTCATCCATACACAAGAAGGTAAACATAGAATACAAGTGGAATAACCCAAACATATTTGACTCTATTGGAATGATAGTAACCAAAACCAAATCCCTCAACCTGTGGGGAAAGGAAATTAGATAAGCGACAACATAGATATTGTCCAAACAGCTTATTGAAACAAGAATCCATCATTACAACAATGGATAAGACCAAATTCAACATGTTTAATCATCACTGGTGTCCTCCACGACACCATGCTCATATCTTGATGAATCTCTCCACTCTTGGAATCAAATGAATACTCAAAAACTGGGACTCCCCACCCCACATACCACATCAGCCCTCCATGCCTAGACTTCTTCGGCTCACAACACATCTGCCCCCCCCCACCCCACATACCACAATAGATCTCAAGGCTCAGCCATCCCTTGCTCAGAATATATCAAAAGGTGAAAGAAACAAACATAGAAAATGTTCTCTTATCCCTAAAGAATGGAATACAACATTAAAAAACAAAAATATCTCATAGATCCATTTCACAAGGCACATTGATTTTAGAATAAAACGTGCAACTCATTCCCTATAAAATAATTATCATTAATCAGATAAACAATTCTTATTCCATATTGAATTAGAAGATTTATTATTTATAAGTACATACTACTGGAAAACATAATAATAATACTATCACAAGAAATCATAAATTAATTAAACAATTAACATAATATGTCTTTAATTATTTTTTCAACAATAATTTGCACATTTTAGTTTCCTTAACCAATTAAATTTAACATGAATACGTACATCGATTTGATTATCATTAAATCACAACATCAACAAAAACAACAACCGAATTCATTAAACATGCTTCTCTAATCATTTATCCAATTGATTTTATTATAATTGTGACATTATGTTCATTACCAAATTCCCTTCAAGAAAAAATTTATAATCCATGCAAGGAATTGGAATATCACTATCTATGAAAAATAAGAGGTAAACTGTTATCATGGTATAAAACAAAACTACTACCATTATATTGATTCCAACTATTTAGTCAGGTATATATAATTATTAGGTTAATTCCATTGTGATAAAAGGGGGGGAAACATTATATCTCTATAATTTCATGTATATAAAATATAATAATTGAATCCCCTACCTCAAAAAGGCTGTCAATGTTCTTCGCATGAGAACAGACCATGGAACAGATCTCCAATAAATACTCCTATAATAACTACGTCCATCCAAGGATGGAACATAACAACTGCACTAAAAACAACCAATATAAACCACATTAGTAACATTGGACAACATCCCCTATCACATGGAAAGAATAAAAAGAAGAAAAGAGATGAAACTAGATTAAACTATTTAAAAATAAATCAAAACACACCTTTGATCATCCTAGGTCACCACATATTGATGATAGAATCCAAATGGTCAATTTCGATCCAAGGAATCGATAAATCATAGAAGAGTGGGACTCTATGTTACCTGGAATGAAAAGGTGAACCATTTTAGTTGTAGGGTTTTAATAACCTAAGGGGATGAAATTTTATATATAGAACTGTAGTAAGGAATTACAAGATGTGTAATCCCTATTCATGTATTGTAAACTTCAGAATTAAGTTTTTATTCAAAAATGCATTAAAACTAAATTTTACTTATTTTTCAAAACATAATAAATAACACATAGTGAAACCTTAATTCAAATCACATAAAAGTTTAACATAGTGTGAAATCTCCTTGCTTCCATCTTTTAGCAACTGAACACCCCTAGACATCCTCCAAACCTCCTCCTAGAACCTCGGTATATGGAAACACACAAAGGGGATACCCACGTGAATTAGGACCCTTATAGAAATCGATTCATATATCAGAGGATGTCATGTGTAAATAAGTAATAATGAATATGAAAATCTAAAAAACAAAAAACACATTACTTTTCATAAATAATATGAGCATTATATACAATTATCGATAATATAATTTAAATAATCTCAGGGCCAATAATAAATAAATTCAATATAATGAAAAAGATTAATATTTTATGCCAAGATCTCCTACAACATGACTTCTTTACCATCATGACATTCCACAATGATATTTCAAAACAATTATTTATTATAAACCAAAAACACATTAATTTTTTTAACTCATTTGTCTCATGAAACATGTTGATGAATCAAGGGGTTATCTAAAACCATTTATCACTCATCATGTCTTTTTAGGAACATTAATAAAGTATTAAATGATAAATCTAATTCAAAAACCATATTCCTTGTCAATAAATGTTCACACTTATTAAATAATACAAAATATCAATCATTCCCCAATCAAACAAATAACATTCAATTTAAAAAACAATATGTAGAAATAATATTAATTTTAACAAAAAAATATATCCATTATAATTAATATGTATATTTAATGGATACATAATTCTCACCGATCTTAATAGTGTAAATGTTTCATGATGAAGTTAATATCCACAAAATCAATAAGAGATAAACATTGATTCATCTGAAATATATGTTTTGAAGTTAAATCATCTACGATGGAAAAATATATAAAATTAAACGAGGATATTAAATTAATAATTCATTTATAAATTTTCAATATAAAAAATTCATTTTATTATGAATTTATATTAAAAAAATGGTTATAGGGGAAATAATTATATTAGAATAGTATATGTTAAAAAATTCCTATTATATTTTTAAATTAATTAGATAAAACTATTCAAAAAAAATTATAAACATTCCCTTAAAAAGAATATGAAAATTCAATATTACATAAAAACCATTAATAAAAAAATTGAGTAGTAAATAGTATTTTTTATGATAATGATTAAATATGTATACAAAAAAGAAAAATATATCTAATTAAAATAAAAATATAAGAAGTTTTTGTTTTAAAAATTTATTTTCATTAATCATTTAACAATGGGGGGAAATATATAAATAAAATATATAAAATCCATAAATATCTTGAGTATATTGATTTATATGATGTTTAATTAGGATATTTTCTAATTATCCTTTATAGAATTTTTTTTACAATTAGAATAGTTGACATTGTGAAATTAATTTTTACCAATTATGTGACATTTAAAAAATAACCTAATAATTTAATAGACATGAATTGAAACATTAATAATAATTAATAAATGTTTATTTATGTTTAATTCAAATACATGATAGTATATACCCACATAAATGTGAATATGTGATGAATTAAAAATATATCTCATAGGGGTTTAAATTAAAATGAAATCTACAACCGCATACATTCCTTTATAGGAGCATGTTTTGAACTCATTAATAATGGTTTTAATAAATTCTTAATTTATTCCACTACAATATTCATATTTATAAAATCATATATGATTCTTTTAAAACATCATATCGCATTTTTGTTAATAATATATCATTATTACCATTGGTTCGAGTGTAAATTGATTCATTTTCTAATGCATGATTTATCATGGATTTTTTGTTAATGTGTAATATAAAATTATATTAATATTATATATATAATATTTTCAAATTAGAAATTTTTTGGAATCATTCTTCAATAGTGGACATGGAAAATGAATCACATCACTTTATTGAGAAAATGGTTTGTATGTACAGATGGACGATGATATCATTTTCTTAATGGGTAAATTGGGGTGGAAGTAGATGATATATAAATTTTTGTTGAACAGTGTCATGTCAAAAGTACAATATATATATATATATATTATTTACAACAATATGAAAATTCATGTGATTTTGTGAAGGAAAAAATTACATTGGTTCATAAAGAAGATAGTCCACTGTACAAACAAGTTATGGTTCTATTTCCCATTTGATGGAGAATGATATAGATTGAAATCATGACGTCAATATAACAACAGATATATCTATGGTATATTTTACTATCATTATATTATAATTTTAAGTATATAAGTAAAAGTGGTAAAAAATATGTTAAAGGAAAGTGTTTGGTGAGGACAATTTCCATTGTACATAAGAACCACCGTTGGATCAATTATTAAGGACCCATGGGTTTGGTCCTTTTTTAATTAAAAACCCTCTATAATTTGAATATGTATGTCCAGTAGGGAATTTAGTAGGGATTATGTTGTTATATGGATTGAGATGTGTGAATATTTGAGAGAATGGTGGGATCATATATAATTTATTTGAATGGAACAATTGTAATTATTCAATGATTTTGAACAATGTCATCTAAATTACTTGGATATACGGATCCAAATATTATATTATCATAATGGTACACATTTATGTTTAAATAAAACAATCCAATGTAGTAACACAATGTATTTAGTTAATTTTTAACAGTATCATTGTAGATCAACCCATGGTAAATCTATTTAACCTTAAATATTGTAGTTAATTATGTAATAATTTAATATTAATTATGAAAAAAAAAATTAAGTTCAAATTAATAGTATACATTTATTATTATGATTCAAAAAAATTAATACATGTTATAACATTCTATTCAGAAAATATGTAGAAATTGTTGAGCAAAATATTGTTTTCAAACAATTCAAAATAATGTTTTTTAAAGGGGGAGATTATTTTAAATAATACTCTGTCTCTTTATGATGATTTTGATGCTCACAAATACCCTTAATTGTTTACTAATTATTTCGTTGAGTATTTTTCAGGAATTTATTTTATTTATTTATTTCATACAACGAGATTTCATACTTCATTTATTCCGAGATCAATTTTAGCGTGTTCATGAATCACTGTAGCGCGAGATCAATTTTAGCACGTTCTGGAATCACTGTAGCGTGAGATCAGTTTTAGCGCGTACTGGAATCACTGTTCATACCCTACGTTGATGAACGTAACGTATGGATGAAAAGTTTACTTTTTATGTTAAAAGAAACGTATGGTTAAGGAACCTTACGTTATTTTGAACCGTATGGTTAATGAACCTTACGTTGTTGAAATGTATGGAAGAAGAACATTACGTTTGGAAGGAACCATACGTTTTTGTTGTTGGACAAGTATGGAAGAGAAACCATACGTTAGTTTTCAGTGTTGAGTTTGTTTCTCAAAAGTATGGATCATCAACCTTACTTTTATAATCAACCGTATGTTCTTTGGAGAGTTGAAGCAAGAAAAAGTATGGATGATCAACCCTACGTTTGAATGCTGAAGAGAAAATATGTACGTTCAACCTTACGTTTGTGAACCTTACGTTTGTAAACCTTACGTTTGTGAACCCTACGTTTGGAGACACGTCATCAACCCTACGTTTGGCGTCGGGATATTTTTGACAGACGATATTTCCTTTTTCTTTGGTCAAACAGGCGGATTATTAAGCGGATTTTGAGCCGATTCTTAAGTACGACTTTGACGGAATTAAAGACGATTTTTAACGGATTAATGATTGATTTAAAACAGAGCTTTTTATGCCGATTCTTCAGGGGAGTTACAACGGCTCTGTTATTTCATTTAATATCGCGAATCTAAAGGAGATTTTCATGGATCTATTTATGCGGAAGATTTTCTCAGATTTGAATATATATGTTCTATCTTGGAAACTTCAGATATATATATATATATACACAGGAAAGTGTATGAAATATATAGATTGATCTTTTAACGAGCAAGAAACAGAGACTCTGTGAAGGCGTTCTTTTCTGGTGATCGAGAAGAAGTGTAAAACCTTTATTACCGAAGGAAGATCTTGATAGCAGATTCACGTGTTCTACATCGACTATCTGTTGTGAATCTACTGCTGCTGAGGTTGTGAAGTTTCTTGTAATATCTATTGCAACTGGATCGACTCAGAACTGTTTTGATTACAGATCTTTATTTTCTGAAGATGAAGATCTATCTACTGTCAATTGCATTCTGTTGCAATTGTGAAGAACAACTGGAGAAGTGTTTTCTTTATCGAAACTCTTTTTATTTTTGAGTGATCAGCTTCTCGTTCTAAGTTGTGTGGGTTCGTGTTTGAACCAGGAAGGCTGTGTTTGCCTGAAACTTGTAAAGGTGTCAACTGCCTGTACTCAGTTGTGAACAGGTCTGTGGAAACGAGGACCAGATAGTGAAAATCGCCAAGCTCGTGGATTTGAGCGTTGGTGGAGTGGACTAGGGGCCTTCTGTTCCCCGAACCACTATACATCCGTGTGTTCATGCTTTTACTTTTTCCGCTGCATATTTAATCGTGCTAAAGCATAGTGGACAGAATTTTTCTAAATTGAAGAGATTGTAATAATTTTGAAAAGACACAATTCACCCCCCCTCTTGTGTGTAATCCGTAGATTCAGATCCAACAATTGGTATCAGAGGAGGAGCTTCTTATTTTTAAAGTCTTATCAAGCTAGAAGTATTTAAAGATTATACATAGTGTATCATGGCTGATACGAGAGAGGGAATGTCAATGGTCAGAGCACCTTACTTTAATGGAGATAATTATGGCTGCTCGAAATCACGTATGATTATTTATCTAAAAAATCTTGGTTACAGAGTCTATTCAAAGATTCTGACTCCGTATGAAATTCCTGAAAATCCCGATACATGGAGTGCTGCTACAGAGGCTGAGTATGACATGAATTCAAAAGCTATGAATGCAATCATCTGTGGTCTAGGACCGGATGAATTTAACAGAGTATCTCAATGCCCGACTGCATATTAAATGTGGCAAACAATAGTTGTTGCTTATGAAGGAACAGATAATGTAAGACAGATGAGATATGCAACTGCTAAATTAATATTCGATACTTTCAGAATGATTGAAGGAGAGAGCATCACTCAGATGAATGGAATATTGACAGAAATTGTCAATAATATAACAGCTCTAGGAGAACCAATCAAGCAGGCTGATCAAGCGTTAAAGGTACTGAGAGTACTTCCTACTCGATGGAATGGAATCTCTGCAGCAATCAGACAATCAACTTCTGTTAAAGATCTAACTATGAGAGAGCTGATTGGTACATTGATGATGTACGAGGCTGAAATGAAAGATGAGGTAAATGAGCATAAAGTCTACATAAAAAGGGAAAATACTGCTTTGAAAGTGACTTCTCAACAAAAGGATAGAAAGATGAAGAACAGAGAAGTATGTGCTAAATCAGAAAGCTCTGATTCTTCAAATTCGGATGAAGAACTGGCTTAGCTAGCCAGAAAATTCAGAAAGTTCTACAGTAAGAAGAAAGACTTCAAGAAATCCTTCAAGAAGGATAGCAAGGAAGTGATATGTTATGAATGCAAAAAGATGGTACATATCAGACCGGATTGCCCAAAATTGAAAGATGCAAAGAAGAAGAAATTCTTCAAAAGAGATGATTGTGAGCAGAAAGACAAGAAAGCTATGAAAGCTACTTGGAGTGTTTCTGAAGACTCAAGTAATTCTTCTGAATCAAGCTCAGAGAAGGAGGAAGACAATTTAAAAGCAAATATGTGTTTCATGGCTGAAACTGATGAGGTACACTCATACTACTCTTCTGACTCAAATAATGAATCAAACTCTGAAACAGGTTTCTCAAATAAAAAACTTGCAGCTTACTGCAATATGCTTGAAGAAAGGTATGACTCATTATTTAAAAAATATAAATCTATAAAGAACTTGCATAAAGCTATTTCAGATGAGAGAAATACTTTGCTAAAACAAAATAAGGAATTAATTGACAAATACAACTCTGCTGACTCAAATAAAATTAATTTTGAATCAAAAATAAAAACTCTACAGGATGAAGTAGAATCTTATAAAAAGGCTGCATTAGTTTTTACAAAAGGAGAAAACTCCTTAAATGAGATACTTGGAAAAACTGTAATTAAAAAGGAAAGGTTTGGAATTAGAAGTAAAGGAGAAAAACCTAAGTTATACAAAATTTATTTTGTTCCTAGCACTAAACTGGTTATTTGTAACTTCTGTGGAACAAAAGGTCATATAGCTAAAAACTGTTTTCTAAGACAACCTCAAATATGTGGAATTAAGAAAGCTTATATTTCCAATGATCTATATGATTCAATCAATTTTAAGAAAACAAAGCAAATCTGGATACCCAGATCACTGCTTGCTAACACTCCTGGACCCAACAAAATATGGGTCCCAAAGCAATTTGGTTGAATGTCTTTGCAGGTAACAGGTCATCAAAGAAAGAAAGAAATATGGTATATGGACAGTGGCTGCTCAAGACACATGAGTGGAACTTCACCTAATTTCTCTTATCTTACTCGAAAGGAAGGAGGAGTTGTCACCTTTGGTGACAATGCCAAAGGAAAGATTATTGGTATTGGAACATTTGGAGATCCAGAGACAGTCTCAATCAACAAAGTACTTTATGTACAAGGGTTAAAACACAATCTGATAAGTATCTCTCAACTCTGTGATGATGGATACACTGTTGATTTTACTAACAATAGTTGTACTGTTTCTAAAGATAAACTGTTTAAGTTTAGAGCACCCAGAACTGATAATGTTTATACTTTGGATTTGTATTCCTTGTGTAAACAACAAGTAAACTGCTTAACTGCTAATATAAGTGAATCCTGGATCTGGCATAGAAGACTTGGTCATTGCAATATATATGCTTTACATAAATTTTCTATGAAACATCTAGTTTCTGATTTGCCTAGTCTCAAATTTGAAAATGACAGATTCTGTGATGCATGTCAGCTTGGCAAGCAACACAAATCATCATTCAAATCTGTTAATAAAGTTGCTACAACTAAACCTCTAGAACTTATCCATATGGATTTGTTTGGACCTTCAAGAGTAGCAAGTTTAGCTGGTAAATTATATGTTTATGTATTAGTTGATGATTATTCTAGATTTACTTGGATTTTCTTTTTGAAATTTAAAAGTGAAGCTTTTAGTTTATTTGATGGTTTTTATAAATCTATTCAAAATGAAAAAGGTTTTAATATAATCTCATTGATAAGTGATCATGGTGGAGAATTTGAGAACCAGGAATTTAATTCCTTTTGCTCAAACATGGGTATTACACACACCTTCTCTGCTCCAAGAACACCTCAACAGAATGGGATTGTAGAAAGAAGAAATAGAACTATTCAAGAAATGGCTAGAACTATGTTAAATGAATATAGCCTACCTATATATTTCTGGGCAGAAGCTGTTAATACAGCTTGTAATGTAATGAATAGAATTTTAATAAGACCTATTTTGAAAAAGACACCCTATGAACTATGGAATAACAGAAAACCTAAAGTAAATTACTTTAAAGTTTTTGGATGCAAGGTTTACATCTTGAATACCAAAGATAATCTTGGTGAATTTGATCCAAAATCTGATAAAGGTATTTTATTAGGATATTCTGCAACCTCCAAAGCTTATAGAGTCTATAATAAAAAGTCAAGGATTGTTGAAGAATCAGTTCATGTGAAATTTGATGAATCTGATCCTTTTGAGAAAAGGATAGAACAAATAGATGAACCTGATTCTAATGAAAACATGAGACTTGAGAATTTAAAGAATGATTTTGAAAATGATATAAAAGAAATTCAGTCCAGTTCAGAAGAACATGACACTGAAGAACCCTTGAATGTAATGCCTAGACAGTCTAGAACCTTAAAGAATAACCCTTTAGAATCTGTGATAGGTGACTTAGAGACTGGTATTCAAACTAGAAGAAACCTTGGAAACATAGTTGAATTCTCTTCTTTCCTATCACAACAAGAACCTAAGACCATAGAAGAAGCCTTAGATGATGAGAGCTGGGTAATAGCAATGCAGGATGAATTGAACCAGTTCAAGAGAAATAAGGTTTGAGAATTAGTTGAAAGACCACATGATTATCCAGTAATAGGAACTAAATGGGTCTTTAGGAATAAACAGGATGATCAAGGGATAATAACTAGAAATAAAGCAAGATTAGTAGCTAAAGGATATAATCAAGAAGAAAGAATAGATTATGATGAGACCTTTGCACCTGTAGCCAGGTTAGAAGCCATTAGAATCCTTTTAGCCTATGCATCTTATATAAATTTTAAATTATTTCAGATGGATGTTAAATCTGCCTTTTTAAATGGTTATTTAATGGAGGAAGTTTATGTTGAGCAACCTCCTGGTTTTGAAAATTCTCAAAAACCAGATTCTGTTTTCAAACTTACTAAAGCTCTTTATGGCCTTAAACAAGCACCTAGAGCTTGGTATGAAAGACTAAGTTCTTTTCTTTTGAAAAATTATTTTACTGTTGGACTGGCAGATCCAACACTCTTTAAGAAAACTGTGAAAAATAATGTTTTGTTGGTTCAAATTTATGTTGATGATGTAATTTTTGGATCAACCAATAAAATTCTTTGTCATGAATTTTCAGAATTAATGCAAAAAGAATTTGAAATGAGTATGATGGGAGAATTAAATTTCTTTTTAGGTCTTCAAATATTTCAAAAAGATTTTGGAAATGTTTTAAATCAATGAAAATACATTACTGATTTACTTAAGAAATTTGGACTTGAAAACAGCAAGCCATTTACAACTCCTATGTGTACTAATATAAAACATGATTTGGATGAAACTGGAAAATCAGTGGACAACAAGTTATATAGAGGTATGATTGGTAGTTTGTTATATCTTACTGCTAGTAGACAAGAGATAATGTATTCAGTATGTCTTTGTGCTCGATTTCAATCAAATCCCAAAGAATCCAATTTAACTGCTGTTAAAAGAATATTTAGATATTTAAATGGTACTATTTATCAATCTCTGATTTATCCAAAAACCTCTGATTTTAATTTAATTTCATATTCAGATGCTGACTTTGGAAGCTGTAGATTAGATAGGAAGAGTACTTCAGGAACATGTCACTTTTTAGGGAAGTCTTTAGTATCATGGTCTAGTAAGAAACAACATTCAGTTGCCCTGTCAACAGCCGAGGCAGAATATGTGTCTGCAGGTAGTTGATGTGCACAGGTGTTGTGGATGAAAAACACTCTTATGGACTTTGGATTAAATTTCAATAATACACCTATTTTATGTGATAATACGAGTGCAATTAATATTTCAAAAAATCCTATTAGTCATTCTAGAACTAAGCACATTGATATAAGACATCACTTTTTAAGAGATCATGTATTTAAAAAGGATATATTTTTAGAATTTGTAAATACAGAAAATCAATTAGCAGATATTTTTACTAAACCACTTCCCACGGCAAGGTTTGAATTTATTAAGGGGGAGTTAGGTTTATTTAATTTTAAATAGTATTTTTTTAATCTTATTCTGTTTTCGAATACTGCTTAATTTCTGTTTTCCGCTATAAGTAATTTTATTTTTTTTAAAATAAAAGTAATGATTAGTGATTACACAGGAATCAAGGCTGTCAGAACTGTTTCACCTTCTAAACTGCTTCACCTTTTTCGAAAACCCTTTTGAAAACCTAAAACCGCACATCTGCTCCAAAACCCTTTTCTGAATCTTCAAACCCTAAACTTACGAACCTTCAGAAATCGTTGTTGGAATGGCAAAGACTAAGCGTCCAGATGAAGCCGAGAGCAGTGCTGCAAAGAAACCTAAGGTAGTAGGTCGGAAAATACTGCAAGGTAAAGTCATAGATTTAGAGTGGCTGTTTGAAACTAATTTACTGTTGAAGCAAGCGTTGTCGTTTCAAATCCTTGAACAAGCTTTTAATAGTGCAAATTCTTAGTTTCTATATGAGGAAGAAATGAGAAATTTCTTTAGAACTGTTCAGTTTAGCCTTGGAGATACAGAGGATAGTTTATTGGCTCAAATAGAGGATAAGGACTTTTCAATATCATCTGTAGAGATAAGTCAAATTCTTAACTGCCCTCATGAAGGAGTTTTTCATTTCGATTTACGGAATATTGGAGATTCTGTACATAAGTCTGAAGACATTATGTCTTTTCTGTTTGGAACCAGAGTGATAAAGAAGATGTTTATTAAGGATTTGGAGCCCGATCAGAAAATTTTGGTAAAATTTGTTCAGACTGGTTTAGCACCAAGAATGGCTGAGATGGAGAAAATACTATACCCGGACATGTACATAATGTATCTTATGATGTGTGATATTAAGTTTAATTTTCCTCGGTTTATGATAAGATATCTGAGTTACTGCTGTCAGAGTGAAGCAAGAATGACCTTTTTCCCTTATGGAAGGTTCATTTCTTTGTTTTTGTATGATCAGATTGGTAGATGCTGGGGTGAAATGTCACCACAATAATGTTTTCAATGCTGGAACTTTAAGGAAAGTAGGATACTTCTGGAGCACAATTAAAGGAAAACTCTTACCTGTTGGAGCTGAGGAAAACTCGGAGAGTGCTCAGGCTCAACCGGCTAAGTCCAAGGAGGGACAAGCAGAATCAAGAGTTAGTACAGTGGCAAGGAGAATTCGTTTTGAGATGGAGGAAGTTGAGGAAGAGAGAAGTCAAGAAGGACTTCAATCTAGAAGGAAGAGGTCAATTGATGAAGAAATTATCTCTCCTGCCTTGAAATCCTCTGAACCGGTAATTTCTTATACATTTGTGAGAGAAGCTGTTGTGGAGCAGACTGCACCGATAGAGGAACCAGCAGCTCAAACAGAAACTCAAGAAGAATCTCAATCTGCTGTTGTGGCTGTTGAAAAACTAATTCAACAAGAACAACTTATGGAGGCAGTGCCTGGTGAAGAAGTGGCCGGACCTCAAGATTTACATGAAAATATTGTTCTTGACCAATCAGTAGAAGTCAGAGAGACTACTGTTCGTGATGAACTTACTTCTGAAGCTCATACAGAGGTACTTCAGGAAGATTTTTCAGTGGAAGAGTTACAGTCTTCAAAAGATAGTTCATTGGATCAACCTTGTCAGGACAAGGACAAAGAACAGTTGGATGCAGATTCCTTACCACTTGCCCTACTTCATCAACCTAATTCTGGACATGAGAATCGAGCACAGGGTGCCCCTGATTCGAGAAAAGAAGAAGTTGTTGAGTTGTACAAGCGTATCTCTTAGTTAGAATCTGAGAATGTTAGTCTCAGAAATTCTCTGAACATAGAGCAGTTGAAGTTTCAGAAGCTGAAAGAATGTACTGTTTCAAGACAGGAAATAGATTTGTTTAAGACTGATATGCTGCATGCTGTTGATCAGTTAAAATCAGAGATGGTAAAGAAATATGATTTGTCTGAGTTGAAGATTTACATGGAGAATAAATTTGAGTCTGTTGCAAATAGTGCTGTGAGTGGATCAGGCTATTCACCTGATTTGATTCAGAGATTTCAAGCAATTACTGGAGCAATGAGCAATATGAGTGACAGATTACATGATCTTCAGTGTAATAGTGCCCCTTTGTCAGTTTTGCTAGATAATCAGAGATTTTTAGTGGATCAGTTGACATCTGGAGAGCAACCGATTAGGATTCTTTTGAATCAGTTATCAGAAAAACTGGCTCTTTTTGTTGAAAAAGAAGAAAGAATGCATGAGTTTTTCAGAGTTAATTTGATTGAAGATATTCATATGACTCAAGAGAACAGAGATCTTATCATCAAGTTAGGAGATGGGATGATGAAGAGGCTCAGAGAACAGTTTACAGAGATAAAGACCGCGATTCAAAGCAAATAGACACCTTTTTCCCTGTCTTATCTATGAACCTTGATTCCTCTGTATATCACAATCGTTTATATACAACCGCTTGTGAATGAAAATTCTTTTCTTACTTTTTTTTTGTTTTGTTGTTTATTGATTTATGATTGAGTTAGCCAGTATAACAAATTCACTTATTCATACACAGTTAACTATAGCATTTACTTATAGTTCAGTGCAATATTGAATGTGTTCAAATCCGTAATTTTTTCATTCTTTTTGATATCACAAAAAGGGGGAGAATTTGGATAAACACAACATTTAAATTCATTTGTTTCCTATGAAGAAATTTGGATATATGGGAGAATTTGTATATATACGATATTTATCTTTTATCTATTTTTAGCTGAAATTTTATTTTTATGGGGGAGAAATTTTATTATAGTTAAATATTGTTTTAATCCTTCCAAAATTCTAAAATTTTATAAAACTAATTTTTCAATAAAGATTGCAATTAAATTAGTTCTATTATTTTATGGGTTTTGTGATCATCAAAAAGGGGGAGATTGTTGAGCAATATATTGTTTTCAAACAATTCAAAATAATGTTTTTTAAAGTGGGAGATTATTTTAAATAATACTATGTCTCTTTATGATGATTTTGATGCTCACAAATACCCTTAATTGTTTACTAATTATTTCGTTGAGTATTTTGCATGAATTTATTTTATTTATTTATTTCATACAACGAGATTTCATACTTCATTTATTCCGAGATCAATTTTAGCGCGTTCTGGAATCACTGTAGCGCGAGATCAATTTTAGCGCTTTCTGGAATCACTGTAGCACGAGATCAGTTTTAGCGCGTACTGGAATCACTGTTCATACCCTACGTTGATGAACGTAACATATGGATGAAAAGTTTACTTTTTATGTTAAAAGAAACGTATGGTTAAGGAACCTTACGTTATTTTGAAACGTATGGTTAATGAACCTTACGTTGTTGAAAAGTATGGAAGAAGAACATTACGTTTGGAAGGAACCTTACGTTTTTGTTGTTGGACAAGTATGGAAGAGAAACCGTACGTTAGTTTTCAGTGTTGAGTTTGTTTCTCAAAAGTATGGATCATCAACTTTACTTTTATAATCAACCGTACGTTCTTTGGAGAGTTGAAGCAAGACAAAGTATGGATGATCAACCCTACGTTTGAATGCTGAAGAGAAAATATGTATGTTCAACCTTACGTTTGTGAACCTTACGTTTGTAAACCTTACGTTTGTGAACCCTACGGTTGGAGCCACGTCATCAACCCTACGTTTGGCGTCGGGATATTTTTGACAGACGATATTTCCTTTTGCTTTGGTCAAACAGGCGGATTATTAAGCGGATTTCGAGCCGATTCTTAAGTACGACTTTGACGGAATTAAAGAAGATTTTTAACGGATTAATGATTGATTTAAAACGGAGCTTTTTATGCCGATTCTTCAGGGGAGTTACAACGGCTCTGTTATTTCATTTAATATCGCGAATCTAAAGGAGATTTTCATGGATCTATTTATGCGGAATATTTTCTCAGATTTGAATATATATGTTCTATCTTGGAAACATCGGATATATATATATACACAGGAAAGTGTATGAAATATATAGATTGATCTTTTAACGAGCAAGAAACAGAGACTGTGTGAAGGCGTTCTTTTCTGGTGATCGAGAAGAAGTGTAAAACCTTTATTACCGAAGGAAGATCTTGATAGCAGATTCACATGTTCTACATCGACTATCTGTTGTGAATCTACTGCTGCTGAAGTTGTGAAGTTTCTTGTAATATCTATTGCAACTGGATCGACTCAGAACTTTTTTGATTACAGATCTTTATTTTCTGAAGACGACGATCTATCTACTGTCAATTGCATTCTGTTGCAATTGTGAAGAACAACTGGAGAAGTGTTTTCTTTATCGAAACTCTTTTTATTTTTGAGTGATCAGCTTCTCATTCTAAGCTGTGTGGGTTCGTGTTTGAACCAGGAAGGCTGTGTTTGCCTGAAACTTGTAAAGGTGTCAACTGCCTGTACTCAGTTGTGAACAGGTCTGTGGAAACGAGGACCAGATAGTGAAAATCGCCAAGCTCATGGATTTGAGCGTTGGTGGAGTGGACTAGGGGCCTTCTGTTCCCCGAACCACTATACATCCGTGTGTTCATGCTTTTACTTTTTCCGCTGCATATTTAATCGTGCTAAAGCATAGTGGACAAAATTTGTCTAAATTGAAGAGATTGTAATAATTTTGAAAAGACACAATTCACCCCCCCTCTTGTGTGTAATCCGTAGATTCAGATCCAACAGAAATTAATTTTAGAAAGCACCTAAAATATGTTAAATAACATATTTTCAAGAAATTCATGTTTCATGAAAAAGATTATTTTCAATTTACTAAAAGAATTGAAATTAACATTACATTAATTATAATTACAATGTATAGAAATGTAGTGGATATTTTTTTTAAATCATTCTTCTTTATGGATTATTTTATTTGATTATAATAGAACTAAATGATTTTTTTCAACAATCAAAATGAAAAATTACACAATTTACTTCCATATGAGCTTATCATTATTTATATGAAATCTATAATCAATAAATTTATAATTAAATATATTATTTCACATTTTTCAAAAAAAAATATTAAAACAAAAATAAATCATTTTTTATTATTCAAAGAATATTATTTGTAGGGGAAACATTCAAAACCATTATAGGCTTATTTTGACCAACTTAGTTCAAAATTTATATTCATCCAATAAAATCAGATTTTATTCAAATAAATATTATAATAGACATTAAATTATAGTTTACAAAAAAACAATGTAAATTTACTATAATTTTGGATCAGGGGTTGCATATTTTCTTAGTTTCATAGGGAATAAAAATTAGAAGAGAGAAAATGTTGATATGGCGAATGTATTGTATTTTTTTTCAATAAACAACATATTTTTTACAATAGCATATAGTTATGAATAAAATGTTATATAATGGATTTTAATAAATTTATAATTTTCATAATGACGTTTATCTTTTTAACAATTCTGTTTGTTTTGTAGTTGATGGTATTTTGGTCTAAAATTTATAAAAAAATCAATTATGTAAGTGCATTATTTATAAAACATAAGAGTATAATTGTTCATACATAATGGTTATTTTATTAAATATGTATTGTTTGATCATTAGTATTATTATATGTAAAAATATCTCTGAGTAAATGAACAAAAAAATATATAATTCATTAGCTTGTAAAGGTTTCTCTCTAGTGATATGTAACATTAACTATTTATACAGTGATATATAAGGGTTACATTTCTCAATACATATAGGATACTCTATAGTAAATTAATATGTATTGTTAGTTTTTTAAGACATAAGGTATATTTTTTATTGACAAAAATTGAAATATATATAATTTTATAACAATTGAATGTAATTATAAATTGTAATAGTTGGATTTCATATATGATATAACTTATCAGAGGAAAAGTCAGTAAAAAATATTTAATCTACTATATCATAATGTTCAGTCAATGGAAATGGAAATTTTTAAGGGTAACATTAATTATATGTAAATAATTCATTATTTATTCCCAAAATATGTAAGGGCTGCTATATATTATATAATGATATGGAAGGGATATAGAATTTTAAATCATTTGAGATTAATGGACATGATATTAGTTGAAAACTAACTTCTTGGAAACTATATATTTTTAATCTAGATAACTAATAGGGAATCCAATATCATCCACATTGTTTATTCAATAATAAAAGGGTTAAAAATAATTATATAGTCCATGTTCTATTACTTTAAAGATATGTAGTTGAAGATGATTTAAATGTAGTTTCATATCAGAGAATATAATTTATATTTATAATTTGAATAAGTAAGATAATTATTGAAAGTGGAGAATATAATTTCTATATATGTGAATATTTATATATTTTTAAATTAAGAATATATATAAGTATATGTATATAATACAACTTCCCAATGTGTGTATGTAAGAGTAATAAAAATAATAGTAAGGGGTAGAAGAAGAAGAACAATTAAAAATAGATGGAAGTCTAATTTTGTTAAATAAACTATTGTTATTTAATAGTAGATTTTTTATTTTTGTTTTTGTTATAGAAAATAAAAAAAATCATTATATATTTTCATCAATCATAATTTCACGGACAATCTCTTATCATTGTATCCATAATGATGATTCTAGTGGATTATATGGTATTAGTGATTTTCGATAATTCCAAGATGTAGAAACTCATTTTTAGTGGTGAATCTTTTAAAATTCAATTGGTTATATCATGTATTAACTTAATTGTTTGTTAAAAATATAATCATATTAAATTGTACAATTTTATAGGGTAACATTCAATAAAATTTAAAAAATTAAATAAATACACTTATCCCCACTGAGGATCCATGAATTGTCACTGATCATGAAGGTCCTTGTCATATGCTATTAGATCACTCTGGTTTCATAAAAAATATTTAGATATATAGAGTTTTAATAAAAAATATTTCCTTTCCCTAAAAATATTCATCCTCTAAATTTTTATTGAAAAAAAAGAAATAAATTCAAGGAAGAGAAAGGTTCATCCCTTGTTTGATCAGAAAAGTTTTATATATAGGACGATTTAACGTTCCCAAACATATTATTTATTGATCTATATGTCTTGTGGTTTTCTATATGTATAAATTGAGTTTTTAGATGTATCATATATAGGGTTCATGAATCAATGATAATATTATTAAGATGAATTCATTTAAATCGGCCTATTCTACCAGGAAATGTCTTGATCCTTACATATCCTAAGTTATTATAATTTCCCATCTGAAAATAAATTAATGAATAGGAAATAACATAAGGATTTCTATAATTTTTAGTACCATGGTTTGACGATACACTGTATTGCGTATATCTTAAGTATGAGTTGAATATTTCCACTATAAATCTCTCATCATTATAATACTGGTTGTCTAAAAAATTGATTCAACTCATGTGAATAGAGTGGATGGATTTCTTTTGGAAGTTATTTCCCCCACATGAGGGTTTATTTATACCGAGTCTCTCTACTGTGCGATTACTCATCAAAATTTTGTATAGAAACTTAATCATTTTTATAATATATCCCTTTTATGATTTATGGTTTTTTATCTGAATATCATATATTGATTCAACTACTTCTTTATTCGAGTATATTGTGAAGGTTATCCTTGATCTTCTTCAATTACTTATCTATTGATCTCATATAGAATCAGTATCTTCAACCTTTATCTCATCATCTTCCTCCCAACCATAGTTTTTTTCTCTTTTGAATTATGTAAGTATCATGGTTTTTTTTGTGATGGTCGATCTATACTTGTTATTAATCATCATCTATTCTAGAATTTTTTTTATTTATATTATTATTAAATGGTAAGTTTTTATTATCAACCTATTCTTATACTTCTGATTTATTTATATACATAAAATATTTTCAATATTATTTTCATTATTTTATATAAAAAACTCTTTGATTTTCAACAGAAAAATTTACTCTTTTTTTAAGTGGTTTCCATAATAATTTAATTTAATATTCATTTAATCTATAAGAATTATAATTTTCCTTTTAATATTTCATGTGACTAAATAAATTATTCTATTAAAATAAATCCAGTTTTTTCTAATATTTATTTTCTAAATTAAATCTTCTGTTCACTTATTTAATGTCTCCAAGTCATTGTCATCTATTACATTATGGAACCATTCATTAATGTGCAGAAAACTCACATTTATCTTAACAAAATTATGATTATTCTTTTTCATTTGAGGTCACTATACTATATTTATCATAAAAAATTTAATGTTTCATGGCCTGAATTATTATTTAATCCATTTTATATAATCATGGTCAATCTAGAAATGCATCATGATTTTTTTCAATGAATAAAATCCCAACATCAAATAATTTGATATGTGCCCAATATCCTCATATTTTTATCATGTTAAATGGACCTTATATAATTCCTTCTATTAATAGTGATATTAAATTAGTTTATAGATATTACATAGATCTTTCATTTCATATTGTTAAATAAATCATACATTATTTAGGTTGAGTCTCGAAAATTAAAAAATTTCCTGACAATATCAATTTCCCATGGTTTAATAAATATGCAATCCTCCCACATGTAGTATACATTCCTCAAGGATCTAGTTTCATTTTCATTTTTTCATTATACTATTAACTTTTATGGTTAAATCTACCTTATTATTTTTAAAATTAACCATCCCCAAACATAGTAACATTATGTATTCTCAAAGTATAGTCATTGATTCAAAAAACATTAAATAACTTAAAAAATTATGTGAATAATTAAAAACCACATTGTCCTCAATTATAAATAAATAAATTATTTAATTAATATATATATATATGGAACTTTTATATCCCCAACTACCTCAAAAATTAATTCAATATTACATTAATCTTAGGTGGTCATCTAAAGGATAGTCGTCACTGATGTAAAATTGATCGTTGTTAATAATACATGGCTGATATATAAAATATTCCAGAAATATATTACATCCCTTATTAGGGATACTAATTTTTTTATACAATGACCAACTCATGTGGTGTAATACTTTATATACAACCATTAGCCCTTTTCTAAATTTCTTATATACTATTTCTAAAATCGTCAAATCTAATGGACTACTACTGTAACATCCTAGGTATTCATAGTATTATAATTCTTCACATATATTAATACTTATGAATTTAATATTAATTTTAGATTAAAGGGAACATTATATACGATATCATAAATGAAACGCAACAATGGGTTTCTCTGAAATCATACATTTCACACAACACTAAGTTATACTGAAAAAATACAGCAATAATATTATTATTTTAAATAGTTGTTAACTCCTTGATGTTGTATTGGTATGTAAGAAAATAATTAACTACGTCAATATTTTTCATATTTGTTAAATGTTTTCATATTTTTCCAGTGAATTTTCTATGTTTAAAATGAGAAGGTGTCCAATATTATGCATAAAATACTCTAATATTATTAAATGTCTGTTTTAATACCTTTTGATGGAGAACCATTTTTAAAAATTGTTTTTTTCACTTTTAAATATTATATTTCAAAAAAAAACTTTTTCTTTAGATGCGGGACATCAAAATTTAAATTTTTTGTAATTTTGGTATTTTTATTATAAAATCCATATTTTTAAGAATACTGAATGATACTATATTTTATTTCAAAACTACATTTTCATATAATTTATTTATATAGTTTAATTTTCCTTTCAATTGGTTTTAATGTGTAATTGGATTACGTTTTTATAATTTATTCCATATATGGTCATTGAAATTAATTCACATTTAAATTCGACAAAAACACATGTCAATATTTTGATTGTTTTTACTTCTTAAAAACTATATTTAAGGTTTTAACATTGGGAAATAATGTTAAATTAACTACTAATTTTTTTTGAATTTGGAATAATGCTTTCCATTTTACGAATTATAAGGTGCAAATTTTTTAGAGAGGAATATTTTATTTTTAAATATTATAAATACTAATTTTAGTAATTATTTTTATTAACCATGGTTAAATGGTAAATCAGGTAAATAAGTGGAAAAAAATATTATAATAACATAAAACTGACCTAAAATGTGTCTTAAACCTATTGGATGATATAATTGTGACCATGAGTATCCTTAAGTCGATTTTAGGACCCCATGGAGCCACATGGGTATGACAATTACCATTTATAAAATTTATTTTAAAGAAAAGGGAAATATAACATAAACATGTATCTACTATCTATTATTTTTAATTTGGTTCATATAAATTATATATTGGAATATATATTCACTATAAATATAAAAAATTTCTATTTTAAGGTATTTTATTTTTAATTTTTAGACATTATATAAATACTTTTTTTATGATACAATGATGATAGAGTGATTACCTTATTAATGAAATATTCAAATAAATGATATTTTAAATATTAAAATAAATGTAATTTGAATATTTCAATGATATCTATGAATTTTTAGGATGACATTGACATGTGATGGATGTGTTAACTAATTTTTATAAGAGGAATCAAGTTCATATTACTTTGACAAAAATCGATTACTAAATAGTGTAGAAATTGACATAAATGAGTCTTTAAAACAAATAATTTTTTATTAAATGATATAATAGTCCTAAAATATATGATTCAACCAAATGAATAATATAATGTAAAAATTCCATTAATTGTGCACATGATATTCTCTTGTCATTTTATACTATGTATATTAACCATATATGGTAAAAATACATGAAGACCTGGTAAGAGTTAATGTTCTTATAAAAGGGATAAAGCTAAAAGATAATGGTAACTGTGTGACCTAAACCTATCCAAAACTAATTATTGAAGAGGATTTAAAACCATAATCATCTTATACACGAAATTTATCACTTATTAACTATTAGAATTACAAAATATAAACTGTCGCCCTCCTCTCTCTTATAAAAGGCTACCACCTCCACCCACATACACACACCTCTCAAGCCCCATGTATCAACCAAACTCTACTCAAATAATCTTCTAAAATCCCTAAAATACTCATATAATCCTCAAAATGGAAATAAGGGAACTCTTAAAATTGTTTTGGCGCAAATAAAATGGAGTTACCCTGTTTTGCAGTAACGTCTTCTCTCAAACTCCTTTCCTTTATTTTACTTCTCCACCTTCTACACTATCTTTATTACATTATTTTATAAAAATGCCATTATTTTAAAAACATACAGCTATTTTTATGTTACGGTTTCTACCTACACTTACACACGCCTCTATATAATGGATATAGAATATATTATTCCTTGTATGGTGAACTGCTACCTCAAGAAACATTGATTGTTCAATTTTCTCCTACCACATCTCATGGTGGATATTCCGATGGAACTATATTTATATATGATATATATTATATTTATATTGTAACATTATTATGTATTTTTTATTCAAATAATACATTTATTCTTTACATAATTTGTAAATAGGTAATTTGATTTGAGGAAGTGTGGACTACTGTCCCCTCAAAGTGATATGACTCATTCATTCCATACATGTAATGTATAATTGATGGAGTTAATGAAATTATGTAAAATATATAATATATATATTATAATTGATTTATAATATTCCTATTTATCATTTATTTTTCATTCTTTTAACATGAAAAAGAAATTAATGTATCATTCATGCGTACGTAAGACCTACTGCCTCCATGAATGGTGCATTTCATTTCATATCATGAAATGTAATAGAATATTATAAATAAATATATAATAGATATATTTTATATTTAAATCATGAATAATATTATATAGATAATGGACTGATGACCATATTGATAATTTTTATAAAAACCAATTTCATTTTTTGACTTAAATACCGAATATTGACAAAATGAATGATATGAACTTAAATAACTATATATTTTTTAAAACATGGTTAAAAGTGATATAAAAGAAATTATAAACATGAAATGGTTCTCAAGAAATTTTAAATTATCCTAAGTTTTATATTCATTAACATAATTATACAACGTGACAATTCAAAATCAAGGTAAGGGACTTCATCTCAATATCATTTCATTGAGGCATTTCATGATAATATGAACCTTTATTCTTTTATAAGGTGTATATAGAGAAACTATGACATTTCATATACTTATATTACCTATACTAATGTTATTTATTAAATCATGGATATTAATATGTAAATGTAAAAAGTGGTGTGGGACACCTTGAACATTTAATGATTTAATTATCAAATATTTTTCCTCGTGATGTAAAATTAAATATTTATTTATATGGGTATAAAAAGAATTTAAAAGAAATTTTATGTATAAATGGAATTTCATTCAATGTATTCCAATGGAATATTTTTATATGAATTATTTTACATTCTTTACAAGACAACAAATTGAATATTTTACTAATGTATACAACGACAACAACTTCTACACTACTATACCCATTTTTTGATATTTTTCATTCTCTAAAAGACATAAATTATTTTAAAACAAAAATAAATCCTTTATTTGGGTATCATTGTATTGAAAATAGTTTCTTATATGAAATTGGTTTTTTTATTTAAATGGTTTCATATGGGATTAGTGGATTTCTTCCAAAGGCTTTTCTGATGAACGTGTTTTTGTGATTTCACTAACTCATTATATTAAATTGGTGAGCCTAATATAGGATATATAATGGGGGGAAGCCCATTATAGCTCAGGTTTTAGCCCAAAACAATTTATAAAGAAGTTTTTATCCCCATTAAATCTCACTGGTGAGCCTGTTATATCGTATAAGAAGGTATGCTCCCCATTATAGATCACGAGTAAGCCTGATATAGCTTAGAAGAAAGGTGATCCCCATTAAAGATCATCAATTTGGAAGTCGACCATCTTCTTATCCTAATTTAAAGGGGTATGAAAAGGTTTTTGTTATATTATTCTCTATGTAACATTAAGGAGTTTTAATTTCATGCTATTGGTTATAGTGTTTTTCATTGAGAAAAAGTATGGGTGTTATTCAGGTGAAAATGTTTTCTTTCATCTGCTGAATGAACATTGATTGGGTTATAATAATTTAACTAGAATAATGGTTTTACTTTTTTATTATTTTCCTTACTGTGATTTTTGTGCTCATATCAAGTTATTAAATGTTTTCACACGATTAAAGGGATAATATAGTCAAGAATGGAATCCAAGAAAATTTATGATGATTAAACTGGAAAAAAATAGTGTTTATTTTTCAATGTTTTTATGTTATGGAAGAAGTAGATGCTATTGTAAGTGTCCAGATTGTATTTCAATGTTTTTGTTAAGAAATTTTTTTCCCTAATTCCCAAATGCTCTAAACCTGAAAACATTCTCAATATTAATTCTTGACTTAACAAGTGATTTTGTAATGTTTATGGATGGGTGTTTATAGTTGGTATTAAGTAATGGTTTAGACAGCTTTAGAGATTAGGATGTTTTCCTAATGGTTAGGGATATCATCATGGGATTATAATTTTATGTCAGATCATATGTTTAGTGTCTTAGAAACCAATTTTTAGGCTTAATGATGTTCAATATTATGGTGACTAATGTTATTTTTGGAGACATTCACCTTCGAGGAAATTATGCGTTATTAGTTTTTGGAATGAAAAATATGAGGTTTGAGATAACCTTTGAGGTTGAAATATTTTATGGTTAATTCTGAGGATTTTATCAAGATTTTTATACTTTTATAAAATTATATATATATATATATATTAAAATGAAAATATGTAGACTATGTGACAACCCAACATGTCTGAAAAGGCAGAAGGGGTCGATCCCACAAACGATGTGTGGCTGAGATTTATCTCTTACCACAGGCCTACATGAAGTCACAAGTTAGTATAACACATTCTTTTTAGTTAAATGATTTTATGGTGTAATAATAAGTTCATTTTTGGAACTTATTTTTTATAAAATGGATATACATAGTATAGGAAAAGTATTTGGTAATGAAGTGATAAATTTTATTTTGGAAGACATTAACTCTTTTGGAAAAACAATATGCCTATGAAAAATTCAATACTATGAGATTTCATTTGAAGAGAAATGGTTGAATTTTATTTTTGAATAAGCTAAATTTTATTTGTAGACATATGTTAATTTTGGATATTTATACAAATGATTAACCTATCATAGAGAATATGTGATTTGGATAATTACATTTAGGTAGGATAAATTAAGTGTAAGTATTGTTATTTAGAGATAAATTCTATGATATATCATAGAACACTTTGTGATAAAATACATCTGGATTTTGGGCTTCAATATTAGTTTGGATTATTTTAAGGAAATTGAAGTACATTTATTATGTAATGGTCTATGTAGAACATGTGAAATATTATTGAATTTTAGAGATTAAAAGTAGTCATTATCTTTATAAATTATTTTTTTCTAGGGATTATCTAATATTTTACTAATAATTTTTTATTTGGAGAATGTTTAAATGTAAGAGAAATGGATAGTTATCCTTTTTGTGGATGATATAAGTTTTTATATGTGGATTATAGTGTTTCAGGAATGAGAAACAAATTTATCTTGAATACTCATATTTGAAGAAAAAAGTTGATTGTGTGGTGGATATTGATTAAAGGATGAAACTCTACCTAACAACCAAATATGTTTCATTATGTTCTGATTCAATATAGTAAAATAATTGAACAAATTTATGAAAAAGATATTAAAACAAAAAAATTTTGTTTACTTTTCCTACTCAGAAATCCCAGACTGTTTAACCCATCACATGTTTATAGTTTTCCGGTGGTTAACTTTCTCCTAATCACATTTTATAGAAATCCTTGTTAGAGAAATATGGTTAGTTTATATTTCATATCCATGTTTTCCAACAAGGATTTCTAGTATTTTTTTATCTCTAATTTCCTTTTTTCTTCTCTTTATTTCGTTTAATGTGATATTTTTATTCAATCTTTCCCCGATGTGGGATTTTCATTTATGTTTCCATACCCAATATTAAAATCGGGAGGATGCAATTTCCAAAATAGGGAAAAATGTAACATCCCATGTATTTATATATTAATACTTTTTCATAACTATTAATTTTTTATAATTTAATAAAATAATTATTTTAATGTGGACACTATGTATGATATCGTACCTGACAAGGAATAATAGGTTTCTCCAAAATTGTACGTTGCAGACAACACTAATTTACACCGAAAAATAATACAACAATAATAACATTATATTAAATATTTGTTAATGCCTAGAAATTGTATTGTTGGGAATGAAAATAATTAACTCTATTATGATTTTACATATTTTTGAAATGTTTTTAAATTTATCAAATTAATTGTATATGCTTAAAATCAAAATGAATCCAATTATAACCCTAAAATACTATAATATTTTTAAAAGGTCATTTTACAAGCTTTTGATGGATAATCCTTTTTAAAAATAGTTTTTGTTGCATTTATATATTCTATTTGATAAAATAAAAATTTTATTTAGACTGGGGATGAAAAAAAATTACATCCTTTGAAATCTTGATATTTTTCTAATAAAATCCATATTTTTATGTATTGTTAAAAATACGACATTTAAATACAAAAATTCCTTTCCATAAAATTTATTTATATATTTATTTTTCATTTTAATTTATTTTAATGTATAATTATATTGTGTTTTTATAATTTAATTTAATTATGGTCATTGGATAAAATTTCACATTTAAATTGGAAATAAAGACATGTTAATATTTTGATAGTGTTTACTTCTTAAAACCCCTCTCTCTGGTTTTGGCAATAGAATTAATTTTAAAATAATTACTAAAAATTCCGGGATTTGAATTTAGAAAAATTTATTAAATATTTTGAGTGAGTCTTTATGAATTTTTTAAATAGGTACCTTTTTGGATTTTTTTAATAGCGATATTTGGTAATTATTTTTATTTACCATGTTTAAAGGGTAAATCCAGTAAATAAGGGTAAAAAATAATGTTATAAAAATATAAAACTACTCTAAAATTGGTCCTAATACTATTTTATGTGCTTTGGACGACCATGGAATTCATTGAGTCTATTTTATGACCCCATGGAGCCACTTGGGTGTGATAATGACCTTCTATAATATTTATTTTAAAGAAAAGGGAAATATAACATAAACATGTATCTCCAATCTATAAAAAATTTAATTTGGTATATATAAATGATATCATCGACTATAAATTGTAATTAAAAATATTTAAATATTTCCTATATTAATGTATTTTATTTATAAATTTTATACATAATATAAATAAATATATTTATGACACAATGATGATGTAGTGATTACCTTATTAATGAAATTTTCAAATAAATGAAATTATAAATATTAAAATAAATATATTTTGAATAGTTTTATGAAATACATGAATTTGTTGGATGAAATTAACAGTTGGGGAATTTTTTATTCCATTTTTTAATAAATCAAGTTATTTTTACTTTAACAAAAATTAGTTATTAAATGGAGTTAAAATTGACATAAATGAGTTTATAAACCAAATACTATTTTTTAAACTGATATAATAGTCCAAAAATATTATATTAGGCCAACTAAAATAGATAATATTTAAAATGTCATTAAAGAAACACTTGAGGTTCTCTTGGAATTTTATAGTATGTTTATTAACCATATAGAGTAATGTCACAAGAAAACATGATAAGAGTTGATGTTTTTTACTAAGGGTTAGTGCTAAACGATAATGTGGATTTTGTGACCTAAAAATGTCTAAAACCAATTGGTTGAGATTATTTAAACCCATAATAATATTAAATTCAAAATATAACAATTTTAATCTAATATAATTCTAAAATATGTTTTTTATAAAATAATATTTCAAGACGTTCTATAAGTACACATCCTCCCTCTTATAAAATGCCACCACCTCTACCCACTTACTCACACCACTTAAACACCTTTTATCATCAAAATTAATCTCAAATAAGCTCCCAAAATATCTAATTTTGTCCTAGAAGCCTCACCTTTGGAATAATTCAACTCCAAGAAGTCTTTTGGCTCAAATCGGTAAGAGTTACCCACTTTTGAGGTACCATCTTCTCTAAAGCTCATTTACATTATTTTCCTTATCCACCCTACTAAACTATATTTATTCCATTATTTTATAACAAAACCAGTATTGCAAATATCTAGGATTTTTTTATGTTATGGTTTAGAACTACATTTATACACACCTCCATCTAATGGGTATAGAATATATTGTTTCTGTGTACGGAGAACTACTGCCTCACAGAATGATGATTATTCAATTTTATCATACTACTTCTCATTGGGGGAATTATAATGAAACTATATTTATATGTGGTGTATATTATTATATAAATTCTATATTATTCTATATTTTTTACTTACAACATTCCTTTATTCATTCCATATTGTGTAAATATGGTAATTTCATTTGAGGAAGAGTGGACTATCACACTCTCAATGTGACAGGACTCATTCATGCCATACATGAAACATATAAAGGATGAAGTTAATGAAATTATGTAACATATATGACATATATGTTATACTAAATTTATAATACACCTATGTTTCATTTTTTTTCATTTCTGTAATCTGACAATGAAATGAAAGTAAAGTTCATGCATACGTACAACATACCGTCTCCATGAAAGGTACATTTCATTTCATATATCAAAATTTTATGGAATATTCTAAATACATATATACTGAATATAAAAGATATTTAAATAGTGAATAATATTCCAAAGATAGTGGAATTATGGCCGTATGGATAATTTTCATCGAAAGAAGTTCATTTTTGACTCAAATAATGAATATCGACAGAAAGTCCAATATGAACATAAATAATTATGCAATTTTTACAACATGGTAATAAGTGATACAAAAGGAATAAAAAATTGAAAATTATTATTAAGCATATATAAATTAACCTATGTTTATTATTCAGGAACATAACGATTGTACATGACATGTTGGACTCATTGTAAGGGACATCATCTCAATCTCATTTCATTGAGGCATTTATTGATAATATACACATTTATTCGTTTATAAGGTGTATATACAGCCACTGTGACATTACATACACTTATTTTATCTATTCTAATTTAATTAATTAAACAATTTATATTAATTTTTAAATGATTAATGTGTATAGTAAACCTTTATGTTTAATTATTTAATGATCAAATTTTTTCATCATGATATTGAGTTACATATTTATTTTTATGTGTAAAAAAGAAATATAGATGATATTTTATGTCGATCATGAATTTCAATCAATGTTTTCAAAAATAAAATTTTTACATGAATCATTTTACTTTTTTTAGGAAATGGAAAAGGAATTTTTTAATGCATACGGCAACAACGACTTATCTGTCTTTGTAACCGTTATTTGATATTTGGCTTCCTCTATAACACTTATTCTATTCTAAACAAGATAGAAATCCCTTATTTAAGTATCATGTTATTGACAATGGGTTATGAAATCAAAATTGTGTTTTTATATTGAAATTTTTTCATATGGGATTTGAAGAGTTTTTCAAAAGGGTTTTTTGATGAATGTGTTTTGGAAATGGTACTTGAGCATTATATGAAACAAGTGAGCCCGATATACCTTATACAAAGGGTTGAGCCCCTTTATAGCTCACGAGTGAGCACAACACAACATATAATAAGTGTTTAGCCCCATTATAAGTCAATGGTGATCCCTTTATAGCTTATATAAAGGGATGATCGGCATTATATCTCACGGGTGAACCCAATATAACTTATACAAAGGGTGATCCCCATTAAAGATATTAAATTAGAAAGTCGACTATATGGTTATTCCAATTTGTTCTTATTTAAAAGGTTTTCATTTATATTAATTTCTAAGTCACAAAAAGTAGTTTTCATTACTTACTATTGGATTTATTGTCTTTCATTGAGCTAAGATTATGAGTGTTATTCATGTCAAAATGTTATTCTTTATCTGCTCAAAAAACATTCAATGGGTTATCAGGTTTTACCTAAAAATGGGTTTTCTTTATTTTTATGTCCCATACTGATTTTCTAACAAAACAAGTATTGAAATTTTTTTCAAAGGATTTAGGGGAGAGTAGAGTCAATGATGGAATTAAGGAAAAGTTATAATGATTATACATGAAAAAATAGGTTTCTTTTTAAATGATTTTATGTTATGGAATAAATGGATACGGTTGGAAGTGTCTACTTACTATTTCTATGTTGTTGGTATGTAATAGTTATAGCCTAATTCTATAACGCTCTAAACCTGAAAATATCATCAATATAAATTCTTTACATAACTCAAAATTATTTAACATTTATGGTTAGGGTGTAATAACTACATTGATCATTTTTATTCAAAAATTTATTGAAATAGAATCACATTAAACTCATTATCCTATTTCTATATACACCACATATCCATTATATACATTCTATTAATTCTTTTATAACATCAAAATTTATAAAAAAAATTATTTTCCTCACACTACTATATTAATAACTTATTTAACTTTAGATTAATTAATCCATTTTGATCCTAAAATCATAAAATTTAAATTGTGTTTAATTAATATTTCACTCTAAATTAAATGTTATTATTCTATGCCTTTTAAAAATTAAATAAAAAATGAGAAAGATTATTTTATGGTAATATTTTCTCATCTTTATTGTATTTCCAAGATTTGGGACTACATGTTCCTCTTTTTATGAATAATATAGCCTAATTATACAAGGATAATGATAGAATCACAATAAATATATAAATGATCCTTCAATTAGTTTACACTTTGTATAAATTTTATCAATGTTGATTGTATAAAATATATTTTATTAATATATGGATTGAAAATATCCATATAATAGACCGACATGTGATACCAATCTAAATTTACTTATATCTAGTGGTTTGTCATTATATTTTCATGAAATTTAATACATATAGTGATCTCAACAAGAACATAAATGATATAAATGTAAAAGAATATTTTAACAATTTAAAAAAAATTAGAAAGACTATAAATTCACCATAATATTATATTTTTTAAAATCAATCCATTAATAGAAATTTGTTGGATAAAAATTGAAATTCAACTTTTCATAAATATTATATAGAAATTTAAGATTAGCAATTATTTTTATAGAAGAATTTCATTCTGTTTTTTCGATCAATTTTGGACTAATAAATTCATTTGTCAAGGAATTTAACTAGTTAAATTACATTACATTTACAATCTATATAGTAAATATAATATTAATATATATCCCCTTATTTATATCTTTCAATTACCATCCTAAAAAAATATATAAACATGTTATTAATTAAATAATTAATTTCAAAATCCTCATTAAGAGTAGTATGTTTGACTATTTTCTCTCAACTAACACACTCCATTCATTACATCTTCATCACTAGGATTAATCATGAGGCTTCCTGTAATGAATTTCTTTCTAGTTATCATTATAGGAATTATGGGTTTTCCCCCTTTCAATTGTATCCTTGGGAACTCATATTTAACACGATCCATAATAATACATGAATTTCATGGTTTTTTATTCTTGTTATTTATCTTTTCATCCAATTTAATTAAGATAATCATAAAATCCAATACAATAACACGTGTTTTCTTATATCCTCCTTATAGTTATTCAAAATAACCAAGGATACCATTTTTAGAAAACCACTCATAAAATTTGGCATCATCAGGTGAGATATATTCTTTTCATTTCTCAAATAAGTTCATTATAATTTCATCATTTTTTTCTTTTTTATGTGAAATACCATGAAAATAAAGGTAAGATATCATTTATCATAATTATTCAATTTTAATTTCAGTAATATATAGATTTTTTCCTTAATGAATTTTGATATCTTCATCTAAAAAGTGAAAATATTTGACACTGAATTTTATTAATTCATTTATACTGTTTATTTTTTCAGTTTATATATTGTTTTATTCCTCGGTTATTAATCTGTTAACTATAAGTGTTTATCTTTTAACATAGAACAATTAATTTATTTCTAGAGTTAATATGAAAAACACTTTTGTAACGTAGATTAGAGTTTTATTTTGATACATCTATATTATTAAAATATTTCTAATCCTAAAGTAATAATTTTTTTAGTAATCATAATGTTGTTCATATATACATGACCCCCATTTTACATTGAGAATAAAATAAAAAACATTTAAATACAAATAATTATACATCCTTGAACACATTCAATGAATTCCACTTTGCATCCCTATAATGGATATAAATTAAGGAAACAATAACATGGCCATTAAGTCTTTTGTGAAGTGTATTATATCATGACTAAATAAATATTAATCAATATAAAAAGTTAAATAACTAACTATAAATTAAATTTAATCGTTAACATGACCATAAAATGCATTAATAGATTATATCAATGAAATAAACTCATTGATAATAATATATAAATTATCCATGATGGAAATAAATAATATTAGACTTCTTAATCTCATAAATTAGGCTATCTACACCATCAATACCTTTCCCCAATAAATTTTAATTGATAGGATGGTATATACCAAAAACTCATTATACTGGGAAATAATTTGTCTAATTATACCTATCAATGAATTAAGGGGATAGTAAATTCTAGTCCCCATTAGTTATTGAATTTCTAATTTATTACTATTTTATTTAATGAAAAATTTAATTCATCAAATTATTTCATATGTTGAAAATATTTGAATTAAAAAATTAATACATAATATCAATAATTCAACATTAAATTAAAAAAATTCAAATGTAAACCCCCATAAATAGAAATTTGATGAATTTTATTGAATAATCATAGTAGTGATATATAATATGGATATTTTAGATAATATTAATGTCCAATTATTATAAGAAAGATACCATTTTAATAGAAATTTGACATCCAAAAAACTAATATGAGATAAGAGATGATGAAAGAAATATTTAAAATTTATGTTTTGAAATAAAATCATTCCCACTAGTGAAATAAAGAATGATGAATAAAAATATTAATATAAAAAATAAATTTGGAATTTCTCATTTTAAAACCATCCAAAATTTGTAGAAAAAACTAAATTTCATAAAATTGTTATGTTTATAGTAAAGACCGTTAACAACATTTACATGAAAAAAATTTCTTTCTTTATTTTAATAATGAATGTAAAAAACAACCCTTTATAGAAAAATTAGATTGATTAATTTAAAATTTATAAATATTAATGTGTAACATAAAACTTATTTAACATATAATTTTACTAATTAGAATATTAACTATTTTTTTGGAAAATATTGACATTGAAAAACAAGATATTGGATTAAAAGAGAAATAAAATTAATTTTTTAATCATTTATTAGTATTATTTAACTTTTAAAAACAAAAAACTATGTTCAATGATATGTAAGATCATTAAATATGTTAAGTATCATAAAAAAGTTTTATTTTAGGAAATATTTATTATTAAATTCATTCAATTAATATTAGGAACATTCGAAAAATTGATATTTAAATAAAATTCATTTCATTATTAGTAACCTTTAAATTGTAACTCATTCAATAAATATACATTTTTTCATAAATTTAACATCATGAATAAATAGATATCAATTTTAAATAAAAAAAATATGATGTATACACTCCCCCTAAAATAAAATAGTTTTATAATAAAAAATATGACTCAGTATAGGGGAAATTGTGATGAAATCATGTTACCTAATGATTCTATTTTGTTTGAAAATTATTTAACATTATGAATAATGGTTTTAAAAAAGTTATTAATTAATTATATAACATATACACATTTATAATTTCATATTTTATCCTTTTATAATATATTTTCCCTCATTTTTTAACAATATTTCATTATTATGATTTTTTTTGTTAAATGCATCATTTTCTAGTGTATCTTTTTAATGTATATTCCATTTCATGGAAATGAAAAATGAATCACATAGATTCATATAGATAGATTATCATATTAACACATGATAAACATTATAATTTATTTAAAAATCTTAAGCGTGCCCTTTTCCATTATGAAAAAGTCTCTGGGAAAGAGATTAGCTGGGACAAGTCCTTCGTTTATTTTGGAAGGAATTTTCCTATTTCTAGGAAGACTGGCATTATTATGGATTTGGGTATTCATGAAGGTGTTTTTCCCTTTACTTATTTAGGTGTTCCTATGTTTTGGGGGAGGCCTAAAGCTTGTTATTTTTCTGATATTTTCTGTAAAATTAGACGTCATCTTGCTACATTGAAGGTTAAGTCCCTTTCCTTGGCTGGTCGGGTTTTTTTGGTTAGAGCTGTTATCATTTCTAAGTTTGTTTATTCATTCATAGTTTATAAGTGGCCGATCTCTCTTAACAAGAGCATTAACGTTTCTATTAAAAAATTTCTTTGGAGTGGAAATATTTCAGAGAGGAAATTAGTTACTGTTTCTTGGAATAATTGTTGTCAACCCTATGATGCTGGGGGTCTTGGTATTAAAAATCTTGAGGTGTGTAATGATTCTTTACAGGCCTCGTTCATTTGGAGGCTTGTCAATGATAAATATGAGTCTCTGGACTTTCTTTGCTATAAATTCAGGGATAGGCTCAGGAATGGAGTTTTTAATTATCTGGATTCTTCTGTTTGGCATGCTTTTAAATACATCTTTTCCTCTATTGACTCTCATGCCAGATGGCTTGTTTCAAGGAACTCGTATTTATCCTTTTGGAAGGCCAATTGGACTGGATGTCCTTTAGCTGACTCCTTGTTGGATGATGATTTTAATGTTGATATGGATGCTACGATTAAGGATCATCTTGATAATATGGGGGGTCTCCCTAAGCATATTGTTACTATTATCAATTATTACTGTTTCTCTAACAGAGAGGATTTTTGGCCTTGGGAACCTACTTTTAATGGCCTGTTGAATTCTAAAAAATTTTATTGTCATTCTCTATCTTGCAATATAGGGTGTAAATGGATGAGGGATCTTCATATAAACTTTATTAGGCCCTCTCGGTCTTCTTTTACCTAGAGACTGGCTCATGGGAAACTTCCTACTGATTGTTTCCTTCAGAAATGTGGCATCTCTCTCTGCTCTTCGTGTGTGTTTTGTCATCAACATAGGGAAGATATTGATCATTTGTTTATTAGTTGTGCTAATTCCTCTTCAATGTGGAAGGTTGTTTTTGATATCTTTGAAATTCCCATGCCTAATATGTCTTCAATTCATCATTTCATTCAAAGCTAGAATTCTATTTCGCTCTCTCCCCAATTGTTGGATCTTTTTAGAGTCGCTGCTTCTGAACTCCTTCATTTTAATTGGTTTGCTCGAAATAAGATGATTCATGATAAATTTTCCTTCTCGATTAGTGGGGGTTTATCTGTTATTCTTGGTGCTATGCGTAATGTTGTTATTCCAAGGAAGCATTTTTGCTTTAACTCGGTTCATGATTTGTCAATTCTGAACAGGATAGGTGTTAAGGGTAATTTCAAGCCTCTTCGTGGTACTTTAGAATTTCTCTAGAAGGAACCTTTTTTTGGTTGGATAAAAGTAAATTTAGATGGTGCTTCTAGGGGTAATCCTGGGAATTCTGGTTATGGTGCTTTTTTTAGGAATCATAAAGGGGATTTCCATGGTTGTTTTCATGGTTCTTGTGGCTTTGCCTCTTCACTTGAGGCCGAAACGCTTGGCATTATTGTTGCTGTCGATCAAGCTGTGCAGCGTGGTTGGGATAATTTATTGTATGAGAGTCATTCTTCTGTTGTTTTTTCAGCAATTAGGATGGCTCTTTATCACTTTTCCTGGAAGCTTACTAATCGCTGGATTAATTGTTTGGAGACTCTTTTTTCTTTGAATCATATTATCAGTCACGTTTATAGGGAAGCCAATTTTGTTGCTGATGGACTGGCTAATAAAGGTGTTAATGGTGTTGATTTTTTTTGGTTTGATCATGTTCCTGATGATCTCCTTATTTTTATTAATAAAGATCGTGAAAAATCCCCCATTTTTAGACTTTTGTAAGTTTCTTTTGGGGCCTCTTTGTTTTTTGTTTTTCTTCAGGATGGCAGTAGAGCATTGTTGTGTCGAGTTGCTGTGGTTTCCCAAATTTTGGGAATCAGTGTGCTGATCTGGAGCAGGCTGCAGTCTGCAGAGTTGCTGGCTTCATTTGGTTTCCCAAATTCTGGGAATCAGTGTGTTGTTTGGAGCAGGCTGGAGGCTTAGTTGCTGGCTTCTTTTGGTGGAAGAAAGGCTTTTATGTTGCTGTTTTTTGGCTAATAAAGGCCAGGGCTGTTGGAGATTCTTCTGTCATGGAGAAATCTTACATGATCCGACTATGATCTTCATTGGCGGCATTGGTGGCCTCATCCCATAGCCCACCTTTTTTATAGGGTGTTTGTCTGCTTTGGTTTCTTTCCTTTTCACCTTAACCATTTTTTATGGTTTTGGTGTTTATTGTTTGTATTTTTCTTGTACTGTTTTCTTTTCTCTTTAATAAATTTCCATTATATTAACCATAGGGAAATATTTATTGAAATAAGAACTACTCTAAAATGATAAAATGGAAACTAAGAAGATATTTTTCTAGGGTTTGGTTGAGATAAATTTTATAAAAGGTTTTAATAAGTGAGCAGATTAGGTTCCCTTTAATAATTTAAATGAGTCGAATACCTATAAATTTTCAACTATTTACAAAAATGTGAAATTATATTCTTTGAAAAATGTCTCCAAATAGGAAGTTATTTATATGTGGAGAGGTTATGGTAAAAATAAAACCAACAAGTGGATTTTTATAATGTTTTATGTTCACTTTAACCATTATTTTATAGATGAACCACTAAAAAACCTTTGTTGTCCTTAACCATATTAGTTAAAATTTATTATTTTAGAGATTATTTTAAATGAAAAAAAAATTATACATAAGTATCCAATATAAATGGTGTTTATTCATAATTTTGTATCAATTTTAAAAAAAAAATATTTCAAAAATGTGGGATAATTTAATTTATTATATCCCCAAAAAAACAACTCGGAAAACATTTGTTCAATAAATTCATTTTTCTAGCAAAATATGACCATAAATTAACTATATTAACATATATCATCGATAAATGGATATAATATTATTTATTTTTATATATAATCAATAAATTTCTTTAAAAACATTCATTATTAATATTGATTTTGATTTATTAAAATGTAACAATATAGTTAATTTAAAAAGATTTCTAAAAAATTTCCATTTTCATCTCTAAATAATGATATATTTATTTATAATATTAATAAATTATTAATTATTAATTCTATATATTGTGATGAATTATTGAAAATAAAAGGAGGAATACTTAAATACAAAGTTTCAAACACTTTATAATGATTATTTCTCAAGGGAAATGTTGAAATCTCATTATATGCTTATTTTTATCATGAAAGATAAAAATAGATATTCATCCAATAAGGCAAGAAGTTTTTTCCCTGATATTCAAAAATAATAATTTTCTTATATATTTTTTAAAATATAATGTATTCTTACTATAATTTTGTCTCAAGTGTTACATTCTTTCTTATATAAATTTTTTCCTCAATTTTTTCATGGATATTACATTCTAAAAAAATGAGGGTGGTAATTCATTATAAAATTTTTAGTTTCAAGATTTATTCGAAAATTTTATGACTTTTGTAAGTTACCATCAATATGTAAGCCCTAAGTTTCATCAATAATTTCTATATCATGTCATGAATCTTGATGGGCTCTTAAAAGTAAGATAGTTATAATTACAATAGAATTTTGTTATAGGTGATCACGCAGGTTTGGTCTATATTGTAATTTATTTTCGAATATATATGTAACACATCATATTCTTTATAGAGACCTGGTGGGATTTTAAGATATTATTTCATAACTCCTATTTATTCTAGCATTTCATAATTACTGATGTACTAGGGGAAGTTTTTTCCTTTCTTACAAAACAATATAAAACCCATGTATAGAGATTATATCATTAAGACGTGATATACAACATGGAAATCAAAACAAAATTACTTCTCTAGATTACCATTTTTCTCAAATTGGGATATATTAATTTTACATCGAATAGGGTTTTCCGTTTTATTTTTCTCTAATATATGTTCTAGCCCTATTTTATTCCTTTCACCAACATTATTGCAACAAGTTGGAGTATGACATCTCTTGGTAATAAATTCTTCCCATTAAACAATTTGAATATATGAATGGTAACTATTCTTGTCAGAAAATATATCAATAGACTATAATAATCCCATAAACATTTAATTTTAAGTGAAAATGATCATTTCATGTTTGCTAATATTTGAATAGTCTTTTCATCCTTTCAATTAGTTTTAGGGTGATTGGTGGTGCTAAAATATACTTCAGTTTTAAGAGACTTCTAAACTTTTTCCCATAATTTTGATGTTAATCTAGGATCAGGAACATATGTAACTAAAATTGGTTCACCATGAAGTCCGAAAAATTTATTAATAGAGAATTTTGGATGGATCTCAAGAGGTAAACCACATCTTAATGTATTTAAATGTTTATATTTGGTTAGGTGATAAAAAATAATCCCTATTACATCATAGTTTCTTGGACTCTTTGGAAATATAGTAGAAAATTAACTAGTAATTTCATTTCATTTTAACATAGGAATATGTAGTCATATCATGACCCCTCTTAAATATATTCTATCTTTCAAAAACAATTGAAAAATAAGGAATATGAATACATAATATGAAATTTCCCACATCATATTATTCTGAAAAATATTCCTTTAAATATCAATACATATTGGTTCTGCCATGAAATATCGTGAACATAAAGCAATGAAAATACTCTAATAATTAACTTTTAATATCTGGTATAAAATAAAAACATATCTAGTTTAAAATTTTATAACACCATCTTCTTGTAAAAATTCATTTAGTTTCCCATAATTCATGACTTTAATTTTCTTTTTATAATATTCATTATAATTTTTATAGATTATTATCTTTATTGATAGATATTGTTGGGAAATGATTTTAAAAAATAATTTATATTTTCCATTTAGTAATAATTAAAATCTAATTCTTTACTAAATCCCTGAAAAAATAATCCTCACTTATCCTCATTATTTTCAGGACACCTTGATCTTTACATCTTAATGAATTTACTAACTTATTTTTATTTCTTATGAGGTAGGGTATTGAGAAATCCTAATCATTAAATATCTCGATCCATATAAATTTCAACATATTTATCTCTTTATATCGAAATTATATTTTTTCCATTATTGTTTATTATATCTCACATGTTTCATAATAGAGTTAGTATCTCTCTATCATTAACACAATGATAACAATTTTCAATTCAAGATCATGGGTTGGCCAGTTTGATTCATGATTATTTATCTTCCATTATAGACATTTAATATAAATAACATTCTATATAAGGGAAAACTTGTGCCCTAATTCAATTCATAAATGTATATCACAAATCACTAATTTTATGATGGTAGATTCAAAATCAAAGTATTTACTAATATCATCCACATTTCATACTAATGTGCATCACAATAATTTTTTCATATGAACGGACACCATTACGTATAATATTGAATAATGGTTTTTCCAAAATTAATTTTTTTCCTATAACCAATAGTGACATTAAATTTAATTTAATTATTTTCATATGTTATGTTCATTTTTTAGGCAATTATTTTACTACATTTTTCTATGTGACGTCAACAGAGATCCATACTTTTGGAAAATATAGACATGAAAAGTAACCTCTTGAATCCATTTTTCACACTTTCAAAATTTCACATGTAACTATTTTCCTTATATAGTCTCAATATTTATCCAATAGTGATTCTCATTCTCCATATAACTTTATGAATAATCCAATATATTCTTAATAAAACCCAAAATAATCATGGTATTCCTCGAATAATCAATTAATTAAATCCTTAAAAATAGATAAATTGTTATTTAACAAGAAACGAATTAATATAAACATATGGGGCCCAAAAATACATTAAAATTATCCTTTTATATATTTTCCTTCTTTAAATTTAATTTATAATACCCTGAATGAATTCCAATATGTTAAAAAATATTGACCTATATGATGTTTATTAAATATTTCATCAAAGTGAGGCAGAGGAATATTATCCTTTTTTGTAATAGAATTGATTTTCCTATAATTAATGAACAACCAATTGGATTCATATTTATTATTAATGAGGCGAATAATAGATACCAATATAGAAACATAGGGATTTATAAATAAAATTCCACACAACTCCTCTATAAATTTCATCAATTCCCCTAATTCAATAGTGGCCACAAATATAGGGTTTCATTATTATATGAATTTCATCGAGGATTATATCAATATAATAATAAACTTAATTCTCTATTAGACAATAAATAATTAAATTGGATATACATCAATGTATTCATATTCAAAAATTAAATACTCAATTTTATGATTACATTTTTTGTCCATAGGTTGTGACTTCTCTTCTTCTACAAAATTTATTATTCAAAATAGCTACTGGTGGTGGAATATTTTAAAAATCATCATCATCATCATAAAAATTAACTATTTTATTTCTCAAACATGATTTAAGGGTGTTTGATAATGGTGTATTATAGGTGTATCACCACAAACTAAATACATTAAATCATCAATTATATTGTTAATATGATGGTAAATCATAATAATCTCGCTTGTATGACCTTTCCTAGAAATAAATTCATCCATGAAATTAACAACTCTCCGCATCTTAGTTACATCAATGTCTTATCAAATTAGTTGTTTTCAATTCCTTATATAATAAAATAGATCCCATGTAATGTGAGATTCTTTTTGTGGGAATCCACCCAAATAATGGATTCAGATTCTTCTACAGTAAGTCAAACATTGAATAGTTATCAAAAATCATTCCCACTAAGAAGATCTATGACCTCTTCCCAAAGAGAGTTCTTCAGACTTTATATAGAACTATAATAAAAAAGGAAAGATCCTCTTCCATCATGAACTAATCCAAAACCACACATCTACACCTACATACAAGATCCATTATTATTAATTTTGATACGTCTGCTTGGAGGGTTCCATGAAATGTATTGACCTGTCATGATCTCTGATAAACCCCGAACCATAATAACAATATTATGATGTAAATAAGGATTTTCATAGCTCTTCCACAAAAACAAGGTGACTAAGATCTTTAAATATCACACTAACATACACTCGAATGATGATATTGGAAAGACAACAACACTCCCAATATTCATTCCTTGTCTCTGAGAAAACCCAACAGACCACCACCAACATTCCACGAGCTTTTATGACTCATATTTGATGATCGAACCCATAAAATATAATTCCATGAAATGATTACATGGAATCTAATTACACTTATATCTCTATACACTTATAAATAAAATCTCATTTTATGATGTCCCATTTTTTCCTAATAATAGATTCCATATAGATTCCATGATGGAGCTATCACATCATCGGCATATTGACACCAAGACAACACTAATTATTTTAATTTTTCCATCAGTGGGTATGAAATAAATCCTCGAACTCCCATAAAATCTCATTTTTTGGATTATCATGGCACCATAACATGTTATCCAATTAATTAACCACATTCTCTACAAATTCTAAGTAACAAAGTTCACTGGTGTTGAACAATCTCTATGAAGTATCCATTAACACACACCAAGTAAGCTCATCCTCCAAGTTGATGTTATCAAAAACCCACTGTTGATAAATAAACTATTTTTTACAAATCAAAATAGGTTTCCTTATTTCCTATATGGTGTAAATTTTGGTTTTCATACATCCTAGAAAGAAAGGATCTTCATAACCCAAATTATCTTTCTAGATCCTAGCATCACCAAACCCCACCACGTATCAACCCATGTATTTCAAATAGAAAAAATTAATTATCATACATCTATTCAGAGTGATTCTATCTTGGATTCCTCAAACAATCCTTCCTAGTTTTCCCCATACTGATCTATTAGGTAGGTTTTCTAGGGAGAAGAACCTTGAATAATCTCTATGACAACAGTATCTTCAGGCCATGAATGGTTCCTGTAAAACTATGAAAATAATACACACCTCTTAAATAGGTTTCTCAATACATATATATTTTTTTTAATTACATTTTTTTTCCTGCATAGCATCCCTTATAGAATATTTAACCATTTTTTATTGTTTTATAATAGTTCCTTTAGGTTCCATAATAATTGAATGAATATGAATTCTTATGTAACCTATATTTCTATTCATGAGTCTTATTCTCTGTAAAAAATATGAGAACATCTATTTACAATTAGAATTATGTATTATATATAGATTATAAAACCTTCAACAGATACTTTCATGATCACAAAATTTGATATGTGAGGACCAATGTAATCCATGGGAAGACTTATCCTCTGAATTACCAAAATATAATTATTTTATTTTCCCCTTTAATAACATAATTTGGATATCTAAACACTAAATTTCAACTAAGTGATCGATTTCCAAATCCATATCTGATAATAAATAATCATTTTTTCAACCCTCTTATTTTTTTCCTTCCATTAATAAATAACAACATGTTATTGGAAAACATAATGGGTGAGATAATTCTTGAACAAAATATCTTTCTATATCGAAGGATCTTTCCACCATCTAAATCATATTTTATATTTTTAGTTAGAGCCTCATAGTCCAAGATGAAGTTGCTTAGATGCACCGAATCACCCTTCTTTAAGATGTTGACCATCATAATGAATCCAAATATTGATCCCATGATTGGAATAGTGATCTTAGGTAAAGTATAACACCAAAGAAATAATTCATAGGCCTATGTTTTGAAACCAAAAATTCCCATGAAATTATAGAAGATGTTCCACTCCATCCATTCATTGCCTTTATCTATATTAATCTTAATCGTAATGTCGGAGGAAATAGTATTCATGTTGATGCCATCAAACCATCTCCTTAGTAATGAATATATCCGATTAAATACTTCTCCCCATCATAAAACCATTATTCTCCTCATAACGGATTATTCTCAAGATTATCCCATGACATATACTCAAAAAATATATATGTATCATTTCAAAAAAATTATATATGGAAATAGGAATGTATTGACTTATAAAAGTGTATCCTTAACATTCAAAATCAACACCACAAAAGAATAAAATATAGCTTTTGGAAGAGATCAAACTATTTGGATGTCTTGGATATCCTTAGTTACCAGATATATAACAATATTTCATATAGACTTATAAAATGAACAATTAAATCCATCATTCCCTAGTGTTCTATCTAAATTCATTGTCAACACTATCTATTTGATATGACTTTCATATGGAACACTCTCCAAATAATTATTATATCTATTAATAACTAGAATTAGAATATTGGACAATGATTTTCCCTCTCTATCCATCCTGAATATATCAATCATCCATGATCACCATAACTACAAGAATACCCTCAAAATAGTCATTCTGAATTCCCCCAACAACATCCCCATCATCTATATATGTACCACTATCAAAACGAAGGGTGAATATCCTAACAATATTCTAATCATTCAAAAAATCAATAAATAAGGATGTGTTCTTGTCTCTCTCATGAATCCAATGAGACCTTGATCTTCCCATTGAAACCCTTGAATCTTTTAATAGCCTTTTTTCATTAATATTTTCATATTAACCATGTGTTTGATGTTATTATAGTCCTATTTAGAATAAAACTTCATCTTTATTCTATCAATTTAACTTTACTATCTCTTTAGATTTGTGTTCACTAGACATTTTCTCCTGAAACAATTCCATAATTTCGTTATTCAAACACTTAAAGATGATTTTTAATACCTTTCCCCATATATTTCTTTATCCAATGAATTGTTTAGAAATTGATAAAAACAGTCATCCCTCACCTAGATAGAAGAGAGAAGAATACAATTCCCCTAACATATTCCATTGATATTAACGTGATCCAATAGAAGTGTGTGGTATGAAAAAGATATAGTATGATGATAAACCTTTTATTAGGGAAAAATAAATATCCTAAAAGTTAGGCATGCATAGATCTATCCTACTTCAAATTCTACTCCTACCATTTTCATTATTTCACCATGTGAATGGGTCCCTCGAAAATCCCATGTCTAGAATCCTGTTGTCCATAAATATATATATATAAAAATTTTTCATAATAATGAGATAAATTCTCCCTACATTCTTCTCCATGTTTTAAACAATTTTATTACCTATAATGAAACTTGTAAAATTCCCCAATTGAAGGACAATGGGATAATCCCACCAAACCTCCCTCTTTGAAGGGTCGCATTAGAACACATGAAAGAAAAAATGAAACATAAAATAATAATACTGACATTTATTGATATACACTGTGATATGATATCAAAACATTCCACATCAAGGTTATTATTCTTGAAAATCCCAATGTGATAGTTATGTAACCCTCCATTGAATGATTTTGAAATTCTGATCCTCCAAATGAAATTACCAATATTCTTCCCATCCAACATAGGTTCCAAAACATAAAGAAGATAAATATTGACACTAAGAAAATCAGATGGAATAAATATTATTTTTTCCTTATCATTTAGACCCATGGAGTTCCATTTAATAATATAAATCATTGATTAAGAGAAGAAAACCAATCATTTGGGCCAATGCGAAACACCTTCAAAGCTGATTGAGACTCAAATTTTATTTTTCTTAATTTTGAACGAGTAATGTGACCACCATTAAAAAAAGATATCTAATGATGGGAAACATGATAACATGAGAAAGAATATATTTTTTAAATGTTCCTACTCTCGTCATCCTCGTGAGAATAAAAAGTATTTAGACATCGCATATTTGAAATCAGAGTGCAATGTTCCTTTCCATCCTAAAAACCATCCACAACCAAACAACTTTCTAGGTCAACACCTTTCAGTGGAGATGAAATCATACTATGAACCATCATTATTTCCAAAAAACAATTAGGTATCCCTGATTAGACATCATTATTTGGATGAATATTTACTGAAAGCTAAGTTGAAATGTTTTTTCTAGATAAAAAAATCCTAGAAACCAACTTTTTTATTCTTTGATAAAAGCTAAATAGGGCACTCAATCTTCCAATCATCATGAGAATCTAATTCAGAAGAGATAGAATTATTCTCCAGACCATAAAAGTCTATAAAATATAGAGTTTAAGAACCCCCATAAGGAGATGAAAGTATATAAACCCCTTCAAGTTCCTTAATATTAGTAAATTTATCCTTTTTAATAACAACAGTAGAAATTACTCATGTAAAATCACCTTTGTCAAAACATGATGATTTATCCACCACATGAATTCATTGAAAACCCAATGAATTGTGTCCCTGGTGAGGGAATGCAATACAATGTCATGGAGGTTCCTGGTGTATCACCTCATTCACCCTTGATAAACCATCACCAGCATGAATAATGAATCGTGAAGGGAGGTCTACTGAAAGATCCATTTAAATATATATTCTCATGGCTAAAGAAACCTTCATACTATATTCATATTGATCTATGCACAAGAAAAAACACAAGGAATCCCCTATACTCAGTATGATCAAAGGATTAAAAAATATTAAGGGTAAACCACAAAAATTTAGGAAAAATGACACAGACTTAGAATCTCATTCAATGTATCGATAGAATAACATTCCACCATGATTTCACGAAGTTCCTGTAGAAGGATAACCAATGGAAAAGGCACCTGAGATTTTCCACTATAGACAGGTGATGATATTATGAAGCCGCTTCGAGATCCACTAATGATATATCTAATTAACGATACTTTAAAAACTCACCAAAAACGTAGGGGCTGTCAATAAAATAGGAATCAGAAGTAAGCTGCACGGGGGTTCCACTGACAATGAACTCATAACCACCTCCTTAAAATATCTCTCCCATATAATAGAAACATAATATATTGAAGGAAACTCTCCCAAAAAACCCTAGCATCATCTGGATAGGAACCATGGGGGATCACCATTTCATCACAGCCTAGTGGATAAGGTCCACTATTATAAAGATTTACAAAATTTTAAAATTATGCAGGCACATATTTACATTTAAATAAAGCAGATGAGGTAAAAAAATTTGTTGTAATGAGTTTATATAAATCAAATGATTAATTATCTACTCTAAAAATAATATATTTCACTTATTCATTATGTATGGTAATTTCATTCTCATTATAATTTATTATTATATCATATTTGGAATTCATGTTTGTATCATAGATTATATTATATTCAACCATATGTATAATAATAAAGTTAACAAATATATCATGTTTATGTGGTGTAGTGGTAATTCCCTGACACATTATTATTGTATTGAGATTTCCACTATGTGTTTTGACTAACAACAATATTTTTTAGTTGAAAAAGAAATATCTAATTATATTTTATTATATTAAAATATAAAATTTGGTGAGGATCTAGAATTAAATAACTCATTAGATAATACTCTTCCCCAAGAAATTGTAATGACCAAAACATCTTTGTGAATTCCATCATCAGCTATAGTGATCATATAAGCATTGACTTTTCCCATTGAAATATTCTAGGGTATATTCTATTGATTCATGGGACATTAGTCAGAATAATGTATCATTTCATTATAATTCATGGACTATATAGTTATTTTTACATTCTTTCTTATTCATTCATGAGCAAATGTCCCTTATCATCACACTTTTAATAAACTAACATACCTTTCAAGAATTATCATGGACCTCTCATTCCATAATTTTCACATGATGGAAAAGTCTTATACATTTTTTTATTCGTTACATTTTTTCATGGTGTTCGAATGGCCTCTTTCACATAATTTCTCTACAATATATATCATTTCAAAAATTATTTCCCAATTTTTAGGGGGGCCAGAACTATTACATCATAAGATGAATTTTTTGAGAAAATGGTTCTCTTAAGAAACTTTCCTTAAGCCCTTAAATAAAATAGGAAATATTTCATTAAATATTAAGTATAAAATCATAACATACATGGATTGTTCTGTGAAGGTAACTCCATATATAGAAAAACAACTTCTTCCTTGAGTTTTTTGAATGAAATATTTCTTTGAATTTATATTCATTACTCATGAGGGAAATATTTTATAAATTTTGTTTCATTAAGTGAGCTATATTCATTTTTTTATTCCATATTCCTTTATAGTATTTTAAAATATAAACCACCAATGAATAGCTTCACAAATGACACAATATAATATCAGTATAAAAATTTACCAATCATCAAACACCAAGGCCATAAATTTATTTTTAGAGGATTTAATTTACAATTAAGATACCACATTATTTGTAGTGAAATAAAATATGGTGGATTATACCACATTAATGAATTTAATATATATTTATCATGTTTTGTAACATCAACATGATCCGTATGTGCAAGGTTTTTATTCATAAACTAGGTATGCTTCCAAAATATGTATATTATCTTATATGATACAACACCATATTTAATAACATGTTGATATAGGAAATTTATACATTGGTCATGAGTATTGATACCAAATATATTTTTAGATAAATTTCTAAACCCTGTAATATAAATTAATAAAACATATCATTATGAATTTTAAATCATAATATATAATTAAATTTTTTTTATTATTTAATATAAATTTGGTTATTTTTTCATATCCAATTCATAAACATGGTTTCATTGATAATTTCATCATGAAATTAAAAAAACTAAATGGTTTGTAAATAATCATTTATTTATACTAAGCATATCCCTAAGGGGTGTCATGGAAGGTGGGGAGTATGTTCCCTGTCACTGTGCATGAGAATTATAGTTGATATATACATGATGAGAACTTATTAGGGTTATCAGCCTAAGATTCAGTTATTCTAAAATTATAGACACTTAGAGTATCCAAGAAGGTATATATTGCAATGAAAACCATGTAATCTCTACCATAAATTGTTTTGGATGTTTCCCTATATATATATTTATCAAAAAAGTGAGTTTTTGGATATGTTCCAAAATTTATATTATTATGAATCCAGTTCCAAATGTTTCTAATAAACATTCTCTGATACCAACTATATCAACACAAGCTCTAGTAATCTCAATCTAGACTCAACTTCATTACAGTTTCATAGATACATGGTTTATAATCCGGAATGATCGATCATTTTAGTATTTTTAGAGAGCTATCAATATACATGATTACAATTTAAAAATAATAGTTATATATAAGAAATAGAAATTCAAACCATTCAAAATACTTAAAATCAATCAAATAATTGTACTTCACATCTAGGGTAAATAAAATATAATAAAAATGAGCTAAAATGACCAATAAGGGTTACATAAAATAGATGTTTTCTTGAATGAATATTCTATAATTAGTATTTCATTTTAAATAACTCAAAAGGTATTCAATTGAATAAATAATTTGACAACTAAATATATCCATGAATAATATCAATGTAATAGTCTCATCCTTAATAATAAACAAATTATGAATGATGAAAATTCTTAAAATTGGATTTCATGAAATAATACATCGTGTTTTTCATATCATCAAGAGATTGAACCATAAAATTATAATAGATTGGAATGTTTACATTAAAACATCATTTATTTTGGAAAATTGATTTCTCTCATCATACTTGTTGATGGATCATTGCGGTGATATAGATTTGGGATCTAACAATTACTGTATGTCTAATGTGTTCCATATTTACTCAATTTTAAATTTAATTACAGAATAATATTCCTTGGTAGTAAATATCATTATTCAATAATGAATAATAAATATCAGTACATTTCCAATTGATCAAATTACATTAAATATAAAACAAACTATTTAAAAATGATATGATGTTTATGAAAAAAATATTATCCATTACATAATGAATATGAATATTTAAAATATTTTTAATTTCTAATGATCAAAATAGTGTGACTAATTCAATGTAATTTTAATGACCAAAAAAATATGAGATATAATAAATGACCAAAGATCATATAAAATATAGGTTTTTAAATAAAATAATTACCTTTGTAGGAATAATAAAAGTGGATTAGAAATATTAAAATATGATTTCATATTGGATTTTTCTTTTTAAAACTATTAAAAACATAAATCAGAATCTAAATATCCATAATGGATATAGAATTGGGGAAGTATATTAACGTTTAATGTGTTAAAAACATTCATTTTTTCCTTTCTGTGAAAAAATAAAAAGAGTTCATACATTTTAAAAATTAATGGATAACATGAATATTAATTAATTAAAAATTTATTAATAAAAAGGTATTTGTAATTTTTTTAAAAAAATTTATATATTGAATAAATATCCAATTTGAACATAAATAAAATTGTTTTCATTTAGTTATTTGTTAGATTAATACAACTTCCAAATATATGAAAATATGTATAAAGTAATGGTATCTTTTTAATTATTCAATGAATATTAAGGTAACCCTAAGATAATGAAAATTTAAAATGAATTGAAACCTATTATAAAATCATTGAATTATAATACAATGAAAGAATAAACATTAATTAAAATATTAAATTCCATGGATAAATTCACATTCATTAAAAATATATTAATGAGTATTAAAAACACCTCTTAATTGAAAATATATTCCACACATAAAATATATATCAATCTGGTAAATGTTGTGATGAAAACATCATACCTTACACTTCCCCTATGTTTTAACCTGGTATAACTAAAAGTTTTGTGGTATTAAATGTGATATTAATTTATAAATGAACCATATTCATATTTATAATAACGCCTATGAACCTCTTATATCATCTTATTTCGTTTTCATTAATAATATTACATTAATACAAATGTTATTTGTGTTAACTTATTTATTTTATCATATTGGTTTTTTCATGGAATTGAATATTCATGTTCATAATATATAGTTACATCATCTAAAGAAATTTTAAATATATAACTATCATATTTTCCCCTAATATGACTTTTTGTAATCAGTCTATAAATTTTATCTAGTAAAATGATTCACATCTCTTCATGGAGAAGGTATACCTCACATATTCATGAAGGAAGTTATCATTATTTTTAATTGGTTAAAGTTTAAGGAATTAGATGATATATATAAATTTTATAATTTATATTATTTCATAATTATACTTCATATTCATTGGATACATCAAAATATCATTCCATGTGAGTTGGTGAAGTAAAGAATTACAACAGTTTTCAAGCAGGTAGCCCACCATATATGCGATCAATGGATCTATTTATTGGATGATGTAGAAGTATGTAGATTAATATTATACCATACTCATAATATGATATCATTATATGGTAGATATTTTATTTATTCTATTGGAATTATTTATATCTAATTTAATGTGGAAAATTTATAATTAAAAACAAACATCTTGGTGAAGAAAATTATCTTCGCTTAATATAACCTCCTTATGATCTCTAATTAAAGAGCCTAGGATTTATATTCTTGGAATAAAAAAATCCCTATATCATACATAAATTTTATGTAGCGATATAATTGTCAAATTTTATCAAGATAAATGGTTTATGTTATGAGACTAGGTAAGGGGAATATGACCAAATTTATAATTGAGGATACTCGCACTCTTGTAATTTTTTAATGTTTAAAAAAATGTCAAATAATAATGGTTATTAATTGGATCAGAAGATTATAATAGAATAAGGTGATAATTTTGGGATCTATCACCTTCTAAAAAATGGGGTTTTGTAGGGTTATTATGTCATTTTAACACGTATCATTATATATTAACCCCTAGTAAATCTATTTTGACCATGACCATTGTAATTAATTATGACTGTTTTTCCAATTTATTTTGAAAAAAAAATAATTTCTATATTTTACCTAATATTAATTATTATAATTAAAAATATGAAATATTTTTTATCCAGTTCACCTAAATTAAGTGGGATAATTAAATATGAATATAAAGTCAAAAAAAACATGTTGAATAATGGGTTTTCAAGAAATGAAATTTCCAATACTAGGATGATTGTAAAATAATAATACTACTAGTTATAATCATTAAATTAATTTAAAAATATATATTTATATATATAATCATTAATTTTTATTTAAATCATTCATCATTAGTGGTTATTTTAGTTTAGTAGGAAGGAAGGATATTACACAATTAAAAACATTATTCTGAAAAATATATCATTTTCATTAAAATTATATTATCTTCATTCCTAAAGAATTTATACTCACTTAGTTTTTATGTATACAGAATATATTTTATTATCATATATAATAAAATTAATATTTATATACTTTATTTTAAATCGTTCTTAATAATTATTTATATGGGAAATTTTCAGAAACTCTTTGTAGGCTTATTTTTACAAACTATGTTCAAAATTTAAATTCATCATATAAAATTTGAATTTATGATCCATTAAATATTGAAATGAGATGTATCTAAATTATTTGTTGAAAGATAATATGTTTTTACTATAATTGAATCTATTTTATTATATTATCCCCTATAGAAATTGCATCTTGAAAATATTCATGCATATTTCATTCTAAACAAATGATAGTGGTTCTTCTTTATAACATACTACCATTCCAAAATTTATTTTTAAATTTTATTATTTATAAAAAATTGAATTTATATTTTATTCAAATGATTCATTAATAATTTCTATATAGTGTCAATAATATAGATTTGATCTTCATTTTATAATAGATCAAGGTCCAATTTAATTTCATTATAGGGGATCACATGTGTTGGGTCTTGAATGTAATTCCTTAATAGTAATATATGGATCAAATCATGTACATTTGAGAGATATGGTAATATTTCCAAATGAAAATTCATAGATACCATTATTGAAATAATTTAAATTTTTATGATGTACTTAGGTTATAGGTTTCTTTTATTAGGATACCTTATAAGACATTACTATAGTGATGCATTCATGAAATATGATCTTGAACTTGGAATTACAAAATTTTCTATACAAAACAACATTACGCTTTTACCCAATTTGGGTTACATTAATATGATTTTGTATAATCAATACCATATTTTCTCCTTAACATGTTTTGGGAATACAATATTTCTTTCACCAACATAATATCATCATGTAAGAGTATGAAATATTTTACTATATATTTCTTTATACACCTCTATTTGAATACATGAATAAAGGATATTTTTTAGAAAACATCTACCAATGGTAAATAATTGAAACACATACCGTTTATTTCAATTGAGAAATATAGAAACATATCTTATATTGTTTAAAATATCATTTTGAACTATCTATCAGATAAAGGATGATAAGTAGTTGTAAAATGAAACATAGTATCAAGCGGATTCTAATAGTACTTCCAAAATACCATTGAAAATCATGGAAATGAAGATACACTATTAAAATTGTTTAACCATGTAGTCTAAAAAATAATTAATATAGATTCATTCATTACTCTCAGTTGATAAATCTTTTATTATAGAAAGGAAATGTGATGATTTTTTTAGTCATTCAACAAAATCCATATTGCATCATTATTTTTAGGAGCATTTGTTAATCCAATTAAAAATTCAATAGTAATGTCAGGCCATTTAAACCAAGGAATAGTTATAGTTCCCATGGGTCCTCTCTGATTCCTTACATTTACCTTCACCTATTGATAAACCAAGAATCTTTATACATAATAATAAATTTCAATCATCATATTATCCCACCATAAAGGTTGTATCAAATCCCATTATATATTGGAAATACCATGGTGTATAAGGTAATTTGAGTTATGAGCATTATCCAATAATTCCTTTTATACACAGCTATAATTGAACTCATAGACACATTCCCGATTTCATATTTCTATATTTGTATATGATTTCTACTAATTTCTCATTAATAACAATTGTAATTTTATTTTGAAAATTCTCATCAATAGGTTGAGAAATTTTTATATTTTCCAATAATAATGGGATAATTAAACATTTAAAAAGAAATTATGTTTCACTTTCCTTAATAATTCTCATATATATCATTAAAAAATCTATAATAGTAGTAACCCTGAAAATAGTTATATTTTTTAGGAATCTATGATCATTACTTTTTAACGATTCCACTACATTATTTCACATCACTTAGGTGTAGTGTACTAGAAAATTAGAATTCTTATATATCTCAAAAAATAACAATTACCACATATTAATATCTTCATATGAAAATATATATTATATAGTCTTATGGTCATTTTATATATCACATCTTTTGACATAGAGATAATCTCTCTATATCTTAAATGCAAAGATAACAGCTTTCAACTCATGATCATGAGATGGATATTTCTTTTCAGGTGTTTCTAAATTCCTTGATTACTATGAATTAACAATAAAATTTTACATAAGGAAGAAAAAATTACCCTTGTTCCATGTATTACTATATATTAGAAGTCCGTCATTTACTGATTGAAGAGTCAAAATTAGAGCATTGACCAGTACCCTTTTTATTTATTCAAATAATAACAATAACATTCAAATTTCCATTGAAATATAAAAATATATATATTAAATATTTGTTAATGGATTATCCAATTGGGTTTTTTGACCAAATATTTGACAGTAACCAAAACCAATGAATCTATATTCCTCATTTTTGTTAATTGTTGTATGAAATTATTTCATTTACTTTTTCTTTTAAATAAAAACTACGATTCCACCCTCAGATACAATATTACCAAGAAAGGATTCTTTCTAAAACTAGAATAAAATATTTATAAATTTCACATATTAAAATTTTATTCTAAAAGTAACATTAACAATATGTATGTGATTATAGTTATCATAAATTATTTTAGGATACACCAAGAAAACATTGATAAATAATACAAAAATATTTAATGATATTATATGGATACCTTATTAAATATATACATACAAAAAAATAGTGAATTAGTTAATCAAAATGTAATTAATTTAAAAAAGAATAGTATATACCCCATTATAAATACTATATTCTAAATATATTCCTTATTAATATTCAATTAATAATACCTAGAATGAAGGTAAATCATTTCAAATTATTGTGTTGCATTAAGTACATAGAATAAGTAATTAATATAAGGAAATGGATTATTTTTCTTTATTAGAAGAGAATTTATTTTTATATTATATGTTTTTTTATAATCGATATATATTATTTAATACTAAAACTAATTTGGTCACCCAAAGGTGAGACACTAGGTCATGTAAATCCCTATCACACAACTTTTATTTGTTTCTCTTATTCTACAAATGTCAGTGTGTCCAATAACGATTGATTCATTGATACAGACAATGCATCATTATTTAAATCAATGGAAAACTCAGCTTCATGATCTAGTAGATATTCAACAAATTCATCAGGAAATATGTAAATGTATTAAAGCATAATTGTTACTTCCTCAATTTTAAGATTCTATTTTATATTAATAGGTATTTTCTTCACTTCTTCACCAATAATATCATTCAAAAGAGAAGATATGGGTAGATCAAAACATGACATAGATGAAGAAATATCTTTTCTAAAGATAATAAATTCCAAATTGTCATAATGAATTGGAATTTGACTGTATTTTCAATAAATTTTTGTTTCATTAAGTTAAATCAAATCCATCAGAAATATTTTATTAGTTTTAGTATTAGGTATCATAATAATGTCAATAAATAGAGAACATTTATTTGTCTTAATGCTAACTTCATGATACATTCTTATTGCAGTGATATTTACACTATGAGTTTTTATTTAAGAATACCCTCTTAATGATAAAGGAAAATATATAATTTTCATGTATAATATAAATGATATAAAATAATGAAACGTTCAGAAATCAAATAAACCAATGGCTAAATTTTAGTTTATGATTAATGTACCATCCATCACGTATTTAGGAATTGAAACCTCAACAGTAGTCATCTCCTAAGCTTGGACATCTCCCCTTGGACACTTCTATGGTACATTGACTTAATACTTAGGATATTGGTTTTATTAATGCCTAATTTCATTACAATTGGAAAATTAGATAATTTTGGTCTCATTATTTCCCTTAAATTTTCTATCCTAATTTCCATTATCCCCATACATATAAAAAACTCATTTCCTTAAAGGATTTTCCATAATGCATCTATCCAAAATTATAACAATGTGGAAATTTCTTCATTTTATCCTTCATCAATAATACCATACCTTTTATTGGTTTTTTCAAAAAAAATTATTTATATTTTCCATGAATATATATAATATCAAAATATCAATCTTTTTTCTATGGATGGATAAAAATATTTCATCATTTCATTGAACATTTTGAGAAACCATTTCCCATAGAGAGATATCCTAATACCCAAATAAAACAAATCCATATCGAACTTTGTATTACATATTAAATGTTTATCAAACATGTCTAGTCTTGTAATGGTAGATTAATTCATCTCAACACTCTCTTATTCATTATTCTTTATGCTAAGGTACCTTCTATTAATTTCAATTTATTACTCACGAGGTAATTTTTTTCTGATCAATGATACATTAAAATATCTCTCTTACCTATTTCATATTTATTAATCCCATAAAGTATTCTAAATCAATTACCATCATTGATCAACGTCACGCTAGATAAAATATACTAAAATTAAATCATTTTCTTTTTCATCAAATCCTAGGGCTATACATATCTTTTACATTGACATAACTCATTGCTCATTTAACGCTGGATTAGTATTCCACTAAATTAATGTGGATACCTTTTCATCAAATGATCCAATGTTAGTGTATCCCTTCATGTTAAATTTTACTTCTATATTTACAATATTATTATTCATAAACTAGGTTATTTTTCCTAATACAGATGTGATCTGATTAGCTCTGATGGAAATTATATTGGATTCCTCAACTTGTAAGCTTATACATTGGAAGTGAGTATTAAAACCATTATTTATATCAGGGGATATATCAAAATAATGGTTTATACTATATTATATCATCTCATTATGAATTTTAAATCATAGTATATTATTATAAATCAATGGAATGTCATAAAATAAATTGGAAATATATGCATCGTAAATATCAAAAACAGAATCGTTTTTTCTTCATGAATATCCTTAATTCATGAAAATATTTTCATATCTTTCACATTTGTTTGTAAATAAAAAGGTAATTATCCTAATCATATCAAATTTGAGGGTAAAAATAGGTAGGAAATAAAGGCCAATTCACCATGAATAGAATGATGAATGGGATATACCCAACAAGATATTTTTGAGGTTATTATCCATGGATGAACCTTCTCCAAAATCATTCAAATTAGACGATCCATATACTAATGGATTTATTTAAAAACCACATAATCTATATTTTATATAAACATTAGTATTTTATCTTATATTTATAATTATACTGACACTAATTATTAGGGTTATTTTATATAATATATTTTTCATAACTCTACTTCCCATGGTTTTTGTATAAATTTCCCTAATATCATATATAACAAACCATACACTAGTATCCTATTATTAGTGTATACATTATTATTTTGGAAGGGATACAAGGATCTAATCATGATGGAATATCTGTTATAGTAGTCATGAGAAGAAATATATATACATGATACCCATTTATCATTGGAAATTATATATATATATATATATATATATAATAATAGGAATCATTCAACATCCTTAAACACATTCATCGAATTCTGATTCATATCGTTGTGAAATGAATAAATAAGGGTGAAGTGAAATTCATAATAATGGTTACGTAGAAAATAATCAGACATGTATTAATATATAATACTGATCATGTCATGGAAAATAATTGAATATACATAACATTTGATCAAAAAATTTGTGAACATAATGAATACATGGAAAATATCATTTCAATAATATCATGGATAAAATTAACTAAATTGGAAACAAAGGAAATGATTTGAATTGGAATTCATGATCCCAGAAACAAATATATTGACACCATCAAAACCATTATCTAAGATAGTTAAATTGATGGGCTAGTATACAATTAATATATTTAATTTCGCCAACTCATTTCCCTAATGAGATATGTTAATGCATCAAGGAGATCTATAATTCTAAGCCCCTCCCTATATGGAATTTCGAAAGAAGTCTTAATATATTTAATGACTAATTAAACTCAAGAACAATATTACTTATAAATTAATATTGGGGTAGAATAAAAAATAAAGAATATCAACATTTCAGTAGTGAAAAACTAACATTCAATATGAAATATAGTATATATAAATAGTGTATACTTTAGGAAATACTCATATAAATGATAAAAAAATATTAATATTTAAGATAAATTTAACTTCAATTTATCATATTCATGTAAACATCTAATTATAAAATTAAAAAAACAAAATATTTATAAGAGATAATATATGACAATCGATTCATTATATATATATTTTTTGAAAAGAAATATATTTCTTCGAAGTAGTAATGAAAATGAAAGAGAAATATTAAACTAACATTCATTTAAAACATTTCGTTAAAAATAAATTTGAAACATGTAAATGTGTAAAAATATAATAAAATGGTAACATTGGGTGTAAAGTTCTATAATGACATATACACGAAAAACATTCATTTTTTCATTTTTTAATGATTGTAAAAAACAAAACATTCTGAAAAAATATAATGATTAAATTAATACATTTTAAAATTTTAAATTATTAACTAAATTTTACTTACTAAATCATTTTTAGTAAAATGATGGATTATTTTCAAATAATTTTGACAAGTATGGACTTCGAATAAAAATATATCTGATAAAAATTGTAATAAAATAACATTTTTTTCTTAAACATTTATTTCATTGATTTATGTTATCAGGATTCAAAAATATGGAAGAAAATATGGAAAATCATTTTATATATATATCATAACAAAATAGATGTATTTTTATTTAAGTCATTCACCACATGAAATTATTTTAATTAATTAAAATAAAATAATACTTTTTATTTTATAACAGATTTATAAACAAATATGCTTTTATAACAAAAAATAATATTATCATTATTTATATGAAATAAATTTTAGATTAATTTTTAATTATGAATATTATAACATAATATTATAATTAAAAATATAAAAATATAGAAAATAAATTTTTAGTAATTTATTAATATTATTTAAAAATGAAAGTTTTAAGAAATAAATCCAGGTTTATTTTGAACATGTTCAATATCGATATCCAACCAATGAAATTTGAAAAAAAATTCCATAAAATATTAAAATATACATTACATGATAGTTTCATTAAAATAAATTGTTCACTAATGATAATTATATCTTGGGAGTTAAATTTATCACCCATTATTCATGATTTTTTAATAAAGAGACAAGTTATACTATGAATCGATGTTTTTATTCCCAATTGATCCACAATGCCGATAATAACATTTGAAGATATGAAATCTATTATATACATAGGTATTTTCATGAAAACTAGTTCGTTTCATGGTTTACTTAATCTTATTCCCTTAAATGGGGAACAATAATTTCTTAAATCATATCCACATGTATTATATATTGTGATGATGTCTCTATAATTTTATATATCCCCTATATGTCTATTTTTTGTTACATAAACATCAAAATTATATGAAAAATATCTATCATCCGTAAAATTACAAAAAAATGTAATTACTTCACTAAACAGGTTATTAAAGATTCTCTGAATGATTTAGCCTGAACACCAAAATATTTTCAAACTTTTATTTCATCGTGTTTTTTGTGTTTTTAGAATTAAGAAAAAAAAATTGTCTAATTAATATATTATTACACCTTATCCAAACCTCCCTCAAGTCATTTTATAAAATAATCTGGTTTTTTACTCTTTATCATGGACATAATAATCTTCTGAATTAATTAAATCTCCATTCCATCTACTTTTCTTGTAGCATTCCTAATCAAATTTATTATTTTAAATATCACTTGGATTTTAAAAAGGATTGGTACTAGCATATGACTCAACACTTGTTAGGTATGCCAACTCTCTTACCCATTATCACTAATTGATATGGTTTTATTCCTTTTATCTAGATAAAATAATGTTATGTCAATTTTAGTAGTAATTCCATATTTTTACTCAATACAAATTAATTATTCTTCATGTGTTTTTATCTACTGGTCTTATTTATTCTGAAAATTCATGAAAACAACTTCTTATTCCCAATTGTATAATTTTCAGTTATTTCAAATATCCTTTTGGAAACGTATTCTTATTTCACTTCGATAATAATTTTACCATATTATTTAACTATGTATTTAATTAAAAAACTTCAATTCAATCATAAATAAATAATTTTATGGGAATTATAAACAATTTTATACATCTCACACTTCAAATATTCATATAAAATTTCAAATAATTGTTTTATGAACCTGAATTATGTGTTCATATCATCTTGAAACTGAAATGGCGTCATATATTATTTATTTTGATCTTCTTATCTCATATGTATTTACATTCCATTTTATCCTTTTATTTATTCGTGAACATAAGAGGTTCCATTATTTCATGTGCTTGTAGTCTTTTATAAAACTCACCTAGAGATAGGTCTTCCATCTTTTAAAGTGTTAACATCATTAGGTCAACCCAATATGGGAATTATATATTCAACTTATTGAAACTTGTTTAATATTTACATTTGTCTATAAACATATTATTTGAAAAAAAAATTATCATTTAAACTATTTAAGCAAGAATATATTTTATCATTGTTATCCATTTAGAAATCATAAAACATAGTTGAAAATATCATCAATTTAGATTAATTAATTTTAATATTTCCATCATACATATTCAATAGACTATCCACATATCCTTGGTTATATTGTGTCACATAACTTTGAGACATACACTATTATACATGGATGATAAAATATCATTTCATGTTTCCTCATCTATTTTAACATTTATCTTATAGTGATATTTCTTGGGAGTTCCTATTTCATGTTATGCAAGATTCAATGTTAAAAGTCACACACATCTAGGAATTTTGAACAATGATAGGAGCTTCTTATTCTTCATACTATGAATGGTTATAATAGAAAACCTCTAATATTTTTTTATTTATGGTTTTTTATCTTAATCATTATTCAAGTTTTTATCATTTATAGGGATACTAGTATTCTATAATACCAATTGAATTGGTCAGATGTACAAATATATCAATGAGACGGTGTGAATTAGTGAAAATAAAATGTATGATGTCTTCTTTTAAATATATATCTATAGTTGGTAAATTTATCAATAATATCATTACATAAATTATAATAGATTATCATATGCAACCAAATGAAGTAATAATAATGAACATGGGGGATTTTGAAATAGTAGGACGGAATGTGGGATCCTACCCTATTTCGTATTCAGGTTGACTTTGGGTTGTATCATTCCACTATAAATCATAATTTATTACCTTAATAAATTTGTATTGGAAATAATGATCATAAGTGTATAAAGTGTAGGGGTACCTCTAAAAAATACCCCACCACCTCCATATAGGTTCTTTGTGATGATTCTAACAAATATGAGCTATCTCCCAGAAATCTCTCATAGACTCCCAATTGTTTCTTTATAATATCTATTTGTACAATGAAATGTTCTTTAAGAAAACTCTTTAATTATTCTTAAACTGCTGATATATTATCTTATAGTTTAAAGTTTACCCTTGGAATTATTCAATTATTTATTTTTCAACCATTTTTGTATTCTAAATCCTTTTCTATTCCTAGTAGTTTTTCCTCATTGACACATATGTTACTCTGTTCAATGGTGTGGTGATCGATCTTTTTTCAAAACATAGGTTGATCTCTATCTATATTTTATTTGAAAAAATATTTTTAATATATCTTTATATATTTTGAATATGGAAACCCATTGAATTTAAAAATTATATTTTTATCTATTCCAAACTAGTATAAAAATATTTTCTTAATTATCATTTTAAATTTATAAAAAATAATAACATTTTACAATTTTTATCATAATTATAATATTATTTATTAATTGAAAAAAAAATATTATGAAATTATTTCCTCCACATAAATTTTATTTAACTTATTTCACCTATATATGGAATCATGATGTGATGTGGCCCTAAAAAATTCCTTATGGTGTAGTAAAATATCAATACCCATAAAATCATTTGAATTTTTATTCATAATAAAAATCCCTCTTGTAATTATTCTTTATTAATGGAATAATAATCCTTAAATGAATTCAATATTAATTTAGTAAGTAAAATTTTAGATAATCCTTAAAATAATTCATCTTATTTCCATTGAATAATAGAACATCATCATTTAATTTTTCTTTTTAAAACATATTATTTTAATTTTAACCAAGTATATTATCCTTTTAAAATTAAATTTCTAATCAATGATCTTCAATTACAATCTAAAAAATCATATATCATTTATTTTTGATGATTTAATGAGCCATATATGCATTTGGGTGAATATTTTCCATTTCTAAAATTTCAGAAAATATTTTTTTCATGATGTCAAAGGATATATTTTCTCTTATGATAAAAAATTTTATTCCTCAAGGATATTATTCATTTCCCATATTTTTCTTTAAGAACATAATTTATATAGTTAATTGAAACATATTGTTTTCAAATAGAACCTTAATCTTTTCAAAATAATACCTAATTGTTTCAAAATAAATAAAATTTGAACCATGCGGTTCCTGAAGTTGTAAAATTTTATCATTCACAATATGTCATATAATAATTTCTATACTTACTAATTTTATATATATTCTACCCCAATCCATATTGTCACCTCATAAAGACTGAAATTTATTTTGAGAATATAATAATAATTACAAAACACATCAACTTCAAATAAAAAGTTATATATGATTTAAATAATCAATTTATAATACATTTATATCCCTTATATTCTAACTAATCACAACCTTTTTTTATTCTCACATCATCATCCCTTAAAAATATATCAAAACTTTTTTAGAACTCATGTACATTATTCTATCGATTGTCTCTTTAATATTATAATAGTTTTTATCAATTCATCATAGATAACTAAACACACTATAATATCTTGAGCTTCTACTTCATAATAAAATTTTGTTTAAAGTTCTATAATAATTATCAATACCTATCAAAATCCATTAAAACTAGCTCTATAATAATCAGATTATAAATCCTATGACATTAAATCTATTTATATAAATACTCATAGAATCAACATGACGTCAATATCATTTTCCCATATATATATATATATTTATATAACATCTTCTTTTATTCACTACTTCATTCATTCAAATCATATATCTTTATCACACGAATACATTACTTCACAAAAAAATATTTACAAAAAATATAACTCTAGCTCTGTTAATTCTAGTGGATTCCCATTATTTTTTTTCACATCATGTTGATACTGTTATTATGATTGTATATTAAAAAATGAATATATAGTGTAATGATCATAGTCAAAATAACATATTTTCTACCTTTTTTGAAATTCAATTTATTTATGAAAAATATATAATGTCTATAGATGAAATTAATAAAAAAATTATAAATTCATAAATATAATGGAAAATTTAAACAAAATAATATATTGGTTTAGAGGAATAATTATAGATATCTCAAATGAATGATGATAAAATAGAGGATGAATTATCATTTGAGTTAATTAAATTTTTAGTATTTTAAAGGATTTCTCTTATATTTTTCTCTATAATATTGTTTATGATATGAAATTTCATATTTTTTTGATGTGTTTGGTGAAAATTAATTTAAGCTTAAATATCGTGATCTGGGTACATTTTCATTTGAAGAATCTGATATCGGTTTCACTTATTATGAAATACACATGGGAAGTGTCTTTAAGAAGTAATGTTTGAGGATGATCAGTAAATTTATTTTATATCTTTCATTTGAGGGTAGATAATATGATGAAGAATAAGGTATTTAAGAAAAAATAGGTAAACATATGTCATTAAATACATGATTTTTGAGAATAGTAAAATAATAATTTTAGGAAAATATACCATAGATGTGTTCTAATTGTATATTTATTAGAATATTTGTAGTAAATTTTGTATAGATAAATTGTTTCAATCATTTTTAATATGAGTTAGATATGACAATGAGTTCCTCTCAAAAGAATTATACCAAATTAGGTAAGGTATACTTTCATTCAATTTGTAACGATATGATGTTTTCTAAACTAAAACATAAATATTTATTATTAAATTTTGAGGATGAAGATATCAGGGATGATGAAGAATAAATATGGAAATACAATAATTTTTTTGAATAATTACTAATTAAAAAAGTGAATAATGATATGTTCAATATTGATGAAATAAGAGACACTGGATGTGACGAGTAAAAATTAAAGTGTTCATGATTAAGATAAAAGGCAATGAATTTATTTATTATTACGCAAAATTGAATAAGTAGAATTAAAATATAATGAACGAGAAATAATTTTCAAGCATCAATTATTTTACTCTTGTTATAGAGGAATCACAACTAATAAAATTGATTGATAAATTGAATAAGCTTCATGCTAAGGAGGAGGCATTTAATGTTGAAATAGAGTAGAATGATTATTAGAATTAAAAATAAATTTAAATAGTTTATAAAATATATATGACAATTGAAAGGAATTAAATAAATTAAAATTCAATGAAAAAATTCATTATTGTACAATAATATAATATAAAATCTGGGAATTTTGGAAATAGTTAAATATTAAAATTATGATAAAATATAATCTGTATAGAAAAATATCATCTTAAAAAGATGAATATAACATTGGAAGTGGTGGTGAAAAGTTTGATTTAAATTATTGAGAGAATAATATAACATTTGTGGCATATAAGACTAATGCATAGAATTTTGAAAATTTTAGGAAAATTGATTTTAATTTAAAAAATACATTATATATACAATCCTAAAATTTAAAATAAAAGTTCTATATTAAATAGGATTATTTTGTGAGTCTTTAAAATATATTATTTAGAAATAAATACCAAAATTTAGGAAAAAATATAAAATAATGTGATTTATCAATATATATAAATAATGAAGTTATTAATGTAAGGTATATATTTAATTGACATTTCAAATAATATGAAAAATATGAGGACACATAAATAACATGTTGGTTTAACTGAAAAAACATACTTGATATTAGAATATTTTGGAGAAATATATTAATGGGGTCTCAAATGAAAAACAAAAGATAAATTAATATAAAATATAAATTTTTTAGGATAATTTTTGATAACATGATCAAACCATTAGAATATTTTTTTTGAAGATCTGACATTCCATGGTACATTATAGGGGAATTTATTTCCGTTATTATTTCTCAAACATGTTTATATTTTATTAATAAAAATATTGGGAAAATTAAATATAAGAAATTAGATTAATTTTTTATCATTTTAAACAGTGAAATATAAAAATAATTTCCATAGATTTTGGACTTTGTAAATTTTTAACACATTATAGAACATTTATAGCTTTTCATGTAATTTGAGATGTTAAATAAAGGATCAATAACCATTGGAAATGATAGGCCTGCTGAAATAAATGGATTTGGATTTAATGTGATTGGAAGAGATTAGTTTATGAAAACATTCATGTTATGTATTGATTGGATGAAACAATACATATTAAGTTTATCTCAGATAATTGGTAGGGGAAATTAATTTTAGTTATTGAAATATGTATTCGTAATTAAGATATTGAAATGTATATGTCTATTAACGAGAAGTCAATGAAAATTTTGAAACTTATTTTTGGTTATGGACACTAGTAATTAATTAAAAATATAAATAAAAAATAAAATAAATTATGTAATTTATTTCTGATCAACGTGGAAATAATAACATGAGAAAGATATCTGAAGAAGGAATCATTATGATTATCCTATGAAAATATAACAAAGAGATTGGATATTATCTACATGATAAAATAGGGAAAATTTTAATTATTTAAACAAGAAAGTTGTCATTGAAACCTATGGCCTTTTCTAGAACATTATTTTATATTTTTTTGTGACTATAATGAAATTACCTAGAAATTGAAATAAGTAATTTATTTATTTTATAGATGAATTCACTCATATCAGATGAATTATTTCTATAAAAAATAATTTTGTATATCTAATAATGTTTAAAAATATGGTATAATATTAATAGAAAGGAGTGATTTATACTTAAAAATGATCTGTAAATACAATTGATGGGAATATAATAGTGGAAAATATGATTTTTTTCTTAAGAAACGTGGTACTTACCAAGAAATAAATGCATCATGAACCCACCCAAAATAGTTTCTCTCTTCATAAGAATATTACTTTAGTACGGAATGATCACACTATATTTAACTAAGAATGAGACTTCTAAATAATTATAAATAAAAAAATTAATGGAGTCCCATATTTAAAATAGTTATTGTAACATCCAAATTTACATATTTTACCATGTGAAATTTATTATCTGAGTTTAACTAGAAGAAAATACTAAAGTGTGTTTGGTATTAATAGTAATATCAATGTAAGAGGTTACATCCTTGGGATTTTTTATTTTATACTATTTCATGTTATATTCCTTAGTTATCCCCTAAATAAATAATTATATCAATAATAAGATGAAAAAAATAAATATTTTGGATACTTATAATATAAAGGTCAGGAAACATGCAAGGAAAAAAATTCACACATCATGAATCATGTCCCTAATGTTTATTTTTTTTGTTGAAAAAAATTAGTGTGTTTTATGAAAATAATGGTAATTAAAAAGATCAAAATTTTAGATATATTTATAAATCGTTTTCCGATGATGAATATTAATATTTTTCAGTTAATTATTGGACATAAAACCAAATCCATGACAACAATATTGTTAGATAAAATTTAAAAATTCATTACACTATGGGATAATTGAGGACCTAAATTCATAAAAAATTTATTTTATTTGTATGAACCATGAAGAGTAAAATATAATATAGATTATCACCATTAAAACAATTAAATCAATGAGGAGTTAGAAATGATCAAGTTGAATGATACATGTGAGTTGGAACCATATCCATCAACCAATAATGATATCAAAACAATGTGGGTTTTTCATAAGAACCTGAATAAAGATGTGAAGTAGTGTTAAATGTGTAAATACATGTGTGAAACTATTATACATTTTTTAAGGGAATTGATTTTGATACGACCTTAAAAAATTATATGATTCGGTCCATTGAGATATTTCTTGTTACTAGTGAATAAAGGAAATATGGAATGTTCTAAATAGATATCAAGCCTTAATTCCATAATGGAGTGTTATATGAGGAAATTTACATTGAATAATGTAATGATTTTTATATTACAATAGATGAAGGAAATTTTTTTATGTTTCAGAAGTATACATATGTGTTAAAACAAGCACTAAGAGGTACATCATACATGTTAGATACATTATTGATGTAGATAATGTTGAATAAGGATGTTTTGGACATCAATATCTAAATTAATGATGACAAAGGGTTTTAAATTATTTTTATTTTATATCTTGATGATATGATATTTTATATGGAATAAGAATATTTTCTAATACAGCATAGTTAAAAGATAAATTTTATTTTTTTTATACCCATTAATTTGGAAATGAGGATTTTTTGGGGCATACTGATTTCTTAACACCAGGATCATATCATTATTTTTATAGACAGTAATAATTCTGAAAACTAAAGAAATATTATATAGACGGCTTGATTATAGTTTTTATAATAATATTAGTGGGATCCAAGATTTAAAATAATTGGATCTTTTCTATACATTTTATAATTATGACTATATATAGTGTCTGTTGTTACATTATGTTCTAGACATAAATGTTCACTCATGAAATCTAATAAATTGGTAAAAAGGTGAATACTTATCTATATTAAAGAAAGGATATATTTTGAATCTAAATATGAGAGTAATGGAAATCATGATCTCTTTAGATATAAATATTTATATTGGGCTATAAATTTTGATGATAAAATATCAAGAACTAGTGGAGTTTTATAATGGGGATAAATATATGGATACTAAAACTCTTAGAATAATTGATCAATAGGCCGAAGTACCATTGAAGTTGAATTTATTGTAGAAAATAAATCAGTACCCCAATTTTTGTAGATGCAGACTCAACTAAAAGAATGTATGTGAGATGTGATATTTCCATTATCTGGTGAATATAATAATGAAAGGGATACTATTTAATCAACAAATCATGTTAATAATTTTTTATCAATGTAGATTAATATAAAATATCACATTATCAATGATTCGGTGGGGAAATAAGGATTTAAGAATTAGTTTATTGATACCAAAGAACATATATCATATATTTTTTGTAAGAAACTACCAATGTAATCATTTTATATATTAAGATTGATGATGGGAAACCAGTCACATTCCTATCAGAGATAAAGTGTGATGATTTCAATCGCACTCAAATATTTTCATTAGATATTTATTATCAAAGGTGGGGAATGAAACAAAATATATCTCCATATTTATCTCGTAATAAATTTACTATTTGGATGATAGAAATATTTTTTGAATGATATCTGAATAACATAATTAGGGATATATCTCTAATTTTTGGGTATAATCTCTTTTTCAAGAGTTTAAAAAAGTGGAAATATATGATGTTATCACCATTGTTTAAATTTGTTAATTTTCTAACACGTATGGAATAGATTTTTATAGTAAATTTTTATACATAGTTTCAAGAATTTATTTTGTGAATTGGAATATCAGTAATTGTTTCCTAAATTGGATGTTTAGTTAATGAAGTCGATGTAACACTCTTCAAATGAAAACATTATATTACAATTAGAGTTTCCATCTTCTTATACATAGTTCCCTCATGTAATAATGGAATTTTTTAGGGATGATTTATTTTTTTATATTTGATATAATGGTAATTTTTTTTATGGTTGTCAGCAAAAACCAAAATCAGTAGATTATTGAAACATGGAAAATTTTATGAAATAAATATGTGTATTGGATATGGTATTACATTGAATTATTTTTTCAATAGAGAAATCAATTTCAAGATCATATATATTATATATTATAATGTGTGATGAATACTATTATGTTGTTGGAGTTGTTTGAATAAAGCATGATGCTTTTTGGGTGAATACTAATTTAATATAGAGTTTACTAAATTTTGGTTTGAAATTTGGAAAACTACTACTCAAGTAAGAGTAACTTTTCTAATATATAAGATTAATTATTATCATAAAAATTATTAACCATAATTATCATTTCATGGTTTATCCAAGGAAATTCAATAAGAAAGGGTAACTACTAGAAGATTAATTCAAAAAATTGAAAATTCAACTGTATATATTGGATTCCCTCAGGTGAAATGTAGAATTTTCATTATAGTGTTATGATACATAAAGGTTTCTTCGTAAAACATATTATGATATTTCAATGGTAAATTATAGATTATGTAAAAATTAATACATATATAAAGATCCTTATATGATAAGAAAACATGTATTGTAAAATTTTATATGTACTCAATATATACTTTTAATACATATGGGTAGATCTGAAAATAGTTAATTGTCATTCATAGAAAAAGTCAATAGTTTTATAATGATGTATAGATAAAAAAGTTCTAATACAAGGAATTATAAATAGACATGGGTTGCTATTATATTGACTACATGGTATATGATGTTATCCTATGAAATTTAAGGGTTACTATACATTATATAGTGATATATAAGTGTATCATATATTATCAAAAATTTAATTTCATACACATCAAAATAATTTGAAAAATAACTGTATAGAATCAATATCTTTATAATCTAGATGTCTCATAGGAGATCAAATAACATCCAAATAATATTTTAAACAAATAAAAGGTTACAAAAATTAACGAGATAAAAATGTTCTTGGATTTCAATGATATTTAGTTGAAGATATATTCATGTAACTTTCTTGTCTAAATTTAATATTTGAAATTAAAATTTGAATATGATATATCACCGATTCTGCTAGAGAATATATTTGTCGAAAATGTTAAAATATAATTTTCATGAATAGAATAAAATAAACATAAACAAATGTAGGTAATATTATATTATACTATTAATGTGAAGTATGGGGAGAAATAATATGTGGGATGTTAAAGAGAATCAGAATGAAGACTTGATGTAAGTCTAATTTTGTTAATAGCACTCATGCTGTTCAAAAAAAATTAAATATTATCAATTTTTGTAGAATAAAATTACATATGTTAGGATATATATTGATGTATCATGATTTCTTGGATAAATTCTAATTATTTAATATGACATGGTGATTCTCGGAGATTATATACTATTTTATGGTCGCAAATAATTTAAACGAGTTGCTACACTTTTTCATTGGTGAGTCTGGTAAAAATATATTATATAGGTTGTATATGTTCTTTTATCTATGCGATAGAAAGGAATTTAGTCACATTAATTGGTTATGAAGGTTATTTTTAATGAAAACAAAAAAAAATATTTTTTAGATTTACCACCATTCTTCTCAGTGAGTTCCCACTGATCATGAGTTTCTTTTTCAAATCATGCATCAAATAAATTCAATGTGTTGTATTGACGATCCTAGGTGATCTATGTATAAAAACATAATATTAAAGAGTTTTGGTGGCTATTTATGGTCCCATGAGAATACTAAAGGGTTTAATGGTGATATGATTAATGCTTAAAGTGGTGTGACTCTTTTACTTGGTGATGATGTCATCCAAAAAACATTATACTATTTGTTAATGTGGTGTTTATTTCTTTTCTTCATGAGATTCTACTTCATGAGTTAAATATATCTTCCATCTTATATTTATTCTCAATATATTATGAATTAATTATGTTTCTTTATTTAAAAAAAAGAAAAATAATGACAATTATATTAAAATTGGTAAATCACTATTTAATAGAATTTACAAACAACATAAATATTTTTGGAGTTTGTTTATAAATTTTTTAAAATAGAATAGAATAAGAATAATGTTTTTACCAAAATAATTTTTTAAAAATATAAATACATTAAAAAATATGGAATTTCATTTTTTTGGATGATATCAAATGGAATTTGTAAATATAATAGAATAATAAAGGAAAAAATGATTTATATCAGGCCAATATTATAATTTTTTCATAGAATATAATACAAAATAATATCACAGTTTACCTAATTATATCAAAATATAAAACAAATTACTTTTTGTTGATATTAGTGTATCTAGGAAAATAAATTAAATATTTCATAGTTCTCTTAAATATATTATACATAGATTTTATTGTTTTCTTGTAAAACAATATGTTGTAATTGAAGAACATGGATTCATAAATATAAAATTATTATTACATGATTCAATATGTCATTCGGTATTTTTTTTTACAAATATAGATTTTTAAATTAACCTTTTTATATCTATAATGGAGCCGATTCATAAATTTCATCTATGGTTTATGATTTTATGTTTTCTATGATTATGTCACGGTTTATTTAATTATTACTCGTTTAAATAACAAATAAGATAACCACATTTCAAGATTTCCTCATCCAATACTCAAGTGGAATTTTTAATCTAATTGTCGTGATCTATTAAAATAACCCTATATATATTCCAGAAATATTATTAGTCAATAAAATTATAAACCGTTAAATTTATATTGAATGAAATATCCAAAAATTCATGGTTAGGACCGTTAGTGGGTTAGCAATGAACCAATTCATGGATTTAAATGAGACATAATTTTCTTAAAATATATGATTATTATGAAATGCTAATAAAAGGTTCACATAAATGATTCATTTTACAAAAACCTCTCTGAAGATAGACAATTTTCTTGGAACACACCAAAATTCAATTTAATGAGTATATAACTAATCAAACACATCACACACAGGTTTAGTATTACTATTATTTAAGAACTATTGTACATATTTATTTTTATTTAATGGTAAGATTTTGATTCAGTGTTTTTTAATGAATTATATATTTGTACAAACCCGAATATTTAATGGAAGTGTCTTATTAAATGGATTAAATATGTAATTTTAAATGGTTTAGTTATGAATAAAATATATTCTATTTTTTATAAATTAGTTTTTCTGTTATTCTATATCACTAGAAACATTATATTGTGAAAATAAATTTATTTCAATTTCCATGTTAGAAATTATTTTTTAAAATATTTTGTATTTTTAAAATTTGAATACATAATGAAAATATATGAATTTAATTTAATTCATAATTTTTAATGAACCTATATTTTCATTAAATTCTTCACAACTATGTAATTTAAATGACTTGTTTGAATTTTCATTATATTTTGGGAGAAATGTATAATTATGTACTAATCTTATTTTTATAGATAAATATGGTAAAATTTATTTGATATTTGTTGTATGTAGATTCATGCATTGTTAGTTAAAAATGTTATATGGATAATATTTCATTTTTATGTAATGAAATGAATCTTGAAAAATTTATAATAATATTATCAAGATGAAGAGGTTTTCTATCAAAGTATTATTTTCTAGTAAATTCCAACATAAGATATTTTTAATGATCATGTATTTTATTTATTATTTGAAGTGTATTAATTTCATAATAATTTTGTAATAAGATGAATTGTAACAAATTTCTCAGATATATATGGGGTTATGAATGGATAAATGATTTAATCTATCACTAATCATTATAGATCATGTGTTGACAGAAATATGAATAATGTGAACTTGACTGAATTAAGAATGTTTCCATATTAACATTAAATGCATGAAATTTATTTTAGTTATACACAATATCTATCTCTAATTAAATATTATTATTATCAAAATAACCAATTGTAATGTTTTTCATAGAATAAGGAAAACAGCCACAAGAGTGGATGACATTATTAGAATGTAATTAATAGATTAAAAAAACTAATATTGGAAACCAAACATGATTATTATAAATAATAAAAATTATAATACAATATTATACCCCAAAAATCCAACTACAACACTTATAACAATCAATCATACCAAAATATAGTCATCATAATCCATATACACTTATCAATATATGAATACTTTAATATTTAATTGTTAGTTCAAAGAAATTTAGGGAGAGATTAAGATGGATAAGTCTTTTTTTGGATCTGAATATGATGTTGAAGACTAGAAAAAAAATATAATGTTGATCAATCACCAACCACCTAAAGAAAACGTCAGTCCATATATGGGATATATCATAGTGTGATTGTTTTATCCTATAAATGTGGATCCTTTATATATTTTAATGTGAACATTCCTTTTATTGGAAATATTATTTCTCATTTATTTGTCGCATTGAGTTTCCCCTATGAGGCCTTTATATAAAATTTAGACATAACTTTTTTTTCACTTATGAAAATAAGATATAATTAAATCCACATTTTAATAGACGTATAAGGGATCTCTTAAAAATTATGATCTATGAGCCTTATCAGAACCACCTATTACCGAAATAAAATTGTCTTTCAAGACTTCACTTTTCCATAATAAACTTTACATTTTATATTTTATAAGGGAATAGTAGTATTTATTGATTCTGGGTTTCTTTTAATAAATGGAAATTGAAATCCCATTATTCCACTCTATTGAAGATATTACAAACTCTTAATATGAATATTTATAATTCATCATTTTTTGTATTCATAGACTATAGGAAAATGTGTTTTATAAAATATATCCTATTTATATTCTGAAAAAAACTATTGACCCACCATTTGGGGAAGTTTCCAAGGATTCTATATAAGGATCCTTGGATTCCTAGAGTAGTTGTATATAGATAAACAAAAATAATTCTACTTCATTATATACATTATTTTCTACCAAACCTAATTCTCTATGATCTATGAATCCTCATTCATAATATATGAATGTTTTTAAAGATAAATGATTGATAGATACCCTTATTATGCATGTTGTGAGATGATTATTCCATCAATAACATGTAAATACAGTCTACATATATGTGGAAGTACATGATAAAATTCATTTATTATTTTTTATTATAGAATGTTATACAAATTATGAATGAAGACAAGGGAAATATTGAGAATCTATAGGGTAAAATTAATTCATTAGTGTTATCATTCATACAATTATTGTAGATGGAACAATTGGATTTCATGCATCCTCTTATATCATAGATAATTGATCAGGTCGGTTTATAGTGACTACATCAATGCATTTCAAGCATAAAATTACATATGATTTATGTATATTTCTATATAAACATATGGTGGTGAAGTAGAACCATCGGGTATTTGACCACCCACCAGATAAAATAGTGATTTCATCATTCTCACCACAGTTATAATATCAATGTATCCATCTTGTATAGCCTCATCTGTATCCCAATATACATGGTTCATCATTCCTTTTTAGGGAGGAATTGATTTGATCCATGATCCACTCACTCAACAATAGTCATTATATTTATTGAAACATCCTAGAATAAATCCCTTACTACCATTAAGACCACATTAGTAGTATTTAGTGCCTACACCATGGAAAATAAATCATCTCAAGACTCCTATGAACATATATATTATATATTTTGTCTTGATAGATGACCATCATGATATATTAGTTTTACTAGAAATGGAATGTTCTAAAATAAATGAACAGAAGTTCCCTTCACTTCCTTTCTATGTTAATGTTGAGATTTCTCATCCAAATAACCATCAAATAAAATAGGAAAAAAATCACCATGATTATTCCTTTCTATATGGAAGTTATTCTCGTTTATTTCCAAAACTAAAACTGCATTAGTTTTACATATATTTAATCACCTTCATCAACAATGTATTCTATATCTAGAGGGGATTAGGAGGGCTCCTTCTAAACACAAAAATATTCCACAATATATTGGTTCAAATTAAATTGATTTTTATCTAAATATAAAAAATGAATTAATTAATTAACTATAGACTAAAGTAAATATGTGTCCAATATGGTGAAAGTTAAAATTGGAAGCTTGGAAAAAAACACATTAGTAGACGTGTCATAATTCATGTGGAGGTGAAACAAAATACTATTTTCTAGAATTTTAAATAAATGGTTATATATTCATAGCCTAAACTAATCCCTCCACATATAATCATTATTATTGAAGAAAACCCATCAATATTGGAAATAGTTTCAAAAAATCTCATATTTATCTAATACTCAATATTTTTTAATAATTATTTTAAATATATGAGAATGAAGTCTATGATGAAAAAACAAAACAAGAATACCATTATAATTATGTAAAAAATACACTTGGAATGACATCATAATTATTGGAAACACATGTAACCATTTATAACACCAAGTACCTTCATGAAAACATTAATACTTGGAATTTCTGAGTTATAATTAACCTGAATAGAAGTGAAACCCCAAAAAAAAGTCCTCCCATAGAGGTATATAAACACCATCACAATCAATGGGATAACATCCATAACCCTCTAAATTATTAAGGTCTATTGAGACCTCTATAAAATATTATGGTGATGCCCTGTCTCTGTGAATTTTAAGACAACTATCACCCACTCTTTTATAAAAAAAACAATTTCTAGAGGAATTTATTTTGAATAATATATTTTAAAAAATAGAATATGTATTCCAATTTAATAAATTTCATCTCCAAAAGGAGATAATATTTAAATGTGTATTGAAAGAGAATATGACATTATTACAAATGACTAAAGATGCATTGCAAAATGGATATAATTTAGTTTAAATGTTTATTGGGTAAATGTGGGTTCCCTAGACCCATCATGAGTATTAAAATTTTATTACCATTTCACCAATATAGGGAGATATGAATTACTTATTAATATAATACATTTAATGAATTTGATTTCTCGATATTATTTTTTGAAATTATATGGGAAAATATCGAGAAAAGGAACTAAGACAATGTCTGATATTGAGGCCTATGGTTCCTGGAGTTATTATTTAAAAAAGGTAAAATTTTTAATATCACGCACGGGTGACTTTTCTGAAAAACTGATATAAATATTAAAATAGTGCTCGGACCAGAAATATGAGGGTACTGTTGAGCGTAGATAAGTAGCTTCACCCTAGGTGTGGCCTATCATTGTTCAGTGAAAGTCATCTGTTGAAAAGGTCACAAGGGGAATAACATTAAATAAAATAATTAAATAGAAATTATTTTATATTTAATTTCTAATAATGCATAAATAGTATCTCATATTGGAACACTAAGATAACTATTATACTTAAAAGGGTGTGTTTTCCTTAGGTGCAGCCAAACCTCAACCAGCATGGTTCGAAGTTGAAAGTTTGATTTTGGATGTGGAGTTCATTATAATATGTAATAAAAATATTTTTTTGAACATTATGTGTTAAAGTGGAAGAAATTTCACTATTTAAGAAGCTATATCACAAGAATTGTGGATTTTATCCATAACCCTGGAATCCCCTTAATTCAATGAGAATGAATGTGTCTCATGATGATGAACGTCGGCGGATTAAGGATTGACGATGATACAGACCTCTATTATTCGTCAACAACCAATCATATCATCAAGGTAAGGTGTTGGTATCGTTGTGATTTATTCTCCCCTTATTGAAATCAAATGATGAAAATGGACCATCCCAGGAAGAGGTTGATCTGTGGGTTAGTCATTCTTGGAGGGTGGAAAATTATTGTGAGACTAAAGGTAATATGTCTCGATGATTATTCTAATTTTGGTTTCTTCATGATCGTTCTAACATTAATGAATAAACTCCGAACGAACATGTCCAACATCTTTTATTTGTCTGTTCATGTGATTAATCCCACCCCCTAAATCTATCATGTTCTTCATTCATTCTTCTCCATTTGAAACCCTACGCAAACAATCAATTGTTTCTCCAATGATCCATGGAGAAAAAATCTGAGACTAAAGGTTCTGATCTGAAATGACATTGAAGAGGTGAGATAAGAGTGGAGTAGGCAGTCGGTGGCTCACAGAAGATAGTTTGATGAATGGAAGGCCACTGGGAAGGTGGTCAGTAGTGAGGGAAGCATATGGCTCTATGGGAGACCATGATCTGGTGGATCATATAGCTACATTCTTGTAGGACCATACTAAAGAAGGATTCCATGGTGGAATAGGCCGCTTGCAGTGGATGTAGGGGGAAATGGCTCAAGGGCTGCATTAGAGGAGGACCCCACATTAGTATGGCCATAGAAATAGGGGACCATGACACAATGATATCTGCATTGAACATGGTAATTCTTGGAATGGGATTGAATGACCAACCAGTGCGGTGTAGGAGCTCATCCACACGTGGCAGGTCTGCCTGGGCAAACCAGTACGGCCCAGACCAAGTCGGGTCGGGTTAGACCCAGACTAGCTCGAACCCTTTTAACTAAATTTCTTGTATCATTCCAACCATGTGTATGTCTTAGAAGTTTAATATGGTGTTAGTACCCTTTCTAAGAGATGATACTTTTGATATACTCTAAGTGAGTTTTTATAGAATTTGTTTCATGACCTAATGGCTTGAGGAGTAGGTTCTCCCTGAACAAGTGTGGTATATGTGTAACCATGTAGCTGGATGTGACTATGTGACTTGGTTGATTACATGACCCATCAATGATCCATGTGACATTGACACTTCATGCTTCATCGATGCTCTATGACCCATCAACACTTCATGCACCATTGACTCCCCTTGTGCCATAGATGTCCCAAATTCCATCACCACACTGCTTTCCATGATGCTCAATGTGCCACTGGAGATCTGTGCACCACTCAAGCTCTGTGCACCATCAACGCTTCATGTGATATTGACTCTCCGTGCTCTATTGATTCTCTATGGGCCATTGAATCTTCTAGATTCATAAAAAATGGTAGATATGTGGACTAAAATTATAAATCCTTCTGTTCAGGATTTAGACATATACATGTTTGAGTTGATCGTATTGACTATTATTAGTGAGTTTCCTTAGAGGTGTATATTGTGTGTTTCCATTGTGGTGTACTTTATGTGTTTCCTTTGTGGTGTACTTAATTTATTTCCCTGTTGTATACCTTTTTGGTTTAATGGTCCCTACTGAGTACTATTGTATTCATACTTACATGGGTTATGCTCGTACGTGCCATGTCTTGTGTAGATGGTCGATGCTTAGATTGAAACCTAAGTAGATTGGGACATGGTGGTGATTAGAGACTGGTCAAACATATGAGGTGTGATTCATGGACATCAGACAATGGTTTTTGTACCTACCCATGAGATGGGGTTTTCTACAGATAAGATTTAAGAACCTGTATTTTTCTCTTTTTTTGTTTGGGATTCTATTCTGTCCTTGTTCTCTTTTCAGTTTTTTGTTGACTTACTATGATTTTGGTATCTTAGTGGTATGAATTATTTTTTACTTAGTGTTTTTATTTCATCACATTTGTGCTTTAATATGGGTGTGTGTACATGTACTTAGTAAAATTCATCCCTTTTATAGGATATCCCTACTCGGTGCTAGTTTCAATCCCTTGGCCTATTTGATATAGGACATGGGTAGTCAAGACATTGGACCCAAGGTATGGGTTGGGACATATTGGTATAAAAGGAGGTAGTTCTACATAAGGAACCAAGAGACTTTGAAATTGGTTTTGGGAAACAGTTTTAAGTGTTTTGAAATCAAATTTTAGGCCAAGTAATCTAGAGATGGGGTGGCATCCAACATACCCATACATGGGGATGGATTCTTCATTTCTACATGGTATATGAAAATTATGGTTTCACGTAAAAGATAAATGGTAAAGAATAATATAGGATTCAGTTTGATCATTTGTCCTTCTTGAGTTACTGTCAGCTCAACATGTATACTCTATTGATTGTGGTATGTCTTGATCTATTTCAGGATTCCTCCATGAAGATAGCTATCCAGAATTTTAATTCATGATCTCGAGGAAGATCTACTTTGCAATGAGGCACCAGTATGAGGTCCAATAAAAAATATAGAACCTACAGGCCATGTATAAATGATACCACCACCCTTAGAGTATAATTTACTACCAGAATTACCAGTAGAGGTTGTGCACTAACTGTGTGTTTTTCATGAGTTCCAAAGGAAGTGACCTCCCAAGTTCAAGGGTGAGCCTGACCCCTAGGTAGCATAGGATTTTCAAGAGGCAGTTACGCATATATTTCACCTAGTGAGGATGCCTCTCAACCAAATGAAAGTACTTCTCGTGAGTCTTATACATGTATTGTCATGTAGATGGTGGAGCTTAGTGGTCACTAGGCATGAGGAGACAACAATCGTGTGGACTGACTTGGAGGATCTATTCATGTATGAATTCTTCCTAGGGATGTTACACTTAGTGCATATAATGAAGCTATTTCATCTGCAGTGGGGTAGCTAGACTATAGCGGAGTATTCCGTGAAATTTATAGATCTTTCTCTCTACTCCTTGGATATGGTACATGACCTATTCTTCAGGACATGGACCATCATGTATGGGCAACTCCAAGAGATTTTGAAATCCATGACAACCCTTAGTATTACAACAAATGCTAGGGTACTATAGTGAGCTATTATAGTAGATAGATTTATTGGGAGAAGACTCTAGTAGTGGGAGCTACCATTGGGTGTCATGTAGTTGAGTATTTGGAAGAAGGTAGCCAACATCTGACATAGGGATCCAAGAGGATCAGACACTTTAGGGGATTACCCCAGGACTTGGGGATAGTGGTGCAAGGCTCTAAGGAAGAGATATTCCACCAAAGGAATGATTTTTCTACTCGTGTGGCGGTTAGGGACACATGACCCAAGAATTCTAGACTCATCATACGAACAATCACCTTACAATCAAGGGACCGTTTAGGTAGAGGTGAAGGAAGAAATAGGGAATTCCTCTAGCTGGAAAATGTGGTAGAGGTTCTGGATGGGTAGTAGGAGGTGGGCGGAGGTTCGAGGTACCACCACCACCCCCATGTGGTCCACTAGGGGATTAAGGAGCTGGTGGGAAGGGATGATTCCATCCTAATGTGATGAATTATTATGACACACCTTTTATATATATGACTAAATTTATGATATGTTTCTTTTCCAACCAAGAATTAGTTTTTATAAGCTTGGGTTTCAGTCACACATTTCTTTCCATGAACCTTGTTGAAGACATGGATATTCCATTGAAATCGTTAAACTCATCCATAAGATTAGATACTTCTGTAGGAGGAGATTAGATGATTACAAACTACATCATACAATGCGACCTTACTCTTGAGGGAGAGACTTTTGGTTGTGATCTCTTATTGGTAGTGTTGATGCCTCAATACGTCATCTAGGGTACGGACTGGTTATCCAAAATCGTTCCCTTGATTGAATATTTTAGGAACATAGTGTGGTGTATACATGGACATGAAAATAGGTTTTACTTTGTTGAGGAAAAGGAAAACAACGATGTGAAATATGGACTCACATATAGGAGGGTGCTTCTGATCACTCACTAGTTGTCTACTGTGACCCTCAATGCTATGTATGAAATGAATCGATTGTTTCTTGTAGTGGAATATGAGTATGAGCACGTATTTCCTGATTAAATTTCATAATTACCAACTCAAATGGATGTGGATTTCTACAGTGATCAATACCCCAGGATGGCATTGATATCTACACATGCATTCAGATGGCTCCCATAGAGATTCATGAGTTAAGGGTACTGTAGTAGGACTTGCAGTGAAAGGGCTTTTTTAGACCTAGTGTTTCATCCATGGTGGCCCCTGTTTTGTTTTCCATGATGTTAGATGAGAGCTTAAAATTATTTTTGGACATTTTTCACCTAAACCATGTTACTATGAAGAACAAGTATCCACTACCGATGATTAACAACCTCTTCGATCACCTGAAGGAACGGAAGTGGTTCTCAACGATATACCTCATATGTGGCTATCACTAGCATTGAATACGGGATGAGGAAATCTCTATGGAAACCTTAATATGTCAGCGAAACCCCTATGAGAACATAGTGATGTCATTTTGTGTTATGAACACCCCAATAGTGTTCTTGGGACTCCTAAATAAGATTCTCTAGCCTTACATAGATAGGTTTGTAGTGGTCTTAATCAATGACATACTTGTGTACTCGATGTCCAAGGAGGAGCACTCTATACACATTAGGATGGTCCTGGAAACACTCTAATAGCATCATCATTATGGGATTCTTTTGAAGTTTTAGTTTTGGAAACATGATGTCCACTTTCTGGGATATGTCATTTTATAGGTTGTAGTTATAGTATATCTGTGAAACATTAAAGCGGTTATTTCTTGGGAGCCACCCAAGTTTGTTACCAAGGTGTATAGTTTTCTAGTTTTGGATAGATTTTTTTAGATGTTTGGACCTGAATTTTTCAGGGTAGAAGCACCATTGAAGACCTTGACATGGAAAGGGAATCCTTTTGTGTGGACAGGGAAGTTCCTGTAGTGCTTTCTGTAGCTAAGGAATAGGTTGACGAGGGATCCCATATTCAGATTAATGGATGAGGGTGTTGAGTATGTGGTGTTATGTGGTGAATCCGGTATTTTTCTTGTTTGTATCCTGATGTAGGTGAAATAATTTATTTTCTAGGGTTCTTGCATATTGACCGAGCTTGAGATGAACTATGAAACCCATGATATAGAGTTGGAAATTTTATTCTTCACAATGAATGTGTGGTGAAACCACCTAATGGGTGTGTATTTTTACATCTACTCTAACCCCTGGAGACTCAAGAATATATACTCTCAAAATTATTTAAACATTAGACATAATAGTTGTTTATAATTCTTCCAAGAAAATTTCTTCAAGATAGTCTAAAATCTTGTGAAGGGGAACATGGATGCAGATACACTCAATTGGATATCGAGTTCACAGATACAGAATGAGGAATCAAAGAAGTTATCCTTATTGTAGAGATACTTTGTGGATAAATATGATGTAGCTTATTTCAAATCGATTGTGGTAACCTATCCACTCTAACAACGATTCAGGGAGGCACAACTCAGAGATATCTGCTGTGAGACTACATGTAATTAGATATCCATAGGGCATTCCCCTAATGGATATTCCAAATGTGGGGAGCACTTTGTTCTCATTATAGGGTGTACAGATGTTACAGTGTCAATGGAGGAGTAGGTTTTGAGGGAGTTCAATACTTTCCATTCTGCATTACATCCAATAATTATAAATATGTATCAGGACCTTCGACATCAGTTCATGTGGCAGGGTGTGATTAAGGTAGTGTCATAGTTTGTTTCTCGATGCCTCACATTTTAGTATGTAAAGGTTGACCACCAGGTTCCAGTGGGTTTGAATCTACCCCTTAATGATCCATAGTGGAATTAATAAGTGATATAAATGGAATTTTTTATGGGTTTACCATGAAAATCCTGGAGACACAAAACCATCTGAGTGATCATTTATCAACATTCCATGATGGTCCACTTCCAACCGATATGTGATCTGAACTCAGTAAGGAACTTGGGATTCCTCTATGTGCAGAAGATAGCTTGGCTTAATGGTGTTCCATCAGTGATCATCTTATATCGTGATTCTCACTATACATCCGGGCTATGGAAGGAATTGTTGGAGGCCTTTGGAACTCATTTTCACATGATCGTGGTGTTTCATCCCTGGAAGGATGGCCAGATAGAGATTCCCATCAAGGTTCTAGGGGACATGTTATGTGCTTGCATCACCAACATTGGATGTAGTTGGGATAACCACATAACTCTCGTGGATTTTTCATATTACAATAACTACAAATCCACAATTGGTATGACACTGTTCAAGGCCTTGTACAGACAACCATGAAGATCACCAATGCATTGGATAGACCCATGAGAGTCAGCAGTCATGGGTCTAGAGTTGGTGTCGGCTAACACCGAGAAGGTTCATATCATCCAGCAGTAGATGAGTACTACAAAGAGCAGGTATAACTCATATGTCGATAGGTGGTGGAGGCCTTTGGAGTTTCAGTTGGGAGACTACGTGATCTTTCAGGTCACACCTCTATAGGGATTGTAGAGATTTGGCTAGGGTGGTGAGTTACCTCCGAGATACATCATCCATTTTTAGATTTTATTTAATGTTGGTGATGTGTCATAACCCCTAGCTTTACCCCACAATATCATCGGGTATATGGTGTATTCCATGTGTAACTTATGAGGAGGTATGTGCATGATCCATCACACGTCATCGACTAGGGGAGATGGACATTGACGATGGGATGCCTTTTATTGAGTACTTTATAGAGATCCAACATTAACAGGAAAATATTTTTCATGGGTGGCCAATTCCTCTAGTTCACATTTAGTGGAAGCATGAGAATCTATATTAGTGAACATTCGAGTGGGAGGTTTAGATTCATGTCATTCCCCTAGCCTTTTTGTTGAGTATCCATTGTTTTGACTTTAAGGGACATAAATCACTAAGGATGGTAGAATTTAATGACTATGACTTTACTGATTTTTCTTATCTTTTTGGGAACATTATAAGACCATGAATGGATAAGATTTTTGATTCCAAGGCCTAGGGTTCACAGAAATATTGATTGAAAAATGTTATGTTTTTAATATCTCACTCGTGCAACTTCTCTAAAAATGGAATTAACTCTTCAATTATTGTCCAAATTTTAAATTTGAGGGAACCACAGTGTTCAATGTTTTGGACATGTCCAAGGTACAACAAAACATTGGTTAGTGGGGATCATTTGTAGAAATTGTTTTAAGGGGCGTAACCGTAAATAAATAATTAAATAATAATTATTTTATTTTGAAATAATAACAACTTATAAAAGTAACTCAAACAATAAATACAAGACCTCCATTGATTTTTAACAGGGGTGTTTTCTTTAGGGGGAATAACCTCGATCAGTGTGGGTCAAGGGAGAATATTATATTTTGGATGTATATGTCATTAAAATATATAATAAAAATATTTCGTAGAATGGTACATGTTTATGCAACTGAATTTTCCCATTTTAATAAGCCATGTTAGAGGAATTCGGGTTTTTTTTCATAATCATGGAATTATCCTAAGGAAGTAGAATGAAGATACATACCAATGACTAATGTTGGTGCATTGAGGATCGACGATGACACGGACCTATAGTCTTCGTTAACGACTGATCCAATCATCGAGGTAGGGTGTTGATCTATCTGTGATTTCTTTTCCCTTGTTAGAATCAAAATAATAAAGAAAAATAACCCATAAATTAGTTGAACTATGGTTTGGTCATTCTTTCATGGTGTAAAATTATTAAGGGATTAAAGAGTATAGATTTTGGTTATTATTATTCTATAGGATTATTCATGATTCTGATAACATAAAAAGATCAAGGTGGAACAAAAAATTCCAAGATCTATTAATTGGGAGTTCTTGTGATTAATCCTTCCCCATATATATATCATGATCTTGGTGCATTATTCTACCTTTTAAAACCTACTTTAATTATCCATCGTTGTGCCCACGATCAATTTTTCAACGATTTGAGAATGAATGTTATTATCAATGACAGTATTGGAGAGGCGTAATAGGAGTGAAACATGCAAGTGGTGGCTCACAGCGGAGGGAGTGAAGAAAATAGGGACATCGGTAGGGGGCCGATGATGAGGGAAGCATGCACCTTAATGGGAGGTTGAGTTCCGACCTACCACATAATCGTAGTCTACTAGGACTATGTTGAAGGATTAGTTCGCGATGGTGAAGATCATGGAGGGCAGATAGGCTCTGCGGATGGTGATCGTGGTGGTGGATCTGGCAGGACATGACTTAGAGGCCATGTTAGAGGAGGACCTTGAGATTGTAGGGATGCGAGACCAGGGGGACCAGGACATGGTGTCGTTCGCATTGAATGTGGTTTCCATGTTGACCAAGAGCACATGACCATATCGTTCACTAAAGGAGGTGGTCCGCATGCGTCGTGTTAGGTTGCACGGACCATACCACTCCAAGGGGAAGCAGGTTGCGGTCTAGGCCCATAGGACTGGGCTAGTTTGGGCTGTCCGAAATTGGATTCAATCGAGTTAGAAGAACTGGGCTGGGTCATTTAGGAACATGTTGGTTCAGTCCCAGATGAGCCTAAACCTTTTTTACTAAATTGGATTCATCTTCCAAACCCTGTGTCCGTTAAACTAGGAATTTTTTCTATTGAGACACTTTTTATGAGCCTATAATTTTGATATACTCAATGTTAGTTTTTTGTGGAATTTACTTTATGAAATAATTGTTTTATAAGTAAATTCTCAAAAAACTCGCTCAGTGTGAGTGGAATACTACAACTGGATATGAAAAGGTTACTATAGGGGATTGATTGACTCATCAATTCCCCATGCACCATTGATTCTCTATAAAAAAAATAAATTCTATGTGCTCCCTAGACACTACGTACACCATTGAGTCCTGGATTCCATCACATCTTCGGACACCACCGACTCTCTGTGTGCCACCGAGGCTTTGTGTGATAATAACGCTCTATGTTCTATCGATGCTCTGTGTTCCATTGATTCTCTAGGAGCCGCCAACACTTCTTATGTCATAGAGACTGATTGATCTTTGGACTACAACTATAAATTCTTCTCTTCATTATTTAGACTTATATTTCTTTGAGCAGACTGTATTGAATGTACTTCGTGTGTTTCATTTGTGGTGTACATAGTGTGCTTTTTTGTGGTGTAATTCATGTGTTTCCTTTGTAGTATGCTTGATTTATTTCATAGTGGTTTAACATTTTAGTTTCACGGAAACTATGGAGTATTGTTTTATTAACCACTGCACGGTCGATGCCAACTAGTGTTGTGTCTTATGTAGATGATTGATGATTTGATTGAGTCATTCTTATATTTGGACATAGTGTTGTTTAAAGAGAGGTTTGATATATGATGTGTGCTTTAGTGACTTCGTACATTAGTTTTTGTACCTACCATTTAGGTAGGTTTTTCTGCGTATGAGATTCAAGAGCTTTAACTTTCCTTTTTTTGGTCGGACATGTAGTCTAGCCTTGTTTATTTTTCTATTTTTTTAATATCATACTTTGTTATTGTTATTTTAGTGGTATGAATGTTTTTTTACTTAGTGTTTTTAAATCAGAATTATTGGTCTTGGATGTGGTTTCATGTGTATATGTAATGATGAAAATTACCCCAATTTGTAGGATATTCCTACATGGTACTAGTCACCATCCCCTAGCCTATTATAAGGGGGCTTGGGAGTGTCATCTCATGGGAACATGGGGATGGGTCATGAAAAAAATATTTTTAAAATTTCTTTTGAATTTTTTTATGTTAATTTAGATGGATTATTTTTAGTATCAATTGTCTATATACATTTTAAGCTATAATAATAACATTGGGAGATAATGGAAGTAGTAGTATATAAATTCTTTATGGTCCAAACATGTCATACTAGAAGGAAAAAAAGATGTCGCATTGTTTTTTATTAAGGTATCACAACCACCTTAAATTACATTCAGAATATTGAGATATTTTGATCTCAGGTATGTGATATCATTAGGAATGACTCAAAAATATAAGCACTAGATGTTATTTGTAACATTGGATATTTCTATATATGAACTTGTTTTTGGTCTTTATAATTATATTCATTATAGATCTATATACTTTCATCAAATATTTTATACATGATAAAAACTGATAAATGTATTTTTAGAAGATATTGTGAATTAGGTGTTTCCTTTTTAGAGTGAAATGACTGAATGATCATGGAAAGATTTGTCACTTCGTAATAGAGGATAATATCATTGGCCAATTAACTAGGGTGATAGTGTGCTATATAAGTACAATGACATATTGATAAAGAAACTACCATCCAATATTGAAAAAATATATAAAAATTAATTAATTTATGATTTCACGATGTATTCATAATTTTCTATGATATATAATAAAAAAAATTGATTATATAACACTACAAGTATACTTATGAGGTTTTCAAATATATGAATTGTCATTATCTTTTTGTGGGATATGATGGATCTATCAATAATAAAGGATATATGAATTTTTCTTACTTATATAGAGATAATGGCCAAGAGGTTCACATACAAACTGTTTCGTATGTTCAACCAATTCAAATAAATTAGTTTCATGGAAAACATTGGACCTACGTGTGGGACACTTCAACATTCAGTTCTGAATGATAAACTGTAAATTAATTAATAAATAAACATATATATTATTTAGTTTCAATGTAAAATTATTTCAATAAATTTCTCTATATATATAAATATTTTTTGAAAATAAAATAAAATAAGATAATTTTACTAAAAAAATAAACAATACATGTTATACTTTCATTAAATAATTATTGTTCAAATGATCCAAGTTCATGATTTGTATTTCAGCAAAATAATTATTCAATAACATTAAATTTATGGTTATATTTTCATCATGTTACACCCTGGTAATTTATAATAAGAACATTGTATTTGGTTGCATTTGTGACACGTTATGCCAAGCTTCGAGGAAAATATAACACCCTGAGAGTAAAGATGTAATTTTTTAAATGAATTCAATATCATCAATTTATTTCATTAAACACATCACTGATTTTATCTTGTATTACACACAACACTGATCTTAGATTGTGTTGCATTCAAAACTAATATTATTTGGCATTAAATGCAAGACTGAGTTATACCAAAGAATAATATAGTATTATTTTTAATATCTTCCATTATAGTCATTTACCAGTCAATAGAATGATGGGTATGAATAGGATTAAATAAATTATAAAATGTATAGTTTATAATTGATTATTATTTATCTATTTATTTTTTATAAAATAAGATTCATTTTATAGAAAAATTAAATTTTTCCTAAATAATATTTTCTCCAAAATATGAACTAATCATTCTTAGAGAACATAATTTAAATTTACTTCATTCAAATTTTAGAAAATATATTTTCAAAAAAACCAATTATTATAATCATCATATCAATATTTTATTGGGGGATGTTTTGATATTTTTTAATAGATTTATTTTTTTTATGAATTGTGATTGTACAAAATTTTAATTTAATATATCCTTTTAAAAGGAATTTATTTTGTTAAATTAAAATTATAAATATTTTATAAGTAAAATTACTTAGATTTTATAATAACCAACCCAATTTAGTTTATTTTATTTTTTTATATTTAATTTTAAAATATAAACATTATATTCATTTCAACCTTTTCACATTAAAAACCTCTTTTCTCATCCCCTCTACAATATTAATTTAAAATTAAATTATTTCAATACAAGGAGTTGAATTTTTAAAAATTGATTATATATTTTTAATCATAATAATTTATATCATATAATGTGGTAAAATAAATTTTTATCCATAATTTTTTTGAAAATAGTTAAAATTAATTATCGTGAATAAGGTTAAAATAGGTTTTTGCAGATTACCTGTATTTCTATTGAAATTATTTTTCCCCACACATAAATATTCTTTTAAATAATTTATATTTCATATATATAACTAGTAAATATAAATTATCAAATATTTCTTCTTTTAAATTCTATATTAATTGATAAATTATCCAGGTAAATAAATTGATACCATTTACCTGTGTACAAACAAAAAGTGTAAAAATTCAGTAAACAGAAACACTAATGAAATAACATGACAACATTGTAATAAGGTTTTCTATGGTGGAAAGTATTATCAAAAAAATAAAACAACCCATCCATTAATTACTTTTATAGATCCCAATGAGGTAATGGAGACCTCAAAAATTTGAATATTTCTAGGTATTTAAAAAAATGTCACTCCTCCTTAACTATAAAAGGGAACTCACATCAATCACTACTTAATACCTATTAATACATTTGGATCAACAAAAATATACTAAAATAACTTCCCAAAATCACACAACCTATCATAGAAGCCTTGTTTTTGGAATAAATCATTTCTAGGATGACATTAGTGTACACCATAGGGGAATACCCAATGAATATTTAATGTTCTAAAATAAGGGTATTTATTTTATTACTTCCTACACCTCCCTCAATTATAATTTCACCATGATCATAAAATATCAAATGTATAATAAAAATATTTTTATTTCATAAAAAAAGGTAATTTCTGATAACTGTCTCCACATCCATCAATTGGTTTATGGAATCATCGTTAGTGTGTGCGGTAGACTATAACCTCATGAACTCATGTCATTCATTTTTTCATTTCCAATACTAATGGTTGAGTATGATGATGGATAATAATTATATCTATTAATTATATAACATTACTATTATAATGGATTTATTATATCATATATCCCATATTACTTCTATTTTTTAGGACACAAGATAATGTCAACCATTTCTACGGTGGACTACCTCCTCATGAAGTGACGTGATTCTTCATTCATTAACACTTTACATAGAATGGGATAGGTAATAATATTAATGATTATATGTGTTATATATAAAAAAATTATGATATTAATTATATATTAATAATTATAAAATGATATTTTATCATTTTATTTTTTACACTTATAGATGATAACATCGTTCGTGTACGGGTAGACTACCTCTTACGCAAAGCGATGTGACTCTTTTTTCATCACCACAACACATGTATGAAATATATAATAATTATTAAATTAATAATTTGTTATAAATTATATTTTTGTCATTAATTAAATCTATAATATTACTTATATCCTTGCCATAATAATCATTTAAAATTTTAAAATGGTACTCATGTATATGCCTGAAATATCATCTCTATGATCGAAACATGCTTCATTTTTCCTAACCATCATCCATGATTTGTTTTAAGTTTATTATTGAGGTAGAAATATAATTATTAATTAATTATTATTATTTATTATATTATACAACTATATTATATTTGAAATAATTGAATTTTTCATGATTAAACACTATTGACAACCCAAGGAAATTGTCATTGAAAACGGTGTAAATATTGAATTTTTATTAATGAATGGGTTATATGATGTTATTAAAGGATAATTAATGATATTATTAATATTAATATTGTTCTTTTATAAGTTATTAAAAACTATAAAACCATTATTATTGAGGATAAATCATTTTTAATAAAAATAATGTGTGTGGTAAGTGATTTCATCTCAATTTACTTCCAATTGATATTTATTTTTTATTATGAACCAATTCCTAATTATATGGTGTATAAATTTATCACTTTCTATGTAATATAATTATTCATTCATAATTAGTTTTATTTTATGTTTCACTTTGAATTATTTCTTCAATGGGGATTTTAATTCAGAATTACCATGTGGTAAATGTTATTTTGCAATCTCACTTTCTTTTGTGATTGTTAACTTTCACTATAATTAATCAATTTCAGGATCATTTTTCATGGTTCATTAAATTTCTATAATATATCTATAATCATTTCTTATTTATTTAATTATTTTCTTATCCATATACTCTTTTTACAAATGATTCTTACATTGATAGATTAGCTAGGGAATTGTAGGAAAATTGTTATACTTTAGTTGATATAGTTATTTACTGATAAGGAAGAGTTTATTATAAGTTAAATAGATTTGCTTATACATGATGATCGTATTTTTCCATTTTAGTTGGGTGGGTCCCTATATAATAAATCTTATTGATGAATGAGAGGGTCGCATTAGATGAATTAGTTTTCCAAATTAAGTTGGGGTTTTCATATATTCTAATTAATCTTATGAAAGGTCTTGATGGTAGTGGGTATCATGTTCCTAGTAAATAAAATATGATAATATTTAATTTCAATTTTATAGAATAAATTTTTTGTTATTCATTTTATTTTCACCATGATACTTTCTCTAGATTCATTTCATTCTCAGTTTACTAATAAAATTTAATGTATTTTCATTTTTTTAGCTTTCCATATTGATTATTTCATATCCATATTTTTAGGTGGAATGTGTGTTCATTTATCTTACATTCAATATTGATTATGCATGCTGATTCATGATATATTACACTCTAATTAACAAATACTAATAATTTATCTCATTCCTTATTTCATTCCATTCCACGTGTTATTAAGATTAATCCACAGATTGATTTTTCAAGGATGTTAAGAATTTTATTTTTTTATACACTCTATTTTATTTTATATTATAATTGAAAAATGGGAATCATGTATTTATCATATTCTCAAAATACTAATATGATAGTTCCTTTGGGATTTTTTTGGATTTGTATATATGCCCGTGTAAAAAAAATAAGGCATTGGATCTGAAATACTGGATTTGGGTGACCACAGTTGGTACCCAATGATTTTTTTTGAATCCATGTGAATAATAATTCTAAAAACATATATTAGGTGACATAAAAATATGATAAAATATTAGTATAATTATAGAAAAACATACTAATTTGTTGAAGAGGTATATATTATGTGGTCTTTCATAGAAATTAATCCCTATCTTGATACTAAAAGTGTAAGTGGTTCTTATATAGATGCACCTAGTGTTAATAAATCTGAAAGGATGCATTAGCCTTCACCCAATCGCTACCTATAACATGAGAATGTCATATAATACACAACAATTTTGACACTACCATGGGATACTCCTAGGATAATTCATATTTTATTTCTAAGCCATAATGAAGTATTTGAATGTAAACAAATCCCCAATGAAACCAATATTGATGATTTTGAGATTAACAATGCATAAATATCTAATTTATGTTACGTGTCAAACCATATTTGTAATTACATATTGTGGTTCATAATTTTCTAACCTGATCCAGTTTTTTTCATCCTTTATATATGGCACCTGGTATAAGGAATGGGAACTAAATCAATGATCATAGTCCAAAGTGTTTGATTTGTCCTTTATTTTATGGGTTTAATTTCATATTTCAATGTGATATACTCACCCTATCATTATCATAATATGAGGACATAATACAATGTTTTAAAAATATTTTGAAACTATTCTCTATGAATTATGGATTTAGAGGGAAGAATGAAAGCAGTAGGATGTCTTGTCAAAATATGGAAAAAATAAAGAAGATAAATAAATATTATCCTACTTGAGATAATTTTTTGAAGAAACATCCTAGTACGTCCCTAAGGAAATGAGAGTTTTATACAATTGTGGATATAAGGTACCTTAATCTTGTGATTATAAGGTTATGGAAATGGTTTCCAATTTACAATTTCTCATCTACAAAGAGGTGTGTTACTATACAAATCAATGTCTCAAGGATCAAAGGAATATACATCAAAAGAACCTAATGGATCATGGACATGATTATGGTGTTACATAGAAGTAGGGGAATGATTAATGATCTTGTGCAAGGATCCTATAATTTGATAATATTATTATTTTATCTGTGATATCCTAGTTATAATATTTATTAAATACATAAAGATTGTAATGGATTACATTTTCTTTGAGGATTTGTAAGTTTATGTTAAATGGTATTAATGATAATGAGAAATGATTTATTTTAATGTTGTACTTCATGGAAGAAAATTATTGAGGACATGATAATTCATAATATGTTCTTAATGTTTTGATAATGATTTTATGATTATGAGATAAATGGAATGGGTAATGTAAATTATATTATAGTGACTACCATGTAACTAATTTGTTATTTGTTGAGAAAGTGGTTGTTCTATAATTGATGTAATTTAAATCAACTTTAGATTTACGACTTATATCAAATAATTTGTGTTTTACCTAAAAAATAGGGAATAATTGATTTTTTCAATAAGGTTGTTTGGTAATTAAGGTTAATGCCATTTTTTAGAAATAATACATAATGATAGTATTCACATGTTCTGTATGAGATGATTATAGCCTACTTTATACTCTTTAAGAGATTAATGATATGTTTTCATTGGAAATTTAGTGACCTTATTTATGATTTTTTGGATCTGAATCTTATGAATATTTCATAATTTTAACAATTATTGAAATTATTTGTGTTCAACATTTCATAAGATATCTGTTATTAATATATTAGTTCACTATTTTGTGATTTATGTATATTTAATGACCAATGGTAACTGTATTGTCATAATAATAAATAAATATTAAAGTAATTACTTATCATTATATTAAGGATATTATGTTCTGTTAAATATGCATTATAGAGAAAAAATCAACAAAATATAATTATTTTTAATTATTTCACTAAGTAAAAAATTAATTAAAAACAAAATATGGATGATATTATGATTTTTATATAAGAATATATAATTATTTTATAATAATGTAAAATAATTCCACATAATTAGAAAAAGGGATTTTTAAGTAAAAAAAATTATATTTCCTTCATTTTGTATGATATCAGTGACGTTTTTCATTCATATTTGGTTTATGTTTTTTTGACATTAACCTTCTTTGGATGACCCACATTCTTCTGATAAAGGTTCTCTCTCACTCTCCATTAGTACGTGGATATTAGTTTTCACTTCCATATTCATTTTTTAATTTCCCACATATTTTACCCTACTCATAATCAAATTTATATATTTATTTCCGATGATATTGGTACTTATTTTTTCCCTTATTAAGAGATTGTTTTATTAACCCTTTTTACGATGTGGGTTTTTTAATAATGGTATATACATGTATAAAACATTTTTCTAGTATGATCATGTTTAAATTGTGAGGATGAAATGTATCTAATGTTATTGTAATGTAGCTCAATATGATTTGAATATTAGATCATTGTATTTGATAGCATGTGTGACATGCAACACCAGTCTTAGAAGAACATATAACACCCCAAGAATTTACTATATATTTATTTTAAAATAAACTATGAATCGTTAATATCATTCATTAAATTTGTTTATTATTTTCATATTTGTTACATTAAATATTTAGTTTAGCTTATATTACATGCGTTATTTTATTTCCCTTGAATTACATGCATGATAGTGGTTTAGTAAACCATAATATACTATTAATATTAAAAATTAATATGATAATTAATGACTATACATTAGTAGGGAAAGTATGAATCTGATTAATTAAATTATGAAATATTCAATTAACACATGATTATTAGTTACATATTTAATAGTAATAATTTGTGAATTATTTTAAATAATAATAAATTTTTTCTACAAAATAGTATTTTTCTAAAAGATGGTTTAATCATGCTTGGAGCACATAATTTAAAATTTATTATTATCAATTTTAAAAAATTTATGTCAAATAATAATACTTATTTTTGAAATCGTCATATCAAAATAATATTATGGTTAATTTTTTTTCAAAAAAGCATTATTTTTTATGAATAGTGAAAAATATAAAATTTTATTTCAAAATTACCATTGAATTTAAATAATTTATGTCACATCCCTAGTAAATAAACAATATAAAATTTTTATATTTATTAATATTTTGGAATTAAATATTAATTTTACTTTGAATGGTATTTTATGTCTAATAGCTTACTCAACACCAAAAACAGGTTTCTTTGAAATCCTATATTACACACGACTTTGAGTTATACCGAAAAATAATATAATAATATTAATTGAAATGGCAGTTAACAGCTAGCCATTGTATTGAAGGGAATGAAAAAAAGAATAAAATATTATTACACATGTTAGTTAAATCATTTTACTTTTATCCAATAAAAGTTAGAGGGTTTAATCAAGAATGAATCTGGTTTTATGCATGTAATATTCTAATATTCCATAAAAGATATATTTACAACATTTTGATGGAGAACCCATTTTAAATATAATTTTTGTCCTTTAAATATATTCCATTTTAAAAAATAAACTTCTTCTTTAGAATCGGGATATAAAAATTTACTTTGGGTAAATGTTTTCTATTTTTCTGATAAAGTTTATTTTTAAATGAATAGTAAAAAGTACTGCAATTTTTTTCTAAACTATCTTTTCATATGATTTATTTATATAGTTTGATTGTAAATTTAATTGGGTTTAATGTTTAATAATATTATATTTTTATTCATTAATCCAATTTTGATCATTGGATGTAATTTCACATTGAAATTGGTCATGAACTCATGTCAATCTTTTTGAAGTTTTTACTTCTTAAAAACATGATTTTTAGTTTGGACGACATGAATTAATTTTAAATTAATTTCAGAAAATATTTTGTAATGAATTTGGAAAAATAGATTCCATATTTGGAATCCCGAGGTCCAAATTTTTTAAATATGTAACTTTAATTTTTATACATTATGAATGTTAACTTTAAAAAATATTTTATTTACCGTAGTTAAAGGGAAAATATAATAAAATAAGGGTAAATAATAACATTATAATAATTTTAAATTACCCTAACACATGTCATAACCATATTTTATGATATATTTCCAACCTTGGGATACCTTGGGTTGATTTTACGACACAATGGAGCCACTTGTTTGTGAAAATGGCATTTGATTGCTTTTAATTTAAAGTGAAGGAAAATATAACCTAAACATGTATATTTTAGTAAACTAATTTTTATATGGAGTTATATAAGTTATATTTTTGAAAATAAATAATAATTATATAGATAAAAATATTTCCAACATCTTGGAATTTTATTTATAATTTTTATACATCAAATTAATAAATATTTTTATTACAAAATGATGATGTAGTGATTACTTTATTAATGAAGGATTTAAATAAATGAGATTATAAATATTAAAATAAATTTTTTTTCAATACTTTTAATGAAATACATGGATATTAGGTATGATTAGATGTTTTTATCATATAATTTATTTTGTTTTTATTGAAAGAATCATGTTTTATGGATTTTCAAAAAATTCATGATATGAACAGTATAAAAATTGACATTTATGAGTTTTTTAAAAACAAAATACTATTTTATTAAATGTTATTATATTCCTAAAAATATAATATTCAAAAAAATAACATAGATAATATTTCTCATGTCATTAATGAACAAATTTAGGTTTGATTGGCATTTTATGGTATCTATATTAACCATATAGTATGAACATACAAGAAGACATGGTAATGGTTAAATTAGTTAACTAATGGTTAAAGATAAATGATAGGGTTAAATTTGAAACCAAAAATTATATAAAACCTATTGTTTGAGAGGATATATAAAAATAAACATCTTATATTCGAATTAAATTAGTTGTGGACCTTTTTAAAATCGAAATACCATTTATAATAAAATAAGCTTTCAAGATATTCCTAATGTACCTACATCCCTCTTATAAAAGGCCACCACCTCTAACCCATTACTAGAACCTATAAAACCCCATGGATCATCCAAAATATACTATAGTACTCTCACAACATCCCTATATTATTTCTAGAATCCTTACTCTATGAATAAGGCAATTCAAGAAATACTTTTGGCTCAAATCAGAGGGAGTTACCTGTTTTAAGAGGCAGTATCTTATCAAATGTTATTGTACAATATTCAACTTCTCCACTCCCAAATATATTATTATTATTATATAACATAAAATCACTAATATACTCAACATAATTAGACGTTTTTATGTGATTTATTCTAACTACACTTATACACACCACCATCTAATGGATTTAGAACATACTGTATCTGTGGAGGCGAACTACAACCTCATGAAACGATGATTGTTCAATATTATCCTACAACCTTTTATAGTGGCCATTATGATGAAAATATAATTATAAATGATATTTATGATATTTATTTTACCAATATTCTTCTGTAATTATCATTTATAACATGACTTTATGATTTTCATGTTGTATAAATATAATAATTTCATTTGAGTAAGTGCGGACTACCGCCCCCTCAAAATGATATGACTCGTTCAAGGTATACATTGAACATATAAAGGGTTTTGGTAATGAATATTTGTAACAAATATAACATATATATTATACTGTAATTATGATTACCTATGTATAATTTATTTTTCATTCCTTTAAATGTAAAAATGAAATGAAAGTAACATTCATGTGTATGTACAGCTTCCCATCTCCATAAACAGTGCATTTCATTTATTATATCCTAATGTTGTCGAATATTATAAATAAATATAAAATGGATCTAATTACATATATAATGGATATATATTATATTTAAATCCATAAAAAAATTATTGAGATAATGGACTTCTGACCACATCGATAATTTGTAATTATACCAAGTTCATTTTTTTACTTAAGTTCCTAACATCAAAAAAATGTATGATATGAACTCAAAAAATTAACCAATTTTTATAACAAGTTAATAAGAAATATAAAAGTAATAATAAACATGAAATTTTTCTGATGAAAGTATAAATTAACAAAATTTTATTATTCAAGAAAAATGAGGAACATACGAGACAAGTCAGACTCGAGGTCATGGAACCTTTCACCCTCCTCTTTTAGATAAATACTTCATTTAAATTATGTATTTTAAATTTATATTTTCTTATGTTTGGATATGTTATATTATATCCTTATTTTTGTAAAAAAAATCCATGTGATTATATACCCTTTTTCTCCAATCAACTCATTTTTTGAATTTTAATGTGATGTTTTTAGGCTGCCGAATTTTTGTAAGGAGAATCTTAACACAGTCTCCATTCATTGAGTTAAATATCCATGTCATTGGTTTTGTTTTATCAAGAATATTTTTGAATTACCTATGATTTTTTTTATACAAAAAATCTACTTATATATGGTGTACTTATATTTTTCACACATAAATATGTCATTGAGTTATCCTTAATCTAAATGTATGCCAATTGAAAGGGACTTCATATCAATATCCTTTTATTGAATAATATCTTGTTGTTATGCACATATATAATCCTATAACGGTTATTTAAAACCACATTTACTCTTTAAATCATGAATTAGTATATTCTCATGATAATTAATGTTCTGATTAACTTTATTCCATAATTATTTTTTATACAAGTGTTTCTAAAGTGGTAATTAAAACATCATTTTAAATGGTTTAAATATTTATTCAGTTTAAAAAATCAATTTCATGGCCATATTTTCAAAATGGGTTTTATGAATTTATATGGATAGGAATGTTTTGAAATTTTTATTTATTTATAATGTTTCAAATTGGTATGTGACACTTTGATTCAAAAAAAATTATTTATTAAATGTTTTAAATGGTTTTTGAAATGGGTTGAATATTTTTATATCTAAAAATTATCTCTTGTGTTTGTAGTGTAGAAATTTTATTTCTCATTTATGATTATTTTATGTGTTATGATTATGTTATGGTACTTGGAAATTTAATTGTTGGTTGCGTGATAAACCAAATGATAGGTGGTTTTGTGAAAAACCAAGGACCGATGGTTACGTTATAACCTCTAATGAATTGGGTATGGAAGTCAGCTGTATGGAAATTCCATTTAGTAACATGTGTGTAAGTTGACCATATGGTTATTCCATTTAAATATTTTTATTCCCTATGTTACATTTATATGCTACACGTTGTTCTCTATGGGATTTATGGTAATCTTTTTGTTACAAAAATGGTAAGCAAAGATAATATATTCAGTGCCGTGTTTTTGAAACTTAATTAAGGTGAAAAGTATTAGTTTATGAAAAAGTATTCATGGTTTACATATTTTTTTGAAAAAATAATAGTTTTCCTTCTTTATGTATCCCTTACTGAGCCTTTTATGATCATCAAAATTTTGAAATGATTTTCACAGGACATAAAGTGTAATAGAGTCAACGAGGGGATCAATGAAATATTATATGGTCTAAAACACGGAACTAGACATGTTAATTTTTTTTAAGAGATTTTGTTTTATGAAAAAAATGGATAGTGAGTAGAACTGTCTACTTTTAATATTGAATTTGTTATGTATATGTTATGTACCATTTATCTAGAGCTCTAAACCTGATAATATCGACATTGTGAATTATTAACATAATTCAAGATTATGTAATGTTTAAGTATAGCGAATTATAATTGGTATCAATGGTCGTTTAAGAAAATGTTATAGGTTAGGGTTTTATTTAAGAATAAGTGAAATAAACATAATGGTTAGAATATTATAAAGAGACATAGTTATGTTTGATATATTGAATCATTTTAAGACAACATGAATTAGTATATCTTATTTTTTACCCTCCTCATATGATATTATATGATGATTTTACTAATATACTCAAACTAACCTTTGTGTTTTTAGTAAATGGATCAATCTAACAAGATAAATATTAACAATAGATGTGAATAAAACAATGATGGTTTTCTGAATAAGAAACTGAATGAAATGGGATCTATAAACAGAACACTTGTGGTTATTTTCAACCAACTATCTAGAGTCGTGACTGACCACATGAACCTTGGTAATTTTTAAAAGAAATCTTATATGAGAGAAATGAATCCCAATGGGAGTTCAGGTAATTAAAATAAAGGTAAGTATATTTAAAAACCTATGTGTCTGGGATGTGGAAACAAACACATATGAAAATTATTCAAAGGGATAAGAAGATGATTCAGATTTGGTAATGAAGGTTATAATACAAGAACCTTCCATGGAGAAATGAAGTGTCCAGTTGACTCTAGGAAAGGGAAAGAAGCTCTTTCTAAGGGCTCATTTGAATGTTTTAAATGTGGTGTGCATGATAATTATAAAAATAGATGTCATATGAAGAAGTTTTGTGAATGGGATCAGTAAGATCATACAAATATATGTTTATAAATTCTTAATTCCATTCCAATTGAAGATGAGAAAACTGAAAATCACATATGAATGTTTTGGATTATTTATGAGCTCATGTTTTGACATTAATAAAATATGAGGACATTATGCATGATTTTTTTATAGGAAAGAAGTATAAAATAATTATATGGAAAAAAACATTAATAAAGGATCACAAAGAATGTTATAGTATTAAGATGTCTACATTTTTTAAATTTGAGAGTTATGTTAGATATCTGGTTGATGAAAGGTTTAAAATTATTAATACTCTTTGTTGATGGGATTACATTGGAATACATTTCTCTTGTATATGTAACCCTACTGTTTTTATGTGAAAATTAAATTTCCATGAGAATTGTCTTTTCTTTGGTGGATATAGTTATAAAGAACCATTTGGGTTTATATGATTCTTGAATTTGAGGCAATTACATGTTATTTCTTTTTGGGATGAAAATGCAAAGTACGAGATAACATTTTACATTGAAATATGTTACAGTTATATTTTCAGTATTTATCTCATTTTATTGAATGTTATAAAATTATATAGTTTTTGAAAAAGGAAAACACTTAGAACCTGTGACAACCTATCACGTCGATTAAAGCTGTGCGAATCAAATTTACAACCAATGTATGACTGGGATTTATCGCCTACCCCTAGACTACATAATCTCCCTGGTTAGTTTGACTAATTTTTTTTGTCAAATGATTTTATGGATTAAGAAAAATTTAATTTTGGGAAATTATGGTTTATCAAATGTTTATCATTATAATAGGAAAATGAATTGGTGATTAGGTGAAAAAAGTTATTTTGGAGGACATTTTATCTTCTTGGAACACAATATTCCAATGAAAAATAGAATACTACGGGGTTTTATTTGAAGAGTAATGGAATAATTTTATTTTTTATGAATCTATTTTTTTGTTGTGGACATATAAGGATCCTGGTTATTGATGGAAATGATTAACCTATGTTGGAGAATATGTGATTAGGTTAATTACTTTTTATTATTAGACTATAAGAGTATATGATGTTGTTTGCAGATAAATGTTACGATTTTTGTTGAAGACTATGTGATCAAATTCTTCTGTGTTCTTGGTGTCAATCATAGTTTGGATTATATTGATGAATTTTATGTAAAATTTCGTTTTGAATGGTCATTGTTGAACTTTGGGTATTGTTTCTTCAATTTTGGAGATTAAGAGTAGTATTTCTTTTTATAAAATATTATCTTTTTTAGGGATTATCTGAACATGTACTAACCATTTTGGTTTTGGATAATGTATAATGAAATGGTAAATATATCGTTCTCTTTTGGTGTAATATGTTATTCATTGGATGATGATTCTAGAGATTGAGGTGTGACCAATTCTTCTTGAATACTCATAGTTTGCATAATGGATGTGGTTTTAGTAGAAACTTGTTAATAGATGAAAAATTACTCAAAAAGTATGTATATTTCCATATGTTCTTTTTCTATCTCATAAATAAATTCTCCAAATATATGAAATGGTACCTAAATAAATGTTGTATGTTTACTTTTCCTACTAAGGAATCAATGACTATTTAACCTATCAGAAGTTTGTGGTTTGTGGGGGGTGTCAACTTTCTCTTGATCATGTTCTCTATCACTCTCTATCTGAACATGACACTAAGTTTCTCCTCCATATCCATATTTTCATGAAATCTCAGTATATATTATCTTGGCTAAGCTTTTTAATTATCTTTATAGCTTTCAATGTGGTAATTTTAATAACTCTTTTTCCGATAAGGTACTTTTAATGATGTTTCTGAGCCCAATTTTAAAATTTTGAGGACGCAATTCCCAAAAGTGGGTAAGGATGTAACATCTCATGTAAATAAAGGATATAAAATTTTTCTATATATTAATATTTTTTAACATAATATGAATTTTCTATTAATGGGGATGCTATGTATGATAGAGTATTCAATATTCAATTATGGGTTTCATTGAAATCATAGGTTGCACACAACTTTGAGTGATACCAAAAAATAATATGTTATTATTATTTTAAATTCTAGTTAAAGCCTAGAAATTGTATTGGCAGGAATGAACAGAAATTTCAACAATATGATTAAACATGGGTTTTAAAAGTTTTTACTTTTATCCAATAAATATTATAGGCTTAAAATAAGAATGAACCCAATTTTAAGCATAAAATAAATTAATATTCTCTAAAATGTCGATTTAAAGCCTTTTGATAGAGAATCCCTTTTAAATCTAGTTTTTGTCACATTAATATGTTCAATTTGAAAAAATAAACTTTTTCTTTATATGTAGGACATCAAAATTTACTTTAGGTAAATTTAATGTATTTTCTGATAAAGTTCATTTTTTAAATAATGGTGAAAAATAGTGAATTTTAAGACCAAACTATCTTTCAACTGATATATTTATATAGTTATATTGTACATATAATTGGTTCTAAAGAGTAATTTGTTTATATTTTTATCCTTTTATCCAAATTTTTTCATTGTATATAATTTCACATTGAAATTGGACATAAATTCATGTCAATCTTTTGGTAGTTTTTACTTCTTAAAAACACATTTTTTGGTTTTGACAACAAGAATTAATTTGAAATTAGTAATTGAATAATCTAAGTTTTTTATTTAGAAAAATGGATTCCATATTTGGAATCAATTAATCCAACGTTTTTAAATATGTTACTTTTATTTTTATATAATATGAATAATAACATCAGTAAATATTTTATTTTCCATGGTTAAAGGGACATTCTAGAAAATATGGGCAAAAAATAATATTATAGTAATATTAAATTACCCTAAAACCTTTCCTAAACCTATTTTATGAGATATTAAAGACCATGGGAATACATTGGTTGATTTTAGGACCCCATAGAGCCACTAGTGTTTGAAAATGATGTTTAATTACTTTTAATTTAAAGTTATGGAAAATATAACTTAACAAGTATTGTTTTAGTAAAATAATTTTAATATAGGGTTATATAAAATATTAATTTTGACTATAAATTTCTCTTAGAAACATAAAAATATTTTCTACATCATGGTATTTTATTTACAATTTTTAGACATCAAATAAATAAATATATTTATGACACAATGATGATGGAGTGATTACCTTATAAATGAATGACATAAATAAATTACAATATAAATATTAAAATAAATTTATGTTGAAATTTTTTTACCATAAATTAATTTTAGGGATGAGTTTGATTTATTCAACATTTACATTATTATGATTTTTCAAATGAATCATGTTTTTTATTATTTTTTTAAAAGTCATGATATGAATAGTATAAAATATGACATAAATTAGTTTTTAAAACAAATACTATTTTATTAAATTATATAATAGTAATAAAAATATGAGATTCATCAAAATGATTTATGTAATGTTTTAAAAGTCATTAATTAATCACTAAATGTTATATAATAATTTTATGGAAACTATGTTAACCATATAGTATGAATGTACAAGAAGACATGGTAAGAGTTAAATTACACAACTAAGGTTTAAATCTAAATAATATGGTTAAATTTGAAACCAAAACATCTATAAACCCTATTTTTTAGAGTATTGAAAACAATACTCATCTTATATTCAAATTAAATGTGTTTTGGATCTTTTTAAAATCGAAATTCAGTTTATAATAAAATAATTTATCAAGACATTCCTAAAGTACCCATCCTCACTATTATAAAAGGCCACCGCCTCTATACCCTTACATACCCCTATAAATCCACATTGGTCGACCAAAAAATAATAAAATACATTCCATCATACCTTTATTCCTCATATAATCCTTATATTATATATAAAAAAATTCAAGAAAGCCTTTTGGCTCAAATCAAAGGGAGTTACCCATTTTAAGAGGTATTGTCTTCTTTAAAGCTATTTTCTAATATTATACTTCTTCACTCCCTATTATATTGTTATTTTTTTATTACATAACAACATCAGTATCCTAAATGTAATAATATGTTTTATGTGAATTATTCTAAATACACTTACACACACCTCCATCTAATTTATTTTAGAACATACTGTTTCTGTGGACGGCAAACTACTACCTCACGAAATGATGATTGTTAAATCTTCTCCTACAACCTCTTATGGGGGAAATTATGATGGAAATATGATTATATATGATATTATTGGTATAAATTTTATATCTATTATTCTTTAATTCTCATTTTGAAAAACATTTTGTCTTTTCATTTGTATAAATACGATAATTTAATTTGAGGAAGTGCAGGATACCGCTTCCTCAAAGCGATATGACTCATTCATTCTATACATAGAATGCATAAAAGATAGATTTAATGATATTATGTAAAATATATAACATAGATATTATACTAGAATTATAATATACCTATTTATCATTAAGTTTTCATTCCTTTAAATATAACAATGAAATGAAAGTATTGTTAATGTGTATGTATGGCTTACCATCTCCATGAACGGTGCAATTCATTTCTTATATCCAAATTCTACAAACTATTATAAATACATATATACTATATATAAATACAAATATACTAGATATATATGATATTTAAATCCTGAATATAATTTTGGATATAATTTAATTTTTACCATAAGAACAATTTGTAATTATAACATGTTCATTTTCGACATAAGTTCCAAACATCGACAAAATGTCTGATATAAACTCAAATAATTAACTAATTGTCATAGAAAAGTAATAATTGATTTAAAATGAGTAATAAAAATTATATTTTTTTATGAAAACCTAATTTTATTATTTATGAATAACAAGTAACATACGAGACAAGTCGGAATCGAGGAAAGGGAACCTTTCATCATACTCTTTTAGTCAAAGACTTGTTTTTTGTTTTTTCTTTTAAATTTCTTTTTTATTATGTTGGGATATGTTATTTTATGTCCTTATTATTTTAAATTTTATTTTCAAGTGACGAGAGAACCTTTTTCTCCTATAAACTCATTTTTTTTATTTCAAAGTGATGATGTTAGGCTGCAGAATTTTCATAATGGGAATCCTATCTCAATATCAATTCATTGAGATAAATAGAAATTTCATTGGGTTTTTTATCAATAATATGTGTGAATGACCTCTGATTTTTATTAAACATAATATCTAATTATATTGGGTGTATCTTTATTTGGCGCATATAATTATATCATTCATTTATCCTTAATCTAAAGGTATGATCTTTGTAAGGGACATCATCGCAATGCCCTTTAATTGAGGAATTTATTATTGTGATGAAAATATGTTATCCTATAATGTGTATATATATCCCCTTTGAATATTTATATCATAAATTATTATATTATCATGATATTTAATGTTCTTTTTAACATTATTCCTTACTTATTTTTTATTCAAGTGTTTCTCAACGGGTAACAGACATTTTAATTAAAACATCATTTTAAATGTTTTATAGATTTATTTATTTAAAACATATATTTCATGCAATATTTTCAAAATAGATTTTTAATAATTTATATAGACATGAATGATTTGAAAATAAAATTTATTTAAAAAGTTTTGAAGTTGTATGGGACAATTTGAATCAAAGTAATCTTTGTTAAATGTTTTAAACTATTTTGGAAATGGGTTGAATGTTTCTATATCTTAAAATGGTCTGTTGTGGTTACAGTGTGGAGATGTTATTTTTTAATTATGATTAATTTATGTGTTATGATTTTTTATGGTACTTGAAATTTTGATGGGTGATTATGTCATAAACCAAATGATGGGCAGTTCCTTGAAAAAACAATGATGGGTAGTTACATATAAACCTCTAATGAATTGGGTATAGAAGTCGGTTGTATAGATATTCCATTTAGTGATATGTGTATAATTCGACCGTATGTTTATTCCATTTAATTATTTTTCAGTCCCAAGTTACCATTATATGATATACTTTTTTATGGGATTTTTTGTAATGTTTTGGTTACAAAAAGAGTAAACAATGTTATTATATTTGGTGAAGTGTTTTTTTTACTTTTTTAAGGTGAATATTATTAGCTTATGTTAATGTATTTATAGTTTATAGTTTTTTTTGAAAAACAAATAGTTTTTATTCTTTATGTATCCCTTGCTGATTTTTTTATTCTCATCCCATGTTTTGAAATGTTTTTCATAGGACATAATTTGGTTTATGGTCAAGGATAGGATCAAGGATAAATCATGTTGTCAAAAACATGGAACTAGACATGTTTATTTTTTCAAGATTGTTTTTATGAATGAAATTGATACTGAGTAGAAGGGTATACTTGTAATATTCAGGTTTTTAGGTATAATTTATGACCTAATTCTCTAAATATCTAAACCTGAAAATATACTCAAAATGAATTATCAACATCATTCATGATTATGTAATTATTAAGATTGGGGACTTGAAATTTATAATGCTAAATTATATTTGGAATTTTATTTAATGTAAAATTATTTTAATTTTATATAAAATAGTCCTATTTATTAAATATTAAATAATTTCATAATAAACTATGATATAAAAACACTATAAATATTAGAACCTTTGCACTTTTGAACCCCTCTTTATCATCCTATCTGTGAGATCATTTTTAAATTAAATTATGCAACATATTGAGATTAGTTTTAAAAAATTGATTTTATTTTTGGAATAAAAATAAATAATTTTTTATAATAATTTCATTGAAAATTTTTACTGTAATTATTAGTGAAAAAAATTAGAATTAATTACTATGATAAATGTTAAAAATGTATTTATGTATTATATGCATTTCTGATAAAATTATTTCCCCTGATATATATGATTTTTATTTAAAAATATGGAAATAATATTTATAATAATTTGTTATAAATTATATATTAATGTAAATTTTAATATTATTCTGAAAGGATAAGTTACCTACATAAATAAAATGATACCGATTTCCATTTTATAAACTAAAGGGGAAAAAATTGAGTAAACTTAAAGACTAATGAGCAATATAGTAAAAAAATAATTAATTGTTTATTTTTGAAGTTTTTATATATCAATTAAACCATACCCTATATTATTGATCTATTTTTTATCCCAAATATGCATGATAGAACTACCAATAAAATATATATTGGTTATTTAAAAACATCTCAGTAATTCTCAATTAAAATTTTAAACTAAGTACATTCGATTATTCACACTTGTAAAGCCGTTTACATCGACCAAATCCTTCTAGATGTATTTACCAAATTACCCCACCTAATTACAAAATCCATTGTTTATATATAAATCCATTTAATGAAGGCTTTAGTTAAATCCTATGAATGATAACGGAATAATATGTAACATTCTAGAACATGCTTTTTTATTTTATTTCTTTCTACACCCCCATTAAATTTTATTATAAAAGATTGTAAAATAAAACATTATATTCAATATACTATGATTTTTTTTATAAAAATTACATTAAATAGATCCATTTAAACTTCCATTAAATGGGTTATGAAATCATCACCCCTATGTATGGTGGACAACCATCTCGTGAACCAATGTCATTCATTTTTTCATTTACACAAATTATAAATGGGTATGATGAAGAATATAAAGTTTAATTAAAATTAATATGTAAAATAATTATACAAATAGTTGTTTTATCATATATATATTATTATGATCCATTCTTTAAGAGACACGATAATGTCTCTTGTGTGTACGTTGGACTATCTCCTTGCGAACCGATGTCATCCATCTTTCACTGAAACATTAAACTGATGGTGATAATGAATATTGTTAATGATCATATGTGATATATAAGACATTATTTTTATATTAATTAATATTCATTGTTATAAAAAGATATTAAATATTTTACTTTTTACACATAATGATCAAAACATCGTTCATGTAAATGTGGGAAACCTCTTTCACGAAGTGATGTGACGCACTTTTTATCAAAAAAACACATGAATGATATATATAAGTATAAAAAATATTGTTTTTATGATATTAGGATCATTATAGGGATTTATTATATTACTTATTCCCTTCTCATAATGATCATATAAAAATGGATAGTGTTACGCTGGCATATGTACGGCCTACTGTCACCATGATCGTAACATGCTTCATATTCTGTAAACACCATTAATGATTGGTTTTAAAGAAATTATTGATATAATATTATTATAATTATGTAATTATAATTATTATAGAGATTATAGTAATATAAAATATTCATAATAAATAGATCTTTCTTGGAGAAACATGCCTGAGAAACTGCTATAATTTATAACCAAGACAGTAGAAATAATGAATGATTATTAAAAAACAATTGATATGTTGTTATAATTGTATAATATATAATATTATAATTTTTAGTATGGTTATTTTATTATTTATTAACATATTTAAAACAATTATTCTTGAGAATAATATTTTTTCAATCAAACAATAGCATGTGATGATGGAATTATTCTATATTAACATTCAATTGAGACTTATTTGTTATTTTACATAAATTCCCATTTATATTTTTTATATAGTTCCACATTGACAAGTAATAATATGAGTATTTCATACATCATAGTATTTTATGTATCAAATTTAATTAGTTCATCCAAGAGGATTTAACAATATAATTATCATGTCTTTTTATTGAATAATTATAATAAATTATATTTTATCATTGGTGATTATATTCATATTAAATATACATATTTTTTAATTGTGGATTTAATTATTAGACAAAATGTTCAAAATTTTTATATATGCTATTTTAATAGAATGATTAACTGGGAAAAATGATAAATCTGTATCTTTTACTCAATATAGATATCTAATGACACATAATATTGATTTATGAATATAATATATTATTAAATATATTAGAAATTCCTTGTAAATGAAATTAATTTTGGGGTATAGTATAATATATCCCCTTATGTATCTTTATGAATCATGGGAAAAATTTGTTGTCCACATTAAATAGGTTTCTTTACATATTTTTTAAAACATATTATAAATGGTCTTGACTATAGAGGGTTCAGGTACATGAGACATAAAGTATAACATCAAAGAATTTACTTCATTTAGAATTTAGTTCTCATTATCCATGATATTTTCACCATTATATTATCAGTGGATTCATTTCATTCTCATTTTAATGATTAAATTTTATGTTTTTGTAGTTATTTTCAATTCTATATTGATTATGCATTATCCAATTATTTAATAGAAATGTGTGTGGATTAATTTAACATTCCATATTGATAATTTTTATGGATTTTTGAAAAATTCCACATCACTTTACCCTTAAAGATTATTTTTTCAAACCTCCTATTTTTTTATTTTTCTCTGATTATGAAGATAAATACATTAAATGGGTTTTATTGGATTCTATGAATTTTATTTTATTATACACTGTGTTTTATTTTATATTACCAATTTGAAATGGGTATCATGTATGTATCTAGTTCTCCAAAACTATTATACTATTTTCTACTTCAGGATTCAACCCACTGTACCTTTTCTAATGTAATAAAATAATTCCTTGTCTCTTGGATACTGAAGTTAGGCCATAAAAATCAGTTATATGATATCCTTACTAACTTGTTCATTACATAAAAAATGTTGTTTAAATGGGTATCTCATTACAAAATTAATTTCAAAATTTTTAGTGAAAACTATTTAAAAAACCCATTTTCACTGTTAATTAGAGTTTGGGATTCCTTAAATGTATTATCTACCCATACATTAATTCTATCAACTTATTGATACATAGAATAAATGGATGGGAAAATTTGGAATGATTATGTGAACTAATGGATGTCACACAAGAATAGTGAATCATTTTTATCAACTATGATAGAACCAAGTAATTGAGTAATGATGTTTGAGGGGTTATAGTAAATGTTTGGATGACCTGGAGGGTGTATTGGATTATGGAATTGTGGAAATGTGGTCTACTGATGAATTGAGTTCACTATAATTATTCTATTCCAACATGGTGATGTATGATTTAATTTTGATTAATTAAAATTATATTCATGACATACATGAGAGAATTTATTTGTTTATATTTTTTATATAATGTTATAACACAAATACAAATAGAAAAAATGTATGAAAACAAAATTTTATCTACGTAATTTGTCTATACATCTTCAACTGATATCCATGTGGTCATGATGCCATCTCAAATGGAATTAAAATTTACCTCACTGGAATTTGAATATAGTATATTAATACTATATCAATACTCCTAATAACACACTGATGAGGTGTTGTTTGGATGATTTATGAACATGTAAATATAAAAATCTATTTTGATATCAAGGGAATTTTTTTGAATAAAAATAAAAAATTGAGGTGAAATTATGAGGACATATAGGTAACAGATGATAAAATTGATACAAAATAATAAAAAAAACTGATATGAGGGTGGGAGAAAGCAATGTACTAATATGGGAAGAGGGAAATAGTTTCATTAATTTTCGTGTCTAGTAGAAAGATTATCCGAATCAATTATCACACCATATTGATAAATATCAAGTAACAACGGACACCCATTCTTTTAGATTTTATATTTCATAAAAAATAATTTTTTTTTGAAACAAATTTAATTTTTTTTTCTCTATGTAGTTAAATAGTGTTAATTGTGCCCATGTAAGTGCAGAAACGTACCCATCCTACAGGACAAAACTACTACTCCAATTTTAACTCTCCCTTGATGGGTGAGGTTGGGTCATTCTAGAAAAAATGGCCTTTTAGGGCCATCAAAAGTCTATAATAGACTTCAAGAGCCTATTTAGGGAACACAATGTTCTATTAATATCTAAAAATATTAAATTATTAAAAAATATTAAAATATTATAGAAAATTTGTAATATAATGGAAATATAACAAATTAATTTAAAATACTCTAATTTAGTATTAATAAATTATAAAATTTCTCATGTATAATTTTATCATATTTAATTTTATTGTGAAATATTAATGTGTTTTGAACATTCTTGATATCAAACTGACTACGATATTTTTTATTATAAGTTAATTTAATTTAATATTTGAATTTTATTTTCAAAATAAATAACTATATATTTGATAACATTTTTCGATGATATTTGAATCATCCCTCAATATGTAAATATATAAATTCCTCTATCTTAGTATTTGAGGGATAAAAAATATAATCTGGCATCTTGAGTTCCCCTTTAGGCACATATAAGTATGTGTTCTAATGATCACAGGAGTCTATGAAAATGTGGTTCAAGTAAAAAATATCTAGGAAACCAATAAAAAAATTCATGGGAGTTTGATGAGAATTGTAAATTAAGTTGGAATATGACTCAAATAATTTCCATATAGTCTCCATTAATTTCTATTTTAATAGAAAGATAAACTAGGTGAAATAAAACCCATGATGATATTGTTTTTAGAAATTTTATTATTCATGATTAATTATATATTATTAGTTGGCTGTTTTTATGAACTCATATAATAGCTACTGAATATTTGGATATAAAAAATGAACATTCATGTTGAATTATTAAATATTATTCACTGTTAATGTAAATAATAGGATCACATATTTAGAAAAAGGATTGATATATTTTTCTTTCAAACATAGATAAAAAACAAAATCCCTCTTTGTAATTATTACATCAAAAACCCTTTTAATCATATAATATATAATTAAAAAAACTTTTGGGTCATTCTTAATATTAATTGAGTTATAAAACATGGTTGGTTGAATCTACTAAAATTGTAAGCAAAGAAAAAAACATAACAATCTTGGTGAAATTTTATATAATTTACAGAGTTAATAAAATTAATATATTCATAGAATCTGTGACTCCAGTCGAAATAATAATAATTCACAATTTAATTTATTTTTCCAGAAATAAGTTATCCTTAAACACTCAATGTCGTAGTTACACCAAATATAGATCGATAAAAAGATTTTAAGAGATACATTTAACCTATTTAACTTATGTAATTTGGTATTATTAATATGGTAGTAAAGGGATATTATTATGTGAATAAAATAGTTAGAGACGTTTAATTTTAATAAATCGTGAATTTATAAAAAAAATCATCATGATAAAAATTCTGATCAATTAATGTTTTATTTTTTACAAAAACAGAAATGGATTCTGTAGAAACATTACAATAAAAAAATTTAAATGGTCATGTCAGATTTGAATAAATTTCCATGATTAGTGTAGGTACTTTTACATAATACAATAACAAGAATTAATTTTTTTATAGATTCTATGTAATATGATATGAAACCATAGTAATCATGTTGCAATGAAAAGGTTTCTCTAAGAACATACTTGGATAATGAATGAAATACTTTCATCATAATTAATTCCTCAATGTATATTGAGTTGTGAAAGAAAAACGAGGATATGGATGTTTGTGCAATGTTTTATCATGTCCAAGAACTTTTGATAAGAAAGTTAAGAATGAATTGAATGGTTTATTTGATGTAGTAAACATGTGAAAGTTGAAAATGGAATTGGGAAATGTTCTCATAAACACAATGTGATAAAATAAAATAATATATTATTGTAAATTTGATTCATGTGGTGTCATGGGGTTTAAATACATCTAGCTATCTTGCATTTCTCCCCAAAATATGCTAATTTAATAGAGAATTAAAAAAGAAATAATTAAGAGAAATAACCTCTATATCATTTGGATGTGGTCCTCCAAGTAAATATGAACATTAATAAAGATTAATCACTATTTATTATAGTGAAAAAATTATCAAAAGGGGAAATGCATGATGAAAATTAAAATTTTATAGGTACCTTTAGAGATACCTTCTAATAAACCAATGGTAATGATGGAGAGAATTTAAGTACGTGGTATTTTTATTATAAATTATAAAAAATGTATCTAAAATATTAATTTCAATAAATTTAAGAATAATTAATAATAAACTTTTAGAATATGAATTTTCAACATTTCATTTAATATTGTTATTTTACATCTTCAATAATAGATATATTTTGTTACTAATACATTTGTAAGAAAATATAGTAACCATGCAACTTCAAAAGTATTATAACAGTGATGCAGATCATCCACTTACTAATGAATCAAAAAAAATATGTTAACTAGATAATATCATAACTTCATTTTTTGCGATAATATTATTGTACAATAAAAAATATTGTAATAGAATGTTTGTTATAAAAAATTATTATAATGTGGATTTTAGATATAATAATATTTTATTTCAAATATGAAATAGTTTTTCTATATTATAACATAATTTATTTATTGTTTTATTATAATTTAATAATATATTTCTTATATTGGAGAAAAATGATCATTAAAAAATATAAGACTGAAATAATTCTTTCATACACTATGTGATATCTTGGCCTATTGTGAAAAGAAGAAAATACCAAGACTATACCAAGTATAGTGTTTGGACTCTTTTGATCAAAAAATGTTTTTTTATTTGAAAATATCACTTATATAGAAATATTTCAAACAATACATTGGTTTTTAATGGTTATAAAACTAACAATCATCCAGAATTATATTGTTAAGGTACATTGGAACTATATCATATATAATTTATAAAAAAATAAGTTCTTCAGATTATATTGTGAAATTTATCTAATTTCCTAGTGAAATAGCGAATATACAACCAAAGGGTTGGAAATATACAAACAAATTCCTCATAGATCATTGAAAACTAGATTGGGGTTATTTTGAAATTCATTTTTATATATACACATTTGATTCAGGATGTCAAGAAAAAGAGTCTTAGTAATTATTCTTATATGTCTTTCAAGGTTTCCAACATCTTTTTTGGATACATGAATTAAAAATAGAAACATTAACACTTTATTATATGGAATATTTAATGAAAATGGATATCAAATATGTTGTAATTTGAAACAAATTCATTTTTTTCATAATTGTTTTTGTTGGGGTGAAAATATATTATAAAGGATAAGTCTAAAAATAATATTTCGTTAAGAATAACATAAAATATAACTAATCTAATCATTATAATGGTTTCTAAAGATATTAAATTAATATATATGATAAAAAATTTATATAAAATATAATAAATATATTTTTATAAAATTCATTAATTAAATTTTTTATATACTATGGGAAATATATAAAGGGATAAATTCGTGGCTCGATATACATAATAATTTGTTTTAGGAACAGGTTCTGAAAGATCATACTGATAATTATTATTCATGAGGAATATAATCCATATGAAATAAGAAAATAATTTTTTTTATAATCACCAATTATATGATATATTATCCCATTATAATATTAAATACTTATCTTATAAGAAACTAGTTTTTGGAAAATACGAACGAAATGAAAAATGATAGAAACTAGAAATGGATTCTGTATAGCAAAATCAAGTCAATATATTTGTGTTATATTCAACTCATGTAAATATTGAAATGTATAAATGGATATTCAACAGGGTTGTACAAGGAAGGAAAATATAATACCAGTAATGAAATATTTCATTCTAGATGCATAAGATAATTGACTGTGGAGACTATGTCAAATCCTTATCCCAAAAAAGTGATGTGGAAATCAAATTTCATTCATATTTTCTATAATATCTTATTAGAATTATTATATATATATATTTAATTTAAAGACCAATGAAATCTAAAAAATATTCATTAAACATAATAAAATGGACTTGCTGAAAAAATAAAATATAATGTGCATGTGAAATGGATACATTTAATGATTAAAAGAATGATTTAAACAATGAAATAAAAATATTTTCATGTGTGTATAATATATTATTTTGAGAATTATTTTTTTATAGTGATATATGCTAATTAAATATAGAAAATATTTAATATTATTAAAATTTGATACGAAAATTTTGATTTTTTCAAATAATTCCTTAATCTACAAATCAAAGTTATAGAAAACATCAATCTATTAAGACTGATCTAGTTGTTTCATGAACTAATTCAAAGTAAATATATTTTCATTATATTAATTATAAAAAATGGAATAATTCATTAACGAATTTCTTAAATTGTTCAATGGAATGAATTTATCCCTAATTTTTTGTATAATTTATATGGAAGATTAATATGATGAGTAGAACTGCATATTCTTCTGTGATGGATCTATCATAGATGTCTTGTAATGAACATAATGCTTTATTAATAATAAATATATTATGGTGACAAAATATCAATAAAATATATCATAATATAAAATTTTATAGTAAGAACATTCCAATAATACATGATATTTGTGCAAGATATATGTACCTGGTAGTTAAGGAACTATAACATTCCATTACTGATCTATCATGTATGTCATTAACCTCAACATAGTTTTCCTTTTTCATTGTCTTTATTAAGCAGATAAGTAACTAGGAGGATACCAATAATGGTTAATTCATTGACTTATTAGACTCTCAACATTAACTTGTTGTTTTTGGATGTTGTACAACAATTTCAAGCTATGTAACTAGGTTACATGATGTGTAATAGTCACTGGGTGTGTGTTGTGAAAGGGATTCATGCTGGGAATTGTTACATGATGTGAAGAGTTGTTTCACATCATGAGTTATTTAAATTTCATATTTTAAACCAAAGGCAATATATTTTTCGGCGTAGGTGAAATTTTTAGATTTTATGGCTTTCAAAGGAGTTAAAAGTTTTGTCAATCCCTGAACAGGGATGTTATAGGAAACCGTTTGGGTTTTGGGTGTCCATTCGAGCACCTGTTCTCCTTTACTCTCAAACCAAGCTTTCTATGTAGAAACATTTTTGAGACGTTGTTTCTTCCTGATCGATCTTTTCATCATTTGATCTTTATTTTTGTTTTGGTGTGTCTATTCATGTGGGTGATCTTTCTACTTCATCACTTCCATTGATCACGGTAGAGCCCATGACATTATTTATCATATTTGTTGGAATGAATTTGGTGTTTCTTCATTTATTCTACAAGATCCTTTGTGTGATCTCATTCGTGGGGTTTTTCCTCTGTTGGTTGTGGTGCGGTGGGTGTTCATTCTTGAGGTATGTTGGTTCCCTCTGATTTTTTGCTCGATGCCCAGTGGTTTTCACTATCCCGTGGGTATTGGGAATTCCCATCAAGTATGTGAAACTTCGAGTTGGGATTAAGGATTGTGGGTATCCTAGGTTGGTTTGCTTCAAAAAAATATCATAGGATGTATGTTCTCAAGATTCATTGTCTTTGGATGTCAATGGGAATGGAAATAGGTTTGTTGGGACATGAGAAGTATGTTTTGGTAAGGGCATTGCCAACTCTTATTGTGACAACACTCAAGTTGTCATTGGATGTTAGTAAATGTTTCTATAGTGATTGGTTTTTGTTTTCAATCTCATTTTATTTTTATTATTTTTTTGTTTTAAATAGCGAATTTTTCTTTTTTTATCATGCTTATTTTTTTGTGTGCACCAGTATGCCTTTGAGACGTCTTCCACGAGTTCCTCATAAGGGTAAAACTGATGCTCTTTACGGAAATATTCCAATCAGTCATAATATCATGGAAATTATCGTATGTGTAGTTTTTTATGTTGATAATGACATATTGTGAGTTAATAGCACAGTTTATTATGTATATCCAAGAGCTATAGGTGAGACATATCGATTGCAGGAAATATTTTGAAAGAATACACCAACCATTAAAAGAAAAAATTATCCTCAAGTAAAGATTAATCAATGGATGGGATCGATTAATTCATAAAATATCTAGAAACACCAGAGAATATAAATGTAATGTGTGATGTTTTTTAGCTTGAGGGTTCTGGTAAGCGATAGTGGGATTCTATTGTCTAGGAATATAGACTCATGAATGCGGATTGGATGTTTTTCAAAACCCTATTCTTCATGAAATTTTATCATGAGTCCCTATTGTTGGAATATTATTTGGAGTGCCTATATTTTCAACCGGGAGAGAATTTTGTGTCAGAATACACAAATTAATTTCATGATCTTGACCGTTTTTTTCTGGATGAGGTGTAGAATGACCGATTGAATGATCAGAAGTACCCATAGTATTTGAAACTGTATATCATATCACATGTATTTACGTTGAAAAATTAATTCTATGTAGACACGGTAGGAAGAGCTATGAAGGAGATGACAAATATGGTAGGTCGGGATTGTTTTCCAACCCCTTCTTTTCTATCTATTGACAGTTTCAGAAGTGTTCACGGAAAGAAGAGGAAGTTGGAGGATCATCATTGATGTGGTGGTGGTGGGTCTCAGTATTGAGCCTCTTTTGCACCATCTTCTTCATATAACTGCATCACTCAAAGGTTCTATCTTTGTAGAAGGGTCAGAAACACAATGTGTTATTGTCTTATGCTTGTGAAGACATGCAACATATATGTATGCATTGGTTACTTGTATTGCTTCTATCAGTCTATGACTATACCTCGTTATGATTCAGGTTTGTCAACTCCAAATGATACTATGAGTATGTCATATTCTTTAATGTCCAAAGAGATCTTTCTATATGCATTAGGAGTGAATCACCTTTTACAACACATATTAGTTTCCAATGGAAGTCGATGTAGGTCGAGTAAAAGTGAGAGTTAATTTCATTATTGCATCTTCAATAGCTATTTATGTATCTGATAATAGTTCCTTCCACTTGTTTATATATGCACATTTTTATGGTATTTTTAAACATCAAAATGAACTTATGTGTCTTATAATTGAGTTAGTGACACCTATTTTAAGAGGATAGATTAGGGGTTTCAATTTTTCCTCTTGTTTGATAACGATATATAATACGGAGTGGTCTCAAATTATTTGGTTCTTGATCTAGATTTTTTTGACATTATCATCAGTATGTATTTCATTATTGTTCATTGAGATGAGGTTGATTTATATCATCATCGTGTTTTGTTTTTTTCTGCAGATGGGAGGTCTCCTGTGTTTCAGGGAGTGTGGTACCCATGTTATGGTCATGTAGGACCTTCCCACCCAATGATTAGAATTTTATTATATATTTTTTTAATTCAGCCCGAGGAAAATTATGCTATTATTTATCATTATGTTGTTGTTTTGGAAATTTCTATTTTTTTCTCAGATTACTTCTGTAGTATTCCTCTAGAGAGAGAGGTAGAGTTTCCGATTGATCTGGTTCAAGGTACATAATCGATATGGATATAATTGTATCATTTGGAACTAGTGGAGCTGAATGAGTTTAATATTAGGTTGAAAAAACTATTGGGAAAAGGTTTCATTCACCCTAGAATTTCATTGTGGATAACCCTTTTTCTCATTTCCAATAATGAAGAACGTTCACTTTATTTGTGTGTGGATAATAAAAAGTTGGTCCAAGTAATATATAATAACAAGTATCATTTTTCTTATTTAGATGATGTGTTTGATCACTTAATGGGTAAATGTGGTTTTCAAATATTGATCATCAATTGGATTATCATTAGCATAGTGTTTGAGAGTATAATATAATGAAGACTACCTTCAAGAGTAGTTATGGGCATTATGGATCTCCGGTGATGCCTTTTGGTCTGACTATCACTTTTGCAATTCTTATGGCTATGATGAATCTGATATTCTATCAATATCTTTACACCTTCATTGTAATTTTAGTGGATGATATTCTGGTTTATTAGAGACATGAGTATGATAACAAGAACCATCTGAGATTGGTTCTAGAAATTATGAGAATTCACTATTTGTATGGAAAGATTTTGAGATTTAATTTACGGATTCATTATTTTAATTTCATAGGGCATTATATATTATAACATTTAATATTAGTTTATCATGATAATTTTAAGGGTGTATTTTCATGGGAAGAATGGTATAATTTCTTTGAGATATAGAGGAGTAATGGTCTTTCTAGATAGTACTGACAGTTTTAAAGGTTTTCTCTGAGATAGATTCACCTTTGACTTATTCGACCTGGAATGGGGTGAAATTCACATGGGTGCGAAGTTTTTTTATTCTTTTGATGAACCAAAATAACTTCTGAGATTAGCTCGTATTATGATCCTACCTAATCCTGATAAGGGATACATTTTGTTTTTGAAGCTTATGGTGATCGCATCGTATGAATGTGTATGTTGGTTGACCATGTGGTAGATTAAAAGTATCATAAACTTTGCAAACATGATAAGATTTACCCCAACTCACTGTTTATATCATTCTATAATTATGTATACACATAATTTTTGTGGCCCTATTTTTTGAGGAAAGGTTCATGGTCTACTCTGATCTTAAGAGTTTGAGTTATATCTTTTCTCATAAAGGCATGAATATAATCTTGGGATGATGGGTACAATTACATCAAATTTTTTATTCTGATATCATCTACACCACAGGGATAAGAAATGTCATTATATATTCTCTTTGAAAGAATGCACCATTGTAGAATGTAAGGAAATAAACTGATTAGTGGGACCGTAGGGTTATTTTTTCATAGTTTCACATGGATGACTAAGAGGTTGTTTTATGTATGGATTTGAAATGTTATTAGTTATTAAAATCTCTCAGGAAGTCTATATTTCAATGTTGGGATCAGGATGACGAGTATAGTACAATATGAGAAAGATATTATGGTGGGGAGGATGTTCCTAGTTGGTCTCTCTCTTCAGACGTTATTCTCCACATTGGGAAGTGGGTTGTCCCCCAAGTATATGTGAGAAGTTTGGTTTTTTTTAAATGCCACATATCTTCATGGTCCATTAATCCATGCACTATGATTATGTATTATGACATGAGATGATGATTTTGGTGTCCCGGTTTGAAGTGTGACATTGTAGATTAATTAGCTCGCTATTACACAAATTAATGGATACATGCAGAGCACTTGAAACACTACAATTTTCTTCAACATCTTTTAGTGTCAGTCTGGAAATGGGAAGGGGTATATCCATGTATTTTTTGGATTAAAATGGACTCCTTAAAGGAGAAATTCAATTTGGTATTTTTTTGATTGGTTGAAAAAGTATACTCATTTCAATCCGATCAAGGATAACACTATGGTTGAAGAACTAGGTAAGCTATATGTATAGAAGATTATGAGGTTACATGGGATCCCCTCTTCTATTTGCTTCAGATAGGGATTCTATATTTACCTTTAGGGTATGGAGGAGTCACAAAGTGGTTACTAGAATGTAGTACAAATTGATCATAGATTACTATCCATAGAAAGACTGTCAGACAAAGCGAGTAATTTAGATCCTGAAGGATATGATTTGTACCTGTGTCATGGATTCTTGTAGAGCTTGGGATGGACATTTGATATTGGTTGTGATTTTTTATATCCAAAGTTAGAATTCATAAATCAGAATGTCTCCGTTTAAGGAATTGTAGGGTCACCCATACCAGTCACCTCTTTGTTGGGATGAGGTAGGGGAAAAAAATTCTTAAACCTTGTTTGGTTCAAGATATGTGATCAATGATTCAGGATATACATTGATGCCTGATTATAACCTAGAGTTAAGAGAAATTATATTTGGGTCTATGAAATAATCTTTTAGAGTTTCCCATTGGTGATATTGTTTTCTTGAGTGTTTCTCCTATGTTGGGTCACCGTCAATTTAGAATATAGGTAATGTTGGCTCAGAGATAAGTTGGATTGTTTGACGTCAGTAAGTGGCTCATACAAGTTTCTTATCAGTTAGTATTCTTGATTCAGTTAAGAGGTATTCATGATGGTTTCAACTAGTCTCACATTAGGAAATCTCATCCAGATCATTCTCAATTTATGAGTTGCAATGAAATTGAGTTTGATCTATATGATTTTGTTTTACATAAAACAATTGCGATCATCGACTGTCCCATGAAATTATTTCATGGGAAGTCAATTACATCAGTAAAATTTCCATGGAAAACATATCAAATTCTTATGAGACGTAGGAATTTGCGTTATTGATGAGGGGGTAGTGGCCTTATTATTTTCTATAGATTACATTTTCCACATGACATCATGGAGATAGAAAGTCGTTATAGTTGGGAATTTCTAACATCTTGTTATCGATATGTTAGGTATGTCCATAACCTTATCATGGTTTTCATTTTTTTCTATATAGGGATAAGAAGGAATTGGTAGAATAAATATAATAATGTATTCAAATATTTTGTGGACTCTCACCCTTAACTGGTGGTTTTCAAAGGCTATAGAATAATTTAACACCATGTTACAAGGTTACAAGATGTGCAATAGTCATTGTGTGCAAGATGTGAAAGGGATTCACACTGTTAGTGGTTACACTATGTGAAGAGATATTTCACGTCATGGGTTATTTAAATATTTTATTTTTAATCTGAGGTGATGAATTTTTTAGGGTACTTGAACACCATGGATTTCATGATGTGTTAAGGAGTTACATGTCATTTAATTCCTTAAGTAGGGAAGTTTTAGGGTTCCATTGAGTTTTTAGGTGTCGATTCGACCGCTTATTATCCTTCACTTAAAAACCAAAGATCCTCTTCCAAGTGTTTTGGAGACATCATTCCTTCTCAATTGATCGTTTTGGTGTCCAATCATCTTTTCAGTTGTTTTGTGTCTCTCTTGGTAAGTGATATTTCTTCTTCTTCATTTCCCTTGTTTTCTAAATAAGATCAATCTTGAGATGTGGTTTGGATTCTAGATCCTTATTTATGTCATTGGTTTTTTGTTGTTGGTGGATCCCATTATGGGCATGTGCATCCTGAGTTTTGAAGTAGGTATTTATTCTATATCCTATGTTTATAAACCATGTTGTTTTTTCTTTATAAATTGATTTATACTAGGAATTGTAATTATTTATTTGTGTGTGTTGAATATTTTTTTCATGAAAAATGGTTGTCACTAGTTGTTGATAATTTGAATTAAAATGGGTATATTATTAGAATTAAAATGGATTTTGAAAAGGTTTTGAATTGGGTTTCAAATAACTGGATTTAATTGTAAAAATATGCAGACAGATTACCTTGGGTACCTAGGTGAAAGGTTTATCTTTAGTCTATCATCCATTTTTGTGATTATCGAGAGGTTATCTTATTGATATTATATATATTTCCATATCATGTTGTTCTTGGGGACTGATATTGACATATTTTTGTGGGTCTGGGTTTACTCATGGGGTATTCCTTTTCTTCATAGCTTTTTTAATAGGAAAACATTGTGCACTTGATTAATTGTGGTATGAGTAGTATGCCTGAATGACCTATAGTGATCCTTAGTGAAAATACATGTGTTTCTGTTTTGTAATTATTAGATTTGTTTTTTCTAACCTTGATATGAATGTCTACTCTTGTAAAAATAAAATGTATAATGTTATTTTAATTTTATATACATAATTTTGTTTTAGAAGTGAGAAATTTGAAATTTTTCCATGTTTTCTATAGAATTTCCTTAAGATTATCATGTCATGTTTTATTTGAAATGATCAAACATGAAATGTTATATAAAGACATGTTATGGAACACCTGGGTGGGATCCGATTGAGTATATTATCTCACACCCTACACACATCATCCATGGTGTGAAGACCTATGTATGACTTCCAATGTAGGAAAAGGCACATCACTATAGTGAGGTGGTGAGGTTTCATGTCAAATGAGTTGGTAGCTGGTGGTGAGATGGTGGGAGTTCTTTCTAACCATCACATGGAGTATATTTTTGGTTTTGTTTCTTTGTAGTTATAATTTTCTCTTGGAGATTTTTTCTACATTTATATTAATTTTATTTCCTCTTTTCTATTACAATTACGAAATATATTTTATTGGATTTTTACTGTTCCTTATCTCTTCATGAATAAACATTTCATGTGTTTGTTTAGTTTAGAAAACTTTTTTCCCTATAATTTATTCTTTGATGCTTGGGTGCTTATCACTATCCCCTTGGGATCACGATTTCCCATTACGAATGTGATTGATTTGGGTAGGTTCATGTTTTGAAGGTAACTTAGGCCAGTTCGTTAAAAGAATAGTTAAAACTAGAATTTGGGGGAAGGAAAATTCTTCCTCCTAGTCAATTTTATCAAGTATTATACAAATATTAAAGAGATGGTAAATATGAGGCACATTTAAACAAAAAACAACCAAATCTACAAAAACTATTTTTTAATGATTTTTATATTAAAAAAGAAGTAGTAATGTAGGAATCTAATGGTTCCATTTCATGAAATTGTAATGACTAGTGATGTATTGATACAATATACATTTTGATAATGTTAAATCAATGGTTATTGTAAATATTTCAAGGATATGATAAAATAAAAAAATTATATAATAAGGGATATGATATATTAAGAAATAATACTCATCAGGGTAATTTCACATGCAATATAAATGGAATGAGGGAAAAATGGGTTGACTAATGACTAAAAACATAGCTCATTAGATCATTGATATCATTTTGATGAGTGTTATTTATTTTTGGTCCGTATGTTAGATATATTGTGGGTGTGAGTTTAGTAAATTTGAGATTACTATACATTAATTGAGAAGTACATTCTAATTATCGTATGATTTAAATAGAGAGTTATGGATGATTTTTTCTTATTATAATAATATTATTCATTATTCATCCAGAATTTATGTAGTATCTCTTATAGTTAATATTTATATCAAAAGGATATAACAGTTCCCTTTTAAGAGGAGAAAAATGAATTAATATATCAATAATATTAAACACATGTGATATAGTCTATATATATCACAATAATAGGACATAAAAAAGTATAAATATTAGGTTTGGGAAGCCTATATACATTGGTACTTTTTCTCATGTTGTTCCCATTTGGTGGTCTATATTATATTGGATCACAATGTTATTTTCTAGAATAACTTATAATTGTTCCTACACTTCAAATCATTATCAGTTTGTGTCATTCAATCACACACTTTTTAGCAAGATTAGATCCTTGGAATTTATGTTTTTGTTGAGTTTTATTATGTTAAGTATGTCGTTGGAGGTATAAAATTTATTTTATGATCAAGACATGATTTTAAAATTCACAATGGAAGAATATACATTTTTCCACTTGATTGAGATGGTAGTTTAATGAATGAAGGCATAGTCAAGGAAGAAGTAGAAAATTACATCCAATATTATCAATAATGATAGTTAAAGCCTTAAAAGTTAATTACTCAAACTATGCATCTATAGTTTTTGAGATATAAAGAGACAAAAGGGCTATATTACATATGTAGTGTTTTTAGGTGTTTTTTGTGGATATTATTCTTCCATTTTGATTTATTATCCCTGATGTGTTGTTAGATATCAGTCTTTTTTGTGACTATGCCTCACTCCGACTAAGATAAGGGTCTAGAGGGGCACACACAAATTGCATCCAAAAGATCTAGAAATTCATATTAAACAGATACATGAATAAATGTTTTTCTAGTTATCGAGGAAGATAAACATCCATTTGATAATAATCAGTGGTGAATTAATTAATTAATAAATTATTAACTATTAAATTTTATTATAAGGATGAATTAATTTAATTCTAAAGGTATTCACTTGTTATTTAGTTATAAAAATAAATATGAGAAACGTGACATTTCTTTCAAATATATGTTACATTCTGGTTTAATAATTAATGTAGAAAAAAAATAAAAGTTATAGGACCAGAGATAATTAAATTATATTTAATAATATTAATTATTCACGATGAAATGTTCATAACAAAGATGAGAACATTAGCAATCCTTTTACGATATACAAATTTCGTCTTGTATGGTTTGTTTCATTTATTTACAAAAATTACATTTTAATGAGTGACATAATATTATAAAAATAATTTTACACCTAAAATTTATATTCTGGGATGTCGTGTATGGATTACCTCCCCCAACACCAATTTACTCTTGTTTTAGAGAGAGAGATAATTTAGAGAACTAATATATTGAACCAAGTTCTATGATTGATTCAATGATATATTAGTGATATTAAAATATTAATATAACATGTCAATATTCCATGGTATCCCCTATAAAAAATTTTTTTGATGGGTTGTGATACACTTTTTGAAAGACTAGATGCCTCCTAAATTACTATATTTTACCTATGGAGACCTAGAATGAGAAATGTATATTAGTATTAGATCATTAAACCATGGTGTTTGTAAATTTTTTACTTCATACATAAATTCATTTTCATGATATTCATTATATAATCTTGGGGATTATATATGGGGTGTCTTGATACAATATGAATACATATCAATGGATTTTAAAATACAATGTTTTATCTAACTACAATGGAACAAATTTATTTAGATAGAAAATAAAATTAAGTAATATGCCTAATAAAGGTATATACTATGTTATCCAAGAATGGACATTTAATATTCTTTACTATTTTATAGTTTTAGTGAATATTTCATTAATATGTATAAATGTGTTCCATAAACTTATTTATATTCAAAAATTATTCCAGTTTAATTAATGTAAATAGAGAAAGGATAAAGCATATCGGTTAATGAATATCTTGAAGTTTACATCTTCATGTTCAACTCCGTTGTTAGTTTTTTATCATCATTATTTTGTATAATGATATTTACATTGGAGTGTGTGGTGTTTCATTTAATGGATAATAAACACCACCACAATTATTAATATTATTATTATAATTTTTAATATAGCTCTTAGAATAATATAAAAGCATGTATGAAAAAAATGATCATTTTTTCTTTAATTATCTAACCTTAAATGATTATATAATATTTTTTTGAGAAATATAATTTTTTATTAAATAATTTTTATGACTTATTATATTAATTATCAATGTATTGTCTATTATATGTGTTTAATATTGACCAAAATAATTACCACTATAAAAAACATGACTCCTGTTACATCTTGTCTACCTATAGAATTCAATATTTTAAAAAAAATTAATTCTTCACCGACCCCCGTGTTATAAATATTTATGTTATGAAATGGAAAATATTGTAATTATAGGTATTCTAATATAATAAAGTCAAATGGATACCTTTATAATATAGTATTTCTCTTGAATAAACCATATAACCTATTTTCTTTATTACTTTTAATTTCCATGCTTGTATGTGTTGGGGAAATAAAGATAGAATGGTTGCAACCGTGAGTGATACTCAAAAACAAAGCTAGTATCCAAGTGTTGTATCTTACCCATAGAATAATTTTTTGAATTTTTCTAATGATTGTTCTTCTAAACATAGACTCCCATGTGTGAAATCATTACCGATCATAGACAAGATCCGGTAACAGAATTGGTTCATTCTATTATAGTCACTTCTATACATGCACCCATTAACACATCTACTGTATTTCACTCTATATAAAACACATATTATTTGAATATTTAAATATTTAAATATTTTGTTTAAAAAAAATCCCCCAGTCAAATTTGGATGACTTAAATTTATCAAATATTTGAAATTATCATTTTGAACTATTATATATTAATTAGTACTATCTATTTCAAGGAATAATATGATTTTTTTATAGATATTCCCCAATAAAAAAGTAGTACAATTCCACTTATAGAGTCAATTAAAACATAATATACATGCTTTCCATGAACTTCTATCCATATAAGATTTGATTCTAACCTTAAAATACATGTGGATAAATTTAACAGAAAAAAAATTATAATATAACAATATGAAGTTATTGATCTAAAAACTAAATAATATTTAGATATAACCATAGATTAATCCCCCAAGTACATCCTTGGTGGTGATTAGGGAAGACTAAAATACCAAGATTATGACTCAACCCAACTATATTTAGAATATTTCTGTAAGACATTAAGATATGTTAGAGAAAAATGTAGAGCTTGTTGATGAATTTGGAGAAAAAATACGCATCCAAAGGCATCCAGTACAACCTATTTCTGAAAAATAAATTATTTTAGTTTTAGAATAATAAAATCATTTTTATGGAACTAAGATTTTATAGTATATTTTCAATAAATAAATAATGTTTTTAATAGTTTTCTCCACACGTAGCACCAAAATGAAATGAAATATGAAATATATTTATGTAAAATATCGATGTTAAATATGACCATTAAAAATTATGTATTGAATTATATGGTATGAAAATAAGTATAAAAAATATGAATGTTTTGTATCCTAAAAATAATAATTTGCGTTAATAACAATGAAATAGAATTATTATAGCTAAAAAACTAAGAAATTCATTTTATATTTAAATATATATCTATCTTGAATATGCGTTTTTAAGAAACTATGTATAGAAATATTAGATAATAATGTGTTATATTTATAATTTGAATTAAATATTAATAAAAAATTATTTGTACATTGATTATAAATAAGAATAATGATTTATTAATAATTAAACAATCTATTTTCCTATATGAATTTTTTTACGACATAGTTTGTAATTTTATTCCAATGTTGAATTATCAATTTTTAGAAACATAATTGTAAAAAATTTACATAATTTTTGGATTATAAATTATAATATAATCCTAATATTAATCTAAATTATTTTTCAAATATAAATGACTTTTAGGTGAATAGTGAAAAATACCATATTTGAAAATACTGAAAAGTTTATGAAATCCCAAGGATATAGTCCAAAACATGAACTTATGTAATCTTTTTACTGAAGAAATTTACTTTTAGGAATAATTATATATTTTAAAATATTATATTTTAATTTTAAACAAATATTTTTTATTTTAAAATGTAAGTAATAATTAATCATGAATTGTTTTTAATATGTTTTACATTTATTATTTTTAAATATAATGTTTATAAGATTTTGATATTGAATTAAATTAAATGATTCTAAAATTATAATAAGTGGGTACATATTATGTAATAAGTATCATATTATTTTTTGGTATAAATGATAATATACTTTGGAAAATTTATGTTACCATAGTAAAATATAAAATTGAAAAAGTTATAATATAAGGGTATGTTATTTTAACCTTTTTTAAAAACTACACAGTAATGTGTCGTTGAGAAATTCATAAACATTATATATTCGACTATCCATTTTTTATAAATTTTTTAAACAATTTCATGAGATTTATTTATCATTGTTGAAAGGTTTTGGGCATTTAAAACAATTCCATATATTTTCACTTATAGAAGGGTCATTTATCCCATCAATTACCCACACACTGTAAAACACATTATTCACCCTAAAATAATCCCCAATATATCCTTAAAATTTATATCAACCTTATAAATGTTCTGGTCATATGAACAAACCACCCCTGAAAGGATTATTCTCATTTTCAAATGATATAATCCAAGAACTGTTTTATAAATCTCAAACCAACCATTTATCCATTTAGGTTAATTATATTGAATTATATTTTAACAAATTCAGTTAAAAAATACGAAAAATATGAAATAAATTTAATAAGTTAATTACTATGTAATTATAATGATTATATAATCATTATCCATTTTCCTTATTCCATTAACAAAAATAAAAACATGAACTATGTGTATGTGTATAATACTCCATGTATGATGTAACATGTTCACTTTCTTTTACTAACAAACATGGAAAATTTAAAAATGGAATTTAATATATATTTATTATATATAGAACTTATTTAATATTCTTAAATTGTCACTCATATTATTCTTCACTTCTATTAAAATAAATGTGAATGCATCATCCATGTGTATGTGGGGACTACACCTCTATGAAATATTATGTTATGTTTCTCATTACCAGATTTCGAAGATGGTCAAAATAATTTTTTAAATGGTTAAATATTATGTTTTAGAATAATTTATGTATTTTAATAGAAAATTATTGATCCTAATAATTATATGGGAAATAAATTATCATCGTACTTTAAACTATTTAAAAAATAGAATATTAAGGGGAAAGTAACCACTTTGTTCTTAACAGTAAATTTATATGAATTATACTATTATTAAACTTCAATAAAATTAAGATATAAAACCATAAATAACACTAAATAAGATAATAATGTATATTTTAGAATTATATTTCATCTAAACCATCTCATAATCTCTTATTAATCATGGTATGTTCATTTTTGGGATGGTATATCAACCTACATAAATAGTGCTATGAATATATAAAATGGATGAATTTTAAAAAATAATTTCATTTATATTATGATATAAATATTTAATTAATTATTATTATTTAAATGTAGTGTTTATACCAATATTGAACTTGTTAATTAAGAAATAACCCTTCATTTGTAAAGAATCAATGAAATATTTTTATTATCGATTTTATCATCATGAATAAATAATGACACAATCAAAAAAGGAATTTGAAAATAAATAAATAATTTTAATTCACAATTTAGTATAATCTTATTGATATTTTGACTATGAAATTTGTAATAATAATGAATATCGACACCGGTCTTGTGAAACTTTTTTTAAACAATCGAGATTAATTACTTAAAATATTGTGAATAGGTAAAAAAATAAAGTTATATATAAATAAATTGTTTATAAATGAGGATAATAAAATATTAAATGTATGACTAAACGTTATTTTTTTTATTATAACGGTATTATTTTTTATATAGGTTTTTTAGTGAATTTGGGTATTCTAGGATATAAGGTAATAATTTTCTTCTCAAATTCCTCTCTTTGATACATTTATTGTATTATCCTCACAATGCTATATATTTTGTGTATATATTTACCATTTTAAATATTTTTTTATCATGTAAAATTTAATCATTGTAATTTAATGTATATTTTAATGTCTCACTATCATGAATTTTGTATTTAAATTCTCCTCATATTTGAAGGGATTTTTTTGACATAATCGTCATTAATTATGTTAGTATTATTATTATTTAACATACTGCAAATATTTTTGGTACATTATTCCCAGTGAATTAATTATATAGATTTTATTAATTTATTATATTGATTTATATTTTTACCACATCAATCCCACTTCAATAGTTCCTAACCAGAGTAATTATGATTCTTTTATGGTTGTTTTGGTAAGAAAAACTCCATTAATTGATTTGTAATGTTTTTTTAATAAAAGTACCTGTATGTTCAATAATTTCATCAATTTTAAACCAATATTATATTAAATCTTCTAAATCATAGGGGAAAATATATTTTGATAAAAATATATTTGGATGAATGGATTCATTTCCAATAAAATTAAAATATGTTTTGAATTATTATTATCCCCATTAAGTGGTTATTTATCTTCCATATCATGTTAATAATTCCAATAAATGGTTCCTAGGTAATATTTAAAAACCATATTATATTTTTACTATTGTGAATATCATATTTCCATGTACCAATTTTCAATAAATTTTTATTTCACTTTTTATGATGTTGGTTTTCAATAATCGTATGACCAAGATATCAAATGGTTTTTATCTTCTGCGATGAAATGTTTAAACTTACATATTGCATTTCTTGGATAAAATTACTTATCCATTTACTAATAATATTTTTAATGTAATTTTTTTAAAATAATTAAATTCCATATTTAAAAAATTTGTCTTAAAATGACCCACAACTACATCCCTTTATGAAATGATAAAAAATGTTATATTGAAGTATATATTTATGTTTTGAAAAAAATTTCATTAAAATAAAATTATAATTATTCAATGGGGTCATGATTGATGATTCAACCTATAAATTACTTTATTACATAATTAATTTGGCTGATTGAAGTTTTTTATCCACAAAATAAATTCTTAATATAGTTTGACATGATAATATTTAGGAATTTGATGAAACCAATTCTAATTTCATTAATTCTATGGATATGAGAATGATTTAAATATTATGGAAGAAATATTATAGGGTAAAGACTAGTTTTATCCTTTATAACATTTCAATTATTTTTTTAAGAAATAATATATCCTGAGATCAAGAAGGTACATTGGTTATTTACCATTTATAAATAAGTACGCATGTTATAGACCAAGAAAAAATAGTAAAGAGGTTATTCTCCATGAATAATGATGTTCATGGTTTTATTCCAAAGAATAAAGTTGTATTTATGTTTTTTCCAATGACTAAAGTTTGTATGTGGGTATCTTGCCAAATCCCACATTAATATGGGATTTGTGTTGTGATGACTACTCTAAAAAATTATTTTATTTTCTTTTATTTGTGATGTTTTTAAAGGATATTACAAATGCATATAGTGTTTAAATGTTTATGTAATATTGATATATATTTCAGATATGTGATATAATTATTTCCATTACTTTATGAAATTATAGATATGCGAATCGTTAGTGATATTTTTTCAGATATTTCTCTTCATATACATGGTGTATCATTAATTTTCAATATAACACTTATACATCATTGAAATATTTACTTTATTGTCCAATTAACATCACCAATCTATGATGATTTATTTCCCTTGATTATAAATATGATTACAATTTATAATGTATCAATAATCTGATCTAGACTGATTGAAATATGGATAATTGATTACAGGTTTTATAAACTATGTAGTATATATAGTTGATCCCAATAGAGATTAAACAATCTATTCATAGGAAGACTATGACTATTATGAGAAGTAATGTTTAGAAAAAAAATATTATATAGATTTTTAGATTATATAATATCATTTTTAGTCATATAGATAATGTAATAATTTTGTTTCTTTGGGCGTTGGAGATAGGGTCTATGGTGTATAAATTTATATCATTAAAAATATAGATAGTTAAATAAAATCATTGTAGATTTTCATGGATTATAATAAATGATCTTATATAATGATATATACCTATTTTTACTAATATATCTAGTAGATAGATATGATCATTTAAAAAGTAAAAGATTTTATGGTTTGGATGGGGTAAAATATCTTGATGTATCGAATTCTTTGATTAATAATGACTACAGGTTTAAGGGAAAGTATGACTATAAATATTCCACATTAGATGAATTGATAAAAATGAGAAGAAGAACATGTAGTAGGACTTGATTAAGATTCAAATGAATATAATAAATATCCAAATGAATGGGTGGGACCACCAATAGGTGATAAAAAAAGATGGGTTTTCTTATCTGCATCAAAAAATGAACTGGAAGAATGATTTCCCAAACATTGGTACACCAATGGAGAATGAATTAGAGACAATAAATAATGTTAATGATTTCAATTTTCATCCCCCTAATTACTAACCACTTATAGAGGTTTTATTATTGGACTAGGTTGTTCATTTTTCTTGTCCAAGAACTATGTTTTGTTTATATTCCTAATAAAGTCAGATTGAGGTGTTTCTAATTGGGAGTAAAAATACTGGTCATTTGAGAGGTATTTGAAAAAAAATCAGTTAAATATTCATGGTGGTAAAACTAAATACCTTATTGATATGAGACAAATTACAGAATCTAAGGAAAAATTAATATATATATATATATATAGGTTTTTAAAATGTGCTTGGTTAAATTATAACCATCACTGATATAGTATTGAGAGTAATATTTGGTCATTTACATGAAAAGATAGATACTCAAATACATATTTTGTATTATTTGAATTTTGAGATAGTTATTCGTGAGGTACTAATATTTTATGTGTGTGATCTAAACACTTTATGATTTTATCATATGATAGATAGTTTTACATGAGAGAATGATTAACAGAGAATTATAAATAATGCTTTTTTTAAAGGATCCATTAGGAAAATATAACGTTTTATCAGTATTGAATGATGGGAAATAACACAACAGACAGTTTCAGAACTTATATGCATCACATGAATGGATAAATAGAAACCTAAATACTAATGTCTTTGTATTATCAATAAAATCTTCATCCAGTGTAAACCATTATATTATAACATTTATGGATGATTACTGATGATATGTATGTGTATATCCCATTAATTCTAATTATGATGTGTTAGAGGTATTTATTAAGTGGAAGAATGTGATTGGAAATAAAATATAATATAATTTAGGAGAGTGTGATGAGATAATGATGTAGAATAATCATCTAACCCATTCTTGAAATTTTTCAGTATGAAGATATCATGTGGAATGTTATGGTTAATGTAATATTTTATTATAATTTAGTGGTAAAACATGAACCAAATGATCATTAAAAATGCACCATTTATTTTATCTTATTGTAGTTTGAACAAATCATTTTTTATAAAATATTTTATAAATTGTACAAAAATTGTGACGCAATTACCATATTCTCAATTGATGAAAAAATAATAACATATGTTTTGTTTGATAAGGAATTTTCTTATTATGGAAGATTATATATCGTATTAATACTATTTTTTTCAAAACTCATTATAGGATCCTTTAGAAAGGAATGTATTATTTAAAGGTCTTAATGATGGTGTGAAAGGTTTCAAATATTGGGGTAAGGAAGTAAATAACATTATTCAGCATCATGTAACAACATTTGATGAATTAGTAATGGATTATTAAAATTATTCTAAAAAAGAAATGGTTAACTCATATAATATTGGGATTGATATGTAGAATGTACCACTAATTACTAATCCATAATGAAAAGAGAAATTTTCTATTGATCATACTGATTTCCCTATTAAAGAAAATGTTCATTTACAATAGTATAATCTACATAAAGAGAGTAACACCACTATTGGACCATGACAGCCCTTACAAGACCTTCAAGGTATGATAATATGGATTTTCATTATAACTCTATAATTAAAGATGAAATTATAGAAATTTATCGGTATTTTTTATAGGAAATATATGGTCTAGTGAAAGTAATCTATAGAAGTCATAATGATATTTATTTATCAGAATATAACAAGAGATCATTTTCCATATCCAATGAACCATATGGAAATTTGTTGAGAGTGTATATTTTTTAAAATAAAAGGTGATGCTAGTAAGTGCAATACCATGAAAAATGAAAAACATGTTGATAAGGGTTATGTACAAAAGAAATGTATAAACTACAACAATGTATTTTATCCCAATTTTTACTATCATTCAATCATAATATTAATGGTATTGATTGCACAGTTTGATCGAAACAATGTTCAATTTGATTTTAAAAGAGTATTTCATCATGGATCATAAGAGTAATAGATATATCTAACACATACTGATGGTATTCATATACTAAGAAGTGATAATTGGTTTTATATATTGAAAAATTCATTGTATGTTCTAAATCATTAACAATGAGAGTGGTTAAATTTTTTTTACTATATTACAATAAAATGAAGATAAGTTTTCAGTTATTTTGATCATTATGGTTTACATAAAAAACAATATGATAGTAAAATTATCTAACATATTTTATATGTTTATGATATATTAATTTTGTGTAATAGTGATGCATATATTATTAGGATGAATGAAATTATCCTTTCAAAAATTGAGATAATATATCTGAGTGAACCCAAGGATATTCATAGGATGTAAATTGAATGAGATAATTTTTAGGGACCTCTTACACGAAACCATATGGAATATTTAATGAATGTTTTCCAACTATTTGATTTTGAAAAAAAATAAACTTGTGAAAACCGTATTGGAAACACATTTTATAATTACTTCATTATTAGATTCAATAAAAGATGATGAGAGGAAGTCGATGGATCATGGTAAATCTGAAATTATATTTGGATCGTTATTGTATCTGATGGTGTGTATATTGTATTATACATAACACATGATGTTAATGGTCAATCATACATGAATGAACTTGGTAAAATTTATCGGTAGAATGTTAGATTTATTATACATTATATCTATGGTATTGTTGATGTTGGATTGAGGTTCATGAGAGATATAAATGTTAGGTAGATTCATATACCATTTGTTGATTATGATTATGTAGGAGTCCTTGAAAATTGGAGATCCACAACTAGTTATATTTTCAAAATGTTGTGAGGAATAGTGATAATTAGATATATTAAATTTTCGATAGTTTATTTCTCATCTAATGTGAAGAGTTCAAAAGTGTGGATAGTGATTTCATGGAATCTATCTGCTTACATAGAATGATCAGAGAAACATATAGCTTATAAGAGAACATAGATTTATTTTTCGACTATTGAACATATGATTTATTTTGTGGAATAGGTTTCATCAATTCCAACGAAAAAAAAATTATGTTTGAATTTATTTTAACTCAGAGATTCTGAAAGAGATGTGTATATTACATCATAAGATTATGAAAATAGAGTACCCAACCAAAATTAGATTAAGGATTTTATATGGATAGAGTTTAAACACTCTTCATAATTGATTGATATCATTTAAATTTGATATGATGATGGGTATCCAAAATGCATCCAACTGAAATTTTTTATGAAGAATGATTTTTTATTTCCTTTAAGGTATATATTGTTGAATATTTACTAAATAATCACTTCCATAAATCACATGAACACAATAAATGGATTGACTTCACAAATAATTTAATATTATAATGGTCATTTAATTTTTCTTATGACCCTAAAATTTCAATTTGGGTGCTGATCATTACAAAATTTTATAAGGTGTAGTATTCTGTTGGAATAAAGATAATGTGATTCCTTTATTGTGGAACATGTCATCTAATCAATCCAAATAAAATTTAGTGTATGTATTTTCTTATTTCTCTAAATTTTTGTGTGAATGTGTTCAATTGATCATAATTTTAATCAAGGGTGATATTCCAAAGGAAAATATTTCATAATTCATATATATATATACATAATAATTTTGGGACTTTTCCAGTGATAAAAAATTTTATATGGAAAATAGAGGGTTATTTATTAATCATGCATATTGTTCAAGATACATGACTCCTAGAATATCATATATAGAAATATGACAAGATTATTTTTATAAAAAAGGAATTATGTCACATATTTTCATTCCCTTAATCGGTGATATGGAAAAGGTGTTATCACCCAAAACACATTTATCCGTTTATTAGCAGAATGGTGTTGAATGTGAATTCCCCTTTCAAAAAATAATATGAGAAATAATTTTTTAGCAAGAAAACATTTCACCACACCCCAAATAAACAGAACCACCACTCCCTTCACTCGATCCCCCATTTCAAAACCTCAACCATTCTCTCTCAAAAAAATTCTTGGTTTTTTTCTCTCATGTATTTATCTCTTTTAGTGGCCTTGATGGAGTGAGGGAATTATTAATCATCATTGTAATTTATTTTTTAACTTATTTTATTAATAAATATTTATTTCATTTTTTAGTTTTTAGTTTGATTTAATTATTTTATTTACTATATTATATAGTTAATTTTATTTTTTTATTTTAATATTTAAAGCTACTATTCAAATTATTATTATTTAATTTTGATTATTTATTAATAAATTTATTATTAGTACTCATAATGGGTTTATTATTTTTATATTATTATTATAAGATATGAGTTACGTTTTATAATTAATTTTTAAACAATAATTACAATCTAATAGATAATTAATTATATGATCACTATGAAAATATAATTAAAAAATTATTAACTACTATTTAGTTACATAGTTATTATCAATTAATAATAATGATATTATGCTAAAATAATTTTTAACTAATCACTAAAAATTAAAATAATTATAATAACTAAAAAAATTACTAATTATTGAATGGATAATGAATGATTATTAAATTATTACATAATTATTGAATAATAATTAATTATGATTAAATAATTACTAAATATTATATAAATATTTGTAAAATAATAATTAACTATTAAATACATAACATCATGGATAAAAGTTACACCCTATTTAATGTTTAATAGATTGTTTCTCTAGTTCAAATATTTTCAGTAATATATTTTGAGTTTTTCAGTAGAGCTTTGGCTAGGAAGTGCATGAAAGGATCATTTAAAACATTAATTATTGATTAATGGAACAAATGGGATTCATGGCCCAACACATAACACAGTATTTCATTATAATTATATTTATGATGAAAACCTTGATTTTTATCCTAAATATGTCACCTTAGATTTATGACCATTGGAGACATGTTTTAGGCATACATGCTTCAAGGGGTATTTACATTGTAAATCACTATTTCATGACATAAACCCCTAGTTCCTATTTGGTTTTATACTCTAAAATTTGTAATCCTATTACGATCATATTTTTTCTTCCCTCTCTCAAATCCTTGGATAATGAATGAAATATTAGGTATCTCTTTCTCTTCCAAATCGTTTTATTGAACACTCGATCATCATCTTGGTTGTGTCATTTCACTACATGTAAGTAGCATTATACTTCATTGTTTCTGTTATTACAATTGTGGAATTGTGTTATTTTTTGGAATGGTGGATCATGGGATAATGATCCTTATTTTATCCTTACAGTTCCTATGTTTGGTATTCTTCAAGGGGCTATTCCATTATTCTGTCATGGTGTAGTGTTTGTGGATCTTACAGGTTGTTGGATCTCACCCCTCAACCAAATGTTTTTGTTGTGGAATATAATTCTATATTGTGTGAATTAATATTTTTTACACCATTAGTTTTTCAACTTTCATTCCAATATTTTAGGATTATATTTTATTTGGTGTGAGGTATGAGTTTAGATAGCTTCATATTTTTGGAAAATGGTGATTTTTTAAGATTGTTATTATATAAAAATTCATTACATATAATGCTATGTTTTTGTAATAAATTGAGAATGTTTAAATTTTTTTATTGAGACTTGATATAGATAACTTGGGTGGAATCCCACTAATATTGTTTAGATCACACCCTAAACACAATATTGGTGGTGTGAAGACATTATTTAGTATTTTGATGTAAGAAAGTGAATAACCCTAGAGTGAGGATGTGAGGTTCAATTTAGGTGGATATGGGAATGTGGTGGTGAGATGGTGGGGATTTTCCAACATTTCATAAAGAGTAGTAGTTGTTGGTTTTATTTTTCCTTCTTGGTTTTTCAAACTTGTACCTTGGGTTTTTATATAGTCTATTTTAGAATTTTATCACTACAACTGTTTGACATTGGTTATTAAATATATTCATTTTTTATTCTCCCCTTGTTTATTCCACATTATATATTTTTAATATATCTTCCTTTAGGATGGATAAAATTGTCCCTACATTTTTTATTTGATGTCCTCGTGTTATTACTCAGGCCATGGGGGTCAGTAAATCCCGTCATTTCAATACGTATTCTAGTCAAGATCCTTGATAGACGTTTTATCCAACTTTTTAAGTAACAATTTTGTAACATATCAGGGATGTGATTTGTTTTTCAAAATTATCAGATCGGAGGTACGAATATCAGAACCTAAGAGGAATGTTTCGGTGAATTTTTGGAAAACTCTGGATGTGGTGAGGCTCAAGTTACCATATGATTTTTTCTTTATATCTATAATTTTGGAATTGGATATTAATATATGATTATTAATGTTGGATTTCTAGTTGGAAGTGAGATTATTTGGATGTTTAATCTTTTTTTCAGTGTGTAGAAATATTCCTCTAGGAAGCCTACCATGGTTTCCATGGGGGGTCATAGAATATTTTCCACATGGGAATCATCCTTTAGATTTTAAATTTACAGAATCTATCATGAAAGAAGGTCATGTCATAGACCAAAATGTACCACATTTTCAAAACCCAATAATTGAGGTATAGTTAAGAGTTAGGTTAAACAAATAAAATTCTATCAAGTAATACTTTAATGGTATGAATGAGCCTTAGAAGGATGACGACACACCACAAAAGAATTAACATTTCTTAAAAAATTAGGATACACATAAGGATATCATGGTAAAGTTCATGATGATCAGGATCATGCTTTATAGAAAGCGGTGGTGGGATTCTATGGAATAGGATGATCGTGCTGTGTGATTCAGTTATAAAGGATTTAAAACCATATTCAATCAATAGATCAACACAGAGTATCTTATTACAGGGATGTATATAGATTCCCTCTAATTATTAAAGAAATATAATTATATTTATGAGTAAAAAAATTAGTTTATGAAGCTAGTTCATTTTTCTATAGAGGTGAAAATGATTGGCTTATTTATTAGAAGTATTTCTTGGTCTTGCGACATGATATCCAATCATAAGTGAACATGCTAAAAATTTCTACCAATACTGACATAGTAAACATGGATATTATGGTAGTGATAAATAACACATGAAATATTTTTTATACAATCCATTCTGTTCCACACAGTGGTAGCCTTAGTGGTTTGCAAGGAAGGGACTGAATGTGGCATTATCATTCTAAGAGTAGTGTGTGTCATTCTTAACAAAAAAAAATACACTTCAATATATTTTAAAACTAGTTGTGTTACTATATCTACATACATGTAATAGAAGGTAATTCAATCCCACCAGTATTTATTTTATCCCTCAATGAAGTACAATTCTTGATGATTTTATAACCATCTATAGTAGTTTTACCCACTATGTCAATGCCTCATTATAGTTGGGGATATTTTTCTCCAATTAAAATTATAAAATACTCAAAATATTCAATGTGAATCAGTCATTTGCTAATGGCCCAATGAAATAAAATCACCATCATGTAGTGGATGAGATTTTATTGGAGGTATATGCTTATCGATTGATAGTGTGGGTAACCATTTTTTGTTGCATCTTATATAGAAACATATTTATTTGATACTGCTTCCTCACCTGCATCCATATATTATAATTTATTTTAAATTATTAAAAGATCATAAAAACTCATTTCCATTATTCTGTAATTTATTATGACTCTTGTAATGAGGAGAGAGCAGGGGTTTCACTATCCCTCTTGTTCTCTATAAATAGTTGATAGACGGTTGGTCTGATATATTCTAGTTCAAAATAATGTCAAATTTGACATCATCATTATGATGGATTGAATTATTAATCTTCATGAATATATTTATAGTTATATTAAAATGGTTTAATCAATTTCTCGAGATTGAAGCTTTCATCTGTTTCCAGGCGACTGGGATTTGAGTTACAGTCATGTTGGACCTCCCTCTGAAAGATCGATTGATTTTTTATTCTATTTTAGTAAATACTTATAAAATTTACTATTTTAATGATCTTCATACAATTTCCAAGAAATCCATAATGTCTTAAAAGATTAATTATACAGTCTTCCTCTATTGAGGGAGATAGATTATATCGTTGATATGGTGCCATATATGAAGTCGATGTTGATTCCCTCTTATCATATTTTATCTGATGACATGAAGGGACTTAAGGCCTTAGTGGAAAACCTGATAGGCATTTTTTTAAAACATATAATTTCCCCCATGGGAATTCTATGTGAAATTATCTAAGAAATATGATATTGGATTTTATTTTTTTGTGGACTATTAGAAGTTGAACCAGGTGAATGTTAAGAATAATTAAAATTTTCCTCATAGGGATGAATTATTTTATATATAAAATGGTAAATCTATTATTTAATATCAATCCTTAGTCTGGTTATCATCCTCTTATGGTTAATGAGTTTGATAGATTGAAGATGGATTTTAGGAGATGTTATTTCCATTTTGATTATATTATGATGGCTTTTGGAATGAGTAAAGTTCATTCATTTTTTATGGATTTGCTGAACCATATATTCTTTTTTATCATTATTTATTTGACATAGTTATTGTGTATGAAGTTATATTTTATTTTTTATATTATTTTGATCAAGATAACGAAATGAATCTGGTTTGGGAAATTATGAGAAACCACCAAATTCATGGAAATAATCCAAAAGGTAGATTTTTAATAAAGAATTAAATTTCATAGGCCATATAATTTTTAAGAATAGTTTATCAGTTGATATAAAAATTTCTAAAATTTTCTATCCATGGGTGGTACCATAGAAGTAATTAATATTTTCAATTTATTGGGTCTTTCTGGACACTATCGATTGTTTATTAATGATTACTTCATGTTGGTGTCACCTATGATTTCTCTTAACAGTAAGGGGGAAATTATTTTTGAATATAATGTGTCAGACTCCATTCAATGAGATGAAAATTCTTCTGACATAATCCCTTATTCATAACATATAGGTTCCTCGTAAGGTTATGAAGAATATTATGATACCTCTATTGTTGGGATAGGGTTCATTTTTGTAATAGGGGGTCATGTGGTGAAATATAGCTCATATCAACTTCATCTGCATGAGAATAATTAACCCACTCATGATTTAGAGAATTCCACAGTTATTCACATGGTTATGTGTACATTTTATTTTATTTTTTAACTCAGATTCATAGTCTTTTATGACCATAAGAATCATAGTTATATCCTCTCCCAGAAATAAATGAATAGCAGGCAGAGGATATGGGGGGATAACCATCAGTTGTTTTATTTTAATATCCACTACACCATAGAGAAGGATAATTTTATTCCAATAAACTATCAGTTTGAATAACCCAATGCAGGTTCCCTTGGTATAAAAGGAATATTGGTAAATTATGTTACTCTTTTCTTAGTTTCACCAGGATTATGAAGAGGTTGATTATGTTATGGTAATGTTTAGAGTCTATTTATTTTCACCACCCATTGATACTATTCTATAATTTTATTATATAGATGGTGATTTTATTGGTATCATAGAAACACCTTATGGTGTGGAGACTATTTATAATTAGTATCTCCCTTATTAAGGTATTTTAAACTTTAGGAATCTTTTTTAAATCATAGTACCTGTAATGAATTCAGTGTCGTACGATTGTTATATTTCATCACGAGTCATTCACCCAAGAATAATGAAGATCTATTATGATATGTGATGATGCTTCTTAGGTTTTTTATATTTCACAACATTTTCAATTTTTGGTCCTACTGTTAAAACTGCTAATACGTAATGGTGGATCACTACAAGCCTTTTATTTTTTTCCAACCACATCCATTTCTAGTTTTTAAATTTAGAATGTTTCTATGGATGTCATTGTTTGACTACACATTCACCCCATCGGGAAAACACTATCTGGGTATTGGTTTGTCAGTTGAAAAATATTATCATTTTTCCATAATTAAGGTGATGAATAAAGCTGGATATCTAAGAAATATGTACATGGAGATGTTAATGAGGTTATATTTTTTTTCCTATGTCATTTTTTAGATAGGGATCACCTGTTAATATTAGTTTCCAAAAGACTCTCCAAGAGTCAATAGGGACTCAGATTAGGTTTTGTAAAATTGACCATACATAGTTAGTTTCCATATTATAGAACACTATTTATATTTCTAATGATATTATATGAACATGTGTGTTGGGTTTCATTAGACCATGATATAGAAATCTGGTACTAAATGTGTTTTTATACAACAATTCTCACCAATCAATTATCAGAATGGAGCCCTTTTAGGATTTTATTGTTTATCTATGAAGGTATCCATTTTGATGGATAGAGGTGGGAAAATCCTCTCTTATGGGAATATGTCTGGTTTAGGAGAGATTGATACGGTTCCATGATTTATGTCAGCATATAATTATAGTTCATAGTGATCAGATATCATATGTGGGTTTTTTATTCTATTTTTGTGAGTTTTCCATTAATCACTCAATTTTCTTAAATATATCTCCTTAGTTGGGTCACCGTAGTCTTGGCATTCATTGGAAGTTTGATCTGAATTATGATAAACTATTTTACATCACTGAGTAGATTGGGTAAAGTGATTATTGGGTAGTACATTCATCTTAGTTCAAAGGCGGAGGTGATGATTTCTACATATATGTTGTCAGTAATTATCATCTTGGTCCTTCCCTTTTTTTATTTGGGAATAGATTGAGTTGTAACTAGGTGAATATTTCATAGAGAAACCAGTTGATATCATTGATTCTCAGGGTAAATTCATGTATGATAAGTCTATTTTGTCACTCAAAGTGTTATTGTGGCCTATATTATATTTTTTAAGACCTGAGATCATGAATCATCAGTGATGGAGAAATTAAATCACCTATTTCTAGATACCCATATACCCATGGATTATTTGAGATAGAATGTACAATAGTGTGGAAATTGTATCATCCCAAATTAAAGGTATCCCTTCTTTAATTTTTAATAGTATGTTTCTTGGTTTTAGTGTATGTATGGAATATCTTGAGAGTGTTTCAGTTGATCTTGGTTTTGGAATTTTCTGTTGGTAACATTTATTATGTAAATAGTTTACTTTGTGGAAAAAAATGGGTCACATAGAAAAATATGTGATAGAGGTTTTTCCATAATAATATTTATATAGGAAACCCTATTTAAACATCATAAATATGACTCATGTGCATTTTGATCCAAGGTAAAAAAAAATAACCATACATGATTCAGGTGATATATTACCCATAAATCTCGAGTTTCGGATATAAACACATTATGGCCCATAGTTTTAATGTGATGTATTCTATTGTACAAATTTAAAAACATTTTATCATCCCTTACTCAAACCCTAATCTCTTCATAAAAATACTATTTATATCTTTCTCTTATAGACCACATCATTCATCACATGTTCTCTATCTTGGTTGAATTTATTCTCTCTGGATAAGAGGCCTTCGTTCGCCCACAAACAAGTTGTTTTCATTCTAGAGTTGGGATATATTTATGGATGAGTTGATCATGTGATGGTGATTCATGTTTGATGCTTTTAAATTCTTTTTGTGATCAGAGTCTGAGGAATATTGCATGTTTTGGTCATGGTTCCGCATTTATTGTTCTCGAGGTTTGTTTGAGCTAACCAATCTACCAACCCTGGATATTTTGGAATGTGATTAAATGCCATGAGAATTATTTTTATGGCATTTTTTTTGTTATTTATTCTTTCTGGTGGATGTGGATCATGCATATTTTGGTGTGTAACATGAGTTGAGGTTGGTGGATCTGTTTGTATACTATTTTCTATTAACCTTTGATTTACCATGTTTTATTAAATTATTTTCTAATTCAATTTCCATATTTTCTAATTGTTATGCTCTTGAGAAAACATGTTTTCAAGAATTTATGACTTTCCCTTTGTTTTCCTATAGAAAATTGAGTTTTCAATTAAATATCAAATACTTTTATTGAATTGTTTTAAAATCATGGTTTGAGGATAAGAGTTAGGAAGTTAAGAACATGGGAGGAATTGGGTACTTGGGTATATGGTTTAGCATTGGAATATCATCTATTTTATTTTTGGGGGGTTCAATCATAGGGTGTTCCACTTCTCCCTAGTAATGTTTATCATGGAACATGTTATTAACATAGTTTTAGGTTCACTCTTAATGTGTTTTTCTACCTAATAGGCATGTCTTCGAAGGAATTCATTCCAAAATTTCCATTTATTTTCATGTTATTAGTCTATTATCCAGACCTATAGTTATATATGGATTCATTTAACTATGTTTGGTAAATAATTTTTTTTTCACTACCTTAAATGATGTATGTTATATAATTTAAACTATTTTACAGGAATTGTTTCACAATTGTGGAGAATGGGGGTTTATTTACCATTATTTTTAGATAAAAAACTATTTAACTACATATCATTCCTTTTGATCTATAAATTGATATTTTTTGCATTATTGTTAATATAATTCAAATAGAATAACATGGTTAGATTCCACTAATCATATTTATCTAACACCCTTCTCACAATTTCTATGATGTGTATAAATTTTTATGTATTTCAATGAAGGAAAAAGAATGGAACCATAGTGAGGTAGTGAGGTTCACATCTCACAGGTATGTGTATCTAGTGATGAGAAGGGGTATTTTTCAATATATCACCTAGAGTAATAGTTGTTGGTTTTAGTTTCAATTTTTAGTTTTTTTGGGAAATATTCGTTGGGGTTATTGTCTAATTTTTTTTAGTTTTATCACTATTGTGTTTTCCATTTGGTCAAAGAATATATTTATATTATTTTTATGAAATTGTTTGTTTATGCTATGTTTATGTTCTATGAATCTTTATTTAGGGTGGGAGAATCATTCCATCTATTTTTTCTATAGGGACAAGTGATAGTTTCCATCCCATGTGGATTGTGAATTTCCTTTAGATCATGCTAAATTTCATTTCAAAGCCAATATAGATGGGATATCTAGGGCATAATGTGAAAAATAAAGTACATAATAATAATTAATTAATTAATTAATTAATAATAATAACTTAATGATCGACTAATGATTAAGAAAAAATAAACTGAGGAATAAACTTTAATATTATAATGATTACCTATTTATTTTCATAGGATTTAAAATTGGCTTAAATTAGTATTATCAGAGGATTAAGATAAGATTAAAAATTATTAACTCATTATTAACACATTATTAGATAAAAATAAACATCTAATTAACAATTAAGTAAATAATAATTGAAAAATAATTTATTATGATTTAACTATTTGATAAATATTAATGAACTAATGAATAATGGGTGACTAACAAATTTTTGATTAATGATTAATGAATGTATAATGAATGACTAACTAATTATTACCTAATTATTAAGTAATGATTAATTAATGTATAACCTATTATTAACTAATTATTGAATAATCATTAACATATGATTAAATATTAATAAAATATTGATTAATTGCAGATTATCATAGAATTATGTTAAGAACAAATAATGATTAACTAATTTTTAATTGTTGATGAACTAATGGGGAACTAATTATTAATAAATAAATATTTTTTAAGTGACTATTATTAATTGAATATCAATTAACTATTATGTATCTACTAATTAAATAATAATTTAAAGAAAATTAATGATTGATTAATAAATTATTAATGAATGATTATATAATTATTAACTTCAGATTAAATGAGGATTAACTTAGTATTAAATAATAATTAAAAATGATTAAATTTGGATTAAATAATGACTACCAATTGTTATACTAGGTTCTAACATAGGATTAACATTTGATTAACGTAGGATAGAATACTAATTAACAAATAGTTATTTTAAAATTATGTAATGATTTACTTATAATTAATCATCCAACGACAAATAAATCCCTATAAGGTAAGAACATGATAAAAATTAATAAATATTAATTAATAACTAAATAACTATTAAATAACATTTCATTAATTAAGGATTTACATATTTTTAACTATATTTGTATAAAAAATAAGCCTAACTGCTCACATGTTTGGAATCTCCTAGGGGAAATTTTTTAGATTATGGAAATTATATTTATTTAATATATTTTGATACCATTATGAATATTAAAATTTGGGTGAGAAAATATCAGTGACATCATTGAGTATATAATTGAACATTCTAAAATATTCTAAAATTAATGATTGTCAGGTTATATACGGAATGAAATCTGTTTCTTTATAATACATGTCGATGTGGGAAATAGAATAGTAATTACATGGGGTAGTAACCCAAACGGGATGACTTTGTATGAATCCAATCACCAAATGGTGCATGATAATAAGAAATAACTAAAAAATGGGGTGACACAACTAGAGGATATTATTTAGATTATTCACATTCAAATTAATAAAAATATATAGATATCTGTTTGAATAGTCAAATATGGGAAATTAATGATTAGTGAAATCACTAAGGATATATGAAAAAACTAGTAAATTTTGTTAAAGTATTGATATTATGGTCTTTTTAGAAATTAAATACATATTTGGATACTATAAGTGGATGATTACTCTAGCATAGTTGTACCTAGAGATAATGAAACCGATGAAGGATGATTAGGTATTAACTCAATCATCACATCGTGAATGAAAATTGAAATAGCTCACAACCTGTGTCATACTCTATGGGGATTTGTATTAAATTATTTTCATTATATTTAATAATTATATTATAATAATGTAAAGAATATTAAAATAATTCTATGAAACATTAATAAATATCATAAGAATATAATAAATGATTATAAATCATTAAAAATAGATGATTATCTAGTTATAAATAAATATAATTCATCGTATGGATTCTATAAGATGACAAAAACTCTGGAAAAGGTGTACCTACAGGTAATAACCTTTAAATGAGTTGATTTTGAATTAACTCAAATATAAATGTGTGGATGACATTGATGCATAATCACACTCCTAATTATATGCATTCCAGGGATATTCATTGGATGATTCACTTTTTATTTATAAATAATTGAAATTTTAAATATATCTTTTATTGTTAAATATCATTAACAATTAATTCACAGCAAAAACTACACGATTATTCCACATTATAAATATTATTTACACTACTAGAATCATAATCAAAAACAAATTTTAACATAAATAATGTTGTTTTCATTTGTATATGGCTATAGGAAATATATTAGATCTAATGAAGAAGAATCATATAGAAAAAAATAGAAATAGTTACTACAGTTATTTATGATACCCTAAGAGACCATCGTGAGGTAATTCATGTTCAGTTAAATCTGAGAACTTATCAGAAGATCCAGTCTATTATATATAAACATTTTAATTTCTAGTAAATCCTTTGAAATAAATCATATTTATTGGCTAATAATAGGGATTTATTATGAGTAACAACGTTATTTTACAAATGGTTTGAAAATACATATATGGTTTTATATTTGGAGTTTCCAATTATCTAGAAGAATTGTACTATTGTATGATAATATATGAATATATGAGTTTTCAAAGAAGGACCATTCAAATAATATGGGCTCATACCTACCTCGTATAAGAGGATAAACAAATTGATCACCATGATATGTTGTAGGATTATTTTGATGTTGAAAAATTGTAAAACAATGGAGAATATTGGGAAAGTATTTATGATGAGTTGACATATTCAACAGTTGGGGAGGAAGTTTCTAGAAATGAATTAGTTATATATCATCCTTGATGTATAATAAATCTTCCAAACTTCACATATGGGTCAGAATATATGGCACATTTATGAAATTTTTACTAGAATGTTATGACACTAAAAAATATGTTTCATGGAGTTTTAGTGGATAAATTTGACCCAATGAAAAAAAACATTGCATATTAGAAGTGATTTTCCGAGGGAACTTTCTGTGAAAAATATAATCATATTATTTCATAATAATGTACACTAGAGATACTTATTTTGGTATTCAAACTTATAAATATACATCATATGATGTGAAAATTATGGTGATGATTTTAGATTTCTCTTTAGGGTGTTTCCAAACATTATAGAGATTTTCTTATATTGAGGTATCTCATACATGATTCCTAACCTAATAAATGATTATACATCATTGGATTCTGATTTTTTTCATATATTATTTTTTAAATGATAAATGCCTATAGATATGTTCTTATAGACATTTTTCTGGAGAGGATACAAAAAACACTTGGTTTCATTTTTTTTCAAGATTGAGGCGATGCCTCTTTATTGAATTTAAGAAAAAAGAGTAACCAAGGAGGGGGAAGGAGAACATGGAAAACCCATAGAAAAATAAACTATTTGCTGAAATTTTTCAGTAGTTGCTCGGTTACCCTTATTTATTCATCTCTAATTGCTTCCAGCTCCAATCTTCCACACCCAAGGCCCCGACCTCTAAATCTCCCTCTGCACGCACATGCCCTATTCAAGATCTCTTGAAGTCTTTCCTAAAGTGTCTCACCATCAGTGATCTCCTAATCTGAGCTATCTTCAGACTCCTCCTTACATTTCTCAAGGGAAGCATATTTTAAAACTAGTATCACCATTTCTTCTACAATAGGCCGCTCAACCACCATTGGGGCAACAACCGGGGGTGGTGTCTTTTTGTAAGAAACAATTTGGAAGTCGTCATCATCCAAAAATGGATTCACGGTAGAGGGAAAATCCTTAGGGATGACCGGGGAGTCAGAATCTAAGGTGTGTTTACCTTTTTGAATGACTGAGGGAACAATGCTTTCCTGAGATTCTGCTTCTTATTCTCTAACTTTCTCTTGAACATTTCCTTCTTTTGAGCGAATATCAACCCAGGATTTCGTGATTACCAGAGAGGAAGCACATACCTTGGGTGAGTTCGGGTAGGAGCCTCTTATATAAACTTTATCTTCTTCTTCATGAGTGGTATTTTGTGATTCTCCCTCAATAGGACTAGTAGAAGTGTTCAAAACATCCAGACCCTTACCCAAGTCATTGTCATCCTCATGCAACAACTGTGGGTTAGTTTTCAAAGCAGAGGAAGTTTTGATCTTCTGGAGACAGTTTTTCACATTATGACCACGTAAAGAACATAAGCTTAAAACTAAAGACCGTCAACAAGAAGAAGAGTCATGACCAATAACATTGCAATCTTTTCCGAATTTAGACCTTCTCATAAACAAGCTTCAGCTGAATTATATCATCCTCAGTAGCAAGAATCACCTTGTCAACAAGGGTCGAACCCATCTCAACCTCAACCATAAACTTAGAATAGTGGTCAAAATGAGCATCCTCCATTTCTTTATCAATTTTGATTGAAATACAAATGGAGAAGGCAATACCATACAATATTTTGGGATTCCAGAGTATCCAGTTTAACCCATAAACTCTAACCCAAATTAGGGAAGTAGTGTTACCAACCTCCCAAGGATTAAACTTTTTGTCCCATTCACGCAAGTGAATAATTCTTGGTTAAAGGGAAATGGATCCAAATCCCCATGCTCGAGTTTTCAATTCATCCATGGGGAAGAGTATATAAAAATATCCTCGACCAAGTGAGACACATTTCCAGGATGAGAAACCCCAAATCAATGACACATGATCCTTGAGTTATTCAATTTTCAAGGGCAGCGATCCTTTAGGAAGGAAAAGGTGAGCAATGATTGAGAACTCACCTATCTTGAGTCATTCAAAGACCGCAACAGGATCCACTTTGATGTGCGCAATGTTCCCTTTTATTCAGATGGAAGGTTCATGTACGCCTTTGAGACATGTAAAGGTGAGAACACCCCTGCCCTCTTAGAGATCTGCCTTGGAGGAATCCAAAAATGGATCAAGGTTACTTGGAACAGCAATAATTGATCCATCCCGAATTGCAGTCAAAGTCACTAATGAGTCCTTTCCAACAGTCCCCACTGAGGACACTCTCGGAGGAGGCGCAACCCCAATCTGGTCTGCAGTAGAGCAAGAAACCTTCAACATCGGAGGCCTGCCTCCCACAACAGATCTCTTACCCGCGACATCAGAAATTGAAGCCCTGTCGTGATTCACCTCTACCCTCGAAGAAAAAGACATCAAGGTTAGTCTTCTCTCAGAATCCACCAGCGGCATCATCCACCTCGTCTCCCCAAATGGCGCAGCCACCGTGCCTGTGCCATCTGCAACCACAGAGCATCCTCTTCCATCGGGAGAAACAGGAACCTCCATCGCCTTACACACATCTAGGTTGACGAACCAACTCACCACAGAGGAATGGCAGCAATCGAACCTTCCTTGAAGAAAGAGATATGAAGCAGCCATCATCTTCGATTGAACAACGACGAAACCCTAGATGAAATGAAATGTAGAGAGAGAGGTAGTCGCATCTCTCATCCCCCACAATCAACTACAAACACTAGTTTTCATGATAACATATTAAAACACATGGAAAATGTAGTTCAAGAAATTTTAATGTTTTTAGTGATTAGAATTACACATATTGAATGATCCTATAATTTCCATCCTTATTAATTAAAAATAACCAAAATATCTTCAACCTTTATTGGGATGAACTTGTTTCTCAATGGACTTGATTAATCTCATGGAAAATTTCATCGGTTTTTCATGGAATTTATTCCACATATCACATTTCTTTTTTGTATTCATTTCATTCATATTTTTATAATTTTTTAATTTGGATTGTATATAGGAATATTTTGATTTAGGAAACACACTATAATAAATATATACCTCTACTATTTTCATTATCCTTATTGATGAATTAAAAATATGAATCATGAAAATTTTTTTGGTATGTATTAACAACTATTTCAACTAAATTTGGGGTGTATGTTTAATATCGTATTATCATTGAGAAATAGATTAAGAAATTAATGTATATCCTATTATGTGTAGATCACTAAATGCATATTATAGAAACTACATCAAACACATTTCATGTAATATTGAGACCCATTCCTTTTTGCACGTAATTTAGATGATTTTTATTCATTCAATACGAAACAAGGATTGAACGACATAGTGACTTTGTGAAATAGGTATAAAAATATTATAAAATTAAATAATATTTTTTTTATTTTGATCTCTATAATAATCCCCTATTTCTTTTTTATTTCCAAACACTTCATTGGATATCTTGGGGACTATATAGTGAAAATTGGTAATCTAAAAACTCAAATGAGGATATATATTTTATAATGAAGTCGAACTAGTGAGTCGGAGGTATAACATGATATCATAAAATATAAGGATCATTATTATTAACATGTAATAATAAAATAATTAACCTGGTATAATATGATGATGGAGAAATAGGAAATTTGGAAGTAACACAAAACTTTCTATATGAATAAGTCAAGGAAAAGTTCCAAGAAGAAATTGTGTGGTAAACAGATTTCCATCTAGGATTTTGAGTACACCATAATAAAATATTTTCATTTCACATCATTGTCCATAATAATTTGTATCAAAATATTTTATTTGTGAATAAAAACATCCAATGATCATTACATAAAAGGATAAAGGGATAAAAAATTTCTCCATAATCAAATTATTTTTAAAAAATTATTCTGTGAAAAAAAATATGGCATGCATTTCTCATTAAAATGAATGTAGAATGATATAGGTATATTTGTGTGATGAATATTTATATATTTAATAATAAGTAAATAATATCAAATGGAAAGATAAGGTGATTGAAATAGGAAATGTTCATAACTCAATTAAAAAATGTGGTTTAGTGGGATCACTTACCTTAAGTACTGTCTCTCTTAAAATGAATAAAAAAATCATATAAAATAATTATAAATTTATTATAAATATATTTTAAATCCATAATCAAATATATATTACCATATGTTATTTTTTTAAAATGTATAACCACCGATTTATTAATAATTATTTATCAAATTTAGTATTCCCTATGATAAATGCTTCATTTTATATGAATGATTTGGTTTTAAAATGAAATATTATTTCCATTCATCATGTTTTGATAATCTATAGAATATTTCCCATGCTAATAATATTATATAAATTAAATATATATATATTCAGATTCATCAATAAAATATAGAGATAAAAAAATCATTACATTGTTCATCGAGACGGTTGATGTACATACACACGAATGATTTTTCTCTTTTAGATTGATGGAATGAATGAAATTTATATAATAATACAGCATTAAAAAATATTATTATGTCATATATAACATATATTTTTATGAAGTCCATCATTATAACCAAAAATTAGAGGTGGTGATGGATATCGAATTACATCAGGTCCTGAGGTGATTGTCCACCAAACAAAGAAATGACCATTTCACTCCCATTGGAAGAAAATGGAAATAAACATAGTTTAATACATTAACATAATAAAATCAAGATATATGGATTAATTTTTTATAATTTCATAATGTCTGAATTTTATTTAACAGAGGTAGAAGAATAAATAAAACTAAAAATTTCAGTTAAATACTAAATTCTTTGTTGCACAATATCTATTGTTTTACAACAGAAACCATGTATTGTTGGTATTTTGTACTAAATAACCCCTATAAACCATATGGAGATATTTTAGTAAAGGAATTTGTAATATTTTTTCAAACTGAAATGAATTTTAATTTTTGAAAAATGAGTAGAGGAGACTCCCTTTTATAAGTGAGGAGAGGATAACTCTAGTAATAAAAAAATATTAAATTTATATAAATTTACATTAATAAAAAAAGATATAAAAGGATATAATATAAATATATCATGATCATGGTATTATATATAATCATTATATAAAATATAGACAATTTTTGAATAGTATTTTACCATCATATCTTAGTTTTAACATTCATTAATCCATTTTGGCAATTACTATGTTAATAAAGTTTATTTACTCGTTAGGGGTTAACATACTTACTATAAAAGGATAATTGTAAAATAAATAGACCATATCATATATTTTAAAACATATAAAATAATGTTCCATAATATTTTTTTTTGGAAATTTATATCATTTAATAATATTTTATAATAATAATGTCATTTTTGGAACTATTAATTTTAACTGATTTTTAAAATAACGAGAAAAAAATTTTATTCTAATATAATCAATTTCAACATCTATAATAGTTAATTTTATTCTAAATTTTTTTTGGCAGTAAATAATTTATTCCAATTATGTTACATTTATCGTTTTTTTAGTATATTTATTTAATTTTAATATTAATTGATTAAATATTGTGTCGGGGTTGTGTAATAATATAAGGTAAATATTTCATCCCATAAAATTAAAAATAAAATATCATGATTAAAAATAATTTTTCATTAAAATAATTATTTAAAATAAAAAATACATTTTCTTTATACCAATCAAAAAAATATAGAGATTAAAATAAAGAATCTGATAGTTTGACATTGTATTTGACTTGAATATTATATATGTAAAATTTAAAGGCTTAGAGTACAAAGACTAAATATTTTCAAAGAAATTAATGACATGGTTGAACTAAAATCACAAAATATAATAAATGAAAATGTTAAGTTCATTTTATTCATTATCATATTATTTTTAACATTAATTAACAGATGATCATTTAGTATGGTAACGATTATATTATGTGGTCACTATTAATAATGAAAAAAATACAAGGGACAAATATTCCAAATTTAAACATCTAGAATCAAAATATGGAATACATTTTTCCTGAATTATTTTATATAACTTGAGTAAATTTCATGAAAATAAAAATCAAAACAAAATGACATTTTTGTGTTTTAGAAAAATGAATTTTATATAAAAAAATGTTCCATACAGAATATTAATATAAAATTCATTATAAAGACCATAATTAGAAAGTTAAATTTAAAAAAATTGTGAAAATTTAAAATTATTCCAAAATAAAATTTTACTATATAAATACTAAAATATAAAACATAGTTTCCAATAAAAATTATAATCTATCATAATTCATTGAAAATGAAATATTTTAAAAAATCTAAAAAATCACTAGATGTAAATTTTAATATGATTACCAAACGAATTCATTTAACCAATTAAATTTTCTAAAATTTCAATATATGAATTTTTAATTTTCGTAATAAAAAAATAAAATCGCTATACGATAAATAAGAATTTTTGGAAGAAGAAAGTAACTTCAAAAAAAATAGTACATATTTCCAACGAATTAATCAGTCAATTTCTTATATATAATCATTATATATATATATATATATATTTTAGAATTTTTTTAATCCTATTTATGACTTATAATTTAATGGCTATGATACAACCATTCTAATATTTTATGCTTCCTTTAATCTAAGTGGCATATGTTGCATACACCATCAAACATAATATTATTGTTAAAATCTCAGGGTGTTACATTATCCCCCCCAAATTAAATTTCACACACTAAATTTCAGGTTACATACTAAGGTGAAAATACGTGGATATACATATACTTCTTGGATTCCTCTAATTCCGATGTTTCCTCCTTAAATTTATGGTTTATCTATAGTACATTGACTATGTGAGTTCACATATTGCATAGAACTTTATATCTATGGTACAAGATCTTCATAAATTATTCCTTACAAGATAGATCATTTTAAAGTTGTATCACCCCTAAATTTATTACCGGTAATGGATATAGTGTATATATCCTCAATATGGATATGTGGACTATAATGGGTACTTTAGATGGGGTTTTTGGTATTTACTATTGATAGGGCATAGATCTAATTTCATCTAGAATATCAAATGTGATGATGTACCTTTGAAATATATTACTCTTCAACCCAAGTTTTATGACACTATTCTATAAAAATATATCTATATGTATACTCTTTATCTCTAACCTCAAAATCCATGTCTTTTCACGGATTGGAATGATATATATTTTGTTGAATCGAATAAAATCAAATTTGTTTCGAAAAACTCTCGACCTTTTCAATCATCTACATAACCATTTAAGTTCCCAATATCTATATTTTACCCAAATAATCCCAACATGTAGGTGTTGTAAATCTATTCCCTTAATGGGTTTCATAAGGGACAATATTCAAGAATGAGTGAAAATTTTATCATATGATAACTCAACAGGAGGAATATTTTTATCACATCATCCTTTAATGAAAATCGATCATGATTACAGCATTTCTTCCATCATTAGGATAGACCTCTCAGACTAGCCATCTATGTCGGGTTACAATCCAATATGATGTCCAGTTCAGTATTAATAGTATATTGGAGACTCATTCACAATATGGAGGTAAATATCAAATTTCAGTCAGATACAATCAATAGTGGTGTTGAATATAGTCTCACCACCGGTCTAATGTAACACATTTCACATTTATTGAGTTTAAATTCCTATAAAATTGAAATAAATAGAACATTATATATAATAATAATCTCTAAAACCCATATATTATTATTTCTTCAGGATGTATTTATATTAATAGAAACTAATTCCATGGAAATTTTCTCGCATTTCCATGCTAGTATGTGTAATGTTTGTACAATCTCTTTAGAGTTTCCCCTTTGACCCTCCTCTTATTTACATACTAGAGACATTGACGTAACTTCTAGGATATCCTTCTTCATATTGTCCAACCTTTATTGCTATCAGATATTTCTATACATATTTATGTTCCCTCAGTGGATGGAAAAGGTCTATTTATTTTAATCATTAAAAAAATTCTTCTTTATCTATCGATTTTGTGGTTCACATGTTCGAGAACCAAATAAAACCACTCATTGTTAATACATTTTGAACATTCAAGAGTTTTCTTTTCTTATATCATCCACTATATTCCAAATATACTAATCATTTTATTTATAATCCATTATCATCCCATGAATGGATTTTCAAGAAATAATATAAAAAAATAATGATTATGTTCCCTCTATTATAATTTCTTTGTAAATAATATTCATGTTTATGATTATTTAATATTTCTTGATTATCTTCACTAAGAAAGTATTTGGAACCAATCTACATACAGTGTATTAAATAATGAAATTCTGGTAATGGAATAAGAATTAAATGTCATTGATCAAGTCTACCAAATGTCACATATGTAAACTATTCTCCAAAAGTGTGAATATACAATAGAGAATTTAAAAATCCATATATATTTAACACTTCTCCCCATATATATAATACCACTAGATTTTAATAAAAAGATCACTATGGCCAACTTCATGTCATGTTTTGGATAGTTCTTCTCATGGAAATTCGTCATTCTTAATGTGTAGTACATCACATATCTTTTTTTCATTAGTAAAGTTCCCAAAATAATCATTTAGGAATCACTATATTCCATGAATATTTCTACACTTGATTAAAGTGTGATGAATAACACAGTGATAATCATTTTTTTATTCATTAAATCCCTCTTCACATTCACTGGTCCAATAAAACATTACTCAATTAGGGGTTTTCTTGGTTTTCCTTTTTTACAATCACAATATATTTATTAAAATTTATATTCAATAAATATAATTTCTAATGAAATGATATATCTTGGTTAAAAATTATGATCTTCTAAATTCATCAATTCCTATTTCAATAAAAGGGTCCAAATAAATCCCTATGTTGGTGATAATATTCCCCAATAATGACACTTCCCTCATTAAGAAGTCACATTTACTCTACTTTACATATAACTACTTTTATTAGAGATACTATTACATATTATTAAAATTCTTCTCAAGCCCTGCTTTAAATTTAGAATATATAATAATTTAATATATAAACAATACACCAAATTTTATGAGTTAATCTCTAAATAGTCTTTTCATTATGTCCAAAAATGATTGTTGGAGAATTTGTGACCTAGAAAGGAATCACTATGAGCTCATAGTTTCCATACCTTATCTAGAATTTTGTATTGGGAATATATTCCTTCTATGATTTAAATTATTGATACCCTAGTAAAACTTTTAACTTAGTTATAAACTGGTATTGATATTTTTTTCAAACAAGTAGTTTATCGATTTCATGGGATACTTTTTCCATATTATGATTTGTTAGAGTTCACTATAATCATTATAGGGGCATATTTACCCATTTATATTCTTAATGCATATGATCGATTCCCCAATGGTGGAGAAATTAAGTGTATAAATCAGTTTTCAATATTCAGTAGTTACATACATATTAGTTATTATAAAAAATGATTTCCATTATGTATGGATATGGAGATATGGGTATATATATATGTATAATTTAGAATGATAAATCAACCACGAGATATATAGGAAGACTAAGAAAATATTTGGGGAGTACAATAGTATAGTCCCTCACGATGGTAATGTCTTCAAAAATGATTATGACTAGTTTATGAATCATTATATATATATATATTATATATAATAAGGCAATAATAATAACACATTAGAAGAACATTCCAAGGGAGATTCATCATCCTCCTTACACACATATAAAATTAGAGGATAAATTTTTATGTGAAGAGTGATATTCATATCCATATATTTTGCATCATATTTATATAAGTATAGTGAATTAGATCCCAATATATATTAAAACTATAGTAACAGATGTATGAAAATATTTTCTGGAAGATTGAGTCCAAAGTGAATATTTACTATTTGAAAAAGTATAACTAGATTTCCAATCACCAAATAATGTTCCTGATCTAGCATAGTATTAATGACAGATTAGGCTCTTCCATTCCCTCTAAGACTTGCTTTTCTTCATTTTTTATTGTCTTTAATTACCCTTCGTCTATGGAATTTCAAGAAATAATTAATGAATTCTTAGAAATTGAACCACTATACCACTGGAAGAGTTTTAATTTTAAATTATTTTCCTTTATTAAATTAGTACGTTTCTTCATCTATATTATTCATTGAATAGTCTGGTGTACTTATTTTCCAAACATGAAGAATCTTCTTGTTTCCATTATATAGTTTCTTTGATTCTTCCTCAAACTTTTATGACCTTAAAATCCAAAATATATTGTTCACCTATTACTTTGAAACTGAATACATGTAATCACATCCCAAAGAACTAAATAGCTAGTATTATTGGTAAACAAAATACATACATGAATTCCATATTATATTTTAAAATGTTGAATAAAAAAATATAGTTAATCTATATAGTATAAATCCTTAACTCAAAAAATATTAATTCTTCATATCTTAGGGAAAGGAATAAAAATAATTTTGATATAAGATTATTAGTAAGGGTTACATACAATGGAATTTTTATTGGGTAAATAAGGATTAATATATATGAAAAGTTAAGTAACAAAAACACATTCCATTTAATAAATTAATTAATCTTGAAGAATAATATGTAATGAATAAATTATGGTTAAATAATTCTTTTAAAACAATATCATGATAACAAAACTTATCCTAGATATCATAAAAAATAAAATAATAACATCGTTAATAATAACTAATCTCATAACTATGGAATTCATAATTTTTGATATCTTAACCATTCTATAGAGGTATCATAAAGATATATTATATATAAGTTGGTAACGTATCAATGAAATAACAAAAAAAAACTTAGGATACCTACCGAATAATTGAGGGGCTATATGAAGCCACTACTATAACTTACTATGTCCAATAAATTCAGCATATGAAAAGGTGTAATGAAAATTCAATACTCAATCAACATAAACATTTGTATTAAAAATATATTGTACGAAATATTAATATTTACACCACCAAACCGATCATAAACCATAAATATAAAGATAAGGATGGAGTCATTTCCACATATTCCTAGTGGAGTATAATAATAATTAATGGTTATTTTCACTAATGAATATAAATACCATAAAATATCATTACAATCAGTCAGGATTAAAATAGTCATTTCAATTTAAAAATGAGTTCTAAAAACTAAATATTCTTACAAATTTAGGGAATACATTTATTTTTATTTGAACCATGGAATCTTGTAAAATAAGGTTAAAAATATTGACCTATAGTGATGATTTGAAATTCCATTCATACCCAGTAAGTTAAAAATCATTCCATACACAATTTTTTAAAAAAATTCAAAAAGTGCCTCAATTATAAGATGAGAGGAATATTATTATTAATCCATTTAAAAAATAAAAAGCTTTTGTCAAATCATATTAAAAAAATTAATGGGGAAAAATAAAATCTTATTTATAAATATATGGAATAATATATTGGGAAAAAATGATTCCCGATTAAGTATAAAAATAATGTTTCTTTTATTTAATAATGTGAATTCTACATCTAAAGTAAATAAAAATATGAAAGTTAAAGGAAAAGGTTAAATTTGTCGAAATAAAAAAACAAGAATAAAATAAATCTGGTTTAAGATATAAATATCATATAATTATCCTAAATAATAGATAAACAAAAATATCCTGAATAATGATGAGTTTATGAAATAAAAACTTACTACTTTGGTAACTTTTGAATCTTAATCTTCTTGAAACAAATAAAGTTAACTGATATTTATTTATAAAATTCATATAAACTAAATTGAGATATATTATATCAGTTAGAACTATATACATGATAATAAAAATGTAACTAGTGAATACAATATATGTCTCTTTGAAAAATTAGCAAGATCAGAAACCCTTATAAATATCATATGATTTATGTGAGAATTAAAAAAATGATTGAAAATGTGTAAAAAATTAAATAAAAAATAATTTATAAATAAAAAATAATATAATTACAAGTCATTTCAAACATAATCACTACATAATATAGTTAATTACATATAATTAGAAACCATTTAATGGAAATTGAGTTATGAAACTTCTTACCTTAGGTTTGACATTCTTTGTATGTGTTCTTTCCACCAATATAATAAATATCAATTGATTATAATTATATTATATAACTATAATCTTATATATCACACCATTTTTTATTCAATTATACCACTTTATCACACATTTCATAAAAATTCTATATTTCAGTCACTGTTCCGAGTTATAGATGCATTTTTTCATATATTTATTGATCAATTTTTTTGGTCCTTGTAAATTTATTATTATTCCATATTCTTGATAATGTTAGTAAATATGTTTATAAATTAAATATTAATTATATATATATATAATCATTTATAAATAGTATATATTGAAAAATGTATTACACCATTCTTAGGAATGGTTGGTCACAGGTACAAATGAATATTGGTTTCACATTTCTATTGATGGAATGAAATAATGTTAAATAATAATTTACCATTATATGATAATTTTTAACAGATATATATTATATATTCATTAAATCCATCTTTATTAGTTTCAAAATAAAATTACAGTTAAAAATGAATCACTTCGTTTTGTGGATGTGGTATTCCACACATATAAATTAGCGATGTTATAATTTTCAAATGGATTGGAAACGAAGAGAGAATATATGATATTATAATTATATAAGAATAAAAAATTCATATTAAACAAATATGTACATTAAACCCATCATAGAGACCATCCATAAATTATAGTGATTAAAAATAATTAAATAGCTCTATGGAGACAATAATTCTTTCGAATTCATGACTAATAATTTCACTTCCATGTTGATGGAAAATTTAGTTAATAATTTTGAATTCCAAATCATAATAAAATTCTATTATATTTATGATAAATAATTTATTTTAGTATTATAAAAAGCATATATTTATAATATTTATAAGAATATGTATAAATATAGTCATCAATTAGGGTGATTTACTATTCTTTGAAAGAACACCTTTAGAAATCCAATAAAGGGAACTATGATTAGATTTTCGGAATCCCAAAACCAAAAAAACATGTATAAGGATTTTTATAACAGTGATTGGAAGGATTGTATTGATATAATAATCTCTATATATTTTAAAAAATAGAGGAGTGATGGTTACATTTTTATTGTAAACTTAAAGGAACGTGTTGGATTAAGAAAAATTAATAAATATAAAAAATTTATCTCTATGTGAAAATGTACGAATGTGGAAATAATTTCGAATATAGTATAGGATTGGGTAAAAATCCTTTCATCTAGTAATTTTTTTTTTAATTTTATGTTTTATTTTAAACCTTAAATATGTTTTAACCCCTTAGATACCTTGATTTAACTTCAAAAATGGTAATTCCTTTTTCAATTATAAAGGGATATAATTTTACAAATTAGATAAAAAAAATTAAATCACTGAGAAAGGGATATAATTTTAGACCATTCATTATTCTATTTGTCCTCTTGAATGATATATAGGTTTTTTAAATAATTTAATAAAAAATTATTAATAGAATATCATTAATGACGTTTTTTACATTAATCATTTAATTTTACATTAAAAATAAAAAAGAAAACATTTAATTAACAAAATGTTCTTTGTTGTAATACCACATCATAAAATGATTGACAATACATCCTCTAAAAAATAGTGAAATTTAAATACTATGTTAATTTTGAATAACACAAAATTGGGTTTCCAAATTGGAATTTTTTTTTGGGAAATTAAAATATATATAAGGAGGAGAAAATTAATGCCCATGAAATTGATATCCAAGATGAATGTTTCATAATTAATGCAATGATATTAACTTATAAGTGATCAAGTAATCTATAAAATGATACTAATATATTACTTATGTCATTAAAATTTATCCAAAAGGAATATAGTTACCATAATTTAATATAATATCTAAATTGTATAGTCCTTTGTATCAATAAATACTATATCTTACATCAATTTTTCTATAATAAAATAAATGGATGAACATAAGTTATTCTATAAATAAATAACCATACATCCAAATTTTCCTCAATTACCTCAATATATAAACTTTTTTATACTCAATGGTGATCTCACGCCTTTTAACATGGATTTGATATATTTAATTGTATTCTTTCCAAATAATATTTCATGTTAAACCAAATGTTTTGCCTAATGGTTTTTTATACATGAACCTAATGAGACAACCTAGAAATATCATTAATTATAAAGATAAATCACTCTATAACCTTACAAATTAGTGAACCTCACAAGAATATCATGATTCTAATGTCGATACTAACCTAAATATTAATACATATATTTAACATAAAACTTATTGAAAATATACCTTTGTCAATTAATACCCTTTTCACATTCATCATTTTTTCTATCTCATTATCGTATAGACCATAAAAGATTATATACTAACCTAAATAGTTATTTAATCCTTGATATATTACTCTTCCAAAAATTAAATAAAATATTCAAATCAAATAAAACATTTCTTCACTAAAATCATTAAATGGGTTTTCTATGATTTTAATATTATAGAAACCATAATCTTATATATTCATAATAATATAAACAACCATTAATTTGGCCATGCATGAAAAGAAATAGGGTTTAATAAATTAACATAATCCTTTTACCTAAAAAATGAACATTATCTTTATCTATACAATAAACGTGCTCAATAATGTCCTAAATATGTTTTCATTAGGTAACTAAAAAATTTAAACATGACCAAAAATATATAATTTACTTCATATGTGTTATTATTCCATTTATCCCGATAAATAATAACTTAAATCATAAAAATTCATTGATTTGAATAACATAGGTCCCTCATGATCTACGTTTTTCGCTCGGATTAGGGAATTGGATTTTATAGGTCATATATTCTACACACATAAGACATCTATATATTATTGTTACAAAGGAATAAACACTATATCCCTCAATCAAAATCATCATTTATCCTTGATAAATCATTGACCTATGCCATTATTTTACACACATAGATTTTTTCCCATTCAATTGTGACATTCACTTGGTATCTCTTTCAACATTTCTAAAATAAAATAAATTGGGATCTCATTCAACTCTAGTCTTGACCAACCAATGTCGTAATATATAATATTTGTATCTTCTTTAGTGATTTCAATAGTTGATGATTTGTAATGTTTTTAATCATATAATTTTTGAGAATATTTAAAATAATCATGTTATCCATTACTGAATTCATCATCCAATTTGGATCACATTATCACCATGTTCTTCATCACATTCAATGATAAAATGATTCCTCCTTGATCGAGTCATTAACTAAAAAGACATTGTATGTTCTATAATAAGCACAATAGGAAAACACACGATATCTACTATACTGAAATTTTTTGATGTTATCTTATACAAAGATTTTCCCATTAAAATAGTTAAAGGGTTATTTTCCCTTATTTATGTTTTCCTAAATCTAGTTTCAATTGTTTCTACAAAAATTCATCTTATACAAACATTAAAGACCATAACCCTAGTGTATTGGATTTAGTGCATACATTATTAAATTCCCATGACATTGACTGAATTTCCACTTGAATGGCCTAATATTTCTATAGTCTTTGTAAACTAGATACATAGTAGAATATCACATTATATTTGAAAACAAAAAATAAAAATAACGTGTGAATGTAAATATTAGGCATCAATATAGTCATTCAATAATTCTATCACCATAACCTAGTCAAAGGAATCCAAATAATTTTTAGGTAAGATTCTCAGTAATATTCATGTAAAAAATATACCATAAGAAAAAAGAAATAATAAATATGTCAATGAGAATAACTAAACCACATCAATTAATCAATAACAAGAGTGTGAAGAATAATATTTTAGGAATAAATTGTGATTAATTAATGCAATAAAAATAATCTCATGTTCTTGTAGATTATATATTGATATCATAACTAATAAAATATTCACATGGACATCCATGTCTAATCTCATAACTGGGGAATTCATAATTATATAAATCTTGAATTTACCAATGATGCCACATTCAAATGCATATTATATAAGATTCTAAGGCTTTTCCCAAATACTCAAACTAATTTGTCTCATGGTTCCTTTTGATGCATCAAGGGGATATCGTTGGCCTCTCCTATCATTTATTAAGTCCAATTAATTCATCATATGAAATGGGAGAACATCGTTTAAATGCATAATCAATATAAATATTTTTATCTAAAAAATATCATTTTGAATGGTAATATTTTCCTACTCATACTGATCCTAAATCATGCAGATAAATAATAATGATGGTATAATTATAGAATATCCTTAATGGATTATAATAAAAATAAAGGGTTATTGTCATTAATGAATATTAATACTAATACATTAATTGAATTTACATTCCATTACTTTTATGGTTTGGGGTGTTTGAGGTGTTTCATAGGAATATAAAGGAGGTGTCAAAGAGGTTGGAGGTGTTGAAATATTTTTTTCAAGATATTCACATCATTAATGGTTTACACAATGTGATTTGGTGATTCATACCTTGTTATAATGGATAATTCTGGGATTGTGTTCTGATGATGTGACCAGTGTAAAATGTATTCACATCATTAATGGGAAATTTATTACATGTAATTAATTCAATCCAATGTGATGTTAATTTTTTTAATTTGTGGATGAGGGAATTGATATCTTGAATGTGTTGGACAATGAGAATGTATAAAGTTCAAAGTTATTCTATAACTCTTTCATATATTTTTTCATTCAGATATACCTCTCTCTATCTCCATTATTTTGGAAGATCCATTGTTCAATGAGGATATCATTTATCACTATTATAACTTTCAATGATATTTGGGTTCTAATGGATTCTCATTAGTGATCTATGGTGAGTTATTCTCTCTTTTTCATGGATTTCCTTCCGTTTTCATCATATATCCTCTTTGGTGGGGTGTTTTTTATTTAGTTTGTGTTAAGGTATTGTTTTTACAACCCTTCAGTGTGGTGTAGGTTGATTCAAATATTTCTCATGGTTTGGTGGAATCTATGAGGTCAAAATATATCCCTTAAATGTGCAACAAAATCAAAAAAGTTTCCTTGATATAGGGGATCCTCTTTTTTATGTTTATGAGTTACGTGTGAGATCCAAATTTTTTTGATAATTTTGGGGGAATATTAAGGGATGAAATATTGAGATAATTTATTGGAATTTCAATATTAAAGGTAATGGGGAGTTATCGTATTATTTAATACTAGGATATATGTTTTTGATGTTATTATTCATTCCTATTTCCAATTCTTAAAATAATGGATGTTATAATATTTTTTCATTTTTTTATACTTTAATGACCCTAATTATGTGGTAGTGTGATATTTCCTTGAATAAAATCATAAAAAACAAATATGTGGATAATAAGGGGTTTACCCTAGAAATCTAATCTATGAGATAGTACCCAATATAAAAAATAATATTAGTGATAATTCCCTGGAATAATTGTGGAATACAGTTTTTTATGTTTTTTGTTTGTCCATATATTATTTTCCCCTATGCAGTTTGGGTTTTTATGTAGTGAGCTTAGTGGAAGGATGGTTTGTGTAGTACACAGGGTAGTGATGTAGTAGTTGGTAATTAAAGATATGGTGTGGGTAGTTATTAGATGATGTGTGATGAGGTTTTGGTGAATTAGATTTGGAAAATGGTTGTGGAAGAGTGTTTGAATGTAGTCTTTGTATTATAGTGGCTATGGAATAGTTTATGTGGCATAGTGGTTGTGGAGTAGTGGTTATGTATCAGTGTTATAGAATAGTGGTTGTAGAGAAATAGAATTTTTGGTTTGTGTTGTGATGGATTTAAATTAATGATGTATTGTTAGATGGCTCGGCTGATGTGATACAACGATGGTGGTGGACTTGTGATTTTATGTCATTGGTTATGTTATTTGAGCCAATTTTAGTGTGTCATGGTTGAGATATTTCCCCAATTATCTATTTGAAAAATAGTGATGGTAATATAAACAAAATGTTATACTAAATGAACAAGTGGACTATAAACATATATATAAAAAATGGATTATCTTAACTGAATAAATTTATTATTATTTTAGTTTGAAATGAAATTACAAATGTTTAAATGTGGTGAAACATTTATTTGAATGTGGATTGTTGGGTTTTTTGTGGGGTTTATATGTGGTGTTATTCATATAGTGGTTGAAGTGGTTTGGGTTTTTGATGTTCAGTATTGTGGTGGTGATGTGGTGTGACATCATGAGGTTTATGTAAACCCATAGGTTTCATGTTGTGTTAAATATATATATATATATATATAATTTATGTTTATTTTATTTTATATTCACCCCTCCAATGTTATATAAGACTAAAAATTCTTAGAGGTGATGAGTTCCTACTGTTTCTCCCACACTAATGATGGAAGTGATATTGATGGTTGACTATACAATCAACCAGTCTCTTCCTTCATTAGTAATGACATGGGTTGGTGTTTAAGATTAACCACCGGTGATGTGATGTGTTGGTCCATGTTTCAATAAGAGATACATGATATAGTTTTCTATGATATGTGGTGGGTTTCATGCACGAAAATAATAGGTAATGGGTTTTATTCCATTTATGTTGATGATAGCATACACATCTGGTAGTGAGATGTGTTGTCTAACCTAGGTGTCTATGGGAGGGATGTGATGTTATGTGAGGTTTAGACCATTTTTATATTGGAATCATGTTATGTGATGTGATGTGTGACCCATGTTTTCATTGTTGGGATGTGATGTGACATGATGTGTTCCCTAGGTATATATAGCTAGGATATGATGTGGTTGAATTTTATGTGTTGTTTGGGTGTTTGTGAGCGGGATTTGATGTGATGTGGTATGTATGGAAGTGATGGGATAATAGAATGTTCAACATTAATTTGTGATAGTGGATAATTAATTGGTAAGTTCTAATATTTGTTAGGATATCAATGCTATATACTAATATTGAATGTATGGTTTGGTGATTGAGCCATGGTGAGGTTCAATTTTTTTAGATTACCTACATAGGTTCATGTTGGTTCTACTATTTTTTTAGTGGTGATTTAGCATGCTATTTTAGCATGTGCACTTGATTCAATGGTTATGTCTATAGTGAGAACAGATTATTTGGTCACCCCATATATATATAAAATATTTTGGGTTTCTGGGAAAAATATTTGGACTAATATATACAATACTAGCTCAGTTGGAGCTATTGTTGAGTCAGTACTCTAGAATTTTCTTTTTCATATTTACTTTAGCCACATATTCTTTGTATCTATTTTACATTATTCATGTATTGTGGGATGGATTTTTTTTACTTTATATATTTAGGGGGTGTTTTTTGGTATTAGTTATCCTATCTCACAATATTATTTCATTTACAAAGGTTAATTCCTCCTATAAAGTTAAATTTTTATACCGTTTGGGCTAGTCTCCAACCCAGAGCTTACTAGAGATGGGAATCATGGGTCATCATCTGTATCTCTCCTCATGTAGGTATATTAGGAGGCATGGGATCATGAAATTATGATTTTAGAGGTTCTTTTGGGACATAGTTTGGTGTTTCGAGTTAGAAGAAATGTGGTTTTCATGTGTTGGTATGGTATCATCACCAGTTGAAATTGGATCATGCCATTGTCCAAGGATACTAGGTATGACACTAGATTCTACTATCCCACAAGATCAAGTGAAAAAACTATGAATTTATTGACTGATCTAGTGAGGTGGAACTATTTTTATGGTCACGTACTAGGAGAGGATGATTCTTCTTGATGACTTGTGTTTTCGTTTGAATTTTTTTAGCAAATAAAATGAATTAAATAAATAAGAATCGATTAAATGCTTTGATAAGAGGCCTAGTATGTTCTCTATATTTTTATGAATGTCTCTTACTCATCATGAGTTAGTCCCTTAGGAAGTTTATGGTTAGTAGTATGATAGCATTGATCATCAAAGGGTTGACCTGACAGTGGTTGATAAGGCATGGTATCAAGCTTCCCCTGCCATTCAATAGTTGATTTTAGGGATGTATGAGGGGAGTGTATCACATATTGAGATAGATCACGAATTGGTGGGGCAAGAGATTCTATTTGTCTTATACAATAATGACTATAGTTTTTAGATCCATTGGTATTTTTTATATGGGAGGAGATTCATCTTAGCGGTGGAAACTTTTTCTTACTATTTTCAAGGAGGTAGATGTGTTGCGCCAGAACATCTAACATAGTTCCTAGTAGATTTTTTTTTCATTGAAAATTATGGAAACCATGATTTATGAGATTTTATCTCTTCATAAAGGGATTTTTACTGTGTGGGATATTTATATTAGGTTCTAGGACCTCATTCACTTTCATCAAAATGTTTTTCTAGATGAGGAGTCTATATTGAGGCATCTAGAGGGGGTTTTCACCCAATGTTAAGGTTTCTGGTCACTCTATTTTTTATAATGATGTATCTAGATGTCTAGAAAAAGGGTAAATATATATATATGATATTTTTGGGGATATTGAGCCTCAGTAGGCTTTCTAGTATGGCATTTTTAATAGTATAGCTTAAGGATGTGGTCCACGAGTGTTCATGTTGTTAGGGATCCATTTAGTGGTGAACTAGATAGAATTATTTCATTCTCAACCATAAAAAACATGTGGGTTCTAAGATAATTTGCTGGGGTTCCATTTACACTATATATCAACCAGAGATATTGGAACCACTAGTCTTACTGTCCAACCACATAATGAGCCAGTTTCATATGGCTTGTCCGGCCCCTATTCAATAGGGATAATTCCCTACGATATAGTTCAAGAAACAGGGACCATAGATTGTTGTTCAAGATATAATAAAGGTATAGTTGGTATATGGTAGCTTTGTTATGGTCCACGTCCATAGGAAATAATTATAAATCCTGGATATTGATGCTACCTTTAAAGAGAAAGTGGATCTTAGTGTGACCACATGCCCATGTTGGAGTTATCAGATTCCAAAGAGACTAGTGTTGTTCGAGGTATGATTAGTTTATCATAAACCCTTGTGTGTTATTATTTGGATTTAGGATACTCACTGTCCATTTTTTCCTTGGATATGGTATGTATGTTGATATTGGTTATGGAGAGGCTTCCAATTCCACTGGTGTTATCTATGTTGTTTGGAGTTTATGCTTCTATGTTTTATGTGTTTGGGGATATATACTTTTGGTGGGGTATCACAAGACAGTGGGATATGTATTGGTGTTTTATATAAAAAAATATAATATTATCCTAGGAATTGAATGGCTATTTTCTATACTTTTTTTCATCGACTAGTTTTGGGGATGATTTTCTTTATCTATTGTGTAGGGCCAGTGAGTGATGTTCTCAGGAGAGGGAGGTTATTATTTTTTTGGAAGTAATGTGGATCCTATTTGTTAATTTTTGGTATAGCTATTAGTATAATCTCAGTTTTATGGTTTTCCTAATGTGGTAAAGGATTTCCTTGATGTTTTCCAAAAAAGGGATTTGGAACTACCCCCTCAACGAGATATCGAGTTCCTGAAAGAATTGTTGTTGGGAATGTATATGATCTTGATGGATCCTTATCATATTTATCCTCTAGAGTTGTATCGATTTATCATACCAGTAGATGATATGTTGTAGTTGGATTCCATCTGAGCTGGTTTTTCACAATGGGGTGCTTTAGGGTTGTTCTCCATGAATGCAGATATTAGTATGATTTTTGATATAGAATATTATAGTATGAATCATGTGATGGTCAAGAACCATTGGCATATTCTAATTATCAACAATCTATTTGATCATTTCATTGGTGATAGTTGGTTCTAAAATAAATATATGCACCTTCGAAAGCAATATTTGATGGTGGAGGATGAGGAATCATATAGACCACCTTTAAAAGATGGTATGGGCACCATGATAGTTTCATCATCTCCTATTGTGTCATGATGTTAGTAGTTTTTTCTTGAGGTATATGAATTAAATGATCCTTGATTTCCTATGTAGGTTTTTCATTGAATTAATTGATGATATCATGGTCTACTCAAAGTCGTATTAGGAGTATAAAAATCATCACATAATTGATATTCATGTCTTTAAACATATCCATATATATAGAAAGTTGTCCAATTTTGGGTTCTAGAAATGGCGATTTGTTTCCTTAGACATTTTTTCTCTCGACGACGTATGAAAGTGGATCCATCAAAGGTTGAAGTAGTTATTTCCCGGGAAGTACCAAATAATTTGGTAACATTTTTCAATTTCCCAAGTCTTTTGTGATATTATTTAAGTTTAATGTCCAGTTTCTCTATAGTTTCATCCCTATAAATATTTTTTACCATGAAGAATAATAATTTTTTGGGGATATATAAATTTGAGATACTATTTGGTTACCTAAAGGAGAAGATGATTACTGTTCATGACATTCGGTTATATAGGGAGGGTGTGTTGTTTGATTGTTTCAATAATGAATCTCATTTGGGCTCTCCATGTGTTTTGAGGCTATAAAGAGTGATGATATCTTATCAGTATAGGAAGTTATGTCCTAAAGAATATAATAATTTCACCAATGATCTAGAGTTTGTAGCAGTTGTGTTTATAATAAAGTGGTAGTGGCATTACCTCATTGGTGTGTGTTTTATTGCTTTCATGTACCACAAGATCCAGTTATATGATTTATATTAATGGTATTTGAATCGGCAATAGAGGAATTACCAATTTTCTTCATCACTGTGATATTGAGATAACTTATACTCTGGGGAAGGGTTATGTAGAATTCAATGTGTTGAGTCAGATGTTTCAAGAGTATGTGGATCCATTTTTTTGTGGATGTATTGAAATATATGGAGGATCATAAAACATTGAAACATGATGTCGGGGACAATAGTTTACAGGGTTATCTTCACCATATGACCAAAAGTTCCTCTTTGATGTAAAATTTGGATGATTTCAGTCGGTATACTGAAAGTCAAAGGTAATGCATGATCGTTTTTGGATATAGTGACACTCATGGGGGATGGCTCGAGGAAAATTGACATGGGGTTTCATTATTGGGGGGGTTTAATACCATATGAAATCCATCATGTATTTCTACTTGTGTTACATAACTCACCATTAGCATCATATCCTAGTGTGACAAATATTTATTATTCCTTGAGGAGATATCGTTTTTTGTCAAGCATGAAATAGTCGATAGGGGGGTTTGTTTAAAAAGGTATTGTTTGTCAGTATGTGAATGTGGATAATTGTGTTCTAGGAAAATTAATGTATTCATTTCATATCACCAAGATGAAATGGTAGAAAATCACAATGATCTTCATCAAAGGGTTACCCAATACATAGGGAGGATGTGATTTGGTTTGGGAGATAGTGGTAAAATTAAAGAAATCATCTCACTTCCCGGTGATCCATGATTTGAGATCTGTGGATTTTTTTCAAAGAGTAATGTGGTTAATATGGATAGGATTCACGTGGTAAAATGATTATCATCTATGATTAGGATCCTATTTTTACTTTATGTGTCTATAGGTATTTACTCATGCTTTTTGAACCCATATAGGTCTTATCATTTCTTTTCACTCTAAGGTGGATAGGAAATAGGAGAAGACTATTCGGATGCTAGAAAAAAATGTTGGAGGGATGAATCATTATCTTTGGTGGATCTTGGGTATGAAACCTACAATTCCTCAAATGAAACCATACCAATAGACCTCGGAGGAATAGAACTATCAAAATGCATTTGATGGTATTTGGTGAAGGCCCCTTTATTTTGAAGAAAAATACCATTTGTTCTTGAGAGTCTCTCCTTAGTATGGGCAGCTGAGGTTTTTTGGGGTATTAATATTTCTCCTTTATTTGTTGGGAAAATTTATGTGTTGTGTCATGTTTGTGAGGTTTTGTATTATATATAGTTACCATCATGGTTAGATAGTATCCATGGTGTCTTCCATGTGGAATAGCTTCATCGGTATCATTACAACAACATCCTTGTTATTGATAGTGGGTTTTAGGATATCATGGATGAAATGAAATTAATGGAAAATTAATTAGAGATCATGGATCATTAATAAAAGATTATGTGTGGGAAGACCCTTTCTTTAATTCACATTTTAGTGAGGAATGGTGGTTATGAAAAAAGTACTTGACATTGACAGACACATATTCATGCTGAGTACCCAAAGTTATTTTCATGTTACAATTTTACTATTTTTTATGATATGTGATTTTTTAATCGTTGAATGTTATAATATGTATTTTCTTCATTAATGGTGACGTGTAAAAACCCCATACATTTGAAAAGGGGAGGACTAGAATCATATTCAGGATGAATTTCATAACATTGGATTTAAATCCATGTGGGTGAGTCAGTATTACAAATAGAAAATAGTATCATTAGATGGTTGATGGAATTCAATGATTTATGTGCTCAGTGTGGTGATTCGTGTTGGTTTTTTATATGGTTATATTTGGTATTTGTGGAGTTTGGTGTGGTTATTTGTACATATAGGGGCTATTTCAAGTAGTGCACAATACATTGTTGTATATAGTGGGAGGTGGTGATATAAGGACCCAGTCTTAAACCTTAAATAATCTTGAGTTAATACAAGATTACACATTGAGGATCATTTCAGGTTTAGAGTTTTAGAGAATTATATCATAAAACTTTCATTACATTCCACATTTAAACAAACTTGTTACATAAAGATAGTATTCATTTTTTCCCATCAACAGAAACATATTTACAATAAAACATGGATTCTTTCTTGACACTTCCTTGACACTATCATCATATCATGTAACTTTCCCTTGACCTGTGAAAAACATTTCAAGAAACATGGGATGAGCATAAAAAGCTCAGTAAGGGATATAAATGTATGGAAAGTAAACATGAGTTCATATATACATAAGAATGAAATCATACTTTACCCATAAAACATAGGCACTTTAACATACCTCATCAAATCATGAAAAAATCATAGAAATCATAAGACATAAAGGTAACTTGAGGCATTCATAACATTCATACGTAGGGAGTGACCCTCTTGGTTACGTTTGGAATGCCCATCATAGTATATTCCCTAAATCTCTTCGGAGAAACCTTAACGTTTCACTCCTTCTTGTTACCCAATGCATTGGAGAGCTATATCGGGCTCACCCGCCATTATTTTATCACAGAACCACTCGTCTTCATAACAATGCCCAAGAACCATAACATATTCTTATCACATAAGACATGCATAAAGGAAACATAAAATTTCCACCTTTTAATAACAAGATATCAATAGAAAACATTGGTATAAAAACATTATGAAAACCATTTTCAATACCAAAATTAAAGAAAAGTAAAACATGGTATTTATTATTCTTTTAAAAAGAAGTAATGTCTTGTAGAGGAATTCAAAACTCAAATAATGGTCACGGCGGCGGAGAAGTCATTGTCACCGCAAACGTATGACAAAAACATTCCCTTTTGTCATTTATTAAACGCTTCGTATAAAAAAGATTCCTTTTGAATAAACATAAAAGTAAAAGGGGTTTATACACCGTATAAAAGATAGTTGTGTATAAAACAAATTATGCCTCAATGAAAGTAGATTGAGACGAAGTCCCATACAAAGATAGTATCCTTGGTATAAGGATAAATCAATTACATAATTATGTGTGACAAACGAATACACAAAATATAAGTGGATATTAAGTGTAAAAAAGTAAGAGGTTATTCACACATATTCATAGAACGACATGTTCAAGGAGTACAAGTTTATCCCAAAGAATCAAATTTGGGTTAAGAAGTTCCCTTGCAAAAATTTGACAGCCAAACGACATCACTACAAAATTAAGAAAATGAGTTGATGAGAGATAAAAAGGGTATCTCATCACATGGACATAAAATTTAAATCAATAAGGATATAGAAAAACATATCCCAACATAATAGTATGTTAATTAAAAGACATAACAAAAGAAGTCTTTTAAAAAGAGGAGGGTGAAAGGTTCCCTTACCGACATGGGTATCTTTTGAGACATGCACCTCGTGAAAGAAGGACAATACAACATTGATGTAAATACTCATAAATGAAAGTATATTACACAATTAGTAAAATAAAGGGCAGTACATAGAACACTCAAAGGAAATTGTGGGGAATGTAGCATAAATCTCACGGGAATAAAAGTGATATGAAAAATCCCTTACGAAAACTCGATAGCCTAACGACGCTAATTAAAACTTCCAAAATGGATTGATGAGAGAAAATAGGGTCTCTCGTCATATTAAAACAATGTTTACAGAAATATGAATATAAAATAACATCCACCAACATAACAAATTGGAGCTTAAAAGAAGTGACATAAAGGAGAGTACTTAAAAAAGAAAGAGAGAGGTTAGATCTCTTACAAAAATTCGGCAGCCTAACGACGCCACTCAAAACATCCAAAATGGATTGATGAGAGAGAATAGGGTATATTATCATATTAACAAAAATTTTACAGTAAGAGTAATATAAAAGAACATCCCAATAACAAGAAATATGAGCTTTAAAAGTAATGACATAAAAGAGTGTACTTAAGAAGAAAGAGAGGAGTAGGATCCCTTACCTCAAGTCTGACTTGTCTTGTTCATTTCTTTATATTCCTGAATAATAAACTTTGGTCAATTTATAATTGCCTAAGGACATCCTTTAGAGATTATTCTTCACTTAATATCACATATTATAATGTTATAATAATTGTTTAATAATTTTAGTTCATATCAGAGGTTTTTGCCGATGTTTGGTACATGAGTCAAAATTAACTTGTTTGAAAAATGATTGTCCATGTAGTTATAAGAAAATAATTTTCAGAATAGTATTAATGATTAAAATATCATATATATCCATTAAATATTCATTTTATACTCTTCCATATCATTTGTAGATAAAAAACAAAAAGCACCGTTCATGGAGACAGTAGGTCGTACGTACGCATGAACGCTACTTTCATTTTTTCTTTGTCATATTAATGGAATTAAAAATAAATGATATATATATATATTATAATTCCATTATAATATATATGTTATATATGTCACATATGTTCATTAATTTCATTCTTTATACATTCCATGTATTGCATGTACGAGTCACATCACTTGAGGGGGAGGTAGTCCACACTTCCTCATATGAAATTATCGCATTTACACAACATGAAAAGAATAAAGGTCTGGTTTAAATATAAAATAAAGAAGAATATAGTAAACATAAATACCATATATATAATATATAAAATACAGTGACATCATAATGGCCACCTTTAAAGGTGTTAAAAGAATATTGAACAATCATCGTTTCGTGAGCCAGAAAATCGCCAACCACAGAAAAAGTATTTTCTTTAACCATTAGACGATGGTGTGTGTAATTGTATCTAGAATACTTCTTATAAAAACATCCTAGTATATTTAATATACTGTATTTGTTACAAAAGAGATGAATAAAAAGAGTTTAGGGAGATGGAGAAGAAAAATAAAACAAAAGGACTCAAGTGAAGTCATTACCTTAAAATCGGGTAACACCCTTTGTTTGAGCTCAAAGGCTTCCTTGGGAAGACTTATGCCCAAACTGAGGATTCAAGGAGTTAGAGAGGGATGTGGAGAGACAAAATGGGCAGGTTTTGGCCAAGCCAAAGGCTTTGGAAGTGTGGGTAAGGAGGTAGAGGTGGGGGCCTTTTATAATAGGAGGGGAGGGGCACTCGTGGAAAGTAAAGAAATGTTACATTATTTTAGAATGAGTTTCGGATTTTAATGGTCCCACATTGATGTGTTTCGAGTATATGGTGATAAGGGTTTTAAATACACCCATCCAATAGTTTTTGGACATGTTTAGGTCTTAGATTTTACATTATCTTTCCATTTTATTTAAATCGTTTAATAATGAGGTCATCGCTGCATCATCATGATGTCATAAATAATTTATTTTATTTTATGTCTAAAAAATTATAAAGAAATACTATAATTTATGAAATCTCTTTAGCTTTAAAAATATATTTTATAGTCAAATATCTGATTTGTATAACCCCATGTAAAAATTGTTTTAGTAAAACATCTCATGTTTGTGTCATTTTTACTTTAACATTAAATAAAAAGATATTTATGTCATTTTCCAACCAAAGTGGCTCCATGGGGTCCTCAAGTTGACCCATGGATTTTATTGGTCGGAAATGACACATCCAATGAGGGTAGGACATGTTTCTAGGTCATTTCATTTTATTAAAACATTATTCTTACCTAAAACTACACTAATTACCTCTAATCGCGATTAAAAACTTAATAAGTTACTATTCACCAAAAAAATTATTCTAATCCCATTGAACCACATTTTACTTCTTAATGACAACCATGTATGTCGGATTTTTGAAATTCAAAACACAAAATGGCAAAATTTCATTTAAACCGAAATCAGTTTTTATGAGTACCACTTAGTGGTTTCACTATTCATCGAAAATTGAAGTTTTTCAGAAAATTACCAAAAATTCACACTAAGCTATATTTGATATTCCAAATTCAAAAATGATGTATATTTTAAAAAATTCAAAACATTTAAGTTAAATTAATTAATTTAATAATTAATTCCCGCTGTCAAAACAAATAGTGTATTTTTATGAAACAAAAAGTATCAAAAGATTGACACTAGTTTAAGTCCGATTTCAAAGTGAAATTAATTCCAATGACCACTATTGGATTAAATGGTAAAAATATATTGTAATTTCACTTTAAAACCATCTCAAAATATATTCTAATCATATAAATAAATTATATTAAAAATATGTTTTGAATTAAAATACAACATTTTTCACTATTCATTAAAAATTGAACTTTTTCGGAAAAATACCAAAAATTTACACAAAGTAAATTTTGATGTCCCGACTCTAAAGAAAAGTTCTATTTTGTCAAATATAACACATAAGTTTGTAAAAAAGTGTATTTAAAAGAGGTTCTCTATCAAAAGGCGGTTAATCGACCTTTTAATGAATATTAGAATGTTTACGCTTAAAATTGGATTCATTCGCATTTTTAATCCTCTAACATTTATTATAAAAAGTAAAAATATTTGAAAAACATATATAATCATTTTTTAGTTAGTTCTATTCATTCCCACCATTACAACGGCTAGGCATTAACTACTATTTAAAATAATATTATTTTATTATTAGAGTGCAACGTAAGATTCCCAAGAAACTCGTTGTTGCGTGTTGGGTATGCCATAGAGCATAGTGTCCCCTTTAAAGTAATATTAATATTTTATTCACAAATATGGATAGATGTGAAAATTTCATAATCTTTATTTACCTGGGGTGTTACATCCTTCCTCCCTTTTGGGAATTGCGTCCTCGCAATTTTAAAATTGATCTTGGAAATATCCTTGAAAGTCCCACATCGGAACAAGAGTCGGTAAAACAATCACTTTAAAATAAAGGAATATAAGTACATAGGTCACCCGGGTTAACCCACACTATGATTCCATGTAAGAAAAAATGGACATGGAGGAGAAAACATAGGTTCATGTTCTGATGGAGAGTGATAGAAAACATTTTTAGGAGAAAGTTAACCACAAGAAAATCACAAACATGTGATGGGTTAAATGGTATTTGATTCCCCAGTAAGAAAAGTTAATAGAAAACATTTTTGATTTAAGATAATTTATATTGAGGAATTTATTCATAAGGAAACATAATCACTTTTCATGTTGACTTTCCACTTTTATTAGATTCCTTACACAAACTCATATTTTCTCCAAAAGACGAGTATTTAGGAAGACTTGTTCACATTAAGAGTACTATAATCAACTTCTAGAGAATCGCATAATCCACAAAAGAGAACTATATACTTCCCATGTCTTTTGAATTTAACCAAAACCAAAACCAAAAAGGTTCATACAAGATCAGATAATCTAGAAAGGATAACCCTTTATAAAAAGAAAATCTATTCTTAATCTCAAAAATTTTTCCTAACAATACCCAAAGATCAACGAGGACCATCCGATAAACAATCTTTCCATAAAGTTCTTTAATGTAAACCAAACTAAGATTGAAACCCAAATATTTGAATGATTTAGTCACATTGTCTTCCTAGTTAAATCGTAACATTTATCTCCAAACAATATCAGTTTCTCTTAATGACTCATATTGAAAAGTAATTAACCTAATCACATATCCTCCATGATAGGTTAATAAATTTCCATATATAACCCAAAATCAACATACTCATAATTCATAGAATCATATAATTAAAAATAATCATTCAAACTAACTAGGGACTTCACGTAATCCAGTGGTAGGCGATAAATACCACTCGCACTTTGGTTGTGGGTTCGATTCCCGCAGCTTTGTCCGACGCGACGGGTTGTCACACGGTCTGCATGTTGTCCCTTTTATAAAACTCCAAAAATAACCCTAACATGTTTTAACCTCAATAGTTTCCTTATAACTCCCATTTTCATCCAAATTCACTATGATCTCAACATCTTAATTCTTGAAGTCTTATTTCACCACCATAAGATAAAATAAAATGATTCCCAAAATGAATAACAACATACCTTTATCATTGAGTCCACTCGGTTTCATTGTAATCTTGTTCAAGTAGGTAGATGTCCAATGCATTAAAACAATGATTTAGAGATCCTTCAAAATCATTTGCTTCCTCCATCAAAATACACCTAGTACAACATGGGTTATATGGGTGTTCACCGAAAAACATTTTTGGAACATAATCGTGTATGACATATAATTCCAAAACATCTGATAAAACATGATTTCTATAAAATAGTCGGACAGAATTTGACTTGAAACTTTCTATTATTGGTCCTTTTAAAATACCATAAGTATGTGCGGAGAGACTATATTTTAAAAGAAAATATAAATAGGTTGTGCAAGGGTCACGTTCCTCAGCACCATTTTTAAAATAATAATATGCTTCAAATTATTGTGATAAGGTAAAATATTTGAAAATACCTTGATAATATTTACCTTTCTTGATAATATGAGAATGTTGTGAAAGTAGTATTCGTCTAAAAACAACCCATGATCCACGATGATAATGAGTTATACTGGAGGTGTTTGATATCTCAAACAACTGCTTGAAAGTGAGTTGTATGCTAGAAAAAGTTTCACAATAATCTGAACATGACATTGCAATGATTATTGCAAGAATGTCATCAAGAAGAGATAGGAATGTCATTTGAGATCCTTCTCCTTCCATTCGTAACCGACTTTACATGACCTGAAAAAAAGGTATAAAACAAGGATTTAACTGAAATAATAGATATAGGGACTAATCATGTGTCTAACAAAAACTCATAATCCCTAAAGTTGTCTAAACCGACCTCTGATACCAACTATAAGGCCCTAGCCTTAAACCTTAATTAATCTTGAGTTAATACAAGATTACACATTGAGAATCTTTTCAGGTATAGAGTTTTAGAGAATTACATCATAAAACATGCATTACATTCCACATTTAAACAAAGTGGTTACATAAAGATAATATTCATTTTTTTCCATCAATAGAAACATATTTAAAATAAAACATGTATTATTTCTTGACACTTCCTTGACACTATCATCATATCATATACCTTTCCCTTGACCTATGAAAAACATTTCAAAAAACTTAGGATGAGCATAAAAATCTTAGTAAGGGATATAAAAATATGGAAAGGAAACATGAGTTCATATATACATAAGAATGAAATCATACATTACCCATAAAACATAGGCACATTAAAATAACTCATCAAATCATGAATAAATCATATAAATCATAGGACATAAAGGTAACTTGAGGCATTCAGAACATTCATACGTAGGGAGTAACCCTCTTGGTTATATTTGGAATACCCATCACAGTATATTCCCTAAATCTCTTTGGAGAAACCTTAACATCTCACTCCTTCGCGTTATCGAATGCATTGGAGAGCTATATCGGGCTCACCCGCCCTTAGTTTATCACGGAACCACCCATCTTCATAACAATGCCCAAGAACTATAACATAATCTTATCACATAAAACTTGCATAAAGGAAACAAAACATTTCCACCATTCAATAACAAGATATCAATACAAAACATTGGTATAAAAACATTATGAAAACCATTTTCAATACCAAAATTAAAGAAAAGTAAAACATGGTATTTATTTTTCATTTAAAAAGAAGTTATGGCTTGTATAGGAAGCTGAAACTCAAATAATGGTCACCGCGGCGGAGAAGTCGTTGTCGCCGCATACTTATGACAAAAACATTCCCTTTTTTCGTTTAGTAAACGCTTTGTATAAAAAAGATTCCTATTTAATAAACGTAAACGTCAAAGGGGTTTATACACCATATAAAAGAAAGTTGTGTATAAAACAAAATATTCCTCAATGAAAGGAGATTGAGACGAAGTCCCATACAAAGACGGTATCCTTGGTTTAAGGATAAATCTATTACATAATTATGTGTGACAAATGAATACACCAAATATAAGTGGATATTAAGTGTAAAAAATAAGAGGTTATTCACACATATTCATAGAATGACATGTTCAAGTAGTACTAGTTTATCCCAAAGAATCAAATTTGGGTTAAAAAGTTCCCTTGCAAAAATTTGACAGCCAAATTGTGTCACTACAAAATTCAGAAAATGAGTTGATGAGAGATAAAAAGGGTATCTCATCACATGGACATAAAATTTAAATCAATAAGTATATAGAATAACATATCCCAACATAATAGTATGTGAATTAAAATACATAACAAACGAAGTCTTTTAAAAAGAGGAGGGTGAAAGGTTCCCTTACCGACATGGGTATCTTTCGAGACATGCACCTCGTGAAAGAAGGAGAATACAACATTGATGTAAATACTCATAAATGAAATTATATTGCAAAATGAGTAAAATAATGGTCAGTACGTACACCACTCATAGGAAATTGTGGAAAATGTATCATAAATCTCACGCGAATAATAGTGATATGAAAAATCCCTTACGAAAACTCGACAGCCTAACGACGCTACTTAAAACATCCAAAATGGATTGATGAGAGAAAATAGGGTCTCTCATCATATTAACACAATGTTTAAAGAAAGAGGAATATAAAAGAACATCCCCCAACATAACAAAGAGGAGCTTAAAAGAAGTGACATAAAGGAGAGTACTTAAAAAGAAAGAGAGAAGTTAGATCTCTTACGAAAATTCGGCAGCCTATCGGCGCCACTCAAAACATCCAAAATGGATTGATGAGAGAGAATAGAGTCTCTCATCATATTAACACAAATTTTATAGTAATATTAATATAAAATAACATCCCTATAACCAGAAATATGAGCTTTAAAAGGAATGACATAAAAGAGTGTACTTAAAAAGAAAGAGAGGAGTAGGATCCCTTACCTCAAGTCTGACTTGTCTTGTTCGTTTCTTTATATTCCTGAATAATAAACTTTGGTCAATTTATAATTTCCTAAGGAACTCCTTTAGAGATTACTCTTCAGTTCATATCACATATTATAATGTTATAATAATTGTTTAATAATGTTAGTTCATATCAGACGTTTTTGCCGATGTTTGGTACATGAGTCAAAAATGAACTTGTTTGAAAAATGATTGTCCATGTAGTTATAATTAAATAATTTTCAGAATAGTATTAATGATTAAAATATCATATATATCCAGTACATATTCATTTTATACTATTCCATATCATTTGGAGATAAAAAATGAAAAGCATCGTTCATGGAGATGGTAGGTCGTACGTACGCATGAACGCTACTTTCATTTTTTCTTTGTCATATTAATGGAATTAAAAATAAATGATATATATATATATATATTATAATTCCAGTGTAATATATATGTTATATAGGTCACATATGTTCATTAATTTCATTATTTATACAATCCATGTATTGCATGTACGAGTCACATCACTTGAGGGGGCTATAGTCCACATTTCCTCATATGAAATTATCGCATTTACACAACATGAAAAGAATAAATGTATGGTTTAAATATAAAATATAGAAGCATATAGTAAACATAAATACCATATATATCATATATAAAATACAGTGACATCATAATGGCTACCTTTAAAGGTGTTAAAAGAATATTGAACAATCATCGTTTCGTGAGACAGATAATCGCCAACCACAGAAACTGTGTGTTCTTTAACCATTAGACAAAGGTGTGTGTAATTGTAGCTAGAATCCTTCATATAAGAACATCCTAGTATATTTAAGATACTGGAGTTGTTAAAAAATAGATGAATAAAAATATTTTAGGGAGCTGGAGAAGCAAAATAAAACCAAAGGACTCAAGTGAAGACATTACCTTAAAATCGGGTAACTCCCTTTGGTTTGAGCTCAAAGGCTTCCTTCGGAAGACTTCTGCCCAAATTGAGGCTTCAAGAAGTTATATAAGGATTTTGAGAGACAAAATGGGCAGGGGTTGTCCAAGCCAAAGTCTTTGGAAGTGTGGTTAAGGAGGTAGAGGTGGGGGTCTTTTATAAGAGGAGGGCAGGGTCACTCTTGGAAAGTAAAGAAATGTTACTTTATTTTAGAATGAGTTTCGGATTTTAATGGTATAAAATTGATGTGTTTCTAAGATAAGGTGATATGGGTTCTAAATCCACCCATCCAATAGGTTTTGGACATGTGTAGGTCTTAGATGTTACATTATCTTTCCATTTTATTTAAATCGTAAAATAATGAGGTCATCGCTGCATCATCATGATTTCATGACTAATTTAATTTATTTAATGTCTAAATAATTATAAAAAACTAATATGATATAGGAAATATTTTTATATTTCCAAATATTATTTATAGTCAAAAATATGACTTGAATAACCCCATTTAAATTTTTTTTAGTAAAACATCTCATGTTTGTGTCATTTGTACTTTTACATTAAATAAAAAGATATTTATGTCATTTTCCAACCAAAGTGGCTCCATTGGGTCCCCAAGTTGACCCATGGATTTTCTTGGTCGGACATGACACATCCAATGAGGGTAGGACGTGTTTCTTGGTCATTTAATTTTATTAAAACAATATTCTTACCTTAAACTACACTAATTACCTCTAATCGCGATTAAAAAACTTAATAAGTTACTATTCACCAAAAAAATTATTCTACTCCCATTGAACCAAATTTTAATTCTTAAAGAAACCCATGTATGTCAGATTTTTGAAATTCAAAACACAGAGACGGAAAAATATCATTTAAACGGAAAATCGGTTTTTATAAGTACCACTTAGTGGTTTCACTATTCATCAAAAATTGAAGTTTTTCAGAAAATTACCAAAAATTCACCCTAAGATATATTTGATATTCCTAATTAAAAAAATGATGTCTATTTTAAAAAATTCAAAATATATAATTTTTATTAATTAATTTAATAATTAATTCCCGCTGTCAAAACAAATAGCGTGTTTTTATTAAACAAAAAGTATCAAAAGATTGACACTAGTTTAAGTCAGATTTCAAAGTGAAATTAATTCCAATGACCAATATTGGATTCAATGGTAAACATATATTCTAATTTCACATTAAAACCAATTCAAAAGATAATCTAATCATATAAATAAATTAGACTAAAAAGAGGTTTTGAATTAAAATACAACAATTTTCACTATTCATTAAAAATTAAACTTTTTCAGAAAAATACCAAAAATTTACACAAAGTAAATTTTGATGTCCTGATTCTAAAGAAGAATTTTATTTTGTAAAATATAACAAATAATATTTTCAAAAAGTGTATTTAAAAGAGGTTTGCCATCAAAAGGCGGTAATAGACCTTTTAATGAATATTAGAATGTTTATGCATAAAATTGGATTCATTCGCATTTTTAATCCTCTAACATTTATTATAAAAAGTAAAAATATTTGGAAAACATATATAATCATTTTTTAGTTAGTTTTATGCATTCCCTCCATTACAACGACTAGGCATTAACTACCATTTAAAATATTATTATTTTATTATTAGAGTGCAACGTCAGATATTCAAGAAACTTGTTGTTGCGTGTTGGGTACGCCATCGAGCATAGCATCCCCTTTAAAGTCATATTAATATTTTATTCAAAAATATGGATAAATGTGAAAATGTAATACTCTTTATTTACCTGGGGTGTTACAGGTGATGTGACTATGTTGTTTGTTTCAAAGTAGTTTTGGTTGGTCTATTTTGATGGTTGTAAATTTTAGAAGGAATGATATCCTTGAGTGGTATCCCATGAGGTAGTTCTTTGGTATCTTTTTCTTTTAGTCTTTGTTTTGGATTCTCTAGGGAATGAATCATTTGATAGTTATCTAATGAAACGTTCCATGACATCCACATCTATAACACTATAGGTTTTTTATTTTTTAGGTGTTTTAGATTTTAGGGGATATTTAATAGTGTGTGGAGGTCCATCATTGATGTTTTAGGATATTCACATTGTAAATGGTTTATATAATGGGAATTATTGATTTGTGGGTTATGATTTGGGGGAATTAATGGAATGTGTTCCAATGATGTGTGCTGTGTCAAATGGATTCACATCATGAAAGGTAAATTCATAAAGAATAATTAATTCTAAATGAGGTGACATGAATATTAAAAGATATTCCAAAAATGTAAATTAATCTTTTGATTGTTTAAAAATATGAAGAAGTTCTTCGCTCCATTTTATTTTATAACACTTGAATCTTTTTTCCTTTGTATATACCTCACTATTCATATTTCCCATTATCAATTAACTCTAGGCTCACTGAAAGATCGTATAGATAGCTAATACCATGCTTCATTCCTTAGGATCTGGTGGATGCTTGTTGGAAATCCATAGGGATTTAACCTCTCCTTCTCATGGATTTCCTATCCCTTTTCATTATATATATTCAACTATGGTGTAGTGTTTTTGGGAGTTTATCGGTTTCATTTTTATAACCCTTTGGTGTGTTCTATGTTGATCCTTGAGGACCTTGTATTAGAATTATTTCTAGGTAGTTTATTCATCACCTTATTATGCACAATGAGATCACAACTCTTCTATTAGGTATGGGGTCATTGTGCTCACTTGGTCTTTGATATGTGTGAGATATTCATTCATTTTCTTTCCATTGGGGTAATAGTATGTGTAATGATAATGAGAAATTAAATTTCAATCATGAAGTTGATTTTTATGTATAGATATCACATGATTTACTACTTTTATATATGTTATTTATATTATTATGTTTGTTTGTTCCCAATTATAATGATAAAGATTTTTCAGATCCTTGATTTAAATTTATTTATTATGTTGTAATGACAATTGCTTTGTTTTTTTCTAATCTAACCATAAATAAAAGGTTAAAGAATATTTTTTTCTAATCAATAGATTCCCTTTTATGTATGGATTGTATCATAATACCCATCATAAATAAAGAAAACATTAAATAATTCCCTTGAATAATTTTGGATGTTAATTTGTTTTTTTATAGTTTTTTCTTCTTGTGTTTTCTATATGTAGTTTTGTATGGTATGTGGTGATTTTTGTGAGTGTATTGGTTCTTTACTATGTGGTATAGTGATGCTGTGGTTAGTTTTGATGGGTACAATATGATATGTTTTGCAATGTTGTGTGATGAGTTCATAAAGAAATTTTTATAGATCAACGGTTTGGTAAAAGTAGTTTTGGTAATGTTTTTGTGGTGGAGTGCTTGTGGAGAATTGGTTGTAGAGAATTACTTTTAGCACAATAGTTTTGGAATAGGGGAATAGTTGTGGTTTATGGTGATAATTTCATATGGTGGTCGTGTTATGATATTTATTTAGTGATGTGATTCCATGATGATGTTGGGTGTGTGGTTCGGTGGTGGTGGTTGTGTGTGTTGGGATAGTTGAAGAATGGAACTGTTGATACATTTACCCGGTTATCCATGGGATGGACTATAATGATAAATAAAACAAAATATCTTCATAAATAAACATTTTGGACTAGAATAATATATGTGATATATGGATTAACTGAATTTAATGAATTAATTGTTCATGTAATGTGAATATAAATAGAAAAGGAATAAATGTGGTTGAACATTGATTTTGAAAGTTGAATGTTTTGTGGCTTGTGTGTTGGTTGTGTAGTGTGTTGCATATATTAGTAGGAGTGGTTATGATAGTTGATGTGAGGTAAGGTGGTGGTGATGTTGTGTTATCTAGTGTTGTTTATATGAACCCATATGTTGTTTATTTTGTTCTATATATATACAATGTATGTTTCAATTATCTTATACATGCCCCACCTATGTTGGATAACCCTGCTAATTCATATAGGTGTTGCTTTTTTGGTGTTTTCCCCAAAATATAGGATGGTACAGATATAGATGGTTATCAACCCCTCTCCCCTGATCTTTTTTAAAATGTAGTGACATGATTTGGAGTTGAAGATTAACCAATGGTGATGTGATGTGTCTCCCAAGTTTTCTACAAAAGATTAGTGGTGTTGTATGATGTGATATGTTGTGGGATCATATATGGTAGGAGTAGGGATTGAGGTTGATTCCCTTAACATCCATTATACCTACCTCTTATGTTTAGAGAAGTGTTGGGTATCCTAGTTTTCAATGTTTGGTTTGTAATGTCATGTAATGTGTGTCTTTAGTGTCTATAAGGGGTATGTGATGTGTTGTGTTTTCTAGGATTCTGGGGGAAGGATATGATTATATGTGATGTGTGGTCCATGTGTTTGCAGGTGAGATATATTGTGATTTGAAGTGATGTGTGGCACATTTTTTCGGTGGGATGTTACGTGATGTAGTATGTGTGGATGGTATGGTAGAATATTACATTTAACATTAATATGTGACCAAGAAAATTAGTGGGAAAGGGTAGAATACCACCATTCATTGTTCTTGTATTGATGATATAATTCTATATAGGATGCATGATTTAGTGAGAGAGACATGATTATTTTTTTATTTTCTATATGACCTTTATAGGTTTCAATTGGTTCTATTATTTGTTAATATGGTCTTTTTCATGCACTTTTCACATGTGAATGTGATTCCATTTTCATTTCCCTTCTATGTATACCTATTATGATCACCCAACATATATAACCTTTTTATAGTTTCTAGGATTGTTTTTAGGGATGATTTGAACATTACTATATGGGTTGTAGATATTTTTGATTCACTTTCGTTGACTTTCATTGTTGGTATTTACATTTGAGACACATTATATCAGTTTGAAATTATTCATGCATTGTGGGATTGTTTTGGGATTACCTTTTTTTATGGAGTTGTTTTGTAATTTTTTAACCTATCTCATCATCTAATCCCATTTAAAGAGGGTAATGTGTCCAAAAATATTTTATTTTTATACACCTGGTTACAGCCTCCAACCTAGGGGCTACTAGATTTGGGACTCACTGGTTATCATCTCACTCCCACCATTGTGATATCTTTGTAGGTGGGTTTAAGGAAAATAAAATAAAATATCATTAATAAAATCAAGTGGAAAATAACGTTTTCTCATTGAAGTTAAATTTTAAAATAAAATATATCCAAAATATTAGGAAAACATTTTCATTGATAATTACAATGTAAATATTTAAAGGAATTATAGAAACAATGATTATTTATAATTGTGGGAAATTCCTCATGTCATATAAGTTAAAAATATTCCAATCACACTATTATAGGAAAAGATAATAATAAAATCATTCAAAAAATTATAGAAAGATTAAATTGAACTCATTTCATAAAATAAAAACATGGGTGATCAAATAATTAATATATCTGTGGAGAATAGTAAAATTAATCTATATAACATTTTTTAAAAATACGGATAGGGATGAATAATATTTTCAACCATGTAGAAAAAAATTAGTTTCCCTTAAAAAGATGACTCTAGCATCTGGAGAACTTAAATGGTGGAAAATTAAATAATAAATCATAATATCCTAAAATAAAAAGATAAAACCTTAAAAAGACCTTATCCTTAAATTGATAAGTTATCTATTTTTATTATGTTTGAAAATTTTAAATCATCAAAAAAAATTTCTAAATTAAATATAACACAATTAGAGGTAATATAACACATAATCCTCGGATAACATAGTCACTCAAGTAGAGGTATAACCCAAGAAATGGAAGTTGAATTATGAAACATAGTACATATAGTCAGACATACTTATTATGTGTTTGATCCTCTTATATAATAATGATAAATTTATTATAAATATATTTAAATAATATTATAATATATATCATAACATATATTATTTACATAAATCCTTTTATGAAACATTTATATACAATTCCTTATTAAAATCACAATTCTTGTTCATAACTACTTCATTTTTCAGGTATGTTTTGAATGAATAGTATTGATCCAGGTATATTGATCATGATTCCATAATTCATATAATTATAAAAATTATATGAATATCACATATATTCAATATATATATTTTTATAATCATTCATAAATATTAGATATATAAAAATCAATTACGCTATTCATGAAGATGGTAGGTTGTAAATACACATGAACACTATTTCCACTTTTTAGGCATGGAATGAAATATTTGAAAATAATAATAATAAAACGGTAAAGATTCATTTTTTTATAATATATATCTTATATAATCATTAAATACATCCTTAATTCTATTCAAATTAAATAGTCATCAATAATGAATCAAATCGTTTCATGGATGTGGAAGTACACATATATGCATGAGCAGTGTTATAATTTTTTAAATGATTTGAAGGTAAGATGATAGAAAGGATATTATAATTATTTTATAATAACTATTTCATATTAATAATATATATACATTAAACCAATAATAATATCCAGCCATACTATAGGGTGAAAAAAATGATTTTTTGTCACTAAGTGGAGATAAAATGTCATCTGTACACACGAGCAATACATTCACATCCCATTTGAATTACATGTTGATAGATAATGGTTTATTATTTATAATTATAATATTTTTTTATATTTATGAAAAAATTTAATTATTTCATGAAAAATTCCGTTGATTTATATGAGGTATGTGAAAAAGTAAAAAAAGTAAGTGGTCGATTAGGGAGAATGTCTCTTCTTTAAAGAAATATTATTGATCTCCTATTACAGAAGATGGTGTTTTTTGTTTTTGGAATACAATCACCTCTATAAATTGTATCATGGTTTTTATAATATTTATTGTTATGGTTCAGTCGACCTGAGAGGATATATGTTGTGTAATGTATAGGGGAGAAGTGTTTTGTTTTTATAGTGAATGAAATGATACACATGTAATAAAAATATTTTCATATAATTGATTCATTTTAATGTGAAATTGGAACAGTATATGCATAAAACAAAATTAAAAAAAGATATGCTTTGAAACCATTCAATGAATATATTTTTTATATCTTTATATTGTATTTTAAAAAATATCATTTTGTTTAACCCCATAGTTAACAAATTTAAATTTACCTAGTGTTATTATTTTTTCACTATAAAATGGTTATAATTTAATATATAAGGTTAAAATCATCCCATAAATCTTAATGGGATTAAATTTTCAACCGTTCACTATCTGATATGTCCTCTTAAAATATTTTTAATATTAAATAATTTCTTAAAATATTATTTTTAAAAAATACCACTAATGGAATTTTTTACAATATTGATTTAATTTGACAATAAATACATCAAGAAAATAAGGAATTATAATATAATCACATATAATTTCCCTAATAGTTTATATTAATCTATAAAATTTGTGACAAACAAGAATATTCGAAAAAAATATTACATTTAATTTTTTCAAAATTATTTTTTTATTTTTTTATTATTCGAATAAATATTATGTCGGCACTACACAATAATTCAATCCAATTAATCAATAAATAAATATTATAAATAATTGAATACGAAAAAATTATATTAATTACATGAAAAATAAAATTTCATATTCATTCATTTCATATTTCGATAATTATTTGAACATATAAAATAAATTAAAAGCAACAGAGTGACATTTTTTAATTTCCATTACTCAAAATATTATATATATGTCCATATCAATGTAAAATATCTCAAACATTTCTTATATACTAAATGAAGATGCATATGGAAATGTTATTCCAATAAAATAAAATAATTACATGTTTTTAGTTAATTTTTAATGCCTTATTACATTCTTTTTAACATTAATTACCTGAATTACCATTTTCCAAATTGATAAATTATTTTCTAGTTACTATTTACAATACCTAAAATTAAAATAAATCTATTCATAAAAAATCTCATAATACTAACTATGAAAAAAAATTACTGTTAAATTTAAAGAAAGAAGATGAATTTATTGTAGATAAAAATTGGAAATGCTATGAAAAAAATTCAAATAAATCCCTTATTAATTATAAAAATGTTTTCATAAAAATTTAAGAAAAATTAATAACCAAATAATAATTTTAATATTCATAGTATTGTATAAATAATTTAATTGGAAACCATTTTTAAAAATTACTTTGTATATTCTTTTAATAAATATAAAACATTCAATACAAAAATAATATTTCTCTCTTCACTAGACAATCTATATTTTGAAATTAATTCAAAAACAAACACTCTCAGATAATTTTTAAAATATTATTACAAAACAATTATACTTTTTATCAAATAATATTTTAAAAATATTATGAAATTAATTAAATTATTCACTCACCAAATGTAATAAATATCATTTTTAATGAAAATGTATTATTCAAAATTAAATATAATTAGTAAAATTTAAGTGTTGATTTCATAACAATTAATTAAAAAAATTATTATGGAATTTATATATATTTCATAATATAGATAATAATATTTATACCAACCAAATCAATGACTATGTTATAATGGTTTTATTTAAATTATAATATTTCATGGTTCATTTGAGCTTTGTATTTGGTGTTGTATATGCTAACGATCATTGTGTTTTTCTAGAAAAAACACAGGGTGTTTCACAAATTCACACACTTTTCACATATGGGATATTAGTTTCTACTTCATCATTAATATTTATCTTTTGATCCAACTAATGAAAACACTATTTTATTATTTTTATCTTCAGGCTCACGAGACCACTAAGAGTCTCTAATCTAAAACTAAATCATGATGGAATAAGATAAAATATCTTTATATATGTAAATGTATTAAATCACCACATAAAATAATATACTTGTAATATATACACTAACAAATATTTATACCTTACTTTCATCATTGATGATGAAGCTGAAGGTGTACCATGAATGTCATGTGATGTTGTAATCATTCTCCCAAATAAAATAATCTTCCTTTTACATCAGTGCAAGGAACTCCTAAATTTTTTTATAGAGAGTTTGGAGAAAATATTTTTTTCTTTGAATTAATCCAATTCCAAGGAATCAATATCCTCTTTAGTATTTATTTTCTGGATCATCTTCAACCACTGATAATATTTTACCACTATATGAAAAATGATGATAACAAATTTCTTATCTTTTGATCATTTTAAGAGAAAAAATATATTCCTAATGGATTTAATACATAATTATGAAATTGGTGGATTTTAAGAAAATCTGTATTTGGGAGGCCATTGTCACATAAATAAATTGACCACAACTTTATCATTCATATGATGAGGACTTCATTATATCTAAGTCATGTTAATATGCATAGAATGAGTTAAGTAATTTAGTACTTCAATGAAGATCACATCTCTCTATCCCATAAAGATGGGAATATAATAAGGGAAATAATCATAATTTCTCTCTTTAGGATTCATGGAAAGGTTTATCTAGTTTCCTTTACATTAACATAAATGAATATACAAACCCTTTGTAATACTCAGTATTATAATCATTCTTAAGGGAACCTTATCAACTAATAAAGAATAACATATAAATGGTAATTATATCCTGACATATGACTATATTGGTTTAAATGTAGTATATGCATGGTTATTTTGTATTTATTATTTCTATGCTATCATTATTTTCAATTCCTTCATATTTTTTTGAATGTTTTCTGTGAAATTTTAAAAGCATATCCCTCAAGATTTTCAAACTTGGTATTCAGTAAGGACTCTTTTTTGTGAACCAGGTTACAAACAAGATAGCACAAAATTATATATTTTCAATGTTATTACCACTATGAAAAACTATTCTTGATAAACATATAAATATATTATCCATACAAGGTTTTAATTTATTAGATACCAATCACTCTATAATTCAAAAAAATACAAGATATTTTCTATTACTTAAACTAATCAACAGGGTTCACACTAATGTATCCTAATCCTAATCCCTAAATAACTAGACATTCCTATGTCACTAATAATTGAATCCAAATCCTTTTTAATAATATTATTATGGAATTTTTATACATTTATATAAAAAAAATTAATACATCCTATTATCTAGGGAAGATTAATTATATAAAACATAAGTAGGAAAGTACAATTTCATTATTTTAATTTCAATAATCATTTATAAAATTCATTTGATTACCTAAAATTGAGTTGTATTACAGTGGGAATAGATAGAGGAAATGTGTGAACTAAAATTTCTATTATTTTAATAAACATTATAAAGAAGAATAATGTGTTTGTTAAAGGTATAACATGATTTCATAAAATAGAAATATCTTGAGTAATCACATTGGTGGAAAAAATAAATTATTATGAATCAAAAAATCATAGAATCAAAGAAAATGCGATAGAAAAATTTGAAATTAAAATAAGTCAAGGATAAGTTCCTAACAATACCACATTGCGTACAATTTCTCATCATGGATTAGGTTTACTCCCTAATCCCATAAATAACATATCCTTGGACAAAATTATTACAAAATGTATGGGACTGTTATATATGCGAACCCATCAAAAAAATTTCATACTAAGTCTATACATTAGGAAAGAAATAATATGTATTAGTCATAAATATTACCCATGGAATGATATGGGTTTCATAATCTTTACTCATATAAAAATAAAAGTAAATTTCATAATGAATCCAATGATTAAAGTGAATTAAATATTGTGGTTAGTAAAATATGTTTATATAATGATAGTGTAAAAACAGAGTTTTTATTTTTGAATAAAATAATTACATTACTGATACATACATGGATTAAGGTATGTACATTTTCTCTTAAATTGGGTTTAATTTTGAATAAATAATTTGATAATTGATCTTATAGAATTCACATAACCATTAATGGAAGGGATAATAGTAACCTCTCAGGTTTTCCATTACTATTTTAAGACTTTGTATGGATTGATTTCAAGACCAAGCATTAAACTGTCATGTGATTCTAATGAAAAGTATGCACTGGAAAATTGTTTAAAAATATAAAACTTTTAACAGCACGTGCATTGGGTTTTCCTAGAAAAGTCAAATAACTTTTAACAAGGAGCTCTTATCAAAAATTTGAGGGCATATTTCAGCTTATAATGTAAGCTTTAACTAAGGAATGACTTATGTTTGGTCATCATGGTTAATCTCTAAGTAAATTCACCAATGAAGTAACCGTAAAAAAATATTTTTTATTTTCAAAATCCTAATAAATCAGGAACGGTGTCTCATATTTGAAATGTGATACCACCGTTGAGTTTCTAATGTGGTTTTTTCCTATATGTGACTTAACCATATTCGATGATGGTCCTTTAGGTAAAAACTCTAAAAGGATGTAATCTTCATTAAATAATTTAGATAAAATTTATTTTATTGACACACTAATGTTTCCCTTAAATGTGGTTTTCTCATAAATACTCGGTTTGACCTCAAACATCAGGGAATGTTAAGGGATCTATGGGGAGAGATTTGGAAGAACTCTCTCAAACAAATGGTGATGGATCATGGATTGATAATCAATGTGCAGTCTATTCAAGGGAACCTCGGGAATGAAGAAAACATGTTGATCTTACTTTATCATCAATTGATCCAAATTAAGGTAGGGAAGTTGTTTCTTGATTATTTTTCCCTATTCTTTATTTCCACAAAGAAATAGGGTTAATCCATGAAAATATTGATCTTCGGTTAGATAATATTTGTGATATGGGATTAATCTACAGAATTATCTAGAGATTTATGTTAATTACTCTTCATTTATCCTTATAATGGAAACCGTTTTAGACTGAAATGAATAATTTTTCAGGTACGTTCCTCTGGGTGTTCTTGTGATTTGTTCTCCCACATTTTTTGCATTCTTCATCATTGAACTCCTATGGTCATGGATAGACTTTATGGGTGTCTCTAAATGTGATCAGAACCCAAAATTAGAGGCATACCGACAACAGAGGTGATATCTATATAGATAAAGTCTCGATTATCCTAGATCTATGGCCATTTTGAATTTTCGGCATTGGTGGTGGCTCGGTGGTCTGTGGAAGGGACCATAGATGTGGTGGTTTGGCGAGATGAGGCGGTGGTGGTGTGGCGACAGGATGCGGCAGTGACCAAAGGTGGTGGCGGTGGCTGCGGGAGATGTTGGTGGTGGAAGTGTGCTGTGAGACGTGGCAGGCGGCCGCATGCAGAGGCAGCGGTCATAGTGGGTGACTGCGTGGATCTGAGTGGGTCGGGCCGAGCCCGGTGGGCAGGATCAGACCCAATGGGTTGGGTCGGCCAAGTGGACCAGGATAGATCCAATTCGGACTCAGGTCGGACCTCATGTTAATCTAGGATGGTTGAACGGTCGCATAGATCGACTGTCGGATGGTCGACCATGGGGTGGATCGATTGCGGCAGTTTACCGCCATAGTCAATGGACCGAACACGTGTTCAGTCTGCAGCCTAGGTACCCCCCCTTCATTGAAACATAAAACTATGATAGAAATCCAATGGTGTGTCCATTTTTTTGATCCATATATGGCGTTGGGACCCTAACGATGAGACAAACCTTTTTACATAATGTGCTGATTTTTTAGCTTTAACCATTATAGTTTGGGAGCATTTTTACTTTGTCATTTAATAGAGGGTATAGTATAGTATTACATAAACATCACTAGATTATAATCTCCTCTAGAGGATGAGTCCCATATAGAATCTCTCATCCCCACTTGGGATATGAGTTTAATCCACTATCACCTCTAGTAGAGAGTGTGGAATCGTGTAACCATTGTGAGCTAGGGACTGATCCTCCACCAAGAAGGAAACATCATTAGGGATTTTGGTATCCCCCAATGTGACTATGTATGATCCCATGGATTATTAATTGATCTATATTGGGTTTTTTGTATCTACCATCATGTATGGAAAGGATTCTGTCTCTGTGGTATCATAATTTTCCTTGAACAATACATTATCTTTTGGGTAAGTCCCAAATGAGCTTGGACTTTTCACGAGTGTCACTGATGATATCAGGGATCAATGGGTGAGATCTCTGGGAATGACTGTTATTTGAGAAGAATATTATGGATAACACTTAGATAAGACCACTCAATGGAATGGTGTTTCTCATGAGTATATCTAGAAGTTCTTGTAATATGTGTCGAAGACATATACCTATGTGGATCTTTTTGTATTTTTCTTTTGTGGTACGTATTTTTTGATATCCTTCCTTTGGGATTTTGGGGAGTCCTATTGGGTATTTTTATACTAAAAAATCATCGGCTTTTCCCACACATGTCATTCCTTGTGCAGATGATCGACCTTTTGATGGAGACCTAGCTGGACCAGGACCAGTTAGTTCGTAGTGGGGTCATACAAACAAGGTGTTCATATAGTCTAGATAGTATTCCCAATATCTTTTTTCTTACATGTTGGACTTGTGATCATAGACACTTGTTGGTGGGCTTGTTTAGGCAATTTTTACTTTCTAGTTCATTCACTTTTTTACTGAAGTGGTGGGATAAAGTTGTTTTCATGCATTTTTTACATAGTGTTTTATAATTTAGCAATTATATCTTGGATAAGTCAGTGTGCATAATAGTATTTAAGGCTAACCCCTCCCATTTGTGGGATATACCTACTCGGTGCTGGTCACTATCCCCTGGCTTATAAAATATGAGCTTAGGGTAGTCAGGGAATAGTCCCCTATAGTATGGGTCTTGAAAGGGTGGTTTCAGAACGATCAGTTATACTTTAGGTTTAGGAGTCTATGAGGTTGTTTGGGGGAAACATTGTTGAGTGTTTCATGTTCATATTTTAGTCTATAGACTCTAGTGATGGTGCGGCATCCAACGGGTCTATACACTACCAATCTAATTACCTTATTTTCAAATTGGTACATGAAAACACTCCTTACGGGGATAAATAATTGTACATGCATCATATAAGAATGGTTGTGTTTTCCATGTCCTTTTTGACTCATCTCTCTAGATATAAAATATTAAATTTGGTACATCTTGTTTAATTTTATGATGTCTCCTCGTAGATAGCCATATGGGATTCCACAACATGATCATGAGTATTATCTGTAGGATTAAGAGGATTTGTTACATGGACATGTATGAGAGATACTTACTCTAGGTGATGTAGAAGGAATATCACCACCTTTAGAGAAGAATGTGATACTCTTAGTACCAGTAGATGAGGAGCACATGATGAGCGTGCTTCACGACTTTCAGAAGCAGAGACCCCTTAGGTTCTGAGGTGAGCCTGACACATATGTGGATAAGGACTAGCTTCAAGATATGACCAGAGTTTTCTGTCTAGTTAGAACACTAGCAGATTTAGTGGCGGTCGTAGCAGTGAGCCTTTTACATGACCCAGTAGGGAGACGGTGGGGTTTTGATAACTGATCTTACAATGAGGCGACTCTTCCGTTGGAAGAGTTTGAGAACCTATTCAGAGAGGAGTTATCACCTTATATGCTAAGGTAAATGCACATCCATGAGCATTTACAGATATGTAAAAATGAAATGTTGGTATCTATGTATTCATCTAGGCATACCAACCTCTCCATGTACTCGATGGATATGATACACGATCTGTACTTAAGGGATTGTACCTTTATGTATGGTCTATGTAGGTATATCTGAGCCTTCAGAACCTCTATGTGCATTCCCACCTATACTAGGGTGCTAGAGCAAGCCATAGTGGTGGAGAGGTCCTTAGATGTACAGATACAACAAGTGGTAGTTAGAAATGGCCAGGCAAGATCATACACCTTTGTAGTAGGTATCCGATAGTATTCATAGGGATCCATTAAGGCCAGGAACATCAACCAGTGATCAAAGGGAGGCTCAATGAAACTATCTGACAAATATTGTTATTCATGTGACTGTAGGGGACATCTCACCCAAGATTGTCCAACCCATCATATAGCTGATATGGGGACTATGATGGATTACTAAGGTAGAGACATAGATAAGATTATGATGGCCCATAGGGTGGAAGACGTGGTAGAGGAGTTGGGAGAATGATATTTGGTGGATGACGCATTGACATTATAGCACCACCACCCCCCGGTGGTCCACACAATGATTAAGGATCTTGTATATAGGGGAGAGTATAGCTACATGCAGTCGAGGCATATGACCCAAGGAATCTATTAATGATTTTAGGTAAAATATATGTCATTTTTACATTTGATTCCATATTGATAGAAAAAGGTTTTGGTCATTTTCTCTTTCCACTAATCCTATTCGAGACTCGGAGAATGTAGTTTCACCATTGACTCAACCCTCACGCTTTGAAATTCTTATGAGAGGGGACCCAATGATAATGCATTGGTTCCAACATTGTGTCTTGACACATGGAGGTGAGAGTTTTGGTTGAGATATCTTAGTAGCTCTGTCAAGCCCTTATAACATCATTCTAAGTATGGAATTCTTATCCACAGTTCCTGATCATATTGACTCTTTTAGGCGTAGAGTGTGGTGTTTTCATAGTAATGAAACTAGGTTTTCCATTTTTTGGTGAATAGGAAAAACATGAAACACGAGATGGATGCACACATTAGAGGGTGTAGCTGATAACTCTTTAGTTGGATAGCCTCACCCTCATTGAGGTGGATTATATGAATCCTCATTTTCTTATAGTGGTGGTGAAGAATGAGGTTGTATTTTCTGAAGATGTTCGTGGTTTACCACCCCATGGGATGATGGTCTTATTCATGGGTCTACACCCTGGGAAAACTCCCGTATCTGCACATGTATATCAAATGTCCCCACAAAGCTTCACAAGCTAAAATTGTAGTTGGAGGACCTGTAAAAGAACAACTTCATGAGACCTAGTATTTGACCCTATGAATGCCCAATTTTTTCCAAAATAAAATAGGAGCATGAGGTTTTGTGTGGATTAGCAGCACATGAACCAGGTGACTATGAATAAAAGGTATCAAGTACCGAGGATTGATGACTTCATTGATAATTTGAAAGGGGTGAAATAGTTCTCTAATATTGACCTCAGATAAATCTATCAAGAATTACTATTAAGGAATGATGATATACCAGATACATCCTCTAGGTTTCATTATGGTCACTATGAGTACATCATGATTCTGTTTAGTGTGATGAACACCCTATCAGTTTCCATGGGACTCATGAACTGGATCTTTTATCCGTACAAAGACCTTTTCATTGTGGTCTTCATCAATGACATCCTAGTGTTTTTAGCATCTGAGATGGATCATTAGAGACATTGGAGTATGGTCCAAGACACACATTGAGATAACCAAATTTATAGGAAGATTTTTAGTGTTAGTTATTGAATTGAGAATTCCTTTTCTAGGAAATTTCATCTCAGAGGTTGGAGTTGTACGGGATCCAATGAAGGATGAGGCGGTACTTTCTTAGGATCCACCAAAGACTTCTACTTAGGTGTGATGTTTCCTTGGTTTGTATGGTTACTAAAAGAGGAATGTACATGACATCTCCCGAGTTGGAGCAACCTTGAAAAATTTAACTTGAAAAGGGTATCATTTTCTCTTGAGAGAGAAGTTCTAACAGTGCTTTTAGGATCTATGGAATAAGATTACATGTGCTCACATTTTGATGTTACCAGTGGATGGTGTGAGTACGTGGTGTTCTATGATGCATCAGTGATCGGGATTCGTCATGTCCTGATGTAGGGAAAAGCGGTGATTTACATTTTCTATTGGAAGTTGAGGCCAAATGAGAATAACTATATAACCCATTATCCTGAGCTAGTGGTGGTAGTCCTCACATTGATGATGTGGCGAAAATACCTAATAGGCAAGTGGTTTATCATCTAATTTTAAAAAAAAATGTCTCAATTAGATATTCTCTTAGAAGGATATGAACTTGAGATTGAGGTAATTGCTAGAGTTCCTCTAGGACTATGAGTTGTGGATTTTTTATACTCTTGTGGAGGGTAACATGGTTGTAGATGCTCTAAGTGGTAGATCTAGATTATTGTTTCTAAATGAGGAGTCACAAAAATGGTCCCATTAATGATATGATTTTTGGATGGAGATGGATCATCTAACCTCTATTCGATTGTTTTCACACCTCAACTCTTATAGTGAGTTAGGGAGGCACAACTTGGGGATGCTAACTATGGGACCCAATCTTCTTAGTTGTCCACAAGGCATGCTCCTGATGGATATTCAAAAGGTGGGGAGAATTTCATTCTTTTCAGAGGTAGCACAATCATACCAGTGGCATTATGGGAGGTGGTTTGGATGCAGTTTCATATATCCCCTTTAGTGGTATATCAAGGTGTAGTGAAGATATATTTGGAACATTGATGTTGGTTTTGGTGTCTAGTGATGAACAAGGCAGTTGTAGGGTTTGTCTCTTGATTCCTCAGTTGTTAGAAAGTGAAGAATAAACACCATGTTCTAGAGGGTTTAACTCAACCCATTGAGGTGATTGAATTGAATTTGTATTTGATATCAATGGAATTCATTATGGTTTTACTACATACATCTGGGGGACATAATTTCATCTTGGTGATGGTTGAATAGATCACAAATTCAACCAAATTTCAATCTATCTAAGAGTATATTTTAGCAGATGTCCAGGGATACCTCTATGTGAAGGATATAGTTCCTCTTTAAAGATTTCCATCAACAATAGTTTCAGACTGTGATGCTTGATTTACATCCTGGTTGTGGAAGGGATTGTAGGAGGCATTTGGGACTCAGTTAAGCTAGAGTTAAAAATTTCAACCACAAATGGATGGCCAGACTTAGCATACCATTCATGTTCTGGAGGATATATTGTGTGCAAGAATGTTTGATTTTTTCTAGAGTTGATAGTATCTTTAATGGATGAATGATTACTTTAATTCATGTCTTATGGTCACACAAAATCTGCAAGGGAGAACATGAGACCGGGAGTCTTGGATTTGTGCTATGTACCCTCATCTGTTTGGTTCTCCCATGTTTTGGCATTTAGGGACGTAAATCCCCATGGTGGAGAGAATTTACCTTCATAGATTTTCCATGTAATATTTTCAGATATTATATTGATTGATTTCACGACCAGGTGTTATGATGACAAGCTATTTTGAGACAAGGAGTTTCCAAAGCAATTGTTTGAAAATTTTTAATCTTTTAACATCACTTGTTCACAATTTTTCTGAAAAAGTGGAATTTCTCCTAAACGGTTACCCATATCACAGATATGAGGGCACTGTTGAGCTCATAATGGCAGCTTTACCCAAGGTGCCACCTAACTTTGGATGAAATGGGTTATCTGTAGAAAAATTCACCAAAGATATAATCGTAAATAAAATAATAAAATTGTTTTTTTATTTTAAAAATATTAATAACACCTTAATTGTGACTTGTATTGGAAATATGAGACCACTATTGAGTTTTTAATGTGTTGTTTTACCAAGGCATGACTTAAACATAGTTGATGCAGTCCTCTGTGGAGACATTAAAAAAGGACGTAATCACCATTATATAATTCAAATAAATGTTATTTATATTGATGTAATGAATTTTCTATTAAATGTATCATTCTGAATAAATCCAGGGTGAATAACCATGAAAATTCCATAGAATCTATAGGGATTGCTTTGGAATAACTCTCTCAATAAAATGGTGATAAATCACAGATCGGCAATCAACGCACAACAGATTTGAGGGAACCTCGCCAATGACTATGATACTATGACCGTCATCCCTTAGAGAATGATATGAATCTAGTAAGGGATGTTGTGTCATTATTATTTCCCCATTATTGATTTCCATGATGAATATGGGACAATCCATGAATATATTTATCCATGGTTCGATTGTATTCGGGGGATGGGATTCATCTGCAGGATTATCGGGAGATGAATTTTAATTCCTCTTTGTCTATCCTTTTAATAGAAATGAATTGTAGCCCAGAAGAAAAAATTCTAACGTTAAATTCTCAAGGATTTCTTGTGATTTCTCCCCCCTGTTCTTAGAATTCATCACCACTAGACCCTAGTGGCCACGGTTTGACTTTCTTGGGGGGATGCGCATGCGATCAAACAACCAGATTGAAAGAAAACTGACAACAGAGGTCAAGAATGTGTATCGTGGATCTTGAGGATCCTATATCGGTTGTTGTTTCGAATTATGGGTATCATTTGTGGCTCGATGGTATGTGAAAGGGACCATTGTCATGGTAGTCCAGCAAGGTGAGGTAGCGGTCTTGCGAGGTGAGGTGGTGATGGGTGATCAAAGGTGGTGTCCATGTCAGCGGCTGCAAGGGATGGAGGCGGTGAATGTTGGAAGTCGGATTTGGTGGCCACCCACATGTGGAGGGGAGGGTTGTGATAGGTGATCACATGGATCCAAAAGGGATAGGTTGGACAAAAAATTCCACGCCAAGTGGGTCGGGCATGATGAATAGTGTCATGCCATGTGGGTTGGTTCAAGTGAAAGGGTCGGACCTAGTGGGTGAGGTCAGACCCAATGGATCGGGTCGGCCCAAAGGAAAACATCATATTTGATTCAAACATTGGGTTAACTAGGTTTGGTCACATAGTGGACCATAGCATGGTCACACGGATCAACTGCGCAGCGGTCGACTGTGTAGGACCCCGGGACACCCTGAGAGGGGAGGGGTGAATCTAGGTGACCACTTTTCCTTTTATTGTAATGGATCTTGTTCCCAAGTTGGTAGGAACTTGTTAAACCTGTAGATGAATATGATCAGAAAGTAAACATTCACATGAAGAGTGGTGACACGACACTTTATACTTGGTTCATCACTAAGGGATATATCCAAGGAGCATATGCCGACTGGTTTTCAATCATACCAAATTCCTCTAAACTTCACTAGCTGTGGATTACAAAGGATTGGGCACAGTCACTCTGTCCCAGGCTCACTGCCTTTACAAAGGTTCAAGGATAGCTCACTGCATCCCTCGGGTCACTCCCGTTGACTCCCCCTAGGTCACTACCTTCTGTGAAGTCCCACTCAGTTTATAGACGTGAAGGTCTCTTCATCATTGCAAAGGAATGCATCCTCAATTGTATGTAGATGCTCAGTTGAAGTCCAACTCTCACTTGTAGACGAATCTCACATTGCACTGAGCGTACTGGGAAATATTCCAGCTTTTGTGCAGATTAAAAATAATTGGTGTACTTCAATCAACACCAAGCGCACTTCCCCAAGCCGACGCGCAAGTTTCAACGACGTCGTGCAAGTTATAACTGGCATGAATTTCCACTTCAACACTTGCATGACTAAACCTTCTTCAATACCAAACTTGCGTGACTCACATTCTTTTCTACCAAAACCATTTTTTCCACGCAGCAAACAACTGTCGCGGAGCTTATACTTGTGTAACCCACAAACACTTGCGCGACCACTTCACCTGCACGATGGGAGCACTGAATTTTTCCATGTCTTGAACATTGCTTAAAACGAGGAGGGGTGGTCCACTATTTATAGGCAAATTGGACACCCCGTGCGGTGGAGCGCAAGCCTCTACTCAGCATACAAGTTCCGACGTGCAGCTCCATCTACCCTAGCCTCTGTCGCGCAACTCCATTGTGCAACCCAACCAATACTTGCGCGACCATCTTTCCTTTGCCAAATTTTGAAGATCTAATCATGAAAAACATCTGGTGCACTTCTTTCCAAACCTCCTAGGCACCGGCGCGCAGGTCCCTTCATGGAACCCAATTCAGTTGCATGACCATAAAAAATACTTGCATGACCCACTTTCCTTTTCCATACTTTGAAGATATGATCAGGAAAAACAACAGGCGTGCAATTTCCCAATCCTCCATGTAGTTGGCACGCAAGTCCCTTTTCCAATGGTGCCACCTTCAATAATAATATCACCTTGACCTATATGAGCACTTTACTGGCACACATTCTGAACTTCCTCTGAGGATTGACAACAAACACAAATCATTCTCTAATTCATGCATAGATGACCATGGTTACCACAATCTCCCCCTTTGGGTTTGTTGGGAATCAGTAAATAAATTCAATAGATTACCATCCACATGCACACCAAAAACGCAAGAATCAACTCAGCCAACACTCTAAGTCTATGTGAGATATCCTCAGTATACAAAATAAGAGAGAAATCTTGAATTGGGTTCCCGTTTTTTGTAATTCTCATTGACACCCATGAAATTATATTACAGTGTCACAGAAGCATTACATGTCCAATGTGTTCCTTCCCATCCTATCAACAACACTGGATTCTCAATGTGCCATAATAGCATTACACTACATGCCTGAATTTATTCCTTTCTCCCCCATTGACAATAAACCCAAAGACTGGTAAAATTCTATTGTTCATCTCAAACCACACACCCCTTGGATAGTATCTCCCCCATAAACCTGCATCGAATCCAAAAACAGATTAAAAACAATTAACATAACTGGGGAGGGGCTATATCTGTAGCCTCCTTATGCACTGGGAGGTGGTTGAACACTGAGGTTCAACCGATGCTTCACAAAAACAGTCGTTGACAGTGGCTTGGTCTGGATTTCAGCCACTTGCTCATCAGTTCCCACATGATCCATTCTAATCACTCCTTGTTCATAATTCTCTATGATAAAATGATACAGAATTTCAATATGTTTTGTATGAGAATGCTGAACTGGATTCTTCATCAGATCAATTGCGCTCTTGTTATCACATTAAATCACCATTGGTTGCTTCACCCCATCACCAATATCTATTTATTGTTTCTTCATCCATAGTAGTTGAGTTCTTGCCTTTGTGGAAGAGATATACTTATCTTCATCAGTACTAAGAGAAGCACTTTCTTGTTTTTTGCTCAACTAGCCAACACATTTATTCCCAATATAGAATGCTCCACCACTAGTGGACTTTCTGTCCACTACATCGCCAGCCCATTCAACATCAGAAAATGATGATAATTCACTATTCCTTCCTACAGCAAAGTATAATACATAATTGTGAGTTCCTTGAATATACCTCGTGATTCTTTTTAATGATTCCATATTTTCCTCTTTTTGATTACTCTAAAAGCAGGCTGCAAGGCATGTGGCAAAGGAAATATCTGGCCATTTCACTGTCAGGTACAGTAAGCTTCCAATGATCCTCCTATACATTGTGGGATCTACAGAGGTCCCATCCTCATGCTTTCTGAGTTTATTTCCAACTGCAATAGGACTTGACATTGGTTTGGAGTCTTTCATATTAAACATCATCAACAGCTCTGTTGCATAATTTTCCTAAGAAATGAAAGTGTAATGCTTCTTTTGAATCACCTACAGCCCCAAGAAATATGTGACCTCCCCAATCATAGACATTTCAAATTTTGATTTCATGTGATTGGAAAATTCATCCACTGATTTATGTCTGCTACCAGAAAATATGATACCATCAACGTAGAAAAGAACCATGAATTGATTTTTGGATAATTCTTCACATTTAGAATGTAATCTAATCCTCCTCTTCTGAATTACAAATTCCTGAGATAAGAGTCCAGCTAGGAGTACCATGCCCGTGGTGCCTGCTTCAAACCATATAGAGCTTTCTTCAGTTTGAAGACCTTTGTTTCATTAGTACCAAGAACAAAACCCACTGGTTGTCCAATGTAGGCTTCTTCTTCGAGTACACCATTTAGTAATGTTGTCTTGACATCCATTTGATATACTTTATATACTCATTGGAGTGAAATGGAGAGGAACAATATGATTGACTCCAGTCTAGCCACTGGAGAAAAGTTTTCTTCAACATCAACACCTTCAATCTGGGAATATCCCTTAAAAACCAGTCGTTCCTTGTTTCTGATAACACTTCCACACTCATCAAACTTGTTCTTCAAGATCCATTTTTTACCAATCACATTGTGACCTTAGGGTCTCTGGACAAGATCCCATTTCTGATTCATATCAATCTGATATAACACTTCATTAATGGCTTTCACCCGTGATTCACCCTTTGCAGCTTCTTCAAATGAGGATGGATCTACAACTTACAGAAGTGCAGATTGCATGTTATTTCTAATCCTTCTTGTTTGAGTGGGTGCACTCCTATCCCAAATTATGTTAGATTGATCAATCTCAGATCTACGATTTCTCATGTCCGTTTCAATGGAATTCTCTCCAGCCACATTTTCTTCTTCGGATTCGTCTTATGAGTCAACATCATGATGTGACTGCTGAGTGTTTTTTATAGATTCCTCTATTTCTGTATTTGTATTTTCTTCACGTTCACTTTCTTCTTCACTTTCTATCACATCAGCATATGATGTCCTTGAAGCAGTTGTGATTTTCTATTCAATTATTTTAACATCACTACTTTCCACAATCCTTCCAAATCGTTTTTTGATACACTTGTAAGCTTGGTTGGTCATTGAGTATCCAAGGAAAATTAATTCATCTACATGATCACCATACTTTCCTTGATTTCCTTCTTTGTTCCTGATGAAGCATTTACATCCAAAAACACGAAAATATTTCAACGAGGGCTTCCTTCCATGCCATAATTCATATGGTGTTTTAGTCTCACCCATATAAAGTCCAATTTTATTTTGAAGATACATTGCAGCTTAAACATCCTCTTTCATATAATGTCATGGAATACGACTCTCAATCAGCATAGTTTGCTCCATGTTGTTCACATGTCGATTCCTATATTCAACAAATCCATTTTGTTGTGGAGTTCTCACACCAGCTATCTCATGTTGTATCCCATGCTTCTCTAGGTAATTTTTAAATTCAATGGACGTGTATTCCCCTCCATTGTTAGATCACATCATTTTGATTTTTCGACCAGTATCATTCTTGGCGATTTGCTGATATGTCTTCATGCAGTCAAGCAATTTTCATTTTCTGTGAATGACCATAACACATGTCATTCAACTTTAATCATCTATTAAGAGAACAAAGTACCTTTCTCCATGAGTTACAGCAACATTTATCGGCCGACATGCATCTATATGAATTAGATAAAGAAGACGAGATTCTCCTTTCTTCTTTGGGCGATATGAAATATAATCCATCTTTCCAAGAATGCAAGAATCAAAATACTTTTACCGCTCACACTTCAAGTTGGGAATGTCCTTGATAATCCTCAGTTTTGATATTTTCTGCATGTCTTGTTGATTGATATGTCCCAGTCTCTGAAGCCACAAATTGTTTTCTTATTCAACAGTCATGTAGAAAATATTTTCTTTACTATCAACCTGATATAAGTTTCCATCTATTTTTCATCCCTTTATTAGTGAATTGCATTTCATTCCCATGATAGTGTAGCCTTTTTGATTAAAAGTAACTATGAGTCCCGAGTCACAGATTTGACTCACACTGAGTAGATTATGACGTAGTCCATCTATATAAAGGACTTTAGTCTTCTTTAGCTCTCCATTAGATAATTCAGTACTTCCACTACCTTTGATTTTCAGAGCTCCATCATTCCCAAATCGTACTATACCATCAACCTTTCTTTTGATATTTGTTAACAGGCCATCATTACCTATCATATGGGATAAACAACTACTATCCATAATCCAGGTACTGTTTCTCTTTATTGCTTTGAGGGCCACCTCTGTGAGGATGGATTTCTCGATCTTCTTCTTTTCATTCCCAGATATATTGGATTGAGTATAAGATATTGATGACCTTCTAATTATTTCTTCCACATTATAAGATTCTTCATACCCATAATATTCTCCCAGATAAGAAAACCTGTTTGTGAGAGCAACACCATCAGGAGGGTGGATATTGACCTGTCTCTGAGAGTTGTATGAATCTCTCCTATCAAATCTCTGCCTACAATACATAGATTTATGGCCATAGTTAGAACAATGAAAAAAATATCTACAGAAACTATTTCTTTTATAAGATGGAGGATATGAAGTCGGTCTCCCTTGTTGATGTCCCAGATCTTCCCCATTCAAGTATCTCCTTGCCTCTTTGCAATATGTCATGGCATGGCCCAGATAGCCACAGATCTGACACTTCATGAGAGGAAATGTCTTCTCATTTGAATATCTCCTCATGCCATCTACCTTGGGAGAATAGTTGGATTTTCTATCATTTATGAAAGTTTGAGGTTAATTTTCAGTTCTTAATTTAGTTTAGATTGAGGATTTCTTTTTCAGCACATCAAGAAATGTTCCAACATGTCCAACTTTTATCTTGTATTTATTTTGGTTCTCTCCACTTCTAGAAGTTGAAGTCTCAACTTCACATCTAATTCCACTCTTTCCCATGCAAGCGGTTCTTTGATCACTCAAAATTTTTCCAACCTTATATAAACCACACTTGGATCTTTCCAATAATTATGCATCTGATAATCTTACAAAATTAATTTTCTTCTTACCCTCATTTGTGGTTGATTGAAAATCAATTTTACTCCTAAGAGTAACAACTTCTTCCTCAATGCACTCAAATGTCTTGGACTTTTATTCCAGTATGGATGAATGGTCGTTTATGACCTTTGATTGTTCTTCAATTCTAAGATTTACTTCCACAACATCATATGTGTTTCTAAGGATCGAAGACTGAACTTTCCCTAATTGTTCTAGTTGTTCAATTTCTGCTTCAATCTCATTAAAATATTCTGATGACTCTTCCACCATTTCCTTCCACTTATTGAATCTCTTAAATTTATTCACATGTTTGTAAAAAGCATCCTTAATTTTAATATTTGAATCACCATTAGGATTAATCTGATTATCTCTTCCTTTATTGATTGAGGGTTCTTACTTTTCAATGGTAGCTATCATGGAAGAATGGTTTTCTTGTTTTTAATTCTGGTTCTTCTTCTTCAATAAATTCAATATCATCATCATAATATTCACAGAAAAAACTCTTCTTCTGTATTTCCATTCCATATTGGAAGTCTCCCTTTTTTAGAAACCTTTTCTGAGGCTTGTCTATGTTATCATCTTCACTCTCATCATTATCAAACTTTCTTTGGCACTGAGAGGCAATGTGCCCAACTCTTCCACAATGAAATCATGCCAAGGGTAGCTTACCATTAAAATCGCATTTCCCCTTCTCCAGCATCTTGGTAATGATAGAAAGAATTTCTTTTTCCTCATCATCTTCACCATTACTATCTTCTAAAATTTTAAATTTGTCCATGGATTTTAAGGCCATTTCCTTTCTTACACGATTCGTAGCATCTTAGGGTTTGACTCTCATCTCATATGCCACTAGGCTACTTAACAGATCATCCGAAGAAAGATTTGAAAGATCTCTTTCTTCAAGGGATGACACCTTTTCATTGTACATAAGAGGATGTCTTCTAAATATTTTCTTTATGATATCAATGTCTTGGATTTCCTCTCCAAGACCTCGAATTGGTCCTACAAATTTAGTAACTCTATTGAAGAATGAATCTGCATTCTGATTAGGATACATATTTAGATCGTCAAACCTGTTGTGTAAGACTTGAAGTTTTGCCTCCTTCACTTTATTTTCTCCTTGATAAATTTTTTCAAGTTTATCCCACATAGACTTTGTTGAGGTGCCACTCAATACCATTAGGTAGATCTGATCTGAAAGAGCTGTAGTGATAGAATTCTGAGCTTTAGCATCTGTGTTCAAAACATTCATGTCTATATCAGTCATATAAATCCATGTTGGATTCGTAACGTGTATTCCTTGCAAGTTAGTAAAGAGGACATCCATTCTGAGGGACCTTAAATGAGATTTCATTCTGTTCTTCGAAATATGGATATTACTTCCATCGAATAGAGGTGGTCCCCTAGTATTGACTATATTCTTCATGACGACAAAAGACATCTCTAACACCAGAAAACTCCCTATGATGACACTTGTAGGACCCAGGGACACCCTGAGAGGGGAGGGTGAATTAGGGGGACAACGTTTTCTTTTAATGTGATGGATCTTATTCCCACGTTGTTAGGAACTTCTTAAACTTGTATGATGAATTTGATCAGAAAGTAAACATTCATATGCAGAGAGGTGACACAACACTTTTTACTTGGTTCACCACTAAGGGATATGTCCAAGGATCATACACCGACTGGTTGTCAGTCGTACCAAATTCCACTAAACTTCACTAGCTCAGGATTACAAAGGATTGGGCACAATCACTTTATCCCAGGCTCACTTCCTTTTCAAAGGTTCATGTATAGCTCACTGTGTCCCTCAGGTCACTGCCGTTGACTCCCCCTGGCTCACTGCCTTTGGTGATGTCAACTCAGTTTATAGACGTGAAGGTCTCTTCATGATTTCAAAGGAATGCATCCTCTATTGTATTTAGATTCTCTGTTGAAGTCCAACTCTCACCAGTAGATGAATCTCACTTTGCGCTAAGGGTACCGAGAAATCATCCATCTTTCGTGTAGATTCAAAAAGAAGGGTGTACTTCAATCAACACTAGACGTGCTTCCCCAAGCCGGCGCACATGTTTCAAGGATGGTGCTCAAGTCCAAATTCAAAACTTTCATGAATAAACCTTATTCAATACCAAACATGCACTACTCACATCCTTTTCTACCAAAACCGTTTTTTGCACGCAGCAAACAACTATTATGCAGCATATACTTGTGCGACCCCCAACCACTTGCATGACCACATCACCTACATGATGGGAGTATGGAATTTCTCCAAGTACTAAACTTAGTTTCAAATGAGGAGTGGTGGTCCACTATTTATAGGCAAATTGGACACCCTGTGCGGTGGCACGCAAGCCTCCTATCGGTGCGCAAGTTCCGGCGCGCAGCTCCATCCACCCTAGCTTCTATCGCGTAACTCACTTGCGCAACCCAACAAATACTTGTGCGACCCTCATTCCTTTTCCAGATTTTGATGATCTGATCATGAAAAACCTCTGGAACACAACTTTCCAATCCTCCTAGGTACCGGCGTTCAAGTACCTTCATGGCGCGCAATTCACTTGTGCGACGAAACCAATACTTGTGAAACCCACTTTCCTTTTCCATATTTTGAGGATCTGATCACGAAAAACAACAAGCGTGCATGTTCCCAAGCCTCCCTGTAGTCGGCGTGCAAGTCCCTTTGACAACGGTGCCACCTTCAATACTATTATTAGCTTGACCTGTATGAGCACTTTGCTGGTGAACATTCTAAACATCCTCTGAGGATTGACCACGAACACAAACCATTATATAATTCATGCATAGATGACCATGGTTCCAATAGACTGTAATGTAATCTATGGCCCACAGACCCCCTTATTTGAATCATCAAATATCAATAACTTTCAAAAAATTCATCCATCTGACAAGCCATCAATGGAATTAGGAACCTAATGATAAGTTAGTCTTGTTAACATATTGAAGAGTGTTTTCATCTTATACCTATATTTTATGGGATAATTTTCCCTAATTCCTTTCATTGAGGGTTAAGTATGGTATTATTTCCACATCACCATATTGTAATACCCTAAAGAAGAAGAGTCCTAAATATAGTAGGGAATCCTTCCCTAGGATTATAGTACGGTCCTCTATCACCCCTAGTAGAGTCAATGGAATCATGTAACCTCTGTGAGGAGGGAACGGATCCTCTATTAAGAGGTCTTCTTATATACGATCTTTAGTATCCCCTAGTGTGACTGGGTGTGATCCCCCATGCCGTGAATTGATCCATATTTTGTTAGTGTCATTTCAATGCATGTTTATGAAGGATGCTCTCTCTGTGGTTTTTTTAATCTTCCATGCCTAATACATTAGTACTTGGGCAGTTCCCCAATGAGTTAGACTTATTCATGAGTGTCTCCGATGATATCATGGCTAGAGGAGTGTGATATTCGGGAACAAGCATTCTTCGATCAGACTTCTAGGGCTGAAACTTAGATAAGACCACCTGACAGCATGGTCTTCATCGTGATTATATTGGGAGTTTCTTATTATATGTGTTGTAGACACATACCTATGTGGATATTACTATATTCTCCTTTGTGGTAATTAATTTTTGGTATTTTTCCTTTTTTTCAATTAGAGTGTTCTATTAGTTATGGTTATACTCACCCATACAAAGGTTTTTCCAACATTTATCATGTCTTATGTAGATGATCAACAATATAACTGAGTCCCTTGTGGACTAGTACCTGGCAGTTTTAACTAATTCTAGATAAAAGAGGTGTTCATGTGGTCCAAATAGAAATCCTAGTTTTACTTTTCATAAATGTAGGACATGTGGTTAGAGACTCTTGTTGTTGGGCTTGTCATGGCCCAGTTTACATTCCAGTTATTTCACTGTTGTACTCTGGTTGTGGGATATAGTGGTTTTCATGCATTGTTTACATAGAGTTTTTTTATTTAAGTTTTTTTTCATGGAAATGTGTGTGTGCATATAGGTACTGATGAATAATGCCCTCCATTTGTGGGATATGCCTACTCTATACTAATCACTAGCCCTTGGCCTATTGGATATGGGCTTTATGTAGTCACGGCACTAGCCCCTTTAGGATGGGTTGGGATAGTAATTAGATTTTAATACATGTTAATGGAATATATATAGAAAATATAAGCAATAAATAACATTATTGTGAGTGAAAAAGTTAGTTACAAAGATAGTGGTCATAACTAATCGAATGTGTGCGATTTAGAGACACACCTTACCTTAAGATTCATATTTCTTTGTAAAAATTAGAAAATTATTTATAATAATTATTGATTATTTATAAATTTATTATATAACCATATTCAAATATATCATACAATATATGATTTTTTACATCATCTTACCACCCATTTATAAATAACTCGTTCTTAATATCACTGTTCTAGGTGAAAACCTCTTCGTTTTTCAGGAATTTTTTTGTTCCATAGTCAAAATCCTTAAAATATTATCATTTTCATATAATATATATAATTTTAAAAACATTATTAACAAAATATATATTCTTTATATATAGATAGAGATAGGGATTCATCCATTAAAGGTAGAGATAAAAATGAATTATGTTCTTCATAGAGGTGGTTGGATGTATATACGGTGGAATTCCATTTCTATTTTTGCTGGATAGAAGAAGTTGAAGAGAAAAAATTAATTAAACTATTTATAAAAATTATTATTTTATAAATAACATATATATTTATCAAAAATCTCACTATTTCCATTAATGAGAAGTTCTGATTGAAAATGAATTACATATGTTCCTTATGTGGTAGTCTACCGTACACATGAATGATGATTTCATTACCTATTTAATGGAAGCAGAGATTGATTTGGGTGGTTCAATTAATATAATAATAACATGTTGCCGGCAAAAAATTTCATCATTCTTTTAAAATATTTTTTATGATTTCTATGAATGAATAAAATGAAAAAAAATCGATTAAATACAACACCTCTTCTTCATAAAACATCATTTTAATTACACTATACCAAATCAGGGTTGTATTATGAAAAAAATTACAACTCTAGAACATGTGAACTGATTTTAGTTGTAATTGGATGATCTAAAAAAATTTAATTTGAGAATAAAATATTATATGAGGTTTCCTTTTATAAACTAGGTGTCGGTAGCTCTTGGAATTACTTAAATTATTAAATTAATATAAATTAATTATCAAGGTGAAAGAGAATAATATGGATTAAATTTAATGATAGGTGGATTCGGTAAATAAAAAAAATCATCTAATAAAATATGGGTCTGTTTAAATTAATATTTCATCCTTATAATTTTTTTAACCGGTGTTAACTCTTTTTGATAGTTATAATGACAACAAAGCCTTTTACTCATTGGGGATCAACATAGCTACAGTAAAAGGATAATTATACCATAATAAAAATATTTTTGATATTTTAAAATATATTTCAGTAACATTTCAGAATATAAAATGTTTTTTCAATTGAAATCATTTAAAAATATAAAATATAATTATTTATAATATTGTAAAAATTATTTTATTTAGACTTTGAAAACTAATTGAAAACAATTGAATATGAATATAATCCATTCACACCTCTTGAATATGTAAATTTAATCTAATTAATCAAAAATAATAATTCAATAAAATGATATTAATTTTAAAATTATTAATTTAGTATATTTTATTTTTCTTGTAATTGTTCAAATACTTAATCCATCCTACAGAAAACAATATCACCATGCATGTGTGTATGACTAACTACCTCCATGTTGTAGTGTATTTTTTTTCATTTGCACATTATTTGAATGGGTTTGATTAAGAATAAAATAGATATAAATAATAAATATTACTTGATATTGATTAAAAATAATTAATATAACAACCTATTTCATACCACTTTACAATTAGTTGAATGATATTGTTGCTCGAGTGTATGTACGTCCGACCATCTTCATGATGCGATTAGATTCATTATCCATTTTAACCATTCAATAATGATTATATAAAATTTTATTACGAGCGATTTATTATTTTTAATATTAAAATCAATATTTATATGAAGGAAATATATACTATTCAAAAGATACAATACTTTACGATAATGAGAACATATGAAAATGAAGTAGGTAACACCCAAAAAATGTTTATAAATAAATATTATTATAAATTGATATAATATGATCATATATGATATTATAAATATGGATATATTTTTTATTATTGAATAACATGTTTTAACAATTATAGAGGAGGTTAAATCACATCTAACGAATTGAAATTATAAGGTAAGGGTTAATTTCAGAATTTGATTATTATTATGGATTATTTAAATGTAAGTATCTGCGAAGGAATATTTATCACTATGTACATGATTCTTAAAATTATTTTTTAAAATATTAATATTATTATCCTATCAATGTTTTATTTATTTTTTAAATGTTTCAATTTTTATTAAATGTTTTAAAAGGAATATTCTATCTTCTTCCAAATGTGTTACTTTATGACTTTTTAAAAAAATACAGAAAGAATGATTATTTTTAAATTATACATGGTGTGCAGATTTTACCACCGTCATGATTCTATGATGTTTTGAAGCTTCCTTTACAAGGTTAAAATTTTATTTTTTTAAATAATTATTTCTTTATATATTGTACATCTTTTAAATAAATGATTTTAAAGAAAAATGTTATTTTTCTCATGATATTTCTAACTATTTTATTAGAGTATTTTCATTTGGTTCAACATCCTTTGTTGAATCTTTTTTTAAGGTTGATCACTTATGATTCAATTTTCCTTATTTTATTGAATTTCTTATGATTATTTGGACTATGGATGTGATATTTTCATACCATTTATGGTTTATGGATAAAGTATTAACATTTCTTATTCTAGATTTTCAATATGAATGTTCTATGTTCATAGGTTTTCATAAAAGGAATGAATTGTACTTAGTAAGTAACGGTCGGTGCCCACTATATCCCCTTAATGCATCAGTTAGTCTCTTGAGAAAAAAATGATACGGACTTTCCCAAGGCCTTTACCATTTATTTTTAGATATGGATTTTTCCTAGGCATTAAAAAAATTAGTTGTCTTGGCCAAGGCCTCAATAATATATTTTAGGTTTCCGGCATTATGAATTCCATCATTATGAGATTAGTTATTGATATTAAATGTGATTACTACTCTAGTATAATATCAATGTGAATGTTTATATGGAATTATTTGATTTATTATTTTCATATTATACTAAATTTTATATTTAAGGGGATTGTTTTTAAATTATAAACATTAACTTAGGCTTTATACTTACTCATTCATAATAGATTCCACCATACTCTTACCCTTACTGAGAATCCAAACTCTTCCATTTCTTATGTTTTATTCCTCCCAGGATGCGAAGATGTGTATTATGAACAATATGCAGGGATAATGTATGAGAATAATTATTTTCTCAAATTATTTTATATGTTTTATTTTATGGTTAAATTCTATTGTAATGTTCAAGTGTGAAATATTTTTTTCAATACTGCTAAACTGATCGGTCATTTTGTATAAGATTATTGTATATATAAAAATGTAATAAATTAAAGAACCAAATATTGGATATTTTGTTTGGGTATGTTATATTTGGTATCAGATAACATTTGGTAGAATCCTTAGAATCTAGATTAAAGAACATAACTGTAATATTGAATTTGAAGATTAGTTTGTGTATATGATATCGTCTTATTTATTTGTGAATACCATGTATAACCAAGTTTAAACCTAATGACTCATAGAGTGATAATAATATTTCATGATTTATATATCTAATAAATGATTCTCTATGATTATATCACTCTAATTTTTTCCTCGCATAGTGAATTAGGTTTTAGTCAATGGTTAGAATTAAAAATTTTATGCAAGTAATGATCATATTGTTGATGATGAATACACTACAACATATAAATAAAATAAAGGTGTAATAATGTTATAGGATGATGAATCATATTTATATTTTTATGAATTAAGTTGGATGATTAATGTTCATTTTTATTTTGAGTCAAGATTTATTTCTTCAATGGTTCTTTTGTTATAAAGATAATGATGTATATAAGGATTGTATTGTATTAGTTCTTATTTACATATGTGGAAGAATGAAATTTTTAATTATGTTTTTTATGTGATCATGGTATTCATATATTTTTTATGTGACAATAAGAGAAACAATATAGTGATTGGGGAAAATCGGGTGTTATGTTGATTTTGTAAATTTAGTGACCTTTCATAAAAAAATTTAGACTGTGATTTAGACATATGTATTTGGGATGAGTCATATGATGATTGTAATGGATTATTATGGACATGTGATTTTATTTGAGGATAATGTATGATTTATTGGATATTATGTTCTAACCATTTTTTTCATAAATATTTAAAGGCTGAATGAATGATGGATAGATATTTTGATTCATAAAATTACTTCAGGCATGAAAAAATCATCTTGACTATTAGTTTACATGTGTACAAAATGAATTGGGGATATTTTGAAGCAAAAACAAAGGATGATATTATGATTAAGAAAAATAAATAAATCATGTATGTGTATATATTCGTTGTAAAATAATCCCTCAACTCTATAGAAATTATTTTTGACCAAAAACATTATACATTTATTTTCTTATTGAGAAATGAATAGCCTCTTTAACCAATCACCTATTTAAGGATTTGTAATGGTAAATATTTTTATGATCATGTTCTCTATCACACTCCATCACATCATAATGGTTATACTTCTCTTTCATATCAATGTTTTCACTAATATTCTCCTATTTGAAATCCATGTCTTGTGGTGTCCTTTTCTTTTCATTTTCCCTCTTAATAATGGGATGTCTTATTAATCTTATTTCCATTGTGCGTTTCCCCAACATGGAAATTTTAAGTATAATCCTTTCATTTCTAAAGATAAGTATCATATTTAGATGTTTGAAGTTTTTAAGGAGGGAAGAATGTAACACCCTGTGATTTAATAGTACATTTTAGTTTTTAAATAAATTCAATAAACTTGAGTTTCATGCCACATTGAGTTTTAGTGAACCATTATCTATTAACTTGGGCATTTAAATATAGGTTGTGAATGAGATTTTCCAAATTATTAAACATATATTTATTACATTTATATTAAGTGTATCATTCAAAATTAATATAAAAAATATGATTTTATTCATAAAAACTATATTTTAAAGGGGAGTTTTATTACCTTTTAGGGCGCACCAATTTTAAAATAATGTTTTTGAAATTTAATAAATTTTATTTTTAAAAAATATATTATATTTTTATATTCTTAAAAAAAATCATTGGGTTAATTTTTGGTATTTTTCATGGAGGTTTTCTTTTTTGATGAATAGTGAAAAATAATGCATTATAATTAAAAACTAACTTTTCATTTAAAATAATTAAAAACTGATTTTTAAAGTAAAAATAGATCAATAATAAAAATATTTATCAAATTTAGTTCATTATAATCATTTTTATATTTATATTTGATATAAAAACATAATGAACTTTTGAACATCTCTTTTACCCGCATTCTCGCTATATCTGTGAGATTAGTGTTTAACTTAATTTATCCAATTTTATAAATTTAAATTGGAAAACTGAACATACATGGTTGTAATCAATATTATATTTATAGGCTAATTTGATCAAAAGAACTTTTTAATATCACGAATAGTAACATTAGTAAATTTTTATTTACCACACTTAAGGAAAAATTAGGTAATTATAGGAAAAAATAATATTATAATATTATAAAATTAAACTAGCTACTTTCCTAATTTCATTTTATGATTCGGTTTGGAACAATATCAACCATATGAAATAATTATAACATTTCTAATCCACATGTGTAAGAATATGAAATTTATTATATTTTATTTTAAGATAAGTTAAAAATTCCATACTCATATATTTATAATTTTAATTATTTTTAATATATGGTTACATAGAATATATATTTAACTATAAATAGTCATTTCATATACAATAAATTTATCTTAATCATGATAATTAAATTTTAATTTTTAGGGAAGAATTAATTTAATTAAAGGATTTCATATTGATAATGAAGTAATTATTTAACTAATAAAAATATCAAATATATGATATTAAAAATATTAAAATAAATTTAATTTACAGAAATAATTGCATCCCTTTGGGGTTGATTTTTTATTTTATTGTAACTATATTTACCCTAATGTGTTAAAAATCAGAGTTGTAACCATAAGATATAAAGGGTTTAACTAAGGGTTAAATAAAAAAATGAGGTTAATAATATGACATAAACATGTATGAAAATAATTGGTTGTGATGATTTTGAACTATCCATATCTTATATTTTAAATAACTCATTTTTCAGATATTTTGAATTGAAAATCAATTTATATTAATTTTATATTTTAAAGGATTTCAGGAGTGCCCCACCCCTCTCTAATAAAAAAACCTCCTCCCTCAATTCCTCACAAAACATTGAGCCGTATTGCTTGACCAAACCCATCACATTTATCCTACAAACATTATTAGTTATGTTTTGGAAGTCTGGGTATTCTAAAAGGACCATTACTTATATCCCAAAGCTAATATCCAAAAGAAGTCCACTGAATAAGAGGAAATCGTTTTACCAATTCATTAAAATTCATTTCTTCATATATTTCCCCATCCTATGTAGTTTACATACTAAATTAACAACTCCAATATCTTATATATGCTGATATTTTATCATCATTATGGGAAAACTATAATCCTACTTCTACCCATCCCCCAAAAAATAATATATGCATGTGTGTGTAGGTACAGATTATCGTCTCCACATTGTGGTGGACTTTTTTTCATTTTCACATTATCTTTATGGATATAATGATGACGATAATGTATATAAGTAATAAAAATGACATTATATTGATTATTTACAATTAATATACCATCCAATTCATTACCAATTTAACATTAATGGAATTATATCATCTCTCAGGCCTACATACGACATACCATCTCTATGTGGTGATGAGATTCATTCTCAATGTTATCCATTCAATAATGATTAAAAATTTTATATGATGAGTAAATATAATATTAATTAACTTAATACCATTCTATATATAATTAAAATGTATATTTTTCATAAGAAACATGAATTATATGGCCAAAAATCATATGAAAATGAAGCAATTAACACATGAAACAATAGTAACAATGAAATTATCTAAAGAAAATGAAATAATGGGATCATATATGATATCATAAATATGGATATAGATTTTGGAATAATTATATGAAATTATTTAACCATTATATAAAAGATTAATATACATCGCACTAATGGATATTACTAGGTAAGGGTAAATTTCATAATCTCATTATTATTAAGGATATTTTGTACATAAGTATCTACTGGGGAATATTTTTCATCCATATCCATGTATCAAAAAAATATTTTCAAGAATATTTTTTATATTATCTTACTAATGTTTTATTTCTTGTACACGTGTTTGAAGTTTTATAAGATGGCTTTAAAGGAATTTGTTTTGGTTATCCGAACATGGTACTTTATTATTTTTTCAGTAAAAATATGGAAATATTTTTTAGTTTTATCTTATACAACATGAGTAGATTTTACCACCATCGTGAATCCATGATGATTTGAATAATCATTTATAAGTTTACAATTTTTTTTAAATTTTTTTTTTTATAAATGAAATTATTTTAAATAAATTATTTTACTGAATAACGTTATTTTTCTCATGATTTTTTTGAGTATTTTTATTTATGTCAACATCCTCTATTGTCTCTTATATTTGATTATGGTTTATATCTTATCATACAATATAATTTTTTTATTGAATTGTTTTTCACCAGTTTTAATATGGATGTTCTATTTTGATACCATTAATTTTTTATGTTCAAATTATTCACATTTTCTATTCTATTATTTCAATATGAATGTATACATTGTTTATGTTCTCATATGAGGAATGCATTGGACATAGTAAGTTATTGGTGGGGCATATTATATCCCCTTGATGTATTTGTATGTCTTATGAGAAAAACATGATGTGGGCTTGGCTGTGTAATTTCCTATTTATATTCAGATACGCATTTGGTCATGTCCATAATCATTTATTTTTAGATGTTTTGGTTGAGTGGTCAAATATATGTTTTATATGTCCATCATTATTCATTCCATTATTATGAGACTAGTTATTTATATTACATGTGATTATTTGACTATTAGAATGTTGATTTTAAGGTTTATATAAAACTGTTTTATTTATTATTGATAAATTATGCTCAAGATTATGTTTAAGTGTTTTATGTTTCAATTATAAACATTTCCTTAAGGTTGTTCATTATTTAATTATAATTGGTTCTGTTGTACTCTTACCCTTACAGAGAAAATGATATCACCACTTTCTATTGTTTTATTCTTCCAAGGATGAGAATATGTGTAGTATGACCGATATACTAGGTTAATAAAAAATAATAATGATGTTATCCAAGTATTTTATATGTTTTGTTTTAGGTTTTAAAGTATAATGTAAGGTTCATTTATGAAATATGACTTCCAAGATTGCTAAACTGATCGATCCTTTTGGATTTGATTATTATATCTATGTGAATTTAATAAAGTAAGGAACTAACTCTAGGACAATGGGGTCAGTATCTTTACATGGTGTATATCAATTATAATGCACATACAAGAACCCAATGCACTCTACTTTTTCAAACTCTTTTAATGTTAAGAAATGTGAGGATTTCATGAATCACTAAATAACCACCCATATCACATCCTTACTACTATTAGTATAAGGTATCCTAATCAAGAAGTCTATATATATGTCATCCTATTTCTATAATTTAAAAAAATGTTTTCAAACAAATAGTATTCCTCTGAGGTTCTCACTTCGTTCTCTGACATGTAGAATATAATGCACAAAACCTATAATAAATAATCACATTCTTATCAACTTGTAGTAAAATATCATGAAATTATATATCTTAGTATCCGTATGGTTCAAAAAAGGAATATATAATTATTCATTTTCCATAAATTTCTACATCATGTCCATCAGAACAATCATCCTACCAATAACAAAAAAAAACTCCCTTGGGGAAATAAGTCCACTCAGACAGGGACTCTCCACTATAAATATTCGTTTTAATTTGTAAAAAATATATATTCTCAATGTAGAACCCCTAGCTTCAAGTAAGTAACATTTTATTTGTCATTTTTACATATATAGTGTTTTTGGGTGAAGTTTGTGAGGGTTTGTAAACCATGTCTGCTATTTTTTGGGATTTTCTACAGTTGAATGGTCTGAGGACGGTTTTTGGAAACCATGAAACACCTACAAGAATCTATGCACAATGATGTATGTGCTAATAGGAAGGTGTATGGGAAGGCACATAGTTTTTTCAAACTATGTGTCCACCAAGGAGAAATCATGAAATGTTGGAAAAAGGGATTTGGAATAGTTTGCACACGGTTTGTCTAACCGTACAGGCCAACCATGAAAGGTCCACTTAAAGAGATGAGTCGGTGCACAATTTGGGTAATGTTTTCTAAACCGTGTGACTAACCATGAACTATTTAAAAACATGATCTACAAAAGGTGGATCTATATCTAGATTAATAATTATCCCCTCATTTTTTTAAAAGAACTAACTAGATATTTAATCCTCCCAAAGGCATTACAGTCTTATACCATAGATCATGAGGTGATTCTAAGGATTATCTTGGTGCGACGAAGCCGGAATCTCACAGTAAGAATTTTTCAGTAGTTTTTCTTGGTTTTCCTTTGATCTTCTTCTCTCAGACTCTCAGTTTTTTATATCAACATCCATTGTTGATAAATCTAAGGTTGTCAATGCCAATTATGGTTAATTTTGTCTTTGATAATGTATTGTGAATATATCTAATCAAATTTTTATGAGACTCAACCTAGTTTAGTCTCATAAATTCCTAATTTAGGGTGCTTCACTATCGACTCATCTTATTAAAACATGAATCCTTGATTTTAAATTGATTTTTTGGCTTTAATTTTGTTGTTTAATTGATTGGAATTTATTCTGGGAATCCATCTTTATTATTTCAAAAATAATGATAATTTGTTCAAATATATTTTCTACAAGTGGTAAAATTGAATTATAAATTATCTACTCCAAGAGAGATTATACCACCTTTTATAAGAAATATATTTGTTCCCAAAAAAACATTTCTTATACCTTAAAATGATTATAGTTTTGTATCTAATAAATATATAACAATTTAATTTAATTTATACAAGTGTAAACCATTAAATTTCCATAATTTAATTATTATAATCCATACCTACCAACTAAACTTCTAGGTTATAATGGTCATGTTTAAAAAAAATTAATGGATTATAATGTTTAATTTAATCCAATTATTGTGTCCATTGTAAGATATTAAAGGGATTGGATTTATATAAAAATAAATGCATCAAAAAGTATTGGGATTTTATTTTCTACTCTATTATTGGTATTCTATGTCATACACGATATCGAACAAGATGCTCATATTTTAAAATTATTGGGGTGTTACAGAAACAATGTGAATTGTCTGATTCCTTATCTCACCTACATCTATCATCTCTCACACACATGTATTTAGCCTCTATTAAAAAACATATTCTATAAGAACACATTCATTTAATAAGACTTTAATTAATTCAATTTATATTCATGTAAAATTATAGTTTACATTAGTTAATTCATTTCCCATTACCAAAAGTAATTCAATTTATATTTCATTAACCTCAAACTAAGGTACGTACCCCTATGCATAATCCAACTGAGTCCATTGATTATTGATATTAATATATTGTAAGAAATTCAACACACACAAACTGTAATGATAAAACCATTCCTTAAACATGAACATTATTCCATTATTCCAGATACTATAAGAAAAACCCAATGTTTAAATAAACATGATGAATAAGAAAACACAACTGTCTGTCTTAATCAATTGGAAATGTAATGAAGGTAAAAAAGGAAACCAACCATCAAAACCTTACCTAGAATATTTACAATTATTAATCCCATATTTTAGTGTAAAATGGGGAACCGTAGATTTAACCCACTCCAACAAAACTAATGTAATTCTGGACACAACCATATATATCACCATGAATCACTCCATCACTAGAATCAATTACTGTTACGAATCTGGGACACCCCACCTACATCTTATAAGCCAATATAAATCCTATTACCACATCATAAAACATATCTACGTTAATATCTAGAGAAATATATAATAAAGAAAAATATTAAACAATGTCAACATGGAAATATTGTCCCTCAGATATTTGCATCAAGCCTTGACATGAAAATGATGTCTATATATCATGAAGATAATTTTCTTTATCAAATAATCATTTTTATTCTACCATTACTTAATATATTCATTAATTGCATGTTACAACTATGGGTAACAAATGGATTTATCTAAAATAATACATTAATTTTTTAAACATGTTTTCTAGAATATAATCATGTTTAAAAAAAGTTGTGAAATAATTATACTGATTCAATAAGCCTATTTATTAACATTAATAATATTAATTATAGCATCAACTTATTTTTCCATTTTCATTAACACAATCAAGCGGAATTATTTACTCAAGTATTAGGAATCATTTTCATTATATCGCGTTATAAGATTCAATAGATTCATTTCAAATTTATTTTTTAGGTTACATATAAAACTAGTAATTACCATCTTTACATTATTTAACATGTTTTATCAAATTAACTTTACAATGAAAGAATAAAAAAATTATTAGTAAGAAGAAACATAGATTTCACACTTTCTAGAAAATTGTGAGGCAATACTTTATCATGGATGAAAAGGATATGATCACTATAACCATAAATCATTTCCATCATTAATAATTCTCATTAGTTATTCAATTTAAATAATATTCTAGCTAAAGAGATAGAAAACAGTCACATTTGGATTTCATGTAAAAAATAAAAGAATAATCAATGAAACACCCACCTCATGGATTCAATATTCCTCAAATTGGAATGAAATGACAATGTAGATATTCTCGCTTCTCTCCTATAATTAAAATATATCCCTACTGGAACACCACTCCACAACCATGCCAAAGATTAAAATAACTCTATAAGAAAAAATGATTACCCTACATATCATAGAAAGAAAAAATGTTGTGAAAATAGATCCATCCAAATTAAAACCACATGAAAATAAATATTTCTCACCTCAAATCCCCATAGTCGAAACATGGGAATTTGGGGATTAATCACAATTGAAATGGATACAAAACACCTTAAGAGATAACCTCTACCCATTTTGATGTAGAGAGAGAATTGTAGGTCCCAATAGAATCGAGGTTTTGGTAGGTTTTATAAGAGAACAACCAAGTGGAGATTCATTACAAGAATGGTCCATTCACATCACAAATTATCTCATGTATAACATCAGGTAGAAAACCCCACCTCAAAACACTGAACCTATATTTAATTCAGTTTGTTAATTATATACTCATGATGATATATTTTATAATATGAATCATTAAGTATGAAACCCCTGAAATTAACATCACTAACACCATACATTCCATGAATTCAAACCTTGAACCCCCAAAAATAATATGTGATTTCCATCCAGGACATGAACTGGACCCCCACAAAATCCATGAATGGAAATTTCATGATGTGAATGTCCTATCATGCCTAAAATATCGATACTTCTATATTGTAACTCTAAAACACCACTAAAACTACTCATGTCATCCACTATACACTTCGATCATAGAATACATACATTGTGTTTGAAAATTAAGACATGATCCCTTTTAATAGATACCTATTGAAAAATTCTCATCCCAAAAAATTTAAAACCAATCTCAATGATGAATACAACAAAGGGAAAATCTAAACATACCACCATGAAACCTCCTATGAAACAAATAATAATAGGATCTCTAAAATAAAATCTAGATAAATGATGTTAAAAACCTTGAAACATCAGAAACTATATCCCAAAAACTCTTTCATTGTAGATACATATCAAAAAAATATCAAGGAAATGAAAAATTAATAAATGAATGGGAAACCCTATCATAAACTTGATAAAGGTCAAAAAATACAAATATTAATCACTATAATAGGGGAGGTAAAAATTAAACATCATTGGATAATGAGCATGATTTTATGTCTCAGGTTTCCCAATAAATTCATCGACCCAAACTTTTAACCCCAAAGAACAAACCAAGGAAATAAAACACCCATGAAACACCTTCTATGGGATGTATAGGATCTCCACATGCCATTATTCGATGGTTGATAATCGTCATAATAAATATCACCCACATAAATTATGTGGGAGTCTTCATGAAGATAACAGTAGTGCTTTGAATCATCGTATAAATCATGGATCTATCTCATCTATGGGAGAAGTTTTATCCAGTATTCCATGATACCAACACAAGACCACAACTCGATATTCCCAACAAACCATGAAATAATATTACTCCCAGGACGAAATATTCAACACATATATTGAGGACTTTACAAGAGGAACAAATGATCACTAATATAAAACCACAATGGTCTCCTCATTTTATTTTTATAAGGATTCTAATAATGATAAACCACCATTATCTTCCAATGAATATAATAACCCATCTATATTGTTCACTACAATTGTTTTTTCCAATAATTTTTAACTCTCTATCCTAGACCCATAAAATATGGAAATAAATTTTTAGATACGAAATGTTCACATTGATCCATGTAAATGGGGGAGTGAAAACTAATGTTGTAATCAAACTCGATGAAAGGTGTATTCCTCATCCATGAAACTCTAAAATATTGGATACATTAATTATATAGTTCTTCAAGACTATTCTTAGTTAAAATTTATTAATTTATCTATGTGGATGAAAAGTAGTGACAAATAACAATTAATTTTCAAAAGAATGATAGATACATACCCATGCAGTGGATTTAAAATGTGGATCATTATCAAAGAATGTTGTAATCATAACCCTATGTAGTCTCACTTTATCTTTCAAGTACTTCATCAAACTAATATCCAATGTGCTCAACTTTATAACCACTATATGGTGTAATTATTTCATCAAACTATCCATGATAAACCATGTAGAATTATTTAACTCCATAGATTCAGGTAAACCTGTAACAAATTTCATTAAGATGATAACTCACACATACTCTTTAGATTCAAAATCTAGGAGAAAAAATTTGATGAAACTATAAGGCCCAAACCTTAATCATTACATAATCTTGAGTTAAGTCAAGAATTCACATTGATGATCTTTTCGTGTTTATAGATTTAGATAATTATTCCATAACAATTACATAAAAAAACTATAGAAATACAAAGTGGACACTTTAAATAGAATCCATTTCTTCCCTAACAAATTTTTTTAAATGAAACATGGTTTCTTTTCATGTTTAATAATCATACCTTTTACTTGATTCCATCTCTAAAAATATTCTCCATTAAATCATCTTAAAACTTTTAAAAACATTTTTTGATCACAAAAACCACAGTAAGGGCCATAAAAAAGAAGGAACCTCGTTAGTTTAGTTAATAAATGGTATCCCATTTAATGTTATTTGTGTGAATGAAACAAAACATTTTCACATTTATTACACTCATACTTTTTTCTCATTGATAAACACTAAAACCAATAGAATGAAATTAATACTCTTTTAGGTGACTTAGAGTATCAGATACTTAAAACAGTTTCAAACCTGTTTCAATTCAAATAAAAATATTACAGACTTCCAACATTATTATTACCCAAGTAATTATAGATCTATAAAGGGGATCACCTTTCATATAATCATTATCAGTCTCACCCATGTGTTGTAATGGGGCATATCGCTCCCTATAATCTATAATGGGCTCACTCGTGATGTACAATGTAGCTCAATCTTTCATATAACATATATCGGGCTCACCTGTGAGCTATAATGGGACTTAGTACATCATATAAGCTATATCAACCTCACCCATTTCATATAATACTCATGTACCATTTCTTGAATAAAACACGTTCATTAGAAAACCCTTTCAAAAAACTAGTCCTTTCCCATATGAAAAACAATTTGTATAAAAAAATATTCATTTAAAAACACATTTTTAATACCATGATACCCAAAAAAGGGAATATGGGATTATTTTCCATTTAAAAGACATTAATGATTTTAAAGGAATCCAAATATAAAATAATGGTGATGATGGTGGATAATTTTTTGTTGTTTTATATAAGAAAAACATTACTTTTGTCATTTTGTAAAGAAATTAAAATGCTTCGTATGAAAAGATTAATTTTGAAAACATATAATAAAATTCAATATAGATATAAAATTTCCTATATAATTCCTTTATATAAATATAAATAAATATTAAATTTAATATCATGAAGAAAAATATTTGATAAACAAATATTTAAATGTTCAAGGAATCTCATACCACTTTGAACATATAAATCTTAATATAAATTTATTTTCTATTCAAAATGGTCCTGGCCTAATTTATTTATAATATATAATGATTTTTCATTGAATATATATCATCCAATTAACATTAAACAATTTTAGGATATTTTTTCCCTTATCGTTTTTATTTAACCCCTTTTAACTCTTACCATTTTTCAAGTAATTTACACATTGAGGGTTAAAATAATTAATAAATCATAAAAAACTACCAATTAATGAGTCTTTGATGACATTTTTAGACTTCTATAGACTTTTTCAGAATATTAAATTTTTTTAAATTTTATATCATTCAATAAAATATTTTATATTTTAAAATTTGTTTTTGGTCAATTTTGACACAATTCATTACATGGCTCTTTTAAAATATCATAACAACTTTATTCCTTCTATAAACTACATTAAATAAATTCTAACATGTCATATTCATCCATAAAATTAATTTATAGGATCAAATATTTCAAATTATATTTTTTTTAATATTATTAATATCATATATTTTATTCTTTCATTAATTAATCAAATTATTGAATCATCATTGTGTCATAATTAAATTTAATTAACTAATTCCAAAAAATTATAAATCAATTACCATGATGTAAGTAATATTTTTAACTTTCTATTGGATAATCATAATCTTAAATATTACTGATATTACACCATATTAAAAAAATATTAAGTAGAGACATATTTATGATACATTTTCCTATAAATAAAAAGTTACAAATGTCACAATCACACCCAAGTGGCAAACAAAGGTCAACATTTCGTCCATCGTATGGTTATTGTCAATAATAACTCATCCAATATGATTTGTAAAAGTGTTAGTGTGATTTTTTAAATATTATAATATTAATATTACCATTAATTATGACATTTACCTTTTTACCATGGTAAATAAAATAAGAACATTCCTTTTCAACAAAAATTAATTTGATACTGTTGGGCCAAATTTTTCATACTTATTACAACCATGTATTTCTATTTTTCAAAATTCAATTCACAGAATCTATAAAATTATGTTTAATGCTAATCCCATAAATGTGGCTAGAGTGGGGGTAAAAGAGATGTTCAAAAATGTCAATAACTTTTTATATCAAATTTTAATAAAAAATTTATTCTAAGGACCATAATTGGATTAATACATGTACTATTGATCTATTATGACTATAAAAATTAGTTTAAATTATAATTATTATTTAAAAAATTACTTTTTAACCATAATTCAAAATTTTTCAATATTAAAAAATTAAATTTTTAAGAAAAATACAAAAAATTCAATGGAAGTGAATTTTGATGTCCTGCTTCCAAATAAAAAATTTAGTTTTTTCAAATAGAACATATAAAAATGTTTAAAAAATAGATTTAAAAAGGGTTCTCCCTCATAATGTATAAAAAGGCATTTTAAAAATGATTGAGTGTTTTTTTCTTAGAATTGTTTTTACTCATATTTTAAGCCTCTAAAATTTATTAGATGAATGTAAATCCATTAAATAAACATTATATAGTTAGTTCTATTCATTACTACAGAATAAATGGTTATGTGATAACTACCACTTAACATAATTTTATTAATAATATATTATTTTTCAGTATAAATTAGCCTTGTGTGTAATGTTACATGTCAAAGAAACTAGTTTTTACATGTCAAGTATGCTATCAAACATAACCTATATGTTAATTTAAAACCACTATCTAATTTATAAATATTAATAGATATGAAAAAATAACCTTCTATACTTACCTAGGATATTTCATCCTTCCCCCAGTATTGAAATTGTGTCCTCACAATTTTTAATTTTGGGCTCAGTAACTAAGGATTCACTTTTCAAAATTAATTCATTGAAACCCCGCATAGGAAAATTTTCAATTAACAATTCAATGTGAAAATAATGAAGGTGAAGTACAAAGGTCACTTCAGATAACTCATAATACGTTTCCATGAAGGAAAACATGGACATGAAGGATAAAACTAACTCTCAAATATTAATGGAGAGTGATTTCGAACATAATCATTAGAATGTTATCCATCACAAAACCTTAAATATGTGATGGGTCAAAATACCATTGAGAAAAGTAAAAAGATAATTTTTTTGTAAATCCCTTTCATTGAGTTGAGAAATGCATTTACATCCTATACAATGAACATATGAAAACATACTTACTTGAGGAATTTCTATTTTATAGAAACAATTTTTTCCACCTAACATTAAAAAATTATTAATGTGCATACCTAATAATAACCTTAATAATAAAATATCACACAAAACATGAATGATATCAATATCATAAAAATGAGTTTCAAAAGTATAGGCATACTTCCACAATAAACAAAAGCCTTACATAAACATAACCCCACAAAAAATCTCCCAGAAAGTTCATTAATAACATATTACCAAATCACATAAATCCTCATAAGGTGTGTATAAAACCTTGAACTTATTGTTATCATTTGAAAAATAAAGGACCTTTATGAGAATCCATCACATCACTAGATGTCTCAACTTCAACTATAGTAGTAGCAAAATATCTTCCCTAACATTTTTCTTTTTGGTCATAATGATTTTCTCCCTAATTAATTAACTTGGGAAATTTATTTTCATATTGTCCCAATTAATTGTATATAGTCCATGATCTGGATGCAAATAAAAGGTTCCCATACATGGTTGGATAAATGGCCTCAAGCGCATTTCCCCAAATTCCAGAGGCTATCGACTAGCAGCGAGGTCCTATGGTGCAATAGTGGGGAAACAATGCCCTCATTGGAAGTGTTTAACACATCAGAGAAATAATATAAAATTGTGGAATAAGTAAACAACATACAATTAATGTAAACCATAGAATATTAATAAAATAAATAACCAAGAATTATTCCATAAAAAAAGATGATGCATCATTTTATTTCTAATAAAATAGACAAAACATGATACACTACAGTTATATACAATAAAAGTATCAAAGAACAGAAAAAAAACAAAGAAGCATCGCAAACCTCGGCTTGGTCCTATGCTCTCCTCCTCCTAAGTAACATGCCTGGTACTAGTATGAGGGTACTTTCTATAAGTACCCTACCTTAAACCTTACTTAATATTGAATTAAATGAATAATTCACATTGAGGATCTTTTTAGGTTTAGAGTTTTAGAGAATTAGATCATAAATAATGAATTACATTCCACATTTAAACAAAGTGGTTATAGAAAATATATTACTCATTTTTCCCCATCAAAGGAAATAGATTTAAAATAAAACATGGATTCTTTCTTGACACTTCCTTGACACTATCATCATATCATGTACCTTTCCCTTGACCTGTGAAAAACATTTCAAAAACTAGGGATGAGCATAAAGAGCTCAGTAATGGATATAAAAAATATGAAAATGAAGCATGAGTACATGTATACATAGGAATGAAATCATACTTTACCCATAAAACATAATAACTTTAACATACCTCATCAAATCCTGAATAAATCATATAAATCATAAGACATAAGGGTAACTTGAGACATTCATAACATTCTTACGTAGGGAGTCACCCTCTTGGTTACGTTTGGAATACCCATCACTATATTTTCCATAAATCTCTTCGGAGAAACCTTAACGTTTAACTCCTTTGCGTTTCCCAATGCATTGGAGTGCTATATCGGTCTCACCTGCCCTTAGTTTTTCACGGAACCACCCATCTTCATAATAATTCCCAAGAACCATAACATAATCGTATCACATAAAACATGCATAAAGGAAACATAACATTTCCACATTTCAATCACCAGATATCAATACAACACATTGATATAAAAACATTATGAAAACCATTTTCAATACCAAAATAAAAGAAAAGTAAAACATGGTATTTATCTTTCTTTAAAAATACGGTATGGCTTGTAGAGGAAGCCGAAACTCAAATAATGGTCGCAGCGGCGGAGAAGTCGTTGTCGCCGTATACGTATGACAATATCATTCCCTTTTGTCGTTTAGTAAAACGCTTCGTATAAAAAATATTCCTTTTGGATAAAGGTAAAAGTCAAAGGGGTTTATACACTGTATAAAATAAGGTTGTGTATAAAACAAAATATGCCTCAATGAATGGAGGTTGAGACGATGTCCCTTACAAAGACGGTAACCTTGGATTAAGGATAAATCAATTACATAATTATGTGTGATAAAAAAATACACCAAATATAAGTGGATATTAAGTGTAAAACAATCAGAGGTTATTCACACATATTCATAGAATGACATATTCAAGGAGCACAAGATTATCCCAAAGAATCAATATTATGATAAGAAGTTCCCTTGCAAAAAATTGACAGCCTAACGACGTCAATACAAAATTCAGAAAATGAGTTGATGAGAGATAAAAAGGGTATCTCATCACTTGGACCTAAAATTTAAATCAATAAGGATATAGAAGAACATATCCCAACATAATATTATTTGAATTAAAAGACATAACAAAATAAGTCTTTTAAAAAAAGAGGAGGGTGAAAGGTTCCCTTACCGACATGGGTATCTTTCGAAACATACACCCCGTGAAAGAAGGACAATTCAACATTGATGTAAATACTCATAAATGAAAGTATATTACACAATGAGTAAAATAATGGGCAGTACATACACCACTCAAAGTAATTTGTGGAAAATGTAGCATAAATCTCACGGGAATAAAATTGAGATGAAAAATCCCTTACCAAAACTCGGCAGCCTAACGGCGCCACTTAAAACTTACAAAAATGGATTGATGAGATCAAATATGGTCTCTCATAATATTAAAATAATGTTTACAGCAAGATGAATATAAAATAACATCCCCCAACATAACAAATTGGACCTTAAAAGAAGTGACATAATGGAGGGTACTAAAAAAGAAAGAGAGAGGTTAGATCTCTTACGAAAATTCGGCAGCCTAACGGCGCCACTCAAAACTTCCAAAATGGATTGATGAGAGAGAATAGGGTCTCTCATCATATGAACATAAAAATTACAGTAAGTGTAATATAAAATAACATCCCAATCAAAAGAAAGATGATCTTAAAAGGAATGAAAAAAATAGTGTACTTAAAAAGAAAGAGAGAAGTAGGATCCCTTACCTCGGGTCCGACTTGACTCAATCATTCTTTAACGTCCTGAATAATAAACTTGAGTTAATTTCCACTTTATTAAGTACATTTTTCAAGTTCATTATTCCTTTTATATAACTTATTTCCATGTTATAAACATTATGTAATCATTTATGTTAATAATGTTTGTTTTGTCGATATTTGGTTCTTAAGTCGAAAGTGGACTTCTTACAATTACATGTTGTTCGTGTGGTCAATGGTTCATTATATTCAGAATGATATTCACGATTTTTATATCATATATATCATATATATCCAAATATAAATTTTTTTTATAATATTACATAATCATTTAGAGGTAAGAAATGAAATGCACTGTTCATGGATAATGGTTCTAAATTTACCCATTAAATATGTTTTTGACAAGTGTAGTTTTTAGTTGATATATTATCTTTTCATTTTATTTAAATCGTTAAATAATGAGGTAATCACTGCATCATCATGATGTCATAAATAATTTAATTTATTTAATGTCTAAAAATTATAGAAAAAATAAAATGATGTATTGAATCTTTTTATCTTTCCAATTACTATTTATACTAAAAAAAATGTCTTTTATAACCCCATTTAAAAAATTTTTTGGAAAACATTTCATGTTTGTGTCATTTTTACTTTTACATTAAATAAAAAGATAATAATGTCATTTTCCTTTCAAAGTGGCTCCATGGGGTCCCCAAGTTGACCCATGGATTATCTTGGTCGGCCATGACACATCAAATAAGGGTAGTACATGTGTCAAGCTCATCTCATATTATTAAAACATTATTTTTACCTTAAACTACACCAATTACCTCTAATCGCGATTAAAAACTTAAAAGTTACTATTCACCAAAAAATTATTTTAATTCCATTGAACCACATTTTACTTCTTAATGAAAATCATGTATGTCAGATTTTTGAAATTCAAAACACAGAGGTGGAAAAATTTCATTTAAACGGAAAATCAGTTTTTATAATTATCACTTAGTGGTTTCACTATTCATCAAAAAATGAAGTTCTTCAGAAAATACCAAAACTTTTCCCTAAGATATATTTGATATTCAGAATTATAAAATGAAGTCTATTTTACAAAATTAAAAACATATAAGTTTCATCAATTAATTTAATAATTAATTCCCGCTGTCAGAGCAAATAGCGTGTTTTTATGAAACATTAAGTATCAAAAGATTGACACTAGTTTAAGTCCGATTTCAAAGTGAAATTAATTCCAATGAAGACAATTGGATTAAATGGTAAAAATATATTATAATTGAACTTGAAAACCAATTAAAAATATAATCTAATAATATAAATAAATTAGATTAAAAGGGGGTTTTGAATTAAAATACAACATTTTTCACTATTCATTAAAAAATGAACTTTATCGAAAAAATACCAAAAATTTACACAAAGTAAATTTTGATGTCCCGATTCTAAAGAAGAATTTTATTTTGTAAAATATAACACATAAAATTGTTAAAAAGTTTATTTAAAAGTGGTTCTCCATCAAAAGGCGTTTAATCGACCTTTTAAAGAATATTAGAATATTTATGCTTAAAAATTGGATTCATTCTCATTTTTAATCCTCTAACATTTATTGTAAAAAGTAAAAATATTTGACATACATAGTAATTTTTTAATTAGTTCCATTCTTTCCCTCCATTACAATGGCTAGGAATTAACTACCATTTAAAATAATATTATTTTATTATTAGAGTGCAACGTCAGATTTCAAAGGAACTAGTTGTCGCGAATTGGGTACGCCATCGAGCATAGCGTTCCCTTTAAAGTAATATTAATATTTTTTCCACAAATAGGTATAAATATAAAAATGTCATATTATTTATGTACCTGGGGTGTTACATCCTTCCCCCTTTTGGGAATTGCATCCTCGCAATTTCAAAATTGGTCTTGGAAACTCTATTGAAAGTCCCACATCAGAAAAAGAGTCGGTAAAACAATCACTTTAAAATAAAGAAAGAGAAGTACAGAGGTCACCCGAGTTAACCCATACTAGGATTCCATATAGGAAAACATGGACATGGAGGAGAAAGCATAGGGTCATGTTCTGATGGAGAGTGATAGAAAACATGTTTAGGAGAAAGTTGTCCACAAGAAAATGAAAAAATGGTGATGGGTTAAACGGTATTCGATTCCCCAGTAGGAAAATTTAATAGACAAAATTTTTGTTTTAAGTTTCTTTTTATTGGGGAATTTATTCATAAGGAAACATAATCACTTATCATGTTGAATTTCAACTTTTATTTGATTTCTTACACAAACTCATATTTTCTCCGAAAGACGAGTATTTAGGAAGACTTGTTCACATTAAGAGTACTATAATCAACTTCTAGAAAATCACCTAATCTACAAAATAGAACTATATACTTCCCATGTCATTAGACTTTAACCCAAACCAAAACTAAAAAGGTTAGTACAATATCAGATAATCCAGAAAAGGATAACCCTTTATAAAAAGAAAATATATTCTTAATCTCCAAAATTTGTCCAACAAAACCCAAAGTTCAACAAGGTCCATTCGATAAAAAATTTGTCCATAAAATTATCCAAACTAAGATTGAAACCCAAATATTTGAAGCATTTAGTCACATAGTTTTCCATGTTAAATCGTAACATTTATCTCTAAACAAAATCAGTATCTCTTAATGTCTCGTATTGAAAATTAATTAACCTAATCACATATCCTCAATGATAGGTTAATAAATTTCCATAGATAACCCAAAATCAAATTACTATTAATTCATAAAATCATCTAACTAAAAAAAGAAGTCAAACTAACCAGGGACTTCACGTAGTCTAGTGGTAGCCAATAAATACCAGTCGCGCTTTGGTTGTGGGTTCGATTCTTGCAGCTTTGTCTGACGCGACGGGTTGTCACACAGTCTGTGTGTTGTCCTTTTTATAAAACTCCAGAAATAACCCTAACATGTTTTAACCTCAATAGTTTCTTTATACCTCTCATTTTCATCCAAATTAATTATTATATCAACATCATAATTATTGAAGTCTTAATTCACCACCATAAGATAAAATAAAATGATTCCCAAAATGAATAACAACATACCATGATCATGGAGTCCACTCGGTTTCATCGTCATCTTTTTCATGTTGGTAGACGTCCCATGCATTACAACAATGATTTAGAGATCCTTCAAAATCATTTTCTTCCTCCATCCAAATACACCTTGTACAACATGGGTCATATGGGTGTTTACAGAAAAACAATTTTGGAAAATAATCATGTATGACATATAATTCCAAAACATCTGATAAAACATGATTCCTATAAAATAGTCAGACAGAATTTGAGTTGAAACTTTCTATTATTGCTCCTTTTAAAATACCATAAGTATGTGCTAAGAGACTATATTTTAAAATAAATATAAATAGTTTGCACAAGGGTCTCCTTCCTCAGCACCAGTTTTATAATTATAATATGCTTCAAATTCTTGTGATAAGGTAAAATATTTGAAAATACCTTGATAATATTTACCTTTCATGAAAATATGAGAATATTTTGAAAATAGTATTTGTCTAAAAACAACCCATGATCCACGATGATAACGAGGTATAGTGTTGGTGTTTGATATCTCAAACAACTGCTTACAAGTGAGTTGTATGCTAGAAAAAGTTTCACAACAATCCGAGCATGACTTTGCAATAATTATTGCAAGCATGTCATCAGGAGAGATTGTAATGTCATTTGAGATCCTTCTCCTTACATTCCTAACTGACTTTACTTGTCCTGAAAAAAGTTATAAATTAAGGATTTCACTGAAATAATAGATATAGGGACTAACCATGTGTCTAACAAAAACTCATAATCCCTAAAGTTGTCTAAACTGACCTCTAATACTAACTATAAGGACCCATCCTTAAACCTTACTTAATATTTAATTAAATGAATAATTCACATTGAGGATCTTTTCAGGTTTAGAGTTTTAGAGAATTAGATCATAAATCATGAATTACAATCCACATTTAAACAAAGTGGATACCGAAAAGATAGTACTCATTTTTCCCCATCAACGGAAACATATTTAAAATAAAACATGGATTCTTTCTTGATACTTCCTTGACACTATCATCATATCATGTACCTTCCCTTGACCTGTGAAAAACATTTCCAAAACTTGGGATGAGAATAAAAAGCTCAGTAAGGGATCTACAAAATATAGAAAGGAATCATGAGTACATGTATACATAAGAATGAAATCATACATTACGCATAAAACATAAGAACTTTAACATACCTCATCAAATAATGAATAAATCCTTGAAATCATAATACATAAGGGTAATTTGAGGCATTCATAACATTCTTATGTAGGGAGTAACCCTCTTGGTTACGTTTGGAATACCCATCACAGTATATTCCCTCAATCTCTTCGGAGAAAACTTAACGTTTAACTCCTTCATGTTACCCAATGAATTGAAGATCTATATCGGGCTCATCCACCCTTAGATTTTCATGGAACCACCTGTCTTCATAATAATGCCCAAGAACCATAACATAATCATATCACATAAAACATGCATAAAGGAAACATAACATTTCCACTTTTCAATCACAATATATCAATACAACACATTGATATAAAAACATTATGAAAACCATTTTCAATACCTAAATAAAAGAAAATTAAAACATGTTATTTATCTTTCTTTAAAATAAAGGAATGGCTTATAGAGGAAGCCGAAACTCAAATAATGGTCACGGCAGCGGAGAATTCATTGTCGCCGCATACGTACGACAAAAACATTCCCTTTTGTCATTTAGTAAAACGCTTCATATAAAAAATATTCCTTTTGGATAAACATAAAAGTCAAAGGGGTTTATACACCGTATAAAATAAGGTTGTGTATAAAACAAAATATCCCTCAATGAATGGAAATTGAGACGATGTCCCATACAAAGATGGTATCCTTGGATTAAGGATAAATCAATTACATAATTATGTGTGACAAAAAAATACACAAAATATAAGTGGATATTAAGTGTAAAACAATCAGAGGTTATTCACACAAATTCATAGAACGACATATTCAAGGACAACAAGCTTATCCCAAAGAATCAAAATTGGGTTAAGAAGTTCCCTTGCAAAAATTTGACAGCCTAACGGCGTCCCTACAAAATTTAGAAAATGAGATGATAAGAGATAAAAAGGGTATCTCATCACTTGGACATAAAATTTAAATAAATAAGGATATAGAAGAACATATCCCAACATAATATTATGTGAATTAAAATACATAACAAAATATGCCTTTTAAAAAATAGGAGGGTGAAAGGTTCCCTTACCGACATGGGAATCTTTCGAAACATACACCCCGTGAAAGAAGGACAATACAAAATTGATGTAAATACTCATAAATGATAGTATATTACACAATGAGTAAAATAATGTGCATTCCATACACCACTCAAATGAATTTGTGGCAAATTTAGCATAAATCTCACGGGAATAAAAGTGTGATGAAAAATCCCTTACGAAAACTCGGTAGCCTAACGACGCCACTTAAAACTTACAAAAATGGATTGATGAGATCAAATAGAGTCTCTCATAATATTAACATAAATTTTACAGCAAGAGTAATATAATAGAACATCCCCCAACATAACAAAGAGGATCTTAAAAGATGTGACATAAAGGAGAGTACTTAAAAAGAAAGAGAGAAGTTAGATCTCTTACGAAAATTCGGCAGCCTAACGGCACCCCTCAAAACTTACAAAATGGGTTGATGAGAGAGAATAGGGTCTCTCCTAATATTAACATAAAAATTAAAGTAAAATTAATATAAAATAACATATCAATCGCAAGAAAAATGAGCTTAAAAGGAATGACATAAAAGGGTGTACTTAAAAAGAAAGAGAGGAGTAGGATCCCTTACCTCGGGTCCGACTTGACTCGATCGTTCTTTAACATCCTGAATAATAAACTTGAGTTAATTTCCACATTATTAAGAACCTTTTTTAAGTTCATTATTACTTTTATATCACTTATTGACATGTTATAAACATTATTTAATCATTTAAGTTAATAATTATTGTTTTGTCGATATTTGGTTCTTAAGTCGAAAGTGGACTTCTTACAATTACATGTTGTTCGTGTGGTCAAAGGTTCATTATATCCAGAATTATATTCATGATTTGGATATCATATATATCATATATATCCAGAATATATATGTATTTATAATATTACATAATCATTTAGAGGTAAGAAATGAAATGCACTGTTCATGGAGACGGTAAGCCGTATGTACGCATGAACGCTACATTCATTTCTATGTCATATTAATGGAATTAAAAACAAACGAGAGGTATGTATATTTTAATTCCAGAATTATATTTATCATTTATATGTAACATAAATCATATATAATAACTTTAAATACATCCTTTATACATCCCACATATGGCATTAACGAATAAAATCACTTTGAAGGGGAGGTAGTCCGCACTTCCTAAAATGAAATCATCGTGTTTACCCACAATGGAAACCATTAAGGTATGACAAAAAAGTAAAATACAGAAGCTTAAGTAAAACATAAACATATTATATATCATATATAAATATAGTGACATCTTAATGGCCACTTTTGAAGGTCTTATATGACTGTTGAACAATCATCGTTTCGTGAGGCAGAAATTTGCCATCCATAGAAACAGTATGTTCTTTAACCATTTGATGTAGGTGTGTATAATTGTAGCTCGAATTATTGTTATAACAACATCCTAGTATATTTAAGATACTGTATTTGTAACAAAAGAAATGAATAAAAAGAGTTTAGGGAGGTGGAGAAGCAAAATAAAACAAAAGAACAGAAGTGAATACATTACCTTAAAATCGGGTACCTCTTTTTATTTGAGCTCAAAGGCTTCCTTGGGAAGACTTCTGCCCAAATTGAGGCTTCTAGGAGTAAGAGAGAGATTTGGAGAGACAAAATTGGAATATCTTGGTCTAACCAAAGGCTTGAGAGGTGTGGGTAAGGTGATAGTGGTGGGGGCCTTTTATAAGAGGAGAGGAGGGGCACTCTTGGAAAGTAAAGAAATGATACTTTATTTTAAAATGAGTTTCGGATTTAAAAGGTCCCAAATTGAAATAATTAAAGGATAAGGTGATAAGGGTTCTAAATATACCCATCCAATAGGTTTTTGACAAGTTTAGGTTTTAGGTTTTACATTATCTTTTCATTTTATTAAAATCGTTAAATAATGAGGTAATCATTGCATCATCATGATGTCATAAATAATTTAATTTATTTAATGTCTAAAAATTATAAAAAAATACTATGATGTACGAAATACATTTAGCTTTCCAATTACTATTTATAGTCAAAAATTGGACTTTTATAACCCCATTTAAAAATTCTTTTAGTAAAACAACTCATGTTTGTGTCATTTTTACTTTTACATTAAATAAACTGATAATAATGTCATTTTCCTTCAAAAGTTGCTCCATGGGGTCCCCAAGATGACACATGGATTTTATTGGGAGGCCATGACACATCCAATATGTTTAGGACATGTTTCAAGCTCATCTCATGTTATTAGAACATTATTTTTACCTTAAACTACACTAATTACCTCTAATCGCTATTAAAAACATAAAAGTTACTATTCACCAAATAAATATTTTAATTCCATTGAACCACATTTTACTTCTTAATGACAACCATGTATGTCGGATTTTTGAAATTCAAAACACAGAGGTGGTAAAATTTCATTTAAATGGAAAATCAGTTTTTATAAATACCACTTAGTGGTTTCACTATTCATCAAAAATTGAAGTTCTTCAGAAAAATACCAAAACTTCACCCTAAGCTATAATTGATATTAAGAATTCAAAAATGAAGTCTATTTTACAAAATTCCAAAAATATTAGTTGCATTAATTAATTTAATAATTAATTCCCATTGTCAGAGAAAATAACGTGTTTTTGTGAAACAATAAGTATCAAAAGATTGACACTAGTTTAAGTCCGATTTCAAAGTGAAATTTATTCCAATGATGACAATTGGATTAAATGGTAAAAATATATTCTAATTGAACATTAAAACCAATTAAAAATATAATCTAATAATATAAATAAATTTGATTAAAAAGTGGTTTTGAATTAAAATACATCATTTTTCACTATTCATTAAAAAATGAACTTTATCGGAAAAATACCAAAAATTTACCCAAAGAAAATTTTGATGTCCCGATTCTAAAGAAGAATTTTATTTTGTCAAATTTGACACATAAAATTTTTAAAAAGTGTATTTAAAAGAGGTTCTCCATCAAAAGGCGGTTAATCAACCTTTTAAAGAATATTAGAATGTTTATGCTTAAAAATTGGATTAATTCGCATTTTTAATCCTATAAAATTTATTGTAAAAAGTAAAAATATTTGACATAAATAATCATTTGTTAGTTTGTTCCGTTCTTTCCTGCCATTACAATGTCTAGGCGTTAACTACCACTTAATATAATATTATTTTATTATTAGAGTGCAACGTAAGATTTCAAAGAAACTCGTTGTCGTGTATTAGGTACGCCATAGAGCATAGAGTTCCCTTTAAAGTAATATTAATATTTTTTCCACAAATAGGGATAAATATAAAAATGTCATATTCTTTATTTACCTGGGGTGTTACACTTTCAATTATCTATATCTATAATGATATAATTATCTTAGGCCTAAAACATGGGCCAAACATGGTTTGAGATTGAATCCTAATAGGCAACCTCCTCATATGGTCTGTGCCAATCTGTCAGTGAAAATATGTGACCTGAAGTGTAGAGAAGTGAAAATAGTAAACAAGGAAGTACTCTAAATTAAACAATCCAACAAGAACTTGCATTCATTTACATTTATCTCATGTTCTTTAATCAATTCAATTTTATTAAATTTTTTATGTCTAGGAATCTAGCCTAAGCCTATCGATTATATATATAAATTGATCACAACAGATAACTCATCAAGCTATCTAAAAAAGAATTGAAAACTAAATCAATGCTTCTACTTTGGCATGGAATATGGATCATAATTCATTCCACTTCAATATGTATTGGGTACATGCCAAACATGTAATCATTTTATCATATTTAAATCAGGGACAATTCTGGTAAATTTTTATTTCAGTATATGTCAAGTAAAATTCGTTGTATAAGCATTTCAACATGTTTTAAGGAAATGTTTGGTTTATAAGAATTTCATAATATATTTGGGTCATGTTCGGTATATCAGCATTTTAGCATATGTTAGGGTAAAGCCCGGTATATCATCATTTCAACATAGTAAACAACACATGTAAATTACAAAAATACATAGTTTACAAAATAAAAAATCACATGGGAAATTCATATAATAAACAACACATATAATATACACTATTACATGGTTTTAAATAATCAAATCACATGGAAAGTTTCATTTATCAAACATCACATTCTAATTAAAATATGGAATTGCATTGGAATTAAATAACTCACATGGGAAATTTTATATAACAATACTAACATGTGATTTAAATGATCAAAATGCTACAACATTTATCATCTCACATGTAAAAAATTTAATTAACCAATTTCATCTTAAATAATCTGTAAAGGGGAAACAAATTCAATCCCATTGGCATCCTAGGCCAAATGGATAAAGAATGGTCATCCGAGGGAAACAACCCCATAGGGTGGCCCGAAATCAAACCAAACAAGATCAAAAAATCTTCAATTAATTTAATAAATCACCTAAAAATAATTAAGTTTTAGCACGGGTAATGATCTCAACCAGGAGACACCCTAAACATGGGTGTGTGGCACTATGGCACATCTAAACAACCCGACATTTAACGAAATTAACAAGACCGCCAACCTAGTCCTCATGTGCCTCTCCCCACCCTACCTCAACATCCAAATCAAGCAAATACAAAGTAGATCTATTAAACTGGGATAAATAATCAATCGTAAATAACTCAATCGAGATATGCAATCTAAAGTAATGACACAATTGTAATCGAGATATTACCGATGGGGTTCTAAAGCTTCTGATGGTGATTGAATTAGAGTCTGGATGGGTATTTGGGAGGAGATTGAAGGTCATGTGCTGCTATTTCTGAAACCCAATGATCCCCTTTTGTCAAGAATGTTATAGGATATATAATTCTCGTTTCAATGAAAAAAATGTCTTGTAATTCCATATACACATTATGTATATTATTTTACAATTCATTTGGTTGCTATTTTCCACTGAATTGCATTCCAGGACCTACCGACATGACTACACGGTGTGTACTTAGTAGTATCCTGATTGTAATAATTTTTTCTTCTATTTCTTTCTGGAATTCCCAAAAACCATGTATTCCAATCATACACTGCCAAAATACTCAACGTGTGGTTAGGATTATAGGACATATACCCCTTAGTCGGGTCGTGTGATAGTATGATTCCATTACATGACATGATTTTCCCTAATTTTCTCAAAAAAACTCAATTGAAAAGAATAATAGAAACTCATACCTGAATGTAAGTACTGTGTTCTTACAAACATCCCCCCTTAAATCAATTCATCCTTGAATTTCCCTTCAAAGGGTGGTAATGAATTATTTTAGAATAACTTTTCCCACTGAGCACGTACGTCGGCCTCCCTCTCCCATGTCTCATTCTGTACTCAATCGTGATGACATAGCACCCATATGAGAGGAACTGACTGGCCTTAGAGAATGTTCATTGCCATGTCAACTATATGAATCAAATAATCCTAAAATAATGAATCCACCTGAATATCCAACTTCTCGGTCTGAAAAACTAGAGATGGGTATGAGTGATAGCGGCATAACTGAGATATATGAAAGATGCCATGCATGGCTCAGTACCTATGAGGTAACTGCAACTAATATTCAACTGAACTGACCCTCCCTAGAATCTTGAATAGAATGACATATTGTGGTAAAATTTAACACTATCTCTCAATCCTCCAGTGTCCCAACCATGGTGAAACACGCAAGAAAAACTATTCCCTAACCTCAAACCCTAGTGTTTATCTGCATGGATCAACATACGATTTTTGAAGAGATTGTGCTATAGTCATCCATTTCTGAATCTATTGGACCTACTCAGAAGTCTCATGCATAAAAGGAGGTCCCAATAATGCTGCATCACCTTCCTCTAACCAGCACAAGGGAGAACTACATGTCCTACCATATAAACCAATGTGTAGTTCCATATCTATAGTCACCTGGAGACTATTATAATAGGAAAATTCATCCATTGGAATATGCTTCCTTCATGACCCCCAAGACCCAGGACACATGATCACAGCATTTCCTCTAGCACCTGTATCATATGCTCTGACTATACATTAGTCTGAAAGTGGTATGTTGTGATCAGATGCACCTTTATACCCAATGACCTCTGAAAACTCTGCCAAAAATGAGATGTACAAAGGGAATCCCTATCTGAAATGATTGAATGAGGGACCCCGTGAATTTATACCACCTCATGAATATATAGGGTTCTAGTCTCATCAAAACTGATGGTATCCTTGATCAACAAGAAGTGATATACCTTAGTAAACATTTCAACTACAACCCATACAACATTATTGCCACTAGGTGACCTCGGTAACCCAGTCATAAAATCCATAGCGACATCATCCCATTTCTACTCAGGAATAGGTAACTGCTATAAAATCCTATCTAGTCTCTGATTTTCTACCTTCGCCTACTGAGAAGTGGAACATACCATAAAAAAGATAGCTACTTCACATATTATACTCGTCTACCAGTATTGATGTCGCATGTCATGGTACATCTTCATGACTCAAGGGTGAACTTCCCAAGATGAAGCACAAAACTCCCACAATAACTCCTCACATATATCCCCTGGAACCCACACATATCCATGTATATGAAGCACCTCAACCTCTCCTACAATCCATCCAAGATCAGGGCCCTCACCTTCTAAACTATCTCATAAAACTAGGCCCTCCGAATATGATAGCTTCGTTATCCTCACTCAGTCATGAAGGGTATAGGTAACAGTGAAAGAGTAAAGAAAAGCATGTCTTTGTCTATAATGCACCTAGAGATAAATCTCATAGAACAATTCCATAAGCATCCACTCACCACTAGCCTCCTTCACTGCATATATCTAAGTCGTCCTACTCATTGTGTCAGCCAGAACATTGACCTTCCCAGAAATATAGGTGAGCTCAAAATCAAAGGACTGAAGGTATTCCACCGACCTTCACTTCCCTAGATTTAGATTACCATCAGTAAATATATACATGAAAAATTTGTGGTCTGTGTACACCACTAAATGCTCCCCCAATATGTAATGCCTCCAATAGAACAAGGACTAAACAACCACATCAAACTCCATATCATGTATGCGGTAGTTCCTATCGTTTGGCCTCAACTGCTAAGAACCTTACACAATGACTCATTCCTCCTTCATAAGCACGAAACCTAGAAAAATACCTGATACATCACAGAATATGGTGTAACTCTTTCCTAGCTCTGGAAATATCTGTATTAGCGTAGAATTAAAAATCACTTTCATCTCTGGAAATGCTGTATTACAAAAATCTGACTACACAAGCATCACAACCTTCTTAGTCAAGACTGTCAGTGACACTGCAAAGCATGAGAAGTCTTGTATAAAAATTCTATAGTAACCAACTAGCCACAATAAACTCTTTATCTCAAAAACATTCTTGGGTTTTCCTAATGAAACTATATCCCTCACCTTCTATTTATCCACTAATACTTCTATATCTAAGATGACATGACCCAAGAAGTGAATTTGATCCATCCAAAGGTCGCATTTTTTATCAAATCATATAATTGATTCTCTCTAAATGTATTCAAAAAAATCTATAGATGCTTGTCATGTTCATGTAAATTTTGAGAACACACCATGATAGCAACCATGAAAACCACCAAAAATGAATCTAGGTAAGGATGGAACAATCGGTTCACCAGCTCAATGAAAACATTTGGTGCGTTCAAGAGACCAAACAGCACAACCAGGTACTCATATAGACCATACACGCTAAGAAAGTTTTTACAAGGTATGTCTATTAGTCAAATATATACTTAGTGATATCTTTACTTTAAGTTAATCTTCGAGAACACTTGAGCTCCTCAAAGCTGATCGAATTGGTCATCTATCTATGGACATGGATATCGTTTTTTAACCATCAAATAGTTCATTTTCTGGTAGTCCTTGTATTGCCTAAAGGTACATTCCATCATTTTCGCAAAAAGGACTAGTGGACCTCGAGGAGAAGTAATGGGTCTAATGAAACCCTTAGCTTCCAGTTCTTCTGAATGCCTCTTGTGTTCATGAAACTCCATTGTAGCCATCTTATAAGGAGGAATGGATACCGGTACAGTTCTAGGAACAAGCTCAATAGTGAACTCGGCCTCTATAACTAGAGGTATGCCTAAGAAGTCATCAGGGAAAATAACACTTAAATGACCAACGAATTGATGGAAAGTTTCCTTACATATTCCCTAGTAATCCAGATATAAACATACAATATTGGTTTTCATCCCTCCTAACCGACAATGCTCAGGTCTAGCTCGGCTTTCCTAGACATCACATTCACCCTTATTTAGAAATGATATTCCTTCAATTGATGCAAAACTCACCCTGCAATGGTAGAAATTGAAAAAGTATTGAAATGATTCAAACCAGTCTAGTCTAAGGGTGAAATTAAATCTTGTCATCTCCAAGACATAGAGATCCCAAAAAAAGTGACACCCCCCCCCCAACCTCAAGGGGTAACTCCTTACACAAATTCACACCTAGTGTTCTTATTCCTAATGGAGTTTATATAATAATAATGTCATAATAAGTAAAAAAAAGATACCAAGGCTCTATTTAATGGGAACTGATATGAAATTGTGACAATCCAATGTATCAAAAAGTTAAGAAGCTAAAATGGAGGCGACTATAATAGTACCTCTGATAGTAGAGGGTTCGTGATCCTGATCCTGCTTATTCGGTCACACTGCACAAGTCTGACCTATACCATGTCCCTGAGACACTACTTGGCTACCCTGAGATGACATGCCCTATTATCGTTGATATCTTGGGGTCTGCCTACCACGTCCAAGACCACCACTTCAGCATAAATGGTATGCTGTATTCCAGTTCCTTGACTAGTTGGAAGCTATTGACCATATTTTTGAATATTGAGTTGTTGAAGACCCTCTATCACTATATGCGGGTGCAAATTCCCAACATAAATTTTGCAAATTTCCCATCTTTCTGCAATATCGGTACTCAATTGGGTCCATCGGGCTCTGAGATTTGGTATGCCAAACTTTTCCACACTAGTATCACCTAACATGTTTAACAAAATATAAATCTTGAATTCTACTATCATTGTGATAAAACTCCAGTCGATTCTTATTAATACCAATAGAAACAGTACCAGATCTTGGTGTTGAACCACCCTATATTGCACTTCGAAATTCATATAGTTTTCTCTTGGTAATGAGCCTCTTATTCACAATAGAAGAGACAGAAGTAAAACTGAAGACATTCACCTTTGATTGGTTGTCTAACCTAAGATCATCCTCTAATATTCTATATTTTTAAATTTCATCACCCATCTAAATATGTATGAATCACTAAATCTTAGTAAATCGGGTAGAATTGTCCCTAACTAACATCATTCCTTTCTACAGGTGCCTGAACACCCGGGTGCATGTCCAATACATGAGCCACCAAATTATAAGGGGGTCATACTCCCCATACTCCCAAGGAATAAAATATTGGCATCCACATTTATCAGATAACAACCCAATATCTATCACATGTCCAATACATGTGCCTCCAAATTCTGATCCAAGAGGGCCCATACTCATCAAGGATAAAGGTTTCTCATCCATCCAATTTAACCAGAACATGTACAAATACACCTATCACAACATAAGGTATATCTATCATGGTATCTATCAAAATGGCATGCATATTTAGCACAACATCTATCATAACAACATGAAATCAGTGATTCACTCTAAATGGCATGAAAAAATGCATTGCATGTGATTTCCAACTAATGCCTATATGATGATTGAGATGGAATACCCTAATCTCATCGGGTTTCAATAAAATAGAACCCCAATGATACCCATAATAACAACACAAATAATTGTGTCACCCAATGGTGAAATTGAATCACTGTAATAAAGAAAAATCAAAATACCACAATTCAATTCAAGGTAATTTGGTTTTTCCCAATACATGGGGTAGCTACTCCCTGCAACCTCTAACTAACACACTCCATTTTTTTCCTATCCATTTCTAATGTATCAAAAAAGTATGAAAATCTAGAAATGAAACCTCTGACACCACTTTCCAACATCCTAGATCCTGATGCCAATAAGAGGTTCCCCGTACCCGGTTGTCCACATGGCATAAAGTGAATTTCCCCAAATGCCAAAGACTACGGACATGTAGTGAGGTCCTAAGGTATTATAAATGGGATATTATACCCTCATTATTAGAGTGTAACACAGTGGATAAATAATATTCAATTTAAGAAGCAATAAATAGCATACAACTGAAGTAAACATCATAATATTAATAAGATAAATAACCAAGAGCTATTCCATACAAATATGATACAAAATGTTGTTTATAAAATAATCCAAAACATGTTACACTATAGTTAGATACCATAAATGTATCAAGGAATAGGAATAAAAACATAACTCATAAGTATCACACGCCTTGGTTTGGTCTCATTCACTCCTTCTCCTAACCAACAAGTCAATTACCACTAGAAGGGTGATTTCCCTTATCAACACTAATAAAAATCTAATTTTATTGGGCCCAAAACCTGTCCCGAATAAGATGTGAGACAAAATCATAATAGGAAACCACCTAGATTTTTTCCAAACTGTCAGTGAAAATATATGACATGTAGTGTACAGTAGTGAAAATAGTAAACAAGGAAGTACTAAAATGTAAAAAATCCTATAGGAACTAGCAGTCATTTACATTTATCTCATTTTCTTTAATAAATTAATATTTATTGAAGGTTATAAGTCATATAATCCATCCAATGTCCATCAATTCTCAATATAAAGTTTCTACAACAGATACCTCAGTAGGAAATCTAAAAAAGAAGTGCCAACTGAATCCAAACATGTGCATTGCCTTTCTAAACGTATCATAAGCCATTCCATTTTAATGTGTCTTGGGGCCAAGATCGGAGTATAAGAATTGCAGAATATTAAAATCAGGGACAAGCCTATTGTATAATAATTTCAACAAATATCAAGGTAAAACTCATAGTATAATCATTTTAGTATGTTTTTAGGCCATAATTGGTGTATAAGAATTTCAACATATTTCAGCATCAAGACCAGTATATCATTATTTCATCATATGTCATGGTCAAGCTTCTTATATCAACATATCATTATGGTAAAAAACACATGTAAATTACAATTTTATATGGTTAAAAAAAATATCTCACATGGTAAATTTATATAATAAACAACACATGTAATCTACACTATTACATGGTTTTCTATAATCAACTCATGCAGCACATTTTATTTATTAAACAACACATTCTAATTGACTAATGGAATGGCTTTAACATTAAATAACTCAGATGCTCAATTTGACATTACAAGACTAAAATTTGAATTAAACTATCACAAAGCTTAAAAGTTTATTATCTCACTTGGGAAAAAATTGAATTAACCAATTTCATCTTAAATAAGCCATAAAAGGGAAAAAGGAATGTCAATCAGTATCCTAGGCCAAATGGATAAACAATAGTCTCCTGATGGAAACACACCCATGGGTTGGCCCTAAATCAAAAAAAAACACAAACATTCTTCAATTAATTTAATCAATAACCTAAACGTCATTAGTTATAAACATGTGTCAAATTCTAATCCAAGAGACACCCTAAACATGGATGTGTGACACAACAACACATGTAAACAATCCTACATTTAACAAAAGTCACAAGACCACCTACCTAGTCCTCATGTGACTCTCCTCATCCAGTGTCAAATTCCAATTCAAGATAGAAAAAAGTGCATCTATGAAACTTGGATAAACTCTCAACCTAAGATAACACAGTCATGTGATGGAACATGAAATAATGACTCAAGATTAATTGAGATCTTGACTATTGGGTTCCGATACTCATGATGGTTATTGAATCAGAGTCTGTATAAAGATTTGCGAGGATATTGAATGTTCGGCGTTGTTTTTTGTGAAACCCGGTGAGCCCCTTCTATCCAAAATATTATAGGATGGATAACTCCTATTTTTAAAAAAAACACACAATAAACATCATCTAAGTCATTATACATGGTGTGTATATTATTTTACTATTCATTTGGGTGATATTTTCCACTAACATACTTTCTAGCATCTACCAACAAGACTAAACGACATGTACAATGAAGTACCGAGCGGGTATTCAGTTTTTCATCTCTTTCCTGTCGGCATTCCGACACACCATGTATTCCCATAATACATGGACAACCTACACGGTGTGTACATAGGATTACATAGTGTGTAACCCTGAGTTAGGCCATGTGATAATATGATTCCTGCACTTTCCTACTTTTCCCTTTTTTCTCAAAAACAACTAAAGGAGGAGAATAAAAAACATGTACCTCAAAGTTGTAATCGGGTTATTACACATTGCAACTATTGAATCATACTTTATACAAGCTATATTTTTCTCATTGTTGGACTTTTAAGGACCCTTTTCCTTAAATTCTCAGACCCTGTTACCAAACATACCACACCGGTAACACTTTTTATATCCTGACATACATTCTCTAAATTGTGTTTTTGCACACTTGGAACAAGTTTTAGGCTTACCTCTAGAATTCTTAGCTGATTTTTTCTTCATTTCCAACCACCTTGACCATTTCGGACACTTATCATCTCATGGAATGCAAGTGTCGGAAAACTCAATTTCAACATTCTCAGCACATCAAACCACTTTTTGATAACTTTTAAATTATCAAGTGGTCATATCTCTTCATAAATCTTATTTTAATCCTTGGTAAAATAAATTAATTTTTTCTATCATTTTCTTGAATAAAATTTGGAAAATATCTGGCCAATATTGTGAATTTTTCTTTAGATGCGAGAACTAAATATTTATCCATTAAATTTTATTAAAATAATTCTTTATCCATCCTAATCCAAAAAAAACATGGGGAAATATTTCTAAATGAAATTATCCTTAACTTGTTCCCATTCCATGTCATCAGGATCATTTTTCAATTTAGTATTCTTAACCAATGACTACTATAGATCGTCTTCACCTTCCAAATAATAGATCAAAAGAGTTACCTTTTGAAATTCTAAACATCCCATGACTTAAGATATCTTCTCCAAGGTATTAATCCACATTTTAGCTACCACTAGGTCAGATGATCAATTGAATGATGGGTAATTTTTCATCATAAAATGTTACACTATTGAATTATTCCTCTATGGTTGAACTGGATGATCATGTTCATGGATACCACAACCATTTATAGTCTAATTCAATGGCTCCATCATTGCAAAAAACTACTCAGTTCTGATTATGACCACCATATGATGATTACTTAAAAGGTTTTTTTCTATCGATTCATTCCCATTATAACTTTCCAATTTCCTCTAGAGAAAACTATTATGAACATAAATATTATAGATGAATAAACAATGTTATCTTCAAATGAATCATCATTTAAACTTTATCATAATGAAAACTCATCTAAAGTAAAAAAATTAACACCATCTTAACCTCTAAATTTATTTAAAGAAACATATCATGCCTTATATAAGTCCCCAACCATTAACATTACATAATCATGAGTTAATTAAAAAATTCACTTTGAGGATTTTTTTAGCTTTATAGCCCTAGAGAAGTAGCCCATAACTATTACATAACAAAACCCTAGAAATTTATATTAAACACTTCCAACAGTATCCATTTCTTCCTTAACATAAAATCTTTTAAAAAAGAAACATGGTTTCTTTTTAGGTTTAATCATCATAACTTTTCCGTGATTCCTTCTTTGACTCTAATCTCCCTTAAATCCTGTGAAAACATATAGAAACATGGGATGAGTACAAAAAAATCAATAAAAGACATAATAAATTAAAGAAAACCATTATTATTGTTATAACATTATAAACCATTTAATGATCTATGATAGAATGAATCAAAACATTTTCACATGTCAAACACTCATAATTTTTTCTCAAATAAAAACATTAAAACCAATATCACGGAATGAAAACTCTTTTTGGTGATTTAGAGAATCATATACATAAAATTATTTCAATAATATTTCAATTAGAATGAACATGAATCCAACATCATATATTATTATTACCCAATGAATTCCAGATATATAATGGGGATAATCCTTTGTATAAGATATATTGAGCTCACCTGTGATCTATAATGGGGTCCATCCCTTCATAAAAGCTATAACGGGCTCACCCGTGAGCTTTAATTGTTCCTTACCCTTTGAATAAGCTATGAAAGTCTCAAAAGTGAGCTATAATGTAGCCCAACCCTTCATATAAGATATATCATGCTCAATAATTTTATATAGTCTTGATGTACCATTTCAGGAATAAAACACATTCATCACAAACCCCTTTCAAAAAAAAATTTAATACCGTAAGAAAACAAATTTGGTATAAAAAAATTACCAGTTCCATTTAAGAACACATTTTTTTATAACTTGATACCCCAAAAATATAAGAATGGATTATTTTTCATTTAAAACATATTGATTCTTATCGAAGAATCCAAATCTCAAATAATGGTTATGCTAGTAGAGATGTCATTGTCGTTGTATACAAGAAAAACATTCCTTTTGTCGTTTCGTAATAAAAGTAAAATGCTTATTATAAAAATATTCCTTTTGAAAAAAATGAATGAAATTCAAGATATACATAAAATTTCAACTATAATTCTTTTATATAAATATAAATAAATATGTAAATTAATATCATGATGAAATATATTTGATAATAAAATCTATAACCATTTAAGGTGTCTTAATGTCCATAAATTAATATATTTACCAAAAACATTAAATAAAATTATTCTAGATAAAATATGGGTATGAAATTTCATAGTGACTATACATACAACTTATACAAGAATAAATGTTCATATTATCATGAAATTCCTCAGTGAATAGAGATTGAGAAGAAATCAGTTACCTCGAGTCTGAGTTGTCTCATATGTTTGTTATATTCGTCTTCTTTGATTGATCATCATCTAAGAAAACCATAACACCTAAATTGAGGGTTTTATTCTTACAATATGGCTCAAGAATGTGTGGAGGAATTCTAAGAAGAGTTTTGGTTATAGTTTGGATGAATCAAATGGTTTTGGAAGTATGAGTAATATAAAATAATGGGGGGACCTATTATAGAAGAGGGAAGGGGAACTCGTGAAATTATTAAAAGAATTAAATTAATATAAATTCATTTTCTATTCCAAATGGACCAAAAAATAAATTATTTAGAAGTTATGAAGATTTTGGGTTGAATATATATAATAAAATTAAAATTAAACAATTATTGAATAATTTTTAATCACTGTCTTTTTGTTTTAACCCATTTTAACTCTTACCATTTTATCAAGTAATTTACACTTTGAGGGTTAAAATAATTACTAAATCCTACCAAATGGAAACTTAATTATTCATTAATGATTTTTTATACTTATATCATCTTTTTGACTGAATTTTAGATTTTCAAAAAAATTATATTTTAAAATTAATTATTATATACCATAAAATATGAATTGTGTCAATTTTGGCACAATTAATTGCATGATTTTTTTAAAAATATCCTCAAAACATGATTCCTTATAAAAACTAAATTAAATTATTCCTAAAATGTCATATTAATCTATAAAAGTCATTCGTGGCATCAAATATTTCAAATTATATTTATTTTTATATTACTAAAATCATTTTCTTGATTCTTTCTTTAATAAATCAATTACTATATCATAATTGTGTCATGATTACATTTACTTATATAATGAAAACAATTATAAATAAATTACCATGATTTAGGTAATTTATTTATCATTTTATGGACTATTCATAGTTTAAATTATTACTTATATAACCAAACGTTAAAATTATTTTAGTAAGAAGGGAAATATTTATGACATATTTTCCCCTAAATTAAAAGTTATAAATGTCATAATCAAACCCATGTGGCTTCTAAATGTCAAAAAAAATTCAGAAATATAGTCATGGTCAATAATAATTCATCCAACAACATTAGTACAAGTGTTAGAAAAGTTTTTATAATATTATAATATTAATTTTACATTTAATTACCCTATTTACATTTTTACTATGGTATATAAAATACTAAATTTACTATTCACCAAAAATTAATTTGATTCCATTAGACTAAATATTCCTACTTATTACAACTATGTATATCCATTTTTCAAAATTCAATTCAAAGATGTAGTAAAATTACATTTAATGATAAATCCATATATGTGCCTAGAAGCTAGTTAAAAGAGATGTTCAAAAATGTTAACAACTTTTCATATCTAATTTCCATAAAACATTATTCCAATTACCTTTATTAGATTAATACATGTAATATTTATCTATTATTACTTAAAAAATTAGTTAAATGTATAATAATTATTTAAATCAAAAATCAATTTTTAACTACAATGAAGTATTCTTCACTATTAAAAATGAAACTTTTCAGAAAAATACCAAAAAATCAGCCAAATTAAATTTTGATGTTCCTCTTCCACATGAGAATTTTTTTCAAATAGTTCATATAAATGTGTCACAAACTAGATTTTAAAAATTTTCTCTATAAAAAAGCAGTAAAACTACCTTTTCAAAATTTTACACTATTTTAGGCATAAAATTTGATTTATTCTCATTTTGAGCCTCCAAAATTAACTAAATAATTGATAAAACCTTCAATTAACATAATATATTTAGTTCTATTCATTAATTTCGATACAATGGATATGTGATATTTACCACTTAAAATATCGTTATTAATAAAATTTTATTTTTCAGTAAAACTCAACCATGTGTGTAACGTAAGATTTCAGAGAATCTCAATGTTGTGTATCGAGTACATTATCAAACATATAGTATCTGTTAAGATAAAACCACTATCTAATTCAGAAATACTAATAAAAATGAAAAGGTGTTATTATATAATTAAATGGGATGTTACCAACACAATGCTAAACATTCACCTTATAGTTTCCAAACATCGAGCCACAAAGTCTACAACTGAACACTTCAACCCAGTCCATAAAAACTACCCTCTTAAAACAAGATACATCATTTTTAAATAAGGATGTACGGATAGTTTTTAATAATTTAACTCATGATGAACAATATAATTCATTATCATTGAGAAGAAATGTATCTCCTGGAATAATATATAGTATTAAACATACTTATAATAACCATCATGGGAACCATCGAAAATAAATTAGACTCTCCAAACATCCTCTTAAAAATCAACCAATTGGGACTCCACCCATTTCACTAGAGAATACAGCACTATAATTACAAAATTAAAACCTCTTCTATAATACTCTCCCAAATCATGATACTTTATTAATATCTTTTCTAACACTATATTAAAATATATAGATATAAACATTTTTTCACTACATGAATTCCTACTCATCACATCAACTAAAAAATTATGATTTCTCAATGCCTATCAAATATCACTGTAATAATCCTATATGAATTCCATACACCATTAATATTGTAATTTAAGTTCATGATTTTTTAATACATACATCAAGTCCTTATTATCATTAAAACCCACAATATTTTCACTGATGAGTTAATTTCTCCACAGCCTAAAGGAAATCACAACATTAAACAACATGAAATAGTGAGTAATATTATTATGATCATCAAAACATTAATGGTGATACCCGTAGAAACAATTTATCTTAATTAATTAAAAATATATCTCAAACAATGACGTGAAGTACCATATAATACCTTAACTTTAATTATCCATAATTGAAATGTGGGAATTAAAGAATTAAACAAATGTTTTTTGCATACTCAGAATAATCATGGAACTGATTAACCACAGGAACCCCTGATTATCAATGTTCATGGTTGTCAAATGATTTATAATATAAGAGAAATAGTCTATGAACATCCTATAATTTCATCCCTAAAAAAGGGAAATTTTCACCCCTATAATAGACTTTAGGGATTTCAAGAAATTAAAACCTTGATCATCAAAGTTTCTATAACTAATATTCATTAGGACACTACTTTTCCCATGAAACCAACATCATCATCCCAGAACTCACAAATTGGAAACATCCCAAATAGATTTTGATGAAAATGAACTCCCAAAAAATCATTCAGATGCTCTGCATTCTCTTACATAATCATCGATTATACAAGGTATTTTTTATATAGACAATAGTGAACCGATCAATAAAATCTCCAAACACTACATTCAATTAACCCATCGACATAGTTAGAGAGTTCATCCTTTCGAATAGTATAAAAAACCATTAATTCCAAATACCACATCATAATGTATTCTTTGGAATATCTATTTGTTTTAACCAAATCTATTGTTATCTTGACTGTAGATTAACCATCAATAAATATATATATATATCCTTTTATCTAATATAATAAATCATCAATTCATTGAATAAAGAGGAGTTTATTCATTTTTACCTGGTTTAATAAATTATAATCATTACAAAGACATAAACTACCATTTTTAGTCTTTATGAACAATACAAGTGCACCTTGAGGTGAAAATCATGACCAAAAGATACTCCCTAAAATAGATAATCATGATTTTCTCACAAGTCTCATAGCTAAAGAAGATATCAAATATAAAGACATTGATATTGTAGAAACAACAAACTATAGATCTATCTGAAACACTAACTCTCATCTAGGGGGTAAGAACCCAAAATAATCAATAAAAACATCAAGGTACTATTTTACATCCATTTGAAACATCATTGGAGGAACCTAGAATGTACTCAACATCAGCTCAACCATTAAGGAACATAAGGCCCGAATTTGCCTCCAATCCATCCAAGGTTCATTCTCACAGAAAAACATAGTGGACTCTCTTTGAGCATCATAGAATAAAATTTTTATGCTATTGAAACACCAAATAACAGCACCTAAAACATTCATTCATAATTGTGGATGATTTCATAGAGAATAATGTCTAAAAATTGAAGTCCTCTCAATATTCGTGCTTCAATATTACTGACTCATTTCTTCTACATACTTCACACATATATTCTAGAACTCCAACTTTAAAAGGTAATTCCAAGGGGATATGAGTACAGTCCCCCAAGTATCCTAAATAATCATCTAGGAAAGATGATGGGAAGAATTATATCACCCCCAAATCAAAATAGGCATTTATATAATAATAATTCATGAAAAGGGTACCATGAATGACGTCTTTCTCACCCACACACTAGTAATTATATATAATTATTATAAGCAGTATTTTCTCCATTACCTATATGACCCTAATAAAGGCCACCTCACTAGTTTTTCACTACTCTATATGGACAACAAAAATCTTGATGTTTTCATTATGACTCCCCATATCCACCATAATGATCCCATGATGGAGTATCCAACATCTTCTTCCTCAGTTGTAACTACCTAAATATGGGAATCTAATTATGAACACTTGGAGCATGCTACCTACTTAAGATAGCTGGATACTCTCACCAATAATGACATCAGCCTCTATAATAAAAAAGCGCATCATCTCATCTGAAATGACTAAAGGAACCCACCCCTAGGGTTATGATTTAGTGACGGATGGTAAATGTATCTATTGATGAAAGGCCTTCTCAATCGTACTCACTCATACATCTTATTATTTAAATATGTTCAATGCATAATGAATAAGGGTATGAAAAAGCATCATGGACACCCATATGTTGTATCTCCCTTGTCAAAGTGTTTGAAGAACCAATATATTGGCCACCTTCACTGTCAGATAGAGAAACACGACTCATATCTAGTCCATGATCTTCTCTCATAGAACCTTTTACTCCTGACATTCTACATGGAACAAAACCAACAACTACCTCACAACTCCAAACAATATTGTCACAACCAATAAATCATTTTGTTACTTTCATGAATAGACTGAACTAAATGAAATATACACCTCATAAAACTATTCCTTAGTCACTAAATCTATAATTTATCCCTCAGAAATCTATAGAGTCTAGATATAATACTCTTAGTGTGTCAACCTCCACATTCTATTATAGCCAACGTCTACTATAAAGTGATTCTTTGGCACATCCTACCAAACATCCTTAGAATAAACAAGATGAGGACATCAACCTAGACCCATAGCTGAAAAAAACATTCTGGGTTTCTAAATATGGAATTTTGAATATTTAAGAATAATTAAGAATTTATTTCTTTTTATTCATGTACTAAGATAATCTAAAGGTATGCCCATTTTAAATATATGAAAAATTAAAGATGATGCATGGTCCCTTAGTCTCAACCCCACAACAAGTATCAATATTTATAATAGGATAAATAAACATAATGATTCAAAAATTAGATCACAGAGGTCCCCATATACCCATTCCATAGACAATCATCCCACTTTACATCTCTTAATAAGTTTACCAAACACCATTTCTATACAATCTCATGTAGTCTCACAAGTGATTATCTACAAAATTCATGTTATCCCTATACCTAAAACATTTATGAATAAATGTCCTGAACCCCTCCCACGTGAGGTATTGCTCCTAGGATGACAATGATTGATGGGAGATAATGAAACCTGATGATCACCACTAATAGGACATCAATTAGAGATAATCTTATAGCGTATTTCATACATAAAAATCATTTGAATTACTCATTAAGAGTACAATATTGATAGAGAGATCAGACAATTGAACCAAATGAAATTCTTTTCATGATATGGGGAAAATGAAACTCGTGTATGTGAATGTATTTTCTTACAAAACTAAATCAACTAAATATAAAACTTAATGATCCAAAATATATACTAGGTTGTGACCATCATCATCCAATGGCCCAAAGGCCTTAATTTTTTTATAGATTTTGATAATCCACCTTTTAAGGGGTGAGGTGGAACCCTTACAATGCCCGAAGGCATAAGTATTACACAGTGCGTAGGCCTTAGAGGAATTAATTTCCCGTAGGCTTCAAACATTACATACAACCCACAATAACTACTTAGAACTGATCCTCCCCAGTATCTGCATCGTGAAATCATCTCTCCACCTTCGCATGACTATTCGACTAGGCTATCCCAAGCATGCACATGCTTGTCCTGATAGCAGGTTTCATACACTCTTATGATAGATGTTGTGCTAAATATCACATGTCAAATACATGATCCACCAAATTCTGATCCAAGAGGGCCCATACTCATCAAGGATCAAAGTTTCGCATCCATCCAATTTAACCAAAACATGTACCAATACACATATCACAACATAAGGTATATTTATCATGGTATCAATCAAAATAGCATGCATATTTAGGAAAACAACTATCATAACAACATGAAATCAGTGATTCTCACTAAATGGCATGGAAAAATGCATGGAATGTAATTTCCAACTAGTGCATATATGATGCATGAGATGGCAAACCCTAATCTCATTGGGTTGCAAAAAATAGAACCCCAAAGATACCCATAATAACAACACAAAAAATTGTGTCACCCAATGGTGAAATTGAATCACTATAATAAAGAAAATCAAAATACCACAATTCAATTCAAGGTAATTTGGTTTTTCCCAATACATGGTGTAGCTACTCCCTGGAACCTCTAATTACTAAACTCCATTTTTTTCCTATCCCTTTATAATGTAGAAAAAAAGTAAGAAAATCCATAAAAGAAACCTATGATACCACTTTCCAACATCCTAGATCCTAATGCCACTAAGAGGTTCCCCGTACCCGGTTGTCCACATGGCCTAAAGTGGATTTCTCCAAATTCCAAGGACTACAGACAAGTAGTGAGGGCCTAAGGTATGATAAATGAGATATTATACCCTCATTAGTAGAGTGTAACATAGTGGATAAATAATATACAATTTAAGAAGCAATAAATAGCATACAATTGATGTAAACATCATAATATTGATAAGATAAATAACCAAGAGTTATTCCATACAAAGATGATACAACATGTTGTTTAAAAAATAATCCAAAACATGTTACACTATAGTTAGCTAAAATACAAGTATCAATGAATAGAAATAAAATCAAAACTCCAAAGCATCACAGGCCTTGGTTTGGTCTCATTCACTCCATCTCCTAAGCAACAAGTCAATTACCAAAAGAATGGAGATTTACCTTATCAACACCTATAAAAATATAATTTTATTGGGTCCAAAACCTGTCCCAAATAGGATGTGAGACTAAACCATAATAGGAAACCACCTAAGATATTTTACAATCTATCAGTGAAAATATTTGACATGTAGTGTACAGTAGTGAAAATAGTAGACTAGGAAGTACTAAAATGTAAAAAATCCTATAAGAACTAGCATTAATTTACATTTATCTCATGTTCTTTAATAATTGAAAATTCATTGAAGGTTATGTGTCCTAGAATCCATCTAAAGTCCATCAATTCTCAATATAAAGTTACTACAATAGATACCTCAGTAGGATATCTAAAAAAGAAGTGTCAACTAAATCCAAACTTGTGCATTGCCTTTCCAAATGTGTCATATGTCATTCCATTTTATTGTGTCTTGGGTCCGAGATCGGAGTATTATAATTTCAACATATTAAAATTAGGTACAAGCCTAGTATATCATAATTTCAATATATGTCGAGGTAAAACTCATAGTATAATCATTTTATCATGTTTTTGGGCCATAATTGGTGTATAAGAATTTCGACATATTTCAGCGTCAAGCCCAGTATATCATTATTTCATCATATGTCATGGTTAAGATTCTTATATCAACATATCATAATAGTAAACAAAACATGTAAATTACATTATTACATGCCTAAAAAATAATATATCACGTGGGAAATTCATATAATAAACAACACATGTAATCTACATTATTACATGGTTTTCAATAATCAACTCATGCGGCACATTTCATTTATTAAACAACACATGATAATTCACCAATGGAATATCTTTAACATTAAATAACTCAGATTATCAATTTTATATTACAAGACTAACATGTGAATTAAACTATCACAAAGCTTCAACATTCATTATCTCACATGGGAAGAAATTGAATTAACCAATTTCATCTTAAATAAGCTATTAAAGGGAAAAAAGACATGTCAATCGGCATCCTAGGCCAAATGGCTAACCAATAGTCATCCGATGGAAACACACCCATGGGGTGGCCCTAAATCAAAAAGAAACTCAAACATTATTCAATTAATTTAATCAATAACCTAAACATCATTATTTATAAACATGTGTCAAATTATCATCCAAGAGACACACTAAACATGGATGTGTGACACAACAACACATGTAAACAACCTTACATTTAAAAAAAGGCACAAGACCACCTACCTTGTCCTCATGTGACTCTCCTCATCCAGTGTCAGACTCCCATTCAAGATAGAAAAAAGTACATCTATGAAACATGGTTAAACGCTCAACCTTAAATAACTCTATCATGTGATGGAACATGAAATAATGACTCAAGATTGATTGAGATCTTACCTATTGGGCACCAACACTTCTTATGGTTATTAAATCAGAGTCTGGATAGAGATTTGGGAGGATATTGAATGTTCAGCATTGTTGTCTGCGAAACCCAGTAACCCCTTATATCCAAAATATTATAGGATAGATAATACCCGTTTTTAAAAAAACACCCAATAAACATCATCTAAATCATTATACATGGTGTGTATATCATTTTACTATTCATTTCGTGGATATTTTCCACTAACATACTTTCTAGAATCTATCGACATGACTACAGGACATGTACTGCAATGTACCTGGTGGGTAGTCACTTTTCCATCTCTTTCTTGTCAGCATGCCAACACAACATGTATTCCCATCATACATGGACAACCTACACGGTTTGTACTTAGGATTACATAGTGTGTAACCCTGAGTAAGGCCATGTGATAATATCATTCCTGCACTTTCCTACTTTTCCCTTTTTTCTCAAAAACAACTAAAGGAGTAGAATAAAAAACATGTACCTCAAAGTTGTAATCGGGTTCTTACACATTGCAACTATAGAATCTTACTATATACAAGATATATTTTTCTCATTGTTTGACTTTTTAGGACCCTTTTCCTTACGTTCTATGACCATGTTACCAAACATACCACACCGATAACACTTTTTATATCCTGACATACATTCTCCAAAATGTGTTTTTACGCACTTGGAACAAGTTTTAGGATTACCACTAGAATTATTAGTTGATTTTTTCTTCATTTCTAACCACCTTTACCATTTCGTACTCTTATCATCTCATGGAATGAAAGTGTGGGAAAATTCCATTTCATCTTTATCAACACATCGATCCACTTTTTGATAACTTCTAAATTATCAAGAGGCCATATCTCTTCGTAAATATTATTTTAATCCTTGGTAAAATCAATTAATTTTTTCTGTCAATTTCTCGAATAAAATTTGGAACATATCTGGCCAATATTGTGAATTTTTCTTCAGATGTGGGAACTAAATCTTAATCCATTAACTATAATAAAATAATTCTTTATCCATTCTAATCTAGAAGAACATAGGGATATATTTCTAAATGAAACTATCCTTAAATTGTTCTCATTCCATGAAATCAGTATCATTTTTCTCTTCAGTATTCTTAACCAATGACTACCATATATCATCTTCACCTTCAAAATAATAGATCAAAAGAGTTACCTTTGGACATTCCAAATATCCCATGACTTGAAATATCTTCTCCATGGTATTTATCCACATTTTAGCTACCATTGGGTCAGATGATCAATTGAATGATGGGTAATGTTTCATCATAAAATTTTACACTACTAACTTATTCCTATGTGGTTGATCTAAATGATCTGGTTCATGGATACCACAACCATTTATAGTCTAATTCAATGACTCCATTATTGCAAAAAACTATTCAGTTCTGATTCTGACCACCTCATAATGGTGACTTGAAAGGTTTTTTCCCCTTGATGTATTCCCATTATAGATTTCCTATTTCCTCTATAGAAACCCATTATGAAAAGAAATAGTATAGATGAATGAACAATGTTATCTTAAAATGAATCATTATATCAACTTTATCATAAATAAAAATCATCTAATGTAAAGAAATTAACACCATCATAACCTCTAAATTTCTTTAAAGTAGTATATCATGCCTTATATAAGTCCCCAACCATTAACATTGCATAATCTTGTGTTAATTAAAGAATTCAAATTGAGGATTTTTTTAGATTTAAAGCCTTAGAGAAGTAGGCCATAACTATTACATAACAAAACCATAGATATGCATATTAAACACTACCAGCAGTATCAATTTCTTCCTTAACAAAAAAAACTTTTAAAAAAGAAACATGGTTTTTTTTCAGGTTTAATCATTATAACTTTTCCGTGATTCCTTCATTGACTCTAATCTCCCATAAATCCTATGAAAACATTTAGAAACTTGGTATGAGTACAAATATATTAGTAAAGGACATAAAAAAATGAAATCAAACCATTCTTATAGTAATAACATTATAACCCATTTAATGATCTATGATAGAATGAATCAAAAAAAATTCACATGACAAACACTCAGAATTGATTCTCAAAGAAAAACATTAAAACAAATATCAAGGAATGAAAACTCATTTTGGTGATTTAGAGAATCATATACATAAATTCATTTCCATCCCATTTCAACTAGAATGAACATAAATCCAACTTCTTATATTATTATTACCCTATGAATTCTAGATCTATAATGGGGATAGTCCTTTGTATAAGCTATATTAATCTCACCTGTGATCTATAATGGGTTTCATCCATTCATACAAGATATAACGGGCTCACCCGTGATCTATAATTGTGCCTTACCCTAAAAATAAGCTATGCAGGGCTCACAAGTGAGATATAATGTATCCCAACCCTTTATATAAGTTTTATTAGGCTCAATCATTTTATATAGTATTGAAGTACCATTTCAGGAATAAAACACATTCATAACAAACCCCTTTTAAAAACACTTTTAATACCAAAACAAAGCAATTTTGGTATAAAAAATTACGACTTCAATTAAAGAACCCATTTTTAATACCATGATACCGAAAAAAACGAGGAAGGGATTATTTTCCTTTTAAAAGATAATTATTCTTATAGAAGAATACAACATTCAAATAATGGTTATGGAAGCGGAGATATTGTTGTCGTTTTATACAAGAATAACATTCCTTTTGTCTTTTTGTAATAAAAGTACAATGCTTCTTATAAAAATATTCATTTTGAAAACATTGAATGAAATTCAATATATACATAAAATGTCATGTATAATTCCATTATATCAATATAAATAAATATGTAAATTAATATCATGAGGAAAAATATATGATAATTAAATCTCTAAACATTTAAGGTGTCTTAATGTCCATAAATTAAAATATTTACCAAAAACATTAAATAACATTATTATAGATAAAATATGGAAATGAAATTTCATTGTGATTATACATACAACTTATAGAAGAAAAAATGTTCATATTATCCTAATATTCATTAGTGAATGGAGATTGAGATGAAATCTATTACCTCGAGTCTGAGTTGTCTCGTATGTTTGTGGTATTCATCTTCTTTGGTTGATCATCATTGAAGAAAACCATAACACCTAAAATGAGGGTTTTATTCTTACACTATGGATCAAGAATGTGTGGAGGGATTCTAAGAATAGTTTTTTTAGAGTTTGGATGAATCAAATGGTTTTGGAATTGTGAGTAATATAGAAGAATGGGGGCCCTATTATAAGAGCGGGAAGAGGATCTCTTGAAATTATTAAAATAATTAAATTAATATAAAGTCATTTTCTATTCCAAATGGACCCAAAATAAATTATTTATACGTTATGATGAATTTGGGTTGAATATATATAATAAATTAAATTTAAACAATTATTGAATATTTTTTAATCATAATCTTTTTTACCCCTTTTAACTCTTACCATTTTATCAAGTAATTTACACTTTGAGGGTTAAAATAATTACTAAATCATGCCAAATGGAAAATTAATTATTCATTAATGATTTTTTTATATTTATATCATCTTTTTGACCTAATGTAAAATTTTTAAAAATTTTATATTTTAAAATTAATTATTTTATACCTTAAAATATGAATTGTGTAAATTTTGGAACTATTCATTACATGAGTTTTTGAAAAAATATTTTCAAAACATGATTCCTTATAAAAAAACTAAATTAAATCATTCCTAAAATGTCATATTAATCCATAAAAGTCATTTATGGCATCAAATATTTCAAATTATATTTATTTTTATTTTATTAAAATCATTTTCTTGATTCATTCTTTAATAAATCAAATACTATATCATAATTGTGTCATGATTACATTTAATTATATAATGAAAAAAATTATAAATAAATTACCATGATTTAGGTAATATTTTTATCATTTTATGGACTCTTCATAGTTCAAAATATTACTTATATAACCAAACGTTAAAATTATTTTTGTTAGAAGAGAAATATTTATGACATATTTGCATTTAAATTAAAAGTTATAAATTTCATAATCAAACCCATGTGGCTTCTAAATGTAAAAAGTTATTCCCAAGGATGTTCATGGTAAATAATATTTCATCCAATAATATTTAGACAAGTGTTTGGATAGTTTTTATAATATTATATTATTAATTTTACCTTTAATTACACTATTTACGTTTTTACTAGTGTATATAAAATACTAAATTTACTATTCACCAAAAATTAATTGGATTCCATTCGACTAAATATTCATAATTATTAAAACTATGTATATCCATTTTTCAAAATTCAATTCACAAAAGTAGAAAAATTACATTTAATGGTTATTCCGCAGATGTGCCAAGAAGGTTGGTAAAAGGGATGTTCAAAAATGTTAACAACTTTTCATATCTAATTTCAATAAAAATTATTCCAATGACCTTTATTATATTAATACATATAATATTTATCTATTATGACTTTAAAATTATGTCAAATTTATAATAATTATTTAAATTAAAAATCAATCTTTAACTGCAATGTAGTATTCCTCACTATTAAAAATGAAACTTTTCAAAAAAATACCAAAAAATCAGCCAAAGTAAATTTTGATGCTCCTATTCCACATAAGATGTTTTTTTCAAATAGATCATATAAATGTGTCAAAAACTATATTAAAAAATGGTTCTCTATCAAAAAGCAGAAAAACTACCTTTTAAAAATTTTAGACTATTTTAGGCTTAAAAATTGATTTATTCTCATTTTTAGGCTCTAAAATTTACTAGATAATTGAAAAAATCTTCAATTAACTTAATATAGCTAGTTATATTCATTAATGTCGATACAATGGCTAGGTTATATTTACCACTTAAAATAATGTTATTAAAAAAAATATTATTTTTCAGTAAAACTCAACCATGTGTGTAACGTAAAATTTCCGAGAATCTCATTTTTGTGTGACGAGTATGTTATCAAACATATAATATCTGTTAAGATAAAAAAAAATATAATTCATAAATAATAATAAAAATGAAAATGTATTATTATATAATTAAATGGGATGTTACCAACATAAGGCTAAACATTCACCTTATAGTAGACCAAACATCGAGGCACAAAGTCTATAACTGAACAGTTCAACCCAGTCCATAAAAACTACCCTCTCAAAACATGATACATCACTTTCACACAAGGATATACTGATAGATATTAATAATTTAACTCATGATGAACAATATAATTCATTAACATTGAGAAGAAATGTATCTCCTAGAATAATATATAGTATTAAACATACTTATAATAACCATCAAGGGAACCACCGAAGATAAATTAGACTCTCCAAACATCCTCCTAAAAATCAACCAATTTGGACTCCACCCATTTCACTGGAGAATACAGCACTATAATTACATGAATAAATCCTCTTCAATAATACTCTCCCAAATCATGATACTTTATTAATATCTTTTTTAACACTATATAAAAATATATAGATATGAACATTTTATCACTACATGAATTCCTACTCATCATATCAGCTAAAACATTATTATTTCCCAATACCTATCAAATATCAATGTAATAATCCTATATGAATTCCATCCACCATTACTATTGTAATTGATGTTAATGATTTTTTAATACATACATCATGCCTTTATTATCATTAAAACCCACCATATTTTCACTAATGAGTTAATTTCTCCACAACCTTAAGGAAATCACAACTTTAAACAACATGAAATAGTGAGTAATATTATTATGATCATTAAAACATAAATGGTGATACCCATAGAAACAATTTATCATAAATTATTTAAAACATAACTCAAACAATGATGTAATGTACCGTATAGAACCTTAACTTTCATTATCTACAATTGAAATGTGGGAATTAAAGAACTAAACATTTTTTTGCCTACTCAGAATAATCTTGGCACTGATCCAACCACATGAACCCCTAATTATTAATGTTCATGGTTGTCAAATGATTTATAATATGAGAGAAATAATCTACGAACATCCAATAATCGCATCCCTAAAAAGGGAAATTTTCACCCCTATAATAGACTTTAGGGATTTCCAGAAATTAAAACTGTGACCATCAATGTTTCTATCACTAATATTTATTGGGACACTACTTGTCCCATGAAACCAACATCATCATCCCAGAACTCACAAATCTTAAACATCCCAAATAGCTTTTGAGGACAATGAACTCCCAAAACATAATTCATATGCTCTGCATTCTCTTACTTAATCATGGATTATACAAGGGATTTTTTTATATAGACAATAGTGAACCGATAAATAAATTCTCCAAACAATACATTCATTTATCCCATAGACATAGTTAGAGCATTCATCCCTTCGAACAGTATAAAAAACATTAATTCCAAATACCACATCATAATGTATTCTTCGGAATATCTATTTATTTTAACCATATCTATTGTTATATTGACTGTAGATTAACAATCAATAAATTAATATCTTCTTTTATCTAATTTAATAAATCATAAATTCATGGAATAAAAAACGAGTTCTTCATTTTTTCCTTGTTTAAGAAATGATAATCATTACAAAGACATAAACTACCATTTTTAATCAATATGTACAATATTAGTGCAGCTTGAGGTGAGACTCTTGACCAAAAGAGACTCTCTACAATAGATAATCACGATTTTCTCACAAGTCATATATCTCTAAAGGAGTCATAAAATATAAAGATATTGATATTGTAGAAACAACCAACTATAGATCTATCTGAAACACTAACTCTCGTCTAGGGGGTAAGGACCCAAAATACACAATAAAAACATCAAGGTACTATTTCAAATCCATTTGAAACCTCATTGGAGGAACCTAGAATGTACTTAACATCAGCTCGACCATCAAAGCACATAAGGCCTGAATATGCCTCCAATCCCTCCAAGGTTCATTCTCACAAAAAAAAAACATATGGGACTATCATTGAGCATCATAGAATAAAATATTTATGCTATTGATATCCCAAATTACATGAACCTAATACATTCATTCCTTATTGATGATGATTTCATAGAGAATAATGTGTAAAAATGGAAGTCCTCTCAAGATTGGTGCTTTAATATTACTGACTCATTTCTTCTACATACTTCACACATATATTCTAGAACTCCAACATTAATAGGTAATTCCAAGGGGATAATAATACAGTCCACCAAGTATCTTAAATAATCGTCTATGGTAGATGATGGGAAGAATTGTATCACTCCCAAATCAAAATAGGCATTCATATAATAATAATTCATGAAAATGGTAACATGAATGACGTCATGCTCACCAAACACTAGTAATTCTATAGAATTATTATAACCATTATTTTCTCCATTACCTATATGACCCTAATGAAGGCCACCTCACTAGTTTTTCTCTACTCTATATGGAAAACAAAAATCTTGATGTTGTCCTTATCACTCCCCATATCCACCATAAAGAACCCAAGCTGGAGTATCCTACATCTTCTTCCTCAGTTGGAACTACCTAAATATGGGAATTTAATTATGAACACTTGGAACATGCTACCTACTTAAGAAAGTTGGATACTCTCGCCAATAATGGAATCAGCCTTTATAATAAAAAAAGCACATCATCTCATCTGAAATGACTAAAGGACCCCACCCCTAGAGATATGATATAGTGAGGGATGGGAAATGGATCTATTGATGAAAGGCCTTCTCAATCGTACTCACTCAGTCAACTTATTATGTAAATTTGTTCAATGCATAATGTATACGGGTATGAAAAAGCATCATGGACACGCATATGTTGTATCTCTCTTGTCAAAGTGTTATAAGAACCAATATATTGGCCACCTTCACTATCAGATAGAGAAACACTACTCATATCTAGTCCCTGATCATCTCTCACAGTAACTTTTACTCCTGAAATTATACATGTAACAAAACCAACCACTACCTCACAACTCCAAAAAATATTGTCACATCCAATGAATCATTATGTATCATTCATGAGTAGATTGAACTAAATGAAATATACACCTCGTTAAACTATTCCTTAGTCACTAAATCTATAATTTATCCCTTACACATCTATAAAGTCTAGATATAATACTCTCAGAGTGTCAACCTCCACATTCTATTGTAGCCATCTTCTACTATACATTGATTTTTTTGCACATCCTACCAAACATCCTCAGAATAAAAAAGATGGGGACATCAACCTGGTCCCATAGCTGAAAAATAATTGTTTATTGGATTTCTAAATATGGAATGTTGAATATTTAAGAACAATTAAGAATTTATTTCTTTTTATTCATGAATTAAGATAATCTAATGGTATTCCCATTTTAAATATATGAATAAAGAAAAATGATGCATGATCCCTTTGTCTCAACCCCACAACAAGTATCAATTTTTATAGTAGGATAAGTAAACATGATTATTCAAAAATCGGATCACAGAGGTCCCCATATACCCATTCCATAGTCAATCATCCCTCTTTACGTCTCATAAAAAGTTTACCAAGCACCATTTCAATACAATCTCATGTAGTCTCACAAGTGATTATCTAAAAAATTAATCTTATCCCTATACCTAAAACATTGATTCATATATGTCATGAACCCCTCCCACCTGAGGTATTCCACCTAGGATGAAAATGATTGATTGGAGATAATGAAACCTGATGATCACCTCTAATAAGTCATCAATTAGAGATAATCCTATAGCGTATTTCATACATAAAAATCATTTGAATTACTCACTAAGAGTACAATTATGATGGAGAGATAAGACAATTAAACCAAATAAAATTATTATCAACATATGGGGAAAAAATAAACCTGTGTATGTGAATGTAATTTCTTACAAAACTAAATTAACTAAATATAAAACTTAATGATTCAAAATATATAATCGGTAGTGACTATCATCATCCAATGGCCCGAAGGCCTTAATTTTTATTATTGATTTTGATAATCTTCCTTTTAAGGGGTGAGGTGGAACCCTTACAATTCCTAAAGGCATAAGTATTACATGGCCCATAGGCCTTAGAGGAATTCATTTCTCTTAGGCTTCAAACATTACATACAACCCAGACTAACTACATAGAACTGCTCCACCCCAGTATCTGCATCGTGAAATCAGCTCTCCACCATCACATGACTATTTGACTTGGTTATCCCATGCATGCACATGCTTTCCCTGATGGCAGGTTCCATACACTCTTATTCTTGCAATCCATGTAGCTTCTGTTGTGGTAAAAGCTCCTTGCTCATCCTCCCATAGAGCTTTCTCCTTGTAGATTGTCTCGTTTGCATCTACACTTAAGGTGGCCCGAAGGCCTTGAGGTGGCCCGAAGACCTTACTGGACCGAAGTCTTGGGTGGCCTGAAGGCCTTAAAGGACTCGGGGAACAAATTAGTGGCCCGAAGGCCCAAACGGGGGCAAATTCCTGGCTACTACAGTGCCACAAAGTGCCTGCTACAGTTACCAGTACATTACCTACTACAGTACAACACAGTTCCCACTACAGTACTAGTACAGTACCTGAAAATTGTTCCTCCAACTGGATTTTATTCTGGGTATCTTGGATGCACTTAAGAGTCCTCACCAATTGGGTTGAGGATCTTGTGCTACTCGATAGTGTTCATGAATCCCAAATAGTTCTCCAACAACCACAAGTTATTAATATCTAACCCAATATCAATACATATCTTAAAGACCTAAATAATAGTTTAAATATATGGTGGGTGATAATAATTGTGGTAATAAATAAGATCCTCACTAGAAGCTCTCGTGAAAGATAGAATGAAATAATGCTAATTCCTAGTTTAAAAAAACTAAAACTAACCTGTCACATAAATAGGTATAAAATGTTCCCAGTCTCACCATGGCTACCCATCACTAGAACATAAAATAGAGTATATAATATCATAATAAAAATGAGTTACCTAGCTAGAACTTCCCCAGTAGTTTTCACCACTTCTAGAAAGATGAAAATTCAGAGCTATATATCTCAATAAAATTTTTCCCAAAGACACATCAGAAAAAATATCTTAACATGCATTGGTTCATCACATCATCTCATCATCCTTGGGAACATCTCCATATATTAATCGAGATGTATTCAAGATCCACTATATCCTATATTTTTTGTATTATAAATCAATTATTTTCACCAATCAACCACAACCCATATGTAGTGTAATATAACTCAATCTATTATATCACATACACATCTTACCAAAAATAATACTTTGGATAATATATTTAGAGATACATGTGTGATAAATATAAATAGGACATTAAATCACACTACACAAATTTATAAATAAGGATGACCATTGTTTATACCATTATACTATACAACCAGGACGATAGAGTGGATCCAGAAGGGGTAGACTATCATCCATTCCTCACAAATATATATTTTTGGAAAACATCATCTTAGATTCGATAAGGTGTCAGTATCCCAAAAATCATGGTTGGGTTGTGTATGTAATAAATAAATACACATGATAAAATATATATCTTAACAACAATATAATAATTAACATTGTTTAAGATGAAAATGTAGTTTTCATCCCTCAGACACTCAAATATCAGTGTTAGAAACAAGATAACCTACAAGCGCATAAAAATTAAAAAGAATTAAATTAATTCTCATTAAGTTCACGTAAAATGTTACATTAAGTCAATTATTTAATTTTATATTAATTAATATTATTCCATTTGAATTTCATTAACCAAAATGTAATTTCCACCCAATTACCTCATGTAAATAGGAAAACTTGAGCATGGATTTCATCATAGGAATACCCATGAAGCCTAATGGTATTAATAACATCTAGGTGGTAGTATATATCCCTACCAAATCATCACTTTTAAATGCCATCATGGAAGATTTATCCCTTAAAAACTCTCCATGATATATATAAAATAAGTGGTAATACTTTACGTAGATCCCCTATCTTTTATATAAGAATGATACATGAGTTTTACCTAATGGTTTTGGAGAATCCTTCGACAAGAACAGAATATAGAAATGATATTCAACACTAATTATTACACTCATATGGATGGTAAGTTTAAAAGTACCATTAAAACTCTAAAATATGTGTTGATATCATTTTCTATAGATTTACAAGGATGTTGGGATCAACACCTTTGCCGAGTGGAGTTCTCATATAACAATAGTTTACATCTGAGCATTAAAACAGAACCTCATGAAGCTCTATATGGGAATAGTTTTTAGACTCTAACATTCTAGGATGTAGTTAGATATTGGAAGTCTATGGGATCTGATATTATCGAAGAGATAATATAGAGACTTCAAACCATTCATTATCACATGAAATCTAAAAAAATCAACAGAAAATATATACAAATAATCCTTGAGAAGTCCTATGTTTTGAGTTTGGGGATAAATTGTTACATAATATGTTACTATGGGTTAAATTAATTATGATTTTGTATAATATAATTATTATTCAAAGATACTTTGGCCATTTTGAGATCCATAATAGCATCTGATATATTTTCTATCAACAATCACTACAACGTAACCTATCATGAGTGTATATTTTGTTCCATATATCCATCTTTAGAAAGTACATTCCAAACCCCTCACAAGTAGTAAAACTATTGGATTTACCATATGATAATGATCATTCATTTTTGGAGTATTCATAGAATATATTGGATTATAGGGAAAATTTTCTACAAAATAATAAAAATATCATAATCAAACGGTGGTTGTCGAACCACATATTTGAGGAAGAGACTTTGGAACTAAAATGGGAGATGAAACAAAATATCCTTATATTGTTTTAGTGTAGAAAATGAGAACTTTCCTGGAATATTTCTTGATAGTGGGAATAATGTAAGGACCAGAACATTGATAAATAAAATTCACTTTTTTGTTAAGTTAAATCTCGTAATAAGTAATTATGTTATATAAAACAGATTCACTTATTTTATATTTTTGGGAATGTTATATCCTATAATATTTAAAATAAAATTAAGAATAAATTAAAAATAATTTTAATTTAAATGATTAATATATAATAAATTGAGATTTATTCAGATAAATTAAATATTATTGTATGATTTTTAATATTAAAATTATCCAATAGTTTATTTTTCATAATTTTCTAACACATACAATTTTTTGGCAAAAAATAAATATGGCATAAATATATGTTACATATTATTACTCCATAATGACCCAAAAATGATGTAATATATTACATAAAAGGAATATAAAAACATATATATATATTTACTCATTTAAATAATGGGTTTCTTATGATATAGAACTAAATTTATATACCCTTCATGAATCCTTTAAAACATGTACCACATATTAAGGTGTTAAAATCATTTCTTTATAAACATGACCCACTTCAACATCTACAATTGTATTGTATTAATTAGTTTTGTTATTTGAATTATAAAATTAGTATAATAACATAGTGTTTGTTTAAGAAATTGAAAAAAACAATATAAATGTCTTTGGTTTTGATTACTTTAATGTTGTGTCCAAACCTATGTTTAGGAAAAATAATGAACTCCCCTATCATTTCCTACAAAAATGTACCCAAGATCCAAGTTACCATAATTAAAAACCCTAGGATAACATCCTTATTGTTCCCTTACCACTCTATTGACCTCCCATGGTTCCACAAAAATCTCAATAAGATCCTCCTAGGATTCTGGAAACACTATCTCAAAGTAAGAGATCCTCTCATTCTCCGCTTTATTCAAGCACTATCATTATGTAGTTGATTTTTTCTATTGATTCCTATTAATGGTATATTGTTTTAATAATCTGTATTTATAAAATTATTATTTCTATGTTATGATAATCCCACTTCACTCTCATTAATCTCTCCCTTGATTCATTATTTACCCTCATTGTGATGATGTAATTATCCTGCGATTTTTCCATTCCAAAAATTTTTTAAAACAAAGTTTTTATCTTGTGGCTTTTAATTCCAAATTTTTCATGTTGGATTACATTCTTGTAAACCTCTATTAATTCCATTATTTTTTTAATTGATGAGATACCCCTTTAAATTTCATTAATCTCTCTCATAATTCATTGTGTACCAATGTTATACTGCCAAACAAATCCTATGATTTTTTCATACCCAACTATTTTATTGTGAATTACATCTCTAGTTCCACTCAAGGATATTAATATAGAAATAAATATCTGTATTTGATTTATGGAATTATATTCATGTATTCGAAACTAAATAATCATTAGAATAAATGTGATGAAATAAGATCCTATGTTGAATGATCTATGTTGAACACTTATGCATTTACATGATATGATACGATCGGGTCCCTTTGAATAATATAACACTCAAATGCATTAGGGAATATTTTATTCTCATGATATTTTTTGTATGGGATTATAGAGTAAACCCAATTCATTATGGTACATTTTCTTCCATTTTATGGTGTCTTAGTAGTCATCATTGAGCTATTCTTAGGATTTCATATATAATGTTGTTGATAAATTCCCATGTTTCCTTTATGATATCATGTTATATCATTCCCTATTGTTCATAAGAATGATTCTGACCAGTTATGTTACATTTTTATTCCTCATTTCTAAAATGTATTTATTTACACAATGAAATTATTATTTTATTCCCTTATAGGTATTTATATCTCACCCATTTTATATGTGTGTCCCTAGGTTATCTTGTTTAGTTTTTAAGGAAAAATGGATTTAAAGAGAATTTTAAGGATGTTTTCTATAAATTCATTGTATCTATGTTTTATGATTGTTTTTCATGTAACTAGTATCACAAAGGCACTTGGAAACATAATAATTAAGGCTTTATTAAATTAAAATTATGTAATAAATCAAGAATTTTTTTCTATCATAGATATGGGTTGTCATGTGTAACAACCCATTATTGCCTTCCTATAACATCTAGGGTGTTTATTCTCATAATTATCACTTGTGGTAAATAAAATCCTTTATTTTTCTAACTTTGTAACACTATAGTTAATATTATTTTAGAAACTATATTTTAGTTGGATTATCCTTTTAATAATTATATTTATATATCAAGATTTATCCTCAGATTCGGTGCGATGTTTGGGTATCTTGAGACCGTATAAATTGTATATCAAATAAATTAAAATACTTTTATGAATGTGTTTTCATTATTATAGGAGAATTAAAATTTCATATTATTTGAGACCTCAAATAAGAAATACGAGACCTTGGTTGATTTTAAAACAAGGATTTTACCCTGAACATGACCTAATATTGGTCAAAACCAAATTTCTGGTTAAGGTTATCTTTGGTGGGTGTGTTTAACTAAAATTAAATTAAATTGTTTTACATCATTTAAAATGTATTAAATTAAATAATCTATTAATATTTAATTATGAAATGTTTTCATTTTTAGATGCATAACCCAGGGAGAGTTTTAGTGGATGCCAATTCACTTTCTTAATTGGAATATTGGGATATAATGAAGAATAACGATTAGATCAAGGAGGATAAGGAACAAAAAAATTCAACTGATCATCCTCATCACTTTTGAATGCATTGTTGGCCAATATTTGGTCTAAATTGAGGTACATAATGTTATTTAGGGATTTACACCATTGCTTAATTTTATAAAGAATGCATCAATAATAATATTTTATTTATATAATTATCTAATAATTTCATTATCCATGTAATTAATATGATAATATTTTTTTAGATTTAATCCAATGTTTCTTTTGTTATTTCACCTTGGAAATAATAATTTTGTAATCATTTTCCTAGAATACATGGACAATTACTGTTATCCTTTTTGTGTTATTTACCCAATAGATTTTTATATACCTCATTATTGGACCAATGACTTTTGGTTCGACATTTTCATAGAGGGTTAAATTAGTATTGAACCCCCAGATTTATTGTAACACCTCATGCTTCCATGGTACGCTTCCCTTTGAATAATACAGTAGTGTGTGATGTACGCAACTTTGAGTTCTAACACACACACACCACAACCAATCAAACTAGCAGTTATGAATAGTAATACACACTTTTTCAAATTATATAAATTTTATCTTTCAAAATTGACTTCATTTTTGGATTTGGAATATTTAAATTATCCTAGGGTGAAATTTTTGTATTTTTTTGAAAACATTCAATTTTTGATGAATAGTGAAAAAAACACTGAGTTATGGTTTAAAACTGAATTTGTAATTAAATAATTATTTATTTTATTTATATTTAATTAAGGTCAAAATAGATACATAATACCAATATAATTTCAATGTAATTCATTGGAGTTATTTTTGAATACTATAAGATATATAAAAATTTTATCGAACTTTCCACCGACTTTTACCCACCTCCTAGGAGAATTTGGAAATTCACATAAAACCTAATTTTACCACTTCTGTGAGTGGAATTTAAAAAATCATAGAGACATGGTTAATATCAAGGAGTAAAATTTGGTTCAATGAGAAGAAAATAATTTTTTGTGAATAGTAACATTTTACATTTATTTACCACGGTTAAAAGTAAATAGGGTAATTATGGGTAAAAATGATATTAATATTACCCTAACACATGTCCTAATTCTATTGTACAAGTGTATCTCGACAAAAAACAACCTTAGGAATAAAATATTCTCATTTAGGTCCACTTGGATTAGATTATGACGTTAATTATTATTTAATTCAAAGAAGAGTTAAAAGAGTTAAAATCAAAGTTTAATAGGTAAAACATTTTTAATATAGGGTTATACATAAGATAAATTAGATTGTAAATATTCATTAGAAATAAAAATTTATATAATACATAATGGAATTTTATATAAAATTTTTAGACATTAAATAATGTAATTTATTTATGACACAATGGTGATGCAGAAATTACCTAATTAATGAACTATTAAAATAATTGATATTATAAAAATAAAAATAAATGTAATTTGAGAAGTTTTATGAATTCAACTAATTTTATAGATTAATATGACATATTACTATTGTTTATATAAATTTTTTTCTATGTAATAATGCTGTTATGAAATTATCAAATACAAAATACCCAATAGTGTCAAAATTGACATAAAAGTGTTTTTATAACAAATATTGTATTATTAATTTATATTCTATTCCTAAAAATCTAAGGTTCGGACAAAGGACTTGTATCATGATATTTTTATAATTGATTCACCACTTGGGGGTCTCTTGGATGTATATAGTATGTTTATAAACTATATAATACAAAAATACAAAGTGACATGGTAAATGTCAAACTAATTAACTAAGAGTTAAAACTAAAATATATGTTTAATATAGTGACCCAAACCTGTCTAAAACCTATTGTTTGAGTGGTTTTCAACACGTACCAACCTTAACCTTTAAATAATCCACTTTTTATCCATTATAAACCGAATATTAATTTATTATAAAATAAAATTTCTAGCTTTTCCAAAGGTGCCCCTCGCCCCTCTTATAAAAGAAAACTCCCCCTTCTCACTAATTCACACATTAAATGCCTTTTGGCTCAGAAAAACCCTACAAAAATACTCTCTCAACTTCCCGCAATATGACCTAGAGGCCTTATTTTTATCATTAAGGCATCCTAAGGAGCCCTTTTGATCAAATCATAAAGAAGAACCCAATTAAGAGGTAATGTTTTCACCACCCTCTTCCAAGATCCTTTCTTCTTCAACTTCATATTTCATTGTTATTCCCAGTATAAAATAATAACTCCAGTATCTTATATATACTGTGATTTTATTATAAATATGGTACAATCATATTCAGTATTCTATCCATCCTATGAATGACATGTCACTATACGTGTGTATGTATGGCTTTCCGTCTCCACGTCGTGGTGTAATTGTTATTCAATGAATTATTATTTGGATGGGTATAATAATGATGTATAATTCATGTAAATAATAAATATAACATGATAATTATTATTTATATATGATATATCATCCAATTATATATTATTTTAATATCAAAATAATGATATTGCCGCTCGTGCGTACGTACGGACTACCGTCTCCACAAAGGCGATGAGATTCATTCCCCATCATATCCATTCATGAATAATTATCATTTAATGATTAAAAATAGTGTTTAAGGATTTTATATCATTCTGGATATGAATAAGATAAAACTTATCCATAACAATCATGGCTTATGCTACAAAACATATAAAAGAAAATGAGTAAGTTAACACCCGATACAACGATAATACGAAAATATTATTAACAAATAAATGTTAAAATCTCATATATGATATCATATTAATGTATATGATTCTTTTATAATTTAATAACAATTATTTCACCTTTATAGAAGAGGTTAACCTACCCTCAACCAAGGAAAAGTTCAAGGTATGGGTTTATTTCACAATCTCTTCATTATCCGAGGTTGTTTATACGTAATTATCTACTAGGACCTCTTTATCATCCACATCTATGTTTATTTAAAATGTATTTAAAATCATTCTTAATATTTTAAAGACTATGGGATATTGTAATTTATACCCTTTTGGACTTTTATAAGAAGTTTATAAAGGAATCTTTCTGTCATTTTCCAAACAAGGTCCTTTTTAACCTTTTCGACAGAATTAAGGTATAAATGTCTTTTTAACTTATATGGCGGGTGCGGATATTTTCCGCCATTATAAAATCTTTGAATCTTCCATTAAAAGATTATAAGAATATTTTAAAAGTAAATTTTTTATTTCATAATTATTTTACTTTTAAATGATTTCCAAAAAAAAGATTTTTCTCTCAAATATTTTTGATTTCATCTATGTCAACATCCTTTCATGGATTTTAAGCTTATATGAAGTTTATTTATTATTATAAAAAACTTCCATATTGTATTGAAGGTTTTGTTATATGTTTGACTGTGGATGTGTTATTTTTATACCATTCCTGGTTTATGGAGAATGTATTGACATTTCATATGCTATTTTTAATACAAATGTTTGTGTTATGTTTAAACCTGTTCATATGAGGAATGCATAGGACTTAATATGTGACGGGTGGAGCCCGCTATAGCTCCTCGATGCATCGATAGGTCTCAAGAGACAAACTAGTGTCTTGGAACAAATCCTTGACAAAATATTAGTTGTAGTCTTGGCACAAGTCCTTGGCTACGTGGTTATGATACTCTGGCATTATGCATTCCATCATTATGAAACTGGTTTTTGATATTACATTCGATTATTAGACTAGTAGAATATCCAGGTGAATCATTCAATGGAATTATTTCATTTTATTTTTTCCATATTATGCTGAAGTTCAATTTTAAATGGCTTTTGTTTTAGATATACATTTACTTTAATGTTTATGCTTTCTTATGGAAGTTTTCGCTATATTGTTATCCTTACTGAGCATCTAAGCTCACCCCTTTCAATGTTTTATTTTTTCCAGGATGTGAAGAAATAATTTATGAATGACCAGGAGGAATATTATGAGGAGATATGAAGACAAGATGTTGTTGTTGTTGTTTTTACTTTATGATGTAATGTAAAACATTATGAATATATCTAGTGATTCCAAGGATACAAAACTAATCGGTCTTTTGAGACTTGATTTTGTGTTATCATGCCAATGTTATGTAATAATGTACCAAATCTAGGTAATTGTGGTCGTGGAGTTACAGTTGGTATCAGAAGAAGTTTAGTACAAACCTTGGAAACTAGATTTCGGTAAACTCGGATGAGAGCACATAGAGCTAAGATGGACATTGAGGATTAGTATAGAATAACTTCCTAGAGTATTTGTATTGTAAAAATATTTTGAGTTTTCTGAGAAATAAATCCCTGTCAAGATACGTGCAGGTAGAGGCGGCTCTGGCACAGATGTACCTAGGGGTAAAACCCAAAGACACCGCTTTGAGTAAGACTCGAACGGGAACTGGTGCATGACAGCGGGCCTTGCTGCACTCTTGTTTACGACACCCCGGAGGATATTCTTAGGATAATTATAAATTTCATTACAAACCATTATGAAGGTTTTATGATTATATACTTTCAGAAAGAAAATATTTTTATGATTATGGATTAAATTCATAAATAGTTCAATTTTTCTTAAGTGTTTTACAAGTATGGAAATATGTATTTTGATTTATAAACTGATCTAGTTTATTCCATTGTTTATAAATGGTGGCTAGTGGAAGAAATGGAAACTGTATCAATGCACGCACTCCATGTAGGAATTTCCCTCCTACTCATGATAATTATAGTGCAGCTGGTGATGCAACTGGTGCTGATCAGCTAATCACCATACTGGGACAACTCACTCAGGTTATGAATAATAACCTTACACGTAGGGATCACTCTGATCCATAGCAAGGAGGATCAATGATAGATCACTTCATGAGGCAACAACCACCAAAATTCAATGGGATTACAAATCCAGTGGTAGCTGAGCAATGGATAAGTTCCCTAGAGAAAATATTTCAGGCTTTAGGAGTAGTGAAAGGGAAAAAGTTATCATGGCAATTTATCACGTCATTGGAGATTCTGATCAATGGTGGTCCTTGATTCAAAACAAACAGGATGATGAGGAAGTTTCAAATATGTAATATAGGGAGTTCAAATAATTTTTCATAGAAAAATACTTTCCTCGTGACCATCGAGCAAATATGGAAAGGCAATTTCTGAGTCTGAGACAAAAGGAGGATGAGAATGCCCCAAAGTATGAGGCTAACTTTACAAGGTTAGCAAGGTATTCTGGATATTTTATATGTAACCCAAAACTGAGATTGTTCGTTTCTTCGATGGGTTAAAACCATTTCTTCGTTGAGAATTAGTGTCTCAATCCTTCTCATCATACGAAGATATTTTCTCATGTTCTATCAATATAGAAAAATAATTCCTTAAGTCTTATGACTTTAAAGCAAAGAAAGAGAATAAGAGATCTACAAAACACTCTGGGAATGGAAAAAAGGGGACGAAGGGAAAATTTGAATATCCATCATGCAGTAAATGTGGGAAGAAACAACATGGTACTTGATTGAAGGGAATGGGAGTCTATTACAAGTGTGGGGAAAAAGGCCACCATGCTCTTGATTGCAAGGGGAATAAAGAAGCTACTGATGTTCAATGCTACCACTGCAGCGAGATGAGACATTATGAAAATGAATGTCCTAAGAGTCAGGGGAACTTTCCTCAAAAAGGCCATGGGATCAAGGACAAGCTTATGCTATCACTACTACTGAGGTAGAAGCTCCGAAAGACATGGTGTCATGTAATTTAATGGTTTCCTCACATTTAGAAAATGCATTATTTGATTCTAGATCATCACATTGTTTAATATCTTACCAGTTTGATAAGAAAATTAGATATTTCCAAATTGATTTAACAAGGGAGTTGTCAGTTAAAAATCCTAAGGGAAGTATTATTGCAACAATGTTTTGTGAATCAGTCCCCATTAGAGCACATAAATGTTCTTTATCCGCTGATCTCATCATCATACCTGTGATGGAATTTGATATAATCCTTGGTATGGATTGGCTTTCAGACCATAATGCAAATAAAATTATTGTAAGAAGAAAGAGGTCACTATTTTTGATGATGATGATAAGGAACACCTTATCTTTAGAGTGGAATCATCACCACTTAATTCTTACCTAGACCCACCCCCAGTAACTCAACTTAATTCAATTATTGGGGAGGAAGAGAATGAAATGATTTTAGGTGAGGAAAGGAATGTTCAAATAGAGGATGTACCTATTGTGAATGAATATGTAGATTTGTTTCCGGAAGATTTACCTGGACATCCTCTAGAATGAGAAGTTGAGTTTTCCATTGATTTAATTCCTATATCAAGTCCGATATCGAAGACCCCTTATAGAATGGTCACTGTGGAATTAGTTGAACTAAATAAACAACTAGAGTAATTGAGTAATAAGGTATTTATTCGACCTATTGTTTCTCCAAGGGGATCCCCTGTTCTTTTTGTTAAAAAGAAAGACAGGTCGATGAGGTTATGTATCGATTATAGGGAAATCAATGCTAAAACAATAAAGAATAAGTATCCCCTACCTTTCATTGATGATTTATTTGACCAACTGCATGGAGATAAATACATTTCAAAGGATGAACTTCGATCTGGATACCATCAGTTGTGTGTGGATAAGGAAGACATTCCGAATACAGCATTTCGAACCAGGTACGGGCATTACGTGTTTATAGTAATATATTTTGGATTGACTAATGCACCCTCAGTATTCATGGATCTAATGGATAGAGTTTTTAAAGTATATATTGATGATATTGTGGTTGTATTTATTGATGATATCTTGGTATACTCTAAAATCTACGAAGATCATGAAAATCACATGCGCATTATCTTGAAGACTCTTAGAAGACATGAATTATATGGGATGTTTAGCATGTGTGAATTCTGGCTTCAGGGGATCTCTTTTCTTTTACATATTGTCTCTAAGGATGGAATCTCTGTTGATCCTTCAAAGGCAAGAGCAATACAAGAATGGCCAGCACCAATGAGTATAACTGAGGTACGCAGTTTTATTGGTTTAGTTGGTTATTATCGACGTTTCATCGAGAAATTTTCCCGATTGGCTAACCCAATAACAAATCTCACACGTAAAGGTGTTAAATTTTTTTGGTCAAAAGAGTGTGAAGAATGTTTCGAAGAACTGACGAGAAGATTATTCAATGCTTCTATATTGACTCTACCATCGGGGAATGATGGGTTTGTTATTTATTGTGATGCATCAATGAAAGGACTTGGTTGTGTCCTTATGCAGAATGATAGGGTTATTGCCTTTGCATCACAAAAGCTAAAAATTCATGATAAAAACTACCCTACTCATGATATTGATTTAGATGATGTAATATTTTCTTTGAAGATATGGAGACATTATCTCTATGGTGAAAATGTGAGATTTATACTGATCACAAGATTTTGAAGTATATTTTCTCACAGAAATAACTCAACAGGAGGAAAAGGATATGGCTTCAACTACTCAAGGATTATGATTGGACGATACACTACTACTCAGGGAAGGAAAATAAGGCAGAAGATTCTTTGAGCGGAAAAGATCATGGAGTTTTGAACATGATGAGAATTGAAAGGGATCGTATTTTCATGGATCTAGTTTATATGGATATGGGAATTACCATGGAAGGTGAAACATCGATTCTTTTTCAAATGGTTTTAAAACCATCTTTACTAGAAAGGATAAAGAGTTCTCAAATCGGTGATGAAGAGTTTCAAAAGGAGATTAAAGCTGTGATTGATGGGATATTGAGATACATTGTGTATGAAGATGGAATTTTTAAATTTTGGAAGAGGCTTTGTGTTCCCAATATACCTGATCTGAAAAGGGAATTGTTAGATGATGCTAATAGCTCCATTTTCTCTGTACACCCTGGGAGCACAAAAATGTGTATAGATTTGAAGGAACATTTTTGGTGGGACAACATGAAGAGGGATATTTTTGATTTGGTGTCAAGATGTATGGTTTGTAAACAAGTGAAAGCTGGAAGGCAACAGGCTGGAGGAGTCATGCAACCTCTTCCCATACCGGAGTGGAAATGGGACAGTATTACAATGGACTTTGTCATGGGGATACCAAAGACTCCTAGAAGGAACGATGCAATATGGGTTATTGTTGATCACCTTACCAAGTCAGCACATTTTCTTGATATAGGATAAGATCTACCACTTGAAAATATAGCAAGACTATATATTAATGAAGTTGTGTGACTTCGTGGAGTACCCCTATCGATAGATTCTGATCGTGATCCCTATTTTACTTCAAGATTCTGGAAAAGTATTCCGAAAGCCCTGGATACTGAACATCGTTTGAGCACTGCCTACCACCCCCAAACTGATGGAAAATCAGAACGAATTATTCAAACCTTATAAGACATGTTGAGATCTTGCTCACTTGACTTTCAGGGTATGTAGGATCAATATTTACCACTGGTAGAATTTTCCTATAACAATATCTTCCACTGGAGTATTCAGATGGAACCATATGAAGATTTATATGGAAAAAGATGTCGCACACCAACCTGTTGGGATGATGTTGGTGAAATAAAACTTATAGGCCAAGAACTAGTGGTGGAAACAATGGAAAAGGTAAAGCTAATCCAAAACCACATCAAAGTAACTCAAAGTAGGTAGCAGAGCTAGCCGATAACCGAAGGAAGGATTTGGAATTTCAGGTAGGAGATCATGTTTTCTTAAAGGTTTCTCCATGGAAGGGAGTTATATATTTCGGTAAGAAGGGTAAATTGAGTCCCAGGTACATCAGACCTTTTGAAATTCTAGAACGAATTGGGGCTATATATTACCGTTTTCCAATGCCGCCAAGTCTCTCCAAAGTTCACGATGTGTTCCACGTATCACTGTTGAAGAAATACATGCCCGACCCAACACATGTACTCACCTATGAGGAATTATAACTTGAACCTGATCTGTCTTATTGCGAAGAGCACGTTAGGATTCTTGATACGAGAGAACAAGTACGGAGAAACTGGACGACTCGTCTGGTAAAAGTTTTTTGGAGAAACCATAAGATGGAAGAGGCAACGTGGGAACCCGAGGAACTTATGATGAAGAACCACCCGAGTCTTTTCATGCAGTAGTATTCTAGAAATTTCTAGGAAGAAATTATTTGATGTAGGGGAAAAATGTAACACCCCAAACTTCCATGGTATGCTTCCCTTTGAATAATACAGTAGCATGTATTGTACGCAACTTTGAGTTCCAACACACACACACCATGACCAATCAAACTAGTCGTTATGAATAGTAATACCCACTTTTTGAAATTTTATAAATTTTATATTTCAAAATGGACTTCATTTTTGGATTTGGAATATCGAAATTATCCAAGGGTGAAATTTTGGTATTTTTCTGAAAACATTCAATTTTTGATGAATAGTGAGAAAAACACTGAGATATAGTTTAAAACCAAATTTTTATTTATATAATTATTCATTTTATTTAAATTTAATTAATGTAAAAATAGATACATAATACCTATATAAGCTCAATTTAATTCATTGGAGTTAGTTTAGAATAATATTAGATATATAAAAGTTTTATTGAACTTTTCGCCGTCATTTACCCACCTCCTAAGAGAATTTGGAAATTCACATAAAACATAATTTTACCGCTTCTGTGAGTGGAATTTAGAAATTCTGAGAGACACGGTTAATATCGAGGAGTAAAATGTGGTTCAATGAGAAGAAAATAATTTTTTTGAATAGTAAATTTTTACTTTTATTTACCATGGTTAAAAGTAAATAGGGTAATTAAGGGTAAAAATGATATTAATATTACCCTAAAACATGTCCTAATTCTATTGGAAAAGTGTATCTCGACCTAAAACAACCCTAGGAATAAAATATTATCATTTAGGTCCACTTGGATTAGATTAGGACATTAATTATTATTTAATTCAAAGGAGAGTTAAAAGCATTAAATCAAAGTTTAATAACTAAAACATTTTTAATATAGAGTTATACATAAGATAGATTCTATTGTAAATATTTATTAGAAAGATAAAAACATTTCCTACATAATTTTATTTTATATATAATTTTTAGACATTAAATAATTTAAGTTTATTTATGACACAATGGTGATGCAGTAATTACCTAATTAATGAAATATTAAAATAATTGATAATATAAATATCCAAATAAATGTAATTTGATACTTTTTTTGAATTAATATAATTTTCTAGGTTAATATGACATATTAGGATTGGTTATATAAATTTTTTCCTATGTAATAATGCTGTTATGAAATTATCAAAAACAAAATACCCAATAGTGTCAAAATTGACAAAAAAGAGTTTTTAAAACAAATATTATATTATTAATTTATATTAGATTCCTAAAAATCTAAGGTTAGGACAAATGACTTGTATCATGATATTTGTATCATTAATGGATCACTTGGAGGTATCATGGATGTATATAGTTTTTTTATTAACTATAGAATATAAATATACAACGTGACCTGGTAAATGTCAAACAAATTAACTAAGAGTTAGAACTAAACGATATGGTTAATATAGTGACCCAAACCTGTCTAAAACCTATTGGTTGAGTGGTTTTCGACCCTTCCACACATTAAATTTTAAATAATACACTTTGGAACCATTAGAAACCGAATATTAATTTATTATAAAATAATATTTCTAGCTTTTCCAAAGGTTCCCCTCACCCATCTTATAAAAGGTCACTCCCCCTTCTCACTAATTCACACATTCAAAGCCTTTTTTCTTGGCCAAACCCTGCCCAAATACTCTCTAAACTTCCATCACTTTGACCTAGAGGCCTTAGTTTGATCAGAAATCCATCCAAAGGATCCCTTTTGATCAAATCTAAAGGAAGAACTCGATGAAGAGGTACTGTTTTCACCACCCTCTTCCATGTTCCTTTATTCTTCAACTTCTTCTTTCTTTGTTATTCCCATTATAAAATAATAACTACAGTATATTATATATAATGTTATGTTATTATAAATCTGGTACGACCATATTTGGTATTCTATCCATCCTTTGAATGACATGTCACCATACGTGCTTACGTACGGCTTACCGTCTCCACATCATGGTGTAATTGTTATTAAATAAATTATTATTTGGATGGTTATAATAATGATGAGTAATTCATGTAAATAATAAATATAACATGACAATGATTTTTTATATATGATATAATATCCAATTATATATTATTTTAATATCAAAATAATGATATTGTCACTCGTGCATACGTACGGACTATTGTCTCCACGAACGCAATGAGATTCATTCCCCATTTTATCCATTCAAGACAAATTCTCATTTAATGATTTAAAATAGTGTTTATGGACTTGATATAATTCTGGATATGAATAAGATACAACCTATCCATAAGAAACATGGCTTACTTAACAAAACATATAAATGAAAATGAATAAGTTAACACCCGAATCAACGATAATACTAAGATATTATTATCAAATAAATGTTAAAAGATCATATATGATATCATATTAATGTTTTTGATTCTTGTATAATTTCATAACAATTATTTCACCATTATACAGGTGGTTAAACTACACTCAACCAAGGAAAAGTACAAGGTAAGGGTTTATTTCAAAATCTCTTCATTATCTGAGGTTGTTTATATGTAATTATCTACAGGGACCTCTTTATCATCCACATACATGTTTCTTAAAAATGTATTTCAAATCATTATTACTATTTTAATGACTATGGTATAAATTCATTTCTACCCTTTTTGATTTTTATAAGATGTTTATAAAGGAATCTTTCTATCGTTTTCCAAACAATGTCCATTTTAATCTTTTCGGCCGAATTAAGGTAACAATGTCTTTTTAACTTATACAGCGGGTGAGGCTATTTTCCACCGTTATAAAATCGTCAAACCTTCCCTTACAAGCTTATAATAATATTTTCAAAGTAAATATTTTATATTATAATTATGTGACTTTTAAATGATTTCAAAAAATATATATTTCTCTCAAATAGTTTTGATTTCATCTATGTCAACATCCATTGATGGATTTTAAGATTATTTGATGTTTATTTATTATGATACAAAACTTCCATATTGTATTGAAGGTTTTTTTATATGTTTGACTGTGTATGTGTTATTTTTATACCATTCATGGTTTATGAAGAATGTATTGACATTTTCTATGCTATTTTTAATAGGAATGTTTATATTATGTTTAAACCTGTTCATATTAGGAATGCATTTGACTTGATATTTGATGGGTGGATCCCGCTATAGCTCCTCGATGCATTGGTAGGTCTCATGAGACAAACTAGTGTATTGGCACAAGGCCTTGAAAAAATCTTATTTTTAGTCTTGGCATGAGGCCTTGGCTATGTGGTTATGATAGTCTGGCATTATGCATTCCATCATTATGAAAGTGGTTTTTGATATTACATGCGATTATTTGACTAGTAAAATATCCATGTGAATAAGTAAGTGGGATTATTTCATTTTATTTTTTCCATATTATGCTGAAGTTCAGGTTTAAAAAGATTTTTTTATATATAAATTTCCTTAAATGTTTATGATTTTTTATGAAAGTTTCCCCTAAATTGTTATCCTTACTGGGAATCTGAGCTCACCCCTTTCAATGTTTTATTTTTTCCCGGATGTGAAGAAATAATTTATGAATGACCTGCAGGAATAGTATGAGGGGATATGAAGACAAGATGTTGTTGTAGTTTTTTTTACATTATGATGTAATGTAAAGAATTATGAATATATCTAGTGATTCCAAGTCTACTAAACTAATCATTCATTCGAGACTTGATCTTTTGTGATCATTCCAATGTTATGTAATAATGCACTGACTCTAGGTAACTGGGGTCGGGGTGTTACATTTATGGTTGATTTATGAATGATAAATAGATTAGAAATTTTGGGATGTATCATGATATGTTGTGTATTCCTGGTATTGAATCTCTGGATGTGGGATATGACAATGTAATGGGAGATTGCGTCAGTGATGGAATGATGACGTCCAGGGTTTGGGTAGTTGGAATCTTACCGTCATTGACGGATTAGGAATGGATATCCTTATATTGGGAACCCCCATGGAGTTTTTCAATGAATACTATAGGAACATATCTATTATTAATATGTTTGAAGATAAATAGGTTTCTTTGAAAATTGGTACTACGCAGCAGGTACTCTAAGAACAAATTTTCTGAACACCCCCTAGTTCTTATGCTATGATTTTTGTGAAGGTCAGGAACAAATTTCTTATGGATGATCCCAAATTCCTTTTTAACATCACTAGGTATCTATCCTTTATTCTAGATACACATGGTAAGGACATTTTGTGGTAGAAAATATTGTCTAGTCATGGAGTACACTTGAAATCCAAAAGTTACATGGGAATGACCTGGTACCCGAACAAGGCCATGTACATGTTCAGGTACAAATGAATGGCCTGAAGTGTACGGGAATGACTAGGAGCACATAGGGATTCATCTAGTAGCCCATACATGTCGTCTGGTACCCTTACATGTCATGTAGTGAAACATGTCCACAGAAACCATGTGATTGAAAAACATGAATAGGAGGCTATGTGAGGCCATATTTCATGTGACCATAGGTACACACCATGTAATTTTATTAGGTAATTATTCCTTGTGTATCTTCATATTCTAGGATTATATTCGAACTAAAAATTACTATATCTTAAGAAACATTCCACTTAGAAAATGATTTTATCCATTATAGTGACATTCAAGATATCATTTATATTTTTGAGTCTGTAATGATGATTTTAGAGATGTTGGACCAATAGTAGTTATCTATGAGAACCATTAATTAGAGGTTGGGTGTGGACCCCCCCCCCCCCCCATCGGACTAAGGTATAGGTCCCCCACACTCCATACACTGGTTTAGTGGAATCGACTTCATGTAATATTGTGTGGATCCTATAACCATTGAGTGATGCCACTTATGGTATAAGGGTGTGGGTCCTGTTCCCTTTGAGTGTCACCCCATTAGGTATTAGGATGAGGGACCTCCACCAAAAAAGTGGGGCCCTCCTTATAAACTAGGGTGTGAGTTTACTATCAATACCTATCGAGTGTCACCTTAATATCAAGATATTGCATGGGTCCTCCATTCCTTGATAGGAACCCCCTGATTTAGTAGGGCACAGGTCCTCTATCCATATTTTGATTGTCATCCTCATATTTTTCTTGGGTGAGGGTCCTCTATCCACTTTGTGGAATACCTTATCCCACCTGGGTGTGGTTTCACTATTGGAAATTGAGACCCCTTTGGGATATAGTCTTGGAGTGAGATGTGGGTCAACCACATGGAATTATTTGAAAGAGACAAAATATTTTATGAATCAGGGATGTCCATTTGGCGTTATAGGTAGACTCATTGTCCTAGGAAGGGTTGTGAGATAAAGATCCCATTTCTCTCTCTTATGGGATTCTTTTGAACATATATATATAATTGTTTTTCATTTAATTGTTACTTTTGGTTATGCTGACTACATCAATCACATATTTCTATTAATCCCATTTCAATTTTGAAGAGTCTTCCTCAGTATGTATATACTCACTTATTCATGGGAATTTACGATATAATTCATGGCTTATGTAGATGACAGGTATTTTGGTGGTTACATCATTAGAGATTTATTGTACATGGATACATGGTCCGCATATAGTAGTTTTGATTGGAGATCAAGAGATGATCTCTCATAGATATTTTTTATTCTAGTTGTTGTCAGTTTGGGTCTTCATTTCAGTTTGGGTGTGTATGTTTTTCCATTGCACTTTATTTGTATTTTATAAAACCCTAATGTATTCCCAGTGTTATTTCATGAAATTATTACTATAAATATTTTTCTCTTTCATTAGTATACCACAAATAAAATTCTTTTTTATTTTTCAGTGCATACATATATGTACACTAGTCAAAGAGACCATTTTTACATTTTGAATCCATGGAACTTGTCGTTATACCCTTAATTATTAGAGATAGGTTAGTATCAATTCCTTTGACTATCCTTCTTGATTATCCCCCCATATATATACATATATATATATACATACATATATATATATATGCACATCTGACCATTATATAACTTCATTACTATTGTTATTCCTTGAAGAAGAAAAAATCCCAAGATATCAATTCATGATTATGATGAAAATATAATGAGTGATGATTCCTCAATTACGGGTCATCCCATGAGGTGTTTTTTATAGGTGTTTGGGGAGAATAATCTATACATATCAAGAATTTGTTCATTCCAGCAGTTGAGGATAATAATGCATGCTAGATGACTGCTCTACAAGAGTTCTAGAATCAATGACTGATGATGTTCCATAGGGGGGTAGATCCTCAAGAAATGGAATATTAGCTTTGGTCATTTATCTAAGTCATTAGTTTCATGAATCCCTCGACATATCAGATGTTCTTTTAGATAGTAGTTTTATTGATCACTAGGGAAATAGTGGAGTATAGTAAGGCATACTCATGATAATACAATACCCCCACTACAACAAAAACCATGTTTAGCGGTGGTTTTGTGGCAGCGGTTCACAAAACCGCCGCTAAACGTTTTCGCTGAAAGGTTTCGCGGCGGTTTTTAATAAACCGTCGCAAAACCTTTCGTTCATTTTCACAATCCCGGCCCTTCTTCCCCCACCCTGTTCATTCCCCAAACCCTCGCGCCCTCCCTTCTTCCCCTAACCCCCCTGCTACCCGTAATCCTCGACCCTCGACCTCCGGCGACCCATGACCTCCGGCGACCCGCGACCTTCGGCGACCCGCGACCTCCGGCGACCCACGACCTTCGGCGATCCGCGACCTCCAGCAACCCCGCGACCTCCGTCTCCGGTGACCCCGTGACCTCCATCTCCGGCGACCTAAATACTAGGTCTACATTATTTATGAATCCTATAAGTATGAATATTTATTTAGATTTTATGTAGTATGATAAGAAAATTTCATGAACACAATTATGATATATAAATACATCGATTCTTGATAATTGAATTTTTAATTCTTGCTTGTACATTTGATGTTATGTTCATATTTTTAATGATACAAATATTTTATGGAAATGAGTAAAAGGAGAAAAAATGATCGATCTATCCAATTAAATATGGATTCCCATGACATTGGATGTCAATCAAACACTTCCTAGTGTCGAAACTACATAACCAAACTGAAATAGAGGTTATGGAGCTGGAAACTAGTGATTTGTATCATGAACCTAGTTCAGGAAAATTATGAAATACAAGACATGAATAAATCTTATAAAAAAACATGAAGGCCCAAAAAATTTCATTCCATGAATTGATCCTTCATTCTATGAATGTGTTTTTCCAACACCATAGATTCCCAAATTTCTACGTTGTTCATTGAAGAATCCCACCATGTTTTATGTCACTCTTATAAGCCATAAAAAGGACTCATGACCTGAATTTATGTGGCATCAAGGGAACCACACACTCTAAAATTAACTCATGACGTGATTTCAAGAAGAAGGAGTAGGTTTCATGTGATGGAGGTGAACTTTTCATGTCCTGAATTCGTTACCATATTTGAACATTCAACTTGTTAGATATTTTATGCATATGTTGAGGGATTTTTTTACAGATACCTGTATATGTAGACCTACAACCAAACAAACATGTAAGTATATACATTGTAGATAAATAAAGGATACATCCAAAGATGAGTACAAAAGTGAAAATCACTAAGGTTGCTTCCATTATTTGCTGCAATGTTCTAATGGGTAACCATTTCAATATGGCTCCTCATGATTATCATGATGGATTAGTTTCATTATTTCAACTGAGGTGATTATAGGGGGATGTGTTGATCATGTGTTGGTTATATATTTCTATCCATGTTTTGGTTGTTGTAACTCTGTTTAATAATACCAATCTATTTTATTTTTCTATTGCATGAACATTATGTTGTGACTTGAGGTGTACCTTATTTCTGAATGAAATATTCACCTTTGTATTCATATGAAAATTATATAATCTAGCACGGGTACTTTTAAAACGGTTTTGGGTAACCGAATCTGATAAAAAAAACCTAACATTTGACCATTCCAATAGTTTGGTTATTGTACTAGTGTAGGATACCGAGACCAAGGATCCCTAAAGACCTAATTCTCATAATAGATATCAATGAAAATGAAAAAATTAGAATCCCTATCACAGGAACTTGAAAATCACTAAACCTAGCATGATTTGTAAGTTGACGTCAAAATATAATATATTTTTTTCTCTTCATTATCTTTCCTTAAATAATCAATCAATTGTGTTTTAATTTTTTAGAAATAATTTATATCATATAGGCAAACCTTGTGAGTTTGAAACTCAAACATATTAATTACTACGTTTTTAGTTAGGTTATCTGAGTTGTATTAATTATTAATTTTTTGTATTTCTATTGGAATTAAACGATTCCTTGTGGGCTATGAAATTTTTTCCAATATTTCGATGGATGGTGGTCTCATTTCTAAATTAAATTATTATTTTAAAAAAAATTATTTAAATTCATTTTTTTACACTTGTTTCTATCTTGCTATTGTTTCAGGTCCAAATCCTTTGTACAACTACTTCCAAAATCTTAATTATGGGGTCACTCAATCATGATAGGGTTTCTTTTTAAACAATTCGGGAGACACATTTCTTCCTCTTGAACCTTATTTTGAATTATATAATATCCAAGAGCATTGGGATGACATTTTCCATTACTGTTACAGGGTTTATTTAGTAGGGCTTCTCGTGTCGTATCCACCCACATCAACAACATACCACCATTACCATCTACAATGATGTCTTCAGAACATTTTACTAATCCACATAATTATTAAGGAAGTGTCCCCACCAGTACATATTTGCATCGTAGGGAATTATGTTTCTCTCCACTTCAATCCCATCCTATGATAGCCAAATGTGCCCAATGACGTCAATAATGTGACTATGTGCATAGTCACCTTGAATATAGATGAGATTGTTACAGTTAGGGAGTGATAGACTAAATTAAATTCTGAGTAAGTGGACCCACGCTTTGCGGTAGCACAACATCTACTGGACACCCCAAGTGTTGACACCCACCATCAAAGAAAGACGCATGGCCTTTCAGATTCCTCTAAGTAATTACCCTTACACCAAGACCCCAAACTAGGTAAAGGACCGACCAGGACTGCTAATCCCTATGACCCGTCTAGTTCAATGTAGAATATAGTTGATCCTGGTATGACTTCTATGTTTTAGAATCTTTCTTGAATAGAAGATTCCCATTAATGAGCTCCATGCTAATTAGTTTCTACAATATGGAGATATATGATATAATCTTATCCTATATCCACTAGAAAATTAGGGGAATCCAAAATTCATTAAGAAAATAATTCCCTTTAATCTGGAAAATCAATTTCCTCTCAATTCGGTAAATTTAGGAGCCTATGACAAGTGATCACACTATTTATTGCCTAATCCACAAAAATTGAATGGGAGTCTTCCCCGAGACCTGGCTCTAGTAATTCCCCCAATATTATCTTATGTAATTCACCCATTTGTTATACCTATCACTTCATGGGTGGTTTAGCCTACCTACCATGTTGATGATATTAGAAATTCATTAGTTGTCATTGATCCTGGCCCAGAATGGAATCCTTTCCTAGAGGACACAATGGACAACCTCATCGTATCCATTGAGGCCCTGGAGAAGGGATAGGAGGAAATACCACTTGATGGAATGTCATAACATGCATCGGTTTATGATATGTCAACACCAATAGAATTTGAGAATCCAACAATTCCCCCCTTCAATGGGATGTGTAATCTGCTACAACACCATTCCCATTTTATTTCAATGTGTGGCCCTATGTTGTGAACTCTATCATAGTAGGAAGACACAAAGCACTATGTTTTGTGCTGACATTAGAAGGGACAGAGTTTCTCTGGTACGTCTAGTTATGCATTGGGTCTATAGCTTGTTGGGAAGACCATCATAATCAATTTATTTTTCAGTTTAGCACCACCATGGGAAATTCCAGAACATCTGACTACTTTATTTGAAAACAACGACCAGATGAGTGAGTCATAGACAATGTCGCTAGGTGGAAGGGCCTCATGAATTCACTTGACAAGTCATTAACTCACAAATATCTACTGATGATGTGCATGGTGAATGGTAAGGCTAAACTGGTTCCCTCCCCCATCACTCCAAACATTATAGTTGGATTCAAAAAATTCTCTAATAGGACTCATTGCCAGGAGAAATCCATCCAACATGCTAAGAAGGTGTTAATTTTTTCACTCAGGTATCCTATGAAATGAGACTCTATGTTCTAGATTGATATTGTTTCATAGGTTGAGTCCCCTAGTCTACTAGAATTTTTACCAGTATATCAGCCTTTATAGCCTCACTATGGAATCAACATCTTACTCAGCCTCAGGCTATACATCAACCACTGTAGAACGAGTCAGCACCACCCCCTCAAGAACTACTACCTAGTCTAGTTAATCAGGCTTTATCCCCATATCAGCCTCCATACCCTCATCAGGGTTAGAGTCCTATAGATCCCTTTAAATATAAGAGAAATTGGACCTACACATTTTATGAGTATTAGTCAAATTCATATTTTATCTGGAATATAATCATTGGGTGTCAGTTGATCCAATGGAAATTAGGGTAGTGAATTTATGGTAATATTTGAGTCATGAATTTGATATCGTGATCTTATTAAAACACAATACATATTATAGGGATTTTTTTATAAATTTATCTCTATTTACATAACTAATAAAATATATTTACAAAAAATGGGTATGGTTAAAAAAAGAATACATAATTTTATTCTTACATTTATGATCATAATTAGTGGTTGAACACTAACCCATATGTATGTTAACGTACCCATTTCATTTTCATTTATCAGAAATCATGGAAAAACATTTCTCTCAAAAACCCCTTCTTAAAAAATTGAAAATAGTCATTACAATTTGATATATCAACTTATAAATTAATAGAAATTAGGCTAATTATCATAGGCTAGAGATGGAACCACCTACCTCAAAGCTCAAGTCACACATTCCCGTAATGGGATCCACCAACAATGAAAACCCAATGATGAAAACGAAGGCCCTAGAATATAATAAAAACATTAATATTGATATAAATTAGAAAATAAGGGGTTGGTGGAAATGGAAAACACCAAATACCTCAAGAAAAGACATCCACCGCACTAAAATTAACCAAGGAATGTCCTCCATAATGAGATCTCCCAAAGGATCTAGAAGAATACACAAAGATTCAAAAACTTAGGCCACCAGATCTGATAATGTTACCCTAGGGTGGCACCATTATCAAGAGAAACGAAGAATCAGAAATATTTCTTACCCAGAGAGATGCGCCACAACTATAATAAAAGATCCAATGTTGAATGGGTCAATCGAGATGGAGCATAGACTCCCAAAAAAACCTGAGAAGATCTCTAGGTAGGGATCCAAGGGCCTGGAGAAAAGAACTAAAACCAAAATAGCCACTCGCCTATTTTGAATGTGATCAATGAATCATCTTTATTATATTATGCATACTTTATGATCAATGGGTCATCTTTATTATATTATGCATACTTTATGATCAATGGGTCATCTTTATTATATTATGATCAATGAATCATCTTTATTATATTATGCATACTTTATGATCAATGGGTCATCATTATTATATTATGATTCTGTAATCTTACACTATCGTATATTTTGTGTAGTCACATTGTGATATAAATGGATAAAATCTGGATCACATTACCGAGGAACACACCTCAGTATGTTAAGGGTTTGAATGAGTTTATAGATTTTGCGATTTCTAATCGATCCGTTTAAGGGAGAATAAGATGTCCATGTCCTAAATGTAAATTTAGAACATGGTTGAAGAGAGATGAATTTTATGAACATTTAATACTGAAGCAATTCCCTGGTCAATATTTTTTGTTAGAATTGGCATGGAGAATCAAACAATACAAGAAAGATTGAGCACTGATGTTAATCCACAGAATGAGGTCCCAAGTTCGTCGACAATGGAAAATGAAATGCAAAACCTCATAAATGATGCATTTGGAACTGCAAGACACCACTATCAGCATCAAAACATATCAGAACAAACAAAAGAGGGTGCTACAAATTGCAACGTGACAAGTGATGTTTTTGAGACTGTAACACAAGTAGATCAAGATTGGAACATATCATTGGATCCTCCTCTTGATTCTGTAAAGCCAAATGTAACAGAAAACATCACTGGGAAAAATCCATTTCATGATTTAGTTGACGATGGAAATAAAGAGTTGTATAGTGGGTGTTTGAAATATTCAAAGCTTTCATTTCTGCTGAAGTTGTACCATATCAAATGTCTATGTGGAATTACAAATAAGGCAATGTCCATGATATTGGAATTGATTCGTGATGCATTTCCTGAAGAAAAAATCCCATAATCTTTTTATGATATGAAAAAAATTGTTAACAAGCTTGGTCTGAATTATATAAAAATACATGTGTGTCCCAATGATTGTATCCTTTATTGGGGAGAGGATTCAAGTAGAAAAAATTTCAAGAAATGTTCTTCTTCTAGATGGCAGTCAAAGGGTGATGTTGGAAGTCTGACTGAACATAATTTCATGAAGAAGAAGAAAATGAACACACCTGCAAAGGTTTTGCGTTACTTTCCTTTGAAGCCATGATTGCAAAGATTATTCATGTCATCAAAAACCACTGAACACATGAAGTGGAATTATGTAGATAATAACAATGATGGGTTAATGAGACATCCACGAGATTACCAATCATGGAATACATTTGATTCATTACATCCAGATTTCTCAGCTGATCCTAGGAATGTTTGATTGGGATTGGCTGCCGATGGATTCAACCCATTTGGAACTTTCAGTACAAGTTATAGCATTTGGCCAGTTGTTTTGATCACTTATAATCTGCCTCCGTGGATGTGTATGCAAAAATCATCTTTTATCATATCAATGATTATTCCTAAAAAACAAATTCCTGGAAATGATATTGATGTATACTTGCAGCCTTTGATTGAAGAATTGCAGGAGTTATGGAGTAACGGTGTTGAGACATTTGATGTTTCTTCTAAAACAATGTTCAAAATGCATGCTGCTTTACTGTGGACCATTAGTGACTTCCCTGGGCTTGGGAATTTATCTGGTTGGAACACTTTTATGGGTTTGGCTTGTCCCGTTTGTAACGTTGATTTTGATCCCAAATGGCAAACTCACAATAAAAAATAGTGCTTCTTATGCCATCGAAAATTTCTCGATGCATCTCATAGATTTACGCTTAACAAATCAAAATTTAATGGTTTCATTGATCGTAGACCACCTCCAAAGTTGTTAACCAGTTCTGAAATATTGACACAACTTGAAAACGTCGAAACAGAATTTGGGAAGGTTCATCATTTGAATGATAGCGGAAAACGGGTCCGAAGTGCATCGTCAAGTGAAATCATAATGCAAAAATGGAAGAAAAAAGTATATTCTTTAAACATTCGTAATGGGAATTTAATTTGTTGCGCCAGAATCTTGATTTGATTCATATTGAAAAGAATGACTATGATAATTTGATTTTCACATTACTTAATGTGAATGAAAAGTCGAAGGATCATCCTAATGCTCACAAAGACATACAAGTAATGAACATAAAAGCCGATCTCTGGCCAGATGAGAATGAAAAGTATGCTCTGGCCATTTTCACAATAAAAAATAGGGATAAAGATACGTTCCTTCGAATTTTAAAGAATGTGAAGGTATCTGATGGGTATTCAAGTAATATCTTGAGGTGTGTTGACTTGATGAATCGTAAGTTACATGGATTGAAAAGTCACGATTCTCATATTTTGTTACAGCAGTTACTACCATTGGCATTGCATACATTATTACCTGAAAAAGTTACTGCTGTTGTACTCCAATTCTGCACATTTTTCAAGAAATTATGTGAGAAAGTTGTACATCCATTTCAACTTGACAACCTCCAGGAGAGGTTTGTATTGACTCTTTGTGCAATGGAGATGATCTTTCCTCCATCGTTTTTTACTATCATGATGAATTTAACTGTGCATTTGGTTGAAGAAGCTAAATTAGGAGGCCCCATTCAGTATCGATGGATGTATCCAATTGAGAGGTATTTTATTTATATTTTTTTCAGTTAAGTAAACAATTTTTGACATTTAAATAAATTCATAATATTATTATTTTATTTTACAGATATCTTGGGCATTTGAAATCATACGTGAGAAATAAAGCTCAACCAGAAGGCTCTATTGCTGAAGGCTATTTGGCCGAGGAATGTATTACCTTTTGTTCCAGGAATTTATATGATATTGAGACAAGATTTAATCAAGTTATACATGTTGACGACACGTCAACTCAATCTCAAATGCATCAGAAATCAAAAATATTTCCTGCTATTGGCCGATCATTTGGGAGAACCACAAATGTGACACTGAAAGAATTGGAATTTTTATAGGCACATAGATATGTGCTGCTGAATAGTGAAATTGAAGATCCATTTATTGAAGAGTTGAGGATACAAACAAAGAGACGAATGAGAGGCTGAACACGAAATGAGAAAGATATAACGAAATCTGTGAATAAAGAGCTTGTAGAATGGTTTGCACGACGTGTAAGTTCATAAATATTGCAATAAATAAGAATATTAGTTTGACACATACAATTTGTAAATCTATTAAATTATATTTCTTTTTTCAGATCATGAATACTGATACTCGAGCAGACTTGTCAGAAGATTTGAAGCTTCTTTCTAGAGGTCCTATAAAGCAAGTTAGAAATTTCGACGCTTATAATGTGAATGGCTTTAGATTTCATACAGTTGATCGAGAAGTGGGTTTGAAAACACAAAATAGTGGTATATTTACATTTTCTGAAGTGGGATACTATGGAAAGCAGCATGATATTATTGAATTAAACTACCATGGACATTTTTCTATTGTTTTATTCAAATGAAAATGGGTCGATATTATCAGAGGTGTTAAAAGAGATTCATTGAAATTTACTTCTATGAACTTCTCTCGCTTAATAGATGTTGGTGATCGTGAAATGCATGATCCATATAACTTAGCATCACAAGAAAAAATAGTATATTATGTGAATGATGTTTTGGATGAAGGGTGGAGTGTAGTAACTCATGTAATACAAAGATATTTGTATGATATGGGTGATGAAGTGGAATATTTGACCTCTGAAGTTGAATGTCATCAACAATAGGAAGCATAATTATTTTTCCATCATGATATTGAAAATATTAGTCTTTCAAGGATGAATGAAGTGGATGAAGCAATGGAGCAGGAAACCGACATTATTGAAGGAGAAAATGATTGTATGTACAATTATTCATTCATGCAGCAACCACTTGTTTCATTTCTGCAGTCATTCATTATCATTGTTATATATATTTTCTATTTTAGTACTGGGCATCTATTATCATTTTTAATTTTTTTTATGCATAATTTTTTTGAAATATATATTCTGAACTTAATTTTATTTGATTAAATGACAGGAATGCAAAGGAGGAAATGGTATACTATTTCTTCTAGTTTTGCGACGGATGTCGATCCATCTGGGTCACTCCCCATGACATCTGAGGCACCAGCTGCCTACACCCTTGCACCATCTCCCCCTGCACCATCTCTCACACCATCAGAGAGCCTCCCATTAGAGGCTAAGTCGTCGACTCCCCCTACAGGTGCCTCATTAGTTGGGCTGTGACAGACCCCTTCTAGTTCATCTCGGTCACACTGGAGGGTCATAGTCATAGGTATAAATTTTAATTAAATAAATTTATTGCATTTTGTTTATACTAATTGTTCGCCCATTGAAGATGACAAAAATAAAACCGTGTAGAAACACTTAAAAAGCTCAGATGTTTGGAAATTGAATGGCGAAAAGATAGTCCTGCCATTTGATTCTTATGGGGTCCCTACGAATGATGTCGCGGGGTTACTTGGCCAGATTATAGGTCAGTTGGCAGCGGAGCCCATTTCCCTTCCCATTTCATATAATGATTGGAGACATATTCCTCCAAACTGGAAAAATGTAGTTTTTGATTCTCAAATAAAGGTAATTTTATTACATTATGGTTTAATTGAATGTCATGTTACTAATATGTTCAAAATGAATTTCTGTATACAGATGTTATTCCACTTCACAGTTGCTGATGTGATAGCATGGAAGTGGACTTTGAAAAATCTCGGTAAAAAATGGAAATATTTAAAATGGAGATTGTGGTGTGATGTCAACGATACTTCGTTGACCTTGGAACAAATGTATGACAAGCTACCTAGTGGTGTACCGAAAGAGCAGTGGGAAGTTTTTGTTGACAGACATCGTGATGAGAAGCGGATGGTATTGAAATATATATTATTATATTATCCTCATTTTACATTAATACATGTATATGACGAGGAGATGGCATTGGATAAATTACTGTTAAATTTCATTTTATTTATTTCAGGATCTCTCACGACAGAATGCATCAAACAGGGTGAAGCAAGTCATCCCTCACACGGCTGGCTCAAAAAGCTTTTCTAGAAGCCGAATGTCATTGGTAATATTTTAAATAGTTAAATATTTATAATAAAATATTATTTATTTAATATATTGAATTTTGGATTTATCATTGCTTAATGCAGTCACGGAATTTAGGGCACGAAGCCTCCTGGACTGAACTGTGGTTGGATGTTCACAGAAAATCAGATGGATCTTTTGTTAATGAGCCTACCAAAGATGTTGGGGTATGAAGTCAAATTTTTATTATAATAACTTATTATCAGTTTTTTCTATGTTAATATGTATTGATATTTTATTTATAAGTTAATATTAATGAACTATGGGATTCCAGTCCTAGGCATTCCTACTCAGTCTCCCAGGATGAACCGATTGCTCAAGTCCTTGGGAAGGAGCATCCTGGTAGAGTGCGCGGGGTGGGTTTGGGACCCTTACAATCTGAGGTCTTTAGCAGGCCATCAGGGATTCCAGCTGCATCTACTCCTGGTTATGGTCACCCCATACCTGAAGATGCTCATAGGGAGATGTCTTCTCTACGAGCCACAGTTTAAGACCAAGGGGCTCAGATATCCTCTATGCAGAAAGCGTTGACTGATTTATATCAGCAGATGAGCAGATATGCCCCCAGTGGTAGTGCACCGAGTGGTGGTGAGCAGGTAAATCACAAAAAATCACAATCATTTAGTTTGCAAACATTAATTAGTTTTAAGTTTAATTATAAATATGCAACAATATTTAATTTTTAATATAATGTTCTTACAGGTGGAAGAAGGAGATGGAGGTGGAGAGGGTGAGGATGCATCATCGGACCATGAGTAGTATTGTTGATGTGTTGAACAAATATGGGAAAGGTTGGTTTGTATATATAACATGTGTGGTGTATGGAACCTTTAAAAAACCATTGGTCTTGGAGGAGATTTAGTGGCTAACCTTGAATGATCACAATAACCTCAGGTGGTAAAGAGAATGATGTGTTTGTTTCATTGGTTAGATGATCTATGGTAATAGGCTCTTTGATGTTTCTGTTGTAAATTCAGCATTGGGAATTTGACTTATTAGGGTGTTGCATGTCCAAACATCCATGTTGAATGGATATCAATAGATCAAGATGGTTTTCTGAGGTGATTTTCATGATAATTAATAGTTTTTATGAGACACGTAACCACATCACATGAAAACCAATGCAACTCCCTTCCCATGAAGCTTCCCTCTTTTCTAACTTTTATTTTATGAACATATTGGGAGATTGTTAGATGACATGTCATATGATAAAAAAGAATAATCATAGGGGTTTTACATGATTAATTGGGATATTTGATGGGGCTTCACATGATCAGGAACATATCAGATGAATTGCATAACCCCTTTGTATGATGTTCCTAGGGTCATGTGATCATGAGCCTCATTGAAGTTCACATGGTCCTTGTGACCTAAGAGATTAATCTATATGTTTACATGCTAGAATTTTCTTTCCTTTGGGTATATATTAATACCTATTCTTTGGGTATTTCTTTGTTCTTAAAATATACAATGCTCATTTGGCTAGCATCAAAAAATGCCCCCCCCCCCCACAAAAGTGATGTTCGAAGGAACAAGGACTCAGTTATGAGGTAGGAAATGACGTCATGAGTCTCTTATACTTTCTCTGGTTGGAATTCAAAACATATTTTTGTCTTCTATAAGTCCATTTATATTCCTTGAGGTTCCTTCTAAATAGGGGGTGAGAGGTTGGTCATTTGACCGGTGACATGAAGCTCCATAGCTCTCAAAATCCAATCTCTCGTGCTTTTTTTTGCAAGACAACTTTGCATGACCTCATCACAAGAACCATACAAGAGACCTAATCATGTGATCATGTCACTTGACCTCTTTGTGTGATCACCTTGTCTAAATATCTCACTTAATCAATCCATGAACTAATCAATGGTAATTTATTAGAACTTTGATGCACACCCTTGTCCATTAATCTATCTTAGGTGATTCGGTTGTCTCTTGAGGATTTTTTCATGATCTACTAATCATTATGTGATTCATGTGACCTTCACATGGTAACATGATTATATGTATTAAGAAAAATCATGTGATCAAAAGATGTTTTATGGGTTATGTGATTTTCATGACCTAGAATGGATCATGTGGTCCACGTAATGTTTTCCATGTTATGCACTTATTTTGTTTGATTAGCACAACTGATTCTTTCTTAATGGTTACATATCTTCTAATATATTCTCTATTCTCTTTAAATATACCATCTATTTCTCAAATGTCTTCTTATGTGGTAGACTGGAGAGACCTTATTTCCTGGAATCATAATTTCAATCATCGATATAAAGTATTTTATAACAATAATGTTTTAAAGGTTCTTATTATGACTAAACATCAACCCATTTAATCCTCATTCCTCGTCCTTATAGGACAAACGACTAGTAGTGATCCCTCCCCTCTCTTCTTTGGCACATTTTGATCCATACACTTTAATCCTTTATGGAATCAAATATTTTCACTTTTGATCATCTATAAACTATAAGTATAAATCCATGTGACACCCAATCTCTTGTTTCATTTGATATTATCTTGTGTTTCATTCTAAATCCATAATTTTAGGTATTTTTTATGCTTTAGGTATTCTTATTGAATTGGATCAACTTTTTCATCAACATTAAATGAAAGGGTGTTTATGAATATTGCGTAGGTGGTGCATAAATTTTCTCCTTATTATATATGTGTTGTATGTGTTGTTTGGTTTGTTTTCCAGGGCAGTGGTGGAGTATAAACATAAATTCTATTTTTTTTTTCTGGGTCAGCATTTTGCAGCGGTTTTAACCACCACTATTGTTTTACCACTTATATATTGAGTGGCGGTTTAAACCGCCGCGAAATATATTCGGAAGACTGCTTAGCGGCGGTTAAAACCGCCGCAAAATCACGTCGGAATTAGCGGCGGTTTTAACCGCCGCTAATCAGGCGCCTGGAACGCCTGAATTTCGCGGCAATTATAGCTGCCGCTAATTAAATAGCCCTTAAAACCGTCGCTAAATTTACCAAAAACCACCGCGAAATGAGGTACTACGGCGCTTTTGTTTGACCGCCGTGAAATTCATAAAACCGTCGCTAATAGATTGTCGACACCAAGTCTCTCCAAAGTTCACGATGTGTTCCATGTATCACTGTTGAAGAAATACATGCCCGACCCAACACATATACTCACCTATGAGGAATTAGAACATGAACCCGATCTGTCTTATTGTGAAGAGCACTTTAGGATTCTTGATACGAGAGAACAAGTACTGAGAAACTGGATGACATGTCTGGTAAATGTTTTGTGGAGAAACCATAATATGGAAGAGGCAACGTGGGAACCCGAGGAACTTATGATGAAGAACCACCCGAGTCTTTTCATGCGGTAGTATTCTAGAAATTTCGAGGAAGAAATTATTTGAAATAGGGGAGAATGTAACACCCCAAACTTCCACGGTATGCTTCCCTTTGAATAATACAGTATCATGTGTTGTACGCAACTTCGAGTTCCAACACACACACACCACAACCAATCAAACTAGTCGTAATGAATAGTAATACCCACTTTTTTAAATTTTATAAATTTTATATTTCAAAATGGACTTCATTTTTGGATTTGGAATATCGAAATTAGCCAAGGGTGAAATTTTGGTATTTTTATGAAAACATACAATTTTTGATGAATAGTGAAAAAACACTGAGATATAGTTTAAAACCGAATTTTTATTTAAATAATTATTCATTTTATTTAAATTTAATTAAGGTAAAAATAGATAAATAATACCTATATATGCTCAATGTAATTCATTGGAGTTAGTTTAGAATAATATTAGATATATAAAAATTTTATTGAACTTTTCGCCGTCTTTTACCCACCTCCTAGGAGAATTTGGAAATTCACATAAAACATAATTTTACCGCTTCTATGAGTGGAATTTAGAAATTCTGAGAGACATGATTAATATCAAGGAGTAAAATTTGGTTCAATGAGATGAAAATAATTTTTTTTGAATAGTAACTTTTTACTTTTATTTACCATGGTTAAAAGTAAATAGGGTAATTAAGGGTAAAAATGATATTAATATTACCTTAAAACATGTCCTAATTCTATTGGAAAAGTGTATCTAGACCAAAAACAACCTTAGGAATAAAATATTATCATTTAGGTCCACTTGGATTAGATTAGAACATTAATTATTATTTAATTCAAAGAAGAGTTAAAAGAGTTAAATCAAATTTTAATAACTAAAACATTTTTAATATAGGGTTATACATAATATAGATTCTATTGTAAATATTTATTAGAAAGCTAAAAATATTTCCTACATAATGGTATTTTATATATAATTTTTAGACATTAAATATTTTAAGTTTATTTATGACACATTGGTGATGCAGTAATTACCTAATTAATGAAATTTTAAAATAATTGATAATATAAATATCAAAATAAATGTAATTTGATAGTTTTTATGAATTAAACTAATTTTCTAGGTTAATATGACATATTATGATTGGTTATATAAATTGTTTCCTATGTAATAATGTTGTTATGAAATTATCAAAAACAAAATACCCAATAATGTCAAAATTGACAAAAAAGAGTTTTTAAAACAAATATTATATTATTAATTTATATTAGATTCCTAAAATTCTAAAGTTAGTCCAAATGACTTTTATCATGATATTTTTATAATTAATGGACCACTTTGAGGTCTCTTGGATGTATATAGTATGTTAATTAACTATATAATATAAATATACAATGTGACATGGTAAATGTCAAACTAATTAACTAAGATTTAAAACTAAACGCTATGGTTAATATAGTGACCCAAACCTGTCTAAAACCTATTTGTTGAGTGGTTTTCTACCCATCCACACCATAACATTTAAATAATACACTTTGGAACCATTAGAAACCGAATATTAATTTATTATAAAATAATATTTCTAGCTTTTCCAAAGGTTCCCCTCACCCATCTTATAAAAGGGCACTCCCCCTTCTCACTAATTCACACATTCAAAGCCTTTTCTCACGGCCAAAACCTGCCCAAATACTCTCAAAACATCCCTAACTTAGACCTAGAGGCCGTAGTTTGATCAAAAAGCCATCCAACGGATCCCTTTTGATCAAATCTAAAGGAAGAACTCGATTAAGAGGTAATGTTTTCACCACCCTCTTCCATGTTCCTTTATTCTTCAACTTCTTCTTTCTTTGTTATTCCCAATATAAAATAATAACTACAGTATCTTATATATAATTTGATGTTATTATAAATCTGGTACGACCATATTCAGTATCTTGTCCATCCTTTGAATGACATGTCACCATACGTGCTTACGTACGTCTTACCGTCTCCACATCATGGTGTAATTGTTATTCAATAAATTATTATTTGGATGGGTATAATAATGATGAGTAATTCATGTAAATAATAAATATAACATGAAAATGATTTTTTATATATGATATAATATCCAATTATATGTTATTTTAATATCAAAATAATGATATTGTCGCTCGTGCGTACGTACGGACTACCGTCTCCACGAACGCGATGAGATTCATTCCCCATCGTATCCATTCAAGACTAATTCTCATTTAATGATTTAAAATAATGTTTAAGGACTTTATATCATTCTGGATATGAATAAGATACAACATATCCATAAAAACACGGCTTATGTAACAAAACATATAAAAGAAAACGATTAAGTTAACACCCGAAACAACGATAATACTAAGATATTATTATCAAATCAAAGTTAAAAGATCATATATGATATCATATTAATGTATTTGATTCTTGTATAATTTCATAACAATTATTTCACCATTATATAGGTTGTTAAACTACACTCAACCAAGGAAAAGTACAAGGTAAGGGTTTATTTCACAATCTCTTCATTATCTGTGGTTGTTTATATGTAATTATCTACAGGGACCTCTTTATCATCCACATACATGTTTTTTAAAAATGTATTTCAAATCATTATTACTAATTTAATGACTATTGGATAATGTAATTTGTACCCTTTTTGACTTTTATAAGAAGTTTATAAAGGAATATTTCTTTCGTTTTCCAAACAATTTCCTTTTTAATATTTTCGACAAAATTAATGTAAGAATGTCTTTTTAACTTATACAGCGGGTGAGGATATTTTCCACCATTATAAAATCGTCAAATATTCCCTTACAAGCTTATATGAATATTTTCAAAGTAAATGTTTTATATTATAATTATGTGACTTTTAAATGATTTCAAAAAATATATATTTCTCTCAAATAGTTTTGATTTCATCTATGTCAACATCCATTGATGGGTTTTAAGCTTATTTGATGTTTATTTATTATGATACAATACTTCCATATTGTATTCCAGGTTTTTTGATATGTTTGACTATGGATGTGTTATTTTTATACCATTCAAGGTTTATGGAGAAAGTATTGACATTTTGTATTCTAGTTTTAATACGAATGTTTATGTTATGTTCAAACCTGTTCATATTAGGAATGCATTGGACTTAATATTTGACGGGTGGATCCCGCTATAGCTGCTCGATGCATCAGTAGGTCTCATGAGACAAACTAGTGTATTGGCACAAGGCCTTGACAAAATCTTATTTTTAGTCTTGGCACGAGGCCTTGGCTGCATGGTTATGATAGTCTGGCATTATGCATTCCATCATTATGAAAGTGGTTTTTGATATTACATGTGACTATTTGACTAGTAAAATATCCATGTGAATAAGTAAATGGAATTATTTCATTTTATTTTTGCTATATTATGCTGAAGTTCAGGTTTAAAATGATTTTTTAGTTATAAATTTCCTTAAATGTTTATGATTTTTTATGAATGTTTCCACTATATTGTTATCCTTACTGGGAATCTGAGCTCACCCCTTTCAATGTTTTATTTTACCCAGGATGTGAAGAAATAATTTATGAATGACCTGCAGGAATAGTATGAGGGGATATGAAGACAAGATGTTTTTGTAGTTTTTTTACATTATGATGTAATGTAAAACTTTGTAAATATATCTAGTGATACCAAGGCTACTAAACTAATCAGTCTTTCGAGACTTGATCTTTTATGATCATGCCAATGTTATGTAATAATGCACTGACTCTGGGTAACTGGGGTCAGGGTGTTACATTTATGGTTGATTCATGAATGATAAATAGATTAGAAATTTTCAGATGTATCATGATATGTTGTGTATTCTTGGTATTGAATCTCTGGATGTGGGATATGACAATGTAATGGGAGATTGCATCAGTGATGGAATGATGACATCCAGGGTTTGGGTAGTTGGAATCTTACCATCATTGACGGATTAAGAATGGATATCCTTATATTGGGAACCCCCATTGAGTTTTTCAATGAATACTATAGGAACATATCTATTATTAATATTTTTTAAGATAAATAGGTTTCTTTGAAAATTGATACTACACAGCATGTACAATAAGAACATGTTTTCTGAACACCCCCTAGTTTATATGCTATGATTTTTGTGAAGGTCAGGAACAAATTTCTTATGGATGAGCCCACATTCCTTTTTAACATCACTAAGAATACATACTTTCTTCTAGCTACACATGGTAAGGACATTTTGTGGTAGAAAATACTGTGTAGTCATGGAGTACACTTGAAATCCAAAAGGTACATGGGAATGACCTGGTACCCGAACAAGGCCATGTACATGTTCAGGTACAAATGAATGGTCTGAAGTGTAAGGGAATGACTAGGAGCACATAGGGATTCATCTAGTAGCCCATACATGTCGTCTGGTACCCTTACATGTCATGTAGTGAAACATGTCCACAGAAACCATGTGATGGAAAAACATGAATAGGAAGCTATGTGAGGCCATATTTCATGTGACCATAGGTACACACCATGTAATTTTATTAGGTAATTATTCTTTTTGTATCTTCATATTCTAGGATTATATTCTAACTAAAAATTACTATATCTTAAGAAACATTCCATTTAGAAAATGATTTTATACTTCATAGTGACATTCAAGATATCATTTATATTTTTGAGTGTGTAATGATTCTTTTAGAGATGTTGGACCAATAGTAGTTATCTATGAGGACCATCAATTAGAGGTTGGGTGTGGACCCCCCCCCCCCTCGTCGGACTAAGGTATAGGTTCCCCACACTCCTTACACTAGTTGAGTGGAATCAACTTCATGTAATATTGTGTGGGTCCTATAACCAATGAGTGATGCCACTTATGGTATTAGGGTGTGGGTCCTCTTCCCTTTGAGTGTCACCACATTAGGTACTAGGATGAGGGACCTCCACCAACAAAGTGGGACCCTCCTTATAAACATGGGTGTGAGTCCACTATCAATACCTACTGAGTGTCACCTCAATATCAAGATATGGCATGGGTCCTCCATTCCTTGAGAGGAATCCCCTGATTTAGTAGGGCACATGTCCTCTATCCATATTTTGATTGTCATCCTCATATTTTTCTTCGGTGAGGGTCCTCTATCCACTTTTTGGAATACCTTATCACACCTGGGTGTGGTTTCACTATTGTAAATTGAAACCCCTTTGGGATATAGTCTTGGAGTGAGATGTGGGTCAACTACATGGAATTATTTGAAAGAGACAAAAGATTTTATGAATCAGGGATGTCCATTTGGCGTTATAGGTAGACTCATTGTCCTAGGAAGGGTTGTGATATAATGATCCCATTTATCTCTCTTATGGGATTCTTTTGAACATATATATATAACTGTTTTTCATTTAATTGTTGCTTTTGGTTATGCTGACTACATCTATCACATATTTCTATTAATCCCATTTCAATTTCGAAGAGTCTTCCTCGGTATGTATATACTCACTTATTCATGGGAATTTACGATATAATTCATGTCTTATGTAGATGACAGGTCTTTTGGTGGTTACATCATTAGATATTTATTGTACAAGGATACATGGTCCGCATATAGTAGTTTTTATTGGAGATCAAGAGATGATCTCTCATAGATATTTTTTATTCTAGTTGTTGTCAGTTTGGGTCTTCATTTCAGTTTGGGTGTGTATGTTTTTCCATTGCACTTTATTTGTATTCTATCAAACTCTATTGTATTCCCAAGTGTTATTTCATGCAATTATTACTATAAATATTTTTTTCTTTCATTAGAATACCACAAAAAAATTCTTTTTCATTTTTCAGTGCATACATATATGTACACCAATCAAAGAGACCATTTTTACATTTTGAATCCGTGGAACTTGTCATTATACCCTTAATTATTATAGATAGGTTAGTGTCAATTCTTTTGACTATCATTCTTGATTATCCCACCATATATATACATATTTTTATATACATACATACATATATATATATATGCACATCTGACCATTATATAACTTCATTAGTATTGTTATTCCTTGAATAAGAAAAAATCCCAATATATCAATTCATGATTATGATGATAATATAATGACTCATGATTCCTCAATTATGGGTCATCCCATGAGGTGTTTCTTATAGGTGTTTGGGGAGAATAATCTATACATATCAATAATTTTTTCATTCCAGCAGTTGAGGATAATAATGCATGCTAGATGACTTCTCTACAAGAGTTCTAGCATCAATGGCTGATGATGTTCCATAGGGATATAGATCCCCAAGAAATGGAATATTAGCTTTGGTCATTTATCTATGTCATTAGTATCATGAATCCCTCGACATATCAGATGTTTTTTTGAGATAGTAGTTTTATGGATCACTAGGGAAATAGTGGAGTATAGTAAGGCATACTCATGATAATACAATACCCCCCCATGGTTTAAAATCATACAAATTATTATTAGGTAGTATTATCACTCTTTATTATTTTCATTCTATATCCAATAGCTTCATGAGTAACAGTGGAGTATTATGATTTTTTCTAAGAATCATGCAAGGTTTACTAACCTTACATGATACTACCTCAACATGGTGCGGGTTGGTTAGATATTGATAGGGAACATCAATCATTAATAATTATAAACATATTTTATAGTGTGGTCCCTTTCTGCATTAAAACCTATTCTAGAGTGGGATAACAAGAACTAGTTGTTAAGAGATTCCATTTATAGGGATACAAGTTACCTGGATCTGTCAGTGAGTTTCATGGGCATGAGTTGTTTTCCATAGTTATTAGGTTCCATTTATTAGGGTCACATCATTGCAAACCTCGTTATAGCCAAACTCAGTTACATAGAAATACATTATTGGGTTCCCCTGGTGGATATAGTCATCTCAAAAAAGAAAAAGGTCATTATTGTGATGGGTGATGTCACATGGATCACGATTTCCTAACCAGTTGAGAAAATGAGTGATGGCATGCGAAAGATAAACCACCATTGAAGTGGAAACACTGCCATCCAGGATATCATAGGAATGAATAGGGAACCCATAGAGTGGTTGTACTTTTATTTGAGATTGTTTAGATCTAGAGAGAGGAACTATTTGTGGGGGATAATTTTATAATGAACTCCCACCACCACCATGATGAGGCTTTCATGGTGGTTAGTGATCCAGTAGTTATGGTTGGGCATAGTTACTAGATACTAAGGGATATGGTAATGCTAAATACTAAAAAAATCTATGCATGAATTTTTTTTATTCTACACTTTATCTAGTATTTATATATGAATTTTTGGGACATTACATAAACATATTATAATTGATGTGATGTCTATAGATTCCGGTTGAGGCATTATCCCCTCAACTACATCATGAAGTTCCTATAGGGATTTATTTTTCACAATAGAGTATCTACATGTTTTGTGACGTGGCACTCAATGGAGAAAAATTCTATTGGAATGATTAGCTAATCATGATAAATCCTTATGATTTAATACTAGGTATAAGATGGTTTTCTTTTGTTCAGGCCAAGGAAGACTATCCTTTTAGGTTGGATAGATGAAATTGGGATGATGGGATGATATTATCCTTTGCGGGTGAGAGAGACCTCATGGATAGGTGAGAAGGTATTGTGATAAAGAAGTAACAACCCATCACCGATCAGATGGCATGTTTTTTCCTTAGTTCAATGGGCTCTTCAGGCATCTAGATTCATTTAGGGGAGGAGGAATTAAAAGATGGTTTCACCGAGGATATTCCATGCCAACATTCAATGAGGGATACAGACTTCTACATTGACATGAACCCAGTATTGTATCAATATATTTTGAGACATATCAGATATCCCTTAATGTTATCATTGTATAAAAAGTGTATTTGAAGAACCCTCAAGTGATGTTCTTTTTCAAAAACTATGTGTCCTTGTGGGATTATCTTCATTTGATTATATAAAAAATAAAAGAAGGTCATGAGTATTTAACTGATTATCACCACTTGAATGAGGCACTGATAATGAAAAACTACCCAACCTCGACGATTGAAGAACTCTTGGACCCGTTTTGAGGTAATATTTGGTACTCATAGATCGATCTTAGGTCCAATTACCCCCAGTTGGGGGTTTTTGAGGATTCTATTTGGAATATGAAATTCCAATGTTTAAATCGACACTATGTATTTCTAGTGATTCCTTTCAGTATGATGAATCCCCCCTTAGTGTGTATGAATCTAGTAAGCCATATGTTACAAACATACATGAATATTTTTTGGTTGAATCTTTTAATGACATAAAAATTTACAATACTTCATAGGAGTATCATCGAGTGAATCAGATGATGGTCTTACACATACTCTAGGGTCACTAGAATTATGTTAAATTCATAATGTTCTAGTTTTTCATCCACGTGGCTCACATTATGGTCAATTTAATTTTAGAGCATGGATTATCTATGTACCAATAAATGATAGAAATATTTAATTCTTGGGATCCATACAAGAGTGTGGTATAGTTTAAAAGTGTTCATAGCATGGTGGGGTAGTACCTGAGGTTTATGTCTAACATTTCAAGAGTAGCAGTCCCATTGACACTCATGTTGCAAAAAGAGAAGTTTTTTACCTAGACTGAGGAGTTTTAGGGATATTTTGAGTATTTGATGACAAGGTAGGTTTTTGTTACAGTGTTTAGACTACTAAAGGAGGGTGTGGAGTACATAGTTTCTTTTAATTCCTTTTGATGTTGTATCCTTTTCATGTTGATGTAGATAGAGGAAGTGATCACATATGGGTTAAGGTAGATGAAACCCAATGAGAAGAACTATGCTACTCAATACCTATATTTTTTACATTTAGTCTTGTAGCATAAGGCATGGAGAAAATTTTTTCTTGGTCGAAGTTTGTTTGTTTACATAGACCAACAGAGTCTCAAGGATATTTTCACTAAGTGGGGACATAAACCAAGAAAGAGTCCTTGGATAGAGTTCCTACATGACAAAGACATTGAGATAGTCTCTACCCCCAGGAAGTGAAATGTGGTGGTATATTCCCTTAGCAATAAGTACCTTTCTCACATGGTGGAATAGGATTATAAGCATTTAGCTTCATTGCAGCTAAAAAAGATGTAGGATAGGTGTTGTTTTTTTCTTCAATTGATGGTGGTGACTCCTCCACTACATCTTTTCATTAGAGAATCCCAATCGAGAGAAAAATACTATGAGTTTCTACGTTACTAGAAATCCTCAAACGATTCACTATATGGATTGTCTAATTGTGGGGAGGATGTCATCCTTTTGTAGAGATGGAAGGTTGTTCAAATGAAGTTTTAAATGTATGTGATGATGCTTTTTAACACTTCAATCACGGTTGTGCATCCTTGTGTGAAAAATATGTACAATGAAATTTAGGGGTAGATTTTATTGGATGTCATGAGGGGGAGAATTGCCTAATTCATCTCTCAATATTTCATATGTCAGCATGTGAAGGCCGATCACCAAGTTCTAGCAGGTTTGAAACAACCTCTGGAGATCCTAGAGTGGAAATTGGGTTTCATATCGTTAGAATTTTTTACTTGAACTCTACAGATAGTGATTGGGATTGAATATTTTTTTCTGATAGTTAAATGAAATATATTGTTTTTCCAATTTCTTACAATAAGTGATAAAGGACAGTGGATATTTTGGGGAAGTTGTATGTTTGAGAGATCATTTGGCTTCCTAGGGTACCCTTAATGATTATCTCCAATTAGGATTTGTGTTTTACATCATAGTTGTGGAGAGGAATGTGTGATGCATTAGAGACCCAGTTAAAGAGGATTATATTATTCAACCCTTAGACTAATGTGAATACTTTGAGTACTATCCATGTATTAAGGGATATGTTAATAGAATTTGTAATATGATTTTTAAAAGATTAAATGATCACTTAACATTATTAGATTTCACTTATAAAAATTGATATCATGCTACAATCAGTATTGACCCTTTAAAGACCACATATGGGTGACCCAATAGGTTAAGATTATAGAGACATATATTATTAGACCAGGGATGGTATAGGTGATGATAGGTAATGTACGAGTAATTTCTTAGTGGATTATTTCATCCCAGAACTGATATAAAACTTACATAGATCATTTTCATAGTCCCATGATGTTCGGGCAGTGAGACCATGTTTTCATGAGAGTTCCTCGATAATGAGGATTGTGGAGGTTTGGATATTGAGGAATGTTATCCAAGAGGTTCATCAGGATGTTTGAGGTTCTACTGAGGGTTGTTTAGATTTATACCTCCTATAATTACCCCGTATAATTTGATTTGTTGCATGATGTATTAAATTTTTTGCAACTGATGAGATACATGTATTATCTAATTAATGTTATTGAACGGGGCGAGCTGGACATCAAGGTGAGATCGACCTTTATAGATTACCTAGTGAAGAAAAAGGATTTACGACCTAGGATCCTATGGGAATTGACTATTCCCTTAGTTCATGTGTTGTGGAAGTACATAACCATGTAGGGGAGATCCTAGGAGTGATAGACTAAGATGAAGTCTCAGTATCCCAACTTTTTTTATATTTTAATTTTCAGGTTGAAAATAATTTATTAGGAGAGAATGTAGAGACACGGGTCTTGAATGAATATCATTCACATATTTCTTTGTATATATAAATATTTATCCAAGGAGATGGAATGGTTTTTGGGTGTCTTAAAACATAATGAATAATAAAAACATATTCATATATTTTAATGTATGTCCATTCATAATTTCAATGAAAATGACCATTACCATTATTTGGGCCTTTGATGACTCTTTAGTTTATTATAGAATTTGGGGCTTACTATTCGAGCAACCTAAAGTTATTCAGCACTGGATGTCTTTTTATGTAACCAGTTGGAGTGTGTATAATTAAAATTAACAATTAAACATATTAAATTTATTTTAAATAACATAAATTAAAAAATATATCAATACTTTATTTTTAAAAATTCAATGGTTAGAAGCATAACCCTAGGATCCTTTGAGAGGATGACAATGGTAATTCATTATTGGGTGAATGAGATTGAATGATGTACACAGATCGTATCTAGGTGGATCGACAGTCAGAAAATGTAGGGAATCATCTTCATCACTTGAGAACATTTTTTCCCCAATGATTGATCCATAATATGGTGGTGATATTTATTTTTTGATTTTGACCTTATTTATTTTAATCTATAATTATATTTATTCAGCATTGATTTTTTTTGTTTTCCAGTCATCACATGATCTGAAGTATTTATTTATTATATTTTATCCAATTAAATCCCTTTTTTATTTTAATCATGCCCCTTAGAAATCCTGATTACATAACCTATGGTCAAGAAATCTCAAAAATGATTATTCACCTTATTCATGTTCTTTTCTCCTACTGTTATTAATGTTCTTCATTGTTGGAACATAGGGTTTTGGTTTTACATTTTTTATGCTAATTTGAGAGCATTTGAACCCCCAGATTCAATGTGGATTCAAAAATTATGAATCGATTGGTGATTCTTAGATGAATTAGTAATATTTTTGGGTTGAAGTTGATACCACCATAGATCTAGGATCTGTAGCAGTGATGGAAGATTATAGAGGTGACAACAAGGAGACATGTAGGGTTTGGTTAGCGAAAAATCATCCCCATGTGATAGATCTAACATATGCATCCCCATATTAGTGTCCCTACTGTGTTTTATAGTGGAAACAGCATATGAAGTATCATGAGAATGACACATGATGAAATATAGGTTTATGAGAAAAAGGACACTATAAGTTGTGTGGTCAAGGAAAAAATGTTGGGTAATCTTCCAAGTTATTAAGATATGTTTTTAAGGAGGATATGGATCACATGACGTGTTGATAGGCCCACACACCAGGTGAACCTCTATAGGAAGCCAATACGTGTTTCAGTTGCACATGGTTATGACCCTATATAAGAGTAAATTTCATGTAATCAAGGATTACACAGACACAACCATAGGTACAAGTGCATGGCCTGTTAATCAACTAAGACCAAGTACACATCCCACTACATTATAATTTTCTAATGTAAATGAAAATGACTATGGGAAAATACAGAGGCCATAGATTGATGAGACATGCCTTCTGGTCCTATAAATTTTAGGTAGTGATACATTTATATCCAAACCATGTAGTATCAATGAACTTACAAGGAGTCCAGGTGAGGTCATAAGATGTGTTACCCCTGGTACACACAGTGTATTTTTATCAAGGACATCCACCTTTCATATATACTTCTTTTAGACTCAGATTCTGGACAATCAGTAGAATATCCTAAGTAGTTTTCCTTGTAGAATTTGATGGTATAATTAATGTAGGATTATGAGATTCCATGTTAGTTTTTATAGTGTGATGCCTCTTTAGGTGAATTTTTACTAGAGGAAATGATTAAGTATGATCATCAGAGAGAGTTAGGGATTTCCAACCCCTATCACTCTAAGGTGTAGGTCCCTCGTACCCTTGAAAATTGTAGAATGGAATCCCCATGAAATACTTGGTTATGGGTCATGTACACTCTGATTTTCTTCCCCCATGGTACTAAAGAACACATCATATACCCTCTATGTGGGAACCCTATGGTACTAGGGAACATTACATATACCCACAGAGTTGCAGCCTCTGACACAAAACAGTGTGGACCCTCTATCGTACCAATCTATTTTCACCTCCCAATCATTATAGGGAATCGATCACCTAGAATTTGACTGGAACCAGATGACATATAAGGGTGGGGATCATCTAAATATCTATTGAGTGGAATCCAACTTTTATTCCAAAGTAAGGGTCCTTAGTCTAATAAGTAGTATCAACTTATCACACGGGTGATCTGGTCCTTTATTCGATATTTTTATCCTCAAGATGTGGAAAGTGGACTGGTATGGGTAATACATATGTATTTCTTTGATAGAAACATGAGATGCTTGGAATCAATGATTAACTATTAGTGTTGTTGGGAGACTCATCATATTGGGATGATATGTGAGATAGAAATCCCTTTTCTCTCTCATCTCGGTTACTTTTAAGAATTATATATTTAGGTTTTATTACTGTCTTCTATTGGGTGGAGATGATTATTCTATCATATATTTATATTTATTCCATTTTGATTTCAGGGTTTTCTATTGGGTATGTATATAATCATCCCTATATAGACTTTTCCCATACATGTCATGTTATATAAAGATGAGGGATATTTTGACAATGTCATCAGTACAGCCTAGTGATCATTGGGTGTATAGGCCATATATGGTGGTAGTTCTGGGAGATCCGGATCTGGTATCTCTCAACAATTTTTTATTTTAGTTTTTGTTAGGTGGGGACTTCATTTCTGGTTTGGCATTTATTTTTCCCATCTACACATTGGATGTATTTTTTTTACTCAGATATATTCACTGGAGATATTCCATATATTTATTACTCTATATATTAATATCATTGATTATAACACATCTACACTATTGTATAGTGATGATTGGGTGTTTCCATACATTCACAAAAGGAAAAGGCCCCTAGTTTAAATTGTTACTTATTGTTCCCTATTTCTATCCCCTATCCTATTAGTGTTAGTATTGGAGTTGTGATCGATCATACTTCCACTAGCCAGGATACCCTGGTGGGTCACGTCATTACAATTATGCTCGGTCAACCTATTTTTCAATTAATTTCTCTTTAATATGTACAAGTTGTTGAAATCAATTTCTATTTTAGTGTAATTCAAAACTATATCTTTGTAATTTGAAAAGTTCAAATAGAAAAACACCCTTTGTGTAATCGACTTTTACCCATCGATGAAATTATCAAAATTGATTTCTAATCTACATACATGGTCTACAACATTTCTGGATAATTATGTACAGTTAGAATAATATTCAAAAACATTTATCTCCACCATTTGATGAATAATTTTTAATTTCCATTCCATTTCTTCTCTTATCTCATAATATGGAATTCCTTATTGAAATATTCTATAAAAGTCACCCATTTTGGGTTATTTATCTCATCTTCCATGATAGTGTTTTGAATTACAAATGACTATTTGTAAAAATATCCCTTCTAATGATAGAAAACCATGATTAATTTTTTCTTTTCACTACTACCAAAAGAAAGAATGATATTCTATTGGTTCTTTATCCATTGTTTAGCTACCAATGTGTTAGAAGTTCCACTGAATGTTGAGGGTTGTTATCACATGAAGGGGTCAAACATAGTTATAATATATTTTTTATTTTTTGGTATCTCTATGATTTCATGAATTGTTTTCATTACCAATGTAAACAATTCTAATGTCCTTATGATATGATTATCCCAAACAACATATTAATTTACTTTTTCTAGAAATGTAACATTTTATTGACTACAAGGGCTGATAGAAGTAAAATTCATCAAATTAATAAACATCTACCTATAATATAAATAACATAATGAGTCAAGATATTGAATTGAAATATAAAATTTCTATTTATAATTTTAAATTGTTTCCCCTAAATCTAGATATTTATTTGTTGTACTAGTTCTATCTGACTATGATCTGCTAAATCTACACCCCTATATTTGTACAAATGTTTCCATGTTACCAACTATAAAAATGCATGCTTAGTAATCATAGAGATATTAGTTACATTAAATTAATCATACTGTATAAATGAGTTTTCATTGGATAAAATATCTTAGTAGTTTGGGAATACTAGTTCAGTGACACATGAGATACTATTATAGTATTTTTCTATCTATATAATCCCTCGCATTATCCAAAAAAATTATCTAAAAATGCGATCAAGAAAAAAATCAATTTTTATATGTTTAATTAGGTTACATGAATTTATTTTTTGGAAATATAGTTTATAAATTAATTATGGTCATTTTTTTAAATGTTTTAGAATTAATTTATTTTTGTGTGAATAGTGAAAAAAAATAACATGTGTTTCTCTTTTATGAAATTGTGTAAATAAATGAATACTTTTAGAGATTAGGAAAACACTATTATAAACTAAATATATTTTTAATAAGTAATATAATTCAAATAAAAATATAATTTTTGACCTATAATTATATCCTTTATTTTCTAGAATTCTAATTAATGTATTTGTACAAATAAAATCAATTCATAGTTCTTTCTATATCCTAGTAAATTATATAGAGGAATAAATTAGGTTTACATTGGATTTTAAATTATAAAAGTAATTTATTTTTTTTATAATAAAATTTATTCCTTTAGTATCAAATTTATAAATGAATTTAATAAAAAAATATTTTAAAAATTAAAAAAAAACAGGTTTATGGAAAGTTTTTTTTGTCACATTTACAAGTTCGATATTAAAAGAATTTCAAATAATTTTGGAAATATATTTTGTTCAAATAAAAAAAATATTTATAAACATAAAATAATTTTTTTTTAAATATTTCACATTATTTATTTTTCACTATTAATAATAACATTGGTAAAAAAATTAATTACCATAAGAAGAGCCAAAACATGTTTAAAGGATTACAACTAAAATGGTAAGAGTTAAAATGACCTAAAAACATTTATAAATTATATTTCCTAGAAACATATCTATTCTATATCATCTCATTAATAATTTTGAGTCATTTTAGAGCTTTTTATCTTGATTAATACATTAATATATTTTAATTATTTTAAAAATTCCAAGTGTGGCCTCTCCCTCCCTTATATAATGACCTATCCATTCTTGCTCACAATTAATAATACTTAAATAATATCCAACACCTACCAAAATACCTTCTTAAAATACCTCACCATGAATATATATAACCTTATTTGAACATAATACCAACCCTATAATAATAAATTAGCAATCTAAAGAAGATTGTCCAAAGAAGACCTATAGCACTTTACTGAGTGCATTCATTTTATTTATTTCTATACCACCATCCATTATATGTGAACCATATTTGAACAAAATACCAAACCTATATGTGAACCATGATTATATAATAACAACATTTAAATTTTATTGATGATTAACCATTATCAAAATTGAATTCATAATACCTCAAAAAATTTAAAAGGATACATTGATTGATGTCCCGCATGACACGCAACACCGAAATCTAACAACCATGAAATATTATCATATAAATCAGAATATTCTTAACTAGTTGATTAATTTATGGGAGTTAATATGTGTAAAAAAAATTTAAATATAAAATTAAAATTCCAAAAATAATTAAAAATCCTTGATAAAATCTTTGGAAATAATAAGTCATTTTTTTGAAAAGTCTTTTTATACTTTAAAAATTCATTTTATTCAAACATGTATTTAGTTATTTTTTATGAAATAGTATTATATCTAATTTATATGAAAATTTTTAATACTATTTGACAAAAATTATAACATTTCTAAAATCATTATATTAAAATTATCCTATGTTGAAATTTTGGTATTTATTAGAAAAGGCTGAATTTTAAATGAATAGTGAAAAATAAAAATATTAAAGAAAACATTGTATTCTTTCTAACTATTTACAATGGACATATTTTTTATTTAGTTTTAAAATATCATTACATTTTTTTCTATTTTAAAAATATCATTCATTTTTATTATAATTTACATTGTGTTTACTTTTAATATAAAAACATTTTTTTATAATTAAAATAATTTTTTTTTTCAAAACCATTTTCATCAAATTTTTTGGAATTTATTTTAAAAATTATTTATTCCTATTAATGGACATAAATTAAAAAAAAATTTATTTAGGATTTGGAATTATATAATAAAAAATTATTAAATAGTTCACCATTATTTTTTCTCATTGTGAATAATAACCAAGATAAATATTTTTCACCTCAATAAGGGTAAATTGGGTAATTAAGGTTAAAAATAATGTGATAAAGCATTAAAAATAAATCTAACAACAACCTTATTTCTATTGGATGTGTTTAGTTCCATAATAATAATCCAATGTTTGTGGATATTGAAACATAGTTATAATTTTCTTCGACAATATGTTTAATATTAATTTATCAAATAATAAATACAATATCAAATACTAATTATTATAATAAAACTAATATTTTTTTATTAGGATAAAATGTTGTTGTATTTCATTTCAAACTGTTATGTGATAAATTAATGCATTTAGTATTATAGAAATATATTATTTATTTTTATTAATTGAATAATTTCATTAAATTCTTCCAAACCTTCAATATTGTCAATGTTAACATAACATAAAAATAAATTATATGATTTTAAATACATTAAGAATTATATTTTTTTGGGTGATTTATATTTTTCCATGATTTATATAGATAAATATAATTATTTAGTTATATGGTAAATTTTTATATTCTAACTACATTATTTTCCCGATTTATCTTAATGCCAATAATATGAATAGTCCCGAAAAATGCGTTTTATGGTATTTTCTGGTAAATAATATTTTATTAAATTATTTAAAATTATGGATTATATTATCTCTGGACAATGTAATTGGTTATGGTCATTAATTTTACATATTATCCATTTGTGTCCAAGTTTTCTTTTTGTTGTGCCTCTCTGAAACCCTAAATAATAATGACATTATTATTATAGTAATCATTAAATGGGTTAAGAGGTGGCTAAAACTAAGTGAAATGGGTAAAATATAAACTAACATTTCAAAATTTTAATATATGAGTTTTTTCTACAAAAACAATTATCTTATATTATATATTTATCATTGTGGTTTCATGTTAACATTTATATTAGTTTATATTAACTCAATAAGTAATTTCAAGAGTTCCCCTCTCCTATCTTATAAAAGGACACCACCTATCCTCTCATACATTCACTTCTCGAGCCAAATAAACCCCCCATCAAATGAGATAACATATTAAAATCCTATATATATATATATATATTCTATATTTCGTGTTATTATTAGAGGAAATTATTTAGTATCATTGAAGAGAGATCCAATGGAGGTTGTTTAAATATGGGGTAATCATCTTAATTAAGAATTTTCATTTTAATTTATATTCTACCACTTTCAATTCTGTTAAAAAACAACAATAAAACATAATAATATCCAATATATTAATATTTTATTTTTTTAATTAAATCTATTTATTCATCTCCTTTTTTCATTAAAAGGAATATGAAACCATCGTCTGTTTGTACGTACGAACTACACTAGCAAAACTGATAAATTTCATTTATCATCACATAAATTCATAGATGGTTATTATGATGGATTTAATTTATATATATGATATTAATAACATGATTATGAATAAATAAATATAACTTATCATCTATTTTTGTATCATTCCAATCATTATAAATAGAATCATTTCACAAGAATACATATTGATTACCATCTCGATGTGGTGTACATATTTCTTCAACACCGCCTCACATTGATTATTATAAGGATCAATAAAATGAATTTGTTTTATATGTATGAAATAATAGTGAATCTAAAAATATAATTTTTTATATAATTTCTTATTTTTCTATTCAATGAAAAGTAGAAACATAGTATGTTTGTACATGAAGACTACCTCCTCATGATACGATGTATATTTTTCATGATCTATTTTTTTGAATGATAATAAATTTTCATTAATTCAAAAAAATTAAGTATATCTTGATTATCATTATGTAGATGATGAAATAGTGACCCATTTCACTCAATTGACCTACCAATGTAATTTAACAATTATGAACATGATGTACTCATATCATAAATTGTATACTTAACTGATTAAGTAATAAAATTTCACCATGTAATAAATTGTATAAATTGTTAAATTATAAAGAAATAATCTTGGAAAACAATTATAAAATATTTAATAATTAATATATTTCTATTATATTTTAATTAATGGATATAAATATATATCAAGTTGGGACCTTATGTAATGAATTTCTTAAGCCCATTTCCATTCATTGGGATATAAAAATTATTAATTTAAATTTTTATTACATGATTGTGTTTTAACTAGTTTAAAAATAATTTTACACTATACATGTATTTTTTAAAAGTATTTTAAAAATATCACATAACCACTTGATATATTAATTACCTATAAAAAATTTCTCTTTATAAGGGTTTTCATTTTTATAATCTATTTTTTGTAGGACATGGTTCATATAATGTAGAATTTTTTAATTATATGGTTTCATATCTATCACATTTATGAGTTTATATATATTAAATAATTAAATTTATAGTATTTAAATATCCATATCACTTTTTTTTGTTCAATGAGTTTTTATTCTAATTTTACCAAAGTGGTATAGGGTTTTTGTTATAATCCCATTTTATTTATGGAATATTTATATTCAATTTTACATTGTGGAACTTGTATGATCCTATATTATTTAACCACATATAATTTCATCCCCTCTAATTAGATATGATAATTAATTGATTTATTTTTATTTTCCACTACTTTATACTTTGGGAGAAAAACATAATAGTTTTTCGAAAAATTGAAATTATTTGTCCATTTATTTTGGAATATTCTCACTTATTCAATTTTTCAAAAAAACATGAATGATTCACCAATAAAAATGATTTTTTAAACACATTTTTAAATATATATTAGTTATTTAAAAGTTATTAAAAATAATCATTTAATCATTTCTCATACGATGAATTTTTTCTTTCTTTACTATATTTCGAAAAGAATATTTTTATTATATATATAGACCACCTTTTCTAGTTGTCATAAACATTAATATCCTTTAATATTCAATTATATGTTTCTCTTTTTATTTTAAATGAATATAATTTTGTCAGTCATTTGGGAATTTTTTATTTTTAATGGTACTAAAAGAAAAGGGAATATTTCCATGATTTCAAATAAATATTTTAAAGGTTCTTTTAAAAGTATTTTCATCTATGTTAATATCCATTAATGATTCTTCTAGGTCACAAGGAATATTATCTTATGATACAATACACATTATTTCTCTAGATTGATTATGATGAGTGTTTTAATATTATTATCATGAACCCTATTTCATTTCCATAGGTACATGAAACTATAAATGAATGAAATTTTTTATTAAAATTATGATTCTGAACATGAATTATCATATATGTTATATTGATGAATGGTACATATAATTTTTTATGAATATGAGTGAACAAAATATATCTCATGATTATGGGTGAGACAGATATAGAATATATGATGGGTGAACCTAATATAGTTCTCCAATGCATTGGGTAATGATCATTTTCATTAAAGGTATGAATATGAGATTTAACTAGAGTGGTTTCTCCTTTGGATTTAATTTGGATCCACTTAAATCTGAGATTATTATAAATTTATGATGGGGATATTATTTCAAGATACCAACATATTTTATCTATACTGTAAATATGTTTTTGAATAGTTCCTTTGGTCAATTATGTTTTTCATATAGCCCATGATGGATAATTTTATGAATCTTTTCTTATGTTAAATTTGCATCCTGTGTCTCAAGATTTATGATCCTAATTTTTATTGGAATTAATTCTCTTATTTTTTGATAATTCACATTGATTATTTGATCATAACATTATTCACATATTATTCTAACTGATAATATTCCATTATTAATGCTTATGTTTACCTAACTAAGTAATTATGATCACCCATTTTTCTAAAAATTTCTTGGGTCATTCCCCAACTATAAACCAATGAAATCCTATGGAATTTCCCTAATGTTTTACCTAATCCCAATGTTATGGTGAATAGTGTTATATTATCATAGAAAAATCATTGGGATGATTTCACCAAATAACTACAAACAAAAAAAAACCAAACATGGTACATAATAATTAGGATACAATAAATCATTTAATATAATAAAACATAAGATGACTCCTGAAAAAAATACCATATATCATTATATAACCAATCCAAAACTAAAAATTGATCTATATGTTTCCTCTTTTTCACTTCCATAAATAACTAACTCACTTCATGGTTGAACATGAATATAACCCAATCCTGTGAAATGGCTTATATCTTCCAGCACTATCGGAAAAAGTAATGTTTGAGAATTTAATAGCATAGAAGGTAAACACCATATAATTCATACATGCAATTTATTAAAAAAAAATATGCATAATTGTTTGAAATAAATTTATAAAATATGTTTTTATCTTTTAAATTAACAAATATAGTGTTCCGAAAATCCACTTTTAAGAAAAAAAATATATTTCCTTAAAACCAGTACTACCTTTCAAACCCCAGTTTGAAAACCAATTAAAATAATAAAACAAAAAACCAAGAATGTTCATTAGTAGGTGAAAAACAAAATAAATTGGGTATATCAATAGGAAAATTCTATAAAAAATAAATGAAATGAAAGTACAAGAAGGAATATGCAAATAGAGTAATTAGAAAATGGTGTCAAAAAACAATACTAGAACATAAAAGATAGTCATCCCAGGAATTTACTAAACAGATCAATATATGACAATAGATATACTTAGTTTTGAACTATATATCACTATATGATGTGATCCACAGTCTTCCAAAAACCTTGTTACTTTATACTTGTCACACTAGTGGAAAAACCTACTCCGTCCATTTGTCTACCCAAGGGTTATATTCCTTCTAATTGATACTAAAAATAAAATGAATCAGGTCCCTATAAAGGAAATTTAGGATCACATGATGATAACATAAAAGATATGTGATTAGTTTCTCACCCATATGAAAATTACAAAAATTCCAATGTGCATATGTTTCCATATCCCTAACACCATCCACGTGTATACCCCCCATAAAAATAATGAAAACCGTTGTGGTTCCTATTTTAAATAAAATAATTCTCTTGATTCAACTAGTCCTACACATCATTGGAGTTAAAACAATTCCTGAAATAATTATAAGTACTAATTGATCCTATGTAAATGAGAATCCAAAATAGTTTTCCAAAATACATCCAACGATACCAAAGGTGCCTCAACATTAGGGATCCAACTCCATTTTGATAGGAATTACCATTCTTTCAAAATAACATTTCCAAAATGAATGAAATTTTCTAAAAACATTTTAACAGTGAAAAAATTCCTTTAAATAAATATTTATATAAAATAATATGAATAATAATTTGGGATAAATTTTAAAAACTATAGGGGGAACTGAGATGCTGGAGAGTTCTTGAAAACCCCAAGGATTTTAAAAGACATAAAATTTATAGAATTCACAATCTATATGAATGTAGACATATATATGATATCCCCTTAGATATATGTATATTCATATATCAAACCTTCATATATATGGAAATCAATTTTAATTTCTATGGTTAAATTAAAGAAACCCATTGTAAACCACATCAATAAACAATAGATTTCACAAGAACACTAAGAAATAAAGAGGTTAAAATCCAAGATAGAAACAATTAAATGAACTACATTGTTTTATTAAACTAAATAATGTCCAAATATCACTTTTGAAACACCAAAATCCTTATAAATGGTCACCTGGAATTTTATTAATCACCCAGATTAAAAATACCATATATACATTTTAGAATAACCATGTAAAACCTTTTAGAACCCCTTTTCAATCAAATTACTGACATAGAAATACAAAAAATCACTTAACAAACCACAACCATGATTAATATTTTTTAAATACAATAATTAGATCTCATTCATATCATTATATTTTTCAAAAATCAAAAGGATAGAAACACCAACCATATAGGGTGTCAATGGGTTGAAACTATAAATGGGTGAATAATAATGAATACGAGAAAAATAAAACACCATAACACCAAGAGAAATAACTCACATAATAAAACCCTAACTTTTGGGTTTTCCCCTAAGTGATCTCGTCCATAAATGAGTAAAGAAACATTAGGGGAGAATATTATAAAATGAAATGAAACCAAAATCCTAGACAACATAATAACAATAAAAGGTGAAGATTTAATCCAAAAATGAATGACTAATAGATCTAGGGTTTGGTAGTTCAATCATACCTAAAATAAAAATGGAGGAGTATATTTTTGGAATAGAGGTTTTAGGATAGGAGGGGAAAATATATAAATTAAATATTAATGATTCTAGACATGATACATAGTTAGGAAAAAATGGATTACCAAACTATGCACTAACCAAGTAGACTATATTGGAATGTCATGGATGCCTCACATGTGTTTCCTTCATATTTTGGAAGCCATGTATAAACTATTCAAGTAAACTATGTCCAATTGATAGACACCACCACTCCCTTTCCACATGGTTTATACAAACCATTCAAAATCCATATTCAAGGTCTCTATCACAAAAAAAACCCCTCTACGATTACTCCTCATATTTTTTGGGCTAAAAAATGTGAAAACCATGAAAGAAAAAACATACAAGATAAAAAATAAAGAATAAATACTCCTATAATCATATGACTATATGGTTTATCTCTTAAAAATTTATGTGAACAATGGAATAAAATAAAAAAAAATCCCAAAATTCAAAACATTCATCAGTTATTCAACTAATAAACCATAAACATGATCGAAAGAAGAAAAATAATGAAAATAAAAAACGAAAAAAATAGTCCTGATTTGAATATTATCCCCCCCCCACCAATTATATAACCAAGAAGTGACCCAATCAAAGACGGAAAACAAATGTGATTCATCAATCTCGAAAGAAAACTCCTTCCATGAATACACAATTTTAACTCAATGCCATGAAGAATGTGTATCCCGAACCCATAAACAAAATTAAACCAAAAATCATAGTGTGAATCCCCAATTCCATAATTCACACATGACCATATTAAGATATAAAAATAAACACACCTAGACTAGGTCTCCCCACTATTTAAGAAATTAACTAGCATGGTGGTCGAAATAATAAGAGAACATCATGAAACCATTATCCCACATGACAAATGACCAACCACAAAAACTAAAAAAGGATCCAGGTCAAAACAAAATTCAGAATTTCATCAAAACACGTCTATCATTAATCCATCATGAGATAACAAAACACCCAAAAAACTAGATGACCGAAGAGAAAAAATATATTGACATACAAAACAAAATAAAATGAAAATAAATCTGAAATAGAAATGCATCAGAATATAAAAATAGTGGATTACCTTAAAAATATTATATTGAAACAGATACTAGGGTCTAGAACTAGTCTAAAAATAATTTCATTCTATCGAGTTCCCACCCTAAATAATTCCCAAATATTTTTAATATGACCAAACTAATTTAAATTCTTCTAAGTGTTGTTTAAATAAGAATTATAATTGAAAATATAACCACACTAAAAGATTATAGATTTGCAATCATTCCAATATGAAGATGTAACTAATATTGGAAAATCTTCTAAAATATTTTCCTTTTATTTACACACATCAATGAATGGGGAATTAATACCAGTACCAATAGAATTTACTCTTACAACCCACACTATCTTCCCTCTATAAACTCACTCAGATATGAATACCACTTCCTCCATATTATAGAACCATATTTTCATAAATGAAATAATTCATTTATGGAACATGATGTGATTACCCCACACAATGTTATGTGATTTAAATAGATTTGAAAATTAAATTTCTCAAGAAAAATTTTGCATCCCCTTGATGTGGTTAACATATTCCTTAACTTTCAATTAACCATGCACAATACAAATAATATTATCCATATTCTTCATCATCCCCGTTGGGAGAATCCACTAAATAAAAGTCTTTTTAAATATCCTAGATGATATCCTAATTTGAAATGAGTAAGAAGAAATCATTATCCACTAATTGAAATTGGGTCCCATGAACAAACCCAATACAATGCCTAGCCTCAATAATGATGAGGCTTCCAAGGACCTAAAGACACATTAAATTAACTCTAGCCACTTTAAATCCTCTAAAAAAACTTGGACACCCTGGATAGTGGGAGATAGTCAAGAGGATATTGGATCCCTTGATCAAATATGAGATAAGGTAGAGTCAAAAACTGTAAGAGACTATAGAAACCTGATTGAGACCTTTCTAGGTATAATGATTTATATAACATAAAACTAAATATATATCATTGGAAAAACAAATCTCAACAAAACATTGACAGATATAATACCTCAAACACATATTCCTAGCTTATAAATCAAATAATCAAAAATATAATGTTCTAGAAACCACAATTTCATTTAAAAATTCATATGATTTTAACATGTCATAATCATTTCAAATAACAAAAATATATCCACATTCAATTTTCAATTCCAATTCCTCTTCATTAAAACCAATCTAGATCACCTAATTTTAAAAAAAAAAACCTTAAATTTCTTTTCGAAACCTCAAAAATAATATAAAATAAAACCCTTTCAGTGGATTTAAAATTCTAAAAACCATTTTATATTTAAAATTCACCCACACCGAACAACACAATACCAGAAACATAACCCATAGTTAGGGAACTAGTTAAAATGTATGAGTTGTCCAAATTATTTATAAGACCATGTGCTAGGAATGAAAATACCATTAGAATCATAATTAACCATGTCGTCAGGATCCACATAGTTTGATATTTTATTTTATATAACTATATAACACTATCTCAAATCCATTAAAATATTCCAAAATATAGAAACTCATCTTACCGGGAAACCAATAATAAAAACCCATAGAAAATAATTATAAAAAACATGTACTAACTATCTTTCGTATCTCATGTTCCTTCATGAGTGGTGGTGATCAGGAATTGACACATGAATAAATTTGTTGGCCCCAATGACCTAGTCTCTAGTCCACTAGACTCACCAAATATAATAGGGTTTCAATAATACCATTTTTTCCAAACCATCCTGGATCATCCTTGAATCGAATACCAAAACTAGACAATTGAATGTCTTAAAGGGTGTACCTGATCCCCATTGGCTAATGAAAAGAATCAGGGTATCCCAAATAAACCATTAGGGATTATTTCTCCCAAAACAATAAATAAAAAATAAAATACAGTACATAGAATAAGTATGAGGAAATTAAAAGTCAATGAACATAAAGGAAACATAAATAGAATCAAAAAACAAGAAACACAAATTAAACTATGACCAAATTAACTCAAATAATATTATCCGGGTGACTTATTCTCACAACTATCCACAAAACCAACCTTATTCATTAGTAAATATAAAAAAAACATTTACCTATAAAATTTCTTTGGTCTGTCGATGTCATGTGGAATGAGTAGGGTGTGAGCATACAAAAACTTAGTATATGTACATAATGAAATACATAAATTTATATTTTGGAATCAATAAATTAAAAATATTTTGAAATAAATTTATAAAATATATTAATTTCCTTGAAATAACAAAAACAAAATTTCAGAAATACTTTTACAAAATAAAATAGCACATACTTTATGGAATAATTTCACCACTTCAAATACCATAATTAAACAATCACAACAAGAAAACCACAGCCTAGGTAAGCGTGTATGTAGGTGATGAAGAACTATACACAAGAATATGGGTTTATACATATGTTAATTATAGATGAAATAGAATCATAAAAAGTATATGGAGGAACATGTAAATAAAATAACATAAATATGGTTTCACATTGAAATATTGGAACCTATAAGAATGTAGTCATTTGAATGTCCAAAGCATCCTAATATGTTATCATATATGAAATAATTTAGGAACTATCTTCTAGTTTATAAAGCAATGCATAGTCCATCACAAACAAGGATTCCCTATACTAGCCTATATGGGTTCTATTCTATCTAATTGGACACACATTAATTATCTATTAGACCTCTATATTTTTTCTAGGTTCTTATGATGATATTATAATGAAAAAAAGATTATATCATCAAAGTTAACAATATCATTGATGTAAAATAGAATTCCTTTCCCACTCCTCAATACTATCTATGTAGAGACCCTCTCCAACTAGAGTAACACCATGGGGGTGTGTATAAAATAGATACTCATTCAATGGTTCCAACCTAGTCTACACGTCACGATAATCCAAACCATTTTCCAAAAAATACATAATGTTTCCAATCAAGAATAATTGAAAGAGGATCGACAATAATTTTTCTAAATAATTATAAAGGTACCAATGGGTAATTGAAAAAATAGATTCTATAAAATATCCATGTTATGTACCTTCCATTCCAAAATGATTTCAAAAACCATGTAATTTTTTTAATTAGATTTATGAGGTTCCAAAATGCCATTTCAAACAAACTATTAGAAAACATAATTTGAAACCACATTTGAGAGACATTTCAAAACCAAGAAAACATTTTGAAGATGTTACAGAAACAATAAATAGTTTTTAAAAAGGTGAAATTAAGATGAGAGATGAGATACTTTGAGAAAAAATGGATTTAAGCAATTATACGATATGGAATTTACTATTTATATGAATGAATCAATATATTTTCACACCATTTTGACATATAGATATGGACATACCATATATTTATAGATATGTACATCCATTATAATTTATATCATTTAATAAATTAAATATAAGGGATCATAACATCTAAGTATAGGAGATATCGCATTATCACCAAACCATAAAGAGGCCAAAATACAAGAAAAATTGAATTCCAAATTCCCCAAAATTATATAAAGATCCAATAAGGCCAAAATAAATTTTAAAACACCCAAATCCATATTAAATAAAAATTATAACATTATCAAACACTTATAATATATATACCTTAGATACATATATGAATAACCTTGAAAACCTTTGAAAATTAATTTTTCCATTAAATCACAAACACATAATTCCAGAAAAATAACATAACAAACTCCAATCCTGAAGAACACATTTGAAATAAATTTATAGAACTCTTGCATTACACTATATATTTAAAAATGTAAGATGTTGAATATTTATTTTGTACAAGGTGATACAATTGGATATATTTTATGATCATAATGATAAAAACCATTGAGGTTGGTATCAAAATTTGATTCTAGTTATTTTGGTTAATTTCAAAAAAAAAATATAATTCTCTTGTGATGCATGTAATTCTGGAAAACAAAATTTTATTGAGTTTATGGTTTATCAATATATAAAATTACATATTTCAAACCATATGTATTATTATTGAATAATTGGAGAATAATTTTTTACGTATTTATATAATGGATCATAAGGTATTATCATTGTAACATCCCGGGTAAATAAAGAATAATACATTTTCATATTTATTAATATTTGTAAACTAAATATTAATTTTATTTTAAAGAGGTTTATATGTTCGATAGCGTACCTGATACGCAACAACGAGTTTATTTGAAATCTTACGTTGCACACTAGTAATATAATAATATTATTTTAAATGGTAGTTAACATGTATCCGTTGTATTGGCGGGAATGAATAGAAAAAACTAAAATATTATTATATATGTTTGTTAAATGTTTTTACATTTATGAAATAAAATATAAAGGCTTAAAATAAGAAAAGAAATCAATTTTAGGCATAGATACTCTAATATTCACTAAAAGGTTTATTTATAACCTTTTGATGGAGAAACATCCTTAAAAATAGTTTTGGTCACTTTTATACATTCTATTGGACCAAATTAAATTCTTCTTTAGAATCGGGACATCAAAATTTACTTTGTGTAATTTTTTGGTATTTTTTGATAGTGTTCATTTATAATGAATAATGAAAAATGTTGTATTTTAATTAAAAACCCTTTTTTAATATAATTTATTTATATGATTAGATTATCTTTTGAATTGGTTTTAATGTTAAATTATAATATATTTTTACCATTTAATCCAATTGTGGTCATTGGAATTAATTTCACTTTGAAATTGGACTTAAACTACTGTTAATCTTTTGATATATATTGTTTCATAAAAACACGCTATTTGTTTTGACAACGGAAATTAATTATTAATTTAACTAATAAAACTTATATGTTTTTAATTTTTTAAAATAGACATCATTTTTGAATTCAGAATTTCAAATATAGCATAGGGTGAACTTTTGGTATTTTTCTGAAAAACATCAATTTTCGATGAATAGTGAAACCACTATGTTGTAGCTAAACAACTGATTTTTTGTTTAAATGAATATTTACCACTAATGTGAATTGAATTTCAAAAATACAACATAAATGGTTGTAATAAGGATGTAAAATGTGGTTTAATGGGATTAAAATAATTTTTTTTGAATAGTAACTTTTATGTTTTATTAATCGTCATTAAAGGTAATTAGTGTAATTTAAGGGAAAGATAATGTTATAATAATATGAAATGAACTTGACACATGTCCTACCATTATTGTATGAGTCATTTCCTACCTAGATAATCCATGGGTCAACTTGGGGACCCCATGGATCCACTTGGATAAAAAAAATGACAATAATAACTTTTTATTTAAAGTTAAAATAAAAATGTCACAAACATGTATTGTTTTACTAAAACAATTTTTACATGGGGTTATACAAGTCATATTTTTGACAATAAATATCCATTATAAATATAAATATATTTCCTACATCATGATATTTTTTTTATAATTTTTAGACATTAAATAAAATAAATTAATTATGACACCATGATGATGCAACGATTACCTCATTATTTAACGATTTAAATAAAATAAAAAGATAATGTAAAATATAAACCATACACTTGTCAAAAGCCTATTGTATGGGTGTATTTAGAAGCCTTATAACCTTATACTCTAAATATAACCTTTTTGGACCATTAAAATCCGAAAAGCATTTTATAATAAAGTAAAATTTTATAACTTTCCAAGAGTGCCCCTCCTCTCCTCTTATAAAAGGCCCCCACCTCTACCACCTTACCCACACCTCTCAAGCAATTGGATCGTCAAATATCTACCCCTTTTTTCTCTCCACATCCATCTACTAATCCTAGAATCCTTACCTTTGGCAGAAATATCTTCAAGAACCCCTTTTGGTTCATACCAAGAGGAGTTACCCGATTTAAAGGTAATGTCTTCACTTGTGTTCTTTGGTTTTATTTTGCTTCTCCAACCCCATATACATTTTTATTCCTTTATTTTGTAAAAAAATAATTATATTAAATATACTAGGTTGTTTTTATGAGAATTATTCTATTTAAACTTAAACACACCTTCGTCTAATGGTTAAAGAACATATTGTTTCTGTGGTTGGCGAATTTCTACCTCACGAAACGATGATTGTTCAATCTTTATTTAACACCTTTCATGGTGTCCATTAAGATGTCACTATATTTATATATCATATATATTATGTTTATTTTTTCCTTATTTATATGTATTTTTTCATTTATTTCATACCTTTATGGGGTCCATTATGGGTAAACACGATAATTTCATTTTAAGAAGTGCGGACCACCACCCCCTAAAAGTGATCTAATTCATTGATGACATACGTGGGACATATAAAGTATGGAGTTAATGATATTATATTTGATATTATACTAGAATTATAATATACCATTATATCATTATGATTTCACTCCATTAAATATGAAATAGAAAGGAAAGTAGCGTTCATGCGTACGTATGGCTTACCGTCTCCATGAACGGTGCATTTCATTTCTTACCTCTAAATGTTATATATTATTATAAATACATGTATATTATGGATATATATGTTATATATGATATCCAAATCATGAATATAATTCTGGATATAATGAACCTTTGACCATATGAACAACATGTAATTGTAAGAAGTCCATTTTTGACGTAAGTACCATATATCAACAAAACGAACATTATTAACATAAATGATTACATAATGTTATTAACATTGAAATAAGTGATATAAAAGGAATAATAATCTTGAAAAAGGATCTTAATAGAGTATAAATTAATACTAGTTTATTATTCAGTATATTAAAGAGCGATCGGGTCAAGTCAGACACGAGGTAAGGGTCTTCGTCTCAATCTCCTTTCATTGAGGCATATTTTGTTCTAATAAAAGACATTATTTTATATGCTATATAAAATACCTCTGAATTTTCATTTCATTAAAAGGTAATATTTTTCTACGAAGATTTTTACTAAACAACAAAAAGTAATGTTTATTTTAATGTACGTGGTGACAACAACCTTTTCCGCCACCGTGAGTATTATTTGGTCTTTGGCTTCTTCAACAAGCTGTAATATTTTTAAAATGAAATAAATGCCATATACTCTTTTATGTATTTTGGTTTTAAAACGGTTTTTATAATTGATTTTTTATGTCAATATATTTAATTGATATATTGTGATCAAAATGTGGAAATGTTTTCTTTCCATTATATTTGATTTTATGTCTTCTGATTTTATAATGGTACTTGGACATTTGATGGGTGGTTACGTGTTAAACCATATGGCGGGTGGTGTCGTGAATACCAGGATGGGTGGTTACATTATAACCTCCAATTAATTGGGTATGGAAGTCGGTCGTATGGCTATTCCATTTAGTGATATGTATGGAAGTCGGTTGTATGGCTATTCCATTTAGTGATATGTGTGGAAGTCGACCGTATATTATTTCATTTAAGTATATTTATTTCCCAAGTTACCTTAATATGTTATATGTTCTTTATATGGGTTTTATGGTAATATTTTGGTTACAAAAGGGTAACTAATGATCTTTTATTTATTAAAGAGTATTTACTACTTTTTAAAAGGTTAAAAGTGTTACATTGATTAAGTATTCATGGATTACTTGATTTTTTGAAAAACTAACAATTTTCCTTCTTTGTATATACCTTACTGATCTTTTTATGGTCACCCTAATTTATTTTGAAATTTTTTTCGTAGGAAATAATGTGGAATAGGGTCAAGGATGGGATCAAGGAAAAGTCATGTTGTCTTAAACATGGAACTAGACATGAATTTTTTTAAGAGTTCATGTCATGTAAAAAAGAGAAACTTGGTAGAAGTGTCTACTATGTAATCTTTTGAGATGTAATAATTATGATCTAATTATCTAAAACTATAAACCTGAGAAGATCCAAAATGTGAATTATTCATTTAATTCAATATTATGTAATGTTTAAGGTTAGGGCCTTATAGTTGGTATTAGAGGTCGGTTTAGACAACTTTAGGAGTTAGAAAATTGTTAAATTTATAAATTAATTTATGGTATGATTGAAATGATATAGAATTTGACGATTACCATGTTGCTTCATCTAAGACATGTTTGTTCAGAATGGATTTCCATAGAGAAAACATGGAAGATATGTTGGGATGACATCAGGAGGAAGACAACCATCTAAATCAGAAACATGAGATGTTCGGAATTGGAACTGAAAAGTTTGTTGTAGTGATGGCACAGTTGAATCAGGCTATAAATGGTGGTGTTATCCATGCATGAGATCAGCCAGATCAACCACAGAGGAACATGTCAGTGGTGGAACATTTCATGAGGCAACATCCCCCATCATTTAGAGGATCATCTAACCATATGCTAGTAGAAGGGTGGATTAAAGAACAGGAGAAGATTTTTGATGTCATGGGGTGTTCAGAACATCAAAAGGTTAGTCTTGCTGCTTACTATTTTGAAGGTGAAGCTGATTAGTGGCGGTTTATGATGAAAAATATCAGGGATAGTGATGAGATTAATGATCTTCACTAGGATGAATTCAAAGGTATGTTTCTTGAAAAATATTTTCCTAAGGTGGTTCGTCTTAGGATGGAAAAACAATTACTAGAATTGAGGAAGGAGGATGACTCAGTGGATACTTATAAAGAAAAGTTCACTCGACTAGCAAGGTATTCCCCAAACTACATACAAGATCTTGATAGTAAAATCAACCATTTTTACTCGGGGTTAAAGCGAAAGTATCGAAGGGAATTATCTTCTCGTGAGTTCAAAAGTTATGAAAAACTTGTTTGATTGACAAACAACAGAATAAGAGGTCCAGTTAGCCGGAAAAGGGAGAGAATTCATCAAAGGGGCAAGGAGGTAAGAAAACCAAATATCCATCCTGTGAGAAGTGAGGTAAAATTCATCCTGGATAATGTTTATCCATGTCTGGAATGTGCTTTCAGTGTGGAAATTCTGGTCATATTTCTCGTAACTGTAAGGAAGATGATCAAGCAGGGAATGAAAAGCTAGCGGTATGATGTTTTAAGTGTAATGAAATGGGTCATTATGAAAATGAGTGTCGAACAAAGAACTCAACTGGGGAAAATCAGTCAGACTACAAGCAAAATGGGGTGGTGAAATCCTTTGCAACTACTTCCATAGATGTTGGGCCATCGAATGAAGTATTATCAGGTACACTGTTTGTTTGTTCAGATTATGTCAATGTGTTGTTTGATTCAGGGTCTACACATTCTTTCATTTTTGAGAAATGTTCTAGTAAATTAGGAATTCTATATCAAGATATGAATCCTGAACTTATGGTAAAAACACCCGGAGGAAACGTTTTGACAAAAAGAAATTATATGAACCTTCATATCCTTGTATGCGGAAAGAATCTACCTGCAAACCTCGTTGTTTTGCCTAAAGTAGAGTTTGATGTTGTTTTGGGCATGGATTGGCTTTCTTTTTATCATGCTATCATTGGCTGCAGATCTAAAGTGGTTTCTTTTTAAAAATATTTTCGGTTTCTGTACAAGAATGAACCCTTTCTTTTGATAACATATCAGGAAGTTGAGAAACTAGTAAAAGATGGAAATGAATGTTACCTTGCACGTATTGTTAAAAATAAAGGAACTTTTTAGATTAACGATGTGCTAGTGGTAAATAAGTATCTTGATGTTTTTCTTGATGAGTTGCCAGGTATTATTCATGATTGGGAAGTTGAATTTATTGTTGACTTAGTTCCAGATTCTATGCCAATTTCAAAACCCCCTTATCAAATGGCTCAAGTTGAACTTTTAGAGTTAAAGAATAAATTTCAGGAGTTATTAGATAACAGTTTCATTAAACCTAGCACATCACCATGGGGTGCTCTAGTCTTGTTTGTTAAAAATGAAGATGGTTCAATGAGACTATGCATTGATTATAGATCATTGAATAACAACAATGTTAAGAACAATTATCCTTTGCCTCATATCAATGATTTGTTTTATTAGCTCCAGGGAGCTCAGTATTTTTCGAAGATTGACTTGAGGTCGGGGTACCATCAGTTAAAGGTAAAAGAACCATATGTTTTGAAGACTTTTTTTCATACTAGATATGGCCATTATGAATTTGTTGTTATGCCTTTTAGGTTAACCAATGCACCTGTTGTATTCATGGACCTTATGAATAGAATTTTCCATCAGTTCGTGGATAAGTGTTTGGTTATTGTCATTAATGATATTTTGGTGTTTTCTAAAATTAAATAGGTGCATGAAAGTCATTTAAGGGTTATCTTGAAAACCTTATAATAAAAGAAAATGTATGGAAAATTAAGCAAGTGTGAGTTTTAGTTACAACAAATTTCTTTCCTTTGTCACATTATTTCAAAAAATGGAATAACTGTTGATCCTACTAAAAAAAAGTTGTTGAAGAATGGCCAAGACCCAAAAATGTAACCACGATTCGTATTTTTCTTGGTTTGGCAGGTTACTATTGAAGGTTTGTTGAAAATGTTTCATGGTTATCTAGTACAATGACTAAGCTAACTCGGAAGGGTGTTAAGTTTATTTGGACTAAAGGATGTGATGATTTTTTTCAGGAATTGAAAAGAAGATTGGTGAATGCTCTAGTTTTGGAACTTCCTTCCAGGAATGGTGTGTTTATTATCTATAGTGATGCATCGTTTAAGGGACTTGGTTGTGTCCTTATGCAGAATGATCAGGTAAGTGCTTATGCTTCACGTCAGTTGAAAACTCATGAGTTAAATTACCCTACACATGATTTGGAATTAGATGCTATTGTTTTTGCTTTACAAATTTGGAGGCATAATTTGAATAAAGTAAAGTGTGAAATATATACTGATCAAAATATTTTAAAGTATATATTCACTCAGAAATAATTGAACATGAGACAGAGGAGATGGCTAGAATTAATCAAGGATTATGATTGTACAATTCATTACCATACGAGAAAATAAAATAATGTGGATGATGCTTTGAGTAGAAAAATTAATGCTTCATTAACCATGTTACATTTGGAACGTGATCCTTTGGTTAAAGATTTGATGAAATTTGGAATAGAATTTGTTGGAATAGGAAGTTCTTCTGTTTGGTTTCAGGTGTCAATGAGATCATCCCTATCAGATAGAATTTAGCAAGTGCAGAAGAAATACAGTGGGTTGCAGAAAAAGGTAGAGATGGTTTAGAAGGGTAAGTTTACTGAATTTAACATTGATAATGATTGTGTTTTGAGGTTTAAGAAGAGATTATTTGTGCCTTGTGATTCACAGTTGAAGAATGAGTTGTTATGTAAGGCTCATAATTCCCAGTTTTCAGTTCATCCTGGCAGTACTAAGATGTACAAGGATCTACGGGAGTATTACGGGTGGGATGGAATGAAAAGAGATATTGCCGATTTTACTATGAAGTGTTTGACTTGTCAGCAGGTTAAAGCAAAGCAGTGGTTATCGAAAGGGATTCTTCAGTCATTACTGGTGTGAGAGTGGAAATTGGAAAATATATCCATAGACTTCATTTTGGGATTACCAAACACATCTCGAGGTAATAATGGAATCTGGGTTATTGTTAATCGATTGACTAAATCTGCTCATTTCCTTCCTATTCGAGATACTTTGTCTCTGGATCAACTTGCTCGGTTGTATGTTAAAAAGACAGTCAGGTTGCATGGTGTTCCCCTATCCATTGTATCTGATTGTGATCCCAAGATCACTTCTAACTTTTGGAAAGGCCTTCAGAAGTTGTTGGGTACTGAATTAAATTTTAGTACATCTTTTCATCCTCAATCAGATGGGCAGTCAGAACAAACAATTCAGACTTTGGAGGATATGTTACATGCTTTCTCGGTGGATTATCTGGGAAGTTGGGACCAACAACTTTCTTTGGTTGACTTTTCATATAATAACAGTTTTCATTCCAATATACAGATGGCTCTGTTTGAAGAATTATATGGTAAACGGCGTCGAACTCTAAATTTTTGGGATGAAGTAGTGGAAAGGAAGCTGATGGGACCAGAATTGGTAGAAGAGATGGCACAAAAAGTTCAGTTGATTCAAAAACACATGAGAATAGCTTAGAGCAGGAGAAAAGTTATGCGGATAACCAGAGGAAGGATCTATCTGTTAAGGTTGGTGATCATGTCTTTCTCAAAGTTTAACCATGGAAAAGTGTGATGCAATTTGGTAAGAAAGGAAAGCTGAGTCCAAGGTTCATTGGACCATATGAAATTCTGGAGAGAGTTAGAGCAGTTGCATACATAGTGGCTTTAACTCCAAGTTTGTCCCTGATACACAATGTTTTTCATGTTTCGATGTTGAGAAAGTATATGCCAGATCCATCTCATGTTTTGAGCCCAGTGGTAGTTTAGTTTCAGGAGAATCTCTCTTATGAAGAACAACCAGTCCAAATTCTTGACTGAAGAGAGCAAGTGTTGCGAAATAAGGTAATTTATCAGGTGAATGTTTTATGGAAAAACCATATGGTTGAAGAGGCAACGTGGGAATCTAAAAATTCTATGAGTGATAAATACCCCCAGTTATTTTGATACGTGAATAAAATTGTGAGGACGCAATTCCCAAAAGGGGGGAAGGATGTAACATCCTAGGTAAATAAAGAATAATACATTTGGATATTTATTAATATATTCGAATTAAATATTAATTTTACTTTAAAGGGGTTGTTATGTTTGATAGCATACCTGATACGCAACAACGAGTTTCTTTGAAATCTTACATTGCACACTAGTAATATAATAATATTATTTTAAATGGTAGTTAACATGTAGTTGTTGTATTAGACGGAATGAATAGAAAAAACTAAAATATGATTATATATGTGTGTTAAATTTTTTTACTCTTATCCAACAAAATTTAAATGCTTAAAATAAGAAAAGAATTCAATTTTTTGCATAGATACTCTTATATTCACTAAAAGGTTGATTTATCACCTTTTGATGGAAAAACCTCCTTAAAAATAGTTTGGGTCACTCTTATACATTCTATTGGACCAAATTAAATTCTTCTTTTTAATTGGGACTTCAAAATTTACTTTGTGTAAATTTTTGGTATTTTTCCGATAGAGTTCATTTTTAATGAATAGTGAAAATTGTTGTATTTTAATTCAAAAACTTTTTTAAATCTAATTTATTTAAATGATTATATTATCTTTTGGATTGGTTTTAAATTTTAATTAGAATATATTTTTAACATTTAATCCAATGGTGGTCACTGTAATTAATTTCACTTTGAAATTGGACTAAAACGAGTCTCAATCTTTTGATATATATTGTTTCATAAAAACAAGATATTTGTTTTGACAACGGGAATTAATTATTAAATTAATTAATGCAACTTATATGTTTTTAATTTTTTAAAATAGACATTATTTTTTAATTCATAATGTCAAATATAGCTTAGGGTGACCTTTTGGTATTTTTCTGAAAATATCAATTTTTGATGAATAGTGAAACCACTAACTGGTTGTTAAACAACTGATTTTTCATTTAAACAAAACTTTACCACCTCTGTGAATTGAATTTCAAAAATATAACATACATGGTTTTCAATAGGATGTAAAATTCTGTTCAATGGTATGAAAATAATTTTTTGGTGAATTGTAATTTTTATGTTTTATTAATCGTGATTAAAGGTAATTAGTGTAATTTAAGGTAAAGATAATGTTATAATAATATGAACCTTGACACATGTCCTACCCTTATTGGATGAGACATGGACGACCAAGACAATCTATGTGTCAACTTGGGGACCCCATGGATCCACTTGGATAAGAAAGTGGCATTAATAACTTTTTATTTAAAGTTAAAATAAAAATGTCACAAACATGTATTGTTTTACTAAAACAATTTTTACATGGGGTCATACAAGTCATATTTTTTACTATAAATATTCATTATAAATATAAAAATATTTCCAAACTCATAATATTTTTTTATAATTTTTATACATTAAATAAATTGAATTATTTATGACACCATGATGATGCAGCGATTACCTCATTATTTAACGATTTAAATAAAATGAAAAGATAATGTCAAATTTAAGACTTAAACTTGTTAAAAATTTATTTTATTGGTGGATTTCGAACAATTATTACCTTATCCATGAAATATATCCTTTTGGGACCTTTAAAATCAAAAAATAATTATATAATAATGTAAATTTTATAACATTCTAAGAGTGCCCCTCCTCTCCTCTTATAAAAGGCCCCCACCTCTACCACCTTACCCACACCTCTCAAGCCATTGGCTCGGCCAAGAACTGTCCATTTTATCTCTCCAAATCACAATACTCATCCTAGAATCCTTACCTTAGGCAGAATGCTCTTCAAGAAACCCTTTTGGTTCAAACCAAGAGGAGTTACCCGATTTAAAGGTAATGACTTCACTTTTGTTCATTTGTTTTATTTTTCTTCTCTAACCCCATAAACTCTTTTTATTACCTTATTTTGTAAAAACACCATTATCTTAAATATAATAGGATGTTTTTATGAGAATTATTTTATTTACACTTACACACACCTCCGTCTAACGGTTAAAGAACATACTATTTCGGTGGTTGGTGAATTTCTGCCTCACGAAACGATGATTGTTCAATCTTATTTTAACACCTTTCATGGCATCCATTAAGATGTCACTATATTTATATATGATATATATTATGTTTATTTTTTCCTGATGCTTATTTATTTTTTCATTTATGGCATACCTTTATGGTTTCCATTATGGGTAAACACGATAATTTAATTTTAGGAAGTGCGGACTACTGCCCCCTCAAAGTGATCTGATTCGTTAATGCCATACATGGGATGTATAAAGGATGGAGTTAATGATATTATATATGATATTATACTATAATTATAATATACCTTTATATCACTGTGATTTCACTCCATTAAATATGAAATAGAAATGAAAGTAGTGTTCATGCGTACGTACGGCTTACCGTCTCCATGAATGGTGCATTTCATTTCTTACCTCTAAATGTTATATATTATTATAAATACATGTATATGCTGGATATATATGATATATATTATATACAAATTTTGAATATCATTCTGGATATAATGAACCTTTGACCACATGAACAACATGTAATTGTAAGAAGTCCATTTTTGACGTAAGTACCAAATATCGACAAAACGAACATTATTAACTTAAATGATTACATAATGTTTATAACATAGAAATAAGTGATATAAAAGGAAGAATAAGCTTCAAAAAGTTTCTTAAGAAAGTAGAAATTAACACTAGTTTATTATTCAGGATATTAAAGAGTGATCGAGTCAAGTCGGACACGAAGTAAGGGACTTCATCTCAATCTCCTTTCATTAAGGCATAGTTTGTTCTAATACAAGACTTTCTTTTATACATTGTATATAATACACTTGAATTTTCATTTCATTCATAGGGAATCTTTTTCTAATAAGATTTTTACTAAATGACAAAAAGGAATGTTTATTTTAACATACACGGTGAGAACGACCTTTTCCACCGCTGTGAGTATTATTTGTTCTTTGGCTTCCTCAACAAGCTGTAATGTTTTTAAAATGAAATAAATACCATATACTCATTTATGTATTTTGGTTTTAAAAATTGTTTTTATAATGTATTTGTTATGTCAATATATTTAAGTGATATATTGTGATCAAAATGTGGAAATGTTTTCTTTCCGTTATATTTGTTTTTATGTCTTATGATTTTATAATGGTACTTGGACTTTTGACGGGTGGTTACGTGATAAACCATATGACGGGTGGTGCCAGGAATACCAGGACGGGTGGTTACATTATAACCTACAATTCATTAGGTATGGAAGTTGGACATATGGATATTCCATTTAGTGATATGTATGGAAGTTGGTCGTATGGATATTCCATTTAGTGATATGTGTGAAAGTCCACGGTATGGTTATTCCATTTAAGTATGTTTATGTCCCAAGTTACCTTTATATGTTATGTGTTCTTTATATGGGTTTTATGGTAATATTTTGGTTACAAAAGGGTAAGTAATGATTTTTTATTCAGTGAAGAGTATTTACTACTTCTTAAAGGTGAAAATTGTTACATTGATAATGTATTCCTGGTTTACTTGATGTTTTGAAAAACTAACTATTTTTATTCTTTGTGTATCCCTTACTCAGCTTTTTATACTCACCCCAAGTTTTTTTGAAATGTTTTTCCTAGGACATAATGTGGAATAGGGTCAAGTATGGGATCAAGAAAAAGTCATGTTGTCTTAAACATGTAACTATACATTACTTTTTTTAAGAGTTTATGTCTTGTAAAAAAAGAAACTTTGTAGAAGTGTCTACTATGTAATCTTTTGAGATGTAATAGTTATGATCTAATTCTCTAAAACTCAAAACCATAAAATATCCTCAATGTGAATTATTCATTTAATTCAATATTAAGTAATGTTTATGGTCAGGGCCTTATAATCATACCATGTTATAATATTTTTAGTCATAGAAAAGACAGGAAGAATTGATTTTCATCATTTCTTATAAATTATGGAAAATAATAGGATTCTTATAGTGCATTAGAAATTAAATATTCATACTCATCATTTAAAGAAAAATATTAGATAACAGAGTAAAATGATGGAAATGTGCAGCCAATGGATGAAATAAGTTGTATAGATTCAATTAAAAAAATTACTATATATAATTATTATATTAATATAGATGGTAAAGTAACTCCAAAAACATAATAAAAGGATCATTAAATAAAAATGGTATCTAATTACCTTGTAATATGTTGAATTAATTTTCTTCTTAAACTTTTATTTATTTATGGATTTTTATCATTAAATTTCTCAGGATCATTCACATTCATGTGGTCAACGATCTCTCTAAGTATATGTCACTATTTAGACATTAAAATTTTCCTCCATGTCAAAATTTTCACTTCTTTATAGTTTTATCTTATTTGGCTGCTTAGTTAGGGGTTATTCCATATAACCCATATATTTTCCTTTCTCTCATTTAAAAATTATTTTTTATTAACACTTATTATAATGTGGTTTTTAAACAATATAATTTTAAAATATTAAATCATTTATTACCATGTTCAAGATAAAACTGTTTTATGACATATTAATGCATTTTTGTATCATAGAACTTTATTCTTTATTTTTATTTATTGAATAACTTCCTTAAATTATTCCAAACCTTAAATATTTTTCTTGTTAACCTAATTTAAAAATTATTTATATGATTTTAAATACGTTAAGAATAATATTTTTGGGGGAGTTATAGGTTCCCATGATTTATATATGTAAATATAATTTGTTACTTATATGGTTAATGTTTATATTTGAACTACATTATTTTTTTATTTTTTTATTCCAACAATATGAACAGACTTGAAAAAATTAATTTTATGGTATTTTATAATAAATAATATTTTATTAAATTATTTAAAATTATGAATAATATTATCTCCAAACAATGTAACAGGGTATGGTCTTTAATTTCACTTATTTTCCATTTGTGGTCCACTTTTCCATTTTTTGTGTCCCTCCAGACCCGTAAATAATAAAAACATTGTCATCATAGTGATCATTTAAAACAGTATTATTGTAACACCCCAAGCTTCCACGGTACACTTCTCTTTGAATAATACAGTAGCATGTTTTGTACGCAACTTCGAGTTCTAACACACACCATAACTAATCAAAGTAGCTATTATGAATAGTAATACCTACTTTTTCAAATTTTATAAATTTTATCTTTCCAAATGGACTTCGTTTTTTTATTCGGAATATCAGAGTCATGCTAAGTTGAATTTTTTTGTAATTTTCTGAGAACTTCCAATTTTTTATGAATAGTGAAGAATACTTAAAAACAACTTTTTTAATCAAAATAATTTATAGTGATAAATTATACTATTGAGTGGTTTTAAAGTATAATTATAATATATTATTACCATTTTATCCAATGGTGTTCATTAGAATTAATTTCACTTTGAAATTGGACATAGACAATTGTCAATCTTTTGATATATATTGTTTCTTAAAAACATGCTATTTGTTGTGACAGCGAGAATTAATTATGAAATTAATTAATGAAAATTATATGTTTGGAATTTTTTAAAATAGACATCATTATTGAATTCGGAATATCATTTATATCTTAGGGTGAAATTTTGGCATTGTTCTGAAAAACATCAATTTTTTATAAATACTGAAACCACTAAGTGGTAGTTAAAAAACTGATTTTTGGTTTAAATGAAACATTAACACTTCTATGATTTGATTTTCAATAGTCCGACATACATGGTTGTCATTAGGATGTAAAATTTGGTTCAATGGGATTAAAATAATTTTTTGGTGAATAGTAACTTTTAAGTTTAATTAATCGCAATTAAAGGTAATTTGTGAAATTTAATGTAAAAATGGTATTATAAAAATATTAAAATACCTTTACACTTGTCCTACCCCTATTGGATGTGTCATCGCCGACCAAGACAATCCATGGGTCAACTTGGGGGCCCCATGGAGCCACTTTGTTAAGAAAATTACATAAATAACTTTTATATAATGTTAAAATAAAAATGTCACAAACATAAGTTGTTTTACTAAAAAACATTAAATGGGGTTATAAAAGTCATATTTTTTACTATAAATATTAATTAGAAAGATAAAAATATTTCCTACATCATGATAGTTTTTTTTTATAATTTTTAGACATTAAATAAATTAAATTATTTATGACACCATGATGATGCAGTGATTACCTCATTAATTAACGATTTAAATAAAATGAAGAGATAATGTAAAATCCAAGGCATAAAATTGTCAAAAACCTATTGGATGAGTATATTTCGAACCCTTATCACCTTATCCTGGAATTATATAAGTGGGGGACCTTTAAAATCCGAAAATCATTATATAATATAGTAACATTTCATTACATTCCAAGAGTGCCCCTCCTCTCCACTTATAAAAGGCCCCCACCACTACCACCTTAATCATAATTTAAAAGACTTATGGCTCGGCAAAACTCTGCCCAAATACTCTCCCAGATTCCCTCGCTTACTCCTAGATGCCTCACATTTTGCAGAAGTCTTCCCAAGAAGCCCTTGGCTCAAATCAAAAATAGTTACCCGATTTTAAGGTAATGTCTTCTCTAATGTTGTTTTGTTTTATTTTGCTTCTCCAACCCCTTAAACTCTTTTTATTCATTTATTTTGTAAAAACAACAATATATAAAATATACTAGGATGTCTTTATGATATGTATTTTGTTTACACTTACACACACATTCATCTAATGGTTAAAGAACATACTGTTTCTGTGGGTGGTGAAATATTGCCTCACGAAATGATGATTGTTCAATATTCTTTTAACACCTATAATGGTGGCCATTATGATAACACTATTTTATATATATATGATATATATTATTTTTATGTTTTACTTAAGTTTCTGTATTTTTCATTTATGGCATACCTTTATTGTTTCCATTATGGGTAAACGCGATATTTTCATTTTAGGAAGTGCGGACTACCGCCCCCTCAAAGTGATTTCAAAAATTAATCCCATATGTGGGATGTATAAAGGATAGAGTAAATTATATTATATATGATATTATACATGATATTATACTGGAATTATAATATACCTTTATATCATTATGATTTCATTAAATACGAAATATAAATTAAAGTAGGGTTCATGCGTACGTACGACTTACCATCTCGATGAACGGTGCATTTCATTTCTCACCTCTAAACAATATGGAATATTATAAATGCATGTATATACTAGATATATATGACATATAAGATATATATATATCATGAATATAATTCTGGATATAATGGATATTTCACCACATGAACAACTTGTAATTATATGAAGTTTATTTTTTACTCAAGTACCAAAGATCGACAAAACGATCGTTATGAACTTAATAATTACATAATGTTCATAAAATGGTAATAAGTGATATAAAAGGAATAAAAAACATAAAAAACGTTCCTAATAAATTATAAATTAACTCTAGTTTATTATTCAGGAGGTTAAAGAACGGTCGAGTCAAGACAGGACGCAAGGTAAGGGAACTTCTTAACCCAATTTCCATTCTTTGGGTTAATCTCCTACTTTCAAATTATGTCATGATATTAATATATCCTATCTTGTATTTGTACTTTAATTATGTGTACTTATGGTGAATGCACATAATAGATCTATTTTATTTAAAAAAATTATCATTGTAATGTACTTCGTCTCAATCTCTATTTATTGAGGCATATTTTGTTTATACACAAGTTTCATTTATATGGTGTATAAACCCCTTTGACTTTTATGTTTATTCAAAAGGAATCTTTTTTATATGAAGTATTTTACTATACAACAAAAAGGGAATGTTTTTCTTGCCGTACATATGCGACTACAACGACTTCTCCGCCGCCGTGACCATTATTTGAGTTTTAGCTTCCTCTACAAGCCATAACTTTTTTTAATGAAAAATAAATACAAAGTTTTAACATTCTTTTATTTTGGTATTGAAAATGGTTTTTAAAGTGTTTTCATTATATCAATGTGTTGTATTGATCTCTTGTGATTAAAATGTGGAAATGTTATGTTTCCTTTATGCATGTTTTCTGTGATACGATTGTGCTATGGTTTATGATATGTTTAAACCTATTCATATGAGGATTGCATTGGACTTAATAAGTGAAGGGTGGAGCCCGCTACAGCTCCTCGATGCATCGGCAGGTCTCATTAGAAAAACTAGTGTCTTGGCATGAGGTCTTGAGAAAATATTATTTGTAGTCTTGGCACGAGGCCTTGTCTACTTGGTTATGATAGTCTGGTATTTTGCATTCCATCATTATGAAAGTGGTTATTAATATTGCATGTGATTATTCGACTAGTAGAATATCCATGTGAGTAAATAAATGGCATTATTTAATTTTATTTTTTCCATATTATGTTGAAGTTAATGTTTAAAAAGGATTTTGTTTTAGTTATACATTGACTTAAATGTTAATATTTATTTACAAAAGCTTCTGCAATATTGTTATCCTTACTGAGCATCTGAGCTCACCCCTTTCAATGTTTTAATATTTTCCAGGATGTGAATAAGTATTTTATAAATGACCTACAGGGATTTTATGAAGAGGATATGAGTGTGGACTATGGAGATTTTGTTATTGTATTTTTTCACTTTATGATGTAATGTAACATTTATGAATGTATCTAGTGTTTCCAAGGATACTAAACTAATCGGTATTTCGAGACTTGATCTTTTGTGATCATGCCAATGTTACGAAGTAATGAACTGACTCTGGGTAGCTGGGGTCGGGGCATTATAGTTGGTATCAGAGAAATTTTAGTACTAACCTTGGAAGCTAGATTTAGATAAACTCCGATTAGAGAACATAGCCCAAAGATAAACTTTGAGGATTAGTATAGAAGAACTTCCTAGAATTTTGTTGTTGTAGATATTTTGTGAGTTTTCCAAGCAATACATCCCTGTTTGGATATGAGTAGGTAGAGGCGGCTCTGGCACAGATGTACCTAGGGGTAAAACCCGAAAACACCGCTTTGAGCTAGACTCGAATGGGAACTGGTGCACGACAACGGGCCTTGCTGCACTCTTGGTTATGACACTCCTAGGGGATATGCTTAGGATAATTCTCATTTTCTTTACAAACCACTATGAAGGGTTATGAGTATATATTTCCTCAAAGAAAACATTTTTATGGATTATATCCATAAATAGTTCAATTTATGTTAATTATTTTACAAGTGTGGAATTATGTATTTTGATTCATAAACTAATCTAGTTTATGCCATTGTTTAGAAATGGTTCCTAGAGGAAGGAATGGAAACCCTATCAATGCATGCACTCCGTGCAGGGATTTCCCTCCTGCTCAAGATAATTATTGTGGATCTGGAGATACAACTGGTGTTGATCAACTTATTACCATACTAGGACAACTCGCTCAGGTTATGAATAATAACCTTACTCGTATGGAGCACCCTGATCCGCAACGTGGAGGATCAATGTTAGACCTCTTCATGAGGCAACAACCGACAACATTTAATGGGGGTATAAATCCATTAGTAGCTGAGAAATGGATAAACTCCTTAGAAAAAATATTCCATTCCTTAGGGAGTAGCGAAAGGGAGATGGTTGTCATGGCAGTCTACCACCTCACTGGAGATGCTGATCAATGGTGGTCGTTGATTCAAAACACAAATGAAGATGATGAAGTATAAAATATGGAATAGAGGGAGTTCAAATATCTTTTCCTAGAAAAATACTATCCTCGCGACAATCGAGCAGACATGGAAAGACAATTTCTGAGTCTGAGGCAGAAGGAGGATGAGAATGTAATAAAGTGTGAGGCTAACTTTACAAGGTTAGTGAGGAATGCTGCAGATTATATACGTAACCCAAGAAGTAATATTGATCGTTTATTTGATGGGTTAAAACCATTTCTCCGTAGAGCATTAGTCTCACAAACCTTCTCATCATACGAAGATATAGTCTCGTGTTCTATAAAACCGAAAAGGAATTCTCTAAGTTTTATGACAACAAAGTAAAGCAAGAGAAGAAGAGAAAGGTGGAACAAGAGACAGATAAAGGGAAAAGGGGAAAGAAGGATCTTCCATTATGCGATAATTGTGTGAAGAATCACCCTGGTAATTGCCTAAAGGGAATGGTAGTTTGTTACAAATGTGGAGAAAAAGGTCACGAGGCTCGTGATTGTACGGGTAAGAAAGAGGCTAACAATGTTGAATGCTACAATTGTATGGAAATGGGGCATTGTGCAAATGAATGTCCTAAGCGTCAGGGAAACTTACCTCAGAAAAGGCCGAGGGATCAAGGACAATCATATGATATTACTACAGTAGAAGTGGAATAATTAATGTATTGGTGCTTTTGGACTCAAGGATTATATTCTGGTTATATGGATAATGTGATATATATAAGGATTCTACTGCAGTACTTGTTTTTTTTCATTAAGGTTTTAATATGATGAAGGTAATCATATTTTTAGTAAGTGAGAATAAGAGAAACATTACTTTGTTTGGGGAATTTGATAAATTGATTTTGGAATTAAGAGACCGTTTAGAGAAAGTCTAGACCGAGGTATTTTGGATAACTATAAAGGTTGGGATGGATTAAGTTGATCTTTCAATAGTATTGTTTAAGGTTAAAACGTTTCTGAAGATTATTTTTGGAATATTATAATACTATAGTTTTAGGAAAAGGACAACCTGCAGGGTGGGAAATAACCCATCGCGTCGGAAAATGCTGCAGGAATCAAACCGACAACCATAGTGTGACATGCCTTTATTACCTACCACTAGCCTACAGGAAGTCCCTGGTTATTACAAAATAGTTTTCCTAATTTAAATGGTCTGTGTTAATATTTTGAACTTTGTACGATTATGATAAATATAATATTTTTGAAATCTATTACCCTTTTGAGTGAAATATGGGTTCGTGGTAAAAATTTATTAAAGAATGAAAGCCTACATGACAAGTATGTATATTTCCTTACATTCTTAGTAAATCTCTTAAATAAATTCCTCAACATTATGAAAGGTTACTAAATACAAAAACGTTGTCAGTTAACTTTTCCATCTGGAGATTCAATGACCATTTAACCAATCACAAATTTGTGATTTTCTTATGGTTAACTTTCTTCTAATCCTGCTTTCTACAACTCTCCATCAGACCTTGATGGTTTGTTTCTCCTCTATATCCATATTTTCATAGAATCCTAGTATGGGCTATCTCGGGTGACCTTTGTACTTCTCTTTCTTTCTTTTAATATTATTTTCATATTAACCCTATTTCCGATGTGGGTTTTCCACAAAGGTATTTTCTATTTTCAACCTTTTATTTTTGAAAAACATTTTCAAATTGCAAGGACGCAATTTATTGAAGGAGGGGAGAATGTAACACCCCAAGCTTCCACGGTACACTTCTCTTTGTATAATACAGTAGCATGTGTTGTACGCAACTTCGAGTTCTAACACACACCATAACTAATCAAAGTAGCCATTATGAATAGTAATACCTACTTTTTGAAATTTTATAATTTTTATCATTCCAAACGGACTTGGTTTTTGTATTCGGAATATCAGAGTTTTCCTAAGTTGAAATTTTTTTACTTTTTTGAGATCTTCCAATTTTTTATGAATAGTGAAGAATACTTAAAACAACTTTTTTAATCAAAATAATTTATAGTGATAAATTATACTATTGAGTGGTTTTAAAGTATAATTATAATGTATTTTTACCATTTTATCCAATGGTGTTCATTAGAATTAATTTCACTTTGAAATTGGACATAGACAATTGTCAATCTTTTGATATATATTGTTTCTTAAAAACACGCTATTTGTTGTGACAAAGGGAATTAATTATGAAATTAATTAATGAAAATTATATGTTTGGAATTTTGTAAAATAGACATCATTTTTGAATTAGGAATATCAATTATAGGTTAGGGTGAAATTTTTTGCATTGTTCTGAAAAACTTCAATTTTTGATGAATAGTGAAACCACTAAGGGGTAGTTAAAAAACTGATTTTTCATTTAAATGAAACATTACCACTTCTGTGATTTGATTTTCAATAATCTGACATAAATGGTTGTCATTAGGAAGTAAAATGTTGTTCAATGGGATTAAAATAATTTTTTGGTGAATAGTAACTTTTAAGTTTAATTAATCGCAATTAAAGGTAATTAGTGAAATTTAACGTAAAAATGGTATTATAAAAATTTGAAAATACCTTTACACTTGTCCTACCCCTATTGGATGTGTCATCACCGACCAAGACAATCCATGGGTCAGCTTGGGGACCCCATGGAGCCACTTTGGTAGGAAAATGAAGTAAATAACTTTTACTTAAAGTTAAAATAAAAATGTCACAAACATAAGTTGTTTTACTAAAACAATTATTAAATGGGGTTATACAAGTCATATTTTTTACTATAAATATTAATTAGAAAGCTAAAAATATTTCCTACATCATGATAGTTTTTTTTATAATTTTTAGACATTAAATAAATTAAATTATTTATGACACCTTGATGATGCAGTGATTACCTCATTAATTAACGATTTAAATAAAATGAAAAGATAATGTAAAATCCAAGGCTTACACTTGTCAAAAACCTATTGGATGAGTATATTTAGAACCCTTATCACCTTATACTCGAATTATATAAGTATGGGACCTTTAAAATCCGAAACTCATTATATAATAATGTAACATTTCATTACTTTCCAAGAGTGCCCCTCCTCTCCACTTATAAAAGGCCCCCACCACTACCACCTTACTCACACTTTCAAAGCCTTTTGGCTTGGCCAAACTCTACCCAAATACTCTCCCAACTTCCCTAACTTACTCCTAGAAGCCTCACTTTTTTCATAAGTCTTCCCAAGAAAGCCTTTGGCTCAAATCCAAAAGAGTTACCCGATTTTAAGGTAATGTCTTCTCTAATGTTGTTTTGTTTTATTTTGCTTCTCCAACCCCTTAAACTCTTTTTATTACATTATTTTGTAACAACACCAGTATCTAAAATATACTAGGATGTTTTTATGATAAGGATTTTGTTTACACTTACACACACATTCGTATAATGGATAAAGAACATACTATTTCTGTGGGTGGCGAAATACTACCTCAAGAAACGATGATTGTTCAATATTATTTTAACACCTCTAATGGTGGCCATTATTATGACACTATATTTTATATATATGATATATATTATTTCTATGTTTTACTTAAGGTTCTTTATTTTTCATTTATGTCATACCTTTATTGTTTCCATTATGGGTAAAGGCGATATTTTCATTTTAGGAAGTGCGGACTACCGCCCCCTCAAAGTGATTTGAATAGTTAATCCCATCTGTGAGATGTATAAAGGATGGAGTAAATGATATTATATATGATATTATAATGGAATTATAATATACCTTTATATCATTATGATTTCATTAAATACAAAATAGAAATGAAAGTAGCGTTCATGCGTACGTACGGCTTACTGTCTCCATGAACGGTGCATTTCATTTCTTACCTCTAAACATTATGGAATATTATAAATGCATGTATATACTGGATATATATGAGATATAAGATATCTATATCATGAATATAATTCTGGATATAATGGATATTTCACCACATGAACAACTTGTAATTATAAAAAGTTTATTTTTGACTCAAGTACCAAAGATCGACAAAACGACCGTTATTAACTTAAATAATTACATAATGTTAATAACATGGTAATAATTGATATAAAAGGAATAAAAAACTTGAAAAAGGTTCTTTAGAAATTATAAATTAACTCTAGTTTATTATTCAGGAGGTTAAAGAATGGTCGAGTCAAGACCGGACGCAGGGTAAGGGAATTTCTTAACCCAATTTCCATTCTTTGGGTTAATATCCTACTTTCAAATTATGTCATGATATTAATATATCCTATCTTTTATTTGTAATTTCATTATGTGTACTTATGGTGAATTCACATAATAGATCTATTTTATTTAAAACAAATGATCATTGAAAGTTACTTCGTCTCAATCTCCATTTATTGAGGCATATTTTGTTTATACACAAGTTTCTTTTATACGGTGTATAAACCCCTTTTACTTTTACGTTTATTCAAAAGTAATCTTTTTTATACAAAGCATTTTACTAAACGATAAAAAGGGAATGTTTTTCTTTCTGTACATATGCGACGACAACGACTTCTCCGCCGTTGTGACCATTATTTGAGTTTCGGCTTCATCTACAAGCCATAACTTTTTTTAATGAAAAATAAATAAAAAGTTTTAACTTTCTTTTATTTTGGTATTGAAAATGGTTTTGAAAGTGTTTTTATTATATCAATGTGTTGTATTGATATCTTGTGATTGAAATGTGGAAATGTTATGTTTCCTTTATGCATGTTTTATGTGATACGATTATGTCATGTTTTATGATATGTTTAAACCTATTCATATGAGGAATCCATTGGAATTAATAAGTGACGGGTGGAGCCCGCTACAGCTCCTCGATGCATCGGTAGGTCTCATGAGACAAACTAGTGTCTTGGCATGAGGCCTTGAAAAAATATTATTTGTAATCTTGGCACGAGGCCTTCCCTACGTGGTTATGATAGTCTAGAATTATGCATTCCATCATTATGAAAGTGGTTATTGATATTTCATGTGATTATTCGAATAGTAGAATATCCATGTGAGTAAGTAAATGGAATTATTTAATTTTATTTTTTCCATATTATGTTGAAGTTAAAGTTTAAAAAGGATTTTGTTTTAGTTATACATTTCCTTAAATGTTAATGTTTATTTACGAAAGCTTCTACAATATTGTTATCCTTACTGAGCATCTGAGCTCACCCCTTTCAATGTTTTAATATTTTCCAGGATGGGAAGAATTATTTTATGAATGACCTACAGGGATTGTCCGAAGAGGATATGAGTGTGAACTATGGAGACTTTGTTATTGTAGTTTTTCACTTTATTATGTAATGTAACATTTATAAATGTATCTAGTGTTTTTAATGCTACTAAACTAATCGGTCTTTAGAGACTTGATCTTTTGTGATCATGCCAATGTTACTATGTAATGCACCAACTCTGGGTAGCTGGGATCGGGGAATTACAGTTGGTATCAGAGGCATTTTAGTACTAACCTTGAAAGCTATATTTAGATAAAATCTGATTAGAGCACATAGCCCAAAGATAGACATTGAGGATTAGTATAGAAGAACTTCCTAGAATTTTGTTGTTGTAGATATTTTGTGTGTTTTCCGAGCAATACATCCCAGTTTGGATACGAGCAGGTAGAGACGGATCTGGAACAGATGTACCTAGGGGTAAAACCCGAAAACACCGCTTTGAGCTAGACTCGAACGGGAACTGGTGCACGACAACGGGCCTTGCTACACTCTTGGTTATGACACTCCCAGGGGATATGCTTAGGATAATTCTCATTTTATTTACAAACCACTATGAAGGGTTATGAGTATATACTTCCTCAAAGAAAACATTTTTATGGATTATATCGATAAATAGTTCAATTTATGTTAATTATTTTACAAGTATGGAATTAAGTATTTTGATTCATAAACTAATCTAGTTTATGCCATTGTTTAGAAATGGAGCCTAGAGGAAGGAATGAAAACCCTATCAATGCATGCACTTCATGTAGGGACTGCCCTCCTGCTCAAGATATTTATTGTGGATATCGAGATACAACTGGTGTTGATCAACTTATTACCATACTGGGACAACTCTCTCAGGTTATGAATAATATCTTTACTCGTATGGAGCACCCTGATCCGCAACTTGGAGGGTCAATGTTAGACCGCTTCATGAGGAAACAACCGCCAACTTTTAATGGGGGTAAAAATCCATTAGTAGTTGAGAAATATATAAACTCCTTAGAGAAAATATTTCATGCCTTGGGGAGTAGCGAAAGGGAGATGGTTGTCATGGCAGACTACCGCCTCACTGGAGATGCTGATCAATGGTGGTCGTTGATTCAAAACACCAATGAAGATGATGAAGTATCAAATATGGAGTGGAGCTAGTTCAAAGATCTTTTCCTAGAAAAATACTATCCTCGCGACCATCGAGCAGATATGGAAAGACAATTTCTGAGTCTGAGGCAGAAGGAGGATGAGAATGTCACAAAGTATGAGGCTGACATTACAAGGTTAGCGAGGCATGCTGCAGATTATATACGTAACCCAAGATGTAAGATTGATCGTTTATTTGATGGGTTAAACCCATTTCTCCGTAGAGCATTAGTCTCACCAACCTTCTCGTCATACGAAGATATAGTCTCTTGTTCTATCAAGACAGAAAAAGAATTATCTAAGTTTTATGACAAAAAAGTAAAGCAAGAGAAGAAGAGAACGGTGGAACAAGAGACAGATAAAGGGAAAAAGGGAAAGAATGATTTTCCATTATTCGATAATTGTGTGAAGAATCACCCTGGTACTTGCCTAAAGGGAATGGGAGTTTGTTACAAATGTGGAGAAAAAGGTCACCAGGCTCGTGATTGTACGGGAAAGAAAGAGGCTATCAATGTTGAATGCTACAATTGTAGGGAAATGGGGCATTGTGAAAATGAATGTCCTAAGAGTCAGGGAAACATACCTCAGAAAATTCCAAGGGATCAAGGAAAATCTTATGCTATTACTACAGTAGAAGTGGAATAATTAATGTATTGGTGCTTTTGGACTCAAGGATTATATTTTGGTTATAAGGATAATGTGATATATATAAGGATTATACTGCAGTACTTTTTTTTTCATTAAGGTTTTAATATGATGAAGGTAATCATATTTTTAGTAAGTGACAATAAGAGAAACATTTCTTTGTTTAGGGAATCTGATAAATTGATTTTGGAATTAAGATACCTTTTAGAGAATGTCTGGACAGAGGTATTTTGGATAACTATAAAGGTTGGGATGGATTAAGTTGAACTTTCAATAGTATTGTTTAAGGTTAAAACATTTCTTAGGATTATTTTTTGGAATATTATAATACTATAGTTTTAGGAAAAGGACAACCTGCAGGGTGGGATATAACCCGTCGCGTTGGACAATGCTGTAGGAATCGAACCGACAACCATAGTGTGATAGGCCTTTTTTACCTACCATTAGCCAACAGGATGTCCCTGGTTGTTACAAAATAGTTTTCCTAATTTAAATGGTTTGTGTTAATATTTTGAACTTTGTACGATTAGGATAAATATAATATTTTTGAAATCTATTACCTTTTGGAGTGAAATATGGGTTCGTGGTAAAAATTTATTAAAGAATGAAAGCCTGCATGACAAGTATGTATATTTCCTTACATTATTAGTAAATCTCTAAAATAAATTCCTCAACATTATGAAAGGTTACTGAAAACAAAAACGTTGTCGGTTAACTTTTCCAACTAGGGATTCAATGACCGTTTAACCAATCACGAGTTTGTGATTTTCTTATGGTTAACTTTATCCTAATCCTATTCTCTACAACTCTCCATCAGACCTTGATGGTTTGTTTCTCCTCCATATCCATATTTTCATAGAATCTTAGTATGGGCTATCTCGGGTGACCTTTGTACTTCTCTTTCTTTCTTTTAATGTTATATTCTTATTAACCCTATTTCCGATGTGGGTTTTCTACAAAGGTATTTTCTATTTTCAACCTTTTTTTTTTAAGAAAATTTTCAAATTGCAAGGATGCAATTTATTGAAGGAGGGGAGAATGTAACACCCCATGTTTCAACGGTACACTTCTCTTTGAATAATACAGTAGCGTGTGTTGTACAAAACTTCGAGTTCTAACACACACCATAACTAATCAAAGTAGCCGTTATGAATAGTAATACCTACTCTTTGAAATTTTATAATTTTATCATTCCAAATGGACTTCGTTTTTGTATTCGGAATATCAGAGTTATCCTAAGTTGAAATTTTTGTACTTTTTTGAGAACTTCCAATTTTTTATGAATAGTGAAGAATACTTAAAAACAACTTTTTTGATCAAAATAATTTATAGTGATAAATTATAAAATTGAGTGGTTTTAAAGTATAATTACAATATATTTTTACCATTTTATCCAATGGTGTTCATTAGAATTAATTTCACTTTGAAATTAGACATAGACAATTGTCAATCTTTTGATATATATTGTTTCTTAAAAACAAGCTATTTGTTGTGACAGAGGGAATTAATTATGAAATTAATTAATGAAAATTATATGTTTGGAATTTTGTAAAATAGACATCAATTTTTAATTCGGAATATCCATTATAGCTTAGGATGAAATTTTTGCATTGTTCTGAAAAACTTCAATTTTTTATGAATAGTGAAACCACTAAGTGGTAGTTAAAAAATTGATTTTTCATTTAAATGAAACATTACCACTTATTTGATTTTATTTTCAATAATCCAACATACATGGTTGTCATTAAGAAGTAAAATGTTGTTCAATGTGATTAAAATAATTTTTTTGGTGAATAGTAACTTTTAAGTTTAATTAATCGCAATTAAAGGTAATTAGTAAAATTTAACGTAAAAATGGTATTATAAAAATATGAAAATACCTTTACACTTATCCTACCCCTATTGGATGTGTCATCACCGACCAAGAAAATCCATGGGTCAACTTGGGGACCCCATGGAGCCACTTTGGTAAGAAAATGACATAAATAACTTTTATTTAAAGTTAAAATAAAAATGTCACAAACATAAGTTGTTTTACTAAAACAATGATTAAATGGGGTTATACAAGTCATGTTTTTTTCTATAAATATTAATTATAAAGATAAAAAGATTTACTACGTCATGATATTTTTTTATAATTTTTAGACATTAAATAAATTAAATTATTTATGACACCTTGACGATGCAGTGATTACCTCATTAATTAACGATTTAAATAAAATGAAAAGATAATGTAAAATCTAAGGCTTACACTTGTCAAAAACCTATTGTAGGAGTATATTTTGAACCCGTATCACCTTATACTCGAATTATATAAGTGTGGGACCTTTAAAATCCGAAACTCAATATATAATAATGTAACATTTCATTACTTTCCAAGAGTGCCCCTCCTCTCCACTTATAAAAGGCCCCCACCACTACCACCTTACTCACACTTTCAAAGCCTTTTGGCTTGGCCAACCTCTGCCCAAATACTCTCCCAACTTCCTTACCTTACTCCTAGAAGCCTCACTTTTGTCATAAGTCTTCCCAAGAAAGCCTTTGACTCAAATCAAAAAGACTTACCCGATTTTAAGGTAATGTCTTCTCTAATGTTGTTTTGTTTTATTTTGCTTCTCCAACCCATTAAACTCTTTTTATTCCTATATTTTGTAACAACTCCAGTATCTAAAATATAATATGATGTTGTTATGATAAGGATTTGGTTTACACTTACACACACATTCGTATAATGGATAAAGAACATACTGTTTCTGTGGGTGGTGAAATACTACCTCACGAAACGATGATTGTTCAATATTCTTTTAACACCTCTAATGGTGGGCATTATGATGACAATATTTTTTATATATATGATATATATTATGTTTATTTTTTACTTATGGTTATATATTTTTCATTTGTGGCATACCTTTATTGTTTCCATTATGGGTAAACGCGATATTTTCATTTTAGGAAGTGTGGACTACCGCCCCCTCAAAGTGATTTGAATAGTTAATACCATATGTGGGATGTATAAAGGATGGAGTAAATGATATTATATATGATATTATACTGGAATTATAATATACCTTTATATCATTATGATTTCATTAAATACAAAATAGAAATGAAAGTAGCGTTCATGCGTACGTACGGCTTACCGTCTCCATGAACGATGCATTTCATTTCTTACCTCTAAACATTATGGTATATTATAAATGCATGTATATACTGGATGTATATGAGATATAAGATATCTATATCATGAATATAATTCTGGATATAATGGATATTTCACCACATGAACAACTTGTAATTATAAGAAGTTTATTTTTGACTCAAGTACCAAAGATCGACAAAACGACCGTTATTAATTTAAATAATTACATAATGTTCATAACATGGTATCAAGTGAAATAAAAGGAATAAAAAACTTGAAAAAGGTTCTTAATAAATTATGAATTAACTCTAGTTTATTATTCAGGAGGTTAAATAACGGTCGAGTCAAGACAGGATGCAAGGTAAGGGAACTTCTTAACCCAATTTCTATTCTTTGGGTTAATATCCTACTTTAAAATTATGTCATGATATTAATATATCCTATCTTGTATTTGTACTTTCATTATGTGTACTTATGGTGAATTCACATAATAGATCTATTTTATTTAAAACAAATGATCATTGTAAGTTACTTTGTCTCAATCTCCATTTATTGAGGCATATTTTGTTTATACACAAGTTTCTTTTATACGGTGTATAAACCCCCTTTGACTTTTATGTTTATTCAAAATGAATCTTTTTTATATGAAGTGTTTTACTAAACGATAAAAAGGGAATGTTTTTCTTGCCGTACATATGTGGCGACAACGACTTCTCCACCGCCGTGACCATTATTTGAGTTTCGGCTTCCTCTATAAGCCATAACTTTTTTTAAGGAAAAATAAATAAAAAGTTTTAACTTTCTTTTATTTTGGTATTGAAAATGGTTTTGAAAGTGTTTTTATTATATTAATGTGTTGTATTGATATCTTGTGATTGAAATGTGGAAATGTTATGTTTCCTTTATGCATGTTTTTTGTGATACGATTATGTTATAGTTTATGATATGTTTAAACCTATTCATATGAGGAATGCATTGGACTTAATAAGTGACGGGTGGAGCCCGCTACAGCTCCTCGATGCATCAGCAGGTCTCATGAGACAAACTAGTGTCTTGGCACGAGGCCTTGACAAAATATAATTTGTAGTCTTGGCACAAGGCCTTGGCTACGCGGTTATGATAGTATGGAATTATGCAATCCATCATTATGAAAGTGGCTATTGATATTGCATGTGATTATTAAAATAGTATAATATCCATATGAGTAAGTAAATGGAATTATTTAATTTTATTTTTGACATATTATGTTGAAGTTAAAGTTTAAAAAGGCTTTTGTTTTAGTTATACATTGCCTTAAATGTTAATGTTTATTTACGAAAGCTTCTGCAATATTGTTATCCTTACTGAGCATCTGAGCTCACCCCTTTCAATGTTTTAATATTTTCCCGGATGTGAAGAAGTATTTTATGAATGACCTGCAGGGATCGTCAGAAAAGGATATGAGTTTGGACTATGGAGACTTTGTTATTGTATTTTTTCACTTTATGATGTAATGTAACATTTATGAATGTATCTGGTGTTTCCAAGGCTACTAAACTAATCGTTCTTTAGAGACTTGATCTTTTGTGATCATTCCAATGTTACTAAGTAATGCACCGACCTTGGGTAGCTGGGGTCGGGGCGTTACAATTATCATAGTAATCATTCACTTTCTTGTGGTCAAAGTTTTATATAAGTATATATAATTATTTGGACATTACTTTTTTCCTCCAAGTCAAAATTGTCACTTCTTGACAGTTTTATCTTATTTGGGAACATAGTTTGGTGTTATTTCCTATGAACCATGTATTTTTATTTCTCTCATTTAAAAATGATGTTTTATTAACACTTTTTACAATTTGAGTTTTCAACAACAGAATTTTAAAATTTAAATGTATTTATTTCCCTTCCAAAGATAATATTTTAAGCATGAAATTCATTAATCTGTGGTAGGATGTAATTTTCTGTTATTTGAAAAGGGAAATATATTTGATAGTGTACAAGAAACACCTTAATAATCTTTCATGACACTAAGATATCATCATTTAATTGTGACCATTATAACAAATCCATTGAATTGTTGTTCAAGAGTATTAATAAACTTATAAGGATATATACATATATGTATATATGTATGGAGATATTTATGTATTTACTAAAAAATAAAATTCTACAGAAAAATGATAAGGAAATAAGAACCCAATTTTTAGTAATGTAATTTTATGATTCAAAAATATGACTATTAAAAATTGGGATTTATTGATTTTTATGATGGAATAATCAATCTAATTTCTTCTAATTTTAGATATTTTATTTGGTAAAATTTTTATAATATTTTAAATCAGAATATCAACATTATAATATGGTTAAATTAGTAGTTTTTTTCCAAGACAATTTTTTCCTGTGAATAAATAAAAAATTTATTATGCAAAATAATATATCTTGTTTTCATGTATTTAAAAATTAAACTTTTTTAATATGATTAAAAATTTAATTAGTACCTTTTGATTAAAAAGAATCCAAAAATTTTCATTTGAATATATGTTATGATAAATTATTATAGAAAAAATATATTTATACACAAAATGCATTCTTTGCAATGCTTTTTTCATTACTTTTTATGAATTATTTTAAAAATAGTTCCTTCAAAATATATGAACATTATTTGATAAAAGAGATAATAATATCAATATAATAATTTATAAAAAATTTAAATAGGTTAACTTTTTTTTTCATTGTAAAAAGTATGCATAGAAAATATCTCTTCTCATCTCTTGTAAAATGGAATCATTTTTCCTCTCTTCCTTACGCATCTTGAGTCACATAGCTTAAACAAACTCTGCCATAAACACCTATTAACATCCTTATATACATTCTTGGTTATTTTTCTTGAGATAATATCATTTCTAGGGTCCTTAATGAAAAATACCCTAGAGTTTTCTCAAAGTGGGGGGTAGTTATCTCTATCAAAAATTGCATGCAATTATTCAATATAATATTTTTTCAGTGGGATAAAATTATACTATGTTAGTTTTCATATATGTATTCATAATTTTAATTATTTATTTTATCATTTTATTATATTTTTTATTTTTACTGATTGAATAATTACCATATATTCTTAAGAAACATTGACACAATTCTTGTTCATGTAACATTAGAACCATCTATACAATTTAATAAACATAAAAAACTATTTTTTGATGAGTTACGGTGACCAAATAATTTTTTGGGAAATATATTTTGTTATTGATATTTAAAATTTCATATTACAACTAAATTTCTATATTTATTTTTTTAAGTCAACTATTTGAATAGTCCTGAAAATTATTGCAATGGTATTTTAAATTAAATTATATTTTATTAAATTACATAATTTTTTTAAAATTATATAAATTTGAAAATAAAATGATTTATGTTCTATAAAATCATTTATTTTCCATTTGTGGGTCAATTTTTTCTTTAATATATTATCTTTACTTTCCACATAATAATACAAAAACAATATTATCACGGTAATCATTGAAATGATTAATGGGAGGTTACAAATAAGAGATAAGTGTTAATAAATGTCCTAGTATAATTAAAAAATTTTGTATATGGTAATTTAACATAATTATCACCCAATATACTTAATATATCATTTTTATGCCACTTGAGGAAGAAAAATCATTTATTTTAATTTAACACTTTATGTAATTCCATGAGTTTATGTCTAATCTCATACAAAATGAAATCAATTCTCCACTCTTCCTTAAACTTCTTGAGTTAGATTTCTAAAAAACCTACCATAAACACTTATTAACATCCTTATATATATTATATTTTTTTTTTCTTCAGATAATATCATCCCTATGGTCCTTAATGTCAAATACGATGGATTTTTTTCAATGTGGGGGTAATCATATTTATCAAAAAAACATTTTAGTTCTTCTTATAACTAAATTATTTATATTTTAGTCATTATAAAATAATAATATTTACATACCTCATATATTGAGTTAATATTGTTTTAATTACATAACATTATTAAAATCCTTTTTCCATCAAATGGAGTACAAAACCATCGTTCATGTGTACATGTGGCCTACCACCTTCCAAACTGTTGAAATTTATTATCATCACCACCATTAAATGTTGTATCTTAATATATATTTAATTTATATATATAATATTATTGAAATAATTATGATTCTAAAATTATAATATTTAATATTTTTTATATCATACTAATCATTAAAAACTGAATGATCTCTTGTGTGTATGTATAAACTACCATATCTTTACATAGGTTTACTTCTTTTTTCAATACCTTCTCCTCTGGATGGTCATGAAGAAGGATTTAATAAATATTTTAGATATTTATAGAAATATTATTATTCGTTAAGGATAATATTTTTTTTGTTTTTTACATAAAATGAAAAGTAAAATCATCACTCATGTGTACGTGTAGACTACCCCCTCACAATCTGATATATTTTTTCATGAAATTCATTCATGACTGAATATATCAATTTATTTTCAATATAAATTGTAAATATATAACACTTATTTTTCTTGTGATGATATAACAATGGTTCCTTTCACAAACCCACTTGGGTTAACCCAAGCCGATCTGTGGCAAGGTCCGAGAGGCATTCTCGATCCGTCGGGGCTGGCGACAAGCACCAAGGGCATCATTAGAGTCAATGTGAACAGTTTCAAAAAATAAAATAAACAATGAAAATAAATAAATGAAAGAGAAAAACAAACTCAATAAGATTTCCAAAATTTACATTCTTTATATTTACAATTAAATAAATAATAAAGTGAACAATGTATAATACCATAATTACCAAACTAAACCTCACACTTGAGAAAAATACAGCTGACCTCGGGGCCAATCTCCAATCCACACTCAATTATTGCCCATGGAAATAGAACTCGAGCCAAGACCTACAACAGAAACTAAATATAAGGAAAAACTATAGGCATTAGTATTAAAACACAGTAGGTAAGACCCAATGATTCTATTCCCAGTAAACATCATTTAAGATAAAAGAAATATCAAATTTAAGTTTGAACTGCAATATATAAAAGTATGATCTTCTACCCATTTTACTTAAAATTAAAATTCATTTCGCTTATTTATTTCCAAAACCATGTTAACTCTATTAGTGTGTCATTAACCTTTTACAAAGACAAGTGATGCTTTCATTTTTTATGTAATAAAGAACTATAAAAAATATTGACTTTAAAACCTTTTTCACAATCTTTTATAAAATAACACATCACTTCCAAGTAAACATTACACAAGAAAGAACCAAAATAATCATATTACAAGGGCATTATAATTATACATAAAAGTATCAAATTTATTAACACAAGAAAAAAAGATCCAATAGACATAGGTGAAACCAAGAAATCACGAATAATCTAGAAAATAATAATACATGAGACCCCATCCCTAGTTGCATGCCACACAAGGTGAAATCAAAAAATCCCTAAATGCCTAACCACCTTAACTCAGGAAAAATGTGGGTCCTAATCCCCTTGCAATAGCCCAAAATATATCTACCTACATTGGGTCACTGGTCAGTACATCAACTACCAATGCATCAATTGTTCAACGAAAATTCTCTCAAAAAACCAGGTTTACATGTATCATGCATATAAAGGGGTGAATCCAGCCGATACAAGATGAGAATCCAGTCACATGAATATATTATAATAAATCAACAATAGGCATCACCTCGAGCCACACTAAAGACCGATCACATGTCGTAGAAATAAAATAACACAAAGGGTCCTAAGAAATTCACTCCAATAATTGATCATAAAGATTTCACTATGATGAAATCCTATCCATTATACAAAAACAGGATATGAGACACATCCAAATGAGGTTTTCACAATAATTATTTTCATCATTTTCACATAGTTGCCAAATGATTCTTTAAAAAATTTTACCAAACCAATGTTTCTCAATAATACTAAATCCAAATTTCATAAACAAGTGTAAACACACCATTTATGACATCAAACACCTTTATAAATTACTTTAAAATATTCAGGTTAAACATTCACCAAACAAACCATTTTTATAACAATTCTAAATGGGACATTCTTCAGCAACACATGCCAAAACACCTTAAAAACCAAAATGCTTTCTTTATAAAATCAAAAACACATTGGAAACTTATCCAGTGACCTAAAAATATCATGTATCATGCTGCCAGTACATTAATAAATTCAAAGAATCATTTTATATCAAGATTAACACATAAAATCTAACAAGGAAATTTATCTAACACTATGCATGGAATATTTGACAAATAATTTTTATTTAATTCCCTAAAGTGACATAAAACACAAATTTTCATTCTATAAATTTAATCAAATTTCTAAAACATTTTTCAAATTTAAAAACTATGTGAAAAATAAAACAGAGCCTTTTATTAAACATGTGGTGTCAACATTTTTAACAAAACAACATTTTTTATGACAAAAACAAGTTATAAACCGTTACTTTTCACACCAAATAAGGAATACAAGGATTGAATAATAATATTCAGAATTTAAATAAGGTTAAAATAGAATGAAATATATGAATCTTAAATTAAAATGGCTTGTGTAAGGGGAAACCTACCTCAAATGATGAAAAACTTCTGGAACCTAGTGTGAAACCTCAATCCCACCTCAACTGCACCCAAGGGAAGCAAAATCTAACCAAAAGCATCAAATAAAACCCTATGTTTTTGGATTTAACCCTGAAAATCACATACCTAGCAGTAGAATAATCAAAAACCAAGAATATGAAGATGAAGAGAGTTCCATAGAGGAAGAAGGGAGGTTTGAGGGAAGCCGTGTGTAAATGGGGGTCACACCGTCCAGTGGGTCGTGCTGGTAGAGAGGTCGCAATGCTAGGGGTGTACCAGAGAAGGGTCGTGCTGGAAAGGGTCACACCAGAAAAGGACCACACCAGAGGGGATACGGCTAAGGGGTGGCATGACAACTAGAAGATGCATCAGAGAGGAGTTTAAACCTCGAGGGTACACATCAAACATTGAGGCAGGGGGAGTGGGATTACGTGGTGGAGATAAAGGTGGAGAGAGGGAGGAGAAAATGAAGAAAACCATAAAAAATACTTACTTACTAATTATAATAACACTAATCCCAATAATTTTAATAATACTAATGATATTCTTAATAATAATAATGATAATGACAAAGTAAAATTTAATAATATTATTATTATTATCCACAACAATATTATTATTATTATTATTATTAAAAATTTATTATGCTTAATTTTAATTTTTATCTCTTTTTCTTTTTTTTCTTTTTTTTATTGTAATATTTAAACCCCGTCGTCTATGCATGGCTCAAGTGGCTGTGTACAAACAATGTGGAAGCTTTTATCAATTCCAGAAGTAGCTTCATGGGTACCTAGGCTGAACGCACGGTTTCCATTAACCATGTAGTTCCTAGGCACCAGCATAAATCCCACTTAAACTCCCAATAATAATAATAATAATAATTAATATCCCTAATAATATTATTATTATTAATATTCCTAATAATAATATTATCATTTTCATTATTATTAAAATATACTCTTAATTTTTTTACATTTTCTTATTTTATTTTAAATTTCATTTACCTGTATTTTATTAATAATTTATTTTTTAATTTATTTTTTAACACTAGTCTGGTTTCACGGTGATTAGGGAAATGTCGGATAGTCTCAAACCATGCTCTTCATGTGCTTCAGCTGTCGATAAACCCAAAACAATCATATATAAATAAAAACTCATACTCAACCCAAAGCCCAATAAAATTATCCAAATCCAATAAAATAATAAAATAAATTATTTACAATGGTTAGGGTGTGAAACTTCTCCCCACCATAATGATTTTCCACCCCCAGAAATCCAAAATAAATTTTAACCCCAATAAGAAAAAATGATAATCCTTCATTGTTTAAGGAGATCCCCAAATATTGAAAAATGAGAGAGGTAATGTCGTTATCAATAAGGGAAGAGACATAAAAAATTAAGCAGACCCAAAATGGAATCCCTGCTAAGTGTCACCCTACCTAGTAAGATAAGACATATCTAGTTTATTGATTATAGGAAAGAATATATCATTCTAAAATCCAACCTATTAAACCAAAACAATTAGGACATTACCACAAAAAACCCATCCCACTTTCTTGAAATGGTAAAAACCAAACCAAACCCCATGATGAAATATAAATACCAATATGGGGAGGCCCAGATGAACTCCCTGCCATAAGAATGTGGTAGACATAGAAACCAGAAAGACCCATGATGGGTCTCCCCACCATAAGAACTAAAAAAATTAAATAAACTCTAAAAAATTCCTAGTACTAGCCAAAATTCCCCACCATAAGGGGAGGGGATGGAAGGGCCCATGTAATGAATCATCAAACCACAATTGACACATCCCAAGAACTTAATACCCCCATAAGAACAAAAACCAAGCCACACTCAATTCTAAAAGACATGCCACACATAGACCCTTTAATAAAGGCCTACAACCAGTGAGACACAACCACCATAATTTTAAAAAGATGAGTCAACTAAACCTCCTCATATCCAAAGAAATTTTCTTACAACCAAAAAAGTCATAATGTGAAAATGAGGTTCCTGCTCCTCTTTCCATAAAATGGAAACAATAAAAATAGAACAGTTGCACCTGAGGTGTAACTGTCTCCATCTCCCATACCAATAATATAATTCAGACCAAAGCCTTCTCACACTTCTAGGGTTCTCTTGATTATGTTCCAACTTCACTCTAGGGCCTACGACAAGATCTTTGATGTTTGAAAGTCTCTTACCTAGAAGTTCGTCATTAGAATCCCCCTTACATAACACACAAATTACAATTCCATAAACACACTTCCATTAAATTAGATGTTTTGAAAGGTGTGACAGCATCCATTCATACAATCAAAAGATAATGAAATTCCAAAAATGACACTAGATACTAATATTACATCTAAAAACAATATAGAAATAAATAACCAATCTAATCACAATGAATTTATCTACTATTACGAATAGGATGGGTGGGCTTTGAGGAGTTGGTGCTGGAAACACAGTGCTTCTTGGAAACACCCAGAAAGAACTACTTCAAGTGATCCAAGAATACCCAAGTGTGGAAGGTTCTCTGAGCACTTGGGAATGATGGCCTCTTGTGACCATTATTTCCAAACTGATGAAAAATCATGTTATTTCACACCAAAGTGTTTTATAAGAGGCTTGAAGGTCTTTTAATTCCCCTACCATCACCACCATCATCATGAACTTTCCCATTAATCTTACCATCATCCTCTTCACCACATCCAAAAACCAGAGGAGGATTATCCATCTCAAGCCCAACCACTAGAACAGCTTCAGCATGAATTGGTTGCCTCACCATAATGGAGAACACGGTTATGTTGATCTCTGCACTTTCTACTAAATCTCTGAATGAATCCCAAACTCAAAATACTAAGCCTTCACAGCATTGTTGGAAACATACCCTGGATCATAGAGAAATAACTCAAAGAAGAGATTAAGTAATTACAACATCAATCCAACACATTGATGAAGACTATACAACTCCATCCTTTGACATACCATCATCATCACAGCGAAATACTTTTGGTTGAATGATGACTTGATGAACTCCTAGAAAATATCTTTTTAAGGATTTCTTAAAGAAAAAGGCTTCCAACATTTCTAGGTTGGACCATCATGTATGAAGGAAGTATAATTTACATTTAATGACTCATGAAAAATAAGGAAACTACTATCCATCTCAATCCTCCACATCCATTACTCTACTACAAGAGGATTTGTTTGACCATAAAAGAGAGGAGGGTATATATTCCATAGATCAACAACATAGTTTATTGGTCGATCAACTAGAATGTTTTCTATAGATTCCCCCCTAAATCTACTACTTGGGGATCCATGAAATCTGTCGGACTCACCTGTTTTAATAATCTAAATTATGAATAATTATATTTTGATAATCCCACATGATATTTATTGATTAAAATTTTCATTACTTTAGTTACTATTTAAGTGCTTAATTTCAAAATATAAATACTATTAAATATGTTCAAATGATATATCTTTCATTCAAGAGCATTCAGTTAATAAAATGTTCATTTACTTTGTAATATATTTTTCTAACTTAATCTTTGAATAGTTTTCATAAATAGACAAACAGATACCGATACATAAAGGTCCCTGGTATGCAGACAGTTACTGTTACACCTGAGATACTAATAGAGTAAGTCCACAGGTATGCACAAGTCGACCGATATAGAGTGAAAGCTACTGTTATGAAGTCTACTGTTACAAGCTCTCTAGTATGGGTCACTAGTACATAAGTCTACCGCTACTAAGAGATACTGCTAAAATAAGTCACCACTACAAATAGTCACCAGTTTTTGGATCTACCGCTAGAAGGAACTATTAATACATACAGCTACCGTTACAGAGACCACCAGACACCCGACACTGTGTCATTTATTTAATGTTGTTTATTATAAGAAATGGCCATATTTGACTAATTTAATGCATATACTATTAATTAATGATAGTTGTTGGCATGTCAAGAATAATACCTCGTGAAAATCATTCCTATTGTCAGAGTTCAAGAAATATAAAAAGGTATCTTCGAGCTACTGGAGAACAATTCATTCAATACACATATGAAACAAGTTTTTGGATATAAACAAGGACATACATACAGAGAAGAAGAAGGAAGAACACATGCTAAACCTGTAGAACCTGAACAATAAGGGAGTGAAAAGCTTCAACAACTACACCTACACTCATGCTGATCAATCTGATCAAGCAGGACCTGGAAGTCAAAACCAAAAAAGGAGTCAGAGAATATTTTGATCAATCTAAGGAGTCCAGAGCTTCACTGAAAATAAATAGAGAATTCTAAACTCATCTCTATTTGTTTAGATCTATTGTGTTTCTTTTATTTACTTTTTGAGTAGTGTGTGTGGTCTATATTTTAAGCACACACTATCTCTTGTGCAAAACAGGAGGATTTCTAAATCCCCACTCAATCGTTCCCTTACACTCTTGTATCCCACTATAGATAGTGGTAGATGTCAAGTGTGACTTGGAAAGCCTATGTGATTTTGTTTAGTTTTCCCATGTAGAACTGTGATAGAGGTCTGAGGACCTGGATAGTCTGTGCATTATTGTAAAACCCCAATCCAGGGTGTGGATCATAGTTTATATAAAACTGTTTGAGATTACTAAGTCTCTGCTTGAGACTGAACCTCTTGTTTAAAATTGTTGTGCATTTTTATTTTAGTTAAAACTATTTTGAATTTTTCGCTGCTCAGTACTATAAATATTAATCTATTCTAAAGTTACTCTGACAGTTAAACTAGCAAGTGTTTTTATTTATTTTAAACTAGTAGGTTAGTTTAAAAATCTAATCTAATCTTCAGATTAGATTAACTGAGAATTAACCAATCTCTTGATAACCTAAATGAACCTTTACTGTATTAAAAATTCACTACAGTTTAGCTTGTTATTTAAATTTGGGGATTTTAATAGAAATATTTTAAATGATATATTCTTAATAGGAACTTAATTCACCCCCCCCCCCCTCTTGAGTATCCACTCCAACCAATATTTTGTATCAACGGGTTGGATAAAAGATTTTCAAAACACTCTGTTTTTTAACTCTGATTTTAGTTGTATCTTAAAGATCTCAAAATTTCTGTTAATTCTAAATTTATATATCAATATATATCTTTTTAAAACATAGTTATTATGGATAACATATTAGAATGTGTAGCTACAAACATGCCACCTTTATTTAATGGTTTTAATTATGCCCAATGGAAAATAAAAATGAAAATTCATTTATAAAGTATGGGATTTGACATCTAGACTGCTATAGAGACTCAGTATAAGATTATAGAAACTATTAAAACTACATGGGATGAACCTACAAAATCTGATTACAATAATAATTGTAAACCAATGAATTCCCTGTATTGTGCTTTAGGAGATGAAGAATTTAATCAAATATCTGCTTGTAAGATAGCTTATGAAATCCGGGATAACTCGGCTCTTTCTCATGAAGTAACAACCGATGTGAAAGAGATGAGATTAAACACTTACACTATTAAATATGATAATTTTAAAATGTGGCCTAATGAACCTAATTTTGACATGTATCTCAGGTTTAATGAAATTGTTAACACTATTAGCTCACTGGGAAAATTTTTTTTAGCAAAAGAGAAAATCATGAGAATACTCAGATGTTTTCCAGAAATATGGAGAGGCACATCAGTTTCAATAAGAGAATCGTGTGTCATAAGTTCACTACCTGTTAAAGAGATGATTGTTATGTTGATGATGTATGAAGAAGAGATGAAGGTAAACAAAGAAGATGAAGATGAACCAAGAAAGAAATTTGTAGCCTTCAAGACCTCTACTTCAAAAACCAAGGACAAAGAGAAAATTCAAGCAGCAAGTGATAGTTCAAGTAGTGAAGAGAGTGCATCTGACAGTGATGCAGAAATGGCTTAGATAGCAAGACGATTTAAAGAAGATTTATATGAAAAATATGTTTTTCAGAAAATCCAATTACAAGTGAAAGTATGACAATAAAGGTCATTGGAAGAAGGATTGTAAAAGGACTGATAAAAGTGATGACATAATCTATTACAAATGTAAGAGGAAAGGACATGTGAAAGCTGACTGTCTGAAGATAAATCACAAGAAGAAATATGAGTACAAGGACAACAAATATAACAATGCTATGAAAGCAACTTGGAGTGCTTCAGAAGATAGTTCATGTGATTCTGATTCCACTCAGGATGAAAATTCTCAAAATGATAATATGTATTTCATGAAAAACACATTTGAGTTAACATTGGATACTCATTCATTAAAATATTATTATTCTGGAGACGATTTTAAATCTAAAAACATGTCTAGTGAAGAATTATTCGAAAACTGTAACATGCTTGAGGATACCTGCAATGATCTTAAATACAACTATAAATCCTTAAAGAAACAACATGCTTTAACTAGCACTGCCAAATATTCACTAGAAGTATAAAAGGAAAAGAATGCTCAACTACTCAAAGAGAATACTAAACTAAAATTTTCTAATGAGAAAATCAGGAAATATTTTGAAAAAATTTCTAATGGAAAGGACACTCTTACAAAAATTCTAGGAAAACAAGTAGCACCAAAGTATACTACTAGTTTAGTCCACCAGCCTGAACAAGGATAGATTACAAATAATATATTTATTCCCAAACCTAGATAGTATGCTGCTAGTTCTAGTTCTAGAAATTCTTATGTCTAAACTAGAAAATCACATAATTATAGATTAACCAAAATTTATCATTTAAAATATTTCAAATCTTTTGATTATATGAAACCCATTAGACAAATCTGGGTACCAAATGTTCTTCTTGATAACCTATCTAGATCCTTGAAAATCTGGGTAACAAAATCATTTTCTATCTAAAATTGTGTTGTAGGAAACCTGCTTAAAAATTTCTTATAGGAAGACATGGTACATTGATAGTGGATGAACAAGACATATAACAGGATACTTTTAATGTTTTAAAGGCTCAGTAAAATTTGATGGAGGATATATCACCTTTGGGGATAACTCAAAAGGAAAGATCATCATCTTAGGCCATATTGGTAACACTTATTTAATTTTAATTTCTAAATTTTTATTTTTTGATGGACTACAGTATAATCTATTATGCATTTCTCAGTTTAGTGATGATGGATTTAATGTTATGATTGAAAATGATTCATGTTATTTTTTTGATTCCAATTTTTTTTTGTATTTATAGTATTAAGAAATGAAAGTGTTTATTCTATATATTTGAATTCATTATCTAAGAAAAAAATTACCTGTTTAAATGTTTTTCATGAAGAATCTTGGCTTTGGCATAGAAGATTACGGCACTGTAATATACACTCACATAAAAAACTAACTACGAAGAACTTAGTTAGATACCTACCTAAACATGAATTCCCAAGTGAAAAATATTGTAATCCTTGTCAAAAGGGAAAGCAACATAATGTTTCTTTTAAATCAAAGAAAGAAGTTTTAACTTCTCAGCCTCTTGAGTTGGATCACATGGATTTGTTTGGACCGTCAAGAGTTTCTATTTTTAATGGGTATCATTATGTCAATGTCCTTGTAGATTACTTTTCTATGTATACTTAGGTATATTTTCTATCGCAGAAAAGCGAGGATTTGTCTTACTTTATTAAATACTCCAAGTCTGTAGAAAACCTTAGTGGACTTAAGATAAAAACCTTGAGAAGTGATCATGGTCATGAATTTGAAAATCATGAATTTGAATCATACTGCTCACAAAATGGTTACAATCACTACTTCTCTACCCCTAGGACACCTCAGCCAAATGGTGTAGTAGAAAAAAGAAGTCGAACTCTTCAGAAAATTGCATGAACTATGATTAATGAATACGATTTACCTATTTATTTTTTGTCTGAAGCTGTAAATACAGCTTGTTTCATTATAAATAGAGTTTTTATTAGACAAGTACTTAAGAAGACCCCTTATGAATTATGGAATAATAGAAAACCTAAAGTTAATAATTTTAATGTTTTTGGATGTAATGTTTTTATTCTGAATACTAAAGATAATCTGGATTAATTTTCATCTAAAAGTGATGAAGGAATTTTTCTTCGTTATTATTTAACTAGAAATTCCTAGAGAGTTTTTAATAAAATTACCAAATGTGTGGAAGAATTTGTTCACAACAAATTTGATGAAACTGATCCACATGAACCTAAACCCTCTCTTGAAAATCATGAAGTTGATTTTTCTGTTTCAAACCATAATGATAAAACAGAATGTATAGCTGCTGGTGTAGTAAGAAACAGAATTCAGTTGCATTGTCTACTACCGAAGCAGAATGTATAGCTGCTGGTAGTTGTTTTGCACAGATTCTATGGATCAAACAGATTTTTTTGGACTATAGATATGATTTTAGACATGTTTCTATTAATTGTGATAACACTAGTGAGATCAATATCTCTAAGAATGATGTATCTCACTCTAGAACTAAGCAAATTGATGTAAGCCACCACTTTCTAAGATATCACTATCAAAAGGGTGATATAACTCTTGAATTTATAGGCAGTGAACGTCAACTAGCTGATATATTTACAAAACCGTTATGTTCAGAGAGATTAAGTAACATTAGACATGAATTAATAATGATCGACTACCAATAAATCACACTGTTAGACACACCCCACCATTATATAAACATCACCATTAGACACACCTCACCATTAGATAAACCTCACAGTTAGACACTCCTCACCGTTTGATAAACCTCACCATTAGACACACCTCACTGTTAGATAAACCTCACCTTTAGACACACTGCACCGTTATAGATACCTCACTGTTAGGATACCTCACCAGTAGTTATTACCATTATAATCCTCACCGGTAGAATATTTACCGATATATCGTGTTGTTTTAAATTGTAGTGTCTTGAGCCAAGATGCTTTATTGTTTTAATGTATATTTTTTTTATTTTGTTTCGATGTTTAAATGATATAAGTCAAGTCTAAATCACATTCAATCCACCGCGAACTCCACCCTTCCAATTTCTCACCTACCCAAGCCTCTGAAATCTTGCGAGCCCTAAGTTTCTCGATTTGGAAATGGCCCAAGTTAAGCGACTGCTAATTGATTAATGTAATGAGCCGAGTGCGAGGTGAAAAAAATTAAGTTCTGGAGCCACTGTAAGTAGTAGTGGTACTAGTAAAGAGAAGATAAAGTCTAAGAATCAGAATTTATCCAAGAGGGAAATAATGATTTAGAAGGATCTTTGTGTTAAGTGGTTGTTGTCAAGAAAGTCTATGATTTTGAGGATTTTATAAGAGCAAGGATGGATAGATTGTTTTAAAAACAACAATCGGCCTTATTACCCAAAATTGGTTAAGGAATTTTATGAGTTTGTTAGATTTGAAATGAATGAATATGATAACAGGATGATTTATGTGGTAAATTATAAGGATATATCCTTTTCATCTACTGAATGGGCTGAAAGTTTGAAAGTACCTCATGAAGAAGATTATGGGTTTTCATCTAAATTAGTATCTGTAGATAGTGACCATTTTGGGTATGAGGATGCTTTTCTGGAGTTAACTGGGAATGGATCACTTAGAAAAGTGATTGCGGATGAAATGGATGGAGAAAAGAGATTGTAGTTTAAGTTCATTCAACATGTGATTAGTCCCAGGAGAGGAGATTTTTGAACCCTAAAGTTTTAGGATATATATTTGATGTACTTGTTTAGGCATGGAGTGAAGGTGAATCTATGTAGATTATTGATGATTTAGATAAAATATATGACAAGACCTAAATCAAAGACAAATACTTTGTTCTTTGCTAACCTTATTTCCATTATGATAAAAGTCAAAGGTATTTATGAATCTGGGGATGAAACTGTTGTTGTTAAAGACAATTTCTGCATTACTAAGACTATCTGCAAATATATGAAAGCAAGTTGGAACCCTTAGAAGAAACAATGGGTGAATTATGATTGTAAATTGTATGAAAAATTTAAACCTGTTGACTATCCTTCATGGCCTAAGTTTGAGAGGGATCCAGGTCTTGGACCTTATGAAGATGAACCTGCTTATAGTGATGATGAGGATGTTATTGATGATGAGGATGAAGAGACTTTAGTGTAATAATGAGGAGACCTTGACCTACCTTCTAGAACTATACTTTAGAGTATTTCTTATGGAGAGGCTATTCCTCCAGCTACTTTACCCAGAAGAGAATCTTATTCTGATATCTTTGATGAGAGTACTTTGAGTTTGAGTCCAGTAATTGGGAGTTCTTCTATGCCTTTAGAGCCTGTTCTGGTGGAGATAACAGAACCTTCACCTATCCTTGATGAGCCTCTTGTTGTTGAAATGGAGATGGTTTTGGATGATTTCTCTATGGAAGAGCTGCCTGCTAAGGCAGCTATTTTTGTACAAGCACAAGACAATGCACAAATTGAGGGGGAGCATCCCAGCTGACATGGTAATGTATCATAAGTTCATGAGATTGAAGACTGGGTAGAAGACCCATGTTTTGTGGTTTTTTGGGTTGGACTATCCCTATTCTAAAGATGAGACCCCCATAAGAAGACCACATGTTAGTTATAATATTCTTTTTGAGACTTTTCCTGAGGATTTAGTCAGAAAATCTGACCTAGACCAGTTGAAGTCTGATCTAAAGACCTATATTTTGGAATAAATGAGAAGAATGGAAACCACTTTAATATCATCCATTCAATATATTTTGACTGAATCTGTATCCAGCATTTTGGATAAATTCAAGACCTGCCAGTGTCAAGATTCAAGCTTTGTAGATGATGTTGAATCTATAATGAAATCAGTTGTCTCTATGGAGTTTTATATGAGTTCTAAATCTCAAGAATACTAGGATTTGACATTTTTGAAAAGTGTAGTAGTCCAGATGGTATCAGTTTTTGAGGAATTTATGAATTCCATGATGCAGCATGTCAGCACCCAGGACCTTGTTCTGAAAAATCTCATTAGTAGGCTAACTAAATCTTTTAAGGAAATAATATCTTTTACTATTTCACCTCTGAGTGCTCTTAGGCCTTCTTTAGATGTTGATCAGATGAGATGTGATGAGAGAAGATCTTGGATAGTCTTCCACTAGTGGCTCTGTAGACGCTTCTAACTTGGCCCAAGTGGTGACTACCACTAGGGATATAAGGAAAATTGTTTAGGATTTAATGAGGGAGGAAACTGCTTCTCAAAAATAATTAAGGGACAAGGTGGATTACTATTTCTAAAGGGTATACACTAAACATCAGCTGAACAATCACTTCATACTTTTGTTATAAAATTTGAAATTACCTCTTTTGACTCAAGCCTTCATAGAGAAAGTGAGTAAGCTCAAGGAGCTTACTCCAGCTTTGGAAAAATTTCTGGAAAACAAGGATGAATTAATTTCTACTATGGAGAGAGGAGGGGGGATTATCATGGATTTTGAAGATCTCATGAATCCCTTTTGGCATGTTGATTCTCAGCCAGTGATTGTACCTCCATCTTTACCAGCATCTAGCTCTACTGCTTCTACTTTTCAGATGACCCCAACTCATGCTATCATAAGTTTGACACCAATGATTACACTGAGGAGTAACCACTATAGGCCAGGAACAGTTTCAGTTTCTCAACCTCCAGTGGTCATTTCTGGAGTTCCCAAGCCTTCAACCGAAGCTACCCAGCCTGAGTCAACCTCAGATCCCAAAGTAAATTCCAAAGTGTACATTCAGGAAGTGGATTGAGTGGGTCTAGATGAATTTGATAGGGATCATTTATACCTTGTATAATGTTTTTTTAATCCTTATATACTTTTGACTCCTTAATATATACATCTTTTTAAATCTCTTTGTCTCAATTATTACCTATTCTGCCTACTTAATTTATTTGTCATTTACTTTTACACTTTTGTTTTTACCTCTGGTCCATACTTGTATTTTATAATTTCCCTTTGATAAACAACATTATCTATTATATTTTAACTCTAATTCCCCATATTTTATTTTCTATGATAAATTCCTTACTTCCTTATCTTATACCTCCCTTATTTTTTCTAATCCCAAAGAGGGAGAAACATTTCCCAAGTGGGAGAAATGATAAAGGGGGAGGATTATTGATTAAAAGAGGGATATATGCCATACATGGATGTTAATATTTTATTTTATTTTTTTCTATTTTCTAGATCAATTTTCTATGATGCATTTGAAATTTAGAATTTCTATTTATCTCTGAAACATATTTTACTTGTATTGTAACACATTAAAAAATAAGAACAATTGTATTTTAGTCTGATACATTTGGCTTACCTGCCATAATTTTTTATTATGAAAACGGGGGGATATTTTTGGACTCACCTATTTTGATAATCTCGATTATGAATAATTATGTTTTGATATTCCCACATGATGTTTATTGATTAAACTTTTCATTACATTAGTGACTGTTTAAGTGCTTAATTTCAAAATATAAATACTGTTGAATATGTTCAAATGATATATCTTTCATTCAAGAACATCTGGTCAGTAAAATGTTCATTTACATTGTAATATTTTATTCTAAATTAATATATGGATTGTTTTCATAAATAAAAAAATAGCTACCGATAGATAAAGGTCACCGGTATGCAGACAGTTACTGTTACACCTGAGCTACCGATAGTGTAAGTCTACCAGTATGCACAAGTCGACCGATACAGAGTGAAAACTACTATTATGAATTCTACTGTTACAAGTTCACTGGTATGGGACACTGGTACATAATTCTAACACTAATGAGAGATACTTCTAAAGGAAGTCACTACTACATATATTCACTGGTACATGGAGCTACTACTATGTACAGCTACCATTACAGAGACCACCAGACACCCGACACTGTGACATTTCTTTAACATTGTTTATTATAAGCAAAGGTCATATTTGAATAATTTAATGCATCTTATATTAATTAATGATGTTTTTTGGCATGTCAGGAACCGTACCTCGTACAAATCAGTCCTTTTGTTAGAGTTCAAGGAATATAAAAAGGGAACCTCAAGCTATTAGAGAACCAGTCTTTCAATGCACATACGAAATGAGTTTCTGGATATACACGAGGACATACATACATAGAAGAAGAAGGAAGAACACATGCTCAACCTATAGAACCTGAACACTCAAGGAGTGAAGAGCTTCAACGACTACACCTACACTAAAGCTGATCAACCTGATCAAGATAGACCCGAAAGTCAAAAACTAGAAAAGGACTCAGAGCAAATTCTGATCAATCCAAGGAGTCCATAGTTTCACTGAAAACACATAGAGAATTCTAAACTCATCTCTATTTGTTTATATCTATTGTTTTTCATTTATTTACTTATTGAACAGTGTGTGTGCTTTGTATTTTAAGAGAACACATTTCTCATGTGTGGAACTGGAGGATTTATAAATCCTCCCTCAATCTTTTCCTTACACTCTTGTATCCCACTATGGATAGTGGTAGAGGTCACGTGTGACCTGGAAAGCCTGTGTGTTGTTGTTTAGTTTTCCCACATATAACTGTGGTAGAGTTCTAAGGACCTGGACAGTCTGTGCATTGTTGTAAAACCCTGATCTAGGGTTTGGATCATAGTTTATATAAAATTGTTTGAGAGGACTATGTCTCTTCATGAGACTGAACCTCTTGTTTAAAACTACTATGCATTTTTTATTTTAGTTAAAACTATTTTGAATTTTCCACTGCTAAGTACTTTAAATATAAATCTATTCTAAAGAAACTCTAATTGTTATACTAGAATGTGTTTGTATTTATTATAAACTATTATGTTAGTTTCAAAAGTTAATCTAGTCATCAGATTAGATTAACAGAGAACTAATCAATCTCTTGAGAACTTAAATGAACCTTTAGTATATTACAAATTCCCTATAGTTTAGCTTTTTATTTAAATTGGGGGATTTTAATAGAAATATTTTAAATCATAAATTTTTAATAGGAACTCAATTCACCCCCCTCTTGAGTATCCACTCCGACCAACAAAATCATTATGGTGAAAAACACTAGGAACAAGGAAACTAAGAAACAAATCAATACTAATCCAACAACTGGGATTCATCATATTAAACACCAAAACAAACATAAATCCCAAAATAAAATGGAAACCCCACACCACTACAAGATAACAAAACCTCACATTTTCACTTAAATTTTTTTTTAAAGCGAAACATGATCTAAATAATTTCACACCAACCAATGGTTCCCCATAGGACCTCACCCATGCATATCCACATGCCATACATGTTACCCATCCACTTTCTCAAACATATCCATGCATATGGTCACTCATGAAAACACAAAAGTTCATAAACAAAATTTTTCTGTATTTCAAAAACAAAACTGTTACCGTTTTGAATTCTACGTTTCATGATTCCAAGGTATGTCCTTTCAATGAAATTTTATAGAAATTAATGAAGACCAAAAAAGGATCATAAGGGGAAACTAGGGTCAATGGTTGACTCGAACATATGGTTGGTGGCCATATGCCAGTCATGCCACCATCATGGAGAGAATTATAGGGTAATTTTACCAGCTCCGCGTGGATTTTCAGGCTCTTCGATCTCATGGAGAGCACTGGTCTAACTCCTTTTTTATTTCCCAACACCAAACAATCCACAAGAACAAAAAAAACACCAACACACTCAAGAATCTTATGGAAACCATTGGTTTGCAAAGAGTAAGGTTTCATGACATCCTTCATGTTCGAATGCATCGAGTCCCAAAAATCATCCTCTTTATACCTTGACATCTCTATGTAACAATTCATGATCTAAAATAAAAGGTCCACTAAATATTCGACCAACACTGATACCATTTTTTCACAGACCAACCTAGGTGAACCCGAACTGATCAGTGGAAATTCCTGAGATACATTCCCAATACTCTCGCACTGGCAACAAGCACTAATGGAATCATTAGAGAAAATGGGAATAGTTTCTCCCAGTAAAATAAACAAAAAAATTGAATAAATTAATAAACAAAAAAACTCAATATGATTTCCAAACATTACACACTTTAAATTTAAAATTAAAGAAACAACATACTGAACAATAGAAAATAGAAAAATAAACAAACTGATCTTGACATGTGATACACCTCTATGTTCCCTCAAGGTTCACACTCCAATCCCCAACCAACTATCTCTTAAGGTGATTGAACCTGATCCAATGCCTAAAGTAGAAACTAAAAACAAGGAAACGCAATAGGAATGAGTATTTAAACTTAGTAGGTAATCCGGAATGATTTTGTTCCTAATGAACTTCCTTTAAGATAAAAGAAACATCAATTTCAATTTTGAAAATTAATATATAAAAGTATAACCTTCTTCATGTTATACTTAAAAAAAATACAACTCATTTCCCTTATTTATTTCCTAACCCAAGTTCACTCTAGTAGTGTGGCGTTAAAATTTTAGAAAGGGAAGTGATTATTTCATTTTTATAGTAACAAATATTATAAATCTATTTGAATTTAAAACCTTTTTCACTCTCTTTTAGAAAATAACACATCACATCCAATTAAACACTATACAATAATCACCAAAATATTCATAGTATAAGGGAAATGGAATTATACATAAAGGTATCGCATTTAATTCCACAAGAAACCAAGAGCCAATAGACATAGGTGAACCCATGAGATCAAGAATAATACATAACATACTAACACATGAGACCCCATCCCATATAGTATTCCACACATTATGCAATCATAAATGCACTACATGCCCGGCCACCCAAACTCAGGACGAACTGAGGGGCCCAATCCCATAGTAATAAACCCAAATATGTCCATCTATTGTGGTCCACAGGTTTGTACATAAACTACTAGTGCAGTAATAATTTTCAAAAAAAATTATCAATATTCCAGGTTCAGATATCTCATCCATAAAATAGGGGTGAGACAACCAATGTCATCCGAGCACCAATCACATGAATATTTTATAGTAAATTAATAAAATGAATCTTTCCAAGACACTTTGAGGACCGATCGCATACCATTGAAATAATATAACACAAAGATTATAAAGCAAGGAACTTTGACAATGGATCGAAAGGATTACATAGATAGGACATACCATCAATTATAAAAAAATAGAGAATGAGAAACATTTGAAGGAGTTTTTTATAATATATATTTTCAACATTTTCACATATTATCAAAAATGGCCTTTAAGAATTTTACCAAACCAATGTTTATCAACAATACAAAAGCACTAATCCAGATAAGTGTCAAAACACAATTTTCCACATCAAACCCCTTTAAAAATTCATTTAAAATATATTTGATATACATTCAATGAACAAACCATTTTTATAACATTTCCAAATGGGCTATTCATTAGCAACACATGCCAAAAACACCATAAATCAACACACATTCTCTATAAAATATAAACCACATCAAAAACATATCCAATGAAAAAAAATCCCATATATAATGCTTTCAATACATTAATAAATTCAAACCAATCGTTTTATATCAAAATTTTCTCATAAATCCAATTGGGTTATTTGTTGAAAACTGTGCGTGTAGTATTTAACAAACAATTTTTATTTAACGCCCGAAGGGGCATAAAAAAATTTGAATTCTATCAATTTATTCAAATTTATAGACCATGTTTTAATTATCAAAATATAAATTTGATGTTTAAAATATCATTTAATAAATCATGCGTTGTGCATATGTTTAACAAAACAACGCTATTTATCACCAAAAAAGGCATAAACCACTACTTTTCACACCAAAAAAAATATAAAAGGATTGTATAATAATATTATAAATGTAAAGAAGGTGAAAATATCATTAAATAGATGAATCTTAAATTATAAAGTCATGTTCAATGGGTAACCTACCTCAAATGATGAAAAACATCTGGAACCTGGTTCAAAACCTCCATCGCACCTAAACCGCACCCAAGGGAATCTAAATCTGTCATAAAGCATCTATTTGAACCCAAATTTTTAGAATTAAACCCTAATAATCATAATCCTTTCCATATAAGAATATGAAACCAAGAGGTATAAAATGAAGATAGTATCAGAGGGGAAGAAGGGAAGAATGAAGGGAGATTCGCGCGAATGGTGGTCACGCCGATAGGGAGGTCGCGTCAGCAGGGGGTCATACTGGAGAAGGGTTGGGCTGGCCAGGGGTCATACCCGAGAAGGACTGTGCTGGAGCAGATCTAGAAAGGTGGCGGTGTTCCATCTAGAGGTCACACCAGAGAAGAGTGCACAACAAGGGGGTGCATGCCAAACAGGGCAGGAGGGGAATAAGGGTTTTGTGGAGGAGAGAAAGGGGATATTGGGAGGATAAAAAAAAGGAAAGCCTAAAAAATTACTAATGTAATAATTATTATAATACTAATCACAATAATTATACTAATAATAATGATATTCTTAATAATAATGATAATGATAATGACAAATTTAATAAAAATAATAATATTGTTATCCATAACAATATTATTTTTATTAATATTATGATTAAAAATTCATTTTTCCTATTTTTAATCTTATTATCCTTTTATTTATTTTATTTTAAATACTTAAATAGTGCAATTTTTTGGTCCGCACACATCTCAAGAGACCGTGTGGCAACCTTGCATTAGTTTTTTTCTGTTCTAGAAGCAGCTACATGGGTTCCTAGGATGACCTCATGATTTTTGATAATCATACATTGCCCACCCACTGGCCTAAAATCCACCAAAACTCTCAATAATAATAATAATAATAATAATAATATTAACAATAATAATAATAATAATCCTAATAATAATATTATCATTATCATTATTATTAGAACAATACTTTTAATTTTATTTTACTTTGTATTATTTTATTTTAACCTTAATTTATCTTTAATTTATTACTTATTTAATTTTAATCTCTTTTTGAACACTATGAAGGCCAAAAAGTGACCAGGGAATAGTCGTATGGTCTCCAAACCGTGCATTTCCCTTGGAATAGTTGTCGCCAAGAACAAAAAAATCATCTATAAACAAAAACTCAAATATTCAAACTAGGAAGCAATCCAAACACCAACATATAGTTCCTAATAAAAGAAAATAATAAAATAAACTAATTACAATGTTTGGGTTGTGACAATTCCATGGACCATGGTCAAACTACTAAAGTAATATTTCAATTTTTAATTTAACATCCTCAAAACATCAGACATTATCACAACTTATTACATAATTATATATGTGATTGAAATTAATGAAATATATTGTTTAATAATAAGTAAATAAACCATGAAATGTATATTAAAATTAAATAATTGATATAATCTTATTATCTGTGATTTTTTGGATAAAAATATCAGATTGGGACTCATGTTAAGGGTTTTCTTAATGTAACGTCCTGGTTCCGGAATCCACACAGAGGCACCCCATACCCAGTTGGTCACATGGCCTCAAGAGAATTTCCCCAAATGCCAGAGGCTGCCGTGTCACGACCCGCCCTCGGGGTCCGTGCCGTGACTACCCCAAGCCCGCCTTCCATAGGCCAGGGGCTGGCGACTAGCACCAAGGCGTAAATCCCAGTAAAAAGGGAAGGCATTGCCTTTGAAAAGTAACAAACACCACAGAGTAAGCAAGCGGAAAGTAAACACCAAACAAAGCAGAGTACAACTGAAAGTGCGGAAAAGTAAATGGGCCAGAATAAAAACCCAAACTAAAAGTAAAGTACAACTCGAAAGGGAAAACAGCAACTGAAAAGTAAAAGCCGCTACACCGAGCTGTCTACTGGAAATCCCACCTGAAGGGTGGGTACAGATAGCTCCTCCGCTCCACGGGTCCCGCCGTCCGCTCCGTGCACGTCCCGCCCAGTGGTCCACCTCCAGGTACCGTCCCGCTCTACAAGCCTCGGCTAAGGTCAACGCTGTCTGTCGTCTGCAACCAACACAACGTAGTGCGGGCGAAGCCCGTGCAGGGGTGAGTATAAGCTACTCAGTAGGGACCCCGAGACCCCTGAAGGTCTCTCAAATCCACAAAGGATAAACCACGAAGAAAAGTACAATCACGAAGTAACAACCGACACTGCTTAGGTATATGCCCATACATATACCTAAGTCATCAATTAAAATACGCTCCAACCTCCGAGCCCAAGTACAACTCAGTCCACGCAGGAAAGTATACGTATTCCACATAGGAAAGCAAAACATAATCCACACAGGATTGCACAACACAATCCACACAGGAAAGCAACAGGATTCAGCTCACACAGGTATACTTCTTCAAGGACGATAAAGATGATCACTGATCCATCTAAGTTGTCGGACCCACGAAGGATCGATAGGTAACTAACCCCCGCAAAGACCCACACAGGATCGGGCCCACACAGGACCTGTCGGCGCTGGTTCACACAGGACCGCTAAGCGCAGAGACCCACACATGATCGGACCCACACAAGATCGGTAGCACTGATCCACGTAGGATCGCTGAGTGCTGAAGTCATCGTCGTCGAATCCACACAGGATCTCTGTACTGTCTTCGTCGCAGTCACAGTAGCAGTCGTAGCAGTAGTAGTCACAGTAACAGTCGCAGCAGTAGTAGTCACAGTAACAGTCGCAGCCAGCACTAGGGTTCCCGCACAAAGCAAGCTCGTTCGGAGGGTCCGCTCCACGAGCCGAGAGGCTGATACATCAACTGTCACGAAGACCAGGGTTGATGTATCCAAAAGTTCCGTATCGTCAACAGGAACTCAACGTAACAGACGGCGCGTCGATCGGACGCCCGGTCTGAGAGTTATTGGCATTTTCGTCTCCGGGGCCCGGTTGGTTTTTAAGGCAAAACCAACCCGACCGTACTCCACCTGCGTCCAAACCTCGGGCGGAGTATGCCAAAAGATTTTTCTCACTAAGAGGGACACAACATAGCTGACGGCACGTCAATCGGACGTCCGTAGCTCAAGATATGAGCGTTTCCGCTCCAAAGGCCCGGTTGGTTTCGTGAACGAACCAACCCGGCCGAACTCAAAGTAAACCGAAACCTTGAGTGCGATATACCGAAACGACCGTCTCGATCCAAGGATCGCGTTGCCGCAGACGGTTCGTCATTCGGAGGTCCGAGGCTCAAGATATGGCCCAAAAACCGATTCTGGTTCGAAACGGGGGGTCCGAGTCCGGGCCGACCCGGCCCGACCCCCCCCCCCCCTGGGGCGGTGCGGCGGCCGGCGGCGGCGGCCGGCGGCGGCGGCCGGCAACGGTGCGGCGGCACGGCGGCGCGCCGGCGCCGCGGCAGGCGCCGCACGTGGTCGGCACGCGGGGGGGCAAGCCCCCGCTGATTTGGGAAGCGGCGCGGCCTTTGTGCCGCGCCTTTGCAACAAAACGGCCCTCGCACGTGGGGGCCGGCTGGAAACAAACCGGGGGGCCGGCTGCCCCCCTCTCTTCAAAGAACCGCCCCCCTCATAATGAGGGGGGTTTTGTGTGATGGCCGGGGGAATTAATTCCCCCGGTTTAATGCCTTCCGGCCGGCCAGCTGGCCGGCCGGTTTTCTCCAACGGGACCGGAAATTCCGGTCCCCCCTTTGGCTTCCGACGCCGGCGGCCCGGCCGCCGGTCTTCTCTTCCCGCCGCGGCCCGGAACCGGCCATGGTGTTCGTCATCCGGCGCGGTGCGACGACACCGCGCCCCTTCCCGTGCCTTGATTCCTTTCAACGCGGCGCGACGGCGTCGCGTTCTTGAAGATTCTTCCTCGGCGTGGCGCGACGGCGCCGCGTAAAAATATTTGCACGATCATCCGCGTGGTGCGACGGCACCATGCCACTTGCTTCCACCCGCAAGAATAAACAAGAACGATGGAGGGGGTTCGGCCGTGTTCGTGCGGTCCGGGCCCCTCACGTTAAAATAATAACGCGACTTTAAATAATTCAAACCCACACGTTAGACTTGCTAAATTCACGATCAAGAATAAAATAGTTAAACCAAAAAGAAAAACAACAACCCCTACCTCGGGTATAAGGGTCGAAGATTTGTCTACGTTCCGCGGAAGACGACGTCGCGGAGGTCGGGCGTCGCGGTTGTCGTTCGTCAAATCCGTTGATGAAGGGATGCGTCCGATGCGATACGTCGTTGGCGAAACTTCTCAAGTCGACGAAGAAAAACCGAGGAGGAAGCGGTGTCTCCCTTTCTTTGACGTGGAGAGAAGATAGAACGGCGTGTCGGTGTTCTTCGCGTTCTTCAAGGAGGAAGACGAAGTTCTTCAAAGTGTAGAACTCTTCCTCTCTCAAATCTCCACACAACACAGCAACTCCCAAAATAAAATAAGCTACACCTTATTTTATTTTCACTTTGCCAACCTTTCAAAATTCAAAAGTTGAATTCATTACATTAATTAAATCTAGAGTTGACAAAAATTAAATGATGAGATAAGTTGGCAATAATTAATGTAGGGGAGAGTCACATAATTAAGAGGGGGTTTAGAGGGGTTAGGGAATTTGAAAATGTGGGGGCTCGTGTGGGCCCCACCTCCCTCATAACCACACATGGGAAGTTGGGTGGTTGTGGGCTCCACCAACAACTTCCCATGAGAGATTCTAACCACCACGAATAAAATAAAATTCAAACATAATTTTATTTTACTTATCTTTTAATCCCCAAAACTAACTTTCAACCCGCAACAAACGCAACTCCCTAAAAGGTCTCTTTAAGTGAATTTCGGCGCTGCGAGTTCATCGGTGCCCTCGGATTTCAATTCCGAGCACCGGATCAAAAGTTAGGAATTCCCGCTCGTTCGTTCACTGAATGTACCCGAGCCAAACTTCGGAAATTAATTCCGGGCACTCTGGGCCTCGGAATCAGGTGCCGTCTGAAACCGCGCTCTTGTAAAATTCTAAAGAAAATTAAGAAAAAAATTTCCTTGAATTTTACGGGTCTTTACATTACTCCCACCTCAGGGCTTTACGTCCCCGTAAAGATACATCAAAAACTAGGGAAACAAATGAGGGTACTGAGCACGCATCTGAGCCTCCCGCTCCCATGTGCTCTCCTGGAGATTCTCGTGCTGCCATCTGATGCGCACAAGAGGAATCGATCGCCCACGCAGGACCCGCTCCTGTCGATCCTCTATCTCCACCGGGACCTCCGTAAAAGTCGCCCCATCGTCAACGTCAAGCTCCCCATGATCAATGATGTGTGTCAGGTCGTGCACGTATCTCCTCAACTGGGATACGTGGAAGACGTCGTGCACCCGGTGCAACTGAGGTGGTAGAGCCAGGCGATAAGCCACCTCACCAATCCTGCGGAGAATCTGGAAGGGTCCGATGAAGCGCGGAGATAACTTGCCGCCTCGACCAAATCTCCGAATACCACGTCGAGGTGAGACCCGCAAGAAGACGTGGTCGCCATCCTCGAACTCCAGTGGCCTCCGCCTCCTGTCAGCATATGACTTCTGCCGGCTCTGAGCTATCCTCATCCGCTCCTGGATGACCTGGACCTTCTCTGTCGTGGCCTAGACCATCTCCGGTCCCACCAGTGCTGACTCCCCAGGGTCTGTCCAGCACAAAGGAGATCTACATGGTCGGCCGTACAACGCCTCGTACGGTGCCATCCCGATGGTGGAGTGGTAGCTGTTGTTGTACGCGAACTCCACTAAGGGTAGGTGGTCCTCCCAGCTAGGACCAAAGTCGAGGACACATGCGCGGAGCATGTCCTCGAGAGTCTGAATGGTCCTCTCCGTCTGACCATCCGTCTGAGGGTGAAAGGCTGTGCTCAGTCGTAGCTGTGTCCCGAACGCTTCCTGTAACCCCTTCCAAAGTCGGGAAGTAAAGCGGGCATCTAGATCGGAGACGATAGATGATGGTACGCCGTGGAGCCGCACAATCTCCTGAACGTAGAGACGTCCCAAGCTCTCTACTGAGCCCTGCTCTCTGATGGGTAAGAAGTGTGCCGACTTGGTGAGTCAGTCAACAATCACCCAGATGGAGTCGTGACCTCTGGAAGTGCGTGGAAGTCCAGTCACGAAGTCCATAGATATGTCGTCCCACTTCCACTCCGGAACCTCCAAGGGCTGTACCAAGTCTGCTGGTACCTGATGCTCTGCCTTCACCTGCTGGCAGGTAAGGCATCGAGAAACGAACTCTGCTACTGCCTTCTTCATTCCCGGCCACCAGTGCTGTCGTCTGAGGTCCTGGTACATCTTCACCACTCCAGGATGTACCGCTAAAGGAGAAGTGTGAATCTCTCTCAGTACTTCCACTCGCAATGCGACTGGCACCATGGTACGTCCTCTGAAAAGGATGTCGTGCTCTGATCCAAGGGAGAAACCATCAGGTACCTGTCCCGAGGATATCTGTGCTCGCCGTGTCTCACAGTCAGCGTCCCCACGCTGTGCCTCCCTGACTCTCTGCAGTAGTGGAGGGGTGACTGTGAGAGACTGGAGGAAGGCTGCTCCATCTCTATCCACGAAGGTTATCTTCAAAGAGGCTAGCTTCTCCGTCGCCTCCTCAAGTAGCTGTATGCCCATGCTCCTGCTGAGGGCATCGGCTACTACGTTCCCCTTCCCAGGAGTATAGACTATCTCAAAGTCATAGTCCTGGAGGAACTCGAGCCATCGCCGCTGTCTCAGGTTCAGGTCCTTCTGCGAGAAGATATACCTGAGACTCTGATGATCGGAAAAGACTGTAAAGCGCTCGCCCATCAGATAATGTCGCCATGTCTTCAGAGCGAAGACCACTGCTGCTAACTCCAGGTCATGGGTAGCGTAGTTCTGCTCATGCGGCCTCATCTGTCGTGATCCATAGGCGATCACTACCCGCTCCTGCATCAGAACACATTCGAGTCCGGTCCCTGATGCATCGCAGTAGACTACGTACCCTACTCCCTCCTCAGGCAACCTCAAGATAGGTGCGCTAGTCAATATATGTCTCAGCTCCTGGAAGCTCTGCTGACATCTGTCTGTCCATACGAAGGGTTTCCCCTTCTTTGTCAAAGCTGTGAGTGATGCCGCAACTCTAGAGAAGTCTGGTACGAATCTCCGATAGTATCCAGCTAGTCCCAAGAAACTCCGAACCTCAGTCACGCTCCTGGGTGGCACCCAAGCTAACACAGCCTCAATATTCGCGGGATCCACTGCAACTCCCGCCTCAGAGATAACGTGTCCCAAAAAGTGGACCTCACGTATCCAGAACTGGCACTTCGAGAGCTTACCATAAAGCTGGTGCTCTCGGAGTGAGTCAAGAACAACTCGCAAGTGATAGGTGTGCTCCTCCTCTGTTGTAGAGTAAATCAGAATGTCGTCGATGAAGACCACGACAAACCGATCGAGGTATGGCTGAAAGATCCTGTTCATGAGAGCCATGAATACTGCTGGAGCATTGGTTACACCGAAAGGCATAACCAAGAACTCATAGTGGCCATACCGACATCTGAAGGCTGTCTTCTGCACATCCTCGTCTCTGACTCTGAGCTGATGATAGCCTGACCTGAGGTCTATCTTCGAGAACCACCGTGCTCCCTTGAGCTGATCAAAGAGGTCATCAATCCTCGGTAGCGGATACTTGTTCCTCACTGTCACCTGGTTTAGGCGACGATAGTCAACACAAAGTTGCAAGCTCCCGTCCGCCTTCTTGGCGAACAATATCGGAGAAGCCCAGGGTGAAACACTGGGTCGGATGAACCCCTTGCCCTGCAAGTCCTCCAACTGTACCCGTAGCTCTCGAAGCTCGGCGGGGGACATCCGATATGCTGGAGTAGATATCGGGGATGTCCCGGGGTACAAGTCAATATAAAAGTCTACCTCTCTGCAAGGAGGTATCCCTGGGACGTCGTCGGGAAAAACGTCCGCAAACTGATCCACCACTGCAGGAAAACCAGGACTCCGCACGTCAACTGCTCCAAGGATGAGGCTAGCCAACTGATGAGTGATGGGCTGTCCTCTCCTCCGCGGAAGTCCATCCTGTGCTGCAAAGGTTCCCTTCTCGCCGGTGAAGGTGAACCTGCTCCCGTCGGTGCGTACACATCGCACCTTGCGCCTAAAACAGTCAATCTGTGCATGGACCGTAGATAGCCAATCCATGCCCAAGATGACGTCGTAAGGCCTCGACGCTGCTACGAGAAGATCCCAGCCGAAGCTCTCTCCTCCTAGAGTAAGCTCACACTGCCGGCACCAGTGCGTAATCGTCGAGTCTGCTCCCGTAGGAGTCTCTAGCCGTAAGGATCGAGCCAACGACTCTGTCGGAATCTCCGAGCTCCGAACAAGGGCAGCGGCTATGAAAGAGTGACTCGCTCCTGTGTCTATAAGAACTGTAGCAAGGGTGGAATAGACACAGATAGTACCTCGAATCATCTCGGGTGCGCCGTGGTCGTAGGCCTCTGCTGCCTGGAGCTGTGCCTATCGCTGCCGCCAGCTCCCTGTGGTCGGGGTGGACCTCCTGGTGGTGGTGGTGGCAGAACCTCAAAGCGTCGCCCACCACCGGCTGCTCGTCCAGCTCCTCTGCCTAGTCCGCATCCTCCCTGTGGACCGCCACGGTCGACCCTCTGCCTCTCCCTCGGTGGTCCATCAACTGACTGCTGCTCCTCGGCATGGCGGGTCGGGCAGTCGCGAGCCATGTGGCCCTGCCCGCCGCATGAGTAGCACTGTCTGCCTCTCGAAAGACTGGCTCCGCGCTGTGTGCCCCGCACTACTGAGCCAGTGCCCTGAGAACGTCTGCCCGAAGGTCTGGTCTGTCTGGACCCCTGAGTCATCCGTCGACTGCCTGCTGCAGATGACTCTGCCACGTGCCGCCCTGCGGTGGGTCGCTGTGCTGGTGTAGACTCAGCAAGGAAGCTCTCGATCAGAAGGGCCCGCTCCAGTACTCCTGTCTGAGTCGGTATGCTGAGGGAGATCAGCGATGCCCTGATCTCGTGTCTCAAACCCTGCTCGAAGGTCCGGGCCCGGAAGAATGGGTCCAGTACCATGTCGGTCGAGTAGCGCGAGAGATCGGTAAATCTCGCCGAGTACTGAGCGACCATCATGCTGCCCTGCCGCAGCTGTAGAAGCTCCTGGATACGCACCGCACGAAGGGTGGCTGGGACGAACTCTGAGCGGAAGAGGCTCTCAAAGTCCGTCCAAAGTAGGGATGCCTCATCGTGCACCTGGAGCATCAGGATCCACCATCGTCCTGCTGCTGCGTGTAGTAGGCTCGCAGCGAGGATCACCATGAGGTCTGCTGGTGCCCTCACTAGCCTAAACACTCGAACCACTGCCTCCAGCCAGTCCTCTACTGCCTGGGGATCCGTCTCCCCGCGAAACCTGGGTGGTCTCTGGCGCTGAAACTCATGCAGTGCACTGAGGCGACGTGCATCGTCAGCGGCTGCTGCTGGAAGCATCGGGGGCTCGGCGGGTAAAGCTACCGCCGGTGCCACTACTGGAAAAGGGCCCTGTACCGAGGCCTCGTCGCTCGGTGGGCTGTCGTCTCGCTCAACTCTCGGAACCCTAGCTGGCTGCCGTCGTGGGGCCATCCTGAAAAGGAAACAGGTGCGCCACGGTTAGAACAGTATACCTGGTGATCTGATATAAGTAATCACAAAGAAAACATTGAAACACACACGCAATCAATGTTTTCGTGAATTAAGTCGGAAATCAGAAGTCAGGGTCCTGGTGTATGGATACGTCGTCCGCCGCACCAACACTGGACTCCCTGGACTGATAACCACACTCAATACGCTAAACATTATTGCTTCACATAGAAAAGATCAGAGTTCGCGGTAGAACCGAACTCCTCTGATACCAATTTGTCACGACCCGCCCTCGGGGTCCGTGCCGTGACTACCCCAAGCCCGCCTTCCATAGGCCAGGGGCTGGCGACTAGCACCAAGGCGTAAATCCCAATAAAAATGGAAGGCATTGCCTTTGAAAAGTAACAAACACCACAGAGTAAGCAAGCGGAAAGTAAACACTAAACAAAGCAGAGTACAACTGAAAGTGCGGAAAAGTAATTGGGCCAGAATACAAACCCAAACTAAAAGTAAAGTACAACTCGAAAGGGAAAACAGCAACTGAAAAGTAAAAGCCGCTACACCGAGCTGTCTACTGGAAATCCCACCTGAAGGGTGGGTACAGATAGTTCCTCTGCTCCACGGGTCCCGTCGTCCGCTCCGTGCACGTCCCGCCCAGTGGTCCACCTCCGGGTACCGTCCCGCTCTACAAGCCTCAGCTAAGGTCAACGCTGTCCGTCGTCTGCAACCAACACAACGTAGTGCGGGCGAAGCCCGTGCAGGGGTGAGTATAAGCTACTCAGTAGGGACCCCGAGACCCCTGAAGGTCTCTCAAATCCACAAAGGATAAACCACGAAGAAAAGTACAATCACGAAGTAACAACCGACACTGCTTATGTATATGCCCATACATATACCTAAGTCATCAATTAAAATACGCTCCAACCTCCGAGCCCAAGTACAACTCAGTCCACGCAGGAAAGTATACGTATTCCACATAGGAAAGCAAAACATAATCCACACAGGATTGCACAACACAATCCACACAAGAAAGCAACAGGATTCAGCTCACACAGGTATACTTCTTCAAGGACGATAAAGATGATCACTGATTCATCTAAGTCGTCGGACCCACAAAGGATCGATAGGTAACTAACCCCCGCAACGACCCACACAGGATCGGGCCCACACAGGACCTGTAGGCGCTGGTTCACACAGGACCGCTGAGCGCAGAGACCCACACAGGATCGGTAGCACTGATCCACGTAGGATCGCTGAGTGCTGAAGTCGTCGTCGTCGAATCCACACAGGATCTCTGTACTGTCGTCGTCGCAGTCACAGTAGCAGTCGTAGCAGTAGTAGTCACAGTAACAGTCGCAGCAGTAGTAGTCACAGTAACAGTCGCAGCTAGCACTAGGGTTCCCGCACAAAGCAAGCTCGTTCGGAGGGTCTGCTCCACGAGCCGAGAGGCTGATACATCAACTGTCACGAAGACCAGGGTTGATGTATCCAAAAGTTCCGTATCGTCAACAGGAACTCAACGTAACAGAAGGCGCGTCGATCGGACGCCCGGTCTGAGAGTTATTGGCATTTTCGTCTCCGGGGCCCGGTTGGTTTTTAAGGCAAAACCAATCTGACCGTACTCCACCTGCGTCCAAACCTCGGGCGGAGTATTCCAAAAGATTCGTCTCACTAATAGGGACACAACACAGCTGACAGCACGTCAATCGGACGTTCGTAGCTCAAGATATGAGCGTTTCCGCTCCGAAGGCCCGGTTGGTTTCGTGAACGAACCAACCCGTCCGAACTCAAAGTAAACCGAAACCTTGAGTTCAATATACCGAAACGACCTTCTCGATCCATGGATCGCATTGCCGCAGACGGTTCGTCATTCGGAGGTCCGAGGCTCAAGATATGGCCCAAAAACCGATTCTGGTTCGAAACGGGGGGCGGCCCGACCCCCCCCCCCCCCCTGGGGCGGTGCGGCGGCGGCGCGGCGGCTGGCGCCGCACGTGGTCGGCGCGCGGGGGGGCAAGCCCCCGCTGATTTGGGAAGCGGCGCGGCCTTTGTGCCGCGCCTTTGCAACAAAACGGCCCCCGCACGTGGGGGCCGGCTGGAAACAAACCGGGGGGCCGGCTACCCCCCTCTCTTCAAAGAACCGCCCCCCTCATAATGAGGGGGGTTTTGTGTGATGGCCGGGGGAATTAATTCCCCCGGTTTAATGCCTTTCGGCCGGCCAGCTGGCTGGCCGGTTTTCTCCAACGGGACCGGAAATTCCGGTCCCCCCTTCGGCTTCCGACGCCGGCGGCCCGGCCGCCGGTCTTCTCTTCCCGCCGCGGCCCGGAACCGGCTGCGGTCTCCTCGTCCCGCCGCGGCCCGGAACCGGCCGCGGTGTTCGTCATCCGGCGCGGTGCGATGGCACCGCGCCCCTTCCCGTGCCTTGACTCCTTTCAACGCGGCGCGACGGCGTCGCGTTCTTGAAGATTCTTCCTCGGCGTGGCGCGACGGCGCCGCGTAAAAATATTTGCACGATCATCCGCGTGGTGCGACGGCACCACGCCACTTGCTTCCACCCACAAGAATAAACAAGAACGATGGAGGGGGTTCGGCCGTGTTCGTGCGGTCCGGCCCCCTCACGTTAAAATAATAACGCGACTTTAAATAATTCAAAGCCACACGTTAGACTTTCTAAATTCACGATCAAGAATAAAATAGTTAAACCAAAAAGAAAAACAGCAACCCCTACCTCGGGTATAAGGTTCGAAGATTTGTCTACGTTCCGCGGAAGACGACGTTGCGGAGGTCGGGCGTCGCGGTCGTCGTTCGTCAAATCCGTTGACGAAGGGATGCGTCCGATGCGATACGTCGTTGGCGAAACTTCTCAAGTCGACGAAGAAAAACCGAGGAGGAAGCGGTGTCTCCCTTTCTTTGACGTGGAGAGAAGATAGAACGGCGTTTCTGTGTTCTTCACGTTCTTCAAGGAGGAAGATGAAGTTCTTCAAAGTGTAGAACTCTTCCTCTCTCAAATCTCCACACAACACAGCAACTCCCAAAATAAAATAAGCTACACCTTATTTTATTTTCACTTTGCCAACCTTTCAAAATTCAAAAGTTGAATTCATTACATTAATTAAATCTAGAGTTGACAAAAATTAAATGATGAGATAAGTTGGCAATAATTAATGTAGGGGAGAGTCACATAATTAAGAGGGGGTTTAGAGGGGTTAGGGAATTTGAAAAGGTGGGGGCTCGTGTGGGCCCCACCTCCCTCATAACCACACATGGGAAGTTGGGTGGTTGTGGGCCCCACCAACAACTTCCCATGAGAGAGTCTAACCACCACGAATAAAATAAAATTCAAACATAATTTTATTTTACTTATCTTTTAATCCCCAAAACTAACTTTCAACCCGCAACAAACGCAACTCCCGAAAAGGTCTCTTTAAGCGAATTTCGGCGCTACGAGTTCATCGGTGCCCTCGGATTTCAATTCCGAGCACCGGATCAAAAGTTAGGAATTCCCGCTCGTTCGTTCACTGAACGTACCCGAGCCAAACTTCGGAAATTAATTCCGGGCACTCTGGGCCTCGGAATCAGGTGCCGTCTGAAACCGTGCTCTTGTAAAATTCTAAAGAAAATTAAGAAAAAGTTTTCCTTGAATTTTAAGGGTCTTTACATGCCGACTAGCATTGAGGGCCTTGGGTGTGATAGTGGGGAAATTATTCCCTCATTGTCAGAGTACAGAGCGGAAGTAAACAAACATGCAATAGCAGAAGCTGTAAATATCCAACAATAATGAACAAGTAAATAGTGGAAGACTAGAACAATAAACCACTGGAGTGCATATATATATATGAAATGATGCATGATACATATCTAGGAAAATAGCTAAATTGGTCACAATGATAGAAATACAAACATTGCCAAAGCAAGTTCAAAAGAAAAGATAAACAGATCCCCAGCATCGCAAGCCTAATCTTGGTCCCATGCTCTCCTGCTTCAAAGCAACCAAGTACCAGAATTCGAAGGGCGATTCCCCTTGTCTATACTTGCAACAACATAGTCTGTTTGGGCCCAAAAGCATGACCCAGACAGGGTGTGAGACTAAATCCCATTAGTCAACCACCCGAAGATCTGTGCCTAACAGTCAGTGAGCATATGGCAGGTAATAGTACAGTAAGCAGTAAACAGTAACAGTAAACAGCAGGCAGTAATCAGTAAGCAGTAATAGGATGATATACAATAGTTATCAATCCATAGAAAAACAAGTAGTACTGAAGCAAACAGCTAACCACAACAGGAACCCCTATGGGAAGTACTTGCAGCCAACCCCTCTGGTCCTATCCAAGAAGTACCAACAACCCTCTGGGTAGTGCACTAAGCCTAACCCCTCTGGTTTGGTCATATGAAATTATGACTCTTTGGGGAATCTCGCTCTATCAATTCCCCTTATTGTCTAGGGTTGTCAGGGACTCTTGAAGGAAGATCACACAGTCTAACCCTCTTATAGCCCCAAGGTCTAGAAACCCCCTAAGGAAGCTCACTCGGTAAATTCTTCCTATAATCTCAGGTCTATCACATACTCTCTGAGGAAGCTCGCTTAGTCAATTCCTCCTCTAGCCTAGAATGGTTAAATAAAATAAAACAATTAAAGACTCTCGGAGGAAGCTCACTCAGTATACCCTCATATTGTCTATAATATACAAGAATCTCTAGAAAGCTCACTCAGTCAATCCCATGTAGTCTATAATATCCAAGAATCTTTGAGGAAGCTCACTTGGCCTACTCTCCTATAGTCTATAATATAAAAGACTCTCTAGGATGCTCACTTGGTCTATCCCTTATAGTCTATAGTACTAGGTTCTAACGGTCCCATGCTAGTCAGTGCATAATAATGCTATAAGGCCAAATTACACCTATAGAACTACCTGGCTAACCATTCTACCGAACAACAAGCATGTCAAGAATATCATTCCATCATATGGTTACAAGGCCTGGGAAACAGGTATAATGGCCAATGGCTAACAAAACCCAAAGGTTATAACAAGAATAAGTCATGGGAAAAACATCCAAGCATATAAATTATTTTCAATCATCATAAAATTACCTCTACACAATCATACAAGCAAGGATGGAAAACAATGGGGGAAAATGGTAAACACGCAATATCTCGTTCACGGGTATTTCTGGAAATTTGCACATATAACTCAAAGACTACGAAAGTTAAGGCACAAACCACTTACCTAGATGCTAAGAGATCGATATAAATGAACCACAATGATTGATTCTCCTCAGAACGTTGAATATCTAAGAAAACGTCCAAAACTCTCAACCCATGATATCTCTAGAAAGAAGGAAAATCATGGAATAAAACTCAATAAGAAGGAAGATCTCACCACTGTGGTTCCAATGCAATCAATGGAGGTCGATTTGGCAAATAGATGGAGGCTTAGGGGCTTAGAGGATGTCCATGGTCGTACATGCTCTCTCTGTCAAAGAACCCGACGAAGAAGGTGTTTCTGTCGATTAGGCGTGACCATAGTACATTTAATGAAAAAAAAGTACATGGCGTGTACAAGGCTTTTCAGTACTCCGCTTTAAGCGGCCTCCACATCGGCCCTACACACTGTGTGTGTGGCTCGGACAAGGCCATCACACGTCCTTCTGCGGCATCCAAGTACATGGTGTGTACATATAAAGTTCATGGCGTTTACTTATAAAGTTCATGGCGTGTACCTTGGAAATTTCTAGATTTTCCTCATTTTCTAAAAAACGACCTGAAAAAGAAAAACATACCTGAAACAAAGATCTAGGTTCTTAAAAACTTCCCCCCTTAAATAAATTTGTCCCTAAGTTTCCCTAGTGAGGCACAAAATAAGAAACTCTGAACAGCTCCGGCCACTGTGATTGTACATCGGCCTCCCTCTCCTGGGTCTTGTCCTATACTTGCTCGTGCTTCCATAGCACCCATACCAGAGGAATAGACCACCCATATAGAACCTTCATACTGTGGTTGACAATCCGGATAGGATGCTCCTCAAACTATGCATCCGCTTCAATCTCAACCTCCTCGGGTTGAAATACATGAGACGAGTCTGAAAAGTAATGTCAGCGCTGAGAGACGTGGAAGACGTTATGCATAGACCTGTACCTCTGAGATAACTACAATAGATAGTCAACTGGACCAACTCTCTCCAACACCTCAAAGGGACCGACGTACCACGATGGATGCTTACCCTATCTCTAAATCCTCTTGTGTCATAACCTCGGTGCGACATGCAGGAAAACCTGATCCCCGACCTCGAACTCCAGAGGTCATCTCCGTTGATCTACATAAGACTTCTATCGAGACTTTGATGAAGCCATCCTCTTCCTAATCAACTCTATCTGCTTTGAGGTATCCTGAACAAGATGAGGTCCCAGAAAAGCTGCCTCTCTTGCCTCTAGCCAGCACAGAAGTGATCGGTATGGCCTACCATACAAAGCCTCGTAAGGTGCCATCTGAATAGTTTCCTGAAAACTTTTGTTATAGGTAAACTCCACAAGAGGAATATCCTTATCCCAAGAACCTCGAAAGTCTAGAATGAAAGCTCAGAGCATATCCTCAAGTACCTGGATCGTACGCTCGGACCGGCTATCTGTCTGGGGATGGTATTCTATATTCAAATGTATTTGTATACCTAAAGCCTTCAAAAGCCCCTTCCAGAACCGAGATGTAAAATGTGAATCCCTGTCTAAAACAATGGAGTGTGAAACTGCATGCAGATATATAATCTCTCAGATGTACAACCGCCCCAGCATATCAACACCGACAGTCTCTTTGATTGGAAGGAAATGAGAAAACTTGGTAAGCCTGTCGACGATAACCCAAACAGCATCACTCCCTCAAGGCGACCTCGGAAACCCAGTCACGAAGTCCATCGCGAAATCATTCCACTTCCACTCGGGAATGGGTAACTGCTGTAAAAGACCTGCTAGTCACTGATGCTCCTATTTCACCTGCTAACAAGTACAACATCTCATAACAAAACTAGAAACATCTCCCTTCATACCTGGCCACCAATACTGGCGATGAAGATCCCGATACATCTTGGTGAAACTAGGATGAATAGCCCAAACTGAGGAATGGAAATCGTGCATCAGCTCCTCGCGTATCTCTACTAGCACCCATACACGTCCCTGGAAATGCAAGATCTCATCCTTGACCACTGTCCATCTAGGCAGAGGGTCCTCTCCTAGCACACTCTCCCGTAGGACTAGGCCTTCTTAGTCTGATAGCTGCCTCATCCGTACCCGATCGAGAAGGGTATAGGTAACAACTATAGAAGATAGAAAAGTCTACCCCTATTTTACGTGCACCTCCAAATGCATCTCAAAGAATAGAGCCATAAGCTGCCACTCACTATTGGCCTCCTGAACTACCTGAATCTATGTTCTTCTGCTCAATGCATCAGTCATTGCGTTTCCCTTTCCTGGCGTATAGGCAAGCTCCAAGTCGAATGACTGAAGATACTAAACCAACCTATGCTATCTCAGATTCATATCACACTGAGTGAAGATGTAATTGAGACTCTTTTTGTAGGTAAACACCAAAAATTTCTCTCCCAGAAAGTAATTTCTCCAATAGTGTGAGGCATGAACAATAGCTGCCAACTCTAGATCGTGCGTCAGGTTGTTTCTCTCATGTGGCCTCAATTGCTGAGACCCGTACGCGACAACTCCATCTCCTTGCATAAGCACAACTCCCAGTCTGATACCTGATGGTTCGCAATAAACAGTGTAGCTCTTTCCTGTCTCTGGAAAGACTAGTATCGGTGCTGACGTCAACCTCCCTTTCATCTCCTGAAAGGCTGACTCACAAGATTCTAACCATAAGAACATCTCCCCTTTCATGGTTAGACCTATCAATGGTGCTTCTAGGTGTGAGATGTCCTAAATAAAGCACATGTAGTATCCAACCAGTCCTAGAAAACCTTGCACCTCAAAGATAGTCTTCAGCTGCTCCCAGGAAACTACAACTCTCACTTTTTCTGGGTCCGCTAATACTCCTACCTCCGAGATTACGTGACCCAAGAGGTGAATCTAATCCTTCCAAAAGTGGCACTTAGAGATTTTATCATAAAGATGATTCTCTCTCAGTGTACTCCAAACAATCTCAAGATGGGTAGAATGGTCATGTCGAGTGTGAGAGTACACCGAGATGTCATCAATGAAAACAACCATGAATGAATCCAAGTATTGATGGAACACTCGGTTCATCAGTGCCATAAAAGTTGTTGGCGCATTCGTGAGTCCAAATGGCATGACTGTATAATCGTATATACCATACCTTATCTTGAAGGTTGTAAGAGGTATATCGGATGGTCTAACATGCAACTGATGATAACCAGGCCACAAATCGATCTTCAAGAACACTCGGTCTCCTCATAGATGATCAAAGAGGTCATCGATCCTCAGCAAGGGATATCGGTTCTTAACCATCAACTGGTTTAGTTTCCGATAATCCATGAAAAGCCTAAGGGTTCCATTGACTTTCTTCACAAACAGGAGAGGTGAACCCCAGGGGGAAGTACTGGTTCAGATGAAACCCTTTTCCTACAACTCCTCCAACTCCTTCTTGAGCTCCTGCAACTCAGGTGTGGCCATCATATTAAGATTAATAGACACTGGTGATGCTCCAGGCACGATCTAAATAGAAAATTATACATCACGCTCTAGAGGAAAACTTGAAAATTCATCCTAAAAGACATCCCTAAAACAATCCACCACTCGAGGAAAGTATAACAGTTAAGTCCCATGGTCATCCAGATAAAGACTAGAAATCTGGGTTGTAACTCTTCCTAGCCCATGATTCTCTAGTCCAACTCTACCTATCTAGACATCCCACTCACCTCTATGGAGAAAAGATCCACCCTCTGGTGATACAAAACTCACCCAGCGGCGATAGCAATCGATGGCTACCTGGAAGGGAACTAACCAGTCCATACTGGGAATGACATCATAGCCTATCATCTCTAGGACATAGAGGTCCCGTAATAAGTGACACCCTACAACCTTAAGAAGGAACTCTATTCACTGACGTACGCTAGACGTCCTCGTTCCGAACAATGTATCAAGATTTAACATGTCAGCAGACGAGAAGATGCAGAGCCCAAGGCTCTCCATAACAGTAATAGAGATAAAGCTATGCGAAGCACCAGTATCCGAAAGATGTGAAGATAAAACTGAGGCTACTAAGATCGTACCTCGAACTATAGAAGGGACAGGATCCTGCTCATGATGGGTCTGCTCCACTGTGAAATTCTGGCCTGTACCGTGGCCATGTGCCCCTAGCTGACCACTCTGAGTTGATCTATTCTGCTGTCGCTAGTAACCTGGTGACTGACCACAATGGTCGCGACCTCCACCTCGGCCCAAACGTATGGAATAACTCCAGTTCCCAGAATGGTGAGAAACTGGAGATTCATATCCTAAATGTGGGGTCATAAAAGAGCCCCTTCCACCAGACATAGGTGAGAATATCTGACTAAAACAGTAAAGATGGCACATCTTTCCATAATATCGGCACTCCATCGGGTCTCCCTGGCACTGAGACCTAGTATTCCTACTTCTACCACACTGGTAGCATACAACCTGGCTACCCGAAGATACATTCCGCCAACCCTGATCTCCTTGAGCGGACTCCCTACGGCGCTTCCTGCTATTGGAAGGAGGAACACAAGCTATGGAGGTCGATCCGCCCTGGATCACTAACCCAAAATACATCAGATTTCACTCTATGATCAGCACCTGGTTGAAGATAGAGGATATTGAAGTCAACCTAAATATATTCAATTGGAAACAGACCTCCTGCCTGAGACCATCCTCAAACTTCCTAGCAAGGAACAACTCATCACCTGCTGGAATCGGCGTGAAACACTGCAGCTTAGTAAAGAGAGATGATTACTCCATAAAATAAAGAGTACCCTTCTCCAGGATCATAAACTCCTGGGCTCGATCAGCCCTCAAGGTCTATGGGTAGAAGTAATCATTGAAGATGCACTGAAACTCATCCCAAGTCACACTCTACTGGCTCCCTAACTGTGAGATCACCTCCCACCACCTCTTGGTGGTGTCTCGGAGCATATAAGTAGCCAACTTTACCCTTTTCTCTGGAGGTATCTCTAGATGTTTGAAGATCATCAGCATGACCTATAGCCATGACTCTGTAACCTAGGGTCCTCCATCCCCTTAGAAAGTAGGAGGATGCTGCATTTGGAAAACTTGTGTCAACTCATCCATCGATGAGGTAGGAGGTGGTGCTCCCTAAAAGGTCCGCATCATCCTCATGAATTCCTCCCTGAACTGCATATCGATGCCTGAAACGGGTATAACTGTTGGTGCTAAGGCTGGCACAACAGACAGATCTACAGGAGGTCAGTGATCGGCCATATCCGGTTTCTGATCACCATTTGGCAGCTGACATACGACCGGAGGACATCTCAGAGGTATAGCTCTGAAAAATCAAAAACACACCTTAGATCAAGATTATCAAGGGCAGAGAACACAAGAGTACAAAATGGGAGCATAAGGAATAAACACTCATGTTTCACCAAACATGACAACACAGCGTATATAAAAACTACATGAAGTGCACCGTAAGGCCATTCACATGGAATGTACTTCTTCCAACTTTGGTCATGTAACACCCCAGACTACACGGCGTGTTGCCCCCACACACGGCGTGTACTTCATCTCTATTCCCCTTCCCGAGTCTATTTGCATGGCTAACTCACACGGTCCTCTTAACCCTAGACTACATGGTGTGTTCACTTAGAAAACAGTGTGTACTAGACAAGGTTTTAGCGACCCGTGTTGTTAGATACATGGCTGGCTACACGGATGACACTTACAAGGCATGTTCTGAACAAACACGGTATGTATAAGATAGATAACACCGTCTTGTGTTGTTCGTGACATGACCGTGTACCTAGAAAAAGACTAAACGGTGTGTTCATACCCAACACGACATGTACTACATGAGCTTCGCTGACCCGTGTTGTTATTGACATGGTCGGGTACACGGCTCACTACTACACGGCGTGTAAAGGCTGTACACAGCGTGCTTCTAAAAACTTTTTTCACCACTCCATGTTTCTTCTCACATAGTCAGTGACACGGTTGAAAACTACATGGTGTGTATTCAAGTACACGCTGTATATTCTGGGTTTTTCTAGGTAGTAGCTCAGAAACTGCATCGAAGACCAGAAAACACTGAAAAACAAACTTGAAGGTTCCAAATTCCGATCCGTGAGGGCCTATAATCCCCACAAACCAAAGCGTGGAATCTCTTACATATCATGTACAAGGGAAACAAGTCAATGATCCACCATGTTCTGACTCATGAGGGCCCATAACACCTCAAGAACCAAAATTTTGTGTTCATTTAAGCAAGGAACAATCCAAACAACTCCTCTATCAAACTGCCGGGATTTTATCAAAGCATCTATCACAACAGCATGCATAATCTACACAACGTCTATCAAAACAGCATGCAATCGGTAATTCACCCTAGATGGAATGGCATGTGATTTCTAACAAGTGATTATATGATGAATGAGATGACATACCCTCATCTCATCGGGTTTTGACAGAAATAGAACCGCAATAACAAAAATAGTAACAGCACAAAGCATGTGAATCACTCTAGGTGAAATCAAATCAAAGGTAACGTAGAAAAACTAGAAACAACAATAAGCGAGGTAGATTGGCTTTTCCCTGTACACGGGTGAGATACTCCCAGGCATAGTTTATTAAAAAGTACCTATTCTGTCCTATCCCAAACTAATGGAACCAAACAGTAATACAAGAGAAAAGAATCCTCTAATACCACTTTTTAATGTCCTGGTTTCAGAAGCCATCCAGAGGCGCTCTGTACCCAGTTGCTCACATGGCCTCAAGTGAATTTCCCCAAACACCAAAGGCTGCCGACTAGCAGACAGGTCCTTGGGTGTGATAGAGGGGAAACTATTCCTTCATTGGAATAGTACACAATGGAAGTAAACAATCATGAAATAGCGGAAGCAGTAAATATCCAACAATAATACACAAGTAAACAGTAGATGACTTGAAAAATAAACCACTAGAGCACATATGTATATATGAAATGATGCATGGTACATATCGACGAAAACAGCCAAACAGGTCACAATACTGGAAATATAAACTGTACCAAAGAAAATACAAAAGAAAAGATAAACATATCCTTAGCATCGCAAGCCTATGAGTGGTCCCATGCTCTCTTTCTCCAAAGCAATCAAGTACCAGAAGTTGAAGGGATCTTTCCCTTTTCTATACTTGCAACAGCATAGTCTATTTGGGCCTAAAAGCACGATACAAATAGGTTGTGAGACTAAATCCCAGTAGTCAACCACCTGAAGATCTGTGCCTAACAGTCATTGAGCATATGGTAGGTAATAGTATAGTAAGCAGCAAATAGTAATAGTAAACACCAGGCAGTAATCAGCAAGCAGTAACAGGATGATATACAACAGTATTCAATCCACAAAACAACAAGCAGTAGTGAAGAAATATCTAACCACAACAAGAACCCCTCTAGGAATTACTCACATCCAACCCCTCTTGTCCTATCCAAGAAGTACCAAAAACCCTCTAAGCAGTGCACTCAGTCTAACCCCTCTGGTTTGGTCATACGAAATTATGATACTCTCTGAGGAAGCTCTCTCGGTCAATTATCCTTATATTCTAGGGTAGTCAGGGACTCTCTAAGGAAGATCACACTGTCACAACCTCTTATAGACCCAAGGTCTAGAAACTCTCTACGTATGCTCACTCAGTCAATTCTTCCTATAGTCTTAGGTCTATCACAGACTCTCTAAGGAAGCTCACTCGGTCAATTCCTCCTCTAGCCTCGAATGGTTTATGGAAATTAAAACAAGTAAAGACTCTCTGATAATGCTCAGTCGGTCTACCCTCTGGTAGTCTATAATATCCAACACTCTATAGGAAGCTCACTCGGTCTATCTACTGTAGTCTATAATATCCAAGACTCTCTGAGGAAGCTCACTCGATTCACCCTCCTATAGTATATAATATCCAAGACTCTCTGGGAAGCTCACTCGATCTAACCCTTATAGTCTATAACATCAGGTTCTCATGGTCCCATACCAGTTAGGGAATAATAATGCTATAATGCCAAAGTACACCTATAGAGATACTTGGCTAACCATTCTGCTGAACAACAAGAATTTCAAGAATATCATTGCATCGTACGGTCACAAGGCATGGAAAATAGGTATAATGGCCAAAGGCTAACAAAACCCAAAGTTTATAACAAGAACAAGGCATGGGAAAAACATCCAAGCATAGCAATTATTCTCCAACATGATCAAATTATCTCTACACAAGCATACAATCCAGGCAAAAAAACAACAAGGTAAAAATGGTAAACACGCAATATCCTGTTCACGGGTATTGGTGGAAATTTGCACATAAAACTCAAATACTTCAAAAGGTAAGGCATAAACCTCCTACCTGGATGATAGGAGATCGATATACTTGAACCACGATGATCGATTCTCCTTAGAAAATCGATGAACTAAGAAAATGTCCAAAACACTCAACCCACAATATCTCGAAAAAGAGGGAAAATAATGGGATGAAACTCAAGAATAAGGAATAGATCGTCGTTGTGGTTCCAACATAATCGACGACGGTCGATTCGGAAAACATATGGGGGCTCATGGGCTCGGAGGATGTTCGCGTCCATACGGGCACTCTTGGTCTAAGAACCTAGAGAATAAGGTGTTTCTGTCGATTAAGTGTGACCCGGTCCGTTTAATGAAACAAAAAGAAAGTACACAACATGTACTTCTACAGTACATGTCTTGTACTTATCTTTTACATACTTCGCTTTAAGTGGCCTACACATCACTCCTACACACCATGTGTGTGGCCCAGACACAGCTAGCACACTACCTAACGCAGCATCAAAGTACATGGTGTGTACTTTGGAAATTTCCATATTTTCCTCTTTTTCTCAAAAACGATGAGAAAAGGAACAACATACCTAAAAAAGATCTGGGTTCTTACAATTAACTCAATTCTCATTCATTGTTTTATAACATATCTCTCATGACCTTGTAATTCCATGATCCTGTGGGAATTTATTTCTAAAATGTTTTATAATATAAATATTAATTTTAATGGGTATTTACATATTTCCACCTAAATAAATCGTTTATTAATTATAACTTTAAATTTTATGACATTATCACCAGTTTTTTGTCTCAATATCATTTTCTTGGGACATCTGTCATGTTGTGCAAAATGATTTCTCTGTATGGGTTACATAACTACCCATTAATGAATATCAAACTAATAAATAATGGAAATAGTGGTATATATATATATATACCACATTATTTCATTTAATTTTATTTCATTCAAAATTTACCAAAGAATGTAATATTTTATGTTATAATCCCATTTTATTCTCAGACTGTTTAGTTTCAATGTTACATATGATTAAATTGTATGGCCCAATTTTCCTGAACCACAGGCCTTTTTCTCTAGAATTATTTCAAAGTTTTATATGATTTCCTTTTATCTTTTACTCCATGGTACTCAGGGAGATCAATAGAATATTTTTATGAAAAATTTAACTTATTTTTATTTTGGTAAAATTATATTCTCCTATATATCTATTGTTAAAAAATGTTTTCAAAAATGTCTTAAATATAATAAAATGATTAATTAAAAATAATTTTTAACTATATATCAATTTTATAATTTTTATAAAAAATAATCATTGAAATATTTATTGGAAAAAAATTATCACTTTTTTTACCAAAGTGTGAAATGATTTTTTTTCAATCATAGAATTGCCACATTTTCCAACTTCTTTGACCACTATTTTCAATAAATCATCCGGAAAAATATTCAACGATTGTTTTCAATGGAAATAATTATGTAAATATTTTATAATTTTTAATAAATTAATGTTTGTAATTGAAATCTTTATTTCTAATAATTGTAAATAAATGTTTTAAATGTTTTTTAAAGAGAGTTATGTCAAAATTTTATATTGATTCATATTAATCAATGGGAATAAAATTTTATAATACCCTCAACCTATTTTTTATAGATATATTATAATTTTTATATTCATTTTATTATCCAAAAAATTATTTATTTTCAATTTTTACAAGATGATATAATATAATTATAGAAGTTTTTAATATTCTATTGATGAAAATTCATATTTCAATGTTTTATATTTATGTATGGTACATTGATATTATTAACGATGTTTTCTGATCCTAATATTACTTCTAATTATGGGTGTGACCGATATAGATTATAAAACATGTGAGATAAATATATCTCTCTAATTAATTCGATAATGTTCTATTTCATTAAAGGGAATATTGAGGGAGTTAAATCAAGAGGTTTCTCCAATGAATTTAATTGGGATATGGGTTTTAATAACACATGTGAACACAAGTGATGAATATATTTGTATAGGATACTAACACATTTTTAATATGTTATCTATTAGTTTATAATAGTTTCTTTTTTCAAGGATTGTTTTCATAAGAATTTGGATTGTTTATTTTTTTACTCTTCTGATATGGTAATGATTTATTTCATGTATCTTAATTTTTGTCCAACATTTTGAAGTGTATGAGAGGTCTTATGTTATTATCATGCACTACAATAATTTTATAATCTTATTATTCTTGTATTATGATCACTAATTGAATTCAATTTTTAATGTTTCTATTTTCCATTACTAATCATTTGTGGTTACACCTTTATTATGATTCCTTTTGCCCAAGTAATAAAAGAAAGATGTTATATAATATTTATATAAAAAGGTTTCATGTGGGAGTTTAATATGATTTTGTTTAGAATAAGAAAATATAGATATAGTGGAATTAAATTCTCTCTTAAAGACATGGGTATTGTTGTGTAAGATTTTTTCTAATTCCTTAAAATATTAAACCAAAAATGGATATGTGTCTCTAAGTGATCTAATATTTATATTTATTTTTTAATGCTTTTTATCGATAAAATGGGTTATGATTATTGATATAAAAGTTATATTTCAAAATATAATGTTTTTATAACTAGGTCTAGGAGTGTGGGATTGGGGTTCTTATAAAAGTAATAAAACTAGGAAACATAAATTTAAATGAATAAGGAATCAGTTAAATCATTGAAATTAAAAATTTAATAACAAATTTATAATAATTGGATCATGAAATGTTATAATTGGATAATATATGAAATTATAAGGATGCATATGGTCATGGAATATATTTATATTAAATTTAAATTTATTATATAGGAGGTTTAAAGGACTTAAGAATCATATTAGTCATGTCGAAAATATTTACTTCATAATCTCATCCTTATTTGGGATTATTTGCATTTATATTTAGATTGGTATAATTATAATATCTCTCTATATTAAACCCCATCAATATTATTCTAAAAAAATTCTATAAATCAAATATTTTACTTTCATTTTCCTCTCTCTAATCATTCAATTGTTTAAAATATTGTTTTTAGAAAAAGGGTATATTTTTTTTATCTAGATTCCTTTTTACATATCCTTATTTTAATTATAATGTTTCAAATAATATTTTTATTATAATAAAATGAATGGTAAATTAAATTTTTCCATTTTATTACATTCTATAATTTTTTAAATATTAATCATCTTATAATTTTCAAAATTTGGTAATTTTGAAAAAAAAATTAGGAATGAAACCATTTTTTACATTTACCACACAATTATATTTTACTAAAATCATTAAAATATTATTCCATGAAGTACCCATTAAAAGTTTCCATATTTATTTGGAATTAAAATTAATTTCAAAGTATCATATAAGTTTTTAAATTCATATATATGTAATTTCAAAATAAAAAAGGGTATTTTCATCCTGAATTATAGTGGTGATATCTTGAATGTGTTTTAATATTTATTAATATACATTGATGACTCTTATAAATAAATGAGGATGTACACAAAATATACTATCCATTTTATTTCCTTGGATCGATTATAATAATATTCATATTGGAATTTATTATCATTTTGTATGTTATTAAATCCATAATTGATATTTATTCATTAATAATTCATGTTTATTTAGTTGTATTGTTTATTCATATGATTATTGATTTGTATTTAGTAATTGAATCATGGAGTGTGGAATTACATATAACATTAATTAATTATTAGACACGGTGAGATCAACCTAGATTGATATTTGGAATATTCCTTATCCATTTATATATTATGTCTTTTCAAAAGGCCTTGACATAGAGTTTAAGATAATCATATGCAATCCATAATTACGAATTCATTTATTATTATAGATGTCATTTTTAATATTGTTATTTTATCAATGAATAATTATCAATCTCATATAATTATTTACATCCATTTATCCATTCCTTAATTATTATTATCATATTACTCATTCAATATTTATTCTATGATTGTTTCAATTAAATTCAATTACTTACTGAGAATCTGAAATCAAAATTTTATTTTATTTCTTTTTTTGTACGATACTAGGAAGTTTAATATGATTTATATATAGTGATATGATGGAGAGAATAATAATTATCCAAATTAAAATTCTAAGAAATTATCTTATTTTTCAATTCTACTAAGTTATTCAATCCCCCGTGATATGAATACTTATATCCACTTACATTGTAATAATGTAGTCACCCACTCTGGGTTACTAGTGTTTGGGATATTATAGTTGATTTTATAGAATTATTATTATAAACCATATGAACTACCTTTATGAAAATAATGATTCATGACCATAATAAATTGATAGACACTATATATAAGACTATGTATTGGATAATACAATGAAGCTTACGTAATTTCAAAAATATGTGGTTCCTGAGAAAATGCATCCATTTTTGTATACTAGAATATAGAAGTGGTTGTTGAAAAAATTAACAAAGGGGTATCAACTATAAGAGGGTATGAATTTGTATTTACTTAATCATAATCTGGGCATGATGAGTGAGCATAATACTTCAAACATTTATAGATAATCCCAGAATACATTACATGTTTATGCACACAATATTTACAAAGCATTATAAAGTATTTAAGAATGCTTGAATAATTTTACTATATTCCCAATGACATAAAGTTTATGATTATGAGATTAGTTTCTTAATCAAATTTAATTTTTGTTATATATTTTACTATTTAAAAATTATACATTATGATTTAAAATTTCATGATTTAATTTATCGTATACATTTTTTTGAATGGTCCCTAGAAAATGGAAAAGAATATTTATCATTTCATGTAATATGGGTTAAGAGTTCCCTTTTATGAAAGAAATTTAATTAGGATAAGAATTTGGAGTTGTTACTAAACAACATAAAACTATATTAGTGAAATTTACTCAATCTATGACTAATTAACAAGCATGTATGAAGTATCCTACTGATCCACACTTTGGTGTAATGATTTTAGACTATTTCATGTGACAGCACCTTCCATTATTCAACGAAATTTCAAATCCATTAGTAACTGGGAAATGGATAATATCTATAGTAAATATATACATTACATTGGGATTTAATGAAATACTTAATGTTTTCAATGTATTTTATTGTCTCACAAGGGATATGGACCAACGGGGATCATTTATTCAAACCCCAATGGATGTGGAAAAAAGAGAGAGTATGGATTTGGATGATATTAATTGAAATATAATGGAACAATATTTTCCTCCTGAACTCTAAGCCGATATGGGTATAAAGATCCTTAGTTGTAGATTAAAGGAAGGGGAAAATGATTCTAAGACCAAATCCAACCTTCAAAGGATAGAAAGGAATGTTTCAGACTATATACATAATTCCAAGATTAAGATTGACTATTTCTTTGACATTATAATGGTGCTCTAATGAATGGAACTAGTTTCTGAAAAATTATCATCAAATTTGAATTCAATATCATGTTCTATCAATAAATATAATGAAATATTAATGTATAATGTATTTCATGGAAATCATGAGAAGAATAAGATGAATGAGAAACTATGTAATAGTTATAAAGATACACTCCCAATTTTTTTTATAAAAACATAGTCATTAAATTTCATGAATTAGTTTCAATAATTTTCACCCAACATCAACAATCCAATACATACAACATAAAACAAAAATATTGGTTCACTAACATACCCATGGAACTTTAATATTTATGGTTTTATGTTATTAAGGTATATTCTTACAGAATAATTCCCATACAATCAAGTGATCATTATTCCTATTATACCAACCACTTCTTATTTATTAATAATTCCTCAAAATATATTATTAAATTCATCATCAATATAACATTTTAGAAATAATTCATTTTAAATCATCCTTCATAACCTTGTGAAATGGAAAAATGAAGGGTGATATCCAACACGCTGTAAGGTAATAATAAGCTTTAAAAATTGAATTTCAATAGTAAGAATAATATGAGAATAATATTGTGATGAAATAATCAATTTGGATGACTATAAGAAAATATATTTCATAACCATAAAAACATAGATCATAAAGAATGATAAATAGAACAATGCTTTAATATAACACAACTCTCCAATAGTTCCATAATTAGGATCAATATAATAACAATGCTTGAGTAGTGGAACCATTATAAATTTTCATATCCTCATCTCTTACACTCTAAGATGATTGATTCTGGTCACCATATGACCTCAGGGATCAATCCACATATTCTAGAGGCTGGTGACTAGTGGTGGTGGACTAATATTTATATCTCTTCTTCCCAAAACCACATTTGTGTTACACATTAATCCTTTGAGGATTGTATTTTGATTAATCTAAAGCCTCTAGAATGTATATGAAAATGTTGGTAGAATTTGTCTAGTTATTTTCAAATATAGATAGCTCACCATGTGTGAGGAAGATATGAGGGGTGGTTTCCTTCTATAAGTGAGGGGAGGGGATCCCTTAGAATAACATAACATATTATATTAATAATTTATTTATGGTACAGTTGAAAGAAAATGATATATTGTTGAGATAAGATAGATATAATCCTAATTACCTTCATAAAAAATTTAGAACTTTTTTGTAAATGTCTTAACTATTATATCTTATTTTTAAACCCTCATAAACCCTTTTGTTGATTATAATGATAGAAAAATTATTTACTCTTTAAGGGATAAAGAATTTACTATTAAAACAAAAATGACCCATAAATGATTTTTGATATTCTCAACCATATCAAATTTACATGGGAAAATGTAGTATTTAAATAAATATTAAATCAATTAATAAAATATTATTTAACATAATATACCCTAAATTTCATTTTTGAGACTATTCACTTTGTTCGATGTTACGAACATCATGATGGTATGCTATTTATAATATAAAAATTTCTCACATCACTAGTATGACATATTTATCAATAATAAAAATCAAGACTCGGATTAATTATTTCAATATGTACTGATTTTCTTATTTTTTTGAATCATTTAAATTAATTTTCGACTACTTCTGTGGGCCCTATGTTGGTGATTCATAACCTTTTTATGTAACAATATATTTGATAAAAATTTTAAAAAAATTACTTGTAAAAAAACTCATAAAGTTTACATATAACAATTTGTAACCAAATATTACCACTCTCAATCCATATAAAAAATATTAGATACATTTTAAAAAGGAGACTTGTATTTTCTATATATTTTTTTTATTATGATAAAATAAATTTCCTTAATAAAAAAATTGGTTACATGTTATCATAACATATAATAATAGATAACGATGGTTAAATTTAACCCATGCAATAGAAATAAGGTAGGCTTTAGATATATTTTTGAACATTTATCACATTATTTTTTTGCTTAATTACCCGATTTCCCATACCGACGTGAAAAATTTACAACCATTAATATTCATAATCACAAAATGTTATGGGTAAATATTTACATAATTTGAAAATCAATATTTATAATATGGAATTAATTCTATAAAATTCAATAGAAAATACTGTTTTTTACAAAATTATAAAAGTTTCATCAAAAGATAATTTTGATATAATTTTTTCAAAAATGATATTTTTTTATCATATAATATTTATAAAGGTGTAATATATAAATTATTAAATTCATTAACAAATATAAATATATTTCATCCTATAAATTTTATCTCCATATTTGTAATTTATCGTTTTTTCATTTAAAAATGAATTTATGGAAACCCCACCTAAAAATAGATAATTGTGCATCCATTTTATAATAGGTAAAAATAAATATCCTAGTAAATTTTAATAACACTTGCATTGGTTCCAAAATATCATAACATTATAAGAAAGTAAAAAATATGGAGACTGAGAAAAACTAATTTCTGAATAATGATGGAGAGTGAAAGAGAATATTAATATCAATAATGTGAATGATCAAGATAATGTCAATTACCAAAAAACCATAAATCGATTAAATAGTATGTAATACATGAATTCTTTATAAATGAAGTTAATATGATAAAATTTTCATTTCACAATCCTTTTCCTACATTTGAGGAATACCTTTTCCATCTAGACTAATAATATAAGGAAATTTACTTATTTGGTTTTCATCATATCCATAAATAATTATTCATCCATTAAATGGGTGTTTCAATCACTTTACGCCTCTATCAAATCTTTAACATAAAATATTGAGTATGAATATTTAATTCCATGGTCATTATAATCATCATCTGATTGACCATGATGTATATTAATGGAAGAAAATTTACTCTTCCTATATTTATCAAATCCAAAAAGGTTAGCATAAGGTATGATATTTACAATATTTAATTAAACATTATATGACTATATAATACATAAATCAATAAAATTAAACAATAACACCCATGTTTAACATTAAATATTTCAACTAATAATTACCGTTATATCCCAAATATCCTCAATAAGAATTTTTCACAAATAATTCTAATGTTATATCACATGAAAAACCTAATGGTTATTTGTTTACTTTGACCTAATAAAAATTCTCTGAAAATATCATTAATTACATTAAAATCCCACTACACAAACCCTCAAAAGGGATATTTATTTCATTCTATGAACTATAAAAAACATATAAAACCCTTATAGTATCCCAAAATATTAATTTAATGTCGCCTGAGGACATCCTAACCTCCAAATATACCTAAACCCCTTACTCTGACACCAACTATAATAGCCCAAAATATAAACTCATAGATTCAGTGATAAATAAATTAACATTACATTTATTTATTTAATACAAGTAAATGTCACCAAATTTTATTCATCCAAATCATAAAACATCTAACTAAATTATCAGATCACTTACGAAACAAAGAAACTTTTAGGTTTGGAATTTTATATAATTAGGAAGAACTGTTATATAACATTACCCATGTATTCAAGTGTCTATTTTTCATATTATCCCCATATTTTTTTCACCCTAATTATTTGAAATTGATACTAAAATAATTTTCCAAAGAAGTTTTATAGACATAATTCATTTTATTCATTCTTAATAACTTGGGGAAATAAAAAAACATAAACTAGTGTATCTAAAATGTCTAGTAAGGGTAAACAAAATAATTATCAATTGATTGTATTCATTAATTATAATATGAGAATAAGGGTATTAAAACATAATCAAGATTCATGAGGATAACATAAGATAATTCATACCCTTTAAAACATAGAATAGAAATAATTAGGAATAAATTAAATATTTATTTTAATAAACATGTCATATAAGTTAACAATCATGATCCATGTGGAAATGATCCTTTATTAATGGATCCGTTAGAACATTAAACGGACTTGGAATAGTTCTACCTTATGTGATCAGGTCGGGTAGCCAGATAACCTTAGGATTAACTCCCCACACACTAGAGGCATCCACCTAGTGGTGAGGGTCTAGTATATATAGTGATGAATCTTTTCCCACTAGTACTTAATAATAAAAAAGGAAAAACCCTGATAATTAAAAAAAATATAAATCCAATCCAATATATAAATATACAAAATCTAATCAAAACAAATTTATTAAAACCATTACATATCATATTTTATACCAAATTAAAATTCATATTTAATGTCAAAATATAAAATAACTCAAATAAAAAATAAAAAATATAGCTAACACTTTTTTCAAAACCCTTTCATAGACCTACCTCTATGATCTAGTCACAATAATAAAAAAGTAATAGTAAAACATAGGCCCATATTCCCTAGTCTAAAAATACGTCCATGATGACTGCTCGGTTACTAAATAAATTCCCAAATAGGGAGTGAGTAAAACTGAATAGGATACCACGAATGAGGTTATAATAAATCAATTATAAGTAATAGTTCATGAAACAATTTTATATAGATAGGAATTTGTGGACATTAAAAATTGGATTGTCAAAATAACCCACTAATGCATGAGCACTGGGTTGATAATAAATTTTAGGAAAACCTACATCAAAACATTGTAGGAATCCTCCACCCATACTCACAACCAAGTCCATGTGGATTACCATATCCTGGACCAATATCATAATCATGTTTCAATGAACTCTATTAAAATTACCATGATGGAACCACCTATATGTTTCTATGGTGCATTACCTTGCCAATATAATGTTTTAGATCCCGTGTGTTAATTGAATATATGTTAATTACCATGCTATATTGACTTAAATGTTCCCAAAGAATCATACCCTGCTAGGGGTGAGTTAAATATTTCATATACCAAAAGTAAAAAATATCCATCACATAATAAATTTCCAAATGTTCCAAAAATGTATACATATACCAAAATATATAATCCATTCCCAGTTACCAATTACCTTTCCAAATTCAATTACATTTCATTAATGATTTAATTTAATTACTAATTTAATACAAATATTCAAATTCTAGTAATTTTTTTTGGAATTTTTTATTAGTATTCCAATTATTCTAAATTACACTTCACATGCCAATCCAAGTCTAGATTTAAAATCTCAAGATCTATGTGACATGGATTCTAAGGGATAAATCCATATATTAAAACATGATTTTAAAATCAATTATAATGTTAAATGATTTAAAAATCACTTTTCCAACCAAAGGTTAAGGGGGGAACAACTCTTATGGTGCCACAAGTCCATGTCTCATTGACTAATGGACCTGTTGTGATACATTAGATGTATATGAATGTGGATTTATGTAATTAATTATAATATATTATGTTCACACATAATTATATTTTTATTTCTCATGTTTAACAAAATTTAAATCCAAATATGACATTACAAGATGTTTCAAACCACCAACCACAAAATATTGAAGTCGAGGTCCCTGATAGAGTGTCTAGTTCAACATGAAAAAACACAATTACTGATAGATATTGATGTCTTCATCATATTAATATTGGATAAATAATATCCATGAATAAAATAAGATTAATTCAAAAATTTCATGAAATACTTTGTCATTGATGATGTTCAGGTGAAACCAAGGATCAAGGAACCAAGAGAATGTGTTAAGGAGTCCCATGAAGCCTTAAAAACCATTCAAACATGAAAATAATTAGCGGGGTGAACATTTATTAAAAGAAAACAATTGAGGTTCAAGGGGATAAAATATCCTCTAATTAGTTTTCAATATTTGAATAGAGTTTCTAGGAAACACATGTTAGTCAATATTATCATCCATATTGTGTGCACCTCTGGAAAACCCACTGGCTTGCTAGCAGGACTCCAATATCTTTACCAAGATACATCCATGTACACTTTCTAGTTAGTGGATTGAACCAAATATCAAGTGGAACTACATTGTCTCTTTTATTTCATTCCACCACAAGGTCTTTCTAAATCACTGCCTGTAATCCCTATGACACCATCAATATGTCAATTTATCTGTCTAAATGAGATTTCTTATATAATTGGACCAAAATTAAAAAAAAACACATAAATATTGAATTATATGTTTAAAATATTGGTTCTTACATCCTCTATACCATATGAAAGATCATCCACCAGTTTCATTTCCTTGAATCATTGAAGATTACCAGAGAATGTATATGGCCACTATAGCCTCATATCTTACTCCCTCTCCTAATTATCCTCAAGAAAATTATTATTCATTAACTTTACCCACACTAATGGAATATGTTTCCCTATAAGAGTCATATAACTATAGTCCACTATAAAAATATTATTCTACACAAATGATTCATTGACATAATGCTCAACATAATCAGCACCTATCATGTGAAAAGGATCTATGGCATATCTCAAATGTTGTGACACATGAAGGACATTGTTCATGGCACAATAGCACTATCGAAGAGACAACTGGTATGTCAATAGAATGATCCATTACACTATCCCAAATTTCCTAATATGCTAGGGAACTGGATTTGCCTACATCTAGATAAGTCATTTCCTAAACCTAGGTGTCAGTGGAATAAAAACCTAGTGACAAACTATGAATTCCAGTTGTAATATGTGATGGTCATAATATGATTTCTTCCTACACTTCATTTTTACCAAAAAATTTCAAATCATACAAAACTATATATACATATCATATAAGAGACAAGGTATAAAAATAATTGGTCCACCTACCAAAAACCCTCACAAAGGTGAACAAAATTAAATTCAATATAAATATTTAAAATAATCCCCCAGGATAAATTCCTCGAAGAAATTATTATAGGAAAAATCTAAGAGATCCATATACATATCCTTATAAAAATAAATTTCCCAAACACAATATAATAAAATTCTCTCCAAAATTTGAATCATTGATTCATATTAGCAGAAAGTTTGAAGATGATTGGATAAGCATATATGAACTAGTGATCATGGTTCTTTTAGAAGGTGCATTCAAAACTAGGACATAAAAAAGAGATCCTTGATTAGAAACAATACTTTTCAAAATAATATGAAATAATATTTTCTCCAATACATATAGTATTCCATGATCATCAGTGGTAAAGGTTTATCTGAAAACAAATAAGTGGGATACCTTGTTCATTTTATCCTTTATCACCAAAAATTCATTATTATTTCATTATATTATTACTGATCATATTCTGAAATCCATGGTGATGTCATCCCACTATCATTTTGGAATTATTAAATGTTTTATTATCTCAAGATTATATTAATTTTCATTCACCACATGATTATTGGTGAATAATCATTATATAAATCATTTTATATCCTTTCTATCCCTGGAAACAAGTATTTTCATTAGAGATCATGATAAATCATTTTTAATCTTTTATGTAACATCAATTTCAAACTATTTAATTTCATCATTACATCAAAATAAATTTAGCTAGGAACTTATATATGTCTTATATTTTTAGTTAAGTAATATGATTGTGGATCACCATAATATATGTTGTCACCCAAAGATAAACCCTATTTATCAGATAACTTCCTTCTCTTTATCAAATTAAAAAGTTTAGAAAAAATAGAGGTATATTTTATGTTATCTCTCCCCTAAGAAACATTTTTTTCAAAATGAAATTATATGGATAGATCCATCAGCCTCAATATATAAGTAGATTTAAAAATTACCTCTGAATCCATATTTATACTCATGCGTTATTAAACAATTTTACCATTCCTATGAGTATAATCCAACTAAAAGTGGAATGAATACAGATACAAGTCACACCACCTCTTCGGAAGGTTCAAATCATGCAAAAAAATAATGTACTATAGGCTCTTTCCTACAATTAACACTATAAATATAACACAAAATAGATAATGTGGCCAAAAATATTAGAGAATTTACCACTGTAACTAAATCTTAATCATGTGTTGGATAATTCAACTCACATAGACCCCTCCCTCTAAATCAATAAGAAATTAATTGATACTTATATATCCTTACTACTCTAATCCCAAATAATTACACTTAATAGTACAATATATCCTTTACACATGAGTCAAGGAATTTTATGATTAATGTTCATGTTAGCCTACACATTAATTCATAAAAATCCACCTTACAAGCATCTGACCAAAAAAATGAATCCCTTTCTTTTTTCCAATATAAATTAGTTCTTCAATATAAGAGAAGTGTTGGATAAAGCACTGTTAATATTCATCCATGAATGGAAGTCTTTATGTCTTAAATATTATAGTAGGTTATTCCCACGATACATAATTTTCTACCATCTCTAAGTCCCCATACACTTCGACATCCAAGATAAAAAATCCCAAGAAGATCACTTTTTCAAACCCGAAATGAAATATATATATATATTGGTGTATATTTTATTCTCACTAATCATACTCAAATGATGTTCAACTATTTTTTATGGGCATAAAGTGTTTTAACTACCCTAATAATTCATTGATAAGACCATAGAAAAATGATTTAGATTTTGATGAATTATATGATTAAATAAGTACATGTATACCATCGATAAATTTTATCAAACCAGACCATAATACCATAAATTCTTAGAATACATAGCTACTTCAAAAAGATGTTTTATGTATGTAAAATGGTATTACACCCAAGTGATTATATCCTAATATAAATTCAGTCATGGAAAATTTAAATTCACACCATAGATAATCTAATAAACACTGATGCTTGAATGAAATTATTGATTCTTGAAATTCATTTACATCATCCATTGATAATCCATAAATCAATAATTTTTTTTGTTTACCTTCTTATCTATTAACACAAGAGGATCCCTAAAGTTATGTAAAAGGAAATAGTAATCTCTTAGCTTCATGACCCACTAATTACACTTTCAAATCCTGAAGATCCACTAGTTCTATCATTTAAGGAATGGTTTTAATAGATTTGGAATTGAAAACCAACTCGATATTGAAATCGAACTGACCCCCCCCCCTCACTATTTTTAAGCTTTAAAACTCTTCATGAATGAAATTTGGAAAATATTATATCATTAAATGAAGGTAACTCTAATAAAACTCAACATAATACAGAATAAATAATTCTTTATGTGTCATGAAAAAATATAATCTTCACTAAATTGCTTCAAAATGTCTAGAATGACAATCCAATTCACCTTTGTATACATAGATTCCACCATTATAGATATAGAAATTTTATTCTCCTTTGATAACATTAGATAAGATCTTGGTAATGAAAAATTCAACGAATATGTATAGTCAAGTTGAAACATTCTATTTTCACAATAGAAAGATCCCAAAATAAATGAAATCTACTAATTTCTATAGGAAACATCTTATATCACCTGATACCCTCCATTCATATGCATAAAGATGTTTCGATATTCATAACCCCATTCACACATTCAACAAAACACCCATGATTTTGAAAAAATAATTAGTAATGAAGGAATATGATGAACCTATTTGAAACAAAACACTATCATGGGTAGATGAAATAATAAATATATCTCTATGAGTAGAAGATCATGCATCCATATTAGTCAGAGTATACTACACTATGTAAATATGGACAACCCCTATATCCTAGTCACTAGCCTGACTCCCCTATATTTCTTCCTCCAACTGATACAATTGATCCTATATATGTGTTCTATGTCATCAAACATGTCCCATGTATTCATTATTTCTCCAAATACAAATTTTCTTAGGGGTATCTGAGTCCTTACTGGACTCTGATATTTACCATGACCCTCCACCTCCACTCAATTGTTGCACTCTTTTGAAGAAACTCTTTAGGTGTACTAATTTAAAAAAATTGACACTTCACTATAAGGAATGGACACTAAAATCACTTTTGGATAGCCATACCACACATGAAGTACTAAAATTGTTCATCATCAAGAGATGGTTTTAAATTCACCAATATTATATGATAAATACTACCATTGAACAAAATATCATAATGGAATTTCACTTCACATAAAGATGATCCCCCATATCATCCAGATGAATGTTCTTACCCACCACTTAAGGAATACTTCAGGTTCCCTTTGGTAATTAGATAATGATCCGTCATGGTAAGATAAGTTTTTCAAGTGTAATACATTCAATTGAAACTAGATCTCAAACTAGTTATCATCCTAAAATATCTTAAACATGGATATATAATATATTATTAGGGATTGGGAAAATGAAGTAGTTTATCAAAGCATCCAACTTTATCCATCACAGATATACCACCATGAATCTAGTGCATGAAATTTTGATCCCTTTCATCAGTTAATTTATATTGATAGATGTGACTCAAAGAAACTCCATAAATACATTATAGGATGTCTCTTCGTGATTTATAAACTATTTTATGATTTCCTAGTATAACCTATATGACAACCCGACTTTTATTACAAACTTAAACCTGAATTATTACATAAAACATGCACTTGATACAACATGGAAGATCGAGAGGTCTAGTGTCTTTGGGGCTTAGGAACATTAAATAGAAACTTAAAACATGAAATTCAACATCTTTAATGAAAACATCCTTTACATGACCACTACATTCCCTCGTACTTATCATTTCATGGGATAACCTGAGGACATGCATAAGACAAGGGTGATCTATAAAGACCAGCAGGGGAATAATCATGGAATAACATGAGGAATACAATACATGTTAGAAAATAGGAATATCAGTAGATCACAAGAGGATAATAAACATAAAGGCATGATAAAACATGATAATTATAACATGGAAATGTGGCAACACCACTTAACATGGAATTAGCATAAGCCAAGGCTCATTGCACATGGAGAATAAGTAAATCCTAATTGCCCATGAAGAACGAGTGAATCCTCATTGCACTTGAATTATCATGATTCAACACCCATTACACTTTATTTATAATGATACTATACTTTAACCAATGCACTGGAGCGCTATAAGGGTGTACCCTTCTTAAACATTTCATTTCATGCATAATTGTGCCACATGGATCTTAAAACATGGATTCATAAAACATAATAATTTATTCCATGATAAAGGACTGTGTAGTTCATACATGAAACATTATAATTTATAAGTAAATGTACATAAAGATTAATACCCTTGATAGAGAAATGGTTATGGTATTCACTACACAATGACATTGGTTTGGGAAATCGGTGCAATTTTGGCAGTGTAACAACGTGACTTAAGGATTCATAAAAAATGGGTGATGAAAAAGAGAGGGGTGTATCATCATATTTACATGAAATGGATAGTAAGGGGGTCATTTATATACATGTCCCAAAAATTGTAATGGAATTTTGATTCATGATACAATAGAATTTCTTTAATGTAAATGAGGAGAGGGAAATTCATTTTGGAATTCCGGCATAGTAACGGGTGTACATGGGAGGAATTTAATGAGAGAGAAAGGGGTATCCCATAATTAAAACATAAATAGGGCAGTATGGGGGAGGTGTGAAACTTTACCACAATATTTATAATTGAAATTAAAAAGTCATAGAAACTTAATGAAAATTGGAAAAAAAATGATAAAGGAAGAATCCTCATACTTGGAAGTGTGCTTCCAAATGCTTGAGAGAGGCTTGGGAGATGCTTCATGGGAACTTGGGTCACCTTGGGAGGATTATAGGGAGAGAAGGGAATAGTTTGGATAAACTTTGAATGCATTTATTGAGGAGAAAGTGGGAGATTTTGTGGGTTTATATAGGAAATGTGATGGAATTCTTTATTATTTAGGGTTGGGACACCTCACATTAAACTAATTCAAACCACAAACCATCTCATGGTTTTTGCCCATGTTTTTTGAAAAAGGGGAGTGGAAAACAATATTTTATAATTCCAATGTCCGAAATTCTTAAAATACTGGGGTTGATTATGTGGAGGTGGGTCACACTCCCAAGGAAAAAAAATTAAAAAGACAATATGTTTAATAAGCATTGAAGGGTCCATTAATTCTTTGTAAAATAAATCAAAAAACTCAAAATCACATTATTTTATTTTTAAAACATATATTGGCCGTGAATAAGGCTTATAGTATTTTATTACAACACTATTGGGTAATTATGATGTCATAAAACACGTTAAATATTTAAGCGGTATTGAATTCTTACCCAAAAATTTGACTGTCTTAGAAAATTATAAAAAAATCACTGTTGGGTAATATCAAAGCCCTAATTCCAGAAATAATATTTATTTTATATAAATAATTTTCTAAATATGTTAATTTTCACTTTTAACATAAAAACCAACATTTATCGAAAATTCACAGGTTTGGACAAAAATGGATTTCAAACCTTAATAAAAATTACCATTGCATTCATAAAATTATAAGATAATTTATATTTAATAAAATTTAATTTAATAACTATAATAATATTTTATTAAAAAATTATTTAATAAAAAAATCCATTAATTCATCAAAATAGATTTCCTAGTTGAATATTATCTAAAAACACAATTTGAGATTTAAAAACTATTTACAAGGTAACAAAAATAACATGAAAATATATTAATTATTATATACAATAATAATTTACATAACCATAGTGCTAAGGTCTTGTTATATGACCCCTTATAACACCTGCATAAGATAGAAGAGTATGATTTGGGATGGTGACATACTCTTGGGGTGGCTTGGATAACATTTCTCGGGTGGTAATCTCTATCAACTTCTAATTCTCTCATATGTCTTCCCACCCGAGCATAACCTATTGAAACCTATCTTGGGCTTGGTCAAGAGTGAAGACCAATGACACCACCACTTTTTCTAGTTCCGAAAAATGGGATTTGTATGGGGCATGTCTACTGGATGAGGTCATCGCATCCTTTTTCTGAGTAAATTGGATTCGTTAAAGTCCAACATTTATACAGATCATGTGATCACTGTTCAACAAATATATTAGTAACAGTCACAATTCTTAACATAAAACAAAGAAATTTGGGATTTTATATAAACATTTTACATAATGAGACATTTAATTAGATCAAGATGGATTCCCATTAATGAATGTTTGGGTTGTTACAATCTATCCCCCTTAAGAAATTTATCCCTTGAAATTTTCTTTTCCCATACTAAAATAGATGTGGGTAATTCTACTTCATCATTTACTCTGATTCCCACGTCGCTTCTTAAAACTTGTGGCTTCACCACAACACCTTGATGAGGGGCATTGTCTTATTTCGTAGAACCTTTTCTCTATGGTCTATGATCTTCACCGGTTTCTCCTCATAAGAAATATCATCCTATAACTGTACCACCACATAGGATAGTACATGTGAAGGGTCTAGTATGTACTTCCATAAAAGGGATACATGAAATACATCATCTACCTTTGCCATGGTAGGTTGAAGTTCTAGTCGATAAGCCACAGCCCTGACATGATGAAGAATCTCAAAGGGTCCAATGTACCTTGGACTTAACTTCCCTTTATTTCCAAACCTCATGACCTTCTTCCACAAAGATATGCATAGAAAAACCATGTCTCTGACTTTAAACTCAAGGTCTCATTGAAGATTATCTTCATAACTCTTCTATTGACTATGGACTACCTTGATATGTTGCTGAATGGTTTTCACCTTCTCCACCATTTCTTCTACCATTTCTGGTCCAACCAGCTTTTTCTCACTGACCTCATCCCAACATGTTGGTGTTTTACACCTTTTCCCATAAAGGGATTCATATTGTGCCATTTGGATGCTCGAGTGGAAACTATTATTATAGGAGAACTCAACCATAGGAAGATGTTGATCAGATCCTCCTTTAAAGTCCATTGATCATGCTCTCAACATGTCCTCAAGTGTTTGGATAGTCTACATAGATTAGCGATCCGTTTGAGGGTGATAGGCCGTACTGAGGTTCATTTCTGTATTCAGATCATGTTGAAGACTCTTCCAAAACATAGAGGTGAATATTGGATATTGATCAGAAATAATAGATAGTGGTACTCAAAATAGTCTTACCACTTCCCTGATATATATTCGTGTCAGTTGATCCAATGAGAAATCCTCCCGAATAGCAATGAAGTGTGAAAACTTTTTATGACGATCAACAACAACCCAGATTGTATTATTGCCTTTGGATGTCTTCGAATGTCTGGTGACAAATTCCATGGTGATGTTCTCCCATTTCCATTCTAGTATGGGAAATGGTTGTATCATACCCTTAGACTTCTTCCTCTTTTCCTTAACTTGCTGACACACCAGAAACTTTGATCTATATTCATAGATCTCCTTCTTCGTATTATCCCACCAATAATGCTCTCGAATATCTCGATACATCTTTTTGTTTCCTGGGTGAATAGAGAAATTTGAACTATGTTCATCATCCAAAAGTTCCTTCTTCAGCTCTGGACTTTATGGAACACATAGTCTTTTCCCAAATCTCACAATTCCTTCTTCATTAACATTAAACTCCAAGGATTTCCCTTTTTTGATAGCTTCCACTTTCTCCTGAATTCCTACATCATCCTTTTGAGCATCCTTTAACCTTTCCAAAATTGATGGTTGAGCAATAATTTGTGAAAAGATTGATTATGTTCCCTTATTTATGATTCTCATGTACATCCTCATCAAATCTAAGAAGATTAGATCCTTTTCAATTCTCATCAATGATAGAATTGTTGGGTCCTTTCTACTTAGAGCATCCACCACCTTGTTCGCATTCCCAGGGTGGCGATGGATTGAGTAGTCATAGTCTTTGATCAACTCTAACCATCTTCATTGGCACATATTCAACCCTCTCTATGTGAATATATACTTAAGGATTTTGTGGTTGATATATATTTCACACTTCTCCCCAAAGAGATAATGTCGCCAAATTTTCAAAGCGAAGATCATTGTAGCCAGCTCGAGGTCATGTGTTGGATAGTTCTATTCATGAACATTCAATTACATTGAATCATAGGAAATGACTTTTTCATTTTGCATCAACCCACATCCCATGCCCTTATTTGAATAATCGTTGAACGCCACAAAAAGTTCTCCACTTGTGGGTAATGTGAGCACGAGCATAGTGATAAGCCGCTTTTTCAACTCCTTGAATCATTCTTCGCATTCATCACTCCAAGAAAACTTTACTCCCTTCTGAGTTATCTTGGTAAGAGGGTTGGAAAATCATGGGAAATTTCTAACAAATCATCGATAATATCCATCTAACCCCAAGAAGATTGGGATAACTATTACCAATGTTGGCGTCATCCATCCCTCAATTGCATCTCTTTTGGAGGGATACACAGATATCTCATTGCTTGTGATGATATGGCCTAAGAATGATACCTCCTTTAACGAGAACTCACACATTCAATACTTGGCATAGATCTTCTCCTTTTGAAAGGTCTCTAGTATAGTTCTTAGATCCTCCTCATAATCCTCCTTTGTATTTGAGTATATCAGAATATCATTTACAAATACTACCACAAATTTGGCGATGTAATCTCTAAAGACTCTATTCATCATGTCCATGAAGATTTTTGGAGAATCAGTGAGTCCAAAAGGCATTTCTATGAATTCATAGTGCTCATATCTTTTACGAAAAGCAGTCTTGGGGATATCTTCCTTCGTCAACCATACTTGAAAATATCCCGACTGCAAATACACCATGGAGAAGTATTGTACTCCACACAGCTGATAAAATAAGTAATAAATTTGTGGGAGAGGATACTTGTTCTTTATCATGATTTTGTTATGCTTGTGATAATAGATGCAAAGGCACATTGACTCATCCTTCATCTTGACGAAGAGGACTGGTGCACCCCATGTTGAAGGACTTGGGCATATAAACCCTTTATCCAGATTCTCCTGTAGTTGTTTCTTCATCTCTTCAAGCTCCAAAATAGCCATTCTATATGGATTTTTTGCTTTTGGAAATTCTCCTAGTATAAGTTCAATTGATAATTCAACATCTCTCATAGGAGGAAGACCATGAAATTCCTCAGGAAACACTTCAGTGAATTCCCTCACAATAGGCATGTCTTCAAGGATGGTTACTTCCTGGGACTCAATCATCTGAGCCATATATGCATGCTCATAGGGCAGTAATATCCCCACTTGAGATGATGGAGCTAAAGAAGATTCATCTTCCTCCTTGCACTTGTAAATAATCAGGGGTCGATTCTCCAAATGGAGAGTGATTTCCCTCTCATGAAAATTTATGTTGGCTCTATATAAGGAAAGCTGATACATGACAATAATTGCATCAAATCCCTCCAAAGGGAGTATTACGAGGTTTGTTGGGAAGTTTAATACAGATATTATGATAGGGGGGAGTTATATTGATGGGATGTAATAATTGCCTCATTTTCTGTACTCATCGACATCTTCACTTCCATGATTTGTGGTGGTGATGGTATTGTTCTACTAAACATTTGAGATATAAAAGAAAGCGTAGAACCTGAATCAAAAAGTATGTTCACTATTCTTGAATGAATAACTAGCGTACCTATCACCACTTCTTTGTCGGGGTTCACCTCGGTAGTATTGATGGAAAAAAGCTCACCCTTTTTACCTTTGAGTATGTTGGTTGCCCCCAAAAACCCTTATCTTAGGGAACTGATTTTCAAGATGCCCTGGTTCATTTCAATTGTAGCAATAAACCATGCAATGAGGTTCCAACAGAGTATTCCACTCCTCTATCGCAGCTTTGGATATTTCTTTCTAAAATTTAATAGCCAGATTCCCTTCTCTTCCACACCTAAAGCATTTTCTTGTACCCTTCAGTCAATTTCTAGGGTTCTTTGTTCCTCACCTTTGGCAAGTGGGGTGCTGGATCTTCTTAGAACCATTGGATTTATCCATCGGAACAACATCATTGAATTACACCTTATGCTTCATATCCCCATGATACCCCTAAGATTCTACGATCTCTATTTTGACCTTGAGGGCACATCGGACAATTTCCTCGTAGCTGTCAAAGTCATGGATTTCCAGTGCTTTCTGCAGGCTAGGTTTCAGCCCACCAAAGAAGTGGTCAACCAAGCATTCTGGGGTAATGACAAAGCCAAAAGCATATCATGCAAGCCTCGTGAAGTTTTCTTCGTATGCTCCAATAGATTATTCATCTTTTTTCTTAAGGGAAAGGAAGTCCCTTTCCATCTTAAGCCGGAGGGTGCATGGAAAATATTTATCAAAAAACATATTCTGGAAATCCTTCCATTCCAACACCTCGATCTCTTCCTCAAGATTTGTATTTTTGATAAATGTCCACCATTGATCAGATTCACCCTCTATATGATAAGTAGCAAGGAGAACCTTCTCTTTTTCAGAACATTGAAGGATGGAGAAGATCTTTTCAATGGAGTTGATCCATTGTTCAGTGATTGAGGGATCAGATGATCCATTAAAAGTAGGTGGCCTTTTTCTCATGAAGCTCTAGATAGCGACTTTTTCATTCTTAGGGGGGTTGAATGTTCCTCATGACCCATGTTTCTATTCAAATCTTGAGTTACCTGATAGAGAAGCATGAAAAATTTTGTGATTCCCTCTCCCATTGGATTGGGCATCTCATTAGTACAGTCATCACACTGATCGTCACATCGGTTGTTAGCCCGAGTCCTTCTATTACCAGCCATTGGATAGAATAAAAGGAAAGTTATGGGAAACACATAAAAGGTAATACAAGGAAAAAACTGATGACTTATAAATAACTCTTATTGTCTTAACATATGAATCTACTGGCTTCAGTCTATGTTATCCATGATCTACTTTCTAACATATATTCTTATGGAATTTTTTGGGTCCATTAATAATGGTTCATACTAAGCTTGTGAATTTACCTAAGCATATCCCCCAAGAGTGTTGTAACCAATAATGTATCAAGGCCCGTTGTCATGAACTAGTTCCTGTTTGAGTATAGCTCAAAGCGGTGTTTCCAGGTTTTACCCCTAGAATACATCTATGCCAGAGCCGCCTCTACCTGGACGTTTCAAGACAGGGATGAATTTTCTTGATAGCCCACTAACTCAATACTCACCAAAACTTATTATACTTAGTCTTTTCTCTAAGTATTAACTATGGTTTTCTAATCCTAATCCCAAAAATAACTAAACCTATCCTCTGATACCAACTATGACAACCCTTCTTTTATTACAAACTTAAACCTGATTTATTACATAAAACCTTCACTTGATACAACATGGATGATCAAGAGTTATAGTGTCTTTGGGTATTAAGAACATTAAATGACAACTTAAAACATGAAATACAACATCTTTATTGAAAAATTATTTTACATGACCACTACATTCCCTCGTACATATCATTGCATGGGATAACCTGAGGACATGCATAAGAAAAGGGTGAGCTATAAATCCCAGTAAGGGAATAATCATGGAATAAAATGAGGAATACAATACATCTTATAAAATAGACATATCAATAGATCAAAAAAGTATCATATACATAAAGTAATGATAAATCATGATAATCATAACATTGAAATGTGGAAACAACACTTAACATGGAATTAGCATGAGCCAAGGCTCATTGCACAAGGAGCATGAGTAAATCCTCATTGAACATGAAGCATGTGTAAAACCTTGTTGCACTTGAATTGGAATGATTCAACACCCATTTCACATGATGTATCATGATAATATACTTACCCAATGCATTGGAGCGCTATAAGGGCGCACCCTTCTTAAACATTTCATTTCATGCATAAGTGTGCCACATGGATCATAAAACATGGATTCATAAAATATAATAATTTATTATATGATATAGGAATGTGGAATTCATATATGAAACATTAAAATAAATAAGTAAATGTTCATAAAGTTGAATACCCTTGATAGATAAATGGTCATGGTATTCACTACACAATGACATTGGATTTGGAAATCGGTGCAATTTTGGAAGTGTAACGACGTGACGTAAGGATTCATAAAAAATCGTTGATGAGAGAGAGAGGGGTGTCTCATCATATTTACATGACATTTACATTAAGGGGTCATATAGATACATGTCCCAACAATTTTAATTGAATTTATATTCATGATACAATAGAATAGCTTGAATGTAAATGAAGAGAGGGAAACTCCTTTCGGAATTTTGGCATAGTAACGGGTGAACATGGGAGGCATTTAATGAGAGAGAAAGGGGTCTCGCATCATTCAAAAAGAAATAGGGAAGTATGGGGGAGTTTAGAAATCATACCCCAACATTTATATTTGATATTAACAAATGTATAGAAACTTAATGAAAATTAGACAAAAATGAGAAAGGAAGAAACCACTTACTTGGAAGTGTGCTTCCAAAGGCTTGAGAGAGGATTGGGAGAGTATTATTGGGAGCTTGGGGAACCTTGTGAGGATTATAGGGAGAGTAGGGAAGAGTTTGGATGGACTCAAATGTCTTTGAGTGAGGAGAAAGTGGGATCTTGGGTGGGTTTATATAGGAAATGTGAGGGAATTCCTTATTATTTAGGTTTGGGACACCTCACATTAAACTAATTCCAACCAAAAACCATACCATGGTTTTTCCCATGGTTTTTTTAAAGGGGAGTGGGAAAAAATATTTTATAAGTCCAAAGTCCGAAATTCTTAAAATAATGGGGTTTCTTATGTGGAGGTGAGTCACACTCCCAAGGAAAACAATTTAAAAAGACAAGATGTTTAATAATCCTTGAAGGGTCCATTAATTCTTTGTAAAATAATTCAAACAAACCCATATCACAGTATATTAATTTTAAAACATATATTGGCCTATTATAAGGCTTATATTATTTTATTACATCACTATCAGGTCATTATGATGTCATAAAACACATAATATATTTAAATGGTATTTAATTTTTACCCAAAAATATGACTGTCTCAAAAAATTATGAAAAAATAACCGTTGGATAATTTCGACATCCTGATTATAGAAATAATATTTATTTTATATAAATAATTTTTTAAATATATTAATTTCACATTTAAAATAAAAATCGACATTTATCAAAAATTCACGAGTTTGCACAAAAAATGGCTTTCAAACCTTAATAAAAATTACAATTTCATTCATAAAATTATGTGATCGTTTATATTTAATAAAAATTAATTTAATAATAATAATAATATTTTATTAAAGTATTATTTAATACAAAAATCCATTAATTCATCAAAATATATTTCTTAGTTGAATATTAACTAAAAACACTATTTGATCTTTCAAAACTATTTACATGGTAACTAAAATAACATGAAAATATATTAATTATTATATATAAAAATAATGTACATAACCATAGTGATAAGGTCTTGTTACATAACCCCTTATAACACCCTCATAATACTGAAAAGTAAGGTTTGTGATGGTGACAGACTATTGGGGTGGCTCAGATAACATTGCCCGGGTGGTAATCTCTATCAACTTCAACTTCTCTCGTAGGTGGTCTTGCTCAAGCTTAACCTATTGAAGCTCGTATTGGGCTTGGTAAAGAGATAATACCAATGACGCCACCTCTTTTTTTAGTTTTGACAAATGGGCTTCGTATGGGGCATGTCTACTGGATGAGGCCATCACTTCCTTTGTCTGGGTAAATTGGATTCGTTAAAGTCCTATATTTATAATAATCATGTGACCACTTTTCAATGGATATATTGTCAATGGTCACAATTAATAACATAAAACCAAATAAGTTGACATTTTATATAATCATTTTACATAAAGAGTCATAGAATTAGATCAAGAGGGATTTCTATTAATAAATGTTTGGGTCGTTACGACCTAGATGGTCCAAATAGTATATATATAGGAATCTTTAACCTCATTCCCATTATTATTTCCTAGTGATTAAATGTAGTCTCGATAGACTCAATCCATAACTCTTCTTTTTAAGGGCCTCCCTCCCTAGTGAATTCAGGAGAGTAATGTAGATAGAACCCCATTTTCTAAACACACACAGACATATATATATAAGGGGAAACATTATTATTCTCATCACTCATGCATTGAAAAACCATAAGAAACAATCCATATGATGATCATCCATCAGATTTCCTAGTGATACATGAAGTGTTGTCCAAACACATGATTTTTCTCTCATTACCACTCTCCTAACACTGATCCAATGCATGAGAAAAAGGCATTTCACTATAAGCGTAAAAAAAATATTCAATTCCTGTTTTTCATAATAAGATCAACTCAGAATCAAAATGATATTATAAATTACCATATATACAATTTAATGTTATTTATTGGATTAATATATAAATTGATTGGTTTTAAATAATTTAATTTTTATTACTTTTTATCATTAATTTAATGAAATTTCATTGTCAATTAATGAATCCCTAACATGTAAAATACATAAAAATATAATTTCTTATGTTCATATCGTGATGTATGAATACCCACCTTGTGTTATACAAGATTATAACTAAAATCTCAAAAAATGTAACAAAACCAAACAAGTGTATCACCCATTGTAAAATAACATCACAATTATAATAATAAACTCTCAATAATGGTACTCACATCCCCAGAGAATAGTTTTTTCCCATGAACACTAGATAGATACTCTCCCATAAATGAGCTCATTATCAAGCCCTAAAAATAATATTATCCTATCAGAATTTTTAAAATCATATGGAACATGAAAATACATCCATTGATCCGTATTTGTAATGTCTTTCACCCAATTATACCATATATAATGGAGTGGGGATTCTAGATGACCTCAGGTATTCCTCCCCACACACTAAATGAAAACACCTAGTGGTAATGATCTTTTACTTATAGTGAGGAGACTATACCCACTATTATATAATTTAAAATGCATAATAAATACAATAAATAAAACTATATAAATCGAATCTAATAGATAAATATAATAAATCCAATCAAAACCAATAAAATGTAACTATTCCATGTAAATCAATGTAATAATCTAAAAAACATGTTGAAATTCATTGAAGAAAATATAAAAAAACACAAAATAAAAATTCTCATTTCTAATCTTGGACCCCATGATTGGTCCCACCTCAATTCTCTAGTCCTAACTACCAAAAAACAATCAAGCATAGGGATCCGTTCCATTTTTATAAATGTATCCAAGAATTCATATCATGGGACAAATTGTAACTCAACAAGGTGTTAATAAAACTCAATAGGCCCCAACAATTTGTTTTTTAAAAAATATAGTTTTATTAATAGTAAATAAAATATTATGATATAAATAAGAATTTATTAACATTTTAGTGAACAACATTAAAAAAATCATCTTCCCTTGAGCTTTAAGTAGACACTGAAGGTAAGAAAAACATGCTTTGACAAGATTTTTTGTCTTCTTCCATATTTACCATCAATTTTAGGTGGATTCACATTCCATGGATTAATAATATATTAACATTTCAATGGATTGAATGTTATTTCATATGATATTGTGTCTTAAAAGTTCCCCATGTACATTACCAATACAACGGTGAGTTTTAGTTTCTTTGTGTTAATTTAATCTATGATAATTACTTTTTTAGTGGCCCCCATGTGTTTCCAAGGTTCATTGGCATTCTTATGTAATGTCATGTATTTAAATTATCAAAATAAAACAAGATTTATTACGTTACATATTACCAATAATTCTTAACCGGATAATATATTTCAAAACAGTTAATTCCTTACAAATTTTCAATTATATTTCCAACATCAATTATATCAATTAATAATTTAATAAAATTATTAGTTTTATAAAAATATTAATAATTTCAAAAAAATAACTAAATTATAATTCACATTCCAATTGTTGATATTTCACACTATACATGACATTCCACACATAGACATATAATATCATACCCTATGGTGATAGGGATCTGTAAGGTTCATTCTAGGGATGAATACATTATTTAAAAATCTATTACAATTGTAATAGGATCCAAAATATTTTATTCTAACCATATTTCATGGTTTGGAACACACATCAAGTGGTTTTATGTCCAAATCTCACTCACTAATAAACCCATCAGGATTCATGGGAGATATATGCATGAGGATTTTACAAAATTCCAATTAAGAGAGGATACAAAAATTATGTGGTGATGTGATTCAACATGTTGAGGATACTTAAAAACATATCAGACCATATAGTGATGTTTCAAAACACCTACCTGAAAACCATGAAAAGAAGATCAACATATATCACCTCAATTAACAAGAATCATCTTAAATCCCTGTGGACTGTGATAGCATCATCTTTTTATATCTATTAAAAGAACATATAGTAAGAAAAATAATATAATAAATAAAATCGATGAAATTCATATTAATGAATGATGTTTATATTGAACTTTTGATCCAAGAACCATCAGAATTCATTTTATAATTAGAGGAATCCCTATATAACCCATTAAAATGAAAATCACAAGTTAGGTCCAATTAACAGGATTAAAAGACATTAAAGAGAGTTTTGGGGTAAAAAAATAAAATTATTTCCATCAGATTTATAGCCTGTAATAACACCACTAGATAGACACTATCTTCTATTAGCTACTTATTGATGTTATCCAAAACAGATTCACTTTTGAAAACCATATGGAAAATTTTATGGTCTCCACTACCTAGAAGTGTGATTCCTGTAGGATTTCCATTCTTAACATATTCCAACATTGGGATAGTTGGTCTAAACCATTAGTATGTGGTCTTATAATAAATCAACCATGCTATTTCCAAATCCACCAACTGGATGGTGGACTACACTGACTAACCAGTTACATAGAATATTAAACTTTTCCACATGAAACCCCATGATATTTATATATAACCTATTTTGAGCCACTAGAAACATACAAAAAATTAATTAATTTGGGTAAAAAGTCTCATTTATATATTTTCTGAAGGTTTCAAAAAAATATAATGATTGAAAACACCAGGTAAAATGGTTGGGTTATACATAACTCATAGAAATAATTGAAAATATATGTAGGTATCATATATCATCAAACATTATTCATAGAATCACTAAAAGGGGTTATTAACATATCCATTATGAGTAAATATTAACATGTATACTCCTTTGTTTATTATTAGTTTTATATAATTATTTAACTCTATCTTCTATTAGGAGTAATACAACTCCATCATCTCTTAGGAGGACCATTCTTCTAGTTAACTCCTTCATATTACACAATGCATTAGTGGGATATATTGGACCCAGTAGTCATATTTCAGAAAATGTCCCTTATTTATTAGGATTCACTCCCCAACATGACCTTCATTAATAATATCAAAGTAATCTATGAGGAAAAAACACATCAATGCTTGTATTTCATCAAAACTATCATTGATGAATTTACACATGAAAAAATAATATGTTTCCTAAAAATAGAATTATAAAATCATAAATAAAAATCTATATAATTTATGAAAAATATATAATAAAATAATATCCTCAGTGAACCATATGAATCATTAAATTATTATGACATAAAAGAAAAATAAATTCCGTCATTTTATCCAAAACATGATTAAATATCATTTTCAATTTATAAAATATTAATATAAAAATCATATAATATTGAGATGATATTTTTATTTTAAAATAAACATAGAAACATGTACAATAATCTTCAAATCAAACAATATTTCTTTTAATGGGAAAATCAATTAATGTTTTACACTCTATAATAAAATCATTCATAACTTAAGTGTAAAATATAAAATATGAATTATTTAAAAAACTTATTGTAATATTAAATATAATATATTTGTAAATAAATTAATTTTTAGTAATAATTTCTTATTAAAAATAAGTTCATTTATAGGTAATAACTTGGATGTATCAATTTTTAAGAGTATGGACATGGAAGAATAAGTTCGTCGACCAAAGAAGAACCAAGGTCATATTTCATTAAAAACATTTTATCTGTCATTATAAGTACAAAAAATAAAAAGGATATTAAATTATAATTCTATAAATTATGATATTATAATATTATAAATGGTTTTAAATTATATGATCCATTAAATTAACTCAATTAAAAAAAATTAGAAACAATCCTAAAAAAGTTATGAGATTATAACATAAATCGTCAACGCTTAAAAAACATTTTAATCCTCATACCATGAAATGACTAACATAAAATGAATCATCAAATAACACAAACATAATTTTATTGTTGATAAACAATATTAATGGGTCTTTTGATACACCTCATAAATGAAGAGAGGGATATGACATAACATTTTTTCAAAAGGAGATAATTTGAGAAGAAAACACTTACCAGTTGTTAAATTTCTTGTCAAATCCCCTAGTATGAACTAATTTCATTTGACACATTAAATGAAAATAATTAATAATTATTCATGATATAATATATATAAGGGTATTTTTTGTAAATATCATAAACAAAAATAGTGGCATAACATCATACATTTCTCAAAAAAATAATACAATAAGGCAAAGAATACTCAAAATGATTTTATCACTAAAATGAGAATTAATATTTTAAGTAATAATGTTTAAATATTTTAAAACAAAAATAATATAGTGTAAATTCAAAATAATATACTCATATATCATTTCACACAAAATCATTACATAATACATTCAATTATGTAGAAGCGTAACCCAATGAATTGAAATTGAGTTATGAAACCCCTTACCTTGAGTCCCAAATTTCTATGTATGTACTTTAACTCTAATAAAATAATCATATATTAATTATTGATATGTTTATTAAAATTTTAATATTTATTATTTTTTTTCAATAGTCTGTTTCATTTATTCAAATATCATATTTAATTACTTAATTTGTTAATTCTACGTCCTGTCTTTTGTGGATGTTTGATTCATAATTGTATAACAACATTAGTTTGTTGAATAGGGTCAAATGAATACTGTTCCATAATATAAATAATAATAAAAATTAAATATTTATCAATTTTATAAATCATATCATATTTTATTATTATCCATGATAGGTGGTTTTGAAAAAATGATGTATATTTCTATTTGGAGATGGTAGTCTGTAAGTACACATGTGAAAGCATTGTTTTATATGATTTGAATGGAAATTATATATACAATATATTATATCATATATTTATAATAATGTAATTAATTTTATTTATAAAAATTAAATCCATCATTATAAACATGAACTATAGGTGATCATATAAAACAAAACACCTTGCTTTATGGAGGTGGTAGTCTGTACATATGCATAAAGAATGTTTTTAGTCACTACATGAGGGAAAAGATATGAAATGGGTTGTACCATAAGAGTAATAAAAAATTTTATATTTAATATGTTGATGCATTTATATCATCTTGTTTTATGTAGATTTTAATGAGTTATAATAGGAAGTAAAATCAAAGTGATTAGTTAAGAGATATATCTCTTCCTCTCAAACCCACATTTCAGTGTACATTAGGCCATCTAGGATGAAATTTGGAAGATACTAGATCTTATATGTAATGTAAAAAAAATCTGAAAATGAATTTAATATATTCACACCGTAATAGAGTGCCCAAAATTTTTAATGAATAAAGGATAAGAAGAAAACCTTTTTAAGTGAGGGGAGGGGTACCCTTGGAATTAATTAAAGTATTAAATTAATATAAATTAATTTTAATTTAAAAGTGATACCCAATTTATATATTTATTATTTTATATATATATTTGTTTATATAACCTCATACTACAAATGGTAATATATTTTATGAGATTTTGTACCCTTATCTATTAATTTTAATGCCCATTAAGCAATTTGATGTTAACTGTGATTTCAAAAGAATTTATTCATCAAGCGTCATGAAACTGAAAATAAAAGGAAATATGATTCATAATAAGAATATGGTAGATACTATATACCATTACTTTTTCAATTATTAGGATAAATTATTTATTTTAATTTCATATATTTTGAAAAAAATTATCATAAGATATCATTAATGTAATTTGTGGGGCTATTCAGATAATATTACTATAAATTCATCAAGATCGATATAAAATTTTTATATGAATTTTAAAAAATGTGTTATAATATCTTCATAAATTATCCAAACACAACAATTAATTCATATTTTTCTAATATTAATTTTTTAAAATTCATTTAACTGATTTCTCTTCTCCTTACACAAGTACTATATCATAGTTGTATACTAATTGAAGAAAACTATTTCACAAAAAAATATGGGATTTTTTTAAATATTTAAAATCAAAATTTATCACCAAGTATAACCTCTTTTTAACCCTATGTCAAAATATTATAGATATTAAAATAAAAAAAGCGAGAATTTTTATTTTATCGTTAGTTAAAATTATAAAAAGTTAGATATTAAATAAAATGAATCCATGTTTCCATATTATAAATTATTGAATTAGGATGGTATAAATAAACACATCTAATAGAACAAAGGTAGGTGTTAGATTCTTTTAATCCTTATCACATTAATTTTCACCTTAATTATCATATTTTCTATTATCATGACCACATATATTTATAACGATTACTATTCAAAATGACCCAAATTAAAAGTAAACAATTTAAATAAATTTTAAAAACATTATAATAAATATATAATTAATTTTATCAAATCTAATTCCTATGAGTAGAGGATAATAATACAAAAACAAATGTGTAAATTGGAAAAAAAATAGAATTTTTTGATAAATGTGTTTTCAATCCAAAAAACGAACTTATTTTAAAATAAAGTATAATGATGATCCATTTGAAATTAATTAGAATATATGAACATAAAGTAATACTATTCTATTTTAAGATCAAATTCAAATAAAAATGGTAATTATAAATTGTGTGATAAATTTAAAAGAATGGGTAGTTTTAAGAAATCATTATTTTTCACAATTAATGAAAATAATAATCTTATTGGAAAAGTATCAAAATTAAATTTTATGATAATTTTTATATGATGATATAAAAACTAATATCATTTTTATCAAATAACATTTCTATAAGATTCATACATTAATTGTAATATTCTCTCAAAAAAATAAATTAAACCCATTTTTTGAAGAAATCATATTTTTTAACCTTAAAATTAATTTACTAAAAATGAGTGATTATTCCATAAGAATTACTCAATAAATTTCATTTGAGTATTAACTTTATATATATCTCTATATATATTTTTTAAAGTGATAACTCATATTCATACACATCAATTCAATGGATAGTTTATAACAATCATTTTTTAAATAATATTACTATGGGGATCATTTAACATTGGTGTCTCATATTGAATATGAAATGAAACATTGTATTCATTTAACATATCAGTATATTATAGTATCAAGAAGAGAATAATTAACCAATAAAATAATAGAGGTGGGGACTTCAAACATTGGATACTTGTGGAATGAAACACCCTGGTACATGATAGAATGGGCTAGGTGTTTGATACTGGTGTGGAGAGATATACCATCATTCTCATGAATAAAAGGGTATAAAAGAATCCATAAAACTATAATGGTTTAACTGTAAGTATATTGGGAACTATTATAACCATTTACTCAAACATCAAGGTTACATACCATAAAATATTCCAGAAGAAGATGGCCAAGCCTATACAATTACTATTGATGATATATAAGATCATGGTGAAATGGTGGTAGGTACTTTCCTCATAAAATGAAATTTAGCAAATGATTTATTTGATTTTTTATAATTATCCTCTTTTATATCATCCTATTTTTTCTATGAAAATTATATTTTTCTAGCACACTAATGAAGGAGCAATCAATAAAGATAAATTGAAGAAATATTATTTCAAAAATGTTATGTCAGTCAATACTCATTATAATGTATGGACATTCAATATTCATAAATTTTATTATTATACCTATGGTAGACTATGATATATTCCATTTAATGTTTTTTCATTTAAATAATGATTCAAAAATTTATTTTAAATAGAAGGATGTTATGATGTGTGATGAACATGTAAAATTCAATGTCTTTTGAATAGAGATATAATTATCCAAATTATGACTATATCCACCCACAAAAGCTCTAGTTAATTAATTTTTTTCTATAAAAGTGAAGACATAACCTATGGTTGTTAATGGTAACACTAGTAAATAAGACATTTTCATTATGTGAGAATATATTAATGTGTTTCTTGAAGAACTATTGATATTTTGACCAAATACTGATGTTAGTTTTTCTATTGAACACATCCCTAAAGACGAGACTATATCCAAGACTTCCTATAGAATGTATTATGTGGAAATAGTGGATTTAGTGGAATAACTTGATGATTTTTGTGATAAGGGATTTTTATACCTAAGTGTTTCTCCATGGAGATCTCCTATGCAGTTTTTTAAAAATAAAGATTGGACTATGTTCATTTTCATTAAATTTAAGGAAATGAGTTCTACAACCCTAAATAATAAGTCTAATTTTACACATATTTATGTTTTTTAATCAAATTCAAAGAGATTAATATTTTACGTAGATTTTTCATCATTAAACACATCATAAATTATCAGTAATGAAAGAATATATTCCAAAGGAAAAAAATCTCATAGGGTTTATGGAAAATACGATTTTATACCACTGAACATTGGATTTACTAATGCACTCTATGTTTTTATGGATATAATGAATAATGTGTTAATGGATTATCTTGACATTATTATTATCATATTAATTTTTTATGTAATTTTATACTCTAAATACTATGAATAATTGAAGAGTTATTAAGAATCATTCTTGACACTCTTGGAGAAATTGATATGTATAGTAAATTTTACAAGAGTGATTTTTTTTAACAATTTATTTTTATTGGTTATATTTTTAATAAGGATAAAATATCATTTAATCCTACAATGAAAAAGGTAGTCACATAGTGTTCTATATTAATAAACACACCTGATTCAAGTAGTTACCTATCATTATAAGGATACTAATGGTAATTTTTTCAAACTATTTTATGATTAGAAAACACATTCACTAATTTTACATGTTAATAGGTTATGTTATTATAGACTATGGAATAAAAAAAATTGAAGAGTTAAAGTGGATGATGATAAATGAATTGATGTTGAAATTGATCATGTCCGAAGTTGGGTTTATGATACATAGTGACACATCAATTAAAGTAAATGGATTTGTCCTACTATAGAATTATAAAATTATTAATTATGTAAAAAGGAAATTAAATCTATATGAATAGAACTATCCAACCATTTTCCTTGAGTTATCATCAATATATTTTTTCCTTGGGAAACGGTGGAAGTATCTCTATGGTGAAAATGTGAGATATATATATATATATATATATATATAACAAGTTTTAATTACGTATTTTCGTAGAAATATCATAAAATGATGCACATTAAATATCTAGAGCTACTTAAGGTACATGATTTGTCAAAACACCGCCACCTTGGGAATTAAAATTGTGTAAATGATGTATTCTATAGAAAATATCATGAAATTTTAAAAAAGGTAAAGATTTATAAGGTATTTATTCTCAAGAACATTTTAAGGTTAGATATGGAAATTTTTAGAAAATGGTAAAATCACACCTTTTCCAAAGTATTTTAAAACTATCCTTATATGAAAGGATATAATATTATCATTTAGATTATAAGAGTTCGAAAAAGAAAATTTAAATAGGTAATTATGGGGATATTTATTTTTTTCAGATGATGGTGTACTAATTATTGGAAATAGGTTATGTTTTACATATATATTTGAGTTGAATAGGAAATTATTAGATGAATCCCATGGTTAAAATTTATATATAAACTATAGAAGTATCAAAATATGACATAATTTGATAGAATATTTTTTGTAGGATAATAATAAATAAAAAATCAATTAATATTTTTCAAGATTCTCTGTTTGAAAATTTGTAATGTCTGGGAGAAAATATCCCTAAGGACTAATGAAACCTTGACCATATTTTTTTTGGAAATTGGAGTATATTACTAAGGACATTTTCACAAAATTTCAAAATAATCCTTGAAAAAATGATTTCATATGGGTTGTTTCTAATCTTCATACTAGGTGTCCACATTTCATACCTAAAATATAATATCTACCTCTTATGAGCCTTTCATGAATTCATATTAATGAATTCCTAAGACATAATTTTACACCTCAATAAATTATATAGAATAATGATATATGGAATATATAAAATTTTCTGGGATTATTCTGAACTTTCTTGATACTAATCTATGTATTATCACCACCTATCATTCGCAATCAAATGTGTAGTGTGAAAGGGCTATTTAGAAATTAGAAGCCATGTTGATGTTGTATTCACATGGAATTAAAGGTATGCAGGATTAATATCTTTATTTTCTATAATTTTCATATAATACTATATTCCATTAATGAATTACAATAGAACCATATGAATCATTGTATGATATGAATTTTCATACTTAAATTTTTTTTTGATCAAGTTGGTGAAATGAGTATTTTACTCCTAGATCATAGAGATGAGACAACCTAAAATATGATGACAGTTCAGAATCATTTTAAAGAATGTCCATGTAGGAAAAAGGAGTTATAGGGATAACTAATGGATTGATGTATAATCTCAACTTGGGGATCAAGTCTTCATGAAATTATATCCATTGAGCCATGTAATAAAGTTTATAATAGTGTGAAACTAATTACCTAGTATATCAGGACTTTTGTAATTCTACAATAAATTGGAGTTGTAGGTCACCATTTGATAATTCCCCCTAACATTTATAAATATTATGATGTGTCTTATATATTTTTATTAATAATGAACATTTAATAAAAAAGAAATTTTCTCACCTCCAAAAAATATAATTAGGACTTTATTTATCTTACTTTGAAGAGCCTTTCTAGATTCTTGACATTACGGAACATGTATTTTGGAATCGAACAACTCTATTGATGAAGGCACAATTATGATATCTGAAGATAGATGAGGTTATATGGGATGATAATGAATTTATTACAAATAAATACCCATATATATTTTTTAGTTAAAATTAAATATATTTCTAGGATGTAATTTTTGGTGGAAATAATGTAATACTTTAGACTCAACTATATAATGCTTTTCATTCTTAATAAACAATAACATATTCCACATAATAATATTAAATAATGTTATTAAAAAAGTTATTACTTTATTAAAATTAAATTTAGTAAAAAAATTAATATTTATAATTTATAATTTCATAATTATCATAGTGTGAATTTTTTATATTTATTAGAAATATTTTAATTTTTTTAAAGTAAAAAATAATAAATTTTCAAAAACCATCACTTTTATGAAATTATAATCATATAATAATAAATCTAAATATTGAGAAACATATTTTCATAAAAAATATATAATATAATGTAAATATAATTTATATGAAAATATATTATTGGATATTGAAATATAAGCTTGACATTTTGGAAATTTATGTAATTTTTTTGTTCAAATAATAACTCCTTTCAGTTATTCTATCTTAATCATGTCTACTCAAATTGATATTATGTTTGGATTTTGTTTAAATATAAATTATCATTAATTTATTTAACAAAGTCCAATTAATTTTAATTTGGGGAACACTATACTTGAATTGGGGTTAAAAACATCTTATTAATAAAAAATAAATTTTCTAGCAATAATTTTTTCACTTAATTTTATAGGTTCATTTTTAAATCAATTTCATCCATATACTGAAATTGAAATAGATAAAAATTTATCCATTTTTAGAATAATTATTTCTAAAAATTTTAATTACTTTAGTTTGATTTTTTCACTATGTACATTCAATTTGGTAAAAAAGAATAAATTACCACATATAGATTTAAATATTGTTAAATAGATTAAAAATAATGTTATAATAGTTTAGTTAACATATAATATTTTCTAAATACTATCTTAACATCATATTGAAACCCGGTATCATCTCAAATTGGATATGAGTCATTTTAGATCCAATTGGATTGTGTAATAAATTAATATATTTTAATCTTCTAAAAAATTACAACTTTCTCCACTACCTCCCTTAAAAATAAAAATAAATTGAATATGGTATAAGGTGTATGGTAAAGGAAGTTACTCGAACAAGTTTTATAATTCCTAACTAAATGATTTCATTTTGTTTCATATTATAACACCTTTAATTATATGATAATAAAAATGATAAAATACAGAATTATAATCTATTTACTGAGATTTTGTTTTCATTATGAAATATCCTTTTTCATCTTAGTAATCATCATATGGGTAATTAAATCATGGTGCAAGCTTATGTAAATATTGGTGCCTTATAAGGTGAGGTATTTTTTTTTATAACCAGAATTAATTAATGGTTATTATGAGGGATATTTTTTTAAAATTATTTTTATAAAAATATATTATTATTATTTAAATATAATATAACATATACATTTTTACCCTTCCACCCATTAAAATGATTATTTTTCTCATCTATACATGTGGATGACCACTATTATGAAGCGATGTGATTCATTTTTCATGTCCATTACTCATGAATGATTCTATATATGTACTTAATAAATATATATGTTATTAATATAAATATTAAAATCCAAAAAATTATATAATAATGAGAAATTTGCTAGTATTTAAACTACCAAACCAATATATATTTGAAGAATGAGGCAATTCACATTCAAAAATGGTGATTTTTATAAGGATTTATTAATAACCAAATTTTTTATTTTATAAGAGGATAATATAGGGTATAATTATTATTTATATGGTTTGGTATATAATTATAATAAATTTAAATATATTTTACCTGAAGTGAAATTCAATTAAGATGAATTTCATACCTAATGTAAGGGTTTATTTTCCAATCATATCCTTATTCAGAATTGTTTTTAAGTTTCAATTGATTGAATTATATGATAATTACATAAAAACCTTATAAATTTTCTTCTCTTACGGTTATTTTTGGAAATTAAATTTTTTATATTAATTATACAATATCTATTTATTAAATAGTCTCAAATAAATTTTTTTACAAAAAACAATTTTACTTTTCTATTTGAACCATATTATTCTTTTACTATATACATATTTTATTTTAAATATTTTCAAATTTGTTTCTTTTATTCTCTAATTACTAATGAAATTTATTTTTTCTCATGTCTTACTTCCCAAAAAATGTTTCAAATGGATTATTCTTATTATTTTCTAAATGTGGTAAGGTGTGGAAGAAATTCATGTTTTGATTTTTACCATAAAAATGAATTCCACCATTTTTAGGATAATTTCTTTACATTAAGAATCCATTATTTATTTCAAAGATTATTTTCAGAGAAAAAAATTTCTAATATTTTGGATGTTTTTAGATTTCATTATTAGTGATTTCAAAATGAAATAGGAATTTTTCTCATGAAATCATCTTGTGATATATTATAATTATTTTAATCACTATTCAAATCCTTTATTGAATATTTTTATTTACAAATTCTATAAATTAATAATACCATCAAAAATATTTTCATACATTGATTTTGAAAATTTGGAATAGGAATTGTATTGACATTCATAAAACTATTTCTTCTAGTATGCCAAGTTACTAAATATTAAGGGATATTGATTATGTTGTACTTTTTATTCATATTATGAATGAATTGGGAATATAATGTTATGGGTGAGGTATGAAATTATATATCCCTTTGATGAATTAATATGTATTATGAAAAAATATAGTTAGGGTATTTGGAATATTCCTTACCCATTTATATATGATGGATTTTCATGAGGACTCACTTGTATGTTTAAGATGTATGAAATTATACATTATAGTATTATGAAACCAGTTATTTAGGTGTATGTCAGTATAAAATAGGTATTTTATTGATGGATTTGATAAAATCTAATGTTATTATTAATATTTAATTATTTCATCATCATTTATTATGTACATGTTATTCATTCCTTATTTATTCTATAACATCATCCCTTGTATGAATTCCCTTATAAAGCATCGCAGCTCACACTCTTATTTTTTACATTTCACCATGATTCTAGGAATTATAATGTGATTTATATTAAATGATATTCTAATGGGAAAAATAATGTTCACAAATAAAATACTATGTTTTATTTTATGTTTTCCAAATTAATATGTGAATCAAGAATTTATCTAGTATAAAAAGGATACAAAACTACTTAATCCCTAGGTATATAAACATGAATATAAACTTCCAATGTAAAAATGTAACCTCTAGATCTAGGATACTAGGATCAGGTTTGTTAAAATATTTATATAGACATTATATTTAAAAATATAAGATAAATCATGGACACATTGAGAGAAAATTTCTATCCCTTTAATAATTTACTAGAAAAGTACACATAGTTCTCCTCTAGTTTTCTTATGGAAAAGAAAAAAAATAAGGTTGTGCTAAAAATATAAGTGTGTAGTAATGTTCAATAAAATCCAAAATAACATGAATATAGAATAAAAAATGTTTCAAGAATAATATATAAACATTAAGCCATAATAATATAAAACTAAGGGTGTTCTATATCCAAGAAAATACTTGGGATCATGGATACAAATAATCATTGATCTCATAAAAATAGAATTTATAATGCCAGAAATCAAAATATATTGTCAAGGAATTAAACCAAGACATTATACTTATATGGATATATGTGTAGACCAAAACCCAAATTGTTTTACCTCATGAGAAATTTCATTGCCTAAAGGGGTTATATAATTTTATTCCCCACAAATCACTTGAATATGTCCAAAGCATTATACATATGTGTCAATAAGATATTTCAATCTATTATCTTGGGAAATTCTATAGATATAAAAACATGTATGTCAATATAATGAAAATTCCTAAAACAAATTCTTTCACATTTAATTGAAAAATATCATTGTTTGGGAGAACATCTGTCACTCAACTAAAAAGTAATGGGGTATCATTAATGTAACAGTGAGTTACATTATCAAATAAATATAGTGGTCATTTAAATTTAAAGAATTTTTTATCCATAGAAGATATTAACTGGGTTAAATATTTTATATTTTTTGGATTATAAGGACGTGGTCGGAAAAAAAATTTTACCATGGTTCCTAAAGATCCTTTGAATAATTTAAATCATATCTATTTAGATTTTATAGCATTGATTTTAGTCTTGGGGACTATAAATGTAAATTCTAGTCGTGATTAATTCAACTCTTAATGATCCATTTTTTATGTGATAATCACTATATAAGGCCCCATCCTTAAAAATTACATAATATTGAATTAAATGAATAATTCACATTGAGAATCTTTCCAGGTTTAGAGTTTTAGATAATTAGGACATAACTGTTACATCTCAAAAGATTAAAAAGTAGACACTTCTACTATGTTTCCATAGAATAAAAAAAATCATAAAAAGAGACATGTCTAGTTCCATGTTTTATATAGCATGAATTCCCCTTGATCCCATACTTGACCCTATTCCACATTAAGTCCTGTGAAAAAAATTTCAAAAAAACTTGGGGTGAGCATAAAAAGCTCAGTAAGGGATACACAAAGAATGAAAACTGTTAGTTTTTCAAACATCAAGTAAACCATGTACACTTTATCAAATTAATACCTTCACCTTCATTAAGTAGTAAAAAACTCTTCACTGAATAAAATATCATTACATACCCTTTTGTAACCAAATTATTACCATAAAACCCATATAAAGAACACATAACATATAAAGGTAACTTGGTACATAAACATACTTAAGTGAAATAAACATACGGTCGACTTCCACACATATCTCTTAATGGAATAGCCATACGGCCAACTTCCATACATACTTAATGGAATATCCATACGGCCGAATTCCATACCCAATGCATTGGAGGTTATAATGTAACCACCCGTCCTGGTATTCATGGCACCACCCGTCATATGGTTTATCACGTAACCACCCGTCAAATGTCCAGGCACCATTATAAAAATCATAAGACATAAAACAAATATAATGGAAAGAAAACATTTCTACACTTTGATCACAATATATCACTTAAATATATTGACATAACAAATCCATTATAAAAACCATTTTCAATACCAAAATACATAAAAGAGTATATGGTATTTATTTCATTTTAAAAAAAACATTACGGATTGTTCAGGAAGCCAAAGACCAAATAATACTCGCGGCAGCGGAAAAGGTCGTTGTCACCACATACGTTAAAAGAAACATTCCTTTTTGTAGTTTTGTAAAATTCTTCGTAGAAAAAGATTGATTTTGTATAAAAGTAAAATTCAAAGGGGTTTATACACCATATAAAAGAAAGTTGTGTATAAAACGAAATATGCTTCAATGAAAGGAGATTGAGATGAAGTCCCTTACCTCGGGTCCGACATGACTCGATCGTTCTTTAACGTCCTGAATAATAAACTTGAGTTAATTTCTACTTGCTTAAGAACCTTTTTCAAGCTTATTATTATTTTTATGTCACTTATTTCCATGTTATAAACATTATTAAATCATTAATTTAATATTGGTTGTTTTGTCAATATTTGGTTCTTAAGTCGAAAGTGGACTTCTTACAATTACATGTTGTTTGTGTGGTCAATGGTTCTTTATATCCATAATGAAATTCCTGATTTGGATATCATATATATCATATATATCCAGAATATACATGTATTTATAATATTACATAATCATTCAGAGGTAAGAAATGAAATGCACCGTTCATGGAGACGGTAAGCCGTACGTACGCATGAACACTACTTTAATTTCATTGTCATATTAATGGAATTAAAACTAAATGAGAGGTATGTATATTTTAATTCCAGAATTATATTAATCATTTAGATGTAACATACATCATACATATCCATTATATATATGTACTTAAAATATTACATTACATTTGGGGATAAGAAATGAAATGCACCGTTTATGGAGACGGTAAGCCGTACGTACGCATGAAAGCTACTTTCATTTCTATCTCATACATTAATGGAAATAAATAATAATTATATAGAGGTATATTATAATTCCATTATAACATCATATATAATAACTTTAAATACATCCTTTATACGTCCCACATATGGCATTAACGAATCAAATCACTTTGAGGGGGCGGTAGTCCGCACTTCCTTAAATGAAGATATCGCATTTACCCATAATGGAAACCATAAAGGTATGCCCAAAATGACAAATACATAAGATTAAGGAAAATATAAACATATTATATATCATATATAAATATAGTGACATCTTAATGGCCACCTTTGAAGGTGTTAGAAGAATATCGAACAATCATCGTTTCGTGAGGCAGAAATTCGCCATCCACGAAAATAGTATGTTCTTTAACCATTAGACGTAGGTGTGTGTAAGTGTAGATGGAATAATTCTTATAACAACATCCTATTATATGTAATATACTGTAGTTGTTACAAATGAAATGAATAAAAAGAGTTTAGGGGGTTGGAGAAGCAAAATAAAACAAAAGGACTCAAGTGAAGACATTACCTTATAATCGGGTAACTCCCTTTGGTTTGAGCTCAAAAGCTTACTTGGGAAGACTTCAACCCAAATTTAGGCTTTATTGAGTTAGATAGGGATGTGGAGAGACAAAATGAGCAGGTTTTGGTCGATCCAAAGGCTTTGGAAGTGTGGGTAATGAGGTAGATGTGGGGGCCTTTTATAAGAGAAGAGGAGGCGCACTCTTGGAAAGTAAAGAAATGTTCCATTATTTTAAAATGATTTTCGGATTTAAAAGGTTACACATTGATGTAATTCTAGTATAAGGTGATAAGGGATAGAAATATACCCATAAAATAGGTTTTGGACATGTGTAGGTCAGATATTTTACATTATCTTTTCATTTTATTTAAATCCTTTATTAATGAGGAAATCGCTGCATCATCATGATGTCATAAATAATTTAATACATTTACTGTATAAAAATTATAAAAAAAATATCATGATTTAGGAAATATTTTTAGATTTCTAATGAATATTTATAGTCAAAAATATGAATTGTATAACCCCATGTAAATTTTTTTTTAGTAAAACATCTCATGTTTGTGTCATTTTTATTTTAACTTTAAATAAAAGGCATAAATGTCATTATCATACCCAAGTGGCTCCATGGGGTCCCCAAGTTGACCCATGGACTGTCTTGGTCGGTCATGACACATCCAATGAGGGTATGACATGTTTTATTCTCATCTCATTTTATTAAAACATTATTTTTACCTTAAACTACACTAATTACCTCTAATCGCAATTAAAAACTTAATAAGTTACTATTCACCAAAAAGTTATATTAATATCATTTAACCACATTTTACTTCTTAATGACAACCATTTATGTAGGATTTATGAAAATAAAATCACATAAGTGACAAAGTTTCATTTAAATGAAAAATCAGTTTCTTTAACTACCACTAAGTGGTTTCACTATTCATCAAAAATTGAAGTTTTTTAGAAAAATACCAAAACTTCACCCTAAGCTATATTTGATATTCCTTATTCAAAAATGAAGTCCATTTTAATAAATTCCAAACATATAAGTTGCATTAATTAATTTAAAAATTAATTCCCGCTGGCAGAGAAAATAGCGTGTTTTTATGAAACAATAAGTATCAAAAGAATGACACTAGTTTAAGTCCGATTTCAAAGTGAAATTAATTCCAATGACCACTATTGGATTTAATGGAAAAAATATATTCTAATTTCACTTTAAAACCTATTCAAAAGATAATATAATCATGTAAATAAATTAGATTAAAAAGTGGTTTTGAATTAAAATACAACATTTTACACTATTCATTAAAAAATGAACTTTATCGGAAAAATACCAAAAATTTACTCAAATTAAATGTTAATGTCCCAATTCTAAATAAGAGTTATATTTGCTCCAATAGAATGTATAAGAGTGAAAAAAACTATATTTAATGATGGTTCTCTATCAAAAGGCGATAAGTGAACCTTTAGTGAAAACTAGGGCATATACGCCTAAAATTGAATTCTTTCCGTATTTTAAGCCTTTATATTTTATTAGATAAAAGTAAAAACATTTAAAAAACATATATAATCATATTTTAGTTATTTCTATCCATTCCCGCCAACACAACGGCTATGTGTTAACTACCATTTAAAATAATATTATTTTATTACTAGTGTGCAACGAAATATTTCAATGAAACTCTTTGTTGCGTATCTGGTATGCTATCGAACATAGAAACCCTTTTAAAGTAAAATTAATATTTAATTTGTAAATATTAATACATATGAAAATGTTTTATTCATTATTTACCTGGGATGTTACATCCTTCCCCCCTTTTGGGAATTTCATCCTCTCAATTTTATTCACTTATCAAAATAAGTGGGGGTATTTATCCCTCATAGCACTTTCAGATTCTCATGTTGCCACTTCAACAATATGGTTTTTCCACAAAACCTTTACCTGGTGAATTATCTTATTTCGCAACACTTTCTCTCTTCGGTCAAGAATCTGGACTGGTTTTTCTTCATAAGTTAGGTTCTCCTCCAGCTGAACTACCTCTGGACTCAAAACGTGAGATGGATCTGGCATATACTTCCTCAACATCGAAACATGAAAAACATTGTGTACCTGAGATAAACTCGGAGGTAAAGTCACTCGGTAAGCAACTGATCCAACTTTCTCCAGAATTTCACATGCTCAAATGAACCTTGGACTCAGCTTTCCTTTCTTACCAAATCGCATCACACTTTTCCATGGTGAGACTTTGAGAAAAACATGATCACCTACCTCAAAAGATAGATCCTTCCTCCAGTTATCTGCATAACTCTTCTGTCTGCTATGAGCTGTTTTCATGTGTTTCTGAATCAACTGAACTTTTTCTACCATCTCTTCTACCAATTCTGATCCCATCAGCTTCCTTTCACCCACTTAATCCCAAAAAGTTGGAGTTCGACACCGTCTACCATATAACGCCTCAAATGGTGCCATCTGTATGCTGGAATGAAAACAGTTTTTATATGAAAACTCAACCAAAGAAAGATGTTGGTACCAACATCCCTAATAATCCATAGAGCAGGCACGTAGCATATCCTCCAAGGTCTGAATTGTTCGTTCTGACTGCCCCTCTGACTGAGGATGAAAAGATGTACTAAAATTTAATTCAGTACCCAATGACTTCTGAAGGCCTTTCCAAAAGTTAGAAGTAAAACTAGGATCACGATCAGATACCATGGAGAGAAGAACTCCATGTAACCTGAATATCTCTTTAAGATACAAACGAGAAAGTTGATCTAGAGAGAAAGTATCTCGAATAGGAAGGAAATGAGCATATTTAGTCAAGCGATCAACAATAACCCAGATTGCTTTATTACCTCGAGGTGTCTTCGGCAATCCCACAACAAAGTCCATGGATATATTTTCCCATTTCCACTCTGGCACTGGTAAAGGCTGAAGCATCCCTTTCTATAACTGCCGCTCTACTTTAACCTACTGACAAGTCAAACACTTCACAGTAAAATCAGCAATATCTCTTTTCATTCCATCCCACCAGTAACACTCCTGCAGATCTCTGTACATCTTAGTACTGCCAGGATGAACAGAAAACGGGGAACTATGAGCCTCACATAACAACTCATTCTTCAGCTGTGAATCACAAGTCACACATAATCTCTTCCCAAACCTCAAAACACAATCATTGTCAATGTTGAATTCAGGAAACTTACCCTTCTGAACCAGCTCTACTTTTTTCTGTAACTCACTGTCTTGCTTATGTGCTTGCGGGATTCTGTTTGATAGGGATGATCTCACTGATACCTGAAACAAAACAGAAGAACTTCCTGCACCAACAACTTCTATTCCAAAGTTCATCAAATCAAAAACCAAAGGATCTCGTTCCAAACGTATCATGGTTAATTAAGCATTACTTTTTCAACTCAAAGCATCAACCACTTTATTTTCTTTTTCCCGGATGGTAATGAATTGTATAATCATAATCCTTGATTAATTCTAGCCATCTCCTATGTCTCATGTTCAATTATTTCTGAGTGAATATATACTTTAAACTTTTGTGATCAGTATATATTTCAAACTTTACTCCATTCAAATGATGCCTCCAAATTTTTAAAGCAAAAACAACAACAGCTAATTCCAAATCATGTGTAGGGTAATTTACCTCATGAGTTTTCAACTGACGTGAAGAATAAGCAATAACCTGATCATTATGCATAAGGACACAACCAAGTCCCTTCAACGAAGCATCACTTTATATAAAAAACTCACCATTCTGGGAAGGAAGTTCCAAAACTAGAGCATTCACCAATCTTCTTTTCAACTCCTGAAAACAATCATCACATTATTTTGTCCAGATGAACTTAACACCCTTATGAGTTAGCTTTGTCATTGGACTAGATAACCATGAAAAATTTTCTACAAACCTTCTGTAGTAACCTTCCAAACCATGAAAACTATGGATCTCGGTTACATTTGTGGGTCTCGGCCATTCTTCAACAACTTGTGTTTTAGCAGGATCAACAGTTATGCCATCTTTTGAAACAATGTGACCGAGGAAAGAATTTTTTTGTAACCAAAACTCTCACTTTCTGAATTTTCCATATAGTTTCCTTTCTTTTAAGGTTTGCAAGATAACCCTTAAATGACTTTCATGCTCCTATTTACATTTAAAAAACACCAAAATATCATCGATGAAAACAACCACAAACTTATCCAAGAACTCATGGGAAATTCTATTCCTAAGGTCCACAAATACAGTAGGTGCATTAGTTAACCGAAATTCATAACTAAAAATTCATAATGGCCATATCTAGTATGGAACGCAGTATTTGGAACGTCTGCTTCTTTTACTTTCAACTGATGGTACCCCGACCACAAGTCAATCTTCGAAAAATACTGAGCTCCCTGGAGCTGATCAAACAAACAGTGTACCTGATACTACTTCCTTCGATGGCCCAACATCTGCTGAAGTTGTTGCAAAGGATTTAACCACCCCTTTATGCTTGTAATCTGGATTCTTTCCCCCAATTGAGTTCTTCGTTAGACACTCATTTGCATAATGACCCATTTCATTACACCTAAAACATCTTACCAATGGCTTTTCACTGCCCGCTTGATCATCTTCCTTACAGTTACGAGCAATATGAACAAACTTACCACACCGAAATAACTTACCAGACTTGGATAAACATTCTCTAGGATGCATTTTACCACACTTCTCACAGGATGGATATTTGGTTTTCTTACCTCCTTGCTTCTTTGATGAATTCTTCCCCTTTGCCTGCCAACTGGACCTCTTATTCTGTTGTTTTTTATAGAACACCTGATCCTTGGAAAACTCCATTTCCACCTTCTCTGCACATCGAACAAGTTTTTCATAACTTTTGAACTCACGAGAAGATAAATCCCTTCGATAATTTGGCTTTAACCCTGAGGAAAAATGGTTTATTTTACTATCAAGATCTCGTATGATGTTTGGAGCATAACTTGCCAATCGGGTGAACTTTGCTTCATAAGCATCCATAGAATCATCCTCCTGCCTCAATTCTAGGAACTGTTTTTCCATCCTAAGATGAACCACCTTAGAAAAATATTTCTCAAGAAACATACCTTTGAATTCGTCCCAGTGAAGATCCTAAATATCATCATTATCCCTGATATTTTTTACCATCCACCACCACTGATCAGATTCACCTTCAAAACGGTAAAAAGAAAGACTAACCTTTTGATGTTATGAACACCCCATGACATTAAAAATCTTTTCCAGTGCTTAATTCCACCCTTCAGCTTGTACGAGGTCAGATGATCCTCTGAATGATGGGGGATGTTGCCTCATGAAATGTTCCACCACTGAAATGTTCCTCTGCGGTTGATCTGGATAATCTCATGCATGGATACCACCACCATTTATAGCCTGAGTCAACTGTGTCATCACTGAAACAAACTTTTCAATTCCAATTCTGACCATCGTAGGTTTCTGATTTGAAATGTTTTCTTCCTCCTGATGTCGTCCCAACATAGCTACTTTGTTTCCTCTGCGAAAAACTGTTCTGAACAAAGAAATATCTTAGGCGAAGCAACATGGTAATCTTTAAATGCTATATCATTTTAGTCATACCAGAAATTAACTTATAATTTAACAATTTTCTAACTCCTAATGTTGTCTAAACCTACCTCTGATACCAACTATAAGGCCCCAGCCTTAAACATTACTTAATATTGAATTAAATGAATAATTCACATTGAGGATCTTTCTAGGTTTAGAGTTTTAGATAATTAGGACATAACTGTTACATTTCAAAAGATTACAAAGTAGACACTTCTACTAAGTTTCCATAGAATAAAAAAAATCTTAAAAAGAGACATGTCTAGTTCCATGTTTTATATAGCATGACTTCCCCTTGATCCCATCCTTGACCCTATTCCACATTAAGCCCTGTGAAAAACATTTCAAAAAACTTGGGGTGAGCATAAAAAGCTCAGTAAGGGATACACAAAGAATGAAAACTATTATTTTTTCAAACATCAAGTAAACCATGTATACCTTATCAAAGTAATACCTTCACCTTCATGAAGTAGTAAAAAACTCTTCACTGAATAAAATATCATTAGTTACCCTTTTGTTACCAAAGTATTACCATAAACCCCATATAAAGAACACATAACATATAAAGGTAACTTGAGACATAAACATACTTATGTGGAATAACCATACAGTCTACTTCTACACATATCTCTTAATGGAATAGCCATATGGACAACTTCCATACATACTTAATGGAATAGCCATACGGACGACTTCAATACCCAATGCATTGTAGGTTATAACGTAACCACCCGTCCTGGTATTCACGGCACCACCCGTCATATGGTTTATCACGTAACCACCTGTCAAATGTCCAAGTACCATTATAAAAATCATAAGACATAAAACAAATATAATGTAAAGAAAACATTTCCACACATTGATCACAATATATCACTTTAATATATTGACATAACAAATCCATTATAAAAACCATTTTCAATACCAAAATTCATAAAAGAGTATATGGTATTTATTTCATTTTAAAAAAACATTATGGCTTGTTCAGGAATCCAAAGACCAAGTAATACTCGCGGCGGCAGAAAAGGTCGTTGTCACCGCGTACGTTAAAAGAAAAATTCCTTTTTTCATTTTGTAAAATTATTTGTAGAAAAAGATTCATTTTGTATATAAGTAACAGTAAAAGGGGTTTATAAACTGTATAAAAGAATGTTGTGTATAAAACGAAATATGCCTCAATGAAAGGAGATTGAGACGAAGTCTCTTACCTCGGGTCCGACTTGACTCGATCGTTCTTTAACGTCCTGAATAATAAACATGAGCTAATTTATACTTGCTTAAGAACATTTTTCAAGCTTATTATTACTTTTATATCACTTATTTACATGTTATAAACATTATGTAATCATTAAGTTAATAATGTTTGTTTTGTCGATATTTGGTTCTTAAGTCGAAAGTGGACTTCTTACAATTACATGTTGTTCGTGTGGTCAAAGGTTCATTATATCCAGAATGAAATTCCTGATTTGGATATCATATATATCCAGCATATACATGTATTTATAGTATTACATAATCATTTAGAGGTAAGAAATGAAATTCACCGTTCATGGAGACGGTAAGCCGTACGTACGCATGAACGCTACTTTCATTTATTTGTCATATTAATTGAATTAAAACTAAAAGAGAGGTATGTATATTTTAATTCCAGAATTATATTAATCATTTAGATGTAACATACATCATATATATCCATTATATATATTTACTTATAATAGTACATTACATTTGGGGATAAGAAATGAAATGCACCATTCATGGAGACGATAAGTCGTACGTACGCATGAACGCTAATTTCATTTATATCTAATACATTAATGGAAAGAAATAATAATGATATATAGTTATATTATAATTCCAGTATAACATCATATATAATAACTTTAAATCCATCCTTTATAAATCCCACAAATGGCATTAACGAATCAAATCACTTTGAGGGGGCGGTAGTCCACACTTCCTTAAATGAAGATATCACATTTACCCATAATGGAAACCATAAAGGTATGACCAAAATGAAAAATACATAAGCTTAAAGAAAAACATAAACATATTATATATCATATATAAATATAGTTACATCTTAATGGACACCTTTGAAGGTGTTAGAAGAATATCGAACAATCATCGTTTCGTGAGGCATAAATTTTCCATACACGGAAACAGTACGTTCTTTAACCATTGGATATAGGTGTGTGTAAGTGTAGCTAGAATACTTCTTGTAACAACATCCTAGTATATGAAAGATACTTTAGTTGTTACAAAAGAAATGAATAAAAAGAGTTTATGGGGTTGGAGAAGCAAAATAAAACAAAAGGACTCAAGTGAAGACATTACCTTATAATCTGGTAACTCCCTTTGGTTTGAGCTCAAAGGATTCCTTGGGAGGACTTCTACCAAACGTGAGGCTTCAAGGAGTTAGAGAGGGATGTGTAGAGACAAAATGAGCAGGGTTTGGTCGAGCCAAAGGCTTTGGAAGTGTGGGTAATGAGGTAGAGGTGGGGGCCTTTTATAAGAGGAGAGGAGGGGCACTCTTGGAAAGCAAAGCAATGTTCCATTATTTTAAAATGAGTTTCGGATTTAAAAGGTCCCACATTGATATAATTCGCGGATAAGGTGATAAGGGTTCGAAATATACCCATCCTATAGGTTTTGGGCATGTTTAGGTCATAGATTTTACATTATCTTTTCATTTTATTTTAATCCATTATTAATGAGGTAATCGCTGCATCATCATGATGTCATAAATAATTTAATATATTTAATGCCTAAAAATTATAAAAAAAATATCATGATGTAGGAAATTTCTTTATATTTCTAATGAAAATTTATAGTCAAAAATATTACTTGTATAACCCCATGTAAAAATTGTTTTAGTAAAACATTTCATGTTTGTGTCATTTTTATTTTAACTTTAAATAAAATGCATAAATGTCACTATCATACCCAAGTGGCTCCATGGGGTCCCCAAGTTGACCCATGGATTTTATTGGTCGTCCATGACACATCCAATGAGGGTAGGACATGTTTCAAGCTCATCTCATATTATTAAAACATTATTTTTACCTAAAACTACACTAATTACCTCTAATCGTGATTAAAAACTTAATAAGTTACTATTCACCAAAAAATTATTTTAATCTCAATGAAACACATTTTACTTCTTAATGAAAACCATGTATGTCGGATTTTTGAAAATCAAATCACAGAAGTGACAAAGTTTCATTTAAACAAAAAAACAGTTTCTTTAACTACAACTTAGTGGTTTAACTATTCATCAAAAATTGAAATATCTCAGAAAAAATTCCAAAACATCACCCTAAGCTGTATTTGATATTCCAAATTCAAAAATGAAGTCCATTTTACAAAATTCCAAACATATAATTTGCATTAATTAATTTAATAATTAATTCCTGCTGTCAAAGAAAATAGCGTGTTTTTATGAAACAATAAGTATCAAAAGATTGACACTAGTTTAAGTCCGATTTCAAAGTGAAATTAATTCCAGCGACCACTATTGGATTTAATGGTAAAAATATATTCTAATGTCACTTTAAAACCAATTCAAAATATAATCTAATCATATAAATAAATTAGATTAAAAAGAGGTTTTGAATGAAAATACAACATTTTATACTATTCGTTAAAAAATGAACTTTATTGGAAAAATACCAAAAATTTACACAAAGTAAATTTTGATGTCCCAATTATAAAGAAGATTTCTCTTTGGTCCAATAGAATTTATAAGTGTGAACAAAACTATATTTAATGACGGTTCTCCATCAAAAGGTGATAAGTGAACCTTTAGTGAAAACTAGGGCATATACACCAAAAATTGAATTCTTTCCGTATTTTAAGCCTTTATCTTTTATTAGATAAAAGTAAAAACATTTAAAAAACATATATAATCATATTTCAGTTTTTTCTATCCATTCCAGCCAACACAATGGCTATGTGTTAACTACCATTTAAAATAATATTATTTTATTACTAGTGTGCATCAAAAGATTTCAATGAAACTCTTTGTTGCATATCTGGTACTCTATCGAACATAGAAACCCTTTTAAAGTAAAATTAATATTTAATTAGTAAATATTAATAAATATGAAAATGTTTTATTCATTATTTACATGGGATGTTACACCCTAAGTGAAACAGTTCCAAAAATGAATCCACATTCTAATATACAGACTGAGATTTATTTTCTTGGAAACTACCCGTAGTTTTTAATTACTAAAACATAGGATGGTTTTTGCACCATAAAGAATATTTAGTTTTAAAATGGTTTAAGTAACTCTTCTATAAAAAGTATATGAGGAAGGGAAAACTATATAGAATTTTAAATCCCTATAAATCCATGATTTATAGTATAAAAAATAATCTATTTAATTTCATGTACCATACCAAATGAAATAGTTTTGGAATAAAATAAGAGCCCAAAATAATTATAAATTTTGAGCAAGAAACCACTTAATACGAGTTTATTAATTAAATCAAACATTTAGAAAGATATGGAGTCATATTGATATTAAAAATTCTAAATAAAAGTAAATTATTGATCAATAATATTTAGTATATACTCTAAATAATAGAAATTAGGTTCATAATACAAAACATGTCTCAAAGAGAGGAATTTTTAATATAAAATCCTTACTTCTTGAATGTTTCATATGGTTTTAGGGGCATGGAATGGGTTCCCTCATCAGGATACCATTTACACTTTTCATAGAAACTCCCAATAGTTCCCCCATCTATAACAGGGTAAATAAAGGCTTTAAAAAGGTTGAAAATTAAATGGGTTTTCATTCCCATTAACTAGTGGGGATTTTCATTGGTCGAGAGAATTAGAAGTCGGGATCATCGCTCCCTTTTAGGTGGAATTTGTAACACCCCAAAATTTTGTGAAAAAAAATTTTAATTAATTTAACCATTTGATAATTTCACATAACACAAAACTGAATATAGATATTATTTATTATATAATTTCACTAAGTTTTTATTATGTTATGCACAACACTAAGGGAAGCTTGTACTACATTCAACATGGACTTGGCTTATGTTACATGCAACACCAAGTTTCTGCAAAACAACGCCTTATTATTATATTAATTTAAATAATAGAGTTATAAACAAGCCATTAAAATTGTAATATGAATACTAATAATTTATTTTTAAATATTAGTTGTAATGGCTTTGATAATGAAAAATATAATTTTTGGTAAAGCTGTTATATGTTTAAAACTAATATTTTTTTCTCAAATTAACTACTTCTCATGTCCTTATATAAAAAATAATAAAATAATTTTTAGACACCCATGGAAATTTAATTTGATAAAATAAACACCATTTTCAAATTTATAAAGTCATAATTAACTTGAGGATAATTTTTGGTATTTTTCTAAAAAATTTCAATTTTTGAAGAAAAGTTAAAAATACTGCAATGTTGTTAAAAACCAATTATTTCTCATCAATAATTATTTAAATTGAATTTAAAGTCACCATAGATAAATAATACATATATTTATCCAATTTAGGTCATTATAATCATTCTTATAATATAATTATATATAATTTTTTGGTCTTTTGAACGTCTCTTTTACCGGCCTTCTAACCTCATTTGTGAGATTACCATTATACATAATTTTACATATTTTGTGAATTGAGTTTTAAAAAAACCGAAAAATATGGTTTTAATATGTATCAAAAATGTTTTCTAATAGGATCAAAATAGTTTTTGGTTAACAACAGATTTTTAATTTTAATTACCAGGGTTAAAGGGTAATCGTGTAATTAAAGGAAAACATAATATTTTAATAATATAAAAGTACCCAAACACATGTCCTAATTTTATTGTATAAGTTTTTTTAAACTAAAATAAACCATTATTAAAAAATATGATCCTTTTTAATCACCATTTGTTAGATTAGTACCTATATTATATTTTTTTCATGGATAGTTGAAAATGCCATATTAAAATTTTAATAACAATATTTTGTTAATATGAAGTTATACAAGTGACATGGTCAACAATAAATATTAATTAGAAATATAAAATGATTCTATATATCATGATATATTTTTTATAGTTTTTGACATTAAATAATTAAATTTAATAGTGACACGATGAAGTTGTAGTAATAGGTTTATTATAGGAAGAATCTAATAAATGATATTAATAATATTAAAATAAAAAACATTTGAGCTATTTGATTCCATTAATGATTTTTTGGGTGACTATAACGTTTTATGGATTAGTAAATGTAGTTTTTTCAATGTAATCATGTAATTATTATTTTAATAAAATTCAAGTAATAAATAGTATCAAAATTTTAATTAATGAGATTTTAAAATAAATAATATTTTATTAAATGATAAAAAAATCAGAAAACAAGTATATTTTGGAAAAATAACTAGTATAATGTTGAAATTTTTATAAATGATCCAATTGGGGTTATTTTTGTATTTCATATTAATTATATTATATCTATTATGTAAAAAAAGTAAAACTTGTCATGGTAAGAGTTAAATTGTTTAACTAAGGGTTGAAGCCAAAAGAAAAGGCTAATTTTGTGACCTAAATATGTCTAAAATTAATTAGTTGAGGTTATTTATACCCATAATCATCATAACATCAAATTAACTCACTTTTTAGAAATTTTAATTTGAAAATAAATTTATAATAAATCAATAGTATTGGAGTTTCCTAAAGAGCCCCTCCCCACTCTTACAAAGTGTAACTTCTTGTTCTATTCTATTCACACCTCTAAATATGTTTGACTCATCCAAAACCTACACATTTATCCTCCAAAATTCATTCACTTCATCCTAGAGGCCATATTTTTGGCATATGTCCAACCTAATGATTCATTTTGTGCAAATCAAAAGATACACTCAAAGATGAGGCAATTGTTTTACCAACTCTTTCATTGTTCTTTTATCCTTATACTTCCCTTTTTTATGTAATTTTCATAATAAAGTAATAGATCCATCATCTAATATATTCAGGTTATGATCTCATATTTTCATTACCTTGTTTTTATAAATTTATTCTCATGATTATGTTTACATGTCTCCATTGTTTACCTTTACTGACCATCTAAGCTAACCCTTTTTCTTTTGTTTTCTTTTCCCATAGTTATAATTAAATGTTTTAGATATCAGTACTAAATGGTTATATCATTATTAGATATTTTGAATATATATATACAAATTAGAATAATGTATTCCAATTTTCCAAATTCACTAAACTGAAAAGGTATTAGGACATTTGTTTGTGTAATGTATCAACTATTTCACAAAAGTAATGTAAGGTCCATGTATGTCATGATTGGGTCGTTATAGGTTGTATCAGAGTGAAGGTTTATTTAACCTCTAAAAACTAGGATCAAAAAACATTATTGAGATCCCAAGGTATATTTCTAAGGATATTCCTAGGGATATATCTAAGGATAAGTATAAGGATGACTCAACATTTATGAAAATGTTTAGGAATATTGGTAAATTATAGAGTGATCAGTTTCCTAAAGACACATCCCTATCTTGATACAAGAAGTGGATTTTGATCTAGAATAATTGTACCTATGCATAAGAACTCTGAAAAGATGTTTTACTTCTAACTCTGGGTAGTCTAGTACATGACAGCGGGCCTTTCTTCACATCTGGCATAATACTCCCGTGGGGATATTTTTTGGGAATTCACAAAATTTTCATGAACCATCATTAAGTATTTAGATATAATTTGGTGGTGAATTACCTAGGGTGAACCGATAGATTCATATATTAAGGAAGGTTTCATGATTTAGACATCCTATAAGTAAATATTTTCATGACTATGTGGTTTTCTACTATAATAAGTAAACATGACACTATGCATCTATTTTAAGTCAAGGATGGGAACCAAAAGTAATTGGATTTTTGTTGAATATTTTGGATAATTTCTTAGTAAGAAATAAAATTTCATAATAACTAGAGGGAATTATGTTGTGATCATTCTAAATAATTTCCTAGGGAACTCGATGAACAATGTGTACCTTAACCAACTCTTAGAATCACTAAGGATGAGAGGGAATGATATTGCTGAGAAATAGGGCAATGGATATCATGGATTAAAGAATATTTGGATTAATTTGTCTCAATAATGTGGAAATAATTCCCTAAGTTGATGTCTTAGAGGAACAAGAACATTTTTTGACTATAGAGAAATACATAAAGCATGTGAATGTAAGAGAAAATGAAGATTTCAGTTAATGAAATGGATGAGAATATTAGCCTCCCTAAGACATCATAAAAGGTTACTTGTATTGCATGTGGAGTAATTAGTCATCAAGAAACTCAATTTACTATGAGTAAAGCTTCTGAAGAGGATCAGCAAGGTGGTATAAGTAATGGTTACATGATTGATGATGTTGAGACTACCAATCAAATATAAAAGGAATGAGGTATTGTGTAATAGGATGATGTTGCCTTATTAATGGTATAAGGATGAAGTTGAATGATAAACATTTTTTATTTATTTAGATTTATAAATAATGTTATATTATTGATGAAGTATACATGGAATACTCAACATATGTTGTTCACTCAGTATTTACAAGTTGTTTTGAATATTCTCAAAGGACTGGTGAAGTGATTTAATGAAAAGGTTATATTTTGAGAAAGGGAAGGTTACCCTTACTATGTTGTTTATGGTAAGATAATTTTTTTGGGTAAATAAATATTGTATGTGAATATGAAAATTGGATGATACTGGTTTCTTGTGAACTAATTTTGGATTTTTCTACAAAGGGTTATTCTATCATTGATGAAGTATACATCTTTTTTGGAATTGTGGAACATATCCAATAATCTTTCTAATAAAGAAACATGCTTGTTTTAAGTAGGGATTTATTGTAATTCAGGTTATTACCATGAAGCAAGTGAATACAAGAATAAGGTACTCACGTATTCTGAATTTAGAAAACAAGAGTTACCTTATAATATATGGGGGAAAATGTTAAGCTGATTAGTGAACCTTTCTCTAATGTTTTAGATTTTCAGCTTTTAGAAGGATTGTATGGTAATCAATTTATGGAAACATTATGTAAAACTTCAAATGGTGTTTTTTAGAATAAATTTTTATCTCACCACAGGTGGAATTATTCATATTTGATAACATGTGATAACCATTTTGTTGTGATAAAGATATATGAAATGAATTATCATTCTATTTAATGATCACATGATCTTATTATGCTTTCAAAATGATGAATTCTACTTAATTTAATTGAATTTGATATGGAGGTGAAATTTTTCAACGAATGGCCAATGGTGAGATTGTACTTAAATCAAGTAAGAATATCTTCTCATACAAATTCGTCAACATTAGGAAAAGGAATCATCATGTAAAAGGTTGTCTTATTATCATTATTTTTTATGTTATTAATGACCTCTTTCACACTTCATTAATTAATGGTTTTTTATTATTAACCTTCCCTAGATCTCCCACTTTATTTTGAAAAGTGATCATTATCAAATATCTATGATTATTTATGCTTCTCCTCATTGCCCAGATCTTCACATATATTCTCTTGTGTAGGGATAAAGAAATGATTTAAATTGGGTAACTATTATTTCTTAAATTTTCTTTTTTAAAATAAATTTTTAGAATTTGTTTGTTTATTATTTTGGTTCGTATGAAGGGAATATTCAAGTATTAAACCCTTGATGACCCAAAAAAATTTCGAGGGAGAAATTCACTTTAAGGAGGGTAGAATGTAACACTCTGAAATTTTCTGAATTTTTTTTTCATTATTTTATTCTTTTTAAAATTTTACTTCACACAAAATTGAATATATATTTTTCTATTATATTATAGAATTATTTTTTTATTATGTAATACGCAACACCAAGGTAAGCTTTCACTATACACAACACCGTCTTGGCTTATCTTACACGGAACACCGAGTTTCTGAAAAACAACACTTTATTGTTGTAATTGTTAAAATAATATTACTATAAATTAGCCATTAAAATTGTAATATGAATAGTAATAAATACTTTTAAAAATTAGTTATAGTGGTTTTGATATTGAAAATATATTTTTTGGTAAAATATTTATTTGTTTAAAACTATTATTCTCTCAAATATAAATATTTTCATGTCCTTATTTGAAAAATTATAAATTTAGTTTTAGAAAATAATAGGAAATGAATTTTATAAATGTAACATAATTTTATAATTCAAAATTTCTTAATTAAATAATGGTGAATTTTTGGTATTTTTCTGAAATGTTTCAATTTTTGATGAATAATGAAAAATATTGCAATGTGGTTAAAAGACAAATTTTTATTTAAATAAATATTTTAATTGATTTTAAAGACATGATAGATAAATAGTACATATATTAATACAATTTAGTTCATTGTAATAATTCTTATAATAGACTTAGATATAATTGTTTTTGAACTTTTGAATGTCTCTTTTCCCCACCTTCTAGCAACATTTGCAGGATTAGCATTAAACATAATTTTACCCTTATATGAATTTGATTTCCAAAAATGTATATAAATGATTATAATAAGTATGAAACTTTTTTATAATAGGATAAAAATAATTTTTGGTGAATTTTGACATTTTATTTTTATTTACCACACTTATAGATAAATAGGGTATTTAAATGTTAAAATAACATTATATTAATATAAAATTACCCTAACACATGTCCTAATTTCATTGGATAAGTGTTATTTAACAAAAAATTATACTTTCTTAAAAAATATGATCCTTTTTTATCCACTTGTGTTAGATTCGAACTTATATTGTATTTTATTTAAAAGAGAGTTGAAATGTCATATTCAAATTATAATAACTATATCGTTTTTAATATGTGGTTATATAATTTATATGATTAACTATAACTATTAATTGGTAATATAAAATCGTTATCTACATCATTATTATGTATTTATAATTTTTAGACATTAAATAATTAAATTTAATTGGGACACAATGATAGTGTAGTAATATGTTTATTAAAGGAAGAATCCAATAACTGATATTAATAATATTAAAATGAAAATAGTTTGATATATTTTATTCCATCCATGAATTTTTTGGATTAATATGACATGTTAAGGATGGTTTAAATTATTATTTTTTAATAATTAGGTTTTTATGGTTTTATAAGGTGTGAAGTAATAAATAGTGCCAAATTTGACAAAAATGAGATTTTAAATAAATAATATTTTATTAAATGATAAAAAACTAATAAAAATTTATATTTCGAAAAAATAACTAGTTTAATGTTAAATATGTTAGAAATGAACCAATTTGGGTTCAATTGGATTTTTATAGTAATGATATTAACCCTATAGGGTAAAAAAAGAAGTTGTCACAGTAAGAGTAAAATTGTTTAACTAAGGGTTAAAGCCAAAAGATAAGGTTACTTTTGTGACCAAAACATGTCTAAAAATCATTAGATGAGGGGTTTTATACCCATATTCATCATAAATTTGAAAACATTACTTTTGAGCTATTTAAAATCTAAAATAAATTTATAAAAAATTAATAGTTTGGGAGTTTCCTAAAGTGTCCATCCCCCCTCTCATAAAAGGCCACCTATCTTTCTCTATTACTCACACCTATAAAGCCTTTTTTCTGTGAAAAACACAACCCATTTCTATGAAAAACTTCCATAAATTCATCCTAAAGGCCATAAATTTGGATAAAAACCAACCTAAGGATTCATTTTGTGTAAATCAAAAGGATACACTAAAACAATGAGGTAATTGTTTTACCAACTCTTTCCAAGTTCCTTTCTTATTATACTTTGTTTTCCTAAGTTTTTCCATAATAAATAAATCCATAATTTAATATATTATGGTATGTTTATAATATTTTTTTTAAACTGTATTAATCCTTTTACACAACCTATCAAAAACAATATCACTATGTGTGTGTATGTATGTCTTACTGTCTCTACATTATGGTGTAAACTTTATTTCATCTATAAATTATTTAGATGGATATAATGATTAATATAATGGATTTAAATTATTAATATGACATGATAATTATTATTTAATATTAATATAACATCCAACTCCATACCATTTTATCATTAATGGAATGATATCATCGCTTGTGTGTATGTACGACTTACTGCCTCTGTGACACGATGAGATTCATTCTCCTCGTTAACCATTCAAAAATGATTATAAAGTATATATAATAAATAAGGATAAATATATGAAATAAAAATTAATATATAATTATATATATTTACATAATTTACTATCTCCCAATCAATATGATCATAAAACGAAAACAATGTTAATTTGTACGTACGACCTACCGTCTCCATGAATGGTGTATTCCATTTTACATATCTATATTTTATATATATTCATATTATAAATATATATGATATATAAATCATTTGTTAATTTTTTTAAGGAATTAAATCATTATCTTATTGATAACATCAATAATAACAATTCAAAACATATATCATAAACAAAGCGATTATTTCTCATAATGTTTCCTTAAAATTAATTGTTAAATGAGAAGGTAATAAAAAGTCATAAATGAATCATATATGATATCATAGATATTATTATTATTATTTTACAAGAAAATAAAACGTTTAAAACTACTTTAAATTAGTTTTGGACACGTACAAAAGAAATTGTTCCTAAGGTAAGGGATTTACGTATCAACTTTATTATTGTGAGATGCATGTCTTATACACTACAAGTTTCATATAAGTGGTGTATATACTATGCATAAATGTATTTAATGATAATTATCTAGAATATTATGATATTTATATATTCCTATAATTTTTATATTAAAAGGTGCATATTATTCTATATATTGTATGTGATGAGTATTGATTTTATAAGCTCTTCCATATTTGGGATTGTTTCATTTTAAGTCTCTATTGGGGAATATGTATCATCCATATCCACATTTCCTAAAAATGTTTTCATAAAATGTTTTACTATTCCCTGTGGATGTTAAAGAACATTTTTACCTATTTTTTCATTTTTATTCATGGTTCTAAAGTAGTATTTTTTTAATTTTCCAAACATTGTATTCTAAGAATTTTCTAGAAAAAAGTAAGAGAAGAATGTTTATTTGACATATACAGAATGAACAGATTTTTACACTTTCATGAAACCGTATTTACTTAAATTTCACACTACATGATTATAATTTTATTTTCAAATAAAATATTTTTTAAAATCGTGCAATATTTTAAGAAAAGAAAACAATTTCAACATAGAAAGGATATTTTCCAAAAGAACAATTTTAAATGATTTTCATGATTCCTTTATATGTATTCAAATTGGTTTCAAAGGAAAGGGTTCTTAAAACGTTTTATGTTTTAGAAATTTATTTTCATGTTCCAAGTGAACTTTCAAAAACCTTCCCTATTATGATAACATGCCTTGTTACAGTTCAACAATATCATTACTATTCTTTCTTAGAATGGTAAATGTTTTTTTCACATGATGTTTAAGAAAATCTCTTATTTTCTTGGGTTATGATTTTTATGAAATGACTATGAAACATGTATCTTTTCCATAGGTTATGATATGATTACATGTTTATGACACCCTTTTCATTACATTATTTTTTATAAGATTTTGTATGATCTTAGGGAACACGTATGCATGATTTCATTTTGAGATGGGTGGGACCTATATTTGTCTCCCATGCATTGGGTAAATATTTATATCTCATGAGATATACATGAATGACCTTCTCCACCAATATGGTTATGGGAGTAAAACATGAATACCAAGATGGTTATGGGAGTGAACCAGGACTACTAAGATGGTTATAGGAGTAAACCATGTATACTTTGATAATTATGGGAGTGAACCATGACTACAAAGATGAAATGGGAAGTGAGCCCATACTACCAAGATGGACTTGGAAGAAATTATATGAATACTATATAAATAATTATTAAATGCTTATGTGTCAGCCACAATTTCATGTTTTATTCCTATGTTATGATTTCATGACTCATGTTCTTTATTTCCTCATGATGCCTATTTTATGACCTGCAAATCTTTATTCCATGATTTATGTTTTTGATATTTGATAAGTAGTGTATGGTCTTCTATTTTCATGATCATGTTCTCATACCCTTATTCTCATGATTATGATTACATGTCTTGATTTTTTACCCTTAAAGAGCATCTGATTTCACCCTTTTTCTTATGTTTTATTTTCCTGATGTTATAAAGAATGGTTTTAGTTAGAAGTACTAAAGGGTAAGATCTTTATGGAAGATGCTGAAGATATTTCACCAGAATAGAAGAATGTGTTTCATGTTTCTAAACGCACTAAACTAATATTGTTTGGGGGCATTTATTTCTATAATGTATTAAGTATTCTGGAAAAGTAATGAAATGTCCATGTACATCGGGCTTGGGTCATTATATAATTTTTTCCTACCATAGTAATATATTTTAGATTTAAAATATGTTCGTGTATCTCTTCCAAATCCAGATACAGGACCGGTTACCCTGAAAAAATGAATCAATGGTTAATCCTCTAATTAGAAAAAGAAGGGGGGTCTCATTGATGAACTGATGGGAGTGAAGTCTCATCATTGAATCTATCTCTATGGATATAAGGTTCTTAATCCATGTCATGAAAGGTGAATAACCACTTTATTTTATGGATATGTCTGAAAAAATGCTTGGGAATTCACTAACATGTGAGGAGGTGGTTTATATTAAGAGGAGGGTATTAAACCATAATGAGGCATCCTACGTATCCTAGTTATTGTTGGAATAGAAACACATATATATTTGTAATCTTGTGTAGATTATAATTAGGTGGAGACGATATATATGTATATAATGACACCAAATGATTGATCTCGTGTCATAAAGAGACGTCTAATGTATCCTAGTTATAGTAGGAATCAGAGTCATCATAGTTTAATCATTCCCTTGGGGTTGGGTCAAAGAGTATGTCTTGTTTTTAGAGGTTTTCAAACCATTCCACTCATTAGGCCTTACATACTGTGCTCGTCCTGGTTAGGGAGAATTTATGATGCCTAATGAGGTGTTCATTGTACCTCCCTATGACTACCTAAGCATTCCTTGGTGTGATAAACAAGGGTGAATAGATGTTCATCCTAAGGGAATATAGAACTGGGGCTTGTGTACTGGGACAATCCTTGGGGTTTTTTGTACAGATCTCGGGCATTGAGAAGGAATCCTACATAACCTAAGTAAGGAAGGAATCATATTTTTTATAGTTCACTAATCCATTAACCTGCTGATTTGCTAAGCTGGATAGTCACACTCAAGGACATTATAACCATCCTCAATGTTTTTAGAATTCTTGGGGATTGTACCAAGATATAATCCTTATTAATCAGGGAAATACTATATGATTTTGCTAATTTTGTATTACGCACTAAGGCTTCCCATGTAACCTTGGGGAGGATCGTGCAGATGACACAATCAGTGAAAATCCTTAAACCTGCATAATTCATGCTCATTATGTGAAACAGGGGTTAGAAATTGGTAATGGAATTGATTTGGTTAAGGGAATGGATATTGGGATCACCCTAAATGATCATTCTAAAGCTCAAACCTTGAAGATGCATCCTATATATCCTGAATATGGCAGGAATCAGAGTCGTCATAGTTCCCTTAATATTTGGGATTACACTCTAAGGTTTTCCTATTGATCGGGGATTACATTTTGTGGTAGCCATATTGATTAGGGATTACACTCGAGGGTTTCCCTATTGGTGGAGTCATAAACTCTAGGGTTTCCCTTTTGACCTGGTCTTCTAGTCTAGAGGGTTTGGCATAAACCAATTTTTCGTGCCTGGGGAACACCACATGACCTGGTTCGCTTGTCCTAGATGCCATCGCAATACCTAGATAGACACATATGGTGGTGTCACAAGATTCAATGAGATATGGTTAGAAGGATGTCATTTTCATTGGATAGAATCTATAATGGTCATCATGATACCTGAAATTCGTTTCTACAGGGTGTCGTGGGCCTCAACTAGCTTGTCTGGAGTATGCGGAGAGAGCTTGGTTTTCAGGCCTAGACTGCATAGCATGACTTGGATAATATGATAGAACATCATTCTATGATTCAAGTGATTTATCTGAATGATGTCATAGGACTCGAGTGATTTTAACGACCCAGAATTTTGAATAAATTTTGTTTCTTAACTTTGTGTGTTATTTTATTTTATACTCAACAACACTATTTCATTTAATAAAATGAGTATAATTAAAATAAGACCGCTGGAAACTAAATGTTGCGATTATTTTCTATAAATACAAGTGATCTTGATTAATTAATATAAAAAGAAGATTTGATGGCCCCATCCAGTAGTCTCGGGCCAATCAAAGCCCATATGACGAAACTCGGGAAGGAAGTAGCATTATTGGGCTTTTCTCTGGACCAAACCCAAGCCGAACTTCATCGTGTGAAGCTGGAATGAAATCGACATCCCAAGAAGTTTAAGATGATAGAAATCATTACTCGGGAAATGTTGGTCGAGCCGCCCCATGATTCTATCACCCTAGCACACCTTACTCTTTGGTCCTATGCTAGTGTTATAAGGGGTTATGTAACAAGATGGTAACTGCCTGGGGTAATCCATTGATTTAAATAAAAATTTTGATTTCTTCTTATGATGAAGTATGTGAATTTTCAAATGTCAGGATATATATCATATGAATATTATTGATGAATTTTTGAAAAAGGATATTTTAAAAATATTTATGTAAACCTTAAATAAGTAAAAATGTGTAATGATTTTCAAAAAATGGTCTTCTACAGTTGTGTTCAGTATGAAATTTAGAGTTTAATAAGATCAACATAATTTTTTATGAATAATAATTTATGAATTGTGATTTTACGCTTAGGATTAGTAATGTGACCAAATTGATTAGTAATCTCACTTAAAGAAAGTATCAATATAATTTAGGCACCTTGATTAAGTAATGTGATTCAATAAAATAGGTAAATAACTGTTTCAGAAATTATTGGTTAAGTATTAGTTTTTTCGGGTGAATAGTGTTTTTTATTTAAGAATTAAATTAAAAATATTTATAAAATTATTTTCAAAAAATGGAGTTCATTTTTTAAATCTGAACATCGATATTTGGTAAGGTGAATTTTTGGGATTTTTCTAAAACATTTGAATTTTCAGTGAATAGTGTTTTTATTTAAAAATTAAATTAAAAATATTTAGAAAATTAATTTCATAAAATGGGGTTCATATTTGAAATCATAGATTCGATATTTTGTTAAGGTGAAATTTTGGATTTTTTCTAAGAAAGTTGATTTTTCGGTGAATAGTGAAAATACAGTTTTGGAGTTTCAGGTGTTTAATGGCATCATTAAGGATGTATTAATTATTCAACAATTCTATTCGACTTATGAATAGTAAGATAAGGTATGAGGTGTCCCAAGTGCCCAATACCATGGGAAAATACCATGGGAAATCCCATGGTTTTTCCAATACTACCAATGAGGTGTCCCTTAGCCATTAATGCCTTGTCCCCTCACTTCCCCTATAAATACCAAGCCATTCTCTCATACTATCCATTCCAAAATCCTCCTCAACAAAGTTCTAGTCTCCTTATCTCCCAATAAGTCCTCCCAAGGTTCCATCAATCCTCCCAAGGTCCCGACCTTCAATCTTTTGAAGTTACTCTTCAAGATAAAGGATCCCACCTCTCTTTCTTTTCATGTATTCTCCTTTATGTCATTTATTTTAAGCTCCATGTTCTTATGTTGGGGAAGTTCATTTATATTAATACTACTGTCCTTTTCATGTTCATATTATTATAGAGCCCCTTTTACTCTCATCAATTTACTTTAATAATGTTTAAGTGGCGTCGTTAGGCTGACGAATTTTTGTAAGGGATTCTTTCACCCTTCTCATTTCCAAGTTCTATTTTCATGTCAAGTATTTAAAGTTCGTTTTTATTATGTTGGGGTATGATATCTATAACCATCATACTATAATTTTATGTTCATATGATTATATACCCTATTTTATCTCATCAATTCAATTTTTTGATGTTTTAAGTGATGTCGTTAGGCAGCCATATTTTTCTATGGGATTCTTTCACCTTTCTCATTTTCAAATTCTATTTTCATGTCAAGTATTTCAAGTTCTGTTTTATTATGTTATGTTATTATATCTATATCCATAATATTGTTCTTTTATGTTCATATTATGATATACCATATTTTATCTCATCAATTCTTTTTTTTATGTTTTAAGTGACGCCGTTAGGCTGCCGAATTTTCATAAGAGAAATCTTTTTTTTTCTTCCTTCCATGTTTTTAATTTCATATGGTATGTATTTCAAATTTCATTACCATGTTCTTATATCCTTTATATTCTTTCCCTCTACTGTTTTATGGATCATTTATGAGTGGGTGACCCATGTCCCCTCACTTTTCAGTATTTTCTAAAACCTGTAACATAGTTGTTATGCTGCAGAATTTTCGTCTCAAAATGTCTCTCTCTTTTTCACAAATTATTTTATTTTATTAATTGAATACTCAAAGATCTATCTTCTATAGTGGTATTCACATATATATAAAAAAATTCTATTTTAATTCTAGGATTTATATACATGAAACCCTCTTTCCCTTTTTTGTGGGTTTAAAGTGACATAAAGATCATGTCTTTAATGCAGTTTTTAAAACATTATGATTATGAAATGAAACCCATTTGTTTTATGCTATACGGGTTATTTATGAAATGTTTAATGATGATATGTGTGGCTCAAATGATAATTAATACAAATTAAGGGTTCTCCCTAGTAGCGCTCTAATGCATTGGGTAAAGACTTAATCTCTAGAGATTAACATTTTAATGATACCTTGTTGAATAACCTTGGTAATTTTTTTTAATGACACCTTGGGGATGGACCTTGGTGATACGGAAATGATTGTCTAAGTTAAATGTTGTAGCCACATATTCAAGTTATGAAACACGTTATTTTTATTATGATGTTCCTCATGAACTATTTCTTGTGCATTAAAGTTATTTATCATGACTTTATTGATGTAGCTCATGTTCACATGTAAAATTTTTCTCTTTTTTACCTTAATGGGACTTCTCCTCACCCTTTACTTTCATGTATGCTCCCAGGTTATGAGATGTTGTAATGAACTTAGAATAAACTATGTTTAAGAATTAAAAGTGGTTTAGAAGAATTTTTTATGTTCTTCTCAATTTTTATGTTCCTGGTTTCCAAGACACTAGTCTTTAATGATCCTCTATTTGTAAAATGTAATGAAAAGTTATGTAATAAAAAGGTGGGATGTAGTAGTTGTTATCAAAGGATAGTTTAGTTATTAATGGATGTTAGGATATGAAAACTTTAGGAAGAACCCTATAAAAAAGTTTAAATATAGGAAATCATACTAATATTTTTGGTGAGTATTGAGTAAGTGGTTTATCATGAAAATACATCCCTATCTGGATACGAGTAGGTAGAGGTGGCTCTGGCACAGATGTACAAAGGGGTAAAACCTGAAAACACCACTTTGAGTTAGACTCGAATAGGAACTGGTACACGACAACAGGCCATGTTGCACTCTTGGTTACAATACATCCGGGGGATATGTTTGGTTAATTGCAAGCTTTTTATGAATCATTATAAAGGATTTATAGAAAATGTAATTATCTAAGAATGAAGTTTTAAGACATAAAATCATTTTTAGTTAAAAGATTAAAAAATGAAATAAGTTTCTCACGAAGGATTTATTCTTTCAGAAAATTTTCCCATCACCTTGGAATACGTTGAAGTATTTCTTAGGGAGTTACCCAGACCATCCCCAGAAAAAGAGGTAGAGTTCTCCATTGAACTCATACCTGGATCTCATCCGATGTAAAAGACCCCCAATAGAATGGAAAATGTGGAGCTATAAGAATTAAAGAAACAACCCCGAGATCTTTTGGAGAATGGGTTTATCTGACCAAGTGTGTCTTTTTGGGGAGAACCATTTATCTTTGTGAAGAAGAAGGATGGATCAATGCAACTATGCATTGATTATATAGAACTGAATGGGATCACAGTGAAGAAAAAATACTCTCTTCCAAGAATTGATGACTTATTTGACCAACTTCGTGGGACTCAATTCTTCTCTAAGATTGATCTTCATTTTGGTTATCATCAATTGAGGGTGAAGAATGATGATATTCCAAAAACTGTATTTCGATCAAGATATGGGCATCATGAGTTTGTTGATGTGCCCTTCGGACTAATGCACGTGTTATTTTTATGGATCAATAATAAGTTGATTTTGGAAACATATATCAAATGGATATTCTTTGTATAGGAAAATTATTTGGTGATTAAATGATAAAGGTTATTTTGGATGATTTTCTCTCTTTTGGGTTACTATATGCCTAAGATACTACAAGATTTAAATTGAGGAGGAATGGTTGATTTTTTTGTAACAATTTATGTATTTATTGTGGACATATAGTGATTTGGGTTATTTCTGGATAATGATGAACCTAGCATAGAGAATATATGAATAGGTTAATGACACTTTAGTATGAGACTTTAATAGTAGTTGATGTTATTTGGAGATAAATGTTAATATTTTTTTGGGGAACACTATGTGATTAAATCCTTCAGAGTTTTGGTTTCCAATCATAGTATTGATTATTCTAAAGAATTTTAAGGATTGTTGTGTATTGAATTGTCTTTTTGGAACTTTTGGTACTTTTGTTGAATTTTGGAGATTAATTGTCATATTTCTTTTTATAAAGGATTATCCTTTTGGGGGATTATATGATCTCGTACTAACATGTTTAGTTTTAGTTGATGCTTATAGACAAGGGAAAATTGTAGTTATTCTTTTGGGGATTATGTGATTATCCCGAAGATGATTCTTGTTATTTTGAGGAGACTAAGTCTTTTTGAATGCTCATTGTTTTGAGAAATGATTAGTCTTGGTGGAAACTTATTAATGGATGAGACTCTACTTGAAGGTAAATATATTTCCTTATGTTTTTATTCAATGTAGTAAATGAATTCCTCAAAATTATGAGAAGGAACATAAAACAAAAATGTTGTTGGTTTACGTTTCCTACTGGGTAATCAAAGACTGTTTAACACATCTTAAGTTTGTGATCTTCTTATGGTTAATTTTCTCCTAATCATATTTTCTATCACACTCCCTCAGAACTTGACCCTTTGTTTTCTCTTCCATATCCATGTTTTCCTACATGTAATCCTAGTATGGGTTAACTCGGGTGACCTTTGTACTTCCCTTTATTTCTTTAAAGTCATAGTTTTACTGACACTTTTCCAATGTGAGACTTTAAACGAAATTTCCAAGCCCAATTTTAAAATTGCAAGGATGCAATTTCTTAAGGGGGGAAGACTGTAATGACCCGAAATTTTGAATAAATTTTGTTTCCTAACTTTGTGTGTTGTTTTATTTTATACTCAACAAAACTATTTAATTTAATAAAATGTGTATAATTAAAATAATACCATTGGAAATTAATGTTGTGATTATTTTATATAAATACATGTGATCTATTTTAATTAATATAGAAAGAAGTTTCGATGTCCCCATCCAGTACTCTCGGGCCGATCGAAGCCCATATGACGGAACTAGGGATGGAGGTAGCACCTTTGGGCTTTGCTCTAGACCAAACCAAATGTGAACATTATCGTGTGAAGTTGGAATGAAATCGCCTTCGTGAGAAGTTCAAGCTAATAGAGATCACTACTCGGGCAATGTTGGTCGAGCCGCCCCAAGATTCTATCACCCTAGCACACCTTACTCATAGGTCCTATGCTAGTGTTATAAGAGGTTATGCAACAAGACCATAACAGCCTTGGGTAATCCTTTGATTTAAATAAAAATTTTGATTTCTTCATATGATGAGGTTTCTGAATTTTCAAATGTCTGGATAAATATAGTATGCATATTATAGATGAATTTTAGAAAAGGGATATTTTAAAAATATTTATCTTAACCTTAAATAATTAAAAAAGTGTAATGATTTTCTAAAAATGGTCTTCTATAGTTGTGTTCAGTATGAAATTTAGAGTCTAATAACATCAACATAATTTTTGATAAATAGTAATATATGAATAGTGATTTAATGCTTAGGATTAGTAATGTGACCAAATGGATTAGTAATCTCACTTAAAAAAAGTATTAATATAATTTAATCACATTGATTAGGTAATGTGATTCAATAAAATAGGTAACTAACGGTATCAGAAATTATTGGTTAAGTATTAGTTTTTTCGGGTGAATAGTGTTTTTTATTTAAAAATTAAATTAAAAATGTTTAGAAAATTATTTTCATAAAATGTAGTTCATTTTTGAAATAAGAGCATCGATATTTGGTTAAGGTGAATTTTTGGGATTTTTCTGAAACAGTTGAATTTTCAGTGAATAGTTTTTTTATTTAAAAATTTTATTAAAAATATTTAGAAAATTATTTTCAAAAAATGGAGTTCATTTTTGAAATCAGAGCATCGATATTTGGTTAAGGTGAAATTTTGGATTTTTCTTAGAAAGTTGAATTTTCAGTGAATAATGAAAATACAGTTTTTGAGTTTCAGGTGTTTAATGACATCATTAAGGATGTATTAATTATTCAATAATCCTGGTCGACTTATGAATAGTAAGATAAGTTATGAGGTGTCCCAAGTGGACAATACCATGGATAATTCCATGGGAAAGCCCATGGTTTTTCCAATACCACCAATGAGGTGTCCCTTGGCCATTAATGCCTTGTCCCCTCACTTCCCCTATAAATACCAAGACATTATATCATCCATTCCATTCCAAAATCCTCATCAACGATGTTCTGGTCTCCTTACCACCCAAGGAGTCCTCCCAAGATTCCATCAAGCCTCCCAAGGTCCCGACCTTCAAGCTTTTGTAGTTACTCTTCAAGGCAAAAGATCATACCTCTCTCTTTCTTTTCATGTATTCTCCTTTATGTAATTTATTTTAAGCTCAATTTTATTATGTTGGGGATGTTATTTTATATTCATCCTATTGTCCTTTTCATGTTCATATTATTAGAGAGCCCCTCTTTCTCTCATCAATTCATTTTAAGTATGTTTAAGTGGCGTCATTTGACTGCCGAATTTTTGTAAGGGATTCTTTCACCCTTCTCATTTTCAAGTTCTATTTTCATGTCAAGTATTTCAAGTTCCTTTTTATTATGTTGGGGTATGATCTATATATACATAATACTATTATTTTATGTTTATATGATAAGATACCCTATTTTATCTGGTCAATTCAATTTTTGGAAGTTTTAAGGGACGTTGTTAGGCTGCCAAATTTTTGTAAGTGATTCTTTCACCCTTCTCATTTTCAAGTTCTTTTTTCATGACAAGTATTTCAAGTTCCTTTTTACTATTTTGGGGTATGAAATATATATCCATCATACTTTTTTTTATGTTCATATTATTAGAGACCCTATTTTATCTCATTAATTCATTTTTTTGATGTTTTAAGTGACGTCGTTAGGCTGCCGAATTTTCATAAGAGAAATCTTATTTTTGTCTTCCTTCCATGTTTTTCCTTTCATATGGTATGTCTTTAAAATTTAATTACCATGTTCTTATATCCCCTATATTCTATCCCTGTATTGTTTTATGTATCATTTATGAGTAGGTGACCCATGTCCCCTCTCTTTTCAATATTTTCTAAAACCCTCTAACATAGTCGTTATGCTGCAGAATTTTAGTCTCAAAATGTCTCTCTCTTTTTCTCAAATTATTTTATTTTATTAATTGAATACTCAAATCTGTTTCTTCTATAGGGGTATTAAAATCTATATCAAGTAAACCATGTACACTTTATCAAATTAATACCTTCACCTTCATTAAGTAGTAAAAAACTCTTCACTGAATAAAATATCATTACATACCCTTTTGTAACCAAATTATTACCATAAAACCCATATAAAGAACACATAACATATAAAGGTAACTTGGTACATAAACATACTTAAGTGAAATAAACATACGGTCGACTTCCACACATATCTCTTAATGGAATAGCCATACGGCCAACTTCCATACATACTTAATGGAATATCCATACGGCCGAATTCCATACCCAATGCATTGGAGGTTATAATGTAACCACCCGTCCTGGTATTCATGGCACCACCCGTCATATGGTTTATCACGTAACCACCCGTCAAATGTCCAGGCACCATTATAAAAATCATAAGACATAAAACAAATATAATGGAAAGAAAACATTTCTACACTTTGATCACAATATATCACTTAAATATATTGACATAACAAATCCATTATAAAAACCATTTTCAATACCAAAATACATAAAAGAGTATATGGTATTTATTTCATTTTAAAAAAAAACATTACGGATTGTTCAGGAAGCCAAAGACCAAATAATACTCGCGGCAGCGGAAAAGGTCGTTGTCACCACATACGTTAAAAGAAACATTCCTTTTTGTAGTTTTGTAAAATTCTTCGTAGAAAAAGATTGATTTTGTATAAAAGTAAAATTCAAAGGGGTTTATACACCATATAAAAGAAAGTTGTGTATAAAACGAAATATGCTTCAATGAAAGGAGATTGAGATGAAGTCCCTTACCTCGGGTCCGACATGACTCGATCGTTCTTTAACGTCCTGAATAATAAACTTGAGTTAATTTCTACTTGCTTAAGAACCTTTTTCAAGCTTATTATTATTTTTATGTCACTTATTTCCATGTTATAAACATTATTAAATCATTAATTTAATATTGGTTGTTTTGTCAATATTTGGTTCTTAAGTCGAAAGTGGACTTCTTACAATTACATGTTGTTTGTGTGGTCAATGGTTCTTTATATCCATAATGAAATTCCTGATTTGGATATCATATATATCATATATATCCAGAATATACATGTATTTATAATATTACATAATCATTCAGAGGTAAGAAATGAAATGCACCGTTCATGGAGACGGTAAGTCGTACGTACGCATGAACACTACTTTAATTTCATTGTCATATTAATGGAATTAAAACTAAATGAGAGGTATGTATATTTTAATTCCAGAATTATATTAATCATTTAGATGTAACATACATCATACATATCCATTATATATATGTACTTAAAATATTACATTACATTTGGGGATAAGAAATGAAATGCACCGTTTATGGAGACGGTAAGCCGTACGTACGCATGAAAGCTACTTTCATTTCTATCTCATACATTAATGGAAATAAATAATAATTATATAGAGGTATATTATAATTCCATTATAACATCATATATAATAACTTTAAATACATCCTTTATACGTCCCACATATGGCATTAACGAATCAAATCACTTTGAGGGGGCGGTAGTCCGCACTTCCTTAAATGAAGATATCGCATTTACCCATAATGGAAACCATAAAGGTATGCCCAAAATGACAAATACATAAGATTAAGGAAAATATAAACATATTATATATCATATATAAATATAGTGACATCTTAATGGCCACCTTTGAAGGTGTTAGAAGAATATCGAACAATCATCGTTTCGTGAGGCAGAAATTCGCCATCCACGAAAATAGTATGTTCTTTAACCATTAGACGTAGGTGTGTGTAAGTGTAGATGGAATAATTCTTATAACAACATCCTATTATATGTAATATACTGTAGTTGTTACAAATGAAATGAATAAAAAGAGTTTAGGGGGTTGGAGAAGCAAAATAAAACAAAAGGACTCAAGTGAAGACATTACCTTATAATCGGGTAACTCCCTTTGGTTTGAGCTCAAAAGCTTACTTGGGAAGACTTCAACCCAAATTTAGGCTTTATTGAGTTAGATAGGGATGTGGAGAGACAAAATGAGCAGGTTTTGGTCGATCCAAAGGCTTTGGAAGTGTGGGTAATGAGGTAGATGTGGGGGCCTTTTATAAGAGAAGAGGAGGCGCACTCTTGGAAAGTAAAGAAATGTTCCATTATTTTAAAATGATTTTCGGATTTAAAAGGTTACACATTGATGTAATTCTAGGATAAGGTGATAAGGGATAGAAATATACCCATAAAATAGGTTTTGGACATGTGTAGGTCAGATATTTTACATTATCTTTTCATTTTATTTAAATCCTTTATTAATGAGGAAATCGCTGCATCATCATGATGTCATAAATAATTTAATACATTTACTGTATAAAAATTATAAAAAAAATATCATGATTTAGGAAATATTTTTAGATTTCTAATGAATATTTATAGTCAAAAATATGAATTGTATAACCCCATGTAAATTTTTTTTTAGTAAAACATCTCATGTTTGTGTCATTTTTATTTTAACTTTAAATAAAAGGCATAAATGTCATTATCATACCCAAGTGGCTCCATGGGGTCCCCAAGTTGACCCATGGACTGTCTTGGTCGGTCATGACACATCCAATGAGGGTATGACATGTTTTATTCTCATCTCATTTTATTAAAACATTATTTTTACCTTAAACTACACTAATTACCTCTAATCGCAATTAAAAACTTAATAAGTTACTATTCACCAAAAAGTTATATTAATATCATTTAACCACATTTTACTTCTTAATGACAACCATTTATGTAGGATTTATGAAAATAAAATCACATAAGTGACAAAGTTTCATTTAAATGAAAAATCAGTTTCTTTAACTACCACTTAGTGGTTTCACTATTCATCAAAAATTGAAGTTTTTTAGAAAAATACCAAAACTTCACCCTAAGCTATATTTGATATTCCTTATTCAAAAATGAAGTCCATTTTAATAAATTCCAAACATATAAGTTGCATTAATTAATTTAAAAATTAATTCCCGCTGGCAGAGAAAATAGCGTGTTTTTATGAAACAATAAGTATCAAAAGAATGACACTAGTTTAAGTCCGATTTCAAAGTGAAATTAATTCCAATGACCACTATTGGATTTAATGGAAAAAATATATTCTAATTTCACTTTAAAACCTATTCAAAAGATAATATAATCATGTAAATAAATTAGATTAAAAAGTGGTTTTGAATTAAAATACAACATTTTACACTATTCATTAAAAAATGAACTTTATCGGAAAAATACCAAAAATTTACTCAAATTAAATGTTAATGTCCCAATTCTAAATAAGAGTTATATTTGCTCCAATAGAATGTATAAGAGTGAAAAAAACTATATTTAATGATGGTTCTCTATCAAAAGGCGATAAGTGAACCTTTAGTGAAAACTAGGGCATATACGCCTAAAATTGAATTCTTTCCGTATTTTAAGCCTTTATATTTTATTAGATAAAAGTAAAAACATTTAAAAAACATATATAATCATATTTTAGTTATTTCTATCCATTCCCGCCAACACAACGGCTATGTGTTAACTACCATTTAAAATAATATTATTTTATTACTAGTGTGCAACGAAATATTTCAATGAAACTCTTTGTTGCGTATCTGGTATGCTATCGAACATAGAAACCCTTTTAAAGTAAAATTAATATTTAATTTGTAAATATTAATACATATGAAAATGTTTTATTCATTATTTACCTGGGATGTTACATCCTTCCCCCCTTTTGGGAATTTCATCCTCGCAATTTTATTCACTTATCAAAATAAGTGGGGGTATTTATCCCTCATAGCACTTTCAGATTCTCATGTTGCCACTTCAACAATATGGTTTTTCCACAAAACCTTTACCTGGTGAATTATCTTATTTCGCAACACTTTCTCTCTTCGGTCAAGAATCTGGACTGGTTGTTCTTCATAAGTTAGGTTCTCCTCCAGCTGAACTACCTCTGGACTCAAAACGTGAGATGGATCTGGCATATACTTCCTCAACATCGAAACATGAAAAACATTGTGTACCTGAGATAAACTCGGAGGTAAAGTCACTCGGTAAGCAACTGATCCAACTTTCTCCAGAATTTCACATGCTCAAATGAACCTTGGACTCAGCTTTCCTTTCTTACCAAATCGCATCACACTTTTCCATGGTGAGACTTTGAGAAAAACATGATCACCTACCTCAAAAGATAGATCCTTCCTCCAGTTATCTGCATAACTCTTCTGTCTGCTATGAGCTGTTTTCATGTGTTTCTGAATCAACTGAACTTTTTCTACCATCTCTTCTACCAATTCTGATCCCATCAGCTTCCTTTCACCCACTTAATCCCAAAAAGTTGGAGTTCGACACCGTCTACCATATAACGCCTCAAATGGTGCCATCTGTATGCTGGAATGAAAACAGTTTTTATATGAAAACTCAACCAAAGAAAGATGTTGGTACCAACATCCCTAATAATCCATAGAGCAGGCACGTAGCATATCCTCCAAGGTCTGAATTGTTCGTTCTGACTGCCCCTCTGACTGAGGATGAAAAGATGTACTAAAATTTAATTCAGTACCCAATGACTTCTGAAGGCCTTTCCAAAAGTTAGAAGTAAAACTAGGATCACGATCAGATACCATGGAGAGAAGAACTCCATGTAACCTGAATATCTCTTTAAGATACAAACGAGAAAGTTGATCTAGAGAGAAAGTATCTCGAATAGGAAGGAAATGAGCATATTTAGTCAAGCGATCAACAATAACCCAGATTGCTTTATTACCTCGAGGTGTCTTCGGCAATCCCACAACAAAGTCCATGGATATATTTTCCCATTTCCACTCTGGCACTGGTAAAGGCTGAAGCATCCCTTTCTATAACTGCCGCTCTACTTTAACCTACTGACAAGTCAAACACTTCACAGTAAAATCAGCAATATCTCTTTTCATTCCATCCCACCAGTAACACTCCTGCAGATCTCTGTACATCTTAGTACTGCCAGGATGAACAGAAAACGGGGAACTATGAGCCTCACATAACAACTCATTCTTCAGCTGTGAATCACAAGTCACACATAATCTCTTCCCAAACCTCAAAACACAATCATTGTCAATGTTGAATTCAGGAAACTTACCCTTCTGAACCAGCTCTACTTTTTTCTGTAACTCACTGTCTTGCTTATGTGCTTGCGGGATTCTGTTTGATAGGGATGATCTCACTGATACCTGAAACAAAACAGAAGAACTTCCTGCACCAACAACTTCTATTCCAAAGTTCATCAAATCAAAAACCAAAGGATCTCGTTCCAAACGTATCATGGTTAATTAAGCATTACTTTTTCAACTCAAAGCATCAACCACTTTATTTTCTTTTTCCCGGATGGTAATGAATTGTATAATCATAATCCTTGATTAATTCTAGCCATCTCCTATGTCTCATGTTCAATTATTTCTGAGTGAATATATACTTTAAACTTTTGTGATCAGTATATATTTCAAACTTTACTCCATTCAAATGATGCCTCCAAATTTTTAAAGCAAAAACAACAACAGCTAATTCCAAATCATGTGTAGGGTAATTTACCTCATGAGTTTTCAACTGACGTGAAGAATAAGCAATAACCTGATCATTATGCATAAGGACACAACCAAGTCCCTTCAACGAAGCATCACTTTATATAACAAACTCACCATTCTGGGAAGGAAGTTCCAAAACTAGAGCATTCACCAATCTTCTTTTCAACTCCTGAAAACAATCATCACATTATTTTGTCCAGATGAACTTAACACCCTTATGAGTTAGCTTTGTCATTGGACTAGATAACCATGAAAAATTTTCTACAAACCTTCTGTAGTAACCTTCCAAACCATGAAAACTATGGATCTCGGTTACATTTGTGGGTCTCGGCCATTCTTCAACAACTTGTGTTTTAGCAGGATCAACAGTTATGCCATCTTTTGAAACAATGTGACCGAGGAAAGAAATTTTTTGTAACCAAAACTCTCACTTTCTGAATTTTCCATATAGTTTCCTTTCTTTTAAGGTTTGCAAGATAACCCTTAAATGACTTTCATGCTCCTATTTACATTTAAAAAACACCAAAATATCATCGATGAAAACAACCACAAACTTATCCAAGAACTCATGGGAAATTCTATTCCTAAGGTCCACAAATACAGTAGGTGCATTAGTTAACCGAAATTCATAACTAAAAATTCATAATGGCCATATCTAGTATGGAACGCAGTATTTGGAACGTCTGCTTCTTTTACTTTCAACTGATGGTACCCCGACCACAAGTCAATCTTCGAAAAATACTGAGCTCCCTGGAGCTGATCAAACAAACAGTGTACCTGATACTACTTCCTTCGATGGCCCAACATCTGCTGAAGTTGTTGCAAAGGATTTAACCACCCCTTTATGCTTGTAGTCTGGATTCTTTCCCCCAATTGAGTTCTTCGTTAGACACTCATTTGCATAATGACCCATTTCATTACACCTAAAACATCTTACCACTGGCTTTTCACTGCCCGCTTGATCATCTTCCTTACAGTTACGAGCAATATGAACAAACTTACCACACCGAAATAACTTACCAGACTTGGATAAACATTCTCTAGGATGCATTTTACCACACTTCTCACAGGATGGATATTTGGTTTTCTTACCTCCTTGCTTCTTTGATGAATTCTTCCCCTTTGCCTGCCAACTGGACCTCTTATTCTGTTGTTTTTTATAGAACACCTGATCCTTGGAAAACTCCATTTCCACCTTCTCTGCACATCGAACAAGTTTTTCATAACTTTTGAACTCACGAGAAGATAAATCCCTTCGATAATTTGGCTTTAACCCTGAGGAAAAATGGTTTATTTTACTATCAAGATCTCGTATGATGTTTGGAGCATAACTTGCCAATCGGGTGAACTTTGCTTCATAAGCATCCATAGAATCATCCTCCTGCCTCAATTCTAGGAACTGTTTTTCCATCCTAAGATGAACCACCTTAGAAAAATATTTCTCAAGAAACATACCTTTGAATTCGTCCCAGTGAAGATCCTAAATATCATCATTATCCCTGATATTTTTTACCATCCACCACCACTGATCAGATTCACCTTCAAAACGGTAAAAAGAAAGACTAACCTTTTGATGTTATGAACACCCCATGACATTAAAAATCTTTTCCAGTGCTTAATTCCACCCTTCAGCTTGTACGAGGTCAGATGATCCTCTGAATGATGGGGGATGTTGCCTCATGAAATGTTCCACCACTGAAATGTTCCTCTGCGGTTGATCTGGATAATCTCATGCATGGATACCACCACCATTTATAGCCTGAGTCAACTGTGTCATCACTGAAACAAACTTTTCAATTCCAATTCTGACCATCGTAGGTTTCTGATTTGAAATGTTTTCTTCCTCCTGATGTCGTCCCAACATAGCTACTTTGTTTCCTCTGCGAAAAACTGTTCTGAACAAAGAAATATCTTAGGCGAAGCAACATGGTAATCTTTAAATGCTATATCATTTTAGTCATACCAGAAATTAACTTATAATTTAACAATTTTCTAACTCCTAATGTTGTCTAAACCTACCTCTGATACCAACTATAAGGCCCCAGCCTTAAACATTACTTAATATTGAATTAAATGAATAATTCACATTGAGGATCTTTCTAGGTTTAGAGTTTTAGATAATTAGGACATAACTGTTACATTTCAAAAGATTACAAAGTAGACACTTCTACTAAGTTTCCATAGAATAAAAAAAATCTTAAAAAGAGACATGTCTAGTTCCATGTTTTATATAGCATGACTTCCCCTTGATCCCATCCTTGACCCTATTCCACATTAAGCCCTGTGAAAAACATTTCAAAAAACTTGGGGTGAGCATAAAAAGCTCAGTAAGGGATACACAAAGAATGAAAACTATTATTTTTTCAAACATCAAGTAAACCATGTATACCTTATCAAAGTAATACCTTCACCTTCATGAAGTAGTAAAAAACTCTTCACTGAATAAAATATCATTAGTTACCCTTTTGTTACCAAAGTATTACCATAAACCCCATATAAAGAACACATAACATATAAAGGTAACTTGAGACATAAACATACTTATGTGGAATAACCATACAGTCTACTTCTACACATATCTCTTAATGGAATAGCCATATGGACAACTTCCATACATACTTAATGGAATAGCCATACGGACGACTTCAATACCCAATGCATTGTAGGTTATAACGTAACCACCCGTCCTGGTATTCACGGCACCACCCGTCATATGGTTTATCACGTAACCACCTGTCAAATGTCCAAGTACCATTATAAAAATCATAAGACATAAAACAAATATAATGTAAAGAAAACATTTCCACACATTGATCACAATATATCACTTTAATATATTGACATAACAAATCCATTATAAAAACCATTTTCAATACCAAAATTCATAAAAGAGTATATGGTATTTATTTCATTTTAAAAAAACATTATGGCTTGTTCAGGAATCCAAAGACCAAATAATACTCGCGGCGGCAGAAAAGGTCGTTGTCACCGCGTACGTTAAAAGAAAAATTCCTTTTTTCATTTTGTAAAATTATTTGTAGAAAAAGATTCATTTTGTATATAAGTAACAGTAAAAGGGGTTTATAAACTGTATAAAAGAATGTTGTGTATAAAACGAAATATGCCTCAATGAAAGGAGATTGAGACGAAGTCTCTTACCTCGGGTCCGACTTGACTCGATCGTTCTTTAACGTCCTGAATAATAAACATGAGCTAATTTATACTTGCTTAAGAACATTTTTCAAGCTTATTATTACTTTTATATCACTTATTTACATGTTATAAACATTATGTAATCATTAAGTTAATAATGTTTGTTTTGTCGATATTTGGTTCTTAAGTCGAAAGTGGACTTCTTACAATTACATGTTGTTCGTGTGGTCAAAGGTTCATTATATCCAGAATGAAATTCCTGATTTGGATATCATATATATCCAGCATATACATGTATTTATAGTATTACATAATCATTTAGAGGTAAGAAATGAAATTCACCGTTCATGGAGACGGTAAGCCGTACGTACGCATGAACGCTACTTTCATTTATTTGTCATATTAATTGAATTAAAACTAAAAGAGAGGTATGTATATTTTAATTCCAGAATTATATTAATCATTTAGATGTAACATACATCATATATATCCATTATATATATTTACTTATAATAGTACATTACATTTGGGGATAAGAAATGAAATGCACCATTCATGGAGACGATAAGTCGTACGTACGCATGAACGCTAATTTCATTTATATCTAATACATTAATGGAAAGAAATAATAATGATATATAGTTATATTATAATTCCAGTATAACATCATATATAATAACTTTAAATCCATCCTTTATAAATCCCACAAATGGCATTAACGAATCAAATCACTTTGAGGGGGCGGTAGTCCACACTTCCTTAAATGAAGATATCACATTTACCCATAATGGAAACCATAAAGGTATGACCAAAATGAAAAATACATAAGCTTAAAGAAAAACATAAACATATTATATATCATATATAAATATAGTTACATCTTAATGGACACCTTTGAAGGTGTTAGAAGAATATCGAACAATCATCGTTTCGTGAGGCATAAATTTTCCATACACGGAAACAGTACGTTCTTTAACCATTGGATATAGGTGTGTGTAAGTGTAGCTAGAATACTTCTTGTAACAACATCCTAGTATATGAAAGATACTTTAGTTGTTACAAAAGAAATGAATAAAAAGAGTTTATGGGGTTGGAGAAGCAAAATAAAACAAAAGGACTCAAGTGAAGACATTTCCTTATAATCTGGTAACTCCCTTTGGTTTGAGCTCAAAGGATTCCTTGGGAGGACTTCTACCAAACGTGAGGCTTCAAGGAGTTAGAGAGGGATGTGTAGAGACAAAATGAGCAGGGTTTGGTCGAGCCAAAGGCTTTGGAAGTGTGGGTAATGAGGTAGAGGTGGGGGCCTTTTATAAGAGGAGAGGAGGGGCACTCTTGGAAAGTAAAGCAATGTTCCATTATTTTAAAATGAGTTTCGGATTTAAAAGGTCCCACATTGATATAATTCGCGGATAAGGTGATAAGGGTTCGAAATATACCCATCCTATAGGTTTTGGGCATGTTTAGGTCATAGATTTTACATTATCTTTTCATTTTATTTTAATCCATTATTAATGAGGTAATCGCTGCATCATCATGATGTCATAAATAATTTAATATATTTAATGCCTAAAAATTATAAAAAAAATATCATGATGTAGGAAATTTCTTTATATTTCTAATGAAAATTTATAGTCAAAAATATTACTTGTATAACCCCATGTAAAAATTGTTTTAGTAAAACATTTCATGTTTGTGTCATTTTTATTTTAACTTTAAATAAAATGCATAAATGTCACTATCATACCCAAGTGGCTCCATGGGGTCCCCAAGTTGACCCATGGATTTTATTGGTCGTCCATGACACATCCAATGAGGGTAGGACATGTTTCAAGCTCATCTCATATTATTAAAACATTATTTTTACCTAAAACTACACTAATTACCTCTAATCGTGATTAAAAACTTAATAAGTTACTATTCACCAAAAAATTATTTTAATCTCAATGAAACACATTTTACTTCTTAATGAAAACCATGTATGTCGGATTTTTGAAAATCAAATCACAGAAGTGACAAAGTTTCATTTAAACAAAAAAACAGTTTCTTTAACTACAACTTAGTGGTTTAACTATTCATCAAAAATTGAAATATCTCAGAAAAAATTCCAAAACATCACCCTAAGCTGTATTTGATATTCCAAATTCAAAAATGAAGTCCATTTTACAAAATTCCAAACATATAATTTGCATTAATTAATTTAATAATTAATTCCTGCTGTCAAAGAAAATAGCGTGTTTTTATGAAACAATAAGTATCAAAAGATTGACACTAGTTTAAGTCCGATTTCAAAGTGAAATTAATTCCAACGACCACTATTGGATTTAATGGTAAAAATATATTCTAATGTCACTTTAAAACCAATTCAAAATATAATCTAATCATATAAATAAATTAGATTAAAAAGAGGTTTTGAATGAAAATACAACATTTTATACTATTCGTTAAAAAATGAACTTTATTGGAAAAATACCAAAAATTTACACAAAGTAAATTTTGATGTCCCAATTATAAAGAAGATTTCTCTTTGGTCCAATAGAATTTATAAGTGTGAACAAAACTATATTTAATGACGGTTCTCCATCAAAAGGTGATAAGTGAACCTTTAGTGAAAACTAGGGCATATACACCAAAAATTGAATTCTTTCCGTATTTTAAGCCTTTATCTTTTATTAGATAAAAGTAAAAACATTTAAAAAACATATATAATCATATTTCAGTTTTTTCTATCCATTCCAGCCAACACAATGGCTATGTGTTAACTACCATTTAAAATAATATTATTTTATTACTAGTGTGCATCAAAAGATTTCAATGAAACTCTTTGTTGCATATCTGGTACTCTATCGAACATAGAAACCCTTTTAAAGTAAAATTAATATTTAATTAGTAAATATTAATAAATATGAAAATGTTTTATTCATTATTTACATGGGATGTTACACCCTAAGTGAAACAGTTCCAAAAATGAATCCACATTCTAATATACAGACTGAGATTTATTTTCTTGGAAACTACCCGTAGTTTTTAATTACTAAAACATAGGATGGTTTTTGCACCATAAAGAATATTTAGTTTTAAAATGGTTTAAGTAACTCTTCTATAAAAAGTATATGAGGAAGGGAAAACTATATAGAATTTTAAATCCCTATAAATCCATGATTTATAGTATAAAAAATAATCTATTTAATTTCATGTACCATACCAAATGAAATAGTTTTGGAATAAAATAAGAGCCCAAAATAATTATAAATTTTGAGCAAGAAACCACTTAATACGAGTTTATTAATTAAATCAAACATTTAGAAAGATATGGAGTCATATTGATATTAAAAATTCTAAATAAAAGTAAATTATTGATCAATAATATTTAGTATATACTCTAAATAATAGAAATTAGGTTCATAATACAAAACATGTCTCAAAGAGAGGAATTTTTAATATAAAATCCTTACTTCTTGAATGTTTCATATGGTTTTAGGGGCATGGAATGGGTTCCCTCATCAGGATACCATTTACACTTTTCATAGAAACTCCCAATAGTTCCCCCATCTATAACAGGGTAAATAAAGGCTTTAAAAAGGTTGAAAATTAAATGGGTTTTCATTCCCATTAACTAGTGGGGATTTTCATTGGTCGAGAGAATTAGAAGTCGGGATCATCGCTCCCTTTTAGGTGGAATTTGTAACACCCCAAAATTTTGTGAAAAAAAATTTTAATTAATTTAACCATTTGATAATTTCACATAACACAAAACTGAATATAGATATTATTTATTATATAATTTCACTAAGTTTTTATTATGTTATGCACAACACTAAGGGAAGCTTGTACTACATTCAACATGGACTTGGCTTATGTTACATGCAACACCAAGTTTCTGCAAAACAACGCCTTATTATTATATTAATTTAAATAATAGAGTTATAAACAAGCCATTAAAATTGTAATATGAATACTAATAATTTATTTTTAAATATTAGTTGTAATGGCTTTGATAATGAAAAATATAATTTTTGGTAAAGCTGTTATATGTTTAAAACTAATATTTTTTTCTCAAATTAACTACTTCTCATGTCCTTATATAAAAAATAATAAAATAATTTTTAGACACCCATGGAAATTTAATTTGATAAAATAAACACCATTTTCAAATTTATAAAGTCATAATTAACTTGAGGATAATTTTTGGTATTTTTCTAAAAAATTTCAATTTTTGAAGAAAAGTTAAAAATACTGCAATGTTGTTAAAAACCAATTATTTCTCATCAATAATTATTTAAATTGAATTTAAAGTCACCATAGATAAATAATACATATATTTATCCAATTTAGGTCATTATAATCATTCTTATAATATAATTATATATAATTTTTTGGTCTTTTGAACGTCTCTTTTACCGGCCTTCTAACCTCATTTGTGAGATTACCATTATACATAATTTTACATATTTTGTGAATTTAGTTTTAAAAAAACCGAAAAATATGGTTTTAATATGTATCAAAAATGTTTTCTAATAGGATCAAAATAGTTTTTGGTTAACAACAGATTTTTAATTTTAATTACCAGGGTTAAAGGGTAATCGTGTAATTAAAGGAAAACATAATATTTTAATAATATAAAAGTACCCAAACACATGTCCTAATTTTATTGTATAAGTTTTTTTAAACTAAAATAAACCATTATTAAAAAATATGATCCTTTTTAATCACCATTTGTTAGATTAGTACCTATATTATATTTTTTTCATGGATAGTTGAAAATGCCATATTAAAATTTTAATAACAATATTTTGTTAATATGAAGTTATACAAGTGACATGGTCAACAATAAATATTAATTAGAAATATAAAATGATTCTATATATCATGATATATTTTTTATAGTTTTTGACATTAAATAATTAAATTTAATAGTGACACGATGAAGTTGTAGTAATAGGTTTATTATAGGAAGAATCTAATAAATGATATTAATAATATTAAAATAAAAAACATTTGAGCTATTTGATTCCATTAATGATTTTTTGGGTGACTATAACGTTTTATGGATTAGTAAATGTAGTTTTTTCAATGTAATCATGTAATTATTATTTTAATAAAATTCAAGTAATAAATAGTATCAAAATTTTAATTAATGAGATTTTAAAATAAATAATATTTTATTAAATGATAAAAAAATCAGAAAACAAGTATATTTTGGAAAAATAACTAGTATAATGTTGAAATTTTTATAAATGATCCAATTGGGGTTATTTTTGTATTTCATATTAATTATATTATATCTATTATGTAAAAAAAGTAAAACTTGTCATGGTAAGAGTTAAATTGTTTAACTAAGGGTTGAAGCCAAAAGAAAAGGCTAATTTTGTGACCTAAATATGTCTAAAATTAATTAGTTGAGGTTATTTATACCCATAATCATCATAACATCAAATTAACTCACTTTTTAGAAATTTTAATTTGAAAATAAATTTATAATAAATCAATAGTATTGGAGTTTCCTAAAGAGCCCCTCCCCACTCTTACAAAGTGTAACTTCTTGTTCTATTCTATTCACACCTCTAAATATGTTTGACTCATCCAAAACCTACACATTTATCCTCCAAAATTCATTCACTTCATCCTAGAGGCCATATTTTTGGCATATGTCCAACCTAATGATTCATTTTGTGCAAATCAAAAGATACACTCAAAGATGAGGCAATTGTTTTACCAACTCTTTCATTGTTCTTTTATCCTTATACTTCCCTTTTTTATGTAATTTTCATAATAAAGTAATAGATCCATCATCTAATATATTCAGGTTATGATCTCATATTTTCATTACCTTGTTTTTATAAATTTATTCTCATGATTATGTTTACATGTCTCCATTGTTTACCTTTACTGACCATCTAAGCTAACCCTTTTTCTTTTGTTTTCTTTTCCCATAGTTATAATTAAATGTTTTAGATATCAGTACTAAATGGTTATATCATTATTAGATATTTTGAATATATATATACAAATTAGAATAATGTATTCCAATTTTCCAAATTCACTAAACTGAAAAGGTATTAGGACATTTGTTTGTGTAATGTATCAACTATTTCACAAAAGTAATGTAAGGTCCATGTATGTCATGATTGGGTCGTTATAGGTTGTATCAGAGTGAAGGTTTATTTAACCTCTAAAAACTAGGATCAAAAAACATTATTGAGATCCCAAGGTATATTTCTAAGGATATTCCTAGGGATATATCTAAGGATAAGTATAAGGATGACTCAACATTTATGAAAATGTTTAGGAATATTGGTAAATTATAGAGTGATCAGTTTCCTAAAGACACATCCCTATCTTGATACAAGAAGTGGATTTTGATCTAGAATAATTGTACCTATGCATAAGAACTCTGAAAAGATGTTTTACTTCTAACTCTGGGTAGTCTAGTACATGACAGCGGGCCTTTCTTCACATCTGGCATAATACTCCCGTGGGGATATTTTTTGGGAATTCACAAAATTTTCATGAACCATCATTAAGTATTTAGATATAATTTGGTGGTGAATTACCTAGGGTGAACCGATAGATTCATATATTAAGGAAGGTTTCATGATTTAGACATCCTATAAGTAAATATTTTCATGACTATGTGGTTTTCTACTATAATAAGTAAACATGACACTATGCATCTATTTTAAGTCAAGGATGGGAACCAAAAGTAATTGGATTTTTGTTGAATATTTTGGATAATTTCTTAGTAAGAAATAAAATTTCATAATAACTAGAGGGAATTATGTTGTGATCATTCTAAATAATTTCCTAGGGAACTCGATGAACAATGTGTACCTTAACCAACTCTTAGAATCACTAAGGATGAGAGGGAATGATATTGCTGAGAAATAGGGCAATGGATATCATGGATTAAAGAATATTTGGATTAATTTGTCTCAATAATGTGGAAATATTCCCTAAGTTGATGTCTTAGAGGAACAAGAACATTTTTTGACTATAGAGAAATACATAAAGCATGTGAATGTAAGAGAAAATGAAGATTTCAGTTAATGAAATGGATGAGAATATTAGCCTCCCTAAGACATCATAAAAGGTTACTTGTATTGCATGTGGAGTAATTAGTCATCAAGAAACTCAATTTACTATGAGTAAAGCTTCTAAAGAGGATCAGCAAGGTGGTATAAGTAATGGTTACATGATTGATGATGTTGAGACTACCAATCAAATATAAAAGGAATGAGGTATTGTGTAATAGGATGATGTTGCCTTATTAATGGTATAAGGATGAAGTTGAATGATAAACATTTTTTATTTATTTAGATTCATAAATAATGTTATATTATTGATGAAGTATACATGGAATACTCAACATATGTTGTTCACTCGGTATTTACAAGTTGTTTTTGAATATTCTCAAAGGACTGGTGAAGTGATTTAATGAAAAGGTTATATTTTGAGAAAGGGAAGGTTACCCTTACTATGTTGTTTATGGTAAGATAATTTTTTTGGGTAAATAAATATTGTATGTGAATATGAAAATTGGATGATACTGGTTTCTTGTGAACTAATTTTGGATTTTTCTACAAAGGGTTATTCTATCATTGATGAAGTATACATCTTTTTTGGAATTGTGGAACATATCCAATAATCTTTCTAATAAGGAAACATGCTTGTTTTAAGTAGGGATTTATTGTAATTCAGTTTATTACCATGAAGCAAGTGAATACAAGAATAAGGTACTCACGTATTCTGAATTTAGCAAACAAGATTTACCTTATAATATATGGGGGAAAATGTTAAGCTGATTAGTGAACCTTTCTCTAATGTTTTATATTTTCAGCTTTTAGAAGGATTGTATGGTAATCAATTTATGGAAACATTATGTAAAACTTCAAATGGTGTTTTTTAGAATAAATTTTTATCTCACCACAGGTGGAATTATGCATATTTGATAACATGTGATAACCATTTTGTTGTGATAAAGATATATGAAATGAATTATCATTCTATTTAATGATCACATGATCTTATTATGCTTTCAAAATTATGAATTCTACTTAATTTAATTGAATTTGAGATGGAGGTGAAATTTTTCAACGAATGGCCAATGGTGAGATTGTACTTAAATCAAGTAAGAATATCTTCTCATACAAATTCGTCAACATTAGGAAAAGGAATCATCATGTAAAAGGCTGTCTTATTATCATTATTTTTTATGTTATTAATGACCTCTTTCACACTTCATTAATTAATGGTTTTTTATTATTAACCTTCCCTAGATCTCCCACTTTATTGTGAAAAGTGATAATTATCAAATATCTATGATTATTTATGCTTCTCCTCATTGCCCAGATCTTTACATATATTCTCTTGTGTAGGGATAAAGAAATGATTTAAATTGGGTAACTATTATTTCTTAAATTTTCTTTTTTAAAAGAAATTTTTAGAATTTGTTTGTTTATTATTTTGGTTCTTATGAAGGGAATATTCAAGTATTAAACCCTTGATGACCCAAAACAATTTCGAGGGAGAAATTCACTTTAAAGAGGGTAGAATGTCACACTTTGAAATTTTCTGAATTTTTTTTTCATTATTTTATTCTTTTTAAAATTTTACTTCACACAAAATTGAATATATATTTTTCTATTATATTATAGAATTATTTTTTTATTATGTAATACGCAACACAAAGGTAAGCTTTCACTATACACAACACCGTCTTGGCTTATCTTACACGGAACACCGAGTTTCTGAAAAACAACACTTTATTGTTGTAATTGTTAAAATAATATTACTATAAATTAGCCATTAAAATTGTAATATGAATAGTAATAAATACTTTTAAAAAGTAGTTATAGTGGTTTTGATATTGAAAATATATTTTTTGGTAAAATATTTATTTGTTTAAAACTATTATTCTCTCAAATGTAAATATTTTCATGTCCTTATTTGAAAAATTATAAATTTAGTTTTAGAAAATAATAGGAAATGAATTTTATAAATGTAACATAATTTTATAATTCATAATTTCTTAATTAAATAATGGTGAATTTTTGGTATTTTTCTGAAACGTTTCAGTTTTTGATGAATAATGAAAAATATTGAAATGTGGTTAAAAGCCAAATTTTTATTTAAATAAATATTTTAATTGATTCTAATGACATGATAGATAAATAGTACATATATTAATACAATTTAGTTCATTGTAATAATTCTTATAATAGACTTAGATATAATTGTTTTTGAACTTTTGAATGTCTCTTTTCCCCACCTTCTAGCAACATTTGCAGGATTAGCATTAAACATAATTTTACCCTTATATGAATTTGATTTCCGAAAATGTATATAAATGATTATAATAAGTATGAAACTATTTTATAATAGGATAAAAAATTTTTTTGGTGAATTTCGACATTTTATTTTTATTTACCACACTTATAGATAAATAGGGTATTTAAATGTTAAAATAACATTATAATAATATAAAATTACCCTAACACATGTCCTAATTTCATTGGATAAGTGTTATTTAACAAAAAATTATACTTTCTTCAAAAATATGATCCTTTTTTATCCACTTGTGTTAGATTCGAACTTATATTGTATTTTATTTAAAAGAGAGTTTAAATGTCATATTCAAATTATAATAACTATATCGTTTTTAATATGTGGTTATATAATTTATATGATTAACTATAACTATTAATTGGTAATATAAAATCATTATATACATCATGATTATGTATTTATAATTTTTAGACATTAAATAATTAAATTTAATTGGGACACAATGATAGTGTAGTAATATGTTTATTAAAGGTAGAATCCAATAACTGATATTAATAATATTAAAATGAAAATAGATTGATCTATTTTATTCCATCCATGAATTTTTTGGATTAATATGACATGTTAAGGATGGTTTAAATTATTATTTTTTAATAATTAGGTTTTTATGGTTTTATAAGGTGTGAAGTAATAAATAGTGCCAAATTTGACAAAAATGAGATTTTAAATAAATAATATTTTATTAAATGATAAAAAACTAATAAAAATTTATATTTCGAAAAAATAACTAGTTTAATGTTAAATATGTTAGAAATGAACCAATTTGGGTTCAATTGGATTTTTATAGTAACGATATTAACCCTATAGTGTAAAAAAAGAAGTTGTCACAGTAAGAGTAAAATTGTTTAACTAAGGGTTAAAGCCAAAAGATAAGGTTACTTTTGTGACCAAAACATGTCTAAAAATCATTAGATGAGGGGTTTTATACCCATATTCATCATAAATTTAAAAACATTACTTTTGAGCTATTTAAAATCTAAAATAAATTTATAAAAAATTAATAGTTTGGGAGTTTCCTAAAGTGTCCATCCCCCCTCTCATAAAAGGCCACCTCTCTTTCTCTATTACTCACACCTATAAAGCCTTTTTTCTGTGAAAAACACAACCCATTTCTATTAAAAACTTCCATAAATTCATCCTAAAGGCCATAAATTTGGATAAAAACCATCCTAAGGATTCATTTTGTGTAAATCAAAAGGATACACTAAAACAATGAGGTAATTGTTTTACCAAATCTTTCCAAGTTCCTTTCTTATTATACTTTGTTTTCCTATGTTTTTCCATAATAAATAAATCCATAATTTAATATATTATGATATGTTTATAATATTTTTTTTAAACTGTATTAATCCTTTTACACAACCTATCAAAAACAATATCACTATGTGTGTGTATGTATGTCTTACTGTCTCTACATCATGGTGTAAACTTTATTTCATCTATAAATTATTTAGATGGATATAATGATTAATATAATGGATTTAAATTATTAATATGACATGATAATTATTATTTAATATTAATATACCATCCAACTCCATACCATTTTATCATTAATGGAATGATATCATCGCTTGTGTGTATGTACGACTTACTTCCTCTATGACACGATGAGATTCATTCTCCTCGTTAACCATTCAAGAATGATTATAAAGTATATATAATAAATAAGGATAAATATATGAAATAAAAATTAATATATAATTATATATATTTACATAATTTACTATCTCCCATTCAATATGATCATAAAACGAAAACAATGTTAATTTGTACGTACGACCTACCGTCTCCATGAATGGTGTATTCCATTTTACATATCTATATTTTATATATATTCATATTATGAATATATATGATATATAAATCATTTGTTAATTTTTTTAAGTAATTAAATCATTATCTTATTGATAACATCAATAATAACAATTCAAAACATATATCATAAACAAAGCGATTATTTCTCATAATGTTTCCTTAAAATGAATTGTGAAATGAGAAGGTAATAAAAAGTCATAAATGAATCATATATGATATCATAGATATTATTATTATTATTTTACAAGAAAATAAAACGTTTAAAACCACTTTAAATTAGTTTTGGACACGTACAAAAGAAATTGTTCCTAAGGTAAGGGATTTACATCTCAACTTTATTATTGTGAGATACATATCTTATACACTACAAGTTTCATATAAGTGGTGTATATACTATGAATAAATGTATTTAATGATAATTATCTAGAATATTATAATATTTATATATTCCTATAATTTTTATCTTAAAAGGTGCATATTATTCTATATATTGTATGTGATGAGTATTGATTTTATAAGCTCTTCCATATTTGGGATTGTTTCATTTTAAGTCTCTATTGGGGAATATGTATCATCCATATCCACATTTCCTAAAAATGTTTTCATAAAATGTTTTACTATTCCCCTGTGGATGTTAAAGAACATTTTTACCTATTTTTTCATTTTTATTCATGGTTCTAAAGTAGTCTTTTTTTAATTTTCCAAACATTGTATTTTAAGAATTTTCTAGAAAAAAGTAAGAGAAGAATGTTTATTTGACATATACAGAATGAACGGATTTTTACACTTTCATGAAACCGTATTTACTTAAATTTCACACTACAAGATTATAATTTTATTTTCAAATAAAATATTTTTTAAAATCGTGCAATATTTTAAGAAAAGAAAACAATTTCAACATAGAAAGGATATTTTCCAAAAGAACAATTTTAAATGATTTTCATGATTCCTTTATATGTATTCAAATTGGTTTCAAAGGAAAGGGTTCTTAAAACGTTTTATGTTTTAGAAATTTATTTTCATGTTCCAAGTGAACATTCAAAAACCTTCCCTATTATGATAACATGCTTTGTTACAGTTCAACAATATCATTACTATTCTTTCTTAGAATGGTAAATATTTTTTTCACATGATGTTTAAGAAAATCTCTTATTTTCTTGGGTTATGATTTTTATGAAATGACTATGAAACATGTATCTTTTCCATATGTTATGATATGATTACATGTTTATGACACCCTTTTCATTACATTATTTTTTATAAGATTTTGTATGATCTTAGGGAACACGTATGCATGATTTCATTTTGAGATGGGTGGGACCTATATTTGTCTCCCATGCATTGGGTAAATATTTATATCTCATGAGATATACATGAATGACCTTCTCCACCAATATGGTTATGGGAGTAAAACATGAATACCAAGATGGTTATGGGATTGAACCAGGACTACTAAGATGGTTATAGGAGTAAACCATGTATACTTTGATAATTATGGGAGTGAACCATGACTACAAAGATGAAATGGGAAGTGAGCCCATACTACCAAGATGGCCTTGGAAGAAATTATATGAATACTATAGAAATCATTATTAAATGCTTATGTGTCAGCCACAATTTCATGTTTTATTCCTATGTTATGATTTCATGACTCATGTTCTTTATTTCCTCATGATGCCTATTTTATGACCTGCAAATCTTTATGCCATGATTTATGTTTTTGATATTTGATAAGTAGTGTATGGTCTTCTATTTTCATGATCATGTTCTCATACCCTTATTCTCATGATTATGATTACATGTCTTGATTTTTTACCCTTAAAGAGCATCTGATTTCACCCTTTTTCTTATGTTTTATTTTCCTGATGTTATAAAGAATGGTTTTAGTTAGAAGTACTAAACGGTAAGATCTTTATGGAAGATGCTGAAGATATTTCACCAGAATAGAAGAATGTGTTTCATGTTTCTAAACGCACTAAACTAATATTGTTTGGGGGCATTTATTTCTATAATGTATTAAGTATTCTGGAAAAGTAATGAAATGTCCATGTACGTCGGGCTTGGGTCATTATATAATTTTTTCCTACTATAGTAGTATATTTTAGATTTAAAATATGTTCGTGTATCTCTTCCAAATCCTGATACAGGACCGGTTACCCTGAAAAAATGAATCAATGGTTAATACTCTAATTAGAAAAAGAAGGGGGGTCTCATTGATGAACTGATGGGAGTGCAGTCTCATCATTGAATCTATCTCTATGGATATAAGGTTCTTAATCCATGTCATGAAAGGTGAATAACCACTTTATTTGATGGATATGTCTGAAAAAATGCTTGGGAATTCACTACCATGTGAGGAGGTGGTTTATATTAAGAGGAGGGTATTAAACCATAATGAGGCATCCTACGTATCCTAGTTATTGTTGGAATAGAAACACATATATATTTGTAATCTTGTGTAGTTTATAATTAGGTGGAGACGATATATATGTATATAATGACACCAAATGATTGATCTCGTGTCATAAAGAGACGTCTAATGTATCCTAGTTATAGTAGGAATCAGAGTCATCATAGTTTAATCATTCCCTTGGGGTTGGGTCAAAGAGTATGTCTTGTTTTTAGAGGTTTTCAAACCATTCCACTCATTAGGCCTTACATACTGTGCTCGTCCTGGTTAGAGAAAATTTATGATGCCTAATGAGGTGTTCATTGTACCTCCCTATGACTACCTAAGAATTCCTTGGTGTGAGAAACAAGGGTGAATAGATGTTCATCCTAAGGGAATATAGAACTGGGGCTTGTGTACTGGGACAATCCTTGGGGTTTTTTGTACAGATCTCGGGCATTGAGAAGGAATCCTACATAACCTAAGTAAGGAAGGAATCATATTTTTTATAGTTCACTGATCCATTAACCTGCTGATTTGCTAAGCTGGATAGTCACACTCAAGGACATTATAACCATCCTCAATGTTTTTAGAATTCTTGGGGCTTGTACCAAGATATAATACTTATTAATCAGGGAAATACTATATGATTTTGCTAATTTTTTATTACGCACTAAGGCTTCCCATGTAACCTTGGGGAGGATCGTGCAGATGACACAATCAGTGAAAATCCTTAAACCTGCATAATTCATGCTCATTATGTGAAACAGGGGTTAGAAATTGGTAATGGAATTGATTTGGTTAAGGGAATGGATATTGGGATCACCCTAAATGATCATTCTAAAGCTCAAACCTTGAAGATGCACTCTATATATCCTGAATATGGCAGGAATCAGAGTCATCATAGTTCCCTTAATATTTGGGATTACACTCTAAGGTTTTCCTATTGATCGGGGATTACATTTTGTGGTAGCCATATTGATTAGGGATTACACTCGAGGGTTTCCCTATTGGTGGAGTCATAAACTCTAGGGTTTCCCTTTTGACCTGGTCTTCTAGTCTAGAGGGTTTGGCATAAACCAATTTTTCGTGCCTGGGGAACACCACATGACCTGGTTCGCTTGTCCTAGATGCCATCGCATGACCTAGATAGACACATATGGTGGTGTCACAAGATTCAATGAGATATGGTTAGAAGGATGTCATTTTCATTGGATAGAATCTATAATGGTCATCATGATACCTGAAATTCGTTTCTACAGGGTGTCGTGGGTCTCAACTAGCTTGTCTGGAGTATGCGGAGAGAGCTTGGTTTTCAGGCCTAGACTGCATAGCATGACTTGGATAATATGATAGAACATCATTCTATGATTCAAGTGATTTATCTGAATGATGTCATAGGACTCGAGTGATTTTAACGACACAGAATTTTGAATAAATTTTGTTTCTTAACTTTGTGTGTTATTTTATTTTATACTCAACAACACTATTTCATTTAAAAAAATGAGTATAATTAAAATAAGACCGCTGGAAACTAAATGTTGCGATTATTTTCTATAAATACAAGTGATCTTGATTAATTAATATAAAAAGAAGATTCGATGGCCCCATCCAGTAGTCTCGGGCCAATCAAAGCCCATATGACGAAACTCAGGAAGGAAGTAGCATTGTTGGGCTTTTCTCTTGACCAAACCCAAGCCGAACTTCATCGTGTGAAGCTGGAATGAAATCGACATCCCAAGAAGTTTAAGATGATAGAAATCATTACTCGGGAAATGTTGGTCGAGCCGCCCCATGATTCTATCACCCTAGCACACCTTACTCTTTGGTCCTATGCTAGTGTTATAAGGGGTTATGTTACAAGATGGTAACTGCCTAGGGTAATCCATTGATTTAAATAAAAATTTTGATTTCTTGTTATGATGAAGTATGTGAATTTTCAAATGTCAGGATAAATATCATATGCATATTATTGATGAATTTTTGAAAAAGGATATTTTAAAAATATTTATGTAAACCTTAAATAAGTAAAAATGTGTAATGATTTTCAAAAAAGGGTCTTCTATAGTTGTGTTCAGTATGAAATTTAGAGTTTAATAAGATCAACATAATTTTTGATGAATAATAATTTATGAATTGTGATTTTACGATTAGGATTAGTAATGTGACCAAATTGATTAGTAATCTCACTTAAAGAAAGTATCAATATAATTTAGGCACCTTGATTAAGTAATGTGATTCAATAAAATAGGTAAATAACTTTTTCAGAAATTATTGGTTAAGTATTAGTTTTTTCGGGTGAATAGTGTTTTTTTTTAAGAATTAAATTAAAAATATTTGTAAAATTATTTTCAAAAAATGGAGTTCATTTTTTAAATCTGAACATCGATATTTGGTTAAGGTGAATTTTTGGGATTTTTCTAAAACATTTGATTTTTCAGTGAATAGTGTTTTTATTTAAAAATTAAATTAAAAATATTTAGAAAATTAATTTCATAAAATGGGGTTCATATTTGAAATCATAGCATCGATATTTTGTTAAGGTGAAATTTTGGATTTTTTCTAAGAAAGTTGATTTTTCGGTGAATAGTGAAAATACAGTTTTGGAGTTTCAGGTGTTTAATGGCATCATTAAGGATGTATTGATTATTCAACAATTATATTCGACTTATTAATAGTAAGATAAGGTATTAGGTGTCCCAAGTGCCCAATACCATGGGAAAATACCATGGGAAATCCCATGGTTTTTCCAATACTACCAATGAGGTGTCCCTTGGCCATTAATGCCTTGTCCCCTCACTTCCCCTATAAATACCAAGCCATTCTCTCATCCTATCCATTCCAAAATCCTCCTCAACAAAGTTCTAGTCTCCTTATCTCCCAATAAGTCCTCCCAAGGTGTCATCAATATTCCCAAGGTCCCGACCTTCAATCTTTTGAAGTTACTCTTCAAGATAAAGGATCACACCTCTCTTTCTTTTCATGTATTCTCCTTTATGTCATTTATTTTATGCTCCATGTTCTTATGTTGGGGAAGTTCATTTATATTCATACTACTGTCCTTTTCATGTTCATATTATTATAGATCCCCTTTTACTCTCATCAATTTACTTTAATAATGTTTAAGTGGCGTCGTTAGGCTGACGAATTTTTGTAAGGGATTCTTTCACCCTTCTCATTTCCAAGTTCTATTTTCATGTCAAGTCTTTCAAGTTCGTTTTTATTATGTTGGGGTATGATATCTATAACCATCATACTATAATTTTATCTACATATGATTATATACCCTATTTGATCTCATCAATTCAATTTTTTGATGTTTTAAGTGATGTCGTTAGGCAGCCAGATTTTTCTATGGGATTCTTTCACCTTTCTCATTTTCAAATTCTATTTTCATGTCAAGTATTTCAAGTTCTGTTTTATTATGTTATGTTATTATATCTATATCCATAATATTTTTCTTTTATGTTCATATTATGATATACCATATTTTATCTCATCAATTCTTTTTTTTTATGTTTTAAGTGACGCCGTTAGGCTGCCGAATTTTCATAAGAGAAATCTTTTTTTTCTTCCTTCCATGTTTTTAATTTCATATGTTATGTATTTCAAATTTCATTACCATGTTCTTATATCCTTTATATTCTTTCCCTCTACTGTTTTATGGATCATTTATGAGTGGTTGACCCACGTCCCCTCACTTTTCAGTATTTTCTAAAACCTGTAACATAGTTGTTATGCTGCAGAATTTTCGTCTCAAAATGGCTCTCTCTTTTTCACAAATTATTTTATTTTATTAATTGAATAATCAAAGATCTATATTCTATAGTGTTATTCACATATATATAAAAAATTTCTATTTTAATTCTAGGATTTACATACATGAAACCCGCTTTCCCTTTTCTGTGGGTTTAAAGTGACATAAAGATCATGTCTTTAATGCAGTTTTTAAAACATTATGATTATGAAATGAAACCCATTTGTTTTATGCTATACGGGTTATTTATGAAATGTTTAATGATGATATGTGTGGCTCAAATGATAATTAATACAAATTAAGGGTTCTCCATAGTAGCGCTCTAATGCATTGGGTAAAGACTTAATCTCTAGAGATTAACATTTTAATGATACCTTGTTGAATAACCTTGGTAATTTTTTTTAATGACACCTTGGGGATGGACCTTGGTGATACGGAAATGATTGTCTAAGTTAAATGTTGTAGCCACATATTCAAGTTATGAAACACGTTATTTTTATTATGATGTTCCTCATGAACTATTTCTTGTGCATTAAAGTTATTTATCATGACTTTATTGATGTAGCTCATGTTCACATGTAAAATTTTTCTCTTTTTTACCTTAATGGGACTTCTCCTCACCCTTTAGTTTCATGTATGCTCCCAGGTTATGAGATGTTGTAATGAACTTAGGATAAACTATGTTTAAGAATTACAAGTGGTTTAGAAGAATTTTTTATGTTCTTATCAATTTTTATGTTCCTGGTTTCCAAGACACTAGTCTTTAATGATCCTCTATTTGTAAAATGTAATGAAAAGTTATGTAATAAAAAGGTGGGATGTAGTAGTTGTTATCAAAGGATAGTTTAGTTATTTATGGATGTTAGGATATGAAAACTTTAGGAAGAACCCTATAAAAAAGTTTAAATATAGGAAATCATACTAATATTTTTGGTGAGTATTGAGTAAGTGGTTTATCATGCAAATACATCCCTATCTGGATACGAGTAGGTAGAGGTGGCTCTGGCACAGATGTACAAAGGGGTAAAACCTGAAAACACCACTTTGAGTTAGACTCGGACAGGAACTGGTACACGACAACAGGCCATGTTGCACTTTTTGTTACAACACATCCGGGGGATATGTTTGGTTAATCGTAATCTTTTTATGAATCATTATAAAGGATTTATAGAAAATGTAATTATCTAAGAATGAAGTTTTAAGACATAAAATCCTTTTTAGTTAAAAGATTAAAAAATGAAATAAGTTTCTCATGAAGGATTTATTCTTTCAGAAAATTTTCCCATCACCTTGGAATACGTTGAAGTATTTCTTAGGGAGTTACCCAGACCATCCCCAGAAAAAGAGGTAGAGTTCTCCATTGAACTCATACCTGGATCTCATCCGATGTAAAAGACCCCCAATAGAATGGAAAATGTGGAGCTATAAGAATTAAAGAAACAAACCCGAGATCTTTTGGAGAATGGGTTTATCTGACCAAGTGTGTCTCTTTGGGGAGAACCATTTATCTTTGTGAAGAAAAAGGATGGATCAATGCAACTATGCATTGATTATATAGAACTGAATGGGATCACAGTGAAGAAAAAATACTCTCTTCCAAGAATTGATGACTTATTTGACCAACTTCGTGGGACTCAATTCTTCTCTAAGATTGATCTTCATTTTGGTTATCATCAATTGAGGGTGAAGAATGATGATATTCCAAAAACTGTATTTCGATCAAGATATGGACATCATGAGTTTGTTGATGTGCCCTTCGGACTAATGCACGTGTTATTTTTATGGATCAATAATAAGTTTATTTTGGAAACATATATCAAATGGATATCCTTTGTATAAGAAAATTATTTGGTGATTAAATGATAAAGGTTATTTTGGATGATTTTCTATCTTTTGGGTTACTATATGCCTAAGATACTACAGGATTTAAATTGAGGAGGAATGGTTGATTTTTTTGTAATAATTTATATATTTATTGTGGACATATAGTGATTTGGGTTATTTCTGGAAAATTATGAACCTAGCATAGAGAATATATGAATAGGTTAATTACACTTTAGTATGAGACTTTAATAGTAGTTGATGTTATTTGGAGATAAATGTTAATATTTTTTTGGGGAACACTATGTGATTAAATCCTTCAGAGTTTTGGTTTCCAATCATAGTATTGATTATTCTAAAGAATTTTAAGGATGGTTGTCTATTGAATTGTCTTTTTGGAACTTTTGGTACTTTTGTTGAATTTTGGAGATTAATTGTCATATTTCTTTTTATAAAGGATTATCCTTTTTGGGGATTATATGATCTCATACTAACATGTTTAGTTTTAGTTGATGCTTATAGACAAGGGAAAATTGTAGTTATTCTTTTGGGGATTATGTGATTATCCCGAAGATGATTCTTGTGATTTTGAGGAGACTAAGTCTTTTTGAATGCTCATTGTTTGGAGAAATGATTAGTCTTGGTGGAAACTTATTAATGGATGAGACTCTACTTGAAGGTAAATATATTTCCTTATGTTTTTATTCAATGTAGTAAATGAATTCCTCAAAATTATGAGAAGGAACATAAAACAAAAATGTTGTTGGTTTACGTTTCCTACTGGGTAATCAAAGACTGTTTAACACATCTTAAGTTTGTGATCTTCTTATGTTTAATTTTCTCCTAATCAAATTTTCTATCACACTCCCTCAGAACTTGACCCTTTGTTTTCTCTTCCATATCCATGTTTTCCTACATGTAATCCTAGTATGGGTTAACTCGGGTGACCTTTGTACTTCCCTTTATTTCTTTAAAGTCATAGTTTTACTGACTCTTTTCCAATGTGAGACTTTAAACGAAATTTCCAAGCCCAATTTTAAAATTGCAAGGATGCAATTTCTTAAGGGGGGAAGACTGTAATGACCTGAAATTTTGAATAAATTTTGTTTCCTAACTTTGTGTGTTCTTTTATTTTATACTCAACAAAACTATTTAATTTAATAAAATGTGTATAATTAAAATAAGACCATTGGAAATTAATGTTGTGATTATTTTATATAAATACATGTGATCTTTTTTAATTAATATAGAAAGAAGTTTCGATGTCCCAATCCAGTACTCTCGGGCCGATCGAAGCCCATATGACGGAACTAGGGAAGGAGGTAGCACCTTTGGGCTTTGCTCTAGACCAAACCAAATGTGAACATTATCGTGTGAAGTTGGAATGAAATCGCCTTCGTGAGAAGTTCAAGCTGATAGAGATCACTACTCGGGCAATGTTGGTCGAGCCGCCCCAAGATTCTATCACCCTAGCACACCTTACTCATAGGTCCTATGCTAGTGTTATAAGAGGTTATGTAACAAGACCATAACAGCCTTGGGTAATCCTTTGATTTAAATAGAAATTTTGATTTCTTCATATGATGAGGTTTCTGAATTTTTAAATGTCTGGATAAATATAGTATGCATATTATAGATGAATTTTAGAAAAGGGATATTTTAAAAATATTTATCTAAACCTTAAATAATTAAAAAAGTGTAATTATTTTCTAAAAATGGTCTTCTATAGTTGTGTTCAGTATGAAATTTAGAGTCTAATAACATCAACATAATTTTTGATAAATAGTAATATATGAATAGTTATTTAATGCTTAGGATTAGTAATGTGACCAAATGGATTAGTAATCTCACTTAAAAAAAGTATTAATATAATTTAATCACATTGATTAGGTAATGTGATTCAATAAAATAGGTAACTAACGGTATCAGAAATTATTGGTTTAGTATTCGTTTTTTCAGGTTAATAGTGTTTTTTATTTAAAAATTAAATTAAAAATGTTTAGAAAATTATTTTCATAAAATGTAGTTCATTTTTGAAATAAGAGCATCGATATTTGGTTAAGGTGAATTTTTGGGATTTTTCTGAAACAGTTGAATTTTCAGTGAATAGTTTTTTTATTTAAAAATTTTATTAAAAATATTTAGAAAATTAGTTTCAAAAAATGGAGTTCATTTTTGAAATCAGAGCATCGATATTTGGTTAAGGTGAAATTTTGGATTTTTCTGAGAAAGTTGAATTTTCAGTGAATAATGAAAATACAGTTTTTGAGTTTCAGGTGTTTAATGACATCATTAAGGATGTATTAATTATTCAATAAGCCTGGTCGACTTATGAATAGTAAGATAAGTTATGAGGTGTCCCAAGTGGACAATACCATGGATAATTCCATGGGAAAGCCCATGGTTTTTCCAATACCACCAATGAGGTGTCCCTTGGCCATTAATGCCTTGTCCCCTCACTTCCCCTATAAATACCAAGACATTATATCATCCATTCCATTCCAAAATCCTCATCAACGATGTTATGGTCTCCTTACCACCCAAGGATTCCTCCCAAGATGCCATCAAGCCTCCCAAGGTCCCTACCTTCACGATTTTGTAGTTACTCTTCAAGGCAAATATCCTACCTCTCTCTTTCTTTTCATGTATTCTCCTTTATGTAATTTATTTTAAGCTCAATTTTCTTATGTTGGGGATGTTATTTTATATTCATCCTATTGTCCTTTTCATGTTCATATTATTAGAGAGCCCCTCTTGCTCTCATCAATTCATTTTAAGTATGTTTAAGTGGCGTCATTTGACTGCCGAATTTTTGTAAGGGATTCTTTCACCCTTCTCATTTTCAAGTTCTATTTTCATGTCAAGTATTTCAAGTTCCTTTTTATTATGTTGGGGTATGATCTCTATATACATAATACTATTATTTTATGTTCATATGATAAGAGACCCTATTTTATCTGGTCAATTCAATTTTTGGAAGTTTTAAGGGACGTTGTTAGGCTGCCAAATTTTTGTAAGTGATTCTTTCACCCTTCTCATTTTCAAGTTCTTTTTTCATGACAAGTATTTCAAGTTCCTTTTTACTATTTTGGGGTATGAAATATATATCCATCATACTTTTGTTTTATGTTCATATTATTATAGACCCTATTTTATCTCATTAATTCATTTTTTTGATGTTTTAAGTGACGTCGTTAGGCTGCCGAATTTTCATAAGAGAAATCTTATTTTTGTCTTCCTTCCATGTTTTTCCTTTCATATGGTATGTCTTTAAAATTTAATTACCATGTTCTTATATCCTCTATATTATATCCCTGTATTGTTTTATGTATCATTTATGAGTAGGTGACCCATGTCCCCTCTCTTTTCAATATTTTCTAAAACCCTCTAACATAGTCGTTATGCTGCAGAATTTTAGTCTCAAAATGTCTCTCTCTTTTTCTCAAATTATTTTATTTTATTAATTGAATACTCAAATCTGTTTCTTCTATAGGGGTATTTAAATATATATCAAAATTTTCTATTTTAATTCTTTAATTTACATACATGATACACACTTTTCTTTTTCCGTGGGTTTAAAGTGACATAAAGATCATGTCTTTAAAGCAGTTTTTAAAACGTTATGATTATGAAATGAAACTCATTTCTTTTATTCTATATGGGTTATTTATGAAATGTTTGATTATGATATATGTGGCTCACATGATAATAAATACAAATTAAGGGTTCTCCCTGATAGCGCTCCAATGCATTAGGTAAAGACTTAATCTCTAGAGATGACCATTTTAATGATACATTGGTGAATAACCTTGGTATATTTTTTTAATGAAACCTTGGGGATGGACCTTGGTGATACAGAAATGATTGTATAAGTTAAATGTTGTAGCCACATCTTCATGTTATGAAACACATTATTTTTATTATGATATTCCTCATGATCTCTTTGTCATGCCTTAAAGTTATTTATCATGACTTTGTTGATGTATCTCAAGTTCACATGTAAAATGTTTCTCTTGTTTCCATTACTGAGCCTTCTGCTCACCCTTTCATTTTATGTATGCTCCCAGGTTATGAGATGTTGTAATTAACATATTATGAACAATAAATAATCCTTACATGTGGTTTAGAAGAATGTTTTATGTTGTTCTCATGTTTTACGTTACTGATTTCCAAGACACTAGACTTTAAAGATCCTCTATTTGTAAAATGTAATGAAATGTTATGTAATAAAAATGTGGGATGCCATAGTGATAAGTGGTAAGGTGGTGTTCCTCAGGTACCATGTAATTCCTTTGACATGTCCAAAGGACTTTGCGTGCCCCAAATAGCATACTGAAGGAAATTCATGAGATCTAGGAAACATGTCCTGTAACTATCATGTGTCTTTGTGTGACTCATACCGAGAACATGAGGTTCATCAATCATTTATTTCATTTATGTCATCCACATTTGATATTGGTTCAAGACTTTGTATTTTTAATGCCTTATATTTGTTCAATATCAGTTTATTTTTAATTTCGTTTGACTTATAGGTATTGTGGTATGTTCATTTCCCACCTTTCCAGCATCTATTTGTGTGATATTTGAATGATGATGTGAAATAACTTATGTATGGAGCATTATTAATCTGGATATTCACTGGTATATTACATGATGGAAGAATTTCCAATCACGTGAACGGTTTCTCTAAGAATTCCACTTCGATGCTTGGGACTTCTGTGCTCAAGAGGTTCCTTCACATTTTGTTTAGTGTATTTTCAATGCTAGGAGGGGAATCCATAGGAATTTTCACCCCATATTCTCACTGATTTTTGAGGTATATCTAGCGTGGATCCAAGCTAGAGTCGGCAAAGTGGGTTAACACCATACGATTTCATGAGTCTCTTTTTTAGGTCATTCCTAGTGTGTCGCCTGATTTATAGTGATTGTGAGTCTCTTATGTCGATGTCACTTTTATCATATTATTTTTTAATGATGAAGAATTTATTTTTTACATAGGTATGTCAAATTAAATTTCAAATTTTCCTATGGAAATCATTGATGGAATTCATGAGAGATCGACGCCTTGACTGAAATACTTCGTGGGGAAATTGTGGCTTGTCCAGGAATCTTCACAATATCTAATTTACTTGTCATAAAGTCATATATGTTCATGCTATGGATATCCTGAAACGTTTCATGTCATTCAGTAATCATGAGATCTCTCACCTCATCCCTTTTTATCCCCTTTGTTTTATTTTAAAAAGTTCAGATATTATGTGAGTTTGAACATGTAATGTCAAGGATACTTACTATTTTTTTTATAATTCCTCATGTAACCAATATGGTCATATGAGGTTGCATTAGAATGTCATGGAAAAATATATTTTTTTTACTTAGAGCACCAAATGGAAAGAGTGGGGATTCGTGGATATACTCGAGGACTTTGGTGCAATGACGATGATAGAAAAAAGGGATTTCACAAGATGGGGAAGACATGTCGCCAAGGTCTTCTAGTGCCTTGTGGGTCACTAGGGGCGTGTCACTTTTCTTTTAGTGATCGAGAGAACCTCTCATTTCCTATTATTTATCTCCCATGTGTACATATACTAAGGTTTAGTGGTCTTGAATTTTTGTACAAGTAATTTCAAGGATATTTACATGATTTTTTATGATTCCATGCATGACCAATATGGGTCATATGGGGGTGGGTGATCATGTCACAGACAAATCTATCTGTTTTTCCTTAGTTATACAAACATAAAGTGTGGAGTTTCCTAAACATACATAAGGAATTGTGTGTCGAAAGGTTGTAATGTGAAAGGGATTTCACATGATGAGGCCGACATGTCTCCAAGGACTTGTGGTGTCATGTGGGTCACTAGGGGAACATCACAATTTTTTCAGAGGTCGTGAGTACCTCTCACATCCTCCCCCTTATCTCCTTTGTTATATTTTACAATTTTTTTGTAATATTATGTGTTTTCTTGGATATCATCAAGTAATTTTATTCATCCAAATGATGATATGGCACGTGATATTTTTGACCACTAGGGTTCTATTCCATTGGGTATTATTGCTCATTATTCTCAAAACAATTTGGCATGCTTTTTTGGGCACTTTCCAATGAAAAACAATGTTTTCTTGGGGCGTTCATTCAGTTGTACTGAGATCCTTATCTAGAGCAATAATGTTATTCAAAGTGGGGATCAATGAGATTCTCTATAAGTTTTGAGATGTGGGTGGATTCCTCGTGTGGCCTTGAAATAGTCCTGAGGTTCCTAGTCCCTTGAAGGCTCATGTGATCCGAAAGTCTCAACTCCTTCTATTTTTTGTGGAATTTAACACCCTTATTCAAATATTTTATCCATTTTCATTTTTACTCATACTTATTTTTTGGGTTTCAAAATCCCCCCCCCTCATGAGTGACATCTGTGGGGAATAGGGATCAATTTTGATGAAAATTAACGGCTACCCAAGTCTTTTACGGTGTCACAAACTTGTTATCATAGGTAACATTTAGTTTATTATGAGATTTTTGGAATATTTTAAAATGTATTATATATAAGGGGTGAAGGAAATTTCATTCGACCAACCAACCATTCTCCAATGAACTCTTGTTTTTTTCCTTCGTCGTGTACCTACGTCGTAAGATCGTAACACAAACCCATATCACAAGCCTTGTTTGCAAGTCTACACTGCAAGTCCATCTCATCAGTTTTTTTCCATAAAAATATTTATCACTCAAAATATAATCACATTCAACCACAAATCATACTTCCGTCACCTATATATCATTGGATATGTCGGTTGTGGTTGTTTTTAGGACTTCGTAAGAATTGTTTTCTGGATCAATTAGTCATTTTTGACTCGCATGAACATGTTCATGTCATGTGGTCATGTGTCTCCAAGGGGGTAATGTGAATTTTTTGATTCTTTATGGGAGTTACACATCCCATGATTCCTTCGGAGGGCAGATAATCTATGAAATTCTTATGTGGTTTTTGATCCACTTTTCGAGTCATGGGATGCACCTGACATTGCTGGTCCTCTCCCTTATTTGAAAATATTTATTTTATTTGTATAACATGTTACACATACATATTTTGAGATGGAATTTTTTTCATCATGGTCCCTTGGTTGCATCTAATTAAATGTCCCTGATTGAAAGATATCGTAATGCTAATCCATACTGTCCTGTGTATACTACTACTGACAGTCAAAATGGATTCATATCACCTGGTCTTTGGACTAACCCTTTCCTTATCAATTCCCTATATATGAGTTTAGATTTCTATATTATTCCTCCATGCCTCCCATGCACATTAATCTTCCATATCTCTTGTTTTATGGTTCCCCTCGACTGTGTTTGGATGACAATTACCTATGATAGTGATCTTGTTACAGCTCAATTTTAGGGTCCATCTTATCAGTTGTCCAACTCTAACCTATGTCTGGTTGGTCAAGACTTCCCTAAAACACCTTTTTCTCAATTATATTTGAGTATACTTTCTTATTCTCTAGAAACTTTAGGAGAAATATGGTATTTGAAATTGGATCTCTGCCATGGTGGAGATTTTTTTGAAAAATGGGAAAGGCCATTTTGGGTGATGAAAAGATGTTTGGAGTTTTCTGATGACATATACAAGGTTCATCATTGAAAATATGTGTATATATCTCAATCCATAATTTAACACCATACCAACATCCTCTCGGAAATTATTAGTTGTTGGTGTCCTGGGATAGACACATTCCATCATCCTCACAATGAAGTGAGTTTAAGCTTATGGGATATTCACCAAGTGGGTAGAATCCCTCCTCTTAGAGAGATTTACAATTAATTTATTCTTGCTAAGGATGTCTGGTGTGATCCCCTATAGACCCAGTTTTGGAAAGGGAGATTCTAATTATAGTAAAGAAGAATATGCAGAGAGAGATGATGGTGCACTCGATTATTTCTTTCATAGAATAGATCATTATTTTTCTACATGGCAGAGGGGATACACCAACTAATATATGTCCTCATTAGTGCCCTTATCAATGAGCCTGAAATAGTTTCGTCTCATATTGTGCCATTATGGAATCTAGGAACTATACCTCATGGGGATATTGGGTGAAATCATAGGTCTCATTGGACCTTAGGATGGTAGTTTTTCTATCTATGTACCAAAACGGTGGGCTCTTCCCGGATAGGGATGCACTCTCAGGAATCCTAGCCAACACATTAGTGATTTTGATGAAACTCATGGAAGGGAGTAACCTTAATCTTTCAGTACCATTCCTTTCATGCCTCAACCAAATTTTGTGATATATCCAACAATCCAACACTCTCTACTGGATCAGTGGCCCCCTCCAGTTCACAGGGGAGAACTTCCATTATTATGAGTATTACAATGCATCTAGGATCTCAGACTCCCCATCCCATCCAATATTTCTAAACATTTCTATGGTTCTTTCCATGTCTCTAAGACCTGTTGAGGTTCAAGGATCGCTATATTAATATAATAGCTTTGAATTCTGTACTCTCTGGGCACCATATCGTCTGACTATTGACGATGGAAGTTGGTATGTTGATCAAAGATCTTATATGATCTCCCTTTGGTATGGAATTCTTGTAGCTATGGTGGAAAAGTTGTTTATATGTGATCTATAAACACCATATCTATTCACTCAACAATATGTATGTTTTGAGAGAATATCTCCCATCCCCTTGGCCACCTTACGAGGAGAACGACATCTCGGAGTCATTCATCAATTCTGGAAGACAGTGCCACATGAAGATACATGAAGTGAGATCATACTTCTGCCTCCAGATGATTCCCCTCTCTTCACCTAGGATTATTCCTATGGATGGGTAATATCTTATCTCAACAGTGTGTTAGGCCTACTTGTCCGTCATGTGGACATGCCTTCTGCATCACTGACTCATTTAACTATTGAATCAATAGAATTAACTGAAGAACCATACTAGACATCAAGGAAGTGAACACACTCTGATTATAGTTATTTTTATATTGGATCATATTCTATTGAGGATACCAGTCATCCAGTAAAAGATACAATTAATACAACTATTAACAGAAGATCTTGTAGGGATTTTCTCCTATATTTGAATTGGTTTGGCTAATTTTCCCTCCATCATTCCAGACAACTCCTTTGGTTGGAGGATCTTATGATATATTTATAATGATTTGGAAATAGATTCATACATTGATCACTGAATCCCCTTGGATTAATATCATGACCAAGGGGAACACCATGACCAATTATTTCATGACTTGGGGGTGCATGGTTTTGACCACATCCTCTGTATGAAATTATAAAGAAATTTTTTTGATTCAGTGAGATCATTCCATGAGTGAATGGGATCTTCATGACTTTTTGGATGAGGCTCCCCTTTCCATGAATATGGGGGATATGTCAGAGGCATTGGAGTAGGGTCATTGGATAATATCTGAATTACAAACTGAGATGGATGTGCGGACTTCACAAACATGGAGGTATGAGGTAATCATTACTCATTTGAAGTATTATCTTTTGGAATAATCATCCTCAATAGATTCTACTCAAAAGAGGGTTGAAGAGATTAATAACTTGGTTGAGACTCTTTTTCCTGTAGTAGAGGTGGAAGAAGTTGGTAGAGCAGCACTCCAGCAATCTATCAATGCTTCCTATTAGAGTCTTACCGATCTTTCAAGTCCAGCTGATTGATATTTTCCATAGTTTTACCCATATAATGCATCGTGTTTTGGTTGAACCTTCAGAGAGACTCCAAAATGTGGATATTCCTCTCTTTTTTATGTAAAACAAACATAACTTCATAAATTTTGACTTTTTTGTCTGCCTCTACTTTTTTATGATATGCATATCATCTCGTTAATCTAATATTATGTGAATACCTATCAATACTTATCATTTACATAAAATCAAGCAATTATGAATGTTTGGATTTTGATATTTGTTGCAGGAATCACTCATGAATACCCAAAAACATGGAATTCCATACTGATAAATATATTGCAATTATATTGTAATATATATTTCATTGAGGGAGAGTGCTCAATCATTTTTCAAATACAACATGCTTTGAGAGAATATGTTTATTTTTCAAAGTCCATAAAGAAATCTTTACAACCTCTTGTTAACTATATGGTTGTCGTGTTTTTGTTTAGTTTCTTTTATCTTGGACCTAATATTTCTTAGTTTAAGGTATTTTAGATTGGTCATATTGTTTCATTTAGTTTAGGGAATTTTAGCTAAGACATAATATAGATTTAGTTTAAGTTCATTTATAAGAGAACTAATATTGATTTAGTTTAAAGTCTTTTAGCTCAGACCTAATATTTCTTTAGTTTATGGTGTTTTAGTTTGGATCTGATATTTTTTAGTTTAGGGTCATTTCACTAGGACCTGATATTGATTTTAGTTTACAATCTTTTAGCTTGGACCTAATATTAATTTAGTTTATGGTTATTTATCTAGGACATGAAATTACTCTATATTACTTTATTTTATCTTGGACCAAATTTATGATCATAATATATGGTGTATACATGTTAAGAATGACCTAAAACACACTGAGAAGTTGGGTTTATTCCAAGGTGTTATTGAGGCTTGTGAGGATCATAATTCCCTTTTTACAGAGTGATGCATTTCATTGTTGGCCAGAGGTACTATGGAGAAGCCATATGAATTCATGCATAATCTTGAAAAGGGTCTTGAATCTATGTATATTCTCTAGGGGATATGAAAAATTTATGGAGTAAGTATGGTTGTGGATAAAATATTTGGGAAGCTTGATCTTCCTAGTTATTTGGGGTGTGGGTGATTTAAATATTAACCTAAATGTTTGATTCCATGAATATGAGATTTTTTAGACATGTCAGGTATGTCCCATGACATTTTGAGAGTCTAGGTTCTATCAATGTGTATCTAAGTCTCACAAGGATTGAATCTCTTTTCTAGAAAGGATAAGAATCCATTATTTGGAGGTTAAGGTCATGATGTGTCAGTATCATACCAAGAGATGGATGATATTTACTCCTCTCTATGGTCCATGAATGGTTTGTGAAGAATCAAACATCCAGATGATGAAGTTGGGTTTGGAAGCTATACAAGAATGGTTCCAGCACCCTAGGGAAATTATCTATTAAATCACAATTCTCAATCCATATTCCCTATGGTATTTAATCATAGTTTTTGGGTCATAAGAGTCTAGGGAATGATGTTTCCAAGTACATCCTTGAGAAAGGGTACAAAACACTATTATGTATCATCGAGGATATTGAATTCACTTGGATATTTTGGTGCAGGATCTGTAATCACGACTCAGAGCACTCGAGTCCAACGAATGATATGGTACAGTCATACAAGGTGTAGTTCATACATGATGAGGTGTTTAGTGCTTCCTTGATTATGTCTAGGATCATGAGGATTGGAATGTTCCTTTTAAGAGTGACGTATTTGGTTGATGGCCATAGGTTAATATACAGGATCCATAGGCATGCATGAATAGTCATTAAAAATTTCCCTTGAAGCCGGATATCCATTCCAAGGACCATGGAAGGTTATGGTGATCCTAGATACCCCAACTCATGATTTTTAATCTATGGGGAGTCTAAAATCAAAAGAGGGGTTGAGTAAACTAAAATTTGTGCCACCACCTAAAGAATTTATTCTCATGGTTAGGATATGTGATAAACCATTACTCTAAATTTTACATAGACTAGGCGGTCTAGTGAGAATATCATGGGTTTTAGTTGGGTTACTTGGTAGAACCTAGGAGCTTTATTCCATATCTTTTAATGCCTTAATTTTTTCCTAAACTCTGAGAATGAATAGTTTAGTGGAGAGGGACCTGACATTATCTCTGGTAACCCTTTACAGGTTTTCATCCTGATAAGTTTTGGGTATTTTTCTTCAGTAGTTTAAAGTCTTGTGATTTGGGCCATTAGAGGTTATAGTTTCATGTTAAAATATCTTTGACCAGAGTACATGTATTTTATGGTCATGATTCACATGGACCTGATATGGGAAATGTTACAAAATAGCCTAATATGGATGACAAAGGTCAAGAGTACTCCAACATCCTTAGGACTGAGAGGATAAAGTGTTGTAAGAAATATATCAAGGTTCTTAGGTCATGAGTTATGATAAGGGACAGTCATACCAGGATTAGTTCAAATACACTGATGTATTGAATTATTCTGAAATGATATTAGGGCTCACAAGGATTGAAGTTTCCCTTTTTTTAGTGATGAATTCAGTTGATGGTCAAAGGTGTGTATGCATAATTCTTGGGAATATATTCATTGTCAAGAAAAGGTACCTTAAATCTGGATATCTTTTACAAGGGATATATAAGGTTATGATGATATGTGATACTGGAAGAATGATCTGTGGCTTATGGACTAGGGTTCTTTAAAATATGGTAGAACCACCCTGTACTCTGGTTGACTATGGTGACTCTCTTATGGTCCCTTGATAAGGGATGAAAAATGGGTGAAGGTTTTCTCCAGTTTTACTTAATGTAGTGGGGACATACTTTCCTCTGTTTAGTTTTGACGTCAAGTAATAAGGACGTATTTCCATATAGTTTAACATCATGTGGTAAAGACAATCTTCAATGTAGTTTAACTCCATACAGTGAGGATGCAATTCCATGAATTTTAACATCATGTGGTATACTTCCATGTTGTTTGAAGTCATGTTCTATGGAAAAACATACATGTCATTTTACTCATGCAGTAAGTAGTTACTTCCATTCAATTTAATGTCAAGTTGTAAAGATGGAATTTCATGCAGTTTAATATCCTGTGGTAAGTATGTTCTTCCATGTAGTTTAACATCATCTTGTAAGGATGTTGGAAATGTCATGAAAGTTAGGAAATGTCACGGTTGGGCCTAAAGATGGAGACTTGGTCATTACTCTATATATAATGGGGTTGATAATAAAACCACACATAGTTTTAAATGTCATATCCAGTATCGGTCTTCCCCATATACAAGGATGTGGTAATTTTTATATTTTTTCTGATTGGGCCTGGTGTTGGAAATTAGAGCATCACTACATATCCAGTGAGAGCATGAATAAATTCACATGTAGATCTTGAATTTGAAATACTCTACACATTTTTAACCCATACGTGGAGGTGGGAATTATTTTTTTGACCATTTTCATTGGGATCAAGATTGGAGATCCATGAATTACAGCATATTCAGTGATTTCCTAGAATCAATCCACATGTTGTTCTTGATTATCTTTACAGTTTAATGTCAAGTGATGAGGATGACGGTGAACTGACATGAATAAATGGAAACCTTTTGGTTAGGACCATATATGGATGTCAGAGCATCACTATGTATCTCATGAGAATGAGAATCAAACCAAACATAGTTCTGAAGATCCCATACAGTTTAATGTCATGTTGGGAGGACAAGGGTGAAATGACATGAATTAATGGGAATATTTTGGTTGGACCCAAGGGTGGAAGTCCTTCCATCACTACATATATCATGATAATGAGAATCGAACCACACGTAGTTCTAAATAATTTTTAAGTTTATAGTCATAGGACAAATACATTGAGTATACAGTTTAACGTCATGTGGAAAGGAAGCATGGTATGCCTTTGTGAGGGTATGCCCTTGATTCAATTCCTAATCTCACATGTGATATTTTTGGTGTGATAAATAAAGAATTAAAAGGGTTCCCCACCATGAAGAGACAATTGAGAGTACAATAAGGGTAGTTACCATCTTATAGTGGATGGACCAAGATATGGTATCGATGTATCCATATGTATCTCATTGTAAATGGGAATTATGGAATATTTAGTTCTATAACAACTATGTATTTTAACATCATTCAGCTAGGATGTAGGTGACACGATGTGAATATATATGGTTATAACAGATATGTGCAGTTTTATGTCATGCAGTAAGGACATTGGTTGTATAGTTTAATGTCTTGTGGTAAAGAAGAATGGAGCCTATTAGTTTAATACCATGCTACAAAGAATAATTTGTATAGTTTAATATCATATAACTATGATGAGTTATTGGGCCCACAATGATGTGGATTCCCTTATGATGACATCTACACAAATTTTTTGTTGATAAATATTTCATTGGTGGGTGGTGTGACATGCTCCCCATCCATTGTGGACAATAAGTAAGCCTCGTTGCAGTAGACCTTATATATGACGTAAGGTCCTTCCCATTTGGGTTCCAGATTTTGGGGCTTCTTTCCTGGTATAATTGGGGTTCTAAGAACAAGCACCAGTTCCCCATGGAGGAATGAGAAGTGGAGAACTTATTTATTGAAGGGTTGTGGAATCTGATTCTAGTAGACCTCACAGTTGTTTGGTGTGCATAACAATTTCTCATTAAGCCTTTCCAATTCATCTAGTCTATTTTAAAATTTCTCATCATCTAATAGTTTCCTATAGATGGATACTAAAAATGAGGGAATCTTTACCTTAATTGGTAACATTTCCTCTATCTCAAACACTAATGAGTATGGTGTTTCTTGTGTATTAGTATGAATGGTAGTACTATAGGACCATAAAGCATGGAAGAGTTTGTCTCACCAAAAATTATAAGCCTTGTTCACTATCTTCTAGATTATATTTGAAAGAGTCTTATTAAAGGTCATTGTCAATCCATTTACTGGTGCATGGTAGTGAGATGAGTGATTGGACTTGACATTGTACTCATGGTACAACTTCTTCAATTTCGTAAAATAGAAATTGGTGTCATTGTCCATAAATATTGTGTGAGGAACCTAGAACCTGGTGATGATATTGTACATTAAAATTTTGATGATGTTCTTCATCCCAACTTCCTTGAGGGGTATCACCACATCCCATTTGGAAAAGAAGATGGTAGGATTAAGTATGTAGTTTAACTACGTAACTGTGGTTGGGGGATATGAACCCATGACATCCATCCTCCAAACAGAAAACTGCCAAGAATATATAGATGTATGTAGAAATTCTAGCAGTTGAGAGATGATTTTTTTTAATTGATTTGGAATGCATTAAATTTATTTTTGAATTCCACAGAGCCTTTTTTCTTGGTTTTCTAGTAACAGCATAACCTGTTGATCTAGTGGGATAGCTTGATCCCAAATTGATGGGAACCATAAGATCCCACAATGAATTATTCCATGATGATTAAAATATCTCATTTTTCTATGAATTTGAGGAGGATCCTATCAAATCCACACTTATAAAGAGTTTTCTTCTCATTTGGGCCATCTTTCAGAGAAAATTTCATTGCATAGTGTCGAATTTGTTCCATTAAATATCTATCTATTGGGAGAGTCCCATTTTTCATATATTCAATTATGGCCTCCATCCATCTAGGGGTTATTAGTGGAACATTATGATATGGGGTGGGGTTGACCTGATTGATCACTTCTATATCACATATGATAATTCAAGAGACCATTCTTCGATGTGTAATACAGAAAATTGATTCTTCCTGATCAGGGTCATCCGAGATGGTGGTTGTATTGTCTAATTTGTTAGCATGAGTATTCTATAATTGGGTAACCTAATGGAATATGGAGTCAAAAGGTAATTCTAACATTAGACCCCGAACATATCCCATGAGTGGGGATAATTCCTCCATTTTGATGTTTTATTCTCTATTTACCTAATTTATCACAAAATTTGAATCCCATTTGATGTTTAGGTAGGATATTTATAGCATTAGGTCTAATTAAAATCTAGAGATGATGGATTTTTATTCTACTTAATTATTTATACAGCCTTCAAATGGTGATAAATAGTATAGAAAATCTTCTTTATTAGGAGAGAGAGATACAGTCCAAAGGCCAAACTTATTTCACTTCAGGTTTTCCATCCTTATTTTGATTGGACTTTGTGAGGTGTCATCAAAATACATCTCCCATGTCGGAGGAGTTTCATGGGAATAGATGACCTCTTCATCTATAATCTTGGTCTCTTCTGGCATATTTGTTGGGGAATGATTCTCTACAAGGAAATCAGTGGGGGTTGTCCTTTCACTAACATATGGGAAAAATGAATGTCACATTGATGAATAATTACTACCCATCGGACCTAGCACCCAATCAACATTGGATGAACATGGATTTAGTTGAGAGGATCAATATAAGAGACCAACTGGGCTTTGTGATGTAGCATGTAATGCCTTATATTTTTCATTGTGAAGATCAGTGTGAGGAAGTTCTTCTTGACATCAAAGTATCAGATTTTAATATCTAGAATAGTCTGGCCAAGGTAATAGAGACTATTATAGCTCCCTGTATCATTATTTTCTTTGATGAGGTCTCCAAATGAGCATTCTATAGAGGGAAAATATAATATGATTGGTATCCCTTATACTGGATTCGTCAAGACTGGTTGGTGCGGCATGTACTTCCTGGGATTTTTATGGCTTTTTTGATTCATCATCCCATTGGAAGTTGATTCCCCTTTTCATTATCATAGTGAAGGGGAGATCATTTCTAGACAGGTTGGTAATGAACCATATATTTAAGTGAGGTTCCCCAAGATCCCCCTAAATTATTTGATATTTTTGGGAGGTCCCATTTCTAAAACATCACTAGTATTCTCTGGGTCAACCTCATTGTCGTAGTGGTGAACCCAAAATCCAATGAACATTCCCAACATTCCCCTAAAAGTAATTTTCAACAGATTCAGCTTCAGACTATGTTTTCATATCTTGCTAAAAAAAATTTAGTTTGTAAAGTAATCACACCACTATTGAAATTTTACAACCAGGTTGTAGACATAACATTCTTTTATCTTTCCCATGAATGGATTGATGATATGGAGCATGGACATTGATATGTGGTAATATCATTATTCAAGAAAAAGGGAATTTCCTGATAGAAAAATATTCCTTGAGGTTCTCTGAATGTATTAGATTTTCCATATTTGGGGGCCATATTTATTTATTGTACCCAGAGTACGCATCCATGAATTAAAGAAATTGGAAACTAGTTGTTTCATCAATCAAGAGTTTGGTTATTGGAAATGGGAAATCATCCATTTTAAAATGATTATTAAGGTCCCTGAAGTCAATCTAGACCCTAATATACTCATTCTTCTTCTTGACAGGGATGATGTTTGCAAGCCATATTGTGTATTTCACTTCTTGGATGATGTTTTATTTGATAAACTTGTTAAAATCTACTTCTATATTGGTGGCATGAGAGTAATGAATCCTCCTGGCTACCAACTTGAATCCTTGATGCTCATCCGATAACCCGATGTGGTGTGTATCCACATAGGGGTTCAATCTAGGATTTCTTTGTAGTTCCATGCTAACAAATATCGATGTTTTTTTTTGAAATATGATGTACATTTCTTGAGATTCAAGGGGAATAGAGGAACTAATTAGTGTAGGTAAAGGGTATTACATTGTTCCCATATTTATCTTCCAGAGTTCATCAATGGTGGTGGAAACACCCTCCTCAAATGTTGGAGGGGTGTTCCTGAGGTTAGCCTTAAATTCATCCATCTCAGAATCTATGGATACATTTTCAAATAAAGATAGTAATAAATGTGGTATGTTTTCATTATCTAGGTGAGATAGGCCATGAGAATATACATTGACATTCCCAATTGATTGAGTTGCTTCGGAAAGATGTCGAGGCTGATGTCACTAGTGCTTTAACTAGGGATAAGAAGGGCATGGAACTCTGGAAATTTATCGAAGACCTAAACCTAGTCTATGGGAAGTAGGTATTCATCATCGATCATACTCCAAAGATTCACAGGGATGGTCCCAAAACCATTGGGAGTGGCCAAAAATACATCATTATTCCACATTTTTCATTTTCCTCCATTTTTATATAAATATTATTTAGAATATGTGGCCCTGCAATTCTCAAAGGGAGCAATATCACCATATAGTATGCTGACATTTCTATTCATGCTATACTGTAGACACTGAGGGAATGTTGAAGGTATACCTAGGTGGATATGGATCCAGGGACTTCTATGTAAGACGTTATATGCATTGTCTTGTTGGATTACCATAAACACAGTGTTTGATGTATGATCCTCAAACTAGGCTTGAGTTTGATCTTCCATAAAGGTCTTTTATCATGCTTATCGTACCCTTGTATGGTTAACTTAGTGGGAGAAAAATCCCCTTCACCAAATCCAAAATGTTTTAGGGTTCATATAGGGGTAAAATTTATCCTAGAACCATTATCAATTATGTCCCTTGGGAAAATGAAATTATTGAGTATTCCCAAGACAAATAGGGCATGATGTGTCCTTGAAGGGAATATTCCTAGACTTGATCAGTGAATGAGATGACGATATGAAATTTTGATTCCATGGTCTCCACTTGATAGTCTTTGGCTATCGTGACTTCTATATGGAACTCTTGTGGGCTCTATAGGGATTCAACAAGTGCCTCCCTAAGTTATTTGGAAAGATGGAGTGCATTGAGGATAGAGATCTTGGATGGTACTACCACCAGCTATTTCAAAACATCATAAATTTGTGCTAGATGTAGGTTCTTCCACGTATGGGGTTGATTATGAATGCGAGGATAATGAGATGAGGCATTAATGGTGGAAGAACCTAGTGTATGTGAAGGGTTGTGGTAAAATATTCTTTCAGTGGTGTTGGTCATTGTTGATACTTATTTTTCATCATAGAGTCTAAATGAATGGAAAGGGAAATGACTTAGCATAAATTGATTCATCCTTTGAAGAAAATGTCAAGATTTGACAAAGCCATGAACAAGGGTTCTTTTCCATTCGTGTCATGCAAGTTCCCTCATAGTTGCACAAGTACACTTGTTCGCCGCTTAATGGTCAGGCAGGTGAATTGCGCGCCCTCTTTGAAATTTCGCCCAGGGTCTCTCAAAGCCTATAAATACCCCTAGTGGGCCCCCCATTTCGACGACGGAAAAATCCAATATCTTCACATTTGAGCTCCTAACTCCCTAGTCTCTTCACAAAGATTATGAACACTTATAAGGTAATTTCTTACCTAGAATGGAAGATATAAAGAGAGGAAGGAAGGCCTATATGTTGAAACTCATCAACACCTGCACGCCTGGGTGGCCAGCCCTTAAGGGAAATGGCCACACTTGCGTGCCGCCTTACCCCTTCCAAATAACTTGTGTGCCTCTCTTCTGGAAGTCTCTAGGGGTAGTATTAATGGCTTGAGCCAATCCTTTACCAAGTTGTACCCTACGTATTGGTCATCGCGCAAGTACCTATTTGTCGCGCAGGTACACCTGTGCAACCAGTACTTGTGCGCCCACTCAGTACTTGCACGCCCATGCAGTACTTGTGCGCCCCTCTCTTTTTGGGTTCCCTTCCTGCCCATTTCATCCCTCTTACACCTATCCACCTATCCTCTTCAGGATTAAGCCTTTAGAACTCTCTCCAAAGGAATTTATGGCATGATTTATTTGTTGGATTCCTTATCTGAAAGGAATCCTGTGGAACATCTCTCAAAACCTAGTGATTCACACATCTTTACATCACTAAAGTTAGAGAGTTCATTCATTCAACCTCATCCTTTAAGATGATAGAATCCTTAACATGGGCCTCCTTATCAGGAATAATCCCCAGTCCAAATTCTCATTAATTTAGGCACCCTCGTTAGGAGTAAGCCCCATGTCCTCATTAACTTGGGATTCCTTTTTAGGAGTAAGCCCCAAGTCCCCTAATCTGGGAATGCACCTTAGGAGTAAGCCCCAATCATACTTCCCTTAACATGGGCTTCCTTTTCAGGTGTAATCCCCAGTCTCCAAGTTCCCAAATATGGGCATCCTCCTTAGGAGTAAGCTCCAACCATGGTTCTCTTAACTTGGGCCTCCTTCTTAGGAGTAAGCCTCAGTCTTAATTTCTCTTAACCAGTCTTAATTTACTTTTGATTTGGGCTTCCTTCTCAGGAGTAAAACCCAATCATAAGTCCCCTCCTAACTTGGGCATCTTCCTTAGGATTAATCCCCAAGATTAGAGTATCCAAATCTTCATAAAGTACATATACCTTTATGGACCTTGTTCTTGGGTTTCTTCCCTGAAGTAAAACCCAATATTCATCTATTTTGGGAAGTCATACATACATAATCCCAACAGCATTGCATCTTTCGTGTCACAATTGTCTGGTTTCACCAATAACTATTATTTCCCACACCGAGCGTGACTCACATTAGCTTTGAGTGTAAAATTAATCATGACATCTTTCTTTGAGCCATCAATCATGCATAAACATCATACTCCCTTACTTGAACTACGTGGGTTCTGATTCCTTTTCTAAATAAAAGATACATAGTTAGCCCATCTACGGGTACAATCCCAACTCTGGAATAATCCATTTCCTTCTGAATGACAGTAAACTTCAAGTGCCCCACTGAGTGGCTTTAAAACCAGTATGGTCATTATAATGACCCAGAGACTTTTATGTATTGAAGGATACATTGACTAAGAATCTCTAAAAAATATAGATGATTCTCTATCAATGAAAAACCTCGAATACATCTAAATGATTCTCTAAATTTCCTACATATCAATCATTGATTTTCAGATCTATTGGAAATCACATTTTATACTTGGTAATGTAATAAGGATTCATGAACATAACATAAATCTATAAATAGATTTCCGAAGTAGACAATAATTCCCCTCAAAAGGGTGTGATGAGTCCAACCTCACATCCTCTCGACCAATACAAATTCCAAATACTCATTAGTCCACAACTAAGGAGTGTCTACCTTTGGAAAGTAGTTCCAAATCGATATGGAATCATTTGATGTTTATGGTTCTACGAACAAACCTGTTAGAAACCGATTGGAATGTTTGAACCTTCAATCAATGAGGTCATCCCCAATTCTAGAGGAAACAAAAAATGGTGAACCCAACGTGAATCCTTAACCAAGTTAAAATTATGTTTTTCTTATTTGTTAGGCCCCTATTTAAAACTCAAATAAGAGGTCCAACAAGACTGTCAAATAACATATGTACTTATCAAAAAGGTGTAGTGGCTGGACTTATCTTGATTACGTCTGTTATATCAAGTAGGAACTCTTTTCCAAAATCTTCTGCATTATAATAAAGGATTTTCTTAAGTTCATATCTATGAATGCCTCTATTATGAAAACCTCTGTTGTAAATGCTTCTGTTGCTACTTCTGCGGGATCATCATCGGCTCTAGGATTACATCACCTACTCAGTGTCTTCAATGCTGGGTATCGAATGCACTGGTTAAGGAGTATCGTCAGCACGGTACCATTCGAACTCTGGAGGATGCTCGACGAGCCCTCCTAATGAACAACTCACCCTGGTCGTCTGGACAACGACGACCAGTGATCAAGAAGCAAGCAGTGCTAACCACTGTCTCCAACCGTTTCAAGTAGTTATCCCCAGAATCCAAAACCATTCCCTCCCATATTCTGAGGAGGTGAATGATAAGGCCACTTAGGGCCATAATTCAAGGAGATAAGATTCTTTCCCTATGGATCCCACCAACAATCACCACCAGAATCGTGCGGTAGTACACCCTCAACATGATGAGGGTGTCATTTCCAAGCGTTCGGCTCAGGTTCCTCGAGCCCGAGTAGGCAAGACGAACCACTAGAGTCGGCGACCAGTTAATAGTGAGAAGGTTCTCATCTCTGCCATTTCCAGAGAAGTACACCAACATAACTTGGTGGAAATCAACAATCGGGCACACACACCCATCCGTTTTAATTCCACTATCCAGCAAACTCGTCTGGAAGCAGCACGCCAATCCCGCCAGGCAATTCCGGCAGCGTACTATAGAAAAGAACATACACCTGTTTATAAATCATCGGCTAGTCATCAGGCTCATCTGACTACATGTGATAGAGCCTACCAACCAAATGTGTTGAAAACTAGTAAAGAGGCACATACACCTTCTTACACTCATCAATCCTGCCAGAAGCCTCGTCTGTCAGTATTTAAGGAAGCTCTTCAACCACATTTGGAAGAGTGAAATCAGCAGGAACATACACCTTCTAGTATTGATCAAGCTTACCAACAGTCTCGTTTGGTAGCATTCGTAGAAGTCAGTCAGAAAGCTCCAGTGACTAACAGGAGGCAGACTCAACTCTCTGCCCCCACACATGAGTACTGTCAGAATTCAGTGACAGGAAAAAGAGAACTGGAGAATGCAAGAAAACCTACTCCAAGCATGTAATGGATGCATATCCCCGTTCCGGCTACTGAAGTCACCAAGAACATTCTGTCAATGGTGAAAAGGCATAAACAAATCCCTACTCATATTCTGGATGCCTTCCAGGATATTATAACAGCTTCAGCAGCATCTTAGGGAAAGACACATAAATCTATCCCTACTAGTGGATTGACACATCAACAATTCACTCCGGAAAAAACATGCACATCTGTTCCAGTCGAAGATGGTTGTGGGGCGTACTCCCCTATATCATAAGGACAGCCAAGTCAGGCACATACACCTAATTTGAGTTGAGATAATCAGCCTAACCTGATCATTTCTCTTGAGCAGGCACATACAGCTACCCATAATGACCACTTTCGTCAACAAGTGGTTCCTAAAATGAGTAAGAAGGTATCTAAGAAGAATAACCGCCCATCACTGTTAATAAATCAAGGGCCAATATGTAACAAGGCCTTACTCGATGCTGGAGTTCTTGATGCACTAAGACAATTATCTGTTGCAACTGAAGATTCTACACCCTCAGTTCCCAATAGTCAGGACATTAATTCCAAAGGTCTGTATCAGACACTTCCTCATGAAGGCTTACTTTAGTACAATTCAGTCGATCTTGAAGTTTCGTCTTCATATGAGAGCCACAAGAACCCTCTGTATGGCTAGAATACCAAGGAGAAAAATGTTTCATCTTTTGTTGTAACCCACCATGGTGGTCCTCCCCATGTTGATGAATTTAGCTACGAAAGTCCTCTCCGCAGTAATAATGCACATTGCCTGGAAAATTCTCCAATGGACAATGTAGTGAAGATAAATCCCTATTATCCTTAGGCACTTGAAAATGTGAAGTCAGTCATGTCTGATGATTTACCAATAGTAGGTGAAATACTTAAACAATCAGAAGATAGCCTAGGGTGTAGGTCATTCTCTGAGCCACCCCTAAGTCATGCATCTTCTAGTTTGATCAGTCAATTCTCTACCAATCTTGTTGAATCTGATGAAGCAACAAGGAAGTACCAGATTTGGTCTAATCAGGTAGAAGAATCTACATTGAATGATAAAGATGAAGTACTGAATATGAGAAAGCAACTGGAAAAAGGTGAAGTGCTAGTTATGTTTTTCCCTTTGGCTGATTCTCATTATGACATTCCCGAAATGTTGACGGAAGATGGAATTCATGATATTCATCTTAACATATGGAAACCTCTTTGTTAGTTGGAAAACAAAATATTATCTTATGATGAATATGAAAATCATATCAAAATAACAGAAGGGTTACAATACCAAATTGACTTGTCATCTATCTCAGTTTCTCGATATCTGAAGGCTGAAAAGTAGTAGAGAGCCCTTTAGCATTCATGCCTTGGCGCACTAAGAAGATTGCGCCAGTTAATCTCCAATTCCCCATCTGGTATTCATATCAGGGGATGGGGTGTTCATGGAGCACTACATTTCACTGTACTCTCTAGTCAGCAAATCCCACCAAAAATGGTTTCATGCAATGTTATTGCCCATAGTTTTCTATAGCCAATGGGCTTCATTTGTAATCAAAGGCTTGCTCAACTACAAGACTCAACTAGTTCTTCCCAAAATCAGGAATACAAAGAACAAGTTGTTGAATTACTCTTACATCAAGAAAATGATGATATTGAAGAGACCTCTCGTTTGGAGCAAGCACATCACCAAGTGACAGAAGTGTCAAAAATAATCCAATGGTCTTTTGAACCGGGTGATAAGAGTGGATGTAGGTTGATGCATCCAGCCAATTTCCAAACTATAGTCTGTAAGATCAGGAGATCTTTCAAGAAGGTCTCAGATGTATCATGTCAAGAACCACCCCAGCTTTCCAGATTGGGGACTCTTTTAACCCAACCCTCGAAATCAACAAATAGGATTCGAGGAATTGAGCAGGAATAGCCCCAGCCCACAGGACTGGGGACTTTTTCAAATCGTCAATCTCTCCCTCAGAGAAAGTCAGTCTTCTCTCGATTAGGTAAGAAGCCTCAAGAGGAACAAAGAGCCAAATTATCAGGAGATTACCTCCAAATTATGATTCGTCAATAAGTTTTTGAGGGATCAAATAAAAAAAGGTAATGTCTCATCAGGGACATTGAAGAAGGAAATATCGTAGAAATACTGATAGAATAAATGAAATGTGTTTTGCGTCAATCAATGTCATCAATGCCATTGTTGCTGATCCACCAGATGAGGTTCACTCAGAGGGATCAGATGAAGAGTTTCCTTCTCAAGAATTTTTATGCATAAACACAAATGAAGAAGGTGTGCGTACACGAAATCAAAGGATTTCCCGGAATCTAGGTAATCCTTCAAGTAACCCACTTCCCCCTCTCCGAAAGGGATCCAACAGGGGGAAAGGCAAGAATCATGTTATATACCCTTACTCTGTAGAAGGTCAATCTCTTTCACTAGAGAAAAGATTTTCACAACAAGAGGAAGAAATGAAGGAATTACGGAGGTTGAATGCAGAACTACTTCAGGGCAGTCTTCCTCCTAAGTATGCTGGAGTCAGTCAGCCAAGGGAATTTGTTGCGGCTATTGAGATGGATCAAGAATATCCTCCTTTATCAGTACACCCTCACTGGTCTAATCCAATGGGTCAAGTGCAACAACAATTGGCGATGCTGCCATCGGTTGTAGTACCAACTTCCACATCTGTACCAACTCCAGTCATTGCACCTGTTTTGGTCCATGCTCAACCGGATGTTTCTCAAAATTTAATAAATATTATTGAGTCATCAATATCTCGGTTGGAAGATATGGAGGGAAATTGTGATCGAATTCAACTAGAAAAGAGAGCTTACCCTGAATGGATTGATGCAATTCCTCCCTCATAAAATTTTTCAAGTACGACATTCCCAATATTTAATGGTTCGGGAGATCCAGAGCAACACTTAACACAATTTGTTTCTCATTGTGATCCTATGATGGGAACCCTTCAGCAACAAGAAGTCGTTAAGCTCAGGTGTTTTGTACAGTCATTACAAGGACCTTCTTTTGTCTGGTACACATGCATGAAATCTCGGTCAACTACCGGATGGGAGGATCTTCGCAAAAAATTCCTTCTTCAGTTCAGCTCAACATTGCCAAAGACAATAGTTTTTTATCTTACAAACTGTAAGAAAAGGGATAATGAAAGGGTCTCATATTTCATTGCTTGCTGGAAGGGATTAACATATTCTCTAAGCTTACACTCCCTCAGGAAGAATTGTTGCCAATCTGTGTGGAAAATTTATGTGATGAGTTTTGCACGACATTGATCCCTGTGAAATACACAGGAGGGTTTCGAAACATTACTTCAATAGCTCAACACATTTAAGACTCTCTTATAAAGACTAAGGATAAAGCTCTTGTAATTCCATCCTCTCTAGGAAGGAGAATGGGTAAAGCAGAGACTGCTATAGTTATTCTTAAACAAGCACTTGAACCTACTTCTACTTCAAGGCCTTCATCTTCTCGAAGGGCTCCACCTCCTGAGCATCAACAACCGAGGTCGTTTCTTCAAGACGATCAAAGAGATCAAAGACAGAAACAATTTAGGGATCTAAAGAGAAAAACATACTCTTTACGAAATTAACATGTTCCTGGTTACTTCATTTCGGCTCTAGAAAATAATTTGGTTCAATTGCCAAATCCAAAGAGGCCGAATAAATAAGGAGATGAAGATCGTCCCAATTATTTCCCATTTCATCAGATGTTGGGGAATCCCATTCAGGAGTGTTTTGTCTTCAAGGACCTCTTGTAGAAAATGGTCGACTTGGGACAAGTTAAACTGAAAGGTTCTTCATCTCATGTATCATGTGTTACTGCTTCAAATCCAGAGGACGAGGGCGAGTGGCAAGAAGTCAAGAACAAAAATGTGCAAAAATATGATGATTGGATGATCATAAAAACTATCAACCGAACTCATGCCATTTTGAGAACGCAATTGAAGAAACCAATTATGTCTTCTTCCATGAATTCCGTAACAAAACCCTCTTCATCAGGGGGAAAATCCTCAAAGAAATGGCATAATTCAAAGAAAGAAGAAGAATCAGAAGAATATGAGTCTATGTCAAAGCCCAATTTGTCTTTGACTTTGGAAAATTTAATGCCATATACTTTTAAGTCGCTGGAAACGCCCCAATAAACGGCATAGGCTAAACAAGCTAATCAGGAAGAGACTTCATCAGATGAGGAGTTGATCTTCGGTTATGTTAATATGATTCAATTAATAGATCCATATTCTAGTTGTAGTTTTTATTTTGATGAGCCCGAGTTCCCTGTGGAAAACAGAGGAATCAGAGGAATTTCTAGAGGCTCAGGATACAGGGGAAGACGTGGATCTTTCAGAGGAAACTATTCCAATTATACCCCTTCTAGAACTGTGTATGTAGCAGAAACTCATGGCAGAGCCCTTCAACGAGCTCAACAAGAACAATCAAGTTCATCCACACAAGAAAGACTCATCCCTATCACAATTATTCTAGAATATCAGTTGAAGGTTCCACCTTCTTCATCTTACTATGTAAATAGACCTAATCGGTCTAATCTTCCAAATCCAGTAGTGTTACCAACTCCTATCCCGGTACAAGATGCATCAAATTCCAAAGCATCTACTTCTAAGGTACCTTCGAAACCACATGTTCATTTTGGGAAATGTAGACCTTTAGATCAAAAGTATGATGTATTGAAACACTTGGCCCAATTACTAGCCAAGTTATCAATTTTGGATGCCTTGAATTTATCAAAGGATCTTCGGGATGCACTCATCAAGGATTTTTCAAGTCCTCGGGAGTTTGAAACTGAAATTGATGCGGCTGAAGACTACCATGTTGAGAATAATCCTGCAGAATTCCATGCAGTGATATCTTTCACAGATGAAGATGAAGATGAAGATGATGTCGTTCATGGACATATCAGACCATTAGAATTATCTGGAAAGTTCAATGTTGTAGACGTCCGAAGAGTCTTAATTGATAATGGTTCAGGAGTTAACCCCATCCCCATTCGTACACTTCGTCGATTTGGCCTCACTGAATCTGATTTATCTCATTCTACTTTTATGTTACAAGGATATGATAAAAATGATAAAGAACTACTGGGAAAGATTACAATTAGAATTCGGTTTGGTGATCTTGCATCCAATTCAGATTTCAGGGTTGTTGATCAAGATTCAGCCTTCAACATCCTGCTTGGTAGACCCTAGCTACATCGACATGCAGCTATCCCTTCGTCACACCATCAATGTCTCAAATATTGTTTCGATAGTTAAATTGGGATAGTGTATGGTGATAAATCCCCATTCAAGACATGTGAATCTCAATACATTGAGGCGGAATTCTATCACATAATGGGAAAATACAAATCCTCAAAAAGGGAGATTACCAAAGTTAATGCTCTATATGGTTTGGAAAAGATTCCAGTAAACCAATTTACACAAGTGAGTACGGATTATGTATTTCCTATCAGTCAAATTGATGGGATAGACCCAAATCAAAATACTCTTATGGAAACTTCCTTAATGTCAATTATGGTAATTAACCCAGACAGCATGGGAGAAATTGGTGATCCACCAAGTAATGATGAACGCTCAAATGGAGATGTATTCATTTCATCCACTAAAATCCAACAAGTCTATACTTATCCAATCGATCCAGAAGAGGTTATATCAATGTCAGAGGTGAAAAATGATGTCGATTCTCAATCCATCATCTCCTCTTTATTACTCAAGGAAGACCCTTCATCATCAATCGGGTCGGAAATGGAAGCTTCTTCTTCAAGATGTTCAAATTTTAACATTTCTTCTAATTATGGAAATTCTACTTCTTCATCCACTATGCAAGTAGAAACAGAAGAAATAACACATGTTGAAGAAGAAGAGGAAGATATCAGGGATGCTCCTCCAGCATTTGAAGAGGGTAACTCTACCACCCTGGATGAACTCAGAGAAATAAATCTGGGTACAAAAGAAGATCCACGCCCCACTTTAATTAGTGCGACCATGACTCTTGAAGAGAAAGAGATGTATATTTCCTTTCTAAATAAAATTTTATATATTTTTGTTTGGAACTATACAGAGATGACATGGCTTGATCCTAATGTTTCCACTCATTGTTTGGGTTTTCCAGAAGAACATCGAGGATTCAAACAATCCGCTAGAAGAACACACCCAACCTATGCTTCCAAAATTTAAGTTGAAGTGGATAATCTTATCAAAGCTAACTTCATCAGAGAAGTTCAATATCCCAAATATTTTGCTAATATTGTCTCAATGAAAAAGAAAAATGGGAAAATTAGAGTTTGAATTTATTTCAGTGATCTTGATCGGAATTTTCCTAAGGATGATTTTCATGTTCTGATTACAGAACTCTTGATTGATACAATAGCTGGATATGAAGCACTTTCCTTCATGGATGAATATTCTGGATATAATCAAATCCAAATGGCTCCTAAAGATGAAGAATCTACAGCTTTTAGAGCACCTCAGGGTGTGCTTTTCTATCGGGTAATGCCCTTTGGCCTAAAGAATACAGGTACAACATATCAGCATGCCATGCATCGTATCTTCAAACCCTTTCTGGGTAAGTTTGTTGAATGTTATGTGGAAAATTTTGTGGTTAAATCCAAACAACATTCTAATCACTTGGCTGATTTGGAAATCATATTCCACAAACCTCAGCAACATAATTTGAAGATGAACCCCTTAAAATGTGCTTTTGGGGTAACCTTAGGAAAATTTCTCAGCTTTGTCATACTCCATCGTGGTATCGAGGTTGATCCTAAGAAGAAAAAGTCAATCCTTGGTATGTCACCTCCTCGAAATTTAATGTAATTGAGAGGACATCAAGGACACTTGGCCTATATTCTGCGTTTCATCGCAAATTTGGCAGGAAAAAGTTTACCCTTCACCAAATTGATGAAGAAGGGAGTCACTTACCAGTGGACTAAATATTATCAAGAAGCGTTTGATATTCTCAAGAATTATCTCTTGAGTACACTGGTGTTAATGCCACCTGTTGAAGGAAGACCTCTTATCCTCTATGTGACATCTTTAGAGTGATCATTGGGGACCTTTTTTTGCTCAAAAGAATGATGCTGGGAATGAAAACAGCCTCTACTATCTTAGTCGGACTATGCTTCAAGCAGAAACCTAATATTCAAGTACTGAGAAATGTTTCCTAGCGTTAATCTTTGTAGTTCAGAAGTTGAGAAAATTCCTACAACATCACGAGGTCCAATTGGTATCTTGCAATAACTCGCTCAAATTCATCGTTAGTCGTCCAATGCGTACAGTATGTTTGGAAAGGTGGGCAGTTATTTTGCAGCAATTTGATATTCATTATGTGTCTCAAAAGTAAATAAACGGCCAAGCTCTTGCTGATTTCCTTATTGAACACTCTTCAGTGGAAGACACATCTTAATATATTGAACTCCCTCATGATGAAGTATTCTTTATTCAATAAAGTATTCAAACATGGGAAATGTACTTTGATGGTGCTTCCAGAAGTCCAACAGGGAGAAAAATGGATAATCCTAAATTCAACAAAGTTGGCTTAGGAATTGTGCTCATTTCTCCAGAAAAGGCAGTGTTACATTATTCTTTCTCATTATTGGGAGGCGGTACAAATAATGAAGTGGAATACCAAGCTCTTATTGAAGGATTGGAGTTGGCGCTTCAAGCACAAGTGAGTCACTTAAAGGTGAAAGGTGATTCAGACCTGGTAATCAAACAAGTCAATGGGGATTACAAAATCAGAAAAAAAGAACTAATCCCTTTGTATGATTACATCAGAGAGTTAATGGAGAAGTTTCTTTTGGAACTGACATTTTCTTATGTCCCAAGATCACAAAAAGCCCAAGCTGATGCACTGGCGAATATAGCCACAGCTCTGGAAGATCCAAATCGGGACGAGGCAACCATCAGTATTGCCCACCGTCGTACAATTTCACCTTATATTCAATCCTGAACAGAGGAAATCAATGAAATTAGTCCCATCTCTGACCCATATGGTCATACTATAGGATGCATGATACCAATCAGGGAATACCTTCAAAATGGAACACTTCTGCCTAATAGATTCGGAAAAGAACAAGTCTGGAGACGTGTGGTCAATTTCACTCTTTATGATAGCCCAGATCCCCTAGAGAAAATTCTCTACAAGTGTGGTTTTGATGGATTTCTCTTCAGATGTATTGATGGTGAAGAGACAATGGTTGTCATGAAAGAAGTGCATGCAGGAGTCTGTGGTGCCCATCAGTCTGGACATAGACTATCTGATCAAATTCTAAGGCTTGGATATTTTTGGCTTTCAATGATGAAATATTGTGTTGATTTCGCAAAGAAGTGTCATCATTTCCAAGTACATGCCAACTTCATTCATCTACCCCTTGAGTTTCTTCATATAGCTAAATACTCATAGCCATTTTCCACATGGGGAATGGATATAGTAGGACCTTATCTTTCGGCTACATCCAAGTAGTTTAAGTATATTATTACTGCTACTGACTTCTTTTCCCAATGGGAAGAGGCAATACCCCTCTAAGAGGTCAGTTCTAAATGCATTGTTAACTTGATCAAGTCTAACATCATTACCATATTTGGTGTCCCTCATACCATATTTATGGACAATGGAACCAATTTCTGTTCATCCGAGGTGATGAAGTTGTATCGAGAATACAACATCAAATCCAATCATTCATCTCTGTATCTTGTAGAGGCCAATGCCTATATAGAAGCTTTCAACAAGACTCTATCAAATATACTGCAAAATATGGTGGATAAATATAAGAAATCATGGCATGATAAACTCTTTCACGCTTTATGGGCTAATTGAACCACCACCCACACTGCAACGCGGTCAACTCCATATTCATTGGTATATTGAATGGAAGCATTTTTGCCAATTGTGGTTCAACTACCCTTGATCAGGGTATCCATTTGTGATCTCTCATCTACATATAAACAATCTCAAAAGCGATTGGATGAATTGGAACAGTTAGATAAGAAAAGATTGTGCACCTTTCACCACATGGAAGTCTTCCATAATTGAATAACATGAGCTTTCAAGAAAAAAGTTAGTCTTCATTTATTCATTCAGGGAGAATTGGTATTGGTTCTTAGAACTCCAATGATACCAGGAAAGAAACCACCCAATCTTGAGCCAAAATGAGAAGGACCTTATTTAATACATAAGGTCTACTCCAATGGAGCTTATTCTTTAATATCAATGGATGGAGAACTCATAACTACTCTAACCAATACTAGATTTCTGAAGAAATATTTTGTATAAACAAAAAATACACCAAGGGTCCATGCATATGAATTTAAACTATTAGCCCTTTCATCCAACATGATGTTAAACTGTGACGTCCAGCACGACGTTAAACTGTGATGTCCAACATGACGTGAAAAGGTGATGTCCAACATGATGCTAAACTGTGACGTCCAACATGACGTTAAACTGTGACATCCAACATGATGTTAAACTGTGACGTCCAAACTACATGACGTTTAACTGTACAGAAGCCCCTTATGTCCAGCAAGACTTTAAACTGTGTCTTGTTCATCGTCCTATACAACGTTAAACTATACAGTTATGGTCCATGCATATGACCTTAAACTATTTGCACCATCATCCAACATGACTTTAAACTGTGAAAAAGTCCCTTTCGTCCAACATGACGTTAAACTGTGTCCTTTTTGTCCTTAATACATGACATTAAACTGCATAGTCCCCCTTTCATCCAACATGATGTTAAACTGTATTGTCCCCATCATCTTAGCTACAAGACACTAAATTGTACAGCACCCTAATACGTCCTACATGATGTTAAACTGTATTTTGTCCCTGTTACGTGACGCTAAACTGTGCAGCACCAATAGTCCTAACTACAAGACATTAAACTACATAGTCCCTTCATATGTCCAACATGACATTAAACTGTGTATCGTTAAGTTTGTTTCCACCTCTTGTTTCTCACACCGAGTATGACTCACTTGAGCTTAGAGCAAACTTCAACCATAACACCCTCTCTGGGCCTCTAACCACGCGTAAGTCCTGACACTATTTTTTAGGTTGTTTTACCCAAGAACAACTTGATTACTAATTCCTTAATTAATTGAATTACGCTGACTTTGATCCTTGTCTTCCAGGCTGGGTACGTAGGAAACCTCCCAAGGTTCAATCCCAAAACCAATCTCTTCACATTGGTTCACCTTCGTCCTTGCTATACGACGTTAAACTGTACAAAATTTTTGTCCGGTATGACAATAAATTACAATATTATTTGATACCCTCATCGGAGAGAGAATCATTATTTACATTGATTTTCAATCATGTTATATTTCAAAGACTATGTGCATACATGGTAATGCCTGAACCTTTTATCTTGGGTCAAACCATCATTGCACTAAAGTCCCCTTTTCACCCTTCACTTGTATAAACCAAATCTGTCAGAGGGTATTTCTAGAACTACGTGGGCTTGATTCCCATCCTTATGGGATATGTAGGAATGTTCAAGTGTCCCTCAAATCCAACCCCAAGTCTTTTGGGCCTAACCCCAAATTCCTCTTTCAGTCCCTTGGATGAAAAGTCCCTGTGAAAACACACACTGTGTATTCATTATAATGGTCCGAGTTATATGACCCTAAACTAAGATCTCTTAAAAATTCATCCCAAATGATGTTAAAATGTATTTCTTGAACTACGTGGGCTTGATTCCCATCCTTATGGGATACATAGTGAAGTCCAATATTTCAATTCAGGATCCAGCCACAACATGATTATGGTTAGCATTGATCTATGAATATCTGCATACATTTGACAATACCCATCTTTATATGTCATAATCCTAGTGTTAAATACTTCCAGATCTTCATAACCCTTTTCCAAACTTCTGGTCAAAAAATGTCCAATTTCTGAGAGTTCTTTTTTCTGACTATGCAGCGTGTGCCCTTAGGCGGACTTGCATAAACAGTCTACATAATAGACTTTTCACCCAAAAGATACTATTATTTGACTATTCACCCAATTCCCTTAGGTGGCCCTTCATAATTCAACCACCTAACAGGTTCGTTAAATAATGGTAACTTCATTCATGGAAAGAAAACCTCTTTTGTCCTTAGTTGTCTTAACGAAAATATGTAAGGACCCACAAAAAATAGCCATCCTTAACATATTCTCCCCATGTTCTTTTTCACGATCTGAAGGTATTCAAGTCTATGGTTTATATTCCTCTTCCCTACGTTTGGGTCAGACCTTCGTAGGAGTGACATTCATCCATTTCTTAGATGGTCTTGTTTGGAAATATCTTCTCCATATTCAAGTACCTCTCTCCATACAGCAAACTCTATGCTTTGGAAAATTTGAATCCCCGTAAACTTCCACTGGCTTTTTAGCAGTAGAAAAGTATATTTATGAGAGTTCTTTTGTCTGACTATGAAACATGTTCCCTTAGGAGGCCTTGCATAAACAGTCTACATAATAGACTTGTCAGCCAAAAGATGCTATTATTTGACTATGCAGCCAATGCCCTTAGGTGGCCCTACATAATTCAACCCCCTAACAGGTTTGTTAAATAATGGTAACTTAATTCTTCATAACTACTTCTTATAATTCCTTTTAGCCCTTTTTCGTATCATTCCTCAGATTCAAAATTTCTTAAGTCATAGTTTACATGTTTTCCTTCATACTTGAGTGTGGTAAAATGTCTTCAGATAAGTTTTCAATGAACTAAGTCAATTTTAACCCATTCGGTCGAATCTATTTCGACCTTAAACATTAGCCATTTTATGTCTGAAGTGCATGACTTTAACCTACTCACAAAATAAGTGGTAACTCTGAACAAAAGTCAAGTTCTAGATCACTAAACATACATTTTGTATGATTTAGGTAATATTGAGAAATTAAAAGATTCAAAGTTTGTATGGTTATTTATAATAATCCTAGTAAAAATCAAACTACGCTTACCAGGCCCATTGGATTAGGTAAAAATCTAAAGTAGGTAGCAAAGAAAAATGCGTGCACAAATTATTGAATATGAGAGTGTTTTTCATTTGATGCACAAGAATTACAAGGACATCCACAGACTGGATTCTCCTATCTTTTCCTGGAATTACAAGAGACTATCAACATAAGTCTTCACTTGATGTACAACATCCCGAGATTCATCACCATCCACTTGAAGCATAGGCACTCGACCAACATCACTCTTTTGAGCTTGATGGAATTCTTTCTTGGCATCCACGATGGCTTTCATACCACTCGTTTGAGCTCCCTCCAGTGAATTGTTCAGTTGGTCAAGTTCCCCAGTAAAAACATCTAATTATTGCTGAAGGTGAATTTGTTGGACGACTTTATCATTGATCTTGTGCTTCAGGTCCTTCATCTTGGCAGTATAGTTAGCCTCAGCTTGGGATACAGCAGCCTCAAATTCATTGATATTGGCTGACAACTTCACCCTGGTCAGATCTTCATGACACTTCTGTTCTTTCTCCCTCATTAAGATGACTTGCTTCACTACGGCATGGATCTTTTGATATCCAAAACCGCCAAGTCCCAGCATGACAAACAGGGATGACAGTCGCAGGATCTTTGATGATAGCTCTTCAAGAGGCACTTCAGATATGATTTACCATTATTTTTCCATGCCTTGCATCGTGAAAATTGGAGTGACTTTTTTACTTCTAGATCTGACTCAGCATCACTTTCACAGGGGGGAATGTAATCTGGGATTAATGCACTTAAAGAAGTTCCCTGTTCTACTCCTTCCGCCCAGACCTGTGATTCTTTTCTTTCAATTCCAATTGGGGTGGAGGCTGAGGCCTCACCTCCAGATATAGCCACTGAAATTGATGGCCCTGCATAATCAATTTAAAGCTTTGGTTAGTTTCAAAGGATAACAAATGTTAATTGATTTCCTTACAAATTAAGTACAGTCGCAAATATTGTTATCCCTTACCTAACGGTAGATCAGAAACCTGAGAATGCTCCTCCCCATCTTTGCTAGTTTCGATAGGGTTTTCAGGATGAGTTTGGGGAAGCTCTACTGGGTTTAGCTCCACCTGTGCTAATGTCTCTACAATAGTAGGGTTTTCTGTACCCCCTTCAGGCATGGGTAGTTCAGCAGCTTGCTCAGACAAAACAGCACATTTGAACCAATCATGATTAGACATGTAATAAGAAGTTATTTTTAATAGGATGAAATATAACACTCACATCCATAATCTTCTAAATTAAATGTTAATTTAACATGATTTATAAAATCTTCGAAAGATGCGCCAAGTTCCATCATTTAATCTAATGTCATCTCAGAATCCAGGTTAATCTTACCAGTGGGATAATTTTATGTGCCTTCTTGGAAACCTTCATCCTACGGTCCCTGACCCTGTACAGCATCTTTAGATAAAATCGCAGCATCAGTTGCAATAGCCTCCAAAATCTCTAATGTAGGGGTTGAACCTGGAGTATCATAGAATGGAAGTCAGTCGATAATTAATTCAACATTTCATTAAGCATTGTTAACTTACCAGAAGAAAGTTCATCTATTCTTGCAATAGTAGTAGGAGGGATACTGGGAATAGATGTTGGATCTTCTCGAGGAGTAGGCAAGTCAGTCTGAATTTGCGATTGTTCCACAGCACCCTCTATGGTCTTCAAAGGAGTATCAGTCCTTTCCCTCAGAGGGGAAATTGAAGAAGCCCCTACAATCCCCAAAATTATGAGTAACCTTTTCATGGGTTAAGATTTATGATTATCCGAAGGACTTACCGCTACTAATTAAGCATTTAGCTATGGACATTATCCTTCGTTACCTTTGCTTCTTTGGTATTTTGGGAGTATCGGCAGTCTCCCTTATGGGCACTTGGCCAAATACGGGAGAGTGTTGTCACATACGGTATAATAATCATGGCTGATGATTCTCATCATATCATCAACTCACTTTCTAGCCAGTTCATCATCCATTTTGATTCTCTTGGGAGACATTGAATCTGCACAAAATTTGAGTGAATTAACTCTTAAATGGGTTTATTTTTCATAAAATTTGTGAATAAATTCGAAAAAAATGGCAAAGTAATTAAGGTGCGCAAGTATAGATGTGTCTCCCAAGTGTGGATGTGCCGTGCAAGTTTTTGATGCACAAGTATCGACGCGCAAATCCTATTACCTCTATAGCTGCGTGACAGTAGTGAAATAGTGGAAAACAAGTAAACTAGCGTGACGAGACCAACTTGCACGACGAGAGAAAGAAATTAGAGATCTGGTGGCTTTGCACAAGAATGACTGCGTATTTATCAGCCATTCCTCAACCCTGTGTGCCTAAAGCCAGCGCACGCAACTAGCTGTGATGATGCCTGCGCGACTTGCACTTGCGCGATTCCATCTTCGCGCTCAACACTTGCGTGCCGCCTTTCCTTTGATGTTCCTCTTTTCCTCAGAGTCATATCCTCATTTCTTTCAGATCTAACTCTAAGGGGGGGGACTTTTTTTGACACTCCTTTTTCATCACAGAGTCTAAACGAATGGAAAGGGAAATGCCTTAGCATAAATTGATTCATCCTTTGAAGAAAACATCAAAAATTGACAAAGTCATGAACAATGGTTCTTTTCCATTCATTTCGCGCAAGTTCCCACACTGCCACGCAAGAACGATTGTGCGCCACCTAATGGTCATGCAGATGAATTGCACGCCCTCTTTGAAATTTCGCCCAGGGTCTCTCTAATCCTATAAATACCCTCGGTGGGCCCCCCATTTCGACGACGGAAAAATTACAGAACTTCACATTTGAGCTCCTGACGCCCTAGTCTCTTATCAGATCGTCTGAACACTTCTAAGTTAATTTCTTACCTAGAACCGAAGATCTAAAGAGAGTGAGGAAGGCTTAAGTGTTGAAACTCATCAACACTTGTGCGCCTGGGTGTCCATCCCTTAAGGGAAATGGCCACACTTGTGCACCGCCTTACCCCTTCCACATAACTTGCACGCCTCTCTTCCAGAAGTCTCTAGGGTTTGTCTTAAAGGCTTGATCCAAGCCCCACCCAATTTCTTCCCTAAGGATTGGCCATCTCGCAAGTACCTATGTGTCGCGCAGGTACACCTACTTGACCAGGACTAGCGCGCCCACTCAGTACTTGCGCGCCCATGCAGTACTTGTGTGTCCCTCTCATTTTTTGGTGCATTTCCTTCCCATTTCACCCCTCTTACACCTATCCTCTTTAGGATTAATCCTTCAGAACTCTCTCCAAATCCATTTATGGAATGATTTCGTTGTTGGATTCCTTATCTGAAAGGAATTATTTAGAACATCTCTCAAAACTTAGTGATTTACACATCTTTACATCACTAAAGTTACAGAGTTCATTCATTCAACCTCATCCTTTAAGATGAGAGAATCCTTAACCTGAGCCTCCTTTTCAGGAGTAATCCCCAGTCCAAATTCACATTAATTTGGGAATCCTCCTTAGTATTAATCCCCAAGTCCTCATTAACTTGGGCTTCCTTTTCAGGAGTAAGCCCCAAGTCCCCTAATCTTTGAATCCTCCTTAGGAGTAAGCCCCCATCATACTTCCCTTAACCTGGTCTTCCTTTTCAGGAGTAAGCCCCAGTCTCCAAGTTCCCAAATATGGGCATCCTCCTCAGGGGTAATCCCCAACCATGGTTCTCATAACCTGGGCCTCCTTCTTAGGAGTAAGCCTCAGTCTTAATTTCTCTTAACCAGTCTTAATTTACTTTTGATCTTGGCTTCCTTCTTAAGAGTAAAACCCAATCATAAGTCCCCTCCTAACTTGGTCATCTTCCCTATGAGTAAGCCCCAAGATTGGTGTATCCAAATCTCCATAATGTACATATACCTTTATGGACCTTGTACCTGGGTTTCTTCCCTGAATTAAAACCCAATATTCATCTATTTTGGGCAGTCATACATACATAAACCCCACATCATTTCATATTTTGTGGCACAATTGTCTGGTTTCACCAATACCTCTAGTTTCTCACACCGATCATGACTCACATGATCTTAGAGTGTAAAAGTAATCATGACATCTTTCTTTGAGCCATCAATCATGCATAAACATAATACACCCTTACTAGAACTACGTGGGTTCTAATTCCTTTTCTAAATAAAGGATACATAGGTTGCCCGTATGTGGGTACGATCCCAACTATGAGATAATCCATGTCCTTATGAATGACAAAAAACTTCAAGTGCCACACTGAGTGGCTTTAAACCCAGTATGGTCATCATAATGACCAAGATAATTTTATGTATTGAAGGATACCATTGAATAAGAATCTCTAACAAATACAGATGATTATCTATCGATGAAGAACCTCGAATACATATATAAGATTCTCTAAATTTCCTACATATCAATCATTGATTTTTAGATCAAAAGGAACGCTCATTTTATACTTGGTAATGTAATAAGGATTCACGAACATAAAATAAATATATTAAGAGAGTCTCGGAGTAGATAATAATTCACCTAAAAAAGGTGTGATGAGTCCGACCTCCCATCCTCTCAACCAATGAAAATTCCTAAGCCTCATTAGTCCACAATTAATGAGCTCCTACCTTTGGAAAGTAGGTCCAAATGGATATGGAATCATCGTATGTTTCCGGTTCTACGAACAAACCCGTTAGAAACGAAATAGAATGTTTGAACCTTCAATCAATGAGGTCGTCCCCAATTCTAGAGGAAACAGTCATCTTTTCCATCCACTTTGTATATGCTGATCAAATGATTGAACCTCTGATAAGAAGTCATGCAAGACCACTGGGTGTGGAAATCATCTACAGGGTTCTGATATGCCTCTATTCTCTTTTTCAACTTGTTTTAGGACTTTACCACAAGTCTCAGTTGCATATGTATTTTCCCTAGGTACATGACCCAAATATTGGATCTGGACATGCCTGTGGTCTCGTCTATATCCTCGGTTCTTATTCATGCAGCCTCATATTCCCCATTTTGGTGCAGGAACCTCTTGCTCTAGGGAAAAATCATCATCGAGAAAGTTTTTTGACAAGTTTATCATGTTGAAAGAACCAAATATGAGTTCTTCATATGATGAGGGATACATTTGGTGGGGAAGTTCCCATATTTCATATGCTGCTGGGAAGAAATCAGCTAGAGGTAAGACATCATTTAAGGGAGAATATGAATCTTCCTCCTCCTTCTCTCCTTACTTTTAGTTGTCAATCCCACATTTGGGGGGCACAATTGGTGTATTTTTACAGGTTGATGTAAATATTATGGATTTGTGAAACTATTATTTTAGAGTGTTATGCGATTGATCAACATTATTTTGGGGTATGTAGTAGTCTATTTTTTGTGAACTCCTTGCTGAGACTTTTTTCCAATCACCCTCTTCTTCTAGTTGGATAATGGTTATGTAAGATAGCTACTCTGGGGATTTATCTGACACTACTTGTCTAAAATTGATAATTACTTTAAGGAATTATTTTAAGTTAAAGATGTTTCAGATATTATAACCCAGACATCTTTTGAGAAAATGGTAATTGGGATGACCGGTGGGGTTGACCTTGTCGGGATTCATGGGTTTCAAAACTGTGAGTAGGTTATTGTCCATAACTACCAATAATTAATTGGGAACTTTTTAATTACATAAGGTGTACACTTTATTCATATTTTATTAAAATCATAGATGACCTTGATTCCTAATTAATTCTCGATGAGGGTGATTCTGTGGTTTTCACCACTCGACATGAGGTTTTGGCCAGTTTGGGTCCTGCTTGGGTATTTAGACCGGTGATGCTACCATCTCGGGTGTGACATCTGTATCTTTTTCTCTACCTCACATTTTCCCCTATTCTATGATTGTGAGTCACGTTTTGGATTTGTTCTATATGAAGGCTTCTTCTAAACATTGGTCTATTTTAGAAAACTCCCAGAATCAATCTTGATATATGACTAGAAATAGTGGCGTCTGCAACTCATCGCTAATATTTTTAGCACATATATTCCAAAGTTTCTCTTTTGAGAGAGGAATGATGAGTGAGTAGGTTAAATAATTCAACCTTGATATATAGTTATAAACCCTCTCATTATCATGTTTTTTTAATTCTATCTGGTCGAAAATCGTTTTCTTCCTCAATGTAGAACTGAACTGATAATGATATTGATTATGAAGGTTTTCCAATCCTGACACAGATCGTACTGGCATACTATTGTACCAATCAAATGTTGGACCTGTTAGAGTATGTACATAACACCTTATCTTTGTTTCCTACTGTTGATCTTGAGGGCCCATCATTAGATCCCATTGGGACATGAAGTGTGTGGGATTTTGTTCAGGGTCACCTGAACTATCAAATGCAGAGAAGGAAGGATTTCCAAAATTGGGTGGATGTAAAGTTTCATCCACCCAGTCATGATATGATTTCCATGCAGACTGCACTGGTGTGTGTCACCCTTCCATAGATTCAATTTGAGTAGTTGGGGACTCTATGATGTTAAGAAACTCCAGGGGCACTATTACTTGATCCTCATATCACCCATAGGGAGCCAGTGGGGTTTGATGTTGTGGCCCCACTTTTATCTCCTTCTGATTTTTGATTTTCTCCAAGATTGAATAGTAGTACCAATGATGGAGACGATGATTATATAATTGATGGAGGTCATGATCATTTTCAACATCCTCATTTATGTGGACTGTCTATCTAGATAAAAAACAAATTTGATGCTCAGAGACTACACTTATTGGTGGATTGGCCATTGGATGTAGAATATTCATCTCTTCCTAATGATGATACCCAGTTGGAATATTACCTCTAATTGGATCCTCATTGAGTTATCTATGAGTTTTTATTTCTGTGTCATATTTTTAAAATCGTTCCGATGGGGAAAGAATATTTATTCTTATATGTGGTGATCAATATGTGGTTTTATCATTCCCCTTATTAATATTCTTTTATGGAGGTGGCAACTCGATAGTCGTAGGTGCCATGTTTTGGAGTCTTATTTGGTTCCTAGTGTGTACAGCCTCATTTGGTGCATCCAAGTCACCCTCCTCCTAAACCATGTCTTCCATGTCACAGTATTCTATACTTGCATATTGACAAGTATCTATTATATTAACATTGAAAAAATTTATAGAGGTTTATCAAGAAATATTGGTTGTGACATTACTCTTGACACAACATGAAGATTCGACACTATCTTCTTTAGGGTCATTATTCGAACCCTTATCCATATTGGTCCATTTTTTCTTACATCCCCAATGGGGTTTGATTATCTTTAGTAGAAATTACTACCACTCTAATCTATAAACCATGACTCTGAGGTTGTTTACAGTCATGGTTGATGAACATGTCCTGACTAATAGGTGTATGTCTTACGACAGGAGGAGATGGTGTAATATCAACCACTGATTGATTCCTCCCAACCTGGAGAAGACTGATTCCCTTTGTAGTGGTGCCGATGATGAAAATTCCCCCATATCTATGGGGTGGGGGTCATTTGGGGCCACAATTGGCATGGATTGGTCCAGTTGTTGAGAATCTAATGACTCTAGTTGGGGACTTGATGATTATTGGGATTTAGATAAAGATAAAAATACCCCCACACCAGTGGGGTGTGGGTTATTTGGAATCACTAATGATGTCTCCATGGTCCTCTCAGGGTATGATAAAACTACTGATGATTATTAATGTATAAATTTCCATATCCCAGTGACCTAGGGCTCACATGCTGCTACCAAAGGGTATATTATAAATCCTCTCATGAATTGAAAATCTGAGAGGTATAGATAGTGTTAGATATTATCTAAACCTAGGGTGAAAATTCTATCCCTTGACAGCTTCCATGGAAGATTCTAATTTTTTTAATGTGATGTAGTGCATCTGTGCTCATGTAGGATCTAGGAGCGATGGAAACCCTTGGTGAGAACCATTCCTTACAGGATGTTGTCTTGGTGACTGTAACTTTGGTCCCTATGTTTGGATTGTCATCATATAATCTTGAGGGGACCAGTTTGAAATCATATTTTCTATCCTCACTCCTCACCAATGGTTTCTAGGAAATGTTGAAGTAGGTGCATTCTGTTGGAGTAACCAACTGGCATTAGCATTACTAGGTCCCCTGATCTCTCCAGATTCCATAACATTGAAGGATGTTCCATATAAGGGAATTATATATTCCAAGGGAGAATAAAAGTGTAACACTTCATACTATACCCATCCTCAGATATAGGTTCATCACGTGGCTTCGTAGATCATATTCTAAAGGGTTGTAATGCAATGGAGGCAAGAGTCTTACAGGTTTGAATTGTGATCTTATGGGTTTGGATCATGGCCATGGAGATAGTAGCCAGGTCTAACTAGAAATATAGTATATTTATTCAATGAAGGTGACACTCCTATATAGAATAAGGGATAGGTCAATCCATCATTTGTTGATAAGTAGTCCATATATTCTAGCTTATAAAAGGCATGTAATCCATTTATAGATCCTCTTATATCATTGTAATCAGAAATAGAGAGAGGATAGAACATGATGGGTATTTTTTTTCTAGATAACTCTCTCCCAATTTTAATTTCATACTTCTTCTCATCAGACTTATACACCTCCATTTGGTCAGACCATAGAAGATGGCTCTGATGCTCGCCTGCTGATGGGAGTGGGGTGCTGCTGCAAGTTTATGGGAAACCATAAAGATTTTACCTTGATGATTAGAGAATATCTCTATACAAAAGTGTTGTAATTTGAACACCTCTCCATATGTAGTTGTCTATCCTAACGAAGCTTTTCCTTTCCCATTATATATATCATTATAAAGAGGTTGACCACGGTTGATGTCATGAGTATGGTCCCTACAATCCATCTCTAAACAACCATGAAAAGGACTATTGTGGTAATGAATGTTTCCTACTTAGGCTTCAATATAATATTCAACTAACCCTTTCAGTGTTGATAATGTGTCTAGAATAAAATCTAGGACACTAGAATTGAACAGATTAAAAGTATGGGTCATGGTTTATATCATGATCAGAATACGCTGACATGCCTTTTATAATTGTTTAGTGATATGATCTTGTTGTATGATGGTTTCGTGAACTTGTATATAACCACCTGGTGATATGGGAGTATGATCTAGTTGTTCAATAGATATTGAAATATTCTAATGAGATTTATCATTATTGATATAATTTTGTGCCTGTCTTGAGCCATGTGTCTTTCTCATTTGGTGATCATTGGTATGGATGGGTATATGAGCCTAATCTTGAGCCTTTGGAATATGCCACCATTATTTCATGGTAGGAATATAAGCCTACCTCAGGGTATGTTCCTCTATCTCATGGTGATCGTTGATTGGATCAAGAATGTGAGCATGTTCTGAATAATAATTCCTTGTCGGCATATGCCAAAAGTTCTCTGAAATGCATGAAGGAATATGAGTCCCCCTATGTTTCTTTAAAATTAGGATAGTAAAATCATTCATTGTTTTAAGTAGTAATATGTTTCCTGCTTCTGTGATTTGATTGAATATTCCAGGAAGATTCACTTAGAGGAATATGTGCATGTCTCAAGGCTTATGTCATTCTAACTAGGTTATATTCTACCACAATGTGGATATATTCCCAATCCTAGACCTTTGGAGTATGAAAACTGACTTCTTTGATATGCATATGAGACTATCTTAAGGTTTTTTCCCCTCTCACATGGTGAGACTTGTCCATGATAGGGATATGATACCAACCCTAGGCCATTGGAATATGCCATCAAAATTCATTGATCGGCATGTTCACTTATCTTGGGGCATGTTCTGCTCTCACCTAGTGATCCCTAGTTGCAATGGGAATATTATATTGGTATGAAATATTTCCCTTCATCAGAATATACTAATAATCCTCCCAGGTGGGAGAAATAGTGTGTTCTTACTCTACTGTAATTACTTGGTCATGAAGATCGTAGTGTTGAGTTGTTCAGGTCATAGGGATAGGATTTTTTGAAGTCCCTTCATCAGCAGAAGTGCCGAAATATTTCGGATCAACTCTTCAACTGCTACTAAAATATAATGGAATTTTAGAAAAGTGTGTGTAGGGATATGAGCCTATACATTTTCTATCTCCATGATAAACTAGTATTTATATTCAATTGAATAATGGATATGTTCCCAACTCTTTCCTCTTTGAGCCACTAAAATATACCGATGGAATTCATGCACAAGGGTAGGATTATGAGCCTCCCCCATGCCTTCTATAGGAATATGAATGTAGACTTGTTCTAAATGAGTTAGAATAGGATCCTACTTGATGGTCCCTACATGATTAGGATGGTAGGAATCATCAGCAGGAGAGAGAATATGATCCCTCTATTAGATATCCAGCACCCTACTCCTCCGATGTGTTTTCCTTATTTCCCATTCATGGGAATAATATGCCATCATGTTTTGTATGGTACCCTCAATAGGTGACTTATGGGTACCAGCGGGATAATGCATTTGATGGTCATTGAAAGGTTACCTCCTAAGTGGTACCTGAACTGAAAGGGATCCACATTTGTCCTACTATTCCACCTTCATTAGATATGAAAGTCGGTGGTTTTCACACTACAGGGATATGATCCTAAATCTATTTGCCTTAAAAATAATGCATTCTAGCTTAGCAGCAGCCTTTCCCATGTGGGGTGGAATCACTATTCATCATTCTTGGAGAACTTCATGAGCAGCTTCCATGGTCGGGATCACACAATGTCGGTGGTACTTCATGACCATCGTATTTTCTTTCTATCATTGTAGTTGTCGAATAGGTGAAGTTATATTGCAACCCATAAAGGAAGTAATTGTAGATTATTTCCAGGAGCTAATTCTAGATAGAGAAGACATTGCCTCGAATCATGATTTTGTCAACATCTACAATCATGAAGAAAACAGGGAACAAGATTACTAATTTGTGTAATATGGTAGGAATAATGTTATCAATCCGATATGAATTTTTAACATAATTTTTCACAAATTCACTGAATAGAACATTCATCTCATTTGGACATGGAAAATGAAGATGGAATTATTTCAGGAGAAACTTGGTTATAAAGGATTATCTATAATATCATGTTTATCTTCCTTATTTGTTTGTATAGGGTTTGAAAAACAAAGTTTCCTAACGTATTATAAACCAATCATTCTTTTGTTATATATATTCCCATCAGTTTTATCATTTTTTAAAGATAGGTGAAAATGTAATGTTTTGATGGATAATAACCAATCATTTTTTCATTTGATAGATTCAAATTGGGTTAACCATTTTGGTTTTGTTAGGTTTTAGAGTCACGAAATGGGTTTCACTAAACGGCCTACCATTGTCACATTTCCTAGAAACCCCCAAAATCTCCCCCATCTATATCTAGGTACATAACTACTTTCTAAAAGCTAGTGGTCTTTTGGGTTTTCAGGCCCATTGACTCTTAGGGAATCACATTGTCTAAGTGGATAGGAGGTTTGGCTCATCGCACACTTTTGGTGGTAATTTTTTTCTACTCTGGGCCTCGCTTATAGATTTAAGATATGTTTTTGTATCTCCTCCTAATCTCTATACCAGAATCATTACCCTAAAAAATGACTCATTGGAAAATTTTATCATTAAAAAAAATCAAGTCACATTGATGAACTATGGTGATTGTTCTCTCATCATTTAATAAATCTGTATGTATCAGAGGTTCTTCATCCATATCCTTAATGGTGAATAACCACATTATGTGTTGGTGTTGTATGAATAAATTCTTCATAATGCACTACCAGGAGAGGATGCAGTTAGTATTATGAGGAGGTTATTGATCCATTATGATGTGTCCTACATAACCTGGTAATTAAAAAAATCAAAATCCATGTATTTCATTAATCCCATGTAGTTTAGAGTCAGGATGACAATACATATGTGAGGGTACTAAGACACTAAAGGTTTGAGCTCAGGTCTCAGGGAGACATCCTATGTTTCTTGGTTATGGAAGGAATCATAATAATCATTGTTCAACCATGCCCTTGGGACTAGGTCCAAGGTATATTCCATATTATGATGTTTTCACACCATACCACTCTTCAAGGCTTACATATTGGGACTATCCTGGTTATTAGAAATTTCTGATATCTAATGGGGTGTTCATTAAATATCCCTAAGACCACATTATCTAGGCTCAATGTGGGAAGAAATCGTGAATATATTATCATTCTCACGGTATTTAGACATAGGACTTGCGTACTAGGACAGTCCTTGGGGTGATTGGTACAGATTACAGGCATTGACAAGGCTTCCTACGTATCATGTGTATGAGAGGAATCATATTTCTCATAGTTCACTTACCCCTTAACCTGATGATAGGATAATTTGGATGATCACACTCGGGGACATTATTACCTTACCTTAGGTTTAAGTAATTCTAGGTTATTTTACTAATATGAATGCCTTATTGATCAGGGGTTTACAATATGATGTCGGTAATTTGGACATATGCACTAAGGCTACCCTGGTAACTCTGGGGTTGATAGTGAATATGACACGATTAGTGAAACTCATTAAGCCCACATGAGCCATGGTCATTGTGAAAAACAAGAGTTAGAAAGTGATCAATTTCATTGCTCTTGATAAGATATTTGATACTTGGATCACACTAGATGATCAACGTGGAGATCAAACTTGGAAGAGGAAACAAATGTATTTTAAATATGGAAGGAATCAGAGTTTTCATAGTTCCATTAATATTGGTGCTTACACTCTGAGGTTGCATTATTTATTAGGGTTTACACTCTAGGGTTGCCCTATTTATCAAGGGTTACAAACTAGGGTTTCCCTATTGATTGGGGATTACACTATGGGGTTGCCTTTGTGACCCGGCCTCCACGTATAGAGAGTGTCTCATGACATAGATTGAATTTCTTGAGGGACACCGCATGAACAAGTTGGCTTGTCCTAGATTATATCACATGACATGTCTAGACACATATGGGGGTGTCATAAGAGTTTGTGCAACATGGTTTTAAGGATGTCATGTGTCTTGGATAACACCTAGAAAGGTCGTCGTGAGACCTGACTGTCATGTCTAGAGGGGTCGTGTATCTCAGCTGGCTTGTCAAGAATGTGTCATGAGAGCTTGGTTGTCAGTACTAGATACTACTGTGAGACTTGACTGATATGAGAGAACACCATTATATGATTCAATTGATGTATCTGAAGGACCTCACATGACTCGGGTGATAGACCCTCAAGGTTTTTTGAGGCTATGTTGGTGTTCCCAAGGGATCATGTGACTTGATTTGACATGTTCAGAGGACATTATGTGTCCCAAAATCAGTCTTAAATAATGCTAAATGATCTAGGTGATGTGTCATAGAACTATTGTGTGCCCTTATAGGACTCATGCTGAACACATGAGGGTCAGTGATCATGTATTTCATTTATGTTTTCAAATTTGGATCTTGATTCTATAATTTGTATTTTGAATTCCTTAGGTTTGTTCATTATCAGTTTATTTTGAATCTCATGTGTTCTGACGGACATGTGGTATGTTTGTTGAATTCATTTCTAGTATCCCCTCATGTGATCTATGAATGATCTCGAGAAATACCATACATGTGGCGCATGATTTTTTTATATGTTCATTGGTATATTACATGATCAAAGACTAGATATTAACATGATTGATTTCTATGAAAAATAAAATTAAATTTATGGGAGTTTTTCACTCAAGAGTTTACTTCATGTTGTATCTGGTGATTTTTTCATTCTAGGGTGGGGAAACTATAGGCCTCTCCACCCTAGATTCTCATCAATTTGTGCAGCGTATCTGGCATGGATCCGGTCTAGAGTTAGCGAAGTGGGCTCGCACCATGCAGTTTTGTAAGTCTCTTTCTTGTGTCATTATGAGTGTGTCTCCTGATTTTCAATGATAATTAGTCTCTTCCATTAACATCTCTTTTATCATATTATTACCAATTGATGAATAATTTCTTGATCACGTGGGTATGTCAAAGAACTTTTCATCTTTCCCTACGGACATGTTTGAGAGCCATCCCGAGAGGTCAATTCCTTGTATAAAATATTTTTTTTGGCAAAGAATGCTTGTCCATGCATCATCCTGATATCTGATTGACTAGTCAGAAAGTCTTTCAGGGCCACATTGTGGATATCCTAGTGCATCCCATGTATTTTAGCAACTGTAAGATCTCTAGACTACTCCATTTTTATCCCCTTGTTTTATTTTACAATATTCAGGGATTATGAGAGTTTCCATGTGTAATATCAAGGATATTTTCTCAGTTTTTTGATGATGCATTGCCTGAAAAATATGGGTTATATGGGGGTGTGTGAGTATTTCATGGAAAGATATCCCTATTTTACCTTAGATCACTGAAGGGAAAGCAAGGAGTTTTCAGGACATACCCGATGAATTTTGTGCAAAAAGGCTAATTGGCCAAAGGGACTTCACAAGACAAGGTAGATATGTCGGTGAGGTCTTATGGTTTATTGCGGGTCTCTAGGGGTATGTCATATGTCTTTCAATGATCGCGAGTACCTCTCACCTCCTCCCATTTATCTCCTTTGTCTTATTCTATAATAGTTTAGGGAAATGCAAGTTTTCAAGAGTAAAGTTGAGGATATTTACTCGATTTTTTTATTATGCCTCACTTGAATAATATGGGTCATATGGGTGTGCATGAGCATGTCATGGTTAATTTTGTCTATTTTTCTTTATAACATTTAAGGGAAAGCAAGGAGTTTCCTAGAAAAACCCAAAGACTTTCAGAAAGTGAGGCTAACTAGACAACGGGCTTTCAAAAGACGAAGAGGAAATGTCATCGAGGTATTGTGGTGTCTTTCCAATCACCAGGGGCACATCACAAGTCTTTTGAAAACAATGAGTACCTATAACCTCCTCCCCTTTTTCTACTTTATTTTATTCTAAAAAGGTTAGGTGGTCTTGTGGTTTTTCTTGTATGTTGTCAAAGAATTTTATTCTTCCCAATGATGATATGGAGAAAAAGCTTTATAAACTCTAGGGTCCTCTCCCTTTGTAAATTATTCATGATTCTTTTTGAAAGAATTTTTCATGGTATTTTTGGAACTCTCCAATGAGAACCATTTGGCCTGGGGGAAGTCATTCAGTTTTCTAAAAAGCCTTCTCAATGTTAAGAAGGTTCGTTGAAGGAGGGATCTAATAGATTCCCTGTAGGTTATATCACGTAGTTGGAGTCCTCACGTGACCCTAAACTGGTCACGTGATATCGAATCCTTTGGAAGCTCACGTGACCCATAAGTCTCAACTCCTTTTATTTTTTTGGGGAAAGTAACACCCTTATTAAAGTATTTCTTCTTTTTTGAGTTTTTTTTAATCTTATTTGGTGGGTTTCAATATTTTCTTTACTTCCAAGATAATAGAATAAGCTTTTGTACCAAAAATAAGCTTTTGTAACATAAATTCTATGGAGTTTATAATAATATAGGCCATTTTGATGACGAGTGACGGTTAAAAATTGTAATTTTTTTGTAATTACTAAAAAACAATAAGGTTACTAAAGAATAAGGAAAAATTCCTGAACAAATATGATGAGTCTTCCTTGGGGTATGATAATGGAGAAAAGTAAACAAGAAACACCCAATAAGAATATAAAGGAAGATGATAGACCAATGAATATATGCTCCTATTTTGGAAGGAAGGACCACAAAATGTATAGTTTGATAAAACCCGTGATTTATAATCTCAATGGAAGAATGTTGGAATAATAGAGAGAATTAGTCTGTGAAAGAAACCAAATGGTTTGTTTGGTGGAAAATAACTCTAAAGAAGTTGTAAAAATTCATGATGATTTTTCTAAATTTTGTAACCTAAGAACTTATATCCAAATATTTGGGAGTTGAAAATAATATTTTTTCACTATTTAAAAATTACATGACATTACTACCAGAATCAAAGAATATATTGAATAAAAGGAATATAACATCAAGGAAATAATATAATATAAAGGTGGTAGTGAAGAATAATCATCACATAAGGAGAAATTTGAACATGTTCCTAACGTTTTCATGACTGTTTGGATTGATTAGTTGGAAGTAACAAGTAAGATATAGTAAATACAAAACATTCCATCTACCATTCTAGCTATATTTAAAAATAAAGTTCCAAAAAAAGTGAAAGTTAAATGTAAAATAAATTACTTGATTCCTATGGATTCTTGGGTTTAGTAAATTAAAAATGAATGAAGTATGAAAAGTTATTATATAGTTGTATATTAATTTAGAGTTTCTTTGTTGAGAAATATCTCTCAATATTATTTATCTAATTAGGGATAAAAGAAGATACCACCTTATTCCCATGTAGGTTATGTTTATTTTCATTTTATATGAAATTTATGATGATTCAATTTGTTTGTAGAATTTGTGGATAACAAAAATTATAAGTACATATTATTGCTAGATTTAATATCAATCTTAGAGTACTTTATTTTAGTTGTTATCAATCATAATATTTCATGTGGTATCGACCATGATAAAGAAGATGGATAGAGTGTACCCTATGAGAGAGAGTTGAGTTTAAAAACTACCAGATATATATATATATATATCATGGGAATATGAAATTATGCTACATATAAGGACTGTTGATTGTATAATTTTAAGATAGAATATTAAAGAGTATAATTTTTGGATAACCAAAAAGTTATAGATCCTAGACCACTAAAATGTAGATGATAGAGTCATGAATATTCAGATTCTAAATAAAGATGATATTCCAGATGTTGAAACTCTAAAAATTTAATCATATCATTAAAGAGTTATTTTTTTATAATCACGTATTATTATATAAAAAATAACTTCTAAAAATAAATTGGAGGGATTAATTATTTAATGAAAAATAAAAATAGGGTTGGTATGGGGGAAAATTTCTTTAGTTTGAATTTTTTAATTTATTCGTTGAGATTAATGTAACACTTATATATTTTATGATGTTTTTATCTATAAGTAAATTTTATTTCTATGATAGTTTTCTTTACATGTAACACTGACTTTAATGAAATTTCATTATACCATTAAAATAATATTATTTATTATGAAAGTTATCGCATAAATGTTCAATTGATGGGTATGAATAATATTAACCACATTATTAAATATATATAAAGTTACTACTCAGTACAAATTTTTTAATTAATTATTAATAAATAAGATCCCAATTTTTAGTAAATCCATTTTATTCTTTCAAAGTGCTTTTTCTTCAAATATGATTTTTATTACATTTTATGACTGAATATTATAAATAATTTTTGTAACTTTTAGAAATTTTATTTGATAAAAATTATATAATTTTATTAATTCACCATATAAAAATTATCTTTGGGGAAATTTTTGGTATTTTACTTAAATGATTGATTTTCTCATCAATAGTGAAAACTACTAATGTTTATTGAAAGATTTATTTTTTTAAAAATTTATAAAGATGTTTTTTTTAATTGTAAAATTAAAATTATTTCTATTATATAATTAATAATATACTAAGATTCATTGGAATCAATTTTATGGCTGAATTTGGAATAAAAGCATTTTTATACAAAAATTGTCATTTTTCACGAAACTTTTTTTCATTTTTAATTTCTCTTAAATTAATTTTTTCAACTTCTATAAGTTGAGTCTTTAATAATGAATTATATATTGATAATAATGGGGACAAATGTTTGAAAATATTTTACATTTATTTTTTGACAATATGAATAATAATCATAGTAAATTTTGGTTACCATGATAAAGGTATAATGGGTTAATTAGGGATACAAATAATGTGATATGGATTAAAATTAAATATAAAAATTAATTAATTTCATATTATGAGTCTATTTCATCAATATTCATAAATACATTAAAAATATTTTTTTTCCATTTTAATTTTATTTTTACCTTTATAATATTTATGTAATAGATAAAGTAAAAAATGTCACTTTCATTATTTTAATATCTATAATATTAGGGTCAAAAAAAATTTCAGTTATAAATTTTAATTTAAATATTACTAAATTTATTTATCATGATATTTTATATATAATTTTTTTTATGATATAATTACCTTAAATTCTTACACAACACTGAAAAAGCGCATGTGCAAGCATTAGAAAAATAATGTAAATAATTTTTGTAAACCATAAACTAATTTCTTTTAGTGAGTTATAGTTTCGATTAAAATTAATAGCTAAATATACCATATAAATGATTTATTAAATATTTATATTTAAATTTATTTATTATCAGGTTGTTTTTAAATACAAATGAAATGAATACTTCCAAAAATAACATTAATGGTATTTTATAAAAAATAATATTTTATTAAATGATTTAAAATTATTAAAAATTATATATTCACACACTTGAATTTTATATGGATTAAAATATAAATCATGGTCTATTTATGAGTCACTTTATTTTATGGCAACATTTTTAACCCTTAACGATAAGAAAAAAATGATATTGTGGTAATTGCCAAAATGGTTAACATGGGGTTAAAACAGACAAATATGGTTAAAAACATTACCAAAACATGTTAAAATTTTGTTCAAGGAGAGTATTTAGACTCATAACCCTATAATATTCTAATAAAATAACCTTTCATCCATGTTTTGATGAAAATTATTTTATATTAATTTTATACATTAATTGATTCAATGAGTTCCCCTTACCTCACTTACAAAAAGGCACTTCCACTCCTTCATTATTCACAATGTTTGATCCTTCTATCTTGGAAAATACCTACCCTAATATAATATCATATTCCTTAAATAAATCCTATATCTATTGGTCTTAATGAAATATCATCCTTTCAATTATTAAGGTTTAATCCAAATAGGGTTTCTTAATGAATCGGTATAACTCATACTCCAGTGTTTTAAATTTTATTTATTATTATACCACATATATATATATATGGAACCCGTTAAAAAATGATTATATAATTATAATTAATGTAATTAATTTTCATTATGATTATGTAATAACCATTATGAACTTTCTTACTATTTATTGGGAAATTATAACATCACCCGTGTGTACGTGGGGACTACTACCCCCGTGAAGTAATGCGATTTGTTTTTCATTTACTGTTTACATTTCTAGTAATAATTATAAATTTAATAAAAATATATTATATATATGATATAATAATTATTATTTAACTTTTAATTATTGTTTATATTTCTTTTTTTCAATATTCAAAAACTAAAACAATCTTTATACATATGATATACAACCATCTCCATAAATGTTGTAATTCATTATTATATCTCTACTATTTATGGATGACTCCAAATATATATAGTGAATACGTATTTTATTTATGTAATTATTAAAATTTTGGATATTATGTAACAATGATCATATTATAATCACTAGGACATCAAAATGAAAACAATCAATAAAAATGAAGCAGTTATCACCCAAAATAGTGATTTTAAGAACAAACTATTAATAAATGGGTAATAAGATGTTATAAGTAAATCATATATGGTATGATGTATATAAATATTGTTTTTAAAAACATATATAATAAATATATATTTATTATATAATATATATTATATAATAATGAATTTTTAATGATGAATTGTTATTTTTCTTTCTTTTGTTCCATCCGCAAAAAAGTGAAAATCATGTTCATACATACATACAACCTACTGTATCCATGAATGGTGAAATTAATTTTTATATCCCTACCCTTTATGGATAGATATAAATATATTTATATATATAATGAATATTTTATTTCAATTATATCATGATTAACATTTTTTATATGATGGAACCATTATCAAATATAAGGACCAGGACTTACAAACCAAGACATTCTTGAAAAACAAACCAGTTATCAAATGAAATAATAATTTTAAAAACAAAATGTAAATAAATGGATGATAAGATGTTATATATGGTATGATATATATTATTTTTATTTTTTAATACTTGTTTAATAAGTATATACTTATTTTACAGGATATTAGAATGGTTGCAAAGAAATATAAGACATGAGGTAAGGTATTTATATATCAATCCCATTTTATTTGGGATTATTTATTCCCTAAATTTTCATTAAATACGTAATATGATCCTTATTAGATAAATAATATTCATTTTTATTCACATATAGTTATTTATGAAAAATACATGTCTTCATTTTATAATATTTACTTTAATAACTCATGTGTTTGAAATAATTTTTTAAGGAAAACAAACTATGTTTTACTATTTAATTGAGAATTGTTTTCTCCCATGTCAGTGTTTTATTTAAAATGGTATTTTTAATGTTTTTTGTTATTCTATAAAGATTTTTAAAAGTCATTTTTACCAATATTTTATTTTCAATAAATTGTTTTCGTAACGATCTTAAAGTCATTTTCTAAATAAGGATATATTGAATTTTTACTAAAAATGTAAATGGAATCATTATTTTTAGGTTATAAAGTATGAATATAATTTACCACTATTATAACCACTAATATATTTTAATATCAACCTAAAATCTTCAATTTTTCCTTTGGAATAAAATTTTTTCGTGATATTTTAGAAGTATTAATATTTTAAATAAGTTTTTTAAATTGAAAAGTGTATTTTCCCCGAAGAAATACTTCAGTGATATTTTAAAATAATTTTCATCTAAGATAACATCAATTTATGTTAATTATTATTTTCAATGGATATTATGCAATTAAACAATACTTATTCTTTCAATGTATGGTTTATTATTATTATTGTGAGATGTTTATGAGACTCATTTATTTCCCATGGGTTATGCTATGATGAAATGATGAAATGTTTATAAAACTCATTTGCTTTATAAGGGTTATGTTGTGATGATTTGATGAATGTTATATGATATTTTGTAAGACATATGTATGGTCTTCATTATGTTATGGGTTGGCCTAGAATCATATATCCTTTAAATTAATTGGTTAATGACATATATATCTTGAGATAATTATGGGATACAAGTTGATATGCTTGATCCAATATGGGAAGCATATATGGATTATTATTCCACTATAGGAAATAGATAGTGATGTAAGATCCATCTTGGAAAATAGGTAGGGATTCCAAATATTCTCTGGGAAATAGGTGGTTATTCCTGATACATTATGATATTTAAAACATTTGTTCAATCATGATACGCTATGATTTTATCGTCATTAAAGGTCAACCTAACATACAAAATGGTTTCTATACCTATGATGGAGACACGATCTTATGACATGTTTTGTACTTATGATCAAAAATTAATGTTTGTCATTTATTTTTAATGATTCGTCCTTTTTATGATTCATGAATTTTGAAATTATAATGTTTTATGACATGAATCATGTTTATAATCTATAGAATATTCGATATGAACATTATAAATTATTTCCATGGTCTCATTACGTTATACTTATACTATGATTTCATATATTCATCGATTTATATCTCTTATATTTGTCGTTAATGATCATATGAGATAACGCATTCTTATATTGCATTTCCTCAGGTTATAAAAAAGGTTTCAATTTGGGTGTGTTAATAAGGGTATGAAGGGAGAATAAGTTTATTGGATATGTTGAAGAATGTACCTTAATAATTATCATGTATCTAGTCTCCAAATACACTAAATATTTATAGTTATAGCATGTATTGTAAAATTATATATCAAATATCCACCTACAATGATGACATGTTTATGTATGGAAATCATAGTTTTCCATAGTTGGAATTAGAGCATGATTTAGTTAATCTTTAGAAATTTAGAATATAAAACATTAGTTAAACCCATAGGGATAAGTATATTTATAGGATACCATCCAAATGTTTTTGGTAATGACCATGGATAACCTAGGGTAAACCTAAGGTTTCATAGATTGAGAATAAGGTGTCATGATTCAGAGATCTTATGAATGATATTTCATAATTATATGATAGCTCCCTCTATTTATTATAACATAACTCTTAAACATTACATTTTGGTTTCAGTTAATGGATGGAACTAGAAAAATCATGGTAACAATTAATGAAATAGAAAATGAAAATTTTTAACACATAAGAAAACAAATTCTATGGGAGGTGGAATTAAATATCTTGTTTCTATTCTCACATAACTTTCTTAGGACATGAATGAGGTTTAGATTCTATATGATCATATGAGGTACAACATATTGTTATGTATTTTATGAATCATTACACATTGATTTAGATGGTATTTTGATCCCCTAGTGTCTAAGAAATGAATCAACACCATTGAGAAAATATTTCATGTTTCTCTACTGCTCGGAACATGAAAAATGAATCCCTTCCATTTATCATTTGGAAGGAAAATTAGATAAATGGTAGAATCATATTAAGAATATTCTGAAAGAAAAAGAAATCAAATCCATTGAATGAAATGAGTTTAATAAGATATTTTATAGTAATTACTTCCCTCTCATTCTATATATAGAATATAGAAATTATTTCCTTTATCTTATGTAAATGGATGATGAATGCAATGGTACCTTTGAGGAAAAGTTTCAATAATTGAAAGTAATGATACTAGTTTAATCAATATCCTTGAAATAAAAAATGATCAATTTTTTGGTGGATTGAAAACAAGTATTAAAAATTTATTTTATATATGAGAATTTAGTAGATATTAATAAATAATTTTATATGATCTCAAGGTAAAAATGGAAATTTTATATTTTGATTATTAAGATTGTTTTGATAAAAAATGAAAGAAAATTCCTCATGCAAACTAAAATAAATACCATTCTAGAATAAAATTCCATCCATGTACATACCTAAAATGTAGGAAGATACATCAAGGGAATTACCTGGATAGAACTAGGATTCACTTTAAATGTGTAAAGGAAGGTCATTAATTCCATGAATATTGAAAGGTGATAAAGGATCCAATTAATATAATAATGGAAATAAATATTCTAACTAACATACCACCCATTCTCAAATGCCTTAAATGCAGGGATTATGGGAATTATTCCAAACAATTCACAAATCCAAAGGATTTTTAGGATGATCGGCATCAAGATCCTCTTAATCCAAAAGGAAAATGGAAATTTCGTGTGATAAAAACTACTGAAGTGGGTTCTGATAATGACATGGTGAAAGGTGAATTTATTATCAACTCTAGAGTATCTGATGTCATATTTTATTTTTGCCTCTACCCACTCTTTTATATATGTGGAAGTTGTTAAAGGTATCAAATTACCACCTCAAAAATTAGATTTTGAATTGGCGATGAAAACTCATAATGGTACGATAATCGCATCTCAAATATATGATTTATCTCTTGTTTATGATTTAGTTAATGTATTTCCTTCAAATATAATTATTAACCCTTTAGTGTAGTTAGATTTTCTTTCAAGAATAGAATGAATTTATTTACATAAATCACATATAAATTTACAAGGAATAGAATTCATGTTTGATATAGTGAACCAACCTATGATCCTCTATGAGTGAGATTAAAATTATGAACATTCAATATAAAATTAATCAATTATATGAGTCTTGATTCCTATCCAAAAAAATTATATTAGATTACTAGGGAGAAACTAAAAATCAAAGATATGCCTATTTTTTGATAGTTTATTAATGTGTTTCCAAAATGGTTGTATAGTCTTCCTCTGTAACATGAACATGATTTTTCAAAAGAACTCACACCTAGTGCAACAACTTTTTCAAGAAATTATTATAGAATAGACCCAATTGAGTTGAAATAATGGAAGAAGAAACTGTAATAGAATAATTATAAGCGGTCCATATATCATAGTGAATCACCATGGGTCACACTTATTCTATTTTAAATAGAATAATGATGTTCTAATTCATCTTTATAGTGATTAGAAAAAAGAAAACAAGACCACTATCAAGTAAAAGTTTCATATACCCAATATTGATAGTTTTTCATAACAATTATGATGAGGTAAATACATTTATAATATTGAACTTCATTTTGGATATCAAAAATTAAATTTTAATAGGACTATATACACAAGAAAACCATCCATTATTGGTATGGTCATTGTGAATTTTTAGTGATTCCATTTGGAATTTCTAGTTCCCCTTCTATCCCCATGGATTTATTGAATCGTTCTTTTATAGATTACTTCAATCAATTTGTGGTAGTGTTTATAGATTATATTCTTATATATTCAAATATGAAGGAAGATATTGAATCACATTTTATAATTGTGATAATGAACCATAGGTAGGATAAGTTGGACAAAAAAATTAATTTTTGTGAATATTTTTAAGAAATTTTCATTCATGGGACATATAACCTCTATTGAGGGTATATCGATGGATCCATTAAAGACATTAGTTTTTAACAAATGGGATAGACCAACCATGATAACCAAAATACATAGTTTTCTTAGGTTGGATTGATATTTAAAATATTTTCTGATATATTTATCATGAATATAAAATCCACTCACCAACTCAATTCATAAGGGGGTTGACTTCTTATCGTCAGATAAATGTAAAGAGAATCTCATGGAAATAGATAGAAGCTTAAGTAGTAGACCTTTACTCACATTACCTTGTAGTGAAGGGTTTTTTATCTATATTTAAGCATCTAACTGTAATGTTTCATCATGAAAAAAGATATCGTGATAGATTATGACTCATGGTAATTTATGGTTCCTGATAAAAATTACCCAAAACACGACTTAGTGTTGGCCATTGTAACACCCAAAAAATTATAAGATAGTAAACTAGAATTCTATAGTGTTTATGACACACAACACCAAGCGTTTAAGGGAATATAATATCCTAATACTCTTCAATATGATTATTATTTTAAATAAAAGCAATCTATATCTTGAAATGCATGAAATTCTCAGTCATCATGAATTACATACAATATAGACATTCTTCAATATCTTGTGTTACACACATAACATAGTTTTATCGAGTAACAATATATTATTAAAAATATTATTATTTATAAGAAGATATAACTTGGTTGTTAAATTAGCGGTAAAGAATATTATTAACAAGATTTTAAAAATCTATGTTTTATACAATATAAAATTATTACATTGGTTACAACTTAACTATAAATGAATATAATAACCAATTTAATATAAAGTGATTGTTTTTATATAAATCCCTTTTTATTCCCACAAATATGTTTTATCCAAATAAATTAATTTAATTAAAATTAGTGTGTGATTTTATTCTGGTATATATATTATATTCATAAAAATATTTTTTACGTACGTAAAATATATTTGATAGTCATAATATAATAACAAACCCAATTTTACACATAAAACCAACATTTTTCAAAAAATAGTTTTACCGCATTTTTTTAGAACCTGTTAGAAATCCATTCCTATGGAAATTTGAAAATATATATATATTTCAAAATAAAATTCATTTTTGAAATCCAAACAATAGATTTAGGTTAGGGGGAATTCTTGGTATCTTTTTGTATAGTTTCATTTTTTAATGAATAATAGATAATACTGAGTTTTAATTAAAAACTATTTTTCAACTATTTTATTAATAAGATTAAATTAAATTTTTTATTGTTTTTAAGGATTAATGATATAAATTTTAAATCCATTAATCTAACTTACTTCATTAGAGTTGATTTCACATTAGAATTGAATATAAAAACATAGCAAAATTTTGAACATTTTTACTTTAAAACCCCACTTTTTCATCCCATCTACGAGATTAAATTTTAGTGAATTTATTCCACTTATGTGTTTTTAATTTAGATTAATGGATTCCATATTTGAAATCATAATAATTTATAATTTCTAATAATTTATTACTAGTATTTTATAAATATTACTAATGAATGTGATTTAGATTATTTACATCGATTGGGAGAAAAAATAGTTTAACAAAGGACTAAATATTAAACTTAAGGAAAAAAATGTCATAGAAACTTTTTGAAAATAAATTTGATTCCCATATTTCAACCCTATATTCAAATTTATTGAATTTTTTCCATATTAGAACTAATTTTCATAAGAAAAATGTGACTGGATTCCCTTTTTAAAAATTTACAAGAATGTCACTCCTCCTCCACTATGAAAAGGCACCCACCCATCCCACTTATCCACATCTCTAAAAAAATTGGATTAAATATATATACCAAAATATATCATAATAATCCCTCTTCTAATAATATAAGATTACATTTATTCTATAATCCATCAAAATAATCCATTTTGAGAAAACCAAAAGAAGTTACCCAAATAAGAGGTAACATCCTTAATCTCTTCTATTTTATTTTCACTCTCCAACCACTAAAATATTATTACTCCATGGTTATATAATAGCACCAATATCTTAAATATATGGATAATTTTTTATTATATGCTTTATAACTATACATTCCCACACTTCTAACTAATGGGTTATGAACTTACTATTTGTGTTTACTACGAACATCAGCCTCACAAAACAATATCGTTTGTGTTTTATTTACCTTATATAAAGGTTGAGAATTATGATTAAAAAAATATATATACATTATATGTATGATATTTATAATGTATTCATGATTATATAATTTTTTATAACACATAAATTTATTATTTTTATTTTTTGTAAATATTATTCAATCGTTTGTAGAAGTAAGGACTACCACCTCCTCAAAATAATATGATTCTTTCATTCTATACATGGAATGTATAAAAGAGGTATTTAATAAATATATATGAAATAAATGATGTAAATATCATACTTGAATTATAATATACATGTATATAATTTGCTTTTCATTATTTGTATAGGAAAATAAAATGAAAGTATTGATCATGCATACGTATAGCCTAATGTCTCTTTGAATTCTGTATCCAATTTCTTATCTCCAGATATAATGGATTATTTAAAATAAATATATAATCTATATATATGATATTTAAATCATGGTATAAATTCATTATATGATGAAACCAAGATAGGAACAACAAGTAACAAGTCAAGACATACTTGAGAAACTGGGAAATTAACACCTAAAATAGTGAGAATAATAGAAGATTACTAAAAAATAAATAATAATATATTATAATAAGATCATGTAGGATATAATAAATATTAATATCATTTTTTAGTATTTTATTAACATGTTTAAAACCATTATATAGTAATTTAAATGAGGTTCACCCAAAAGGAAAAAAAGTTAAGGGATTTTCATCTCATTTTATATGAGTGGGATAAAATGTCATATTAACCACTTAATTATGTTATATGGTGTATCTACTACCCATTTTGGTATGTAATAACATGAATTATTTTCTCTTCATGGTATTTTGAGTTTCAATTTCAATTATTACTTCTTTGCTAATTTGTGCTAAAAGTTACCAAGTGGAAAATAATTTCATAGCCTAATTTATTTTCTTTGGGTTACATTAATTTTTCATTGTCATTAATATTATAACATTATGTGTGTAGTAAATTTTAACTATATATTTTTTTATTTACAATTTTAATAGGTGGATTTAAATTTGACATGCATAATTTATTTATCGGTTGATTCTCTCTTCAACATTATGATCTTTCAATGGTTTACTTCACAATCTCATTTTGTTCAGAATTTTTTGTACATGAATTTACTTCAGAGAAAATTATTGTATAATTGATCAAGAAAACATTTAATTAAATTATCATTTAGTTATTAATGAACATTTTCAAATAATAGTAAAAAATTTATATTCTTTGGTGCTCAAATTTTTTTAGAAAGTGTTTTTATAAAAACTCAACTTCATTTCTCTCTATAGTCAGAGAACCTATTTTCCACTGAAAAAAATATTTTATAAAAGGGTTTTTAAAAAGTATTTTAACCTTTATAAAATGATTTATTAATGAAATTTTCACCATTTTTTATTTTACATCTTTTTTCAAAAGAATCTTCTTGTTTCTTTACAAAAAATGCATTTTTTCTAACCTTTTTACCATGAATGGGAATTTTATTTTTACCTTATATGGCATGTATAGATTTACCCACCATAATTTCATTAAATTTTCCTTTTTAAGTTTAAAAGGATAATTTTTAAAGAAGGTTTTTTCAAAAGTGATTTTTGAAGAGAAGGATTATCAAATAAAAATCAAAATAAAAAGGATATTTTCCAAATTAATTATTTTAAAACATATCTATATAGTATTATTATACATCAAAGACAACAACCCTTTATTTTTAATCCAATAAGGACTTTTTGTATTGATACAATAATATTTTTTTCCTCTAGATGGTTTATGATTTATTCAGATAATGATAGTATTGAATTTAAATTCCATGACAATTTTTTTATTACACATGAAATATTAAATTTATTATAATAATTAGACATTGATTTTCCCCTAATTATCTATATAATTTTTCATGGATGTGTTTATTTCCTAAACCATATATATTTTTTACAAATGGGGATTACATTAATATTTATTTTATTATATGTGAAAATATTGATAAATCTCTATTCTTTATTCAATACAAGTAATTTATAAGGGATATTTTTTACTAATTAAATCAATTATTTTATATGAGGATTTATTTGGATAGGTAGGTAAGGGTGGGCCCTAAAAATTATGTATCCCCTCGATGCATCGACAACTTCTCATGAAAAAAAAGTTTGATTCACAAATTAAATAGGTTTCTATCTATAGTTTTAAGCTATATTTTGAAAGGTATTGAGGGTATAGGTTATCATGTACCTGATACATGAAGTCTAATAATTAAATATTGGCTCAATTTTGATTTACTATTTATTATCCATTAGATTATCACTATGAAAAAGACTATGGATGCATTTAATTCTCAATTTATTGATTAAATGGATGTGTTTTTTAGTTATTACATGGCTATATTTATTTTTTCTTGTTTTTTTATTTTAATTGTATTTTTTCCAATTATTTACCAAGATATATTTTTTACATACTTAATTATAAGTTTATTGATTTTATGTAAAGTTACTTCAGTTATTACATTTCTATATTGATTATTATCATTGATTAATTTGTACCTTAATTTCTCATACAAAGAATTTGAAATCACCGTTATTTTGTTTCTTTTACCCATGAATCGTTGAATTGTACTAAGAAAAATTTAAAAGGATACTATATATGGAATAAATTTATTATCCCAGAAGAAAATAATTATGTGGTAATTACTGTATTCATTTTTAATATAAGACTCATATATGTATATTGTTTACCAAGCCTACTAAACTCTTCAATTATTAAGGATTTTATTCCTTGTAATCATTCAATTGTAATGGTACTATAACACCAGCTCAAAGATATCAGGGGTAATTTTTCTATAATTGGTATCAAATGATATTTAGTAGAAATCATAGAAACATGATTTATGAAAACACATATCAGAGAAGAAAACCCTAAGGTGGACATTATGAATAAGTATAGAATAACATCCTGGAATTTTGGAAAGGTATAGATTATGTGGTTATTCCTAGAAATACATAATTAAGTAGATAGTACAAGTGGATTTTATTTTTAAATAGATGTATATAGGGTTAATAAATTCCAAAAGGTATATCGGGTATAACCCAAAAATAATAGGGTACACAACAATAGGCCTTACTTCTCACCTAGTTTGACACTCCAAGGTTATATTCATAGGATATATTACATTTTCATTGTGAACCATTATAAAGAACTTGAATATGTGATGAAAATTAATGAAATAGGTTAAACCTGAGGTGTCATAGATTTAAAATAATGTGTCAAGATTTAGACATCCAAAAAAAATTTATATGGTCCTTCCAATATGATAATTTCTTCTCACGCTATTTTTTTGGTTGTAGAAAATACCATATTCTAAGGGATAAATTCTAGACCATGGATGTACATATGTGGAAATAAATGGATGAATTATTTTTACATTGAGATTATATTGGAAATTTCAGTTTAATGTCTAATTAGTTATTAACCATGATTCAAGGATTTCCATCATATTTATTTTGTAAATTATATTAATATTGTTTTATAAAAATGAAAAACTATATTCCAGGCGAGGACCCATCAAATTTTTTTAGGTGGGAGATCTTGAACCCCTAACCGAAGGATGATATGGGTTTAACACCAATCACTGACATATGCAATTGCCTGGTTAATATGTAATTGTTTTAAGTTAAATAATTTGATGAATAAATATTAATTATGAACCTAGGTTTTTCTTTTTATCTAAAAAGATTATCCATATAGGTGTTGGATAATATTTGGATATAAATGGAAAGGTTTTTCACTCTTTTATTGTCCTTTTGATCCACTAGTAGTTTATTTTAGTACTTCAGGAATCAAAGATTATTTTTTGATATCCAATTCTTGAGCTAATGGATGAATTAGAAATTTATTAAATCATAACCAAAGTATAAAATTGTGTATATATAAATATATCAAGTATATATATTTACATATGTACTTAGGTAGTAAAATAATTACTCAACATTAGGAAAATGGTCAAAAAAATTATCCTAATACCTTAATTTTTGTTGAACCTGTGGTCTTTTAAATCATCATAGATTTATAAATTTAAGACCCTAAAATTTCCATTAATCATTAAATTTTTATTATTTTTGACCTCAATAAATCCCTAAAAATATTTATGTTTCTTTTCTATGTACATATCTCTACTTTCCACTAATGTTCTCTTACTAAGAGACCTAGTTATATTTTAGTTCATGTGACCATTTTAATTCTCATTCTCTATTTATTTAGAGGAAGTTTTACAAATACTTATCATGATTTGGGAATTCAACATAGGAAATATAAAAAATATATCACCAATATAAAGATTAAATTTTGAGCAAGAAATTTATTTAAAGTGCGGAGAATGTAACACCCTGAAAAGTATATTAGAGTAAAATTGTAATTGATAGCATGTATAATAGGAAACACCAAGTGAGTATGGGAATATAATATCTTAATACTTTATAATATAATTAGTATTTTATATATATCTAATTAATATCATACAATGAAAAAAAATTATGATTTATCTTGTGTTACATGCAACAATTACTTTCTTCAGTAGCTTGTGTACCGAGCAACAATATATTATTAGAAAAATTATTATTTATAATAAGATATATTCTAGTAATTAAATTAGATGTTATGAATAATATTATCTAAGTAATTAGAATCAATTGTTTATGAAAATTTAAAATTAATTTATTGGTTATATATTGATTAGAAATTAATATAAGAACCAATTGAATATAAAGGAAACATTTTTATAGAAAATTATTTTTATTCCAACAAAGTTTTTTTATCCTAATAAATTAGAATAATTAAAGTTAGTGAGTGATATTAATGAAATATATATATTATATAATAAATAAATAACTATATTTATCCAATAGATTTGATAGTCATAAGATAATAACAAACCCAATTTTACATATAAAAATCAAAAAAATATAAAGATAATTTTACCTCTGTTTAATAGAGAACATATTTTAAATAAAATTTTAAAAAAAATTATAAATTTTCTAACTAAAAATAAAATTTATTTTTTCTATATAAAAAAAATTAGGGTGAATTTTTTATATTTTTTTGTGACGTTTCAATTTTTTATTAATAATGAAAAATACTGCATTTTATTTTAACAATGATTTTTCATATAATTTATTTATAAGGATAAATTATATTTATGATTGGTTTTAAAGATTAATAAGATCAATATTATATCAATTTATTAAATTTATTTCATTTTAGTCAATTTTACTGAGAAATTTAATATAAAAACAATAAAAACATTGGAACATTTTTACTTTAAAAACTTGTTTTGTCTTCCCTTCTATAAGATTAAATTTAAATTATTTTCTACCAATTATTTGATTAGAATTTTTTAAAACAGATTCCATGTTTTGAATAAGCTGAATTTATAATGTATAATAAGGTCAATACTGTTTTTTTAAAATAATATTAGTGAAAGTGATTGAAATTAATTACAACGATTTGGAAAAAAATTAGTTTAATAAGGGATTAAACCATAAATTAAAGGTCCAAAATAACCATGAAACATACCTAAAATACATTGTAATGAAATATTTCGGCTCTATACTCCCTTGGATTTAACTTTTTTTATTACTATACCCACTTATAAAGGGATAAACATGGGTGGAATTCCCATTTCCAAAATTTACAATAATTTCACTCCTACTCCACTATAAAAAGGAACCCAACCCTCCCACTTATTCACACATATTAAGCCACTATATATGGAAAAATATCTACCAAAATATATCCAAAACATATCTCCCCTCATTCTATAAGCCTCCCTTTATTCAATAATCCATCCAAGGAATCCCTTCAGTGCAAACCTAAATGAGTTACCCAATGAAGAGGTAACATCCTTTCTCATGCTCTTTTTTATTATTTTCGTTATCCACCCCATAAAATATTATTATTAAATACTTATATAAAAAAAATAGTTTAATAAATATATATTTATATTTTTGTTCAATGTTTTTAATCTACACAAGCACACACTTCCATATCATGGCTAACGAACATACCATTTAAATTTACAATAAACTGTCACCTCACAAAACGATGTCATTCATCTTTCCTTTACCACTTCTCATGGTTAAGAATTGTGAAGAACACGATATTTATATTTTATATATATTATATTTAAATTTTTCTTTTTATTTTTAATTTTTTATATAATATATTCCCTTATTATTTTAATTTTTTGTAACTTTGATAATATCATTTGTGGAAATGTGGATAACCGCCTCCTCAAAGTGATGTGATTCATTCATTATATACATGGAATATATAAAGAATATTTTTAAAAAACCTATATGAAATATATGAAATGAATATGATACTATTTTTATTACATTCATTTATTTAATTTACCTTTCAATTTTTGATTCAAAAAAAGAAATGAAAGTAGCGTTCATGCATAGGTACGGGCTACTGTCTCCATGAACGGTGCATTCCATTTATTATCTCCAAATATTATGGACTATTATAAATAAATATATTATGAATATATATGTTATTTAAATCATGTATTACATTCTGGAGATGATGATACCATGATATGAACAATATGTACCAACTCTAAACATACTTGAAAAACTACGCAATTAACACCTGAAAGAGTGAAAATATTGATATATTACTAAAAATGAGTAATACAATATTTTAATAAGATCATATATGATACCATAAATATTAGTATTTTTCTAGAATAATTTATTATCATATTTTAATCTGTTAAAAATGAATTTAAAGGATGTCCACCTAAAAGGAAGCACATGGTAATGGATTTTCATCACACTTTTTACATCTGTGAGATAAAATATCATATTCATGACATAATACCCTTTTGTGGTGTATATACTACCCATTGTGATATATTATATCATTAATTATTTTATATTAATTGTATTTTGTTTTCAAATATTAATTAGTTCTTAAAAATGTATTTTATTTAAAAGTTACTAAGTGGAAAAAAAATTCATAACCCAATTTCATTACTTTGGGTTATATTACTTCCCCATTCTGTTTAATATTATAGGATTTTTTGTTTAGTAATATTTTAAAATATATTTTTATACATACAATTATTTTATGGGGATTTACATTTGACATACATGATATATTTTTTGATTGATTATCAAATCAACATTATGGTCATTTTAATGGTTGACTTCATAATCTCAATTTGATCAGGATTGTTTATACTTGAATTTACATAAGAGTAAATTATTGGATTATTTTTCATTAAACCCACTAATTTTATTTTCTTCTAGTTGTTCATGACACTTTTCAATTAGAAGTACCATTTTTTCATTCTTTTGTACTGAAAATGTTTCAGAAAATGTTTTAAAGAAAACACAACTTCATTTATCTATTTAGTAAGAGAACATATTTTCTTATACAACCTATATTTTCTAATATTGTTTTAAAAATTGTTTTTAACCATTAAAAAATTATTGATTATGTACATTTTACCCTTTTTATTTTTCTAAAATTCAAATGAATCTTATTTTCTCTTTCTGAACAAGTCATTTTTCTTACCAATTTAACATGAACAAGGAATGTTCTTTTTACCTTGTAAAAATTGTAAAAATTTACCCACCATTAATTATTAAAAGATTATTTTTCAATTTTAAATGGTTACTTTTAAAATAAATTTTTTTTCAAATTTACTTTCAATTAAAATGTTTTTCATAAAAATTTTCAAAATAAAAATGATATTTTCACCAATAATGTTTTTAAAAGATATTTTATTGCATTTATATTTGTCAATGAAAAGAACCTTTATTTTTACTCCAAATGGGATATGTATATTGATATCATCCTTCTTATCCTAAATATGGTTTATGATTTATTTATCTAAGGATATCATTGACATTCACTTCCATGATTCCTTTGTTAGTCCCCTTTAAATATTAAATTTCTTATGATTATTAGAAATTGGATTTCCCCTAATTATCTATATGAATTGTCATGTATATATTTATTTCCTAAATCATATATCATGTTTACACATGGTTTTTACATTAATATATATTTTATTATCAACAAAAATATTTATTAATCCATATTCTTTATTCAAAATAGATATTTTATAAGGCATATTTTTTATTAATTAAATCGATTATTCAATAAGAGAAATCATTTGGATAGTAAGTGATAGGTGGGGCTAGAATATTATATATCACCATGATGAATCAAAAGCTGCACATGAGAAAAAAAATTCACACGAATTAAATAGTTTTATACCTTTAGTTTTAAACCATCTTGTGAAAGGTCTTGACAGTATTTGTTTTTATGTGTCAGAGACATGACATCTAATAATTAGTTATTGACTTCATTTTTATTCAGTATTTATTATCCCTGATATTTCTACTATGAAAATGTATATGGAATAATTTCATTCTCCATTTATTGACTAAATAGAAAGGGTTTTTAGTTTCTTACATTTCCATATTCATTCTGCCTTATCTTGTTATTTCAATGGAATGTGTTTCGAATTATTTACTTTCTCATACTCTTTATGTAATTTCCATATTCATTTTGTGGCATTTTTATTCAGTTATTACCTTTCCATATTAATTATTATCATTTATTAGTTACTAATTCTATTTTATTTCCCCTTACTCGTTATTTGAGGTCCCAATTGTTTTATTACATTTCCCTAGGATTCCCTAAAATGTGTTAAGAAAGATATGAAAGGATACCCTTTATGAAATAAAGTTATTATCCTCTAATAAAAAATTATGTTTTTATTATATTATTAATTTATAATAAAAGACTCATGTATATATCATGTTTACCAATACTACTAAACTATCCAGTCCTTTGTGATTTTATTCCTTGTAATCATGCTAATATAATGGTAGAACGATAATAGATCTAGGATTTTTGGGGTTTAGTCACTATAATTGTGTTAATTTTTATGTTAAATATATGGAGTAATTATTTTTATAGTGAAAGGTATAACATATACTCATATCATAATTTTTTTTAATATCTTCACACAAAAATAGTTGAAATATGCTTCTGAGAAGATGATTGAATGTATAAAATATTATGATTTCTCAACTCATTGCTACCGATGGAAACCAAACAAGGTGGAAGATTATCTAAGTTGAAAGGATCATGATATCTTTTCTATTATAAGGATAACAAAATATCTAATGTTTTTTATTAGAAAATGAAGTATCTATAAATTTTAAAGTATGGGGAGTAATGTTATCTTTATTAAAGGTGTATCCAACCAATAATACATGTAATGATTAAAGAGGGAAAAAGGTAAGAAGTATAACTATAGAATAAAGTGAAAAGTTTTTTTGAGTTAAATAATGATTATTATGTAATGAAATTGTTTATAAATTGAGTATTTATCCCTCAAATACTAAACTTGTGCAATGAGCTATTGGATGAAACTCATAATTCATTATTATCTATTAATCCTAGAAGTATGAAGATGTGTAATGATCTGAAAGAGTATTTATAGTGGGAATATGTGAAAATGGATACTCATTGTATGTATCTTGATGCATAATATTTTATAAATTTATGGTTGAGAGATAGAATAATAAGGATATGTTATAACCACTACCCTTACATAAAAGGAAACAGAAAAATCTTACCATGGATTTCAAAGTCATATGCACCCAAACATCTATATGGAATAATACTATTTGGTTGATCACCATATGAAGTAATAAAACATAATTTACATTGGATAATATTTATCTCCAAAATAAATTTCTAGATTATACATTAAGTATGTGGTAATATGGAACTGACTATTTTATTATATTGTATCAGATCTGGATATGAAGTTTACCTCAATGTTTTGGGAATTATTCAATGGGATCTAGATTTAGAGTTGTGTTTCATTAATGTTTATAATCATCAGAAATATAGTCATTCCAAGATAACCTTTAAAATACTAGAGTATATATTGAAATTTTGTTCTTTGGAATTCAAAGGTGGATGGGATCAACATCTTCTTTTTATCGAGTTATCATACAACAACATCTTTCACTCAAGAATTTAGATGTCTCCTTATAAATACATATATGGTTAGATGTGTATAAATCCAACATGTTGGGATGAATTTGTAGAAATAAATATATTGGGACCTAATATAGTTGAGGAGATGTCCATAAAAGTTAGATCCATTGAGTATTATATAAGGCGACTCAGATTCATGCATAAAGTCATAAGTGATTTATGGAGTTCAATGATTGTGAAAATGTATTCCATTGAATATCTCTTTGGAAGAAGGTTTTGAGATTTGTAAAAAAGTTAAATAGCATCCCAATCTATATTGGTCCCTTGGAAATTTTTGAGAATATTGGAAGGGTAGCTTATTATTTTTCACTTCCACCAAATCTATCTTAAGTAAAAGTCGATGTCGCTTTCCCTTGGTTTTAACTGACACTATTTCCCCTCTTGGTCGGGACTTCCTCATAAGAGATCCTGGATGGCTCATGATTCCCCTTATTGATGAGTGGTTCCTCCTCAGAAATAAATTTTTTGGTGACTCATTCCAGTTTCTTGTGGCATCATTCATAGTGGAGAGGTCAGATCTGGGCATCATCTTCGAGCTGCGTGCTTCTTCGCCAGTTGTTGTTCCTGTTCTGGGCAATTCTTGGTGGTTCAGGGTAGTTTTTTTTGTGTGTATGGTAGGATTACGGAAACAAACAACATGGTTTCACAAAAATATAAGGTAGTTGGAGTTGATGGTGGGTTCAAGGTTGGATGCACAAAGTTGGCACCATTGGTTTCATCACTTTATGAAGATTCTAGACTAGCTGATATTTCATTGTCAGGATTTATGGTCTCAATGTTAGGAAAACCTTTTTCTGAGATCTCTTATAGTCACTAATGAATAGGATATTGTGTGGGGAGGGGTGTGATTATGTTCTAGGATCCTTCCAAACCTGTTAAAGGAATCTTTATTTGAGGTTGTGGTGGTTGTTGGCATTTTTGTTTCTTCTCTTTAATCTTGGGAAGCTTGTAGATGTTTGTGATTTGTTTTTTATACCTTCTTGGAATGATAATTTTGCAATGGTACTATTGGTTTTTCATTGATGTTGATAATAGTTCCTCTCGAGTTAAAGTGTGGATAGAAAAGGTAATGTGATGGTGTCAATATGTGGTATCATTGAAGATTCGTTCTGTCTCTTTTTGATTGATTCTCTTATCTGGTTCCATGATTCCTCCATTCTCTCTGAGATGACGCAGCACAGTGGACTTCTGGGTCCTTTGGGACATGAGTTTGAGCAGACAGTTCAGGAATATTGACGATGTTTATCGGTTTGATAACTTTTAGTGTTTGTATTTTGTTTTGGAAAATTCTCAACGGAGGTTTTTGAAATCTAAAATATATGGGATTTGAATAAATTTCTAGTTTATGGTTTTATTCTTATTTTTAATGGTGAAAGAAACCATCATTATATAGTGATCAGGTCTATATGAGGATGTAGAGCTGAAATAATTCACTTGTACATTTCCATTTAGACATAGATGAATGAGAGTGAATGGATTTTCCATCAATATTAGGCACGTGCAACCCGGCATAGGATAGTTTACCAAGTGGTCATGTAGGATAAAGGCATGAAATATGATGTAGTGGCTGGGGAGGATAATTTCCTAGTAGTATTTATCTTTATTTCTTCTTGTATGATGTTATTTCAGGATTCCAACTTTTCCTGAAAAGTTATTTTGAAATAAAAATTTGATTTTTAGTCAGTCTTAAGTTAAAGATGTGTTCCATGTATCCCTCCTGATGAACTAAATACTTGGTCCTTAAATTATAATTACCTAATAGGTTATAATAATGAAGAAATATATCTCTTATGAGGAACAACTGATAGAGATTTTGGATCATATAGAAAAAGTTTTATGAAAAAATACAACTCACATGGTTGTTTTTTTATGGTGAAATCATAAATTTGAGGATGTTAGTTGGGAACTTAAGGATACAATGAAATAGAGATATCCTCATTTTAATCATCAAATTGACCATATTTAGTGGTTAAAATTCATTTTAAGGGGGTTATATTATAACACAATGAGATTTTTTGTTATAGTTATATATATATATTATTTCTATGCTATCTTGCTTTATAAGAAACACCTAGTTTAAACAATCCACCTTATTCAGTTGAAATATTATAATTATTTAATTTGGTAGTCATTGACTTATTGTTAAATTGGAAGATATGAATAGTATTAAACAAATTATGAAATATATATAATGTTACTAGTCAATATAATTTATTAATAAATTCTTATAAAATAAGTACTCAATATTTACTAAAGACATTTTATTATTCAAAAATATATTTTCTTCGAAATAAAATATTGTTGATTTTTCTTGAGAGAATATTATAAATAACTTTTAAAACTTTTATAAGTTATATTTAGTAAAATTGATATAATTTTTGAAATTTTCCGATCAAAATTTTCATAACGTGAATTTCTAAGAATTTTATGAAAATATTGATTTCTCGTGAATTGTAAAACATACTAATTTTTTTGTCTAATGAATTTACAAAGTTACATTTTTTATTAAAATGGTTTAAAAGTATAATTATTTATATTATAATATTAATAACCTAACTATATTTATTATAATAAATTTAATGGTTTAATTTGGTATGAAAAAGTTTTTATACTTAGAAGGAATTTTTTTTTGAAAACAATTTTTATTGTGTTTTTCATTTATTTTATTAAATTAATTTGTACCACTTCTAGAAATTGTATCTTGAAAAATGAATTCCATATTTTGAATCAGGTGGTAAAAATTTTAAAATACTTTTATTTTTTTCAATATGAATAGTAACCATGGTAAAAAAATCACAATTGTATATGTAAAATGGGTTAATTTAGGGTTAAAAATAATGTGAAAAGGATTAAAATTCATTAAAACACTTGAATTTATTTTATCTTACAAGTATATTTATTCCATAATCCTATATACACTGAAATATGACATTTTTACATTTAACTTTTACTTTTAAATTTATAATAATTAAGAAAAAGATAATATCAAAAAAGACACTTTCTTACTTTTAATATCTGTTATATTTTTTGATAGAGATAAAAAAATTATTTACAGTACAAAATTTTTATATGAGATATGGATGAATTTTTTATCATGTTAGGTATTTTCAAAATTTATTGATGAAAATTTATCATAAATTCTTGTGGAATATGAACACCATGTTTGGGCAAGTAGAAAAAAATCAACAAAATGATTTTAAAAACTCAAAAAGTGATTTTATAGCGAGTTATAGTATCTAAAAAATTTATAGATTAATATAACATATATGGGAGGGTTTAAATTTTTATATTATAATTTCTTAGCATTCATGTTGGTTTTAATAACAAATTAAAATAATTGTTCCAAAAATGGTGTTTGTGATATTTTAAAATAAATAATATTTTATTAAATTAATAAAAAATATTAAAAATCATATATTTGGCCTAGTGAATGAGATATGGTTTAACATATATATCATTTTACATTCATGATTCACTTTTATTTTTAGGTTAACATATTTTTAACCTTAAAAAGTCGAAAATTTTTATATTATAGAAATTTACAAAAAGGGTTAACAGTGATTAAAACAAAGAGATAAGGGTAGAAAAATAACCAAAAATTGTTCAAATATTATTTTATGTGATTATTTAGACTCATGTTCATATTATATTTTAATTAAATAAATTTTTACCTATTTTTCAATAATAATTAATTTATATGATATAAAACATTATATAGTTCCAAGAGGGCCTCTCCACTCATTATAAAACGGAACCTCCTATCCTTTATTATTAATTTTTGTTATCATTATATATAATATATTTTCTACCATTATATCATCCTAGATTTATTCACCACATTCCTTATTTTTTTCCTTTACAAACTACTATCCTTTCAAGGCTTAAGTTTTAAGTCGCAATAGGTTTCTCAACAAAGAGGTATAACTCTTATCTGAGAATTTTCTATTTTAAATCTTATTATAAATATTATGGATATATTATATATTTTATAAAATAATTAATTAATTATATTTAATATAATAAATTTTTATTATGATTATGGAAAAATAATTATATTCATTTTTCTAATCCGTTGGGAAATGATAATGTTTCTCCTGTGTATGTGGGGACTACCACCTCCACAAACCGACATTAATTTTTTTTCATTTCCTCATTACATGGATGGTAATAATGATAAATTTAAGGTATATATATGATATATAAGATATAATAATGATTTTGAATGGTGAATTATTATTTACCATTCTTTCATTCTATCCATTAAAATGTGAAAATAATGTTCATGTGTGTGTACAACTACCATCTCCATGAACGATGTTGTTCAATTTTTTATCTCTATCCTTTATTGATGATTCTATATATATATATATAGTTAATATATATTTTATTTATATCAGGATTAACACTATAGAGATTATGTAACCATGGTTAATGTATATGGACCATTATTTTTTAACAAAAAAAAATCTTAAAAAATGAAGCATACATTATCTAGAACAATGATTTCAATAAAACTTTGTTAATAAATAGGTGATGAGTGTTATAATTAAATCATATATGGTATGATATATATTACTATAGTTTTGGGAAACATTTATAATATATCTAAATATATTATATTTGAGTTTTTTATAAGTATGTTCAAGGGCAAGACTTGAGGTAAGGGGTTTATGTTTCAATCCGGTTTTATTAGGGATTTTTTATGGTTAAATTTTCATTAAGAAAATTATATAATCATTATCTAATAAATCCATTTAATTTTTCATCCCCTATTCTTATTTATTTATAATACATGTTTTTCTTTTTGTTTCCTAACATTAAGAAGTTAAGAGACTAAAATAATTTTTTAATGGAAAACTAACTATGTTTTACTATTCGGTTGAGAATATTTTTCTCCCATGTCCATGTTTTCATTAAGATTATTTTAGGAATGTTTTTAATTTTTATTAAATTATTTTTAAAATAATTTTGTACCCATGTATGATGTTTTATAAAAATATTTTCATTTAATATTATCTTTATTTTTATAATGAGGTACTTTTTAATTTTTACTAATAATTTGAATGGAATATATGTTTTCACATATACAATATGAACAAAATATTCTTCACCTCATGACCACTCAATATTTTGAATCTTACACCTTTTGTTTCCATTTTTATTATTAATGAAAATTTTTTATTTAATATTTTATGAATGGTTTTATTTTAAATAATTAATTCAAAAATAAAAAGGTTATTTCTTTCAGAAATTTTATAGTGATATATTAAAGGAGTTTTCATTAATGATAACAACATTTGGTGTTAATCATAATTCTTAGGATTGGATCCAATGATATTTGTAAAGCCCCATAATTTTTTTAAAAAAAATTCTTATTTCTTTGGATTTTTACGAGTCTGTGGCTTCTGACGGCACTTGATTCTGAGGCCCGGTGTGCCCGGTATCAACTTCTGAAGTATTTTTCAGGTACGTTTAGTAAACGTATGTGCGGATTTTTCTATCTTTTGAACCAGTGCTTGGAATTGAAATCTGAGGACACCGATGAACTCATAGCGCCGATAATTGTTTAAGGGGACCTTTACTATAGTTGCATTCTATGTGGGTTGCGAGTTATTTTCCTTTTGGGAAATTGGAAATAGTTAAATAAAATTGTTAGAACAATTTTTTATATCTATAGAAGTTATTTCTTCCCATGGGAAGTTATTGGTGGGTCCCACACCCACCCAACTTCCCATGTGTGGATATTTGAGAAATGGGTCCCACATGATCCCCATCCTTTCATCTCCCATAACTCTCTTCAACCCCCCCCCCCAATTAACTCCTCTTCGTTTATTGTGACAACCCCCCATTAATTATGAGAACTCTTTCTATCCCTCTCTATCTCCTTAATTTTGACAACTCCCCATTTTATTATGGTGGAGTCTCTCCACCTCCCACCAATGCCAACTCTTCTAATTAATGGCTTGAGCTACTCAATTAAATAATTATGGGTGGTGTTGTGAATCCTTTTGAAATATTTTGAATAGCATGGAACCAATATAATTATAGAGAGCCTATTGTTTCTTTTGAGTCTTGGCTATTATTTGTAAAGTCTTGGGAGAATACACCATTCTTCCTTCAATGAAGAACGACTCCGACGAAGATCGCGGAAGACTTCTCTATCGACGATTCCCTCTGAATGTACCCCGACATCAGTGGAAATGATGTTTGTATACCGCGATTCCCGACCTTTGCGACGCCGTCTTCCATGACGCTCGACCACCATGAACCTTTATTCGAAGTAGGGGGTTGTTTTTGTATAATTTTATATATGTGTATTGTACCTTCTTACTTGGGCATTCTTTTATGATGAATTATGGTTGGATACACTAATGAGTAGGGCAAGGGCTCACAAACAAGTCTGGACCCTCTACAGGTTGTTCGTTTGTAAGCGGGTTGATGGGAGACGATGAAATGGGGTCGAAACGACGATATGGAGCCTTCGCAGAAATGTTCGGGACCTGAGATAAGCTTAGGTGTAATTGGTGGGAGAAACGGACCACCGGAGCACATCTGGTGGTCTGCGGAAGCCGATAGTGGCTCGCCACGCCGGCGCGGTGATGCCGGCATTTGGCGGCGGCAGCGCGGCGCCAGATCAGACCGTCGTGGCTGAGCCACAGCAGCGGAAGAAACCGGAATAGCTCGGCCATTCTGGAAAATAAAAACGGCGCGGCTTCAGCTGCGCCAGCCGGTCGGCCCGGGCCACGCCAGTTGGGCCGGTCCGTGCTAGCCAGGTCGGGCCATACCTGACCGGGCTAGACTACGACTCGGCTCGGGTTGACCCAATTTGGGCCAACCCAGGGTGGGTTGGGCTGGGTCGGACAGAGCCCAGACCCCCCTTTTTCTGACTAGATTCATTTAAACGCCCATAACAGAAGCTACTGACCTCTGATCGACGCACCGTCAGTTGCGTAGGATTACTTGGATCGAGAAGGTCGATTAGGTATATTAAACTCAAGGTTTCAGTGAAGTTTGGGTATAGCCGAGTTGGTTCGAACCGGAAACCAACTGGCCCCTCAGAGCGGAAACGCTTATAACTTAATGACCAGAAATATGATTGATGTGCCGTCAATTACATTTGATTTCTTTTGATGAGATGATTATTTTGGAATAATCCACATGAGATTTGGATACAGTTTGAGTATGGTCAGGTTGGTTTTAACTTAAAAACCAATCGGGCCCCTGAAACGGAAAAGCCAATAACTCTCAGACTGGACGTCCGTTTGACGAACCGTCAGCGGCGCTGGTAATATCTTTGAGAAAAGGTCCATTTTTGTATACCCCATGGGAGTTTGGGGTACAGTTGAGATATGGTCGGGTTGGTTTGAACATGACATCAATTGCCCCCCCCATGACAAAAAGGCTAATAACTCACAGACCGGGCGTCTGATTGATGCGTCGTCTATTGCGTTGAGACCCCAATGACGAGGCGGTCCCATGAGATACTTACACATGAGATTACTTGAAACTTGGACATATCGACCATTAGATCGTGGAGTGGATCCTCTCAGAGATGAGCGTATGGAGTACAGATACCTTATAGCTGGTGGAGACCTAATGACTGCTTGTTTGATTCAATTCAAATTGAATTGAATAGCCCAGTGGGGAGAGCTAAAGTGTTGGGGAGAAAGACCCATGGAAGAGGAGCACTACTATGTTGGGGCAGCATACCCATGGTACTCGATAGGAGGATTACCTTTGTAGGCTATTAGGGGATGCACTACTGTGTTGGGGAGGCAGACCCATGGAGGGAAGTGCTACTGTGTTGGGGCGACAGACCTGTGGTACTCGACAGGAGGAGTACCTCAGCAGTCTAAGGTTAGTGAGTAGCGCCTCGGATTCACAATAGGGACACTGTACTCGACAGAGGATGAGTTCCCTATTAGTTGTTGTTTTGATAATGAAAATCCTGGTTTGAGCTTAGTCCATGACCTTTGTTTTTTCCTCATGATTGAGATGGGTTACAAGATAATTTAGGTATATGTATGGGAATATACCTAAGCAAAGGTTATCTGTTAATATATTTATTTTTGGTTTATCCTTGTTGGATATTTTGAGACCTTGAGGGTCTTAGGGTCCCTACTGAGTATCATTATACTCACCCCTGCACGGGCTATTCCCGCACCTCGTTGTGTTGGATACAGAAGATGGAAAGTGCTAACCGAGGTAGAGTGTACGAGGACTGGATGGTACCCGGAGGTGGACACTCGGCATGATGGCACATGTAGTGGACCAATAGGCACATAGTGCTGAGGAGGACATATGTATCTACCCTTCAGGTTGGAACCTGGAGGATGATCCAGGAGCTACTTCACCATTCAACTGTTGTCTTTTCATTTTTACTTTTATTTCAGTTGTAGTTGTACCTTTCTGTTGGGCTTGTATTTTTGGCCCCTTTGTATTTTCAGCACACTTGTTATACTTCTTTTCTTATTGTTTCCTTCCGTATGTTCTCTGGTTGTGTGAGTTTACATTTTATAAAGGAAATGCCTTCCCAGTTACAGGTATTTACACCTTTGGTGCTAGTCTCCATCCCCTAGCCTATGGAAGGCGGGCTTGGGGTAGTTATGACATGGGCCCCGGGGGACGGGTCGTGACAAATTGGAATAAGAGGGTGGTTCTACCGCAGAACTTATGACACTGATATTTTCTTTCTTTGAATCAATAGTGTTAAGGGTACTAAGTGTGGTTTCGGTTCAGGGAGTCCAGTGTTGGTGCGGGCGGTTGACATATCCATACACCAGGACCTTGACTTCTGATTTCCAACTCAGTGCATGAAAACATTGAGTGTGTGTGTTTTAAAAAAAATTATTTAAGTCAGCTCAAACCAGGTCATCTCACCAGGTATAGTCTTTTGACCGTGTCACATCTGTTTCTTTCAGGATGTCTTCACCCAGTTAGTCAGTGTGGGTTCCGAGTAGAGAGTGTGATGGTAGCCCACCGAGCAGTGAGGCCATGGTGGAGGGACCCATCACAACAGAGCCACTAGAGTTACCATTACCCTATGTGCTACCGTTATCACCATCCTCAACAGCAGAGAGTTCATGCCGCTTGAGCGCGTTTCATGAGGTCTAGTGAAAGAGGACTCTGAGGTTTCGAGGCGACTCATATTTTCAGAGGGCTGGTTACTGGTTGGAGTTTGTAGCATGAGCTTTCCATACAACTGGGACACCTGCTGACATGTTGGTGTACCTAGATGTTAGCCTCTTTCAGGGAGCACCTGAGAGGTGCTAGAGCCAGATGCTCCAGTTTTGTGACTAGATGACCTTCACCTGGGGAAACTTCGAGGGTTTTTTCAGTGTGGAATTTATACCAGCGACTCTATACTCTGAGCGTGCTCAAGAGATACTACCCTTGCCGTAGGTTTTTCTGTCAGTAGCCGAGTCATCTTTTTATAGTAGATAGATAACGCAGAGGTCCAAGAGAACCAGACCTATAGGTGGTCGACCGCACGACTCAGGATCGGTATTGTGGGGAACCCGGGGTGGAGTCAGAGCCAGGAATACAAGGAACAGACAGTGTTTCTCCTGCAGTGGGATTGGTCACATAGCACGTGACTGCCCGACTCCTGGCACAGTTGGTCCGCAGGCATTAGAGGAGCCACCAAGATAGAAGTAGTGTTAGGAGATTGAGCATCAGTCGAGCGGTGGACAAGGCAGTAGAATGGGTGGGCATGGGAGAGCATAGCTTCAGGCAGCTGAATCATACAACTATGGAGCTCCGGAAGCAGGTGGACAGGAGCGGGACAAGTTCCAAGCATGGAGGTCTTTATTCTTGGTGCTTCTAGTTTCCATGTTGTTGTTGTTTATCGTTTTTATGTGTCTTTGTACTATGATCTACAGTAATAAAAGACATTTATCTTTGTGAAGTTTACTTCCATGTCCTTCTTGTATGGTTGATATTGAGAGGTACCGATTAAAACTATTGACTTGACCCTCACTTTTGAGATTTCTACTGGAGGAGACCAAGTGACCACGCACTGATACCGACAGTGTGACTCGACCCTTGGAGGCGAGAGTAAGGGTTCGATCTCTTGGTAGTAGCGTCGAGGCCTTAAGATGTCATCCATGGCATGAATTATTACTATTCATTTCAGGATGTACTGTATTAGGATATTGGCATGTTTCATCCAAGGGATGAGACGGGGTTTCTTTTTTCGGCAAAGGAGAAATCTTATCAGTTCTTGCAGATCGTAGGCGAATAAGGGTAATAATTGACCAACTTACCAAGTCGGCCGACTTCCTACCGACCAGAGATGGTATGAGCTACGACGGAGAAGGTTCAGATTCTCCAGGAGCGGATAAAGACTACAAAGAGCAGGCATAAATCCTATGCTGATAAGAGACAGGAACCTCCCGGAGAGCACATGGGAGAGGGAGGCTCATATGTGTGCTCAGTACCTCATTTGTTTCCCTGGTGTGTGTCGTAGATTTACAAGGACATAAATCCTTGAGGTGGAAGTAATGTAAATGCCCAGAATTTCCAAAATGAAATCTTAATTCTTTGGAATTTTACGATTTTGTGGCTTCTGACAGCACTTGATTCCGAGGCCCGATGTGCCCGGTATCAATTTTTTAAGTTTTGTTCGTGTACGTTTAGTAAAAGTACGTGCTGGTTTTTCTATCTTTTGAACCGTTGCTCGAAATTGAAATTTGAGGACACCGATGAACTTGCAGAGATGATAATTTCTGAAGGGGACCTTTACCGCAGTTGCGTTTTACATGGGTTGGGAGTTATTTTTTTGGAAATTGGAAAATGTTAAATAAAATTGTTAGAACAACTTTATTTATCTATGGATGTTATTTCCTCCCATGGGAAGTTATTGGTGGGGTCCACACCCACCCAACTTCCCATGTGTGGATATTTGAGAGGTGGGGACCACCCGAGCCCCAACCTTTCATCTCCCATAACTCTCTTCAACCCCCCCCCCAATTAACTCATCTTCCTTTATTGTGACAACCCCCCATTAATTATGTGAACTCTTTCTCTCCCTCTCTCTCTCTTTAATTTTGACAAATCCCCATTTTATTATGGTGGAGTCTGTCCACCTCCCACCTTTTCCAACTCTTCTAATTAATGGGTTGAGATACTCAATTAAATAGTTATGTGTGGTGTCGTGAATCCTTTTGAAATATTTTGATTTCCAAGGAACCAATATAATTATAGAGGGCCTATTTTTTATTTTGGGGCTTGGCTATTATTTTGAAAGGCTTTTGAGAATACACCGTTCTTCCTTAAATGAAGAACGACTCTGATGAAGAACATGGAAAACTTCTCCATAGACGCTTCCCTCCAGACGAACCCCGATGTCAACGGAAACGACGTCTTAATACCGCGACGCCCGACCTCCGCCACGCCGTCTTCCACGATGCTCGACTACCATGAACCTTTAATCGAGGTAGGGGTTGTTTTTGTATAATTTTATATATGTGTATTGTACCTTCATACATGGTCATTCTTTTATGATGAATTATGGTTGGAGAGTCTAATGCGGACGACACGGGCTCACGAACAAGTCTGAACCCTCCACAGGTTGTTCGTTTGTGTGTGGGTTGACGAGAGACGATGAAATGGGGCCAAAACGGCGATTTGGAGCCTTCGTAGTAAAGATCGGGACCCAAGATAAGATTAGGAATAATCAGTGGGAGAAATGGACCACCGGAGCGCATCATGTGGTCCGTGGAAGGTGGCAGTGGCGAAGGAAACCGGAACGGCTCACCTGTTCTGGAAAATCAAAGTTGTGCGGCTTAAGTCGTGCCAGCCAACCGGGCCGAGCTGGGTCACGGCAGCTGGGCCAGTCTACGCTAGCCAATCCGGGTCGCGCCTGACCGGGCCTGACCTGGACCCAGGTCGGGTCGACCCGGTTTGGGCTGCCCCAGGGTGGGTTGGGCCGGGTCAGACCGGGCCCAGACCCCTTTTTTCGAACTAGATTCATTTAAATGCCAATAAAATTAAGCTACAGACCTCCAATCGATGCACCGTCAGTTTCTTATGATACCTTGGATCGATACGGTCGTTTCGGTATATTACACTTAAGGTTTCAGCAAATTTTGGGTATGGCCGGGTCTGTTCGATCCTGAAACCAACCGGGCCCTCGGAGCAGAAACACTTATAACTTAAGGACCATATGTCTGATTGACGTGGAATCAATTAAGTTGCATTAATTATGATGAGATGGTTATTTTGGCATACTCCACATGAGATTTGGACGTAGTTGGAGTACAGTTGGGTTGGTTTTATCTTAAAAACCTATCGGGCCCCTATAACGGAAAAGCCAATAACTCTCAGACCGGACGTATGTTTGATGAACCGTCAGCAGCGCTGGTAATCTCTATAAGAAACAGTCCCTTTGAGTATACCCCATGGGAGTTCGGTGTATAGTTGAGATACGGTTGAGTTGGTTTGTACACAAAATCAACCGGGCCCTTGGGACAAAAAAGAAAAATAACTCAGAGACCGGGCGTCCGATTGGCGGGCCGTCTGTTGCGTTGAGGCCACGATGATGAGGCGGTATCATGGGATACTTCCAAGTGAGATTACGTGATACTTGGAAGTATCAACCAGTATATAGTGGAGCTAATCATCTAAGAGATGTGCGTACAGAGTATGGAAACCTTATAGCTGGCTGAGACCTGATGATTGCTTGTCTGATTCGATTCGGAGTGACTTGACTAGCCCAGTGGGGAGCGCTACTGTGTTGGGGAGATAGATCCATGGCGGAGGAGCACTACTGTGTTGGGGTGGCAGACCCTCAGAACTTTATAGGAGGAGTGCCTTTGTAGGCTATTAGGGGGTGCACTACAGTTTTGGGGCAGCAGACCCATGGCGGGAAGCGCTACTGTGTTAAGGCAACAAACTCGTGGTACTCGATAGGAGGAGTACGTCAACAGTCTAAGGTTTGTGAGTAGCACCTCGGAGTCACGACAGGGACACTATACTCGACAGAGGAGGAGTTCTCCAGTAGTTGTGGTTTTGATAATGAATATCATGGTTTGAGATGAGTCGATGACATTTGTGTTTTCCTCATAATTGAGATGGGTTACTTGATAACTTAGGTATATGTATAGGAATATACCAAAGTAAATGTTATCTTCTGAGATATTTTTTTGTGTTTTATCCTTGTTGGATTTTGTGAGACCTTGAGTGTCTTGGGGTCCCTACTGAATATCATTATACTGACCCCTGCACGGGCTATGCCTGCACCTCGTTGTGTTGGATGCAAACAACAGACAGCGGTAACCAAGGTAGAGTGTACGAGGACTGGACGGTACCCGGAGGTGGACACTCAGCGTGATGGCACACGGAGTAGACCGATAGACACGGAGTGTTGAGGATGACATATGTACCTACCCTTCAGGTATGAACCCGGAGGACGATCCAGGAGCTACTTCACCATTCAGCTGTTGTCTTTTCAGTTGTACATTTCTTTCAGTTGTAGATGTACCTTTCTTTTGGGCTTGTATTTCTGGCCCCTTTCTACTTTCAACACACTTTTTATACTGCTTTACTTAGTTTTTTCTTCCACTTGTTCTCTGGTTGTGTGAGTTTACGTTTTATAAAAGCAATTCCTTCCCAGTTATGGGGATTTACCCCTTTGGTGCTAGTCGTCAACCCTGGCCTATTGAAGGTGGGCTTGGGGTAGTTACGACAATGGCCCCGGGGGATGGGTCATGACAATATCATCCTTATTCTTTCTTTGTAGGGTTTATTATTATGATGATGTGATGTTTATATAACATGTTTATTTCCCATGGGTTATGCTATGATGAAATGATAAAATGTTTATGAAATCAATTTCTTTTTTATAGGTTATGATATAATGATACGATGAATGTTTTCTGATATTTTTGAAAACATATATATGGTTCTTTTATGTGTTTGGTGGTCGCAAATTATATATCCCATCAATTTATTGGATAAATCCTTATATCTCATGATATAATTTTGGGATATAAATTTATATGCACAATCCACTATGGTACACAGGTAGGGATTCATGATCCACTACAAGAAAGAGGTAGGGATTCCTAGTCCACTATTGGAAAAATGTTGGGATGCTTGATCCACTATAAAATACATGTGGTTATTCCTAGTTAGTTATTATATTGGAAACTTTTGATTATGCCTGATCTACTATGATTTGATGATCTCTTTAGTAAACCCTGACATATGAAATGGTTTTTATACCTATGATAGTGTTGTACTATTATGACTTGTTTTTATTCTTATGATCGGAACTTAAGGTTCATGACTGATTTATAAAAATTCCTTACACTTATGATTCATGTATTTTGAGATGATAATTATTTATGACATGACTCATGTTTATGATCTATGAAATCTTGTTTATGAACATTGTATGTTATATTCAGGATCTCGTACCCTTATTATTATCTTATGCATTCATGTGATCATCGATTGATATCTCCCATGTTTAACCTTGTTGAGAATATAAGTGATCATCTTTTATTATATATCCTTTCCTTAGGAGTTGAAGAAAGGTTTTATGTAGGGTGTGTCAATAAGGGTACAACATAATATGGGCTTGATGAGAAATATTATAAAATGTTCTTAAATAATATGTTCATGTATGTAGTCTCTAATGACACTAAAACATTACAGTTTTGGCATGGATAATAATATTATATATTGAATATTTATATAAAATTAAGAAATATATATTAAAGGAAAGATTTGGTGACCTTAATGGATGTAGGATATTTCTTGAAAAATATTTTCTATAACTCCTCAAAGAATATTTTTTTGATGGTATCACATGTTGGGGTAATTATAGATATCTTTGAATTTTATGTTATCCACTCTTGTTTTTTACACATATAATTTCTCATATAGAATTAGTGTTAAATAATTATGGCTCACTGATTTAAGAAAATAATTTCATAATTCATTAAAGGAATCATGTTTCATTTTCATAATATAGTAAAATATAGTGGATAATATTAAATGAATCCATTTTATGAGTATTACTCTCCCTTACTTTTAATTTTTTTGAATTTATCATCAATAAGGGGGGAGATAAACATTACAAAAACATATGATACCATTAAAATTAGATTATATTAGTTGTTGAAAACAAATCAAAAGGAAGAGATTGAAGAACCCAATGGATGATGATGAGTGTTTTATTTTTTCTATATTTTAATAACCTAGTGGATGATGATATGTATAAAATTGTTGAATAAAATCATTAATTTAGGGAAGATAAAGATGATGAATGAAGGTGAATTGAAACTAAAACACGATGCATTTCAGAAGTTAACACTCTAAAACACAAAGAGATTATATATAATATTTTGTAATTAGACACTTAATGAGATTAGGAGTCTATATTATTAATTTAGCTGATAGAATTAATTATTTTCAGCTATAATGAATTTGAGTAATGATTTAAAGTGTAGTTAATTCTATTATAAGTTGAAGATATATATTTTATGGAGTATCTTAGGCATGTGATGATTTTTGAGATTAAATTAAGTATGAATATATAATAATTATTAACAATTGATGGAAGCACAATCAACTATTTGTTCTTATTACATAATGATACAATTCAAACCTGTGTTTAAAAAGTATGAAAACTGAAGATTAACGTTAAACTACACTTGGATATTGTTGAAGAGGTTAAGTTTGAGGAGGTTGAATATGGATGTTACACCATTTAGAAGTTACACTATCTAGAATCTACTTATTAAATAAAAACTAAGGATGTAGGTATATTTGGAGAGAAAATGTTTAGGAATATTTGAATTCCAAAAGATAAGGAGTCAGGAAGTAAGATACTTTGAATAATATGAAAAGTGTATATTGAAAATTAATTGAGGCACATAATGATAATATATTTCAGAAAATAAATTAAATTTTCCAAAACACACTGAAACTATAGAAATTTAATAAACCTTATGTGATATGAAAGTGTCACTTACTCACATTTAAGAGTCACATCATGTTACAGTTTGAGCATATGTTTAGAAAGAAGAATTCAAGGCAGTTTTTTCAAGAATCCAAATGTTATACTTATGGAAAAATACCCTGCCAAAATATTAGATATAACACTACATTTTTTAGGATCCATTATTGTTGTTTTTATTATTATCAATACTACTACTATTATTTATGTCTTTAGTTATAAATAATGTTTCTTTAATCTTTTAAGAAAATTAAAATATTATTAAAAAAATTGACATGAAAGATATGAACCAAACTAAATACACATTTTTTTATAATTGGTTCAATAAAACAATATAAAATAAATATAAGTATCACACACCATATATTATTACCAACCATTGATGAAGTACATCCATTAAAAGTACATAAATTAATAGGGACCCATAGATAGGGAAGAATAAAATCATAGTGAAAATAAAATATTTTCAATCATATTTTACTTAGAGGACCACCAATATAAAAAAACCAAAAATTACAAAGATAAACATGAAATGATGAAAAATTATTCAAAGTATATAACATGAAATAAAAATCATTCCTCACAAAGTGAGAGTGGAATAATTGAATGATTTAGTAAGTCTATATATTGAAATGGAATTTGGACATTATAAATACAGTCGTTGAAAATATGGTCATTGTTAATATATTTTTTCATAATATATATAATATGTATACTAAATTTGTTTATTATTAAGTATAAAATTTAAAATAATATAACCCACAATGAAAAAAATATGATATTAAAATATTATAAATATATATATTTATGTATTGATAATAAATATTGATATTATTATTATTAAAATATGATATGATTTATATATAAAATTAAAATAAATATTTCAATATCAATGGAGTTGTAAAAATAAATTTTAGGATGTACATAAATATTTTAAATGATTTTTCTCAAAGTGTATTTAGTATAAAATTAATATTTATTTTTTTCAAAGAACACATTTCTTAACTATTTTATATTTTGTATAATAGATCAATTTGGATTTTTTTTAAATATTATTATATATTAAATAATATATTAACATCTTTAAAATTTTAAATTGATATGAAGAATTATTAAAAATGCTTAATTTTTTTCTACAAAAGTAGTGTTTCTTTATATTTTTTATTTTCATTTAAAAGAGAAATTGAAAAAAATTATAATCCTAAATAGATAAACATAAATTCCTTTTTCTATTTTTAATTTCAAAATTATCTTATCACAATTTTTTTATAAAATAATTTATTTTTAGGTGAATAGTGAACATGGCTGATTAAATTAATACTATGACTTTTATAAAATCAGTATACAAGAATGTTCTCAAATTTTTTCAACCACTTTTATTAGAAAAAATATATTTTAAAAAGTTATAATATTTATTTTTAAATACTATATTGATATATGAAACCCATGCTAAACAATTTTGAAAATTTTGGTAACTTTTTTATGAAAACCATTTTTTCTTTATTTCTCTTAATAAAATTTTCACACAATGAATATAGGTTTCCAAATTATTTTATTGTTAATTAAATATTATATTAATATTAATATAAAAATAATTTTAATATAAAAATTAAAAGTAATAATCTTATCCTAAAAATAAAACTTGAGCTTAAAAATACACATTTTATAAAAATGGGTTTCTTCACGTTACAAGCACTAATGATAAAATTAATTTTAATTATAAAGAGAAATTTTCTTTGATAAATTGAATTTAATATTTTAAATTAATAGGTTAAAATTATATAATAATTATATTTTTTAGGCATTAAAACTAAATTATATAGTTAAAAATTAGTTACCTCGATAAAAACAAAAATGGTAAAAGTTGAAATCTATTAGTAAATGACATAAAAACAAGTTTAATTTTTTTTGAAAAAGGGTGGTTGACTCTTAATAGACCTTTTACTTTCTTGAAATCTCTTATTTTCCACTTTTTCTTCACATTCTATGTTAATCATGTTATCTCTTTATATTAAAGTGTTATATTTCACAAAAATACACTTCTCTTTAATTAAAAATGGAACAACCACCCCTCCACCTCTCCACACTTACAATTCCCCTCATGATCGATTTAAACTCAACAATAATATCTCTTTAACCCTATTCCCATCTTTTATAGTCCTTGAAAATTGCAAAATACCAAAATAATATTCCATAAGGTGGTGACGAATGGAGAACATCCAAAGTGAGAGGTAGTATTTTCCACCACACCGTCATAATTATTTTCTACTTTTACCACCCCCAGATTCTTATATACATGAGCATATGGTAAAAAAATTATTTAATATTATGAAATGTTTTTATACTAATATAATATCCATTTTATATATTCCTAAAAAATCATTAAGAAAAATGGAAACATCGTTATGCATGTGTGTTGACTACCGCCTCCATAACATACCTATTCAATTATTAATCACCACCTTTATTAGATGGTTTAAAAGTGTTATTTGATAATATAATGTGATATTTATAAAATTTTAATTAATTTTAAATTATAAGATATTTTATTTCATACCTTCCTTCTATTCCGAAAGAAAATTATAGCATCATCTGTTTATTCATGCGAACTACCACCTCTATGTAATGATTTTTATCATTAATTTTCCATAACATCTAACATGGTAGGAAAAAATATTTTTAATATTGAAAAATAAAATTTAATAAATCATTAACATTAATTAACTATAACATTAGAATAACCATAATTTACATTAACAATAGATGGTTATATAAAATTTAACCTCTAAAAGGACATATCAAATTACATTTTCCAATTTGAGTACTTTCATGGAAACCCTATTTTCATTTATAAATTATGTGATAATGGAATAATAAAGGTAATAATAATATAAAATTATGGATATTATGAGACTATTTTACAACACTTATACCCTGGTCAACATTCCAAGAACGTTTATGAGAAATTTACCGAACAACCTCAAGTAACCAACATAAAATAAAATAATGTAATAAATTAGTGAAAAATGAAGATATATAGAGAATAAATATATATATATATGTATATATTGGGTTATTATGATAGATCTTAATAAACTTAATTTTATTATTATGAAAGTTAAGTGCAAGTGTAGAGTGCTTTCAGACACGAGGTATGGGATATTCCAAACCTTCCTTATGACATTACAGTTATACATTCTCCTTATTTTTATCCCTTTTATGAAATATTTTTCTTATTCACATATTATATTTTTATTTATATTTCTATTATAGTATATAATTATTTAAATATCCTTTTTTATTTCTTGGGTTACAATTGTTTTTGTTTCCTTTAAATTTCCCACTTTTAAGTAAACTTATTTTAAGGGAAATTTCTGATTTTCTGTCTCACATTAAGCATCAACACTATAAATTTTTTTCAAACGATAAATATAATATAATACAATTTATTATTTTATATATACCCAATTGGTTAAATTCTAATTTTAAAGAATGTAATAAGTTTTTTCTTTCTTTAAAGATACCCTTTTCTCATTTCATCAAGCACCACCCTAGTGGTACAATTTTATTCTTTCTTCTCTTGGATCATTCTTGAAAAATTTTCACATTAGTACTCCATGTTCAACAAATATATTCCTTTTCAATTATGAGTGTTCAAAAAAAATTAATTCCTTATTTTCTTACAAATACTTATGAATTATCCATCAGTTATGCATAAAACTAGAATTATGAAACCTACATCCTTCTAATGGGTTTGATCATGCGTATGATTTATATATTGTTTCATTTCCTCTTGTCGCAAACCTATGTATGAATTTAATTATTTTTTATGTGGTAATTGAATTATATATCCCCTAATGTTTTCATTATGTCTTTATATCTTATGAATTGTTTGGTACAGAAATAGGGATTGAATCCAATCAAATAGTTCACTTTATCAACATTATGATGATGGTCTTGGGAGTGGCCCTTGATTTATGTTTATGATATCATGTTTTATATTTTTCCTCATTTTTTTATTTATAATATAATTTAATTAATCTGTGTCTCCATGATTATGATCATCCTCTTTAAGATATCATGTTCTGCCTCTTGACTCTCATGCTATGATTTATTTCCTTGCTTGTTACCCAACTAGGATTTTATAGACCACCCTTTTCCTTATATATTTTCCCCAGGGTATTCTATGTCGTTTTTTAATTTATATGGGAGTTATAATAACAATTTGGAATTTTAAATAATCTTTTTTTCATTTAAAATTGTGTATTTCTATTACTAATCATACAAATACACTAGTCATCTTGATTCTCAGTTTTAATTTTTTATAAATATATGTAAAAATTTATGAGATACAATTTTTTTAAGGATTAGGTCACTATATGAGACAAAAATTCTCAACTATAGTTCATATAAAGGATGAAACAATCAATAGATTGGTGAATTATAAACTAAAATAAAGGTTCGTAATTAAAGATATATAATGTTAAGCTAATATTTAAAGTCATTTTTGAAAAAAAAACTTCTTAGAATGCTTCTTGGATGGTTTTTGTTGACAATAACATTGAAGTAGTTGTCAAATAATATTATTATTTTGTGAGAAATATGTATCTTGAAGTTTGGAGGAGTCCTAGAGGTCTTATTAGTAAATTATCAAAATTTAGTATTGAGTATTTTATGGGGAATTTGGCTAAGTCCTAGATATCTCCCTAAATATATAACGTGCACTGGAATTATAAAAAATGAATAAGCTTAAGAATTTGATGTATATGTAAAAAGATTTATTTAATACATATTATGCTTGAAATATTGATAAATGGTTTTTTGTTAGAGTTTATTGATTACAAAATATATATTAAAGTTATATATTTTAAAAAGGAATGTCATTTAGATTGATACATATTATTTCTAGAGTTCATAGAATATGGAAAAGGCATGATTCCCTTTATACATAAGATGTTTTTTTATCATAAATAAAAAATATTGGGTAAATTCCTAATATTTTTTTTCTAAAGTACAAAATATAGAAAGGATTACTAAATACATAAAAAATTTATCTTTAGATTAAACAGTTTCAATTTTATATATTATATGTTTCTAAATACATAATATGTCGGATGATATTTGAGAATATAGTTTTTTTGTAACATATTGTGGGAGCCCACATAAGGGATAAAAAATTATATTTTTGAGAAGAGGGATATTATTGTTCCCTGACTTGGTGTTTCTTAATGCTTTGAAATATAATTAAATTCATCCATGTAGATTTCAATGGAAATTATATATTTTAATTAATGATTTTGAATTTGGTCAAATATATTTTTAATCTTGTGTAGTTTTTTCAAGATTTAAGTCTATAAAATGTATGGTTATTTAAAATTAATGTTTCAGAAATCTACATGAATGGGTGTCCGGATTTAGTAGATATCAATATTTAAGAGTCCTATTTTAAACATGGAAATCAGGGAATTAAATAGTCTTCCTTGACTCAAACATAAGGAATAAAATATTACAAGATATTTGTAGTTTCCATATTCAAATATGAAAATATTTATCATCTGAATATTTTGTTTATAGGATATTGAAATGTGAAATTAAATAAATTAGATATAAGAGAGAATAGAGATTCACTCATGAGATAGAGAAGTGAGATATCTATCAACTTGGAAAAACTAAAGAATCATAGGAAATATAGAGTCAATATCATTTGTTCAGAAATAGAAGAATAATTGTTGGATGAGTATTGGAATGTCGTTAAATAATATGATGGTGTTCCAAGAGGTATCTCATTATAATTTCATGGAAAATTTTTTGACTGATACACCATCCTTGGTATTTCATCTTGTATTTCATAGAAGAAGAAGGTAGATAAAAAATGGATTAGTGAGTTCTATCTTGTAGGAAAATCAGTTTGGTATTCATTTATTTAGTGAAGGTGGTAAACCTATATGATTATTGTGGTCCCCCATTACTATAAAAAAAATATTCTAATTAGTGTTTCAAGTGAATTGGAACATTTCATTTGAATACACCTTGGATTAACCCAGTTGAGTTGAACCATGTAAGAATATATGTTATCACCCTTTTACAATTTTGTTACTTTATACTGACCATGATATAGATAGGTGTTCATATTAAATATGGGATAATATAATTAGAAAGTTTTGTTTAAATATTTTATAATACCATATTTCACACCCACATTTTAGGTCATAAACCATGTTTTGGACCAAAAATTAGTATTTGGGATAATTTTTCTTGGTGACGTTTTTTTTCTATCTAGAGAACAATGTTAGTTATTTTCAACTATAAGTAATTACCAATATTTAATGTTAAAAATTTCTAAATATGGTAGAATCAGATTCAACAATACATTAATTTTTTTGGAATGGATTTCTACATAGTTGTAATAAATTTGATTCCATAATTGAAAGTGGATAATTATTAAAGAAATATATAAGGGATATTGATTTTGATGATAAAGTAGTCAAAATATTGGGAGGATAATTATCCAATACTTTATATAGAAATTTGATTTCATGTTAACTCTCTCACACAATGTGGTAAAATCATTTCAAAATTTATGAGGTGAATCCATGGTATTTGAATGTATGCTTAATGTAATATGGAACTAGTTTAAAGACTTGATAATTCACCCAAATGAGACTCTTGATGCATTCTTTTAACTGTTGAACATTGTTTTTCAAGGTGTGCATGATTTCTGAGAAAACCTCATTGGTATCAAAATCATAAAGATGACCCTAAGAAGATAACCACCACACTTTAAACTAAAAGTCTCAATAATCAAAGGGAAAACCCCAAAGTATGTGACTATTGATTGAATTTATAGAATTATCATGGAAAATGAGATGAGGCATAATGAAAATGAGTCCATGAAAAAAGATAACTCTAAATAAGTTTCATTCAATTAAATGAATAAACTCACCATGGATGATGATTTAGAGGATTGAATTTTAATGAGGTGATTTCATTTCTTTCCTCAAATATCAAAATGGGAAAAATAAAATACAAAGGAAAGGTTCCACTTTCTTTATTTCAGTGTGGAAATCATGCATTACACTGTAATATGTTAACATAATTTCTTATATAATGATAAAGAGGAAGATCAAATGAAGAAATACTTTAAGGGTGATATGATCAAGAGAATACTAAAGAATAGATTCTTTAAAATAAGAACATACTCTCCCCAGAAGATATTTTCTCGAAAAAAAAATATAAGTGGAATAAGTTGAGGACTTTAATTAACTTAGTTAGAAAGTTATATTGGTTCTCACATATAGAAAAAAAATGGAAGGTAGTGATGATAAAGGTATTAAAGTTAGTGGTGGAGTCAACCTTAAGGATAAATTAGAATCTTCAATTAAATAAACTAATGTCTGGATGGATATATAAATTAATTCCAATGTATTGGTTCTTATCCATAAAATATAAATAAATAAATAATAGTAATATAAGTCTAAATTGAAATAAAAAATTAATTGAAATAAATCAATTATTATTTGGAACTCATATAAAGAAATTAAGATCAAGATCAGAGTAATTTAACAAGACTGGATTATTAATTGAATAACTGATTTACTATAAGATCGTGTCAAAATAATTAAGTAACTTTAATGGGATATGATAATTATGTGAAACATTATTGATGATCAAGAGATACCTCTAACCCCTAATATGAATTTCGGATGTTTTAGTGCACCAACTACTAAATAAGATAAGGAGGTACACAGGGAGTCAACTACAAAATTAATCAATTTTCCTCAAATATATTATTTTAAATATAAAGGTAAATCCATTGATAGGATTGATTTAAATAAAAAATAAATTGAGGTTTTTTTGATCTGTATGAACAAACTCCCAAAAATAAGGCTATTTTTATTGACTCCCAAGATACTCAAAAAGATTTATTTACAGTATAAAAGAAACAAAAAAATAAACATATATCTGATTTTATTAATAAATCAATATGGTTCACACAAAATTTATATATTCCCTAATGAAAATTAATTTTAGAGATTGATAGAAAAAATATATGATTATAATTTCCTATACTCATTATTTAATTCATAACAATTGATTCTATTGTGATGTTTATGGAAATAACTATGTATTGTTCTACCAGGGAACAAATAAGTTTTCTAATGTATACTTAAATAAACAGATCACAAAAGGAGGAATCATCATCAAACAGGTTGTAAACTCATAATATATTTTCATCCTTTCAAGATGAGTATGATTTTATAGATACAAATGTGGAATAGTCATATTATCCACCAAAGTAAGTTAAGTGGAAAACATGGTCCATTGAAAGAATATATTAGAATGAAAATTTCATGCAAATTTACTTAAAATTAATGGATCAAGGTGGAGTCTTGATTTTGGATTTTGGTTTCACTTCCCATAAGACAGGGAACACATGCCTTATCACAGTAAATAAATTTTTAAAAATATGGGGTCATTCACATTAGAAATAATGAAATAATGAAGATCATCAAAGTGGGAAATTTATAAATATAATGAAAATACTTGAGGTATAAATAATTACTGTTGGTTAAATTCCCCATTCATAAATTTATAGGTGTATGTTAATTATTTGACTCAGTGGATGTGAGTAATTTAAACTAGAATGATTACATTATTAGAGAAAGAGATGACTTAACTGTTAAGTATGGGAAGGACATAAAGGGGAACCTCTACGACAATGGTGGAGTGGAAGAAAATGGTTTCTTATCCAAGGATAAATAGAATGATTTGTGGTATAAACCACATTGATAATTTAGGAAAACATCGTCAAAATTTGTGGTAAAAATAATGGGAAAATATATATCCCTATGATTTCATGTGATTTCACTCACATTTGAGACACTTTTTAAAAAGGTAAAATCCTTTGAAAGACCTATAATCTTAAAGACAATAACTTTAAAAAATATCTATAGCTAGTTTATGTTAACATGTGTGGAATTATAACAATAAAATTCATGGATGAGAGGAGAATGTATATTTTATGACTGTAGTAGGATAACATGGCTAATTTTTACCTCTCAGAAGTCCAAAGTGCTTAAGTGCATTTTATAATATTGAATATTGGTAGAGAAAATGTTTTTGATGATAATTTAAATTTTTTTTAATGATATTGGTATAGAACATACTAATAATTAGGTGTAATTTCATCTTGAGAATAATAATATATGACACTATGTTTTAGTGGTGATGACTACTCAATAGAATGAAATCCTAGAGAGGTGAAACTGGATTGTTAATAACATTGTCCAGATAACTCTCCTAAAGAAAAATCTATTGGATACATAATGTAATGAATAAAATATTACATCATGGTATATATCCAACATGGATTTTTTATTTCCAAATTATGATAGGACACCCAATGAGATGTGAAATGGGGTGAAGCTTACACTAAAGTACCTTTTTCTCTTTTGAAGTAAATGCTTTATTCTCAAAAAATAGAAGAACTAAAAGTTTTATGATTACGGGGATAAGGAAATTTTTCTTTGTTATTCATCCTAAATAATTGAATATAATTTATATAATTAATGTCTTGTGTAAATTATAGAATTTCAAGAAATAATGGTTGTTCATAATTGGCATATTTTTCAAAAAAAAATAGTGATAAAATATCTGAGGAAGATTTTGTTGAAATGAGTATCCATGAAGGATAACATGGGGTTTTCAGATACACATAATAATACACCAATGATGAAGAAAATAATAAAATTTTAGTAATTCAAAAGGAAAAAATATCTAATAATGAAATCAATGAATGGAGCATTCAAAATGATCAGAGAACATTAGTGAACACTTGATGTATGAATAATGAACTAAAACGTCCCTTTTAAATTAATGTGGTCCTAAAAACATTGAAGAGTCTACTATTTATATAAATTATTTCAAGTATATTCATGAATAGAATGATCAAATGGTAATAATCATAGATGGGAAATTGTTCCAAGATCATAAGATATAAATTTCATAAAACAATGTGGTTTTTAAAGCAAGAACACAATGAATATGAAATGATGACTCAAAAAAATATTCTCTAGTTATGAAATGATATTTCAATGTTAAATATATTTATGATAATCCGACATTTCCTCTATTTTCTTATTGGAAACCACTTTAATTTTCTGGGAAATAATAGTGTACAGGGGATTCAAGGTGTATCATATTGATTTCAAATTATCATTTATTAATGGAGTCCATGAGGAGGAAGTGTACAATTAGAATCTAGATTATTTTTTTATATATAATGATATGTATCAGTTGAAAAAGTTTTTTTGAGGCCTAAATAAAGAATAAAGACATTTTTATTATAGTTTTGACCACTTCTTGATAAAACTTGGATTCCAATGAGGAGTAATTTATCACTTCCTCTATATCAATAATGAAGAAAATTAAAGGATGTTGGTGATCATTTATGTGGATGTTGTAATTTTTAAAGGATCATACCCCGAAAAATGAAAGATTTTTTTAGAATACAAAAGGTGTTAATTTGATATGTCTGTTATTGGTGCATTAACATTTTTACCTTGAATTATAGGTGACTCAAATAAGGTATGTTACATTTATTTCATAATTAAAAAATTACAAATAAATACACAATTGTTTTCGAATAGAATATTTTGAGAAAATAAAAAATCTAATTGATAGTCATCAGAAATATGTGTGATATGATGTTGGAAATAAGGTCAATATAATGAAGAAAAGATATATTATTAAAATCCACTTGTACATTATAGAAACACCATATGATAATGTGTTAACCATATGCCAAGCTACATGATATCAAAGCTAACCCAAAGAGAGACTCCTGATAATATTTAAAAGTTCAATTCAGTATATCAATAATATGGTGGATTTTTGGATGTTTTATCATAGAAAATAATGGTTGGATTTTTTAATATATACTGATACATATTGAAGAGGTTCAGTGGATAATTGAAAATCAAAATCTGGGGGTACTTTCCATCATATAAACTCACACTTTTCATAATTTTGTAATAAGTAAGGTTATATGTCTCTTAAAATTGTGTGTGATGAATATATTTTATCAACTCAAGAATGTACTAAATCACTATAGATGGAACACAAACTTGAGGTTATTAGAGTTGGGGTAAAATATCTTATTTTTATGATATGTAATAACTCAAGTCCTATTAGTATTATAAAAACCATGTTCATCATTAAATGATGAAAATACATAAAGATAATGATTCACTTTATCAAGGTGAAGGTTGAAAATAGATAATTAAGTTATATTGTGTGAAATAAAACATAAAGTTATAGATATTAGGAAAATGGTATTACCTAAAGAATATTTTGAAAGGAATCAGTTAGTTTTTGGAGCCTAAATGACTCCCTTTAACTGTATGATTTGGATAAGGGATACCCACTACCTAGTGGAAATTTTTAATTATAGAAAGCTATAGTAACTCTCTTGAATTAAATTATTCGATATCTAACCATATCTTTTGAGTTTTCAGTGAATTTCCCTTTGGGGTCTTTGAAAAAGGGGGAGAATCAATCTATAATTTACTTGGGAGAATATGTCCATGTTTTGAAATGAAGTGGCTAAAGAGATTCTTTTCTTATTGATAAATGGGGGGGGCCAATCCTATTCAAGAGTTTTGAAGATAGTGGTGGAGTATTTGACTACTAAATTTGTTGGATGGTCTTTGTAGATGAGTTTAATATAATAAAGAACAAATAATATTTTTCATGAGGATCATTTAATTTAAATCATATTTCTTATAAAGTGTTTTACTATTGTAGTATTATAGTCGATATGTAGGGAATAATTGATGCATTATAAGAAAAAAATGGGATCAAATAGTGGAAATTGTCTTATATATATGTGTATTTGAACATTCTAAGAGAATAGGTTTTGAATATAAATTTGAATTATTTACATACACAATGGGGTATATTGCTGGAAAAAAGCATGGAATGCATTTTGGGTTGCGTTGATTGATAAGGATGTCAATGTAACCTTTAATGAATTGTATTGTGTCTTATTTAATGTGTTTCTTTAAGGATATTGATGTATCATAGGTTTTCTTAATGAATCATAAAATGTTAGTTTTGAGCATGCATTGGTGAATTTGGCTATGTTTGTGATATCTCATAGAATTTATAACTTTTATTAGAAATGGTTAAAATGAAATAGTTTTGGAATTATCTATATATGTAAAAAAAATTATTTTCTTACGTATAGTTTTTAAAAGAGGGATAAATGGATATGTCCTAGTATTTCCTAAGTACATAATATATTCAGTATATTTATATTTCATAAATCCAAACATATTATACATAGAGTTCCTTTAATACTTCATAAAAAGTATTACTTATATATATAGATGTTTTTTCTGATATGTAAGGAGAATGGGTAGATATAAAAGGTAATTTGTTCTAAAGTGAGGAATAAATTAAAGGTTTACAAAATATGTACAAATATTTTCTTCATAAATAAAAGGTTTAGTTTCATACATAATAAGTTAGTTGATATATATTATATTGGATGATAAATAAGAATATGGTTGATATCTAAGATGTTATGGGAGCTTACATGTGTCATAAAACATCTTATATAGAAGAAGTTAAAGATTTTATTGGTGTGGAAAGGAGTTTATTTACACTATGAAATCTTATTATAATTATCTATGTGCGTTTAAAAGTAAATTACGAATAATATTTTATGATTAATAATTATATCATAACTATTTTTTAAACCTTATTGATTTTGTAGAGAATTGAATAAAACAATATTGTAAGGGATTTAAAATTCCTTGTTCATCCATCTTCATGTATAGGTGTGAAGAGTCATCAAATCTTGATATTCAAGTGTCATATTTTTTAAAAAGGAAAGTCGAAGTATTAATTTGGAATCCATCACTCCTACCTAAAATGAAAAAAATTGAGATATTTTTTAGAATTTTGATTATTAAATATTGAAATATTTCCCAAATTTATGTTTGTTTAATAATATATTAAAAAGTGAAATTAACTAAAATTGATATATATGATATTGTAGATGCACTCATGAGATAGATAATTGAGATATATTTCAACTTGAAGGAATTGAAGAATCAAAGGTTATAAAGAATGAAGATCATTACATTCATAAGTAAATAAAAATTCCATGTCAAGTGTTAAAAAGTCAGTTGAGAATAAAATGGAGTTCTAGAATCTATATCACTAGAATTTCATAAAATATATAGTGGTTACTACACCATCCATGGTGTAATTCATACATATTATAGATAGAAGAGGGGGTTATATTATAAGTGGATAAGTGAATTATATATTGATAGAAGATCAATAAATTGTTTATTTGTTTAATGAATTATATAAATCTGTAGGTTTTATGCAGCCAAATTTTATTATAAAATAAAAATTATCAAGCTTAGTGTTTCTCTTGCATTGGAACATCACCTTTTCATTCTCCTTATATTATCTCGATTTGGGTAAACTAGGTAAAAATATTCCATGTCTCCCTTTTATTGATTTATTTCTTTATATGAATAGAGAGAAATAGCTGTTTGCACTAAACCAAGCCTTAAACACATATTATTTCATGATTTATAATATAATTTTCCAACAAATTCAAATCGAGGATTGATCTATCTAGTGTCTTTGAAGAATTACATACATTAATACATCATCTTAAACCTGAAAAAAATCATCATTATTTAAAACTCCAAATAGTTATCTAAACTCACACAGATCTTCTAAAACTGTATAGGATTTCCTAGGAAATATACATAATGAATATGGTGATATAGAAATCCATATAAGGGATAAGACATTGTAATAAATAAAAACATGGGTGTTAAGAGTCATAACATGATATTATAAATAGAATAACCATAAATGATGGAAACATGGAATAAGGAAATGAAATAATAAGATTTTGGACTCATAAGAATATAGAATAAAATAAAACATGATATCATAAACATAAGTCAAGGGTCACTTCTAAAACCATTCTCATGAAGTGGACAAATTCTCCTGGTGTATTATGTTCACTCCGCATTCTCATAAACCTAGGGGATAAAGTACCTTCATTGATTATGTTCACTCCCTAATCCCTTATGTAACATATCATAAGATATAACACCTTACCCAATTAATTTTATGGATATATGATTCCAGGGCTACCCATCACATAATATATTGTTCTTAGGTTAACCCACCATACACAATAAATAATCAAAAAAATTACCATTATGAATTAGGTTCACTCTATAATCCCACACATACCATCTCATGAATTAAAAATATTTAGCCAATGAATTTGAGGGATATATAATTTTAGTCCCAACTATCCCATAAATTAAAATCATACATATGCATGAAACATGATGAAAACAACCGTTCATAAATTGTAATACAGATAGAATCCATGAGAATAAAGTGGGTTTTATGATTCTGATTCAAGGAATAATAAAAGGAAAAATCATAAGGATTCCAAATATAAGGAAGAATTAAATAATTTAGATGATTATATTTTGAAATGAAACATTTTTCTTGACCATTGAGTAGTAATATAGATATTTTGTGAGTTGGGTCTAGGAGAATAAAGAATAAAAACATACCACATTAGATAATAATTCTGGAATAAGTAAAGGATAATTTTAACAATGGAATGTTTTTATTATTTTGTGTAAAAATAGAATTGAAACAAAATGGTTATCTATAAAATTTTTATGTTTTTTAGAAGTTATTCAAAATTTAGATACATTTAATTCGGGTGATTCTTGACATGGGATAATAAATAGGAAAGTTCCCTTAAATCGAGTGTACTTAAAAGTTGGAATTTAAATGAGAACTAAAAATATTTATAACCCAAAAAATAAAAATTTTATTTAACTATGTATATATATAAGGAATATATATAAAAAATAATTTCATGATAATTATATTGTATAAAAATATAGAAAATGAAAGAGAATTTGTATCTCAAAGGTAATGAGGGTGATACAGAAGATCCCTTATGACTTAAGAAACATCTAATAAAACCCCCTTGAAAGAGAGAGAGATTGAATTTGATGTTAAAATACACCGAATAAATAGAATATGTGATATTAAATTTCCAACTGGATGTATACACAGCATTTAAAATAAATTATGATTCTAAATGAAATTCTCTAATAATGAAGGAAAATTTGAGAGAAACCCATTACAGATTAAGATGCATTTAAATAAAAACCCATTGAAAGAGATATTTATGAAATTAAAATTTTAAATACAGTTAATGAATAAAAATTATTAAATTATATATATAATTGTTGTTTTACATAACTTTTAAATGAAATTAGGTTTCTAAAATGACATGTGTGAAAAAGAAGGATGTTTTGAGACAAAACCCTTAAAACCTTAGAAATTTTTGAATAAAAAGTCACAGGAAGATTAAAAATCATATGGTTTACTAAATTTAGTGAATTAAATATTGAATTCAGAAAAAATAAATTCTTGGTTTGGATATACACTATATAAATATGAAATTTTTTAATTAAATTAATACATGTCTTAGTTAAGAGAAATTTAAGAAACAAACATTATCTTGTGTATGAATGTGCTATAAACTAGAACATAAATTCATGGATAATAAAATTAGTTTATTTAAATTTATAATAAGAAAAATTATTCATACTTATTTTATTTTATAAGTTCCATATATTATCTCTTAGTGCTAATTCTTTTAATGCCAGTTACTCAAGGTTGTTATGTATATTTATTCATAACACTTTTAGTTCGTTGAAAATTCTGAAAGGTGTTGTAAAATAACATCATGATCTCCATAATTGTAGAGGCTTGTTTCCTTTATTATTATATTAGGATAATACTTATAAAATATAAAATTTTATACCGAAATATATCCAAATTATTAATGGTTCCTTGATAATTCCATTAAACATGTTTAAAGTTTCTATAAACATTCATTGTTCTTATTACTTAGGTATTCTTATACATTACCATTCAATAGTTCTAAAGGTGTAAAAAATATCATTTTACAAACTATATGAATTTTTAATGTCATCCATGTCTGGTGGTCATGGAAAAAAATATGGCATCCACAGAGGCAGTAGTTTTCACACATGTTTGGGAACATTTTCTTTTTTATCAATTATTTTATAAGAAGTTATAAAATGGAAATTATATAAATACCTCAAGTCTAGTGTCTCAAAGAAGGTGTTTACATTATTATATTCACTCTTGATACAATTTATCACATCCCAATAGACAAAATATTTTAAGAGTCATAGTAAATAAGATAAATTTATGAATATCCGATTACATTTGAAAATAAAAAATAAAATATAATAAATTATTTGAGAAAATTGTTATTCCATTTAGAATATCTTTTCAAATCAATAATAGAACACTTTCATTCATAGTAGTCATGGAAAAAATAAAAGGGTGATCTTAGATTCTTGGTAAGGGAATTTCTATAATGGAAGCTATTATAGAATAAATCAAGCATGAATAATATGGATGAAATTAATAATGATCAAATAATTTCATACAAATAACCATATGATATTGAAACTTATCCATGGATATCATAACCCTTTGAGTAAATACATTCACATCAATAATCGATTTCATAATGATAGAATACATAATAGAGGGCATCTTAAACTTACCAATGAGGTATCTTGCCAAGATATCTTACATAAATGGGTAAGGTCATGTCCAAATATCTGACATATTTTGTATCATGACACCTGCCAATATATATAGGGATATATAATTCTGGTCCACATTCATAATTTAACAAGTCCATCAAATTTATCATAATTATAATGAATAAAACTAAATAAACATACCTTAATAATGAATAATTATCAATATTGAAAAAGGTATTATATTAAATTTTAATACTCTCCCTATTAAAATCGATCAAAATTAATCTAGATAAATATGGTGGACAATATCATTAGAGTATAATCTCATTAAATATTAATATTCAACAGAGGATGTTGAAATAGATGAAAAAAATATTAGTAGTATATATCTTAAGGAAAATAATGTTTTCATTTATAAATAACTTATTTAAAAATAAATTTAAAAAATATTAAGAAAAACTGTATTGGGAATGAACTATGGAAAATTTTAATGTATGATTCAAAAAAACAGTAGTCATAAAAATGGGTAAATTTTTTTGGGTTATGTACATTAAAAAAGATTCAATTAAAACCATTAGTAAAATGTTACTCATTCAAAAAATGACCAAATGATACCTTTTAAATATTTTTATAAAAAGTAAAAAATTAATAAAAATTACTTTAATAAATAATTATAAAATAGAAAGAACATTCTTGAAAACATTTTAAATAAAATATGAACATGGATGAAGATGATTCACGATTGAAAGAAAATAAAAGTTGGTTTTCCTTAAAAAAATTATTCTAGTCTCTAGAGTACTTAAAGAAAGAAAAATGAAATGGAAAAATTTAATTTCTAAAAATAACAATAGAACATGAAAATATATTTATTTTAAAATATAAATATCATATAATTACCCCAATGGAAATTTAAACATAAATAATCTCGATTAAGAATGAGATTGTGAAATAAACCCTTACTACTTTAGTAAATTTTGAATCAAAATACCTTGGATAAAAAAAATTAATTATAAATTTAAATTTCATAAATTAATAATAATACATGATATATCTTTTAAAAGGACCAATATAGACACCTAATAAACATAAATAGGTGTATAAAATCAAATATGTATCAATGAAAGAAAAATTAGATTCAAACCCCTTGCCTCATCTTTGACTTTCTACGTAAGTTATTTTAACCTCTTCTATTTTGAATTTAAATTTTTTATAATTATATAAAAGAAAAATATAAAAATTTATAATATAATTTGTAATCTACCTTTAACATTTCAATACACTTTTATTAATAATTATTTTTTAAAATCATCATTTCTGAGTGTTAACTATCTCATTTTTCAAGTAAGTTTTGGTTTGGTAGTTTTGGTCTTTACATCTTTATCATGGTTTCTTCATCTCTATAATGATAATAATGACATAAATATCATATATATTAACTATACACATATTTATAATCATACATTAAATTCATACATAAAAATGAATCACATCACTTTGTGGATGTTATATTTTATATGTACGCACAAGAAACATTGTTTGTAAGATCTTGGGTTTTCCTATGTGGTAATAATTTTTTAAATTGTAACATACTGACCCAAAAGCCACTAAACCGATGGTCTGAGTTGGTTTTCTACAAGGCCTTAAGCGCGCCTCCCCACATTTCAAAGGCTTCTGACTAGTAGTGAGGTCCTAGGGTGTGATAGTGGGGAGACTATACCCTTATACCCGAGTAAGAAAATAATAGAAATAACAAAGTATCAAACATAGTGGAAAGTAAATAGAGTTTGGAAGCAATAAACAACTAAAATACAACAAGCTATAATAGTAAAATTTTGTAATAGTCTGGATATCTACGTAATATAATACAACACTGGTCACCCACTAGGCCAACCATAAAAATACAAGTACAAAATAAACTTAAAGTAAAAAGTATAGGGCTCTACTACTAACTCTGAGCCAACCCATGTACTCGATCTCTAGACATTGTTGAACTGTAGCATCCCAATCATTATAACCACTCGAGCATCGCCACTTGATCATGTAAGATTGGGTCTCAAAACTATCCATAATGCAACTCGTGCCCAACCTAAAAAGTAGAGATAAGTTCTACACATACACCGAGGTACACGTGCAGAGGTGAGAAATAATCTTAGTAGGCCACCCAAATAAGAAAACTATAACTATGCTATTAAAAGTTTATAAAAAAGCAACGTGATCATCCTAGCTGAAACACAATAAAAGGAAGTAAAAACCAAACACAAAACCACTGTCGAACTCAATCTCTGTAATCCCTATCAACTGGGAAAGTGCCATCATGGATGTCCATATATATATATGTGTGTATACATGTATAGACTCATACCTATAAACATATACATAAATATTAATATTAATGAGTATGTGAATCAAAAAATAAGAAACCACATCAGCAGTCGATCCTTGATTCCATAAGCCCGATCATTTGGACATTCTGTATAGGGACATTGAGTTGAATGTCATGCCACTCAAGTTGTGTATCATTAAGTAGACCATTCGGTCTTTAATCCCATCTTCATATACCTTATTTGGCCAATGCCAGAATTATATCTCTGGGAAAGCTATGTCACCATAGGGGGATGCTCATCCTGCACCTAGATTCACATGTACTCACCTCCAATCACAAACTAGGATACTATTTACCGACGGTCAATCTTGTAAATAAGGATACCATATACCGACGGTCAATCCTGTAAAAGGGTGCTAGTCGGAAACCATAGAGCATAAGCCCAAGAATCCAACCAATACTTGGAAAACATTTCCCAGAGGCATATCAAAAACCTCACCATTATTCAAATCATATCCTCACCTGCAGGCATATCCCAACCTTGCTCACAGTCATATCCGATCCTTGCCCATATGCATATATGATCCTCACCCACATGCTTACCTGATCATTTCCCATAGGCATATCTAATTCTTACCCACATGCATATCTGATCCTTTCCCACAGGCTTATCATTCCTCCCATGATTCTATCCAAGGAATTCCTACCACGGGAATCTAGGTATCACCCAGGAAGTGTGAGTAAACATGGAAGACTCAATAGCCAGATACTAGGAAGCACCTATGGATATCCCAAAAAAATATAACAATATATATATAAAAATTTAGGCTCAATATCCAAATCCTAGTTAATACCTATGGGTACCTATAAAATATCATAAATAGCATGGCTCAGAAGCCGGATCCCAGAAGAGCATGTCCGAGCATCTCAACAAACAAGAAAGACGCATCATGTCAGGCTCAACAACCACCAACCAGGAAGTACCTCTTCCAACAAATGCTGCATCAGAAAAACCAATTCAGATATAAAACAATAGTAATGGTGGACCGAACACCCAAACCATCACTACATCTACAGCCTCATGGGATTGAATGTTTGGAATGTGTTCTAGGTGACACTTGAACACCATCTCTACCCAAACCCAACATAACATCTTAGGGTTGGTCAAACCACGGGTACCCACTAGGTCCCTCAAGTCAAACACTGATGAGGCATCCTACTCAGGATACTCTAGTAAAACACGAGTGAAGGAATCCTACATGTGATCCTTATAAAAGAGTAAGGGAGAAATCCCATATGGGATCCCCTAACTAAAAACAAGAAAGGAATCCTACAACATGGATCCTCTCAAAAGAAAATAAAAGAGAGATCCTACTAGGGACTCCCTAGGTCAGCACATAAGTAAAAGAGTCCCTCATGGATCCTTATAAGTATCCAGTCTCATGTCCTTGTAGTACATAAGGACATGTCTCACAATAGGGACAACCACAAAAGCATAGGTTATAAAAGATAGATCACAGCTCATCTTAGATAAAATGTATCAACAAGGTTGGTCCGAACACCCAACCTATCACCCACATCAAGTTTCACTCTTAGATGACAACTAAACTCGATAACTAGAAGAAGAACCTCTCAATTTCAATATAAACCCCCAAAAACCATTTATATGACCTATAAATGTCATTAGTATTCCACCATTGTCATCTATGTGGAAAAACTCTTAAAATGGACTACTCACATTCCCAATTCTGACTTCTAGGGCACAAAATACCCCAAACTACTAAGATGGAAATATTACATGGTGTGTACTTTAGATTACATGGAATTTAATCTTATCCGTCCCCCTGGACATGTACATATACATGGCCAGAACACATGGGGTTTCCTTATGAAACAGTACACGGTGTGTACTATTTAAAAACCAAAAACCCATGTTCTTTTTCACATGGTCTGATACATGGAGATGTTCCACCACATGGTGTTTACATAGAAAGTACTTGGTAAAACTTCTTCTTCCCTAAACAAGAAGAACACACAGTGTGTTCCCCTAGAACAAACACCGTTTAACTTGGGTTTCCCGACAAGAAATCCCTCGGATCATACCAAACCCTCGTTTTCACCCCTGAAACAACAGATCGATCCTTAAGAGGTCACAAGAAATCAATATAAGGCTTTAAGAACATAAAAAACACGATTAAAGGGGATATATGAAAAAAAAATCTCCTACCTTTAGGTAGAATCCATCAAAGATTCATTTTATTTCACCATCCATGGATGTCATACACCGAATCCTCGTGTCGAGAGCTTTGTAACGTTACCAAACATCCCTTCCCTCTCTCGATATTTATGTAGAGACCCAAATCTTGACATACATGGACATTACATTACTTTTTCTAAATACTTAATAAATAACAAAAACAAACACTGAAGGACCATAATAGTTTAGTGTCTTTGGAAACTCGGAATATAATCTTCTAATCATGGCGAAAGATCTTCAGCATCTCCCATAAAGATCTTCCCCTTTTTTTTCTTACCTACAACCATTATTTATATCCTGTGGAAAAGAAAACATAAAAAGGGTGTGTTCAAATTCTCAGTAAGGGTAAACATAGGGAACGTAAAACAATCCATAAACATTTGAATGCAAAAACTTGAACACAATATCTAAACATAAAAATCTTGAGTAATGACATAAATCTTGGAAGTACGTAAGGCATATATCATAAAGGAACATCAATCATGATAAAATATTATGGGAATAAAACATGTAATTATGGAAACCATTAAGCACATGATATGATTTCCATAGTTGCCAAGGCATTGCTGTCAAGACCATCTTAGTGGACAAAGTCCCTTTCTGAATCGAGTTCACTCCTCGTTCCAGTCATGTGTCACTGAACCGAATTAACATACTGTTACATCCATGTATATCTCATGAGATATAAATCTTTACCTAATGCATTGGAGGTAGATATAGGTCCCACCCATATCATAATGAAATCATTCTTACTCGTGCCACAAAATAAGCATACATCATTCATAATATCCCAACGAATAAAATGGGATCATAAACATCATACCATCATAACATAATCCATATAAAAGAAATGGATATAATTTCATCATAAGAAAAATAAAACCATTTAAATAATAGATACATTATACTTGAAACATAAATATACTTAATAATGTCATCTTAGATGGAAAAATAGGTTTGACAAAACACTTGAAATGAATTCTTGAGGAAAATGTCCTTTCTTCTTCAAAATCATTTTCTTTTCTCAAAATGCCATGAAATTTTAAAAGAAATGGATTTTGTTGAAAATAATAATGAAAACTTTTAGAATAAGCTTCTTGAAAATTAGGTTTTATGAAACCATAAAAATCCGTTCATGTCGTATAAGTTAAAAAAACATTCTCCTCATACTTTTTTCAGAAAAGTCAAAAAGTACCACGTATGGTAAACAAAAGAAAGATTCCTTCCATAACACAAAGTAAAAGTCAAAGAGGGTTAAACATGACTTTAAACATATATTCAAAAATATTAAATACTTTATGAAAAAAACATCTTTATGGACATGGATGAAAAATATAACCCCAGTAAATACTTACGTATAAGAAATCTCGAATAAAAATGAGATTGAAAAATTATCCCTTACCTTAGGTCCGATATGCTTAGTACGTATCCAAACCTCCAGTATAATGATTTAAATAATTTCATTTACTTATTAAAGAATCATATTCATTGTTATGATATCATATATAGTTCACTTATGACATTATATTACCTGTTCTTTTGTAAATTCCATGTAAAAGCAGCATTTTGGGTAAAATCGTTTTATTTATCATACGTGTTTGGACTTGTTTATCTTGATATTATTATTACTTATATCATGATTTACTTACATATTTAATTTAAATCACGATTTATATATCATATATAATCAGTATATATATATATAATAGATGAAATGAAATACACCATTCATGGAGACGGTAGGTCGTATGTACGCATGAACACTATTTTCCATTCCTTATTGACTAGAATAGAAGTAAGTAGATGACATATATATATATATATACATAAATTAATTAGCTTAATTATGTCATATATTTCATTATTATTCATTATATATACTTTATAATCATTCTTGAATGGTTAACATGGAGAATGAATCTCATCGCGTCGTGGAGACGGTAATCTGTACGTATGCATGAGCGATGATATCATTCCCATAATTATTAAATGGAATCGGAGTGTATAATATAATATCTCATAATTAGTATGATGTTATAATCACCATATATAGTTATTCTTTACACCATTATACACATCCAAGTAAGGTGGTGGTGGAAAAATAGATTACACCACGGCCTGGAGACGGTATTCTGTTCGTACACACACGCGGTAATTTCGTTTTTCATAGGATGGATAGAAGGTGAAATGGGGTTGTTTCATATTTATAATAACATATCAGTGTATTAGTGATACTTATGTTATTAATTTATACTGAAACAACTAAAGAAGAAGAAGTTTAAGAAGAAACAAACTTGCAAGAATCGGTAGAAGAGATTACCTCTTCTTCGACGCACCTCTTTTAAGCTTCCTCTTAAGGCACTAGAGTTGGTCTTTTGAGGATACCAGAACCACTATAATGTTTCTACAGAAGTTGATAAGGGAAATGGGTAAGGGTTTTCAGAGCATGAAGGCTCAAAATTGGGTAAAGAGAAGAGGGAGGAGGTGCCCTTTTATAAGGGAGGAGAGGGGCACTTTAGAAAAAACATAAAATATTATTTTATAATAAAGTCATATTCAGTTTATAATGGCTCAAAAGTGACTTATTTAGAAGGTAAAGTGGGGATGGGTCTAAATAATCTCAACAAATAGGTTTTATACATGTTTAGGTTACCATGATAACCTTATCATTTAGATTTAACTATAAGTTAAATAATTTAACTTTTACCATGTCTTCTTGTTTTATTGTACTATATGGTTAATACACTTACTATAAACTGCCAATAGAATACCCATTGGTTCATTAATGTAATATATATTATTATATAAGTATTTTGACCTATCCTTAGATTTTTAGGAATATAATAACAATTAATAATATAATATTTGTTTTAAAACTATTTTATGTAAATTTTGACACTATTTGGTAATTTATTTTTGTGAAAATTCTATCTGCATGGTTAGTTCAAAACAATCTAATTAAATATGTAATAATATGTCATATGAAACTATAAAATTAGTGGAATTCATAAAAATTCTCAAATTACATTTATTTTGGTATTTATAACATCAATTCTGTTAATATATCATTAATAAGGTAATTACTGCATCATCATTGTGTCATAAATAAATTAAATTATTTAATGTCTAAAAATTATAAATAAAATACTACTATGTAGGAAATATTTTTATATTTCTAATTAATATTTATAGTTTAATTTAGCTTATCTATAACCCTATATTAAAAATGTTTTAGTTATTAAACATTGATTTTAACCATTTTAACTCTTCTTTAAATAAAATAATAATAAATGCCTTGATCTAATACAACTGGACCTAAAGGATAATATTTTATTCCAAAGGTTGTCTCTGGTCAAATTAAACTTATCCAATAGAATTAGGACATGTTTTAGGGTAATAATAATATCATTTTAACCTTAATTCTCCTATTTACTTTTAACTGTGGTAAATAAAAGAAAAAAGTTACTATTCACCAAAAATTATTTTTATCTTATTGAACCACATTTTACTCTTTGATATTAATTGTATCTCTCAGATTCTTGAAATTACACTCACAGAAGTGGTAAAATTAGGTTTTATGTGAATTTATAAATTCTCCTAGGAGGTGGATAAAAGAGAGTCAAAAGTTCAATATGATTTTTATATATCTAAAATTATTATAAAATGAATCCAATGAATTACATTGAACTTATATAGGTATTATGTATCTATTTTCACCTAAAATAAATTTAAATAAAATAAATTATTATTTAAATAAAAATTTGGTTTTCAAATAGTAACCCACTGTTTTCACTATTCATCAAAAATTGAAAGTTTTCAAAAAAATACCAAAAACTCACCCTCGTCTAATTTCGATATTCCGAATCCAAAAATGAAATCCATTTTGAAAGATAAAATTTATAAAATTTTAAAAAGTGGTTATTACTATTCATAACAGCTAGTTCATAATAATATTATAATAATATCTCGTTTAGTGAAACTCGGTATTGCGTACTACACACGCTATCGAAGAAGGTCTTGATTGGGTGTAATGCAAGCCAAGGCAGGGCTGCGTGTAGTGAAAGCTCTGTTTTTTGTTTCATATAACATAATCAAAACTTATTTCATTTATACATTAAACAAAATCTATACTTAATGTTGCGTAGAATAATTTCCACAAAATGAACTTGAAATTGTGTGTAACACGAGCCAAGAATAGTGTTGCATATACTGCAAGACAATACGGTGTTGCGTATTGTACAAGCTAATCTTGGTGTAGTGTATAATAGAATACATCAAAGAAATTAAGAATAATATATCTCATAAAATCTTGGGGTGTAACACTTTATTCATATCCCATTTCTCTCATAGTTCACGACCAAGGAGGATCCACACATATGAGGCATGTGCAAGGAGGAAGGAAGAGAAAAGAAAAAAATAAAGGAAAGAAAATAAAAAGGGTCCAGGGCCGGCCCTAGTGCCCGACTCGAGTTTATGCCTCGCTTAGGCTAAAATACCCATTCTGTACTAAATGGAGGAGATGGCTCAATATAAGGACCCATTTAGAATTTATAGTCGAACGAACCTCTGCAAATAATTTAATATTTAATTTAATAATTTTAAATATTAAATATTCTGCTAAAATTAAAACCACTCAGATTTCCACAAAACTCATATTCTAGGGTAAAATCCCTATTTTAGGACCAATAGAGTTGTCAGAAAAAATTTCTAAGATCAAATGATAGGGGAAAAGGACAATTTTACCCCTTATGACCATCCAATAGTAAAAATTAAAATTTCTACTCAAAACTGTAGTCCGAAAAACGTAGGTCCTTACAAACTCCCCACCATAAATCGTATCTTCCTCAAGAAGCCTGATGAAAGGACCAGTAGCCATGCTCTTGACCGTAGAATTTACAAAAACAAGATATCTAGACTATCCAATATCCAGTCATATAGAATTAACAACATCATTCTATATGGAATACATTTAACTTTGACTGATCTGGTACTCCCCGCCATAGGAATACCACTATCATCACCTTAAGAAAACTCTGATCTCAAAAGATCATGAAAAACACTGAATTCAAACCAAATAGAGAAAAACCACCCTGAAATATCCAATGGTGCACTCCCCGCCATATGGCCTTCCTTACACTGCTCCTAGAGCACAACCAAAAAAGGTTTCCTTCTCAATAGGGAAGAACATTAAGAAAGGAAAAGGTGATCAACATAGGGATAATGCTCTCTCAGTACACTCAAGATGAATCAAGATAGTGTATGATCATCTCTTATAAGAGTACACTAAGATTTCACTGATGGCGTGTCTAGCTCCCTCTATGCCACGTTCACCATCCTGTCAAAACCTGACTAGGATTAATCCATGGGTCATCAATCTCATAGTAATACAATTTATTCCACAATGTCAGCTCTTCCACGAAGGGACATTTCAACACAACTACCGAGTTCCAAGATCAAGACAAGTCTTGAAACATCGGTCATCTTCTCACACCTATCCACTCACCGATTTAGATTAAAATGATACCACGTAAAACCAGCGTGTATCTTTACCACCTGACACATAACATAACAATTATTCCAGTCATGAGAATCTAACCACTCTCCGACTACATTAGCAATAGTGGAAACACTGATCGACCAGGCCAGGAACCCAAAAAGTCCTTATTGAATCCATTCTTAGAAAGCAATCACCTGAGGTGCCTCAATCAAAATATGAAGGCATCAAACTTCCTATAACACAAAGTTCAATCACATACCATGCCTCTATCATAAAACGAGCATAAACCAATCTCACCACCAAAAAGGCATCAGAAAAAAATGCCAATCTATCACTCAGGTTTCCCTATGATGAAACAGACGTCTACCTACAATGGTCCGAGTCTAAACGAAGGATCTCTAGGTATCCCTCCAAGCCCTATAGAAAAATCCTCACAATTGGGTCACAAGGTCCAACCACCTACAACAAAATATATAAATCCTCTCAAAATAAGGTAAAGATCAAAATGACCTACAAAGGTCAAAACTAAAAACACAACCTATGAGGGCCCTGATCCTATCTAAGCATCTTTATAAATAACTTCTCCCTAGAGGTCACAACCCAAGTAGAAGAGAAACCGAACTGACACTCATCGAGTATCCTTATTTGTAAATATCCCTTGATGGTCTAGTTCACAATAAAATTCATGGTATCCATCAGCATTATACTCAGCAGTCCGACTAGATAACCACATACTTGAGAAAAAAACACCCAAATGGGTCACAACAAAAGGGAATCACATTCCATGTTGACCAACTAGGGTCACTACACAAGAGGTGCATGAGGACTGCGTTGTCAACCTCACAAAAAAACTCCACAGTGTAGATCCACATAACCTGCAATCAAAATAAAAAGTGTGTATAACCAGGACCAACTGAATAGGCCTATTTCATCAGTAGAATCACAACCTCGTAGGAATATATGTAGTAAATCCTACATTCCTAATATGATGAATGAGACGTCTATTTTCTTTACAGACCAAGAGTAAAATCCATCTCTGAACTCTTACCAACAAGATCTAGATATCCATAGTAAAATAAAAACACCCACTCACAACATGTGTGTCACTCAAGGTGAAAATCATATACAACTGTAACATCATAAAATCAGAGTAGTAATCCCAACCTCTGGAAACCATGACTTCCTACCAGAACAAGTGTTCTTGAGGAACTAGTCTAATATCCATCAAAGGTTCCAACACATTCCTAGTAATCCTATCTACCATATCTCAAATAGTAAAGACTAAAAAAACCATTTAATACCCCTTGTAACATCATGACCCAAAATCCACTAAACCATTGTTCTGAGCCGACTCACCACAAGGCCTCAAGCATGCCTCTCCATATGCAAGAGGATTCCGACTAGTAGTGAGGGCCTATAGTGTGATAGTGGGGAGACTATTCCCTCATACCTGAGTAAGCAAACGGAAAAAATAACAAAGTATCATAGACAGTGGAATGTAAATAAACTGTGGAAGAAATAAACAACTAAAATAAAACAAGATGCAATAGTAACATGATTTAAAATCCCAGATAACTATGGAATAAAATACAACACTGGTCACCCACTGGACTGACTATATAGATACAATTACAAAAGAAACTGAAAGTAAAAGTATAGGGATCTACTGCTAACTCTGATCTAACCCATGTACCCGATCTCCAAACACTGTCAAATTATAGCAGCCCGATCAGTATAACCACTTGAGCAGCTATTCTCGATCATAAAACACTGGGTCTTAGCCCTATCCACCATGAAACTCATGCTCAACCAAAAATATAGACATAAGGTCTACACGTACACTGAGGTCCATGTGCTAGGGTGAGAAATAATATCAATAGGCCACCCTGAAAAGAAACCTATAAATATGCTGCTAAAAGTGTATGAAACAGCAGCGTGCTCATCCTAGCTGTAACACAACAAAAGGATGTAAAAACCAAACGTGAAACCATAGTCGAACTTAGGTTTGGTAATCCCTGTTAACTAGGAATGTTCCACCATGGATGTCTATATCTATATACGTATACATGTATAGTCTCATAACTATACATAGATACATAAATATGAATATTCATGAGTATGTGAATCAAATAACAAGAAACCACATCAGCAGTCGATCCTTGGGTCCATATTCCCGATCGCCTAGAAATCTTGTGGAAGGAAATTGAGTAGGACAACGTTCCACTCAAGCCGTGTATCATTATGTTGATCTCTAAGTCCATAATCCCCTAGAAATGTGCCTACTTCTGCCAAATCCGGAATTATTTCTATGATCAAGCTATGTCGCCATAGGGGGATTCCTATCCTACGCCTAGGTTCACATGTATTCGCCTCCAATCAATAACAAGGATATTGTATACCAAAAGTAAATCCTATGAAAAAGAATATTGTATACTGAGGGTCAATCCTATAAAAGGTCCCTAGTTGGATACCATAGATCATAAGCCCATGAATCCAACTAAGAATCAGAAAACATTTCCTGTAGGCACAGTAAAAACCTCTCACCCAGGCAGAGAACAACCTCACCCATAGGAATATCCCAACCTTTCCTGAAGGCATCTCTAATCCTTTCTTATAGGCATATTTTATTCTTACCCACATTCATATCGGATCCTTTCCCACATGCATATCTAATCCTTTACCATAGGCATATTTGATCCTTTCCCAGAGGCATATCCAATCCTTTCCCATAGGAATAACATTCCTCCCATGAGTCTATCCAATGAATTCAGGCCATGGGATTCCAGGTATCATTCCAGGCATAAAAGTAAACATGTAAGACTCAATAGCCGGATACCAGGAAGCACCTATAGATATCCCAACAAAATATATATCACAATATATATATATATATATATATATATATATTCAGACTCAATAGCCAAATCCCAGTTAATAACTCTGGGTACCTGTAAAATATCATAAATAACAAGCATTGGAAGCCGAATCCCAAGAGATAATGTTTAGGCTTCCCAACAAACAAGAAAGACGCATCGTGTTAGGCTCAAAAACCACCAACCAGAAAGAACCTCTAGTAACCTCTATTGCATTAGCAAAACCCAGTCATATATAACCAAAAGAGTGACGATCGTCCAAATTCCCAACCCAACACTACATCCACAGCCTCATGGGCTTGCAAGTTTGGAATAGGTTCATAGTGACACCCGAACACCATCTCTACCCAAACCCAATGTAATATCTTAGATTTGGTCAAACCACGAGCACCCACATGGCCCCTCAAGTGAAACACTAAGGAGGCATCTTACTCAGGATCCTACAGGTAAAAATGAGAAAAGGAATATTACACTGTATCCTTAGTAAAGAGTACAAGAGGAATTCCATATGGGATCCTCAAACTAAGATCAACAAATTAATCTTATAATAGGGATCCAAGGAAATATGAGAGATATCCAACAAGGGACTCTCTAGGTCAGCACATAAGAAAATTCCTCCCTCAGGGATCCTTCGAAGAATCTGGTCTCACAGCCTTGTAAGCCAAAAGAACACATCTTACAAGGAGGATGTCCACAAAATAATTAGTTATGGGAGATACCTCACAACTCATCTCAGATTAAAGGTCTGAACTAGGTTGGTCCAAACACCCAACCTATTATCCACACCAAGTTTCACTCTCAGGTGACAACTGAGCTCACTAACTGGAGGAAGAACCTATCTATTTTGATAGAAACCCTATAACACTATTTATATGACCTCTAAAAGTCATTAAGATTCCACTATTGTGATCTATGCCGAAAATTCCTTATAAGGGACTACACACACGCCCAATTGTGACTTCTATGGCACAAAATACCCCAAACTACTAAGATTGAAAAAATATATGGAATGTAATTCAGAGTACATGGAATGTACTCTTATCCATCCCCAAGTTCGAGTATATATACATTTCCAGAACACATGGGTTCTGCCTGTGTAAAAGTATACTGCGTGTACTTTTTAAAAACCAAAAACCCATGTCCTTTTTCACATGTCCTGACACGTGGCCATGTGCCACCACACAACATGTACTCTGTGTACACAATGTGTAATTAGGATAAATTTTTCTTCCCCAAATAGGAAGAACACATGGCGTGTTACCCTAGAACACATGTCATGTATCCTGCGTTTCCTGATGGGAAATCACTTGAATCACCCGAAACACCCATTTTCATCCACGAAACAATAGATTGAGCCTCAATAGGCCACAAGCAAGAAATATGAGGCCTTAAGAAATTAAAACAACACATTTAAAGGGGATTTATGGAGAAAACGTAAATGGTCCAACCTTCATGTTGAAATCGTCGAAGCTTCTTTTGATTTCACTATCCATGGATGCCAGATGTCGAATCAACGCATCAAGGGCTTCGCAGCGGTACCATACATCCCTACCCGATTTCACTATTTATCCATCTCTAATTTCTCTCATATTTCATGACCAAGGAGGATCCAAACATATTAGGTGTGTTTAAGGAGGAAGGAAGAGAAAATAAAGAAAAAGGAAAAGGAACGAAAAGAAAAGGGGGCTCGGGCCGGTCTCGACGCCCGACCCGAGTATATGCCTCGCCTAGGCTAAACATCACATTCCAGACTCAATAGTGGATATGTAATCTCAATATGGAACCCTGTTTAAAAGTTATGACCAAATTAACCTGTGTGAATAGTTGAATATTTAATTTAACATTTAATTTATTTATATTAAATATTAAATATTCCACTAAAATAAAAATGGTTCAAATTTCCACCAATCTCCTATACTAGGGTAAACACCCTATTTTGAGACCAACAGAGTTATCAGAAAAATTATCCAAGATCAACTGGTAGGTTTAAAGACCATTTTAACCTTCCCAAGCATCCAACAGCAAAAATTAAGATTTCTCCCAAAACTGCAGTCTGAAAAACATGTGTCCTTGCATAAATTTTTCTTCAATGCCATGGTTTTGACCTAATGTGACTGTTTAATGAGATTAAAATATTTTCAAGGGTGTTTGGGGATTTTTCAAAGCTTAGAGGACTAGTTTTTATAAAAAAAACTTGGTTGTATGGTTAGTAGATACCGTCCAACCCAACCCGCATGGTAAGAAGAAACTGTGAGGGTTTTAATAGAGGGTAACAAAAGGACTCATAGTTCTAGAAAACTGTGGATCCTGGGGTTCACACCCATGTGAGTGCTTTATAACTTTTAATAGAGTTGTGCAGTGTGGTTTGAGCATGGCTAGTAAAACTTTGAACATGAACTATTTGGGGTCTCCCTTAAGGCAGATAAGGGAACACAGTTGGTGAATTGTATGGCCAAACCATGAGACCCATAATTTCGAGGGAAAATTAACTTTTTATAATTAAAAATTATTATAACCCAATTATATTTCCTCCTTTCTTTCTAGTGGATATTATTATTGTTGGGAGCTCCCTTTTGAGGCTCAAATAATTGGTTTTCCCACTATTTCTCTATCCAAACTCAAATGCAAGAACCTTTTTTTCTTGTTGTATCCATGATGGAAAGTTCTAAGCTTCACCTGTGTTTTTCATTTTTTCTTCTTCATATTGATGGATTTATTTGGGTGTAAGAAAACAAGACCGATTTTTAGGTTTTTCCTTTTTTCTTTATTTTTATCCTGATCCAGACCGAATCAGAGGTCGATACTGGATGAGTGTTCTACAACTAACCTATTGTAGGTGGTCCAGAACTTTTTTTAAGGTTTAATGTTTTATAAGAATTTTTTTCATTATTCCACATGCTAGACTTTATGTAATGGTAACAAAATTAATAGTATGTTTAAATTGAATGAATTTTAATTTGTTTAAGTTTCTCACTGGTAATTTTGAGATTTTTATAGGTTGTTATTTCTACCCTAGGCCACCCATGGGGAATGTCCTTGAATTTTCTCTGTTTTATACTACCCCTGGTTTGTGTGAGGTCGCAACTTTTTTTAGGATCCTTTATTAATTGAATGAGATTTTAATGAAAAGTTATAAGAATATTATTCCTCTTTTCCATTTGATTACATGATGATAATTGATGAAATTTTTTAAACTAAAATTATGGAAATGAGTTGAATGAACTAATGGAATATGAATCCTTATGAAAGGATGGATATAATGATATGATAAATTTTTTATGGTAGTGTATAACTTGGATGAGCTCCTTGGATCCATATTCCAGAGGACACTTTGTAAATGTTTACTCAATGTGTATTTTTTATAATATTTGATTTGTTAGACATATTTGATCTTGGGATCTTGATTATATAGGATTCCCTAAGCCTTGATACCCCTTAGATATGTCTTTATTGGACTCACATTAAACATTCATTATTGACTTGCTCCTTGTAATCAACCCAATTCTTTTTCAAGTTTCCATAGAGATGCTCATAGGACTAGATATAGATGCCCTGGTATTCTATACTATGGATTCAGAACTTCATGGTATGGAATTGGAATACATAGAATAGGCTGATGTGGATGTTTTTCACTTGATTATATGGTGAGGATGTTGTGGATGTTATACTTGATTACATGGAATGACCTTTGTTGATATTCTTCTATGTTTCACAAATATCCCTGGTATAAGTATCATATTTATATTGTTAGAATAGATCATGTCATATTTTATATATTTATCATTACAGTTCTCTTGTTTATGAGAGATTTACTTTTGTTTATATATATCCAAGTTTATCTATATAGGATCACACTTTACTTTCTTTACATCCATACATGTGATATAATGCACATTCATTTTGTTTATAGTAGATTTCCTAGACTTGTTATAAACACTGTTGGTGGTGGCCTACTGAGTGTTGTCTCACACCATATTCGGGTCATCATTGGGAACCTGAATAAACTTCATGGATGTAGGTAGAGAACTAGGAAGGAGTCCAATCTATGATTCTTCATTTCATTATTTTTAGAAGTAGGGGAGCACAGGACTGAGCTTGGGTAATGATGTTTTCTAAAGATATTTCCTTTTTTTCTTTTATATTTTGATAAATTTATTTTACTAGATTATATTATAAATGTTTTCATGTATTTTAGAGACATAAAACATCATATTTTATATGAAAACATGTGGATTATTTTTTATTATAGTATTCTGGATATTTATCTTATGTCATGATTCATATTATGCCTCTAATTTTGACAGATATTTTTACACTACATAATTACACTATAAAATGAGGGAATTTTCTCCCCACATACATAGCCTAGTACCTCACTATTAGTCAATAGCCTCTGTTGTACGGGATTCATGTTTGACGCCTTGTGTCCCATCGACATGGTGCATCGTTTAGTAGAACCTAGGTCAGTATGTTAAAAAGTGGTATCATAGTGTTTTATTTTATGTTTTATTTACTATTTTGACACAATACATAGTAGACTAAGAAGGAAGTTGAATTTGAAAATGAGCTTTCCTGGGATTAGCTAACCCACTTAGTCGGGAAATTTAAATTTCATGAAATTGGTCATGTTTTATGGATTTTTCCTATTTCAGTTGATTTGATTCCACTATTGGGTGACACACTTTATGATTGATATTACTTATGATCATGGATTTTATATTGGAGCGATGAGATGATGGTATTCAATATTATACACCATTTTCGGAAAGTATTTGAATTTACAATCCATGCATCAAGCCATTTCATATAGGATTCATTGCTAAACTGCATGACATTATTATGTATGCCTTGGGTAATATATCTATTGTTTGATAAATGATTTGTGTATGGGTATAAGAAATATGATTGGTACATAGAGTTCCTTCTATAACATAGATAGTATTTTCCTGCATAGGTGATAGCAAACACCATGTGTAGCTGATTATTCAAGGGCCATTAACTACATGGAATTGAATGTGATATGGTTTGGATTATGTGGACACCATGTTTTGGATCCTGATTTGTATGGTACCCAATGTATTAGAAGTGTTAAACCATGTGGATAAACCATTTAATAGAAATTTTATGAGAATATGAATTTAAATGAAACTGGAAAATAGTAAAAATAGATAACTCGAACTAAAATCATCTTAGAGTGGGCAGTAAGAAGTGTCTCTGGTGTTTTTTACATTTGTTCCTATTACCCAGTACAAGCTTTAAGAGCAGGAAGAGGGGTGTGACTTGTTTATAAGAAGGATTTCAAATTCCCTATAATTTTATCTATGGTATACTTATTATTGATCTTTTCTAATGAATGTGTCTATAATTTTAGATACGTTTCTTCTGGATGACCTTTATTCGTTAGCCAAGAGGGTAGAAACAACCATGCTCTAGAGTTGGTGGGACATGGGATAATAGTAGATCCTCCTCTAGTGCCAGTTGAGGAACCAGTGGTAGTCCCATATATGGGTGTTGAACCATAATACAATGATTGTTTTATATACTTTATGAAGACCATTCAGGGAGCCCTGTAGCATGTCACATATATGGTAGAGCAAACGTGTGTGTTTCAGAAGCCGTATCCTCCCACGTTTTCAAGTGATGGAGGTCCAAAGGATATTGAGGTGTGTCTTGAGAATATATTTTCTATCTTTTAGAATCTAGAGAAACCTCCTGGGGGTGAGTCACACTCATGATATATATGACTCAGAATCAGCTAAAAACTGGTGGGATGTTTTGAACAAGGCTAATACCCCCTCAGATATGGTTTGGAGGGATTTCCAATCTATGTTTTATGAAAACATTTTCCTTGGGACCCTACGAACTGAAAGGTCCATTGATTTTATGCATATGGATTAGGGTATCATGACAGTTTGGGAGTATTCAACATGATTTACATAACATCAGGGTTTTTAAATTATTTATCTAACTAATGATCCATTTATGGTGAGACACATTGAAGAAGGTCTCAAGAAAACTATTCAATCTCATGCCAACGTGTTTTTGTTGACGGATATTAATGATATAGTGAATCAGATGCTTATTACTAAATGTAACCTGAGGAAAGATGGGGGTGAAGAGTATGGTATTTCAACCTCTCCACCAAATGGTTCAACTTCCAATTGAAGGAAACATCGTTTTCATGTTTCTCATTATGGGAATACTAGATGGGCTATTAGTGGTGGTATTAATATCTTTTTTTATGTAGTAGGACCCCAAAAATATTTGGAGTTGAATCAAGATTTAATTTAGGTACATTTTGTTTTTATTTAAGTACATTATGATTGGCTTTTACCTTGGGGTATGTTTGGGTGAAAATATAGAAAAATATAGGGAAAAGGGGTTGTGCATGGTTGGAACATAGTTATAGAAAATTGTGCACCCGGTCGAGGAAACCATGCAGCATTGGTCAGTGAGGGTTTACACGTTTAGAGAATAGTTTTTCAAAACATGTTCCCTGAAGAGAAAAACCATGAACCCAAAAAAATAGGTGCATGATTAGGGAAAACTATGATCTCATACCTAGGAAACAATGAACGAGGATATTGATTGCCTGAAAATTGGTTTTAAATCCACCTGAACCCCCTAAAACATCCACATTTCGATGAAAACTCAGACCACCATGAATTTAAATGATTTTTAAATTTTTTTTGATGGATTACAAGTCATTTTTACCTATATTATTCTTGATTCAAAGCCATTATTGAAGATCTTCTCCTCTCTTAGTAAGTAGATTATACCCTGTTAATTATCACATTCATCTACACTTCTTCATTTGTTCTTCTGGTGGATGTTTTTCCCTATTTATCAAGATATAAATCTAGATTTAGTGAATCTAGAACTGGGATTATGGAAATACATTTACAAATAAACAAATATTGATTAGTTAATATTGCTTTTTTGTATTAGATATACAGATCTAAATCTATGTCATTGTGCTACCAAATTTTGAGGAATTATGGTGGTCAATTGATCGTTGAAGATTGAGGTATGTGGTCTAATTTCAAAAACCCATAGTATTTATTTGATTTCACATATGAAGTTTGAATAATTTCTAGATTTTATTGGAAATTTGAGATCCCTAATAGAATTAATTAATGTTGTAAATTAATTAAAAGAGATAATTTTGAAATTGTGAGATTTATATATTGTTTAACAAGAAAATTAGTTTGATAATTAATTATGAGATATTGGGATCTGTGATTTTATTATAAGTTGTGTGAATTAATTTATTATGAAATTGAGATAGTGGAATTGAGTAATTAAATGTGGAATAAGGATAATTAATTGGTGAATTAATTATCAATGTATCAATTTGAAAATTTTGGATAATTAATTGTTAAGTTAATTATCAAATTGATGAATTTTATTTAATATTAATTAATTTATGAATTAATTTTCTCATGTTGAAATTTTTAAATGGATAATTCATTTTTGGATTGATTCATGGAAATTAATGTTGTTAATTAATTTTTAAATTAATTAACAAGCTTGGATGAATTAATTTATAATTGATTATTGAATGTGGTGGTGGATAATTATGATAAGAGTATTAATTTTGTTTAATCATGGTTGTGAAATGGGGTATTATACATGAAGATCTAAGACCAATAAACAATTATATAAATAAATGGCTATCATTTTGGGTGTTATACATGGCGTTCTGCACCATTAATTCATATTCAAAGTTTGTAATCGGGGTGAAAGAAATTGAATTCTACACCAAAGATAGATCCATATATATTTTTGAGATTTGTGGTGTAATAAATGGAATTATAAACCAATGATAAAAATGTACAAATGAGATTTGGGGTGTTAAGCAAGGTGTTCTACACCAATGAAAAATATGTATTATTCAAAATTGGGGTATTTTTCATGGGATTCTATACCCAAAAAACATCAGAATTGGACTATGGTTCTAATTGGTCATATTAATGAGAGTAAAATAAAATGGATAATGAATTACCATTTGTTTAAATGAATTTTGAATTGAATAAGTAAAATGGTTCAGACCTGGTGTGGATCGAAGCAGGTATTGAGGTATGGGAGTCCTCAAGAACCCGGTGGTATATGTGGTTTAATAAAGATTAATTGATTGTGTGATAACTATTTATTTATGCATTGAAGCTATTTGTATAAACAATTGCATAAAATTTTTATTTATTGGATTTGTTTTAGAAACCATTGGTGGTGACCTATTAAGTTGTACTCAAACCCTACTTGGGCTACCTGATCAGTTCCCAAATAGATTTCATTGATGTAGGATAGGTTAAGGGAAAGGGCCTCATGTTAGATGGTTGGGTGAGGATGGAGCATGGATGTGGGAACCAGACATACTTAGGGAACCTCTTGGGATTTTTTAGTATATTTATTTTGAGATTTATTTTATACACTTCTCACATATATCAGCATGGCATGTTTTTTCTTTAATTGGATATTGTATTTCCAACATTATATCTTGAGAAATTGGTTTTGATTATAGTTATATATGCTTCCACTACTATTTTATATCTTTTCTGGTGTGCTTTAATGATAAAAGAGGGTATAGTATCCCCATGATCAACTTATTAGACCCTCAATACTAGTTATAAGCCTTTGGTATATGAGGAGGTGTTACTAGGGTCATGTGACTGACCGGCTTGGGGAACCATCATGTGGCACCCGAGTCGAGATGATACAAAGTGGTATTATAGGAGTTTTCTTTTCTTCTTCCTTTGTATTATTATTTTGTAAATGTATATAGGGGACTAGGAAGAGTTGTGACTTAGTTATGATATTTTTCATTGGATTAGCTACCCCATTTATGGGAGAGAACCCAAGTGCCCATTGTGGGATTGTTATTGTTGTTTTCTGTTATAGTTGAATGTAATTTCACTTTGGGTGATTCAAGTGTTGTGTGATGTGAATAATGTTTCTGATATTTGTTTAGATTGACTCACGGTTCGGAATGGAATGATATTTGAGTATTAATTCATCATTCTATCCACTCAGGATTATTTTGTGAGCATGCATAATTTTAGGAATGCATGGGAAAATGGGATTTCAGAATGTTTTGGAACATAAACTAATTTCTTGGGCTATGAAACTGAAATTAAAATGGTGCCTAATATGAATTTGGGAGTGGTAAAACTATTTCAATATTGTGAATAAATGCATGTCTAAATGAGAAACATGAACTTTGATTATATTTTTACCCTTTTCAACTAGGACCTAGGTGTAGGATGGTTAATGGGTAGTGTGAGGGCCATATTTTTTACCATATGGTAATTTTTGGGGAAAAGAAATGTTGTCTCTTATATTAATTATTTTATAATGTAGTTTTGATAAATTTGGGTTTTGAGACCTAAGATGTGTGTTTGGAATTATAGATTTATTCCTCAATGATGAAACTTTCTAAGGGGAAAATTGGAGGGCATGGCTGTGGATAATCCTCCAGTGGTGGAACCTAAGGCACTGATTGTGTCGGGTGATGAAGTAGGGGATTAGTTCTGAGAGAACATCGCTGACGTTATGTGATTCATGGGAAGAGACCCAGGTTGGGTTTATAACAACATGTCTGAACTAGAAAGATATTTTAATTTTTAGCACCCTCCGAATTTTAATGGAGATGGAGGACCATAGAAATATGAGTTTTGGGTTGATTTGGTCAAGACGATACTTGACCATTTGGAGACTCGTACTGAGGGAAAGGTCAAGATTGCTTTTTATATAATGTGATGATTAGTGAAGCACTGGTGGGACGTTCAGGCACAAAATAGACAGACTTGGGGTATTCTATGGAAGGAAATTTCAGAGAAGTTCCTAGAGGACTTTTAACCAGAGATGCTAATATAAGAGAGAGAAGTTGTGTACATGAGATTGACTCCGGAGATCATGTTTGTGATAGACTATGTCGGTCACTTCATATATCTTAAGTGTTTTACACCAGAATTAGTATGGGATGAGTATAATTTACTAAAATTATTTCATAATGGACATAAGTGGGGAATTATGTCTCAGTTTAATATCTTCAAGCTGAAATTTTTTCAGAAGTGGTGAATTAGGCTATCATCTAGGAGGGGAACATAAAGAAGGCTTCTAGTGGTAGAAAGGTGGTTTCATTTTTATGATCTAGATGTACATATTTTGAGGATAGGAAGCATCATTATGAGAACCTCATCCAGAGTAGTGGAAAGTGGAATTTCGAGTCAGGGGAATCTGTTACATAGGATCTTACCCAAGTACATTTCCACCAGTGTGGTAGGCCGAGACACTTTCATAAAAATTTTAATAGACCATTAGTGGAGTTTTGAGCCTATGGAAAGTTGTAAAATCTACAAAGGTTCTATAAGAACCTGATGAAGACAGTTAGTGTTGGACGAACATTATAGAACCAAGGTGTGAGAAGGGGATCTTCTACACCATATCAGTCTGGAAGCAGGATTTATATTGTACAATGAGTTAAAGGCACTGGATGTGGTGGTTATGGGAAACAGTTCCCATATCAGAATAATGGTACAATTCAATGGAGTCCGAAAAAAATCATAAAGAAGTGGGTAAGAGAAGTTACATGCAGGAAATCTTTCACTTTTAGATAGAGAGGTTGGTCCATCGATAGTGAGAGGTACTATTCAGGTAGCTTCTACTTTAGCTAGTTCCTTATTTGATATTGGTGCCTCAAATTCCTTTATATCTATAAAACTTCTTAATAATTTATGCTTGGAGGTGGAGCTTTTTAATGGGATAATGAATATAGATACCTCATTGGGAGTAAAGTCAGGAGATGACTATTTGTGCAAGGGGTGTTCAATTAAAGTTAGCGAGTATCATTTTATACGGTATCTCTATATCCTTAATATGTTAGGATTTGACCTAATTATGGGTATGGACTAGCAAGTCTCATACTGATCCCACATAGATTGTTTCCAGAGAAAAGTGAATTTTACATCTCCTCAGGGTAACCAGAATGTTTTCAAAGGGGAGTGGCATATCTAGGCTGGATGAGTAGGTCCAATTACATAGAAACTAGGATATATCATACCCAAGTTTCTATTCTTTTAATGGATGATGGAAGTTAAAAACTTGGTGTATATACACCAGTGGTGGAACGTTTTTAGGGTATTTTTTCCAAATATTTATCATGGCTACACTCTGAGAGAGATGTGGAATTAAATATTGAACTCATTCCTAGGTCGAAGACAGTTTCAATTCTACCATATATAATGTCACCAAAAATGATTCAAGTGCTCAAGAATCTACTGGAAGAGTTATAGGATAAGGGGTTTATCCGATCAAGTACATCGCCTTGGGATTAACCTGTGTTGTTTACAAAGAAAGTGGATGGGGGTTTTCTCTTGTGTGTAGATTACCTAAATTTTAACTGAATGAATATGAAGAATCGGTGTCCTCTTTCATGTATCAATGATCTTTTTCACTAGTTGAGAGGATATTTTTTGTTTTTTAAGATCAAATTTGCATCGGTGTATCATTAGCTGAGTGTTCAAACATCCCATATATTAATGACTACTTTTAGAAGAAGGTATGGCCTATATGAGTTCTTAATAATTCTTTTTGGGTTGATTAATGCACTGGTAGGGTTTATGGCGTTAATGAATAGAATTTTCCATGTGTACCTGGATCATTTTTTGGAGGTGTTCATGGATGAAACATTTGTGTAATTCAATACTCATGGAAATCAATCCCAACATCTTGACATCTTTCTAAGTACACTTAGAGAGCATTAGATAATGACCATGATATCTAAGTGTCAGTTTCGGATTGACCAGGTACACTTCAAGTGGGATATCATCTCAGAGGAAGGTGTATCAGTGGACCTAGATAAGGTTCGGATAGTTGTTTCATAGGACCATCTCAATATTTATTTTTATATCCATAGGTTTCTAGGATTAACTGGATATTATAAAAGGTTCAATTAGTAATTGTCCCATTTTAGAGGGACACTTTTAGAATTGACAAAGAGGGGGGTAAAGTTTGAATGGATGTATGTTTCTCGGAATCCCTTCTAGGATATGAATAAGCATTTGACTTCAGAACCAATCTTGATCCAACCTAAGATATTTGGGGAGTACATGGTGTATTGTAACACTTATGGGAATACACTCGAATCTATGTTGATGTAAGAAGAATTTTTCATGGAGTATGGTTCTCAATATCTAATTCCACGTGAATGGAACTACCCTATTCATGAACTTGAGATAGTGTCATTGGTTTATGATCAGATGTGTCGGTGACACAAACTGTTGGGAATGAAGTTTATGATGTTTATAGATTACAAGATCTTAAATTATATCCTTTCATAGAGAGATTTGAATATTTGGAAGTGGATATGGGTTTAGTATATGCATCCTTTTGATTTTGAGCTAGAATTTACACCTAGTAAATAACATTATTGATGACATCTTGAGAAGAAAAACTCAGAATCAAATAGTTTACTAATCTAGTGTTGAGTGGAAGATGATGGATTTACTAGCTGAGATGTAAGTGGTGGTTCAGGAAATTCAAGAGTAGATGACTCTGTTATTGGTATCAAGGGAGTCTACACTCTTGATACTGATTTGAGATGGATATTATGAGGATCCAAAGTGTTTGACCTTTAGGGAAAGCCTTTAAGGTGGGGAGTCACCTTCAGAATGGAGCATAGATAAGGATGAGATAATCTATATCAGGAATCATATTTTTATAACTATGAGCAGATGATAGGAGGTCGTGCGAGATTTTCATGCCTCAAAGTGGATGTCACATTTAGAGGTAAGAAAAATTTACCCGGACCAATGATGATAGTATTGGTGTCCTGATATGGAAAAGAAGATTACTGGGTTTGTGAAATGATGTTACACCTATCAGTAGGTAAAGGTAGAGCATCAATGACTTGGAGGTTTGTTGCATCCAATTCCCATTCCATAATATAAGTGGGATGATGTGGAAATGGATTTTATGGTGGGTCTCCCAAATATTCCATGGAATAATGATGTTATTTTTGTTGTTATGGATCTACTGATGAAGTTATCACATTTAATTCCTATTCAAGTGAATTTCACAGTAGAGCATCTGGGATATTTTTTTGCTTGGGAGATAATCCATCTGCATGGGGTGCCACAGACTATAGTTTCAGATCCTGACTCACATTTCACTTCACAATTCTAGAAGGGCTAAAAAAACTCATGGTATATAGGTATTGTTGAGTATGACCTTCCACCCATATACAGATTCGTAGTCAAAGTGTACTATATAGGGGCTTGAGAATATGTTGTGGGGTTGTGTACTTGACTTCAACAGTTCTTGGGAGAGGCACATGGCCTTAGTGGAGTTTTCCTATAACAATAGTTATCATATAACTATATATATGGAACCATATGAGGCTTTTATGGTAGGCCATAAGAATCACCGCTATGATAGATAGATGTAGGTTATTCGGAGTTGTTAAGACTGAGTCTTGTGTAGGAGATGTTAGATATAGTTCCTGGGATTTAGAAATGTATGGATATAGCTCACAGCAAGATGAATTCATATGCCGACAGACATCAAAAACCCCTAGTGTTTAGATAGGGTTATTTTGTATTCCTTATGGTGTTTCATAGGGTGGATGACCTCAAAATATGGAGGCAAGGAATTTTAGTTCCCATGTTTGTTAGAATATTTGAGGTTGTTGAGAGAATCAGTATGTTGGTGTACTGATTGGATCTTTCACAGAAATACAACACTATGCATTATTTTTTCATGTATTGTAACTATGTTGGTATCACACTAACCCTTATATTTTGATTGATGTGGATGAGGTTGGCCTTGAGATAGATACGTCCTTTGGGGAGTATATGATACCTGTGTTGGATCGTAGTGAGAAAGTATTGTGAGGAATGGTCAGGTCAATAGTTCATGTATTGTGGAAGCATGGGAATGTACAGAAAGAAACATGGGAAATGTAAGAAGATATAACAACTAAGTAGACCAATCTTTTTGTCTCATAAAAATAGAGAAGTGTGAGAGTCTAGCATGATGAATATTTTTTATAATTTGGGGAGATTATATGATCCTGACCATTATTAGAGTTTACTCAGGCTTAAATTCAAATAATATTTATTATTATTTATGTTTCATTATATTGGGTCTAAACTTGTGGTATTTTTGGGTGAATGTTTAGAAAAAATAGAGGGAAATGGTTTATACATGGTTGACACATGGTTATAAAAGACCGTGTTTCCAACCCAAGAAATCGTGCAACCCTGGATAGTGAGTTTTTGCATAGCTAGAACCCGATTTGTTAAACTCTGCGCCCTGTAGAGACAAACTATGCACCCCAAAAATAATTGGTGCACGGTTGGCATACGGTTAGGAAACCCCATGTGCCCCTACCCAAAAAAATCATGTGTGGTATATTTAATTACCAAAACATTTGTTTTAAATATACACGAACCCCAAAAACATCCCATATTCAACCCAAACTTATTAAAACATGATTTTGGACAATTTCAGTGCTTTCTGAGAGATTCCAATATTGTCTGACCTTCATTATTCAAGATTTAGAGCCTGTATCAATGATTTTATCCACTCCTAGAAAGTGGATTATATCCCATTGATTATCTCATTCATCCTCCTATCTTCATTCGTTATTTTGGTGGAATTTTTTCTCAATTTATAAAGATATATATCTATATGTGGTGACTATGGATCTAGGATTAACGAACTAGATCTATAATTAAAGAGATATTGATTTGTTAATCTTGTCCAAGGGATTTTAGAAATGGGTCTACATCTACATCATTGTGCTGCCCAATTTTGTGGATTTATGTCGGTTGATTGATCATTGACGTTTTAGGTATGTGGTCCAATTTCCAAATCACATATGCATGATTTTATTTCATATATGAATGTTGTATAATTTATATAGTTTTTTGCAATTTTAAATCCCTGATTGAATTAATTACTATAATAAATTAATTAATTGACATAATTTCAAATTTTTGAGATTTAGGTATTTTTTAAAATATATTTAATTAGAGAATTAATTATGAAATCTTGGGATTTTTTTTATTTGAAAATTAATTATGGTAATTAATTTATTATGGAATTGAAATGGTGGGATTGAGTAATTAATTGTGGAATTAGGATAATTAATTGGTGATTTAATTATCAACATATCCATTAGAAAATTTGGGATAATTTATTGTTGAGTTAGTTATCAAATATTGAATTTTATTTAAGAATAATTAATTGGTGAATTAGTTATTAGATGTTGAAATTGTGAAATGGTTAATTGATTATTCGATTGATCAACATAAAATGGTGTTGTTAATTAATTTTTTAATTAATTAACAGGCATGTATTAATTTTTTTATGAATTAATTAATGTATGTAGTGGTGGTTAATTGTGATAATAGGATTAATTATGATTAATCATTTCTAGGAAATGGGGTATTAGACATGACTATATAAGCCCAGTAAATAATGATATAAATAAATGGTTGAGATTTAGGGTGCTAGACATGGAATTCTACACCATTGATGCAAATGAATATTTATGAATTGGTATTCTAGACATGGATTTCTACACCAAAGATATATCTTCTTGTATTATTGATAATTGGGGTGTTATACATGGAGTTCTACACCAATCTTTAAAATGTATACATGAGATTTGGCATGTTAAAAATTGCATTTTACAGCAATTTTAAATATGAATTTTTGGTAATTGGGGTATTCGGCATGGAATTCTATACCCAAAAAACATCAACATTGGACTATGGTTTCAAGTAGTTGTAGTAGTGAGAGTAAAATAAAATTGATATTGAAATTCATTTTTTTAAATGAATTTTTAATTGAATAATTATTTTGTTTTATATCTAATGTGGACTGGAGAAGTTATTGAGGTGTGGGTTCCCTCAGGAACCTGGTGGTCTAAGTGGTTTAATAAATATTAATTAATAATGTGATAAATATTTATTTATTCCTTGTATCTATTTATTTATACAAGTAAATACGCCTGTTATTGACTAGATTTGTTTTAGACACTTTTGGTGGTGGCCTACGGAGTTGTACTCACACCCTACTTGAGTTGACTAATAAATACCTAAATAGATTTCATGGATGAAAGACATATTAAGGTCATGGTCCTTGTTTTTGAAGAATGTGTCAAGGTGGTGTCTTTGTTGAGGGAACTAGATATGGTTTTGGACCCACATGGGAGTTGTTAGTGTCTTTATTTTGAGTTTCATTTTAGACACTTGTCACATACATTAGTGCGGCATGTTTTCTTCTTTAATTAGATACAATATTTCCTACATTATATCATGAGAGATTTGTTTTGTTTATGTTTATATATGCTTCCACTATTTTTTTATTTCTACGGGTGTGTTTATCTGATAAAAGAGGGTATATTCTCTCCATTATTGACTTTCATACCCTCACTGATACTCGATACCCTTGGGTGTACGTGGAGGCACTCCTATTGTTATGTTACCAACCAGATTGGGGAATCGGCATGTGGTAACCTAGTTGGTATGTTACATCATTACTGTGCAATTTGAGGACACATGAGAAACTAGTGTGATAGAGACCCAGTCGAGTTATGATATTTTAGAAGGATGGGCTACATACAAAGTTTTTTCATGACCTATCCACCAGTAATCAAACGAGGGGATCGACTCCAAATACATGTACAAGAGTATGATACATTTCTCTGGGTCTGGCTAGGATTTGGAGAATTTTTAGTCATTTATGATGAGGTGGTGTTCATAGTTGAGGTAGTCAGGAACCATTTTTACCTAGAGAGTAGAGTGGGCCTACTTCGAGTAGTGAGGTTGTTCCACATGGCCTTGATTGAGCCAAGATATATATTGTAGAGTCTATACTTGAGAATAAGAGTATTGGGTTTCCTATAGTGATAGGTAAGATCTCAGTATCCTATATGTTTGTATTTTCTCTTTTTTGATATAGTTTACTATCATAGATTTATATATGTACCTATTATGGAGAGACTTGGGCTCATTGTTTAGTTTTATGATGAAATTATGACACTCAATACTTCATTGGGAATCAGAACAGAGGGTGTACACTAGTTCTATGACTTCTGCTTTGATATTGGTGGGTTTTAATTCATATGGGATATTTTAGTCCTCGAGATGATAGGGCTTGAAATCATACTCAGTATGGAATGGATATTTTTTATTGATCCCATGTTGATTTCTATCATTGAAGGGTGACATTCACATCACATGGGTGGAGTTTTTGTTTACAATGATGAATGATATATTCGGGCATGCTAAGTTAGACCATTGCATCATGGTGTTGGGAATAATGGTAGCTTAGATTCCTAGTTTTTATCTGGATTATTATGGAATGATTCAGGTGGACTTTCCTTTAGTGGTTTATCATTTTAGGATTTTTTTTCCTGGAATAATTTTATATTTTACCTCTTGAGAGATATGTGGATTTGTTTATCAACTTATTTCTATGAGCTACACTGGTATCCATTCCTCCATATAGGATAGGTGTTATGGATTATTAGGAGTTCAATAGGTATCTAGATGATTTAAAGGCAAAAGAGTTTATATGACCCAGTACTACTTCAAGGGGTTCTTCGATCCTTTTGTGAAAAAGGAAGACTACACCCTTAGGATATGTGTCGATTATCAGAAATTAAACCAGTTGATGGTTAAGATATAGTATACCTTTCCAAACACATATGATATATTAAACTAGTTCTTAGGATCTCAGGTTTTCATAAATATTGATTTGAGATCAGGTTATCATCAGGTATGTGTTAGACCTATAGACATACCTCATACAACTTTTTATAGTGGGTATAGTCTATACGAGTATCTGACTATGTTGTTTAGTCTCAAAAAAATGCTAGATGTTTTCATGTAACTAATTAACTTGGTTTTCTATCCTTATCTTGATTTATTCGTTGTGGTATTCATGGACAATATCTTGGTTTATTATCAAAATTGACCTAACCATTCCATACATCTTGAGATCATTTTTGATACACTGAGAGAGATTTATTTATAAGTTAATCTCATAAAGTTCCACTTATAGATGGATAAGATTCATTTCATGTGTCATATTATGTTAGAGATATGAGTATTAGTTGACATAGAGTATGTGAGTTCTATATTTGTTTTTTTGGAGTATCCCAATAATTTTTTTGATATAAAATTTTTCTTGGGGATAGATGGATATTACAAGAATTTCATATAGTAATTCTCATGCTTAGCATTGAATATTACATTCTTGACTAAGAAGGGTGAAAAGTTTGTATGGTAAGATACCTATTAGGTATACATTCAAGATCTATAAGGGATACTAAATTCAGAGTCGTTTTTTATTATTCTAGGTCTATGAAAAAAATTACACATTATATTGTGATGCATCAGGTATCAGTCCTAGAGCAGTTAGGATGCAAGAATATAAATTTGTGGCATATGGGTCTCATTAGATGGGATCACACAATATGAAATACCTAACATATGATCTTTATTTAGCTAATATGGTGTATTCCTTGCATTGTTGGTGGAATTATTTACTGAAAGATAATTTTATGGTTTTCATAGACCAAAAATTCCTCATGTACATATTTACAAAGCGTAACATGAATTTGAGGCAATGAAGGTTGGTTGAACACCTTTTGTCTTTTGATTTCAATATTTACCATATGCTGAGTAAAGAAAACGTAGTTGATGTTGGAATGACTTGGAGGATTTTGATATAGATATTTTAGGAGGCCAGTGATGAGTAGAATCTTATGGCCCTTTTTTCAAAGATTCACATGGAGGTGTAGGATAGTCCTAGCCTGAATTTTATCTCATTCTTAGTAGTGAATGCTTTTCTTTTGAATATAGTGAGGATAATATAGTTATCTAATTCAGATTTCTTATTCCTAATGGAGATTATGGAAGGTGAGGGCCTATGTTATAATTGTACTATGGATGAGGATGAAATTTTGTGTATCCATGGTTAGTTTTGGGTTCCATCAGACATGCACAAGGAGCTGATATGGTTATTTCATGCCTCGTCTTGGGATGTACATCCTGGAGTTACCAAGATGTACCAAGAATTTTGTTTCTAGTATTGCTGGATGAAGATGAAATGAGAGTTATATAGTTTGTTATGAGGCATTCCACTTATCAACAAGTGGGGGAATAAAACTAATGACTTACTCGAAATTTATAGTAGTTTCATATTCTCAAATGAAAATGGGTGTATGTTGTGATGGATTTCATGAACTAGTTTTCAAGGTCCCCTTGATGTAGTGGTGATGTTTGGGTTTATTTGGATAGGCTCACAAAGTTCACTCATTTTTTACTATTCAAGGAGACCATCTCAGTAGGTGATCTTGGGGAACATTATATCTATGAGATTTTGTGCCTTCATGGAATTCATATTATCTTGTTATAGGATAGGGATACTTAGTTTACATATTGGTTCTGGAATAGATTTATAAGGAATTGGGTAAAAAGGTTATCTTAAGAATGGAATACCACCCTATGACTAATGTCCAGTCAGAGTGCACAATTCAGGTGTGTGAGGACATTCTTATATCATGCGTCCATGGTTTTGGGGGTTCTTGAGAGAGTCATATACCCTTAGTTGAGTTCACCAACAACAAAGGATATCATGAAATTGGACATATGGAACCTTATTAGGCTTTATAGGTTAAATCATTATGATCACCCTTGATCTTGTTAGAGGCAGGATATGTATATTTACTTAGTCCTCGTCTCATTCTGGGGTCATCGAAGTAGGTCGAGTTAATCAAGAAGAAGACAACTAATGCACAGTCTAGAGAGATATCCTATTTAAATCAATATCGATGACCTCTAGATTTCAATTTCATGGATTATATCTTTTTACATATCTTACTAAGTCTGGGACATATTCATATTAAGATACATGGTAAGCTTTCACCATGACATGTTGGGTCATTTGAGATTTTGGATAGAGTTTGTTCAATAGCCTATCAATTGTTGTTACCTCAAAGGTACTGATCCATACATAACATCTTCTATGTAACTCATTTGTTTCATTATCCCTCATACTTTTCTCATAATATTCAGCATGATGATGTGGAGTTACAAGTTGTTCTATGCATGGAGTAGAATCTAATTCATATCATTGATAGGATCATAAAGGTTCTTTGATGTTGGTCAGTTCTTATAGTATGGGTGATATGGTAGAATAGCCATTTATAAGCTGAGACATGGGAGTGGGAGGCTGATGTACATGCTCAATAGCTGGAGTTATTCTCAAGATATTATTCACCACCAATGATGGTAAATTTAGGGACAAATTTATTTAAGGGGGGATTGTAAGATCTTATTTTTTCTATGAGGGATATATCTTTTAAAATTTGGTTTAACTCCTTTTTTGACTTAATGTGATTATATAATGAGATAATGAGAGTTTTGGGGGTGTCCATGGCATGTTCAAATACCTGGGGCTCAGTTTTTAGAAAATTGAACTAGTATGCATGGTTAGTATAAACTGTGAAACCCAAGTTTCATAGTTAGTATAAATCGTGAAACAAAAGTTTCATGGTTAGGAGTAATCGTGCAGGTTTGGATAGAGGGCAGTAGAAGGATGCATGGTTTGAGGAAAATATAACACCTGGGGTTTATAACCATGTGGGATATCTAAAATTTTTAACATAGGAATGCATCAATGTTTTTTCATGGTTAGTAAAACCATGCACATAAAATCATGTGGGGACTCCCTTGAGGTAGATACAATCACACAATTGGCACACAATTTGGCCAACTATGCAGCCAAACTCTACGACCAAAGATTTTGGGGGAAAATTACCTTTTCCCATAAACAATATTATAAAGGAATTATTTTTCCTAATTTATTTCCAATGGACATATTTGATGTTGGGAGCTCCCATTTGAGGCTCAAATAATTGGATTGATCATAATGTATCCATTCATACTCAGATTTGAACATGGTTTGTCTCATTGGATCCATGCAGGTAAGTTATACATTTTTTCTTATTTTGTTATTCGTTTTTCTTTATATGAACAGAGTTATTTATTTGCAAGCTAATATTCCCTATGTCAAGGATGTTCATCTACTCTTCATTACTGTCCAGATCTAGACTGAATCAGAGGTTGTTACTGGATGAGTGTTCTACGACGAACCTATTATAGGTGGTTTATATCTTTCCATCAAAATTTGTTTTTTTTAAGAATTGTTTTCATTATGTTGTCTTCCATACTTTATACTATTTCCCCTAAAATGAATGGAATTCTTAAATTGGATGAATTGAAACCAATTTGGGTTTATCACTAGTACTCTTGATATTTTTAGCAGTTGTTATCCCCAACCCAGGCTACCCATGGGGTGTGTCCTTATATCTTATATATTTTATACCAACCCATTGGGTGCATGTAATCTCATCACATGTTTTGGGAGCCTTAACAAATTAAATGATAATTGAATTAATGATTAGGAGAAGGTTATTCCTCCTTTCCATGTGTCTACACAATGTAAATTGATTTAATTGTTTAAATATAAATTGGGTAAATCACTTTGATGAACTCATGGAATGTGAATGATTACAAAATAGTGAATGGAATGAGATGATGAATTGGTCATAGTAGTGGATTAAATTGAAGAGATCCTTGTATCCAGATTCTATAGAGATCCATGGACATTGTTACTCAATGGTTATTATTTACGGCATTGGATTCCTTTGACTTAATTACTCCTTTGATCGTTATTTTTTAGGATGAAATGGGCCTTGCTACCCCATAGATTTGGATTTCTTGGACTCACATTAGACATGAACTTTTGACATTCTCCTTAGAATCCACCAAAGTTTTTATTGAGTTTCCATCAAGATGCTCCTAGGACTCAATGAGGATGAATTAGTCTTTTATACCATGGATCCATCCCATCACAGTCTAGCACTAGATTAAAATTCATAGGCCAATGTGGATGTTTTCACTAGATTACATGAAAATATCATTGTGAATTTTGTAGTTTATTACACGACATGGATGTTGTGTATATTTTTCTATGTTTCATAGATATCCCTGGTATGGGTTTCAGATTTCAGTTGTTAGACTAGTCTATGCTATAACCTCTTTATTTATGATTATAGTTTCATTTTTTTATGGGATCTTAATTTTTTTTACATGATAGCATTTTTTTCTGGATAGGGTCACACTTTACTTTTTTTACTTCTATACCTATGATATGTTTCAAACTGCTTATGTTTATATTACACATATTATACATGTTATAGACACCTTTTGTTGTATCCTACTTTGTATTATCTCACACCCTATTTGGTCCATAATTGGGTACTCAGTCCATAATTGGGTACTTAGTAGAATGGGAGAACATAATCGAGATAAGATCGTGATTTTATTTGAAGATAGTTCCTTTTTGGTGTTTCATATTTTGAAATTAGTATTATAATGGATTCCAATATACATATATTTATATATTTTAGAGGCATGTAGCATCATATTGTATATGAAAACTTTTGGATTATTTATTATTACAGTCTTATAGATGTTTATCTTCTATATTGATTTATATTATTCATCCAATTTTGAATGATATATTTACCCCCACAATGTTACACTCTGATATGAGGGTATATTATACTCACATAAACACCCTAGTACCCTAGATCTATTCAATATCGTATGGTATTTGGGGAGGCATGCTTAAGGCCTTGTGACCCACTGGCTTGGGGAATCATTTTGTGGCACCTGAGTCAGGACATTACAATATGATTTTCAACGTGTAGAAATCTAAGAAGGGAGATTATATACTATATTAACAGGTATAAAATTATATTATAAATATCAGATATAATATTTATTTCTATATTTGTAAACATCTACGTAAAATTGTGGTGAAAAATGAATTACACTACTGTGTGGAGATGGTAAGTCATACATTTTCTCACCCGATGTTTTATCTTTCTGAAAGATAGAAATGATGTGGAAAATGGTTTTACCATAATTATAATAATTTCTTACTATATTTATGATAATTTATTTATTATTTTAGTATGGTTAAATGGATTTATATAAATTATAATAATAAAGAAATTTGAAAGATTTGGTAAATAAAACTACCTCTTCTTTGTAATACCACCTTTAAATCCATTCTTAAGGACCCTTGGAATGGCATTTTAATAATTAGGGAACCAATAATTCATTTATAAATAAGTTTATATGATAATATGGATGGTTTTGGATGATCTAGGTGGCTCATGGTAGTGTAAAGAAGAGAGAGTATGGGTCTCCATTTATAGTGAAAGAAATGGCAGACATGGAATTAATAAAAATATTTAAATACAAGAAATTCATTTTCAGGTGAAAGGGGTACCATGTTTCTTGAATTTAGAAGATAATATAATATGTGTTTGAAATATCTTCAATAAATAAAATTTTTACAAGTTTATGTTGAAATTTAAACATTATCATTTGGCTTAACCCATTTGATATGTAATTTTAATGTTAACCACAGTAATGAATTTATCAATCTTAAAGGGTATTAACTTTACTTATAAGGTTACAATTGGATAATAAATGGAAATTGGATGAAATTGTAGACCATTTATCACCCTAATTTTTTCTTTCAATATTTTTAAAAATTTTAAATATTTTAATAAAATATATTTAACATAAAATATTATTGATATCATTTAAGAACTATTCACATTATTAGACTTTAAATACATAAAAATGTAATTTTAATATAATTAATTTAACCATATATAATACTTTATTATTAAATATAAAATTATTTTGGAATGATAATTTTTAACAAATATATTACTTTTAATTTTTATTATTATTTAATTTTATTTTCCACTAATTGCATAAACACCGTTTCAGCATTGTATAAGAGATTAAGGTAATTTTATAACTACAGAAAAATATATATAAATATCTATCCTTAAAATAATTTCATTATGATAAAAATAATCTTTAATATTAATTAAAAAATATTTTTATCCCAATGTGAACATATAAGAGATATTTAAAATTAAGAGAGTGAAGCTTTTTATTATTTTTTACTTAAAATATTATATAGGTCGTTATTAAAGAAAAAAAGGATCTAAATGGCCACAAATTTGAATCAAGGATGAGGATAGAGAACCATAACTACCAAGATGGTATGAGGAGTGAACAAATGCTACTAATATCTCAATGAGAGTGCACCATTACCACTAATATTGTATGGAGAGTGAACCCATAATACCAATATGGTCTTAGAAATTATTCGTTGAATACTGCAGGAATCATATTATATGATTAGGTTTTTACCACAATTCCATGTTTTATTCCTGTTTTATGCTTTCATGACTTATGTTCTTTATTTCCTTATGATTAATGTCTTATGAATTGAAAAAATTTATAAAATGATTCATGTATATGATCATTGTTATGTAAGGTATGATATTCTATTTCCATGATCATATTCTCATACCCTTATTCCCATGATTATGCTTACATATCTAACTTTTTTTACCCTTAATGAGCATCTAATCTAACCCCTTTTTAGGCTTCCTTCCCCAGGTTATAAATATATGTATTATTTTTAATGTGTCTAATTAGTATGATAATCAATAAGAACCTTGTGAGATATAATGTATATCACTTATGTATTAGTGTTTAGGTTTCTATGTTTCCAAATGCACTATACCTGTACGGTATTTGGGTGTCTGTTTATATAATACTTTAAGTATTCCACAAATGTTATGTAATGTCCATGTACATTATGACTGGGTCTCAATATTTGGTGTCATAGAAAAAGATTTGTTAACATTTAGAAGTTATTATGAGAAATATTTAGTGATATCCCTAGGTATACTAATAAGTATATGTCTAGGGATGTCTTTAAGGATTAGTATAAGAATGAGTCAACATTTAAAAAAAATGTTCTAAATTTTAGTAAAGGATATAGGGATTAGTTTCCTATTAATAAAACCCTATCTGGATACTACAACTGAATGTTGATCTGAAACATATGTACCTACGGGTAACAACTCTGACAATATATCCTTGTCCAGACTTGGGGCAATCTGGAACACAACAACGGGCCTTATTGGACACCTAGTTTGACAATCTTGGGGATATTATTACTCGGAATTAATAAAAACATTTTGAACCATCATGATGGATTTAAATAGAGGATGAATATGAATAACCTAGGTTAATCCTAAGGTTTCATAGATTAAATAAGTAGTTACCATGATTTAAGAACTCAATATATAATTTTTAGTCATTATATGGTATCCCAATATGATAAAGGTTTCTCAAAATATGATTCCTATTTTTAGTCAATGGAAATAACTAAAAAGAACATGGTTAACATTTAATGATTCACATGTGGAAAGTATGGGCATTATCAGAATCTATTTTTCATGTGGAAATATCCTAAATTGAATCAAGAATGTTGTATGGGTATTGTTTATACTTATTAAGATAAAGAGACCACAAACGAATTGTTAAATTTATGTGATGTTCTTCCTATATTATTTACATTAAACATAAGATGTATGATTATATTTCATTTGAGGATCCATAATAATGAATCAAATTTCATAGTCTAGGAAACTGGTATTAAGGAATATATTAATGAAGCTTGAGTAATGTTTTAAGTATAAGGTTGGATTCATTAAGTATTTTGGTTTTTCAATTCAATGTTTATGTTATATTAATCCTGAAATATATAAGTATTTTTGGTATAATTTTTTGTTAAGGATTGAAAAGGACATGTTTAATGGTGATGAAGACATAGAAAAGTGATTTCATAGAAAGGTGGTAATTTAATTAATGTATGTTAACCCTTCATTAATTCTTAATATTGAGATAATGATGTTTGGATTAAGATATGTTGGATATGAATAATTAAATTAGACAGTATAGAGTACCCTATAAATAATTATTTAAAAAGGGTTCTATTTCATCATGTATTATTTTTACAACATCTTGGATTTGAAAAATATATCTTTTAATTATTGGAATAAGTAAGAATTCATGTTTCCCAAAATTATTTATGGTAATTTTGGTTATTACCATGTTTCAATGGAATATGCGATGAGGGTATTCAGATGTTTGGAATGTGGAAACCAAGTGGTACTTTGTGATTTATGTGGGATCAATGTTAAGATGATTTCATGACTATATTTATATAGCTATGAATTTTCATATTTCAAAAGGGTTATAAGGTTTACCATTTATAGAAATATTATATTAAATATGAGAGAAGTTAGTACAATTAAAGTCTAATATCTTTATATGAGGATTTATGCACATTGGATAGCATGTTCAAAATACTTTCTGTTTATTATTTTTGAGGACAAATGGGATGGAATATCATGGATCTAATGATCTATTTGTACTTCAAGAAGAAAAAGGTCAACTTTTGTTTTAGAAAAAGATATGAAGTAGATCAAAGAACATAAAAGGGTGACCTCATCTTGAACTCATGAAAATATATCTTTTTGTTAAAATTCATCAACTTTAGTAAAAAAAATATTGAAAATATAAAAAATTTCCTTGTAACTTAATTTCTGATTAATCAGATGGTCCCTTAGGTCGCCACATATTTTCTTTGTGATTGTCAACTTTTCTCCTAATCTTGCTCTCTTTCACCCTCCATCAGAACTTAATGGTAATATTTCTATTTCATATCTATGTTTTCACTTTCTAAATATTTTCTCTTATATGGAAATCCAGCTATGTTTTACTCTGGGTTACCATTATAGTTTTAATAATATTTTTTCAAGTAAATTTTAGTTTTCATTTTTACGATCTGGATTTCTATTAAAGGGATATAAAAGTATCAATCCTTTGATAACCTAGAAAATTTTTTAGGGAAAAATATTTTTAAGGGGGTATAATGTAACACCTTGAGACTTCGTGAATAATATTTTTTGAATTAATTTATTCTTTTTGATATTTTTCATTACATGCAACACTGAAAATAGTTTTCTTCATATTAAATCACTATGTATGGATTGTCTTATATGCAACACCTAGATAATTGTGCACTATATGCAACCTAAATTTTATATTTCCCTACATAGAACACTGATATAAGATTATGTTACACACAATACTGACTTTCCTTGATGTCTTTCATAACATGCACGATCGAGTTTTACCGAAAAATATTATATTATTAAAATATTATTTTTAAATATAATAATATAACATAGACATTAAATTATCAGTTATGAATTATATTAACTAATTTATTAAAATATATATTTTACAAAAATATAACATTAATTTATATGTTACCAATTAATTATAAATGAATATGAAAACTGATTGAATATAAAGATAAATATTATTAAGGTCACAAAGCTGTTTTACCTTAATATATTAAATTAATTAAAAATAGTGAGCAATATTAATGTAATATATATGTTATATATTAAATAATTTTTTTATATTCATCCAATTTATTTTTTAGACATAAAATAATGATAACCCCAATTTTATGCTTAAAACCCTAAATTTTTATATAGGAATTTTTACCACCTTTTAAGGGAGAACACATTTTAATTAAAAAATTTTAAACTTTTATATATTTAATATTTAAAAAACATCATATTTTTAATAATAACATTATAATTAGTTTAGGGTAATTTTTTGATATTTTTTTGTGATGTTTTATTTTTTGATAAATAGTGAAAAATAATGAATTTAAGTTCAAAAATGATTTTTCATATAATTTATTTATAATGATAGAATAAATTTTAAATTTGTTTAAAAGTTTAATTAGATAATATTTTTACAAATCAATACAATTTATTTTATTTTAATCAATTTCACTTTGAAGTTGAATATAAAAACACATCAAACTTTTGAATGTTTTAACTTTAAAAACACACATTGTCGACCTGACTACAGGATTAAATTTAAATTATTTTCTACGAAATAAGTGATTTTAATTTGGGAAATTGGATTCCATATTATTAATCATAATAATTTATGATTTATAATATGTTAAACTTAGTTTTTTACTGAAAATATTAGTGAAAGTAAATATAATTAATTAAATTGATTAAGGTAAATTAAGCATAACTATGGACTAAACCATAAACTAAAAGACCTAAATGACATAGACACATGTCATAAATCCATTTTATGAACATATTTAGACTATATCATCACTTTTATCTACATTTTGCCCCTATTTTATCTAGTTTTCATAGTAAAAATGTTTTTGGAATTCTCTTTTCCCAAAATTTACAATAGTGACACTCCTCTACTATAAAAATTACTCTGCTACTCCCAATTCCTCACACCTTTATAGAAAATGTTTCTCAAACAATATCCACCCAAATATATCCTAAAAATAAAACCCCTAATTATATAATCCTCATTTAGGTAGAAATCAATCCAAGGAATACCTTTTGTGCAAACCAAAGGGAGATAGCCGAATAAGAGATATCATTCTTCCTCGAGTTATTTTATGTTATTTCCATTCTACACCCCCTAAAATATTCTAATACCTTGATTTTATAACAACACTAGTATAATAAATATTATATTATATTTTTATTCTAATGTTTCTACCTATAATTACACACACTTCTATCTAATGGGTTACAAACATATTGTTTACGTGTACAGGGAGCTACCACCACACGAAACGATGATTGTTTATTTTTTTTACCACATCTCATGGTGGAAATTATAATGGAAAGTATATTTATATATGTTATAGTTATTAATTATTTAATATTATTTAACCCCTTAATAACACAAATCTTTATACTTTCCATTTCGAGTAAATACGATAATTTCGTTTGAGGAAGTGTACACTACCGACCCCTCAAAGCGATGTGATTTATTCACATGCAACATGGAATGTCTTAAGGATATTTTAGGAAACATGTATGATATATATCAAATAATAATTATAATTTAAGGATATTAAATACATATATACATATAAATATATGCCATTTTCTTTTTTTTCTTTTAATATGTCAATAAAATGGTAGCAGTATTCATGCGTATATACAGCATATCGTCTCCATGTATAGTGTATTCCATTTTATAATTCTATAGATTATTATATTTTAACATATAATGAATATAAATTATATTTATAGAGTTTTTTACATTATATAAATCATGATATAAGTATAAGGACCAATGATATAACAAATTAAGACACATGCAAAAAACAAAGAGAAGATTACCTGAAGCGTAACCTTAACAGAGAATTATTAACAAGTGGTAATATAAAGTATTAATAAAACCATATATGGAATTATATATAATAATATATTTCTAAAAAATATTTATAATAAACTCATATTTATTATAAAGGAGGTTCTTATGTGTATATAGAGTCGAGATGCATGGTAAGGGAAATTTTATATCACTTTTTTATTTACATGTGATACATGCCTTAGACACCACTATTTTATTTTGGGTGGTATATGTATTGTAAATTAATGTATTTGATGATTAATATTATTAAATTTATAGGTACTTACAAATACATTATATGATATGTTTTCATGGGGTTAATGTTTAAAAATCTACTGAATTGGTAAGACATTTTTGTCTCAATCTCTCTTCTTTGAGACACAATTTCTTTTATGTACCAACATTATTTTTCAAGAGGTATATATTTAAATTGTATATGTTATATCATGAATATATTTATTTCAATGATATTTTAATATTTTTTCAATTCCCTTCTCTTACATTGATAATATGATTTCAAATTACCACATGATAAGAATTTATTGAAACAATTTCTTCACATTCCAAGATCGCTTATGTTTATGCTTCCTTTGATGATATATTATGATCCACCTCTTATAAACTCTCATGAGTTTTCTTATACTCTATTTTTTCATGACATCTTCATATATTGGTACCATATTTCTACTCTTTGGTAAATAAAATAGTTAATAATTTTTTTCATAACATTCATCTTTATCTCCCTTTTTGGTCAGAAATCTATTTTATTTCAAAAACCATGCTTTGAAAATTGTTTTAAAAAATGTTTCAAACTACACATGAATATATTTCTCAAAGAAAATGTATTTTTAATATTATTTTTGGTTTTCAAATATTATTTTAAAAAGATATTTTCAAATAAAAAAATCAAATGGTTTTAATGTTTCTTTATATGTATTCAAATTATTTTTAATGAAATGGTTTTCAAATAATTTTCTAGATATATTAATAAGTATCAAATTATTTTCAAAGGAATGGTTTTCAAAATGTTTTCTATATTTCTTTATAAGTTTCTAAAGAAATGTTTTTCAGAATATTCTCATTCTTTCTTTATAAGTTTTCAATTTATTTTAAAAGAAATGGTTTTCAAACTATTTTCAATATTTCTTTATATGTTTTTTATGTATTTTCAAAGAAATATTTTTCAAAAAAATCCATATTTCTTTATAATTTTTCAATATTTTTTCAAATAAAAAGTTTTGTAAATTGATTTGAATCTTATTTTATATGTTTTCAAGGAAAATTGTTTTCAAAAAAAATTAAAGCATTCATTATTTATTTTCAAGGAAAACTTTTTTCAAAGTGTTTTCATGATTATTTTATAAGTTTTGAAAGAAAAAAAAATCAAAATTATTTCAATTCTTCTTTATCATTTTTTAATGAAATTACAAAGAAAATTATTTTCTAAAGTATTTATGTTTTAAAAATAATTTTCAAATAAAAATGATTTTTTCCACAAGAAATGTTTTTATAAGGTTTTTCAAAATTAGTTCTCATATAAGATGACATACATTGGAGTTACTCATGCCTTTATAGATAAATTATTCAATAATTACATTCATATTCTTTCATTAAATGGATTATTTTTTGATGGCATGATGTTTATGAAACCAGTTTCTCTTTAGTGGGTTATGTTCTTTTGAAATCCTCTTCCTTTCATGGAGTATGATTTTGATGAAATGATTATCAAACCAATAAATTTTTCAAAAGGATATGATCTGATTAAATTCTTATGATACCCATTTCATTTCATGGGTTATGATATCATTGTTTAGGATTTTTGGACCATGTGTGTATGATTTCACTATTAGATGGGTGGGAATTATATCTCCCTCCAATTCATTGGGTAAAGATTTTCATCTCATGAGATAGAATAATATGGTAATAGGAGTGAGCCTTGACAACTAAGATGTCCATTGGAGTGAACTATGACTACCAATATGGTATGATGAGTGAACTAATGATACTAAGATAGCCATAGGAGTGAACCATTACTACCAAGATGGTATGAGAAGTAAACCCATACTACCAATATGATCATGGAAGTGATTCCTTTACTACTATCATAACAATATTATATGCATATTTTTCTTCCACAATTCCATGTTTTATTCCTATGTTACTCTTTCATAGATTATGTTCTTTATTTCTTTAAAATTTATGTCTTTTGAACTAGTAATATTTATTCCATGATTCAGGTATTTTATATTTGATATGAAAGGATGGATCTTTTATTTTCATGATCATCATCTCATACCCTTATGACCATGACTATGCTTACATATCTCCCTTGTTTACACTTACTGAGCATCTATGCTCACCACTTTTTGTGTTTCCTTCTCTATGTTGTAAAGAAATGTATTATTTTTGATGTTTATAATAAAGGTTAAAGTCAATAAAAATATAGAGGGAGATAATTAGTTCACTTATGTATCATTATTTATGTCTCCATGTTTCCAAATGCACTATACTTTTACATTATTTGTGTATATTTTTATATAATATATTAAGTATTCTGCAAATGATATATATTTTCTATGTACGTTAATACTGGAAATCTACAGTTGTTATCATAGAAAAGGATTAGTTAACCAGTATAATCTAGTATGATAAAACATTATTTATACCCCTAGGTATATTTAAAATGATTTATCTTGGGATATATATAAGGATACGTATAAGGATTAGTCAACATTTAGGAATCTTTCCTCAAATTTTGGTAAAGGATAGAGTGAGTGGTTTCTTAGAAATACATCAATGTATAGATACTATAAGTTTATTTGGCTCTAGTATAAATAAATATCTGTGTAAGAACTCTAAAAATATGTCTCATTCATGAATTAGGGTAATATGGTACCTGAAAATAGGCCTTTATGCATACCTGGTTTGACACTCTCAGAGGATATGCTTTGGGAAATCACAAACTCTTTACAAACCATCATGAAGGATTTAAATAAAGGATTACTATAAATAAAATAGGATAAAATTAAGGTTTTACAAATTAAAAAAGTAGGATACATGATTAGGTCACCCAATATGTAATTTCTTATGATTATATGGAATCCCAATCTGATAAATGTTTCTCACACTATGCTCTCAAATTTTAGTCAATAGAGAGGAATTGAAGGAACATGGTTAACATTTAATGTTTTAGATGTAGAATTTATGTCCATTAAGCGAATCAATTTACCAAGTGTAAATCTCATAAATAGAATCATGAAGCTGATATGAGTATTTATTATACTTCTGAAGATAATGATAAAACAGCCGACATATGAAAGGTATGAGATTTTATTCCAGTATTTTTTACATTAAACATAAGAATCATGATTATATTGAGGTTTAATAACCTCAATAATGATTCATATTTAATATTCTAGGAATGATGGATTATGGAATAAGTTTATGAATCCTCAATAATTGTTTAACAATGAGGTTGGTTTAATAAAGTATTTATGTTTTGGAAATCAAAAAAATGTTATCTGAATCATGAAATATATATGTATTTTCAATATAAGTTTTCATTAAGGATTAAAAATAAATATTTTAATGGTTTCTAAGACATAGAAAGTTATTTAATGGAAAAGTGATATTTTGATTAATGGAAGGTAACCCTTAATTAATGTGTGGAATTAAGGTAATTATGTTTGGATAAAGATATGTTGGATATGAATAAGTAAATTGGATGGTATAGATTTACCTAGATTAAATTATTTAAAAAGTGTTCTATGTCATCAATGATGACATTTACTTATAATTGGATTTAAATAATATATCCTTTAATCATTGGAATAATTAATCATGCATGTTTTACAAAATTATTTATGGTAATTTGGGTTAATACTATGTTTCAAGGGAATATAAGATGAGTTTATTCACTTGTTTAGAATGTGAAAACCAAGTGTTAATTTATGATTAATGGGGGATCAATGTTAAGATGATTTCATGACTTAATTTCTAAATCATTGAATTTTCATCTTTTAGAAAGTTTATAAGGTTAGAAATTTATGAACATTTTACGTTAAATATCATATGAAGTCAGTAAGATTGAAGTTTTATCTCTCAATATGAGGATTTATTCATATTGGATAGCCTATTCAATATACATTGTGTTGATGATAAATGAAGACAAATGGGATGGCATATCATGGATTTCATGATCTGTTAATACTTCAAGAATAAAAAAGTCAACTTCCTTTTTAGAAAAAGAGGTAAAGTGGATCAACCAACAATAAAGGGTGACATTTTCTTGAAATCATGCTAGTATATATTTTTACAAAAAAAATCATCAAATTCTTGAAAATTAACTTGAAACAAAAATTGTTATCCTACTACATTCATTTATAATGAATAATAAGGTCCCTTATATCATCACAAATTTATGGCTTTTTGATTATTAAATTTCCCCTAAAATTGTTCTCCATCACTCTCCATTAAAACTTGATGGTAATATTTCTCTTCCATATCCATGTTTTCACTTTCCACCTATGTTATCCTGTGTGGAAACCCATATATGTCTTCCTTTTGGTAATTGTAATGGTTCTAAGTTTCTTCTTTAAATTATGTTTTAGTGTTCATTTTTATGATTTCAGTTTTTTATTAAAGGAATATAAATATATTAAACATTTGATAACCCAAATGAATTTCGAGGGTCAAATTAATTTTAAAGGGTGTATAATGTAACACCATGAGATTTTGTGAATTATTTTTTTGAATTAATTTAGTATTTTTGATATTTTACATTTCATGCCGCACTGAAAATAGATTAATTTATATTCAAGAACTATATATGCCTTACGTTATATGAAACTCCAAGTTAATCATATATTACAAGCAATATAAATTTTAGCTTTATATACATAGAACACCAAAGTTTGGTTACATTACACACAATACTGGATTTCCTTGATGGACTGTGTAACATGCAATACTGAGTTTTACCGATTAATAATATATTATTAAAATACTTTTATTTAATATAATATGATATAACTTATTTTTTGACTTATCAATTATATATTGTACTAACTAATTTATATAATTTTATTATTTTAAAAAATATAAAATGATTTTATAGGTTACTAATTAATTAGAATTGAATATAAAAACCGACTAAATATAAAAGATAATTTTATTATGGTCACAAAGATGTTTTACCAAAATAAATTAAATTAATTAAAATTAGTGATTGATATTAATTTAATGTATATTCTATATAATCAATAAAATATTTTTACTTCAAAAACTAGCATTGTCGACCCAAAAGCGGGATTAAATTGGAACTAATTTATTCCACTTATATGAGTGAAATTTAGAAAAAGTTATTCCATATTTTGAATAAGAATAATTTATATTGTCTAATAAGGTCTTATTATTTTTTTACCAAAAATATTAGTGAAAGTAATTAAAGTTATTTACATCGATTATGGTAAAATTAAGCTTAACTAAGGACTAAACCTTAAACTTAAGGGACTAAATGACCTATAAACTTTCCAAAAAGACATTTTATTGTCAAATTTATACCTTAAAATCACTTAGATATAATATTTAGCATTATTTGATCCACCTTTCATGGGAAAAACGTGGGTGGAATTCCATTTGAAAAAATTTACAAGAGTGTCACTCTTTCACTATAAAAGGCCCCCTCTCCTACCACATCCTCAAACCTCTAAGGATAATTTGGATAGACCAAGGTATTCCCAAATATATATTAAAAATACCTACCCTTATTCTGTAATCCTCCTCTTTTTCATAAATAAATCCATGGAATCCCTTTGATGCAAACCTAAAAGAGTTACCATAATAATAGGTAATATTCAACCACAAGTTATTTTAGGTTATTTCCATTCTACACCCCCTAAAATATTATTAATCTATGATTTTATAAAAAACATAAGTATAGTAAATTTAATAGGATTTTTTATTCTAATTTTTTTACCTACACTTCCATCTAATGGGTAATGAACATACTGTTTATGTGTATGACGAACTACTGCCTCACGAAACGATGATTGTTCATTTTTCCTTTACCACCTCTCATGGGGGTAATTATTATAGATACTCTATTTATATATGTTATATTTATTATTTATTTAATCTTATTTAATCCCTTTAGAACACGTATCTTTATACATTCCATTTGGTTTAAATATGATAATTTCATTTGAGGAAGTGTGGACTGCCTTTCCCTCAAATCAATGTGATTCATTCACACACTACATGGAATGTATTAAAGATATGTTTAGTGAAACTATATGATATATATGAAATAATAATTCTACTTTAATGATATTTTATACATATATATATATATAAATATATGATATTTTTTTTCTTTTAATACATTAATAAAATGGAAGTAGTATTCATGCTTACTTACGCCCTATCATCCCCATGTATAGTGTATTCCATTTCATAATTATATAGATTGTTATAATGAAAATATAATTAATATTAATTATATTTATATAATTTTTTACATTATTTAAATAATAATATAAGTATAAGGACCAATGATATAACAAATTAAGACACATGTGAAAAACAAAGCGAATATTACCCTAAGCGTATCCTTAACTTAGAATTGTTAAAAAGAGGGTAATATAAATTCATAATAAAACCATATATGGTATTATATATAAGAATATAGTTCTTTAAATTATGTATAGAAAATTATATTTATTATGAAGGTGGTTATTATGAGTATTAAGAGAGTCAATACAAACAGTAAGGTAAATTTCATCTCTCTTTTTTATTTCGATTAGATACATTCCTTAGACACCACTCCTTTCTTTTGTGTGGTGTATAAATTTGACATGGATTTATTGGATGATTAAAATTATTAATTTTATTTATATTTACATATCCATTCTATGATCTTTCCTTTATGGGGTAAATGTTTCAAAAGTTTCAAAATCATTAAGACAGTTTTATCTCAATATTCCATCTTTGAGATACATGTTTTGTTATGCACCTATATTCTTTTTTGAGGTCTATATACTTTCATTTGACATTTTATATCATGAATATATTTATTTTAATTATATTTTAATCTTATTTTAATTTCATTATATTATATGGGTAGTATAATCTTAAGTTAACATGTGATACATGTTTGTTGGAATAATCTTTTATCATTTCAAGATTGTCTATGTTTAAACTTCCTTTAATGGAATATTATGATCCATACCTTAACAAATCAGTTCAATTTTATTATCCTATGGTTATTCATTTTATATTCTTATATTGGTATCATTTTTTCCACAATTTGGTTCATAAAATAGTTAATAAAGTTTTTTAAGAAACTTTGAATTTATCCCTCTCTTCAGTCAGAATGTTTTTTTCAGAAACCATTTTTTCAAAAAAATATACAATTTTTTTTAAATGATAATTGAACATTTTTATCAAGGAAAAATGGACTTTTAAAATTCTTATTGGTTTTCAATGCTTCCTTTATAATGATTTTTTCAAATAATAATGGTTTTAAAACGTTTTAAATATTTCTTTATAGGTTTTGAAATTATTTTCAAAGAAAGGGTTCTGAAATCATTTTCAAGATTTTTTAATATGTTTTCAAATTGTCTTCAAAGAAATTTTTTTCAAAAAAAATCAAACTTTATTTATAATTTTTCTTTATATTTTCAAGGAAATGGTTTTCAAAAAGTTTCAATCTTTTTTTATATGTTTTCAATGTATTTTCAAAGTAATGGTTTTGAAAATATTTTCAATAATTATTTAGAATTTTTCAGTTTATTTTCAATGAGATTGTTTTCAAAATATTTTCAATATTTATTTTTAAGCTTTAAATTTGTATTAAACGAATATGTTTTTAAAAAAATTTGAATATTATTTTATATGTTTTCGAGGAAAATAGTTTTCAAAAATGTTTTCAATCTTCTATTTTATGATTTTAAGCATAATTGTTTTCAATATTTTTTCATGATTATTTTATTAGTTTTTATAGAAAAATGTTTTCAAAATGATTTCAAACCATAATTCTATTATTTCAATGCATTTTCATTGAAAATATTTTTTTAAATATTTTATCTTTCAAAAATAATTTTTACTGAATAATTGATATTTTCCTCAAGGAATGTTTTTAAAAAAAATTAAAATTATTTCCAATATTAGATGAAATTCGATGGTGTTACTCATGTATTTGTAGGTTAATTATTCAATGATTTCATTAATATTATTTCTATTTATGGATTATGTTTTATAGAATGATATTTTAGGAAACCTGTTTCTCTTTCATGTTTTATATTATTTTGAAACCATCTTATTTTCATGGGTTATGATTTTGATGAAATAATTACATAACCTATATCATTTTTCATAAGTTATGATATGATTACATCCTTATGATACCCACTTCATTTAATGGATTATAATATTATTTTTTATGATTTTCTAGTATATGTATATATGATTTCACTATGATATGGTTGAAACCTATATCTCCCTCCAATGCATTGGGCAAAGATTTATATCTCATGGGATAGACTAAGATTCTCTTGGTAGTAAACCTTGACTACTAAGATGGCCATGGGAGTGAACCAAGACTACCAAGATGGTATAAGGAGTGAACTCGTGCTACAAATATGGTCATGGGAGTGAACCATGACTACCAAGATGGTGTGGGGATTAAACCCATACTACCAAGATAGTCTTGGATGAGATTTCTTGACTACTATGGAAATCATATTATATGATTATGGGTTTTCCACAATTACATATTATATTCCTATTTTACAGTTTCATAGATTATGTTCTTTATTTCCTTATAATTTATGTCTTATGAATTTTCAAGATTTATTCCATGATTCATGTATATGATCTTTGCTATGCAGGGTATAATCTTTCATTTTCATGATTATGTTCTCACACCCTTATGGTCATAATTATGCTTACATGTCTTCCTTGTTTAACGTTACTAAGCACCTAGGATCCCCCATTTTTATGTTTCCTTCCTGAGGTTATAAAGATATGTGTTATGTTTAATTTTTCCAAGAATTATTCTAGTCAATAAAAACCAATTGTGAGATAATTTAGCTCACATTATGTATCAGTGTTTATGTTTCCATGATTGTAAATGTAATATGATAGTATAGCCATTAGGTGTATATTTATATAATATTTTAAATATTCAAAAAATATTTTCTAATGAATCTGTATGCTTAGACTGGGTCACTATATGAATATTTTATTAGTGTTAGTATACTAGATACATTCTTTAATCTCATGTTACATTTGAAAACATAAAATAAAACATAATAATTTATTTTTGGAAATTATTATTCCCTCTAGGATTTTCATTAATATCATTCAGAGTGAATATTTGGAAATCCTAGATAAAGAAACAAAATAAATCAGTGATTTTAGATTCTCAGTAAGGGAATTCATATAACAAAATTTGTTATAGGATAAATAATGCATGAATAATATGGTATGAAAAAATTATGTTCAAATAATTACATATAAATAATCACATGAGCTTGAATCTTATCAATATATATCATAACTATTATAATAATCAAATGGATATCAATTACTAATTTTATAATGAACGAATGCATAATTATTTAAATATTGAAATTATTATCAAGGCCTTATTCCAAGACATTGTATATAAATGGGTTTGTTCTTGGCTAATTACTAAAAATGTTTTTCCTCATGTGACCTACCAATAAATCTAGGGGATATGTAACTCTAGTTACAATCCATCATTTTATAGGTACAATGCATTCATTGTATGAATAAGAAATTCAACTTAATCAGCATGACATAATAATTTATAATTTCTATATTGGAAAAAATTAGAATACAAATTGTCTAAATGTTCTCAAGTCAAAATATTCATAAAGAAGCTAGAGAAATATGATGGATGGTATTATTAAAAATATAACCTCATTAATTCACTAGATTCATCAAAGTATGTTGACATAGATGAAAATAATATTTAAATATAATATGAAATTTTATTAGGTAAAATAACCTTTTAATTTTGAAATGAATTATTTAAAAATAAATTCCCTAATTTTTTAAAAAAAAAAACTTATTTCAAAATAAATATGAAAACTTGAGAAGGAATATTCATTGAATATTGCAGTCATAAAAGTGATAAAATCCATTCCTTTTGTGTATGTTAAAACAATCATTCTATTCGAACCTTTGGTAAAAATTTCTTTATTAATAAAATGACAAGAATATTCCTTTTAATGATTTTTATAAAAATTATAAAATGAATAAAAATAAATTTAATTAATCATTTTAGATTATTGATAATATTAATGAAAATATTTTAAATAAAATATGCACAAAGAATAAAAAATTTATCAATCGAAAGAAAAACAAATTCAATTTTCTTGAAAAATATTCACACAGTATGTTGAGAAATTAAAGTGATAAAAATTATAGGAAAACAAATAATTTCTATAATTAAATAGAGTATAATAAAATATATTTGGGTTAAGATTGAAATATCATATAATTATCAAAATGAAAACTTAAACATAAATACTCTCTAATAAGAATGAGATTGTGAAATACACCACAACCACATTAGTAACTTTGAAATCAAAAGCCCTCAGGTGAAATAGTTTTAAATATAACATAAATTAAAATTAATTTAAAATGTTCAAAGATATAAATTGTAAAATTATAAATATATATATCTCATAATCATTTATTTCTACATAATAAGAAATATGTCTCAATAAAACATAATTTAGATGAAGAACCCTTACCTCATGTTTTACTTGTTTCATAAGTGGTTTTTTCTCAATTATAAAAAATTTAAATTTATTAGACTTATATACCAGAATAATATACATAATTATAATATCATATATTATCCACTTATAAAATTTCAATAATTTTTTTTAATAATTCATTTTTAAAATGTTCATTTCTGAGTGTTAACATCTCATTTTTCATGTAAGGTTTGGTTCCACAATTTCGGACCATTCATCTCTATCAAGGTTAAATAATTTCAAGAATGTTTATATTGATCTAAATATCATACATATTCATTATATTCATATTTATAATAATAATTTAATAAAATACATGAAAAAATAATCACATTTTTTAGTGGAGGTTATAGTCCACATGTATGCCTGAGCGACCTTATCTTTTTTAAACTGGTAGAAATGTAAGAAGGTATATGATGTATCACATTTAAAACACCATAATTATTTCATAAATTTCATATATATATATATATATATTCATTATTTATATCTTTATTACCATCCAAGTAAAATGGTGATGTAAAATGAATTACACCGCTATGTAGAGATAGTAATCCATATGTACACTCAAGCGATGTTTTCTCTTTAAAAATGACAGAAAATATGTAAAAATGGTTGTCCCATAACAGTAATAACATCTAATTATATTTATTGCAATAGATTTAATATTTTATCATGGTTAAAATATATTTATAGTATGTATAAGAAGAAATAAATTTGAAAGATCTGATAAATACTATTATCTATTCTTCGGTAGAACTATTTGCATCCCATCTAAAGGACCCTTGGAATGGTATTTTAAAATTACCATCACCTATAATTCATTTCTACGAATGTATATAAGAAAATTGTTCGGGTTTTTTTTATATACATGGCTCAAGGTGGTGTAAATAATAGACAGGATGGGTGCCCATTTATCGTGAAGGAAAGGACATGTGAATTAATAAAAAAATTTAAATATAATAAAATATTTTTCATGTGAAAGTGGAACCATGTAGACATAATTCAAAATATAATATAGGATTTGGTTTAAATTCCTTCAAACATTAGATTTTTTCAGGTTTAAGAGGTTTTTTAAAATGTATTTTTTGTTTACCCCCTTCTTTTACCAATTTTAACGTTAATTGTGATAAATAATTTTTCAATCATAAAGGGTTATAATTTTACTTATAAATTCATTACTGGATCATAAATTTACAAGGGATAAAATTTTAAAAAAAATTATAACCCTAATTTTCCTCTTGATATATTTATATTTTTTAAAATAATTTAATAAAATTTGATTAACATAAAATATTATTAATGTCATTTTGAGAACAATTCACTTAATTTGACTTTAACTGCATCATTATAACAATGGAATTAAAATATAATACATGTAACTATTTATAATTAATTATTAATAACAATAATTTTTTTTAATAATCATAATTCCAACAAATTAAATTACTTTAAGTATTTTTTAAATTATTTAGTTTTATTTTTCCACTCCTTGCACAAGCATCATGTCAACATTGTATAAGAATTTAAGGTAATTATATAATCACTAAAAAAATTCCCATCATGAAATTAATTTAATTATGATAAAATTAAACATTTATATTAATTCACCATATACTTTTTATCCCAATGTGATCATATAAAAGATATTTAAGAGCAAGATAGTGATATTTTGTATTTTTATTTAATTAAAATATTATATAGGTAATTTTTAAAAAAAAAGAATCCAAGTGAATATAAAGTCAAAAAATTGATCATTATTTACGAAATACACAAATACAATAGGGTAAAGTTATGGTTTATGAAAATTTTAAACCTTTTTATCATTATTTTTAACCTTATTTAACCTAATTTAACCTTTACTATAGTCATAAATATTTACCCCATTTAGTATTCATAATGACCAAAAATTAAATTTACCATATTACATAATGTTATTTATTTTTAATCAAAATATGTAATCCATATTAAATGATTCAATTTCTATAATTGAAATAAATTCATTTTCATATAAACTCACAAATACAATAAAAAATTATTTTATGAAAAATATCATTTTAAGTATAAAAGTATTTTTATACCAAGATCAATTATAATATTGATCAAAAGGCATAAATTGAATTATTTTTTACAAAAAAAATATTAAATCCAATTAAAATAAAAAGGGGGGTTATAATATACTAAAAAATAACATACAGTTTTCTTTTAAAGTCATTATTTTCATTATTCACTCAATAATCAGTTTTTTCATAAAATTCAAAAACATTTTCCCTAAAATAGTTTTTATATGATTATTTAAAAAGGTATATCCTTTTTATAAAATTTTATTTCTTACATTTCTAAAATTCAATTACAACTTCAGAATGCAAAATTCTATAAAATTCATTTTTAAAGTAAACATATTTTTGAAGCACAAAATACCTTTAATGAAAATTGAGTACTTATTTCTTAAGAATTAATCAATACTTTTTTATTGAGTAGTAAAATTGTCAATATATTTCATAATTTGGTTACTCATATTCATATTATCTAATTCAACTACTATGTTATAATGATCACATTTGAATAATAATATTTTTATAGTATATCACAATTCACATAAATCTTGGTGATTTTTGTTAAATTAGCTATCGAGGATAGTATTATTTTAAAATAAATTTTTTGGGTGTTAAATATTTCATTAGCATAATAAAACCTTATAATATTAAGAATTTGTGTGTTATCATATATTTACGGATAGAGGGGATTTGAGGGGTGTAGAATAAAAAAAATCATAGAAACATTCAGCTGAGTGTATTACCTTTCCCATGGAAGTTCTCCCTTAGGTAACTCATTAAGACTCTTTGTCATTTTTTTTGTGATACCAAGTATCAAAATGATTAGGGATGGTATTTAGGAGATACTGGGGTAGATTTTTTGTCGATCCAATTATTTTAAATGGGTAGATATATAGGGAGGAGGTGGTATCAATTTTATAAGTGAAGAAAAGGGAACTTTTATAAAAACTCATTATTTCTCAATATTATCACTCTTTTATCAAGGATAAAAGCTCCAAAATTAAAACAAATTATGGTTTGGGGATATATATATATATATATAATTTTTATCATATATTCACCATCTAATATCGATCATTTTTTTTTACATATTTTAACATTTTTCACTTTGTTAAACCATATTAACCCTAATTTACCCTTATCGTGGTGACTCCACTTTCACCCATCGAAACTAATTTTAATTTCCAAAATTAAAATTAAAACTAATTAATAATTATAAAATGATAATTTTTAATATATAAATAATTTTATAAAATAACATTTTTATTATTTAAGAAAATTTAATTTTAGTATTAACACACATAATGCATAAAAACCACTTCTTAGAAAAAGTTTGTTTAAAACATAAGGTTTAGGAATGGGATAATATTATTAATGGTCATGATTTTAAAGAAATAAATTGGTTTACTATAAAATAAATAAATATCATTCTTTCATTAACTAAAAAAATTAATTTTCAAAAGTATTATTTCATTAAATGAAAAGATAAAAAAATTCTTTAATTAGAATTAAAATTTTAATTTTGTTTCATAGATTTTATAATTTTAAAAAAATATCTTAAAAATGAATAAAATTATTCATTAGATGTATTTTTTAAAATTAAATTTTTTTATAAAATTGTATGTCTCACTTATATTCTGTTAAGGTAATAAAAGTCAACGTTTTGGTAAAATAGTATTTTCACTATTCATCTAAAAACAATTATTTTATAAAAAATCCGAAAATTATGCCTAAACACATTTTAACATGATAATTATAATAATGTAATTAATTTAATTATGTTAAATTTATATAATTAATTAAAATTAATTTTAAAATAATGAATGTATAATGTATTAAAATGTTTTTTTAATATAACTTAAGTTCAAAAATTTCAGATATAGGTTTATAAATTAAAATCAATGTTTTTAATTATATATCCACTTATAAAATTCATACATGGTATTATAAAAAAATTTCATGAATTTATAATTCATACTTATATACTAATAATGTCTTAAATGTGATGTTATTTATACAAACAGAATTTGTCACTATTCACCTAAAAATCAATCTTTTTAAGAAGAACCCAAAAAATTATATTAAAATATTATTGCAATTATAAATCCTAAAATGATGTTAATTTTTTAAATTTCAGTTTCTATAATTTTTTATTTTAACTTTTAATTAAAATTATAAAATACAATGGAAAACTATTTTATAGGAAAATATCTACTCAAAATACTAGTTGTTATGATTCATGATTTCTATAAAACACCAATAAATATAGGATTAATAAATAAATATTATATTTTTGATAATCATAATTTAATAATAATATACTTATTTTTCATTAATAAGAAGTATAATATATAAAAACATAGTTTTCTAAACAAACTAATTAATTAAGTAAATATGTGTAAATAACTTTTATATTAAGATATATATTAATATATTTCATTATTAGTTTAATCCTATTAATAAATAATAATTCATTGGATAGGTTTCAAAAGTCTAAATATACCCTTATTTTTGGTTTTGGTGTTTAATGTGGAGTATGTTATTGAACTTATTTGATTTAATTAGAAAAAAATGTATATTACAATCTAGGGTCATTACAATGTTCTTCTTAAAAGTAGGATAATGTGACACCCCAAATATTTAAAAATAAACTTAATATTGAATTCATAAAACATTGGGTATCTACAAAACACCACTTTTTTATAAACTAGCTAGTAAACATAATTGTTCAACCTCGGTTATTTGAATTTCGAAAAATAGACATACACGGTTGTATTCAGTAAGATATTTAGAGTCTGATAAGACAAACATAATTTTCATTGAATAGTAACATACACTTATTTATAGTACTATGAACCTTATGAATAGTAAATAATATTTGTATTTTACTACCTTAAAGATTCATGATAATGAGATCTTGATTAATTTTTCAAGGTGATATAAAATGAATTATAGTTTTAAAATTGTTATTTTAGAATAAATTGCTATTTTAGTTAAAAAATAAATTAGTCATCTTTAGAAAATTATTTTCAAAAAATGTAGTTCCATTTTGAAATCTAAATATCCAAAAATATTTTGGTAGAAGTTTGGAGAATTTTATGAAATACTCGGATTTTTGATGAATAGTAAAATATGCTAATTTACCGTATATATACTCAATCAGTTAAATTCATTATTCCTAGAATCATCGCTTATATAATCACACCAGGTTTGAAATCCATTGAACTTATTACTATTATGGGTCACATTAATCAACACTATTTATTTTCTTGAGGGAAATAATAAAATAATGAATATGATATTAAAAAATAACCCATCTCCTCAACAATAAAAACCCCCCTCACTCCAACTTGTATTCACTCCTATCAAGCCTTTTGAATTATATAAATTCTACGCAAATATCTTCCCAAGCTCATCCCCCACAACCATCATCCCTTGGTCTCATAAAAAGACCAAAAACACTCCCCTAAAGAGGCTCTCAAGGAAGATGACTTCAATATGTAAATTCCTCTTTTAATTTCTTTTATTTCCAGTTCCTTTATTTTCATTTTATATCCTCACCTAATTTCATCCAAATTTACAATAACTCTAGTTCCTTACATGTTATATAATTTTTTTATAATAATTGAATAATTCGTAATCATCTTTCCTTTCACCCCCTTTTATACTATAAATAAAAACATTATCTGAGATGTTTTAATTTATCACATTCATGCATGACGGGTTTTTAATTTCTATTACCATCTTCAATTTTAGACATGAAACCATTTTGATGGAAAAACCCGACTATAATATATAAATTAGAACTGATTAAAATTTCTAGAATTTTTTTTTACACATGATATTAATTTATAAATCAAAATGAGTTCATTGTGATCAAAACCAGCCAATTAACCCAAATAATTATCATTAAAGTTTTATATAATAATTCATCTTCACTACCAATAAAAAATGAATTTTATAACCATATAATATTATAGATTTTAAAAAATAAAATATAACTTATATTCTCGGAAATCATTCTCATCTTACATATTTAACCTTACATGTATATAAGCAACCCTGTCATGAATACCACGGAATAAAACACTCCCAAAAGAATTAAACTTCTTAAATCCATCAAGAAGGCCATAAATAAACATAATAATGATATAATAAATCAATTATATAAATAACAGGTTCTTGAAATACTAATTAATGAATGTAATATGGTTATCCAAGACACTTAGATCAAGGGAATAACATCATTAGACATAAGGTAAGGGTTTTCTAGCAGAACCTCTATTTTCATTCTAGTTATTATTATTTTATACTTACCTCAATTAAATTATTATTTATTCATATTTACTCAACATAAATTATTTTTTAATGTTCTATATATCTTAACCAACCATAATCCTACTTTCATTTATGGTTATTTATATATTTTCAAATGATCTTTCAAAAATGCTTCCCAAAATACATGCCCGGTTCAGGTGAAAAATCGCAAATTCTTACCTATTTTCAAGAGAACTATATAATCTATTTTTATAAAACATTATATTTATAAAATCACTATTTATATTAATAAAATACTATCTTTATTAAGTTTTGGTTTTATACAAATATTTTTCAAAAACAACTCTTCTTTTCAAAGCAAAAGAGTATTTATCTCATGAATTTCTCGATGATTTTATAAGAGTATCTCCATCTATTTCAACACTATTGTTGATTATTTTGTATTATATATATTAATATTTTATGATATCATATACCATATTTAATTTAATTTTTTATAACCGTTTTGACTATGGATGTACTATATTAAAACCATTCACTAATTTACTCTGAATGGTTAGTGTTTATGCTTAATGTTTGGGGAAGGTTATTTACATTTCATATGTTAGTTTCCATATGAATATATATGTTCTCTATGTGTATCACCATTAAAATAAGGAATGTATTATTCTTAATAAGTTATGTGTGGGGCCCACTATATCCCCTCGATGCATCATTTGGTCCCATGAGACAAACTACGGTCTTGGCACGAGGCCTTGATAAAATGGATATTTGTTTTGGCCAGAGGCCTTGACAGTATACTTATGATGTCTTCAATTATGAATTACCTCATTATGAAACTTGTAATTTAAATTTCATGATGTTATTCAACTAGTATAATAACCATGATTATGCTTTATAATGGAATTATTTATTCAACTCTTGTTCTTATCATAATGTGTTCAAGTTTAGTTTTTAAGGGCATGTGCTTTTTGTTATTCAACATGCCCAATGTTTATGTAAATGATATCTTCTGATGTATTTCTTACCCTTACTAATAATTTGTGATCACCCCTTTCTTCTGTTTCATTTTCCCAGGACATGAAGAGGTATATTATTAATTACTTGTATGGATAACCTAGGAGTTATAGATGTTGTAAAAGGAATTTTTATATTGTATTTCCTTTCAAGTTTTAATGTTGAAATTATGTATGTATTTGGTTTTCCAAAACTACTAAACTATTCATTCATTTGGGATACAAATTTCTTGTAATCATTCCAATGTAAGGAAATATGTTACCCACTCTAGGAAACTGGGGTCAGGTATTTATAGTTGCTATAAAAGGAGGTTTAGTAGAAAACTTGGAAACAATATTTAGAAAATATAGATTATGTAACAAAACCATAAGATAGGAATTAAGGATACACATACAAGAACATCTTGTAATTTTGTTAAGGAATAGATTATGTGGATCTTTTTAGAAAATAAATCCATGTAACACCCGAGCTTTTTATGAGTAATATTTTGTTTTTATGTTATATATATATCATCAAAGAAATCTTTCACTACACACTAGCTTGACTTACTTTACACGCAATCGCGACCTTCCTCGATAGCTTGCGTTGTACGCAATACCGAGTTTCACTAAACAACGATATGCTATTAAAATATTATTAAAACTAGCCGTTATGAATATTAATAACCACTTTTTGAAATTTTATAAATTTTATTTTTCAAAATGGACTTCATTTTTGGATTCGGAATACCGAAATTAGCCTAGGGTGAAATTTTGGTATTTTTCTGAAAACTTTCAATTTTTGATGAATAGTGAAACCACTAAGTGGTAGGTTAAAAACTGAATTTTGCATAAAACATAATTTTACCACTTCTGTGATTGGAATTTCGAAAATCCGACAGACATGGTTGATATCAGTAAGTAAAATGTGGTTCAATGAGATAAAAATATTTTTTTTGGTGAATAGTAACTTTTTACTTTTTTTACCGCGGTTAATAGTAAATAGGGTAACTAAGGGTAAATATGATATTACTATTACCCTAACACATGTCCTAATTCTATTAGATAAGTGTAATTCAACCAAAAACAACCTTATGAATATAATATGACCATTAAGGTTCACTTGGATTAGATTATGACATTTAATATTATTTTATCTAATGAATAGTTAAAATAGTTAAAATCAAAGTTTAATAACTAAAACATTTTTAATATGGGTTGATACATAAGATAAATTCGACTATAAATATTCATTAGAAAGATAAAAAGATTTTCTACATAATCTTATTTTATTTGTAATTTTTAGACATTAAATAATTTAATTTATTTAAGACACAACGATGATTCAGTAATTATCTTATTAATGAAATATTGACATAATTGATGTTATAAATACTCAAATAAATATACTTTGAGACATTTTATGACTTACACTAATTTTCTAGGTTAATATGACATGTTATTGTTGATTTAATTAACTTTTTTCGAACTTATCATTCTGTTATGAGTTTCACAAAAATCAATTACTAAATAGTGTCAAAATTGACATAAAATAGTTTTTAAAACAAATATTATATTATTAATTGTTATTTTATTCATAAAAATCTACGTTTCGGCCACACTACTTAGATAAGGTTATATATATTAATAATAAACAATTTGGGGTTCGTTTGGCTTCTTATAGTAAGTTTATTAACCTTATAATATAAGAACACAAGAAGACACCGTAAAAGTAAAATTATTTAACTTAATGTTAAATATAAATGATAAGGTTAAAATAGGAACCTAAACTTGTCTAAATTCTATTGGATGAGAGGATTTTGACCCTTACCCACCTTCGCCTCGAAATAAATCAATTTGGAGCTATTTAAAATGGAACTTGACTTTATAATAAAATAATATTTTTAGTTATTCCAAAGGTGCCCCTCTCCTCCCTTATAAAAGGACACCTCCTCCCTCTCTTCCTCGCACAACTTTGATCCTTAAATCTCGGCCAACCCCTGCCAAAAATCTCTTCTCCACTTCCCTAGAAACATCCTAGAGGTTCTGGTCTTCCTCAAAGACCCATTTTAGTGCCCTAAGAGGAGGTCTCAAAGAGGCGCTTCAAAGAAGAGGTAATTTCCGTTACCAATTCTTTCACCTTTATTTCTTCTTTCACTTCTTCTTATTAGGTTGTTTCATTATGAAGTAATAACATCAGTATCACTCATATACTGATATGTTATTATAATTATGAAACAATCCTAATTCACCATCTATCTATCCTACGGAAAACGAAATCACCGCGCGTGCGTACATACGGAATACTGTCTCCACACCGTGGTGTAATCTGTTTTTCCACCAACACCTTACATGGATGGGTATTATGATGTAAATAATAACTATACATAGTTATTATAACATCTTAATGATTATGATATATTGTATCATCCACTCCAATTCAATTCAATAATTATGGAAATGATATCATCGCTCGTGCGTACGTATGGACTACCGTCTCCACGACGTGATGAGATTCATTCTCCATGTTAACCATTTAAGAATGATTATAAAGTATATATAAGCAATAATAATGAAATATATGACATTATAAAGCTACTGGATTTATTTGTATATATATGTATGTCATCTACTTAATTCCACTCAATTCAATAAGGAAACGAAAACAGCGTTCATGCGTACGAACGGTCTACCGTCTCCATGAACGGTGTATTTCTTTCCATTTACTGATCTATTATATATATATATATATTCTGAATGTATATTATATATAAATCATGTTTTATATTCTGGAATTAAGTAATCATTATCTAAGTAATCATATGAATAATTACAAGTTAAAACACGAACGACAAATAAGATGATTTTACCCAAAACGCTACTTTAACATGAATTTACAAAAGAACGGGTAATATAAAGTCATAAGTGAACCATATATCATATAATAACAATGAATATGATTCTGTAATAAGTCAATGACATTATTTAAATCATTATACAGGAGGTTCGGACACTTACGAAGCAAATCGGACCTAAGGTAAGGGAATATATCACAATCTCATTTTATCCGAGATTGTTTATACTTTGGTATTTACTAGGGTGTATTTTATCATCCACATCCATGTTTCCTCAACATGTAATATTTATATCCTTCTAAAATAGTTTATATCTAATTTTACCCTTTGGTGAGTTTTTAGTAAAAGATATGAAAGGAGTCTTTTGTCATTTTTCGTATGAGGTACTTTTTGACTCTTCCAACAAAAGTACGAGAAGAATTGTTTTTTTAACTTATACGGCATGAATGGATTTTTAAAAAAAATTATTTCCAAGAAGCTTCCTTTACATGTTTTCATGTTTATTTTTAATCAACTTCTTTTAGTTTCAAATTGTAAGACGTGTTAAGAAAGGAAAATGTTTTTGAAGTAGAAAGGATATTTTCCTCAAGAATGGAGTTCAAGTGTTTTATCAAAATTATTTTCCATCTAAGACAATAAAGGGTTCTGTTTTTATCCCTATTATTACATTGATTTGATTATGTTGTGATGGAAATATTTTTATGAATTCCTTTATCTTATATGAATTGTTTTATGATGTCATGATGTTTGAGATTCCCATTTGTATTACATGGGTTTTGCAATGATGTATGATTTATGATTTTGTGGCACACATAAGAATGGTATCATTATGAGATGGGTGGGACCTATATCTCCCTCCAATGCATTGGGTAGAGATTTTATATCTCATGAGATAGACATGGCTGGAACGGTAGGTTATACCAGTTCAGTGAAACAGGACTGAAACGAGGGTGACTCGGTTCAGAAAGGGACTTTGTCCACTAAGATAGTCTTGGCAATGAGTCTTGACTAACAAGAAATGATTCTCTATGATTATGTGTGTATGCCACAATGTTTCATGTTTTAAGTTATGATTATTGTGATTACATTTCACTGCCATGATTTATCCCATGTTATGAAATTATGCTCTCTTTTGCGGGTTAAGATTTTCAAAATGTTATGTTCTTATGATGTGATTGATATTTCTTTTGTTTACCCTTACTGAGCATTTGAGCTCACCCTTTTATGTTTTCTTTTCCCCAGGAGATAAAGAAAGGTTTTAGGTATAAAAAAAGGAAGATCTTTATGGGAGATGTTGAAGATCTTTCACCAGGATTAGAAGATTATATTCCGAGTTTCCAAAGACACTAAACTATTACGATCCTTGTGTGTGTGTTTTTGTTATGTACTAAGTATTCCGCAAATGTAATGTAATGTCAATGTACGTCAAGCTTCGGGTCTCTACAGTTGGTATCAGAGGAAAGGTTTAGTCAACCTTTGGAAACTAGGATGCGAGAACTTTAGTGAGATCCCTAGAGCTATTTCTAAGGTATGTCTAGGGAAGTCTCTAAGGTTAAGTATACGTATAGGTTATAGTCCTAGAATTGCGCTAACGATCTTATAATTTAACATAAGATGTTAGATATTGAGGGTACTCCCCCGTTATTATGTTGTTTTCCCTAGCATGATTTTTTCCTCTCACACTATTCTTTTTGGGTTTTAGAAAATGGCTGGAAACAAGATGATTCACGATAATGGAGGATATGATGGGCAATAGAATGATATTCTTCATGAGCAACCAAATGAAATGGGATTTGGAAGTCCAAACATCATTATTATGCCGAATCAGCAATCTCATAATATGATCAATAAAGTAAAATTTGGTAAGTTTCCTGACTCGGCTAATAAGAGAAAGATGGAGTTTCATAATGATCATAGAGGAAAGAAAGTTCAATTTCCCCTATGTAAATCATGTGGGAAGAGGCATCAAGGAGAATGTTTCAAAGGAACTGGAAGATGCTTTGGGTGTGGAAAAGAATGACACAAAGCCAGTAAGGGCAAAGGAAAAGGTTCAGTTAACACCAAGGATGAGGATAATGGTATTGCTACGACATCAACAATGGTTAAATGTTTTAAATGTGGAATGTACGGGCATTATGAAAACCAATTCCCTAAGGGAAAGTCTCATGAAGAGAATTAGTATGGTCGTATGGGTGATATTTATGTTAATGATGATGAAGAGACTACAAATGATATGTGAGATGAAAGAATTGTTGAAGATCGGTCAATGGTTTAAGAATGTAGTGGAATGATTACATGTTTATCATGTGTAATGTTATATAAGAAATCTCATGGTACTATGGAATAAAGAGACATCTAAGTATTGTTACACTGTTATATTTCCTTGAGTTTTGAAAGTGTATGATTAATGGTACCACTATCCATGAAAGGTTATTCAGATATTTTTGGAATGTAGATGATATGCGCATAATGAAGGGATAAGGAGAAATTTAAATGTTTAACAGTATTCATGAGCTCATGATTGATATAAAAACTAAGTGATATCATGGTTTGAGTATATATAATTTTGAATATTTTGGTATGTGGAAAGTGTTAACTTTTAACTGCATTCATGTTTTCACTCAGGTTCAATGGGTATTAATTTTTCAAGAGAATACATGATTAAGGCCTTTGAATGTTTAGAATGTGACCAACAAGACATATCTTATGATATATGGGGATCAACGATGGTATTAAATCTCTGGTAATCATTTTCACTATATTATGAGAGTGGACTGAAGTATTATGGATAAGCCTAAAGATTGGAATGGATTATGTTGGAAATAAGTTAGTATTGTTTAAGGATAGAAGTTTTTTCGATATTATTGATGGGATGTTATAGTAATATAGTTTTAGAAAAAGGAAAACCTGCAGGACGGGCGACAGCCCATCGCGTCGGACAATACTATGGGAATCGAACCCACAACCGAAGTGCGACTGGCCTTTATCGCCTACCACTGGCCTACAGGAAGTCCATGTTTAGTAGAAACTAGTTTTATTATATTAAGCAGTATGATATATGAAGTATAAGTCCATTTTAGGAACCATATATGATTAATCTCACTATAGAATGACTTATATTTAATAAATTTTGCTAACCTTTTGTTTGAGACAGATGGAATGATCCGTCATTCTATCACATGATCTGCTAACACTTCACGAATAACAAATTCAACTTCATTTATTTAAGAGATAAAGTGGAAATTGTTCAAGGCACGAACAACAGTGAGATTGTACCAAAATGAAGTAAGTATTTATTATAATTAAAAAATTTCAACTTTAGGAAAACGATCTTGAAAACCAAAAATGTTGTCCTAGTGCTCTTATATATGATTAATCAGATGGTACCTTATATCGTCACAAATTTATGGATTTGTGATTGTTGGCTTTTCCATAGCCCTGTTCTCTACCACTCTCCATCAGAACATGATGGTTAGATTTTTCTTACTTATCCATATTTTCACCTATGTAGAAACAGAGTGATTAGTTTATTTGGGTAACCATTACGTTTCATACTTTTGTTTTTAAATATTGGTTTTGGTATTCCTTTTTACGATGTGGGTTTCTCTTAACGAAACTTTCGAATAGTAAACCATTTATAACCCCGGCGAATTTCGAGGGCGAAATTCTTTTTAAGGGGGGTAGAATGTAACACCAGAGATTTTTATGAGTAATATTTTGTTTTTATGTTATATATATATATCATCAAAGTAATCTTTCACTACACACTATCTTGACTTACTTTACACGCAATCGCGACCTTCCTCGATAGCTTGTGTTGTACGCAATACCAAGTTTCACTAAACAACGATATGCTATTAAAATATTATTAAAACTAGCTGTTATGAATAGTAATAACCACTTTTTGAAATTTTATAAATTTTATTTTTTAAAATGGACTTCATTTTTGGATTCGGAATACCAAAGTTAGCCTAGGGTGATATTTTGGTATTTTTCTGAAAACTTTCAATTTTTGATGAATAGTGAAACCACTAAGTGGTAGGTTAAAAACTGAATTTTGAATAAAACGTAATTTTACAGATTCTGTGAATGGAATCTCGAAAATCCGACAGACACGGTTGATATCAGTAAGTAAAATGTGGTTCAATGAGATAAAAATATTTTTTTGGTGAATAGTAACTTTTTACTTTTTTTACGGCTGTTAATAGTTAATAGGGTAACTAAGGGTAAATATGATATTACTATTACCCTAACACATGTCCTAATTCTATTAGATACGTGTAATTCGACCAAAAACAACCTTATGAATATAATATGACCATTTAGGTCCACTTGGATTAGATTATGACATTTAATATTATTTTATTTAATGAATAGTTAAAATAGTTAAAATCAAAGTTTAATAACTAAAACATTTTTAATATGGGGTTATACATAAGATAAATTCGACTATAAATATTCATTAGAAAGATAAAAATCTTTACTACATAATCGTATTTTATTTGTAATTTTTAGACATTAAATAATTTAATTTATTTATGACACAACGATGATTCAGTAATTATCTTATTAATGAAATATTGACATAATTGATGTTATAAATACTAAAATAAATATACTTTGAGACATTTTATGACTTACACTAATTTTCTAGGTTAATATGACATGTTATTGTTGATTTAATTAACTTTTTTCGAACTTATCAGTCTGTTATGAGTTTCACAAAAATCAATTACTAAATAGTGTCAAAATTGACATAAAATAGTTTTTAAAACAAATATTATATTATTAATTGTTATTTTATTCCTAAAAATCTAAGGTTCAGCCAAATGACTTAGATAAGGTTATATATATATTAATAATAAACAATTTGTGGTTCGTTTGGCTTCTTATAGTAAGTTTATTAACCTTATAGTATAAGAACACAAGAAGACACGGTAAAAGTAAAATTATTTAACTTAATGTTAAATCTAAACGATAAGGTTAAAATAGGAACCTAAACTTGTCTAAATTCTATTGGATAAGAGTATTTCGACCCGTCCCCACCTTAGCCTCGAAATAAATCAATTTGGAGCTATTTAAAACCGAACATGTCTTTATAATAAAATAATATTTTTAGTTATTCCAAAGGTGCCCCTCTCCTCCCTTATAAAAGGACACCTCCTCCCTCTCTTCCTCACACAACTTTGATCCTTCAAGATCGGCCAAACCCTGCCAAAATCTCTTCTCCACTTCCCTATAAACATCCTAGAGGTTATGGTCTTCCTCAAAGACCAATTTTAGTGCCCTAAGAGGAGGTCTCAAAGAGGCGCTTTAAAGAGGAGGTAATTTCCGTTACCAATTCTTTCACCTTTATTTCTTCTTCCACTTCTTCTTCTTAGGTTGTTTAATTATGAAGTAATAACATCATTATCACTCATATACTGATATTTTATTATAAGTATGAAACAATCCTAATTCACCATCTATCTATCCTATGGAAAACGAAATCACCGCGCGTGCGTACGTACGGAATACCGTCTCCACGCCGTGGTGTAATCTGTTTTTCCACCAACACCTTACATGGATGGGTATTATGGTGTAAAGAATAACTATAAATAGTTATTATAACATCATAATGATTCTGATATATTGTATCATCCACTCCAATTCAATTCAATAATTATGGAAATGATATCATCGCTCGTGCGTACGTACGGACTACGGTCTCCACGACGCGATGAGATTCATTCTCCATGTTAACCATTTAAGAATGATTATAAAGTATACATAAGCAATAATAATGAAATATATGACATTATAAAGCTACTGGATTTATGTGTATATATATGTATGTCATCTACTTAATTCCACTCAATTCAATAAGGAAACGAAAACAGCGTTCATGCGTACGAACGGTCTACCGTCTCCATGAACGGTGTATTTCTTTCCATTTACTGATCTATTATATATATATTCTGAATGTATATTATATATAAATCATGTTTTATATTCTGGAATTAATTAATCATTATCTAAGTAATCATATGAATAATTACAAGTTAAAACACGAACGACAAATAAGATGATTTTACCCAAAATGCTACTTTAACATGAATTTACAAAAGAACGGGTAATATAAAGTAATAAGTGAACCATATATCATATAATAACAATGCATATGATTCTTTAATAAGTCAATGACATTATTTAAATCATTATACAGGAGGTTCGGACACTTACGAAGCAAATCGGACCTAAGGTAAGGGAATATATCACAATCTCATTTATTCCGAGATTGTTTATACTTTGGTATTTACTGGGGTGTATTTTATCATCCACATCCATGTTTCCTCAACATGTAATATTTATATCCTTCTAAAATAGTTTATATCCAATTTTACCCTTTGGTGAGTTTTTAGTAAAAGATATGAAAGGAGTCTTTTGTCGTTTTTCGTACGAGGTACTTTTTGACTTTTCCAACAAAAGTACGAGAAGAATGTTTTTTTAACTTATACGGCATGAATGGATTTTAAAAAAAAATTATTTCCAAGAAACTTCCTTTACAAGTTTTCATGTTTATTTTTAATCAACTTCTTTTAGTTTCAAATTGTAAGACATGTTAAGAAAGGAAAATGTTTTTGAAGTAGAAAGGATATTTTGCTCAAGAATGGAGTTCAAGTGTTTTATCAAAATTATTTTCCATTTAAGATAATAAAGGGTTCTGTTTTTATCCCTATTATTACATTGATTTGATTATATTGTGATGGAAATATTTTTATGAATTACTTTATCTTATATGAATTGTTTTATGATGTCATGATTTTTAATATTCCCATTTGTATTACATGGGTTATGCAATGATGTATGATTTATGATTTTGTGGCACACATAATAATGGTATCATTATGAGATGGGTGGGACCTATATCTCCCTAAAATGCATTGGGTAAAGATTTTATATCTCATGAGATAGACATGGCTGGAATGGTAGGTTATACCGGTTCGGTGAAACAGGACTGAAACGAGGGTGACTCGGTTCAGAAAGGGACTTTGTCCACTAAGATAGTCTTGGAAATGAGTCTTGACTAACAAGAAATGATTCTCTATGATTATGTGTGTATGCCACAATGTTTCATGTTTTAAGTTATGATTATTGTGATTACATTTCACTACCATGATTTATCCCATGTTATGAAATTATGCTCTCTTTTGCAGGTTAAGATTTTCAAAATGTTATGTTCTTATGATGTGATTGATATTTCTTTTGTTTACCCTTACAGAGCTTTTGATCTCACCCTTTTATGTTTTTTTTCCACAGGATATAAAGAAAGGTTTTAGGTATAAAAAAAGGAAGATCTTTATGGGAGATGTTGAAGATATTTCACCAGGATTAGAATATTATATTCCGAGTTTCCAAAGACACTAAACTATTACGATCCTTGTGTGTGTGTTTTTGTTATGTACTAAGTATTCTACAAATGTAATGTAATGTCAATGTACGCCAAGATTCGGGTCTCTACAATCCCCATTTAGGTACTACAAGTTGATGTGGCTCTGGAACAGATATACCTTTGAGTAACAACTCTGATAAGGAGTTTCAGGCACTGCCCTGAGTATCCTAGTACATGACAACGGGCCATAGTGCGCACCTGGTTTAACACTCTTGGGGGATATTCTTAAGATAATTCACATTTTCTTTACAATCCATTATGAATGATTTAAATGTAAATTTTTTCTCAAATAAACCATATTTATGATTATGAGATTAGCTATGTATTGGATTTCAATTTATGCTATGTATTTTTCTATATTGAGATTATACATTATGATTCATAACTTAATCTATTTTACACCATTATTTAGAAATGGCACCTAGTGTAATGAATAGAAACCGCATAAATTTGCATGTCCCATGTAGGGATTCCCATACAATGGAATATAATGATGTTGGCTCTGGTGATGTGACTGGTACTGAGAAACTTATAACTATATCAAGATAATTGACTCATGTTATGAACAATAACATTACCCATATTGAGCATCCAGATCCACAATATGGAGGATCTATGTTAGATCACTTTATGTGATAGTAGCCTCCATAATTTAATGGGACTAAAAACACATTCGTAGAGGAGAAGGGGATAAATTCATTAGAGAATATATTTATCTCATTGGGATGTAATGAAAGAGATAAGGTTTTCATAGAAGTTTATTATCTATCAAGAGATATGGATCAGTGGTGGTCTTTAATTTAAAACACAAATTGGTAAGAAGAAAAAGAAGAAATGTAATGGAGTGATTTTAAGGAAATATTATTAGAAAAATACTTCCCTCGTGAAAACAAAGTAAATATGGAAGTGTAGTTTCTGAATCTAAGACCAAAAGAGGATTAGAATGTTGAAAATTATGAAACTAACTTCACAAGGTTAGCAAGACATTATACGAACTATATACATAATCCAAGGATCAAGGTTGATTGATTCATTTATGGTTTAAAACTATTCCTCTGAAGGTATCTAGTCTCCCAAAGTTTCACATCATATGAAGAGATAGTCTCATGTGATATCAAGATGGAAAAATAATTCTCTAAGTCTTCTGATTTTAAGGGAAATCAAGGGAAGAAGAGGTTTTCTGAAAACTCTAGCAAAGGAAATAAGGAAATGGGGAAGAATGGACGAGTTGACCTCCTACCTTGTGATTATTGTGGGAAGAGACACTCGGGTACTTTCCTTAAGGGTATGGGTGTTTATTAAAAGTGTGGAGAAAAAAACCCACTTATATTGGGATTATAAGGGGAAGAAAGAAGCTTTGAATGTCCAATACTACAGTTTCAAGGATTGGGGACATTAGGAAAATTACTTTCATAGGCGTCAAGGAAACATTCCCCAAAGAACGCCAAGGGAGAAAGGCCAAGCTTATGGGATCACAACTGTTGATATTGAAGTCCCTAATGATTTGGTGAAAGGTAATTTAATTATTTCCTCAAATTTAAACAATTCATTATTTGATTTTGGATCATTTAATTTTTTTCATATCTTCCAAATTTTCCAAGAAAATTAGATATTTTTAATTTGATTTAATAATGGAGTTGTTAGTCAAAATTTATTAGGGAAGTATCATTGCAATGAAGATGTGTCAAGCAGTCCCCACTATGGTATATAAACATGATTTATTTGCTGATTTTATTATCATATCCATGATTTACATTGATATAATCCTAAATATGGATTGGATTTTGAATCATGATGAGAAAAACTATTGAAAGAAGAAGGAAGTTACAATTTTTTAGGATGATGTAGAATACCCTCTCTTTCAGGAAGAAACATCACCACCATATTCTCATCTAGATCCACCTTCAATATCTCTACTGAATTCAATTCATAGGGATGATGATAACGTGATTTCTATGAGTGGGTAATGAAATTCTCAAATCAAGGATGTACCTATTGTGTAAGAATATATTGATGTTTTTTCAGAGGATTTACCTGAACATCCTCTAGATTAGGAAGTTGAGTTCTCAATTGATTTAATTTCTGGTTTAAGACCTATATCAAAGACTCCTTATAGAATTTCCACTATAGAAATAGTAAAAATAAAGAAACAACTTGAGGAATTGAGTGATAAATGATTTATTCTCACTAGTGTATCTCCATGGGGAGACCTTGTTATTCTCCTTAAAAAGAAATATTGATCTATGAGGTTGTGCATTGACTGTTGGGAGATCAATTATATAATAATAAAGAAAAAGTATCCCCTACTTGAAATTGATGATTTATTTGATCAACTTCATGGAGCCCAATATTTTTCAATGATTGACCTTCAATATGGATATCATTACTTGCGTGTGAGGAAGAAATATATTCCAAAGATAGCATTTCAAACTAGGTATGGGAATTATGAGTTTTAAATAATGCCTTTTGGAATAACTAATTAACCCTTTATCTTCATGGAAATAATGAATATTTTTTTCAAGGAATATCTTGATGAATTTGTTGTGGTATTTATTAATGATATCTTGGAATACTACAAAATCTAAAAAGATCAGGAAAAACACTTGTGCATTATTCTGAAGAATATTAGAAAAATGAATTATATGGGTAGTTTATCAAGCGTTGTAACACCCCAAGGTTCCATGGTACGCTTCACTTTGAATAATATAGTAGCGTGTGTTGTACGCAACTTCGAGTTCTAACACACACCACAGCCAATCAAACTAGCCGTTATGAATTGTAATACCAAATTTTTGAAATTTCATACATTTTGTCTTTCAAAATGGACTTCATTTTTTGATTCGAAATATTGAAATTGTCCTAGGGTGAATTTTTGTTATTTTTTCTGAGAACTTTGAATTTTTGATGAATAGTGAAAATACAAAACTTTAATTAAAAAAAACTTTTTTAATCCAAATAATTTATAGTGATAAATGATACTATTGAGTGGTTTTAAATTATAATTAGAATATATTTTTACCATTTAATCCAATGTTGTTCATTGGACGTAATTTCACATTTAAACTAGATATAAACAAGTGTTAATCTTTTGATATTTATTATTTCTTAAAAACACGCTTTTTGTTTTGACAATGGGAATTAATTTTAAATTAATTTCTGCCACTTATGTATTTTAAATTTAGAAAAATGGATTCTATATTTATAATAAGGAGGTCCAAATTGTTTAAATAGGTAACTTTTTTTTATACATTTTGAATAATTACTTTGGGGAATATTTTATTTACCATGGTTAAAGGGTAAATCCAGTAAATAAGGGTGAAAACAATAATATTATAATAATAATAAATTACCCTAAAACATTTCATAAACCTATTTTTTGATACATGTCCGACCATGGGAATCTTTGGGTCAATTTTGGAACCCCATGGATCCACTTTTAAGTGATAATGACACTTTATATTAATTAAGTTAGTAAATACAAAAATGGCATAAGCATATATCTTTTAGAAAAGAAATTTTTACATAGGGTTATATATGTTATATTTTAGACTATAAATATTAATTCGAAAGATAAAAAGATTTACTAAATAATGGTATTTTATTTATAATTTTTATACATTGATTAATTAAATATATTCATGACACAATAATGATGCAGTATTTTCCTTAATAATGAAAGAATCAAATAATTGGTATTATAAATGTTAAAATAAATAAAATTTGAAATTTTTGACGATATACATGAATTTTATTGGTTAATATGACATTTTATTATTGCTTAAATGAATTTTTTTTGAATTAATAAATTTTTTAATACTTTAACAAAAATCAATTATTAAATATTGTCAAAATTGACATAAAAGAGTTTTTAAAACAAATATTATATTATTAAGTGATATCCTATTCTTAAAAATCTAAGGTTCTCCTAAAGGACTTATATAATGGTATTTTTATCATTAATGGACCACTTGGGGGTCTCTTGGAAGTATATAGTAAGTTTATTATCTATATAATATAAAAATACAAAGAGACATGGTAAATGTCAAACTATTTAACTAAGAGTTAAATCAAAAAGATAATGTTAATATAGTAACCCAAAACTATATAAAAACTATTTGTTGAGTGGTTTTCTACCTATCCCCACTTTATCCTTTAAATAATCAACTTTTGAGCCATTATAAACCGAATATAAATTTATTATAAAATAATACTTTAAGTTTTTTCTAAAGAGCCCCTCCTCCCCCTTATAAATGGTCTCCACTTCTAACCAATTCTTAATACCTTAAAATCCTTTTGGTTCTACCAAAACCTGCCCAAATATCGTATACACTTCCCTAAATTTAACCTAGATGCCTTAGTTTGATCATAAATCCAACCTAAGGAGCCCTTTTGATCAAATCAAAAGGAAGAACCCGAAGAAGAGGTAATGTTTTCACCACCCTCTTTCAAGTTCCTTTCTTATTCCACTTCTTCTTCCTTTGTTATTTCCATTAAAAAATAATAACTCCAGTATATTATATATACTGTGATGTTATTATAAATTTGGTAAAACCATATTCAGTATTCTATCCATCCTTTGAACGACATGTCACCATACGTGCGTACATACGGCTTACTGTCTTCACGTCATGGTGTAATTGTTATTCAAAACATTATTATTTGGATGGGAATGATAATGATGTGTAATTAATGTAAATAATAAATATAACATGATTATGTTTTTTTATATATGATATACCATCCAATTATATATTATTTTAATATCAAAAGAATGATATTTTCACTCGTTCCTACGTACGGACTACCGTCTCCACGAACGCGATGAGATTCATTCCCCATCGTATCCATTCAAGACTAATTTTCATTTGATGATTAAAAATAATGTTTAAGGAATTGATATAATTATGTATATAAATAATATACAACATATCCATAACAAACACGGCTGACATAACAAAGCATATAAAGGAAAACGAATCAGTTAACATCTGAAGCAACGATAATACTAAGATATTATAAAGAAAGCAATGTTAAAAGATCATATATGATATCATATTAATGTATATGATTCTTGTATAATTTAATAACAATTATTTCACTATTATACATGAGGTTAACCTAACCTCAACAAAGGAAAATTACAGGGTAAGGGTTTATTTCACAATCTCTTCATTATCTGAGATTGGTTATACGTAATTATCTACTAGGACCTCTTTATCATCCAAATCCATGTTTATTAAAAATTTATTTCAAATCATTAATAATATTATGCAGACTATGGGTTAAAGTCATTTATACCCTTTTTTGACTTTTTATAAGAAGTTTATAAAGGAATATTTCTGTCGTTTTCCAAACAAGGTCATTTTTAACCTTTTCGACAGAATTAAGGTAAGAATGTCTTTTTTTTAACTTATACGGCAGGTGCGGCTATTTTTTTCCAATATAAAATCTTAGAATCTTCCCTTAAAAAATTATAAGATTATTTTCAAATTTATTGTTTCCTTTTATAATTATGTGACTTTTAAATGATTTCAAAAACGAGATATTTCTCTCAAATAGTTTTGATTTCATCTATGTCAACATCCTTTGATGGATTTTAAGATTATTTGAAGTTTATTTACTATGATACAAAACATCCATATTGTATTTAAGGTTTTGTGAAATTTTTGACTATGTATGTGTTATTTTATGTCATTCATGGTTTATGGAGAAAGTATTGACATTTATTATGCTAGTTTTAATATGAATGTTTATGTTATGTTGAATCCTATTCATATGAGGAGTGAATAGGACTTAATAAGTGACTTTTGGAGCCTCGTATAGCTCCTTAGTGCATCGGTAGGTCTCATGATACAAACTAGTGTCTTGGCACAAGGCCTTGACAAAAGCTTATTTGTAGTCTTGGCACAAGGCCTTGACTATGTGGTTATGATAGTCTGGCATTATGCATTCCATCATTATGAAAGTGGTTATTGATATTTAATGTGATTATTTGACTATTAGAATATACATGTGAATAAATAAATGGAATTATTTAATTTTATTTTTTCTATATTATACTGAAGGTCAAGTTTAAAAGGCTTTTGTTTTAGTAATGCATTGCCTTAAATGTTTATTCTTATTTATGAAAGTTTCTACTATATTGTTATCCTTACTAAGCGTTGATGTTATTAATATTTTTATGACTTATTATATACTCCATTTACTTATTTTATATGAAATGTGCATAATTTTTGTGAAATATTAATGTTTTAATATAAAGTATAATTTTTGGGCATTTTTAGAAGTATCCCAATTGAGTCAGTTTAATGTTTTAATAATAACTATAAATATACTTATCCAAATTTTGTGGTTCTTATTTTTTAGGATTCTCCTTTCAATATAAAACATTTCATTAGAAGCTACCATGAGCCAGTTCTGCCATTTGAAGGGTCATATCGTCCTCACAAACAAGACCAAAGAATCTGTGAACAAAATGGACCATCCATGAAGATTGATTTACTGGGCTCAATCCAGAAGTCCAAAAACATTAAATATACACCATAATTCGGGGGACACTACATGTAATCTTGGATAAAAATTTCAAGGCCCAAAACCAAGTACAAGGGGCCCAAATGAAGCTTTGAAGTCCCACCCACCATTCTGGCCGAGAAATAAAATCAGTATAGTATGAAAGACATATCTCATGATGTAAGCATCAAATCGAGCAGAGAATTTGTAGTGTGAAAGAGGCGATATAGGTGGACGACTTTGTTGAAGAACCCATTCGTATTTGAAGGCATCTTCCTATTACAAAATCCATTCACATCTTGGCCATCGAAAAAGCATGGATAGAAATGGAAAGTTTAACTTTGTTTAATAAAACCGCCATAACTTTGGCTCCACTTGTCTAAATTCCTCAAAATGTTTACAGTAGTCGAAAAACATTATTATCTACAACTTTGAAGAAGGATATATTCATAGATTAGGCTCTCTCAATATCCAACATGGCGATGCAAGTGGAAGGACAGATTGGGAATGAAAAAAGTCCACTCCTTGGGCTATAAATACTCTCCCCTTCTCTCCTTGATAAGGGTTGGCATTTCAGAAGAGAGGAGAACATATTGGCACGACCAAAGCCATGAAAAGTCTTGGGAGGACCTTTCATACTCAAGTTTTCACTTGAGAGACCTTTCCTCTTCTCATTGTTTTCACTTACTTTTGTGTTCTTTGTTTTTGTAATTTTGTAAGTCCTTTCTTTTGTAATTCTATTTTAATGCAAGTTTCTTCTTCAATATCTCTTATTTGTATCCACCTTCTGTAGTTTAATACTAATGTTATTAAAATATTTTAAATTCAGTTGAATCACCTTCCTTTTTTTCTTACTCATTCAATCGAAAATCCATTTTTAATTATCATCATTGTTCGTGTGTGTGTGTATTCGACGTACCACTCTTTTCTAATCCCTTTCTTTTTCTTCTATTATTAATTTATCATCATAATTATTATAACCAGAATATTAACCACCCAAATGGATGAGTAAATATCTCATTGGGGTGAGTCAAAATTTAGGGATGTAAAGTGATTGAGATAATTTTTTCAATGAGTACTCGTTAATTTAACATTGTGTATATTGGACTTAATATGTCATGGATTAATGACATATTTTGTTTAGCATGTGGTTTACATGGATTTTTGGAACCTTAAATACACTTCCAAAATATCTATGAATTCCCCGTAGCCTCCCAAACAATCCCTCGGATTTGTTTGACCCTAAAATTGAGCGAACACTTCGCCATATTAAGAGGAACATAAGAGATACTCAAATAATTCAAGAACCAGTCCTCATCCAACCAGTTGAAATTGAAATGTCCAATCCTAGGGAACAAACCCTAAGAGAACTCGTTGCCCCTGATATGAATTACAAACCTCTTGGTGTTCAATATCAAAACATAGAAGCTGAATTCGAACTCAAATCGGGTTTGATTCATCTTCTCCCTCAATTTCACGGGCTAGCCGGTGAGGATCCACATCTCCACCCTAAAGAGTTCCAAGTGGTGTTCTCTACCATGAAGCCTCAAGGGGTTTCTGAAGAACAAATCAAACTCCGAGCATTCTCTTTTTCCCTAGCTGACACTACTAAGTCATGGATGTACTACCTACCTCCTGGTTCCATAACCACATGGAATAACATGAAGTGACTATTCTTAGATAAATTCTTTCCCGCTTCTCATACTGCTTCTTTTCGAAAGGAAATAAGTGGTATCCGTCAATTCCCAAGTGAATCACTCCATGAGTACTGGGAGAGGTTCAAAAAGATTGTTGCAACATTCCTACACCACCAAATTCATAACCAACTCTTGATCCAATACTTCTAGGAGGGGTTATTGGCTATTGATAGAACTTGCATAGATGCCGCAAGTGGCGGTGCTCTTGTTGATAAAACTCTTGCTGCTGCAAGAGATTTCATAAGTAACATGGCTGCAAACACACAACAATTCCATACTCGAGCACATGATCAAGTCAAACAAGCCCAAGATAATCAATCAATTGAGCCGAACAAGATGACCGAGTGGATGAGTGAACTTACAGGTCTTGTGCGACAGCTAGCTGTGGCTACCAAATCCTTAACCTCGTCTTCTCCACAATCAATGTTTCCTGGACCTGTCAAAAACTATGGAATCTGCTACTCTCCATCTCATCCAACTGACACATGTCCACAACTTCAAGAGGATCAATCCGATTCATCGGGACCAATGGAGCTCAATGCAGCATATTCTCAGCAGAACACCAATCCTCAACTATCAGGTCAGTTTGTTAGAAACTTCAACCAACCTCATTCTAAGCCCTTCTCCTATAACATTAACCAAGGATTGAGGTATGGTAACCCCATGTCTCACCCCCCTCAATTCCCTCCTCAAAACCCAAACCAATTCCAATATGGTCAAGGTGGTGGTAACTTCCATCAACCTTATCATTTTGTTCCCCAACATCAAAGGAACAATCCTCCTCCTGGATTCCACTATCCGAATGAGCCTTCCCAATTCCCACCCTAATACAATCTCTTTCCCAAGAACCAAAATCAAGGTAATCCCAATCTGGGACAAGCCTCTTCTTCCAAGAAACCATGGGAAATTGCAGTGGAAGATCTTTCCTCCTTCACTTATTCTAGCCTTAAAAACATTAAAACTCAAATAGGTCAACTTGCATCCCACCTGAGCCAGCAACAACAATCAAATTCTTCCCAACTCCCAGCTCAACCATTACCCAACCCCAAGGGTAATGTAAGTGCAATTGCACTTAGATCGGTAAAGAAAATTGTTGTGCCTCAAGATAAATCCTCAAACCCTCCTTTGAATGTTGACCTAGAAAACGAAAAGAAAAAGATACTTGAAAAAGAACCTGAAACCATTCCCTCACCTACTTCAATTATACTTAGGAACCCAATTCATTTTCCTCAGGCCGTTTCTAAACCAAGAAAGTCCTTTGAACGAGATCCTGAAATGATCAACATGTTTAAACGTGTTGAAGTCAACATTCCCCTCTTATATGCCATAAAAAAAATTCCTAAGTATGCCAAGTTTTTCAAGGATTTGTGTACCCACAAGAGGAAACTTATGACCTTCGAAAATGTTTCCACCCAGCAGTCTATTCCCTTAAAGTGCAAAGATCCAGGGACCTTTACGGTTCCATGCCAAATCGGATGTTCGAACTTTGATGATGCACTAATAGACCTAGGAGCCTCAATTAATGTCATGCCCAAATACATATTCTCCAACCTTGGTCTAGGTCCCTTACATCCAACAGGTGTTGTCATTCATTTAGCCAATCTAAGCACAGCCAGTCCTGAGGGAATAATTGAGGATGTCCTTGTCCGAGTCAATGATTTTATCTTTCCTACTGATTTCTATGTTCTTGACATGGAAGGTGAGACGAACTCTTCTCAATATCCCCTAATTCTAGGAAGACCATTACTCATGACTTCGAGGACCAAAATTGATGTCCATGCTGGCATCTTATCCATGGAATTTGGTGACCAACTGGTAATGTTCAACATTTTCCATGCCATGCGATACCCATCTGAGGATCACTCTGCATTCTCAATCCATGCTTCTGAGGACACTTCTAAGAGTCAATCAAACCCCAATCCACCATGTTCTTAATGTTCTAATGACAAAGGATCTTGTGAAATCTGCACCATGATTAACAAAGTCATAAATGGTGAAATTGATGTTGACATTAAAAATGCAAACTCCATTGATCTAAAGGATCTTAAAAACTCTTTGGAATCTCATCACACCTCTGACCTCCAATGCTCCAACATGGATGGTAATGAGGAAAATGAACTAGAATGCTCATTTGTTGATTTAGATCAGATTATACCATATTCATCCTTTCTTATCCATGATTCTGAAAATTCTGTTATATGTGAAGAGAACCTTGAACCAATGTGTTTATATTGTCCTGATGGTAGTGATGTTTGTGATATTTGTACCCTAATTAATAAAGTGATCACTGGTGAGGTTGAAATTGACCATTCTTTGTAAAACAACATTGAAATAAAGGATATTGAAAATTTTATTCAGTCATATGACTCCACTGATCCTCATTACTCTACATCGATAAGTGATGAAATAAATGAGTCAAAAACAATTGGGATCTCATACTCTGCTTTCATGTTATCTGATCCCTACATAAATGAACCATCAGAATTGAGCCATATTCCTAAATTTCCATGCATAGAAAACCAGCACTTTGTGGATAACATCATTCCTCAAGATGAAGACCAAAGCGAGGATAGAAATATTCTCTTTCCAACCCCATTGAATTGAAAGCACACCAACAAGGATGGGAAGAAATTATCCAATTAATCATCAGGCCTCCCAAAGAAAAAGTTTTTCTGGAAGCACACTGGAGTTGAAAAAATACAATGGCCACCGTCAGACTATGGGTATTCCACTGCAATAGTCCAGCTGTAGACAAATAAATACAGCACTTCTTGGGAGGCAACCCATGTTTTCTTTTACTTTTGTGAAATTTCAATTTTTTTAGTTTTTCATTAGATGAATAATGAATTTTATTTTTCAGGTAACTTCCCAATTTCCTGGAACCACCTCGACTTCCACCGAATCCCCAAATTCTCTAGCCAACCTACCACTAGATAGAGATGGCAACCCACCAAATCCAAACCAGGGGGCACCTGTTTACCTTTAACTCTCTCTCTATCTCTTCATCTCTATACCTATTTCTTCTTCTTCTTCTTCTATTCTTCATTTTTTTTACCACTTTTTTTCAACCATTTTTTTCTCTTTCTCTCTTGTGAGGGTGTGTATTTTAAAAAAACCTTAAAAACTAAAAAAAACCAAAAAACACAATCACTCAAAAAAATTATAAGTCATGCTTACTCACCATCGAGTTTTGAAATTTTGTACAACCATTTTGGGGAGTTAATAGACATGTTTTCATCTCAAAAATTTTGTATTTTCATCATGAATTTGGATAAAGAATTTTGTGTCAAAATTAACAAATTTTTAATGCTCAATTTTTGGATTTGGAAAATGGTATTCCCAAACCATGAGAATAAACATTTTCTTTCATGACAAGGCCACCTATGGCCATCTATTCAAAATTTGTGTTTTTTACCACCATTTTTGAGTCTTGAGTTTGTGGACCTTCAAGCTGAATTTCCTACCTTAGTGTGCATTAATATGATAGAGGCATTTTCTGAACCACATGATAATCACAATATCCAAATAGCCTCTCATTTCCCTTACATTAATCCTCCTTTTGAAAGCCCCTTTGAGCCTATGAAAACCTTTTCTTTGATAGCCATATTGCAAGCCCAATACCTTTTTCCCACCCAATATCAACATGGATTTTCATTGCATAATTTTTTGAAATTTAAGTGTGGGGGAGAATGGATTTCAGTTTTGGGTATCATTTCCGTACTTTCTGGTGTCTTATCATATGCTTGAGGTCAAGAATCCATTTTAGTGTGGGTGGGAGGTTGTCATTAAGTGGTATTGGGGAATGTATTGTACAAATGATGTTGAAAAGTGTTCAAAAAAATTCGAAAAAATTAAAATAAAAAAAATGGGTTGTGTCTTGGGTAGGTCAAAAATCACTCTTCCTCAACCTTTGATCTTGTTATAACTATTACTATTAGTGTCGTGAGGAGATCAATCATGGGTTGGGTTATGAGTGTGAGATCTTTTCCAAGTTCAACTTTCGAAAAAACAAAGAAAAAAAAGAAGAAGAAAAAAAGAACACTTGCATTATATTCTTATTGGGATAAGTTCTGTGTTTTGTAGATATTTCATCTTCTCATCCCCTTCATATTTTCTTCCTCTATTGTGTCTTTCTTAACACAATCATTCCCTTGTAAATATGTGTTTTCATTTCCTTCCATGTTTCATTTCAAAAAAATGTGCATTTCTTTTTCTATGTTGGTATTTTAACCCTCTTCTTATATCTCTTTGAAATTATATTCCTACCATCCCATAGCCACAAAAAAAACCCCTTAAAAAGACCTCTTGATTCTTGTTCACTTTGTATAGGGATTGGAAGCTGGGAGCTCTTTTCAAACTCTAATATTTTCACTTTTGGTTGGTGAAAGAGTGAACCTCCACAAATGAATTTTATCATCTTGAGAGGTGTGAGTTTTGAGTATCCACATCTTCCATTTCTAAATTTGTGCATAAAAAAATGAATTAGTTTTGGAACATTGTTTCTGTAACAACTTGTGGTGGAATTCAAAATGGATGAGTGAAATAGTCTAAACCTCCCCTGATTGGAGAAAACAAAATTTTAAAATCTGTTCGTGAGTAAAAATGATTTTGTCATGTTTTTATATTTTAGGAACATGAGAACATAAACCAAACTAAGTGTGGGGGATTTGATGTTATTAATATTTTCATGACTTATTATATACTCCCTTTACTTATTTTATATGAAATGTTCATAATTTGTATGAAATATTAATGTTTTAATATAAAGTATAATTTTTGGGAATTTTTAGAAGTAGTCCAATTGATTCAGTTTAATGTTTTAATAATAACTGTCAATATACTGATCCAAATTTTGTGGTTCGTGTTTTTTAGGATTCTTCTTTCAATTTACAACATTTCATTAGAAGGTACCATGAGCCAATTCTGTCATTTGAAGGGTCATATGGTCCTCACAAACAAGACCAAAGAATTTGTGAACAAAATGGACCAGCCATGAAGATTGATTTACTGGGCTCAATCCAGATGTCCAAAAAAATTAACTCTACACCATAATTCGGGGGACACTACATGCCATCTTGGATAAAAATTTCACGGCCCAAAACCAAGTACAAGGGTCCCAAATGAAGCTTTGAAGCCAAGCCCACCATTCTGGCCGAGAATTAAAATCAGTATAGTATGCATGACATATCTCATTATTTAAGCATCAAATCGAGATGAAATTTTGCAGTGTGAAAGAGGAGATATAGTTTTCCGACTTTGTTGAATAACCCATTCGGATTTAAAGGCATCTTCCTATTCCAAAATCCATTCACATCTTGGCCATCGAAAAATCATGGATATAAATGGATAGTTTACCTTTGTTTAATAAAACCACCATCACTTTGGCTCCACTTGTCCAAATGACTCCAAATTTTTATAGTAGTCGGAGAACTGTATTATCTACAACTTTGAAGAAGTATATATTTGGAGATTCGGCTGTCTGAATATCCAATATGGCGATGAAAGTGGAAGGACAGATTGTGAATGAAAACAGTCCACTCCTTGGGCTATAAATACTCTCCCCTTCTCTCCTTGAGAAGGGTTGGCATTTCAGATGAGAGGAGAACATATTGGCATGAAAAAATCCTTTACAGAGGCTTAGGAGGACCTTCCATACTCAAGTTTTCACTTGAGATACCTTTCATCCTCTCTTTGTTTTCACTTAATTTTGTGTTCTTCATTTTTGTAATTTTGTAAGTCCTTTATTTTGTAATTATGTTTTAATGCAAGTTTCTTCTTCAATATCTCTTATTCATATCCACCTTCTGTAGTTTAATACTAATGTTCTTAAAATATTTTAAATTCAGTTGAATCCCCTTCCTTTTTTTCTTCCTCATTCAATCGAAAATCCTTTTTTAATTATCATCATTGTTTGTGTGTGTGTGTTCGACGTACCACTCTTTTCTAATCCCTTTCTTTTTCTTCTATTCTTAATTTATCATCATAATTATTATCACCAGAATATTAACCACCCAAATGGATGAGTAAATATCTCATTGGGGTGAGTCAAAATTTAGGTATGTTAAGTGATTGAGAGTATTTTCTCGATGAGTATTCGTTAATTTAACATTGTGTATGTTGGACTTAATATGTCATGGATTAATGACATATTTTGTTTAGAATGTGGTTTCCATTGATTATTGGAACCATAAATACACTACCATAAACAAGTACTGATTGATTTTATAATCCTAGTTAAGTTAAGTCTTGGATTAAATCTTTAACACTTAGGAATTCTAATCGATGTCAACTTGTGAAGTGGGTGTTAATTTAAATGCAATATAAAGCAAAGCTAAAGGATATCACAAGCTTAACTCCCTAATAATGAACTCACCCCAATATTTATCAATTTTTTAAATCAATTATAGTCAATCAATCATTTCAATTAATCTCTGCAAACAAATCCCCCTAATCAAAATACAATCAACTAAAAACAAACGACTATTACAAAGTATCATCGCCGAGGATTCGACCCGAGTGCTGCTATACACATTAGCAGAGCACCGGAACTTTGACTAGTCGATAGGTGACAATCGGCCGTGCATTTCAAGCATCTAATCTCATCCATTTCTATGTTTTATTTTTCCTAGGATGTGAAGAAGTATTTTACAAATGACCTGTAGGAATAGTATAAGGGGATATGAGTGTGGATACAAGATGTTGTTGTAGTTTTCACTTTGTGATGTAATATAACATTTATGAATGTATCTAGTGTTTCCAAGGCTACTAAACTAATCAGTATTTTGAGACATGATCTTTTGTGATCATGCCAATGTTATGTAATAATACACCGACTCTGGGTAACTAGGGTCAGGGCGTTACAATTGGTATCATAGGAAGTTTAGTACAAACCTTAGAAGCTAGATTTAGATAAACTCTGATTAGAGCACATAGCCCTAAGATAGAATTTGAGGATTAGTATAGAATAATTTCCTAGAATTTTGGTATTGTAGAGATTTTGTGAGTTTTCTGAGCAATACAACCATGTCTATATATGAGAATGTAGAGGTGGCTCTGGCACAGATGTACCTAGGGGTAAAACCCAAAAACACCGCTTTAAGCTAGACTCGAACGAGAACTGGTGCACGACAATGGGTCTTGCTGCACTCTTGGTTACGACACTCCCAGGGGATATGATTAGGATAATTCTCATTTTCTTTACAAACCATTATGAATTGTTTATGAGTATATAATACCTCAAAGAAAACATTTTTTATGATTATGGATTATATCCATAAACTATTCAATTTATGTTAAGTGTCTTACATGTTTGTAATTATCTATTTAGATTCATAAACTAATATAGTTTATGACATTGTTTAGAAATGGTGCCTAGTGGAAGGAATGGGAACTGTATCAATGCATGCACTCCATGTAGGGATTTCCCTCCTGCTCAAGATAATTATAGTGGAGCTGGTGATGAAACTGGTGTTGATCAGCTAATCACCATACTAGGACAACTCACTCAGTTTATGAATAATAACCTTACCCGTATGAGGCACCCTGATCCACAACGTGGAGGATCAATGTTAGATCGCTTCATGAGGAAACAACCACAAATATTCAATGGGAGTACAAATCCATTAGTAGCTGAGCAATGGATAAGTTCCCTAGAGAAAATATTTCAGGCTTTGGGGAGTAGTGAAAGGGAAAAAGTTGTCATGGCAGTTTATCGCCTCACTAGAGATGCTGATCAATGGTGGTCATTGATAAAAAAACACAAAGGAAGATGATGAAGTATAAAATATGGAATGGATGGAGTTCAAAGACCTTTTCTTATAAAAATACTTTCCTCGTGACCATCGAGTAGATATGGAAAGGAAATTTCTGAGTCTGAGACAAAAGGAGGATGAGAATGTCGCAAAGTATGAGGCTAACTTTACAAGGTTAGCGAGGCATGCAGCAGATTATATAATTAACCGAAGGAGTAAGATTGATCATTTATTTGATGGGTTAAAACCATTTCCCAGTCAAGAATTAGTCTCAAAATCCTTCTCATCATACGAAGATATTGTCTCATGTACTATCAAGACAGAAAATGAAATCTATAAGTCTTATGACTTTAAAGCAAAGAAATAGAAGAAGAGATCTGCTGATCACTCTGGGAATGGAAATAAGGGGAATAAGGGAAAATTTGAATATCCATACTGCAGTAAATGTGGGAAGAAACACCCTGGTACTTGGTTAAAGGGAATGGGAGTCTGTTACAAGTGTGGTGAAAAAGACCACCAAGCTCGTGATTGCAAGGGGAAGAAGGAAGCTACCAATGTTCAATGCTACAATTGCAGGGATATGGGACATTATGAAAATGAATATCCTAAGTGTTAGGGGAAATTGCCTCAGAAAAGGATAAGGTATCAAGTCCAAGCTTATGTTATCACTAATACTGAGGTAGAAGCTCAAAAATATGTGGTGGCAGGTAACTTAATGGTTTCCTTAAGTATAGAAACTACTTTATTTGATTCTAGATCATCACATTGTTTCATATCTTCCCATTTTGCTAAGAAAATTAGATATTTTCAATTTTATTTAACAATGGAGTTGTCAGTTAAAACTATTTAGGAAAGTATCATTGCAACAAAGTTCTGTGAATCAGTTCCCATTAGAGCATATAAATGTTCTTTATCTTCTAATATCATTGTCATACCTATGATTGAGTTTGATATAATACTCAGTATGGATTGGCTTTCAGACCATTATGTGAATATTTATTATACGAAGAAAGAGGTTAGGATTTTTGATGATTGTGATAAGGAACACCTTATCTTTAGTGCATAATCGTCACCACCTAATTCTTATCTAGATCCACCCCCAGTAGCTCAACTAAATTCAATTATTGGGGAGGAAGAGAATGAAATAACTATGGATGAGGAAAGGAATGTTCAAATAGAGTATGTACCTATTGTGAAATAATATGTAGATGTGTTTCCAGAAGATTTACCTGGATATCCTCTAGAATGATAAATTGAATTTTCTATTGATTTAATTCCTGGTTCAAGGCCTATATCGAAGACCCCTTATAGAATGGCCACTGTGGAATTAGTGTAATTAAAGAAACAACTAGAGGAATTGAGTAATAAGGGATTTATTTTCCCTAATGTTTCTCCATGGGGAGCCCCTATCCTTTTTGTTAAGAAGAAATATGGAACAATGAGGTTATGTATCGACTACAGGGAAATCAATGCTATAACAATAAAGAACAAGTATCCCCTACCTCGCATTGATGATTTATTCGACCAAATACATGGAGCTCAATACTTTTCAAAGATTGACCTTCGATATGGATACCATCAGTTGTGTGTAAAGAAGGGAGACATTCTGAAGACAGCATTTTGAACCAGGTATGGGCATTACGAGTTTACAGTAATGCCTTTTGGGCTGACTAATGCACCCTCTATTTTCATGGATCTAATGAATAGAGTTTTCAAGGAATATCTTGATGATTTTGTGGTGGTATTTATTGATTATATCTTGGTATATTCCAAAATCTATGAAGATCATGAAAATCACTTGTGCATTATCATAAAGACTCTTAGAAGACATGAATTATATGGGCAGTTTAGCAAGTGTGAATTCTAGCTTCAAGAGATTTCTTTTCGTGGCCATATTTTCTATAAGGATGGAACTTCCATTGATCCTTCTAAGACCAAGTCAATCCAATAATGTCCAATATCAACGAGTATAGCTGAGGTACGCAGTTTTATTGGTTTAGCAGGTTATTATCGGCATTTCATCCATAATTTTTCCGGATTGGCTAACCCATTAACGAAGCTCGCATGTACAGGGGTTAAATTTGTTTGGAAAAAAGATTATGAAGAATGTTTTGAAGAACTAAATAGAAAACTATTCAATTCTCTTATATTGACTCTACCATCGAGGAATGATGGGTTCGTTATTTATAGTGATGCATCGAAGAAAGGACTTGGTTTTTTTCTTATGCAGAATGATAGAGTTATCGCCTATACATCACGACAACTGAAAATTCATGACCAAAACTATCCTACTCATGATCTTGAGTTAGTTTATTTAATCTTCACTTTGAAGATTTTTAGACACTATATCTATGGTGAGAAATGTGAGATTTATACTAATCACAAGTGTTTGAATTATATTTTCTCACAAAAATAACTCAACATGAGGCAAAGGTGATGGCTTGAACTACTCAAGGATTATGATTTCACGATACACTACCACCCAGGGAAGGAAAATAAGGTGGAAGATGCTTTGAGTAGAAAGGATCATGCAGTTTTGAGCAATTTGAGAGTTGAAAAGGATCCTATATACATGGATCTAGTAAAGATGGATATGGGAATCACCATGGAATGTGAAACCTAAATACTTTTTCAAATGGTTGCCAAATGATCTTTACTTGAAAGGATAAAGATTTCTCAGACCAATGATGAAGAGTTTCAAAAGAATATTAAAGCTATGAATGATGGGAGATTGAGTGACATTGTATATGAAGATGAAATTTTGATATTTGGGAAGAGACTTTGTGTTACCAAAATACCTAATCTAAAAAGGGAATTGTTTGACGATGCTCATAGTTCCAATTTCTATATACACCCTGGGATCACCAAAATGTATAGAGACTTGAAGGAACATTTTTTGTGGGACAACATGAAGAGGGAGATTGCTGATTTTGTGTCAAGATGTATGGTTTGTCAACAAGTGAAAGCTGGAAGGAAATATCCTAGGGGATTCATGCAACCTATTCTCATTCCGGAGTGGAAATGGGATAATATTATGATGGAATTAGTCATGGGACTACCAAATACTCCTAAAAATAACGATTCAATATGGTTCATTATTGATCGTCTTACCAAGTCTGCACATTTTCTTGCTATAAGGGAAGATCTACCACTTGAAAGTCTAGAAATACTATATATTAATGAAGTTGTGAGACTTCATGGAGTACCCCTATCAATTTTTTAAGATCATGATCCTTGTTTTACTTCAAGATTCTGGAAAAGTCTTCAGAAATCCCAGGATACTGAACTTCATTTGAGCACTGCCTACCACCCCCAAACTGATGAACAATCAGAACGGACTACTCAAACCTTAGAAGACATGTTGATATCTTGCTCACTCAACATTCAGGGTATGTGTGATCAATATTTACCTCTGGTGGAATTTTCTTATAATAATAGCTTCCATTAAAGTATTCAGATGGCACCATACGAAGCGTTATACATAAAGAGATGTCACACACCAATCTGTTGGGATGATGTTTGTGGAAGAAAACTTGTAGGCCCAGAACTTGTGGAGGAAATGATGGAAAAGGTGAAGGTAATCCCAACCCACATCAAAGCAGCTCAAAGTAGGAATAAGATCTATGCTGACAACCGAAGGAAGGAATTGGAATTTCAGGTAGGAGATCATGTTTTCTTGAAGTGATCTTCATTGAAGGGAGTTATACTTTTTAGTAAGAAAGGTAAATTGAGTCCCAGGTACATCATACTTTTCGAAATTCTAGAACAAATTCGGGTTGTAGCTTATCATTTGGCAATAGCGCCAAGTATCTCCAAAGTTCACGATGTGTTCCACGTATCACTGTTGTGAAAATACATGCTTGACCCAACGCATGTACTCACTTATGAAGAAGTATAACTGGAATCCAATTTGTCTTATTGCGGAGATCTCGTCAGGATTCTTGATACTAGAGAACAAGTGTTGAGAAACCAGACGACTCGTCTGGTAAAAGTTCTATTGAGAAACCATAAGATGGAAGGGGCAACGTAGGAACCCGAGGAACTTATGATGAAGAACCAACCGATTCTTTTCATGCGGTATTATTCTAGAAATTTCAAGGACGAAATTGTTTGAATGATGGGAGAATGTTACACCTCAATCTTCCATGGTATGCTTCTCTTTGAATAATACAGTAGCGTGTGTTGTACGCAACTTCGAGTTCTAACACACACCACAACCAACCAAACTAGCCGTTATGAATAGTATTACCCACTTTTTGAAATTTTATACATTTTATCTTTCCAAATTGACTTCATTTTTGGATTAGGAATATCGAAATTATTTTAGGGTGAATTTTTGGTATTTTTCTAAGAACTTCCAATTTTTAATGAATAGTGAAAAAAACTAAACTTTAATTAAAAACAACTTTTTTAATCCAAATAATTTATAGTGATAAATTATACTATTTAGTGGTTTTAAAGAATATTTAGAATATATTTTTACCATTTAGTCCAATTTTGGTCATTGTATGTAATTTCATATTTAAACTAGTTATAAACAAGTGTCAATCTTTTGATAGTTATTATTTCTTAAAAACACGCTTTTTGTTTTGACAATGGGAATTAATTTTAAATTAATTTCTTCCACTTCTGTGTATTGAATTTAGAAAAATAGATTCTATATTTATAATCAGGAAGTCCAAATTGTGTAAATAGTTAAATTTTATTTTTAGACATTTTGAATAATTACTTTGGTAAATATTTTATTTACCATGGTTAAAGGGTAAATCCAGTAAATAAGGGTAAAAACTAATAATATAATAATAATAAATTACCCTAAAACATGTAATAACCCTATTGGTTGATACATTTCTGATCATGGGCATCTTTGGGTCGATTTTGGGACCCCATGGATCCACTTGTAAGTGGTAAGGACACTTTTTTTATTAATTAAGTTAAAGTAAATACAAAAATAACATAAGCATATATCTTTTAGAAAAGAAATTTTTCCATAGGGTTATATATGTTATATTTTCAACTATAAATATTCATTGGAAAGATAAAAATATTTCCTACATAATGGTATTTTATTTATAATTTTTAGACATTTATTAATTAAATATATTTATGACACAATAATGATGCAATATTTTACTTATTAATGAATGAATCAAATAATTGGTACTATAAATGTTAAAATAAATATAATTTGAAAGTTTTAATGACATAAAAGATTTTTATTGGTTAATATGACATGTTAATATTTCTTAAATGAATTTCTTTCTAATAAATAATGTTGTTAAGACTTTAACAAAAATCAATTATTAAATATTGTCAAAATTGACATAAAAAAGTTTTTTAAACAAGTATTATATTATTAATTGATATTATATTCCTAAAAATATAAAGTATGGCCAAAATACTTATATAAAGATATTTTATCATTAATGGACCACTTGGGGGTCTTTTAAAACTATATACTATGTTTATTAACTATATAATATAAAAATACAAAGAGACATGGTAAATGTAAAACTATTTAACTAAGAGTTAAATCAAAAAGATAAAGTTAATATAGTGACACAAACCTATATAAAACCAATTGGTTGAGTGTTTTTCGACCTATACCCACCTTAACATTTAAATAATCAAATTTGGAGCCATTAGAACCCGAATACGAATTTATTATAAAATAATACTTTATGTTTTTCCTAAAGAGCCCCTCCTCCCCCTTATAAAAGGACACCACTTCTAAACAATTATTCATACCTTAAAATACTTTTGGTTCGGCCAAAACCTACCCCAATATCCTATGAAATTCCCTAAATTCAACATAGAGGACTTATTTTGATCAGAAAGCCAACCTAAGGTGCCCTTTTGATCAAATCAAAAGGAAGAACCCGAAGAAGTGGTAATGTTTTCACCACCCTCTTACAAGTTCCTTTCTTCTTCCACTTCTTATTACTTTGTTATTTCCATTATAAAATAATAACTCTAGTATATTATATATACTGTGATGTTATTATAAATTTGTTACAACCATATTCAGTATTCTATCCATCCTTTGAACGACATGTCACCATACGTGCATACGTACGGCTTACCATCTCCACGTCGTGGTGTAATTGTTATTCAAAACATTATTATTTTGATGGGTATGATAATGATGTGTAATTTATGTAATTAATAAATATAAAATGATTATGATTTTTTATATATGATATACCATCCAATTATATATTATTTTAATATCAAAATAATGATATTGTCACTCATGCGTACGTACGGACTACCGTCTCCACGAACGCGATGAGATTCATTCCCCATCGTATCCATTCAAGAATAATTTTCATTTGATGAATAAAAATAATTTTTAAGGACTTGATATCATTATGTATATGAATAATAGACAACCTATCCATAACAAACACGACTTACATAACAAATTATATAAAGGAAAACGAATCAGTTAACATCTGAAACGACGATAATACTAAGATATTATTAACAAAGCAATATTAAAAGATCATATATGATATCATATTAATGAATATGATTCTTTTATAATTTAATAACAATTATTTCACCATTATACAGGAGGTTAACCTACCCTCCACCAAGTAAAATTACTAGGTAAGGGTTTATTTCACAATCTCTTCATTATCCGAGATTGTTTATATGAAATTATCTACTGGGACCTCTTTATCATTCACATCCATGTTTCTTAAAAATGTATTTAAAATCATTCTTACTATTTTACAGAATATGGTTTAAAGTCATTTATACCATTGTTTTACTTTTTATAAGATGTTTATAAAGGAATCTTTTTGTCGTTTTCCAAACAAGGTCCTTTTAACCTTTTCGAGAGAATTAAGGTAAGAATGTCTTTTTTTAACTTATATGGAGGGTGCGACTATTTTCCGCCATTATAAAATCTTTGAAGCTTACCTTAAAATATTATAAGATTATTTTCAAAGTAAATGTTTCCTTTTATAATTATGTGACTTTTAAATGATTTCAAAAAAGAGATATTTCTCTCAAATAGTTTTGATTTCATCTATGTCAACATCCTTTGATGGATTTTAAGATTATTTGAAGTTGATTTATTATGATACAAAACTTCCATATTGTATTGAAGGTTTTGTGATATGTTTCACTGTGGATGTGTTATTTTTATACCATTCATGGTTTATGGAGAAATTATTGACATTTTGTATACTAGTTTTAATACGAATTTTTATGTTACGTTTAAACCTGTTCATATGAGGAATGAATTGGACTTAATAAGTGATGGGTGGAGCCTGCTATATCTCCTCAGTGCATCGGTAGGTCTCATGATACAAAATAGTGTCTTGGCACAAGGCCTTGACAAAAGCTTATTTGTAGTCTTGGCACAAGGCCTTGACTATGTGGTTATGATAGTCTGGCATTATGCATTCTATCATTATGAAAGTGGTTATTGATATTTCTTGTGTTTATTCGACTAGTAGAATATCCATGTGGATAAGTGAATGGAATTATTTCATTTTATTTTTTCCATATTATACTGAATTTAAAGTTTAAAAGGATTTTATTTTAGTTATAGATTGCCTTAAATGTTTATGCTTATTTATGAAAGTTTCCTCTATATTGTTATCCTTACTGAGAATCTGAGCTCCCCCCTTTCTACGTTTTATTTTTCCCAGGATGTGAAGAAGTATTTTACGAATGAACTACAGGGATAGTATAAGGGGATATGAGTGTGGAGTCAAGATGTTGTTGTAGTTTTCACTTTATGATGTAAACTAATATTTATGAATGTATCTAGTGTTTCTAAGGCTATTAAACTAATTGGTATTTCAAGACTTGATCTTTTGTGATTAGGCCAATGTTATGTAATAATGCACTGACTCTGGGTAACTGGAGTCGGTTCATTACAAGTGTGAATTCTGGCTTCAATCGGGTTATTTTCTTAGCCATATTGTCTCTATGTATGTAATATCCATTAATCCTGCAAATACAAAGGTTTTTCAAGAATAGCCTACACCAACAAACATAACTAGGGTGTGTAGTTTTATTGGTTTAGTAGGTTATTATCGGTGTTTTGATCATAAATTCACCCTTTTATCCAACCCATTAACCAATCTTACTCATAAAGGGGTTAAGTTTGTATGGACAAAATAATGTGAGGAATTTTTCGAATAATTAAAGGGGATATTATGTAATTCTACGATCCTAAATCTATCATCGGTGAATGATGGGTTTGTGATCTATAGTGATGCATCAATTAAATGACTTAGATTTTTCCATATGAATAATGATTTACTTATATCCTATGCATCAAGGAAGTTAATAATTCATGAAAAAAAACTATCCTACTCATGAACTTCAGTTAGCTAATTTGATCTTTGCTCTAAAAATATGGAGACACTATCTCTATGGTGAATGATGAGAGATATATACAAATAACCAGAGTCTAAAATATATCTTATCCTAGAAATAAATCAACATGAGGCAAAGGAGATGGATCGATATGCTCAAGGATTATGATTTTTCTACACACTACCACCCAGGATAGTAAAATAAGGTAATTGATGCATTGAGTAGGAAGGATCATGGGAATCTAAACATAATTAGAATTTATAAGGACCCTATGTACATAGATATGGTGAGGATGGATATGGTATTCATCAAAGAAGCTGATACATCCTTACTTTTTCAATTGGTTACCCAAACATCCTAATTAGAGAGGATTAAAAGTTCTCAACCGGATGATGAGAATATTCAAAAGAAAATTAATGTTGTGAATGATGGGATATTGGAAGAATTCATATATGAAGATAGAATTTTGAAGTTTGGGAAGAGTCTTTGTGTTCTTACTATACCTAAATTAAAAAGGGAGTTATTAGATGATTCCTATAGTTCAAATTTATCTATACATCCCGGTAGCACTCTGATGTATGAAGGTTTGAAGGAACATTTCTGGTGGGATAACAGGAAGAGGGAAATTTCATATTATGTATCAAGATGTTTTGTTTTTCAACAAGTGAAGGATGAACAACAACATCCTAGAGGATACATGCAACCTCTACCTATTCTTACATGGAAATGGGATGAAATCACTATGGATTTTATCACTGGATTTCCCAAAACTCTAACAAAGAATGATGAAATATGGGTAATTATGGATTGACTTACTGAATCTACACATTTCTTTGCTGTAAGGGGGATTTTCCACTAGATCTCTTTGAAAAGATCTATATCAATGAAGTTTTAAGTCTTCTTGGAGAACTTATTTCAATAGTTTCTTATCATGATCCTCAATTGACATTAAAATTCTGGAAAATTATTCAGAATGACCTGGATACTACGCTTCGATTGAGTACTACTTATCACCCTCAAACTAATGGAAAATCGAAAAGGATGATCCAAACTTTAGAAGATATGTTGAGATCATTTCACATGATTTTAAAAGCATGTGGGATCATTATTTACCTTTAGTGGAGTTTTACTACAATAATAGTTCCCATTCTAGTAGTCTAATGGCACCATATGAAGCATTGTATGGAAAGAGATTTTGTGCACCAACATGTTAGGATGAAGCCAGTGAAAGGAAGCGCGTGGGTATTGATCTTGTGGAGGAAACAACTGCAAAGGTAATGACTACTCGAACCCATATCAAATAAGCTCAATGCAGACAAAATAGCTATATTGATAATAGAAGGAAGGATTTTTAATTTCAAGTAGGAGATCAGTTTTTCGTAAAATTATCTCCATGGAAGGGTGTAATAAGATTTGGGAAGAAAGGGATCATGACCCCTAGGTACATTGGCCCTTTTGAAATTCTAGAGAGATTTGGAGCTATGGATTATCATTTGTAAATGATGCCTAGCCTATCAAAAGGACACAATGTGTTCAATGTCTCGTTGTTGAGAAAGTGAATTCTAGACTCAATGCATGTCCTAACTTCTGAAGGTATAGAATTGGAACCTGACTTATCTTACTATGAAGAGCCTATCTAGATTCTAGACACTAAGGAACAGGTTTTGAGTAATCAAACAACATAAATGGTAAAGGTACTTTGGATAAATCATATAATTGAACAAGAAACATGGGAGGCTTAGGAGCTTATGATAAAGAACTACCCAAATCTATTTTTACTGTAAAATTATGGTCATTTTGAGGATGAAATTTTTGTATGAGGGGGGGGGAGAGAATGTAACACCCCGAGGATTTATAAAAAAAATTAATATTGAATTTATGAAACACTGAGTCTCTAAAAAACACCACTTTGTTATAACCTAGGTAGTTAGCATAATTTTTCCGCCTTTATGAATTGAATTTCAAAAAAACTTACATACATGGTTGTATTTAGTAAGATATTTAGAGTTCGGTAAGACAAACTTGTTTTTTGGTGAATAGTAAAATACCCTTATGAATATTAATAGTAATATAACCATGATGAATAGAAAATAATATGATTTTTTTATTGTCCCAAGGTTACAAGATAATGAGATCTGGGTTATTTTTTCATGGTGATATAAAATTAATTAATGTTTTAAAATTGTTATTTTCCGAATAAATTATTATTTTATTAAAAATATAAATTAATCATATTTGGAAAATTATTTTTATAAAATGTAGTTTATTTTTTAGTTCTACGTGTCAAAACATGGTTTTGGTGAATTTTGGGGATTTTTCTTAAATACTTAAATTTTTGATGAATAGTAAAATAGGCTAATTTACCGTATATATACACTATTAGTTAAATTCAATATTCCTAGCATCATGGATGATGTAAGAACACATGGTTCAAACTCACATTCACATATTACTATTATGGTCACATTAATTAACACTATTTTTTTCTTGAGGGAAATAATAAAATTATGAATAAGATATTCCAAAATCACCCCTCTTCTCCACAATAAAACCCCCCTCACTCCCTCTTTTATTCACTCATATCATGCCTTTTGTTTGGACTAAATTCTTCTCAAATCCTTTCGCAATCCCATCCCCCACGTTCATCATCCCTTAGTCTCATAAAAATATTGAAAACTCTATCCTAAAGAGGCTTTCAAGGAAGAAAACTTCAACAGGTAAATTCCTCTTTTTATTTATTTTATTTTGAGTTCCTTTATTTTCTTTTTCATTCCTCACATCCTTTAGTAAAAATGTTATGATAATTCCGGTAACATACATGTACTATAATTTTCTTATGATAATGGAAAAAATTATCATCATCTCTCCTTTCCCCTCCTTTTATACTAGAAATGAAAACACTATTTGAGATGTGTCAATTTATCACATTCAAGGACAACAGGTTTTCAATTTCTAATACCATCTTCAATTATGGTCCTGAAACCATTTTGATGGATGAAACTGAAAATAATATATATATATATATATATATAATAACTTATTTAAAGTTCTAGAATCTTTTATTAAACATGGTATTAATTTATAAATCAAAATTTGTTCGTTGTGATCAAAAACCACCAATTTACCCAAACAATTATCGTTAATGTTTTATATAATGATTAATATTCACTCCAAATAACAAAATGAATTTTATAACCATGTAATCTTCTGTATATCAATAAATAAAATAAAACTTTTATACTGGACAACCATTCTCATCTAACATGTTTAACTATACATGTATATAAGTAAACCAGTCATGAATAGCAAGGAAGAAAACACTCCCAAACAATAAAATTGAACCTCTTAGACCCATCAAGAAGGTCATAAATTAACATAATAAGGATATAATAAATCAGTTACATAAAGAATTGGATCCAGATATATTAGTTAATGAATTTAATTTGGTTATCCAGGACACTAAGATCAAGTGAATAACACCATCCAAATTAAGGTAAGGGTTTTCTACCTGAAGCTCCATTTTTATTCAAGTTACTCTTATTCTCTACTTACCTCAATTAAATTCTTATTTATTCATATCTACTCCACGTAAATTCTTTTTAAATTTTCAATATATGTGTACTAACCATAATCCTACTTTAATTTATGGTTATTTATAAGTTTTAAAAGGATCTTTCAAAAATTCTTCCCGAAATACAAGACCGATTCAAGGGAATTTCACAAATTCTTATTTTCTTTCAAGGGCACTATATAATCTGTTTCTAGAAACCATTATCTTTATAAAATCACTCATTTTATTATGAAAATTATATTTTACTTAACTTTTTGTAAACAAATATTGTTCCAATGTAACTCTTCTTTTCAAAGTAAAAGAGTATTTATCTAAAGAATTACTTGATGATTTTATAAGAGTATCTTCATATATTTAAACACTCTTGTTGATAATTATGTATTATTGGGATTATAATTTTATGATATCATTTAAAATATTTAATTTAATGTTTTAATATTATTTTGAATGCGGAAGTTCTATATTAAAACCATTCACCAATTTACTCTGAATGGTTAGTGTTTATGCATAATGTTCAGGGAAAGTTATTTACATTTCATATTTTAGTTTCAATATGAATGTATATGTTGTTTCTATTTATCAATATTAATATGAGTAATGTATTGGAATTATTAGTGATACGTGGATCCCTCTATAGCTCCTCGATGCATTGGTAGGTCTTATAAGACAAACTATGATCTTGGCATGAGGCCTTGACGAAATGGTTATTTATAGTCTTGGAATGAGGCCTTGATGATATAGTTATGATGTTCGGCATTATGAATTACCTCATTATGAATAATTTAATTGAAAATTAATGAGGTTATTAAACTATTAAAATACCCATGATTATAATTTATTATTTCATTATTTATTCAATTTTTATTCATCCCATAATGTGTTCATGTTTATTTGTTTAAAGGCATGTGTCTTTAGTTATTATTCATGCCTAATGTTTATGTTTACAATATATTTTGCTGTATTTATTTCCCTTAATTATCATTTGAGATCACCCCTTTCTTATATTTCTTTTTCCAATGACATGAAGAGGTATATTATGAATGACATACAGGGATAACCTCGGATTTATGCATGTTGTTAGTGGAATTTCTATATTGTATTTACTTTCACGTTTTAATGTTAAACTTATGTATGTATCCAGTTTTCCAAAACTACTAAAGTATTTTTTTCCTTTAGGATACTAATTTCTTTTAATCATTAAAATGTAATGAAATATGGCATCAGCTCTCGGAAACTGCGGTCGGGTCTTTATAGTTCTTATCAGAGAAATCTTAGTAGAAAACATGGAAACTAGATTGAGAAAATGTAGATTAGGAAACAAAACCCTAAGATAGACTTTGAGAATAATAATATAATAACATCCTAAAATTTTGGTAAGTAATATATTGTGTATTTTTTTTAGAAAATAAATCCACATCTATATACTACAAGTGGACGTGGTTCTGGCACAGATGTATGCAGGAGTAACAACTCCAAGAAGGAGTCTTGGGCATGACCCAGGGTATTATAGTACATGATAATTGGCCTTACTATGCACCAAGTTTGACACTCTCAGAGGATATTCATAGGGTATTACATTTTATTTACAAGTCATTATGAATGATTTAAATGATAATTTTTTCTCAAATAAACCATGTTTATGATTATGAGATTAGATATGTATAAGATTTCAATTTGTGGTAATTATTATTACACATTAAGATTATACATTATGATTCATAACCTAATCTAGTGTATGAGATTATTAAGAAATGGTGCCTAGTGGAAGGAATGGAAAACTCATGAATGTGTGTGTCCCATGTAGGGATTTCACGTCGATGCAAGATAATGATGTTGGCTCTGGTGCTACAACTAGTGCTTTGAAACTTATAACTATACAGGGACACTTGACTCGGGTTATGAATAAAAACCCTATCCATATGGATCATCTGGATCCATAATGTAGAGGATCTATGTTAGATCACTTTATGAGACAATATCCTCCATCATTCAATGGGACTACAAACCCATTCATATTATAGCAGTGGATAAGTTCATTAGATAATATATTTCTCGCTTTGGGATGTAATGAAAGTAAGAAGGTTGTCATGGAAGTTTTTTATCTATTGGGTGATGTGAATCAATGGTGGTTTTTAATTCAAAACTCAAAGGAGGAGGAAGAAATATATGAAATGTAATGGATGTATTTTAAAGAAATATTCCTAGAAAAACACTTCCCTCATGAATAGAGAGAAGATATAGAAAGGAAGTTTCTGAATTTGAGGAAATAGAAGGATGAGCATGTTGAAAAGTATGAAGCTAACTTCACAAGGTTATCAAGACATTCCATTGAATACTTAAATAATCCAAGGAGCATTTTTTATTGATTCTTTTATGGTTTAAAACTATTACTCTTAAGGGATCTAGTCTCCCAAAGTTTCTCATCATATGAAGATATAGTATCATGTGCTATCAAGATGGAAAATGAATCCTCTAAGTCTTATGATTTTAATGGAAAGTAATAGAATAATATGTCTAATGAAAACTCTAGAAAAGGAAATAATGAAGTGGTGAAGAAGGGAAGAGTTGAACTTCCACCCTGTGATAATTTTGGGAAGAGACGCCATGGTACTTTCCTAAAGGGTATGGGTGTTTTTTAAAAGTGTAGAGAAAAAGGCCACCTATTCTACGATTGTAAGGGGAAGAAAAAATCTACCAATGTTCAATGCTACAATTTCAAGGATATGAGACATTATGAAATTAATTTTCTTGGGTGTCAAGAAAACATTCCCCAAATAAGTCCTAGGGAGAAAGGACAAACTTATGCGATCACAACTGCTGATATTGAAGTCCCTAATGATGTAGTGGCAGATAATATAATTGTTTCTTCAAACTTAGACAATGATTTATTTGATTCTGTATTATTTCATTTTTTCATATCTTTTTATTTTTCCAGGAAAATTATATATTTCAAATTTTATTTAATAAGGGATTTGTTAGTAAAAACTATTAAGGGATGTATCATTGCAACAAATATGTGTCGGGTCGTCCCCATTATGGCATATAAATGTAAATTATCTGTGGTTTCTATTATTATACCCATGATTTAATTTTATATAATCCTATCTATGGATTGAATTTTGAATCAGGATGGGAAAATATATTACAAGAAAAATAATGTTACAATTTTTTAAGAAGATGTAGAATCCCTTATCTTTTGGTCAGAAACATCACTATTTGATTCTCATCTAGATCCACCATAAGTAGCTCTACTGAATCCATTATTTAGGGGGATGATAACTCGATATCTATGAGTGGGTAAAGAACTTTTCAAATCAATGATTTACCTATTGTGTAAGGATATATTGATGTTTTTTCAGATGATTTACCTGGACATCCTCTAGAACGGGAAGTTTAATACTCTAGTGATTTAATTTTTAGTTCAATACCTATATCAAATACTCCTTATAGAATGGACACTATGTAATTAATATAATTGAAGAAACAATTATATTAATTGAGTGATAATGGATTTATTCACCTTAGTGTCTCTCCATGGGGATCCCCTATTCTTTTTTATAAAAATAAATATAGATCTATTAGGTTGTGCATTGATTATAGGGAGATCATTTCTACAAAAATAAAGAACAAGTATCCCTTACCTTGCATTGATGATTTATTTCATCAACTTCCTAGAGTCCAATATTTTTTAAAGACTGATTTTCAATATGGATATCATCGGCTGCATATGAGGAAGGAAGATACTCTAAAGATATCATTTCAAACTAGGTATGGGAATTATGAGTTTATAGTAATTCCTTTTGGACAAACTAATGAACCCTCTATCTTCATGGATCTAATGAATAGGTTTTTTAATTAATATCTTGATGAAATTTTTGTGGTATTTATTGATGATATCTTGGTATACTCCAAAAGGTACAAATATCATGAAAATCACTTGTGCATAATTCTTAAGACTCTTAGAGAAAATGAATTACATGGGAAGTTTAGAATGTGTGAATTTTGGCTTCAATCAATTTATTTTATTCTCCATATTGTCTATTAGTATGGAATATCTATTGATCCTATGAAGACAAAGGTTGGTCAGGAATGGCCTACACCAACGAACATAGCTGCGGTATGTAGTTTTATTGGTTTATTAGGTTATTATTGGTGTTTTGTTCATAACTTCACCCATTTAGCCTGCTTGTTAACCAAGCTTACTCATAAAAGGTTGTAGTTTGTATGGATAAAATAATGTGAGGAATATTTTGAATAATAAAAGAGGATATTAATGAATTCTTCGATCCTAACTCTGCTACCAGGTAATGATGGGTTTGTGATATATAGTGATGCATCAAAGAAATGACTTGGTGTGTCCTTATGCAGAATTATAGATTTATTGCCTATGTATCAAGGTACTTAAAAATTCATGAACAAAACTATCCTAATCAAGATCCTGAGTTAGCTATTGTGATCTTTGCTCTAAAAATATAGATACACAACCTATATGGTGAATGATGTTATATATATATAGATCACAAGAGTCTGAAATATATCTTCTCGTAGAATGAACTCAACATTAGGAAAAGGTGATGGCTTGAGCTTCTCAAGAATTATGATTGTTCCATACACTTCCACCTAGGAAAGGAAAATAAGGTAGTTGATGCATTTAGTAAGAAGGATCATGTGGTTCTAAATAGAATTAGAATTTACAAGGACCCTATGTACATGGATCTGGAAAGGATGGATATTGAAATCATCAAAGAAGGTGAAAAATAATTACTTTTCCAATTGGTTTCCAAACCATCTTTAATTAAAAAGGATTAAATTTTCTCAGCCTAATGATGATAATATTCAAAAGAAAATTAATGTTGTGAATTATGGGAAGTTGGTAGATTTCATATATGAATATGGAATTTTGATGTTTGGGAAGAGGGTTTGTGTTCCCACTATACCCAAACTAAAAAGGGAGTTATTGGATGATGCCCATAGTTTGAATTTCTCTATACATCCTAGTATCACTGTGACGTATAAAGATTTGAAGGAACAATTCTCTTGGGATAACATGATTAGGGAAATTTCATATTATGTATCAAGATGTTTAGTCTATAAACAAGTGAAGGTAGAACGACAACATCCTAGAGGAGTCATGCAACCTCTACCTATTTCAACATAGAAATGGTATGACATCACCATGGATTTTATTAATGTATTTCCCAAAACTCCAAGAATGAATGATTTAATATGGGTAATTATGGATCGAATTACAAAATCTGTACATTTCCTTGTTATAAGGAGGATTTTCCACTAGAGTACCTTATATGGCTCTATATCAATGAATTTTTAAGAATTAATGGAAAACCTATTTTAATAGTGTCTGATCTCAATACCCAATTTAAATTGATATTCAATAAAAGTATTTAGAAAACCTTGGATACTAAGCTTAGATTGAGTACTGCTTATCACCCTCATACTGACAGGAAATCAGAAAGGACGATCCAAACCTTAGAAGACATGTTGAGATCATGATCACTTGATTTTCATGGTATATGGGGTAATTATTTAACTTTGGTGGAGTTTTAATATAATAATAGTTTCGATTCTAGTATTCAAATATCACCATATGAAGCATTGTATGGAAAGAGATGGCATACAACAACATGTTGGGATGATGTCGTTGAAAGGATGCTTGTGTGTCTAGAGCTTGTGGAGGAAACAAAAGTGATGGTAAAGACTATCCAAACCCATATAAAAGAAGCTCAAACTATAAAAAATATTTATGATTATAATATAAGTAAGTATTTTTAATTTCAAGTGGGAGATCATGTTTTCTTAATATTATCTCCATATAAGGGTGTTATAAGATTTGGGAAGATAAAGAAATTGGGCGGTAAGTACATTGGCCCTTTTGAAATTTTTGAGAGAGTTGGATAAATCTCTTATCATTTGGAAATTATTCATATCTTGTCTAAAGAACATAATGTGTTCCATGTATCATTGTTGAGAAAGTACATGTCATACCCAATGCATTTCCTCACTTTTGAAGGTATAGAATTGGAATCTGACTTATCTTGTTATGAATAGCCTATCCAAATTCTAAACACAAAGGAATAGGTGTTGAGGACTCAGACGAAACAATCAGTAATGGTAATTCAGAAAAATAATAGAATTGAAGAAGAAACATGGGACTTGAGGAACTTATGATGAAGAACTACCCAAATATTTTTGTGAGGTAACATTCTGGTAATTTTAAGGATGAATGTTTTGTAAGAGGGGAGAATGTAACACCCCAAGTATTTATAAATAAATTTAATATTGAATGAATGAAACACTAAGTCTTTAAAAAACACCACTTTTTTATAACCTAGTTAGTAAACATAATTTTTTCACCTCTATTATTTGAATTTCAAAAAACTAATATACACGGTTGTGTTCAGTAAGATATTTAGAGTCTGATAAGACAAACTTAATTTTTATTGAATAGTAACATACCATTATTAACAGTAATATGAATATTAATATGACCATTATAAATAGTAAATCATATTATTATTTTATTGACTTATGGTTATAAGATAATGAGATCTTGATTAATTTTTCAAGGTGATATAAAATGAATTATAGTTTTAAAATTGTAATTTTCTGAATAAATTTTGATTTTATTTTAAAATTAAATTAATCTTATTTAGAAAATTATTTTCAAAAAATGGATTTCATTTTTGAATTATACACATCAAAAAATGGTTTGGGTGAATTTTTGGGATTTTTCTAAAATACTCCAATTTTATGAATAGTAAAATATGTTAATTTGCCTTATATATACATTATACATTAAATTAATTATTACATGCATTATGGATGATTTAAGCACGCCTGGTTCAAACTAACATGAACTTATTACTATTATTATTCACATGAATAAATAATATTGATTTTATTGAGGGAAATAAGAAAATAATGAATAAGATATTCAAAAATATTCCCTCTCCTCCATCATAAACACCCCCCTCACTCCATATTCTCTTCACTCCTCTCAAGCCTTTTTTTGAGTCTAAATTCTACTAAAGTCTCATCCCAAGCTCATACCCCACATCAATAATCCATTGGTCTCATATAAATACCAAAACATGTCCCCTAAAGAGGCTTTCAAGGAAGATAACTTCAAGAGGTCAATTCCTCTTTTCATTTATTTTAATTCGTGTTCCTTTCTTTTGTTTTTATTTCCTCACTTCCTTTCATCCAAATTTTATGATAACTCTAGTACATTACATGTACTTTAATTTTGTTATGATAATTTTATAATTCATAATAATATCTTATTTCCCCTGCTTTTATATTAGAAATGAAAACACCATCCGAGATGTGTTAATTTATCACATTCATGGATGATGGGTTTTCAATTTCTATTAAAGTCTACAATTCTAGTCATTAAACATTTTTGATGGTTTATACATACTATAATATATGTATAATAACTTATTTGAAGTTCTACAATCTTTTTTAACACATGATGTTAATTTATAAATCAAAATGAGTTTATTGTGATAAAAAACAACCAAATAAACAAAACAATTATCATTAAAGTTTTATATAATGATTCATCTTCACTCCCAATGACCAAATGAATTTTACCACCATATAATATTCTGGAAGTTAGAAAATAAAATAAAAATTCTCTTCTATAAAACCATTATCATCTTACATGTTAAACCTTACATGAATATAAGTAAACTGGTCATGAATACCACGAAAGAAAATGATACCAAACAATAAAATCAAACCTCTTAAACACATAAAGAAGGCCACGAATGAACTTAATAAGGATATAATAAATAAATTAAATGAATAATAGGTTTTTAAAATATTAATTATTGAATTTAATTTGTTTTTCCAAGATACCAATATCAAGTAAATAACATCATCGTACTTAAGGTAAGGGTTTTCTACCCGAACCTCCATTTTCATTTGGGTTACTATTATTCTCTATATACCTAAATTAAATTATTATTTATTCATATTTATCCCTGATAAATTATGTTTTAATTTTCTATATATGTGTACCAACCAAAATCTTACTTTTATTTATGGGGATTTATATGTTTTAAAAGTATCTTTCAAAAATTATTCCTAAAATACAAGCCTGATGAAGTTCCCAATCAGGATCCAAGTATCACTGAGAGGGGGAGGGGGTGAATCAGTGATATATTTTTCTTTTTAAGTTTCCTCTTTTTAAAAAAACCTTCACCTCCTGTTAAAGAGTTTCTTCCCTGCTGAACACACACATCCACAGGAACATAAGATTTACAAGGTTCACTACTCAACAAGAGTACCTACGTCCTTGGTATGGTACAGAAACAATCTAGTACCACACAATCCCTTAGAAAACAATCCTTTGATGTCGAATACAATGAGTAGGATATACTCTTACACTCGTGAAGCACTTTGAAAACAATTCAATAGTGATTGTGCTCCCTCTTAGCACAAATAGGGTAACACAATGTTTCAGTGCTTCTTTACCATTGAACAGATGTATTCTCTAAAGTACAAATCTTCACTTTCTTACCCAGAAGCCGGTAAGAACTCTCTTACACACTAAAAAATATATGCGAAGACCCCAAAAAAGTTTCACAGCCTTTAGGGTGCCTTGCGCGCAATTCAAATGGCTTGCGCGTAAAAATTCCCTTTTTGCGCGGAAATAATTTTCGCGCAGCTACCCTTTTTTCGAGCAAAGTTTCACTTTTCGCGCAGCTTCCCAATTTTTCACGCAACTTTCTTTATTTCATGAAAACCTATTTCTTTTCACGCAACTCACTTAGCATAAGATTTTACGTGCACCAGAGCTCAGAATTTCTTCTATGCGTCAAGCATTTATAAATGAGAATGGTTAGCCTCATATTTATAGGCATTTTTGACCCCGCGTGAAAAAAACTAATCCGCGCGTAAAACCTCCTTCATGTGCATAAAAACTCTTTTATGCAACTTCATGTTTCACGCCATGCTTCAATATTTCATGCACCTTATGCCTTTTCCATTTTTTATCCTTCTAAGCATGAAGCACCAATTGCGTGCAAAATTCCACACCGCATTCCATATTGCACGCAAATTCATCCTTTCACGCGACATCGTATTTTGCGCAATGATACAATTTTTCGCGCAACTCATGCCTTTGAAAATTTTTGAGCTTCTGATCTCGAAACATATTTTGCGTGGAAAACATAATTCCTCTATTTTGTGCATCCCGCAGATATTTCGCGCAACCCGCTGCTATTTCTCGCACCAATTTATTTTTTCACACAACCTGCCTAAATTTTTGTGCACTCCATGGATTTGTCATTTTTTGATGTTCTGACTTTGAATCATGCATTGCATGCAAAAATCTAAACCATCTTCAATATTGCATGCTCCATCCATTCCCAAACACATTTCTTCGTCTCCTGATTTCCAGGCCCTAAAATTTGGCAAACACTAGAAAACGGCGCCACATTAAACTGTGCTTTTCTGTCATCCCAGATTGTCCATTGATTTGTCATTTTCTCTCTTCACTACTTCCTATAACCATTCTTCTGCTCATATCATGAATCCCACTTTTGTGATATTTATCCTTTGATAGACCAGCTTTAGCATTGTCAGAGTTGCAATGGGAACTGAAACTTCCCTATCCTCTAGTGGCATCATTCCTTCCAATCAAAACGTTATATGACTGGCATCATCATTTATCCCCCTTTACTTCATAAGGCTTGCATCACAAGTTCTCTTAACTCATGATATGTGTGAAATACATACCAGAAATGCATCGTCTGATTTGTTATCCTTCTACAAAGTGAATTGATTTATCTTCTTTGACAACAAAATACAACACTCTGCAAAGGAAAACTCTTCAATCTTCCTTCTCCATTCAACTTGGTCCCAACAATATCCCCCTTTGGATTTTGTTGTCAACCAAGATTCATAAATCACTGAACTTTGTACCCTTTTTCAATGTATTACATATCTACAATTCTAAGCCTATGTGAGCTAACCCATTGTAGGAAACAAGAATTATTGATAGCCAAAACCATGCTTTCCAAAAGTAGTGACTGTGAAATCTCATGAGCATACCTCCTCATCCTTCTTTAGAGCATCTTTCAATCTTATACTTCAACATTATTCACTTCTTCAATAATTATTCTCATCCTTCTTTAGAACATCTTTCATGCTTCTGCTTTAGCATTCTTCAATTCTTCAACTTTCTTGTAAAACAACATTGTTTCCTTCAACCACTCCAACAAACAGTTAGAATAGTTCACACACATACATGCTGAATTCACAGCTTACCCACAACTCCCCCTTAATACATTCTTCCTTATGGATAGATTTATGAAACAATTCTCCCCCTTGAAAACACTATCCAAAGGTAAGACGAGACAGGGGACAGAAACACGTTCCTTAACCTTGATGAGAAGGAGGTTGTAAACCCATGTTCAACCTTAATTTTGCAAATGGTTCCTTCAGTAATGGTTTTGTAAATATATCAGAAATTTGTTCAGATGTAGTAACATACTCCAGCCTCAATTCATTCTTTTCAACCTGCTCTTTGTTAAGTGGTACTTTATATCAATGTGTTTTGAACGAGAATGTCGTACTGAATTTCTTGTAATATTGATTGCACTCTGATTATCACAACCAAAGAGAAATGGTAGATTTACTTCAACAAGTAGATCTTCTAGCTAAGTCTTTATCCACATTAGTTGAGTTACAGCTTGAGTAGCAGCAACATACTCAGCTGCATCTGTGTTAAGAGTTTCTAAATTTTGTTTCTTGGTATGCCAACTAACACAACTTTTCCCCAGAAAGAATACTCCACTAGATGTGGATCTTTGATCATCAACATTTCCTACTCAATCAGCATCAGAATACCCGAATAGATCAATATTTTCAGAGCCGTCATACCGGATTCCAAAATTTGTTGTGCCTTAGATAAATCTGATAATTCTTTTTCCAGCAATCAAATGTGATTCTTTAGGAGCACTCTGAAATCTTGCACATAAAGTAACAGCATAAACAATGTCAGGTCTTGAGGCAGTCAAATATAGCAGACTTCCAATCAGCTTCCGAAACTCTTTCTGATCAACTTCCTTCCCTTATCCATCTTTAGACAACTTGGTTCCCACTGAAATCGGTGTGGAAACTGGTTTTGAATTTTCCATGCCAAACTTCTTCAGAAGTTCCTTAGCATACTTTTCTTGAGACAGAAAAACATGATTCTTCTTCTGTGAAATTTGTAACCCAAGAAAGTACTTCATTTCTCCCAGCATGGATATCTCAAATAACTTCTTCATCTCCTCAGAAAATTTTTCCCATGATCTTTCATCATTTCCATCAAATATAATATCATCAACATAAACAATAGCGATCAGTGAAAACTCCTTACATTTCTTGATGTAGAGATTGCTGTCAACTCTCCCTTTCTTAAAGTTCATCTTCTTCAAGCAAGTATCTAATTTAGAATACCATGCTCTCGGAGCCTGTTTTTGCCCATACAGATCCTTCTTCAACCTGCACACATAGCTTTCATCTTTCCCAATAACAAATCCACAAGGTTGATCAATGTAAACTTCCTCGTCAAGATCACCATTCAAGAATGCAGATTTTACATCCATTTGAAAGATTTTGTAACCTCATTGTGCAGAAATGGCAAGAAATATTCTGATTGATTCTAATCGAGCTACTGGAGAAAATGTTTCATCAAAGTCAATGCCTTCAATTTGTGAATACCCTTTGCAGACTAATCTTGCCTTGTTTCTTATTACTTTACCTTCTTCATTCAGCTTGTTTCGAAAAACCCACTTTCTACCAATAAGGTTCTTGTTGTCCATCTTGGGTAAAAGTTCCCAAGTATTGTTCTTCTCTATCTGATCAAGATCTTCATTCATAGCATGAACCCATTCTGGATGATCAAATGCTTCATTTACATCATTTGGTTCAACTTTAAAATAAAGCGAAGTATGTGATATAGCATTCATTGTTCTTCTTATTTGAACCCTCTGATTTTTATCTCCAATAATGTTCTGAGCCTCCACTTGTTTCCTACACCTAGGATGAGTTGTTTGAACTTCATCCTCATCACTTGAAATTTCTAAGTCAGATTCCTCTTCTTGAGTAGGATGAACACAGTCTGCAACATTATCAGAATTGTTAACTAAATATTCTCTATCCCGCTCGACTTCCACATCAACATATAACTGCTTTTCTTTCTCAGTATTTTCAAAAACATTTAAGTTGGAAGAATCAATAATTATTCATGTTTCTTTGTTGAGGCATCTATATCCTCTTCCTTCTGGAGCATAGCCAAGAAAAATTCCGTCATCTCCTCTTTTCTCAAACTTTCCCAGATTTCCACCTTTCTTCATTATAATACGTGGACTCCCAAAGACTCTCAAGTGTTTCAGACTTGGAGTTTTTCCATAGAACATTTCTTATGGAGTCATATCTGAGTTTGGCCTATAGAAACACCGGTTCTGAATATACATAGCAGTTCTCATGGCTTGCCTCCATTAATAATGAGAGAGACTATGTTCAAGTAACATAGTTCTCCCCATTTCCACCAGACTTCGATTCTTTCTTTCAGCCACCCCATTTTGTTGTGGTGTGTATGGTGAACTGAACTCATGCCAAATTCCATGTTTCTCAAGATAACTTTCAAACTCTTCATTCTTATACTCACCACCATTATCAGTTCTCAACTTATTCACTGAATACTCGCATTCCTTCTCTGCTTTCCTTCTGAAACTCTTAAACATTGTTAGAGCATCTGACTTATGTCTCATGTACATAACACAAGTAATGCGAGTAAAGTCATAAATGAAATTAATGATGTACATATCTCCTTTTGAATATTTCTTTCTCATTGTTCCACATATATCTGATTGTATGTGTTCCAAGGGTCTTTTTGAGTGAATTTCAACTCTCTTGTGCATAGAATTAGAAATCTTCCCTTTCTCACAAATAGTGCACAACAAATCTCTTTCTCTTGATAAATCAGGCATATCCCGAACACTGTCTCGCTTTGATAACTTTCACATATTTCTCTGACACATGTGCCACAGCCTTTTATGCCATAATTTATTTTAATCCACTACAACCATGCAACAAGAGTTATGCACTTCACCAACTTGGAACAAATTCCCTCTTGTATGTTGGCCCCTTGTAACTATGTTTCCATAATTGTCACTTTTCACAACAAATCCATCTTTTCTGAAGATCACTTTGTTGCCCTCATCACAGATTTGGGACACACTAAGCAGGTTATGTTTCAGCCCATCAACATATAGTGTTTTTCTGGATTTCATCTTTTCTTTTCCAATGATGGTTGATCCAACACCTTTGATCCTTAGAGATTCATCATTTCCAAATGTCACAGTTCCTTCTTTAAAGCCCTTCACATTCTTCAGCATATTTAAGTATCCTGTCATATGATATGAACATACACTAACAAGAATCCATGGACGTTCTCCTTTTGTAGCTTTCAAAGCAGTTTCAACAACAAGTGCTTTTTGTTCTTCCTTTTCCTTCACTTTCTATTGTGCTTCTTCCAATTTCCTAGCCAAATCAATGTGTTCTGTCCAGAGAACCATGCATTCTTTCTTTTCAAACATATCAGACTTTTCCCTTTTGGATTTTAAAAACTCTGTCTTCTGAGGATTATTAACAAATTTTTGTTGCTCTGGTAACACACTAAGGAAACCCTTAGTAAGATGTCCAGATTGATCACATCTTTCACAATAAGTTTCTAGTGGTTGGAATCTATTATCAACTTTCACACCAGTATTCTCAGATATCTTCTCAAACTTATTTGGAGACATTCTATTTTGAAAGGGTTGACTCCCCCTCAATCCTTGTCTTTAAAAACTTTTGGAATAGTTGTAATGTTGTTGGTTGAACTACCACATACTTGCCATGTGTCCGAATCCACCAGAATACCAGCAGTAACCATAGAAAGAATATTTTCCTCTGAAACTTTTATAATGACTGGAGTTGTAAACGCGCTTCTCAAAAACCTTCATGTTTTCATTTGTAACTCTCTTCTTCAGCTCAGATTCATCAGTACCAGAAGTATTAGAAGTTTTTCTTGACTCATGATTTTTATGCACTTCTGATTTTTCTGCATTACTGATTTTGACCACATACTTGGTCTTTCCAGTCTTGTTCTTATCAGAACCAGTTTTTTCTTTCATTTCAAACTTTAAAGGTATGTTTTGTAGATACTTGTTTGGTTCATTCTTACTGGGACATTCGATAACTTCTGAGATAGAATTTTTGGAACTTATATTCATTTCTTTAGCTTTATGCAGTTTTTTTGGACAAGTTCCAACTCTTCTTCTTTTTCCTTCAGCTTCACTTCCAGATGATCATTACGATTCTTTGTATTCTCAAGAGAATTTTTCAGATCATCAATCTCCTTTTCCATCTTTATTTTCTCATCAGAAAAACTTTCTTGATTTTTTACTATGGAATTTTCATTTATCAGCTTCTTGTTTTCTTTCTCAAGCTTTTTGATCTTCCTCAAAAATTCCTTCAGCTCTTCTTTCAGATACTGTTCAAGTTGAGTCTCTTCTTCTTCCGTACTAATAATCTCATAATCATCATTATTAACTGTTGCAAAAAAGGTACTCTCTCTAGCTTTATCAGTAACATATTTTTCTGATTCAGTCTCGCTATCATCATCTTCTTCATCTTTTGACAAAAATATTCTTCTTTTTTATTTAAGGAACTTTTTATTCTGACCTCTACCAGAGTATTTATCTTCTCGACCCTGTTTCTTCCATGAACTTCTTGGTCCTCTGTCTTCTTCAGCACTGACGTCATCTTTCCCTTTTTGAGGGAAATTAGTGGCAAAGTGTCCAACTGCTCCACATTCAAAACATTTCAAAGGGAGTTTCCCTTTGTATTTCCTTGTGCCTCTTTTAACATTTTTAGAAAACAAGGATAGAATTTCATCAAAATTTTGACATACCTCATTTTCAGAGTCGGATTCACCAGCTTCTCCTTTAATAAGAATTTTCTTCGACTTCTCTTTCTTTTCTTCCCTCAAAGACATTTCTCTATTAGTTTTTGCTTTGGTCTTCATGGTCTTCTCTCTTCTCATCTCATAAGTGATGAGAGTACTGTGAAAATCATCAAGAGATAATGTTTATGGGTCCCTGTCTTCTAGTGAAGAAACTTTAGCATCAAATTTTTCAGGAAGAATTCTCAGGATCTTTTCAACAACTGTATCATCTTCTAACTTTTCACCAAGACATCTGATTGTACTGACAATGTCATTAACCCTGGTAAATAATTCCCCAACAGATTCAGATTCTCCCATTTTCAAGTCTTCATACTTCAGCCTCCATATTTGTAGTTTTTCCTTCTTCACTTTTGTATTTCCTTAATTGATATTCATTAACTTATCCCAGATGACTTTAGCAGTAGCGACACCTTTCACTCTTAAAAACTCACTCTCAGAAAGTGATGAGAGTAATGAATTTTTAGCTCTTCCATCATTCTCAAGATTCTTCTTATCAACAGGAGTAAGAGGGACCTTGTCATCAATAGTAGGAAATCCATTTGTTGTAGTTTCAAGAACTTCATATCTAAGAGAAATAAGATACGGCATCATTCTGTCCTTGCAGATGTGATAGTTATTTCCATCGAAGATTGGAATCCCCTTACTATTCACGCAATTTAGATTCTCCATCACAACTACTCTTCAACCACTTTAGAAAAGAATAAACGAAGGCAACCTCCCTCTGATACCAATTAAAGTTCCCAATCAGGATCCAAGTATCACTATGAGGGGGAGGGGGTGAATCAGTGATATTTTTTCTTTTTAAGTTTCCTCTTTTTGAAACAACCTTCACCTCCTGTTAAAGAGTTTCTTCCCTGCTGAACACACACATCCATAGGAACACAAGATTTACAAGGTTCTATACTCAACAAGAGTAGCTACATCCTTGGTATGGTACGGAAACAATCCAGTACCACACAATCCACTAGAAAACAATCCTTTGATGTGGAATACAATGAGTAGGATATACCCTTACACTCGTGCAACACTTTGAAAACAATACAATAGTGAGTGTGCTCCCTCTTAGCACAAATAGGGTAACACAATGTTTCAGTGCTTCTTTACAATTGAACAGATGTATTCTCTGAAGTACAAATCTTTACTTTCTTACCCAGAAGCCGGTAAGAACTCTCTTACGCACTACTAAATATGTTTGAAGACCACAAAAATTTTGTATAGCCTTTAGGCTGCCATGCGCACAATTCAAATGACTTGCGTGTAAAAATTCCCTTTTGGTGCGGAAATTATTTTCGCGTAGCTTCCATTTTTTCGTGCAAAGTTTCACTTTTCACGCAGCTTCCCAATTTTTCACACAACTTTCTTTATTTCACGAAAACCTCTTTCTTTTCATGCAACTCACTTAGCGTAATATTATACGTGCACCAGAGCTCGGAATTTCTTCTATGTGTCTAGCATTTATAAATGAGAAGGGATAGCCTCATATTTATAGGAATTTTTGACCCCGCGCGAAAAACACTAATCCGTGCGTAAAACCTCCTTCATGGGTGTAAAAACTCTTTTATGCAACTTCATATTTCGTTCCATGCTTCAATATTTCGCGCACCTTATGCCTTTTCCATTGTTCATCCTTCTAAGCATGAAGCACCAATTGCGTGTAAATTTCCACACCACATTCCATATTGTGCACAAATTCATCCTTTCACGCGACACCTTATTTCACATAATGATCCAATTTTTCACGCATCTCATGCGTTTTCAAAATTTTTAGCTTCTGATCTCGAAACATATTTTGCGCGAAAAACATAATTCCTCTATTTCGCGCATCCCACAGACATTTCGCGCAACCCACTACTATTTCGCACACCACTTTATTTTGTCACGCAACCTGCATAAATTTCTGCGCACTCCATGCCTTTGTCATTTGTCGATGTTCTAACCTTGAATCATGCCTTGAATGAAAAAATCTAAACCATCTTCAATCTTGCATGCTTTATCCATTCCCAAACACATTTCTTCATCTCCCGATTTCCAGGCCCTAAAATTTGGCAAACACTGGAAAACGACGCCACCTTAAACTATGCTTTTCTTCCATCCCCATATTGTCCATTGCTTTGTCATTTTCTCTCTTCACTACTTCCCATAACCATTGTTCTACTCTTATCATGAATCCCACTATCGTGATTTTTATCCTTTGATATATCAGCTTTAGCATCGTCAGAGATGCAATGGGAACTGAAACTTCCCTATCCTCTAGCAGCATCATTCCTTCCAATCAAAACGTTATATGACTGGCATCATCATTTCTCCCCCCTTTCCTTCATAAGGCTTGCATCACAAGTTTTCCTAACTCATGATATGTGTGAAATACACACCAGCAATGCATCGTCTGATTTGTGATCCTTCTACAAAGTGAATTGATTTATCTTCTTTGACCACAAAATACATTACTCTGTAAAGGAAAACTCTTCAAACTTCCTTCTCTATTCAACTTGGTCCCAACACCCGATTCAAGGGAATTTCTCAAATTCTTACCTATTTTCAAGGTTAATCTATAATATTTTTTTAGAGATGATTATATTGATAAAATAAATAATTTTATTATGAAAATACTATCTTACTTCACTTCTATTTTTATTCAAATATTTTTCCAAAATAACTCTTCTATTCAATGTAAAAGTGTGTTCATCTCAAGAATTCCTCGATGGTTTTATAAGAGTATCTTCATCTATTTCAACACTCTTGTTGATTATTATGTATTGTTGGGATTAGTATTATTTGATATCATATATCATATTTAATTTAATGGTTTATTATTAGTTTGATTATGGGTGTTATATCTTAAAACAATTCACCAATTTACTCTGAATGGTTAGTTTTTATGCTTAATGTTCGGGGAAAGTTATTTACATTTCATATGTTAATTTCAATATGAATGTATATGTTGTTTATGATTATCCCCATTCATATGAGGAATGGTTTTGAATTAGTATGTTATGGTTGGGGACCTCTATATCTCCTCTATGAATGGGTAGGTCTCATGAAACAAACTATGGTCTTGGCACGAGGCCTTGAAAAATGTTTTTTTATGGTCTTGGCATGAGGACTTGACGGTATGGTTATGATGTCTGGTATTATGCATTCCATCATTATGAAACTAGTAATTGAAATTTCATGAAGTTATTAAACTAATATAATACCCATGATTATGGTTTTTTATGGAATTATTTATTCATATCTTATTACTTCCATAATGTGTTCAAGTTTATTTTTTGAAGGCATGTGTTTTTAATTATTCACCATGCCTAATGTTTGTGTTTATGATATCTTCTATTTTATTGATTACCCTTACTGAACAATTTATCTCACCCATTTATTATGTTTCATTTTTCCAAGACATGAAGAGGTATGTTATGAATGAAGTGTATGGATAACCTAGGAGTTATGGATGTTGTCAAAGGAATTTATATATTGTATTTCCTTTCATGTTGTAATGTTGAACTTTTGTATGTATTTGGTTTTCCAAAACTACTAATCTATTAATTCCTTTGGGATATGACTTTCTTGTAATCTTGCCAATATAATGAAATATTATACCAGCTCTAGGAAATTGTGGTTGTGTCTTTACAGACATGATCCTTGGAGAAGGTTTTTAATAAAATTAATTATACCCTAATCCCCCACCCCATATTGTATAATACCTTTTGGGGAAAATTAGTAACAAACATCAAGGTTATTTAAGAATCAACTATGGTTCAAGTTGAGATTAATTAACAATGTAGAAAAGTAACAGAAAGATGATATTGAGTACCCATGGAAGGTAAAGTCAGAATCTAATGAAATAAAAGTTAAGGATTCACATGGATCCTCGTGTACTATAGGTGTGACTGAAAGAGGAATCTAATGGTTTGGCTATTTTGGGGGAAAAAGATTCTCAGATTTAGGATCCATTATTATTACTAGTAACTTTTTTGATGTAAATATAAAAGCCTAACATTGATGAAAATATTATTTTCTAATCTAGATTCAAAATTATTCCATGAGAAAAAATGGAGTCTGGAGTATTTACTTATATGAAAGACTAACATTAGAAAATGTAGTGTTATGGAAGAAGGGTTTTGATTTTATTATGTAAGGTGTTTCAAGATGAATATATTCCAAAGTATATAATTTTTTAATTTAAGAATATTTTAATAATTTGAGGAGGTATAGTTTTTCAAATTTTTAGAGGATTAGTAGATGATGAGATCATAATTTTATATGATTTAATGTTATGGAGATCATCATTCAACTGAGTAGGTGATATTTTGTAATCTATAGTTTGAATTATGTTTTGTAGAAATTAAATAATAATTTCAGAATCTTAGTAGATACATAAAATTATGTTTTAATATAAAAAATATTTGGAATATTTAAGAAAATGAATAACCAAAAGTTAAATTATAATTAAGTTTATGTCAGAGTAATCCTAAGTTTCTAAAATTTAAAGAAGAGGAAGATGAAAAAAAAATAACATAACAATTATGTGAGGTAAGACCTAAGGTTATGATGGTAAGATATACTTCAAGATAAAAAATAAATATTCTCAATCCATGATTCACACTAAGATTTGAGGAATCAGAGAAGTCATTTGAATTATGACTTAAATGTGAAATTTTATCATCCATGCCATATTTATCGAAAGGAATACTACAAAGATGAGGTGGCACTCCATTTCATAGAAGTTTAAATATTTTGTTTTGGATATAAATGAGGATATCCCAATCATAAGAATATTTTGATACTTTTGATTTTATATATGATAGTATATTAAGATATCATAATGTTCATGTTCTAGATGATCATTTAAAGTTGAAGAATAAGATAGTTTAACCAGTATGTTTTAAAGGATTGTATTATTAAAATAATTAAAAGGGAAATCCTTGGTAATTAATAGTGATAAGTAGAAAATATTATAATTTGTTTAATTTTTAGTGAGATGATTCTAAAATTTAAGCCTTTATATGATATAGATAAATACAGGTGATCCCAATATGAAATAAGTTTCTAATTTTAAGACACTTGATACAATAAATCCAATGTGTGTGATATTATAGTAGAGTAAATATTATTTGTTAAAGACCCAGTTATGAGGATTACATCTTTCATTGGATGAAGATATATCTAAGAGTGAAAGAAAGATCTTGTTGAAGATTTATCTAAGGTACAATTGGATAATGGAAGCTACAAGTATAATCCAAGACCAACCAATTTGGAGGTTGAAGACTAGAGGGATCCAGTATAAACAACCTATCAAGAGATAGTTTTGGGAAAAGGAAGATCATTTACAATAAAACATATGGGTTATTGGTAATTTCTTTCCATGATTATGCATTTTAACCACCTCATAGTAACCACTTATAATAGTAGTATAAAATAGGTGTCTCGGACTCAACTCGAACATAGAAAGTAGTAGATTCTCACATTAGATTCAAACCTTATAAATATATTGTTTTGTCAGTATTTACTTTGTATGTTTCATATAGTGTGAATGTGTTTTTGGAATGATTGGATATATCTATATGTTCTAATCAATATAGAGTTTATAATACTAAAATGGGGGTAAAAGTTTGGGTTGGAATAATATAGTAAAATTATACAACATTGATTCACCCCCTCTTAGTGTGACTACACGATTCACTAGGAACCTGGCATTAATTCGTATATCCTTAAAATTTAGAGTATATTTTTTCATAAAATCACATTAACTTATACAAATTATAGTAATGATGTTAGAAAAAAGAGGACCAGTGATGAGTCTTAAAAGTTTTACAGTTCTTTCATTACTCTTTTTGAGACACTCTATACAAATAGAAACATTAACACTTATCCTTATTACAACTATAAATAATAAATTGATATAATATAAGTTATAATATGAAAGAAATAAATTATTTCACATACTCATTTGTTTAGATTTAAACTATTTGTTAAAGGTTTATATTAGTTATAAACTTACATCAAGAAAAGAAGAAAAGTGCATCGTGGTTAATTATCCCAATTTACTAAGGATATAAATGTCCCTAAGATAGAAAATTATTAGTAAATTGAATTACTATATGTCTATAATATAGAATCACATCTCTATTTGAGATAATGTGATAAATATATATTTTATTGAATTCAATGATCCAAATATAAATGAGTAGAAATAGGAATATAAACTTCACAATACGTAATTATAGGAATGGTTTTAAGGATACATACTGCATAGAAAATAAAAGAAAAAATAGAAATTGGTTTTCCTTCAGACATTTACGGTATATACAATGCAGTTAGAATATTGAACACTTTTCCTATAAGGATGTATTAAATGGAAGAAATATAAAATTTGAAATTTCATATGAACTACAAGTAGATTGCATGTACCAAAATCAAGATTTTTGTTTTGGTATTTCTTCCAATTGATTTATGTCCAAGAAGAATATATTCAATAACAAACTAGAAATGTATCATATGGTTTTTAATTATAAGTCATTATTATTTATTAATGGTTTCAAGTAACAACAAGGAATTGACAATGAAAGAACATTTCACACCAATTTCTATAATAAAATACATCAAAGTTATACTTTTCATAACAACCTTATATGATTATTAAATTTAGTAAATGGATATAGAGACCACATTCATTAATTAATACATTATAGAAGGTGTATATATGGAATAACTAGAAGGGTTTGTGACACCAAACTATGACAATATGGTATGCATGTTATAGAGATCAATTTATGGGTTAAACCAAGCATCAAGATCATAAAATATTTATTTTGATAATTACATAAGATAATTTGAATTTATTAAAGATAAATATATGTTATGTGTATAAAAGTGTTCAGTGAGAGAGTCATAACTTTAGAAGTTAGTTATATTGATAACATATCAAAAAATAATAGTATTATAATTACTTAAAACTATGTTTAAAAAATATTTCTCTAAGAATGAATTAAATTAGTAGTCTAAGTCTTTTGGAACAAGATCTACTAAGATAGTTATATGGGGTTATTGGGATCAATTCATAGTACATACATTGACATGTATTTAAAATACAATACTGTAAAATTCAAGAATAAATTTTTTCAAAGGTGGAATGGAATAACTCTCTCCTAGATTATGTGACACAACATAGGAAGAGATTAACATCATGAATACAAATCCATATTATTTAAAAATAGTTTCCATAATAAATTATATGACATATACTGAAATTTTGATATAACTTATGCATAATGAATGACTGGTAAATGTAAAATAGAACACACATAATTTCATTAGGTAAAATTCAGAACTGTACAATACTACTTGAGTCAATATGAAGGATATGTTCTTTATAGTTATATATGAGGGAATTATAAATATAAAATGGGTATGAAAAAACCTTCATAGAGTTCAATTTCATCTAATTTCCTAGTTATTCTATGGAAATAAGCAATTGAATCTTAATGAATATAGTGGTATCCATATCTATATATACTAATTATGTTTTATCTTAGAATATAGATAATGAAGTATTGTTAAATGTGAAATTATTTTTTCTATATCATGTATTTATACCAAGATAGTAAAGTATTATCATAATATATATTATCATAATATTATGACCATGGTACTAGCATGTATGTTAATTTTATAATAGATTATAAATGGTAAATACTTAGGGATATTACCTCTTATACGCTTTACTCAAATAGGTAAAGTTTTGTTAAGTAGATTAGGAATAAAATGATATGGTACGCCCAACAAATATTGTCATACCTAAATAGATGCATGATTATCATGTGATAGATAATGAGTTGAGAATCATTAGTAGTTAGATCTTCTGAAAGTAGGAATCTATTAGAGTTTGTTCCCTAGAATCAAAAAAGAATTTACTTTTTGATCCCCTGTATATTAATAAAAATCTTCTCTATGGGTTATTAATGGTCTTAAGACCCACATAATAGTACTTCCAACCTATATTTATTGGGAGAGATGGACCATAAATATATGGCTCACATTTGGGATTAAATAGACCAGGGGAAAATCCCCTGATCTTATTTGGATTGACCTCAAAAAACATGGGCCAACACATGCGATATACATAATTAGTTTCTATTTTATTTTAATTTTTTTCAATTTAATATATAATTTCCCATAAAAAACATATATATTTTATGTATGTGAGGAAAATATATATAATTTTATAATTTTGTGATATATATAATGTGTTTAATTTTAAATATTCATTAATATTAAGGGTTATTTATATTTTTAAAAGTTATTTTCAATCTTGATTATATATGGGATCGGACCATTGGCTTCTCCACTTAAACCATAGCTCATATAATAATAAATTTTTTATAGACACAATGAAATGTGTACCTAAATGGGAAAAAATATTTAGACCATTTTATATGGGCTTGGGCCGCATCAACACAGTCAAACCCATTATGGACTTCTAATCATGTCACATATTGATTTTTCGGTTGTTTAAAATTAATGTAATAATATCCTTGGACAATTTATCTCATTAAAAGTCTATAATAGTTCCCCATTATAATGAGAAACTATACATGTAGTGACAATATTCTTAAACACATGTCATATGGTTTAGATACCATTTTTATGGGGAATAGATGTTTATTGACAATCAGGTTTTAGGGGTTCATAATACATTGATATTTTCCATGAAATTCGTACTTTGTGACCTAAAACAAGGTAGGTCATAAGGAAAAGGTTGCCAATAGAAATTACACTTGTATTATATATCATTTAGTATCCTAATATGTGATTTTTTTTATTGGTCCTTATACTTAAGATTATTATTAATGTGTATAATGAATATCTTACATTGATGTATGGATGAAAACTACGATGACATTTTCCCTTAGTGATATAGAATACATTAGGTACATTATAATTGGTATGGAATTAGTTGAATAATTGAATAAAGATACCTTTCCTTCAATATTAATGGAATAACATATCTATGTCCTTTAGAGTGAAATAAAACTATTTTATGGGATCCATGACCATAGTAGCACTAGTAAAAAATCAATTTATGACATCTCCTTTTTCACATTAGTTATATATAACCAATTTTAAAATCTGTGAAAATTTATTTTTTTCATCGTTTCTATTATAACTGACATGAATAATAATTTTTCACCAAATTTTCACATGGGTTATATATGAACCAACATGAAAAAGAAATTTTCCATTATTTTTCATGTTAGTTCTAAATAACTGACAAAAACAATATCTTGTTCACATATGTTATTAAATAAACAACATGAAAAATAAATTTTGATATCTTTATCATGTTATTTTTTTAATAATAGATGTTATAAACCTTTTAAATTTTATGAATTATTGATGGAATGATTTCGATGTCTTCCATTCCCACAACGGAAGCTCTCATTTATCTCATGAATAAACCCTAACTTTGTAATTTCATTGATATGTAGGACTTCAATCTATTATTAACATCTTTATATACCATCAGGTTTCATCAGCCTCATAATTGTGTATCAAAGATAGATCTGATTATCTCTCTAGTAATCCTCGCACATTTTTTCACTATTTTTGGTCATTCCTTGTAGTGGAATCTCTAACCCTTATTTGTTCAATTTGGTAGACTCTATTATCACATTACCATCTTCATACACCCACAAATTTCACCGGCCACATCATTATTCTTTATAATATAGATCTTTTCATCTCTAAATAACATAATTTAAAATTAAAATATCTTTTAGAAAGTTTATTATTTTTATTAATTTTACATTCAACGAATTTTGTAAAGCAATCAAATTAAGAACATGAATTTAACTCTATATTGGTCTTAAAAATTCAAAATTTATATTTTTGGTTAAGTTGTAAAATATTTTTATCTTTATCACCTTTAATTCTTTATATTTATTGGTTATTTTATACCCAATACACAATCATGTAGAAAACATGACAGTTTTAAATCTTGATGAATCTATGCACCCTTCTTGGAAATTTCCTATGGATTTACATGATTACTTATTATCTTTTCACAATTGATTATTATTGATTATTATATTTTATATTCAACTTTTATTATCATAGATTAAATTATTACAAAACTATTAGTTTACTATGAGAAATAATAAAAAATATTCCTTCCAAAATGAAATAACATATCAATGTGTTCAATGGAAACATGAGAATAATTTTTTGAAACTAATTTATAATAAACATTTGTTTAACTGGAATCAATAAACATGGATAAAAGTATGTTATTTCCTTCTCACAATTAACACAAGAATTACCCTTCTTAAACTACAGGGAGAAAACACCTTACTTTTTCTAAGGTTTTTGAACATACGTGGATACATTTTTTGTATATTTTTTTTAGTCACAAATAAGTATATAATATCTAAATGAAAAATATAAATATTGGATACAATGATTAATATACATGAATTTGAATATTTTTTAGGATTATGCTTCAATTTAATATAGTTTTTCATCCAGTAAACTTTCTTCCACATGCGAAGAAAATAACATCATGCTCAATGTTATCCGTATTTAGCTTTGGTTTCATAGAAATATATTATAGTATATCCATTGAAATCGGAATAGTCATGGGATTTTTAACCATTCCTTTTGATTTTTCCCCCATAAGAAAAAATTTATTATCCTTTTTCATGTTCTTATCAATATGGAGAACCTTTCTCAAAAGATATTAACATGGTTTCTTCATATTGTTTATTATTTAATCATAAATGAAACTAGAGTAACTAGGTGATAGGGATGAAAAGAATGGAATTTATTGATTAATCCCATGTAATATTATAATTTACACATATATTCATTACATATTTATTTTTATAACTCATATTAGAATTTAGAATCCCCATGTTGAAGAAATAAAATTAATTGTTTCATGTATCATGACCCTACTTAATATCATTTTTTTTAAATGAGAATCATTCTATTATATGTATATATTCTATATATGGTTTTATTGATATAATTTATATAATTTTATAATTTTATAAGGTTATATGCATTTATTTTTACTTTATAAATGCTTGAAATCAATCTATTCTTAAATTTCCTATGGATGAATGAATTTTTGCATCACAATTTTCTATTTTCCATGTAATGATTCCCTTATTTGTTTTCTATATTATTAAATTTCATTTCTAATCTCAATATTTTATAAATTACTCTCTATGTAATAATGGTTAATAAAAAATCTAGATTTAATATCTTCTTATTTTTCAATGTAATTTTATAATTCTATTATAATGTAATTTTCATCTACGTCAACACCTTTTAATGATTATTATTCTCCACTTGATATATACTATAATGAGACCAACAAAATTAATTTTTAGTATATATTAAGATAAAAAAAAATTTAATCCTTTTTAATTAAATTTATTTATCCTATGTTCAATAAGATATGTTTGGATTATTATTATTTTCTCATTTATATACTATTAAAATTTAAATTTAATAATTATTTTATGGGTGAATTTATTAAAACCGTCCAATTTATTTTAAATATATTATCTTTTTTAACAACCTATTTTCTTTTATGACGTTAGAAAATTTTACTTTTTATTACTTTATATACTTTATTATCATTGAAATAATATATTATTTCAATATATAACTCACATTTGTCACCATGATTTTATTTTGATAAGATATTTTTTATATTTATTTTTGATATTTATTATTGATAATAATGAGTTGAACTTTGATTATAGAACTTAGAATAAGTGATGAATATGAGGAAGGTTTTGAATCTTTTATGGAATTTTTTAATTGAAATTTTTCAAACAACGACATTATTTTGTCCATGCCTAAATTTTTTAAATGTAAATAAGTTAAAAATCATAGATATCAAAGATCATTTAATTTTTCATGGTTTTAATCTGGGTTAGAACCCATCATTTTGGCATTGTGAAACTGCACAAAATTTTTGATCTATTAATCATGATGCTTTTCAAGATGCTAACTCTGGTGAAATTGAATAAAGGATTCAAGATAACGAATTAGTGATAATTGATAAAGAACCAAAAAATCAAGGTCTGTATGGTGATGCTAAAAATGTATTATATTCTGGTTATATGAAATTTAAAATTTTTTCATCAGTGTTAAGATTGATTATCTTGAAGGAGAAAAATAGATATAGTGATAACAGTTTTATAGATTTGTTGTAATTTTTGAAATATATCATTCCTAAAGAAAATTATCTTCCGGATTAACAATATAAAGAAAATAAAATATTATGCCCAATGGGATTAGGGTACAAAGAATTAGACGCATGAATGAATTATTGGGTTCAATATAGAATGAGTATTAATTTCTATCAAGTTTTCCAAAATATCAGATGTCATGGTATATGTTGAAAGAAAAATTACATATTGATTCAGCATTTATAGAGACCCCTACAAAGTCATTTTCATATCTTCCTCTAATTCCACGTTTGAGATATTTATTTGAAAATTTACATGGTGAAAAATGGTTAAGATGGAATATATATGAATAGATATGTGATAGAAAATTATGACATTTAGCAAATTTTCCATGGAATAATAAAATTGATCAGTAGTTCCTATATTCAAAAATTAAGTACGAAATCTCAAGATTGGATTTTTCATAGATGGACTGAATCCATATTGAAGCCTTAGTAGTACACATAGTTCATGACCCATTTTATTGGTAATTTACAACTTATCTCATGAATTTTATATGAATCAAAAGTATTTCATGTTGAGTTTGATGATATCTAGAATAAAAATATCCAGGAAATGATATAGATGTTTTCTTGTAACCATTTATTGATGATTTTAAAATCTTATGGAATGATGGTATTAGGGTGTATGATTCTTATAATATGGAATATTTTAAATAGTATGAAATGATTTTGATCACCAAAAATGACTTCCCGGCGTACGGAATTTTTTTTGAATATAATGTTAAGGGGTATATATCACGTCCAATTTATGAACAACAGACTTCGTATTTTCAACTTCATTATGGGATAAAAATAGTATGCATGGGTTATTGAAATTTATTTCTATGGATCACCCTTTTAGAATATTAAAAAATGAATTCAAGGGATCAAAAGAATTTTATATGACTCTAAAACATTTATCTACATATAAATATTCTGAGAGGGTAAAAAACAATGATGTGACATTAAAAAGACACATAAATCTAGTAATGATAGAAATAGTTATATCAAATTATCAATATTTTATGAGATACTACATGATATATATCATGAGTTCAAACAAAACATTGATGTCAAGAATGTGGGCAACAAAATTTGTTACAGTTTTATTAGAACATTGTTATATATTAAAGGAAACACTAAAGATGGTTTGAATGAAATATTAGACTTACTCTCAATGGGAATATGTTTCGAGTTAGATCTCACTCCTAATGGAAGGTGAAATTTCCTACTCCAGACTTTTCATACATTATCCAATACAGAGAAAATTATATTTTTTTCATTTTCTTCATGATTTCAAAGTCTCATAAGGTTATTCATTAAATGTAAAAAAATATTACTTTATTGGATTTGAGTTTGAAAGGTAAGAAGTATAATTATTATAACATCATGATGCTAAAACTATTACTAGTTCCATTGTGTGAAATATTTCCCATCTGTGTCTGAATGACTTTAATGAAAGTGTGTTATTTTTTCAATTTAATTTGTAATAAGGTGATTTATCTAAATGCATTGAATAATTTGGGTAATGAAGTAATTTCTATACTTTTTTAATTGTAAATTCATTTTCCACTATATTTTTTCAATATCATGGTGCATTTAATGGTTCATTTTGTGTAAGGAATAAATCATTGCAGACCTATATATCCACATTGGATGTATCATTTTAAAATATATATGAATATATTAAAGGGTTATTTTAAGAATCCACATCAACCTAAAGCATCTATTATTGAGAAGAATATTTCTGATGAGGTTACAGAGTTTTGTACAAGCTACTTTTCTTTATTGGGGAACATTGGTTTGCTTCTATAGTTCCATGAAAGAATTAATTATTGGGGAAAGGGGATTCGTGACTTGAAAGTAAAATCTTTTATAGGTGAATAGATAAACAATCTATACTTATACATCTTGAATATCGTAGATGATTCTAAACCATATATAACATTTCATATTAATTTTTTGAGACAATGTTATCTAAATAATAAAGATATATATATTTTGAATGATCATAACAAATAAATTTTTCCATAGTTTAAATAGATTTTTATTGGTAGGTCAGATGCATCAGAAAAATTAAGAAGGGTAGTGGGTGGTCCAAGTATTAATTTTATAAAAGGGTTGGGTATGACATAAATGGATATACATTACATATGAAAGATCGGGAAAATAAAAGTGAAGTTCAGAATAGTAGTGAATTGGTGTCTGTAGAAGCAATTAATTTTTCAAGTGTTGAAGACAAAACCCCAATTTTTGCATTATGTTCATATTGTTGAGTCATTGAAGAAATATAGTAGGTTTATTATATTAAATTTCAAGTTCCAGGGATTAATTGAAAATGGTTTATCAGTAACAACAGCGTCAGATATGATGATTTTGGAATGTTACTTGTTAATATCAATAGATTGGAATACATAGCCAATCATTTTATAATGGAAACACATGAAGAAAAAAAAATTATATGTCCTTCATCAATCCTATATGCAGGGTTCTATCATTTTACAAGTAAAAAATAGTATGTTGGTGATGATAAACTTGAAAAAGATGATGATTTATGTGAGACCCATACTTCAATGGAAATATTAATATAAAATGTTGTCTAGAACATCGTAGACATGGTTTGTGAAATAAGGAGTGATCATGATGATGTAATTTGGTAAGACAATCCATTATTACTTTCAAAATATTACAATTAACATATGTTTATTTCTCTTTTAATTTTTAAAATTTCATAAAATGTTAGATATTTTAATTTTATTTTCTTTATTAAAACATGTATTATAAAAAATAATAAAAATTATTTGTTTATATTATATATTTTCTAGTTTACTGTGTTTACCCTTATGTAACTTATCAATTAATTGATTTTGTTGAAAATAATTTATTTTAAATAAAATATGTTAAATGAAAAATATTTTATAATAATATATTGAAAAACTATTATTTTTGTGATAAAATGATTTATTAGGTTGCAGCGTCTTTAATATTCACACACCATTTTTGGATTTTTTTTTTCATTAATTTATATGACATTTAATATCTCATTAATATTGTTATAATTTTAGTTAACTATAAAAAAATATGAATAAATATTTTTTAAGTTTATTTTAGTTTACTTTTTCATTTGATAATTTTTTCATTTTTTATTTACATTATTATTATAATAGTTGATTTTTTATAGACGTGTATTAATTTTTTGTTGATTTAATTTTTAGGATAATGAGATATCAATATAGTGATCCACCACATACTTTTTGAGATGATCATACTCATACCTCTAGGGAGGAATGTAAAAAATTCTCCTTTTGATGATCCACATCCTTCTTTAAAAGAGACATCTACTCCCATTGGTACAAAGAAGAGTTTGAGGGTTGGTAAACATGGCAGCACACGTTTACCAAAAAATATCAGTTTCCCATAGCCAGGACCAGAGGATACCAGTAGAACTTGATGATAATGATATTCTAAGAAGGCTAAATTCAAAACAATTCATGATTTTTATATCATTTCTGGATATAGTAAAAGTTAGTATTTTGATTTATTATTGGAAAAGTGTGGAAAAACTGACACCATCTCTTTTATGGGAGATCATTTTGGTAAGATCACTTGTTATTATTTTAATTCTCTTGAAATGTTTATAATAACATATTTTTCTATCTTCTTATCAAATGACCTATGATATACCTGATACTAGAGGATTTAAGGGGATTTTTTTCATTTTCTACTTGGAGATGGAGGGATTTCAAATCATCCCTCATATCAAATTTTATTTTTGGTCATACACTACATCATAATCCATGCGATATGTATCCGTTTATGGATAATACATGAAAGAAATTTGTTGAAAGTAGAAGAGAAGAAGAATTTTTTGTAAGTGAATTGTTAACTTTTAGAAGATTTTTTATATAAATGATCTTTTTAATGATTTATTTATGATTTATTTATTTTTAATTTAAAGAAATTGAGAATATCTCATCCGGAGATCAAATCTAAATGTATTCCCTCATACATTATCTCAGCGATGGTATATATTTTAGAAGAACAAATAATGAATAAAAATTTCAAAAATTGAAAGTTGAGACTTCAAGATCTAAAAAGGATTCCCCTCCATCCCCCTGACTATACATGGAAAATGGAAGAGATCGTAGATGAGTAAAAAAGAAAAATATCTTATGGGAGAGTCAAGGGTTATGGATAATAGGATTATAAGATGTTTACTTTATTTATTTATTTGATTTAATTATATTATTTATATATTTTTATTCATTACAGATTTTATCAAATATTTCATAAACGATTCTCTTGAGGATATGATAACATAAAGGGTATTTTTACCAAAGATTATATAGAATTTTTTAGCTACTGTAATGGGAAAGATTGAACACTCGGGTTGCGTATGAGGATACCTAGTGGGTGTATCGGTGAAAAGAATGTTTCAAAATTCTATAGCTTCTTCAATGGAGGGTGTTCATAAATAAATAGAATCTTTAGAGGCTGATGTTTTGGATATTCATGTGATGATGGTGGATGGGATTAGAGCATCAGTATGGTCAGTGTTTGTAGACATGAAAATACAATTTTAGACTGCATCTACCACTCCTCCACCTCTTCCAGAAACTCCAACCCCTCCACCTCCTCCTGCAAAGACACACTACTTATCCAACTCCTACACCCCCTTCGCCAAATCTTCCCAATTATTTTGAGTTATATGTTGATGATCTCCAGCATCATATTGTTTCATATGGGTTAATATTTTAAATTGAATATATTATCCATCGTAAATAGATATAGATAGAGAATTATAGGTTCATTGTAAAGGATATTATAGATAAATCAGCTGGAGTACCATTACCAATAGATGAGGTGAGTACAATTGGAAAATTTTGTCCATCTAGAATTCTAATATATACTACCATAGAGGTGTGTGTATATTTTAATTTTTCTTCATTTTTCATTTTAATTTTTTTTAGCATTTTATTGTTTACATATTTATTTATTTTTTTACAAGAAAAAATTAAAGGAAAAGAAATATTGTATAGACAATAACATATAAAAGGTTTTATGAATTTAGATAAAAATTCTAGTAGTCTTGATATATTGTAAACATATTCAAATTTTTTTATGGACTTTTATGAGATTAAACTTGAATTTGTTATTTCTAAACGTGCAATTACTATGGCTCTTTTGAAAAATGCTATCATGGAGCTTGTAATTATAGATCAAATGAGAATAAACATAATGAAAGGTTTTTCCATTTAAGTTTTAACATATATTCTAATATCTCATATTTTTTGTGTATTATTTTTAGATATTATATGGATTGTTTTATAAACTAGGTGCTAAGAAGACATATGATTCTGAGGCCCGGTGTGCTTGGGAAAAATGTTTGAAAAATATTAAACTATTAAATAGCACACCCATGTGGTTTTCCTAAAAAAATTAGAATAACCCCTAAATATATTCCTATATTAGAAATCAGAGGGCACCATTGAATCTAGAATAATGGCTTTACTGTAGATCTGACCTAACATTGGTCATTGCAGGTCATTCTTGAAAAAATTATTGGGGACGGGAAATTAATAAAATAAATTAATTGAAATATTTTTCTTATTTTTATTTGACACTAAGAATTTATCATCAATAATTATACGTCTATGTATTTTTTTCTCATGGATGGCTGATAAACCCTATAGACCTACACTTCATTGGTGGAGGACGTTCTTGGTGGATGACAACGTATCAGGATTGGGTCATGGATCACCACACCAGTGGAGTTTGAGTATCTCATAAATAGATACAATAAAATCATTCCTCATCAATTATTGATTCAAACCCCAAGTAGGGTGTGTGTTTAAATTTTTTAAGTCCTCATTCTCAATTTCTGTGATGATCACAAATCAATCGATGAAAATTTTGGTTTGTGGATCGATCGCCTTGTGAGAATGGTTTTATTCTGTTGGATTTTTGTTGGATATTCCTCATTGTTATTCAATATACTTCATTTATCATTTTTATGGAAATAGATCTAGGTCAAAAAAAATAATGGTTGAGGTTCATTCCTCAAGTTTTTGATTTATTCTTATATCCCTCTTTTCTTTTTCATTACAGGCCACCCCTTAGTTTGTGGTTCAACTCCCTACCGATGGATCAATCATTGAATGTGTTATTCTTAGTGAAATGATCATATATTGTAGATTAGTACTTTTTGTGATGCAACTAAGCTATGATGGAAATGGTCGTAGACAGATTGAGGTGGTTTATGAACCCCTAATTTTTGAGATTCGGACATGGAAGACAAACAGGATGAACACCTTCGATTTTCTACTAGATTCAATGGTTGGGGTGTGTTTTTTCGATTAAGAGACTCGTCTAGAGAAGATATTCATAATTCATCTTGATTGAAACCAGATCCAAATGCAGCAGCAATAAGGATGTGATCAGGATAAAGAAATAGGGATTCTAGAAAATATTATATCACATAGCATGTATTCCGAGATTACATGGAATCTGGGGCCCCCTAGAGATGGTGCTAGGGTTTTTTCGGAGTTAGTGATCACACAAAATTTCAACCCTATCACATGGTGTGTGCCCCTCCCTGATATACTATGCATATACTTTAGAGATTAAACAGACACGTGAAACAGACCACGGACAGATGGCATGTCATGTACTTAGACATGGACACAACTTGGCGTATATGGACTGATACATGGACAAGGTTTCAGTACACAAACACATCTAGGAAACACGTTCTTGATACCATATGTCTCTACATTCTATGTACTCATTCTACAGACCATGAATATGAAGACTACATGTCATTTGATCCTCTTCTACATGAGTAGGACTTGGGATAGCTGGACACACTATGTACCCACTAGGACAAGTAATCTACTCCCACCAAGAGTGTTTGAGGCTATTGTTTTCCTAGATTGGACAAGTATAGGTGAATTGTGGTCCATTATTCCTTCCCTAGAGGGTATAGTGCAACATTCCATCCACATTAATGTATTTTTATCCCTTCTAGAGTTCGAGTCTCAAATAGAGTTGTGGTTTCCATCCGTGAGACTGTAGTGTGATCCTATATCATCCCTAGTTGGAGTTTTTGGAATCAGTGTAACATCCCTTAGTAGGGCATTGATCCTCCATATAGTATGCCACATCATTAGGGTTTGTGTAATCATTGTAATGTGATTCCCTATGTAGAAGTTTAATCCATATTAGGTTTATGGTGTCCCATAGAAGTTTTGGGCTTGACCCCCTCTATGTGTATCGTAGTCTTCTTTGACCAATGTGTTCTATTTTGGTGGGTCCCAAATGAACTATACCTCTTTTTTTAGAGTCTATGATAATATCATGTTCCTATGAGTGAGTTATCCTAGAACAAACATGCTTTGAGCATAATCTTATGGTTGGAAATTGGTTATTAACACAAGATGTCATGGTGTATCTCCTAAGTTTATATGGGTTCCTTGTTATAAATTTATTGTTTTATCCTTTATTAATATCACTCTACTTGGTGGTCCATGTTTAGTGTTTTTTTGGTGTCGTAATAAGTACTTTTAAACTCACCCCTACATGGGCTCTGCCCACACGTATCGTGTCTTATGCCAACAGCATCCCTTTTGATGATGTCATGGGATGATAGGAAGTGGTTGGAGTGTAGCTGGATCTTGACATTACGAGGTATCTATCCGGAGTGTACATAAGACTCAATCCTCACCCCGGTAGCAGGTTGGACTCTTTACAGTTTTGGTTGGGCTTCTTTTTTTCCACTTTTCTTTTTACAGTACTTTCATTGTCATACTATGTTGTGGGATCTAGGATGTATTCATGCATTCTTTCTATTGTTTTACATTTCATCATTTGGGTGGCTTGGAGATGAGTGTGTGTGTGTGTCTGTGTGTATTTTATTTAGTCTAATTATAACATCCCAAGTAAGTAATGAATAAAAGGTATTTTTATCTATGTCTATTAATGAATTAGATAGTGTTTTAGAGGCTTAAAATGAGAATAAATCCAATCTTAAGCCTGGAATACACTATTATTTTTAAAAGATTGTTTTACTGCCTTTTGATGGAAAACCATTTTTAAATCAAACTTTTGACTTTTTTATAAGATCTATTTGTCAAAATAAACTTATTCTTTATGATTGGATCATTGAAATTTACTTTGGGTAAATTTTTGGTATTTTTCTGATAAAGTTCATTTTTTTAATGAATAGTGAAAAATGTTGTATTTTAATTCAAAACATCTTTTTAATCTAATTTATTTATATGATTATATTATCTTTTGAATTGGTTTTAATGTGAAATTAGAATATATTTTTACCATTTAATCCAATGGTGGTCATTGGAATCAATTTCACTTTGAAATTGGACTTAAACTAGTGTCAATATTTTGATACTTATTATTTCATAAAAACACGCTATTTGTCATGACAGCGGGAGTTAATTATTAAATTAATTAATGTAACTTATATGATTTGAATTTTTTAAAATAGACATCATTTTTGAATTCAGAATATCAAATATAGCTTAGGGTTAAGTTTTGATATTTTTCTGAAAAACATCAATTTTTGATGAATAGTGAAACCACTAAGTGGTAGTTAAAGAAACTGATTTTTCATTTAAATGAAACTTTGCCACTTCTGCGATTTGATTTTCAAAAATCCGACATACATGGTTGTCATTAAGAAGTAAAATTTGGTTCAATGAGATTAAAATAATTTTTTTGTGAACAGTAACTTTTAAGTTCTTAATCGCGATTAGAGGTAATTAGTGTAGTTTAAGGTAAAAATAATGTTTTAATAATATGAGATGAGCTTGACACATGTCCTACATTTATTGGATGTGTCATGGCCGACCAATAAAATCCATGGGTCAACTAGGGGACCCCATATAGCCACTTTGGAAGAAAATGACATTAATATCTTTTTATTTAATGTTAAAGTAAAAATGTCACAAACATAAGTTGTTTTACTAAACCAATTTTTAAATGGGGTTATACAAGTCATATTTCTGACTATCAATATTTATTAGAAATCTAAAAAGATTTCCTACATCATGATATATTTTTTATAATTTTTAGACATTAAATAAATTAAATTATTTATGACATCATGATGATGCAGCGATTACCTCATTAATAAACGATTTAAATAAAATGAAAATATAATGTAGAATTTAAGACTTACACTTGTCAAATACATATTGGATGAGTTTATTTCGAACCCTTATCACTTTATCCTTGAAATACATCAATTCTAGACCTCTAAAATCCGAAACTCATTTGAAAATAAAGTAACCTTTTATAACTTTCCAAGAGTTCCCCTCCTCTCCTCTTATAAAAGGAGCCCACCTCTACCACCTTACCCACACTTCCAAAGCATTTGGATCGACCAAACCCTACCCATTTTGTCTTTCCACATCCCTCTATAACTCTTAGAAGCCTCACATTAGGCAGAAGACTTACCAAGGAATCCTTTGAGCTCAAACCAAAGGGAGTTACCCGATTTTAAGGAAATGTCTTCACTTGAGTCCTTTTGCTTTATTTTGCTTCTCCAACCCCCTCAACTCTTTTTATTCATTTATTTTGTAACAAATCCAGTATCTTCAATATACTAGGATGTTTTTATAAGAATTATTCAAGATACAATTATACACACCTACATCTAATGGTTAAATAACATACTGTTTCCGTGGATGGCGAATTTCTGCCTCACGAAACGATGATTGTTCAACACTCATATAACACCTTAAAAGGTGGCCATTAAGATGTAATTATATTTATATATGATATATAATATGTTTATGTTTTACTTAATCTTATGTATTTTTCATTTATGTCATACCGTTATGGTTTCGATTATGGGTAAACGCGATATCTTCATTTTAGGAAGTGCGGACTACCGCCCCCTCAAAGTGATTTGATTCGTTAATGCCATATGTGGGAAGTATAAAGGATGTAATTAATGATTTTATATATGATATTATACTTAAATTATAATATACCATTATATCATTATGATTCCATTTCATAAAATATGAAATAGAAATGAAAGTAGCGTTCATGCGTACGTACGGCTTACCGTCTCCATGAACTGTGCATTTCATTTCTTACCTCTAAACGTTATGTAATATTATAAATGCATGTATATACTGGATATGTATGATATATATGATATCTAAATCATGAGTATAACTCTGGATATAATGGATACATGAACAACTTGTAATTATAAATAGTTTATTTTTGACTCAAGTACCAATGATCGTTAAAATGATCGTTAATAACTTAAATAATTACATAGTGTTCATGACATGGTAATAAGTGATATAAAAGCAATAATGAACTTGAAAAAGGTTATTAAGCAAGTAGAAATTAACTCAAGTTTATTATTCAGGAGGTTAAAGAATGATCGAGTCAAGTCGGACCCGAGGTATGGGACTTCGTCTCAATCTCCTTTCATTGAGGCATATTTTGTTTTATACACAACCTTCTTTTGTATTCTGTATAAACCCCTTTGACTTTTTCGTTTATTCAAAAGAAATATTTTTTATACAAAGCGTTTACTAAATGACAAAAGGGAATGTTTTTTTCGTACGTATGCGGCGACAACGACTTCTCCGCCGCCGAGACCATTATTTGAGTTTTGGATTCCTCTACAAGACATACTATTTTTTTAAAGAAAAATAAATACCATGTTTTAATTTTCTTTTATTTTGGTATTGAAAATGGTTTTCATAATTTCATTATTATATCAATGTGTTTTATTAATATATAGTGATTGACATGTGGAAATGTTATGTTTCCTTTATGTATGTTTTATGTGATACGATTATGTTATGGTTCTTGGGCATTATTATGAAGACGGGTGGTTCCGTGATATACTAAGGGAAGGTGAGCCTTATATAGCTCTCCAACGCATTGGGTAACGTGAAGGAGTGAAATGTTAAGGTTTTTCCGAAGAGATTTAGGGAATATACTGTGATGGGTATTCCAAACGTAACCAAGAGGGTTACTCCCTACGTAAGAATGTTATGAATGCCTCAAGTTACCTTTATGTCTTATGATTTCTATGATTTATTCATGATTTGATGAGGTATGTTAAAGTGCTTGTGTTTTATGGGAAAATTATGATTTCATTCTTATGTATATATGTACCCATTTTTCCTTTCAATATTTTTATATCCCTTACTATGCTTTTTATGCTCATCCCATGTTTTTGAAATGTTTTTCACATGTCAAGGGAAAGGTACATGATATGATGATAGTGTCAAGGAAGTGTCAAGAAAGAATCCATGTTTTATTTTAAATATGTTTCCATTGATGGGAAAAATGAATACTATCTTTTATGTAACCACTTTGTTTAAATGTGGAATGTAATGCATGTTTTATGATCTAATTCTCTAAAACTCTAAACCTGAAAATATCTTCAAGGTGTAATCTTGTAATAACTCAAGATTAAGTAAGGATTAAGGATGGGGCGTTATAGTTGGTATTAGAGGTCAGTTTAGATAACATTAAGAGTTAGAATTTTATTAAATGATTATACAAAAATATTTTTTTATGGTCAAATTGAAGTGATATAGCATTTAAAGATTACCATGTTGCTTCACCTAAGGTATTTCTGTGATAAGAGTGGTTTTCCATAGAGGAAACAGAGCAGCTTTTCTGGGAAGGCATACAGAGGGAAATGACTTTTCAAATCAGTATCCTGAGATGGTTAGAATCAGAACTAAATAGTTTGTTGCAGTGATGGCTCAGTTGACTCAGGTAAAAAATGTTGGTTGTTTTTATTGATGATATTTTGGTGTTTTCTAAAAGTAAAGAGGAGAATGAAAGACATTTAAGGTTTATCTTGAAAACCTTGAATGAAAATAAATTGTAAGGGAAATTCAGCAAGTGTGGGTTTTGGTTGCAAAAAATTTCTTTCCTTGGTCACATTGTTTATAAAGATGGGATAACCATTGATCCTGCAAAAACAAAGGTTGTTAAAGAATGGCCAAGTCCCACAAATGTAACAGAGATTCGTAGTTTCCTTGCTTTGGAAGGATATTACTGAAGGTTTGTTAGAAATTTTTCACAGTTATCTAGTCCAATGACTAAGCTAACTCGGAAGAGTGTTAAGTTTATCTGGACAAAAGAATGTGATGATTGTTTTCAGGAATTGAAAAGAATATTGGTGAATGCACCAGTTTTGGAACTACCTTCCATGAATTGGGAGTTTGTTATCTACATTGATGCTTCATTGAAAGGACATGGGTGCGTCTTAATGCAGAATGATCACTTAATTGCTTATGCTTCACGACAGTTGAAAACTCATGAGGTAAATTACCCTACACATGATTTTGAATTAGCTGCTGTAGTTTTCGCTCTAAAAATTTAGAGGCATCATTTGTATGGAGTAAAGTGTGAAATATATACCGATCACAAAAGTTTAAGGTATATATTCACTCAAAAAGAATTGAACATGAGACAGAGGAGATGGCTAGAATTAATCAAGGATTATTATTGTACAATTCATTACCATCCGGGAAAAGAAAATAAAGTGGTTGATGCTTTGAGTCGAAAAAGTAATGCTTCCTTAACAATGTTGTGTTTGGAACGTGATCCTTTGGTTAAGGATTTGATGAAATTTGGAAGAGAAGTTTTTGGTGCAGGATGTTATTCTGTTTTGTTTCATGTATCAGTGAAATCTTCTCTATCAGACATAATCAAGCAAGCACAGAAGCACGACAGTGAGTTGCAGAAAAAGGTAGAGCTGGTTCAGAAGGGTAAGTTGCCTGAATTCAACATTGATAATGATTGTGTTTTGAGATTTGAGAAGAGATTGTGTGTGCCTTGTGATTCACAGTTAAAGAGAGAGTTGTTATGTGAAGCTCATAGTTCTCTGTTTTCAGTTCATCCAGGCAGTACTAATATGTATAGAGATCTTCGGGAGTATTACTGGTGGGATGGAATGAAAAAGGATATTGCTGATTTTACTGTGAAGTGTTTGAATTTTCAGTAGGTTAAAGCAGAGCAGGAGTTACAGAAAGGGATGCTTTATCCTTTACCAGTGCCAGAGTGGAAATGGGAAAATATATCCATGGACTTCGTTGTGGGATTGCCGAATACACCTCGAGGTAATAATGAAATTCGGGTTATTGTTGATCTCTTGACTAAATCTGCTCATTTCCTTTCTATACAAGATACTTTTTCCCTAGATCAACTTTCCCGTTCGTATCTTAAAGAGATAGTCAGGTTACATGGAGTTCCTCTCTCCATTGTATCTGATCGTAATCCCAAGTTTACAACTAACTTTTGGAAAGGCCTTCAGAAGTCGTTGGGTACTGAATTAAATTTTAGTACATCTTTTCATCCTCAATCAGATGGGCAGTCAGAACGAACAACTCAGAATTTAGAGGATATTCTACGTGCTTGTTCGATGGATTATTAGGGAAGTTGGGACCAAAATCTTTCTTTGGTTGAATTTTCATATAATAACAGTTTTCATTCCAGTATACAGATGGCACCATTTGAGGCGTTATATGGGAAGCGGTGTCGAACTCCAGCTTTCTGGGATGAATTGGGTGAAAGGAAGCTGATGGGACCAGAATTGGTAGAAGAGATGGCCGAAAAAGTTCAGCTGATACAGAAACACATGAGAACAGCTCAGAGCAGGCAGAAGAGTTATGCGGACAATAGGAGGAAGGATCTCTCTTTTGAGGTAGGTGATCATGTTTTTCACAAAGTATCACCATGGAAAAGTGTGATGCAATTTGGTAAGAAAGGAAAGCTCAGTCCAAGGTTCATTAGACCATATGAAATTCTAGAGAGAGTAGGATCAGTTGCATATCGAGTGGCTTTACCTCCGAGTTTATCTTAGGTACACAATATTTTTCATGTTTCGATGCTGGGAAAGTACATGCCAGATCCATCTCATGTTTTGAGTCCAGAGGTAGTTCAGCTGGAATAGAACCTATCTTAAGAGGAACAACCGGTCCAGATTCTTGACCACAGGGAGAAAGTGTTATGGAATAAGGTGATTCATCAGTTAAAGGTTTTGTGGAAAAACCACATGATTGAACAGGAAACATGGGAATCTGAAAATGCAATGAGGGCTAAATACCCCCACTTATTCGATAAGTAAATAAATTGCGGGGACGCAATTTTCTAAAGGGGGGAAGGATGTCACATACCAAGTAAGTAATGAATAATATATTTTTTTTTTCTATTTCTATTAATTAATTAGATAGTGTTTTAGAGGATTAAAATGAGTATAAATCCAATCTTAAGCATGGAATACACTAATATTTTTAAAAGATTGCTTTACTGCCTTTTGATGGAAAACCATTTTTAAATCAAACTTTTGACAACTTTATAAGATCTATTTGTCAAATTAAACTTATTCTTTAGGATTGGATCATTGAAATTTACTTTGGGTAAATTTTTCGTATTTTTCCGATAAAGTTCATTTTTTAATGAATAGTGAAAATGTTGTATTTTAATTCAAAACTTCTTTTTAATATAATTTATTTATATGATTAGATTATCTTTTGAATTGGTTTTAATGTGAAATTATAATATATTTTTACCATTTAATCCAATGGTTGTCATTGAAATCAATTTCACTTTGAAATTGGATTTAAACTAGTGTCAATATTTTAATACTTATTGTTTCATAAGAACACGCTATTTGTCATGACAGCGGGAATTATTTATTAAATTAATTAATGTAACATATATGATTTGAATTTTGTAAAATAGACATCATTTTTGAATTCATAATATCAAATATAGATTAGGGTGAAGTTTTGGTATTTTTCTGAAAACTTCAATTTCTGATGAATAGTGAAACCACTAAGTGGTAGTTAAAGAAACTGATTTTTCATTTAAATGAAACTTTGCCACTTCTGCGATTTTATTTTCAAAAATCTGACATACATGGTTATCATTAAGAAGTAAAATGTGGTTCAATGAGATTAAAATAATTTTCTGGTGAATTGTAACTTTTAAGTTCTTAATCGCGATTAGAGGTAATTAGTGTAGTTTAAGGTAAAAATAATGTTTTAATAATATGAGATGAGCTTTACACATGTACTACCCTATTTGGATGTGTCATGGCCGACCAAGACAATCCATGGGTAAAATTGGGGACCCCATGGAGCCACTTTGTAAGGAAAATGACATTAATATCTTTTTATTTAATGTTAAAGTAAAAATGTCACAGACATGAGTTGTTTTACTAAAACAATTTTTAAATGGGCTTATACAAGTCATATTTATGAATATAAATATTCATTATAAAGATAAAAATATTTACTACATCATGATATATTTTTTATAATTTTTAGACATTAAATAAATTAAATGTTTTATGACATCATGATGATGGAGCGATTACCTCATTAATAAATGATTTAAATAAAATGAAAAGATAATGTAAACTTTAAGACTTACACTTTTCAAATACCTATTGGATGAGTTTATTTAGAAACCCTTATCACCTTATCCTTGAAATACATCAATGTGGGACCTCTAAAATCCGAAACTCATTTGAAAATAAAGTAACCTTTTATAACATTCCAAGAGTGCCCCTCCTCTCCCCTCATAAAAGGCCCCCACCTCTACCACCTTACCCACACTTCCAAAGCCTTTGGATCGTCCAAACCCTGCCCATTTTGTCTCTCCACATCCCTCTATAACTATTAGAAGCCTCACTTTGGGCATAAGTCATCCCAAGGAAGCCTTTGATCTCAAACCAAAGGGAGTTACCTGATTTTAAGGTAATGTCTTCACTTGAGTCCTTTTGTTTTATTTTGCTTCTCCAACCCCATAAACACTTTTTATTCATTTATTTTGTAACAAATACAGTATCTTAAATATACTAGGATGTTTTTATAAGAAGTATTCGACCTACACTTACACACACCTACATCTAATGGTTAAAGAACATACTGTTTCCGTGGATGGCGAATTTCTGCCTCACGAAACGATGATTGTTCAACACTCATATAACACCATAAAAGGTGGCCATTAAGATGTCATTATATTTATATATGATATATAATATGTTTATGTTTTACTTAAACTTCTGTATTTTTCATTTATTGCATACCTTTATGGTTTCCATTATGGGTAAACGCGATATCTTCATTTTCGGAAGTGCGGACTACTGCCCCCTCAAAGTGATTTGATTCGTTAATGCCATATGTGGGACGTATAAAGGATGTAATTAATGATTTTATATACGATATTATACTGTAATTATAATATACCATTATATCATTATGATTCCATTTCATAAAATATGAAATATAAATGAAAGTAGCGTTCATGCGTACGTACGGCTTATCGTCTCCATGAATGGTGCATTTCATTTCTTACCTCTAAACGTTATTTAATATTATAAATGCATGTATATACTGGATATATATGATATATATGATATCTACATCATGATTATAACTCTAGATATAATGGATACGTGAACAACTTGTAATTATAAAGATTTTATTTTTGACTCAACTACCAATGATCGTTAAAACGACCGTTAATAACTTAAATAATTACATAGTGTTCATGAAATGTTAATAAGTGATATAAAAGGAATAATGAACTTGAAAAAGGTACTTAATAAATTATTAATTAACTCAATTTTATTACTCAGGAGGTTAAATAATGATCGAGTCAAGTCTGACCCGAGGTATGGGACTTCGTCTCAATCTCCTTTCATTGAGGCATATTTTGTTTTATACACAACCTTCTTTTATACGGTGTATAAACCCCTTTGACTTTTATGTTTATTCAAAAGGAATATTTTTTATACGAAGCATTTACTAAACGACAAAAGGGAATGTTTTTGTCGTACGTATGTGGCGACAGTGACTTCTCCGCCGTCGTGACCATTATTTGAGTTTCGGCTTCCTCTACAAGACATACTGTTTTTTTAAAGAAAAATAAATACCCTGTTTTAATTTTCTTTTATTTTGGTAATGAAAATGGTTTTCATAATTTTTTTATTATATCAATGTGTTTTATTGATATATTGTGATTGAAATGTGGAAATGTTATGTTTCCTTTATGTATGTTTTATGTGATACGATTATGTTATGGTTCTTGGGCATTATTAAGAAGACGGGTGGTTCTGTGACAAACTAAAGGCGGGTGAGCCAGATATAGCTCTCCAATGCTTTGGGTAACGCGAAGGAGTGAAATGTTAAGGTTTATCCGAAGATATTTAGGGAATATACTGTGATGGGTATTCCAAACGTAACCAAGAGGGTTACTCCCTACGTAAGAATGTTATGAATGCCTCAAGTTACCTTTATGCCTTATGATTTCTATGATTTATTCATGATTTGATGAGGTATGTTAAAGTGATTATGTTTTATGGGTAAAGTATGATTTCATTCTTATGTATATATGTACTCATGTTTCCTTTCCATATTTTTATATCCCTTACTAAGGTTTTTATATTCATCCCAAGTTTTTGAAATGTTTTTCACAGGTCAAGGGAAAGGTACATGATATGATGATAGTGTCAAGGAAGTGTCAAGAAAGAATCCATGTTTTATTTTAAATATGTTTCCATTGATGGAAAAAATGAATACTATCTTTTATGTAACCACATTGTCTAAATGTGGAATGTAATGTGTGTTTTATGATCTAATTCTCTAAAAATCTAAACCTGAAAATATCCTCAAGGTGTAATCTTGTAATAACTCAAGATTAAATAAGGATTAAGGCTGGGGCCTTATAGTTGGTATCAGAGGTCGGTTTAGATAACTTTAGGAGTTATAATTTTATTAAATGATTATCCAAAAATATTTTTTTATGGTCAAATTGAAATGATATAGCATTTAAAGATTACCATGTTGCTTCACCTAAGGTATTTCTATGATAAGAATGGTTTTCCATAGAAGAAACAGAGCAGCTTTTCTGGGAAGGCCTATAGAGGGAAATGACCTTTCAAATCAGTATCCTGAGATGGTCAGAATCAGAACTAAACAGTTTGTTGCAGTGATGGCTCAGTTGACTCAGGTAAGAAATGTTGGTTGTTTTTATTGATGATATTTTGGTGTTTTATGAAAGTAAAGATAAGTATGAAAGATATTTAAGGGTTATCATGCAAACCTTGAATGAAAAGAAATTGTAAGGGAAATTCAGAAAGTGTGCGTTTTGGTTGGAACAAATTTCTTTCCTAGGTCACATTATTTCTAAAGATGGGATAACTATTTATCTTGCAAAAACAAATGTTGTTCAAGAATGGACAAGACCCACAAATTTAACAGAGATTCGTAGTTTCCTTGGTTTGGAAGTCTATTACCGAAGGTTTGTTAGAAATTTTTCACGGTTATCTAGTCCAATGACTAATCTAACTCGGAAGGGTGTTAAGTTTATCTGTACAAAATAATGTGATGATTGTTTTCAGGAATTAAAAAGAAGATTGGTGAATGCACCAGTTTTGGTACTACCTTCCAGGAATGGGGAGTTTGTTATCTACAGTGATGCTTCATTGAAAGGACTTGGGTGCGTCTTAATGCAGAATGATCAGGTAATTGCTTATTCTTAACGACAGTTGAAAACTCATGAGGTAAATTACCCTACACATGATTTGGAATTAGCTGGTGTAGTTTTCACTCTAAAAATTTGGAGGCATCATTTGTATGGAGTAAAGTGTGAAATATATATCGATCACAAAATTTTAAAGTATATATTCACTCAGAAAGAATTGAACATGAGACATAGGAGATGGCTAGAATTAATCAAGGATTATGATTGTACAATTCATTACCATCCGGGAAAATCAAATAAAGTGGATGATGCTTTGAGTCGAAAAATTAATGCTTCATTAAAAATGTTGTGTTTGGAATGTGATCCTTTGGTTAAGGATTTGACGAACTTTGGAATATAAGTTTTTGGTGCAGGATGTTCTTCTGTTTTGTTTCAGGTATCAGTGAAATCTTCTCTATCAGACAGAATCAAGCAAGCACAGAAGTAAGACAATGAGTTTTATAAAAAGGTAGAGCTGGTTCAGAAGGGTAAGTTGCCTGAATTCAACATTGATAATGATTGTGTTTTGAGATTTGGGAAGAGATTGTGTGTGCCTTGTGATTCAAAGTTGAACAGAGAGTTGTTATGTGAAGCTCATAGTTCTCAGTTTTCAGTTCATCCAGGCAGTACTAAGATGTATAGAGATCTTCGGGAGTATTATTGGTGGGATGGAATGAAAAGGGATATTGATGATTTTACTGTGAAGTGTTTGACTTGTCAGTAGGTTAAAGCAGAGCAGAAGTTACCGAAATGGATGCTTCAGCCTTTACCAGTGCCAGAGTGGAAATGGGAAAATATATCCATGGACTTCGTTGTGGGATTGCCTAAGACACCACGATGTAATAATGCAATTTGGGTTATTGTTGATCGCTTGACTAAATCTGCTCATTTCCTTGCTATACGAGATACTTTTTCCCTAAATCAACTTTCCTGTTCGTATCTTAAAGAGATAGTCAGGTTACATGGAGTTCCCCTCTCCATTGTATCTCATCGTGATCCAAGGTTTACTTCTAACATTTGGAAAGGCCTTCAGAAGTTGTTGGGTACTGAATTAAATTTTGGTACAGCTTTTCATCCTCAATCAGATGGGCAGTCAGAATGAAAAATTCAGACTTTGGAAGATATGCTACGTGCTTGTTCTATGGATTATCAGGGAAGTTGGGACCAACATCTTTCTTTGGTTTAATTTTCATATAATAACAGTTTTCATTCCAGTATACAGATGGCACCATTTGAGGCGTTATATGGGAAGCGGTTTCGAACTCCAGCTTTCTGGGATGAAATGGGTGAAAGGAAGTCGATGGGACCAGAATTGGTAGAAGAGATGGCAGAAAAAGTTCATCAGATACAGAAACACATGAGAACAGCTCAGAGCAGGCAGAAGAGTTATGCGGACAATAGGAGTAAGGATCTCCCTTTTGAGGTAGGTGATCATTTTTTTCTCAAAGTATCACCATGGAAATGTGTGATGCGATTTGGTAAGAAAGGAAAGCAGATTCCAATGTTCATTGGACCATATGAAATTCTGGAGAGAGTTGGATTAATTGCATACCGAGTGGCATTACCTCCGAGTTTATCTCCGGTACACAATGTTTTTCATGTTTCGATGCTGAGAAAGTACATGCTAGATCCATCCCATGTTTTGAGTCCAGAGGTAGTTCAGCTGGAAGAGAACCTATCTTATGAGGAACAACCGGTACAGATTCTTGACCACAGGGAGCAAGTGTTACAGAATAAGGTGATTCATTAGGTGAAGGTTTTGTGGAAAAACCATATGATTGAAGAGGCAAAATGGGAATCTGAAAATCCAATGAGGTCTAAATACCCTCACTTATTCGATAAGTAAATAAATTGCGGGGACACAATTTTCTATAGGGGGAAGGATGTAACATCCCAAGTAAGTAAGGAATAATATATATTTTTATCTATGTCTATTAATGAATTATATAGTGTTTTAGAGGCTTAAAATGAGAATAAATCCAATCTTAAGCATGGAATACACAAATATTTTTAAAAGATTGTTTTACTGCCTTTTGATGGAAAACTATTTTTAAATCAAACTTTTGACAACATTTTAAGTTCTATTTGTCAAAATAAACTTATTCTTTATGATTAGATCATTGAAATTTACTTTGGGTAAATTTTTCGTATTTTTCCGATAAAGTTCATTTTTTTAATGAATAGTGAAAATATTGTATTTTAATTCAAAACCTCTTTTTAATCTAATTTATTTATATGATTAGATTATATTATGAATTGGTTTTAATGTGAAATTAGAATATATTTTTACCATTTAATCCAATGGTGGTCATTGTAATCAATTTCACTTTGAAATTGGACTTAAACTAGTGTCAATCTTTTGAAACTTATTATTTCATAAAAACACGCTATTTGTCATGACAGCGGAAATTAATTATTAAATTAATTAATGTAACATATATGATTTGAATTTTTTAAAATAGACATCATTTTTGAATTCAGAATATTATATATATCTTAGGGTGATGTTTTGGTATTTTTCTAAAAAAACTTCAATTTTTGATGAATAATGAAACCACTAAGTGGTAGTTAAAGAAACAGATTTTTCATTTAAATGAAACTTTTCCAATTCTGCGATTTGAATTTCAAAAATCCGACATACATGGTTTTCATTAATAAGTAAAATGTGGTTCAATGAGATTAAAATAATTTTTTGGTGAATAGTAACTTTTATGTTCTTAATCGCGATTAGAGGTAATTAGTGTAGTTTAAGGTAAAAATAATGTTTTAATAATATGTGATGAGCTTGAAACATGTCCTACCCTTATTGGATGTGTCATGGCCGACCAATGAAATCCATGGGTCAACTTGGGGACCCCATGGAGCCACTTTGGAAGTAAAATGACATTAATATCTTTTTATTTAATGTTAAAGTAAAAATGTCACAAACATGAGTTGTTTTACTAAAAAAAAATTAAATGGGGTTATACAAGTCATATTTCTGACTATAAATATTCATTAGAAAGATAAAAATATTTCTTACATCATGATATATTTTTTATAATTTTTAGAAATTAAATAAATTAAATTATTTATGACATCATGATGATGCAGCGATTTCCTCATTAATAAACGATTTAAATAAAACGAAAAGATAATGTAAAATTTAAGACTTAAACTTGTCAAATACCTATTAGATGAGTTTATTTCGAACCCTTATCACCTTATCCTTGAAATAAATCAATGTGGGACCTCTAAAATCTGAAACTCATTTGAAAATAAAGTAACCTTTTATAACTTTCCAAGAGTGCCCCTCCTCTCCTCTTATAAAAGGCCCCCACCTCTACCACCTTACCCACACTTCCAAATCCTTTGTCTTGGCCAACCCCTACCCATTTTGTCTCTCCAAATCCCTATATAACTCTTAGAATCCACAATTTTGGTATAAGTCTTCTCAATGAAGCCTTTGCGCTCAAACCAAAGGGAGTTACCCGAATTTAATTTAATGTCTTCACTTGAGTCCTTTTGTATTATTTTGCTTCTCCAACCCCCTAAACTCTTTTTATTAATTTCATTTGTAACAAATCCAGTATCTTAAATATACAAGGATGTTTTTATAAGAAGGATTCAAGCTACAGTTACACACCTACATTTAATGGTTAAAGAACATACTGTTTCCGTGGATGGTGAATTTCTGCCTCACGAAACGATGATTGTTCAACACTCATATAACACCTTAAAAGGTGGCCATTAAGATATCATTATATTTATATATGATATATAATATGTTTATGTTTTACTTAATCTTATGTATTTTTCATTTATCACATACCTTTATGGTTTCCATTATGGGTAAACGTGATATCTTCATTTTAGGAAATGCGGACTACCACCCCCTCAAAGTGATTTGATTCGTTAATGCCATATGTGGGACGTATAAAGGATGTAATTAATAATTTTATATATGATATTATACTGTAATTATACTATACCATTATATCATTATGATTCCATTTCATAAAATACTAAATAGAAATGAAATTAGCATTTATGTGTACGTACGGCTTACCGTCTCCATGAACGGTGCATTTCATTTCTTACCTCTAAACATTATGTAATATTATAAATTCATGTATATAGTGGATATATATTATATATATGATATCTACATCATGAGTATAACTTTTTATATAATGGATACATGAACAACTTGTAATTATAAAGAGTTTATTTTTGACTCAAGTACCAATGATCGTTAAAACGACCGTTAATAACTCAAATAATTACATAGTTTTCATGACATGGTAATAAGTGATATAAAAGGAATAATGAACTTAAAAAAGGTTATTAAGCAAGTATAAATTAACTCAAGTTTATTATTCAGGAGGTTAAAGAACGATCGAGTCAAGTCGGACCCGAGGTATGGGACTTCATCTCAATTTCCTTTCATTGAGGCATATTTTGTTTTATACACAACCTTATTTTATACGGTGTATAAACCCCTTTAACTTTTACGTTTATTCAAAGGGAATATTTTTTATACGAAGAATTTACTAAACGACAAAAGGGAATGTTTTTGTCGTACGTATGCGGCGACAACGACTTCTCCGCCGCCGTGACCATTATTTGAGTTTCGGCTTCCTCTACAAGCCATACCGTTTTTTTAAGAAAAATAAATACCCTGTTTTACTTTTTTTTATTTTGGTATTGAAAATGGTTTTCATAATATTTTTATTATATCAATGTGTTTTATTGATATCTTGTGATTGAAATGTGGAAATGTTATGTTTCCTTTATGTATGTTTTATGTGATACGATTGTGTTATGGTTCTTGGGAATTATTATGTAGACGGGTGGTTCCAAGATAAACTAAGGGTGGGTGAGCCCGATATAGCTCTCCAATTCATTGGGTAATGTGAACGAGTAAAACGTTAAGGTTTCTCCGAAGAGATTTAGGGAATATACTATGATGGGTATTCCAAACGTAAACAAGAGGGTTACTCCCAACGTAAGAATGTTATGAATGCCTCAAGTTGCCTTTATGTCTAATGATTTCTATGATTTATTCATGATTTTATGAGGTGTGTTAAAGTGCTTATGTTTTATGGGTAAAGTATGATTTCATTCTTATGTATATATGTACCCATGTTTCCTTTCCATATTTTTATATACCTTACTGATCTTTTTATGCTCATCCCAAGTTTTTGAAATTTTTTTCACAGGTCAAGGGAAAGGTACATGATATGATGATAGTGTCAAGTAAGTGTTAAGAAAGAATCCATGTTTTATTTTTAATATGTTTCCATTGATGGAAAAAATGAATAGTATCTTTTATGTAACCACTTTGTTTAAATGTTTAATGTAATGCATGTTTTATGATCTAATTCTCTAAAACTCTAAACCTGAAAAGATCCTCAAGGTGTAATCTTGTATTAACTCAAGATTAAGTAAGGATTAAGGCTGGGGCCTTATAGTTGGTATCATAGGTCGGTTTAGATAACTTTAGGAGTTAGAATTTTATTACATGATTATCCAGAAATATTTTTTTATGGTCAAATTGAAATGATATAGCATTTAAAGACTACCATGTTGCTTCACCTAAGGTATTTCTGTGAGAAGAATGGTTTTCCATAGAGGAAACAGTGCAGCTTTTCTGGGAAGGCATACAGAGGGAAATGACCTTTCAAATCAGTATCCTGAGATGGTCAGAATCAGAACTAAACAGTTTGTTGCAGTGATGTCTTAGTTGACTCAGGTGAAAAATGTTGGTTGTTTTTATTGATGATATTTTGGTGTTTTCTAAAAGTAAAGAGGAGCATGAAAGACATTTAAGGGTTATCTTGCAAACCTTGAATGAAAATAAATTATAAGGGAAATTCAGAAAGTGTGAGTTTTTTTTGCAACAAATTTCTTTCCTTGGTCACATTGTTTCTAAAGATGGGATAACCGTTGATCCTGCAAAAACAAAGGTTGTTGAAGAATGGCCAAGACCCACAAATGTAACAGAGATTCGTAGTTTCCTTGGTTTGGCAGGCTATTACTGAAGGTTTGTTAGAAATTTTTCACGGTTATCTAGTCCAATGACTAAGATAACTTGGAAGGGTGTTAAGTTTATCTGGACAAAATAATGTGATGATTGTTTTCAGGAATTGAAAAGAAGATTGGTGAATGCACCAGTTTTGTCACTACCTTCTAGGAATGGGGAGTTTATTATCTACATTGATGCTTCATTGAAAGGACTTGGCTGCGTCTTAATGCAGAATGATCAAGTAATTGATTATGCTTCACTACATTTGAAAACTCATGAGGTAAATTACCCTACACATGATTTGGAATTAGCTGCTGTAGTTTTCGATCTAAAAATTTGGAGGCATCATTTGTATGAAGTAAAGTGTGAAATATATACTGATCACAAAAGTTTAAAGTATATATTCACTCAGAAACAATTGAACATAAGACAGAGGATATGGCTAGAATTAATCAAGGATTATGATTGTACAACTCATTACCATCTGGGAAAATCAAATAAAGTGTTTGATGATTTGAGTCGAAAAAGTAATGCTTCATTAACAATGTTGTGTTTAGAACGTGATCCTTTGGTTAAGGATTTGATGAACTTTGGAGTAGAAGTTTTTGGTGAAGGATTTTCTTCAGTTTAGTTTCAGGTATCAGTGAAATCTTCTCTATCAGACAGAATCAAGCAAGCACATAAGCAAGACAGTGAGTTGTAGAAAAAGGTAGAGCTGGTTCAAATGGGTAAGTTTCTTGAATTCAACATTGATAATGATTGTGTTTTGAGATTTGGGAAGAGATTGTGTGTGACTTGTGATTCACAGTTGAAGAGAGAGTTGTTATGTGAAGCTCATAGTTCTCCGTTTTAGTTCATCCAGGTAGTACTAAGATGTATAGAGATCTTCGGGAGTATTACTGGTGTGATGGAATGAAAATGGATATTGCTGATTTTACTGTGAAGTGTTTGACTTGTCAGTAGGTTAAAGCAGAGTGGAAGTTACCAAAAGGGATGCTTCATCCTTTACCAGTGCCAGAGTGGAAATGGGAAAATATATCCATGGACTTCGTTGTGGGATTGCCGAAGACACGTCGAGGTAATAATGCAATCTGGGTTATTGTTGATAGCTTGACTAAATCTGCTCATTTCCTTGTTATACGAGATACTTTTACCCTAGATCAACTTTCCCGTTTGTATCTTAAAGAGATAGTCCGGTTACATGGAGTTCCTCTCTCCATTGTATCTGATCGTAATCCCAGGTTTACTTCTAACTTTTGGAAAGGCCTTCAGAAGTCGTTGGGTACTGAATTAAGTTTTAGTACATCTTTTCATCCTCAATCTGATGGGCAGTCAGAACGAACAATTCAGACTTTGGAAGATATGATACGTGCTTGTTCGATGGATTACTAGGGAAGTTGGGACCGACATCTTTATTTGGTTGAATTTTCATATAATAACAGTTTTCATTCCAGTATATAGATGGAAACATTTGAGGCGTTATATGGGAAGCGGTGTCGAACTCCATCTTTCTGGGATGAAGTGGGTGGAAGGAAGCTGATGGGACCAGAATTGGTAGAATAGATGGCAGAAAAAGTTCAGAAGATACATAAACACATGAGAACAGCTCAGAGCAGGTAGAAGAGTTATGCGGACAATAGGAGGAGAGATCTCTCTTTTGAGGTAGGTGATCATGTTTTTCTCAAAGTATCACCATGGAAAAGTGTGATGTGATTTGGTAAGAAAGGAAAGCGGAGTCCAAGGTTCATTGGACCATATGAAATTCTGGAGAGAGTTGGATCAGTTGCATACCGAGTGGCTTTACCTCCGAGTTTATCTCAGGTACACAATGTTTTTCATGTTTTGATGCTGACAAAGTACATGCCAGATCCATCTCATGTTTTGAGTCCAGAGGTAGATCAGCTGGAAGAGAACCTATATTATGAGGAAAAACCTTTCCAGATTCTTGACCATAGGGAGCAAGTGTTATGGAATAATGTGATTCATCATGTAAATATTTTGTGGAAAAACCACATGATTGAAGAGGCAACATGGGAATCTGAAAATGCAATGAGGGATAAATACCCCCACTTATTCAATAAGTAAATAAATTGCAGGGACGCAATTTTCTAAAGGGGGGAAGGATGTAACATCCCAAGTAAATAATGAATAATATATATTTTTATCTATGTCTATTAATGAATTATATAGTGTTTTAGAGGATTAAAATGAGAACAAATCTAATCTTAAGCATGGGATACACTAATATTTTTAAAAGATTGTTTTACTGCCTTTTGTTGGAAACCCATTTTTAAATAAAACTTTTGAAAACTTTATAAGATCTATTTGTCAAAATAAACTTATTCTTTATTATTGGATCATTGAAATTTACTTTGGGTAAATTTTTGGTATTTTTCCGATAAAGTTCATTTTTTAATGAATAGTGAAAAATGTTGTATTTTAATTCAAAACCCCTTTTTAATATAATTTATTTATATGATTATATTATCTTTTGAATTGGTTTTAATGTGAAATTAGAATATATTTTTACCATTTAATCCAATGGTGGTCATTGGAATCAATTTCACTTTGAAATTGGACTTAAACTAGTGTCAATCTTTTGATACTTATTGTTTCATAAAAACACGCTATTTGTCATGATAGCGGGAATTAATTATTAAATTAATTAATGTAACTTATATGATTTGAATTTTGTAAAATAGACATCATTTTTTAATTCATAACATCAAATATATCTTAGGGTGATGTTTTGGTATTTTTCTGAAAAACTTCAATGTTTGATGAATAGTGAAACCACTAAGTGGTAGTTAAAGAAACTGATTTTTCATTTAAATGAAACTTTGCCACTTCTGCGATTTTATTTTCAAAAATCCGACACACATGGTTTTCATTAAGAAGTAAAATGTGGTTCAATGAGATTAAAATAATTTTTTGGTGAATAGTAACTTTTAAGTTCTTAATCGCGATTAGATGTAATTAGTGTAGTATAAGGTGAAAATAATGTTTTAATAATATGAGATGAGCTTGAAACATGTCCTACCCTTATTGGATGTGTCATGGCCGACCAATAAAATCCATGGGTCAACTTGGGGACCCCATGGATCCACTTTGGAAGGAAAATGACATTAATATCTTTTTATTTAATGTTAAAGTAAAAATGTCACAAACATGGGTTGTTTTACTAAAATAATTTTTAAATGGGGTTATACAAGTCATATTTCTGACTATAAATATTCATTATAAATATAAAAATATTTCCTACATCATGATATATTTTTTATAATTTTTAGACATTAAATAAATTAAATTATTTATGACATCATGATGATGCAGCAATTACCTCATTAATAAATGATTTAAATAAAATGAAAAGATAATGTACAATTTAAGACTTACACTTGTCAAATACCTATTGGATGAGTTTATTTCGAACCCTTATCACCCTATCCTTGAAATAAATCAATTTGGGATCACTAAAATCCGAAAATCATTTGAAAATAAAGTAACATTTTATAACTTTCCAAGAGTACCCCTCCTCTCCTCTTATAAAAGGCCCCCACCTCTACCACCTTACCCACACTTCCAAAGCCTTTGGATCGGCCAACACCTGCCCATTTTGTCTCTCCAAATCTTTATCTAACTCTTAGAATCCTCACTTTGGGCATAAGTATTCCCAAGGAATCCTTTGAGCTCAAACCAAAGGGAGTTACCCGATTTTAAGGTAATGTCCTCACTTGAGTCCTTTTGTTTTATTTTTCTTCTCCAACCCCCAAATCTCTTTTTATTAATTTCTTTTGTAACAAATACAGTATCTTAAATATACTAGTATTTTTCTATAAGAAGTATTCTAACTACACTTACACACACCTACATCTAATTGTTAAAGAAAATAATGTTTCTGTGGATGGCAAATTTCGGCATCACGAAATGATGATTGTTCAACACTCATATAACACTTTCAAAGGTGTCCATTAAGATGTAATTATATTTATATATGATATATAATATGTTTATGTTTTACTTAAGCTTCTGTATTTTTCATTTATGGCATACCTTTATGGTTTCCGTTATGGGTAAACGTGATATCTTCATTTTAGGAAGTGCGGACTACCGCCCCCTCAAAATGATTTGATTCGTTAATGTCATATGTGGGACGTATAAAGGATGTAATTAATGATTTTATATATTATATTATACTGGAATTATAATATACCATTATATCATTATGATTCCATTTCATAAAATACGAAATATAAATGAAAGTAGCGTTCATGCGTACGTACGGCTTACCATCACTATGAACGGTGCATTTCATTTCTTACCTCTAAACATTTTGTAATATTATAAATGCATGTATATACTGGATATATATGATATATATGATATCTACATCATGAGTATAACTCTGGATATAATGGATACATGAACAACTTGTAATTATAAAGAGTTTATTTTTGACTCAAGTACCAATGATCGTTAAAACGACCATTAATAATTTAAATAATTACATAGTGTTCATGACATGGTAATAAGTGATATAAAAGGAATAATGAACTTTAAAAAGGTTCTTAAGAAAGTAGAAATTAACTCAAGTTTATTATTCAGGAGGTTAAAGAACGATCGAGTCAAGTTAGACCCGAGGTATGGGACTTCGTCTCAATCTCCTTTCATTGAGGCATATTTTGTTTTATACACAACCTTCTTTTATATGGTGTATAAAACCCTTTGAATTTTACGTTTATTCAAAAGGAATCTTTTTTATATGAAGCATTTACTAAACAACAAAAGGGAATGTTTTTGTCGTACGTATACGGCGACAACGACTTCTCCGCTGTCGTGACCATTATTTGAGTTTCGGTTTCCTCTACAAGACATACCATTTTTTTAAGAAAAATAAATACCTTGTTTTACTTATCTTTTATTTTGGTATTCAAAATGGTTTTCATAATGTTTTTATTATATCAATGTGTTTTATTGATATCTTGTGATTGAAATGTAGAAATGTTATGTTTCCTTTATGTATGTTTTATGTGATACGATTATGTTATGGTTCTTGGGAATTATTATGAAGACGGGTGGTTCCATGATAAACTAAGGGCGGGTGAGCCTGATATAGCTCTCCAATGCATTGGGTAACATGAAGGAGTGAAACGTTAAGGTTTCTCTGAAGAGATTTAGGGAATATACTGTGATGGGTATTCCAAACGTAACCAAGAGGGTTACTCCCCACATAAGAATGTTATGAATGCATCAAGTTACCTTTATGTCTTATGATTTCTATGATTTATTCATGATTTGATGAGGTATGTTAAAGTGCTTATGTTTTATGGGTAAAGTATGATTTCATTCTTATGTATATATGTACCCATGTTTCTTTTCCATATTTTTATATCCCTTACTGAGATTTTTATGCTCATCCCAAGTTTTTGAAATTTTTTTCACAGGTCAAGGGAAAGGTACATGATATGATGATAGTGTCAAGGAAGTGTCAAGAAAGAATCCATCTTTTATTTTAAATATTTTTCCATTGATGGAAAAATGAATACTATCTTTTATGTAACCACTTTTTTTAAATGTGGAATGTAATGCATGTTTTATGATCTAATTCTCTAAAACTCTATACCTGAAAAGATCCTCAATGTGTAATCTTTTAATAACTCAAGATTAAGTAAGGATTAAGGCTGGGGCCTTATAGTTGGTATCAAAGGTCAGTTTAGATAACTTTAGGAGTTAGAATTTTATTAAATGATTATCCAAAAATATTTTTTATATGGTCAAATTGAAAGGATATAGCATTTAAAGATTACCATGTTGCTTCACCTAAGGTATTTCTGTGATAAGAATGGTTTTCCATAGAGGAAACAGAGCAGCTTTTCTGGGAAGTCATACAGAGGGAAATGACCTTTCAAATCAGTATCCTGAGATGGTCAGAATCAGAACTAAATAGTTTTTTGCAGTGATGGCTCAGATGACTCAGGTGAAAAATGTTGGTTGTTTTTATTGATGATATTTTGGTGTTTTCTAAAAGTAAAGAGGAGCATGAAATACATTTAAGTGTTTTCTTGAAAACCTTGAATGAAAATAATTTGTAAGGGAAATTCAGCAAGTGTGAGTTTTGGTTTCCACAAATTTCTTTCCATGGTCACATTGTTTCCAAAGATGGGATAACCGTTGATCCTACAAAAACAAAGGTTGTTGAAGAATGACCAAGACCCACAAATGTAACAGAGATTCGTAGTTTCCTTGGTTTGGCAGGCTATTACCGAAATTTTGTTAGAAATTTTTCATAGTTATCTATTCTAATGACTAAGCTAACTCGGAAGGGTGTTAAGTTTATCTGGAAAAAAGAATGTGATGATTGTTTTCAGGAATTGAAAAGAAGATTGGTGAATGCACCAATTTTGGCACTACCTTCCAAGAATGGGGAGTTTGTTATCTACAGTGATGCTTGATTGAAAGGACTTGGGTGCGTCTTAATGCAGAATGATCAGGTAATTGCTTATGCTTCACTACAGTAGAAAACTCATGAGGTAAACTACCCTACACATGATTTGGAATTAGCTACTGTAGTTTTCGCTATAAAAATTTGGAGGCATAATTTGTATGGAGTAAATTGTGAAATATATACCGATCACAAAAGTTTAAAGTATATATTCACTCAAAAAGAATTGAACATGAGATAGAGGATATTGCTAGAATTAATCAAGGATTATGATTGTAAAATTCATTACCATCCTGGAAAAGAAAATAAAGTGGCTGATTCTTTGAGTCGAAAAAGTAATGCTTCATTAACAATGTTGTGTTTGGAACGTGATCCTTTGGTTAAGGATTTGATGAACATTGGAATAGATGTTTTTGGTGTAGGATGTTATTCTGTTTTGTTTCAGGTTTCAGTGAAATCTTCTCTATCAGACAGAATCAAGCAAGCACAGAAGCAAGACAGTGAGTTGCAGAAAAAGGTAGAGTTGGTTCAGAAGGGTATTTTACCTGAATTCAACATTGATAATGATTGTGTTTTGAGATTTGGGAAGAGATTATGTGTGCCTTGTGATTCACAGTTGAAGAGAGAGTTGTTATGTGAAGCTCATAGTTCTCTGTTTTTAGTTCATCCAGGCAGTACTAAGATGTATAGAGATCTTCGGGAGTATTACTGGTGGGATGGAATTAAAAGGGATATTGCTGATTTTACTGTGAAGTGTTTTACTTGTCAGTAGGTTAAAGAAGAGTGGCAGTTACTGAAAGGGATGCTTTATCCTTTACTTGTGCTAGAGTGGAAATGGGAAAATATATCCATGGACTTCGTTGTGGGATTGTCAAAGACACCTCGAGGTAATAATGCTATCTGGGTTATTGTTGATCGCTTGACTAAATCTGCTCATTTCCTTGCTATACAAGATAATTTTTCCCTAGATCAACTTTCCCATTTGTATCTTAAAGAGATAGTCAGGTTACATGGAGTTCCTCTCTCCATTGTATCTGATTGTGATCTAAGGTTTACTTCTAACTTTTGGAAAGGCCTTCAGAAGTCGTTGGGTACTAAATTAAATTTTAGTACGGCTTTTTATCCTCAATCAGATGGGTAGTCAGAACGAACAATTCAGACTTTGGAAGATATACTTTGTGCTTGTTCGATGGATTATCAGGGAAGTTGGTACCAACATCTTTCTTTTGTTGAATTTTCCTATAATAACAGTTTTCATTCCAGTATACAGATGGCACCATTTGAGGCGTTATATGGGAAGCGGTGTCGAACTCAAGCTTTCTAGGATGAAGTGGGTGAAAGGAATCTAATAGGACCAGAATTGATAGAAGAGATGGTAGAAAAAGTTCAGCTGATACAAAAACACATGAGAACATCTCAGAGCAGGTGCAAGAGTTATGCGGACAATAGGTGGAAAGATCTCTCTTTTGAGGTAGGTGATCATGTTTTTCTCAAAGTATCACCATGGAAAAGTGTGATGCGATTTGGTAAGAAAGGAAAGCTAAGTCCAAGGTTCATTGGACCATATGAAATTCTGGAGAGAGTTGGATCAGTTTCATACCAAGTGGCTTTACCTCTGAGTTTATCTCACGTACACAATGTTTTTCATGTTTCGATGCTGAGAAAGTACATGCTAGATCCATCTCATGTTTTGAGTCCAGAGGTAGTTCGGCAGGAAGAGAACCTATCTTATGAGGAACAACCGATCCAGATTCTTGACCACAAGGAGAAAGTGTTATGGAATAAGGTGATTCATCAGGTAAAGGTTTTGTGGAAAAACCACATGATTGAAGAGGCAACATGGGAATCCGAAAATGCAATGAGGGATAAATACCCCCACTTATTTGATAAGTAAATAAATTGCGGGGACGCAATTTTCTAAAGGGGGGAAGGATGTAACATCCCAAGTAAGTAATGAATAATAGATATTTTTATCTATGTCTATTAATGAATTATATAGTGTTTTAGAGGCTTAAAATGAGAATAAATCCAATCTTAAGCATGGAATACACTAATATTTTTAAAAGATTGTTTTACTGCCTTTTGATGGAAAACCATTTTTAAATCAAACTTTTGAAAACATTATAAGATCTATTTTTAAAAATAAACTTATTCTTTATGATTGGATCATTGAAATTTACTTTGGGTAAATTTTTGGTATTTTTCCGATAAAGTTCATTTTTTTTAAAGAATAGTGAATAATGTTGTATTTTAATTCAAAATCTATTTTTAATCTAATTTATTTATATGATTAGATTATATTTTGAATTAGTTTTAATGTGAAATTAGAATATATTTTTACAATTTAATCCAATGGTGGTCATTGGAATCAATTTCACTTTGAAATTGGACTTAAACTAGGGTCACTCTTTTGATACTTATTGTTTCATAAAAACACGCTATTTGTCATGACAACGAGAATTAATTATTAAATTAATTAATGTAACTTATATGATTTGAATTTTTTAAAATAGACATCATTTTTGAATTCATAATATCAAATATAGCTTAGGGTGAAGTTTTGGTATTTTTCTGAAAAACTTCAATTTTTGATGAATAGTGAAACCACTAAGTGGTAGTTAAAGCAACTGATTTTTCATTTAAATGAAACTTTTGCCACTTCTGTGATTTTATTTTCAAAAATCCGACATACATGGTTTTCATTAAAAGTAAAATGTGGTTCAATGAGATTAAAATAATTTTTTGGTGAATAGTAACTTTTAAGTTCTTAATCGCGATTAGAGGTAATTAGTGTAGTTTAAGGTAAAAATAATGTTTTAATAATATGAGATGTGCTTGAAAAATGTCCTACCCTTATTGGATGTGTCATGGCCGACAAAGAAAATCCATGGGTCAAATTGAGGACCCCATGGATCCACTTTGGAAGGAAAATGACATTAATATCTTTTTATTTAATGTTAAAGTAAAAATGTCACAAACATGAGTTGTATTACTAAAACAATTTTTAAATGGGGTTATAAAAGTCATATTTCTGACTATAAATATTCATTAGAAAGATAAAACGATTTCCTACATCATGATATATTTTTTATAATTTTTATACATTAAATAAATTAAAGTATTTATGACATCATGATGATGCAGCGATTACCTCATTAATTAATGATTTAAATAAAATGAAAAGATAATGTAAAATTTAAAACTTACACATATCAAATACCTATTTGATGAGTTTATTTAGAACCCTTATCACCTTATCCTTGAAATAAATCAATTTGGGACCTCTAAAATCCGAAACTCATTTGAAAATAAAGTAACCTTTTATAACTTTCCAAGAGTGCCCCTCCTCTCCTCTTATAAAAGGCCCCCACCTCTACCACCTTAACCACACTTCCAAAGCCTTTGTCTCGGCCAAACTCTACCTATTTTGTCTCTACACATCCCTCTATAACTCTTAGAAGCCTCACTTTGGTCAGAAGTATTCCCAAGGAAGACTTTGATCTCAAACCAAAGGGAGTTACCCGATTTTAAGGTAATGTCTTCACTTGAGTCCTTTTTTTTATTTTGCTTCTCCAACCCCCTAAACTCTTTTTATTAATTTATTTTGTAAAAACTCCAGTATATTCAATATACTATGATGTTTTTATAAGAAGGATTCTAACTACACTTACACACGCCTACATCTAATGGTTAAAGAACATATTGTTTCCGTGGATGGCAAATTTCTGCCTCACGAAACGATGATTGTTCAACACTCATATAACACCTTAAAAGGTGGCCATTAAGATGTCATTATATTTATATATGATATATAATATGTTTAATTTTTACTTAAGCTTCTTATTTTTCATTTATGGCATACCTTTATGGTTTCCATTATGGGTAAACGCGATATCTTCATTTTAGGAAGTGCGGACTACCGCCCCCTCAAAGTGATTTGATTCGTTAATGCCATATGTGGGAAGTATAAAGGATGTAATTAAGGATTTTATATATTAAATTATACTTGAATTATAATATATCATTGTATCATTATGATTCCATTTCATAAAATATGAAATAGAAATGAAAGTAGCGTTCATGCGTACGTACAGCTTACTGTCTCCATGAACGGTGCATTTCATTTCTTACCTCTAAACTTTATGTAATATTATAAATGCATGTATATACTGGATATATATGATATATATGATATCTATATCATGGGTACAACTCGGTATATAATATATACATGAACAACTTGTAATTACAAAGAGTTTATTTTAGACTCAAGTACCAATGATCGTTAAAACGACCGTTAATAACTTAAATAATTACATAGTGTTCATGACATGGTAATAAGTTATATAAAAGGAATAATGAAGTTAAAAAATGTTCTTAATAAAGTAGAAATTAACTCAAGTTTATTATTCAGGGGGTTAAAGAAAAATCGAGTCAAGTCGGACTCGAGGTATGGGACATCATCTCAATATCCTTTTATTGAGGCATATTTTATTTTATACACTACCTTCTTTTATAAGGTGTATAACCCCCTTTGAATTTTACGTTTATTCAAAAGGAATTTTTTTTATACGAAGCGTTTACTAAACGACAAAAGGGAATGTTTTTGTTGTACGTATGCGGTGACAACGACTTCTCAGCCGCCGTGACCATTATTTGAGTTTCGGTTTCCTCTACAAGCCAAACCATTTTTTTTAAAGAAAAATAAATACCATGTTTTAATTATATTTTATTTTGGTATTGAAAATGGTTTTCATAATTTTTTTATTATATCAATGTGTTTTATTGATATCTTGTGATTGAAATGTGGAAATTTTATGTTTCCTTTATGTATGTTTTATGTAATACGATTATGTTATGGTTCTTGGGAATTATTATGAAGACAGGTGGTTCCGTGATAAACTAAGGGCGGGTGAGCCCGATATAGCTCTCCAATGCATTGGGTAACGCGAAGGAGTGAAACGTTAAGGTTTCTCCGAAGAGATTTGGGGAATATACTGTGATGGGTATTCCAAACGTAACCAAGAGGGTTACTCCCTATGTAAGAATGTTATGATTGCCTAAAGTTACCTTTATGTCTTATGATTTCTATGATTTATTCATGATTTGATGAGGTATGTTAAAGTGCTTATGTTTTATGGGTAAATTATGATTTCATTCTTATGTATATATGTATCCATGTTTCCTTTCCATACTTTTTTATCCCTTACTGAGCTTTTTATGCTCATCCCAAGTTTTTGAAATGTTTTTCACAGGTCAAGGGAAAGGTACATGATATGATGATAGTGTCATGGAAGTGTCAAGAAAGAATCCATGTTTTATTTTAAATATGTTTCCATTGATGGGAAAAATGAATACTATCTTTTATGTAACCACTTTGTTTAAATGTTGAATGTAATGCATGTTTTATGATCTAATTATCTAAAACTCTAAATCTGAAAAGATCCTCAAGGTGTAATCTTGTAATAACTCAAGATTAAATAAGGATTAAGGCTGGGGCCTTATAGTTGGTATCAGAGGTCGGTTTAGATTACTTTAGGAGTTATAATTTTATTAAATGATTATCCAAAAAATTTCTTTTATGGTCAAATTGAAATGATATAGCATTTAAATATTACCATGTTGCTTCACCTAAGGTATTTCTATTATAAGAATCGTTTTCCATAGAAGAAACAGAGCAGCTTTTCTGGGAAGGCGTACAGAGGGAAATGACCTTTCAAATCAGTATCCTGAGATGGTCAGAATCAGAACTAAACAGTTTGTTGCAGTGATGGCTCAGTTCACTCAGGTAAGAAATGTTGGTTGTTTTTATTGATGATATTTCGGTGTTTTATAAAAGTAAAGAGAAGCATGAAAGATATTTAAGGGTTATCTTGCAAACCTTGAATGAAAATAATTTGTAAGGGAAATTTAGCAAGTGTGCGTTTTGGTTGGAACAAATTTCTTTCCTTGGTCACATTGTTTCTAAAGATGGGATAACCGTTGATCCTGCAAAAACAAAGGTTGTTAAAGAATGTCCAAGACCCACAAATGTAATAGAGATTCGTAGTTTCCTTGGTTTGGAAGGCTATTACTGAAGGTTTGTTAGAAATTTTTCACGGTTATCTAGTCCAATGACTAAGCTAACTTGGAAGGGTGTTAAGTTTATCTGGACAAAAGAATGGGATGATTGTTTTCAGGAATTAAAAAGAAGATTGGTGAATGCACCAGTTTTGGTACTACCTTCCAGGAATGGGGAGTTTGTTATCTACAGTGATGCTTCATTGAAAGGACTTGGGTGCGTCTTAATGCAGAATGATCAGGTAATTGCTTATTCTTAACGACAGTTGAAAACTCATGAGGTAAATTACCCTACACATGATTTGGAATAACTGTTGTATTTTTCACTCTAAAAATTTGGAGGCATCATTTGTATGGAGTAAAGTGTGAAATATATATCGATCACAAAAGTTTAAAGTATATATTCACTCAGAAAGAATTGAACATGAGACAGAAGAGATGGCTAGAATTAATCAAGGATTATGATTGTACAATTCATTACCATCCGGGAAAAGCAAATAAAGTGGATGATGCTTTGAGTCCAAAAAGTAATGCTTCATTAACAATGTTGCGTTTGGAACGTGATCCTTTGGTTAAGGATTTGACGAACTTTGGAATATAAGTTTTTGGTGCAGGATGTTCTTCTGTTTTGTTTCAGGTATCAGTGAAATCTTCTCTATCAGACAGAATCAAGCAAGCACAGAAGCAAGATAATGAGTTGTAGAAAAAGGTAGAGCTGGTTCAGAAGGGTAAGTTTCCTAAATTCAACATTGATAATGATTGTGTTTTGATATTTGGAAAGATATTGTGTGTGACTTGTGATTCAAAGTTGAACAGAGAGTTGTTATGTGAAGCTCATAGTTCTCAGTTTTCAGTTCATCCAAGCAGTACTAAGATGTATAGAGATCTTCGGGAGTATTACTAGTGGGATGGAATGAAAAGGGATATTGTTGATTTTACTGTGAAGTGTTTGACTTGTCAGTAGGTTAAAGCAGAGCGGAAGTTACAGAAAGGGATGCTTCAGCTTTTACCAGTGCCAAAGTGGTAATGGGAAAATATATCCATGGACTTCGTTGTGGGATTGTCGAAGACACCTCGATGTAATAATGCAATTTGGGTTATTATTGATCGCTTGACTAAATCTGCTCATTTCCTTGCTATACAGGATACTTTTTCCCTAGATCAACTTTCCTGTTCGTATCTTAAAGAGATAGTCAGGTTACATGGAGTTCCTTTCTCCATTGTATCTGATCATGATCCAAGGTTTACTTCTAACTTTTGGAAAGGCCTTCAGAAGTCGTTGGGCACTGAATTAAATTTTGGTACAGCTTTTCATCCTCAATCAGATGGGCATTCAGAATGAAAAATTCAGACTTTGGAAGATATGCTACGTGCTTGTTCGATGGATTATCAGGGAAGTTGGGACCAACATCTTTCTTTGGTTTAATGTTCATATAATAACAGTTTTCATTCCAGTATACAGATGGAACCATTTGAGGCATTATATGGGAAGCGGTTTCGAACTCCAGCTTTCTAGGATGAAGTGGGTGAAAGGAAGCCGATGGGACCAGAATTGGTAGAAGAGATGGCAGAAAAAGTTCAGCTGATACAGAAACACATGAAAACAGCTCAGAGCAAGCAGAAGAGTTATGCGTACAATAGGAGGAAGGATCTCTCTTTTGAGGTAGGTGATCATGTTTTTCTCAAAGTATCACCATGGAAAAGTGTGATGCGATTTGGTAAGAAAGGAAAGTTGATTCCAAGGTTCATTAGACCATATGAAATTCTGGAGAGAGTTGGATTAGTTGCATACCGAGTGGCATTACCTCCAAGTTTATCTCAGGTACACAATGTTTTTCATGTTTCGATGCTGAGAAAGTGCATGCCAGATTCATCCCATGTTTTGAGTCCAGAGGTAGTTCAGCTGGAAGAGAACCTATCTTATGAGGAACAACCGGTATAGATTCTTGACCACAGGGATCAAGTGTTACGGAATAAGGTGATTCATCAGGTGAAGGTTTTGTGGAAAAACCATATGATTGAAGAGGCAAAATGGGAATCTGAAAATCCAATGAGGGCTAAATACCCTCACTTATTCGATAAGTAAATAAATTGCGGGGACGTAATTTTCTATAGGGGGAAGGATGTAACATCCCAAGTAAGTAATGAATAATATATATTTTTATCTATGTCTATTAATGAATTATATAGTGTTTTAGAGGCTTAAAATGAGAATAAATCCAATCTTAAGCATGGAATACACAAATATTTTTAAAAGATTGTTTTACTGCCTTTTGATGGAAAACCATTTTTAAATCAAACTTTTGACAACATTATAAGATCTATTTGTCAAAATAAACTTATTCTTTATGATTGGATCATTGAAATTTACTTTGGGTAAATTTTTCGTATTTTTCCGATAAAGTTCATTTTTTAATGAATAGTGAAAAATATTGTATTTTAATTCAAAACCTCTTTTTAATCTAATTTATTTATATGATTAGATTATATTTTGAATTGGTTTTAATGTGAAATTAGAATATATTTTTACCATTTAATCCAATGGTGGTCATTGTAATCAATTTCACTTTGAAATTGGACTTAAACTAGTGTCAATCTTTTGAAACTTATTGTTTCATAAAAACACGCTATTTGTCATGACAGCGGAAATTAATTATTAAATTAATTAATTTAACATATATGATTTGAATTTTATAAAATAGAAATCATTTTTGAATTCAGAATATCAAATATAGCTTAGGGTGAAGTTTTGGTATTTTTCTAAAAAACTTCAATTTTTTGATGAATAGTGAAACCACTAAGTGGTAGTTAAAGAAACTGGTTTTTCATTTAAATGATACATTTCCACTTCAGCGATTTGAATTTCAAAAATCTGACATACATGGTTTTTATTAATAATTAAAATTTGGTTCAATGAGATTAAAATAATTTTTTGGTGAATAGTAACTTTTAAGTTCTTAATCGCGATTAGAGGTAATTAGTGTAGTTTAAGGTAAAAATAATGTTTTAATAATATGTGACGAGCTTGAAACATGTCCTACCATTATTGGATGTGTCATGGCCGACCAATACAATACATGGGTCAACTTGGGGACCCCATGGAGCCACTTTGGAAGTAAAATGACATTAATATCTTTTTATTTAATGTTAAAGTAAAAATGTCACAAACATGAGTTGTTTTACTAAAACAATTTTTAAATGGGGTTATACAAGACATATTTCTGACTATAAATATTCATTAGAAATCTAAAAAGATTTCTCACATCATGATATATTTTTTATAATTTTTAGACATTAAATAAATTAAATTATTTATGACATCATGATGATGCAGCGATTACCTCATTAATAAACGATATAAATAAAATGAAAAGATAATGTAAAATTTAAGATTTAAACTTGTCAAATACCTATTAGATGAGTTTATTTCGAAACCTTATCACCTTATCCTTGAAATAAATCAATGTGGGACCTCTAAAATCCGAAACTCATTTGAAAATAAAGTAACCTTTTATAACTTTCCAAGAGTGCCCCTCCTCTCCTCTTATAAAAGGCCCCAACCTCTACCACCTTACCCAGACTTCCAAAGCCTTTGGCTCGGCCAAACCCTGCCCATTTTATCTCTCCACATCCCTCTATAACTCTTAGAATCCTCAATTTTGGCAGAAGTCTTCCCAAGGAAGCCTTTGTGCTCAAACCAAAGGGAGTTACCCGAATTTAATTTAATGTCTTCACTTGAGTCCTTTTGTTTTATTTTGCTTCTCCAACCCCCTAAACTATTTTTATTCATTTCTTTTGTAACAAATCCAGTATCGTAAATATACTAGGATGTTTTTATAAGAATTATTCAAGCTACACTTACACACACCTACATCTAATGGTTAAATAACATACTGTTTCCGTGGATGGTGAATTTCTGCCTCACGAAACGATGATTGTTCAACACTCATATAACACCTTCAAAGGTGGCCATTAAGATTTAATTATATATATATGTGATATATAATATGTTTATGTTTTACTTAATCTTCTGTATTTTTCATTTATGGCATACCTTTATGGTTTCCATTATGGGTAAACGTGATATCTTCATTTTAGGAAGTGCGGACTACCACCCCCTCAAAGTGATTTGATTCATTAATGCCATATGTGGGACGTATAAAGGATGTAATTAATGATTTTATATATGATATTATACTGGAATTATAATATACCATTATATCATTATGATTCCATTTCATAAAATACAAAATAGAAATGAAATTATCATTTATGCGTACGTACGGCTTACCGTCTCCATGAATGGTGCATTTCATTTCTTACCTCTAAACATTATGTAATATTATAAATTCATGTATATAGTGGATATATATTATATATATGATATCTACCTCATGAGTATAACTCTGTATATAATGGATAAATGAACAACTTGTAATTATAAAGAGTTTATTTTTGACTCAAGTACCAATGATCGTTAAAACGACTGTTAATAACTCAAATAATTACTTAGTTTTCATGACATGGTAATAAGTGATATAAAAGAAATAATGAACTTGGAAAAGGTTCTTAATCAAGTATAAATTAACTCAAGTTTATTATTCAGGAGGTTAAAGAACGATCGAGTCAAGTCGGACCTGAGGTATGGGACTTCATCTCAATCTCCTTTCATTGAGACATATTTTGTTTTATACAAAACCTTATTTTATACGGTGTATAAACCCCTTTGACTTTAACGTTTATTCAAAGGGAATATTTTTTATATGAAGCATTTACTAAATGAAAAAAGGGAATGTTTTTGTTATACGTATGCGGCGACAACGACTTCTCCGCCGCCGTGACCATTATTTGAGTTTCGGCTTCCTCTACAAGCCATACCATTTTTTTTAAGAAAAATAAATACCCAGTTTTATTTTTCTTTTATTTTGGTATTGAAAATGGTTTTCATAATGTTTTTATTATATCAATGTGTTTTATTGATATCTTGTGATTCAAATGTGGAAATTTTATGTTTCCTTTATGTATGTTTTATGTGATACAATTATGTTATGGTTCTTGGTCATTATAATGAAGACGGGTAGTTCCATGATAAACTAAGGGTGGGTGAGCCCGATATAGCTCCCCAATTCATTGGGTAATGCGAACGAGTTAAACGTTAAGGTTTCTCTGAAGAGATTTAGGGAATATACTGTTATGGGTATTCCAAAGGTAACCAAGAGGGTTACTCCTAACGTAAGAATGTTATGAATGCCTCAAGTTTCCTTTATGTCTTATGATTTCTATGATTTATTCATGATTTGATGAGGTGTGTTAAAGTGCTTATGTTTTATGGGTAAAGTATGATTTCATTCTTATGTATATATGTACCCATGTTTCCTTTCCATATTTTTATATCCCTTACTGAGCTTTTTATGCTCATCCCAAGTTTTTGAAATGTTTTTTACAGGTCAAGGGAAAGGTACATGATATGATGATAGTGTCAAGTAAGTGTCAAGAAAGAATCCATGTTTTATTTTTAATGTGTTTCCATTGATGGAAAAAATGAATACTATCTTTTATGTAACCACTTTGTTTAAATGTGGAATGTAATGCATGTTTTATGATCTAATTCTCTAAAACTCTAAACCTGAAAAGATCCTCAAGGTGTAATCTTGTAATAACTCAAGATTAAGTAAGGATTAAGGCTGGGGCCTTATAGTTGGTATCAGAGGTCGGTTTAGATAACTTTAGGAGTTAGAATTTTATAACATGATTATCCAAAAATATTTTTTTTATGGTCAAATTGAATTGATATAGCATTTAAAGACTACCATGTTGCTTCACTTAAGGTATTTCTGTGATAAGAATGGTTTTCCATAGAGGAAACAGAGCATCTTTTCTGGGAAGGCATACATAGGGAAATGACCTTTCAAATCAGTATCCTGAGATGGTCAGAATCCGAACTAAACAGTTTGTTGCAGTGATGGCTCAATTGACTCAGGTGAAAAATGTTGGTTGTTTTTATTGATGATATTTTGGTGTTTTCTAAAAGTAAAGAGGAGCATGAAAGACATTTAAGGGTTATCTTGCAAACCTTGAATGAAAATAAATTATAAGGGAAATTCAGAAAGTGTGAGTTTTTTTTTGCAACAAATTTCTTTCCTTGGTCACATTGTTTCTAAAGATGGGATAACTGTTGATCCTGCAAAAACAAATGTTGTTGAAGAATGGCCAAGACCCACAAATGTAATAGAGATTCGTAGTTTCCTTTGTTTAGCAGGCTATTACCGAAGGTTTGTTAGAAATTTTTCAAGGTTATCTAGTCCAATGACTAAGCTAAATCGGAAGGGTGTTAAGTTTATCTGGATAAAGTAATGTGATGATTGTTTTCAGGAATTGAAAAGAAGATTGGTGAATGCACCAGTTTTGGCACTACCTTCCAGGAATGGGGAGTTTTTTATCTACAGTGATGCTTCATTGAAAGGACTTGGGTGCGTCTTAATACAGAATGATCAAGTAATTGATTATGCTTCACGACAGTTGAAAACTCATGAGGTAAATTACCCTACACATGATTTGGAATTAGCTGCTATAGTTTTCGCTCTAAAAATTTGGAGGCATCATTTGTATGGAGTGAAGTGTGAAATATATACCGATCACAAAAGTTTAAATGTATATATTCACTCAAAAAGAATTGAACATGAGACAGAGGATATAGCTAGAATTAATCAAGGATTATGATTGTACAACTCATTACCATCTGGGAAAAGCAAATAAAGTGGCTGATGCTTTGAGTCGAAAAAGTAATGCTTCATTAACAATGTTGTGTTTAGAACATGATCCTTTGCTTAAGGATTTGATGAACTTTGGAGTAGAAGTTTTTGGTGCAGGATTTTCTTCTGTTTAGTTTCAGGTATCAGTGAAATCTTCTCTATCAGATAGAATCAAGCAAGCACATAAGTAAGACAGTGAGTTGTAGAAAAAGGTAGAGCTGGTTCAAAAGGGTAAGTTGCCTGAATTCAACATTGATAATGATTGTTTTTTGAGATTTGGGAAGAGATTGTGTGTGCCTTGTCATTCACAGTTGAAGAGAGAGTTGTTATGTGAAGTTCATAGTTCTCCGTTTTCAGTTTATCCAGGCAGTACTAAGATGTATAGAGATCTTTGGGAGTATTACTGGTGGGATGGAATGAAAATGGATATTGCTGATTTTACTGTGAAGTGTTTGACTTGTCAGTAGGTTAAAGCAGAGTGGAAGTTACCAAAAGGGATGCTTCAGCCTTTACCAGTGCCATAGTGGAAATGGGAAAATATATCCATGGACTTCGATGTGGGATTGTCGAAGACACGTCGAGGTAATAATGCAATCTGGGTTATTGTTGATAGCTTGACTAAATCTGCTCATTTCCTTGCTATACGAGATACATTTCCCCTATATCAACTTTCCCATTCGTATCTTAAAGAGATAGTCAGGTTACATGGAGTTCCTCTCTCCATTGTATCTGATCGTAATCCCAGGTTTACTTCTAACTTTTGGAAATGCCTTCAGAAGTCGTTGGGTACTGAATTAAATTTTAGTACATCTTTTCATCCTCAATCAGATGGGCAGTCAGAACGAACAATTCAGACTTTGGAAGATATGCTACGTGCTTGTTCGATGGATTACCAGGGAAGTTGGGACCGACAACTTTCTTTGTTTGAATTTTCATATAATAACAGTTTTTATTCCAGTATATAGATGGAAACATTTGAGGCGTTATATGGGAAGCGGTGTCGAACTCCAGCTTTCTGGGATGAAGTGGGCGAAAGGAAGCTGATGGGACCAGAATTGGTAGAATAGATGGCAGAAAAAGTTCAAATGATACAGAAACACATGAGAACAGCTCAGAGCAGGTAGAAGAGTTATGCGGACAATAGGAGGAAATATCTCTCTTTTGAGGTTGGTGATCATGTTTTTCTCAAAGTATCACCATGGAAAAGTGTGATGTGATTTGGTAAGAAAGGAAAGCGGAGTCCAAGGTTCATTGGACCATATGAAATTATGGAGAGAGTTGGATCAGTTGCATACCGAGTGGATTTACCTCTGAGTTTATCTCAGGTACACAATGTTTTTCATGTTTTGATGCTGAGAAAGTACATTCTAGATCCATCTCATGTTTTGTGTCCAGAGGTAGATCAACTGGAAGAGAACCTATCTTATGAGGAACAACCGGCCCAGATTCTTGACCACAGGGAGCAAGTGTTATGGAATAAGGTGATTCATCAGGTAAAGGTTTTGTGGAAAAACCACATGATTGAAGAGGCAACATGGGAATCTGAAAATGCAATGAGGGCTAAATACCCCCACTTATTTGATAAGTAAATAAATTGCAGGGATGCAATTTTCTAAAGGGGGAAGGATGTAACATCCCAAGTAAGTAATGAATAATAGATATTTTTATCTATGTCTATTAATGAATTATATAGTGTTTTAGAGGCTTAAAATGAGAATAAATCTAATCTTAAGCATGGAATACACTAATATTTTTAAAAGTTTGTTTTACTGCCTTTTGTTGGAAAACCATTTTTAAATAAAACTTTTGAAAACTTTATAAGATCTATTTTTCAATATAAACTTATTCTTTATTATTGGATCATTGAAATTTACTTTGGGTAAATTTTTTGTATTTTTCCGATAAAGTTCATTTTTTTAATGAATAGTGAAAAATGTTGTATTTTAATTCAAAACCTCTTTTTAATATAATTTATTTATATGATTATATTATCTTTGGAATTGGTTTTAATGTGAAATTAGAATATATTTTTACCATTTAATCCAATGGTGGTCATTGGAATCAATTTCACTTTGAAATTGGACTTAAACTAGTGTCAATCTTTTGATACTTATTGTTTCATAAAAACAAGCTATTTGTCATGAAAGTGGGAATTAATTATTAAATTAATTAATGTAACTTATATGATTTGAATTTTGTAAAATATACATCATTTTATAATTCATAATATCAAATATATCTTAGGGTGAAGTTTTGGTATTTTTCTGAAAAACATCAATTTTTGATGAATAGTGAAACCACTAAGTGGTAGTTAAAGAAACTGATTTTTCATTTAAATGAAACTTTGCCACTTCTACGATTTGATTTTCAAAAATCCGATATACATGGTTTTCATTAAGAAGTAAAATTTGGTTCAATGAGATTAAAATAATTTTTTGGTGAATAGTAACTTTTAAGTTCTTAATCGCGATTAGAGGTAATTAGTGTAGTTTAAGGTAAAAATAATGTTTTAATAATATGAGATGAGCTTGAAACATGTCCTACCCTTATTGTATGTTTCATGGCCGACCAAGACAATCCATGGGTCAACTTGGGGACCCCATGGATCCTCTTTGGAAGGAAAATGACAATAATATCTTTTTATTTAATGTTAAAGTAAAAATGTCACAAACATGGGTTGTTTTACTAAAACAATTTTTAAATGGGGTTATACAAGTCATATTTCTGACTATAAAAATTAATTAGAAAGATAAAAAGATTTCCTACATCATGATATTTTTTTTAAAAATTTTAGACATTAAATAAATTAAATTATTTATGACATCATGATGATGCAGCAATTACCTCATTAATAAACGATTTAAATAAAATGAAAAGATAATGTAAAATTTAAGACTTACACTTGTCAAATACCTATTGTATGAGTTTATTTAGAACCCTTATCACCTTATCCTTGAAATAAATCAATTTGGGACCTCTAAAATCCGAAACTCATTTGAAAATAAAGTAACATTTTATAACTTTCCAAGAGTACCCCTCCTCTCCTCTTATAAAAGGCCCCCACCTCTACCACCTTACCCACACTTCCAAAGCCTTTGGCTCGGCCAACCCCTGCCCATTTTGTCTCTCCAAATCCCTATATAACTCTTAGAATCATCACTTTGGTCATAAGTATTCCCAAGGAATCCTTTGAGCTCAAACCAAAGGGAGTTATCCGATTTTAAGGTAATGTCCTCACTTGAGTCCTTTTGTTTTATTTTTCTTCTCCAACCCCCAAATCTCTTTTTATTGATTTCTTTTGTAACAAATCCAGTATCTTAAATATACTAGAATGTTGTTATAAGAAGTATTCTACCTACAGTTACACACACCTACATCTAATAGTTAAATAACATAATGTTTCTGTGGATGGAAAATTTCGGCATCACGAAACGATGATTGTTCAAAAATATTTTTTTATGGTCAAATTGAAATGATATAGCATTTAAATATTTCCATGTTGCTTCACCTAAGGTATTTCTATGATAAGAATTGTTTTCCATAGAAGAAACATAGTAGCTTTTCTGGGAAGGCATACAGAGGGAAATGACCTTTCAAATCAGTATCCTGAGACGGTCAGAATCAGAACTAAACAGTTTGTTGCAGTGATGGCTCAGTTGACTCAGGTAAGAAATGTTGGTTGTTTTTATTGATGATATTTTGGTGTTTTATAAAAGTATAGAGAAGCATGAAAGACATTAAAGGGTTATCTTGCAAACCTTGAATGAAAATAAATTGTAAGGGAAATTCATCAAGTGTGCGTTTTGGTTGGAACAAATTTCTTTCCTTGGTCACATTGTTTCTAAAGATGGGATAACCGTTGATCCTGCAAAAACAAAGGTTGTTGAAGAATGGCCAAGACCCAGAAATGTAACAGAGATTCGTATTTTCCTTGGTTTGGCATGCTTTACCGAAGTTTTGTTAGAAATTTTTCATGGTTATCTAGTTCAATGACTAAGCTAACTCGGAAGGGTGTTAAGTTTATCTGGAAAAAAGAATGTGATGATTGTTTTCAGGAATTGAAAAGAAGAATGGTGAATGTACCAGTTTTGGCACTACCTTCTAGGAATGGGGAGTTTGTTATCTACAGTGATGCTTCATTGAAAGGACTTGGGTGCGTCTTAATGCAGAATAATCAGGTAATTGCTTATGCTTCACGACAGTTGAAAACTCATGAGGTAAATTACCCTACACATGATTTGGAATTAGCTGTTGTAGTTTTCGCTCTAAAAATTTGGAGGCATCATTTGTATAGAGTAAATTGTGAAATATATACCGATCACAAAAGTTTAAAGTATATATTCACTCAGAAAGAATTGAACATGAGAAAAAGGATTTGGCTAGAATTAATCAAGGATTATGATTGTACAACTCATTACCATTCGGGAAAATCAAATAAAGTGGCTGATGCTTTGTGTCGAAAAAGTAATGCTTCATTAACAATGTTGCGTTTGGAACGTGATCCTTTGGTTAAGGATTTGATGAACTTTTGAATAGAAGTTTTTGGTGCAGGATTTTCTTATGTTTTGTTTCAGGTATCAGGGAAATCTTCTCTATTAGACAGAATCAAGAAAGCATAGAAGCAAGATAGTGAGTTGCAGAAAAAGGTAGAGCTGGTTCAGAAGGGTAAGTTGCCTGAATTCAACATTGATAATGATTGTGTTTTGAGATTTGGGAAGAGATTGTGTGTGCCTTGTGATTCATAGTTGAAGAGAGAGTTGTTATGTGAAGCTCATAGTTCTCCGTTTTCAGTTCATCCAGGTAGTACTAAGATGTATAGAGATCTTCGGAAGTATTAATGGTGGGATGGAATGAAAAGGGATATTGCTGATTTTACTGTGAAGTGTTAGAATTGTCATTAGGTTAAATAAGAGCAGCAGTTACCGAAAGGGATGCTTCAGCCTTTACCAGTGCCAAAGTGGAAATGGGAAAATATATCCATGGACTTCGTTGTGGGATTGCCGAAGACACCTCGAGATAATAATGCAATCTGGGTTATTGTTGATCGCTTGACTAAATCTGCTCATTTCCTTACTACATGAGATAATTTTTCCCTAGATCAACTTTCCTGTTCGTATCTTAAAGAGATAGTCAGGTTACATGGAGTTCCCCTCTCCATTGTATCTTATCGTGATCCCAGGTTTACTTCTAACTTTTGGAAAGGCCTTCAGAAGTCGTTGGGTGCGGAATTAAATTTTAGTAAATCTTTTCATCCTCAATCAGATGGGCAGTCAAAACGAACAATTCAGACTTTGGAAGATATGATACGTGCTTTTTTGATGGATTATTAGGGAAGTTGGGACCAACATATTTCTTTGGTTGAATTTTCATATAATAGCAGTTTTCATTCCAGTATATAGGTGGCACCATTTGAGGCGTTATATGGGAAGCAGTGTCGAACTCCAGCTTTCTGGGATGAAGTGGGTGAAAGGAAGCTGATGGGACCAAAATTGGTAGAAGAGATGGCAGAAAATGTTCAGCTAATATAGAAACACATGAGAACAGCTCATAGCAGGAAGAAGAGTTATGCGGAAAATATGAGGAAGGATCTCTTTTTTGAGGTAGGTGATCATGTTTTTCTCAAATTATCACCATGGAAAAGTCTGATGTGATTTGGTAAGAAAAGAAAGTTGTGTCCAAGGTTCATTGGACCATATGAAATTCTGGAGAGAGTTGGATCAGTTTCATACCGAGTGGTTTTACCTTCGAGTTTATCTCAGGTACACAATGTTTTTCATGTTTCGATGTTGAGAAAGTACATCTCAGATCCATCTCATGTTTTGAGTCCAGAAGTAGTTCAGCTGGAAGAGAACCTATCTTATGAGGAACAACCGGTCTAGATTCTTGAACATAGGGAGAAAGTGTTACGGAATAAGGTGATTCATCAGGTAAAGGTTTTGTGAAAAAACAACATGATTGAAGAGGAAACATGGGAATCTGAAAATGCAATGAGGGCTAAATACCCCCACTTATTCGATAAGTAAATAAATTGCAGGGACACAATTTTCTAAAGGGGGTAGTATGTAACATCCCAAGTAAGTAATGAATAATAGATATTTTTATCTATTTCTACTAATTAATTAGATAGTGTTTTAGAGGCTTAAAATGAGAATAAGTTCAATCTTAAGCATGGAATACACGAATATTTTTAAAAGATTGTTTTACTGCCTTTTGATGGAAACCCATTTTTAAATCAAACTTTTGACAACTTTATAAGATCTATTTGTCAAAATAAACTTATTCTTTATGATTGGATCATTGAAATTTACTTTGGGTAAATTTTTGGTTTTTTTCCGATAAAGTTCATTTTTTTAATGAATAGTGAACAGTGTTGTATTTTAATTCAAAACCTTTTTTTAATCTAATTTATTTATATTATTAGATTATCTTTTTAATTGGTTTTAATGTGAAATTAGAAAATATTTTTACCATTTAATCCAATGGTGGTCCTTGGAATCAATTTCACTTTGAAATTGGACTTAAAATAGTGTCAATCTTTTGATACGTATTGTTTCATAAAAACAGGCTATTTGTCATGACAGCGGGAATTAATTATTAAATTAATTAATGTAACTTATATTATTTTAATTTTGTAAAATATACATCATTTTTTAATTCAGAATATCAAATATATCTTAGGGTGAATTTTTGGTATTTTTCTGAAAAACTTCAATTTTTGATGAATAGTGAAACCACTAAGTGGTTGTTAAAGAGACTGATTTTTCATTTAAATGAAACTTTTCCACTTCTGCGATTTTATTTTCAAAAATCCGACATACATGGTTGTCATTAATAAGTAAAATTTGGTTCAATGAGATTAAAATAATTTTTTGGTGAATAGTAACTTTTAAGTTCTTAATTGTGATTAGAGGTAATTAGTGTAGTTAAAGGTAAAAATAATGTTTTAATAATATGACATGAGCTTGACACATGTCCTACCCTTATTGGATGTGTCATGGCCGACCATGAAAATCCATGGGTGAACTTGGGGACCCCATGGATCCACTTTGGAAGGAAAATGATATTAATATCTTTTTATTTAATGTTAAAGTAAAAAATGTCACAAACATGGGTTGTTTTACTAAAAAAAATTAAATGGGGTTATACAAGTCATATTTCTGACTATAAATATTCATTATAAATCTAAAAATATTTCCTACATCATGATATATTTTTTATAATTTTTAGACATTAAATAAATTAAATTATTTATGACATCATGATGATGCAGCGATTACCTCATTAATAAACGATTTAAATAAAATGAAAAGATAATGTAAAATTTAAGACATGCACTTGTCAAATACCTATTGGATGAGTTTATTTAGAACCCTTATCACCTTATCCTTGAAATAAATCAATGTGGGACCTCTAAAATCTGAAACGCATTTGAAAATAAAGTAACCATTTATAACTTTCCAAGAGTGCCCCTCCTCTCCTCTTATAAAAGGCCCCCACCTATACCACCTTACCCACACTTCCAAAGCCTTTGGCTCGGACCACACCTTCCCATTTTTTCTCTCCACATCCCTCTCTAACTCTTAGAAGCCTCACTTTGAGCAGAAGTATTCCCAAGGAAGCCTTTGAGCTCAAACCAAAGGGAGTTACCCGATTTTAAGTTAATGTCTTCACTTGAGTCCATTTGTTTTATTTTGCTTCTCCAACCCCCTAAACTCTTTTTATTCATTTCTTTTGTAACAAATCAAGTATCTTCAATATACTAGGATTTTTTTATAATATGTATTCGAGCAAAACTTACACACACCTACATCAAATGGTAAATAACATACTGTTTCCATGGATGGCGAATTTCTGCCTCACGAAACGATGATTGTTCAACACTCATATAACACCTTCAAAGGTGGCCATTAAGATGTCATTATGTTTATATATGATATAAAATATTTTTATGTTTTACTTAATATTCTGTATTTTTCATTTATGGCATACCTTTATGGTTTCCATTATGGGTAAACGCGATATCATCATTTTAGGAAGTGCGGACTACCGCCCCCTCAAAGTGATTTGATTCGTTAATGCCATATGTGGTACGTATAAAGAATATAATTAATGATTTTAAATATGATATTATACTGTAATTATAATATACCATTATATAATTATGATTCCATTTCATAAAATAAGAAATAGAAATGAATGTAGCATTCATGTGTACGTACGGCTTACTGTCTCCATGAACGGTGCATTTCATTTCTTACCTCTAAACTTTATGTAATATTATAAATGCATGTATATAATGGATATATATGATATATATGATATATATGATATCTACATCATGATTATAACTCTGGATATAATGGATAAATGTACAACATGTAACTATAAATAGTTTATTTTTGACTCAAGTACTAATGATCGTTAAAATGACCGTTAATAACTGAAATAATTACATAGTGTTCATGACATGGTAATAAGGGATGTAAAAGGAATAATGAACTTGAAAAAGGTTCTTAAAAAAGTAGAAATTAACTCAAGTTTATTATTCAGGAGGTTAAAGAACGATTGAGTCAAGTCGGACCCGAGGTATGGGACTTTGTCTCAATCTCCTTTCATTGAGGCATATTTTTTTTTATACACAACCTTATTTTATATGGTGTATAAACACATTTTACTATTATGTTTATTCAAAAGGAATCTTTTTTATATGAATAATTTACTAAACGACAAAAGGGAATGTTTTTGTCGTACGTATGTGGCGACAATGACTTCTCCAACGTCGTGACCATTATTTGAGTTTCGGCTTCCTCTACAAGCCATACCATTTTTTTAAAGAAAAATAAATACCCTGTTTTACTTTTCTTTTATTTTGGTATTGAAAATGGTTTTCATAATGTTTTTATTATATCAATGTGTTTTATTGATATCTTTTGATTTAAATGTGGAAATGTTATGTTTCCATTATGTATGTTTTATGTGATACGATTATTTTATGGTTCTTGGGCATTATTATGAATACGGGTGGTTCCGTGATAAACTAAGGGCGGGTGAGCCCGATATAGCTCTCCAATTCATTGGGTAATGTGAAGGAGTGAAACGTTAAGGTTTCTCCGAAGATATTTAGGGAATATACTGTGATGGGTATTCCAAACGTAACCAAGAGGGTTACTCCCTACGTAAAAATGTTATGAATGCCTCAATTTTTCTTTATGCCTTATGATTTCTATGATTTATTCATGATTTGATGAGGTCTGTTAAAGTGCTCATGTTTTATGGGTAAAGTATGATTTCATTCTTATGTATATATGTACCCATGTTTCCTTTCCATATTTTTATATCCCTTACTGAGATTTTTATGCTCATCCCAAGTTTTTGAAATGTTTTTCACAGGTCAAGGGAAAGGTACATGATATGATGATAGTGTCAAGGAAGTGTCAAGAAAGAATCCATGTTTTGTTTTAAATATGTTTCCATTGATGGGAAAAATGAATACTATCTTTTATGTAACCACTTTGTTTAAATGTGGAATGTAATGCATGTTTTATGATCTAATTCTCTAAAACTCTAAACCTGAAAGGATCCTAAAGGAGTAATCTTTCAATAACCCAAGATTAAGTAAGGATTAAGGCTGGGGCCTTATAGTTGGTATCAGAGGTCGGTTTAGATAACTTTAGGAGTTAAAATTTTATAAAATGATTATCCAAAAATATTTTTTTATGGTCAAATTGAAATGATATAGCATTTAATGATTACCATGTTTCTTCACCTAAGGTATTTCTGTGATAAGAATGGTTTTACATAGAGGAAACAGAGCAGATTTTCTGGGAAGGTATACAGAGGGAAATGACTGTTCAAATTAGTATCCTGAGATGGTCAGAATCAGAACTAAACAGTTTGTTGCAGTGATGGCTCAGTTGACTCAGGTGAAAAATGTTGGTTGTTTTTATTGATGATATTTTGGTGTTTTTTAAAAGTAAAGAGGGGCATGAAAGACATTTAAGGGTTATCTTGAAAACCTTGAATGAATAGAAATTGTAAGGGAAATTCAGCAAGTGTGAGTTTTGGTTGCAACAAATTTCTTTCCATGGTCACACTGTTTCTAAAGATGGGATAACCGTTGATCCTGTAAAAACAAAGGTTGTTGAAGAATGGACAAGACCCACAAATGTAACAGAGATTCGTAGTTTAATTGGTTTGGCGGGCTATTACCAAAGGTTTGTTAGAAATTTTTCACAGTTATCTAGTCCAATGACTAAGCTAACTCGAAAGGTTGTTAAGTTTATCTGGACAAAAGAATGTGATGATTGTTTTCGGGAATTGAAAAGAAGATTGGTGAATGCACCAGTTTTGGCACTACCTTCCAGGAATGGGGAGTTTGTTATCTACAGTGATGCTTCATTGAAAGGAATTGGGTGTGTCTTAATGCAAAATGATCAGGTAATTGCTTATGCTTCATGACAGTATAAAACTCATGAGTTAAATTACCCTACACATGATTTGGAATTAGCTTCTATATTTTTCGCTCTAAAAATTTGGAGGCATCATTTGTATGGAGTAAAGTGTGAAATATATACCAATCACAAAAGTTTAAAGTATATATTCACTCAGAAATAATTGAACATGAGACAGAGGATATGGCTAGAATTAATCAAGGACTATGATTGTACAATTCATTACCATCCGGGAAAAGCAAAAAAAGTGGCTGATGCATTGAGTCGAAAAAGTAATGCTTCATTAACAATGTTGCATTTGGAACGTGACCCTTTGGTTAAGGATTTGATGAACTTTGGAATATAAGTTTTTGGTGCAGGATGTTCTTCTGTTTTGTTTCAGGTTTCAGTGAAATCTTCTCTATCAGACAGAATCAAGCAAGCACATAATCAAGACAGTGAGTTGCAGAAAAAGGTACAGCTGGTTCAGAAGGGTAAGTTGCCTGAATTCAACATTGATAATGATTGTGTTTTGAGATTTGGGAAGAGATTGTGTGTGACTTGTGATTCACAGTTGAAGATAGAGTTGTTATGTGAAGCTCATAGTTCTCCGTTTTCAGTTCATCTAGGTAGTACTAAGATGTATAGAGATCTTCGGGAGTATTACTGGTGGGATGGAATAAAAAGGGATATTGATGATATTACTGTGAAGTGGTTGAATTGTCAGTAGGTTAAAGCAGAGCGGCAGTTACCGAAAGGGATGCTTCAGCCTTTACCTATGCCAGAGTGGAAATGGGAAAATATATCCATGGACTTCGTTGTGGGATTTCTGAAGACACCTCGAGGTAATAATGAAATCTGGGTTATTGTTGATCGCTTGACTAAATCTTCTCATTTCCTTGCTATACGAGATACTTTTTCCCTAGATCAACTTTCCTATTTGTATCTTAAAGAGATGTTCAGGTTACATGGATTTCCTCTCTCCATTGTATCTGATTGTGATCCCAGGTTTACTTCTAACTTTTGGAAAGGCCTTCAGAAGTCGTTGGGTACTGAATTAAATTTTAGTACAGATTTTTATCCTCAATCAGATGGGCAGTCAGAATGAACAATTCAGACTTTGGAAGATATGCTACGTGCTTATTTAATGGATTATCCGGGAATTTGGTACCAACATCTTTCTTTGGTTGAATTTTCATATAATAACAGTTTTCATTCCAGTATACAGATGGAACCATTTGAGGCGTTATATGGGAAGTGATGTCGAACTCCAGCTTTCTGGGATGAAGTGGGTGAAAGGAAGATGATGGGACCAGAATTGGTAGAAGAGATGGAAAAAAAAGTTCAGATGATACAGAAACACATGAGAATAGCTCAGAGCAGGCAGAAGAGTTATGCGGACAATAGGAGGAAAGATCTCTCTTTTGAGATAGGTGATCATGTTTTTCTCAAAGTATCACCATGGAAAAGTGTGATGCGATTTGGTAAGAAAGGAAATCTGAGTCCAAGGTTCATTAAACCATATGAAATTATAGAGAGAGCTGGATCAGTTGCATACCGAGTGGCTTTACCTCTGAGTTTATCTCAGGTATACAATGTTTTTCATGTTTCGATGCTGAGAAAGTACATGCCAGATCCATCTCATGTTTTGAGTCCAGAGGTAGTTCAGCTGGAAGAGATCCTATCTTATGAGGAACAACTGGTCCAAATTCTTGACCATAGGGAGAAAGTGTTATGGAATAAGGTGGTTCATCTAGTAAAGGTTTTGTGGAAAAACCACATGATTGAACAGACAACATGGGAATCTGAAAATGCAATGAGGGCTAAATACCCCCACTTATTCGATTAGTAAATAAATTGTGGGGACGCAATTTTCTAAAGGGGGGAAGGATGTAACATCCTAAGTAAGTAATGAATAATAGATATTTTTACCTATGTCTATTAATGAATTATATAGTGTTTTAGAGGCTAAAAATGAGAATAAATCCAATCTTAAGCATGGAATAAACTAATATTTTTAAAAGACTGTTTTACTGCCTTTTGATGGAAAACCATTTTTAAATCAAACTTTTGATAACTTTATAAGATCTATTTGTCAAAATAAACTTATTCTTTATGATTTGATCATTGAAATTTACTTTGGGTAAATTTTTGTTATTTTTCTGATAAAGTTCATTTTTTAATGAATAGTGAAAAAATGTTGTATTTTAATTCAAAACCTCTTTTTAATATAATTTATTTATATGATTAGATTATCTTTTTAATTGGTTTTAAGGTGAGATTAGAATATATTTTTACCATTTAATCCAATTGTGGTCATTGGAATCAATTTCACTTTGAAATTGGACTTAAACTAGTGTCAATCTTTCGATACTTATTGTTTCATAAAAACATGCTATTTGTCATGACAGCGGGAATTAATTATTAAAATAATTTATGTAACTTATATGATTTTAATTTTTTAAAATAGACATCATTTTTGAATTCATAATATCAAATATAGCTTAGGGTGAAGTTTTGGTATTTTTCTGAAAAACTTCAATTTTTGATGAATAGTGAAACCACTAAGTGGTAGTTAAAGAAACAGATTTTTCATTTAAATGAAACTTTACCACTTCTGCGATTTGATTTTCAAAAATCCGACATACATGGTTGTCATTAAGAAGTAAAATGTGGTTCAATGAGATTAAAATAATTTTTTGGTGAAAAGTAACTTTTAAATTCTTAATCCCAATTAGAGGTAATTAGTGTAGTTTAAGGTAAAAATAATGTTGTAATAATATGAGATGATCTTGACACATGTCCTACCCTTATTGGATGTGTAATGTAAGACCAATAAAATCCATGGGTCAACTTGGGGACCCCATGGAGCCACTTTGGAAGGAAAATGACATTAATATCTTTTTATTTAATGTTAAAGTAAAAATGTCACAAACATGAGTTGTTTTACTAAAACAATTTTTAAATGGGGTTATACAAGTCATATTTCTGACTATAAATATTCATTATAAATATAAAAAGATTTCCTACATCATGATATATTTTTTATAATTTTTAGACATTAAATAAATTAAATTATTTATGACATCATGATGATGCAGTGATTACCTCATTAATAAACGATTTAAATAAAATGAAAAGATAATGTAAAATTTAAGACTTAAACTTGTCAAATACCTATTGGATGAGTCTATTTAGAACCCTTATTACCTTATCCTGGAAATACATCAATTTGGGACCTCTAAAATCCGAAACTCATTTGAAAATAAAGTAACCTTTTATAACTTTCCAAGAGTGCCCCTCCTCTCCTCTTATAAAAGGCCCCCACCTCTACCACCTTACCCACACTTAGAAATCCTTTGGCTCGGCCAACATCTGACCATTTTGTCTCTCCACATCCCTATATGACTCTTATAAGCCTCACTTTGGGCAGAAGTCTTCCCAAGGAAGCCTTTGAGATCAAACCAAAGGGAGTTACCCGATTTTAAGGTAATGTCTTCACTTGAGTCCTTTTGTTTTATTTTGCTTCTCCAACCCCCTAAACCCTTTTCATTAATTTCTTTTGTCACAACTACAGTGTCTCCAATATACTAGGATGTTGTTATAATAATGATTAGAGGTACACTTACACACACCTACATCTAATGGTTAAAGAACATACTATTTCCGTGGATGGCGAATTTCTACCTCACAAAACGATGATTGTTCAAAACTTATATAACACCATCAAATGTGGACATTAAGATGTCATTATATTTATATATGATATATAATATGTTTATGTTTATGTTTTACTTAAGCTTCTGTATTTTTCATTTATGGCATACCTTTATGGTTTCCATTATGGGTAAATGCGATATCTTCATTTTAGGAAGTGCGGACTACCGCCCCCTCAAAGTGATTTGATTTGTTAATGCCATATGTGGGACATATAAAGGATGTAATTAATGATTTTATATATGATATTATACTGGAATTATAATATACCATTATATCATTATGATTCCATTTCATAAAATATGAAATAGAAATGAAAGTACTGTTAATGCGTATGTACGGCTTACCGTCTCCATGAACGGTGCATTTCATTTCTTACCTCTAAACGATATGTAATATTATAAATGCATGTATATACTGGATATATATGATATATATGATATCTAAATCATGATTATAACTCTGGATATAATGGATACACGAACAACTTGTAATTATAAAGAGTTTATTTTTGACTCAAGTACCAATGATCATTAAAACGACCGTTAATAACTTAAATAATTACATAGTGTTCATGACATGGTAAGAAGTGATATAAAAGGAATAATGAACTTGAAAAGGGTTCTTAAGAAAGTAGAAATTAACTCAAGTTTATTATTCAGGAGGTTAAATAACAATCGAGCCAATTTGGACCCGAGGTATGGGACTTCGTCTCAATCTCCTTTCACTGAGGCATATTTTGTTTTATACACAACCTTCATTTATACGGTGTATAAACCCCTTTGACTTTTACGTTTATTCAAAATGAATCTTTTTTATATGAAGCGTTTACTAAATGAAAAAAGGGAATGTTTTTGTCGTACGTATGCGGCGACAATGACTTCTCCACCGCCGTGACCATTATTTGAGTTTCGGCTTCCTCTACAAGCCATACCATTTTTTTAAAGAAAAATAAATACCCTATTTTACTTTTCTTTTATTTTGGTATTGAAAATGGTTTTCATAGTGTTTTTATTATATCAATGTGTTTTATTGATATCTTGTGATTGAAATGTGGAAATGTTTTGTTTCCTTTATGTATGTTTTATGTGATACGATTGTGTTATGGTTCTTGGGCATTATTATGAAGACGGGTGGTTCTGTGATAAACTAAGGGCAGGTGAGCCCGATATAGCTCTCCAATGCATTGGGTAACATGAAGGAGTGAAACGTTATGGTTTCTCCGAAGATATTTAGGGAATATATTGTGATGGGTATTCCAAACGTAACCAAGAGGGTTACTCCCTACATAAGAATTTTATGAATGCCTCAAGTTACCTTTATGTCTTATGATTTATATGATTTATTCATGATTTTATGAGGTATGTTAAAGTGCTTATGTTTTATGCGTAAAGTATGATTTCATTCTTATGTATATATGTTCCCATGTTTCCTTTCCATATTTTTATATCCCTTACTGAGATTTTTATGCTCATCCCAATTTTTTGAAATGTTTTTCATAGGTCAAGGGGAAGGTACGTGATATAATGATAGTGTCAAGAAAGTGTCAAGAAAGAATCCATGTTTTATTTTAAATATGTTTCCATTGATGGGAAAAATGAATACTATCTTTTATGTAACCACTTTGTTTAAATGTGGAATTTAATGCATGTTTTATGATCTAATTCTCTAAAACTCTAAACCTGAAAAGTTCATCAAGGTGTAATCTTGTAATAACTCAAGATTATGTAATGATTAAGGCTAGGTCCTTATACTAATGCCTCCCATTTGTGCAATATTCTTATTCAGTGCTAGTCACCGACCCCGGAACTATTGTAGGCAGGCTTGGGGTAGTCACAGGTCGGACCCTGGAGGGTCGGGTCATGACATAGTGGTATCAAAGGCTAGTTGTTTATAATTTAGGACTGGGGTTCTATAAGATTGGTTTGTGGAAATAATTTTAAGTGTTTTTTAGTTCGTATTTCAAGCTAGGGACTCCAATGTTGGTGTGGCACCTAGCATATCCATACAACACCACTCTAATAAACTATTTTTGACTTAGTGGATGAGAACACTAGTTGCAGGGAAAAAAATTATACCTGCATCATATAAGAATTGTTGTGATTTCCATTTACTTCTTAAGAAAACTCCCTAGATATACTCTATTGACCATGGTACATTTTTTTTTATTTCATGATGTCTCCAAAATAATATCTTGTCAGGACTCTAGTACGTGATCACAAGGATGATCTGATGGGTGACAAGAGATCAGTAAAAATATGTGTACTACATATAGCACCTCTAGGTGGTCTACCAGCCATACGACCACCTCTATAGAATCACAATGTACTCACAGTATTAGAGGATTAGGTGTGTAGGTAGAGTGTGCTTCATGACTTTCAATGGCAGAAACCCCTCAGGTTCAGAGGTGAGCCCGACCCACAGGTGGTGGAGCACTGGCTTGAGGAGGTGACCCAATATTTCCATCTAGTCAGGACACCAGCAGATAAGATGGACGTACTAGCAGCGATCCTTCTACATGGCTTAATAGGGAGATGGTGGGGTTTAGTTACCCAATCATATGATGAGACGAACCTTCCATAGCCAAAGTTTGGAAACATTTTCTTAGAGTAGTTCTCACCTTTTATGATAAGGGCTATGCATATCTAGGAGATTTTATAGCTCCTGCAGGATTACATGTTGGTATCATAGTATTCATCGAAGCATACCAACCTATCCAGACACTTGATGGATTTGGTGCACGATCAGTACTTCTAGACTCAAAATTTAGATCAAGGTATTCATAAAGACATACAATATAATTTTATCCCTATATTAATTCCTACCTATGTGGGGTTCTAGATCAATACTTAGTGGTTGATAATTTCTTTGGATGAGAAGATACAGCAATTGGTAGTTTGAATTGGGAAAGGAGGAGTAGTGACCACAGTAATAGGAATCCAACATCAGTCTTAGAGACCTAGACATAGGAAACATCACAAGATGAAGACTCAAAATAGGGGATCTTTATTTTAGGGTACAAATGGTGGGTCTAATCTTCCTATAAGTGTGTGGTACGTCCTCAATGATGGTACCACTATTTTCTTTATTGGTGGAAATGAAATCCATGCAGGTCAGGATAGGCTCACACATATGAGAGTGAAACTGATTACTCATCAGTTGGTTGTCCTTACCCTTGTTGCAGTGGATGTTATGAGTCCTCATCTTTCTACAGTTGTGGAGGAGTATGAGGATTTCTTTCAAGAATATATTCTAGGTTTACCTCCCTGTCGAGAGATATACATCAGCATAGATCTACACCCTAGGATGACACAGATTTCTACACTAGTATATCAGATGGATCCTGCAGAGCTTCTAGAACATAGGGTACATTTGGAGGGATTATAGAGCAAGGACTCTGTGAGACCCAGTGTATCTCCCTAGGAATCACTAGTTTTTTTTTCAATAAGGAAGACAGGAGCATGAGGTTATGTGTGAATTATCAGCCCTTAAATCAAGTGATTGTGAAGAACAAGTATACACTATCAAGGATCGATGACCTCTTTAATCAGTTAAAATGGTCAATATGGTCTCAAAGGTTGACCTTAGGTCAGTTCTTTTTATAAGTTGAGGAAAAGGATGATGAGAGCTTTCATATTGAGGTTACTAGATGAAGGTGTCGAGTACAAGGTATTCTACAATGCATCAGGAATTGGGATTGGTTGAGTCTTGATGTAGTGGAATGTGGAGATTACATAAGTTTCATTCCTTTTGAATCCACATGATAAGAATTACACAACCCATGATCACGATTTATCAGCGATGGTCTTAACTTTGAAGATGTGGTGACACTACCTATTAGGTGAGTGGTTTGTTGTCTACTCTAACCAAAAGAGTATTAAGTATATCTTATTTCTGAAGGATCTAAATTTTATATTGATAAGATGGATATATTTCCTATAGGATTAAAACTTCAATATTTTCTATTCTCCTAAGAAGGAGAACGTGGTGGTAGATGCTGCCTGTAGGATATCTAGTTTGCAGTTGCTGAATGAGGCATCAGAGAACTTGGCCTTGTTGTTGTTATCCTTTGTGGATGAAGATAAGGTATTTTTACACCATTTTATGGTTTTCACCCCTCTACTACTATAGTGAGTGATGTAGGCATAGCATAGGGATACCAACTTCAAGACCGTACATTGTCAGATATCCACAGAGCATGCTTCTAATGGATATTAAAAAGGTGGAGAGCACGTTGTTATTTTTAGAGGGAACATGATGTAACCTAGGAAATTTTATGAGGAGGTTCTGAGGCGGTTTAATATATCCCTTTTAGTAGAACATCCAAATGTTTCAAAGATTTTCTAGGAACTATGATGTCAGTTTTGGTGACCATAGATAAAGAAAGGAGTTTTAGAGTTTTTTTCTAGATGCCTCACTTGCTAGTAAGTGGAGTCTAAGATTGATGTTATATAAAGATTATATCACCCCTTGTGGTGTCGAAATGAAGGTGGTATGGGATATCTATATACTTCATGATGATCTAACCATGTATTTCCTAGGGACATGATTCTATCTGGGAGATCATTGACAGGCTCACCAAATCGGGCCACTTACTCGCTATCTGAGAGGAGATTTCAGTAGAGAGATTGTGATGCCTCTATGTTCAAAATATAGTTAGAATACATGGAGTTACATGAACTATTTTTTCTGATATTGATGCTCTCTTTACATCCTGGTTTTGTAAGGAATTACAGAAGGCATTTGGGACTCAGTTACGCTTGAGCATAGCATTTCACCTATGAACTGATGACCAGAATGTGGGGACCATTCAGGTTCTAGAGGACATGTCACGAGCTTCCATGTTAGAAATTGTTCATAGTTGGTAGGATCGCCTATGACTGGTGTATATTGCATATAACAAAATATACCATTCCACCATTGGTATTTCGCCATTTGAAGATTTGTACGGGTGACCTTGTGGGTCACCACATTGGTCGACTCACCAAGGATATTCATCACTAATGGGATAGAAGTTGGAGACATCTACTACATAAATGGTTAAGATCATCCAGGAGTATATGAATACTATATAGATCCATCAAAAATGTTATATTGATGGGAAATAGAGGCCTTTGGAGGTTGTCCATGTGTTTCTTCAGCTTTCACCTACACATGGATTAAAGAGACTTGTCTAGGTGGAAATCTATCTTCTAGGTTCATCAACCCTTTACAGATACTATATATATTTGGTGATTTGGAGTACAAAATCTCTCTACCGCTGTAGATAGATTGGTTTCATGATGTCTTCCATGTGTCGCAGTTGAGGAGGTGCGTCGAACACCCATCACATGTTATCGACTAGGGTGAGGTGGAAATCAAGGATGGAGTGAATGTTTCTAATTACCCAGTGGAGATCAAGGATCAACATGATAGGATCCTTTATGGGTGATATATTCCTTTAGTTCATGTCTGGTGGCATCATTGGAATCTCTGGGAGAGCACATGGGAGAGGGAGGCGTAGATTCGTGCTTAGTACTCTCATATTTTTTAGTACCCCTTGTTTGGGCTTTTGAGGGACATAAATCCCCAAGGTGGGAGAATTTAACATCTATTATTTTCTGTGTATTATTTTTAGATATTATATGGATTATTTTTTAGACCAGGATATTAGAAGGTGTGAAATTCTGAGGCCCGATGTGCCCAAGACAAATGTTTGAAAAATATTAAAATATTAAATAGCACATGCATGTAGTTTTCTTGAAAATTTGAATAACTTATAAAAGGTTTTATGGATCATAAATATGATGGAACCATTGAATCCAGAATAGAAGAATTATCTTAGGCCCGACCTAACATTGGTCGGTGTAGGTCATTTGTGAAAAATATGTTGGGGCATCAAATTAATAAAATAAATTAATTGAAGATTTATTTTATTTTTCTTCAACGTAGATACATGATCCTATTTAAGCATTCAGATGTATCTTTTTCGTTAGGATAAGACACTAAACTTTAGTGACCTAGATGTTGTTGGAGGAGAGCATTCTTGGTAGATGATAATATATCCTGATCATATTGTGGATCGCCACGCTAGCGGAGTTAGAGGATCTCGTCAATGGTGACGACACAATTGTTCCTCATCAATAATTGATACAAACTCTATGAAGGTCATATGTTTCAATTTTTTAATCTCTTGTTTTTAATTTTTTTGATGATATCAAATAAATTGATGAATATATTGGTTTTTGGATTGATCACCTTACAAATAGGGTCTTATTCTATGGGGTTTATGATGGATATTACTCATGGTTATTCAATCCTCTTCATTTATCATTCTTATGAAAATAGATAAAGTTTAAAATGAATAATATCTAAGGTTTCCCCTTACGGTTGTTCTTTGTGATTCCCTCTCTCTTTTCTCACTCATCACAGGTGATCCCTTGGTTTTCAGTTTGAATCCCTACTGAAGGATCAACCATTACGCATGTCATTATTGGCACAATGATCCAAGATTGTAGAACTATACTCAATAATATTCAATGGAAGTGTGACGGTAATGGTGGTGGATGTATCTTGGTAGTTTTGAAACCCTTGATTTTGGAGCATCAGACATGGAAGAAAAAACAGATGAAAACATTCAATTTTCAACCATATTTGATGGCTGGAGTGTGTTTCTCATCGATAGTGAGGCTCAGTCAGAGTAGATCCACATATTTCATCTTGATTAAAGCTAGATCCAAAGGTGACCGTAAAATTTACATGAGTAAGAGGAATAACTAGGGATTCTGGAAAATCTTGTAACACATGGCATATAATCCAGGATTACATGGTGTGTGGGTCCCCTGGCTATGGTGTTAGGGTTTGGTTGGAGTTAAGGATCACATAGCGTGTGACCCCTATCACATGATGTGTGACACTCTTCATTTGACTGGGAATTTACTTCAGAGAGTACATAGACACAAGAAACCATACATGACTATATGGCATGTCATGTACAGATATCCAGACATGGCTTGGTTTACATGAATCGGAACACAAACACAGTTTTGGTACACAAACACTGTTAAACCACACGATCATAATATTTTGGGTCTCTACACACCGTGTAATCATTCTATAGGCCATGTATATGGATACAACATGTTGTGTGAGGATCTTCTACATGGAAAGGACTTGGGATAGATGGACATGCCGTGTACCCCTTGGGACACACCGTTTACTCCCACTAAGAGTTCTTGAGGATCTTCTTTTTTCAATTTAGACAAGTATAGGTTGAGTGTGCTCCCTTGGTCCTTCCCTCTAGGGTATAGTGTGGAATTACATCCACATCATTAGATTTTTATCTCCTCTAGAAGCCAAGTCTTATATAGTGTTGTGGTGTCCTTCCGTGATATTGGAGTATGATCCTCTAACATCTCTAGTTGGAGGTTGTGGAATCAGCATGACCTCCCTGAGTATGGTGTCGATCCTTCATCTAGTAGGCACATCATTAGGGTTTGTGGAATCATTGGCATGTGATCTTCTACATATCAGGTTGATCCATATTGGTTTCATGGTGTCCCCCAATGGTTCTTGATATAACACCCTCTCTGTGTATCATAATATTCTTTGACCAATACGTTATTTATAGGTGGGGACCAAATGATATATATATCTTCATTGAGAGCCTCCAATGATATTTGGACTCAAGGAGTGAGTTATCCCAGAATGAGCATGCTTCGAGCAGAATCTTGTGGTTGGAAGTTGGTTATGACTACTGGATGGTCTGAGATATCTCTTGATTTTATCTAGGTTACTTCTTATACATTGATTGATATATCTTATAATGATCTGATTGTACATGGTTATTTATTTTTAGTGTTTTTGGGGTTTTCTACAGAGTATTGTTATACTCACCCCTACATGGGATTTACCCACACATGACATGTCTTGTGCAGACGACAAACCTTTTGATGATGTCTTGGGAGTATATTGAGTGGGTTGAGCATAGCTAGAGCTTAATAGACTGAGGTGTCTAATGGGACTGTAATTTTGACTTAGATCTCACACTTAGAGAATATTGGACTCTTTACAATTTTGGTTGGGCTTTTTTCGTCCCATTTTCTATTTACTGTACTTTCACTATCATACTCTATTGTGGGATCTTGGATGTATGCACGCATTATTTCAATTATTTTTTATTTCAACATTGTGTTTCTTGGAGATTTGTGTGTGTGTGTTTGTATATGTACATTAGGATAATGCCTCCCATTTGTGGGATATTCCTACTCACTGCTATTCACTAGCCCCTGGCCTATTGGAGGTGGTCTTGAGGCAGTCACGGTTCAGACCACGGTGGTTTGGGTTGTGACATATATCTTTCTGTGAACTTAATTTATTAAAAATGCATACTTATGTTTTTATTTTATTAGTTATCACTATAAAATGTGTATTGATCATGACAAGAAAGGTATATATGGATTTATAAACACTCATTTTATTTCACCGATAGCTATGAAAATGACTGAAGGAGAAAAAATAGTTTATATTGCTAAAATATTTCAAAAGAATGAAATTATTCATTATTGTATGTTTCATTATCTTAAATATTATGAAACCTATATCTCAGAAATTGTTATATATCTTTTAAAATAATAATCACTAACATAATATTTTCTTTTATGTCGGTTCCCCTTGGATGTTAGGTGTTTCTTTCAATAGAGAAATCACATTACTTGTTATGTTCTATTTAAGTAGAAGTGGGACAAAAAATTTATAATTTATTTGTAGAGACCCAAAGCTTGACGTACATAGACATTACATTACTTTTGCGAAATACTTAATATATAACAAAAAACAGACACCAAAGGACCGTAATAGTTTAGTGTCTTTGGAAACATGGAACATAATCTTCTAATCTTGGTGAAAGATCTTCAACATGTCCAATAAAGATATTCCCTTTTTTCTTACCTAAAACCTTTATTTATATCCTGGGGAAAAGAAAAATATAAAGGGTGAGCTCAAATGGTCAGTAAGGGTAAGCATGGAGAAAATAAAACAAACCATATACATTTGAACTTCAAAACATGAACATAAAGTTTAAACATCAAAATCTTGAGTTGTGAAATAAATATTGGCAGTACGTAAGGCATAGATCATAAAGAAACATCAATCAGGATAAAATAGCATGGGAATAAAACATGTAATTGTGGAAACCATTAAGCACATGATATTATTTCCATAGTATCCAAGGCATTGCTTCCAAGACCATCTTAGTGGACAAAGTCCCTTTCTGAATCGAGTTCACTCCTCGTTCCAGTCCTGTATCACTGAACCGAATTAACTTACCGTTCCATCCATGTATATCTCATAAGATATAAATCTTTACCCAACGCATTAGAGGGATATATATGTCCCACCCATCTCATAATGAAATCATTCTTAAGTGTGCCACAACATAAACATAAATCATTCATCATAACACAAGAATAAAATGGGTTTCATTAACATCATCCCATCATAACATAATCCATATAAAACAAATGGATATAATTTCATCATAAGAAAAGTGAAACCATGTAAATCATAGAGACATTATACTTGAAACATACACATATGAAATAATTTCATCTTAGATGGAAAATGGTTTTGATAAAATACTTGAAATGAATTCTTGAGGAAAATATCTTTTCTTCTTCAAAATAATTTTCTTTTCACAAAATGACATGAAATTTTAAAAGAAAATGGTTTTGTTAAAAATAGTCATGAAATATTGTACATTAAGATTAATGAAAATAAGGATCTATGGAACCGTAAAAATCCATTCATGTCGTATAAGTTAAAGAAAACATTCTCCTCATACTTCTAATAGAAAAGTCAAAATGTACTACATATGGTAAACAAAAGCAAGATTCTTTCCATAACACAAAGTAAAAGTCAAGATGGGTAAAAATTAATATAAACATACATGCAAGAATATTAAAAACTTTATGAAAACATTTTTATGGACATGGATGAAAAATATAACCCCATTAAATACCTACGAATAAGAAATCTCGGATAAAAATGAGATTGAAAAATTATCCCTTACCTTAGGTCTGATATGCTTAGTACGTATCTGAAACTCCTATATAATAATTTAAATAATGTCATTGACTTATTTCAGAATCATATTCATTGTTATGATGTCATATATGGTTCACTTATGACTTTATATTACCTGTTCTTTTGTAAATTCCATGTTAAAGCAGCGTTTTGGGTAAAAACGTTTTATTTATCGTACGTGTTTGGACTTGTTGTTCTTGATATTATTGTTACTTATATCATGATTTACTTACTTCTAGAATGTAAATCATGATTTATATATCATATATATTCAGTATATATATATATAATATATATATGAATGAAATTAAATACACCGTTCATGGAGACGGTAGGTCGTACGTACACATGAACGATGTTTTACTTTCCTTATTGACTTGAATAGAAGTAAGTAGATGACATATATATATATACATATATATATACAGTAGCTTTATTATGTAATATTTTTCATTATTATTCATTATATATACTTTATAATCATTCTTGAATGGTTAACATGGAGAATAAATCTCATCGTGTTGTGGAGACAGTAATCCGTACGTACGCACGAGCGATGATATTGTTCCCACAATTATTGAATAGAATTGGAGTGGATGATATAATATCTCAGAATTAGTATGATTTTATAATAACAATGTATAGTTATTCTTTACACCATTATACCCATCCAAGTAAGTTGGTGGTGGAAAAACAGATTACACAAAGGCGTGGAGACGGTATTCCATACGTACGCATGCGCGGTGATTTCATTTTTCTTAGGATGGATAGAAGGTGAAATAGGGTTGTTTCACATTTATAATAACATATCAATATATTAGATATACTTATGTTATTACTTTATAATGAAACAAATAAATAATAAGAAGTTGAAGAAGAAAGAAACTTGAAAGAGTCGGTAGAAGAGATTACCTCTTCCTCGACGCACCTCATTTAAACTACTTCTTAGGGCACTAGAGTTGGTCTTTTGAGAAGACCAGAACCTCTATGATATAACTAGAGAGGTTTATAAGAGTAATTTTCAGGTTTTGGCTGATCTTCAAGTCTCAAAAGTGTGTTATGATAAGAGGGAGGAGGTGCCCTTTTATAAGGGGGAGAGGGGCACCTTAGGAAAAACTTAAAATATTATTTTGTAATAAAGTCATATTCGGTTTATAATAGCTCCAAATTAATTTATTTTAAAGCTAAGGTGGGGATGGGTCGAAATCCTCTCAACCAATAGTTTTTAGACAAGTTTAGGATACTATTTTAACCTTATCATTTAGATTTAACTCTAAGTTAAATAATTTAACTTTTACCGTGTCTTCTTGTTTTCTTACACTATATGGTTAATAAACATACTATAACAAGACAAACGAACACCAATTGGTTCATTATTAATATATATAATCTTATCTAAGTCATTTTTTTGAACCTCAGATTTTTAGGAATATAATAACAATTAATAATATAATATTTGTTTTAAAAACTATTTTATGTCAATTTTGACACTATTTGGTAATTGATTTTTTGTGAAAATCAAAACAACATGATTAGTTCAAAAAAAGTTAATTTAATACATAATAACATGAAATATTAACTTATAAAATTAGTTTAATTCATAAAAAGTCTCCAATTACATTTATTTGGGTATTTATAACATCAATTATGTTAATATTTCACTAATAAGGTAATTACTCCATCATCATTGTGTCATAAATAAATTAAATTATTTAATGTCTAAAAATTATATATAAATTACCATTATGTAGTAAATATTTTTATATTTCTAATTAATATTTATAGTCTAATTTATCTTATGTATAACCATATATTAAAAATTTTGTAGTTATTAAACTTTGATTTTAACTATTTTAACTCTTCATTTAATAAAATAATAATAAGTGTCCTAATATAATACAAGTGGACCTAAAGGGTAATATTTTATTCCTAATGTTGTTTTTTGTCTAACTATACTTATACAATAGAATTAGGACATGTGTTAGGGTAATAATAATATCATTTTTACCCTTAATTACCCTATTTACTTTTAACCGTGGTAAATAAAAGTAAAAAGTTACTATTTACCAAAAATTATTTTTATCTTATTGAACCACATTTTACTCCTTGATATTAACTTTGACTCTCGGATTTTTGAAATTCCACACAAAGAAGCGGTAAAATTAAGATTTATGTAAATTTGAAAATTCTTCTAGGAAGTGGGTAAAAGATGGTGAAAAGTTCAATAAAATTTATATATATATATAATTATTATAAAATGACTCAAATGAATTACATTGAACTTATATAGGTATTATGTATCAATTTTGACCTAAAATAAATTTAAATAAAATAAATAATTATTTAAATAAAAAGTCGGTTTTTAAATAGTAACCCAGTGTTTTCACTATTCATCAAAAATTGAATGTTTTCAGAAAAATACAAAAAAATTCACCCTAGGATAATTTCGATATTTCGAATCCAAAAATGAAGTCCATTTTGAAAGATAAAATTTATAAAATTTCAAAAAGTGGGTATTACTATTCATAACGGCTAGTTCATAATAATATTATAATAATATCTCGTTTAGTGAAACTTGGTATTCCGTACTACACACGCTATCAAAGAAGGTCTTGATTGCGTGTAATGCAAGCCAAGTCAGGGATGCGTGTAGTGAAATCTCTGTTTGGTGTTGCGTAAAACATAATCAAAACTTATTTCATTTATACATTAAACAAAATCAATAATTAATGTTGCGTAGAATAATTTACACAAAACAAACTTGAATTTCTATGTAACATGAGCCAAGAATAGTATTGTGTATACTCCAAGAAAATACAGTGTTGAGTATAGTACAAGCTAATATTGGTGTAGTGTATAATAGAGACATCAAATAAATTAAAAATAATATATCTCATAAAATCTCGGGGTGTTAGATTCTACCCCCCTTAAAATGAATTTCTCCCTCTAAATTCTTCGGGGTTATAAAGCGTTTACTACTTGAAAGTTTCTTTAATAGAAACCCACATCTTAAAAAGGAATACTAAATCTTAATTTTAAAAACTAATGTATGAAATGTATTTTTTACCCAAATTAACTTGTCTCTGGGTTTCCACATAGGATAACATTGGTGAAAATATGGATATGGAAGAGAAATCTAACCATCAAGTTCTGATAGAGAGTGGTAGAGAACATGGCTATGAAAAAACCAACAATCACAAAGCCATAAATTTGTGATGATCTAAGGTACCATATGATTCATCATATATGAGAGTACTGGAACAAAATTTTTGGTTTTCAGGATCATTTCCCTAAAGTTGATGAATTGGATTTAGAAGAAATACTTTCTTGATTTTGGTACAATATCACCGTTGGTCATTCCTTGGACAATTTCCACTTCATCTCTTAAAGAAATGAAGTTGAATTTGTCATTCGTGAAGTGTTAGCAGATCATGGGATAGAATGATGGGTCATTCCATCTGTCTCAAACAAAAGTTTAGAAAAAGTTATTAAATATACATAAGTCCATCTACAGTGAGATTAATCATATATGGTTCCTAATATGGACTTATACATCATATATCAGACTGCTTAATATAATAAAACTAGTTTCTACAAACCAGGGACTTAATGTTGGCTAGTGGTAAGCGATAAAGGCATGTCGCACTTCCGTTGTGGGTTTGATTCTCATAGCCTTGTCCGACGTGACGGGTTTTCTCCCATTCTGCATGTTGTCCTTTTTCTAAAACTACTCTATTATAACATTACAAAAATTATATTGAAAAAAAAAAAGTTCTAGCCTTAAACAATACTATCTTATGTCTAACTTAATTCATTCCATCTTTAAGCTTATCCAAAATACTTCGGACCAAGCTCATGGTATAAAGAAAATGATTACTCTAAAGGTCACATAATAAGCAAGTGAATACCATTATTTATCCCCCATATATCATAAGATATATCTTTTTGATCGTGTTCCAAACATGTGAATACCTTAATCATGTATTCTCTTGAAAAATGAATACCCATTGAACCTTAGTGAAAACATGAATGTTGTCAAATGTTAACTCTTTCCACATACCAAAATCCCAAAATTTCTATATACTCAAACCATGATATCAGTTTTTCCTTATATCATTCACGAATCATTAATATTATCAAACATCTCGTTATCTCCTTATCCTTTCATTATGCACATATCATCTACCCTCAAAAAATATTTGACTAACCTTTCATGGTTACCGGTACCATTCATCATATACTTTCAAAAACTCAGGGAAAGACAACAGTGTAACAAACCTTAGATTTTTCTTTATTCCATAGTACCATACATTATTCTTGATAAACATATAATCATTCCACTACCTTCTTAAACCACTTACTGAGATTCATCATTTCTTTCATCTCATATATCCTTTGTAGTCTCTTCATCTTCATCCACATAAATACTACCCATATGACCATGTTGATTCCCTTCATGAGTTTTTTCCTTAGGGAATTGGTTTGCATAATGCTCATACATTCCACATTTAAAACATTGAATCGTTGTTGATGTCATAGAAATACCATTATCCTTATCCATGGTGTTAACTGAACCTTTTCACTTTCACTTATTGGATTTGTGTCCTTCCTTTCCACACCCAAAGCATCTTCCAGTTCCTTTGAAACAATCTCCATGATGCCTCTCCTACATGATTTACATGAGGTAAATTGAACTTTATTTCCACTATGATCATCATGAAACTCCATCTTTCTCTTATTAGATAAGTCGAGATACTTACCAAAGTTGATATTATTGATTATATTATGAGATTTCTGATTAGGCATAATAATAATGTTTGGACATCCAAATCACGTTTCATTTGGTTGCTCATGAAGAATATCATTCCATTGTCCATCATATCCTCCATTATCGTGAATCTTCCGGTATCTAGCCATTTTCTAAAACCCAAAAAGTATAGTGTGAGAGGAAAAAATTATGCTAGGAAAACAACAGAATAAAGGGAGAGTACCTTCAATATATAACATCTTAGGTTTAATTCTAAGATCGTTATTGTAATTCTAGGACTATAACCTATACGTATACTTAACCTTAGAGACATCCCTAGACATACCTTAGAAATATCACTAGGGATTTCACTAAAGTTTCGCATCCTAGTTTCCAAAGGATAATTAAACCTTTCCTCTGATACCAACTGTAGAGAAACAAAGCTTCACATACATAGAAATTACATTACTTTTGTGGAATACTTAATACATAACAAAAAATAGACACCAAAGGACCGCAATAGTTTAGTGTCTTTGTAAACATGGAACATAATATTCTAATCTTGGTGAAAGATCTTCAACATATCCCATAAAGATCTTCCATTTTTTTCTTACCTAAAACCTTTCTTTATATTATGGGGAAAATAAAACATATAAAGGGTGATCTCAAATTCTCAGTGAGGGTAATCATGGAGAAAATAAAACAAACCATATATATTTGAACTTCAAAACATGAACATAAAGTTTAAACGTAAAAATCTTGAGTTTTGAAATAAATCTTGGAAATATGTAAGGCATAGACCATAAAGAAACATCAATCATGATAAAATAGAATGGAAATAAAACATATAATTGTGGAAACCATTAATAACATTATATTATTTCCATAGTACCCAGGGCCTTTCTGCCAAGACCATCTTAGTGGACAAAGTCCCTTTCTTAATCGAGTTCACTCCTCGTTCTAGTCTTGTATCACTAAATCGGATTAACTTACCATTCCAGCCATGTATATCTCATGAGATATAAATATTTACCCAACGCATTGGAGGGAGATATACATCCCACCCATCTCATAATGAAATCATTCTTAAGTGGGTCACAACATAAACATAAATCATTCATCATAACCCAAGAATAAAATGGGTTTCATAAACATCATCCCATCCTAACATAATCCATATAAAACAAATGGATATCATTTAATCATAAGAAAAGTGAAACCATGTAAATCATAGAGACATTATACTTTAAACATACACATATGAAATAATTTCATCTTAGATGGAAAATGGTTTTGATAAAACACTTGAAATGAATTCTTGGGGAAAATATCCTTTCTTCTACAAAATCATTTTATTTTCACAAAATAGCATGAAATTTTAAAAGAAAATGATTTTTTTGAAAATATTCATGAAATATTGTACAGGAATCTTCATGAAAATAAGGTTTTATGAAAGCGTAAAAATCTTTTCATGCCATATAAGTTAAAGAAAACATTATCCTCATACTTTTAACGAAAAAGTCAAAAAGTACTAAATATGGTAAACAAAAGAAAGATTCCATCCGTAACACAAAGTAAAAGTCAAGATGGGTAAAAATGACTTTAAACATACATGGAATAATATTAAACACTTTATGAAAATATTTTTATGGACATGGATGAAAAATATAACCCCAGTAAATACTTACGAATAAGCAATAACGGATTAAAATGAGATCGCAAAATTATCTCTTACCTTAGGTCTTATATACTTCGTATGTATCTGAAACTCCTATATAATAATTTAAATAATATCATGGACTAATTAAAAAATCATATTCATTGTTATGATATCATATATGGTTCACTTATGACTTTATATTACCCGTTCTTTTGTAAATTCTAGGTTAAAGCAGCGTTTTTGGTAAAATCGTTTTATTTATCGTACGTGTTTGGACTTATTATTCTTGATATTATTATTACTTATATCTTGATTTACTTACTTCCAGAATTTAAATCATGATTTAAATATCATATATATTCATTATATATATATATATAATAAATAGATGAATGAAATGAAATACACCGTTCATGGAGACAGTAGGTCGTACGTACGCATGAATGATGTTTTCCTTTCCTTATTGACTTGAATAGATGTAATTAGATGACATATATATATATACATATATCCAGTTTCTTTATTATGTCATATATTTCAATATTATTCATTATATATACTTTATAATCATTCTTGAATGGTTAACATGGAGAATGAATCTCATCGCTTCGTGGAGACTGTAATCCGTACGTATGCACGAGCGATGATATCATTCCCATAATTATTGAATGGAATTGGAGTGGATTATATAATATCTAAAAATAAGTATGATTTTATAATAACATTATATAGTTATTCTTTACACCATTATACACATCCAAGTAAGGTGGTGGTGGAAAAACAGATTACACCACTGTGTGGAGACTGTATTCCGTACGTACGCACGCGCGGTGATTTCGTTTTCCGTAGGATGGATAGAAGGTGAAATAGGATTGTTACATATTTATAATAACATATCAGTATATTATAGATACTAATGTTATTACTTTATAATGAAACAACAAAATAAGAAGAAGTTGAAGAAGAAATAAACTTGAAAGAGTCGGTAGAAGAGATTACCTCTTCTTCGACGCACCTCCTTTAAACTTCTTCTTAGTTCACTAGAGTTGGCCTTTTGAGAAGACCAGAACCTCTATGATATAACTCTATAGGTTGAGAAGAGTAATTTTCAGGGTTTTTCTGAGCTTAAAGGCTCAAAATGGTGTCAAGATAAGAGGGAGGAGGTTCCCTTTTATAAGGGGGAGAGGGGAACCTTAGGAAAAACTTAAAATATTATTTTTTAATAAAGTCATATTCGGTTTATAATATCTCCAAATTAATTTATCTAGAAGAAAAAGTGGGTATGGATAGAAATCCTCTCAAACAATAGGTTTTAGACAAGTTAAGGCTACTATTTTAACCTTATCATTTAGATTTAACTCTAAGTTAAATAATTTAACTTTTACCGTGTCTTCTTGTTTTCTTACACTATATGGTAAATAAACTTACTATAACAAGTCCAAAGAACCTAAATTGGTTAATTATTAATATATATAACCTTATCTAAGTCATTTTTCTGAAACTTATATTTTTAGGAATATAATAACAATTAATAATATAATATTTGTTTTAAAAACTATTTTATGTCAATTTTTGACACTATTTGGTAATTTATTTTTGTGAAAATCATAAAAACGTTAATAGTTCAAAAAAAAGTTAATTGAATCAATACTAACATGTCATATTAACCTATAAAATTATTGGAATTCATAAAAAGTCTCAAATTACATTTATTTGGTTATTTATAACATCAGTTATGTTAATATTTCATTAATAAGGTAATTACTGCATCATCATTATGTTATAAATAAATTAAATTATTTATTGTCTAAAAATAATAAATAAAATACCATTATGTATTAAAAAAATTTATCTTTCTAATGAATATTTATAGTTGAATTTTTATTATGTATACTCCTATATTAAAAATGTTTTAGTTATTAAACTTTGATTTTAACTATTTTAACTCTTCTTTAAATAAAGTAATAATAAGTGTCCTAATCTAATCCAAGTGGACCTAAAGGGTAATATTTTATTCATAAGGCTGTTTTTGGTCTAATTATACTAACACAATAGAATTAGGACATGTGTTAGGGTAATAATAATATCATTTTTACCCTTAATTACCCTATTTACTTTTAACCGTGGTAAATAAAAGTAAAAAAGTTATTATTCACCAAAAATTATTTTTATCTTATTGAACCACATTTTACTCCTTGATATTAACCGTGTCTCTCATATTTTAGAAATTCCTCTCATAGAAGCGGTAAAATTAAGATTTATGTAAATTTGCAAATTCTCCTAGGAGGTGGGTAAAAGACAGTGAAAAGTTCAAATAAAATTTATATATATATATAATTATTATAAAATGACTCAAATGAATTACATTAAACATATATAGGTATTATGTATCAATTTTTACCTAAAATAAATTTTAATAAAATAAATAATTATTTAAATAAAAAGTCGGTTTTTAAATAGTAACCCAGTGTTTTCACTATTCATCAAAAATTGAAAGTTTTCCGAAAAATACTATAAAATCACCCTAGGATAATTTCGATATTCCGAATCCAAAAATGAAGTCAATTTTAAAAGATAAAATTTATAAAATTTCAAAAAGTGGGTATTACTATTCATAACAGTTAGTTCATAATAATATTATAATAATATCTCGTTTTGTGAAACTTGGTGTTGCGTACTACACATGCTATCGAAGAAGGTCTTGATTGCGTGTAATGCAAGCCAAGTCAGGGCTGAGTGTAGTGAAATCTCTGTTTTGTGTTGCGTATAAGATAATCAAAACTTATTTCATTTATACATTAAACAAAATCTATACTTAATGTTGCATAGAATAATTTCCACAAAACAAACTTGAATTTGTGTGTAACACGAGACAAGAATAGTGTTTCATATACTACAAGCTAATACGTTGTTGCATATAGTTCAAGCTAATCTTGGTGTAGTGTATAATAGAAGAAATCAAATAAATTTAAAAATAATATATCTCATAAAATCTCAGGGTGTTACATTATTTGACAAATAAGTTTTAATTTTTTAATACTTGTTTATATTAAAATGAATTTTTATATTTATTTCATTTGTATTGTTTTCAAATATGGTATGGAATTTCTTTTAAGAACCCATAATAAATAAGAGCGCCAAGATCAAATTTGTAAAAGAAAAGGGAAATTTTCATTTATAATTAGTAACTTTTAGATATATTACAAAATAGTTTTATTTTGAATTGGCAAACTCATTTAAATAGAATTTTTATAAAAAAGAAGGTGTAAAAGAATGCGGATATTATGTGTTAATATTTATGTATGAAATAACTGGTATAGTTACAAAGTTCCATAAGGTTTGATTTTTTATAAACTTTTCCTCAATATTTAGTTCATTTTATTTCTAATAAATATTAAATTATTTCCATTTAATTTCTATATTTCTTATAAAGCTTGGCCTTATCGTGCATAAGAGATGAGACTCTTGACAATTGAATGGGAAAATCATTTTATAGGTTTGGTTGGATTTTAGTTTGTTTGTACTGTATATTGTAATTTTTAAAGTTTTAATTTTAAATTTTTTTAGATGGGAAAATCATTTTATAGTTGTTGTTGGATTTGAAGTTATTTGTACTATATATTGTAATTTTGTAAGATATAATTATAAATGGGTTTTTTGTTGGTTTTTCTATTACTTATTCTACTTGTATTATACTGGTTATCCTTTATATTTCTCTTTTTTTCTATAGTAGAGAGGATGGAGGAAAATAATATTGTTGAAAATTTTTGTTTTTCATATTGGTTAATTTATAACCAACTTGAAATACCCATTAAGAATGGTTTTTCACATCGTTTATGGGATAAACGATATCAAATACCCTTAATCTAGATGTTTTTTCATGTTGGTTATTTTATAACCAATGTAAAAAACCCATTACATAGGTTCCTTCAGGTTACTTATAGGATAAATGATGTGAAAAACCCTTAATCTTGGTATTTTTTCACGTTATTTATGTAATAACCAATGTAAAAAACAATTATATTTGTTTCTCACATCGGCCATTTTATAACCTACATGAAAAACCCTTAATCGCGATAGTTTTTTCTTATTGTTTAATTAATAATCAACGTGAAAACCCCATTTAGATTGGTTTTCACTTCAGTTATTATATAACGGTTTTAAAAACCCAATACATTATTGATTTACAATGTACATTTTCTTAGAAAACATGAAAAATTTATTTAAAACTTCTTCTTAAATAATAATTCATACTAACCAATGTGAAAAATCCAGAAAAAATATCATGAAAAACACTTGCTTCACTAGTGTAGTTTATAGAAGATTTCATTTTTTATTTCAAATAAAGGTACAATGAGAAAATAGGGTTATACACTTGTATGTATCCTTCTTAATGAAATAGAAGTATACAAATAGATTATATTACATATTAGAATTTATTGGATGGTAGTTATAGTTTCTATATTAAATTTTCTTTCTATGGGTTTCTTGATGTGTTTCTAGACACTGATATTGGATTTTAGGTATGTTCTTCTAATTCCACTAATAATGAGTCCTAGAGGGCCACACTGTAAGTGTATCAAGAATATAATTAAATTATATTTAATTTAATACTATGAATAAATATTATTCTTAGCTTATAGAATGAAAATTATTTAGGTAGAATTTGATGGTATAAATTTGATCACAGGATATTCAATTTTATAATATGTGAGTTGAATTTTATCTCTTGATTATTTATTCAAAACTAATAAATAAATATTTATTTATTCACAATTTTAGTTAAAAGATTAATGAAAATATTTATTTAGTTACATGAATGTGAAAATAAATATTTATTCTTGAGTTTAGTGAATATAATATTTATTTTTTTATCTAATGAATAATTTTTATTTAAAAAAATATTTTATTACTCAATGTTCAGTAAATTCCATGGGAAGATAAATAGGCGATGTTATAAACCAAGTGAAGATGATATAATTTTTTAATATCATTAAATAAATATTAATTTATATATTTAAGAAATGATATTATATATTATATATTACATTTCATGAAAATAATATTAATATTATTATTGTTCTTTGGCATAAGGTTTTACTTAGGTTACATAAATTGATATGGTCCTATGTAAAATTATATATTGTTAAACCCTAAATTCTTAAAGAAAGATGTGTCACATTTACATTTTTTGGATTTATTGAATTGTATAGATTCTCTCTAAATTTATTTCAATCCCTTGAGAGACTGTTCTTCTCTTTCTCCCTCTTTGGAACAATAGAGAACATGAGATGTTACTATTATCAACCGCGAGCGACATTAATAACTCAATACTAACATGAAAGAACATAAAGTTTCAAGAGCTCTATCTAGAGCTTCATGGAACATGTGTAAACATTTATTATGGTGAATTACATAGATCCACTTGGATCATTGAGTGGGGGAGGTGTTGAATCTATGATATCCTTTTTTTACAAGTTACTCCCTTTTATCTCGATCTCAGTGACTAGTTAAATTACTAATCCATGTTAAAAATAATTATCCCACCCTTAATCACATGCATATGAATAATAGAATAGAAAAGGAAAACCATGATTTATAATTCTCTCCCTTAAATACCCACTCTTTTCCATGATTGATTAGAAACTCAAATAACAAATTAACCATTATAGTTGCAAGATATTTCACCTCATACAACTCTAATCTAGTTAACAAAAAGTTGCAATGTGTTCCCTCTTCATATAATTGGCTGAATTGCACAGTTATAGTTTATCCTTAACATTATTTTGTATACACCCCAACCACATATTCTTCATTTTAACAATGATCCAAATATATAAATATCTCATTTTGAACCCTGTATATGTTGCACCACTTGGTAATGATCTTCCTCAATGAAAAAATAGGAACTTATTTTCTCATATTCATCTTTATGTCTGTATGTCAAGATATTATTTAGAACATAAACCCCCAATATTCACATCTTTATCGGGTATTCATGTGATCTATTTCCCCCTCAATCTTTATGAATACTTGTGAACTTCAGATCTTATTCATTTTGGATGTCTCTAAGCTTAAATATCTTCTTTTTCTCCTTGATACAGTGGTGTATCAAGTTGTTCAAAAATCTCTTAGAATACTTATACTCAGTATTCTCAAGTTCTATAAATATTTTTCCCCATTTTTCTTTACATGCTCTTATATATTATATTCACAAAAATAATATTGTGAATAATAGTTTCAAAAATGTAATTTTGGAAACTCATTTTTCTTAGGTGGAACAAATTTACAATTTAAATAGTTAAACAATAATATTCACATAATCAATCATAATATTCTATTTTATGCTAATTCAACTACTTGAAATTCACAATTATTTAAAATAGTCTCAAAAATGTTATATTTTTTCATCTCAAATCTATTCTCAATCACTTGATAAAATATTATTTATTTAAATCATTAAAAATATTCATGTTCAAAAAATCATGAATCTTTACCGAACTGAAATATTCTTTTATGTGTAGATCATGAATCACAATTCATTTGAGTGATTGTGATATTTATCTTCCATAAAGACTAGCTTGTGCATCATCCAAAATTATCCTCTTTTTAGCAGAATTAATATTCTATAATTTCTCAGAATTTTATATGAAATCAAAGCTATACAAACCTTAAAATCATATGGGATTAATTTCATATAACGTTATTAATGTCATACGATCTCCCTCAAAGTCTGATTTTGTAATTTTAATTTTATATGATGGTAGTGAATTTATATGATCATCTCAACAAATTCTGATGATAAGGTCTTATGATAAAGACTTAGGATGTACATAAGACATACAATGAATTCATATGATGTGAACAGAAGTCATACAATGAAAAAACGTTTTGACACTCCACTGAAAAAGTCTTAATAGTAATTTATTTTAGATTTTCCTACCTTAGATCAAATATATATGGTGTATTGTATTCTTATCATAAAATTATCATGAGATAGATTCTCGTAATGAATTCTAAAACTCAAAGGAAAACAATTCCCAAACCACCAAAGTCATATGATCTACTTGTGAAGTCTTACATTAAATTCTTATGGAAGAGTCTTATGATTAGTAGAGAAATTCATACATGTTATGGATTTTCCATTTTTTTCAACTTTATCTCTATAATTATAGACTTTTTCAAATAACTCTGGGGATTCATCAAAACTCCAAGCCTTCTCAAATTCCTCAAAACACCTCATAACATCATACAAGGTATCTTTACACTAATTTCAAAACTTCTCAAGATCAACACACCATGGATGGATTATATATTTATTTATATCTTCTTTATTTCATTCATACATATTGAAAATTTCTTGATAATAGCTTATGAACGTCTCACATATCATCCATCAGTTCTCCATACTTTCTATACACAGTTCTATCAAATCTTTTAGTATTTATCATATCTCCTTCAAGATTAATTCATAAATCAAAAATAATTATGGATTACTTGAATGTTCAACAATACTCTTTAAGGAAACATCATATATTACCTTAATGAAACCAACATTGACTAAACGTATACATAACATAAAAACCTTATCAAAAAAATCCAACCATTTACACCAATCTCTCCCTTTTTATTTTTTTTAATAACACATTCCAACTCTCTCAATTAATGTTGTTTTTGTCTCCATTTTTATTCTCCCCCTTATTTATACTAAATAAATTGGAATTTAGGGTAATTATAAATTAAACAAATTATTATACCTCATTAAATATGAATGAAATTGTTTACTCACTTGTTAAGATAAGGATGATAACACACACAAACATAGACAATATCCTTTAGTTAATATTATCTAAGTCTATGTTGGAAAACCCATTGTATAAAATAAGAGAGATTTCACTAAGACATCAGGACTATCCGTAAAATTTTTTACATGTGTTATCAACTCAAATACAGTCAAAACATAATATTAGTGGTTGTAAAAATAGTTTTACTAAGAAAAATATGTATCCAACATATATCTCAATAAACTCATCAAAACATTTCATGTGATTGTCATAAAAATACCCATTTTATTAATGTTATCATCAGTCAACATTCCCCCTTCCCAAAAATATTATATATATTTAAAAATAAGGGTTGAAAAGGTGATTAATAATACATTTTCAATAATTCTATATAATGTTTTAAAAAAATAGATTCACTACATGAAATATTCTTCTCACTTTTTCTCCCCTTAAAGGGATTCACTCAAAATCTCATCTTCATGATAGTTTAGATTCCCATGAACAAAGAATCCTTTGTTTTTATCAAGTGTACAACACTATATTTTCTACTTCAATTCCCTATATGTAAGTAAAAATAAAAAATATTTTAGGTAAAAAATGTAACTATTAGTTACTTAAATGTAACACTAAGGATGGGAATTTTCTCTCAACTAGGGATTATCTTTTTAGTAAAAATTAGCATGCGAAAATTTATTTTTGATCCTTTTTTGTTTTTAGTCTCAATAGTTTTCCTATATTCATCACTACCTAGAACTTATTATTTGTGTGGATTAGTTTTCTCCACGTAAGTTATAAAATAAACTTCACCTTCTTTTTATTTCATTGATAATTTCATAAAATATTACGAGGTATGAATTATAGTCATACAATTATTAATGCCATTCCTATTTTGTCTATATATCTCACAAAGATTTTCTTGAACCTTAAAATATTTATTTGTGGATAACTTCTCATCACAATAAAACTTCTCATGTAAAACCACTTATTTTCTTTTATCTTAACAATATATATGTGATTTCATTACTATATAAGTATCCTTTCCCTTCTCCAACTATTTTGTCTATATCTCTAATTACAATTTATTAAAATGCTCAATTGTCATATATTTCTCACAAAACTTCTTAGAATCCTATAACATTAGTGACTTTTATTTTATTATATTTTGAATTTTATTACCACTAACACCATTTGGAACATATCCTCATAACATGGCTATGCATAAATCATATTTGTGACATTCCTATCCAAATATTCCACACACTTATATTAAAAAAATTATATTTTTGAGTTGATAGATTTGGTGATGTTCTAGTCATAAATTGTTTCCTATGAAAATATGACATCATATACTTATCATAAATCTTTATTAGTTCATTACCCTTCATTATAAATGACATGATATACCATAAAGAGTATTATTTTTGTTTACACATTACACATCATTAGTAAAAGATTCTAACCCTTGATAATCTATATTTACTAGAAGGGTATCAAGAATTTTATTTGGATTTTCCACCTTTAAATTAAGGTTTATTTTTTCTAGGAGGAAGTTGTTTACTTATAATATTCACCCCTTCCTTTGATATGGATTTAATACTCTATGTTTTGTTGGATAAAACCTCCTTATATTTTATTTTAATTGCTGCACTATTAGAAATAACATATATATTTTGAAATTGATCAAGTGAAGACTTACCTTTATCCCTTGGAAATTTATTTTCAATATCTTGATAAGATTATTATTTAACATAAACTATCCTATTAAATTATTCTATGAAATTATATAATTCACATATAACTAAAACAAAAATGGATTGTGTTTTCGAAAAATCATCTTCCTTAGTAGAAACTTTTTCTTCAAGGTCTTCCACCACCTTTTCTTTTTCAATTATTTTTAGTTTTAGTATCTTGATATAATTAATCAATGTCACCTATCTCTTAACATGATCACTATTCTTGGGATCAACCTTCTTGTTATATTTATCTAGCAACCACTTATATTTTCAGAGTTGTGTATTATTCTCAAGAGCTGCTTCTAAATTCCATTTTTAGTATCCATTCTAGTTCTGTCATATTTTCCACATAATCACTACTTGAGGTGTAAAAACATTCCTAACATGGGACAAAAATTTAACTTATTTATTATATAAGCTACTAGATTTTTATGAGTTTAACTTATCCAATATTTCTCATCACATTCCTTTTATTATTATTGACTGTTTTATACTTTTTCACCCACTTTTATTTATGGGGCTTCTTATATTTCTAATCTTACTCATAATTAATGGCCTTCTGCTTTGGACAGCCATAGGCAAAGTGTACAATGCTATAATAATTATATCACATTTTAATTGTTTTCCTTTTCCTTCTTACTTTCCTTTACTGAATATTTTTAAAATAAGATAAATAATCATATTGAAGTATTCATCATCATCCTCCTTATCAAAATAAATTTATTATGTAACATCCTCACTTATGAATTTTTATTTCAATATGGATTTAAAGTATTCATAATATTTTTAATTTGTATTTAATTATAATTTCTTTCTCATTTAGTATATAATGATATTATTGTAAACTTCATTAAGGGATAGATCCTCCCTATCCTCCAAAGATGAAACCTTATTATCAAGTATGTCCAAGAAATTTCTCTTAGGTTTCCTTACAATTATAGAATCAAAAAAATTATCACTAAACCCATGGATGTTACTAAAAATATCATTTAAACTTGTAATCTAGTCTTAAATGTTCTCATTATTAGTCCTATTTTTTTATTTGAATATTCTCTCACATACTTGTAACTTGGATTACTTAACATTGATAATTTCCTCATATATATTTATTAATTTTTACCAAATATCCTTTGAAATTTTAAAGTCCCATCACCAAATTTTATAAAATATTCATTAAAATATAATTTTGAGCCTTTCCAACATTCTCCATAATTATCTTTCCATAGTTTCATAATACCTTCTTGGGTGATGCGTGGAAAACCCACTTTTGTAGCATCTCTCACTTCTTTGTCAAGAGATAAGAGGTAGGGTAACATCATGTTCCTACAGTAATGATAATTCCTAACATAAAAATTAGGAACACCCCTACTATTAATAGAATTTAAATTCTCCATACTCTACTACTTAGTGGATTTTTATAGGATCAGAATATGGTTTTTGTTACACTTAAAGTACCCAAATCTAGTTGTATCACTAAGAGGGGGAGGGGTGAATGAGTGATTTCTTTATCTTGAAAAAAGTTAATCCATTTTAACCCAAAATTTTTGTTTGGTTAAGTTATAAATTCATGATCAAACTAATTATGTCACCCTTCCTCACATGTATATAGATGAAAAAATAAAAAATACATTATGATTTATAAGGTTTTTTCTTAATGACCCGCTCCTTATCATGATAGGTTAGACAGCCGAGTTATGGATTAACCACTATCAACACAAGTGGTTATACCATGGAAAAATATATTCTAATAAATATAATGTCCCATTGTTTTCCTTCATCACATAACTTGTTATATTCCCCAGTCACTGTTTCTTCTTCACATAATTAGCTATACACCCTAACCACAAATTCTTCTCTAAAACAGTGATCCAAATTTAGAAAGATATATTTTTACACATAGATTATTCTATCAAACTTGGTAAAGATATTACTCTTTGAACATATAGGATTTAGTTCTCTTATGTACTCCTTTAATTTTGTATATCAATATCTTCTTTAGATTACGAACACTTGACTTTCTTAGATTTATGAAGTATTCATGTGATCTTTTTTCTCCCTATTATTCAAAAATACATGGGTATAAAAGTCTTATTTATGATGGATGCCTCCCATATTCAAAATCTTCTTTTTATCTTCAATAAAATGATGTAATGATTCCCTTATAATTTAATCAAGTTACTCAAAATCAATATTTTCAAGTTCTCTCAATATTCACACCCCATTTTTCTTCTATACCTACTATATTTTATATTCATTGGAATAAAATTAGGAATGGTAGTATCCAAAATATAATTTTGAAACTCCTTTTTCTTAGGATTTATTTGAAATTTATAATTTGAATAAGTCACTAGTAATGCCACAAAATCACTCCTAGTATTCTACTTAATTATAATTCAACTACTCGATCTTCTCACTACATTAAAATAGGGCAAAAATATGTCCAATATTTTCATATCAAATAAATTCTTAATCACTCTATAAAATTTATTTCATTAAATCATTTAAAATATCCATGTGCCTGAAATCATGCATATTTTCCAAATGTATACATTCCTCTATAGCTTGAATCATGCATCAAAATTTATTTGAGTGATTGTGACAATTAAGTTCCATGAAGATTAGATTGTACATCATTTGAAATTATAATCTATTTTAAATAGAATTAATATTATATAATTTCTTAGAATTTCATATGAATTTAAAGTTATATATCCCTTTATAGTCATATATTCATGATGTTTTATGACTTTCTTGAAGTTATATGATCTCTATAGAAGTTTAATGTTGTAATTTTGAATTAATATGATTGAAGAAAAGTTATATGATCGATTAATAAAATTATAATGATAAAGACTTACACTTCCGATAATATATGTGGTAAATTTATACAAAGTGTAAAGAAGTTATACTATGCTTCAATGTCTGAGGATCCATTTTTAAACTCTTATGATCAATGCATTGCCCATTTTCTATCCTTATCTCAAAGTCATTTGATGTACTAGAGTATTAAGATAAAATTCTTATAATTCATATTCATATTATAAATTATTATTCTCAAAGTAAAATGTTGCTCCATCAAATAAATTCATATTATTTTCTTGTGATGTCTTATGATGAATTATTATGCAAGGTCTCATGATCCATAGAAAAATTCCTATATTTTTGGACTTTTTCATTTTTTCCAGTTTCAGATCTAAAATTTTGGATATATTAAAATGTATTTAGGTCTTCTTCTATCCAAATCCATACCCTTTAAAACTCTTCAATCCACCTCAAAACATCATCCATGTATATTCACATTAATTATAGAATTCCACATACTAAACATTCCAAGGATGGATTTTGTATTTTTAAGAACCTCGATGCTAGTAACCCAGAGATGGTGGTTTTCTGTTACATTTACATGGATTCAAGGGTTTTAATCCTGAAGTACTGATCAATTGAGTAGTATTGGAGACCTAAATACATACATAATACCCATTTTCCATTGTAGAGAAATTATAAAACATATTAGTGGAAAACAGTTAGCATCCTTGAACTTATTCGAATAATTATTCTTCATATCCAAGGGAATGGAAACAAATTAAGGGAGATCTTAGATACTCAATAAGTTTTATGTGCAGTAGAAGATATCATGTGTAAATAATGTATACTAAATATGGAAAGTTAAAAACTAAAAATACATTCTATTTTTGAGAATTATTTTATTTATTTACCTTTCCATATTGATTGTGCCTTATTTACTCATGAAAGCTTTCATTGTACATAACCTTTAAAAATCATTTGATCTTATCCTTATTTTATTAATTTCCCTATGATTTGAACTTGAATTATTTGAATGAGTTCAATAATTATAAAAATTTTTCATTACTGTGTTTTATATTTTTTTCTCTAATATAAAATGGGTATCATGTATGTATATATCTTTCTAAGACTAATAAATTGATTGGTCCTTTGGGATCGAAAACCTTGAATCTATGAAAATGTAATAAAGAAACCATCAACTTTGGGTTTACGGAGATAAGTTTTTTACAGTTAGTATCATAGAAATTTAATTTGAATCCTTGGGAACTTGATTTATAAAAACATATATTAGAAAACATAACCCTATGATAGACTTTAAAGATATGTCAAACTATAGAATAATATCCTAATTTTTTTGGTAATGTATAGATTATTTGGTTTTTTCCTAGAAATAAACCTAGAAAACATTGAATTTCAAATACATTTATAGGATACTAACAAGATACCATGGTTGTAACCTTCTCGGGGTCAACTAACAATCCATCCTCAGAGATGACATGTCCAAAGAAATGCACATTATCAATCTAGAAACCATATTTTAAAGTTTGGGCATAAAATAAGTTCTCTCTCAATGTACTCAAGACGATGTCAATATATTGGGAATGATTTCCTACTAATTGGTAGTACACTAAGATATCATTGATGAAAACCACCAAAAAATGATCCAATAATGGATTAAATATCTTACTCATCAAGTCCATGAAATCTTTTGGTGTGTTACTTATACTAAAATCCATCACTATGAAATTGTACAAGCCATAATTGATCTTAAATGTAGTTTGATTTAGGTTTTACTGACTCACTCTCAACGAATGATACCCTAATATCAGTTCAATCATAGAGAATTTATATTAACATCTCAGCTGGTCAAAGAATCCATCGATGTGCATAAGGTTATACTGGTTCTTGATTATCATCTAGTTCAATCTCTATTAGTCCACACACAAGCACCACGTCCCATCATTATTTTCTGAAGAATGAAATGGAGAACCACATGGTGATGTACTAGGCTATATGAAACCATTATCTTTTAGATCTTCTAACTATATTTTCAAATCAAGAATCTCTATTTGTGAAATCTTCTATGGCGGGATAAAAACTAGTTCTTCCCCCAGCACTAGGTTGTTCATTAACTCGATCTACCCCTCAAGTGGTAATCTATCAAACTCTTTAGAAAAGACATTCTAAAAATGTTCTACCCTTGGAGGAAATTATCATGTTGTATTATACCGTCATCTATAGAAATAATTATTATTTGAGTCATGAGACAATCAAATATTCACTTAATTTGTCTCACATAACCAGTATAAAGATCCCACTCACCCTAATGAAAATATCTACCTCTTTACGGAGATATAAAGGTAACTCCCCTAGGGTAACATTAGTTGTGATCCTAATACAGAACTAAATAATCCATAAGTAAAATCAAATAAACACCTATCATTTATAGCACATATAGTTCCCAAAGGAAACTGCAACCACCATGTTCTATAGAACATGTATTGAAATATTTAACACTCTATGACTATAATCCCAATGATGTACTAATATTTAAGACACCATATAAGATTTCCACAACCAAACCCAAACCATTTTGAAAAAATGGTATATATAAAGGAATGTGATTCTATTGTATCAAACAAAATACAAGAATGGGTAGATCATTAAATAATTTTACCTCAGATGGTGGATAGTTATTCTTCCAAACTAGATAGAGTAGATTGTATAACATGTATCTGACTTGCCCATATACCTTAGGATCTAGTCTGAATCCCCTTCAATATTCCAACCTCCTCATACTGATACACCTACATTAGAGTACTACACCCCCTACCTCGACCTGAACATCTAGTGGAACGCTAGCTACCAATCTGTAGAGGGGTAGTTGAGTCCTTCCAAGAATTTGGTACCTGTTATGATCCCCTTACACTGATCTAATACTACATGCCCCTACCAAACCTCTACAGGTGGCCTAGAATTCCACAATTACAACACTCTAATGAAGGGTATGAATATTAAGTCCACTTGTGTCTTAAAATTTCACAATAATAATACTATAATGGAACATAATCCTGATATTTCTACCCACTTCCTAGACTTCTCTTCCCACTATTTCCTTAGCAATATCTATCATAACAGTGATTCTTTTAATCAGAGTAATAGCCCCCATTTCACCTTACTGAAATTGCATATCTTCTAGTAAGGGCCTCTATCAAATTTCCTTCTATGGTGAGATCCTGATTCTATACTTTCAAAGTGATACTCAAGAAAAAAAAATCACATGTGACCTGATCTCATAGTGAATATCATCTTGAAAATATCTCACCCTAACTATATAATCAGCTACTAAAGATGGAAAAACTAAAAGTTATTAAAACATCCATCATAGTCCAAAACTGACATTCTCTCATATCTCAAGTGCTTGAACTCATGATCCTTCTCATCCCTCAACATATATAGATAGAAGTGGCTCAGAAACCATTCCTAAAAAGTACATCTATGATAAATACTATTGTAGCCTACCATTCTCTGAAGTGTCCCACCAATGATTTAATGGTCCACAAAGAATATAAAAATAAATCTTCAACCCCTTATCATTAGGTGTATCAATGTTATTTGAGATCATATGGAAAGACTCAATCTAAAACTCAGTTACCTAGGAGCCTCCCTCCCCATTGAACATTGGTGGATGTTGTTGTAGAAACTATCTTGTCAACTCATACATCAATGGTACAGTGTGAATGGTCTCTCTTTCCATAGATCGCATGACCCTCATGAAGTTTTCATGAAGCTGAACATCAATCTGATCCTTGAGAGATATAGGAAGATTCGATTTAGCTGTGTTATGATGATACTAATTTTAACTCTCTTGATGCTCAATTAAATGATGATGAGGATTAATTTTCCCTAAAAAACAAATTCATTCCTTATAACTATAAATAATAACAGTTTCAACCTCAATAGGTGACAAAAAAAGAGAAACAATAGATCATATTCTCTCTAAACATGGATTAACAAGTGAATTGGTATGAAAAAATTGTTCTTTCATTTCATTTATCCGATATAATAGGGATCAAATTTTACAGTTTTTATTAGAAAATATATTAAATTTTATAAATATGTATCTATATTGAATAATAATTGTCAATATATAGCCTCATATTCCTATCATGATTCCTATATACCCATATCATGTCATACCAGGAAAAAAATATAAATCTCAAGAAATAATAACATCACATAAAATGTTAATCACCCCAAGTGAAATAATATAAATCATAACAAGAAAACATCATGAACAACAATCTCATCCCTAGGCACTCATATTTTTCCCCATACATGAGTTAGCTACTCCCATACACAAGATCATTACTAAGTCCCAAAAATTCTTAGTATACATTCTACCATTTCTAAATAGTAATGAAATAGAAAAGAAAAACTTTATTCATATGATACCACTTTGTAATATCCCCCAGTCTGACACTCTCCCACATGGCCCTATCAGGTTGGTTACTGGACCTCAACCGCACCTCCCCATATGTCAAATGATTTTGAATAGTAGTGGGGGTGTAGATAACATAGTGGGAAGACTATACTCCCTGGTACAAAGTTATAATAGATCAAAAATAAATAAATACCAAAGTAATGAAAATAATATAAATAGTACATTATAAAACTAGAAAATAAAGGATAAACCAAGAAACAAAATAATAATTAGTATTGTTATGTCAAGATCAAATGTACCAAAATTACATGTTGGAAGTCATGCAGAAAAAAGAACAATATGTCAAAAATAGACTAAAAATACTCCAAACCTGAATCCCAAGTTGGCCATGTCTCCAATATCCAACCAATCTAGCAAGAAACAATCAACAATGAGTTACATTTACATTTCCCAAACATGAATCCATGTAATCTTACCGGGTTCCAAATTGTGTCATGAATAGGGTGTGAGTAAAACTCAGTGGTTCGACACCATAGTATATAAACAAAACAAGTCTATAAATAAGTTCATTAAAATAAGAAATAAAATAAGTGTATTAATTAATCAATTAATATAATAAAATAATAAACCTACTTCAGAACTATGTTGGAATATCTCTGAGCTTGTATCATAACCACGTAAATCATAACCATGAGTTCATGGCATAGTCACATAATCAAGAAAATCCTTATGTATAAGTATTTCAACATAATCGGACAAAACCCTATTAGCATTACAACATAACTGGGCCAAGACCTCTATATAAGTATTTTAGCTTAATCATGCCAAGCATTTTATATAATCATTTCAGAATAACTAGATCAGGACATTTATATAACCATTTCAACATAACTCGGCCAAGACCTTTATATAAGCATTACAGGATAATCAAGCCAAGCCTTTAGTATAATCATTACAACATAACTGGGCCAACCCCTTCATATAAGAATTACAGAATGAATCATAATATAAGTAATAATGGTAGGAATGAAACAACATAACATCTTAATCCACAATATTAAATTTAATTAATTACCAATTATCTTTCAGTTACCCTTTCATTCATCCAATTATATTGTGATCCATTTACATGCTAGTGTACATACTCATATCTTAAAAAAATCATCACCAGACTTTTTAATAAGCATGTAATCAATTTTCCAATGTGACTATATCTCAAGAATTCACTTGAGGTATCATGTCATGCTAAAGAATATTTTCATAAATTGAAAAGTTCATTATTTTCTAGTAATAGGTTCACCCTATAATAGCCATAATCTTGGACTCAACATTATTGGATCCAAAGGATATAAGTTGTAGTATAAATAAAGGATTTTCATCACCCATTATTTTTTTAGTTAATGATAATATGGATTTGGAGAAATGGTATAATATAGTACATAATTAAACAAATTGAAACAAACCATAAAGCTTTTTTCTAGACCACCCACATTTATATAGTGATCAAACTAATGCTTTCAATAGGTAACTCTGACAAATAAAAAATGTGATAGTGATCACAAGGAAAACCTAGATCATACAAACATCATAATCAAAACCTGATTCAATTAAGATCAAGATATCACACTACCATAATGTAAGATAGTGGAATAAAGTGTAAAACCAATTTAAAGGAACTCATTCAAGATTAAACACAAGGATGGGAAATCTAAAAGGGAAAGAATCACTCTAAAATCACCTGCAGTCACCCTAGAGTTCGAGAAGAAAGGTTTCATGGTGGATGAAAAATAAATAATTCACATAGCATCCTATAAAAGTAAAAGTATCGAGATATTCATGATGTGAAACCCTTCCATGGAGTGAATTTATCTATTTATCAGATACACCAAAAAAACATTGCCTTGGGTTAAAATAACCTAGATCGACCACTTAAATATGTGAACCAATTTCACAACATGTAAGCATTTCACACCCTAAACCAGTTCATGGATTGTACCTGACAAAAAAACCACATAATGTAAATCATTCATGATGTGAAAATGTATAGAAGATAGAACACAACCCATATTTCTACAGAAAAAAACCCAAACCACCTTTAAAGTCTTAAAAACTCATATATAACTTTCATAATCTCTTTAAAACATTTATACTCAGACTCCATTAATTAAAAAAACTTAAATCCTTCAAATTTAGATCATTTCACTCAAAAAAACCTCTCCACCCCCAAGAAAAAGTTCTACCATCAAGTTTTTAAAAATAAAGAAACCCAAAATAAAAGAGGCTTAACCATAACTCAAGAGGTATGTACCTAGAAAATAATGGATCATACATAGGTGGTGAAGGTTATTTTAAATTAAATTGAAAAATAGTATTGATCATTAATTCATCCTAAATCATTGATCTCTCTATGATCCTAAAGTAGTTATACAGTTTCCAAAAGTTTTTTGACTACAGTTTCACAATATATTGTATATGATACAATATAAGGTGAATGGAACATAGTATATGAGTCTTTAGTGAAATTAGAAGATTATTAGAGATATTTTATAAATCTCATACATATTTTATTTTATTTTCTCCATATAATTTACTATGATATATGTATGTTGTAGATTATGACATATATAAGACTAAGGCATATCATATGCCTTTGTAAAGGGATATCATAAGGCTAGGTATATGATATAATTTCACTGAATATGATTAATAGGGAAATAAATTATTAAATGGTTAAGATTTATATTATCTTCTATATTAACTATCATTAATTTATTCATAAGATGAAATATATAGAGAATATAATATTTCATTTAGATTTTAAATATAAGGATGGATAAAGTATAACTCATACGTTATTAACGTATGAGTCATTTCATAAAGACTCAAGGAGTGCCTCTAAATCCTATATTAGAAGGAGATAACATCAAATTGGTTGGTTTTAGATTTCTAATCCTTCTATCAAGTATTCATTTACTCTTCTTACTTCTCCCTTCACAAAGAGAGGAATTCACAAGACACGGGATATGAAACAGTCTTTCATATATGATGGGTTATCCAATATGAGGCTTTGTATAAACAATAAAGGAGGTATTCCTTTAGACACCTCTATGGGATCATAATTAAACAATTTTCATGAATACATTAGTAGTAGTTTGGCTAGTAAAAGGTTCATATTTTCTTTATTTTATATATATTCATTATTTGGATTTCAAACATGGTATATATTAGGAATTTATTTTTCTAATTACTTCCACTTCCTTGAAAATGTGTCATTTGATCCTTAAAAATCCTTTAAAAACAATCCATGGACAATTTAATATACTAATTACATGTTGATTATTTATTTTATTTACAAAATATCTCAATCTAGGATTTCTAACATCACCTCCAAAATTTGTAAATTATTAATCATTCACTTACATTGTGGTGAATCTTCTGGGTAACATAGGATTCCATTAGATATTTACTCATATGTATGTCATATCAACCTTCTTTCATAATTTGAATTCATAAATAAACACATCAAATAGGGAATTTTTGTAAGATACTTAATTACCTTAGTAGGAGGCCCGATTCCTATCCATAGAGATGAATTAAATTTGGATCTTTAATTTATTTTATATAGCGATGTCACACATTTAAGAAGCTTTAACAAATCTTCATATTACTTTAAATATAAACAATATTCATTGAGTAAATCATGTATCATCTCATACCTTAGTCCCATCAAAAAAATATTCTTTAGCTTTTTAATTTGAACTGAGTAATTTATTATCTTCTAGTGGTATCTCTTTCAAAAGTCAAATCAATTAAGTAAAACTCTTATCACTCCAAACATTTATCTTTTTAGGTTAACCAATCTTAGTTTTTTGATTCACACTATTTATGTTCCATTTGGATTTTTTTCAATCCACATGTAAATATCTTTCAAATATAGATAGGTGGTTCATTGTAGAATCCAACCATTCTATAGAGATTGAAATTGTTGTCCATTTTTTTGGTTAACTAATAATTGAGGTGATTATAATTGAAGTTACAAAATACCATTTCATATATTGGAAATGAAAATTATGTGCAGTTGTTTGACTTAGAACATCTAGTTGGATAGGTTCTAAAGTAATCCACCAAACATTAGTCAATTGAAAGAGATGATCTCCATGGTTGAACAAGAAAGGTGATGAAAGAGGATTTCTTGTACTCTCTAGAAATGTTTAGAATAGTAAAAGTAATAACTATAGTGAAATTGTTAAAGGGATGTTATTAATAGTGTTTAATAACTAGATTATTAGTTATTGAATACCCATGAGTTAGGAGAATTCCACCTTAGTACTTTGTTTAATTTTACTTATTAAATTCGTGTGTACAACACCTGGGTGAAGTTTTATAAGGGGTATAAGTTCTAATAAGTGAATTTATTAAAGATATTCAAGGTTTATTATATATAATTAAAGTCATTGGGAAGCATTCTGAATAGATTGAATAATTTTTATAAACTCTCAAAAGTAATTTGATGTTTTAATAAGTGATTCAGAATGACTGGTGGTAGTTTGAAGGATCCTAAAGTGTTTTAAAGGAATTCTTGTTTTTGGCTAAGTCTTGAAGTTCATGGTTGATCCACTATATGTGGTTGATGCACTTCCTCATGAATAGTTAAAAATTTGTATATTTTGTTAATATACCATCATAAATTTATATAATCAATTATTATCCATGTAGTTAATCCTTATAGTCATGTGGTCGGTCCACTAACCACACGGTCGGAGGATGATTTGGACATATGGTAAATCCAATGCTGCATAGTCGATGGAAAATGTTAGTTACATGTTCATATAGACGATTTTAATATGGTAAAAAAAATTCCTATGATTTATGGTGGATTTAAATAGTCATGTGGTTGATCCACCTCATGTTTGGTCCAATAATTATAGAAATTTATAAAAAAATGAAGAATAAAAACAAATATTTCTAGATTCTATATATTAAGATTAAATATGAAGAGGATGATATAAGGATTGTTCTATATATATTTTAAAATAAAAAACACTTGTATTATTGTCTGATTCTAGAAATAAATTAAAGGGAACATTATCCTTAATATTGGTGAAAATGATCAAAGAAATATAGAAATTATAGAATATTTAATGTTTGTTTGTATTGGAAAATCTACTATCAATTGAGAAATTTTTCCATTCATGATGAAATTTTTCTGACACAATTAATGTATAATTATTCAATTATGATCCAAGATCTAAGATAGCTTAAATAGAATCATATTGCATGACGAATTTATAGAAAATAAATTATTATTTGAAGTTTTTTTTCAAATTTATTGAAGCTTGAAATAAAGAAAAATATGAGAATGCTTTTATTGTGATGTTTTTTTCTAACTATCATAAAGAGGAATGTGATTAAAGATTTAGATTATGATGATAAGTCAAGATCAGATGATATTTAAAAGTGTATAAAATTTTAATGTCTGCACTTGTATTTGTTAAATCCCTCAATCTATAGGAAGTGATTCTTTGCTCTAGATATGAAAATTCTACTCTTAACACTATTTATGAGAATTTTATATCTTTGTAATGTAGAATAAGAACATGATAAAGAGAAAGATCAATAGAAATTGGATACTGAGTATGCTGAAAAATTTTGTGAAATGTATATTGTGTGGTGATAGCGGGTTGAATAAGATTATATCAATCAAGGTAATTATGTTGTAAGATGATAAAGAAGAAATAAATATGAGATATTAATCCTACTAGAAGAATCTATAACATGTATTTAACTAAGAGAAATTAAAAAAGGGGAAATAGTAAGGGAACTCCTAAAATTTCCCAAGAGACAACTATTTGAAAAAAAAATGAATATGAGATCATGGGGGTCCCACATATGATAAATTTTAGGAAATTAATTGTGATATCATGGGAACAAAATTAGTTAAGGATATTAGATATTCCTATATGTTTGAACAAATTAACTAGTGACCTATATATAAAAAGAAAAATAATTTTAGAGGATATGTGTTCATGAGATCATCTGAGGCTAAGGAGAATAGAGAAAAACACTACAACTCTCATAGAAGAAGAATAAGAAGGAGAATATAAGCATGAGTTTATGAGTCTGATCATCTAGGTATCTAAGTACGAATAAGGAGGATGAACTGACCATTATTAAGTTATAGGATAACTGTACCAAAGTCAATAATAAGAAGTAGAAATAAAAATTATATTGATATTACAAGCTATTTTATATGTTTTTAGTTATTAGTTTTGATCCTGTAGTAAGTGAGGAGTTTCTAGGTTAGAAGATAATAGAGATCAAAGTGAGTAAGGAAACTATGTGAGAAGTTTGTAAAGATATATTAAGTTTAGTTTCAAGAAAAGGATGAGTTGTAGATTATTTATATGGATCTACTAGAATTTGAAGAATAATCTATTGAGAAGAAGGAGTTTTATTTCATTGGTTTACAAGTATCCTGTTCATAACCAAAGATCCACCTCAAATATTAATTTCAAAGAAACAATTGCATATATATGGTGGGAAACCATAGAACTAGTGTGACATAAGGTATTCTTGGATATCATAGTATAAATCTATTACAATAATGTGAAGCTACTTAGATAAGTTCTATGTGATTTTGTAAAAATAATTACTATAGGATATAGTCTCTTTTATACATTGTGTGGGTTAGTGTAGTTGTATAAAACAACACCCACGATAAAAAACATCATACTATAGTGGAAAATACTTGATTAAAGTGAAAAAATAGTCATGTAAAGGATTATGTATTTGTACTAAACCTTTAAATCCTGTGTGATTCTTTTAATTTACATACTACATAGTATATAGGAATTACTTTATTAGTTTAAATATATATATATTCATCTTCACTTTCCTACATAAGTTTTTAAATTCCAAATGGGGTTAAATATTCAAAGAGAGTTCGGAATTTGGTAAAAATAGAAAATACCAAATTTATCCTCCATCTCATGTGTCTACAATGATCCTATTAGATCTTTCAATTTTTATCAGATTCGATTATCTCCATTTATTGGATCTATTTTTTAAGACCCTATAAATATCATTTTAATTAATGGAGTGTATATTTCAGATGTTTTTTGAATAAATAAAAATAGATAAATCAGTATTTATTCTTGTTAAATAATAAATGGTTGTTTCTGATAATAATTTGAAGAACAAGAAGAATAAAGAGGAAAATAAAGAAAATAAACATTTTAAAAAGGAAAAAAATCAAAAAAAACGTTAAAGTAGGTTAAGGTAGTAATTACAAAACTATTGAATATTTTTACAAATATCCTTTTATTGACTCTAGTTCAAGATGTGTATAACATGAAGAGATGAAAACAGTCAAAGAATTTTACAATCATGTAAATGTTTAATTAAAATAATTTCCTAATGAATTTTTTGAAAATATACAAGGTTTTATCAAGGTGATATTTGATAAAAAAATCATATCTATTGTGATAAGTTGATTCCATGGAGAAATAATTGACTAAATATGTTAGATAATGTAAAACCCTTTCAAAATTAGTAAAATATAAGGGATGTACAGCCTCACTTTTCAATGATAACATGTATTTTATATATGAAATATTACCAAGGATAGATATTGAGATGGAAACTTTTAAAGTTTCTATAACTAAGATATTCCATGTATTATAAAAGCTTTACAAAGTTATACTGAATTTCAAGGATGCATAGTTGGAGTTGAAAGCTAAGAAGGTGAAAGTTCTTACCAATTCAATTCAAGTGGTATGAAAGATATATGATTAACAATATATGAAGATGAATATTAACTATGATTTCAGGTTGAGATCAGTGGAAGATAAGAAGATCACCCTAAACCTAAAGCGTCTAGAGCATAATATAAATATAAAATATCTAGAGTCAATTCAGGATATCCCTTATCAAAGATCTAAAATGTATTTTATTTATTCTTAGGTTTTAGAGAAGAATTTTCCCTCTGGAGGGACTCTTTATGATGGTAAATAGAGCTTAATTTGTTTTGAGGAAACGTCGTCCTTATGCACGTGGAATAAGATCATTCACAATCCTGATAGAGATATATGCACTAAATTTGTTTTTCCTAAAGGTCCTAGATAAAATTAAAATTGTATACATATATGTGTAGATATTAATATAACAATACTACCACAACATAAAGGGTATATTTATATAAGTATAATAATATTTTTTTTCCTTGGATGGTCTCTAAAATATGGGTGCACCATCCCAAAAACAGCATGTACAAAAATTTGGTTAGATTGATCCAACTTGTAAAATATGGATGTTTGTTGGATATTTTTGGTATTTCAATAGTTTTGGGAATATTTACATTAATTATTTGAATAACATGTCAATATATGTAAGTTATAAAATTCCTAAAACCAAGGGAAGTAAATATGAAAGTGAGAACAAACCTTATGTACCAAAGAAATTGGCTTCACAAAGTGTGAAAAACAATTCATTGAAGAATAGATATGAAAAGTTAGAGAGGTTCTTTGATCCTTGAAACATTTATGGACACATATATGATGAAATATATTATGTTCCAAACATCAAAAAATCTCATGATAATGAAATAATAAGTCCAAAATAACATATAAAGAAGAAAATAACAAAGTGATTTTTCCTTGAGTGAAAAAAGTAAGAAGGTCATAAAGAATAGAACTCCAAATAAATCAATAGAGATAGATAATCAAGATTTAAAATATATTGGAAGAATATGATTCAATTTTTTTATAAAATAAGACACACCATGTAATTTTTAAAATAGTCTATAGAAACCATATCTATAAGGGGATATCTGGAAATCAAAAATAAGTTAGTCAAGAAGATTCATAAGAATTTTGGCATGGTGGAATACATTACTGATGATTAAATTGAGATGATTACAAATAAGGGTAGCACACAAGATAATAAATACTTTTTTTATAAGGTGAAACAAGGTAGGAAACATTCCTAAAATTTTTTTGAATCATATTCTTGGTCAAAAAGATATGATGAATGATAAGGGGAAAGAACTAATGCGTTTTAGTTCCAAATTAGTTTCTATAAAGATGTAGACCACACAAAAAATGATGTAAGTTCATGTGCCTTATGATAAAATTAATATATTGATTGATGAACTATAAAAGTAAGGTGTTATATATATAAGAAAAAGAAAAAAAATTATTTATTACAAAATAAAATAATATCATTTCAACTAGGGAATAAGTCCAAAAGGTAAGGGATTGTATGTTGTACAAAAGAGAAAAATCCGAAAACCTAAAGAGGATGAAATCATGAAGAAAATCATAAATTTTATATATTTAAATAAAAAATGAAACTTTATTGAGGAAAAAGTCTCAACATCAGTTCTACAATTGTGGAGGTGATAAATTCAACCTTATTCACAAATTAATAGGGCTTTTGTTCCAATGTTGGTGTTTGAAAGTAATGTCTGAAGAAGGGTTGTTATACTTATATAGTAAAGAATGATAACCATAATGGTGGGATAAAATTTCAATTGGTACTTATTTCCAATTAGTTTTAGTTACAACTAGTATTATAATTTAATTGAGATTATTTCTAGAATAAAATTATCATAGTGATGGGTCATATGAAGCATCCCTTAAGGGGGAGCTATAGAAGTCAAGTCTATCGATGAGTTTTTATATTCCAAAAATCTAGAATCTTGAATGCCCCAACATTAATGAAGTGTGTGGTATGATATTCAATATCATTTCATTATTTTTGTATGTATTTTTTTTATATATCAAGTGGTTTTTTCTAACTAAAGTGGAATATCCTTACCTGGATATGAATTTTCTGATACATTTTTTAAAGATGAGTGTATATTTAGAAAACACATCATAATATTCAAATAAAAGTAATAATATTCCACCATTGGGTTTTTAAAACACTCCCCCTTTCTTAATAAAATTAATATAAACCATAAAAAGGAAATTATAGTGAAAAATAAAACCTAATAGTTTAGTAATTATTAGTTTGTCTTGATTCTATATTTTAAGAATATAATAAATCACTGGCAGTATTAACTTCTTTTGTAGCTCCCCCTTAAGTGATTCTTTATATTCTTCATTACAGTAGATCTTGGATAAAGCAAAATATATTATTCTCAAATTTTTCATAAAATTCTTTCTTGTATTCCCCAACCTTACATTATAGATAATCAATATAATTAGTACACACAATCTCATCAAAAATTCAACTACTCACCTCACTTTGACTAGACCACATAGTAAAACACCTATGAGTTGAAAGTATATTTGTAAAACCTATATGATTTGACTTATGAGTTGGTACTACATTGATATATTTTTATATATATTCTTTTTGATTTGTTAAAATCAATCTTGTTTTCCACATTGGGTTAGCCCACAGAGACTTAGATATGACTTACTTATTGCTCATTTCTATGAACTATTTGGTTCCCTACTTCCTTTGAGATGGTAGAATATCATAGGGAGAATAATTTGATATTCTTTATAGATTATAGGGACCTTAAATTAAGGGTGAGAAATTATCCCCCCCCCAACACCCCTTTACATTGATTTTTATTAAAGGAGAGAAGAAAAGAAAACATATATTTGATATTAACATGAATCTAATGAGTATTAAAGTTCAAAGTATTGTTAAAAATATAAAGCGTTAGAATATACCCATTACATAGATATTTAAAGTGCTTACCTTGTCATTTGGGTAAATAAAAATTAATGTGACTTTCATTAGAGTTGAAAATGGACCTTTTATATGTTGGAAATGTAAAGTATAATTTTCTAGATGCCTTGAAACATTTGGATGGATATGTTCTAAAGGAATTCCCCATAAATAAATTAATTAAAAGACATTATATTTATGGTTGAACATGGAAAGTGAAAAAATGGGGAGTTCCAATAATACCAATAAAAGTTTGGAAGAGTGGAATTATTGACTACCATGAACAGCTTAAAGGGATGTTATTAATAGTGTTGAATAGAAATATAATTAGATATTGAAGACTCGTGAGTTGGGAGAAGCTTATACTAGTGTGTTGTTGATGAGTTATTCTTTTATAAGTATGTAAAACACTTGGTGTAAGTGTTTATAATGCTTGGTGATCATAATAAGTGAATTTATTGAAGATACTCAAGGTTGATAAAATATGTTTCAAGTCATTGGGAAGCATGATGGAGAGCATTGAGGAAGATTTATATATTCTCCCGGAGGAATTTTATGTTTTAATGAGTGATTCATAATGGTGGTTGTTATTTTTATGGATCCCTAAAATGAATTGAAGGAATTTTATTTTTTGGTTAAGTCTATAATTTTATAGTCAATCCAATGTTTATGGTCAATCCACTACCTCATGACTAGTATGAAATTTGTACATTTGGTAAATCTACATACTATAAATTCATGTCATTAATTGTTATCCTTTTAGTAAATCATCACAATCATGTGATCAATCCACTAACTACATCGTCAATTAATGATTTGTTCATGTGGTCGATCCACTACCGTATGGTCAGTGTTCAAATTTAGTCAGTTATTCATGAGGTCAATTACCATATGGTTCTTTTTTTCAATTAATCACAATAAATTGAATGGTTGTGTGTTCTATCCACATAAAAATTATTTTATACTTGATCATATGTTTGATCTGATACTTAGAGAAATTCATAAAAACTGTGGGCTAAAAATGAATATTTCTATATTGTATATCTGAAGATAAAATTTAAATGGGATAATCCAAGGACTATTATTTATGGATTTAAAAATCACAAACACATATATTATTATGTGATTATTTCTAGAAATTAAATAGAACCACATACTAAATCTTGGGGGAAAAGATCAAATATAAAAGGTAATTATGGATATTTTAATGGTTTTTTATATGGATAAATTATAGAATTAGTTGAGAATGTTTTTTTAATACTGAAACTATTATAACATGATCCAAATACCATGATGATATAATGATCCATGATACAAGATAATTTGAATAGAATCATATTGATGGATGAATTTATGGAAAATAAATTAAACCTAATGTTATATTTCTAGAATTATTAAAACTAGAAATGAAGAAAAATATAAGGATTTTTGTGATGTGATATATTATTCTAAAAATCAGAAAAAGGATTGTGATACATTCTTGAGATATAGATAAGAAGTTAATTTGAGGTCTTATTTGAAACTATGGATCATTTTAATATCTATACTAGTATTTAATAAAGTACTTAAGCTATAGGAAGTGTGTTTATTCTATAGATATAAACGTTTTTATATTGATATAAATAATGGTAATTTTATATCTATAGAATATAGAAGAAAAACCTAATAATGAGAAGTAGATATAGAAAGAGGATCTTGATATTTATGCAGAGGTATGTGGAATATTTTTTGTGTTTTGGGAGTAGGTTAAAGATGATGATATTGATATGGATAAATAAGAATAAAGAAGATGAGGAATAATAGGAAAAGGATATAGAGAGCCTACTATAAGAATCTATAACATGTATTTGGTTGAGAGAAATGAAAAAAATTATAGAAAGGTAAAAATTAAAGGAACTACTATAATTTCCAAAGAGATAAAAGTTTGAGAAAAAAATATAATAAGAGATTTTAGAGGAGTACCATGTGTTAAAAAGTTACAAAAATAATTTTTTATATCCTGGGCATGGCAGTAGGTTGAATATTTGGTATTCCAAAATGGTCTGCCTAATTTACTAGTGACCTATATATAAAATGAAAAATAATGAGAGAGGATTTGTGTGTATGAGTTCATTAAAGACAAATGAGAATTGAAAAAAAAATAATATAGATCTTGAAAAAGAAGAAGAACAAGAAGAAGAATAGAATCTTGTTACAAAAAGTGTGATAATTTGGGTGTCAAATTAAGGATAAGGAGGATCCATCCATTTTTTAGTGGCAAGTTCAATTTTATAAAGTCAAGAAGAAGAATAAGAAAGAAAAACATGGTGAGATACTAAACTACTTTTGTAAGTTTTTGGTTATTGGTTTTGATATTTTAGTATGTGAGTTAATTTTAGGTTGGAATATTAAAAAGTTAAATATGAGCAAGGAAAATAGTTGAGAAGTTTTTTAAGATTTATGAAGATTATTTTCAAGTAGTGATTGAGTTACAGTGTTATTCAAGAGATTTTCTGGTATTTAAAGAAGTTTCCATTAAGAACACAGAGATAAATTTCATTGTTGTTGAAGAATCTTATGCATAATCTTAGATCTAATTTAGATAATAATTTCAAATAAAAACTTTTTTTTATAAGTTTTAACTCTATATAACCAGTGTGACTCATGATATGTAGAAATATTGTGGTTTGAAGCTATGGAAATTGTGTGAAGTTGTTGAGATAAGCTCAATGTGATTATAGAAAAATAATTCTTATGATTTAAAAACACTTTTATACACAATGAGACTCAGTATATGTGTGCAAAACACCACTAATTGTTTTCATCATTATATTATAGTTGATAATCCTTTATTTTTGTGAACAATCAATCAAGGTTAGGAGTAGGCCTTTTAAATAAACTTTATAAATCTTGTGTACTGGTTTGACTTTACATACTACTTATTATATTGGAATTACTTTCCTAGTTAAAGCACAAAATAGATCATATCTACTAACCATAAATATTGGTAAAATACTAAAGGGGTATATATCTTTAAAGAGAGTTTTTAATTTTATAAAAATTAGAAACACCTTTTCACCCTCAAGGTGTATGCACTGATCATATTAGGAATTTAAATTATAAATCCAATACAAGATGGGTATAATGGCTTTTTAGTATCAACACACATTCATTAAACCATCATTTTTATAAATGGTTTCAACCCCTATATCATGAATTAATTCACCAATATAATATGATGTCTCATATTGAAAATCATCATCATCGTTAGGTCAGTAATTTTTTATTATTTCACCATTCTGAATTCAATGGTTGTAAATCGGATTATAATCATAAAAAATCAAGTGATATTTAATTTTTATAGACCCAAATTTTCTCATAGTTAAACAATACATTCAAAAATATCAAAACACATCTCTCTTTTCAACATTCCATTTAGAAAATTCCAAGAAATCAACATCTTAATTATCAAATTTATCACTTATTCTTTATAAATTTATCTAATTATGATAAATTAATTACCTAAAACAAAAAAAAATTAATTATGTATTTATAAAATTTTTATAATAATGAATTTAAATTAACATTATAAAATAGATATTTTCAACAAAAAAATAATTAAAAAATTACTTTATAAATTATGATTTCTGTAGTAAAATAATAACATCACATTTAATTTCAATATAAATGTATTTATATATTTCTATATATATTATAAAAATATATATATATTAAATAATTAAATAATATAATAACAAAAATCATATTTTAATTTAATATTAATAATTTATTATATTAAAAAATAACACATAAATACACTTTTAATGATTTAATATTTATATTTCATACCTGTAACAATATAAAATGGTTCACTCTAGAGTTTAGAAAAAACAGAATCATATACTTAACTAATTTAACACTTTATTTTAACAAAAAATTAAATTAAATAACTTAAATAAAAATATTTTGAAAATAATAGCACAATAAATAACTAAAATTTGATTTCTCCATGAAAATATATCAACAAAAATTTTGGAATTATAGAATAAAATGATATCCAATAAAGATTATGATTCATATAAAAATTATATTCTTAATATATAAAACCCATAAAATATATAAACATTATGATGGACCTATTATTAATATCTATATGGAGAAATTGTGGACAAAAAAATTTGTTGATCGGCAATGGATTAGTGAGAAAGATAATGATGATAATATAATGATATCCAAACAAGTAATGGGTGAAATATTAGATTCATAATCTAGTGTTTCAATCTGAATGTTTCTTAAAATAGATAATTATTCTTAATTAAATTTTTTATATGAAAATATTACATCAATTTTTATAAATAATTGATGTTATAACCTAATTTTCAAATCAATTTTTAATAACTAGCATGAAAATCAACCACAATGCGATTTTAATGTTCATTATTTAATAACAGATATTGAAAAGTTTTTCACATTGTTTATAAAATAAACAATGTTAAACCCATGATGATAATTAAATTTATCTTACTAATGAAAAAGACCATTATCTTCAAAATGATCTAAGACTTTTTAACTTGCACATAAACCATGACTCATATCTCGATCACCACAACTTGGTTTGTTGATTTTTATTTCCTCAACTTCTTTTTATATAGCTTCAATGATAAATAAATATCTTTAATAATATTTTTCACTCTTATTTCTTATAATCATAACTCCCAACTACTGTAATTATGATATAATGGCACCACAACATCATGTTTGTTTAGACCAAGTCATGGTCTTCCTTGGTGTACATTGTGGCATGGTGGGTGTCATGCCATCATAGTGTTGTGCATGTTTGTTTCATGTATTGTGTGATTATACATGGATTGGTCTTCTTATCCCACTCCAAGCTATCATGATCATGTGATTATCATGTGATGATAGTCTAAAGGACTTTGAACACCCCAAATATTTATTTAAACATCAAAAAAATAATTATATTAATGAGTTTTAAGTTACAAATCATTTTAACTTATGAAATATTTTTTTAAAATTAAATTTAATACCCAAAATTTTTGGATTCCTAATGGTCTCCTATAATGGATATATAATGGAGATCGTTGCATGTGATTCAATTAGAATCAACATACTGTAAAATTAATCAGTTAAATTAATCTCTAGATACCGATTATTTCCTACCTTTAAACTCATATTTCAATAAAACCATGTTTCTATAGAGTTTATTTCCAAGAATGAGGACGTTCCCCTAATCCATAGATACCATAAGTGGTAAGAACCCGTTGGGTTCTCCTCATTGATTATTATCAAACATTTTTTTAAGCCTAGATCAATTTAAGTAATATATATCATATTATACGTTGTTTTATTATTTATTCAAAATTAATAAATATTTTTTTAATATTTCTTGGTTTTGGTATTATTCATACACTACATTTAGGATAAGAATTATCCTTTTGAAACTCGTCAGCGGTATTAGATTTGATCTATAAATATTTGGTTTAATATTAAAATGAATGAAAAAACTAGAAAAATGATTTATCCGTATACCAAGATATAGAATAAGATAATATTACCATTTTTCCTTTATATTTAAGAATATTCCATAAATTTTATAAAAAATTGGTGTTATGGTTCATCTTTAATCAGGACCATGGAATAATAAAAATATATATAGTCGTTTTAGTTATTATAAAAACAAGAAAAAAATAGTATTAAATTTGACTTCACAATGGTGTGGTCAATTGGTTTCTTAACCTTGATTGTGGGAAGCATGATTACATATAGTGTTATTGGGAATGTCAATTTTTCATTTCAGGGATGATAAAGCTCTACCAAAAATGGCTTGGTCAAGTGAGATGACTTGTCCAAAAAGACTATCCAAAAATGGTTTCTACCTAAAGTGGTTCTCACATAATATAATTTATAAAATATTTGTTATTATTCCCATGTAAATAGTCTTTTCTATGGCTAAGAACATACCATGGTGTAGGTCATAATGGGTATAATTTAAAAGAAAAAAATTGTTAAATTTTTTAAAATTCTTTGCTGGTCTAAGGGGTATTTAAACTAAAACCAAAAAAATTGGTAGTTTTGATCTATGTAAGGTAAAATTTAAAATTATTTTTATTTATTTATTATTATATTGTAAATTTAAATATAAAATGTTTACATTTGTAAAATTATTTGGAAAAATGTGTGATTTATGTAAATGGTTACATAATTTATGAAATGTTTAGTATTTGATAATAAAAGTATTCCTAAATTTCAAGCATTTCTAAAATATGAAGGATTTTATACTAAAACCGTATAATTGATAATATGAAAAGTTTATATTGGATAAAATTGAAACATTTGTGTTTATCCAAGATTAAATTAAAAATTATTTATAATTTATTAATAAAATTCTCATAAATTCTTATCTCATTTATAATTTTACGAATTGTTTATTTATTTAGTATTATTACTTGTATTATTTGTGAATATAATTGTTATATTATGAATTATTATATATAATTTAGTTTAAATATTTTTAAACTTCTTATTTAAATTATAATACATTTATTTAAGTATTTACATGGTAGGTATGATAGTTGATTCTATTTTAATCTACCTATAATTTAGATTATTTTGGTGTATGAGATTAACTTAAAATATTTATATAAGTTTATACACATTATCTGTTATAATTATGGTGTAATTTAGGTCTCTCTGGAGTAAAAAACTATGTTCAGAGGGGTATTGGATTGCATTACTCATTATCCAGAAGGCTTATACCATGTCTAGAAAAATAGGGGTTATCCACCTATTTCTCCATGCTTAATATGATAGAGATTGTTGATTTCATATGATTTAAAAACTTTTAATGAAGTGGTTTCTTTTACCTTATATAAGGGATGCATTTAGATATGTATGGATATTTTTGGGTTTTAATTTTGTTTAGTAACGTAATCAATGAGTTGTGAAAAGGTTTATGCATCAAAATGGTTTGAACATATTGATTTAAGGTAAAAAATAACGATTCCAAAATAAATATATAGAATCATGGATATATATGTAAAGGTAATTTATAAGTTAATATTATGATATTTAAATCTCATTTAAAATTATAAGTGTCAGAATCCCACTAAAGAAAACACTTATAAAGACCTAGATCAATTAACCAAGTAGGTTCTACCAAAGTAGGGTTTCCATGGATTATCATGTTTGATTTGAGAAAGTAATAAGTTAATCCTAAGAGTTAGGTTCCTTATTTTTGGAATTTTATTTAGGTTACACTTAGTGAGGAGATACTTTGCTAGGATACCTATAGAATAGTATTGATTTTATCCATATGATGGTTTGGGAAAATATTTGTAAACATGGATATCCAAGAGTACTATATGATATGGTTGGAAATATGCACTCCCTAATAACTAATTCATGAGATAAATTCCAAAGGTAACTCATTTATAAGTTAAATACTTATGATGGATTTAAAAGGGATTATCAATTTAGTGTGATTATATTTAATAAAATTAATTATTAAATGAATAAAAAAACATTATACTTACTTTGTGATTAATTGTGTAGTGAAGTTACACAATTTCCCTAAAAGTGTACATTATTGAGAGGCACATTATCTTGGAGTTTCTATAGGTCATATCCATTAGCATAGGTTATTAAATTATCAAATTAATTTTACTTATATTATAATTTAAATGGAAGTTTTAGTATTTTGTAAATCAAAAAAAGTAATCAATAGAATCAAATAAGAAGTAAAAAATAATAAATTTTTATTAGTAAATAGTAATAAGATAAATTAATGATATTTTTTAATAATCAAATGAGGAAATATTTGGTTGTTGAGGCCGAGCTTATTTCTTCTTGTTTCATATGCCTAAATTCATTGGTTTATTCTTATAACATTTACACTTCCTTTCCATGCGCTCATGTAATTCACTATTCAAATTCTTAGAATAATCATAGTTTACTATGAGGTTCAAGTTCTAAATAGATAGAAATAATTATACTCTTTTCATCTATTATAGTGTGCACCTTTTTCTCCTTATACACACATCCTTCATAGAACTAATCCCTTACTCTAATTATATAGGATTGGATTTCAACTCTCATTAATTAACTCTCTATACTATATTCATAAACTAGATGATCAGGATAAAAAATCATTAACTATATAAGTAAAATATTGGTAGATTTCACTTCATTCAGTTATTAGAGAAAATCCACAACTACACACTTCCCTTCCTAACTAATTGTTTATTCACACAAACTCATGTTAAAAAATAAAAATATTATGAATAATAATAAGCTAATATATTATGAGTAATGATGTAGTGTCATCTATTTGAATGGGTTTACTCCTATAGAGTTTCCTTTTCATTAACTTTAACCCCCAAGGACTGACCACATTCTCAGTGCATGGGTTATTAACTAAGTACCTCTCCATATAAATAGTGATCACACCATGTGGATCATAAGTGGTGATATCTCTCTAAGTGGATAATATATTTTATTATTTTAAATGAATATACACTCCCATTGACCACATGGGTCTTCTTATCTACCACTTTGATCGACTACAATGAGTCCAGGTTGTTATTACATTTCTTGATTTAGTTTTTCAAGAATGTTTTTGGAATTTTTATCTCTCCTATAATAATGAATGTTCTCCATAAGTAATCTCCATATATCAATGATCCCTAATTCTTGATCTAACGTCATTAATTTTTTATTAGGATTTTAGTGTGGTTTCAAATGATTTAGTTCCACACAATTACTTTTTTACATGATTAAAACATTACTAGTTAACTTAAAAAATTTGAAAATATAGACCTAATTTTTCACTACATAAAATGATTTGAGTTTAGTATTTACTATAAGGTGGCATGTATCTCAAAAAACAAGCCTCTATGGAGAAATACTAATAGGATTTTTATAAGAAGTTTTATATTTCTAAAGATCATCCTCCGTCTTGTAGGCTTAGCCCTTTCTAGAAAATCTCACTATATTTTCTTGAAATTTTATCAAATCCCTACTGGTCATCTCATCATAGCCACTTTTCTTGGATGATAAATTTTCCCAGTATTGTTATTTCATCCATAATTTTCCATTATCACTCAAAATTTATAGTTCTAAAATGCATACCCTTATCATTTATGGTGGATTTAGGAACTCCAAATCTATAAAAAAATATATTTTCTCATAAATTTAACCATAAAAACACAAATTTTTCTGGTAAGCAATGGAATCAACCCATTTTAATACATAATCTTCCACCCCAAAAATATATTAATTTCAATGAGATTTCAGAAGTGATAGATTTATTAAGGATTTTAATATTATAGCTAGTGAAATTAAAACCAACCAACATAATTTATTGAATTTAGACTTGTATTTTAAGAATTATAAGTTAAATATTAAACTACTATGGAATTTTAGAATTACATGATGGAACCTAAAGAATAACAGTATAATAGAATTTTAGATCATACTATTGAAAGAAGTGGATTGGAAAGATCCAATAACTATCAACTAAATGAGGGATGGGGTTGATAAAAGTGATTTAAATATAAAAACATATATTCTAGGAGTATAAATAAAATCTAATAAGAAAATATTAATAGTTTCATAATGGTAATTTTTAACAAAAAGATAAATCTAAATTAGATTATTTTAAAGATTTACACCATTTAGTAATGAAGATAATTGGGAAAAATATAATGTTTTTCATATATAGTCTAATAAATAAATTATTGATGATATTTTTCATTTATTACATACTAATAATAGTTAAATAAAAATCTAAATTTTATCTAAAGTAAGAGAGTAAAAATATTGATATTTAGATCAAGTTCGATGCATAAAAGATGAAGAAGTACGTAGATTTTTAAAAAATAATAAATTAAAATAAATATGGGGATAATAATTTTATAATATATTCAATGAAGATATAATATGTTTATTAGACTTATATAATCTATGTACTAGTAGATAGGAACTCAATTACAACTATTATAAAAAAATCAGCCTTTTGAAGTTAAAGAGGCTTTATGAAGGATATAAAATGGTAAAGGAGTTGGGTTAGATAACATTTGTATTAAAATATGGAAATATTTATTGGAATTTATAATTAATTGGATCATTAGGTTATTTAATGATATTATGAAATATAAAAAATCTTGATAAATAGAGGAAGATTTATTTAGTACCTCTATATAAAAATAAATGATGCATTTTATGTTTTGTAAATTATAAAGGCATTAAGATTATGATTTATACTATGAAAACATATGAGATAGTGATTGAATAGGGGATTCAAAGGGAAAATAATGTTTCACATAATCAATTAGTTTTTATGTTTGGATGTTCAACCACAAAATAAATTTATTTTATAATATTTTTTGTGGAGTATTATCAAAAAAACGCATGATATTTTCATGTGGTTTTCATTGATTTGGAAAAGGCATATGATAAAATTTATATAGAGGTTTTATGGAAATATCTTGAAAGAAAATGGGTGCAAGTGATAAATATTAAACACATCTAATACATGTATGAAGGGAATTTTACTCGAGTTAGAACTGAAATTGGTGACACTATAGACTTCCTAGTCTCGATAAGACTGCATCATTGTTCGGATGTAAGCCTATGCCCTTTTTATTTTGTAATAGATGAACTTATGAAGTATATTAAATATTATATGGATAATTACATTCATTTTTTAGATGATATAGATCTTATTATCAAATCTAAATATATTATCAATTTAATTTTATATATTTGCAGAGAGACTTTAGAATTGAAAGTTTTTCATCTTAATTAGGGATATGAAAAAATATATGAACTTTTATTTTAGAAAAGTATTGTCTAATAATAGTTTGAATTTAATATTTTTATTCCATTTTATTTAAAAATTTAATTTTTTCAATATTTAGGTTCATTTTTACAATTTTATGGATCTATTAATACAGATGTCTCTCATAGGATTAAAAATGGATGGGTAAAATGAATAAAGACCTCTAGGATTATTTTTTATCATAAAATTACTTTGAAATTGAAGGGTTAATTTTATAGAACTATTATTAGACCAACTATTCTATATGGCTGTGAGTGTTGGACTTTGACAGGACATATTGAATAAAAATAGTAGAAAATAAAATGTTAAGATAGACATGTGGACCATCTAAGATGGATAAGATTAGAAGTAAATGTATTTAAAAGAAAATTAGAGTGGTTTCGGTTGATGATAATATGGATAAGACTTCATTAAGATGGTACTGAAATGTTATAATAAGATATAGGGATGCACCTATTAATAGGGTAATATTAATTAATAATTAACTTATTAAAAGAGGTAGAGGTAGACCTACAAGGACTATCAAACAAAACATTCAAAATTATCTAATTATAAATTGTTTTAATGGAAATAAGTTCCTCAATAAAGATAATTTAAAATGTATAGTCAATTTATCTGAACCCATTTAGTTGTGTTTAAGGTTTGTTTAGTATTTTTTTATATTTAGGTAATGGTCCCATGAATTATAGATCCTAGACAATGAAAATTTAATCAACTAGTATGTCTGATTAAGGTACATCTTTAATTATCTATATATTTTCCAATATATAAAAACTATCATAGTTTTTAAAATATATATATATATAATCTTAAAATAATGAGGGATAGTATAAACTACTTAGAAGTTCCTTAAAAACTATCTTCAAATTTATGTAGTTTCTACCACATGACAATGTAAGATAGAGGTTGATAATTGATATGACCTCCCCTTATAGTACAAATCTTCATAGAATTTCATCATCCCATTATTTGTATAGGAATTAATCTTCCTATAAATAATAATTCACATCATCATCAAAACTCTTATTTTAATTCCATGTCTTCCCCTATGACTTCTTCCTAGTATAAATGTAATTTAAAAACTATAAATACCAAGATAGTCCCTTGGTTGTTACAAAAAATCATTGCTTGTCCAAAAATTATCCCTTGATAGGAATGGTAATATCTTCCCTTAAGTATTAAATTATTGATAAGTGATCAACCACTTGATTCTTAGATCCCTTTTTGTCATTAATCTCAATATAAAATTCTTTTAATAGAAATACCTCGATAATTAATAGTGGATTGGAATCCTTCTTTGAAAATAAAAATATCAAAGTAGAATAGTCTATAAAGATAGTTAATATTCTTATAATGAGAAATATTTTTATTTATCTACAACATACACCTATATTAACATATATTTTATCTATATCATAATTTATCTATGAACCATTAAATAAATTACTTATATAATAAATCTAATATTTTTATTTTTAACTCTTCTACCCAAGAATTTCTATCATGGTAAAATCACTAGTACCGCACATTTTTTAAAAGGGTTGTCTCCAATTAGGTTATGTGAATATAGGTTTTTTTACTAACTCGTTTTTCTATCTATTGAAAACTTAAAATAATTTTTCATAAAAAGTGAATTTAGGCACCTTTTCTAAAAGTTAATATAAAGAACCAACCCAACTCGGCCTAACAAGTCACCCAATATGGCTCTATATAAGTACTTAAGCACATTTCTAATCACCTCAAGTTGTATAAAAGTATCTAGGTATCAATACACAAACTATGTGAATGATTTCACCCTAAAAACACAACACAACAAGTCTCAAATATAATAAGATAAGGATGAATAACTATATAACATCATATAAGAAGGGATATATAACCAAGAGAGATAAAAACAAATCTGGAAGGATAATCCCATAAATAAAACAAATCCAAGACCATAACCAAGTATTTATGTGACGGTATGTCACCTTCATCCCAAACCACTATGAAGTTTCATGAACCAAGAGAAGTCATAAAGATACAGAACACCCTTCCCTTTACCTTTATCCTGTAAGACCAAGTTTGTATATTCCCAATTCCATATCGAGGGTGTGATTTAAATTCCCATTAGGATACCACCATGAATGAATACAATTTTTTCACCATGAAATTGGTAGTTTTATATTTAAAATTAAATAGGTTTCATAAATAATTTTATTTGAAAAAAATTTATCAAAAAAATCACATGGAGTATTTTAAAACAATCCATATTAAAAGTAAAAAGAATATAGAAATAATCATGATTGAAAATATAGAGGGAATTATTAAAAATGAATATATATCTCAAAAATAAAACATCTAATAATTCAAAGCATCAACATTAACATCAAGAAAAATCCAATAATAAATGGGCTCTATCTTATTGGAAAACTAACTAAAACATACAAGGAAAACTAATCCAATGTAATGAGAATCCTAATAAAACTGAGTCATGTAATAGTCTATCAAAATCAACCATAACCCCAAGTGTTTTTACACTCACCAGGGTTTTCATATGTTTATAACTTGGTACACCCAAGTCTCCCAAGTTCCATTTTTGTCTCAAAACATTTGATTAAATCATGCTTTCAATTTTATAAAATATTTCAAAAAGTGAAGCATTACCACTCCAATGCTTAAAACCCAATTTTAGTTTCAAACCCATCAAAAATTAATTTCATTGAATAAATGGTGTGCATAAATTTTTTATAAATAAAAAATAAATTTAAAAACAATTTTCCATCCAACAAATCTGCTTGTATACAAACAACCCTCATATATTTCAAATCCATTATTTTAAAAATCTAAACCAAAGGAAAATAAATGAAAAAAAGTGTGTTACATGATAAAGTTTCATTGTATATAGAAACCTAATTTTATAATGGAGGGAGCATGGTTTCATTTCAAAAAAAGGTGTTTGGAAATGAAGAAATCAAGTTCTCTCAAGAATCAAAGTGATCCAACAAAAAAAGGAGAATAAAAAAATACTAAAGGAAGAATGCCAAGAACCCTTCCTAGAATCAACTGGATTGGGAATCTTATTTAGAGGAGGATGATTAATAGATTAATAAAGTGGAAAAAATGTTCAATATGCATTAAAAACCCCCACATAATGATCACAAAATCCTCTTTAAGAGGTGTAACTTTCCATGAAAGATCAGCTGATGAATCTACCATTTCAAAATCTAGAACAACCATCACCATGGCACAGTGATTCCCACCATGTCTATGGTGGCCTCATCCATTCCAAGACCTATATACCTAATATGATGAGGTATAATAACTATGGTTTTTTGACCCCACAACTCCCTCCCCCATGGTGTGGGGGTCTCCATTCTATTTTTTTCCAGAATAATACCCCTAATGTCCCATTCTTAAGGATATGCCCTACCACAGGTATGTTGGTCATGCCTGATTCACACAGGTGGTTCCCAGGCTCAACATGGCTTGGACCACAATGTGGAATAACCTGTGATGCACATAGAATTGTCAAAATCCCATTTTTAAGCCACCACGCACCACTAAAACTTCTTGAACCCGAATTTAACCACAAGGGAGAGAAAATAATCCCAAAATAAAACATACCTATAACCCATAAGGTGTAAAAATTCTCCATGCCATGATAATTTATGTCCCTAAAAGGTTATCAAGATTCTATACTCATAAATAGATAAGTCCACTACTATATCACCAACACTTCAAGATCCCATGTGTCATGGCTATCATGTATGCACTACCATTGTACACAGACCATGGTAAATATTTTACTGCATAGTACCTTATTTGGATGATCAATAATACAAATTTATTTCTCATCTACTGAAGTTTTGATCATAAGATCAATATCATCCTATTCTATCACATAAGAAGGGTCTAATTGATACATCCTCAATTAGAAAAAATAAAAACCTCAGGAATTGACATCAAATGATATAGTAATTCCAACTAGTATTCTGCCTTTCAAATAAATTTGATGATCTTGAATAGTTAAATAAACCTTGGTGAAAAATTAGCATGTCCTCCCAAATTATGATGTCCCAAATGAGTTAAAATACTAAGAAAACCCCAATCACCAACTGAAAACACCAAAAATTGAAAATGACAGTCTGCAAAGGATTTATGGAAACTCTAAGCTACTACTGAACTCTTTTGAATCAACTAAACTTTTTCCATAATCTCTTATACAAGACTAAGACCAAATAAATTTCTCTCTCGTAACTCTACCAAACAAAAAGAAGGTCTACATGGTCATAAATACCACTCTTCAAAAGGCACCATTTTAACTGAATCCTGATAACTTTTGTGATTGTAAAACTCAACCATAGGAAAAATATTTTTCTCATGAACTATCAAAATTCAGAAAGCACACATGAAGAATATTTTCAAAAAATTTAATTGATAACTTGGACTATCCATCCATATGAGGGTGATACACCATTCTTAACTTCAAATAGGTACACATTTCCTTATATAAAAAATTCCAAAACTGATATGTAAATCATAGATATCTATCAAAAATAATATCATAAGGTACTCCATTGAGCTGCACAATATCTCGGGCATATAGGTACCTGGTTTTTTACACCTTCGATGTCTCTTCGATGGGAAGGAAATGAGATGCTTTTTTTATTCAACAAATGATCACCAAAATATAATTCTTCCCATTATAATTCCATGGTAAACCGACTATGAAGTCCATATATATCTAACCTCACTTCCAAATTAGAATGGAAAAAGGCTATAATAAACTAGTAAGTTTCTGGTGCTCTGTCTTAATCTTAGATCAAGTAATTAATCATTATATGGTGTCTGAAATTGACCAAATTATCCCTGAACAATAACACTAACAAATCAAATCATGATACATATTGGTAGTCACAGGTTATATAGAACAAATTCAATGGTCTACATTATCCATAAACTTTTTCATCTAAGCTACTGGAACATCCAATCTACCTCAAAAACATAAATAACCATCAAGATATTGGGACCAATCACCCAATGTCTACCAACCATAAAAGACTTTACTAAAAATCTGAAAATCATTTTCCATTTTTTTTCTAATATTAATTGGTCATAAAATGATGAATTAACTTTTTAAAAAGATAAGGACACCTAGACATCATCTTCTTCCAAATCCAAGCACATCTCAATGAACATACTCATCAAAGAACACTCTTTCACTGATTATTTCAAGACCTGAGTTGATAATCTCTTGGTCAATGCATTGGCAACCACATTCCCTAGTTCATCTGTGTATGAAATATCAATGCCAAAAGTTTGAAGAAACTCAACCCAGAGTCTCTATTGTATATTTAGATCCCTTTTTATAAAAATATACTCTAGTATCCTATAATCTGAATATAAAAAAAATATACTTTGAATAGATAGCATCACCAAGTCCTGATGGAATGCATCCCTGAATTGAACTTAAGATAAAGGGTTGGATAATTCCTCTCATGATGGTATATTTGATGAGATTTATCATAAATCATCTTTTTCCCAATATCATCACACATCTTAACCTCGTGCCTGAGGTATCGTAGAAAAATTCATAACTCAAACACAGTTTTGGAGGAATATGAACTAGAGATGAAGTAAATCTCACATTCAGTTCCTCAAATGATCTTTGATACTTATCATTATGTTAAAATTTAACACCCTTATGGGTCAACTCTTTCATAAGAGATGAATTCATAGATAAATATTAAACAAAATGCATGCAATAATAAGAAAACCCTAAGAAACTATAAATCTCAAATACATTATAGGGTTTCACCCTAGAAATAACTACCAGAATCTTTTTAAAATCCAATAAAATGACCTTATCATATATAAATAGGCCCGTAAACTTCACTTATTAGCTCCAAAACTAGAATTTAGAAATATTTATATACATATTATGTTCTTTCAATGTTTTTAGAACCATTTCCAAAAGATCCCTATGTTCTTCCTTATTCGTGGAATACATCAAAATGAGATCCACAAAAACAACCATGAAAGAGACTAAGAACTAATGAATTATCTAATTCATCAAATCTATAAACACTACAGAATAGTTAGTAATACCAAATCAAAAAACAAAATACTCATAATATCCATACCTTATCTTGAATAATACATTAATAATATCCTTCTCTTGTACTCTTCGATAATGGTACCCTAATCTCAAATCCATCTTAGAATACCATTTATATTGTATGAGTTGATAAAATGGGTCTTCAGTCCTAAGAAAATGATAATTGTTTTTAGTAGTCCCCTAAAAAGAATTTTAGCAGTCTAAACAAAGGCAAAAACTTCCATATTCATTATTTGTGAAGAGAACATGAAAATTACAAGGTTACATCCTCGAATGAATAAATATTTTATCCTTAAGTTTATCAAACTAAACATTATGTTCCTTCAACTCAATGGGTGTTATATGATAATATGGAAAAGAGATGATACACATCCCAAGAAGAAAGAAAATTATAAACTCAACCTTTTTCTAGGATGGTAACCAATAAAAATCACTTCGAAATACCTTAGGGTGCATATTAATAATGGATGTAAGTGGACCAATTAGATATTGTTCAATGATATTAAGAAGAATCTCTGATAATTGGCATGAGATCATTCCATCCTTAAGAATAATAGTACTCGCTCTCCCAGATCAAGGATCCCACTCACGCTGATGGACATGAGTATCCCCATTGGAAGATATAAACTAAATTAAAAGATAATAATAATCGATTTGGGACTTGAAATGAACCATCCAATCAATTTAAATGATGAAATAAAAGATATAAAGATCGAGAACTAGGAAATCAGAAATTACATTTCGGGCAGTGATCAAAACTCAAAACTCAAAATATTTGAAACCCTTCTCTTTCCTCCTTCCCAAGGGAGTGGAAAGATCCATATTAAATGGGATACTCTCTAATAATAGTACCAATATTTAAATCAAATTAAATGATATAACAGAATGAGGTACACCTATATCAAAAAAATCCTGGACTATAGAAGATTAAATAAAAACCATGCCTCTCATAGTAGTTGGACCTGCATTAGATTCCTCTAGTGAAAAATCCATTATCTAAAGTCATTCGATCTCATACCCTCCTTAATTCCTCTTAACTAACTAAATATCCTCATTTGTTTGAGAAATATGTCCACAAACTTTCGTTAATCTGACCAAAACTCAAACCCATAGGTAAGGGTGGATCTAGCTCTACTTCTTTGGGATAATGTTTTAGAAAAATGATTAAAGTGATAAGATAATGTGAAATAATTAAGAATTCATAAAACTACTATACATTAAGGATTAATATTTCTACGCCTTCCATAATTGAAGAAAATCACTAGGTGTTGTCCTAAAGAATCCCGAGTAACTAAACTAAACATAAACTAAGCACTCTTACAAAACGTCCTTTTTCTGTCAAGACAGCACACTAGGTATACCCTTTAATATAATAAAATCTGCACTAAAACCTATCTTCCTAGATAATTATACCTCATCCATATCTATATCATCAACTACCTCATAAAATTATTACAATTACATGAGATTAATAATTGATCAAATCTTAAGATTCAATCCCATGATAAGTTATGGAGATAGATGACCTAACTCAGTTAAATTAGTAGTATACTCTATCATTTAATGTTATCATTAATCCAAGGCCACGATATCATGAGCCCTTACTATACACAACATCTTATAGTATAAATTTTGATTGAAGTATTATTTTAAAGAGTTCCATTTGAGGTCTTCATGTAATTTATCTTTCCTGATGGAATCTCATAATTTTATCCCATGAAATTAAAGAATATATATGAAAAATTATACCTTAGAGTCCTCATTAGTATTTAAAATTTTTAAAATACTCTCCATTATTTCAATACATTCATTAGGTTTTTGGGTTACTTTATTACCATGGATGGTTAGTGGATTTTTTTTTGTTAACTCGAAATGATGATCCACCATCCATTCTCTGCTTCCACTACCTGATTGACCCAGGGATTGAATAGTTTGGATTAATGTTTCCACTAAAGTAGGGTAAACTTGGGGTTTTTCTAATTTTAATTTTCATATAAGTCATTCTTTATAATTCATAAAGATACTTACAGGAAGAATTTCCTATTAAACACAAGAGATAACAACATATTATCATAGGAATACATCTATGAATTAAAGTGTGAGGTTTAATAATCCAAATTAAAGACCTTAAAACAATTTTTTAATAAAATAACATAAACCAATAGAAAAACATGAAAAATATCATCCAAATAAACCCCAAATAAAACAAAAAATACTAAAGAAATATCCCTTACTACCCATGGTAACTCAAGGTTTGGTACGAAAGTTATGTAGTTGGGTACCCTTGTACACTTACCACCCAATTCCCAATGGAACTAACCATAGTCTATCAAACACCGTAGAGATAACTACTCTTCTATAATACAATTTTGGAATGAAACAACCCAGGTTAACCTAACATATCACCCAAGGTTTAACACCACAAGTCCTGAAGCATGTTTCTGATCAACACAGGCTAGTGCCAAGCACCTGGGTATCAATACAAAAACTATGATAACAATTTCACCCTAAAAACACAACAAAACATGTCTCAAGTATAATAAGATAAAGATAAATAAATGGTGAAAATCATGTAATAAGATGTGTGTAACCATGATACATAAAAAAATTTAGGTAGTTAATCTCAAAAAGAAACAAAATCCAAGACTATAACCAAGTCTCCATGTGATCATTCATCACCACCATCCCAAACCACCATGAAGTAAAACAAATCAGGATAATTTTTAAAGTTACAATACATCTTTCTCTTTAACTATTTTATTCAAAAACTAGTCTTCATACACTCTATGTCATATAAATGGTGTGATGAAAATTACAAATATTTTTCCACCATGAATCTATAAAATGTTTGTCACCATGAAATTATTAGTTCTAGGTTTTTAAAAAATAGGTTTCATAAAAATCATTTTAATAAATTTATCAAAAAACATCCTTTAGATTCCATTAAAACAATCCATATTCAAAGTCATGAGAATATAGAAATAATATTTAATGATAATATGGGTAGAAATAATCAAAATGAATTTATATATTAAAATATAATCATATAGGAAATTGAAACATGAACATTATTATCAAGAATAAACCAATCATAAATGGATCTAGCCTATGGGAAAAGGTAACAATGACACAAAAAGAAGACTAAATAAGTGTAATGTGAAAACTAGTGATACCAAGTCCTATCATAGTAAATCATTAGTAACCATAATCCCTAGTGGTTATTCACCCATTAAAGTTTCCACATGCTCATAACTCAATGACCCTAAGGTTATTAAGTTCCATTTGTTCCTCCAAAAATTCAATAAAATCATGATCTCATTTTTATAAAACATTTATAAAAGTAAGGAATTACCTCCCATATTCTTAAAATCCATTTTAGATTCAAAAATTTCTTTGAGGAATTTCATAAAACATATGATTTGTATAAATCCATTTTTAAATAAAAATCCCCAAAAAACATCATTCATGCTAAAAATATTTATTTACACAAAATAAACCTCATAGATTTTGATCAATCATTTTCACAATATAAACAAAAGAAAAATACTAGAAAAAAAATTATTCCATGAGAAATATTCATTGTATAGAGACATCGACATTTCTTATCAAGGGATATTATTCACCTTTAAAAACAAAGATTGGAAATGAAGAGATTTATTCCTTTCAATCCTTGAAACAATATACCAAACTAAAAGAGAATCACCAAAATACCAAAGGAAGTATTCCCATAAACTTTTCTATAATCAAATGGATTAGGAAACTAAGAAAGAAGAATAGGATGAATGATTTAATAGAGAGGAAAAGTGGTTAAATATGTATTAAGAATCCCCTATGAATGAATATTTGTTACTATGTTAAGAGGTGTATATTTCCTTAAAATATCCATAATAGAATCGAATATTTCAAAATATGGAACAACCATCACCACAATGTGGTGATTCCCAGAATGGTCATGGTATCCTTGGCCATTCCCATACCAGGGTTCCCAATATAGTGTAGTGTAAGATCAATACTAGAAAATGGGCATATAACCACAGTTTTGCCCAAAACTATGGGTATAGGCACCCTTATACCCACGGTTTTCCTAAAAACGTGGGTATAGGTATATTATGGGATTCTATACCCACGGTTTGGGTTAAAACATGGGTATAGACTCTCCTATATCCACGGTTTTGCATTAACTGTGGGTATAGGTTTCTTATAAAGACCTATAACCATGGTTTAGGTAGAATCATGGGTACAGGGTTGATTTTTGTGACCTATACCCATAGTTTTCATAAAACTATAAGTATAGGGTTGGTTTTTGGGGACCTATACCCACGGTTTTCCAAAATAATGGGTATAGATTTCCCATTTTTTGTGGGAATTTTTTTTGTGGGATAGAAAATATTTTTCACGGAAAGACCTATACCCACAGTTTACAAGAAAACCATGGGTATAGATGTTATCTATACCCACGATTTCACTAAACTGTGGGTATAGGGTCCCTCATGTTTTTCATGTGAAACAATATGTTTAAATAAATGAACATTCATAATAATAGAAGTTATCCAACTTGGGTGTTAAGGTGATTTGTGTTAGAAGGGCTGGTCATAAGTTCTAAACTCACCAACGGGATTTTTTCTATACAAACAATTGGAATTAATATATTTTAGTGAATATTTACATACATTGAAATATAAATTACATAGCTTTATTGGTGAGGCGTTGTTTGAGTTCAGAGGAGGTCACTTGATCGATATTCATGGTTTTTATTTTTATAATATCAAATTTTATATTAATATATATAATAAATGGTTGCGTTATTTATAGACATAAGTGCACCAGCTTGATTGGAGAGGTGCTGGGTTTTCTAAGGGGAGTTCACGGGATCGAACCCTACTGGTTGTTTTTTATAATACAAACCTTCAAAATTAATTTATATTATTAAATGTAAAAATATATACTAATAATTTTGATAGATGAGTTGGGTAGATTCTTGGCATAAATGGAGCAGGTCATGGGCATGAAATGACCATCCTGTTTTTTTTCATAAAATTTATACCCACGGTTCAGAACCATGGGTATAGTATGTTATGAAATATTTATACCCATGGTTTTAAAACTATAGGTATAAAGATATTATAGGGTGGTAGAAAGTTATACCTAGAGTTTCCCAAATTATGGGTATAGGCTGTGGAGCTATACCGATGCCTTAGTTTCCTATGGGGGTTTTGAACAGTGGGTATAGGTTGTTTTTTTCAGTAGTGGATCCATGGTCATTGTAGACCCACCACACCCTCCACCATGGTGTAGTGGTAGAAACTATGGTCATGTTCCATAGGAATACCCTGAACATCCCATGCCCAAGGCCAAGCTCCACAAAAGGCATGTTAGACCTAACCATTTCACATAGGTGGATTTTAAGATCAACATGACATGGAATATGTCATGGATTATCCATTGTTTTATTGGGAAGTCCCAAAAACTCATTTAAGCCATAATGTATCAACAAAACTTCTTGAACCAAAATTAAACTAGAAAAAAGATGAAATAATACCAAAATAAAACATACATGTGACCTAGATGGTGTCAAATTGAATATAATGGTATGACAATTATTGATAAATACATGATAAATATTTTATAAAACTCAACATGTATATGGAATTTTCTGAATGCCTTAACTAAAATTGGTTTAAGTATTGATGAGATCACATCAATTTTGGATTTTTATACTTATATTCTATTTACGGAGATTTTGTACCAAGAAAAATTCGTTCTCTCACCTTTAATTATAATTTATACCAATTGGGTAGCATTTTTCTCCACATATATATGTAACACTTTTGAAACAAATTCCAAAAAATCTGAAAATTTCATTCAAATGATAGAAAATTAATCCAAGAATATATTAATGATCTTATCTTCCATGTCTGTGAAGATGTTTATCATATATCCTTGAAAAGTGTAAGGGGATTCACCCAACCTAAATAAAATAATTTTACATGAAAATATGTCATATGTATATATTAATTTTATCTTCTATTGGTCAGTAGGACCAATATGCACTTGGTTTCATCCAAAATATCCATCCAGAAAGAAGAAATGAAAGTAACATGCTACCCTTTGCAATATATGGTTAATATATGGAAGATGATAATGATATTTTCTATTGGAATCATTCAATTTTCTATAATCCATTAAAATTATCTAGTATGTTAGTATCCTTGTTAAAATATACTCATTCCTTTAATTAGTGATGATAGTATTAACACCTATCTTTGGAACAATATATATAGGACTCACCCAAACACTTTGAAAAATTGGATAAATTATCACAACAATATAAAATTTGATGATCTCAACCGTGAAAACACTTTGAATATTCAGATTGAGTCTTCTTTAACACTCAACATTTTTCTTGACTTGATCCTTTATAAGAATTTTATGCATACATATGTTGGGTTTTATTCCCTTTATAAATGATATATTATTGTATATTGTAGTTTAATTCATTCTATATACTTCAAAAATATTTTATTATTATTTAGCTCTTAATTTAACTAAAATAATGATAGGAGGTGTCTTTTTTACCCAAATAGTCATATTTAATCTTAGTAGTCAATACCTTTAATAATAAAATGGGTAATTTCTTGACATATGGTTGATCAATAAGCTTTTAATTATGTATATTCTCTTATAATCCTTAAAAAATCTAATTAAGAGTACTATTTGTGATTTATACTAGATTCCTCAAGATATATGGTTTTCCTATCTTTTTTTCTTATAATTCCTCTAAATTAGATTATTTATTTATAAGTTGGATATTTGACTTAACTATCACCTCCTAATCAATGATATCAACTAAAAATATTATCTAAACCACTGGTATTCTTCACTACTTGGAAGATATTCAATATCTTCTTATCTCTAACCACATGAAAAGTAAGTTTTTCTTAGGTTACATCAATCAATTCACCTCTAATGGTTAAAAATGATCTTCCTGAAATAACATGTAATTTTTTATTAATTTCCATCTCTAAAATGAAAAATTCAACTAGAAGTATATTGTAAAGTTCCAACAAAAATTTGAGCCTTCCTTTTTCATTCATGGGTGTCTAGTGGTTCAGGAGGATTTTCCTAAATTTTACAGAGTTGTTTTAAAATGGTGTTAAAAATTATGAAATTAATTTTAATTTTTAAAATTTATTTATATATATTTTTTAATTAATCTAAGAATTCTAAAATATTTTAATTATTTTAAAATTAAAATTGTAATTTTTAAAATAATAATTATTTTTAACCTTTATTATTTATCAGTTTATAAAATTTTAATTTTAATTTTTAATACAATTTATTTAACCTTTATGTAACATTTATTTGAGTTATATAAAGGTTATAATTGTTTTTAAATTTCATGTGTTAAGGTTTCTAGTTTTTTTAAATAGATGCATAAAGGTAAATAGAGGCTTGGGTGTGGAAACTTTATCTTGAAGGGTATATTAAGGTCTCATGTATTGATAGTGTTCACCTCACATCAGTCTAGATATTTGTCTTTCCTGCGGGTAATGAGTGTTGTGGGAAGTTTTTTAGTTATGCTCATATGTCCTTTATTAGTTACATGAGGGTAGATAAATCTTGTGTAAGGATTGTTCAAAGAGTCTGATTATCACGTGTGGTTATTATGATTCTCACATTATATTCTTGGTATAATTCATATGAGGGTAAACCACTACATAAGGTTAGATCATATTACCCTTACAATGCACATAGTTATCATATATAGGAAGAGTTTTAAGTAGAAAATTTATAATTCCTATACTATAATAGATCTATAATGTTTCTTATGAAATAAAAAATAATAAAATAAAATCTTGGTTTTAAAAATATTTTTATGAAGAAATGGTAAATGATGTAATTGATTAATTTAATTAGTTTTAAAAAAAACCTTGAAAATTAAATTAAATGGAAACATATTTATGTTAAATAAAATATGGAAAGTTTGATTACAATTTCTAAAATATATAGAGAGCATATCTTCCATCTTATAAAATAAAGGAGTCTTTTATATATGGGTTTATTGTGTTATTTTTTTGAGCTATAGTGACTAGAAATATCTCATTCAAGATATAAAATCCTTAATCAATCAGTGGTAGTTTCCACTTCATGTTTTCAAGTCTTATTTATCTTTACTTCTCTCCTATATTTTTTTTATAGTGTGTGTGAAGATTCAATTAGGTAGTGGATTTGTTACTTATCCATTATATTATGTTCAAGTTTGATTAAAACATGATTTAGATTCATTTTTATAAATGGGTGCAATCAAACTTAAAAATATAGTAATTTTATTACTTCAAGTGAAATTTTTACTGAATAATAATGTAGAGATTATATAGAAAGAGGATAAAGATAAAATAACATACCATAGAAAAGGTTTGATATATTATTGTTATTTTTTCAAGAATTGTGATAGATTATATATCTTTTTACATTGATTAATTATTTTATTAATAAATTGTAAGTCACTTCCTATGATTGATGTTATTAATTCACAGAACATAGATTATAAAAGAGAGAGAAAATGGATAATCACATGTTTCTTAGTTAATATTTAATATTTTGGAAATCACATATAGATTGTTGTATATTATTTTAAAGCATTAAATTAGAGAATAATAATATCTTTTAATTTGGATAATTAAAAATTCAAGTCATTATCGCATTTTATACATGAATATTGTTCATTCTTTATCCTGGTAATTATCTAAGAAAAATTAAAATTAAAATGACATGAAAAATTATTAATATTAATTCAAATCATGGAATATAAAACAATGATGGTAGTATCACATGTTTTAGTGTATCTACTTATTATTTTACGATGAAAAATATATATAATTTTTTTATTCAATAATTTAAATGTGAAAATTCTTTCATGTGTATATAATTAAAATTTCATGTTGAATATTAAATAAAAGGTTGGGTTTTGTGTCATCACTTATGTTTACAATATATTTATTTTTCCTCTTGATATTTACTTGATAGTTTTCCATATGATTCCATTTTTTATTATAGTTTTTTTATCATTTTTTAATTTCCTAAAATAGATAAAAACATAAATATAGATGATTTTATAATGAATTAGGCATGATCATAATATTTATTTCTCTTATTTGGATTGATTATACATGGATATAATTTATAAATCATGCTCATTTTGTCTTATATATTTTCTTATATACTTACTATATGTTTCTTGATGTATAAAATTTGTGAATAATAAACTAGTTAATTCAACATTGAATAAAAATGGTTATTTTCTAAAAAATAAATTTTTAGAGCTAAACGGGCCTATTCTTGATTGTGGGAGTGTTGATATCTTAGATTTAATAGCCTTAGTGACTTTTCTTGTGTAAGGAAAACATATAGTTAAATATGAATGTATGATATATGATAATTAGATCTTTATTATGGTATGATGTAAACCTTGATGTGGTTATTGATAATCTAGTATTTTTTTAAGGATTTTATGAGAAGTGGACTGAAAGCCCAAGGATTTATCGATGGTTGGTTTAATATTTCGAAATGGGGTGAGATCCCATTTCTATAGTTATGTTTGATGTTAATGGTGGTGAGATGGATTTTACTATGAAAAATATAGTGTAAATGACATTGAGAAATTGGGAATAGTTTAGAGTGGGGATTTCTCATTGATATATAGAACCAAGTCTAGATGATTCTCAAAATAAAAATCTCACTATTATCCGTACCCCCAAAAGAAATCCATTATGCACTCTTTTCTTTAAATATGGATAGTGTTGTTGGACCTGATGGTTTTACCAACAAATTATCTATGTTCTATTGGGATATCATCCACAATGAGGTGATTGATGTTGTAAAGGAATTATTTTACCACTCCTATATGACATTTGGGATGAACTCCAATTTCATTTATATAATTACAAAGAAAGACAATGCATTGGATATTAAAGACTTCAGGCCTATTTCTATTGTGAATTTCATTCCAAAAGTTATCAGTAAAATCATGGTAATCCGATTAGGTGATATTGCTCGGAATCTTATTTCCTCTAACCAGTTTGGTTTTTTTCCTAGTGGGAACATTTAGAATTGCCTCTTCACTGCTTCATAGTGTGTTAATGTAATGATGAGCAAGATCAAAGATGGTAATATGGCCTAGAAGTTTTACATATCAAGGGCCTTTGACACCATAAGGAGTTATTTCATTTTTAAAATTATGAATATAGATTTATTTTCAGGGAAATTCATTGGTATGGTGTGTTCCATTTTGAAAAGTCCTAGTTTATCTATTTTTTTTCAATGGATCCCCTAGGGGTTTCTTTAAATTCTATAGATGAGTTAAGTAGGGTGATCCTTTTTCTGGTCTTTTATTCTCTATTGATGAGTATTATCTGAGTGTGTGTCTTTGTGATCTTGTTAATATTGGTTTATATCAAAGAATGAGGTCTGGTAGGAATTTATTTGCCCCCTCTCACTTGTTATATGCTGATGATATACTTATATTCTCAAAATATGATAGGAATACTATCTCTTGAATCAAAAATATCTTTGCACACTATGAGGAAGTGTTAGGCCAGGTTATTAGTTGGAATAAAACATTTGTTATCTTTGGGAAAGGAATTTGAATCGTGAAGCAAAACAGGGTTGCTAACAGGATTGGTGTAAAGAGAGGTACATTATCTTTTAACTATCTTGGGCTTCCTTTGTTTTGGGGAAGGGTGAAACGTGTCCACTTGGAAGGTATTGCTTTTAAAATTACTAATCAGTTGGCAAGTTGGAAAGGAAAGACCATGTCCTAGGATAGTAGAGCATGTCTTGTTAACACCGTCATCACTTCAATGTTTGTGTACTCCTTCTCACTATATAAATGGCCAAGATCTCTTCTTAAGGAATTGATTGGAATGATATGCAATTTCATTTGGACTAGATCAATTTATCAGAGGAAACTTTTCATTGTGTCATGGAAAGATTGCATAAATCCGGTGGCTGTGGGGGGAATGGGAGTAAAAGATATCAGAATTTTTAATGATGCACTGCTTCAGAATTTTACTTGGAGTCTATTATCTAGACCTGACTTTTCTTTGGAATTTCTTGTTAGCAGATTTGTAGACAGGCTGCACAATAGTCAGATTATGTACATACAATCCTCTATTTGGACCTCAGTCAGGAACACATATTCTAACATCATGACACAATCCAAATGGTTGTTATGTGCTAACTCTCATCAGAATTACTGGAACACCCTATGGTTGTCCTCTAAAATCAAGGATTCCATTATTATCCCATCATCTTATAGGAATATTCCTATCTCTGACATGTAGGTAAATACTGGTTCTTAAGAAATCATACCTAGTAATCTTTGTATGGAGATTTCTAAGTATTATTATGTTGATAACGATGTACTTATCTGGTAGCCTGCTCTCAATGGGTCTTTCTCCAGCTGAGAGTTTTACAAGCTACAGTGTGGCACAACATCTGGAACACCTACATGGGTGGAAGGTGTACGCAGGCCCTTCATTTTCCCCAATGATGCTATGTTGATATGGAGAATATGAAAGCAGCTCCTGCCAATCCAATATTCCCTTTAGCACATGGGCCTGAATATTGTATCAGTATACCATTTCTGGTTGAATGATGAAGAATATGTCACACATTTGTTCATTCAATTCTCCTTTGCTTCTCGGTTACGCATTTATGTGCAAGACGCCTTTAAATGCTACTTCATTTTTTTCTCGATTGATTCACTGCTTATATCAGCCCTATAGGCAGCACACAGTGATCAAGTTAAATCTCTGCTCACTAATGACATTGTTTATGTGTTTTCATATATATAGAGGGCTCGGAATAGTATCATTTTTAACAATTGAAGGCCCTCGTTTAGGGAGGGTGTTTTGTTGATCCACTTCAGCATTAAAGTTGATTCGGTAAATCAAACTGGATAAATGAATAATGATATCTCTGACTTTATTCTTTTAAGGACGCTTGGTGTAAGTGGCAGGGAGAAGAAGCCCAGAATGATGAAATATATTCGGTGGATTCCACCAATCTATGATTGGCTGAAAGTGAATGTATATGGGGTGGCCTCCGGTGCACCAGGCCTTGCTGGGTGCGGTGGAGTATTCAGAACTCATCGAGGCTTCGTTAAAGGATGCTTCTTCCACTATATATGGAAAGGGCATGCGATTGAGGCAGAGCTATGGGCAATGATAAAGGCGATCAAGTATGCAGTTCGTTATGGTTGGTGAAAGTTATGGCTAAAGTCAGACTCATCTGTTGCTGTGCAGATCCTAAAAGACTGATCCAGGAATGTTCCATGGAGGATGTTATCTGCCTAGATAAATTGTCTTAGACTTGATGAGATGATATACCTTGATGTATCTCATGTATATAGAGAAGCGAATCAGGTTGCAGATGCTCTTTCCAAAAGATCACTTATAGAGGTCAGTTCCAGTTGGTCCTTCCTTCTGCCCAGTTATTATAGTATTTTTGTCCATAATGACAGTGTTTGTGTTTTTCACACAAGTATTTGTAAGGCTCCCCTTTTTTTAGTTGTATTGTACTGTTTACACTTTTTTTATAAATAATTTTTTGGGAGTAGGTTCCTGTATGTTGCTTGGACCTTTCGGCTATCCCTGAACCCGCACTCCCTAATCGGGTGTTGAAATCATAAAATTTATATTTTCGTCCTTGATAACGAATATTGAGACACAATTTTTTCCCATCCAAATATTACAACATCAAAATGGGAAATTAGATCACTTATATCTTTTAGGTTCTTTTAGATTTATATTTTTAGTTAATTAGGAAAAACTCTAACATTAATAATACCCATATCATCAAAATAGCATTTTCACCTCTTAAACCAACTTTAAATAATTTATATTAAGTCGACATCATCATCCATATGAAATATCATGTGGACATAATTCATTCAATATCATTATTTATAACCCATGAAAATGGAAACATAATAAGGGTGATCTCAAATTCTTAGTAAGGGTAAACATAAGTATTAACAATTTAATGACATCATTGATCATAAGGAGTGTATAAGGATAAAATAACATAATCAGAGTGAATGAATAAAATATAAAATAACTCATACTCATCAACTCTAGAATCATCAGTCGTAAAACATGGATTAAGGATTTATAATACTAAAGAGTCACATGAATCAATACTCATGATCCAAGTGATGTCAATCATGATAAAAGGAAACATTATAAACACATAACAAACATAGATAAAATGTGTTCGTATCTTGAAAAATCATCATTATATAACACTTAAAAACCCTTACATAAACATTGAAATTTGAATAATTATATGCACAATTTCCAATATAATTCTCTAAATAAAATAACAATTACCCAATGCATTAGACTACTATCTCGACGCACCCAACATATAAGATATAACAACCTCACCTGGTGCTATCTAGGTGCACCAATCATATATATTATCCATGAACTACAAAATGAATAATGTATATAGATATTTATTCACCAAACTCATAGAAACAATCATTATTATTCTATAACCTATTTAACCTATGGAAAATAAATGGGTTTCATAAAAATATTTTAGAAACAATATTAATCCATTCACAGAAAGTATATGGATGGTATCATTAAAAAATGTACCAAATTTAGAATAATTAATAATAAGGGTTGTTGATGTTGATGAATGTAAATTCCTTTAAAATATAATTAAAAACATTTTTGAATAACATAATATTTTTTTTAAATTACTTTTAAAAACAAAAAAATTGATACAATATTATAAAAATCTTTTTCTTTGAAACCAACTATGGAAACATATAAATGAATATTTAAAAATAATTTAAAAAATTTCATGATAAAAATATATTTTTCGCTTAAAAACTTTTTTTAAACATAAAACATTTTTAAAATCCTTTTTTTTGAAAACCTCTTTTAAAAAACTAAAAATTTCCAAAATATTAGTAAAAACACCTTATTTATAAATATCCTTGTAAAATTGAAAATATAGATTCAAAGATATTTTAGTCATGATTATGGGTAATTCTATATATTTCAAACAAGTTAAAAAGAAAAATTATTTTTCATTTTAAAAAGCTATGAAAATATCCTTGTTCAGAAGATAAAAATAAGATTCCTTTCATATTTTTAGAAAATTCCAAATGGGTATTGTTTGGAAAATGAAAAGAAAATTCCTTTTAAAATTTTTTAAAAAAATTTAAAAGGTGGTTAAATTTTTATTTTATAAAAAGAATACATATTATTGTAATAAAAAAAATTGAATCATTTTTATAAACATTTTTTTTGAAATAAAACATATTTCCGACCAAAGAGAGAAATAATGGTGGATTTTCTTAAAAAAAATTCTAAATTATTTTAAGTTCCAAAGAGTGCGAACATGGTCAAATTACTTTTAAATATAATTAATAACAATATTAGATGAGAATTTATGATTTTATTTAGATATGGATCATAATATCTCATCATTGGAAGCATAATTGTAAACAATATTGATAAACGGTGAGAATGTAACATGAGACTCTTACTTCTTTGGTAAGTATTAATCGTAGTCTCTGTAACAGAATAACATTAAATAAAATAGATAATATCATGAAAATAAGTATATTCATGATATAACATGTCAATTGGGTAGTATATAAACCTCATAAAATAAGATAGGCGTAAAGCATAACATACGTCTCAAAGAAGGAAAATTGAGACAAAAAGATCTTACCGCTTTAGTAACTTTGAAACCGTACACCACGTGAAATATATATCCTAAAATGGATGTGAAAATCCCCATAAATTTAATTATAATATTTATGAAATAAATTCATGGTAAATATATACACCACACACAAAAATAAGTGGTGAATATGGTATATATCTCACAAAAATAAAAGGATATGAGAAAACTCTTACCTTGAGTTTGATTCATCACGTGTGTTCTTTATATTCCTAAATATTAAACTTAGGTTAATTATTTAATTTATTAATAATTTCTTTAAAGTTTAATATTCCTTTTAATTAAATTATTACCATGTTATATATGATTACTTAAAAAATTAGGTTTACATTGGATGTTCTGACCGTATTTAGATTATACGTCAAAAATGAATTTGGTTGGTTGACTATGGTCAAAGTGGTAATTATATAAACATATATAGAATAATAATAATGAAATAATTATTATATTTATAAATAAATTAATATATTAAAACTAATCAATAAATATGGTTATGAAAAATGTTCTATATTACAATCATGGAGACTGTAGGTTGTATGTACCCATGAGTAACATTTCCATTTTTCAATAATAATTTTGGGATAGATGTGAGTAATATGTTATATTTATATTGTGATAATAATATAATATATACCATATTATTTCTTTAAATATACATATATATATCATCATTATTTTTTCTTTATTTAAATATATACACGTCACTTTGTGACGGCGACAGTCCACACGTAAACAAATGATGTTATCAAAGTTTTAAAGTAAAAAAATAAAATGATATATTTTCATCCCAAAATAATAATATATTTAATTAATATCATAATTATATCATGTATATAACATAATTTTCTTATATTTACCCTTGTTACCTTCCATTTAATGAATTAGTGAAAAAAAAATCGCGTCGCTTCGCGAGGTGGTAGTTTGTCGTAGACATGAGTGATGTTATAGTTTCCCTTAAAGAATGTAATTTAAAAAGGTATAAATGATAAAATGACTCAATAGGTAAATATATATTGTTAATATCATATATATATATATATATAATTTTTATCCATTATCATACCCAATCCTAAGATTTTGTAATAGGAAAAAAATGACATTAGTTCTCGAAGTAATAGTCCACCGTACACACCAATGATTATTTCGTAACCCATTTGATGAAAGACCAAAATATTTAGGTTGTGAAATTAAAAAAAATATCATATTATTATATTTAATCTTATGAATATATTATATAATAATAATATAATAATAATTTAATGAGTTGGAGAAATAAATAAAATAAAAATGCACATTGAAGAACATTTCCTCTTCTTCGGACATCCTCTTAGGTTTTCACTAAAACACTTCCTAGGTTGTATTTATGTCAAAAATATGACTTATTATGTTTGAGTATAGAATTTGGGAAGTTATTTGGGTATTAATTTTCCAAAACCAAGAGTTTTTAATGTGTAAATAAGATAGGAGATGGAGTGGCCTTTCATAAGTGGGGGAGATGACACACTTGATATTTTTGAAAAGAAATGAGTGCTCCCACATTTTTCATATGTCACAAGCATTAAAAATGGTCCATTATCTAACCTTATTGGTTTAATAGTAGAAATATTCCATTAAATAGTTTTTATACAAGCTTATATTTCATTTTTATTGTTATCATTTTAGTTTAACCCCCAAGTAAACCCTTTTTTACCTTAACAACGAAAATTATTTTTTACTATTTTCACGATTCATTTTGGTGAAAAATTATTTATAACTTATTATATAATATAAATTATTTTGATTACATATTTTTAATCCATTTTTCCTAATTCAATTCACATAAATGAAAATTTTAATTTAAAATTACTACTCCAGAGGTGACGAGAAAGAGTGTTTTTAAAGAGAAAATGTTCAAAAGTTTAAAAAGTTTTTATATCCAACTTTAAAATGAAAATTATTAAAATGACCTAAATATTAATAAATAGATATACAATTTAAATAATTTTATGTCAAAACCAATTGAAAATATATTTTAAATTTTTAAATAATTTAAAAAAAAATCAATTTTCAATTAAAATTTAGTATTTTCACTATTCATCAAGAAAAAATTAATATTTTCCAAAAGATTCTCCAAACTTAACATGAATATAATTTTAAATTTTTGATTTAAAAAACTAAATTTATTTTTTCATATATATTTTATAAAATTGGAAAAAAAAATTAAATTCAAAACAACACCTGAAGACGTGATTAAAAAGCAGGTTTTTGAGAAGTGTATTTCTAAGAAAAAGATGATTTTATATAAACTCTATTTATTACAATAATCTTTGTATGAATACAAATTATAATTTATTTATGTATAATATATAAATTTAATTTGAAACATTCTTCATTTGGTATTATTTTAGTTAATTAAAATAGGGAAACATTATATGCTTTGAAATAATTTTTAGAAGAAAAAAACATTTTTTAAACCAAAAATTAATCTTATACTAAAATTTAATATAAATTTGATTAAAAATAAATTAATTCGGTTAAATATAATTAAATAATAATTATGTTACTTTAATAAATAATGGGACATTTAAATTATATAAATAATTGAAAATAAAAGATAGTTTTACAAAAATCGGTTTGTTTCAATATTCACTAAAAAAATAAATATTTTCAGAAAAATTAAAAAAATTCAGCTAAAGTAAATTTTTATATTGAAATTACAAAAAATTATTTAATTTTATAAAATAAATTTTAGAAAAAATCAAATAATGATTATAATATTTTTTTCATGAAAATAAATAAAAATCATTTTGAAGATTACATATTTTTGAAGAATAAAAACAATTTTCTAAAAATTGATTGATTACTTAATTAAAATTTATCAATGATTCATATCATGAAAAAAAATTTAAATATATATAAATATATATATTTCATAAATTATTTAATATTATTCATACCCATAAATTTAATAACCAGTTTATAATGGTTATATAAATCATGTGTCGTTTAAGCTTAATGGTGTGTGTTGAATATGCTAACAAACAAAACAATATCAAGGTTATGTGTACCAAAATCTATAGAAGAGATAAAATTTATTCAAAAATAAATAAATTTAAAATTATTGGGGTGTTATATTAACTTCTAATCTTAGTGTTGAATGTCACATATATTATTGAATATAATGTTCTTCTTTTAAAATATCAGGATGTTACAACCTACCCTCCTTTAATAAGTTGTATCCTTGAAATTTGAACTTTATGTTAGAAATAAAAGTATAGAAATTTGAAAATACTTTTTTTAACCCACATTATAAAAAGTGTTAATAAAACATCTTCTTTATAAAAGTAAAAGGAAAGTATGTGGATCATATATAATAACATGTAACGTGGTTTCTAATTAGGAGAAAATTAGCGACAAGAGAATATATGGACATAGAAGAAAATAATAGACAATTATATATAGTGGTAGAGGTCATTGATCATAAGAATTTTAAGGATCAATGGACTATTTAAGGGCCACTAAACCATAAATCTGTGATGATCAAAAAGATCATCCACTAGTGCAGAAAATGTTTTTAACGTCACCATTTTTAACGTCGGTTATATATAACCGACGTGAAAATCTGTGAGACGTGATTTTTTACATTGGTTATTTTATAACCGATGTAAATAATATGGAGAGTAGATTTTTGACGTCGGTTATTTTAATAACCGACGTCAAAAACAAGGTATCTATGAATTTTTTATGTCGGTTATAAAATAACTGATGTAAAAAAGGTGGCATCTGAGGCCTTTGTGACGTCGGTTATCAAATAACCAATGTAAAAAACCAACACCAGTCAGTTTTTATGTCAGTTATAAAATAACCGATGTAAAAATTGTGGTTTATGATTTGTTTTTTACGTCGGTTATATAATAACCGACGTAAAAACTGCATTTTCTGATACATTTATAACATCGGTTATTATAATAACCGACGTTATAAATATAATAAAAAAAGTTTATAATGTCAGTTATTAAATAACCGACGTTATAAAACATTTAAATAATTAGCATGCCCTTTGGATTGTCATTGCTAATTTTTAGATCAACAGATCGGTGACTCATCTCTCTCGCGCAGAAAACCCTAATCGACTCTTGGTTCTAGTTTCGTTAAAATCGTTTTTCCATCATCATTTATCATCTTTACTCTCCTTGGATATATCATCTCCACTCACAACACTCAGGTAAGCCTCCCACAAATTTATTTCCTTCGTTTGTTTTCCCGAATAGTCTATATTTATGTTTTGAGATTTTTTTGTTTAAACAAGGTAAGATTCTTCGATTTCGGACCCTATTACCTCGTTTTTCCATCATCATCTTATTTTTTATAACCAGATCTATTAGATCAACTCGCAATATTCATGTAAGCCTCACCTACTTCTATTTTGTTTGTTTTTGTTTCGTGGATGCCCGACATTGATGGTAATTTTTGTTTTCATTGACAACTAATGATCTCATTCACCTATATTTCTGCAATTTATATGTAAATAATTGTGATACACCCATTCTGGGTACTAGTGTGATTTATTTTATAAGTATATATGGTTTTTCATGGTGGAATGTTTGTTTTGGATCCTTGGTTGCTTCTATTTTGGGTATCACTATTTATAGTTCCATAATCTATTTGCATTGCTTATTTTCGTGGAATATTATAAGTTTTCATATGCTATTAAAACCCGATTCATTTCACAATAGAGCATTTTAGAATATTGGGAGATATAGTTCAAGGTTCTCATTTTGAATAATGGCATGATACCAAAACTAGTAGCTTGAGGTTAAATCCCTAGATATGCCAAAACTAGTAGCTTGAGGTTAAAATACCATGGTTCTGGGGGGCTGTCAAGAGTGTTGGTGGTTTTCCAAGGGGTTGGTGGCTATACAGAGGGTTGGGGGATATCCAGGGTGTCCATGGAGGTGGGGGGGGCAGTCCAGGGGTGTGGGGGTCCAAGGGGTGGGTGTGTCGAAGGGGGTGGGGGTGCTATCCAAGGGGGTGGGTGGGGGCTATCCAAGGGGTGGGGGCCTATCCAGAGGGTTTGGGGGGTTGTCCAGAGGGTTGGGGGTGTCCAGGGGGGTGTCCAAGGGAGTAGGGGGTGGGGGTGGTGTCCAGGAGGGGTGGGGGTGCTGTATAGAGGGGTGGGGACTGTCCAGGGGTGGGGGCATGTCCAGAGGGGTGGGGGAATTTCCAAGGGGGTGGTGGTGTCCAGGGGGTGTCCAAGGGGGTGGGGTGGTGTTCAGAGGGTTCGGGGGGCTGTCCAGAGGTTTGGGGTGTCCAGGGTGTCCGTGGAGGTGGGGGGCAGGCTAGGGGTGTGTGGGAGGGGGGTCCAAGGGGGTGGGGGTGTCGAAGGGGGTGGGGGTCTGTCCAAGGGGGTGGGGTTGTCCAAGGGGGTGGGGGCCTATCCAGAGGGTTTCGGGGGTTGTCCGGGGGGTGGGTATGTCTAGAGGGTTGGGGTGTCCAGGGGGTGTCTAAGGGGGTAGGGGTGGGGGTGATGTCCAGGAAGGGTGGGGGTGCTGTCTAGAGGGGTTGGGGCAGTCTAGGGGGTGGGGGCTATCTAGAGAGTTGGGGGCTATCTAGAGGTTTGGGGGGTTGTACAGGGGGTGTCCAAGGGGGTAGGGGGTGGGGGTGCTTTCAAGAGGGGTGGGGGCTATCCAGAGGGTTGGCGGATGTCCAGAGGGTTGGGGGTTGTCCAGGGGGTTTCCAAGGGGGTAAGCATGGGGGCGGTGTCCAGGAGGGGTGGGGGTACTGTCGAGAGGGGTGGGGGCTATCCAGGGGGTGGGGGCTGTCGAGAGGGGTGGGGGCTATCTAAGGGGGTGGTGGTGTCCAGGGGGTGTCCAAGGGGGTGGGTTGTTATTCGGAGGGTTTAGAAGGTTGTCCAGAGGGTTGGGGTGTCTAGGGTGTCTATGGAGGTGGGGGCAGTCCAGGGGTGTGGGGGGTCCAAGGGGGTGGGGGTGTCGAAGGGGGTGGGGGCTGTCCAAGGGGGTGGGGTCTGTCCAAGGGGGTGGGAGCCTATCGAGAGGGTTTGGGGGGTTGTCCGGGGGGTTGTGGGGTTGTCCAAAGGGTTGGGGTGTCTAGGGGGTGTCCAAGGGGATAGGGGTGGGGGTGGTGTTTAGGAGGGGTGGGTGATGTTGTCTAGAGGGGTGGGGACTTTCCAGGGGTTGGGGGATGTCCAGAGGGTAGGGGTGGTGTTCAGAGGGTTGGGGGTTGTCCAGGGGGGTGTCTAAGGGGGTAGGGGGTAGGGGTTGGTGTCCAGGAGGGGTGGGGGCTATCTAGAGGGGTGGGGGTGTTGTCTAAAGAGGTGGGGGCTGTCCAGGGGGTGGGGGATATCCAGAGGGGTGGGGGATGTCCAAGGGGTTGGTGGTGTCTAGGGGGTGTCCAATGGGGTGGGGTGGTGTTCAGAGGGTTCGGGGGGCTCTCCAGAGGGTTGGAAGGTGTCCAGGGTGTCCATTTGAGGCCCCATGGTTTTCTTTGATTCAATGGAATTTAAAACTGTTATATCTAACTATATTTTCTTTTTAAAATCATATTCAAGCATATTTAATTAAATACGCATAGATTTTTTTTATATTTCAAAATTGTTTCACATTCAAATTATGATTTTTTTCATATAAACATATATTTTTCTTATCATAAAAAGATGCATAATTTTGATATTTGTTATAGGTAATAATGAGTTGAAATTGGATTACGGCACATTGAATGATCAATGAATATGAGGAAGGTGTTGATGCCTTTTTGGAATTTTCTAAACAAAATGTTCCAAGTAGTGACATTTTTTTCTGTCCATGCCTGAAATTTTTGAATATGAAGAAGTTGAAAAGTAGAGAGATAAAAGATCATATGATTTTTCATGGTTTTAATCTGATTTATAGCCCTTGTATTTGGCATGGTAAAACTGGATGAAATGTAACTGATGATGATGATTCACAAGATGGTAACTCTGATGGAATTGAAGAAATGATTCGCGATATTTCATTAGAAAAAATTGAGATAGAACCGACAGTTTCGCGTCTATATGGTGATGCTGAAAATCCATTATATCCTGGTTGTACAGATTTTACTGTTTTTTCAGTGGTGTTAAGATTGATTAACCTGAAGGCAAAACATGGCTGGAGTGACAGAAGTTTTACAGAGCTGCTACAATTGATGAAAGACATTCTTCCAAAATATAACAATCTTCCAAATTCACATTATAAGTCCAATAAAATATTATGCCAGATGGGATTAGGATACAAGAAAATACATGCCTGTCCGAATGACTGTATTATATATAGGAAGGAATATGAATTTCTGTCAGAGTGTCCTAAATGTGGGACATCACAGTATAAGGTGAAAGAAAAATCACAGTCTGATGTAGAGATTACAAATATCCCTTCAAAGGTATTTTGGTATCTTCCTATAATTCATCGTTTCAAATGTTTATTTGCTAATTCACATGATTCAAAAAGGTTAAGATGGCATGCAGATAAGTGGTTATGTGATGGAAAAATATGTCATCCAGCAGATTGTCCACAATGGAAGAAAATTGATGAGCAGTATTCTATATTTGAAAATGAAATTAGAAATCTCATACTAGGGTTGTGCATAGATGGAATGAATCCATACCAAACCGTCAGTAGAACACATAGTTCATGTCCTATTTTATTGGTAATTTACAACCTCTCTCATGAATTTTGTATGAAGCACAAATATGTCATGTTGAGTATAATGATCTCTAGTCCGAACCAACCCGGTAATGATATTGATGTTTACTTATCACCGTTGATTGATGATTTGAAACTTTTATGGGTTGATGGTATTAGGGTGTATGATTATGATAAAATGGAATATTTTCAACTACATGCAGTGATTTTTTTCACTATAAATAACTTCCTAGCATATGTAAATTTGTCTGGATACAGTTTTAAATGGAATAAAGCATGTCTAATTTGCGAACAACAGACGTCATATTGTTAATTGCATCATGGGAGGAAAACAATGTACATGGGTCATCAAAAGTTTTTGCCTATGGATCACCCTTATAGAAGACTAGAAAAGGAATTCGATGGCTCACAAGAATTTAATATTGCTCCAAAACCTTTATCCCCTAATCTGTATTTTGAGAGGGTGAAAACCCTTGATGTGATATTGGGAAAGACACAGAAATCTGGTAATGATAGACATATTTGGAAGAAAATGTCAATATTTTTTGAGCTACCATATTGGGGATATCATTAATTTAAACATAATATTGATGTTATGCAGGTGGAGAATAATATTTGTGATTGTTTTATTGGAACATTGTTAGATATTAAAGGAAAGGAAAAAAAAGATGGTTTGAATGCAAGATTAGACTTACTATCAATGGGAATATGTTTGGAGGTAGCTCCCACTCCTAAAGGAAGATGAACATTTCTTCCCCCGACTTGTCATACATTATCAAAGAGGGAGAAAATTAGCTTTTTTCAGTGTATTCATGATATCAAAGTGCCGCAAGGTTATTCTTAAAATGTAAAAAATTTTGTCTCCTTGAAGGACATGAAGTTGATAGGTATGAAATCACATGATTTTCATGTCATGATGCAACAAATTCTACCAGTTTCATTGCTTGGAATATTTCCCATCCGTGTCAGAAAGACTATAATGAAGTTGTGTTATTTTTTCAATTCAATTTTTAATAAGGATATTGATGTGAATTATTTGAACATTTTGGAAAAGGATTCAATTTTTATGCTTTTTCAATTGGAAATGTATTTTCCACCAACTTTTTTTTATATAATGGTGCGTTTAATGATTCATCGGGTTTGAGAAATAAAGCATTGTGGACATTTATATCTTTGTTGTATGTATCATTTTGAAAGGTATATAAAAATATTGAAGGGGTATGTTAAGAATCCATATCTACCTGAAGCCTCCATTATTGAAAAGTATATTTCTGAGGAGGTTTAAAAGTTTTGTACGAGCTACTTGGCTGCGGTGCAGTACATAGGTTTGCCTCCATCTCTCCATGAACGATTTAATAATGTGGTAAAGGGGATTCGTGGCTTGAAAGTCAAATCATTGTCATCTAAACAGATGAAGAAGTTAGAATAATACATCTTGAATAACATAGTTGATGCTCAACCATATATCACATTGCATATTAATGAGTTGAAACAATGTCATCTAAAGAATAAAGAAATGTGGATTTTGGATGAGCACAACAAAACTTTTTTGTCATGGTTTAAAAATACCTTGCTTAGTAGATTAGATGTATCAAAGACATTAAAATGGATAGTGGGTGGTCTATGTTTAAATTTGATAACATGGTCCGGTTATGACATTAATGGCTATACATTTCATACGAAAGCTCGGGACAATAGAAGTGCAATTCAGAATAGTGGTGTATTGGTGTTTGCAGAAGCAATGCATTTTTCGAGTGCTAAGGACAAAAACCCAATTTCTGCATCAAGTGCATATTATGGAGTGATTGAACACATATAGGAGGTTGATTACTTTAAAATTAAAGTTCATGTTTTTAACTCTAAATGGTTTATCGGTAACAATAGTGTTATACACGATGAATTTGGAATGACACTTGTTAGTCTGAATAGATTGGAAGACACAACTGATTCTTTTATAATGGAAACATATGAAAAACAAATTTTCTATGTAGTAGATCAATCAGATATGCAGTGGGTTGTTGTTTTAAAAGGGAAAAAACAATATGTTGGTGAGGATGAACTTGATGAAGATTCTTATTTTTGTGAGATCCTTACTTCCATGGAAATATTAACAGAACATAATGATGAGCATGTTGAAGACATGGTTTGTTCCATAAAGAACGATCACAATGAAAGAATTTGGGAAAACAATCCATTTGTACATTCCTAAAATTACAGGTAACATTTGTTTATTTCCTATTTACATTTATTTTTTTCATAAAATGTTAGATATCATAGCAAGTTTGTTCATTATTAAAACATGTATTAAAAAAATAAGTATAAGTTTTTGTTTGTTTTAAGTTTGTTTAGTTTACTTTATCATACCATTACATGAATTATATAGCTATTATTTTTGTGTAGTGACAATTACTTTACCATGTTTACCAGGTTTACCATGTTTACCATGTTTACCATCTTGACCATCTTTACCATATTTACCATTGTTTAACATGCTTACCATATTAACAATGTTTACTATTACATAACTTAGTAAAATTTTCTATTTTCTGATTACAGTAGTATTAAAATATTTGAATTTGTATATTTGTGAACTAATGTTTGTTTTTTTGATTTGAAGGATAATGAAAGATCATTCAGTTGATCAACCACATGATTTTGGAGATGAGAATATTGGTCATACCTCTGGGGAGGAACATTCACATGCTCCTCTTGATGTTCCCCAATCTTCCTCATATGCTCCTATTATGACAAAGAGTTCAAGAGTTGGTAAACATGGGTGCACACATTTACCAAAATTAGTACTTGCTCATATGCAGGATCAGAGGATACTCATTGAGTTTGATGATGATGATATTACTAGAGGTCCAAATGAAAAAGTTTTAAATAGTTTTGTATCAACTCAGGCTAAGAGCAAAATAATCATTTTTTATGATGACTGGAGAAGTGTGGATAAAGCAATAATCTCTCAGTTGTGGGAGACAATTTTGGTAAGATATTTTGTTATTGTTTGACTATTCTTTAAATTTTTCTAGTATATATAATTTTTTTAACCTCTTCTTCATCAGATTACATTTGATATTCCTGACACTGGAGGAGTCATGAAGAAATGCTTATCGATGGCTGCCAAGAGATGGAGGGATTTCAAATCAACCCTCTCATCTAATTTCATTTCTGTTCATAGGATTCATGACAATACATGTCATATATATCCTTTTATAAATGAATACACATGGAGATATTTTGTTGAAAGTAGAAGAAAAGAGTCATTTTTGGTAAGGGCAATGTAAAATTTTATAAGCTTTCTTATATAAATGATATTATTAATGTTTTTTAATGATTTCTTATTCTTAATTTACAACAAACAAGGAAAGTTCATCAGGATATCCAATCTAAAAATGTATACCCTCATAGTTTATCTCATGGAGGGTATGTATTTTTGGAATAACAAATTATGGTGGAAAATTTTCAAAAACTAAGAGATGAGACTTAAAGCTCTAGAAAGGTGGCTCCTCCATCCCCTCTATCTAGACATAAAAAATGGAATAGAGATCAGATGGGAAAAAAGGGAAATATCTTTCGGAAGAATCAAGAATCTTAGCTGAGAGGATTGTAAGATATCTATTTTATTTATTTAAGTTAACTATTTTCTTCATATAATTTCAATCACTACGGAAATGTTCAATTAATTAATAAAGGACTCTCTTGAGGATCAGAGCTCACATGGGGCATTTACAGCTACTGGGAGGCAAGATATTTTATTTGTAGCATTGGGAAAGCCCGAACATCCTGGTCTTGTAAGAGGATATCTGGAAGGTGTATCAGTAAGAAAAGTGTTTCTATGTTCTTAAACTTCTAATTTTGAAGGTGTTTATAAAAAAAATAGAATCCTTGGAGGCTGATGTTGATAATATTAATTCGATGATGGAGGAAAATATTAGATCGTCGGTACAGTCTATGTTTTCAGACATGCAAAGGCAATTTTAGACTGCAGCTCCCACTCCACCACCTCCCCTTGCAGACCCCATTATTTATCCTCCACCTCCTCCAATAGCTCCCACTCCCCCACCTTAGCCTGCGGACCCCATTTTTTATCCTACTCCTCCATCGCATATTCCTAATTATTGTGAGTTGTTTGTTGATGATCCTCAAAATCATATAGTTTCATATGGGTTGGTATATTGTATAGAAGATACGGCTCATCATCAAAAATTAGAGGTAGAGAATCAGAGGGTCACTGTACAGGATATTATAGATAGATCAGCTCGAGTACCATTACCAACAGATGAGGTGAAGATAGTTGGACATAGTATCGGCCATTTTTTAATTTGGCCATCCAGACTTCTTCGACTCATTACCATAGAGGTATGAATGTTATATCTTTTATTTTATTTTTTATTAAAGTTGTTTTATCATTTGAAAACTAATATATTTTTCTATTTATTTTTACAGGAATACTTCAAAGGTAAATAAATATTGTATAGACAAAAACAAATACAAATGCATATGACATCAAATACATATTCTAGTAGTCTTGAAAGATTGTCAAGATATTCAAATTTGTTGGTGGGTCATTTTGAGTTTCCAATGGAAGCTCATGTTTGTGGACGTGCAATAACTGTGGGGATTATAAAAACTATTATCATGGATCTTGTTACTGAAGATAAGTTGGGAATCAACGTGATGTAAATTTTTTCCATGTAAGTCTTAACACCTTTTACCTGCGTTATATTTATTAAAAATGTATACTTATGTCTGTTTTTTATTAGGTATATTTATAACATTTGTGAGAGGAATGAGCTGACAGATGTATATGGATTCTTGGACGCACATTTGATGTCCCCTAAAGCATGTGCATTGGATGAGGAACAAAGAATGCTTTATATTACTGAAATACTTGAATAGAATATAGTCACACAATGTTGGATGATGTCTTTTTGTGAGAGGTATGAAACACATCTCTCTCAAAGAGTTAATTATCTTTTAACATAAAAAACCACTAACCTTAAATTTTCTTTTATCAGTGATCATTAGATGTTAGGGGTTTTTTTCCCAAGGGATAAAACACTTTATTGGATATGATCTATCCATGATGATGTGCGAGAAAGTTTTATGAATATATTGGAAAATTAAATTTCAATTTATAAATAGTTTTATATATTATAAGGAATTTTAAATTTACCCCATTCGTATTATTCTAACAGGGAATGGTTCTGCTTTCGAAAAAACACAATGAAAATGAGTACAAAGATCAAATATGTAAATGTGAAGGTAAATATACATTTATAATTTGTACTTTTTGATTTATTACATAAAAATAATATATTTAATTTACACTCATTCAAACATAATTGTCATGAACAACAAGGCATCATTGAATGCGGATATTATATGTTAAGACTTATGTATGATATAATAATAACTGGGATAGTTGTGAACTTTGACCTAGTAAGATTTACTTTTAAACTTTTCATTAATATTTCAATTTTATTTATTCATTATACACGTTAACTACTATAATTTTCATTTGTAGCTATTTGATGACCCTCAACCCTATACTTCTCAAGACATCAAACACTTACAAGTGGAGTGGTAAAATTATTTTACAGGTTTGATTGAATTTTAGTTGTTTGTAGTGTAAAATGAAATTTTGAATATTGTCATTGTAATTGTGTATTTGGTAGTCGTTTAGGTTGGATTTAGTTTTTTTTTAAGTTGAAAGTGTATGTTTTAAATGTTATATATGTGAATGTTTAATTTTTCTCTACTTCTTGTTTTGGTCTACTTATGATGGTTTTTCTGGTATGGATTCTAGTCTGGGGGGAGGGGTTCCAAGGGTGTGGGGGGTGTTCAGTGAGGTGGGAGTGTCCAGGGGTGTGGGAGGGCTGTCTGGTGGGTTGGGGGTGTCCAGGAGGGTGGGGGTGTCCAGGGGTGTGGGGGGTGTCCAGGGGTGTGTGGGGTGTCCAGGAGGGTGGGGGTCGTCCAGGGGTGTGGGGGGCTGTCCAGGGGTGTGGGGGGGCTATCCAGGGGTGTGGGGGCTGTTCAGGGGTGTGGGAGGGCTTCTGGTGGGGTGGGGTGTCCAGGGGTGTGGGGGGGTGTCCGAGAGGGTGTAGGGGGTGTCCGAGAGGGTGTGGGGCTTTCCAGGGGTGTGGGGGTATACATGAGGGTGGGGGGTTGTCTCGGGGTGTTTGGGTTTGTCCATGGGGTCGGGGGCAGTCCAGGGGTTTGGTGGGGGATTTCCAGGGGGTCATGGGGTAGTCCAGGGGTGTGGTGGGGGCTTTCCAGTGGGGTAAATGCTTAATTTTGCTTTGGTTCTTGTTTTTGTCTACTTCTGTTTTTGTGGTATGAATTCTTGATTTGGTTTCTGGTTGTTTCTGGGGAGAGCAGAGGACTGTATTCCATTTAAAAAAATTGGTCTTTCATGTCAGTTATTTTATAACTGACCTGATAAAAGGCCCCCTGACTGGTTTATCACATCGGTTATATAATAACTGACGTGATAAATTATTTCCCCGGCCTTTTATCACGTCCGTTATTTAATAACCGACGTGATAAAAGGCCCCCATAGTGGTTGATCACATCGGTTATTATATAACTGACGTGATAAAATGCCCCCAGAGCAGTTTATCACGTCGGTTATATAATAACCGACGTGATAACCCCCCCCCCCCCCCACTGGTTTATCACGTCAGTTATGTAATAACTGATGTGATAAAGGCCGGAGAAATAGTTTATCATGTCGGTTATTACATAACCGTTGTGATAAACACCCCTGCACTGTTTTATCACGTCAGTTATATAATAACCGACGTGATAAACCCTCCCCCCTAGTTTTTGCACGTCAGTTAATTAATAACCGAAGTTATAAACACAGCGATGTTATGTTTTTTATGTCGTTTTGTAAATAACCGACGTAAAAAACAATATTTATAACATCCTCCGTATTGACGTCAGCTAAAAACCGACGTAAAAAAAGAAAAATAACTGATGTAAAAAACGTTTTCTGCACTAGTGATCAGTTCGTTGGAAATAAAGTTACTTGGATAAAAAAAATTATTCTAGATCTTTTTCCCAAAGTTGAGGAATTATTTTACCATATAGACTATGAAAATATGGAAATATACTTACTTTATGAGTATAATTTCATCCTTTAATAAATTTTGACCACAATATCTTTTTTCTCCAAATGATGTGTATTTAGAATGAATTTTTCAATCCTGGAGCACTTAAATAAAATTTTAAATGACAACATAATCCCCAAAATAAATAAAAGAAATTCCTATTGTCTTTAAACATTAACCAAAACCAAAATGGTTAGCATGTAGTAATAAAATTTCCAAAAAAATGAAAAATAAAATTTCATACATTAATCACCAAATTTCAACAGTAATGCCAAAATTTCAAACTAAATCATTCCATAAATAACTATTCTTTAAATTCTTTGAAAAAATTCAAACTAATATTTAAACCCAACGATTAAAAGTATTTGACCATATATTCTTCCAATATAATTCAATCGTTATTCCTAAAATAATATATCATATATTTTCTAAATAAACTTAATATTTACCAATAAAAATTTCATACTAACCAGGACATAATGTAATCTATTAGTAAGTACTACACATTTTTCACCTTTTATTTGTGGGTTTAAGCTCCATGACCCTCTCATATGGGATGAGTTTTCACATAGGCTTTAGGTTTTCCTTTTTTCCTTTAAAATTGAAAAAATAATTCCAACCTAAACAACACTTCATGTTGATACTAGGGGTTATAAATACCCCAACCCAATAAAATAACTCCCAAACTTTCATTAATAACCTCAAACATTTTACTACTTAAAACACATAAATGTGGAGTATAAGACTTTTAAATTATAATAAACCTTAATCTTATAGAAATATGTTTGCATCCACAACTCTTAATATTACCTCAAATGAAAAAATCCTAATTTCTAAAGTTATCTAAACCTTCCCTTTGATACAAACTATAAGAGACAAGAACCTAAACTCTAAGATTCAGTGCTGAAATCATAAACATTACATTTTCATCTTTGATGTCGATAATTGAGTGCCAACTTTTTCCCGTACAGAAATTATAAAATAAAAAGGAAAAATTGGACCACTTATATTTTCAAGTAACTTTTAATTTCATATTTTTAGAGAATTAGGATGAACTCCTGCATAAACAATACCCATGTTGTCAAAAGAGCATTTCTCCTACTTAACCCAACTTTTCTTATTACACATTAAGTTAACGTCATCATCCATACGAAATACCTTATATACATAATTCATTCAATGTAAATATTTATAAATTATGGAAGAGTAAAATAAATAAGGTTGAGCTCAAATTATCAATAAGGGTAAACATAAATATTAATAATTAAATTTCATCATTGAAAATATGAAGTGTATACTGGTATGATGACATAATCAGAGGGCATGATGTTGGATCGAATATATGTATATGTATGTCTATTAGATGGAACAATACAAGAGGGGGGTGAATTGTAGGTTTAAAAAACCTTTGAGTTTTAGCAACAAAGAGATTAGTTTAAATGATCTTAAACTAATACAAATACAAACACCCACAATTGTATTGAATATAAAAGGTATGATGTATTTTAATACTAATGTAATGTAAAACAATTGTATTCAAGGTGAACACAATAATCAGAGTAATACAAAGATGAATGATTCTACCTTAAAGCGTATAGAATCAATCAATACAAAATGTAATAGAATGATTGTAATTGAAACAATTACAATTGAATATGTAAAGAAGAAAGGAAACAATACAAATCCCTTTCTAATATAACAGCGGAAATGTAAAAGTATTACAATTCTTTTAACCCAAAGAGAAGGGTTATCCTTTCACCTAGGATAAAAGGTCTGTCTCACCAACACCTTGGTGATCCCTTGATATGATGATCGGCACGTTTGTCTGCCTATCCCCGGCAGCCCTCGATACGATGATCGGCACGTCTGTCTGCCTATCCTCGGCAGCCCTCAATACGATGATCGGCACGTCTGTTTGCCTATCCCCGGCAGCCCTCGATTTTGCAGGTAATCAGCACCTCTGTCTTTCAATTACTTTAAATCCCTCGATACGATGATCGGACGCACAAGGCCGATGAGAGAAGTCACAGTGTCTCTCTCTAGAATCTTGGTAGTTCACAGAGTCTCTTCATTCGTTCTCTTCGTTCATTGTTGTTCTCTCAGCTTCAAATGACCTCCTATTTATAGGCCTTGGGTTCCAACGGTCATATTGCCTCCAACGGTCATATTGAAACAGAAAGCACGACATCGTTTTGATTAGTTTGTAACTAACTCAACGACATCGTTTTGTTAGGACAAGAGATATATAGAAATGAAAAACAAGAGTACGATTCATATATAGTGAGTGTTTTTGACTAAGTACCAAAACAAATAATGATCATCTGAATAGCAGAGTCAGTACGATACGATTGACAGAGTCAGTACGATACGATTGACAGAGTCAGTACGATACGATTGATAGAGTCAATACAATACGATTGACAGAGTCAGTATGGTACGATTGACAGATTCAGTACGATACGATATGGTCGGTACGATCAACATTGTACGATACGATAGACATGATAAAAGACAATTGTAATTTCTAAAATATGATAGAATGCATTTGTGATTTCCAAAACATGATATAGAAGTCAAAAGAAGACTTTTGACTTAACAATCTCCCCCTTTTTGGAAAGCACAACCCGTAAAGTAAATGTAACAAGAAATACTTATCTCCCCCTGAGTTATTGAAAACTCTTCTGAATAAGAAATTGAATACAACTAATCTCCCCCTTAGGTATGGACTTTCCTAAGGATTGTATTCGTAGATTTTCCTTAAGAGCATTGTAAAGCATTCTCCCCCTTTGTAAAACAATCTTTGCTTTGTAAATATTCTCCCCCTTTGTGATTTACAAAAAGAAAGGAGTAATCTTGAATTGTCTGAAAGAGTTAGTAAAGCAATACAAGACAATGGATAAAAGAAAAAGGATCATAAGAGTTATTACAAAACAAAGACAAGTTCCAAAAGAAACAAATACAACAGTCATTTGTTTTCTCTTTCCTTCTCTTTCTTTATAAGTTCATGAAGAACAGATTTCATCTTCTTGATCTCCTTCTTGTCTTCAGAAATTGATTCTCCCTGAGTTTTGAGAAGCTTTTGTTGATCCGCAAAAATCTGATCTTGATTTCTGATGGTCTCCTCCTGAACTCTGATTACTTCTTCATGGGTATCAATTCTGTTTTGCAAATTCTTGTTGTCTTGGGATAACACAGAATTTTGATTCTTCAGCAAAACCATTTCATCTTTGAAAGATGAAACCTTCGAGAATTCAGATTGAAAAACATTCATTCTCTCTTGCAAATCTTTCACTGAAGGAACATCGGCTCTTTTGGAAGACAAAAGATTCAACCTTTCAACCGTTTCTTTATCAAGATTGTTGAAAGAAATTGCAATCTCATTTGATAACCTTCTTATATCTTCAATTGCTATCTCATGATCATTGATTGAACTCTCGGTTTTGTACGACCACTTGGTCATCTTATTACAAGCCTTCTTATGAGCAACTAAGCTTTCTGAAAGAACTTTCAAATTGGCTTCTACTGACAAAACTTTCTTCCTCAATTCTTTAACAGATCCAAACTTCTTCTTTTGATTGTCAGTGATAAAATCAATATTCCCTTCCAGCCTTGGGAAATAAGGAATGGTCTTCTCAACCCTTCTCAAAACATGAACAATGTAATCACTTTTCTTGAGAGAGATTGTATGCTTTGAATCAGTATCTTCATCGTACGATGCTAGTTCATACGATCTGCTTGAATCAACAACTGGCTGTTTCCCTTTTGCTTTTTCTTTCTATTTTCTTTCTTCTTCCACTTTGTCACTAATGACAACAATTTTATCAGAATGAGAGGATTGAGCACCTTGCTTTTCTTGAGATGACATTATGTCCGGAGATCGAGCTTGATCAGCATGAGGAGTTTGTTGAACACCTTCACTCAGCTTTTGAACTGATTCCTCTCTACTCTTCTTTGAACTTTGAAGAAATTCTAAAAGAAAGTCTCCTTCTTCTTCTTCCACTTCTTCTATCTCTTCCATCACTTGTTTTTGTTTTCCTTCCTCAGGGAGACTCTGTACGATGCTCTCTTGATGCACTTCTTCTATTAGTTGGGCACTGGCATCCTCAACTGCTTTCAAGACTTTAGAGACATCAAAGTCCTGAGCCTTTCTTTTCAAAAGAACCTTCTTCTTCTTTTCAGCCTGAAGGGTTTCTTCTACCCTTATTCTTTCTGCAAAGGCCTCAGAAGGGTCAAGACCAAACTTCGGATCACCTTCATTTCTCTGTTCCTTATCCTTTCTCCATTTTGCTACAACCTTTTTACTGTACCTTGGCTTCTTCTTCGGCTTTGAACTGGTTTGCGGATCAGACTTTTGTGTAACACCGATAGATTGAATGTCTTTGGCTGGCATAGGTGCCGATTGATTCTGAGCCAATTCAGCTTCTACATCTCTGACAAAAAGTTCTGAATTCGGATCAAAACAAAGATTCATCTTTTTCATCGTACTCTTACTAATCCATGATGGCATCAAATCCATGGGTTTTCCTTTCAAAGGAATGTTACAAAACTTAATACTCTCAAGAATGAATTTCGTAAGGATAGCGGGATACATAATCATCTGGGACTTGATCCCTCCTGTCTTGACATTCTTAATTGTTTCAAAAACATATCCCATGAGATTTACTTTTCTCATATTCGCAAGATAGTCAAGCATAAAGATATCAGAAACTTTCAGAGTTTCTCTATCCCCTTTCCTTGGGATAAGAAAACCTTGCATCCATAAAGTTACAAAACGATTGTCCGATGAAAGATGAGACACTTTTCTCTTTTCCTCATTAATAACAAACAAAGTCTTTTCAGCACTTTCTCTATTAAACGTACCAACTTCCTCTGGTAGTTTGTGCGATGGACAGAAAGAATCCCCTTCTATAGAAACATTTAGAAAATGTGCCGCTTGTTTCACAGACATAGACAATTTTCTATCGTACACAGCAAAGTTTATAGTCATGTCTTCGTCGAAAGAAACGGTTTTGTAAAACTGACAAACTTCATCAAAAAGAACCGGATCTTGAGAATCAGGCTTTTCAACACACAGATGTTCCCATCCTTGAAACAAAATGATCCTCCTGATTGTAGAATCGTACGTATCGAAAAAATCTCGAGATACTAACCTTTCTCTGTTAAAGTCTTTCTCTGTAAAAGTCTTTGAAGGCATTTCGAAAGGAGTATTAGCAGAGGATTGAGACATAAAGGTTCTACCGATGAGAAGATCGTACGATGGTTTATAGCTTGTGGAACAGAGCTTCGCCTCAAATCCTGAAAAACCAATGTGGGTTTGGGGAGGGGAGGGGGCTATTTATAGGCGATAAAGAGGTGACCGTTGATCTTCTACGGTCGAAAAAGAGTGACCATTGATATTCTACGGTCAGGATTAGAGAAAACCAGATCAATAGTTAGAATTAAAACAAAAAAAAATTTAAAAAAATGAAAAAGATACCTGTCGGAGAACATAAGGTAATTGTTGGTTTTGATATCAATCAAAAGAAAATATAATCGTAAGGAAACAAAAAAGATATCATCATGCCGATGGAAAACAAAGTCATTACTATGAACAGACCGTATGATAGAAAACAATCTTGTTACCATGAACTGACAATACGATGGAAAACAATCTCAATACCATCATTGGTCGATTTAATAGAAAAGAAAATTATTACCATCATCGGTCGATACAAAACTATTGATACGATGGAAAAGAAATTCAATACCATCATCGGTCGATACAATACTATTGATTGATTGGTACGATGGAAAAGAAATTCAATACCATCATCGGTCGATACAATTCCAAGATTGATTGATACGATGGAAAAGAATTTCAATACCATCATCGGTCGATTCAATACCAAGATTGATTGATACGATGGAAAAGAAATTCAATACCATCATCGGTCGATACAATTCCAAGATTGATTGATACGATGGAAAAGAATTTCAATACCATCATTGGTCGATTCAATACCAAGATTGATTGATACGATGGAAAAGAATTTTATTACCATCATTGGTCGATAGAAAATGATACTATAAAACTGTTAATACGATAAACAGGAAAAATTAACGAAATGATAAAACTGTCAATATGATAAACAGAAGGGAAAAATGAATGATACGATAAAAACTGTCAATACGATAAACAGGAGGAAAAAATGAATGATATGATAAGAACCGTCAATATGATAAACAGGAGAAAAAATACACAATCCAAAGAGTAAATAGTTAAAGATCATAAGATAAAAAGAAACATAAAGACATAGAAAGAAATGTCCTCCCTCTTTCTACGAGGAGTTTCTTACTATTAGGAGAGATGTAAAACAGGAAGTAGATATGAATGATTATTTTAATGTAATCATTCCTGGATTTTGTTTTATATATTCAAATTTATCGGAAGGTAAAGGTTTTTTAAAAATGTCAGCAAGTTGTTCTTGCATTCCGATGAATTGTAAAATAATATCTCCTTTTTGTGTGTGATCCCTAAGAAAGTGATGCCTAACATCTATGTGTTTTGCACGAGAGTGATGTGCTGGGTTTTTACTAAGAGCTATGGCACTTGTATTATCACAAAGAATTTGAGTTTTGGAGAAACTCAAACCATAGTCAGTGAGTGTGTGCTGCATCCACAATACTTGAGCACAGCAACTTCCAGCTGCTACATATTCATCTTTAGCAGTGGAGAGTGCTACTGAGTGTTGTTTCTTGCAGGACCAAGAAACCAAAGAGTCTCCTAGGAAATGACATGTTCCATATGTACTTTTTCTATCCATTCTACAACCACCAAAGTCAGCATCTGAAAAACTTTTTAAAACAAAATCATTTCCAGAAGAGTAGAAAAGACCTAAATCCATAGTGTCTTTTAAATACCGAAAGATTATCTTTACGGCTTTTATGTGAGACTCTTTTGGATTAGATTGATATCTTGCACATAAGAATACAGAAAACATCAAGTCGGGCCGACTAGCTGTCAAGTATAGGAAACTCCCTATCATACCTCTAAAATTTGTTTGATCTACTGGTTTCCCAGTTTCATCAAGATCAAGAGTATTTGAGGTACCAATTGGGGTGCTAATACTTTTAGTTTTGTCAAATCCATACTTTTTTAGTAAGTCTTTAATATACTTATGTTGAGATATATATGTTCCTTCTGGTTTTTGAGAAATTTGAAAACCTAGAAAGAATGTTAACTCACCCATCATACTCATTTCAAACTCAGATTTCATTAAATTTTCAAAAGAATCCGTTAAAGATTTCTGAGTTGATCCAAATATGATGTCATCAACATAGATTTGGACAATCAAGACATTTTTGTTTTCCATTTTGATAAAAAGAGTTGGATCTGTTGTACCTTTTGTATAATTGTTTTGTAAAAGAAATCATGTAAGTCTATCATACCATGCTCTAGGGGCTTGTTTAAGACCATATAGAGCCTTGGTAAGTTTAAAAACATGATCAGGATGTTTTGAATCTTGAAAACCAGGAGGTTGTTCTACAAAAACTTCTTCTTGAACAAAACCATTTAGAAAAGCACATTTGACATCCATTTGAAATAGTTTGAAATTGAAATATGCTGTGAAGGATAATAGAATACGAATAGATTTAAGTCTAGCTACAGGAGCATATGTTTATTCATAGTCTATTCCCCCTTGTTGATTATAGCCTTTAGCAACAATTCTTGCTTTATTTCTTACAATGATTCCATTTTCATCACACTTGTTTCTGAAAACCCATTTTACACCAATCACCGTTGTTTCTTTAGGTCTTTCAACTAAAGTCCAGACTTGATTCCTTTCAAATTAATTTAGTTTATCTTCCATTGCTTTGATCCAATCATCATCACCTAAGGCCTCACTTGGACTTTTAGGTTCAAATTTGGAAAGAAAAGAAAGATTTTCTATTTAATTTCTTAAGGAATTCCTGGTCCTTACAGGTTGATTTATATCACCAATGATGTTATCACTGGGATGATTCCTAAGAAACAATTGATTTGGGTTTTGTAAAACCTGTTCATCAACATATGGTAGAAAATATTCTGTGGTAAATGTTTCAGGAATACTTTCTTGAAAATTTTCCTTATCTGAATGTTCTTCTAATAAAGGTTGATAAACATTTTTAGAAAACACATCCGAGGATGTAGGATTGGGTTGGTTGAAAACAAAAGGATCAGTTTCATCGAATTTTACATGTACTATTTCCTCAACAGTACAAGTGTTTTTATTGAAAACTCTAAAAGCCTTAGAGGTTGTAGAATAGCCTAGAAATATTCCTTCATCAGATTTTGGTGCAAATTTGTGTAGATTATCTTTTGTATTCAGAATGAATACTTTGCATCCAAAAACTTTGAAGTATGAAACTTTAGGTTTTCGGCCAGTCCATAACTCATAAGGGGTTTTATTAAGAAATGGTCTAGTTAAAACATGATTTATAGTATAACAGGCAGTACTCACAGCTTCAGCCCAAAAGTGCTTAGCAATTGAGTATTCAGTCAACATGGTTCGAGTCATTTCCTGAAGAATACAATTTCTTCTTTCAACAACACCATTTTGCTGAGGAGTTCTTGGAGCTGAGAAATTGTGAGTAATACCTTTCTTACTACAAAAAGTTTCAAAATCTGAGTTTTGAAATTCACCACCATGATCACTATGAATAGTTATCAATGTTAGGTTTTTCTCATTTTTAACTTGGGCTCTAAAAGTTTTGAAATAGGAAAAGGCTTCAGATTTCTTTGTGAGAAAGTAGACCCATGTAAATCTAGTAAAGTCATCAACTAAAACAAATACATAGTATTTGCCTCCAATGCTTCCAGATTGTGAAGGACCAAATAGATCCATATGCACAAGCTGTAATGCATTAGAAGTTGAAACTTCATTAATTGTTTTAAAGCTAGTTTTATGTTGCTTGCCAAATTGACAAGGATCACAGACTTTTGAAGAATCATATCTAAGGTCTGGTAGCCCTTTTACAAGTCCTTTCTTTGAGAGTTTTCTTAGGTTTCTCAAATTACAGTGTCCTAGTCTCCTATTCCATAGCCACGATTGGTCTTCTATTACACTTAAACAAGGTAAGTTTTGGTTCCTAAGGTCTTCTAAGTTAATAGTGTAAACATTCTCTTGCCTATGGGCAGATAGAATGAACTCATCCTTGGAATTGTGAACTAGAAACTTATAATTTCTAAAATTTACAAGGTAACCTTCATCACATAATTGACTTATGCTGATGAGATTGTGCCTAAGACCTTTAACAAACAAAACATTTGAAATAAGAACTTTTCCAAGAAAAAACGATATTACCTATACCAACAATCTTTCCTTGAGCATTATCTCCGAAGGTAACTTTTCCACCTTTTGTTTTGATAACCCTTTCAAAGAAATCTTTGTTTCCAGTCATATGTCGAGAACAACCACTATCCATGTACCAAATGTTCTTATTGATACACTTCTCGTTTTCCTGAAAAAGAAACAATTAGATTTTCGGAATCCAAACTTGTTTGGATCCAGAAGGGTTAGATAAAAGAATGTTAGGAATCCACATTTGTTTTGAAAAATGAGCTTTATGAAATCCTAAAGATTGAGTTTTGTTAAGAGAACAATCTCTTCTCCAATGTCCACCACATTGACACTTGGAACACAAAATGGTTTTTTGAGGAACAAAATAGTTATTGCTAAAAACAGGTTTGGAATAAGTATAACCAAGGCCAGAACGACTTCTCAAAGGTATAATTTGAGAATACATCCTATCAAAGTTTTCTTTTCCATGAGTAAAATTTGACAAACACTTTTTCAAGGATAAAATCTTTGACTTTAGTTTTAAAACCAAATTCTTTTTTCTAAAACATTTGAATTTGAACTAGAGTTAGACTCTAAAATGTTTTTCTTTGAAATTACAGTTTCAAGATCCTTAGAAAGTTTATCCTTATCAGATTTAACTTTCTCAAGGGTTTTTAAAAAACTTTCAAAATCAGAAGTTTTCACATCAAGGTCTTTAGAAAGATCTGATACTTCTTTAGTCAAAATTGAAATTCTAGAATTTGCTTTTTCAAATCTCTTTTTGAGTTTAGAATTTTCATTTTCAAGTAACTTAGCAAATCTAGAGACCTCTTCAAAAGAAGGTAATGTATCATCCTATGATGATGAGGATTCATCATTTGAAGATTCATAATATCTATTATCAATATAATTTTCATTTAAAGAGACATTTGTAACAGCTTCAGAATTATGTACCTTAGCCATGAGACAATGATCTTCAATTGGTAGTCTGGCTAGAAGTCCAATATTTCTTTGTCCTGATGTCTCATATTCTGAAGAATCATCTGAGGAATCACTACCACTTGCACTCCACGTATCATTTGCTTTCAAGAATTTCTTTGTCTTATAAAACCTTTTCTTGTTTCTTTCAGAGTGTTTCTCTTTTCTATCTTTCCTCTTCAGTAAAGGACAGTCAGGCCTTATATGTCCTGCTTTCTTGCATTCATAACAAGTTACCTCTGAATCTTTCCTATCTTTCCTGTCTTTCTTTTTGAATCTATATTGAAAATATTTCTTTCCCACAATCTTGTTCATCCTTCGAGCAAGATTGGCTAACTCATTATCCGAAAGATTACAATCACTTGAATCAGATATAACAACTTTCTTGGATTTAGACCTTGTAATTCTTTCAGGTGTTTTAGCTTTAGATGCAAAAGCTACACTTCCATTCCCATTCTTCTTCTTATTGAAATCAGCATCTCTCTTCATTCTTGTCTCATGCTGTAGAAGAGTTCCAAATAGTTCATCAAGAGTAATCTGGGAAACTTTTCTATTTTCATCAATAGCTGTCCTTTTTGACTCCCATTCATTTGGCATAATATCTATAATCTTGTCAACAAGAGCTTCATCATCAAGACCTTTTTCTCCCATAGATTGTAAGCTGTTGACAATTGTCATAAACCTTTGTTGCACTTTACATACTGGCTCTCCATAAGGAAAAACAAATCCATGATACTCTGCTCGAAGCATTGCTCTCCTTGTTTCTATAACCTTGGATGTACCAAAATGAGTAACTTCTAATTTCTTCCAAATATAGTTGGCTGCTTCACATGAAGATATCTGACTATATATATTCCTGGTCATAGAGCATAATAAAGTATTTCGTACCTTGTAATTTAGTTGATATTCTTGCTTCTCTTGGTTGGTGAAAGTACTAACTTCTTTGCCAAGAATTTTGTAACCCCCAGTAAGCATAATAAAATTGTCTACACCAGTATTGATAACAAAAGTCTTCATACGATCTCTCCAATACTCATAATCATTCCCATCAAAGATTGGTGGTCTAGAAGGATTCAGATTGTCTATTGATCCAAAATTCATTCCTGTCATCTAATAAAAACAACTTTTCCACTCCACACGTTAGTGTAGTAAATATAATAATAAGAAAGAATTAAAGCTAGTAATACTAATCAGTGGAAAACCGCCTCTGATACCAATTGTTGGATCGAATATATGTATATGTATGTCTATTAGATGGAACAATACAAGAGGGGGGTGAATTATAGGTCTAAAAAACCTTTGAGTTTTAGCAACAAAGAGATTAGTTTAAATGATCTTAAACTAATACAAATACAAACACCCACAATTGTATTGAATATAAAAGTTATGATGTATTGTAATACTAATGTAATGTAAAACAATTGTATTCAAGGTGAACACAATAATCAGAGTAATACAAAGATGAATGATTCTACCTTAAAGCGTATAGAATCAATCAATACAAAATGTAATAGAATGATTGTAATTGAAACAATTACAATTGAATATGTAAAGAAGAAAGGAAACAATACAAATCCCTTTCTAATATAACAACGGAAATGTAAAAGTATTACAATTCTTTTAACCCAAAGAGAAGGGTTATCCTTTCACCTAGGATAAAATGTCTGTCTCACCAACACCTTGGTGAGCCCTCGATACGATGATCGGTACGTCTGTCTGCCTATCCCCGGCAGCCCTCGATTTTGCAGGTAATCGGAACCTATGTCTTTCAATTACTTGAAATCCCTCGATACGATGATCGGACGCACAAGGCTAATGAGAGAAGTCACAGTGTCTCTCTCTAGAATCTTGGTAGTTCACAGAGTCTCTTCATTCGTTATCTTCGTTCATCGTTGTTCTCTCATCTTCAAATGACCTCCTATTTATAGGCCTTGGGTTCCAACGGTCATATTGCCTCCAACGGTCATATTGAAACAGAAATCATGACATCATTTTGATTAGTTTGTAACTAACTCAACGACATCGTTTTGTTAGGACAAGTGATATATAGAAATGAAAAACAAGAGTACGATTCATATGTAGTGAGTGTTTTTGACTAAGTACCAAAACAAATAATGATCATCTGAATAGCAGAGTCAGTACGATACGATTGACAGAGTCAGTACGATATGATTGACAGAGTTAGTACGATACGATTGACAGAGTCAATACGATACGATTGACAGAGTCAGTATGGTACGATTGACAGAGTCAGTACGATACGATATGGTCGGTATGATCAACATTGTACGATACGATAGACATGATAAAAGACAATTGTAATTTATAAAATATGATAGAATGCATTTGTGATTTCCAAAACATGATATAGAAGTCAAAAGAAGACTTTTGACTTAACACATGAGAGAATAAAAAAAGAACTCATGCCCTTTTGATTATTGAATCATCAATTATGAAAATTCGAATAAGTATTTAACAAAGGAAATAATCATAGAAATCAATACCCATGATCCATGTGAAATCGATCTTGATCACAGGAAACATTATAAACCCATAACAAGTATTGATAAAATGTGTTGGAATCTTGGAACATTATCTTCATAGAAAAATTATAGAACCATTTTAATTGGAATAACTATATGTATAATTTCCAATATAATTATCTATATTACATAATCATTACCAAATTCATTGAAGCGTTATCTGGTTGCACCAATCATATTAGCTATAATGGGCTCGCCTGGTGCTATCTAGGAACACCCATTATATATAATATCCAAGAACCACAACATAAATAAAGTACATATATATTTCATAATAACACTCATTGAAACAATAATTTTTATTATATAACCTAATTAACCCATGTAAAATAAATGAGTTTCATGTATATATCTCTGAAATGTGATTAACCCATTGAAAAGAAACGGGTTTTATAACAATCTCTTTGAAATAATATTAATCTATCTAGAGAAAGAATAAATATGGTATCATTAAAAAATCTCCCAAATAGATATTAAGTAAAATAAATAGTTATTGACATTGATGAATGAAAATTCCATTAAAATATCATTAAATACATTTCTAAAGAAAATAAACTTTTCATTTTGATATCACTTTTAAAGACATAAGCATTCATAAAATATTTTAATAATCATTTTCTTTGAAAAAAAACCTTGAAAACATATAAAGGATGATTTAAAAATAATTTGAAACATTTCTTCAGTAAAATATCCTTTATGATTAAAAACACTTTTTTAAAGAATAAATAATTTTTAAAGTCCTTTTCTTTGAAAAACAACTTTTAAAAAACTATGAATTTCTAGAATATTAGGAAAAAAATTCTTTAAAAATATCCTTTTAAAATAAAAAAAGGAAAATTAAAAGAAATGTCAGTCATGAATGAGGGTAATTCTTTACATGTCTTACACGTTAAAAATAAAAATAGAAATTCACTATAAAAATTTTATAAATGTGTCTTGTTCGGAAAACAATAAGAAGATTCCTTTTATATTTTTGATAAAAGACAAAGAGTCGTTGTTTGGAAAATGACATGAATATTAATTTTAAAACATTTTATAAAGAAGGTAAAACATGGTTAAAAGGTATTTTTTCTAATCATTTTATTATAATAAAAATATTTTTAAACATTTTTAGAATATATTTTTTTAGAAATAAAACGGATTTACGACCAAAGAGATAAATAAAGTCAAATTTCCTTAAAAACATTTTTATAATTATTTTAAGTACCAAATAGTATAAAAATGTTATTATTACTATTAAATATCATTAGTAACCATATTATAAGTTAATTCAGGAGTTTATTGAGATATTGATCATAAGATCTCAACATTGGAATCATAATCATAAACATTCTTGATAAATTATGAGATATAACATACGACTCTTACAACTTTAGTAGAATTGAATCATAATTCTTATTAAATAATATCATTAAATGAAACATATAATATCATTAAAATAATTATATTCATGATATAACATGTCAATGGTTTATTATACACACCTCATAAAAGAAATTAGGTGTGTAACATAACATACGTCTCAAAGAAAGAAAATTGAGAGAAAAATCATTTATCACTTTCGTAAGTTTGAAACGATAAACCCCATGAAAGAGATATCATAAAATGGATATTCAAAGCCGCATAATTTTAATTATGAGAATATTATGGTATTTATATACACCACACAAAAAAATAAGTGGTGAATAATTAATATATCTCACAGAAATAAAAGTCAGACGAGAAAACCTTTACCTCAAGTTCGATTCATAATGTTTATTCTTTATCTTCTAGAATAATGAAATTATATTAATTAATTTCATTACTAATAACCATTTTCAATTTTTTATATTCCTTTTATCTCACTCATTACTTTTTTATATAATACTACTTAATCAATTAGGTTTACGTCGGTTGTTTGGACCATATTTGGATTATGTGTCAAAAAAGAATTTGGTTGGTTGACTATGGTCAAAGTGGTTATTATATAAACATATCCATAATAAATATTATTATATAATTATTTTATTTATACATAAATTATAATTTTAACTCCAATAATGAAAAATGGTTATGAAAAATTGGTTACTCATTAAGATGGTAGGTCATACGTATGCATGAGTAACATTTACATTTTTCAATGATCATTATGGAAAGGAGGTACGTAATATTTTTTTTATTTCAAGAGTTATAATAATATCATATATACCATATATTTTCTCTAAATATACTTATATATGTCATCCTTGTGGTGTGGTGGGGAAAAGAGTCACATAGCTTCGTGAAGGCAGTAGTTCACACGTACTTGAACGATGTTATCAACTTTTTATTGTAAAATATAAAATTATATATTATCATTATATAATGACAAATATTTCATGAATATCATAATTATATAATTTTTATCATTTATATTCAATATCATTACCCTTATAAAATTCCATGTAATGTGTTAGTGAATAATGAATCACCTCGCTTTGTGAGGTGGTTGTCCGTCATACACACGAACCACATTATCATATCCCCTGTGAAATGGAATCCAAAAAAATTATATAAGATATAATGAATCCAAAGTTATAAATAAGTTATAAATATAATATTTATACTTTATATCCATAATAATAATCAACCACGATAGGTAGTAATGGAAAAACAAATGACATCAGTTCGTGAGGCGGTAGTCTGTCATACACATGAATGATGATTTCATAACCCATTTAATGGGAGTGGGAAAAGATTTATGTTATTAAATTAACAAAATAAAGTCTCGGTATTTTTAATATACTGATGTTATTATATAATCATGTTTAAATAAGAATTGGATTAGGTGTATAAATAAATAAAATAAAAATGCATGTTGAAGAATGTTACCTCTTCTTCAGGTATCTGCTTTTGGTTTGCACCAAAAGGCTTCCTAGGTGTGATGTTTACCCAAAATAATGATTATATATTTTTTGGAGTAAATTTTAGAAGTGATTTGGGCATGTCTTTCTTTAACCCAAGAGGTTTTAAGGTGTGAAGAAGATAGAAGGGGTGGCCTTTTATAAGTGGGGGAGAGGACATACTAGGTATTTTTGAAAATAAATGAGTGCTCCCACATTTTTCATATATAAATGGGTCCAACATGAGGAATTATAGAACCTTATAGGTGTAATAGTAAATATATGTCCATAAAATAGTTTTTTGGAAAGTTTATAGGTTATTTTTACACTTATCTATTTAGTATAACCGCGAGGTAAAATGATTTTAACATTAACCATGGTAACTAATTTTTTCTTGTTTCACTGTTCATTTTGGTCAAAAATTTAGTTAACCTTATTAGATAATATAAATTATAATTATTAAAAAAATGGAATCCATTTTTTAAAATATGAGTCACATAAATGGAAATTTTAATTTAAAAATATTCCTGGAGACGAAATGAGAAAGAGGGATTTCAAAGAAATAATGTTCTAAGGTTTACAAAGTTTTTATATCCAATTTCAAAATAAAAATTATTAAAATTACCTAAATTTTATGATTATATATATATATATATAATTTAAAAAATTACTTTAAATCAAATTTAAAAAATATAACATTAAAAAAAATAAACAAAAATGACGTTTTCAATTAGAATATAGTATTTTTACTATTCATCAAAAAAAATAAACTTTTCATAAAATTATCAAAAAAATTCCCAAATATATTTTGTACATGATTATTTCAAAAATTTAGTTTTTTTCGAATATATTTTCTAAATTTTAAAAAAAATTAAAATAAAACCCACTGACGCAACAAAGAAGAAGGTTTTCCAAAAGTGTATTTTTCAAGAACAAGATGATTTAATATTAACTCCATGTCTTATAATAATCATTGTATGAATCTCAATTAAAATTTATTGATATATAATATATACATTTCATTTTAAACATTACTTACTAGGTAATATTATAATTAATTAAAATGTAGAAACATTATGCTCTTTAAAACAGTTTTCAGAAGAAAATAACACTTATTTAAACCCAAAAATAAACTTATAATAAATCAAATATAATATTGATTCAAAATTAATTATGTGGTTTAAATATAACTACATAATACTTATGTTACTTTATAAAATAATGGGACATGTAAATTTCTTAAATTACTAAAAATAAAATATAGTTGTACAAAAATTAGTATTTTTCACTATTCATTGAAAAATGAATATTTTCAGAAAAATTCAAAAATTTCACCTAAATTAAATTTCGATAGTACAATTAAAAAAATGAATTTAATTTTATAAAATAATATTTCTAAAAGTTCTAGAAATTTATTATAGTATTTTTTTCTATGAAAATTAACAAAAATCATTTTAATGAAAACATATTTTTGAAGAATAAAGAACTTTACTAAAAATTGATTGATTATTTACTAAAAATTTATCAAAAATTTATATGGAGTAAGAAATTTATGTATATATATATATATATATATCATAAAGTAGTTAATATTATTCATACCCACTAATTTAATGGTTATGTTATAACGGCTATATATATCAAAGGTCATTTTAGCTTGGTGTTCTGTGTTGAATATGCTATCAAACATAATAATATAGGGGTTTAATCTAATAAAATATATCAAATATGTAATGGAACGGACCTCTCCGGTCCATTATTTTGTGAAAATATGGTGTTTTAGGTGTTCCGGGAGGTCAAGGTGACTTATCCCCAACACTTTTCCAATTTTCCAGTTTGGTGAATAGTTCCAACGGTAGACAGTTGTGAACAGTGCAATGGTAACCTTATCTAAACAGTGTTATTGGTAACCTTCTATGAACAGTTCTATTGGTAACCTCTAATGGTAACCTCTCTTTCCTTTTCCAAATTTCCAATTCTGTGAATATTTCCATCGGTGAACAGTTCTATCGGTAACCTCTAACGGTAACCTCTCTTTCCTTTTCCAAATTTCAAATTTTTTGAATAGTTCCATCGGTGAACAGTTCTATCGGTAACCTCTAATGGTAACCACTCTTTCCTTTTCCAAATTTCCATTTCTTTGAACAGTTACATCGGTGAATAGTTCTATCGGTGAGGTCTAATGATAGCCTCTATCGGTAGCCTCTACCGGTAACCTATATTGGTAACCTCTAACAGCAACCTCTATTTCCTTTGCCAAATTTTGAGTTTTGTGAACAGTTTTTCCATAACGGTGACCTTCTAATGGGGACCTTTTCTTTCCTTTTCCAAATTTTGAGTTCTGTGAATAGTGTTTCCATAACAGTGAAATTTTATTTCCTTTGCCAAATTTTGACTTCTGTGAACAGTGTTTCTAGAACGGTGACCCTCTAATAGTGAAATTTTCTTTCTTTTTCCAAATTTTGAGTTTTTAAATAGTTTTTCTAGAATGGTGACCTTCTAACGGTGAGGTTCATGAACAATGTCTAACGGTGAGGTTCATGAACAGTGTCTAACGGTGAGGTTCATGAATAGTGTCTAACAGTGAGGTTCATGAACAGTGTCTAACAGTAAGGTTCATGAACAGTGTCTAATGGTGAGGTTTATGAATAGTGTCTAACGGTGAGGTTCATGAATAGTGTCTAACGGTGAGGTTCATGAACAGTGTTTTTCCTTTGCCAAATTTTGAGTTCGTGAACAGTGTTTCCAGCTTCCTACAGTTTCGCCCCTTAAGCATTTTCCTTTGACATAAAATGCATTTAAGGCCTCATTTTAAAGACTCTAAGGCCGATTAAAAGGCCATAACTCCTATATTGATTATTCCTAAGTCTTGGGATGTTTTTACTTGGTCAAACCGCATGGTTTAGTGTTATCCAATTTTAATGGGAAATTAAGTGTATCTTAAACCGTCGCTCCATTAAATCTTCTAAAGGGATGGGATATATTCCTCCCTAATTCTTCCTATTTCTTCTCAGATATGAGATTATAAAACCTTTCATTATATTCTATAGGAGATTCATAATCAAACTTTCCTCCTTAGATTAGTTCTGCTCTGTTTTGATGCAACCAAGCTGTATCGATCAATCTTCGATATAAGTATGTTTTATCATCGTTATTTTGGGGTTCATATTCTCCTGTTTCTCCTTTCCATATTATAGCATGTAATCTCCATGCTTCTAATGGGGTTTTCTTGGGTTTTGGTTGGTTTGATCGTACCTTGGCATCCTTGGGTGGATGCAGTTGACGTGAGAGGAGGATCGTGACCCATCGGGTGGATAAAGAACGTCAAGAACTATTTGAGGTAGGGGATTCGTTGCTTCTCTTTTCTTTTATGTGCAACTATATTGTTAGCATGTTTTAAACCACTAGACAACAATGGAATTGACATAATAAATATTTGAACCAGATAAATAAATTTATATCGGTTATATGTTATTTCCCCTTGTTTTCTAGATATTGTGATATCTATGCTTGCTTCATTTAGCTATTCTGTATAAATTAAAATTAGTAAATAATGTAAACTAGAATTAATTGATAACTGTTGGCTATGGATAAATATGCATTTAAATGAATCTAGTTCTTCTTTTTTTAATTTTATTTTAATCAAATTGGTTCAGTAAGCGTGTTTAATTATTTGTGATAGCTTATTAATTAGGTTTCTCAAATTTTGGAACCTATGAATAATAAATATTTTAATCCAAGATGGAATAAAGAACTGATTGTTTAATAATTCCTTGAAGGGTTCTGAGTTACCCTCTTTATTGTAAAAGGGCCAATATCCTAATTGATGTGATGTTTGTGTTCCTATAGCTTGTCTTGTGATGTAATCCTGGATGGTTGTTGTGATATATGGGGGCATGGAAACTTTTGGTTATGGTCACTGATGATGCCTGGAGTGGGGAGATGCATCGGTTTATGCATGTGGGTGTCATAGAGGGCACTAGGGATGATGGAATGGGATGGATTTGATTGTTGGATGCTTGGTGATCCTTATTGGTTGATTATCTGCTTTACTTTTTTCCACTGCTCAAGGTATCTAGTCTTGCTTACCCTTCTTCCGAAAGAGGTAAATATGCAAGGGGTATGCCATGTGCTTTCCGTGTTTAGCTTCTCAAGTAGGGTGGGTCTATACTCTTACTATAGGTGTCAAAGACTCGACGGGTAGTACATCTACTCACTGTGTTGATCCCCCTTGTGTTTAGTAGCATATATTTCTTTTCTAGAATACCTGGGAATACGAGAAAGTAATTCTGAAAAAAATATTTGAATAAATGGTGTTAACCCATGGGGATGGAGTTTTCTAGAACATAATTATGAGGTTGTAATTTTAAAGTGATAGTGGACTTTAGGTGTGATTCTAATGAAATTTAATGTGTAATTGTTCATGGTTAATTAATGTTTACAGAATTAATTAAAATAAAGTGAAACTGGTAAAAAAAATTAATGAAATAATGTATTAAATCTCTTTAAATGGTTGTGTGATTTTAGGATACCTAGTCTTAGAAGTGGAAGCCCGGAGTCCGAGAGACGTTAGCTGCAGTTGAGTCTAAGACTAGGTTATTCCCATAGTGTGGTTGTAAGATATAATATATTCGTTACTTTTTGTGTTTCTATACTCTTATCCACCCTGTTAGTAAGGGAAATTGACACCCCAGGGATTCTGAGCCCTAGGGGGTGTTTTCCCCAACATTCTCGTGGGAGGATGAATGGCTGACAACCCCCTTTGGATCCACTCTCTTCTCTTGGTAGTTACTTGTGTTGGCAGTCACATTGGTTATTTTTTACTATATATGTGTGTAGATAGCTGTAATGGCTTTTGTTTATTCACACACATATATTCTGGATATAGTATCCTATGGACTACTATAGGTGTAATGTGTATGGGTTGTGATGGCTTGAGTATCCTTACTCAGTGTATGGGTTGTAATGGGTTGAGGTATAATACTCGATTTATGATACACATTATGCAGGTTGTGGAGGATCCTAGAAACTACCTAGTTACTTTTATTATATAGATGTGGTGGTTTTGTTGCATGTGGTGCATGTTGTGGTGCTTCGCCCAGGTGTCTGCGGGCAAGCCTTTTTAGAGAGAGATGCTCAAGATGTACGATGTTGGGGCAAAGCAGCAAACCAGTGGGGAAGTATTAGCGGTGTACCCTTGATATTCTTTATTATAAGATATATTAATGTATGAGTTACTTGGTAAGAGTATCCATGGTGAGGTTGGGAACTTAGTATACATGTTTTGGTGATGAGTTAGTTTCACTTGTTGTTTACTATGAATTAGCATGCTTTCTTTACTTTTTCACGAGAGGCTTTGGGGAGGATCCTACTGAGTATACTGTTATACTCACCCTATGTATATACAAACTATTTTTCAGGTCACTTGGAGTAGGTTGGAGATCAAGCTGGTTTCTAATATCTTGGGTTTATAGAAGCTATTCGGGCATGTGGTTGCTACTGTTTTTACTTTCTTTTGGGTACTTGTGGTTTTCGCTTTCCAGTTGTAGTACTTTTTCATGACATTACATTTGTGCACTAGTGTTTTCTTTTATATTTTAGTTCTGAGTTGGAGTTTGTTGGTGTCTATTTTATCTCTCTCTTCCGCATGTGTTCTCTTAGAGGGTAATGCCTCCCATTTGTGTGTTTACTATACCCTCAGTGCTAGTCGCCAACCCAGGGCCTACTGGAGGCGGGACTCAGGGATCATTATCTCCCTTCTCACATTTCTGTCCTAGGAGGGGTACACTTTGTGGGGAGGGGTTCATGACATAGTGATATCAGAGGTCTGGTTGAGGGATAGGATGGAGTTTGGAGTTAGGCACAAGTGAGGTTGCATGGGTTGGTAGGGAAAAGGTGTCATTCATGTTTAGTAAGTGAGGTAAAAACTAGATACTGGATGAGACATAGGCATTTATGCCCCCCTATGATCTAATGTACAGACCTTTAAGTTTACAATGGCTACTAAACAAGGTGATACTAGTTGCAGGGTAGAGACCTAGGAAAGGATCATGCATCATTATTCATTGTTCCTATGTTTGAATGAGTAGAACTTGGGATTGGTTAACCTAAAATTAATAAAAGAAAAAAATTAATTAATTAATGTTGAGTCTTCCATATTCCCGGTTTAAGAGCTCTAATGATTTTTTATTTTTCAAGTATGGCTCCAAGTCAATGTCCTCATTAGGTTTGTGTAGAAAATGTCCAGAAGGATATTCTAGTAGATCTCCTTAGGGTAGAGGTTGAAGACGACAAAACTTGGAGGAAGACACTCTGAGAGTTTAAGTGCCAGAGTCTGCAGAAGTATGAGGGCTCCGTTTCAGATTCATTCATGGAAGACTAGTTAGAGGAGGTCGAGATAGGATTCAGTTCGATCCGTGGTCGGTAGGATCACTGGGTGTCCTTGGTTGTGATGATGCTACGTGGATCAGCAAGGCCATGGTGGTTCTTATTCCTCGGGGATCATGAGAAGTTAGAAATCTCATGGGAGGAGTTCCGAGATAGTTTTAGAGTTGAGTTTCTTTCTTCGACTGTGAAGGCGTCTAGTCACCAGGATCTTCTTACCCTTCAACAGGGGAGCTCCAGTGTTTGGGAGTTTGGAATCCGTTTCAGGAACCTTTTACGATATGCTTCGTACCTCTTACCAGATGAGAAGCCCAGGGCGAGGTATTTCAAGGATCCTTTGCATCCAGAGATCTAGCTCTAGGTCACCCCATTTATGCTGAAGACATATCTTGAGGTGCTGGAGAGGTCAGAGGTTGTCGAGAGGACTTTGTCCAGGACCAGATCATCACAAGAGGGGAATCATCATGATTCCTCACGAAGCAGAGTTGTGTTCCGGGGTTCCCAGTTTTCAAGGAATAAGAGTTTCTTGTTCAGCCGTGGGTAGGTCCCAACCCTTCACATCTCTTTTCTCCATAGGTACCAACTCTCAAGCCTATGTCAAGGTATTAGACGCTTTTTTTTCTTGTGGTGGGTGTGGTCATCAGCAGCGGGAGTACCTGACCTTTCAGAGTGGTCATCTTGCACCAGGTGTTATGCTCCAGGTTTTTCCATTGAGGCAGTTCCAGCCAAGGAAGTAGCAGAATTTTGCACCAGCTTTAGATCAACAGAGGGTAGATGGGGTGGGTATAGAATATCCCCATGATGCTCCCCGTCCTTAGAGAGCAGAGCGCGGCCATGGTGGTGGTCTTCATCAGGGTCAGAGAGGCCGTGGAGGAGGTCTTGGTCAGCTTCATGCTCTAGCATTGCCATCTCCAAGCGAGCCAGACGTCGTTCGAGGTACCCTTTGCTTGTTTTCTACCTTGTTGTATGCCTTGTTTGATTCAGGAGCAACACACTCCTTTATATCACCTACCCTTGTCCATGCTTTGGGACTTGAGGTAGAGAGGCATCCAGTTCCCTTGGCATTAACTATGCCAGTTGGAGGTCAAGCTGAATTTTTTTAAGTATGTAGAGACTTTGAGCTAGTGTTGGGGAAACATCACTCTTGGGGAGATTTCCTATGTTTACGAATACAACCATATGATGTAATCCTTGGTATGGATTGGTTGTATTCGGTGCAGAAAATCATGGATTGCATCAGGAAGAAGGTCTTTTTCCTTGGTGCGGATGGAGATCCTGTGGTGTTTTTTGGCGGGAAAGATCCTCATATGGGTCGTAGGCTTGTTCCGTCCTTATCATCCATGATGTCTGATATGATGTTGAGTTCTTCAGAGGTTCAATAGTTGGTGTTTCCAAGGGTCATAGAAGAGTACCCTGATTTCTTTCTAGAAGAGGTTGTAGCATTACCCCCTCGATGAGAGATCAAGTTTGGGATCGAGCTACAACTAGGAGCATATCCTATCTCTATGTCTCCATATATTTTGGCCCCTTTTGAGTTACGAGAGCTACGTATACAGCTTGATGGTCTGTTACAGTGCGGTTTTGTTTGTCCAAGTGTGTCACCGTGGGGTGCACTAGTTTTGTTCGTGAAGAAGGCCGACGGCAGTTTGCGGTTGTGTGTCGATTATCGTCACTTAAACAAAGTGATAATAAAGAATCACTATCCTCTTCCTTAGATTGATGATTTATTCGATCAAATAAAGGGTTAAATTTAGTTCTCAAAGATCTAATTGCAGTCAGGATATCAACAGATGCATGTGGAGGATGAGGATATCCCGAAGACTGCTTTCCGTTGTCGTCATGGGAATTATGAGTTCATTGTAATGCAATTTGGTGTAAAGAATTCCCCAGCTGTATTCATGGGATTTATGAATGATGTGTTCCATGAGTTCTTTGACAAGTTCGTGGTATTTTTTATCGATGAAATCCTTGTGTACTCCACATCTGAGGAGGAGCATGAAGAGCATCTACAAGCCATTTTGGGAGTTATTCACCAACATCAGCTATTTGGGAAGTTGTCAAAGTTTGATTTTTGGGCTCAAGAAGTCTGTTTCTTGGGGCATGTTGTGTCCTAATAGGGAGTAGCTGTGGATCTATCAAATATATAAGAATTTGTGTCTTGGGAATCCCCCAAGATAGTGTCAGAGGTGCAAAGTTTCCTTGGTCTCACAGGCTACTACAGAAGGTTCAAAGCCAATTTCTCACGAGTTGTGACTCCTTTGACAACTTTGACTAGGAAGGATCAGGAATTCATATGGACTGATCACTGTCAGGTATCATTCGAGTATCTAAACGAGAAGTTATTAAGTGCTCCATTTCTTTTTCTTCTAGTTGAGGGAGTTCAGTTTGATGTTTTCTGCGACACTTCGCATCTGGGGTTAGGTTGTGTTCTCATGCAGCAAAGTTCAATTGTTTCTTATGGGTCTTGGATGTTACATCCCCATGAATGTAACTATTCCACTCACGATCTTGAGTTGGCAGCTGTGGTGTTTTCTCTAAAGTTGTGGAGGCATTACCTAATTGGTGAGCACTCTGTGGTTTTCACCGATCATAAGGGTTTGAGGTATGTTTTCTCCCAGCATGACTTGAACATACGATAGCATCGGTGGATGGAGTTCTTACAGGAATATGACTTTGAGATAACATATAAACCTAGAAAGGGTAATGTTGTAGCTGATGCGCTGAGTCGAAAGTCACTTAGTGATGTTGTGTGTGAATCTGGTGATTCCTGGAGAGTAATGGAAGAACTGTCAGCATTACATCTTGATATGGGAGAAGTTGGGGGTAGAGGTTTTATTTTTCAGATGATGGTACAGTCATCCTTGATGCAGAAGGTGTAAGAGTCCCAGTTGGGGGGTCTTGAGGTGGAGGTCTAGAGAGACCGAGTTGTTTATGGCGAGGCCCCTGATGGTTGGACTGAGGATAAACAACACTGAGTGTTGTATCATGGATGGATTTTTGTTCCTTTGATGATGTGTGAGATTGTTCTCATAGAGTTCCATAGTTCGCCTTTAGCAGTGCATCTTGGCATGACTAAGATGTACCGAGCCTTGAGGATCCTGTTTTGGTGGTCGGGGATGAAGCGTGCAGTTGTAGATTTTGTGTCTCGATGTTTGGTCTACCAAAAGGTGAAGGCTGAACACCGTGTTCCTGGTGGTCTTCTCTAGCCATTAGAGATTCCTCAATGGAAGTGTGAGGACATCTCAATGGACTTTGTTACTGGTTTACCTCAAGCTCCGAGAGTACATGATGTTATTTGGGTGGTAGTGTATCGTTTAACAAAATCATCCCACTTTATAGCGATCAAGGAGTCGAGCTCAGTGGAAGTTTTTTCATGGAAGTATCTAGATAAGGTGGTGAGACTTCATGGAGTCCCAATGATGATAATTTCTAATCCAGACCCTTGTTTTACCTATAGGGTGTGGAGAGGTCTCCAACATGCTTTTGGTTCTCAACTATTCCTTAGCACTGCTTTTCATCCTCAAACGGACGGTCAGACAGAGTGAACCATCCAGACTCTTGAAGACATGTTACGCTCTTGTGTTCTTGATTTTGGAGGTTCATGGATGAAGCACTTACCCTTGGTGGAGTTTTCTTATAATAATAGTTTTCACTCCACCATACGTATGGAACCATTTTAAGCCTTGTATGGTCGACCTTTCCTTTCTCCCTTGTGCTGGACTGGGGTCGGAGATTCAGCAATTCTTAGACCGAAACTAGTTCATAATACAACAGATATGGTTCAGGTGATTCATGAGAGGATGAAGAAAACACAAGATCATTAGAAATCATATGTCGATCAAAGGAGGAGGCCCTTAGATTTTTTATGTTGGGGATCATGTGTTTATAAAGGTGACTCCCTGTCGTGGGAAGTGAAGGTTTGGTCATGGGAGTAAGATTCCTCCCCTCTTTTTTGGGCCTTTCGAGGTGTTAGCTCGTGTTGGTGTTGTGGCGTATCGAGTAGCACTTCCCCTGTAGATGTGTCGGATACATGATATTTTTCATGTATCACAGCTTTGTCGTTATCTTCATGATGACTCTCACATCATCAATTGGGGAGGGATCAATGTTGATGATGATGCAACCTTTGAGGAGCGACATGTGAAGATCCATGACCGCAAGGAGAAGGTGTTGTGTGGGTGTTCTATCCCCTTGGTTCGTGTCTTGTGGCGACACGATGGTGTGGAGGAGAGTACCTGGGAATGTGAGTCACAGATACATTCTCAGTACCCATAGTTGTTTGATTTTTAACTCTTTTTATGTGTTGATGTAGCCCTTGTGGTTATAAACCATTCATGTTTATGAGATATCTTCTTTTGAGGATTTTGTGGCTTGCTCTCTTTTGAGAGTTATCTCGATGGGTGGTTGTTTGGACCCCATTTCATTTTCACTTTAGGTGGGTTTTGAATTCTTGATGATGAGAATGTTTTCAGAGGTATCTGATGTAATGTCCTGGACCTCTCTGGTCCATTCCTTTATGAAAATATGGTGTTTGATGTGTTCCGGGAGGTCAAGGTGACTTATCTCCAACACTTTTCCAATTTTCTAGTTCAGTGAACAGTTCCAATGGTAGAAAGTTGTGAACAATGCAATGGTAACCTTCTCAAAATGGTGTTATCGGTAACCTTTTGTGAACAGTTCCATCATTGAACAGCTCTACTGGTAACCTCTAACAGTAACCTCTCTTTCCTTTTCCAAATTTACAATCCTATGAAAAGTTCCATCAGTGAATAGTTCTATCGGTAACCTCTAATAATAACCTCTCCTTCCTTTGCCAAATTTCCAATTCTGTGAACAATTCCTTTGGTGAATAGTTTTATCAGTAACCTCTATTTACTTTTCCCAATTTCCATTCTTTGAACAGTTCCATGGGTGAACAGTTCTATCGGTGAGGTCTAACGGTAACCTCTATCAGTAGCCTCTATCGGTAACCTCTATCGGTAACCTCTAACGGTAACCTCTATTTCCTTTGCCAAATTTTGAGTTCTGTGAACAGTTTTTCCATAACGGTGGCCTTTTCTTCCCTTTACCAAATTTTGAGTTATGTGAACAGTGTTTCCATAATGGTGTCCTTCTAACGGTGACCTTTTCTTTACTTTTCCAAATTTTGAGTTCAGTGAACAGTGTTTCCAGAACGGTGACCTTCTAACGGTGAACTTTTCTTTCCTTTTCCAAATTTTGAGTTTGTGAACAGTGTTTCCAGAATGGTGACCTTCTAATAGTGAGGTTTATGAATAGTGTCTAATGGTGAGGTTCATGAACAGTGTCTAATAGTGAGGTTCATGAACAGTGTCTAATGGTGAGGATCATGAATAGTGTCTAACGGTGAGGTTCATGAACAGTGTCTAACGGTGAGGTTCATGAACAGTTTCTAATGGTGAGGTTCATGAATAGTGTCTAACAGTGAGGTTCATGAATAGTGTTTTTTCTTTGCCAAATTTTGAGTTCATGAATAGTGTTTCCAGCTTCCTGCAGTTTCTCCCCTTTAGCATTTTCCTTTGATGTAAAATGCATTTAAAGCCTCATTTCAAGGACTCTAAGGTTGATTGAAAGGACATAACTCTTATATTAATTATTCCTAAGGATCGGGATATTTTTACTTGGTCAAACCGCATGGTTTAATGCGATTTGCTTTTAATGGGAAATTAAGTGTTTCTTAAATCGTCACTCCATTAAATCTTCTAAAGGGACGAGATATATTCCTCCCTAATTCTTCCTCTTTGTTCTTGGCTATGAGATGCTAAAACCTTTCATTCTATTCTATAGTAGATTCATAATCAAACTTTCCTCCTCAGATTGGTTCTACTCTGTTTTGATGCATCCAAGATGTATCGATCAATCTTTGATATAAGGTATGTTTATCATCGTTCTTTTGGGGTTCATATTATCTAGTTTCTCCATTCCATATTATATCATTTAATCTAAAAGATTATAATGGGGTTTTCTTGGGTTTCAGTTGGTTTGGTCGTACCATGGCATCCTCGGGTGGATGCAGTTGATGCGAGAGGAGGATTGTGACCCGTCGGGTGGATAAAGAACGTCAAGAACTGTTTGAGGTAGGGGATTTATTGCTTCTCTTTTATTTTACGTGCAACTGTATTTTTAGCATGTTTTATCCCACTATACAATAATATAGTTTACATAATAAATATTTGAACTGGATAAATAAATTTATATCGGCCGTATGTTGTTTCCCCTTGTTAACTAGAAAGTGTGATATCCATGCTTGCTTCGTTTAGCTGTTCTTTCTTAATGAAAATTGGTAAAGAACGTAAACCAGAATTAATTGATAACTATTGGCTATCGATAAAGAGTCATGTAAATGAATCTAGTTTTCTTGTTTTAATTTGATTTTAATCAAATTGGTGTAGTAAGTATGTTTCATTATTTTTGATAGCTTAATGATTAGGTTTCCCAAATTTCAGAACCTATGAATAATAAATCCGTTAATTCAAGATGGATTAAAGAACTGATTGTTTGATAATTCCTTGAATGGTTTTGAGTTACCCTCTTGATTTTCAAAGGGCCAATAGCCCAATTAATGCAATGTTTGTTTTTATGCTGTTTGCGCTATGATTTGAGCCTGGATGGCTATTGTGATATGTGGGGGCATGGAGGCTTTTGGTTGTGGTAGAAGATGACGCCTAGAGTGGCGAGATGCATCAGTTTATGCATGTGGGTGTCGGGGAGGACACTAGGGATGATGGAATGGGATGGATGTGATTGTTGGATGCTTGTTGATCCTTATTGGTTGATTATCTGCTTTACTTTTCTCCATTGCTTAAGGAAGCTGGTCTTGCTTACCCTTCTTCCAAAATAGGTGAAGATGCGTGGGGTATGCCATGTTCTTTCCGTGTTTAGCTTCTCAAGGGAGGATGGGTTGACACTCTTTCTATAGGCAAAAAATACTCAACGGGTAGTACATTTACTCACCGTGTTGATCCCCCTTATGTTTCGTAGCATAGATTTATTTTCTATAATGCCTGGGAATATGTGAAAGTAATTATGTAATAAATATTTGAATAAAAGGTGTTAACCCATGTGGTTGGAGTTTTCTAGAACATAATGATGAGGTTGTAATTTTAAAGGGACAGTGGACTTTGGGTGTGATGCTAATGAAATTTAATGTGGAATTGTTCATGGTTAATTAATGTTTAATGAATTAATTAATATAAAGTGAAACTGTTAAAAAAAGGAATGAAATAGAGTATTAAAGCTCTTTAAATGTTTGTGTGCTTATAGGATACCTAGTCTTAGAAGTGGAAGCCCAGAGTCTGAGAGACGTTTTCAGCAGTTGAGTCTAAGACTAGGTTATGCCCATAGGGTGGTTGTGAGATATAGTATATTCTATACTTTTCTGTTTCTATACGCTACTTCACCCTGTCATTAAGGGAAACTGACACCCCGGGGATTCTGAGCCATGGGGGGTGTTTTCCCCAACATTCTGGTGGGAGGATGAATGGATGACTACCCCCTTTGGCCTCACTCTCTTCTCTTGGTAATTACTTGTTTTGGAAGGCACATTGGTTAGTTTTCCCCATATATGTGTGTAGAGGGTTGTAATGGATTGTGGTTATTCACACACATATATTCTGGATATAGTATCGTATGGACTACTATAGTTGTAACGTGTATATGTTGTGATGGCTTGAGGATCCTTACTCGGTGTATGGGCTGTAATGGCTTGAGGTATAATACCCGATGTATGATACACGTTATGCGGGCTATGGTGGCTCCTAGAAACTACCTGGTTACTTTTCTTATGTGGATGTGTTGGTTTTTTTGCACAAGGTGCATGTTGTGGTGCTTTGCCCAGGTGTCTGCGGGCAAGACTTTTTGGAGAGAGATGCTTAGAATGTGAGACATTGGGGAAAAGTGGAAAAATAGTGGGGAAGTAGTAGCAGGGTACCCTTGATATTCTTTATTATTTGATATATTCTTATATGCGTTACTTGGTGAGAGTAGCCATGGTGAGTTTGGGAACTTAGTATACTGGTTTAGGTGACGAGTTAGTTTCACTTGTTGTTCACTGTGATTTAGCATGCTTTATTTACTTTTGCACAAGAGGCTTCGGGGAGGATCCTACTGAGTATACTGTTATACTCACCCTATGTATATACATATTGTTTTTTAGGTCACCTGGAATAGGTTGGAGATCAAGCTAGTTTCTACTAGCTTGGGGTTACAGGAGCTGTTCGGGCTTGTGGTTGATGTTGTTTTTACTTTATTTTGGGTAAATGTGGTTTTCCCCTTCTAGTTTTAGTACTTTTGCATGACATTACATATGTGCACTTGGGTTTTCTTTTATATTTCAATTCTGAGTTGGAGTTGGTTGGTGTCTATATTATCTCTCTCTTCTGCATGTTTTCTCTTAAAGGGTAATTCCTCCCATTTGTGTGTTTACTATACCCTCGGTGCTAGTCGCCAACCTATGGCCTACTGGAGGAGAGACTCGGGGATCATTATCTCCCTTCTCACATTGTCAGCCATGGAGGGGTACACTTTTTGGGGAGGGGGTCGTGACAAAATAGGTCCAATTTATTCTAAAAGAAATATATTTTAAATTATTAGGGTGTTATATTCTCTTCTAAGCTTGGTTTTTCATCTCACATAAATTATTGAACATAATTTTATTCTTTTAAAATATCGGGGGGTTACAATACAAAGGTCATATGGAATAACTCATAATTAGGTTTCTAAGTGTGAGAACATTAGTTTAAAGTGAAGATATAAAAATTGAAGGAAATATTGAATAATTATAGATAGTGATAGAGGTTATTGATCATGAAAAAGTGAATTGTCAATGTAAAGTTAAGGTTATGAAAACTATAAATCTATTAAGATTTAAAAGACCATATGATTCATAGGATATGACAATAATAGAATAAAATTTTTGTTTTAAAATCCTTTTCCTAGTGTAGGGGAATTATTTTACTATCAAATAATATAATTAAATATACTTGATACATTTCAATTTCATAATTACAGTTTCATCCTTTGGTTGTGCTTCGATCAATTTCCGATTCATCTCTTACTCTAAGAAATGAATATTAAAAAATGAATTTTTTATACATGAATCAATAAAATTCAATTTTAACAGATCTTAAGATCCATATTATAATTATAATTTAATCATTTTATCTATACTTATTATTATAACAAAATCGTTTGTATAGGTTATCCAATATGTATAAATCTTCATATGATAAAGTAATACATTTATTACTTAATCCTCATCCAAAGTTCAACTTAAACCACTAAATAAATGGTTAACCTCATAACCCTTCAAAAATATCAATATCCAAATCATTATAAATAATGTCACTAAATTTCCAAAATTAACTATTCATTAATCCCTCAAACAACATGAAGTGTCTATTAATCGTCACATATAAAACATGTGAATATCTTCATCATATATTCTCTTGAAACATGGTAATAAAGTAAATTACCATAAAACCTTATGTAAAACATACATGATTCTTTATTACTTAAATAAAATATAGATTATTTGATATATCCCTTAAATTAAAAAAAAATTAACTCCATTAATGATATCATCAACCACATCTTCAAAAAAATAATCAATTCCAAGGTAGTCAGTACTATCCAATTTAATTTATCTATATCAACCATATATTTATACCAACATAATTAACTTAATATCAAGAATATGTTAAGTGTTATCTTTACTTTAATCGTGTGTTTTCCAAGAAGATAAACTTTTCATAGAATAATTTTTCTTGGTCATTGACACCATTCAACATACGCTTTCAAATATTTAATGAAAAAGTAATACATTCCAATACTTATACATTTCATAATTATTATAACTAGAATGTAAATAATAAAATACTTTTACAACATATTTCATGGATCCAAATACACAAGAACAATAATCATTCCACTTTATTTTTATCAATAACATAAGTTTTGCCTTGATCTCTTATATTCTTCTGAGTTATATTCCCTTTATTCTTGAGGAATTCATTTACGTAGTACCCCATCACCTTACATTAGAAGCATTACACATTGGTACGTTCTTTCTTTCCTTTGAAATTACGAGTATGATGGCCTTTTCCCCAAACTTGAAGAAAAATCCTTTTCCTTTTAAGCATGTACCAAGGTGTTTCCTTCCACAAGTATCACATGTTGTAAAATCCTTGTTTCCCTTATTCCCTTTATCCATCATTTTTTGGGTTATCATCTTCTTATCCTTCTTCCCATTAAAGTCATAATACTTGGAGAGTTATTTCTATGTCTGTATAGCACATGATATTATATCCTTGTATGATGAAAACTTTTGTGAGACTAGCACCCTTTGGAGGATCGTCTTAATACTATAAAATAAATGGTTAATATTTCTCTATGGGTTATGTATGTAGTCTGTAACATGTATTTATAACCTTGTAAAGATGGATTCCTACTTAGAAAAATTTCCTCTTTTTTCTATCTTAGACTCAAGAATTGTATTTCCATATCCTCTAGTTACTAATGAGGAAAATATTTTTCCAAGAATAGTACCTTGAAATCCTTTAATTCAATGTTTTATATTCTCTTTTTTAAATGTTGAGGGTTAATACCCCTTTATTTAACATAAAATAAATTATATCTCTTTTAAAACTTGGAAAAGAGGAAACCAGTTACAAGAAAGGAAAAAATTACTTAAAAAACAAGACACAAAGGCTATAATGATCTCGCAAGTCTAAAAGAAGAAAACATCAAGGAAAGAAACATTGATCCTTCATGTTTTGAATCAATAACAAACACTGATCCACATTTCCAAATTGATTATAAAATTACATAAGAACTTTTTTCATTTCACTACTTCCCAGAGAAAAAAATATATTATCTAAGAAACTTATCCTTTACTCAGTTAAAATTAGATTTTTACTCCCATTGAATGATGGAGGTTTCAAATGCTTGAATTGGTATAACATTGTTACATGGCATGGTGGATTAATAGGTATAACTATAGAGTAAAAGTTATTACTCATAACATGATTCATCTTTTCCAATGTGGTTATAATTTGAGTAGTTCCAACTGTAGCTCCAGATTCATTATATTTCCCAAGAGTAAAATCCCTACATAGATTATATATATTGATATGGTTAACATTCCTTCTGTTATATACCATTTTTAAAAAATTAAATAAATTATATTATATCATACCATTATGAAACATAATGTATAATCCCAAAAATAGTGAAACACTTACCATATATTGAAAAATTTATGAATAGATAATCTCATCATCATAAACATGGTTTCCTTGGGATATATTTATTTTAAACTAATTTGTAATGGTTTCTAAATAAAATGTGATTTATCATAAGCATATCCCATGGGAGGGTAAAACTAGGTGTGCATTAAGACCCATTTTCATGTATAGGTGACAATCAAGTCAATCCCAATGCACCCTTTTCAGAGTTATTACCCTGAGGTATATCTATTTAAAAACCACATCCACTTATAGAATCCATATTAGGATGTATTGAAATAAAAAACAGCATAGTCTCTTCCTTAACAAATTTTTAGGATGTTATTGTATACTTAACTTCAAATTTTATCATATGGTTATGTTACTTAATCTATTCTTTCCTAAATCTAGTTCCTAAGGTTTCTACTAAACTTCTTCAAATACAAACTATAGAAACCCTGACCCCAGTAGCCCAGATTCAGTCTCTACTTTATTACATTGGCATAAGATACAAGGATTCACATCTCGAATGACCAAATAGTTTAGTAGTCTTGGTAAACTAGATGCATAAAATTGACATTATATTTTAAAACATAAAATTTAAAAAAAAAATTGATAAATAAATTATTCCAATTATTTTATCCCTGCATATCAATCACAAAACACTTCCTCGTATCCTGGGGAAAATAAAAAATAAGAAATGTGTGATATTAGATGCTTAGTATGGGTAACCGTACATTAAATGATATGAATAAATAAGGAATAATCAATATAGAATGTTAAAAAACTAAAACAAATTAAAGTTAATAAATAACTTGACCATAATATGGAAATATTAAATTATGATCCAATAATTACATATAAATAATCACATCAACATGAAACTTAACCATTGATATTATAATTAATCAAATAATCATATGAAATTTCAATTTATGAATTCATAATGATGGAATGCATAACTATAGACATCTAAAGCATATCATAGATTCCTTATTTTAAGAAATATAATACCTTCAAGGCCTTTTTCGAATACATTTATATAAATGGGTATGACCTCAGCCAAAAACCAATATAGTTTGTCTTAGGAGACCTATAAGTGCATCGAGGGGCTATAGCCGGCTTTTCCCATCACATACTAAGTATAATTCATTCCTCATATAAAAGGGTTGATATATAATCAATATAAATATTAGCATTTAAAACTAACATATAAAATTTTAAAACTTACCCTAATCAATAAACATAATCATAAACCATCCAAAGTAAAATGGTGAATGGTAAAAAAATGTACATCTATTATAAAATTGATCATAAACCATCCAAATAAATAATAATGATGGTATCAATACAACATATCCTCAGTGTATCATAAGTAAAATAGAAAATTTATGTCATTGATGAATAGAAATTCCATAAAAATTTTATTAATATCATTTGTGAGGAAAATAAATTTTTACTTTTATAATCACATTTTAAAACAAAACGTTCAAAAAACATCTTGAAAATACTTTAATTTTAAAATAAAATTTAAAATTTTTAAAATAATATTTAAAACATTTAGTGGTCATGACGGTGGAAAATTTCATTTATTCCTTACACATCAAAACAAAAAATCCTTTCACATTTTGAGTAAAATACACATGGTTATTGTTCTAAAAATGATATGAATATTCCTTTAAAAAAAAATTTAAAAAGTAAAAAGGGTTAAAATTTCTTTAATAAATAATTTTTGAAAAGTTTAAAAACATTTTTTTAAATCATATTTAGAAAATATGAGTTTTTATGAAGAAATATTTCCAATCTAAGGGAGAAATAATGTTGGGTTTTCTTAAAAATATTTTTTCAATAATTTTAAGTACCAAAGAGTGTAAAAAAGGTACTATTACTTGAAAATTTTAATGAATAATTAGTGATAAGGAAAGAAAATTTCTTTTAAGATATAAATATTAAATAATTTATCTAAGGGAGTCGTAAACATACACAATACTAAATAATGATGAGATTCTGAAATAAAATCTTACCACTTTGATAACTTCCTAATCATAATCCCCATAAAATAAATGACATCAAATGAAAATTTATATTCCATGAATATAAATATATTCATGATATAACATATCAAATTGTTGGTATATACATCATATAAAAAAATAAGTGGTGAATATGGAATAAGGCTCATTGAAGTAAATGTGAGACTAGATTCCCTTACCTTGAGTTTGACTCATCACGTACGTTCCTTATCTTCTTAAAAAATAAAATTTTGTTAATTATTTACTTTATTAAGAACCTTTTTAAAGTTTATTATTCCTTTTATTTCACTTATTACTATGTTATATATGATTATGTAATCAATTAAATTTATATCGGATGTTTCGAAAATATTTGGATTATGTGTCAAAATTGACATTGGTAGGTTGACTATGGTCAAGGAGGACATAATTTAAAGATATAAAAAATAATAACAATGACATAATTATCCAATAAAATTTTAAAATCAATCATGAAATATGGTTATAAAAAAATAACTATGTTATAATCATGGAGATGGTAGGTCATACAAACGCATGAGTAACGTTTCCATTTTTCAATGATCATTATAGAAAGAAGATAAGTAATATTTTATCTACACATAATTATAATAATATAATATATAACATATTATTTCTTTAAATATACTCATATATACCATCCATTTTGTGTGTTTATGAAAATAGATTCACATCGCTTTGTGAAGGCGACAGTCCACACGTATACACATGACGTTATCATTTTTCAATGTAAGAAATAAAATGGTATTTTATCTTTTAAGTGTTGGGACCACTTTGTATATGAAGATTGTATTTGTTGTCAACAGTTGTCAATGCTGGTCAAAATGAAGAAGGATATGAAGAAGAACTCCAAAGTTAATGGAGATCGGTTGAAGTGAAGTTGCATGGAGAATTGTTATGGAATCATAGCATTGGATTTCATAATTGAGCAATTCTCTTAGATGATCAATTCAGACGATTGTTGAGCTTATCCTAAGTTCAAAGAACATGTGTCAATGGTGACACATTGTTTACAATAATGAAGAATGGAGAAGTATCATCCATTTGAGGATGATTGGAGCAGAATGGTGAATTATCATCTATCTAAGGATGGTTGAAGAAGAATGAGGATTTGAAGAAGACAATGCAATGATTTATGATTGCATGTGAACCATGCAAGAGCTTACTTGAAGAATAGAATCATATGATTTGAAGAATGATGGTTATGAAGAATGAAAATGTGGAAGGGCTTGACATTCTGAGGTAGACAGGCATTTCACATTGTATCTAAATCAGACGATGCTTTGCTGGTATGTATTTCACACAAATCATGAGTTAGGAGAACTTGTGATGTAAGCCTTATGAAGGAAAGGGGGAGAAACGATGATGCCAGTCATATAATGTTATGATTGGAAGGAATGATGCTGCTGGAAGATAGGAAAGATTCAGTTCCCATTGCAACTCTGACGATGCTTAAGCTGATCTATCAAAGGATAAGTATCACGATAGTTGGATTCGTGATAAGAGCAGAAGAATGGTTATGGGAAGCAGTAAAGAGACAACATGACAAAGCAATAGACAATCTGGGGATGGCAGAAAAGCACAGTTTAAGGTGGCGCCGTTTTCCAGTGTTTGCCAAATTTTAGGGCCTGAAAATCGGGAGATGAAGAAATGTGCTTGGCAATGGATGTTGCGCATAAGATTGAAGATGGTTTATACGTGCAAAAGAGTTATTCAAGGTCAGAACGTTGAAAAATGACAAAGGAATAGAGTGCGCGGAAATTTAGGCATGTTTCGCGCAAAAATAAAGTGGTGCGCGAAATATCTGCGGGATGCGCGAAATAGTTGCGGGTTGCGCGAAAAATCTGCGGGATGCGCGAAATATTGGCATGGTGCGCGAAATTGAGGAATGAAGTTTTCGCGCAAATGATGGTTCGAGATCAGAAGATCAAAAATTGGCAAAGGCATAAAATGCGCGAAATATTGGAGCAATGCGCGAAATTTGATGTTGCAGGAAAGATTGGGTTTGCGCGCAATATGGAACGCGGTGCGGAATTTTGCGCGCAATTGGTGCTTCATGCTTAGAAGAATAAAAAATGACAAAGGCATGAGGTGCGCGAAATATTGAAGCATGGCGCGAAATATGAAGTTTCATAAAAGAGTTTTTACGCGCATGGAGGAGGTTTTACGCGCAGGAAGAGGTTTTTATGCGCAAGGTCAAAACTGCCTATAAATATGGGGTGAACCCCTCTCATTAGTCAAGACTCGACACTTAGACAAATCCCGAGCTCTGGCGCGCGGAAAAATTGTAGTATAGAGTATTGCGCGAAAAGAAGAAGTGCTGCGCGAAAAAGGAACTGCTGCGCGAAATAGGAAGTTCTGCGCGAAAAAGAAGAGTTCCGCGAAAAAGGTTTTTCGCGCCAAAAGGTGTTTTTCCGCGCAAGGCTAGAATTTTATGCGCAAGTCGCCTAGAAGGGTGCGCGAAAAATTTGAGGGTACCGCAGGCCTTCGATTGGTGCATTGCACTCTCGAAGCAGCTTTGTGAAGAAGAATGAACTGTGAACCATTCGGTTTCACAAAGCGAAGTTGAACCGCACTCACATGACTGGTGTTTAAAACTCTCATTGTGCTTTGCGAAGTGAAGAAGAACTAGACGTGAAATTGAACTCATATCTGCACAAAGGAAGAATTCAGTATACCAATACACTCAGGTGTTGGTATTGAGAAGAGAAGGAAGAGAAGAAGAAGAACAGAGTATGCCCAACTGAAGGCTAACAATTATTCAGGGCAGTTTAATTCAGATGATGCTTTGTGAGTAGATCTTCAGTGTCTGAATAATCACATTGGTGTATGTGATTCTAGCTAAAGAAAGAAGGTGATTAGTGCAGTCAGTTGTTGCACTAAGAGGAAGAAGGAAGAAGAACTAGTGCAGTTTGTCTTTGCACTAGAGATGAAGAGAAAGTAAGAAGAGAATTGCTTGCCTACTGCTTTGCAAGTAATCAAGTGAACAGCACTACAATAGATCAAGAGCAGAACCAACCTTTTCAAGAAGGAAGAAGACTGTCTCGATAGGCAGTATAAAGAACCAGCTAGAGGCTGTAAGTTGGACTTGGCTTTCACCAGTCCAGGGAAGAGGATTGTTTCCCACCCCCCTCCAAAGTGTAGGGACTCACACTGGCTAGAGGATTGTTTTCCTAGCCACTCCAGTGTAACAGCATTTTACTTTATAGTGGAGAATCCATGCAGTGGTCATACCCATGCATGGCAAGGACGTAGCTACTCTTATTGAGTGGTGAACCTTGTAAAAATATCGTGTGCACATTTTTACTGCTTTCTATTATTGCATGCGATAGGGAAAAGAGAATAAGAGAATCAAGATCCTAACAGGTCTAGAGGTACAGGGATAAAAGTTGGAATTTGTTTAAAAAGTCCCCAACACTGATTCACCCCCCCTCTCAGTGTTAGGTATATCCCAAACTGGTCCTTTCATTAAGAATGATAAATATGTAATTAATATCATATTTATTTTATTTAAATCATATATATTGATTAAAATTATCCATATTACTTTCAATTTAAATAATTAGTGAGAAATGAATAACATTTCTTTGTGAGGTGGTAGTCTGTCGTACACAGGAACGACATTATCATATCCCCTACAGAATGGAAAGTAAAAAAATTTATATATGATATACTAGCTCAAGAGTTATAATTATGATATAAATATCATATATATAATTTATATCCATTTTCATACCCAACCGTGATAATTTATTATTGAAAACAATTCCCAACGGTTCACGAAGAGGTAGTTCATCATACACACAAGCAACGTTGTCATTTCACATTTGAGGGAGGAGGAGATGGATACATTTTATTCCCTTAACATAATAACATATTAGTAAATTGGATATAATTTTTTATTATATAATCATAAATTAATAATATTTTAAGGTGGTGGAAGAAGAAATAAATGAAAAATGTATAGTTAGAAATTTTACCTCTTCTTGGAACACCTCTTTAGGATTATACCTAAATTATTCCTAGAATATATTTATGGACAAACCAAGGAATATAGGATGAGGGGATGGAAGTTTTTAAGTGATTTGGATAGGTATTTTCTAAACCAAAATGGTTTAATGGCGTTAATAGGATAGGATATGTTTGGCCATTTATAAGTGAGGTGAGTGGAATACTTGTAATTTTTGAAAATAACAAGATTTACCCACATTTTTGGCAAGTCAAAAAGGTCAAAAATAGAGTATTATAAATAAATATACAAGATAAGGTATAAATATTTCTATAAAATATATTTTAGAGAAGTTTTTAGGTCATTTTAACCCTTATTTTTTAGTATAACCACAAGGTAAATAATTTTTTACCTTAACCATGATAAATAATTTTTAATATTTTCCCTATTCATTTTGGTCAAAAATTCAGATGAAATTATTACATACTATAAATTATTCTGATTCAAAAAAATTAATACATTTTTAAAAATTACATTCATAAAATTGGTAAAATTTAATATAAAATTAATCCCGCAAACGTGATGAGAAAGTGGGTTTTCAAAGATAAAATATATGAAAGTTTACAAAGTTTTTATATCAAAATTAAATATGAAAATAATTAAAATGAAATAAATTTTATTAATAGATATATAATTCATCTAATTTTACTTTAAAACAAATTTAAAATATAAATTTATATTATAAAAAATTTATAAAAAATGGAAGTTTTCATTTAAAATTCAGTATTTTTCACTATTCATCAAAAAATGAAACTTTTCAGAAAAATATCAAAAATTAACCATAAGATAATTTAGATATTTTTATTTTAAGATTTAATTATATTTTAAAAATTATGAAATATTTTAAAATTGTTTATAAATTATGTACGCAACTAAACCACCTTTTAGAAAAATACAGTTTCTCAGAAAACATTTTTTTCTTTCAAATAGTTCTAATTTTATCTCTAATAAATAGATATACATTATATTTTTTTATACATGTTTAAACCATATAACTTTCATAATTTATTTATTACTATTCATACCTTCCAACTTAATAGATAGGTTATAATAGTCATGTTTAAATTATAATATTTTAATAGAGTATCGTGTTTTGTTCAAACTCGATGTTGTGTGAATTGAAAGCTATAAAAGAGATTGAATTTTTTAAAAGAAAATATATTTTAAAGTCTTGGGATGTTATATTCCCTTTCAAAAATACTTTTGTTTTTCACACACTCTATATAATATGATTTTAATTTTTTAAAATCTCATGATGTGACAAAATAAATTGTTGTGTTAAATCGGACTACACGGCCTATAGCTTGTGTTCAAGTTGTGTAATAGGATTTTGTATTATATTTAATTATTAATTAATTACTGTGTAAATTTATAACAACGTGTTTATGGTTCTTAAAAACATCATGTATTTAATAATAACATTAGAATCATATACATCCATCATATATTCAAGTCATACCATGTTCCCTTATATATCAAGTTAATTTCTCATTTTACATATGGAATTACACACTATGTATTACTCGACACACCCTAAAAGTGCACAGTATGCTAAAAAGACCATAAAATATGGTGGGTAGTTTAAATGGGTACATAGTTTGTTGCCTCCATGTACCCACCATGTACATGATTAATTTTAAATAAAATTAATTAGTTTATTTTAAAAAAATTGAATGGGTATCATAGGACTGTTTACATGTACATTAAGAAAAAAAATGAATATTTTAATTAAAGATGATTAATTTAATTAATTCAATATATTTTATCATAATTAAATAATGAATTGAAATTAATTCCATCAATTTTTTAAAAAATTTATTCATTGCATGTGTGGATGATCATGAGCTTGACTAGTATCCTTATACGTCAGTTTATTTTAATTTATTTATTATTTCATGGTTTTTTTAATAATTGTTATTAAATTAAAATGATGATATATTTTTCATACTCTCATATTATTATGTAAGGGTTGGTGTGTATTTAGTTTTTTTATATAATCCCCCTTAACCAATCCTTTGGTTCCCCTCACCTACATGTGAGTAAAAGCATATATAAAGGAAGAATATTTTAGGTGATTGGAGTTGATCCAAGATGGAGTCATGATGAAACCGAACAAGGATTTAAAAAAGAGTACATGTTGAATATTTTCAACTTTAACCAGTATTGGCTAAAAGGAGTTATTCCTCTAGGGTAAAGGATAATTTTATCATCTACTTGATAAACCAGCCATTATGAAAGTTCATAAATATAAAAAATAAATTTTTTTTATTTCTCACTAGTTTCATGGTTAATAATTTTTTGATGATTTATCACAATCAAATTAATAAAATAAATTAACTATCATGCAATATAGAATTAAAATAAATTTTATTATTTGTAAATATTTTTTCCCGACATGGTTAATCACTTAATTAAAATCCACTCAATATTAACAAGAATGTAATAGTATCAAATGGAAAATTTATTCATAATAATAAAAATCTGTTAATTAAAATATTATGTCAATATATCCTTCCATTACCTGAATTATAATGGAACCATTATATAAAAGTGTTGGTATGACCCTCATTAGGAAACTTCCATTTAATGGGGAGTTCTAATAAAGGTTTGGGGTTGAATTAAATAATTTCTCATCAAGAGAAGTATCCTTATCTAGAATTGGTATAAATTTGGTGGAAAGTGGTGAGGAAATTTGGGTCAATTATATTAGGATTAGGAGTCTATTCAATGTATCATGGAGATGTTAGTTAATATAGTTTGAAATACCCACCAACCTAAATATAGTTGTGTAATTTACTGGGACCTCACTTAGGTTATCATATGGGAAATATGGATATTTTCCACTATAATGTCCATGTGATAGTACATTTTAAATCCAATGGTGATGGATATTGAGATTTTAGAAAATTTGGTATATTAATAAATGAAAATTTTATTAAGTCACTTATGGTAATCAAGATAAAGTACTAATAACTTGTTCTTATTTTATTATAACATATGGAAATTTATATGACTACCACATTATTGTAGTGATCGATATTGAAGAAATATAATCTCCTTATCAAAATGGAATGACCAAAGTGGTATAAAAACTTGTCTATTGTACCATTCCAAGAGTTGAAATTATATGTGATGGAATCCCTACTTCCCAAGACTTCTCTCAATAAGGAATGCGGGGATGAATTATATATCTACTAAAAACACCTAGTTAATTCACTAGAAAACTAGTGTTTAATGTTATGTTTCATGACTAGTGAGATTCAAAAGAAATAAAATGGATGTTTATATTATATTGGATCATTTTCATGATCTATATCAGAAGAAGGCCATACAAGATAGATAAGATATCTCTAAGGTACTATTCATGTTCAAGATTAGAGAATGGGCACTCGTTGGGCCTCATGTAGTCAAAATTATTTGATACCTTGAGCACTTGGACATTTTGAGATTTAATTTTATAGATGAGTTGCACACCAATCTATAGTTATCCTTACTACCATCAAGCGTAACTAGGTTATTTGAAATTATATTATAAAAAAACTTGATAATTCTCTACTAGATCTTCTTACCTTAATTAACCATGAAGATAAGGATATGATGTATTAAAAACATGTAGTTCTTGTGGTGAATAAGAAGATGAAGAATAAGGAAATGGTACCCAAGACTCATTACAAGTCTAAGGCTCAGGAGAAACATCCTTATAATAAGATAAAGATACAATGGAATGTGAAGGAATAAGATACAAAATGTTGCACAAGTAGCAAGAGAGGACACTGGATTATTATCACATCAGTATCTGGATACATGGGGACGCTTTAGGAAAATCTGTTATCAAGTGTAACTTGTACATTTCTAAAATTTTGATATTAGATATATCTTGTGGTGCTCATATTTGAATCCACAAATAAGAACCAAGTATATTCTAGAAAGTTTAATGAGGATAGATGGATTTACAGGCTTCCAATGGAGAGAGGTTATCTACTATATCTATTGGATACTACCTTACATTATCAACAAGTATGGTCTTGGTTTTAAATAACTATTATTTTGTACATGGTTTTATCATGAAAATTACATCAATTCTATCTTTATATTTGGATGGATTTATATTTAATTTTGGAAATAAAATTTGGTATTTTTATAAATATAACATATATTATTGTATGGAACACCTTAATAATGGTCATTATGTATTAAATTATGATAAAAAAGTGTTGGTAATAGATAAAAAACCATGTTTTAATAACTCATATCACAACTAGTTGTGAAATCATCAACTTGGCAATGTAAATGAGAAAAGTTTAACAAAACAATATCAAGATAGTTATTTAGATTCTTTTGAACTAAACCCACCTGAAATATGCCATGATTTTTTACAATGAAATATAACCAGACCACTATTTGGTGGAAATGATGAAATGGTCATATAGATTCATGAATTGTTTCATAATGGTGTTTTGGATATTTTTCTATTATTTAAAATGGTTAAAAATCATAATTCATAAATTTTACTAATGAATTTAGTATATATGGATATGAATACTTAATGTGGTGTAAGTTTGAATCCTTTGAAAAAGTTAAGGAGTTTAAGAAGGAAGTAAATAATCATCTTTTTAAGAAGATAATGAAACATCATTCTAATCTAGGTGGAGAATATCATCACCAAGAATTCATTTACAATTTATGGGAGTTTGGGATTCTATATCAACTCACTCCTCCTTATACACTTTAATGTAATGGTGTTATTTAAAAGAGTAACTAAACCATGCTTATTGTGGAGAAGTTTATGATGAGTCATAAAGATCTTAAGTTATCCTTATGGGGATACATATTACAAACTGTGGTCTACACACTAAACAGAGTTCTAATTAAAGTGGTAAATGGAATACCATATGATTTAATTCATGTAAAGAAATATATGTTTTCAAACTTATAGGTATGGGGTTGAGAGGAATTTTCTAAGACCACTTTAGGAAAAAAAACTAGTACCCTGAGGCATAAATTGTATCTTTATAGGATATCCCAAGGAAAAAAGAAGATATTACTTATATAACCCATTAGATAATAAGGTGATAGTTGCTAGAAATTCCATGTTTCTTTAGAGGGAGAACATATTCAAGGAAGATATTAGGAGCAAGATTCACTTCAATGAGGTTCATGATCAAGTGCATAGGAGTTGTAATAGGACTAACTTCCAAAAACCCCAGTGGAAGAAGTAGTTCTTAAGACACAATTACTGCATTGAACTACTAGAGAAGTTTAAAAACAAAATATATCTAGTTTTCTAGTCACAAAGTATGGAGACTAATTATTGGTAGACAACGATGAACATATATCCTATAAGAATTCAATAAATAGTTTAGAATTTCTAAAATAGAAAGAATCTTTTAATTCTGATAAGGATTTAATATACCAAAATCATACATAGGTTTTAGTCGATCCTCCAATAGATGTAAATCCCATTGGGTGAAAATAGGTATTTAAGGAGAATTTGAACATGGAATCCTAGGTAAGTATCTATAAATCATGGCTATTAATGTTTTAAAAAACACCAAGGAATATACTATGATAAAAAAAATTCTCTAGTTTGCAAGCATAAATCCATCAAAATTCAACTTTTTATCATATATTACCATGACTGTGAGATTTGGACAATTATTATCAAAAATTATTTCTTTAATAAAAACCCCAGGAAAGATGTCTATATGACTCAACTAGAGGTGTTTGTGAATTTTTTATATTACCAAAAGGTGTGAAAGTTAAAAAGATTCATTTATATATTAAAGTAAGCATTTGGGTTATAGAATATTAATTTTAATGAGTCCGTAAAAGAATTTTTCTTCATAAAGAATGACTATGAGCCCTATGTATATAAGTGGTTTAGTGGGATTTATATTTTTTTCCTAGTAGTATATTTTTTTGACATATTACTTATTAGAAATTATACATTAGTCTTATAGTTAGTTAATAAATGGGTGAACAAGTGCTTCTCTATGAAGGGATTAGGTGAAGTAGCCTATATTCTAAAGATCAAGATCCTTCAGAATATACCCAAAATGTTTTTTGTGCTATGTCAGGGTATATAAATTAACCAGATACTTAGGAGATTCATTATAGAAAAATCTAAAAAGGGATTTGTTCTTGGGTTAAATGGTATACATCTTTACAAGAAAATGTTTCCTCATACATAATAGGAGAGAGGGGGTGAGTAGGATACCTTATTCTTTTTCGATAGGTTCCATAATGTATTCTATGATACGTACCAAGATTTATATTTCCTATGATTTGATCATGTTAGGAAGATATCAAGAAGATCTATGTTAGCAATATTGAAGTGTTATAAAGGTTATCCTTGAGTATCTAAGGTGTACTATGGATTTTTTTCTCATGTTTGGAGGAGAAGAATATTTATTTATTACAATATATATATAGATAATAGTTTCTAGATAGATTAGAATGATATTAAGTCATAGTTAAGATGTTTTTTAACTCTTAATAGGGGATCTATGATCTAGAAGAGCATAGAGAAAATAGTGGTCACTGATTCTATAGTGGAGTTAGAGTATATTTCGCCTTATAATAAAGCTAAATGAGTAGTTTAGATACAAAACATAATACAGGATCTTGTTGTGGAAACTAGAAGTAGAGACTTGATTATATTATATTATGATAATACTATAGTGTTGGCTCTATATAATGAGCTAAGGCCACATCAAAAGATAAATCGCATACATCGAAAGTATCATCTCTTGAGAGATTTTTTTCAAAGGTTGAATTCATAGAAATAAGATTATCTATAGAGGATAATGTAGTAGACCCATTGATTAAGTATTTATCTCATCATAAATGTGATTATCATGTAACATATAGTTGGCTAAATGTTGTTAGTAGTTTCCTCTAATTAATATGAGTGTATTTTGGAGTTGGTTCCCTAGAACCAACTAATTTTTACTTTAGATTACCTATATATATATTGAATATTTTAATATTAATAAATATATTATCACATAATTATTGTTTTTATACTTAAAATTTAATGTGATAATGTCTTTAGAGTATTTATATAACATTCTATTACTATTTTCAGGTACTCCTCAACCCATTTTTTGGTCGTACTTTGGTTGGGTATCATTTAAGGTTTCTTCAAGTGAAGTTTCAAAAAATTTGAAGGGATCTTGGTCTATGAATGGTTTTAAAAAACCATGTTCCCTACTAGTGAAAACCATTCAAACTCAGGAAATGTTTGGTACATGGTTTGAAAAACCGTGTGTGTCCATGTCCAACTAAATGTGCGTATAGGATTTAGTTATTGAAAAGATTATTTGAAAATTATTAAATCCCCATTTTTTAACAATTCTTAACCCTAAATCGATCTAGAATTATTCCCTGGGTCTTGGAAGCTCTACAGGACCCATTTTGTAACCTCTAAATCCCTTTCTATGTGGATTTAATCACATTTGATCTCATCCAAGTCAGTGAATCTTTACCTATTCCTTCTTTCTTGATCTATTCTCTTATCCTCCTTAGGGTTTGTTAGATCTATGTGTTTTGGAGGATCTAATACCCATTGTTTTAGATCTTGAATATAGGTTTGATTCTTGTATCTTCTTTGTTGACATTCTTCGTTCAAGTCTCCCGTTGTGGGGGTTGTGATTTTTGATCCCATGATCCTGAGGTTAGTTGTTCCATTTATGATTGGCCAATTGATTTAACCCTAAATTGATTTATTTAAATTAATTTTATGTCAATTAAATTTTAAATAAACCAATTATTTTAGTAATGTGATTTGGATTTTCTTTGGCATGAAAATGAGGAACCCCCCCCCCCCTAATTCTGATGAATTGGGGTGTGTTTGTGGAATTTGATGAAAAATTATGGAATCAAATTGCAGAATTTAAATTGTGAAATTGATTTTTGAAATTGATTTCAAATTTTTTATTTGAGAAAATGGCTTATATTTTTTTGATAAGAACCCACAATTTTTATCCTAGAAAAAGTTATGAGTTTATTAAAAACAAGTTTTTGTTTTTAAATATAAATTGGAATATTGAAATGGGAAATGGATTAATTGTATTTTAAAAAGTTTTGAAATAAATTCTCTATTATTGATTTTATTTAGAGAACATGCAATCCTAGGTAGTAATTGGGATATTAGTAACAACACTCTATTGACACATTACAACAATAAAAAAACATAATGCATTAGGCCATATCCTCGATGGGATAGTGATGAGTCCTTAGTAACCATTGTCTGAGGGATGTATGTACACATATTTTCATGATAACCTATTTGAGTGTGTGTGAGGATCCCATAACCTAGAAATATTTAACCTCTTGTAAGATAACCATGTTTCTTGTTTGTGATTATTTTGATATATATTCCATTATTTTTAAACTATTTTACAAATTTCTTGTTAATTTATATAACTTTTTATATAAAATGTCTATTAATACATTGTTTTAAATATTTTCATCAATTGAAATGTAAATCCTAATTTTTTTTAAGTATGATCTTGAACCACCTTGCCTATTTTATTTAAAATCGAAAGATTTATTTATATATTTAATTATGAAATCATATTATGGAATCCTTAGTGAGACCCTGTTTGGATTTTAGATCACACTCTACCTGTGTTTTTTGGTGTTTGTATATTATCTTCTTCTAGGTTCAACCAAGGAGAAAATTCCACATAGCGGTGGTTATTGTTATTGATCCTCTGATATTGGAGAGTTGTGTACACTATGAGTTGGGTTGTTTATCCTATTTTATAGTACATTGATGATGTACCTTTGGGTTTTTAAAATCTGTTTTACTTTTGGTACATGTTATACATATGGAGTTTTATTTTGAGCATATTAACTTGGAACTGTTTCTTTTGTTGTTTATGTGGAAAAACTATTCAAAGTTTTATCTTGTATGATATCAGGTGTTAGTCATAAACCCATGGGGATTAGGAATTCCCTTCAAGATATGTCATGACCATCTTGGTTATCAGGGTACTAGAGTACCTAGGCTGGTTTAGGATAAAGTGGTATCAAAGGGAGGTTAATTATCTTACCTTGATGTCAGTATGCAGTTTGAGATCTTTTTAGAACTTAAGAGATAGTTACGACTAGGTTCCTAGACATCTCCCACCTTAATGAGCCATAAGTCACTAGGGGTGGTTTGGAAAACTCATCTTCAGGATTAGTTCTAGTTTCTCCCCTAATTTTCATTTGTATAGATTGAAATCCAAATCTTGTTTATCTATATTTTGGGATTAATTTTCCTTGTTTATCGTATTTCATATGTGATCTGAGTGTCCTTTATTATGTATTAAATATTGTGTGCTAATTTTGTGTATAATCATGACTCCCAGAAGATTTTTAAATAGGATCTAGAAGGAATATGTTGATGAACTACAGTGAGAAAATACTCCCATGGATCTAAATATAGTTAAATTTATTTTGAGTGTTGTCCAAGCTCTATGACAGGCACGTGAACCCATTCCCATTCAAGCTCCAGCTGTGGAACCTCAAAGGAATGATTTATTTATTTGTTCTCAGTATTTCCTTCTCCATAATCCACCAACATCCCAACACTCAAAAAATCCTAAACATTCTGAGGATTGGTTGAGAAAAATTGAGCTTTTGTTTGAGTTCTTGGAAATTCCTGATGAAATCGAGGTGAAATATTCCACCTTCAAGCTAGATATAGCTAAAAGGATATGGTGGGACATTATGGTGATGGTGAAGAAGTATGATGGATTAGACTAAAAATTCTTTAGAGCTCTTTTCACTGATCAGTTCTATCCAGAGTCAATGATGTTGTCCAAGACTGTAAGGTTTTTCAAACTCAAGAAGGCTGATAGGACCATGAAGGAATATTAAAATTTCTTCAAAAATCTTGTGAAATTATCACCTGAGATTGTGAAAATGAGAAGATGAAGATTTTATAGTTTTATATGGGACTTAGATCTGATATTCATTCTCAGTTTTTCTATCTAAAGATGCATTCCTATATTGATGTGTTGGATAGAGCATTGTCGGTTGAAATTGACTTGGATTTTATGTCAAGGTTTATGGGAGTTCCTTTCTCTCCTAGTTTCAATTATGTGAGTTCCCATAAAGGGAAGATGAAATATTATGGTTCTCATAGTTTTTATCGACAGTAAGAATTTTATAAAACTCCTATAGTTCCTGGTAGAGGCCCTTTAGTTTGTTTCCATCGTAGAAAACTTAGTCACTCAAAATGGATTTTCACTGAAGAACCCAAAATATATGGTTCTTTTGGATTATAGGGTTATTTTATGAAGCTTTTTTATGTCTTTTATACTCTAAATAGTATAATGAGATCATCAGTACCTATTAAAATTTCGGTTCAATCAGATTCTTCAACAAAAAAGGGTTTCTAGCCATATGAATCTAGAACGAAGATTCTTCATGTAGTGTAAGTGTCTCCATTGGAATAAGATATGGTTCCAGTGGCTGAGATAGGTACCATCACTATATATTCATCATTAGTGATTACTTTATTTGATTTTGTTTCATCTCATTCATTCATTTAAACCAGTATTGTGAATCTTATTAATCTTCCTATAGATTTTTTATCTTATGTGATGCATATTACTACACCCCTTGGAATAAAGAGATAGTAGGGTATCTATAGTCCTTATTGTGTTTTATTCTTATTGAATAATGATCTTTCTTGGGATTTTATAGTTCTCTACATAAAATTTCTTGATTTCATTTTCTTCATGGATCGGCTTGTTGCGAATAAATCTTAGGCTGATTGTTATCCTTGACGAGTCTCCTTTAAGATTCCTGATTGGGTGTGTTGTATCTTTCAACGAGAGTAAGGCCCAAGGTCAAGTTAATTAATAAATTCTTATCCAGAGTTGGGAAAAGTAATATCAGTTTTTTCTTTTGAACTAGAGCGATAATATTTGATCCTTGGTCTTCCTACAGTGGTCATCATGTTTCATGATTTTTCTTATAAGGACCCGACCTTATTACATTACATAATCATGAATTTAGTCAAGAAATAACTTCCTTTCTCATTAAGGATCTTTTAAAGTTTATAGATTTAGATAATTTAGTACATATTACAATCATGGCATTACATATTAATATAGAGTGGATACCATAAAAACAGTATTCATTTCTTCTAAAATATAAAATATTTCAAATAAAACATGCATCCTTGATAAATATTCATAACATTTAACATAGATTACTTATTTTTATTACAGATCCTTATAACCTATGAAAATCATTCAAAACTTTTGATGATCACAAAAATCTCAGTAAGGGGTATAAAAATAAAGAAAGAACACAATAGTCCATGAATACTTGTAATGTATGAAATTATTTTCAAAAAGATATACTTGTCACACATAATTAATTAATTTTTGAAACTTGATATTTCTATAAGATTCCCATAAAACATAAATAAAATAAATAGAACCATAAAGGTATCTTGAGGAATTACTTACATAATCTTGTAACCCTCTCAGCTACCTTATAATTTGTAACCCGCAAGGCTACCTTGCAATTTCTATAACCATCATAGTTACACTTGGAGTAACCATACAACCGACCTCTAACTTACACATACCCAATGAATTAGAAGGAGATATAGGTCCCACCCTTCTTAATAATGAATTCTCAAGAACCAGAACATAATCATACAACATGAATAATTTCATAAAAACATTTCTTTTGAATTTTGTAAAACAGAATTTTAAAAGAGGAATTTAAAAGAGAATCCCCTTAAAAATATCATATAATTAAAATGAGACTTAATATAGTGGATGGAATATGTATATAAACTGTAAATACACATAATTAAATAAATTATAAACAAAATCCATCACACAAACAATATTAATACCACATAAATAACAAATTAGAGTGTTAACCCAAAGAATGAAAATTGGGTTAAAAATTCCCTTACCTCGGGTTTGACTTACTTCAAAATCATTTAAACCTATTATATAATGGTTAAAATAGTGTTATTAATATCTTAAAGAAAAATATTTATGTTTATAATACCTTATGTGGTCATTTCATTACATCATTTTACCCTTTAATTATTAGTATTTAGTTTCTTGCATTGTTTTAGGTGCGTTCTTTACATAGTTCCCATGATCGGTTCATGGTGGATATTCTTTTTGATTGGAAGTGATACTCTAAAATTGGAATGAAATGGTATTTAAATATTTATATTACCATAAATTATACCATTTATCATTTTGATTTCTTACATAAGGATGATTCATAAGTTAAAAAATTATTGATATTTGCTTAGGTCATTTTGGCGATTCTTTGATCATAAAGAACTCATTTTGTTTTATAAATTAATAACATGTGTACAAAATGATTCCAGAACCTTATATAAGATATAATAAATAAATTATAATCTGGTCCAATCATAAAAATGGTTTCATGACCAGTTGATCGCGTTGTCGTGACACGTCAAATTGATTATGTTTTTAAGGTTGATTTATAGTCTAGGATAGACCATAGGTCGTCTCTCAAGGAGCGTTGGTAGGTTTAGAGGGTGTATTTTTAATAAAAATGACTAAGATAGGGGTGGTTTTGAAAAGAGTTTAAAACAATGACTTAGTTGAAAAAGCTTAAAAGTTGAGTGACCAAGTGGATTTTAAAAAATATGAGATAAAAGTTTCGATGTGATTTCACTACACACATATCAAGTTCATTGTTCATAGAGATTCATCTTAGGTTTAGAGTAATTCTTTGGTTGGAGTTAATTGGAATCCAGATTAATTCCTAAGCTTTTATTTCAGTGCTTTAAGGACCCAACCTTGATGTAACAATCTTATTGTCCAGGTCTAGTACTTATGCATGGAATAAGATCTTCCAAAGCAGATTGAAATCTCAATAAGGTGGGTATGAAAAGGGTTATTGTGATGTCTAATCGGAACAACACAAGTCACGCACTCAAAACCTCACACCGATCGGTTAGAAATTAAGAGCATAACACTCACATGCATCAAATCAGGCATTAAAATCTGAAATAAAATAAGATACATGGAATAAAATGTTTAAAAACCCAAATTACGCCAAACTAGTAGCTATTGTATGCATCGGAACTCCCTTTACATGTGTGTAACTCCCTCACAATGAACACCCACTGTTTAGCCCGACATCGAGAGGAGAAGGAAGCTCGAGTGGATCTCCTTCTTCATCCTTGATCCCTCTATGAGGATAGGGTCCTCAAGAACTTCTTGTATGGTGAGAGGACCCCTTTGGGTCTCCAAAATGGCAGAGTGTGGCTCCACGTTGGAACTTACAAATGGGGAGCCCAAGGTGTCATTTTATAGGAAAATTGGAAGGTTGTTTTAGGCACACAGATTTCATCAATCCGCTTTTACCACACTTTTCGGCCTTCATAAAGTCTTATATTACTTTGGAGAAAATAGAAAAGTTGTATCCCTACATTTTAACTGTCTCCACCGAAAGTTTGGTACCCTTTGGACAACTACATCCCAAGATATTGATAAAATACAGAACACCGAATTTGACTTGGTCCATATTCGGTGGCTTGGATAGATTAGTTAGGATGGGCCCTATAGAATCCGAATAAGGATTGGGTTCCTTAATATGAAATGTAGAATATTAAATTTTAGACCGGGCTACAAAATTTCAGCTCATTTGGATTCATGGATTTTGTGTAATATTCAAAATAGTGGACAGATGTCCATGGATCCATGTAATTTTGGCCCATTTTTCTTCCACTTCATCAAAGGCCCTCCAAATCACCTCCACCTACATTGAAATAATAAAAAAAAAGTAACATTTCCCATTATAATCTTGATTAAAATTAATTTATTGATTCAAACATAAAGTTCAATTTATTATTATATTTGTAATATTCATTACAAAACTAGTTTAAAACAACAGTGTAAGGGTGGAATAAAACAGTGAATCGTGGTACGATCACTCCCCCTCACCTAAACATTTTCACTCCTAGGAAAAATCACATATAAAAATAAAATGATTCATATATATATATATATTTCCAACATAATGAAGATTTAATATTTGAGTAAATTTTATTTAAAGTAATGTGATCAATGCACGAACGACACCAAGGAGTTCTTCCCAGTGAAAATAGAAAAAGATATCTCATAAATCATATCACAATAAAATTCAAAGAGATTTATGACACCAACATGAGTAAGGAATTCAAAGTTCAAACATTACACTAACTCTCCATGTGTTTGTGTTAAAACCATTTCATGCTATTCTTTCCACTTTCTATCAAATAAATATTGGTTATTTTAACATTATTCATTTTTAAATGATTTTTCACCGAACCTGTCCTACATTCTTTGCAATTATATTTCAAGACCCACTCATTTAAGCATTCCCAGAAGTCAAACCATAAGCTCCCGACCTAGATATCCCCATATGTTGCACATTTAATCACTCCCCTCATTTATTATATTTTTTTAAAGTTTCATTTGGAACAAATCTCACATTCATCTCTCAACCCTTTTTTGATCTCCTGACGGCACTAATTGCAATAGTTATAATAAGATCAAAGGTTGAAGAGGGGTGGTTTTTTACCTGCCCAAGACACAACCAATTTTTTTTGAGGGCGTACAACAGTTGGATATTAGGTACACACGCATAGGTCAATCTGGTATAGTAATGAAACATATCGGATAAGGAACGAACGTATGAAAATATCATTTCAAGTTGAAAAATATTAACCCAACATATATTTACCTTATATTAAGTAAGAAATATTCACACTTTGTGGTTTGGTACAAAAATGTATGGAGATATTAGTGACACCGTTTTCCCAAAACTACTCACACAAGGGGCATCAATCATCTCAAATGTTTCACAGTGATACAACCATTTATATCATTGACATAAAACCAATTCACTAAAAAAAATCACTCCTTGATGGTAAACTCATACACAAATTCTTTTTAGCCTTAGTTATGGTATTTTTACTTTCCCCACTTTATGGTCGCCACATCATGGAACTTCGAAATTGTTGATGGGGAAAAATGAAAATACCATAAAGAAGGCTAAAAAGAGAAAACAAAAGGAGAAAACGATGAAAATTCCTAACTAACCCAGGAATGTATCCACCCCCCCCCCTCCCCCCCACACCTAGAGTATGTAGTTTCCTCACTATAGTAAAAGCGAATGTGGGAAGGAAGGATAAAACCTGGTGGATGTCATTAATAGTTTTCTTCTTGAACTTGGAGTTCCTCTATCGGGGACTCCAGAACGGGTTCATGAAAGTGCGTCAACCGCTGCCCATTGATAGTGAAGGTTTGCTTGGTTTCTTCATTTTAAACCTGAACAACACCAAATTGAGAGAAATTAGTAACAATGTATGGTCCAAACCAGTGGGAACGAAGCTTACTGAGATGCAATTTCAGCCTTGCATTTTAGAGGAGGACCTTCTTCCCAATATGGAACTGATGATGAAGGATAAGACGGTCATGGGCAGCCTTGGTTCTCTCCTTATAAATCCTGGAGTTTTCATATGCATCTCTTCTCATTTCCTCTAGCTCCTGAATCTACAACTTCCTTTGAGCACCTACACCAGAATGATTAGAATTGCATTTTTTAATGGCCCAGTAGGCCCGGTGCTCAATGTCAATAGAGAGGTGACAACTCTTTCCAAAAACAAGCCTATAAGGTGACATTCCAATGGGAGTTTTAAAAGCAGTACGGTAAGCCCATAATGAATCATAGAGTCTAAGACTCCAATCTTTCCTGTTGGGTTGGACCATTTTTTCAAGAATTTGTTTTACCTCTCTATTTGACACCTCGCCTTGACCATTAGTTTGTGGGTGATGCGTAGTAGATACTCGATGACTGACCCCATACTGACGCAAAAGTGATTGCATTGTTCGGTTGTAGAAATGAGAACCCTGGTCACTGATGATGAACCTAGGTAATCCAAACCTACAAAATATCTAAGTTCTCAAAAATTCTACAACTGTTTTGGAATCATTTGTCCTTGTGGCTCGTGCCTCTACCCATTTTGATACGTAATCAATGGCCAAAAGAATGTACAAGTTGCAAAAAGAATTGGGAAATGGCCCCATAAAGTCAATGCCCCAAACATCAAAAATGTCATGAAAGATCAAGGGTTGTTGTGGCATTTCATTACTTTTAGAGACATTCCCCATTCTTTTAAAACAAGGACAAAATTTACAAAATTCATGGGCATCCCAAAAAAGTGTTGGCCAAAAGAGACCAGAATCAAGAACTTTGCGATCAGTCCATTGGGGACCAAAGTGGCCCCCACAAGAAAGAGTGTGGAAGAATCTAAGGACAGACTGAAACTCGCTATTGGGAACACAAAACCTAAGGACCTGATCGCTACATGTGCGCAAAAGGTAGGGGTCATCCTAAATATACCAACGAGACTCATGTTTTAGACGACTGGCTTGGTTTTTGTTGAAATCGGTAGGAATTCAAGATGCTACCAAATAATTTATAATTTCAGCATATTAGGGAATAGCATCTTGCACTTTGTACAATTGCTCATCAGGAAACATGTCATTAATGGGAATACATGGGGCTGAGACAATGTCTGAGGATGGTGGGATCCTACTGATATGGTCTGCCACCACATTCTCTACTCCTTTTTTATCTCTAATTTCGAGATTGAATTCCTGAAGGAGGATCATCCAACGAATGAGATGTGGTTTGGCTTCCGGTTTCTTTAGGAGATACCGTAGGGCTGCATGGTCTGAGAACACAATGACTTTGGAACCTAAAAGGTATGACCTGAATTTATCCAAGGAAAACACAATGGAAAGAAATTCTTTTTTAGTGGTGGTGTATTTTTCTTGGGCAGGGTCCAAAGTACGTGAGGCATAGGCAATGACATGTGGAGCTCGATCAACCCTTTGTGATAATACTGCCCCAACTGCATAGTTAGAGGCGTCACACATGAGCTCAAATGGTAAATCCCACCGAGGTGGTTGGATTACCAGGGGTGATGTGAGACTCTATTTTAATTTATTAAAAGCTTCTTCACATAATTTATCAAAAACAAAATCTTTTTCTTTTTGGAGTAAGCAGGAGAGGGGAAGTGAAATCTTACTAAAATCACGAATGAAACGACGGTAAAATCCAGCATGACCTAGGAAATACCGCACATCATGTACATTTTTAGGGAATGGTAGGGAATAAATGACATCCACTTTCGATTTATCTACTTGGATACCATCCCCAGAAATGACATTCCCCAAAACTATACCTTGTCGCACCATGAAATGGAATTTCTTATAATTTAGTACAATATTCTTTTCAATACAACAACGTAGGACTAAACCAAGACTACTTAAACATTCATCAAAAGAGGATCCATAAATAGTAAAATCATCCATGAAATCTTTCATGCAATTCTCCAGGAAATCTGAAAAAATACTAAATTTACATCACTGGAAAGTACCCAGAGCATTGCACAGGCCAAATGGCATACTTCTATAGGCAAATGTGCCAAAGGGGCAAGTGAAGGTTGTCTTTTCCTGATCCTCGGGGGCAATATGGATAGGAAAGTATCCAGAATACCCATCAAGAAAACAGTAATGGGACTTCCCCACTAGCCTATATAGAATTTGGTCAATGAATGGAAATGGGAAATGGTCCTTCTTGGTGTGTTGGTTTAGTCGGTGATAATCTATAAAGACACGCTAACTATTCTGCACACAAGTTGGAACCAATTCATTATTTTCATTTTTAATTATCGTTAGGCCAGTTTTTTTAGGAACTACTTGAACGGGACTGACCCATTGGCTGTCAGAGATAGGGTAAATGATTCCAGCAGCCAATAACTTTGTTACTTCCTTTTTAACTACTCCTAAGAGGTTTGGGTTCAGTCGACGTTGTGCCTGCCTCACTGGTTTAGCCTCATCAATTAATAAAATATTATGTGTACAAATTTATGGCCTAATACCAGGAATTTCTACAAGTGTCCATCCCAATGCTTGTTTATGCTCCCTCAAAATTTCAAGCAGTCGCAATTCATGCTCAGGAGGGAGTAAAATAGCAATGATGATGGGAAACTTGTTTCCATTCTCAAGATATGATTATTTTAAATCTTGAGGCAGTTTCTTTAGTTCCAATTCAGGTGGATTTTGGATTGATGGGAGTGTGTGTGAAAGTGATAGGTCACTAATCTCATCTAACTGCTCAATGGTATCATACTCATATGAGGAATTATATTTTACAAGCGTAGCAGTATCATCGATGGTCATGTGATCCTACGTTTTCAAGAAATTATCAATTAATATACATTCATGACACTTTTCTAGACCACTACAACAATCAACACATGATTCATTACCAAGAATTTCAATCAAAGAGGAAAATTCAGAAAGGGGATCAGGGGAAACAAATGAAGTGATTTTAGGGGAAGGGAGTACATCAATTGAATTTACCGAGAGAGAGAAATGTTCTTATGAGTGGTGCTTCATGGAATCAAGGATGTTAAAATGGACTATGTCACCACTAAATTCCATAGATAATGTACCATTATGGACATTAATTATAACTTTGGTGGTTTTCAATAACGGTCTCACCAATATAATTGGGGCGTGTCCATTCATCCTATCATCTTCCATTTTTAGCACATAAAAATCAGCCGGAAATATTAAATTTTGAACCCTCACAAGAACATCCTCTAACACACCAGAAGGGTGTGTCATACTCCGATTTTCTAGATGAACAACTATTCCTGTGGGCTTTAGTTCACCGACCTGCAAAGAAGAGTATATGGAGGGAGGCATCACATTAATAGAAGCACCCAAATCAAGCATAGCATTGGAGAAAGAATACTCTACTATGGTGCACGGAATCGAGAATGTTCCAGGATCATTGCACTTGGTGGGAAGTGATGGTTGTATCAATGCTGAGACGTTCCTCCCTAGTCTCACCTTCTCATCACCTCTAAGTCTCCTTCTATGGGTACACATATCCTTAAGAAACTTGGAATATCTCGGAATTTTCTTTACGGCATCAATCAATGGAATGTTAACCTACACTTTTTTGAAAGTCTCTAAGATTTCTTTATCAAGTTCAGTTTCCTTTTGTTTCCTTGGTTAGGTGGATATTTGGGGAAATGGAAGAGGAATGCTTGGGCTTGGTAACTAATCAATATACACATTATTTCCTTTGGTAGGACTTCTCTCAAGACAAGGTTCCACCTCATTTGACCCTTTTTCAGTGGTTGGGATGGTGGTTTCCTTAGTAGAGGATGACTCTAATAGAGGGTTCATTTGTATTTTAAGTTGAGTTCCACTCCTAAGGGTGATGGAACTACCATTTCCCTTATCCCTAGGATTGACAAGTGGTTGAGATGGTAGTTTACCAGACCCATTGATTTAGATTTCACCCACTGAGTTAGATAGTTGGCCTAATTGGGTTTTGAGGTCTTGTATGGCTGCTTGGGTGGTTTTTTGGAACTAGAGATTATTGGCAGCCATTTGTTTCATCATATCATCTAGGCTAGGCTCGGGTTTTGGAGGGGTTGTTGGAAAGGCCTTTGGGGTGGTTGAAAATTTCTGGGTGGTGGTGGTTGATGACTACTTTTCCCTATTTGGTTCCATGGTTGATGAGGCTGGTTTGAATACCCCCCTTGCCTATAGGCTTGGTTGTCTTTCCACCCAGGGTTGGATGGATAGTAAGGTTCTTGCCTAATGGGTTGGTTATAGGTGTGTCCTGGGAATATTTCCTCACAACTCTCAGAAGTTTCTCTCAATTGGGGGCATTGGTCAAAATAGTGGGTATCAGAAGAGCATATACCACAATGTATAGGAGGAGGAGATTGGAATTTCCCTTGGGAAAGAGAAAGTTGTAGTAAAAGGGTACTCACTTCTTCAAACGTTATGTCCATCTTCTTCTTGAATTCAGTACTTTGCACCTCATGGACACCTCTAATGGGTACACTGGACCTTGAACTGAATTGTTGAGTGTTCTGTGCCATGGTCTCAATTAGGGTCCTTGTAGTAATTGGGGATTTATCCACTAGTGCACCACCTGCAGAAACATCAATCATGTTACGATCTATTGGAATTAAACCTTCATAAAAATATTGTATTAAAAGTTGATCGCTTATTTGGTGGCGTGGACAACTTGAACATAATCTTTTAAAGAATTCCCAATATCCATGAAGGTTTTATCCTCGATATTGTCTTATCCCATATATTTTTGTCCTTAATTTTGTAGTTCTAGATGCTGGGAAGTATTTTTCAAGAAAAAGTCGTTTCATGTCTGCCCATCCTCTAATACGTGAATTAACATAATACAACCAATATTTAGCCGTGTCTTCTAATGAAAATGAAAATTCCATAAGTTTTACTTGTTATTCATTAACATTATCAGGTTTTAATGTTGAATACACAGTATGAAATTCTTTTAAATGCTTATGTGGATCTTCTCCAGGTAGTCCATGAAATCTTGGTAATAAATGAATTAAACCAGATTTTAGTTCAAAATTGGGTGCCTCACCTTGTAATTGAATGTAAGTGGGTCGGATATCAACATCAGGTGAGGTTAGTTATTTTAGTGTTCTATTATTTTCAGCCATGTTATACAAGTTATGTTTAGTTTTAACTTTGGTTTCATAATAAGAAGAAGGATCAAGAATAATTTTAAGATGTGATGTCTCTTCCTTCAAAGTGTGGTCTTGTATGTCTCGGTTTTGTTGATGTAGGATCCTCTCTAGTTCGGGTTCGAAAGTTTGTAAGTATCCCAGATTAGAACGCGTCATACACAGAAACTATACAATAAATAAATTATAACACAAAAATAAATGCAAAGGTAGAAGATAAAACAAACAAATATTCACAAAAATTACAAAAAATTTATCAAAAACACGCACAAAAAACCAAAGTGTTCCCCGGAAACGGCGCCAAAATTTGACCAAGTTGTCATGACATGTCAAATTGATTATGTTTTTAAGGTTGATTTATAGTCTAGGGTAGACCTTAGGTCGTCTCTCAAGGAGCGTTGGTACGTTTAGAGTGTGTATTTTTAATAAAAATGACTAAGAGAGGGGGTGGTTTTGAAAAGAGTTTAAAACAATGACTTAGTTGAAATAGCTTAAAAGTTGAGTGACCAAGTGGATTTTGAAAAATATGAGATAAAAGGTTCGATGTGATTTCACTAAACACATATCAATTTCATTGTTCATAGAGATTCATCTTAGGTTTAGAGTAATTCTTTGGTTGGAGTTAATTGGAATCCTGATTAATTTTTAAGCTTTTATTTCAGTGCTTTAAGGACCCAACCTTGACGTAACAATCATATTTTCAAGGTCCAGTACTTATGCATGGAATAAGATCTTCCAAAGCATATTGAAATCTCAATAAGGTGGTTATGAAAAGGATTCTTGTGATGTCCTATCGGAACAACACAAGCCACTCACTCAAAACCTCACACCGATCGGTTAGAAATTAAGAGCATAACACTCACATGCATCAAATCAAGCATTAAAATTGGAAATAAAATAAGATACATGGAATAAAATGTTTAAAACCCCAAATTAATCCAAACCAGTAGCTAGTGTATGCATTGGAACTCCCTTGACATGTGTGTAGCTCCCTCACAACGAACACCCACCGTTTAGTCCGACATCGAGAGGAGGAGGAAGCTCGTGTGGATCTCCTTCTCATCCTTGATCCCTATATGCGGGTAGGGGCCTCCAGAACATCTTGGATGGTGAGAGGACTCCTTTTGGTCTCCAAAATGGCAGAGTGTGGCTCCTCATTCGAACTTACAAATGGGGAGCCCAAGGTGTCATTTTATAGGAAAATTGGAAGGTGGTTTTAGGCACACAGATTTCATCAATCCACTTGTACCACGTGTTTCGGCCTTTAGACAGTCTTATCTTGCTTTGGAGAAAATAGAAAATTTGTATCCCTACCTCTTTAATGTCTCCATCTAATGTTTGGCACCCTTTGGACAAATAAAGCTCAAGATATTGATAAAATACAGAACACCACATTTGACTTGTTCCATATTCGGTGTCTTGGATAGATCAGTTCGGATGTTCCCTATAAAATCCGAATCAGGATTGGGTTCCTTAATATAAAATGTAGACTATTAAATTTTGGATAGGTCCACAAAATTTCAGCCCATTTGAATTCCCGGATTTCGTGTACTATGAAAAACAGTGGAAAGATGTCCATGGATCCATGCAATTTTGGCCCATTTTTCTTCCACTTCATCAAAGGCCCTCCAAATCCCCTACACCTACATTAAAATAATAAAAACATGTAATATTTCCCATTATAATCTTGATTAACATTAATTGATTGATTCAAACATAAAGTGAAATTTATTATTATATTTGGAATATTCATTACAAAACTTGTTTAAAACAACGGTGTAAGGGTGGAATAAAACAGTGAATTGTGGTACGATCACCAGTATTTAAGGAAGTAAAATAAATTTAAATCAATAATCCATGATATCAGTAAATCGAAACCCCACAGATGGTGTTTTAATTTCTGGAATAAGTGAGAGAGGAGAAGAAGTATAATGGTAAGTATTTAATAAACATTGTGAAATACGGAATATGTAATATATTGGATCATTCATGTCTCTTGGTTAAGGGGATTTGGGGGAAGAAGAAGAATAGAAAAGAATATGAAAAAAAAAGAAATAAAACAAAAGCGAATGTTTACCTCTTGATCTCTTCTCCTTGAGATCCTCCTTAAGGCCTTCGGTTTTGGCCTTTTGGTGAGACCAGTAGCTCTAGGATGTGTATATGAGCCTTGGGATGAGTATTTTGCAGAACGTAGGTAAGGATAAAGGATTTAGAGGTGTGGGAGGAAGATGGGAATGAGGGTGGTATTTATAGTGGAGGAGAGGAGGTATTTTTCATTATTTTAATCATTATTATAATATTTTTCTCAAAACTATGAATATTCTTAATTAATGTGACCCAAAATATTAAAAATGGCATGTGAGTTCTAACCAATAGGTCTTACATCACTTATGATGTCATAAATAGTGTATTTAACTAATAATTTTAATATACGGTATTTTACCGTATTTCACTATTCATCAAAAATTCAAGAATTTCAGAAAAATACCAAAAAATTACCCTAACCATTCTCTAACATGTAGAATTAAAAAATGAACTCCATTTTTTGAAAATAATTTTTTAGTTATTATTAATTTAATTTTTAAATGAAATCATAATTTATTCAAAAATTAACAATTTTAATTCCATAACTGCTTTTATATCACATTGAAAAAATAACAAATATGTCATTATCTTAAATCCTTAATAAAATAAAATAATAATACAATTTAATGTTCATTAGGGTCATATTACTATTCATAAGGGTTTGTTACTATTCACCAAAAATAAAGTTGGTTCCATCAAACTCCATATAACTTACTAAACACAATTGTAGATGACCGATTTTCGAAATTATAAACATAGAAGCGGAAAAATTGTGTTTTAATGATAGTTATAAATATCTATATAAAACAAAGTTTCATGCATTTCAATTTATTTTTAAAACCTTGGGGTGTTACATTATCCTTACCTTCTGTAAATTGCACCCTAAAAATTTTATTTACTCATTAAACAAGTGAGGGTACCTTTCCCTCATAGTATTTTCATATTCCCATGTTGCTTCTTGAACTATGTGGTTTCTCCAAAAAAACCTTTAACTAGTGGATTACCTTATTCTACAAGACTTGTTCCCTTCGATCAAGAATATGAACTGGTTTCTCTTCATAAGAAAGGTTCTCTTCTAGCTGAATTACTTCTGGGCTCAAGACATGAGATGAACCTGGAATATACTTTCTCTACATCAAAACATGAAAAAAATTGTGTACCTAAGACAAACTTAGAGGCAAATATACTATGTATGCAATTCTTCCAACTTTCTCTAGGATTTCAAAAGGACTGAAGAACCACAAACTTAGATTTCATTTCTTATCAAAACGCATCACACTTTTCCAAGGAGAGATTTTAAGGAAAACATGGTCACCTACCTCGAAAGATAAGTCTTTCCTTATATTATCTGCATTACTTTTTTGTATGCTCTAAGGTTTACTCATGTGTTACTGAATCATCTCCACTTTCTCAGCCACTTTCTCTATTAATTTTGGTCCCATCAACTTCTTTTCCCTGACTTTATCCCAAAAAGATGGAGTTCGACACTGCTTCCCATATAATGCCTCAAAATCTTCCATCTGAATACTGGAATGAAAACTATTATTATAAGAAAACTAAAATAAATAAATATGATGATCCTAACTTCCCTGGTAGTCCAATAAACAATCTTGAAGAAAATACTCCAAGGTATAAATCATTCATTTTGACTTTCCATCTAATTGAGGATGAAAAGTTGTACTAAATTTTAATTATGTGCCCAACAAATTCTAAAGTCCCATCCAAAAATTATAAGTGAAACAGGGATCCTGATTAGATACAATGGAAAGAGTAACTCCATGTAACCTTACAATCTCTTTGAGGTGTAGTCGGGAAAGCTTATCCAATGACATTGTATCTTCAATAGAAAGGAAATGTGCAGATTTTTTCAGTTGATCATTAATAAACCAAATCTAATTATTTCCTCGAGAAGTCTTAGGTAGTCCCACCTTAATTTCCATAATATACATTCTCCCATTTCCACTCTGGAACTGGAAAAGGCAGAAGCATCCCCTTTGGTAACTTCCACTCTACTTTAACCTGTTAATATGTTAAATAGTTCACAGCAAATTCTACAATATCCCTTTTAATTCTATCCCACCAATAATACTCTTGAAGGTCTCTAAACATCTTAGTACTTCCAGGATAAACTTAAAATGGAGAACTATGAGATTCACACAACAAATATTTCTTCAATTGAGAATTACAAGGCACACACAACCTTTTACCAAATCTTATAACACAATATTTATCATGGTTTAATTTTGGAAACTTACCCATTTTAACCAATTCTACCATTTTCTGTAGTTCACAGACTACCTTATGTGCTTTATCAATTATGTTTGAATATGTTGGTTGTACTGAAACTTGAAAAAAATAGAGTTATTTCTTGCACCAACAACTTCTAATCCAAAATTCATCAAATTATTAATCTAGGGATCATGTTCTAAACATAACATGGTTAATGATGCATGATGTTTTTGACTCAAGTCATTCACTTCTTTGTTTTCTTTTCCCATATGGTAATTTATCTTGTAATCATAATCCATTATCAATTAAATCCATTTTCTCTACCTCATGTTTAATTCCTTCTGAGTGAATATATACTTTAGACTTTTATGGTTGTATATATTTGACTTTTGGCTCCATATAAATGATTCCTCCAAATTTCTGAAGAAAAAACCTTAACTTCCAATTCCAAATGATGTGTGGGATAATTTAACTCATGAGGTTTTAGTTTTCTTGAAGAATAAGCAATTAATTAATCATTCTACATCATTACAAAACCAATTCCATTTAATGAATAATTATTGTAGATGACAAACTCACCATTTCAGGAAGGCAAGACCAAAACTAGAGCATTCACTAATATCCACTTTAGTTCCTAAAAACAAACATCACACTCTTTTGTCCAAATAAATTTAACCCATTTTCATGTTAACTTGGTTATCGGGCTAGATAATCATGCAAAGTTTTTAACAAACCGTCGATAATAACTTGATAATTCAATAAAACTATGAATCTCTATTACATTTGTGGGTCTTGTCCATTCATCAACCACTTTTGTTTTGGTAGTATCAACTGTAATTCAATAATTACTTACAATGTGACCAGGAAAATAAATCTGTTGCAACCAAAAATCACACTTTCTGAATTTTCCATACAGTTTCTTTTCCTTTAAGGTTTTAAAAACAGCCCTTAGATGTTTTCTTTGATCCTATTTATTCTTAGAAAATACCATAATATCATTAATAAACACAACCACAAACATATCCAAAAACTCATGAAATATTTTATTCATAAGATTCATGAATACAGAAGGTGCATTAGTTAACCCAAATGGAATAACAACAAATTCATAATTCACATATCTAGTACGAAAAGCTATTTTTGGGATGTCATCCTCCTTCACCTTTAGCTGATGGTATCTGAATCTCAAGTCAATCTTGGAAAAGTATTGAGCTCCATAGAGCTGATCAAATAAGTTATCGATATGAGGAAAAGGATAATTTTTTTTAATAGTGATGTTATTCAAAGCTTTATAATCAATGAAAAGTCTCATGGAACCATCTTTCTTTTTAAAGAACACAATAGGGGCACCCAATGGTGAAGTGCTAGGATGAATAAATCCTTTATAAAGCAAATCCTACAACTGATTTTTCAATTCAATAAGTTTCATTTGAGCCATTCTATATGGGGGTTTTGAAATTGGATTATCATCAGGGACTAAGTCAATTGTGAATTCAAATTTCTGATTAGGTACAACACTGGGTAACTCATCAGGAAAAATATCTAGGTATCCATTTACCACTTGAAAATCATTAATCTAAACAGTTCCCTAGTTTTCAATAATATGAGAAAGATAACTTTCATTTCCATATTTTAATAGTTTCTCATCATCTAGATATGTTATCAATTGTATGGGTTATTTTTTGTATACAAATTGAAACTATTTCTGAAAAACAACTTCTTTAACTCTACAATCAATCTTTGCATGATAAATAGAAATCCAATCCATTCCCAACATGACATCAAACTCTACTAAGGGAAAAAACAAGGGTTTCAGGTAAAGTCTTTCCACAGACCACAATAAAAATATTCTTATAATTCCTCTTTACTATAATATTTCCCCTGGTATTTTAACAATGAGTTCTGGACTCATTTGTTGAGGTGAAATTTACAATTTACCAGAAAATTTCTTAAAAATAAAGGAATGTGTAGAACCCGTATCTAACAAAACTTTAGAAAAATATGAGTAAAAAAACAAAGTACCTAATATAGCTTCATTGTATATCCTGAATTCTACTAGCATAGTCGAAAATGATCTCACTACACCTTTCTTCTTATATTCTTGCTTCTTAGAATCATTTGGATCTCTCTTTGGGAAGTAATTTTCATAATGACCCATCTCACCACATTTAAAACACTTAATAGTTTTCTTGTCAGGATTAGTCTTATGATCATTTTCATTAAAATCTTGTGCCATATTTCCAAGTTTACCACATTAAAAACACTTCCTAGTTTTGGTAAGGCATTCCCTAGGGTGTTTCTTGCCACACTTTTCACAAATTGGAAACTATATTTTCTTACCATCGGATTTATTTGGTTGATTCTTACCCATCACTTGCCATCTAGACCTCTTATTCTCCTTGTTTTAAAAATTAATACGATCATAAAAAACTTCATATCTACCCTCTCATCACATCAGACAAGTTTCTCATAACTTTTGAATTAACAGGAGCCTAATTCCCTTCAATACCTTGGCTTCAATATTGAGTAAAATATGTTTATTTTTCTATCAAGATCCAAAATAAGATTTTGATCATACCTCACCAGTTGGGTGAAGTTCTCTTCATAAAAAACCACTGAATATTCCTCCTTTTTCTTCAATTCAAGGAATTTCTTCTTCATCCTAAGTCTCACTACCTTAGGAAAATATTATTCAAGGAAAAGACTTTTAAATTCAACCCACTATAAGGCATCAATATCCTCTCTATCCTTGATATTATTTACCATTGACCACAACTGATCAAATTCACCTTCAAAACGATAAATGGAAAGACTTACCTTTTGATTATCTAAACATCCCATAACATCGAATATATTTTCAAGGTATTTAATCCATCCTTCAGTCACTACTGGGTTAAAAGAACCATTGAAAGTAGGAGGGTGTTGTATTATAAAATTTTCTACTATTTTCATGTTCTATTGTGGTACCTCTGGTCATTCTCTTTCATGGATTCAACCACCATTTATTGTCTACGTTAGCTGAGCTATTACTATCACAAACTACTTAGTTCCAATCCCACTCATTCTGGGCTGCAGATTCGAAAGGATATCGTTCCGTTGGTGCCTCTCCTCTTCATATTCCCTACTTCTTCTATGGACAACCATTCTGAATAAACATATTTTAGTCAAATAAACATGGTAATATTTTAATTCTATAACATTTAAAATTAATCATAGAGTAAAAATGATTTATGGTATTCTATTAACATCACCCTAACCCCTAAAGTTATCTAAACCATCCTCTGATACCAACTATAAGGACCCGACCTTATTACATTATATAATCATGAATTTGGTCAAGAAATTACTTACTTTCACATTTTGGATCATTTCATGTTTAGATATTTATAGAATTTAGGACATAATACATTCATGAAATTACACATTAATACAGAGTGGATACCATAAAATCAGTATTCATTTCTTAAAAAATAAAAAAAACCAAATAAATCATGATTCCTTGGAAAATATTCATAACATTTAACATGGATTACTTCTTTGTATTATACTTACTTATAACCTATTAAAATCATTTAAAAACATGGGATGAGAACAAAAAACATAGTAAGGGATATAAAGATAAAGAAAGAACACAATAGTCCATTAATACTTGTAACGTATGAAATTATTTTTAAAAAGACATACTTGTCACCCATAATTACTTAATTTTTGAAAATTTAGATTTCCAAAAGATTCCCACAAAACATAAAGAACATAAATAGAACCATAAAGTTATTTTGGGGAATTAATTACATAATATTGTAACCCTCACAGCTACCTTATAATTTGTAACCCTCAAGGTTACCTTTCAATTTGTGTAACCATCATAGTTACACTTGGAGTAACCATACGGCTGACCTTCAACATACACATAACCAATGTATTAGAGGTAGATATAGGTCCCAAAATTCTTCATAATTAATTCCTAATAACTATAACATAATCATACAAAATTAATAACTACATAAAAACATTGCTTTTGAATTTTGTAAAATAGAATTTTTAAAAGAGGAATTTAAAAGAGAATCCCATTACAAATATCATATAATTCAAGTGAGACTTAATAGAGTGGATGGAATATATATATAAACTATAAATACATATAATTAAACATAATATAAACAAACAAAATCACACAAACAAAATCAATACCACATAAATAAAAAATTAGAATGTTAACCCAAAGAATGAAAATCGGGTTAAGAATTCTCTTACCTTGGGTTTGTCTTACTTAAAACTCATCTAAATCTACTGTATAATGGTTAAAAAAGTGTTATTAATATCTTAAAAAAATATTTATATTTATAATAACTTATATGATCATTTCATTACATCATTTCACCCTTTAATTGTAAGTATTTTGTTCCTTGCATTGTTTTGGGTGTGTTCTTTACATGGTTCCCATGATCGATTCATGATGGATACTCTTGTCGATTGGAAGTAAAACAACATAATTGAAATGGAATGGTATTTAAATATTTATATTACCATAAATTATAACATTTATAATTTTTAATTCTTACATGAGTATGATTCATAATTTAAAACATTATTGATATTTTCTTAGGTTGTTTTGGTGATTCTCGGTCGTAAAGAACTCATTTTATTTTATAAATTAATAACATGTGCAAAAAATGATTCCATAACCTTATATAAGTTATAATAAATAAATAATAATCTTTTATAACCATAAAAATATTTTCATGATCATTCTTGAAGTAAGTAAAAGAAATTGAAATCACGCCATTCAAGATGTTGGTAAATCGACACACCACGGACGGTGTTTAAATTTCTTGAATAAGTGGGAGAGGAGAATAATTATAATGGTGAGTCTTACATAAAAATTATGAAATACAGAATATTTTAGATATTGAATCATTCATGCCTCTTGGATAAGGGTATGTGAGGGAAGAAGAAGAATAGAAACGAAGGTGAAAAGAAAAGAAAGAAAACAAAAGGGGATGTTTACCTCTTGATCTCTTCTCCTTGAGATCCTCCTTAAGGCCTTTGGTTTTGTCCTTTTGGTGAGACCAGAAGATCTAGGATGTGGGGGAGAGCCTTGGGAATAGTATTGGTCAGAACATAGGAAATTCTTAAGTCTTGAGAGGTGTGGGAGGAAGATGGGAATGAGGGTGGTATTTATAGTGGAGGAGAGGAGGTATTTTTCATTATTTTAATCATTATTATAATATTTTTGATCAAGACTATGAATAGTCTTAATTCATGTGACCCCATATAGTAATAATGGAATGTGAGTTCGAACCAAGTGGTCTTACATAACTTATGATGTCATATATACTATATTTAACTGATAATTTGAATATACTGTATTTTACCGTGTTTCACTATTCATCAAAAATTCAAGAATTTCAGAAAAAATACCTGAAATTTACCCAAATCATTTTCTAAAGTTTATAATTCAAAAATTAACTCCATTTTTTTAAAATAATTTTATAAATATTATTAATTTAATTTTTAAATAAAATCATACTTTATTCAAAAATTAACAATTTTAATTCATTAACTATTTTTATATCATATTGAAAAAATAAAAAAGATGTCCTTATCTTAAAGCCTTAAGAAAATAAAATAATAATGCAATTTAATATTCATTAGGGTCATATTACTATTTATAAGGGTATGTTACTATTCACAAAAAATCAAGTTGGTTCCATCAGACTCCAAATAACTTACTGAACGCAATTGTAGATGATCGCTTTTCAAAATTCAAAACATAGAAGTAGAAAAATTATGTTTAAAGGCTAGTTATGAATATAAACTTAAAAAAATTCATACATTTCAATTTATTTTTAAAACCTTGGGGTATTATATTTTTTCTTTTGACTTATCTAGTCCTCCACTAGTAAGGGATGTATATTTTTTTATCGATTGTGTTCAAGGTAATCATATAATTACTATTATGTATTACCACATATAACCATATGAAATTAAAGAGTTGAAGACTATGTCTGATGATCTTATAGATAAAGGATTCATACACCTAAGTTTGTCACCTTGGGCGGTGCTAGTTACCTTTTCTATGAAAGATGATGGGTCACTTCTGCTTTGTGTTGATTACAAAAAAATCAATCAAGTTACGATGAATCAAAAATATATATTTCCATGGAATTATGATCTATTTGACTAATTTAAAGGGAAGATTTTCTTTGTGAAGATTGATCTTCGAACTTTTTATCACCATTTGAGAATAAAATAATCTAATATTCCAAAAACCACATCTTAGAGTAGTTATGGACATTATGAGTAACATTTCATGCCATTTGGTTTAACTAATTCTCCTAAATTTTTTATGGATTTAATGACCAAGATCTTTCATGAGTATCTTGATACTTTTTGTGGTCTTTTTTGAATGACATACTTGTTTACTCTAAGTCTGATGAGGATCATGTATGTCATCTTAGAGAAGTTATGGAATTGTTGAGAAATCACCAACTTTATGCCAAGCTATAGAAATATGATTTTTAGATTCAAGAAGTAAATTTCTTGGGACACATGGTTTCAGAACATGGTATTTTAGTTGATATTGAAAGGGTAAAATCTTTTATGAGATGGTAACAACCATGAAATATTTTTGATATTTAGAGCTTCTGAGGTTTAGTTGGATATTATCACCATTTTGTAAAGGACTTATCAAAGTTGGCTTCTCTAATGACTTCTTTAACTTGTAAGGGAGTAAATTTTTCTTTGGATGGGAAATTTCAGAGTTATTTTGTTGTATTGAAACATATTTTTACTACTACACCAGTATTGACTCTTCCAAAGGTCGGGTAGGGAAATGTCTTATTCTATGACGCATCATGTTTGGGATCGGGTTGTGTTCTTATGAAGGGTGATCATGCCATTGCCTATGGATCTCGGTAGCTTAGGCCACAGTAGAAGAATTTTCTAACCTATGACCTTGATCTCACAACTGTGATCCATGTACTTAAGAGTTGTAAATATTACCTTTTCTTAGAAATTTTTACAGTGTATTCCTTCCATAAGATCTTGAGTTATATATTCTATCAAAAAGATTTGAATCTCTACTAGAGGCATTGTATGGAATACCTAAAATCTTTCGAATTTGGCATCACCTATACCCTAGGTAAATGGAATGTCATCACAGATTCTTTGAGCATGAAAATTCTGACCCAGTCCATGAAAAATCTTCAGAAGAGTGGAACTTGATGTCTCTTTTTACACAGTTTTATATTAGAGTCTAAGAATCAGGGATAGAGTTTTCCTTGGCCAGTGTGCAGTTGACCTCTGATATTATTGAGTTGATCATTCATGAAAAGTAGCTTGATTTTGAGTTTTATTACATTAGAGACTTTATTTATAGTGGGAAGACTATTATTGATTGGTCTTTCTCTATGTAGGTAATTCTATGTTATCAGAATAATTTTATAGTACTATTATCGGTTATGAAACTTTTGATAGGGTATTTCCATAATTCTTTGTGCGAAGTGCACCCAAGAACCATGAAGATGTTTTATGAGATGCGGCAATGATTCTGGTGGCTAATTATGATATGGGGCCTTATTTATTTTGTCTCTCTTTTTTATACATTCCAATAGGTCAAGTCCAAGCACCAGAGACCTTAGGGTTTTCTTTAGCCACTTCCAGTGCTGACTTGGAAGTGGGATGAAATATCTATGGAATTTTTTGTTGTGTTTCCACATAACCAATAAAATAAGAAGTTGATATGGGTTGTTATTGATAGTATAAACAAATTGGATAACTTTATAATATTTCATGATACAACCAAAGTTAAAGAGATCGAAAATATCTATGGTAAATAGATTTCTTGTTTTCATGGAGTTCCATCTACAATATTCTTAGATAGAGATCCTTGGTTTACTTTTTTTTTTTTTTGAGATGCCTTCAGGAGACACTGGGATCTTAGGTTTATTTGAGTATAGCATACCATCCACATTCAGATCACCAGACAAAAAGATATATACAAATTCTCTAAGACATTCTTCGTGTCTGTGTTCTCGACTTTGGTGGGGCTTGGGATGACCATTTGGGGTTGGTTGAGTTTTCTTATAACAATAATTACCATTCCGCAATCAGAATGGATCCTTTTGAGTTCTTGTATGGTTGTCCTTGAAAATATTCATTGTGTTGGTTGGAGATCGATGAAAGTTGCTTGGATGGAATGAGATTTATTCAAGAGAAGGTAGTAAATATTCAGTTGAGTCATCATAGAATATTAATGGCACAGATCTAGTATAAAAAATTTTCGGATCATCACCATAGACAATTGGAATTTTCAATTGGTGATCTATTGTTCTTGAAAGTTTCACCTCATTTGGTCCATTGATGCCTTGGGAGGAAGGGGAAACTTTCTCCTTATTTTGTGGGGCCATTAGAGTTTATCAAGAGGATGTGAAAATTGGATTATCATTTAGAACTTTTTCCGTAGCTAATGTTGACACATAACATATTCCATGTATCTAAACTATGGAAGTATCTTTCTGATCCATCTCATGTCCTAAGCTGGATTGATATTGATAGCAAGCCTAATTTATCTGTGACTAAGAATCTAGTTAGGATAGTTGATTATGAAACAAAGGTAATTCATGGGAGGAAAATATCTTTTGTTTGAGTGATATGGAATAACAATTATGATACCCATGATACATGGGAGATAGAAGCACTAATGAGAGATAATTGGCCTCATATTTTTGGCATGAAAGCTTCTTAACAGGATTTATGGGGACATAATTTTTCTATGTTGGGGTGGTTATAACATCCTATTTTTTAGATACTCCTCAACCCCTCTTTTGTTTATTCTTTAGTTGGGTCTCATTTAGGGGTGCTTTGGGTAAAATTTACAAAATTATAAAGGGTTCTTGGGATTTGCATGGTTTGCACGTGGTTTTCCCAAAAAATGTTCCCTACTAGTGAAAACCAGAAAAACCCAGGTAGTGAGTGTTTTCAAAGTTGGTAAATTGTTTTAAAAACTATACACCCACCATGGAGAACCCCTGAAATCCCACCAGTAGGGGTGCATGGTTAGGGCACACGGTTTGACAGACTGTTCATCCCTTCTCAGCTAACCATGTGCACTGGATTTAATTTTTCCAAAAATTATTTAAAAAAATCATGAACCCTTATTTTTGACCCTCACTCAACCCTAACTTGACCTTGAAAAATTTATTAGGTCTTGTAAGGTCTTAATGACCCTTTTAGTACCTCCAAACCCCATTCTAGGAGGATTGAATCATGGATAATTGCATTTGATCATCTATGGGTAAGTGAATCTTTCCCCATTCCTTCTCTCCCACTCTTTTTTCCTATCCACATCAGGGTTTTTTAGATCCCCATTTTTTGGAGGATCGAATCCCAATTGTTTTAGTTATTTAATCTATGATATATTCTCATATCTTCATTGCTGGAATTATTCATTGGAGTTTCTCGTTACAGGCATTGTGATTCATGATCCTGAGGTAGGTGGTTTCCCTTATGATTGGACAATTTATTTAACCCTAAATTTATTGATTTAAATTAAATTAATTTCAATTTAATTGTGAAAAAAAATTCTTTGAGAGTTTAAATTTGGATTTTATTTAGAATGTAAATGGGAAAATCCTTAATTCTAATGAATTGGGATGTGCTAATGGAATTTTCTAGAAAAATTTGAAATTAAATTTTGTAATTTAAATTGTAAAATTTATTTTTGAAATTGATTTCAAATTTTAATTTTAGAAAAATGAATTAAAATTTTTTGGTAAGAACCCATTGGTTTTGTCCTGGAAAAGGAATGAATTGATTAAAAATCCATTTCAGTTTTAAAATGGAAATTTGAATATTGAAATGGTAACTAGGTTGATTGAATTTTTGAACATTTTTGAAATAAATTACCCATTATTGATTGTTTTTAGAGAAAATTCAATCATGGGTAGTTAGTGAGTTATTCAGGACAACACTCTATTGACTCTTCACAAATCTAACAAAACATAATGTGGTAGGTCACATCCCTAATGGTAAGATGATGAGTCATCTTTGACTAGTGTTTATAGGATGTTTGTACACATATTTTCGTGATCACTTATTCGAGTGGGTGAGGATACCATAACCTCGAACTATCATACCTCTTGGAAAATGACTATGTTGTTCTTTTTTGATTATTTTGATATATATTCCATTATTTATAAATTTTTTTACAAATTCCTTGTGAATTTATATAAATGTTTTATATAAAATGTTTATTAATCCATTGTTTAAAATATTTCCATAAATTGAAATATAAATCATTTTTATAAAATATTCCCTTGAACTACCATGCATGTTTTATTTAAAATTGAAAGATTTATTTGGTTAATTAATTATGTAATATTATTATGGAATCCTTGGTGATACCCTACTAGGATTTTATCTCACACTCTACCTCTTACTTTGGGTGATTTTAGATTATCTTCTTCCAGGTTTGAGCAAGGGGAAGCCGCCACTTGGAGGAGGTTCTTGTAGTTGATCCATTGATCTTGGAGAGTTATTTCCATTGGGACTTGGGTTGTTTATCTTATTTTCTGGTAATTTGATGATATAGATTTGCGTTGTTTATACTTGTTTGAATTTTGGTACTTGTTCTCCCTATGAAGTTTTCTTTTGAGAATACTGACTTGTAACTGTTTCTTCTGCTGGTTATGTAGAAAAAATATTCCCAGATTTATCTTATATGATTCTAGGTACTAGTCACCAACCCATGGGAATCTTGAAACCCCTTTGGGATATGTTAGTATTGGATCGATTATTAGGGTACTAGGGTATCCATGTTGGTTCGTGATAATTTGTCTCCCTGAAAGGACATATTAATTCCCTACTATAACCAGATCCATAAAGGTCTATGATATTATTATTAAATATATGTTATATGATTGAATGACATTTTCTGATGGGATTTAGATGATACATAATATTAGGGGGTGGGGATCATAATACATTGATACTTTTTCTCATGAATTTTCCCATGGTAACATATAATAGAGGATTTTATGATAATAAACTCTCCCATAGAAAATTCACATGTTTATGTGTCATTAGATATTCCTATTTTTGGATGCATGTAATGATACCTTTACTTGAAATTATTATTAATCTATACCATGAGTCATGTACTTCTATATATTGACCAAAACTATGATGTTATATGTTCACTGGGAAGAAGGATACATTGGGTGTATCATGAGTGGTATGGGATTAATGAATAAATAAATATAGGATTTATCCATTCCAATTTTATTGAAGATGATATCTCAACACTTTGATGGAAATGGATCTTTCTAATCAAGTCTATGGCCATGGTATTTATATTGATGTGTTTATTTCTATAAAATAAATGAATAAAATACTGAGTATATAGGTTAATGACATGGATATGAAACATGAATGATGAGATATAATGAAAATGGATTATATTATACAATGAGTGTTCATAAGAGGTTATTATCATTGAAAAATTTAACTTCTTTCTCTATGGGTTCCTTATCATGTTACTAGACAGTAAACTTGGACTTTATGAAAGTTTGGCATAATTTAAGTAAGAAAAAATCCTAAAGGGTATCACACTAAGTGTATTCAAAACTTCATTTAAATTCTATATTAATTTAATATATTATCATAAATATTATTTCAAGTATTGAAAGTAATATTAATCAATTTATATTGATATAAAATATTCAATCATAATTTATTTGAAAGTAGAAATATGTTGTTTTAATATTTAGTAAATATTTATTTTTAAGTTTGGTGAATATTATATTTATTAGTTTATCAGTGAATAATGAAATGATATTTATTTATATGAATAAATAGTCATTATTCAAAGTGCAATAAATATTTAGAAGTATTAACGAACCAAGTTAAGGGTCCATGTTTAAATGATACATTAAATGTCATTTTAAAAAATATTTATTTATTTAAAAGTGATATTTATTTTATATGAAGGTGTTGCACACATCAAGGAAATAATAATATTTATATTCACAACGGATTAAAAGAATAATAAGGGCTTGTGTGAAATTATTTATTCATAACCTAGATCTTTATAAACCTAGTTATAATATTTACCTATAAAATTTTTTTATTTCATAAAAAAAAAATCCATAGAACGAATACTCTCATCCCTAAAGAGAACTCTCAAGAATTCTCTCAAGATTTGAGAGTATCAATCCTCCTCATCCTTCTCAAGTCTTCAAGATAACATCAAGAATCCATCAATTAATGAAGGAATTGTTTTTTTGATCAATGGAGGATAATGAAAGTGATCAGGATTAGTTGTCTTAGCACCTAAAGATTCTATGGTGACATCCCAATGGTTTAGAGCATGTTTGGATTACTTCTATAGGGATTATACTAATTGATCCTTCATCATAATAACAGTATGAAAAGAGTGGTAAACTAAATCATCAATGAAGAAATAATTAAAACACAAGTAAATTCTCTATATATTCATAAAATAATTACCAATTATATGTGAAATATTCTATCTTATAGATTCTGGGGTTGCATTCATCAATTTCTAAAGATAAATTCTACGAATATGATGAAAACCCATTGTTAGGCATGGGCCCAACCATAATTATTTCATCCTGAATACTTTAGGAGGAAGGAAGGTGTTCATTTCTTATGGAAAATCTAAGAGGATAGAGAATAGAAACTCAGTTCTTATAAATACTTTTCCCATCCACATTTTTAAAGAGAAATTAGATAGAGGTTAAAGACCACTGGCATTAATCCATGGCATGATTATAATAGGTTTTATATAATTCTATTTATTTAATGTCAATTCAGTGTTTTTATGTAATGTTGTGTTCTTTCTCTTCCCCTTATTTATTTGGGTTTTATCAACCCCAATGATATACCTGTGACCTTTAATATCCATATTAATAGAGAACTAACCTATTTTTTGTTGTTTGAGGGGGATCATAGTTGGAATTCTTAAATTACTATAATTAAATTCCAAAATCTATTCCCTTGTTTTATGCTACAGTAAATATGTGGAGTGGGGGAGGTAATTGTTAATCCATTTTACATCATTAATGCTACATTATTCAATTATTTGACTTCAAATCCTCCCCTATTCAAATCAAAATTCATATTATTGTATTTTTTTGGTTTGATAGGATAATTGGTATGAAATTACTATCATGTGTTTGAGTAGGTTCATTCTCTTGATTGAGTAGTGTTCGTTCCCACTCACCAAGGAGAAAAAATGAGTTAATGATCTATTTGAGGGTCCTTGAGTAGATTGTCATTCTCATGCATAATAAAATATTTTGGGATTTTTAAATTAATAGTACTGAATCTAATCATTTTATTATGTTCTTTATAAAAAATGTAAATCATGATATAACTGACTGGAATTCATCCCAGGACCATATTGTATGATTTTTTACTTTTATTTCTTTTTCTATATTACTTGTGTTTAAATTTCATAAAAAAACTAAATATTTTAATTCTATACTCATTTAAAAAAATAATAAAACAAAAAAAATAAACATGATTGAAATAATAGTGATTACTTCAGGACTGGATCATTGAGAGACAAACATGTGGTCATCTTCTGTTATACATAAGGGGTTATAAATTTTTATTTTGAAGTCCCTCGCCATTAGAAGTTATAATAACTATATGTTTAAGTTGTTTAACAATATAATATTTATTCTTAGAATAATTATATAAGTATTCACATGAGTTTTTAAATTCATTAGAAATAAAATGACCAAAGAAGTTTAGTATTCACTCATATGCTCAATAAGGCTGAGTATGCTAATAACTTGGATAAATTTTAGGTTTAATTAAATCCTTATTTTATCTATATAATTCATTATTTAATTATTATTGGAATTTTTTTTGATAATTTTAATTAGTTAAATAAAAGTTTACCCAATATCTTCAAGGTTTTTGGGATTAGTGAGAATGCCATGTGATATCATGGCTCTAGTGTTGTATTGATGGTAGAAAATGGTAACAGTTTTGAGATAGATAAAGAATATTTGACGGTCCAATATTTAATAAATTTCATTGAAACCTGAAGGTTGTTCCACAAATGGGGGTGGTCTTCAATTGGTTGGAATTATCCAAAATAACTAAGGGAGTGTGAGAAACATTGGGTATCGATGTTATAGAATTCAAATCTTCTATTTTTGAAGGTTATATGATGCTAAATGTATATTTTAAAAATGTTATAAATATACAGGAGTTAAAAATAATTCTAAGGATTAATATATCTTGTTGTTTGTATTTAAATAATGAATAAAAGGGTTTCTAAATCATGAATTTGAATTAAATGGAATAAATTATCCTCAGATAATTCAGAATAAAAAAATATGTATTTTTATTGTCTTCCTCTAATGTAATGAGGGAATTTGTTTGTTAAAAAAATATTTGTTATGAAAAATATGATATAATTGATTTATCACACATGGTTTATGATTTTATACAATTCTATAACATATTTTTGAAGAAGATATGGATAAAATATAAAGAACCAACTAAGGATATCTTATCCCAAAAACTCAATTTGGCTCGTCACATAGCCTGAGGCATGTTCCTGGTCACTTCAAGATGGTAACAAGTGGCTAGGTAATTGACTATAGATATTGGTAATTATTTTTACCTTATAAATAAAATAAGATAATGAGACCTGAAAAAAAAAATTATTTAATAATAAACATCTAAAATATATCAGAATTCTATAATTTAACACACTTAATACAAGCGGCACAATACTGTAAATAAATAAAATAAATACTCATCTAACACCTCATGACACATTATCACTTCATATTTAACAATTTACATTGATCTAAACAATATTATAACCCCTATAAATAGACACAATGTTATCTATATCTATAAACCATATCAAAAGAAGACAATTAGTTCTAAATGCACTTGAAGGGTGTGTGCAGTGTATAAACATAACAAGCCTAGTGGGATCCCACCAATCACACTATGTAAAACCATTATAAAATTTACCATAACCTTTTAGTTTGAACTAAAATATATAGAATAATATTTTCATTTAGAAAAACAAGTAACATGGGTAAGTTATATTTCTAATAAACTTTAATAAAAATAAGTCATGTGTGTTACATAAAGAGGTCACAAGTAGGTACATATATGAATTAAAGAATAAAAATCCAACACTAGGCAAGGGGAAAACCATAGGAAACCAAGGTTGGAGAAATTGGGGGATCTGTACATGACTTACATATTTGTTCATAATATCTTCTGGGAAGATTCACCTGATGATCAAGTGTGATGCCCATAATGGGGATGAAAAAATATATCTACTAGATATGGATTACTATACACTAGAATGGAACCTTAATGGGTAGAACTAAATGAAAATTACTAGAAAGGTTAATCCCTTAACCTATCATGGTATGATTCATGGTTCCCACATATATACCCAAGGATTCCCATAAGTCATTTACTATGTTCAAGTATTTTCATATCTCATATATAAATCATGAAACCATTTCTTTATAAAAAACCATACTAAATAAAACCTAGTCTTATATAATCACCTTAGGTCGTATAGTCATGTGATACATAATTATATTACATTAGATAAAAACACATAAAAAGTCTAAACACACTTTTATCCAAGGGGTTTCTTTCTAAAATCACATTTATAAAACATTATAAAATAAGGGTAAATACTTTACTTAGACACCACCAATTAATTCATGGAAAATAATGGGAGGAATTTAAAAAAAAAAATTGTGTGAATCTCATAAAATGAATTTAATTATGTATTGTTTAAATAATTCCTTCACCTAAAAGTCATTAAAATAATTTACATTTAAATTTAAAAGAAATTTTAAGATACTAAACACACATGATTCATTAAATACTAGAAATAATATAGAGTCGCCTAGAAATTTATCTTGTATTAGTTAATTTAACTAAGTATTATACATATAGCACCTCTCATGGGGAGATAAGGAGTAATCCATAATAAATTAAAAACCTAAAAATATAAGAAAAAAACAAATTTTCAAATTCGTAGAAGTTAAAACACTCATTGGTGAGACACATGATGAAAGTACGGTATTTAGTCAAGTACAGATGACACCCAGTTGGCCACTCTTACTCTTAATAAATAAATCCATTTGGGTTTCAGGTGTTTCTCCATAACATGAAAATCCTCCCAAAATCGAAGAACTATTGGTTAAAGAAAACATGAGATAAAAGAGAGAAGTAATAAAATAAGGAGAGACTAAATAAAATGAATACTTTCCTTGAATCCTTCCATGGATGAAAGGTATAGAATTTCCTAGGTAAAGAAGGAAGTGAAAAGGGGATCTCACTCCCCTTTATGGGGTCATGTACATGGAGGAGAGAAATAGTGTGGGGTGGGGCCTCTTTACATATCAAAATTTACAAAATAAAAAATAAATTATTATTTTTATTATTATAAAATTATGATTAGATTTATAGAATTCTATAATATATGAATTTTATATGTTTTGAGTCCCCAATTAATAACATTAAAAATTTTAACCACATGTTAATAACCTAACATAAATATTTATAAAAAATACTATAAATTTAAAATATACTTGACACTTAATAAAAACATATATTTTATAAGGAAACATAATTGACACATTTAAAACACTAAAAATTAACTATATAGAAATTTTAAATGCTTGTAATTAATACAATAACAATCTTAAATTTAACTATATGAATCCTTGGGAGGTTCAACTACGTAATCTAAAAATTTGAGTATCATTCAGTGTGCTACATGAATAATATATATATTTAAAATAATAATAATAAAGGAATGGGTGTTATAAGGAATGAGTTTAATCCATGATAATGGAGTTTATCTAGAATATTTGTTAAAATATAAGGGATGGGGTTCCCATTAAAGGAAATAAGTGTTATTTCTGAACATAAAAGAGTTTTTTTATATAAGAATAATATTTGAGAGAGAATATAGTTTCATAGAGTCTAATGGGAGTATGTTTGGACTTAGATAATTTCAAAGTTTAACAAATAAATGATTAAAGTAGTAAAATTAAAAGTGAGTATCACTTCATATCCTAAAGAAGTTTAGGATGTGTCAATAAAGAATAATGTAATGAGTTCAATTATTTATCAAGTGATATAAAATGAAATGTTTTATAAAAAAAGTTCCCAGAATAATGATGATGATGAACATTGAATAGTTTTAAATCGGTAATAAAAGGTATTAACATCATAACATTGGATATTGTGAGGTAAAGGAGTTTGAATACTATGTTTAAAAATTTAATCATTATCAATATGATTTTTGTGTATCACCATTATTAAAATTGTATTTCTTCCCATATTTTACTCACTAAAAGAGTGTGATGGGCGGGTTTTATTTGATGTCTATGCGGATATATGGAAAAAACTTCATATATATGCAATGAGTTTAATAAAAACCCAAAAATTGCAGGCAGCATAAGGTCTCTCTAGTGGTATATCAAATGATATATGATTACATTGGTACATATGTATGGTTTTAATAATATTATTAAATAGTTTAAGAAACTAAAATGTATCCTGATATACAAAAGGAAATATACACTTTATTATTCTTTCACATTTGCTACATATATTGTGTAAAGGGAAATGATCATTAATGCCAAAAAGTATGACTTTGATTTATCCATAACAAATGGTTTTAATGGATTATTATATATTATTGTTAAATTTTAAGGTTATCACAATTATTAATTTTTATATATATGCATAACATACTCATAATGAAAAAAAACTGAGTTTTTTAAACTGACTTATATGTTACGTATATCGTAGAGTATCATACACTATGTTTTTGGTATACTAGGGATGCATGTTTCATATTGAATCCTTGTACCAATGGTTTTAAATATACTTGTCATGAGAACATTCATACTTTTATACCTTTATTACACCATACTTGTAATTAATCTATTCAGGGGGTGGTTGGGTATGTTTCTAGTCATGTTTCCTATTGAGGCTTAACTAATAAAGGATTTTTTCAATAATATGATGGGAACTTAATCTTGGACCTCAACTAAGCTAGAATGAGGAAATTTATAAACATATATAGATATGGTAAATTTTATATTTTTATCTACTTGGATGAGGGGAATAGGATGTGATCATCTGCTTAGATTAATGGAATGTGATGTATTCATTGACATGGTAAATTTAAACTCAGTTAATCGAGAATGTACAATTAGGCTATACATGATTGAAAAACTCTATTTCATATGTTCATTTTATGTCGTGTATAATGGGATATTATGATTATTGATACTTATAAATGATACAGTTGGTGGATTCATGTATGAATATACATGTGTTTGATAGTGATCATTCCAAATCCCTTTGTAGCTTTAGTAATATTGATACTTTTCTAAAGGTTACTCTTTTTTCATATTTATGGATTTAGGAATTGATAATTATTTTCAACAATATAAACCTTATTTAAATAAAGGTTTTTTAACATTGGTATTTTTATTTTTAACTTTGGTTATAAAGTATCATCAATGAAATCAATATTGTATATACTTTTTTACATTATTTATTTTAACTGCTGTAAAAAACCTATCTTTAACATTGTTTATTTATATGAACTACATTGAAAATTTCTCTAAAATAAAAAATTTAGGCACATTATACATCATTTATTTTATAACCTACGTGGAATATATTTTTTATATCAGTTATGAAAATAATAGTGCTAAAAAATAACATATTTTTAAATAATTTAAATTAAAACTACTATACCAAAACTAATAATAATAATAAACTATAGAAATGTGTCTTAATATTATATTAGTAAAATATAGAGTATAATTATTTAATACCTATTTATATCACAATTTATTTACAACTATAAAAAGTTTAAAATTTCATAGTTAAAATAAAAATATTCAACAAAAATATAAAGTGATGAACTAAAAGTAAATCAATTTCATGAAATAATCATCACATACTCTCTCTAGATGATTTAGATAAATCTAATTATAAAGTAAAGGATAATAAAAAGTATTTAAATTAAAAAGAAATAATCTATCATTAATTCTCAATACAATGATACCATAAATAAAACAATAAGTGATAATAAAACCTAAACTTGTTGAAAGTTTTAATTGTTCCTATTATAATTATTTCATAAATAAATATAATAATATAATACTCACATTTGATTAGTCTTTTTATGATAAAAATTCCATTTCAAAATAAATTATCAATTGAATAAAAGTATCTATTATACTATAGTACTTATAAATTATGTCACCTTTGTACACACATATTAGATATTTTATACTCATCAGATTCCCTATTTAAAAATGATAAAAATTTTAAAAGAAAATAAAAACTCATTAAAATATATAATCATTAAAATAATCAAACTTCACTGATATTTCTTTAATGATTTTCTATATGTCACTATGTATGAAGCATAACCGGTGAATAGTGTTTTCTTATGGAAAAAACACACACCATCCAACAACCATAGATATAATAAATGTAATTATTTAATTTAATTAAGAGAAGTTGTATAATTTAATGAAATATATTTTTTATACCACTCTAGATAAGTAAGAATCCAACACTTAACTGTTTCATTGTGAAATCATTAGAAAACATGTTTTGTTCTTTCCCTATCATGGATTTCCCTCATTACTAGAGAAAAATAATTTGTGTATATGAACCCATACACTAATATTGTATCATATTAAATAAAAATTACATAAATATACCTAATAAAAAAATTAGGTAGTAATTTATATCAAATTGATATAATTTAATGAAATGTGATAATCAACATATAAGGAAAAATTTTACATCACTGCAATTCCTAAAATATCTAAAAAAAATTCTATAAAATATATTTAATTAAAATCATCATCATATTGTTATTCCTATATAATTTTGAATTTATTTTAAGCTCATAAACCTCCAAAAAATAATTACATATGATGATAATTTAAAAAATCATTTAGAACAAGTAGTACTCAAAGCCAAAGAGGCATCAAATTATTTTTTATATCTATAAAACATGTATTTAACTTTATGGTATTCATAATATATATATATATATATTAAAATAACAAAAAAAATATAAAAAATATATATAAAAAGGAAATAATCCATGCTTACCACAATTGTTAATTTTCATATAAGTCTAGATGGTCGAAGTAAGTAATGGATTATGCTCTATCCAACTGTAATCACTCATTAGTATGGAATGACACTCTAGCTCATGAATCATATTAGTACCCTAAGAAAATATGCCTCCATGTGTTTGTTATGCATGGTGTCCCTAATATAATTTAGGATCTTATAAACAAAAATATGATATTGTTTATCCACAAAATATAACTCATAGTAAATGGAAATTGTGGTAGAGGAGGTAGATAGTGGGATATATAGGTTGAAACTGTACTTGTATTTTAGAAATCACTAACTTCCCTATTGATATAATAATATCCACCATCATCTTTCCCATATCATAATTTTTTTATTTTAAAGAGTCTATTTTACCCATATATACTCCCTCCATCAAAGAAATACTAGGTTGTCTAAAGTATTTTTTAATATACATATCCTCTTAATTTCCTCATATAAGACATAAGTGTTCTTACTTTCCTAATGTAATAGAAAAAATATCATTCCTACCATTAGGTATGAAGGTATTATCCATTCTATTCTTCACAAGTTCTTATTATATAGAATATTTAAAAAAATGGGTTAATGTTATAAAATATAAATACATTAGAAATAAATTAAATTTTCTTTTACCATATTGTCAATTATAAACTTTGATTATTTTTTAATATATTTCTCCTTTTTCATCATTTATTAAATTTTTAATTTTTCAGGTCGAGATGGGGGGAGGGTTAATCTATATGAATCTTAAAGACTTGGAGGTGAATTTTTCAAACTTATTAGCTATAATTTGTTATTTAAGAAACATATACCCCCGCTAGATAAAGAATGAGGGAATACATTCTTTTCTTGGATATCTAGATAATATATACTTGATTCATATTTATTTACGTAAAAATAATTAATATGAGCATTTTTAGTGATTGTAAAAAAACACGTAAAATATTTGACATTGAGATTACCAAAACTGATTCATGCCTTCTAATTTCAACAAACATCCTCTATCTATCTTTTTCTAAAAATAATATATTTGACATAAATTTTTGTTTTTCATTTCACCAAAAATGAAATTGAAAGTTAGTGTTGACTTAAAATCACTCCATATCCTTATAGAAAAATATTATCATGTACTCCTAATTTCTTTAGTTTTAGGTAAATCATATGTCAACTAAAAATTATAAGAATAAAATTGATCTATATTACTAAATAATAATAATAAATAAAATAATAATAAATGAGATTACCAAATTGATCTACCATAGATGAGATAGTTATGTATGGTCAAAACTTATCCAATCATAAATTTAAATTCATATTTTTTTCTTGAGCTTTATTAGCCACAAAACTCTTAAATTATTCAAATTATGACATGTAGGATTACCATCACCATCAAACTTGATGGGTTCCCTTTTATCCATACTATAATAAAGTGATAACATAGTTAAATGTCATTTATCATGTTTACCAAACCTGAAAGCCTTCTCTTTCCCTATAGAGGATCATGTACAGAGGAATGAGGAGTCCCCACAATAGAAGTATGTAGAGGATCCTCCTTAGATGGTCGGGATGACTTAACTGTTTGATATGACATGTTCTTATAAATCATATTAATAAAAAATAAAAATATATAATAAAAATATAATTGTTTTCATATAAAATTAAATAAAATTGTATAGAAAAAACTAAACTAAACACAGTTTTTATAAAATTCCTCATTTTAGTTTACTAAAATTCTAAAAGAATACTAACAACATTTAGGATACATGAAATAATATAAATAGAATAAAACAAAAGTTAAGTAATATTTAATAGGTTAGTTATTAATGGTATAACACAAAGAAACACACATTCACCTGAGGCTGGAAAGACAAGTCATACCCCCCCACCCCAAGGATAACCCATCTAGCCAAACATTTTATGACAAAGAGTGTCTTAAAGGACAAGTGGGATTGAAATCCCATTACATAGCCCAAATTCCCTACATTGCATCAATTTTATGTTGGGTATTCTCGCATGCCTACATCATCCTACCAATACTAGAGTACCTTTTTCAACTTTTGTCATATTCATTTTGTGTCACTTAATATATCATCACCCATAAATCCCCCCAGGGGATGTTATAAATTGAACCATGGTCACTTGGATATGGATTCTAGTAGTTACTACACTCAATCGTGACTTAGGCCCCAAGTTAAGTAATATTTAAAATGATAATAATATCATTTAAAATTAATATTCATATGTAATGAATTTTAATGTACTAAACAAATAAATTATCATATTTTTTAAAATATGTGACTTATATAAACAATACAATTAAAAATAATATATCTTACATTTTTTAAAAACATTAAAAGTTAAAGAGGGAAATAATATATAATGCCTACAATATTAGAAGACTACTAAAGGATATTTCTCATATTCCTTCTTTATGATAATTACATATGGAACAAACCATGTATATCTCATAATCATCAGTATCCTCATATAATATTTCCATAGAAGTGGATATCTATCATAGTTTATCATAATTATCAACATTTTCATCAACAAAAAACTTTTTTTCCTAGAAAAATAATTAACCACTAATCATTTTATGGATAAAGAACATAAAAAATATATTTTCATGTGTTTATGTGATAGAGGGGTTGTCTATGTATCCTAACCTATTTTAATTTACTAGTGTCAATCCAAATTCATCATGTTCATCACTTCTCTTATAGACAAACCATTTACAGTTGAACATAGAAAATAGAAATTTAATATAGTCAGTCTTTTATATAGCTTTAATAACTCTATAATATGGACTTTATTTAAGATTTTATTTTTGTCTTATTCACTCAAAAAATACATTATTTTAGAGAACACCAACACATCACTATTCTAAATTGAACTTTTATTGTCATAGTAATTAGTATAACAATTATAAACATTAATATAAGTATTTGACCATGTTATCACATTTAAATTTGGGTTTCCTATTAACTATTACAATATTTATAACACATAAGATATAATATGAATGGTATTTTAAAACCATTTCAAAAATAAATATTATACTCATCCAATAACCTCATATATCTCTTCTTTAAATAACATTGTTTTAACACATTAATATGTTATTTTATATGTGATTAAGTGTCATATGTGCAATTCAAGATGTAAAAATGTGCCTCCAATATTTTTTCACCTTTAAATAAATTTATTTTCAAGATACGGGTCCCCTTTCCCCCATAAATAACTTTCTTATAGAGTAATGTAGATAAACTGATGTGGTCCACTATAGATGAGTAGTCCATACAAAACTCTTCCACGTCCTTAGAAACATAAATATCAATAATGAAGGTTTATAGTCAATGTGTAATCTTAATATTCCCTTTCAATATCAATATATAATTTTCAAAATGATACATCTAACAAAATTATATGGGTCCACATAGCATTATTTTTCACACCAAATGAACAATTGAATGTATAATGCTATAAAAAAATGTGGTAAAAAATTCATTTATAAATGATAAAGTATATAAAATACTTCATTCTCCATATTGTTCAATGAATTCAAATCTATCAATTTCTTACAAATGGAATTGAAAAAATAACACACCTTGATGATATTAAATCAAATAAAAATGAGTAGTATTATATTTAATGATACTAGAAAGAGTTGATTTATCCTAACATTAAAATCATGAGATTTCATACATATTAATTTTAAAAAATTTAATCACACAAATATTTTTACAATTAAAGAATAAAATTTAGGAACATTGATACCATTGAGTCACTGATAAAAATATTTCTTTGTATCTTGGATAATGTATTCAAAAAAAGTGGAAATTGTGTTTTTTTTCTTTGGTAGAAGGAGCTAACTCCAAACATTTTCCCATTTACAGTAAGCCATACCTGGTATTCAAACAATTCTTTTTATTACCTTTAATATCTAACAATGTTTCAATAAAACTATCACATATATTCTTCTCAAAATGAATCACATCAATATTATGATTGACTTTATGAGATATTTAATATAAAAGATCAAAAAATATTAATTGTTTCTTCTAGATATTTTTGTCATTACCAGATCTTTATGTCTTTCCAAATATCACATCAATGTTTTTTACCCTATCAAAATATTGATCAGTTTAAAAGGGTCTAAATAAATATAAAATTCATTTGATCCATTGAATAACTTTTTAAATCTTTGATAAGAGTGATCCAAAAACAAAAACCATTTATTAACCATGTACAATTTTTTTCTCCCATGTTCTAGTTGATAACATGAATCCTCTTCTTCATAAATTGGGAAAGATTTATACCCTTAAATGTTGTATCCATATAAATTTTCATATACTAGGAAGTCCTTTATAGAAAAAATGATTATTTCATTTAATTTAAAACATTTCATTTTATAAGAATATACACTTTTCTACATTCCTCTAAAAATAGTTTCAAATAATCAATTAATGGTGATAGTTAAAAAATCAATATCTTTTCCAGGCTATTTTAGTCAAAAATAATTAAACTCAACATGATATATTTCTAATTAATACAAAATTTAGGAGATGAGTGTTGAATTACCAATATAATAGTCCATGAACTATGTTTTATACTAAGGATTTAATACAGATTCATTCCATCTATGTGCAGTCCAAGTCTAAGATTTCTAACTTGAATTTTAAATGTATAAATTATTGATCAATTTTCTTCCATTGTGGAAAATCATATGGATGAAATAATTTTATATCAGATATTTTCCCTTTTTAATTCCATCTTAACGTTGTTTTTCATCATTTGAATTTTCAAATAAACATTTAAAATGAGGAATTATAGGAAGATATTAAATTTCCTTAGTATGATTCTTAGAACTTTACATAATAAATAAATCAATACATGGTTATTATTTAAACCTATACTATGATGTCCCATATTTTGGAAACTTTTAAAAACCATTATATTAATTTATATATAACACATAGTCATTGTGGAAATCAGGTATCTTCTAGTACCCCAATCACATCAGGCATAATATTTTTTTTCTCATTATAATTTGAATCAGGTAGATTGTTGTCATCATAAAGTATGTATTTCAATAACCATAACAATTTTGTAAAACTCTTTTCACTCCATTAATTCTTGGATTTCAAGTTAACCAACTTTAATATTGTTGATAAAACCATAAATTTTATACAAACTAGATATAGTGGTTTTTTATCACCACCATATTGTCACTCGATCGTTGGTGTTTTATCAATTACTTCCACTTCAATATCATAAATTATTTATTCAATTTGACCAGAATTATCATCATGAAAATCAAAATCATCATTAGATCTTCCATTCTGTCCAATTTCACCATGCCAAATCAAAGGATCTTAACTTGGATTAAAACCATTGAAAATTATATTATCTTTGATTCCATTACTTCACGGCCTTTTTGAATTTAAATTCTTCATGCATGAATAAAAAAGGTCATTGTTTAGAATATTTTATATGAAAAATTCTAAAAAATAATCAACTCCTTTCTCATATACATCACATGTTCACCATTTAGTAATCTAATTATGATTCATTGTTAGCTATAACAACTTTTAATTATTAAATATAACTAAATTTATTTTGAAATTTAAATTCAAATTTACTTTTGTAAATATAAATGAAAAATAATAATTTTAAAGAATATATAATAGTAATAATAAAAAAATTATAATAACAAGAATTATAATAATATTAACTAGAAGAATACAAGATCAAAATTTTAATATTTTATACTTTATATATTGATTCAAGTTTTTTATTTTTTTATAAATTTCTAGTTCATTAAATATTTATAAATATTTATATAAATAATAATATTAAGAACATTAAAAATAGATATTATTATTAATAGTAATAATAGTAATAATATTATTATTAATATTAGGTTTGATATCAATATGAATGTCAAAAATACTAATAGTAATTTATTATTCATATTTTTTCATTAAATAATAAATAAACTAATAAAATTTATATATATAGTGTAATAAAATGAAATCATATAAATTTTATGTTCAAATATAAATTATGAAAGAATACATATATATTTTTTCCAATATGTAATATATATTAAAATCTAAAAATATATTTGATATGAATCATTCAATATTTTTAATAAATATAATAATAATATTAATATTAATATTAATAATTTATTATAATTGTAAATTAATTAAAACATAAATAAATAAAGTATACCACATTTAATTACCAAATACATATTCAAAATATAAATTAAAAACATATTGAAAGTTAAATATATAAATAACAATGTATTTTGTATGAAAAAATATATAAGTATATAAGAACAAGAATACCAAGTTAGTCATAAATAAACAATATAGATCTAAAATTATAAAAATTTACCAGCAATAAGAATGGAATTTTTTATGGAAGATCACTCCAAAAAAACAATTTAAATAAGTATTACATGAATATTTATGTAAAATGAATTTATAAATAAACTATATAATAATATTGATTCATATGTAGATTTATGTTTAAAAATATTATAAAAAGAAGACTAGAATTTGTGGTTGATTTAGATGATACGACCCAAAAATAGTCGAACCCGCCTAAGAAGGGAAGGTAGTAACGATGGATGAAAGACGATGGTAGATGAAGGCGGTCAATAGTGGTGGATAGAAATACAACTAGGTAAGGAGGTTCATCCAAAGAGAGAAATTTATGGTTGAGGTTAGAAACATTGGTTGCATCAAGAGAACAAACAATTGAAAAAAAAAATTACTCAACTTTTTTAATAAAAAATAAGGGTTTTCTATGTTGATTTGGTTAATAATTGACATAGAAAACTGATTTTTTATATTATTTATTTTATAACCATTGTAAAAAACCATTCTATTGGATTTTTAAATTGGTTATAAAATAACTAAGGTTAAAAAATCATTTTAAACTATTTTCATAGTAGTGAAAAGCTTATAGAGTCACACTTTGTGGTGGTGAGAATGAGGATCAAGTTTTTAAAACTTTAAGAGATACCCAAAAATTTCTTTTAGTGGATTTATGAAATCAGTTATAGTTTTATTTTTACAAGTTTTTAAATATTATGTAACATGTGATGAAAATGTAGTATATCTTATCCAAAAAAAGTTTTTTGATATGATTACACAAGTTGTTTTGTATGATGTGGTGTAAGGTGAAAATGTGCTAAGTCTATGAGGTTTTAGTAAAAGTGGAATATTATTGGAATTTTTCACATAAGGAACCATTGTGATGTGGTGTTTTAGACCACTTCATGGTCCACCCTTGGATACACCACAAAAAAGTGAGTGTCGCAACTCCATAGTGTTCTGCATGGTTGTTTCAAGTACTATGAGATAGTGCATGGATCAGCCTTATTCTCCTAATCCAGGCTATAATGATTGGTTTATTATCATGTGATGATAATAATGATAAGTTTTAGCATCCCAAACATTCTTTTAAACATTAAAAAATGAATTAAAATAATGAATTGCAAGTTATAAATAGTTGTAACTTATGAAATGTTTCATTTAATTGACAAATGTTTTGGTATCCTAAAGGTATCCAATGATGTCTATATAATGAATATCATATTATATGATTCATTTGGCATGAAAATGTTTTGAAACTGCTCACCTGAGTTACTCTATAGCTCTCAATTATCTCTTACCTTTAAACTCAATGTTTTCACATGTTATGTCTTGATAGAGCTCCTTTATAAGAATCAAGAGGTTCCCATAATCTTTTTATACCCTTGAAGAGAGGAACTAATTAGTTTATACTTAGTGATCATTATCAAGAACTTTTTTGAATATCATATCAATTTTAATAGGTACGTTATTTTATACTTGATTTACTATCCATTCCAAACATAAAGATATATTATGGATGTTTTTTAGTTTTGGTGTTTTTCTTTCGATATGTTTAGGATAAGAATTATCCATATAAAAACCTTCATTATCATCAATACTAGTGTGGTTCAAACACATTACCCCAATTTTTACTAAAGGTTCTATATTTATTATATAAATTTTACTATTTCACCACTAATATATTTCTTAATTTATGTATAGATTATTTTGTGTATGGTTTTTATGGATGACATAGAGCGAAAGGGTTTCCAAATTATAACCATTATTTATATTTATATTTATCATCCAATTTTAATTTTAACAGTTATTATGAATGTGTATCTTTTATTTATAATGTCATATTACAATGTATTGAGATAATACTTATTTTGTGACGTGGATTATATAACAACCCTACTCTTTATTACATACTTGAACATGATTTATTACATAAAACCTTCACTTGATACAAAATATAAGATCGAGAGGTCTAGTGTCTTTGAGGATTAGAAAAATTACATAACAACTTAAAACATAGAATGAAACATCTTATTGAAAACTTCCTTTACATGACCACTACATTCCCTCGTACTTAGCATTGCATGGGATAACCTGAGGACATGCATAAGAAAAGGGTGAGTTATAAAGCCCGGTAAGTGAGTAAACAAGGTATAAAATGAAGATTACAATACATGTTATAAAATAGTCATATCAATGGAGTGTAATAGAAACATGAACATAAAGGGATGATATAGAATGATTATCATAACAAGGAAATGTAGCAACAACACTTAATATGGAATTATCATGAGCCAAGGCTCATTGAACATGGAGCATGAGTAAATGCTCATTACATATGAATCATGACTAAACCCTTGTTTCAATTGAATTATAATGATTCAACACTAATTACACATGATTTATCATGATACTATACTTTACCCAATGCATTGGAGCGCTATTAGGGCACACCCTTCTTAAACATTTCATTTCATGCATAAGTGTGCCACGTGGATCATATAACATGGAATTAATAAATATCATAAGTTATTACATGATTAAGTAGTGTGAAATAAATATATTAAATTACCTTTAAATATGTATGTGTTAATAAAGTTGAATACCCTTGATAGAGACATGGGTATGGTATTCACTACACTATGATATTGGCTTGGAAAAATGCGGTGCAATTTCGGCAGCATAATGGCGTGACATAAGAATAAATAAAAATGGTTGATGAGAGATAAATGGGTGTATCATAATATTTACATGAAATGTAAAGTAAGGGTATCATATAGATACATGTCCCAATAAATGTAATGGAATTTAGATCCGTAATACAAAAGAATTTCATGAATGAAAATGAGGAGAGAGAAATTCCTTATAAAATTTCAGCATGGTGATGGGTGTGCATGGAATGCATTAATGAGAAATAAAGGGGTATCCCATAATTAAAACATAAATAGGGTAGTATGGGGGAGGTTTAAAACCATACCCCAGCATTTTTAATTGAAAATAAAAGGGTATAACAACTTAAAGAAAATTGGACAACAATGAGAAAGGGAGAAATCCCTTACTTGGAAGTGTGATCCCAAAGGCTTGGGAGGGGATTGAGAGAGAATTATTGGGAGATTTTGTAACCTTGGGAGGATTATAGAGAGATGAGGGAATAGGTTGGACTAACTCTAAAGGCTTTGAGTGAAAATTAAGTGGGAGCTTGGGTGGGTTTATATAGGAAAAGAGAGGGAATACTTTGTTATTTAGGTTGGAACACCACACATTAAAATAATGAAAACCAAAAACCAGCCCATGGTTTTTGCCCATGGTTTTTTCTAAAGGGGATTGGAAAAAAAATATTTTGTAAGTTGAATGGTCTAACTTCTTAAAATAATAGGGTTGCTTATGGGGAGGTGAGTCACACTCTCAAGGAAAACAATTTAAAAAGACAAAATGTTTTACAAGTCTTAGAGGGTCCACTAATGCTTTGTAAAATAAATAAAAAAACCCAAAAATCACATTATTTTAATGTTAAAACATATATTTTCTTAACATAATGTTTAGAGTATTTTATTACAACACTATTGGGTCATTATGATGTCATAAAATACATTATATATTTAAACGGTATTAATTTTTACCCAAAAATTTGATTGTCTCAAAAAAATTATGAAGAATTCACCATTGGATAATTTTAAAATCCTGATTATAAAAATAATATTAATTTTATATAAATAATTTTTTAAATATGTGAATTTTTACATTTAAAATAAAAACCGATATTTATTGAAAATTCACAGGTTTTGACAAAAACAGCTTTCAAACCTTAATAAAAATTACAATTTCATTCATAAAATTATGTGATCATTTATATTTAATAAAAATTAATTTAATAATAATTATAATAATTTATTAAAATATTATTTAATTCAAAAATCCATTAATTCTTCAAAATAGATTTCTTAGTTGAATATTAACTAAAAATACTATTTGCGCTTTAATTTACAAAGTAACAATAATAAAATGAATGAATATTCTCTATAAAATAATAATGTACATAATTTTAGTACTAGGATCTTTTTAAATAACCCCTTATAACACCCACATAAGACCGAAGGGTAAGGTGTGTGATGGTGACAGACTCTTGTGGTGGCTCGGATAACATCGCTCGGGTGGTAATCTCTATTAACTTCCACTTATCTCGTAGTCAGTTATGCTCAAGCTTAACATGTTCAAGATGGGCTTGGGATTGGTCAAGAGAAAATCCCAATGACGCCACCTTCTTTCCGAGTTCCAACAAATGGGCTTCATATGGGGAAAGTCTACTGGATTTTTCTATCACTTCCTTTGTCTGGGTAAATTGAATTTGTTAAAGACCTATATTTATATTAATCATGTGATCACTGTTCAATGGCTATATTAGCAATCGTCATGATTCTTAATGGTATTTTAAAATCTAAAACATAAAACCAAATAAGTTAATACATTTTATATAACCATAAGAAGACATTTAAATAGACCAAGAGGAATTTTCATTAATGGATTTTTGGGTCGTTACAGGTTATATGATATATTAATGGTATACGTTTATACACTAATTCCATGTAATGAACGAAATAAAAAATTAATTAAATAAATATTATTTAGGGAGAATATATATATATAACTTTAGTTATAAAATTAATAACTAAAATACTTGGAAAGTTAAACTAATGAAGAGTAATTTTCTCAATAAAGTAATAACCATGAGAAACAAAGTAATAGTATTATTTATTGATGTGGAATGAAATGAATTTGTGGTTTCATATTTTATACCCTAGAATATCTAAAAAATATTCATAAATCTTTAGTGAAGGGGGTGATGATGTTTATTTTTTATAACCTAACACATATAATTAATTTACCAAAACACATGGCTCAAAATTTTCAATCCCCACTGGCTGTTAATATTAATATTTACATTTTCATTGAATACCATTTTGAAAATGTTGATCACCTGACTAAGGATATGTATGTTACATAAATATTATTGTTACCATTGTTTTTTTCCTCTCGAAACATAATTGTGGTACTTATGTGGTATAATATTTTGTTTTTGGATCCTTAATTCATCCTTATTTCTAAAGTTCTGAAGAGATTATATACTCTCTAAAAATATTATTATAAAATTACTATCAAAATAGAGAAAAAAGAACTAGATTTTATCAGTTATTTCATTAAACACTGATAAATTTTTACTTTTATAAGTACTAAATATGAGAACTGATAAAATTTGACATTTTTCATCACCGCTAAAAACCAATCTGTATAAATTCTTGTTTTAACATTGAAAACGGTGAAAATTTATTATCAATAAACATGAAAAAATATTTATCTTATGAAATGGTTAGAGTATATATGTGAAATGTGTGTGTGTATCTACATAGACACGCTGCAACGAATTTTGATTTTTCACCTTCACATATCTCATATCTCTATGTGTGTGTGTGTGTCTACATATGTACGTACACACACATTAGGTCTCTATAATAATATATATGTATATATAAATTATATTTATGTGTATATATACATATGGATAGAACATTATTTCTAAAAAATATCAATATAAATTTATATACTGTAATGGAAATTATAACTTTAATTTTATTAAATGAATTAAAATTGTACTTATCAAATTTCTATTTTGAAATTTTATATTCAATATTATTATTATATATATATATCATTATTTAAATATTGATATATAGAAGATAATTTCTACATGATATCAATATATATATATAGTAATGGAAATCATAACTTCAATTTAATTAAATGCATTAATAAAATGAAATTATAACAAATTTCTATAGAAATTCTCATATTTGATGAACATTAATATAATTATATAAATATTTAAATGTATGTATGTAATGAAATAATAATATATATGTGATAATATATCAAAAATAAAATGGTTAATAAATATAACATCTCAAGAACTGTACTTCCAGTTCTAGTTCTAAAAACCTGAATCTTACATTTTTAGCTTTGATGCTGATAAACGTGACCCATTTTCAACAATCCAAAACATACAAAATAAAATTGAAGTATTAGATCACTTAAAATTCCAAGGAATTTTTAGGTTTAAATTTTTGTATAATTAGTAGAAAATCTTAAAGAAATAATACCCATGTCTTCAGGGGAGTATTTTTTCCACTATACCCATATTTTGAGATTCCATATTAAGACTTCAACATATCCAATAAAATTCTTCTCACATTAAACCTTTATGGACACAAACAATTTACAACCATTCTTCTTAACCTATGAAAAAATAAACATAAGAAGGGTGAGCTCAAACTTTTAGTATAGTTAAACATAATAATTAACAATTGAATATTATTTGTGAGTATAAGATTAGCATAAGGTTATGATGACATAATCAAAGTGAATGAGCATAAATTAAGAGAATTCATACCCATAAATACCTTTATCATCAATCATGAAACATTTCATAAATATTTAACAAATTAAAGAGTCATAGGAATCAATAATCATGATCCATGTTATGTTAATCTTGATTATATCAAATTTTAAATACCCATTGTAAGCATAGGGAAAATTTTTTGGTATCTTGGAACATTATCTTCATAAATCATGTTCACTCTGGTCAGAAATAAATGAAGTTATGTCAAATATATAGGATAAACCACCCCAGTTAACTCCTTCCCTTCCTAAAAATACAAGGAACATTACTTGATACATTAGAGAGGTATATCAGGTTCACCCATAATATAATTTATATTGGGTGAACCCATCATATAAGTTGTATCCAGCTCACACATAATGTAACCTATATTATAATCACCAGCAATTTAATTTTTTTTAGGATCACCCATCATCATAAATAATTTCTATGTAACATACATGAATATAACACATGGAATCTTTCATTTTATTCATCATACTTTTAACCATAGCTTACATTCCTTTAAATATTTATTTACCTATGGAAAAAATGGGTTTCATGAAAATATATTTAAAATAATCAATGTAATCCATATTGAGAAAGAATATGGAATTTATCATAACATCATAATATTAGTGAATTATAGTAATCGTTATAGGATGTTGACATAGATGAAAATACCATTAAAATAACATTTAAAAATCATTAAAAATAGTGGAAAATATCCATTTTTGTGCATTTAAATACTAAAAAATCAGAAAATATTGAGAAAATGGTTTTCATTAAAAATATCCCTATAAACATGTGAATTATTCTTCAAAGAAAAAATGGTCTGGATGGTGGGAAAGTTTTCATGTCTTATACATTAATATATAACATTCCTTTTGAAACTTATAAAAAATCAAAAATGACTTGTTCATAAAACTTTTAAAAAGATTAATTTTTAAAAAAAAATTAATAAATTCAAATATATTTGCAAATGAACTTATTAAAATATGGAAAGTATTAAAAACATTTTAGAATACATGGATACAGAAGTGAAATATTCCTGATCAAAAAAAGATACAAGATCGATATCACTTATAAAAAAAATTCTTAATGTTTCTTTAATCAATAAGGGAGGAAATTGATACTCACCATGTAAACCAAATTCATAACCATAATATATGAAATTATATGTAGTTTAATAAAAAAATAATATGATTTCCTCTAAATTAACCTTGTATATAAACAATCTCAAAAAGAAATTATATTGTAACATAAAGTTTTTACTTCTTTGGTAATCTTTGTAACAGCTTATCTTTTCAAGAAGGTATGGATAATTAATTTTTTAATTTAAATCCTTAATTTAACCTTGGTAAATGTGCACTAGGGCCTAAGGAAGGTCCCAGGAGCGTTTGGGGCTTGTTAAAATCTTAGAGTTTTGGTAATGGTAAAAATGAATGGGCCACATGTTTAGTAGAAATCATGATGCCCAGGCCGCAAAGTTACTCCTAACCATACGGAGCAAAACAAAGGTTCGGTAGGAGCCGCATGGTTTGTTTAAAATTGAGTGAATCTAGGCGCATGGCCATAAAAACCACCTATAGTTTTTTATAGTGGTGTTTTTCATGGTTTTGGAAACTGTGCACCTTAACCCTTCTAGTCAATTACTTAATCAGTGCATGTAGCATGACTTGAGCATGGTTTTGCCAAACCATCCCCCCCCCCACCCATTTTAAGGGTAAATGTCATTTTTTCCCTCTTTAATTCCATTTGCCTATTATTTTTCTCTCCTCTTATCCAATGGATGAAACTTACATTTATCCTCCCATATCTCCCCCTCAATCTAAATCTAGTCTTTGAGCTAACTCACACGTCCGAACTCTAAATAATAATCCTTTAGAAGAATTAGATCCGTCTAGGTAAGATATCCTTTTATATTACCTTCGATATAAGTTTCTCTCCGGATCCATTTCTCTATTTAGGTGAATGATATTTTTCCCTATTTTTAGGTTGTTGGATAATTTATTAGATCTCTTCCAACCTACTCCAATTTTTAGGGTGATATCAAGCGAGGAGAAGTCTACAACCTTAAGGTATGTGGTATCATTGTTTTCCCCATGAGTTTTGATGTCTCGTAGCTATGTTGATGTGTCACACACCGGATTTTGTTGATTTTACCCTTTTATTGAGTTATTTATATCAAATTTATCATCACACCATGATACACATCATTTGATCCTTGTTTATTTGTTTAGAGGATGTTGGCCACATGTATGGACACCCTATGGGTGTGCTGAGTTGAATTTCCCATTGTGGTTAATTTTTCCAATACCAAGAACTCCTATTTAGCTATTATCCTAAAATTTAAATGTAATTTCCCTTATTATAATAATTTTTATAGAACTATATACACATATTAGGTGTTTATATCAACCTATAGTTGGAATTAGCTGTGTAGGTAATTTTCTTAATGACTATATCACTTACTAAATGGATATTTGAGCCTTATAAGTTCAATTGATTTGTCATGAGGAACTAAGAATCTTAATTAAGAGGAAGGGATAATACATGATGGTTTCCCTTCTTAAAATTAATTGGGTTAATTAAATGGAATTACTTGTATGGGTGGTATGTCCATGTCTATTCATATTTAATCAAATGTAATTAATTGAATTGTGAAGCCTTGTTTATTTTGAGCTTGATAAATGAGATGCATGGGAGGTAATGAGTCATGAATATATTTGTAAATATGATTATTCCATGTTATGGGTTGTGGTGTTATTTTATGGGATATGTAGAGCATAACGATATCACACTCCCTTAAATCAGGTGATGAGCATTATTTCTCACACCATTAACACTGGTTTTAAATTGGGATTGATGTGTTGGGTTCCTTGTTTGAGTGTTGACATGATGACACACTCACCATATTGAGTGAATATCATGGTCTCTCCCACTCGTTATGAGATGTAGGGAATGTACCCTATCTCTTGAGCTTATAGGCTTATTATACTAGTCATGGATGTCTGATTTACGCCCTAGACCATGTAGCACCTAGTATTCCAAGTATATGGCCACTTATGTCTGCATGTACATGGTTCATATAGGAGGATGAAATATATAACTAAATTATCTATATATATATATATTATTACTATATATATAGTTACTAATCAGACTCTTATTCCATCCATGATGTGAAGTAGGTAGACCCTCCAGGTTTCCTATAGGAACATGAATGGGCTAGTTATTTATTTGATTATTGGTTTCCTATTCTTTTTATGCATGCATACAATTTAACTATGAGCACTGCTTGGATTACTTCTAGACACCATTGGTGGTGACCTCCTGATATTTTATCGCACACCCTACTCGGGCTGCCTTTGGTACCCGAGAATATTATATGACTACACATACAGATAAGGAAAATGGAACTTCTACAAGTTGTTCATATACTTTACTTATATATGGATCATAGAAGAAAAGGGTCGATAATTCTCTCGAGATTATAGTGGAGCATCTTTTGTTCTTTCTGGCCTTTTGTATAGCATGTTTTCCTATGTATTCCCCTTGTTCTCTTTTTTTATATCATCATTCCATGAATCAATGTATATAACAATTTCTAGAGGCTTTTTTATATTATTATCTATTGTTCAGTTATTCATTCTTCCACTCTTTTTTAAATTATCTCTATTTATATTATGCTTCCACTATTGTATGTCATTGGTACTATCCACCATGTCACATTTATATGAGGGTATAGTCTCCCCACCATACCACTATTATAACCTCAATACTAGTCGGCAGCCTTTGGCATACGAGGAGGTACACTTGAGGCCATGTGACCCACCAGTTTATGGCACAGGTTAAGTGGGTCCTAGGTTGGGATGTTACAATGTGGTGTTATAGGGTTATATTTTTTCCTTTGTCTTACTGTTTGGGTATTAGGCAGGAGACTATGAGTTAAAGGATTTTGGAATTGACCTTGTTCCTGGATTTAGCCAACCCATTTATAGGGGAAACCCAAATTACCTAGAATGGAAAATTATTGTTATTGATTATTCCATTTATAGGTGATACGACTTTACTGTTGGGTGAATCACTTGTCTTATGATGTTATTGATATTGGTATTATTGAAATGATGATTTCTTTTTTATTGTCCCGATGAAATGAGGTTGTTTCATTAGTTCATGCATCATTATAGGCACAATAGGACTAATATGCCACGAATTTTTCTATGTCACTTCTTTTTTTAGCATGCATTTTCTTGTTTCATATTGATAGTGCCTTGAATATGTATCGAATTGTGCTGACACTTCTTGCAAGGATTGGAAAACATAATTGATACTTAAATTTACTACCTTAACCTAATAGTGTTTTCCTAAAAAGGTTAAAGCAGACACCTTAAGTTCTCAATATGGAATGTTGATCCATGGACCATTGATTGTATGGGATGGAACATGTAAAGGTGTGGGTTAAGTGGATGTCACATTTTGGTTCATAAAGAGTATGATCCCTTATGGATTGAAAATGTTCATCCACATAATTCAACCATTTAAATTAATTTAATTGTTTGAAAAAGTAAAATTTTTAAATGCATATGACTATTAGAGTGAAAATATCCATCTTATATATATCTGGCACAGAGACTTAAACATGAACCCAGCCTTATTAGTGGGTAGTGGGGTATCTTTTATGTTCTTATGACCTGACATGGTCTCTTTTTAGTACCCAATACTAGATTTAGGAGTATAAAGAGGGGTACGATCTGTTCATAGGATCATCTTGTACCTATCCATGTTTTCTATCTGTGATATTTTTGAAATTGTTAGAATCTCTTATAAGGCATTCATTTATCATTGCAACATTATGCTTCCATGATATCCTTTGGTACCACACCCTAAAGGAGGTGATGACAATGCACCTGAGTTGGTGAACCTTAAGCCACCAATAACTCTTATTATAATGCCACCTGTCATACTTTTTACTATTCCTGATATGGGCACCGACTCCTAGTTTTGAGAGGGTTTTCCTCGTATGATGTATAATATAAAGGGTGTAATTAGACCTGCCATGAGTATGGAAGTGTTAACTCAATAATTCTAATAGTAGTATCCTCCCACCTTCTTAGGGGATGGAGGACCACATGTTGCTGAGTCTTTTCTCAAATATATTCTTACTATATTAGAACATCTGGAGAAGCCTCTAGAGCATAGGGTAAACTTAGCTATGTATATTCTATGTGATTATTCCAAGTGGTTGTGGGGTATTATCACCCAGAAATATTGACATTATGATATAGTCTGGGCATATTTCTAGTTGATCTTATATGACTATTTCTTTCCCCGTACTATGAGGGATGACAGAGCTAGAAAATTCATGAACCTGTAGTAGGAAAGCTTGTTAGTTATGGAATAATCTGCATGTTTCATCAAGCTACATAGGTTCTCTTCTACTCTTGAGGGTGGTGATATTATAACTTTTAGGCAATCTGAGGATGGGTTGGTGTACATCATAAGGACGTAGGCCAATGTCTTTTTTTAAGACTAATTATGAAATTTTTAACCAATCACTTATTACATATAAAAATATAATGGAAGATTATGGTAAAAGTCATGGTGGTTCAAAAATTAGAGCTATCAGTGGTTCTTCTTCTAGGGGAAAGAGATGTTTCGATGATACTTGTAGAGGTAGAAGCATTAAGGCTCCTCGGGTTTATAGATTTCTGATGTGTCACTAGTGCGGGAATCTAGGACACACAAATCCATAGTGCTTTCATGATCCAGTAGAGTGTAGAGGTTGTGGCTGGATAGGGCATATCCAATGATTCTACAAGACTTTCCCATAAATTTCTAGCTAGTAGGGATCTATACCCATTCCACGGTCAAGAAAAAGGCTAGTAAGATCATGTCAGGCCGGAAGCTGGAATACCACTGGAAATTCAAGATGAGGTGGCGGTCAATGTAGAGGTAGTTAGACTCCTGATTATTAGCGCCAGCAGTGTGGGGTTGCTCAAGGAACTCATATAGTGACTCAGGCTCGCGGTATAGGGAATTTACATGAAATACATCCTATATTGAAGGAGTAGAGAACTGGACCTTCTACTATATGAGGTTCTATTTTAGTAGCCTCCACATTAGTGTCGACAATATTTGATTCAGATACATCTCACTTGTTTATATCTGAGACTATTATAGAGATTATGGGCCTTGATATCGAACACTTTCATGGAATTATGACACTTGATACCCCATTATGTATCCTATCAGTGGGCATTCACTATTTTAGGGATTTTCCCCTTGGGATAGGTGGATACCTTTTCATGTGGAATATTTTCATCCTCAACATGATAGGATTTGACATAATCATTAAGATGGACTTGTTATCTTCCTATTGATCCCATATTGACTGTTGTCATCATAGGGTGACATTTACATCACCAGAGGACATTAGGAACATACATAAGAGATAATGGGATGTCAGTGTGACTAGAGATGGACCCAAGAAGTAGAGGATGGGTAAAGTGACAGCTTAGATTTCTAGTCATTTTCTGGATGACCTAGGGTTATGACCCACTATTTCCCCTCCTATAGTGGAGTGTTTCAAGGAAATATTTCTTGATGACGTCACTGGTATACATCCAGTGTGAGAGGTAGAGTTTACCATTGAGCTTGTTCCAAGAGTATCACCAGTGAGAATTCCTCCTTATAGGATGGCACCTATAGAACTCCTAGAGCTTAAGAAGCAGTTGGAGGATCTAGATGATAAATGCATTATATCTCCCAATTCTTCTCATTGTATTTCACATATCCTTTTTTCAAATAAGGTGGATGGTACCCTCATATTTTTCATGGATTATCGTCGATTAAATCAAATCACGGTAAAAAATTGGTTTCTCCTACCCAGAATAGATAACTGATTTAATCAACTCTGAGGATAGATAGTTTTTTCAAAGATAGCCCTGAGGTTGGTCTATCACCAAGTGCATGTTAGATAAATATACATACCTTATATAGATTTGAGGTGTAGTTATGGTCTACACGATTACCTGGTTATGTTGTTTGGACTCATGAATGCACTTGAAATCTTTATGGATCTTATAAATTGGGTTCTCCACCCGCATCAAGATTCATTCATGGTAGTATTTATTGATGATATCTTGGTGTATTCATTATCCATACATGACCATGAAACCCATCTTTAGATCATGTTAAATACATTGAGAGAGAATCAACTCTATGCTAAGATTAGTAAATTCCACTTTTTGATCAACAAAGTACACTTCCTGGGTCACATCATCTCATAGTCATAAGTTTTATTAAACCCAGAGAAAGTGAGATATAAAGTTTCTTGGGATCATCCTAAGAACATCTTTTACATCTATAGTTTCTTGGGTAAAACTGGATATTACATATTCTTCATCCATGATTTATCATGTATTACACTGCTGCTTATGGGCATGATCAAGAAGGGTGTGAAAATCATCTATTCAAAAGCTTATGAAGCATCCTTTCATGAGTTGAATGGTCGTTTCACTTCATTGTTGATACTAATTTTTCAAGATCCCTGAATGATTTATATAGTCTATTGTGACATGTTAGGTATTGGTCTTAGAGTTGTTCTGATTTAGTATGAGTGAGTCATCGCATACGGGTCTTTCCAGTTGAGGACTCACAAGAAAAATTACCTGATACATGACCTTAAGTTAACTTTATTAGTTCATGATCAATTTTGTTGGATACGATATCAGCTTGAAGAGAATTTTGTGGTATACATTGATCACAAAATCTTCAATCACATATTTATATAGAAGGATCTAAACCTCAAACAGTGAAGGTGTGTTGATTACTATAACATCCCGTTACTATTTTTAGGTATTCCTAAACCCCAATTTTTATTCATGTTTTGGTTGGGTTTCATTTGGGGTTGATTTAGGTCAAATTTTAATGTTTTTGGAAGTCTCTGGGATGGTGTGCAGTTGGGGCATATTTGGCACATGGTCTTCCCAAAAAGTGTGCCCTCTTGGGCCAAACTATGGAAATTGGGTATTGGGTTCTACACGACTTATGAACGGTTTAAAAAATAATGTTCCCTATTAAGGAGAACCACGTGTCCCATTTAACATAGGAACATGGATTGCACACAGTTTGTATAAACCATGCATCTCTTCCCAAGAAATTGTACAGATGGAATTTTAAGTGATCCGAATTTTTGTTAAAAATTCCCAAGCCCCTCTTTTAGGTCCCCGATAGAATAATATGACCCCAAACTAGTTTAGACCATCCTTAGACCTCCAAAGAAGTATTTTTGGCCCCTTAGATCCCTCCCATAAGGGATACTAATAATGAGGAACTCCCTTCAATCTTATCAAGGTTAGTTTCCTTTTTTTTAGTTCTCATTCTCCGGTGGTCACTCTTATCCTCCCTAGGGTTCCATAAATCCTCCTGTTGGATCATGAATCTAATACCCATTTTTTGGATATAATCCCAGTTTTTTTCATATATCCTTTTTTTCATCATTCTTTGTTAGAGATTTTCGATTACGGCATTGTGATTCGAGATTCATTGATCCTGAGGTAGGTGGTTCTATTATAATGACCAATTTATCTTAAACCTAAACTATTGTTTTAAATTAAATTGATGATTTAATTGAAATTCCTTGATTATTATTAAATTACTTTCAATGGTTTGGTTGGAAACACAATTCCCTTGAATTGGGGTTTTTTGGAAAAAATAGGTTTTTGGTATGAAATTAGAAAACCCCCAAATCCATTGAATTGGGGTGTCTTTATAGAAAATTGTGAAATTTAAATTTTTTAATTTAAATTGTGTATTTTATGGAAAATTGTTTCAAATAAATTGTTGAATTTAGTTTTAGAAAATTTATTTGATGGAAAATTATGAAAAAAAATAATTCCATTAAATTGGGGGTCTGTTATGAAATTTATGGAATTTGTTTGAAAATTAAATTATTGAATTTAATTTGTGAAAGTGTATTGTGAAACTGCATGAATTTCTTTCAAATCCTTATTTGTGAAAAATGGATTAAAATGGTTTAATGGAAACCTTAGGGTTTCATCTTTTTGAAAAGGTTTGCTTTTTATTAAAAGACAACCATGGTTTTTAAAAGCAAAATTGGCATATTTGAACTGGATAATGGGATTAATTGTATTTTAAGTAGTCTTGAAATAAATTTTCCATTGTTTTTTTCTAATTGAGAAAATTCAAGAATTTTATAGTTATTGAGTTATCTGTTGTGTCACTTTATGACTTATAATATTCTAAAACATTATATCAACACATCACATCCCTTAGGTGATGGTGATGAGTCATCTTTAGCCTTAGGCCCAAAGGGGTGTATGTACATATTTTTAATTTCACAGTGTTGGGTCCCTATATCTAGGAACTATCATACCTAATTAGATATATGACCATGTTACTCTCTTCTTTTTATTTTAGATGAATATGTTCCATTATTATAAACTATTTTACATACCTTCTCATTTATATAAACTATTTTATATAAAAGTTTTTATTTAATCCATTATAAAAAGTTCCATTATTTAATAAATATTTCATAAATTAAAATGTATTTATTTTATTAAAATTCATTTTCCATATTTTTAAATGGGAAGCATGAGTTGATAAAATATTTTTATCTTTTGAAACATAAATCATGATTTCTTTAAATAATATTTTGTGAAATGAAAAACATGTTTGTTGTAAAATTGAAAGCATTTATTTGGTTATTTTGATATTGGAATATTGTTATGGAATCTTTAGGTGAAATACTACCGAGATTTGGATCACACCATACTTTTTCCGTTGGGTGTTTTTAGATTATCTTCTTCCAAGATCGAGCAAGGGAAATGGATCACTTGGAGGTGGTTCTATTTGTTGATCTATGGGCTTGGTGAGTTTCATCCTTAGGGACTTGGGAAATTTTTCCTATTTTTGTGTTACTTGGTTGTATTACTTAGTCTATTATACCTGTTTGAATTCTGGTAAATTACTCTCAGTGGAGATTATTTTGATATAGATACTATCTCATTTTTATTACTTCTATAATGTTTTCGGAAAACTTGTTTCCACTTTAATTTTCTATGATGCCAGGTGCTAGTAATCAACCATGGGGATCAAGAATGCCCTTAAAGATATTTCAAGACCGAATAGGTTATTGGGTTACTAGGTTTCCTAGTCCAGTTCATGAAAAAGTGGTATCATAGGTGGTTGATCTTTTTCCTTGAAGTCAATATGAATTTGTGAAATCTTGTCGAGACTTAGGAGGTAGTTTTGATTGACTGCATGGTCATATATCACCACAATGAACCTTAAGTCTCCATGGGTGGTTACAGAAATATATCTTATGGATTATTTATAGTATTTTACATAATTTTTATTTGGATAGGATTTAAATACAAATCATGGTGTTCTGTCTGTTGGGATTAATTTCCCTTGTTTCTCTATTTGAGTGTAACCTGATTTCTTCCTTGTTGTCTGGTGATGTTGTATAGTAATATGCCTTCAAGAAGACACTAAAATCAAGTCCACGAGGAAGATTCTGCTGAACCTCAGAGAGAAAATACTATTGTGGATCTGAATATGGTTGAGGTGATTGTGCACGTTGTCTAAGGTCTAAGATAATCACCACCTCTAGTTCCCATTCAGGCTCCAACTTTAGAACCCCAAAGAGACGTTCTTAAGATTTGTTTTCAAGAGTTCATTCACCAGAATCTAACACCGTTCAAAGTATAAAATGATACTCAAGAGTATGAGGAATGGTTGATAATGATAGATAGTTTGTTTGGGTTCTTTGAAACACCCAAAAAAATAAAAGTGAAGTGTTCCACCTTCATGATGGAAGGACCGATCGGAAGATGGTGGGACACTATAGTGACAGTGAAGAGGCGTGAGATCTTAGACTAGAAGAACTTAAAGGTTCTTTTAACTGACTGGTTCTATCCAGAATTGATTCTATTAGACAAGTCCAATGATTTCTTAAAACATGATTGGTTAGACAGGACTGTGATAGAATATCCAAACCATTTTTATGATCTTGTTCACTTCGCACATAAGATAGTATCAATGAGAGGATGAAGTCTCATTGTTCAAGTTTGTAATTCTTCAGAATATTCATACTCATGTTTTATTACTAAATCTTCCTTCTTAAGCATGTGTACTAGATAGATCCTTTATGGTCAAGATGGACCTGGCTGGAAAATTAGGGTTATCAGGAGTTTCATTCACTCCTAGTGACAGTGAGCATTCCTCTAAGTAAAAGAGGAAGCGTGATGAATCTAATGGTGGTTCTCAATGGTAGGTTTTTTCTAAACCTCTTGATATTACTAGAATAGATTCTTTAGTCTGTTAGTTGTGTAGAAATCTTGGACATTGAAATAGGGTTTGCACTGAGGCACCTAAGAACTGTGGCTCTTGTGGATGCCCGAGTAACCTCCAAAGATTCTACCATGTTTATTCCATTCCATGTAGTGGAATAGGATCATCCACACCTTCTAAAACTATGGAACAATCAAGTACTTCACATAAAAAATTATTCCAACCACAAGCATACATGACAAAGCTTCTTCATGCAGTGTAAGAGCCTCCAGAGGAAGTGGATACGGGTCCAGCGACCAAGATAGGTACCATTACTATTTTCATCAGTAGTGATTGCTCTATTTGATACTGGTGCATCTCATTTGTCTATTTCAACCTATTTTGAAAATTTTCTAAATCATTCTATGGATCTTTTATTGTGTATAATGGATATTAATACACCCATTGGTACAAAGAGAGATATGGGTCTCTAGAGTTCCACTTGTGTTTTCTCACTATCATATTTTGAGCTTTCTTTTACTTTTTTGATACTCGACATGAAATATATTAACATCGTTTTTGGGATGGATTGGATCATTTACAATAAAGCCTGGATTTATTGTTATATTTTATGGGTCACCTTCACCACACTCAATAGTGTGTGCCATATCTTTTAAGGTGATTAGGACCCAAGGTCAAGAAGAGCTTAACCTTATTATCTAGGGTTGGGGAAAGTGATATCTATATTTACCATAGATCTTGAGTGGGAATATTTTAGTGGTGATCCTCATCCAGTTTTCACTGAGTTTTCCGATGATTTCCCTTATGAATTTTTTGGTTTTTCCCCAGTAAGGGATGTTGAGTTTTATATTGACTTAATTCCTTGTACACAACCAGTTTTTATTCATTATTACCATATGTCACTAGATGGAATGAAAGAGATAAAGTCCCAGATGGAAGAAATTCTTGAGAAAGGCTTTATATTCCTGAGTGTGTCACCTTGGGTGGCACCTAATCTATTCTCTAATAAATCTAATGTTTCACTTCATCTATATGTTGATTACCTAAAGCTCAATCAAGTTACGATAAAGAAAAAGTATATATTGCCACATATTGGTGACTTGTTTGGTCAGTTGAAAGGGTAAAAGTGTTTCTCAAATATTGAACTTCGATCTAGTTACCATCATTTAAGGATAAATTAATTTCAAATTTATAAAACCACCTTTTGGAGAAGGTAAGGTAATTATGAGTACCCTTTCATGAAATTTGGTCTAACCAATGATCTTTCAGTTTTCATGGATTTAATGAACATGAATTTATATGAGAATATAGATACCTTCATGGTAGTCATTATGGATTACATCCTCATTTACTCTATGTCTTAGGAATATCATGTCCATCATCTGAGAATAGTTTTGTGTTTGTTGAGAAGTTGCTGACTTTATGCCAAGATTTCAAAATGTGATTTCTGGATTTGAAAGGTGATGTTCTTGGGGAACATGGTTTTGGAATAGGGAATATCAGTTGATCTAGAGAATTTTAAATCTATTATGACTTGGGAATATCCATGTAATATTTTCGAGATTTGGAAATTCTTTGGTTTTGTTGGGTATTATCACCAATTCATAAAGGAATTTTCAAAGTTTTCTTCTTTGATGATTGCTCTAACTCTGAAGGGAGTAAAGTTTTCTTTGGATAAAAAATTTCATAATTAATTTGTAGAGATTAAATATATTTTGAATACTCCACTAGTGTTGAATCTTCCAGAGGTTGATAGGGCTATGTGGTCTTTTGTGATGCATCAAGTTCAGGCTTGGGTTACGTTCTTATGAAAGGTGGTCATGTTGTTGCTTATGGATCACGTCATATTAATCCACACAAGATGAATTATCCTACCCATGACCTTGAAAATCTAATTGTGATTCATGCACTTAGAATTTGGAAGCATTACCTTTATGGATAAATGTATATCATGTTTCCAAACCAAAAGAGATGGAGTTATATCTTCTCTCAAAAAAATTGAATATCCTCCAGAGGCATTGGGTGGAATACCTACAGTCTTTTGATTTAGTCATCTCTTATACCTTGGGGAAATAGAATGTCATTGCAGCTACATTGATCAGGAAACTTCCGACCTAGGTAGTGAAAGAATCATCTAAAGTGTGAAACTTGATGGCTCTATTTGCACAGTTTAATATTAGAGTCTAGGAATCAGGGGTCGAGGTATCCATAGCTAGTTTCCAATTGACATCCACTATTTTTGAATTGATTCTTTAGGAACAGCATCTTGATTATGAGTTCTATATAACTATATACTCTCTTAATGGTGGGGATATCTTATTGGATTATTCATTCTCTAAATAGGGAATTATATTATTTTGGAAGCATTATGTGGTACCTTATTCAGTAAGAAAAGTTGTGATGGTGGATTTTCAAAGTTCCTAGTATGATGTGCACCTAGGAACCATGAAGATGTTTTGTGACATTCATCGGTAGTTATGGTGGCCAAGTATGATATGGGGAATTGTTGAGTTTGTCTCTCATTATTATACATTCCAATAAGTTAAGGTTGATCACCATAAACATTATATTTTTCTTTAGCCACTTCCAATACCTACTTGGAATTGGGATGAGATCTCTATGTAATTTTTTATTGGGTTGCCTCATATCTAGAGAAAGAATAATGTGATATGGGTTATCATTGATCAATTGACAAAATAATCTCACTTTATACCCATTTTGTATACAACCAAAGTTGAGGGGTTGGTAAATCTCTATGTGAATGATATTTTACATCTTCATGGATTTCAATCTGCTGTAGTCTTTAGTAGGGATCCTTAGTCCACTTCTTGATTTTGGAGAGGCCTTTAGGAGGCATTGGGATCTCACATCTATTTAAGTAAAACATACCATCTACAATATGATTTCTAGATATAAAGAGTTATACATATTCTTGATGATATTCTTTAAGCATGTGTTCTCGACTTTAGAGGGTCTTGGGATGATCATTTGGGGATGGTTAAGTGTTCTTATAATAATAGTTACCATTACGTGATCAGAATGGCTCCTTTTGAGGCCTTGTATGGCTGCCCTTATATATCTCTATTGTGTTGGTTAGATATTGATGGATACTCCTTGGTTGGACCAATCTTGGTCCAAGATATAATAGAAAATATTTAGTTGATTCATCAAAGTATGTTGACAGAATAGATATTTTATAAGTCTTATGTTGATCATCTCTATAGACCTTTAGAATTTTTAGTTCGTGACCAAGAATTATTGAAAGTTCCACCCTGGTTGGGTCATCTACAGCATAGTAGGAAAGGGAAATTTTCTCTTCATTTTGTGGGACCTTTTGAGTTTGTTGAGTAGGTGGGAAAATTTTATTACCATTTATCACTTCACTAAATGAAAAATTGATACATAACGTGTTTCATGTATCTCAGCTATGAAAGTATCTATCTGATCCATCTCATATTCTGAGTTAGTGTGATCTTGAATTTGAACATGATTTATCTGTGATTGAATGGCTAGTCAGGATAGTTGATTTTGAAACCAAGGTACTTCATGGGAGTACAATACCTTTGGTTTTTATGCTATAGTATCACGGTTTTGAAAATCATGAGATATGGGAGAGGGAGACACAGATGAAAGAGGAGTGGCCTCATCTTTTTGGCATGGAAGCTTCTTCATAGGATTTATGGGGACATAAATTTACTATAGTGGGGTGTTTTTAACATCCTCTTACTATTATTAAGTATTCTTAAACCTGTATTTTTATCCATATTTTGGTTGGGTTTATTTTTGGGTTGATTCAAGTGAAATTTTAATGTTTTTGTAATTTATGGTCTATTGCATGGTTGGTGCCCAGTTTTCCCAAACCGCGCACCCTCTCAGGCCAAACTGTGGAAATTGGACAGTGGGTTCTGCATAGTTTGAAAAAAAATTCACCCTCATAAGGAGAAACACGTAGCCCATTTAACACAGGTGCATGGTTTGTGCACAGTTTGTCTAAATCGTGCACCTCAACCTAGGAAACCATGCGGATGGGATTTTAAGTGATCCAAATTTTTGTTAAAAATCCCTAAGCCCCTCTATTAGGACCTCGAGGGACCAGTACAACCCCAAACTAGTTTCTCTCAACCTAGGAGCTCCCCATTAGGATTTTTGGAACTCTAATACCTCCTAGAAGTGATTTGAATCTTGAGGAATTCCCTTTTATCTTTTTGTAGTTAGTTTTCTTTTTTCATTCTCATTCTCACGTGATCTATATTCTCTACCCTAGGGTTACATGAATCCCCATTTTGTATTATAGATATAATTCCCACTATATTGTATCTAAACCTAGGTTTGTTTCAGAGATCCTTGTTTTCATCATTCTCTATTGGAGCTTTTCAGTTACAGCTTTATGATTCAAAATCCGTTGTTTCCGAGGTAGGTGGTTCTATTACGATTCCCATTTTATCTTAACCATAGATTTTTATTTTAAATTCAATTGATGATTTAAATTCAATTTCTTGATTAGTATTAAATTTATTTCAATGGTTTGGTTAAAAACCCAATTCCATTGAATTGAGGTTTTTGGGGAAAAAATAGGTTTTGGCATGAAATTGGAAAACCCCCAATTCCATTGAATTGGGGTGTGTTTATAGAGAATTTTGAAATTTAAATTGTTGAATTTAAATAGTAGATTTGATGGAAAATTGTGAAAAACCACAATTCCATTGCATTGGGGGGTTTTTATGAAATTGGTGGAATTTTTTTTAAAAATTAAATTGTTTAATTTAATTTATAAAAGTGGGTTGTGAAATTGAAGGAATTTTTTTAAATCCTTATTTTTGAAAAATTACTTAAAAATGGTTTGATAGAAACCTTAGTGATTCATCTTTGTGAAATTTTATTTTTTTATTAAAAGACCATTATGGTTTTTAAAGGGAATATTAGTATATTTGAAATGGACAATGGGATTAATTGTATTTTAATCATTCTTTAAATAAATTTACCATCATTGTTTTTTTACTTTAGAACATGAAATCCTTAGGTAGTTAGTGAGTTATTTTGGGAATCACTTTACAACTTATAATGTTCTGAAACATCATATCATCGCATCACATCCCTTAGGTTAAAGTGATGAGTCCTCTTTGGCCTTTGGCCCAATGTGTCATATGTACATATTTTCTTTTTCATAGTGTTTAGTCCTTATAGCCTGTAATTATCATATCTAATTAGACATATGATCATGTTTCTCACTTATTTGTATTTCAGATGAGTATATTCCATTTTTATAAATTGTTTTACATGAATTATAATTTATATAAATGGTTTTCTATATAGGTGTTTATTTAAGCCAGTGTAAAAAGCTCCATTATTTTAGAAATATTCTATCAATTGAAATGTATATATTTTTTTTAAAATTATTTTCTATCATTTGAAATGTGAATCATTAGTTTCTAAAGTATTTACATCTTTTGAAAAATAAAGCATGATTTGTTTAAATATTATTTTATGAAATACCAAACTTGTTTGTTTTAAAATTGAAATCATTTATTTAGTTAATTTGATATTAGAATCTTGTTATAGAATCTTTGGGTGAAATATCAATAGTATTTATCTCACACCCTACTTGTGACTTCTGGTGTTTGTAGATTATCTTCTTCCATGATTGATCAAGGAAAAAAGATTTCTTGGAGGTGGTTATAGTTATTGATACATGGACTTGGTGAGTTATTTCCTTATGGAATTGGGAAGTTTTTCCTATTTTTTATAGTGCTTGGTTATAGTACTTGGGTTATTATACCTATTTTACTTCTATTACATTACTCCCAATGGATATTCTTTTGATATAAATGTTGTCTCATTTATTTTAATTCCACAATGTTTGTAGAAACCCCATTCCCACTTTAATTTTGTATAATTATAGGTGATAGTCATCGACCCATGGGGATTGGGAACTCCCTTCAGGCTATGTTAGGACCAACTTTGTTATTGTCTTACTAGGGCACCCGGGCTGGTTTGTAACTATTGCCTATAGTCGTTTGACTTTAAACTTGCCTATATTTCTGGTAAGGTAAATGTTATAGCTTATTATCTAAGCCAGAGGACTCAGACTAATGTAGTTCGGGAATTCTATAGGGAATGGAGGATGATGGACTTATTATTAGATATTCATATTGAGGTTTAGAAGGATCATGGTCAGACTATCCTCTTATCCTTTGTAGTGGCCTCTACTCTTCTGGAATGGGTGAGGTTAAGACAACTATCTGATCCTGAAGTCCTTGTCCTAAGGGAAAGTTTCTCATATGATGATACATCTTTAGGTTGGACCATGGATAGGGGTGATACTTTACTATTCCATGGGTGTGTATGGGCCCCAGCAGACATTAGAGAAGAGATGATGTAGGAATTTCATGCCTCAACATGGGAAGTTCATCCAGGTATCACTAAAATGTATCGGGGTTTATGGTGCGAGTATTGGTTACCTAGTATAAAACAAGATATTTTTGAATTTATCACTCAAAATTCCACCTGTTAGTGGGTGGAGGTGTAACATCAGTGGACAATAAGGCTTTTGCAACCGTTTTTCATTCCCGGGTGTTAATGGGACAACGTTTTGATGGACTTCATGGCCGGTCTTCCTAGACTACTTGTGTAACTGATATGGTGTGGGTTTTTGTTGATCATTTGACAAAGGTCATGCACTTCTTACCTATATGATAGACATTCATGGTAGATGATCTAGGAAGTTTGAATGTCAGGAAGGTGGGGCATCTTCATAGAGCTCCCTGTTCCATTATTCCTGACAGATACATTTGTTTTACGTCACGGTTCTTGCTAGGGTTGATGACGGCCTTGGGTACACAGGTGATTTTGATCATTTCATATCACCCATAAACTGATGGATATATGAATCATACTATTAAAGTGCTAGATAAAATTATTTGGGCAAGTTTCCTTGACTTTAGGAGTTTTAAGGAGAAACAAATTCTTCTTTTCATGTTTTATTATAACAACAGCTTTTAGGGTACCATTGAGATGGATCCTTATGATTCATTATATGGTAAGTCTTTCCATTAAACTTTGTTCTGGTTGGAGATAGGTGAGTAATATATACTTGGACCACATCTCATTTAGGATACTATAGAGCAGGTCTAGCTGATCAAAAAGCACATATTGATAGCTCAATCCATATAGAAGTCATATGCCAACAGATGCTAATGACCTCTTGAGTTCGAGGTCAGAGTCTGGGTTTTCTTATGAGTCTCGCACAAGTTGGGGAATAGAAGTATTCAAAAGTAGGGTAATCTCTCTTCTAGGTTCATTGGACCCATTGATGTTTTGAAATGGATCAGACTAGTGGCTTACCGGTTCGAACTTCCTCAGAGATACTGTTTAATGCATGATGGCTTTCATATGTCCCAGCTTCACCAATATCATCCAAACCCATAACATGTCTTTCATACTGATGAGTTTGAATTGGATTTTGATTCTTCCTTTGATGAGTACCCCATTTGTATTGTGGATTTAAGCATGAAGACACTCTGAGGTAGGTCGGTTCCTTTGGTATAGGTTCTATGGGAGCATTATCGGGTATAATATGAGACCTAGAAGTGAGAAGCTGATATATGAGTACATTGGCCATAACTCTTTGTAGGAGATACATTTTTACCCTAGAAATTCCAACTCAGGGATGAGTTTATTTAAGGAGGTAGGTTGTAATTACCTATATTTTCAAAATGGTACAACTCATTAGTTTTTCAATTTAAATCCTTATTTTAACCTTGTTAAATGTGCACTACGGCCTAAGGAAGGTCCCATGATCATATGGGACTTGTTCAAATCCTGGAGTTTTGGAAATGGTAAAAATGAATAGGTTGTATGGTTAGTAGAAACTATGCTTCCCTAACGAAATAGTTTATCCTAACCATGCAGGGGAAATAATGGTATAATAGGAGCCGCACAATTTTTCTGAAACTATGAAACTCAAAACACACAGCTATATGAACAATCTATAGTTTTTGAAAATGGTATTTAATATGGTTTGCACATGGCTTGGGAAACTATATGCCTTAACCATGTGGGTCAATTCCTTAAGCATCATCTATAGCATAGTTTTCACATGGTTTGACTAAATTGTGTGGCCAAACCGTGCACCTCCTATTTTAAATTGGAAATTTCATTTTCCCCTCTTTAATTATATTTACCTATTTCTTTTTCTCTCCTATTATCCAGTAGATAAAACTTATATTTCTCCTACTACAACTCTACCTGAATCCAAATCTAGGCTTTCATCTAACTCACATGTTTGGTCTCTAAATCAAGATCCGTTAGAAGAATCGGATCAGTCTCGGTAAGATCTCCTTATCTCTTACCTTAAATATAATTTTCTCTCTGGATCCATTGTGCTATTTAGTTTCAAGATCCTTTTCTGTATTTTTAGATCATTGGAACACTTCTTGGATCTCTTCCTAATTACTCTGAATCTGGGGTTGATATTGAGTGAGGATTCATCTATGGACATGAGGTTAGTGGCTTTTTTTGTTTTCCCCATGAGTTTTTATGTCTCGTAGTTTTGATAATATTACACACATTGTATTTTTCTGAGTGTCCCATTTTTATTGAATTATTCATATTAAATTGATCATTACACCATGATACACATCCTTTGATCCTTGTTTAGTTTTTTGGAGGATGTTGACCTCACATATGAACACTCATGGTTGTACCAAGTTGAATTGGTCCTTATGGTTAACTGTTCCAATATGAAAAAACTCATGTTGAGCTATTGGCTTATACTTTAAAGATAATTGACCTTATTATAAAAACTTTTATAGAACCTATGGAACCTCTTAGGTGATTAGATCTTCCTATAGTTGGAATTACCCATGTAGGTAATTACCTTAATGATGATCTCACTTACTAAATGGATCTTTGAGCCTTATAAGTTTAATTTCCTTTTCATGAAAATTTAATGGATTAATTAAGTGGAATGGATAATACATGATGATTTACCTTATTAAAATTAATTGGGTTAATTAAATGAAATGACTTGTATGGGTGTTATGGACATTCTTATTCATGTTTAATCAAATGTAATTAATTTAATAGTAAAGCCTTGTTTATTTTGATCTTGAAAAATGAGATTCATGGGAGGTAACGACTCATGTCTATATTTGTAAATATGATTATTCCTTATTATGTGAAATGGTACAATGGTAAGGGATATATTTATCATTATTATATCATTCTCCCTTACATCGAGTGTTGATAATGATGTCTCACACCATTGACACCGGTTGTATATTGGTCTTGGTGTTCCACATTCCTTGTTCGAGTGTTGACATGATGGAACACTCACCATATAGAGTGATGATCATGGTGTCTCCCACTCATTATGAGATGTAGTATATATACCCTATCTCTTTATCTTATTGGATCATTAGATTGGTCATAGATGTCAAAGTTACACCTCGTTCCATCTAGCACATAATATTCTAGGTATATGGCCACTTACGTCTGCATGTACTTGGTTTATATAGGTGGATAAAATATATAAATAAACTATATATATATATTATTAAAATATATATATAGTTACTGATTAGACTCTTATTCCAACCATGATCCAAAGTAGGTAGACATGCCAGGTGTCCTGTAGGAACCTGAATGGGATAGTTATTTATTTCAGAATTGTTTTCCTAATCTATTTATACCTACACACTTTTTAGTTATAATCACTTCTTGGATTACTTCTAAACACCATTGTTGGTGGCCTACTAAGAATTTTATCTCACGCCCTACTCATGCTTCCTATAGTACCCAATTAGATTATATTACTATCGGTACATATAAGGGAAAGGTCCCTACTACAGGTTGTTGATATACTTTACTTATTGATAAAGAATAAGAGAAGAGGACTGAGCGTTCTATTGATATTTTAGAGGAGCATATTTTATTATTTTTTTAATTTTTATAGCATGTTTATCAATGTCTTACCATATTCCCTTTTTGTATGTGAGTATGCCATGCATCCATGTATATGACACTGCCTAGAGGATTTTTTTATTTTATTATTATTTGTTCAGTTATTCACTCTTCCACACTTGTTTATTTATTCAATATTTTTATATAATGCTTCCATTGTTGTATGTTATTAGTATTACCTAGTGTGTCACTATGATATGAGGGTATAGTTTCCCCACCGTACCACCATTACACCCACATTGCTATTCGAAAGCCTATGGCGTACAGGGAGGCACTCTTGAGGCCAAGTGACCCACCATTTTGGGGCACGGGTTAAGTGGATCCAGGGTCAGTGCGTTACAATATTAGAATCAAAAGTCAGTGAAATAGATAATATGATATGTCTCTGTAATTTTACATCAAAGTGAATATAATTAATACACAATAGCAGATAGAATTATGATCCTTTAAAAAATTAAAAAATTCAAAGTGTTTCTATTGATATGTAATGATTATTTCCTCCTCTCTTAAAGTTGAGTGAGTAGTAGAAATAAACAAAGAAAATAACACAGTGATGTATAGTGGTTTAGGTTATAATTATCCCCTAGTCCACTCCAATATGACTATATCCATGAGATTGGTGATTTTAACTAGGAATTACTTTTACTGGAGACCTCTATAACTAAGTATATCCAATTGATACCTTTACAATAATGTATTTACAAAGCCTTGTGGTTATTTCACAAGGAAACGAAATATCCATAGCATAGTATGAAAATATGACACTCTACCAACTACTGAGTATGAGTATTTAATACTCTAACAATTCAATAAAGATTGATTTTATTGAGGAAATATATTTTTCTTATCGTTGAAGTAATAATTGATAGATGTATTTGATATTCAATAATGCCCAGAAGTACCAGAAAAATAATCTTCAATGTTGTATAAGCTTCCTTTAAATAGTGATATAGAAAAACCATGTAAATGAATAAAAACGTATATATTCAAAGTGTAACTCTGACAATCACTTTTTCGAACTACAAATGAAGATTAAAAAATAAAATACATCAGAAATAATCGAAATAGAAATAGTGATTCAATCAAATAGAATAAAACATGATGTATCTAAAGTATAGTTTTGAAGGAAAATATATACAAATTTTTACAAGTTTATAGCTCTTTCAGGAGAAGAATATCTATATATTCAGAAGATGAATATCCTAATATTCATATTATCGGTCGAATAGATCCATATCAAATGGCTCCAAAAATACTGTATATTAAATCGCAAATATTTGAATTAAAATCATTCAATGTGGTTCATAACTTCCCTTATAAATAGCAATGATTTGATCCATTGATTATGAGCCTTTTAATTGGTCATAAAACAAGTTTAAAGAGGTATTTACTTTTTTCGAGACTATTGCAGAAAACACAGAAAATATTTTTAATTTAAAACTTCATCATTGACCAATTCAAATGTATGGTTTATTTTTTTATAGATAAACTCCAAAAGTATTTTTGAAAATGTATGGTTGATTAAAAAATTAGGGTTAATGAACCTTATGTTTCTTCCACAAATATATGGTTTCTTATAAACATAGGGTTACTGATTCATACATTTCCAAAAGTGTAGGGTTCATGATCTATATGTTTTATTCCAAACATAGGGTTACCAAACCATATGTTCCACTTAAAAATGAAGGGTATGAATAGTGTTTTCATATTACTTTCAAACAAGTCCAAAATACTTAATAAAATATCCTCCCATGTATTTAAGGACTTGTGAATGGTTTTATAATTAAAAAAATATTATATAAATGACATCTTCCTAAAAATAATTTAAAATAAACATTATTATAAATATAAATGTTAGAGTTTGTGACCATTAGAATCAAAAAAGAAACAATAAACTTTTTTAATCTACACATGCTCAACAATACCCCCTTTTTAATTATCACAAAACCCATAAAATGGATACTAAAAATTAAGAAAATAATAATAGATGATTTTTTTACAAATATAAATAGAAATAAATTTCAAGAACATTTCTTCCCTTTTACAAATATAAATTTAGGTTAGGTTACTCCCTTATAAAAAATATGAAAAAAATATCTTCCAAAAATAAGTATAAATTTCTCAGGAATAAATTTCTCATAATTCTCTTATCAAATTTTCCCATATATTTCTCATACATTTCTCCTCCTTTTGTGAAATCAAAATGAAATTATGAAACAATTGATAACATATTTTACATTGAGAATAAAAAATATATTCAAACTAACAATAACTATATAATATTGAATTTAAATAAGCTACATATATTCAGAAAAGTTATGTTTTTAGGAAGGTTTATACGGTTCATCTGAAAATTCCAAACGTAGAACATATTCACTTAAATCAGCTAAAACTTTTATTAGTTATTATATTATTTTTTGAACATATGTAGATATTTGAATCAATTAAGAGGATTAAAAAAATTTGACCAAAAACTATTTTAAATCATCAAGATACAAGTTAGTAATAGCTTCTCCTCTGAGTAAATCCATCTTCCTTAACGTATCCAATTAAAATACTTAAAAGTCCTCCTTAGAAATATAGCTTTACTTCACATTCTAATACTCCCTTTTAAGTTTATAAAAAACTATTTTTGAATCAAAAAACTTTATAAGATCTTAATGTGACTTTTTAGATGCATTTATATTCGTATACGGCTTTATTATTTCTTCATTTAAATTATTAACCTTTAACAGAATCTATTTAGATGACATTCTACCTTTAACCATTTTAAATTATGATACTTACAGTTCTTCAAAACCATGTTTTTATTTATATTTTTATAATATTATTTTAGATAATTCTTAACATACAAAACTAATTGTTCTCTTAATGAATTAGAAGAAATATTACCTTAATTTTTCATTAAAGAAATATTTTTGTATGGACTCAAAGTTATTAATTTATTCATTTCAATTAGACTGGTTTCTTCATAAGTATTTGAAATTGATAATTCAAATAATAAGGATAGATAATTTAATAGTTTTAAAGAAGAAGATTCTAGGTTTTAAAAGAGTGAGATGATACATTTCATTCTGACAATTTACAAATGATGCTTCATATTCTTGAGCCAAGAATACATATTAATAATTTCAAATTTTTAATTTTGAAAAGACATTTTTATATAAGAATACTATTCTAAAAGATTATATTATGTGATATATATAAAATTTCTAAAAATAAATTTAAACAAAAATATAGGTTGAAGGATTAAACTAAGAATATGGTTTTTTATAAACCTATTTTTATAATTTTAACAAGTACTATATTCTCTAGAGAGAGATGTAGATAAAACAAAGTTTATAGAAATTTGAATATTTTAGAAATTTTATTATATATTAAATATGAACTTATATAAACTAAGTATTTAATGGATTGATTCAAAGAGTTAGAAAATATTTAATAATTAATCATAAAATATTCCTCCCCTATATAAAACTGTTAGTACAATTAAAATAAAAATGGTAATAAAATACTTCATGGATTATAAATTCTAGTTCTAAGGATTTCTCCGATAACTAACTACTTTAGATTTTACCACTCCTTTGTAAAAATAGAAATTTATATACTCTTTTTAGAAAAATAATTTAATTATTTAACAAAATATTTTAGTGGTATATTCTTGTAAAACATAAAATATAAGTGTCTTTTGGTACCCATATGCTTTTCAGTTCAGCAGTGTTAATAATTAAATATTTAGGTGACCAAATATATTTATTTTGAGTAGAGATTCTACTATTAAAGTTAGATAATTCTTTTAAAAAATAAACATGTTAAAGACCAAAAAATTGAGGTTTTATAAAGAAATAATTGTCTACATAATGTCCATTAAAACCATAGTAAAAACAATTTAAAAATGGACATGATTTTACAATTTCAACTAGTAACAAAAAAATACTATATAGTTTTGGTTTTTATCCTATAATTCCAATTCTGAGATTTTCTTTGAGAATTTTTTTTACCATGAATTTGATTTAAATAATTTTCTACCTTAATAAGAATACTAGAGTATTGTTTTAAAGTATTAAATTCATCCAATAATTCTTTAATTTTAGTTTCACGCATATCATTATAAATTTTTGAAATATTATATTTTAAATCTATAATTTTATTTGAAAAAAATTATTTATCAAATTAAATATAATCATAATATTTTCTATGTTTTTTTTGTTCTTTTTAAGGATTCCTATTTATCATGAAGCATAAAACAATACTTGTTTAGTTCATTAAAAGAAATTTTTTCAAAATTAGAATTTTAAGACTAGGAAGATTGTACCTATCAGCATGATCCATAAGACATGCCATTTAATTTTATGCTCAGCCTCATAGATTATAAAATATTTACCATTTGAACCAGAAGAATCACTCCAATTATACTTTTTTGGTACCCTTGTTTTGATTATCACTGAATTATGTTTCTTATGATATTAATGATTTTTTTGTGTTATGATAACATTTTATTATATAAGTAAGATTGATAAGAAATTTGGATAAGTGTTGGAAACACCCATCTCTGGTAAGGAGCCACCATTGAGGATGATTTTCCGCCAGACATTACTCTTCATTGAGAAATAGAAATTTGGTTAAGTGTTGAAAACACCCACCGTTAGAGATGATTTGTCATCCAGATGAATGTTTGGAAATGTATGGTAAAGACTTACCACCAAAGTATGACTCACTGTCAGAACTTAGTCACCTCCAAATTTGGTTGTGTTGAAATGACCTACCGCCATAGGATTATCCACCGTCAGAATTTACCTACCTTTAGAACGAAAATTTTGAAAAGTATTGGAATGAACTACCACTAAGATGACTCACCATTGGCCTGACTCACCACCAGAGTTGTCTCACCATTAAAAAGAGTCACAATAACTATGTATATTTTCTTAATTAAATATTTCTAATGGATATATTGTCAAATTTAATGATGAGAATTATTTTAATGATTATTCTTAAATTATTTCATGGATGAAATAAATTTTGTGTTAGTCATCCAGTACAAGTAGAAAAGGATTCAGATGATTCTTATTTCATATTGCTGATATATTAGGAAGAAGACTCCATCAGGAATATATACATATAAATATATACATGTATATGAGTAGAGAGATAAAACCATGTTGTAATAACCTGAAGAGTGCCACTTGTTGAGACCTTACATGTTGCTTCTTGCCTACAAATGACGGTGAGAAAGTAGATCATATCAAGAATATAAGATACTTTCCTATAGAAATAACAAATAGAGAATAAAACACTCTATTTTAATTTCATTTTTTGAAATAAGAATTGATATCCTATTGAATCTATATTCGAGGAGTCTCAATATTTCAAAAAAAATAGATAGAGAAACCCTACCTTCTCAATATTTTACTTTTTCTTTGGGCTTTTTTTCTTTATATTTTGAGCAGTGTGTGATTTAATTTGTATTAAATATGCACACTATATCTTATACCATAACAAGAATAAAATATATATCTTCTAAAATCATTTTACAATTGTTTAACCATGTGTTGTGGAATAGGTCCTTGTGTGACTTGATTTTATTCTTTTCCCATTTCTGTTATGAAAGAGGTCTTACATGACCAGGATAGCTGGTTAGTTATTGTATTTACCTAATCTAGGTTATGGATCAAGGTTATTTTATATAATCTACATGGTAGCAGTTGATTTCAAATTAGAGAGGATTAGATATTGGCTTGATACTAAAAATTTTGTGTTTATCCCATTGTGTGATTTTTTTTATTTCTAATCTTTAAACTAAATCTTTTTTAAATTATAAACAGAACACTACTTTGATAGTTATTCTTAATAAGTGTTTATATAAGGTTTTTATTAAGTAAATTTGTTTCAAATGTTAAATCAATATTCATATATTGCTTTAATAGAGACCTAATTAATATTTTAGAAATATTTTAAATGATCAAAACTTATATTGATCTGCTACTTTGATTAACTTGTCTATTTTAATTATTTGTGGGATTTTATCTAAACCAATTTTAATAGAAATTTTTATTTGGTACTCAATTCAGCCCCCCCCCCCCCATCTTGAGATACTCACTCCTATCAACATTTGGTATTAGAGGAGTTTCAAATATTTTCAAATGTGATTTTAATTGTGTTTTAAAGATATTATATTTTTTTCAATTCTAAATTTAGTTATTTAAATTCATAATAGAAAAGAAGGTTCTTATACCAAAAAACCTCCTTTATTTAATAGTAATAACTATGATAAATGAAAAATAAATATGAAAATGCATATTGAGAGTATGGGTTTTAAATTTTGGTTTTATATAGAAGATAAATATGAATTAACTAAGACTGCTAGGAATAATTGGGATGATGGTGCTAAACATGCTTATAATAACAATTATAAATTCATGAATTCTCTTTAATTTTCTATAGGATATAAATAATTTGATAGGATATCTTCTAGTAACACTGCTTATAAAATTTAGAATACATTAGTTATTTATCATGAAGGAACTACTAATGTTAAATAAATGAAATTTAATACTTGTACAATTAAATATGATATGTTTAAGATGAAACATGATGAGCTGATTTATGATATGTATCTTAGGTTCAGTGAGATAGTGAACACAATGATATCCTAAGGGAATCTAGTTTCATACAAAGATCAAATTATCTGACTTCTATGTTTTGTTCTAGAGAGATGGAGAGGGAAATATTTTCGATAATAGAATCATGTGACATTAGTAAGATACCTATAAACTAATTGATTGGGAAGTTTATGTTGTATGAGGAAGAGATTAATGTTAATCAGGAAAAGGATGATGAACCAAAGAGAAAATCATTTACCTTAAATAATACTGAATCAAAACAGAATGAAAAATAAAAATTCCAATTTGAAATCTCTTTTGATGAGGAATCACCAGTTGACAGTGATGAGGAATGGCCCATCTACTTAGAAGGTTGAAGAAATTATACAAGAAAAATATATTTTAGAAAACTGAGATATAAGGGAAATTATGATAATAGAGGGAATTGGAAAAAGGATGGGAAAATAGATGAAAATTCAAATTATATTATATGTTATGAGTGTAAAAGAAAAGGACATGTTAAGGATGATTGTCCTAAGTTACTTAAAGGAAGAGGTATGAGGATAAGGATATAAAGTATAATAAATCCATGAAAGCCACACGGAGTTCCTCTGAGGATAGATCTAGTGAATCAGACTCAACACATGAAGAAAATCCTAACATATCAAATATGTGATTCATGAAAAAAATATCTGACATACCTACGGTGCCTCCTATACATAAATATTATTATTCTAGAGATGAAAAATAATAATGATATGTCAAAAGATGAAATATTTAAATATTGAAATATTCTTGAAGATACCATTAATGAGCTTAATGATAAGTACAAAATTATAAATAAATAGCATGCTTTATCTACATATATTAAATATGATATTACTATAGAAAAAGAGAAGAATGCTAAATTATTGAAATAAAATACAAAGATAAAATTGAAAAATGGCATATTAAATAATAACTTAGAGAGATTTATAAATGGAAGAGAACCTATCACTCAAATACTAGGTAAATAAATTTCTCCTAAATATATTATTGGTTTTGGCTACCAACCTAGGAAAAGAAGAATTATTAAGAAAACTTTTGTTTCGAAGTCTAATTCTGGAAATCCTATTAATATTTTTTATTCAAGTAGACCTAAAAAAAATTTTACTTCAAAGAGTTTACAATATACTTATAGGGAACCTATCAAGAAAATATGGGTTCTTAAATACCTAATTACTAACATCTCTAGTCCTAAGAAAATATTTGTACCAAAATAATGTTGGGTATAAAACTTTATTTTGTTGGAAAACTTCTTAAAGAGATCCTATAGAAATCAGTGGTACTTGGATAGTGGATGTTCCATGCATATGATAGGATATTACTTTATATTCAAGAGCCTGATAAACATTGATGTTGTTCATATCACCATTTGGGACAATTCTAAAAGAAATATCATTATCCATCGTCATATTGGTAACATGAAATCGGTTTAAATTTCTAAGGTACTCTTCTTTTATGGTTTAAAATATAATTCTCATATCATCTCATAGCTATGTGATGATGGTTTTCATGTGAGGTTTGAAAAACATGATTGTAATGTTTTTAATTCTAAAAATTCTTTAGTATTTAATACTTTGAGAAATGATAATGTGTATCCTATTAATATTGATTCTTTAATTTCACATAATGTTTCTTATTTAAGTGCCTTTAATATAGAATATTGTCTTTGGAATAGGAGACTAGGCCAATGTAATATTCACTCACTTAGAATGCTTACTAGGAAAGGGTTATTCAGGGATCTACCCAAACATCAATTTCTAAATAAAAAAGTTTGTAACCCCTATCAAAAATGAAAACATCACAAAAAATCATTTAAATTAAATAAATAAGTCTCAAATTATCAACCTTCTTGAGTTGGTTCACATAGATTTGTTTGGACCATCTATAGTTTCTAGTTTAAATGGGAATTGTTAAGTCTATTTACTTATAGATGACTTTTCTAGTTATACTTGGGTATTATTTTTAGAACAAAAAATTAAAATTTGTTCTTATTTTACCAAGTATGATAAATTTGTAGAATACATAAGTGAACATAGAAATAAGAATTTAAGAAGTGACCATGGTTGTGAGTTTGAGAATCAAGACTTTGAATCCTTTTCTCACAAAATGGATTTAACCATAACTTCTATGAAACTAGGACCCCATAGAGTAATGGAGATATATAAATAATAAATAGAAAACTTCAAGATATATCTCAGACAATTCTTAATGAATATAACTTACCTATCTACTTTTGGGAAGAGGTTGTGAACAAAGCCTATTATATAATTAATAAAGTTTTAATTTGACATATCTTAAATAAAACCCCTTATGAACTTTGTAATAATAGGAAGTATTAGGTTAATTACTTCAGATTTTTGGGTTTCAAAGTCTTTTTCTTAATACTAAGGATAATATTGACAAGTTTTCCTCAAAAAGTGTTGATGGAATTTATCTTGGTTATTCAATGTCAACTAAATCCTATAGAGTTTTTAACAAAAGAACCAAGACTATGGAAGATTATATCCATGTCAAGTTTTATGACATAGATCCACATGAACCTAAAACTCCATTTCAAAACCTTGAGGATGAGTTATCAACTTTGAACAAAAATTCCAAACCGTCTGATTCTTTTGTAAAATAAGAAGAAAGATCATCCAGTTCTAAAGAACTTCTAGAACCAGAACCAGAACCTATAGAAGAACCTAATGTGACCATCCTTTCTTTTTTTAGATATATTAGGACTCTTAAATACCATACTTTAGATGATTTTATTAGACACTTATATAGAGGTACACAGACTAGAGATTCTATAAGAAACCAGGTTGAACATCAAGCATTCTTGTCACAACTTGAACTAAGAACATAACAACCTTGATCTTTATTTTTCATTAATACTTGATTTATTCCATAAGACTACACTTAATACAACCCAAAAGATCAATAATTCCAGTTATTTTGATAATTAGGTACATTAAATAACAACTTAAAACATGAAATACATCGTCTTTATTGAAACCCTCCCAACATGTTCAAAATATTCTTTTGTACTTAAAACTGCATGGGATAACCTTGGGAAAAACATAAGAAAGGGGAGATCTATAAATCCCAGTAAGGGAATAAACATTTAATAACATGGAGAGGATAATATAGGATAAACAATAGGTATATCAATGAGGCATAAAAATATTAGGAATCTTAAAAATGAATAATGAGACATGATATAGCATGATAATCATAACATGGGAAATGTGGCAACAACTTAAAACACTAGATCATAAACCTATGAAAAGGATAAAACTGTCATTACATCATAGTGGAAAAAGTATCATAAAGGAATAAAGTTCAGTCCCTATACCAATATGATGTATCATGATAATAAATATTACCCAATGCATTATATCACTATCTGGGTGTACCCATTATATTAATTCCATACTAATGCTTAAGTGTGCCACATAGATCATACAACATGAATTCATTCATCGTCATAATTTATTCCAAAATAAAGGAATATGGAATAAACATATGTACGTACCCAATAAAAAAGTAAATGTACATAAATGTGAATATCCTTGATAGTAAATGGTTATGGTATTCACTACACAATTTTTTGGGTATGTAAAATTGTGGTGACATTTCGGCAGCATAACGACGTCACATAAAAATTCATAAATTGGGTTAATGAGAGAGAAAGGGCATTATAATAATTTATACATGAAATTGAAAGTAATAGGTAATTGTAAATACATGTCCCAATATGATAATTTTAAATATAAGGAAAAATATATTGAATAAACTTTAATAAATAAGAGAAAGGAAAGAACCCTTACCAAATTTTGACATGGTAACAGGTGTGAATAAGGGTTCATAGGGGGAGAAATGAAAATTAAAGGGGATATAATAATTTATACATAAAATTTGAAGGTGGATATATAAGAACGTATCTCAACATATAAAAATTGGAATAAAAACATAACATAGAAGGATTTCTTGATAAAATAGGGGAGTGGAGGATCCCTTACTTGAGTGTGTGACTCCAAAGGCTTGGGAGGGGCTTCTTGAGAGATTTGGAGCAATTTTTTAGGACTATAAGTAGTGTAGTGTAGAGTTTTTTCATTATATAAGGAGTGTTAGTGAAGTAAAATTGGATCTTGGGTGGGTTTATATAGGAAAAGAGGGAAATTTCTTTATTATTTAGGTTTTAGACTCTACATAATAAAATATCCAAAACCACAAACCATGCCATGGTTTTTTCCCATGGTTTCTACCAAATGGGAGTGGTTTTTATTATTTTGTAACTACACGTGTAAAACTTTTTAAAATAATTTATTTTATTATATGAAGGTGGGTCACACTCTTAAAGAAATGGTTTCAAAAACCTTAAAATATATTATTGGTTTCGAAGGATTCATAATGGATTTAAAAAATAAATCTAATAAATTTAAAATCACATTATTTTAAATGGGAATAATTTATTTAGTATTGTATACCATTTATAGTAATTATTACATCACTTTTGGGATATTATGATGTCATAAAACACAAATTATATTTATACAGTATTTAATTTTTACCTAAAAATTCAATTATCTTAGAAAATTATGAAAAAATCACCATTAGATAATTTTTATGCTCTGATTCCAAAAATAACATTCATTTTATCTAAATAATTTTCTAAATATGTTAATTTCAACTTTTAAAATAAAATCGATATTTATTAAGAAATAATGGGTTTTTTGACAATAACAGTTTTCCAACACTAATAAAATTTACATTTGATTATATGATCATTTATATTTGATAAATATTATTTAATAATAATATTTTATTAAAATATTATTTATTTAAAAAATCCATTAAAATCATAAATTCATTAATTTAATTTGAATATTTACCAAAAATAGAATTTTTTAATTATTGTATCAAAATAAAAAGTCATTTACAAAGTAACAATAATAAGATGAAAATGAATTCATTATTCAATAAAAATAATGTAAATATTTCTATTCCTAGGTTCTTGATACATATCCCTTTAATATTCCAGTATACTTTCTAAGAGTAAGGTGTGTTATGGTGGGAATTTCATGGGGCGGTTTAGTGAGCATGGTTTGGGTTGTGATCTCGATGAGCTTGAACTTCTCCTGTAAATGGTTTTTATCATGTATAAGTTGTTGGATCTCAGCATGGGATTGGTTAAGGAAAATTCAGATAAATTTCCTCTCCCATGGAATCTCTGATAAATGGGATTCATAGTGTATGATCCAACAGTTTGAGGCAATCACTTCTTTTTTTCTCGGTTAACTGGATTGTTAAAACCCTATATTTATAATAACCATGTGACCACTATTCAATGTTATATTATTAAAGGAAATCATTCATAATGGTCAATTAAATCTGATAGGATGTAATTAAATCAATTAAGTGTTGGATTTGGTGGCCTAGAACCAACTACTTTGTACTTTATTCATTAATAAATGCCTTATCACATCTTGATTGTTCTTCTGTATGACAATGCATGTGATAATGTCCTAAGGACAGTTGTTGCATTAATGGGTCATAGCGGATCCCTACTATGATGAGAACCCGGAATTGCCATAACACTGTTCTTGAATATATGTTCTATGGTTGGATGATATTATTTGAGGGACACAAATAATACAGGTCATTAGGGGTGAGGACTCATAAAACTTTGAAGCACCTTCTCATGGTGTGCACCCTTGATAATATCCAGGAGGATATTATGAGAACGAGACCCACCAGTAGGAAATCCACATTTCATAGTGTCATTGGATGTTCCTATCTGCGGACTTGTGTATTGGTCCTTAGACTTTAATAGTATTATTAATGGGTATTACAATTCACGCACTTAGATGTATTGACGAAAACTGTGATGACACACTGTTTACAGCGAGGTAGGATACATTGGCTGCATCACGAGTAATACTGCATTAATAGATAATGTGAGAAACGATTTTTCCCTTCCATTCCTTAACGGAAGTAGATATCTCAGGCCCTTTGATGGAATTGATATATCCTAAATAAATCCATGGCCATGGTAAGGTATGGGGGAGTTCAATTTCAAGAAGTCAAAGAAAGAATAATCGATCACATGGGTTGATGGCACTAGCATGCAACCCACTTGATTAGAGATATTTAGATAAAGGGATTATATTACACGGTAAAAGTTTGTATGAGGTGACATGTCATTACGATATTAACTTATTTCTCTATGGGTGCCTTGGCGTGTTTCTAGATGCTAACCTTGGAATTTAGGTAGGATCTGCCTAATGCCACTGAGAAAGAGGCCTAGAGGGTCACGCACTAAGTGTTTCCATGTATCTCAGTTAAATATTAATTTAATGAGTTCAATAAAGATTATTACCAACTGTGGTTTAATAATTATTTAAGGATGTCGGATCGTATTTATTTCAACACTAGTTATTCGAGAGAATATATTGTGTGAGAAATAATATATTTATTAGCGAGTAATTCAGTTACATTTATTTAAGAAATAAATAGCCATTACTCAAGGTCTAATAAATGTGGAGGAGGAGATAAAGAAAAACTGGAAAATAAAAGTACACGCTGTGTATATTTAATATACACACCGTGTATTAATGATTATAGGCCGTGTAGTTTTTCCAGGCGGGATTTTGAGGATATAATATTGTTTTATTAAATAATATTAATTATAATCAGTGTGGGCGAATGTCAAGGAATTAATAATTCGACACGGGGGTTTCAATAAGAATTAATGAAATAAATAAAATGCATAACGCGTTTATTTATTGTAATAACTCTATAACCTCAAACCCGATTATAAATATCCTCACAACCCCAACATGTTTCGATCCGATCATTGTGCACAATAATTCTGGAGAATTCTTTCAAGACCAAAAGAACTTCTTCCTCCAAGAACGCTCTCAAGACTGAGAGACCAAGGCGATCGAAGGCGGACATCGCAAGCGAAGGTTCTTCCGTGCTAGCACTTGGAGATCCCTTTGGCGATGTCCGGAGATATGTGGCACATGTGTGGATCACTACTAGAGGAATCCTACACTTGGATTCTACGACGCAATGACGGATCACAGGATCGTGACCGGATACATCAACGAAGAAATAATTCCACCAAGGTAATTCTTGTGAATTAATTAAATTAATTATAACCAACATATGATGATCCTGTCTTTATGGTTCCAGGATTCCCTCTTTTTTTCGTTCTTTGTTCTATTCCGAAGATCCGGCGCTTTATATCGTGACGGATCTCGGTTTGAATGTTGTTTAACGCTAAAAGTAAAGTTGGACAAACCCACCAACACGCTTCCGCTGCGCCCAGAACCTACAAGTGGTATCAGATGCGGTCATATCATTGATTATAATTATTTATTTTTCATTTATGTTTTACGCATTTAATAATTTAGTTATTTCACTTCATGTTTAATCGTTCTGGAAATCTGAATCTCGAGATCTATTCCTCCTCCCTTGTTTCTTGTTCACCTCACAAAAATGAATTTTTCTTTTAATTTTGATTAAAATAAAATAGTTTAAATCATCTAGAGGAGCCAAACATATCTGGACGTACAACACAAGAATACAAGGAGTGTATTCGGAAGTACACGTCGTGTGGTATAGGTTCAATGCATTGACTAATCCGCCAAATCAAGTCGTGTATTGGATTCTTTCTAAGAATTTAAGACGTTTTGTGTTGAATAGAAACAGGTGGCACACGGTTTCTAGAATACACATTGTGTGGTCCAATGAACACGGCGTGTAGTCCCTTCAAGTTAGGGTTGGGCCGTGTACTCCATACATGGCTTGCCCAGCTGGAAATCGTATAACGCGAAAACTACACGGCGTGTGTCCCACTGTACACGCCGTGTACTCCGAAAATTTCTGAAGTAAATTAACACACCATGTCCCCAAGCGTGTACTTCGGATGGATGGTGAAGAAAAGTACATGTCGTGTAGTCGGAACTACACACCATGTACTCACCCAAATTATGCAGATTTATTAAAATTTGTTATTATATTATACAAACCCTTGAGACATGTACCATAGTGCAGGCGTAAAGCTGAGGCACAACACGTGATAGGTGTTTTATATATATGTGTTTAATTTAACATCTTCGTAATAAATGGGAATTCACCGGGTTGCCTCCAAGGTACAAGTTATGTACAAGGAAAATTTAAAATGAATTTATTTGTTTAAATTATGATGGATGAGAATCTCAAGGAAGATCATAGATGGTTTTAAGATAAAAGGATTGATTAATTAAAGATAATTAATTAATTCGAGCATGATTTATCTTTAACAAGAATGATTAAAGAATTAAATGCTATTTTTATTTATGTGTAAATATCATTTCATGTATGGATGATCATGAGCTAGACTGAGACCTTTGTATGTGAATGGTTTCTTTTAATTTATTTATTTAAATTAAATTTGTTGGCAAGTGATCCATCTCCTCATTAATATGTTGGGTATGTGCACCCAAGGATTCTTTTATGTAAAACCCCCTTTTTACCCCTCACATGCGTGTGAGATAAATGCATATATAACGGATGGAGCTCCCAAGCTTGTGGAGGTGGCTCAAGTCAGGAGCCACGGTGAAACCAATCCAAGGAGATACAAAGGTGGACAGGTGGAAAGCTGTAAACATGAACCCTAAAGGTTCAAGGTGTTTCTCCCATAGGTCTTGGGTTAGTTTATCAACTGTTAGATAAACTAACCAATAGAAAAAGCTCATGATCATACCATTTATTTTATTTCTGTCAGTTGCATGGTTTATTTATTATGGGTGTGTTGTCACGATCACACAATTAATGAATTAAACGAGCATACAAGATGGAACTAAAATAAAACCGGCTTATACATGAATATTATCTTTGACATGGTTAATCACTTAAGTAAATCCCACTTAATATTAAAAAGCATGTAATAAAAGATAATAAAATTGGAAATTTACATATAAGGATAAAATCCCTCAAAAGAAATATTAAGTCGGTATAGCCTTCCATAATTTTGGTTAGAATCGAACCATAGTTCAAAGTGCTTGACCAAACCTAGTTGGGGTTCTTTCAATTATCAGGGAATTCTAATTCAAGGTTTTGGGTTGACTTGACTTAGTTCACATCAAGGGTTGACTACAACAGCAGGACTTGGTGTGACCAAGAGGCAAAGGTTGAGGAAATTCAAAATAAAAGGATTTTAGGATTGGGGAGTCCACTCAACGGATCAAGGAGCTGTGAGTTAATGCAGTTGGTATTTGGAATACGTACCTAAAACCCTTCAAGTTGCTTGACCAACCCTAGTTGGGGTAATGCGAAGGGCAATATGGATCCTTGCCTCTTGAATATTCAGGCAACAAAATATTCTGAATTCAATGGTGAGGGCTATTAGATTTCGATAAAATAGTGGGAGACTAATAAGTATTAATTTATTTATTTGTCTCAATTTGTTATAAAGTACTAAACCTTTTCTCATCTTAATTTGTAGAAACGGAAAGAAAATGACGTCAAACATATCATTGTGAACCATACTCGAGAAGGAAAACCTTCTCACCGGCACCAATTTCCAAGAGTGGTAGAGGCGTTTATGCATCATCCTCCGCCACGAAAAGAAATTGTATGTGCTAGAAGATCCTATTCCAGTTGTGCCTAGGAAAGAGGCCAGTGATGAGGAATTATATCTCTATATGAAACACATGGATGATGCCACAGATGTCCAGTGTTTCATGCTATCGGCCATGTCCAATGAGATCTTGAAGCAACATGAAAACATGGACACGTATAGCATTATGTCTCACCTTAAGGATCTCTACCAAGAGAAGGTGAGACAGGAGAGGTATGAGATCTCCAATGCTTTGTTCACAACTAAGATTGGAGAGTCTTTGCCAGCTGGGCCTCATGTAGTCAAGCTTATTGGCTACATTGAACGCCTGTACATCTTAGGGATTAAATTCCTGGATGAGTTGCGTACAGATCTCATCCTATCATCGCTGCCCAAGACCTTCTCTAGCTTCATTGTCAACTATAACATGAGCGGAAATGAGAGAATTCTATCAGATCTTCTGACCTTGATTCTCCAGGTAGATAAGGATATGGGGAATGAAAAACCCTCGGTCCTTATGGTGAATAAGAAAAGGAAGGACAAGGAAAAGGGGCCAAAGACTTATAAACGGTCTGAAGCCCCTGAGCGTCGTCCCTCCAAGAATGGGAAGATCCAGAGGCAGGGCAAGGAACATGAGGTGGTTTGTTTTACATGTGGTAAGTAGGGCCACTGGAAGAGGAACTGCACCCAGAAGCGTGGGGATGCTAAAGGTGCGTTCGTTATCGAGTGAAATCTTTCTATTTCTACACATTGGGTATTAGATACAGCTTGTGGGGCTCACATCTATATTCAAATGCAGGAACCAAGTTGATTTAGAAAGATCGCCAGAGGAGAGGTGGATCTTCGAGCTGCAAATGGTGCAAGGCTGGCTGCATTGGCTATTGGCGACTACCATTTCTCACTGCCAAGTGGTATGGTTTTGGTTTTAAATAACTATTATTATGTGCCTAGTGTTACCAAGAACATAATTTATGTATCTTGTTTGGATATGGATGGATTTATTTTCAAGTTTGGAAATAAGGGTTGTCTCTTTTATAAGAACAATGTATGTTATGGTATGTCACATTTAAATAATGGTTTTTATGTATTGAATTATGAAAACCAAGTGTTGGCAATCGATAACAAAACAAACTCACATGACTCGTACAACACTCAGTTGTGGCATCACTGTCTCAATCATGTGAATGAGAATCGCTTGACAAAGCTCTGCCAAGATGGATATTTAGACTCTACTAAGATAAAACCACTTGATAGATGTCATGCTTGTTTACAAGGAAAAATGACTAAGCCGCCTTTTGGTGGACAGGGTGAAAGGGCCACAGAGCTTCTAGGATTGGTACACATGGATGTATGTGGACCATTTCCAGTAGAATCTAGAGGTGGATATTCTTACTTCATTACTTTTACTGATGATTTGATTAGATACGGATTTGTCTACTTAATGAGGTATAAGTCAGAAGCCTTAGAGAAATTTAAGGAATTCAAGAATGAAGTAGAGAACCATCTTGGTAAGAAGATAAAGAAACTTTGATCAGATCGAGGTAGAGAATATTTGAACCAAGAGTTCATCAATCTTCTACGGGAGTCTGGGATTTTATCTCAACTCACTCCTCCTTATACACCACAGTGGAATGGTGTTAGTGAAAGGAGGAACCGCACCTTGTTGGACACGGTGAGGTCGATGATGATTCATGTGGATCTTCCATTATCCTCTTGGGGATATGCATTACAAACTGAAGCATACACATTAAACTGAGTTCCAACTAAGGCGGCAAATGGAATTCCCTCCGAGTTATGGAATGGAAAGAAACTCATTTTGTCGCATACACGTGTATGGGGGTGCGAGGTGTTTTTTAAAGACTTATCGGGAAAAAAACTAGTACCTCGGGGCATGAAGTGTATCTTTATAGGATATCCCAAGGAAAATAAATTATATTACCTATATAACCCTCAAGACAAGAAAGTGACTGTTGCAAGACAAGTCGTCTTTCTTGAGAGGGAGCACATCCTCAAGAAGGATAGTGGGAGAAAGATTGACTTCGACGAAGTTTATGCTCAAGATACACAAGAGTTGGTACAGGAACAAGTTCCACAAGTCCCCATGGAAGAGGTTCCAGAAACACAAGTACTACATAGGAGCTCAATAGAGGTAAGGGAACCAGAGAGATTTGGTTTCCTAGTTACTGAGGATGGTGAATCACTATTGTTGGACAATGATGAGCCTCTCTCCTACAAGGAAGCAGTAGAAAGCTCAGAAGCTGCAAGATGGCTAGAAGCTATGAATTTTGAGATGTATTCCATATATTAGAACCAAGTTTGGGTTCTGGTCGATGAGCCAGTTGATGTAAAGCTTGTTGGATTCAAATGGGTATTAAAGAGAAAGCCGGACATGGAAGGTCAAGTTAGCACCTATAAAGAAAGGCTAGTGGATAAAGGATTCAGACAATGTCAATGAATTGACTGTGATGAAACCTTCTCACCAGTTTCCATGTTTAAATCCATAATAATCATACTTTCCATAGCAGCTTACCATGACTATGAGATTTGGTAGATGGATGTCAAAACAGAATTCCTTAATGGGAACCTTTAGGAAGATGTCTATATGACACAACCAGAAGGGTTTGTGACACCAGGTGAAGCCAAATGGGTTTGCAAGTTGCAGAAATCCATTTATGGATTGAAGCAAGCATCCAGGTCATGGAACATTCGATTTGATGAATCCATAAAGGAATTTGGTTTCATTAATAATGAATGTGATCCATGTGTTTATAGGCAGTTTAATGGGAATGCGATCATTATCCTAGTAGTATATGTTGATGACATATTGCTTATTGGAAATGACGTACCATCCTTATAGTCAGCTAAGGACTAGTTGAACAAGTGCTTATCCATGAAATACTTAGGTGAAGAAGCCTACGTTCTAGGGATCAAGATCATTTGTGATAGATCCAAGAGGCTGCTTAGACTAAGTCAGGGTACATACATTGACCAAATAATAAAGAGATTTAGTATGGAACAATCCAAGTGGGGATTGGTTTCAGTGTCACATGGCTTACATCTTTCTAAGAAAATGTTTCCTCAGACACAACAAGAGAAAGATAGAATGAGTAAGATCACATACGCTTCGGCTATAGGATCCATCATGTATGCCATGTTATGTACCAGGCTTGATGCTGCCTATACACTGAGCATGGTAGGTAGATATCAAGCAGATCCAGGAGAATAGTATTGGACTACTATTAAGACTATTCTTAAGTATCTGATAAGAACTAAGGATATGTTCCTGGAGTATGGAGGAGACGAGGAGCTTGTCATCACAAGGTATGCTGATGCTGGTTTTCAGACAGATCAAAACGATCAGAAGTCACAATCTGGATATGTTTTTTGTCTCAATGGAGGAGTTGTGAGCTGGAAGAGTTCAAAGCATCTAGTTGTCACCGATTCGACAGAAGATTCTGAATATATAGTGGCTTCTGATGCATCCAAGGAATCCATATGGATTCGGAACTTTATCTAGGAGATTGATGTGGTGCCTAGTAGTAAAGATCCCATTACACTGTATTGAGATAATACTACAGCGGTGGCTCTTGAAAAAGAACCAAGGTCACATCAACGGACAAAGCACATACTCTGGAAGTATCACCTCTTGAGGGATTTATATCAAAGGGGTGAAGTTGCAGTGAGAAGAGTGTTCATAGAAGATAAATTGGTGAACCCCATGACTAAAGGCCTATCTCAGCAGAAGCATGAATATCATGTGAGAGCTAGTGGGTTAAAGGTTTTTAGAAATTGGATCTAGTCCAAGTGGGAGTCTGTTGGAGTTGGTGGACTAGAACCAACTAATTTGTACTTTATTCATTAATAAATGCCTTATCACATCTTTATTGTTCTTATGCGTGACAATTCATGTGATAATGTTCTAAGGACAGTTGTTGCATTAATGGGTCATAGCGGATCCCTACTATGATGAGAACCCGGAAGTGTCATAACACAGTTCTTGAATATATGTTCTATGGCCGGATGATATTATTTGAGGGACACAAATAATACAGTCCATTAGGGGTGAGGACTCATAAAACTTTGAGGCACCTTCTCATGGTGTGCGCCCTTGGTAATATCCAGAAGGATATTATGAGAACGAGACCCGCTAGTAGGAAATCCACATTTCATAGTGTCATTGGATGTTCCTATCTACGGACGTGTGTATTGGTCCTTAGACTTTATGATTATTATTAATGGGTATTACAACTCGTGTACTTAGATGTATTGAAGAAAACGGTGACGACACACTATTCGCAGCGAGGTAGGATACGTTTGGTGCGTCACGAGTAATACCGCATTAATAGATAATGTGAGAAAGGATTTGTCCCTTCCATTCCATAACAGAAGTAGATATCTCAGACCCTTTGATGGAATTGATATAGCCTAAATAAATCCATGTCCATTGTAATGTATGGGCGAGTTCAATTTCGGGAAGAATAATCGAGCACATGGGTTGATGGCACTAGCATGAAACCCGCTTGATTAGAGATATTGAGACAAAGGGATTATATTACACGGTAAACGTTTGTATGAGGTGACACGTCATTGCGGCGTTAACTTCTTTCTCTATGGGTGCGTTGGCATGTTTCTAGATGCTAACCTTGGACTTTAGGTAGGCTCCACCTAATGCCACTGAGAAAGAGGCCTAGAGGGTCACACACTAAGTGTGTCCATGTATCTCAGTTAAATATTAATATAATGATTTAAATAAAGATTATTCCTGACTGTGGTTTAATAATTATTTAAGGATACCTGATCGTATTTATTTCGACACTAGTTATTCAAGAGAATATATTGTGGGAAAAATAATATATTTATTAGCGAGTAATACAGTTACATTTATTTAAGAAATAAATAGCCATTACTCAAGGTCTAATAAATGTGGAGGAGGAGATAAAGAAAAGTGGAAAATAAAAGTACACCGTGTGTAGTTTTATGAAAACAAGTACACGCCGTGTATTAATGATTACACGCCGTGTAGTTTTTCTAGGAAGGATTTTGAGGATATAATATTGTTTTATTAAATGATATTAATTATAATCAGCGTGGGCACATGTCAAGGAATTAATAATTTGACATGGGGGTTTCAATAATAATTAATGAAGTAAATAAAACGCATAACACCTTTACTTATTGTCATAACTCTATAACCTCAAACCCGATTATAAATATCCTCACAACCCCAACACTTTTCCATCCAATCGTTGTGCACAACAATTCTGGAGAATTTTTTCAAGACCAAAAGAACTCATTCCTCCAAGAACGCTCTCAAGACCGAGAGACCAAGGTGATCGAAGGCGTACATCGCAAGTGAAGGTTCTTCCATGCTAGCACCCGGAGATCCCTTCGGCGAGGTCCGGAGATACGTGGCACACGTATGGATCACCGCTAGAGGAATCCTACACTTGGATTCTATGATGCAATGATGGATCATAGGATCGTGATCGGAGACATCAATGAAGAAAGAATTCCACCAAGGTAATTCTTGTGAGTTAATTAAATTAATTATAACCAACATATGATGATCCTATCTCTATGGTTCCGGGATTCCCTCTTTTTTTCGTTCTTCATTCTATTTCGAAGATCTTGAATTTTATATCGTGACGGATCTTGATTTGAACATTGTTTAATGCTAAAATTAAAGTTGTTCAAACCCACCAATGCGCTTCCACTGTGCCTGGAACCTACAGTAAGTTCATGTTTTTTCTATAACTATATTTACATAAAAATATGTTTAATTAAATCAAAAAGGGGATTTTATTTACAACAATTTGGGTCATTACAATCTTACCCCTTAAAAAATTTCACCCTAAAAATTTTAATTTTCCATACTAAAATAGATGAGGATAACTCTGCTTTATCAACTCCTTCAGTTCCCACATTTCTTTTTCAAACTTGTTGTTTCTCCACAACACTTTGAAAAGAAGAATTGTATTATTTTGTAGAACCTTTTCTTTATGATATAATATTTTCACTGGATACCCTTTATAGGAAATTTCATTCTCTAATTATACCACCTTTGGATTGAGTACATGTGATAGTTATATTATATACTTTCTCAAGAGGGATACATGGAGTACATCATGTACTTAAGATAGGTTCGGTGGGAGTGTTAGTGTATAGGAAACTGTTCTAATGCAATCAAGGATCTCAAAAGGATCGATGTACCTTGGACTAAGATTTACCTTATTCCAAAATCTCATCACTTTCTTATAGAGAGATATGTAGAGTAATAAAATGTCTCCAATATCAAAATCTAGGTCTTATAAATTATTTTTATCATATCTCTTTTTTCAACTCTTAGCATCCTTGATGTGATGCTGAATGGTCATAACCTTTTCCACCATTTCCTTAACCATTTTAGGACCTATCAGTTTGTGTTCCCCAACTTTATCCCATCATGAAAGTGTTCTGAACCTCCTCCCATTAAGAGATTCATAGGGATCCAATTGGATTCTTGAATGGAAACTTTTGTTGAAATAGAACTCAACTAGAGTAATATATTGACCCCATCCTAATTTGAAGTCAATTGATAATTATATAAATATATCAAAAAGTGTTTTTATGGTCCACTCAGATTGGCCATCATTTTGAGGGTGATAAAACGTACTGAAATTCAACTTAGTGTTTAGAGAATACTGGAGGCTTCTCAAAAACATACAGGTGAATCTTGTATCTCAATCAGAAACAACTAATTTTGGTACTTTGTGTAGCCTCACCACATCTTTGATGTATATCCATGCAAGTTGATCCAGTGAGAAATCCTCTCAAATCACAATGAAGTATGCAGTCTTTATAAGACAACCCATAACAACCCAGATAGAATTGTTCCCTTTGGATGTCTTCAGAAGTCCAATGATAAATTCCATGGTGATTTTTTCCCATTTCCATGTTGGTGTGGGTAATGGTTTCATCATCCCATTATACTTAGTCCTTTTAGCCATCACTTTATGACATAGTAGGTACTTTGATGTATATTTAGTGATCCCATTATTCATGTTGTCCTACGAATAGTTATCTCAGATTTCTTGATACATCTTTGTGTTTCCTAGGTGAATGGGGAAATTCAAACTATGTGAATCATCTAATAGTTCCTTATTTAACTCAAGATTTGATGGAACACATAGTATTGACCCAAATCTCACAAATCCTTCTTTATTAACATTGAACTATAAAGATTTCTCTTTTCTTATAGTTTCCATTTTCTTTTGAATTCGTACAGCATCTTTTTGAGAATCATTTAACCTTTCTAGAAGATATGGTTGAGAAATAATTTTTGAATGGATTGATGATTTTCATTCCTTTATATTTCCCATGTTTATCCTCTTAAATTCTAAGAAGATTGGATCTTTCTCAATTCTAATCAATGATAAAATTGTATAATACTTTCTACTTAGAGTATATGATACTTTATTTGCTTTACCATAATGGTAATTAATTGATAATTCATAGTCCTTGATTAGATCTAACCATCTTCATTGGCGCATATTCATCTCTTTCTATGTGAACATATATTTGATACTTTTATGATATATATATTTCACACTTCTCCCTAAAGAGATAATGAATCCATATTTCCCAAGAGAATATCACAAACTCCAAATCCATATAATGTGTTGGGTAGTTATTTTCATAAACATTCAACTACCTTGAAGCATAGGCAATGACTTTGACATTTTACATCAACACACAGCTCAATCCCTTCTTCGATGCATTACTAAATATTACTAAAAGTTCTCCACTTATGGGTAGTGTGACCATAGAGGTAGTTACAATCCTCCTTTTAAAATCATTTAAGATTTCTTCTCATTCATCATTCTAAGAAAATTGGACTCCCTTCTAAGATAGCTTGTTAAGAGGGTTTGATAGTCATGAAAAATTCTTAAAAATAAATGATAATTTCCAACTAACCTAAGGAAACTATAGATATTTGTCATGTATATTGGCCTCAACCATCCTTTGATTTATTTTTTTCTTTGAAGGATCCATAAATATCTCATTTATTATAATGATATTCACCAAGAATGAGACTTCCTTCGACCAAAACTCACACTTTTTGTAATTTTCATAAAGCTTCTCCTTTTTCCATGTCTTTAGAATAGAGATCAAATGCACCCCATGATCATCCTTGGTTTTGGATTATATTATATTATCATATATAAAAACTACCCAAAATTTTTCAAGGTAATATCTAGAGACTCTATTCATCAATTACATGAAGATTTTTGGATAATTGGTGATTCTGAATGGAATTACTATGAACTCATAGTGCTCATACCATGTATGAAAATAAATATTAGGGATATCCACCTTCTTCAACCTAAATTGGTAATATCCTGACCACAGATCCACCTTGGAGAAGTATTTTGCTCCCTATAGTTGATTGAACAAGTCATAAATCCATGAAAATGAATAATTGTTCTTTATCTTGATCTTGTTGATCTCATGACAATCAATGAAAAGGTGCATTAACCCATACTTATTCTTGAAGAATATGGATGGTGCACCCCATGGTGAAGCACTTGGAATTATAAACCCTTTATCAAGATTATCCGATAGTTGTTTCTTTATCTCCTCGAGTTCCAAAATAGTCATCCTATATAGATTCTTGGATATTGGAAAAACCTTAGGTATAAGATCGATTTAAAATTAAACCTCTCAATTAGGAGGAAGACTAGGAAATTACTTAGGAAACACATCAGTATATTCCCTCACAATATGCAGGTCTTAAAGGATGATCATTTCCTTAAACTCAATCATTTGAGCAAGATATGCTTGCTTACAAGGAAATAATATCTATGCTTGAGATGACGGTACTAAAGACGATTCATCCTCTTCCTTACATGTGTATAGAATTGGGACAAAGAATGATTTCCTTCTCATGGAAATTTATGTTGGCTTTATATAGGTAAATCCAATCCATGCCCATAATTGCATCAAATTCTACCAAAGGTAGTATGAAAAGGATCGCTAGAAATTTAATCCCACAAATTGTGACTGGGGAAGAGTAATATAATTGGGATGAAATAATTTCCCCATTTTTTATTTTCATCGATAGCTCTACTTCCAATCATTTTAGTGGTGTTTGAATAGTTCTACTAAACTTTCATGATATAAAGGAATTAATAGAACAAGAATCAAAAATTACATTTACTATTCTTGAAATAATAACTATCATAACTATCATCACTCCATTATTGGGATCCACCTTAGTGGTTGTGATAGAAAAAGATCACCCTTGCTTCCTTGGAGGTCATTGGTCATCTCAAAAAACCCTTGTCTTAGGGAATTGATTTTAAAGTGCTCTGGTTACTTGAAGTTGAAGTAATGAACAATGCACTGAGGGTTGACTAGAGAATTCCTTTCCTCTATTGCATTAGTGGGTTTCTCATGTTGGTAAATGTTTGTTAGGTGTACTTCCTTCCCACACCTAAATCATTTTGTCGTTCCCTTTAGCTAATTTCTGAGGTGATTATTTCCACACCTTTGACAAGTGGGATGTTGGAATTTATTGGCACCATTACATTTCTCCATTGTACCACCAGTATAAAACTCCACTTTAAGATTATTATCCCCATGATACCCTTGAGATTCTCTAATCTCCATCTCAACTTTGAGGGAACATTGGAAAATTTCTTCATAGCTATCAAAATCAATAATTACCAAGGATTTTCATGGACTAGGTTTTATCCCACCAAAGAAGCATTCAACCTTGAATTTGGGGGTAATTAAAAACCCAAAGGCATATCGTAAAGGTCTTGTAAAGTTTTCCTCCTATTCCCCAATAGATTCATTATCTTTTTTCATGAGTACAAGTAACTCCCTTTCCATTTTAAGATAGAGATTGTGAAGAAAATATTTATCGAAAAATATTTTTTGAAATTCATTCCACTCCATTGCTTCGATATCCTCATCAGGCTTCATATTCTTGATCAATTTCCACAACTAATAAAATTATTCCTCCATATGATAAATATCCATAAGAACCTTCTATTGTTTAGAAAATTTAAGGATAGATATGATCTTCTCAATGGAGTTTATCTATTGTTCTATGATTAGGTGATTAGATGATATATTAAAAGTAAGAGGCCTTTGTCACATAAAGATATCGATTGAGGCTTATTCTATCTTAGGGGAGTTTGGATGCTCCTCCTGATCTAGGTTTCTATTTATTACATGATTTAGATGAGATATTATCATCATGAAGTTCACGATTCCTACTCCCATTGGGTATGGCATCTCATTGGGGTTTTCATTATATTACCCATCGCATTGATTGTTTATTTGATTCCTACTATTTTTTACCATTGGATAGAATAAATGGAAAACTAGGGGTCAGTATTTTTAAACTATTAAACTCATAAAAGGTAATCCAATAACATTAAAGGGATAACATATAAATTACATATATTTTCTTAACTTATGAATTTCTAGGCTTCAATCTTTGTTATCCATTATCTATTTCCTAACATATATTTTTATGGGTTTGTTTTTTATTTCCTTAATAATGGTTAGTAATGATATTATGAATTTACCAAATAATATCCCAAAGAGTTTCAAAATAGGTGCACAGTAAGGCCAATTTTTTGTACCAGGTTACCCCCAGTCAGGCCTAGAACACCTTGTCAGATTTGTTACTCTTAGGTACATCTGTTCCAGAACCACATCCACTTGTAGTATCCATACAAGGATGTACTTTCTTAATAAATCACTTACTCTATACTTACCAAAATTTAGGTATGTTTACTTATATATAGTATTATCCCTAATTCTTTCTCTAGATTTCTATAATCCTAATCCCAAAAATAACTAAAATTTTTCTCAAATACCAACTATAACAACACGGTTTTTTATTTTACATCAATAAATGATTTATTTAATAAGATTATGATTAATACAACCCAAAAGATTGATAATACTAGTGTATTTGTGAAATAGGTACATTAAATAAAAATATAAAACATGAAATACATCTTATTTATTAAAAACCTCCTTAACATGTTCATAATATTCCTTCATACTTAAAACTGTATGGGATAACCTCAGGACAAAAATAAGAAAGGGTTGAGCTATAAAGTCCAATAAGGGAATAAACATGGAATAACATGGAGAGTATAATACATGTTAGAAAATAGTTATATCAATGAGGCATAAAAATAGTAGGAATCATAAACATTAACAAAGATACATGATATAGCATGATAATCATAACATGGAAAATGTGGAAAAACTTAAAACACTGCATCATAAACATATTCCAAGGATAACCCCACAAATAAATCATGGTGGAAAAAGTACCATAAAGGAATCAGGTTGACTCCCTATCCCAGCATGATGTATCATGATACTAAACATTACCCAATGCAATGGAGCAGTATATGGGTCCACCCATCATATTCATTTCATACTCATGCTTAAGTGTGTCACATAGATCATACAACATGGATTCATTCGTCGTCCTAATTTATTCCACGATAAATGAGTGTTGAATACACATATTTAAATCCCAAATAAAAAATTATTTGCTCATAAATGTTAATACCCTTTATAATAAATGGGTATGGTATTCACTACACAATTGTTTTGGCATGGGAAATTGTGGTGACATTTTGGCAGCATAATAGCATCACATAAAAATTCATAAAATAGATTTATGAGAGATAAAGGGGTATCTAATCCTTTAGAAATGAAATTTAAAGTAATATATACATGTAAAGACATGTACCAATATGAGTAATTGTAAATATAATTCATGTGGTATTGAATAAACTTTAATAAATAAGAGAAAGGAATGAAACCTTAAAAAAATTAAGCATGGTAACGGGTGTACATAAGAGTTCATAGGAGGGATAGATGAGAGTGAAAGGGGTTATAATAATTTATAAGTCAAATGGGATGTTATGGGGTTATGTAAGAACACATCTCAAAATATGAAAATTGAAATTAAAAGACATAACATAAAAGGAGTTCTTGATAAAAGAGGAGAGTTGAGGATCCCTTGCTTGAGTGTGTGACTTCAAAGGCTTTGGAGAGGCTTCTTGAGACCTTGGGTAACCTTGAGAGGACTCTAGGGTGTTGATGGAATAGTGTGGTCATACTAAAAGAGGTTTTAGTGAAGAGAAATGGGATATTGGGTGGGTTTATAAAGGAAAACGGGGGATTTCCTTATTGTTTAGGTTTTGGACTCTACATAGTAAAATATAAAAAACCAAAAACCATACCATGGTTTCTGTCAAATGGGAGTGGTTTTTATTATTTTTTAAGTCCAATGTATAAACTTATTAACATGATTCCCTTGATTATATGGGGGTGAGACACACTCTTAAAGAAAATATTTTAAAACCTTAAAATATAGTATAGGTTTTGGAGGATTAACAATGGCTTAAAAAATAAATAAAATATACATAAAAACACATTATTATACAGTTAAAACAACTATTTGGTATTGGTTCCCATTTATAGTAATTATTACTTTACTTTTGGGTCATTATGAATTCCTAAAACACAAAGTATATTTATACAGTATTTAATTTTTACTCGAAAATTTGACTGTCTCGGAAAATGATGAAAATTAACCCTTGGATAATTTTGACGATATGATTCTAAAAATAATATTAATTTTATCTAAATAATTTTCTATAGATTTTAAATTTTACTTTTAAAATAAAATTGACATTTATTAAGAAATGTTGGGTTTTTGACAATAATAGTATTCCAACACTTATAAAAAATACATTTGATTATATGATCATTTATAATTGAAAAAAAAATATTTAATAATAATATTTTATTAAAATATTATTTATTTGAAAAAACCATTAATTTCATAAAATCATTAATTGAATTTGAATATTATCCAAAAATACAATTTTTTCTTTATTTTATCAAAATAAAAAACATTTACAAAGTAACAATAATAGGATGAAAAATATTAATTATTCTATAAAAAATAATGTTCATATTCCTATTTCTAGTATCTTAGTACATATACCTTTAATATACTATCATATTCCCTGAAAGTAAGGTGCGTGATGGTGGGACTTTCATGGGGTGGTTTGGCGAACATGATTTGGGTTGTGATCTCGATGAGCTTGAACTTCTACTATAAGTGGTTTTGATCAAGCTTACGTTGTTGGATCTTAGCTTGGGCTTGGTCAAGGGAAAATACCAAAGGCACTATATTCCTTAGAAGATCCAATGTATGGGATTCTTAGGGTACGATCCTACTGGTTGGTGTGATCACTTCTTTTGTCTATGTCAATTGGATTGTTAAAACCATGTATTTATACTAACCATGTTGTCACTATTAAATGGATATATTATCAATGTAAATGATTTAGAATGGTCAATTAAATCCGATAGGATATAATTAAACCAAAGAAGTTCATGTATTTTCAATAACCATATTTACTTAATAATATGTTTAAATAAATCAAAATGGGATTTTATTTATAACATTTTGGGTCATTACAAATGATGCAGTTAATGAAAAATTATGGGTAATGGCTATGAAAGAAGATCTTAATCGGTTTTAAAGAAATCAAGTTTGGGAAATTTTTGATAGAACCAAGGATACCTAGACTATAGGTACTAAATGGTTTTTTAGAAAAATGGTTTTTGAATCTGGAACAATAGTAAGAAATAAGGATAGACTTATTGCACAAGGGTATAGTCAAGAAGAGGGTATAGACTATGAAGAAACCTTTGCACCTGTAGGAAAACTTGAAGACATTAGAATACTTCTAGACTATTAAGCACATCTAGACTTTAAATTATATCAAATAGATGTCAAAATTGAATTATTGAATGGTTATATAGTTAAGGATGCTTTTTTTTTTGAAAAACCCCATGGATTTCAAAATCCTCATTTTCCAAATCATGTTTTTAAGTGAACAAAAGTTTTATATGGTTTCAAATAAGCTCATAGAGCTTGGTATGATAGGCTTAGCTCTTTTTTAATTTAAAAATGATTTTCAAAAGGTATATTTGATCCTACCATATTTATAAAAATAATTTCAAAATATTTTTTAGTTTTTAAAATCTATGTAGATGATATTATTTTGGGATATTCTAAAAATACTTTATGTGCTGAATTCTCAAAAATGATGAAAAATTAATTTGAAGTGAGTTTAATGGGTGAACTAAAATTATTTTTTAGTCTTAAAACTTTTAAAAATAAATAATTAATTTCTTTTAATCAATGTAAATATACTAAACACCTTTTAAAACATTTTGGGTTGGATATCACTAAGAGCAGTGAAACTCTTGTGAACACCACATGTAAGTTGGATCTTGATGAATTTGGGAAATTAGTGGATCAAACCAGTTATAGAGAATGAACTAAATAAAACATGAATTAGGTATGATTAATTTTGGTTATGTTTACATTTTTATGGGACCCACCATTGTAACTTTACCCACCATTTTTTTTACCCACTATTGAGTTTTACCCACTGTTGAGTTTTACCCACTGTTCTCAAAATTTCCCATTGTTGGTTTTTAATTCTTCATTCTATTTTATTTTTATAGATTATTTATTTAATTAATTTTTAATTCAATTCAAATTTTATTGGTTTTCAATTTCCAAATCCCTAAATGACTGAAATTAGATATTTTTTAATTTCAACACTTACTCCCTCGAACATTTTCACTAAAGCCTTGTCATGACCCTTTATATCCCAACTATCATCCTTCCCTCACATCTATTCGAAACTTCAAAACTAATCACCATAGTTATAGTGAAGAGAAATGATAAATATTCTTCAAATTAATTTCAACCTTCAAAGAAGAAGAAAGGAGAGTTGATCCATTCAACTGTTGTTGAGTCAGTAAACCTGGAGCTTGCGAAGGGAGTTTTGGTACCCGAAAAATATGTTCATGTTTAATGGTTTATGTTAAGAAATTCATTTGTGCTTTGAGTTATGAAAGACCAGGGATGGTTATAATGGTTTTATTCTAATTAGATGCACTTCAATCCTAGGTTAGTGCACCATTTCTATCAGTTTGTCTAGTTCAGTTTTGAAGAGGATGAAGACTGAGTGAGAAGAAAAATAAATGGCCTCAAAGTTTATTTTCTCTTCAAGAAAATGGGATAGATACTTGATATAACCTCATAAAAGAGTTTAAAAAACTATCAAGGAACTGTTCCAAGTGAAAGTGATACCTTTGTTTATGATGATTCTTTTGTAGAGTTGACTGGATATAGGATAGTAAGAATATTAGTTTCTACTGAACTTAATGGTGAGTGTCGTTCTCTTTTAAATTTTATCCAACATATGTTTTTTCTAAGAAAATGATATTTCTTTAAAATGATGTATCAATATGTGTGTCTTATATGTCTTATGAATATAAGGGATAATATAAATCTATAAAGATATCTGATGGTTCACATGATAGATATGTGAAATCCATCCTCTAGATCAAACTCCCTAATCTATCCAAAGTTTATTTCGACCATATTAGAGGCCAAGGGATTGTTTAATGAAGGAGAAGAAATCGTAGTAAAATTTTGAGGTTTTTTTCATTACAAGGTTCATTTGAAAAAGAATAAAGATAAGCTGGAATACATGGAAGAAATAATGGGTTGGTGATGGTGAAATTTTATATAAGGATTTTAATCCTATTGATAATCCAACTAGACTAAAAAATCTTATAAACCCTAACTTGGAGCCATATGAGGTGGTTGAGTATTCAGATGAGGTGGAAGAGGAGGTTTTTTCCTCTGGTGATGTGGATCGTGAATTCTCATTGGATGAAGTAAGTGACCCAGACCTACCTAGGAGTTATCCAGCTATTACTTATGGTGCTCCTAGCCCACCTATATCTCTCACTATTTGAGAGAATATTTTAAAATAATAAATTAAAGAGGAATAAACCAAAGTTTCTAGTGAATAATAGTTAAAAAACACTTCTAAGACTTTTGAAGAAAATAGAAGTGAATAGAATGGTGGAAATGATGATGAAGAAGAACAAGAGAGATAAGATGAATAAGGAAATAGAAATGAAAATAGTGAGGAAGGTGATAGAGATGAAAGTAATGGTGGTTATAACCATAATGGTCCTAGTGGCCATATTGGTGATGATAATATTGAGATGCCTTAGGCACTTATATATTTTCTAGGATTTTCAGTTTTCTCTATATATGATGAGATACCAAAATTATTTAAAGGTATATATAGTGTTACTACAAATGAGAAGGAAGCATCTGTTGAGGGGGAGGAATCCCTCAGCCTGTATAGTATCCCAGTTGATCTTGTTTATGGAGACTATAATATGCCTACAGCTGATGTGTAGAAGGTTTCTGAGTAGATAGTTGTTGAATAGTAAGTTTATGAGTAGATAGAGGTTGATCCTACTGGTGTTGATCTTTTATTTTTTGGGAATACATCTAATGTGCAGAGATTAGAGGAGCAGTTGGGTGTTTTACCTACCATTGTTGAGTCTACAGCTATTGATCTTAGAGTTGTTAAGACCTATGGTATGCCTTCTATTAGATTAGTGGACCTTATTATTGAGTAATGGGATAATTTTCCAGGGTATGTCATACTTGGTCTGGACTACCCAGATTCATATGATAAGGGACCTACTATTCAAGAAGAGATTGATCTTAAGGGATCGATGGTAGAACAGATAGATGATGCAGGGGAATTACATAATTTTTCTTCAGATATTCCTACACCTACTATTGACTTGGTATCCTTATCTTCACCTACCATTGCCTAAGTACCAGTTAATTCTATGTCTAGAGATTTTTTGGAATCCTTCAGAGAAAATATTCTCTCTGATCTTGGTTTGTTATTGAAAAATCAGGAACCTCAGGTCAATAATTTGAGTGAGAGATATAAAAGGTATATGTTTTACCTTGTGATACATCACATCCATATAGATATTATTCATCACATTCAATAATTATAGATATAAAATAGGAGGTTAACCAATGAGTTGGAGACTTTGAGATCTACAGTGGATGAAATGAGATCATCCTTTGAATATTATATGTCTAGTTTTCTAAATAGGTTGGAGAATATTTATTATATGGATTCTACTTGTATGATTATCCTCATTATCTTGATGTTTTTTTATCCAATTAGTGGTTAGAAAAGATATTCGTGTTGTTTTAGGTGATGTACTTTATCTCCCTCAACAAATTTTGAGAAAAACTATACATAACAATGATCATGTGAATATGATAGTTAGAGAGTATATAAAGGATATGAAATATAATAGAGAGAAAATTACAAAGGATATAAATTACTATCTATCTCGGATTTATACTAAGAAAGAGATTAAATATCATTTCAAATTACTTACTGAAAACCTTATAATTCCTTTAGTAACTATGGATTTTAAAGAACAAGTTAATTAGATCAAAGTGATGACCCCAGTGCTCAATCTATTTATGGAAGATAAGGACTTATTTGGTGTTATTTAAAGGGGTGGAAACATAATTATGGACTTCATAAATTTTATGAAACCCTTTCTTCATGTTTCTGGAACTACAGTGGTGGTTGAGGATGCTATTCTAGTCACTTCTCATCTCACCCCTCTAGCTTCTAATCCATATTTTTTCAGACCAGGTGTTACTAGGTATCCAAATGCTTCATTACCTACTCATTTACATCCCTTAAGTTTGACTCCTAGAGAATCAATCCAAAATCCCAGATCTATCATTATCAGAGAGAATCCTTTTCTACTGACTAAAAATCATTTTTTTCATTTTCAAAAAGCCGCTTTAAGGGAAGCGGGGAACCTTACACGGGTCATGACCACCACAAAGTTCAAATTCAAATTACAAAATTCAAAAACATCAATCCCATTTTAGATCCAGAGAATCACAACCCACGCGCCTATCATGGGTCTTCGCCTCCCCAACATCACCATCCTGAAGATACCTTCCTGAATTCCCCTTGGCGGTAGCATCATCCTCAGAGACACAGATCATCCATCCATCATGATGGTAGCCCCAACATCAAAAAGACACGATATGACCAAGAATCATCAACAAAAAACCAAAACCAGAAGCGAGCAACCTTCAATCGATCGCATCTCAACTGACCGAATGCATCGCGAACCAAAATCAACCAGCAATCACCAACAAAACTCATGAACATCGCAAATCCATCATCAACACATCACAAAAAATAACGACTATAAAGAACAGAATCAGAAAACATCACCATATCCAGATCTCGGAGTCTCCGTAGAAAATATCTCGTCGCCTCCATCCAAGTCGCTCATAGGGGTTGCAACGAATCTCCCAAAACATGTCGGATAAGAGGTGGTATCACTCAATCCATAGATCCTGGAGCACATCTGTCGACCAGCACCGCATATCCAAAGAAACCCTATCCAAATAGAAGGAATCGGGTGGAGAGTAACCGCTGTGAAAAAGGTCAGGATGGACTCCCAGAGGACGCCGACTCCACTGCAACTGAGAATCCACCGCCATGATCACGGAGGAAGGGCGCCACACAAACCCTAGGTGAGGAAGGAGGCGGTGACGAGGGGATAGTCTAAGTCATGGAGCCCCTTATGGACCCATTACTTTAAGACTCTATCTTCATCCAATTCAGAATCCTTTTCTACTAGTTGTCCCTATAATTATCCCAATTTTTACTACATCCACAAATGATAAATCTTATAGTTCTGAAAAGAGGATAGGAAAGGCACCACTTGATTCTCCTACCAATCCCAAAAGCCATTGATATTAGACTTTCATTCTTTTATAAGTAATATTTATATGGATTTTTATTGTATGGATTTGGTTATTCTAGGGTTTCCTTTCAATGGAAATTCTATTATTTCTTTATTCTGTTCTATTTCATTTTCTATTTTTTTCTTTTGATAATCCCAGAAGGGTGAGAATGACTTTATGATATTTATTTATTATTTTTATAGTTCTTTTTTTATACCTTCATTAATTATATTCCTTGTAATTCCATATATGTTTAATTCTTTCCTTTGATACCATATTTTCATTTATACTACTTTTTAATTACCTATGATATTATTTACTATCTAATTACCTTTGGTACCATTATGATCAAAGTCTCACTATAACTGTTTATATTGGTAAGAATATCTATTTTGAACTTGCAACTTTTTTTATATACATGGTGTATAAAATGCCATGATTTTTTATCATTAAAAGGGGGTATATTACTAGAAACCTTGTTTTAATGATCCCCAAATCATGTTTCTTATGTTATTAATGATTTTTATGTGTTATGATAGCATTTTATAATATACGTAAGATTTATGAAAAATTTGGCTATGTGTTGGAAACACCCACAGCCAAAAAAGAGTCACTATTGAGGATGAATCACCACTAGAAATTACTCATCATTGAGGATGAGAAATTTGGAAAAGTGTTAAAAACACCCACTGTCATATATGATTCATTGTCAGGATAAAATTTTGGAAAAGTATGGAAAGACTCACCTCCAAAGGATGAATCGCCATCAGAATTTAGCCACCTCAAAATTTTTAAGTGTTGAGATGACCTACCTCCATAGAATGATCTAATTTCATACTTTACTTACCATCAAAATCAAAATTGGAAAAGTGTTGGAATGACCTACCACTAAAATAACTCACTATCGACCTGACTCACCATCATCTCAAGTTATCGATGGAGTTATCTCACCATTAAAATGTGTCATTGTCACTATTTTTATTTATTTAGTTAAATATTACTAAATTCAACATTATCGAATTTAATACTGATAATTACTTTAATGATTATTCTTAAACTATTGCAGGGATGCATTAAAGTTTGTGTCAGTCATCCAATATGAGGAGCAGAGGATCTGGATGATTCTTATTACATGCTTCTGATATATTGGGAAGCATACTCCCTCATGAATATATACATAAATATATATACATATACATGATTAGGGAGATAAACCCATATTATAGGAACCTGAAGAGTGACACTTTTTGAGAGATTACATGTTGCATCTTTCCTACACACGACTATGAGAAAGTGGAGCATATCAAGCATATAATATCATTTCCTATAGACAAAACAAAGAGATTTATGACACTCTATTTTAGTGCCATTTTTCAGACATTACTTGAGGTCCTGTTTAAGATATATTCAAGGAGTCTCAAGCTTTTATAACACATCACCTAGAGCAACACTGCCTTCTCAATCTTTTACTTTCTATTTCTTCTTATTGTCTTTATATTTTGAGTAGTATGTTATTTACTTTGTATTAAAAATGAAAATTGTATCCTATAACATAATTAGAAGATACTAGATATCTTCTCAACTTCCTTTACACTTGTTTACCCACATGTTGTGGAAGATTTCCTTGTGTGACCTGAGTTTATTCTTTTACCATAGTTTTTATGGAAGATGTCCTTGTGTGTCTTGGAAAACTATTTTGTTGTTGTGATTACCCAATCCAGATTGTAGATCAATATTATTTTATATAATATTCTTGGAATCAGGTTATTTCCAAATGGAGAGGATTCATTGTTATCTTGAGACTGAACCTCTTGTATTTATTCTATTATGTGTTTTTCTTGTTTTTTTTCTATGCACTAAATTGAATCTATTTTAAACTATAAAAAAAACCACTAATTTGATAGTTAGTCTTAATAGGTGTTAATATAAGGTTTCGATTAAGAATATTGATTTAAAAAATTAAATTAATATTCACATAATCTTTAACTAAGGCCTAATAAATCTTTGAGAAAAATTTTAAAATATCATAACTTATATTGATCATCTACTTTGATTAACTAGGAGGTTTTAATTATTTGGAGAATTTTATCTCAAACTATTTCAACAGAAATTTTTATTTGGTAGTCAATTAACCCCTTATTGAGATACTCACTTTGATCAACAGAAATCATAATTTTATTTCCTTTTCTTTTATAATTGGATTTTCTTTGATGTTTGAGAAAAGGATAGTAAAACTTTGTATGATATTTCTCTTTTCATTAAAAGCATCTATTATCCTTATTCCATTTCTTTCTTGCATTGTACATTTTTTTAAACCTTTTAGAAAGATATGATAAATATTTACTAAAATTTGGATAAATTAAATTAGATTACTCATCCATATTATTTTTAAGAGTATATTCTTCATATTTCATATGATTTTTAGCTTCATCATGCATCTCATATTTATACATCACCAAAGTTCCAATAAGTTATTCCATATCTAATTATTTAATAGGTGTGGATTGATATATAGAATCATATTTTCCATTCCACTTTGAAGGTAATATTATAAGTAATTTTAATTCTTGACCTGATTTCTTAATCAGATCTCCCAAAGCAGTAGTATTATTGACAACTTATGTCAATATTCCATTCATCTGAGTGGTGTTCCCCTCTTTATTAATTAAAAAAGTATCAAACTTTAACTTTGAAGTATTGTATCTCATTTTTATGATATTTTCATTTCTTTTATAGGTAATAGAAATATTCCGAAATATCTCATATATAGTATCACATTTATAAACTCAATTAAACTTATCATACCCTAATCCACAGAAAATAGCATTCATTGATTTTGAATTAAGATCATATTCTTTCTCTTGAACATCATCCCTTTTTTTATATCTTCTTTAGTATTTTCATACAGCTTTACAACCTTCAAATAAACTCATATTCCAATATTTTTCAAATAAATAATCATGTGATATTTCTAGCATCCATAATTATCACCATTAAAGTAAGGAACATGGATTATTGACATACCTTCTCTAAGATCAGTAATTTTGAGATTTTAATTTATCTAAATATTTAACTCAGTCTTGTTAGAGAAAAAGTGAATCTTCGATATTGCACAAGAGCCCAAAATTTTGATGCACTTGATAGTATTGAATAGAAGTAGCAAAATTTTCAATGATTTCCAAATAAAATTTTCAATGGCGTCTAACCATTGATACCACTTATTTGGTCATAATGACTATGAAAGACACAAGAGGAGGGTGAATTTTGTTCCATTAAAATTTTTGATGAAGTTTAAGCATCCCTCTTGATTTGTGGTGATTATTTCCTTATCTCTTAAATATGAGTGAGTAGTGGAAATAAACAATAAAAATAACACAGTGATGTTTAGTGGTTCATAACAAAAATATCCCTTAGTCCACTCCATCAATGATCTCTCCACGATCTTGGTGATTTTCACTAGAAATTACGTTTATTGAGGACTTCTACAATTGTGTACATGTATTTGATACCTTTATAATAATAATTTTAAAAGGCCTTCGTTTTCTTTAACAAAAAAAATGAAATATCCAAATCCTAGTTCAAGAAGTTGACACTCCACCAATGACTAAGTTTGAGTAGAAAATACTCTAATGAATTAATAGATATTGATTTGATTGAGGAAATAGATTTTTATTATAGTTACAGTAGCAACTAATAGATGTATTTGATCTTCAATAATGTACAGTAGCAGAGAAAAATAATCCTTAACATCACACAGGCTTCCTTTAAATAGTGATAGATAAAACACCAAGTAGATGAATAAATATGTATGTATCTAATGTGTAACTCTTAAAATCACTTTTTTAATTTTAGAATAATGTTTAAAGATAAAATATACCAACAGGAACAGCAATAGTAACATTAAGTCAATCAACCAGAACGAAACATATATATCTCCAAAGTGTAGATTTTAAAGAAATGAAAAATAAATTTTTACAAGTTTTTAGAGATTTCTTGAGAATAATATCTATATATTCATACGATTAATATCCTAGTATTTATAGTATCGGTCAAACAACTCCAGGCAAAATAGTTCCATAAATACAACATATTAAATTTTTCAAATCATTCAAATAGAGTCATAACTTCCCTTAGAAATATGAATGATTAAATCTGTTGAGTAAGAGCCTTTGAATTGGTCATAAAATAACTTTAAAGATATATTTACATTTGGTGATACCATTGAAGAAAATGTGGAAATTATCTTGAATTTAAAACTCTTTCATTAACCAAGTCAAATGTAAGGTTTCTTTGAATAGAGATAAACTCCAAAATTGTGGTTGACAACATACGGTTGATTACAAAAGTAGGGATAATGAACCCTATGTTTGTTCCTAAATTGTAGGTTTTATTCCAAACATATGTTTGTTGATCTATACTTTTCCAACATCGTAGTGTTCTGAAACCATATGTTTCGCTTACAAACGTAGGGTATGAACTGTGTTTACAGATTACATTCAAATATTTCCAGAATACTTAAAAAAATATCCTCTCATAGATTTAATGACTTTTGAATGATTCTATAATAAAAAAAAATATTCTAATTAATATCATATTCCAGAAATTCACTTAAAATAAACTTCATTAGAAACATAAATGTGAGTGTTTGTGAGCATCAAAATAAAAAAATAAAAAATTTGTTGAATTAATACATACTCAACATGTAAATCCCATTAATTTAATTAATTAATATTAAAAAATTAATTCAGGATGGATTAAGTACACTATATAATAAAATCATATTGCACGACATAAAACATGTCTTAGGAAAATGATATTGATACAGAGAAAACCTTTTCAAAGATCAAAACTTTTAAAGTGACAATTAAGCCATGAAGTGATTATGTGAACATATTTAAATTCACATAAAACAAGTGGAAATATATAATTAAAAAATTTAGAGATAAATTAAAATATAATCATTTTTTAATAAATTCAATTAAGAAGAGTTATAACCTAATGAAAGGAAATTGAGTTAAGAAACTCATTACCACTTGGTAACTTTCAAGTCAAATCCTTTAGATGAAATAATTTGAATTACAACTTAAAATACCATTAATTGTAAATTATTAATTATATAACATGTAAAATTGGAATTATATACACCATATCAAAAAAATTAGTTGCATAACATTAAAATATCCCTTAATGAAGTAAAATTGAGATGAAATCCCTTACCTTGAGTCCAAAATTTCCATGTATGTCATTTAACACATGTATAATAAATTTATTTAAATAATTTTATTTTTAATTATATTTTATAGGATTTATAACTTATCCTTAAACCATTTATTTCATTTATTTTAATGATATATTTAATTACTTAATCAATTATGTCTACGAATGGTGTTTTGAGGATGTGCAGTTCATAACTGCAAAATGACTTCGGTATCTTGACCATGGTCAAAGTTCATTGTTTTATAATATATAGAATAATAATCATTAAATTATTATCATTTTAAAACATTAATTAAACTTTTAAAATCAATCATGAAATATGGTTATGAAATATATATTATGTTATAATCGTGGAGATGGTAGGTCGTTTGTACATAAGAGTAACATTTCCATTTTTCAAAGAATGTGGGTGGAATAAACTAGGGATTATTTTATATTTAAATAATTGTTATTATATCATAAATATACTATTAAATATTTAAATAAACGTATATATATCATCCATGTGATGCGGTGATGAAAAATAAATTACATCACTTTGTGGTGGTGGTAATTCTCACGTACGCATAGACAGCTTTATCATTTTTCAATAAATAGAAATGTAAGAAAAAAAGATGATATATTATCTTTAAATAATGATAATTATTTTATAAATATAATATATATACATTAAATACATAATTTTAACCATCCATGAGAGGTGGTGATGGAAAAAAAATTACATCAATTTCTGAGGCAATAATCCACTATATATATGAATGATGGTTTTGTTTCACATTTGATAAAAGAAGGAGACAGATATAGGTTATGTAATTTACATAAAAAATATCATTATATATAAGATAATAGTTTTAATATTTCAACATGTTTTAAGAATACTTGAATGATGTAGAAGAATAAATGAAACTAAAACATTCGGTTAAAAGCTATATCTCTTCTTCAAACAACCACATTTTCATTACACCTTAATCCCTCTAAGGTTTTTATTCTTTATAAAATATGACCGCTATAATGTGGGAAGGTATTTTAGTAATGTATTTTGTAGGTATTTTATAAACAAATTAGTTATTTAAATGTGAATAAAATAGGAGAGGAGTTTCCCTTTTATAATGAGGGAATGGGAACTTTTGGAATTACATAAAGTATTCAATTAATATAAATTAATTTTCATTTTAAAATGGATCAAAAATGATATAATTAGAATATATAATTATTATGAGTTTAAATCTTCTCATATGATAAATTTTTTACATTTTTAGTTTTTTTTCACCCTTATATGTTTTTAACCCCTCATTATCCCTTTTGACAGTTATCATGATATCAATGTTTTTTACTCTTTAGGGGTCATGAAAATTATGATAAAAGAAAAAATGACCTATAAAGGAACCATGGTTGATATTTATAACCATATACCATTATATTTTCTTAATATAATATTTTTATTAATTTTAAATAATTTAATAAAATATTTTTTAATTTAAAATATCATTAATGTCATTTTTGGAAATACATGAAATATTATAACATAATATGTGTCTAAGTCATGTAAAATGGTTTTAAAATGACATTACTTCAAGTTTACAAGGTATATTTAATTAATATAATCATAAAATTAAATTAATATAGGTTTATATATCATTTAATTTATCTTTTGGATTAATGCATCAGTTAATAAATTTTAACCTTAACTGCAGTAATGAATTTTTCAATATAAAAGGGTTAAAATTTTACTTATAAGTTAAAAATTAGCACATAAATTTTAAATAGATGAAATTTGAGAACATTTATAATCCCAAATACCAACTCAAAATATTTTTATAATTTTTAAATAATTTAGTAAAATATTATTTAACATAAAATACTATTGATGTCATTTTATGAACAAATCACATAATTTGGATTTTAAAAATAATTTGATAGAAAATTATTTTAAATATAAACCCATAAAACATAAACTATATGTTATATTTATATATAAAATTCATGGTATACTTTAAATCACAAAAAAAAATATTACTTTTAGATTTTTTAAAATAATTTACTTGATTTTTTATTACTTGCACAAGCATTGTGTTGGTGTTACATAAGAATTCAAGGTAATTATTTCATAACTAAAAATTAAAAATAAATTACCATAAAAAATAATAATTTGTATTTTCAATAACCATTTTTAACTGAATATAATTTTTTTTCATCCCTATCACAAAATATTATAGATATTAAAAGAAAGGGAGTGATATTGTTAACATTATATTTACTTAAAATAATATATAAGTTATTTTCACAAAAAAATAGAAACAAAATTTTCAATAATTTAGAATATTTTATGATTATGGTAGAAAAAAATCATAAAATATATTACTGGAATGTGTTGGGGTTATTTTTAGTCCTTATCATATTATTTGTGACCTTAATTACCCGATTTACCCTTATTGGGGTGATAGATATTTATTATGCCTACTAATCATATTAAAAAATAAAAGGTGTATATTTAAAAAAAAATAGACCTCATAAATCATAATAATGAATCAATTTTTTTAAATTGAATTTATATAATTGTAAAAAATAATTTATGGTTAATACGTAAAACACAATGAAAAACTCTTTTTAGAAAAAAAAATTGTTTTTAAGCCCAAGAATCAACTTATACCAAAACCCAGTTATAAAGATAATTATAATGTAATTAATTAAATTATTTCTACATAAATTATTATTATATTAATTTAATATAAAATTAAATTCATAATGAAAATTTTTAATGATAAGAAATGACAGTTTTACAAAAATTGGTTTTTTCACTATTCACTGAAAATCAATCTTTTCAGAAAATTCCAAAAATTTCACACTAAGATAATTTTGATATGTTGATTTTAAAAATAATTATAAAATATCATTTCTAAAAGTTTTATAAATTAATTATATTATCCATGCACAAAAAATAATAAAAATTATTTTTTAATAAACGATATTTTTGAAGCATAAAATAACATTACTGAAAATTGAATAATTTTTTTTTATAAATTAATTAATAAATTTAGAATATATAAAACCATTATATATATTTTTTAAAATATGTTTATTGTTATTTATACCTGAAAAATTAACATCTAGGTTATAACAGTCACATTTAAATAATAATATTTCATTGTTCATTTAAGCTCAATGTTATATGGGGTATACGCTATAAAACATAGTGTTATTTTTAAAATCATGGGATATTAAATTCTACTAACTTTAATAAATTTCATACTCAAAATTTTAGCTTAAGATAAATAAACAAGGGTTTGATATTTGAAAATACCTAGGTTGAAAACCCATATAGTAAAAAGTGTTAATAAAACTTTCTCTTGAAAAGAGTGAAAGGGAAATAAAAAGGTCATCTAAAATAACACACAACTAGCTTTACAAATTAGATAACATTATTAGGAATTGAAAATACGGAAATGGAGTAAAAAATTAATGTTCAAATAATGATGGAGAGTGACTAAGATCATCTATCACAGGAATGTATATGATCATCAGAATGTTAATGACCATAAAACTGTAAACCAAAGAGGTGTGAAAAAGGCCATTAATTCATCAAAAATAAAGGTAAAGGATAAAAAAAATTATTCATGATCCTTTTTTATATAGTTTAGGAATTTATTTACAATCTTGACTAAGAAAATATGGATATATACTTACATGATAAGTAATATTTCATCCTTTAACTTATTTCCTCCACAGTATCATCTTTTTCTCCAAAAAATAGTATTCAAGATGAACCTTTCATGCTAAAGTACTAAAATAAACTTATATTATATATCATAATCCAAAAAAAGGGATAAAAAGTTATTCATGTTATTTTTAGACATTAATCAAAACTAAAAAAAATAGCACAAGATAACATAATATAAGAAAATGTATTAACCTTCATATGGATAAATAATACATCAATGTCCAAAATTTGATAATAACACCAAAGGATCAATATAGATCAATACATAAATAAATAACCCTATATCCTCAAATGTTTTCTCATTAATTTTAGTATACATCCCTAAAAATATAATAGTATTCCTTTAAAATAATCCATCATGTTAAACCCAAATATTTATCTAAACCTCAATATATTAGTCTTCCTAAAACCCAATAAAATTATTGAATCGCCTCAAAATCCTGTCACTTAAAACCTCAAAATGGGTATCTATGACTTTAAACTTATGGTAAAACTTAAATTTATAAACACATGATGGTATACATAATCATTAATATATCCTCACATAAAAACATCATAATATCCAAAATTTTCTGAACTCTATATTGATACCAACTATAATACCCCTAGACTCTCACTTTTGGATCTGGTGCTAAAAACATAATCCTGACATTTATGGATTTAATATCGATAAAAATGACCTAATTTCAACCATAAAAAATGTACAACATCATACTTAAATATTGTATCACTTAATATCCCAAATACCTTATAGGTTTTTAATTTTAAATAATTAGTACAAACTCTTACATAACCAATACTCATGTCTTCAGGTGATAATTTTTTCCACTATACCCATCTTTACATATTCCATATTAATTCTTCAGCATCTCCCATAAAATTCTTCACACATGAATCCTTTATAAACAAAAATAATTTAACATCATTCTTATAAACCTTGGGAAAATGAAATATAATAAGGGTGATCTCAAACCCTTGGTAAGGGTAACCATAAGAATTAACAATCAAATATTATCAATGAGTATATGATGACCATAGTGGTATGATGACATAATCAAATTGAATGAGCATAAAATAATAGAATTAAAACCCATTAATACGTGTAACATCAATAATGAAACATGAAATAAATATTTAACAAATGAAAGAGACATATGAATAAATAATCATGATCCATGTGATGTCAATATTTTATCAAAATAAATATTAAATACCCATGGAAATCATAGAGGAAATGTGTTGGTATCTTATAAAATTATCTTCATAACCCATGTTCAGTCGTTATAGAAATAATTGAATCCAAATTAAATACATAGGAGAAACCACCTTGGTAAAATCTTTACTTCTCCCTAAAAATACTAGGAACATTACCCAAATCATTGGACATAAATATTGGGATCACCCATCAAATAAAATGTATCGTTCTCACTCGTCATATAAGTTGTATCGGGCTCACCCATCATTTAAGTTATACCATAAACACCCATCATATAATCTATATCGAGATCACTGATCATCATCAATAATTTCCAATTACCATACATGAATATAACACATGAAATCTTACATTTTCATCATCAAACTTTTAACAACAGATTGAATTCTATTATAGCTTGATTTAACCATGGAAAAGAAACAGGTTTTTATGATAATATATTTAAAATAATCAATATCATCCACCCAAATAAATAAGATGTATTGTATCATAATATCATAATCCTGGTGAAGTAGAGGAATCATTAAAGGATGTTGACATAGATGAGAGTACATTTTAAAAAACATTTAAAAATTTTCTTTGAAAATAGGGGGAAATACCCTTTTGTGAATTTAAAAACTAAAAATTCACATAATATTAAGAAAAATATTTTCTAAAAAAGTAACCCTAAAAACATGTAAATTATTCTTCAATTTAAATAATTCTCATGAATGCGGTAAAATACTTTCATGCCATATATGTTAATAGACAACATTTATTTCACTTTTTTTGTAAAAAATAAAAAATGACCAATTTGGAAAAGATTTAGAAAGATTTATTTTCAAAAACATTTTAAATAAAGTAAAAGATACTTTAAAATGAACTTATGAAATTATTTATTTTTAAATAATAACATTATTGAAAAAAAAAATCATGGATAGGGAAGAGAAATATTCCCGATATAAAAGAAGATACAAGATCAGTATCACTTGTAAAAAAACATTATTTATGTTTCATTAATAAATAAGGGAGGAAGTGTAAAATCAATGGTTAAACCAAAATCATTACTAGAGGATATTAAAGGATATTTTTTCAATAAAATAATCATATATTATTTCTTCTAATGAAACCTTGAACATAATTGATCTTATAAATTTTAACATAAATCCTTTACCGCTTTGGTAACCTTCGAATAAAATGTCACTAAAAATAAATAATATGATATATATCTATAAATACCATGAATTTAATTAATTAATATTACAAAATTAATTCATGGGTTATTAATTAAACCATACAAGGAAATCATGGTGTATGACAAGAAACACGTCTTAGGAAAATGAGATTTAGACAAAGAAAGCCCTTTAATAGATCACAACTTTTGAAGTGAAAATTAATCGATGAAGTGATTATGTGAACATGTGTAAATCCATATAAGATAGGATTAAATATATAATTAAAAAATTTATATATCAATTCTTTCATATACACGACTTATTTTAAAGTTAAATTTCATTTAATTTTCATTTATGATTTGTTTTTGGGGTTTGTCAAGCTTTTATGGTGGAATGGGTGAGTTTTCATGAATTGGGCCAAACCGTGAGCTCAATTCCAGATTTAAAAATAAATTTTGTTTCTTTTATAACATTTTCAGTTTTAAATATTTTTCACCCATTCAAGTTCCTAAATGGTCTACCCTGATATAGAAACACCATCATTGTAGTTTGGATCCTTTAGAAAACCATAAACAAGTTGTATATGGGTTTTTATTTAAGGGATTGGGCCTGCCCGAAAGCCCAATTCCAGTTTTAAAAATAAATTTTGTTTAATTAATAACTTATACAATATTAAGGTTTTTTCGGTGATTCCAAGCCCCAAACACTCCCCTTGAACCCATTCGCGCGTCCCATATCCTCCCACCCTCTTTGCAGCTCATTTGAATCGCGGTTTTAGTCGAAACTTCTGAAGCACTCACATTTCGGGCAGATTAATAAAGGTAATTTGTTTCCTTCATAAATCCTTCAATTCTCACTATTTTTTTCCCATTAAAATTCCTAAATGGTCTCATAATCCTTGTTCGAACATCCCTTGAATGGTTGGATGTTTTCAGATTCAGAATCTGGTGGATTTTGTGTCGTTTTATTCATGATTGTTTTGAGTAAGTGTTTCTCTCTTCAATTTTTCATTCTCCTTAGGGTTTCCTCCCTCTTTCATTATGTTCTAAAATGTCCAGAAGTTAGGGTTAGATCCTAAGGTCTGATTTGGTATCTTTTGGGTCAATTTTTTGTGGTCTAGGTATGGATTTATATTCCTTGTGGTGCGGCGGTGGTGCGCTTAAGGTTTCACACCAAGTTTTGAGGATTTCGACTCAAAAGGTAGGTGATTCCATGTGTAGCCATTTTATGATGAGTTAGCTTGCATGGATTATTAATTTAGCATGTTTATAATCTTTTTTATGTGCTGTGAAAATATTTTTGATGGATTTGGTTGAACATTTAATTTTTAGTTGCATTATAGCTTGAAATTGGGTACTTTTCATGTGTGACTCTTGGGGTAATGTTTGGGTTTAGTTTATAACATATGAAAGTGATTTATTAGTCTTGAAAGGGGATGCCAATTCTGGTTTTTTAATTCCTTATTGTCATGTTGGCCTTGAAAGTAGGTTTTTTTAATGAGTTTAAGGAGTAAAAACATGTTGTACTTCTTAAAGGTGATTTATGAAAACGTGTGTTTTTCATGTGTATCTTTGTGGTATTATTTGATGTATTTTTATAACATTTGGTGGTGGTTTAATAATTGTTTTAGGGATGAAAAATTCTTTTTTGGATTGGTATCGGTATGATTTTGCTTTTAAATGAGGGTTTTGAAATGGGTTTAGTGTGCAAACAATGGTTATACCTCTTGGGTTTGTTTTATAAAAATTGCCAATGTTTTATTTGGTTAAACAAAGTTGGGAAAGGGTGTGTATGTACTGTTTGGGTGAGTGTGTTCACCTAATGTGGATTTTTGAATGGTAAAGTGGTGATTTGAAATGTTAAACATGTTTATAATTTTTTTATAAATTGTCAAAATGTTTTACTAAATTGTGTTTTGTGTGCGAAACACGGGTGTGGGATATTTCATGTGAGTTTATTTATAAAATGAATTGTGAAGGTGAGAAGGGTATTGTGTGACATGTGTGTGGGATGTTATGTGAGTTGAATATCTTTTAATGGTTTTATAAAATTGTTTAATGGATTTGTGGAAGTGTTAACGAAATTTGAAAAGTGTTGTAGGCAATTTGGAGTGAGTTTGATTTCAAAATGCATTTGAATGAAAAGTGGAATTTTTGACTTGCGTGATGTACATGGGGCTGTTTGGTTAATTTTTGATGTGGAAGTGATATTTTCATGTGAAAACTATACTTCTTGGATTGCTGAACTTGTTTGAGCACAAAGGGAAAACCCGGGTATCTAGGTGGGTGGATGTGTACTAGTATGCTAGTGAATCTGTGGGGTTTGGCTGCAGTTTCACTTAGCAAGATTGACGCTTACAACTCTAACTAAACTATGATGATGATGATTGGGGACCACTAGGTTATGGGTATGTTCCCTACTAGTGGCTTGTGCACGAGAATGGATATTTGTTATGGTTACTCTCACCGAGATACGAGGTACCTGGGACCCACAGCTAGCTAGTGCCTAGGGGTTATTTCCCATTGATTGTGCTCACTGGATACTTTGTTCTTACCGTCGGTATACGGTATGACAGGCTGGAAAATTCAGTAGCTATGGTATTTATTTTAAATGTTTTTATTCTTTAAATTAGCCCACCTGAAAACTGTTTTTATTTAATGTTTCATCTTTTAGAAATTTTAACTAGCATCTCATGTCTTTGAAAACTTGCATGCTTTTCGCCATTAAATGTTTATCACATGGAATCTATTAGTGGTGGTATCCTACTGGGCTTTCGCTCACACCCTACTTACAACTTTGGGTGTAAGTAGATTTTCTTCTTTTATGTCACAGGTTTGGGTACAGGATTTATGCCATTGATTCAGGTTTTTAGTTGTCCATTGGGATACAGTGTCGTGGAGATAGCTTGAGGGTGGTGCCTCTTTCCTTGTTGAGATTCTTGGGCTGTCTTTATTTTGTTATGTACCATTGTAATGTTCTTTAAACATAGTTTTAACTTATGTATTTCAGTTCTGAAATTTTGTAAAAGACGGTTTTAGTAAAAAAAATCTAGATTTGTTCTATTGAGTTTGTTTGTTGTTTAATGTTTATAAAATCGGGTAAATCGTTCCCAATCATCATGATATGATACCCGGGCACTTGTGCTAGCCCGTGGGGATCGGGAACGCTCCTCGGGTCATGTCACAGGCTGGGTTTGGTGCCGGTTTTGGCGGTGACCAGATTTGGTTCGTGACAAAATGGTATCAGAGGAGGTTCGCTTTCTTTGAGTCATGTTATTTGGGGAACAGTCGGGATAGTCTAGAGTTGGGATTGTTGGGACTTGGAATTTCGGTTATTAGTAGTGTGGCTGATCACCACACCTCATGAATGGATTCATGTCTCTAGGGGAAGTCGGGACCTTTCGGATTCCTTTGGTTTTCTTGGTTTGATGATGATTAGGGGAAATGAAATGAGAGTTGGGATAATGGTCTCAGTGAGCTCACAGGGCCTGGAAAGCCATGTGAAGCCGGGGATATTCCCTAGAACACCCTCTGTGACAGTTAAGTGATTGGAATATGGCCGCCAACCATATTTCCAAGTCACCCACTAAAACTAGTTTCCTCTCGCATTGTTTTGTGGTTTAGTTTTGAAATCTTAGCACTTTGGTTTTAAGGTGACTTGGTTTTAAGAAGCGTAAAGTTTTTATGAAATGATTTTAAAATAAAGAGGGAATGGTTTTGTTTATGAAATGGTGGAACTGAATTTTCAGAATTGTTTTGAAATATAAAATGGTGTGCTTACACCTCTTTGAAAGCAGGAACTATATTGAAGTTGGTTTTGAAAAGTTTTTCCAATAGAGTTTTCTAAACAATCAGAGTGTGTTTTAATGGGATGAGATGTTTTGCAATTGATGTGAATATCTTGAAAGTGAGTTATTTTATAAATGTTTGTGACTTTCTGAAAATTTTTGTAAGATGTGAGTTGAGATTATGATCTCGTGGTTAGCGGTTTTGAGAAAAAAGGATGTGTTGGTTGACCATTTGGGTTTTGAAAAGTGGAAAGAATTTTTGTTTTAACCTTTGGTATTTTCGTGAGCAACCACATGCATGAGATTATATGGGAAGATGGATGGTTGATGAAATGACTGGATGATTGTCGAGATGGATACGAGGAGGGTGCCCAGTGTGGCATAGAAACATGCATGTGTAAGGCCCATGGGGTACCATTGGTGGATGCGCTAACTGCTGAACCATTTGTTTTTAAAGAACTGTTTTTAAAGAGAAACATGAAGACTTGATGAATTATATGGAATGGTTTATATTATGTGTTTTTGGAAAATGTTGATGTTGTGGGATGTTTTGAGTCCAAGAACCCCTCCTGTTTGAACTGTGTTTTGGGTTTGGGTTTGGTCAGTAAGTTGTGTTATAGGGATAGTTAGTGGTCTCTTTTGAAAAATGTTTTGGGGCGCCTTTATGATGGTTCCCTTCATGTGTTTGGATCTGGTTTGTGGTATATTTTGACCAATGAACCATCTTGGTTGGTTCCTTGGGTTCTCCCATTGGATAAGGTACACCCCCATTTAGGGTTAGTGCACAACTGAAGTGAAACCCATATTGTTTCTCCATTGGAAAATCCTCCAGTTGATCAATATAAGGAATATTTTATAGATCATTGTTGATTGAGTTTACAACCATTCATTTAGTTGATTTGTAGATCCTCTTATAGTGGGATAGTTCTTGTGGAAGGTTGAAAGAGGCCTTGGTTTCTTAAGTTTCATGATTCATCGAAGGTGGAAGTGTTCTTTGGTTGTTAGTGTGGATGAGTGTCATGATGGTGTCTAAGAGGGCCTCTGGGTTCTTCATAGTTTCCTTGAAGCAAGAGTTATTATTAAACCACCAATTTTGAGATTTTGGCCCTGATAGGATATTGTGTCCACTTTTTGGACTTGTCTGTTGTTTAGGGACTTGGAATATGGTCATGTTCCATGTATTGTTTCTATCAATCACAAGGGTCATGTTTGGTGATGCATTGTGATGTTGTGTGCTCTTTTGACTATAAAGTTCAAGGTCACACTATCCTCTTAGGTTCTATGTTATGTTGGGAGTATGTATCCCTTGGGAAAAACATCAAATCCTCTATCTTAGAGGACAATGTTTATACGTGTCTTTCCCTTCTGTTGTTTCTCAGCCAAAGAAACAAGGTGTGATGTGTGTGCTTATTCTGATCCCTTGTTTCAGTGAAATGTCTGGTTTTGGTAAAGTGAGTTATGGAGTGTGTTATGTCTTGATGAACCCATCAGGGTATGCGGTGTAGTTGTTTGTGGCACCGAAAGAAGAAGTTCCACATAGGGGTTTTAACAGTCAAACTGCGTGGCCGAAGATGCTTCAATATTTTGAGCTCCAGCCATAGGTCCCGGAGAGAAGCTGGCGTGTAGTCAGGGGAAACCCTAGTGTCGTTTAAACCCTTGTACAAAGTCCTATCCTCAGTATGAAAGATAGGAAGAGTTTAAACCTATGGTGTCATCATATTTCTTCTGTTTTTCCCGTTCTGTGGAAATAGGTGGAGGGTTTTGTACCCATGTCATCACACAATGTTATTCCCTCCCCATTTGGTTTCCATTGAGTCTTTGGAGAATGGTTGGAAATTTGGCTTGAAAAGTTGAGCACATGGTTTTCACATGGTTAGTTCTAACCATGAACAAAAAAAACCATGTAGATAGAAGAATCTCCACTGTTGGTTCATGGTTTCCCAAACTGTGCAGACTCACCATGTGTTCATCCCAACACTTTATATTTTGGGGTCTTTCTGTACCGGCCCATGCTAGTCGATTAAGATTGTTGGTTCTTATGGTGGGGAGCCTATTTTTTTCCCCGTACCAATAACTTAGTCTTATCCATGGTCACGGATTGTTGGTAGGTAGTCTCATTCGGATCTATCAAGCTACCTAAATCTTCTTTGGGTAACCATTGAGATTGGAGAGAGCCCAATGGTTTAGTTATAGCAAGGTATGTGTAACCTTGTTTGAAGTTGTTATTCGTTTGGGTGAATTTCTTAAGTCTTGTTCGGATAACGTTCGAGGAGTTTCATTTTGGGATAATGTATGAATGTGATTGATCATTTCAGTAATGTGGTGTAAGTTTGGGTTTTGAGATTAATCATTACTTAATTGATCATTGAAGGTGTTTTGACCCTTGGGGGCAAAGCTTGGCAAAGAATTACATCTTAGTTTATCGGTTGGGCATGGTTTTGGTATCTGGCCTTGTGGTCGCTTTCCGGGGACGGAAAGTTTTCATGGTGGGGAGAATTTTCACATACACAACTTATTTTAAAGTTAAATTTCATTTAATTTTCATTTATGATTTGTTTTTGGGGTTTGTCAAGCTTTTATGGTGGAATGGGTGAGTTTTCATGAATTGGGCCAAACCGTGAGCCCAATTCCAGATTTAAAAATAAATTTTGTTTAATTAATAACTTATCCAATATTAAGGTTTTTTCAGTGATTCCAAGCCCCAAACACTCCCCTTGAACCCAGTCGCGCGTCCCATATCCTCCCACCCTCTTTGCAGCTCATTTGAATTGCGGTTTTAGTCGAAACTTCTGAAGCACTCACATTTCGGGTAGATTAATAAAGGTAATTTGTTTCCTTCATAAATCCTTCAATTCTCACTATTTTTTTCCCATTAAAATTCCTACATGGTCTCATAATCCTTGTTCGAACATCCCTTGAATGGTTGGATGTTTTCAGATTCAGAATCTGGTGGATTTTGGGTCGTTTTATTCTTGATTGTTTTGAGTAAGTGTTTCTCTCTTCAATTTTTCATTCTCCTTAGGGTTTCCTCCCTCTTTCATTATGTTCTAAAATGTCCAGAAGTTAGGGTTAGATCCTAAGGTCTGATTTGGTATCTTTTGGGTCAATTTTTTGTGGTCTAGGTATGGATTTATATTCCTTGTGGTGTGGCGGTGGTGCGCTTAAGGTTTCGCACCAAGTTTTGAGGATTTCGACTCAAAAGGTAGGTGATTCCATGTGTAGCCATTTTATGATGAGTTAGCTTGCATGGATTATTAATTTAGCATGTTTATAATCTGTTTTATGTGCTGTGAAAATAGTTTTGATGGATTTGGTTGAACATTTAATTTTTAGTTGCATTATAGCTTGAAATTGGGTACTTTTCATGTGTGACTCTTGGGGTAATGTTTGGGTTTAGTTTATAACATATGAAAGTGATTTATTAGTCTTGAAAGGGGATGCCAATTCTATTTTGTTAATTCCTTATTGTCATGTTGGCCTTGAAAGTTGGTTTTTTTAATGAGTTTAAGGAGTAAAAACATGTTGTACTTCTTGAAGGTGATTTATAAAAACGTGTGTTTTTCATGTGTATCTTTGTGGTATTATTTGATGTATTTTTATAAAATTTGGTGGTGGTTTAATAATTGTTTTAGGGCTGAACAATTCTGTTTTGGATTGGTATTGGTATGATTTTGCTTTTAAATGAGGGTTTTGAAATGGTTTTAGTGTGCAAATAATGGTTATACCTCTTGGGTTTGTTTTATAAAAATTGCCAATGTTTTATTTGGTTAAACAAAGTTGGGAAAGGGTGTATATGTACTGTTTGGGTGAGTGTGTTCACCTAATGTGGGTTTTTGAATGGTAAAGTGGTGATTTGAAATGTTAAACATGTTTATAATTTTTTTATAAATTGTCGAAATGTTTTACTAAATTGTGTTTTGTGTGCGAAACACGGGTGTGGGATATTTCATGTGAGTTTATTTATAAAATGAATTGTGAAGGTGAGAAGGGTATTGTGTGACATGTGTGCGGGCTGTTATGTGAGTTGAATATCTTTTAATGGTTTTATAAAATTGTTTAATGGATTTGTGGAAGTGTTAAAGAAATTTGAAAAGTGTTGTAGGCAATTTGGAGTGAGTTTGATTTCAAAATGCATTTGAATGAAAAGTGGAATTTTTGACTTGCGTGATGTACATGGGGCTGTTTGGTTAATTTTTGATGTGGAAGTGATATTTTCATGTGAAAACTATACTTCTTGGATTGCTGAACTTGTTTGAGCACAAAGGGAAAACCCGGGTATCTAGGTGGGTGGACGTGTACTAGTATGCTAGTGAATCTGTGGGGTTTGGCTGCAGTTTCACTTAGCAAGATTGACGCTTACAACTCTAACTAAACTATGATGACGATGATTGGGGACCACTAGGTTATGGGTATGTTCCCTACTAGTGGCTTGTGCACAATAATGGATATTTGTGATGGTTACTCTCACCGAGATACGAGGTACCTGGGACCCACAGCTAGCTAGTGCCTAGGGGTTATTTCCCATTGATTGTGCTCACTGGATACTTTGTTCTTACCGTCGGTATACGGTATGACAGGCTGGAAAATTCAGTAGCTATGGTATTTATTTTAAATGTTTTTATTCTTTAAATTATCCCACCTGAAAACTTTTTTTATTTAATGTTGCATCTTTTAGAAATTTTAACTAGCATCTCATGTCTTTGAAAACTTGCATGCTTTTCGCCATTAAATGTTTATCACATGGAATCTATTAGTGGTGGTATCCTATTGGGCTTTCGCTCACACCCTACTTACAACTTTGGGTGTAAGTAGATTTGCTTCTTTTATGTCACAGGTTTGGGTACAGGATTTATTCCATTGATTCAGGTTTTTAGTTGTCCATTGGGATACAGTGTCGTGGAGATAGCTTGAGGGTGGTGCCTCTTTCCTTGTGGAGATTCTTGGGCTGTCTTTATTTTGTTATGTACCATTGTAATGTTCTTTAAACATAGTTTTAACTTATGTATTTCAGTTCTGAAATTTTGTAAAAGACGGTTTTAGTAAAAAAATCTAGATTTGTTCTATTGAGTTTGTTTGTTTTTTAATGTTTATAAAATCGGGTAAATCGTTCCCAATCATCATGATATGATACCCGGGCACTTGTGCCAGCCCGTGGGGATCGGGAACGCTCCTCGGGTCATGTCACAGGCTGGGTTTGGTGCCGGTTTTGGCGGTGACCAGATTTGGTTCGTGACAAATTCACCCATAATTATATCATAAAAAGACAATTAATGAATATTTATAACCCAATAAAAGGAAATTGAGTTAAGAAACTCATTTCTACTTGGTAACTTTCAAGTAAAATACCCTTGGACAAAAAATTTGAATTTTAAATAAAAATACAATAAATTATTAATGATTTATGATTTTATATTTAAAATTTTCATTATATACACCATATTAAATAAATTAGGTTCATAACATTAAAATTTGACTCAATGAAAGGAAATTGATATGAAATCCCTTACCTTGATTCCAAAGTTACCATGTATATCCTTTAACTCTGGTATAATAAAATTATAATTTATTTGATTTATTAATAACCTTTTATAGTATTAATACCTTATCTTTAAACCATTTATTTTATTTATTTCAATTACATATTAACTACTTTATTGATTATGTCCACGTCGGGTGTTTTGAGGATGTTTGGTTCATAACTTCAAAATGACTTTGGTATGTTGAATGTGGTCAAAGAATTCATTATTACACCATATAAATAATAATAATAATAAATTCATAATTATAAATTTTATACATTAATTATAAATTTTAAATCAACCATGAAATATGGTTATGAAAAATGGATTATGTTACAATCATGGAGACGGTAGGCAGTACATATGCATGACTAACGTTCCATTTTTCATGGAATGTGAGGGGAGAAATTAAGTATTATTTTATTGTTATATAATTATTATTATATCATAAATATCATATTACATCTTTAAATAAAATTGTATATATCATTCATGTAATACGGTGATGAAAAAAAATGCATCACTTCATGGAGGTGGTAATCCACATGTACACATGAATGACATTATCATTTTTTAATGGATGGAAAGATAAGAAAAAATATGATATATTATCTTTAAATAATTATAATTATTTCTTTAATATCATATTTATACATTAAATCCATCATTATAACCATCTGTGATAGATGGTGATGGAAAATGAATTATATAGGTTCATGAGGTGGTAGTCCGCTATATACTCGAATAACGGTTTACCTTCCTATTTGATGGATGAAGGAGATTGATATAGGTTATTACATTTAAATAAAAACATATCAATATATGTAATATAATTTTTTTTATTTCAACATGTTTTAAGATGATTTAAATGAGGTAGGAGAATAAATAAAACTAAAACATTCGGTTAAAAGTTATACCTCTTCTTCAGAAAACCTCCTTTGCTTTACACATTAATCCCTATAAGGTTAGTATTATACCCAAAATAAGACCTCTAGAATGAGGTAATGGATGTTAGTAAGTTATTTGGGTAGGTATTTTCTCAACCATATAGTTCTTTAATAGTTAATAAAAGAGGATAGTAGGTTCTATTTTATAATGAGGGGATGGGAACATTTGGAATTACATAAAGTATTGAATTAATATAAATTAATTTTCATATAAAAATGGAACCAAAATTATATAATTATATTATAGGATGAGTATGAGTAAAAATAATCTAATATTATAAAATTTTGACAAGTTGATGTTTCACACTTTTCATTTTCTTTTAACCTCTCGTTAACCTTTTTGACAATTACTGTGATATCAATGTTTTTTACTCTTTGGGCATTATGAAAGTTACTATTAAAAGAAAAATGACCCATAAATAGAACATAATAGATATTTTTAATCATATTCAATTAATTTTTTAGAGTATAATATTTTTATTAATTTTAAATCATTTAATAAAATATTTTTTATTATAACATATCATAAATGTCATTTTTGGAAATTCATGATATATTATAATATAATATGTGTCTAGCTCATATAAAATGGTTAAAAATTAAAAAAATTATAATATAAGGATTATTTTTTCTTAAAATAATCATACAATAAAATTTATATAGTTTTAGATATAATTTTATACCTTATAATTTGGATTAACCCATCGGTTAACCAATTTTAACCTTAATTTTGGTAATGACTTTGTTCAGTGTTAAAGGGTTGAAATTTTACTTATAAGGTACAAATTTCACCATAAATGGACAATGTAAAAAAAATTAGACCATTTATAATCTTAAATGTTCTGTTTAAATATTTTTATAATTTTTACTAATTTAATAAAAAATAATTTATCAAAAATTATTATTAATGTCATTTTAAGAACTATTCACATAATTTGAATTTGAAAAACACCATTACAGAAAATTAAGTCAAATATAAACCTTTAAAAAATACCTAATTTGTTTTTTATATATATAAAATTTATGGTATACTATAAATCACCCAAAAAATATTACTTTTAGTGTTTTTAAAATCATTTACTTGAATTTTTTTACTGCTTGCACAAGCATTGGTGTGTGTTGTGTAAGAATTTAAGATGGTTCTTTCATCACAAAAAATTAAAAAAAATACCATGATAGAGAAAATTAATTATTATATAAAAATAAAATTTATAAATGAACATAAGTTTTTTCATCCTTGTCACAAAAATATTATAGATATTAAAAGCTAGAGAGTGACATTTTTGACTTTATATTTACTTAAAATAATATATAATTTATTTTTAAAGAAAAATGCCACAAAATTGAAATAAATTAGAATATTGTATGAGTATAGTATAAAATAACTCATAAAATAGATTAATGGAAAGTTCTAGAGTTAGTTTTAGTCCTTATAATGTTATATTTAACATTAATTACCCAATTTACCCTTACCAAGGTGACAAATATTTACTACGGTTAAAATTCATATTGAACAATAATAAAAGGACCTATTTATGAAATTTGTAATTCATTATTCCAAATATTGTGTTCATTTTTTAATATTAAATTTCTAGAATTATCAGAAATTAATCTAATATTAATATGAAAAATGCAACAAAAAATTTAGATAAATACATTTTTAAAACCAAAAAATGAACTTATACCAAAAATAAAGTATAAAGATAATTCCAATATAATTAATTAGATAATTTATAACTAAATGATAATTATCTTAATTTAATATAAAATTTGAATCATAATGGAACTTTTTAATGAAAATAAATTATAGTTTTACACTAATCGGTATTTTTCATTATTCACTGAAAAATCAATATTTTCAGAAGAATCCCAAAATTTTACACTAATGTAAATTTTTTATGATGACTTCAAAAATGAAAAAAAAAACAATTAAAAAATAAAATTTATAAAAGTGTTATAAATTAACTATATTATCAATGCACAAAAAACAATACAATTCATTTTTGAATATTTTTTTTAAAGCATATGATAACTTTAGTGAAAATTGAATACTTATTTATTATGAATTAGTCAATAAATTTGGATTATATAAAATCTTTAGACTTATTTTTCAAAATATGGTTATTTCTTTTCATACCATAAAAATTAATGATGATGTTATAATAGTCACATTTAAATAATAATACTTTGTTGTTCATTTAAGCTCAATGTTACGTGTTGTAAACGTAATCAAACATAGTGTTCTTTTTAAAATATCAGGATATTATAATAAAAAAGATGGATGAAATTTATTAGCTGATTAGAACAACCTTATGATTATATGCTTGAGTGTAAGGATTTGAACCCCACAGGTCTCCCAAAGCCACCTTATTTTTTTAGTTTGGTCTTTGTTAGCATTAATAATAGATGGTTTTATTAGTGATTTTAAGTAATCTTTGATAAATCCGTTTACCTAATATTAAAATTACCCTACCTTTTAGGCCATTAAACTCTAAAATTCAAACTCTCATTGATGAAAAAAATCACTATAGTGTTTATAGATCATTTTGGATTAATTAACTTCCAAAATCAAAGGTATGTAATTTAAAACTTATTTTTAAGGATATCTCCACAAATCATGCATGTGTTTTTTTTTTGTTTTTTTTTTTGAATTATTATTCAAATAATTCAAACATTTGTGTGTGTGTTTTTAAACAATTGAAATACTTATTTCATATATATGTATAGTTGAAGTATATACCTTTTTATATACATGTTTATATCTACATATGTATATCTATTTATACACACACATATGTATGTATGCATGAATGCATATATGGATATGTCTATATATATATATATATATATTTCTGTTTATATATATAATTATGTGTTTAATATATTTTTATGTGTGTAAAAATTTATATATTTATATAGATAACTATATATTTATATATAAAAACACAAATATATGAATAATTAAAATAATATTCATTAAATATATATGTCTTTTTTGTGTACTTTATATATGTATGTATTGTAATTTTCAACCATATTATTTAAATTTACAGTTTATACTTTGAAATTTATACTATATATATATATATAATTAAACATGTATATGCATATGTATGCGTGTATGGATGTGTGTGTGTGTTTAATTTATATATATATATATATATATATATATATATATATATATATCCACACATACGTGTGTCTGTTTATATATATTTATTAATTTATTTATCTATTTATTTATTCACTCACATGCATATACATAATTGTATATTTATACACAAATTTTTAATTTATTTATATAACTACATATATATGTATTAATTTTTAGAAGTATATTTTTTAAATTTATACTTTATATAATTTTCACATTTAAAAATGATATATTATATGCATTCATTCTATATATATATAGTTAAATTTGACTACTATGGAACTAAATAGGATGAAAATGAATTAAAAATGGATGGATGTTAATCATATAATTAAAGAGTATGGGGATGGGGTTAAAGTGTCCATCAGGTTTGCAACAAAGGGTGAAAATGATCCTCAAATTATTTGTTTGTGTTTATGTTATTGTTATTCAAGATGAATTTTTATAGAATAGTTTGAATAAAACTTGATATATCATAGAATATATTGTAGTTATAGACGTTGGACTAAACATGAGGATGAACTAAATATACCTAGTGACTGGGATTATAGTACGATTTATGGATCATCTAATATGATTTCCTGAATCTGTCTGAAATGTTAAAGGGTTGTATAAAGAGTTTACTATATTTTGGGTGTGCTTAATATATAAAATTTCTAGTCAAACTATATAATTTAAAAGCTGAAAATATATGGATTAAAATAAAAATTATAGAACTATTTTCTCTTTTTAATGATATGTTACGATAAGATAATGAGTTTCCTTATCAAATATATGATGATAAATGAATTTTATGTTCAATGGGTATGAATTATAAAATAAAGAACACCTATATAAATGATTTTATATTGTTTCTCAAGGATAATTAATCACTTAAAAATACCCTAAGTGTAGTTAATCTCTATAAAATAAACATGAATCAATTCCTTTGAAATCCATGTGGTGCATTCTAATCAATCTAAGGTTTAGATGAAAATATGGCAGTGAGGAGACTCCATATCAATTAACAAATCATGAATATATAATAATTAAATATAGGAAAATTTTTAATGCAAAAAACTCTCCTAGATGGGAGAAAATTGACTAGGAGTTTCTTAAATATATAAACAAGTAAAAAACCATCTATCAGGTTCTATCTATAGATGGTATGAATCCTTTTGGTGCATAAAGAAGTAATCATAGTATATTTCTAGTTATATTAGTGTATAATAACTTACCATTGTGGTTATGTAATATGTGAACATACATTATGTTTTCTATACTTATTTTAGGACCAAAAAACCTATAAATGATATTTTGATATTTATTTGGATCCATTTATCAAAGATATGGAATTGATGCAAGATATAGGTGTTATGTTGTAGAATTATCATAAAAATGAATAGTTCACATTGAAAGTCATACTGTTTAAGGATATAAATGAATTTCCTTCATATATTAATTTATCAAGATATAATATTATAGGAATGTTAGAGTGTCACGTTTTTGAATAAGGCAGACACTCAATTTGGTTGAAAATTTCTATAAATACATGTTTCTTGAAAATCATAATTTTTTACCTCAATGGAATAAATAATGATCCCAAAAAATATCATTCAATAAGTATTCAAAGGAAGGTAAACACATTCTCTATTAACAGGTGATAAATAATTAGATAAATTAATGGGTATTATTACTATTTTTGGTAAACCTGTTTTAGAAAAACCTTACCAAAAAAAGTTGTAAAAAGTGTTGATTTTATTCAAATTACTATATTGAAATTTTTTGTAGGTCATACATTTTATTCATATTATGAATGCAGAAAAAAATGTATTTTATAGTTTCATTTACACATTACTAAATGCACCCAAAAAACTAGATATAGAATCAAGGGTAGGTTTGAGATGATTGATATGAGGATAAGGGAGGAGTTGGTACTAGTAAAGGATAGAAAATGAACTTTTAGTCCTCTAGTGGCTTACACTCTTTTTAGGAAAGAACGGTTTCATATTTTCAACTTTCTAAATGATGTAAAGGCACCAAATGGGTATTTATAAAATATCAAGAATATAATAGCTCGGACCCTACTAGTCCATTACTTTTCCAAATTCTGGTGTTTGGGGCACCCTGGACCCCATCAGTGAGTTGTAAGGGTGGCGGTATTAGTGTAAGGGTGTCACCATGGTGCCCCCCATCAGTGTCACCCATCAGTGTGTCACCAATCAGTCCCACCAATCGGTGAGACGTGTGTCACTGATCGGTACCACAGGGGGGTTGTTGAGGATTGCTTTCCCCAGTTTTCCTGTAATGACTCTTTTAAGGTTTAATACCTATTTAAAGTAGTATGAGGCCATTTCAAATACCATAAATGATGTTCTAATCCCCAAGTGTGGGGAGACCCTCGACGGACCCAAACTGTGTGTCATTGTTACGCGTTTTCCATTATTTAAATGAAATCCTTGAAATCATTTAACTCACACCTATTATGGCCACCTATCCAATGATAATTATTAAATAACAATTTATTCCACCATGTGTAATCATCCAACAGCATGGTGAAACCACGATCCACCTTTAAATATGTTCAATATTTCATATCTTGTAACTCCAGGATCTCGCCTTTTATCACACAGAGTTTCTTTCTTCTTCTTAGCTGGTTTCTTTTCCTTCCCTTGGTGCATTTGGAGTCCCTCTTCCCAAGGCTATTTGTGCGGCTGTTGTGGAGCCTTTTCTACTCACTCTTGGAGTCCTTGGAGTTTATCCCCTGCAAGTCGTGCATCCCTAGTTCTTGGAGCGAGGAAAAATACTTCGATCACTGATCATCCAAGTAGGGATTCTTCCTTCATCTCTCTTTATTATACATCATGCAGGGTGGGTATGATGATGTTCTATCAGGATGTAGATGAAACCAAATTTAACAAAGATAATAAATGAACCTTTAAAGAATTAAGGTGTGGTAATGATGATGATGTTGTTGTGTTATACATTTTTTGTTATATTATGAATTTTATGGGCTTTGTCCACTGAAAATCGTGGTCTTTTGTGGTCCTTGTGCAGTAATGATCCTTTGTTTTTTTGGTTAATCCTATTATTGAATGGTTGTAACATGGAAAATGGTTAATCACGTAAACTCCATTGATTAAATGGATGACCATTGAACAATAATCCTTGTGTGATTACCCCGATTAGCCAAACAGAAAGAAGGAACTTAATGAATGGTGTGGTTAAATCTGAAAAAAAAAACATCCTTGCTTTGTTATGGTGATATGTGTGGTGGCTCTACTTGATTCCATGTGGGGTCACACGATGGGTCTTGGTTTGGTTCTATTACTTTGAGGGATCTCACTTATCCCTTTTTTTGTGACTTTACAAGAGAACCGAGTGTAAATACTTAAATTACTACTTGGCTGTTTTTCCTTCCTTATCTTGTGGTTATGCCTGTTAGTTTCCCGGTAGTGAAGAATTATTTAAATGGAATCACTTGAATATGATAACAAGAATGGGTTTAATGGGTAATTGTTTTCACTACAAGAAAACCTCCTCTTAGCGGCGGTTTTTTTTTCATATAGCGGCGGTTTACAGAAACCGCTGCTAAACTGCGCGTCGGAAATCTATTAGCGGCGGTTTTATGCATTTCACAGCGGTCAAATAAAAGCATCGTAATACCTCATTTCTCGGTGGTTTTTGGTAAATTTAGCGATGGTTTTACGGGATATTTAATCAGCGGCGGCTATAATCGCCGTGAAATTCAGGTGTGTCATGCGCCTGCTTAGCGGCGGTTAAAACCGCCCCTAATTCCGGCGTGATTTCACGGCGGTTTTAACCGCCACTAAGTGTATTTCCGATTACATTTAGCGGCGGTTTAAACCGCTGCTAAATGTATAAGTTGTAAAACTTTAGCGGCGTTTAAAATCGCCGTGAAATGCTGACCCGAAAAAAAAATAGCATTTCTGCTTATACTGCACCAATGCCCTGAAAAACAAACCAAAAAAGAATTCTAAGAAAAATGAAATTCTTAACAACAATTACATGGACAATTCCTCTTGTAACTAATATGAGAAACATCATTTAATAACATCAAAGGTGCCATGCATAAACATACCACATATCAACTTCTACAGAAATACATATGGGATTCTCAAACAACAACTAGGCATGATATATCAACTATCACTACTAATATGGGAAACATCATTTCATAACATTTTCATCACCTAAATACATCGCCTCAACCCCAGAGACATTTAGCATCCTTGGACAGAATAGAGCATCGGGAATTTTGGTAGTATTCTGATGCTTATAACGCTAAAAATGATCACCTATCCAACAAAATAATAATTTAAGGGTCACTAATTTGATAAGGTATATTACCCTATTGAAAATGGCCATGATTCTGATAAAAATAAGAAATTTTTGGAATGGATAGGTTGAGAGGTTTCCCTTCTACCATTCATGCTTCTATAACCAACATGAAGACCTAGATTCCCAAATGTGAATCCCCAACAGAGAAGAGCCCTCCATTTAAAAACATGGCCAAGTATCCTGCTAACCAAAGACTTAGGGATACATGTAGTCTCACCTGGTATCCCCATGAGGCATACTCTCTAGCTTCTAGAGTAGCGCAAAATGATCCCATGACATTCCAAACTTGTCTATAAGGGCATAGATGAGGGCGTACGATAGATGTCTGAGCCCCAATTCCATAAAAGAACATATTAATCCAATCATTGAATTAAATAATCAAATGCAAGTACAAATCCTTTTTCTACCTCTCCTTTACAATGGAAAGAATGTCTCCTGCTAAGGACTGATTCTATTTATTTCCATCCCAAACATTCTCAACGGGAAGGAATTCATCATATGTTTCCACTAATAGAAGTATTCCCCCAAGCTTAAAAATATTTCATAGGCCAATTTCTACCTCACTATGGGCTAGATAAATAGTTTTGGTTCCTAGAAACCATCAACTAATCAACTCACTATGGAATTATGGTTTATGGTACATGATAAACTAAAAAATATATGTCTCCTCATAATGATGAATAGAATGCAATTGATAGGGGAAATTTGTGCAGATCTACCTAACCAAAAATGGCCATGCCCATTCATTAGAGAAATTACCACTAGGGTGCAAATAACACTTTCAACTCAAGACACTTTTTTGGTTTTCTAGAGATAAGATGAGCATGTATGAGTAAATATGAGAAATAAATTGATGAGTGAGATCATGAATATATGAAACCATGGTGAATTTTTAAATGTATAATATTTCCCTAAGAACGGTGCCATAATTAACTAACTATCCTCAGAAACTATCATTTTAATATAGTCAACAGAGAGTGATAGCATGTGAGACTAAAGGTTATATTCAGGTGAAGAATAGAACTATCATCCTGATGTCCAAATCTATATAAAGGTAGTCTATTCAATAGAGGATAATTTTTATGTTCAGTCAGAATAAGAACCTTTAAAACATCATTGTTATAAAATACTTTGTATCGATGATTGAAATTATGGTTCCAGGAAATAAGGTCTCTCTAGTCTACCACATAAGAAGAAATTTGAGAAATAGAGGACATATTTAAAGAGAATAGAGAATATATTAGAAGATATGTAACCATTAAGAGAGAATCAGTTGTTCTAATCAAACAAAATAAGTGCATAACATGGAAAACATTACGTGGACCACATGATCCATTCTAGGTCACGAAAATTACATAACCCATAAAACATCTTTTGATCACATATTTTTCTTAATACATATAATCATGTTACCATGTGAAGGTCACATGAATCACATAAAGATTAGTAGATCATGAAAAAATCATCAAGAGACAACTGAATCACATAAGATAGACTAATGTCCAAGGGTGTGCATCAAAGTTCAAATAAATTACCACTGATTAGTTCATGGATTGATTAAGTGAGATATTTAGACAAGGTGATCACACAAAGAGGTCAAGTGACATGATGACATGATTAGGTCTCTTGTATGGTTCTTGTGATAAGGTCATGCAAAGTTGTCTTGCACAACAATCGCACGAGAGAGGAGGTTTTGAGAGCTATGGAGCTTCATGTCACCGGTTAAATAACCAGCCTCTCACCCCCTATTTATAGGGAACCTCAAGGAATATGAATGAACTTATAGAATACCAAAAGATGTTTTGAATTACAACTAGAGAAAGCATAAGAGACTCATGAAGTCATTTCCTACCTCATAACTGAGTCCTTGTTCCTTCGAACATCACTTTTGTGGGGGGGCATTTTTTGACGCTAGCCAAATGAGTATTGTATATTTTAGGAACAAAGAAATTCCCAAAGCATAGGTATTAATATATACCCAAAGGAAAGAAAATTCTAGAATTTATACATATATATTAATCACCTAGGTCACAAGGACCATGTGAACTTCAATGAGGCTCATGATCACATGACCCTAGGAACATCATGCAAAAGGGTTATGCAATTCATGTGATCTATTCCTGATCATGTGAAGCCCCATCAAATAGCCCAATTAATCATGTAAAACCCCTATGATTATTCTTTTTTATCATATGACATGTCATCTAACAATCTCCCAATATGTTCATAAAATAAATGTTAGAAAAGAGGGAAGCTTCATGGGAAGGGAGTTGCATTGGTTTTCATGTGATGTGGTTACGTGCCTCATAAAAACTATTAATGATCATGAAAATCACCTCAGAAACCCATCTTGATCTAGTGATATCCATTCAACATGTCTGTTTGGACATGCAACACCCTAATGAGTCTAATTCCCAATGCTGAATTTACAACAGAAACATCAAAGAGCCCATTACCATAGATCATCTAACCAATGAAACAAACACATCATTCTCTTTACCACCTGAGGTTATTGTGATCATTCAAGGTTAGCCACTGAAGCTCCTCCAAGACCAATGGTTTTTTAAAGGTTCCATACACCACACATGTTATATATACAAACCAACCTTTCCCATATTTGTTCAACACATCAACAATACTACTCATGGTCCGATGATGCATTGTCACCCTCCTCACCTCCATCTCCTGCTACCACCTGTAAGAACATTATATTGAAAATTAAATATTGTTGCATATTTATAATTAAACTTAAAACCAATAAAAGTTTGAAAACTAAATGATTTTGATTTTTTGTGATTTACCTGCTCACCACCACTCGGTGCACTACCACTAGGGTCATATCTGCTCATTTGCTGATATAAATCAGTCAACGCTTTCTGCATAGCGGATATCTCAGCCCATTGGTCTTGAACTGTGGCTCGTAGAGAAGAAATCTCCCTCTAAGCATCTTCAGGTATGGGATGACTATAACCAGGAGTAGATGCGGCTGGAATCCCTGATGGCCTACTAAAGACCTCAGATGGTACGGGTCCCAAACCCATCCCGCGCACTCTACCAGGATGCTCCTTCCCAAGGACTTGAGCAACCGGGTCATCCTGGGAGACTGAGTAGGACTGCCCAGGATTGGCATCCCATAGTTCTTTAATTTTTACCTATAAATCAAATATCAATACATATTAATACAGTAAAAACTGATAATAAGTTATTATAATAAAATTTTGACTTCATACCCCAACTTCTTTGGTAGGCTCATTAACAAAGGAGCCATCTGATTTTCTGTGAACATCCAACCACAGTTCAGTCTGGGAGGCTTCGTGACCTAAATTATGTGACTGCATTAAGCAAATATAAATCAAAAATTCAATATATTAAATAGATAATATTGTATTATAAATATTTAAACTATTCAAAATATTACCAATGACATTCAGCTTCTAGAAAAGCTTTTTGAGCCCGCAGTGTGAGGGATGACTTGCTTCACCCTATTTGATGCATTCTGTCGTGAGAGATCCTGAAATAAATAAAATGAAATTTAACAGTAATGTATCAAATGTCATCTCCTCTTAATATACATTTATTAATGTAAAATAAGGATAATATAATAATATATATTTCAATACCATCCGCTTCTCATCACGATGTCTGTCAACAAAAACTTTCCACTTCTCTTTCGGTACCCCACTGGGTAGCTTGTCATACATTTGTTCCAAGGTCAACGAAGTATCATTGACATCACACCACAATATCCATTTGAAATCTTTCCATTTTTTACCAAGATTTTTCAAAGTCCACTTCTATGCTATCACATCAACAACTGTGAAGTGGAAGAACATCTGTATACAGAAATTCATTTTGAACATATTAGTAACATGACATTCAATTAAACCATAATGTAATAAAATTACCTTTATTTGAGAATCTAAAACTTAATTTTTCCATATTGGAGGCATATGTCTCCAATCATCATATGAAATGGGAATGGAAATGGGCTCCGCTGCCAACTGACCTATAATCTGGCCAAGTAACCCCGCGGCATCATCCGTAGGGACCCCATAAGAATCAAAATGCACGACTACCTTTTGGCCATTCAAGTTCCAAACATATGAGCTTTTTAAATTTTTCTCCAAGGTTTCATTTTTGGCATCTTCAATGAGAAAACAATTATTATAAACAAAATGCAATAAATTTATTTAATTAAAATTTATACCTATGACTGTGACCCTCCAGTATGTCCGGGATGAACTAGAAGGGGTCTGTCGTCGCCCAACTGATGAGGCACCTGTAGGGGGATTCGACAACTCAACCTCTAATGGGAGGCCCTCTGATGGTGTGAGAGATGGTACAGGGGTAGATGGTGTAGGGGTGGGTGCCTCAGATGTCATGGGGAGTGACCCAGATGGACCGTCATCCGTCGCAAAACTAGAAGAAATAGTATACCGCTTCCTCCTTGGAATTCCTGTCATTTAATCAAATAAAATTAAGTTCAGAATATATATTTCAAGAAAATTATGCAGAAAAAAAATTAAAAATGATAATAGATGCCCAGTACTAACAAACAAAATATATATAACAATGATAATGAATGACTGCATAAATGAAACAAGTAGTTTTTGTATGAATGAATAATTATACATACAATCATTTTCCCCTTCAATCATGTCAGTTTCCTGCTTCATTTCTTCATCCACTTCATTAATCCTTGCAAGACTAATATTTTCAATATCATGATGGACAAATAATTCTACTTCCTATTGTTTATGACATTCAATTTCAGAGGTTAAATCTTCTACTTCATCACCCATATCATACAAATCTCTTTGTATTACGTGAGTAACTACACTCCACCCTTCATCCACAACATCATTCACATAATATACCATTTTTTATTGCGATGCTAAGATATATGGATCATTCATTTCACGATCACCAACATCCATAAAGCGAGAGAAGTTCACAGAAGTAAATTGAAATGAATCTCTTTTAACACCTCTGATAATATCGACCCATTTGCATTTGAATAAAATAACAGAAAAATGTCCATGGTAGTTTAATTAAATAATATCATGCATCTTTCCATAGTATCCTACTTCAGAAAATGTAAATATACCACTATTCTGTGTTTTCAAACCCACTTCTCGATCGACTGTACGAAATCTAAAGCCATTCACATTATAAGCGTCGAACTTTCTTACTTGCTTTATAGGACCTCTAGCAAGAAACTTCAAATATTCTGACAAGTTTGCTCGAGTATCAGTATTCATGATCTGAAAAAATAAATATAATTTAATAGATTTACAAATTGTATGTGGCAAACTAATATTCATATTTATTGAAATATTTATGAACTTACACGTCATGCAAACCATTCTACAAGCTCTTTATTCACAGCTTTCGTTATATCTTTCTCATTTCATGTTCGGCCTCTCATTCATCTCTTTGTTTGTATCCTTAACTCTTCAATAAATGGATCTGCAATTTCACTATTCAGCAGCACATATCTATGTGCCTGTAATAATTCCAATTCTGTCAGTGTCACATTTGAGGTCCTCTCAACTGATCGGCCAATAGCAGGAAATATTTTTGATTTCTGATGCATTTGAGATTGACTTGATGTGTCATCAACACGTCCAACTCGATTAAATCTTGTCTCAATATCATCTAAATACCTGGAAAAAAAGGTAAGACATTCCTCGGCCAAATAGCCTTCAGCAATAGAGCCTTCTGGTTGAGCTTTATTTCTCACGTATGATTTCAAATGCCCAAGATATCTGTGAAATAAATAATAATATTATGCATTTATTTAAATGTCAAAAATTGTTTACTTAACTGGAAAACATATAAATAAAATACCTCTCAATTGGATACATCCATCTATAATGAACGGGGCCTCCTAATTTAGCTTCTTCAACCAAATGCACAGTTAAATGCATCATGATAGTAAAAAAAGATGGAGGAAAGATCATCTCCATTGCACAAAGAGTCAATAAAAACCTCTCCTGAAGGTTTTCAAGCTGAAATAGATATACAACTTTCTCACATAATTTCCTGAAAAATGTGCATAATTGGAGTACAACAGCAGTAACTTTTTCAAGTAATAATGTACGCAATGCCAATGGTAGTAACTTCTATAACAAAATATATGAATCATGACTTTTCAATCCATGTAACTTACGCTTCTTCAAGTCAACACACCTCGAGATGTTACTTGAATATCAATCAGATACCTTCACATTCTTTAAAATTTGAAGGAACATATCTTTATCCCTATTTTTCATTGCGAAAATGGTCAGAGCATACTTTTCATTCTCATCTGGCCAGAGATCGCATTTTATGTTCATTACTTGTAAGTCTTTGCGAGCATTAAGATGATCCTTTGACTTTCCATGCTCATTAAGTAATGTGAAAATCAAATTATCACGGACATTCTTCTCAATATGAATCACATCAAGATTGTGGTGCAACAAATTAAATTCCCAATATGAAAGTTTGAAGAATATACTTTTTTTCTTCCATTGTTGCGTTCTGATTTCACTTGACGATGCACTTCAGACCCGTTTTCCGCTATCATTCAAATGATGAATCTTCCCAAATTCTGTTTCAACATTTTCAAGCTGTGTCAATATTTCAGAACCGATTAATAACTTTGGAGGTGGTCTATGATAAATGAAACCATTAAATTTTGATTTGTTCAGCCGAAATCTATGAGATGCATCTAGAAATATTTGATGGCATAAGAAGAACCATTTTCTACTATGAAGTAGCCGTTTGGGATCAAAAATCAAAGTTACAAACAGGAAAACCCAAACCCGTATAAGTGTTCCAACCAGATAAATTCCCAAGCCCAGGGAAGTCACTAATGGTCCACAGTAAAGCAGCATGCATTTTGAACATTGTTTTAGAAGAAACATCAAATGTCTCAACACCTTTACTCCATAATTCCTGCAATTCTTAAATCAAAGGCTACAAGTATGCATCAATATCATTTCCAGGCATTTTTTTTCCAGGAATAATCATTGAAATGATAAAAGATGATTGTTTCATACACATCCATGGAGGCAGATTATAAGGGATCAAACAACTGGCCAAATGCTATAACTTGTACTCAAAGTCCCAAATGGGTTGAATCCATCGGCAGCCAATCACAATCGAACATTCCTAGGATCAGCTGAGAAATCCGGATGTAGTGAATCAAATGTCTTTCATGATTGTGAATCTCATGGATGTCTCATTAACCCATCATTGTTATTATCTACAGAATGCAACTTCATGTGTTCGGAGGTTTTTGATGACATGAATAATCTTTGCAATCGCGGCTTCAAAGGAAAGTAACACAAAACCTTTGCAGGTGTGTTCATTTTCTTCTTCTTCATGAAATTATGTTCAGTCAGACTTCCAACATCACCATTTGACTGCCATCTAGAAGAAGAACATTTCTTACAATTCTGTCTACTTGAATCCTCTCCCCAATAAAGCATACAATCATTGGGACACGCATGTATTTTTATATAATCCAGACCAAGCTTGTTAACAACTTTTTTCATATCATAAAAAGATTGTAGGATTTTTGCTTCAGGAAATTCATCACGAATCAATTCCAATATCATGGACATTTCCTTATTTGTAATTCCACATAGACATTTTATATGGTACAACTTTAGAAGAAATGAAGGATTTGAATATTTCAAACACCCATTATACAACTCTTGATTTCCATCGTCAACTAAATCATGAAACGCATTTTTATCAGTAAAGTTTTCCATTACATTTGGATATACAGAATCAAGAGGAGGATCCAATGATATGTTCCAATCTTGATCTACTTGTGTTACAGTCTCAAAAACATCACTTGTCACGTTGCAATTTGTAGCACCCTCTTCTGGTTGTTCTGATATGTTTTGATGCTGATAGTGGTGTCTTGTAGTGCCAAATGCATCATTTATGAGGTTTTTCATTTCATTTTCCATTTTTTATGAACTTGGGACCTCATTCTGTGGATTAACATCAGTGCTCAATCTTTATGTATTGTTCGATTTTCCATGCCAATTCCAACACAAATATTGACCAGGGAATTGCTTCAGTATTAAATGTTCATAAACTTCATCTCTCTTCAACCATGTTCTAAATTTACATTTAGGACCTGGACATCTTATTCTCCCTTCAACGGATCGATTATAAATCACAAAATCTAAAAACTCATTCAAACCCTTAACATACTGATGTGTATTCCTCGGTAATGTGATCCAGCTTTTATCCATGTATATCACAATGTGACTACACAAAATATACGATAGTGTAAGATTGCAGAATAATAATATAATAAAGATGACCCATTGATCATAAAGTATGCATAATATAATAAAGATGATTCATTGATCACATTTACCACTTACCTAGCATGCCCAGACAAACCAAACAAGTCTGGTCCCTAGGAGATAGCATGAACACCTCATTGAGGAGCAGTAAGAATATAGGGTTACACAATTATCATAACATTGTCAATCACACATTTATGTTGCCTCAAAAAATTTCTATCCCCACTACATTAATGAGATACATTGTTCCACTCATATTAATTCTACACCCTCACAAAAAATACTACAACTTTCCTGAACATCTCATATACTCACATGCTTGGTCATCTCAATTAAATGTTTTATTTTATTTTCCATATATAGAAATGGGATACCAGTCGGTATTTATAACATCCATCAAAAATCACTAATATAGAATACCAATGCATGGGTTCCCATTTCTAGAGTTTCCCCTCATTGGATTATGTTTAATAATCATTACCTTCACTTATCAATATTATAGATCAATAAAAATAATATGGAATATTTTTTTACCATATTTAATTTCATAATTTGAACAATGTTGTTGATACTTGTTTATAAGACAATGAATATTCTTCTCACTAGATCCAACACAGTGATAACAGATTATGATAATTCCCCCACTTAATTTCAATGTTTTTTCATCTATTAACCATTTATTTAGTCGTGATTACCTATTCTTCAAAGATCAACAAGGATAATTTAATTCATTAAAAAGATGAGTTTTATTTTTTTGGTCTTTATCAACATTACTATAAATTATTATCTTTTAATTACATATAATCAAGTACCTTTTATTTATATAATAAGCATATGGTTCAAGTGATCTTTTATTTTGAGTGATGATACTTTTTTTAAAAGAATTAAATGGTTTTGTCCCATTTATCCTCATAAACCAAAGAAAAATATTCATATATTTATTATCCATATATATTACATGGTTGTACCTTCCATGAGTTCCTCATGATGGTGTCATTGAGTTAGAGAAAGAGATATGTTAGACCTTTTGAATTGATATTTGTTCTTTTCTGTTGGCTCTAAGATTAGTTAGACCATTTGAGGTCACTGATAAGCTCATATAGGTTGCTTATCGATTAGCATTGTTGGTTTTTATGATAGGTATTCATGATTTTTTCTACATGTATCATCTCAGGAAATACCATCCTGATCCTGCTCACATTCTAAGTTGGGAAGAAATTGAGTTTGAGCCATATGTTTCTATTTTGGAGAAACCAATTGAGATTATTGACTCTCAAGTGAGAGTATTTTGTGGGAATTTTATTCCATTGGTTAGGGTTCTATGGAAACAAGGATCAAATTATCATGAGAATTGGGAACACGAGTCATTGATGAAGGAGCAGTGAACTCATATTTTTCCATGGATTACATCTTTTACATGACTTATTGAGGACAAAAATTATTTATAGTGGGGAGTTTGTAAGATCCTATTACTGATCTATCAGGTATTTTTTTATCCTCTTCATGGTTTTCCTTTTTTCCATTGTCTGTAAAGGACTAGGAAGGAATTGGTAAGATACCTAAAATGGTGAAGTCAGATATTTGTTGTACTTTCATCTTTAACCAGCTTTTTCTACATGATTCAAAATTCTTTCACACTGTATAACTAGGTTACACACCGTGTAACTATTACTAGATACAAGTCATGAAAGGGTATTCATGTTGTGAAAGTTTACACCTCAGGAAGAGTGGTTTCACATCATAAATTTTAAAATAATGGATTTTTAATTTGAGGTGAAGGATTTTTCAACATACTAGAACACCATGGATTTCACAGCAGGTAATAGTATTACACATCATCAAATGGACCTCGTGTAGTTTTTAAAATAAGCGAGTGGATATTTTGGTTTCAGTTCTTTTCTCCAGGCCCTTGGATCCCTACCTAGAGATCTTCTCGGGTTATTATGGGAGACTATGCTCCATCTAGATTGATCCATTCAACATTGGATATTTTATTATAGTTGTGGCGCATCTCTCTGGGTAAGAAATATTTCTGATTCTTCATTTCTCTTGATAATGGTGGCACCCTAGGGTAACATTATCAGATCTGGTGGCCTAAGTTTTTGAATCTTTGTGTATTCTTCTAGATCCTTTGGGAGATCTCATTATGGAGGCCATTCCTTGGTTAGTTGTGGTGCGGCGGATTTCTGTTCTTGAGGTATTTGGTGTTTTCCCTTTCCACCAACCCCTTATTTTCTAATTTATATCAATATTAATGTTTTTATTATATTCTAGGGCCTTCGTTTTCATCATTGGGTTTTCATTGTTGGTGGATCCCATTACTGGAATGTGTGACTTGAGCTTTGAGGTAGGTGGTTCCATCTCTAGCCTATGATAATTAGCCTAATTTCTCTTAATTTATAAGTTGATTTATCAAATTGGAATGACTATTTTCATTTGTTTAAGAAGGGGTTTTTGAGACAAATGTTTTTCTATGATTTTTGATAAATGAAAATGAAATGGGTACTTTTAAAATATTGAAATTGATTTGTGAAAATGAGAACTTAGGTTACCTTGGGTGCTTAGGTGGAAGGTTTATCTTGAGTCCATCATCCATTTTTTGTGATTATTAGGAGGTTTTATCATGGGTATTTCCTTGGTTTCCTAGTCCCATTGTTCTAGGGGACAACTATTAGAATTTTCGGGGGGGTTTAGTCGTGGGGTATTCCTCTTCTTCCTAGGCATGTGTTATAGGAATTGGATTATGCACATGATTTATTATGGTATAAGTATTCTTCTAGTCTAAACTATAGTGTTCCTTGGTACTTATGCCTCTACTACTTATTTTATTTTGTACTGATTGGATTTATGAGTTATAATTGATATACATTTTGTACCTACTTTTGTTTAGAACTAGGAAAAAGGGAAATGTTTACCCATGTTTTCTATAAAATTTCATTACTGCTTATCATTCCATGTTATATTTAAAATAAGAATACATGAATAGTTATATAGAGGCTTGATATGGAACACCCGGGTGGGATCCTATGGAGGCTGTTAGCTCACACCTTGTGCACCTCCTTAGGGGTACGTAGACATTTGTATGTCTTCCAATACTGGGAAGGGAAAGGCGCTAAAGTGAGGTGGTGAGGTTTTTGTTAGATGGTTTTGGGTAGCTGGTGGTGAGATGTAGGGATTTCATCCACACCATCTCATGGAGTATTTTTTGGTTTTAGTCCATGTAGTTAGACTTGTTTTCGAAACGTTGACTACTTTTTTAATTGTTCTTTTCTACTATCTTTTGACTATTATGGTATATATATTCCTTTAGTATTCCACATTCCTTTTCATTTTGTGTATACATATATGCAATGTGTTTGATCGTGTTGGGATAAATTTTTTCCCTTTTTTTTGTTTTTTGATGCATTGGTGCTTGCCTCCAACCCACGAGGATCGGGAATAACCTTCGGGTATGTAACAGAATGGGTCAGTTACCAGTTTGAGGGTTACCCGGGTCAATTTAATACACAACCTCAATGGCAACTCTTCCTAGAATTAAATTAAAGATGAGAGTGACCCCCATATCCAACCTCCTACAGGCCCCAGGTTGATGACTAGAATAGGGGTATAAAAAATAAGGATGAGAGGAATTACCATCATATGTACCAATAATAAAAAAAGAATAACACTGAACAACATCATAATATATATATATATATATAAATTTAAATCAACAATAATACTTTAAAGAATGAATACGTAAAAAAATAAAAACCCCAAGATAAAAATACCAAATAAATCTCCACGGTAGTGATTTCACAACAAACACCAAGCACAAAGATAGTACGACCCAACTTAGTCACAAAAAATATCCTAGGAATCTTGAATTTTTTATATATATGGGGTTTATCATAATATGTATCCTTAGTATGATTATACAAAATACCTCCAATGAAAAAGTTAAAGGAGTATAATAACACATCATTGAACAAACAACATAACTAGTAAGCACCTAGTAGGTCAACTATTGAAAATACTCACCAAGACTCTATTACTAAATATCATAATCATGCATAGTAAAATAATATCAGATGAATATGACACAAAGGCACCCTAAAACCAATTTCTTATTTTTTTCACTATCGCACCCTAATATCAAATGTCATATTCTCCCAATATCTTTAACATTTATTCTATAGAATACTATATCTCATATTACAACCATACCACAAACCTTATCCATAACATCATCATTAGCCAATAGCCTCTATCACATATCACATATCATCAACACTTCTCAAATCCAGTACTGTTGGGAATCAAAATCATGAAGGACATTAACCTAATTCCCTCCACCTACCATGCACATCCTCTAATATATATCTTTACATCAACACCACAATATCCCATCCCATAAATACCACTTATAGTCAACTATTTTACTTACATCATATCATTATCTCAATACACCATAGGGACTTATAGTGCACCTAGTTTATAATCATCATCAATAACTCAAAGGGTTTTCTAATACGTAATGTACCTTCACATAAATAACCATTAGGGTCTTCTATTTCACTATATAATTTATAAGTATGATCTTACCCACCTCAATACATCAAAGATAATTCTAAAACTAGAAGGGAGAGTGGGGATAGGGGAGTAGGCATGCATCCATTCCCTCACCAACCCGAATGTTAGGGGAAACAACCTAGTACCCATAGCTTGTTGGGATTCAAGAAGGGTTTCTAACTCAAGTGGGATGTATTCAAAAACCAAAAATAATAATATTTAAGTATATTTATAGACACACACAAGACCAACATAAGACATAAATAAACAAATAGAACTTCTATAGCTAGTAAAAATCTCCACACTACTACTACCTCACATTACCATCACTGCCAACTATAACACAATGGCCATCCCCACATCTTATACAAAGATCCACAATAAATATGAATAATTTACCATCATGCCTCATCATTTATCCCATTTATAGATTCATTTCACCAACCATATTACATTATTTATATTTTATATTAATCATATTTAATGACAAACCATGCAGCCATCACCCATATTTTTCCCAACTATTAACCATTAATTAAAAGGCTTATTTTTTTAATATTTACCCATGATCTTTTTTAATTCCATCAAACCCCATGTCATGATCATGATTAAAAACTATATTCCATTCCATAAGGAAACTACCAAACATTCATTTTTCATATAACCAAGTCATGTCCCATAACAACCCACTCATTCCCTCTTTTAAACCATGTAAAGGAGGAAATATCCCCACTACACAATCCATAATCTCAATTTTATTCCATAATACCACACATTTAATCTTTTTAACTATGCTCCTCTGTACTCTAGGATTTATATAACTATTCAATATTAACCTATTGTGTTATAAATCATTGAATCCATGTTCAAACCTCCAATGAAACGATCACCTACCAATCATTCTCAGTATTATCACCATGCGTGAAGTCTATCAAAATTTTCTATAATTCAAACCTAGTTAAATGGATACATAACTGGAAAAGATGGGTCGCCGGAGATGGAGGTCGCAAGGTCGCCAGAGATGGAGGTCACGGGGTCGCCGGAGGTCGCGGGTCACCGGACGGTTGGGGGTCGCTGGACGGTTGGGGGTCGAGGGTTGCGGGTCGCCGGGGGGGTTAGGGGAAGAAGGGAGGGCGCGGGGGTTTGGGGGATCGATCGGGGTGGGGGTAGGGAAGGGTCGAGATTGTTAAATTAAATTTCAAGTTTCGCTGTGGTTTATTAAAAACCTCCATGAAACCTTTCAGCGAAAACGTTTAGCGGCGGTTTTGTGAACCGCCGCCACAAAACCGCCGCTAAACCCGGTTTTTGTTGTAGTGTTTCCAAGAATGATTTATGCTCTGGTTATGGTTGTTGTGCTTTTGTATGAATGAATAGTAATGATGGTGTTTGTGTATGGGCTGGTTTTGGAACCCTTAGGTTGGGATGAGTGCTTGTTTACCTATATATATAAATTTAGTTTTGTTTTTCTTATTCTCACCCCACCCAAGTTGAGCACTTCGTGCTAAAAACCCCCATTTCATGGGGGAGGGTGTTTTTTCCAACATCTTATTGGGTGGCTGGATATTAGCTCCTTTTTTCTCCCTCTCCCGAGTAGCCCAAGACTCTTCAGGCAGGATTTGATGGCCTAAGGTCCATTTTTAGCCCGAAACTCTTTAGGAAGGGTATGTTGTTGTGGTTTTCCCAGGTTTTTGCGGGTAGGTTTGTTTCCCAAGTGCCTTCGAGATGAGGCCCAGGTGTCTTCGGGTGTAGTGGAAGTTGTTCTAGCCCAGGTGTCTTTAGGCGTGGTTATGTATGGTTATGGTGGCCCAGGTTTTTGCGGGCAGGATACGTGTTTGTGATGGCCCATAAGGTTGTTGTTGGGGAGGTAGTGGGACTGCAGTGAAAATGGAGGGGGGTATGATGTATAGGATGTCTTAAATAACCAATGGGAAAGTGGTGCAGGGTACCCAAAATGTAGATGTGTTATTACAATTACTTTACCTAACTTGTGTTATTTGGGGAGTGTGCCTTGGTGATTTTGGGTGGATAGTTACCTTGATAGGTGTTTTGGTTATCTCTATTTTCTCATGGGGCATTAGATTGTCTCCCCACTTTTGCACGAGAGCTTTTGGTTTTTCCTACTGAGTATACTTGTATACTCGCCCTACGTATATAAAACTGCTTTCAAGTTTCCAGGAGGACTTTGAGGACCATGCAAGACTATACTAGCTCAGACATCGGGACAGTTTTCATTGTTGTTTTCTTTCTTTTGGTACTTTCCCTTTAGAGTTTTTCTTGTGATTTTTTGGGTTTATCTTTGAACACGCATATGGGAATGGGTTTTGGATTTACTTTTACCTTCAGTTTTGGAGTTGTTTGGGTTTTTACCATTGTATATCCTGATCCTACTAAATAAAAAGGGTAATGCCTTCCATATTACATGTGATTATATACCCTTGGTGCTAGTAACTGCTCCAGGGCCTATTGAAGGTGAGACTCGGGGGTCATTATCTCTCCTTCAACTTGAGAAAGGAAGGGTCTGACAGTTTTTTATCCCTTCCCTCATCTCGGTGAAGGCGGGTCATGACAGAATGGTATCAGAGGTTGGTTGAGAGATAGGATGGAGCTCGGGGTTAGGCACAGTAAGTATTGCATGGGATGGTAGTGAGATAGTGTTAGGAAATCTTGGTGCGTGAAATAGGCTAGGGAAGACCGGCTAGGACACTGTATTTTAGGGCCCCCGTGATCTGATGCAAGGACTCTGGACCTACCGAACAACCAAGTGAGGCTACATTTATTGTAGGGTAGAGACCCTAGTAAAGGTAAATGCATCATAATGACTTTTGTTCTTATGTGTTTTGGGTGTTCTGGGAATTTAAATAAATAAAAAGTTTAAGAAAAAATTAAAATAAATCTTCTACACTACTCAGGTTAGGCATTCCTTGTTTACTTTGCAATTATGGCACCCAGACTAAGACCATGAGTAGTGTGGGTGATCGAGGCCTAGGATACTGATATGGTTGATTAGAAAAGGGTTGATCGAAAGGATGAGGATGACTAGTGGTAGATTTCACTTCGTTCCTTTTAGTAGTAGACCCTTGGGAAGTACGAGGGTGGCATCTCAGACATGGAGACTGAAAGCTGGCTCGAGGAGTTAGTGATAGCTTTCAGCTTGATCCGGGCTCCGTTTGAGTACTAGGTTTCATTGGCACTCAGTCAGATAATAAGAGAAGTGTGTCAATGGTGGACTCTCTACCTCGGAGAGAGGATGAAGAGTGAGATTTTGTGGGCTGACTTTGAGAAGGAGTTTCGGCCGTAATTCCTTTATTATATGATGAAGGTTGAGAAGAGGCAGGAGATACTCTTCCTTAAGCATGGGAGTATGTCAATGAGGGAGCTGGGGATCAATTTCAAGGATCTCCTTCAATTTTCTCCAAACCTTTTTTCGGGTAAGGAGTCTCGGGTGAGACGTTTAGAGGATTCACTCTAACCTTCTCTTCAGTATAATGTTACTCCCTTCACCCTACCGATGTACTTAGAGGTCCAGAATAAGGCTGAAGTGGAGGAGAGGATGCACATGCTAGGAGGTGTGCCATGAGAGGGGAGCTATTTGGGCTTGTCAGAGGGGAAGGTTGTCAATATAATGCCTCCAGTGGCAGGGCCTTTTAGGTTTCGGAAAGTGGGGAGCAAGCCCCAACAGTTCCAGTTTCGATCTACCAGTCCCCATCCTTTACTTGCGGGCCCAAGACTAAGGTGCTTCATTTTTGGAAGTAGTGGGCTACTTCGGAATCAGTTCTTGGACCAAGTGTATTATAGTGGGGGTAGGAAGGTTCAGTGCACACTTCAGTAGCAGAAGCTTCCAGTTAATCTCTTTCAGCAGCAGTAGTAGGGACAGCGAGCTCCCGCTCTTCTGAGAACAGACATTGCAGGAGGAGTCCAACCTCAGGGCACTCCTTAGGGACCTCAACCAGGTCATGGTTGGGGTGTCGGCCGATAGCCCAGGGGCAGAGGAGCTAGGTGAGGGATGTTTCACGCCACAGAGGCAGCAATTCTAGCAGGGTCGAATGTCGTTTGAGGTCAGACCAGCTTGTCTCATGTTTTCCAAGGATGTAGACTGATGTTGGAACTACATCAATCTAGTGGGGACCTTCTTATGCTTCAAATACAGCCATACGATGTCATCCTAGGCATCGACTGGCTATTTTCTGTGCACGCTGTTATTGATTGCTTCTAGAGAAGAGTCGTGTTCTCCAATGAGGATGGATAGCATGTTGATTTTTTTTACAAACAGAGTTGTCAAGTGGCGATACGACGTGTGGAGCCTCTTCTTTCTAAGTGGGTCGAGATTTTAGCAGAATCAGTGGATGTTGAGATGATGGATGTTTTGGGAGTTTTCAGATAATTACTAGATGTTTTTTCCAAGGAGTTTTTGAATCTACCCCCTCGACGTGACGTTGAGTTCAGGATAGACTTATAGCCCGATGCCCATCTGATTTTGATGGCTCCTTATCGGATATAACCTTATAATTTGTGGAAGTTGCAGATTCAGATTGAAGATATAATGAAGAATGGTTTTTTCCGACCCAGCATGTCGCCATGGGGTGCTCTGGTCTTTTTCACGAAGAAAGAAGATGGTGATCTCAGGCTATGCATAGACTACCGAAGACTGAATCAGGTAATGGCCAAGAATCGTTACCCATTCCCAAGTATAGATGATCTCTCTGACCGACTGAGGGGATCAGGTTGGTTATCTAAGATCGATCTGCAGTCTGGGTATCACCAGTTAAGGGTGAAAGATAGTGATATCCTGAAGACTGCTTTTAGGAGCAGTTATGGGCACTTTGAGTTCGTAGTCATGTCGTTCGGTGTTACGAATGGACCTGTTGTGTTCATGGGGCTAATGAACTCTATTTTCCATGAGTTTCTAGATCGGTTTATAATTGTGTTTATTGATGACATCTTGATCTACTCAAGATCATAGGAGGAACATAATAAGCACCTCAGGATGGTATTGGAGATCCTTCAACATCACCATCTCTATGGGAAGTTGTCCAAGTGCATGTTCGTGACACAAGAAGTGCACTTTCTTGGACACATGGTGTCTCAATAAGGGGTATTGGTTGATCCTTTCAAGGTTGAAGTGGTTGTTTCTTGGGAAGCACCCAATAATGTGATGGTGGTTCGTAGTTTCCTGGGTCTGGAAGACTATTATCGGAGGTTCTTACCCAAATTCTCTCGAGTTGAAACCCCTTTGACATCTTTTACCGAAAAGGATCAGGCCTTCAATTGGAGTGACCAGTGTTGGGAATATTTCATATATATGAATGAAAGGTTGGTCAGTGCTCTAGTGATTAGGTTTCTAGTGGAAGGGGTGTTGTTTGAGGTGTTTTGTGATGCTTTCGTACTTGGTCCAGGGTGTATGATGATGCAGTAGCGGGGAGTGATCTCTTATGGGTCTAGGAAGTTAAGTTCTCATTAGTGTAACTATTCCACCCATGAACTAGAGCTTATAGCAGTAGTGTTCGCATTGAACTTGTGGTGGAATTACCTCATTGAGGATCACTTTTTGGTCTTCACATATAACAAGAGTTCAAGGAATATCTTTACACAGCAGGACCTGAACTTTCAACATCGAAGGTGGGTGGAGTTTTGTCAGGACTACAACTTCAAGATCACTTATACTTAAGTTAAGGGGAACATTGTGGCCGATGCCTTGAGCAGGAAGTCACAGAGGGAAGTTTTCCAGGAATCTGTGGATTCTTGGAAGGCAATGGAGGAGTTGGCTGCCTTACACCTGGATGCAAGGGTGAATGGTGGTAGTGGTTGCCTATTTCAGATGATAGTGCAGTCTTATCTATTGTGTAAGGTGGAAGAGTCTCAATGGGGAGACTTATAGAGTGAAGTTATGTACGATCGGGTTGACCAAGGAAATGCTCCGGAAGGGTGGTTGTAGGATGGTCAAAATTGGAGGCTTTTATGAGGGAAGTTTTTTTTCCCAGAGACGATGCATGAGGGATTTCTCCATGAGTTCCATAAATTACTTATAGTGGTACACCTAGGAGTTTCCGAGATGTACCGAGGCCTGAGGGAATAGTTTTGGTTCCCCGGGGTGAAACGGGCGGTGGTGGAGTTTGTGCCAAGGTACCTCTTTTGTCAACAGTTGAAGGCTGAACACCATATCCCAGGAGATTTTTTGCAGCCTTTAGATGTCCCCGAGTGGAAGTGGGATGTCATCTTGGTGGATTTCTTCACATGACTAACCAGGGTACAAGGAGGTTGCAATGCTATATGGGTAGTGGTAGACCAGCTGACAAAATCATCTCACTTCCTGGAGATCAAGGAGTCGATTGTGGTGGATGCCTTAGCACGGAGATACATGGATGAGGTAGTTCAATTTCATGGAGTTCTGTGGTACATAGTCTTGGATAAGGATGTCAGGTTTACCTCACAAGTCTGGAGGGGATTACAGCATGCTTTTGACACCCAACTACACCGTAGCACTGCTTTCCACCCCCATACAGATGTGAAGACAGAGAAAACCATCCAAACATTGGAGGATATGTTATGTGCATGTGTCTTGGATTTTGGGGGATCATGGGAATTAAATTTTCCCTTAGTAGAGTTTTCCTACAATAATAGTTATCACTCTACTATTAGCACGGCACCATTTGAATCCTTGTGTGGGAGGTCGTGTTGTTCACCTATGTGTTGGACTGAGGTTGGGGAAGCTAGTGTTCTTGGCCCAAAGGTAGTGCAGAGAATAATAGAGAAGTCTAAGCTTATACAATAGAGGATAAAGGAGGATCAGGATTGGAAGAAGTCGTATTTCTATCATAGGAGGAGACCCTTAGAGTTTTTGGTCAGGGAACATGTTTTCTTAAAGGTCTCCCCTCGGTGTAGGAAACAGAGGTTCGATAGGGGAAGTAAGCTTTCTCCCAGGTTCTTCGGACCCTTCTAGGTGTTGCGAAGGGTCGGTGAAATGGCTTATCAGCTGGTGCTACCACCGCCACTACAGAGGGTGCACGATGTCTTCCATGTGTCTCAGCTCCATCGGTATCTACATGATGATTCACGTATCGTTGAATGTAGAAATATGGATATCAAGGACGGCGTGACATTTTTAGAGTGACCAATAAGAGAGAAGGTGCTTCATGGATGAATCATTCCCTTGGTTTGTGTGTTATGGAGGCATGGTGTCCTTGAGGAGATTACCTAGGAATGGGAGGCACAGATGTGCGCCCAATAATTAGATCTTTTTTTATTTTTTCTATCTTTTTTTTGTACTTGTTTGTGATGTAGTGCTAGACCTTGTTAACTATGAGATGGGATGTTTCCCTTGTTATCTAAATTTGTGTAAATTTTCTTGACTGTGGAGAGAGGAGGACCTGATCCCTAATCAAGAAGCATTAATGTGGATGTGATTAAACCTGTGCGAGAGAGTCAGTTCCACCCAAAGAAGATAGTATCTTGACATGGAGGAAGGGACTTCCTGATCCATATGACTGGATAGTGTGAACTTTGTATGTTTGTGTGGTTACCTCGGGGAGGGTAGTGGTATTGTATCTATAGATTTTCAGGAGATAGGTGAGGAAGAGGTGTTCCTAGAGATCAAGGTTTGTTCCAGATTTCGAACAACTCTATGGTGGTACAGCCATGAGAGGTATCTTTTGAGGTGGTTATTAAAACCCCTCTCTTTTCTTCAGATTTAGTTTTGATTCTTGAGGACTAAAATAGTTTGAGAGGTATCTGATGTAATGGTGCGGACCCTCCTAGTCCATTACTTTGCCAAATTCTAGTGTTTGGGAAAGCTGAGACCCCATCAGTGAGTTGTGAGGGTGGTGGTGTTGGTGGAAGGTTGTCACCATGGTGTCACCCATCAGTGGGTCACTTATCAGAGCCACAGGGGGTTTTCAGGGGTTTCTTTCCCCAATTTTCCCGTAATGACTCCTTTAAGGTTTAATACCTCTTTAAAGTAGTATGAGGCCATTTTAAAGACCATAAATGATGTTCTAAACCCCAAGAATGGGGCGACCCTTGACAGACCCAAACTGTGTGTCGTTGTTATGATTTTTCCTCTATTTAAATGAAATCCTTGAAATCCTTTAACTCACAGCTGTTATGGCCATCTCTCTAATGAGAATTAATAAATAAACATTTATTCCATCATTTGTAGTTGTTCAATAGCATGGTGAAACTATGATCCTCTTTTAAATTCATTCAAGATTTCATATCTCGTAACTCTAGGATCTCTCCTTTTATCACACAGAGTTTCTTTCTTATTTTTAGCTGGTCTCTTTTCCTTCCCTTGGCGCATTTGGATTCCCTCTTCCTGAGCCTAGTTGTGCGCCCCTGATGGAGCCTTTCCTACTCACTCTTGGAGTCCTTGGAGTTTCTCCCCTTCAATTTGTGCATCCCCAGTTATTGGCACGAGGAATAAAACTTTGATCGTTGATCATCCAAGTAGGAATTATTCATTCGTCTCTCTTTATTGTGCATCATGAAGGGTTGGTATGATGATGTTCCATTAGGAAGTAGATGAAACCAAATTTAACAAAGATAATAAATGAACCTTTAAATAATGAAGGGTTGGGATTGATGATGGTGTTACTTTTTTATACCTTTGTTGTTAGATTATGAATTGTATGGGATTTTTCCACTAAAAATCATGGTCATTGGTGATCCTTACTTATGCACTAATGATCCTCTATTTTTTTTGTTAATCTTGTGATTGAATGGTTGTAACATGGAAAATAGTTAATCATGTAAACTCAGTTGATTAGATAGATGCCCATTGAACAATAATCCTTATGTGATCACCCTAGTTATCCAAACAGAAAGAAGGAACTTAATGAATGGTATGGTTAAATCTGAAAAAAAAACATCCTTGCTTTGTTCTGGTTATATTTTTAGTGGCTCTTCTTGATTCCATGTGGGGACATACCATGGGTCTTAGTTTGGTTCTAGTACTTTGAGGGATATCATTGATCTCTTTTGTTTTTGTGACTTTACAAGAGAACCGGGTGTGAATACTTAAATTAATGCGTGGATATTTTTCTTTCCTTGGCTTGTGGATATACCTATTAGTTACCCAGTAGTGAAGAATTATTTAAATGGAATCACTTGAATATGATAACAAGAATGGGTTTAATGGGGAATTGTTTTTCATGAATGAGTTGTTGTAACACCCGAGACTTTTATGTGAAATATTTTGTTTTTATGTTATATAAATCATCAAAGGAATCTTTCACTACACACAACACTAGCTTGGCTTGCTTTACAGGAAACCACGGCCTTCCTCGATAGCTTGCGTCGTACGCAATACCGAGTTTCACTAAACAATGATATGCTATTAAAATATTATTAAAACTAGCCGTTATGAATAGTAATAACCACTTTTTGAAATTTTGTAAATTTTATTTTTCAAAATGGACTTCATTTTTGGATTCAGAATATCGAAATTAGCCTAGGGTGAAATTTTGGTATTTTTCTGAAAACTTTCAATTTTTTATGAATAGTGAAACCACTAAGTGGTAGTTAAAAAACTGAATTTTTCATAAAACTTAATTTTACCGCTTCTGTGAGTGGAATTTCGAAAATCCGAGAAACACGGTTGATGTCAGTAAGTAAAATGTGGTTCAATGAGATGAAAATAATTTTTGGTGAATAGTAACTTTTTACTTTTATTTACCACGGTTAAAAGTAGATAGGGTAATTAAGGGTAAAAATGATATTATTATTACCCTAACACATATCCTAATTCTATTGTAAAAGTGTAATTCGACCAAAAACAACCTTAGGAATAAAATATGACCATTTAGGCCCACTTGGATTAGATTAGGACATTTATTATTAATTTATTTAAAGAAGAGTTAAAATAGATAAAATCAAAGTTTAATAAGAAAATCATTTTTAATATATGGTTATACATAAGATAAAATCAACTATAAATATTAATTAGAAAGATAAAAAGATTTCCTACATATTGATATTTTATTTGTAATTTTTAGACGTTATATAATTTAATTTATTTATGACACAAATATGATGCAGTAATTATCTTATTAATGAAATATTGACATAATTGATGTTATAAATACCCAAATAAATGTAATTTGAGACTTTTTATGAATTACAATAATTTTATAGGTTAATATGACATGTTATTATTGATTTAATTAACTTTTTTAGAACTAATCATTCTTTTATGATTTTCAAAAAAATCAATTACTAAATAGTGTCAAAATTGACATAAAATAGTTTTTAAAACAAATATTATATTAGTAATTGATATTTTATTCCTAAAAATCTAAGGTTCGGCCAAATGACTTAGATAAGGTTATATATATTAATAATAAACAACTTGGGGTTCGTTTGGCTGCTTATAGTAAGTTTATTAACCTTATAGTATAAGAACACAAGAAGACACGGTAAAAGTAAAATTATTTAACTTAATGTTAAATCTAAATGATAAGGTTAAAATAGGAACCTAAACTTGTCTAAATTCTATTGGATGAGATAATTTCGACCTATCCCCACCTTATATTCGAAATAAATCAATTTGGAGCTATTTAAAATCGAATTTGACTTTATAATAAAATAATAGTTTTAGTTATTCCAAAGGTTCCCCTCTCCTCCCTTATAAAAGGGCACCTCCTCCCCCTCTTGCTCACACCACTTTGAGCCTTAAAGCTCGTCCAACCCCTGCCAATATCTTCTCTACACTTCTCTAGAGATATCCTAGAGGTCCTGGTCTTCTTCAAATACCAATTTTAGTGCCCTAAAAGGAGGTCTCAAAGAAGCACTTCAAAGAAGAGGTAATGCCTATTACCGATTCTTTCATCTTTATTTCTTATTCCAATTCTTCTTATTTAGTTGTTTCATTATGAAGTAATAACATCAGTATCAATCATATACTGATATGTTATTATAAGTATGAAACAACCCTATTTCACCATCTATCCATACTACGGAAAAAGAAATCACCGCGCGTGCGTACGTACGGAATACCGTCTCCACGCTGTGGTGTAATCTATTTTCCACCACCACCTTACTTGGATGGGTATAATGGTGTAAATAATGACTATATATGACTATTATAAAGTGATATTGATTCTGAAATAGTATACATACACTCCAATACAATTCCACGATCATAGGAACGATATCATCACTCGTGCGTACGTACGGAATACCGTCTCCACGATGTGATGCGACTCGTTCTACATGATCTTCATTGCATAATGATTATATAAATGAATTTAATGAATGAATATGATATATATTACACTAATACCATTCTGAAAATGAGTTATCTATAACCTAAAGAGAATAATAAGAATTTATTAGACAAAACACGCATAAGAACAAAAAGTAATAAACACCCGAATAACAAGTAGTAATGAAATATTACTAATAAGAAGCTAAGAATATGACAATATATGATATCATAACAATAATTATGATTCTAGAATAAGTCAATAACATTATTTAAATCATTATACAGGAGGTTCGGACACTTACGAAGCAAATCGGACCTAAGGTAAGGGAAAATATCACAATCTCATTTTTATCCGAGATTTTTTATACTTTGGTATTTAATAGGGTGTATTTTATCCTCCACATCCATGTTTCCTCAATATGTAATATTATTTCCATCCACCAACAATTGTTTAAATCCAATTTTACCCTTCAGTGAGTTTTTAGTAAAAGATATGAAAGGAATCTTTTGTCGTTTTTCATACGAGTTACTTTTTGACTTTTCCGACAAAAGTACGAGAAGAATGTTTTTTTTAACTTATATTACATGAATGGATTTTTAAAACATTATTTCCAAGAAGATTACTTTACAAGTTTTCAAGCTTATTTTTAATCAACATCTTTTAGTTTAAAATTGTATGACATGTTAATAAAGGAAAAATGTTTTTGAAGTAGAAAGGATATTTTCCTCAAGAATGGAGTTCAAGTGTTTTATCAAAATTATTTTCCATCTAAGATAATATAAGGTTTTGTTTTTATCCCTATTTTTACATTGAATTGATTATGTTATTATGTCCTTTTATCTTATATGGATTATGGCATGATGTTTAACATTCCCATTTTTATTACATGGGTTATGCTATGATGTATGGTTTATGATTTTGTGGAACACATAAGAATGGTATCATTATGAGATGGGTGGGACCTATATCTCCCTCCAATTCATTGGGTAAAGATTTTATATCTCATGAGATAGACATGGCTGGAACGGCAGGTTAAACTGGTTCAGTGAAACAGGACTGAAACGAGGAATGAACTCGGTTCAGAAATGGACTTTGTCCACTAGGATAGTCTTGGCAATGAGTCTTGGATAATAAGAAATGATTATCTATGATTATGTGTGTATTCCAAAAAGTTTAATGTTTTAAGTTATGATTATTGGGATTACATTTCACTACTATGATTTATCCCTTGTTATGAAATTATGATCTCTTTTGCAGGTTAAGATTTACAGAAGTTATGGTCTTAAGTATATGATGTGATTGATATTTCTTTTGTTTAAACTTACTGGGCATTTGAGCTCACCCTTTTCTATGTTTTATTTACCCAGGTTAGTAATAAGGTTATTAAGTAGGATATGCCAAAAAGGGACTCTAGATATGATGAAATAAGTGGGAGGCAAAGTTGATTCTTTATGAACCAGTTGTTTATATTTCCCAGTTTCTAAAGAATCTATACCTATACAGTCCTTTCTTGGTTTTGTTATATGTTGTAATAAGTGTTCTTCAATTTTTGAAGTAATAACAATGTATGTAAAGTATGGGTCGTTATAGTTGGTATCAGAGGAAAGGTATAGTCAACCTTTGGAAACTAGGATGTGAAAGCCTTCGTAAGAACCCTAAGGTTAAGTCTAAGCATAGAACACAATCTTAGTGTTTTAGAAATGGCCATGAATAACCTAGGATAAGACCTTAAGTGTGAAATTTTATTCTTTATTATCTGGTTTTCCTATTATAATTAGTGTTTCTCACACTACTCTTCTTGGTTTTAGTCAATGGATGGAACCCGAAGGAACCGTGTTAATGCAGAATGCGACGGGCAATGCAATGATTGTCCCTCTGAGCAACCAAACGTTATGGGAGATGGAATGCAAAATCTTGTATCCATGCTCACACAACTTTCTCAAGCTATGAATCATGCAGGACTTCCAAACGAGCAAAGGAAGGAGCAACATTCTGTTGAATCCTTCATGAGACAGTGTCCACCTTCATTCAGTGGGTCTACTGATCCATTAGTTTCTGAACAATGGATTAGTACTACTGAAAAGATATTTTCAATTCTTCAATGTTCTGAGCATGATAAAGTCATCTTAGCAGTGTATCGTTTGGAAGGTGATGCTGATCAATGGTGGAATCTTTTTAAGAATATGAGGCAAAGGGGTGAAATTGAGTCCATGGAATGGGAGGAGTTCAAGAACTTATTTTTCAATAAGTACTTCCCTCGTATTCTCCGAACAAAGATGGAGAAAGAGTTTCTTGAACTGAAGCAAAAGGATGATGAATCTCTTGGTACCTATGAAGAAAATTTTACAAGACTTTCAAGGTATGCTTCTGGTATTATTATCCAACCTGAGAGTAAGATCGATCAATTCTTTAGTGGCTTAAAATCAAGCCTTCTAAGGGCGTTAGCCATAAGGGACTTTAATAGCTACGAGGAAATCGTTCGATGTGCTCTCAAAGTCGAGATGGAGATTGGAGTAACCCATCAGTCATATGGGTTTGATAAGAAGAGGAAAATGGAATTCAAAGGAAAATCTAAAGAGCACACTGAAAAGAAGATGAGCTTTCCCTTATGTTCAATGTGTGGAAAGAAACATGGAGGGAGTTGTCTTAAAGGGACAAGTAAATGTTTCAAATGTGGAAAGGAAGGTCATTGGGAATTTGAATGCCACAATGATGGGAAGAAGATGTCTAATGATGCAAACAAAGGAAGGGATACACAGAAAGAACCTACTACACTTCAATGTTTCAAGTGAAAGGAGATGGGGAATTATGCCAATAAATGCCCTAATCCAAGGGTTGTTGATGATGATCGACATCAAAAAAATCTTAAGGCTAAAGACAAAGGAAAGTCACATGCAATTTCTATCAGCGAGGTGGAGTACGATAACGATGTGGTGAAAGGTACACTTACCATCCACTCTAAAGTAGCAAATGTTTTATTTGATTCTGGATCCACCCACTATTTTATTTCTAAAGATTTTTCTAAGGGTATCACCATATTACCTCAAAAAGTAGATGTTGAGTTAGCTGTGAAAACACATAATGGCACAATAGTCGCATCAAAAGTTTATAATTCTTCCCCGATTGAAGTTTGTGGTAAAGTGCTTCCTGCAAATCTTGTGATCCTTCCTATAGTGGAATTTGATTTCATTCTTGGCATGGATTGGATTTCTTTATATGGAGCTCATATCAATTGCCAAAGAAGGGAAGTCACATTTCATATTCCATATCAATCTATGATCGTCTATCGATGCAAGGATGAACATAACCTTCCAGTGGAAATTTCTTCCATCTTATGGGTCTAGATTCCACTAAATGAGGGTTATTTATCTCAAATGGTTGGTGAGAAACTCACGATTAAAAATATTCCCATTTTACAGGAGTTTGATGATGTCTTTCTGAAGGAATTACCGGGTCTTCCACCAAATCGTGAAGTTGATTTTTCAATAGAACTCGTACCGGGTGCTTTGCCTATTTCAAAGACACCTTATAGAATGGCCCCAATTGAGTTGCAGGAATTGAAGAAGAAACTCCAAGAGATTCTTGATAAGGGGTTCATACGCCCTAGTGCGTCACCTTGGGGAGCACCTGTTCTATTTTTTAAGAAGAAAGATGGATCAATGAGACTCTGCATTGATTATCGAGAAATTAACAAGATCACTATCAAGAACAAATATCCTCTCCCATGCATTGATGACTTATTTAACCAACTATGAGGAGCTCGTTACTTTTCCAAGATTGATCTTCGTTCAGGGTATCACCAATTAAGGTTCAAAAGGGAGGATATACCAAATACGGCTTTCCATACAAGGTATGGACACTATGAATTTATATTGATGTCGTTTGGTCTTACTAATGCCCCTGATATCTTCATGGATCTGATGAATAGAGTCTTTAGAGACTATCTTGATCAGTTTGTGGTAGTCTTTATAGACGATATTCTGGTATATTCAAAGAGCAAGGAATAACATGAAGATCACTTGAGAATTATATTGAAGACCCTAATAAAGGAGAAGCTTTATAACAAATTTACCAAGTGTGAATTTTGGCTTCAAAAAGTTGCATTTTTGGGTCACATAATCTCAAAAGAGGGGATATCTGTGGATCCAGCAAAAACAGAGGTTATCGAAAGATGGTCGAGACCAAAAACAGTAACTAAGATATGAAGTTTTCTTAGTTTGGCTGGATATTATCGACGTTTTGTGAAACAAATTTCACGATTATCTAATCCACTCACCAAGTTGACTTGAAAAGGAGTTAAGTTTGTCTGGACGAAGGAATGTGAAGAGAATTTCCAGGAGCTGAAAAGAAGGTTATCCAGTGCACCTGTGCTCACACTGCCTTGTAGTGGAGAAAGGTTTGTGATCTACAGTGATGCATCCAAGAAAGGATTGGGGTGTGTAATTATGCAAAATGATATAGTGATAGATTATGCCTCATGATAGTTGAAAATCCATTAGAAAAATTACCCAACTCATGATTTGGAGTTAGCTACGGTAATCTTTGCATTAAAGATTTGGAGGCATTATCTTTATGGTGAAAGTTGTGATATTTATACTGATCATAAAAGTTTAAAGTATATTTTCACACAAAAGGAGTTGAATATGCGCCAAAGAAGATGGTTGGATCTAATTAAGGATTATGACTGCTCAATCCATTACCACCCTGGGAAAGAAAACAAGGTGTTAGATGCATTAAGTCGACAAGACCATGCTAGTTTATCCATGATGAGGATCACAAAAGATCCAATATTTATGGATTTACAAAGGATGGATCTTGGAATTATAATGGAAGGGGAAAATATTATCTTTCTCAAATGAATGTTCAACCAACTATACATGTGAAGATTAAAGAGGCACAGAAAGAAGATGTTGAGTTACAAAAGAAGGTGACAAATGTTCCTGAATTCAACCTTGATTGTGATGGGATAATAAAGTTCAGGAATCGGGTTTGTGTTCCTCCCATCCCCGAATTAAAGAAGGAGTTGCTGGATGAGGCTCATATTTATTCATTCTCTATTCATCCTGGAAGCACGAACATGTATAGGGACCTGAAAGAGTACTTCTGGTGGGATGGCATGAAAAGAGATGTTGCTGAATATGTCTCTCGATTCTTGGTTTGTCAGCAAGTTAAATCTGAGAGACAGAAGTCTAAGGGGATGTTACAACCATTACCCATACCTGAATGGAAATGGGAGAACATCACTATGGACTTTGTCACAGGACTTCCTAAAACATCCAAAGGCAATAATGCTATCTGGGTCATAGTTGATCGTCTTACAAAGTCTTCATACTTCATCGCTATTAGAGAGGATTTCTCTCTGGATCAGCTTGCCAGGATATATGTGAAGGAAGTGGTAAGATTTCATGGAGTACCACTTTCTATTATATCTGATCGGGATCCGAGGTTTACCTCAAAGTTCTGGATAATTCTTCAGCATACTCTGGATGCAGAGTTGAGTTTCAGCACTGCTTATCATCCTCAAACAGACGGTCAGTCTGAGAGAACAATTCAAACTATAGAAGATATGTTGAGAGCTTGCTCTATGGATTTGAAAGATGGTTGGGATCAACACCTACCTTTGGTGGAATTTTCTTATAATAATATCTTTCACTCCAGTATTCAGATGGGTCCTTATGAAGCTCTCTATGGAAAGAAATGCAGGACTCCAACTTGCTGGGATGAAGTTGGGGAAAGAAAGCTATTAGGACCTGATCTCGTTAATGAAATGGAAGAAAAGGTCAGATCTATTCAACAACACATAAGAGCAGCTCAGAGTCGACAGAAAAGTTATGCCAACAACCGAAAAAAATACCTAGAGTTTGAAGTGGGTGATAAAGTGTTCTTACAAATATATCCATGGAAGAGGGTCATGAGATTTGGAAATAAGGGGAAGTTGAGCCCTAGATATATCGGTCCTTTCGAAATACTGGATCATGTTGGGAAGGTAGCTTACCGATTGGCGCTTCCACCAAATCTCTCTCAAGTTCACGATGTGTTCCATGTATCTCTCCTGAGAAAGTACATACCTGATCCTTCACATGTACTTAGCTCAGAAGTTGTACCACTGGAGCAAGATCTTTTTTATGAAGAACAGTCGATTGAGATTCTGGATCGTAGCGAAAAAGTCCTATGAAACAAGACCACTAGATTGGTGAAAGTTTTATGGAGGAACCACCAATTAGAAGAAGCTACATGGGAGCTTGAGGATATGATGAGGGAGAGGTATCCTCATCTTTTTGTAACAAAGTGATGAATTTCGAGGGCGAAATTCATTTTAAGGGGGGTAGAATGTAACACCCGAGACTTTTATGTGAAATATTTTGTTTTTATGTTATATAAATCATCAAAGGAATATTTCACTACACACAACACTAGCTTGTCTTTCTTTACATGCAACTGCGGCCTTCCTCGATAGCTTGCGTCGTACGCAATACCGAGTTTCACTAAACAATGATATGCTATTAAAATATTATTAAAACTAGCCGTTATGAATAGTAATAACCACTTTTTAAAATTTTATAAATTTTATTTTTCAAAATGGACTTCATTTTTGGATTCGGAATATCGAAATTATCCTAGGGTGAAATTTTGTAATTTTTCTGAAAACTTTCAATTTTTGATGAATAGTGAAACCACTAAGTGGTAGTTAAAAAACTGAATTTTTCATAAAACTTAATTTTACCGCTTCTGTGAGTGGAATTTCGAAAATACGAGAGACACGGTTGATGTCAGTAAGTAAAATGTGGTTCAATGAGGTGAAAATAATTTTTGGTGAATAGTAACTTTTTACTTTTATTTACCACGGTTAAAAGTAAATAGGGTAATTAAGGGTAAAAATGATATTATTATTACCCTAACACATGTCCTAATTCTATTGGACAAGTGTAATTAGACCAAAAACAACCTTATTAATAAAATATGACCATTTAGTCCCACTTGTATTAGATTAGGACATTTATTATTAATTTATTTAGAGAAGGGTTAAAATAGTTAATATCAAAGTTTAATAAGAAAATAATTTTTAATATATGGTTATACATAAGATAAAATCAACTATAAATATTAATTAGAAATCTAAATAGATTTCCTACATAATGATATTTTATTTGTAATTTTTAGACGTTATATAATTTAATTTATTTATGACACAAATATGATGCAGTAATTATCTTATTAATGAAATATTGACATAATTGATGTTATAAATACCCAAATAAATGTGATTTGAGACTTTTTATGAATTACAATAATTTTCTAGGTTCATATGACATGTTATTAATGATTTAATTAACTTTTTTAGAACTAATCATTCTGTTATGATTTTCACAAAAATCAATTACTAAATAGTGTCAAAATTGACATAAAATAGTTTTTAAAACAAATATTATATTAGTAATTGTTATTTTATTACTAAAAATCTAAGGTTCGACCAAATGACTTATATAAGGTTATATATATTAATAATAAACAAATTGGGGTTCGTTTGGCTGCTTATAGTAAGTTTATTAACCTTATAGTATAAGAACACAAGAAGACACGGTAAAAGTAAAATTATTTAACTTAATGTTAAATCTAAATGATAAGGTTAAAATAGGAACCTAAACTTGTCTAAATTATATTGGATGAGAGGATTTCGACCCATCCCCACCTTAGCTTCTAAATAAATCAATTTGGAGCTATTTAAAACCGAATTTGACTTTATAATAAAATAATAGTTTTAGTTATTCCAAAGGTGCCCCTCTCCTCTCTTATAAAAGGGAACCTCCTCCCCCTCTTGCTCACACCACTTTGAGCCTTCAATATCGGCCAAACCCTACCAATATCTTCTCTACACTTCCCTAGAGACATCCTAGTGGTCTTGGTCTTCTTCAAAGACCAATTTTAGTGCCTAAAAGGATGTCTCAAAGAAGCACTTCAAAGAAGAGGTAATGTCCGTTACCGATTCTTTCATCTTTATTTCTTCTTCCACTTCTTCTTATTTAGTTGTTTAATTATGAAGTAATAACATCAGTATCAATAATATACTGATATGTTATTATAAGTATGAAACAACCCTATTTCACCATCTATCCATCCTACGGAAAAAGAAATCACCGCGCATGCGTACGTACGGAATACCGTCTCCACGCCGTGGTGTAATCTATTTTCCACCACCACCTTACTTGGATGGGTATAATGGTGTAAATAATGACTATATATGACTATTATAAATTGATATTGATTCTGAAATAGTATAAATACACGCCAATATAATTCCACGATCATAGGAACGATATCATCACTCGTGCGTACGTACGGAATACCGTCTCCACGATGTGATGCGACTCGTTCTACATGATCTTCATTGAATAATGATTATATAAATGAATTTAATGAATGAATATGATATATATTACACTAATAATATTATGAAAATGAGGTATCTATAACCTAAAGAGAAGAATAAGAATTTATTCGACAAAACACGCATAAGAACAAAAAGTAATAAACACCCGAATAACAAGTAGTAATGAAATATTACTAATAAGAAGCTAAGAATATGACCATATATGATATCATAACAATAATTATGATTCTGGAATAAGTCAATAACATTATTTAAATCATTATACAGGATTTTCGGACACTTACGAAGCAAATTGGACCTAAGGTAAGTGATAATATCACAATATCATTTTTATCCGAGATTGTTTATACTTTGGTATTTACTGGGGTGTATTTTATCATCCAAATCCATGTTTACTCAATATTTAATTTTATTTTCATCCACCTACAGTTGTTTAAATCCAATTTTACCCTTCTGTGAGTTTTTAGTAAAATATATGAAAGGAATCTTTTGTCGTTTTTCATACGAGGTACTTTTTGACTTTTCCAACAAAAGTACGAGAAAAATGTTTTTTTAACTTATATGGCATGAATGGATTTTTAAAACATTATTTCCAAGAATCTTCCTTTACAAGTTCTCAAGCTTATTTTTAATCAACATCTTTTAGTTTAAAATTGTATGACATGTTAAGAAAGGAAAAATGTTTTTGAAGTAGAAAGGGTATTTTCCTCAAGAATGGAGTTCAAGTGTTTTATCAAAATTATTTTCCATCTAAGATAATATAAGGTTCTATTTCTATCCCTATTTTTACATTGAATTGATCATTTTATGATGTCATTTTATCTTATATGGATTATGGAATGATGTTTAAGATTCCCATTTTTATTACATGGGTTATGCTATGATGTATGGCACACATAAGAATGGTATCATTATGAGATGGGTGGGACCTATATGTCCCTCCAATGCATTGGGTAAAGATTTTATATCTCATGAGATAGACATGGCTGGAACGGTAGGTTAAACTGGTTCAGTGAAACAGGACTGAAACGAGGAATGAACTCGGTTCAGAAATGGACTTTGTCCACTAAGATAGTCTTGGAAATGAGTCTTGACTAATAAGAAATGATTCTCTATGATTATGTGTGTATGCCACAAAGTTTCATGTTTTAAGTTATGATTATTGGGATTACATTTCACTACTATGATTTATCCCATGGTATGAAATTATGATCTCTTTTGCAGGTTAAGATTTACAAAAGTTATGTTCTTAAGTATATGATGTGATTGATATTTCTTTTGTTTACCCTTACTGAGCATTTGAGCTCACCATTTTGTATGTTTTATTTCCCCAGGTCAGTAAGAATGTTATTAAGTAGGATATGCCAAAAAGGGACTCTAGAAATGATGAAATAAGTGGGAGGCAAAGTTGATGCTTTATGAACCAGTTGTTTATATTTCCCAGTTTCTAAAGACTCTATACCTATACGGTCCTTTCCTGGTTTTGTTATATGTTGTAATAAGTGTGCTTAAATTTTTTAATTACTAACAATTTATGTAAAGTATGGTTCATTATAGTTGGTATTAGAGGAAAGGTATAGTCAACCTTTGGAAACTAGGATGTGAAAGCCTTAGCAAGAACCCTGAGGTTAAGTCTAAGCATAGAACACAATCTTAGTGTTTTAGAAATGGCCATGAATAACCTAGGATAAGACCTTAAGTGTGAAATTTTATTCTTAATTATGTGGTTTTCCTATTATAATTAGTGTTGCTCACACTATTCTTCTTGGTTTTAGTCAATGGCTGGAACCCGAAGGAACCGTGTTAATGCGGAATGCGACGGGCAATGCAATGATTGTCCCCCTGAGCAACCAAATGTTATGGGAGCTGGAATGAAAATTCTTGTAGCCATGCTCACACAACTTTCTCTAGCTATGAATCATGCAGGACTTCCAAATGAGAAAAGGAAGGAGCAACATTCTGTTGAATCCTTCATGAGACAGCGTCCACCTTCATTTAGCGGGTCTACTGATCCATTAGTTGCTGAACAATGGATTAGTACTACTGAAAAGATATTTTCAATTCTTCAATGTTCTGAGCATGAAAAAGTCATCTTTGCAGTGTATCATTTGGAAGGTGATGTTGATCAATGGTGGAATCTTATTAAGAATACGAGGAAAAGGGGTGAAATTGAGTCCATGGAATGGGACGAGTTCAAGAACTTATTTTTCAATAAGTACTTCCCTCATATTCTCCGAACAAAGATAGAGAAAGAGTTTCTTGAACTGAAGCAAAAGGATGATGAATCTGTTGGTACCTATGAAGAAAATTTTACAAGACTTGCAAGGTACGCTTCTGGTATTATTATCCAACCTGAGAGTAAGATTGATCGATTCTTTAGTGGCTTAAAATCAAGCCTTCGAAGGGCGTTATCCATAAGGGACTTTAATAGATACGAGGAAATCGTTCTATGTGCTCTCAAAGTCGAGATGGAGATTGGAGTAACCCATCAGTCATATGGGTTTGATAAGAAGAGGAAAATGGAATTCAAAGGAAAATCTAAAGAGCATACTGAAAAGAAGATGAGATTTCCCTTATGTTCAAAGTGTGGAAAGAAACATGGAGGGAGTTGTCTTAAAGGGACAAGTAAATGTTTCAAATGTGGAAAGGAAGGTCATCGGGCATTTGAATGCCACAATTATGGGAAGAAGATGTCTAATGATGCAAACAAAGGAAGGGATACACAGAATGAACCTACTACACTTGAATGTTTCATGTGCAAGGAGATGGGACATTATGCCAATAAATGCCCTAATATAAGGGTTGTTGATGATGATCGACATCAACAAAATCTTAAGGCTAAAGACAAAGGAAAGTCACATGCAATTTCTATCAGCGAGGTGGAGTACGATAACGATGTGGTGAAAGGTACACTTACCATCCACTATAAAGTATCAAATGTTTTATTTGATTCTAGATCCACCCACTCTTTTATTTCTGAAGATTTTTCTAAGGGTATCACCATATTACCTCAACAATTAGATATTAAGTTAGCTGTGACAACACCTAATGGCACAACAGTCGCATCAAAAGTTTATAATTCTTCCCTGATTGAAGTTTGTGGGAAAGTGCTTCCTGCAAATCTTGTGATCCTTCCTATAGTGGAATTTTATGTGATTCTTGGAATGGATTGGCTTTCTCTATATGGAGATCATATCAATTTCCAAATAAGGGAAGTCACATTTCATATTCCAGATCAATTTATGATCGTCTATCGATGCAAGGATGAACATAACCTTCCAGTGGAAATTTCTTCCATCTTATGGGTCTTGATTCCACTAAATGAGGGTAATTTATCTCAAATGGTTGGTGAGAAACTCACGATTAAGAATATTCCCATTGTACAGGAGTTTGATGATGTCTTTCCAGAGGAATTATCGGGTCTTCCACCAAATCGTGAAGTTGAGTTTTCAATAGAACTCATATCGGGTTCTTTGCTTATTTCAAAGACACCTTATAGAATGGACCCAATTAAGTTGCAGGAATTGAAGAAGCAACTCCAAGAGAATCTTGATAAGGGGTTCATACGCCCCAGTGCGTCACCTTGGGGAGCACCTGTTCTATTTGTTAAGAAGAAAGATGGATCAATGAGACTCTGCATTGATTATCGATAACTTAACAAGATCACTATCAAGAACAAATATCCTCTCCCACGCATTGATGACTTATTTGACCAACTACGAGGAGATCAATACTTTTCCAAGATTGATCTTCATTCAGGGTATCATCAATTAAGGGTCAAAAGGGGGGATATACCAGAGACAGCTTTCTGTACAAGGTATGGACACTATGAATTTATAGTGATGTCGTTTGGTCTTACTAATGCCCCTGCTATCTTCATGGATCTGATGAATAGAGTCTTTAGAGACTATCTTGATCAGTTTTTGGTAGTCTTTATAGATGATATTCTGGTATATTCAAAGAGCAAGGAAGAACATGAATATCACTTGATAATTATATTGAAGACCCTAAGAAAGGATAAGCTTTATGGCAAATTTATCAAGTGTGAATTTTGGCTTCAAAAAGTTGCATTTTTGGGTCACATAATCTCAAAAGAGGGGATATCTGTGGATCCAGCAAAAAAACAGGTTATCGAAAGATGGTCGAGACCAAAAACAGTAACTGAGATCTGAAGTTTTCTTGGTTTGGCTGGATATTATCGACGTTTTTTCAAAAAAAATTCACGATTATCTAATCCACTCACCAAGTTGACTCGGAAAGGAGTTAGGTTTGTCTGGACGGAGGAATGTGAAGAGAATTTCCAGGAGTTGAAAAGAAGGTTATCCAGTGCACCTGTGCTCATACTGCCTTGTAGTGGAGAAAGGTTTGTGATCTACAGTGATGCATCCAAGAAGGGATTGGGGTGTGTTCTTATGAAAATTATATGGTGATAGATTATGCCTCACGACAGTTGAAAATCCATGAGCAAAATTACCCAACTCATGATTTGGAGTTAGCTGCGGTAATCATTGCATTAAAGATTTGGAGGCATTATCTTTATGGTGAAAGGTGTGATATTTATACTGATCATAAAATTTTAAAGTATATTTTCACACAAAAGGAGCTGAATATGCGCCAAAGAATATATTTGGAGCTAATTAAGGATTATGACTGCTCAATCCATTACCACCCTGGGAAAGAAAACAAGGTGTTAGATGCATTAAGTCGAAAAGACCATGCTAGTTTATCCATGATGAGGATCACAAAAGATCCAATATTTATGGATTTACAAAGGATTTATCTTGGAATTATAATGGAAGGGGAAAAATCTTATCTTTCTCAAATGAATGTTCAACCATCTATACATGTGAAGATTAAAGAGGCACAGAAAGAAGATGTCGAGTTACAAAAGAAGGTGAGAAATGTTCCTGAATTCAACCTTGATTGTGATGGGATAATAAAGTTCATGAATCGGGTTTGTGTTCCTCCAATCCCCGAATTAAAGAAGGAGCTGCTGGATGAGGCTCATAGTTCTTCATTCTCTATTCATCCTGGAAGCACGAAGATGTATAGTGACACGAAAAAGTAGTTCTGGTGGGATGGCATGAAAAGAGATGTTGCTGAATATGTCTCTCGATGCTTGGTTTGTCAGCAAGTTAAAGCTGAGAGACAGAAGTCTAAGGGGATGTTACAACCATTACCTATACCCAAATGGAAATAGGAGAACATCACTATAGACTTTGTCACAGGACTTCCTAAAACATCCAAAGGCAATAATGCTATATGGGTCATAGTTGATCGTCTTACAAAGTCTTCATACTTTATCGCTATTAGAGAGGATTTCTCTTTGGATCAGCTTTCCAGGATATATGTGAAGTAAGTGGTAAGATTTCATGGAGTACCACTTTCTATTATATCTGATCAGGATCCGAGGTTTACCTCAAAGTTCTGGCGAAGTCTTCAGCATACTCTGGATACAGATTTGAGTTTCAGCACTTCTTATCATCTTCAAACAGACGGTCAGTCTGAGAGAAAAAATTCAAACTCTAGTATATATTTTGAGAGCTTGCTCTATGGATTTGAAAGGTGGTTGGGATCAACACCTACCTTTGGTGAAATTTTCTTATAATAATAGCTTTCACTCCAGTATTCAGATGGCTCCTTATGAAGCTCTTTATGGAAAGAAATGCAGGACTCCAACTTGCTGGGATGAAGTTGGGTAAAGAAATCTATTAGGACCTGATCTCATTGATGAAATGGCAGAAAAGGTCAGATCTATTCAACAAAACATAAGAGCAGCTCAGAGTCGACAGAAAAGTTATTTCGACAACCGAAGAAAAGACCTAGAGTTTGAAGTGGGTGATAAAGTTTTCTTACGAATATCTCCCTGGAAGAGGGTCATGAGATTTGGAAAGAAGGGGAAGTTGAGCCCTAGATATATCGGTCCTTTCGAAATACTGGATCGTGTTGGGAAGGTAGCTTATCGATTGGCGCTTCCACCGAATCTCTCTCAAGTTCAGGATGTGTTCCATGTATCTCTCCTGAGAAAGTACATACCTGATCCTTCACATGTACTTAGCTCAGAAGTTGTACCGCTGGAGCAAGATCTTTCTTATGAAGAACAGCCGATAGAGATTCTGGATCGTAGCAAAAAAGTCCTACGAAACAAGACCACTCGATTGGTGAAAGTTTTATGGAGGAAACACCAATTAGAAGAAGCTACATGGGAGCTTGAGGATATGATGAGGGAGAGGTATCCTCATATGTTTGTTACAAAGTGACGAATTTCGAGGGCGAAATTCATTTTAAGGGGGGTAGAATGTAACACCCGAGACTTTTATGTGAAATATTTTTTTTTATGTAATATAAATCATCAAAGAAATCCTTCACTACACACAACACTAGCTTGGCTTGCTTTACACGCAACCTCAGCCTTCCTCGATAGCTTGCGTCGTACGCAATACCGAGTTTCACTAAACAATGATATACTATTAAAATATTATTAAAACTAGCCGTTATGAATAGTAATAACCACTTTTTAAAATTTTATATATTTTATTTTTCAAAATGGATTTAATTTTTGGATTCTAAATATCGAAATTAGCCTAGGGTGAAATTTTGGTATTTTTCTGAAAACTTTCAATTTTTGATGAATAGTGAAACCACTAAGTGGTAGTTAAAAAACTGAATTTTTCATAAAACTTAATTTTACTGCTTCTGTGAGTGGAATTTTGAAAATCTGAGAGACACGGTTGATGTCAGTAAGTAAAATGTGGTTCAATGAGATGAAAATAATTTTTGGTGAATAGTAACTTTTTACTTTTATTTACCACGGTTAAAAGTAAATAGGGTAATTAAGGGTAAAAATGATATTATTATTACCCTAACACATGTCCTAATTCTATTGGACAAGTTTAATTCGACCAAAAAAAACCTTAGGAATAAAATATGACCATTTAGGCCCACTTGGATTAGATTAGGACATTTCTTATTAATTTATTTAAAGAAGGGTTAAAATAGTTAAAATCAAAGTTTAATAAGAAAATCATTTTTAATATATGGTTATACATAAGATAAAATCGACTATAAATATTCATTATAAATCTAAAAATATTTCCTACATAATTATATTTTATTTGTAATTTTTAGACGTTATATAATTTAATTTATTTATGACACAAATATGATGCAGTAATTATCTTATTAATGCAATATTGACATAATTGATGTTATAAATACCCAAATAAATGTAATTTGATACTTTTTATGAATTACAATAATTTTATAGGTTAATATGACATGTTAGTATTGATTTAATTAACTTTTTTCTAACTAATAATTTTGTGGTGATTTTCAAAAAAATCAATTACTAAATAGTGTCCAAATTGACATAAAATAGTTTTTTTAAAAAATATTATATTAGTAATTGTTATTTTATTCTTAAAAATCTAAGGTTCGGCAAAATGACTTAGATAAGGTTATATATATTAATAATAAACAACTTGGGGTTCATTTGGCTGCTTATAGTAAGTTTATTAACCTTATAGTATAAGAACACAAGAAGACACGGTAAAAGTAAAATTATTTAACTTAATGTTAAATATAAATGATAAGGTTAAAATAGGAATCTAAACTTGTCTAAATTCTATTTCATGAAAGTATTTCGACCCATCCCCACCTTATCTTCGAAATAAATCAATTTGGAGCTATTTAAAACCTAATTTGACTTTATAATAAAATAATAGTTTTAGTTATTCCAAAGGTGCCCCTCTCCTCCCTTATAAAAGGGCACCTCCTCCCCCTCTTTCTCACACCACTTTGAGCCTTCAAGCTCGGCCAAACCCTGTCAATATCTTCTCTAAACTTCCCTAGAGACATCCTAGAGGTCCTGGTCTTATTCAAAGACCAATTTTATTTCCCTAAAAGGAGGTCTCAAAGAAGCACTTCAAAGAAGAGGTAATGTCCGTTACCGATTCTTTCATCTTTGTTTCTTCTTCCACTTCTTCTTATTTAGTTGTTTCATTATGAAGTAATAACATCAGTATCACTCATATACTTATATGCTATTATAAGTATGAAACAACCCTATTTCACCATCTATCCATCCTACGGAAAAAGAAATCACCGTGCGTGCGTACGTACGGAATACCATCTCCACGCCGTGGTGTAATCTATTTTCCACCACCACCTTACTTGGATGGGTATAATGGTGTAAATAATGACTATATAAGACTATTATAAAGTGATATTGATTCTAAAATAGTATACATACACTCCAATACAATTCCACGATCATAGGAACGATATCATCACTCGTGCGTACGTACGGAATACCATCTCCACGATGTGATGCGACTCATTCTACATGGTCTTCATTGAATAATGATTATATAAATGAATTGAATGAATGAATATGATATATATTACACTAATACCATTCTGGAAATTAGGTATCTATAACCTAAAGAGAAGAATAAGAATTTATTCGACAAAACACGCATAAGAACAAAAAGTAATAAACACCCGAATAACAACTAGTAATGAAATATTACTAATAAGAAGCTAATAATATTACCATATATGATATCATAACAATAAGTATGATTCTGGAATAAGTCAATAACATTATTTAAATCATTATACAGGAGGTTCAAACACTTACGAAGCAAATCGGACCTAAGGTAAGGGAAAATATCACAATCTCATTTTTATCCGAGATTGTTTATACTTTGGTATTTACTGGGGTGTATTTTATCATCCACATACATGTTTCCTCAATATGTAATATTATTTCCATCCACCTACAATTGTTTAAATCCAATTTTACCCTTCGGTGAGTTTTTAGTAAAAGATATGAAAGGAATCTTTTGTCGTTTTTCATACGAGGTACTTTTTGACTTTTCCGACAAAAGTATGAGAAGAATGTTTTTTTTACTTATACAGCATGAATGGATTTTTAAAACATTATTTCCAAGAAGATTCCTTTACAAGTTTTCAATCTTATTTTTAATCAACATCTTTTAGTTTAAAATTGTATGACATGTTAATAAAGGAAAAATGTTTTTGAAGTAGAAAGGATATTTTCCTCAAGAATGGAGTTCAAGTGTTTTATCAAAATTATTTTCCTTCTAAGATAATATAAGGTTCTGTTTCTATCCCTATTTTTACATTGAATTGATTATTTTATGATGTCCTTTTATCTTATATGGATTATGGCATGATGTTTAAGATTCCCATTTTTATTACATGGGTTATGCTATGATGTATGGTTTATGATTTTGTGGCACACATAAGAATGGTATCATTATGAGATGGGTTGGACCTATATCTCCCTCAAATGCATTGGGTAAATATTTTATATCTCATGAGATAGACATGGCTGGAACGGCAGGTTAAACTGGTTCAGTGAAACAGGACTGAAATGAGGAATGAACTCGGTTCAAAAATGGACTTTGTCCACTAAGATAGTCTTGGCAATGAGTCTTGACTAATAAGAAATGATTATCTATGATTATGTGTGTATGCCTCAAAGTTTCATGTTTTAATTTATGATTATTGGGATTACATTTCACTATTATGATTTGTCCCATGTTATGAAATTACGATCTCTTTTGCAGGTTAAGATTTCCAAAAGTTATGTTCTTAAGTATATGATGTGATTGATATTTCTTTTGTTTAAACTTCCTGAGCATTTGAGCTCACCCTTTTGTATGTTTTGTTTCCCCAGGTCAGTAATAAGGTTATTAAGTAGGATATGCCAAAAAGGGACTCTAGATATGGTGAAATAAGTGGGAGGAAAAGTTGATGCTTTATGAACCAGTTGTTTATATTTCCCAGTTTCTAAAGACTCTATACCTATACGGTCCTTTCCTGGTTTTGTTTTATGTTGTAATAAGTGTGCTTCAATTTTTGAAGTACTAACAATGTATGTAAAGTATGGGTCGTTATAGTTGGTATCAGAGGAAAGGTATAGTCAACCTTTGGAAACTAGGATGTGAAATCCTTAGTAAGAACCCTAAGGTTGAGTCTAAGAATAGAACACAATCTTAGTGTTTTAGAAATGGCCATGAATAACCTAGGATAAGACCTTAAGTGTGAAATTTTATTCTTGATTATGTGGTTTTCCTATTATAATTAGTGTTGCTCACACTACTCTTCTTGGTTTTAGTCAATGGCCGGAACCCGAAGGAATCGTGTTAATGTGGAATGCAACGGTCAATGCAATGATTGTCCCCCTGACCAACCAAATGTTATGGGAGCTGGAATGCAAAATCTTGTAGCCATGCTCACACAACTTTCTCAAGCTATGAATCATGCAGGACTTCCAAACAAGAAAAGGAAGGAGCAAAATTCTATTGAATCCTTCATGAGACAGTGTCCTCCTTCATTCAGCGGGTCTATTGATCCATTAGTTGCTGAACAATGGATTAGTACTACAGAAAAGATATTTTCAATTATTCAATGTTCTGAGCATGATAAAGTCATCTTAGCAGTGTATCGTTTGGAAGGTGATGTTGATCAATGGTGGAATCTTATTAAGAATACGAGGCAAAGTGATGAAATTGAGTCCATGGAATGGGACGAGTTCAAGAACTTATTTTTCAATAAGTACTTCCCTCGTATTCTCCAAAAAAAAGATGGAGAAAGAGTTTCTTGAACTGAAGCAAAAGGATGATGAATCTGTTGGTACTTATGAAGCAAATTTTACAAGACTTGTAAGGTACGCTTCTGGTATTTTTATCCAACCTGAGAGTAAGATCGATCGATTCTTTAGTGGCTTAAAATCAAGCCTTTGAAGGGCGTTAGCCATAAGGGACTTTAATAGATACGATGAAATCGTTCGATGAGCTCTCAAAGTTGAGATAGAGATTGGAGTAACCCATCAGTCATATGGGTTTAATAAGAAGAGGAAAATGGAATTCAAAGGAAAATCTAAAGAGCACACTGAAAAGAAGATGAGCTTTCCCTTATGTTCAAAGTGTGGAAAGAAACATGGAGGGAGTTGTCTTAAAGGGACAAGTAAATGTTTCAAATGTGGAAAGGAAGGTCATCGGGCATTTGAATGCCACAATGATGGGAAGAAGATGTCCAATGATGCAAACAAAGGAAGGGATACACAGAATGAACCTACTACACTTCAATGTTTCAAGTGCAAGGAGATGGGGCATTATGCCAATAAATTCCCTAATCCAAGGGTTGTTGATGATGATCGACATCAACAAAATCTTAAGTCTAAAGACAAAGGAAAGTCACATGAAATTTCTATCAGTGAGGTGGAGTACGATAACGATATGGTGAAAGGTACCCTTACCATCCACTCTAAAGTAGCAAATGTTTTATTTGATTCTGGATCCACCCACTCTTTTATTTATGAAGATTTTTCTAAGGGTATCACCGTATTACCTCAACAATTAGATGTTCAGTTAGTTGTGACAACACCTAATGGCACAACAGTCGCATCAAAAGTTTATAATTCTTCCTTGATTGAAGTTTGTGGGAAAGTGATTCCTGCAATTCTTGTTATCCTTTCTATAGTAGAATTTTATGTGATTCTTGGCATGGATTGGCTTTCTCTATATGGAGCTCATATCAATTTCCAAAGAAGGGAAGTCACATTTCATATTCCAGATCAATCTATGATCGTCTATCGATGCAAGGATGAACATAACCTTCCAGTGGAAATTTCTTCCATCTTATGGGTCTTGATTCCACGAATGAGGGTTATTTATCTCAAATGGTTGGTGAGAAACTCAGGATTAAGAATATTCCCATTGTACGGGAGTTTGATGATGTCTTTCCGGAGGAATTACCGGGTCTTCCACCAAATCGTGAAGTTGAGTTTTCAATAGAACTTGTACCGGGTGCTTTGCCTATTTCAAAGACACCTTATAGAATGGCCCCAATTGAGTTGCAGGAATTGAAGAAGCAACTCCAAGAGAATCTTGATAAGGGGTTCATACGCCCTAGTGCGTCACCTTGGGGAGCACCTGTTCTATTTGTTAAGAAGAAAGATGGATCAATGAGACTCTGCATTGATTATCGAGAACTTAACAAGATCACTATCAAGAACAAATATCCTCTCCCATGCATTGATGACTTATTTGACCAACTACGAGGAGCTCAATACTTTTCCAAGATTGATCTTCGTTCAGGGTATCATCAATTAAGGGTGAAAAGGGAGGATATACGAAATACGGCTTTCCGTACAAGGTATGGACACTATGAATTTATAGTGATGTCGTTTGGTCTTACTAATGCCCCTACTATCTTCATGGATCTGATGAATAGAGTCTTTAGAGACTATCTTGATCAGTTTGTGGTAGTCTTTATAGACGATATTTTGGTATATTCAAAGATCAAGGAAGAACATTAATATCACTTGAGAATTATATTGAAGACCCTAAGAAAGGAGAAGCTTTATTCCAAATTTACCAAGTGTGAATTTTGGCTTCAAAAAGTTGCATTTTTGGGTCACATAATCTCAAAAGAGGGGATATCTCTGGATCCAGCAAAAACAGAGGTTATCGAAAGATGGTCGAGACCAAAAACAGTAACTGAGATCTGATGTTTTCTTGGTTTGTCTGGATATTATCGATGTTTTGTGAAAAAAATTTCACGATTATCTAATCCACTCACCAAGTTGACTCGGAAAGGAGTTAAGTTTGTCTGGACGGAGGAATGTGAAGAGAATTTCCAGGAGTTGGAAAGAAGGTTATCCAGTGCACCTGTGCTCACACTTCCTTGTAGTGGAGAAAGGTTTGTGATCTACAGTGATGCATCCAAGAAGGGATTGGGGTGTGTTCTTATGCAAAATGATATGGTGATAGATTATGCCTCACGACAGTTGAAAATCCACGATCAAAATTAACCAACTCATGATTTTGAGTTAGTTGCGGTAATATTTGCATTAAAGATTTGGAGGCATTATCTTTATGGTGAAAGGTGTGATATTTATACTGATCATAAAAGTTTAAAGTATATTTTCACACAAAAGGAGCTGAATATGCTCCAAAGAAGATGGTTGGAGATAATTAAGGATTATGACTGCTCAATCCATTACCACCCTGGGAAAGCAAACAAGGTGTCAGATGCAATAAGTCGACAAGACCATGCTAGTTTATCCATGATGAGGATCACAAAAGATCCAATATTTATGGATTTACAAAGGATGGATCTTGGAATTATAATGGAAGGGGAAAAATCTTATCTTTCTCAAATGAATGTTCAACCATCTATACATGTGAAGATTAAAGAGGCACAGAAAGAAGATGTCGAGATACAAAAGAAGGTGAGAAATGTTCCTGAATTCAACCTTGATTGTGATGGGATAATAAAGTTCAGGAATCGGGTTTGTGTTCCTCCCATCCCCGAATTAAAGAAGGAGCTGCTGGATGAGGCTCATAGTTCTTCATTCTCTATTCATCCTGGAAGCACGAAGATGTATAGGGACCTGAAAGAGTACTTCTGGTGGGATGGCATGAAAAGAGATGTTGTTGAATACGTTTCTCGATACTTGGTTTGTCAGCAAGTTAAAGCTGAGAGACAGAAGTCTAAGGGGATGTTACAACCATTACCCATACCCGAATGGAAATGTGAGAACATCACTATGGACTTTGTCACAAGACTTCCTAAAACATCCAAAGTCAATAATGCTATCTGGTTCATAGTTGATCATCTTACAAAGTCTTCATACTTCATCGCTATTAGAGAGGATTTCTCTCTGGATCAGCTTGCCAGGATATATGTGAAGGAAGTGTTAAGATTTCATGGCACACCACTTTCTATTATATCTGATCAGGATCCGAGGTTTACCTCAAAGTTCTGGTGAAGTCTTCAGCATACTCTGGATACAGAGTTGAGTTTCAACACTGCTTATCATCCTCAAACAGACGGTCAGTCTGAGAGAACAATTCAAACTCTAGAAGATATGTTGAGAGCTTTCTCTATGGATTTGAAAGGTGGTTGGGATCAACACCTACCTTTGGTGGAATTTTCTTATAATAATAGCTTTCACTCCAGTATTCAGATGGCTCCTTATGAAGCTCTTTATGGAAAGAAATGCAGGACTCCAAATTGCTGGGATGAAGTTGGGGAAAGAAAGCTATTAGGACCTGATCTCGTTGATGAAATGGCAGAAAAGCTCAGATCTATTCAACAACACATAAGAGCAGCTCAGAGTCGACAGAAAAGTTATGCCGACAACCGAAGAAAAGACCTAGAGTTTGAAGTTGGTGATAAATTGTTCTTACGAATATCTCCCTGGAAGAGGTCCATGAGATTTGGAAAGAAGGGGAAGTTGATACCTAGATATATCGGTCCTTTCGAAATACTGGATCGTGTTGGGAAGGTAGCTTAACGATTATCACTTCCACCGAATATCTCTCAAGTTCACGATGTGTTCCATGTATCTCTTCTGAGAAAGTATATACCTGATCCTTCTCATGTACTTAGCTCAGAAGTTGTACCGCTGGAGCAAGATCTTTCTTATAAAGAACAGCCGATAGAGATTCTGGATCGTAGCGAAAAAGTCCTACGAAACAAGACCACTCGATAGGTGAAAGTTTTATAGAGGAACCACCAATTAGAAGAAGCTACATGGGATCTTGAGGATATCATGAGCGATAGTTATCATCATCTGTTTGTTACAAAGTGACGAATTTCGAGGGCGAAATTCATTTTAAGGGGGGTAGAATGTAACACCCGAGACTTTTATGTGAAATATTTTGTTTTTATGTTACATAAATCCTCAAAGGAATCTTTCACTACACACAACACTAGCTTGGCTTTCTTTACAGGCAACTGCGGCCTTCCTCGATAGCTTGCGTCGTACGCAATACCGAGTTTCACTAAACAATGATATGCTATTAAAATATTATTAAAACTAGCCGTTATGAATAGTAATAACCACTTTTTGAAATTTTATAAATTTTATTTTTCAAAATGGACTTCATTTTTGGATTCGGAATATCGAAATTAGCCTAGGGTGAAATTTTGGTATTTTTCTAAAAACTTTCAATTTTTGATGAATTGTGAAACCACTAAGTGGTAGTTAAAAAACTGAATTTTTCATAAAACTTAATTTTACCGCTTCTGTGAGTGGAATTTGGAAAATCCGAGAGACACGGTTGATGTCAGTAAGTAAAATATGGTTCAATGAGATGAAAATAATTTTTTGTGAATAGTAACTTTTTGCTTTTATTTACCACGGTTAAAAGTAAATAGGGTAATTAAGGGTAAAAATGATATTATTATTACCCTAACACATGTTATAATTATATTGGACAAGTGTAATTCGACCAAAAACAACCTTAGGAATAAAATATGACCATTTAGGCCTACTTGGATTAGATTAGGACATTTATTATTAATTTATTTAATGAATGGTTAAAATAGTTAAAATCAATGTTTAATAAGAAAATCATTTTTAATATATGGTTATACATAAGATAAAATCGACTATAAATATTCATTAGAAATATAAAAAGATTTCCTACATAATGATATTTTATTTGTAATTTTTATACGTTATATAATTTAATTTATTTATGACACAAATATGATGCAGTAATTATCTTATTAATGAAATATTGACATAATTGATGTTATAAATACCCAAATAAATGTAATTTAAGACTTTTTATGAATTCAAATAATTTTATAGGTTTTATTGATTTAATTAACTTTGTTTGAACTAATCATTCTGTTATGATTTTCACAAAAATCAATTACTAAATAGTTTCAAAATTGACATAAAATAGATTTTAAAACAAATATTATATTAGTAATTGTTATTTTATTCCTAAAAGTATAAGGTTCGGCCAAATGAATTATATATGATTATATATATTAATAATAAACAACTTGGGGTTGGTTTGGCTGGTTATATTAAGTTTATTAACCTTATAGTATAAGAACACAAGAAGACACGGTAAAAGTAAAATTATTTAACTTAATGTTAAATCTAAATTATAAGGTTAAAATAGGAACCTAAACTTTCCTAAATTATATTTTATGAGAGTATTTCGACCCATCCCCACCTTAGCTTTGAAATAAATCAATTTGGAGCTATTTAAAACCGAATTTGACTTTATAATAAAATAATAGTTTTAGTTATTCCAAAGGTGGCTCTCTCCTCCCTTATAAAAGGGCACCTCCTCCCCCTCTTGCTCACACCACTTTGAGCCTTCAAGATCGGCCAACCCCTGACAATATCTTCTCTCCACTTCCCTAGAGACATCCTATAGGTCCTGGTCTTCTTCAAAGACCAATTTTAGTACCCTAAAAGGAGGTCTCAAAGAAGCACTTCAAAGAAGAGTTAATGTCCGTTACCGATTCTTTTATATTTATTTCTTCTTCCACTTATTATTATTTAGTTGTTTAATTATGAAGTAATAACATCAGTATCACTCATATACTGATATGTTATTATAAGTATGAAACAACCCTATTTCACCATCTATCCATCCTATGGAAAAATAAATCACCGCGCGTGCGTTCGTACGGAATACCGTCTCCACACCTCGGTGTAATCTATTTTCCACCACCACCTTACTTGGATGGGTATAATGGTGTAAATAATGACTATATATGACTATTATAAAGTGATATTGATTCTGAAATAGTATACATACACTCCAATACAATTCCACGATCATAGGAACGATATCATCACTCGTGCGTGCGTACGGAATACCGTCTCCACGATGTGATGCGACTCGTTCTACATGATCTTCATTGCATAATGATTATATAAATGAATTGAATGAATGAATATGATATATATTACACTAATACCATTCTGTAAATGAGGTATATATAACCTAAAGAGAAGAATAAGAATTTATTCGACAAAACACGCATAAGAACAAAAAGTAATAAACACCCGAATAACAAGTAGTAATGAAATATTACTAATAAGAAGCTAAGAATATGACCATATATGATATCATAACAATAAGTATGATTATTGAATAAGTCAATAACCTTATTTAAATCATTATACAGTAGGTTCAAACACTTACGAAGCAAATCGGACCTAAGGTAAGGGAAAATATCACAATCTCATTTTTATTCGAGATTGTTTATACTTTGGTATTTATTGGGGTGTATTTTATCATCCACATCCATGTTTCCTCAATATGTAATCTCATTTCCATCCACCTACAATTTTTTAAATCCAATTTTACCCTTCGGTGAGTTTTTAGTAAAAGATATGAAAGGAATCTTTTGTCGTTTTTCATACGAGGTACTTTTTGACTTTTCCGACAAAAGTACGAGAAGAATGTTTTTTTTTAACTTATATGGCATGAATGGATTTTTAAAACATTATTTCCAAGAATCTTCCTTTACAAGTTTTCAAGCTTATTTTTAATCAACATCTTTTAGGTTAAAATTGTAGGACATGTTAAGAAAGTAAAAATGTTTTTGAAGTAGAAAGGATATTTTCCTCAAGAATGGAGTTCAAGTGTTTTATCAAAATTATTTTCCATCTAATATAATATAAGGTTCTATTTCTATCCCTATTTTTACATTGAATTGATTATGTTATGATGTCCTTTTATCTTATATGGATTATGGCATGATGTTTAAGATTCCCATTTTTATTACATGGGTTATGCTATGATGTATGGTTTATGATTTTGTGGCACACATAAGAATGGTATCATTATGAGATGGGTGGGACCTATATCTCCCTCCAATGCATTGGGTAAATATTTTATATCTCATGAGATAGACATGGCTGGAACGGTAGGTTAAACTGGTTCAGTGAAACAGGACTGAAATGAGGAATGAACTCGGTTCAGAATTGGACTTTGTCCACTAAGATAGTCTTGGCAATGAGTCTTGACTAATAAGAAATGATTATCTATGATTATGTGTGTATGCCACAAATTTTCATGTTTTAAGTTATGATTATTGGGATTACATTTCACTACTATGATTTATCCCATGTTATGAAATTACAATCTCTTTTGCAGGTTAAGATTTCCAAAAGTTATGTTCTTAAGTATATGATGTGATTGATATTTCTTTTGTTTACCCTTACTGAGCATTTGAGATCACCCTTTTGTATGTTTTATTTCCCCAGGTCAGTAAAAAGGTTATTAAGTAGGATATTCCAAAAAGGGACTCTAGATATGATGAAATAAGTGGGAGGAAAAGTTGATGATTTATGAACCAGTTGTTTATATTTCCCAGTTTCTAAAGACTCTATACCTATACGGTCCTTTCCTAGTTTTGTTATATGTTGTAATAAGTGTGCTTCAATTTTTGAAGTACTAACAATGTATGTAAAGTATGGGTCATTATAGTTGGTATCAGAGGAAAGGTATAGTCAACCTTTGGAAACTAGGATGTGAAAGCCTTAGTAAGAACCCTAAGGTTAAGTCTAATCATAGAACACAATCTTAGTGTTTTAGAAATGGCCATGAATAACCTAGGATAAGACCTTAAGTGTGAAATTTTATTCTTGATTATGTGGTTTTCCTATTATAATTAGTGTTGCTCACACTATTCTTCTTGGTTTTAGTCAATGGCTGGAACCCGAAGGAACCGTGTTAATGCGGAATGTGACGGGAAATGCAATGATTGTCCCCCTGAGCAACCAAACGTTATGGGAGCTGGAATGAAAAATCTTGTAGCCATGCTCACACAACTTTCTCAAGCTATGAATCATGCAGGAATTCCAAACAAGCAAAGGAAGTAGCAACATTCTGTTGAATCCTTCATGAGACAGTGTCCACCTTCATTCAGCGGGTCTACTGATCCATTAGTTGCTGAACAATGGATTAGTACTACTGAAAAGATATTTTCAATTCTTCAATGTTCTGAGCATGATAAAGTCATCTTAGCAGTGTATCGTTTGGAAGGTGATGTTGATCAATGGTGGAATCTTATTAAGAATACGAGGCAAAGGGATGAAATTGAGTCCATGGAATGGGACAAGTTCAAGAACTTATTTTTCAATAAGTACTTCCCTCGTATTCCCCGAAAAAAGATGGAGAAAGAGTTTATTGAACTGAAGCAAAAGGATGATGAATCTATTGGTACCTATGAAGCAAATTTTACAAGACTTGCAAGGTACGCTTCTGGTATTATTATCCAACCTGAGAGTAAGATCGATCGATTCTTTAGTGGATTAAAATCAAGCCTTCGAAGGGCGTTATCCATAAGGGACTTTAATAGCTACGAGGAAATCGTTTGATGTGCTCTCAAAGTCAATATGGATATTGGAGTAACCCATCAGTCATATGGGTTTGATAAGAAGAGGAAAATGGAATTCAAAGGAAAATCTAAAGAGCACACTGAAAAGAAGATGAGCTTTCCCTTATGTTCAAAGTGTGGAAAGAAACACGGAGGGAGTTGTCTTAAAGGGACAAGTAAATGTTTCAAATTTGGAAAGGAAGGTCATCGGGCATTTGAATGCCACAATGATGGGAAGAAGATGTCTAATGATGCAAACAAAGGAAGGGATACACAGAATGAACCTACTACACTTCAATGTTTCAAGTGCAAGGATATGGGGCATTATTCCAATAAATTCCCTAATCCAAGGGTTGTTGATGATGATCGACATCAAAAAAATCTTAAGGCTAAATTCAAAGGAAAGTCACATGCAATTTCTATCAGTGAGGTGGAGTACGATAACGATGTGGTGAAAGGTACACTTACCATCCACTCTAAAGTATCAAATGTTTTATTTGATTCTGGATCCACCCACTCTTTTATTTCTGAAGATTTTTCTAAGGGTATCACCGTATTACCTCAACAATTAGATGTTCAGTTAGTTGTGACAACACCTAATGGCACAACAGTCACATCAAAAGTTTATAATTCTTCCCTGATTGAAGTTTGTGGGAAAGTGCTTCCTGCAAATCTTGTGATCCTTCCTATAGTGGAATTTGTTTTGATTCTTGGCATGGATTGGCTTTCTCTAAATGGAGCTCATATCAATTTCCAAAGAAGGTAAGTCACATTTCATATTCCAAATCAATCTATGATCATCTATCGATGCAAGGCTGAACATAACCTTCCAGTGGAAATTTCTTCCATATTATGGGTCTTGATTCCACTAATGAGGGTTATTGATCTCAAATGGTTGGTGAGAAACTCAGGATTAAGAATATTCCCATTGTATGGGAGTTTGATGATGTCTTTCCAGAGGAATTATCGGGTCTTCCACCAAATCGTGAAGTTGAGTTTTCAATAGAACTCGTTCCGGGTGCTTTGCCTATTTCAAATACACCTTATAGAATGGCCCCAATTGAGTTGCAGGAATTGAAGAAGCAACTCCAAGAGAATCTTGATAAGGGGTTCATATGCCCTAGTGCGTCACCTTGGGGAGCGCCTGTTCTATTTGTTAAGAAGAAAGATGGATCAATGAGACTCTGCATTGATTATCGAGAACTTAACAAGATCACTATCAAGAACAAATATCCTCTCCCACGCATTGATGACTTATTTGACCAACTACAAGGAGCTCAATACTTTTCCAAGATTGATCTTTGTTCAGGGTATCATCAATTAAGGTTCAAAAGGGAGAATATACCAAATATGGATTTCCGTACAAGGTATGGACACTATGAATTTATAGTGATGCTGTTTGGTCTTACTAATGCCCCTACTATCTTCATGGATCTGATGAATAGAGTCTTTAGAGACTATCTTGATCATTTTGTGGTAGTCTTTATAGACGATATTCTGGTATATTCAAAGCGCAAGGAAGAACATGAAGATCAATTTAGAATTATATTTAAGACCCTAATAAAGGAGAAGCTTTATACCAAATTTACCAAGTGTGAATTTTGGCTTCAAAAAGTTTCATTTTTGGGTCACATAATCTCAAAAGAGTGGATATCTGTGGATCCAGCAAAAATAGAGGTTATCAAAAGATGGTCGAGACCAAAAACAGTAACTGAGATCTGAAGTTTTCTTGGTTTGGCTGGATATTATCGACTTTTTGTGAAAAAAATTTCACGATTATCTAATCCACTCACCAAGTTGACTCGGAAAGGAGTTAAGTTTGTCTGGACGGAGGAATGTGAAGAGAATTTCCAGGATTTCAAAAGAAGGTTATCCAGTGCACCTGTGCTCACACTGCCTTGTAGTGGAGAATGGTTTGTGATCTACAGTGATGAAACCAAGAAGGGATTGGGGTGTGTTCTTATGCAAAATGATATGGTGATAGATTATGCCTCACGACAGTTGAAAATCCATGAGCAAAATTACCCAACTCATGATTTGGATTTAGCTGCGGTAATCTTTGCATTAAAGATTTGGAGGCATTATCTTTATGGTGAAAGGTGTGATATTTATACTGATCATAAAAGTTTAAAGTATATTTTCACACAAAAGAAGCTGAATATGCGCCAAAGAAGATGGTTGGAGCTAATTAAGGATTATGACTGCTCAATCCATTACCACCCTGGGAAAGAAAACAAGGTGTCAGATGCATTAAGTCGATAAGACCATGCTAGTTTATCCATGATGAGGATCAAAAAAGATCCAATATTTATGGATTTACAAAGGATGGATCTTGGAATTATAATGGAAGGGGAAAAATCTTATCTTTCTCAAATGAATGTTCAACCATCTATACATGTAAAGATTAAAGAGGCACAGAAAGAAGATGTCGAGTTACAAAAGAAGGTGAGAAATGTTCCTTAATTCAACCTTGATTGTGATGGGATAATAAAGTTCAGGAATCGGGTTTGTGTTCCTCCCATCCCCGAATTAAAGAAGGAGCTGCTGGATGAGGCTCATAGTTCTTCATTCTCTATTCATCCTGGAAGCACGAAGATGTATAGGGACCTGAAAGAGTACTTCTGGTGGGATGGAATGAAAAGAGATGTTTCTGAATATGTCTCTCGATGCTTGGTTTGTCAGCAAGTAAAAGCTGAGAGACAGAAGTCTAAGGGGATGTTACAACCATTACCCATACCCGAATGTGTAACGCCCTGACCCCAGCTACCCAGAGTCGGTGCACTACTTCGTAACATTGGCATGATCACAAAAGATCAAGTCTCGAAAGACCGATTAGTTTAGTAGCCTTAGAAACACTAGATACATTCGTAAACGTTACATTACATCATAAAGTGGAAAACAACAATAACAAAGTCTCCATAGTCCACACTCATATTCTCTTCTCACAATCTCTGCAAGTCATTCATAAAATACTTCTTCACATCCTGGAAAATATTAAAACATTGAAAGGGGTGAGCTCAGATGCTCAGTAAGGATAACAATATTGCGGAAGCTTTCATAAATAAACATAAAAATTTAAGGCAATGTATAACTAAAACAAAAGCCTTTTAAACTTGAACATCAACATAATATGGAAAAAGTAAAATGAGATAATTCCATTCACTTCTTCACATGGATATTCTACTGGTCGAATAATCACATTCAATATCAATAACCACTTTCATAATGAGGGAATGTATAATGCCAGACATTCTGAAACATTTTGTCAAGGCCTCGGCCAAGACGTCTAAAATGATTAAGGCCTCGGCCAAAACCATAAATCAAATTGGGAAAGGGCCTCGGCCAATTCCACGTCTAGTTGTCTCATGAGACCTACCGATGCATCGAGGAGCTATAGCGGGCTCCACCCGTCACTTATTAAGTCCAATACATTCCTCATATGAATAGGTTTAAACATATCATAAACCATAATATAATCGTATCAAATAAAACATAACATTTCCACATTTCAATCACAAGATATCAATACAACTCATTGATATAATAAAAACTCTTTCAAAACCATTTTCAATACCAAAATAAAAGAAAGTTAAAACTTTGTATTTATTTTTCATTAAAAAAAAGATGGCTTGTAGAGAAAGCCGAAACTCAAATAATGGTCACGGCGGCGGAGAAGTCATTGTCGCCGCATACGTATGACAAAAACATTCCCTTTTGTCGTTTATTAAACTCTTCGTATAAAAAAGATTCCTTTTGAATAAACGTAAAAGTCAAAGGGGTTTATACACCGTATAAAAGAAAGTTGTGTATAAAACCAAATATGCCTCAATGAAAGGAGATTGAGAAAAAGTCCTTAAAAAGATCATTTTTAAAATAAAATAGATCTATTATGTGTATTCACTATAAGTACACATAAAGAAAGTACAAATACAAGATAGGACATAATAATATCATGACATAATTTGAAAGTAGGAGATTAACCCAAAGAATGGAAATTGGGTTAAGAAGTTCCCTTACCTTGTGTCCGACTTGACTCAACCGTTCTTTAACCTCCTGAATAATAAACTAGAGTTAATATCTACCTTATTAAGAAAAATTTTAAATTTCATTATCCTTTTTATATTACTTATTACAATGTTATGAACATCATGTAATTATTTAAGTTAATAACGGTCGTTTTGTCGATCTTTGGTAACTTGAGTCAACAATAAACTTCTTATAATTACAAGTTGTTCATGTGGTTGAATATCCATTATATCCAGAATTATATTCATGATTTAGATGTCATATATATCTTATATATCCAGTATATACATTCATTTATAATATTACGTAACATTTAGAGGTAAGAAATGAAATGCACCGTTCATGGAGACGGTAAGCCGTACGTACGCATGAACGCTACTTTCATTTCAATTTCATATTTAATGGAACTAAATCATAATGATATAAATGTATAATATAATTCCAGTATAATATAGTGTATAATACCATTTTCTTCATCCTTTATACATCCCACATATGGCATTAACGATTCAAATCACTTTGAGGGGGCGGTAGTCCGCACTTCCTAAAATGAAATTATCGCGTTTTACCCATAATGGAAATCATAAAGTATGCCATAAATGAGAAATACAGAAGCATAAGTAAAACATAAACATATTATATATCATATATAAAAATAGTTACATCATAATGGCCACCTTTGAAGGTGTTATATGAGTGTTGAACAATCATCGTTTCGTGAGGCAGAAATTCTCCATCCACAGAAACCGTATGTTCTTTAACCATTAGATGTAGGTGTGTGTAAGTTTAGATCGAATAATTCTTATAACAACATCCTAGTATATTGAGGATACTGGTGTTGTTATAAAAGAAATGAATAAAAATATTTTAGGGGGTTGGAGAAGAAAAATAAAACAAAACAACATTAGAAAAGACATTACCTCAAAATCGGGTAACTCTTTTTGATTTGAGCCAAAGGCTTCCTTGGGAAGAGTTATGCCCAAAGTAAGGCTTCTAGGAGTAAGAGGGGGAAGTTGGGAGAGTATTTGGGCAGAGTTTGACCGAGCCAAATGGCTTGAAGGTGTGAATAAGGTGGGAGAGGTGGGGGCCTTTTATAAGTGGAGAGGAGGGGCTCTTTTGGAAAGATTGAAATGTTACATTATTACACAATGCTTTTCGGATTCTAAAGGTCCCACACTTATATAATTCGTGGATAAGGTGATAAGGGTTCGAAATCTATACATCCAATAGTCTTTGGACAAGTGTAAGCCTTGGATTTTACATTATCTTTTCATTTTATTAAAATCGTTAAATAATGAGGTCATCGCTGCATCATAATTATGTCATAAATAATTTAATTTATTTAATGATGAAAAATTATAATAAAAATACTATGATGTAGGAAATCTTTTTAGATTTCTAATTAATATTTATAGTCAAAATATGTACTTGTGTAACCCCACTTAAAAAATGTTTTAGTAAAACAACTCATGTTTGTGTCAATTTAATTTTATCATTAAATAAATATATATTAATGTCATTTTCCAACTAAAGTGGCTCCATGGGGTCCCCAAGTTGACCCATGGGTTGTCTTGGTCGGCCATGACTCATCCAATAGGAGTAGGACAAGTGTCATTCTCACCTCATATTATTAAAACCTTATTTGTACCTTAAACTACACTAATTACCTCTAATCGCGATTAAGAACTTAAAAGTTACTATTCACCAAAAAATTATTTTAATCTCATTGAACCACATTTTACTTCTTAATGACAACCATGTATGTCGGATTTTTGAAAATCAAATCACAGAAGTGGTAATATTTCATTTTAACGAAGAATCAGTTTTTAATAACCACTTAGTGGTTTCACTATTCATCAAAAATTGAAGTTTTTCAGAATAAGGCCAAAATTTCACCCTAAGATATAATTGATATTCCGATTTCAAAAATGATATCTATTTTACAAAAATAAAAAAATATAAGTTTCATTAATTTATTTCATAATTAATTCCCACTGTCACAACAAATAGCGTGTTTTTTAAGAAACAATTTATATCAAAAGATTGGCAATTGTTTATATCCAATTTCAATGTTAAATTAATTCTAATGACCACCATTGGATAAAATGGTAAAAATATATTCCAATTATACTTTAAAACCACTAAATAGTATAATTTATCACTATAAATTATTTTGATTAAAAAAGTTGTTTTTAAATATTTTTCACTATTCATAAAAAATTAGAAGTTCTTAGAAAAATACCAAAAATTCAACATAGGCTAATTTCGATATTCCGAATCCAAAAATGAAGTCCATTTTGAAACATAAATTTTCTATAATTTTAAAAAGTGGTTATTACTATTCATAACTGCTACTTTGATTAGTCGCGGTGTTTTAGAACTGGAAGTTGCGTACAATGCAAGCTATTGCATTATTGAATGAGAAGCATATCGTGGAAGCTCGGGGTGTTACATTCTCCCCTCCTTCAATAAATTGCGTCCTCGCAATTTGAAATTTTTCTTTGAAAATAAAAGGTTGAAAAAGAGAAAATACCTTTGAGGAAAACCCACATCGGAAATAAGGTTAATAAATATATAACATTAAAAGAAAGCAAGATAAGTACAAAGGTCACCCGATATAGCCCATTCTAGGATTCTATGAAAATATGGATATGGAGGAGAAACAAACCATTAAGGTCTGATGGAGAAAAAAACTTGTGATTGGTTAAACGGTCATTGAATCCCCAGTTGGAAAAGTTAACCGACAACATTTTTGTTTTAAGTTACCTTTTATAATGTTGAGGAATTTATTTAGGAGATTTACTAAGAACGTAAGGGAATATACATACTTGTTATGTATACTTTTATTCGTTAATAAATTTTTACCACAAACCCAACTTTTACTCCAAATGGTAACGGAACTCAAAAATATTCTATTTATCCTAATTGTATAAGGTTCCAAATGTTAACACATACCATTTAGATTAGTAAAATTATTTTGTAATAACCAGGGACTTCATGTAGGCTAGTGGTAGGAAATAAAGGCTTGTCGCACTATGGTTGTGGGTTCGATTCCTGCAGCTTTGTCCGACGCGACGGGTTATTCCCCACCCTGTAGGTTGTCCTTTTCCTAAAACTATAGTATCATAATATTCCAAAAATAATCTTCATAAATTTTTTAACCTTAAACAATATTATCCAAAGTTCAACTTAATCCATTCCAACCTTTATAGTTATCCAAAATACCTCTGTCCAGACTTTCTCTAAAAGGTCTCTTAATTCCAAAATCAATTTATCAGATTCCCCAAACAAAGTAAAGTTTCTCTTATTGTCACATACTAAAAATATAATTACCTTCAACATATTAAAACCTTACTGAAATCAACAAGTACTGCAGTACAATCCTTATATATATCACATTATTCTTATAACCAGAATATAATCCTTGAGTCCAAAAGCACCAATACATTAATTATTCTGCTTCAACTGTAGTCACAGCATAAGATTGGCCTCAATCCCTTGGCCTTTTCTGAGGTAAGTTTCCTTGACGCTTAGGACATTCATTTGCATAATGCCCCATTTCCCTACAATTGTAGCATTCAACTTTGACAGCCTCTTTCTTTCCCTTGCAATCACGAGCCTAGTGACCCTTTTCTCCACATTTATAAAAAAATCATATTCCTTTTAGGCACGTACCAGGGTGATTCTTCCCATAATTATCACATAATGGAAAATCCTTCTTTCCCTTTTTCCCTTTATCTGTCTCTTGTTCCACCGTTCTCTTCTTCTCTTGCTTTACTTTGTTGTCATAAGACTTAGAGAATTCCTTTTCTGTCTTGATAGCACACGAGACAATATCTTCGTATGATGAGAAGGATTGTGATACCAAAGCTCGACGGAGAAATGGTTTTAACCCATCAAAGAAATGATCAATCTTACTCCTTGGGTTACGTATATAATCGGCAGCATGCCTCGCTAACCTTGTAAAGTTAACCTCATACTTTGCGACATTCTCATCCTCCTTCTGCCTCAGACTCAGAAATTGCCTTTCTATATCTGCTCGATGGTCACGAGGAAAGTATTTTTCTAAGAAAAGCTCTTTGAACTCCCTCCATTCCATATTCGATACGTCATCATCTTCCTTTTTGTTTTGAATCAGCGACCACCACTGATCGGCATCTCCAGTGAGGCGGTAAACTGCCATGACAACCTTCTCCCTTTCACTACTCCCCAAGGCATGGAATATTTTCTCTAAGGAATTTATCCATTGCTCAGCTACTATAGGATTTGTACTCCCATTGAAGGTTGGTGGTTGCTGCCTCATGAAACGGTCTAGCATTGATCCTCCACGTTGCAGATCAGGGTGCTCCATACGAGTAAGGTTATTATTCATAACCTGCGTGAGTTGTCCCAGTACGGTGAGAAGCTGATCAGCACCAGTTGTATCACTAGCTCCACCATAATTATCTTGAGCAGGAGGGCAATCCCTACACGGAGTGCGTGCATTGATACAGTTTCCATTCCTTCCACTAGGTGCCATTTCTAAACAATGTCATAAACTAGATTAGTTTATGAAATAAAATACATAATTCCATATTTGTAAAATACTTTACATAAATTGAACTATTTATGGATATAATCCATAATCATAAAAAGAAATGTTTCCTTTGAGGAAGTATATACTCATAACCCTTCATAGTGGTTTGTAAAGAAAATTAGAATTATCCAAAGCATATCCCCCAGGAGTGTCGTAACCAAGAGTGCAGCAAGGCCCGTTGTCGTGCACCAGTTCCCGTTCGAGTCTAGCTCAAAGCGGTGTTTTCGGGTTTTACCCCTAGGTACATCTGTGCCAGAGCCTCCTCTACCTGCTCGTATCCAGACAGGGATGTATTGCTCGGAAAACTCACAACATCTCTACAATACCAAAATTCTAGGAAGTTCTTCTATACTAATCCTCAAAGTCTATCTTCGGGATATGTGCTCTAATCAGAGTTTATCTAAATCTAACTTCCAAGGTTAGTACTAAACTACCTCTGATACCAACTGTAACGCCCCGACCCCAGCTACCCAGAGTCGGTGCATTACTTCATAACATTGTCATGATCACAAAAGATCAAGTCTCGAAAGACCGATTATTTTAGTATCCTTGGAAACACTAGATACATTCGTAAACGTTACATTACATCATAAAGTGGAAAACAACAATAACAAAGTCTCCATAGTCCACACTCATATTCTCTTCTCACAATCCCTGCAGGTCATTCATAAAATACTTCTTCACATCCTGGAAAATATTAAAACATTGAAAGGGGTGAGCTCAGATGCTCAGTAAGGATAACAATATTGCGGAAGCTTTCATAAATAAACATAAAAATTTAAGGCAATGTATTACTAAAACAAAATCCTTTTAAACTTGAACATCAAAATAATATGGAAAAAGTAAAATGAGATAATTCCATTCACTTCTTCACATGGATATTCTACTGGTCGAATAATCACATGCAATATCAATAATCACTTTCATAATGAGGGAATGTATAATGCCAGACATTCTGAAACATTTTATCAAGGCCTCAGTCAAGACGTCTAAAATGATTAAGGCCTCGGCCAAAACCATAAATCAAATTGGGAAAGGGCCTCGGCCAATTCCACTTCTAGTTGTCTCATGAGACCTACCGATGCATCGAGGAGCTATAGCGGGCTCCACCCGTCACTTATTAAGTCCAATACATTCCTCATATGAATAGGTTTAAACATATCATAAACCATAACATAATCGTATCAAATAAAACATAACATTTCCACATTTCAATCACAAGATATCAATACAACACATTGATATAATAAAAACTCTTTCAAAACCATTTTCAATACCAAAATAAAAGAAAGTTAAAACTTTGTATTTATTTTTCATTAAAAAAAGATGGCTTGTAGAGAAAGCCGAAACTCAAATAATGGTCACGGCGGCGGAGAAGTCGTTGTCGCCGCATACGTACGACAAAAACATTCCCTTTTGTCGTTTATTAAACTCTTCGTATAAAAAAGATTCCTTTTGAATAAACGTAAAAGTCAAGGGGGTTTATACACCGTATAAAAGAAAGTTGTGTATAAAACCAAATATGCCTCAATGAAAGGAGATTGAGAAAAAGTCCTTAAAAAGATAATTTTTAAAATAAAATAGATCTATTATGTGTATTCACTATAAGTACACATAAAGAAAGTACAAATACAATATAGGACATAATAATATCATGACATAATTTGAAAGTAGGAGATTAACCCAAAGAATGGAAATTGGGTTAAGAAGTTCCCTTACCTTGTGTCCGACTTGACTCAACCGTTCTTTAACCTCCTGAATAATAAACTAGAGTTAATATCTACCTTATTAAGAACCATTTTAAATTTCATTATCCTTTTTATATCACTTATTACAATGTTATGAACATCATGTAATTATTTAAGTTGATAACGGTTGTTTTGTCGATCTTTGGTAACTTGAGTCAACAATAAACTTCTTATAATTACAAGTTGTTCATGTGGTAGAATATCCATTATATCCAGAATTATATTCATGATTTAGATGTCATATATATCTTATATATCCAGTATATACATTCATTTATAATATTACGTAACATTTAGAGGTAAGAAATGAAATGCACCGTTCATGGAGACGGTAAGCCGTACGTACGCATGAACGCTACTTTCATTTCAATTTCATATTTAATAGAACTAAATCATAATGATATAAATGTATAATATAATTCCATTATAATATAGTGTATAATACCATTTTCTTCATCCTTTATACATCCCACATATGGCATTAACGATTCAAATCACTTTGAGGGGGCGGTAGTCCGCACTTCCTAAAATGAAATTATCGCGTTTTACCCATAATGGAAATCATAAAGTATGCCATAAATGAGAAATACAGAAGCATAAGTAAAACATAAACATATTATATATCATATATAAAAATAGTGACATCATAATGTCCACCTTTGAAGGTGTTATATGAGTGTTGAACAATCATCGTTTCGTGAGGCATAAATTCGCCATTCACAGAAACCGTATGTTCTTTAACCATTAGATGTAGGTGTGTGTAAGTGTAGCTAGAATACTTCTTATATCAACATCCTAGTATATTGAGGATACTGTTTTTGTTACAAAAGAAATGAATAAAAAGAGTTTAGGGGGTTCGAGAAGAAAAATAAAACAAAACAACATTAGAAAAGACATTACCTCAAAATCGGGTAACTCTTTTTGATTTGAGCCAAAGGCTTCCTTGAGAAGAGTTCTGCCCAAATTAAGGCTTCTAGGAGTAATAGGGGGAAGTTGGGAGAGTATTTGGGCAGAGGTTGGCCGAGCCAAATGGCTTGAAGGTGTGAATAAGGTGGGAGAGGTGGGGGCCTTTTATAAGTGGAGAGGAGGGGCTCTTTTGGAAAGATTGAAATGTTACATTATTACACAATGCTTTTCGGATTCTAAAGGTCCCACACTTATATAATTCGTGGCTAAGGTGATAAGGGTTCGAAATCTACCCATCCAATAGTCTTTGGACAAGTGTAAGCCTTTGATTTTACATTATCTTTTCATTTTATTAAAATCGTTAAATAATGAGGTCATCGCTGCATCATAATGATGTCATAAATAATTTAATTTATTTAATGACTAAAAATTATAATAAAAATACTATGATGTAGGAAATCTTTTTATCTTTCTAATGAATATTTATAGTCAAAATTTGGACTTGTGTAACCCCACTTAAAAAATGTTTTAGTAAAACAACTCATGTTTGTGTCAATTTAATTTTATCATTAAATAAATATATATTAATGTCATTTTCCAACTAAAGTGGCTCCATGGGGTCCCCAAGTTGACCCATGGGTTGTATTGGTCGGCCATGACTCATCCAATAGTAGTAGGACAAGTTTCATGCTCACCTCATATTATTAAAACCTTATTTGTACCTTAAACTACACTAATTACCTCTAATCGCGATTAAGAACTTAAAAGTTACTATTCACCAAAAAATTATTTTAATCTCATTGAACCAAATTTTACTTCTTAATGAAAACCATGTATGTCAGATTTTTAAAAATCAAATCACAGAAGTGGTAATATTTCATTTTAACGAAGAATCAGTTTTTAATAACCACTTAGTGGTTTCACTATTCATCAAAATTTGAAGTTTTTCAGAATAAGGCCAAAATTTCACCCTAAGCTATAATTGATATTCCAATTTAAAAAATGATATCTATTTTACAAAAATCCAAAAATATAAGTTTCATTAATTTATTTCATAATTAATTCCCGCTGTCACAACAAATAGCGTGTTTTTTAAAAACAATTTATATCAAAAGATTGGCAATTGTTTATATCCAATTTCAATGTTAAATTAATTATAATGACCACCATTGGATAAAATGGTAAAAATATATTCCAATTATACTTTAAAACCACTAAATAGTATAATTTATCACAATAAATTATTTTGATTAAAAAATTTGTTTTTAAATATTTTTCACTATTCATAAAAAATTAGAAGTTCTTAGAAAAATACCAAAAATTCAACATAGGCTAATTTCGATATTCCGAATCCAAAAATGAAGTCCATTTTGAAATATAAAATTTCTATAATTTCAAAAAGTGGTTATTACTATTCATAACTGCTACTTTGATTAGTCGCGGTGTTTTAGAACTGGAAGTTGCGTACAATGCAAGCTATTGCATTATTGAATGAGAAGCGTATCATGGAAGCTCGGGGTGTTACAGAATGGAAATGGGAGAACATCACTATGGACTTTGTCACAGGACTTCCTAAAACATCCAAAGTCAATAATGCTATCTGGGTATTAGTTGATCGTCTTACAAAGTCTTCATACTTCATCGCTATTAGAGAGGATTTATCTCTGGATCAGCTTGCCAGGATATATGTGAAGGAAGTGGTAAGATTTCATGGCGTACCACTTTCTATTATATCTGATTGGGATCCAAGGTTTACCTCAAAGTTCTGGCGAAGACTTCAGCATACTCTGGATACAGAGTTGAGTTTCAACATTGTTTATCATCCTCAAACAAAAAGTCAGTCTAAGAGAAAAATTCAAACTCTAGAAGATATGTTGAGAGCTTGCTCTATGGATTTGAAAGGTGGTTGGGATCAACACCTACCTTTGGTGGAATTTTCATATAATAATAGCTTTCACTCCAGTATTCAGATGGATCCTTATGAAGCTCTCTATGGAAATAAATGCAGGACTCCAACTTGCTGGGATGAAGTTGGGGAAAGAAAGCTATTAGGACCTGATATCATTGATGAAATGGCAGAAAAGGTCAGATCTATTCAACAACACATAAGAGTATCTCAGAGTCGACAGAAAAGTTATGTCGACAACCGAAGAAAAGACCTAGAGTTTGAAGTGGGTGATAAAGTGTTCTTACGAATATCTCCCTAGAAGAGGGTCATGAGATTTGGAAAGAAGGGGAAGTTGAGCCCTAGATATATCGGTCCTTTCGAAATACTGGATCATGTTGGGAAGGTAGCTTAACGATTGGAGCTTCCACCGAATCTCTCTCAAGTTCAAGATGTGTTCCATGTATCTCTCCTGAGAAAGTACATACCTGATCCTTCTCATGTACTTAGCTCAGAAGTTGTACCGCTGGAGCAAGATCTTTCTTATAAAGAACAGCCGATAGAGATTCTGGATCATAGCGAAAAAGTCCTACGAAACAAGACCACTCGATAGGTGAAAGTTTTATAGAGGAACCACCAATTATAAGAAGCTACATGGGAGATTGAGGATATGATGAGGGATAGTTATCCTAATCTGTTTGTTACAAAGTAATGAATTTTGAGGGTGAAATTCATTTTAAGGGGGGTAGAATGTAACACCCGAGACTTTTATGTGAAATATTTTGTTTTTATGTTATATAAATCATCAAAGGAATCTTTCACTACACACAAAACTAGCTTGGCTTTCTTTACACTCAACTGCGGCCTTCCTCGATAGCTTGCGTCGTACGTAATACCGAGTTTCACTAAACAATGATATGCTATTAAAATATTATTAAAACTAGCCGTTATGAATAGTAATAACCACTTTTTGAAATTTTATAAATTTTATTTTTCAAAATGGACTTCATTTTGGGATTCGGAATATCGAAATTAGCCTAGGGTGAAATTTTGGTATTTTTCTGAAAACTTTCAATTTTTGATGAATAGTGAAACCACTAAGTGGTAGTTAAAAAACTGAATTTTTCATAAAACTTAATTTTACCGCTTCTGTGAGTGGAATTTCAAAAATCTGAGAGACACGGTTGATTTCAGTAAGTAAAATGTGGTTCAATGAGATGAAAATAATTTTTGGTCAATAGTAACTTTTTACTTTTATTTACCATGGTTAAAAGTAAATAGGGTAATTAAGGGTAAAAATGATATTATTATTACCCTAACACATGTCCTAATTCTATTGGAAAAGTTTAATTCGACCAAAAACAACCTTAGGAATAAAATATGACCATTTAGGCCCACTTGGATTAGATTATGACATTTATTATTAATTTATTTAAAGAATGGTTAAAATAGTTAAAATCAAAGTTTAATAGGAAAATCATTTTTAATATATGGTTATACATAAGATAAAATCGACTATAAATATTCATTAGAAAGATAAAAAGATTTCCTACATAATTATATTTTATTTGTAATTTTTAGACATTGTATAATTTAATTTATTTATGACACAAATATGATGCAGTAATTATCTTATTAATGAAATATTGACATAATTGATGTTATAAATACCCAAATAAATGTAATTTGAGACTTTTTATGAATTAAAATAATTTTATAGGTTAATATGACATGTTAATATTGATTTAATTAATTTTTTTCGAACTAATCATTCTGTTATGATTTTCACAAAAATCAGTTACTAAATAGTGTCAAAATTGACATAAAATAGTTTTTAAAACAAATATTATATTAGTAATTGTTATTTTATTCCTAAAAGTCTAAGGTTCGTCCAAATGAATTATATAAGGTAATATATATTAATAATAAAAAACTTGGGGTTCGTTTGGCTGGTTATAGTAAGTTTATTAACCTTATAGTATAAAAACACAAGAAGACACGGTAAAAGTAAAATTATTTAACTTAATGTTAAATCTAAATGATAAGGTTAAAATAGGAACCTAAACTTTCCTAAATTATATTTTATGAGAGTATTTCGACACATACCCACCTTATCTTCGAAATAAATCAATTTGGAGCTATTTAAAACTGAATTTGACTTTATAATAAAATAATAGTTTTAGTTATTCCAAAGGTGCCTCTCTCCTCCCTTATAAAAGGGCACCTCCTCCCCCTCTTTCTCACACCACTTTGAGCCTTAAAGCTCAGACAACCCCTTCCAATATCTTCTCTCCACTTCCCTAGAGACATCCTAGAGGTCCTTTTCTTCTTCAAAGACCAATTTTAGTACCCTAAAAGGAGGTCTCAAAGAAGCACTTCAAAGAATTGGTAATGTCCGTTACCGATTCTTTCATCTTTATTTCTTCTTCCACTTCTTCTTATTTAGTTGTTTAATTATGAATTAATAACATCAGTATCACTCATATACTTATATGTTATTATAAGTATGAAACAACCCTATTTCACCATCTATCCATCCTACGGAAAAAGAAATCACCGCGCGTGCATTCGTACGGAATACCGTCTCCACGCCGTGGTGTAATCTATTTTCCACCACCACCTTACTTGGATGGGTATAATGGTGTAAATAATGACTATATATGACTATTATAAATTGATATTCATTCTGAAATAGTATACATACACTCCAATACAATTCCACTATCATAGGAACGATATCATCACTCGTGCGTGCGTACGGAATACGGTCTCCACGATGTGATGCGACTCGTTCTACATGATCTTCATTGCATAATGATTATATAAATGAATTTAATGAATGAATATGATATATATTACACTAATACCATTCTGTAAATGAGGTATCTATAACCTAAAGAGAAGAATAAGAATTTATTCGACAAAACACGCATAAGAACAAAAAGTAATAAACACCCGAATAACAAGTAGTAATAAAATATTACTAATAAGAAGCTAAGAATATGACCATATATGATATCATAACAATAAGTATGATTCTGGAATAAGTCAATAACATTATTTAAATCATTATACAGGAGGTTCGGACACTTACGAAGCAAATCGGACCTAAGGTAAGGGAAAATATCACAATCTCATTTTTATCCTAGATTGTTTATAATTTGGTATTTATTGGGGTGTATTTTATCATCCACATCCATGTTTCCTCAATATGTAATATTATTTCCATCCACCTACAATTGTTTAAATCCAATTTTACCCTTCGGTGAGTTTTTAGTAAAAGATATGAAAGGAATCTTTTGTCGTTTTTCATATGAGGTACTTTTTGACTTTTCTGACAAAAGTACGAGAAGAATGTTTTTTTTTTAACTTATACGGCATGAATGGATTTTTAAAACATTATTTCCAAGAATCTACCTTTACAAGTTTTCAAGCTTATTTTTAATCAACATCTTTTAGTTTAAAATTGTATGACATGTTAAGAAAGGAAAAATGTTTTTGAATTTGAAAGGATATTTTCCTCAATAATGGAGTTCAAGTGTTTTATCAAAATTATTTTCCATCTAAGATAATATAAGGTTCTGTTTCTATCCCTATTTTTACATTTAATTGATTATGTTATGATGTCCTTTTATCTTATATGGATTATGGCATGATGTTTAAGATTCCCATTTTTATTACATGGGTTATGCTATGATGTATGGTTTATGATTTTGTGGAACACATAAGAATGGTATCATTATGAGATGGGTGGGACCTATATCTCCCTCCAATGCATTGGGTAAAGATTTTATATCTCATGAGATAGACATGGCTGGAATGGCAGGTTAAACTGGTTCAGTGAAACAGGACTGAAACGAGGAATGAACTCGGTTCAGAAATGGACTTTGTCCACTAAGATAGTCTTGGCAATGAGTCTTGACTAATAAGAAATGATTCTCTATTATTATGTGTGTATGACACAAAGTTTCATGTTTTAAGTTATGATTATTGGGATTACATTTCACTACTATGATTTATCCCATGTTATGAAATTACGATCTCTTTTGCATGTTAAGATTTCCAAAAGTTATGTTCTTAAGTATATGATGTGATTGATATTTCTTTTGTTTACCCTTACAGAGCATTTGAGCTCACCCTTTTGTATGTTTTATTTCCCCAGGTCAGGAAGAATTTTATTAAGTAGGATATGCCAAAAAGGGACTCTAGATATGATGAAATAAGTGGGAGGAAAAGTTGATGCTTTATGAACCAGTTGTTTATATTTCCCAGTTTCTAAAGACTCTATACCTATACGGTCATTTCCTGGTTTTGTTATATATTGTAATAAGTGTGCTTCAATTTTTGAAGTAATAACAATGTATGTAAAGTATGGGTCATTATAGTTGTGCTCTGGTTGTGGTTGTTGTTCTTTTGTATAAATGAATAGTAACGAGGGTGGTTTTGTATGGGTTGGTTTTGGAACCCTTAGGTTGGGATGAGTTCTTGTTTACCTATATGTGTAAATTTAGTTTTGTGTTTCTTATTCGCACCCCACTCAAGTTGAGAACTTCATGATGAACACCCCCATTTCATGGGGGTGTTTTTTCCAACATCTTATTGGGTGGCTGGATATTAGCTCCTTTTTGATCCCTCTCTCGAGTATCCCAAGACTCTTCAGGAAGGTTGTGACAGCTTAAGGTCCATTTTTTGCCCAATACTCTTTTGGTAGGGTATGTTGTGGTGGTTGTCCCCAGTGTGTGTGGATAGGTTTGTTTCCCAAGTGCCTTTGGGATGAGGCCCAGGTGTCTTCAAGCATGGAGGAAGTTGTTTTGGCCCAAGTGTCTTCGGGTGTGGTTACATATGGTTGTGGTGGCCCAGGTGTCTTCAAGCAGGATACGTGGTTGTGGTGTCCCATAAGGTAGTTGTTGGGGCAGTAGTGGGACTGCATTGAAAATGTAGGGGGAGGTGTGATGCGTATGATGTCTTAAATAACCAGTGGGAAAGTGGTGTGGGGTACCCAAAATGTCGATGTGCTATTACTATTACTTTACCTGACTTGCGTTATTTAGGGAGTGTGCCTTGGTGAGGCTGGGTGGATAGTTTCCTTGTTAGGGTATTAGTTATCTCTATTTTCTCACAGGGCATTAGATTGTCTCCCCACTTGTACACGAGAGCTTTTGGTTTTAACTACTGAGTATACCTGTATACTCACCCTAAATATATAAAACTGACTTCAGGTTTCTAGGAGGACTTCAGGGACTGTGTGGGACTGTACTAGATTGAACATTGGAGTAGTTTTCATTGTTTTTTTCTTTCTTTTAGCACTTTCCCTTTGGATTTTTTCTTGTACTTGTATGGGTTTATCTTTGAACATGCATATGGAAATGGGTTTTGGATTTACTTTTACCTTCAGTTTTGGAAATTTCTAGGTTTTTACCATCGTATATCTCGATCCTACTAAATAAAAAGGGTAATTCCTTCTATATTACTTGTGTTTATATACCCTTTGTGCTATTCGTCACTCAGGGGCCTATTAAAGGCGGGACTCGGTGGTCATTATCTCTCCATAAACATGAGGAAGGATGGGTTTGGAAGTTTTCTATCCTTTCCCTCATCTCGGTGAAGGAGGTTCATGACAAATAATATCATGCTAATGGCTAAATTAAAGTTAAAGGGATTAAAATCACATGTTTTTTATGTTTTGATACAAGATTTATTATATGTGGCTTTATATTTCATTCTACCTATAACTTTCTAACACACATTTACCAATATTTGATTCTTTTTAAATGATATATGTAATAAATTTTAAGGTCTAATGAAGTTTACAACTATAGAAAAGTAAATTTATATCATATTATTTTAATTAGAGTTGTTCTTCCCACCACTATTATTTGATATAATATTTTATTTAATGGTTTACTTTGTTAGATATATTTGACCATGTGGTCCTGCATATTACATTGATGTACCCCCATTTAAAAGTATAAAATTATTTTAAAAGATTATGTATAAAGTTAAAGTTTCCCATAAGGTTTTAATTTATAGCATTATATTATTGAAAAATCCATTAAATTCTATACAAAATACATAACTAGTGGGGGTAAAATAATAGATTTATGTCCTATTACATGTATTATTATGAATGTTCTTGGAAAATGGGAATAAAAATACAGAAGTGTAATTAAATGGTATTAATGCACTTAAAGAGTTATAAATGGTCCCATATATCATTTTTCTTTATTTTATTAGAATTATTCATTTGATAAAAATATTAATGACAAATATTTAGTTTATTTTGGCAGTTTTTCTAACTATCGTGAACTAGTTTATTTTATTTAATATTATTCCTATATATTAATTATAGAACATGAAATAAGTTATAATATAACTATAAAAATATGATTTAACTGTAATAATAGTTTTATGAATAGTTTTTAAGGTGGTAATGGAAAACAGAAACTCATTATCCACGGACATGGTTAACCACCATAAATTGGATAATGGTTTCGTTTCTTTGAATAAGAGGACATAATAAAAGGGATGGATATAAGATATTATACTATAAATATAAAATTCTAGTATATAAATGATAATAGAGTTATTATTTCTTTATTGATGTAGGAGGTGAGTATTTTTAATAAAAATAAAAGAAATTAAGAGATGTGGTTTGAGAAATTTACCTCTTAAATATCACCTCCTTGAAGGACCCCTTAAAGATCATGGAATTGGTATTTCGGTGATACTATAAGAAATTGGATGTTGGGAGCATAGGGAGGATATTTTTTTTAAGATATTTTAATATCTTAAGGTCTTTTTAGGATAAAGGTGGTGGTGAGGAATGGTATTTATACTTGAGGAGGGGTGGTTTTAAGTGATTAAAAATGATTATTTTATATTTAAATCCAACCACAATTTGGTGGAATTAATCAAAAAAAATAGATTTATAGTTAATTTTTTAAATTATGGTTAAGGATTAGAAACACATCAACCACCCACTTAAAGTTTTATTTTTTAGCTATTTTATGCTTTTATCTTTTAACTTTAACCCATTTCATTATTTTACCTATACTACGGTAAATCTTTTTTTTACCATGGTAAAGTTTTTATGTATAAAAATGAAAATGACCCTACTATATAATTTTATATTTATGATTAAAAATATAGAATCTATTTTAACAAATTAAATATATATAATTAGAAAAATTATATTTAAAACAAAACCTGCAGACACAATGAAAAATCAGGTTTTCAAGAAGTGTCTTTTTCATTCAAAATATTATTTTATATTAACTATATGACTAATAATTATAATTGTATGAAAATAAATTAATATTTAATGATATATAATCTATAAATTTTATTTAATATATTCTCCAATTATGTATTATTTTTATTAATTAAAATGAATAAACATTATGTATTTTAAAAACGGTTTTCAGAAAAATTCTGTTTTTAAACCCAAAAATAACTTATTCTGAAATGAAATATAAATTTGATTAAAAATAATTTAAGTGGATGAAATATGACTAAATAAAACTTATTTTACTTGAAACCATATTCAAAACATAATGTAACTTTTAAATTTCTCAATTTTTTGAAAAGAAACGACATTTTTACAAAAATCTCTATTTCTCACTATTCATTGAAAACCCAATATTTTCCGAAAAATCCCAAAATTTTACCTAAGGAAAAAATTTATTTTATTATATAAAAAATTAATTTATGAAATTAATTTTCTAAAAGTGTCAAAAATTAATTATAATTTTCACTTATAAAATACAAGAAAACCCTTTTTTGAAGAAAACGTATTTTTGGAAGAAATAAATGAAAATACTAAAAATTTGAGTGATTATTTAAAAATAATTAATTGATAAATTAGAAATTAGTATTACCCTTATATATTTAATAATATTTTAATACTATTAATTCCCTCTAAATTAATGTCCAGATTATAACGGTCATGTTTAAATAATAAGATTTTGTTTTTTAATTAAGATCAAAGTTACGCAACTTGTATGATATTGAATATCATATTTCATTTTTATAATATTGGTATGTTAAAACCTATGTCAGGGTGACTGAATGATTCACTAAAACTCTCAATTGATATCATAGAATATGATCCTTATTTTTAGGTCTACAACTTTTTGTTCCCAGATTTTTTCACTAATTTACAAGAAGTATTGATTTCTAAATGTTAAAAAAGTGATTTATTCAAATGATATAGAAATTATACCTATTATGATGAAAATGGAATTTATTATAGGTGGTGAAAATTTGTATGTTTTAACTAAAACATTGAATAACTGAAATAGTAATGAATATTAGAAGTAGTAGAAAATAATCTCTCAAAATAATTTTATGTAGAATCCACCACTATTAGAAGTTAAAGTGAGTGGTATGATTATTGAAAAGTATAGTATAATTTATTATCTAGAATATGAATTTTTTTGAATCTAGGAATATTTTTAATTTTTTGAAATTATAGATAATATTTTGTCTAAAATCAAGGGTTATATGAAAATTTTCCATATTGAAGTTGTTACATATATATTTGAATATATCAATGGAATTTATGAGGAAAAATCACCACTTTAATCTAAACTTGATGAGATGGAATATGTTTTTGAAAATAAGTTCAAAAAATGGATAAATCTAATAGAAACCATGGAAGAAAAAGAACAATCATATAAAATTTTCAATGAATAGTTCTCCTTAGTTGAAGAGGAATTACAAAAGAGTATTTGTGAGAAATATATTATTTTAAAAGTTTTTTTAGAAGTTCTCCATGCATCATAATATTTTTATTGAAATTAATAACTCTAATTTAGATGTTGAATATAGGATATTAAAATAAAATATAAAAATAATGTTAAATGGATAAAAGATTCATGGTGAAAATATTTGGAGGTTAAAAGATGAATGTGAAGACAAAGTGAAATTCTTTGAACATAAAAAAACACATCAAGTCTAAAGTGTCTTGAGTTGGAAATAAAGTTGATAAAATTTTATTAAACTCTAGTTGAATCTTTACATGAAGTAAAAAATAAGGGTCTTTATTCATATTTCAAAGGATATGCTTACTTATTAAAAGGCTCAGTATAACAGTAAGAAAAATGCGAAAACATTGGATGTATCAAATTTTTATATTATAAAAAGAAGTTAACCCCGAATTCCTATGAATTTTTATGCACTAATAACTTGAATAGTTTAGGTTTTAGTTCTATATAAATATGGGTTATGAATGGTATATAGAATCCCACCACTACAGTGAAGGGGGATCGACCCTTAACCTGTTTTTAAAAAAAAGAGTGGATTTCTTATGAAATGTTGGGGTTGTGGAAATATTTGACACTAGGATACAAATTCTTGGAATAATTTTTCAGCTATTAGAAAATGGAGTTGGACTACATTTAGAGGAAGTTAAAATGAAGTAAAGATAAACTCAATTGAGTACAACCATAGTTTATAGAAGAAGAAAAGTCTTTTATTATCTTATAAGTTTGAATATCATTAAAATATCTATGAAAGTTGTGAAAGAAGTGGCCATGATAATGAGGTGTATTGGTTTACTTATATTTATCACAAATATGGAACAATTAATAAAATGAGGCCACAAAAGAAGTAAAATCAAAGGAAGATATATTGCAATTCTACCTTAGGGATTAAAGAAAATGAGATTATAAAGAAGTTTCCACCCATGATGAATGAAATGGAATATGTCACACCTAAGAAAATATGATTATTTTATTGAAGGAAAATCCACCTCATGGAATGATTCAAAATTTACAAGAATATTCATGTTATTGGACTCAATATAATGTAGGAAAGTGAATAAATTCAATAAATACACAAGCATGTTTAAATGTCATAAGATCTCTCTGATAAAGAAGTATAGGTTCACTGAAATTGACCATTGAAGAGTAACTTATCAAAAATTATGGATCTATATGGAAGGTATAATTTGGTTGGACAAACTTCTAAAAAATTAATGACATGGATACCCAGATAAGAGAATATGCTAAATAAAAAGATACAATATTCAAAAATTAAAAATGTTGATGTGAGGAAGATAACCTAGTATGAAGGAAATGTTGAACATATTTTGAGTCTTCTCATGAATATATAGCTATAACAGTTGGAATCCATAAGGATGATGCAAGAATAATAAAAGAATAATTCATGTTCCTTGCTATCGGAAGTAAATAATAAAACCCCAAAAATCAAAATATCACTACAAAAAAATGACTTATAACAATATAAATGTATAGACGAATAATATATTTGTTAGTAAAAATGAGAAATTCCAAGAGATATTTAGTTTTATTAGTATTGATTTTAAACACCAACACTTATTTTTACCAACAGATATATCTGTTGGTATTGATTGTTCAACACCAACAAATTTTTTACTAATAGTTAAATCTATTGTTCTATCATACTAATACCAACATTTTTTTACTAACACTTGAATATATTATTAATAATAACTATTACCAAAAAATATTTTACTATCAATAAAATATATTACAATAAATCATTAAATTATATTAAACAATTAAGAAGACCTAATTTTTTTATATAGATTATTATTTTTATAACCAAAATAAATATTTACTTTTAGATGTTTTATTAAAAATATCTCATTAATTGATTTTAATTTTTTTATTTTCTCTAAGTATCAACAGTGCTTATATTTTCTAATTATTTTTATTTAATAAAAATTTTAATACTTTTTATATAAAATTTAAAACATTACAAAATTTAAATTTAATAAATATAATAAATAAAAATATGATAATCAATAAAAAAATTATAAACATAATTGAGAAATATATTGAAATAGATCATTCAAAAATCTAAAAAATTATTGACTTTTACCAACCAAAATTTAATAACAAATTATAAATCTGTTAGTGAAAATTATTAATTCCGACCGATATTATATTTTATTGATATTAATTTTTTTACCGATAATTGTTTTTACCAATAGATTTATTCATTGATATTAATTATTTAATACCAAAAAATTATTTACTAACATTTAAATATTTTTTTATCATATTAATACCAATATTTGTTTACCAAGAAATGAATATATTATTATTAATTACTATTACCCACATATTTTTTACCATTCCAAAATCATGTTAAAATAAATTATCTAATAACAATAAATCTTTTACCAATTATTAATTATATATATATTAATTATTTAATGGTAGCATGTATATTTTCCAATAAAAATTCATTTTATACACTAAATTATATTATTAATAATTTAATATTGTTTAATGAAATAAATATATATAATATAAAATTATTGATAAGTAATCCAAATTTATAAATTTTTTAACTATATTAATTCTAAATTTAGAAAGTCAAAAAAAGAACAAAAAGAAATTTTTTATAAATAAATATTTTTATATTATATATAATTTTTTATTACACCTATTAATGTCATTACATGCTCTAAATTTTACCTACCCCAAAAAACCCTCCCCCAATATGATTCCTTTAAAATCCTAAAACAAGCAATTTAAATGGATCTCTAGTTTGTATCCTCACCATTATTCATCACCATTTCATAGCAGTTAGTTCGATGCCATTCCATAATCACTACATATGTTTTGTTTCATTGAACTACTATTTATCATCACAAGTTTGTATCCACCAGTTCAATGCTATGTTATACAAGGTTTTGTTTTATTGACCTCTTGTTTGTTTTCTCAGTATCATCCTTTCTCCATATTCTAGTCATCCTCTCCTTTCATGTACTCTACTTACCCTCTTCTTCTAAAATCCACTAAAAATTATTCATTGACGTCGGGTAATTTTTTATTACTCTTCTAAGTTTCTTCTGCTAAACGTTACATGATTTATGCAAGTTTTTTTGTGACTATTTTCTAGTTATTACTTTAAATATTTGAATCACAATTCAATAACAAAGTGACTTGGAGGTGCTTAAACCAATTGATATATAATCTATGAAAATCTCACATATTCTTTTGTCGAAGAAACTATCATCACATAATATAAATATGAAACTATACCCCCATTATTTTTTTAACAAGGACATGGACTATGATCTAAAAGTGTTAATATTGTTTGAAAATTTCTAAATTAGAACCATATGGTTTCATTATTGTGAATGTTGTTATTTATAGTTGATTAATGTTTTCCTATTTTTGAGGCATATGATTTTCATTTGAATCCCCTCCATTCAAGTGCCACTTCACATAAGTGGGTATATGGTAGTATGTATCTTATGATTTTAGGTGATTTTCATCATGTCTAAGGGTATAATGTTTATTACTAAATCAAAATTCTTATGCTTTATTTTTGAATTAGGGATAGATTTTGTGTTTTCCTAATGGTTACATGGGTCTTTGAGGTCTATGTTATTGAAATTACGATGTATTCATTGTATTATTTTACTTTTGAGCCTTGAGGTGCTTGATTCATTCTTGTTATTGATTTTGGGGGAGTTTGTTATCAATCAAGAGATTCTTATGCTTGTTGTAATCAGTGTTTTGTTTTTGGACCGTTGATTGGATGCTTGAAGTAACTTCTTATGGTGATCCTAAGTTATATATTGGTAGATAATTATTCTTGGAGATTCTTGGAATATGATTTTTTGATCTGACAAGTCATTAAATACTGGTTCTTCATACGGTGTTTCCAATAGCAGAGTGATGTTCAGAATTTTAAGATGGTGGATGTTTTTTCTTGATGACTCTTTTTTAGTTTCTTTTGTTAATATTTAAATCACTATAATGAAATTTTGATTCACTTTTATCATAATATATTTGTTTTAATTCCTTTCATATTTTTCTGGACTATGGTTTGGAACTTTATGGGTGTTGGATTTTTGCTTACATTTAATCATACGGTGCTTTTTATGGGCAGTTCAGTCACTTTTATTGATTTCTCTCCATCCTGATAGATAAAAAATACTTTGAATTTATGATATATTTGTTTATTTGATTTTCTTAACTTGTATGTTTCATCCATGATGTTGTTTCTTAACTCTCAACACATCAGCCTTTTGATATTGGGTTATGACACAACTTTTTTTCTTTTGGGTGCTTCATACAAGATGGTTGATGCATCTTATCACTCATAGTAATGTGTCTCCTAGAGGATGCAATTTTTTCTTATGGGGTGTTTTTTTCACTTGGATTTGTTACTTTTATTGGATGATGTAATTTCTAGAGAGAAGGAAGGATATTTCAGGCAGGTATGATGCAATGTGAGCTTTATTATATGCTTGTTTGTAACCTCATTAGGTATATACCTAAACTACCTGATATTGTAAGCTTATTACACCACATGCATGTATTTTAACATTTTTTTCTTTAATAAATTTCTTTTGGGGATTGAATTAGGTGATAAATTCAGGTCACAATTTCTTGAAAAAAAATATATATAAAGGTTTCTTCACAATTTTTTCACAATGTAATTGATGAGGTAATTATATTCTTATGCTTTTAAATATATGGAAAGGTAAATTGATATATAGATTTTATTAGCGGTTGAATATTTAAATAGTTATAGTTTATGATATCAATTCAATAAACAGTCACTATAAAAAATTGATTTTTACAAACGAAAATTTTGTGATAGATAATATATTTACTAATAAAATTTAGAAATTTGAATAGATATTATTTTTTTCAATGTTTTTTATACATTACAACACATTTAATTACCCTTCTGTGGTATGCATGACTATAATTTTAATACTACCAAAAAAAACTCATAATCATCCCAAAATCAAAGAATTTTAATCCTTAAATTTTGATAATGGTTTATTTTTATGATTCTTGTTTATGGTCTATAAAATTGTAGATAATAATTTTCATAATGTGTGATATTTAAAACCAATTTTAAATCTTGTACCATTACCCATTCTAATTTAATATTTTTATCCTTAGATGTTTTATTTCTATCCTTCATTTCCAAGTTATATATTTTATCATCATTATAAATTGTCATCATTGATGAACATTTTGTGTTTTCTATTTTTTTCATGGAGTTTTTTTTATCTCTCTATTTATTTAGGTCATGTGATTCTTTTATTATCTACTTTTTTGGACTTATTAACTCATCACTCACTAATATTTCAAAATCATAGTATGTTTTTTTTAATCCTCAATTTTTTTTCTGTATTAGATTATTATTTTTAAAGAATCATGTTGCTCTTAATATGTGGAATAAGGTAGTTTTCTTAAGTGAAATTTTTTAACTATATGTCAATATTATTGATATACTTTTGTAAATATGATAATTATATATCATATACTACATGTAACTTAAGTTCATGTTTTTTCATGTTTCTATAATTTATATTGAATGGTAGGATTTTGATCCACCACTTTACTTGATATTGTACTTGCCACATCTGAAGAAATCTCCAAATTAGATGACCTTGATGATTGAATAATCCACTCACTCTTTCAGGTATTTTCACAAAGAAATATATTTTTCTGTGAATTAGATCAAGATAAAAAATATGGTAGATACACTTTGACTTGCATGTAACCTCAAAATATTCTGAATAATAAAGATTTTGTGATATATTTTAAAAAATATATAAAAATGGAGTCTTGAGTTCAGTCAAGGTGATTTCTAGGCCATATTTGATTTCTATAGTTTATCAAGGTGATCAAAATAAAACAAGGGGGTTTGTGTAACACCATTAAAAATATGTAGCATCTTGTAGCTCACTAAAACTGTCTATAGGAGGCCGAGTTATAAGGATACTTGGAATACATTACTGTTAATGAGTAGACCAAGTAATGAAGTGTGAATATCATATTTTGGTGTTATATATTGTCAATTATGTAGGTTCATTCATAGTGGAGTTCCTAGACATGACTGGATTGAGGGATGAGATGGGGATTGTGTTTACTACTTGAATTGGTGTTATAATCTTATTGTAATCAAATTGGGTTGTCCACCACCCTTGGATAAAAGGAATTCCCAATTTTTACTATTTTTTCTTTTATTTCAATTTAATTGAAGGTTTTCAATGAAGTCCATCTCATGGCATCACTTAAGGGTTCATGTTATGGTTGTTTACAGGTGGTTCTAGGTGTTGATCTAAAGCTATCATTGTTCATGTGTTATGTGATTCCTACTATAAGAGACTCAAGGTTCTACCACTTATCCCTAGCAGGTACTAATTTTCTTCTCAAATAATACATCTTATGATAATTTTATAGAGCTTCCCAACCACACACTCTCTCTCTTATATATGTACACCTATTAACAGTTTCAAGAGTAAATAAAAAATGACTATTTTTATGCTTTATGGTAAATGAATGCATAAATAGATTTATTTTTTTATGTTTGGTTTGTATTTTTTTGGATATATGTTCAATTTGAATAATAGTAAATAAAAAATTAATTTTGGGCTATATATTGATAGTTTCAAGAATTGATTTTCTTTGATGGTCAGTTAGTATTTTTTTGGCTGTACATATTCAATTAATTTTTTTTAATTTTTTTTCTATTTCTTTGGACATATTTTTTTAGTTTTCAGGTGGTTTCATGTGTGTGTGTCCAGTATCATGATGAATAGGTGATAAGAGTGTTCTTTTGGTTGGTTTTATGGAAGGGTAATGTTGTATTAACTCATTGGTATTTTTATATTTAAATGGTTTTACTATGTTACATAATGTATTATTAATTTTTTTTATATTTATTGTCTTATTCACCCAATTTTATGATGGGTATTCTCTTTGGATGTGTGATTTAGATCATGGAGTTGAAGGGTGTGACATAATAGTGACTTGAGATTCCTCACTGTTACTAGACTTAACTTGTTTTTTTCTTCTAGTGTTATACATGGGGTTGATGAAAGATATTTGGTGAGAGTAACTATTTTTTATCACGATGGGTGTTGGAGGATTGCAATTAATAGACAACATACCATTTTTTATGTTGGGGGTGGATTTTTTTGTTTTTTATGATATTTTTAGGTATCAAGAAACGTAAACTATGTGTTGATTAATTTTGTATTAAATTTCATTATATATATAATTAATCTTTTTCTAAGTTTGAACATGCGTTAAAGTATCATAGGTTTAATAATTAAAATTGGTGTATTATAAATGATAAATTAATAAATATAGTATGAAATTTTATTAGAAATAAAAATTTATAATTATTATTTAAATGTAAATTATAAACAGATGTTATATATTGGTAATATTATTATTAATAGATAAATTTTGCATATGAATATGTTGCTAAACACATTGAAAAACATATAAATTATCAATTGGTATTAATATAATTGCAACATAACTATTTTATTTGTCATAATATAATTTAGTGATAGAGTGTTTACCAATAGTTTAGTGAGAGGGACATATATGTTGGTAAAATGTTTTACCAATAGAAAATGTGTCTTTACCTATAGATATAACCATGTTGGAAAAACTTAAATATTTTCTAGTGTATAAAAGTATGAAAAATAATTCCATGTAGTGAAATTAAGTTAGTATATGCGAAAAAAAAGGGTTATTGTATGTAAAAAAATGGATTTGTGATGAAAGGAGTTTTTAGGTTAAGAAAATATTCAAAACTTAGTTTCTCTAAGTAATGAGAAAAGGAAGATCCACTTTATTCCTTGATAAGTTGTGAAGAGGTTTAATGAAAAATTGAATTAAAGGTGATGAAATCTGGGGGTTATTTACCTTGAAAAATAATATGGTGGTCTTATAGACCTAATGAAGAGACAAATTCTAAACAACTAAGCTTATGACACCATAATCCAAAGTTATAGTAAAGTGAAAATTGATGAACCTAGAGGTTGAAGCTACAGTGATGATGAGGAAATTTTGGATTAAAAAATCCATATAATTGATGTTTCTATCATCTATGAGGTATAATGTTCATAATATCTCATTATTATGTGAATACTGATGTTTAAATTTAAATGGGTAAAATTGATTTGTTAATATATAAAAAATAAAAAGTGGGAGAAACATGTTATTTATGCTTGAACATTTTTTATCTGTTTAGAAAAATGATCCTCTTAAGGAAGACTCCAACTGATTGATTCTATTTCTTCTCCTTTCTATATAGTTTTCATAATGTGGTTACTTTTATTTACACCCACCAATTCAATGACCGTGTTATAATGGTCACATTTAATAATTTTATCTCATTAATATTTCACAGTTCATTTTAGTTCAGTGTTTCATTTGAAACAAGCTATCAATCACTCGAAATTTATTTAAAGAGAAATATATAATAAATTAATGGGTTGATGAATTTTTCTAACTCAAAATACTTTCACCCTTTAAATTTCATTACTTAGAGAAAAATAAGTGAAGGTACTTTTGTCTCATTACATATTCATGTTTCCACATAGCTTACTCAAACAAATGATTTCATCATATGAATTTAGCTTGGTGTGTGGTCTTATCCCATAGTGCTTTATCTCTTTAATCTAATATCTCCACTAGTTGATAATTATAATAAAGATCATGTTCTAATTTCATAGATTCCAAGTTTATTACATGTGATGGATCTGGTATATACTTACACAAAAGATATATTTGGGACACATCATGATCCTAAGAGTGGTTTTGTGTAAGTATTAAGTGGTAAGATATAGTCCCTATAAAATCAAGAATATTAAAGGGATTAATGTATTTAGGTCTCAACTATCCCTTTTTCAAAAAACTTATTTCCCTATTTTAAGTATATATTGAAACAAATACCATATCACCAACTTCAAATTCGATATATCATCGATGGTTATCAATATAACTCTTTTTTGACTTTATGCTCTTTTCATATTTCATTGAATGGTTTCAAAATTATCTATTATTTTATGGACATGATCAGGTATTAATAGATTCCTTTATCAAAATTAATTCTAGCATATTATAGTTCTATATCTCTTCCCATATGTAGCTTTGTTAATTTCCATTTGGATGTTAGATAAGAAACTTTCATTATATAATAACTCAACTAGAGAAAAAATTTGATCCCAACTACCTTTGAATTCCATTGAGCACGATCTTAGTAAATCTTCCAAATTTTGAATGGTTATTTTAGATTAACCATTAGTTTGAGGTTAATAAGATATAATAAAGCTCATCTCTATGTCCAATTCTTTCTAAATACTCCTCCAAAATTTCATGGTGAACTATATATATTGATCAGATGTAATTGAAAGTGTTACTCCTTACATCCATACTAATTTATTTATGTATAACTCGACAATTAGGTCAAGTGATAAATCCTCTCAAATAACAATGAAGTGTGTAGACTTTGTAAGTCTATCCACCACTACCCATATGTCATTATAACCTTTATAAGTCTTAGAAAGTAGGGTGACAAAATACAAGGTGATTTTATCTCATTTCCATATTGGTATAGGTAATGGTGTCAAATCTCCTTAAATATTTGACGTTATTCCTTTAATTTATGGCATACTAAGCATTATGATATATACTCTGCAATCCCCCTTTTCATGTTGTCCTATAAAAAATGTTTCTTAATATATCTATACAACTTTATGCTTTCTGGATGAATAAATAAGGATAATTTATGTGTATAATCTAATAGCTCCTTCCTCAATTCTGGTTTTTAAGAGACACATATTCTTTTCTTTAATATTATAACTTATATATTGTCAAAGTTGAACCACATAATACTTCTTACCTTATTATGTAGCTCCATATAATCTTTATGGGCCTCCTTTATCTTCATATAGATAGATAGTTGGGAAATCATGTGGGAAAAGATAGATTTTAATCCTTCCTTTATGATTTTTATATCCATCCCTTAAATATCCATAAATATTGGGTCCCTTTCAATACTCATCAAGGATAAGGTAGTATGATCCTTTATACATAGAGAATATGCCACATTTTTACCTTCCTAGGTGGTAATGTATTGATTAATCATAGTCTTTGGTTAACTCTAATAATATTCTTTGGTGCAGGTTATTCCCCTTTTGTGTGAATATATACTTTAATATTTTGTGATCAGTATTTATATCACAATTTTTACCATAGAGATAATTCCCCAAAATAAAAAGATTAATCTTGTTATATTTGGATCATAAGTTGAGTTATTTTTCTCATGCCACTTTAATTTATGTAAGTAATAGGCTATTACCTTATCATTTTTTATAAGAAAACATCCCACACTCTTTCTTTAAGCATCACTGTATATGAAAAACCCTTCTCCATAATAGGGTAATGTGAATATAGGTGTAGTGACCAACCTCTTATTTAGTTCCTTGAATATTTCTTCACATTATTATGTCCAAAGGAACTTCACTTTCTTTTATGTTAACATAGTTAGAGGATTTTAAAATGGTGATAAATTTCTCACAAAGCATCTATAGTGTCTGGATAAACCAAGAAAACTACAGATCTCTATTATAGTGGTTGATCTAGTACATTCTTCAATCGCATATATATTTAAATGATCCATATATATACCCTCTATTGTGATTACATAAGACAATAAGGATACTTTCTATATCCAAAATTTACACATGATGAACTTGTCATGCAATTTATCTTTTCATAAGGTCTTTAACACAATCCAAAAATTCACTTCATGTTCTTTATTAATTTTCAAATATATGAGAATATCATCAATAAATACTAACAAAAATGTGTCCTGGTAATATTTAAAAACTCCATTCTTCATATCTATAAATACTATATGGGAATTTTTAAGTTAGGAAGTCATTATTATGAATTCATAGTGTCCATACCTTGTGTGGAAAGCTGTATTGAGTATATATTATCTAAATACCCTTAATTGATAGTATATAGATCAAATATCCACCTTTGATAAGTATTTATCCCCTATAAGTTGATTAGACATGTTATTTATACATTGTAAATGATACTTTTTTTTATCTTGATTTTGTTAAGTTCATGATAATCAATGAAAAGGTGCATTGATCCATCATTACTTTTGGAAAAGTGGACCGGTGCACTCCATGGCAAATCACTTGGGCGTATAAAACCCCTTTCTATATTATTTTGAATTTTAATCTTTAATTATTTCAATTCAATAAGATCCATTCTATAAGAGATCTTTGATATAAGCATAGAACCTGGTATGAATTTAATTTAAAACTCAACCTCATGTTCTAGGGGAAGACTGGCAGTTCTTTAAGAAATATGTTAATATACTTATGTATGATTGTAATTTCTTCAATGTTGAGTTCCTCCACGACCATTTTAGTAAATTATACCTCATTATATGGTATTATGACCCATATTAAGGAATTTGATTTCATTGGGACTTCATAATCATCCTTGTATTGATATTTGATAACAGGATACTTTGGGATATGAAATGAAATTTCATTTTCCAAATAATTGATATGATATCTAAGTAGGGAGAGCCGATCCATGCCCAATATCACATCTAATTCTACCAAGCGAATACGTACTAGATATATAATAAGTTTCCTATCATAAACCTCAATTAGAGAAGAGTTATATACCTTGGATAAAATAATTTCACTTCCATGTGTTTTCATCGGTAATTCAATATCCAAGGTTTGAGGTGGTGACTCAACATTCTTATAAAAATTGCATGATATGAAATAATGAAAAGAAACAAAATAAAATAATACATTTTTAGATTTGGGGTAGATAATAAGTGTACCTTTAACCACTTCATTATCATGGTCTAATTTAGTAGTAGTGATTTCATAGGTTATTCCACATTCCCTTAGTCTTATAGGTTATCGATGTTTATTATACTCATTACCACTTGGGATAGGGAATTGATTTTTATAATGTCCGAAGTTATTAAATTTGAATAATTGATGTGTGATTGGTTCATTAGTTGAGACATTTCTCTCCTCTATTTTATTGATTAGACTCTTAATATTTATTCAATGATTTTGTGCTTGGTGGATTTCTTTACCACATTTAAAACATTTTCTTGATAATTTGAGGTAATTTACCATGTTCTTCCTCCCACATTTTTGGCATGTAGGTTGTTGAAATTTCATTCTTCCATGTGATTTATCATTTTAGTTTCCATAAAACTCTATTTTCCTTTTCTTATCTCTATATCCATAGGAATAATGAGGGTATCTAGTTTCCATTTTCACTTTAAGAGCACATATAATAATTTCCTCGTGCATACTAAAGTATCTATTATCTAATGCCTTTTGAATAATTAATTTTAATCCAATAAATAAATAATATATCTTAATTTTGGGGTCAGTAAAAAATTTATTAGAACACCTTTCAAGTCTTGTGATGTTCTCTTCATAAGTACCCAAAGATTCATCCTATTTTGTTTCAACTCTATGAATTCTCTCTAAATTTTTATGCAAAGAGTTGTAGGAAAATATTTCATGAAGAATATTTTTTTTTAAATACTCCCATTACATAGAGTCCACTTATTCCTTTTTCATCGTATTCTTAATGAGAGACCATCATTGGTTAGTTTCACCTTCCAAGTGATAAACCATTTAAACCACTTTTTCATTCTATGGGTATCGGAGAATAGAAAATATATTTTATATGATGTTGATATATTTCTTGACAATTAATGGATTGGAAGACCCATTAAAGGAGGGTGGACATTTCCACATGAAGGAATTGATTTTATGTTTCTACTTACTTGGCATGTTAAGAAGATTAACATGATTTAGGTTATTGTTCATAACCAGAGATAGAATTTCCATACAGTTATTCACTCCATATTCCATTCCATTAGTTTTTTTATTCAAATAACTACCATATTTTCCTTCACATCCATTTTTAACTCAGTTACTCCCAGTTCTAACCATATACTAAAATTAAAATTATTAACATGATAAATAAACAATACTATCTTAAAAAAATAATTGTGAACAACTATATGAATTCAAAAATTCAATCTTATGAAAACACTATTTTACCCTATTAAAATTTTTATTAAACCAAGGTTTCTTTAAGTTCATTTATCTTATAATTATTAATATAATCCCCAAAAAATAACAAAACACCACTCTGATACTATTTGAGATGACTCATACTAAACACGCACATATATTTTACATCAATTCCATAATTAAAACATTATATCTCACACCTAAACAAACAATAATAGAACCTAATGTTTTAGTTTTATTGGATATCAACTATATAAATATCTCATTACACATTATTAATTCAACATCTCATGCAAACATCTCTATAGATAACTTTATTTTATACAGAATCTAAGATATAATTTTTTGGAGAAGTATAAAATAAAATAAGGAGTGAACTAAAATTTTCAGTAAGGGAAATTTTATCAAGAGGTATAAAGGGTTAGATTATAAACATGTGAGAAAACATGAATATGAGATAATTATCTGATTAAAGAGAACATATAATCATGATAGTTGACCATAAGACATGATATAAAGGAATGTAACCTAAAGTATCACATATATATATCATGGCATAATAATTTTTATTCATGGGTCATTAATCATGAACCATGGAGCATAAATTTGGAATGTTTCATAACATAGGAATTTGGAATAAACATAAGCATGGTAAATCATAACATTGTGACCATACCCAATCATGCCCACACATGAAATTGGGAACAAACCCAATAATGTTCACACATCATGTTGTGAAAAAACCTAATCATGCCTGAAAGGAAAAATCGAGATATGTGTTATCACTAAGAGGGGGAGGGGTGAATCAGGAAACAATATTAGGCTCTTATTAGTGATAATTAACTCTATTGGAAAACAAAATCACACCCATAGGAACAAAAATATTTACAAGGTTCGATACTAAATAAGAGTAGATGGTCCTTAATAGAGTTTGAAAATAATCTAAGATGACACAACCACTTGAAAAATAGATAATTTTTTTATTTAAAACAAGAAGGGAATATCCATCACTTTTAAAGAACTATATCCTTTGTTGGTGAATTTTCTCTTGTAATAGATAATATGATAATATAATTTTCACAACAAAAAAATAACCTTCACCTATAGGCTTCAATACATTATCACTGTGTTGCTTAAATTTTATTCGCAATTACCTTTATGAAAGTTCTTATCCTTCCTATTAAATTTCTTTCATATTAATGAGTAATAACTTTCTAAATGAACTTATATGTCTAAAATTATCTATCAGATAACCTCTTCATCCAATATTTATCCATCTAGTGCCTTTTGTTTGGTATACTTCATCTGGTACTCTTGGTCTAATCCCTATATCTAAAATCAAATTCTCCTAATACCACTCTATCCATTATCCTCTATATAATGATAATTCATTCAGTGCTTAAATGAATATAAAAAACACTCTCAAGATTTTTGATTGACACCTCACTTCTTCAAAAACTCTCACAACAACAATAACTTTCTCATTACATGTGCTCCCCTTTATTTAGGTATCGTTTCTCTAAAAACATAGGTAGTATAATAAACTTAAAATTAAAATTCCTCACTCAAAAATTTAATATCATTCTCAAATAATTATTATTTTTAAATCCTTCAAACCTCTAAGTAAATAGAAGTTAACAGTCTTTCTAAAGACTTTCCTCAAAGCCTGTCATCAATGTTCTTTAAACCTTCCTGAAATCTTGCCAAGAATCATGAATTTTCCTTCATGATTATAGGTCTATTTAACATACATCTCAACATCATCACATTGTGTAACTTTAAAAAATTCTTTGTAAATATCCTTAAATTTTCATCAGATACTTATTTATTGGAACTTATTTGTTTGATGAACTCACAAAAGTTCATTCGACATTCTCTATCCAATGGTTTTTTTGAAATCCTTTGTCTAAGGCCTATTCTTAGAAACCTATGTTTGATGCCTTCTTCCTAGGACCTTTATCTGATGACTTTATACATCCTTCATCTGGCAGGCTATGTCTAGAACAATTTGTCAAACAGCTTCATTAGGAAACCTCTATCCAAATACTTGATTAGGAATATACTATTCAACAGACGTCATAACACTCCATCCCATGACATTGAGTTTATATTTACAATGGACTCAACTTAGAAAATCCATCTTACAAATTTATAATTCCTCATCTAACATAACTTCATCTGATCAGTACTACCTTAGATTGAACCATGAAAACTTTTAGTAATCATTATGTTTGGTACTTTGAATACCATTAAATAATCACATGATTTTACTTTTTTCGAACATATTTGTATGATGGAACTGTGAATACAAACTCACAAACAAATGGTTTCATCCTATATATGATCACCTTAGTCTAATAAACTAGATATATTGGACTCTTTTTGATAACCTTTGTAAGGAAAGGTTATATTTTTTTAAGTGATTTATATAAATAATAAAAAATATAGTACTAAGAAATCCTTTCTTTTTGTTGACCATATTATTCTAAAAACATATCCTAAAATCCTCTTGGTCTCAACCATATACCCATTTGGATTTTTTTTTGACCAAAGAAAATAAATTATTTAAGCTCTAAAACTCAAGAAATTGATCACTATCTAATAATTCCAATCCTATGGGAGTAAAATTGGAATAGGAAACACAAATCATTGAGCAAAAATAATATGATTTCCATAAAGAAGTGATTCACAATTGAAACTAAACTTCTTCCATCCCTACAGCTTCAAAATAAAAACAAAATCTAACTTATAATAAATAGTTCCTACAATGACTTCAACAAATAGTTAAAATAGTCCACACATGCTAAAATTATAGATTACCCATTTTAAAAACTCCCCCTAAATATATGATCTCAAAAAATAGGTAAATCACATACCAATGGATAGATCTATATTATCATATTTATCCCTCAATGATAACTCTATCCAAAGAAAAGATAAGAGAGGGGAAAGATATCACATGTCGTATCCTTGAATATAGTGAGGTTGAACACACATAATCAACCTCATCTTTAGAAATGTTTCCTTTGGAAATATTTTAGTGGCGATATCAACTAATTTCTTCTGTGTGGGTACAAATTCCATCTTTAGTTCATTTATTTCCATATGATCTTTGATAAAGTGATATTTAATATCAATGTGCAAAGATATGAAATATTACACAAAATTATTAGTGAGATTAATATAACTTTGATTATTATAACCCAGGAGAAGGGGTGGTGTCATGTCGGCCAAAAAATCTTCCAACTATGTCTTTATCCATTTGAATTATGTTATAACTTAAGTGGTAGTAGCTACATGATCAGCTTCTTTATTGCTAAGATTCATTGATTTTTTCTTATTTGTATACCAACTCACACATCTTTCTCCTAAAAAAACTCCACCAGATGTGGATCTTATGTCATTAAAACCGCCTTCCCAACTTGCATATGTGTAACCATGCTTTAAATATTCCATGCCAAATTTCTCTAGGATTTCCTTATAATACTTCTCTTAAGACAGGAAAATGAAATTTTTCTTTTGATAAATTTGTAATCCAAAAAATTATTTCATTTATCATAGCATGGACATTTCAAATAACTTATTTATCTCCTCACCAAACTTTTTGCATATTTTTTCATTATTCCCTGCGAAAATAATATCATCAACATAAAAAATCACAATGAGGGAAAAATGTTGATTTTATTTTATGCATAGGTTGTTTTTAACTCTTCCTTTTTCATAAATTCAACTTATTCAAGCAAGTATTCAGCTAAGAATACTAATGTCTTGGAAATTGTTTCAACACATACAAATACTTCTTAAACTTTCACACATAGTTTTCATTTTGACCCAGCATGAAGCCCCATAGTTTCTCAATATAAACTTCTTTTTCAATGTCTCCATTAAAAAAAGTAAACTTGACATCCATATAGAATATCTTATATCTTATTTGTGTATAAATAAAAAAATTGATTGTTTTGGGTCTTTCTACTGGGGAAAAGGTATCATAAAAATAAATTCCTTCAACCTGTGAATATTCTTTCCATGGTAGTCTCTACTTATTTCTAACTACTTCACCCTTTTCATTTAACTTATTCCAAAAAACCCACTTTGTTCCAATCACATTTTTATCTTCTAATTTGGGTATAAGTTCCAATGTCTAATTTTTTTCAATATGGTCCAACTCTTCATTCATGGCATTAATCCAATATAGATTCTATAAAGCTTCTTCAACATCTCTTGGTTCAACCTATGAATACAAAAGGTATGTGAAACAGTCCTTGATGTTATTCTAGTTTAAACCTAGTATCCTTTATCTCTAATGATATTTTAAACCTCTACCTACTTTATCATCCTAGGATGAGATAAACATGATTTTCCCTCATCACATAAAATGATTGAATTAACATATTCATTCCGTATAGTTTCTACATCATCACTTCTATTAGAAAATTTGTTATGTTTTTTTAACAGTAACAACTTCGTCTTAACTTTCTCTTATATCTGCAGTTGATTGTAAAGTTTTTCCATCAGAATTTTCCAACACTTTTATATCTATAGAATCCATAATCATTCTAGTTTCATTTCTATAAAACCTGTATCATCTACCATTAGGTGGTAAGCTAAGTAAAATACCTTCAACACCTATTTGATTAAACTTCCTAAGATTATAACCTTTGACTTTGATAATGCAGGGACCAACAAACACCCCTAGGTATTTAAAACTTATATTTTCTTTGTATTACATCCTATAAGGTGTCATGTACATGTTTTTCCTATAGAAAAAATGATTCTGAATGTGAACTAATAATCTAATAAATTTTCTCTAATATAATCAAGAGGTATCATGTTCAATTAGCATAGTTTGATCTATCTCCACACAACTTATATTTTTTTATTTTAGAGAAAATATTCTATTATGGTGTGTATGGTGAACTAAATTCATGATGAATTCCATGTTTTTCATGATAATATTTAAACTTTACATCTTTTGTATTCGAAACCATTATCAGTTCAAACCTTCTTCATGGAATATCCACATTCCTTTTTAGCACTTCTCCTGAAACTCTTAAACATTTTTAGAGACTATGATTTATGCTTTAAAAACGTAATACATGTAATGAAAGTAAAACTTGTGATCATGTGACATAAAACATTTAATATTTTTAACATCATCACTTTGAGACTCTACGAACATCAGAATTCTACACCGACTCAATGTCTGGCTTCAGAAATATTCCTAGAAATATTATAATTTCTTACACAATAAAACCAAAATCACAAAACTCCTCCCAACTTCCCCCATATTCCTCCATCGCCAAAATTTCCAAAAATTAACGGGCTGTAAGGTCCCAGCCATTACCAAGAATTATGTGAACATATTTCTTTCATGAAGTAATTTATGTGAACAACAGTTTCAAACAAAAAGGGCATTACATGAAACGTATTTTTGTGAACATGATTTATGTGAACATCAGTGGTACACTAAAGGGGTTTATGGGTATAACAATACTTCTCTTTATTACACATTAAATACTTTATTTATTACATAAAATTACACATTATAAAACCCAAAAGATCGATATGTCTAGTGTATTTGGGAATTAGGTACAAAACATAACATCTTAAACATGGGATACAAAAAAATTATTGAAAACTTCCATAACATGATCATAATATTCAAATGATCTTAAAACTGCATGGGATATCCTGGGGAAAAACATAAGAAAGGAGTGAGTTATAAAGCACAGCAATGGAAATAAACATGTCATAACATGAAGGTGATAATACATGTTAGAAAATAAGAATATAAATAGATAATAAAAGGAATATGAATAATAAGGCATGATATATCATGATAATTATAACATGTTAAATGTGACAACAACATAAAACATGACATAATCATGAGTCAGGGCTCATTACACATGGAGGAGCATGAGTCACGACTCATTGCACATAGAGAATCATGAATCAAGGATCATTTCACATGGAAGAGCATGATTCAAGGTGAGATTTCAAGACCATTATGTGTGACAAATCATGATACTAAACATTTCCCAATGCATTAAAGTGCTATCAGGATTCACCCTTCATAATCATTTCATTCTTATACTTAAGTGTGCCATATAGATTATATAACATGGATTCATTCAACGTAATAATTTGTTCCACAATCAAGGAAATTTGAATACATACATGTTAGTATATAATAAATGAGTATACATGAATAAATTTTAATACCCTTGATAGAAAAACTGGTATTATATTCACTACACAATTATTTTGGCATGGAGAATTGCGGTGCAATTTCATCATCATAACAGTGTCATATAGAAATTCATAAAATGGTTTGATGAGATAAAAAGGGGTATCTCATAATTTAGAAATGAAATATAAAGGGGTCATGGGAATAAATTTATGAACATAATTAATTGTATAAATAAGGCTTAACATAATAAAGAAACTTGAAGAAATAGAAGAATAGAAAGAACCCTAATAAAATTTCAGCATGGTAATGGGTGTGCATACAGGTTCATAGGAGGGATAAATGATATTGAAATGGGATATAATCATTTATAAATAAAATTTAATGTAAGGTGGTAATGTAATAACATATCCCAACAAAATAAAATTGAAATTAAAAGACATAACAATGAAAGGATTTCTTGATAAAAGAGGAGAGTGGAAGATCCCTTACAGAATTTCAACATAGTAATGGCTTAGGTAATGGTAAAAATGAGAGAGTATAAATGGTATCTCATTCAAATAACATTAATTTTATATTAAGGTAATTATAATAATTTAATTACAACATAGATAATTGAAATCATAAAGACTGATTTCAAAAAAGGTTCTTGAATTGAAGGAAAGAGAGGAAGGTGAGGATCCCTTACTTGAGTGTGTGACTCCAAAGTCTTGGGAGGGGCTTCTTGAAAGATTTTGGGAACATTATAAAGACTTTAGGGAGTATAAGGAAGCATATGAACATGATAAAAGTATTTTTAGTGAAGATAAATAGGATCATGGGTGGGTTTATATAGGAAATGAGGGGGATTTCTTTATTATTTAGGTTTTAGACTCTACATAATAAAATATTCAAAACCACAATCCATGTCATGTTTTTTTCTCATGGTTTTTGTAAAAATTGATTGTTTTACATTATTTTATAAGTCCAAGGTCCTAACTTATTAAAATATTACCCTTGGTGATGTGGAGGTGTGTTGCACTCTTAAAGAAATTATTTTAAAACCTTAAAATATATTATAAGTCTTGGAGGATTCATAATGGATTTAAAAAAACTTGAAACCACATTATTTTAAATTTAAAACATATATTTTGATTAGGATACCTTTTATAGTATTTATTACATCACATTTGGGTAATTATGATGTCATAAAACACAAAGTATATTTATATGGTATTTAATTTTTACCCAAAAATTCGATTGTCTCTGAAAATTATGAAAAAATTACTATAGGATAATTTCAAAATTAGGATTCCAAAAATAATATTAATTTTATTTAAATAATTTTCTAAATATGTGAATTTTCAATTTTAAAATAAAAACCGACATTTATTAAAAATGATGGGTTTTTAACAATAACATTTTTTGAACCCTTATAAAAATTACATTTGACTTTATAAAAATTATATGATAATTTATATTTAATAAATTTTATTAAATAATAATATTTTATTAAAATATTAATTATTTAAAAATTCATTAATTCATCAAAATATATTTCTTAATTGAATTTGAATATTAACCAAAAATACTATTTGTTCTTTAAAATTCATTTACAAAGTAATAATAATAGGATGAACATATATTAATTATTTTATAAAAAATAATGTACATATTCTTAATTCTAGGGTCTTGATATATATCTCTTCAATACACCAGTATACGCCCTAAGAGTAAGGTGTGTGATGATGGGGCTTTAATGGGGTCGTTCGGTGAACATGGTTTTTGGTCGTGATCTCAATGAGATTGAACTTCTCCCATAAAAGGTTTTGCTCATACATAAGTTATTGGATCTAAGCTTGGTCTTGGTCTAGGTAAAATTCAATAAATTTTATCTCCCTCATAATCTCTGATAAATGGGATTCATAGGGTACGATCCTATTGGTTGAGGTCATCACTTCCTTTATATGTGAAAAATGGATATGTTAAAACACTATATTTATTCTAGTAATGTGATCACTATTAAACGGTTATATTATCAATGGTAATGATACTTAACAGTCATTTAAATCTAATTGGATATAATAAAACAAAACACAAAATAATGTGTTTTCTATAACCATATTATATAATAATACATTTAATTGAATAAAAAAGGGTAATTTTATTTATAACAGTTTTGGTCATTACATTCTTCCCCCTTAAGAAATTTCACCCTCAAAATTTTCTTTTCCCACACTAAAATAGATGAGGGTAACTCTTCTTCATCACCACCTCTGATTCTCGTGTTGCTTCTTAAAACTTGTGGTTTCTCTACAACACTTTGATGAAGGGCATTGTCTTATTTTGTAGAACTTTTTCTTTACGATCTAAGATCTTAACCGGATGTTCTTCATAAGAAAGATCATTCTTCAATGGTACCACCTCTATATTTAGTACATGTGAGGGGTCCAGTATGTACTTTATAATAGGGATACATAGAATACATCATGTACTTGAGACATGTTTGGTGGGATTTCTAGTTGATAGGCTACTGCTCTGATGTGATCAATGATCTCAAAAGGGATGATGTATCTTTGACTAAGATTTCCCTTTTCCCAAATATAATCACTCTCTTCTATAGAGATATGTGGAAGAATACCATGTCTCAAACATCAAACTTTAGTTCACATTGATGATTGTCATCATAGCTCTTTTTTCAACTCTGAGTATCTTTGATGTGCTGTTAAATGGTCTTAACCTTATCCACCATTTCTTCATCCATTTAAGGACCTAGAAGTTTCCATTCCCCAAATTTATCCCAATATGTTGGTATTTTGCACCTCTTCCCATAAAGTGATTCATAGGGATCCATTTGGATGCTTGAGTGGAAACTGTTGTTGTATGAGAACTCAACCAGGGATAGATATTGGTCCGATCATCCCTTGAAGTAAATTGAGAATTATCTCAACATGTACTCAATTGTTTGGATAGTCCACTCAGTTTTTCCATCAGTTTAAGGGTGATAAGACATACTAAAGTTCATCTCAGTGTTTAGAGAATGCTGGAGACTTTTCAAAAACTTAGAGGTGAATTTTCTTGATCAGACATAATAGATAGTGGTACTCCATATAGCCTTACCACTTCTTTGATTTATATCTATTCTAGTTGATACAATTAGAAATCCTATTGAATCGCAATGAAGTGTTTAGTCTTTATAATACAATCCATAATAACCTAGATATAATTGCTTCCTTTGGATGTCTTTGGAAGTCTGGTGAAAAATTCCATGGTGATGTTTTCCTATTTCCATGTTGTTATGGGTAATGGTTGCATCATCCCATTAGACTTATGCCTTTCATTATTCACTTTCTGACATACTAAGAACTTTGATGTAAAATTAGTGATCTCATTATTCATGTTATCCCACCAATAGTGATCTTAGAGATCTTGATACATCTTTTTATTTCCTGGGTGAATATAGAAAGTTGAACTATGTGCATCATTTAATAGTTCCTTCTTTAATCCAGGATTTGATGGAACACGTAGTCTTGACCCAAATCTCTCAATTCCTTCTTCATTAACATTGAACTCAGAGGATTTCTATTTTCTTATAGTTTCCACTTTATTCTAAATTACCACATCATTTTTGTGAGAATCCTTTAAACCTTTAGGAAGAGACGGTTGAGAAATCATTTGTGAAAGGATTGATGATGTTCCTTACTTTATGATTCCCATGTTCATCCTCTTAAAATCCAAGAATATTGGATCCTTATCAATTCTCATTAATGATATAATTGTTGGGACCTTTCTACTCAGAGCATCTTCCACCTTATTTGCTTTACCAGGATGATAGTGGATTGAGCAGTCATAATCCTTAATGAGATCTAACCATCTTCATTGGTTCATATTAATCTCTTTTTGTGTGAATATATGTTTAAGGATCTTTTGATCAGTATATATATCATACTTATCCCCATAGATATAATTCCACCAGATTTTCAATGCAAAGATCACAGCTACCAATTCCATATCATGTGTGGGATAGTTTGGCTTATTAATTTCAAATTCCTTGAGGTGTAGGCAATGAATTTGTCATTTTTCATGAACACACAGCCTAATATCTTCTTTGAGGTGTCAATGAAATTGATGAAAAATTCCCCATTTATGGGTAGTGTGAGCACATGGGTAGTGATAAGCCTCCTTTTCCACTCCATGAAGTTTTCTTCACATTCATCATTTCAAAAAAACTTTATTACCTTCCAAATTATCTTAGTAAGAGAGTTTGAAAATCATCATAAATTTACAAAAATTGATGATAATAACCAGATAACCTAATAAATCTATAGATATCTATCATGGATGTTGTCCTCAACCATCCTTCAATTTCTTTTGTCTATAAAGGATCCACAGATATCACATTGCTTATGATTATATGCCCCAAGAATGAGACTTCCTTCAACCAGAACTCATACTTGATGTACTTTTCATAGAGCTTATCCTTTTGAAAGGTCTTGGAAAAGGATACTTGTTATTTATCGTGATCTTGTTGAGATCACAATAATCAATGCAAAGGTGCATTGACCCATCCTTCTTCTTGATGAAGAGGACTGGTTCACCCCATGGTAAAGCACTTGGGCATATGAATCCTTTATCCAAATTCTCTTGTAGTTGTTTCTTTAGTTCCTCAAGTTCCACAATAGCCATCCTACATGGAGTCTTGAATATTGGAAACACCCCAGGTATAATTTTGATTGAAATTTTAGCCTCTTATCTAGGATAAAGACCAGGAAATTCATTAGGAAAAACATCAAAGTATTCCCTCACAATTTCATGTCTTTGAGGATGATGATTTCCTTAGAATCAATCATTTGAGATAGATATGCTTTCTCGTAGGGAAATAATATCCATTCTTGAGATGATGGCACTAAAGAAGATTCATCATCCTCCTTATTATTGTATAGAATCGGGGGGTCAATTCTCCATATGGACAGTTCTTTCCTTCTCATGGAAATTTATGTTGGCTCTGTATATGGAAAGCCAATTCATGCCCAGAATTGCATCAAATTACACCAAAGGGAGTATGACAAGGTTCTTCAGAAATTTCATCCAACAAATTGTGATAGGGGAGAAGTTATATACTTGGGATACAATAATTTCCCTATTTTCCATTTTCATCCAAATCTATAATTCCATGATTTTTTGTGGTGTTTTTATAGTTCTACTAAACTTTCATGATATAAAAGAATGTGTAGAACCAAAATCAAAAAATGTTTTTTCTATTCTTGAATGAATAACTAGCATATTTTCCACCACTTTGTTTTTAGGATTCACTTCAGCAATGGTGATGGAAAAATCTCACCCTTTCTTCCTTGGAGGTTGTTGGTTGCCTCTGAAAACCCTTGGATCAAGGTATTGATTCATAAAGTCCCCTAGTTACTTACATTTGTAGCAATATATAATGCATTGATGGTTGACTGGAGCATTCCATTCCTCCATCGCAATAGCAGGTTTCTCCTGTTAGAAATTATTAGATATGTGGCCATCCTTCCCACACCTAAAGAATTTCCTTATTCACTTTAGGCAACTTTTAGGGTGCTTCTTTCCACACCTTTGACTAGTGGGATACTGAAATTTCTTTTCACTATCAAATCTCTCTATCAGACCATAAGAATTAAAATCCACTTTAGGATTCTTATCCTCATGATACCCTTGAGATTCTCTGATCTCCATTTCAACTTTAAGGGTACATCGGACAATTTCTTCATAGCTATCAAATTCATGGGTCGCCATGGATTTTCTTAGACTAGGTTTTAGCCTACCAAAGAAGTGGTCAACCTTGAATTCAGGGGTAACGAAAAAACCAGAGGTGTATCATTCAAGTCTCGTGAAGTTTGTCTCATATGACCCAATAGATTCATCTTCTTTTTTCTTGATGAAAAGGAAATACTTTTCAATTTTTAGACGTAGAGTGCAAGGAAAATATTTATCAAAAAAAAATTTCCAGAATTCCTTCCACTCCATTGTTTTGATATCTTCCTCAAGCTTCATATTCTTAATCAATGACCACCATTAATAAGTTTCTCCCTACATATGATAGATATCTAGAAGAACCTTCTCTTGTTTGTGACATTGAAGGGTGGAGAAGATATTCTCAATGGATTTGATCCATTGTTCTATGATTAAGGGATTATATAGTATATTGAAAGTAAGAGGCCTTTGTTGTATGAAGCTCTCGATTGTGGGTTGTTCTCTCTTAGGGGGTCTAGGAGCTCCTCTTGATCCAAGTTTATATTCAGAACTTGATTTAGTTTATAGAGTATCATGATAATTTTTGTGGTTCTCACTCCCATCAGGTTGGGTATATCATTGGGGTAATCATCACACTGTCCTTCACATCGGTTGTTAATATGATTACTCCTATTTTTGGGCATTGGATAGAATAAAAAGTAAAATTAGGGATGAGTATCTTAAATAATTTAAACACATAAATGGAAATACAATGACATTAGAGGGATAACTTATAAATTACATTTATCTCCTTAAAACATCTTTGCAGAGTTATTACCCCTAGGTACATCTGTGCCAAAATCTGAAGGACCCCAGAACACCCTAAGAGGGGAAGGGTGAATTAGGGTGTAAAATTTTTCTCTTAAACTAATGGATCTTGTTCTCACATAGGTAGGAACCTATTAAACTTGTCAGACAAATGCATGCAAATAGAGGACACAGTGGTTTTACTTGGTTCACCACAAAGAGTTACATCCAAGGAGCATATGCTAACAGTGAGTCAATCATACCAAAGTCCACTAATCTTAACTAGACATGGAATATAAAGATTCATTCACATTCACTTTGTTCCAGGAAAACTGCCTTTATAATTAGTTTAGGGATAGCTCATTATGTCCCTCATATCACTTCCATCGACTCCCCCTAGCTCACTGCTTTGAGAGAAGTCTAACTCAGTTTATCTACGTGAAGGTATCTTCAACAGAATGGCATGAAAATCATTGTCTATGACTTAGCATGAGACTCTGCTTACACTATAGACCTGAGTTGATTCTATTTGAAATCCCTATCCGCTAAAATCTGATGTTCAAAACTGTTCTTTGTGAAGCCTTTTTGCGAAACACACTCTTTCGCGAAGCACACCTACCTTCGTGAAACAACCTACCTTCACAAAGCTTACTTGCCTTCGCAAAACAACCTTCACAAAACTCACTGAGTCAACATGGAAAACCTCATCATCTCATAGTTCCCTTTAAACAAAATCATTGAACATCAATTGAGACTTATAGTCTCTTAGTGATGCTCAAGATCATAGAGAAAGCCCAGTTCACAAAGCTCTTTTCAAACTAACAGAATTTCTGGATTTTCCTTAAAAAATTAGATGCAAAATGAAGAGAGGTAGCCTAATATTTATATGTTCAGACATTTGTGAAACTCCACCGCCTCTTTTTGGATTTTCTGGATCATCAAAATTGTATTTTCTATGCTCCTCCCTTTGCAAATAACCATGGAAATTCTCTATTCTCAGAGATCATCGTAATCGCAAAGTATTCTGTCAAAACCCTTCGAAGCGCCCATAAAAATCACAAAGCATTCCATCAATGACCACAAAGAAAACTTTCACTGACTGAAAATCCCTTCATGGTGCCCATTAAAATCACAAATAATTCCATCAACAACCGTAAAGCTCCAAAACTCGTAATCACGAAGAACTCCATCTCCGATCACGAAGCCTGTTATAATCGCGAAGCACACTGTCAGAAAACTTTATGTATTCGCAAAATGAAACTCAAAAAGACCATATTCTAAAAACTCATGCATTTTCCATATTTTCATAAGGCATCCAAGAAAATACACTTTCCACATTGAAAGCTAACTTACAAATTTTAGACCCCAAAAATTTGGCAAACACTGGGAAACAAAGCCACCTTCAATACTACTTTTGGATTGAACTATATGATACCTTTTCTTGCAATATCCCTGATCATCCATGTAAGGATTGACAACAAACACAAACCATACTCTATTTATGTCAAAGAACAGCCCTGGTTCCAATAGAATCACGTCCACTTGTAGTATCCAGACAGTGATGTATTTTCTTGATAAACCACTTACTCTATACTTACCAAAATTTAGGAATGTTTTCTTATAATTAGACTTACCCCTAAGGAATTATCTAGAGTTCTCTATTCCTAAATCTTTCACTAGAGTTTTTTAATCCTAATACCAAAAATAACTAAACTTATCCTTTGATACCAACTATAACAACCCTTCTCTTTATTACACATTAAATACTTGATTTATTACATAAAAGTACACATTATACAACCCAAGAGATTGATAAGTCTAGTTTCTTTGGGAATTAGGTACAAAACATCACATCTTGAACATGGGATACAACAACATTATTGAAAACTTTCTTAACATGATCATAATATTCCAACAATCTTAAAACTGCATGGGATATCCTAGGGGAAAACATAAGATTGGAGTGATCTATAAATCCCAGTAAGGGAAATAAAAAATGCATGACATGAAGAAGATAATACATGTTAGATAATAAGCATATCAATGGATAATAAAAGTAACTTGAATAATAAGGCATGATATATCATGATAATTATAACATGGGAAATGTGGTAACAATATACAACATGACATAAGCATGAGTCAAGGCTCATTGCACATGGAGGAGCATGAGTCAAGTCTCATCGAACATGGAGAAGCATGAGTCAAGGATAGATACCAAGACCATTGCATGTGACGTATCATGATACTAAACATTACCCAATGCATTATAGCGCTATCATGGCACACTCTTCATAATCATTTCATTCTAATGCTTAAGTATTCCATATAGATCATATAACATGGATTCATTAAACATCATAATTTATTCCATGATCAAGGAATGTGGAATACATACATGTAAGTATCTAATCAATGAGTATATATGAATAAATGTAAATACCCTTGATAGAAAAATGGATATGGTATTCACTACACAATTATTTTGGCATGGAAAATTGTGGTTCAATTTCGGCAGTATAACGACATCATATAGAAATTCATAAAATGGGTTGATGAGAGAGAAAGGGGTCTCTAGTCATTTATAAATGAAATGAATAGTAATGTTACATGGGAATACATGTCCCAACATAAGTAATTGGATATAAAAGGTGTAATATAATAAAGAAACTTGAATAAAGAGGAGAAAGTAAAGAACCCTTACAAAAGTTCGACATCATAACAGGTGTGCATAAAGGTTCATAGGAGGGATAAATGAGAGTGAAAGGGGATATCATCATTTATAAATAAAATAGACAGTAAGGGAGATATATAATAACATATACCAACATAATAAAATGAAAATTAAAAAGACATAACATTAAAAAATGGTTCTTGATAAAAGATGAGAGTGGAAGATCCCTTACAGTATTTCAACATAGTAATGGCTTAGGTAAGGGTCAAAATGAGAGATTATAAATGGTATATCATTAAAATAACATTAATTGGATATTAAGGGAATTATAATGATTGAATGACAACATAACCAATTAAAATTATAAGGCTAATTTCAAAAGTGGTTCTTGAATTGAAGGAAAGAGAGGAAGATGAGGATCTCTTACTTGAGCGGGTGACTTCAAAGGCTTCAGAGGGGCTTCTTGAAATATTGTGGGTGTCTTGAGAGGATTATAGGGATTAGAGGGAAGATTATAGACATGATACAAGGATTTTAAGTGAATATAAATGAGAGTGTGGGTGGTTTTATATAGGAAAGGAAGTGGATTTCTTTATTATTTAGGTTTTAGACTCTACATAATAAAATATTCAAAACCACAAACCATACCATGATTTTTTCTCACGGTTTCTTACAAAAGGGATTAAATTATATTATTTTATAAGTCCAATGGACGAAATTATTAAAATATTACCCTTAGTGATGTGGAGGTGAGTCACACTCTTAAAGAAATGATTTTAAAATCTTAAAATATATTATAAGTCTTGGAGGAGTCATAATGGATTTACAAAATAAATCAATTAAACTTAAAACAACATTATTTTAAAGGGAAGACATATATTTGGTCAAGGATACCTTTTATAGTACTTATTAAATCACATTTGGGTCATTATGATGTCATAAAACATAAAATATATTTATATGGTATTTAATTTTTACCTGAAAATTCAACTGTCTCTGAAAATTATGAAAAAATCACCGCTGGATAATTTCGATGTTTTGATTCCAAAAATAATATTAATTTAATCTAAATAATTTTATAAATATTTGAATTTTCACTTTTAAAATAAAAACCGATATTTATTGAAAATGATGGGTTTTTTTATAATAACATTTTTTGAACCCTTATAAAAAATTAAATTTTACTTCATAAAAAATATATGATCATTTATATTTAATAAAAGTCATTTAATAATAATATTTTATTAAAATATTGTTTATTTTAAAAATCTATTAATTCATCAAAATAGATTTCTTAATTGAATTTGAATATTAACCAAAAATATTATTTGTGATTTAAAAATTATTTACAAAGTAACAATAATAGGATGAACATATATTCATTATTTTATAAAAAATAATGTACATGTTCCTAATGCTAGGGTTTTGATACATATCTCTTCAATACACCAGTATACGCCTTAAGAGTAAGGTGCGTTATGGTGGGGTTTTCATGGGACCATTCGGTGAATATGATTTGGGTCGTGATCGGCATGAGTTTGAACTTCTCTCATAAATGGTTCCACTTATGATTAAGTTGTTGGATCTCGAATTGGGTTTTGTTTAGGATAAAACCCAAAAATGTCATCTCCCTTAGAAGCTCTTATAAATAGGCTTCATAGGGTACGATCCTACTGGTTAAGGTCATCACTTTCTTTGTGTGTGACACATAGAGTTGTTAAAACCCTATATTTATACTAGTCATGTGATCATTGTTAAAGAATATATTATCAACAGTAATGATACTTAACGGTTATTTAAATCCAATTAGATATAATAAAGAAAAATAAGTGCATGTGTTTTCTATAACCATAGTATATAATAAGACATTTAATTGAATAAAATAGGGAATTTTATTTGTAACAGTTCAGGTCATTACAATGTGAAACTTATAGAAATTGTCTAATGTTTCTATGGTAAAGTGGAAGTCTTCATTTGGATGAAATGAGAGCTTTATGATACACCAATTATGGTGTAAACAAAGTTGATTTGGTTTATCTAAATAATATTCTAAAAGAATATTAAGCACTTCAGTTTAGAGAGCAGTAATTTCTTAAATTGCAAGTGATTGTAAACTAGATGGAATAGTGAGTTCACTCTAAATAATGTAAACATGTAATGTGCTTAGTGATTCTGGTACATTAGCTCGTCATCATTGTATGATCCTTATATTATTTAAGTTTAGGTGAACTAAGTAAAAATTGCTTGTGTCCCCTCTTTACTTTTATTACTTTATATCCACTGACAGAAAGAAATGTTCTTACCAACAGTAGAGCAAGATCACTCGTGAAAATCATTTGAAAATCATTTGCATACCCTGACCTGATTCACCACCTTAGAATATTTACCTTGCTTGGGGAAAATGCGTTATTTGGTTTTCTTTATGGAAAACAAAAAATAAAATTAATAATATGATAGATGATATTTGTTTGGTGGGTAGTAAGGTTACTCGTAAAATTCTTCATGGTCATTTTTTTAAACTTAACTATCATTAGCTAAATTAATGTTTGTACAGTATCAAGTTCTGCAATTGCGATAGATAACTATGAAAAAAAATAATTAATGTGTTCAAATGAAACAAAAATATACAAAGATGATATGTTGTGTTCTATTAGATCTTGATGAAGTCCAGTAAGTTTTAATGATTTAGGTTGATGTGGAAATGCAATATTAATAAATTTCATAATAAATTTGTTATTATAGTTAAATTGTAAAAAATCGAATGTGAAAATATCTATTATATCTACTAAACCTGGGTGTACCCATGCTGATGTGTCAAGCTACCATTAAACCATGTCACTGAAAATTCATACCAAATTACCATTTTACCAACAGCCTTCAACCAGAACTCCCGATATAGCCTTCGATAATCGACTACAGCCAACGCGTTACCGCTAGACGACTACCCGATTAGGGTTTCCCTCTCCTAGATACTTGCTCCAGCAACTCGCCTACGATGACGACCTTACCAACACCCATATTCCCGCCTAGTGTTTCCCTCTTCCAGCGACTTCCATGGACAATTATCCATCGACATCCACTATCTCCTTCCCGGGACAGACTGAGTCTATTGTCCTTACAAGCCACACTTCTCCGTTGTCTTCCTCCCGCCTTAATCTCATTCTACATCAGTTTCATCTGATACTAAGGTCAGATTTCCACTCATTGTCTCAACCCATTATTCTTTGACGTTGAATACCAGATTCTGACCTCTACCACTGCTCCGTAGATAAGGGGCTTCTGATTTCTTCTACTGCATCGCCGTCTACCACAACCGTCTGCTACACCTACTAGTACCAAAACCAGCAACCCTATTTCACTACGTCGGCTGATGGTGGACCAAGGGTTGTTGTGAAAAACTGAAATTACAGTATCACTCCATTGAGGTAACAGTTTTTTTACTGCCACCCAAACTATGCAACTTACAATATTCAATTGACTATGTGTTTTACATTACCCAGTAACCACGTGAGGAATTGCTCCTGACAATGATTCATCTTCTTATTTTCATAAATACTGCTCCTGAAATTCACACTGTGAGTATATGTTGGATTATATTGGAACACATGCCTCTTCCTGCATTTATGTTATAGTATATTTTATCGCCTCTGACTAAATTGTTTTGAGAACAATGTCTCTAACAACTGCAAGTATAGGCTATCAGTTTACCATATACATAATACTATCTTCCAACTTCTTCACGTAATACAATTTTATTGAACTACAAACAAATTAGTAACATAACTACTTACATTTACCACAGTCTCGGGTTTCTAAAACACCAGAAGTTAGCATATGGGCCTCATATGCCTATCAATTTGGGTTGAATACTTAAATTCCAATAACTTTAACCTACAGCTTCTACTAAATCCTACATGCAGATTTCGTTTGTAACTTCTTAACAACTACATAAAGCTACACACATACATCTTTAGCCACTTTCGTGTCTGCATTCACAATTTATACTACTTTTTCTTCACTTCTCACTTTGCATATAAATAATACAATGCACGCCTTGACATTTATATATAAAGATATACAACCAAAAAATGCCTTCCCCGACAACCTCTACAGATGTAGTGTTGCAAAGAAGAGTGCTACCGAATGAATGACATAATTGTGAGTTTACTATTTCCTTAGTTTTAGACTTATTTATGTTATAAATTTTTTCCATTATTTTTATGAGATACTGTTGTCACACTTACAGTGTCAACATCTACTGAAAATCCGTCAATGACATCTACAAATCTCTCTCCTGCTCTAACAAGTGAACTGCATTCTACAAATGGTGGTGCAGATGGAGTCACACGGACGCCACTAACACCATTTTCTATCAATGGTCTGTTCTATTTACATTACATTATCTAAATCCCTACTTTTTTTAATACTTTACATACTAACTTAAGGGATTCATTCTATAAATGGTGGTGCAGATGGAGTCACACGGATGCCACTAACACCATTGTCTATCAATGGTATGTTCTATTTACATTACATTATCTAAATCCCTACTTTTTTAATACTTTACATACTAACTGAAGGTATCCCTCTTTAAATACTTCATCTATAGTTCAACAACAATCTGAATCAATGAGAACATTTATCACAAAAGCAAACAAGTGAAAGAAAACATCAGATGACTTCAAATATTCTCCTATTCCTTTCTGTAAGTATGATGACAATTATCTGCAAATACCACACTGTACACCACACAACCAAGAAACTCATCATCTAACTATTTCCTTGACACTTTCGGTAGCGATCATAACTGATGAAAACTTTCATTGCCCGTCAACCTATAGAGATGCAAGGTTTCAAAGAATACTGTTGATGAAGGAACGACATAATTGTGATTTCACTAATACCTTCACCTAAGACTTTTTTATGTTACATAATATTACCATTATTTTTATAACCAAGTGATGTCACACTAATAGTGTCAACATATACTAGAAATCCCTCAATGACATCTACAAATGGCAGTGCAAATGGAGTCACACGCACACCATTAAGACCATTGTCTATCAATGGTCTGATCTATTTACATTTTAGTATCTAAATCCCTAAATTTCTAAATACTATACATACTAACATATGATATTCCTCTTTAACTACTTCGTCTACAGTGCAACAACAATCTGCAGGTAGGACATCATTTATCGTAGGAGCAAATAAGTGAAAGCAAAGAACATATGCCCTCATACAATCTCTTATTCCTCACTATAAGTATGATGAAACAAATCTGTGAAAACCACCATGCACGCCACACAATCGATCTATTCTTTGTCTAACAGTTTCCTTGACACTTTCGGTAGCAATCATGACTGACGATACCAATATGTCGGATTCATCACCAACATCCTTGACAATGTAAGCACAAGTCCTGCATTTAGATTTTACTATGACCGTTAAGGGATATTCATTGATTACAATTTACACTCCCATTTTTTACAGATTTAGTCAACCTGATAATGTGGACTATATTACTATATCATGTATAGGTTCAACGTCATCTTTAACACAAATATACAGCATCACACACACACACACTTCAATTAATACACATTTTAGTTATAATATTTTTTTATACAAATACTATCAGACCATAGGCAACAACTATTTCGTCGAGAAGCATCACATTCTAACAGTTTAGATACAAATGACTGCATCAACGGTGAAATCCAGCATACAGAAAACAATAAAGGTATGTTTACAAATATTCTTACATACTAACAGTAATCAGTTCAGAATTATTTAGTGTGATTTTGGTAATAAATGTTTGGTTTCTGCAGGAAACTCTATACAACAACAGATTTCGGATAACACAGGTAAGTCTACTAATTATTTCAGCATTACTGCTACAAGAATACTGGAGACAAATACCCAGCACTGCATCTACTTTGTAAATGTCATCTGCTACATTTTTTTCACTCAGGATATTCAGATATTGGAGACACATCTTATTTCTATCAATACTGTCATGATTTAATGTGGTTCAATGAAAGAAACAGAAAATGTAGCAACCGACAAAACCAAAGTTTTGCTTCATGTTGTGTTATGGGAAAGATTTCTTTGAACTTAATACCACCTTATCTGCATTACCTAAAAATTTTTCTCTTTAATTCAAGTTCCAAAGCAACCAGAACATTCCAAGAAAACATGCATATTTATAACTCCATGTTTTCTTTCACTTGAATGGGTGGGAAGATTGATAGGTCTATCAACAAGGGTGGAGCTCCATGTATATTCAAATTGAATGGACAGAACTACCATCGTATAGGAATTTTATGTCCACCAGATGGTCACCCACCCATATTTGCACAAATATACGTGTATGACATAGCACATGAATGTCATAATAGGGTTCTCAAGTTTAGGTATCTCTAAACCTATCTGTTATGGACTAATTTTTCAATGTGGACTATTTCTGTATTAACATAACTACTACCTGCAGCTCTAAAAACCAGAATGTCCAAACTCTTATTGACTACAAGATAGTCGAGAACCTGCAACAAATGCTCCATGATAACAATTCTTTATCTCGACAATTCAGAAGTGCAAGGGATGTTCTTCAACATCAGTATGTTCCAAATTTGAAACTACGTCTACTGAAAAGAAGAGAAACAAATCCCAGTACATATAACTTACCAAATAATTCTGAGATTACAATACTTATTGTCGGTGATGTCAAAGATCTCAACCAAGAGTGTGATATAATCATTCATACCAAAATTGGTGATTTTCAACAAATTGATGAGCAACACCCACTATATCTTCCATTACAATATCCCTGGATTTTCATAGCTGGCAGTGATGGATATGTTTACAACATTCTGCATTGCCCAAATCCTTTCACAACAAATCCAAAATTAAGGAAGTTAACCATGAGAGATTACTTCTCCTTCCACTTGAAATTCCGTGAAAACCACACCTCAACGCTACTGCATTCAAGAAGACTGTTGAAATAGTTTGTTGTCAATGCTTATACGATGATAGAGTGTCAGAGACTATCATTCATTTTCTTTAATCAGAAGAGAATGGGGGTAGATCTATACAATGGATTTCAAGATGCATTTCTAAGAGGTGACATAAAAGGTTCTTCATGTGGCAAATGGATCATTTTACCTTCAACATTTACTGGTGTTCCAAGGTATATGATCCATAATTACCAAGATGCAATATCTATTTATAATTAGGAAGGGTATCCAGATTTGTTTCTAACCTTTACATGTAACCCAATGTGGCATGAGATCACTCGGTATCTAAGATATAAGAATATTTGTCTAGTAGACTCCCCTCAAATACTATCTCTAGTTTTCAATATTAATCTTGAATATCTAATGAAAGATTTAAGAGAAGGATGTTTCTTTGGAAAATCAAGGTCAGGTAACCATATATTTGCATACTTCAAATATGTTTATCCATACTGTTTGCAATTATATCATCACTTACTAACTATAACACTTTTGTTTCCATTTAGTTTTTCGAACTGTGGAGTTTCAGAAATGCGGCTTGCCTCATGTGCACATCTTATTATTTCTCTGCTGTGAAAACAAAGTGAACACTCCAACAGCTGTAAACAAGTATGTCTACACTAAAATCTTGGGTAAAGATGCTTACTCGAAGCTACATGAAGTTGTCAAGTGTTTTATGCTCCACAACCCTTGCAATGCTACGAACAAATCATCACCTTGTATGAAACATGGTAAATGTGCAAAAAAAATTCCAAAAAAGTTTGCTGAAAATACAACAGTTGATGATGATGGTTATGTCGTCTATCGAAGAAGGGATGACAAAAAAACTGTTCTGAAAAATAAAATTCCTTTGGATAATCGCTATATAGTTCCATACAATCTGGTATTGCTATTAAAGTATCATGCCCATCTCAACATTTAAGTTTGTAATCAGTCGTCTTCAATCAAATAATTGTTTAAGTATATTAGTAAGGGAAACGATCGTGTAACAGCAGCACTATATGAAGAAAACAACGAACACTCCTCGCAGAATACTATAGATGAGATAAAAATTTATTATGATTATCGATACATATCTTCTTATGACGCATCTTGGATGATTTTTTCATATGATATTCATTACAGATATCCACCAGTTGAGAGGTTACATTTCCATTTTCCAGAACAGAATTGTGTCACATTTTCAGACAATGATAACATAGAAGATGTATTAAATCATAGAAACAGTTATTAGTCAATGTTGACCTCTTGGTTCGAAGCAAATATTATATACCCAGAAGGAAGAGGTTTAACTTTTGCAGAGTACCCTACTAGATTTGTGTTCCACTCTCAAGACAGGAAATGGCATACCTAGAAATAAGGAATCTGTATTGAAAGACTATACTATGTGCCTTAAACCACTAGCGAACTCTACTACTTGAGGATACTTCTAACAAAAATCAAAGTTGCAACTTCGTATGAGTATATCAAGACTATAAACAGCATCACTCATGGTACATTTAGAGAGGCATGCTCTACTATGGGACTACTGACAGATGACAGAGAGTTTGTTGAAGCTATAAAAGAAGTCTCCACTTGGGGAATGGGACAACATGTACGCAGACTATTTGCGAACATGTTAATCTGTAATAACATATCTTGCCCAGATATCGTCTGGGATGAAACCAAAGACATACTATCAAAAGACATTTTATATATACAGAGAAGGACCCAACAAATTCTAGGTGCACATTTTCTCATGTACCTGCTTTATTGGTTTCAATTTATTTCTTGCCAACGTCTAATTATTACTGCTCGCTGGTATTTATAACATTGTAATAAAGAAAAACTGCTTCACTTTTTCTACCAAAATTGTATACTACCCATTAAATCTGCAACATCTTACTTTGTACATGTATTTACTATATTGCAGTGCAAAAAAATCTCTCCCATTAAGTATATTACAATACTACCTCCAAACAACATTTATTTTCACATTTAAATAATAATTGACTTTGTTTATTTTGATCTGTAATCCTTCTTAAAAATTCAGCACAGTTCTTCACATAACTTTTCAGTATGCACTTTATGACTTCTAATATTTGAATATGTACAAATATTCCACATTTTCATACGTTAGTTAAACAGATAATACTTTTAACTACATTGAACTTGAAATCATTGTACATATTTCTCTCGTATAACTTCATTTATATTTATTATAATGCAGTACAACAAAATTTACAGCCTTTCTTTTCAAATATAAATACAATAATACTTGGTTCATTTTAATCTGTACTATTTTGTACAAGTAATACACAGTTTCATATATCATTTATTCACATTACATTGCCAACTGTACTGGGCTAGCTATAATATTGTGATATACTTCTTCGCTCTAGCATTAATGACAATATTGCAGTACAATGTAGGCCCACCATTAATAATAAGTTTTTAATACTAAATACATGAGTTTCAATAATTCTGTAATCCTCTATAGAATTATAAAGAAGTTTCTTATATCAAATATTATTACCTGAAAACTGAACCCTACTTGCAGAAATTATTAATAACTACTTTGTCCTCAACAGAACCATGTATCGGTTTAAGAATTCCTAATAATGCAGACTACAATACATAAATACTAATGGTTTTTTCTATGTATTTCAGCTTCCACTTTAGTGATTATGTTTAATTTAATGTAAACTGTTGTAATGACTTCGTTAATGGTTTTTCGTACTTCTATTTAACAATATTCCACAACATTGTAGATTTGACACTCACAAATCACCAGATACATATGTATGCTTTGAGAGAGATAAACCGCATTTTACAGAGAAATGGAAGAGAACTTCAGTTATATCCTCTTATTCCACTTCCAAATTCATATTTTAATGCCACTCTAAATCATTTAGTTGCAGAATAATTTAATTACAATAAAGAAACACTTCTACAAGAGTACAATAGTTTACATAGTATGCTTACATATGAAAAGAAAGAGGTGATTTCTATCATTCTCTCTTCACTATATTTCAATTAGGGGTGGTTATTCTTCTTGCATGGTTATGGAGGCATAGGTAAAACCTTCATCTGGAGAGTACTAACATCATTGTTGCGAGCACAGGGCACGATTGTACTTGTAGTTGCATCGAGTGGAATAGCTTTACTACTGCTTCCTGGTGGACGAACAGCACATTCAAAATTCCGTATTCCAATCTCCATTACTGAACATTCAATTTGTAATATTCATCAGGGGAGTGACGTAGCGGAACTTTTTCAATTGACTAAGCTCTTCATTTGGGATGTGGAATCTATGATTCATAAGTTCTGTTTTGAGGCTTTAAACTGAACTCTTAGGGACATTATGACTGTCAAAAATGATAATGCTCAGAATTTGTCGTTCGGTGGATTGACAGTTGTCTTCGGAGGATATTTTAGGCAAATACTACCAGTTATACTAGAAGTAAACATATGTGACATTGTCTATGAAAGTGTTAAGTCATCGTATCTTTGGAAACATTGTCAGGTGTTATCTCTTACAAAAAATATGAGATTGCATTGTACTACTAGCAGTCATGATGCGGCTGTGTTATGTGATTTTTCTAAATGGACCTTAGATATTGGTGAAGGTAAAATTTTAGAGCCTAACGATGGTGAAGCACTCATTCAAATTCCGTCAGCATTTCTTCTTACCAAGAGCGATAATGTCGTGGCTGCAATCGTCAACCATACATACCCGGGTTTCTGTAGCAGACATGGAGACCAAACCTATCTGAAAGAACGTGCAATTTTAGCTCCAACCCATGATGTCGCACAAAAAGTAAATGAATATATGTTTACCCTCACTGGCCATGAGAAAAAAGATTACTTCAACTCAGACTCTGTTTGCAATGAAAGTTTTGATACAGACAGACCAGAAAATATTTACACATCTGACATGTTAAATGGTATAAATGTCTCTGGGTTACCTGCCCACAAAATTACACTTCAAATTGGTGTTCCAATTATGTTACTACAAAATGTGGACTAATCTGTTGGTTTGTGTAATGGAACTCGTATCATAGTAACACACTTGGGTGAACATGTCATTGGCACCAAAGTTTTAAATGGATGTCATTCGGGATATTCCGCATTTATTCCAATATTAACTATGACTCACTCTGATGGTAGATGGCCATTCAAACTACAAAGAATACAATATCCTTTGACATTTTCTTATGCGATTACTATTAATAAAAGTCAGGGTCAATCATTGTCTTCAGTTGGGATTTATCTTCACAAACCAGTGTTCTCTCATGGCCAATTATATATTGCAGTGTCTAGAGTCACATCAGCTACTGGATTGAAAATTTTAGTTGAAGGTAATTCTAATGAGTCCTCAAATTACATAGAAAATATTGTCTATAAGGAAATATTTCATAATCTGTCTTAGGTATCATTTCAAATTATTTTTATATGCTCTATTCTGCTCTGGAAAATTATTATGTTTACTATCATGGCTTTTTTACATACTTAATATGCTTTATTTGAACACTGAATGATTATGTAGAGTAACAAATATGTCACGCTCAATAACCATGCTGAATGAGATTATCCCAGACGACGATGAAACACTACGAATACAAGTCTGTGTCTTGAACATGTGGTTCAATTCGTCTTCCAAATACTCCAATGAAGTCGTTGTTGTTGATCTCATACTATGCGACATCTAGGTGACTTTTCCTTACAACAAGTCATTATAAATTATTTTCATTGTTTCTCACCTACGCTCTGAACATATATGTATGTATGTATGTATGTATGTATGTATGTATGTATGTATGTATGTATGTATGTATGTATGTATGTATGTATGTATGTATGTATGTATGTATGTATGTATGTATGTATGTATGTATGTATGTATGTATGTATGTATGTATGTATGTATGTATGTATGTATGTATGTATGTATGTATGTATGTATGTATGTATGTATGTATGTATGTATGTATGTATGTATGTATGTATGTATGTATGTATGTATGTATGTATGTATGTATGTATGTATGTATGTATGTATGTATGTATGTATGTATGTATGTATGTATGTATGTATGTATGTATGTATGTATGTATGTATGTATGTATGTATGTATGTATGTATGTATGTATGTATGTATGTATGTATGTATGTATGTATGTATGTATGTATGTATGTATGTATGTATGTATGTATGTATGTATGTATGTATGTATTTATGTATGTATTTATGTATGTATGTATGTATGTATGTATGTATGTATGTATGTATGTATGTATGTATGTATGTATGTATGTATGTATGTATGTATGTATGTATGTATGTATGTATGTATGTATGTATGTGATAAAACACTATTTTATTGAATATTTTATTGATAATAAATGATATAATTTCCTCACATTGTGTTAAACATGTTTATTTATAAAATATTTGGGATTTGATCATTCATTTGAAAATTTGGTGAAAATTCCAGTTTTACCCTTAATAGTGCACTGTAGTATTTCGAAGATAAATATTTTTATATTTATTATTTGAATTTGAAATTTTGTAACAGTGTTCCTAACTTAATTATGTACAACTTTTATTCAGGACACTAAAGCTAAAGAGTTCATTTGGTTGTTGAAATTGGACCATGAAGTCAAAGTTGGGCTGGGCTCGCCAGAATGGAGAAGGTTCTGTATTTGGGCCATATCCTCTACATACGGGATTGGATTGAGCCCAAATTTTGAGGAAATCTCGGGGACATGATGTGGCACAAATCATCCTTCTGGAAGGCCGGTCAATTCACGCGTTTTGGAGGTAAAATTGGCAGTGCAAGTTGGAATAAAATATTTAGCCGAGATTTTCATTTCACACTTAAAAATTTATGTATCCCTAGCCCTCACAAACTCTATTTAAAGGGGGTTTTAACTCTTTGAGAGGGCTGGTCGAGGATTTGGGAAGGTTTGGCCTAAAGGGTGTCTCTTTGGAGCCCCTCACAACTCTTGGAGGAAGTAAGCCTTTGTGCAAACCTCTCTTCCAAAAAGGCTCTCCTCTCTCACCTCTTCTTTGTATTTCTTTTCTTTCATGTTTGTTTCTTGAATTTTTCTTCAAATAATATTCTGTGTTCATCCCTCTTCTTCTTATCTTAATCTTCTTAATTGGGTTGGAATCAATAGTGGAGACAATATTGGGTTCTACCCTTTCAATCCGTTGCTTATGCAAAACGTCTCCACGATGACTACACCACCCATGGAAGAGTAGTTCTTTTTAGTAATCGATCGACCTATATCCTTTTTCATTCATTTATTTTGAATCAATGAGATACTGTAATTCACATATTATGATCTATTAATTGAGTTTTTAATTTAAATGAAACTAAGCAAGCAATTGAATAGTTAACACAAAACACGCGAGGTCGGGAATTGTGTGAACTGTGAGAGCGCAACCTTAACCGGTAATTCAAAACCACATGGGATCAATTTGTAGAGTTCAAATATAATCCCTAAACTCAATTAATTATCATTTCCAGAGTGGTTATGTGCCTTAATTTACCACTGACCATAAGCTAATTTTAGAGCATCAATCAAAGCAGGGTGTCGCGATTGCATGTTCCGAAGTTATCCTAAGGTTAAAATTCACTTCAATCTTCGTGGTAAAGTTAATTCTCGTAGGGTTCGGGATTTAACAAATTAAGGGATCATAATTAAGTGAATATTAATTTAAATGATAATGATTAATAAATGATTGAAGAGGTAGAGTTAGATCGATTACGCCTTTTAAAATAGATTTCTAAAAAAACATCTTCTTGTTGTGTCATTCTAATCGAAACTTCATTTCAAAATTAAAAACAAAAAAAAATGCAATATTCTTCCAGAAAACTTCTTCTAGATTCATAAACTATAAACAACCACCCCCATCTTTTCAATTAGTGTTTTTATTCTCTTTTATTTTACTTCTATAATACCTCTAAAAATTGTTTTAATTCACTTCCTCCTTTGAGAGACGACCTTGGTCAGCCACTCTGCTGCACCTAAGTACCCCAAATCACATTAATCATTTGAGGGCTCCCACGACAGTGCTCTTTCAAATTGGCGTCGTTGCCGGGGAGGCAAGTAATTATTTCAACCAATTAGAGGTATTTATTTTATTTTACATTTTAATTCTCTTCCTCTCCTCTTTCTTCCGTCTTTACCCAATCTGATTTTTTTTTTCTTCTTCTTCTTTTATCTCTTTCTACTTCTTTTTAGACCATCAACTAAAACTTCTAATTTTTATTTTACTATGGTCCACATTCCTTCTTTTCATCTTTCATTGATTGATGACACGAACTAATCCCGAAGATCTCTTAGATCTTGACCCTGAGATTGAACGTAGCCTTAGGGCACGAATCAGACATTCTCAGTCTACGGGAAGTTTCAACATTCAACCAGTTGGAGAATTACTCCAATATCAGAACATTGAAATTGGAAGCAATTCAAATTCAACCATAAAACAAGAACCAATGGCTGGAAACAATGGAAATGAACTTAATAGAACCATTCGAGAATTGGCTGCACCTGATATTAACTATCAACCAAATTGTATTGCATACCCAAATCTCGAATCGGACTTCGAACTGAAATCTGGGTTAATTCACTTACTTCCAAAGTTTCATGGCCTCTCTGGTGAGGATCCCAATAAACATTTGAAAGAATTTAATGTGGTTTGCTCAACCCTAAAACCTAGAAATGTCTCTGAAGATCAAATCAAACTAAGAGCATTCCCATTCTCACTTGATGGAGCTGCGAAAGATTGGATGTATTATTTACAACCCGAAGATGTAACTTGTTGGAACGATTTGAAACATCTTTTCTTGCAGAGATTTTTTCCAGCATCAAGGACCACATCCATTCGAAAGGAGATATCAGGGATCAAGCAAGCACAAGGGGAGTCAATGTATGAGTACTGGGAGCGATTCAAGAAGTTGTGTGCAAGCTGCCCACATCACTAAATCAGTGAGCAACTCATCATCCAATACTTCTATGAAGGACTCACACCCATGGAGAGGAGCATGGTGGATGCTGCAGCTGGAGGAGAATTGGTGGACAAGACACCAGTAGCTGCACGTGCGTTGATTGACAAAATGGCCCAAAACTCTCAACAATTCGGTGATAGAGGTACACCACATGTTCGAGGAGTACATCAAGTAAGTCCTTCTTCTCTTGAAAGTCATTTGATTGATACTAAGTTAGAAGAATTGACAACTATGGTGAGGTAGATTGCATTGGCTCAAAAGACATCCCAACCCCCTCCTTCAAGGCCTTGTGGTATTTGCACTGAGACAAGCCACCCAACTGACTGTTGCCCACAACTCCAAGAAACAGAAGATTGTGCAGCAGTGTTCCCTGGGAGACCATTTCAGCAGCAACAACAACAACCATATCCCCAAAAGAAGTTTGATCCAACATACAACCAAGGGTGGAAAGATCTAGCGGAAATGAGGTATGGCTCTGGACAACAACAAAGGCCCCCTTTTCAACCAAACTTCCAGCAGCCTCCACCTTACCAACAGGGTTTCCAACAACCCCAAAGGAGATTCGAAGCTCAAACATCAACGAGTCAGCAACAAGGGAATATCCAACACAAGGTAGACTCTAACACTGATGATCTTTTGAAACAAATTGTTCTTAATCAACAGAATGAGCTGAAGAGTCAAGGTTCGAAGCTGAGAGAGTTGAAGACTCAAATGAGTCAGATTGCCACCGCCCTCCATGAACTTGTGAGTAAGAATTCTGGAAATCTACCTTCTCAACCCACTCCAAATCCAAAGGGGAATGTTAGTGCCATCACATTGAGAAGTGGGAAGCAAATGAACGATACATCTACACCTACCATTCCACCGGTATTCACCTCAACTTCAGAGAAGCCGCATTCCATACCAACTGATGAACAATCCAAGGAGAAAGATAAAGGTAAGAAAAAGATTGATGATGTTCCTCCTAAACCCCTTCCTTTTCCAAACAGGGTTGTTCAAACCAAGAAGATGGCTGAAGAAGCAATGCAAAAGGAGGTTTTGGACACATTCAAGCGTGTGGAGATCAACATTCCTCTACTTGAAGCCATTAAGCAAATCCCAAGGTATGCCAAATTCTTAAAAGAACTCTGCACCAATCGAAGAGGGCTCAAGGGAAATGAGAGGATAAACCTTGGAAGGAATGTCTCAGCACTCATTTCACCAACTCTAGCAATGCCAACAAAGTGCAAGGATCCTGGGACATTCACCATCCCATGTACCATAGGGGAGTTGCACTTCTCTGATGCTCTTTGTTATTTAGGAGCTTCAATAAATGTGATGCCTCACTCTGTATTCTCTTCCTTGCAGGTTGGTGAGTTGAAGCCGACAAGAGTAGTGGTGCAATTGGCGAATAGAGCTACGGCATATCCAGCGGGAGTTCTTGAGGATGTACTTGTTCGGGTAAGAGACATGATCTTTCCAGCGGATTTCTATGTTCTTAACATGGAGGATGATCAGGTAAGTTCTCATGCCCCCATTATCTTAGGTAGACCCTTCCTCAAAACTGCAAAAACTATCATAAATGTCAATGAGGGTACACTTTCCATGGAATTTGGGGATGAAGTTGTGATATTTAATGTTATGGATTCCATGAAGTACCCCTCAGAGGACCATTCTGCTTTTGTTATCTCCCATTTTGAACCACCAAATAAAAACTCCATAGAATTTGATTGTCCTATGCTTAGGGAGATTATGAGTATTGGTTCTAGTTTGATGTCTAAGAATACTTCTACACCCATTTTTAAGGAACAAGACTCTCTAAGATTTGATTTTGAAATGGAATCATATTCTGATTTTGATCATGTGAACTCTGATTATGACATGGCTATTGAGTATGCTGATGGATTTGGTGCTTTATTCTCTGATTGTGATGATTTTTATTCTGATACTGATGTTCATTGTGCAGATATGTCTATTGCATCAATTTCTCCATCCATACATCACCCACCTACATTGGAACTCAAGCCATTGCCCCCAAATCTCAAATATGCATACTTGCTCAGTGGTGATAGATTACCTGTCATAATTGCTAACAATCTCTCTTTTGAACATGAAGAAAAACTTTTGAATCTTTTGAGAGATAACATTAGGTCAATTGGTTGGACATTGGCAGACATATCAGGTATTAGCCCCTCCATTTGCATGCATAGGATTCTCTTGGAGGATGGGGCTAAACCGGTGAGACAGCCACAAAGGAGACTTAATCCCACCCTCCTAGAAGTTGTTAAGAAAGAAGTTGAAAAATTACTTGAGGCGGGTATCATTTACCCTATTTCTGACTCACAATGGGTTAGCCCTTTTCAGGTTGTACCAAAGAAAACTGGTTTCACTGTTATAAAAAATGAAAATGATGAGTTAGTTCCTGTGAGAGTACAAAACAGTTGGCGAGTGTGTATCGATTATAGGAAACTAAATCAATCCACTCGTAAGGACCATTTCCCACTTCCATTCATTGACCAGATGCTTGAGAGACTAGCTGGGAAGACACACTATTGTTTCTTGGATGGATTTTTTGGCTATTTTCAGGTTCCCATTGCAGCAGAGGACCAGGAGAAGACAACATTCACCTGCCCATTCGGTACCTTTGCTTACCGGAGGATGCCATTTGGACTTTGCAACGCCCCAGGTACCTTCCAGAGATGCATGGTGAGTATTTTCTCAGATTTCATTGAGACCTGCATGGAGGTATTTATGGATGATTTTACAGTTTATGGGTCCTCATTTGATGAATGTATCTCTAGTTTGGGTGATGTGTTGCATCGTTGTATTGAGAAGAATCTGGTCTTAAATTTTGAAAAATGTCATTTCATGGTCGAAAAGGGAATTGTCTTAGGTCATATAGTCTCACAACATGGAATTGAAGTTGATAAATCTAAGGTAGACATTATTTCATCCCTCCCATATCCTACATGTGTGCGTGATGTTCGATCATTCCTTGGGCATGCTGGATTTTATCGACGCTTCATCAGAGATTTTAGTAAGATCGCTCTACCCTTATCTCGATTGCTTCAAAAAGATATTGACTTCAATTTTGATGATTCATGCAGGGTATCATTTGATGAGCTGAAGAAGTGTCTGACCACTCCACCAATCATACAGCCCCCATGGTGGGACCTTCCATTTGAGCTTATGTGTGACGCCTCCAACTTCGCGGTTGGAGCTGTCTTATCTCAGAGGGTGGAGGGACGTTCACATGTGATCGCCTATGCATCGAGGACGCTAGATTCAGCCCAATCAAACTACACTACCACAGAAAAGGAGTTTCTTGCTGTCATATTTGCTTTAGATAAATTCCGTTCATATTTATTGGACTCTAAAGTAGTTGTTTTTTCTGACCATGCAGCTTTGAGGTACCTCCTGAAGAAGCCAGATGCAAAGACGCGACTTATCCGTTGGATGCTCCTTCTTCAAGAGTTTGACATCGAGATAAAGGACAAAAAGGGGTCAGAAAACTTGGTGGCGGACCACATGAGTAGGCTTACTCACACACTATAGGGTGACACCTTGGACCAGGTACCACTTCGGGACACTTTCCCCGATGAGCATCTCTATACCATCTCAGGTAAGCATCCTTGGTATGCTGATTTAGTTAATTACATTGTTGGCTCTGAAATCCCAGTAAATTTGAAGAAACATCAAGTCCAAAAATTAAAGAGTGAGTCAAGATTTTATGTTTGGGATGATCCATACTTATGGCGCATGTGTAGTGACCAAGTCATTAGGAGGTGTGTTCCCGATCATGAGTTTGAGTCTGTTTTGCATTTCTGTCATACACTTGCATGTGGTGGACACTTTGGACCCCAACGGACAGCTAGGAAAGTTTTGGACTCTGGATTATATTGGCCTAGATTATTCCATGATGCCCATGTGTTTTGTAAGTCATGCTCTCGTTGCCAACACACTGGGAACATTTCTAGGAGACATGAGATGCCCCAACAACCCATACTATTTTGTGAGATTTTTGATGTATGGGGCATTGACTTTATGGGTCCTTTTCCTAGTTTATTTGGATTTTTGTACATTTTGGTTGCTGTTGATTATGTGAGTAAATGGGTGGAGGCCAAGGCCACCAGGACTGACGATTCTCATGTTGTTGTGGACTTTGTCAAAGCACAAATTTTTTGCAGGTTCGGAGTACCAAAGGCCATCATCAGTGACCAAGGGACACACTTTTGCAATAGGAATTTTGCTTCCCTCCTTCGAAAGTATGGGGTGACACACAAAACATCAACACCATACCACCCCCAAACAAATGGCCAGGCTGAGGTTTCAAATCGTGAGTTGAAACAAATCTTGGAGAAAACCGTGCAGCCAAATAGGAAGGATTGAAGAAAGCGCTTGGATGATGAATTGTGGGCTTATAGAACAGCATACACTAGTAGAAAAATCATTTTTAACGTCGTCAATTTGACGTCGGTTTCTTATAAACTGACGTAAATAATTTTTGCGGATAAGTTTTAGCGTCGGTTTTTTAAAAACCGACGCCAAAAACTAAAAAAAATTAGTTTTGGCGTCGGTTTTTAAAAAAACCGACGCGAAAAAATAATGAAAAAATGATTTGGCGTCGGTTTTTTTAAAAACCGACGTGAAAAAATAAAAAAAAAGTTATGACGTCGGTTTTTTAAAAACCGACGCCAAAAAATAAAAAAAAATTAGTTTTGGCGTCGGTTTATAACAAAACCGACGCGAAAAAATAATTAAAAAAATGATTTGGCGTCGGGTTTTTTAAAAACCGACGTGAAAAAATAAAAAAAAAGTTATGCCGTCGGTTTTTATAAAAACCGACGCCAAAAATATAAAAAAAAATTACAATCCTATACATAATTCCCTAATCTTTGATTTGACTGGTCATGGAGCAAAAACGGAGTTACGGATTAAAAGTTATGGATGTTGGAAGTTGATCTTCTCTAAAGATGTGTTAATTAAGTCCAACTTTCAAAGGTCATAACTTTTAATCCGTAACTCCGTTCTAGCTCCACGACCAGTCAAATCAAAGCTTAAGAAATTTTCTAACACATGGTAAATTTTTTTTTTATGTTTTGACGTCGGTTTTCATAAAAACCGACGCCAAAAAAAACTTTTTTGTTTTTCGCGTCGGTTTTTAGAAAAACCGACGCCAAAAATATTTTTTTTTACTTCTCACGTCGGTTTTCATAAAAACCGACGCCAAAAATGTAAAAAAAAATTTACAATCCTATAGATAATTCCCTAAGCTTTTATTTGACTGGTCATGGAGCAAAAACGGAGTACCGGATTAAAAGTTATGGATGTTGGAAGTTGATCTTCTCTAAAAGAAGTGTTAATTAAGTCCAACTTTCAAAGGTCATAACTTTTAATCCGTAACTCCGTTCTAGCTCCACAACCAGTCAAATCGAAGCTTAAGAAATTTTCTAACACATGGTAAAATTTTTTTTTTTGTTTTGACGTCGGTTTTCATAAAAACCGACGCTAAAAAAAACTTTTTTGTTTTTCGCGTCGGTTTTTAGAAAAACCGACGCCAAAAATATTTTTTTTTTACTTTTCACGTCGGTTTTCATAAAAACCGACGCCAAAAATGTAAACAAAATTTACAATCCTATAGATAATTCCCTAAGCTTTGATTTGACTGGTCATGGAGCAAAAACGGAGTTACGGATTAAAAGTTATGGATGTTGGAAGTTGATCTTCTCTAAAAGAAGTGTTAATTAAGTCCAACTTTTAAAGGCCATAACTTTTAATACGTAACTCCGTTCTAGCTCCACGACCAGTCAAATCGAAGCTTAAGAAATTTTCTAACACATGGTAAATTTTTTTTTTATGTTTTGACGTCGGTTTTTATAAAAACCGATGCCAAAAAAACCATTTTGTTTTTCGCGTCGGTTTTTAGAAAAACCGACGCCATAAATATATTTTTTTTACTTTTCACGTCGGTTTTCATAAAAACCAACGCCAAAACTGTTTTTTGTTTTTCACGTCGGTTTTTTTAAAAACCGACGTGAAAAACAATTTATTTTTACTTTTCGCGTCGGTTTTTAAAAAAAAATCGACGCGAAACGTAATTTTTTTTTATCTTTTTAGCATCGGTTTATTTAAAAACCGACGCCAAATAGTATTCACTAATACGCGGGATCAAAATTTCAATTTTTTTCATAACGCGCGTTTAAATTTTTAAAATCCCGCCTATATTTTCATACAACTCAATCGAAAATATTTTCATTTACTATATATAAATCTGTTTGTCCTTCATTTATCATTTTCATCCTCTTCGATTCAATCAAGTTTTCAATGCGGCATCAATCATTAATTTGATTACGGTACGTATTATATTCATTCATTTTCATTATTATTAATGTCCTTCATTTATAAACAACTCGATTAGATTTCAAATAATGATGATTTACTTTTTTATTGTGTTAAAAATATAAAACGTTCGGATGACATTTACCAAGCTTGGTGTAAGTTTAATTATCGATCGTCGTTTTTATTATAACATGATATCTACACTAAATATAAGAGATATGATGATAAACAACATATCATTTCAATGGAAGATCGAAAAATAATCGAAATGTGTTTGAAGTATTATGTATATTTTATATCATTTGGTGTACGTGATTTTAACTTGTGTTTATCTTGTTTTCTTTAAAACATATTGTATCAATCGATACTTTGACATGTTCAACTTCTGACGGCCATAACTTTTGATCCGTAACTCCATTTTAGCTCCACGACCAGTCAAATCGAAGATTAGGAAATGCTCTAAAACATCGAACAATAAAAATTGCTTTTTGGCATCGGTTCTTGTAAAAACAGACGCCAAAAATAAGTTATTTCCATTTACGGCCTCGGTTCTTGAAAAAAACCGACGCCGAAAGTTTGCTATGGCGTCGGTTTTTTAAAAAACCGACGCCGAAAATACTGTGTAAATTAGTTTCGGCATCGGTTTTTAGAAAAACCGATGCGGAAAACCGATATTTCGGCGTCGGTTTTATATAAAACCGACGCCGAAAACATAGTCGACTCTATTTTCCGCGTCGGTTTTCTAATGAACCGACGCGGAAAATAATGTCTAAATGTAGCTTCGGCGTCGGTTTTATAAAAAACCGACGCCAAAGCACATAAGAGAATTATTTTTCGCGTCGGTTTCTATGAACCGACGCGAAAACTGTATTTTTAACGTCGCCTATAAAGACGTCGGTTTATAACCGACGTTAAAAATTAAAAAAAAACCGACGCTAAAAAGGGTTTTTGCACTAGTGATACAAGACCCCCATTGGTATGTCCCCATTTAGGATTGTTTTTGGGAAAGCATGTCATCTCCCCGTGGAAGTCGAGCATCGGGCATATTGGGCTATAAAGAAATGTAACATGGATTTGGCCCAAGCTGGAATTCAAAGGAAGTTGCAAATTCAAGAGCTTGAGGAGATTCGATTGTCATCATATGAGAACTCAAGGCTCTACAAGGAAAGATCAAAAGCAGCTCATGACAAAATGATCCAACAAAGGGAGTTTCATGTTGGAGAGAAAGTCCTTCTCTATAGTTCACGACTGAAGTTGATGCCTGGTAAGTTGCATTCCAGATGGTTAGGCCCTTATATTGTGTCTAATGTTTTTTCTTATGGTGTAGTGGAGATCACACAAGAGGACACTGGAAGGAGATTTACAGTCAATGGGCAACGTTTGAAGAGATACATTGAGGGACATCCTACTGATGCAGTGGATTTTATCACACTGCATGACCCCATCATCACTTGATCACATCAGGCTGTTCCTAACCCTTTCACTTTTATATTATTTGTCCTATTTAAAAATTCTGAATTTCATGTGCATATATCATCTCACGGGTTAACATTGAGGACAATGCAATATTTTAAGTGTGGGGTAGGGAACCTTTTAGTTTAGTAATTTCAATTGTTTTCCTGTTAAAAAAAACCAAAAAAAAATTGTGTGTTTTTCAAAATTTGTGTGTTTATTTTACAATTTTCTGTGTGTTTTTGAAACTTTTGAGCTGAAATGATTCTCATAACCATTTTTAAATCCATATCAATAAGTGAAACAATTTACCCCTTGAAACTAAGCTTAAATGAATGCTGAAATGACTTTGTTTCAAGTTCAAATATTTAGTAATTTCATGCAAAGTACGCTGAATTTTGAATCCCATGCCAATCTCACTGTCTTTATATTTGAAATAACTTTCCTATGAGGCTTCTAAACCATTATTTTCATATTCTTTACATTCACATCACTTCTTGAGAGAACCAAACCATACTTGATTTAACCAGAATTTGATCTATTCCTGTCAAAACTTGAGGGTTTGAGGTACTTGTGTTTAAATGATTGAGGCATTTGTTTGGTATTAAAACCCCTATTTCAAAGAATCCTTTTTTATAATGGCCTACCTTGAATATTTAATCCTTGTAGCCCTTAGAATCCATGCACAGCCTGTTAGGTTAAGCCACATTACAAGCCATTTTTCCCTATCCAACCAACTCTTGAAGTGAAATTGCATGATCTAGTTGAGCTTAAGTGTGGGGGAAGCTGTCTTGTGTTGTGCCACCACATTATGTGATACTTTGGGTGGAAAATTAAATTCTGAAGAGATGTGTTTGCTGCTAAAGAAAATCATTATATTGAAAGCTGTGCCTTTTCTGGAGCTTTCATGACAAGTGAAGCTGTGCCTTTTCTGGAGCTTCTAATTGAGGTGGAAAGTTGTGCCCATCTGGAGCTTTCAAGAAAATCATGTTTTAGAAGATTGACATTTTTTATGCTGAAATGATGAATGGTGTAAACCTTTCATGACTTTTCATGATGATGGATCTGAATTGATACTATGGGGATTGAAGAGAATACCATATTTAAGTGAAAATTAGATTAATGCAATTTTGCTTTAAAAGAGTCAAGCCCTCCTCATTCAGCCTCAGAGTTTTTCACATCTTAATCCTACCAACCGAAAGCCACAGAACAACCCTGAAAAGTCCTCATGATAAACATATGTCCTTGACTCACATCAGGTAGCGATGTAGGAATCTATCAAGCCTATGGTTACCCTTGTATGAGTTTGGATGAGAAAGACATTGCAAAAAAAATTGATATTTGAGTGATGAGAGAAAATTCAAGCGAGGTAAGTGTTTTGTGCATGGGCGGATAAATGAAGTGGAAATATATTGAATGATATAAATGGAGAACTTGAAATAAGGTTTTTTATGAGGCATGATATCTTTTTTATTCTTGGTGTGAAATTGATTGATCTTAAAGATATGTGTTTTAAAATTGGTTTTGATTTGATATTAATGTTTACTTGATATGAGGTTTTGCCCAGGTGTGCAAAAGGGTAAGTGTGGGGGAGTTGATAAAATACTATTTTATTGAATATTTTATTGATAATAAATGATATAATTTCATCACATTGTGTTAAACATGTTTATTTATAAAATATTTGGGATTTGATCATTCATTTGAAAATTTGGTGAAAATTCAAGTTTTACCCTTAATAGTGCACTGTAGTATTTCGAAGATAAATATTTTTATATTTATTATTTGAATTTGAAATTTTGTAACAGTGTTCCTAACTTAATTATGTACAAATTTTATTCAGTACACTAAAGCTAAAGAGTTCATTTGGTTGTTGAAATTGGGCCATGAAGTCAAAGTTGGGCTGGGCTCGCCAGAATGGAGAAGGTTCTGTATTTGGGCCATATCCTCTACATACGGGCTTGTATTGAGCCCAAATTTTGAGGAAAGCTCGGGGACATGATGTGGCACAAATCATCATTCTGGAAGGCCGGTCAATTCACGCGTTTTGGAGGTAAAATTGGCAGTTCAAGTTGGAATAAAATATTTATCCGAGATTTTCATTTCACACTTAAAAAGTTATGTATCCCTAGCCCTCACAAACTCTATTTAAAGGGGGTTTTAACTCTTTGAGAGGGCTGGTCGAGGCTTTGGGAAGGTGTGGCCTAAAGGGTGTCTCTTGGGAGCCCCTCACAACTCTTGGAGGAAGTAAGCCTTTGTGCAAACCTCTCTTCCAAAAAGGCTCTCCTCTCTCACCTCTTCTTTGTATTTCTTTTCTTTCATGTTTGTTTCTTGAATTTTTCTTCAAATAATATTCTGTGTTCATCCCTCTTCTTCTTATCTTAATCTTATTAATTGGGTTGGAATCAAGAGTGGATACAAGATTGGGTTCTACCCTTCCAATCCGTTGCTTATGCAAAACGTCTCCACGATGACTACACCACCCATGGAAGAGTAGTTCTTTTTAGTAATCGATCGACCTCTATCCTTCTTCATTCATTTATTTTGAATCAATGAGATACTGTAATTCACATATTATGATCTATTAATTGATTTTTTAATTTAAATGAAACTAAGCAAGCAATTGAATAGTTAACACAAAACACGCGAGGTCGGGAATTGTGTGAACTGTGAGAGCGCAACCTTAACCGGTAATTCAAAACCACATGGGATCAATTTGTAGAGTTCAAATATAATCCCTAAACTCAATTAATCCTCATTTCCAGAGTGGTTATGTGCCTTAATTTACCACTAACCATAAGCTAATTTTAGAGCATCAATCAAAGCAGGGTGTCGCGATTGCATGTTCCGAAGTTATCCTAAGGTTAAAATTCACTTCAATCTTCGTGGTAAAGTTAATTCTCGTAGGGTTCGGGATTTAACAAATTAAGGGATCATAATTAAGTGAATATTAATTTAAATTATAATGATTAATAAATGATTGAAGAGGTAGAGTTAGATCGATTACGCCTTTTAAAATAGATTTCTAAAAAAACATCTTCTTGTTGTGTCATTCTAATCGAAACTTCATTTCAAAATTAAAAACAAAAAAAATGCAATCTTCTTCCAGCAAACTTCTTCTAGATTCATAAACTATAAACAACCACCCCCATCCTTTCAAGTAGTGTTTTTATTCTCTTTTATTTTACTTCTATAATACCTCTAAAAATTGTTTTAATTCACTTCCTCCTTTGAGAGACGACCTTGGTCAGCCACTCTGCTGCACCTAAGTACCCCAAATCACATTAATCATTTGAGGGCGCCCACGACAGCGCTCTTTCAGTATGTATGTATGTATGTATGTATGTATGTATGTATGTATGTATGTATGTATGTATGTATGTATGTATGTATGTATGTATGTATGTATGTATGTATGTATGTATGTATACTTTCATCGTTCCCTGTAATCTGTATTATTTCCTCATTAGACAACATTTTAACATACTGTATGCAGGGAACCAAGATTCAATGTACCATTATGAATCGTCATCTTATCTATAAGTACAAACAACTTTTGGGTGAGGGACTATGCAATATTGTACAAAACTTCCAAATATCTTCAAACCAGGGAAGTTACCTCAGAACTAGACACCTGTGTCGAATCATGTTCACATCCACAACGTTTGTTCGTCCGTGTGAAGTACAACTATCTCTTTTTAGTTTTAATTTTACTTCATTCGATGACATAATTCTGGAAAAAGTCCCAGAAGAACATCTAATAGGTACATGTGGTTAATACCACATAATTACAGTTCCATTTACCAAATTATGTTAAATTAATCTATACAATGTCTTTTAATACAGCCATATGTTATTCACAAAAACTTTGTATCTGTGTACTATGATTTAAAACTAATTGGAGTTCTACGTTACTCACATCCAATGCAATCAATGGGGACTTCCAACCACAGAATGCATATTATTTTAGAAGATGACCGGTACTTTTTTATTGACTAATTTAATTACATTACTGTAATAGAGAAAATTTACTCATTCAGTCACTTCGTTTCCCTGCAGAGGGTTGACAGTTACCTGCATCTCATGGGGTAATTTTGCATTTGAAATGTCACATTACATGGAAAACAACATAGAACCCACTACCATATTGATATTATAGCTCGTCCGGGTTAAGATATTAACGAGTATGGTTTCTATCTACAATTTATAATCTCAATCTATCTACTATGTGTTTTTAATATGTCGCTTCAACAAAAAATTATATAATCCTGACTTCAAACTGCTTTTAGCCTCTGTTCTTGTCACAACTACTATTAATGCAACAAAGATTCTCTACAAACAAAACCTTCCCACAGTTGAAAACTTCAGAAATAGGTAACATTGTAACTACCTTTACTTTTGTAGTATATTAATTTAATTATCTCAATGTCATAATTGTACTACCCACGAGTTTTTACTGTTTACTTCCATGTATGTTGTTCTGTTTTTTTCAGGATTGGTGTGATAATAGCATCACCGTTACATACTCCATCACCAACAACTCCCAACTAAACAACGGAAATACTATATTGGAATAACAATAAATCCATTTTAGATGTCAAAACCTGTCAACAGGTCAGCAATATAGCCTTATTTTTCAATAATGATTATGCAATATTATTAACTGTTCACTACTATCCTGTAATAATTTATATATTTACATGTAATTAATCTACTAGAAGCTACAAGGTGCTTAATTGCGGCTACAGTTCAGAAAATTCAAATCACCCACAATTAGTTCTATGAATCATGCCAGTCGTGCATGAAGAAAGTGCATATTATAGATGGAATCATTTGTTGCATGTCCTGCAACTCCTCACCTACTAGCATTACTCCAAGGTTAGAATGTATTCAATGCTACCTAAATTTCTTTTTAACATTATGCTACATCCTTCGTTCAGTTGCATAGTCCAAATGATACTGAAAGTGTAGTCATAATAACAATTTCAACAGGTTTAGAGTTCAACTATTGGTTACGGACAAGACGGACTCTTTTTCAGTGGTGTTATTTGAAAAACATGTCATGCAATACATACAAAAAATAGATGCGCAACTAAGAGCAACTTTGATATAGGTAAATCCAAGTCCTTATATTTTTCCTTTATAAAAAATGAAATATTTTAATTAACACTAATAATGGATTTTTTATTAGGACGATGACGAGTTTGGTTTCCCTCAAGAATTGAACTACTTCAAAACCAAGAAATTTTTGTTAGGAATTGAGGTGAAAGATTGAAATATTAAGAATCATCATCGTCCATCTGAGCAAAATTGTTACAAAGTGGTTTGTATGAATGATAATGACAACTACATCAACCTCTTCACTGAGGTCTTAGAACATAAACGTGTCAGTCTGTATTTTATTCACATTATCTTTAAACCCAACAACTCAGAATACCTTACAATTCTCTTCAATAATATATAGGCTGACCAAAGAAGTGGGTCTTCTACAGTAAGCAGTGTCGTTCATTATATGCAGGTAACTATCTTTCAATTTCTTTAGTATGTGTTTCTAATAATGGATATCAGTTTACTAATATATTCCTTTTCACATTTCCTCATAGGATCATCAAACAGTTGGGTCTTCTCCTGGTACTTTAAACACTGACACATGATTAGATACTACACCCTTGAACATGTGTTCTACTTGGGTATACAAATGTTATCTTTCCTTACTGCTAAATTATTTCCATTGCTATAAGAACACATTTCATTAATGTAAAGTATTATGATTTTTAGATATTTAAAAATCAAACATGTACAGAGTTATTACATCTATGTGCTGATAAAAAACACTCTACTGTTTAAGCTCTTCTCTGAATTTCACTACTTTCAACTACTCTACTTTATAGGTTCAAATTATTCTAACACAAAACCTCTATGTAGAAAAATATGTCGCGTTGTTTTGATATTGAGGATGGTGTGCAAGATAATGTCCAGACTTCTCCAGACAGCGTGACTACAACATGTCAAACTACTGAATTACAGACCATGCTGAAGGGATATATAAACAGGAAAACTGAAAAAACAGACTGAAAACTCATACTGGAAACAGAAGGTAAACATACATCTTCACTGATCAAATACTTATCATTATTGTGTTCATAATTATTATTTATAGTACAATGTGTATTACATTTGATACAGTAGCGGCCGTTCATTTGAAACTTTTTCTACTACTGATTCAGTATTTTGATATCATTACTATATAGTGTGTCATTGAGGAGACAATTGCACCATGAGGATTTCCGGTTTTCAACCAATAAAATTTTCTCTTTAAAAATTTAACATGCAGTACAAACATTAACGACTGCAAATGGTTCAGTATTTTTTAAAACTTTTAGGATGTACGAAATGATTTCAGTAACAACTATTTCTAATATTTGTTTTTGTTATCAGAAAACTTTATATACATTACTGTTATTTCTTTCATGGTTTGTAATTTTTAATTTTTACATTCTTGATATTATAAGTACTAAAACAACCACCCTAACTTTTGAACGATTTTGGGTTTATGTATCATGGACCTTTCCAATGAAATTTTTACATTCCTCATTATTTAGGTACAGTAAAATACCACCCTTTTTTTAAACGATTTAGACTTTTTTTTCGGTAACTTTAATTAAAAAAAACGCCCTATTTATCTATTCATTGCTATGTATTTATGTTTATAATTGTACTTTCATCTGCAGGTTTCATTACTTGTACCATACAGAACCTGAAGACATATTGCAACCAGATTATGCTCCTGCAGACTTTGCAACTTCAATTACATGCAAAACTTCAGACATGAAGTTAAACAAATTTTGTGCAACTAGAACATTGCCATTTTGAGCTCTGGATTCAAATAAATACACTATGTTGTTCACATTTTAAATTATTATAATGACTCATACAGTGATTGTGTTGTTCATTTTTAATTACACTTCATGCATTACTTTGTATGACATAAATGTTAATGCAGTAAAATAAGTAGTTTATTCTATAGACCAACTATGTCCCAGAAGCAATCGACTATTGTTCCATTATACTTTTCCAATACTTATGTAACTTAGGGATTTATAAAGTTTACTATTATTATGTACCAGTTACAAATAGTATTCTCATTTATAAACATCGTTCATTCTATATGCCGTGTGTGAATTTTATTTTCACGTCGTTTTTTTTGTTAATTAAAATGCAATTAATTTTTAATATGTCGTTTTGAGATTTTGTTATGCAGTTGCAAAGTGGGAACCGCCCACTCGAGCTTCACCGTCCACGTGTCCAGGATTTTGTAGGGAAATTAGTTTTTTGCTATCCCCGCTTCTTCGTCACAGTGGGCAGCGCCATTTTCACAACAGGAGCGCAAATCGGCTTGGCCGACAAAGCGAGGAGCAACTCGGCCTGGCCAAGGGAGAGACGGCGTGGAGAAGGCTCTCGGGTGGCACCATCCTTGTTCGTTATAGGTGTGCAGCGAGGGATTTTGATTAACTGAGTTTCTCTGGAGAGAGATCGGAGGATCTCCTGGTTCACGCCTAGAGAAGGAGACCACAACCCTGTATTCGTTGATTCTTTGAGGAGGTAGAGAAGGGCGATGTCGGTGGGAGAGCAGTGCACCTCCACATCTCCCAATTCTTTTTATGGTGGAGACTTTGGGATCCTAAGATCCGCACCCATCAAGGAAGAGGCAGGCTATTCGTCGTGATAAAGAACCAGCCGAACGTGCTCCATTGGGGTTTTGAAGAGTCTGGTTTTCACAAGAGGTGATCAGTACACCTCTGCAATGCTCCATTTGGGTTTTTCTTTGGTTCTTGGATCTGAAGGGCAGACTTTGACGACGGTTTTCTTGGACCCCCACGACTCATCTGGATGGCTATCGTGGACTTGGACAGTTGGACAGCGGCCCCAAAACCCTAACAACAACAATAGTAGACCTGGTTCAACGGACCTGGAGGATGTCGACGACAGATCTGGACAGCTACTGTGTACTTGGAGGATGTCGACGACATATCTGGATAGCTGTTGTGTACCTGGATAGTAGAGGAGATCTTGAAGAATTTGATTCCTCGACCAAGATTTCAGCAGCTCGCAGAAAGGTTTCTTCTACTACAAAGGTGAGACCGAGCCCTGGTAAGGGGGTCTCGGTACCATATGTGTTTTACCTTGTCCTTTTTTGAAGCTTTTGGTAGCCTGATTATTTGTTCTTCTATGTGTGCTACGTTCGTTCGCTGTCCATTTTATGTTCGCACCTCTTGTTGGATCTTGTAACTGTTTCCTTGCATAGTAAAAAACCCATGATGATTATGCCCCGTGCACATAGGCCATTGGCCGAAGCACGTAAATCCTTGGTGTCCCTTTTACTGCTTTCCATTTCCGCTTTTGTTCGACTTGTAAATTGCTGAATGAATTCGTTGCTTCTGAATATTAATTCAAATATGTTAGTTTTGAATTTAATGTGTTGATGTAATTGTCACTGCCCAATTCATGTTAGTGTTGTTGTTCACTGATTGTATTCATTTTGAATAATTCATTCCTAATGTTATGTAATTGCAACTCGGACATTATATGTTTATCAATTTTTATGTAATAAATTGAATATAAACATTTTTTGTGCATTTTGGATTTTAACGAACCAAAACACCCAATCAATCCAGGCTATTTCGCGGGGAGTGCCTCTCACGCAGGGGCGCTCCCCGCAACAAAGTGGTATCAGAGCCTAATTGGGTTTAAGTTTTTCTTTGTTAAATTTTGAAATTGTTTGTTAGTTTGCTTTCAAATGATTTGTTAGTGGCTTTTACATGTTGCAACATGATTTGTTATCTTCGTTTAGCTAGGTCGTTATCTCTCTTGGGTTGTAATTTCATTCTACTAATGGTAGTTTTATTCCTCGTTGTTTACTTTCCTTTTTCTTTTACCTCTCTGAGCCTCAAAGATGCCTCTTGGTAGTTGTTACCTATGTGTGTCTATGGTTTCGGGGTAGGAATGGATAATTTGTGAGGTTTTCCTATGTTTGAGAGCTGGTTAGCAGTAAGGTCTTGGCAGGATCTTGTGTCTCTAGTGTCCGCCTTTTTCCTAGGAGATGAGCTTATGTTAGCTTTGTTGTGTTCCTCCGCATCCTTTAGGACTGTTTGCTCCGGGTATGGTCCCGTTGTGAGTTCGGTGTTTAGGTTTGAGTAGCTTGTGGGTGCAGTGTTGCTTGGCTGATCACTAAGCTTCTTTTTTTACTGTTCGGTCCTATTTAGCGGCTATGTTTGGTTCCTGGGAACCGTGTGCCATTAGTAAGTCTAGACTAGGATGTGTGGCCTTTTAGTGGCTTGTTTTCCCCTAGTTTCTAGCTGGCTCCCAACCTTTGTTCTCGTGTCTTTGAGTTGTCTTAGAATGTTGGGACTTCTTGCATGTGTCCTTGCAGTTTCTCCTTTGTGTGAGGAAGTCTCCTTTTGGCTTTTGTTTTGGCGGTCGTCTCCTATGGGGGAGATTCTGAATCCATCGGTTGAGGATCTTATGGTGCCTTGCGTCGAAAGTCCAGGCGGCATGTCTCGGTTTTAAAGCCGACGGTTCTTGGTCCTTTGGTCCTGATATGTTTTTGTGGGTTCAGGTGGAGACTCTTTTGGGTTGTTTCATTTACTATGCATGTGTCCCCTCTCCGCGTTGCTCCTGTTGCTGCCTCTTGCCTTAGGAGAGTGAGCTGGTAATTAGCTCTGAGTTTGTTCCTCTAGTATGTCATGGTTTTGGGCCGGTTTATCTAGATTGTGACCCGTTACGAGTGGTGATTGGGCTTGGGCAGTGTTTAGAGTGATAGTGTCATGTGAATAGGTTCAGTGATGATCGGGCTTCATGGCAGTTCTGTCGGGATCTCTTTAGCGATATTAGGCGGTTCTTAGATATCGTTAGGAAGCTAGATTGAGATGGGTTTTCTTGGTCGGTAGCGTGCTGCCCTTGGATCGTCGGTGTTCTCATGAGTCTAGAGTTTGCCCTTAGGACTTTTGGGACTGCATGGGATTTGCAGTGGGTACCCGGTTTTGAGGAACCTCTCTTGTTGGCTCGGTTCTAGGCAGTGACTTCTCCTCAGGTGGAAAGTTTCCTGGGTCTGTTTTAGATTCAGGTTGAGTGAGCGATTTGCTTGCTTTTGAGCTTTGTGTCTTTTGCTGCTTGTTTGTTTTGACCTGTTTTATTTCCTAGTTGCATTCTTTGTGAAATTCTGAGATGTTTTGTTTCTTGCCATGTTTTGTGTGAGGATGGTACTGCTCTCTTTAATTGTGTTCTGCAGGCACAGGTGAGCTAGTTTGGGACCTGTTGGCATGTGATTGGCTGATCCGTGATTTCCTCGTTGGCATCGTCTCAGAGTGCGACTCAGGTAAGTACAGGTATGTGCTCTGTTTATGTTTAGAGCCATTTTTCTGAGCATGTTTAGTAGTTGTTTATAATATCTTTCAACTTTGGGCGACATGTGTCACATTGATACATGGTTAGGGGGACTGTTTGGGTCATACCCCGTAGGTTGTTTCCTGTTTAGGATATGCCCAAGTTGATGATGTTAGGTGGTGCAGAATCATCATGTGGTTTATGTTTTAATTTGCAAGGTGGAGAGTATGTTGTTGTGGCAAATTAAATTTGTTCATGCATTTTAATTTCCAAGGTGGAGAATTGTGAATTTTATTTTCACTCGTTTTTTTTTTGTTAATTAAAATGCAATTAATTTTTAATATGTCGTTTTGAGATTTTGTTACGCAGTTGCAAAGTGGGAACCGCCCACTCGAGCTTCACCGTCCACGTGTCCAGGATTTTGCAGGGAAATTAGTTTTTTTTGCTATCCCCCCTTCTTCATCACAGTGGGCAACGCCATTTTCACAACAGGAGCGCAAATCGGCTTGGCCGACAGAGCGAGGAGCAACTCGGCCTGGCCAAAGGAGAGACGGCGTGGAGAAGGCTCTCGGGTGGCGCCATCCTTGTTCGTTGTAGGTGTGCAGCGAGGGCTTTTGATGAACTGAGTTTTGCCGGAGAGAGATCGGAGGATCTCTTGGTTCACGCCTGGAGAAGGAGACCACAACCCTGTATTCGTTGATTCTTTGAGGAGGCGGAGAAGGGCGACGTCGGTGGGAGAGCAGCGCACCTCCGCATCTCCCAATTCTTTTTCTGGTGGAGACTTCGGGATCATAAGATCTGCACCCATCAAGGAAGAGGCAGACTATTCGTCGTGATAAAGAAACCAACCGGCCGTGCTCTATTGGGGTTTTGAAGAGTCCGGTTTTCACATGAGGTGATCAGTACACCTCTACAATGCTCCATTTGGGGTTTTCTTTGATTCTTGGATCTGAAGGGCAGACTTCGACAACGGTTTTCTTGGACCCCCACAACTCATCTGGATGGTTGTCGTGGACTTGGACAGTTGGACAACGACCCCAAAACTCGAACAACAACAGTAGACCTGGTTCAGCAGACCTGGAGGATGTCGACGACAGATCTGGACAACTGCTGTGTACCTGGAGGATGTCGACGACATATCTGGGCAGCTGCTGTGTACCTGGATAGTAGAGGAGATCTTGAAGAATTTGATTCCTCGACCAAGATTTCAGCAGCTCGCAGAAAGGTTTCTTCCACGACAAAGCTGAGACCGAGCCCTGGTAAGGGGGTCTCGGTCCCATATGTGTTTTACCTTGTCCTTTTTTGAAGCTTTCGGTAGCCTGATTATTTGTTCTGCTATGTGTGCTACGTTCGTTCGCTGTCCATTTTATGTTCCCACCTCTTGTTGGCTCTTGTAACTGTTTCCTTGCATAGTAAAAAACTCATGATGATTTTGCCCCATGCACGCAGGCCATTAGCCGAAGCACGTAAATCCTTGGTGTCCCTTTTACTGCTTTCCATTTCCGCTTTTGTTCGACTTGTAAATTGCTAAATGAATTCCGTGCTTCTGAATATTAATTCAAATATGTTAGTTTTGAATTTAATGTGTTGGTGTAATTACCACTGCCAAATTCATATCAGTGTTGTTGTTCACTGATTGTATTCATTTTGAATAATTCGTTCCTAATGTTATGGAATTGCAACTCGGACATTATATGTTTATCAATTTGCATGTAATAAATTGAATAGAAACGTTGTTTGTGCATTTCGGATTTTAACGAACCAAAACACCCAATAGATCTGGGCTATTTCGTGAGGACTGTCTCTCGCGCAGAGACGATCCCGCAACACCGTGCGTACCTGTCACCGATCCATAGAACCGGTTCGTTATTTAAAGAATTATCGGTTTGTAATAAATTTTAAAAACAGAAAAGAAAAAACCGCTATCGTCTCTATCCTTCGACAAGTAAACTGTTTTCAAAACCCCGTCTTCTCTTCCTTGCTGCCACTGGAACCCGCACGCACCATATTCTTCTATTCGTGTATTTCTTTCAAATTTCTGTCATCAATTCTCTGCAGCGATGTTGGAGCAGCAACGCTTTGTGGATTCGCAGTGCAATGCGGGTTTCGATGGGGACCCTGGGCCGTGGGTATGCTCTGAAGTTTACTCGTCCCCAAGTCACTCACGATCTCAGTCTTCTTTCTCTAGTACCGCCGCTGGAGCTGCTGGTAACGTCGATCGGGATCTATACAAAGATCTTGTCGAGATGATACCCCTGGTTCAGTCTCTTATTGTAAGCGTCCTTCTCCATGCTTTCTATTTTAGGGTTTTTCTTTTGTTCAGTTTTCCTTGCTATAAATTGTTTGAAGAATGGAAAATAAATGAATTCTTTTGATTTTGTGGGCTTTCCTTCTCTTGTGGAAGGCCAATTGAATTCACCTGAGCCATTTCTGTCGGGCGTGGTTTTCTTCTTGCCTTGAAAATTTAAAGTTTCGAGGTCGACATGTTATTGCTTGTTTGAAACGTTATGGGCATTGTTTTGGCATTTACTTTTCGTTTGGCATATGAATTTGGATAGGATCAAAAGCCCAGCTCTTCATTTACACGCCGTGGATCCGTAATCTACACCAAAACGCCCTCCAGAGAGCCCGTTTCTAAGAAGGTTAGAGCTTTAATTTGAGGCTTATTTAACAGTATGCCTCATCTCATTTTTTTGGTACGGATTTTTGTATTATTTTGCATCTTCTTGTTAAATGGTTAGAGTCCTTTGCATCTTTTTTGTCCCTTTGATCTAGTTTAATGCATGTTTTTGTCTGTCATTTGTTGTAGTACAAGTATAGAAGCTATTATTTCATGGTGTTTGTATTAATACATTTAGGAGGCGATATAATTACATTTCAAGTGTTGGTGCCGTAGTCATCCTGACAGTTCATGTTATTTACGAAAGTTTTTTTTGTGATATATTATCTGATGTGCACTATGCCCTTTGTTGAATTGACATGACCTATTTATGAAGAAGCTAGCCCTAACCCGCATGAACTGCATCATGACATGTCTAACTAGTTAATATCACATAAACTCAATGATCTAACCAAATCAAATTGTTCCATTTAGACTAAAAATAACCTAATTAATATGAAATATATGAAATCCATGATGCAATTCGTCTCTCTTAAACCATTTAAAATAAATAATGACTTATAAACACCTGTTAAATTATTTCAAATTAAGTTGATTATAAATACGAAATATGTTATAAAATTAATTATTATTTATTTTTTAAGCTTTTATATTATCATTGTTTTTTTAATTGGCATAGATGGGTCTAGAATGGTCAACCCGAACCTGATCCTAATATTATTCGTACCAGATTACTCATCCCGATTACAACCCAAACTCATGTATGCTTGACCTAAACCCGTTTAACTTGCGTCATGCCGTGTCGGGTTCAAAATTGTCACCTCTACCTAAATGTTTCCATTGATGCTAACTTGCATCCTCTGGTGTCTTACGACATGGATTTTGGTATTCTGTGCACCGCTTTACAATGCAGATGAGTGAATTGAAAGGCAAGAATGCAGCCCAATGTCTTCCCACAAAAAAGCGAAGGGACGGTGGTGACAAAGAAGAAGGCAAGCTTACTGACAGTATCCAGAACTGTGCTCAGTGCTCCTCTGCATCAGCAACAGAGGATGACAAAGAGGATTTTAATTTACTAAGGGAGCAGATAGAGGATTTACAGAGGAAGCTAGTCGAGAAGGATGAGCTTTTAAGTTTAGCTGAAATTTCAAAGACCCAGGTGGCCACCACTCAGGCAAGACTCGATGAACTGAAACAGCAGGCTGCGGAGAGGGATTCGCTACTCAAATCCACTCAGTTGAAGCTGTCTGATGCAAAGGTTTGATTTTTTTTACTTTGTTTTCGTTATCTTAACATGATTAATTGGTGGGTTTCTGTTGGGCTTCTGTAGATCAAGCTTGCTGACAAACAAGCAGCCCTGGAAAAGATTCAGTGGGAGGCACAGACCTCCACTAGTAAAGTGGAAAAGCTGCAGGAAAATTTACAGTCCACCCATGGAGAAATTTCGTTTTTAATGAAAGTATTTGATGGTTTGACGAAGAATGATTCATCGCCTGCTACTTTTATGGAAGATTCAGATGCGTTGCCTCAGCCTGCGGATTATCTTCCTGAAATAGTGAGTCTGCTAACTCATCATTTCTTCGTCTCTCTTAAATGATGGAACTCTGTTTTGTTCTCGTTCCCTTAATCAAGCTGGTGTTTTCTGTTACCAAACATATCCTAGATAAATGATGAAACTCATAAAAATGATTGGATTGGATGGAGCAGGATGACATGGATGAGAAGAAGATGCAGGAAATGGAAGAGGCCAGGAGGGCTTACGTTGATGCTGTGAATGCAGCAAAAGAGAAGCAAGATGAAGAGTCCGTGGCTGTTGCAGGGAGAGCAAGGGCACGTCTTCATTCTTGTGTTTTCCAAAACAGAGACCACGGGAACAATCAACTGCTCCCCTGAGTCTGACATTTTAGCAGGTGCTTCCAACTGTAACTGCTCTTAATGTGGCATGTGATTTGTTGTCTTCAGTCGATGTATGGCTTTATCTTTATTTTTTTGTACTTTTTTGTTCGACCTATTTGTAGAATTAGAGTTATTTTAGTTCTTTTTCTATTGTTTCTGTTTGTTATTATTCAATCATGAGTTTTTGAAGAAACTATTCTTATTAACATTGAAGAACTTTTAGAAGTTTGGAAGGAGTTGAGAGTTTTGATGCGTTCCATTCTGACAGTCGTTTGAAATGTCTCTGGAGGGTGGATGAAAACGCTGTGGCAGTAGGCTTTTCAAAGGAAGACTTTGATGAAATCTTTGTTCAAAACGACTTCGATAGAAGTCCACGTCGTGGATGATATCGTGGTGAAGCTGTTTACTTGGAACTACATTTTGGCATGATTTGTTGCATCAAAGAGAGGGACCGAGGGAGAGAGGGAGAGTGTGTGATTCATAACTTGGATAATATCAATTGAAATGGGTGAACTTTGCGAAAGACTTTATTTTCACATTCACTCACCCCTCAGGGTATCTTCCCTAAATGGGTCCTGATATATGGGTCCTAAATTCTTTATACACTGGTTTTCTCTCTTCATTGATCATGGCAACGATGGTCAATCATAAATTAGTTTGATCTTGGACGAACAAAACTTCTAATTATGAAATAATCATATCAAACACTATTTATGATCTCTTGGCATGGATGTACATGTTATTGTAATGCATAGAATCCTTGTTGGAGGCATGACTGCTTGGAGCTGGATGCAGATGCCAAAGGACTAAATGCTCTTGGGCACTATCAAATTAGGTGTACAAAAAGGTGATGTCTTGCAAACCTTCACAAGCAATGCAGGAGAAATTATTGAACATCTACAAGGGTGATTCAAAAATTAAAGAAGCTAAATTCCAAGTTCTAAGGAATATGTACCCGAACGAATCTATTGTAACATTCTTCAATTAGGTGAATGACATAATGGAGGATATATGAGGACTTGGTGAAATGATTGAAGACATGGTCATAAGGAAGCGTATCCTATGAAGATTACTTATCCATTTCAATATGAAAGTCTCGGTGATTGAGGAAATGAGTCTCAAGATGACATTCTTGGATGATCTTCAAAGTATTCTCATTGAGACAACCTGTGCTAAACACACATATATTTTACATCAATTTCATAATTTAAACATTACATCTCAAAACTAAAGGCACAATCTCAAAACCCAAAGGTTTAGTCTCTTTGGAGATCAACTATATAAATATTTCATAGCAAATTATTGCTTCAACATCTCCCGCAAACATCTCTACACTTGACTTCCTTCCATACATAATCCTGCATATAATTTCCTGGGGAAGTGGAAAACAAAAGGAGCGAGCTCGAACGCCTAGTAAGGAACTTATCAAGAGTCATGAAGGGTTACATCATAATCATATAAGAGAAATATCTGATTAAAAAGAATATGAAATCATAAGAGTTGTCCATAAGGTATGATATAAAGTTATATAACCTCAAGTATCTCTCATATACCATGGCATAAGAATTCGTAGTCATAAGACATTAATTTAGAACCATGGAGCATAACATTGACATGTTGCATAACATAGGAACGTGGCACAAGCATAAGCATAACAAATCATAACATTATGAGAAAATCCAATCATTCCCACACATAAATTTTTGAACAAACCCAATCATGTTCACACATCTTTTTGTGAGCAAACCCAATCATGCCCATGCATAAAATTGTGAACAAACACAATCATGTTCATGCATCATGTTGTGAGAAATTCCAATCATGATCATGCATAAAATCATTATCACATGAGATATAAAACTTTATCAACACATTGGAGGGCTATGTAGGACTCCACCTATCACGACCCGTCCCCCAGAGCCCGTGTCGTGACTACCCCAAACCCGCGTTTGATAGGCAAAGGGGTGACGACTAGTACCGAGTAGACATATCCCACAAATGAGAGACAATTTCTTAAGAACCTTTACACACACACCATACTGAAAGCCACGGGGCCGAAGAGTGAAAATACTAGGTAAATAAAATGCCTGCATACCATTACAACCCAACAATAGAGTACGACAGAAAGTAAAGTAGTAAAGTACAACAGGGCCATAATATAAGCCCACTAAAAGAAAGACAACTGCAAAGCCTGACCCGTAAACAAGGGTATTGAAGTTGCTCTAGGAAGTTGCCGAAAACACATTGACTCGTCTGATCTCACAAGGCACTGCCTTGTCCCGGTCCCGGTCCTGCTCTATCTAAGACTCCACCAAAGTGTCGATCGTCTGCACAAGACATAACACGTGCGGGCAAAGCCCGTGCATGGGTGAGTAAAACAATACTTAGTAGGGGACCCTGAAAACCACAAGCAAAAGACCACAAAGGAAAGCACCACCAAGAAGGTACAATCAGTTCAATACAGGTATATGTCATCAACACATATAACAAGAACATCCAGGTATACTCGTAAAGGATTCTAAGACGCAAAATTTCATCCGCTGCCATCCATATGGTTCTATGCGTAACACGTTCGATTCCGAGAGATCCCACTCCTCGAGCTATTTGATAGTAGTCAGGTAGAGCAAGTCTACCAAAAGTATCCGAGAAAACATCTGGTCTCGATAGATCATGAAGTTTCCCTAAGACATATAGTCTCACTGAGACAAGAAGTCTCGATATCACAGCCAATCCTTCGTCACAGGATTCTGCTCAAGGCATGCTCGTCCCGAGAGGACTCGCTCCTTGAGCCATCAAGTCACCAGAGACCTACGCAAAGAGGTCTTGCTTCTTTGGGCCCCACCCAAAGAGAACACACTAAAAACTACCCAAAGTACACTGCTTCAGTCGTAACGCTGAACATCTTGTACTGTTGAGGGACTCATCCCCGATGATTCACTGAGGTCAGCTCATCTGTCGGGCCACTGAGGTCCACTCGGCTACCGGACCACTGAGGTCCACTCGGGTACCGCTCGTCTGCTGGGCCACTGAGGTCCGCTCGGCTACTGCTCGTCTCTCGAGCCACTGAGTTCCGCTCGACTACTGCTCGTATTCTAGGCCACTGAGGTCCATTTGGCTACTGCTCGTTTACCGGGCCATCGGGGTCCCCTAAAAAACAGGGCCATTGAGACCCTCTTGTCACTTTCTTCTCATCACAGCCAACCGTAGGATTTCTTCTTATAGCACGCTTGATTCCGAGAGAATCTACTCCTCAAGCGGTCGGTCATAACTCAACCTCTACAGAAACTCACTTGGAGCATGTCAAAAGGACTGTCTTGTCGTGAGGGTCTCAACGCCACAAACGGCTCGTCGATCAGACATACAGTTTACAAGTTATGACTTTACTAAAAAGGGGTTGGTTGGGTCTGACACGATCGGACAGAACCGATCCGACCCGGCCCAAGGTCCACTGACCCGACTCGGTTTGTTGGGCCCGACCCAGACCGGTTAGGCCGCGGGTTTGGCCCACTGGGCGGCCCGGTCTAGTTCGCTGGGCTGCCTGCCTCCTCCTGCCCAGCCCGTTGTAAGCGAGCTGACCTGCTCTGGCCAAGCCGTGTCTTCCGAACACCCCGCGGGTCGCCGCGGTCCAGCTGGACTGCGACCCTCCATCCACGTGATGCGTCGCGATCGCCGTGTCCACGTGCGTCGTTGCTGGTCGTTGCTGGCGGCCCGATCCACCACCCGCGGCAGGATGCCGCAGACCACCTCACTGTCGCGGCGTGCTGCCGGCGCGCCGCCTTCCCGCACTGGTGCGACTGACAAGCCGTGGCCCCTGTGCACCGCCCGCAGCCCCCTACCGCGGGCTTTGTCCACAACCGTGGTGCGCGCCGCCTCCCGCACCGGCCGCCGTCGCGTGTCGCCGTGGGCCAACGGGTCTGCTCCGGTGGTCCGTTTTCCGATCCACGTGCGCTTCAAGGTCCTCGGGTCGTCGTCGTCCCTGCTACGGGTTCAAAGTAACATTTCATCTATCCAGGGGTTCAGTCACGAAAAACAAAAGGACGCCCACAACGGAGGGATCTAACCTTGTTCTTGTCGGCCTGATTCCTCTGCGTTGGAATAAAAAGGGAGATGATTAACACTAAGTTTATATCCTTTCAGCCTGAGATAAACAAATCCACCCCACAAGAACAAACGACCCATAGATCAACCTATTAGTGGGTTGATCCACATTCGTTGTTTAGAAAGAAAGGACGGGGAATAAATTTCATCAAGAACAAACCCCTACCTCGAGTTGGATCGCTTGCAGACGTAGATTGAAATCGCATCGCCACGTCGATCCTTGTTCCACCAGTATTTGTCGATTCATCGCCGCTTGATTGAACCCCGACCTCCGATCCTTCGTCGCCGGTGAGAGAGCCTTCTCCCCCTTGCCTTAGGGAAACTCTAGAGTTCTAGAGGAATTTTTCAGCGTTATGAATTCTAACGCTGGACCCTGTCCCCGATTAATGGAGGAAACGTGTTAACGTGTTTCAGCGTTACTGTTTCACTTTGAAACAACATTGCCACGCTGCTTCATTTATGAAAGGAGAACGGGTTGCTCCAACGCTGCGTTGCAACATCGCTATGCTGTGAAATGTTAAAAGGAAATAAAATAAACTTCTTTTAATTTATTTTATTCTCCTTTTAAAGTCCAAAAAATTAACTTTTACCCTAGACCCGCGCCGATCGAGGTTAAGTTATTCTTAAAGAGAACATCTCATTATGAACTCAACGAATCCGAGTTACCGTTTGTGAGTTATGATGATTCAAAAATAAAATAATTTTTATTTAAATTATTTTATTTATGGTTACGTCCCGAAAACCAACTTTCACAGTCAGCCCGCACCGACTGATGTTATGCTCCGCTTAAGGAAAACATGCCTTCACGAGCTCAATAGTGGTCTTATATTTTCAATCTGAGTTACCGTTCATGAGTTATAAGGTATTGAAAAATAAAATAATCTTATTTAATTATTTTATTTACAGTTATGCCATTCTCGGGTTTTCTCACTGAAGACCCGAGCCAACTAAACTTAAGTCGCGCCTAGGGTAAACCCACTACTCTGAACGCAATGGTGCCTTCATATTTCTGATCTGGGAATCTGTTTAAGAGTTATTCCATTTTTTTAGGAAATCTGCTCACGCGTGCTATTTGAAATTAACATTTTTTGACGGATCATTCCGAGCACTTCGGGCCTCAGAATCGCACACCGTCTCAGTGCTTGGTCTCGTAAATTTTCCAAGAATTTTCTAAAAATAGAACTGGGAAAATCCGAGCCACGACATCACCCCCACCCTAAGGCTTTACGTCCCCAAAAGTCAAACCAAGGGTTTCCCAAACTGATGAGGGTACGAACACGAACCTGAGCCTCCCACCCCCACATTCTCTCTTAGAGATTCCTATGCTACCACTGAATGCACACTAGAGGAATTGATCACCCACGGAGGGTCCTATCCTATCGATATCTATCAGAAACTCTGCAAAAGTCGACCCATCCTCAACGTTCAGCTCACCCTAGTCAAATCTCCAGCACGTAGAGGCATCCTGAGCCCTCTAGTAAACTCTGCTCCTAGGTAGTTAGGAAGTGGGTCGATTCAGTGAGTCGGTCAATGATCACCCAGATGGTATCATGTATCTTGGATGTACATGGTAAACCCGTCACGAAGTCCATCAATATCCCTTCCCACTTTCTTCCTGGTACCCCTAGAAAGAGAAAGAACAAACCACAAAACTGATTCATACAAGCGTTCAACTTTTTATCTCAATAGGTAAGCCCAGCTTTAGCTCGTTCCGTTATCTCTGGTGTTCGCCTTGACACCCACACACATACCTCGATGAATCTTGACACTTTAGGCGTCACTGCTACAACTGCGCATCCTCTGAAAAGAACAATGTGCTCCCCACCTTTTGAATGTCCATCAGGGGTATTCCATATTAACAACTGAGCACGTAAAGACTCATAGTTAGTTTCACTGAGTTGTGCCTCCCTGACTCATTTAAGAGTGGATGGGTAACAACCAAAAACTAGAGATAAGCTGCTTCATCCCTATCCACGAAATACAACTATAACGAGGCCAACTGCTTTGTTTCCTCATTCATCAACTACAAACTAGATCTCCTATTGAGAGAATCCACTACCATGTTCCCCTTACCAGGAGTATAAACTACTTCTAATTCATAGTCCTGGAGGGACTCCATCCACCGTCTTTGTCTCAAGTTCAAATCCTTATGAGAGAAGATATACTTGAGACTCTTATGGTTAGAGTAGATAGTAAACTGTTCGCCATGGAGGTAGTGTCGCCACATCATCAACGCGAAGACTACTACTGCCAACTCAAGATCAGGGCACTTGTCAAACTCTGTCACAATTGCTGAAAAGCCTATAGGTACCTTTTCATCCACGCAAAAGGCCGCCCCTTTAAACTGATCAATGTTTTCATCGTTTCTTTGGTAGTGGGTACTCGTTCTCCACGACCACTTGGTCAAAGGGACAATAATCCACACATAACCTCGAACATTGGGTCTTACTAATCCCTTCCTCTACAAGTCCCCCACCTACACCCCCAGCTTGCAAAGCTCTGTGAAATCCATCTGATATACTGATATTGATATCAGTGCCATATCAGGGTGTAGAATGATGCAGAAGTCTATCTCCCTATAGGGAGGTAATCCTGGAAACATCTTCCGGAAAGACGTCCCCATACTCTGCCACTACTGCTAGGAACTGAAAATTTAAAACATCCACTACCACATGGGTAAGGATGGCTGAATCAAGTGTGATCAGATGCAACCTTCAATGAATGAGTTTTATCATGTGCTTCATGGGTTTCCTTTTTTTTTTTCTGACCAAGGAAAACCCCATTCCAACGCTACGGACATGCCACATCCTTTTACCTAAAATAGTCAATTCTGATCATGAACTGTGTATGAACAGTCCATACCCAAACTAATATCATAAGGCCTCGACACTTCTACCAAGAAGCTCCAACTGAAACTCTCGCCTCAAGGGTTAGATCACACCGTCAGTATAAGTATGATTATCGAGTCTCCTCCCATAAGTATCTCTAGACATAAGGGTCAAGTCAACAGTTTAATCAGAAACTCTAGGTCTTGAACAAGATTCATGACAAGAAAGAATGATTAACACCTGTTTATATTAATATGGTAGCTAAGAGTAGACACAGACCGTACCTCAAATCATTCCTGGAGCCCTTGCGTCATAATCATTGGCCGCATGCATTTGCCTGTCCTCCAACTCCCTAAGCCCAGTGTGGACCACTTTGGGGTGGTGGTTGTAACATGTCGAAATGTGTACCACCTCATAATGCTCTCCCAGCTCCTCTACAACATCTTCTGCCCTAGAGATTAATCTGTTCCTTTCACTGTCTCTACCCTGGTGGCTCATCCAAATGAATTTCAACTATAAAGTTTCTCTCTATCACCCTAACATAAGTAGGAATGCACATATGAATAGTGATGGCTCAGATTTCCCTAAACACATCTCGCTCGAAGGTCTGAGCCCTAAATCACTGGTCATGTTGTATTCATCGAGTACCTGGAAAGGTCGAAAAGCCTTGACGAATACTCACCTATCAACATGTCTTCCTTCCAAAGTTGTAGAAACTCTTGGGCACACATATTTTTTAGCTTTTATGCCAAGAGCTCCTTCTTTGAGAAAGGTTCTCAAGCTTTGTCCACAGAAAAGTCACCTCATCGTATGATTAGGTAATCTAAACCCCACCATCGTCCCATTGATTCATATAGAAGGCTCACTACTAGGACTTATATTTGATCTAATAGTGCCCTAACTAGATAGAAAACTCAGTCACCACCTAAAGCCAATCCTTAGCCGCTTGTGAGTCAGACTCACCTCGGAACCTAAGGGGTCTTTGTTGCTGAAACTCATGAAGTTCGCTCAGCCCACACATCTCATATTCTAGTACTATGAGTACTGTGTGCTACCCCACAAGTGGTGGTATAGCTGGTACACCACCCGGTGGTGCTGTCTCTAGTACAAACCCCTGTACCCATCTTGTCACCTCGCAGATCATCCTCGTGATCACGCGGTGGAATCCAAACTAGCTATCTACGTGGAAGCACCTTGAAACAAAAAAAGATGTACCACGATCAATAGAGTATACCTGATGAGATGACTTAATAAGGACATGAAAAAATCAACCCATTCCTATATGATGCATATATCATCGTTTTTCCCTACAACTAGTGTTTTCATGTACTGAGTCAAAAAACAGAATTTAGGGTCCTGGTGTATGGATACGTCAGCCGCTACACCAACACTAGATTCCCTAGTCTGAAATCCAAACTCGAAACACTTACCACTATTTCCCCAAACCAAACTCATAGACTCTGGGTTCTTAAGGTAGAACTGAACTCCTCTAATACCACTCTATCACAATCTTTCCCCCAGGGCCCATGTCGTGACTACCCCAAGCCCACCTCCGATAGGCCAGAGGCTGGCGACTAGCACCGAGTAGGCATATCCCACAAATGGGAGGCATTTTCCTAAGAACCTGTACACAAACACCCAACTGAAAGCCACAAGGATAGAGAGTGAAAACACTAAGTAAAGAAAATGCATGCATGCCACTACAACCCAACAACAGAGTATGACAGAAAGTAAAGCAGTAAAGTACAACTGGGCTAGAATACAAGATCACTAAAACAAAGACAACTGCAAAGCCCGACTCGTAAACAAGGGTATTAAGCTACTTTAGGAAGCTACCGGAAACACCTTGGCTCATATAATTTCACAAGGCACCGCCTGGTCTCGGTCCTAGTCCTACTCCGTCTAAGACCCCACCAAATCATTGGTCGTCTGCACAAGACACAACACATGCGGGGAAAACCCATGCAGGGGTGAGTAAAAAAATAATTAGTAGGGGACCCTAAAAACCACAAAGCAAAATACCACAAAGGAAAACACCACCAAAAAGGCAAATTTAGTTCAACACAATTATATTTCATCAACACATATAACAAGAACATCCATATATACTCACAAAGGATTCCAAGACACAACCTCTCATCCGCTTCCATCCATATGGTTCCATGTGTAGCACGCTCGATTCCGGGAGATCCCACTCCTTAATCTATCTGATAGTAGCTAGGTAGAACAAGTCTACCAAAAGTATCTGAGAGAACATCTGGTCTTGATACATCATGAATTTTTTCTAAGACGTCTAGTCTCACTCAAACAAGAAGTCTTGATATCACAACCAATCCTTTGTCATGGGTTTCTACTCAAGGAACACTCATCCTGTGAGGACTCGCTCCTTGAGACATCAAGTCATCAGAGACCTATGCAAAGAGGCCCCGTTTATTTGAGCCCTACCCAAACAGAACACACTGAGAACTACCCGAAGTATACTTCTTCAGTCATAATGTTGAAAATATTTTAATGCTAAGGGACTCATCCCCGATGAGTCACTGAGGTCTGCTCGTCTTCTGGGCCACTGAGAACCACTTGGCTACTGAGCCACTGATATTCGCTCGGCTATTGCTCATCTTCTGAGCCACTGAGGTCCGCTCGGCTACTGCTCGTCTACCGAGCCACTGAGGTCTGCTCGGCTACTGCTCATCTGTCGGGCTGATGAGGTCCGCTCGACTACTACTTGTCTGTCAGGCCGCTGAGGTGCACTCAACTATTGTTTGTCTTCTGGGACATTGAGGTCCACTCATCTACTACTCGTCTATCGCGCCACTAAGGTCCACTCGGCTACCGGGGCACTGAGATCCGCTCATCACTTCCTTCTCGTCACAACCAGCTGAAGGATTTATGCTCGTAGCATGCTTGATTCTGGGAGAATCTACTCCTCAATCCATCAGTCATAACTCAACCTCAACAGAAACTCACTTAAAGTATTTCAAAAGGACTGCCTCATCGCGAGGGTCCCAACACTGCAAAGGACTCGTCGATCGGCCGTACGGTTTGCAGGTTATGACCGTTTTACTGAAAAGGGGTCGGTGGGGTCCGGGTCCAGTCCACCTTGATGGGTCCAACCTGACCCAACTCAGATCCAACTCGATCCGCTGGTCCCAACCTGAAACTACTGGGCCGCGGGTCCGGCCCACTGGGTTTCTGTAACTCTAGCCCACTGGACCACCACAGGTTCGACCCGCTGTAAGAGGGATGGCCTGCTCTGACCGAGACGCGGCGGGTGAGTCGCATCTTTCGAACACCCCACAGGTCGTCGTGGGGTCCGTCGCTACCTCGGTCCAGCTGGACCGCAACCCTCCAAATGCGTGAGGTGGCGTGACCTTCGCGTCCATGTGTGCTGCCACTGGTCATTGCCAGCAGCCCTATCCACCACCCGCGCGCGGGATGCCGTGGGCCACCTCATCGCCGCGACGCGCTGCCAGTGCGACGCCTTCCCACACTGCCGCAACTGACAAGCCATGATCTTTTTTTTCCACCGCAGCGCGTCGTCGACACGTGACGTCTCCCGCACCGACCGCCACCAGCGGTGCCTTCTACAGGCCGCCGGGTCTACTTCGGTGGTCCTTTTTCCAATCCACGAGCGCTTTGGGGTCCTCAGGTCTTCACCATCCCTACTATGGGTTCAAAGTAGCCTTATCGTCGATCTGGGGGTTCGGTCACAAAGAACACAAGAACACCCACAATGGAGGGATCCATCCTTGTTCGTGTCGGCCTGATTCCTCTGCGTTAAAATAAAGAGGGAGATGATTAACACTAAGTTTTTATCCCTTCGAGCCCAAGATAAACACATCCACTCCACAAGAAAAAACCACTCACAGATCAACCTGTTAGTGGGTTGATCCACATTCATTGTTTAGAAAGAAAGAATGAGGAAACAATTTCATCAAGAACAAACCCCTACCTCAAGTTGGATTGCTTACATACATATATTGAAGTCACGTCGCCACGTCGATCATTGTTTCTTCGGTGTTCGTCAATTCATCGCCGCTTGATCAAACCCCGACCTACGATCTATCATCACCGGTGAGAGAGACTCCCCCCATTTCCTTAGGGAAACTCTAGAGTTTCAAAGGAATTCTCCAGTGTTATGAATTCTAATTTTGGAACTTGTCCCCGATTAATGGAGGAAACACGTTAACGCATTAATGCATTTCAACATTACTGTTTCTCTTTGAAACAGCGTCGTCACATTGCTTCATTTATGAAAGGAGAATGGGTTTCTCCGTCACTACATTGCAGTTTCACTATGCTGGGAAACATTTAAAGGAAATATAATAAACCGCTTTTAGTTTATTTTATTCTCCTTTAAAAGTCCAAAAAATTAACTTTTACCCTCGACCCATGCCGGTCTAGGTTAAGTCCTGTTTAAGGAGAACATCTCATTATGAACTCAACAGTGGTCTCTAATTTTTAATCCGAGTTACTGTTTGTGAGTTATGAGGATTTGAAAATAAAATAATTTTTATTTAAATTATTTTATTTACAGTTACCTCTCAAAAACCAAATTTCACAGTTGGCCCACATTGAGCGATGTTAGACTATGCCTCAGGAAAGAATGCCCTCACGAGCTCAACGATGGTCTCATATTTTCAATCCAAGTTACCATTCATGAGTTATAAGGACTTGAAAAATAAAATAATCTTATTTAATTATTTTATTTACAGTTATGCCATTTTTGGGTTTTCTCACTAGAGCCCCGCACCGACTAAAATTAAGTCACACATAGGGTAAACCCACTGCTCTGAATGCAACGGTGCCCTCCGATTTATGATCTGGGCATCCATTTAAGATCTATTCTATTTTTTTCTATGAAAACTGCTCACACGTGCTATTTAAACTTAACATTTTTCAGTGGATCATTTTGGGCACTCCAGGCCTCAAAATTGCACGCCGTCTTAGTGCCTGGTCTCGTAATTTTCCCAAGAATTTTCTAAAAATAGAATCAGGAAAATCCAATTCGTTACACCACCTATCACATAATGATAAACTATACATACACGTGTCATATGAAATCATATATATCATCATGAAAACCCAATGAAAAAATGATTTTCATATCATTTTGAAATGGAAAGACATTAAAAGTAAACCGATTGATACTCAAAATATAATTTTCAAAAATAAGTATAAATTAATTTAGAGGATGACCATGAAAATTACTCCATAAGTCATAAATCTTTTAGAGGTATAAAGAAAAATGGAAGTGATGTATTGAAAAATATTTTTCAGAAATCATTTTATTATTTTCATAAAATTCAAAGTTACAAGTCACATTCAAAAATTATTTTCAAGAAAGTGAAAGGAAGAATTTATAAAACATCACTTTAAAAGAATCCCCAATAATGGAACCCTGAAAAGAAATTATATTTATGTAAATAAATATGGAGTGGAAGATAAAAATATACACAAGTGGAATGAAATCCCTTTATTTATTCTTTAAAAAACATTCACCTTTATTTTTAAAATGAAAAATTCAAAAAACTATGAGAACAGAAATTACTTTGGGAAATCATGAAAACTTGGAGAGGAAAATTCATTAAGAAAAATAGTTATAAAAGAAGGAAAATAAATTCATGTGGAAAACTATAAAAATGATATTTTTAACACTTTTTTAAAGAATGTAAAAAAAGTCCCGTGTGGAAAACATTAAGAAGATTCCTTTTAAATATTTGTAAAGAAATCCAAAGATAGTCAAAAATGACCCTAAGAAATCATTGATGTAGTGAGAAAAACACTCTTGAAAAACAAAAATAATATTCACATAGAGGATAAATATTCATTAGAAAGGATGTGAATTATTCCTAATAACATCATATTTTTATAGAGAAATAAATCTATAAAAGAAGAATCTTTTTACGTAAAGATATAATTTACCTAGAGAGAGAAAATACCATATAGAATAGAGAAATAGAATAATGAAGAAAAATAAAAGAGAATAGTTAAGGAATAAAGTTTATGACCCAATGAAAAGGAAATTGAGTCAAGAAAACTCATATCTTGGATCCCTGCTTGGTCAGATGCGTTCTAACTTCAAAAAAGAAATTGTATGTCCTCTTGGAAACCTTCTTGGTTTTGAAGCAATTTGGGAAATATTTTGGGACCAGAAGCGAACCAACATGGGAGACGATTATTAGGAAAGAAATTAAGCCAGGGTAAGGATGATAATTAAACTTTTAGGCGTGACATTGAAGAGGTGGTTGATGGGTCATTTTTTAAGTGAATGAGTGACATTTTTGTAAATAGTTATTACATAATACAAAAAAAATTCATTTTTAGTGAAAGTGGATATAATTTTAACAAATAATAAAGATAATATGATGGGATATTGGGAAAGATCTCATAAAATATTTTAAAGAAAATTTTTTATGATATTTTAGGTCTTTACCCCTTCATTTAACAAAATTACCTTATTTCATCCTTTGTCGCGATGACTAACTTTTACCTTGGTAACTTATTTTCATGAATACAAATAAAATTGACCTTATTAATTAATTTTTTCATGATGATTCCAAATATGAAATCCATTTTATTTAATTTAATTTCTAAAATTGAAAAAAATTAATTTTAATATAAAAACACACAACACAAGATTTTAAAAAAAATGTATTTTCAAACATAAAATGAATTTATTTTTATTACTTGTATAGTAAAAATAATTAAATAAGTATTAATTTGTTTTTTTATATATATATTATCAATACATTTCAATAAATTCATTAATTAGTAGTGATCAATTTAGTTTATGAATATAAAAATACATAATATATAGAAAAATACATTTCTTTAAAAAATATATCTTTTTTACATTAAATGATTCTATTTATAATTTTTAAAATTGATTACTTATTTTCTAAACATTAATTAACACATTTATATCAAAGAAAACCCTTTAAATTTATTTCAAAATTGAATTTTATAAAAAATAAAAATAAAATAATGTGAACATATACAAAATTTATTAGTAATTAAATGTTTATATCATCCTTACTTATACTTAAAAAACACTTAAAGACTTCCTCATAAGATCTAAGGGTAAGATAAGCAATTATGTAAGTTGTGGGAATTGATTCAGTTAGAATAGATCTCGTAGTGGTTTCCACAAGATTGATCTTCTCTCGTAGATGATTTTGCTCAAGCCACACCTGTTGAAGTTCATCTTGAGCTTGGTATAGGACAAACTTAAGTGACACTACATATTTTCAATGATTATAAAAATGATCCTCTTAAGGAAGACTCCCATGGATTTATTCCATTTCTTCTCCTTTCTACATATGTTTCATAATGTGGTAACTTCTATTTATGCCCTCCAATTCAATGAATATGTTATAACAGTAACATTTAATAATTTTATCTCATTAATATATCACAATTGATTTTAGTTCAGTTTTACATATGAAACAAGCTATCAATCACTCAATTTTTTAAAGAGAAATATATAATAAAATCATTAGATGCTATATTTTACCACCTTAAAATAATTTTACCCTTGAAATTACATTACTTTGATAAAAAAAGTGAGATTACTTTTTTCTCATTACATATTCATGTTTCCACATAGCTTCCTCAAACATATGATTTCACCATAGAACTTTATCCCGGTGGTGGTCTTGTTCTATAGTGCTTTATCTCTTTGATCCAAGATCGCCACTAATTGATACTTATAAGAAAGATCACATTCTAATTCTGCAACTTCCTAGTTTAATACATGTGATGGATCTGGTATGTACTTCCTTAAAAGAGATATATAGAACACATCATACTCCTAAGTGTGGTTTTGTGGAAGTGTTAATTGATTAGATATATTCCCTATACAATCAATAATATCAAAGGGATTGATGTATTTATGTCTCTACTTTCCCTTATTCAAAAATCTCATTACCCTATTTCAAGGAGATATTGAAACAAATACCTGATCACCAACTTCAAATTCCATATCTCATTGATGATTATCAACATAGATCTTTTGTCAACTTTATGCTCCTTTCATATGTAATTTAATGGTTTGAAAATTATCTATCATTTCATAGACAATATCAGATCTTAATAGATTCCTTTATCAAAACACATTCTATTATATTAGAGTTCTACATCTCTTCCTATATAGAGTTTTGTTAATTTCCATTTGGATTTTAGATTAGAAACTTTCATTATATGATAAATCAACTAGAGAATTTTTTTGATCCAAACTTACTTTGAATTTGATTGAACATGATATTAGTACATCTTCCAAATTTTGAATGGTTGTTTAATATTAACCATTAGTTTGTGTAGGTTCCAAATGTAGCGAAATCACATGATGAACGTGTACCCAACTTTACAAATTACCATGATTGATGATTAATCTGTGATCAATACGACGATAAACACCAGTATCCACAAAATTGAATCAAAGATAAAAGAAAAAGGAGAGAACCCAGAACCAAGAAGAGAGGATCGACATGTTTTTTTATAATTAATTAAATTAAATTATAGAATTACCTCCAAGGTGATTATTTCTTCATTGATTCATTCAACAATGGGTCTGTGGTGTGGCTTCATTGCGATATAAAATCCAAGAATAGGATTCCTCTGGCGGTGATCCACATGTGCTCCACGTATCTTTGGATGTCGCCGAAGGAGTCTCCAGGTTCTATCACAGAAGATCCTTGCACTTGCGATGTCAAACTTTGATCGCCTTGAGAATCGATTCTAAATCATTATCCTAGATCTATTGGAGGAGGATCTCTATCATTATTGAGAGAATTCTTAGAGAGGAAAGAGTTCTCCAGGTTCGAGAGTTTTTCTCCAAGGATGTTGTGAACAAAACCATAGATTATCCAATGGAATGACCCCTTGGATAATTATAGAATAATAACATAACGAGGAATTTAATTCACTAGGTAATAATAAATAATTATCTCAAGTGCCGTTAATTATTTTTATTCCATGTGAAACCCCATGTTAAATAATAATAACAATTCTATTATTTCCATGACATGTGCTTAACTTGCACGTTATATTTAAATATTATTTAACCAAATAATATTTAATATTATTTCTCACCAGAACCATAACTTGGTCCACCAATCCTACTCAATATTTACTAAGCCTTGAATATGGACTATTTATTTATTAAATAAATATAATTTCATTATTCGTTGATAAATAAATATTATATTTTCAATATATTCTCTCGAATAACTAGTGATGAAATAAATGCGATCAGGCATACTTGAATAATTATTAAACCACAACCGAGAATAATATTTATTCAACTTTTTAAATAATAAATTATTTAACTGAGATACTGGCTACATTTAGTGTGTGACCCTCTAGGCCTCCTTCTCCTTGGTATTAGGTAGGCTGGCCTAAAGTCCAATATTACTATCTAGTAATGGGTCAAGGCACCCAAAAGAAATAAGTTGATGTTGCAATGACATGTCACCTCATACGAATTCTTACCATGTAATATAATCCCTTTGTACTGATATATCCAATCAAGTGGGTTTCATGAAAGTTCCATTAACCCATGTTCTAGATTTATCATTCTTTGACTTCTCAGAATTTAACTTTCTTAGGGAACACCATGGCTATGAATTTAGTTAGTCTATATCATTTTTATCAAAGGGCCTGAGATATCTAATTCCATAGAAGTGACAAATACTTTCTTGCATTATTCATTAATTCAGTATTACTCGCGACACGCCCAACATATCCTGCCTCATCGTGAAAACCTATCATCATGGTTTTAATCAATTCAACTAAGTTCATGATTCATAATACTCATTAATGATAAACTTAAAGTCTAAGGAACAATACACACGTCTGAAGATAGGAACATCCAATGACACTTATGAATGTGGATTTTCTACGGGTGGTTTTTGTTCTCATAATATCCTCCTTGATATTACCAAGGGTGAACACCATAAGAAGATGCCTCAAAGTTTCATGAGTCCCTACCCCTGATAGCCTGTATCATTTGTGTCCCTTAAAATTATATCATCTGACCATAGAACAAATATTCAAGAATAGTATCATGTCACTTCTAGGTTCTCATCATAATAGGGATCCGCTATGACTTTTTAGTGCGACATCTATTCTTATGAAATTATCACATACTATGTCACATAGAATAACAATCATGATGTGATAAGGATTTTATTAATATTCATCCAATGAATACAGGTTTATCATAAAGTAGAAAGTAGTTGGTTTATTGGGCACCAACTCCAGTAGATTCCCACTTTCACTAGAGCCAACCGCTACCAACCTTCAGTCTGTTATCTCTCACATGATATTCATGATTTTGCTGAGATAGACCTTTAGTCAAGGGGTTTTCCATGTTCTCTTCTATGGACACTTTTCTCATTGAAACTTTACCCCTTTGATAGAAATTACTTAAGAGATGATAATTTCGGAGCATGTGATTTTTCTGTTGATGTGACCTTGGATCCTTTGTAAGAGACACCACTGCAGTATTATCATAATACAATGTAATAGGATCCTTACTGCTAGGCACCACATCAAGCTCTTGGAAAAATTTATGAATCTAGACGGCTTCCTTGGCTGCATAAAAAGATTCTATATATTCAGACTCCATTGTAGAATCAGAAAAAACTGGCTGCTTTGAACTCTTCCAGCTCAAAAATCCTCTGTTGAGACAGAAAACATATCATAATTACCACTTAAGATCATTCTGATCTATCTAAAAACCAGCATCTACATACCCTCTGATGAAAAGACCCTCATCTCCTCCATACACCAATAAAATATCCTTAGTTATTCTAAGATACTTAAGGATAGTCTTGATATAAGTCTAATGTTATTCTCCTAGATCTACATGATATCTTCCTACCATGCTCAGTGCATAGGAAACATCAAGTTAGGTACATAACATGACATACATGATAGATCCTATTGTTGAATTGTATGGAATCTTACTCATCTTATCTTTCTCATGTTGTCTATGGGGACACATTTTCTTGGAAAGATGTATACCATGTGACATTGTAACCAATCCTCTCTCGGATTGTTCCATACTAAATCTTTTTAGTATATAGTTAATGTATGTACTTTGTCTTAGTCCAAGAAGCCTCTTGGATCTATCATGAATGATCCTGATCCCTAGAATGCAGTCTTCTTCGCCTAATTCCTTCATGGAGAAGCACTTTTTCAACCAATACTTGACTGAATACAAGACCAGCATGTCATTTCTAATGAGCAATATGTTGTCAGTATACACTAATATGATAATTATCAAATTCCCATTAAACCACCTGTAAATAGATGGATCACATTCATTCTTAATAAAACCAAATTCTCTTATGGATTAATCAAATAAAATGTTCCATGACCTGGATGCTTTCTTTAATCCATAAATGTATCTCTGTAACTTGAATACTCTTTTATAATCACCTGGTGTCACAAACCATTCTGGTTGTGTCATATAGATATCTTTCTGAAGCTTACCGTTGAGGAATGCAGTTTTGACATCCTTCTTCCAAATCTCATAGTCATGGAAATATGCTATGGAAAGTGGGATTATTATGGATTTAAACATGGAAACTGGTGAAAAGGTTTTATCATAGTCAATTACTTGACATTTTTTAAAACCTTTAGCCACTAGCCTCACTTTATAGGTACTAACTGTACCCTCCATTCCCAGTTTCTTCTTGAATACCCATTTACACCCAACATGATTTACATCAACTAGCACATCGACCAGAACCCAGACTTGGTTCTGATACATGGAATCCATATCAAAATTCACAGCTTCTATCCACCTTGTATCTTCTGATTTCTCTAATACTTCCTTGTAGGAGATAGGTTCAAAATTTTACAATAATAATGAGTCACCATACTTGGTGACAAGGAAACCATATATCTATGGTTCCCTTACCTCTCTTTTACTTCTACCCAGTACTTGTGTTTCAGGAACTACCTCTTCCATAGGGACCTGTGGAACTTGTTACCATACCAAATATTGTGTATCTTGAGCATCAACTTCATCGAAGTCAATCTTTCTCCCACTATCCTTTCTGAGGATGTGTTCCCTCACAAGAAAGATGGACTGTTTGGAAATAGTCACTTTCTTGTCTGGGGGGTTGTATGGGTAGTATCCCTTTGTTTCCTTGGGATACCCTATAAAGATACACTTTATGCCCTGGGGTGCTAGTTTGTTGTCTGAGAAAGCCTTAACAAATGCCTCACATCCCCATACATGTGTATGCGACAAAGTGGGTTTCTTTCTACTTCATAGCTTAATGGGAATCCCATTTTCCACCTTATTTGGTACTCGGTTTAATGTGTATGCTACAATTTTCAATGCATATCCCCAAAAGGATAATGGAATATTTTCATGACTCATCCTCAACCTAACCATGTCCAATAAGTTACAGTTCCTACTTTAACTAACACCATTCCACTGTGGTGTATAAGGTGGAGTGAGTTGAGATAAAATCCTAAACTCCCGTAAAAGGTCAATAAACTCTGGGTTAAGATATTATCCACCTTTATCCAATTGAAGATTATTTATCTTCTTACCAAGATGATTCTATATTTAATTCTTGAATTCCTTGAATTTATCAAGGGACTCTAACTTATACCTCATTAAGTAAATATAGACATATCTACTCAATTCATTAGTAAAAGTTATGAAGTAAGAATATCCACCTATAGCTTCTACTGGAAATGGTCAACATACATTAGTGTGTACCAATCCTAGAAGATCTATGGCCCTTTCACCATGTCTACCAAATGGTGGTTTGGTCATTTTCCCTTGTAAACAAGCATGACATCTATCAAGTGGTTTTATCTCAAAAGAGTCTAAATAACCATCTTGACAGAGCTTTGTTAAATGCTTCTTGTTTACATGACCAAGACAGTGATGCCATAACTAGGTGTTGTACGAGTCATGTGAACTTGGTTCATTATCAACTGAAAACACTTGTTTCTCATTATTTAATACATACATACCATTATTTAAATGCGCCATACCATAGCCTCTGTTTTCCTTATAAAAGTAACAACATTTATTTCCAAACATGAAAATAAATCCATATGTATATAAACTCGATACATAAATTATGTTCATGGTAACACTAGGTACATAATAACATCCATTTAAAACCTAAATCATTCTCGTTGGCAATGTGAGGTGGTAGTCACCAATGGAAAGAGGATCCAGCCTTTCACTATTGGCAGCTCGTAGATCCACCTATCCTCTGGCAATTTTTTGGAATCTACTTGGTTACTGGATTTGAATACAAATGTGAGCCCCACAAGCTGTATCTAATACCCAATGTGTAGAAATGGAAGGATTGCACTCTATAATGAACATAACTTTGGCTTCCCATTTCTTATGGGTGCAGTTCCTCTTCCAGTGTCCTGACTTACCACATGCAAAGCATACTACCTCCTTTTCCTTGCCCTACCTCTGGATCTTCTTCTTTTAGTTGGACAATTCTTGGAGGCTTTATATTGTTTATAAATATTAATCCCATTTACATTGTCCTTAATATTACTATTCACTATAAGGACTATGGGTTTTTCACACCCCATGTCCTTATAAACTTGGAGAATAAGGGTAAGAATCTCTGATAAAATCTTAACATTATTTCTCATATTATAATTTACAATAAAAATAGATAAGGTATTAGGCAGCGATGATAGTATGAGATCTGTATGCAACTCATAATTCCTAAGATTTACAAACACTCAATGTATCCAATAAGGTTGACTACATGTGGTACCACTGGAGTATACTCTCTAAGAATAGTAGTGAACAAAGTTTTGGATATATCATACCTCTCATGTCTCACCTTCTCTTGAGAGAGATCTTGAATGTAACGACCCAAAGTTTCATTAATGGAAATCCCTCTTGATCTAGTTAAATGTCTCTTTATGTAAAATGTTTATATGAAATGTCAACTTCTTTGGTTTCATGTTAAGAATTGTGACCGTTACTTTTATAGCTGTTGAATAGTGATCACATGATTAGTATAAATATAAGGCTTTAACAAACCCAATTTACTCAGACAAAAGAAGTGATGAACTCATCCAGTAGAACTGCTCCATACGAATCCCATTTGTCGGAACTCAGAAAAGCAGTGGAGTCTTTGGGCTTCGCTCTTGACCAATCCCAATCTGAACTTCATCATGTCAAGCTCGAACATGGCCATCTACGGGAAAAGTGGAAGTTGATAGAAATTACCACTCGAGCGATGTTATCCGAGCCACCCCAAGAGTCTGTCACCATCGCACACCTTACCCTTAGGTCTTATGCGTTTGTTTTAAGGGGTTATGTAACAAATATCTAGTACTATGTTCATGTACATTATTTTTTGTATATAATAATGAATATACTTTCTTGTCATTATTGATACATTGTAAATAGTTTTTAAAGTGAAAATAGTGTTTTTTTGTTATCATTTAATTAAGAATTCTATTTTATTAAATTAAGGGATTTTTGAATTAAATAATATTTTAATAAAATATTATTATTATTATTAAATTAATTTTATTATATATAAATGATCATATAATTTTATGAATGCAATTGTAATTTTTATTAAGGTTTGAAATCCATTTTTGTCAAAACCCGTGAATTTTCGATAAATGTCGGTTTTTATTTTAAAAGTGAAAATTAACATATTTAGAAAATTATTTATATAAAATAAATGTTATTTTTTGAATCAGGATGTCGAAATTATCCAATGGTGAATTTTTCACAATTTTTTGAGACAATTAATTTTTTGGGTAAAAATTAAATACTGTTTAAATATATAATGTATTTTATGACATCATAATGGCCCAATAGTGATTTAATAAAATACTATATGATTTATTTTAGGCCAATATATGTTTTAAAATTAAAATAATGTGATTTTTGGTTTGTTTGACTTACTTTTCAAAGCATTAATGGACCCTTCAAGACTTATTAAACACCTTGTCTTTTAAATTGTTTTCCATGGGAGTGTGACTCACCTCCACATAAGAAACCCTATTATTTTAAGTTCAGAATTTGGACTTATAAAATATTGTTTTCATCTTCCCTTTTTCAAAAACCATGGGCAAAAATCAAGGGATGGTTTGTGGTTTGGACTAATTTAATATAAGGGGTCCCAAACCTTAATAATAAAGAATTCCCTCACCTTTCCTATATAAACCCACCCAAGATCCCACTTCCTCATCACTAAAAGCCTTTGGAGTTCATCCAAACTTTGTCCTACTCTCTCTAGAATCCTCTCAAGGTGACCTAAGCTCCCAAGAAGCCTCTATCAAGCCTCTCTCAAGCCTTTGGAAGCACACTTCCAAGTAAGGGTTTTTTCTTTTTTTTTTCTCATTTTTGTCCAATTTTCTTTAAGCTGTTTTTCCCTTTTAATTTCAATTATGAATGTTAGGGTATGGTTTCACACCTCCCACATACTGACCTCTTTATGTTTTAATGATGGTAGACACCTTTCTCTCTCATTAAATGCCTCCCATGTACACCCGTTACTATGCCAAAATTCTGAAAGGAACTTCTCTCTCCTCTTTTACATTCAAGAAATACTTTTGTATCATGAATCTAAATTCCATTACAATTATTGGGACATGTATCTATATGACCTCCTTACTGTTAATTACATGTAAATATGATGAGGAACCCCTTTCTCTCTCATCAACCATTTTTATGAATTCTTATGTCACGCCGTTACGCTGCTGAAATCGCACCGATTTTCTAAGCCAATATCATTGTGTAGTGAATACCATGCCCATTTCTCCATCAAGGGTATTAAAATTTATGCACATTTACTTATTGATTATAAAGTTTCATGTATGAATTCTACATTCCTTTATCGTGGAATACATTATTATGTTTTATGAATCCATGTTTTATGATCCATGTGTCACACTTATGCATGAAATGAAATGTTTAATAAGGGTGCACCATTATAGCGCTTCAATGCATTGGGTAAAGTATAGTATCATGATACGTCATGTGTAATGAGTGTTGACTCATGCTAATTCAAGTGCAACGAGGTTTTACTCATTCTTCATGTACAATGAGTATTTACTCATGCTTCATGTGCAATGGGCCTTGGCTCATGCTAATTCCATATTAAGTGTTGTTTCCACATTTCCATGTTATGATTACCATGCTCTATCACGCCTTTATGTCCATGTTTCTCTTGTTCTCTATTGATATTCCTATTTTCTAACATGTATTTTACTCCTCATGTATTCCATGTTTATTCCCTTACTGTGCTTTATAGATCACCCTTTTCTTATGCATGTCCTCAGGTTATCCCATGCAATGCTATGTATGAGGGAATGTAGTGGTCATGTAAAGGAAGTTTTCAATAAAGATGTTGTATTTCATGTTTTAAGTTATTATTTAATGATCCTAAGACCCAAATACACTATACCTATCAATCATCCATGTTGTATCAAGTGAATGGTTTATGTAATAAATCATGTTTAATTTTGTAATAAAAGCAGGGTTGTCATACTGAAGGTGAGACATCATGCTATAAGCATCCATTTACTCATGTTTATTAAAGAGATAATTAGTCATGGATGATAGAATGAGGCACAAAAAATCCATAGCGTCATTCATATGTTTCTTGTACACAAAGAGTTCCTCATCACTAGCCTCATTTCCAGGTGCAACTGGTAAAGTCTCTTCCAACACATAATGTTTCCTCTCATGGTCAAGGATAAACCGAAGGTGAATTTTCCACTCCTGGAAATTAGTATTGGTGAGAAGGTTTTCCTTCTCGAGTATGGATCATAATGATATGTTTGATGTCATTTTTGATGTTGTTTCCACAAATAATATGAACTGAGTTTTAATACTTTATCTTGATAAATATAGAAAAATAATTAAATTAATATCTATTAGTCTCCCACTTTTTTTGTCAAAATCAAATATCCCTCACTATTGGATTTAGAATATACTATTTCTTGGACATTCTAGTGGAAATGATCCATATTTCACTTCACATTACCCCAAATAGGGTTGGTCAAGCATCTTGAAATGTTTTAGGTAGGCATTCTAAATGCCAACTGCATTAACTAAAAACTCCTTGATCTGTTGAGTGGACTCCCCAATCCTAAAATCTTTAATTTTGGATTTTCTCAACCTTTTCCTCTCAGTTGAACAAAGTCTTACTAGGGAAGTCAACCCTTTATGTAGACTAAGTTAAGTCAACCCAAAACCTCTAATTAAAATTCCCCAATAATTGAAAGCACCCCAACTAGGGTTGGTCAAGTACTTTGAACTATGGTTCGATTCTAACCAAAGTAATGGAAGACTATACTGACTTAATATTTAATTGATGGATTTTATCCTTTATGTGTAAATTTCCACTTAATATCTTTTCACATTCTTGTTAATATTAAGTGGGATATACTTAATTGATTAACCATGTATAGATAATATTTATGCATAATCCATTTTATTTTAGTTCTATCTTGTATGCTTGTTATTTCATTAATTATGTGATCATTCCAAACATCCATAATGAATAACCATACAACTGACATAAATAAATAAAGGGTATGATCATGATATTTACTATTGGTTATTTTATCTAGCAGTTGATAAACTAACCTTAACCTAGGGGAGAAACACCTTGAACTATTTAAGGTTCGTGTTTACAGCTTTCCACATGTCCACATTTGTATCTCCTTGAATTGGTTTCACCTCAAATCCTAACTTGAACCACCTACACTAGCTTAGGAGCTCCATCCATTACATATGATTTTAACTAACACACATGTGAGGGATAAAAGGGGGTCTACATAAAAGAAACCATGGGTATGTAGACCCTACATATTAATGAGGAGAAAGAACGCATGCCAATAATTTTAATTTAAATTAAATGGGAACCAATCACATACAAAGGTCTGGTCTATATCATGATCATCCACAAACATGCAATAAATTACGCATTTAATAAAACTAGCATTCAGTTCTTTAATTGTTCTTATTAAGATAAATTATGCTCAAATCGATTAATCATTATCTTTAATTAATTAATCCATTTTATCTTAATTCTTTTCTAAATTTCCTTGAGATTCTCATCCATAACCTTGTACATAACTTGTACATTGGAGGCAACCCAGTGAATACCCTTCCAAAACTACCCAACATGTATTATACTTGTATACACTTTATTATTTGTGACATGTAGAATGCACACAGAATTATAATTATAATACAACTCATACATGATGTGCATATATTTGATCATTACACATATGTTAATTAAACATTATATATATATATATATATCAAACACCTATCACATGTTGTGTCCCATATTTATTCCTACATTAAGGTACATGTCTCAGGAGTTACATAATATAATAATACATTTTTAAATATGTGTAATCTGGAAACAGTACACAACGTATAGATCCAACTACACAACGCATACCCTTCTCACCATCCATACAAAGTACACACCTGGAGAAATGGCATGTGAGGTATACTTAAAAAATATTTAGAGTACACGGCGTGTCCAGTGGGCCACACACCGTTTAGACTCTGCGTTACACGGTCACTAGTCGGGAAAGCCATCTATGGGATACACGAATTGACCCTGACCCAAAGGGACTACATGCTGCGTCTAGTAGGCCACATGGTGTGTAGTCTAGATAACCATATGCCAGTTTTTCCTGGTCAACATGTGGTGTAAGAATTAACTACGCCACATGTCATTAATGTAGATGGCTTGAGTAATTTCTGAATTACTCTGGGTGCGCTGAATACAAATACACGGTGTGTACGGTAGATTACATGATGTGTATTTTGAATACACAGTGTGTATTGTCATGTTACCTAGATAGAATTGTCGGCGCCTACTGATGAGATCCTCGATGTAATTTTAATCCAATAATTATTTGTTTCTATTAGATCTGTGAGAAACGAAAGAGGAAGAATAGATCTCGAAATTTATATTACATGAATGATTAATCATGAATTAACAAACTAAATTATTAAAGAATAAATCACTAAATAATTATTTAAATAATTATAAATGAAAATATAACCTCCCTTTGACACCACTTGTAAGTTCTGGGTACATTGAAAGTTCATGATGGACATGTACCCAACTTTGAAAATTTTCATGATCGATGATTAATTCAGGATCAATACAATGATAAATGCTAGTATCCAAAGAATTGAATCAAAGATAAAAGACAAAGGAGAGAATCTGTAATCAAGAAGGGAGGATCGAAATATTTTGTTTATAATTAATTTAATTAAATTAAAGAATTAACTCTAAGGTGATTCTTTCTTTGTTGATGTGTTAGACCACAAGTCTGAGGTGAGACTTCATTGCGATGTATAATCCAAGGATAGGATTACTCTAGAGGTGATCCATACGTGCACCACATATCTCCAGACATCTTCGAAGAGTCTTCGAGTGATAGTGTATAATATCCTTGCGTTGGTGATTTCTACCTTTGATTGCCTTGAGAATCTCTTCCAAATAGTTCTCCGAGATCCAGTGGACGAGGTTCTCTCTCATTATTGAGAGTGTTCTTAGAGTGGGAAGAGTTCTCTAGGCTCAATATCTTTTATCCAAGGATTTTGTGCACACAATAATCGATTAGCTGATGGAATGACCCCTTAGTTAATTAGAGAATAATAACATAACAGGAAATTTAATTCACCAGGTAATAATAAATAATTAGCACAAGCGCCATTACTTATTTTATTATTCCATGTAAAACCCTATGTCAAATAATAATAGAAATGCTATTATTTCCATAACATGTGCTTAACTTTCACGTTATATTTAAATATTATTTAACCAAATAATATTTAATATTATTTCTCACTGAACCCATAACTTGGTCCACCAATCCTCCTCAATATTTACTGGTCCTTGAATAATGACTATTTATTTATTAAATAAATATAACTTCATTATTCACCGATAAATAAATATTCCATCCACAATATATTATCTAGAATAAATAGCAATGAAATAAATGTAATCAGGCATACTTGAATAATTATTAAACCAAAACTGGGAATATTATTTATTCAACTTGTTAAATAATAAATTATTTAACTGAGATACTAACTACACTTAGTGTGTGACCCTCCAGGCCTCTTTCTCATTGGCATTAGTCAGGCTTTCCTAAAGTCCAAGATTATTGTCTAGAAATGAGTCAAGGAACCCAAGAGAAATAAGTTGATGTCACAATGATATGCCACCTCATACGAACGCTTACAGTTTAATATAATCCCTTTGTCCCGATATCTCCAATCAAGTGGGTTTCATGCATGTTCCATCAACCCATGTGCTTGATTTCTCATTATTTGACTTCTCAAAATTGAACTTGCCTAGAGAACACCATGGAAATTGATTTAGTTAGGCTATATCATTTCCATCAAATAGCCCAAGATATCTACTTCCATAGAGTTGATAAATCCTTTCTTGCATTATTCATTAATGCAATATTACTCATGACACACCCAACATATCCTACCTCGCCACGAACATCTGTTATCATGGTTTTTGTCAATACATCTAAGTGAGTGATTCATACTACCCATTAATAATAATCTTAAAGTCTAAGGACTAATATACACATCCGCAAATAGAAACATCCAATGACACTTATGAATTTGGATTTCCTACAGGCCGATCTTGTTCTCATAATATACTCATTGATATTACCAAGGGAACACACCATAATAAGGTGCCTCAAATATTCATGATTCCCCAACCCTGATAGCCTATATCATTTGTGTCCCTTCAAATGATATCACCTGGCCATAGAATATATATTCAATAATAGTATCATGGCACTTTTGGGTTCTTATCATAGTAGAGATCCTCTATGAACTTTTATTGCAACAACTATTCTTAGAAAATTATCAAATACTATGTCACACAGAATAAAAATCATGATGTGATAAGAAGTTTATTAATATTCATCTAATGAATATAGGTTTATCATAAAGTACAAAGTATTTGATTTCTAGAGAACCGACTCCAACATTTTGAGGTTAATAATCTATAATAATTATCAACTCTATATCCAATAATTTCTAAATACATCTCTATATTTTTGAGGTTAACTTTATATCTTGATCATATACAATTGAAAGTGTCACTCCTTGCATCTATACCACTTTATTTATGTATAAATCAAAAAGTTTCTCAAGCGATAAATCATCTTAAATAACAATGAAGTGTGAAGACTTTGTAAGTCTATCCACCACTACCCAAATGTCATTGTAAACTTTATAAGTCTTAGAAAGTATGGTGAAAAAATCCAAGGCAATTTTATCCCATTTCCATATTGGTATAGGTAATGGAGGCAACATCCCCTTAAATATTTGACATTCTACCTTTACTTGATGGCATACTAAGAATTGAGATATATGATTTTCAATCCTCCTTTTCATGTTATCCTATAAAAAATGTTTCTTAATATCTCTATACATATTTGTGTTTTCTATATGAATAAATACGAATAATATATGTGCATCATCTAATAAATCCTTCCTAAATTCTGGTTTTTAAGGGACACATATTCGTTTCTCAAATCTTATAACTTCTCCATTGTCAAATTTGAACCTCATAATACTTTTTACCTTCTTATGTTGCTCCATATCATCTTTTTGGTCCTCCTTGATCTTTATATAGATAGATGATTGGGAAATCATGTTGGAAAAATTTGATTTCATGTCACGAACCATCCCCTGGGGCCCATGCCGTGACTATCCCAAGCCCACCTTCCATAGGCCAGGGGCTGGCGACTAGCACCGAAATGCGTAATTCCCTAAAACCGGGAAGGCATTTCCTTTATAACCTGTAATCACATGCAACCAAGCACACAACAAGATACGAACACAAGTAAACTAAATAGTAAACAAAGTGAGTACATTAAGTAAAAGGGGACAGAATACATGCCCAACTAGAAAGTACAAGAAACTGAAAGTACAAGTAAACTGGAAGTACAAGTAAACAGGAACAGCTCCTGTGAACACCTGCCAATGATCCTACTTGAAGGGTAGGTACATATATCGATCGATCGTCTCTATGGTACGCCTCGTATAAGTTCCACCTCTGAGCTACCCCCAGTCCTGGTACTCACGTCCTCAGTCAGCGCTATCCATTATCTGCACCAAACACAATGAAGTGCAGGCATAGCCCGTGCAGGGGTGAGTATAATGATACTCAGTAGGGAACTCGAGACCCTCAAGGTCTCACAAAATTCACGAAGGATAAAACACAAAGGAAGGAAACAACTGATAACCCCACTTAGGTATATGCCCATACATATACCTTAGTTATCAAGTAAACCCATATCAATCATGAGGAAAACACAGAGTCCAACTCCAAAGACCAAGGCTCAACTGTTCCAAAAAGGAATAAAAACCACAAAGGTAAGTACCACACAGGTACGAACTCATCTCACACCAGGTATAAATTAAGTACAGTAGTAGAAATGATTAGATGTAACTACTGAATCATCTTACTTTGTTAAAAGGATCTACTGTTGATCCACACAGGATCGCTCTAGGTGCTGAACCAGATAGGATCTATCTAGGTGTTGACCCACATAGGATCGCTCGGTGCTGACCCACATAGGATCGCTCTAGGTGCTGACCCACACAGGATCTCTTGGTGCTGAACCACATAGGATCGCTCTAAGTGCTGACCCACACAAGATTGCTCTAGGTGCTGACCCACAAAAGATCACTTGGTGCTGACCCACATAGGATCTCACTAAGTGCTGACCCACACAGGATCGCTCTAGGTGCTGACCCATATAGAATCACTCGATGCTGACCCACACAGGATCGCTCTATGTGCTGACCCACACAAGATTGATCTAGGTGTTGACCCACAAAAGATCACTCAGTGCTGACCCACACAGGACTGCTCTAAGTGCTGAACCACACATGATCACTCTAGGTGCTGACCAATACAGGATCACTCGGTGCTGACCTACATAGGATCGCTCTAAGTGATGACCCACACAAGATTGCTCTAGGTGCTGACCCACACAAGATCGCTCAGTGCTGACCCACACAGGATCGCTCTAAGTGCTGACCCACATAGGATCACTCTACATTCTTCATGTCACAACCAGCTACTAGGTTCCCGCAATATGCTTGCTCGTCTTCGAGAGGATCCACTCCACAAGCTACTGCTCGATACTCCAAATTCTATGAAGTCCCACAAAGAAGTATCTCAAAGGACCAAGACGTCATAGGGGTCTCAATGCAATAGACATCGCATCATTCAGACGCACGGTCTGTGAGTTATTAGCCTTTTTGTCCCAAGGCCTCGGTTGGATTCGTGCTCGATCTAACCTGACCGTTCCCCAAATTTATCCAAAAATCCAGTGGGGTATACCAAAGGGTCTGCCTCACTCCAAGGTTTTTGGCACTGCTAATGGTTCATCAAATGAACGTCTCATGCCAAAGTTATGACCCAAGTAAAGTATAGGGTCATATCTAGTCCAGGTCCGGTCTGATTCGGTCGGACCGACCCAGCCTGCTGGGCGGCCTGGCAGACTGCAAGGGCCATGAGGTAGCAGGGGTGCTATGGGGTAGCTCAGCCATGGGGGTTCTGTGAGGGCGTGGGGTGGCTCGGCCGTAGGGTGCCGTGAGGGCGTGGGGCGGCTCGATTGTGGGGGGTGCCGCAAGGGCGCGAGGCGGTGGGGCGGCTCGGCCGGAGCGGCTTGGTCGGGAGGGCGGAAGCCGCGAGGTAGCTTGGTTGGGGCGGCTCGACCGGTGGGCGGAGGCCGTGGGTACCGCAGGGCGTGGAGGCCGTGGGGCGGTGGGGCGCCGTGCCTTCGTTAGTGGTTCTTGAGTTCCACCGGTGCCAACCGCTAACATCGGTCGCCGTCACTAAAGTCGCCTTCTTTCATCGTGAAAGATACACCATTCAAGAAGAACGACAGAGGGTTCAGGCCATGTTTGTTTAGCCCGCACCCTCCACATTAGAGCGGTAGCAAGCGGATCAACAAGAACAAGAATATCAAGAACGGGTAAAGGAAATAATTCAAACTCCCTCCCTACATCATCAATCACTATTCCAAATCTCATAAAATAATTAGAAGGGAAGAACATGGGAAGTGATAATCATAAAGAAGTAAACCCATACCTTGTTCATTTGATTCGTTAAAGATCTCTCGCTAGGAAAGAGATGATGTCATTGGGAATAGACGGACGTTGGTGATGTTGGCGTTTCCTCGATCGTCGGTTCATTGACGTTGAATACGTTACTCATCAACGAATGTCCCGCCGAAGAAGTCGGAGTCAAAGTCGGCGTTCTTCATTGGAGATATTTCTCCCAAGGCTTCTTCCTCCCAATTCCACCAAAAATTACAAGTAGCCAACATAATAGATTATATTGTATATTTAGTTTGTTGTCATAAATTCAAGAAGGCTTAATTAATTAACTGAGTTGGAATAATAAATGTTATAGGAGTTGAAGAGGCTCCCCCACATTTAATAGGAAGTTTGAGGGTTTCTCCCATTAAAGGGGAGTTCAAGGGGGTTTATACTCGGGTGGTCCTCACCACCATAACCTCTCAAGGGAGGTTTAGTTCAGGTGGTCCCCACTTACGAAACATCCACATGGGAGTTTCAAAATAAAATAAAAATAAAATCTTACACCATTTTTTTATTCTTTCATGAATAAGTGAAAAACTAACTTCCACCCTCGTCCTACTGCGATCGAGGTGAAGGTCTCGTTAAAAAAATACCGGCGCTGCGAGTTCAACGGTGTCCTCATATTTTAGTTCTGAGCACCGGTTCAAAAGTTACAAAAAACCCGCTAGCACATTTACTAAACGTACCTGAAAAAATGTTCAGAAATTCATTCCTAGCACACCGGGCCTCGAAATCTTGCACCGTCAATTTTCATGGACTCAAAAAATTCCCATTTAATTAAAAAAAATTTACATGGAAATTCCCTATCTTTAAATTTCAATCCTTCCTTTATGATTTTTATATCCATTCTTTAAATATCCATAAATATTGGGTCCCTTTCAATCATTATCAAGGAGAAGGTAGTATAATCCTTTATACATAGATCATCCACCACATTTTTTACCCTCCTAGGTTGGTAATGTATTGATTAATTATAGTCTTTGATTAACTATAACTATCTTCTTTGGTGCATGTTCTAAACCTTTTGTGTGAATATATAATTTAATATTTTTTGATCAGTATTTATATCACAATTTTTACCATAGATATAATTCCCCAATATAAAAAGATTACCCCCATTAGCTTTGGATCATGCATTGAGTAATTTTTCTCATGACACTTTAATTTATGCAAGGGATAATTTACTACCTTGTCATTTTTTATAAGAAAAACCCTTCTCCACCATAGGGTAGTGTGAGTATAGGTGTAGTGACCAACCTATTATTTAGTTCCTTGAAAATTTATTCACATCATTATGTCCAAAGGAACTTCAGTTTATTCTATGATAACTTAGTTAAAGGATTTGAAAATGGTGAGAAATTTCTCACAAAGCATCGATAGTATCTGGATAAACCATTAAAACTATGAATTTCTATCATAGTGGTTGATATAGGCCACTCTTCAATCACCTATATCCTTAAATGATTCATATATATACCCTCTCTTGTAATTACATAACCCAAGAAGGATACTTTTTATAGCCAAAATTTACACATGCTGAACTTGGAATATAATTTCTATTTTCATAAGGGCTTTAACACAATACAAAAATTCCCTTCTTGTTCTTTATTAATATTAAAATATATGAGAATATCATTAATAAATATTACCAAAAAAAATTCATGGCAATATTTAAAAACTATATTCTTCATATCTATATAGACTATAGGGGAATTTGTAAGTCAAAAAGGAATTACTATGAATTCATAGTGTCCATACCTTGTATGGAAAACCATCTTGGGTATATCTTCTCTCAATACCATTAATTGATGTTGTATATATCAAATATACATCTTTGATAAGTATTTAACCCCTATAATTTTATTAAACATGCCATCAATACGTTTTAAAAGACACTTTTTCATGTTTGTAATTTTGTTAAGTTCACGATAATCAATGACAAGGCACATCGATCCATCATTATTTTTGAAAAAGTGGACTGGTTCACTCTATGGTAAAGCATTTGGGCATTAAAAACCCCTTTATAGATTATTTTTAAGTTTATTATTTAATTATTCCAATTCAATGGGATCCATTATATAAGGGATCTTTGATATAAGCATAAAACTTGGTATTCATGTAATTCAAAAATCAACCTCATGTTCTGGAGTAAGACTGGGTAGTTCTTTAGAAAATATGTCAATATACTTTTGTATGATTGGAATGTCTCCAATGTTGAGTTCCTCCATGAACATTTTAGTCAAGCATCCCTCATTATTGGGTATCATGACCCATATTAAGGAATTTTATTCCATTGGGAGTTCATAATCATACTTATATTGATATGATCTATAAGTATGGATAACTAATCCCTACCCAATATCACATTGAATTCTACCAAGGGAATAAGTATTATACCCACAAAAAGTTTCCTCCCATAAACCACAATTAGAGAAGAGTTATATACCTTGGATGAAATAACTTCATCATCGGGTGTTTTCATCAGTAATTTAATATCCAAAGTTTGAGGTGGTGAATCAATATTCTTAAAAAACATGCATGATATGGAAGAATGAAAAGAAACAAAATAAAATAATATATTTTCATATTTGGGGTGTAGAGAAAGTGTAACTTTAACCACTTTTTTATCATAGTATACTTATTAGTAGTGATTTCAAAGGTTCTTCCCTGTTCCCTTAGTCTTATATGTTGTTGATGTATATTATCCTCATTACCCCTTTGTCTAGGGAATTTATTTTCATAATTTCCAAACTTCTTACATTTGAATCATTGATGTGTGAGTGGTAAATTAGTTGGGACCTTTATCTCCTATACTATATTAATCAGATTCTTCATATTTCTTCAATGATTGTGTTCTTGGTGTCTTTCTTTACCAAATGTAAAACATTTTATTAATCCTTTGACGTAATTTCTCGGGCACTTCCTACTACATTTTTGGCATGTATGTTGTTGAAATTTCAATCCCATATGTGATTTATCATTTGAGTTTCCATAAAACTCAATTTTCCTTTTCTTTTCTCTAGATCTATAGGAATAATGAGAGTCTCCAGTTTCCATTTCCACTTTAAGTTCACATTGAATAATTTATCCATGCATACTAAAGTATCTTTTAGATAATTACTTTTGATTATTTTATTTTAATCCACTAAATAAATGATCTATATTATTTTTAGGAATAGTAAAAAAATTAGAGGCACACCTTGAAAATCTTGTGAACTTCACTTCATAAGTACCCATAGATTTATCCTCTTTTTTTAACTCTAGAAATTCTCTCAACATTTTTTTGTGAAGAGTTATAGGAAAAAATTTCATGAATAATATTTTATTAAACTCCTCCTATTACATAGAGTATATTTCTTCCCTTTTAATCATATTCTTAATGAGAGTCCACTATTGGTTAGCTTCACCTTCCAAGTGATAAACCACCTTTTCATTCTCAGAGCATCGGAGAATAGAAAATATATTTTACATGGTGTTGATCTATTTATCAATGATTAATGGATTTGAAGACACAGTAAATGAGGGTGGAAATTTCCACATGATGGTCTTGATTATATGTTTCTACTTCCTTTGAATGTTTGGAAGATTAACATGATTTAGGTTCTTATTCAAAACTAGAGAGAGAATTTCCATATAGGTCTGCACTCCATCTTCCATTCCATTAGTTTTCTTATTCATATAACCACAATATTTTACTTCACACTCATTTTTAACTCATTTACTCCTAGTTATGACCATATAATAAAATTAAAAGGATTAACATGATAAATAAACAACAATATCTTAATAAAATCATTGTGAACAACTATATGAATTCGAAAATTAAATCTTATGAAAGCACTATTTTAGCCTAATAAAATTTTGGTTCAACCAAGGTTTATTTAAGTTCATTTATGTTATACTTATTATTATAATCCCCAAAAAATAACTAAACACCACTCTGATACCTTTCTATATGACTCATACTTAACACACACATATATTTTACAACAATTCCATAATTTAAACATTACATCTCACACCTAAACACACAATACTAAAACCTAAAGGTTTAGTTTTATTAGAGATCAACTATATAAATATATTAGTACACATTATTAATTTTACATATCACACAAAAATATATATTCATGACATTATTCTATACATAATCTTGTATATAATTTTTTGTGGAAGTAGAAAATAAAATAAAGAGTGAGCTCAAGTTTTCAGTAAGGGAAAAGTTACCAAGAGGCATAAAGGTTTAGATTATAAACATGTGATAAAACATGAATATGATATAATTATCTAATTAAAAATAACATATAATCATAATATTTGTCCATAAGACATGATATAAGTTCATATAATCTCAAGTATCATATATATATATATATCATGGAGTAATAATTTATTGTCATGAGACATTAATCATGAACCATGGAGAATAACATTGGCATGTTGCATAACATAGGAATGTGGTATAAGAATAAGAATGGGAAATTGTAACATTTTGATCATACCCAATTATTCCAACACATAAAATTATGAAAAAACCCAATCACATTCACACATCATGTTGTGAGAAAACCTAATAATGCCTGAAAGGAAAAATCAAGGTACGTGTTATCACTGAGAGGGGGAGGGGTGAATTAGGAAACAACCTTCACCTCTAGTTAGTGATAATTTACTCCACTAGAAAAAAAAACAAGCACACCCATATGAACACAAATATTTACAAGGTTCACTACTCAATAGGAGTAAATAGTCCTTAACATGGTTTGAAAATAATCCAATATGACACAACCAATTGAAAAAAACTTTTTTGGATTAAAAAAAGGAGGTAATATCCATCACTTTTAAATCACTGTAGTCCTTCAATAGTGTATGCGCTCTTGGAATAAATAATATGATAAATAATTTTTTGCAACAAAAAAATAACCTTCACCAATAGGCTTCAATACATTATCACTATGCTGCTTAAATTTTCTTCACACTCACTTTCATGTAAGTTCTTCTCCTTCCTCTTAAATTTATTGCATATTAGCAAGTAATAAATTTATAACTAAAATTATCTATCAAAACATATCTATCAGATAACCTCTTCATCGGGTAGCTATCCGTCTGGTACCTTATGTTAGGTTTACTTTGTCTGGTGACCTTGGTTCGAACCCTCTATCTAAAACCCAATTCTTTCAATAAAACTCTATTTAGTATCCTCCATCTGATGAGAATTCATTCAGTACCTCAACCAAGATAAAAAACACTAGAAATATTTTTGGACAACACCTCACTTCTTTAAAAACTTTTACAACAACAACAACTTTCTCATTGCACTTTCTCCCCTTTATATTGGAATCATTTATCTGAAAACATTGGTAGTAGAATGAACTTAAAATTCAAAGTTACCCCTCAAACATTGAATATAATTCTCAAATCATTATTCATTTGAAATCATTCAAACCTCTGAGTAAATAAGAGTCAACATTTTTTGTAAAGACTTTCTTCAAATTCCAACTTCAATGTTCTTCAAACCTTCCTGAAATATTACCTAGAATCATGAATCTTACTTCATGATTATAGGGAAATTGAACATCTATCTCAACATCATCACATTATGGGACTTTAAAAAATACTTTTCAAATATCCTTAATCCTTAATTATATAATTCTCTATTGGAAATTATTTGTCTAATAAACTCACAAAAGTTCATCCAACATTCTTTATCCAATGGTTTTTCTTGAAATCCTTTGTCTGATGCCCGTGTATAGAAACCCATGTTCGATGCCTTCTTCCAAGAACCTCAATCTAATGAATTCATACATACTTCATCTGGTGGGATAATTCTAGAACAATATTTCCAATAACTTCATTAGGAAACCTCTATAAAAAGACTTTATTATGAATCCTCTATCCAGTAGACTTCATAATACTTCATCCTATGAATTTTAGTTTCTCTATATAATGGAATCAACTTAGAAAATACATATGAAAAATTTATACTTCTTCATATAACACAACTTCATCTTATTAGAACTACCTTAGCTTGAACCATGAAAACTTTTAGTAATCATGATGTTTGGTACTTTTAAGACCATTACAGAATCACATGATTTTACTTTGTTCAAGCATATTTTTCCATTGGAATTATGAATACAAACTGAAAAAAATGGTTCCATTCTCCATCCGATCACCTTAGTCCAATCAATTGGATCCGTTGGACTCCATTTGATCAACTTTGTAAGAAAGGATTAGATTTTTCAAGTGATTTATATAAATACTAAAAAATATAGTACTAATCAATCCTTATTTTTTAACCATCTTGTTTTCAAAACATAACCTCAAATCATCTTGGTATGAAAAATCCTCCCCTTTGATTTTTTTTTCAACCAAAGAACATAAATAATTGAATCTCTAAAACTCAATAAATTGATCACCATATAATAATTCCAATCCTACATGAGTGAACTTAGTGTAGGAAACACAAATCATTGAACAAAAGTACCATGATTTCCATAAAGTAGTGATTTATAATTGAAAATACACTTCTTACATCCTCATATCTTCATAATATAAACAACACCCAACTTGTAAGAAACAGTTCCAGAAACCACTTCAACAAACAGTTAGAATAGTTCACACATGCTGAAATCATATCTTACCCATTTTAAAAACTTCCCCTAAATATATGATCTCCCAAATAGGTAAAGCATATACCAATGAATATATTTATATTTTCATATTTCTCTCACATTGATAAAACTATCGAAAGATAAGGTAAAATAGGGGAAATATATCACACGCCTTATCCTTGAATAGAGTGAGGTTGAACACCCATAATCAACCTCATCTTTAGAAATGTTTCCTTTGGAAATGGTTTAGTGGAGATATCAACTAATTGCTTCTATGTGGGTACAAATTCCATCCTTAGTTCATTTATTTAAAAATTTTCTTTTATAAAGTGATATTTAATATCTATGTTCATAGATATGGAATATTACACCATATTCTTTGTGAGATTGATAACACTTTTATTATCATTACTGAAGAGAATGGGTAGATTCACATTGAACAAAAAATCATCCAACTACGTCTTCATCCATATTAATTATGTTACAACTTAGGTGGTAGCTACATGATCAGCTTTTATAGTGCTGAGAGATATCTATTTTTTATTCTTTATATATGTCACATCCGTGATTTCATTTTGAGGTATTAATTTGCTTATTTTTGTCCCCATGTTTATTATTTATTTTTAACCTAGTATTTTTGGAGAAAAATGGAGATTCTGGGCTTGGTAGTAGGTGGCGCATGGTTGGCACACAGTTAGGGGAAATCATGCACCATCCCATAGAAAACTATGTGCCCTGGACAGTGGCTCTATCTAGGATGCATGGTCAGCCGCATGGGAATGCACCCTCCCCTAAGAAACTGTGCATCATTGTTCCTATTAGATAGAGAGGGACACACTTCTTACACATGGTTTGGAAAACCATACGGGCTAACCATGTGGCCTATCCAGGTCATTAAAAATTAAAAAATTACTCATTTTACCTCCTTGTATTTAACCCTAAATCACCCATAATCCAATCCATACAGGATTTTCAGCCCTAAGAGATTCCTCAAAACCTTATTGGACCCCTTGAGTAGTAATATTTGGTTAGTTTTTTCCATGGTTCTTTAGAAAATCATCAAGTAAGTCATTTTCTCCCACTTTCTAGGGTTCTTCTTCCCTCTCACTACTATAAAAACGGGCAAGGGAAGCGCCACCTTTTATCAGTGCTAAGAAAACAGCACTGATAAAGGCAAATCTTTATCAACACTTTTTTAGCATTGATAAAACCATAGTCCCATATTTTATAAAATTAGGTGCACAATATCATCTATTTATCATGCCTTCAATCTCTCATGGCATTGTACCCATACGACAACTCCCCTCCCCCCCAATATTCTCTTTTCCAGACCTCTGCCGCTAGCCCTACTCCACCGCTATCTCTACTCCTTATCCCCCCTCAAACCCCTTCTGTGGATCCTCCTCCCCACGAACCCTAATTCTACTCCTCCCCGCTAGACCCTACTCCCTGTGAACCCTACTCCTCCATTTCTCATTGTTTGGTGGCTCCTATCATGCACCTCCCCCTCTGGTGGTTGCGCCTTCCCCTCCCGACGTAGCGTAGAAGGCTCCCTGACCGCTCGACGCTTCTTCTCCCCCTCCATCGCGGGTGCGATATACTCTAGGTAAGTCTCCCACTTCTCCTTTTAGATTTATTTTTGATAATTTCTCTCCCTGATCTACATGTGTTCATCATTTTAATTCTCATTTGGCCAATGATTCAATGAATAATTGGTGAATGGTCATTACACATTACATAGTTGGAATCATAGATCACTCCATGTGAAAATGAGACATGGGTAGTGCTAGTCTTTTTTAGACACACCGTATACCCCTATAGACACATCATGTCCTCCTTTGAGGATAGTTTTGATCTCTATTTCCTTTTATTTTAGTTTTTTTGTGAGATTTTTGAGCTTCCATGGACTAGTATTGGTGGATTGTATTCCCTTGGTCCATTTCTATGAGGGCTTGATGCAGCTTCATGACCTCATCCAAGGATGTTAGCCCCTCTATATCTTCTTAATGATCAGGGTAGTGTTGGTGAGTTCTATTATTCTTGATTGAGTTGTCTTAGTCCACTTATATGAGGGTTATTATTGAATTAGGTCCCGTTCATTGGAACTCATACCCCTCAGTGACTTGGAACATGTATCAATTCAAGGGACCTGGAGCAATCCTCATTTCATTCATGTTGTCCCTATATTGGGTTTTTATAATTGGAATCACTAACACTTACATGGGAATTGATCCCCTATATTGGAGGATGTTTCAATTAGGGTCTATTGTCCCCCAACAAGCCTTAGGAATTAACCCCCTCTCTTTGTATGGAGATCTGATATTTCAGATGGTGTATTAGTCCGATGGAGCATGTATCTCGGATGAACCCTCAAAATTTTCAATATACTTATTCTATAGTGATTGGTATCAATTCACTTTTATGGGGGTTAGTATGGAATATGATCCTAATAAATGGACCATAGGTCACTTAGTGACCTGGAGCTTGTATCCCTCCGAGAGGCCTGAAGAAAACCCTATTTACAATGTGTTTTCCCTATGTTGGGTTTGTTGAATTGGAATGACCAACACTTACACAAGTGTCTATCCCGTATCTTAGAGGATTATTGTAGTAGACTCTAGTATCCCCCCATAAAGCCTTGGGTGCTGACCCCCTATATTTATATCATGATCTAATATTTATGATGCGGTATTAGTTTGATGGAGTGTATATCTCGAGTGAACACTCTCAGTTTCCTATGTGATTCTTCTTGGATAGATCAGATGAGTGTCATCATTAGAATTATAGATTGGGTATCATTTCCTCTCTGAGGAGTGTGTTTCCAAGAACACATCGATTATTGTCTATGGAGAGTAAGTTTTGTGAAACTTGATGGAAGTTCCCAGGCTTTTCAAGGTGAATGGGATCCTCATTCAGGATATACTAGACCTCAACTTTTTGAATTGGGAAATATCTCTTGTCATATCTTGTCACTCATGCTTGAGGATGGTGATAACGATCTGGAAGCTGGATTACCTCCTGTGGTGGATGATTTTACAGAGGTATTTCCATAGGATTTCTTGGGTTTTCCTCCAGAGCAGGATGTGGAGTTTACCATTGATTTGGAATCAAGAACAAAAAATATATCTCTTCCCTCATACCATATATCCCCCATCAAGTTTAAGTAATTAAAGGTATAGTTGGATGAATTGGAATCCAATGGATTCATTCGCCTGAGAATTTCACCTTGGGCCTCCCTAGTTCCATTTTTGAAAAAGGATAATGGATCTCTCCAATTGTGTATTGTTTAGCAGGAGTTGAATAAGGAGATGATAAAGAATAAGTATCTCTTATCCCTCAATGATGACCTTTTCAATCAGATTAATGTGGTAAGTTGGTTATCCAAGATCAATTTATGTTATAAGTATCACCAAGTCAGAGTCGAAGAGGCGGATGTTCTAAAAACATATTTTCAAAGTAGGTATGTCAATTTTGAGTATTTGGTCATGCCCTTTGGATTGAAAAATCATCTAGTGGTATTTATTAAACTTATGAATAGTATGTTCCATCAGTACCTTGACTCATTTTTTGTGGTATTCATGGATAAAATTCTAGTCTATTATGATATTAAGGAGAATCATGATCAGAATTTTAGGATTGTGCTACGATCCCTTCTGGATCATCATCTCTACGCGAAGCTTTGTAAGTGCACTTTCTGGACCAGGGAGGTGAAGTTTCTGGGTCATGTGATCTCGGAACAAGGGGTTTCGGTGACCCTGAGAAGATCAATACAGTAATTTCATGGGAACGACCAAGGAATGTTTTCTAAATCCTGAAATTTTTAGGTCTGGTAGGGTATTATAGGTTGGTTTTTTGGGATTTCACTTAGCTTGCTTTTTCCATGATGACGCTTACCCAAAAGGGGGTAAAGTTTGAATGGATCCTAGAGTATTAATCATCCTTTGAGTAGATTTAGAAGCAGTTGACCACATCCCCTATCTTGATCTTATTGAAATATAAGAAAGGTTATATGTTATACTGTTATGCATCAGGTATGGGACTTGGGTGTGTGCTTATATTGGATGACCATGTGGTGGATTATGGTTCACACAAACTCCAACCACATGAAAATAATTAACAAACCCATGAATTATAATTATAAGTAGTGATTCATACCTTAAATTGGTGGTGTCATTGTATTTTAAAGGATAAGTTTGTATTTTATTTGGATCATAATAGTTTGGATTACATATTCTCCTAAAAGACCTAAATTTGAGTCAACGTCATTGGGTTGAGTACCTTCAAGGGTTCAATTTCAGTATCATCTATACCATAAGTAAAGGAAATGTGGTTGCTGATTCCTTGAGTAGGAAAGTTCCAGTGCAATAATTGAAAGAGTCAAGTTATGAATAAACATTGATGATTCTTTTTTTCTCAATTGCATCTTGAGACCAAGGAACAAAGTGGAGGTGTATTCACAGCCAATGTTCAGCTAACACCTTCCCATATGGAGTTGATTCTAAAAGAGAAGCTGAGTGATGAGTTTTTATAGAATTATATGTAGTTTATTAATGGATGGGAGGTTAATTGTGAGAGGTATTTATATCCTAAGAGTGTTTTATGCTTTAAGGGTTTCTTCATAGCTTCATTGTCCTTTTGGAAGGTGGTAATGTAGGATAGAAAACAGTCTTAGTGGTCTATTCATCCAACTTCTAGCAAGATGTTTTATGATATGATTCGGTAGTTTTGGTGGCTAGGTATGAGGCGGGATATAACTAACTTTTTATTGTGGTGTTATACAAGTCAACAGGATTAAGAAGAGTACTAGAGGCTCTCCAATTTGCTTCATCCTCTACCCATTTCTACCTAGAAGTGGGATGATATATCTATGGACTTTATTGTTGGCTACCTCATACACCTCGAGGACATAATGTTATTTGGGAAATGATTTACCGTTTAACCAAATAAATACACTTCATTCTGATCAAGGATTCAACCGAAGTGGATTAATTGGTATGGTTTTATGTTTAATAAATAGTGAGGCTTCATGGTGTGCCGTTGGTGATTTTTTTGAACAGAGACCCTAATTTTACCTCACTATTTTGGGAAGTCCTTCAAAAGGTGATGATGTTATAGGTTAAGTTAATCATGAAATAACACCATAAAAATTATGGTTAGAAGGATAAGGATAATTAGATCTTGGAAAACATAATTTGGGCATGTGTGTTGGATTTCAGAGGCTCTTGGGATAGTCATTTGGGGTTGGTTGAGTTTACATATAATAATAGTTACAAATCATCGATCCCGATGGATCCCTTTGAGGTTCTTTATAGTGGTCCGTGTTAGCCTCCTTTGTGTTGGGATAAGGCAGGAGATACCTCACTATTGAGATCGAGCCTTATATAAGAAATATTTGATAAATTCAAGTTGATTATAAAGATTCTGTTGATAGTGGAGAGTCTCTATAAGTCATATGCCAATTAGAGGTGCTGATCTTTGGATTTCAATTTGGGTGACTGGTTATTTTTTAAATTGGCACCTTGTTTGGGTCACCATCATTTAGGTAAGAAAGGGAATCTAATGTTGAGGTATGTTATAAATTTTGAGATCACCAATTGGGTTGGTAAGGTGGCATGATGGTTAGCCTTTCCTTTTTAGTTTATGTCAATTCAGGATGTGTTCCATGTCTCTTTGTTGAAAAATTATAATCTGGATCTGTCCCATGTGCTGAATTGGGAGAAGTTAGAGTTAGATCCTAATCTATCTTTATTTGAACGAACAATATAGATTTTGGATTCATAGGAGAAAGTTCTTCATAGGAATTCTATACCATTGGTCTGAGTCCCTTGGAAGTATGATAGTGATGATCACAAGAAATGGGAGTGGAAATATTGGGTTGATAAGGGTAATCCGTTCTTATTCTCTAATAAAACTTTAGAATGATTTTTTTGGGGTGGAAAGATTTTATGGTGGGGATAATTTTCACATCCATGATTTCATTTTTATCTATTCATTTGATTATTTTTGCCCTGTGTTTATTCTTTAGTTTTCTCAGGTGTTTTTTGAGAAAACTGGTGATTTTGGGCTTGGAAGAAGGCAACACACAATTGGTGCATGATTAAGAGAAACCATGCACTAACCTAGGGAAAACCATGTGCCTTGAAAAGTGGCTCTATCCAGGCCATATGTCCAGCCACACGGGCATGCACCCTCCCCCAGGAAAATGTGTGGCCTCATTCCTCTTGGACAGAGAGGGACACACGGTTGCCACATGGTTTGGAAAACCATGCAGGCTAACTATGTGGCCTATTCAGGTCATTAAAAACTAGAAAATTACTCATTTTACCTCTTCATATTTAACCCTAAATTACCCATAATCTTATCCATATGATATTTTCCACCCTAGGATCTTCCTCCACACCTTCTTAGACCCCTTAAGCACCAATATTTAGGTGGTTTTGGCCTTGGTTCTTTAAGGAATCATCAAGTAAGTCATTTGTCTCTTGGTTTCTACCTCTTTCTTGGTTTCTTGTTCTCTATTTCTTGGGTTTTCCATTTCTAGTGGGTTCTTTGACCAAGTGGGGGTCTGATATTGAGTATTGAGGTGAAATCATGATGGTTTTTTTTTCTGATCTTGCCTTTATAGGGTCTCGTTGAGGTGCAGTTGTTATTTTTCACTGGATTATAGAAATTTCTAAGCTTGATATAGGTGGTTCCATGATTTTACATTATTATATGTTTTTTGTTTTCATGCTTGGTTGTTTAAATTTGGTCTATGTTTGGTGAAAAATATGTTTTAAAAAGGTTTTGAGATGCATATTTGATGAAAGTAGATGTTATAAAGGAAAATGGTTATGTTTCATGTGTTCTTTATTGTGTTGTTTCTTGAAAGTGTTTTATTATTTGTATGAAAGGTGAGAAATGTGTTTTCTAAGGGATTCGATGGTGAAAATGTATTGAATTTTGGTTTTACAAAAGGAATGGATTTTGTTTCATGTAGGATTCATTGTTATGCACCTTAAATGTGGTTTGTGAATTGTGAAATTGATGTGAATCATGTTATAAAATGGATTTAGTGTGTGTATGAATTTGAAAGGAGCTTTTCCCATGAGAATGGATGGATTTCATGCATGTTTTTCTTATTTTTTTTCAAATATACTTTATGAATTGTGAAAGTGGTGAAAAATATGTTTCCAAATGGTTTTGGTGTTATTGTGAAATGAAAGTGGTTTTTATGGAAAATGATGGTTTTCGTGTGAGACTTGATTGTTGGGTGAAAGTGTTTGTGAAAAAGAGATGTATTTTCATGTGTGTTCATGATTCTTATCATGTTTATGTGAAAGTTATGATTTTTGTGACATGTGAAATAGAATTTGATCACAAAGGGAATCCTAAGTAACTAGGTGGGTGAGCTAGAACTAGTATGCTAGTTGATTCGGTGGGGTCGAGGCCCAGTTTCTTCTAGTATGATTGACACTACAACACTAACTAAAAATGTGATATGATCAGATATCACTAAAACTTGGTATGGGATCCCCTCTAGTGGATCATTCATGGGAACACTGTTGGTTTTGTCTTATGATATGGAGACCAATAGATGTTGGGATGCATTCCCCTCAAGTGGATCATGCATGAGGAAAATATTGGTTTTGGTTGGGGGACTTTGATCACTGAGGTATGAGGTTCATAGGGTCTCAATATTTCTATTTACCTATGGGGATTTTCCTTGGTGCTATCTTGTGACATGATGATTATGTGATGTAGTGATAACCATTAGTATACGATGAACCTTGTGTATGTTTAATTTTAAATAAATATTCTTTTGAGAAAAGGTTTTCCTTAAAGGTGTTTTTCTAAAAATGTTTCCCTTTAAATGATCCTTGAAAATGTTTTCAGAGTTCTTATGAAAATGTGTAATTTGATTTGTCTTCTAATGTTATAGCATGTAATATTTCTTTTGGGTGGAATCCTACTGGGTTTTGGATCACACCCTACATACACATTTGGGTGTATGTAGAAATTGTTATATATAACCCAGGTGAAGGAAAGATGTTCTATAGTAGTGATGGTGGATCTAGTTTTTAGTGTTAAACTTCTTGTAGGTGTTGGTGGTGGTGGCTTGAGGGTGATGACCAACTTGTTACATGGAGGTTTTGTGGATGGATTAGTTTTTATCTTTTTTTGTTATATTTTTGGTTTTTGTTAAAGTTGTAAAATCTGAATCATAAAATTTTTGTACCTTGTTTGGTTATGATTATTAGTTATGTTATGATGTCTTATTCTTATTGGTTGTTTATTATTATATGCATGGTTGAAATCATTCCCAAAAATTATATTTTTGATATGCAGACACAGGTTTCCAACCCATGGGGATTGGGAATTCTCTTTTTCCATGTCTTGGGCTAGGTTGGGTGTGAGGTTGGATGACACCCTGGCTTGGTTCATGATAGCATAACAACTCAAACATATTTCTCCAAAAAAAATACTCCCCCAGATGTGAATCTTATGTTATCAACACTACCTTCCCAATTTTCATATGTGTAACCATGCTTTTAATCTTCCATTCCAAATTTCTTTAGGATTTCCTTATTATACTTCCCTTGAGAAAGGAAAATGCACTTTTTATTTTGAGAAATTTGTAAGAAAAGAAATTATTTCATTTATCAAATCATGGACATTTAAAATAACTTATTTATCTCCTCATCAAACGTTTTGCACATTTTTCATCATTCCCTGTGAATATAATATCATCAACATAAAAAATCACACTTGATTTTATTTTATTTAGAGGTTGTTGTCAAATATTCCTTTTTATAAATTAAACTTCTTCAATAAAGTATCCAACTAAGAATAATAAACCCTTGGATCTTGTTTTAACCTATACAAATCCTTCTTAAAATTTCACACATAGTTTTCATTTTGACCCAACATGAAGCCAAATGGTTTCTCAATATAAAATTATTCTTCAAACTCTCTATTGAGAAAAGTAAACTTGACATCCATATGAAATATCTTATATCTTCTTTGTGTATAAATTAAAATATATTCTGGTTGTTTCAGGTGTTTCTACTGGGGAAAATGTTTCATTAAAATCAATTCCTTTAACCTTTGAGTACCCCTTACACACTAGTCTCTCCCTGTTTCTAATTACTTCACTCATTTCATTTAACTTATTAAAAAAAACCACTTTTTTCTAATCACATTTTTTATATTCTTGTTTGGGTATAAGTTCCAATGTCTAATTTTTCTCAATCTGATCCAACTCTTCATTCATGTAATTAATCCACTCTTGATGTTTTAAAGCTTCTTAAACATCTCTTGGGTCAACCTTTGAATACAAAAGGTATGTGAAACAGTCCTTTATGTTCTTTTGGTTTAAACCTATTATCCATTATCTATAATGATATTTTAAAACTCCACCCACTTTCTCATCCAATGATGAGATGAACATGATTATCCCTCATCACTTAAAATGACTAAATTAACATCTTTATCCAGTATAGTTTCTACATCATCACTTCTATCAGAAAATTTGTTATATTTTTTATAGTAACAACTCCATCTTCAATTTATCTTATATCTATAGTTTATTGTAAAGTTTTTCCATCATAATATTCCAATACTTTTACATCTAAAAAAATCCACAATCGTTCTATTTTACTTGTTATAACACCTGTATTATCTACTATTAGGTTGGTAGCTATGTAAAATACCCTAAACACCTATTTGATTGAACTTACTAAGATTATCACCTTTAAAAATGATAATGTAGGGACTTACAAACACCCTTAGGTATTTAAAACACAAATTTTATTTATATTACATCTTTAAGGAGTCATTTACATGTTTTTCCTATAGAAAAAATGATTCTGAATGTGAACTAATACTCTAATAACTTTTCTCCAATAAAACCGATAGGTATCATGTTTAATTATCGTAGTTAAAGATATCTCCACAAAACTTATATTTTTTTTATTTCAGAAAAAACATTATATCATGGTGTGTATGGTGCACTAAATTCATGATGAATTCCATGATTCTCAAGATAATATTTAAACTTATCATTTTTTTATTTGGTACTATTACCAGTTCAAACATTTTTCATGGAATATCCACATTTCATTTCAAAACTTATCCTGAAACTATTTAACATTTTACGAGACCCTGATTTGTGATTTAAAAAAATAACACATGTAATATAAGTAAAATCATTTTTAAATGAAATAAATTACTTATATATGTTTTTCAATTGCTTTCTCATGGGCCCACATATGTCAGAAAGAATGAGCTCTAGGGGATAATTTGAATGTATCTCAACATTCTCATGTACTTAATTTGTAATATTATGTTTCTTAAATAATGAATAACACCAATTTATTTTTATTATCATGTTAGGAACATAATAGATAATTTCTATTTTTTTTCATATTGCTCATATTCCTTTGGAACATATGCCCAAGCCTCTTATGAAATAACCAGTTTTATTTTATCTTTATCAGATAACATAATCCCTGTGCATCTATGAATTGAAACAAATTAACCTTTGTTCATTTTTGTAATGTAACAATTTTTTTGTGTATTATTTTTAAATGTTATTTGGAATTAATTCAAGATCAGGTGCTGAGATGACGTGGGATTCTGAGTCCCGGTGTGACTATAATAATTACTTGAAAAATATTAAAATATTAAATAGCACACGCACAATGTTTTCTTAAAAAATTGGAATAACTTCTAAATGGGTCCCCAAATCTGAAATCTGAGGGCACGGTTTCATTTAGATAAATGACTTTACCTTAGGAGAGGCCTAATATTGGCAGACATGGGTCGAATATGAAAGTTAGTTTTTGGATGTTTTAAAGAATAAAATAAATTTAATATTTATTTTATTTACTTCTGTTTCGTCGATGCAGAGATGGTTGATTTTAAAAAAACCTAGAGACAATGATCTTTGGTTAATATCCTAACCTTGAAATTCCCTATAGGCTCTGGATAGGGACCCTAGAGAATTATCTCGACAGTGAACGATGATGGAACCTTGGATCAGAGATCGACAGATGCCGTTCTTAATGGATCTCCCCAACGACAACGATGCAGAAACTGATATTCTTCAACTAGTGATCCAATCCCTAGATAAGGTGTTATTATTTTAAATTATTTACCTATTTTTTTGAATCAATGATGAAGGTGGACCAACCAATGAACAGGTTAACTCACAGATCGATTATTCTTGCAGGTTGAGTTTTATTTGTGGGAACTATCGGGGTTTGATATAGAGATTATTTTGTTTTTATTTATTGATAATTATTACAGAAATGGATAGAGGCTGGAATAAACAAAGATTGAGGTTTATTCATTGGGTTGTTCATTGTGATTTTTCTCCCATTATAATCTACATGTTCCTCGTTCTTCATGGGTTATGAATGATTGATTATTGAACCTCCATTTAATGGCGTAATGATCTGAAATTGAAGATCTGGAATTTGGATAAACTAGAAGAGGTGTTATGGAGATGATGATGGACAAATCAAAGTGATTTGAGAGAAATATTTCTTCATAAATTTATTTGTGGGTAATCAGAATCAGATTTTAGAGCTGATTGAAGGCCCGAAACTCTTCGATTCATTCTTATGATGATGAGGTGACCCTGTATTTGCAATTTCAAGGTGAAAGAATCACCTAAATGAGATCGAATCATGAACTGGGGGACATGGAGTAAGAACATAAGATTCTAGAAAATCATGATCAACATGAAGTGTAACTCAAGGTTACATGGCATGTGGCCCTCACTAAGAGACAACTAGGGTTTCAATAGTTAGTTAAATTCCACACATCATGTGACCCTATCACACAACACATAATCCCTTCCTAGAGACTTTTCATGTATCTTGGGAGATACACAGACATGGGGTGGAGTACATGGGTTGCCTACTCGGCATGTACCCAACCACATGACTTGGCTTGGACCAAGTACATAGACTCCCCTATGTACTGGTACATGGGAAGAGCTACATGGGTTGACACCGTGTACTAGCACATGGACAGAGTACATGGGTGGCCTATGATGGAAGGGAACAATGTGTAAGTCTTTCTATATGTTGTGTAGTCTCTTTTTTACATGACATGTACTTTTGACATGGGATGTTGTACATGGAAAATACCCAGAGTCAAGGGACATGGTGTGTGAACCTACTACATGTCATGTACTCTCTTTTACATGGATTGATCCACTTATTCAACATATCTTGGATAGGTTTTGTTAAGGGTTCATTCCTGTATCCTTCCCCTGATGGTTAGTTGGTCTAGTTTCCTAATCATAGGAGTATGATCCCTCGAGCAGGAATTTCTGGATAGAGTTTTTGGAATCCCCTCTGAGAGGCTCAAATCAATACCCTCTATTCATTCTTCATGCCCTAGGTAGAGTCCTTGGTATGGACATGACCAAATTCATTGGGTGTCAATCCTTTACTTAACAGGTTTATCTAGATGGAGTTGCTGGTATCACCCCATGAACCTATCTATGAACCTCATTTGTGTATCATATATCTCTTTAGATCTATCACCGTATCTCTCTCATAACGATTATTGATGAATAGTATTTCTCGGATGGACGTCATTAGTGCTATCAGACTCATGAGTGTTTTCTCCTAGATGAGTGCTTGTGGAATATTTGGAATGAATCCCTAGTGTGGGTATATAGTGGTTCTGACTTACCTCTAGACTATGTGTATTGGTTCGAGTATATCTGGATGTTCTTTTTATATGTACTATAGACATATACTATGTAGATATGATTATGCCTCTCTCTTTGTGTATTTATTTGTGGTTTTAGGGTTTCATACTAAGTACTATTAACCCCTATATGGTCTTTTCCCACATGAATCGTGTCTTGTGTAGATGGGAGACCTTTTGACAGAGTCCAAGGTGGACCAGGATCAGATACAGCTTTGTGAGTTCACATAGGCTGAGGTTTTCCTATAGATTTGAGCAGCAGTCCTAATACCTATTTTTTAAAAAGTTGGACTTTATAGTTACAGACTCTTTCTTTTGGTGGTCTTTTATTCTAGACCAGTTTAATTTACTACAATTTACTTTCCTATTATACTATGTTGGTTGGGATAGTGGTATGCATGAATTTGTTTCTTAGAGGTTTTTACATTTCATTATTTGTGGTCTTGAAGATGTGTGCATGCATATAGGTACATAGACAATGCCTCCCATGTTAGTGATATTCCTACTCAGTGCTAGTCACCAGCCCCTATCCTATTGAAGGTGGTATTGGGAAATCACAGAATGGGCCCCACTAGGATGGGTCATGACACAATGGTATTAGAGGTGGTCAGTTCTACCTTAGTACTGAGTCTATGATATTGGTTTGGGGAAATAGTGTTAAGTGTTTCGAGTTCGTATTTCAGGCCAGGGACTCTAGTGTTGGTGTCGACGACCAACTTATCTATACAACAGGACTCTAATAACCCACTTTTTGATTTGGTAAATGAGAACACTAGTTATAGGGAAAATAATGGTGCACTCATTATTTAGGAATGGGTTGTGGTTTCATGTTTTTCTTGAGTCAGCTCTCTAGATATGCTCATTGGTGTGGTACATCTTGTTTTTTTACAGGAATCCCCCAAGACACATACCAGCTAAGATTCAATAGTTTGATCATGAGGATGACCCCCTCAGTGAAGAGGCTTCGATATAAGGTCAATTTCCCCAAACGTTTCCTCCAGGTGGTGCACTAGCTATACCACCACCAGCGGAGCTACACATGGTACATGCCGTACCAATAGACAAGGAGCGCATGCTGAGCGTTCTCCACAAGTTTTAGAGATAGAGACCCCTCAAATTATGAGGTGATCCTGAACCTCAGGTGGATAAAAACTAGATTGAGGTGGTGACTTGAGTTTTCCACCTAGTCTAAACACCATAAGATCAGATGGTGGTCCTAGAGGAAAGACTGCTACATGGATCAAAAAAAAATAGTGTATTTTGGCTATCCAAACTCATGATGAGGCAACTCTTTCATGGATAGAGTTTGATCATCCCTTTATAGAGGATTTATAACTATTTACACTGAGATATGTGCGTATACATGATCTTCTTCAGCTTCAGTAGGGTAGTATGACCATGGATGACTATTCATCGAGGTTCACCAACCTTTCCATGTACTCGATTGATATGGTTAGAGATCATTACTTCAAGGATCATATCTTTGAGAGAGGTCTATGTAGAGACATCCTAGATAGCATTATAACTCTATTTATTACAACTTATGCTGAAGTGCTTGATCAAATTTTTTTGGTCAAACTCTTCTTGGATGAGCAGATGTAGCCAGTGACAATTAGAAATAGAGAGACAAGTGCATATACCTCAACAATGGGGAGATGATTTCAGACTTAGGGATTTGAACATGGAAGATATTTTAGGAGGTCCCAAGACAGGGTATTTTCAGTTCAGGGCTCTTTGGATGGATACAATTATCCTAGGGAGAGGCAATGTTACACATGTGATGGTAAGGGACATCTTGCTTGAGATTTTCCAACCCATTGAGATACTGACAAGGAAACAATGGATAGACTACTGAGGAAGAGGTAACGAAAAGAGTAGGCATATGTTCAGGGTGGTAGACATGGAAGAGGATATGGGAGAGCAGTAGGAGGTGGTCTAAGTTTTGACTTGTTACCCCCACCACCCCTAAGAGGTCCACGCCAAGCTTAGGGAGCTGGAGGACAGGGGCAAGGAAAACTGCATACAGTTGAGGAATATGAACCAAGGGATTTGAGAATTATTCAAGGTAGGATATGTGTATTTTCTACCTTAGATTCCATATAGATAGAAATAGGTTCTAGTCATTCCTTTCTTATTACATACCTTGTACGAGACCTTGAGATTCTGGTAGAACTGTTGAATCAACCCTTACGCTCAAAGACAGATACCGAAGAAGACTCAGTGATCACATATCTATGCCAATAGTGTGACATAGACCTTGGAGGTGAGAGTTTTACTTGGAACCTCTTGGTGTCAGTGTTTAGGCCTTACGATGTAATTCTTAGTATGGATTAGTTATCCACATTCCATGCCTAGATTGACTGTTTTAGGTGAAGGGTGCGGTGTGTCCACAACTATGGAACAAGGTTTTCCTTTGTTGGTGAAAGGGAAAAATATGTAACATAAGATGAAATAATTCATAAGAGGTTATAGACTATTACTAATGATTTGGCTAGACTGACCCTTGGAGTAGAAGACGTTATGATTTTTTAGTTCCCAATATTAGTGGTGAAGTATAAGGATGTCTTTCCATAAGATGTTCCAGGTTTACTTATGCATCGACTTATACTCTGAAACGACAACGATATTAGCACCATCATATCATATGGATCCTATAGATATTCTCAAGTTTAGGGTGTAGTTTTAGGACTTATAGAGTAAGGGTTTTGTGAAACCCAATGTTTCACCCTGGGCGGCCCCAGTTTTGTTTTCCAAAAAGGCATATGGGATCATGAGGTTGTGTGTGGACTACTGGTGCTTGTACTAGGTGTCTGTGAAGAATAAGTATCCACTACTAAGAATTGATGAACTCTTTGACCAATTTAGAGGGGGAACGATGGTTCTCAAAGGTTGACCTTCGATCGGGCTATCACCAGTTGAGAGTACAGGATGAGGATATACCTAAGATGAATTTCAAAGGCTGCTATGGCCACTATGATTACTTGGTGATGACCTTTGGAATGATGAAATTCCCCACAGTGTTCATGGGACTCATGAACCATATCTTTTGTCCTTACTTAGACCAATTAATGGCAGTCTTCATCAATGATATCCTTGTGTACTCAACTTCCAAGGAGAAGCACACGAGACACATATGGATGGTTCTGGACGTACTCTAAGAGAACCAGATTTATGGGAAACTCTCGAAGTTCTAGTTCTGGATTCAGGTGGTCCACTTTTTGGGACATGTTATCTTAGTGGATGAAGTGGCAGTGGACCCGACCAAGGTGGAGGTATCATTAGCATGGGATCCACCTAGGACCATGATGGAGGTGCAAAGCTTCCTTGGGATAACAGGATATTATCAGATATTCATACCTAATTTATCTATTATATCAAAAACTATGATAGATTTGAATCAAAAGGGATAGAATTTCATATTTATATAGAAGTTCCAATAAGATTTTCAGCAATTGAGGTGGATTTTGACGAGCTCTTCAATCTTTATATTGCCGAAGGAGGGTGTTGAGTACGTAGTGTTATGTGATGCATCAGGGACTAGAATTGGTTGTGTGATGATGAAGAGGAAAGTGGTAATTACCTATGGTTCATTCCAGTTAAATCCACATGAGTAGAACAACATGAACCACGATCATGAGTTGGTAGTGTTATTCTTCACATTGAAGATGTGGCGACACTACCTGATGGGTGAGCGGTTTATCATCTACTCTGATCACAAGAGTCTCAAGTATACATTCTATCCAAAGGATCTAAACTTGAGACAAAGGATATGGATAGAGTTACTCAAGGACTATGACTTTTAGATTATATATAATCCTAGGAAGGGGAACATGGTGGCAGATACTCTTAACAGAAGATCTAGTTCGAAGTTTCTTAATGAGATGTCAGTTGGCCTTGTTACAATTATCCTTTGTGGATGGAGATGGAGAATCTTACCTCCAGTCGATGGTTGTCACCCCTACACACTTACAATGAGTTAGGGAGGAAAAACTTGGGGATACCGACTACAAGACCCTATGTGATCATATTTCCATGGGACATGTGCCTGATGAATATTTACAAGGTGGGGAGCACGTCGTCCTTTTCAGAGGACACATAGTTTCACCAGTGGTGTTGCAAGAGGAGGTTCTATGAATTTTTCATACATCCTTTTGGTAGTACATCCTGGAGTGGTGAAGATGTACTAGGACCTATAATGTCAATTTTGATGGATAGGGATGAAGAAGGTAGAGGCAGAGTTTGTTTCTCGATGCCTTACGTTCCCGCAGCTGAAGGCTGAGAACCAGGTTCTAATGGGTTTAACTCAACCCATTGAAGTGCCATAATGGAAGTGGGATGAGATATTGATATAATTAGTGATGGGTTTACCATATATTTCTAGGGGACACGATTCCATTTGGGTGATCATTTACTGACTCACCAAGTCAGAGCACTTCCAAGCTATTCGAGAATAGAGTTCAGTAGAGAGTTTGAGATGCCTGTACATGCAGAAGATAGTTCAACTCCACAGAGTCCCATAAACAATAGTTTCTAATAGTGATGATCACATTACATCCCGATTGTTTAAGGGATTTTAGTAAGCATTTGGGACTCAATTACGCTTAAGCATGATGTTTCACCCACATACAGAAGACCAGACAGAGCAGACCATTTAAGTTTTAGAGGACATGTTGTGAGCTTTCATGTTGGACTTCAGCCATTATTGGGAGGATCACCTACCTATGGTGGAGTTCACATACAAAAATATATACCATTACACCATTGGTTTGGAATCATTCAAGTCTTTGTATGGGAGACCCTTCTGGTCACCCCTTTGTTGGACTGACCCAGAAGAGTAAGCACTCATGGGTCCAGAGTTGGTGCGAGCTACTACCGAGAAGGTACAGATAATCCAGGAGTAGATTAAGACTGCATAGAGCCATCAAAATTCTTATGATGACAGGTGGTGAAGGCCTTTGGAGTTTGAGGAAGGATACTATGTGTTCGTTTGATTTTCACCTTGATAGGGATTCCAATGATTTGGTAAGGGAAAAAATTTATCTCCAAGGTTTATCAACCCTTTTCAGATACTACGTAGAGTTAGTGAGGTAGTGTACCTCTTGACCATACCCCCGTAGTTGGATCGGGTACATGAGGTTTTCCATGTGTTGCAGTTGAGGAGGTACATGGATGGCCCATTACACACCATCGACTGGGGTGATCTAGACATTTATGATAGAGAAACTTTTTCTGAGTACCTAGTAGAGATCGAGGATCGATAAGAGAGGATCCTTCATGGGTAAGCAATTCCTTTAGTGCATGTCTAGTGGTAGTACGAGAATATCTAGTAGATAACATGGGAGTGGGAGGATCATATTCATGCATAGTACCAGTATATTTTTTTGTATATCATTTTTTTGGATTTTAGGGGATGTAAATCACCAAGGTGGGAAGAATGTACTGTCTCAAAATTTTCTGTTTATTATTTTCAAATATTATTTGGAATTAATTAAGCACTAGGCGCTGAGGCGACATGCAATTTTGAGGCCCGTATGCCCCAAAAAATTGTTTGAAAAATATTAAAATAATAAATAGTACACGTAGATAGTTTTCTTGAAAAAGTGAAAAAACTTATAAATGGGTGCTCAGATAAAAAATATGATAGTGAAACTACATTAAAAGTAGTGACTTTACCCTAGGAGAGGCCTAAAATCATCCAGCGTGGGTCAACTGTGAAAGTTAGTTTTTTGGATTTTTAAAGATTAAAATAAATTGAATATTTATTTTATTCAATTTTGTTTCATTAATGTAGTGATGGTTTATTTTAAATAAACATAGAGGCAGGGATCTAGGGTTAATCTCATAACCCTAGAATTCCCTAGAGCCTCTGGAGAGAAACCATGGATAATTCTCTCAACGATGAATGATGATGAAACCTTGGATCGAAGATCGAAGAACTTCATTATTGACGGATCTTTTCAACGAAAATGACACAACAACAAATCTTCTTTAAAGAGTGATCTAATACCTAGTTTGGGAATTGTTATTTGGAATTATTTCCCCATTTTTAAAATCAATGAAAAATGTGGATCAACCAACGAACATGTTGACCCACAGATTGATTGTTCTTGTGGGATGGGTTTTATTTTCAGGAACTATTAGGGTTTTATGTTGAGATTATTTTGTTTTGATTTCTTGATTTTTTTTACAGGAATGGATCGAGGCCAAAACAAACAATATCCAAGGTTCATTACTTGGGTTTTTCATTGTGCATTTTTCCCTCGACAATCTATGTATTCCTCATTCTTTGTGGGTTATTAATGATTGATCGTTTCTTTTCTCTTTAATCTAAAAATGATATGAAATTGAAGATCTAGCATTGGGATTCCCTAGAAGAGGTGCGATGGTGACATAGATGGATGAATCAAAGCAATTTAGGAGATATCATTCTTCAAGAAATTTACATGCGAGTGATCAAAATCAGATTTTGGAGCCAATCGAAGGCTCTAAACTCACCGATTCATTCATGTGATGATGAGGAAACCATATATTTTTGGTTTTGAGGTGAAAGGATCACACAAATGAGATCATATCATCAACCGAGGCGTGTGGAGAATAGTGGATTCTGGAAAATTGTGATCAAAACGGCGTGTAACCCAGGGTTACACGGTGTATGGCCCTACTGAGCATAGGCTAGGGTTTCAGGAGTTAGTTAAATGACACATAGCATGTGACCCTATCACATGGAATGTAGGCCCTTCCCTGAGACTCGGCATGTATCTCAGGAGATAAACGAACACAGGGTAGAGTACATGGGTTTCCTACATAGCGTGTACCCCACCACATGGCTTGGCCTGGACCAAGTACACAGACTACCCTATGTACTAGTACATGGGTAGAGTTACATGGGTTGACACCGTGTACTGGAACATGTACAGAGTACACGGGTGGACCTCGAATGGAAGGGAATGGTGTGTAAGACTTTCTACATGCCATGTACTCTATTTTTAATACGACATGTACTTTTTACATGGTTTGTTGTACACGAGCAGTACCCAGGGTCAAGGGACACGATGTGTGACCCTACTACACACTGTGTACTCTCTTATACATGGCTTGAGCCACTTGTTCACCATATCTTTGATAGGTATTGACAGAGCAAATTTACGTGCATATTTTTTATCAAATAATTTTTATTTATTACTGTTTTTCAATGATAAACCCCATGTATTTACATGTTTTTTTTAAAATAATGGGTAATTTGAATTTTATAATGAAAAGGAGCAAAATTGAGAAAAATGACTAATTCTGTATTTTTGACAGATTTTTACGTCAAGGGTATTTTGGTCATTTCCTGAAAAATATAATTTTAAATTTTCTAATTAATTTTTTTAGAATCGTTATTTTATTTCCTTCATTTTTGTCTTCTGGACCAGGAGATTATCTGGCCATCTAGAGGGTCTAAAAATTCATTCAAGTTGCACATTTTTCCGGGAGGACAACATGGACACCACCAATGTAACCGAATCCAAACGTGGACTACACACATCCAAAAGAGGTGTTTCCACCTGATATATAACGAGTACATATAGGGCCGACTCTAAAAGAAATTTGGGGAAGTTTGGAAGTCATTAAGGCATCCATTAAACGATATACTTTTGGAGAAACCTTCCTAGAAGCTTCGTCTAGAAAAAGAAGACTTCAATGAAAAATTCATAACTCCTTCATCCGCGGTCCAAATATTCTGAAATTTGGAGGGTGAACGGAAAACAAATTTATGAACAATAATTAAGTAGGTGTCCACGCATGAATTGGCCATTTATGGGTCCAATAACGCACAATCTTTCGGGGGATGGAAATCTTCCTATAAAAGGAGGCCCTCTCTCAATCTTTCTATCTTCCTACACCCAATCCACAAAGTAATATCATACTCTCCGAAATGAGAGGCTAACTCGAGACTTGGATTTGGGGGAGGTAAAGGTGTTCTTGAATTTTCTTTAAAGTTTATTTTAAGTTTGTGGTAGATTTGAGTTGCATGCATTGGTGAGGCGAATGTCCCCGATTGGGTGACAGCCCCCAATGAAATGTAACTTACACTATTTATATTCTGGAAAAGAGTAGTGATTCAAACATGAGATTTAATATTTGTATTATCAAACTAAAATCAAAAACATAAATGAAAATAATGATTTAATTCAAGACTAAGCCCCAAAACCAAGTTCTTTATTATTAACTCATTCTGTTTAGATTTTCATGATAGTTTAAATTAACATTTTTCATGTCATTATTTTAATTATCAAAAACCCAAAAATATTTTAATTTCTTTCATTAAATAATAAAATATCAAAAAGATATAGTTTATGTGATATAGAATAAAGTAAGTGAACCACACTGAAAGGCTCCTCAAGAGAGACAACCCTGGTCAGCCACTATGCTGCACTAGGAAAAAAATATAATTGCTTTTGTCCACGCCCCGCGACAGGCGTGCGTCAAAACTGGCACCGTTTCTGGGGAGCCAATAAATTATTCATTTATTTTAATCTATTTTCACATCTTAGGAAGATTTCATTTAAAAAAAAAATTAAAAAAACAAAAAAAAAACATTCATGATGGATTCAAATTCATATTTTTTTGCATGGATACATTACTCAAAGGTGAATCAACAACAACAACAAGAAGAAGATTTTAGAAGGACTCAAGTGAAAGAACATAGAGAAAGCATTGAAAAACTGACGAGAAAAGCTGAAAGAGAATTTGACTATGTTCGTGCATTAATGGTGCAACCCAACCCTGAGTAGGATCAAGAACCTGAGGTGGCAAAGGATGAAGACTTGTCTGCTGAGCTACAAGTGGGAGATCAACAACGATTGGATGAATTCTTGATTAAATGTGAGGAACTACCCGATCTCTCAATGCAATATAAATATGAAGAGCCAGCACCACTTAAAGAAGAAACCACCCAAGTGGTGGAATTTGAAGTCAAGATGGAGGAGCCTGACTACCTGCCTCCATCCTCAGAGAGTCTACTCCAAGAGGCACTTACCACTAAGGAAGATATTGAAGCTAAACAGACTTAGGGAGTTGAACCATTATTTGAAACTATCTTTTCTAATTTCATTGAATCTGAATTATACATCACTTCTTGTGGTTTTGATTATATAGAATCAGACAATCTCAGCTATTACTTGGAGGATGACGAAGAACCTAGATGTGCACCTGTTGAGGAACATATAGAGCTCCCTGAACATGTTGAATATTTGTTCAAGGAAGTTCATGAGGAGATGCAGGTGGATTTTTCTAAGGAAACCATGACATAATCTGCTTACTTTGATGGGGAAAATTTTTATCTTAATACTTCTTGTTTTAATTTTATTCAAATATAATTTCACTCTAAATTTCCCATTAAATATTCTTTGGATGCAGCATACCTTGAAGAACCACTGGACAAAGAAGAAGAGGTTTCACAAGTAGAAACCGAGATAGAGGATGATTCAAACTTCATCCTACCCACACCATTCAAGCTATACCTCATTGTGAAGGGGGAGGATATGGTGTACTCTATCCATGGATCATTCCTCACCCATAAGGATGAATCACAAGATGGGAAAAGCCACATGTGGTGGTTCAAATCAAAGAAGCTTCAACCTCCATCAGACTTTGGATAACAGCTGGTACTGCCCTCTGGAGGCAGTAAAAATTTAGGGCCCACTTGGGGGATCGTACCATGATTTATCTTTACATGCTTTCTAGGAACTTAGATTTCAATTTCTTTTATTAGATGTAGTGCAACATGCATCCCACTCCCTCTATTTTTTTGAGCTTAAATGACATAATCCTTATGCTTAATTGAGTTGTTTTCCTTTATAGGATCATGATGGAAGAAGGAAGCCCTAGAAAGTGAACAGGAAGGACAAGACTAAGTTTCATGGGAAAATTATGTTCAATTTTAGTGTTTAATATTTTAAACTCTCCAAATTTTAGTCCACAACATGTTTTGAGCTTTAAAGATAAAATTGCATGCCCACACTTGAATTAATGTTTTACTCAACTTATATAGGATACATGAGTTTCTTAGGAACCTAGTGATGCCATGTTTTAGATTTCAATGTTTATATGATTAAATTATTGAAATAAAGAATTGAATTTTTAAATATGAAGCATAGATATTTAAATGATGACTCATGATTTTAAGGAATTAATTAATTCATGTAAATGAAATTTCTCAACCATCTTTCATGCTTTGAATTTCTGAAATTTATGTGAATTGATTTATTATTATTATTCATGCCATGAGTGATTATCCAATTTTATATTTCTCATTCCCGAGAGGATTTCTATACCAAGTATTTCCTATTTATTCTTGAGCATATTTCTTGAGTGATCTTGGGACATGTAACTGACCAGAACTTGTATTGAAACTTATCAAAGCTATGATTGTGCAAAAACACATTTAAAATGATTGAGGCATCCTTTGAAAAGCTACATTTCCTTAGAATACCACCTTTACATCAATCCTTAATTTATCCCATAGATACCATGAATAACCTTTATAGGGATGATCCATGTTTCAAGCCATTTTTATCCATTCCTACCCAACTCTTGGTATTTGCATGATATTTTAAAGTTGAAGTTTGGGGGTAAAGGGAATCATGGTGGATGGGATGATACACATTGTGAGGAAGAAGTGTGAGGGTTTTATTGTGGGAATTGTAAAAGGTTGTGAAATCATTCATTATACTCTATTGTTTTCCCCTCTTGAATTAAAAAAAAAAATGAAAAAAATTGACAAAAAGAAAAAAAAAATAGAAAAATGGGTTTTGATTTTGGAGAACCAAAAAATCACCATTTTCCAGACCGATGATCTTATGATTGTATGTGGTTAGGTGATGGATGTGAGGTTTTATCTAATCATAACTTTCGAAAAATGAAAAAAAGTACTAAATAAAAAAAATCAAGAGGGTGCACAAATCATTCATTATGCTTACATGATCATAACCTTTTTTTGAGTTTTGGGAAGTGGGTGTTTCTATTTTGAAGGGGAGAATTTCATTACAGTTTTACTTTTAATATCATCCATTGTACTTTAGAGATCAGCCTCCTCCTTAATCCTTAATTTTTAAAGAATCAAATCCTAACAACTTTAAGCCTCAGAGTCATTTGAACCTTTATTACTAGTCCTCATGATTTTATGTGTCTTTTGTCTTTACAAAGTGGAGAAAGTAGTTCATTTACAAGACTATGGATAAGGAAAATGTTCTCATGATATGATCATAACTCTACTTGAATTTTATCATGAGTGATGAGAGAGAAAAAAGTGAGGTAAATCATGACATGGCATGTTTAATAATGATGAATCAATAAGCTTAAATGAATTAAAAGATAAGTTCCATCAATTTTCAAATGGGAAAAGTAAAATATGTGAATTATTGGTTTTTTTGAAAAATGGGAACTTAAATTGATATTTTATGCAGATTTGTGAAAATTTGATTTTATATTGAATTTTTTTTGATTTTATTACATTGAAATTTGAATATTGGTAACATTGGTATCCTCTGATTTCCATGTTGAGATTTAATGCTTGAGGACAAGCATGGTTTAAGTGTGGGGGTATTTGACAGAGCAAATTTACGTGCATATTTTTATCAAATAATTTGTATTTATTTCTATTTTTCAATGATAAACCCCATGTATTTACATGTTTTAATAAAATAATGGGTAATTTGAATTTTAGAATGAAAAGAAGCAAAATTGAAAAAAATGACTAATTCTGGATTTTTGACAGATTTTTACGTCAAGGGTATTTTTGTTATTTACTGAAAAATATAATTCCAAATTTTCTGATTCAAATTTTTTTAGAATCCTTATTTTATTTCTTTCGTTTTTTTCTTCTGGACTAGGAGTGGATTCGGCCGTCTAGAGGGTCTAAAAATTCATTGAAGTTGGACATTTTTCTGGGCGGACAGCATGGACACCACCAATGTAACGGAATCCAAACGCGGCCTACACACATCCAAATGAGGTGTTTCCACCTAGGATAGAATGAAGAAATATTGGTCCGACGCTAGAAATTTGGGGAAGTTTAGAAGTCATTAAGGCATCCATTAAATGACATACTTTTGGAGGAACCTTCCTGGAAGCTTCATCCAGAAACAGAAGACTTAAATGAAAAATTCATAACTCCTTCATCCGCAGTCCAAATATGATGAAATTTTGAGGGTGAAAGGAAAAAACATTTATAAAAAATATTTAAGAAGGGGTCCACGCATGAATCGGCTATTTATGGGTCCATCAACATGCAATCCTTAGGGGGATGGAAATCTGCCTATAAAAGGAGGCCTCTCCTCCTTCCAAAATCATCAGATCGACACCCAAATCCAAGGAGGGATCCCACCGGGGAACGGGCCACTGATGCTCTTCTCTTCCCTCCTCATTTCTTATTTTATTTTTATTTTCATTTTATTTTTCGTTTCACTTCATTTTTAGTTGTAATTTAATTTATTTTTAGTTTTATTAATCCATGCATCTGTGTTTTTCCATCCACTTTTCATCTTTTCTTTCTTTCTCTCTCTCTACCTCTATCAATATTTCTATCTTCCTACACCCAATCCACAAAGTAATCTCATACTCTCTAAAATGAGAGGCTAACTCGAGACTTGGATTGGGGGGAGGTCAAGGTGTTCTTGAATTTTCTTTAAAGTTTATTTTAAGTTTGTTGTAGATTTGAGTTGCATGCATTGGTGAGGCGAATGTCCCTGATTGGGTGATGACCCCCAATGAAATGTAACTTAAACCATTTATATTTTGGAAAATAGTAGTGATTCAAACATGATATTTCTTGTTTGGATTATAAAACTAAAATCAAACACATAAAGGAAAATAATGATTGAATTCAAGACTAAGCCCCAAAACCAAGTTCTTTCTTATTAACTCATTCTGTTTAGATTTGCATGATAGTTTAAATTAACATTTTTCATGTCATTATCTTAATTATAAAAAACCCAAAAATATTTTAATTGTTTTCATTAAATAACAAAATATCAAAAAGAGATAGTTTATGTGATATAGAATAAAGTGAACCACACTGAAAGGCTCCTCAAGAGAGACGACCCTGGTCAGCCACTGTGCTACACTAGGAAAAAAATATAATTGCTTTTGTCCACGCCCCGCGATAGGTGTGCATTAGGTATCATTAAGGGTTTATTCACGTATCCTTCCCTCGAAGGTTAGTTGGTATCGTTTCATACTCATAGAAGTATGATCCCTCCAACAGGACTTTCTGGATAGAGTTTTGGTAATACCCTCTGAGAGGCCCAGAGCAGGATCTTCTATTCATTTTTTATTCCCTTGGTATAGTCCTTGGTATTGATGTGATAAAATTCACATGGTGTCTATCCTATAATTAGTAGGTTAATATAGATGGCGTTGTTGGTATCACCCCATAGCCCTGGCTGTGATCTACTTCTATGTACTATATCTCTATTCATATCTATCAACAAATATCTCTCATGACCGTTCTTGATGAACAATACTTCTCAGACGGATGTCATCAATTATATCAGACTTAGGTGTGTGTTTTATCGAATGAGTGCTTGTGGAATCTTCATACTGATTCCCTAGTGTGGTTATGCGGTGGCTGTGACTTACCTCTAGACTACGCATCTTGGTTTGAGTATATCTAGATGTTCTTATTATATGTACTATAGACATATACTATGTAGAGATGATTGTACCTCTCTCTTTGTGTATTGATTTATGGTTTTGGGGTGTCCTACTAAGTATTATTATACTCACCCCTGTATGGGATTTTCCTACATGTGTTGTTTCTTGTGTAGATGAGAAAACTTTTGATGGAGTCCAGGGAGGACTGGGGTTGAACATAGATTTGTGAGTACAGACAGGCCGATGTGTTCCAATGGATTCAATTAGAAGTCCCAGTACCTATTTTGTTTATAGGTTGGACTTTGAAGTTACATACTCTTTATTTTGGTGGGCTTGTATTCTATCCCACTTTAATTTACTAAAATTTACTTTCCTATCACACTCTATTGGTTGGGATAGTGTTATACATGCATTTTTTTCTTAGTGGTTTTCACATTTCAACATTTGTGGTCTTGGAGATGTGTGCATGTGTACAGGTATATAGGAAATTATTCCCATGTTAGTGATATGCCTACTCAATGCTAGTCACCATCCCCTATCCGATTTGAGGTTGGTTTGGGGAGTCATGGAACGGGACCCACTAGGAAGGGTTGTGAAAATTTTCCACTCATTAAAACATTCCCATATTTAATACTTTTTACAAAAAATCCATCTATTCTAAGAATGAATTCTTTTACTTCATCACAAATTTATGAAACACTCAAAAATTTTGTTTCATTCCATAAAAAAATAAGGCACTTCTAGATTTAAATATTTATTTTCTAATGATAGAAAATCTAATGCCTTTGATTATACGTGACTCATAATTTCTAAAAGTAACCATCCCTTATTTGAAATATTTTACATTTTTCAAAAATTTCAAATATCCAATCATATATGAACAACACTGACTATCCAATATCCAAGGATATTCTACTTTTTTGGCCTTGAAAGAAAATTCCACAACTAAGGCCTTCTTCTTTGGGTTTTCTTCCTTCTCATATGGTTTTTTAGATTTTTCATATAAAATTTATTTAGTTGGTATCATTAGGATAAATACTTTATCATGATATCTAGTATTATAAAATCATTCAAAAGTATTTTCCAGTAGTTGAAATATATTTTAAGTTTTCAAAATATAATTTTCAAGTTTTTTTCTTCGAGTGGGTTGAATTCCACTCAAACTCTACCTATAATACCTCTTGGATTATTTATAATGTTTATAATTGAACCAATTTTTTTTTTATATTCCTAAATCCTCCATAGTCCTAGAAATATCCATAGAAATCATCTTTTCCTCTGTAACTTACATATTATCTATAACTATATACATTATTTCCATCATTTTTTGACTATAAAAATTAACTCCTTATTTTGAACCAAAGTTTTTGTAGCGTCCTTAAATATTCTTCTTCAGATTAAATTTCTTCTTAGTCTTAACAATGTCTCCATTTTTAGTAGTTTTTGATTCATAATTAGATTTCTTAGATATTTCATAATTTTATACTTTGATTATTTTGGATACATACATAGTTATCTTAACTTGATTCATCTTATAAACATTTTCAACCTTATTATTAACCTTTGAGGATGGTATTTTTTTTATACTTCTGAGGTTTACAATTAGTGGAACTTTCACCAACTTCTATTTTTTTTGAAAGTTTGTTATTCCTTACTCAACTTTAACATGTTTTCCTTGAAAATGATTCATATCTTTATCCTTATCCTACCAATAGTTGTAAACTCTTGGTAAAGAGTGGGGTTTTCATCTCTATACCAATAGTTTTGGAAACTGTTGGTATAGAGCCCACAATTTGTCTAGAAGAAAGTAGCTTCCCTATGCCTGCAATTTGTCCAGAAGCATGCAGCTTCCCTATGCATTTACCTACATAATAACACAAAGTTCAGAATACAGAATACCTATCATTCTATACCACTGGTCTATAAATTAACTTGAGGTTTATAATGATCTCCCCCATTCAAAACCATAAAATATCATATTATGTCTTATGCTTGAATTTTATAATATGTGTGTTGAGTTAATTGTAGACTATATCTTTATGAGGGATCTGTTATACAACCCCTAATTAGAGTTATTTCAAAATGGTATCACATGTTGATTTTATTAATGTAAATACTTTATGTCTTGGTTAATTCTCTTATTTTATATGTTATCCCATTTAGATATAAAGTATATTAACCAAAGTCTCTTAGGTAAGTTTTCTGTGAAACTTTCATTCTCTCAAAAGGTGATGCATGATGTAATTTTGAGTAAAATAGGGATAAGATGGTATATTTTAGATAAGTTAAATGAAATAAGAAGATCCCAAGATATCCTTTGTATTTATTATCAATAATGTGAAAAAAGATACTAACATATTGGTATAAGAGTTTTTTATTGGTATTGTAAAACAAATAAAAAAGGGTACATTGATGTTCTTATTGATTGGATTGTATTTTTTATCAATGATTTTGGCATGATATAGTGTTGAGGAGTGAAATAAGCTATTGATGTCAAGGGGGGATGGGGGGGATGTCTAGGGGGTTGGGGGTGCTATCCAAGGGGGTAGGGGATGTCCAGGGGGTGGGGGTTGTCCAGGGGGTTAGGGTGGGTATCCAAGGGGGTAGGGGGTGTCCAGGGGGGATGTCCACAAGGGTGGGGGTCTGTACAGGGGGTACGGGGTGTCCAGGGTGTGGGTGGGATATCCATGGGGGTGGCGGGGCTATCCAGGGGGTAGGGGTTGTCTATGGGGGGTGTCCAGAGGGTGGGGTGGGGGTCCTGGTGGTGCGGTGGTGTCCAGGGGGTGGGGTTCGTCAAGGGGGTTGGGTGAGGGAGGCTATCCAAGGTGGGGGTGGTCCAGGGGGGTGTCCAGGGGGATGGGAGGTGACCAGGTGGTGGGGTGGTTTCCAGGGGGTGGGGGCCATCCAAGGGGGTGGGTGGGGGGGGGATGTCCATGGGGGTGAGGGTGCCCAGGGGTGTAAAGAACCATAATTTCGATGTAATTTTTTTAAATATATTGGAATTTTACGAGCCCGAAAAAATTGACGGCGCATGATTACAAGACCCAGTGTGTCTGGAATGAATTTCTGAACTTTTTTTCAGGTACGTTCAGTAAATGTACGAGCAGGATTTTCTAAATTTTGATCCGGTGCTCGAAATTGAAATCAGAGGGCACCATTGAACTCACATCACTGATATTCTCTTAAAGTGACCTTCACCTCAACCACAGTAGGTCGAGAGTGAAAGATAGTTTTTTTGTTTTTTGAAAGATCGAAATAAATAAAAAAGTTAATTTTTTTATTTTATTTGTTGAAACCCCACAACATGGGTTATAGTGGTGGGGACCAACCGAGCCTAAACCTCCCATGTATATGTTTAGAGGTGGGGACCACATGAACTAACCCCCATTTTGAATTTAGGGGTGGGGACCACCTGACCCATATTAATGGAGGAGAAACCTCTCAGCTTCCCATTAATCCTTTCCTCCGATTAATTGGATCCAATTAATTATGCCAATGTGGAACAATTAATTGTGCCAATAATTAATTGTGCCAACCTTTTAATTTGATAAAATTAAATTAACAAGGGGGCTATTTTTGAATTTTGGATGGAATTGGGAGAGGATAACCTTTTGGAGGATTGTTTTCTCCAACGAAGAATGTGCTCCCCAACGAAGAACGCTCACGCTGGTGAGGAACGTCTTCAACGACAATGAACCGATGATCAAGGAAATGTCGACGTCACCGACATCCATCTATCCCCAACAACTTCATCTCTTTTCTCGCAAACTCTATCGACAAATATCATAGGTAGGGGTTTAATTATGTGTGATTATTGTTTCCCATGTTCTTCCCTTCTAAAACAAAGAATGTGGATCAACTCAGTGCATGAAAACACTGATTGCGTGTGTGTTTCCAAGATTTTACTTTGTGATCTCTTTGAGTCAGCTCACCAGGTATAACTTTTTGATTGTGGCGCACCTGTTTTTTTTTTCAAGATGCCTCCACGCAGACAGTTATCTAGGTTTCCAGATATAGTACGGATTGAAAGCCCACCGATCGATGAGGCCTCGGTGTAGGTTCCTTTTCTAGTAAAGACACTAGTGGAGGCACCAGCTGTACCATTACCTGTTGGTCCATCGATACCACTAGCCCCGACATCAGAGGGTGCACGCTGCTTGAACATGTTTCATGAGTTCCAATGCCAGAGGCCACCCAGGTTTTGGGGAGATATGGACCCACAGGCGACTGAGTCTTGGATAGAGGCTGTGGTGAGAGTCTTATAACTGGTAGGGACACCAGCTGATCTCATGGTGATCCTTGCCGCCAGTCTTCTATAGGTAGCAACAGGTAGATGATGGAGATTGATTCTCCAGGTTCACGACAAGGTGACACTTTTCTGGGAAGACTTTGAGAGCCTGTTTCGGGTGGAGTTTGTTCCAGTGACTCTTCGCACAATGCACATACATGAGCTACTTCATTTGCAGCAGGGCAGCATGACTGTGGATCAGTACTCAATGAGGTTCACTGACCTCTCACGCTACTCCATTGATATGGTGTAAAGACCTGTAAATTTCAAGGAAATTTTTTTCTTAATTTTCTTTGGAATTTTACAAGAACGCAGTTTCTGACGGCACCTGATTCCGAGGCCCGGTGTGCCCGGAATCATTTTCCGAAGTTTGGCTCGGGTAGGTTCAGTGAATGGACGAGCGGGTTTTTCTAACTTTTGAACCGGTGTTCGGAATCGAATTCTGAGGGCACCGATGGAATCGCAGCGCCGGTAATTGCTTATAAACGCCTCTTCCAGAGTTGCGTTTGCTCAGGTGTGGTTTTTAATTTTTGGGCTTAAAGTTAAGAAATAAAATAAATTGTACGACAAACTTTATTTTATTTCACTTAAGCCACTTGGAAGCCACTTGAAGCCACTCAAAGCAGCTTAAGCTGAGTTGATGCAGATAAGGTGCTATCCAGAAATATCATACCCTCTTGGTAGGATATTTGTGAGGTGGGTTCCACACGAGCCCCACCGTTTCTTTCCGCTAAGTAACGCACCTGCGAAAACCCGTCATTATGAAAGTCAACTGACGCGTTTTCTTAATTTCTTAACGCACCAATTAATTGGGCGGTTTTATTCGTTGAATTAATTGGGTGGTTTTATTCGTTGAATTAATTTGATGAATTAATTTAATCGTTTCTTAACCTGTTTTCAATCCGTTGGCGTAATAATAAAAATAAAACCAACGCACGACTTCTGGAAAAATGCTCATTGAGAGGTTTTGACAACTTTGTGCCTTCATCCTTCTTTGCGAAGAACACGAAGAACGCGAAGAACGCGAAGAACGCCGTCACCCTCTGAGATTGATGACGCTTCTTCCGATACATTCTTCCCCGCAACGATCTCCGATCACCAACTGCTTGAGGTAGGAGATTTCGGGTTTCTTTTAAATCTTCCTTGTGGTTTATAACAACACATGGATTTAATCGATATAATTAAATCTTCATGTTCTTGAACCTAGGAGTTTGTCGACGCGTCACAGTATTCCGCGACGACGCGACGCCCTTCCGCGACGACGCGGCGCCTTTCCGCGACGACGTGACGCCCTTCCGTGACGATCAAATCCGCGAAGAACGCGCGTGAGACGTCTTGACGAGGTAGGGGTTTTGTTTGTGAAATGATTTTATTCCCATGGTTGTTCGTCTAAAATAATGAGCTGAGATCAAAGTGCAATTTTAATTTATTAAAATTGTTTCTTGAAATGTTTCATGTGTTGATAATTAATTTTCCCAATTGTTATCGCCTAACGCGGAGGGTGCGGGCCAAACAAACACGGCCCGACAACCCTCCGCCGTTCTTCGTTGTTGTGTGGATTTGGCGGGCGACGACAAAATGTGACGCAAGGGCGATTTGATGATTCCGCAGTGAAGAACGGGTCCCGGGAGGAGCAGCGGTGCAGACGGGAAAGAAAACGGACCACCGGAGCAACTCCGGTGGCCCGCGGAAGTCTCCGGCAGCGCGGGTCCGGCTCGCCCGCACGGGACTCGGCAGAAGCCACGTCCGCTGTTGCCCAGCACGGCCCCTCGTGGGCCGCGACTTCCTCAACCCGCAGGGGCGGCGCCCCGCGGCTGTCACGCTCGGCCGCTCGGCCGAGCCGAGCCGGGCCGGTCCGACCGGCCGGGCCGCGCCTCGGCCGGACCGGACCGGGTCGGGTCGACCCGGTTCGGCCGACCCCGGGGGGTGGGGGGTCGGGCCGGGTCGGCCGGGGTCCAGACCCCCTGTCTTCGGACCGTTTGGTCTTTTGCCTGTATCTTGATCTACGAGCCTCCGAACAACCCGCCGTCATCGGCGATGCGATCCTTGGAGTGAGACAGTCGTTTTGGTATATTACACTCAAGGTTTCGGGATACTTTGGGTTCGGCCGGGTTGGTTTGAACACGAAACCAACCGGGCCCTCGGAGCGGAAACGCTCATATCTTGAGCTTCGGACGTCCGATTGACGTGCCGTCGACTTTGTTGAATTCCTCTAAGTGAGACGGATCTTTTTGCTCACTCCGCCCGAGGTTTGGACGCAGGTGGGGTACGGTCGAGTTGGTTTTTCCTTAAAAACCAACCGGGCCCCTGGAACGAAAAAGCCAATAACTCACAGACCGGGCGTCCGATTGACGCGCCGTCTGTCTCGTTGAATTCCTCTTGAAGAGACGGAACTTTTGGCATATTTCGCCCGAGTTTTGGTTGCTGTTGGATAGTGGCCGGGTTGGATTGTACCCGAAATCCAACCGGGCCCCTGGAGCAGAAAAGCTGATATCTTTCAGATCGGACGTCCGTTTGACGAACCGTCTGCGGCATTGGTGATCACGTTGAGAAACGGTCCCTTTGATTATACCCTATGGGAGTTCAGGGTTCAGTTGAGTTACGGATGGGTTGGTTCGCACATGAAACCAACCGGACTCCTGGGACGAAAAGGCTAGTAACTCACAGACCGGGCGTCCGATTGACGCGCCGTCTGTTGTGTTGAGACCCCTGTGACGAGGCGGTCCCTTGAGATACTTCTTCGTGGAACCTTGTGATACTTGTAGTATCGACCAGCAGCTCATGGAGCGGACCCTCCCGGAGAAGAGCGTGCGGAATACGGAGACCGTGTAGCCAGCTGAGACTTGACGACTGCTGATCGAACGACTCGGTGTATTACGGATAACCTAGTGAGGAGCGCTTTGTTGTAGCGGCACAGGGGAGCGCTTGGTTGTAGCGGCAGACCCACGACGGAGGTGCGCTTGGTTGTAGCGGCACAGGGGAGCGCTTGGTTGTAGCGGCAGAACCACGACGGAGGTGCGCTTGGTTGTAGCGGCACAGGGGAGCGCTTGGTTGTAGCGGCAGACCCACGACAGAGGTGCACTTTGTTGTAGCGGCACATGGGAGCGCTTGGTTGTAGTGGTAGACCCACGACGTAGGTGTGCTTGGTTGTAGTGGCACAGGGGAGCGCTTGGTTGTAGCGGCAGACCCACGACGGAGGTGCGCTTGGTTGTAGCGGCACAAGGGAGCGCTTGGTTGTAGAAGCAGACCCACGACGGAGGTGCGCTTGGTTGTAGCAGCACAGGGGAGCACTTGGTTGTAGGGGCAGACCCACGACGGAGGTGCGTTTGGTTGTAGCGGCATAGGGGAGCGCTTGGTTGTAGCGGAAGACCCACGAAGGAGGTGCGCTTGGTTGTAGCGGCATAGGGGAGCGCTTGGTTGTAGCGGCAGACCCACGACGGAGGTGCGCTTGGTTGTAGTAGCACAGGGGAGCACTTGGTTGTAGCGGCAGACCCACGACGGAGGTGCGCTTGGTTGTAGCGGCACGGGGAAGCGCTTGGTTGTAGCAGCAGGACCACAATACTCGACAGGAGGAGTACCTCAGCAGTCCTAGGTTGGTGAGCAGTACCTCGGAGTCGTGACAGGACCACTGTACACTCCAGAGACGGGGCTCTTCAGCAGTTGCAGTTTCGATAATGAAAATCATGGTTTGAGCTGAGACTTTTGACCTTGATAACTTAGGTATATGTATGGGCATATACCTGGGTAGTGGTTATCCGTTGTTTCTAAATCCTTGTGTTTCCTCGGGATTGAGATGGGTTACTTGATAACTTAGGTATATGTATGGGCATATACCTAAGTAGAGGTTATCTGTTGAGATCTTCTTTGTGGTTATCCTTGTTGGTTTTAGTGAGACCTTGGGGGTCTCGGGGTCCCTACTGAGTAGCTTATACTCACCCCTGCACGGGCTATGCCCGCACTATGTTGTGTTGGTTGTAGACGACGGACATCACTGATCGTGGTGGAGGCTTGCGGAGCAGGATGGTACCTGGAGGTGGACCACTGGGTGGGACGTACTCGGAGCGGTCAGGTGGACCCGAGGAGCAGTGGAGGCTATCTGTACCCACCCTTAAGGTGGGACTTCTAGAGGACAGATCGACGCTGCAGCTTTTCCTTTCAGTTGCTGTTTTTCCCTTTCAGTTGTACTTTACAGTTGGGCTTGTATTTCCGGCCCCTTTTACTTTCAGCACAGCTTGTTACAGTTTTTACTTAGTGTTTACTTTTCCTCTTGCTTACTCTGTGGTGCTTGTTTACTTTTCAAAGGCAATGCCTTCCCTTTTTCTGGGATTTATGCCTTGGTGCTAGTCGCCAGCCCCTGGCCTATGGAAGGCGGGCTTGGGGTAGTCACGGCACGTGCCCTGAGGACGGGTCATGACAAATTGGTATCAGAGGTGGTCGGTTCTACCGCAGACTCTGATCTTTCTTCTATGTGAAGCAATAGTGTTTAGCATATTGGGTGTGGTTATCAGTCCAGGGAGTCCAGTGTTGGTGCGGAGGCCGACGTATCCGTACACCAGGACCCTGACTTCTGATTTCCGACTTAATGCACAAAAACATTGATTGCATGTGTGTTTCAAGTTTTCTTTGTGATTACTTGTGTCAGCTCACCAGGTATACTGTTCTGACCTTGGAGCACTTGTTTCCCTTCAGGATGGCCCCACGACGGTAGCCAGCTAGGGTTCTGAGCGATGTGTGTGGTGAGAGCCCACCGAGCGTCGATGACTCGGTACGGGGCCCTTTGACAGCTGAGGCACCGGCGGTACCTATACCCGCCGAGCCACCGATGCTACCAGCCCCAGCCGCTGACGATGCACGTCACCTTAGTGCACTGCATGAGTTCCAGCGCCCGCGACCGCCCAGGTTCCGCGGGGAGACGGACCCTCAGGCCGCCGAGGACTGGCTGGAGGCAGTTGTACGAGTTTTCAGTTTAGTGAGGACACCAGCAGACCTCATGGTGATCCTCGCAGCGAGCCTCTTGCATGCGGCAGCAGGAAGATGGTGGAGCTTGATTCTCCAGGTGCACGACGAGGCATCTCTCATCTGGACGGACTTTGAGAGCATCTTCCGCTCCGAGTTCGTCCCAGCCACCCTTCGAGCGGTGTGCAACCAGGAGCTACTACAGCTGCGGCAGGGCAGCCTGATAGTGGCCCAGTACTCGGCGAGATTTACTGATCTCTCGTGCTACTCCACAGATATGGTACGGGACCCATTCATTCGGGCCCAGACCTTTGAGCAGGGACTGGGGCACAAGATCAGGGCTTCGATGATCTCCCTCAACATTCCGACTCAGGCAGGGGTGTTGGAGCGAGCCCTCTTAGTGGAGAGTTTCCTTGTTGAGTAGTCTCCAGCAGCAGGACCCACCACTTACCGGCATGAGGAAGAGTCTTCTGCAGTGGGCAGTAGACATATGACTCAGGGGTCCAAGAGGAATAGACCTATAGGTGGTCGACAGCATGACTCTGGATCGTTTGTGCGAGGCACTCGGGGTGGACAACAACTTGCCATGAGAGGGAAGTGTTACTCCTGCGGCGGGATTGGTCACATGGCTCGTGACTGTCTGACCTGCCATACAGATGACCAGCAGATGGATGAAGGGCCCCCCAGGCAGAGGCAGTGGTTCGATCAGGGCGGGCCACAAGGAGAAGGCGTCCATGGTAGGGGAGCTGGCCGTGCAACTGGAGGTGGACGACGCTTCGGGGTGTTGCCACCACCACCACCAGGAGGTCCACCCCGACCGCAGGGGACAGGAGGACATGGGAGAGCTCAGCTTCAGGTAGCTGAGGCCTAATATCATGGAGCTCCAGGAGCAGATGGACAGGAGCGGGACTATCTCCAGACCTGGAGACTTTTGTTCATGTTGCTTCTAGTTTTGTTTATGTATGTTTGTAGATGCTTTGTGTCTTTGTACTTGAGCTGCAGTAATAAAAGACACCTTTTCTTGTGGCATTTACTTCCCTATCCTCTCTTGTGTTGTTACTAAGAGGTTCCGGTTTAGACTGTTGACTTGACCCTCACTTGAGAGGTACCTACTGGAGGAGACCCATTTACCACACACTGATGCCGACAGTGTGACTCAACCCTTGGAGGTGAGAGTAACAGTTGGATCTCTTGGTAGTAGCGTCGAGGCCTTACGACGTCATCCTTGGTATGGGTTAGTATCATCCATGTCGGGATTGACTGTATTAGGCAAAGAATGTGGTTCATCTAGGGGATGAGACCAGATTTCTCTTATCGGCAAGGAAGAAATCTCAGCAGCTCTTGTAGGACCAGAAAGGTCTAAGTCATCCATGAGCGGATGAGGACAGCTCAGAACCGGCAAAAAGTCTTGTGCTGATAGGAGGCGGAGGCCACTAGAGTTCGAGGATGGCGACCACGTCTTCTTGCGTGTCTCACCTTGACATGGATTACGGAGATTTGGCCGAGGAAACAAGTTGTATCCACGCTTCATCGGACCTTTCCAGGTCCTCAGCAGGTTTGGCGAGGTGGCTTATCGCCTGGCTCTACCACCTCAGTTGCACCGGGTGCACGACGTCTTCCACGTATCTCAGCTGAGGAGATACGTGCACGACCCGTCACACTTCATTGACCATGGGGAGCTGGACGTTGATGATGGGGTGACCTTTGCGGAGGTCCCGGTGGAGATCGAGGATCAACAGGAGCGGGTCCTACGTGAACGATCGTTTCCTCTTGTGCGCATCAGATAGCAGCACGAGAAACTCCAGGAGAGCACTTTGGAGCGGGAGGCTCAGATGTGTGCTCAGTACCGCCTATGTATCCCTAAGTTTGTGGTGAAGCTTTACGGGGACGTAAAGCCCTGTGGTGGGAGTAAATTAAAGACCCATAAATTTCAAGGAAATTTTTACTTAATTTTCTTTGGAATTTTACAAGACCGCAGTTTCTGACGGTACCGGATTCCAAGGCCCGGTGTGCCCGGAATCATTTTCCTAAGTTTGGCTCGGGTAGGTTCAGTGAACGGACGAGCGGGGTTTTCTAACTTTTGAACCGGTGCTCAGAATCTAATTCTGAGGGCACCGATGGAATCGCAGTGCCGGTAATTGCTTAGAAACGCCTCTTCCGGAGTTGCATTTGCTCGGGTGTGGTTTTTAATTTTTGGGCTTAAAGTTAAGAAATAAAATAAATTGTACGACAAACTTTATTTTATTTCACTTAAGCCACTTGGAAGCCACTTGAAGCCACTCAAAGCAGCTTAAGCTGAGTTGATGCGGATAGGGTGCTATCCAGAAATATCCTACCCTCTTGGTAGGATATTTGTGAGGTGGGGCCCGCACGAGCCCCACCGTTTCTTTCCGCTAAGTAACACACCCGCGAAAACCCGTCATTATGAAAGTCAACTGACGCGTTTTCTTAATTTCTTAACGCACCAATTAATTGGGCGATTTTATTTGTTGAATTAATTGGGTGGTTTTATTCGTTGAATTAATTCGATTAATTAATTTAATCGTTTCTTAACCTGTTTTCAATCCGTTGGCATAATAATAAAAATAAGACCAACGCACGACTTCTGAAAAAATGCTTGTTGAGAGGTTTTGACAACTTTGTGCCTTCATCCTTCTTTGCGAAGAATGGGAAGAATGAGAAGAACGCGAAGAATGTGAAGAACGCGAAGAACGCCGTCACCCTCGGAGATTGACGACGCTTCTTCCGAGACGTTCTTCCCCGCAATGATCTCCGATCACCAACTGCTTGAGGTAGGAGATTTCGGGTTTCTTTTAAATCTTCCTTGTGATTTATAACAACACATGGATTTAATCGATATAATTAAATCTTCATGTTCTTGAACCTCGGAGTTCGTCGACGCGTCACAGTATTCCGCGACGACGCGACGCCCTTCTGCGACGACGCGACGCTTTCCGCGACGACGCGACGCCCTTCGACGACGATCAAATCTGCGAAGAACGCGCGTGTGACGACTTGACGAGGTAGGGGTTTTGTTTGTGAAATGATTTTATTCCCGTGGTTGTTCGTCTAAAATAATGAGCCAGGATCAAAGTGCAATTTTAATTTATTAAAATTTTTTCTTGAAATGTTTCATGTGTTGATAATTAATTTTCCCAATTGTTATCGCATAACGTAGAGGGTGCGGGCCAAACAAACACAGCCCGACAACCCTCCGCCGTTCTTCGTTGTTGTGCGGATTTGGCGGGTGATGAAAAAACGTGATGCAAGGGCGATTTGATGATTCCACAGTGAAGAACGGGTCCTGGGAGGAGCATCGGCGTAGACGGGAAGGAAAACGGACCACCGGAGCAACTCCGGTGGCCCGCGGAAGTCTCAGGCTGCCGGAGGCGGCGGCGCCCCGGCGCGCCGCCGGAAGAGGCTGCCGCGGCTGAAGCCGAGGCGGCGGCGGCCAGCGGACCCGCGGTGGCGCAGGTCCGGATCGCCCGCACGGGACGCGGCAGAAGCCGCGTCCGCTGTTGCCCAGCGCGGCCCCTCGAGGGCCGCGACTTCCTCAACCCGCGGGGGCGGCGCCTCACGGCTGCCACGCTCGGCCGCTCGGCCGAGCTGAGCCAGTCCGGTCCGACCCGGTTCGGCCGACCCAGGGAGGGGGGGGGGGGTCGGGCCGGGCCCAGACCCCCCGTCTTCGGACCGTTTCGGTCTTTTTCCCGTATCTTGAGCTACGGGCCTCCGAACGACGCGCCGTCAGTGGAGATATGATCCTTGGATCGAGACGGTCGTTTCGGTATATTAAACTCAAGTTTTCAGGATCCTTTGGGTTCGGCCGGGTTGGTTCGAACACGAAACCAACCAGGCCCTCGGAGCGGAAACACTCATATCTTGAGCTTCGGACGTCCGATTGACGTGCCGTCAACTTTGTTGAATTCCTCTAAGTGAGACAGATCTTTTGGCTTACTCTGCCCGAGGTTTGGATGCAGGTGGGGTACGGTCGGGTTGGTTTTGCCTTAAAAACCAACCGGGCCCCTGGAACGAAAAAGCCAATAACTCACAGATCGGGCGTCCGATTGACGTGCCGTCTGTCTCGTTGAATTTCTCTTGAAGAGACAGAACTTTTGGCATACTTCGCCCGAGTTTTGGTTGCTGTTGGATAGTGGCCGGGTTGGATTGTACCTGAAATCCTACTGGGCCCTTGGAACAGAAAAGCTGATATCTTTCAGACCGGACGTCCGTTTGACGAACCATCAGCGGCGTTGGTGATCACGTTGAGAAACGGTCCCTTTGAGTATACCCTATGGGAGTTCGGGGTTCAGTTGAGTTACGGCCGGGTTAGTTCGCACATGAAACCAACCGGGCCCCTGGGACGAAAAGGCTAGTAACTCACAGACCGGGCGTCCGATTGACGCGCCGTCTGTTGTGTTGAGACCCCTATGACGAGGCGGTACCTTGAAATACTTCTTCATGGAACCTTGTGATACTTGTAGTATCGACCATCAGCTCATGGAGCGGACCCTCCCGGAGATGAGCGTGTGGAATATGGAGACCGTGTAGCCGGCTGAGACTTGACAACTGCTGATCGAATGACTCAGTGTATTACGGATATCCTAGTGAGGAGCGCTTGGTTGTAGCGGCACAGGGGAGCGCTTGGTTGTAGCGGAAGACCCATGACGGAGGTGCTCTTGGTTTTAGCGGCACAGGGGAGCGTTTGGTTGTAGCGGCAGACCCACGAAGGAGGTGCGCTTGGTTGTAGCGGCACAGGGGAGCACTTGGTTGTAGCGGCAGACCAACGACGGAGGTGCGCTTGGTTGTAGCGGCACAGGGGAGCGCTTGGTTGTAGTGGAAGACCCACGACGGAGGTGTGCTTGGTTGTAGCGGCATAGGGGAGCGCTTGGTTGTAGCGGCAGACCCACGACGGAGGTGCGCTTGGTTGTAGCGGCATAGGGGAGCGCTTGGTTGTAGCGGCAGACCCACGGCGGAGGTGCGCTTGGTTGTAGCGGCACAGGGGAGCGCTTGGTTGTAGTGACAGACCCACGACGGAGGTGAGCTTGGTTGTAGCGGAACATGGGAGCACTTGGTTGTAGCGGCAGACCCATGACGGAGGTGCGCTTGGTTGTAGCGGCACATGGGAGCGCTTGGTTGTAGCGGTAGACCCACGACGGAGGTGCGCTTGGTTGTAGCGGCACGGGGGAGTGCTTGGTTGTAGCGTCAGACCCACAACGGAGGTGCTCTTGGTTGTAGTGGCACGAGGAAGCGCTTGGTTGTAGCAGCAGGCCCACAGTAATCGATAGGAGGAGTACCTCAGCAGTCCTAGGTTGGTGAGCAGTATCTCGGAGTTGTGACATGACCACTGTACACTCCAGAGACAGGGCTCTTCAGCAGTTGCTGTTTCGATAATGAAAATACTGGTTTGAGCTGAGACTTTTGACCTTGATAACTTAGGTATATGTATGGGCACATACCTGGGTAGTGGTTATCCGTTGTTTCTAAATCCTTGTGTTTCCTTGGGATTGAGATGGGTTACTTGATAACTTAGGTATATGTATGGGCATATACCTAAGTAGAGGTTATCTGTTGAGATCTTCTTTGTGGTTATCCTTGTTGGTTTTAGTGAGACCTTGGGGGTCTCGGGGTCCCTACTGAGTAGCTTATACTCACCCCTGCACGGGCTATGCCCGCACTACGTTGTGTTGGTTGCAGACGACGGACATCGCTGATCGTGGTGGAGGCTTGCGGAGCAGGATGGTACCTGGAGGTGGACCACTGGGTGGGACGTACTCGGAGTGGTCAGGTGGACCCGAGGAGCAGTGGAGGCTATCTGTACCCACCCTTCAGGTGGGACTTCCAGAGGACGGCTCGACGTTGCGACTTTTCCTTTCAGTTGCTGTTTTTCCCTTTCAGTTGTACTTTACAGTTGGGATTGTATTTCCGGCCCCTTTTACTTTCAGCACAGCTTGTTACAGTTTTTAGTTAGTGTTTACTTTTCCGCTTTCTTACTCTGTGGTGCTTGTTTACTTTTCAAAGGCAATGCCTTCCCTTTTTATGGGATTTACGCCTTGGTGCTAGTCGCCATCCCCTGGCCTATGGAAGGCGGGCTTGGGGTTGTCACGACACGGGCCCCGAGGAAGGGTCGTGACATATGGTGAGAGAACCATTTTTCAGGGCCTAGACCTTTGAGTAGGGACTTAGATGGGAGATCAGGTCTTTGATGATTTCTCTTAGTATCCCAACACATGCAGGGGTGTTAGAGAGAGCCATCTTAGTGGAGAGTTTCCTTACTGAGAAGTCACCAGCAGTGAGACCCACCACCAGTCGTCATTTAGCGATGTCTTATGCAGCTAGAAGTAGACTGATGTTGTAGAGGTCCAAGAGGAATAGACCTATAGGTGGATGATTGCAGGATTCAGAGTCGGTTGTGCGGGGAACCCGAGGTAGAGCTAGTCATTCCAGGAGCGGGCAGTGTTATGCTTGATGCAGGAAGGATCACATGGCTCGTGACTGTCCGACCCGCTATATGGATGATCAACAGATGGTATAAGGAAAACCCAAGCATAGAAAGAGGTTCGACCGAGGAGGTATGCATGGAGAAGGAATACGTGGCAGATGAGTTGGTCGTGCAGCTGGAAGTGGGCAACGATTCAAGATATTACCGCCACCACCACCAGGATGTCCACCCCAACCACAGGGAGTAGGAGGAAACAGGCGAGCTCTGATCCAGACAGCTGAGGCCTATGATCACAACACTCTGTAGATGATAGGAGGTTTGATCTATGTCTACTCCTCCTCATCTACAGTACTTATAGACATAGGTGCATGTCATTCTTTTATTGCCACTACCCTCATTCAGAGCTCGTAGATTCGGATGGAGCCGTTGGCTCAATCCTTATGGATAGAGACCCCTACGAGAGTAGATTCTATGATTACGCACTGGTGTCAGTAGTGTTATCTTACTCTAGGAGGCCAGATCTTTGGTTGGGATATCTTAGAAGCGACGTCGAGGCCTTACGACATCATCTTGGGTATGGACTGGTTATCTACAGTCCATGCTTAGATTGACTGTATTGGGTGAAAAGTTTGGTGTGTCCGCATGGATGGGACTAGGTTTACCTTCACCAGGGAGAAGGGATCCTTTGCAGCACAAGATGAACTTACCCAGAGGAGAGTGCATCCAATCACTCATCCATTGGCTAGCCTTACCCTTGGAGTAGTTGATGTGGAGAGTCCAAGTTATCCTTTAGTGGTAGAAAAGTTCATGAATGTCTTTCCTAATGATGTTTTAGGTCTACCTCATCGCAGAGAGGTGGAATTTTACATTGACTTGTACCCCGGGATGACACCGATATCTACACCAGCATATCGGATGGATCCTGCAGAGCTTCGTGAGCTGAGGGTACAACTGGAGGACTTATAGGGGAAAGAGTTCATTCGGCCTAGTGTTTCTCCTTGGCCAGCCCCGATTTTGTTCGCCAAGAAGGTGGATGGGGGTTTGAGACTTTGTGTTGACTATCAGCGCCTGAACCAGGTGACTGTGAAGAAAAATTACCCACTTCCAAGAATTGATGACCTCTTTGATTAGATAAAGGAAGCATGGTGGTTCTTGAAGATAGACCTTAGATCAGGCTATCACTAGCTCAGAGTACGAGATGAGGATGTGTAGAAGATGACTTTCAAATGTCAGTACGGACACTACGAGTTCTTTTTTATGCCATTCGGTGTGACCAATGCTCCAATAGTGTTCTTGGGACTCATGAATAGGATCTTTCAGCCATACCTTGATCGCTTTGTAGTAGTCTTCATCAACGACATTCTGATCTACTCGGCTACTGAGGAGGAGAATTCCTATCATTTATAGATAGTACTGGACACACTTTGAGAGCACCAACTTTATGGTAAGCTCTCGAAGTTCCAGTTCTAGATCCGAGATGTTCACCTTCTAGGACATGTCATCTCGGAGGCTGGAGTTGTAGTGTATCCAGTGAATATTAAGGCGGTACTTGCTTGGGAGCCACCCAGGAGTGTGACGGAGGTACGGATTTTCCTGGGTTTGTCTGGATACAACCCGAGATTTGTGCCAAATTTCTAAAGAGTTGTAGCACATTTATCTGCATTGATGAAGAAGGGGCAACCCTTCGTGTGGTTGGAGAGATGCCAACGAAGTTTTCAGGAGTTGAGGTAGAGGATGACTAGTGCACCCATCTTGAGGCTTCTAGAGGAGGGTGTAGGGTACATAGTCAACTGAGACACATCAAGGACTGGACTCAGATTTTTCCTGATGTAGGAGTGAGAAGTGATCACATATGGTTCTCGACAGTTGAGACAACATGAGAAGAACTATGCTACCCATGAACTGAAGTTAGCAGCAGTGGTCTTCGCCTTGAAGATGTGGTGACATTACTTGATGGGAGAGCGTTTTAAAATGTACTTTGTTCACAAGAGTCTAAGGTATATCTTCTCTCAGAAGGACCTAAACCTAAGACAACGACGTTGGCTTGAGTTCCTCTAGGACTATGAATTTGAGATAGTTTATACTCCTAGGAAGTGGAACGTTGTAGCAGACGCAATCAGCCGGAGATCTGGTATACAACTGCTAGGTGAGGTGATGGAGAAGTTTGCCGATTTGTAGATATCCTTCGTGGAATGTGATAGAGAATCTTTACTTTAGTCTCTTACAGTCACTCCCCCACTTATTTAGCGAGTTAGGGAGGCGCAGCATGGGGACCCTGACTGCGAGGCGCGACGTGCTCAGATATCCATAAGGCAGGCACCTGATGGATTTTCTAAAGGTGGGGAGCACTTCATCCTCTTTAGAAGACGTACCATGGTACCGGTGTCGCTTCGAGAGGAAGTGATGAGGGAGTTCCACATATCCCCTCTAGCAGTACATCCAAGAGTGGTGAAGATATACCAGGATCTCCGATGACAACACTGGTGGCTGGGAATGAATAAAGCAGTTGTAGAGTTAGTCTCTCGGTGCCTCACTTCTTAGAAAGTGAAGGTAGAGCATCAGGTACTAGAAGGCTTAGTTAATCCTTTGGAGGTCCCATAGTGGAAGTGGGATGAGATATCCATGGACATCGTGATAGGAATTCCATGTACATCCAGGGGTCATGACTCGATTTGGGTGATCATCGACTGACTCACCAAGTCGGCCCACTTCCTACCGATCATAGAGGAGGGTTAAGTAGAGATCTTGGGACACCTATATGTGCAGGAGATTATGAAGTTACATAGAGTACCATCGATGAATGTCTCTGATCGTGATGCACGTTTTACATCCCGACTATGGAAAGGGTTGCAGGAGGCTTTCGGGACACAACTTCGTTTGAGCACCACCTTCCATCCTCAGACGGATGGCAAGACTAAGCGGACCATTTAGACCCTTGAGGACATTCTATGTGCTTGCATCCTCGAATTAGGTCGCAGTTGGGAGGATCACTTGTCTTTGGTGGAGTTTGCATACAACAAAAGTTATCACTCCACCATTGGGATGACACCTTTTGAGGCATTGTACGAGCGACCTTGCAGATCACCTTTGTGATGGACTGACCCAGGGGAGTCAGCCCTCATGGGACCAGAGATGGTACGGGCTACCATAGAGAAGGTGAAGATCATCTAGGAGTGGATGAAGACTGCACAGAGCAGGCAAAAGTCTTATGCTGATAGGAGATGGAGACCTCTGGAGTTCGAGGATGGTGACCACGTCTGTCTACGAGTCTCACCAGGATGAGGTTTATGGAGATTTGGCTGATGCAGAAAGTTATCTCCGAGGTTCATCGAACCGTTTCAGGACCTTAGTAGAGTTGGTGAGTTGGATTACGACTTAAATCTTCCCCCTCAATTGTACCGGGTGCACGAATTCTTCCACGTATCCCAGCTAAGGAGATACTTGCACGGCCCATCCCATGTCATCGACCATGGAGAGCTGGACATAGACGATAGGGTGACGTTTTCAGAGGTTCCAGTTGATATTGAGGATCGTCAGGATCAGGTCCTTCATGGGTGGTCGATACCTATGGTACACGTTCGCTGGAAGCACGGGACCGTCTAGGAGAGCACATGGGAGAGGGATGCTCAAATTCGTGCTCAGTACCCCCACTTGTTCCATTAGTTTGAGTTGTGGCTTATGGGGACACAAAGCCTTGATGTGGGGAGAATGTAAAGACCCATAATTTCCATGTAAATTTTCTTTAAATATATGGAAATTTTACAAGTCTGTGAAAATTAACGGCGTGTGATTTGGAGGCCCGGTGTGCCCAGAATGAATTTCTGAACTTTTTTCTCGGGTACATTCAATAAACGTATGAGTGGGATTTTCTAACTTTTGAACCAGTGCTCAGAATTGAAATCCGAGGGCACCGTTGAACTCGCAGTTCTAGTATTCACTTAAAGAGAGCTTCACCTTGACCTAAGTAGGTCGAGAGTGAAATATAGTTTTTGTGTTTTTCATGAAAGAATGAAATAAATAAAAATGTTAACATTTTTATTCTATTTGTTGAAACCCCTCAACATGGGTTATGGTGGTGGGTACCACCCGAGCCTAAACCTCCCATGTGGATGTTTAGAGGTGGGGACCACCTGAACTAACCCCCATTTTGAATTTAGGGGCGGGGACCACCCGACCCCTCTTAATGGGGGAGAAACCTCTCAACTCCCCATTAATCCTTTCCTCCCATTAATTGGAGCCAATTAATTATGCCAACGTGGTATAATTAATTATGTCAACAATTAATTGTGACAACCTTTTAATTTGATAAATTTAAATTAACAAGGGGGATATTTTAGCATTTTGGGTGGAATTGGGAGAGGAGAACCTTTTGGAAGATTATTTTCTCCAATGAAGAACGCGCTCCCCAATGAAGAACGCTCACATCAGTGAGGAACGTCTTCAATGACAATGAACTGACGATCAAGGAAACGCTGATGTCACCAACATCCATCTATCCCCAATGACTTCATCTCTTTTATCGCGACCTCCATTGACAAATCTCTGAGGTAGGGGTTTAATTATGTGTGATTATTGTTTCCCATGTTCTTCCCTTCTAAAACAAAGAACGCGGATCAACTCTCTAACTAGTTGATCCATGGATTATTTCTTTTGTGGGTTTGGGAATAATAAATTGAAGGAGGTTTTAGGGTTTTATGTTCTTCATTCAAGTTTTTTTTGAGCTGCTTGCTACCACTCTAATGCATAGGGTGTGGTCCAAACAAACATGGCCCAACCCCTCCGCCGTTATTCTTGAATGGTGTGTTCTTCGTGATGGAAGAAGGAAGCTTTGTGCCATAGCGATGAACGGATGCGGCGGCTGACACGTCACTGACTGCGGTGAAGGAATCGACCCCGCGACTCCTCACTGCCCCAAGACCCTCCGAGCTGCCCCGTGGCCTCGTCGCCTTGTGGCCCTCTGTGTTGCCCCGCGACCTCGCTGCCCCGCGGCCCTCTGCGCTGCCCCGTGGCCCTTCGCGCCGCCCCTTGGCCTCGCTACCCCGTGACCTCGCACCACCCCACGACCTCGCTGCCTTGCGGCCTCGCGCCGCCCACACCGCCTCATACCACCCCGCGACTTTTGCCGCCATCGCCGCTCCACGACCACCATGTCCTCTGCAACCTCTATCGCCTCCGCCACACCGTGGCCACCATGGCCCCCGCAGCCTCCGCACCGCCCAGGCCGGGCCGGGCCACCCAGTACGGACCGGGATAGATCCATAAGGCCAGGCCGGACCCAGTGGGTCAGGCCGGGTCAACCCAAACCGGGTCGGCCCAGGTCGGGTCAGACCGTACCGGGACCCACTTCGACCCATTTACGCTCTTTTGGTCATAACTTTGGCACCAGACGTCCGTTTGATGAACCGTCAATAGTGCTGGAAACCTTGGAGTGAGAAAGTCCCTTTGGTATACCCCACTGGATATTTGGATAAAGTTGGGGGATGGTCGGGTTGGATCGATCACGAATCCTACCGGGACCTCTAGACAAAAAGGCTAATAACTCACAGACCAGACATCCGATTGACGCACCGTCTGCTACGTTGAGACCCCTATTATGTGGCAGGACTTTAGAATACTTCTTCATTGGACTTAGTGGTAGTTGGAGTATAGAATGGTTGCTTGAGGAGTGGACTATACCAGAGACGAGCAAGCTTAGTGCGGGAACCCAATAGTTGGTTGTGACATGAATAATGAAGAGCAATCCTATGTGGGTCAGCACCTAGCTATCATGTGTGGGTCAACACTTAGCAATCCTGTGTGGGTTATCACTAAGCGATCCTGTGTGGGTCAGCACCGAGCGATCTTGTGTGAGTCAACACTTAGGGATACTTCATGGGTCTACCTCTTAGCAGAGCAAGATGATTCAGTAGATACATCTAATCATATCTACTACTATACCTAAGAAATACTTGGTATGAGCTGAGTCTGTACCTTGTGGTACTTTCCTTCGTGGTAATACCTTGGTGGTATTCTCTGTGTGGGCATACCTGTGTGGTACATACCTTCGTGGTATTCCTTCCTTTGTGGAATATTTGAGCTTTGGGCTTTGATTTGGACTCTATGTTTTCCTTATGACCGAGATGGGTATACTTGATAACTTAGGTATATGTATGGGAATATACCTAAGTAGGATTTTCAGTTGATTTCATGCTTTGTGGTTTATAATTTGTGGATTTTTTGAGACCTTGAGGGTCTCGAGGTCCCAACTGAGTATTGTTATACTCACCCATGCATGGGCTATGCCCACACTTCATCGTGTTTGGTGCAGGACGACGGATAGCGCTGACTGAGGATGAGAGTACCAAGACTGGAGGTAGCTCATAGGTGGACCTTAGACGAGGCGTACCGCAGAGATGACCGATCGAGAGAGTACCTAACCTTTAGGTATAATCCTAGGTAGGTGTTCACAGGAGCTATTCCAGTTTACTTGTACTTTCAGTTTCTTGTACTTTCTAGTTTGGATTTGTATTCTAGCCCCTTTTACTTACTGCACTCACTCTATTTACTATTCATTTTACTTGAGTTTGTATCTTGATGTGTGCTTGGTTACGTGTTCTTACATGTTATAAAGGTAATGCCTTCCTTGTTTTAGGGAATACATCTTTTAGTGCTAGTCGCCAGCCCCTGACCTATGGAAGGAAGGCTTGGGGTAGTCACAACACGGGCCCTGGGGGATGGGTCGTGACAAGGGGGTGGGGTGTCCTGGTGGTGGGGTGGTTTCCAGGGGGTGGGCGGGCTGTCCACGAGGGTTGGGGGGTGTCCATGGGGGTTTGGGGTGTCCATTGGGGTGGGGGTGTCCACGAGGGGTGGGGGGATGTCCATGGGGTTGTGGGTTGTCCAAGGGGGTCGGGGTGTCCAGGGGGATGGGGGTGTCTAGGGGAGGGGGTCTTTGGAGGGATGGGGTCTCCGAGGGTGGTGGGTGGGTGTCCAGGGGGGAAGACAGGCTGTCCACGGGGGTGGCGGGGCTGTTCGGGGGTGTACGGAGTGTCCAAGGGGGGTGGGCGGGCTGTCCATAGGGGTGGCAGGGATGTCCAGGGGGTACGGGTGTCACACGGGGGTGGGAGAGATATCCACGGGGGGCGGTGGGGATATCCAGGGGGTAGGGGGTGTTGAGGGGTGTGGGTGGGCTGTCCATGGGGGTGGCAGGGCTATCAATAGGGGTATGGGTGTCCAGGGTGTGGGCAGGAAGTCCACGTGGGTGGGGGGCTATTCAGGGGGTTACAGTGTGTCTAGGGGATGGGTGGGTTGTCCGCGGGGGTAACAGGGTTTTCCAGGGGTGTACGGTGTGTCCAGGGGGGTGGGAAAGCTCTCCATGGTGGTGGAGAGGCTGTCCAGGGGGTAGGGGGTTCCTAGGGGGTTAGTGGGATGTCCACAGTGATGAGGGGTGTCCAAGGTGGTAGGGGGTGTCCAGGGGGTGTGCGGGTTATACACAGGGGTGGAGGGGCTCTCTAGGGGGTAGGGGTGTCTAGGGGGTGGGCGGGCTATTCACAGGGGTGGAGGGGCTTTCCAGCGGGGTACAGGTGTGTCCAGGGGGTGGGCAAGCTATGCACAGGGTTGGATGGGCTGTCCAGAGGGGTATAGGGTGTCCAGGGGGTGGGCGAGCTGTCCACGGGGGTGTTCTGGCTATCCAAGGGGTACGGGGTGTCCAGGGTGGTGGGCGGGCTGTCCATGGGGGTGGGGGTGGCTGTATAGGGGGTAAGGGGTGACCAGGGGGGTGGGCATGCTATCCATGAGGGTGGGGGCTATCCAGTGGGGTACAATGTGTCCAGGGGGTGTGGGGAGGGCTATCCACGGGGGTGGTGAGGCTATCCAAGGGGGGTACGGGGTGTCCAGGGGGTGGGTTCATTTTCTACGGAAGTGGCGAGGCTATTTAGGGGGTAGGGGCATCTAGGGGGGTGGGTGGGCTCTCCATGGGGGTGGGGGGCTGTCCATGGGGGGGTAGGGGTGTCCATGGGGGTGGGCGGGCTATCAATAGGGGTGGAGGTGCTGTCCTGAGGGGTATGTGGTTCCCAAAAGGGTGGGAGGGCAGTCCACCGGGTGGGGGGGGGGGGGAATCTAGGGGTACGGTGTGTCCAGTGGGTGGATGGGCTTTCCATAGGGGTGATGGGGGCTGTCCAGGGGTGTACGGGGTGTCCAGTGGGGTGGGTGAGCTCTCCATGGGGGGTGGAAGGGTTGTCTAGGGGGTAGGGGTGTGGAGGGGGGTGGGCGGCATTTCCATGGGGGTGGGGCTTTCCAGGGGGGTAGGGGGTGTCTTGGGGGGTGGGCGGGCTATCCATGGGGGGTGGGGGGATTTCTAGGGAGGTAGGGGTGTCCAGGGGGTGGGCGTGCTATCCATAGGGGTGGGGGGATGTCTAGGGGGTAGGGAGTTTCCAGGGGGGGTGGGAGATCTATCCACGGGGGTGGGGGGATGTCCAGGGGGGTAGGGGTGTCCAGAGGGTGGCAGGCTATCCACGGGGGGTGACGAGGCTTTCCAAGGTGTACGGGTTTTCTAGGGGGTGGGTGCGCTATCCACGGGGTGTCTTGACTATCCAAGGGGGTACAAGGTGTCGAGGGGGGTGGGCGGGCTATCCACGGGGGTGGCAGGGTTGTCCAGGGGGGTATAGTGTGTCCAGGGGGTATGCGGGCTATCCACGGGGGTAGAAGGGCTTTCCAGTGGGGGTACGAGCTATCCAGGGGGTGGGAGAGCTGTCTACAGTGGTGGTGGGGCTGTCCAAGGGGTACAGGGTGTCCAGGGGGTGGGAAAGCTATACACAGGGGTGGTGGGGCTATCCAGGGGTTAGGGGGTGTCGAGGGGGGTGGGCGGGCTATCCAAGGTGGTGGGGGTGTCCAGGGGGTAGGGGTGTCCAGGGGGTGGGGCGGGGATGTCCACATGGGTGGCAGGGCTGTCCAGGGGGGTAGGGGTGTCCAGGGGTGGTCGGGCTATCGATGGGGGTCGAGGGGCTGTCCAGGGGGGTAGGGGGTGTCCAGGGGGGTGGGTGGGCTGTCCACGGTGGTCGCAAGGCTATCTAGGGGGTATGGGGTGTCTAGGGGGGTGGGCAGGTTGTCTATGGGGGTGGCGAGGCTATATAGGGGGGTAGGGGGGTGTACAGGGGGTGGCCAGGCTGTCCACGGGGGTGGGCGCTGTCCACGGGGGTAGGGGTGTCCACGGGGGTGGGTGGGTTGTCCATAGGGGTGGCAGGGTTTTCCAGGGGGTAGGGGGTGTCCAGGGGGGTGGGTGGGCTGTCCACGGGGGTGGGGGCTATCTAGGGGGTTGGGGTGTCCACAGGGGGGGGGCTGTCTGAGGGGTAGGGGTGTCCAGGGGGTGGGCGGACTATCCAGGGGGATGGGGGGCTATCCAGGGGGGTGGACGGGCTGTCCATGTAAGTGGGGGTTGTCTAGGGGGTGCGGGGTATCTTGGGGGGTGGGTGAGCTATCCACAAAAATTTAACTATCAATTGTTTTAGGTGATCTTGAATAGATATATAATGAATTCAATAAATTGTACAATATGTAATAAAGATTTTTTAGTAGGATGGTTATTTACTAAGTGTCTTTAGTCTATTAAAATCATGATACAATGATTTTGTGGCTTTATTTCACTCAACGACCAATAGAGAGAGAGAATCCTGAATTATGCCTCTAGAAAATTCAACAACGTATATATGGGCATCAAGAGTGAGAGCCCACTCACATTTCAGAGATCCCATGATAGTTATAGTTACATTTTGATCATGTGACTATGTTTTTTTAGTTTTTTATTATGGAAATTGGTCCATGAGGTGTATGTGTGATAAGTGAATTAACAAAGTGTGGTTAATATATGGGCATGAAGAGTGATGCTGGACTTGTATGAGCATTTAGTTTGATGTGGTATTTTAATGGCATCATGTATGGTGTGATTATGAAATGAGAATATGATGGGATGTGGGAAATAATGGTGTATGATGCTTCTAATATGGGTATTATTGGATGATGGTTGTTGTGGAACCACTGGGATATTGATACCTTGGGTCGGGAAGTGATGAGGTAGGTAATTCCTATGGGGGGAGTTCTCATAGAAGGGATCGATTAATTATATTGAGTAGTTGTGGTATTATAGTCATGTGGGAATGATACATATACATTCAATGTCATATCAAATTTTGGGACAACAATGAAGATCGGGCAGTTGAGATGGAGGAGTGTTTTGGTCTGTGTATAGCCAAAATAGCATAAGGATGAGCTATTATATGTTTGGGATATGGAAAGGTAGATGTATTTTTCATGGATTTAAAAGATTTTATGGTTGGGAGTGTACATCCCCCAAATCCCACTACACTTCCCCTCTAGCCCCCACCTCCCACTACACACCCCTCTACAGCCCCCCCCCCCTCCAGCCCCCCTCCCCCGTCTCCCCTTGCAGCCCCACCCCCACTTCTTACACCCCCCTCACCCCTTGCATCCCCCATCCTTCACAACCACCCCCTATAGCCCCCTCTTCCACTGCAGAGCTGATCTACAACCAACCCCCTCCCACTGCATCTCCCCACCCCCAATGCACACCCCCTACACCCCCCTACCACTGCACAACCCCACTACAACCACCCTCCCACTGAACAGCCCCCACCCTCCCACTTCACATCCCCCCTGTCGCCCAGCCACCCCTCCCACTGCACAACCCCCCTCCCACCCTACATCCCCATAAAGCCCCCTCCCACCCTACATCCCCCACCTCCCCCCACCTCCCCCACCCCCACACTGCACAGCCCCCCCCCCCCCCCCCCCCCGTGCAGCCCCCACCCTACAAAGCCACCTTCTACAGCCCCCCTACATCCCCCCACTGCACATCCCCCTATAGCCAACCCCCTCCCACTGCACAACCCCCCATTCCCACTACACCACCACCCCCAAATCCCCCTCCCACTAGACCCCCCTCCCACAGCCAACCCCCCCTCCCACTGCACATCCCCCCTCTTATTCCCTCGAAAAATAAATTATGAAATGGAGACCCATACTAGGTCTCCCTACCATTTAAGAACTCACTACCATATTGGATCAATATAATAGGACATCACTAAAATATCACTATAAGGCATGAACCATGATTCTAATCAAAAGGGTCTCAATAGAACAGCTAAAATTAACTCTAGGCAGTGGAATGATGCGCAAAGGAACTCTATGCAACGACATAACATTCCATAGATACAAATTTCTGAACTGAAGTAATCATCATTTGAATAGATATTCTACTAGAGAAATCATGTGTTATGTTAGAGAAAATACGCTACATCGTTTTATCATCTATTTGAGGTGGAAGAAAAAACACTTACTTGAATCAAGGATGGATCGCAGGTTGGGAAGAAGGGTTCGTAAAGAATAGTGGAGCTGCCTTTTAGGGATAATCAAAACAAAAAACAACCTTGTCTTCAAATAATTCCGAATTAAAAATGGAATAAATGGATGTAGAACATAAAACTGAGTTATAACTTATAGATTTGATGTGGAAGAACAAAAAATCAGTTGCTGGGAAGAAGGGTTTGCACACTGGAATAATGGAGCTCTCGTTAGAGGCGTAATGTGGGAGGATTAGGATCATAATTCGGTGCTATATTTGTGGAATTTTATCCCAAAGGTTTTTAAAAACATTTGGTAAATATTATCAAAGATATCCCAATTCTTTCAATGAATTTTTGTCATAAGGGGGAAAACTATCCACTATCCCAACAGTTTCAAAAAACCATTGGGAAAACTATCATCTGCCCAGGCCTATCCAAATGGTTCTTCAAACTGTTGGGAAAATATACTCTAAAACTTTTTATACCAACGGTTTTAAACAAACCTTTGGTATATGAATCATATCCCAATAGTTTCTCTAAACCATTAGGATAGAGCCGTTGGTATAGGATGCATTTCCAGTAGTGGAATCACCCCTTGGAAGAATATTCCTCACTTTTAGTTAATTATATTGATGTGCCCCCTTCCCTTGAAGAAACTTCCTTTATTTCCCCTATCCCCTTTTTTATTTTTCATCATTGATATCCATCCTAGGTAATGATTCATTCATTGAATGTTGTAGTGGTCTATAAAAATCTCATGCATGTTTGTTAATTAATAATTTCATGAGCACTGAGGATCCTATGACCATCGATAATACTGCTAAACTTGTAAAAGCTCATTCCTAATATGTGGATGTTACCATTAAGATATTAGATGAGATAATTGACCTATAAATTTCACACTCACTCCCATAAATACCAAACCCACTTGAATTGGAACCAAAACAACGACCTCAAAATTTAAAATATTCCTATCTTGATAATGGAAACAAGTTGTCTGTCATCATTTCTACTTCACTCCCTCATGAGCATGAATTGTGATTGCTTGAACTTTTGAGGGAGTATAAACAATATTTTGGATGGAAACATTCAAACATTATTGGTATTAGACCATCAATTTTCACACATCATATATTTTTAAATTATGAGGCAAAACTAGTGAGGCAGGAACAACATCAACTGAACCCAAACCTCCTAAATGTTGTTAAAAAGGGGTAACAATATTATTGGTTATGGGAATCATTTAACCCATCTCTGATAACTAATGGGTTATTCCAATTCATGTTGTTCCTAAAAAACTAGTCTTATGGTAATTAAAAATGAAAATAATGAATTGTTTCTAACTCATGTGTAGAATAGTTGGTGTGTCTACATAGACTATTGTCGACTAAACCAACACGCTAAGAAGGAACATTTTACATTTCCATTCATTTTTCCAAATGGCACATGAGACTCAGTATAGTTGGTGAGGTATCTCTAGGTGCATCCATGATATCGAGGTTCAAAACAAGGTGGAGGCATAATTCTGGGTTACTGTAGCAGCACTGTATGGGTACTGTAGCAGTTACTATAGAAGGTACTGTTCAGTACTTTAGTAGACATAACTATTCATCTTGGGCCACCAGTTTTGGATTGGATTCCTTAAGGCCTTTGGGCCACCTAGTACTTCGGGTCAATAAGGCTTTCGGTCCACCTTTAAGGCCTTCGGGCCACCTCAAGGCCTTCGGGGCACCTCAAGGCATTTGTGACACATGATCAGTGCAGTTTCCCCAGACAGACTCTCCAAAAAAGGAGCAGCCCCAGAGGAGGATTCAGAGCAGGTGCACTCACAAGATGTAGAACAAATGGAATTGGAAGAATGAGAGGGTATGTCTATGCCATCAGGACCAGCTTGTGCTTGCATGGGAATCTTAGCCAGACGGTCATGCAAAGGTAAAGAGTCGTCATGATGCAGATGCTAGGGAGGGGAAGTTCCTTATAGTTATAGTCTGGTTGAATTCCTTAAGAACTTCGGGTCATGTAATGTATGTTAGGACTATGGTCCATATAATCTATAATCCTATTATACTTGTAAGGTTTCCCCATCATACCTTGAAAGGGGGGTTATCAAAAATCAATAAAAATAAAGGCCTTCGGGCCATTCGGGCATTCATTGACCAGATGCTAGAGAGGATAGAAGGGAAGTCCCATTAATATTTTCTTGATGGTTATTATGGATACTTTTAGATCCATATTTTCCATGATGATTAAGAAAAGGCAACCTTCACTTTCCCCTTCGTAACATTCTCATATCGAAGGATGCCATTTGGTCTGTGCAATGCTCTGGGTACATTCCAACAATTCATGGTTAGAATTTTTTTAGATTACCTGGATAATTGCATGGAAGTATTCATGGATGATTTCAATATTTATGTATTTTCATTTGATGAATGTTTGAGTATTCTTGGTTTGGTCCTACATCATTGTATTGAAAATAATATTGTATTAAATTATTAGAATTTTCATTTCATAGTGCGATAAGGTATAGTACTTTGACATGTCATTTATGGGGATGGTATCCAAGTGGATAAATCAAAATTGGATGTTATTTCTTCCCTACCATTTCCCTAAAATGTATGGGATGTGTGGTATTTCTTAGGTCATGATGGATTTTATTGTCATTTCATTCATAAAATTAGTAAGATTTCACTCCCCATATCCCTATTACTCCAAAAAGAAAAAGAATTTGTTTTTTATAAATAATGTGAGGAATCATTTAATAAATTGAAATGGTGTCTCACATCACCCCTAGTAATCCAACCACCTTGGCAGGATTTACCATTTCGGCTCATGTGTGTTGCCTCCAACTATATAGTTGGGGTAGTCTTATCATAAAGGGTCAATCAATCTCTAAATGACATGGCCTATGCCTCATGTGCACTGAACCCTGCCAAATAAAACTACACCACAACTAAAAAAGAATTCCTTGCTATTCTGTTTGACTTGGATAAATTCCGGTCATACCATTTAGGGTCCAAATTCATTATGTTCTCAGACCATGCATTCATAATGTATCTCCTTAAGAAACCAGAAGCCAAACCACACCTCAATCACTGGATACTCCTCCTTTTGGAATTTAATCTAGAAATTAGAGATAAAAATAGAGCAGAGAATGTGGTGGCTGACCATATCAGTAGGATCCTCCCATCCTTAGACATTTAATCATCCACCTATATTCCCATAAATGATATGCTTCCTGATGATAAATTGTACCACATGAAATATTCTAATCCATAGTATGATGAAATTGTAAATTACTTGATAGAATCTTGCATTCCTACTGATTTCAACAAAAACTAAGGTGATCACCTAAAACACGAGTCTCATTGGTACATTTGGTATGAACCCTACCTTTGGTGCACATGTAGTGATAAATTCCCCAGGCATTGTGTTCCTGATAGAGAGTTTCAGTTTGTGCTTAGATTCAGCTACACTCTTGCTTGTGGGGGCCACTTTGGTCCCCAATAGAATGATTTCAATGTCTTTGTTTCTGGTCTCTTTTGGCCAACACTATTTTAGGATACCCATGATTTTCTTAAATCTTATCCTCATTATCAATGAATGGGGATGTCTCTAAAAGAAATTAATTTCCACAACAACCCTTGCTCTTTCAGGAATTTTTTGATGTTTTGGGCATTGCTATTATAGTACCATTCCCTAATGCATTTATGAACTTTTACATTATTTTGGAAATGGATTACGTGTAAAAATGGGTAGATGCACAAGACAATAGGACAGATGATTCCAAGATAGTTGTGGAATTTTTTAGATACTAAGTTTTCTATGGGTTTGGATTACCTTGGTTCATCATCAGTGACCATAATCCTCTTTTTTGTAGGTAAATAATGTAATCATTTATGCGTCAGTATGGGGTTGAGCATTGAGTGTCTAATACATATCACCCACAAACCAATGATCATGCTGAGTTTTTAAATAGATAGGTATAAAAAATTCAAGAAAAAACGGTTCAACCCAATAGAAAATATTGTAGTCTTAAACTAGATGATTAATTATGGGCTTACTGTACTTCTTACAAAACTCCCATTGGAATGTGAACCTATCTTCTTGTTTTTGGAAAGAATTTTCACCTCCCTATTTAGATAGAGCGTTGGGTGTACTGGGCTATTAAACAATGAAATAATAATATTTCTGGTGTAGGTGCTCAAAAAAAGTTATAGATACAAGAGTTGAAGTAAATGAGAAGAGATTCATATGAGAACTCAAGGATCTATAAAGAGAGATCCAAGGAAACCCATGAACCCATTATTCTTTATCGTTAGTTCCACATTGGGAAGAAGGTCCTCCTTTTCAAAGAAAGTATGATGTTTCATCTTGGTAAGCTTTATTCCCACTATTTTGGCCCATACACTATTACTGATGATTATCCTTTTGATATTTTTAGGTTCAAAATGAGGAAACAAAAAAAACCTTCATAGTCAATGGTAAGTGGCTGAAGCACTTTCATGAAGTGATTCAGGAGTTCACGGTGGGTGAACTCCAAGTTCAAGAAGCGACTTACCAATGAAAACCACCGTGTTTTATCCTTCCTTCCCAAATTATCTTTTATTATAGTGATAACACTACATACTCTAGGTGTGGGGGTATGGGTACATTCCTGAGTTAGTTAGGAATTTTCATCATCTTTCTTCTTTTTCTTTTTCTTTTTTGTTTGTTGCATAGTTTTTTTACTTTTCCCCACCTTTCTGAGTTCATTGAAATTTTCATCATATTTCTTTCTTTTTATCTTTTTTTATTATTTCATTGTATTTTGATTTTACACTCCCAAAATTTTCCCCTAACTTTTGTGGCATAATATTAATTTTTTATGCCCACTTTGTCATGGAAAATTATGCCCACTCTATCGTGGAAAATGATTCCCACTTAATCCGGTAGGTTATTAAAAATTCATGAAGAATTTCCATATTTCATGTGGTTTTAACATTTTAAAAAATTGTTTCAATGAATAAATGTGTGTTATAACATGAATTTAACATTGAGGCGTAGATTTTTCTTGAAAATTGGTTATTTTTTGATGATATAAATGGTTGTATCACTTTGAAACCTTTGAGAAGAGTGGTACCCATTGTGTGTAATTTATGGGAAAATTGTGTCACTAAATATCTCCACACATATTTTCACCCAACCATGAAGTGTGAATTTTTTTACTAAATGGAAGGTAACTATTAGTTAGGTTAATATTTATCATCTCTAAAAAATGATTTTTCTATACGTTCATTCCTTATCCAATCTTTTTCATTATAGCACCAGATTGACCTATTCATGTGTAGTTGTTATCTGAATGTTGTACGCCCTCAAAAATTCAAAAAAAAAAATATGGGTTGTATCTTAGGAATATCAAAAACCACCCTTCCTCAACCTTTTATCTTGTTATAACTATTAAAAATGTTTCATTAAGAGATTAAAAAATGTTTGAGAGATGAGTGTGATATTTTTTTCAAATAAAAAATTTGAAAAAGGAAAAAAATAATAATAAATTAGGGGAGTGGTGAAAGGTACAACATGTGGGGATATCTTGGTTGGGAGATTAAGTTTTTTCTTCTAGGAATTATTAATTTAGTGCATCTTTAAATTTGATTTCAAAGGATTTAGGGTAGGTTTGGTGGACAAAATAATTTAAGTATAATATTTTTAAAATAACCTATATTTACTAGATAGAAAGTGGAAAGAGTTACATGGAATGGTTTTCACAAAAACACAAGGAGAGCTAGTGACATTGTTTAATTTTGAATTTCTTCCCCAAATTGGTAACATACATCTCTTAAAATTTCATTCTAATACAATTTATGAGACAAATTTTTCCATGATCACTAAGAATAACTCCTTGGTGTGATTTTTTTTCTTGGATCACATTTATATTAATAATTTAATTTTTAATTTTAAAAATTCATGAAGAAGGTAATATCTCCATGAATATTTTGGGAAATTTTACTTTTCCCAGGAGTGAAAATGTTTAGGTGTGGGGGTGTGATCACGCAACAATTCACTGTTCATTTATACCCTCATACCACTGTGTTAAACTGATTTTGTTTCATAAATTAAAAATTTAACAACAAATTTCACTTCATGTTATATTCAATAATCTTCTATTAATCACTGTTAAAAAGGGTAATTTCAATTGTTTTAATGATTTCATTGTAGTTGTAGGTGATTTGGAGGGATCAAGATGAAGTTGAAGAAAAATTTGAAAAATTGTGCATGATTCCAAGAATATTAGTTGAATCAAACTGAAACTACAACTAAAATATGAATCCAGTTGGTCTGATATTTTATGTACTAGTCCAAAATTTTATGGGATGCAACTTTTATGAATACACCAAATCCCGATTCATCCATAACGATGCCGAGAAGATCTAATATATCCAGAGAATCAAATCTGCACAAAGTCAAAAGTGGTGATCTATATTTCATCCATATCTTGGGATGTAGTTTTAAAAATGGTACAAAATTATCAGTGGATATTTTAAATAGGTGGGGAAAAACTTTTTTATTTTCTCCCTAGTGATATAATACTATCTATACACTCAAAAACCATGGGCCAAGGGGTTTCTCAAAATATGGGGGCCCAAAACAACCTTCCACTTTGCCTATAAAATGATACCCTAGTTACCTCATTTGAAATTCTAACCAAGTTAAAAGGTGCTACAATTTTTGGAGTATTATAGTAGTACTCTCCTCATCCTAGAATTTATAAAGGCCCCTATCCTCATAGGTGGGTCATGGATGAAAAATGAGATCCACCCAAGCTTCCTCCTCCTCTCGATGTTGGGATAAACGGTGGGTGTTCATTATGAGGGAGCTACACACATGTAAAGGGAGTTATGATGCTTATATTAAATTCTTTTTTGGATTAATTTTTGTGTTATTTAATTCCATGTATCATACATTATTTCATATTTTAATGATTGTTTTTATTCATGTGATTGATATGCTCTTAATTTATAACTGATCTGTGTGAGGTTTTGAGTGTGTGACTTGTGTTGTTCCGGTTGAATAACACAAGAATCTTTTTCTTACCCACATTCTTGAGGTTTAAAAATGACTTGAAATTTATTATTCCCTGAATAAGTTAGGGACCTTTTAAATATTATTTTTTTGTCAAGGTTTGGTTCTTCATTCATTGATATAAGAGATTAGGAATTAATCGGGATTCCAATTAATTTCAAACAAATAATTAATCCAAGACTGAATGAATCTATATGAAAAATGAACTTGAAATGTGTTTAGTGAAATAAAAACAACCCATTTACCTCATATTTTTCAAAATCCACTTGGTTTTTCAACTATTAAACTCTTTAAATTTAGTTATCTTCTTAAAACCGTCTTTAAAACCACCCCCTCTTTTTGTCCTTTTTATTAAAAATTCACATTATAAACCACTAGTGATCCTTGAGAGATGATCTAGGGTATACCCTACACTATAAAATCATCTTCAAATCATAATAAATTTGACATTTCATGATAATTTTTTCAATATACCATTAGTTTAGTGACCTGTCATTGGTGATCTACTACTAGGATCTACCATTATCCTCTAAGACACCCCCTTTCCCACAGAAACCTTCAAAGCCAAAACCCACCATGATAATACATATATGCCACATGATACGAGCCAATGAACCATTTTCATAGGAGAAAACCACCCTATATTCCCTGACTCTCGATCACTATCAGAACCACTGACCACCTTACTAAATAATAAGATCCCCAACCGCTTGAGCCTGTGGAGAAGAAGTGATTTATGTGCTAAAGCCTTGCATTTTAGGCACAAAATTGAAGTCAATTTTCATCTTATACCAATACCAATTTCTATCATATTAAACTACTACCACGAATCATTGGAACAAATTTAAATACATATGCGATTGAAGGAAGATAAAAATTCAGGAGGATTAATCTCGAATGTTCGCTGAAACACATGGCATCCATCCAAATCTCACCTCGATAGTAAATTATAAAAAAAGTTTTCATTTTATATGATTTCTATAAATATCTATCACTCTATATCATTTTTAATATCCAGACTCTACCTAATATATTCACCCCTCCACTGATTATCTTTAGTTTTCTTTCGCTATAATTTCTTTTCCATGTTTCTAACATAATGTTCACTTTGTTTTGTTAACTGTATTATGTTGTTCTTATCTTCCCCAATTATTTTTTTTCTTATTCAACCCCACGTTGTAACATGATATTTTAACTCCAATCTCTCGAGAACTAACCCAAGAGATAGGTCTTTCGTGGAGATCACACAGGCACCTTGTTCTTTATTTATAATCTGAGTCTCATCCTTGATGTAGTACCAAAATGGGGAGAAATAGATTGATGATATTCATATGCTCTCTCCAATGAGAAGCTTAATTCTAAAATATCTAAAATATTTCTCCCTCCCTCTCTCAGTTCATAGTACATACTAGTATATCTATGTGAATTGAGGTATGAACAACACATGATGGATCTGGGTGTTGAGATATTGAATGTCTTAATTGGGTGTGTTTACTACCTCTTCATTATGGAGGAGGTGGAACTATTTATATTAATGGAGATATCTCTTTTGTATGTTCAAAATTACAATTTAGATAAAATATAGAAATATAAGAATGATATTGACACCATTGTTGGATGATAACTAGTGGGAAATGAAGAATCTGTGTGATTGACCCTAGATCCAAACCCCTTTCACCCACTGTTGCGTTGTCTTTTGTTTCTTCTATTCCTATTTCTATTTAATAAAAAACCAAAAAAACAACTTTGGATGCTTTCATAATTAATAAAACAAAATAAAAATATATAAGATCTAGGATAGTGAGACTCTATACCCTTTCTCCTTGAGAGATGACCATATTCATCCAATAAATTGCATTAGGTTTAGAAGTTTTGTTTTACCGTGACCCACGATAGTCACACACGTCAACTTGGCACAATTTTCATGGAGGAGATGTGTATTTCCCACTATATTTGACACATTTTTAAATATTTTTTAAATATTTTTCTATCTTCTTTTCTACTTTATTTTCTTCTCAACCTGGGATAAGCATTTCCGTGAGACCATTATTTAATAGATTATCACCCATATGCCCAATGTGCATTCCCAAAGGCATCATGGGAAATGAATTTCAAAATTTAACACAAAAAAAAAACATTCAGTACACAACAGTGGGTGAGAGGATGGAATATGCTACATGAATGTACCCAATAACCATTAACAACAGATGCCCCCACAGAATCAAAGTGAATAATAACTTATGCCGAAGGAAATTCAGAGCTACTCATCCAGGTTGAATGATTTTTAGGTGAACCAAATACTAGAGTAACAAAAAGACATGATTAAGGAATTAAAAGATATTAAAGATGCAATAGCCACTACCCTTCAAAAAAAAATTTGATCAAAGGAAGCAACATGAATCTAAAAAGCTAGATCCCCAAATATTCTCCAAAGAAGATATCCAAGAATGGGATGGTGAATTTTTAGAATCAAAAGATCTTCCCCTATTCTTCCTCGAACACATCTTCCCATAGTTGGTGTACTAGGAAAAGAAACATAAAGTTGAAGAATCGGATGGAGACTCTCTTTTAAATAATACATTTTATAATTTTATTAAAAGTCAATTCTCTCATAATTACCCTCTTTCTATTAATGAAATCTTAGAATCAAAAGAGTTATTGCGGGCCCTGTAGGATATTGAGGATGATAATGGAGTGAATGAGATTAAATTTTATGAAAATATAGAATTCCCACTACTTCCCTCATCCACACAAGACACATTTAATGAGGCATTGTACCAATAAAAATATCAACATGATGAAACTAATGAGGAATTTACCCCTAAACTTGACTCATTCCTTTATCAATTTTGACCAAATTGATTATCTTTTAATCTCCCTACTTTCAACTAAACTAACTCAATACAAATGATTTCTTCCATGGATATAGAAAATGATGAACCTTCCACACCCCCCCTTGGAGAGAAAATGGAACCGTAGCTACTGGAAATTGAAGATGGAGTTTCCTAGGATGATGAGCAAGATGATATGGATGAAAATTACTTTGATATACTACTTGAGTCTATTTATGAAGAAAATTACATAATAAAAGTGGATACTCAAGATGAATAAGCTTTTACACCTGTGGTGGATCCCCTATTCCTTCAACATTATACAAAACATCAATGGGAGGGTGGAACTACGGAACTAAAATACCCAATGACTGATGCTCATGAGGAAATAGAAGAATATTCTGAATAAAAAGGGGGATAGTATGATTTAAACTCATATTATTTTTGTTTTATTCAAATTTAACTTTTTACTAACTCTCCTTTGGTTTTTTATAAAGAAACATAAGTGGAGTTACCACTAGATAAAGAGAAATCCACAATCAACTTGGCACAACCCAAGGAGATCTCAATTTTGATCCTACCACCCCCACATTATAAGATAAACTACATTTTTTAGGGGAATGACACATTGTGCATACAACACCCTATCTATGGGGACCTCCATGAATTGTATTCAGTGGTTCAAATCACACAATCCTAATCCACCTATAGATTGGGGATAACAAACAAATTGTCTAGCTGTGGACAATCTAACTATAGCACCCCTTGGGGTGTTAAGGTCAATATTCCCCCATCTTTTCCTTTTGATTTACTTACTTTATAAATAATTTCTAATTATTTTTATATTTATTCTTTTATATTTTCCCCTAAGTGGACTGTACACAAGAGGCTAGCTCCACTATCTATAGTTTACCTAGGGGAGAGACTAACTCAAAATTTCTAGTCAATAAACCACCAGGTTGTATCACACTTTTTACACTATTTTTGAATTACATTTGTTGTTTATTCTACTATAACTTTAAATGATAAGTCTTGAATAAGTGTGTGGGAGTAATAAAAACCAATTATAATATTTTTTAGTATATATTTTTAGTTAATGTTTTAAAATCTATAAATAAAAATGTCTATTCACTATTTTTAATGTGTATAAAAAACAAAAAATTCAAAATAAAAAAAATATATTTGTAAATGTTCTTCAAATAACCTTATTTTGTTTTCAATGTATTTTTTTCATTAAAAAACAACAAAATAAAAAATATCCAAAAAAACATTAATTTGTACATATATACTATAGGATTCTCTTTCCTTTAAAAAATTTTATTTTTCAAATACATTATTGTAAATAAAATTTTATACAGTTTTTGTTTATGTTTTTCACCATTTTCTTGAACCTCAATTTTTCCCATCCTTGTTTGAATTTCCAAGATATATTTGAGAGACTTCATTGGTTTTGAACCTATAAGTCTTAAGTGATTACGGAGTGAATTAGTCACTATTTTATGGAAATTTGGTCATAGAATTAGGGGATGGAGTGTGAGTGAATAGAATTTATTGGAATTAATTTTCCAACATTAGGTCACTGGATTTTGAACTTGATCTAAGTAACATAACCTATGTAAGAATGAGTGCCTTAGGGATCCAACTTAAGTGAAAATGAGATAATTATTTTTAACTTGGAATAAACATGGGAAATTGGGAACCCATAATGGATCTCTAAGACAAGGGGAACTGGGTGTGTCTCTATAATTAAATAAATTTATCCAAATAATTGATATGAATAGTGCCTTTCACACAATTATGGATGAGAAAAATAAATTAAATAAAGGTACCTTGTAAAAAATGTGTCTATTTAGGTGAGGGGGATATTGAACCCATAAAAATATGGGAAATTGACTTATAGAACATTCATATAAGTTTTATCAACTAATTGGAACACCAAGTTATGGTTTAAGAAACTTAAGAAAGAGATATGAATAGATTTTATTTTTTTTAAAAAAAATTATTCCAATAAACTCTAATTTTATCCAATCCTAACCTAAAACCTTGGATTAAATTGAATTAAGGTGGTGAATTGATTCGCATATGAGGCATTATAATTTCCATAGTGAAAGAATTTGTGATTTTCTTCTTCTTTGGCTTCTAATTTTAATATAGGCAGGGTGATGGTTTTTCTTTTTGTTTTCAAATAAATTGAACTTCAATAATCAGTTTCCTAGGAGAGAAATATACTAAGTGTGGGGGAGTGTTTCAAGGAATATTTTTTTAAAAAAATTATATATTATTCCTTGAAAATACCCCCTGAATTAATTCTAATTCCCTAGTACAATAATTTTTTGTGAGTTTTATTAATTTTTTTAGTTAATTGTTAATTGAAATTGATTAAAGGCTATAAATAAAAAATTTACTTAGGTTATCATTGTTTTATTTTTTTTAAAGAAAAATAATATACTGAATGATATTATTTGGTAATGCATGTGGGAAGAAATTACAATGTCTAGCCACAATCAGGTGATTGACCATGCATAGAAAACCACACCATGTGCCTCTTCCTACCGAAACTAATCACTCATGGTCAGTCTAATGACTAGCTAACCATTAGACACCCTGCTAGAGGAAGCATCCATGGTCAACCACTTGATCGTGGCTCCCATCCTGAGCTGACTGTGAACTCTACTCATAGTCATCCAACTTACTGTGGAAACCTATGAAGCCAAAACCCAATGTTTCTATTTACATCGATCATGCATTGAGATTTTTTGTGCCACTTTCAGAGGAGAAAAAAGCCTTGTACAACCCACCGCTCGAGAACCATCAGAACCATCAGCAACCTCACTAAAGAAGAATTTCCCCTACCACTTGAGCCTATAGAGAAGAAGTTATATTCATGCTCTAGCCCACCATTTGAAGGCCAAAATTGAATTCAAAATTCATCCAGTCCTAATCCTAATTTCAATCACATAAAAATTCCACCACAAATCACTAGTACAAATTTAAATTCATTCATGATTGAAGGAAGAAGATGTGTCATGAGGATTAATCTCGACTATTTGCTGAAACACATAGCATCCATCCAAATCTCACCTCGACACTAAATTTTATAAATAATTTTTCATCTAAACTACTTTTTATAAATATATCTCACTATCCCCCATTGTAAATATTCATCATCGACTTACTATATTCATCCCTCTATCAATTATCTTTATTTTTATTCCCTGTAATTTATTTTATGAATTTATAACTTAATGTTCACTCTGTTTTGTTAATGGTATTATGTTATTCTTCTATTCCCCAATTCTTCATGTTCTTATTTAACCCCCACATTGTAACATGGTATTTAAACTCCAAACCATGGATAACTAACCTGAGTTCTAGGTCCCTAGGGGATATTACACATGCAACCTATTCGTTATTTATAATCTGAATCCCATCCTTGATGTAGTAGAGAAATAGGGAGAAGCAGATTAATAATATTTATCTTCTCTCTCTGATGAGATGTTTCATTCTAAAATCTATAAAATCTTCTCTTCCTGCCTATCTTGGTTTATAGTGCGTACCATTGGAGTGTTTTGAATTGAGGGATGAACAACACATGATGGAGCTAGTTCTTGAGAGACTGAATGCCTCGATTGAGTGTGTTTACTACCTAATCACTATAGAGTAGGTGAAACTAGATATATCAGGGGATAAATCTTTTGTGTATGTTCATGAAAAAAATTTAGATATAGGATAGAAATTGAATAATTATTTTGACACCATTTTCAAATGAGAATCAAATGAAAATGAAGAATTTGTGTGATTGACCCTGGATCCAAACCCCTTTCACCCACTATTGTGTTGTCTTTTTTTCTCCTATCACTATTTATATTTAATCAAACACCAAAAAACAACTTTTTCTACTTAAATAATAAAGAAAAAATAGAAAAATAAATAAGTTCTAGGATAGTGAGACTCCCTACGCTTTTTCCTTGAGAGACAGCCCTAACCAGTTACTAGGATGCATTTGGAGTATAAATTCTATTTGAACGCATCCAGCGATAGTCGCACGCATCATGGTCTCTAACCCCAAACTTAAAGGTCCTACAACTATGATCAACATATGCCTTATGATAGTCTCTAACCACCCTCATCCTCTCTTGAACCAACTGGATCTTCACACTTGTTCTTTACACCACATCAGGACTAAGAATTGTTGACTCCACGACCTTCATCCAACACAATATAGAATGGAATAGTCACTCGTACAATGCCTAAAATGAGGCCACAACAATGGATGAGTGATAGATGTTGTTTTAGGAAAACTCGGCTAAATGTTAGTGTCATGCCCAAGTTCTTCCGAAGTCCAAGACACAAGTTCTCAATATATTCTTCAGTTTCTAGTTAGTCTACTCCATCTACCCATCTATCTGAGGGTGGAAAGCTATTCTAAGTCACAAATAGGATCCAAAATCATGTTTCAATCCCCTCTAGACTCATGGTGTAAAATGAGGATCCAAAACATAGATTATGGTCCTCAGTACCCTATGAATCCTAACCAAATCATCCACATATTTCCTTGATAAAACATCTATGACATTTGATTCATGGGATTCTAGAAAATGATCCAACTTCATCTATCGGTCCACTATCACCCAAACTACATAAAATTCTACCTATGATCAGGGTAACCCTATGAAAAATCTATCAATATGTCCTCCAATTTATTCTAGGTAAAATCCAAGTACCGTAACAATCCTCCAGGAACATGGCAGTCCACTTTCACCTAATGAAAAACTAGACACCTCACCACAAACTCTATCATTGGCTATTTTGTCATTGTCCACCAATGATTCCACCCCAAGGCATGATACTTATTCATCACACTAGGATGTACCAGTAAGGGTGAGTTGTGAAACTCAAAAAGAACCCCCTCACACATCTCCTTTGGTATAAACAACCTCTCTTAGAAAAACACCTGATTTTGACCATCCTCTGACCATCCATTAAGAGTGTCCTCATGGCCAATATGATCATGAATCACCTCTAACTCTAAATTCCCCCACTGAGACTCTTCCTCTTACTAAAATAAAGACGACTCCATGATCATCTGATAATTAAAACCTTGTACACTAGTCCCTATGATGTCAAGATGCATTGCTAGAATATCCTTTATTCCTTTCTAAACATCCAAAGACTCATGAGTCACATCTCCTAATGACTTTTGAACCAACGCATTGGAAACCACATTCCCCTTTCCTGGGGAGTTAGAGATGTCAAATTCATAATACTAAATAAAATTCATCCACCTCTGTTGTCATATATTTAGATCCCATTGAGTGAAAACATATTTCAAGCTATTGTGGTATGTGAAAACCAAAAAATGGTCCCCAATGTGATAGTTCTGCTAAAAATTTATCATAAAAACAATCTACACTAGAAATATATCATGGGTGGCATAGTTACACTCATTGGGATATTAATTTCTATACCCATACGATATTGTTTCCCTTTATTGCATCAACACACATCCCAATCCTAGTCACGACATGCCAAAAACTGCTCAAACAACACTCCCTCCTTAGGAAACTGAAGCACTAGAGCACTGACTAACTTCTAATTCAGGTAATCAAATTCTCCCTAACATTTATTTATCAACCCAAAATCCAGGTATTTCCTAGTCAAATTTTACATCCAAGATACAACATGGAATAAATTAGGCACAAATGTCCAATAATTGCCTATGAGACCCAGGAAACTGTGAACCCTTGCCACATTCCTGGGTTCTTCCCAGGAAAAAAACTGCCACATATCTCAATGTGTCCATTATCACACCATACTACAACACCAAATTTTTAAGCAAGTGAACCTCCCATGTCCCAAAATAACACTTGTATAACTTCCCATAGAGCTAGTGGTGTTGAAGGACCTACAAAACAGCTCTGAGATACTCGATGTGCTCCTCCTATAACATCAAGTAGATCATGATAAGATGAATTAATATAATGATGAAACAATATAATAACTCATAAAACATGGATTTCATAAGCCCCATGAACATGGATGGTGCATTCATAACACCAAACATCGTAACTACAAACTTGAAGTGACCATACCATCACTTGAAGTTAGTCTTCTGGATATCCTCATTCTTCACCCTCAACTAGTGATATCCAGATCATAGATCAATATTTGAGAACCAACTAGATCCTCTCAACTAGTCAAACTGATTTTCATTCCTCATTAGAGGGTAACGGTTCTTTACTGTTACCTGATTCAACCTATGGTATAGTCTATAAACAGACTCAAACAATCATCATCCTTCTTGGATAAAAACCCTAGTGCAACCCATGAAGTCACACTAGGTTGAGTGAAACCCTTATGCATCATATCATCCACCTATAACCTCTACTAACATATCTCTACAGGAACCATCCTATAGGGAGCCATAGAAATTGGAGATACATCCAATTGTATCTCTATCCTAAACATGAAATCGTGTCATGGGGGGTAGGGTCATAACCTCATATGAAAAAACATATAAGAAATCCTACACAACCTTGTGAACACCCTCTATCGGTGCTCCCACCGACAACTCCACTAACTGAGATAAAAGTGATTTCATATACCTACCCCATATCCAATAACATTTCTCACTAAGGAATTCCACTCTCTAGCCCTCCAAATTATAAAAAAACTCTCATCTAGAAGTAGTAAATGAATACACAAACAAAATACATCCAATCCATGTTGAGGATAGAAAAATATGGTTGTATATTTAACAAGAATAATTCCACCACTTACTGGTGTCACGTAATCACCAGTCTATATCCCTAGAACACATAAAACAAATAACTCTGAACTCCAACCAGTGTAGATAACACCAGAGGCACTAGAAGACTCTACACATCCATTCCAAAAGTATAGAACAAATTAAGAGAAACAAAAGAGTGTGGGGATTCTAAATAACACCAAGTAAAAACAAGGGTTGATGATAAACTAATCAAGCCTCGAACAACTGCTGGATATACTGGAGCTACCACCTCTAATGCATGTATCTGACCACACCCAGCTCATTTTGTCCTCTATTTTCATCCTCCATGAACACACTATAGACTAGGTACCTATGGATAGGGACTATCACAATGCTACCCTCATAAAACTCCATATTTCCTTGTCTAATGAACAATAATTAGGGGCTCATTCCCTAAAAATGCCTCGATGGAAACTACTACTGCTGAAAAGGGACCTGATTACCCATCTAAAACTAGCCTCCTTGAGTAGTCAAATACTGATATTGGATGTTCCCATGTCCCCTAAAGACATAACTAGGAAAATAAAATCCTTTATTATGGGCTTGAAAACCATATATTCTTAACGAATGGGGAAGAAAATATCATAATTGGTTCCCCACTGAATTCAAGCCTGACTGCCTGAACACCTGTGACCCACTTCTTGAAGCTATGCTCCTAAAAACACCCCACTATAAAATATCACATAGCTCACCTCCTAGAGGAAAAATTCACTCAACCACCTACACCTTATTCTTCACTTCCATATGCATAAGAATCTTGAATGGGGTGACCGCATACCTAATCACTGGGCAGAAATCCTCCTCCAAATGTTGCACTCTTGTTTCCTAATCCGATAAATCATTAGAGGAAGGTGTTGGAGGTCCTTGAATTCAATCCCAAGATCTTTCACACTCAAGTTCCCCTAGTAAAGGGAGGATATCTCCTGCCTTTTGGATAACCTCATAATTGATGATAGGAACTCCTCCCAGAACTCGCTCTAAAAGTTGGGCAATAAAACATCTGCCTCCAAACGGTTACCAAGAAACATCATCCCCCACTAATGAATAGCTCCCCATATCTGACTAACTACTAATGGAACCTAGAAATTTTCACAAATTGGACTAAAGGAAATATCGAGCTCCACCAGCCAATGCATTGTCTCTAGTTTAGTGACACTCCCCTCATACTTTACCAAAATCTTCCATTAAAAGGCACAAAAATACCTATACCATACCCAATCCACCTCTATTGGATCGATCCTATGATTATCTGTTGGATTAGCCTATTGAAACTCAACTTCCTGAGCTACTCAGGAATGATGAATATGATCCGTTCCTAAAAATAAAGGAGAACATCCAAAGATCGGTAACATAGAATTTAATAAAATAATATTTAATTCATTCATTTTATTTTCAAAAAATAACTCATTTTGGACATGAAAATAAACAATCATGATGCATGTACCTCTCCTAGGTCTTTACCCTAAAAATAATTCCATGTTATTTGGTCATTCACTAAGCACAGAGTTCATGCACTGGATCATGGGGGCCCAAAAATCTCTTGTCCTAACCAGTATCCCTAGCCTATGTCATGCACCAAGATCAACTACTATCATTTGCCTATCAACCCAATAAAAAACTCATAGTGAATAACTCCATACTCCATCCTATATCTCAACTAAAAACATTTGATACCACTCTATCATGTCCCCCTCCCTATAAAGATATTGTAATGTAATAAGAGACATATTGACCCATGAGTCCCACCTCCAGTAGGCCCTAGGTTAGAGACTAGCACAGAGAATATAAAAATATCACAAAATATGATGCATTAGAATCAATAAATAAAACAAGATCAGGAGATAGGATAAGAAATAACCAAGAAACTCTAATAGATAATATAATGGTACACCAAAAAACCATCCTATAATGCATGATAAAAATAAACCAATACAAAAAATCCTCCAATTATACAAAAATATAAGTCTTCTATAGTTACTCAAAATTATATCTAACCCAAGCAAGTAATATCCATCTCAGTACCTAACATCCTCATAGAAATATGAAAAAAAGCTTATATATTTTGGGTGAACATAACAGGTATACTCATTAGGTAAATAAGCAAGGTCTCAAGTTCACATATGAAAAGATCATGCTAATGTTCTAGTGAACAAAAAACATAACCAAGAAGTACTTATACATGTAATATAACCAATATAAACCTATCATGGATCATTCAAAACATCAAACATCTAATATAATAACATTGCATCAAGATCATAATAAAGCAAGGCACCCCATTGCTACTTCCCCATTGATTTTCTGCTCTCACACCCCAACGTCAAAAGTCATGTGATCCTATACCTTTTTTACATTTAACATCACATACCAACCATATATGATATGGGTCAGGTTTCATCCATACCTACCCCACCCTCAAAAGGTCTAGTATCTAGTGATAGCATTAGGAATCATCACATAATATCCACAACACAACGCATATTTCCTAAATACACCTAGGCCATTTCATCACATCTCTCAAAAATACTCCTAGGCCATCACATCATATCTCATCATATAACTAGGGAAATAAAGTATCATGAATGTGAATGACATAAACTCATTCCCTCCAACTACCATGAATGACCCCACTATATATCACATCTCATCACTTCTCACCACATCACACCTCACCTGAAAACACTAGAGCCATCATTTCACATCTCGCTTGAAGAAACCTAGTTCATCACTTCATAATTAATATTAGGGAAGAGGGAGTAGTCATTCATTTGTATCACCACAAAAATGGATGTTAGGGAAAACACTCGGAACCCATAACCTCCAAGGGTTGGTAAGGTTATCCAATTTAAGTGGGTCACATAAAGAAATAACATAAACATAAATGATATATAGACAACACACAATACCCAACTTATGAGTTCACATCAACTACACTAGCACACAACACACCACCACCACTATACCATACATAAACCATCAGAACCACTGCCACCACTATATGAAACACCCCACATCACCATCACAAAAGCCACACAATATTTTCCACTTTCATTTACAAGTTCACCACTTTATGGATTAATCAAGTTATGCTAAATTTAATTGCTAATTACCTTACTTTAATGTCCCAAAGTCCTTCTATTTTTATTCATTTTTGATAATCAAACTTTTAAGGGTTTAAGGGGAACCCTTAAATTGACCATAGGCTTCATGACATTACATAACCTGAAGGTCTTAGAAGAATTAATCTAGACTATAACTACTTGGAACTTCCCATCCCCAACTTCTACATTGTGATGTCATCTCTCCACCTTCACATGTCTATTTGGCTAGGCTTCCCATCATTAATACACCTTATCAACCAAGTAATCTCACCTCAAAAACCCAACATCTCATCCTCTGCATACCACCACTACTGGACAACACAACCGCCACACAACTCCATCACTGCATACCACAAAAAAAACCACATCGCAAACCACAACCACATCACACACCACTACCACATCATACAACACAACCACTGCGCACCACAACCATTGTACACCACATTGTTCAATTTCCCATGTCGCATCAATGACAACCAACCACCATTCCATAACCAGAAACATCACACAACCCATAAAATCACCACAACCACCACATGATGTCATGAAACACACAGGACACACACCAATGAAACCACATGTAACAAAAACACATTCTTTATTCCATAATTATTCAGTTTCTTTATCACATTACTTCTTAATTCAGCATGAGTATTATCAAATAGACTAGTATTCCATGGGAAACCATTTTATTATCCAAATATTCATTCACTAAACATTTATTTAGGGTGTGATCAAACAAAAACACAACAATGATCTTAGAACATATCATCTATAACACAAACAAGGCTCCCAATAACTGTTATTTTTAGTATTGGAAAAAATCATGCACAATTTCATCAACAAAATATATCAATACAGTAAAACATGTGATATATCTCCCATACCCATCAATTTCAATTATTCTAATTTATTATATGAGTATTCTGACCATTACTATCCACCCAAAGAAAATTATAACCATGAAAATCTCCCAGATAACACATAAACAAGTGATATTGAGTATCCCCTACCTCAAGAAATATTTTATGACTCACTATGCACCATAGGTAGAATAAGAAACTACTAAGAAACCACAACCACACTAGGAAATACAAATAAATCTCAATCACACCAAAGGGTTGTCAAAAACATAGTCCAACACACACCCAGATCTAAACAACATCACCGTAGTGATTCTTTAAGGAATAATGCAATAAAAACAATATTAGTTAGAGAAAAACTCACCACATATTTCCAAAACTCAACCATAAGAAATTGAGAATTGAAGTAAGGGGATATGAGATAGAATACCTCCTAAAATTCCTAGATTTCTTCCCAAAACCGAGAGAGGAAAAATATAAATAAGAGCATAATTGGATAAAGTAGCATTATAAATAACCTGGAATTTGGCTGATTCACATCATGAATTCCATATTCATGTTGTAAATTCCCCAGAAGCCTTGAAATACAAGCTGTGAAACCATTACAAGGATTGAATTTTCCATATCTTTGGTTTTTGAAGAAAAAAAATTATGTCGACTCAGCCTGAATTAACACATGTCGTGAATTACCCTTTCACAATATGAATCAATTTCACAGACTCCTCCATCACTGCATAGAAGTTGTGAGTTTAGAGAATAAACAAGCTATAAATCACTAACTCAAATTGTGAATTCCCCTTTAACAATGTGAATCACATACTACAATACTCTTTTATCTCTATACTCTACTGAACTCCCTTGAAACCTCCTCCAAACACCCTCCAACCACAAAAATAATAAAAGGTCCAAGAAGGAACATGATATTACACTTATAGTTTTATTAACTCTAGAGAGGGATGGAATCACCACTAACATAAAAAAGAGTTAAAATTAATTAACTCTAAGTGTACATGAACCATTCTCGGTATAAAAAACATGAGTGATAAAATTTAACATCAATGTTGTTAATAAATTTCATTCATGTGATTCCAAAATTAAAACCTTCTTTTAGTGGGTTTTCATAAAAAAATCAACTGATCTCATGTATTAATCTTAAAAAGAATTATAAACATTCAAGATAAAGAATTTCCTTCCCCCTTTTCAAATTTCCTTTCACTTTTTTGATCAAGTCATATGTATCTCCCTTTTAGAATTGATTTTTTATCTTGAAAATAAGAGAATTAAACCAACATACCTCAGTGATGAAAAGCTTTAAACATCATACTTTTAACATATAAAATTATTAGATGCATTCCTCACTAGAACTTCAGATATTAATAAGATATCAACTAAGATAGAGATATCCAGTGGTTGTTCTTCTGTTCCCCACTTAATAGATGTACTTTATATTTGTTTATCATGATTGGATTTCTTCAAGAATAAAATCTAAGAATCTTCTAATATTATTTGAAATGTTTTAAAAAGGAAACATAATTATAACATTCCTCCATGATGGATAACTTTCTAGCTCTAAAATGTTCATAACTTTCATCAAATTCAAGTCTCCCCCTGAATGCATGCTTCACCTTGAATTATTTATATAATAAACAAACATAATTTATATATGGTAATACGATGGTTCTTAAATTCTCCTCAATTACAACTATAGGGTTGAGAGTTGCTTCTCAACCCAGTTATCTTCTTAGATGGAAAAAGATTCTTCACATTTTCTATAAAAGTAGCATCAATTTTCTATGATTTCTCTATCTTTCTTACCTATTATAACTATTTTTTCCATATTATAAATCATTTTTTAGGAAAATGACCAGTCTATAATTTTTATGTAGACTCTTCTTCTTAATTCTAGAAGTCCCAGGTGCTTTACCTTTCTCCTTGAATAATTTTTATTGTATAGGAAAAAATCTTAAGAATTTTTTATATGAATGATAAGACTTATTAAACCTTGCACACACATATTTATCATTCATCAAGTTACCCTTTTAAGAAACTTTTCATATTTTTCATCAATATATGTTTTTCACCAAATAAATCTTGTTATTTCTTTTTAGGATTGATTCTTTCTTCAATTCTATCTTGCTTTCTTTATCATAGATGTTTATAAAAAATTCACAATGGGCCATGATGAGACCTTTCCAACCACAATTGGAGCATATTTTCTTTATTATGACACTATTCACATAATTCTTCACAAACTTCTTGGGAGTTGTTTTTTAAAACTTATTTTTTTTATATCCTAAGGTTGAATTTTCATCATATTTTCTTACTTGTTCCACTTTTTTTGTCACATTCTCCTCACATCAATAAATGATTTACACATGAATTTTATATACTAGAACTCATTATAAAAGTCACCATTTCTATTCCAATACTCACATAAATATTTAATATATTATTATCTATTCTTAAAATATTGTTTCATTTCCTATGTATTATGCATATATTGGGCATGTTTCCTCTTTTCTTCAAAATTTCTCCCCCTAAATGTAGAATTCAATAATTTTAATACAATAAAATGTTAGGCCAAAAATCTATTACATGATTCCCAAATTTAAAATAACACTAACAATAGAAAAAAAATATTGATTTATTATTTTATACTTTCTCTGGGGAACAAGAATTATTACACTTATTCACATCCATCTTTAAAGATGCAATAAGTTCCTAATAATTTTTATTCACTAGTTTTTTTTCCATATTTTAAAGTTGAATCCACACTGGTCATCAAAATAGAAATAGTATGCATAGATTTATTAGGAAAAAGTGTTACCTTTTTTGGTGATCCTATGGAATATTTATCCTTATAAAATCACAGTATCTTCTTTCCACTAGGTCAAGTATTTTCAAGTATGAGACTCTTATCTAAATAATTATTTGTAGTAATTCTTTTCTTAGTAGATTGGTAAGTATCAACATGTGTCTATCCTATATTTCTATGATTTTCTTCTAATTCAAGGAATTTAAAGTTGATATAAATCTTCTCATCTTCAACTTATTTTAGGATTTATTCCCATTAAATCTCCATATTATAAATCTCATATTTATACACTTGATTTTCCTTCAGTAACAAACTATCATGATCCTTAATAATTTATGATTTTACCTCCATATAATCATCTTTTACATTAATATATATATTATGTATCTTTTCCAGTGCATGTAAAACTTCTGTAAAAACAATTTCTCAGTCATCCTTCTCACATAAAATCTATTTCAATTATTTTACAATCAAAGAACATTTTTTTGTTGAAAAGTGACACTAATTATTATTTTTCTTCTTCAACCATGGAGACTTTTTTTTAATACATAATTAAATTATATTCCTTTTCTTTGTTAAGTTGTAATATAATTTTCTAGTTATGAACCTTCCTAGACAATGCTTTTTCCATTTCATTATCTTCCTCTTCAAGAAATAATTTTTCATCCCAAAGTTCCTTGAAAACTATGATCATACATGTGACCACCTCTATAGTAACTTTCTTAAAATTATCTATGATTTCATAATTGAACACCTCTTCATCAAAACATGAATTTGATTCATAATAATTATAATCAACTAACTATACTAATCAATTACCAGTCTAAGTGAATTCATCTAGAAATTGATATTCATTCATCTTATTTAGCTTCTTTGCCACTCTTTTCTTCTTATTTTTTTAAGTCCTAACTAAAACATCAAAATTTATAATATCTAGAGTAGATGTAGACTTTTCCATATAAAGATCTAATGAATCATTATTAAACTAAAATATAAACTTCATATAATTCATACTCAAATCATGAAAGTTCCCTTCTCATTCGCCTAAATAAATCCAAACATCATCATGTGAATGTAAAGGTCTAGAAAGACTCATAATGAATGCATGTAATATCTTCATGAATATAGAGTGATTACTCTTATTTGTTTCACTATCAAACATATCTCACATATAAGATTTTATCTCATACTAAATAATGGTGATGTACATGGGTATTTATAGAAAACTTCACCAACCTAAAGCTATGAAATTTGTAGGCAACCACTCATTTCATTGACTCCAACTAAAATTGCACACCAACTCATTTCTGCACACAAAAAATTAACATGATGGATCGATAATCATGAAATTACATGATTTATTCACTTGATCTTACGGTTAATTATTTATCATAGCTCAGAAAATAGTTATCGGCATGTGATGTCTTCTACTAATGAAACACAACATTTTCATGGGATGAGTTTGATCACAATGTCTTGATAACATCATGACATACATATCTTCTAACACATACAGAACACCCATGGGTAGTCGAGGATGAAGACAAAATCAAGTGGCTTGATATAATGACATAGACACAATAGATTATACGATACCATTTCTTTACATATGTTTTAAAGATAGATGAACAGTAATTGAATGCTTCTTATCCCACATCGATCATTCATTCATTCATATATTTTCTTCTTAATAATAAAATCCATGATTCTATAGATACAATATGAATCACCAAGGTCTAATCCTGGACACACGATCTTCTTATGGACTATGCCTCCATGTTCTAGTCCACTTACTTAGGCCTCTTATGCACTCTCACAAGCTCACACTCCGATAAGCCTTATGAGTCCCACCTCTTCCATTCCACTATACAGGCTGTGTGATTTATCTCCCTAGTGTGGTTGTGAACCTCCACCCACAATGTGGGGTTGAGATATATCATATCTTATATGATGTTTGAAAAAAAATTGTAAGGAAAATTATAAATAATATATAGAGAAAAATAAATATTGAATTTATAACACCAAGCCTTCCCCAAATTCTTCTAAACATTATTATAAATAATGTGCTCGCACAAAAATACTTTGGAACATGTCTTGGTCTTTAAGAATAGTTTGAAAATCTTCACATTTATAACTCATTGAATTTTCATCATCTTAACTTATTGACATCAAATTCAACTTCAGAAAATCACTTGGGTTCTTAAGGTTTACCCCCCCAAGTGGGACTTGGGAATTGATTGTTTTTAAAAGAGAAGTACCATATGTTATTGGAAATCTGATGGTGGGTAGAGATTTTTGAATTGAAACACCAAAAATTTCTTCTTCTAGATTAAATTCCTTATATATTGTTACTAAAGAATCCATGGATATAATATACCAAATCCACTTATTTATCAATAAGGTACAACTTTCTTGGTAAGGGTATGATAAAGTGTGATTCCTCCTTCTTGGTTGTCACTTTCAAAACCTCTTAATCTTTATCAAATTATTTCTTCATGATTTCGGCATAAATGGAATAATAAAAGGGAAACTCATAGTCTAATTCTACTTGAACTAAACAAGACGAATCAAAATCCAAATATTCTTATTCAATGTAGGAAACTTGTGTCTCAGTTTCCTCAGGTAAAATAGCTTTGATATCCTTATGTAATACCTCCAATAAATGTTCAACATGTTTTAGGATCTCCATATGTCCCTCACCAAGTGCATATTTTTTTCTTCATCTTCCTCCATGGAAAAACATGAGTTGGTTCAATCTGAAAATTCAAAAAAAAAAAGAGTTGATGATTAATTTAGTTTCAATAAAAATGGATGATAATGAGTTTAATTAAACATCATCAACATGAATTAGTTTGGATTTAATTTCTTCTTCAGAGGAAATTGATTCTTATAGTTGAGTGGTAGTTATTTGTACTTCCTAACTGAAAACGAAGCCATGTTTTGAAATGTTCCTATCATGGGTTGTGGTAAAAAACATTTCCTAAGTTAAAATACAGTATAGTGGTAAACCTTGGTTATCAACAGATATGAGTTCACAAAAATAAAGTTGGTCACTTTAAATTAGTGGAAAAGGGGGTGTTTTTGAAATTATTTGATTTTGAAAAAAAGAAAGTAATGAAAAAAGAGATTAAAAATAGATTGATTAAGAAAGTGAATAAAAAAATGACATGATAAGGGATATTAGGTCAGGGTTGGTTTCTAATTTTAATGTTATTATAGTTCCATGTTATCCAATCCTCTTCTTATAGATCAATTAAAGTGATATTCCAAAATTTCTTGATCACACTAACTTGTTTAAATGGTGATCGTGAGAATAAACCTTTCCATGATCTCAGTTTTTTCTACCTTGATTTTAATGTGTGGGAGATATTCATTGAATACCCTCAATTGACTTAGGAAATAACTAAGAAGGTCTTGTTTATCCTAAACAATAAACAGTATCCACTACCCCCCATACATAATGACGATTGCTGAGTACTGCACCACTAAGCCCTAGTTTCTTCAAACATATATAAACCAAAACCTAATGAAGGGAGATAATTATCATTTACAAAGACAATAAAAATAACATAATTTAAAACCAAATATGATTTTACTTGAAAATTAAAAATCTTACACTAGTATGAATTTATGTTTTCATGGAGGTGGAGTTTGGGTGACCTATATTTGGCGGTCACTATATTTTTTAACCCCCTTTCTAATTTTCCCTCTCCCCCCATTCACCCATCCCTAACCCCATGATCCTCTCCCCTCATTCACCCTCCTACGACCCCGAGACACCCCTACAACCTCATGACCCCCCCTATGCACAACTCCATCAAAAAGTTCCACCACCATCAAACCATCCTGGACATGTTTCACCACACCATAGATCCCTCTTGTCCCACCTCTGTTGAACCCTCCCAATCCATCGCGCCCCGTCGTAAAACCCTCCTGCCTCCGTTGAGTCATCCTGCCCCTGTTAATCCATCCCTGCCCTATCAAGTCTAATCGTATAACCCCTACCTTTGAGTCCCTACACCTTCATGGATCCACAATCCATTCTCCCCCTTTACCCATGGTCGAGTCCCATATAGGTAATTTGTTCTTTGAATTCTGCAATTTGAGTATTTAATTTGGACAACTTACTCATTTCTTCTGGATGGTTCAACAAAACTACATATGATCATTAATTCTTGGTCTAAATTCTCTAACATGATTGTTTGAAATGATAAACTAGTCCTCTAATAAATCATCATCATTTCATAATCAATTCCTAGAGGGTGTGTTCCTTCACTCATAATACTATTAGGATAATGCTGTTTGAAATCATCTTTCAATTGGTCAAGAAACAAAAATGAAACAATTCTTCCAACCGATTCATCGGAAATAACAAGAAAAAAAATTATTATCAATAAAAAAGTTAAATGTATGGCCATCACATTAATATGTACACTTGATGGCATTTGAAGGAAGCTTCTACAATCATATAATGATAATAGTGCTAAAATTTCTTGTGTATGGTTTGTGTTCTACAAGAACAATGGTTCCTTTTGCAGCAAATCTATATATTAAACATTTCTCATTCATGGTAAGTTCTTTCTCTTCATATATATTTTTAATATTTTTATTCATTGGATAGTTAAATTCTAATTTTCTTATTTTAAAATAATTGAAAAAATTTAAAGAACTTTTACCTTTGTATCATCATCCTTATTTTTTTGAAATTTTTTGACATGAGAGAGATATTTTTTTAACACTCTTTATCTCATTCTTCATCATATTTATTGTAATTATTAAAATCTTCATTCTTATACTTCATTTTGGGTTTTCTCATTGTCTTGGATGAAATGTAATTCTCTTATTTTAACTTCTTCTTAAATGAAGGGGATTTCTTATCTCATATGTAGCTTGTGTAATTTTTAGTTCATATTTAGAGAGTATACTTAAATATCTTTCTTTAAATGAGGAAACATTGGTATCAAATATATTAAGAACAAACCATAATGTATTTTTCAACATGGTGGAGTTCTCTAATTTTCTCCAAATCTGTTGATGATTTATGTAATTTCAATGAAAACTTTTTAAAAATTCATAAACGGCTTCATCATTATCCATTTTCATATCTTCAAACCTATCACTCTTTTTTTAGTATAGATTTTTTACAATAACATTTTTTCATGGATATTCTAAAGATTATCCTAAGTATCTTTTATAGGATTTAATACATTCACTTTGTTATGATTATTTTTTTCATAGGGACACCATGATAGAATTCCATTACTTTACATTGAATTAAATATTATTTTTATGAATAAGTATAATGGGACAATATTTCTCAATATATGTGAGGATAATAGGGGAATCGTTAATTATACTAGATCCATATTGTACACATTAGAATTAAAACCCAATGAAAAATATCTTTAGGAATCTCCAATATGGTTCGTCATTAATAGATTGATATTATCATCTAGACTAGAGTTCAATCATATATAAGTATATAGATTTATTTTATAAAATAACTCTTGATCATAACATATGTCATGATCATTCGGATTTATATAAATGAGTATATTATCCTTTAATAATGCCAATTCATTATTATTTAGAAGTTATTCATGGTTGGTATTTCTCAATCTATAATAATTATATTCTCTTCAAAGAAACATCATTTAGATATTCTCAATTAACATAGTATGGGATCATTTCTATTTTTGAATATTTGAAAGCCTATAAATTTCAGTTTTGAGATCGTTATTTAATGCAGGTTAAATATCACCCAAAAAATGTTTTTGTATCCCATATTAAAATATTGAAACTATTATATTCTTGAAATGTAAAAAAATTCTATTCAAATATCTTCTCCAATATCCCTTTATTTTATTTAATTTATTTGTCCTTAAAAATAGATTTGAACTCTCTTGTTTTTAAGTTTTAATGATATGTTTTCTTTAGAATTTAAATAAAATATTTAAATTATTTTCTTTCTATTAAATACATATATGGATAAGATCTGTATTGATATTCATGATAAGTTTTATGATGAATATTATGAGGGTATTAAAAAATTTATGCATTTCACAAATGGATTTCAAAGTAATTTGATTAGTGTTCCATGAAAAAAATGTGAAAATAGATAACTCTTCAAACAAGATAGTGTTAGAGAACATCTATTTTTGAATGGGTTTTTGAAAAACTATAAGACATGTACACATCATGGAGAAGGGAATGTTTCATGTCACCAATAAGAAAGTATTTATATGGATGTTGATTTGAGAATAGTTGATCCAATGAACATAATGCTCAGTGATATGACGTGTCAGTTTCAACCAGAAGACGGTAATGTCATAAATGACAACGTTGGATGGAGTAATCCCTATTCTTCTATAGAGGGAGAAGAATTGAAATTATTGATGATTTACATAAAAAATTATGTCATGGATGCACTAAATTTAGTAAATTTTCATTCATAATTGAATTGTTTCACTTGAAGGCTTTGAATCAGTGGTCAGACACCACATTCGACATGTTGTTGGTATTGTTGAAGAAGATACTCCCTATTGGAGAGAAGATTCCAGAGTCATTATATCAAGATCACAATTTGATTGATGATCATGTTTTTATATATTATACCATTAATATGTGACACAATAATTGTATGTTGTTCAGAAAATAGAATGCACAATTAAATACTTGTACTATTTTCTATACATCTAGGTGGGAGGCCAATGATATTAATCATGGTAGTTAGATTCTTCCTAGAAGGGTATTGAATCAAAGGAAAGAAGTTTCTACTAAGAAGATCCATTATTTCCCACTGAAATAGAGATTTAATAGATTCTTCATGTTAGCTAAAATTACAAAATTGATGACTTGGAATTCATAGAGAAATAAAGAGGTTGATAAATTAACTCACTCAGAATATTTTTTGGCATGGAAATATTTTGATCAAAGACACCCAGAATTTTCTCAGAATGATCTTAATGTTCAAATGGGTTTGAAAATAGATAGTATTAACCCATTTAGTTCCATGGTTGGTGCGGAACATAGTATGTGTCCAGTGTCGTGGGTTCTATACAACCTTCCCCCATGGGTATGTATAATTTTTTTTTGTTACTTTTGACTCTAATTGATGAACCGAGAGGACCTAGTGATAAAATTAATGTTTATATGAAACCTTTGATTGATGATCTGATTTTTTTTAGAAATATGGTGTAATGACTTTTGACTTTGCATCTAATGAAATTTTTAGACTCTGGTCCACTTTGTTATGGACAATTAATGACTTCCCACTGTATTTTAACTTATCAGGTTAGAGTACAAAACGATAATTTTCCTACCCTTATTGTAATAAAAGTAAGAAATACATATGGATTAAGTATTATAGAAAGTGGGAATATCTTGGTCACAAATTCTTTCTTCCTCCATTGCATAGGTTCAGAAAAGACCATGTGTCATTTAATGGGAATAGAGAGCATGACCCATCACCACAAATAATGTATGGGGTTTAAATTTATGCACAAATTGATCAAGAAACCATCCGTAAAATATATGATTTTCAAGATTTATTGGATCCTACATTGCCTTCCATTCTTACTAAAAATAATTAGAACAGTCATAATTGGAAGAAACAAAGTATTTTTTTCAAATTTCCTTATTGAAAATATAATATTTTAAAACATAATTTGGATTTGATTCACATTGAAAAAAATGTATGTGATAATATATTGTGCACTATTTTAGGCATAAAGGGGAAATCAAAGGACAGTGCCAATGATTATTGTGATTTGAAATAAATGGGATTGAGAAATCCTTTACATTTAAAGTTGGGTGACAATAATTGGGAATACATGCCTACTTCATAATACACAATGAGTAAAAAAGAGAAACACACATTTTTATCAATTTTTAAGATCGTCAAGGTGCCATATGGTTATTTCTATAATACTTCTAAGTGTGTCAATATGATGAGAATGAAATTGCAGGGTTTGAAAAGTCACTATAACCATATTCAACATCAACCTTTAATTCCTATTGAAATTTCTAATTTCTTACCTACCTAGGTTGTCGAGCTGTTGATTGAAGTTTTTAATTTTTCTCATAAAGATCTATTCAAGGAATCATCACATGAGTTATTTGAAAAAGTAGTAGGATAATATTGTACTTCCATTATGTCACCTAGAGAATCTATTTCCATAGTCTTTTTTTTGATGTCATGGTTCACTTGACTATGCATTTAACTGGTGAAGTTGTTGTTAGAGGTCCCGTGTAATTTAGGTGGATGTATCCAATAGAGAGATACTTAAATACATTGAAATGGTATATGAATAAGAAAGCTCATCCAGAATTTTCGATTTCCAATGTATATTTAATGGATGAGTTTACTAATTTTTGAGATTCCTATATTGATGAGGTTGAAACAAAGTTAGATAAACCCTCCCATAATAAAGAGGGTCCAATTGAAGAAGGGATAACGTTGGATATGCACAACTATGAGTGGGTTCAAGCTCATCGATATATATTTTCCAACACTTTATTAGTTATTCTATTGATACAGTAAGTTTCATAGTTTATATGTCTTATGTTTGATATTTATTTCATTACTTACCTTTTATTGTTTTGTGATTTAGGATGAATATTGATGAGTTGAAATGTGAAAGTCCATGTACAAATGACTATAAAATCCAAAAACATCATTTCAATATATTTTATGAGTGTTTCAAGAATCATGTACATATAAATAATTGATTTAGTATTTTTATATTTCAACTTAGTTGTATTTTCACAATACTTTATCTATTGAACTATGTGAAATTTACATATTCAAAAGATTCATGATTTAAGTACCCATACTGTGAGAGAAGCACTCAACTAACAAGCTGATGGCCCATTTATTATAGCTTGTCGCTACAAGACTTTGAATGCTAACATATCCTGATTCTGTATTAGCGATGTTGATGTGAAACAATCCATACAAAATAGTGGTGTTGGTTATTCTTTTGTTGATGCAGGTTATTATTATGGATTGTTGAGGGATATTATTGAGGTTTTTTATGGTTGGGGATTAAAAAATATATTGTTAAGGTGTGATTGGGTTGATCTGGTTCATGGAATTAAAGTTAATAACTTCTAATTAACATCATTAAACTTTAACAATATTATAAAGATGACTGGGTAAGCAATGAGTCCTTCATACTGACATCACAAGTAGATAAAGTTTACTTTATCGACATTGATTTTAATTAGAATGTTTTATAGAAAATGTCTAGAAGAGGGGGTTTTCTAATTTACTGAGAGGAACCTAATGTAGTCACCTTTCTAGATCAAACACTTGACCAAACAATAGTGTATATATGAAATAAAGATATACAATAGTCCATAGAGACAATTGAAAGAGATACAATAGACTTTCATGATTAGTGAAATATTGTAATTATTTTCCTAGTTATTGTTTATAAAAATATTTACGAGTTATATTTATAAAAATTTCTTGATTTAACTATAATTTTTTTTATTAATGTAGGTATGCTATAGGGTAGTTAGAGTGGTTCACTTGATGTTGTCAGTATGTATGTTTTTATTTTTATAAATTAATTTATTTTAATTTTTTGTGAATATTTCCCTAATTGTTTCTAATTTTTAATTAAAAATTATGTTATATTGTAATTACATTATGAATTTCTATTTATTAGGATTTGGTGCGTCTTATAGTTGATGAAGGGGTCCTGGTTGAGGGGTTCAATCCTAGAACTCTGGAGCCCGATTGGATGTGTTATTTGATGACACATTTCATCCAATTGGAGAAGGTGCAACTGCATTGATTCATCAATTTGGGCATATGATACGAGGCCCACAAATATTCTCTCTGATGAATCATGACTGGACTTCTTTTTACTAGGATATGATTGACAGATTATGGAGGAATGTTTAGGTAAATTCAATGTTTAATTTTTCATGATATTATATTTATTATTATTGCAACTATAGACTATTTTTTTAACAAGATAATTTGACATCCTGATCAGATGAGTTTCTGGTAGTATGTATCGCCAAATGCTGAAAATTATCTAAGGATTTCAAGGGAAGGGTGAAGAGAGATCACTGGATACCATTTTCTGGTGTTCCATACATTCTACAACAAGTCTCTCTAGGCATTCTTCCCATGCAATGGCAGGATTTTGGTTGCATTTTGGTTGAGGGAGGTGATGATGGTAAAATTTATTAATTTTAATCTTCAAATGACTTATTTTCCATATGTCTATTAACTAAATACATTGAATTTAGACTGATTCTGCTCATCATTCATGTAATCGGGGGATGCAAGGCATGCCTTCTAGACTTGGTACTTGACATGTGTCACATCTCAGACATGATGTAAGTTTAGAATTAACTATTCATTCATATATTAAAAATATTATATCATAATATGAATATAAATATGTATTTTGTGGACCCCTTTATTATAGTTACACCAGAAAGGTGAGCCGACCGATCAGATGTTAATATGGGTGAGGACTCATAGGGCAGGTGATCTCGATGTTGTCGGTGTTATAGTAAGAAAATTATTTAGTAAAAAAGTATTTTTATTTCATAGAAATTATTCATATTTGTTCATTAATTCATTATTTATATTCCATAGGCTCAATTTGATACTCAGTTAGCAGAGTTTCCAGAGGAGCAACGTTGTAGTACTGTGCAAAGAGATGAGATATTTCAGTGTGTTGTGGGGCATGACAGTCATGGTTATTCTTTTACTTATGGATGTGGTGTCCCACAATGTGCAGTTATTAGAGAAGAGGTGATGGGTGTATGTAGATATGTAGGGATGCACACACATATTGATATATATGCTTCCATGCAGGTTATGTAGCACAATACGAATGAGCAATTTCAGCAGTTACATGTAGATTATGAGGAGAGATTATCACAGATGCCAACATGTATCGATGATGTGATGATGCAACGTCTTGTTGATGGTACAAAAATGATTTGATAGGTAAAAAAGAAAATAAACCATTCTAATATTGACTTTTATTGATATGTTTAAGGTACATAATATTTAAATATATTGTGGGATCTGGATATAGCTGGTAGAAATCGCAGTGAGATTGGTGATCTAGATAAGGATGAACCTCAGGCATGAGGTGATTTACATTACCATTTTAACATCATACATGAATTTGGAATTAATAATTATTCCCAAACCTTTAGTTCTAATTAAAACTTTGTGTTTTATTGTTTTAATTATTTTAATTTAATTCATTCTTTTAAAGTTTACTTGATTATTAATCATGATATATTACATAACACTTCAATTTATTAAGATTTATCTTTCTTTTAAGTTTAATTTACTAGTTTTGGAGTAGCCCATTAAAAATGAGTAGTTGGTTGATGTCTTGGTTTCAACTCTTATAAATTTTAGTATTATTCAGTCCATTGATACCACTAGCCCGATTGAGCATCCCACTTTTGATGAGAAGTACACTCCTGTGGAGGACACTAGGAGGGAGCATAGGGATGGAAATCCAGAGTCTTAGGATTTCCCTGCTCTCCTATTTAGGTGTATTTTTGAACTATTTGTGTTTTAAATGTACTTATTTCCTCTTGTGATTATTATATAGCTATTTCATATGACTTGAATGGGTATATGGACCCATTTTTTCACCCTCCTTCTTTCATGTGCTTTGCTGTTTATCTTTTTTTAAACTCGCCACTTTCAAGTGTAGGAATTTTGTATATAAGGACTCACATCCCTTTTTCATAGCTTAATGAAGGTTTCCAGATCCACCACAATCAATTTTCATCACATAATTCTTTAGAGAAGGTTTTTCTATCTTGTATTTATTGTTTTAAGAAACATTTTCCATTGGTTTCATGCTACTATTAGAGAAATTTTAGAACAACCATGGAAATAGAAGTGATGGTTTTAGATAGAAATCATTGAAATTTAATTTCTTGTTTACTCCTAAATATAATTTTCAAAGTCATATTGACCATAAAATATATGATCAAGATGAAAAAAACTAGTGAGTGAATTGGGAAATGGTTTGGCAGATGGCAAGTCAATCGGAGGTTTCGTTTAACCGCGATGATGGTAAACGCAATTTTGATGTCATAAAACTCCAAAACGGACATTTAAAGGCCGGATACATATAATAAATCCTCTTAATGACTTTAAATCATAGTAAAACTATCTAATTCTTATTTTTTACATGTACGAAGAGATATTACATCAATTGAACATGTGGTGTGCACGATACAACTGAATATGTAGGTTTTAAGGGTTTGGATCCCTTTAAAAAGGTGTGTCGAGTGGTTAAAATAAGACCAAAAACATTGGAATACCATGAAATTAATCTAAGACAATTTTGGAGTGAATTTTGTATTGGTCGAGTAGACGATACATCAATCATAGGTGTCGTTTGACATCAATGATGGAAAATGCAATTTCGGTGCCATAAAACACCGAAACATATGTTTAACAGTCACATCTATATAAAACACCCTCTAAATGACTTGAAATCATAGGAAAATCACATAATTATTATTATTGACATGTATGAGGATACAACACATCAATTAGACATGCATTGTACATGGTACGACTGAATATATGGTTTTTAAGGGTTTGGTGCCCTTTAAAAAGGTGTGTTGGGTTGTCAAAACCAACTGAATTACCTTGTAATGCCATGAAATCAGAAGAAAAAAAATGTGGAGTTAATTTTGAAATGGTCTAGTAGAAATCATGTCAATCAGAGTTTTCATTTGACCGTAGTGATGGAAAACGCAATTTTGGTGTCATAAAACACCAAAAAGAACGTTTAAAGGTAAAATCTATAGAAAATAACCTCAAAATGACTTCAAATCATAGTAAAACTATATAATTATTATTCATTATCTGTATGAGGAGATGGAACATCAATCAGATATGCGGTGTGCACGGTATGACTGAATATGTGGATTTTAAGGGTTTGAAGCCCTTTAAAAAAGTGTGTCAGGTGGTCAAAACTATCTGAAGAACCTTAAAATTCCATGAAATCAGCCAAAAAATACATGGAGTGAATTCTGAAATGGTTGGGCATAGGGTACGCCAATCAGAGGTGTCATTTGACCACGGTGATGGAAAACACAATTTTGGTGTCATAAAACACCAAATAGGATGTTTAACGGTCGAATCCATAGAAGACTACCTCAGAATGATTTGAAATCATAGTACAATAGTCTAATTATTATTTGTGATGTGTATGAGGAGAAGGAATGTCAATTTAATGTGACGTTTGTGTGATATGACTAAATCCGTAGTTTTTAAAGATTTTATGCCCTTTAAAATGGTTCATTGGGTGGTCAAAACCATTTGAATGACCTCAGAATGCCATGAAATCAGATGAAAACAATCATGGAGTAAAATTTTAAAATTTTTGGGTAGAAGGTATATCAATCAGAGGTCTTGTTTGACTGCAGTGATGGAAAATTCACTTTTCATGTCATAAAACACTAAAACATGTGTTTAATAATCAAATTAATAGAAAATGACCTCAGAATGACATGAAATCACCAGACAACCAACTTATTATTATTGGTGATGTGTACAAGAAGAGGACACATCAATCAGACATGTGGTATACATTGAATAATAGAATAATCAATTTTAAATTTTTAAAAATCTATTCAAAATTATTAATATATTTTCAAAATCAAATAACTTTGATCCATTGTACTAAGCTTGAATTTAAATATTTTATTTCATTTCAATTATTAGTTGGGTTGTTTTTTTTTGTAATAATTTTTTTATAAATTTTTTATAAATTTTTCTAATACAGTTATTCAATTATGGATGTGGAGTTTGGAAGATGAAGATATGAAGAGATTTATATGCCCATGAGTTTAGATATTTTGGAAATATTTTTTTTGTATTTTTGAAATATAGTGGTTTTTTTAATGTGATTTTAAAAAAAATAAAAAACCTTATAGAGAGCTCCACTTTTTGGTCACTATAAGTTTTACCTAGTCGAGTTATAGGAATCGCCAAACAGTAGTTGCTATAGCCCATGTCCATCACCTCTATAGCATCCACCAAATGGAAGATTCTATAGACAACACCAATAGTCCTAAAGATTCCTCTGTTTGGAGGACTCTTGGTGGCTGCTATATCCCTTTAGCGATGGCTTTTGGTGGTTGAAAAAAGCCTTTATTTTACTACTTCAATTAGAATATTGAAACCAACATAATAGAATAATGAAGTGGATTTTATACCATGAAGTTTAAGAACTCAAGAATTACAAAAATAAAACCTCACCTTCCCCAATACCACATAATTTTGTCCCTCCATGTGAAGTTTATATGAGTGGAATTATGAAGAAGAATCCATTAAAAAAATAAAAGATAAAAGGAAAAATATTCTTCTCTAGAATCTATATGCTGAAAGTTTGATTATTTTCTACCCACCAACCGGTTGAAAAATTCTATGAGGTATTATTAAGAGTTATTAGTAATTTTTTTATATCTATCCAAAATATTTCAAATCCTTTTTACATGTGTAAACAAAGTTTATTCCTAAATTACTAAATCTCTCTTTTTCTAACCGAAGAGACTCTTTATCTTTCTCCACTTTAACATGTAAAACGACTTCTTTAATGAGAGAATATTTACTTGAAATTAAATTTGAACATGTACCTTGGATTAATATTTCATATCGAAATATAATTACCTCATTCATTGTTGTGTATCCTAGGATATTCCTCATTTAATGAGAATTGGTCAATTCTGTTGGCCAAAAATATTTTCCATATTGACTGATTTATTTATGCACCATAAAATTCTAATTATCACTGATTCAATTTGAAGAAGTTGAATTCCACAGATAAAGAAATACTCTAATAAATGAATTCATCAATTTGGATCAATATTTAAGAAGCTATTCTTGAAATATTAAATTGATATAAAACAATAAAAATTATAGAATTAAGAAATTTTAACATTTACGCACAAAATATACCTAAAATAAAAAATTAATGAAATTAATCTCAAATTGATAAATTAGAATGGATTAAATCATTGAAATACATATAAAAAATAATTTAAATATTATCTCTATCACAATCCTGTCTAAACTCAGGAATTAAAATGAGGGTATAATTTGGAAACAATGGTCCTCATAACTCCATGAAGTCGCAGCACACCATCCATGCACCGTCACGCTAGAACATCCAAGGAACTCATCACTCAGATCTCTAGAAAGTGATTTGACTTTATCAATCAATCCAATATCACCCATATATCATAATTTCCTCCTTGATATCGTGGAAACCCAATGATGAAATTCATCAAGATATCTTCACACTTCCACTCATGGATATCTAAGGGTTGCAACAAACCACCAAGAACATGATTCTCTACCTTAACCAATTAATAGACTATCAATCACACCATAAACTCCATCATTATCTTATTTATGATTCACCACCAAATATTCCTCCTAAAACCATGATAAATCATATTTATTCTATGATATATTGTTAAAATTTATCTATAGAACTAACTGGGGACTCCCACACGCACTACCGATGGAACAAACATCCTTCCTTGTAATATAACCTAATGGTGAGCATAATTTGAAAATCACTCTAGCTCATCTCCATGAATGATATGGTCTCATTTCACCTATAACTCTTGGTATATTCTCTAAGACTCCTCTACTTGTTGCGACAAGGCATGAACCACTATCTTATAAAACAATATTTCTCTATAATCAACCTCCTATGATCTAGGATGCATAGGTTCAAATTCCCCCATCACCATATAATCATCATCTAACTCTTGAATTACTCCATATTAATTCCAAATCAGCACATCTGCCTCAACATATCATGTCCTAGATGTATAGGATATCTTAAATCCATATTCCAATAGAAACTCTATCCACCATAAATTTTATAGATTTAGGTCACATTGAGAAAAAATATACCCCAAGATCGTATAATCTATAAAGTCTACAAAGATTCCCTGATGAGGTAACGTCCTAAAAAATTTAGTAAAAACACCACTTTTTTCATCTTTGGGTCATGGGTGGTAAAGCTAAATTCATGAGGGTGTAATTTTCTAGACCTATAAGAGATCATTTCCAACTACTAAATTAAGACACATCACAATCCCAAATGAGAAGCGTCATAGAACACCTCAAGAATCACACCTTCCTTAGGCATTTGAAGAACTAGTGAATTGATTAGCTTCTATTTTAGGTAGTCTAATGTTTCCTATAAATAATCAGTCCAAAAAAAGGATCAATATTTCTTGATTAGGGATTTTAATGGGATAAAATCTGATATAAGATAGAGAAAAACCATCGATAATAACCTATGAGACCAAGAAATCTATGAACCTCTCTTAGGTTTTTGAATTCTACCCAAGAAATAACTACTTCAACATTCACTGAATCCACTGCCACTCTATTTCGAGACACTAGATATCCTAAAAAAGGCACCTATCACACCCATAACTTATATTTGGTCATTTTCCCATTAAATGGTGGTGTTAAAGAGTCTGCATAACAATCCTCATGTGATCTTCATGCTTATAATCAAACTTTGAGTATATAAGAATTTCTCCATTGAACACAACTATGGACTAATCTAATAAATCACAAAAAATGGAGTTCATGAGTCCCCTAAACGTTGTTAGTGTTTCTTTGATACCAAACAACATAACTACATAATTAAAATGTCTATACCTGAACTATAAATTAGTCTTTGAGTCATCCTCTTCCTTTACCCATAAATAATGATATCAGGACTGCATATTAATCTTAAAAAACCATCTATACCCTCTCAAATGGTTAAAGTGATCATATATCCTTGGAAGAGGGTAATGATTACTGATCACCTAATTCATCCTATGATATTCTATACACAAAATCAAACTATCATTTGAATTATTAGTGAAAATAATTAGATCTCCTCATGGTGATGTATTAGGTTGGCTAAAATTTTTTGTCCACATATCATCAATCTAGATTCTCAACTCACACAACTTGGAATATGAAATTCGATAAGGATCCATCAAAATCAAAGAATTACCCAGCTATAACTCTCTCCCAAAACTGATGTCACACCGAGGTGTAGGGTCAAAACCTCCTCTTGGGAAACATTCAAATACTCCTTAAAAACTCTAGGAGCCTCCAATTTCAGAGCTTTAATTAACTATGTTGATGATTTAGCCATAAAATCAATAAGGTGCTGGAACCATGGCTATTCTAGGCATGAATTGGAGTATGGTTTGTGTTTGTTGTCAATACTCAGTGGATGTTCAGAATGTGTGCCAGCAAAGTGATCGTACAGTTCCAGCAGACAACAGTATTGAAGGTGGTGCCTTTTCCCAGTGTTTGCCAAATTTTTGGCCTCAAAATCGGAAAATGAAGACATGGATTGTTGGTAAAAGCAGGCAGGTGCAAAGAGGAAGAGGTGCGCGAAAAATAAAGGCTTTGCGCGAAATATTTGAGTTGAGCGTGAAAAACAGCGGGTTTGCGCGCAAAACATCGTGGTGCACAAAATAGAGGATCAAGGGTTTTCACGAAAAATGATGTTTCGGAATCAGAATGTCGAAAAGTGGTAAAGGCATGGGCTGCGCAAAAAATCTAGAGATGTGTGCGAAAAACGATATCGACGTGAAATATTACGCGCCAGATGAGATGTTTTACGTGCCATAGGTGGTTTTGTGCTCAGAGGTCTCAGACGCCTATAAATAAGAGGTGACCCCCCTCATTCGGTGTTGTTGGATACTTAGAGAAGGTCCGAGGTCTGATGCACGAAAAAGGATCGCGTAAATGGACTTGCGTGAAATATTCTGGGTTGTGTGGAAAATTCCGGGATGTGCGAAAAAGGTAGAACTGCGTGTAAAAATTGGGGTTGCGCGTAAAAGATTCAGTTACGCAAAAAAGGGTTTTGTGGCGCGAAATATTGTTCCGCATGAAAAAGTAAATTTTGCACGCAATAGGAAGGTTTTGCGTGTAAAGGGTTGGTGTTGCGCGCGACTATCAGTGAAGCTTGTCTGCACGTTCTAGTTATTCGAGTTAGTGGTTCTGTGCGTTCTAGTGCATCAATTCCGGACTTTGATGTAAGAAAAGTCTCGTGCTAAGTAGAGAAAAAGACTTCAATGCGAATCTATTGAAGAGACCTTCACATCTATAAAATGAGCGTGACTTCACCAAGGGCAGTGAGCCAGGGGGAGTCAATGGGAGTGACCTAAGGGAAGCAGTGAGCCATCCCTGAACAATTGTAAATGCAGTAAGCCTGGGACAAAGTGACTATTCCCGAAACTTTGTAATCCACATCTAGTGAATTTTAGTGGAATTAGGTTTGACCAAAAACCTATCAGCGTATGCTCCTTGGACGTAGCCCTTAGTGGTGAACCAAGTAAAATGTGTTGTGTCTTCTCTGTGCATTTGAATGTTTACTTTATGATCATATTCATCATACAGGTTCAACAAGTTCCTACCAACGTGGGAATAAGATCCATCACTTTAAAAGAAAAAGTTGCCACCCTGATTCACCCCTCCCCTCTCAGGGTGTCCCGGGGTCCTTCAAGTGGTATCATAGGTAGGTTTCCGGTGTTGAATCTTTCCATTGTTGTCATGAAGAATGCAGTCAATGTCAGGGGAGTCCCTCACTTCGATGGAAGTAATTTACAGATCTGGAAGAACATAATGAGATCTCATCTAAGATATCTTGTAATGGAAGTTCTATTTTCTACTGTGCAAGTAATACAAGTCACTGATCCAATAGGCCTGGCTATGACTGAAACATACATGAAAATTCTTGATGCAGATTCTAAAGCACAAAATGCACTCACTGCAGCCCTTTCTGATCAGATCTAACTAAAGGTGATGAATTGAACCTCAGCAAAATCCATGTGGGATAAACTTGAGAATATTTATTAAGGAGATATCAAAGTGAAGGAGGCGAAACTACAAGTGCTGCACAATAGGTTCGATGATTTGAAGATGCATCCTAATGAGAATATAGACTCCTTCTTTAATCGAATCACTGAAGTAGTTGGAGCAATTCAGGGCCTAGGAGAAGAAATCAAAGATGTTGACGTTGTGAAGAAAATACTGAGAAGACTTCCACCCCTGTACAATGCAAATGTATCATCCCTTGAGGAATGAGATCTTTCAAAACTTTCTCTGGATGAACTTCTAATTAGATTGGTAGCATATGAAATGAGAATCAAACTAGAAGATGTTATGACTCGTGTGAGAAAGGAAATGGAATTTAAGGCCATGGATAAACTAAAAATTACAAAATATAGCAGTGGTGTAGATGAAGAAGAAAAAGAAATTCTTTCTCCGATTGCAAATAAGTTCCAGAAGGGAAAAGGGAAATTCAAAGGGAAGTTACCTCTCACTTGTTTTCATTGCGGAAAATTTGGGCACATTGCCTCTCAATGTTTAAGAAAGATAAATGATGAATATTGTGAAGATGAAAGCTTCGAGAAGCCTCAGAAAAGGTTCTTCAAAAAGGGAGACTTCAAATCTGGAAAGAAAATGCAAAGGAAGAGTTTTGCCTGTGAAGAGGAATATGATGATAATGAATTCTATGATGAAGAAGAACCATAATTCAAAACTGGGAACCATGCTTCCATGATGGCCACTATTGAAAATTCGGAAGATACTGGTGGAGAAAAATAGCTGAGAACTTGTGAAGATCCCAAGATGCAACTTAAGGATGCTGTTAGTAATCTTAAGACTAAATGTAAGAGTTGCAATAAGTGGAAATCAATTGTAGAAGAATCAAATGAATACGTTGATCAACTTGAAGCTGAAATTAAACGACTGGAAAAATTTGTGAAGGTACAATCTAAAATAATTGAAAGCAATGATGATGTAGTGGATCTGAAGTTGAGAATTTAAGAGCAGGAAAATGTCATCAATGACCTCACCTCCAGACTAGAAGAAAAATCCAAGATTATTGAGGGTCTTGAGGAGGAAGTTGTTACTCTTAGGAGTAAACTTGAGACCGAATCAATTCGAAAAGAATCAAGGAAGAAAATACAGTTTGGAAGATTCTTAGATGCAGAATTACTGGCAAGAGCCAAGTGTGGTTTAAATGGGGTTGGAAAAATCTTGAGTGATCAAAGGCCCGCTTGCATGGGAAAGAGTGGAATTGGCTGTGAAGATGAGACATCAACTACTGGAAGTGAAAAGATCTAAAATAAAGATAAGATGAAATTTGAACATGTTGAAATGTTGCCTAAAGTGATAAAAAAGGAACCCTAAATCTAAACTAAAAGAATAATTGAAAATTATCCTCAAACATTCAGAAATGATAGACAATCTAACTTTTCTCCCAAGGAAGAAGGTATGAGGAGAAATTCAAGAGAGAAGACATTTCCTCTCATGAAGTGTCAGTTCTGTGGCTATCTAGGCCATACCATGTCTTATTGCGAAGAGGCATGAATCTATCTGAATGGAGAAGATATGGAAGTTCAATAAAGGAGAACAAATTCATATCCTAATTCTTATAGAAGAAACAATTTCTATGGATATTGTTATCGTTGTTCTAACTTTGGTCATAAGGCTGCTAATTGCAGGCAGAGAAGGGACATGGACAACTCATACCGAAGTTCAAGACAAGTCAAGTCTCGACAGCAAGATGATGTTGCTCTCTCAAACAGGTTTTCTCCTCTCAAAGAAGATTTCGACTATGAAGAACCTGGGTATGTGGAAGAAATAATTGAAATGCCATCAGTTCTCTATACTCAATACAGTGTCTCATAGAAGGAAATAAAGAAGATTGAGAAATACAACCTTGTAGAGGTATCCCTCAAAGATACAAAGAAAAATAGTACCAGGATTCTGAATAGTGGTTGTTCATCTCATATGATAGGTAATGATGGCCTGTTAATGGATATCAAAAGGAAGGTTGATGGTACAGTACGATTTGGTAATGATGGAGCTTTGAAAATCAAAGGGAGTGGAAGTACCTAATTAGCTAATGGAGAAATAAAGAAGAATGAATTCCTTTATGTAGATGGCCTACGTCATAATCTACTCAGCATGAGTCAACTCTGTGACTTAGGACTTATAGTTACTTTTAATCAGAAAGGCTGAACTATCAAGGGAAAGACAGGCAATTCACTTATAAAGGGATGCAGAACAGAAGGCAACTTGTATCAAGTTGATAGTGAAGAAAATGTCTGTTACATGACTGTTGAAGAAGAAAACAATTTGTGGCATCGAAGACTAGAACACATCAATCAACAAGACATGGAGAAAATATAAAAATTGAGGATTGTCATGGACATTCCCAACCTGAAGCCTGAGCGTGAAAAGTCTTGTGATGCCAGCATTCGTGGGAAGCTAGTTTGCAGTTCATACCGGCCAAAGAATAAAAGGGCTTCTCACCTTCTTGATCTGATTTACACAGATGTATGTGGGCCGATAAATGTTGCTGGAACTCATAGAGAAAGGTACTTTGTCCTTTTCATAGATTTTTACAGTAGAATGGCATGTGTGATGGTCATTAACAGGAAACGACAAGTTCTTGACTGCATGAAAACATATCGGCGAATCGCTGAGAATGATACCGGATGAACAATCAAAGTGTTGTGATCTGATAGTGGAGGAGAATACACGTCCATTGAATTTGAAAATTATCTGGAGAAGCATGGGATACAACATGAGGTAGCTGCTGTGAGAACTCCACAATAAAATGGAGTTGTTGAACGTATGAATCGATAGGTGAACAACATGGCACGAACTATGCTGATTGAGAGTCGTATTCCACGACATTACTGGAAAGAGGCTATTCAAGCTGCTGTGTATATTCAGAATCGAATAGGACATTATATGGGTGAGACAAAGACACCATATGAATTGTGACATAGAAGGAAGCCTTATTTAAAATACTTTCATGTCTCTGGAAGTAAATGCTTAATCAGGAACAAAGAAGGAAATCAGGGGAAGTATGGAGACAATGCAGATGAAGGAATCTTTCTTGGCTACTCAATGAACAAAAAAGCCTACAAATGTTTCAAAAAACATTTAGGAAGGATTGTGGAAAGCAGTGATGTTAAGATAATTGAAGAGAAAACCACAAATGCTTCAAGGACGTCATATGCTGATGTGATAGAAAGTGAGAAAGAAAGTGAACGTGGAGAAAATAAAAATACAGAAATAGAGGAAGTTGTACAAAACACTCAGCAGTCATGTCATGATGTTGACTTAGAAGAAGAATCTAAAGAAGAAACTATGGATGAAGAGAATGCACCTGAACCTCGCAAGAGAAATTGAAGAGCTGAGATTGATCCATCCAACATAATTGGGGATAGGAGTGCACCCACTCAAACAAGAAGGATGAGAAATAACACACAATCTGCATTTCTTTTAGTTGTGGAGCCATCCTCATTTGAAGAAGCTGCAAAGGATGAATCTTGGGTGAAAGCCATGAATGAAGAATTAGATCAGATTGACAAGAATCAGACATGGGATCTCTTCCAGAGACCCAAAGGTCACAATGTGATTGGTACCAAATGGATCTTCAAAAATAAGTTTGATGAGCATGGTAGTGTTTTCAGAAACAAGGCACGATTGGTATGTAAAGGATACTCCCAGATTGAAGGCATTGATGTTGAAGAAACCTTTGCTCCATTGGCTAGACTGGAGTCAATCAGGATTTTCCTTGCCATGGCACTCCAAAGAGGATATAAATTTTATCAAACAGATGTCAATACAACATTCTTGAATGGTGTTCTCAAAGAAGAAGTCTACATTGAACAACCAGTGGGTTTTGTTTTAGGTACTGATGAAACAAAGGTCTGAAAACTGAAGAAATATCTATATGGTTTGAAGTAGGCACCACGGGAATGGTATTTGCAGCTAGATTCATATCTCAAGAAGCTGGAATTCAAAAGAGGAGGAGTATATCACAATATCTATGTGAAGAATTCTCCAAAAGATCAATTCACGGTTCTAGTCTACGTTGATGATATCATATTTGGTGGCAGTAGGCAGAAATCTGTGGATGAATTTTCCAATCACATGAAATCAGAATTTGAAATGTCTATGATTGGGGAGCTCACATATTTCTTGGGACTACAGGTGATTAAAAATAAGGAATACACTTTCATTTCTCAGGAAAAATATGCAAGAGAGCTGTTGAAGAAGTTTAATATGCAAGACTCCAAACCAATGTCAACTCCGATTGCATTTGGAACTAAACTTGGAAAGCATGAGGATGAGACCTCTGTAGATCCCGCCATGTATAGGAGGATCATTGGGAGCCTACTGTACCTGACTGTGACATGACCAGATATTGTCTTTGCCACATGTCTTGCAGCCCGCTTTCAGAGTAATCCAAAGGAGGAACATATGACAGCGGTAAAAAGAATCATGAGGTATATTCAAGGTACTCAAAATTGTGGCTTATACGTTTATATAGGAAGAGATAGTGAATTATCATCATTTTCTGATGCTGACTGGGCTGGATATGTAATTGAAAGAAAGTCCACCAGTGGTGGAGCATTCTATATTGGGAGAAATGTGTTGGCTGGTTGAGCAAGAAACAAGAAAGTACTTCTCTTAGCACTACTGAAGCTGAATATATCTCTACCACAAAGGCATGCACTCAACTGCTATGGATGAATCAACAACTAAAAGATATTGGTGATGAGGTGAAGCAACCCGTGGTAATTTACTATGATAACAAGAGCACAATTGATCTTACGAAGAATCCTATTCAGAGTTCTCGTTAAAAACTTATTGAAATCAGGTATCACTTTATCAAAGAAAAAGTTGAGCAAGGAGTGATTAGAATGGAGCATGTTGGAACTGATGAGCAAGTCGCGGATATTCTGACCAAGCCATTGTTAGCAGTTATGTTTGAGAAGCATTGGTTGAACCTCGGTGTTCAGCCACCTCCTAGTGCATAAGGAGGTTACGAAATTCCCCTCTCCCCATTTCTGATAACTTTTTTTTATCTATTTATGGATGCAATGTAGGTTTGTGGGGGAGATACTATCCAGGGGGAGTATGGTTTGAGTTGAAAAATGACTATACTTCCGGTCTTTGGGTTTCTTGTCAATGGGGGAGAAGGGAATAAATTCAAGGCATGTTTTAGGCATGTAATGCTTCTGTGATGAGAAGGATGAGAAGGAATACATTGGTCATGTAATTCTCCTTGGGCGTCATTGAGAATTCCAAAACACATGAACCCAATTCAAGCTTTCTATCTTGTTTTCTATACTGAGCATTGCTCACGTAGAATTAGTGTGTTGGCTGAGTTGATTCTTGTGTTTTTGGTTTGCTTGTGGATGGTGATCTATTGAATTTATTTGGTGATTGCCAACAAACCCAAAGGGGGAGATTGTTGGAACCACGGCTATTCTAGGCATGAATTGGTGTATAATTTTTCTTTGTTGTCAATCCTCAGTGGATGTTCAGAATGTGTTCCATCAAAGTGATCGTACAGTTCTAGAAGACAATAGTATTGAAGGTGGAACCGTTTCCCAATGTTGGCCAAATTTTTGGCCTTAAAATCGGAAAATGAAGACATGGATTGTTGGTAAAATCAGGCAGGTGCAAAGAGGAAGAGGTGCGCAAAAAATAAAGGCTTTGCATGAAATATTTGAGTTGAGTGTGAAAAACAGTGGGTTTGCGCACAAAACAGCATGGTGCGCAAAATAGAGGATCAAGGGTTTTCGTGAAAAATGATGTTTCAGAATCAGAATGTCGAAAAGTGGTAAAGGCATGGGCTGCGCGAAAAATCTGGATATGTGCGCGAAAAATGATACCGGCATGAAATATTACGCGCCAGATGAGATGTTTTACGTTCCATAGGTGGTTTTGCGCGTGGGGGTCTCAGACGCCTATGAATAAGAGGTGACCCCCCTCATTCGGTGTTGTTAGAGACTTAGAGAAGGTCCAAGGTCTGATGCGCAAAAAAGGATCATGTAAAGGGACTTGCATGAAATATTCTGGGTTGCGTGGAAAATTCTAGGATGCGCAAAAAAAGGTAGAACTGCGCGTAAAAATTGGGGTTGCACATAAAAGATTCAGTTGCACGAAAAAGGGTTTTGTGGCGTGAAATATTTTTCCGCATGAAAAAGTAAATTTTACGCACAATAGGAAGGTTTTGCGCGCAAAGGGTTGGTGTTGCGCGCAACTGTCAGTGAAGTTTGTCTTCACATTCTAGTTATCTGGGTCAGTGGTTATGTGCATTCTAGTGCATCAATTCTGAACTTTTATGCAAGCATAGTCTCATGATAAGTAGAGACAAAGACTTAAATGTGAATCTATTGAAGATACCTTCACGTCTATAAACTGAGCGTGACTTCACCAAGGGCAGTGAGCCAGGGGGAGTCAACGGGAGTGACCCGAGGGAAGCAGTGAGCCATCCCTGAACAATTGTAAAGGCAGTAAGCCTGGGACAGAGTGACTGTTCCCGAACCTTTGTAATCCACATCTAGTAAATTTTAGTGGAATTAGGTATGACCGAAAACCTATCGGTGTATAATCCTTGGACGTAGCCCTTAGTGGTGAACCAATTAAAAAGTGTTGTGTCTTCTCTATGCATGTGAATGTTTACTTTATGATCATATTCATCATACATGTTCAAAAAGTTCCTACCAACGTGGGAACAAGATCCATCACTTTAAAAGAAAAAGTTGTCACCCTGATTCACCCCTCCCCACTCAGGGTGTCCTGGGGTCCTTCATAAGGGGCTCCACACACCTATTTCCCATCTAAAAAACCTCATCACTGTAAAACACCACATATATCCCTTCCTCATCAGAAAACTCAGATCTCCATTGGAAACAATCAACAACTATATGTATATAATATAACCAATCTATTCCAATATTGATATTGTATGGTTGTATCTATATAAATAAGAAATCCCCTAAATAATGATTTTTTCCCATCACGAGTCTACATCCCTAACACACATCAAACAAATTTGGCCTAAATTCCAACTATCTTTGATAATACCAAGGGTATAGGAGTCCTCTAGACATTCAAATCTAATGTTTGGACCTAAGTGTGCATAATAAAGGAGTGAAAGTCTCCATAATCAAATAAATTAGAAACCATGGTAGATGATAATATGGTCACACCTTGAACAACCTATGTAACCTCTAGAGTTGGCCCCTTGATCACATGAACATTCCCTTGTCTAGGTCCTCTACCTCACTCTTGAAGACCTCCACATCTGCGCACTAAATTGGGCACCTGATGATGAGGAACATCTGGGGGGTTCCCTCTAACAACTCTACCTCCTCCTAGCTAATCATAATTATACTATATAGGCTAGTGAACATATATTGGCGAGTTCATTTATTGATACTACCTTAAGGGAAATTATTGGTGTTGTTACTAGAAAGAATCATGGGCCTCTCAAATGATATTGACTCCCCAAGGATTATAAGAACCACTACTAATAATGCCCATGAACCCCATCACATATATTTTCGTCAATCACCAGGTACCACCCCCAACTATGTATCATTGATATCATCATGAACCAATGCTAAAGAGAGATTGGGGGCGAGGGGGTAGTCAGTCATGCATATCCTTATCATCCTGGATATTAGGAGAAAACCCTTTCCAAAACATCTGGGTGTCGGTGTGTAGTCCTTGAATCAGGTGGGGTATGCAATGAAGCACAAGAACACAAATTATAATAATATATCACACAATACCACACTTATGAGTTCATACTAACATCATCGTAATATAGTGATCACCAAAAGGGTGTCACCCGTACCACCTCAGCATTACATTCCACTAATGAAAAACAAAAAATATCAATCAACCATCACATAAGAGCCAGATCCCATGATCTATTTTCCATTTCCATTCAAATACTTCAATTTTAATTAATTAAATTTTGTCCTATGAAAATTCATATTATTCAAGCCAATTATTATTCCACTACCACCAAACTATTACCAAGAATCAACCATATCAACTATCGTATCAAAAACCCATCAATTCAAAAACCAAGTCTGCCAAGACACAATAAACAAGGTCACCAAGCCACAACAACCCACCAAGGACATCAAGCCACAACTACAAAAAAATCCACTAGGTCACAAATAAAATAACAATTATAAGATAAGAACATCAAGATTAGTCTTTAGAAATTAAGGAATTTAAAGATTTAAAATATTTTAGGTTATTTCCAGTAAATCCTTCACAACAAGGTGTAACATGGGATATAAATGAAAACAACATCATCAAGAAAACTCATAACATCTTATGGTTTACACTATTCCCATCCAATTTATTTAGTCCAATCATCATCTTTGATTATTCCAATTCATACCATTCCCCCAATATAAAGAAAAGGTAAGATATTTTCACAATTATATATAAATATAGAGAGAACTCAAATCCCCTACATCAATTCTGATTCCCCAAGGAATCACCTCACAAAAAAAGGATCAACCACCATAAGATTTTAAATAAACACCACATGAGCCTATGCATAGTGAACCACCATTAATACTCACTCTCAAACAGAGATTTCTCACCCAATGAACCATTTAAAGAAATAAGAATAAGAAAAATGGAGATAAAGGAGAATAAAGTGATACCTCAAACTAATTAACTTTGATCTAGATGAACTAAGGAATTATACTCTCCAAAGGAAATTAAGAGAGGATTGAGAAAAGGATTAAGTTTTGACAATAGTTGAAGGAAGGGAAAATAATTTTAACTAAAGGAGGTTAGGTACTCTATTTATAAAGAAATCTTGTGTGGAATTCCCTGTGATTTTCTGACTTCTAACCACATTGTGGCACCCTTGGGTCAAACACATACCCAAATCTCCATGTGAGATCCTCAAATATTGGGTTTTATAAAAACAACTTAAAATTGTTTTCATGAGTACCACACCTTGCACCATGGTGTGATGTAAAGACCCAAGAAGTTTCATGTTACTACACCAAGTACCATGACATGGTGAGATCTTTGCTTTACTATTTCTCATCGGAGCACCTTTTAGGCACCGCGTATGGAACCATGCCAACATAGGGAATTTTTAGAGAGATCTTTTTACACAAGGTGACCACCATAAAAACATGCCAACAAAAATGGCCAAAAAAGACATTTCACCAGTTTTAGTGCACTAAGAACTACACAACAAACTCAAAATAGCTAGGCACACCCTCAACTCTAACTGAAAGTCAAAAATCCAACACCACACCAACTACCACAATGTGGTGTGCCTTTAAATGTACAAAACTTAACTTTGAGCTTCCACAATTCCACTAAACTATCTCATGAGACCCCAATATCCATAAAATAAAAAGGAAAGGCCAAAAAGGTTAGATCCATTACACGAGCATCCTAACACCATTGAAGTTCCATGTTGTCACTGGTTTGGATATCAAGGTCAGCCAAAAATTCAATATTTTTCCTTTTAGTTGTTTGAGTCAACACCTAAAAAAAAACTTCTACATTCCTAACATGGAAATCAATGGTAGTGATTTTGGTGTTACTAAAAAAATTATATTTTTGCTATGGATAAGAGGCTATGGTGTAGTAATTTTACTTAGTTGATCCCTATGGAATGAAGGAAGAGGCAGTGATGTGGAGTTCTATAGAGGTGTGTTTGATGGTTCTGCCACTTTGGGGGGTAATTGCATTATGGTGCATACTATACATCGTATCATTGTCCTAATATAATAGGTTTAGGGTTATTCCTACATCATGGTTCTCGGAGGCCAATTGATTGGGGGTGACTGTGGTGTGGATGGTGGATTTGTGGCCTGATCTGTCATTTCTATGGCATGGTTTGGGAGGTTGGATCGTGGTCTCTTAACTTATAGACTACCTATAAATGTTTGAATCCCATAAAATTTAGTCAATCATCCAACTTTTTCTCTAGAAACATAGGAACCCAAGAGATTATTTTAAAGACTTTCAATCCCTTCTTGATCGGATTCAACCTATGGATTTGGGAGATCAATTCTTGGTGATTCTTCTCCATTATTGAGGTAAGTTTCTCCATACAGAGGTTCTTATTCATTAATTACATTATATTCTTGAAAATTTCATTGGGTTGTGGTATAAAATTGATTGATTCAACATCAAAATAGATTTTCAACTTATGATCTATGTTTTTAATGGGGGTCTTCTTTAAAAATGGAATTCAGAACATTTTGTGATGCGATGAAATTCCTTATGGTGCTTTCGATTCTAAAATTGGTTTTAAATAATGAAAGTGATAGTTCTTCATTGTGAAATTTTTGGTGAAATTCCTTAAGGATGGTTTTGAAATGGAAAAGGATTTTCAATAATGAAGTGGTAATGATTTTATGTGAAAATATTTTATAAATTGTGAGTAAGTTTTTAAATGGTTTTTGAAACATAGCACATTGGGCACCTTGGGTGCATCAGGAAATGGACATGTCACCTTAGTGTGTGTGATTCTCCGCTAGGGGTTTTATATAGGTTATCATTATATGGTGAATTTATAATAAATATATCTATATCGATATACTGGGGTGGGACTCGTATCGGTTGGATCCACATTGTTCTAGGTTTAGGATTCTTTTTATGTCTGCGTGCTTATTCCCCTAGGCTCAAGCGAAATTATTGTTCTTGTCATTTATACTTGGTCTTACACATGATAGTATATTTCATGATTGGTTAATCACTATTTTATATTATGGTGTATACATGGATGGTCTTTATTATGCTCACTTGTTTTCTTACATACTTTTCATATTCCTTATTTCTGTGAATACGAATGGATTTTATAAAAAAACCAAAGAATATTTTACAGATTGGTTTTATCTTATGAAAATTATTTATAACATGGATTTTTTTCAATCTAGAGATACTGTTTTCATGGTATTATACTTTTTATAGATTATTTGTAAAATCCTATAGGTCTTTATGCTCACACCCTATTGTTTACTTTGGGTTTCGGTAGATGTGGTTTTTCAGGACATGGGTAAAGGGAAGGGTGTCATGTAGTTCCCTGGCTTCTCTTGAGTTTCATCACCTTATTTGTTATATTGGTTGGAGGTGATAGATTTCTATGACCCTCTCCCCCCAAATTGAACCCCTCTTAGGCCAGAAATGAGGTAAGAAATATGGTGACTTCCCGATTCCCACCTCTAGCAAGCCCCGAAATGGCGACTATCACTAAGGGTATGATAGACATACATATGGGAGGCATTTATATCTAAGAGAACATGAAAAATAGGGATAGATAAGATAGATACACAAATAAATTCCTTCTAGGACATATACATATATATATATATATATATATATATATACCATGGGAAAACATGCAATGTTATACTGTACTATAACAACTGAAAGGAAAACTATATGTACAAAAAAGATAAAGAGAACGATGATCATGAAGCTTAAAAAACTCCTATAAAACCATGAGATATAATATCTAGTCAATCTTTAACCTACTCCAACTTACCTGAAAAATAGTATATATATACATAGGGTGAGTATAACAGTATACTCTATTGGATCCCCCCCAAATACTCTCATAAAAAGATAAAGAAAGCATGCTAAAGCACTATGAACAACAGTGAAACTAAATCATCACCTAAAAAGGTATACTAAGTTCCTAGCCTCACCATGGATAAATACCAACAAGTATTGAAAACAACATAACATATGATATAGTAATGAAATATCAAGTGTACCCTACTCCTTCTTTCCTATTGGTTTGCTTCTCTACCCCAATGTCGCATGTCCTGAACCACCTCTCTCCAAAAATAGGGTAACCCAAAGACACCTAGGAAAGGAATCACAACATGCAGCTCATGCATCACATCATCCCATCCACATATCCTTATATAGTAGCCAAGTAGTTTCTAGGAGCCACCACAACCCGTATGACTTTTATCATACATCAGCTGTTATATATCAATCCATTATAGCCCATACACTAATTATATACCTTAATACATCAAATCTTATTCATGTCATACCCATAATAATCCTTTGGATACTATATCTCACAATATATGTGTGTAAAATAACCACAATACATTACAACCCTCTACACACATATATGGGAAAACTAATCGTCATTCATACCATCCCAAGTAACTACCAAGAGAATAGAGGATAGCCAGAGGGGATAGTTATCCATTCATCCTCCCACCAAGATGTTGGGGAAACACCCTCCCATAGTCCACTGGGTGTCAGTCACCCTAACTGATATGGGTGAGGACGCATATGAAATCACAGAATATATAGGATATAATATAGCTCATAACCACATTATGGGAATAACCTAGTATTAGACATAATGTAGCTAACATCGCTCAGACTCTTGAATACCACTAATAAAACCAGATATCCTATAAGCACACAAAAATTTTAAAGAGCTACATTAATTCCTTCTTCCCCTTTTATCATTTCCTTATGTTAATTAATTCATTATCCATTAATTAACCATTAACATCATTCCACATTACATTACATTAATCATCAGAGTAAATTCCATGCCCTCTTAGCATAATCCAAATCAAACCCATGGTTTATCAAGAGTAACATATTTTCAAAATTTTCATTCAATCATCACCAACCCCATGGGTTAAGAATAATTTATTCATTATTGGGATCATTTCATAGGCTCGACACTCTAGGAAAACCATCATAAGCTACCACCAAGAGGAAACATGATACCAAGCACATCCAACTGTCTCAAGTAGTGGGGAAATGAATATATATAAAACATTCAACATGGCCATTGACCATTTAATATATTCATAAGGGAGCATCCCAACTATCAGCATCAAGTCAATGGGTAAGCCTAGTTTCAACTCATTCCATCACCTCTAGTTTCATCCTTGATACCCACATGCATATCCTAATGTATCTTTCCATCATAGGCATCAACTACTGCCACATCATTCAAGAATCCCTGTCCACATCACATCATCCATCCCTATCTCAGCCATCCAAAGATAATATCACATCTGGGCCTCCCCACCCCATATCACATTGTATAGAGAATTTCACATATGGATCACATCACAAAAATTACAAGAAACAAACAAGAATAGCCAACAAGGAAATCTAGACCCTAAAATCAAGGCATGCATCCTTTACACATAAACGATCTCTCATGGATCTAAACTGAAGGCACTCAACCTTCTCAACGAGATAGGAAACTCAGGACCTAGAAATTATTTTTATCACACAAATGATTATTATTCCATAATCAATTAACTGATTCATTTTTAATTGGTTCCAACTATAGGAAACATAAGGCATCAAGTTATAAAAAGATATCAAAAGATTAAATAGGCTCTCAAGAATTTAAACCATTTTCACCAAACTGTGAGAAGTACTATTATCATTTATCATTCATTTTATTTATTATCAAAATTCTCAACAAGAATGATCATACTTCACATTCTTTAACAATTACATTAATCATATAGAAGAACATTTAGTTACACACGCAAATTGTATCAACGAAATCATTATTAAATTAAATCAAACAATAGATTCAAAAATGCCTCTTCCTTAATTCTTAGTCCAATTAATTATCAATTAATTCCTAATTTACATTATTTACCAATTTCAACATGATACTCCAAGCATAATAACAGCCTAGAAAATAATAGCATAGATATCACACTATCTAGAAAATCAAGAGGAAAACGGTTATCACAGTATCAAGAATCAACACTCGATTGCTACAAACCCAGTAATTATTAATTTAGTCTGATAATTATTAGGTTAATTCCATTTTTATCTAAAGGTATAAACCATTCTAAATTTAAAATTTCACATAAATAAATAGAGAAGCAATGAATCCCCTACATAAAAGGAATAAACATTATTCGCACAAGAATGGACCAATGTTTCAGATCCCGATCACCTCTTATTCATGAATATTCGTCCCTCTAAGGATGATGTGACACAACCACCCCAAAAAATAACAAATAAAAACTTCATTATAAACATGGATATGATCCTCCATCACATGGAAAGATGAAATGGGAATAACTAGATTGAATAACCATGAGATAATAGGTAGAACGTAACTCATATCAATACGAATCAAAGATGGAAATTGATTCCCTTTTAAGGAATCAAAATACCCAAAAGAAGGGTATTTGATTTCCTAAAATTCGGGAGGAATGTCATAGGGTTTGAGAAAACCTAATTCCCCTGGTATTTATAAAGCCATGCTGCATAGGGTATTTACACAGTGTGAAACCCTTTCACATTGTGAAAATTTTAGGCTTTATATCTCTTCAAAAAATACTTCACCTCAAAGGATTTAATATTGAAAATTTACACACTATGTAACACCCCATGAACTAGCCTCACAATCCATGAACTGATAATACACAATGTGAAATATTTACACACAATGAACTATCCCTACATCCATATTTTATTATACAAACCCCTCCAGAATCACTCTAGGCCTCCTCTAAGAACTAGGATCTTCATAGAGATGAAAAGGGTTAGACTAAACAAATACAGTCCTTTACATAGATGGTCACATGGAGACTCATTTTAGTCTTGCCTTGTTTCTCTTTCTGATTTATTCGATTTGGATTAATGTTGTATGTATCATGGATTTGTATATTTTTCTTCCACATTGTACTCTATTTTTTTGACTTATTTTTGTTATACATGAGTCTTTTTTGGTTTTTTGATGATACTCACCTTGTGGTGGTCCATCTCAGGTGATGTATTTTGAACGAACCAGGATGGTTATTTTAAAAATGGTATCAAAGGGATTACCCAACTGGAAGTGATTCGAAACTACCTAGGTTCTATTTTAGGAGTCTATTATACTATATCTAAGCCATGTTGAGGTTTAGGGAGTACATTGAGAGTAAGTTATTGATCACCACCTTTCATAATGCCACTTTCATTACCATGGGCATTTATGATCTATTTTCTTTGTTTGACGTTTTCCATGTGTTATGGTTTAGTGTAATGACCTATGATACTCATTGGAAGTGTTAGTTTCCTTTAGAGTTATAAAATATTTTGGGTGTAAAATGAAAAAATAATCAAGTGGTGAAGTTCTTCTAGATATCCTGAAGAACCATTCGGTGACTAGGCACTTATTTTTTAAAGCATTAAAGGAGTTGTGGCACACTTAGCACATAGTCATCAACCATGTTACTAAGTCGATCACGACTCCAAAACCATTTGATTTTGTTGTTTAGAACCCATGATTATGGGATTATTTTATTGGAACTCACATAAGGGAAAGGAATCAAGGTGGTTCTTGGGATATGTTGATATCAAGAATCAGTTTGACTAACTATTATGGAATGATTTTTTTGTACATAGATGACATAACTAGTTCATTATGTGAAGATAATTTTCCAAATGATTCTTATTATATAACTCATGTTTTTGGAAATGGTTCTTTACTCATAAAACCCTAGAAATTTTTTTGGTTTTCAAACTAGTTAAATATTTTTCATGAACAAATTTCACATGCTTAAAGAATGTTTTAAATAAGATTAAAATGTTATAAAAAAGATGGTTGTTTTCAACTTGTAATATTTAAGGGTTATTTTTTTGAAATAGTAATTCTAAATTAAAAATAAGATTCCAACTTTTAATTAAAAGCAATTCAATAAATTTTTCATTTAATGAAAATTTTTAGGTGTTTGAATGGTGGTTTCTTTAAAGGATTTTAAACATGGACAAATTATTAAAGAGGAAAATGAATCTTGTTTGATGATTTTTTTGAAAGGTAAGAGGTTTCAACTTGTAATTGAGATGTTGTGAAATGTTACTCTTTTAGATTACTTTCTAAAGTAATGAAAGAAGTTTATTTATGAAACTAATTGTTTGTGAAACTATTTTTCAAGTGATATTTGGTGGTTTTCAAAATGAGTAGTTTTTCAAAGAGGTTTCTTCTCCATGAGTGGGATTTCATTGAATCCTATATGAAAGTGTTTTCTTACTTTGTTTACTCCTATGTTTTTCTTGAACCTATCATTTATTTAGGGGTTATTTTATTTGTTCTAAAGAACATAACTAGATGGAGATACCATCTCAGGTGGTTTGAGGGATCCTTCCATAGATTTATTGAGTTGGAGTGTAATTCCTTTCTTGAGAGTAGTCATTTTTTCTTATATCTCTAGTCTTTCAAAAACTATAAATGGAGTGAAGAGTGTTATCCTTTATTTATCAATGTTTTTGTGAGGGAAGGTTTTGAGATGAATCTAGATGATGTTATTTTGTGGCTTGATAAGATAATCATATATGTTTGATTGAGTAGATCGGTCTTTAAGGAATGGTTTTACTAGTTTTCTTGTGTTTCATGGGAATATTGGAATCTCAGGTGTATCCTGAATTTGGTGTGTTGATCCATTCAAGTTTACACTCACAAGTTTTATAGGTCTTGTATTTTTGGGATAACATTGTTTGGATGTGATCATGATATCCTCTTAGGTTTCTCTATTAAGGGCAGTGGTCATTTTAAGTTTCTTCTATATCATTGTTTCTCTTCACTTTGTGAACTTGTTTCTATGGGATAACCTTATAGTGGAATATTTTCTATTGGATTATTAATAGTTCCCTAGACTTGGTGAACACTAGGTATGTGCATGGGTACTAGGATTATGTTTCATGACTAATTTTTTGGGATATCCATCAGTGATATATTTTTATCAGTTGGATAGTGGGGACCACTAGGTTGAGATTTCTAAAACTGAGTTACCATAGATGTGAATTCATGACCTAATACTAAAGCCTTATCATTTATCATTGAGTCATTTATTTTTTGGAACTATCTCTGGGTTATGTGAGATGTGGTGGATATGGTGACCTGGCTTGTTCCTTTCCAAATATTACTAGGGTGGTTTGACCCAATGTTATTTTGGATGTTTCTTAAGGATCATTACTTTACATAATCTTGACCATGTTTTCTCATGGTTAGTTTCACCCTTTGATAGTAGGGTTTCCACCTTGATTAGGTTTTTAGATCTTGGAGGTATCCTTTATGTGAAATGTGGAACCTCAGTTTCCTTATTGATGCACTAATGTAATGATACAACTTCATGTTTTTGTGAAATTTTAGATCAAATATAAATTGTGATGAGACCTATGTGAGGTCTCTTTTTTCTTTAGATCCCTATGTTGGAAAAGTCTATAACTCGGGAATCCTTTGAATGGTTGGAAGTGGGGTTAGATTTAGCTTCATTGTTGGTTCATGATAATCAAAGTTGGGTTTTTCTATGTCACTGTGAAGCATTAGGAAGAGAGTTGTGGTATACCTTGATGTTGGAAGATGGGTGATGGTTTAATTATTTCACCAATTATTCCTTTGTTTATGATTTTGAGCATGTGATTTGAAATTCATTTTTTTCAGTGAAAAATTGGTTTCATGAGGAAATATTTTTGGTTTTAATGCAAGGCCTTAGGGATTATTTGTAAAATGAGGTTCATTTCATGAAATGTTTTGGGTTGATTTAATTTGGGTATTTGGAAAGGTTTTTACGTGTGATTAATTTTTATAATAAATTTCTCATGGTCATATAAAATATGGGATTCCTATTTAAAGGGAAATAAGAAATTTCCAAATTAATTTTGTGGCATTTTAGGGATCATACCCTTAGTGAATGTATTTTAAAAGGGTAAGTGATTTGGAAACTATTTAAAAAAGGAATGTGTTTGATTTATTTAGTAATATGGAATGGCGTTTTCATTTTAAAACAAGTGGTGTTTGTTTTGAAATCAGTTTTAAAAATGTTTTGATAATTAACCAATTTAAGAAAGGGATTGGGGTTTGATTTTTTAAAATTATTTCCATTTAGTTTTTAATGAATGAAGGTCCAATTTTAATGGTGCATTGGTTTTCAAAATAGGATTTTGGTAAACCCTCCCTTTTTTAGTGATGCATGTGTTTTTATTCATTATGTTAGTTTTGTGTCTTAGATTCTTCTAAGGTAGTTCTTCTTTAGTGACTCCTTTGGATATTTTTGGGTCTAGTTGTTTTGACCCATGAACTTTGGCTTGATAGTTGGATCAGTGGGGATTAAATTTTCATTGAGACTCTTGTGTTCACTCTAGTTGATAATGATTATTTGGTTATTTTTCAAGATGTTTGAGGTTTTTTGGATGATAGAACATTTTTTGGTTTTGTTCTCATTGAGTTTGGATCATTTTTGGCTTGAGGAAGCTATGGACCAGTGCATATGTGGTTCTTATTTGGTCTCCCATTAATGGTGAAGTTCTCTTTCATACTTGTGTGGTGTAGAACATGGGTTTTCTTATGTTGGTTTCCTTGGATATGGTTAGGGACTAGGGTGGATTCTTGGATACTTGTGGTGTATTTTGGTTTCTGGTTGGGCTGTGAATGAGATCGGGCTATGTTTCCTGTTAGATTAACTATGGGGAAGTGCTTTGCGGAGTTGGATCTAAACACAAACATATGCCAATTTTGACCCTTAGATTAGATCCCTGTCATTTATTGTCGAGGTATGTTTTCCATTGTGATCACATTCTGTGGATGCCATGTTTTTCTGATCCAGTTTTGGGATCCTTTGGGTTGTATCTTGGAGTAGTTATCTCCTTGTAACCTATTGTATGTGGTTGTCTTTGGCCAGTGAACTTTCATTAATTCTATTAAGATATTTTGTAAATGTGTTTTCTCGGGGACTTTCAATTATTTTTGTTAAGAATTTTTTGATTGTTTCATCGTTTAAGATCATTTATAAATGTTGGGGAGATCGATGCTTAGTTTCTTTCCCCTTTTGACCTATACTTTGACCTGATTCTTTCTAGGGACAAAAATATTTTATGATGGGGAGAATTATGACACCCTATAGGTTTGGGTATTCTATATTTTTTAAGTTTAAGAGTTGTTACTTAAAGTCCCATGTGTTTTTTAGGTAATTTGAAGTTTTCCTATAATTTTATAGAGTACTACTCCATGGAGGGTATCGACTGTAATGTGAAGTGGGCTCACTATAGTGTGAACTAGTGGGAAGCGACTTATTTCCCTAGAGGAATAATTTTTAGACCTATTCCAATTTAGATGTAGATGCAGCGTAAGGAGAAAACTATAACATGGAGCCCGAGGATAGAGATTTTGGCACTAATTAAAATTTATACATAGTTGTAACATAGATCATAGGCTTTGGAATATGCCTTCTACTCAATTGATCCCTATAGTGTGGAGGCAGAGGCTGTGCCATGGAGTTCCATTAGGGTGTGTTTGATGGTTCTTCCATTTTGGGGGGTATCTACGACTTGGTTCATGGTTGGAATCATATCCCTATCTTTGAAAAATAGGATCTAGGTGAGGTCTACACCATGGTTTCTAGAGAATAGTTGGTAAAGGGTGACTACAACATGGGTAGGGGCTTTGTAGTGTGTCCTAGCAGTTCTGTAGCGTGGTTTAGGAGGTTTCACCATGGTCTTTATCTTTTAGACATCCTATAAATGTTTAATTTCCCTTGAATTGAGTGGATCATCCACATTTCTCTCTTAAACCATAGAAACCCAAGAGAATATTTTTAAGTCCTTTGAATCCATTCTTTATCAGATATAACCCCTGGCTTTGTTAGATTGATTCTTGGTGATTCCTCTTCATTCTTGAGGTGGGTGTCTCTATAAAAAGGTTCTAATTCATAAATTACATGATGTTATTGTAAATTACATTCAACTGTCATGTGAATTGATTTATTTGAAATCAAAATGGATTTTCTTAATGAGAACTATGTTTTTGAAGGGGTTTTCTTGAAAAATGCAATTGAAAACGTTTTGTGATGCGATGTAATTTCTTAAGGTGGTTTTGATTATAGAATAGTTATTCAAGAATGGGAGAGGTAATGATTCGTTGTGAATGTTTTGAGAAATTACTTAAGGGTTGTTTTGAAACAAAAAAGTATTTTCAAGCATGGAAGCGATAATGATTTTATATGAAATTTTTTATAAATTTTGAGTAAGGTTTTTAAATTATTTTTTAAACTTATCACATTGGGAAGCTTGGGTTCATTGAGGAATGAACATGTCACCTTAGCATGTGTGTGTTTCACTGTTAGGGGTTTTCTATAGGTTCTCATTATGCGGTAACTAGATGATGAGTAGCTTGATATCGATAGACTGTGGTGGGACTTTGGATCCATGTCGTTCCTAGTTTAGGATTCTTTTTGTGTATGATTTTTTCCCAAGTCTAGAGCCCAAATGTTGTGCATTGAAGAAGTTATTATTTTGAAATAAATTTATAACTTGAAGTAAGAGAATCTATTTTTGGCTCATAAAGAATATATAATAATGTATAAGGAGTATGAGAACCTTTGAATGATGTTTGAGCATGATTTGAAGAGTTTGATAAGTGTAAAAAACCATCCTAGGTCAACCAAATACGTCACCCCGAATGGATCTCCACAAGGCTCAAATCATTTTCTGATCACCATGGGCCGTTTATAAGCACTTGGGTATCAATATAAAAACATGGGAACAATTTCTCCCTCAAAATAAAACATGTGATAAACATAATATATCAAAGAATAATAGTCCCAAATATAACATAACAACTCATGGGTGAGCTACAATATATGATGAATATGAACAAATACAAACATCCATAACCCAAAATAGTTTAGATACCAATAATAAGGATCTCCAAAAATCCATGAGCCTAACTCCAGCTGACTTTTAATCACCATTATCCCAGACTTTCTAGAAAGAAATGCTGTACATGAGAATCCATCATCACAAGAAATTCCCTCCCCTTTATCTATGTCTAAAAAAATCATGTCAACATATGCTCGAGGGAACATATAGGGTGTGAGAACAAAACCCTAATTGGATGCCACCATGAATCTATACAATGAATATCACCATACATACATTAGTTCTTTAAAATTGGCCATATTCAACATAAATAAAGAATATGACATTAAATCCATGATATATAAATATAGGGAAACATCCATGTAATCATACATCATAAAACCAAGTGGTAAATCTTATAATAACCATTAACATAGAGTTTCTAACAAAGCACTAAATGGGAGAGAAACATGGGGGTTTATATAATGAAGACATGTAAGGAGAACTAGCTAGTATACTCTATCCAAAGTCTTGGAGGGGCTCCCTAGTCAAGGAAACTAACTTGGTCCTTGACCAAGTGAGAACCTACCCTAAAGGTTTATATACACCAACTAAGGAATATATAATTGAAAGACTAATATTATTCCCAAAGATCTTCCTAATGTTCTATAATCAACCATTATGTTTAGGAAACTATTCTCATAATTTGTAAAATATTTTCCATGAGAAATTATATACCGATTTCATGTATGAAAAAGCATTTTCTTTTCTAAATCACCTTTGAAGAATTTCATAAAAAATGTTATTTGTATAAAATAAATTTTAAAGAAAATACCATTTTGAAAAGACCTTCCATTTCTATCAAATATAAAATATTATCCATCATAGACATCAGAAAATGGAATTTCATAAAAAACATAGGAAAAAATAAGAATATAAGAAATTCCATGGGAAAGTCCATTTGATATAGAAAACTAGCTTGCCAATAATGGAAATCATGTCACCTTTGAAAATGGAGATTGTAAACGAAGAGATTAGTTAATCTCAACTGGGAACCCTAGACCATATCTCTACTTCATGAGGAATACTTACAACTCACCTCTCATGACGATTCAGTTTTTTCCAGCATCCTCTCAATAACCTCTACTCTTTCTAGCACCTCAAGATGTGTCTTCAGCAAAAAAGGGTGACCTATCACTGGATATTTGGATGAAAAGACTCCTCAAAATTTATTACCATGGCATCCTCATCTAGAAATAGGTCTAACATATATTGTGGAAGGGTCCTAAAATGTATCATGAAATCATGCACGTTGGAACTCCCCTGTTGAAGGGTAAAAAAATCCTAGAGTCAAGGCACCATCATGGTCAATGAAAGAAAATCTACTGGAAACTAGTCTCAAAACTTCTCCCACAATACTATTGACTCATCACGATCCCTGAGGAACAATAACCACAACTACCTTGCTACTCCATGCAGCATCATCACAGCCAACAAAACTGTGTGCTTCTTCTAAGCACGAATCGAATAGAAGGATATCTCATCCTCTTCCAAATAGTATTCCATGACTAAATATAAAACAAAAACCTTATACTTTTGTAGACATTGGAACTAAAACTCTCAAAGTTCCCTCCTCCAAGTGTCTTAGTCATCGAACTCCACTCTACAACAATCTTTTGGCACATCTTGCTGAACATCTTCAGTGAAAACCTGATGATGAAATTGACTTGGATCCATTCCTACAAAAAGAATAACCTTTTAGAGAACCTAAACCTAGAATATTGAATATTTAACATTATATAACTAATTATTTTACTATCTTATTAAGGTTTTAACCTATCCCATGGTATATGCATTTCAAGTATAGGTGAAATGAAAAATGTTTCATGATCCTTTCCTAGTTCTCTACCCTGCAACCATTATCACTTTGTTTAGTAGGCTTAGTAAACTGAAAGGTTCATGCATCATATCATAAGGGTACCTAAATAACCATGTCCCAGCCAGTCTCCCATGTTTACATTACTCAATAAACTAATATGACACCATTTCCCTACCATCCCATGTGATTTCACCTTTACATAACTCTAAAATCCATCCTATCCCCCAACGTAAACCTATGATACCACTCTGTTATGACCCCCTCCCCCCAGAGAGTACCCCCTCAGGGATGGAAATGGGGGAAGGGAGATGGTGACTACCCAAGTCCGGCCTCCAGTAGACCCTAGGTTGGAGACTAGCACCAAGGGTATAATATACATACATATGGGAGGCATTTCCCTCTAAGAGAATGTGAGAAAGAGAGAGATAATACAAATACACCAATAAAAACCTACTCATATATATATATATATATATATATATCTCTGTGTGTGTGTATTTATATATAAATTAATACCAAGTGAAAACATGAAATTCCATACAGTACTATAACAACTAAAAGGAAAACTTCAAGCCTAAAAAAGTTAAGGACTATAGTGACCACAAAGCCCATACAGATCCTAAAAAATCAAGATATAGTAATATCCATCCAAATATCCAACCTACTGTGATTTACCTGAAAAATAGTTTATATATACGTAGAGTGAGAATAAAAGTATAGTTAGTAGGATCCTCACTAGATCCACTCATGCAAAAGATAAAGAAAATATGCTCAAGTATAGTGAACAACAGTGAAACAAACTCATCACCTAAACAGGTTTACTAAGTTTCCAGCATCACCGTGGATAACTCTAAAAAATTATCATATACAAGAGAGAATTTGATATAGTAAATAATTTTAAAGGTTACCCCACTCCCACTTCCCCATTGGTTTTCCAATCTGCCCCAACATCGTACGTCCTAATCCATCTCACTCTTTAAAATGGCCAGACCGAAGAAACATGGTCAAGGAATCATAACATGCACCTCATGCATCACATCATCCAATCCACATATCTATATATAGTAACAAAGTAGTTTATGGGATCCACCACTACTCATATGACATGTATCATACATCAGGTATTATACCTAAATCCATTACAGCCCATACACCAAGTAAGTAGCTCAATCCATCATAGCATATACACGTCATACCTATAATAATCCTTTGAATGCTATATTTTGTAATACATGTGTGTGAAATAACCACAATACATTAAATACCTCTATAAATATATATGGTAAAACTAACTACTATGCATACCAGCAAAATTAACTACCAAGAGAAGAGAGTGGGACCAAAGGGGGTAGTCATCCATCCATCATCCCCACTAGGATGTTGTGGAAAACACCCTCCCAGAGTCCACTAGGTATCAATCGCCCTAACCAAAATGGGTGGGACAATGTATAAAATAAAAAAATACATTATATAATATAGCTCACAACCAAACTATGTGAATAAACTAGTATTAGACTCAACTATAGCTAACATCACTTGAAATCCCATATGCCACTACTAAGACCAAATATCGTATAGGAACACAAGTATCTTAAAAAGAAACAATAATTACTTCTTACCTTTTTATCATTTACTATCATTAATTAATTTATTATCTATTTATTAACCATTAACATCATTCCACATTACATTAAATTAATCATCAGAGTAAATTCCATGAACTCCTAGAATAATTCACACTAATTCCATGGTTTATCAAGAGTAACATCTTTTCAGAATTTCTATTCCATCAGCACTAACCACATTGGTTACTAATTACTTATTCATTATTAGAATCATTCCATAAACTAGGTACTCTAAGAAAACCATCCTAATATACCTCTAATTTTAAACATGAACCAAAAACATCCAACTGCCTTGAGTAGTGGGAAAAGGAATGCAGATAAAACAAGCAACCTAACTATTGACAATTTAATAGATTCCTTAGTGATCATCCCATCTCTTAGCATAACATCAATAGGTAATCCTAGCTTCAACCTGTTCCATCATCTCCAATTTCATCCTCAACACTCACGTGCATATCTTGATGTATATCTCCATTATAGGCATAAACTACTACCATATCATCTAGTCCTTCCTACCCACATCACATCAGCCATCCCTGGATGAGCCATCCCAATATTATATCACATTATAGCCTCCCCACCCCATATCACATCACATAGAAAAGATCACATATGGATCACATCAAAAAATTATTAGGAAACAAAAAATCATGGCCAATAGTGTAATCTAGACCCTAAAAAGGTATCCTTCCTTCACACATAAATGATCTCTCATAGCTCTAAACTCAAGGCACTCAGCCTTATTAAGAAGAAAAGAAACTCAGGCCCTAGAAATTATTTTTATCACAAAACCATATCTTATTATATATTGAATTAATGATTCATTATCCACATGTTACAACTATGTGAAACCTAAGTAATCAAGCTATAACAAGCTATCAAAATACTAAACATGCACTCAAGAATTTAAACCAATTTCATAAAACTGTGAGGAGTTACATTCACATTTAATATGCCTTTAATTTATTTTCAATGTTCTCAAAAAGCATTATCATGCCTCACATTCTTTAAAAATTACATTAATCATATAAAATAACATTTAATTATACATGTTCATTGAATCAATTTGATCATTATCAAATTACATCAAACACCCAATTCAAACATGCCTCTTCCTTAATTCTTAATCCAATTAATTATCAATTAATTCTAGTTTTAAATTCATTAAAAATTTCAACACACTACTACAAGCATAATAATATGCTAAGAAATCATAGAATTGAAATCACACTATCAATAAAATCAAGTGGAAAACTATTATCATAGTAGTAAGCAACAGCATGTGATTTCTACAACCCAATTATTTATTAATATGGTTTGATAATAATTAGGTTAATTCAATTTTCATCGAAAGGGATAAACCATGATCAATTTATGATTTCATATAAATAAACAGTGAAGCAATGAATCCCCTACTCAAAAGGTGTCAATGTTATTTGTACGAGAACAGACCAATATTGTGGATCCCAATAACCTCAACCACAAGAAGTTTTATCCCTCCAAGGATTCCATGGCACAACCTTACCAACAAAAAACCATGAAAAACTACATTATAAACATGGAGATGATCCCCTAATTCATGTTAATATTAAATGGGAGGAAATGGATTGAATAATCATGAAAAAAGAGGTAGAATGTAACTCATATCACCATGAATTAAAGATGAGAATCCAAGAATCGATCCCCATTTAAGGAATCCAAAATCCCTAAAGGAATTGTTGATGATCACTATAAATTTGAGAGGAAGTTCATAGAGTTTGATAAAACCAGAGGCCCCTTCTATTTATAAAGTTGTGCTACATAGGTTATTTACCTGGTGTGAAACCATTTCACATCATGAAAATGTTGGGCTTGAGATCATGCTGAAAAACACATTTCCTTGAAGGATTTAATCCTAAAAATTTACACACCATGTAACACCCTGTGAATTGTCCTCATAAGTTGTGAATGGAGAATACATGATGTGAAATATTTACATGCTATGAATTCTCCCTACATCCAGATTTCAGCAGTTGAACCCCTCCCGACTTAATCCAGGCCTCCTCCAAGAACTATGATATTTAAAAACATGCAAAGGGTCAGACTATATGGATTTGGGATATTACACAGATGGTCTCATAGAGTCTTATTTTATACATTTCTTATTTCTCTTTTTGGTTTAGTTAGTTTGGCTTGATGTTGTATGTCTCATGAATTTGTATCTTTTTCTTCCAAATTTTACTCTATTTTTTGACTTGTTTTTGTTATACATGATACTTTTTTGGTTGTTTGATGATACACACCTTGTTGTGGGCCATCTCAGGTGATGTGTTTTGATTGAACCGATATGGTTTATTTAAAAATGGTATAAAAGAGATTATCCAACCTAAAATGATACGACGCTGCCTAGAATTGGTTCAAGGAGTCTGGTAAACTAGATCTAGGACATGTCGGGTCTCAAGGAGTACATGGAAAGTAGGTGCTTGATCACCACCTTTCATACTACCACTTGAGTTATCATGGGTATTAGAGACTTATTTTCTATGTTTTATGTTTTCCATGTGTTATGTTTTGGTGTCCTAACTTAGGATCCTCATTATAACATGTTAGTTTCCTTGGGAGTTATACAAGAGTTGGGGTTTAAACTAAAAAAGTAATCAAGTTGTGAAGTTTGTCTGTATGTCCTGAAAAACCATTAAGTGACTAGGCACTTGGTTTTGAAATCTTTAAAGGTGTTGTGTAATTCTTATAACATGGTCAACAAACACATTTCTAGGTCGATAAGGACTCGAAAACCCTTTGATTTTGTTGTTTAGAACCCATGATTCTTGGATTCTTTGAGTGTCTCTTACTAAAGGGAAAGGAATTGAGGTGGTTTTTAGGATATGTTGATATCATGAATCAGTTTGACTAACATTTATGGAATGATTGTTTTGTGAAGGGATGGCATAACAATTTTATTGTGTGAAAATGAATTTCAAGAAAAATCATTTTTTTTGAAAAGTGAAGCTTCATTTCTTTCCTATGAAATGATGCTTGGTCTCTAGAACATATTTTTGGAAATGGTTGTTTACTCATCGAAACCTAATTTTTTTTGGGTTTTCAATCTAGTTAAATAATTTTAGGAATTAATTTCACATTCTTGGAGAATGTTTTCAATAAGCTTTAATTATTACAAAAACAATGGTTTTTTAACTTGTAAACAAAAGGTGAATGGTTTTTGAAAGATGATTGATAAATTAAAAATAAGATTCCAACTTTTAAGGAAAATAAGTTTTATAACATGTTTAGTGAATAAAAAATTTTGGTTTTTGAATAGTGGTTTCATTTAAAGGAATTAAAATACAAACAAAATAAGCCAAGTGGAAAATGAATCATGTTTAATGATTTTTTTAAAGGTAGCAGGTTTTGCCTTGTAATTGAGAAGTTGTGAAATTTTACTCTTTTGGATTCCATTCTAAAGTAATGAAATATGTTTATTTATGAAACCAAATGTTTTTGAAACTCCTTTTTAGGTGATTTTTAGAGGTTTTAAAAATGAACAGTTTTTTAAAGGGGTTTTTGCTCCTTGATTGGGTTTTCTTTGAACCCTCTATGAAAGTGTTTGATTACTTTGTTGACATATATTTTCAGCCCGACCCTTTATTTTTTGTAGGGGTTATTGAATGTATTATAAAGAACATGAACATATGGATATACCCCCTTATTTGGTTTGAGTGAGCCTTCCATAGATGTCTTTAGTTGTAGTGTAATGCCTTCATTGAGTTTATCCTTTTTCCTTATCTCTTTATTCTTTCACAGACTTCGAAAGAAGTGGTGATTGTTATACTTTATCTCTTAGTGTTTTAGTGAGGAAAGGTTTTTAGATGAATCTAAATGATGTTATTATGTGACCTGATAAGAGAATTGTATAATTTTTATCGAGTAGATGGGTCTTTAAGGACTGGTTTTCCTAGTTTCTTTTGTTCCTTGGGAAGAGTGGAATCTCTAGTGTATCCTGATTTTTTTGTACTAATTCCTTTGATTTCTCACTCATAAGTTTTAGAGTGATTTCAGTTCTGGGATAACCTTGTTTGTATGTGATCTTGATATCATCCTTGGGCTTCTCTTTTGAGGGAACTGGTCATCCTGAGTTTCTTATATCTCTTTGTTTCTTTTTAATCTGTAAAATTTGTTCTATGGGATAACATTATGGTGAAATATTTTCCATGGGATTTGGCATTGTCACCTAGACTTACTAAACCTTATGTATTTCCATGGGTAACATGATTTAGTTACACAAATTTTTGGTTGAGAGATCCATTGGTGATATGTTTTTATCGGTTGGATAGTGGGGACCACTGGGTTGAGATGTCTACATTTGAGTTACCATAAACGTGGATTAATTTCCTAGGTCTAGATCCGTTTCATTTCTTATTGAGATGAATCTTTATTGGAACCATCTCTAAGTTATGTGAGACGTGGTTGATCTGGTGATCTGGCTTATTCCTTTCCAAATATTATTGGGGTGGTTCTAGAAATTTCTTGGGGATGGTTATTTTTTATAGTCTTGATCAGGTTTTCTCTTTGTTGGTTTCAGCCTATGATAGCAGGTTTCTTTCCCTTGATTAGTGGTGTAGATCTAGGATTTTTCCTTTATGTGAAATATGTAATCTCAATTTCTTTATTAATTCTCGTTGGTTTTGATGCAGTTTCTTGTTCTTGTTCCATTTTATATTGAATCTAAATAGTGAGGAGATCTATGTAAGGTCTCTATTTTATTTATAGCCTTAGGTTAGAAATACTCAAACCTCATACTCCTTTGAAAGGTTTGAAGTGGTAATAGATTCAACCCCAATTTTGGTTCATTCTAAGCCTAGTTGGTTTTTTATATGTCACTTTAAAGCCTCAGGTGGGGAGTTGGGGTATTCCATGATGTTATAAGATGGGTTATGGCTTAATTATTTCACCAATTATTCCATTATTTATGTTTTTCTCATGAAATTTTAAATTCATTTATGTTAGTGAAAAAATGGTTTCATGAGGAAATGTTTTCAGTTTTAAAGAAAGGCCTTAGGGATTATTTGTAAAATGGGGTTGGTTTCATGAAATTTTTCAGAAATAGTTAATTTAATTTGGGGATTTGGAATGATTTTTAGGTGTAATTTATTTTTATAATTAAGTAAACATTGTGTTATAGAAGATGTGTGTCCTATTTTAAGGGAAATTAGTGATTTTCAAATTGATTTTGTGGTATGTTTGGTCATGTACCCTTACTGAGTGTATTTTAAAAGGGTATGTTATTTGGAAACTATTTCAAAAAGGAATGTGCTTGATTTATTTTGAAACATGGAATAGGTTTTTTTTAAAACAAGTGGTGTTTTGTTTGAAATCAGCATTAAAAACATTTTTAAAATTAACCAAGTTAAGAAAAGGCTTGGGGTTTGAATTTTTAAAATGGATTCCATTTAGTTTTGAATGAATGAAGGCCCAATTTTAATGGTTCCTTGGTTATCAAAATAGGATTTTGTTAAAACATTTCTCTTTTTAGTGATGCATGTGTTTTTCTTCCTTCTTGGAATGTTGTAGCCTGGATTATTCTAAGGTAGTGCTTCTTTAGAGTCTCTTTTAGATATTGTTGGGTCCAGTGGTTTAGACCTATGAGCTTTGTCTTGATGATTGGATCAGTGGGGATCATCTTTTATTGGATACTCTTGTGTGAGCTCAATTTGAAAATATTTCCTTGGTTTTTTTGGGGATGTTTGAGTTTTTATGGATGACGTACCATTTTGTGTTTTGTGCTCATTGAGTTCAGTTTTGGCTTGAGGAAACTATGGCCCAGTGCTTTTGGTGTACTTCTTTGGTTTCTCATTACAGGCAGTGTTCCTTTTAACCCTCATGTGGTGTAGACCATGGGTTGGCTTATGCTGGTTTCCTTGGATATGGGTTATACCTAGGGTGCATGCTTGGATACTTAGTGTGTAGTTTTATTTCTAGTAGGTCTATGAATGAAACCCTCTATTTCTTGTCAAAGTTACCATGGATAGTGCTCCAGGGAGTTGGATCTAAAAACCCTCATCTTTTAGTTGTGACCCTTAAATTAGAACCATGTTGTTTCTTCTCAAGTCATGTTTTTCATTCTGATATCCTTATAAGAATTTTATATTTTGTTGATCCAATTTTAGGATCCTTTTATACATTTCTAGGAGTAGTGCTCTCCTTGTGGTTTTTAACCTATTATGTGTGGTTGGTTTTGGATGGAGAAGTTTCATGAATTCCCATTATATATTTTGGGAATGTGGTTTCTTAGTGAATTTATATTTTTTGTGGTAAGAATTTTTATGATTATTCCATCATTTTATTTTATTTATAAATAGTGGGGAGATTGATGCTTGGTATCCTTCCCTTTTCTAACTATACTTTGACTTGAGGCTCTCTAGGGACAAACATATTTTATGATGGAAAGAATTGTGACACCCTTTATGTTTGGGTATGATCTATTTTTGATGTTTAATAGTTGGTACATTGAGTATCATGAGTTTTTTAAATGATTTTGAGTTTTCCTAGAATTTTATAGGATTATTCCATGGAGGGTATCGGTTGTGGCATGGAGTGGGATCACCACAGTGTCGACTAGTGGGCATCGCTGTAGTTCCCTAGTGGAAGAATTTTGATGCCTCTATTAATTCAGGCATGGATGTGGTGTAGGGACACAACTAAGACATGGATCCCTTGGATAGAGATTTTATAGCTACTGCCAATTTCAGTATAGTGAACCATGGAGCAAAGGTTGTGACATAGGATTGCTACTTGGTTGAGCCCTATAGTGTGGAGACATAGGTTACGACATGGAGTTGCATGATTGTGTGTTTGGTGGTTCTTCTATTTTGAGGGTAGTTACGACATGGTTCTTAGGCTACATCGTATCCTTCTTTTTGGAGAATAGTATTTGGGTGAGGTTTACATCATGGTTCTCGATGACTATTTGGTTAGGGGTGATTGCGGTATGGATAGGGGCTCTACAACATGGTATGGTGGTTCTTTAGTGTGGTTCAGGAGGCTGTGTTATTGTCATTAACTTCCATACTTCCTATAAATGTTTAAATACCTTCAAATTTAGTCGATCTTCCAGATTTATCTCTTAATACTTATGATACCAAGAGAGTATTTTGAAGTTTTATGCATCCATTCTTGATCAGATACAACCCCAAGATTTGGGAGATAAATTCCTCTATGATCTTGAGGTGGGTGCAACTATACAAAGGTTCTAATTCATGGATTACATAATTTTATTTTAAATTATTTTGGGTTATGGTATGAAATTTATTAATATGAAATCAAAATATATTTTCTTCTTAATATATATTTTTTAAAAGGGTTTTTGACACGAATTGACCCACTGGGGCTGCCTAGCCAGCGGAAGACCGAGCCACGACTACCCCAAGCTCACCTCCATAGGCCAAGGGCTGGAGACCAGTATCAATAGGAATAAATACAATGGTAAGTCTTTACCAAAGTACCTTTATACACATATCCAATCATATATATGCATAAGTGCATAGGAATGAAAAGAAAATACAGTAAATTCTAGAGTAATGAACATGCATGTAATAAAATCTAGGGAATACTATAGAGTACGACCACATAATCTAAAATGAAAAAGTGAAAAATTAAACACCCAACCAGAAAATAACCAAAAAATAAAGTAAATGTTGAGAGAGCCCAGCTTCAGATCTCCAATCCCCAGTCGTTGTACACATCCAAATATACCAAGGTATCCCCTATGAACCTCTGTAATCACCATCGACATGTTTTTCCTCTGTATAAGACACAATACATGTGGGAAAATCCCATATAGTAGTGAGTATATATATACCTAGTAGGATTCCACAAAAGCTAAAGGGGGGAAGAAATAGGATACATGATAGAAGTAGATAACTCAACCCATATAAAGAAAACCCAATACACATGTATACATATATATGCTCATAAAAAATCCCAATTGAGAGAGAAAAGGGGATATCTATCTCACACCCCATACTAGGATGATTAGCATGCCTATAGCTCCAAATATCCATCAATGATTCCAAGAATCTCATGTGTCTGTCTGAAGAAGTCGCATGGTGGACCTTCTCCCCAGTACCATAGGGGAGTACCATATTTTTGTATAGAAGACTCATGCCCTAGTACGAAAGGGGAGTACTGCCTCTATGATAACTAGTATGAAGGACCCACATGTTTTCATGAAAATGGAGTACTGTCTCTAGGTTTGTTCATCAAGTATGGAGGACCTGCACCCTGGTATGATAGGGGAGAATCATCTCCATTGATAGAGGACCCACGACCTGATGGCACAAGGCAGTACCAACTCTATGATAAGTACATAAATTATGGAGGACCCAATCCCTGGTATGATAGGGGAGTACTATATCTATCTCCAAAATCAACTGTGGTCTCAATTTTTTTTATTTGAGGCATTATTTAGGAGATATTTAATTTTTTATGAAAAACTGTGTGTGAGATATAAAATATATTTAATTTTTTTATAAAATTAATTTCAGTCTCACCAGGCCTCTAAATTGAATGACATCTCAGAACATGGATCCTAAAATATTCCTTGATATATTCCAAAGTCTTAAAAGGGAAAAAAGTCTCTTATTTATTACCTCCTTCAATCTTTTCATCCCTAAAAAGAAAAAAAAGAAAAAATTCAGAATACTGAGCCTACATTTGGCTCTCCTTATCCAAGGATCTCTCCCACATTCTCTCGTACTATGACATCACATAAACCAATGAAATGGACCATCTATGTAGGATCCTCTCCTATCGATCATCAATCAGTAATGGGTTCTCTACAAAGTTGGATTCATCCTAGATATCCAGTTCACCCCAATCAATGATGTTCATGGGATCATGGACATATCTCCTCAATTGTGACACATGGAAGATGTAATGCACCCTATCCATCTATGGGGGTATATCATGGTGGTAAGAAAACTCACCAACCCTCTACAAGATCTTGAACTGCCTGATAAATCTGGAGGATGACATACCTCCCTATCCAAATATACACAATCCTCATTGTGGGGACACTATTAGGAAAACATGGTCTCTATGATTGAACTCCAAAGGCCTGCGATATCGATCCACATAAGATTTATATCCACTATTACCTTTTCTCATCCACTCATGGATCACCTAGACCTTATCTATCATTTCCTATACCATCACTGGTCCAAAAAGAGATGCCTCACCATTCTCATTCCAGCATAAGGGTATCCTGTAGGGTCTCCCATAAAAGGCCTCAAAATATATCATGTAGATAGTAGAGTGATAAATATTATTATAAGAAAACTATACTAAGGGTAAGTGATCCTCCTAGATTTGGGATAACTCTAGTATATTATCCCTTAGTGTACCCTCCACTACTTGGATAGTGCACTCGGTTTGCCCATCTATCTGGGGGTGAAAGGTTGTACTCATCCTCATATGGGTCTTGAATGCTTCCTACAAGACACTCCAAAACCATGATGTAAACCACAAATCATGATCAGATATAATCATCAAGGTAACCCCATAAAGGAATATTATATCCCACACATACAACTACCCAAAACTCACTACTAAACTCTACTCCCTGATAGGAAGGAAGTGCACCGACTTCATTTGAAATTTAATTATCACCCATGGAATCATAGACTCTCTATTTACATGGAATCATTTTCATAAAATCCATGGATATTCCATATCATTTCCTCTCTAGGATATTAAGAGACTGCAGAAAACCTACTAAAACCTAGTGCTTAGCCTTCACCTGCTGACCTATGAGGCACCGAGAGATGAACTCGACCACACTAGGCCTCATGAAAACCCACAAACACTTACACCAAAGGTCTCTATACATATTCCCCACATTGGGATTTAAAACCAAATGGAAAGTGTGAAACTCCTCATAACATCCTCCCACATTGTGACTGAAACTGCCATCTATCCCTGGAATAGGATAATGTGATTCCATCCTTCAGAAAATTAATCTAGTAAGTCTCCTAAGGATATATAGTCACATAGGACCTCATAGTATATGTCCCCTAACTATGCATCCCTCACATGCTGGAGAAGTGGAGGGGTCAATACCATCAACTAAAGGAAATTTTCACCCTCCTCCTCTACCAAGGTCAGCTGTAAGAAAGCTAACATCTCAGAAACCTCTTCCACTAGGTGAAAATGAGACTTTCTGCTAAGGGAATATTCTAAAAAATTTCCCTTACCAGGAGTATAGACTATATCAAAGTTAAACTCCTTTAGGAACTCCAAAAAGTATCTTTGTATCAGTTTTAGGTCTCTTTACATGAAGAAATACCTGAGTATCTTTTGGTTTGAGTAAACAATAAAATGATCTCCCCAAATATAGTGCATCCACGTCCTCAAAGAAAAGACTACAGCTACCAACTCAAGGTCGTGAGTCATGTATTTCTTCTCATGGTGTCTCAAATACCTCAAATGATATATAATAATTATCTACCTTTGCATCAACATGTAGCTAATACCCTCTCTAGAGGCATCGCAATATACTACGTATTCCTCAGCCTCATCTAATAGCCTCAAAACAGGAGCACTCATTAGCCTCAACCTCAACTCCTCAAAGACTCTTAGGAACCACTCAGTCTGGGAAAAGGGATTCCATTCCCATGTTAGGGTAGTCAGAGGGGATTCAATCCTATAAAAGTATACCATTAACCTCCTATAGTTTCCCTCAAATCCTATAAAACTCTGCACCTCTTTCACACTCTTGGGTGCCTCCCGAGCAAGAACTGTATCAATATTTGTTGGGTCCATAGATAATTCATTCTCAGAAATTACATTCCCTATAAATTAAACTTCATAGATAAAAAATTAGTACTTTGAGAGCATACCATAAATATAGTTCTTCTGAAGAAAGTCTATGATCATCCTCAAGTGCTCTCCATGCTATTCTTATGACACGAAACAAATAAGTATGCCATCAATGGCGACACATGAAAATTTTCCCAAGTATGGCTGAAAGATATAGTTCATCAAATCCATAAACACAGTATGGGAATTTTTCCCACTTAAGGGCATCACAAGGAACTCATTGTGTCCATAGTGACATTGGAATTCCATTTTTGGAATACCATCCTCACAAAATCTCAACTGGTGGTAGTTATACCTGAGATCGATTTTTGAGGACAATCTTACACCTTCAAACTAATAAAAGAAGTTCTCAATCCTAAAAAATGTGTACTTGTTCTTTATCGTGGCCTGGTTCAAGTGGTGATAATCCACATAAATCCATAATCTCATATCTCCTTTTTTATGAACAACACTGGAGTTTCCCATAGGGACACACTAGGTTAGATAAAACCCTTCTATTTAAGGTCCTCTAAATTCATTTTTAGCTCCAAAATCTAGATAGGGGCTATAAAATATACCATAGAAGACATCAGAGTGGTCTGAGGGTGCAAGTCGATGCAAAAATCCATCTCTTGCCTTAGAGGTAGTCTTGGAATGTCCTTGTGGAATAAATCCATAAAATCCTTCATGACTGAAGGAATATAGATTTCTGAAGAGAATACTATGACAAGGGACAAACTCACTAACTAATTAGTGATGGGTTATAGCTTCTAGATCATAAGAACCACTTACTTCACCATGAGATCTCTATCACCCACAAAGGAGAAACTCAACCCATCGGTCTGAAGGCATCTGACTTGAATATGGTGATAGTCAATTTTGGCTTGAACTATGGAAAACCATTATATATCCAAGATGATGTCATAAAAAATCATCATAAAAACCAAGAGTTCCCATACGAAACTCTCTCCACTAAGATATAGCTGACACTATTGGAAGATAAATGATATCAAATAAGCATTCCCTGTAGAAACCTCATGCTGGAGATGCTAAGCTAAAGTCTCAACTAGGAGCTCCAGATCTCACACCAGAAGTAAGGAGATAAAGTAATGAATCACACCCATGTCTACTAGTACTAAATAAAGAGTAAAATAAATAGAAATCATACCTGTAATCATCTTATGAGCTATAGAGTCATAGGCATCCATAGCCTACAACTACCCATGGACCCAACTACTAGCTCCCTAAGTGTCACGTGGGTCGTCTAGTGGTGGTGGTGGTGGAAGTATCTCATAACATTACCCACCACCCATATCTCCTCCTTCAAGATCCCCAACTAATCCTCTGCTACCTCCATATCCCTGGGGGCCGCCCTGGCCTTGTCTAAGAGATCCATGATCAGGGTGTTGCCTCTGCCATGGTGGTTTATCTGCTATCGGTCTAACCACCTGAGTGTGTCAGGTTGGAAAATCACATGTAATTTTACCTCACCCATAACATGAATAGAACCACCCATCTCTGGGGTACTCTTGTCCTCTGTGTTATCCCTAAATCACATGACCACATGCCTGAGTCTGGACATGGGTAGGTCTCATGTGCGTTACCTCCTATCGCCTGTCAGCCACTGAAGATGACTCAACCTTGTAATTACTACTGATGGAACCAACTACATAGAATCCCTTGGATAGGAATATCACTATCACTAGTGCCTAATACAAAACTCCATCATATGTGGTATGTATAGGGGGTACCCCACTGGAATAAATATCTATGGGGAAAATCTACTCAAACTCCTGTTCTTGGAAGTATCCATCCTGAATTATGTCTAGGGAGTATCATGTAAGGTCATTTAACCTTGGAGAATACTCATCAACTATCATCCCTCCCTGATGTAGCTCTATTATCTCCTAAATATAAACTGATCTCAAGCATGAGGGGTAGTAATCCTCACGAAATAGCAACTGGAAATCATTTCATGAGAGTTTCGACTCACCATATATATTTGTGATTATACTCCACCAATTCCTAGATGCTCTAGGGAAAAAACTGTTATCAGTGAAACCACTTGATCCACCTACAAATCATTAATCTTTTCATCGTACATGAATCTACCATGAATCTAGAGGTTTGATTAAACTCAATACCTCCATAAAAATTCAAATCATGGAACCATGGGCCAACTGCAAAAAATTGAAAAGAATGGTAAGGAAAAAACATAAGAAAAAGAAGTTCAATAATCATTTTCCAAGATTTTTTGACCAACAAATATAAATTGGGGATAACAGGGGTGAGAAACTTGGAACAATGAGGATAAATTGAGTAAATAACTGAAATTTGATACATGGGCACATGAAAAGGATATAAATCAGATATAGATCAAAGAAATAGATTTGATCATGCTCAATATTTTAATCATATGGGGTGGAATACAAAAAAGATGAGTCCTACATAGATTCAGATCAGTTGTTGGTGAAGAACTCACTTTTCAACAATGGGGGAATATCCATTTCATTTTTTGCACCTTGGTTCACTTGGATAGGGAAGCTCATCATCATCCGATCTCAATTCTCCAACAATGGGTGATATATCTTCTTCTCAATGATCCTAAGTTTATACAGCTAACCCTAGAATTTTTCTATAACCACATATTTATAAAGGATTTAATTTTAGGAAATTTAAATTAAATAATTAATTTAATCAATTAATTTAATTTAAACACACCTTCCAATGGCCTCTTTATCCAAACTTCCAACACTGACTAACTTTCGGTATCTCCTAGGATAAATCCCACGCTTCGGACTCGACCGTGCTCTTAGATTTTTTATTCAAGACTCATTTTAGGATATATTAAATTTTTTTCAAAAAAATTATGTGTGTGATATAAAATATACTAGTACCCAACCCGTGCATTTTCACAACATACTCATTTTAATTAAAAATTCACATACACACACTCATAATTTGAAGTTATAAAAATATTTAGACAAATTCAATATAGAAAGAGAAATAAATTAATAATAGACACATAGGTGGTGGATATATGAGGGGAAATGTGTCCTTGAAGTCATACTCTATAGTATAGATAACGAATTTCCTGCAAGCGAAAAAGGATATATATATATATATATAATCTTTATTTTGGTATTAGTGCATGTGTATGTGGATTATTAATAGGAATCAGTTTCATGAAGTGTATCATGATAGTGTATCAAAGGAAAAACATTAAAAGAACCCAAAGATAGATGAAAATTAAAAATCCATATAAAAAATAAAAAACTAATATGAGTTCAATGTATGATGTATTACCACCAAGAACATGCATGTAAATAGTAAAATTATTGGTAAATTGAGTATAATGAGCATCATAACATGGTTGTGTTTAATAACACTTGTTAAAAAGTACGCACACCACTTGTCACTTAAGATAAGATCCATGTTTCAAGAGTTTCAAATTTCTTATTAACATATTTTCTTTATTTATCTAATTAAATACACCAATCAAATGATATTGAAAAATAGAAATAGTAGAGTAATTTTGTAGGAGGCTATTTTTGGATTTAATAATGAATCAAATGAATTTTAACTAAATATTGAACGTGATATAAAACAAAAGGATGTATTTTATATAAATTTCATTAAATAAATTGAAATGAATATAATAAATTTTTAAGTAAATTGTATTGATCACACTATATGCCTATACATTTTAGTGAGATACAACACTCTATGGGATACAATATATGAAATAATATATTCCAGTACATTTTAGAGAGACACTGTGTATGTAGTGAGATACATGTATGCAAAGCTACCAACTAATTTAATAAAATATGTGAGGAAAAACTACACAAATTAATGAAAACAATACAAATAAAATATACTAATAGTATAGACAAATTATTCCTCCTTAATCATGGTGCGTACTCAGATCATTCACCCCCAAACACATTTTAGTGGGTCCTCCTGGATCCCTAGTTGCCTCTATATTTCACTCAGATTTGACATTTTCCATATTATTTCATTTTCTTGGACTTGCACAACTGGAGAACCAACTGCTGATGGGAGTTTCCTCTCACTGGTTCCTTCACAAGCATGAAAACACCAGAGTTTTGGAAATACAATGTGGTGTCTTTCATGATGAAATATGGTATTAACTTGCTAAATGAGTAGTTGAACACACTCAAACTAACACATGAAGTGGCATGAGATATATGGTTTTAAAATGATGGTTCCATCATCATGTGAGACCAACACCCCAACTATGAATTTCATCATACATGACCTCTACTCAACACTACCCTAGTTATTATCCATGATCTCCGCATATATAATGGAAAAGGGGTTGATGATAAATTAACCCCAATATCCAATCCTAGAAACTAAGAAAATATATAATCATTTAGAAATTAAAATCAAATAATCAATGGTATTTATTATAATAATCTTAAAACAGTTGTAATTAAAATTTTTATTAAAATAAAGGGGTGAAAACCAATATATCAAAAAGCGGTATAAATATAATTTTAGAGAAATTTTTTTTGTACACATTAAATAGAACTTGACCGGCTTGTAGTAGTTAGTACTTCAGATTAACAATTTTTAAGATGTTATAGAAAATTAAAATCTATTAAAAATTGAAATAGCAATAATTGTAGAATTGATTTTTTTAAGAATTGAAAACTGCATGAAGATAGAAATTACCTCTAAACATCTAATATTTTTAAGTCTCGTATACTTGTTTATATGAAATATTAGTGGAGTAAAACATGCTGTTTCAAGTGACATTAATGCCAAATTAATAAGTTGGGAAGATGATAGTGGTGTTCACCTAAAATTTAAGTTCATGAATATAAAAATATATGAACAATTTATTACATATTTTATAAATATAATATGTTTATACAATATAACTGAATATAAATAATATGAATAACCAAGTAGATGTTCATTGGTTACACATAATGTATGCATGTAGTTTGTAAAAAATAAATGACCTGGATTTTAATGTTTTCACAAATGGAATGCCAAAATTGAAAATTAGTTTCATCCCATACAAGCTTGTTATAACAATTACATAACCTATAATACATTATTTGAAAAATATCCAATTGAATAAATAATTTTTTTTTTTGATATTAGTGACTATAAATGGGATATTGATATTTGAAATAAATTACTACTAAGTTGTTTAGCATGAAATAGTTACATCACTATAGTGTTTTATGGTTATTTTTCATTCAATATAGAGATAATTTGTTCAGTGAAAGCATCCTACATTAAGAAATTTATAGTTACACACCTCTGAAAAAGTTTTAGTTGTTTCATTCAAAGTAATAAACAAATAATGAACGTGTTTATATAAAAACAACCAAATATGAAAAAATATGAAATTGTTCATACAATAACAAAAAAACATGAAATTTTATATAAATTATTGATAAAAAAATTCAATATAATAATGAAAAAATATAATCCTGAATATTTAAGTTAAATATATTACTTTGTTAACAAATATAAAGATGTGTGAAAAAATATAAAAAAAACTGAACCTTTTTTAAAAAACATCAACCTGTATAAAAAAAATTGATTAAAGATAAAAAAGGGGTAAAAAATATAAACAAATTGGAAAAATATGAACCTATATATTGAATTAGAATAAATTATAAAAAAATATGAACAAACACTCTGAAAAAAATTAAAAAATAGTTACCTGTATGAAAAAATAGGAACCTGTATAGAAAATAATATAGACCTATTTGAAAAAAATAAAAAAAATTAGAAAAAATATGAACCTGTTAAAAAATATGAACCTATAAAAAAACTAAACTCACTATTCCAACTGTACTAAAACACCTCCTCTATGGGATATGCCACAGGTGTTTTGAATCCGAGAGAGATAATAGTTCATTCTATAATTGATCTCCCCCACAAAACATCTAAAACCCCCCCATAACTTCCTAAAAACAATTCAAACCCTCTTATAATAAAAAATACATAATAAAACTGTGAAATACCTTAAACTAGGCATGTTACATCCTCACTCACCTATTGATGATATGTTTAATACTAACTCCTTAGATTTGGATTTTAACTTTAATTCTAAAACATATATTGTGTTAAAATAGTATGAAATGCATTGAATGTAAATATAATATGAATACATAACATTGATAAAAAACTCATATCATATATGAATAGAAATTATTTTAGAAGTTTTAATTTATCAAAAAGAAACATGAATTAGAAATTTGTAAACATACCTAAATATTCTAATTCTTGATGAATGAACTTAAGAAAAATTTAACTTGTAAAGTTCATTTTTTCCTTTTCATTTGTTTCTATTAATGTGAAAATAAATTAAAAATCATGTAACAAAGCATCATATATATACAATGATATCATTATTTTTACACAATTTATAAGGATACCCATGGGTTGATTACCTGAAAATAATAATGGAGTAAACTAAATATATTTGAATATTGTATTGCTAAAGTTATCTATGTAAATAGTGTATATTGAATTTTAATCTAAACAAAGATACTAGAAAGATTTTATAAAAAATTTAAATTTAATATTTTATTTTAATTTATAGAAGAAAGTGTAATTTTTTAAATGAACTATTAATGATTGTGATATTTAAAAAAGGAATGAAAATTATACATCCATTGAAAAAATAAATTGTAAATGTGTAAAAAATGTAAAAAGAAAAAATTAAAGAGTTAGTATTACAACATATAGTGAACCTATCAGAATAAAAAATTATATATAAGTAACACGTAGAGATTCAATATATAATATAAAACAAACAGATATCAATTTAAAAAAATGGATTCGTTGAATATACATGTAAAAGAAAAATATAATAAATGTGTTGAAATCAAAACTAATTAGATGAATGGAATTAATCCATCCAAAAATATGGAAAATAAAAACCCTACCTTAATACATTTCATTCTACACAAATTATATCGAAGTAATTATATATAATTAAGTAGGATACAATAATCATAGATAGGGAACAATAGTTTTTCAGAAAGGATCACATGGAAACATTTTAGTTCATAAAAAATAAAAATACATATGAATATACTTAAATATAAGTTAGATTTTTGAATTGAAAGGGAGGAATTGCTTAGTTTATAGAGTCAAAATCCAACAAAGGGAAATGGATGTATGAAGAGAAAACATCCTTATTAGATAAAACATCATATATGAACTACAATATGGTATAGTAAGAATCAAATTAGTATCCCTCTATCTATGGAACCCTCTACCTAATAATTAATCTCCTCATCCTTATTTGATTTTGATTGTAAATTTTCCCCATCAACACAAAAAACGAAACACCATTGGAGTCACAAAAAATGAATTGACAATTTGGGATATGACTCATACATCTCTAAATAAATTCACAAATCATAGCTTAAAAATATTATAATTTTATAAATGGGTAAAAACATCAGTCACTGTAAGACAAGAAAAGTAAAAACAAATGCACCAATCTAGAAGAACCTTGAAATGTACTATACCCTTATTAGTAGAGTGGTGATAACATGGTGATACATCATCACATAAATGAAAAAATGTTTAAAGAAAATAATTTTAGGATCTTTAAAAATAAAAACCCTCACTTAGTTGTTTTTAAAAATAAAAAATATAGTAAAAAATTTATAATTTCAAAAAAAATAGAAGATTTCAATAATTATACTCGTAAAATCAATTTTCACTACTAACTATTTGAATAAACTTACAATATTCTAAGTGCATATAAAGATGAAGTAATTTTGTTTGTAAAATTAAAAGAGTGAAATTGGTGATATAATAAATTGCAAGGGTCTAATGAAAGTAAATAGTCAAATTGATCAATTAGGTTAGATTGAATGAGTATGTAACTGAAATATGTCTATATATGAATTTTCCTTGGGAATCAAAGATAGAGATAACCAAGCAAGATAAATTAGGGAACCGATATAGATCTATTTTTAGTAAGGATATACATGTATTAAATTTTATGGAAATAAAATTGTAGTGAAATAAATTGCATATAAAATAAATATAAGGTTCAATATCATAAAGAAACAAGAATAAGAGGGTGAATGATTACCAGAGGTCTTTGAATTTTGTAAAATAGACCATGTGTTAAGAAGAGTATGAGGATTTGAGAGTACACTTCAAGTATTGGTGAGAATTCGTAGGCTTTACCTGGATGTGGAGATATAATTGGGTAGGTTATCATTTTTGTTTATATGAATGGTATTCATAAATTTTGAGTTAAGAAACTTTAAAAATGGAACTTTGAAAATAACACAAACACGTTATTTCATTACTGAATAAACTTTAAAATTACCAAATTCATTTAACTAGTAACAAAAAATGGAATGAGTATGTAACTAAAATATGTAAAAATATAAAGTTTCCTTGGGAATAAAATATGGAGATAATGAAGCCATATCAATGAGGGAATCAATCTAGATCGATGATTAGTAAGGATATACACATATTAAATTTTATTGAAATAAAAAATAAGTGAAATAAATTGAATAGAAAATAAATAGATGTTTCAAGATAAAAAAGAAACTATAATAAGAGGGTGAAATATTACCAGTGATATTTTACTTGTGTGGAATAGACTGTGGGTTAATAATAGTATGAGTATTTGAGAGTACACTCCTATTATTAGTGAGCGTTATAAGGATTGACCAGGAGATAGAGAGACATTTGAATAGGTTATCATTGATGTTTATATTAATGATATTCATAAAATTTTATTTAAGAAACTTTAAAAATGAAATTGTGAAAATTACAAAGACATGTTATTGCATTAATAAATAAACTTTAAAATTACTAGAGGCATTCAATTGGTAATAGACAAATAGCCTCAACTCTGGAAAATTGTGAAATGGATATCCTCGATTGGTGATGGTGAATCACTAAGGGTTTCAACATGAATATTAAGTGAACATAGATATAAAAGATTGAATATGGAGAGAATAATTCATTTATATACCCATAGGAATGGTTAGATATGACTAGGGTTCATGAATAAATAAACATATTGATCAAAATGAGAGGAAAATTGATTAGAGGATTCAATTGATATGGGAGGATAAGATAGTGATAAGAGGTGGAGGTGGAGGTTGAGATGCATAGGCAGAGGTAGAGTAAAATATGTGAAGGAGTAGAATGAATCATACTATGTTGGAGAAGGAGGTAGAGGCAGAAACCAAAGTAGAGGAAAAGTCGGAGGTAGACATAGAGGTGAAGTATTAGGCAGAGATGAGGGTGGAGGCAGGGGTGGATGAAGAGGTGTAGTCAAAGGTGGAGTATATGGCCGAGGAAAATGACGAGGTAGAGCCAATGACCATGGTGTAGGAGGAGAGTAAGGGGGAGGAGATGAAGTCGTATAGGGATATGGAGGGAGATGGATATGGTGGAGACAGAATCAGGGAGGAGATAGAATAAAAATTGTGAGGAGGTAGAGGGGGAGACCACAACGAGGAGGGGACTTCATTAAAATCAATTTGGTAATGACACATGGAAGGAAAAATTACAATCTATATTATATATAATATATATAATATTTTTATAAAATTAATTCTGGACTCACTAAGCCTTGGAATTTCATGTTGTCTGAGTGCCTGGGTCCAAAAATATTCTTTGATCTATTTCAATGTCTTATAAGGTAAAAATGGGTTCCCTATTGTTTTTCTTTAAAAATGAAATTGAAAACATTTTTTTATTTTATTAAATTCCTTTAGGTGGTTTTAATTCTAAAATGTGTTTTCATGTATGGGATAGAAAATTCTTTATTGTGAATGTTTTGTGAAATGCATTAAGGGCGATTATGAAATAGAAAAGGATTTTCATGAACGAAAGTGGTAGTGATTTTATATGAAAATGTTTTATAAATTGTGAGAAATATTTTTAAATGGTTTTTGAAACTTAACACATTGGTAACCTTGGGTGTGTTTGGAAATCGACATGTCACCTTAGTGTGTGTGTTTCATCACTAGGGGTTTTCTATAGGTGATCATTATGAGGTGAATGGATGATGAGTAGCTTGATATTGATAGAAAATGGTGGGACTTAATATCAAGTTGATCCACATCATACTTATTTTAGGATTATTTTTTTGTATGAGTGCATATTCTCCTAGTATAGAGCCCAAATGTTTTTCTTTGTCATTTATACGTGGTTTTATGCCACAACCGTTTTTTTTATTTTCATGTATTAGTTTTGATCAGGTTCATTGAAAATCCATATCCTTTTATTAGGTGTTGGGTGAGATTAATTTTGAGTTTTTAACTTCCTTGTATGTCTAATCATCCTACATTGGGTTCCGCATTGCTTTTTTGGGAGTTTTTGGAGAAAGGGTGGTTGCCTCATGATTTGGGCCAACCGTGAGCCCATTTCCAGATTTAAAAACCAATTTTTTGCTTTTATAACCCCTTTTTCAGAATTGTTTCCCATTACACTTCCTACTTTGCCTCCCCTTACATATTAAAACCACCATATCCTTTTTTACCCCTTAAGAATTCATAATCATGGTGAAGTTTGGTTACTTATTTAGGTATTGGGTCATCCCGTGGTCTCATTTCTATTTAAAAAAAAAATAATTTGTTTATTTTATATATCTTTAATTTTTTAATATTTTTCAGTGATTACACGTCCCAATCTAAGACAAACTCCCTATACTCACCCCCAGTATCGATTTTTACTCTTTGGAGCCCATTTTCATCTCATATTAGGGTGAAAGTTCTCAGGGTTCCTCAAATCGTCCAGATTTGAGAGGGTAAATTGTGTCATCTATAAATCATTCATTTATTACTCTTTTCCCCAAAAATTTGTTTCCCCTGGTTAGTCCAGACCTATTTGGACCCTCCAAAAAGTTTCAATCCATTTCATCTCCTCTAAGAGTGTAGATCTAATGTAATACGAAGAGTTTTCTAGTTTCCAAGGTGAGATTTCTTCTCCTTTATCATCCCTCTTCCTCCTCCTTTCATTATTTCTTGGTTATTTATTCTCCCATGGTCATTAAAGACCTATGTTTATGTTTTTTTATGGTTTTATAGGGTTTATATTCATTTAGTTCTGGTCTTCATAGTTTATGCATTTATAAACCCACAACGGGTGATTTCAGTTGTGCATTTCCATCCCGCCAAGGATTTTAGGTAGGTTTCCCATTTCACATGAACTTTTTATTTAAGATACATCTATTTAATTCTATTTTAAAATTCATCATACTCTGAAAATTTTAATTTATGCTTTGGATAATTTTTTTGGTGTGCCAAGTAGTGGTTAAAACCTTGTTTTTGGTAAAGTGGTGTAGTTTTGTTAAAATGGTGCACATAGCGTGTTTGTTCAAATGATTTCTTAGCTTCCTCACCTATTTTGTGGTATTTTGAAAATGATTCAGTATCTTTAATAAATTTATGGCATTCCATTGATGTTTTTTTCCTTTTCAATTGCTTAAAATGAATTGTTTTGTTAAAAAAAATTCATGCCATGTGTCCGATAAGTTTCTCAGTTTTCTTTTATATGTTGAGTGTTGTTTAAAATGATTGGTTTGGCATCATAATCATATTGTAAGTAGGAAAATAACTGTTTTTTGGTTCCTTATGTGGATTCCAATCATTTTTTGGTTTTTATAAAGAAATTTTATTGGTTTTAAGGTATTTTGACATGTGTTGCTAATGGAAGGCTCGTTTTAAACTTTTATAAAAATGGATGTGTAATGGAAAAGAAATATGAATATTTTAAAGGTGGTTACCAATTTTTTAAATATTAAAATGGTTTTTTCTCACATAATTATTAAATGTGGTATTTGTGGATTTGAAAAATATCAGTTTGGTAAAATTGTTTAAAGGCCCGTTTGGCCTTTCCTAAAAAAGGAAGAATGAGTGTTTACGTGTATATACCATGTTGCGTTAATTGGGGTTGTTTTATGGTCCATGAAATGATTTTATTAAATGTTTTTAGGGATAAAAAATATGGTTGGTTATGGTTTTGTTGTGTGCTTATCCTTAAAAGAGTTTTTTGAATGAGTTTTATGTGCAAAGCCTCATTACACTCTTTGAAATTGTTTTATGAAAATTTTAAGTGGTTTATTGATCCGTGAAAGAAATGTGAAGCATGTTTGTGGTATGTCTGTGTTTTTATGGTTTAATAATTGAATTTATATTTGGAAAGTGTATTTGATAATATGTGTAACTTGATTGAGTGCTAAAGGGAATCTTGGGTATCTAGGTGGGCGGGCATGTACTAGTATACTAGTGATCCTGTGGGTTTTGGCCCCTGTTTTACGTAGCAAGTTTGATGATGGAAACATTAACTAAACTATGATGATGATGTTGTTAGAGGACCACTAGGTTATGGTTATTCTCCCTACTAGTGGGTCGTGTGCATGAGAACATATATTTATTATGGTTACCTTCACCGAGATACGAGGTACCTAGGGCTCACAACTAACTAGTGCCTAGGGGTGTTCCCGTGACTTTTGCTCATTGGCTATTTTGTTCTCACCATCATCATATGGTGTGTTTGATTGGTAAATTAAGTAATGTGTGTGTTTTATTTAAAATTTTACATTCTTTAAAGAATCCCTCTTGAAAAATTTTTCCATTTTGAAGTTTCACCTCTTTGAAAATTGTTACTAGCATTCTTATTTATAAAACTTGCAAGTTTTTGTTTGGTAATATTTATATCATGGAACCTTATTTAGAAAAAAAAATTTATATATTATATTTAAAACATTAAATTGATGTTTATTTTATTTTAAATTAAGTGCATTGGGAATAGAATATCAGGATAACCTACTGAGTTTTAATACTCACACCTACAGTCTTCTTCTGTTTTTAACCCTTGTGCAGGTTCCAGCTTAAGTTCAATCACCTTGGGAGATGTGCGATAATTGTGTTGGAGAGTGACCAGTAAGGTCACGCGGATTTAGTTGGTTATCAGGCTGGTTCTGTTGAGTTTTTGGTTTAGTTTTACTTTCAGTCTATTGTACAAATAATGTTCAGTTCAATTTTTATGTAAAAGTATTTTGGGATGTCTATTTCCTTCCACAGTTTGTTTGATTGTTTATAATTGGTAAAAATCATTCCATTATATACTCTATTGATTGCCTTTGTGATTTTTTCCATACCAGGAGGATCTTGAATTCCTCTTGGGACTTGTCATGGGCTAGCCTGGGTGACCAGTTCAGGGATGACTCGGGCCGATTCATGACAAAATGGTATCAAAGGAGGTCAGCTCTTAGAGGACCTTGATTTTTAGAGATCCCTTGTTATTTGAGGGATGTCAAGGTAGATGTAGTAGTATTTTTTGGACTTGAGGGGTAAGTGCAGGAAGATGGTCGCGAACTCTTGATCATTCTGATCCTCGGGTTTCCATGGGAAGTCTAGTTTTGTTAGCGTCCTTTGTTCTTGTTGATTGTTTAGTGTTGGGATATGACAAGGGGAGTCTGAATAATGGCCTTCGTGATCTCACAAGGCTAGGAAATCCATGTGGAGATTGGGAGTGGTCCTAATAAGTCTCTCTGTGTTGGTGTTTTGTTTTAAATTTGGCCGCCAACCATATGGTCAAGTCACCCACTGCCACTAGTTCCCTTTTGTGGGTCTCTGGGGACTTTATTAAATTCTGAATTTTTGTTTTGAAAATCCTTATGTGATAATTGTGGAAATGGGTTTTAAAGGAAGGATTGGATTTTGAAAATTGGAAAAGGGGGTTTTCAAAAAGTAAATATAAAATGGGTTTGGAAGATTGCCTTTTTGTGAAACAATTTTTTTAGGAGGAAGTGGAAATGATTTAACGGGATTGGATTATCCCTAATCTAAACTTTTGGTTTTTTAGAATAAAATGTTTTGAAAGTGTGAATCATTTTAAGGTGATTTTGAATCTTTTTTTTAAATGGGGTGTTTTGGGATGTTGAAAAGTGTTTGAATCGGATGAATTGGTTTTGGAAATTTATTTTGAGTGGTTGGTGTTTTCCTATAAATTTTATTGGTATCAATGGCCATAAAATTATTAAATTATACCTTGATGAATTTTAGAAAATGGGAAGGGGTTGTTTGGAGTAGCTTGGTTGTTTTGAAAGTTGTAAAAATGAAAAGGGGTAGGCTTTTAAGGAAATGGTTCTTAATGAAGTGTGGTTTGTTTTTTGAAATTTGAAAAGGGTTTTGAATTGGTGGTTAGTTTTCCTTTAGAAGGTACATGATTTTTGGAATGATGTTATTTTGTTTTAGCCTTTGGTGTTTTCATGGGTGCTCACATGCATAGTTTTACTAAAATATGGAAGGTTTTCCTATATGTAATGGTGGTTGGGTGCCTATGGTGGCATGGAAATGTGCATGTGAGTGAGGCTTGATGAAAAACCATTAGTGAATTTGGAAATCTACCAGGTTATATTGTTTTTTTCAAAAGTTTTTTTAGTTGAAACATTTTGTAATTTTTTTATAAACTGATTGTTATGTGGAATGTTTTTTTATCTTAGAAGAGTTGTTTATTAAGTATGCTTCCATGTGATCTAGAAGTCATAATATTGTTGTGTCTTGATATGGGATCTTGTTGGTGGCTCAGTTTTGTAGTAATGTTCAGTGGGTTTCTAAATATGTGTTGGATGTTGTGATGTGGCCACAGATTGTTCTCTATTTTCAAGATTTACAGCTGATCAACATAAGTATTCTTTCTCATGTTTTAAAATCTAGATCCACCTCTTCAAATAATTTCTCATCCTGTTTGTTGAAATAGAGAGATGTTTGGGCTTGACTTATAGTGCCTTTATGTTATTATGATTCTCTCAGTTATAACAGTTGTGTTTGGTGATGCTTGGTATGTTTCACCGCATTCCTTGTTCATTTCACTCCTAATTCTATGTAAGTTAGAATGGTGGTGTGTATCCCTCAGTCTCTCTTGGGTATTGGTGTTTTATTTGAGCTAGTGAATTTCATGAGATAATGTGATTCATAACTCCTGACTACAGCGCAACATATGCTACAAACATCAAGGCTCTATCCATAGGCCTCAGAGTGAATCTTTTCACGTAGTTAGAAAACCTCTAGAGGTGTGGGGAGATCTACAAGGATCATGCCTACACCATTGCGGTAAGTTAGTTTCTATGTCTATATTTTGGTTCCTCATTACTGTTAATTTACTCTTGTTACAATGATCATGGTGGACTTACCCCTTACACAATGTCTATGGTTATGCCTTCATGGATGTGGGTTTCCGATCAATGTCCCTGTGTGGACCACCTGTGTAAATCGGGTGCGGTCTTGTTGTTACCTATTAATATATGGATAATGTTGGTTAGATCCTTTTTTTATTTTGTGGTTTCATTTGACTAATTATTGGGTCCCCTTCCCTCCCATCCTCGAGTGGTGGGGGTTTGGATCCATGTAGAAAGTGTTGGCCCAGTTCTTATCCCCTCTATTTGGGAGCGGGTGGTTTAAATGTTCATGTTATAACCCTCTTAACATGGGTTGGTAGGTTTTTGTGGGATAGTTTTTTTGAACTTGTGTAAGTGAATCCCAATTCTAGTTCATTTTGAATTCTTTTTGTTCATTTCTAGTTGGTCTCTAATGGTGGGGAGGCCCACTGCGAGTCTCAAAGATCATTCCTTTAAGGATTTGTTAGATGGTAGTTGTGATTTAATGGTAGGGAGCCCATTCTGGCCTCCACCCCCCAAGTAATTGGATTTCATGAGTAAACTATGGTTTGGGTGATAATTGGGTTTATTGGGAGAAGGCCCAACAATATAGTTCTTGTGTTGGTAGTGGAGGTGGTGGCTTGATCTTTCCGTTGATTCTCCGGAAGTGGTTGTGAGTTGGTGTTTTGTTTGGGCAAGAGGATTAAGTTATGTTAATGGTGAATGATATTTAATTATAATTAGAGGCTGGATTATATTGACAAGTAATACTTAGGTGTTGTTCTGTCATTTTTAAAGTGTTCTGGATTTATGGGGGTGGAAATCTTTAATGGAGGAGAGAATTGTCACACCCGGTTTTTCTTTTCTTTTCATGTCTTGGTTTGAATATGGCTCATTGAAAATTCAGATAATTTTCTTGGGTGTTGGGTAAGATTAATTTTGATTTTTGAACTACCATATATTTTTAATCACCCTACATTGGGTGCCCCATTTCTTGTTTGGGAGTTTTTGGAGAAAGGGTGGTTACTTCATGATTTGGGCCAACTGTTAGCCCATTTCCAGATTTAAAAACCAAATTTTTTTCATTTATAACTCCTTTTTTTCAATATTTTTCACCCATTAAACTTCCTAATTTTCCTCCCCTGAAATATTAAAACCACCATATTCTTTTTTACCCCTTAAGAATTCATAATCATGGTGAATTTTGGTTACTTATTTAGGTATTGGGCTAGCCAGTGGGATCATTTCCATTTTTTAAAAAAATAAATTATTTCTTTCATATCTCTTTCTTTTTTTTAATATTTTTCCGTGATTCCACCTCCCAATAAAATCTAAAATCCCTAGACTCACCCCAAGTATCTATGTTTCCTCTTTGGAACTCATTTTCATCGCATATTAGGGCGAAAGTTCTCAGTGTTCCTCAAATCATCAAGATTTGAGAAGGTAAATTGTGACATCTATAAATAATTCATTTGTTACTCTTATCCAACCAAATTTGTTTCTAATGATTATTACAGACCTAAGGAGACCCTCCACTAAATTTCAAGCCATTACATTTCCTACAAGAGTGTGGATATAATGGAATATGAAGAGTTTTCTAGTTTCCTAGGTGAGATTCCTTCTCCTTTGTCCTCCCTCTTCCGCCTCCTTTCATTATTTCTTGGTTATTTATTCTCCCATGGTCATTAAAGACCTAGGGTTATTTTTTTTATGGTTTTTATGGGTTTTATATTCATTTAGGGTTGGTCTTCATAGTTTAATGGTTTATAAACCCGCAGCGGGTGATTTCAATTGTACATTTCCATCCCGCCAAATATTTTAGGTAGGTTTCCCATTGAACTTGACCTTTTTATTTAAGATAAAACGATTTAATTATGTTTTCATCTTCCTAATACTCTGAAAATTTTAACTTATGCTTTGGATAATTTTTTTGGTGTGCCAAGTAGCGGTTAAAACCTTGTTTTTGGTAAAGTGGTGTAGTTTTGTTAAAATAGTGCACACCGTGTGTTTGTTCAAATGATTTCTTAGATTCCACACCTGTTTTGTGGTATTTTGAACAAGATTCAGTATCTTGAATAAATATATGTCATACCATTGATGTTTTATTCCTTTTAGAGCGCTTAAAAGGATTTTTTTTTGTTAAAAAAATGCATGCCATGTGTTCAGTAAGTTTGTCAGTTTGATTTTATATGTTGAGTGTGGTTTAAAATGATTGGTTTGGCTTTATAATCATATTGGAAGTGGGAAAATAATTTTTTTTGTTCCTTATGTGTATTAAAAGTAGTTTTTGGTTTTTATAAATAATGTGTGTTGGTTTTAAGGTATTTTGACATGCATTGCTAATGGACGGCTCATTTGGAACTTTTTATAAAAAGGGTTGTAAAATGGACAAAAAATATGAATATTTTCAAGGTGGTTACCAATTTTTTAAATCTTAAAATGGTGTGTTCTCACATACTTATTAAATTTGGTATTTGTGTCTTTGAAAAACGTCAATTTGGTAAAAATGTTTAAAGGCCCATTTGGCCTTTCCCAAAAAAATGAAGAATGAGTGTTTTACATGTATATACCATGTTGAGTCAATTGGGATTGTTTTATTTTCCATGGAATGATTTTATTAAATGTTTTTAGGGCTTAAAAATATTTTTGGTTATGGTTTTGTTGTAATTTTATCCTTAAAAGAGTTTATTTGAATGAGTTTGACGTGCAAAGCCTCATTACACTCTTTGATATTGTTTTATGAAAATTTTAAGTGGTTTATTGATCCATGAAGGAAATGTGAAGCATGTTTTTGGTATGTTTGTGTGTTTATGGTTTGGGAATTTAATTTTCATGTGGAAAGTTTATTTGATAATAAGTGTAACTTTATTGATCACTAAAGGGAATCTTAGGTATCTAGGTGGGCGGACGTGTACTAGTATGACAGTGGTCCCATGGGGTTTGGTCCCTGTTTCACGTAACAATTTTGATGATGAAAACAATAACTAAACTATAATGATGATGTTTTTGGAGATCCAATCATGTATGGGTATTCTCCCTACTATTTGGTAATTTTCTCAAGAATGGATATTTATTGTGGTTACCTTCACCAAGATATGAGGTACCTGGGGATCACAACTAACTAGTGCCTAACAGTGTTCCCATGAATTTTCCTCATTGGCTATTTTGTACTCACCATCGGCATACGGTGTGTTTGGTTGGTAAATTTAGCATTGTGTGTGTTTTATTTAAAATTGGACATTATTTAAAGAAGCCCTTTTGAAAACTATTTCCATTTTGAAGTTGAAAGTCTTTGAAAATTGTTAATATAATTCTTATTTATAAAACTTGAAAGTTTTTATTTGGTAATTTTTATAGCATAGAAGCTCATTTGTAAAACATACTTTTATATCTTGTACTTAAAACATTAAATTTATGTTTCTTTTATTTTAAAGTAAGTGCATTGGGAATAGAATATTGTGCTAACCTACTAAGTTTTAATACTCACGTCTATAGTCTTCTTCTGTTTTTAGCCCTTGTGCAGGTTTCAGCTTGAGTTCAATCGCCTTGGGAGATGTGCGATCATTATTTTTGAGAGTGAAAAATGTGGACACATGGATTTAGTTTATTATCAAGTTTTTTCAATTTATTTGTTGGTTTTGTCTTACTTTCAGTTTCCTGTACAAATAATGTTCAGTTCAATTTTTATGTAAAAGTATTTTGGGTTGTTCATTTCTTTTCACTGTTTGTTTTATTTTTTATATTTGGTAAAAATAATTCCCTTGTGTACTCTATTGATTCCCTTATTTCTTGTAGCCATCCTAGGAGGATCGAGAACACCTCTTAGGACTTGTCGCGGGCTGGCCTGGGTGACTGGTTCAGTGTTGACTCGGGCCAATTCGTGATATTTTACACATGTTGATATATTTCATTGTTGACTACTCATTGGTTTATCTTATGGTGTATCCATGGATAGTTTTGATTATTCTCACATGTTTTCTTATATACTTTTTATATTCCTTACTTGTGTGAATATGAAAGTCTTTTGTGAAAAAAAACAAAGTATGTTATACAGAATGGTTTTATATTATGGAAATTATTTATAAATTTTATTTTCTTTAAAGTTAGAGCTAATGCTTTCATTATTTTAGACTTTTTATAGTTTTTTTGGTGAATTTCTACTGGTCTTTGTGCTCACACCTTGATTTTGTATTTGGGAATTTGTATATGTGGTTTTACAGAAAATAGGTAAAGGGAAGGGTGTCATGTATTTCACTGGCTTCTCTTGAGTTTCATCTCCATCTTTGTGAGATGGTTTAGAGGAAATGGATGGTTACCTAGAGAATCATTTTAGTATTTTCATGTTTCTCTTTCTCGTTTATCCACTTTGTATTGATAATATATGTATCATATATTTTTATCATTTTCTTCCATTTTGTACTCTGTTATTTTGACTTCTTTTGGTTGTAAATGAGACTTTTTTGGTTGTTTAATGATACTCACATTTTCATAAGCCATCTCAAGTGATGTGTTTTGATTGACCCAGTTAGTTCATTACAAAATAGATACCTTGATCTAAGGATCTTTGATATGGATGAACCGAGGGGTTAAAATCTCTAAAGTAAATGAAAAGAGGAAAGGGAGAGGTCATTAAATTGGCTAAGTTTCAAAGGAATGGAAAATAATTTGAACTAAAGGAGGTCAGGTCCCATATTTATAGAGAAATATCATGTGGCATTCAACACGGTGTGGTGACCTCTGACCAGGCTATGGTGGCCTTGGGTCAAACATAGACCTGGCACTCCATGTGAGGTCCTAAAATCTTGGGTATTTTCAAAACATATTAAAAATAAATTTGAATGGAACCACACCTTACAACATGTAATGGTGTAAATACACAAGTTGTATCACCTCACTAAGCCAAGTACCACAACGTGGTGATCTCTTTGCTTCACCATTTCTCACAGGAGCACTTCTGAGGCACCACGTCTAGCATCATGCCCACATAGGGCGTTTTTACAGAGCCTGTTTTAAACAGGGTGACAACCATACCAACACATCCACAAAAATGTCCATACAAGCTATTTTAAATGTCGTGGTGCACTAAGAACCACACCAACAAATCAAAATGGTCATACAAACCCTCATACCACACCAAGCTTCAAAATCGTCACTACCACACCCACTAATATGATGCAGTGTTCCCTTAAATGGAAAAAACTCAATTTTGAGCTTCTAGAACGCCACAAAAATCCTTCACCTGACCCCCAAACCCCATAAAAAATTAAAGGAATGGTTTAGGATGTTTTACGAGAATCCTTACACCATTGAAGTCCCATGTTGTCACCAGTATTAATATCGATGTTGGACTGACATTCGACATTTCTCCTTTCGGTTGTTTGAGTCACCACTTCAAAAAAAACTTCACCATTCCTAACATGGAAATCAATGATATTTTTTCTCCAATGATTGGTAAAAAATCCTGAATTTTGAGGTTATAAAATGGAATTAGTAGTAATGTACAAGACATATCTTAAGAAAGTTAAATGAAGCGCCATCAAGAAAGAAACATATTGAGAAACAGAATCCAAAATCATTATTGATATTCATTGTAAAATAATAAACCAATGAAAACAAATGAGAATACTGAGAAGGATAATATTTCTCATACATTTTAAATTTTGTAGAACACTACTCTTAATTTTTCTAAAATTCTTTTCAAAACTAATATATCTGGGAGAATAACCACATTTATTATATAGAATTTTTAATCTTCAATAAATTATAAAGGGGTTAGAGGAAATAAATATCACTCTATATGCACATGATTTTGGTGTTCATCAATAGTGAAGACTTATTGTAATATACCCAAGGACTTGATGATAGTATTACAATCTAGACACTTATTGCAGATAGCATTGGGTTGGGGATGAGTCTAAGAAGAGTTGAGTAAGGATCAAAATGATCCTAAACAACCATAAACCTGAATTTTTATTATTATTACACTCTTATTTATTTAATTAAACATAAAACTATTAGATTTCAATTTTTTTAAATATTTTATTAGAATTATGATATTCTTTCTAACTAAAATAAGTAAAAAATATTAATTCATATATTAAAATAAGATTTTAAAAAATCAAATCAAATAAAATCATATTATATTAAAATTAATAACATGTAAAAACAATATAATGATATAATAAATAATAAAACAATGGTAAATAATAATTTTCATTATTTTAAATAATCATTAATCATTAAAAATACTATCTACTATATATTCTACTATATACATTAATCATAGGTCACCCAATCAACACATTTTATTTTTCATGCATTTTTTCCCTCCACATTTTTCACATTTTTGCCACTCCTACCATCCCAACATTCTTCTCCCGCATCTCCTCTATCTCTGATTCCCAACCTCCCAATTTCTACCTACGCCGTAACCTCACTACCTCTGCCTCCCAACCTCTATCTCCCTAGCATCCTATATTTCCACATCTTCCACTGTCCTAGGGTTTCCTTCTTAGTGGTTCCCCATTTCATGTCATGAACCAACTCGGGTACCCTAGTAACCCGATAACCGATTCAGCCCTAACATAGACCAAAGGTCATTTTGATCCCCACAGGTAGGAGACTTGAACCTAGAATCACACAACATGCAAGTGGGAACAATTTTGACACAAAAAATGTGGAAGAAAATAAAACAAGATAGTATACATAACAAAAGAAACTCCACTAGGAGTAATGTACTAGAAGTCAAAAATGCATAAACCAGACCAAACCACTATAACCAAAGTACCAAAATAGGGATAACAACCTAAGGTCCTGAGGAATACAACTCACCAAGCCCAATGCTCAACAGTTAGATCCACATCCAATAGATCCTCTACCCTTGCTCGGACCTCGAAGGAGAACATCTACAAACACCCATAGGAAAAATTTGGGCATGAGCTAAAAATCCCAGTAGGGTACCACCAATGATTCCATAATAGACGAAAAATATAGATGATCCAAAGTAATTCTTTCAATTTTAATGTAAATAGGTTTGGAAATTCAAAAGCATATTTAAACAAAACATGCTATACATTTTCAAAATGTTGGAAAAATACTTTAAGTAAAATCTTTACAATTATAGAATATTTCTAAAATAATGGCTTAAATAAAACATTTATATAAAACAATTTATATAAATTCAGAAGGCGTGTAAAGTAGTAAAAAACATTGGCATACATTAATATTTCAAATATAAATAAACAAGCGAGCAACATGGTCATCTGCCAAAAGGTACGATAGTATTAACCAGCTATAGGATTCCACACTCTCTATGTGAACTCAGAAAAAAATGTGTATATACATTTCCCTATGAAACTGGCCAAAGGAGACTCATCACCAACCTGTCGGGGATGTGACCCATTGCAAGTATGTTTTATAATGTTGTCGTAGGGTAGAGTGTATCCAAATAACTCACTAACTATCTAAGGCTTTCATGCTCTCTTACATGATGGGTGAACTATTTTAAGACTGCTTAAAAATATGATCAATCCCATTCTTCCATTTCAAAAGTTCCAATTTCTTTCCATTTAAAAACCAAAATAGGTTTTTTTCAAAAAAATGCCTCTTTCACAAGATAAAACCAATGGGTTTCTATAAAATCATTTTAATCCATTTTCACTAGTTTGAAATCCATTAAAAAAACATTCCATCACTACAAAATTTATTTCCACAATTAGATTCAACAATTTAATTGAAATAATTTCCATCAAATACATAATTTAAATTAAATAATTTAAATCAGTCAATTTCCATAAATACACCCAAATGAATGGAATTAGGGGGTTTTTCCAAATTTCCTGGCCAAAACCATTTCAAATATTCCTATTCAATGGAATCAGGTTTTTATCAATTAAATTGAAAGAAAATTTTGATAAATTGAATATAAATCAACAATTGAAATAAATCAAGCAATACAAGGATAGTCAATTTGGCTAATTAGAATAGAACCACCTTGCTCAAGGTCATCGATATTAATTACAAATATAAACCAACCTGTGTGGTTCAATACACCTTCTCACAGACATAATAATGAAAAAATCGATACGCCAAAGTTGGATGTTCCTCAAGGGGTCCTAGAACCAAAACATCTATTTTATTTCACAAGAAAGTAAAATATTACATGCAATTACATTTTCTCTCTCCTAGATAATCTTTGTATTATCATTTTATATTTACACATACAACTGCAAGAAATATTTATATGGATAATTATAAATCTTGTTAGATAATTATATCCCTCTATTTGATTTTTCATGGAAATAAAATACTACATGCGAATACATTTTACCTTTCATTGATGATTACAAATTATTGATTAAAATATTACATATGATAATATTTTATCTCTCTTGGATAATTTCAAATTATCAATTAAAATATTAAATGCGATAATAATTTATCTCTCTTGAATAATTTCAAAATTATCATTTTGACTACCACATGCGATAATAGTTCCAACCTCCTTGATAAAATTCAAAATTATCATTTTATGTCAACCAATATGTTCACAATATTTTCCTCAGAATAATTATAAACCACATTTGACATTATAATATCTTTAAAATAAAACAATTACACATGTGGTAGTCCTTTATAATTATTCATATATTATTTAAATAAATATACTTCAATAAATTATTTTAATAATTATCATTTGGAAATATCATGATTATCTCACAATTATTCATTTTAATTATCATTTGATAATTATTTATAATTATCCTTTCAACATAAAAAGGAAATTATCATTCGGTAATTCTTCATAATTATTATTCAACATTTTGACATAATTATCTATTGATAATACACGTAATTATTTATTTAAAATAACCCATTTAAAATGTGAAATGTACATTAAACAAAATCTTAGTGCCTTCAAAAGAAAAGTATTATTTTGATTCTGTTTGTCGAGATGAATTAAACAGTACCGACGATATGAAATTCCAATCAATAATGAAAAAGTTATTGAATTTAGAAGATTTGGAGAATAATAAATAAATGAAATAAATAAAATGGAACAATCATGGTTCTTCTTCAAACTCCCACTACAAAAGGGTAAGAAAATCTTAGAAAACCACTACCAAGATTTGGAGTGTTGAACGGCTGTGCAAGAGGGTCTTTTGAGGTCAACGAAGGATAAAATGATTGACCAACAAGAAGAATCAAGACCTATGGTGATTTTAGAACCATAAAAAAACAACACCCACAAAGCACCTTTTAAACACCCAATTATAAATGTTAATCAAGACAAAAATTAATGCGGAGTCATTAAATTCACCTAATCAATGAGTTGCAACTGAAATGGGTTGAAACGGTGATGAAATGGAAGTTTTTGAAATCTTGGATCGTCAAAAATGGCGTTACGGGCATGTTGAAGATGAGTGAACAATGTATTAGATTTTTGGAATTAATTTAATAAATAAATGAAATTAATAATATCAATTATTTAATATAAAAATTAAATGACACCAAACATCAATTGTGAATTAAATTTATACCTCTTCTAGTGTAAACACCTCATTTCAGACCCAACAGTGTTCTTAGATTTCTCATAGGACACACTGTTTGAGAAATATTAATGATTTGTTAATTAAAAATCAGAATAATTAATTAATTAAAATAAAAAGTGTTGTTTTTGTGAGCGATACGTCCAAACATCCAATGCTTACAAAAGTTATACCATGTATAGGGTAAACCCCCCATTCCGGACCCATCGATGGTCTCAGATTTCCCATATGTCGCACTGTTTGGGAGATATTTAATTTTTTTTATAAATAATATATTAAATATTATTTAATAATTTTATCTCATGATTGAGACCTCCAAATGTTCAGCGCCTTCAAATTTTATACAACTCCTAGAGTAAACACCATATTTCAGATATTACAGTGGTCTTAGAATTCTCAAACGATGCATCGTTTTTGTGTTATTCAAATATTTTGAATAAAAATTGCTCACTTAATATATTCTGTTTAATAATTTTATTCCTTATTCACCAAGATTTTGTGGGCCTCAGAAACTCGTAATTACTTAGTGTTTAACTTAGAAAATATTTAATAAAATATTAGACAACATTAAATAGGAATTTTACCATTCCGCAACGTGGTTAAAAAAAATGAAACTTTTCACTGATAAATCATTTTTTCCCATTTAACATAATAATAATTTAACACAAGATGGTTTAGGAATACTTGAAATAGTAATGGGATGTTACAACCTCCCCAACATAGTAACTTTTTGTCAACAGAAAGCCTACTAAGAATCCTCCGCTTCAAAATGATCAGGACACTTCTCTCTCATCAGTGCCTCATTTTCCTATGTCTCATAAGAATTAGAACCATGCTACCATAGTACACATGATAGAGGTATTATCCTCCCACAAAGTACCTTGGTCTTATAATCAACAACCCTGACTGGTCGTTCAGTCACAGATAAATCTGGTTCAGTCTCAAGATTGTTTCAGCTCAAAACGTGAGATATATTAGAGAGATACTTTTGTAGCTGTGATACATGGAACATGTTATGTATCGACGTCAGCTTTGGTTGTAGAGCAAGACGATAACCAACTTTCCCTACCTGATCAACAACCTTGAAAGGTCCCACAAAACGAAGACAAGCTTCCCTTTCCTCCCAAAGTCGTCGATGACCTGACCGGGGTGAAACCTTCAAGAAAACCTGGTCACCAATTGAGAAATCCAAAGGTCTATGGAGACGATCAACACAAGACTTGTACTGGCTCTGTGATATCAAAATTCTCCGATGAATCAACTGGATCTTAGCTGTCATATCTTGGATCAAACTCGATCCAACCAAGGAACTTTCACCATTCTCTAACCAACATAAAATAGATTTACAAGGATGACCATACAACACCTCAAAAGGATAAATTTTGATTGTGGACTGATAACTGTTTTATAAGAAAACTTAACCAGCCCCAAATGATCATCCCAAGCCCCACCAAAGTCGAGAACACATGCATGGAGCATATCCTCAAGGATTTGAATATTTCTCTCTATCTAGCCATATGACTATGGATGGTAGGCGGTGCTCAAACAGACCTGAGATCCAAGTGCCTCCTAAAGGTCTCTCCAAAATAGATAAGTAAACTGAGGATCCCTATTAGAGACTATAATAGATGGAACTCCGTGCAAACAAAAAATTTCTTTCACATAGAGATTTCCCAAATCCTCAAATTCGGTTGTATCTTGAATGGGTATAAAGTGAGCTGTCTTGGTCAGCCTATTGATCACAACCCATATCAGATTCTTCTTCATTTGGGGTCTAGGTAACCCAACCACAAATTCCATATATATTTCATCCCACTTCCATGTAAGGACTAGAAGTGGTTGAAGCAAACCTGAAGGTTTTTGGTGCTCGACTTTCATCTGCTAGCATGTATAACAATGGAATACAAACTCAGCAATGTCCCATATCATACCTGGCCAACAAAATTGTCACCTCATATCATATAATATCTTCAAGGTTCCTGGGTAAAAATCCCATTGGGATTTATGGAAACCCCCCATCACAGTCTTCCTTGCCGGTGACATCACAATGTAATGGTTTCGATAACAAAGAACACCCTCTTTGGAAAATGACCACTGAGTGTCGGTCTCCCCTAAATAAAGAGAGTCCCTAATGCTATGGAATTAATCATCAAGTTATTGTTCCTAAATAATCATCTTGAGAAGAGAAAATGTCAACTGAACACTGGCTAAAGAAACTTCATCCCCCTTCCACTAAACTCCAATATGCAACTAATAAAAAATATCCATCAAATTCCACTCTTCTGGAGATTCTTTCATATCCTAAGTTGGAAGTTTCCTATTTAATGCATCTGCAATGACATTCCCTTTCCCTGGGGTATATGAAATGGAAAATTCAAAAGATTTCAGATACTCCACCCAACACCTTTGACAGAGATTCAAATATTTTTGAGAGAAGATATAACTAAAGCTCTTATGGTCTGAATACACAATAAACCTTTCTCCATAAAGGTAATGTCTCAAAAACTTAATTACATGCATTAAAGCTACATGTTCAAGGTCGTGGGTAGGATATTTCTTCTCATGAGTCTTAAGTTGATGAGATCCATAGGCAGCAACATGATTACCTTGCGTAAGGACACATCCCAAACCTGAACCCGATGCATCATAGAAGACCACATAGCCTTTCCCAGCCTCAAGAAGATTTAACACTAGCATACTAGTCAAAATATGCTTTATCTTAACAAAAATAAATCTGACATTTATCACTCCAGGATAACATTACTCCATTTTGTGTTAGAGCAGTCAAAACTATTTTTTGGGCGAGGGTTTGACGCTTGACCAGGACGGCAGTGGCCTCCGAGTAGGTTCCTCCCCCTTCAGGGGAGGGATCTCCACCATCTTTCACACAAGAGAAACCTTCTTTTCTCCTGTTTCAAACCCAGACTTCCTTCCTCGGTTTCCACCATGTTTTCCGAGCCCTAAGGTGCAAGAGCTCCACAATGGGCGTCCCAATCTTCCGATTTCGATCGCTGAGTTTAACGAAGCGTCGGGCCTCCATATCTTGTCTTTAATCGCTCGATTCTCGAAGAGAAGACCCTTGTTTTATCTATTTGACAGATTTGTGTTCGGTTCTTGGGATTTGCAAGAAAGGGAAACCGTAGGTTTTTCGGACAACCGGACCATCTTGATACGTTTTGTTTCAGAGGATGATCTAATAAAATCACGATCGAGGGCTCCTCGCATCTGCAACGACTCACGATTATTCCTGTCCTGATGGTCGTATGATTTTCACATGAAGCGCAATTCTCCATCAGTGGAATTCTGGGTAAGTTTTTTGAATCTTCTTCTTCCATTTCAGAATCCATCGATTGTTAAAACCCTTGGGAACCTTCTGGGTAGATACTTGTGTTCGGATATCCGGACCAATGCGGTTCTCACCCGATTAGTCCTTGTGTGTGTGTGGATGTGGATGCATCAAAGGATTCATTAGACTTCGTCTGGATTACCATTGGGGAAGAATTCCGGTGTAAGCAACCTGTGGTATATGAGTCTTGGTTCCAGTTCTGTAAGGTTTTCAAATAGTTGGGTCACTCTTTAGAGAGTTGCAGGCAGGAAGCTAAGATTTATGAATATCCAGAGGATATGCGCAATGGTAATCATGGCACTCCTGTGAATGGCACGATGGAGGGTGTTATAGCCAAAGGAATTGATGGGGTTGGATGTAGTAGGCTTGGTGTGTGAAGTGGTCCATTGAGTGCTACTACGGTGGTTCAGATTGCAGTCCTGGACAAAGGTGATACAGGGACTGGATCAAATTCAATTCGCACGGGGCTGTCTTCTGGTTCCAACTAAGCAAGGAAGGAGAAATAAAAGGATTGTCTTTCTAATCCGAAAGTTAGAGGTGTTTAGCAGACTGATAGGTGACCTCAGCGGTGGGAGCAGACCTATCACAGGGCATAATGGAAATGCAGTGTCCATGAATAACCAATATCAACTCGTAGGTGACTCCATTCCTGGTATCAATGTGGAGTGTATTGGAATACAGACTAATTGTGCTACGCAAAGTTTGGTTCTTAAAGACTTTTTCACACAACCACAGTTCATGGGGAATGGTTTCATTCAACCCAGCTAGGACGAGAATCTTGGTATGTTGACGATGGATGGGGAGGCTGATTTGAGTATGAAGATTAATCTGTTGGGCGATAATGAGGATAGGACTGGAAGGATTTTTTATATGGTGAACGAGGGAGGGGAACTGACCCCGAAACATACCTTGATTCCCTTGTCCAATAGGTTTGAAGGCCTCATAGAGGCCAATGTGGATGTTGTCCCTATTTCCACCACTGGATGAGACGGGGCCGAAGTGGAGGTATCCAAGGCGATTGAGCATGGTAAAATTGCAGATGAGGAGTCACCTACAAAGAGTAATAAGGGTTTCAGAAAGAAGAAGGGGAAGAAGGACTCCTCCTCCTTACCTCTGCCTCTTGAGACCCGATCTGTGAAGAAGATGAACGACAAAAAGAAGGAAAATGAGCCTTTGTATTCTCAGATTCCAGTGGAACAGGGTGATCAAGACATGGTTCTCCTTTTAAGCTCTGAAGAAGAAGGGATGGAGCATACCTTGATGCTCAATGCATCAGAGGAGGAGGTATCCAGGATTATGGGGAGGTCGCTGATGTGTCTCTTAATGGGGAACAATATACATGGATTAACAGACAAGACTCCATTTGGGTTGGGGGTTTCAACTGAGGGATAATCAGCGTTGAAGAGTAAATTCAGACATGGGGTCAACTTTCTTATACGTTAGAGAAAATGATTTTTAAGTGGCTAATCTATATGTTCCATCCCTATCCTAAAAATTTTTTAGGGAGAGAGATTCAGGTAATATTAAGTTCCTCTTTAATGATCCTAGTTAAGGGTGGATTGGGATAGGTTTTTCAAGAGGGTTGGTTGAGGTGCAACCCTTGGGGTCTGGTTTTTTGTCTTTGTTTGGTTCTTTGGTGTTTTTTCCAGCTTGCTACTTGGACCTGTGCCAGAGGGGGACCAGAGTAAGAAGCCTTCACCGATACAGGCCTTTTGGAGTGGGATGCTGAGAGGGCATGGCTTTGCCATCGGTATCGTGCCCGTGCACTTCTTCACGAGACTGTTTGTTGAAAGGCCATACATAGGTGATGCTTATATGCAGGATTATCTGCTAGGGTGGGGTAGGTCTGGTGGTTTTCCTTGGTTGTTTTTCTTTATCCTGTGTTATCCTACAATTTTTTCAAACTGTCTTTGTGGTTTCTCACTTTTTGCCTCAAAAGTGTTTTGATAATAAAAAAAAGTAATTTTCAGTTAGTTAGAGCAGTCATCAACGAAGCTAAATTTGAGAAGTCATTAACAAATAAACGATAATATCCTATTAATCCTAAGAAGATCTGAATCTTGAAAACATTTCGTGGTTGTTCCCAATTCATAACAACCTTCACCTTCTCAGGATCAACTGATATTCCTTGTTATGACACCACATGCCCCAAGAATTTCACTTCCTGAATCCATAAATCTCACTTTGAAAGCTTGAAATAAAGTTAGTGATCTATTAGTAGACTCAAAAATGTTCTCAGATAATGCACATGATCCTCCTAAAACTTTGAGTAGACAATAATTTCATCCACAAAGACTACCACAAATGTATCCAAATACACATCGAAAACCTTGTTCATCAAATGCATTAAAATTGTAGGAGCATTTGTTATGCCGAAGTGCATAACAGGGTAGTCATAATGGTCATACCTACTCTGAAAAGTGGTTTTCTGAATTTCATATTCTTTTATCCTCAACTGATGGTAACCAGATCGAAGATCAATCTTTGAAAACACCTTCTCCACTTTCAACTGATCAAAAAAATCATCAATTCTTGGTAATGGATATTTGTTCTTTATCATAAATCGATTGAGATTTTGATAATCAACACATAAGAAAAGAGAAGCATCATCCTTCTTGGTGAAGAGAACCAGCGCTTCCCAAGGTGACACACTCAAGCGTATAAATCCTTTCTCAAGAAGATCATATAACTAGGACTTATGTTCTTTTAGTTCAGTTAGAGCCATTCGATAAGTGGGAATAGAAACCTATTGAGTACCTGGTATTAAGTTAATAGAAAAATCAAATTCCCTTATCGGTGGAAAACTAGATAAGTCAGAAAGAAACACGTCAGGAAACTCAACAATGACTGAAGGAAACATCACCACACATTTAATCCCTATCTAGATCAAAATAAAACACTGATATCACTTTCCCCAACTCCGGATAAGAGGTTTCGGCTCTACACGACCTTGGGTCCCATTCTCCGTGAAAGAAAAGAGGCACACCAATGGGTGTAGTAAGGTAGACCCGTCGAAGATAAAAATCAATCCACGCTTTATTGGAAATTATCTAATACATCCTGAATATGACGTCAAAATATTTCATGTCGAGAACCAAAAAACACCAGCAAGTTCGACATCGAAAAGAGAGAAGACACAAGAAGGACTACAGAGACCCTATTATCTTTTTATACCAAGGGGTGTAGTAATATCCATTGCACAAGATAAAATATTCATAGGTAGATTAAGAAAATTAACAATATGGGTTGAAATAAATGAGTGAGATGCACCAGTATCAAATAGATAGGTAACTAAAGATGAAGCTATAGTAATGGTACCTCTCACAGTTGTAGGACCCATGTCTGCTTCCTCTGGAGACTCTTTCACTGCGTGAAGAAGCATCATTTCAGATGCATGTGGCTGTAACCCTTTTGTACGTGAAGCATTTTATTGCCCCACAATTTTTGGAGGTGTTGATGATCCTGTTCCACTACATGGAGTAGAGAAGTGACAGAAGAATCTCTGTAAGTGCCCTAAACGCTTCTAAGAGATACAGTTCTTAGGTGCCTTAGTGAAAATCCACTTAGAATGACCTATATTTCCATACTGATAGCAAGTCAATGAACTCTCTCCTGGTGCTATATGAGGTATGGAATGACTATGTAATCAAGAACTACCATGAGAATTGTCATGCTTCTGGTTTCCTTTAAAAGAACCAACACTGCCATTGGGAGGAAAAGGAACTCCCTTCAACCCTAACTTTCCATCTAGATCCATCTCAACCATCATCGCCCTATCCATCACATCAGCATAAGTGGGGAGCTTCAATAAGAAAACCAGAGAATGGATATCTCATCGAAGTCTGAAATTGAATTGTCAAGCATTCATCTTCTCATTAGATACAATCTCAGGAGAAAATTACACCAACTCAACAAAGAGATTTGAGTACTCACTCATGGTTTTGTTGTCCTTCTCAAGCTTGAAAAACTCCATAGCCTTATCCAACACCATTTATTTTGGATAGAACTTGTTAGTGAAAAGAACCTTGAAGTCTTTCCACTCTAAACCCTCATATTTCCTAGTCCTCACCATCATGTCCCACAATATCCTACTCGGTCCCTCCATCATGAAGGTGGAACACTTCACCTTATTCACATCAGGTGTCTCCATGAACCAAAACAGACATTCAATATTGCTCAATCATTCCTTAGTATGTTTTCAGTCATTGGAGCCTTTGAAAACTGGTGTCTTCTGGCGTAGTAACTCTTGATAAAGATTTTGGAGAACATATCGATGAGGATCCATAGCTGGAGCCTGAACGCGAACTGGATGTGGTGCCTGTCCTAGAGCTTGGATAGTGAGAACAATAAACTCAACTAGACTCGGATCCACAAAAGGGCCCACTTGCTAAGATTCATCAGTAACCTCTTTCTGGATCCAATTTCCACGTCTTCTTGGAGGCATGATTCTAGACAACATCAGCAAATAAAAAAGATGTTATATTAACACTCAAAATGGGTAATGAGGAAAACTATTCTTAATAGAATGGATAAACTAGATTTGGATTCCACTCTATCCAAATTAAAATAGGAAAATGACTAGAACTAATCCATAAGTCATATTTCCCTAACCACCCCTGGGGAATTAAGGTTCATTGCAGTAAGAGCTGTCTAGGAACTCAATCACAATAACCTCCTGAGTCCCAACAAGATTTCACAAATTAATAACAACTTTAAGGCAAGATGATTAACCTCCCTTTGATGCCATTTTGTCACGAACGAACCCAAGTACCTAGGTAACCCAATAAATGATCCATCCATAACATAGCCCAAAAGGAATTCCTGATCCCCATGGGTCGTAAACTGGCACCTGGCATCACACAACATGAAAGTGGGAATTATTTTTCCACCAACAATACGGAAGAAGAGAAAACAAGGCAGTATGCATAACATAAAATCACCAATGGGAGTAATGTACCAGAATTCAACAAGGCATAAACCAGCCCAAACCACTATAAACAAAGTACACAAATAGGGAGAACAGCCAAAGGTCCCAACGAACACAACTCATCAAGCCCAATTCTCAACAGCTGGATGCACCTCCAAAAGATCATTTCTCCTTGCTCGGACCTAGAAGGAGAAAGTCTACAAACACCCAAAGGAAAAAGTAGGGTGTGAGATAAAATCATAGTAGGTTAATACCAATGATTCCATAAAATATGTCAAATATAGATTATCCAAATTAATGATTTCAATTTTAATGTAAACGGTTTTTCCCATTCAAAATCATATTTAAACAAAACATGCTATACATTTTCAGAATGTTGGAGAAATACTTTAATTAAAAGATTTACAATGATGGAATATTTCTAAAAAAATAGATTAAATAAAAAAATTATATAAAACTATTTATATAAATTCATAGGTCATGTAAAGCATTTAAAAAAATTGGCATACATTTATATCTCAAATATAAATAAAAAAGTGGGCAATATGGTCATCTGCCAAAAGCTACGATAGTATTAACCAGCTATAGGATTATGAAATCTCTATGAGAACTTAGAAAAATTTGTATACACATGTCCCTATGATACTGGCCAAATGATACTTATCCCCAACCCACCAGGGATGTGACCCGCCACAAGTATATTTTAGAAAGTTGTTGTAGCGTAAAGTGTATCCAACTAACTCACTAACTAACTAAGGCTTGCATGAGCTCTTACATGATTGGTGAACTATTTTAAGACTTCTTAAAAATACAATCAATCTCATTCTTCCATTTCAAAATTTCCAATTTCATTCCATTTAAAACCCAAGATAGGTTTTGTTCAAAAACATGCCTTTTTCACAAGATAAAACCAATGGGTTTATATCAAATCATTTTAAGCCATTTTCACCAGTTTGAAATCCATTCAAATCACATTCCATCATTACAAAATTTATTTCCACAATTAGATTCAACAATTTAATTGAAATCATTTCCATCAAATCCACAATTTAAATTAAACAATTTAAAAAAATTCAATTTCCATAAACACACCCAAATCAATGGAATTGGGGGTTTTCCAAATTTCTTGGCCAAAATCATTTCAAATATCCCAATCCATAAAAATCTTGTTTTTATCAATTAAATTGAAAGAAATTTTTTGAGAAATTGAATTTCAATCAACAATTGAAATAAATCAAGCAATACAAGGATAATCAATTTGGCTAATCAGAATAGAACCACTTACCTCAAGGTCATTGATAGCAACGATAAAGATAAACCAAACCGTGTGGTTCAATACACCTTCTCATAGCCTTAATAATGAAAACGTCGACATGCCAAAGTTTTATTTTCTTCAAGGGATCCTAGAACCAAAACATCTATTTTATTTCATAAGGAAGTAAAATATTACATGTGATTACATTTTCTATCTCCTGGATAATATCTAGATTAACATTTTATGTTAATACATGTAATCACAAGAAATATCCATAAGGATAATTATAAATCTCATTCTATAATCATATCCCTCTATTTTATTTCTTGAGAAAATTAAATATTACATGCTAATACATTTTATCTTTCATGTATAATTACAAATTATTGATTAAAATAATATATATGATAATATTTTATATCTCTTGGATAATTTCTAATTATCAATTAAAATATTAAATGCGATAATAATTTATCTCTCTTGGATAATTTCTAAATTATCATTTTTATTACCACATGTGATAATAGTTCTAACATCCTTGATAAAATTATAAATTATCATTTTATTTCAATCAATATTTTCACAATATTTTCCTCAGAATAATTATAAACCACATTCGATATTATAATATCTTTAAAATAAAACCATAACACAGGTGGAAGCCCTTTATAATTATTCATATATAATTTAAATAAATATACTTTGATAAATTCTTTTAATAATTATCATTTATAAATCTCATGATTATATCATGATTATTCACTTTAATTATCATTTGATAATTATTTATAATTATCCTTTCAACAAAAAGAGGAAATTATCATTTGGTGATTCTTCATAATTATTATTCGAAATTTTTGACATAATTATCTATTGATAATACACGTAATTATTTATTTAAAATAATCCATTTAAAATGTGAAAAATCAGATTAAACAAACCATACTTCCTTCCAAACAAAAGTATTATTTTGAATCTTCTTGTCGAGAAAAAATCAATGGTACCGACGGCGCACAATTATGATAAATAATGAAAAATTTATTGAATTTAGAAGATTTGGAGAATAATAAATAAATGAAATAAATAAAATGGAACACTCACAGTTCTTCTTCAACCTCCTGCTGTGCAAGGGTAAGCAAATCCAGGAAAACCACTACCAAGCTTCAGAGTGTTAAATGGTTGTGCAAGAGGGTCTTTTGAGATCATTGGAGGAAAAAAAGATCGACCAACAAGAAAAATCAAGACCTATGGTGATTTTAGAACCCTAAAAACATATCAACCTTAATGCACCTTTAAAACACCCGATTTTAAATGTTAATCAAGCCAAAAATTAATGCAGAGTCATTAATTTCACCTAGTCAATGAGTTACAATAGAAACGGGTTGAAACTGTGATGAAATGAAAGATTTTGAAATCTTGGATCGTCAAAAATGGTGTTATGGGATTGTTGAAGATGAGTGAAAAATGTATCTGATTTTGGGAACTAATTTAATAAATAAATGAAATTAATAATATCAATTATGTAATATAAAAATTAAATGACACCAAACATCCGTTGCAAATTAAATTTATACCTCATCTAGGGTAAACACCTCATTTTGGACCCAACATTGGTCTCAGATTTCTCATAGGATGCACTGTTTGAGAAATATTATTGATTTATTAATTAAAAATCAGAATAATTAATTAATTAAAATAAAAAGTGTTATTATTTTGAGTGATATGTCCAAATGTCTGATGATTACAAATGTTATACCCCATATAGGGTAAAACCCCCATTCCGGACCCATCGATGGTCTCATATTTCCCATATGTCACACTGTTTGGGAGATATTTAATTTTTTTAATAAATAATATATTAAATATTATTTAATAACTTTATCTCATGATTGAGACCTCTAAATGTCGGGTGACTTCGAATTTTATACCCCTCCTAGAGTAAACACCATATTTCAAATATAACAGTGATCTTAGAATTCTCAAACGATGTATAATTTTGAAGTTATTCAAATATTTTGAAAAAAAGTGCTCACTTAATATATTCTATTTAATAATTTTATTCCTTCTTCACCCAAATTTTGTGGGCCTCATAAACTCATACTTACTTAGTGTTTAACTTAGAAAATATTTAATAAAATATTATAGAATGTTAAATAGGTGTTTTACCATTCTTCAACATGTTTAAGAAAAACAAAACTTTTCACTAATAAATCATTTTTTCTCATTTAACGTAATAATAACTTAACACAAGATGGTTTAGGAATACCTGAAACAGTAATGGGATGTTACAACCTCCCCACCATAGGAACTTTTTGTCCCCATAAAGCCTATGAATAATCCTCCGCATCTAAAAGATGAGGCCACTGATCTCTCATCAGTGCCTCATTTTCCTATGTCTCATGAGAATCAGAACCATGCTTCCATAGTACATGGGCTAGAGGTAACATCCTCCCACAAAGTAACTTGGTATTAAAATCAACAACCATGACTAGTCATTCAGTCACTGATAAATCCGGTTCCATCTCAAGATCATTCCAGCTCAAAACGTGAGATAGATCAAAGAGATACTTTCATAATTGTGATACATGGAACACGTTATGTATCGACATATGATTTGGTTGTAGAGATAGATAGTAACCAACTTTCCCTACCTAATCAACAACCTAGAAAGGTCCCACAAAACAAGGAACAAGCTTCCCTTTCCTCCCAAGCCGTCGATGACCTGACTGGGGTGAAACCTTCAAGAACACCTGGTCACCAATTGATAACTCCAAAGGTCTATGACGATGATCAGAATAAGACTTTCATCGGCTCTGTGCTGTCAAAATTCTCTGATGAATAAATTGGATCTTATTTGTCATCTCTTGGACCAAACTCGGTCCAACCAAGGAACTTTCACCAATCTCTGACCAACATAAAGGATATTTATAAGGACGGCCATACAACACCTCAAAATGAGAAATTTTGATTGCGGACTGATAAATATTTTATAATAAAACTAAACCAACCCCAAATGATCATACCAAGCCCCAACAATGTGAAGAACACATGCGTGGAGCATATCCTCAAGGATTTGTACAGTTCTCTCTATCTAGCCATCAGACTGTGGATGGTAGGCAGTGCTCAAACAGACCTGTGATCCAAGTGCCTCCTAAAGGCATCTTCAAAAGAGAGAAGTAAACTGAGGATCTATATTAGAGACTATAGTAGATGGAACTCTGTGAAAACGATCAATTTCTTTCACATAGATATTTCCCAACTCCTCAACTTTGGTTGTATCTTGAATAGGTATAAAGTGAGATGACTTGGTCAGTCTGTCGATCACAACCACAATCGGATTCTTCTTCCTTGGGGTTCGAGGTAACCCAACCAAAAATTCCATATATATTTCATCCCACTTCCATGTAGGTACTAGAAGTGGTTGAAGCAAACCTGAAGGTTTCTGGTGCTCGGATTTCACCTGATGGCATGTATAGCAATGAAATACAAAATCAGCAATGTCCCATCTCATACCCGGCCACCATAATTTTAGCCTCATATCATAGAATATCTTCATGGTTCCTGGGTGCATAGACCACTAGGAGTTATTGAAATCTACCATCATAGCCTTCCTTACCGCTGATGGAATAATGTAATGGTTTCGATAACAAAGAACACCCTCTTTGGAGAATGACCACTGAGTGTCGGTCTCCCCTAAATAAAGAGAGTCCATAATTCTATGGAATTCATCATCAAGTTTTTGTTCCTGAAGAATCAACTTGAGAAGAGCAGGTCTCAACTAAAAACTAGCAAAATAAACTTCATCCCCCTTCCACTGAACTCCAATATGAAACTGAGAAAAAAGATCCATCAAACTCCACTCTTCTGAAGATTCTTTCATAGCCTAAGTTTTAAGTTTCCTGTTTAATGCATCTTCAATTACATTCCCTTTCCCTAAGGTATATGCAATGGCAAAGTCAAAAGATTGCAGGTACTCCACCCAACACCTTTGGTAGAGATTCAAATATTTTCTAGAGAATATATAACTCAAGATCTTGTAGTTTGAATACACAGTTAACCTTTCTCCATAAAGTTAATGTCTCCAACACTTAATTACATGCATTATAGCTGCATGTTCAAGGTCGTGGGTATGATAGTTCTTCTCATGAGGATTAATTTGACAGGATCCATAGGCAACAACATGATCACATTGCATAAGGACACATCCCAAACCTGAACCCAGTGCATCACAGAAGACCACATAGCCTTTCCTAGCCTCAGGAATATTTAACACCAGTGTAGTAGTCAAAATACACTTTATCTCAACAAAAGAACTCTGACATTTATCACTCCAGGAAAACTTCACTCCATTTATTGTTAGAGAAGTCATCAGAGAAGCTAACTTTGAGAAGTCCTTAACAAATCGATGATAATATCATATTAATCCTAAGAAGCTCTGAATCTCAAAAAACATTTCGTGATTGTTCCCAAGTCATAACAAACTTCACCTTCTTAGGATCAACTAATATTCCTTGTTATGACACCACATTCCTCAATAATTTCACTTTCTGAATCCATAAATCACACTTTGAAATCTTGGAATAAAGTAATTGATTCCTTAGTAGACTCAAAAATGTTCTCATATAATTCCCATGATCCTCCTCGGAGTTTGAGTAGACAATAATGTCATCCAAAAAGACTACACAAAGGTATCCAAATACACATCAAAAACCTTGTTCATCAAATCCATGAAAACTGTAGTAGCATTTGTTAGGACGAAGGGCATAACAGGGTACTCATAATGGCCATACCTACTCTGAAAAGTGGTTTTCTGAATTTCATATTCTTTTATCCTCAACTGATGGTAACCAGATCGAAGATCAATCTTTAAAAATCACTTCGCCCCTTTCAACTAATCAAACAAATCATCAATTCTTGGTAACATATATTTTCTCTTTATCGTAACTCGATTGAGATTTTGATAATCCGCACATAAGCAAAGATAACCATCAGCCTTCTTGGTGAAGAGAACCAGCGCTTCCCAAGGTGACACACTCAGGTGTATAAATACTTTCTTAATAAGATCATCTAACTAGGACTTATGTTATTTTAGTTCAGTTGGAGCCATTTGATAAGTGGGAATAGAAACCAGTTGAGTACCTGATATTAAGTTAATAGAAAAATCAAATTCTCTTACTAGTGTAAAACCAGATAAGTTAGAAGGAAACACATTAGGAAACTCAGTGATAACTGAAGGAAACATCACAACACATTGAATCCCTATATAGATAAAAAAAACACTGATATCACTTTATTAGAAATGATCTGATCCATCACAAATATGAATTCAATATATTTCATGTCGAGAACCAAAAAACTCCAACAAGTTCGACATCTAATAGAGGGAAGACACAAGCAGGACTACAAAGACCCTATTCTCTCTTTGTACCAAGGGGTGTAGTAATATCCATTGCACAAGATAAAAGATGCATAAATAGATTAATCATATTAACAATATGGGTTTAAATAAATGAGTGAGATGAACCGGTATCAAATTGAGTGGTCATTAAAGATGAAGCTATAGTAATGGTACCTCTCACAGTTTTAGGACCCATGTCTGCTTCCACCGGAGACTCTTCCATTGTGTGAAGAAGCTTCGTTTTAGATGCATGTGGATGGAACCCTTTTGTACATGAATCATTTGATTACCCCACCATTTTCATAGGTTTTGATGATCTTGTTCCACTACATGGAGTTGAGAAGTGATGGCAGAATCTCTACAAGTGCCCTAAACATTTGTAGGAGATATGATTCTTGGGTTACTTAGTGCAAAACCTCTTAGAATGAACTAGATGTCCATACTGATAGAAAGTCAATGAACTCCCTCCTAGTGCTATTGGAGGCTTGGAATGATTTTTTCATCAAGAACTACCATGAGAATCATCATGCTTCTAGTTTCCTTTAAAAGAACCAATGCTGCCACTGGGAGGAAAAGGAACTCCCTTCAACCCTGACTTTCCAACCAGGTATATCTCAACCATCATCGCCCTATCCATCACATCAGCATAAGTGGGAATCTTTAATAAGAAATCCAGAGAATAGATATCTGATCGAAGTCCCAAATCAAATTGTCTAGACTTCATTTTTTCATTAGATACAATCTCATTAGAAAATTGCACCAACTCAGCAAAGAGATTTGAGTAATCACTCATGGCTTTGTTGTCCTGCTCAAGCTTGAAAAACTCCATAGACTTATCCAACACCATTTATTCTGGATAGAACTAGTTAGTGAAAAGAAGGTTGAAGTCTTTCCACTCTAAACCCTCATATTTTCTAGTCATCACCATCATGTCCCACAATATCCTCATTGGTCCCTCCATTATGAAGGTGGAATACTTCAACTTATTCACCTCCGGTGTCTCCATCAACCAAAACATACATTAAATCTTGCTCAATCATTCCTAAGTATGTTGTCAGTTAGTAGATACTTTGAAAACTGGTGGCTTCTGGTGTAGTAACTCTTGATAAAGATTTCAGAGAACATACCGATGAGGATCCATAGCTGGAGCCTGAACGGAAACTGGATGTGGTGCCTGTCCTAGAGCTTGGACAATGCGAACAATCAACTCAACTAGACTCAGATCCACAAAAGGAATCACTTTTTTAGATTCATCATTAGCCTCTTTCTGGATCCAATTCCCACTTCTTCTCAGAGGCATGATGCTACACAACATCGGAAAATAAAAAAGACGTTATATTAACACTCAAACTGAGTAACGAGGAAAACTATTCTTAATAGAATAGATAAACAAGATTTGGATTCCACTCTATCCAAATTAAAATAGGTAAAAGACTAGAACTAATCCATAATTAATCTTTCCCAAACCACCCCTAGGTACTTAAGGTTCATTGTGGTGAGAGCTGGCCAGGCACTCAATCGCAACAACCTCCTAAGTCCCGAAAAGATTTCACAAATTCATACCAACTTCATGGCAAGATTATTAACCTCCCTTTAATACCATTTTGTCACAAACCAACTCGGGTACCCAGGTAACCCGATAAGCGAGCCATCCATAACATATCCCAAAAGGAATTCCTGATCCCCATGGGTCAGGAACTATCACCTGGTATCACATAACATGAAAGTGGGAATGATTTTTTCACCAACAATACGAAATAAAAGAAAACAAGACAGTATGCATAACAGAAGAATCTCCAATGGGAGTAATGTACCAGAAGTCAAAAAGGCATAAACCAGCCCAAACCACTATAACCAAAGTACACAAATAGTGAGAATAGCCCAAGGTCCCAAGGAACACAACTCACCAAGCCTAATGCTCAACAGATGGATGCACCACCAAAAGATCATTTCCCCTTGATCGGACCTAGAAAGAGAAAGTCTACAAACACCCAAAGGAAAAAGTAGGGTGTGAGATAAAAATACCAGTAGGGTGCTACTAATTATTCCAGAATAGATGTCAAATATATATTATCCAAAGTAATAATTTTATTTTTAATGTAAATAGGTTTGGAAATTCAAAATAATATTTAAACAAAACATGCTATACATTTTCAAAATGTTGGACAAATACTTTAATCAAAAGCTATAAAATGATGGAATATTTCTAAAACAATGGATTAAATAAAAATTATATAAAACTATTTATATAAATTCATAGGTAATGTAAATCATTTCAAAAACATTGGCATACATTTATATCTCAAATATAAAAAAAGTGGGAAACATGGTCATCTTCCAAAAGGTATGATAGTATTAACCAGCTACAGGATTCCAGACTCTCTATGTGAACTCAGAAAAATGTGTATACACAAGTCCCTATGAAACTGGCCAATGGAGACTCATCAACAACCCGTCAGATATGTGACCCACCACAAGTTTATTTTAGAAATTTTTGATAGCATAAAGTGTATCCAACTAACTCACTAACTACCTAAGGCTTTCATGAGCTCTTACATGATGGGTGAACTATTTTAAGTCTGCTTAAAAATATGATCAATCTCATTCTTCCATTTCAAAAGTGTCAATGTATTTCCATTTAAAAATCAAAATAGGTTTTTTTCAAAAACATGTCTTTTTCACAAGATAAAACCAATGGGTTTCTATCAAATCATTTTAAGCCATTTTTACCAGTTTGAAATCCATTCAAATCACATTCCATCATTACACAATTTATTTCCACAATTAGATTCAACAATTTAATTGAAATCATTTCCATCAAATCCACAATTTAAATCAGTCAATTTTTATAAACACTCCCAAATCAATGGAATTGGGAGTTTTTCCAAATTTCTTGGCCAAAACCATTTCAAATATCCCAGTTCATGGGAATCATATTTTTATCAACTAAATTGAAAGAAAATTTTGAGTAATTTAATTTCAATCAATAATTGAAATAAACCAAGAAATACAAGGATAATCAATTTGGCTAATCAGAACGGAACCACCTACCTCAAGGTCATCGATATCAACGACAAAGATAAACCAAACTGTGTGGTTCAATGCACCTTCTCACAGCCTTAATAATGAAAATGTCGACATGCAAAAGCTGTATGTTCTTCAAGGGATCCTAGAACCCAAACATATATTTTATTTCACAAGGAAGTAAAATATTACATGTGATTAAATTTTATCTCTCCTGGATAATCTCTGGATTAACGTTTTATGTTAACACGTGTAATCGCAAGAAATAACCATAAGGATAATTATAAATCTCATTCGATAATCATATCCCTCTATTTTATTTCTCAAGAAAATTAAATATTACATGTGAATACATTTTATCTTTCATGGATAATTACAAATTATAGATTAAAATATTACATATGATAATATATTATCTCTCTTGGATAATTTCAAATTATTAATTAAAATATTAAATGAAATAATAATTTATCTCTCTTGGATAATTTCCAAATTATCATTTTTATTACCACATGTGATAATAGTTCTAACATACTTGATAAAATTCCAAATTGTCATTTTATGTCAATCAATATGTTCACAATATTTTCCTTAGAATAATTATAAACCACATTAGATATTATAATATTATTAAAATAAAATGATAACACGTGTTGTATAACTTTTTAATTATTCATATATAATTTAAATAAATATACTTCGATAAATTCTTTTAATAATTATCATTTGGAAATCTCATGATTATCTCATGATTATTCACTTTAATTATCATTTGATAATTATTTATAATTATCCTATCAATAGAAAGAGGAAATTATCATTTGGTGATTCTTCATAATTATTATTCAACATTTTGACATAATTATCTATTGATAATATACATAATTATTTATTTAAAATAATCCATTTAAAATGTGAAAAATCATATTAAACAAACCTTACTTCCTTCCAAACAGAAGTATTATTTTGATTTTTCTCTTTGAGACAAATTAAACGGTACCAACAACGCGCAATTCCGATCAATAATTAAAAACTTATTGAATTTAGAAGATTTAGAGAATAATAAATAAATGAAATAAATAAAATGGAACACTCACGGTTCTTCTTCAACCTCCCGCTATGCAAGGGTAAGAAAATCTAGGAAAACCACTGCCAAGCTTCAGTTTGTTAAACAGTTTTGCAAGTGGGTCTTTTGAGATCATCAGAGGACAAAAATATTGACCAACAAGAAGAATCATAACCTACAGTGATTTTAGAACCCTAAAAATGCAGCACCCTCGAGGCACCTTTAAAACACCCGATTCAAAACGTTAATCAAGCCAAAAATTAATGCGAAGCCATTAATTTCACCTAATCAATGAGTTACAACAGAAACAAGTTGAAATAGTGGTGAAATGGAAGTTTTTAAAATCTTGGATCGTCAAAAATGGCATTACGGGCTTGTTGAAGATGAGTGAACAGTGTATTCGATTTTTGAAATTAATTTAATAATTAAAAGAAACTAATAATATCAATTATTTAATATAAAATTAAATGACACCAAACATCCATTGTAAATTAAGTTTATACCCCATACAGGGTAAACACCTTGTTCTGGACCCAACGGTGGTATCAGATTTCTCATAAGACGTACCATTTGAGAGATATTAATGATTTATTAATTAAAAATCAGAATAATTAATTAATTAAAATAAAAAGTGTTATTTTTGCGAGCGAGGCATCCAAATGCTTGATGATTACAAATGTTGTACCCCGTTTAGGGTAAACCACTCATTCTGGACTCATCAGTGGTCTTAGATTTCCTATACGTCACACGGTTTGGGAGATAATTAATTATTTTTAATAAATAATATATTAAATATTATTTAATAACTTTATCTCATGAGCGAGACCTCCAAATGTCTGGTGCCTTCGAATGTTATACCCCTCCTAGGGTAAACACCATATTTTGGATATAACTGCGGTCTCAAAATTCTCAACTAACGCATCATTTTGGAGTTATTCAAATATTTTGAATAAAAAGTTCCCACTTAATATATTCTGTTTAATAATTTTATTCTTTCTTTGCCAAGATTTTTTGGGCCTCAAAAACTCATACTTACTTAGTGATTAACTCATAAAATATTTAATTAAATATTATAAAGTGTTAAATAGGTGTTTTACCATTTCACGACGTGTTTAACAAAAACACATATTTTCACTGATAAATCATTTTTCCCATTTAACATAATAATAATTTAACACAAGATGATTTAGAAATACCTAAAATAGTAACAGGATGTTACATTTTTCCCCCTTCTCCCTCCCACTACGCTCTTCTCATTTCCCCAATCTACAACCTAGGGTTTTCATTATGGCCTCTCCTCTATTTTTTACTTCCTTTCGCTCATGCTCATACATTCATCTTTAACCTTGAAATTGACCGATGCCTCAAATAAATTTCCTATGATATGTTTTACTATTAAAAATGACTCCTCCATCACTAAATATTCCAAATTGTTTTTCATTTTTATTCTTCTTTGATTTCAAGTGAAATGAATAATAAAGCTAGTTTATCTTTAATTTTTCCACTTTCCTAATTTCATTGCCTCATTTAATTTATTTACATCCACTATTAAATTTCATCACTATAATATTGACCATTTTGTCATTTTATCTTTTGTATTATGTTGAAAAAAATTTTCTGACAAATTATGACTTCTTCAAACATTTCATGTATCAATTTCAGAAAATTATTGATCAAGCTTGGCTAATCATCCTAATTCTGTAAACAATTTTTTTTTAAAATTTGGATTAATTTTTTAATTTGTTTAAATGTGTTCCCATTATAATATTTGTATTATAAGGATTCAACTAACATGTGGAATTTTCATATTTATCTTATTCTCTAATTTGTGCATAATTTATTTAAGTTTATGTATCCATTCTTCATAAATATTGTCTTAAATGCTATGAGATTATTCATATTTCAAAAATTTATACCATTTTTAATTTCAATTAGTGGCCACCATTGATGACTTGGTTAATAGTGACATGGTTAATCCGTAGTTTGTAATCTTTTTTTTCAGTCAGTAGATTTCAATCAAATACAACAATGATCAGTTATTCCTTACATGTTTTCAATGAAATATTTTCAATTTAATCTCATTGTTTTATATAATGACTTTGATTACATAACTAATCAATCATTATTATTTTAATTTTCTTCTTTTAATATGTTGTACCCAATTTCAATCTTTCTTCTTATAATTATAAAATTTCACTAATTAATCAGTAGCCTTTTACACTATTACATGCATATTCACTATAGAATTTCAATGATACCACATATAACTATATAGTTTCAGTGTTACTATACATGAAATTTTAATATATATTCAATCTATCTACTTTTATATAACATGAACTAAAAAATATTACTAGAAAATGGATTCATTAGCCTTTGTAAGGTTTATTTTCAAGTATTACTGTAACGACCCGAAATTATGAATAAATCTTGTTACCTAATTTTATGTTTTTTTATTTTATTTTTATACTCAACAAAAATGTTTCATTTGATAACATGAGTATAATTAAAATGAGACCGTTGGGTTTTGACTGTTATATGACCATTGGTAAATATGACCGCTGTAAACTAAACGTTTCAATTATTGTCTCTAAATACAAGTAATCTTGGTTAATTATTATAGAAATATGATTCGATGGCCTCACCCAGTAGTCTTGGACCGATCGAATCCCATCTAACAGAACTTGGGAAGGAGGTAGCACCACTGAGCTTTGCTCTGGACCAAATCAAAGCCGAACTTCATCGTGTGAAGCTAGAACGAAATCTCCTTTCTGAGAAGTTCAAACTGATATAAATTACTACACGTGCGATGTTGGCCGAGCCTCCCTCAGATTCTATCACTTTAGCGCACCTTACACTTAGGTCCTATGCTGGTGTGATAAAGGGGCTATGTAAGGAGACCGTAATTGCCTTGTGTAATCCCTTGTTTTAAATAAAAATTGGGATTTCTTTTTATGATGAAGTTTATGAATTTTCAAATGACCGGATAAATATAGTAAGCATATTTTTGATGAATTTTAGAAAAAGGATATTTTAAAAATGTTTATGTAAACCTTAAATAATTAAAAATGTGTAATGATATTGAAAAAATGGTCTTCTACATTTATGTCCAGTACGAAATTTAGAGTCTAATAAGACCAATGTGATTTTTGATGAATAGTAAATTATGAATAGTGATTTTATGATTATGACTAGTAATGTGTCCAAATAGATTACTAATCTCACTTAAAGAAAGTATTAATATAATCTAGGCACCTTGATTAAGTAATGTGATTCAATAAAATGGTTAAATAACGGTTTCATAAATTATTATTCAAGTATTATTTTTTTGGGTGAATAGTTTTTTTAATTAAAAATTAAATTAAAAATATTTATAAAATTATTTTTATAAAATGGATTTCATTTTTGAACTCAGAGCATCGATATTATGTTAAGGTAATTTTTGGGAATTTTTCTGAAAAAAATGAATTTTCAGTGAATAGTGTATTTATTTAAAAAATAAATTAAAAATATTTAGAAAATTATTTTTATAAAATGGAGTTCATTTTTGAAATCAGATCATTGATATTTGGTTAGGGTAAAATTTTGGGATTTTTCTGAGAAAGTTGAATTTTCAGTGAATAGTAAAAATACAGTTTTAGGGTTTCAGTATGTTTAATGACATCATAGCTGTGTCATGATGATTTCATGAGATATTTTATGGGTTGGTCGACCAAAGGTCATGAATTATTGTATGGGGGGCCCCATGTGGCCTAACTCCATGGAAAATACCATGGGAGAGCCCATGCTTTTGAGAAAACCACTTGTGAGGTGTCCCTTGGCCATTAATGCCTTGTCCCCTCACTTTCCCTATAAATAGCAAGCCATCCCTCATCCATTTCGACTCCCCACTCTCCCCCATGATTTTTTGGTCCCATTAACTCCCAAGGAGTCCTCACAAAGTTCCCCCAAGCCCTCAAGGTACCAACCATTGAGTTTTAAGAGTTACGTTTTAAGGTAAGGGATCCGACCTCTCTCTTTCTTTTCAAGTAATCGCTTTCATGTCATTTCTTTTATGCTCCGTGTTCTTATGTTGGAGAATGTTATTTTATATTCATATTACTTCCCTTTCCATGTTCATATGATTAGATACCCCCTATTTCTCTCATCAATTCGTTTTAAGAATGTTTAAGTGGCGTCGTTAGGCTACCAAATTTTTAAGGGATTCGTTCACCTTTCTCATTTTTCAAAGTTCTACTTTCATATCAAGTCTTTCAAGTTACTTTTTATTATGTTTGGGTATGATATCTATATCTATCATACTGAACTTTTATTTTATATTATTAGAGACCCTATTTGATCTCATCAATTCATTTTTGTTGATGTTTAAGTGACGCCGTTAGGCTGCTGATTTTTTAAGGGATTCTTTCACCCTTCCCATTTTTCAAAGTTCTACTTTCATATCAAGTCTTTCAAGTTCTTTTTTATTATGTTGGGGTATGATCTATATATGTATCATACTGAAATTTTATTTTCATATTATGAGATAACCTATTTGATCTCTTCAATTCATTTTTGTTGAAGTTTAAGTGGTGCCGTTAGGCTGCCGAATTTTTAAGGGATTCGTTCACCTTTCTCATTTTTCAAAGTTCTACTTTCATATCAAGTCTTTAAAGTTACTTTTTATTATGTTTGGATATGATATCTATATCTATAATACTGAAATTTTATGTTCATATGATGAGATACCCTATTTGATCTCATCAATTCATTTTTGTTGAAGTTTAAGTGACGCCGTTAGGCTGCTGAATTTTTAAGGGATTCTTTCACCCTTCCCATTTTTCAAAGTTCTACTTTCATGTCAAGTCTTTCAAGTTCTTTTTTATTATGTTGGGGTATTATCTCTATATCTATCATACTTAACTTTTATGTTCATATGATTAGAGACCCTATTTGATCTCAACAATTCATTTTTGTTGACGTTTAAGTGACGTTGTTAGGCTGCTGAATTTTTAAGGGATTCTTTCACCCTTCTCATTTTTCAAGTTCTATTTTCATATCAAGTATTTCAAGTTACTTTTTATTATGTTGGTGTAAGATCTATATATCTATTATACTGATATCTTATGATCATATGATGAGAGACCCTATTTGATCTTGTCAAATCATTTTTATTGAAGTTTAAGTGACGCTGTTAGGCTGCCGAATTTTTATAAGAGAAATCTTAGTTTTGTCTTACTTCCATGTTTTTCATTTCAAATGGTAAGTCCTTAAAATTTTATTACCATGATTAATATACTTTATATTCTCTCCCTATACTATTTTTATATATCATTTATGAGTGGGTGACCCATGTCCCCTCTCTTTTCAACGTTTTCTAAAACCCTGTAACGTAGCCGTTATGCTGTAGAATTTTCGTCTCAAATCGTATCTCTCTTTTTCTCAAAATTATTTTAGGTTATTAAGTGAATACTCAAAGATCTTATTTATACAGGGGTGTTGAGATATATATCAAAATTTTCTATTTTAAATTCTGGGATTTACATACATGAAACCCGCTTTCCCTTTCCATGGGTTTAAAGTGACATAAAGATCATGTCTTTAAAGCAGTTTTTACAACTTTATGATTAAGAAATGAAACCCATTTCTTTTATTCTATATGGGTTGTTTATGAAATGATTGATGATGATATATGTGGCTCAAATGATAATAAATACATATCAAGGGTTCACCCAGATAGCGCTCCAATACATTGGGTAAAGACTTAATCTCTAGAGATGACCATTTAGACTGATACCTTGGTGAATAACCTTGGTAATTTTTAATGAAACCTTGGGGATGGACCTTGGTGAAATGAAATGATTTTCAATATTAAATGTTGTAGCCACATATTAAAGTTATGAAAAATTTTATTTTTATTATGATATATATCATGATTTATTTCTCATGCCTTAAAGTTCTTTTCATGACCTTATTGAAGTATCTCAAGTTCAGATGTAAAATGTTTCTCTTGTTTCCCTTACTGGGCCTTCTGCTCACCCTTTCTTTTGATGTATTTCCCCAGGTTATGATATGCAGTAATGAACCTAGGATGAACATGAGGAGAAGCCTTTCAAGTGTTTAAGAAGAATCTTTTATGTTTTCATGTTTTAAGTTCCTGGTTTCCAAGACACTAAACCTTAAAGATCCTCGGTTTTGTAAAATGTAATGAAAGTTTATGTGATAAAAAGGAGAGATGCTATAGTTGGTATCAAAGGATGTTTTAGTTATTTGTGGAAATTAGGATATGAAAACTTTAGGAAGAAGCCTATAGAAAAGTTTATATATAGTAAATCTTCCTATATTTTGGTGAGTATTGAGTAATGGGTTGCCAAGAAAATATATCCCTGTCTGGATACGACCAGGTAGAGGTGGCTCTGGCACAGATGTACATAGGGGTAAAACCTAAAAACACCACTTTGAGCTAGACTCAAATGAGAACTGGTACACGATAACGGGCCTTGCTGCACTCTGGGTTATGACACTCCTGGGGGATATGCGTTGGTAAATTCATAATCTTAGTATGAACCATTGTTAAAGGAACAAAGATAAAATAAAATAAAGATTCACATAAGAATATATAATCATGGATAACCTAGATGGGAACCTAGGGGATCACAAGTTAGGGTACACTTCTCTTCTACAAGTTATCCTTATACGATTTAAGTTCCTTTTCAAGATTATTGGATAAGTATTTAAGCCCCTAATTATACTTTCTCTTCTTAGTTAATGGTGGGAAATGGAAGAACATGTACCAACAACCAATCATTACTACAAATCTAAGCTATAGCCACGGACCTATAGCCACAGTTTTATAGGTCTGTGGCTATATCTTTTATACTGCCACAATTAATTATTTCATCCATGGCTATATCCAGCAGCCCCGTTTTTTTTCCCAAACCCATCAGGCTCCTTCTCCTCCCCCTCGCGATTCCTCCTCCTCACCGCGCCCTCCCCCTCCCCGACGCCTCCACGCCGACGCCTCCTCCGCGCCGCGCCCTCCTCGCCGCACCCTCCTCACCGCGCCCTCCTCGCCGCGCCCTCCTCCTCGCCGCGCCCTCCTCCCCGATGCCTCTTCGCCGCGCCCTCCTCCCCAATGCCTCCTCTGCGCCGCACCCTCCTCGCCGCGCCCTCCTCGCCACACCCTCTGCGCTGCGCCCTCCTCTCCATGGTGTCAGTGAGCATTACTCGGTTATGGAACTGAATAATATGGATGAGGGTGGTCCCAAGAATCCCTCCGTTTTCTCATTTTCAACAAGAGGCAATGTATTAGAATAGGTTTAAGGGAGTGAGGCCACATTCATGAAGAGTTCTATAGAAGTGGGAGGTATTGTGATGGATAACCATTTTGATCTTTTGTCATATGATGAACTAGTCCAGAATTTTGAACAATACCTGGTCAGAACTATTGGAGAGGAGAAGGTCCCTGAAAATTGGTCATGTGATGAATGTTCTTTCCACTTTTTAGGTGATTTAGATGACGAGGTTCAGGATTAAATGTATCCATGTATGAGAAGAGTAAGATAGGGAGGGTCAACTAGAAAGATAAAAGGGATTACTCATATTTTTCTCTACTAATGGGGACTAAGTCTATGAATATGTCAAAGGAAAAATAGAAGGAATGTAACCCACCTCTCCAAGGTGGTCTTTTAGTAGTGGGATATTCCTGATAATCCTTTCAAAATTCTTGTGAAATCATAAGATGCTGAACCAATTAAAGATACCCTTTCCTTTACTTTGAAAAATTATAAAATTGAGGATTTTTTTTGATAAGAGGTTGGAGGAGGTTGAATAAATCACTTATAACTTAGAAACACTCCTAGGATCACCGTTTTTTCTTTAAAAAGAGCAAGATGACCAAATTAATGATGTTTTTTATTTAATTGAACAAGATTTTCTTTTATATTTTGTGATTTTTTGTGTGTATGATTTTGATTTCTCTTCTCCCTATGTATGTTGTGTAGATTCAAGTGAACTTCATGATTTACTAGAGGTACATGAGAAGGTTATTAATACACCTGATGAGAAACTTTTGAAACTCAAAAAATCTAATTGTAATTCAAAGTTTGGGAGTGGTCGAAGAGTAAGAGGATATTTTGAAGTTGCGCACTAATGAAAAAGTGGATATTGATACATATGTGGTTTTTAATAATGAATTTATATAGGATATTTAATCATATGAAAAATCACATCCAAGAATTGAATTTTTACTATTTATGCACATCACTACTCAAGTTGAAGAAGAGGGAATATACCCCCTTTTCCCCCCTTTCCACTACTCCTAGGAAGTTATAATTTCAAAGTGGTGAAATTAAAAGTATATGAAAATGGGGTGTTAAAAAACTATTTGAGTTGATTACTATAGCTAGAAAGAAGATTTTATGCTAGTTCTTAAGTAAGAAGACACATCCTCCATCTAATTGGGGTTGAATCAATGATTTTTCAACTGTGAGCAATCTAAATATAGAACCCCTTGAGGGATAAACCCAAGATTATCTTGTTACTTTTTTTAGTTTTTTTATTTGACCTTCCTTAATAAAGTTTTTTTGATTGAGGTCTTTTTTTGTAGGAAGTTAGGTGGGTCACTTCACATGGCAGCCCATTTTGAGTAACTTCTTTCACTCTAAGAAAATTTTCAGGTTGTTTCTTTCCACCCTTAAATTTTTAAGAGTTTAAATTCTTATTATATACTTCAAATTAAGTGTGAGGTAAGGGTACACAATTTTTTTCTAATCCTAAATTTTATAACTCTAAATCATTGTTTAAACATTCCTTTTTATTGATTTTTATTAAAAAAATTATTTTATTCACATAGAATAAGTGAATGTACGTTATAATTTCTATTTTTTTAGTACTTTGGTGAGCATAATTTCACATCCTATTGAAGTATAGATTCAACGATTTTTATAGATATAGAGAAGTTATATTTCATAGTAACTTTGAACCAATCTACCTTAGTTTTTACTCTAGTTTTGTTCTGTTTTGAACTTTAAATTTTATAAATTAATGTATATGTTTACACTTATAGGAGATGAAATTTTGGAAACCAAAGGTATTTATTCAACAAGAAAAGAAGGGAAATTTTTTCCAATGATCTCAAATGAATAGAGCATATACACCATGGGAGTAATAGTTTAAATTCTGTGATTTTTCTACTTAAACTTGAAAATTAACTTCTTTTTTTTAGTTGAAATAAATGGTTGAAAGTTTCCTTTTAATAAATTTTGTATGCTGAAATCATCTTGTTAAATCTGTTGGTTGTTGCTTCCTTTTTTACTACCTTTTTGTATTGAAATTATAGTGTGTATGCTTATTTTAATGTTTTACTAAAAATCATTTTTGAACTTTAAATGTTAACATGCATCTACATTAAAATCCATGAATATGTGTTGAAGTTGTTAATATAGTAACTAGTGGGTATTATTCATGCATTTTGTGTGATTGTTTGAACTCTATGTTCTTCATTTCTTTTGTTTTTAATATATTAGTTATATGCTTTTTTTGTAATTAGATAAAAAAATTCTTTATTGTTACAAATTGATGCATATATCTAATTAATCATTTCTACCATAGGACAAGGTGGTTGGTGTTAGTTCAAATGCGGGCACGTTGGAATGCAACCGACAAGAAAGGGGGAACATCCATTCTTGGTAATGGGCATATATGTGAACTTCACTTCTCAGTTATTGTTTTTTATTAGAGTGATATTAACATATTATTTTGTTCCCATGTAGTTTTACAAACATAAAATAAAAATTTAATCACAGTTTTATGGTTCCAATTCTAAAATCTTTTTTATGAGATGAATTCTACGGTACTCAATTGTTGTGCTCGATATGATTGTATCACCTTCTTTCTTCCATAAACCTTTTATAGTTTGATGAAGATAGGGTGAAACTGGTGATGAAATTTTTGAAGCTCTAATTTCTAATAGTTGAACTTTTCAAAACAAAACATTTTCCTCTCAAGTAAGCTTTGATTTGTGGTCTTTGCATCTACTATTTTTGCAGGATACATGTTTGTATTCAGGCACATAAACAAAAATTTATTTCTTATCAATTATTTATTCTCTACATAATTACTTCTGATTTATTTTGATCTTTTTTTCTTTATTTCTTGTAGGTAAAATAAAGGCTTAGGGTGAAAAAGAAATATGCACCCAAAGTACTCTTAAGTCACCATTTTGTATGATGGTAACATTTTGGTAAGTTCATTTATTTCTTTTTACCATACTACATCATGTATGTTGAGAGGGGTCTTTGATTTGTGGTTCTTGCATCATATATTTTGGCCTTTTGTTATATTTGTTGAAAATAGTCATTTTATGTCTTGAAGTATTTTTGATAATATCTTCGGGATGTATTGAAGTATGATAGGGGGATGGGTGGAGGGGGGCAGGGGGTAGGGTGGAGGGGTGCAGGGGGGGTAGGGTGGAGGGGGGTAGGGGGCAGGGGGGCAGGGGGAAGGGGGCAGGGGCAGGGGGGAGGGTGGAGGGGGGCAGGGGGCAGGGGGTAGGGTGCAGGATGGAGGGGGGGAGGGGGGAGGGGGGCAGGGGGCAGTTTCTCCATACCATTACTCCAATTATTTTTCTTGTTCTTTAATTTTGGGTCACTACCCATGCCTTTATCATACATGTATTTAGATTTTGGATATTCATCTTCATTTACCATATTGGAGGTGATGATAACCTTCTAACTGATTGAAATTTCCTCATCATCATCATACCATAATACACGACTTAGGTGTGTAAATTTATCCATATACTATCTAGGATAAGATTGTGACTCTATGGAGGCCTTATTCTTAGTAATCATTGTAGCAGGTACTTTCGTGAAACCCCATACTAATCATTATTTTTAGTAGGTAAGGGATTCTGCTGCAACTTATTTTGATGATCCTTGGGTGTACCCATATTCAGCGAACCTGGTGAGGTTTCCTTCCTGGATTGTTCCTAGATAGCTATGTATGAAACATGCATGAGGGGTCCCTCAGAATGTGTCATCATCAATTAATGATAGGTAGGAACCTGCAAGAATTTTTTCCCATTTTTCACCACTTGATAACCAAGAGATGCAATCAGGTTAGGTAAAGCATCCTAAAAGCAACACCTCTATGTAGGCATGCCATCAAATGCTGCCTCATTTGAAGTACTCTCTTCAAGACCAGCTACATTTGTATAGAGGTCCACATTGACTTTCTGCCTATTTTTCCCATTCGGGAGTATTTACATTAGGATTTCCTACAAAGTTGCAAATACCTACAGTCCCTTGGATCTGTACAAAACATTAGGGAAAGGTGCCCCCAAAATACATGCCCCTCGAACTGGATGTTCTATCCAATTTTTATCTCTCTATCAGGAAGGGGTACATTGTCCTCATTCAAGGATTTTCCCGGGGGTGGGCCCTCTAGAGTAAATACAACACACTGAGAATAATCCATGTTTTTTTCATTAGAAGGACCATCCTAAGGTGATGTTGAAGTGATTAAGTCTGTAGTTTTCCCAGTATCCTTCTACACTGATATAACCCCTATCTTATCCACATTATAAGGGACAGTAGTGTATTTTCTCTCCAAGTCATAGATTGGAATATTCATCTTACCGTTCCAACTTTCATAGTTAGAGACATCATTCCCCTTTATATTGTAAAAATAACACTCCTTGTCCCTATTACATTTTGGAGAATGATGGAAAAAACATATAATTCATGTAGAACTGTGGTTTCCTTTCGTATTGGATCAGAAAGTCTATACATTCATCTTGTTAGTTAAGACTAATTATTCTAGAATCATTATATACATTTCCACATTCACATGGGTTATCACATAGTGTCCAAACCTTGGGTTATCAGTATGTATATCCAACCAAATTGAGTTCCCCACGACTGAGAAAATTTCTCAAAAATTGTGTGAGTACCAATAGAGCTATCCAGGAAGGGGGAGGGGTGTCCGGCAGGGGGGAGGGGTGTCCGGCAGGGGGGATGGGCTGTCCAGGCAGGGAGAGGGGTGTCCAGCAGGGGGAGGGGTGTCTGGTAGGGGGGGCGGGCTGTCCAGCAGGGGGGCGGGGTTGTCCAGCAGGGGGGGAGGGCTGTCCAGCAGGGGGGAGGGATGTCCAGAAGGGGGGAGGGCTGTCCAGCAGGGGGAGGGGTGTCCAGTAGGGGGGAGGGGTGTCCCGCAGGGGGCGGGGCTGTCCAGTAGGGGGGGCGGGCTGTCCGGCAGGGGGCGGGCTGTCAGGCAGGGGGTCGGGCTATCTGGCAGGGGGGAGGGGTGTCCGGTAGGAGGAGGGGTGTCCAGCAGGGGGAAGGGGGTGTCCAGTAGTGGTAGGGGCTGTCCAGCAGGGGGGAGGGATGTCCAGCAGGAGGGAGGGCTGTCCAGCAGGGGGGAGGGCTGTCCAGCAAGGGGGGGGGGAGGGCTGTCCATCAGGGGAGGGCTGTCCAGCAGGGGGAGGGCTATCCAACAGGGGGGATGGGTGTCCAGCAGAGGGGGAGGGCTTTCCAGCAGGGGGAGGGGCTATCTAGGCAGGGGGAGGGGCTGTCCAGGCAGGGGGCGGAGCTGTCCAGCAGGGGGGGATGGGCTGTCCAGGAAGGGGGAGGGGCTGTCCAGGCAGGGGGCGGGGCTGTCCAGCAGGGGGGAGGGGCTGTCCCGCAGGGGGGGAGGGGTGTCCATCAGGGGAGGGCTGTCCAGCAGGGGGAGGGATGTCCAACAGGGGGGATGGGTGTCAAGCAGGGGGGGGGAGGGCTTTCCAGTAGGGGGAGGGGCTATCCAGGCAGGGGGAGGGGCTGTCCAGGAAGGGGGAGGGGCTGTCCAGGCAGGGGGCGGGGCTGTCCAGCAGGGGGGGATGGGCTGTCCAGGAAGGGGGAGGGGCTGTCCAGGCAGGGGGCGGGGCTGTCCAGCAGGGGGGAGGGGCTGTCCCGCAGGGGGGAGGGGTGTCCAGCAGGGGGGAGGGCTGTCCAATAGGGGGGAGGGGTGTCCAGCAGGGGGGAGGGGTGTCCAGGCAGGGGGAGGGGCTGTCCAGCAGGGGGGAGGGGATGTCTTTGAGGAATGTCTAGCTGAGAAGGAGCATAAATAGGTGTAACAAAAGGTAGAGTAAAATTTGGCTGCCCTATTAGTATATGTCATGTGTAACCTATAGGGTGAGGTCTGTAATGATGGTCCTAGACATGTTCTGGTAGTGTAAAAAATGTTGGGAACAATCTATTTTCTATTTCTTGATTCATGTATGTTGGTTGTTGGTACCCCAGGTGACCTCTTTTTAACCTTCTTTGTATTTTTTTTTTCTAACATAGTGTTTGGTATTAATATTTTTCCCTTTCAGAGTATATTTCAATGAAGTATTAATAGAGGATGGCTTGCAGAATTTCTGTACAATTCTGCACTTATCAGTGGCATGGGGGGTGTCCAGCAGGGGGAGGGGTGTCCGACAGGGGGGGTGTCCAGCAGGGGGGAGGGGTGTCCAGGGGGTGTAGGGGGTGTCCAGTGGGGCTGTCCAGTTGGGGCATGGGGGCTGTCCAGTGGTCACGCCGCGGTCACGCCGCAGTCACACCGCGGTCACGCCGTGATTTGGCCCTGCTCTAGGACGACACCCTGCGGCGGTTACTCCTCCTTAGAGAAACATTGAATGGTTAGCTCTATAATTTTTCGTATTTCCTCATTCCTAAACTATATCTCCTCTCAGCGCTGCCTCTCATCCATCTTTCCACAAAACGTGCATAACAGGTGGTACAAAGGCTCAATTCAACTGAAAACATTGGTTTGGAATTGTCTGGCGTATTTTATTGTACATGTATCACATAATATTTGTTCGATAATTCTTCTTTTTCCTCATCCTCCTCACATGTTGTCCGAACCAGATCATCCTCATCCTCTGCACATGTCGTCTGAACCGGATCAGCCTGTTGTGATGGAAATTCAATGTCTGCTTTTAGCATTCATTTCTTTAAATCTTCTGAGAAAACATCCTCTCATGCCATCCATATCATCCTATTTGAAACTAAGTGGAAGAGGTTGCCCCGCGGATGTCGCTGGACTGAGCCAACACGTTGTGGTCACGCCGCAGTCACGCCGCGGTCACGCCGCGGTCACTCCGCGGTCACTCCGCGGTTTACTCCTCCAGGATGACACCCTGCGGCGGTCACGCCGCGGTCACACCGCGGTCACGCCGCGGTCACGCCGCGGTCACACCACGGTCATGCCGTGATTTGTCCCTACTCCAGGACGACACCCTGCAGCGGTTACTCCTCCAGGACGACACCGTGCGGCGGTCACGCCACGGTCACACCGCGGTCACGTCGTGATTTGGCCCTGCTCCAGGATGACACCCTTCGGCGGTTACTCCTCCAGGGCGGGTTACTCCTCCAGGAAGACACCCTGCGGCGGTCACGCGGCCGCGGTCACGCCGCGGTCACGCCGCGGTCACGCCGCGGTCACACCGCGGTCATGCCGTGATTTGGCTCTGCTCCAGGACTACACCCTGCGGCGGTTACTCCTCCTTAGAGAAACATTGAATGGTTAGTTCTATAATTTTTCATATTTCCTCATTCCTAAACTATATCCCCTCTCAGCGCTGCCTCTCATCCATCTTTCCACAAAACGTGCATAGCAGGTGGTACAAAGGCTCAATTCAACTGAAAACATTGGTTTGGAATTGTCTGGCATATTTTATTGTACATGTATCACATAATATTTGTTCGGTAATTCTTATTTTTCCTCATCCTCTTCACATGTTGTCCGAACCAGATCATCCTCATCCTCTGCACATGTCGTCTGAACTGGATCAGCCTGTTGTGATGGAAATTCAATGTCTGCTTTTAGATGTTTTAGATGAAATTCCTTCCATAATTCCCCTCATCTCATGTAGCACTCATTGGAGGAGGATGATCACTGCCAAGTTGAGTTTTAAAGGCTGCACACAATCTATTTGATGCAATTCCAAAGAGTCTATTCTATTCCGAGGGCCTATTTCATGCTGGAGTTCCCACATTTCCCCCACAAGCTGGCAAAGGGAGGTCCTGTTTGGGCCTATGCAAACATGGCTTGTTTGTTATGGAAAAAGATGCAACTGGAGACTTGGTTTGCTTGAAGAGTTTCCATGAAGGGTCTTTCACTGTAGAGAAGACTAGCTCTGGTCTGTATTTGGTAGTTGCTTCCATGATGGTTCCCACAACTGTTTGACTGAATTTCACACCAAACCAAGCCCTGCTAGTGACTATTTTTCGATGCACTATAAAAATCCCATGGCCAACCCACCAAAATCAAACCACCTATTCCAAGGCCATTTCCACTCTCACTAAAAAATCCAAACTCAAGCCCTACTACAATTCCAAGCTCCCACTTCAATTTAGCCACTATGAACTCCTTCCCAGTCCCCCACCATTTTTCAATCCACCTCGGCAACCCATCCACAACTTGACCACCAATTAGGCCTACCCACCTCTCAACTTCTAAGCCACCAACCCCACATTTTCCACCAGGTATCCCACTTTAAAACCATTCCAAACCTCACCCAATTCTAACCAATTAAACCAGACCCCTTAACATTTGAATCCATCATCTAAATTCCTGTTCCAACTCACTTATTTTAGACCCAATCAGCCCTGCCACTTCAGAAAAACAAGAGTAGCCTACTTAAAATCCATTCCAACTTAGTTTCCTTCATGCTTGCCCCTATGAGTCCACAGCCTCACCTCAACCAAATTATTAACCACCTGGACAACTAGAAGCCACAAGAGGAGAGAGAAGGTTTATAGATTTTTTTTGTAATATTTTATTCCATTGGAAGAGAATTTGTTGGATGCTCCCACTTGTAATGAGGTACATAATTTCCTCTCCCTCTTTCTTCCATTAAATATTAGACAGATCCTATGTAAAAAAATCATTCTCCACCTCCGGGGAAGGAACTCTCAACTACCGTTCTTCTGTTCTTCTTCCTGCTGATGAATAAAATTCCCCAAGTATATTGGGAAAATTTTATTCATTTTTCTTCATTTACCTCTTCTTACTTACTGCTGATTTCAGCAGCTGGATTCGGTCTTTTAGCAATAGCCCATGACATCCATCCGTTGTCTAGGGGGTCCAGTGGGGGGGGGGGGGGGGTCTGTCCATGGGGTGTCTAGGGGGTCCAGTGGGGGGGGGGGGGGGTCTGTCCGAGGGGGGTCTGTCCATGGGGTGTCTAGGGGGTCCAGTGGGGGGGGGGGGGGTCTGTCCTGGGGTGTCTAGTGTCTGGGGGGGGGGGGGTGGGGTCTATCCTGGGGGGTCTGGGTTTGGGGGGGGGAGGGGTAGGTTCTGGGGGGTGTCCATGGTCTGGGGGGCTATCCAGGTTCTGGGGGGGGGGGTCTGTCTTGGGGTGTTCAGGGTCTGAGGGGGGGGGGGGAATGACTGGCAGGGGTGTCCAGGGTCTGGGGGGGTCTGTCTTGGGGTGGGGTCTGTCCTGGGGTGTCCAGGGTCAGGGGGCAGGGGGGTAGGGGGCAGAGGGCAGGGGTGTCCAGCAGGGGGAGGGGTGTCCAGTAGGGGGAGGGGCTGTCCAGGCAGGGGGGAGGGGTGTCCAGCATGGGGGAGGGGTGTCCAGGGGGGTGGTCCAGGGGTGTCCAGGGGTGGTGGTCCAGGGGGGAGGGGTGTCCAGCAGTGGTGTCCTATTGCTGGTATTCTTTTTTTGGACTTCAACAGATTATGCAAGGACTCGGCGAATGGTCCTTCAACAGATTATGCAAGGACTCGGCGAATGGTTCTTCCACTTCTTCCTCTTCTCCCCCAAATGGTAACTCTCTCTCTCTCTGTAATGCTTTCTCTCAATACAGAAATTTACCATTGTACCTTCTTGTTTTTCTCCTCTATCAATTTTATTCCTAACAAAATGTGTGTCCTCTGTTTCTATCAACCTTCAGCACACCTTCTATACATCTTCAACTTGTATTCCTTCCACCTATTTCGCAAATAATATGTGCCAAGAAATGTATGTTCTGTGTTGTGGGGGGTGGATAGTGGGGGTGCAGGTGGGGGTGGATAGTGGGGGTGCAGTGGGGGGGGAGGGGGATCTGGGTGCAAGGGGTAGTGAGGGGGCTGGGTGTAGGGGGGTGGGGGCTGGATATAGGGCTGGGTGCAGGGGGGATGGGGGGGGGGGGGGGTGGGGGCCTGGGTGCAGGGGGGTAGTGGGGGTGCAGTGGGGGGGAGGGGGACCTAGGTGCAAGGGGTAGTGAGGGGGCTGGGTGTAGGGGGTGGGGGTTGGATATAGGACTGGGTGTAGGGGGGCTGGGGGGGGGAGGGGCTGGGGGCCTGGGAGCAGGGGGGGAAGTGGGGGTGCAGGTGCGTGTGGATAGTGGGGGTGCAGTGGGGGTGAGGGGGACCTAGGTGCAAGGGGTAGTGAGGGGGATGGGTGTAGGGGGTGGGGGCTGGATATAGGGCTGGGTGCAGGGGGGATGGGGGGGGGGGGGAGGGGGGGGGGGATGGGTGCAGGTGGCACTGGGGGTGCAGGGGGGTGTCAAGGGGGGTGTCCAGGGGTGTCAAGGGGGGGTTCTAAGGGGTTCTATCCAGAGGGGAGAGTGGTGGTGTGTAAAGGGGTGGGGGATGTGCTAGGGGGGGTCTGTCCAAGGGGGAAGGGAGGAGCTATAAGGGGTCTGTCCAGTGAGGGGGTGTGCAGGTGGGGGGGGGGGCAGGTTCTGGGGGGGGGGGTCTGTGTTTGGGGGGGGGGGGCAGGTTATGGGGGGGTGTCCATGGTCTGGGGAGGTGTCCAGGTTCTGGGGGGGGGGTAGGTTTTGTGGGGGGGCAGGGTCTGGGGGGGGGCAGACTGGCAGGGGTGTCTAGGGTCTGGGGGGGGGGGTCTGTCCTGGGGTGGGTTCCAGGGGGGTGTCCCGGGGTTTAGGGGGTGTCCAAGGGGTGTGTGCAGGTGGGGGGGGGGGGGGGTGTCCCGGGGTTTAGACTAACTTACTTACATATCATTCTTAAATTTTAGTTCTATATCATGTAGTATAATTATGAGTTCATATTTCCTCATGAACTAAATATTTAGAAGTTAAAAAAATATGTATATTTTAGTTGGATTACTATAAAAATAAAGATTTATTGTAATCATGAATTGAGCATAAGAAAAATTTATGAATTAAACTACTTTTACAGTTAATTTTGTAGGTTTCATTTGTATTCCAAGCATGCTAACTGAATTAAATTTTGTGGGGGGCAGTGAGGGGGTGTGCAGGTGGGGGGGGGGGGTCTGCAAGGCAGTTGGGAGGAGGGCAGGGGGGGTCTGTAAGAGGTGTCTGGGGGGGGTGTCTGGGGGGTGTCAAGGGTGTGTCCAGGGGGTGTCCAGGGGGTGTCCAGGGTCTATCCAGGGGGTGTCCAGGGGGTGTCCAGGGGCGTGTCCAGGGGGTGTCCAGGGGGGTGTCTAGGGGGTATTTTTTTATGGATTTGGACACCCTATAGCCACGGTTCTAAATCGTGACTATTGGTTTATTTCCACGGTTTTTACCCGTGGCTATAGACATAATGCCACAGTTTTAAACCGGGGAAATATATTCTGTCCGACCATTAGTATAGCCACGATTTCAACCATGGCTATAGGTATACAACCACGGTTTGAACCGTGGCTGTATACCTAAAGCCATGGTTTGAACCGTGGCTATAGATTTAAAGCCACGGTTTGGAACCGTGGCTATAGGTTTAGGCCTATAACATGAATTTCTAGTAGTGAATGTGATAGGAAATGCGATGATTGTCGTATTAATATGACAGAGATGATTAGGGGATTAAAAGATGATTATTATTTTGGAAGACGTTCACTATTTTGGGGACCCTATATGATTGAGGTAAATATATTACTACGGTATTTTCATTGAGGATTAAGGTTGAATTATATTTTTAATAATCGATGAATTTAAGGTGGACTTATAGTAATTTAGGTTACTTATGGGAATGATTAACCTATCTTGGGTAAAATATGTTTAGGTTAGCTACTTTTTTTATAAGATGTTAGGAGTGGTTGATGTTGTTTGGAGATAAACAATGAAGTTTATTTTGGAAGACTATATTATCAAATCCTTCTTGTATTTGGGTTTCAATCTTAGTTTGGTTTATTTTGACAAATTTTAAGGATTGTTATTTATGGAATGGTCTATGATGAATTTTGGGTAGTGCCATGGAACATTGAAGATTTAAAAGTAGTTTCCATTCTTATGGGATTCTATCTTTTTGAAGAGTTGTTTTACCTTACCCTTTTTGTTTTTGGGATAATGTTTAAAGATAGAAGAAATAGATAGTTAATCTTTTGTGGATTATGTGATTATCTAGAAGATGATTCTTGTGCTTTTGATGAGACCAAGTGTTTTTTAATTCTCATCATTTGGAGAAAATATTAGTTTTGGTAGAGACTTATTAAAGGATGAAACTCTACTTGATGGTAGGTATATTTTCTTATGTTTCTGTTCTATGTAGTAAATGAATTCCTCAAAATTATGAAAAGGAGCGTAAAACAAAAACGTTGTTGGTTTACGTTTCCTACTAGGTAATCAATGACCGTTTACACACATCATAAGTTTGTGATGTTCTTATGGTTAACTTTCTCCTAATCATGTTTTCTATCACTCTCCCTCAGAACTTGGCCCTTTGTTTTCTCCTCCATGTCCATGTTTTCCTACATGGAATACTAGTGTGGGTTTACTCGGGTGACCTTTTTACTTCCCTTTCTTTCTTGTAAAGTAATGGTTTTATTGACTCCTTTTCCGATGTGGGACTTTCAATGAAATTTAAAAACCCAATTTTAAAAATTGCGAGGATTCAATTTCTTAAGGGGGGAAGATTGTAACGACCCGAAATTGTGAATAAATCTTGTTACCTAATTTTATGTGTTTTTTTATTTTATTTTTATACTAAAAAAAATGTTTCATTTGATAACATGAGTATAATTAAAATGAGACCATTGGGTTTTGACTGTTATATGACCATTGGTCAATATGACCGCTGTAAACTAAACGTTTCAATTATTGTCTCTAAATACAAGTAATCTTGGTTAATTATTATAGAAAGAAGATTCGATGGCCTCACCCAGTAGTCTTGGACCGATCGAAGCCCATCTAACAGAACTTGGGAAGGAGGTATCACCACTGGGCTTTGCTCTGGACCAAACCCAAGCCAACCTTCATCATGTGAAGCTAGAATGGAATCGCCTTTGCGAGAAGTTCAAACTGATAGAAATTACTACTCGTGCGATGTTGGCCGAGCCTCCCTCGGATTCTCTCACCTTAGCGCACCTTACACTTAGGTCCTATGCTGGTGTGATAAGGGGCTATGTAAGGAGACCGTAACTGCCTTGTGTAATCCCTTGTTTTAAATAAAAATTGGGATTTCTTCTTATGATGGAGTTTATGAATTTTCAAATGACCGGATAAATATAGTATGCATATTTTTGATGAATTTTAGAAAAAGGATATTTTAAAAATGTTCATGTAAACCTTAAATAATTAAAAATGTGCAATGATATTGAAAAAATGGTCTTCTACAATTATTTCCAGTACGAAATTTAGAGTCTAATAAGATCAACTTGATTTTTGATGAATAGTAAATTATGAATAGTGATTTTATGATTAGGATTAGTAATGTGTCCAAATGGATTGCTAATCTCACTTAAATAAAGTATTAATATAATCTAGGCACCTTGATTAAGTAATGTGATTCAATAAAATGGTTAAATAACGGTTTCATAAATTATTATTCAAGTATTAGTTTTTTTGGGTGAATAGTGTTTTTTAATTAAAAATTAAATTAAAAATATTTAGAAAATTATTTTTATAAAATGGATTTCATTTTTGAACTCAGAGCATCGATATTATGTTAAGGTAATTTTTGGGGATTTTTCTGAAAAAAATGAATTTTCGTTGAATAGTGTATTTATTTAAAAAATAAATTAAAAATATTTAGAAAATTATATTTATAAAATGGAGTTCATTTTTGAAATCAGAGCATTGATATTTTTTTAGGGTGAAATTTTGGGATTTTTCTGTGAAAGTTGAATTTTCAGTGAATAGTAAAAATACAGTTTTAGGGTTTCGGTATGTTTAATGACATCATAACTATGTCATGATGATCTCATGAGATATTTTATGGGTTGGCCGACCAAAGGTGATTAATTATTGTATAGGGGGCCCCATGTGGCCTAACTCCATGGGAAATACCATGGGAGAGCCCATGCTTTTGAGAAAACCACTTGTGAGGTGTCCCTTGGCCATTAATGCCTTGTCCCCTCACTTTCCCTATAAATACCAAGCCATCATCTGATCCATTTCGACTCCCCACTCTCCCCCACGAAGTTCTGGTCCCATTACCTCCCAAGGAGTCCTCCCAAGGTTCCTCCAATCCCTCAAGGTCCCAACCATTGAGTTTTAAGAGTTACATTTTAAGGTAAGGGATCCGAACTCTCTCTTTCTTTTCAAGTAATCTCTTTCATGTCATTTCTTTTATGCTCCATGTTCTTATGTTGGAGAATGTTCTTTTATATTCATCTTACTTCTCTTTTCATGTTCATATGATGAGAGACCCCCTCTTGCTCTCATCAATTCGTTTTAAGAATGTTTAAGTGGCGTCGTTAGGCTGCTGAATTTTTAAGTAATTCATTCACCTTTCTCATTTTTCAAAGTTCTACTTTCATATCAAGTATTTCAAGTTACTTTTTATTATGTTTGGGTATGATCTCTATATCTATCATACTTAAATTTTATTTTCATATGATGAGAGACCCTATTTGATCTCATTAATTCATTTTTGTTGATGTTTAAGTGACGCCGTTAGGCTGCTGAATTTTTAAGGGATTCTTTCACCCTTCCCATTTTTCAAGTTCTATTTTCATGTCAAGTATTTCATGTTCCTTTTTATTATGTTGGGGTATGATCTCAATATCTATCATACTGATCTCTTATGATCATATGATGATATACCATATTTGATATTGTCAAATCATTTTTATTGAAGTTCAAGTGACGTTGTTAGGCTGCCAAATTTTTATAAGAGAAATCTTATTTTTGTCTTACTTCCATGTTTTTCATTTCAAATAGTAAGTCCCCAAAATTTCATTACCCTGATTAATATCCTTTATATTATGTCCCTATACTAGTTTTATAGATCATTTATGAGTGGGTGACTCATGTCCCCTCTCTTTTCAACATTTTCTAAAACCCTGTAACGTAGCCGTTATGCTGCAGAATTTTCATCTCAAATTGTCTCTCTCTTTTTCTCAAAATTATTTTATGTTATTAAGTAAATACTCAAATCTATTATTTCTACATGGGTATTCACATATATATATATCAAAATTTTCTATTTTAAATACTGGTATTTACATACATGAAACCCACTTCCCCTTTCCGTGGGTTTAAAGTGACATAAAGATCATGTCTTTAAAGCAGTTTTTAAAACGTTATGATTAAGAAATGAAACCCATTTCTCTTATGCTATATGGGTTGTTTATGAAACGATTGATGATGATATATGTGGATCACATGATAATAAAGACATGTCAAGGGTGCGCCCAGATAGCGCTCCAATGCATTGGGTAAAGACTTAATCTCTAGAGATGACCATTTAGACTGATACCTTGGTGAATAACCTTGGTAATTTTTAATGACACCTTGGGAATGGACCTTGGTGAAACGAAATTATTGTCAATATTAAATGTTGTAGCCACATATTCAAGTTATGAAAAATTTTATTTTTATTATGATATATCTCATGATTTATTTCTCATGCCTTTAAGTTCTTTTCATGACCTTATTGAAGTATCTCAAGTTCACATGTAAAATGTTTCTCTTGTTTCCCTTACTGGGCCTTCTGCTCACCCTTTCTTTTGATGTATGTCCCCAGGTTATGAGATGAAGTAATGAACCTAGGATAAACATGAGGAGAATCCTTTCAAGTGTTTAAGAAGAATCTTTTATGTTTTCATGTTTTAAGTTCCTGGTTTCCAAGACACTAAACCTTAAAGATCCCCAGTTTTGTAAAATGTAATGAAAGTTTATGTGATAAAAAGGCGGGATTCTATAATTACTATTTACTCTCAATTTGTGTGATTGTGTATAATTTTCGTACCTATCGTAATAATTTGTATTTTTTCCCTTAATTATTCATTTGATTCCCCTAACTTTTTATCTATTTATTTTACTGATACTAACGTTGCAACTTTATAGCATTTCACCTATTCCATATCTTCTTTTGGTATTCTACATGTAGTGAATTCATTATTGTTGTAGAACTGAAATTTTAGTTTAGATTCAAGATTATATCTACATTTAAAGACAACTTTATATTTATGTGTATTTTTATGTTTTATTTCATTAACATGTTATGGAATTGTAATTCAATTTCAGTTTCAGAAAATAGTTTATACAACACAATACTTTTTCTATGTTCTCTCTTACTATGGTTATTGTTCTCTTGTATCAAAATTCTCTTTGATTAATTTACTAATTCCATTCTTCTAAATATTTTTTAAATTATTTAGTTTATGAAATATGTACTTTTCAAGTGTAATTATTTAAACTATTCATTTGTACACATTTTCATTTAATTTAAAATTTTATTTATATACTTTGAATGTATTTTGTCTCGTGTAACTTTTAATTTTATGTACAATACTATTGTATTATCCAAATTACTTACTTTTTATTTTCTAATTTTATTAAATACAAATTTGAATAGACTCCGATAATGCATGATGATATTTAAATAAATTTTTTCTTTTATGTACCCACATCACTGTGAACCCTCTAACACTTCACTCCATATTTATCCCCTCTTATCATTAGGTGCCCCACGTTGTTGCACACACTCTGACACTTCACTCTATCTTCATCCCCTCTTATCATTGGGTTCCTATTGGTCATTGTAAATCCTTCACCTCCCTTCCATTGTAGTTGTTTTTTTCAAATTAATTTAATTGATGCCCGGTGATTCTACTTAAAGTTGATCTTTGGTGTTTAATTATTGATCGGTCCTAGGTTGTTGCAACACTATTTCTCTGTCATATTTCTTTAAATATGTTGAAATCAATCAAATATTATATCATGATGAGTTCAGGTATGTTCCCTAGTGGTTCATTATGTGGACTTCATACATGAATGTACGCATGTATGATGTTTGTTTATTAGATATTTGTTTATCCTAGGGTTTTCCAAGAGTCTCTTCCTTTGTGTTGATTAATAGTTATAGTTGTTTTGAAACTATTTATGACATCCTTGACAGGTTCGTTAACCTTTGGTTATTGTTTTTTCTATTCTGAATATGATCAACATGTTTTTTAACCATTGTATCTTGCACGCACGTGCACATACACACAAACACATGTATGCATAGATATGTGGATCTGGATATTATCCTTGAATTTCCCTACATGAGATTCTATTCCTCAGAATTTTATTTTGGTTTTTACTTTTTTTACTATCAGGTGGTGTTCTATCATTTAGTTTTTTACCTCAATGGTTTCATTTCAATTTCCTTGGGCTTATGTGGACTATATTCATTGTATTACCATGAAAATATTCTCTAAGATCATCTACATAACTTCTTTTAACTTTCTATTCTTAATGTGTAACAACCTTTAATTGATGGTCTTGAAGGTGACTATAGGATATCAATTTTCAATGCATGATACAAAAGTTATGATGCATACAAGGATAAAAGGTATAAATAAAATCAGGTTGATATCCTATGATCTTTATATTAATCCCTATTATTTCCAACAAATACTGTCCAAATTATCCACTTGCGTGATAAAGCCATGTTTTCATAGTGAATATAAAGATGAAGATAAAGATGAAGAAGCAGAGAATTATTATATAGAAATATCCAAGAGTGTATGTATTTAATTTCATCATGTAATATATATTATGCTGATTTCATGGTGGAACTTATCTCATGGTGCAATGCTATTATATTTCCTTTAATTATGGAAAATACCTCTTTCATGTGGTTTTAAAATTTGACCCAAATTAAGAATACGTCCTCGACATGACTTGTTTTGATATCATGGAATATAACACAAAACATGTTAGAAATATTTTAGTTGTCAGATGATGAGCATAAGGATCATTTTTGTTATGCATCGAATTTTTTACCAATCAACCGATGGGATGATTCCTCCTATTATATCCACATGAGTAAAGAATAGAGAATTCTTATAGGTTTCTTATTTTTTTCTAGGAAGCATGAATCTATTGAAATCTGTTCATTTATAGACATGTTCAACACTTTAAGGGTAGTTTATAAATAACTTATGTGGTACATGTTGAATAGATTTCGTTGGATAAGGTTCTTAAAGTAAACATAGTACTTGTGGATAGTTTTGTCTTTAATATCACACTTTACGCCACAAAACCTAATGGTGTCATAGAATTTAAGAAACCAAAGATGTTTATATTTTTGGAAGGCCACATATTCTAGAGGAATTTAGGTTTTCTTCTTCATTGAATAAATCATTTTCTTTATATTTAAAAATTAAAAAATTAGGAGACCCATATTTTATTTTTTTATATAATATATTTTAATTAAATAATTTGAATGATTTTAGAACCAAATAATTCCTACATTTTTTCTTTTTTGTTGTTATTTTTCATTTTTGAACATATATTTTACATTCATGATTATTAAATTTAAATGAAATAGAAAAAAAACAAATGGGATGACTCATTCCATTTATGTATAAAAATAATCATTCAATCTTTCTAGTAGGCATTCCAACTTCATCACAATAGTCTGTAACATAGAGAATAAATCTCTCTTTAATAGTATTCAACTTATGGGATAACCAAACTCATGCATTTCCATCAGAATAACATTAGTTATTTTCTGTGTTTTTGATTTTCATAATAATTGTGATGATTATTAGGAAATTGTGTAATGGTAAAGTCTTTTATGATGCAATGATATCCTAGCTAAATTTAACTTTATGGATTGGTACATTCAGAATGATGTCATTCGCCCAAAGATAATTATGTGTTGATGAAATATTTAGGCAATGCACCTTGAAACATTTGATTTAACATTTGATAATATGAAATATATATTTATGATGAATTTATGGGTGTAATTGCACATTATATTGGTAAATATTGAATAATTAAAAAAGAATCATTCTTTTCAAAAGCTTAATCATTTCTTTTACAAGGATTTTTTTAGCAGATGGAGCGATCATGTTTTTAATTATATAAAAAATTGACTGGAATGTTTGTTTCATTACATTAGATAATGCAAGAAATAATCATGTAATGGCTTCTTTGAAACATAGTAATCATCTTAAAAAATTGATTATGATGATAAGTTTTTCAATGGTACGAGGTATATGAAACAAATTTCCAAATATAATCTAAATAAATTATAAAATATTTTGAAATTATTTTAGTTAAATTTAATAAAAAGTTTGAGGTGATGGTTATACAATATGGAATTACACTTATTTTATACTTGATAGTGCTATGTGCATAAAATAAATGTTCATATGTTGTGGGTAATGATATCATAATTTTTATATATTTATTCTTTAGAATGATGAATGATAGAAAGTTCATAAAATTAAATATTTTTTTAAACCATTTTAGAACATCACATATTTTCTGCTACCAATAATTCAATATCTTTATTTTAATGGAATTTGAAATTTTATATTAACTAAAAATAAGTATGAAATAATCCTACCTATTTCATGGTTGATAAGGTTATGTACATGATTATAAAATTTAAATATATTGGGATGATTGTATTTTGGTAATTTCATTAGTTGTTGTTTTAGATCCAAGGCTCAATCTAAGATATATGGAGTATTGTTTTAGTGAAATATATGATGCATTTGATGTGTGTTTTCATGTTGAGAACGTTATCCTATATTTCATTTGTATGAGTATTACCAAAAATGATTTTTACTTATCAAACTTATCATGTTGTATAATATGGATCAAATGAAAATAACTTGATTTGAAAAGTTGACATGGATTGTTCTGATGAATTTTTTAAAAAAAATATTAAGTATAAAATTTACTTTAGAGATTAAAAAATCAAATTTTTAGATTTATCTAGTAGGGAAAATTTTAATATATGCATTTATTTTTATTTTTAGTTTTTTAATAAAAATTCTATAAGGTGGCCTCATTTTCTATTGAGAATCCTACACAAAATTCACCCACTAGAAGTAAGGTCACGAAAACCACATTTGAAAAAGTAAGTTCATAAAGGAATTATTTCGAATATCTATGTATCAAATATAATAAGAAAGAATCAGCTTAATCACTGAACTGATTCACTATACTCTATCACATTAACTCACTCCTCATAAAACATTAAAGCAATAATAAGATATAATAAAATAAATTATAGTCACAAGATGACTTTCATGGTTAATAATTTGATTCCTACATCCATAGAAGAATCACTCTTTCATTTTATTTCATTATAAATACAAAAATAATTTTACAATAACTGTTATTTGATAGCCAAGTAGATCACTAAATTCATTGATTGTACAACACATCAACATGTGGTTCCATCCACCTTTTATAGGGGGGTTCTAACTAGTAAATTGGTTTCATCGACCCCTAAATTCCAAGATAGTCCATCTGTTGGTTTTAGTGACAATTTATTCCCTATATAAATCCTTATCTTTAGTTCTTGTATTCAGTAAATAGAACACATCACCTCCATCTACCCATCTGACTTTGGGCATGGTCCTCCTTCCAGTAAACTCAACACCTGACTGCATAAAGCCCATCGGAATATTTGAATCTTCAGTTCATTCTAATGAACCTCTAAAGTCACTTGCTTCTTCTTCCTTCATCTGCTCAAGACTATATTCCAAATCCTCTCCTTATAGTCGACTGAATCTAGGTCTTGAAGAGGCTTTATAATCCCAATAGTTACAATTTTTTTTTTGAAATTTTATCCATTGTAGTCTCTAGAATGGATTCTGAATCAGTTTTCAATTTAGAAGATAGAATTATTAATCATTTAAAAGATTCCAAGTTATAAAACTATACACACATTGATATGTTCATAGGATTTTTATCATGTACAATGCTTCAAATACTATTTTTATTTATAGGTAAATTTTATTTTATTTATTTTATTATAAAAATTTTAAGTTATGTATAAAAGTTCCAAAGATATAATTATTTATGTTATTAATGATGTTAGTGAAAGTTTCATTGCTGATTAAATTGATTTGGATTGTTATATAAAATCATAATTATTTTACTTTTTTTTTGTATTCATTGTAATTTCATATGAATAATGTAACACACCTAGTTGGGGGTAAGCCATTGTTTATTATCACAAACCTCTCCCACCCAAGATACCTTAATAAATGGAGATATATATTGACCCTTGAGTCCCACCTCTAGTAGGATCGGGGTTTCTGACTAGAACCAAGGGTATAAAAATCTCATGTATGGGAGACATTAACCTTTATAATATTAATAGGATCTGAGTATAAGATGAATCAACTGTAAGAAACTACATGAAATAAAATAAAATAAATCCAAAAACCATCCCATGATGCATGTATAAATAAAACTGATATAGATAAAATTATCCAAAGTAAATATCCAAATTAAAGATGAATCAGTGACACAATAACTATCCAAAGATCTAAGCTAGTAATGTCCAACATAGTCTATGTATTCCTCCTAGAGACCTAAAAATTGTAACGCGCCGACCCCAGTTACCCAGAGTTGGTGAATTATTACATAATATTGGCATGATCACAAAAGATCAAGTCTCGAAAGACTGATTAGTTTAGTAGCCTTCGAATAACTAGATACATTTATAAAGTTTACATTACATAATAAAGTGAAAACTAATACAACAACATCTTGTTTTCATATCCCCTCATACTATCCCTGTAGGTCATTCATAAATTACTTCTTCACATCCTGGAAAAAATAAAACATTGAAAGGGGTGAGCTCAGATGCTCAGTAAGGATAAAAATTTAGTGGAAACTTTCATAATTAATCATAAACATTTAAGGCAATGTATAACTAAAACAAAAGCCTTTTAAACTTGAACTTCAACATAATATGGAAAAGATAAAATGAAATAATTCCATTTACTTATTCACATGGATATTCTACTAGTCGAATAATCACATACAATATAAATAACCACTTTCATAATGATGGAATGCAGAATGCCAGACTATCATAACCACATAGTCAAGGCCTCGTGCCAAGAATACAAATAAGATTTTATCAAGGCCTTATGCCAAGACAATAGTTTGCCTCATGAGACCTACCGATTCATCGAGGATCTATATCAGACTCCACCCATCACTTATTAAGTCCAATACATTCCTCATATGAACATGTTTAAACATAACATAAACATTCGTATTAAAACTAGCATACGAAATGTCAATACTTTCTCCATAAACCATGAATGGTATAAAAATAACACATCCACATTGAAACATATCATAAAACCTTCAATACAATATGGAAGTTTTTTATCATAATAAATCAACTTCAAATAAGCTTAAAATCCATCAAAAGATGTTGATATAGATGAAATCAAAACTATTTGAGAGAAATATCTCTTTTTTGAAATCATTTAAAAGTCACATAATTATAAAATAAAACTTTTACTTTTAAAATATTCTTATAAGATTTTAAGGGAAGCTTCTAATATTTTATAACGGCGGAAAATAGCCGCACCCGCCGTATAAGTTAAAAAAGACATTCTTACCTTAATTCTGTCTAAAAGGTTAAAAAGGACCTTGTTTGGAAAACGACGGAAAGATTCCTTTATAAACTTCTTATAAAAAGTCAAAAAGGGTATAAATGACTTTAACCAATATTCTGTAAAATAGTAAGAATGTTTTGAAATTTATTTTTAAGAAACATGGATGTGGATGATAAAGAGGTCCCAGTAGATAATTACGTATAAACAACCTCGGATAATGAAGAGATTGTGAAATAAACCCTTACCTTGTACTTTTTCTTGGTTGAGGGTAGATTAACCTCCTGTATAATGTTGAAATAATTGTTATTATATTATACAAGAATCATATACATTAATATTATATCATATATGATCTTTTAACATTGCTTTGTTAATAATATCTTAGTATTATCGTTGTTTCGGGTGTTAACTTACTCATTTTATTTTATATGTATTATTACATAAGCCATGTTTGTTATGGATATGTTGTATATTATTCATATCAAGAATGATATCAAGTCCTTAAACATTATTTTTAATCATAAAATGATAATTAGACTTGAATGGATACGATGGGGAATGAATCTCATCGCGTTCGTGGAGACGGTAGTCCGTACGTACGCACGAGCGACAATATCATTTTTTTGATATTAAAATAATATATAATTGGATAGTATATCATACATACAGAATCAATATCATGTTATACTTATTATTTAAATTAATTACACATCATTATTATACGCATTCAAATAATAATATTTTGAATAACAATTACACCATGACGTGGAGACGGTAAGCCGTACGTACGTACATATGGTGACATGTCATTAAAAGGATGGATATAATACTGAATATGGATGCAAAATATTTATAATAACATAAAAATATATAAAATATACTGGAGTTATTATTTTATAATGTGAATAACAAAGAAAGAAGAAGTTTAAGAAGAAATGAACTTGAAAGAGGGTGGTGAAAATATTACCTCTTAATCGGGTTCTTCCTTTTGATTTGATAAAAAGGGATCCTTAGGATGGATTTATGATCAAACTAAGGCCTCTTGGTAGAATTGAGGGAATTTTAGAGAGTATTTGGGCAGGTTTTGGCTGAGGCAAAAGGCTTTGAAGGTATGAATTAGAGAGAATGGGGAGTTCCCTTTTATAAGAGGGGTGAGGGGCACCTTTGGAAAAGCTAGAAATATTATTTTATAATAAATTCATAATAGGTTTATAATGGCTCCAAAGTGGATTATTTAAAGTTTAAGGTGTGTATGGGTCTAAAAACACTCAACAAATAGGTTTTAGAAAGGTTTGGGTCACTATATTAATCTTATCTTTTAGTTTTAACTCTTAGTTAATTAGTTTGACATTTAGCATGTCACTTTGTATTTTTATATTATATAGTTAATAAACTTACTATATACATAAAAGCGACCCCAAATTGGTACATTAATGATACCCCTATCATGATATAAGTCTCTTGTACGAACCTTAGATTTTTAGGAATTTAATATCAATTAATAATATAATATTTGTTTTAAAAACTCATTTATGTCAATTTTGACACTATTCAATAATTGATTTTTTAAAGTCTTAAAAACTTTATTAATTCGAACCAAATTAATTTAAGAAATCCTATAATGTCATATTAACCAATAAAATTCATGTATTTCATCAAAACTTTCAAATTATATTTATTTTAACATTTATAATACCAATTATTTGATTCTTTCATTAATAAGGAAAATACTGCATCATTATTGTGTCATAAATAATATTAATTATTAAATGTATAAAAATTATAAATAAAATATCATTATGTAGGAAATCTTTTTTAGATTTATAATGAATATTTATAGTTGAAGATCCAACATATATAACCCTATGTAAAAATTGTTTTTCGAAAAGATATAGGCTTATATCATTTTTGTATTTACTTTAACTTAATTAATATAAAGTGTCATTATCACTTACAAGTGGATCCATGGGGTCCCAAAATAGACCCAAAGATGACCATGGTCGGAAATGTATCCACCAATAAGGTTAGGACACGTTTTAGGGTAATTTATTATTATTATAATATTATTTTTTCCCTTATTTACCGGATTTACCCTTTAACCATGGTGAATAAAATATTTACTTAAGTAATTATTCAAAATGTCTATAAATAAAAGTTACCTATTTACACAATTTGGACATCCAGATTCCAAATATTGAATCCATTTTTCCAAATTCAAAACACAGAAGTGGCAGAAATTAATTTAAAATTAATTCCCGCTATCAAAACAAAAAGTGTGTTTTTAAGAAATAATAACTATCAAAAGATTGACACTTGTTTATGTCTGGTTTAATTGTTAAATTATATCAAATGACCAAAATTTTATTATATGGTAAAAATATATTCTATATATAGTTTAAAACCACTCAAATTAATAATTTATCACTATTAATTATTTTGATTAAAAAAGTTGTTTTTAATTAAAATTTTGTATTTTTCACTATTCATCAAAATATAAAAGTTATCCAAAAAGTACCAAAATTTCACCCTAGGCTAAATTTGATATTCCGAATCCAAAAAGAAATTCAATTTTGAGAGATAAAATTTATAAAATTTCAAAAAGTGGGTCTTACTATTCATAATGGCTACTTTGATTGGTTGTGGTGTGTGTTAGAACTCGAAGTTGCATACAATACACGCTACTGTATTATTCAAAGAGAAGCGTACCGTGGAAGCTTGTGGTATTACAAATAATGTTTTATATGTGTAGGGTGAGCATAAAAGTATACTCAGTAGTAAAAAAAAGTCTCTCATGCACATGTGATAAAGAGAATACTAATGCACACATGAGAAAATAGTAGAACCAAACAGCACTTGTATAGGCATATTAACCTAACCCATCCTCACCACAGATCACTCACCAAATAATTCATCCAAGATAATAACATAATATGAAGCATATCGAGGAAAATTAACCCAGACCACTTTCCTACTAATTATATTCTCTCACGCCCCAATGATAAAAAACATGGCGCTCCCACCCCTTTCATATAACATCACATCACATCACACCATATCTCTCCCATGGACACATGGTCCATCACATCACATAACATATCATAAATAGTGTAGTATGGTATCATAAATATAAAGAACATAAACATCATTCCCTCCTCCTACCATGCACAACCAACACCATAATCCATCTCATCACTTTTTACGAAAGACTCATGGGACATAAAACCAAATTACATCACATTTAGATAGTGACACTTTTAGCTTATGGCCATCACATCCCGTTCATGTCACCAATGCCTGGAAGGTGGAATGGGGATGAGTGGGTGAGCATACATTCATCCTCCTGCCGGTATGTTGGGAAACCCCCCCAACTATTGTTATTCAGAACAATGTACTTTACATGGTTGGGGATCATATAGAAAATCACACGAATATATATGGAATATAAATCACAACACAAAATCCTAACCCATAGGATTACAACAAGAGTATCAACCAACTCATGACTTTCCCTCACTTTGTTGCTGCCTCTAAATGCACCACACAACACCACAAGCTACAAAGAGCATGCCACTTTTCATATTCTCATTATAAGAATACATAATTTTCATATTATATTACCAACCTATTTCAATTTAAACAGCTAGTTCATTACACAATTTCTAACTCATTAATTCATATTTAATAGCCCACCATTTAAACACATATCCTATTGCAGTTTATTACAATTAATTTTATTATTTCCATCCCATTATCCAAACTATGTTAATTATAATACTACTCAGGAAAATAGAATAACACATAAAATCATAGATACAAACAACAAAACTTCCACATACCAACCTATCAACCACCACTTTCATATACCCACTGGACTACCACACCATAATCACCATCGAAACTCCACTGCATACACATTAAAACATAACCATTGTCTAAGAATTGCGTCAAGACAACCAAGAAATTAAACACATTTTCTTCCACAAACGCATTCCACACAACACCCATATAACTTTCCATATTAAGCATAGGGTCTTTCATTGAATTCCACTTCTTTATTAAATGGAATTATCACACAAGACATATATCCTGATGCAACCAATTCATTAGCTGATTATAAGTTGTTAACCGGTTATTTACGATGGTTTCAAAATAATTGTACAACATGATAATCTCGACATATATAAAAAATGAAAAAATAGGAGGCTATCATGACCATGATTTTCAGTGATACAAAAAACATAGATCCAATATCGAAATATAAATGAAATTAAAATCATGTGAAACATTCCCCTTCCACTTTGATTTAATTAATCCACGTTATTATTATCACTAATATTGTGTATACTATCTTCCAAAAAGAAAATAAAAGAATAAACCCCTCCTAAATGTTACAGCTAATGAGAAAGTAAGTAATTACCTAACTGGATGGAACAATCTTTACACAATTTGTTTCACCAAAAACATGGGGTGCGTGCACTAGAGGAAACCACCTAAAGGGAACTCGATCCAAATGTAGTGACAAATTTCCACAACTCCAAGGGAAAAGAACCTTTAAAACCTACCATCTCAAGATAAAGGATTCTAGAAAGAACATATAAAGGATATTAGCTTTAATATGTTTATATCTGAAACCAGTGGAATTTGATATGGTTTAGTTTACCATAAAAGGTGGATCTCATAAAATAAAATTAGTATAACCATTTAAAAAGTCTCTGAACATTTAATAAATAGAATATATAATTATCTATGTCTAAAATATCTTTAAATTACTTTAATTAATGCATCAAAACCATTATTTAACAAAAAATACATCAAAAGAGTAAAACTAGAAATTCTGGAAAAAATAGATTCATTATAGATTTACCGCCAATCCTCTACCATTGGGATATACTGCTAGTTCAGGGATCTATCACTAGTTTAGTGATCTACCATTAATTTAGTGATCTATCACTAGTTCAACGATCTACCATTGGTCTAGTGATCTACCACCAGTTTAGTGATATATTTCCAGTTTATTGATCTACCACTGGTTCAGTGATCCACCGCTAGTTCAGTGATTTAACATTGGTTTAGTGATCTACCACAAATTCATTGATGTATAACGAGTTCAGTGATCTACCACCAATTTAATGATCTACTGACAGTTCAGTGATCTAATATTGGTTCAGTGATCTACTACCATTTTGGTGACCTAATTCCAGTTCTTTGATCTACTACAAGTTCAGTGATCTACCTCTAGTTTAGTGATATATCGTAGGTTCAGTGATCTACCTCTAATTTAGTGATCTAGCCCAAGTTTAGTGATCTACTTCCAGTTTAATGATCTACCACAAGTTTAGATATCTATTATTTGTTTAATGATGTAATGTTGGTTTAATGATCTATTTCTAGTTCATTAATCCAGCTCTAGTTTAGTAGTCCACCACAAGTTCAATGATCTACCATTGGTTCAGAGATCTACTATGGGTTTAGTGATATACCTTTAGTTCAGTGATCTTCCATTGTTTCATTGATCTACCATTGGTTTAGTGATATATTCTTGTTTAGTGACCTACTGTTGGTGATCTACCACCAAGATCTACTATCATCCTCTAAAACAACAAGGGCCTCTTATTTCAATCAATATAAGTCTTTTTTTGGTCCTACACTGTTTTCATCATATCTAAAACCAACTAAACCTTCTCTATCATTCTCTTCACCACATTAAGTCCAAGAACTGCTAACACCCCAACCTCATCCCAACAGAATACTGAACAACATAGCTACCCATAAAAATATTAAAATGGGGCCATTCCAATTTATGAGTAATAACTATTGTTAGAATAAATCTCAACCAAGGGTAGGTGTCGTGCCCATGATCTACCAAAATCCAAGAAACACACCTGTAACATGTCCTCTAGAATTTGGATAGTCCTCTTTATCTACACATCCGTTTTAGGTTGGAAAGAATTTCTCAATAATATCTAAGTTCCAAAATTATGTTGTAATCCCCTCCAAACTCATGAGGTAAAATGTGCATACTAATCCAAGACAATGGACCTCAGGACTCCATGCAATTGCACCACCTCATCAACATACATTTTTTTTTCAAAACATCAACTACACCCAACTCCTTGATCCCTAGGAAGTGAGATGATTTTATCAACCTATCCAAAATTACCCAAATTTCATCAAAACCTCCTTGTGCTCGGGGTAACCCTATGATGAAATCATTCTAGATGTAGTCTAATTTTCACTAGGAAACATCCAAAAACTGAAAAAAACCACCTAAAACACGGTTCCCATCCTTTAACTACTGGAAACAAAATACACTGATCCATAGAATCCTCCACTACTCATTTTATCCCAAGACACAAAACTCATTCCCTAGAGCCAAGGTACATCTTGGAAAACCCTAGGTGTACCGCTAAAGGTGAGATATGAAAATAAATAATGACTCCCTCATGCATAACTACTGAAACAAACAACCTCCCATGAAACATCATTCGATTCTAACCATCCTCTGAACATCCCTCTAGAGCATCTCTATGACCAACACAATCACACATTACCTCTACCTCTGAGTCGCCCCATTGAGACTCCTCCACCTTCCACATCAGAGAATTATACACCATCATCTAAGACATGAAACATATTCCATAAACCAACCTTATATCTAAGTGTAAGGCTTTAAAATCCCCCCATTACTCCCAAATCATTCCTAGAATGCTGAATAGCATCCTTCCATGACTTTTTTCTAAAAGCATCTCCCAAAAAATTCCCTTTTTTTGAGGTGTAGGATATCTCAAAATTATAATCCCAAAAAAAATCCATCCTCTTATTCTATCATAGATCCAAATCATGTTGAGAAATTATATACCCCAAGATCTTGTGATTTGTGAGGACTAAAAATCACCCCCCTCCATTGAGCTAATGCCTCTAAAACTTTAGCATAAACACAACCACTTCTATCTCAAGATCATGGGTGGAATAGTTACACTCATGGGGGCACAAATACATAGACCTATTAGAGATCAAAACCTTCTATTGCATCAACATTCATCACATGACCATATGGGAAGAATCACAAAACACCTCAAACATTACACCCTCCTTAGGAAACTAAAGCACTGGAGAATTACCAACTTTCTCTTTAGGTAACTGAACATTTACTGACACTCATCAGTCTACACAAAATTTCAGTCCTTCTTAGTTAATGTTGTCAATGGGGTTGAAACTCAAAAGAAATCAAGCACAAACCTCCAATAATATCCCATTAGACCAACAAAGCTACAAACCTATGCCAAATTATTGGGTATTTAACATGAAATGAATACCTTTAACTTCAATGGTTTTACTACCACACCCTTTTAAGACACCACATGCCTAAGGAAATGAACCACTCATGTCCCAAAATTACACTTAGAAAAATTTCCATAGATCTGGTAGCATCAAAGAACCTATAAAACAGCTATGTGATTCTCTAAATTCTACTCCTCTGAATTTGAGTATATCAATATGTCATCATTGAATAGAACTAAAAACTGGTCCATGAATTCATAGAACATAGAGTTTATGAGCCCCATGGACACAACTGGTGCGTTAGTGAAACTAAAGGGCATGAACATGAATTCAATGTTCCCATGCCTACATCTGAAGGTATTATTATAGATATCTCCATCCTTCACTCTCAGTTGGTAATATCTAGAAAGTAGATCAATCTTGTAGAACCAACTAGATCCCCTAAACTGGTCAAAGAAATCATTGATCATTGGAATAAGATAGCGATCCTTGATCATCACCTAGTTGAACCTCCGATAGTCTATGAATAACCGAAAACTACAATATACTTTCTTATAAAATATCATTGGAGTACCCTATGGTGACACACTAGAATGTATGAAACCCTTATATATCAGATCATTAATCTAAATCCTCAACTCTCACAACTTGGAAGGTTCCATCTTATAAGGATCCATTGAAATCATTGAAGCACCAGGCTACATGTTTTTCTTGAACTCAATGAGATGTCGAGGAAGTAATGTCATAACCTCCTTTGGTATAATATCCAATAAATCCTCCATAACCCTAGGAACAACCCAACCTAATCTTCTACTAACATCTCTTCCATCAAAGAAATAATGGGATCTACACTCCGAATTCACTCTTGAAAACCCTACTTGTTAATGAAACTAGACACTGGCCATCCACATATGAGAACATGAATCTCTTTTAGAATACATAAATAATACCGCATGATAAATACAACCAACCTATACCTAGAATGGAATTAAATGGATTCATATATAGTAATAACAGACCCCCATGGGATTGATTTGTTCCCATCATTAGTCTACACCCCCGACACACATAAAATATGTTGGTATGGACTTTGACTGGTGTAGTAAACACTAGAGGAACAAGAAGCCTCTCTTTATCTAATTCAAAAGAACAAAATAGAGTGGTTGTAACAAATTATTATAAATATCATGAATCAAACAAATCACATATAAGGGTAAATAATAAACTGATCATATATCCAACATTATTTTCCCCTATTGTGTTACTACCTCTATTGCTTGAAACTGAACACATCTAGATCATATACCTATATACTGATGGATTACTAGATGAACATGATCTGGTTGAGGCCCCTAAACTCAAGGAACTTCCTGAGGTTGAACTCTACCTACCCAATTCTCTCTATCTGGAGCACAAATTTGGTTCCCCTACTTCTGAAACATCCTCTCTAGTAACTGCTATTGAGGATGACACTGAACTTGTCCACCCCTACCAAACTAAGCTCAAGAATCCATTGGGAACTAATCCCAAGGATGTCCATAAACCCCAAAAACAAAACTCATTGGTTTAAAGTCCCCAGGAAGAGAACAGAAACAACTGGCCACATAAGTTCATAAGGGAAGCTACTGAGGTTGACTCCCTGCTGGTCGAAACCTTGAAGACATTGTTTCCTGAGACCTACCACCGACAAATATACTCCTTGAGGAACACATATTATTCCCATATTATGGTAAAACTTCTCATTAGTGAATATATTTTATCACATACGCCTTCTTATGAACCTTCAGACACATTAGCAATGTAAAATTAGTAAATGCATACTGAATTGAAGTATAGAGTTCCTCCTCAATACATATCGCATGAGACTCCACATTAGAAAAAATATCCACAGAAAATAATAGAAATTTCTTAAACTTGATCTCAATCTCCCAAAAATACATACTCCCCTATTTAAGGGAGAGTATATCTATAATATTCATAGCCTTCATGGTCAAATAAAGGAACTCTGATTATAAATCATTCTAGAAGTTGACCCATTAAAAATTTTCCTCCTTCTGCTCACCAAGGTACAATATCCACCACTGATGAGTAGCTCCTCACAATTAACTAGGTGAAAAGGGGACCTGATACTCTATTGAGACCTGGATCAAACATAAATCAATATCTAGCTCCTCTATCTATCTATCTCTCTCTCTAAATTAGAAACACTGCCCTCATATATTCCTTCAGCCTATCGTTGAGAAGCTCGCAACATCCTCTTCCACTGATCATCATCCTCAACTAGATCAACCCTCTTGAGATCAACTAGGTTATCCCTCTGAACCTCCACTCCTTGTGACACATGCATATGAAGACTAGGAACCATATCTAAAAAGGGAAAAATATTTCCTAAGATCGGTAGCATGGAATTTTATTTAGATTCATTTTAATTTATTTATTCATTTTAACCTTCCCAAAACCACCCAACTCAAATAGGAACAGAATTAATCATGATGCATGTACCTCTCTTGGGTCTATACCCTATAAATAGGTCCACCTCACTTGGTCATTCAATAAACTCATAGTCTGTGCACTGGATTAGGGGGCCCTAAAATACCATGTTCTTACCAACCTCCATGGCCTATGTCATGCACCAAGTTCAACTAGCACTGTTGCAATACCAACCCATGAAATCCTCACTATTACTAACTCCAAAATCTTACCTATATCTCATCAATAATCATTTAATAACACTCTATATATGTGGTTTTTCAATACATGGGAAAAGGTAAGGGTTTCATGTAGTTCATCAGCTTCTCTTGAGTTTTGTCACCATATTTGTAAGATTGGTTGGAGGCGACGGATTGTCGTGACCCTATCCCCCCAAAGTGTACCCCTCTTAGGGAAAAACTTAGTGAAATAAGATGGTGACTACCTGATTCCTACCTCTAGTAGGTCCCAGGATAGAGACTAGCACTGAGGGTATAATGGACATACATATGGGAGGCATTACCCTATAAAAGAACATGCAGAAGAGAAAAAGATAAGATAGATAAAACAATAAACACCATATCAAACACACACACACACACATATATATATCAAGAGAAAACATGCAATGATATATAGTACTATGACAACTAAAAGGAAAACTATAAGTACCAAAAAGGTAAAGACGACAACTACCATGAATCCTAAACATCTCTTGTAAAACCATGAGCTAGTAATATCTAGCTTGATCTTCAACCTACTCCAATTGATCTGAAAAAAAGTTTATATATACGTAGGGTGATCAGAAAATTATACTTATTAAGATCCTCAACAAATCCTCTGATGCAAAAGATAAAGAAATTATGCTAGAGAACTCTGAACAATAGTGAAACTAAGTCATCACCTAAATAGGTATACTAAGTTCCCATCCTCACTGTGGCTAACTCTCACCAAGTATCACATACAAGAGATAATATGATATAGTAATGAAATATTAATGGTACACCACTCCTTATTAACCACTAGTTTTCCTCTCTTCCCCAATGTCGCATTACCTGATCCATATCTCTCCAAAAAATTTCTAACCCGAAGACACCTAGGAAAGGAATCACAACATGCACCTCATGAATCACATCATCCCTTCCACATATATATATAGTAACCAATTAGTTTTTGGGAGCCAACACATCCTACATGACATGTATCATATATCAAGTATTATACCCCGAGCCATTATATCACATACACCGAGTCAGTACCTCAACACATCATAGCCTATACACATCATACCTATAATAATACTTTGGATACTATATCTGGTAATATATGTGTATGAAATAACCAAAATCCATTAAATCCCTCTACAAAAATATATTTGAAAACTAACCATCGTGTATACTAGCATATGTTACTACCAAGAGAAGAGAGTGGGGCGAAAGTAGGTAGTTATCCATCCATCCTCACATCAAGATGTTGGGGAAAACATCCTCCCAGAGTCCATTGAGTGTCAGTATCCCTAACAAAAATGGTTGGGGAAGCATATGAAATCACAAAATATATATGATATAATATATCTCACTATCACACTATGGGAATAACTTAGTCTTAGACTCAATTACAGCTAACGTTTCTTGGAATCCCGACTGCCACTACTAAGACTACATATCCTATAAGCATACAATAATTTTAAAGATCTACATTAATTACTTCTACCATTTTCATCATTTCCTTATGTTAATTAATTTTTTAGAAATTAATTAACCATTAACATCATTCCACTATACATTACATGAATCGTCAGAGTAAATTCCATGCGCTCTAGGAATAATCCAAACCAAGTCCATGGTTTATCAAGAGTAACTTATTTTTAGAATTTTAATTCCATCAGCACCAGCCCCATTGGTTAAAAATAATTTATTAATTATTATAATAATTCCATAAACCAAGTACTCTAGGAAAACCATCCTAATATACCACCAAGAGGAATCATGCAACCAAGCACATCTATCTGCCTCATGTAGTAGGGAAATGAAGGTAGATAAAACAAGAAACTCAGCCATCAATGATTTAACATATTCATAAGTGATAATTCTATATCTTAGCATTACATCAATGGGTAAGCCTATATTCAACCCATTTCATCACCTCTAGTGTCATCCTTGACACCCACATGCTTATCCTGATGTGTATCATCATCAAAAACGTCAATAGTTTCCACATCATTTGGGGATCTTTTCCCACATAACATCAGCCATATTTGGCTTAGCCATCCTAGGATAATATAACATCTAAGCCTCCCCACCCCATATCACAGTGCATATTGATTCTCACATATGATGCACATCACAAAATCCAAAGGAAAAAAAACATAGCCAACAAGGAAATCTAGGCCCATAAAACAAGGCATATAACCTCTACACATAAATGATCTCTCAAGGCTCCAAACTCAAGGCACCCAGCCCTCTCAAGAAGATGGGAAACTCAGGGCCTAAAAATTATTTTTATCACACAACCAATTCTTATTCCATATTGAGTTTACAGATTCATTATTCATAGGTTCCAACTAGATTAAACCTAAGGAATCAAGCTATAAAAAGCTATCAAAATATTAAACATGCTCTCAAGATATTAAACTGGTTTCATCAAACTATGAGAAGTACCATTCTCATTAAACATGACTTTTATTTATTATAAACATTCTCAAAACGCATTATCAGGATTCTCATTATTTATAAATTCCAACATTTAATTACACATGTTCATTGCATCAATTTTATCATTATAAAATTACATCAAACACCGGATTCAAACATTCCTCTTCCTTAATTCTTAATCCAATTAATTATCAATTCATTCCAAGTTTACCTTCTTTACCAATTTAAACATGCTAATCTAATCATAAGAACATTCTAACAAATCATATCATAGATATCACACTATCTAGAAAATCAATAGGCAAACTGAAATCATGGTATTAAGAATCAATATGCCATTGTTATAACCCAATTATTTATTAATCCAATTAGATAATTAATAGGTTAATTACATTACCATATAAAGGGATAAGCCATTATAAATTTACAATTTCAAGTAAATAAATAGAGAAGAAATGAATCCCATACTTCAAAGGCATCAATCTTCTTCACATGAGAATTGACCAATGTTGCGGATCTCGATCACTTATACTGCAAGATGTGTCACTCCAAGGATGTTGTGAATTACATGAACCAAAAAATAACCAATAAAAACTTTATTTTAAACATTTATATGAGCCTCTGTATCATGGAAAGATGAAATGAGAGGAACCATATCAAATAACCATGATAGAAGAGGTATAACATACCTTAGATCACCACTAATTAAAGATGGTAATTAAAGAATGAATCCCAGTTGAAAGAATTCAAAATGATTAAAGGAAGTGTTTTTGGTCACATGAAATTTGATAGGAAGGTCGTAGGGTTTGAGAAAACCTGAGGCTGCACTTATTTATAAATCCACACTACATAGGGTATTTACACAGTGTGAAACCTGTTCACATCATGTAAATTTCATGATTTAGATCTCACCAAAAAAGGCATTGACTATAAGGTTTTAATCTTAAAAATTTAAACACCGTGTAACACCCCATTAACTATCCTAACAAGCCATGTACTGAGAATACACAACATGAAATATTTATATGCTGTGAATTCTCCCTGCATCTATCATTTTGTAGTTGGACCACTCTAGACTTACTTTATCCCTCCTCTAAGAACCTTGAGCTTTGGAAATATGAAAAGGGTTGGACTACACAGATTCATTCCCTTTACATAGATGGTCACATGGAGACTCATTTTAGTATTGTCTTATTTCTCTTTTGGATTTAGTCAGTTCGGATTGACGTTTCATGTCTCATGGATTTGTATCTTTTTCTTTTGTATTGTAATCTATTGTTTTAAATTCTTTTTTTATACATGTGAATTGTTTGTTTGTTTGATTATGCTCACCTTGTGATGTTTTGTCTCAGGTAATTTTTTTTCATTAAACCAATTTGGATCATCGAAAAATGGTATCATAGGGATTACCCAATCTAAAGTGATGTGACACTGCTTGGGTTCGATTCTGGGAGTATGGTAGATTGGAGCTAGGACATTTTAGGGGTCAAGGAGTACATGGTGAGTAGGTTATTGATCACCATATTTCATAATTCCACTTGAGTTACCATGGGCTGTCAGGATTTATTTTCTATGTTTGATGTTTTCCATGTGTTATGGTTTGGTGTAATAACCAACGATCCTCATTGGGACGTGTTTGTTTCCTTGGGAGTTATACTAGATTTCGGGTGTAAAATAAAAAAGGAATAAAGTGGTGAAGTTCATAGAGATGTCCTAAAAAACCATTTAGTTACTAGGAAATTAGTTTTGAATGAATTAAAGGTGATGTGAAATTCTTATCACATGGTCTCCAACCATGTTGTTAGGTCGAGAACGACTCCACAACCCTTTTATTTTGTTCTTTAGAACCCATCATTCTTGGATTCTTTGAGTGAATCTCACTGAAGGGAAAGGAATCAAGGTGGTTCTTGGGATATTTTGATATCATTAATTAGTTTAACCAACAATTATGGCATGATTTTGTTGTGTAGGGATGGCATAACCAGTTTATTGTGTGAAAACGAATTTCATGAAAATGTTTTTTGTTTGAAAAGTGAAACTTTATTTATTTCCTATGAAATTATTCTTGGTATATAGCACATGATTTTATAAATTATTGTTTACTCATGGAAACCTATAAAATGATTTGGTTTTAAAAATAGTTAAATATTTTGAATGAATTTAACATGCTTGAAGATCGTTTTCAATAAGATTTAAATTTTATGAAAATAATGGTTGTTTTCAACTTGTAATTTAGAAGGGGGAATTGTTTTAGAAATAGTAATTATAAATTTAAAATAAGATTCTAGCTTTTAATGAAAACCAATTTTATAACTTGTCCATTTAATGAAATTTTTTGTGTGTTTTAATTGTGGTTTCCTTTAAAAGATTTTAAACATAGGCAAAATAACACAAGAGTAAAATAAATCCTTTTTAATGCTTTTGTTTTAAAGTTAAGAGGTTTCACCTTTTAATTGAGAAGTTTTGAAATGTTCCCCTTTTTTATTCCTTTACAAACTAATAAAATATGTGTATTTATGAAGCCAATTCTTTTTTAAACTCCTTTTCAAGTGAATTTTTGTGGTTTTCAAAATGAACAGTTTTTTAAAGAGGTTTCTACTCCTTGATGGGTTTTCATTGAAACCTATCTAAACATGTTAGCATACTTTGTTGACTTCTACATTCATCTTAATACTTTCTTGTGTGTAGGGGTTATTTTTTGTTTTCTAACGAACATGAACCAATGGATATAACCTATTGTATGGTTTTAGTGATCCTTTTAGATATTTCTGGAGTTGGATGCCTTCCTTGAGAGTATTTCTTTTTTCTTGTCTCTTTAGAATTTCCTAGACTCCAAATGGAGTGGAGAGTGTTATGATTTCTCTATTAGTGTTTTTGTGAGGAAATTTTCTGAGATTAATCTATATGATGTTATTATATGACTTAATAATAGAAAAATATATGATCGATTGAGTATATGGGTCTTTAAGGACTAGTTTTCCTAGTTTTATTGTGTTCCTTGGGAAGAGTGGAATCTCAGGTGTATCCTATGTTTTTTGTGCATATTCCTTTGAGTTATCACTCATAAGTTTTAGAGTAATTTTATTTATGGGATAAAATCATTTGGATGTGATATTGATATCCTCCTTGGTCTGCCTCATTGAGGGAAATGGTCAACTTGAGTTTCTTCTATCTCATTGTTTCTTTTCACTCTGTGAACTTTGTTCTATGGGATAAACTTATATTTGAAGCTTTTCCATGGGATTAGGCATATTGATCTAGACTTGGGTAACCTTGGTTATTTTCATGGCTAACAAGATTTATTTTAATGACTAGTTGGATGAGAGATGCATCAGTGATATGTTTTTATCGGTTGGATAGTGGGGACTATTGGGTTGAGATTTCTAAACCTGAGTTACCAAATATGAGAATTCATGACCTAATACTAAAGAATTATAATTACTCATTGAGGCAAGTCTTTGTTGGAGCCATCACTACGTTATGTGATATTAGATCTAGTGATATGTCTTGTTCCTTTTCAAATATTACTAGGGTGGTTCGACCCAATGATCTTTTGGATGTTTCTTGGGGTGGTTCCTTTTCTTAGGCTTGACCATGTTTTTCATGGTTAGTTTCACCCTATGAGAGAAGTTTTTTTCCTTGATTAGGTATTTAGATCTAGGAGGGTTCCTTTATGTAAAATTTGGAACCTCATTTTCCTTATTTATGCTCTCTTTTATTGATGCAGCTGTATGTTGTTTCCCCATTTTAGATCTAATATAAATGGTTAGGAGACCTATATGAGGTCTCTATTTTATTTAGAGGATTTTATTTGAAAATTATATAACTTGAGACTACTTTGAAAGGTTGGAAGTGGGGTTAGATTCATCTCTAGTGTTGGTCCATGCTAAGCATGGTTGGGTTTTTTTCTATGTCACTATGAATCCTCGGGCAGGGAGTTGGGGTTTGCCTTGATCTCAAAAGATAGGTGATGATTTAAGGATTTCTCTAATTATGCCTTTATTTTGATTTTGTGTATGTTATTTGAAATTAATTTGAGTTAGTGAAAAATGGGTTTCATGAGGAAATGTTTTTTGTTTTAATGCAAGGCCTTAGGATTTTTTTTATAAAATGAGGTTGGTTTCATGAATTGTTTTGTAAATAGTTGATTTAATTTGGGGATTTGGAATGCTTTTTATGTGTGATTTATTTTTATAATAAAGTTTATATGGTGATATAAAATATTGGCTTCATATTTTAAGGTAAACTAACTATTTTAAAATTGATTTTGTGTCATGTTTGGGATTGTACCTTTGGTGAGTGTGTTTTAAAAGGGTAAGTTATTTGGAAACTATTTCAAAAAAGAATGTGTTTGATTTATTTAGAAACCTATAATGATGTTTTGGTTTTAAAACAAGTGGTATTTTTTTAAATCAATTTTTAAAACATTTTTAAAATTAACTAATTTAAGAAAGATCTTGGTGTTTTAATTTGTAAAATGGTTTCTATTTAGTTTTAAATGAAGGAAGGACCAATTTTAATGGTTCCTTACTTTTAAAAATTGTATATTGGTAAAACCTTGTTTGTTTTAGTGATGGATATTATTTTTTCTTCTTGGAGTGTTTTGTCTTAGATTCTTGTAAGGAAGTACATCTTTTGTGGCTACTTTAGAAATTTTTTGGGTCTAGTGGTTTAGATCTGTAAGCTTTCGCTTGATGGTTGGATCAGTGGGGATTATCTTTTCTTGGAGACTCTTGTGTGCGCTCGAGTTGAGAATGTTTACCTAGTTATTTTTGGAGATGTTTGAGGTTTTTTGTATTAAAGACCATTTTTTGGTTTTGTGCTCATTAATTTTTGATTAGTTTTGTCTTAAGTAATATATGGCCAAATTCTAATGGGGTTATTCTTTTGTTTCTCATTTTGGGCAGTGTTTCTTTTCCCCCTGTGTGGTGTAGACCATGGGTTGGATTATGCTCATTTCCTTAGATATGGGTAGGAACTAGGGTGTATACTTGGATACACTGGGTATAGTTTTATTTCTGGTTGGGATTTGAATGATACCAGGATATGTTTCCTATCATAGTTTCCATGGGGAAGTTCTTTGGGGAGTAAGATCCAAGAACCCTCAACATCAAGTTGTGAACCTTAGGTTAGAGCTATGTCATTTGTTTATTAAGGTATGTTTTTCATTGTGATCACCTTCTATGGATTCTATGTTTTATTGATCATGTTTTTGGATCCTTTGGGATGTTTCTAGGATTAGTTATCTCCTTATGGTTTTGAACCTATTGTGTGTGGTTGGATTTGTCTAGTGAAGTTTCATGAATTCCCTTTGTATATGTCTGGGAATGTGCTTTGTCAGTGAAATTAAATTGTTTTTGGTAATAAGTTTCTAATTGTTCAATAATTTTAGTTAATTTATAAATGGTGGGGAGATTGATACTTGGTTTCCTTCCCTTTTTGATCTACACTTTAACATAAGGCTTTTTGGGGATTGAAAAATTTTATGGTGGGGAGAATTGTGACACCCTCTCAGTTTGTGTATGCTCTCTTTTTGATGTTAAATATTTATTACTATAATTCCCAAGAGTTTTTTAGGAAAATTTGAGTTTTATTGGAATTTAATAGGTGTCTACAACTTGGATGGTATCAACTACAGTGAGGAGGGGCTCACTACGGTGTGGACTAGTAGGTCATAGTGTATTTCCCTAGAGGAAGAATTATGATGCCTCTTCCAATTCAATCATGGATGGGGTGTAGGGAGATGGATACAACATGGATCCCCTGGATATAGATTTTGGATCTACTGCCAATTTCAGCATATTAGTACCATGGAGCAGTGGCTTTCACATAGGGCTTCTGCTCAGTTGATCCCTAAGCGTGGTGGATGAATCTTCGGTGTGGAGTTCCATGAGGATGTGTTTGAAGGTTCTTCCATTTTTGGGGGAATCTATGACATGGTTTATGGGCTACATCTTATCCCTTTCTTGGGAAAATGAGATTAGGGTGAGGTATACACCATGGTTTCTGGAGGCTAGTTGGTCAGTGGTGACTATGACATGGACAGGGGCTCTATAGCATGGTCTAGAGGTTCTGTAGTGTGGTTTAGAAGGATATTCCATGGTTTTAAACTTATTTAATTCTAATAAATTTTCAAATACACTAGAATTGAATCGATCATCCACCTTTAACTCTTGAATCTTAGGCACCCAAGAGAGTATTTTGAGGGCCTTCAAAGACCTTATTTATCGGATATAACCCCGAGCATTGGGAGATGGATTCTTGGTGTTTTCTCTTCATTATTGAGGTGGGTGTCTCTATAAAAAGGTTCTAGATCATGAATTACATGATGTTATTGTAAATTCCATTGAGTTATGGTATGAAATTGATTTATTTGACATCAAAATGGATTTTCTTCTTGAGATCTATGTTTTTAAAGGGTTTTTTCTTTAAAAATGAAATTGAGAACATTTTTTGATGCGATGAAATTACTTAAGGTGGTTTTTATTCTAAAATAGGTTTTCTAGAATGGGAGAAGTAATGCTTCATTGTGAATGTTTTTTGAAATTCCTTAAGGGTGGTTTTGAAATGAATTTTTTTAATCATGGAATCAGTAATGATTTTCTATGAATTTATTTATAAATTGTGAGTAAGGTTTTTAAATGGTTTTTGAAAATTAGCACATTGGGTACCTTTAGTGCATAGGGAAATGGAAATTTCACCTTAGTGTGTGTGTGTGTGTTTCACTACTAGGGGTTTCCTATACGTTCTCATAATGTGGTAATTATCCGATGAGTATCTTGATATCGATAGACTATACTGGGAATTGATATCTATTGGATCCACATCATGCTTACTTTAGACTTCTTTTTTGTGTATGAGTGCTTATTCCCCTAGGATAGATCACAAATGTTGTACTTTGAAGAAACTATTATTTTGAAATAAAGAGATAAATTGATGTTAGAGAACCCATTTTTGGTTCACCAAGCCTACATACTGATGTATTAGGTGAAGGATAACCTTTGGATAATGTTTGAAGATGATTTGAAGAGTTTAAGAAGTGTAACAAACCATCCTAGTTTAACCTAATATGTCACCCAAATTGGATTTCCACAAGCCCTGAAGTGTGTTCCTGATCACCATGGGCTGTTGAGAAGCACCTAGGTATCAGTATACGAACATGGTAACAATTTCACCATCAAAAGAAAACATGTGATAAACATAATATATCAAATCATATTAGTGTAAAATATAACATAAAAACTCATGGGTGAGCTACAATATATGATGAATATGAACAAATCCAAATAATTGTAACCCAAAATTGTTCTCATACTAATAATAAGGATCTCCAAAACTACATGATCCAAAAATCTACATGACTTGTCATCACCACCATCTCAAAATCACTAAAAAGAAATACCAGACATGAGAATCCATCATTATAAGCAACACCCTCCCCTTTATCTGTGTCCAAAAAAACCTTGTCAACATACGCCTAAAGGAACATATAGGGTGTGATCACTAAATCCAAATTGGATACCACCATGAATCTAGATAATGATTTTCACCAAACATCCATTAGTTTGTTAAAACATGTCATATTCAACATAAATAAATAATGTGACGTTAAATCCATGATATATAGATAGAGGTAAATATCCAAGTAATCATGCATCATAAAACCAAGTGGGAAATCTTAAAATAACCATCAATATAAAGTTTACAAAAAATAAAATGGGAGAGAAACATGAGGGTGTATATAATGAAGACATGTAAGGTACACTATCCAACATAGTTTATCCAAAGTTCGGGAGGGGATCCCCATTGAAGGAAACTAACTAGCTCCATAACCTAATGAGCACCTATCCTAGAGGTCTATATACCCCAAATAATACTTGTATAAGTGAAAGACTAATTATGTTCCCCAATATCTTCCCAATGTTATATAATAAACCATTATGTTCAAGAAACTATTCCCATAATTTGTAAAATATTTTACATTAGTAATTCTATAACGCTTCCATGCATGAAAAATCATTTCCTTTTCAAAATCACCTTTGAGTAATTTCATCAAATATGTTATTTGTATAAAAAAAATTAAATAAAATACCATTTTAAAAACACTTTAAATTGTAATCAAATATCAAATATTATCCCTCATGGAAATTAAATAATTCAACTTCATAAACTAAAAACAAAGGAAAAAAAATAATATACGGTAATTAATGGGAAAGTATGTTTGATAGAGACAAATGAACTGATAATAATGGAAATAATGTCACCTTTGAAAACATAGATCAGAAATTAAGATATTAGGTCCTCTCAACTTGGAACCCTAAACCAAAAATATACTTCTTGGGGAATAATGACAACTCCACTCTCATGATTATCTGGTTATGGACAATGTCCCCTCAATAATCTCTTCTCTCACCAACACCTCAAGATAAATCTTCAGCATAAATGGGGTGACGTGGATCTGGATCTCTAGATGGAAGGACTCCTTGAAAGGCATCTCCCATGCCTCCTCATGTGGAAAAAGGACTAAAGCATATTATAGAAGGGTCCTAAAAGGGATCCTGAAATCTCACATATTGGAACTCCCCTTTCGAAGGGTAAGAAACTCTTAGAGACTGGGCACCTTCATGGTCTAAGAATGGAACTGTTCTTGAAACTGGTCTCAAAACTTCTCCCATGAGACTATTGAATCCTCTCAGTCATTGAGGAATAAGAACCACCACTTCCTTGCTACTCCACACCGCATCATCATATCCAAAAAAACTCATTTCTCCTTCCAAGCATAGAAAAAACTAAAGAATATATCAACATCTTCCAACCAATCTTCCATGACTAAATCTGAAAATAAAACCTTATACTTATATACACTCTGAAATTGAGACACTTGGAGTTTCCTCCTCTAAGTATCATCATTTTTGACCACCATTATGCAACAATCTGTTGGCACATCCTGCTGGACATCTTTGGCACAAACCTGATGAGAACGTCGACTTGGAGCCATGCTTGAAAAAAGAACAAAATTTTAGTTCTCCTAAACCTAGAATATTTAATATTTAACATTAATTAATTATTTTATTTATTATATTATTAACTTTTTAACCTATCCAAAGGTATACCCATTTCAAACAAAGGTGAAAAGAAGAATGGTTCATGATCCTTTTCTATGTATTTACCCTCCAACCAATATCACATCATTTAGTAGACCTGGTTAAATTAAAGATTAAGCATCCGATCACATGGGGGGCCTAAATACCCATGGATTAGTTGTTATCTCATGTTTAAATTTCTATGTAAACTTATCTAAGACTATTTCCCTACCATCCCATGTAATAGCACCTATGTTTAACTCCAAACTCCATCCTAACCCACAACCAAAACCTCTTATACAACTCAGTTATGACCCCTCCCCCAAAATTGTACCCCTATTGGTTTGAAAATGGGGTAAGGGAGATGGTTACTACCTAATTCCCACCTCCAATAGGCCTTGGTTTGGAAACTAGAACCAAGGGTATAAAAGACATACATATGGGAGGAATTTACCACTAACAAAACTTGAGAAAGAGATAGATACACCAATAAAAACCTAATTAGACATATATATATATATATATCCCAAGTAAAAACATGAAATTCCATATAGTACTATAACAACTAAAAGGAAAAAACTACAAGTATAAAAATGGTAAATACTGCAACAAAGACAAAGCCCATACAACTCAAGTAAAACCATAAGCTAGTAATATCTATCCCAATCTCCAAAATTCTATTACTAACCTAAAAATAGTTTATATATACATAGGGTGAGAATAATAGTATAGTCAGTAGGATCCTCCCTAGAGCCTCCCATGAAAAAGATAATGAAATCATGCTAAAGAATAATAAACAACAGTGAAACTAACTCATCACCTAAATAGGTATACTATATTTTTATCCTCACCATGGATAACTCTCACTATGAATTGCATACAAGAGAGAATATGATATTGTAATAAAATATCATGGGTACCCCACTCCTTCTTCCTAGTTGTTTTTCCACTATTCCCCAACATCGCACATCCTGATCCATCTCTCTACAAAAATTGTCCATCCCAAAGACACCTTAGAAAGGCATAAAAAATGCACCTCATGCATCAAATAATCCAATACACATATCCATATATAGTAAATAAGTATTTTATGGGAGTCTCCACAGCCCTTATGACATTTTTCATATATCAGGTATTATACCTTAAGCCATTAAAGCGTATACACTGAGTAAGTACCTCAAGCCATCACATATTATACATTCCATACCTATAATAATTCTTTGGATACTATACCTGGTAATACATATGTGTGAAATAACCCAATTCAGTAAATAAATATACACACATATATGGGAAAATTAATTGTCATGCATACCATCATAAGGAACTATAATGATAAGAGAGTGGGACTAGAGGGGGTAATCATCCATCCATCCTCCCACTAGGATGTTAGGAAAAGAACACTCCTAGAGTCCAATGGGTGTCAGTCACCCTAAATAACATGGGTTGGGCCGTGTATGAAATCATAGAATATATAGGATATAATATAGCTCTCAACCAGACTATGGGAATAACCTAGTATTATACTCAACTACATCTAACATTGCTCGAACTCCCAGATGCCACTACTAAGACCAAATATCCTATAAGAACAAAAGAATTTTAAAGAGAAGTAATAATTATTTCATCCCTTTTTATCATTTCCTTTTTAAATTAATTCATTAGACATTAATTAACCAGTAACATCATTCAAAATTACATTACATTAATCATAAAAGTAATGTCCATGCTCTCCAAGAATAATACAAACTGAGTCCATGGTTTATCAAGAGTAACATTTTTTCAGAATTTTCATTCCATAATCACAAAATCTATGGGTTTAGAATTATTTATTCATCATTAGCATCATTCCATAAACTAGTTACTCTAAGAAACCCATCCTAAGATACCACTAAAAGGAAACATACAACCAAGGACATCATGTTACCTCAAATAGTGGGGAAAGGAATGAAGATAAAATAAGAAACCCTACCATTAGATATTTAATATATTCATAAGAAAGAATCACAACTCTCAGCATAAAATCAATGGGTAATCCTAGTTTCAAACCATTACATCATCTATGGTCCCATCCTCAACACCCACATACATATTCTTATGCATCTCCCTATCATAGGCATCAATAGTTACCACATCATCTAGGCCTCCCCTCCCACATCACATCAATCATCTCTGGCTCAGTCATCTGAGGATCATATCACATCTAGACCTCCCCACCCCATATCACATCACATAGAGAAGCTCACATATTAAGCACATCACAAAAGTAGCGGGAAACAAACAAGAATATCCAACAAGCGAATCTAGGACCTAAAAAATGTATTCTTCTTTCACACATAAACAATCTCTCATGGATCCAAAATCAAGGAATTTAGCCTTCTCAAGAAGACAAGAAACTCATTCCCTAGAAATTATTTTATCACACAATCATTTATTATTCCATCTTGAATTAACCAATTCATTATTCACAAGTTCTAACTACAGGAAACCCAAGGCATGAAGTTATAATAAGTTATCAAAATATTAAACATGCTCTCAAGAAATTAAACTAGTTTCATAAAACTATGAGAAGTGACATCATCATTTAACATTCTTATTATTTATTATTGACATTCTTAGTAAAAATTATCATGATTCACATTCTTTAACAATTCCATTAATCATGTAGGGAAAAAATTAATTACAAATGCACATTGCATCAATTTGACCGTTATTAAATTGCATAAAACACCATATTCAAACATGCCTCTTCTTTAATTATTAAGAAAATTAATTATCAATTAATATTATATTTATATTCATTACCAATTTCAACTTGCTACATCAAGAATAAAAATATTCTAAAATATCATAGCATTGATATCACACAATCTAGAAAATCAAGAAGCAATCTATTATCAAAGTATTAAGAATTAACATGTGATTGCTCAAACCTAGTTCTTTATTAAGCTATTTGATAATTATTAGGTTAATTCCATTTCTATACAAAGAGATAAACCATGATCAATTTATGATTGCACATAAATAAATATAGAAGTAATGAATCCCCTATATTAAAGGCATCAATGTTCTTTTCATGAGAATAAACCAATGTTGTGAATCACAGTCACTACTATCACAAGAATTTTCATCCCTCCAAGGATTCTATAACACAACCACACCAAAAAATAGCCAATAAAAACTCCATTATAAACATGGAGATGATCCTCCATTTCATGGAAAGATGAAATAGGAGGAACCATATCAAAGAACCATGAGATAATAGGTAGAACGTACCTTGGATAAACTTGGATTAAAAATGGGGATCCAAGAATAAATTACCATTGAAGTAATCCAAATCTCCTAAAAGAAGGGCTATTGGTCACCTAAATTTTTAAAGGAAGGTTTTAGGGTTTTAGAAAACCTAAGGCCCATGCTATTTATAAAGCTTCAATGCATAGGGAATTTACATGGTTTGAAACCCTTTCACATCATGTAAATGTTAGTATTAATATCTTGATGAAAAACACTTCAACTCAAAGGATTTAATCCTAAAAATTTACACACCTTGTGACACCTTAGGAATTGGCCTCACAATTCATGAACTAAGAATACACTGTGTGAAATATTTACATGCTTTGAATTCTCCCTGCATCTATGTTTTAGTAGTAGAACCCATCTAGACTTACTTCTTGCCTCCTATAAAAACCATGAGATTCAAAAAACACACAAAGGGTCAGACTACAAAGATATAGACGTTTACACATATGGTATCATGGACCCTCATTTTAGTCTTGTTTGTTTCTCTTTCTGGTTTAGTCAGTTTTGCTTGATGTTGTATGTATCACATATTTATATCTTTTTCTTTTATATTGTACTATATTTTTTTACTTCTTTTGGTTATACATGATAAATTTTTGTTTTTTAGATAATACTCACCTTATAGAGGGCCATGCCAAGTTATGTGTTTTGATCAAACTGAGTTGGTTCATTACAAAATGGTATTAGATGGATTACTCAACCAGAAGTGATGCAACACCGTATGGGTTTGGGTCAGGGAGTCTGGTAAATTGAATTTAGTACATACCATGGATCAAGGTGTATATTGATAGTAGGTTCATGATCACCACCTTTCATAATGACACTTGATTTAGCATGGGTATTTTGGATTTATTTTCTTTGTTTGATGTTTTCTATGTGTTATGGTTTGGTGTACTAAATTTTGATTACCAGTGAAATGTGTTTGTTTTCTTGGGAGTTATACTATATTTGGGGTGTAAACCAAAAATGTAATCAAGTGGTGAAGTTCATCTAGATGGAATGAAAACCATTCAATGAATAGGAACTTGGTTTTGAAATCATCAAAGGGGTTGTGGAATTCTTAGTACATGGTCACCAACCACATTTCTTAGTCGAGAATGACTCAAAAACCCTTTTATTTTTTGTTTAGAACCCATTATTCTTGGATTATTTGAGTTATTCTCACTGAAGGGAAAGTAATCAAGGTGTTTATTAAGGTATGTTAATATAAATAATTAGTTTGACTAACAATTATGACATAATTTTGTTTTGAAGGTATGGAATAACCAATTTGTTATGTGAAAATGATTTTTATAAAAACTATTTTTGTTTGAAAAGTGAATATTCATTGCTTTCGTATGAAATGAAGCTTCTTCAATAGAACGTGTATTTGGAAATGGTTATTTACTCATGGTAACCTATAATTTTTTTTTTCAAACTAGTTAAAGATTTTTCATGAATTAATATCACATGATTGAAGAATTTTTTCAATAAGCTTTAAATGTTTTAAAAATAATGGTGGTTCTAACATGAAATCTACAAGTTTGAATGGTTTTTGAATGAGAAATGCTAAATTAAAAATAAAATTATAAATTTTGAGGAAATTTGGTTTTATAACTTGTTCAGTGAATGAAAATTTTTGGGTGTTTGAATGGTAGTTTCCTTTAAAGGATTTCAAACACTGAAAAAATAACCCAAGAGGAAAATGAATCTTGTTTAATGATTTTGTTTGAAAAGTAAAATGTTTAAGCATATAGTTAAGAAGTTTTTAAATGTTCCCCTTTTGGATTCATTTCTAATGTAATCAAATATGTTTATTTATGCAACCAATTATTTTTTAAACTCCCTTTTATGTGATTATTGGGGGTTTTCAAAATGAATAGTTTTTTAAAGAGGTTTCTGCTCCTTGAGTGGGTTTTCTTTGAAACCTCTATGAAAGTGTTTTCTTGCGTTGTTGATGTATATGTTCAGCCTGAACCTTTCTTGTGTTTAGGGGTTATTTTATGTACTATAAAGAATATGACCAGATGGAGATCCCCTATTGTATGGTTTGAGTTAACCCTCTATATACATCTTGAGTTGGAGTGTAATTACTTCGTTGAGAGTAGTCATTTTTTTAGTCTTTCCTGAACTCTGAATGAAATGGAGTGTATTATCCTCTCTCTCTTAGCGTTTTAGTGAGGGAAGGTTTTGAGATTAATCTTGGTGACGTTCTTCTATGACCTGATAATAGAATCATATAGGTTCAATTGAGTGGATGTGTCTTTAAGTAATGTTTTTCCTGGTTTTATTGTGTTCCTTGACAAGAGTGGAATATTAAGTGTCTCTTGAGTTTTTTTATGATCCCTTCATGTTTTCAATCATATGTTTTAGATTACTTGTAGTTCTAGGATAATTTTGTTTGGATGTGATCTTGATATCCTCCTTGGTCTTCTCCTTTGAGGGTAGTGGTCATCCCAAGTTTCTTCCATCCCATTGTTTCTTTTCACTCTGTGAACTTTGTTATACAAGATAAATTTATGATGAAAGATTTTCCATGGAATTAGGCATAATTCTGTAGACTTAGTGAACCTTGGGTATGTGCATATGTAATAGGATTTAGTTTCATGACTATTTTGATGAGAGATCCATTGGTGATATGTTTTATCGGTTGGATAGTGGGGACCATTGGGTTGAGATTTCTAAACCAGAGTTACCATAAATTTAGCTTCATGACCCAAGACTAGATCCTTTTAATTTTTCATTGAGGTACATCTTCGTTGGAACCGTCTTTGGGTTATGTGAGATGTGGAATATCTGGTGATCTAGCATGTTATTTCTATATATTCCTATGGTGGTTCGACCTAATGATATTTTAGACATTTCATGGGGATGGTTCCTTTTCATAAGCTTAAACAAGTTTTCTCTTGGTTGGGTTCATATTATGAGAGTAGGGTTTTCCCTTGATTAGGGGTGTAGAACTAATAGGTTTCATTTATGTGAAATGTGGAACCTCAGTGTCCTTATTGATTCTCTCTTATAATAATGCATGTGCTTATTATTGCACCATTTTAGAAAAAATCTAAATAGTGAGTATAAATAGGTGAGGTATCTATTTTCTTTAGATACTCCTATTGGAAAAGTCAAGATCCTAGGACTCCTTTAAAATGTTGCAAGTGGGGTTAGCTTTAGCTCTAGTGTTGGTTCATGCTAAGCCCAGTTGGATTTTTTCTATGTCACTTTTAAGCCTCAGGTAGGGATTTGGTTTATGACATGATGTTAGAAGATGGGTGATAGATTAAGGCTTTTTCCAATTATTCCCTTTTTATGATTTTTTTCGTTTACTTGAATACAATTTGTGTCGGTCAAAAATGGGTTTCATGAGTTTTTTTTGATTTTAAAGATATTCCTCAGGGATTATTTTTCAAATGAGGTTGGTTAGATGATTTTTTTTGAAAATATTTGATTTCATTTGGGGATTTATAAATCTTTTAGGTGTGATTTATTTTTATAATCAAGTGAACACTATGGTATACAAAATGGGTTTCTTATTTCAAGGGAAACTAGAGATTTCCAAAATTGAATTTATGGATTGTTTGGTATTGTACCCTTGGTGAGTGTATTTTAAAATGGTAAGTGATTTGGAAACTATTTCAAAAAGAAAAGTGTTTCATTTAATTTGAAACCTGGAATGGTGTTTTGGTTTTAAAAAAAGTGGTTTTTGTCTTTAAAACATTTTTAAAAACATTTTTAAAATTAACCAAGTTAAGAAAGGGCTTGGGTTTTGAATTTTTAAAATGTTTCAAATTTAGTTTTGAATGAATAAATGACCAATTTAAATGGTTCCTTGGATTTAAAAATAGTATTTTTCTAAAAACTTTCTTATTTTAGTGATTCATGTGTTATTCTTCCTTCTTGGAGTGTTGTATCCTAAATTATTATGAGTTATTGCTTCTTTAGTAGATCATTTGGAAATTGTTGGGTCTAGTGGTTTAGACCTGTGAGATTTGTCTTGATGGTTGGATCATTGGGGATTATCTTTTCATGGATAATATTGTGTGTACTCATGTTGATAATGTTTACTTTCTTATTTTTTGATATATTTGAGGTTTTATCGATGAAATACCATTTTGGGTTTTGTGCTCATTGAGTTTCAAGCTGTTTTGGGTTGAGAAATCTATGGACTAGTTCTTATAGGGTTATTCATTGGCTACCTATTGTAGTTAGTGTTCCTTTTAATCCTTGTGTGGTGTAGACCATGGGTTGGATTATACCGGTTTCCTTGGATATGGGTAGGACCTAGGGTGCATGTTTAGATACTTGGGGTGTGGTTTTGTTTCTATTAGGGATATGAATGTGACTAGGATCTGTTTCCTATCTAATTTACCATTGGGTAGTGCTCCAGGGAGTTTGATATAAACACCCTTATCTACCATTTTTTAACCTCATATTAGATCCCTATCCTTTTTTGTTAAGGTATGTTTTTCATTGAGATCTCCTTATATGGATTCCTTGTTTTGTTGATCCAGTTTTGGGATCCTTTGGGATGTTTCTATGAGTGGTTCTCTCCTTGTGGATTTGAAACTATTGTGTGAGGTTGGATTTAGCAAGTGATGTTTCATGAATTGCCTTTAGATATTTCTCAAATATGGTTTCTCGGTAACTTTATATTATTTGTGGAAAGAAGTTTTGGATTGTTCCATCATTTTAGTTCATTTCTGAATGGTGGGGAGATTGATTCTTGGTCTCCTTCTCTTTTTGACATAAACTTTGACTTGAGTCTTTCTATAGATATATAGATTTTATGGTGGGAAAAATTGTGACACCATATAGGTTTGGGTATGATCTCTTTTTGATGATTAAGAGTTGGTAATTCGAGCCTTAGGAGTTCTTTTAGGTAATTTAGAGTTTTCTTGGAATTTTATAGGGTACTGCACCATGGAGGGTATCATATGTGGTGTGGAGTGGGATCACTATGATGTGGACTAGTGGGGTAGAGTTCAGTTCCCTTGAAGAAGAATTTTTATTCCTCTTCCAATTTAGGCATGGATATATTGTAGGGACAAAACTTCGGCATGGAGTCCAAGGATAGAGATTTTGTAGCTACTGACAATTTTGGCATAATTTCACTATGCAGTAGAGGCTATGGTGTTGGATTAATGCTCGGTTGAGACCTTGAATGGGGAGGGATAGGCTGTGGTGTGGAGTTCCATGAGGGTATGTTTCATGGTTCTTCTATTTTGGGGGGTATTTGTGACCTGGTTTAGAGGCTACATCATAGCCTTGTCTTAGGATAATAGGATTTGGGAGAGCTCTGCAATATAGTCTTTGGTGGCTATTTTTTCATGGGTGATTGTGGTATGGATAAGGGATCTACTGCATGGTCTAGAAGTTCTATGGCGTGGTTTAGGAGGCTTTTTCATGGTATTTAACTTCTATATTTCCTATAAATGTTCAAATCCCCTTGAATTAAGTCGATCATCAACTTTATCTCTCAAACTATAGGTGCCCAGGAGATTATTTTAAAGGCCTTCAAATCCCTTCTTAGTTGGGTAAAACCCCAAGATTTGGGAGATTTATTCTTAGTGATTCCTCTTCGATCTTAAGGTGGGTGTCTCTATACAAAGGTGATAATTTTTGAATTACATGATTTTATTGTAAATTCCTTTGGGTTATTCTATAAAATTTATTTATTTGACATCAAAATGGATTTTATTCTTGATATAAAATTTTTTTAAATGGGTTTTGTCATTACTCGAACCACTGGGACTTGCCTGGCTAGTGAAAGGCTGAGTCGTGACTACCCCAAGCTTACTTCCATAGGCCAAGGTCTGGAGACCATCACTGAAATGAATAACTACAATGGGAGCCCATTACATAAGTACCTATATGTATGAACCCAACCAAATCTATATAGAAGTGCAGAGGAATGAAAATAAAAGATTATAAAATATAGAGTAATGATCATGTGTGTAACAACCTCTAGGGAAAATAATAGAGTATGATAGCATAATCTAAAAATTAAATGGAAAAAATACATTCCCAACCAAAAAATAGGTCCCAACCTGACAATAACTGAAAAATAAAGTAAATGTTGAGAGATATCAACTCTGTATCTACAATCCCTGACCCCCATATGTGGCCAAATGCACCCAAGTTTCTCATGTTCTCCTATGTAATCATCAATGACCTATCTGTCATCTATATAAGACAAAACACCTGTGAGAAAAGCCCATATAGGGGTGAGTTTATACATACCCAGTAGGACTCCCTAAAAGCTTAAGGGGGAAGAAACATGAGACACGATGGAAGTAGAAATATCATCCCATAGAAAGAATGAAGGTTCCGGGTGAAGCAGAAGCACGTTGGTGGGTTTGCCGAACTTTTAATTTTAACGTTAAACAATGTTCAATCCAAGATCCGTCACGATTTAAAACACAGAATCTTCGGAATAGAACGAAGAATGAAAAGAAAAGAAGAGTCCCGGAACCCATGAGGAGGATCATCATATGTTGATTATAATTAATTTAATTACTTCATAAGAATTACCTCGTTGAAATTATTTCTTAGTTGGTGTCTCCGGTCACGATCCTGTGATCCATCGTTGCGTCGGAGAATCCAAGTGTAGGATTCCTCTAGCTGTGATCCACACGTGTGCCACGTATCTCTGGATGTCGCCGAAGGGAACTCCGGGTGCAAGCGCAGAAGATCCTTCGCTTGCGATGTCCGTCTTCGATCGCTTTGATCCAGTGGAGGATCTTGCTTTCGTAACTTGAAAATGTTCTTGGTGGAAAGGGAATTCTCTCTTGGCTTGAGAGTATTTCCAATCCGTTGTGCATAACCAAAATGGCTAACCCTTTTGAGAATAATGTAATTGGGATTTATAATACTTAGAATTAATAAAATGAATTAATTGCCCAAAAGAATTTAATTATTTCATTTAATTCTTAGTAATACCCCATGTCTTAATAATGATAGTTGACCATCATTATTACTTGACATGCATCCAATGTATCACATTTAATATCATTTAATTAAATAAATAATATTTTTCTCACAAATCCCGGAAAAACAAACTACACGGTGTGTATATAAATATACACAGCGTGTAATTTTATTTTTCCATTTTGTTTATTTCCTCCACCATATTTATTAGACCTTGAGTAATGACTATTTATTTCTTAAATAAATGTAACTGCATTACTCACTAATAAATATATATATTATTTTTCCCACAATATATTCTCTCGAATAACTAGTGTCGAAATAAATGCGATCAAACATCCTTGAATAATTATTAAACCACAATCGGGAATAATCTTTATTCAACTTGTTAAATTAATATTTAACTGAGATACAAGGACACACTTAGTGTGTGACCCTCTAGGCCTCTTTCTCAGTGGCATTAGGCAGAGCCTACCTAAAGTCCAAGGTTAGCATCTAGAAACAAACCAAGGCACCCATAGAGAAAGAAGTTAATGCTGCAATGACGTGTCACCTCCTATGAACGCTTACCGTGTAATATAATCCCTTTGTCACGATATCTCCAATCAAGCGAGTTGCATGCTAGTTCCATAAACCCATGTGCTCGATTATTCTTTCTTTGACTTCCCAGAATTTAACTCGCCCATACCCTACCATGGCCATGGATTTATTTAGGCTATATCAATTCCATCAAAGGGCCTCAGATATCTACTTCCGTTATAGAACAGAAGGGACAAATCCTTTCTCGCATTATCTATTAATGCAGTATTACTCGTGACACACCCAACGTATCCTACCTCACTACGAACAGTGTTTCGTCACAGTTTTCATCAATACATCTAAGTGCGCGAGTTGTAACACCCATTAATAATAATCTTAAAGTCTAAGGACCATTACACACGTCCGCAGATAGGAACATCCAATGACACTATGAAATGTGGATTTCCTACTGGCGGGTCTTGTTCTCATAATATCCTCTTGGATATTACCAAGGGCGCACACCATGAGAAGGTGCCTCAAAGTTTTATGAGTCCTTACCCCTAATGACCTGTATTATTTGCACCCCTCAAATAATATCATCCAGCCACAGAAAATATATTCAAGAACAGTGTTATGGCACTTCCGGGTTCTCACCATAGCAGGGATCCGCTATGACCCATTAATGCAACAGCTGTCCTTAGTACATTATCACATGCATTGTCACACAGAAGAACAATCAAGATGTGATAAGCCTTTTATTAATGAATAAAGTACAAAGTAGTTGGTTCTAGACCACCAACTCCAACAAAGAAAACCTAATACACAAGTATATATATATATATGGTCATAAAAAATCCCATTTGAGAGAGAAAATGGGATCTGTATCACACACCCATATCAGGATTATGAGTATATCTATAGATCCAATCCGTCAATGAGGTCTGACATCTCATGTGTTTGTCTAAAGAAGTCGTACGGAGGACTCGCACCCTGGTGTTGAAGGTTTTGGGAGAAGTTAAATTATGAGATGGGTCATGAAAAAATTAATTTTTTTCATTATTGATGGTCAATATGATATTTATATGATTATTAATACCATAAAAAATGTAATTTAATCAGAGAAAACAAAAAAGGGATATAATTCCAAAAACAAGAACATGATCATCACATATTAGTTATAATTAACTTAAGTAATTAAAGAATTACCTTGTGTGAATTATTTCATCATTGATGGATCTGAAAATAGATCTATATTGTACCATAGTTTCATTTTAGGAATCAATATTAGATCCCCTATAGTGGCGATCCACACATGTTCCACAAATCTCTAAATTTCACCGTAGGAATCTCCAGGTTCTAGTACGAAAGATCTTATCTCTTGCATTGTTCTCCTTTGATCACCATGAGAATTGCTTCAAAATAATTATCCTTGATCTATATATACTAAAGAGTTGGAGTTGGAGGAATATTTCTCTCCATTATTGGGAGCATTCTTGGAGAGGGAGCTCTTTAGGTCTTGAGAGGATTCTCTCTAGCTATCTTTGTTCCCAACAAAAATGAATTGTATCTCTAATAAAATAATATAATTAGGTTTAAATACTACTAGGGTTTAGAAATAAATATTTTCACAAGTTCACTTTAATATTTATTTAATCCCTTGTAGAAACCCATGCCTTTAAATAATAATAATAATAATATTTCCTCAACATTAACTTAACTTGAAAATTAAATTAAATATTATTTAATCAAATAATATTCAGTATATATTATTTCTCATTAGACCTAAAAACTTGATACGTAATTCCTCAACAATATTTATTAGTCATTGAATAATGAATATTTATTTGAAAAATAAATATCACTGCATTATTCACTAATAAATAAATAAATATTATATTTACTAAATAACAAATAAATATTTATTAAATATTCTGCTCACATAATAATCACTTGAATAATTGGTGATGGAATACATGTGATCAATAATACATGAATAAGTATTAAACCATGTGTGGGAATAATATTTATTCAACTTGTTAAATTATAAATAATAATATATTATTTAACTAAGATTCTAGATACACTTAGTGTGTGACCCTCTAGGACTCTTTCTTAATGTCATTAGGAGAAGCAACCTAAAGAAAAAGGTTAGAATAGAGAAACATGCCAAGGAACCCATATAGAAATAATTTAATGTTGAAAAAATATAATACCTCATAGGGACACTTATTGTGTAATATAATCCCTTTAACACGATATCCTTAATCAATCAGGTTTCATGTCAGTGCCATCAACATATGTGCTTGATATCTCTTTGTCTGACTTCCTTGAAATCAAAATTGCCTATAGAAAATGATGGTCATGGATTTATTTAGTCTATATCATAAAAGGGCCTAAGATATCAACTTCCATTAAATAAAAAAATGTAAAAATCCTTTCTAGCATATTCATTAATGAAATATTACTCATGATGCACCCAATGTAACTTACCTTATCACAAACATATGTCATCATTGTTTTCATAAATACATCAAAGTACGCAACTTATAATACTCATCAATAATAATCTTAAAGTATAAAGATCAATACACATGTCCACAGATAGGAACATCCAATGACACATATAAATGTGGATTTCCTACTAGAATCTCTCATTCTCATAATATCCTACATTGGATATTACTAAGAGATTACACCATGAGAAGGTGCCTCATGGTCCTATGAGTCTCCTCCCCTAATATCCTCTATCATTTGTGTCCTTAAAATGATATCATATGACTATAGAACATATATTTGAGAATAGTGTCATAGCACTTATGGGTTTTCATCATAGTGGGGAACTCTTATGATCTTTTATCATGACATCTACTCTTAAGAAATTATCACATAATATGTTACATAGAAGAATAATCATTATGTGATAATAAATTTATTAATATTCAAAAATATAGATACAGTTTGTCATAAAGTACATAGAATTTGGTTCCAGGGAACCAACTCCAACACTTTTACTAGATCCAATTGTGAACAACCTTCATTTAACAAGCTCTCACTTGATACTCATATGTCTGCTAAGATAGGCCTTTAGTCAAGGGGTCTGACACATTTTCTTCGATGGGTACTCTTCATACTACAGATTCACCCCGATAATAAAAATTTCTCAAGAGGTGATACTTTCAGAGGATATACTTTTTCCATTGGTGTGTCCTTGTCTCTTTTGAAAGAGCCACTAATACAGTATTATCATAATATAATGTGATAGGGACTTTATTTCTAGGTGCCACATCAATATCTTGGAAAAAGTTTCATATCCAAATGGATTCCATGGATACATCAGAATCCTCTATATACATAGGCTCCACTGTATAATCAGTGAAAACTGGCTATTTTGAACTCTTCCAGCACACAACTCTTCCATTGAGATAGAAAACATATCCTTAATGGGAATTAATATCATTTTGATCTATCTGAAAACTAGCATCAGTATAACCCCTGATGATCATCTCCTAGTCTCTTCCATACACTTGGAATATATCTTTAGTTCTTCTCATATACTTAAGGATAGCCTTAATAGTATAATAATATTGTTCTCCTATATCATCATAATATCTACTTATCATGCTCAATGTATAGGAACCATCAAGTCTAGAACATAACATGGAATACATGATTGATCTCATCATTGAAGCATATGGGATCTTACTCATTTTCTCTTTCTCCTATTGCGTTTGAGGATACATTTTCTTAGAAATATGTAAACCATGTCACACTATAAACAATCCCCTCTTATAATGTTCCATAATAAATCTCTTTAGTATTTGGTCAATATATTTACTTTGACTTAGTACAATCAACCTCTTGGATCTATCATCAATGATATTTATCCCAATAATATAGGTTCTTTCACCTAAGTCTTACATGGAGAAACATTTTTTAACTTGTCCTTAATAGAGTGTAATACTAGTATGTCATTTCTAATAAGTAATATGCCATCAATATATACTACTAGTAAAATGACTGCATTTCCTCTAAACCTATTGTAAACACATGCCTCACATTCTTTCTTAATAAAACCAAATTATTTTATAACTTTATCGAATAAAATTTTCCATGACCTAGATGATTTCATCAATCCATAAATGTATCTCTATAACTTGAAAATAATTTTGGAATCACTTAGAGTCACAAACCCTTCTGGTTGTGCCATATAGAAATCTTCCTAAAGGTTCCCATTAAGGAATGAAGTTTTGACTTCAATCTTTTAAATCTCATATTCATGCTAAGCTTCTATATAAAGTATAATTCTAATGGACTTAAACATGGAAACAGGTGAAAATTTTTCATCGCATTCGATTAATTGACATTTTTTAAACCATTTTTCCACTATCCTTACTTTATAGGTATTTACTTTACATTCCATGTCCAGTTTTCTCTTGAATACACATTTTTACCCTATAGGATTTTCATCAACTAGTGCATCAACCAGAACCCAAACTTGGTTCTAATACATGGATTCCATTTTAGAATTCATGGATTCATCCCTTCTTATATCTTCTAATATCTCTATTTCCTCTTTGTAGGAGAGTGGTGCATCATTGTCAACCAATAATAAGTCACCATCTGTGGTGACTAGAGATTAATATCTTTATGGTTATCTTACCTCTCTTATACTTCTATGTAGTACTTGTGTTTCAAGAACTAATTATTCCATTGGGACTTATGGAACCTTTTCTTATACAAACTCTTGTGTATCTTGAGAATCAACTTCATTGAATTCAATCTTTCTCTAGCTATCCTTTTTGAGTATCTGCTCCCTCTCAAGAAAGATGGCTTTTCTGGCGACAATCACTTTATTTTTTATAGGTTTGTATAGGTAGTATCACATTTTTTCTTTAGGATACACTGTAAATATACACTTTATACCCTAATGTTCTAGTTTGTTTCCTTAGAAGGCCGTAACAAATGCCTTAAAACCCCATACATGTTTATACGACAAAATGGTTTATTTACACACTATAACTTGAGAGGATATCCATTTGTCACATTATTTGGTACTTGATTTAATGTGTATTCCATAGTTTGTAATGAATATCCCCAAAAGGATAATGGAAGGTCTTAATGACTCATTATCAACCTTACCATGTCTAACAAGGTACAGTTCCTCCTTTCACTAACACCATTCCACTATAGTGTGTAAGGTGTAGTGACTTGAAATAGAATCCCAATCTCTCATATAAAGTTGATAAACTCTTTGTTAAGATATTAACCACCTTGATTATATTGAAGCTTCTTTATCTTATTTCCAAGTTGATTCTCTACATCATTATTTTATTCCTTGAATTTCTCAAATGACTCATACTTATACCTCATCAAGTATACATACCAATATCTACTCAAGTCATTAGTAAAAGTTATGAAGTAATAATTCCAACCTCTAGCTTCTAATGGAAATGGTCCACACACATTAGTGTGTACTAATACTAGAATATATGTTTCCCTTTCATCCTATCCATTGAATGGAGGTTTGGTTATTTTTTCTTGTAAATAATCATGACATCTTTCAATTGGTTTTAGCTCAAATGAGTCTAAATAAGCATCTTGACATAGCTTTGTCAAATGCTTACTGTTTACATGACTAAGATGGTGATTCCATGGTTGGGTGTTATATGAGTTGTGTTGATATGATTCATTATCTATTGAAAATACTTGGTTTTCATAATTTAATACATAAATCCCATTAATTAAATGTAGAATACCATAAAATATATTGTCTTTATAAAAGAAATAACTTTTGTTTCCAAACTTGAAAATAAATCCATCTACATTTAGGCACGATATATAAATTATGTTCTTGGTAACTGTTGGCACATAATAAAAATATTTTAAAATCAAAATCATTCCCATTGGAAATGAAATTCGATAGTCACTAAGGGATAGAGCAGCCAGTATCACGCCATTAGTAGCTCTCAAATCCACCTATTTTCTAGAAATATTTTAGAATCTACTTCGTTCCTACATTTGGATACAGATGTGATAACCAAAAGCTATATCAAATACCAAACTTCGTTCTAATACATGGATTCCATTTTATAATTCATGGATTCTCCCCTTCTTATAGCTTCTAATATCTCTATTTCCTCTTTGTAGGAGAGTGGTGCATCATTGTCAACCAATAATGAGTCACCATCTTTGGTGACTAGAGATTAATATCTCAATGGTTATTTTACCTCTCTTATACTCCTATGTAGTACTTGTGTTTCAAGAACTAATTCTTCCATTGGGACTTATGGAACCTTTTCTTATACAAACTCTTGTGTATCTTGATAATCAACTTCATTGAATTCAATCTTTCTCCTACTATCCTTTTTGAGTATCTGCTCCCTCTCAAGAAAGATGGCTTTTTTGGCGACAATCACTTTCTTTTTTGTGGGTTTTTATAGGTAGTATCACATTTTTTCTTTAGGATACACTGTAAATATACAGCTTATACCCCAAGGTTCTAGTTTGTTTCCTTAGAAGGCCTTAACAAATGCCTTGAAACCCCATACATGTTTATACAACAAAATGGTTTATTTACACTCTATAACTTGAGGGGATTTCCATTTGTCACTTTATTTGGTACTTTATTTAATGTGTATTCCATAGTTTGTAATGCATATCCCCAAAATGATAATGGAATGTCTTCATGACTCATTATCAACCTTACCATGTCTAACAAGGTACAATTCCTCCTTTCACTAACACCATTCCACTATAGTGTGTAAGGTGTAGTGACTTGAAATAGAATCCCAATCTCTCATATAAAGTTGATAAACTCTTGGTTAATATATTAACCACCTTGATTATATTGAAGCTTATTTATCTTATTTCCAAGTTGATTCTCTACATCATTCTTGTATTCCTTGAATTTCTCAAATGACTCATACTTATACCTCATCAAGTATACATACCAATATCTACTCAAGTCATTAGTAAATGTTATGAAGTAATAATTCCAACCTCTAGCTTCTAATGGAAATGGTCCACACACATTAGTATGTACTAATACTAGAATATATGTTTCCCTTTCATCCTATCCATTGAATGGAGGTTTGGTTATTTTTTCTTGTAAATAAGCATGACCTATTTCAATTGGTTTTAGCTCAAATGAGTCTAAATAACCATCTTGACATAGCTTTGTCAAATGCTTATTGTTTACATGACCAAGATGGTGATTCCATGGTTGGGTGTTATATGAGTTGTGTTGATATGATTCATTATCTATTTAAAATACTTGGTTTTCATAATTTAATACATAAATCCCATTAATTAAATTTAGCATACCATAAAATATATTGTCTTTATAAAAGAAATAAATTTTGTTTCCAAACTTGAAAATAAATCCATCTACATCTAGGCACGATATAGAAATTATGTTCTTGGTAACTGTTGGTACATAATAAAAATATGTTAAAATCAAAATCATTCCCATTGGAAATGAAATGCGATAGTCACTAAGGGATAGAGCAGCCAGTATCACGCCATTAGTAGATCTTAAATCCACCTATTCTCTAGAAATATTTTAGAATCTACTTGGTTCCTACATTTGGATACATATGTGATAACCAAAAGCTATATCAAATACCAAATTCGTATATATTGAAAGATTAAACTCAATAAAAAATTCACCTTTAGCTTTACCTTGCTTTTGGGTGTAGTTCCTCTTCCTATGGTCTAGATTGGCACATGAAAAACATACTACCTTTTTTCCCTACCTTGCCTCTGGATCTTCCTCTTCTTATAAGAATGGTACTCGGGATCTTTATACTTGTGTTGAGTCTTGGGACCCTTTTCCTTATTCTGAATTTTCTTATTCACGATAAGGACCATGAGTTTATCATTCCCCATGTCCTTATCCACTTAGAGAATCAAAGTAAGAAGTTCTGAAAGAATATTCTCATTATTTCTCATTTTGTAATTAAAAATAAAATTGGGGAAGGTATTGGGAAGTGATGAAAGTATGATATCTTTATGAAAATCATCTGGTAATTTAATCCATAAGATATCTAAGCATTAAATGTATCCAATAATCTTGACTACATGAGTCCTATATGTCTTAGACTCTCCAAGATTAGTTCTAAACAAAACATTAGAGATCTCGTATCTCTCTTGTCTTTCCTTCTCTTGATTGAGATCCTGAAGGTGATACATCATTCTATATGCATCCATGTCCTCATGTTTCTTCAAAACCTCATTGGTTATTGATAATAGCATTAAAAATTGAACATCTATAACATCATTCAATTTTTTCTCATAGAGAGACAACTCTTCATCTGTAGCCTCATTTCCAGGATCATCAAGAATTGGTTCTTCTAGAACATACAATTTATTTTCAAGGAGAAGGATAATTCATAAGCACCTTTTCCAATCTTTGAAATTTGTGCTAGTGAGAAGGTTATCCTTATAAAGTATGAATCATAGTGATATTTTTGAATTCATTTTATTACTATTTCTACAAATATGATGAGCTTAATTTTTGAACTTTGTCTTATAAAATTGAGACAAATAAATAAATATTTTATTTATTAATCTCAAACTATTTTATCAAAACCCAATATCCCTCATCATTTGATTTAGAATATCTTGTTTCTTAGAAATTCTAGTGGCAAGTATCCATCTTCCCCTTCTCATTACCCCAACTTTGGTTGGTCAACTTAATGAACACACACAAGTACATGTCAAAAAGGATTACACAGTATAATAAATTAATTTTAATTTTTTGTAATTTAGTATAAGTAAACTATGTGTATAAGTGAAATACATAGTGTGTATGTCTCTCAATGTCTATCTAAGGTACACTCCTAGGTTCTTGGTGTGTGAACCATTCCTAGGAAAATTGGTGTACACGACATGTACAAGGGCTACACTACGTGTAGTCTCCGAGTTACATAGTCACCACTCAGGTAGTTTGTGTATTAAAATACATAGAATGTTTGAGAATTAGAGGAATACATGTCGTGTATGTGGGATACACAGTGTGTACTCTGGCTAACAATGTGCCATGATAGCCCAGTAATCATGCGGTGTAAGAAATTAAATACACCACTTGCATTCAATGCACATGGTTTGAATTAATTAGGAATTAATTCTTGGTGAATTGAACACTAGTACACAAATTGTAACTCCAATTACACAGCATGTACCCTTATGTTATCTGGCCAGAATCATTAGAACCTTTGGATGAGTTCTTTGATTTTACTTCATTTATAAAATTAATCAATTTGAGTAGATCTATGATAAACAAAAGTGGAATCAACATATCTCAAAATTCTGTTTAAATAATGATTATAATTGAATTGAAAACTGAATAAAAATTGTATGAATAAATCAATGATCTTTAAATAATTATAAATAATTATGTGACCCCTATGATACCACTTGAAGGTTCGGGGTGTAGCAGAAGCATGTGATGGGTCATGGCTAAATTTTATTTTTGTCATGATTGATGATCAATCTAAGATTTACATGATGATGAATGATGTAATCAACATAATTGAATCAAAGAAAATAAACAAGGGATAAAATTTTGGAACTAAGTGCAGGATCATCATATATTATTTATAATTAAATTAATTAATTAAAGAATTAACTTATGTAAATTATTTCTTAATTGATGGATATAAAAATTGATCTACATTGTACCATCATTGAAATGTAGTAATCAAGAGAATATTCTCTCTAGATGTGATCCACACATGTTCCAAAAATCTATGAACATCGTTGTAGGAATATCTATGTGCTAGCAAGGCAGATCCTATCGCTTGAATCGTTTTCCTTTGATCACCATGAGAATAGATTCTAATGTGTTCTCTTTAATCTCCCTAGACTCGAGAGTGGTAGGTGGATGAATATCTCTCTCTATTACTAGGATTTTTCTTGTAGAGGGAGCTCTCTAGGGCTTGAGGGGATTTTCTCTGGATGTCATTGTGCACAAAAAAAATGAATTGGCTCTCTAATAAAATTATAAAATTAGGTTTAAATACCCATAGGGTTTAGAAATAAATATTTTCAAAATCACCCTTTGATATTTATTTAATCCCTTGAGGAACCCTATGTATTAAAATAATAATAATATTTTTATTTCCTTGACATGCTCTTATTTTTTGAAATAAATTAAATATTATTTAATCAAATAATATTCAATATATATTATTTCTCACTAGACCTAAAAACATGGTATGTCATTCCTCCACAATATTTATCGGCCCTTGAATAATGACTATTTATTTAATAAATAAATATCATTACATTATTCACCAATAAATAAATAAATATTATATTCACTAAATAAAAAATAAATATTTATTAAATATTATGCTCGCATAATATTCTTTCAAAGAAATCCTAAGGAAATATATGTGATCATGCATACATGAATAATTATTAAACTATGTGTGGAAATAATATGTATTCAACATGTTAAATAATAAATAATAATATATTATTTAGCTGAGATTCTGAATACACTTAGTGTGTGCCCTTTAAGCCTCTTTCTCAGTGGCAATAGGTGAATTATCCTAAAGTACATGGTTAGTGTCTAGCAACACACCAAGGCACCCATAGAGAAAGAATTTAATGCTGAAATGACATAATACCTCAAACAAATTCTTACTCTATAATATAATACCTTTAACATGATATCTCTAATCAAGTAGGTTTCATGTTGATTCCATCAAACTATGTGCTCGATGCCTCTTTCTTTGACTTCCCAGAAATCAAACTTTCCTATAGAACACCATGTCCATGGATTTATTTAGGATATATAATTTCATTTAAAGGGCATGAGATATCAAATTCCATTAAAGAATAGAAGGGAACAATCCTTTCTTGCATTATTCATTAATGCAATATTACTCGTGATGCACCTAATGTATCATACCTCACCGCAAACATATGTCATCATGGTTTTTATAAATACATTAAAGTTTGTGAATTATAATAATCACCAACAATAATATTAAATTCTAAATATTAATACACATGTCTGCAGATAGGAACATCCAATGACACATATAAATGTGGATTTCCTACTGGCGGGTCTCGTTCTGATAATACCCTACACTGGATATTACCAAGGGGGTACACCATCAAAAGGTGCCTCAATGTCTTGTAAGTATCCACCCCTTATAGCAAGTATCATTTGTGTCCTTCAAATGATATCATCTGGATATAGAACATATATTTAAGAATAGTTCCCCATCACTTCTGTGTTCTCATCATAGCGGGGAAATGTTATGACCTTATAAGGTGAAAACTACTATTTGGACATTATCACATACTATGTTACACATAAGAACAATCATGATGTGATAATTAGTTTATTAATATTCAAAAATATGAATAAAGGTTATGATAAAGTACCCATAAGTTGTTTCTAGGTAACCAACTCTGAAAAGTGGCACAAGGGAGTACCATCTCCGTGTATAGAGGACTCATTACCTAGTTTGACAGGGGAGTACTGCCTCTATGAAAAAGATTATGGAGGAACTACATGTTTTCATGAAAAAATATTACTATCTATATGTATATAAAGTAAGTATATAGGACTTTCACCCTAATATGAGAAGGGATTATTGTTTCCATCGATAGAAGGCCCACGCCCTGATGCCACATGGGAGTACCACATCTATGATATATATAGAAAGTATAGAGGACCCACACCCTAGTATGATATAGGAGTAACATCTCCATAGATATAGGACTCACACCCTAATCCCACAAGGGAGTACCGACTCTATGATAAGTAGTATAGAGGACCTGTATGAAAATACCATAAAGGAGTTCCATCTCCATGGATAGATGACCTGCACATTTTCACTCTAGTAGAGTACTGTCTCTATATCTTCTCAATGAGTATAGAGGACCCACACCCTAGTATGATGTGGGAGTACCATATAAATATATATAAGATCCACACCCTGATGCCACAAGGGATTACCACCTCTATTTTAACTCTTTGATGATCCTTTCTGATCACTTGTAACACCCCGACCCCAATATCATGAAGTGAGTGCATTATTTTATTACATTGGAATAATTAAAAGGAATCAAATCTCAAAGGACCAAACAGTTTAATGGTTTAGGAAAACCAGATTACATAAATGATACCCATAATACATTGGGAAAAGAAAATAAATCATAACATAAGTAAAATCTTGACATCCTTGAAACTCATTCAAACCATTCCTCATCAATACCTAGGGAAAGGAAACATAATAAGGGTGAGTACAATGGAAGAAATAATTAATCAATGAGAATAAATATATATATATATAAAGGTAAATAACTGAGAACACATGACATTTAAATAACAGGATAATGCATAATCAATATGGTAAGGTAATTAACTAAAACAAATTTCATTTACTCAATAAACTAAGAATTAAATTCATCCTTAGATTTTATCATGCGAAAACCTCATGGATAATAACAATGATAACTGAAATATCTATGAAGGAAATGATTAATTATTGGATGTCTTGTGTCAGGTACATGAAAACCTATATTTTCGATACCTTTCACAAATATAGGTAGAAACACGTTTAATTTTACCATTATATTTTTCTCATGAGAAATTTTTGATGCATTGAGGTTCTATATAAAGTCTAGGCCCCACCCGTCATTACCAGTCTAAATAATTTCTCTTATCGAGTAATTTGTTTAATTAATAATTAATATGCCTTATCAAATATCTGTATTGAATAAATAATATAGATTTATCAATAATTAGTTATTGTACGATGTTTAACAAAAAGGGTTGTTGATGTTGATGAATGGAAATACTATTGAAAGATTATTAAAACATTCTTGAGGAAAATAATCATTAAACATTCCCATACCACTTCAAAATATTTTAATCATAATAACCATGAAGGAATAACATTAAATAAAACATATAATATCATGAAAATAAGTATATTCATGATATAACATATCAAATGTCAGTATATACACCATATAAAAGAAACTATGAGCATAACATTACAACACGCCTCAATGAAATGAAATTGAGTTGACATCTCTTACCTTGCATTTACTTTTGGGTGAGTTCCCTTAAACTCATGTATAATGGTTTTAATCATGTTATTAAATTATAAAATAACCATACTCATATTAATAATATCATATATTAAATTCTTATAATATATCATTACCTGTTTGTTAACAATCTTCCATTATTTCCACTATTTTGGGTGTTAATTACCTAGTTTTTTAAGTATGTTTTGACTTGTTACTTGTTGTTATTATTAATTAGATAATGGTTTAATAATATATAGAATTTAATTCATTATTTTAATATAATATATATTTATTATATATTTATTTTGGATAATCCATAAAATCTGGAGATAGGAAATGAAATACACCATTCATTGAGACGGTAGGTCGTACGTGCGCATGAACGCTACTTCCATTTCTTTTTCATATTAAAAGAATGAAAAGTAAATGATATATATGTATATTATAATACCAATATTATATAAATTTCATATATGTCACATATTTTTATTAAAACCATACTTTATACATTCCATGTATAGTATGAACAAATCATGTTGCTTTAAGGAGGCGGTATTCCACACATCCAAAAATGATGTTATCATATTTACACAAATTGGAAAGTATGAAGGTATATGTTAATTAAAAATTACAAAAGTATGAATAAAACATAAGTATAATATATATATATATATGTATCATATAAAAATATTTTTTCCATCATAATTCACAATCATGAGAGGTGGTAAAGGAAAAATGAACGACATCGTTTCGCAAGACGGTAGTTCACCATACACGAATGGTAAGTTAGTTACCTAATTGATGGAAGTGTTTATAGGTGTATGTAAAAACCATAACATAAAAAAATATTAGTATATTTATGGTAATGTTTTTTTTATATAAGAATGGAATAATAATAAATCAAGGGGTGTATAAACAAAAAAAACATAACTGTACATTGAATAATGTTACCTCTAATTTGGGTAACTCCTTTTGGTTTATACCAAAAGACTTCCTTGGTTGGATTTATACCAAAATGAAGGCTTATAGGATGAAAATAGGGAATTTTTGAGGATAAATGGGTAGTTTTTGTTGAGATATAAGACTCAATGTGGTTTGAGGAGGTGAGGGAGGAGGTGCCCTAATTAATTGAGGTGAGGGGCACTTTTGAAAACTCTCAAAATATTAAATTTAATATAAATTAATTTTCAATTAAAAAGGGATCCAAAGTGATTTAGTTTTAATATAAGTTTTTATGGTTCTAAATAATCTCATAAAATAATTTTTATACATGTTTAGTTCACATTATTACCCTTATCTTTTGGCATTAACCCTTATTTAAACCCTTTAACTCTAAAAGTGACAACTTAGCTTTTTATAATTTTGGGGTTAATGTAGTTAATATAAAATGTAAAAATAATAATAAATGAGTTATTTATGAAATTTTAAAATTTATCAAAATAATTATTTCAAATTTTATATTTTTATTAATTTTATACCATTTACTAAAATATTATCTATTTTAAAATATCATTAGTGTCAATTTTGACACTATTCATTACTTGACTTTTTAAAAAATAAAAATTCACAAGATAACTTCCAAAAAACCATTAATATGTCATTAATATGTAAATTTAATCTATAAAATTCTTGTATGACATTAATTATATCAAATTATATTTATTTTAATACTTTTAATAAAATTTATTTGATATGCCCATTAATTAAATAGTTTCCACATCATCATTGTGCAAGCCTTTAATTTAAATTTTTCTTCCCTAAAAATTAAAAATAAATTATCATGATGAATATAAACATTTTATATTTAAAATTAATATTTATAGTAGAATATAACCCCTATATAAACCCATATTAAAAATATTTAACTTGTTAAAAACAAAAGTATGACAAAATTGACTTTTCATTGAATAAAATACTATAAATGACTTTAAGTCATCCAAGTTGCTCCAAAATCTCAAAAAAACTGAGAAAGGATTATTTTTGTCTATAATAATACATCAAATGAAATTAGTACAAGTTTTAGGATAATTTTATAATATTATTTTTACCTATAATTACCCGATTTACCCTTAGCTATGATAATAAAAATTATCAAAGTTTACTATTCATATTTTGTACAAAAATAAATAAGACCTAATTACTAAATTTGTGGATTATAAATCCAAATATTGAATCCATTTTTTAAAATTCAAAACACATAATTGGATAAAATTAATTTAAAAGTAATCTCGTTGATAGATTGAGAAAATAGGTGTTTAATGTGAAATCGTTCAAAAGATTGAAATATTTTTATATCCTTATTCAATGTGAAATTGATTCAAATGACCTAAACTAGATGAAATGGTAAACAAATTCTAATAAAACTTTAAAAATATTTAAGAATATAATTTAGCACCATAAATTATTTAGACAAAAAAATGTTTTCAATTAAAATGCAACATTTTATCATTATTCATCAAAACATGAAACTTATCGGAAAAATACCAAAAATCCAACCAAAGTAATTTTTTATATTAATATTTAAAATAAGAAGTTTATTTTTTAAAATATAATTTATAAAATTGCCAAAAATTATATTTAAAACAAGTGCGCCATCAAAAGGTAGTAAAACTGCTTTTGTAAAAATAAAGGTTTTTATGTGTAATATAGGATTTATTCTTATCTTATGCTTATTAAATATATTGGATGTATGTAAAAAATATTTTATTGAACATATAATATATATATATATATATTACATTAATATCATTCACTAATTTTAATTAATTTAATTTATTAGGATAAAACAACTTTTTGAGCATAAAAATAGTTCTTTATAAAAATGTTTTCAATATATTCAGGTTGTTCCTATATTCATTTACAATTAATTTTTAAGCTATAAATTCAACCATATATTTTCATAATTTAGTTAATATTATACATAAATTCTAACTTAATGGCCAGGTTATATCCTATTTTATTAAATAATAGTATTTTAATAATATATTGTTGTTCGGTAAAACTCGACCTTGCATGTAACCTAAGCCAACTCATTGTTGTGTGTAGCATAAGCTTAACATGATGTTTAAAATAAATAAAGCTAGTAACAAAATTAAATTTTTTCAAAAATTAAAATATTTTAAAGTCTTGGGGTGTAACATTTTGCCCACAATTATTAAATTGTATCCCTATAATTTAGACTTGATCTCAGTAGTCTAGGGTTTGATATTTGAAAATAAACAATTATTGAGAAAAACACATTGTAAATAGGGTTAATAACACATCTTCTTAATAATAAGTAAATGTAAATTTTAATTTCACCATAAAACTAGGATTCTGAATAGGAGAACATTAGTGAAAACATTAACATGGAAGATAAATCTAACTATTAAGTTATGTTAGAGATTAATAGAGAACATGCTCAGATGAAATTTGTAGACCACAAAACCATAAACTAGAGATGTGAATAAAGTTTATTGATATCTTCAAAAATGATTATAATAGGAAGAAAAAATTAAGATCATTTTTCCTAGAGTTGAAGAATTATTTCATTCTCTAATAATATAAGCAAATATATGTTTTTATAAAAACAATATTATCGTTTGGTTGTGCCTTGAATTATTTATACTTCATATCGTAGAAAAAGATGCATCATAGGTTAAATTAAAACATAAATTTATAAAACTACATCAAAATTTAAACTTAAACCATTTCATATATGGTTAACATTTCCAAAATATCACAATCTAACACTTTATAATCATTTTCATGGTAGTTTGTAGTATCAAATTTACTCTATTAATATCAATCATCTCATTATCCGACATCATTATCTGATCATCAGGAACATATTAAGGTTTATCTTTACCTAAACCATGTGTTTCCTAAATTTTTTTAACTTTCTACCGAATCATTTTTCTTGGTACCATTCAAAATATGATCTCAAATACTTAATTAAAAGGTATTTTAGTACAATCCTTATATATTTCATAATTAATATGATGATACCATCATCAATAAAATAATTGTAAAACATATTTGTTATATCTAAATAGATAATAATGTTAATCATTCCACTTAAGTTGTTTAAATAACATATGCTTGACCATTATCCCTTAGCTTTTTCTGAGGTATATTTCCTTAATTCTTGGGGTATTCATTTACATAGTTCCCTATCTAATGGAAGTTGTAACATTGAATAGAATAGTTTTCCGTTTTCAATTTTTAGTCTTTTTTCTGGTGACCTTTCTCTCCACACTTATAACATACCCCCTATCCTTTCATGCAATTCTGAGGGTGATTATTTCCATAGTTATCACTTGTGGTAAAATCCTTCTTTCCCTTCTTCCCTTTATCTATTATTTTCTCATACACTCACTTCTTCCCTTGCTTAACTTTGAATCCATAAGACTTGGAGAATTCCTAATCTATCTTTATAGAACATAAAACTATTTCATCATATAAAGAAAAGGTTTGAGATACCAGTTCCCTTCAGAGACTTGGCTTAATTCCTTCAAATAAATGATCAATCTTACATTTTGTGTTACGTATGAAATACGTAACATACATTGCTAACCTTATAAAGGTAGCTTCATAATACACAACACTTTATTCCTCATTTTGATTTAAACTAAGGAAATTTATATTCATCTTAATTTATAGATCATGAGGGAAGTATTTATCAAAGAATATTTCCTTAAAAGTTCTCCATTCTATGAGTTCTACTTCTTCTTCCACCCAATTATTATGTATTAATGACCACCATTGATCCGTTTCTCCATTGATACAATACATTATGAGTGTAACATTTTCATTTTCACTACATCCCATTTCCATAAATATATTCTCCAAATACTTAATCCACTACTCAACCGTCATTGGGTTAGTAGTACCACTAAACGGTGGGGGACTATGTCGCATAAAGCAGTCCAACATCAAAGAATATCATTGTGGAACAAGTTTCTCCATTCAAGAAAGGTTATTTTCTATAACCTGATTAAGCTACCCTTGTATGGTCATAATTTTCTCAATTCCAAAACCAACATTATTAGTTTCCTAAAAATAGAAATATATATATTTTCTATGAGTATTAATATCATTCTTCCTTCCATGATATATTTCTAAACAATAAAATACACTATATTTGATCATATCATTATGAAACATAATATATAATCCCACAACTAGTTAAATGCTTAACATAAATTGAAACATTTATGTAAATCTAATCTCATAATAATTTTAAAGACCAAGAATTTCCATGTATTTTTTTTAAATAAATGATAATTTTACGAGTCCGTAAAAATTGATGGCGCGTGATTCCGAGGCTTGGAGTGCCCGGAATGAATTTTCGAACTTTTTTTCGGGTACGTTCAGTAAACTTACGAGTGGGTTTTTATAAATTTTGAACCGATACTTGGAATTAAAATTTTATGGAATTGTTAAACTCGTAGCATCAGTATTCGCTCAAAGAGACTTTCACCTCGACGACAGTTGGTCGAGGGTGAAAGTTAGTTTTTGGGTTTTTCGTGAAAGAATAAAATAAAAATAAAATTGTGTACCAATTTATTTTTATTTGAAACACCCATGTGGATGTTGGGATGTGGGGACCACCAGAACTAAACCATCCTTTGAAAGTTAAGAGGTGGGGTCCACCGGAACTAAACCTCCCTTGTGAGGTTATGGTGGTGGGGACCGCCCGAGCCCAAACCCCCAATTTGAATTTTAGAGGCGGGGACCACCTGACCCCTATTAATGGGGAGAAACCTCCCAACTCCCCAATATTCCACCCCTCACATTAAATTGAGCCATTAAATTGGTTCAATTAATTGAGCTAATTAATTATGCCAATGCGGTACATTAATTACGCCAAATTGGTTGTGCCAATATAATTAATCCTTTATGTTAATCATATTGGAACCTCTTTCATTTTTGGGTGGAATTGTGAGAGGAGAACCCTTGGAGGATTACACTTCTCCAATGAAGAACGCGTTCTTCCACGAAGAACGCTCCTCCAACGAAGAACGCTAACTTCGACTTCTACCTCGGGACACCCTCCAATGAGGAACGCATTCGACTACGATGAACCGATGCACGAGCTCGAGATTGGAGGTGTGTGGCGAATGAGACAAACTTCTACAACTTCAACTTCCTTCTCACACCAATGTCAATGAACAATCCAAGGTAGGGGATTATTTCTATATGATTATTACTTCCCATGTTCTCCCCTTCAAATTATTTTGCGTGATTGGGAATAGAGATTGACAAGGGTTGTGGGGATTGATGTTTTTAAATATCTTTATTACATGTTCATGATTCAATTTTAGTGAACCGCTTGCTACCGCTCTAATGCAGAGGGTGCGGGCCAAACAAACATGGCATGACCCCTCCGTCGTTCTCCTTCTTTGGTGTGTTCTTCGTAATGGACGAAGGCGATGAAGGCAACGGCGCTCCACCGCTCCTGGACACCACCGCCCGCGGCCTCACCGCGCCGCCTCGCGGCGCCCGAGGACTTCGCCACTACGCCTCTGAACTGAGACGCCGAGCTGAGCCACTGAGCCGAGCCGCTACTACCGTGACGAGCCGAGTCGCCACCCGATCTGCCTCCGCCATCCAAGTCACCGTCGTCGTCCGAGCTGAGCCGCTGCCCGAGCCTTCACTGCCGAGTCAAGCCGCCGCCTGAGTCGCCACCGCCAAGCCGAGCCGCCGAGCCGAGCCGCCGCCGCCAAGCCGTGCCGAGCCGCTGCCCGAGACACCGCCGCCGTCAGAGCATCCGCCACCTTTCAGGCCGAGCCGCCGCCCGAGCCGCCGCTGCCAGGCCGAGCCGCCATCCGAGTCGTCGTCTAAGCCGCCGCCGCCATCCGTGTCGAGCTGCCACCACCCTTCAGGCCGAACTGCCCCGGCCAAGCCGACCCATGGCCTCACACCCTATGCGGCCCTCCACGGCATCGCGGTCACCCGCAGCCCTCCGCAACACCTCGCAGCCTGCCGGGCTGGACCCAGCAGGTCGGGCCGCCCAACGGGCTGGTCCGAACCCAACGGGCTAGGCTGGACCCAGTGAGTCAGGTCGGGTCAACCCGAATCAGGTTGGCTCAGGCCGGGTCAGGCCGGTTCGGGTCGACCGGGTCAAACCGGACCCGGGACCACTACAAACCATTTACGCACTTTTGACAATAACTTTGGCACCAGATTTCCGTTTGAAAAACCCTCAGCAACACTAAAAATCTTTGAGCGAGATGGTCCCTTTGAGTACACCCCATTGGAGTTTTGGGTAAATTCGAGGTACAGTCGGGTTGGATCGAGCAAGAATCCAACTGGGCCCCCAGGACTAAAAGGCTCACAACTCACAGACTGGGTATCCGATTGACGCGTCTTCTGTTGCGTTGAGACCCCTATGACGTGGCAGACCTTTTTGATACTTCTTCATGGGACATCGTAGTAGTTGTAGAATCGACCAGTGGCTTGGGGATCAGACTCTCCCAGAGACGAGCAAGCCTAGTACGGAAACCCAATAGCTGGATGTGATGAGAAGAGTGCTCTTAGATATCTTGTGTGGGTCAGATCCTAGCAATCCTGTGCGGGTCAACTCCTAGAGATACTATGTGGGTCAGCTACTAGCGATCATGTGTGGGTCATCTCTAGTGATCCTGTGTGGGTCAGCTCCTAGCAATCCTGTGTGGGTCAGCTCCTAGCGATCTTGTGTGGGTCAGCTCCAATGATCCTGTGTGGGTTAGCTCCTAGAGATCCTGTGTGGGTCAGCTCCTAGAGATCTTGTGTGGGTCATCTCCAGTGATACTATGTGGGTCAGCTTCTAGAGATCCTATGTGGGTCATCTCCTAGTGATCCTGTGTGGTTCAGCTCCTAGCGATCCTGTGTGGGTCAGCTCTAGCGATCCTGCGTGGGTCAGCTCCTAGAGATTCTGTGCAAGTTAGCAGCAGAGCCTCTTAACGGAGTAAGATGATTTAGTAGTTATATCTAATCATCTCTACTACTATACCTAAAGATATACATGGTGTGAGATGAGTCAATACCTCTGTGTTTCCTCATGATTGAGATGGATTACTTGATTACTTAGGTATATGTATGGGCATATACCTATGTAGGGTTATCTGTTGATTTCATACTTTGTGGTTTATCCTTGGTGGATTATGAGATACCTTGAGGGTCTTGGGGTCCCTACTTAGTACTATTATACTCACCCCTACATGGGCTATGCCCGTACCTTGTTGTATTGGATGAAGATGACGGACAACGTTGTCTGAGGACGGGGGTACCAGGACTGGATGGTTCTCGGAGGTGGACCATACAGTGTGTTGATTTTCAGAGGAGACAGGTGGATGTGGAGTGCTAAGTAGGCGATCCATACCTACCCTTCAGGTAGTAATCGAGGTGGACGATCTAGGAGATTCTTTTCACCTATCATTCGTCTTGTACTTTTCATTTTTCCTTGTACTTTCCAGTTGAGATTGTATTCTGGCCCTTTTACTTATTGTACTCACTCTGTTTACTTTTTATTTTACTTGAGTTTGTATCTTTCTATGTGCTTGGTTGTGTGTTTACAGGTTATAAAGGTAATTCCTTCCCAGTTCTATGGAATTACACATTTGGTGCTAGTAATAATCCCCTAGCCTAAGGAAGGTGGGCTTGGGGTAGTCACAGCACGGGCCCCGAGGGATGGGTCATGACAATAATAATCATGGTTTATTTGGGGATATATTTATTTTCGAATACTTCATAATAGTTTGTAAATAAATTGTCCTATGTTTATCCCTAGGGAGTATCAAACCAGGTGCATAGTAAGGCTCATTGTCATGTTTTAGGTTAAGCTCGAATCAGGCCCAATGCACCTTTTTGGTGTTGTTACCCCTAGGTACATCTATTCCAAAACCACATCCACTTATAGTATCAAGATAGGGATTTATTTCTAGGAAGACCTACATAATCTCTAAGTTACCAAAATGATAGGATGTTCTTCTATACTTATCCTCAAAGTCTATCTTAGGGTTATGTTCCCTAATATAAGTTTTCTAAATGTAGTTTCCAAGGTTGTTTCTAAACATCCTTTGATACCAACTATAACTCCTCATCCCTATAATCCTAGAGCCAGTTCATTATTTTATTACATTATCATGATTACAGGAATCAAATCCGGAATGATCAAACCGTTTGGTAGTTTAGGAAAACCAGATTATATACGTGATACCCATAATACATTAGTAAAAGAAAATAAAGCATAAAATAAGTAAAATATCAATATTCTTGAAACTCATTCAAAGTATTCCTCTTCATAAATTGGGGAAAGGAAACATAATAAGGTTATTCTCAACTGCTCATTAAGGGTAAGTACAATATAATCAATAATGAATCAATGAGAATAAATATATATGGAAAGGTAAATAACTGAGAACACATGCCATTTAAATAACTGGATAAGGAATAATCAATATTGAAAGGTATTTAACTAAAACACGAGACATTTACTCAATAAACTGAGAATGAAATGCATCTATAGATTTTATCTTGCGAAAACCTCATAGATAATAACAATGATAATAGAAATATCTATTAAGGAAATAATTAATTATTGGACATCATGTCTGAGGCACATAAAAATATATATTGTCAAGACCTTTCACATGATGATTTAAAACTATAATTAGAATCCTGTTTAATTTTTCCAACTTATTTGTCTCATGAGAACCTGTTAATGCATTGAGGGGCTATATAAATTCTGGTCCCCACCCGTCATTGTCAATCTAAATCATTCCTCATATTGAGTAATCATTTTAATTAATAAATAAAATGCCTTACCAAATATCTGTATTGAATAAAAAATATTTATTTACAAATAGTTCCCCATTGGAGGATATGTAACAATAAGGTTTGTTGACATTGATGAATTTAAATGCTGTTGAAATATCATTAAAGAAATTTTTGAGGAAAATAATCTTTAAACATTCCAAACTGTCCTGTACAACTTTGAAACATTTGAATCATAATCCCCATGAAGTAATAACATTAAATGAAACTTATAATATCATGAAAATATTGAGATTCATGGTATAACATGTCAAATGGTAGTATATACACCATATAAAAGAAACTAGGTGCATAAAATTACAATATACCTAAATGAAATGAAATTGAGACGAAATCCATTACCTTGAGTTTCTTTTTTGGGTGAATGACATTAACCTCTTGTATAATTATTTTAATAATGTTATAAAATTATTCTAGAACTAAAATCATATTTATAATATCATATATTAACTTCTTATAATATCTCATTACCCGTTTGTTAATAATATTTCATTATTTTCACTATTTTTGGGTGTTAATTGCCTAGTTTTTTAGTATGTTTTCACTTGTTACTTGTTGTTCCTATTAATTATATCATGATTTAATAATATCCAAATTTTGAACCATGATATAAATATCATGTATATTAAGTATATATTTATTTATTATAATCCATAGAAATTGTAGATAGGAAATCAAATGCAATGTTCGTGGAGACGGTAGGTCGTACGTATGCATGAACGCTACTTCCATTTATTTTTCATATTAAAAGAATAAAAAGTAAATTATATATATGTATATTATAATCCTAGTATTTATCTATGTCATATATGTCTTGTATTTTTATTAAAACCATCCTTTATATGTTCTATGTATAGTGTGAACGAATCACATCACTTTGAGAAGGTGGTAGTCCACAATTCCAAAAATGATGTTATTGTATTTACACAAAATGAAAAGAATTAAGGTATGTATTATATAAAAATTACTTAAGTATGAAAAAATATAATATATATATCATATAAGAATAGTTTTTCTGTCATAAATCCCATCCATGATGGGTGGTAAAGGAAAAATGAACAACATCGTTTCGCGAGGCGATAGTTCCCCATACACAAATATTAAGTTCATTACCTATTTGATGATAGTGTGTGTAGGTGTTGGTAAAACCCTTAAAATAAAAAAATATCAGCGTATATTTTGTATACTAGTGTTATTATATAAGAATGTAATAATTAACTACTACAAAAATGGCCTTTAAGAGTACTAGAATATGCCATTATTAGTGCTAAAAAAGCACTGATAATTTGAGCATAGTTAAAGGCTCGAAATTTTTATCAGCACTAAAAAATTGCTATTAAATTCCCTCTTTAATAGCACTAAAAATAACTATTAAAGGCCCATTTTACCAGTGCTTTTTAGCGCTCTTAAAGGGGTCCTTTAACAGAGCTAAAAAAGCACTGATAAATCCGCCTCTAATAAAGGGGTATATAAAAAAATTAATTCCCCCCCACACCTTCATTAGTGACTCCCACCCCCATCCCTTTATCATCACTTCCCCCTACCCCACACATGCACCTGTCACTAGTGAGTTTCAAACCCTAGACCTCCAGGATATACACCAAAGCCTTTTCTACTCCCCCTATATTGTTTTGTTTCTCATTTTATGATATATCTAAATATTTATATATATTTAGGTATGTTTATATATATATATTTATATATATGTTTATATATTTTTATATAAATTTTTATATATTAATAAATATGTTTTATATGTAAATATGTTTAATTATTTATTTATAAAATTAAATTTTTATGTGTGAATATATAAAATATATATATATATATTATATTTGATTATAAATAATAGTAAATTTTGAAAAATAATAAAATATCAAATCCATAATATCAAAATGAATTTAATCCCTAGGAATAAGTTTAGTGGCCACTGAAAAAGGAAAAAAATACCCCTTTAAACGAGGCTTAAAATCGATTGAATGTTAAAAAATTAGGGTACCCAAACTAAAAAATTAATTTTAGAGGACTTATGGGAATTTTTGGCCTCTAAAATTGTGATATAGATTTACCTATGTAACTGATGGCATAGAGCTCATTGTAGTATTTGATTTGATATGTGGTAGATCCCAAACAGACACTCAGATAAAAAGTTATGTCCATTTGAAGTTCGAGTTACATTTTCAACTTATTTTAGATATTTTATTAATTTTTGGTTTTTTATAATTAAATTGATATTAAATAACTATTACTTAGTAATAATAAAAAAATTATTAATTGATAATATTTTTTAATTATTTTATAAGTTATTTCCACTGAATATCTTATATATTAAGTGTAAAAGCCAATTTACCCTATCTAAAATATATTTTAAAAAATATATAATATATTTATATCAATATAAATATATTTTTATATTATTGAATTTTTTTTAATTAAATATAATTTTTTTGAATTATAATTTTATCAGTGATTGTAAAGAAGCATTGATAAATTTCCCCTTTAATATTCCTTTTTTTATCGTTGTTAAAGACCCCCTTTAATAGCACTAAAAAAGCATTTTTAAAGACCCCTTTTAACAACACTTTTTTAGCACTAATAAAGGGTTATTTAATATATTTTTTAATTAGAATTGGATAAACCTTGTTTTTTAGTTGTGATAATAAATAAAGCGATGGAGAAATAAATAAAACATAAGTGTATATTGAAGAATGTTACCTCATATTCAAGAAACTTCTTTTGGTTTATACCAAAATACTTATTTGGTTGGATTTCAGCCTAAAGGGAGGATTCTAGGATTAAGAGAGGGAATTTGGGTGTATAAATGGTCAGGGTTTTGTTGATATATAAGGATTAATGTGTTTTGAGGAAGTGAAGGAGGAGGTTCCCTTTTATAATTGAGGTGAGGGACACTTTTGGAAACTCTCAAAAATATTAAATTAATATAAATTAAATTTCAATTCCAAATGTCTTAAAAGTTAGTTACCTCTAAGATAAGATGATTATGGGTTGAAATAATTTCATCCAATAATTTTTATACATGTTTACGTCACATTTTTACCCTTATATTTTGGCGCTAACCCTTAGTTAAACCGTTTAACTCTTACCATGACAACATGGATTTTTACTATTTGAGGGTTAATATAGTTACTATAAAATGAAAAATGGACTATAAATGAGTAATTTATTAAATTTTTTAAATTTATCCCAATAAGTTTTCTAAATTTTATATTTTTATGAATTTTATATCATTTAATAAAATATTATTTATTTTAAAATATCATTAGTGTCAATTTTGACACTATTCATTACTTGACTTTATAAAAAATATCAATACAAAATATAACCTCAAAAAAAACCTTTAATACATACCTAATATGTATATCTAATTTATAAAATTAATGTATGACATTAATTATATCGAGTTATATTTATTTTAATATTTTTAATAACATTTATTTGATGTCCATTAATTAAACAATTACTGCATCATCATTGTGCAAGCCTTTAATTTAATTATATATTTCGTAAAAATTAAAAATAAATTATCATTATTAATATAGAAATTTTATATTTTCAATGAATATTTATAATCAAATAGATACCCTATATAACCCCATATTAAAAATATTTAACTTGTTAGAAACAAAAGTGTGATAAAATTGACTTTTCTACGAATAAAATAACATAAATTACTTAAAGTATTCCAAGTGGCCCAAAAATCTCAAAAAATATTCCCAAGGATGATTTTGGTCGACAATAACTAATCCAATGAAATTATAGAAAGTTTGATCGTAATTTTATAATATTTTTATTACCATTAATTACCTAATTTACCCTTAAACGTGATAAAAAAATTACCAATTTTTCTATTCATGTTTTGTACAAAAATAAAAAGGGCCTAATTACTAAATTTGGGCCTTTTTATTCCAAATATGGAATAAAATTTTGAATATTCAAAACATATAATTGGATAAAATTAATTTAAAATTAATCTCATTAACCGAACGATAAAATTATTTTTTAAAGTCAAATCGTTCAAAAGATTGAAATGTTTTTATATCCTTATTCAATGTGAAATTGATTCAAATGAACTAAATTATATTAAAGATAGATAATTGATCTAATTATACTTTAAACCTAATTAAAAATATAATTTAACACTACAAATTATTTATATGAAAATGATGTTTTGAATTAAAATGTAATATTTTATCACAATTCATCAAAACATGAAACTTATCAAAAAATATCAAAAATTAAACCAAAGTAAATTTTTATAATATTTTTAAAAAGAAGAATTTTATTTTTTACAATAGAATTTATAAAATTTTCAAAAACTATATTTAAAACAAGTGTTCCATCAAAAGGTAGTAAAACTACTTTTATAAAAATATAGGTTTTTATGTGTATTATTGGATTTGTTCTTATATTATGCCTATTAAATATATTGGATGAATGTAAAAAATATTTTATTGAATATAATATATATATATATATATATATATTACATTAATATCATTCACTAATTGTAATTAATTTATTTTATTTGGATAAAACGACTTTGTGGGCATAAAAAAGGTTCTTTATAAAAACATTTCCTCTCTATTTAGTTGGTTCCTTTATTCATTTTTAATTAATTTTTAACCAATTAATTCAAAGATATATTTTCATAAGATAATTAATAATATTCATAACTTCTAACTTAACAACTAGGTTATATATTTTTATATTAAATAGTAATATTTTAATAATATATTGTTCTTTGGTAAAACTCGACATTGCGTGTAATGCAAGCCAACTCATTGTTGTGTGTAGTGTAATCTAAACATGGTGTTTCATATAAATCAAGAAAGTAACAGAATTAAATTTATTCAAAAATGAAAATATTGTAAAGTCCTGGGGTGTTACATCACTTCTGTCATCAAGCACCACCTAATGAAGTGTCAGGTTTGGAACATCTCACGTTATTTCTGAAAATACACTGTGAAGGTTTTCATCGCATTCTACATGAAAAAAAAACTTAGGGTAGGCTACTCACATGCCAAAATCCAAGTCCAAATGAATGAGATGCGAGAAATATAAGTTTCCTCAAAAGGTGGTACATGGTGTGTAAGGCGACCATATGACATGTGGTCCCGCTCCACTACTTAGTTGTATCATCTTCATCACATAGATCACTATCCATGTTGTACTACACATCGTGTAAGGGTAATAAATGGTGTGTCTCAGCCACTTAGGGTTGAACTATGTACTCCAGGTCATGCCCATGTCCATTGGGTTATATCTGTGTACCTGGTCAGGTTCCAGTACATGGTGTGTGCCCAGTCATGTTTGTGTATGTGTACTCCCATAGTACACACCAGGATACCATTACCAATTCGCATGACATGTGGGATCCCCACATGGTATGCGATATTTAGATCACCTGAAACCCTAGTTGTTGCAGCTATGGGGGCTACACATAATGTGTTCTTCAAACTACACGACGTGTAGTCGGTATTTTCACAGAATTCCATATTTGTTGTTTGGATCTTAGATCCACATATACCATAAAAAATGAATGTATGCTACATAAAATTGATGAGGAAGGCCTCAATTCACTGAATTCATCCCTCTAGTGGTTTTAAATTAGATTTTTATTCTCCCGTACAAAGACTGCATGTGCCATCACGTCTCCTATTGTCTCTTATTGCCTCATCAGATTTTTGATCCATGGTGAAATCGCTAATTTCACACAAAGAATCACAATGCTTCCCCAAATCATCAATCAGTTTATCAAATGAAAATATACCATGAATTTTGGGTTTATATCGAGCTTGATCCCTCCTAACAAAGTTGAACAATGTCCCTAAGGTCCAACAGTGAAGAATCGAGAAAAATTATGGGGAAAATGAAGGTGAAACAATCATTGGCCAAGAATTCTTGTCCAATGAATATAAATCATGGATAATCGGGGTGAGAAACATGGCACAACAAGGATAAATTGACTAAATAACATAAATATGATACATGGGCCCATGCAAAGGATATAAATCAAACATAGATCAAAAAATATAATTTATCATGAACAATAATTTAATCACAAGGGTCGAAATCCAAAAATTATGATTCCTACCTAGATTCACATCAATCATTGGTAAAGAACAGGCTCATCAACGATGGGGGAAGATCTATTTTGTTCATTTCACCTTGGTTCACTTGGATTTGGAAGTTTGTTGTTATCTAATCTCAATTTTCCAATGATGGGTGGTATATCCTCCTCTCAATGATACCAAGGTTATGAAACTGACCCTGGAAATTCATTATAATAGTGTATTCATCTAGGATTTAAGTTTAGGTCATTTAAATTAAATAATTAAATTAATCAATTAATTTAATTTAAATGCACCTTCCAACGGTCTCTTTATCCAAACATCCCACGTCGACTAAATTTAGGTCATTATTAGGGTAAATATCATGCTCTAGTTTCAACCATGGACTCAGATATTTGATTCAAGCGTTTTTTTGGAAATATTCTATTTTATTTAAAAAATTATGCGCACAATATAAAATATATTTAATATTTTTATAAAATTAATTTCGGGCTCACTGTGTACCGGAATTGCACGCTGTCTCAGTGCCTAGCTACAAAAATATTTCTTGATATATTTCAAAGTCTTATAAGGAGAAAATTGGGTCTCTAATTTATTTCCTTATTTAAATTTTTTATACCGAAAAGAAAAAACTAAACAAATAAGTTGGGATACTGAGCTCACATCTGTCTCTCCCACTCTGAGGATATCTCTTGCATGCTCCCGTGATGTTATAGAACACAAACAAAAGGAAAGTTCCATCCATGTAGGATCTTATCCTATCGATCATCAATCATCATTGGCTAATTTTTAAAGGTGGATCCATCCTCGATGTTCATATCACCCTAGTTAATGATGTGCATGGGATCATGTGTATATCTGTTCAGCTATGACACATGGAAGAAATCATGCACTTGTTCCAACTATGGGGGTAAAGTTTGGTGGTAAGAAACCTCATCAACCCTATGTAATATCTCGACTAGCCCTATGAAACTTGAGGATAACTTACCTCCCCGACCGAATTTATGCAATACTCATCATGGGGAGAGTCTAAGGAGAACATGGTCTCCCTCCTCAAAATCCAAAGGCCTACAACATCAATCAGTATAAGATTTTTTCCTACCCTGAGCTGTCCTAATCATCTCACAGATCACCTGTACCTTATTTGTCATCACATAGAACATATATGTCCCAACATTAGATGCCTCACCAATCTCATTCCCGCATAAGGGTGGACTACAAGGTCTCCTGTATAAGGCCTCAAAATATTTCATGCTGATAGTAGAGTGATAGCTATTATTATAAGAAAAATCTACTAAGGACAAGTGATCCTCCCAACTCCAGTCGAATTCTAGTATGCCAGCCCTTGAATATCATCCAATACTTGGATAGTGTGCCTGGTCTACTTATCTATCTGGGGGTGAAAGGTTGCACTCATCCTCATCTGGGTCTTGAATGCATCCTGCAGGACTCTACACAACCATGAAATAATCCTTGAATCATGATCAGATACAATCATCAAGGGCACCCCATGAAGGCAGACTATCTCCCAAAAGTACAACTGACCCAAACTCTCCATTGAACTCTACTCCCTGATAGAAGGAAGTTCAATGACTTTATAGGTTTTTCAACTATTAACCAAATGGAATCATTACCTCTCATTGTATAATCAATACCTATAACCAATTCCATGGATATGTCATCTCATTTATACTCTATGATCTTAAGAGGCTGCAAAAAATCCTCCTGAACCTGGATCTCAGCCTTCATCTGCTGACATGTGAGGCTCTAAGAGATGAACACAACCATGTTATGCCTCATTCCAAACCACCAAAAATTCTACATAAATTATCTAGACATATTCTTTACATTGGTATGTACATCTAAAGGAGAAGTGTGAAACTCCTCATCACCTTATCCTGCATCATGATTGGGACCATTGTCCATCACTAAAATAGAATGATGTGATTACCTCCTTTTTAAAATCTATCTAGTGAATCTCCTAAGTATATATGGTCATATAGGACCTCACAGTCGATGTATCCTAACTATGTCTCCCTCACACTCTAGAGAAGAAGTGGGGAAAATACCATAAACTAAAGAAAATATTCACCCTCCTACTCTACCAGGGTTAGCTATAAGGAGCTAACTTCTCAGATGCCTCCTCCGCCATATGAAAATGTCACTTCCTGCTCATGTAATCTGCCACCACATTTTCCTTCCCAAGAGTATAGACTATCTCAAAGTCATAGTCTTGTAGGAACACCAACCAGCACCTTTTTCATAGGTTCAGGTCTCTCAGCCTAAAGACATACCTAATACTCTAATGGTTTTAGTAAACAATAAGTCACTCTTCCAAATGATAGTGACTACACATCCTCAGAGTAAAGATCACCATTTACAACTGTAGGTATTGAGTCATGTAGTTATTCTCATGGGGTCTCAACTATCTCAAACTATATGTGATCATTGTCTACCTATTCATCAATACATATCGCATCCCAGCTCCAGAGGCATCACAATATACTATGTACTCCACACCCTCCTCTAATGGCCTCAAAACTGGAGAACCCATCAGCCTCAAACTCAAATCCTAAAAGGATCTCTAGAACTACTCATTCTAAGTAAACAGATCCCCTTTCTACATCAGGGCAGTCAAATGAGATGAAATCCTAGATAAGTCTACCACAAACCTCTTGTAGTGCCCCACGAAGCCAAGAAAACTTTGTACTTATATCATTATTTTAGGTGGCTCCCAAGAAAGAACTGTATAAATATTTGCTAGTTCCACGTATAATTCATTCTTAGAAATTACATTACCTAGAAAGTGAACCTCATGGATCCAAAACTAGAACTTTGATAGATTATCATAAATCTTGTTCTTCTGAAGCAAGTTTAGGACCATCCTTAAGTGTTCTTCAAGCTTATCCTCTAATGTAGAATAAATGTGTATGTCGTTAATGAAGACAAATATAAATCATTCTAAGTTTGGATGGAATATTTGGTTCATTAGATATAAATATAGTGTGGGAATTCATCACACTAAAGGGAATCACCAGGAACTCATAGTGTCTATGGCGACATCATAATGATAGCTCCTGAATATCAACTTTACGAAATCTCAACTAGTGGTATTCGGACCTGAGATTGATCATCAAGAACCATCTCACACCTCAAAACTAGTCAAAGAGGTGGTCAATCATCATAAAGGTGTAATTTTTATTTATCGTGGTCTGGTTCAGGCAATGATAATTCACATAAATCCATATGTTCCCATACACTGTTTTTATGAACAACATCAAAGCTGCCCGGGGGGACACATTGGGTCTGATAAAACCCTTCTCTCGAAGGTCCTCCAATAACACCCTAAAATCATAGAGCTAATTAGGGGCCATAAAATATGACTCACAATATATCAAAGTGGTATTGGGGTGTATGTTGATGAAAAACTTCATATCCTTCTGGGGTGGTAGCCCCAAAATGTCATTGGGGAAAACATCCATAAAATCCTCCAAAACTGAAGGAATCTGGATACATGAAGTGCCTACTGCACTAAGGGATAAACTCTCAAAATTGATGGGAGTTGCGTAATAGTTTCCTACCTTCAATACCCACTCTCTTTACTATGATATATCTATCAACCACAAAGGAGGAACTCATCTCATTAGTTTTAAGGCATCTAACTCGACTGAGGTGACAGTCAATCTAGGATTGAACCATATATAACTAATATATATCTAAGATGAGGTCATAAGGCTTCATTATGATGACAAATAGGTCCCATGAGAAACTATATCCACTAATATATATATTGAACTACTGATAGATAAGCTATCTCAAAGAAGCATTCCTTGTAGGAACCTCAAGTTGGATTGTTGAGCCAAAGTCTCAACAGGGAGCTCTAATTCTCACACAAGGAGTAAAGAGATGAAGGAATGAGTAACACTTGTGTCTAATAGTATTGAATAAAGAGTATAATAAACAAAAATTGTACCTATAATCATCTCAAGAGATACTGAGTCATAAGCATCCAAAGGTTTCAGCTGCCCATGGCCCCGACAGTTAGCTCCTTGAGCCTGACATGGGCTGCCTGGTGGTGGTGGTCGAAGTATCTCATAACATCTCCCACCACCCAAAGCTCCTCATTTAGGAGCCCCACCTACTCCTCTTCCTTTTTCAACTCCCTGGGGGATTCCCTCGCCTTGCCTAAGTGATCCATGATCATGGTGTTGCCTTTGTCATGGTGGTCCATCTGCTATCTATTTTCCCTCTTTAGAACGTCAGGTCAGGAAATCACATGTTATGTGACCTTGACCATCACATGCATAGAACCATCCATCTATGGGGTTTCCCGGTCCTTTGTGTGGTCCCTGAATCACATGACCACATGCCTGATTCCAGTCAAGGGTACGCCTCTAGTGCCTCACCTCCTGTTTCTTGTCAGCCGCTACAGATGACTCATACTTAGAATACCTACTGATTGCAAAATCTACATAGAATCCCTTAGATAGGAAGATATCTATCACTATTTACCAATCCAATAATCTAGAATATGTGGGTATGCATAGGGGTACCACACTGGTACAATCTGCTACTCGATACCTTCATGGAGGAAGGATCTCATGTGATGGCCCCTAAACTGGGGCCTCATTACTCATCATATCATCGTTATGATCTTGAATCGGTAACCTGGATGGCTATATTTGTGGAGGAAACCTGAAAATTTTATCAATATGTACCATGGTTCGATGAGAATATATGTATATGGGTAGATGACTCAAGAAATACCTTTAAAAGACTCAATACTATATGGTGCATGTACCAACTTTTTTCCTACAACCAATGTCTCAGTATACCAAGTTAACAAGAATTTAATCATGGTCCTCGTAAATAGATATACCGATTGTCACACCACCACTTGATTCCCTGCCCTAAAAGCTACACTCAATACACATTGAATTTATTTCCCTAAGTTCCCAATTAAATCTCATAAGGGGACATAACTACAAACATCATCCTAAGGTCAACCTCCCTATATCTATCATGACCCGACCCATCGGGGCCCACCTGGCTGACGGATGACCGAGACACAACTACCCCAAGCCTTCCTCCATAGGCCAGGGGATGGAAACTAGTGTCGAAAGGCATAAATTCAATGGGAGTATTTTGGATAAGTACTTATATGCACACACAAAACCATCCCTATGTAGAAGTGAAGGGGAATGAAAAGAAAAATAGTAATATCTAGAGAAATGGACATGAATGTAAAAAACTCTCGGGAGTACAATAGATTACAAAGACATAATTTGAAAAGGAAAGGGAAAAAATACACACCCAACCTAAAAAGATGTCCCTACCTGAAAAAAACAAAAAAATAAAGTAAATGATAAGAGTGATTAGCTCCAGATATCCAATCCATGACCACCATGCATAGAAAAATGCACCCATGTGCCCCCTATGCTCCTTTGTAATCATCATAGACCTATCCATCATCTGCATAAGACATGATTCATGTGGGATAATCTCATGCAGGGGTAAGTATATACACACCCAATAGGATTCCCTGAAAGATAACAGTGGAAAAAAATAAAAGACAAGATAAAAGTAGACATCTCAACTCATAGAAAAAAACCAATACACTGGTATACATATACATATGCTCATAAAAAATTTCATTCAAGAGAGAAAAGGGGATCTCTATCTCATAACCCACCCCAGGATGATGAGTCTTCCTGCATCTCCAAAGTTCCATCAACAATTCCCAACATTTCACATGTCTATCCAAAGAAGTTGTATAGAGGATCACCCACACCTTGGTGCCACAGGGGAGTACCATCTCTGATTATAGAGTACTCGCGCCTTGGTAGGATAGGGTTGTACCGCCTTTATGATAAGTAGTATGGAAGACCCACATATTGTCACGATAGATTTGTACCGTCTCTATGTATGTGAAACATGTATGGAATAATCACTCCCTGGTATGATATGGGAGTACCATCTCCATCAATAGAGGACTCACGTCCTAATGCCATGGTAGAGTACCACCTCTATGATAAGTACAGAAACTATAGAGAGGACTTGTACTATGATTCCACTAAGGAGTACCACGTCTATGATAAGTAATATTGATGACCATCACATTGATAAAATAATAGATTACCATCTCCATGGATAGAGAACTTGTACAATGTCACTCCAAGAAAGTGTCATATCTATATATGTTCAGTGAGTATAGAGGACTCACGCCCGGGTATGATAGGGGAGTACCGTATCTATATATATAGAAGCCATGCACTGATTCCATAAGGGATTAACACCTCTATCTAAACACTTTGATGATATTATTTTATCACTGCCCTCATGGAGCACTTCCTAAAGAAACATCATGCTTGTAACATCTTGCATCATCACTCCAAAGAAACTTTGAAGGCTATCATCATGTTATATATGAAAAAACACTCGGGATAAGCTACTTGAAGGATAAAATATGAGTCTAAAAGAATAAAATATGAGCGGTATAAGTTTTTTTAAATGGGGGTACACGACGTGTAAGGGACCCACATGATGTGTGGTCCCACTCCGCTGCCTATTCATGTCCTCTCCAACACACATCTCATTGGCCGTGTAGTCTTATATAATGTGAAAGATTACTACATAGCATGTCTCGGCCACCTAGGGATGAGTCATGTTCTCCAGGCCATGCCCGTATCCTTCAGGCCTCATCCATGTTCCTCATTGTGTGCTAGTACATGGCATGTTTTTGGCTGTGTTTATGTCCATGTACTTCTGGAGTACACTCCAGGATGCTATCACCTAGTCACATGGTGTGTAGTATCCCCACACAGCATGTGATATTTAACTCACCTAAAACCCAAGTTTCCATAGCTAGGGTGCTACACGCTGTGTGTTATTCATACTACATGATGTGTATTCAGGTTTTTCATGGAATTCTAGATCCATAATGTAGGTCCTAGGTCCATCTATTCCATTAAAACATGTATCTAGGCCGCCCAAAATCGATGGGAAAGGCCTCTATTCATCAAATCTGGCCCTCTGATGGAAAAAAATCATATTCTAATTCTCTTGTACAAAGTTTTCATGCACCGTCACATCTCCAGCCATCTCCCATTACCTCACTAGATTCTCAATCCATGGTGGAATCACTAGTATCCTACAAATCATCATAATCCACCCCCAAATCATCAATCCATTCATCATATGAAAATATGTTGTGAATTTGGGGGTTCGATCTAACTCGATCCTACCAAGAAAAGTCGAACCAAGGCCCCATGGGCCAACAAAACAAATTATGAATAAAGATGAGGGAAAGAACAAAAATGAAGGTGAAATTTTTATTTGGCTAATTGTTATTGATCAATGAATATAAATTAGGGATAACCATGGGGAAAAAATGGAAAAAAAGATAAATTGAATAAATAACTGAAATCCAATACATGATCTCATGCAAAGGATATAAATTAGATGAAGATCAATGAAATGGACTTGATCATGCTCAATATTTTAATCATAATGGGTGAAATCAAAAATTGATGAGTCCTTCCTGGATTGGGATCGATCATTGGTGAAGAACACACTCACCAATGATGGGGGAAGATCTGTTGTGTTCACTACACCTTGGTTCACTTGGATAGGGAACCTCGTCATTGTCTAATCCCAATTTAAAAATAATGGGTTGTATATTCTCCTATCAATGATCTCAGGGTTATGTATCTAACCTAGGAAATTTTCCATAATATCATATTTATAGAGGATTTAAGTTTAAGTCATTTAAATTAAATAATTAAACTAATCAATTAATTTAATTTAAACACACCAAATAACAGACTCTTTATCTGAACATCCCGCACCAACCAACTTTAGATTGTGCCTAGGGTAAATCCCACACTCTAGAATCAACAGTGCTCTTATATTTTTTATTCAAAACTCCATTTAGGAAATATTTCTTTTTTTTTTGAAAAATTGTGGGTACGATATAAAATATATTTAATATTTTTATAAAATTAATTCTAGACTCACCAAGCCTTGAAATTTCATATCGTCTGAGTCCCTGGATCTAAAAATATTCCTTGATATATTTCAAAGTTTTATTAGGGAAAAATAGGTTTTCTAAATTTTTTTATTTAAAAATATAATTAAGCACATTTTATGATATGATGAAATTCATTAAGGTGGTTTTGATTTTAAATGGGGTTTCAATCATGGGAGTGGTATTTCTTTTTTTTAAATGATTTGTGATATTTCTTAAGGTCAGTTTAGAAATGGAAAATCATTTCATGGTATTATACTTTTTATATAATATTTGGTGAAATTGTAATGATCTTTCTTCTCACACTATAATTTTGCCTTTGGGAATTTGTATATGTGGTTTTTCAGGACACAGGTAAAGGGAAGAGAGCCATGTAGTTCACCGACTTCACTTGAGTGTCATCACCTTCTTTTTAAGATGGGTTGGAGGAAAAAAATGGTCACATGGAGATTCATTTTAGTCTTTTCATCAAACCTTCTTTGTAATATGGGTTGATGTTGTATGAATCATGAATTTTTATCTTTTTATTCTATGATTTAATCCATTGTTTGACCAATTTTGGTTATACATGAGTCTTTTTTTGTTATTCGATGATAGTCACCTTATGGAGAGCCAACTCAGGTGATGTATTTGGATCAACCTAGGATGGTTCATTACAAAAGTGATACCTCAATCTAAGGAACTTCAATCTGAATGAACCAATGGTTTAGGCTCTCTAAATTAAATGAAGAGAGGATAGGGTAAGGGATTGAGTCCATCCAAGGGTTTAAGGAAGGGAAAATAATTTGAACTAAAGGAGGTCAGTTCCTCTATTTATAGAAAAATATCTTGTGGCCTTCACCATGACATGGTGACCTTTGACCAAGCCATGGTGGCCTCAGGTCAAAAATGGACCTGAATCTCTATGTGAGATCCTCAAATATTGGGTATTTTAAAAACATCTTAAAAATCCTTTTCACCAGCACCAAAACTTGCACCATGGCGTGGTGTAAATACCTAATCTGTTTCACCTCAATATGCCAAGTACCACAACATGGTTATCTCTTTGATCCACCATTTCTCATAGGAAAACCTCTGAGGCACCATGTCTAGTACCATACCCACTTAGGGTGTATTTATGGAGCCCATTTTACACAAGGTGACCACCATAACAACATGCTTACCAAAATCACCATATAAGTCGTTTCACTAGTTATGGTGCACTAAGAAACACACAGCCAACTCAAAATAAGAAAACACACACCTATACCCAACCAAAAATCAAAATGGCCACCATCAAACCCACTACCATGGCATGATATACCCTTAAATGGCCAAAACTCAACTCTTAAATTCTATAATTCCCCCAAACTCCATCACATGGCCCCCAAGCCCCAAAAAAATATTAAGTAAAGGTTCAGGCCATTACACGAGCATCCAATCGCCATTGAAGTCCCATGTTGTCACCAATCTGAATATAGAGGTTTTCCTAACATTATACAATTCTCCTTTTGATTGTTTGATTCACCAATTTAGTGATATACCATTGATTTAGTGATATACGACTATTTCAGTGACCTACTATTAGGGATCTACCACTAGGATCTACCATTATCCTCTAAAACACCCCTTTTTCTACAGAAACATGTGAATCCAAAACCCACAATGTTGGTTCATATCTTCCACACATTGAGAGCCTATACAAGGTTTACATAGGGGAAAACAACCCTTTGTTCCCCACTACTCAATCACCATTAAAACCATTAGCTGCCTCACTAAAGTATAAGATCTCCTACTGCTCGATCCCATAAAGAAGAAGTAACTTATGTTCTTGGGACCATAATTTGAATCCAAACATTAAAGTCAAACGTTTTCTAGGAATAATTTAAATTTCAATCACATCCAACTGACACCTTGAATCACTGAAACAAATTTAAATATATGCATTGTTAAAAGAAGAAGACATGTTAGGAGAAATAATCATGACTATTTTCTGAAACTTATGGAATCCATCCAAATCCGACCTCAACACTGAATTCTAGAAAGAAGATTCTATTTCACCTACTCCATGTAAATATCTATCACTCTTTCCCATTGTAAATATTTATCCTCTACTAACTATATCTAGATCTCCACTTATTAGCTTTGGTTTTCTTTCCCTATAATTTCTTTTCTCCATTTCTAACGTCATGTTCACTCTATTTTGTTAACTATATTATGTTGTTCTTATATTCCCCAATTATTTGTGTTCTTATTCAACACCTAAGTTTTAACATGATATTTTAACTCCAATCCATGGTGAGCTAACCCAAGGACTAGTTTCCTTGGGGATATCACACAATAACCATTTTATTTATTTATAATCTAAATCTCATACTTGGCGTAGTAGTGAAATGGGGAGAATAATATAGATGATATTAATCTTCTCTCTCTGATGAGATACTTCATTGTCAAATCGATAAAATATCTGCTCCCTCCCTCTCTTAAATTACAGTTCATTCCAGTAGAGCACTGTAAATTGAGGGATGAACAACACACAATGGAGCTTGATGTTGAGATAGTGAATACCTCGATTGAGTGTGTTTATTTCCACTTCATTAAAAAATAGTTGGAACTAGATGTATCAAGGTATATATATCTTGTGTATGTGAATAACCACAATTTGGATATAGGATAGAAATATAAGAATTATATTAACACCATTTTTGGATGAGAACTAGAGGAAAATGAAGAATCTGTGTGACTGAACCTGGATCCAAACCCCTTTCACCCACTGTTGTGTTGTCTTTTGTTTCTTCTATTCTTATTTTTATTTAATCAAAAAAATACTTTGGTTTCATTCATAATTAATAAAATGAAATAAAAATACATAAGTGTAGGGATAGTAAGACTCCCTACCCTTTCTCCTTGAGAGATGAACCTGTTTAGACACTAAGCTTCATTAGGAGTATAAATTTTGTTTGAACACAACCTGCTACAACCGCATGTGTAAACTTGGTGTCAATTTCCGCAAGGATATGTTGTGTTCCCACTATTTTTGACACATTTTGAACTACCATTTTCTTGTTTTTTAACTTACATTATTTTTGTTTTCTACTTCCTTTTTTTTTCAACATGGGATAAGCATTCTTGTGATAACATTCTTTAATATATTATCACCCATATTCCTAGTTTAAATTCCCAAAGGTATCACAAGAGATGAATTTCCAAATGAAACACCACCAAAAACTTTCAGTACACACTAATGGATGGGAGGATGGAAGAGGATACATAAATTCACCCAAAAACCATCAATAACACATGCCCCATTCCATTAAAGTGAATAAGAACTTACACCGAAATAAATTCACAGTTACTCATCTATGTTAAATATTTTTAAGTGAACGAACAACTCTAGGAACAAAAATACATGATTAAATAATTAAAAGGTATGAAATCCAAAATAGCTACTGCCTTTAAAAAACTTGTAGAGAAAAGGAAGCAACAAGAAGTTGAAAATATAGAGCCTCTAATATTTTCCCAAGAAGATATCCAAGAAGAGGAGTGTGAATTTTTAGAATCTATGGATCTTCCCCTATTCACCCTTGAGAATATCTTCCAAGATCTGGTGTACTAGGAAAATATATGTAAATTAAAATCACTGGAGGGAGAATATCTTTCAAACTTTACTTTTTATGATTTTATTGAAAATAAATTATCTTATAATTACCCTCTTGATGTTAATGAAATATAATAATTATAATAACTATTGTAAGCCTTGGGGGATTATGAGGTTGATAATGGAGTGAATGGGATTAGATTTGACGAAAATATAGAATTTTTTCTACTTCATCCACACAAGACACCTTCAACTAGGCATTTCACCAAGAAAAAGATCAACATGTTGAAACTTTTGAGGGATTTACCCCTGAAATTGACTCATTTATTTCTCTATGTTTACTAAATGAATTATATTTTTATATACCTAATTTCAATTTGATAGGTTGAGTACCACCAATTTATACCCTAGATGAAAAAAATAAGAACATGTTGCATCCCCTTGAAGAGAAAATGGACCTGGAGTTTCCAAAAATTGAAGATGAAGTTTCATGGGATGATGATCAAGAGGATATGTATGAAGAGTACTTTGATAGACTTCTTGAGTCTAATTATGATGAAAAATCCATAATATAAGTGGATTCTCAAGATGAAGAAGCCTCTTAACCTATGGTGAAGCCCCTACTCCTTAAATAATATACAAAACATCAACTGGAGGGAGGAAATAAGGAACTAGAATACCCAGTGGTTGCTGGTTTGAGGAAATAGAGTAAGTTACTACATATAATTGGGATATTCGGATTTAAACTCACACTTTTTCAATTTTATTCAAATTTAACTATTTACTGACTCTCCTTTGGTTTTTTTTGTAGTAGCATAAGTGGAGTTACTACTAGATGAAGAGAAATCCACAATTAACTTGGAACAACTAGAGGAGATCCCAATTTTGATCCCACCAACCCTAATTTATGAGATACACCACACTACCAAGGGTCTAGATACTCTACACATACAATACCCTATCTATGGGGACCTCCAAGAAGTGGATTTGAGATGCTTTAGAAGAAACTGCATGTGGTGGTTCACATCACACAAGCCCAATCCCCCTACAGATTAGAGATAACCAATAGACTATCCAAATATGTACAATCTAACTATATAACCCATTGGAAGGGTTAAAGCCAAGATTCTCCCCCCTCTTTTCCTTTTTATTTACTTACTTTATAAATAATTTCTAATGTTTTTCTGTTTTTGTTTTTATAGTTTTTCTTTTGTGGAAAGTGTATAGAAGGCTAGATCTACTATACACTACACACCTAGGAGAGAGCCTTACTCAAACCTGTTGGAAAATAAACCAATAGGTTTTATCTCTCTTTCAACACTATGCATGCATTACGTATGTTGTATATTCTTCTGGAACATTAAATGAGAAGTGTTGAATAATTGTGGGGGAGGAATCCTAACAAATTACAATATTTTTTAAGATATATTTTTATGTAATGTTTTAAAATATATTAATAAATAAAGTTCTTCTCTGTTTTTAAGTGTATAAAAAAACAAAAAAAAATGTCAAAATATAAAAAAAAATGTTTTTTGTTTGTAAATGTTTTGTAAATACCTTTATTCTCTTTTCAATCTATTTTTTTTATTTTAAAAAAGAAAAAAAACAAAATCCCAAAAAATTATTAATATTCACATACATACTATAGGATTTTTTTTCCTTTAAAAAATGTAGTTTTGTAAATACAATATTGTAAATATACCATTATAAAGTTTTTGTTTTAATTTTTCACCATTTTCTTGAACCTCAATTTTTCCTTGTATTGTTTTAATTTTCGAAGATAATGTTGAGGGAATTAATTGGTTTTAAATATGTAAGACTTAAGTGATTAATAAGTGAATTATTCACTATTTTATAGAAATTTGGTCTTCAAATTAGGGGATTGAGTGTGAGTGGACAAAATTTAATGGAATCAATTTGATAACTTTAAGTCACTAGGTTTTGAACTTGATCTAAGTAACTTAACCTATGTGAGAAAAAACACCTTCAGGGCCCAAATTAAATGAAAATGAGATAACTATTTTGAACTTGGAATACACATGGGAAATTGGTAACCCACAATGGATCTCTAAGATAAGGGGCAATGGGTGTGTCTCTATAATTAAATAAATTCATCCAAATAAGTGATATACATAGTGTTTTGAACACAATTATTATTGGGGAAAACAAATTAAATATAGGTCCATTGTTAAAAATGAGTTCAATTAGGTGAGGGGAATATTTAACCCATATAAAGAGGGGCAATTGACTTATAGAACATTCATTTAGGTTATATCTAATTGGAACATCAAGATGTGGTTTAAGAAACTTAAGAATGAGAGATGAATAGATATTATTTTTGTTAAAAAAAATTATTCCACTCAACACTAATTTGATCAACTCCTAACCTATAACCTTGGATTAAATTTAATAAAGGTGTTTAATTTATTAAAATATTATTCATGATAATTTTTCACAATGGAAGAATCTATTCTTTACTTCTTCTCTGGCTGTTAATTTTAATCTATGTAGGATGATGCTTTTTCTTTTTATTTTAAAAAAAATTGAACTTCAATGATCAATTTACCAGAAGTTAAATAGACTAAGAGTGGGAGAGTTAAGGGAGTGATAATTTTAAACATTTTTATCTATTATTCATTGAAAATACCCCACCCACCCACACACAATTAATTCTAATTCCAAAGTAAAATAATTGTTTTTGTGAGTTTTATTAATTCTAGACTTAATTTTTAAATGGATCAAAGTACCTGTTTTATTTCTATATTCATATATGGAATTATTTTATCAAATACATGTAGTTAATTTAAATTTATTGAAGTCTTAAAATATAAGTTTACCTAGGTTATCATTTTTTTAAATTTATTATTTAAAAAATACTACATTGAATGATATTATATTGTAATGTAGGTGGGTGAAAATTTACAAAGTCCATGCATAGTCAAGTGATTGACTGTGCATAGCTAACCGTACCATTTTCCTCTTCCTACCACAAACATTCCCTCATGGATAGTCTAATGACTGTGAGACTCCCTATCATAAGAAGCATCCACGGTCACCCATCAGACCATGGCTCCCAACTTGAGCCGCCTGTGAGATCTACTCATGGTCATCCACCTTGTCGTGGAAACCTGTGAATCCATAACCCACTTTTTCGGTTCAAATTTTCCACACGCTGAGAGTTTCCACACTTCTTATAGAGGAGAAAACCCCTTGTTTTCTTTGCTACTCGAGCACCATCAGAACCACCAACCACCTCACCAAATAAGAAGACCCCCTATCGCTCGATCTTGAGGAGATGAAGTGATTTTCATGCTTGATCCCACCATTTAGATCCCAACATTGAAATAAAAATTTGTCTAGTAGCAATCCCAATTTCCATCACACGAAACTACCACTACAAAGCACTGGAAAAAATTTAAATATGTGCATAGTTTAAGGAAGAAGAAGTTTTGGGAGGATTAATCCCAATTGTTTCCTAAAACATGTGGCATCCATAAAAATCTCACCTCGACACAGAATTCTAGAAATAAGCTATTGTTTAACCTAATCTATATAAATATCTCTAAATCTCTAACATTGTAAATATTCTACCTCTTCCAGCTATATTTGGTTCTCCACCGATTAGATTTATTTTTATTTCCCTGTAATTCTTTTTTTCATTTCTAACTTAATTTTCACTATATTTTGTTAAATGTATTGTGTTATTCTTATTTTCCATAATTATTCATGTTCTTATTTGACCCCCATGTTGTAACATGATATTTTAACTCCAAACCATGGAGAACTTACATGAGGAATAGGTCCCCATGGGAGATCACACAAGGTCCCTATTCTTTATTTATAATCAAAATCCCATCCTTAATGAAGTAGCGAAATGGGGAGAATCATATTGATGATATTAATTCGATCTCTTGAATGAGCTATTTCATTCTTATATATATCAAATATTATCTTCCTCCCTCTCTTGGTTCATAGTAAATACTAGTGGAGTGCTATGAATTGAGGGATGGACAACACATAATGGATCTAGGTGTTGAGATATTGAATGCCTCAATTGGGTGTGGTTACTACCTCTTTACTATAAAGAATGTGGAACTAAATATATTAGGGGATACCACTATTATATAAGATATTAACCATAATTTAGATAGAGGATATAAATTTAAGAATGATATTGAAACCATTTTTGGTTGGGAACCAAAGGAAAATGAAGAATCTGTGAGATTGACCATGGATCCAAACTCTTTTCACCCACTATTGTTTATTCTAGTTTCTATTTAAAAAACCCCAAAAATGGATTATTTAATTATTAAGAAAACAAAGGAAAAATACATAAGCTCTAGTGTAGTGAGACTCCCTACCCTTTCTCCTTGATAGATGACCCTGGCCAGCTACTAGGCTGAATTAGGAGTAGAAATTTTGTTTAACCACATCCTGAAATAGTCATGTGTGTCATGGTATCTAACCTAAAAATCCAAGTTCCTTCACCTAAGGTCAAAATAGTCCATCTAATGGTCTTGAACCACCCTCATCCTATCCCAAACCAACTGGTTCTTCTCAGTCATGCTCTACACTGCACCAAGACAATGAACTGCTGGCTCCCTAACCTTCATCCAACACAATGTTGAATGACATGGTTTCCTATAAAATGACTCAAATGAGTCCATGCCAATGGATTGGTGGTACATGATTTTTTATAAAAACTCAACTAAAGTATGGTGTTGTTCCCAAGTTATTCCAATGTCCTAGATGCAAGTTTTCAATATATCCTCTAGTGTCTGGATAGTTTGCTCCATCTACCCATCTATCAAAGGGTGGAAAGAAATGATAAGGAACAACTAAGAGAAAAAATCATGTTGTAATTCCCTCTATACTCATGAGGTAAAATGAGGATACCAATCAAATATGATGGTCCTCGGTACCCCATGCAGCTTAACCACATCATCCACATACTGCCTTGTCAAAACATCCATGACATTCAATTCATAGATTTCTAGAAAATGATCCAACTTCATCAGTCATTCCACTATCACCTAAACTATGTTACATCATCCCTAGGATTAGGGTAATGCTATAAAAAATATATTGATATTTCCTCCCTTTACACTAGGTAACATTCAAGGACCATAACAAACCTATAGGAACAAGGTGCAACACCTTCACCTCCAAAAAAACTAGACACCTCACCACAAACTCTTCCACTGATTTTTTTCATCACTAGAAACCAAATCTACATCCTCAATCCATGATACATATTCATCACACTAGGATATACCACTAAGGGTGAGTTGTGAAACTCATGGAGAACCCCCTCATGCATCACCTTTAGAAAAAACAACCTCCCCTAGAACAATACCTAATTTGAGCCATCCTCTGACCATCATTCAAGAGCATCCTTATGTCTAATATGATCACACACTGCCTCTACCTCTGAGTTCCCCTACTAATACTCCTCCACCTACTAAAAAAATACAAATACATAGTCATATGATAATGAAAAACTTGGACATCGCTCCCTATGACATTAATATGTATTTCTGCAAACTCCTCTATTCCTTTCTAAACATACTCATACACCTAATTCGTACATCCTTGGGACTTTTGACTCAATGCATCGACAACCACATTCCCCTTTATTAAGCTGTAATAGCTCTCAGTGTCACAATCTTAAAGAAAATCCAACCATCTCTATTGTCATAGATTCAAATCCCATTGAGTGAAAACATATTTCAGGCTTTTATGGTCTATGAAAACTACAAAATTCTCACCAATGAGATAGTTCTTCCATAAATTTAGCACAAACACAATCATCGCCACCTCTATATCATGGGTGGAATAGTTATGTTCATGGGGATGTAACTTCCTAGACCCATATGATATTGTTTCACTCTCATGTATCAACACACATCCCAATACCATATAGGACACACCAAAAAAACCTCAGACAATGCACCCTCCTTGGGAAACATAAGCATCAGATCACTGACTAACTTCTCTTTTAGGTAATCAAATACTGCGTAAAAACTGATCAGTCGACACAAAATTGTGGTCTTTCCTAGTCAAAGTTTTCAGTGAGGCTTCAACTCAATATAAAATCCTGAAAAAACCTCTAATAATATCCTATGAGACTAAGGAAAATACGAAACTCTACAACATTCTAGGGTGCTACCCAAGAAACAAACACCTCAACCTTTGATGTATCCACTATCACACCATACTGTGATGCCACATTTTTAAGGAAGTGAACCTCCCACATCTAGAACATACCCTTGTACAACTTCCCACTGAGCTGGTTGTGTTGAAGGACCAACAAAATAGATCTAAGATGATGGGCGTTCTTATCTTATAACTTTGAGTAGATCATGATATCATCAAGGAATACAATGATGAACTGATCTAATAAATCATAAAACATGGAGTTCAAAATCCCTATGAACATGGTTGGTGAATTCGTAACACTGAACATCATGACTACAAACTCAAAGTGATCAAACCATCACTAGAAGGCATTCTTATGGAGATCCTAATCCTTCATCCTCAATTGGTGATATCTAGATTGCAGACAGATCTTTGAGAACTAACTAGCTCCTCTCTACTGGTCAAACTGATCCTTGATCCTCATAAGAGGGTAATGGTTCTTGGTTGTTACCTAATTCAACCTTTGGTATTCTATACACATCCTCAAAATACAATTTTCCTTCTTGGAGAACAAAATTGGAGCACCCCACAGAGACACACCAGGTTGAACGAAGTCCATCTGTATCAGATCATCAACCTGTAAGCTCAACTTGGACAACTTTATAGGCACCATCCTATAGGGAGCCATCGAAATTAGAGATGCATCTGGTTTTATCTCTATCCCAAACTTGGCATCATTTCATGGGGGTAGGGTTATAACATCATCCAAAAAACATCTATGAACTCCTCCACAACCCTGGGAACACCCTCTATCATAGATTCTACCAACATCTCCACTAACTGAGACAAAAGAGTCTTTGTCTACCTTTCCCCTATCCGATAACCTTGATCTCTAATGAACACCACTCATTTTACCTCCACATCATAAAACAAAACTCTCCTTTAAAAGTATTTAATGAATACACACAAAAAATATAGCTAATACATGTTGTGGATAACATTATATGGTTTTATCTACGATAAGAAGAATCCCCCACTAACTAGTGTTTCAGAGTCACCATTCTACATCCCCAGAACACATAAAATAAGGAATTCTAACCTCCAACTTGTGTAGATAACACCAAAAGATATATAATAATCTCCACATCTAGTCCAAAAGCATAGAAAAATTTAGGAGAAACAAAGGAGTGATAGGTTCTCAAATCAAACAAAGTAGAAACAAGGGTTGAGGATAAACTGATCATGCCTCAAACAACTCCTGGATCTGCTAGCACTACCACCTCTAATGCATGTATCTGACCACACCCATATCTTTTTCACTCTATTTCCATCCTCTAATACCACACTCTTTCATAGGTACTTATGTACCTTTACTATCATAAGGATACCATCGTCTAACTCCAATTTTCCTCAAGTATTGAACAAGTGTCAAGGGTCCTTTCTATTGAAACTACGTCAATGAAAACTACTACTGATAAAAGGGGGATTGACTACCCATATGAAACTGGACTCCCTAAGTAGTCAAATATTGATCCTGGATGTTCCCATGTCCCTCGAAGACATATAATGAAAACAAAAATCCCTTGGAATGGGCTTGGAAAGCATATATCCCTAACGGATGGGGAAGAAACTATCGTATCTGGTTCCCCATTAAATGGAACCCTAACTGCCTGAACACCCATGACTCACTACCTAAATCTATACTCCTAAAAAGACCTAACTATACAATCTATCATGGCTAACCTCTTATAGAAAACAACCACTCATCCTTATCTTACTTCTTCTTCACTAACAGATGCCTAGGAATATTGAACAGGGTGACTACATACCTTATTTCTGGGCATAAATCCTCCTCCAAACACTACACAATTGTTCCCTCATCTAAGAAAAAATTAGGGGAAAGTGTAGTAGGTCCTTGAACCAAATCCCATGATACCGCACACTCAATATCCCCTACTAAAGGGATACTAGATCTTGCCTCTGGTCTTCCCTCATTTTAGATGATAAGAACTCCAGTTGGAACTCCCTCTGAAAGTCAGGCAATAATACATCTACCTCTTAACAGTCACTAAGAAAAATCATCCACCACTGACATGCATCTCCCCACATTAGACTAATTGATAATGGAACCCAGAAATCAGCCTATGTATGAATCAAAATAAAATAAATCTCTAGCTCCTCCAACAATCACACTTTCTCCATATCATAGATGCTCCCCTCATAATTTCCCAAACTCTATTTTTGAAAGGCATAAAAATCCCTCTATCATGCCTTATCCTCCTCTGTTAGATCAATATTATGATGATCAAGTGGATCATCCAACTGAACCTCAACTTCATGATCTATATAGGAATTATGAATAGGATCTAATCCTAAAAATCAATTAGAATAACCAAATATTGGTAGCATGGAATTTATCAAATAATATTTAATTAATTCATTTTATTTTCCCACAAAAAATAATTTTAGACATGAACACAAAAAATCATGATGCATTTACCTCTCCTAGGTCTCTACCCTAAAAATAGGTCCACCTAATTTAGTCATTAAATAAGAACATAGTCCATGTACTGGATCATATAGGCCTAAAAATCCGGTGTACAAACCGGTATCCCTTACCTATGTTAAGAACTAAGATTAACTACCATTGTTTCCCTACCAACCCATGAAAACCTCACAGTTCCTAACCGCATACTTCATCCTATATCTCAACCAAAACCTTTTATAACACTCTATCATGTCTCCCACACTCTAAAAATTCCTATCCCTTAATTCTTAATCCAATTAATTATCAATTAATTACACCTTTACAATATTCACTAATTTCAACAAGATTCTTTAAGAATAAGAACTTTCTAAAAAATAATAGCATTTTTATCACAATATCTAGCAAATCAAGAGGAAAACTATTATCATGTTATTAAGAATAAACAAGTGATTAATACAACCCAATTATTTATTAATATGGTTTTATCATTATTAGGTTAACTCCATTTCCATCCAAATGGATAAACCATGCTCAATTTATGTTTGCATGTAAATAAATAGAGAAGTAATGAATTCCCTACTTCAAAGGAACCAACATTCTTTACCTGAGAATGGGACAACTTTGTGGATCATGATCACATCTCCAGTAAGAATCTGCATCCCTCCAAGGATTCCATGATATATCCACACCAAAAAAAACAACCAAGAAAATCCCATTATAAACATGGAGATGATCTTCCATTGCATGGAAATATGAAATGGGAGGAACTGGATTAAAGAACAATGAGAGAAGAGGTAGAACAGACCTCAGATCATCAAGGATTAAATATGGGAAGCTAAGAATAGATCCCCATTAAAGGAATCCAAAACACCCAAAGGAAGGGTAGTTGATCTCCTAAAATTTGAGAGGATGTTTGTAGGGTTTTAGAAAACCCAAGGCCCTATTATTTATAGAGATGTGCTAGATAGGGGATTTACATGGTGTGAAACCCTTTCACATTGTGTAAATGTAGGGATTTTGATCTTGATGGAAAACTCATCACCTAAAAGGATTTAATTCGGAAAATTTTCACACTGTGTAACACCCTGTGAATTGGCCTCACAATCCATGAATTGAGAATAAATAGTGTGAAATATTTACACACTTCGAATTCTCCCTATATCCATATTTTAGTATCCAAACCCCTTGAGACTCACTTATCACCTCCTCCAAGCATCATGAGCTTAAATAACATGAAAAGGGTCATACTACATGGATTCATAACATTACTCGAATGGTCACATGGAGACTCATTTTAGTCTTGTCTTGTTTCTCTTTCTGATTTAGTTGGTTTGTCTTGATGTTGTATTCCTCAAGGATTTGTATCATTTTCTTCTATATTTTACTTTATTATTTTGACTTCTTTTGGTTATACATGATACTTTTTTGGTTGTTTGATGATACTCACCTTGTGTTGGGCCATCTTAGGTGATGTTTTTTTATCAAACTGGTCTAGTTTGTTGCAAAATGGTATCAAATATATTACCCAATCTGAAGTGATGTGACACTACATGGGTTTGATTCAGGGAGTTTGTTAAGATAAATCTAGGACATGTGAGGGCTTAAGAAGTATATGGTGAGTATGTTCTTGATCACCACCCTTCATAATTTCACTCGAGTTACCATAGATAGTCAAGATTTATTTTATTTGATTGATTTTTTCCACGTGTTATGGTCTAGTGTCGTGAATTATGATCCTAATTGGAACGTGTTAGTTTTCTTGAGAGTTTTACTAGATTTAGGGTGTAAAATAAAAGATTAATCAAGTGGTGAAGTTCATCTGGATGTCTTGACAAACCATTCAATGTCTAGGAACGTAGTTTTGAAAGAATTAAATGGATTATGGCACGCTTATCACATGGTCTCCAACCATATTTCTAGGTCAACCACGACTCCACAACCCTTTTAGTTTTTTTTTGCTTAGAACCCATTATTCTTGAATTCTATGAGTGTCTCTCATTTAAGGAAAAGGAATAAAGGTGGTTCATGTGATATGTTGATATCAATAAATAGTTTGACTAAAAATTATGGCATGCTTTTTTTGTGAAGGGATGGAATAACAAGTTTATTATCTTAAAAAAATCATGAAAATGATTTTTGTTTGAAAAGTGAAGAATTATTTATTTCTAGTGGAATTATGCTTGGCCTCTAGAACATGTTTTAGGAAATGATTTTTTACTCATGTAAACCTAAAAAAATTAGTTTTTGAACTACTTAAATATCTTGCATGATTGAATTTCACATTCTTTAATAATGTTTTCAATAAGATTTAAATGTTATAAAAACAATGGCTGTTTTAAACTTGTAATATAGAAGGGTTAATGGTTTCGGAAAGGGGAATGCTAAATTAAAAATAAGATTCCAACTTTTAAGGAAAACCATTTTTATAACCTTTTCAGTGAATGAAATTTTTTGGGTGTTTTAAGGGTGGTTTCCTTTAAAGGATTTCAAAAATAGAAAAACAACCCAAGAGGAAAATGAATCTTATTTAATGCTTTTTTTTGAAAGGTAAGAGGTTTCACCTTCTAAATGAGAATTTTTGAAATTTTATTCTTTTGTATTACTTTAGAAAGTAATAAAAGATGTTTATTTATGAAACCAAATGTTTGTGAAACTCCTTTTTAAGTGATTTTTAGAGGTTTTCAAAATGAACCATTTTTTTAAATATGTTTCTGCTCCATGAGTGGGTTTTATTTGAAGCCTAAATAAAAGAATTTTCTTGATTTTTTATATATATGTTCAGCCTAGACCTTTCTTATGAGTATGGGTTATTTTATGTACCCTAAAGAATATGAATGAATGGAGATCCCCTCTTGTGTGGTTTGATTGAGCCTTCCAGATATGTCTTGAGTTGGAGTTTAATGCCTTCCTTGAGAGTAGTGCTTTTTACTTATCTCTTTAGTCTTTCATAAACTCTGAATGGAGTGACGATTTTTATCCTTTATCTCTCACTATTTTAGTGAATGAAGGTTTTTTGATGAATCTAGATGATGTTCTTCTGTGACCTGATAATAGAATCATATGGGTTCGATTGAGTATATAGGTCCATAAGGACTGGTTTTCTTGGTTTTATTGTGTTCCTTAGGAAGCATGGAATATCATGTGTATCCTGATTTTTGTCTGCTAATCCTTTCAAGTTCTCATTCATAAGTTTTATAGTGATTTTATTTATGGGATAACCACGTTTTGATGTGATATTGATATCCTCCTTGGGCTACTTCATTGAGGGAAATGGTCATCCTGAGTTTCTTCTATCTCATTGTTTCTTTTCACTCTATTAACATTGTTCTATGGGCTAACCTTATGGTGGAATATTTTCCTTGGGATTAGTAATAATGACCTAGACTTAGTGAACCTTGGGTATGTTCATGGGTAATAGGATTTAATTCCATGAGTTGTTGGATGAGAGATCTAATAATGATATGTTTTTATCGGTTGGATAGTGGGGACCACCGGGTTGAGATTTCTAAACTAGAGTTACCATAAATGAGACTTCATGACCTAAGAATAGAGCCTTTTCATTTATCATTGAGGTAAATCTTAATTGGAACCATCTATGGGTTATGTGAGACATGGTTTATCTGGTGGTCTATCTTGTTCCTTTCCAAATATTACTAGGGTGGTTCAACTCGATAATCTTTTATACATTTATTGGGGATGGTTCCTTTTCTTATGATTGATCAAGTTTTATCTTGGCTAGTTTCACCCTATGAGAGTAGGTTTTTTCCCTTGATTAGTTTTTTAGATCTATGAGGTTTCATTTATGTGAAAATTGGAACCTTAGTTTCCTTATTTATTCTCTATTGTATTGATGCACCATCATGTTTTTGCACCATTTTAGATCAACTCTAAATGGTGAGGAGATCTATGTGTGGTCTCTATTTTATTTGAAGTTTCATGTTGGAAAACACTGGAATGTAGGACTCCTTTGAAAGGTTGGAAGTGGGGTTAGATTTAGCTCCATTTTTGGTTCATGCTAAGCCCGATTTGGTTTTTTATATGTCATTTTAAAGCCTCGGGAAGGGAGTTAGGTTATGCCTTGATGTTGGGAGATGGGTGACGTATTAAGGCTTTCTCTAATTATGACTTTGTTTATGATTTTTTTAATTTTAATTGAAATTCATTTATGTTGTTGAAAAATGGGTTTCACTAGAAAATGTTTTTGGTTTTAAAGAAAGTACTTAGGGATTATTTGTAAAATGAGGTTGGTTTCATGAAATGTTTTGGAAATAGTTGATTTCATTTGGGGATTTAGAAATAATTTTAGGAGTGATTTATTTTTCTAATCAAGTGCACACTGTGGTATCAAATATGGGTTTCTTATGGAAACCATCTATTTTAAAATTTATTTTGTGTAATTTTTGGGCTTTTACCCTTGGTTAGTATATTGTAAAAGGGTAAGTGATTTGGAAAATGTTTCAAAAAAGAAAGTGTTTGATTTATTTTCAAACATGGAATGGTGTTTTGGTTTTAAAACAAGTGGTTTTTGTTTTGAAATCATTTTTAAAAACATTTTTAAAATTAACCAAGTCGACCAAGGCCTTGTGGTTTGATTTTTAAAATGGTTTCCATTTAGTTTGGAATGAAGTAAGATCTGATTTTAATGGTGCCTTTGTTTTCAAAATAAGATTTTTCTAAAACCATTCTTGTTTTAGTGATGCATGTGTTTTTCTTACTTCTTAGAGTATTATGGCCAAGATTCCTCTAAGGTGGTGATTCTTTATTGGATCTTTTGGATATTATTGAGTCTAGTGGTTTAGAATTGTGAGCTTTAGCTTGATAGTTCAATCAGCGAGGATCAACTTTTCTTTGATACTCTTGTGTTCACTTGAGTTGAGAATATTTACTTGGTTATTTTTTGTGATATTTGAGGTTTTATGGATAAAATACCATTTTGGGTTTTGTGATCATTACATTTAGTGCAATTTTGGATTGAGGAAGCTATGGCCTAGTGCTTCTAGAGTTCTTATTTGGTTTCCCATTACAGGCAGTGTTCCTTTTCACCCGTGTGTGGTATATACCATGGGTTGGAATATGTTGGTTTACTTGGATATGGGTAGGAACTAGGGTGCATGCATGGATACTTAGTGTATAGTTTTGTTTTCTATAGGGCTATGAATATGACCGGGCTTTGTTTCCTATCAGAGTTATCACGGGGTAGTTCTCTAGGGATTTGGATCTAAACACCCTCGTCTTCCAATTAAGACCCTTAGGTTAGAGCCATGTCGTTTCTTTTAAAGGTATATTTTTCATTATGATATCCTTATGTGGATTCTATGTTTTTATAATATATTTTTCAGATACTCTTGGATGTTTCTAGGAGTAGTGCTCGCCTTATGGTTTTGAACCTATTGTGTGTGGTTGGATTTGGATAGTCAAGTTTCATTAATTCCCTTTAGATATTTTGGGAATGTGGTTACTCGGTGACTTTCTATTGTTTGTGGTAAGAGGTTTCAAATTTTTTTATAATTTTAATTCATTTCTAAATGGTGGGGAGATCAATTCTTGGTCTCATTCTCTTTTTGACCTGTACTTTGAATTGATATCCTCTATAAATAGAATGATTTTATGGTTGGGAGAATTGTGACACCCTCTAGGTTTTGGTATGCTAACTTTTTGATGTTTAAGAGTTTTCCCTTAAAGTATTGGTAGTTTTTTTAGGCAATTTGGAGTTTTCCTATAATTTTATAGGGTAATACACCATGGAGTGTATCGGATATGGTGTGGAGTGGGCTCAATATGGCATGGACCAATGGGCTATGGCATAGTGCCCTAGAGGAATAATTTTGATGCTTCGTCTAATCCCGACATGGATGTGGCGTAGGGACAGAAATATGGCATGGATCCTTGAGATAATGATTCTAGAGCTACTACCAATTTTTTCATAGTTTCACCATGGAGCAGAGTATGTGGTGTAGGCTTGCTACTAGGTTGATCCCTAAAAGTGTGGAGGCATAGGTTATGGCATGGACTTCCATGAGGGTGTGTTTGATGGTTCTTCTATTTTGGGGGGTAGCTGAGACATGATCCATGGGCTATGTCATATCATTTTCATGGCATAATAGGATCTAGGTGATGTATGCCTCATGGTTTCTAGAGGATATTTGGTCAGGGGTGATTATGGAATGGACAGGGGATCTATGGATTTGTCTGGCAGTTTTGTGGTGTGGTTTAGGAGGCTATTCCATTGTGTTTAACTTCCAAACTCCCTATAAATGTTTAAATCCAAGATATTATTTCAAATACCTATGAATCCCTTCTTGATTGGATATAACCCTAGGCTTTGGGAGAGTGGTTCTTTGTGATTTCTCCCTAATATTGAGGTGGGTGTCTCTATAAAAAGGTTCTAATTCATGATTTTCATGATTTTCTTATAAATTACTTTGAGTTATGGTATTAAATTGATTAATTTTTCATCAAAAAGGATTTTCTTCTTGATATATATGTTTTTAAGGGGTGTTTTCATGACCCGACACACTAGGTCCCACCTGGTTGGCGGAAGGCCAAGCTGTGACTACCCCAAGCCCGCCTCCATAGGCCAGGGACTGAAAATCAACACTAAAAGGCATTACTATAATGGGAGGCCTTTAAATAAGTATATTTATGCATGAAACCAACCATATCTATGAAGAACTACAGAGGAATGGAAAGAAAAAGTAGTAAAATATAGATTAATGACCATGCATGTGACAAACTCTAGGGAATATAACAGAGTACAACAACATAATCTAAAAAGTAAATGGAAAAAATACATGCCAACCAGAAAAAGATGTCCAAACCTGATAATAACTGTAAAATAAATTAAATACTGAGAGAGCCCAGCTCCGGATCTTTTTGACCCGACCACTATACATGGCCAAATTCACCCAGATATCCCTTATTATCCTCTATAATCATCATCGACCTATTCATCATCTTCATAAGACACGATGCATGCGGGAAAATCCAATACAGGGGTGAGTATATAAATACCCAATAGAATGCCCTAAAATATGAAGGGGGAAGAAATAGGAGACACGATAGAGGTAGAAATCTCAACCCATAGAATGAAAACCCAATACACATGTATACATATATATGCTCATAAAAAATATTAGTCCAGAGAGAAAATGGGATCACTATCTCATAGCTCAGCCCAGGATGATGAGTCTGCCTGCAACTCCAAATGTCTATCAATGATGCCCAACATCTCATGTGTTTATCTAAAGAAGTCGTATAGAGGACATGCACCCTTTTTCCATAGGGTAGAACCATCTACATGTGTAGAGGACTTGCAAACTAGTACGAATGGGGAGTATCATCTATATAATAAGTAGTATGGAGGACCCACATGCACTCATGATAGTAGATTACCCTCTCTATGTCTATACAACATGTATGGTGGACCCACACCCTAGTACAATAAAGGATTAACATCTTCATCAATAGAGGACCCTCACCCATATGCCATAGGGGAGTACCACCTCTCTGATGAGTACATAATGTATGGAGGACCCATGCTATGGTATGATAGGGGAGTACTATATCCATAGATAGAGGACCCACACCCTAATTCCACAGGGGAGTACCACCTCTATGATAAGTAGTATGAATGAACTGTACACTGATACAACAATAGAGTACCATCTCTATAGATAGAGGACCCACACATTGTCACTCCAATGGAGTAATGTCTCTATATATTCTCAACATGTAGGGAGGATCCGCACCATGGTACGAAATAAGATTATCCATATATAGAGGACCTCCACACTAATGCCACAGGGGAGTAAAACCATTATTTTAACTCTCGGATGATCCTTCCTGGTCATTGTCATCATCGAGCACCTCCTAAAGAAGCATCTTGTTCATAACATCTCACATTGTATCTCAAAATACACTATGAATGTTGTTATATTATTCTATATAGAAAAACATTCTGGATAGGATACTCTCAATCCAAAATCTAATTCTAAATGATGGATATGTGAGAAGTATAAGTTTCCTCAGTAAGAGGTACATGGCATGTAAGGGACCCACATGGCATGTGGTCCTGGTCTGCTACCTGTCCATTTCCCCTTTGGAACATGTCTTTCTATCCATGTAGTAGAACATTATGTGTAAGGGTACTAAATGAAATTTATTAGCCACCTACGGTAGAGTCATGTTCCCCTATTCATGCATGTGTCCTTCGGGCCGCAGCTATTTACCTGGTCGTGTGCTAGTACATGGCATGTTCCCATCTGTTCTTGTGTTTATATACTTCTGATGTACACAAAAAGCTACCATCACTAATTTAGATGACATTTTGGGTCCCCATAAAATGTGTGATATTTCATTCACCTGAAAACCTAGCCACCATAGATAGGGGGCTACAAATCATGTGTTCTTTAAACTACACAGTGTGTAGTTGGGTTTTTCACAAAATTCTATATTTGTTGTGCTGATCCCAAATCCACCTTTGGCATCAAAACATGCCTATAGTCTGCCCAAAATTGAAGGTGAAGGCCTTTATTCATCGAATCTTCCACTATGGTGGCTGGAAATTAGATTTTGATTCTCCCATATAGAGCTCGTATGCATCTTCACATCTCACTTTACCTCACTGATTCCTTATCCATGGTGGAATCCCCTATATCATGAAAATAATCACAATCCACCCCCAAATCATCAATTCGTTCATCGCATGAAAATTTTCCATGAATCTAGGGGTTTGATCGAGCTTGATCCCACCCAAAAAAGTCGAGCCATGACTCCATGGGCCAACATCGAAGAATTGTGAAGAAGGATGGGGGAAAAGCACAAAAATAATGGTACAAAAATTGATAATGATTTCTTGGACAATGAATATAAATTGGGGATAACTAGGGTGACAAATATGGCACAAAAAGGATAAATTGAATAAATAATCAAAATTAGATACACGAACTCATGCATAGGATATAAATCAGATGAAGATCAAAGAAATAGAATTGATCATGCTCAATATTTTAATTATAAGGGGAGAAATCCAAAAATGATAAGTCCTACCTAGATTCATATCGATCATTGGTGAAGAACATACTCATCAATGATTTGGGGAGATCTCTTGTGTTTTTTGTGCCTTGGTTTAGTTGGATCTAGAATCTCATCATTGTCTGGTTTTAATTCACCAATTATGGGTGGTATAACCTCCTCTCAATGATCCCAGGTTTATGCAGCTAACCTTGAATATTCACCATGACAACATAATTATAGATTATTTAAGTTTATGTTATTTAAATTAAGTAATTAAATTAATCAATTAATTTAATTTAAACACACCTACCAACAGTCATTTTAACTGAACATCCTGTGTCGACCAACTTTAGGTCACACTTAGGGTAAATCCCATGATCTGGACTCAAATGTGGTCTTAGATATTTAATTTGAGGCTCCTTTTATGATATATTCAATTTTTTAGAAAAAAAATTCTCATGATATAAGATACATTTAATATTTTTATAAAATTAATTCTTGGTTCACTAGGTCTTGAAATTGTGTGTTGTCTCAGTATCGAGCTCTAAAAATATTCCTTGATATATTTAAAAGTCTTACAAGAAAAAGGGTATCTACTTTATTCCCTCCTTCGATATTTTTATCCTCAAAAAGAAAAAACTAAACAAAAAAGTTTAGATATTGAGCCTACATTTGTCTATCGCACTCTGAGGAGCTCTCCTGCATGCTCCAATGCTGCCACGAAACACAAACCAAAATAACGGTTCATCTATATAGAATACTCTTCTGTTGATCCTAAATCATAACTGGGTGATCTACAAAGGTGGACCCAACCTTGATGTACAACTCACCCCAATTAATGGCATGAATGGGATCATGCGCATATCTCCTCAACTGTGACACATGGAAGATGTTATGCACCCTCTTTAACTGTTGGGGTAAATCAATCTGATAAAAATCATCTCCAACCCTATGCAAGATCTTGAATGGCCCGATGAACCTTGGGGATAGCTTACCTCCCCATTCAAATCTCTATAATCCTTGTAATGGGGAGACTCTCAAGAAAACATGGTCTCCTTGATCAAACTCCAAAGGTCTATGATGTCGATATTCATAAGATTCTTGTATTCTCTAAGCTCTCCTCATCCACTTGAAGATCACCCATACCTTCTCTACCATCACCTACACTATCTCTAGACCAACAAGATATGCCTCACCAATCTCATTCTAGCATAAGGGTGGCTTGTAGGGTCTCCCGTATAAGACCTCAAAATATGTCATGTTGATAGTAAAGGTATATCTATTATTATAATCAAACTATACTAAGGGTAAGTTATCCTCCCAACTCTGTCCAGATTCCAGTACACAATCCCTCGGTATATACTCCAATATCTGTATGGTGTGCTTAGTCTTCCCATATATTTGGTGGGGAAAGGATGTACTCATCCTCATATAGGTCTTTAATTCCTTCTACTAGCCTCTTGACAACCATGATGTAAACTGCACATCATGATAAGATACAGTTATCGAGGTAACCCCATTAAGGAAGATGATCTCTCGCATGTAAAACATTTCCAATCTATCCACCAGACTCTACTACCTGATAGAACGGAAATACATCGACTTTGTAAGTCATTAATCTATCACCCAAATTGTATCATAGACTCTCATTGTCTGTGGAATACCTATCATAGATTCCATAGATATGCCATCTCATTTCTACTTTAGGATCTCAAAAGAATGCAACAAACCCACTGGAACCTAGTGCTCAACCTTCACCTGTTAACATGTGAGGCACTAAGATACTGACTCATCCATGATTTTCCTCATTCCATCCCACCAAAACTTCCACTAAAGGTCTATATACATATTCCCCACATTGGGATGTATATCCAAAGGGGAAATGTAAAACTCCTCATCACCTCTTCCGGCATCATGAACAGGACCACCATCCATCCCTGGAATAAGATTACATGATTACCTCCTTTAGAAAATCCATCAAGTGAATCTCCTAAGGATATCTGGTAAGATAAGACCTCGAAGTCGATGTATCCTAATTGTGTCTCCCTCACACACTGGAGAATCAGAGGGGCCAACACCATTTTATAAATAAAAGTTTCACCCTCCTCCCCTATTAGGGTCATTTATAAGGAAGATAACTGTTTATATTCCTCATCTACCAAGTGAAAATAGGGCTTCCTACTAAGAGAATATGCTAACATGTTTCCCTTTGCAGGAGTATAGAATATATCAAATTCATATTCTTATAGGAACTCCAACTGGAACCTTTGTCTTAGGTTCATGTCTCTTTGCATGAAGACATACCCGATACATTGATGGTATGAGCAAACAATAAATCACTCTCCTGGAAGATAGTGCCTCCACATCCTCAAAGAAAATACCATCGCTACCAAATCTAGGTCGTGAGTCACATATTTCTGGTTAATGGGTCTCAAATGCCTCAAACCATATACGATCACTATCTACCTTTGTATCAACATGTATTCAAGATCGGCTCCAAATTCATTTCAATATACTATGTACTCTACACCCTCCTATGGTAGCATCAAAACAGGAACACTTGTCAGCCTCAACCTCAACTCCTAAAAGGATCTCTAGCATCGCTCAGTCCTAGTAAACAAATTCTATTTCCATGTCAGAGTGGTCAAAGGGGTTCAATCCTAGATAATTCTTCCACAAAACTCTTGTAGTTCCCTTCCAATACAAGAAAACTTTGTGCCTTCAACACGCTCTTAGGTGGCTCTAAAGAAATAATTGCATAAATTTTTTTGGGTCCACAGATAATTCATGCTCACAAATGACATGACTTAAAAAGTAAACCTCATGGATCCAAAACTGACACTTTTAGATCTTACTATAGATATTTTCCTCCTAAATCAAGTCTAGGACCATCCTTAAGTGATCTGTATTCCCATCCTCTAATACAGAATAAATGAGTATGTCGTCAATGATGAAAACTACAAATTGGTCCAAGTATGGCAAGAAGATTAGGTTTAACACTAAAGGACATCACTTGGAACTCATAGTGTCCATTGAAACATCATAATTCCATATTCAAAATATCATCCTCACAAACTATCAACTAGTGGTAGCTGGACCTGAGATCGATCTTTGAGAACCATGTATCATCTCACAAATGATCAAATAGGTCATCAATCCTTAGAAAGGTTTACTTATTATTTATCGTGTCCTAGTTAAAGTGATGATAATCCACATAAAGTCATAATCTCTTGTCCACCTTTTTTATGAAGAACACCAGATCTGCATAGGGGGACACATTGGGTATGATAAAACCCTTCTCAATAAGGTCCTCTAACTACACCCTCAGCTTCTGAAGCTCAGAAGGGGCCATATTATATTCCACATAAGATATTAAAGTGGTATTGGGGTGAAATTAAATGTAAAACTCCATATACTTCCTCATAGGTAGTCCCATATTGTCCTTGGGGAACACATCCATGAAATACTCCATGACTTGAGGAATCCATAAGCCCAAAGATCATATTGTGCCAAGGGTTAAACTTACAAACTAATGGGTGATGGGTTATATTTTCCTTTTTGTAAGATCCATGCACTTCACCATGATATCCCTATCACCCACAAAGGAGAAACTCACCAAATCAGTATGAAGTCATCTGACTTGACTATGGTGACATAAATATAGGATCAAATTGTGGACAACCAATCTACATCCAAGATTATGTCATATGGCCTCATCGTGAATAATAATAGGTCCCACAAAAAACTCTCTCCACTAAGCTATATCTTTCATTAATGAAAGATAAATTATATTGAATAAATATTCCCTATAGGAACCTCAAACTGAAGCTATTGAGATGATGTCTCAACTGGGATCCCCATCTCTTACACTAGAAGTAAGAAGGTGAAGGAATGACTTGCACCTATTTCTATTTGTACTATAGAAATTGTATAATAAACATAGATTATACCTGTAATAATCTCATAAATGAAGAGTCGTAAGTATCCATAGCCTGCAACTGGCCACAACCCCGACCGCTGGCTCCCTGAGCCTGGCGTGGGACACCTGGTGGTGGTAGTGGAAGTAGATCATAACATCTCCCATAACTCGAATATCCTACTTTGGGATCCACACCAACTCCTCTTCCATCTTCATCACCCTAGGGGCTTCCCTAGCCTCGCTTAAGAGATCCATGATCACAGTCCTGCCTCTATCATGGTGGTCCATATGCTATTTATCTTCCCTCTTTAGTACGTCGGGTTGGGAAATCACGTGCCATGTGACCTCACCCATCCCATGCATATCACCTCCCCTATCTAGGGTAACTTAGTCCTATATGTGGTCCCTAAATCACATAACCACCTACTTGAGTCTGTTCATGGGTATGCCTCTTGTTCCTCACCTCCTGTCACCTTTCAACCACTACAGACGACTCGGCTTTTGAATGCATTCTAATGGAACCAGTTACATGTCATACCTCATACGGGAATCTCTCTATTACTAGTTCCCACTCCAACACTCCAGAATATATTGGTATTCATAGGGGTAACATGATGGCATGGATATCTCTATGGGGAATCTACTCAAACTTCCATTCTCAAAAGTATCCATCCTAAATAATGTTGAGGGAGTATCTCATAAGGTTAGTGAACCTCGAGGTATACTTAGAAACTGTCATACCTCCCTAATTCAGCTCTAGTAGCTCATGAATACAAATCGAGTGCAAGTAAGATGGGTGTTACTCATCAATAAATAGCTATTAGAAGTCATTTTATGAAAGTGTCGACTCATCATGTATCTCCATGAATATACTCCACCAACACCTAGATACTCTTGGGAAAATATTTGAATCCAGTGCAACCACCTAATCAATCAGTCTCTGAATAAGTATGAAAACTTAGATAATCGACTATTGCCAATCCTCTGCCACTTGGGGATCTATCACACCACCGAACATTAGAAGCCTTTGGCATTGGAACTCATGGAGTGCGCTAAGGTTGTGTGTATCCTCAACCTACTCTACTGGTACAATCTACTATTTGGAAGGAAGGGGTATTTCTACCTACCCACCATGAGGAAAGATCTCATATGATGGCCCCTGAACTGAGGTCTCATCACTCATCATATTATTTTCATGTTCCTAAATCAGTAACCTAGAAGACTGTCTTTATAGAGACACCCTAAAAATTTAATCAGGACATACCATAGTCAAATGAGAATATATGTATATAGAGAGATGAATCAATAAGAAATGTCAAAAGAATCAATAATATATGATGCATGTGCTAAAATTCTCCCTGTAACCAATGTCTTGGTATTTTAAGTTGACAATTAGGTAGTCAAAATCTTGATAAATAGATACATCAGCTACCATACCACCATTGGATTCCCTAGCTGGGAAGATACACTTGATACACTTTGACATTGTTTCCCTAAGTTCCCAATAAAATCACATTAGGTTACGTAACTCCAAACATCATCCCGAGGTCAACCTCCCTCTATCTATTATGACCCAACCCACTAGGGCCCACCTAGCTGACAGAAGGCTGAGTTGTGACTACCCCAAGCTTGCCTCCATAGGCTAGGGGCTGGAAACTAGTGCCAAAAGGTATAACTACAATTGGAGGCATTTTCCTATTTACTTTAATAAAAACCCCCAACCATATCTATATTGAAGTTTAGAGGAATGAAAAGAAAAGACAGTAACATATCGAGTAGTGACCATGAATGTAACAACCTCTAGGTAATAAAATAGAGTATGACAGCATAATTCGAAAAGGAAAGCGAAAAAATGCATTCCCAACCAGAAAAGATGTCCCAACCTTATAATAAACAGAAAATAAAGTAAATTATAAGAGAGCTCACCTCCAGATCTCTAATCCCCAACCATCATTTGTGGAAAAATTCACTCAAGTATCCTCTATTCTTTTTTTTAATCGTCATTGACTTGTCTGTTGCCTATATAAGACATGATGTGTAATGACTTGAACTTTTATAAATAAAATTCCCCTTTAAATTTAATTAAATTTATTAGTATGAATTATGGTTATAGAAAACACATTCAATTATTTAGTTTTATTATATCCAATCGAATTTAAAAGTCCATAAATCATCATTACCATTAGTAATATATCCATTAAATAGTGATCACATGATTATTATAAATATAGGTTTTTAAATAATCCATTTAACATAGACAAATTATGTGATGGATTCAACTAGTAGTATCTTACCCTATAAAGCCCATTTATTAGAGATTTTGAGGGAGATAGTATCATTAGGCTCTTCCCTTGACCAATACTAAGCTGATATTAAAAAAACATAAGTATGGGTGAAACCATTTACATGATAATTTCAAACTAATCGAGATCATATCCCAAACTATGTACGTCGAATGACACTAAGAAAGTTTCATTGTCGCGCATTTTACCCTTAGAGAATTTATTGGTGTATTAAAGGGATATGCATCAAGACCCTTGAAATGTGAGTATGTACATTATTTTTTATAGAATAATGAATATGTTTTCATCCTATTATTATTACTTTATAAATTATTTTTATTTTGATACAATAAAACACAAATAGAATTTTAGCGTAATATTCAAATTCAATTAAGGAATTTATTTTGATGAATTAAGGTATTTTTAAAATAAAAAATAATTTAACAAAATAATTTATTAAATAATTTTTATGGAATAAAAATTATCATATAATTTTTATGAGGTCAAATGTAATTTTTATAAGGGTTCAAAAACTGTTATTTTCAAAAAACCCATCATTTATCAATAAATATCGATTCTTATTTTAAAAGTAAAAATACAAAAAAATAGAAAACTATTTTGACAAAATGAATATTAATTTTGGAATCAGAACATCAAAATTATCTGATGGTGAATTTTTCATAATTTTCTAAGATAGTTTAATTTTTGAGTAAAAATTAAATACTGTAAAAATATATGGTGTGTATTATGACCTCATAATGACCCAAAAGTGATGTAATAAATAATATAAAGGGTATATGCATCCAAATATATTTTATACATTAAAATAATGTCATTTTATGTTTATTTTATTAATTTTATAATGCCTTTATGAATCCTCCAAAACCATTAATACATTTTATGGTTTTAAAATCATTTCTTTAAGAGTGTGACTCACCTCCACATAAGAAAGGGTATTATTTTATTATGTTCAGACCTTTGAATTATAAAATAATTAAAACCACTCCCCTTTTTCATAAACCATGGGAAAAACCATGGGAAGGTTTTTGATTTTTTTGTTTTATTATATAGAGTCCAAAACCTAAGTTTGAGAAATGAAAGAATTCGCCACTCATTTCCTATATAAACTCACACAATCTCCCACTTATCTTCACTAAAAATAATTTATAATGTCCTTAATCTACCATACCCTCTATATAGTCCTCAAAACGTTCCCCCAAACTCTTAATAACCTCCTCCCATCCATTTTTAGTCACACTCTCAAGGTAAGGGATACTCACCTTCTCTTATTTATTCATGTTTTTTTATTATCTTATGTATTCCATTTCCAATTACTAATATTGAGATATATATTTCCATGTCCCTATTACTTCCCATTTTATTTCCAAATTATTAGAGACCCATTTCCCTCTCATCATCTAATTTTATGAATTTTTAAGAGACATCATTATGCGGCTGAAATTTCACCGCAGTTTTCCATACCAAAACAATTGTGTAGTGAATACCATACCCATTTCCTATAAAGGGTGTTCACCTATATACACTTATAATTATTTTAATTGGGAATTACATGTATTTATTCCAAACTCCTTGATCATGGAATAGAATATGACACTTAATCATGAGAATGAAATGAAAGTGACAGGTGCATCCAGAATTATATAGTGCACCAATGCATTGGGTAGTGTTTGGTCTCATGAGACGTCATTTTGGGATAGGGAGTAATACTAACTAATTTATGGAAATTTTTCCACCATTATGTCTTGGAGTTTTAGCCTTTACTTATGTCTATGATTCAGTGTTTTAAGTTGTTTCCACATTTCCCATGTTTCCTTTTATGTTTTCATGATGCCTTATTGAATATGTTTATGATTTTCACTCCTTTTAGGCTCATTAGTATGCCTATTTTATAACATATATTACTTTCTTAATTTATCAAAGTTTATTCCATTACTGGGATTTATATCTCAACCCTTTCTTATGTATGTCCCCAGGTTATTCGAGGTAGTTTTAATTACTAAAGAAATTTTCAATAAAGATGATGTATTTCATGATTTAATTTGTTATGTAATGTACCTAATTCATAAAAACACTATAATTATCAATATTTCTGGTTTTATTAAGTGAAATATTATATAATAAATCATGTTTTAATTTTTAATAAAGATAATAGTTGTCAAAGTTGGTATCAAAGGTAATGTTTGGTTATTTTTTGGTTTAGGATTAGAAAACTCTAGTTAAATCCTTAAGGATAAGACTAAGTATAAGAAAAAATCCCTACATTTTGGTAAGTATAGAGTATGTTTTTTATCAATAAAATAAATACCTATCTAGATACTATAAGTGCATATTGTAACACCCGAGACTTTTATGTTATATAAATCATCAAAGGAATCTTTTTCTATACAACACTTGCTTGGCTTGCTTTACACGCAATCACGACCTTCCTCGATAGCTTGCGTCGTACGCAATACGGAGTTTCACTAAACAACATTATGCTATTAAAACTAGCCGTTATGAATAGTAATAACCACTTTTTGGAATTTTATAAATTTTATTTTTCAAAATGGACTTCATTTTTGGACTCAGAATATCGAAATTAGCCTAGGGTGAAATTTTGGTATTTTTCTGAAAACTTTCAATTTTTGATGAATAGTGAAACCACTAAGTGGTAGGTTAAAAACTGAATTTTGCATAAAACTTAATTTTACCGCTTCTGTGAATGGAATTTCGAAAATCCGAGAGACACGGTTAATATCAAGGACTAAAATGTGGTTCAATGAGATGAAAATAATTTTTTGGTGAATAGTAACTTTTTACTTTTTTTACCGCGGTTAATAGTAAATAGGGTAACTAAGGGTAAATATGATATTAATATTACCCTAACACATGTCCTAATTCTATTGGACAAGTGTAATTCGACCAAAAACAAACTTAGGAATAAAATATGACCATTTAGGCCCACTTGGATTAGATTAGGACATCTATTATTAATTTATTTAAAGAAGGGTTAAAATAGTTAAAATCAAAGTTTAATAAGTAAACCATTTTTAATATGGGGTTATACATAAGATAAATTAGATTTTCAATATTCATTAGAAAGCTAAAAAGATTTCCTACATGATGGTAGTTTATTTGTAATTTTTAGACATCAAATAATATAATTTATATATGACACAAAGATGATGCAGTAATTATCTTATTAATGAAATATTGACAGAATTGATAATATAAATACCCAAATAAATGTAATTTAAGACTTTTTATGAATTACACTAATTTTCTAGGTTACTATGATATATTAGTGTTGATTTAATCAACTTGGTTCGAACATATAATTCTATTATGACTTTCACAAAAATCATATATCAAATAGTGTCAAAATTGACACAAAATAGTTTTTAAATCAAATATTATATTATTAATTGTTATTTTATTCCTAAAAATCTAAGGTTCGGCCAAATGACTTAGATAAGGATATATATATTAATAATAAACAATTTGGGGTTCGTTTGGCATGTTATAGTAAGTGTATTAACCATATAGTGAAGGAAAACAAAAAGACACAGTAAAAGTTAAAATAATTAACTTAGAGTTAAATCTAACTGATAAGGTTAAAATAATACCCTAAACTTGTCTAAATCCTATTGGTTGATAGGATTTCGACCCATCCCCACTTTATCTTCGAAATAAGACCCTTTGGAACCATTATAAACCGATTTTGACTTTAATATAAAATAATATTTTGAGATATTCCTAAGGTGCCCCTCTCCTCCCTTATAAAAGGGCACCTCCTCCCCCTCCTCCTCACACCAAATTGAGCACTCAAGCTCGGCCAACCCCTGCCATTTTCTCCTCTCCACTTCCCTAGAATAATCCTAGAGGTCCTGTTCTTCTCCAAAGACCAATCTTAGTTCCTTAAGTGGAGGATTCAAAGAGGCGTTCCAAAGAAGAGGTAATATCCATTACCGATCTTTTCAATTTCTTTCTTCTTCAACTTCTTCTTCTTTAGTTGTTTCATGATAAAGTAATAACATCAGTATTAATTACATACTGATATGTTATTATAAATATGAAACAACCCCATTTCACCTTCTATCCATCCTACGGAAAAATGAAATCACCACGCGTGCGTACGTACGGAATACCGTCTCCACGCCGTGGTGTAATCTATTTTCCACCACCACCTTACAAGGATGGGTATAATGGTGTAATGAGTAACTATTTATGATTATTATAAAGTAATATTGATACTGAAATAATATACATATACTCCAATACAATTCCACGATCATAGGAATGATATCATCACTCGTGCGTACGTACGGAATACCGTCTCCACGATGTGATGCGACTCGTTCTACATGATCTTCATTTCATAATGATTATATAAATGAATTGAATGAATGAATATGGTATATACTACACTAATAACATTCTGGAAATGAATTATCTATAACCTAAAGATAAGAATAAGAATTTATTCAACAAAACTCGCATAAGAACAAAAAGTTATAAAGACCCGAGTAACAAGTAACAATGAAATATTACTAACAAGAAGCTAATAATATGACCATATATGATATCATATCAATATATATGATTATGGAATAAGTCAATAACATTATTTAAACCATTATACAGGAGCTTCAGACACATACAAAGCAAATCGGACCTAAGGTAAGGGAAATATCACAATCTCATTTTTATCCGAGATTGTTTATTCGTAAGTATTTACTGGGGTGTATTTTATCATCCACATCCATGTTCCCTCAATATGAAATATTGTTTCCATCCACTTTCAATAGTTTAAATCCAATTTTACCCTTCAGTGAGTTTTTAGTAAAGAATATGAAAGGAATCTTTTGTCGTTTTTCCGTACGAGGTACTTTTTGACTTTTCCGACAAAAGTACGAAGAATGTTTTTTTTAACTTATACGGCATGAATGGATTTTTAAAACATTGTTTCCAAGAAGCTTCCTTTACAAGTTTTCAAGTTTATTTTTAATCAACTTCTTTTATTTTAAAGTTGTATGACATGTTATGAAAGGAAAAATGTTTTTGAAGAAGAAAGGATATTTTCCTCAACAATGGAGTTCAAGTGTTTTATCAAAATTATTTTCCATCTAAGATAATAAAGGGTTTTGTTTTATCCCTATTATTAAATTGATTTGTTCATGTTGTGATGGAATTAATTTTATGAATTCCTTTGTCTTATATGAATTGATTTATGATGTCATGATGTTTCAAGAATCCCATTTTTGTTACATGTGTTATGCGATGATGTATGTTTTATGATTATGTGGCACACATAAGAAAGGATTCATTATAAGACGGGTGGGACCTATATCTCCCTCCAATGCATTGGGTAAAGATTTTATATCTCATGAGATAGACATGGCTGGAACGGAAGGTTATTTCGGTTCAGTGATACAGGACTGAAACGAGGAGTGAACTCGGTTCAGAAAGGGACTTTGTCCACTAAGATAGTCTTGGCAATGAGTCATGACTAACAAGAAATGATTTTCCATGATTATGTGTGCATGCCACAAAGTTTCAAGTTTTATGTTATGATTATGGGGATCTCATTTTCACTTCTATGATTTATTCCATGTTAAGATATTATGATCTCTTTTGCAGGTTTTGATTTTCAAAAAGATATGATATGATTTTTATTTCCTTTATTTGCCCTTGCTGAGCATTTGAGCTCACCCTTTTATGTTTTCTTTTCCCCAGGTCAGGAGGATGGATATTAAGTAGAATATGCTAAAAGGGACCCTAGATATGATGAAAGAAATGGGAGACACTGTAGAAGATTTATGAACCAGTTGTTTATGTTTCCCAGTTTCTAAAGACACTATACCTATACGGTCCTTTGTGGTTTTGTCATATGTTGTAATAAGTGTGCTTCAATTTTGAAGTATTAACAATGGATGTGAAGTGTGGGTCGTTATAGTTGGTATCAGAGGAAAGGTATAGTCAACCTTTGGAAACTAGGATGTGAAAGCCTTAGTAAGAACCCTAAGGATAATTCTAAGCATAGTACACAATCTTAGTGTTTTAGAAATGGCCTTGAATAACCTAGGATAAGACCATAAGCATGAAAATTTTATTCTTGAATTATGTGGTTTCCTATTATAATTAGTGTTGCTCACACTATTCTTCTTGGTTTTAGTCAATGGCTGGAGCCCGAAGGAACCGTGTTAATGCGGAATGCGATGGGCAATGCAATGATTGTCCCCCTGAGAAACCAAACGATATGGGAGCTGGAATGCAAAATCTTGTAGCCATGCTCACACAACTTTCTCAAGCTATGAATCATGCAGGATTTCCAAACGAGCAAAGGAGGGAGCAACATTCTGTTGAATCCTTCATGAGGTAGCGTCCACCTTCTTTCAGCGGGTCTACTGATCCATTAGTTGCTGAACAATGGATTAGTACTACTGAAAAGATATTTTCAGTTCTTCAATGTTCTGAACATGATAAAGTCATCCTAGCAGTGTATCGTTTGGAAGGAGATGCTGATCAATGGTGGAATCTTGTTAAGAATACGAGGCAAAGGGATGAAATTGAGTCTATGGAATGGGACGAGTTCAAGAACTTATTTTTCAATAAGTACTTCCCTTGTATTCTCCGAACAAAGATGGAGAAAGAGTTTCTTGAACTGAAGCAAAGGGATGATGAATCTGTTGGTACCTATGAAGCAAATTTTACAAGACTGGCAAGGTACGCTTCTGGTATTATTATCTAACCTGAGAGTAAGATCGATCGATTATTTAGTGGCTTAAAACCAAGTCTTCGAAGGGCGTTAGCCATAAGAGACTTCAATAGCTACGAGGAAATCGTTCGATGTGCTCTCAAAGTCGAGATGGAGATTGGAGTAACCCATCAGTCACATGGGTTTGATAAGAAGAGGAAGATGGAATTCAAAGAAAAATCTAAAGAGCACACAGAAAAGAAGATGAGATTTTCCTTATGCTCAAAGTGTGGAAAGAAACATGGAGGGAGTTGTCTTAAAGGGACAAGTAAATGTTTTAAATGTGGAAAGGAAGGTCATCGGGAATTTGAATGCCGTGATAATGGGAAGAAGATGTCTAATGACGCAAACAAAGGAAGGGATACACAGAATGAACCTACAACACTTCAATGTTTCAAGTGCAAGGAGATGGGGCATTATGCCAATCAATGCCCAAATCCAAGGGTTGATGATGATGGTCGACGTCAACAAACTCTTAAAGCTAAAGACAAAGGAAAGTCACATGCAATTTCTATCAGCGATGTGGAGTACGATAACGATGTGGTGAAAGGTACACTTACCATCCACTCTAAAGTAGCAAATGTTTTATTTGATTCTGGATCCACCCACTCTTTTATTTCTGAAGACTTTTCTAAGGGTATCACCGTACTACCTCAACAATTAGATGTTGAGTTAGCTGTGACAACACCTAATGGCACATCAATCGCATCAAAAGTTTATAATTCTTCTCCGATCGAAGTTTTTGGGAAAGTGCTTCCTGCAAATCTTGCGATCCTTCCTTTAGTGGAATTTGATGTGATTCTTGGCATGGATTGGCTTTCTCTACATGGAGCTCATATCAATTGCCAAAGAAGGGAAGTCACATTTCATATTCCAGATCAATCTACGATCGTCTATCAATGCAAGGATGAACATAACCTTCCAGTGGAAATTTCTTCCATCTTATGGGTATTGATTCCACTAAATGAAGGTTATTTATCTCAAATGGTTGGTGAGAAACTCACGATTAAGAATATGCCCATTGTAAGGGAGTTTGATGATGTCTTTCCGGAGGAATTACCGGGTCTTCCACCAAATCGTGAAGTTGAGTTTTCAATAGAACTCGTACCGGGTGCTTTGCCTATTTCAAAGACACCTTATAGAATGGCCCCAATTGAGTTGCAGGAATTGAAGAAGCAACTCCAAGAGAATCTTGATAAGGGATTCATACGCCCTAGTGCGTCACCTTGGGGAGAACCTGTTCTATTTGTTAAGAAGAAAGATGGATCAATGAGACTCTGCATTGATTATCGAGAACTTAACAAGATCACTATCAAGAACAAATATCCTCCCCCACGCATTGATGACTTATTTGACCAACTACGCGGAGCTCAATACTTTTCCAAGGTTGATCTTCGTTCAGGGTATCATCAATTAAGGTTCAAAAGGGAGGATAAACCAAAGACGGCTTTCCGTACAAGGTATGGACACTATGAATTTATAGTGATGCCATTTGGTCTTACTAATGCCCCTGCTATCTTCATGGATCTAATGAATAGAGTCTTTAGAGACTATCTTGATCAATTTGTGGTAGTCTTTATAGACGATATTCTTGTCTATTCAAAGAGCAAGGAAGAGCATGAAGATCACTTGAGAATTATATTGAAGACCCTGAGAAAGGAAAAGCTTTATGCCAAATTTACCAAGTGTGAATTTTGGCTTCAAAAAGTTGCATTTTTGGGTCATATAATCTCAAAAGATGGGATATCTGTGGATCCAGCAAAAACAGAGGTTATCGAAAGATGGTCAAGACCAACAACAGTAACTGAGATCCGAAGTTTTCTTGGTTTGGGTGGATATTATCGACGTTTTGTAAAAGATTTTTCACGATTATCTAATCCACTCACCAAGTTGACTCGGAAAGGAGTTAAGTTTGTCTGGACAGAGGAATGTGAAGAGAATTTCAAGGAGTTGAAAAGAAGGTTATCCAGTGCACCTGTGCTCACACTGCCTTGTAGTGGAGAAAGGTTTGTGATCTACAGTGATGCATCCAAGAAGGGATTGGGGTGTGTTCTTATGCAAAATGATATGGTGATAGCTTATGCCTCACGACAGTTGAAAATCCATGAACAAAATTACCCAACACATGATTTGGAGTTGACTGCGGTAATCTTTGCATTAAAGATTTGGAGGCATTACCTTTATGGTGAAAGGTGTGATATTTATACTGATCATAAAAGTTTAAAGTATATTTTCACACAAAAGGAGTTGAATATGCGTCAAAGAAGATGGTTGGAGCTGATTAAGGATTATGACTGCTCAATCCATTACCACCCTGGGAAAGCAAACAAGGTGGCAGATGCATTAAGTCGACAAGACCATGCTATTTTATCCATGATGAGGATCACAAAAGATCCAATATTTATGGATTTACAAAGGATGGATCTTGGAATTATAATGGAAGGGGAAAAATCTTATCTTTCTCAAATGAATGTTCAACCATCTATACATGTGAAGATTAAAGAGGCACAGAAAGAAGATGTCGAGTTACAAAAGAAGGTGAGAAATGTTCCTAAATTCAACCTTGATTGTGATGGGATAATAAAGTTCAGGAATCGGGTTTGTGTTCCTCCCATCCCCGAATTAAAGAAAGAGCTGCTGGATGAGGCTCATAGTTCTTCATTCTCTATTCATCCTGGAAGCACGAAGATGTATAGGGACCTGAAAGAGTACTTCTGGTGGGATGGCATGAAAAGAGATGTTGCTGAATTTGTCTCTCGATGCTTGGTTTGTCAACAAGTTAAAGCTGAGAGACAGAAGTCTAAGGGGATGTTACAACCATTACCCATACCCGAATGGAAATGGGAAAACATCACTATGGACTTTGTCACAGGACTTCCTAAAACATCCAAAGGCAATAATGCTATCTGGGTCATAGTTGATCGTCTCACAAAGTCTGCACACTTCATTCCTATTAGAGAGGATTTCTCTCTAGATCAGCTTGCCAGGATATATGTAAAGGAAGTGGTAAGATTGCATGGAGTACCACTTTCTATTATATCTGATCGAGATCCGAGATTTACCTCGAAGTTCTGGCGAAGTCTTCAGCATACTCTGGATACAGAGTTGAGTTTCAGCACTGCTTATCATCCCCAGACAGACGGTCAGTCTGAGAGAACAATTCAAACCCTAGAAGATATGTTGAGAGCTTGCTCTATGGATTTCAAAGGAGGTTGGGATCAACACCTACCTTTGGTGGAATTTTCTTATAATAATAGTTTTCACTCCAGTATTCAGATGGCTCCTTATGAAGCTCTCTATGGAAAGAAATGCAGGACTCCAACTTGCTGGGATGAAGTTGGGGAAAGAAAGCTATTAGGACCTGATCTCGTTGATGAAATGGCAGAAAAGGTCAGATCTATTCAACAACACATAAGAGCAGCTCAGAGTCGACAGAAAAGCTATGCCGACAACCGAAGAAAAGACCTAGAGTTTGAAGTGGGTGATAAAGTGTTCTTACGAATATCTCCCTGGAAGAGGGTTATGAGATTTGGAAAGAAGGGGAAGTTGAGCCCTAGATATATCGGTCCTTTCGAAATACTGGATCGTGTTGGGAAGGTAGCTTACCGATTGGCGCTTCCACCGAATCTCTCTCAAGTTCACGATGTGTTCCATGTATCTCTCCTGAGAAAGTACATACCAGATCCTTCACATGTACTCAGCTCAGAAGTTGTACCGCTGGAGCAAGATCTTTCTTATGAAGAACAGCCGATAGAGATTCTGGATCGTAGCGAAAAAGTCCTACGAAACAAGACCACTCGCTTGGTGAAAGTTTTATGGAGAAACCACCAACTTGAAGAAGCTACATGGGAGCTTGAGGATATGATGAGGGAGAAGTATCCTCATCTGTTTGTTGCAAAGTGACGAATTTAGAGGGCGAAATTCTTTTTAAGGGGGGTAGAATGTAACACCCGAGACTTTTATGTTATATAAATCATCAAAGGAATATTTTTCTATACAACACTTGCTTGGCTTGCTTTACACGCAATCGTGACCTTCCTCGATAGCTTGCGTCGTACGCAATACCGAGTTTCACTAAACAACATTATGCTATTAAAACTAGCCGTTATGAATAGTAATAACCACTTTTTGGAATTTTATAAATTTTATTTTTCAAAATGGACTTCATTTTTGGACTCAGAATATCGAAATTAGCCTAGGGTGAAATTTTGGTATTTTTCTGAAAACTTTCAATTTTTGATGAATAGTGAAACCACTAAGTGGTAGGTTAAAAACTGAATTTTGCATAAAACTTAATTTTACCGCTTCTATGAATGGAATTTCGAAAATCCGAGAGACACGGTTAATATCAAGGACTAAAATGTGGTTCAATGAGATGAAAATAATTTTTTGGTGAATAGTAACTTTTTACTTTTTTTACCGCGGTTAATAGTAAATAGGGTAACTAAGGGTAAATATGATATTAATATTACCCTAACACATGTCCTAATTCTATTGGACAAGTTTAATTCGACCAAAAACAAACTTAGGAATAAAATATGACCATTTAGGCCCACTTGGATTAGATTAGGACATCTATTATTAATTTATTTAAAGAAGGGTTAAAATAGTTAAAATCAAAGTTTAATAAGTAAACCATTTTTAATATGGGGTTATACATAAGATAAATTCGATTTTAAATATTTATTAGAAAGCTAAAAAGATTTCCTACATGATGGTAGTTTATTTGTAATTTTTAGACATCAAATAATATAATTTATATATGACACAAAGATGATGCAGTAATTATCTTATTAATGAAATATTGACAGAATCGATAATATAAATACCAAAATAAATGTAATTTAAGACTTTTTATGAATTCCACTAATTTTATAGGTTACTATGATATTTTAGTGTTGATTTAATCAACTTGTTTCGAACATATAATTCTGTTATGACTTTCACAAAAATCATATATCAAATAGTGTCAAAATTGACACAAAATAGTTTTTAAATCAAATATTATATTATTAATTGTTATTTTATTCCTAAAAATCTAAGGTTCGGCCAAATGACTTAGATAAGGATATATATATTAATAATAAACAATTTGGGGTTCGTTTGGCATGTTATAGTAAGTGTATTAACCATATAGTGAAGGAAAACAAAAAGACACGGTTAAAGTTAAAATAATTAACTTAGAGTTAAATCTAATTGATAAGGTTAAAATAATACCCTAAACTTGTCTAAATCCTATTGGTTGATAGGGTTTCGACCCATCCCCACTTTATCTTCGAAATAAGACCCTTTGGAACCATTATAAACCGATTTTGACTTTAATATAAAATAATATTTTGAGATATTCCTAAGGTGCCCCTCTCCTCCCTTATAAAAGGGCACCTCCTCCCCCTCCTCCTCACACCAAATTGAGCACTCAAGCTCGGCCAACCCCTGCCATTTTCTCCTCTCCACTTCCCTAGAATAATCCTAGAGGTCCTGGTCTTCTCCAAAGACCAATCTTAGTTCCTTAAGTGGAGGATTCAAAGAGGCGTTCCAAAGAAGAGGTAATATCCATTACCGATCTTTTCAATTTCTTTCTTCTTCAACTTCTTCTTCTTTAGTTGTTTCATGATAAAGTAATAACATCAGTATTACTTAAATACTGATATGTTATTATAAATATGAAACAACCCTATTTCACCTTCTATCCATCCTACGGAAAAATGAAATCACCACGCGTGCGTACGTACGGAATACCGTCTCCACGCCGTGGTGTAATCTATTTTCCACCACCACCTTACAAGGATGGGTATAATGGTGTAATGAGTAACTATTTATGATTATTATAAAGTAATATTGATACTGAAATAATATACATATACTCCAATACAATTCCACGATCATAGGAATGATATCATCACTCGTGCGTACGTACGGAATACCGTCTCCACGATGTGATGCGACTCGTTCTACATGATCTTCATTTCATAATGATTATATAAATGAATTGAATGAATGAATATGGTATATACTACACTAATAACATTCTGGAAATTAATTATCTATAACCTAAAGATAAGAATAAGAATTTATTCAACAAAACTCGCATAAGAACAAAAAGTTATAAAGACCCGAGTAACAAGTAACAATGAAATATTACTAACAAGAAGCTAATAATATGACCATATATGATATCATATCAATATATATGATTCTGGAATAAGTCAATAACATTATTTAAACCATTATACAGGAGCTTCGGACACATACAAAGCAAATCGGACCTAAGGTAAGGGAAATATCACAATCTCATTTTTATCCGAGATTGTTTATTCGTAAGTATTTACTGGGGTGTATTTTATCATCCACATCCATGTTCCCTCAATATGAAATATTGTTTCCATCCACTTGCAATAGTTTAAATTCAATTTTACCCTTCGGTGAGTTTTTAGTAAAGAATATGAAAGGAATCTTTTGTCGTTTTTCCGTACGAGGTACTTTTTGACTTTTCCGACAAAAGTACGAAGAATGTTTTTTTTAACTTATACGACATGAATGGATTTTTAAAACATTGTTTCCAAGAAGCTTCCTTTACAAGTTTTCAAGTTTATTTTTAATCAACTTCTTTTATTTTAAAGTTGTATGACATGTTATGAAAGGAAAAATGTTTTTGAAGAATAAAGGATATTTTCCTCAAGAATGGAGTTCAAGTGTTTTATCAAAATTATTTTCCATCTAAGATAATAAAGGGTTTTGTTTTATCCCTATTATTAAATTGATTTGTTCATGTTGTGATGGAATTAATTTTATGAATTCCTTTGTCTTATATGAATTGATTTATGATGTCATGATGTTTCAAGAATCCCATTTTTGTTACATGTGTTATGCGATGATGTATGTTTTATGATTATGTGGCACACATAAGAAAGGATTCATTATAAGACGGGTGGGACCTATATCTCCCTCCAATTCATTGGGTAAAGATTTTATATCTCATGAGATAGACATGGCTGGAACGGAAGGTTATTTCGGTTCAGTGATACAGGACTGAAACGAGGAGTGAACTCGGTTCAGAAAGGGACTTTGTCCACTAAGATAGTCTTGGCAATGAGTCATGACTAACAAGAAATGATTTTCCATGATTATGTGTGCATGCCACAAAGTTTCAAGTTTTATTTTATGATTATGGGGATCTCATTTTCACTTCTATGATTTATTCCATGTTAAGATATTATGATCTCTTTTGCAGGTTTTGATTTTCAAAAAGATATGATATGATTTTTATTTCCTTTATTTGCCCTTGCTGAGCATTTGAGCTCACCCTTTTATGTTTTCTTTTCCCCAGGCCAGGAGGATGGATATTAAGTAGAATATGCTAAAAGGGACCCTAGATATGATGAAATAAATGGGAGACACTGTAGAAGATTTATGAACCAGTTGTTTATGTTTCCCAGTTTCTAAAGACACTATACCTATACGGTCCTTTGTGGTTTTGTCATATGTTGTAATAAGTGTGCTTCAATTTTTAAGTATTAACAATGGATGTGAAGTGTGGGTCGTTATACATATGGCTCTGGAATATATGTACATAGGGGTAAAATCCAAAAACGCTATGTTGAGCTAGACTTGATTGGGAACTAGTGCAAGATAATGGGCCTTATTGTGCACCTAGTTTGAAACTCTTATGGGATATTCTTTGGTAAATTCATAATCTCATTATGAATCATTATTAAGGGAACAAAAAATACCCATAAGAATATATGTTAGGAAATAGATCATGGATAACATAGATTAAAGGCTGGAAATTAATAAGTTAAGAAATAAATGTAATTTATAAGTACTACCTTTAACTTCATTGGATTCCACATTTTTGTGTTTAATAGTTTAAAAATACTCATCCCTAATTTTACTTTTATTTTATACAATGGCTAGAAATATGAGGAATCAGGTAAAAAAACAATGCGAAGGACAATGTGATGACTGCACCAACGAGATGTCTAAATTGATGGGAGCATGATTCATGAACATTATGATGATAATATCTCATATAAATTAGGTTATAAATAGAAACATAGATTAGGAGGAGTGTCCAAATCCCCATAATAGAGAACAAACTTCAATTGATACCTTTATATGACAAAGGCCTCTAACTTTCAATGGATCATCTAATCCCTTAATCACGAAACAATGGATTAAATCCATTGAGAATATTTTCTACATACTTAAATTTTATGAGAAAAATAAGGTTCTAATAGTTGTTTATCATATGAAGGGAGAATCTTATTATTGGGGGGACATTCAAAAAAATATAAAGCATAAGGAATTGATCAAAGTGATGGTGTGGAAGGAATTTTGGAAAATGTTTTTTAATAAATATTTCCCTCACACTTTTTGAATTAAAATGGAAATGGATTTCTTTAACCTTAAGAAAAATGATGAAAAATCTATTGGGGTGTATGAGTAAAACTTCACAAGACTTGCATGATATTCCTCCATATTTTTCATTAACCTTGGATACAAGTTTGATTACTTCTTTTGTGGGATAATACCTAGTCTATAAAAATCCATGGCAATCCAAGACTTTGATATCTATGAGGAAATTTTTTGATGTACCCTCAAAGTAGAAATGGAGACGTGAAAATCTCAAGGGTATCATAGGGATAAGAATTAGAAAATGGAGTTCAATTCTATAATCCTGATAGAGAAATGTAATGGTGATAAGAAATTTCAACATCACACTTTTCAAAGGTGTGGAAAGAAGCACCCTAAAAATTTCCCAAGTGGGACAAGTAGATGATTTAGGTTTAAGAAGGAAAGACACTTAACAAGTGATTGCTGATAAGATAAACCCAATAATGCGATGGAGGAAATGAATTCTCTAGTAAACCCTCAATGCATTGTTCATTAGTTCAACTATAAAGAACTAGGGAACTTTGAAAACCAATGAACTAAGAGAAGGGTTTTCAAAGACAACCAATAACCTCCAAGGTAGTAAGGAAGAGAATTTTCTATCACAACAGTTGAGGTGGATCCCAAAAATTAAGATATATATTTAGTGGAATTTGATTCAATTCTAGGCATGTATTGGATTTTCCCATATTGATCCAATATAAATTGCCATGATAAGGAAATCACTCTCTATATCGTGAATCGACCCTCAATTCTGTACAAAGGAAAGAATGAGGATGCATCTTCTTTAGAACCAACATCTCAAACATGGATATTATTTCCCTATGAGAAATAATATCTAGATTAAATTATTGAGTCTAAGTAAATAATCATACTTGAAGACATTCCCATCGTGAGGGAATACACTAATGGGTTTACTGAAAAATTGTTTGGTCTTCCTCCTAGTCAAGAGGTTGAATTTTCAATCGAGCTTATACTCGGGGCATTAACATTATCCAAGACTGTATGAAATGGTTGTTGTGGAATGTGAGGAGATGAAGAAACAACTACAAGAGAATCTGTATAAAGGTTTCATACACCCAAGTGCTTTACCATGGGGTCCATCGGTCCTCTTTTTTAAGAAGAGGGATTGGTCAATGCGCATTTTCATTGATTATCATGAACTCAACAAGATCACAATAAAGAACAAGTATCCTCTACCATGGATTGATGACATTCCCTATCAGCTACATGTGGCACAATACTTATCTTTGTTGGATCTACGGTCGGTATATTACCTTGTTAGGGTGAAAAAGGAGGATACCCCAAGATTTCTTTTCATAAAAGGTACATGAACTATGAGTTCATAGTAATGCCTTTCAGAATCACTAATGATCCAGCAATCATCATGGACTTTATGGATATAGTATTTAAATATTACTTCAACAAATTTGTTGTTGTCTTTATAGATGATATTTTAATATACTCGAAAAGCAAAGAGGAGCATGAGAAGCATATGATCATTGTGCAAAATAACTTATGAAAGGAGAAACTTTATGTTAAGTATAGAAAATGTGTGTTTTGATTGAAGGATGTCTCATTCTTGGGAATATCATCATAAGAAACATAATATATGTTGACCCTTCAAAGATATAATCAATTGAAGGATGGTCGAGGATAAAATTTGTGATAGATATTCATAGTTTCCTTGGATTAGCTAGGTATTATTGTTCATTTATGAAACAATTATCATAATTGTCAAGCCCTCTAACCAAGATAACTCATAATGGAGTAAATTTTTCCTAGAATGATGAATGTTAAGAGAGATTAAAGGAGTTGAATAAGAGTCTTATCATTGAAACAGTACTCACACTACACACAAGTGGAGAGATTTTTGTATATTCAGTGATTCTTTTAAGAATCTATTCAGCTATGTGTTAATGAAAAATAAAAAAAAATGATAGCATATTCTTCAAGGAAGTTGAAATTTCATGAACAAAACTACGCAACACATGATCTAGAGTTGGTTGGAGGGATCTTCACTTTGAAAATATGTTGGTATTGTCTCTTTGGGGAGATGTGTGAAATATATAAAGATAACAAAATCTTCAAGTATATATTCACACAGAAAAAGATTAATATGAACCAATAGATATGTTTAGAGATGATCAAGGACTATGACTACTCAATTAACTACCATTATGAGAAAGAGAATAAAGTGGTATATGCTTTAAGTAAAAAGGATCTACCAATTTTATCATTGATGAAAATTTAGAAGGATCCAATCTTCACAGATTTGAAAAGTATGGACATGGGAATCATAAACGAAGGAACATCATCAATCCTTTCACAAATTATTTCTCAACTATCCCTTATAAAAAGGATAAAGGATGCTTAGAGAAATGATGTGGGAATTCAGAATAAATTATAAACTATAAAAAAAGGGAAATCCTAAGATTTCAATGGTAATGAAGAGGGAGTTGTAAGATTTGGTTCATGACTATGTGTACCATCAAATCTTAAGCTAAATAAAGATCTATTGGATGATGCACATAGTTTGACTTTCTCTATCCTTACAGGAAGCACAAAGATGTATTGAGATCTTCAAGAGAACTATTGGCAGTACAATATAAATAAAGAGATCACATAATATACATCAAAGTGTCTAGTATGTCCAAAATTGAAGGCTTAAAGACAAAAGTCCATGGGGATGATGAAACCGTTACCCATACCTACATGAAAATGAAAAAACATCACCACGGATTTTGCCATTGGTCTTCAGAAGACATCAAGAGGAAATAATGCTATATGGGTTGAGGTAGATCATCTTACAAAGACTACGCACTTCATTGAAATTCAATAGTACTTCTCACTCAATTAACTTGAAAATATATAAATTAGAGAAGTGGCGAGGATGTATGGAACACTACTATCAATTGTATCTGATCGAGATCCAAGATTTAACTCTAAGTTCTAGAAGAGTCTTAAAAATTCTATAAATATAGAGCTAAACTTCAGCATGAAATATCACCTTTAAAATAATTTTTGATCTGAGTGGACTATCCAAACACTTGAGAACATGTTAAGGTAATGCTCAATTGACATCAAAGGAGGATGGGATCTACATCATCCTTTGGTTGATTTCTTATGAAATAGCAGTTTCCACTCTAGAATAAAAATGGATCCCTATGAATCCCATTATGGGAAGAGGTTCATAAAACCTAAATGTTGGGATGAAGTTGGGGAATAAAAATTTCTAGGTCCTAAAATGGTCATGGAAATTTTGGAAAAGGTTAAAACCATTCAGCATCACATCAAGGCTACTCAAAGTTGGCAAAAGAGCTATACTAACAATCATAGATGATACCTCGATTTTAATGTTTGAGACATGTTATTCTGATGTATATATCCATGGAATAAATTCATGAGATTTGAAAATAATGGAAAGCTTATTCCAAGTTACATTGGCCCCTTTGAGATCCTTGATCACATCAGAGCAGTGTCCAATCGACTAGAAATCACACCCAACCTATCTCAAGAACATGATGTATTTCATGTATCCATCTTGATAAATTATATATCATACCCCTCACATGTACTCAATCTAGTGGGGGTACCATTGTAGAATTATCTCTCATATGAAGAGTAGTTGGTAAAGGTCTTAGATCATAGAGACAAAGTTCTATGAAATAAGACAATTCACCTGGTCAAAGTGTTGTGAAGAAACCACAAGTTTAAAGAAGAGACATTGAAACCAGATGAAGGGATGAAACAAATTTACCCTCATCTGTTTTAGTGTGGGAAATGAAAATTTTTCGAGTGAAATTTCTGAAGGGGTAAGATTGTAACTACCTGAACTTTTATAAATAAAACCCCCTTGCAATTTAATTAAATGTGTTATTATGCATTATGGTTATAGAAAACACATACACTTATTTGGTTTTACTATATACAATCATAATTAAGAGACCATTAAGAATCATTACCATTGGTAATATAGTTGTTGAACAGTGATAACATGATTAGTATAAATATAGGGTTTTAACAAATCCATTTGGCATGGACAAAGGAAGTGATGACCTCAACTAGTAGGATCATACCCTATGATGCTCATTTATTGTAGATTTCTAGGGATACAAAATCACAGGGATTTTCCCTTGACTAATCCCAATCTAAGATCCAATAAATTAATTATGAGGGAAACTGTTTACGGGAGAAGTTCAATCTCATCAAGATCATGGCCCAAACCATGTATGCCGAACCACCCTATGAAAGTCTCGTCATTGTGTACCTAATCCTTAGGGTGTTTGCTCGTGTATTAAAGGGATATGTATCAAGACCATAAAAATATGAGTATTTATTTATTTTATATAATAATGAATATATTATCATCTTATTATTATTAATTTATAAATAATTTTTATTTTGATACAATAATACACAAATAGAATTTTGGGTAATATTCAAATTCAATTAAGGAATTTATTTTTGATAAATTAAAGAATTTTTGAAATAAATAATATTTTATTAAATTATTATTATTAAATAATTTTTATCAAATATAAATAATAATATAATTTTTATGAAGTCAAATGTAATTTTTTTTAAGGGTTTTAAAACATTTATTGTCCAAAAAACTCAACATTTCTCAATAAATGTCTATTCTTATTTTAAAAGTGAAAATATACATATTTATAAAAAAATTGATAAAATAAATATTATTTATAGAATAATAACATCAAAATTATCCAACAGTGAATTTTTCATAATTTTCCGAGACAGTCGAATTTTCGGGTTAAAATTAAATACCATATAAATATACGGTGTGTATTATGATATCATAATGATATAAAAGCGATGTAATAAATACTATAAATGGTATACACGACCAAATATATGTTTTTAATTTAAAATAATGTTATTTTATGTTTATTTTATTAATTTTATAAGTCCTTTATTAATCCTCCAAAACCATTAATATATTTTATGGTTTTAAAATCATTTCTTTAAGAGTACGACTCACCTCCACATAAGCAAGGGTATTGTTTTATTATGTTCAGACATTGTAATTTTAAAATAATGAAACCTACTCTCATTTGGATGAAACCATGGGAAAAACATTGTAAGGTTTATGGTTTTGTTTATTTTATTATATAGAGTCCAAAACCTAAGTTTGAGAAATGATAAAGAATTCCCCACTCATTTCCAATATAAACCCACCCAAGATCAAAATAATCTTCACTAAAAATCCTGGGATCACATAATTAATCTCCCTTCCCTCTCTATATTCATCCAAAGTTTCCCCCAATATCTCAATAATATCCTCCCAACCATTTGGAGTCACACTCTCAAGGTAAGGGGTCCTCACCTTCTCTTCTTTATTCAAGTTTATTTATTATCTTATGTCTTCCATTTACAATTTATAATGATTATATATGTCTTTAAATGTCTTTATTACTACCCATTTTATTTAAAAATTATGAGAGGCCCCTTTTTCTCTCATCATCCGATTTTATCAATTTTTAAGTGATGTCATTATGCTGCCAAAATTTCACTGTGATTTTCCATGACAAAACAATTGTGTAGTGAATACCATACCCATTTCATATCAAGGGTGTTCACATCTATACACTTATAATTATTTTACTTGGTACTTAAATGTATTTATTCCACACTCCATTATCGTGAAATTAAATATTATGATGAATTAATCCATGTTGTATGATCTATGGGGCACACTTAAGAATGAGAATGAAATGAAAGTGATGAGTGCACCTAGAATTATATAGAGCTCCAATGCATTGGGTAATGTTTAGAATCATGAGAAATCATGTTGGGATAGATATTAAACATGATTCCTTTATGGTACCTTTTCCCACCATTAATTATTGACATTTTATCCTTGAATTGTTTTTATGATGTAGTGTGTTAAGTTCTTTCCACATTTACCATGTTTCCTTTATGTTATAATGATGTATCATTGTACATGTTTATGATTCTCACTCATTTTATGCTCAATGGTATTCCTATTGTATAACATGTATTACTTTCTTCATGTTATTCTATCTTCATTCCCTTACTAGGATTTATAGCTCACCCCTTTCTTATGTATGTCCTCAGGTTATCCCATGTAGTTTTAAGTACGAGCATGTTAAAGAAGTTTTCAATAAAGATGGTGTATTTTCTGTTATAATTTGTTATGAAATGTACCTAATTCTCAAAGACACTAGACTTATCTATATTATGGGTTTTATTAAGTGTAATGTTATGTGATAAATCATGTATTAATGTGTAATAAACATAAGGGTTTTTATATGACATGTGCACAAAAATCCCATGTAGTGGTGAGTATATACATACCCAGTAGGACACCCCAAAAGATAAAGGAGGAAAGCAACAGGATACATGAAAAAAGTAGATAGCTCAAACATATCAAGAAAACCCAACACATAGGTATACATATATATGATTGTAAAAAATATTGTTCAAGAGAGAAAATGTTATCTTCATCTCACAGCCCACCTCGGGGTGATGAGTCTACCTGTAACTCTAAAGGTTCATCAACGATGCCCAACATCTCACATGTCTCCCTTAATAAGTCATATGGAGGACCCGCACCATGGTACCATAAGGGAGTACCATATCTGAGTATATAGGACTCACACCCTAGTAAAATAGAAAAGTATTTCCTTTATGATAAGTAGTATAGAGGACCCGCATGCTATCATGATAGTAGTGTATCGTCGCTATGTCCATACAACAATTATTGACGAGCCACACCCTGGTACGATAGGGGAGTACCATATCTATCAATAGAGGACTCATTCCCTCATGCCATATTAGATTACCACCTCTATGATAAGTACAGAATGTATGGATGGCCCACACCCTAGTACGATAGGGTATTACTATCTCCATTGATAGAGGACTCGTGCTCTGATGTCATGGGGGAGTACCACCTCTATGATAAGTAGTATGGAGGACCCACATGATGATATAATAAAGAAGTATCATCTCCATGTATAAAGGACCCACACACTATCACTCCAGTGGAGTGTCATATATATACCTTCTTAATGAGTATGTATGTAGAGACCCGATGCTTATCATACATGGACATTACATTACATTTGCGGAATACTTAGTACATAACAAAAACACACACACAAGGATCGTAATAGTTTAGTGTCTTTGGAAACTCGGAATAAAATCTTCTAATCGTGGTGAAAGATCTTCAACATCTCCCATAAAGATCTTCCTTTTTTTTACCTAAAACCTTTCTTTATATCCTGGGGAAAAGAAAACATAAAAGGGTGAGCTCAAATGCTCAGTAAGGGTAAACAAAATAAATATCAATCACATCATATACATAAGCACATAACTTTTTGAAATCTTAACCTGCAAAAGAGATCATAATTTCATAACATGGGGTAAATCATGGCAGTGAAATGTAATCACAATAATCATAACCTAAAACATGAATCTTTGTGGCATTAACACATAATCATAGAGAATCTTTTCTTGTTAGTCAAGACTCATTGCCAAGACTATCTTAGTGGACAAAGTCCCTTTCTGAATCGAGTAACCCTCGTTTCAGTCCTGTTTCACTGAACCGGTATAACCTACCGTTCCAGCCCTGTCTATCTCATGAGATATAAAATATTTACCCAATGCATTGGAGGGAGATATAGGTCCCACCCATCTTATGATGAATCCTTTCTTATGTGTGCCACATAATCATAAATCATACATCATCTCATAACCCATGTAATAAAAAATGGGATTCTTAAACAACATGACATCATAAAACAATTCATATAAGATAATGGAATTCATAAAAATGTTTCCATCACAACATAATCAAATCCATGTAATAATATGGATAAAAACATAACCCTTTTATTATCTTAGATGGAAAATAATTTTGATAAAATACTTGAAATGAATTCTTGAGGAAAATTTCCTTTCTACTTCAAAAACACTTTTCCTTTCTTAACATGTCATACAATTTTAAACTAAAAGAAGTTGATTAAAAATAAACTTGAATACTTGTAAAGGAAGCTTCTTGGAAATATTTTTTTTAGAAATCCATTCATGCCGTATAAGTTAATAAAAAAAATTCTTCGTACTTTTGTCGGAAAAGTCAAAAAGAACCTCGTATGAAAAACGTCAAAAGATTCCTTTCATATTTTTTTACTAAAAACTCACCGAAGGGTAAAATTGGATTTAAACAATTGTAGTTGGATGGAAATAATATTACATATTTAGGAAACATGGATGTGTATGATAAAATACACCCCAGTAATTACCAAAGTAAAAACAATCTCAGATAAAAGTGAGATTGTGATATTTCCCTTACCTTAGGTCCGATTTGCTTCGTAAGTGTCCTAACCGCCTGTATAATGATTTAAATAATGTCATTTACTTATTACAGAATCATATTCATTGTTATGATATCATATATGGTTCACTTATGACTTTATATTACCCGTTCTTTTGTAAATTCCATGTTAAAGAGCGTTTTGGGTAAAATTGTTTCATTTGTCGTCCGTGTTTTGACTTGTAATTATTCATATGATTACTTAGATCATGATTACTTAATTCCAGAACATATAACATGATTTATATATATATATATTCAGGATATACATATATATAATAAATCATTAAATGGAAAGAAATACACCGTTCATGGATACGGTAGTCCGTACGTACGCATTAACGCTGTTTTCGTTTCCTTATTGAATTGAATGGAATTAAGTACATGACATACATATAAATATATAAATAAATCCAGTATCATTATTATGTCATATATTTAATTAGTACATATTATATATACTTTATAATCATTCTTAAATGGTTAACATGGAGAATGAATCTCATCGCGTCGTGGAGACGGTAGTCCGTACGTACGCACGAGCGATGATATCATTTCCATAAATATTGAATTGAATTGGAGTGGATTATACAATATATCAGAATCAATATGATGTTGTAATAACTATGTATAGTTATTCTTTATACCATTATACCCATCCATGTAAGGTGGTGGTGGAAAATAGATTACACCACGGCGTGGAGACGGTATTCCGTACGTATGCACGCGCGGTGATTTCGTTTTCCGTAGGATGGATAGATGGTGAAATAGGTTTGTTTCATACTTATAATAACATATCAGTATATTAGTGATACTGATGTTATTACTTCATAATGAAACAACATAATAATAAGAAGTGGAAGAAGAAATAAAGATGAAAGAATTGGTAACGGTAATTACCTCTTCTTTGAAGCGCCTCTTTGAGACCTCCTCTTAGGGCATGAAAATTGGTCTTTGAGGAAGACCAGAACCTCTAGGATGTTTCTAGGGAAGTGGAGAAGATATTTTGGCAGGGTTTGGCCGATATTGAGTGCTCAAAGTGGTGTGAGGAGGAGGGGGAGGAGGTGTCCTTTTATAAGGGAGGAGAGGGGCACCTTAGGAATATCTCAAAATATTATTTTATATTAAAGTCAAAATCGGTTTATAATGGTTCCAAAGGGTCTTATTTCGAAGATAAAGTGGGGATGGGTCTAAATCCTATCAACCAATAGGATTTAGACAAGTTTAGGTTATTATTTTAACCTTATCAATTAGATTTAACTCTAAGATAAATAATTTAACTTTTACCGTGTCTTTTTGTTTTCTTTCACTATATGGTTAATACACTTACTATAACATGCCAAACGAACCCCAAATTGTATATTATTAATAAATATATCCTTATCTAAGTAATTTGGCCGAACCTTAGATTTTGAGGAATAAAATAACAATTAATAATATAATATTTTATTTAAAAACTATTTTGTGTCAATTTTGACACTATTTGATATATGATTTTTGGGAAAGTCATAACAGAATTATATGTTCGAACCAAGTTGATTAAATCAACACTAATATATCATAGTAACCTAGAAAATTAGTGTAATTCATAAAATGTCTCAAATTACATTCATTTGAGCATTTATAACGTCAATTATGTTAATATTTCCTTAAAAAGGGTAATTACTGCATCATCGTTGTGTCATAAATAAATTAATTTATTTAAAGTCTAAAAATTATAAATAAAATATAATTATGTAGGAAATCTTTTTAACTTTCTAATGAATATTTACAATCGAATTTATCTTATGTATAACCCTATATTAAAAATGTTTTAGTAAATAAACTTTGATTTTAACTCTTTTAACTATTCATTAAATAATATAATATTAAATGTCATAATCTAATCCAAGTGGACCTAAATGGTCATATTATATTCATAAGGTTGTTTTTGGTCGAATTACACTTATCCAATAGAATTAGGACATGTGTTAGGGTAATAGTAATATCATATTTACCCTTAGTTACCCTATTTACTATTAACCGTGGTAAAAAAGTAAAAAGTTACTATTCACCAAAAATTATTTTCATCTCATTGAACCACATTTTACTTACTGACATCAACCGTGTCTCTCGGATTTTTGAAATTCCATTCACAGAAGCGGTAAAATTAAGATTTATGAAGAAATTAATTTTTTTAACTACCACTTAGTAGTTTCACTATTCATCAAAAAATTGATGTTTTTCAGAACAATGCCAAAATTTCATCCTAAGCTATATTTCATATTCAGAATTCAAAAATGAAGTCTATTTTACCAAATTCATATCATAGAATTTGCATTAATTAATTTTATAATTAAATCCCGCTGTTAAAACAAATAGCGTGTTTTTAAGAAACAATATCTATCAAAAGATTGACACTTGATTATGTCTGGTTTAAATGTGAAATTACATCCAATGACCAACATTGTATTAAATTGTAAAAATATATTCTAAATATACTTTAAAACCACTAAAATTAATGATTTATCGCTATTAAATATTTCGATTAAAAAAGTTGTTTTTAATTATAATTTAGTAATTTTCACTATTCATCAGAATATGAAAGTTATCCGAAAAGTACCAAAATTTCACCTTAGGCTAAATTCGATACTCCGAATCCAAAAATGAAGTCCATTTTGAGAGTTAAAATTTCTAAAATTTAAAAAGTGGTTATTACTATTCATAATGGCTAGTTTTAATAATATTTTAATAGCATATCGTTGTTTCGTGAAACTCAGTATTGCGTACTACACACGCTATCGAGGAAGGTTGCGATTGCATGTAATGCAAGGCAAGTCAAGGATGCATGTTGTGCAAGCTCCTTTTTGTGTTGCGTAAAAAGAATATTTTTCATAAAATCTTGGGCTGTTACATTCTACCCCCCTTAAAATGAATTTCGCCCTCGAAATTCGTCGGGGTTATAAATGGTTTACTATTCGAAAGTTTCTTTAATAGAAACCCACATCGTAAAAAGGAATATCAAAAACAATCTTTAAAAACAAAAGTATGAAACGTAACGGTTACCCAAATAAACTAATCATTGGGTTTCCACATAGGTGAAAATATGGATATGGAAGAGAAATCTAACCATCATGTTCTGATGGAGAGTGGTAGAGAACATGGCTATGGAAAAGCCAGTAATCACAAATCCATATATTTGTGATGATATAAGGTACCATCTGATTCATCAGGTATAATATCACTAGGACAACATTTTTGGTTTTCAAGATCATTTCCCTAAAGTTGAAAATTTGAATTAGAATAAATACTTACTTTATTTTGGTACAATCTCACTGTTGTTCGTGCCTTGAACAATTTCCACTTCATCTCTTAAATAAATGAAGTTGAATTTGTTATTCATGAAGTGTTAGCAGATCATGTGATAGAATGACGGGTCATTCCATCTGTCTCAAACAAAAGGTTAGCAAAAATTATATGCATAAGTCGATCTATAGTGAGATTAATCATATATGGTTCCTAAAATGGACTTATACTTCATATATCATACTGCTTAATATAATAAAACTAGTTTCTATTAAACAGGGACTTCATGTAGGTCAGTGGTAGGCGATAAAGGCCAGTCGCACTTCGGTTGTGGGTTCGATTCCCACAGCCTCGTCCGAAGCGATGGGCTGTCGCCCGTCCTGCAGGTTGTCCTTTTTCCAAAACTATATAACATCCCATCAATAATATCGAAAAAACAAACAATACTAACTTATGTCCAACATAATCCATTCCAATCTTTAGGCTTATCCATAATACTGCAGTCGACTCTCATAATATAGTGAAAACGATTACCAGAGATTTAACACCATCGTCGATCCCCATATATCATAAGATATGTTTTGTTGGTCACATTCCAAACATTCAAAGTCCTTAATCGTGTATTCTCTTGAATACCTTAGTGAAAACATGAATGCAGTTAAAAGTTAACACTTTTCACATACCAAAATCCTCAAAATTCTATATACTCAAACTTAGTCCTTATATCAATCATGAGCTCATGAATACTGTTAAACATTTCATTTTATCGTTTTCCCTTCATTATGCACATAATATCTCAATCACTTTGAATACCACATTAGACCAATACATAAATATTCCAATATTCCATGATACAACATTATTTTGGAATCCCATTACATAAACACTTAATCATACCACCACATCGTTGTCATATTCAACATTTCTAATAGTGATCGCATGTAACTTCCCTTTGTCCTTTGCCTTAAGCGGTTGCTCATGTCGATCATCACTAACCCTTGGATTAGGGCATTTATTAGCATAATGCCCCATTTCCTTGCACTTGAAGCATTGAAGTGTTGGTTGTACGTTCTCTGCAGTGTTTGCTTTATTCACTTCATTAGAATCCCTTTTTCCATTACTTCGACACTCAGCTGCTCGATGACCTTCTTTTCCACACTTAAAACATTTTCTAGTCCCTTTAAGACAATCTCCACCATGCTTCTTTCCACACTTTGTGCATAAGGAAACATTCATCTTCTTTTCACCATTATTCTGAGATTTCTCCTTGAACTCCATCTTTCGTTTCTTGTCAAACCCATGAGATGGATATGTAACACCAACTTCCATTTCTACCTTGATAGCATAACACACAATTTCTTCATAGCTACTGAAGTCTCTTATAGCTAATGCCCTTCGAAGACTTGGTTTTAAGCCACTGAAAAATCGATCAACTTTACTTTCAGGTTGGATGATAATACTAGAAGCGTACCTTGCAAGTCTTGTAAAATTTGCTTCATAGGTACCAACAGATTCATCATCCCTTTGCTTCAGTTCAAGAAACTCTTTCTCCATCTTTGTTCGGAGAATACGAGGGAAGTACTTATTGAAAAATAAGTTCTTGAACTCGTCCCATTCCATAGACTCAATTTCATCCCTTTTCCTCGTATTCTTAATAAGATTCCACCATTGATCAGCATCTCCTTCCAAACGATACACTGCTAGGATGACTTTATCATGTTCAGAACATTGAAGAACTGAAAATATCTTTTCAGTAGTACTAATCTATTATTCAGCAACTAATGGATCAGTAGACCCACTGAAAGAAGGTGGACGCTGCCTCATGAAGGATTCAACAGAATGTTGCTCCTTCCTTTGCTCGTTTGGAAGTCCTGTATGATTCATAGCTTGAGAAAGTTGTGTGAGCATGGCTATAAGATTTTGCATTCCAGCTCCCATATCGTTTGGTTGCTCATAGGGACAATCATTGCATTGCCCATCACATTCCGCATTAACACGGTTCCTTCGGGTTCCAGCCATCGTCTAAAACCCCAAAAGAATAGCATGAGAGGCAAAAATCATGCTAGGGAAAACAACATAATAAAGGGGTAGTACCCTCAATATCTAACATCTTAGGTTAAATTCGAAGATCGTTAGCACAATTCTAGGACTATAACCTATACGTATACTTAACCTTAGAGACATCCCTAGACATACCTTAGAAATATCTCTAGTGATCTCACTAACGTTTTCGCATCCTAGTTTCCAAAGGTTGACTAAACCTTTCCTCTGATACCAACTGTAGAGACCCGATGCTTATCATACATGGACATTACATTACATTTGCGGAATACTTAGTACATAACAAAAACACACACACAAGGATCGTAATAGTTTAGTGTCTTTGGAAACTCGGAATAAAATCTTCTAATCATGGTGAAAGATCTTCAACATCTCCCATAAAGATATTCCTTTTTTTTACCTAAAACCTTTCTTTATATCCTGGGGAAAAGAAAACATAAAAGGGTGAGCTCAAATGATCAGTAAGGGTAAACAAAATAAATATCAATCACATCATATACATAAGCACATAACTTTTGGAAATCTTAACCTGCAAAAGAGATCATAATTTCATAACATGGGGTAAATCATGGCAGTGAAATGTAATCACAATAATCATAACCTAAAACATGAATCTTTGTGGCATTCACACATAATCATAGAGAATCTTTTCTTGTTAGTCAAGACTCATTGCCAAGACTATCTTAGTGGACAAAGTCCCTTTCTGAATCGAGTAACCCTCGTTTCAGTCCTGTTTCACTGAACCGGTATAACCTACCGTTCCAGCCCTGTCTATCTCATGAGATATAAAATCTTTACCCAATGCATTGGAGGGAGATATAGGTCCCACCCATCTTATAATGAATCCTTTCTTATGTGTGCCACATAATCATAAATCATACATCATCTCATAACCCATGTAATAAAAAATGGGATTCTTAAACAACATGACATCATAAAACAATTCATATAAGATAAAGGAATTCATAAAAATGTTTCCATCATAACATAATCAAATCCATGTAATAATATGGATAAAAACATAACCCTTTTATTATCTTAGATGGAAAATAATTTTGATAAAATACTTGAAATGAATTCTTGAGGAAAATATCCTTTCTACTTCAAAAACACTTTTCCTTTCTTAACATGTCATACAATTTTAAACTAAAAGAAGTTGATTAAAAATAAACTTGAATACTTGTAAAGGAATCTTCTTGTAAATATTTTTTTTAGAAATCCATTCATGCCGTATAAGTTAATAAAAAAAAATTCTTCGTACTTTTGTCGGAAAAGTCAAAAAGCACCTCGTATGAAAAACGTCAAAAGATTCCTTTCATATTTTTTTACTAAAAACTAACCGAAGGGTAAAATTGGATTTAAACAATTGTAGTTGGATGGAAATAATATTACATATTTAGGAAACATGGATGTGGATGATAAAATACACCCTTGTAATTACCAAAGTAAAAACAATCTCAGATAAAAGTGAGATTGTGATATTTCCCTTACCTTAGGTCCGATTTCCTTCGTAAGTGTCCGAACCTCCTGTATAATGATTTAAATAATGTGATTTACTTATTACAGAATCATATTCATTGTTATGATATCATATATGGTTCACTTATGACTTTATATTACCCGTTCTTTTGTAAATTCCATGTTAAAGAGCGTTTTGGGTAAAATTGTTTCATTTGTCGTCCGTGTTTTGACTTGTAATTATTCATATGATTACTTAGATCATGATTACTTAATTCCAGAACATAAAACATGATTTATATATATATATATATATATATATTCAGGATATACATATATATAATAAATCATTAAATGGAAAGAAATAAACCGTTCATGGAGACGGTAGTCCGTACGTACGCATGAACGCTGTTTTCGTTTCCTTATTGAATTGAATGGAATTAAGTACATGAAATACATATAAATATATAAATAAATCCAGTATCATTATTATGTCATATAATTAATTAGTACATATTATATATACTTTATAATCATTCTTAAATGGTTAACATGGAGAATGAATCTCATCGCGTCGTGGAGACGGTAGTCCGTACGTACGCACGAGCGATGATATCATTTCCATAAATATTGAATTGAATTGGAGTGGATTATACAATATATCAGAATCAATATGATGTTGTAATAACTATGTATAGTTATTCTTTATACCATTATACCCATCCATGTAAGGTGGTGGTGGAAAATAGATTACACCACGGCGTGGAGACGGTATTCCGTACGTACGCACGCGCGGTGATTTCTTTTTCCGTAGGATGGATAGATGGTGAAATAGGTTTGTTTCATACTTATAATAACATATCAGTATATGAGTGATACTTATGTTATTACTTCATAATGAAACAACCTAAGAAGAAGAAGTGGAAGAAGAAATAAAGATGAAAGAATTGGTAACGGTAATTACCTCTTCTTTGAAGCACCTCTTTGAGACCTCCTCTTAGGGCACGAAAATTGGTCTTTGAGGAAGACCAGAACCTCTAGGATGTTTCTAGGGAAGTGGAGAAGAGATTTTTGCAGGGGTTGGCCGAGCTTGAATGCTCAAATTGGTGTGAGGAGGAGGGGGAGGAGGTGTCCTTTTATAAGGGAGGAGAGGGGCACCTTAGGAATATCTCAAAATATTATTTTATATTAAAGTCAAAATCGGTTTATAATGGTTCCAAAGGGTCTTATTTCGAAGATAAAGTGGGGATGGGTCTAAATCCTATCAACCAATAGGATTTAGACAAGTTTAGGTTATTATTTTAACCTTATCAATTAGATTTAACTCTAAGTTAAATAATTTAACTTTTACCGTGTCTTTTTGTTTTCTTTCACTATATGGTTAATACACTTACTATAACATGCCAAACGAACCCCAAATTGTATATTATTAATAAATATATCCTTATCTAAGTCATTTGGCCGAACCTTATATTTTTAGGAATAAAATAACAATTAATAATATAATATTTGATTTAAAAACTATTTTGTGTCAATTTTGACACTATTTGATATATGATTTTTGTGAAAGTCATAACAGAATTTATGTTCAAACCAAGTTGATTACATCAACACTAATATATCATAGTAACCTAGAAAATTAGTGGAATTCATAAAAGGTCTCAAATTACATTTATTTTAGCATTTATAACATCAATTATGTTAATATTTCCTTAAAAAGGGTAATTACTCCATCATCATTGTGTCATAAATAAATTAATTAATTTAAAGTCTAAAAATTATAAATAAAATATAATTATGTAGGAAATATTTTTATCTTTCTAATGAATATTTACAATCGAATTTATCTTATGTATAACCCTATATTAAAAATGTTTTAGTAAATAAACTTTGATTTTAACTCTTTTAACCATTCATTAAATAATATAATATTAAATGTCATAATCTAATCCAAGTGGACCTAAATGGTCATATTATATTCATAAGGTTGTTTTTGGTCGAATTACACTTATCCAATAGAATTAGGACATGTTTTAGGGTAATAGTAATATCATATTTACCCTTAGTTACCCTATTTACTATTAACGGTGGTAAAAAAAGTAAAAAGTTACTATTCACCAAAAATTATTTTCATCTCATTGAACCAAATTTTACTTACTGACATCAACCATGTCTCTCGGATTTTTGAAATTCCATTCACAGAAGCGGTAAAATTAAGATTTATGAAGAAATTAATTTTTTTAACTACCACTTAGTAGTTTCACTATTCATCAAAAAATTGATGTTTTTCAGAACAATGCCAAAATTTCATCCTAAGCTATATTTCATATTCCGAATTCAAAAATAAAGTCTATTTTACCAAATTCATATCATAGAATTTGCATTAATTAATTTTATAATTAAATCCCGCTGTTAAAACAAATAGCGTGTTTTTAAGAAACAATATCTATCAAAAGATTGACACTTGATTATGTCTGGTTTAAATGTGAAATTACATCCAATGACCAACATTGTATTAAATTGTAAAAATATATTCTAAATATACTTTAAAACCACTCAAATTAATGATTTATCACTATTAATTATTTCGATTAAAAAAGTTGTTTTTAATTATAATTTAGTAATTTTCACTATTCATCAGAATATGAAAGTTATCCGAAAAGTACCAAAATTTCACCTTAGGCTAAATTCGATACTCCGAATCCAAAAATGAAGTCCATTTTGAGAGCTAAAATTTATAAAATTTAAAAAGTGGTTATTACTATTCATAATGGCTAGTTTTAATAATATTTTAATAGCATATCGTTGTTTCGTGAAACTCAGTATTGCGTACTACACACGCTATCGAGGAAGGTTGCGATTGCGTGTAATGCAAGGCAAGTCAAGGATGCATGTTGTGCAAGCTCCTTTTTGTGTTGCGTAAAAAGAATATTTTTCATAAAATCTTGGGCTGTTACAATGTAGGACTCATGCCATGGTATGATAGGGGAGTACTATCTCTCTATATAGATGAATCACACCCTAATTACATAGGGGAGTACCACCTCAATCTAAACTCTTTGATGATCTTTCCTGATCACTAACCTCATAAAGCATTTCCTATAGAAGCTTCATGCTCAGAACATCTTGCATCCTCTCTCAAAAGACACTACGAAGGATAGCATCATGTTCTACATGGAAAAATACTCAAGATAGGCTACTCATAGGCTAAAATCCAAGTCCAAACAAAGGATATACGGGAAGTAAATTTTCCTAAAAAGGAGTTACATGATGTGTAAGGGACCCACTCTTCTACCTAGTCATGTCCTATCCAACACATGAATCATTGTCCATGTAGTTCTACAAGATGTGTAAAAGTATTGCATGGCATGTCTCGGCCACCTCTGGCTGAACCATGTTCCCCAGGTCATACTTGTGTCCTTCTGGTCGTGTTTGTGTACCTGTTTGTGTGCTAGTACATGGATTGCGCCTAGCCATGTCTATGTCCAAGTACTCCTATAATACAAACCGGTCCACCATTACTTAGTCACATGGTGTGTGGGGGCCCCACATAGTGTGTGATATTTAGCTCACCCAAAACCCTAGTCACCATAGCCAGGGGCTGCACTCTGGGTTTTCTTTAGACTACACGATTTATATTCTAGTTTTTAAAAAATTCCAAATCCATCATGCAAATCCTGGATCTCCCTTAGCCATCAAAAAACGCTTGTAGGTTTCCTAAAATCGATGGGGAAGGCCTTTTGTCATCAAATCCAGCTCTCCAGTGGCCAGAAATCGGATTCTGATTCTCCCACACAAAGCTCGCACATGTTGTCACATCTTCAGTCATCACTTGTTGAATCAATAGATATATAATCCATTGAATAATCAATTGTGTCCTGAAAATCATTGCAATACACCCCCAAATCATAAATCCATTCATTGAATGCAAATCTTCCATGAATTCAGGGGTTCAATTGAACTCAATCCCACCCAATAAAATCAAACTGTGGCCTCATGGGTCAAAATCAAAAAAAAATGAAGAACTATGAGGGAAAAGTAGAAAAATGAAGTTAAAAAAATCATTTTCCAAGCCTTATTGAGAAAATAATATTAATTAGGGATAAATAAGTTGACAAATATGGCACAATGAAGATAAATTGAATAAATAACTAAAATATGATAAACGAGCTCATACAAAGGTTGTAAACCATATGAAGATCTATGAAATAGAATTGATAATGCTCAATATTCTAATCATAAGGTTTGTAATACACAAATTAAGAGTCCTACCTAGATTAGGATCAATCATTGATGAAGAATGTTCTTTCCAATGATGGGGGAATATCTGTTGCATACACTATTCCTTGGTTCACTTGGATAGGGAAGTTTGTTGTCACCTGATCTCAATTCACTAATAATGGGTGGTAGATCCTCCTTTCAAAGATCCTAGTTTTATGTGACAAACTCTAGAAGTTTTCCATAATAATTTATTTATAGAGGATTTATTTTTAGGTCATTTAAATTAAATAATTAAATTAATCAATAAATTTAATCTAAACACACCTTCCAACGGTCTCTTTATCTGAACCTCTCATGCCAACCTATTTAGGTCACACCTAGGGTAAATACCATGCTCTGGACTCAATAGTTCTCTCATATTTTTTATTTGAGACTTTGTTTATGAGATATTTCATTTTTTTCTGAAAACATTTGTGCATGATATAAAATATTTTTAATATTTTTATAAAATTAATCCTGGACTCACCGGGCCTTACAAATGTGCATTTTCTGAGTGCTTTGATTCAAAAATATTCCTTAATATATTTCAAATTCTTATAAGAAAAAATAGGGTCTCTATAAGTTTTTCTTTAAAAACACAATTGAGCACATTTTGTGATGCGATGAAATGACTTAAGGTGGTTTTGATTCTAAAATGGCTTTGCAAGCATGGGAGTAGAAATCCTTCATTGTGAATGTTTTGAAAAATTAATTAAGGGGTGTTTTGAAATGGAAAAGTATTTTTAGTCATGAAAGTGGTAATTATTTTTTTTGAAAATGTTTTATAAATTTTTATCAAGGTTTTAAAATGGTTTTTGAAACCTAGCACATTGAAACCTTGGGTGCATTAGGAAATGGACATGTCACCTTAGTGTGTGTGTTTCACTGCTAGGGGTTTTCTATAGATCCTCGTTATGTAGTGACTAGATAATTATTATCTTGATATAGACATATTTAGTGATAATTAATATCAATTGGATCTATGTTGTGCCCGATTTAAGTTTATTTTTGTGTATGAGTGCCTATTACCATAGGCTAGAGCCCAAATGTTGTTATTTGTCATTTATACTTGGTTTTACACATGAAAGTATATTTCATGGTTAGAATATCACTATTTTATCATATGGTGTATCCAAGTATGGTTTTGATTATGATCACATGTTTTATTAGATACTTTTCATACTCCTTGTGTGAATATGAAAGGCTTTTATGAAAAAACCAAAGGATGTTCTGCAGAATGGTTTTATCTAATGAAAAGGATTTATAAATTGGATTTCTTTTAAATTTGGAGCTAACATTTTCATTGAATTAAACTTTATATATATTCTTTGGTGAAATCCTACCAGTTTTTGTGCTCACACCCTGCTTTTGCCTTTAGAAATTTGTAGATGTGGTTTTGTAGGACATGGGTAAAGGTAAGGGAATCATGTAGTTCACTGTATTCTCTTGAGTATCATCACCTTCTTTGTGAGATGGGTTGAAGTTAACTGTTTTTCACATGGAGACTCATTTTAGTATTTTCCATTTTCTTTTTATGGTTTATCTTCTTTGTCTTGACATTGTATGTGTCATGGATTTGTATCATTTCCTTCCATGTTTTACTCTGTTGTTTTGACTTCTTTTGTTTATACATGATACTTGTTTGGTTCTTTGATGATACTCACCTTGTGGTGGTCCATCTAGGGTGATTTTTTTTATCTACTTAGGCTAGTTCATTAAAAAAGTGATACCTTGATATAAGGAACTTTGATTCAGACGAACTAAGGGGTTAGACTCTTTAAAGGAAAAGAAGAGAGGGTCAGGGGAGGGCTTGAGGTAGGCTAGGGTTCAAAGGAAGGGAAAAGAATTTGAACCATAGGAGGTTGGGTCCCCAATTTATATATAAATCTCATGTAGCCTTCACCTCAACATGGTCACCTCTAACTAGGCCATGGTGGCCGCTAATCAAATGTAGACCTGGATCTCCTCACGAGATCTTCAAATATTGGGTATTTTAAAAAATACCTTGAAAATATTTTTGATTATCACCACACCTTTCACCATGGCATGGTGTAAAGACTAAATTCATTCACCTCCTACGCCAATTACTACAATTTTCTAAGCTATTTTCTTCACTCTTTCTCATAGGATCACCTATAAGGCACCACAACTAGCACCATACCCACTTAGAGAATCTTTATAGATACCTTTTTACATAGGGTTACTACCATACCAACACACCCATCTGAATGGACAGAAAATTCATTTCACTATTTGTAGTGCACTAAGCACCACAAAACCAACTCCAAATGGCCAGACACACCCTCAGCCCCAACCAAACGTCAAAATTGCCACCACCACACCCACTACCATGGTGTGGTGTACCCTTAAATGGACAAAACTCAACTTCGAGCTTCCATAATGCAACCAAACTCTCTCACGTGACCCCCAAGCCTTGGAAAAATATAAAGGAAATGTTTACGACATTACACAATAATACTATCACCATTGAAGTCCCATGTTGTCACTAGTATGAATATTAAGGTTGGATTAACATTTTATGTTTCTCCTTTAAGTTTGTTGAGTCTCCACATAAAAAAAAACTTCACCCTTACTAACATGGAAATCAAGGATATTTTTCTTCTAATGACTGGTAAGGAACCTTAAATTTTGAGGTTATAAAAAGGAATTGGCAATAATGTACAAGACACATCTCAAGATAATTAAATGAAGCATCATAAATTAAGAAACACATTGAGAAAAATAATCCAAAATCATTATTTCTATTCTTATTGAAGAAGAAAACTATTGAAAACAAATGAGAATGATGAGGAGGCTACTATTTCTCACACATTTTCAATTTTTTATAACACTACTCTTAATTTTTCAAAAATTATTTTCAAAACTTATTTTTTGGGAAGAATATTACATTTATTTTATACAATATTTTACACTTCACTAGATTATAAAGGGGATAGAGAAAATTAATCTCACTCATTATGCATATTATTTATGTGCTCATTAATAGTGAATAATTATTGTAATATACCCAATGATTTTATGATAGTCATGTGATCTAGACACTTATTTCTAGGAGTTTAGGGCTGGGGACGAGTCTAAGAAGATTTGAGTAGGGATCAAAATGGTTATTTCTTTCATTAAACATTAAAAAATTATATTTCATTGTTTTTTAATATTTTATTAGAATTATGATATTATTTCTAACCAAAATAAGTAAAAAAATTCTCATGTCATATATTACAATAATATTTTTTTAAAAATAAAATAAAATCATATCATATTACATTAAAATTAATAATAGTAAAAAAGATATAATGATATAAAAAATAATAAAATGAAGATAAATAATTATTTTCATTATTTTAAATAATCATTAATTATTAAATATCTACTATATACTATATATTCTACTATATAAATTAATCTTAGGTTACCCAATGAACATGTTTTGTCCTGTCATGCATTTTTTTTCTACACATTTTTTCACCTTTCTACCTCTCCTCCCATCATGACATTCTTCTCCTCTTGATCCTTCCTCTATGGTTCCATACCTCCTTATCTCCACCCACACCCTAGACTCACCACCTATGACTCCTGGACACTAACTCTCCATCTTCCTAAATTCTTACATCTGCCTCTGTCCTAGGGTTGCCTTCTCGGTACTTCCACTTTTCACCCCACTGCTCCCTCCCACTACGCTCTTCTCATTTCCCCAATCTAAATCCTAGTGTTTCCTTCACAGTCACTCCTTTGTTAGTTATTTTTGTGTTTGATCATACATTCATCTTTAACCTTTCAACTGGATGATGCCTCACATAAATTTCCTTTGGTATGTTTTACTGTTAACTATCGCTCCACCATCTCTAAATCTTCCAAACTATTTTTCATTTTTCTTCTTCCTCAGTTTCAAGTGAACTAAATAATCACATTAGTTTATCTTAAATTATTCCACTTTCCTGAATTTCATTAACTTGTTAAATTTATTTATATTCATTCTCAAATTTCTTCACTATAATCCCAACAAGTTTCCCATTTCATCTTTTTAATATAATGACAAACATGTTCTAACAAATTATGACTTTTTTATGCATTGCATTTATCAATTTTAGAAAACTGTTGATCAAGCATGGATAATATTACTAATTCTATAAACATGTTTTTTTGAATTTTTTTAATTTGGATTTATTTTTTAATTTGTTTAAATTTGTTCCCATTATAATATTTTAATTATATTGATTCAATTATCATGTGGAATTTTCATGTGTATTTTATTCTCTAATTTTTGTATAATTTTTTTCAAATTTTTATATCCATAATTGTTAAATATTGTCTTAAATTCCATGGTATTATTCATATTTCAAAAATTCATACCATTTTTAGGGTCAATAAGTGGCCACCAATGATGACTTGGTTAATAGTGGCATGGTTAATCAATAGTCTACAATCAGTAGATTTTAATAAACAGACTATAATAATGATCGGTTATTCTTTACATGTTTTCAATGAAATATTTTCAACTTAATCTCACTACCTTCTATAATGACTTGGTTAACGTAACCAATAAATAATTATTCTTTTTATTTTTCTTTACCCAATTTCAATATATCTGCTTATAACTATGAAATTTCACTAATTAATCTATAGCCATTTACACTATTACACGCATATTCACTATGGAATTTTAATGATACCACATATAAATATGTAGTTTCACTATTCCTATATATGAAATTTCAATATATATTAAACCTTTCTACTATTGTATAACATGAACTGAAAAATATTACTAGGAAATGGATTCATTAGCCTTTTCAAAGTACATTTTCTAGTATTATTATGTACCCTCAATGCGCATGCTTATGTATTATTTTTTTACCACTACTAATCATTTAAATTATTTCACTTAATTAGTTATCTGATACCCCTAACTATTCATTTTTTTATTTTATTGCTACCAACACTATTACTTTAAAGCATTTATCCTATTCTAGATCTTCTTTTGGTGTTATCCTCACATTGAATTAATTATTATTGTAGATATGAAATTTGAGTTTATATTCAAGCTTATATTTACATTTAAATAGAACTTTATATTTCTTTTTATATTGATGTTTTATTTCATTAACATGTTCTGGAATTGTAATTCAATTTCAGTTTCATAATATAGTTTTAACTACACAACACTTTTTATATGTTCTCTCTTACCAAGGTTATTGTTCTCTCATATAAAAATTCGCTTTGATTCATTTATTATTTCTTTTTTTTTTCTAATTCCTTTTCAAATTATTTAGTTTATGAAATCTCTAATTTTCAAGTGTAATTCTTCAAATTATCATTTTATACACATTTTCATTTAATTTAAAATTTTATTTATATATTAGGAAAGTGTTTCATTTTTTATAACTTTTTGATTCTATGTAAAATACTATTGTATTATCTAAATTTATTACGTTTTATTTTTTGATTTTGTTAAACATAAAGTTGAATATTCTATTATGACATATGAAGAGATTGAAATAAATTCATTCTTTTAAGTATCCACGTCATCACAAACCCTCAGACACTTTAGTCTGTCTTAATCCACTCTTATCATTGGGTGCCTGCATCGCCACATACCCTTAGACACTTCACTCCATCTTCATCCCCTCTCATTTTTTGGTCTCTCCCCATCATTGTAAGCCCTTCGCTTCCCTTCCATTGCAGTATTTTTTTTAAAATAAATTTAATTGATGCCTGATGATTTTTTTCTTTGTGTTTTTCTTTGGTGTTAAATTGTTGATCGGTCCTAGGTTGTAATTGTACTATTTACTTTTCTCATTTCCATAAATTAGGCACCATCACTCAAATATTATATCACAATGAGTTCAATTATGTTCCCTAGTGGTTCATTTAGTGGGTTTCATACATGTATGTATGCATGTATGATGCTTGTTTATAAGATATTTTTTTATCCTATGGTTTTCCAAGATTCTAATACTTTATAATAATAAATAGTTACATTTGTTTTGAAACTATTTATTACATCCTTTGTGGGTTCATTAAACTTTCGTTATTGTTTTTTTGTGCAGATGATCGACATGCTTCAGATTCAAAAAAAGCTTGCTTGAAATGTGGTTTTCTCTTCTTAATTTGTTTGGATCCAATTTTTTAACCATTGTATCCCTGATCACATGCACACACACACAAACACATGTATTCATGGATATATTGATCTAGATTATATCCTTTAATGGACCTACAAGAGATTTTTTCCTCCACATCGTATTCTAGGTTTTATTTTCTTTACTATCAGGTGGTAATATTTAGTATAGTTTTTTACTACAATGGTTTCATTTGATTTTCCTTGTGCTTATGTGGACTTTTTTCATTATATTTCTATGAAAATATAGCCTAAGTTCGTCTACATAACTTCTTTTAACTTTATATTCTTAATCCATAGAAACTATTAACTAATGGTCTTGATGGTAACTACAAGATATTAATTTTCAATGCGTCCTCCAATAGTGATGATGTGTACAAGGATAAAAGTCAAAAGCAAAATCTGATTGATATCCCATGCGCTTTATATTAATCCCTATTGTTTCTTAACAATATTTAAGTGCCCAGTTAGTGTAATTGTATCATTGAGAGGGGGATGTGGTTAATCAATGAGACTTTTTTTTCTTTTATGTTTCCTTGAAACAACCTTCGCTTCTTGTTTAAGATTTAATTCCTTCTTGAAAAAAATTCAAACACGCATCCATATGAACACAAGAATTTACATGGTTCACTATTTACTAAGAATATATACATACTTGGTATGGTTTTAATATGATCCAATACTACACAATCCACTACAAAACAATCCATGGAATACAATGAGTAGGATATGCCCTTTCACTGATGTAGCACTTTAAAAATAATCCAATAGTGTGTGTGCACCCTCTTAACACAAATAGGGTAAATCAATTTTTTTGTAACAACACATGTTACCTATCCTTATTTTCAACTTCCAAAAATGTATTCTTTTGAGACAATTCTTCAATTTCTTACCCAGAAGTTGGTAAGAAGCTCCCGGACTTTGTAATAAAAAAACTCAATCTGATTTGCCAATATGATCTTCCACTCTGATTCTTCAGATCCGATATTCCCACTCTGATTCTTCAGATCTGATCTTCTCACTCATATTCTTTAGATCTGATCTTCAAATCTGAATGCCCAATATGATAGATATGTCTCTATTATAATATGGTTGAGACAATTCAGAACACTTCCTTCCTCAGTCCGGAGATCCCAATACAAAAATCCCAATATGATTATCGACCCAGATACAATGATCATCTAAATACAATGATAATTAGAATATGGTAGTTAGATAAATATGATGAATATTGAATATGATGATCAATTTAATAACATTTTAATATTGTCTCTTCTTCTTTCACTTATCTATTGAAACTTCTTTAATTTAAATAAATATGGAAAACATCTTATCTCCCTAGAAAGTCAGATCTTCCCTCTCTTCATGTGAACACTACATCTATCATCATAGAAATTATAAAGTATTTTTACCTTTTATAGGTGACTCAAAAGTGGTTTTGGAGGGAATACCAAAAACTTTCCCACTCAACCAAATTATCAAAAACCTCAATTTACCTTGAATTTAGGGTGCATTTATGACTTCGTCAACTCTTCTCAAATCTTCTAGAATCTTCTTCAAACTCCATCTCTTCTTAAATCAATCTTTTTAGTCACTGGTCTGGATCTAATTTCTCAATTTTATTTTCTCAATATGATTTATTCAATATGAATCTCTATACCAATTATTGAAAAACAAACAATCTTTGAATTTCAAGATCCCCCTCGACAACAAGTCCATCTATTTTCTTCTGTCTTCTCTTGATCCATTTAAAATTCACAACTTCTTCTTCATTTCTTTATCTTGGACCACTTTATTGAAAAATAAAATAAATTGAAGACCTTTTAAATGGTCGACTACATTATTAATCATATTTTTTCTTTTCTTTACATCGATCATTCTCAAGAAATTATTCCTCTGATTACGATGGTATACCATGTCCAATCAGTAGCTTCTTTATTTTCTAAATACGGTACCTCTATAAACTTCTTTCTCTTTTCCGAATTCATTACTTCCTCATGCATTTGAATATGTCAAGGATCGGATGCTACAATGACTTGCTTAAAATTGAAATTATTGTAACTTCCCAATCCCCAAACAACCTCTTTCTTTCCTTATCATCTTGAATACAATTTTTCATAATACAATTGTACTAAATATGATCTTTAGCACCCTTTATTCTTTTCAACTAGATCTGGTTAATCTAAATTTGATTAGTAGCATCTCTTTCTCTATTCCTTTCTTCCATCAAGCTTGTATCATAGGTTTCACAACTTACTTATGATTTATGAGAACTCCAAGATCATAAAATCATCGTCACATTTATATTATCTTAGTCATGTAGACTATGATTCTCCCATTACAATAAAACCATTCATATCAGATTCAAGATGAATCTGATGACCATTTACTTCTAGCAAGATTCTTCCTCAAAACGGTCAATCCTTTCATTCTGGATTCAGTGTAAATCTAATGATCCTTTTCTTCCAGCAAAATTCTCCTGAATATTATGGACCTTTTCAAGCATTATGAGTCTGATAATTTTAAATATTATGGCTATTCCAAATTTCAAAAAATATAGATCATTGTGATTTTTCCTTTCTTTTTAAACTTCACTAACAATAAAAGACAACATTTGAATACAACCACCTTCCTCAACAACTTGGTCCTAAAAATATACCCCTTTGGATTTTTTTTCAATCAAATTTCATAAATAAATAAACTTTTTATCCTTAAGAAATGGATTATTTGTCAACAACTCTAATCCTACATGAGAAAACTTGTTATAGGAAACAAGAATTATTGACAGCAAAACCATGCTATCCAAAAGTAGTGATAATGAAAACCTTATTTATATTTATTTATCATCTTTTCTTCCTCTACTTATCTTCCTCATATCTTAAACTTTCCTAGAATACAAAAAAAAATCCTAAAACCACCCAAAAAAATATTTAGAATAGTTCACACTTACAATGATGAAATCACAGCTTACCCACAACTCCCTTTTTTGCATGCATTCAAAATGATAGATTTATGAAACAATTCACCCCCTTAACAACGCTATAAAAAAGTAATATGAGAGAGGGGAAAACATATACCTCAACCTTGATGAGAAATAGGTTGGTAACCCATGTTAAACCAAAATTTATAAAAGGATTGTTTCAATAAATGTTTTGGGAAAATGTCATTAAATTGTTCTGATGTTGGAATATATTCCAGCTTCAATTCATTCTTCTCCACATGATCTTTGATGAAATTATACATGATATCAATATGTTTTGAACAATATTTATGAAATATATTCCTAGTGATATTAATTGTACTTTGATTATCACAAACCAAGAGCAAGGGTAACTTCACTTCAACAAGTAAGTATTCTAATTGATTTTTCATCTACATAAGTTGAGTAGCAGCTTGAGTGGTAGAAACATACTCAACTTCATCCATACTGAGAGTTACTAAAAAAATTCTTTAAATTCCAACTAAAAAAATTATTTCCCATAAAGAATACTCCACTATATATGGATATTTTATTATCAACATTTCCTACCCAATCAACATCTGAATACCTAAACAAATTAATACTCTATGTGATATCATACCTGATTCCAAAATTTATTATGCCTTTGATGTATCTGATAATCCTATTTCCAGAAAGTAAATGTGATTCTTTTGGAGCACTCTGAAATATAATACATAAGGTAACAACATAAACAATGTCGGGTCTTTAGTCAGTCAAATATAACAACTTCCAATTAGCTTTTGAAGTTATTTTTGATCAATTTATTTTCCTTCTCCATATTTAAACAACTTTGTTCCCACTGAAATCAGCATGGAAACATGTTTTGAGTTTTCCATTTCTAACCTATTAAGAAATTCCATATCATACTTTTCTTGAGAAATAAAAATGTGTTTCTTTACTTGTATAATTTTCAACCTAAGAAAGTATTTCATTGACCCTAGTATTTCATTTGCAAACAACTTTTTCATTTCTTCAAAAAAATCTTTCACAGGATCTTTCATCATTCAAGAAAAGATAATTTCATCAATATAAACAATTATGATGAGGGAATACTGTTGATTTTCTCTTATATAAATATTTTTATCAACTCTTCCTTTTTTAAAACTCATCTTCTTTAAGCATGTATCCAATTTGGAATACCATTACCTGAGATCTTGTTTTAGACCATACAAAACTTTCATCAATCTTCATACATAACTTTCATCTTTTCCAACAACAAAACCACAAGGGTGTTCAATGTAAACTTCCTCATCAAGATCACCATTCAAGAATTAGGATTTAACATCCATTTGGAAGATCTTGTTACCTCATTATATAACAATAGACATAAAATTATAATTTTTTCTAATATTTCCACTGGATAAAAGGTTTCATTAAAATCAATACCGTTAATTTTTGAATACCCCTTGCACACCAATCTTTCTTTGTTTCTTATCACTTCACCATCTTCATTTAGATTTTTCCAAAAAACACACTTTGTACCAATAATGTTTTTGTTTTTTAGTTTGGGTTTGAGTTCCAAAGTAATATTAATTTTAAGTTGATCTAACTCTTCATTAATGGATTGAACCCATTCCAGATATTCAAAATCTTCTTTCAAATCATTCAGATCAACTTTTGAATACAAAGAAGTAGGTTCAATAGCATTTTTTTCTTATTTTTGGAACCTAATGATGTTGATCACCAATTATATTCTAAGATTACACTTTATCCCTCATCCTAGGATGATATTTTAGAGGATATTACTCATCACTAGAAATAGGTGAGACTAATTATTCTTCTTGAGTTGGATTACAATTTCCTATATCCTTATCAGAATTTTTTTCCTTATCATGACCAACTTCCTTATCTGCCTGAGTATGTTTATCTTATTCAAACCTTTCAATTACTTTCACATAAATATAATTAAAAATTATTCCTATTTATTTTTTAAGACATATATATCCTCTTACTTCAAGATCATAGCCAAGAAATATTTTGTCTTTACCTTTTCGCTCAAACTTTCCATAATTTCCACCTTTTTTTATAATACATGGACTCCTGAAAACTCTAAATTGTTTCAAACTTGGAGTTTTTCCATAAAACAGTTCATGTGGAGTCATATTTAAATTAGGCCTATAGAAACAATTCTTTTGAATATATAAAATATTACTCTTGGATTTCCTCCAATAGTAATGAGAAAGACCATATTTAAGTAACATAGTTCCTCCCATTTCAACCAAGCTTCTATTATTTCTTTCAAAAACCCCATTTTATTGAGGAGTGTATGGGGAACTATACGCATACCAAGTTCCATCCTTCTCAAGATAAATTTTAAATTATTCACTTTTTTATTCACCACCACTGTATGTTCTCAGCTTCTTTACTGAATACTAACATTTCGTCTCATATTTCCTTCTGAAACTTCTAAAAAATTTCAAATCATCTAACTTATGTTTCACATACATAACATAATTAATCTGAGTAAATTTTTTAATGAAAGTAATGAAGTACTTATCTCCATTTTTTTAATTTTTTCTCATTGTCCAACAAATATTAGAATGAATCATCTCTAGTTGTTGTCTTGAAAAAAATCTCAACTTTCTTATGCACTAAGTTTTTAATCTTTCCTTTCTGAAAAATAGTGAAACATCGATCTCTTGTTCTTGGAAAATCATGAATGTCTCGAACACTATCTCACTTTGATAACTTCCTCATCTTTCTTTGACACATGTGTCCCATATTTTTATGCCACAATTGATTCTCTTCCACAATACTCATGTAACTTGAGTTTTTTATTTCACTAATTTGAAACAAGTTTCCTTTTGTATGTTGGCCCTTTGTAACAATATTTCCATCTTCTTCACTTTTCACAAAAAAATATATCTTTTCTAAATATAAACTTGTTACAATCATCACACAATTTTGAAACACTTATAAAATTGTGTTTCATCCCATCAACATATAAAGTTTACTTGGATTTTATCTTTTATTTCCTAATGATGGCTGATTCATCACCCTTGATTTTCAAGGATTCGTCATTTCCAGATGTCAATGTTACTTCTTTAAATTATTTAAAATTCTTCAAAAATTTCCAATCTCTTTTCATATGAGAAGAACACCCACTATCAAGAATCCAAGGCTGTTCTCCTTTTTTATCTTTCAATGTGGTTTCAACAATAAGAGATTGTTTTTCTTTTTTTTTCTTTCTTTACATCTAGCTTCTAAGAATTGTTAAAAAAACATTTCTTATGTCAGTAACAAAAAAAATACATACTTTTTCAAGATTTCTATGTTTTTACATCATTCACAAATATTTTCCATTGGTTGGAAGCTATTTTCAATCACTAAATGATCCTTTTTAGGTTTCTTCAAAACAACCTTCTCATAATTCTTTCATCTAGGAGATTGAATCCCCATAAACCTTTTCCTTCCATAAACATTGGGATAATAGAAATATTGTTGGTTGAACCAACACCTATTTTTTGTGTGTCTAATACCACCACAATATCCATATAAGGAGTACTTTCCTAGGAAACTTCCATACTAACTGGAATTTTGAATACATTTTTCAACAACCTTATTATCTTTCTTTTTTAAGTCATCATCCTTTTTGTTATCAATCAGAGTCTTCCTTTTGTTTTCACCTTTATCAAATCCAAAATTATTGGGAATTTTTTTTGGACTCAAAGAATTTTTAAACCTCTAAAGTCCCAATTTTGTGGGTCTTAGAAACATACATAACATTCCTAGATTTCTTCTTTTCATAAATAATTTCATCTTTCCTATCACCCTTTGAAGGTAATTTTTGTTGAAATTTCTCAAGTTTCTCATTATGAGAACTTTCACCAACTTAAATGATTGATTTTTTGAAACTTGTACCATTCTCTTCATCTTTATAAAGTTTTTGTTGGATAGGTTCTAAATATTCTTTTTTTTCCTTAACTTAACCTCCATATTCTCATTATGATTATTTTCTTCCACAAGATATTTCTTCATATCATTAATTTCTTTTATCAGTTTCACCTTTTCATCAATAAAGAGTTCATTATTTCTTGTTTAGGTATATTCATATTTCAGATTTTTATTTCAATATTCAAGATTTCTACTTTTTCTCAAACATCCTTTCAACTATTATTTCAAATGAATTTCAAGTTGAGTTTCTTCTTCTTCATAACTACTGCTTCTGAATTATTCATCATTCACTATTTTAATAAAATCATTCTTAATATCATACTCAACGTACTTTCTAGATTCATCATCACTATATTCTTCTTATTCATATTTAGATAAGAAACTTCTTCTTTTAGATTTGATGTATTTTCTATATTTACCTATGTAAAATTATTTACCTTTATCTTATTATTTCTTACAAAATATTCTTCACATTGTTTCTTCTTCTTCATTATCCTCTTCATTCTTTATATGAGGAAAATTAGCTGCAAAGTAACCAACAGCTCTATATTCAAAACATTTCAAGGGAATTTTCCCTTTCTATTTTCTTATACCTCTTCTATAATTTTTATAAACCAAGGATAAAATATCATCATGATTTCTACATACCTCATTTTCAGAATCATATTTACCAGCTTCATCTTCAATAAGAATATTCTTTGACTTTTATTACTTATATACTTGAAATACATTTCTCTACAAAAAATTTTCTTTCTCTTTATATCTTTCTCCCTTCTCGTTTCATAAGTGATAAGAGTGCTATGAAAATCATCAATAGATAATGTTTTAGGAACTCTGTCTTCTAATGAAGTAACCTTTTCATCAAAATTTTTGGGAAGGATTCTCAAGATCTTTTTAAAAACTATTGAATCTTCTAACTTTTTACCAAGTCATATAATAGTTCTAACAATTTCATTCACCTTGGTAATGAATACCCCAACAAATTCATTATCATACATTTTCAAATCTTAATACTTTAGCCTACATATTTTTAACCGTTCCTTCTTCAATTTTTATTACCTTAATATATGTTTTTCAATTTATCCCATATACCTTTGTCTATGGAAACACCTTTAAATCTTAAGAATTGACTTTTAGAAACTGATGATAATATATAATTCCCGACCCTTCCATCATTCTTAAGATTATTCTTGTCAAAAAATGTCATAGGAACTTTTATCATCAATATGGGTAAACCTAGATATTATAGCTTCAATAACATTGTATCCAATAGAAATAATAAAAGGAAACATTATATCTTTATAAATATGATAATTCATAGCCTCAAAAACCCTAATACCTTTACTATTCACACAATTCAAATTCTCTATCAGCAAAGAATAAGATAAAGAAAACCTTTGGCTCTGATACCACTTGTAAGTGCCCAGTCAGTGTAATTATATCACTGAGTGTGGGGTGAATCAGTGATACTTTTTTTCTTTTATGTTTCCTTGAAACAACCTTCACCTCCTATTGTATATCACATTTCCTACTGAAAACAATTCAAACACACATCCATAGAAACACAAAATTTACAAGGTTCATTATTAAATAAGAATAGCTACATCCTTGGTATGGTTTGAAAATGATCCAAACCACACAATCCACTAGAAAACAATCCTTGGAATACAAAGAGTATGATATGCCCTTTCACTCATGTAGCACTTTGAAAATAATCCAATAGTGTGCATCCTCTTAACAAAAATAGGGTAAAGAAATGTTTGTGTAACAACACATGTTACCTGTGATTCTTTTCAACTTCCACAAATTTATTATTTTGAGACAATTCTTCAATTTCTTACCCAAAATCTAGTAATGACCTCATAGAAATCATAATGAAAAACTCAGTTTGATTTCCCAATCTGATCTTCCCACTCTGATTCTTCAGATTCGATCTTCACCAACCCATTCTTCAAATAAAATCTTCAAATCTGAATTCCCAATATAATAGATATGTCTCTATCAGAATAGAGTTGAGACAATTTAGAAAAATTCCTTCCTCAGTCCATAAATCCAAATACAGAAATCCCTATCTGATTATCCAGCCAGATACAGTGGTCAGCCGAATACGATGACAAGAAGAAGACGGTAGTCAGCTGAATATAATGAACACTAAATATGATGTTCATATAAATAACATTTATATCTTTTCTCTTCATTGACTTATATGTAAAAACATCTTCAATATATATTGATACGGAAAAATTATTCTCTCCCTAGAAATTTGGTGCTTCTCTCTTTTCATGTAAATTGTACATCCGTCATTAGAGAAATTACAAAGTACTTTTTCCTTTCATAGGTGACCCAAAAGTGGTTTTGGTGGGAATCCCAAAAACATTCATGCTCAATGAAATTACCCAAAATATCATTTTCCCTTTAATGTTAAGTATATTTATGACTTCATCAAGTATTTTAAATCTTTTTGAGTCTTCTTCAAACGTTATCTCTTCTTGAGACTTTCTTTTCAATCGCAGGTCCAGATTCAATTTCTCAATCCGATTTTCTCAATATGATTTTCTCAATCTGATTTCTTTAATGTGAATCTCTGTATAAATTATTGAAAAATAAAAAATCTTTGAATTTCAATCTCCCACTCGATATCATATCAATTTATTTTCTTCATATCTTCTCTTTATCTATTTAAAATGCACAACTTCTTCTTCATTTCTGTATCTTGACCCACTTGATTGAAAAACAAAGAAATTAAACCCCTTTTAAATGGTTTACTACATTATTGATCATATTATTTTCTTTTCTTTGAATTTATCAGTCTCAACCAATTATTCCTTTGATTATGATGGCATACCGAGTCTGATCAGTAGATTCTTTCTTTTTAGAATACAATACCTCTAAAAACTTCTTTCTCTTATCCCAATACATGACTTCCACATGCCTTTGAATACATTGAGGATCTTCTACTATAGTGTTTTTCTTACAATTGAAAGTATTGTAACTTCTAAATCCTCCAGTAACTACTTTCTTTTATTTTCAACCTTAATATTATTGTTCAGAATACAATTTTCCTAAATACAATCTCTATCACCCTTTCTTCTTTTCTTTAAAATCCAATTAATCTGAATATAATTGGCAGTATCTATTTCTCTCTTCTTTTCTTCCATCAAGATTGAATCATAAGTTTCACAACTTACTTATTATTTACATTTATTTTGTCATAGTCATGTAGACTCTAATTCTCTTATTACGATCAAACCATTCATACTGGATTCAATATGAATCTGATGACCATTTACTTCCAGTAAGATTCCTCCTCAAAATGATTGATCCTTTCATTCCAGATTCAGTGTGAATGTGATGAGACTTTTCTTCTAGCCATCTTCTTCCAAATACGATGGGACTTTTCAAGCATTGTGAGTTTAATTTTTTTGAATACGATGGCCAGTCAAAATTTCACAAAATAAAAATCGGTGTCATTTTTCCTTTCTTTATAAACTTCTTTAACAATAAAAGACAACATTTGAATACAAACACCTTCCTTGATAGATTGTTCCTAACATAATACTATCCTGATTATCCACTTTTGTGATGAATCCATGTTTAGATAGTGAAAATTAATATGATGATAAATCTAAAGAAATAGAGAATTATTATATGAAAATAGCCAAGAGTGTTTGCATTTTATTTAAACATGTAATGCATCTTATGTTGGGTTCATGGTGGAACTTATCTCATAGTGCAATGATATGATATTTCCTTTGATTATGGAAGAAACCTCTTTCATGGGGTTGTAAAATTTGACCCAAATAAAGAATACATCCTTGACATGGCTCGTTTTTTATTCATGGAATATAACATAAAACAAGTAAGAAATATTTCAGTTGATAAATGATGAGCATAATGATCATTTATGTTTTGCGTCTAATTTCTTGCCAATCGACCCATGGGACAATTCCTCCTTTGATGTATACATGAATAAAGAATAGGATATGCCTATAGGGTGCTTATTTTTGTCTAAGAAGCATGAATCTACTGAAAAATATTCATTTATAGACATGTCCAACACTTTAAAGGTTTTTTTATAAATAACTGGTATGGTATTGGTTGAGCAGCTTGCATTGGAGAAGGTTCCAAAAGTAAACATGGTACTTGTGGCTTGTTTTTCCTTTTATATCACACTTGATCCCTAAAAATCTTATGGTGGTACTGGAATTAAAAAAACCAATGTTTTTCCTATTTTTGTAAAGCCTCATATTTTACAGGAATTTAGGCCCAAGGCTTTACTAGACCCTTGATTCAACACGTTTTTTGGATTATGAGTTAAGACCCCTTTTTTCACACCCTTCTTATGGATCGTAACATTCTATTGTATTAGGGATGTGTGGTAGTTTATTTTTAATTTCCCTTGAATTTATTTGTTTTCCTTCTCTATTCATTATGATTTTGAATTTTAATTTTTGACAGTACTTGAATTATTTACAAAAAAATACAAACTAGTCATTTTTTTAAAATCAAACATGGTTAGCCTCAGATAGGCATGATGAGGCCCTATGTGGGATTTTTTTACTATAAAAAAATCATATAAATTTTAAATTTATATTAGAATATTTTTTATAAAATAAATTTAATTATCAATATAAAAAATCATTTTATGACATGACATAATTTCATCATCACTCATGTTTCACTTAGGCTAGGTTATCTTCTTCATTGAATAAATCATTTTTTTTATATTTCTAAATTATAAAACTATGAGATAAATAATATATTTTTTATAAAATATATTTTAATTAAATAATTTGAATGCTTTCCATACCAAATCATTAATTTTTTTTTCTTTTTTGTTGTTATTTTTCATTTTTGAACATATATTGGTCATTCATGATTATTAAATTTAAATGAAACAAATAAAATGAAAATGGCATGCCCCATTCTATTTATGTGTGAAAATAATTATTCAATCATTCTAGTAGGGATCAAAACTTCATCATAATAGCCTGTAACATAGATAATAAATCTCTCTTTAATAATATTCAACTTACAGGAGAACCAAGATCGTGTGTGTTCATTAGAACGACATTAGTTGTTTTCAGTGTTTTAGTTTTTTGGAATAATTATGATCATTAATAGGAAATTAAGGAATTAGAATGTCTTCTTTGATGAAACAATATCATATCTAAGTTTAACGTTATGGTGTGGTGCATTCATAATGATTTCATTCCCACAGACAAAAAACTCAATAAAAAGTTATATACTTAGTTTTGAAATTTTCCACTTTCATTTTATATATTTGTTGAAGCATAGTGGGTGAGAATAATATAGAAACTACTGATATACTACTTGGGCATCATGATATAGGGATATTTTATCCAGAACATTCTCGTTATGTGGTTTCAAATGTGTGATCATACCTTCATGGAAGTAAGGGCGAACATCATGGTCTTTTTTGTAGGTTGTTTGACTATTTGGGAAGCCAAGAACAAGGGGAATAATTGAGGAAGAAAATGTTATCATCTTTACATGAAAGTGAAAGTGAGTTCACTCATTGCAGATCTTGGCGATTTGATTAAATGATGGGAGAAGTCTCCATCTATTAGGAATATTATTCCCTAATTTCTTCACCTCTTTTATGATGATAGTAATGTTTTATAGGGTAAGTGGGTCTTCTAGAAGCCTATAAACATAGACATGAAGCTCAAAATTTTTGTCTCATGTGATCAGGGTATCATGAGAGGAGGTGACATTATTTGTGATATGAGGGGATCTATGATGATAGCGTTTAGCACCTTCTATGTTTCAAGAAACTATTTTACAGCTAAAGATCTATGATAAATGGGCTTTAACTTGTGTAAGTTATAAAAAATTTTCCCAATACTGGTGGAAATAAACTTAGCTCTAGTGTTTTTTACTCTTCTTGGTTATCTCCACACCCCCTGATCCATTGCCTACCAAATCAGATCTTTCAAATATATTCTAAATCACTAAGTGGAGATTCTTCACCAATGTTGTGGTGGGAATAAATTTGCTGACAACATAACTTCTAAATGAATTTACAAAAAAACAACCTTATCACATACTCTATTATGGAAACAAACTCAACTCTATTTACTTTTTTTTGAAAAATTATACTCTTAGACTTCTTTATTATATTGTTAATCTTGAAGTAAAGTGTATGACTGGAGCTACAAACAAAAGAGATATATATGATATAGAGAAATATGTTGTGATGAAATATTTTGGTAATTCACCTTGAAAATTTTGATTTAGATTTTATAAATATGAAATATTAACATATTTATGATGAATTTATGGGTGTAATGCCACATTAGATTGATAAAAATTTAATAATGAAAAAATAATCATTCTTTTAAAAAGATTAACCATTTATTTTACAAGGAATATTTTAATAGATGGAATGACCATGTTTTTATGTATATAGAAAATTGACTATAATGTTTATTTCATTACATTAGATAATTCAAGATATAATCATGTAATGACTTCTTCTTTGAAAAATAGGAATTTTATTAAAATAATTGTTTCATTATGAGCTATTCTTTCAAGTTTTTTTTGTAATATTTAAATTGTAATGTGAAATATGGTTTAAAAAAATGATGATGTTGGTAATATTTGGAAAGGTACGAGGTATATAAAACCAATTACCAATTATAATGTAAAAAAAATAAAAAATAATTGTAAAAAAGTTAGTCAAATGTAATAAAGAAGTTTTGAGTTGATGGTTATACAATATGGAATTACACTTATTTTATACTTGATAGTGATATGTACATAAAATAAATATTTATATGTCATGGGTAACAAGATCATAATTCTCATATATTTACACTTTAGAATGATGGATGAGAGAAAGTGTATACAATTCAGAGTGTTTTAAACCATTTTAAAACATCACATATTTTCCATTTCCAACAGTTGAACATATTTATTTTAAGGGAATTTAAAATTTAATATTATCTTAAAATAAGTATGAAACAATATACCTATTTCATGGTTGATATAGATTCATACATGATGAGAAAATTTTAATATATTGGGGTGATTATATTTTGATAATTTCATTAGTTGTTGTTTTAGATCCAAGGATCATGTTATGATATATAGAGTACTATTTTAGTGAAATATATTATGAATTTGATGTGTATTTTCATGTTGGGAATGTTATCCTCTATTCTAGTTGTATGTGTATTACAAAAAAGACTCATTTAATTAACAAACTTCTCATGTTGGACGATATGAATAGAATGAAAATAACTTGATTTGAAAAGTTTACATGGATTGGTATGATAAATATGAAAAATTATTTAGTATAAAATTTATTTTAGAGATTAAAAAAATTCTATTTTTAAATTTATCTAGAAGAGAAAAAATTCAATATAAATTTTCATTTTTAAATTATATATTTTTTTGAGTAAAAGTTCTATAAGGTGGCCTCAATTTGTTGTTAAGAACCCTGCACCAACTTCACCCACCAGAATCAAGGTCACCAAAACCATAATAGAAAAAGTAGGATCATAAATAAATTATTATGAACATCAATGTATCAAATCTAAGAAGAAACAATCACCTTAGTTATCACACTGATTCACAATACTCTAGAACATTCACTCACTACTCATAAAATATTCAAGAAAACGTAAGAGATAATAAAAGAAAGTAAAGGCATAAGATGATTTTTAAGGTTCAAAATTCGAGTCCTACAATCATGGAATAAGGACTATCTAATTTCATTTCATTATAAATATAACATAATTATACAATCATTGTGATCTGATTTCCATGTAGATTTCTAAAATCAATGATCATACAACAAATAAACATGTGGTCCCACCCACCTTTATAATGGGTTCCAACCAATCAACTGGTTGCATCAACCTTTGAATTCCATGATGGTCCATATGTTGGTTTTAGTGAAAATAGATTCCCTATAGTAATCCTCATCTTGATTTCCTATATTCGGTAAATCGAACACACCACCTCTATCCACCCATCTAACTTCGGGATTGTTCCTTCGTCCGGTGAACTCAAGACCCAACTGCATAAAGCTCATCTAAAGATTTTAATATTTCATTCCATCTACCAAACCACTAAATTCACTTTCTAGTACTTCCTTCATCTGACCAGAACTATCTTCCAAAGTCAATCCTTCTGATTGACCGAATCTGGAACTTGAACAAGCTTCACAATCCCAACACATACAAATCTATCTTCTGGTTTTTTATATATTCCAGTTTTAAGAATATATTCTGGATCACTTTTTGATTTATCAAAGAGAATTATTAATCATTGAAAGTATGTCATATGACATCCCACCTTTTATTACATAACTTTGAATATAATTTTACAAATAGGGGATATTTTAAAGTATAGTGTCTTGGAAAAAATTGAAAGGATTATTCAGGGTTCATCCTAATTACATTTATTGAATCTCATAACCTAGGTACATACATCAAAGGAAACGGTAAGCATAAGGCCCAGTAAGGGAAAACAAGTGAAATAGTTTACTTGTGATTTTGAGGACTATCAATAAGAACATGAAGAATATCATAAAGGTATGAGTAATAGAAAAAGAGGAATATCATAATAAAAAAATGATTCATAACATGTAAATTTGGCTACAACATTTAATTTAGAAATTCATAAGAATATCACTAAGGTTTATCATACAGGTGTCATAAAAATTACCAAGGTATCGTAAAACTTGTCATCTCTAAAGGTTAAATTATTTACCCAATGCATTAGAGAGCTATCAAGTCATGCCCTTAATATGTATTAATTAATTTGATCCATATACATCTTAATAAAACATTTCATAAATAACCCTTGAGGAATAAAATACACGGGTTTCATATCAAATTCGTGATGTTTAGAAAGTGCTTAAAAAAAGATCCTTTTATCATTTTAAACCCATAGAAAAGGAAGGAGGATTTCATGTATGTTAATAATATAATTAAGTATATAATTTTTTCATATATTTGAATAACCCTAGAGAAGAAATATTTTTTGGTATTCACAAAAATAAAATAAAATAATTTCTTGATAAAAGAGAAAAAATTTTAGATGAAAATCTCGCAGCATAATGGGTATAAAACACGGTTTTATAAAACATTAAAAATAGAGGGTTTAGGGGTATACCATTAATAAAAGACTATTAATATAGTAAATGTATAGAAAAAATGGATATAATTACATGGTATAGAAATTTAATGACATACCATATAAAAAAGAGAGGTTGAAAGGAAAAGAGGAGTTGAGATTTCTCTTACCTTGAAGAGTGACTCCTAAAACTTGAAGATCGAGACCTTAGGGGCTTGAGGACACCTTGGGAGGTCTAATTGGGAGGTAAATATATAATAACTTTATGGTGGAAGAATTAGTAATGAATGTAAATAAATAAGTGGGTGGGTATTTATAGAAAAGGTGAGGGAGTTTTTTTTTAATTTCTGAGGACACCTCTGTAATGGTATTTGAAAAACCATGGACTTTCCCATGATATTTTTCCTTGGTATATGGCCACATGGGAAACATATTAAATTATTATAATAAAAAAGAGTCGACCATAATTTTATATTACTCATTACATCATTATGACATAGTTATGATGTCATTAAACATATCAAAAACTCAAAACTGTATGTTTACTATTCACTAAAAAATTAAACTATTTCAGAAAAATCCCAAAAATTTACCCTAACCATTTTTAAAGGTTTATAATTAAAAAATGAACTCAAATTTATGAAAATAATTTTTTAAATATTATAAATTTAATTTTTAAGTAAAATCATCATTTACTTGAAAAATACCAATTCTAAAATTATAACTAATTTTATAACACTTTGAAAAATTTACTAAGGTCTAATAAAATTAACTTATAATCATAAGATAGAAAAATATTGATTTATTATTCTATTTTATAAAAATTTATTTTTTTTAAATCATTATATTAATTATAAATTTGTAAATAAAAATTTAATTTTTATTAAAATATTAATACTTAACTAAAAATTTCTAAAACATTTAGTTACTTATACTATGATATAATTATATCATATTATCATTTACGATGCATAAATTATATCTATACTTCTATAGGTGATGTTACTATTTCATTGGACATATTACTATTCATAAGGGTAAAATTACTATTCCAAAGGATTATGTTACTATTCACAAAAAAAATTAAGTTGAACCTATCAGACTCTAAATATCTTACTAATCGCAACCATGTATGTCCTTTTTTTGAAAATCATTTCACAGAATCAATTATTTAAATTATAATAATTATTTAATAAAAAATACAGTATTTTTCACTATTTATCAAACATAAAAAACTTCATAGAAAAATTTTAAAACTCACCCTAGATTAATTTTGACATTTGAAATTAAAAAATGATATTTATTTTACCATAATAATTCTCTAAGTATGAGAAATATCTGAAAAGTATAATTTTTACCTGTAAAACCAATTTATCTTATTTGTCTCATTAAAAAATATTTTATTAAGAAAAACTATTCTTAAAACGAAAGTGAAGAAATAACAATTATATTAAAACTAAGGTATTACAATTTAAGTGACTAAGGCCATGACACATAACCCCTTATAAAACCTGCATATGGCATAAGGGTAAGGTGTGAAATGGTGGTAGACTCTTGTGGCAACTCGGATAATATCACCCGAGTGGTAATCTCCACTAACTTGAACTTCACCTGTAGTCAATTTCATTCAATCTTAACATATTGAAGCTCAGATTGGGTTTGGTCCAGAGTGAATCTGAGTGACACTACCTCCTTCTTAAGATCTAACAAATGGTCTTTGTATGGCCCATTTCTACTGGATGATGCCATTGAATCTTCTTTCTGCATTACTTAACCCTTATCATTTCTATTTATAACACTAATTATAATGTTAAAATTATTATTAAGAGTATTATTTCCAACGTTCATATTAACCAACGATCATAATTGACCAATGTTCATATAACAGTTGAAACCAATGGTCAAATTTAAATTATAATCACTTCATTAATAAAGGGATATAGTTTTGTTGTGCAAAATATAACACACATTTTCAGGAAACAATTATTATTCAAAAAGTTCTGTTTGTTACATTCCAAGTGAGAAAACCATACACACATTGATATGTTTAGAAGATTGTTATCATGTACAAGGCTTGAAATCCAATTTTTTTACAAGTAAAATTTAATTTATTTCTTCTATTAACAAAATATTAATTTATGTATAGAAGTTTCAAATATATCATGATTTATGTTATTAATAATGTTATTGAAGGTTTCATTAATGATTAAAATGAGTTATATTATTATATGAAATCATAATTAAATTACTGTTGTTTTGTATTGATTATAATTTCATATTGATAATGTAACACCCCTAGTTTGGGTTAATCTATTGTTTATTGTCACAACCCTCTCCCACCAAAGATACCACAATGAAGGGAGAGAGATAATGACCCCCGAGACCCACCGCCAATAAGACTAGGGTTGGTGACTAGCACTGAGGGTATAAAAATCTCATGTTTGAGAGACATTACCCTCTATAATATAAATAATATCTTGAGATAATATAAATCGACCACAAGAAATTCCATGGAATTAAATAAGGGAAATCCAAAAAATATCCCACAATGAATGTATAAATAAAATTGATACAGATAAAAGTCTCCAAAGTAAATACCCAAAGTAAAGCTAAATCAGTGACACAACAATTATCCAACGACCCAAGCTAGTAATGTCTAACACATTCCACATAGTCCTATTTGAGACCTAAAAACAGTTTTATATATATAGGGTGAGCATACAAGTATACTCAGTAGGAAAATCAAAGTCTCTCATGCACATGTGAAAATAGAATACTAATTCACCCTTGAGTAAATAGTAGAACCAATGAACACCAATATAGATATAATATCCTAACCCATCCTCACCATGGATCACTCACCAAATAATTCATCCAAGTATAATAACTTAATATAAATCATATAAATAAAAGGCACCCCACACCCCTTTCCCACTGATTAGCATCTCTCACATCCTAATGATAAATGTCTCAGTGCTGCCATCTATCCATATAACATTACAAAACATCAAATAATATCCCACCTGTAGACACCTTTTCCATCACATCACATAAAATATCACCCTAATACACCAAGGAAAACACATGAAACTGCCACCACAAAGCACTAGAATAGATTTTAATATGTACGCAATTGAAGGAAGAAGACGTGTCATGAAGAATAATCCTGATTGTTCATTAAAACATATGGAATCCATCCAAATCTCACCTCAACACTAAATTATATAAATAATATTCTATTTCACCTTCTCTATATAAATATATCTTATTATTTCCCATTGTAAATATTCAGCCTTTGTCGACTATATTCATCTCTCTTCCAATTAACATTAGTTTTCTATCCTTATAATTTCTTTTCTGCATTTCTAACTTAATGTTCACTATGTTTTGTTTATTGTATTATGTTGTTCTTATATTACCTAATTCTTAATGTTCTTATTCATCCCCATGCTATAACATGATCTCCTAACTCAAATACATGGAGAACTAACCCATGGTCTAGGTCACTAGGGGAGATCACACAAGCACTCTATTCTTTATTTTTAATCAGAATCTCATCCTTGATGTAATAGTGAAATAGAGAGAAGTGAATCGATGATATTCCTCTTCTCTCTACAATGAACTGATTCATTCTAAAATCTATGAAATATTCTATCTCTCCCTCTCTTGTTTCATAGTGAATACCAATAGATAATTGTGAATTCACGGATGAACAACACATGATGGAGCTGGGTGTTGAGATAGTGATTGCCTCGATTGAGTGTGTTTGTTGACTCTTCACTATGGAGGAGGTGGAAATTGATATATCATGGGAGATATCTCTTTTGTATGTTTATAACCACAATTTAGATAGAGGGTAGAAATGGAAAAATAATATTAACACCATTTCGGATGAGAACCAAAGGAAAAGGGAGAATATGTCTAATTTACCCTGGATCCAAACCGCATTCACCACTAGTGTGTTTTCTTTTGTTTCTTTTGTTCCTATTTATATTTAATAAAAAACCAAAAAAAAAATCTTTCATAATTAATAAAAAAAATAAAAATACATAAGTTCTAGGATAGTGAGACTCCCTACCCTTTCTCCTTTAGAGATGACTCTGGTTGAACACTATGATACATTAGGAGTAGAAATTCTATTTGACCATGATCCAAGATAGTTACATGCATCAACTTGGAGTCATTGTTGAGGAGGATAGGTGAAGTTATAAATTTCTTTGACACATCTATAAATACTATTTCCTTGTTTTTCTATCTTTCCTTATTTTCGTTTTTTGCTTTCTCTTTTTCTCAACCTAGTATATTCATTCTTGTCAGACAATTATTTAATAGACTATCACCCATATTCCCAATGTACATTCCCATAGGTATCCCAGGAGATGAATTTCCAAAAATAAAAACCAACAAAAACCTTTGGTACATACCAATGAGTGGGAGGATGGAAGCTGCTACATGAATATACCCAACAATCATTAACAACACATACCCTTGAACCATTAATGTGAAGAAGAACTTACACCAGAGGAAATTTAGAGCTTCTCATCCATGTTTAAATATTTTCAATTGAACCAAAAACTAGATGAAAACAATGAAATTATTAAGGAATTAAAAGGTATGAAAGCTATAATATCCACTTCCCTTCAAGAACTTGTAGGGTAAAGGAAGAAACAAGTTGATGAAAATCTAGATCCCCTAATATTTTATAAAGAAGATTTCTAATAAGAGGAGGGTTATTTTTTAGAATCATAAGATCTTCCCTTGTTCACCCTTGATCACATCTACCCAGAGATAGTGTACCAGGTAAAGAAACAAAAAGTGGAATCATTAGAGGGAGACACTCTTTCAAACATCAATATTTATAATTTTATTGAAAATAAATTGTCTTATAATTCCCCACTTTCTATTAATGAAATAATAGAATTATAAGAATTGTTACATGCTGTAGAGTATGTTGAGGATGATAATGGAGTGAATGAGATTACATTTTGAAGAAAATATAGAATTCCCATTGTTGTCCTCATCCAAACAAGACACCTTTAATGAGGAATAATACCAAGAAAAATATTAGTATACTAAAACCAATGAGGGAGTTACCCATGAACTAGACTCATTTATTTATCAATTTTTACAAAATTAATTATCTTCTAATATCCTTACTTTCAATTTTACAAACTCAGTACCACTTATTCCTTTTTTGGATGCAGAAGAGGAAGAACCTACCATAGACCCCCTTTAAGAGAAAATGGAACTACAATTACTAGAAATTGAATATGAAGTTTCCCAGGATGATGGGAAAGAGGATTTTTATGAATGGTACTTTAACAAAATTCATGAGCCTACTTATTAAGAAAATTCCATAAGAGAAATGGATGCTCAATAAGAATAAGCTTTCAGACCTATAGTTAAGTGACTACTCCTTCGAAAATATACAGAACATCAACTAGAGGGAGGAACTATGGAACTAGAATACCCAATGGCTACTTCTCATAAGGAAACAGAGGAAGTTTTTACTTATAAAGAGGGATATTCTGATTTAAACTCACATTGTTTTAATTTTATTCAAATTGAACTTTTTACTAACTCTCCTTTGGTTGTTTATGAAGCAGCATAAGTGGAGTTACCACTGGATGAATAGAAAGACACAATCAACTTGGCACAACCTAAGGAGTTCCTAATTTTGATCATGTCACCCACACATTATGAGATAAACCGCACTACTGAGGGGATGGACACAATACACATACAACACCCTATCTATGGGGACCTCTAGGAAGTGGAGTTGATCTACTTTGGAAGGAACCACATGTGGTGATTCACATCACACAAGCCCAATACCCTTGTGAATTGGGGATAACCAACAGATTATCCAGCTATGGACAATCTAACTATATCACCCCTTTGGGAGTGAAGCACAAGATTCCCCCCCCCTCTTTTCCTTTTTATTTACTTGATTTGTAAATAATTTATAATGTTTTTTTATAGTTTTTCCTAAGTAGACATTTCATAGGAGGCTAGATCCACTATCCACAATTCACCCAAGGTAGATCCTAACTCAAACCTCTTGGACAATAAACCACCAAGTTTCATCTCTCCTTTTGCACTATTTATGCATTACATATGTTGTGTATTCTGTTGTAACTTTAAATTAGAAGTGTTGAATAAGTGTGGGGGAGTAATCCAAACCTATTAGAATTTATTTTAGTATATATTTTTAGTTAATGTTTTAAAATATACAAATAAATAAAAGTATGTTCACTATTTTTAATGTGTATAAAAAAACAAAAAAATGTCAAAATATAAAAAAATGTTTTCCTATTTTTAAATGTTCTGTAAATACCACTATTATATTTTCAATCTATTTTTGTATTTAAAAAAACAATAAAACAAAAAAAAAATCAAAAAAAATATATTAATTTTAACACACATACTATAGGATTATGTTTCCTTTAAAAAAATTAGTTATGTAAATATATTATTGTAAATATACCTTTGTATAGTTTTTGTTTTTATTTTTCACCATTTTCTTGAACCTTAATTTTCAGATATCTTGTTTTAATTTCCAAGCTAGATTTGAGGGAATTCATTGGTTCTTATGTTGTAATACTTAAGTGATTACTGAGTGAATTAGTCACTATTTTATGGAAATTTGGTCTTAAAAATAGGGGATGGAATGTGAGTGAACAAAATTGAATGCAATCAATTTCATAAATTTAAGTCAAGTATTTTGAACTTGATCTATGTAACATAAACTCTATGATAAAAAAAACCATAGGGATCCAACTTAAATGAAAAGTATATAAGTATTTTGAACTTGGAATACACATGGGAAATTGGGAACCCATAATGGATCTCTAAGACAAGGGGAACTGGGTGTGTTTCTATAATTAAATAAATCCATACAAATAAGTGATATGTATAGTTCTCTACACACAATTATGTCTAGGAAAAATAAATTAAATAAAGGACCCTCTTCAAAAATGAGTCTATTTAGGTGAGGTGAATATTGAATCCATAGAAATACGGTCAATTGACTTATAACACATTAATTTAAGTTGTATTAACTAATTGGAACATCAAGTTGCGGTTTAAGAAACTTAAGAAAGAGTGATGAATAGATATGCTTTTTGTTAAAATTTTGCTTCCACTCAACTCTAATTTGATCCACTTATGACTTGAAACCATGGATTAAATTAAAGTAAGGTGGTGACTTGATTTTCATATGAGGCATGATAATGTTTCATAGTGGAAGAATATATTCTTTTCTTTTTCTCTATCTATTAATTTTAATCTTGTTAAGATGATACTTTTTCATTTTATTTTCAAATAAACTAAAATTCAATGATCAATTTCCTGGGAGTTCAATATACTAACTGTGGGAGAGGGATCCAAGCCATAATTTTCAACATTTTTACCTATTATTCATTGAAAATACCCCCCGATTAATTCCAATTGCCAAGTAAAATATTTTTTTGTGAGTTTTATTAATTTTGGACTTGATTGTTAAAGGATCAAACTACCAGTTTATTACTATATTCATCTTGGGAATTAATTTTTCAAATCCATTCAGTTAATTGAAATTTATTAAAGGATAAAAATATAAAATTAATTGGGTTATTATTGTTTGAAATTTATTAAATAAAAATACTACATTGAATGATATTATTTTGTAATGTTGGTTGGTAAAAAATTATAAAATCCACACATGGTCAGGTGACTAATCATACGTAGCTAACCACACCATGTTTCTCTTCCATCCACAAACAACCACTCACGGTCAATCTAATAACTATGATACACTCTTCCTTAAGAAGAATACATAGTCACCCATCTGATTGTGGCTCCCATCCTGAGCTGATCGTAAGCTCTACTCATGATCATCCACCTTATCACGACAATCTGTGAAGTGGAAACCTACCATGTCGGTTCAGATATGCCACACAGCGAGAGCCACTACACCACTTGAAAAGGATAAAACCACTTCATGTGCCTTGCTACTTAAGCACCATCAGAACCACCGATCACATCACCAAAGAATAAGATCCCCTACCACACAAGCCCTTGGAGAAGAATTGATGTACATGTTTGAGCCCACGATTTCAAGCCCAACATTGAATTCAAAATTTATCCAGTACCATTCCTAATTTCCAGAACATAAAACTACCACCACAAGGCACTGGAACAAATTTAAATACATGCATGGTTGAAGGAAAAATATATGTCAAGAGAATTAATCCTAACAGTTTTCTGAAACACATGGAGTCCATCCAAATCTCATCTCAACATTGAATTCCAAAAACAATTTTTTTAACATGCTCTGTATAAATATATATCACTCTCTCCCATTATAAATATTCGAACTCTAATGACTGTATTCATTCCTCTTCTGATTATCTTTAGTTTTCTTTCCATATAATTTCTTTTCTGTATTTCTAGCTTAATTTTCACTATGTTTAATTAACTATATTGTGTTTTTCTTCTCTTCCCCAATTATTTATGTTCTTATTTAACCCCCATATTGTAATGTGTTATTTTATCTCCAAACCAAGGAGAACTAACTTGAGGGCTAGGTCCCCAAGGGAGATCACATAGGCACCCTATTCCTTATTTATAATATGAATCCCATATTTGATGCAGTATCGAAATGGAGAGAAGCATATCGATGATATTAATATGCTCTCTCCAATGAGCTTCATCATTCTCAAATCTATCAAATATTCTCTCCCTACCAATCTTTGTTTACATTACATATTAGTGGAGCAATGTTAATTCAGGGATGAACAACACATGATGGATTTGGGTGTTGAGACAGTGAATGCATAGATTGAGTGTGTTCACTGCCTCTTCACTATGGAGAAGTTAGAACTAGATGTATCAGGGTATAACTCTATTTTGAATGTTTATAACCACAATTTAGATAGATGGGAGAAATGGAATAATGATATTGAAACCATTTTCTTATGAGAACTAGAGGAAAATAAAGAACCTGTGTGATTGAAACTGGATCCAAGACCCTTTCACCCACTATTTTGTCATATTTTATTTCTTTTATTCCTATTTACATTTAATAAAAAAACCAAAAAAACTTTGTATGATTTCATAATCAATAAAACAAATGAAACACACATAAGTGCTATGATAGTGAGACTCCTTAACCTTTATCCTTGAGAGACGACCCTAGACAGCTATTAGGATGCATTAGGGGTATAAATTTTGTTTGACTACGTCCCATGATAGTCAGACATGTTATGGTCTCTAACCTAAAATTACAAGGGCCTACACCTATAATCAACATAGTCCTTCTGATAGTCTAACACTACCCTCACCCCCACCTGAACCAACTAAATTTTCTCAGTCATTCTCTACACCACATCAGGTCTGAGAAATGTTGACTCCCTGACCTCCGTCCAACATAATTTAGAATTACATGGTCTCCCTTACAATTCCTCAAACAAGGCCATTCCAATGGATGAGTAATAAATGTTGTTTTACGCAAACTCGGTTAAAGGTTGGTGTTTTCCTAAAGTTCTTCCAAAGTCTAAGATACATGTTTTCAATATTACCTCCAGTTTCTGGATAGTCCTCTCCATCTTCCCATCTATCTGACGCTAGAAAGCAGTGTTAAGGAACAGTTGGGAGGTAAAATCATGTTGTAATCCCCGTTATAATTATGAGTTAAAATGAGGATCCTGATTATATATTATGGTCCTCAATACCTCATGAATCATAAACACGTCATCCATATTCCACCTTTCCAAAACATCGAAGACATTCGATTCACGAATTGCCGAAAAATAAGCCAACTTCATTGGTCAGTCCACTAGCACCCAAACTATGTCACATCCTCCATGGTCTCAGGGTAACCCTATGAAAAAATATATCAATATTTCTTCCCATTTACACTAGGTAACATCCATGGACCATAAAAAACCTCCAGAAATATGGTGCTCCACTTTCACCTACTGACAAACTAGACACCTCAACACAAACTCAACCACTGACTGTTTCATTAATGGAAACTGAATATACCTCCTAAATCAATAATATATATTCATCAAACAAGGATGTACCACTAAGAGTGAGCTTTGAAACACATATATAAACCCATCCTGCATTGTATGTGGAACAAACAACCTACCCTAGAACTACACTTGATTATGACCATCCTCTAACCATCCCTTAAGAGCATCCCCATAGCCAATATGATCACGCATCACCTCTAACTTTGAGTCCTCCCACTAATACTCCCCCACCTACTATAAAAATAACAACTCTATGGTCATCTGCTAATGAAAACCTTGGACACTGCTCCATGTGATGTTGAGATGCATCACTATAAACTCCTCCATTCCTTTATAAATATTTGTAGACTCCTGAGTCACATATCCTCAAGAATTCTAACTAAATGGATTGGAAAACACATTCCCATTTCCCAGGGTGTAAGAGATCTCAAAATTTTAATCCTGAAGAAACTTCATCCACCTCCATTATCATAGATTCAAATCCCATTGATTGAAAACATATTTCAAGTTATTGTAGTCTATGAAAACAAAAAAAAAGATCATAGATGAGATAGTTCAACTAAAACTTTCTCACAAACACAATTTCTTCTAGCTCTATATCATGGGTGAAATAGTTGCATTCATGGGGATGTAATTTCCTATACCCATATGAGACTTATTACCTCTACTGCATCAACACACATCCCAATCCCAGACAAGACATGCCAAAAAAAAAACTCAAACAACACACCCTCCTCAGGAAACAGAATCACAAGATCATTGAATAACTTCTCCTTTAAGTAACTGAATGCTTCCTCACACTGATCAATCTACACAAAATCCTAGTCTTTCTTGGTCAAAGTTTTCAGTAGGTCTATAACTCAATATAAATTAGTCACAAACCACCGATAATAACCTATGATGCCAAGGAAACTATAAACCTCTACCACATTCTTAGGTTCTACCCAAGAAAAAAATGACACAACCTTCTATGTGTCCACTGTCACACCCTACTATGACACCACATGTTTAAGTAACTAAACCTCCCGTATCTAGAACTTACACTTGTACAACTTCTCATAGATCTGATGGTGTCAAAAGACCTTCAAAACATCTCTAATATGATTATCCTCTTCTAACTTCTAGTAGATCACAATATCATCAATGAATAAGATAATGAACCGGTCTAAGAACTCATGGAACACAGAGTTCATAAGCCCCATGAACATGTTTGGTGCATTTCTACCACCAAATATCATGACTACAAACTCAAAGTGACTATACCTTCACTTGAAGGTAGTTTTCTTGATATCCTCATCATTCACCCTCAACTGGTGATATCAATATCATAGATCGATCTTTGAGAACCAAAAATCACATCTCAACTGGTCAAATTGATCATCGATCCACATAAGAGGGTAATAGTTCTTGGACATTACTTGATTCAACCACTGTTAGTATATAAAAAGACTCAAACTACCATCCCCTTTCTTGGAGAACAACACCGGTGCACCCCACAGAGATACACTAGATCAAATGAAATCCATCCGCATCATATCATCCACCTATAACCTCAACTCACACAACTTTGTAGGCACCATCCTATAGGGAGCCATCAAAATCGAAGATGCATCCAGTTGTAGCTCTATACCAAACTTGACATCATGTAGTGGGGGTAGTATAAGGAACCTACCTTAAAAAATTCTATAATCTTGAGTTAATTCAATAATTTTACTTTCTTTCACATTGAGGACATTTTTAGCATTAGAGTTTTAGAGAATTAGTCCATAACTCATACATAACAAAACCATAAAATAAAAATTAGACACTTATGAATATTATCCATTTTTTCAATAATCTAAAAATTTTAAATTAAATAATTATCACTTTTATTAAAACACTTCATGACATTCAACATGGCTTCTTCCAATCCCTTACTCATATTTATGTCCTATGAAAAACATTAAAAAATGTTGGATGAGCATAAAAAGCTCAGTAAGGGATATAAAATAAGGAAAATCATAGTCCATTTATAAACATTAAAACCCATGATAACTTTATCATAAAGTAATAAATTTCACCCTTAATAATTATTAAATGATTTACTTTTAAAATAATCTCATTTCATACATTTTTTATAATCACAATATTACCATAAAACTGATAGAAAGCATAGAAAATACATAAAGGTATCTTGGGACATCATTATACTTGTCATTATTATAAATGGAATAACAATAAGGTTTAATTCTATACATTTCACTCTTACAAATGAAATATCAATATGGAAAAATTCCATAACCAATTAATTATAGGGCTATCACAGACCCATCCTTCCTTGGTTTATCATGAAACCACCCTTCATCGGTTTATTACGGAACCACCTATAAAATTTCCAAGTACCATTATATAATAATAACAAAAAAAGATTTAAAATTTTACTCATAAAATTACATTTTCAATTATAAGAAAACATTTCATGATATTTAAAAAATCAATCCATTTTAAAAACCCATTTTCAATAACAAAATACCCAGAAACTGGGAAAGAGGGGTTTCTTTTTATTTTAAAAACATGAATGCTTGCAAAGGAATCCAAATATAAAAATAGAAATAAAATTTCATTTATAATAATATTATATCCATATAAATAAATATGTAAAATAATATCAAGAATATTGAAATTGAGGAAAGGATTAAATCTTTAAACATTTAGAGCATCCCATACCACATTGAACATTCAAATCATAAACCACATGAAAGAATAACATTTAAAAAAACATTAATTAACATAATAAAATATATAATGTGGATATGGGGTATCAAAGGAGATGTATATACACTTTATAAAATATTAAAGGTGAATATGTTCAAGAAATGTCTCAATGAAATGATATTGAGATAAAATCCCATACCTTGGGTCCGACTTGTCACATGTGTCTTTATATTCATGAATAATAAACTTATATTAATTATTTACATGATTAATAACCTTTTTAAAATTTATTATTAATTTTATTTCAATTATTACAATGTTTTATACAACTACTTAAATAATTAACTTTATGTCGGGTGTTTTGACCATTTTCGGTTTATGTGTCAAAAACAACTTTGGTAGGTCAAATATGGTAGGGGTCATTATATAGACATATACAGAATAATAATCAAAAAATAATTATCATATTTATACGTAAATAAAAATTTTAAAACCAATCATGAAATATGGTTATGAAAGATGAACTAATGTTACAATCATGGAGATGGTAGGTCGCACATACGCACGAGTAACGCTCCCATTTTTCAATGATCATTATAGAAAGAAGGTAAGTAACAATTTATCTTTATAGAATAATAATTATATCATATATATAATTTTATTTAATCATATATACTTATATATATATATAATAATGGTCATGTAAATGTAATCACATCACTTCAAGGAGGTGGTATTTCACACGTCCACAAATGACGTTATCACTTTTTCATTGTGTGAAAGAGTAATAAAGAAAATGATATATTATGTTTCCAAAAAGGTAAGTATGTAATTAATATAATATATATTTAATTTATGTCACATATTTTTAATTAAACTCATACCTAATACATTCCATGCAATGTTTGAAGATATCACATCACTTTGAGGAGGCAGTAGTCCACTCGTCCACAAATGATGTTATCGTATTTACAGAAAATGAAAATAATGAAGGTATTTGTATATAATAATTAAATAAGTATGAATAAATCCTAAATAATATATATATATATATATTTCATCATAATTCCCAACCATGAAAGGTGGTAATGGAAAAATGAACGATATCATTATGTGAGGCGGTAGTTTGTTGTACGCGAATGGTAATTTCGTTACGCATTTGATAGAAGTGTGTGTGGGTTTAGGTAGAAACCTAATCATAACAACATATTAGTATATTTATGATACTTATTTTATTTTATAATAATAATATAATAATAAATTAATGGAGTGGAGAAGGAAACGAAGTAAAAATGCATGTTGATGAAAGTTACCTCTTCTTCAGGTAACTCCTTTTGGTTTGCACCAAAGAACTTCTTTGTCGGATTTATGCCCAAGTTTATGAATATAGGGTGAGGGTTTGGATTTTGGGAGCTTATTTGGGAATTATTTTTTTTATCCAAAGGGTCTTGAGAGGTGTAAAGAGAGGGGGAAGAGAGGAGGTCTTTTATAAGAGGGGAAAACACATATTGGGTATTTTTTAAAACAATTGTGTGATCCCCATGTTTTACTTGTCCCCCAAGGGTTAAAAATAGACCATTATATACTTTAGAGGTTTAATGATCTAAATATTCCCATGAAATAATTTTTATACAAGTTTTGGTTCATTTTTACACCTTGTTTTCCCAATTTAGTCATTAATTAAGCTCATTTTTCTTTAATCACTATAATCAATTTTAATTACTTTTACTAATAATTTTGGTCAAAAACTAATTTGAAATTATTTTAAATTATAAATTATTCTGATTAAAAATATGGAATTCATTTTTTTAAATTCTAAACACATAAGTGGCATAAATTAATTTAAAATTGATCCTGCATACAAGATGTGATAGCGGGTTTTTAAAGTGAAAATGTTCCAAAGTTTGGTAAATTTTTTATATATAAATTCAATGTAAAATTGTTTCATATGAAATAAATTAGTTTTAATGATATAAATACAATTATACATTAAAAAAAATCGAAAACATAATTAAACTATATAAATAAATTGAACAAAAAAGCAGTTTTTACTAAAATTCAGTATTATTCACTATTCATGAAAATATAAATGTTCCAATGAAAATACAAAAAATTCACCAAAGTAAATTTTTATATTTCTATTTAAAAAAAATAAGTTTATTTTATCATATAAAAATTATAAAAGTGTCAAAATTTTGTTTTAAAATAGGTGCACCATTAAAAGACAGTAAATCTACCTTTTAAAAATATAAATCATTTTAATGCTTAAAATTGGATTTATTCTTATTTTAAGCCTATAAAATATATTGAATGAATGTAAAAATAATAATAAACATGTGTAAACATAATATATTTAGTCCTATTCATTCCCACTAACATAATGAATAGGAAATAACTACCACTTAAAATAATAATATGAACAATATATTAGTTTTCGATATAACTCAATCTTGCATGAAACGTAAGATTTCAGAGAAACTTATTGTTGTGTTTCAGGTATGATATTATACATATCATTTATTTTTAAGGAAAAATTTCTATATAATTCATAAATATTAATAAATATGAAAGGGACTTATCTTATCATTACTTGGGATGTTACATCCTTCCCCCTTTTGGAAATTATATCCTCACAATTTTATTCACTTATCAAATAAGTGATGATATTTTTCCATTATGTAATTTTTATATCCCCATGTTGCCTCTTTGACCATATATTTTTTTCCATAAAATCTTAAACTTATGAATTATCTTATCCAGAAAAACTTTTTCTCTGTGGTTAAGAACCTGAACTAGTGATTTCTCATAAGAAAGATTGTCTTCCAACTGAACTACTTCAGGGATCAAAAAATTAGATGAATCTTGTATATACTTCCTTAATAGTGAAGCATAAAATATTTTGTGTACCTAGTAAAAACTCAGAGTTAAGTCCACTCACTAAGAAACTTATCCAATGACTAAAATTTAATTTAGTACCCAATAACTTATAAATTCATTTAAGAAAATTGGATGTGAACCTAGGATCATGGTCTAATACAATGGAGAGAGAAACTCCATGTAACCTGAAATTCCCTTTAAATACAATCTAGAAAGATACTCTAAAGACATCGTATCTAGAATGGGAGTAAAATGTGTAGATTTTTTTAATCAATCAATAATAACCCAAATCATATTATTACCTTGAGAATTATTTGGAAATATTATCATAAAATCCATTGATATATTTTCTCATTTACACTTTAGTACTGGAAATGGTTAAAAACAATCCTTAAGTGCCTTTCATATTCCTCATGGCTTTTATAATATATCAAAATATCATCTATAAACACAACCACAAAATAATCCAAAAACTGATGGAAAACTCTATTCATAAGATTCATAAATACAACAGGTGCTTTAGATAACCCAAATGGAATAACTAAAAACTCATAATGGTCATATCTAATTTGAAACATAGTCTTAGGAATGTTATTCTCCTTCAACTTCAGCTGATGGTACCTAGACCTCAGATCAATCTTCAAAAAATACTGATCTCCCTGGAGCTAAGAAAACAAATCATCAATACGATTCAAAGGATACTTGTTCTTGAAAATGATTTTATTCAAGGCTTTGTAATCAATGAAAAGTCTCACGGAACCATCTTTATTTTTCACAAATAAAACAGAAGAACCCCATGGTAACGTGCTAGGTCGAATGAAACCCTTGTCAAGTAATTATTGCAACTAGTATTTTAATTCCACAAGTTCTACTTGAGCCATTTTACAAGGGGGTTTAAAAATAGGTTTATCATCATGTACTAAATCAACATTAAATTCAACTTCCTGATCAGGAACAACACCAATCAAATCATCAAGAAAAACATCTATAAATTCATTCACTACTAGGATGTTACTAATTAGAACTATTTATTTCTTTTCAAAAATATGAGATAGATAAAATTCACTTCCATATTTAATCAATTTATCATCTTCTTGGTATGTTATCAAAGGTATGAAATCATTGAACAAAACTCTCTTGGATTTGCAATCTATTTTGGCCTGATAAACTAAAATTCAATGCATAACCAAAATGATATCAAAATTGACTATGGGTAGTTCAACAAGATTTTCAGGAAATACCATACCACCAATAAAAATAGGAAGATCCATATAAATCTATATTTCTCTAATACTCCCACCTATAGTTTTTACCAAAAGTTCTATCTTACTTTCATTAGGTTATATTCCCAATTTTCTAGAATATTTCTTAGAAATGAATGAATGTGAAGATCTAGAGTCAACCAGAGTATTGAAATAATTTAAATAAACCAATAACATACCTATCATAACTTTATTTTATGTCCCAACATCAAATATAATAGTACCAAAAGATTTTTACACACCATTTTTCTTTTGATCTTGCTGGTTTCTACCCAAAGTAATCAACTTTGGACACACATTAGCATAATTTCCTAACTCATTGAAACTAAATCATCTTACCATTGGATTTTTATTGCTTTCATAGTCATTTTCCTTATAGTCGTGTGCCATATGACCAAGATTACCACATCATAAGCACTTACCACACATTAAAAGATATTCTCTAGGATGCTTTTTACCACACTTCTCACAAGATGGGAATTTGGTTTTCTTACCTCCAAACTTATTTGATGAATACTTCCTCATTTCCTAACAAATTGAACTCTTATTTTTCTTGTTTTCATGGGACACATGATCATATAAAAACTACATTTCTACCTTCTCAATAGATAGAACAAATTTCTCATAGCTTTTAAACTCATAAGAATCCAATTCCCTTTGATATATTGGATTTAATCCTGGGTAAAACTGATTTATCTTACTATAAGTATCTAAGATAAAATTTGGGACATACCTCACCAGTAGAGTGAAGTTTTCTTAGTATGCATCCATTGAATCTTTCTCCTTTTGTCTCAATTTTAAGAATTTTTTTCATACTAATTATAAAATCCTTAGGAAAATATTTCTCAAGGAAAATATTCTTAAATTCATCCCATTCCAAGGAATTAATCTCTTCACTTTCCCTAATATTATTAACCATTTACCACCACTGGTCAGATTCACATTCAAAATGATAAATTCAATGATTTTCCTTTTGGTGATATGAGAAACCCATGACATTGAATATCTTTTCTAGAGATTTAATCCATCCTTCATCTAGCACAGGTTCAGATGATCCTCTGAATTATGGGGGGTTTTTTTGTATAAAATGATCCACTTTCATCATGTTCCTATGTGGTATATTTGGTTCCTCTCTTGTACGGACACCAACACCATTTATATCCTATTTTAAATGATCCATCACTATAGTAAACTAATTAGTTCCATTTCCAACCATCACAAGATGATTATTTGGAAGGATATTTTCCTCTTGGTTCCTTCCCACTACAGCTTCCTTATTTCCTCTATGGAAAATCATTCTGATAAAACATACTTTAGATGAAGTAATATGGTAATATTTAAATGATATAACATTTTAACTTGACCATAAGGTAAAATATTTCAAGTGAAAGTTATTAATATTACCCTAACCTCTAAAGTTATATAAATCAACCTTTGATAGAAATTATAATGCCACGTACTTACAACATTACATAATCTTGAGTTAAGTTAAGAATTTTACTTTCTTTCACATTGATTATATTTTCAAGTTTAGAGTTTTATAGATTTAATCCATAACTAATACATAACAAAACCATAAAATACAAAGTGGACACTTCCAAAAAAACATCTATTTTCCCATAATCTAAAACTTTTAAAATAAATCATGATAGCTTTTAGGAAAACTCTTCACAACAGTGAACATGAATTCTTCCAATCCCTTACTCATCCTTAAGTCATGTGAAAAACATTAAAAAATGCAGGATGATCATAAAAATATCAATAATGGATATAAAAGAAGGAAATTGTTAGTCCATTGATAAACATTAAATTACATGAAAACTTTATGATAATGTAATACCTTTCACCCTTAATAAGTAGTAAATTCTTTCCTTTGAAAATAAACCCATTTCATACCTTTTTTTGTAGTTATAAGATTACCACAAAACCCATAGAAAGAATAGAAAATACATAAAGGTATATTGGTACATAATTATACTTGTCACTCTTATAAATGGAATAAATATATGATCAACTTCCATACATGTTACTCTTACAAATGGAATATATATATGGCTGACTTCTATACCCAATTTATTGGAGGTCTATCATGGACCCACCCATCCTTGGTTTATCACAGAACCACCCATCAAATGTCCAAGTACCATTATATAATCATAACACATAAAAAATTTCAATTTTCAACATTTCACTCATAAAATTTCATTTTCAATCATAAGAAAGCATTTCAAGATATTTAAATAATAAATCCATTTTCAAAACCCATTTTTAATAACAAAATACCCCGAAATAGGGAAAGAGGGTTTTCTTTTTATTTTAAAAACATGATGTCTTGTAGAGGAATAAAAATACCAAAATAGACATAAAATTTCATTTATAATACTTTTATATCCATATAAATAAATATTTAAAATAATATCAATAATATTGAAATGGAGGAAAGGATTAAATCATTAAACATTCAAAGCATCCCATACCACTTTGAACAATCAAATCAATGCCACATGAAAGAAGAAGATTTAAAAAAACATTAAATAACATTAGAATATATATAATATGGATATTTGATGTAAAAGGGTATATATATACACTTTATAAAATAATAAATGTTCATATTATCAAGAAATGTCATAATGAAAGGAGATTGAGACGAAATCCCTTACATTGGGTCCGACTTGTCACGTGTGTCTTTATATTCCTAAATAATTAACTTATGTAAATTATTTACTTGATTAAAAACCTTTTTTTAATTTTATTATTACTTTTATTTCACTTATTACAATTTTTATAAAACTACTTAAGCAATTAAGTTTACATTGGGTGTTTTGACCATATTTGGTTTATGTATCAAAAACGACTTTGGTAGGTCCAATATTGTCAAAGGGGTCATTATATAAACAAATAAAGAATAATAATAATTAAATATTTATAATATTTATATATAAATACTATTTTTAAAACCAAACCTTAAATATGCTAATAAAAAATGAACCAACATTAAAATCATTGAGACGGTAGGTTGTGTGTATGCATGAGTAACATTCCCATTTTTCAATGATTGTTATGAAAAGAAGGTAAGTAACAATTTATCTTTCCATAATGATAATTATATCATATATACCATGTTATTTAATAATATATACTTATATATATAATTATGTTGATGTAAAATGAATCACATCGCTTCGAGGATGCGGTAGTCCACACGTCCACGAATGATGTTATCACTTTTTTAGTGTGTGAGAGGGTAATAAAGAAAATGATATATTATATTTATATAAAGGTAATTATGTAATTAATATCATATATATTTCTTTTATGTTACATATTTTTAATTAAAATCATCTTTAATACATTCCATATAATGTGTAAACGTATCACATTGCTTTAAGGAGGCGGTAGTCCACACGTACACAAACAACATTATCATATTTACACAAAATGGAAAGAATGAAGGTATATGTATATAAAAATTATAGAAGTATGAATACATAATAAATATCATATATATATATATTCCATCATAATTCCCAACCATAAAAGTTTGTAAAGGAAAAACAAACGACATCGTTACGTGAGGCGGTAGTTTGTTGTACACAAATGGTAATTTCATTACCCATTTGATAGAAGTGTGTGTAGGTGTAGGTATAAAACTTATAATAACAACATATAAGTATATTTATGATAATTATTTTATTATATAATCATGTAATAATATGAAATTAAGGGATTGGAGAAGGAAACAATGTAAAAAAAAGGCATGTTGATGAAAGTTACCACTTCTTTGGGTAACTCCTTTTGGTTTGCACCAAAGGACATCTTAGTTGAATTTATGACCAAGGTTAGGAATATATGGTGATGGTAGAGATTTTGGGAGCTTATTTGGGTAGTTTTTTTCCAAGAAAAAATGGATTTAGAGGTGTAAAGAGAGGGGGAGGAGAGGAGGCCTTTTATAAGAGGGGAAAAGGACACATTGGGTATTATTGAAAAGAATTATGTGCTCTCCATATTTTACTTGTCCCTAAAGGATTAAAAATTCACAATTATATATATTTATAAGTTTCATGGCCTAAATATGGCTATAAAATAATTTTTAGATAATTGTTGGGTCATTTTTACACCTTATTTTCCAAGTTTAGTCATTAATTAAGCCCATTTTCCTTAATCACTATAATTAATTTTAATTACTTTTACTAATAATTTTGGTGAAAAAATAAGTTGAAATTATTATAAATTATAAATTATAATTATTCCAAATATTTAGTCCATTTTCAAAAATTACAAACATATAATTTTCAAAAAATAATTTAAAATTAATCCCGCGGACGGGATGTGACAACAGGAATATAAAGTGAAAATATTCAAAAGTTTGGTAAGTTTTTATATCTAAATTCAATTTTAAATTATATCCAATTAACTAAATTAGTTTTAATGATATAAAATTTATCTAATTATACATTAAATAAAATTCATAACATAATTTAACTATATAAATAAATTGGATGAAAAATCATTTTTGAACTAAAATTCAATATTATTCACTATTCATCAAAATATGAATGTTCTCAGAAAAATACCAAAAATTCACTTTAAGAAAATTTTTATATCTATATTTCAAAAAAAAGGTTATTTTTTCATATAAAAATTATAAAAGTGTCAAAATTTTAATTTAAAATCGGTGCGCCATTAAAAGGTGGAAAAACTACCTTTTAAAAATATAGATCTTTGTTATGCTTAAAATTGGATTTATTCTTATTTTAAACCAATAAAATTTATTGTATGAATGTAAAAATATTTAATAAACATTTTTAAACATAATATAGTTAGTTACATTCATTCCCATTGATACAATGTTTAGGCCATAACTACCACTTAAAATAATAATATTAATAATATATTATTTTTTGGTATAACTCAGTCTTGCATGCAATGTAAGATTTCAGAGAAACTCATGGATGCATGTTGGGTATGCTATCAGACATAGAATCCCTTTTTAAGATAAAATCATTATCTACTTCAAATATATTAATAAATATGAAAAAAAACTTACTCTATCATTAACTGGGTTGTTATAGGTAGGGTCATAACCTCATCCGAAAAAAACATCCACGAACTCTTCCACAACCTTAGGAACACCCTATATCATAGCTTCCACCAACAACTCCACCAACTAAGATAAAAGAGGCTTCCTCAACCTAAAACCTATCGAATAACCTTTTTCATTAATGAACGCCACTCTCTTTACCTCCACATTAGAAAAAAAACTCTCCTTTGGAAGTTTACAATGAATGCACACACAAAATATAGCCAATCCATGTTGAGTATAACATAATATGGTTATATCTGCAATAAGAAGAAGTCCCCCACTAACTGGTGTTGCGTAATCACCAATTTTCATCCCTAGAACACATAAAATAAAGAATTCTAGTCTCCAAATGGTGTATATAACACCATAGTCACTAGAAGCCTCTCCACGTCCAATAGTATAGAACAAAGTAAGAGAAACAAAGGAGTGTGAGGATACCAAATCAAACAAATTACAAACAAGTATTATAGATAAACTGATCATGCCTCAAAAAACTCTCAACTCTACTGGAGCTTCCACGTCTAACGCATGCATCTAACCACACACAACTTCTTTTCCCCTCTATTTTCATCCTCCATGACCACACTCTTGTAGGTTTCAGGTGCAGTGGAAGTGCATGGATGGGTGTACCCAAATTTAATTTTACCATTAGAAATGATCAATCCTAGATACGTCATGATGATAAAATGATGGATCTTCAGAATAGAACAAAGAATGAAAAGGAAATAAGGAATTCCCAAAACCATAGATAGGATCATCATATATTGGTTATAATTAATTTAATTAAAATACAATAATTGCCTTGATAGAATTATCTCTCCATTGATGTTTCTAGTCATGATCCAATGTGATCTGTCATTTAGTCATAAAAGACAAGTGTAGCCTTTCTCTAGCGGTGATCTACACATGTTCCACATATCTATGGACGTTGCTGAAGGTATCTCTGGGTGCTAGCATGGAAGAACCTTTGCTTAAGATGTCCTCCTTCGATCACCTTGAGATCTGCTTCCAAAGTGCTCTCCTTGATCCGGTGGAAGAGGATATATCTCGTAACTTGAGAGCGTTCTTAGAGGAAAGGAATTATCTCTTGTCTTGAGATCTTTCTCCAGATCCATTGTTCACAACCACAAAGAATGGTTAGATCTAATGAGAATAATGTAATTGGGATTTATATTGCTTATAATAATAAAATGAATTAACTACCCAAAGGCATTTATTTATTTCATTTAATTATTAGTAAGACCCCATGTCTAATAATAACATTTGACTATTATTATCACTTGACATGTGTCTAGGGAATTACACCTATTATTATTTAATTAAATAAATATTATTATTTCTCACAAAGCCCCAAAAAACTACACGGCATGTATATATTAATATACACAATGTGTAATTTTATTTTTACATTTTCTTTATTTCCTCCACTACATTTATTAGACCTTGAATAATGACTATTTATTTATTAAATAAATACCATTTCATTACTCTCTAATAAATATATTATTTCACCTATAATATATTCTCTTGAATAACTAGTTTCTAAATAAATGAGATCATGCATCCTTTAATAATTATGAAACCACAATCGGTAATAATCTTTATTCAACTTATTAAATGAATATATAACTGAGATACTTGGACACACATAGTGTGTGACCCTCTAGGACTCCTTCTAAGTGGTATTAGGTAGAGCCTACCTAAAGTCCAAGGTTAACATCTAGAAACACTCCAAGTCACCCATAGAGAGAAGTTAATGTCGTAATTATGTGTCACCTCCTATGAACGCTTACCATGTAATGTAATACCTTTGTCTCAATATCTCAAATCAAGCAGGTTTCATGCTAGTGCCATCAACCCATGTGCTCGATTATTCTTTCTTTGACTTCCCAAAATTGAACTCACTCATTCCTCACCATGACCATGGATTTATTTAGGCTATATCAATTCCATAAAAGGGCCTAAGATATCAAATTCTATTATGGAACAAAAGCGACAAATCCTTTCTCGTGTTTTTTATTAATATAGTATTACTTGTGATGCACCCAACATATCCTACCTCACTACGAATAGTGTATCATCACAGTTTTTGTCAATACATCTAAGTGTGTGAGTTGTAATACCAATTAATAATAATCTTAAAGTCTAAGGACCAATACACATGTTTGAAGATAGGAACATCCAATAAAACTATGAAATGTGGATTTCCTACTGGCGGGTCTCATTCTCATAATATCCTTCTAGATATTACCAAGTCTGCACACCATGAGAAGGTGTCTAAAAGTTTTATGAGTCCTCAACCCTAATGAACTTTATTATTTGTGTCCCTCAAATAAAAACATCCATCCATATAAAATATATTCATGAATAGTGTTATAACACTTATGGGTTCTCATCATAGTAGGGATCCGCTATGACCCTTTAGTGCAACAACTATCCTTAGGACATTATCACATGAATTGTAATGTAGAATAACAATCAAGATGTGATAAGGTATTTATTAATATTAAAATCCATGAATACAAGTTTATCATAAAGTACAAAGTAGTTGGTTCTAGGGCACAAACTCCAACAGACTCCCACTTAGACTAGATACCATTGCTAACAACCTTTAACCTACTAGCTCTCACATGATATTCATCCTTCTACTGAGATAGGCCTTTAGTCATGGGGTCCACCACTTTCTCTTCCATGGACACTCTACTCACTTCAACTTCACCCCTTTTATAGAAACCCCTCAAGAGGTGATACTTCCGTAGAATGTGCTTTGCCTGTTGATGTGACCTTGGTTCTTTTGAAAGATCCACCACTACAATATTATCATAATACAATGTGATATGATATTTATTGATATGCACTATATAAATATCTTGGACAAACACTACCACAAAAACAGTTTTTCCCAGCGCCCCCCCATTTATCAGCGCTAACAAAAAAGCGCTGATAAGGGGGGGGAGCGCTGATAAAAGTACCCCTTTATCAGCTCTTTTTTTAGCACTGATAAATCCCCCCCCTTTATCAGCGCTTTTTTTGGCGTTGATAAAGGGAACCCCATTATCAGCGCTTTTTTAGTAGCGCTGATAAAGGGGGGCCTTTATCAGTGCTTTTTTTAAAAGCGCTGATAAAGGGTCGAATTAAAAAAAATTAAAAAAATATTAATATATTAATATATAAATATAGTTATATCGATATAGATATAATATATAATTATTAAATATATTTTAGATAAGTATAAATGTACATTAACACTTAATATACTTAATATATAAGATATTTAGTGAAAATGGCTTCTTAAAAAATTAAAAAAATATTTTTAATTAATAATTTTCTAATTATTATGGAGTAGTAGTCCTTTAATAACAATTTGAAGACTAAAAAAATTAAAAAATATTAAATAAAAGATCCAAAATAAGTTGAAAACGCAACTCAAACTTCAAACGACCATAACTTTTGATCTGAGTGTCCGTTTGAGCTCTACCACATATCAAATCAAAGCCTGCAACAAGCTCTACGTCTCTATGACCTGTGGGGACCCTGATCAAGCATTTTTTCGAGGCCAAAAGAGGCCTAGAAGGGCTCCAAAACTGAGTTTTTAGTCGGGGTAGCCAGATTTTTTAACATTTTGTGGGTTTTCAGCCTCGTTTGAGGGGGTATTATTGGCTTTTTTGGTGGGGACTGAATTTATTACAAGGTATTACATTCATATTGATATTATGTATTTGAAATTTTATCATTTTTTATAATGCACTGCAATTTATAATCAAATATATAACTATATGTACATATTTTTTATATATTCACACCTAAAAATTAAATTTTTAAAATAAATAATTAAACATATTTACATATAAAATATATTAGCTCTATTTAAATAATAACTAATTTCCATTTTATTTAAAATACCACTATATGAATATTTATATAACTACTATATATTAATATAACTATATTTATATATATTAATCTAGCTATATATATATATATATAATAATATAACTACATATATATTAATATTACTATATATATATATATATTAATATCACTATAAATATATATATTAATATCACTATAAATATATATATTCATATAACTATATATATATGTATATTAATATAAATATATATTACTATACGAATAAATATAACTAAATATATATATATATATAGAGATATATATTAATATAACTATATATTGATATATTAATATAACTATATATATATATATTAATATAAATTTATATTACTATACGAATAAATATAACTATAGATATAGATATATATTAATATAACTATATATATATTAATATCACTATATATATATTAATATAACTATATATATATTAATATAACTATATATATATATTAATATAACTATATATATATTAATATAACTATATATATTAATATAACTATATATATATTAATATAACTATATATATATTAATATAACTATATATATATTAATATAAATATATATTACTATATGAATAAATATAACTATATATATATATAGAGAGAGATATCATGAAATAGTAAACAAATCAAAATAGAGTAGTGGTAAGGGCTTAGGCGCGCATGGGGGAGGTCTCGAGTTCAAAACCTGCTGGAGGCAGACGCGCGCGCATGAGGGTGGATGTTGGGGGCTAGCGCTGATAAAGGGTGGAGGGGGTGCGTGCGGGCGCTGGAGGGGCTAAAAAGCGCTGTTAAAAGGGGGGATCAAGTGCTATAAAAGCCCCCATGATTAGCATGTTTTTTTTGATTTTTTTGTAATTTTTTGGAATTTTTTTAATTTTTTTTAAATTTTTTTATTTTTTTTAACTTTTATCAGCTATTTTTAAAAGCGCTGATAAACGAGTCATTTATCAGCACTAAAACGAAAGCGCTAATAAAGGAAGAACTGATATAGGATCCCTTTATCAGGGATAAAAAAAGCGCTGATAAAGGGGTACTTTTATCAGCGCTTTTTTTGAGCGCTGATAAAGGGGACCCCCCCTTTATCTTTGCCGAATTTAACAGCGCTTTTCCTAGCACTGTTAAAGGCCCTTTTTAGCGCTGATAAAGGGATTATTTGTAGTAGTGAAAGTTATGAATCCATACGGCTTCCTTAGGTTCATTATAAGATGTTATATATTCGGAATCCACTTTAGAATCAGTGAAAACTGGATTCTTTGAACTCTTCTAGCTCACAACTCCTCCATTGAGACAGGAGATATGTCCTAATTGTGACTTTAGATCATTTTAATCTGTCTAAAAACCAATATCAGCATACCCTCTGATGACAAGTTCCTCATCCCCTCTATAAACTAGGAACATATCCTTAGTTATTCTAAGATACTTAAGGATAGTCTTAACAATAGTCAAATGTTGTTCTTCTGGATCTACATGATATCTACCTACTATGCTTGGTGCATAGGAAACATCAAGCATAGTATATAACATGAATACATTATAGATCCTATAGACGAATCGTATGGGATCTTACTCATCCTATCATTCTCCTGTTCTATCTGAGGACACATTGTCTTAGAAAAATGTAGACCATGTGACACTGGAACGAATCCCCTCTTGGATTGATCCATACTAAATCTCTTTAGTATCTTGTCAATTTATGTACCCTGACTTAGTCCAAGCAGCCTCTTGGATCTATCACAATTGATCTTGATCCCTAGAATGTAGGTTGCTTCACCTAATTCCTTCAAGGAGAAACACTTGTTCAACCAATCCTTAAATGACTGTAAGACTGGTACATAATTTCCAATAAGTAATATATCATAAAAATATACTACTAGGATAATGACCATGTTCCCATTAAACTATTTATAAACACATGGATCATATTGATTCTTAATAAAACCAAATTACGTTATAGATTCATAAAATTGAATGTTCTATGACATGGATGCTTGATTTAATCTATAAATGGATTTCTTTGCAAACCCTTTTGTCTTCACCTGGTGTCACAGACCCTTCTAGTTGTGTCATATAGACATCTTCTTGAAGGTTACTATTAAGGAATGTTGTTTTGATATCTATTTTCTAAATCTTTTAGCCATGGTAAGCTACTATGGAAAGTATAATTCTTATGGATTTAAACATGGAAAATGGCGATAAGGTTTCATCATAGTCAATTCATTGACATTGTCTGAATCCTTTAGCCACTAGCCTTACTTTATAGGTTCTAACTTGACCTTCCATGTCCAAATTTCTCTTGAATAACCATTTTCATCCAACAAAATTTACATCAACTGGCTCATTGACCAGAACCCAGACATGGTTCTGATACAAGGAATCTATCTCAAAATTCATAGCTTCTAGACATTTTGTAGCTTCTGATCTCTTTATTACTTCCTTATAGGATAGAGATTCATCATTGTCCAATAATAATGATTCACAGTCCTCGATGACTAGGAAACCAAATCTTTCTAACTCCCTTACCTCTCATGATATCTTACATAGTACTTGTGTTTTTGGAACCTCTTCCACGGGGACCTATGGAACTTGTTCATGTACCAACTTCTATGTATCTTGAGAATCAACTTCATTGAATTCAATCTTTCTCCCATTATCATTTTTGAGTATGTGCTCCCTCTCAAGAGATATGGCTTGTCTGGTGATAGTCACTTTCTTGTCTGAAGGGTTATATATGTAATAACCTTTTGTTTCCTTGGGATATCCTATAAAGATGCACCTCGTGCCCTAGGGTGCTAGTTTGTTGCCTAAGAAGGCCTTAACAAATTCCTTGCATCCCCATACATGTGTGTGTGACAAAATGGGTTTTTTTCTATTCCATAACTCAGAGGGATTACATTTTCCACCTTATTTGGTACTCAGTTTAATGTGTATATTGTATTTTGTAAGGCATATCCCCAAAAGGATAATAGAAGATCTGCATGACTCATCATTGACCTCACTGTGTCCAACAAGGTTCAGTTCATCCTTTCACTAACACCATTACACTATGGTGTATAAGGAGGAGTGAGTTGAGATAAAATCTTAGACTCCCATAAAAGGTCGATAATTCTTGGTTCAGATATTCTCCACCTCAATCCAATCAAAGTTTTTTTTATCTTTTTACCATGTTGATTCTCTACTTCATTCTTGAATTCCTTAAATTTATCCAAGGACTCTAACTTATACCCCATTAAATAGATATATCCATATCTACTCAAATCATCAGTAAAAGTAATGAAGTAAGAATATACACCTCTAGATTCTACTAGAAATGGTCCACACACATCATTGTTCACAAAACCTAGAAGCTCTATGGCCCTTTCACCCTGTCCACCGAAAGGAATCTCAGTCATTTTCCCTTGTAAAAAAGCATTACATCTATCAATTTGGTTTTATCTCAGTAGAGTCTAAAAAACCATCTTGGCATAGCTTTGTCAAGTGCCTCTTGTTTACATGAATGATACAGTGATGCCACAACTGGGTGTTGTATGAGTCAGGGGAGTTTGTTTCATTATCGATTTCCAATACTTGGTTTTCATAATTTAATACATACAAAACATTATTTAAATGCGCCATAACATAACATATGTTGTTCTTATAAAAGAAACATCCCTTATTTCCAAACATGAAAATATATCCATCTATATCTAAACATGATACAGAAATTGTGTTTTTGGTAACACTAGGTACATAATAACAATTATGTAAAACCAAAATCATCTTAGTTGGAAATGAGATATGGTAATTTCCAATGGCCAATGCAGCCAACCTCACGCCATTGGCAGCTCTAAGATCCACCTCTCCTCTAAAAATCTTTATAAATCTACTTGGTTCCTGAATTTGAATACAGATGTGAGCCCCACAAGCTGTATCTAATGCCCAATGTGCAGAAATGGATAGATTACACTCGATAATGAATTCACCTTTAGCGTCCCCATGCTTTTGGGTGCATTTACTCTTCCAGTGTCCTGACTTGACACATGAAAAACATACCACCTCCCATTCCTTTCCCTGCCTCTAGATCTTACCCTTCTTGGAGGGATAGTGCTCAGGGGCTTCATACCATTTATAAACCCTTATCACCTTTTCCCTATCCTTCCTCTTCTTATTCACTATAAGGACTGTGGGTTTGTCGTGTCCCAGGTCCTTATCTACCTAGAGAATCAAGGTCAGAAGTTTCAATAGACTCTTCTCATTATTGCTTATGTTTTAGTTGACAATAAATCTTGAGAAGGTCTTGGTTAGTGATGATAGGATGAGATCTGTATGCAACTCATCTAGGAACTTAATCCCTAAGGTGTCTAGGCATTCAATGTATCCAATAAAATTGACTACATGAGGCCCAGCTGGCGCATACTCTCCAAGATTAGTTGTGAAAAAATCATTTGATATCTCATATCTCTCATGTCTCTCCTTCTCTTGATAGAGATCCTTAAGGTGAGACATCATCTTATAAACATCCATGTTTTCATGTTGCTTCAAGAGCTCATTTGACATGGCCAATAGCATGAAACATTGGACATTTGTGGCATCATCCAAATATTTTATATAGAGAGATATTTTCTCATCACTAGCCTCATTTACAGGTGAAACTGTAACAGGATCCTCCAGCGTATACAATTTCTTATCATGGAAAAGGATGGCACATAAATGCCTCTACCACTCCTAGAAATTTGTGCCAGTGACAAGGTTTTCCTTATTGTGTATGGTTTAAAATGATATGTTTGATGTAATTTTTTTTGTTTCTCCAAATTATGATGAGAAAATATTTATTACTTTATCATGATGAAACTGAGACAAATAAATTAATTAATACTTATTATTCTCCCACTATTTTATCGAAATCCAATATCCCCCACCATTGACGTTGGAATATTCTATTTCCTGAATATTTTAATGTCAAGGATCCATATTTCCCTTCTAATTACCCCAAATATGGTTGGTCAATCAACTTGAAAGGTTTTAGGTAGCCATTATAAATTCCAACTTCATTAACTAGTAGCTCCTTGATCTGCTAAGTGGACTCCCCAATCCTGAAATCCTTTTATTTTGGATTTCCTCAACATTTTCCTCTTGGTCACACCAAGTCCTGCTATGGTATTAAACCCTTGATGTGAACCAAGTAAATTCAACCCAAAACCTCAAATTAGAATACCCTATTAATTGAAATCACCCCAACTAGGGTTGGTCAAGCACTTTTAAATATGGTTCGATTCTAACCATGATTATGGAAGGCTATACCAACTTAATATTTCCTTGAGGGATTTTATCCTTATATGTAAATTTCCATTTTATTATCTTTCTTACATGATTTTTAATATTAATTGGGATATAATTAAGTGATTAACCATTTCTAAGATAATATTTATACATAATATGGTCTTATTTTAGTTCTATCTTGCATGCTTGTTTAATTCATTAATTGTGTGATCGTAACAACAGACCCACAATAAATAAACCATGAAACTGACATAAATAAAATAAATGGCATGATCATGAGATTTTTCTATTGGTTATTTTATCTAGTGCTTGATAAACTAACCCAAGGCCTAGGGGAGAAAACACCTTGAACCTTTTGGGCTCGGGTTTAAAGCTTCCCACCTATCCACCTTTGTATCTCCTTGGGTTGGTTTCACCTCGGCTCCTAACTTGAACCGCCTCTACTAGCTTGGGAGCTCCATCCCTTATATATTATTTTATCTCACATGTAGGTGAGGGGTAAAAAGGGGCTTTATATAAAATAATCCTTGGGAACACAGGCCCTACATATTAATGAGGAGAATGATCTTAGGCCAACAAATTTAATTTAAATAAATAAATTAAAAGAAAACATCCACATACAAAAGGTCATGGTCTAGCTCATGATCATCCATACATGAAACGATATTTATGCATAAATAAAATTATAATTCAATTATTTAATCGTTCTTGTTTAAGATAAATCATTCTCAAATCAATTAATTATTATCTTTAATTAATCAATCTGATTATCTTAAAACCTTTTTTGAATTTCCATGAGATTATCATCCATCATAATTTTAAACAAATAAATTCATTTAAAATTATATTTGTACATAACTTGTACCTTGGAGGAAACCCATTGAATTCCCATTCATAGAAACCCAATGAGTAGAAATGAACATTATGAAGATGTTAAATTAAACACATATATATAAAACACCCATCACATGTTGTGACCTAGCTTTACGCCTTCACCATGGTACACGTCTCAAGGGTTTGTATAATATAATAAAAAATTTGTGTAACTTGGATGAGTACATGGAATGTAGTTCCTACTACACAACGTGTACTATCGTTCACCATCCATCTAAAGTACATGCCCGAGGACAAGACATATAGATGTACTTCAAAAATCTTTGGAGTACACGATATGTCCAGTGGGCCGCATGTCGTGTAGTATCTATGTTACACGGTCTCCATAAGGGCAAGCTATGTATGGGGTACACAGTCCAATCCTAACCTGAAAGGACTACAGGCCATGTGTAGTGGGACATATGGCTTGTAATCTAGAAATGGTGTGCCACTTGTTTCTGGTCAACACACGGAGTCATTAAGACTTAGAAAAACTCTAATCACACTACTTGGTTTGGTGGACCAGTCCTAATGCATTAAACCTTGACTACACAGTGTGTACTACCAAATATGTGTCGTGTGTTCTGGTGTTGTATGGATAGGAACCTTTGGAACATTCGAATGAGATCCTCTATTTTTATTTTAATCAAAATTAAAAGAAAATATCGTCTTTCTATGGTGAACAAGAAACAAAAGTTGAGGAACAGATCTCAATATTCATATTTACATAATGATTAACTTGAATTTAAACAACTAAATTATTAAATGTGTAAATCATCAATGAAAAAACTAAATAATTATAATCAACGATGTGACCCTCTGGTACTACTTATAGGTTCCAGGTGCAAAGGAAGTGCGTGAATGGGTGTACCCAACTTTAATTTTACCATTAGCAATGATCAATTCGAGATCTGTCACGATGATAAAAGGTCAGATATTTGGAAGAGAATGAAGAATGAAAAGGAAATAGGGAATTCCTAAAACCATAGAGAGTATCACCATATGTTGGTTATAATTAATTTAATTAAAATATAAGAATTGCCTTGATGGAATTATCTCTCCATTGATGTTTTTGGTCACAATCCAATGTAATCTGTAATTACATCATATAATCCAAGTGTAGGATTCCTCTAGCAGTGATCCACACGTGCTCCATGTATCTTTGGATGTTATTGAAGGGATCTTCGGGTGATAGCGTGGAAGAGCATTTACTTGCAATGTCCGCCTTCGATCACCTTGAAAGCCACTTCCAAATTTCTCTCCTTGATCTGGTGAAGGAGGATCTCTCTCTTAACTTGAGAGCATTCATGGAGGAAAGAAATTATCTCTTGGATTGAGAGATTTCTCTAGATACATTGTGCACAACCACAAATAATGGCTATAACTAATGAGAATAATGTAATTGGGATTTATATTACTTAGAATAATAATAAAAATCAATTACCCAAAGGCATTTATTCATTTCATTTAATTCTTAGTAATACCTCATGTCTAATAATAACATTTGACTATTATTATCACTTGACATGCATCCAGAAAATTACACCTATTATTATTTAATTAAATAAATATTATTATTTCTCACAAATCCCCAGAAAAACTACATGGAATGTATATATTGATATATACGGTGTGTAATTTTTTTTTCATTTTCTTAATTTCCTCCACCATGTTTATTAGACCTTGAATAATGATTATTTATTTTTTAAATAAATATCACTGCATTACTCGCTAATAAATATATTATTTCTCCCACAATATATTCTCTCGAATAACTAGTTTAAAAATAAATGAAATCAGGGATCCTTGAATAATTATTAAACCAAAATCGTGAATAATATTTATTCAACTTGTTAAATGAATATTTAATTGAGATACTTGGACACACCTAGTGTGTGACCCTCTAGGCCTCTTTCTTAGTTGCATTAGGTGTAGCCTGCCTGAAGTCCAAGGTTAGCATCTTGAAACATGCCAAGGCACCCATAGAGAAAGAGTTAATTTCATAATGATGTGTGACCACCTACGAACACTTATCATGTAATGTAATCCCTTTGTCTCATTATCTCGAATCAAGTAGGTTATACGCTAGTGCCATCAACCCATGTACTCTATTATTCTCTCTTTGACTTCCCATAATTGAACTCACCCATTCCTCACCGTGGACATGGATTTATTTAGGCTATATCAATTCCATCAAAGGGTCTAATATATCAACTTCCTTTATGAAATAGAAGAGACAAATCCTTTCTCGCATTATCTATTAATGTAGTATTACTCGTGACGCACCCAACATATCCTATCTCGCTACGAACAGTGTGTCATCACAATTTTCATCAATACATCTAAGTGCATGATTTTTAATACCCATTAATAATAATCTTAAAGTATAAGGAAAAATATACACATCCAGAGATAGAAACATCCAATGAAAATATTAAATGTGGATTTCCTACTAGCGGGTCTTATTATCATAATATCATCCTAGATATTACCAAGGGCGCACACCATTATAAGGTGCCTCAAAGAAATATGAGTCCTCACCCCTAATGGCCTGTATTATTTGTGTCCCTCAAATAACATTATCCGGCCATAGAATATATATTCAAGAATAGTGTTATGGAACTTTCAAGTTCTCATCATAGAAGGGATCCGCAATGACCCTTTAGTGCAACAACTATCCTTAGGACATTATCACATGCGTTATCATGTAGAAGAACAATCAATATGTGTTAAGGTATTTATTAATATTCAAATACATGAATACCCGTTTATCATAAAGTACAAAGTAGTTGGTTCTAGGCCACCAACACCAACAACTCTATCCTTGGTAACTATGTAAATAGACCATCACAAGGATACCCTAAGCCAAATACACCTATCCTTGGCTACTGAACAAGTTTTAGGTGTCCTTACTACCAAAACTACCTCGATGGAAACTATTACTACCAAAAAGGGGTCCGACTGTACATCTAATACTGGCCTCCCTAAGCAATCAAATATTGAGACTGGACGTTACCATGTCCCCTGAAGACATAGCATAAAAATGAAAATCACTTGAAAGGTGATTGAAAAACATATATACCTAATGGATGGGGAAGAAATTATCACAACTAGTTCCCCACTGAATGGAACCCTGACTACCTAAACACCCACAACCCACTACTTGAATCTATGCTCCTGAAAACACCCCACTAGACAATATCTCATGGCTCACATCCTAGAGAAAAAATCCTCTCAACCACATCTACCTTCTTCTTCACTTCCAGATGCATAAGAATCTTGAACTGGGTGACCGCATACCTGATCGATGGGCATAAAGTCTCCTCTAAATAGCACATTTTGGTTTCCTCATCTAAGAAAACATAAGGGGAAAGTGTATGAGGTCCTTGGACCTTATCCCAATCTACATCACATTCAAGATCCCATACTAAAGTGAGACTAGATCTTACCTCTAGGATTCCCTTATCATCGATGATAGGAATTATTCCCAGAACTCCCTCTGGAAATCAGGAAACAACACATATTTCTCTTAATGGTCACCAAGAAATAGCATACACCACTAATGTGTAGCTCCCCACATCTGACTAACTACTAATGGAACCTAGATATTAGCCTATGATCAAATAAAACTGAAATAAATCTCGAGATCCTCCAACCAGCACACTATATCCAGATCAGAGATGCTCCCCTCATACTTTCCCAAACTCTACCATTGAAAGGCACACAAAGTCCTCTACCATGAATCATCCTCCTCTCTTGGATATATCCTCTGATGATTAACTAGATCAGCTTATTAAACCTCAACTACCTGATCTGTAATGACCCAAACTTTTCTAATAATATATTAATTTACTCTTAACGATTTAATAGAGATGTTAATGGTTAATGCAGAAAGAAGAGTCAATGGCTTCGTCCAGTAGACTCAAACCTTATGAAGCCCACTTAGCAGAGCATGGGAAGGAGGTGGCATCTTTGGACTTCACTTTAGACCAATCCCAAGTCGAACTCCATCGTGTCAAACTTGAACGGAATCGCTTACGAGAGAAATTCAAGTTAGTGGAGATTACTACTAGGGAAATGTTATCTGAGTCTCCCTCAGATTCTCTCACCTTAGCACACCTTACACTTGGGTCATATGCTGGTGTTATAAGGGCATATGTAACGAGACCATATCTACTTTGTTTAATCCTTTGAGATAAATAAAATTGTGATTTCTTCCTATGGCGAAGTTTGTGAATTTTCAGATGTCCGGATAAAAATAGGACGTATCTTATGGATGAATTTTGAAAAAAAAATATATTTTAAAATATTTATGTAAACCATAAATAATTAATGATGTGTAGGGATATTCAAAAAATGGTGTTCTGAAAATGTGTTCAGTAAGAAATTTAGAGTCTAATAAGATCTACTTAATTTTTGGTGAATGGTAAATTATGAATAGTGATTTTACGCTTAGGATTAGTAATGTGACCAAATGGATTATTAATCTCACTTAAAGAAAGTATTAATATAATTTAGGCACCTTGATTAAGTAATGTGATTCAATAAAATAGGTAAATAACTATTTCAGGAATTATTATTTAAGTGTTAGTTTTTTTTTGGGTGAATAGTGTTTTTTATTTAAAAATTAAATTAAAAATATTTCGAAAATTATTTTTATAAAATGTAGTTTATTTTTGAATTCATAGTATCGATATTATGTTAAGGTGATTTTTTGTGTTTTTTATGAAAACGTTGAATTTTCGGTGAATAGTGAAGTTTCAGTTTAGAGTTTCGGGTGTTTAATGACATCATTAAGGATGTAATAATTATGTAATAATTCTGGTCGACTTATGAATAGTATGATAAGGTATGAGGTGTCCCAAGTGGCCAATACCATGGGCAAGCCCATGGTTTTTCCAATACCACCAATGAGGTGTCCCTTGGCCATTAATGCATTGTCCTCTCACTTCCCCTATAAATACCAAGACATTATATCATCCTTTCCATTCCAAAAATCATCCTCAACGAATTTCAGGTCTTCTTACCTCCCAAGGAGTCCTCCCAAAGTGCCCTCAAGCCTCCCAAGGTCCCAAACTTCATGATTTGGAAGTTACTCTTCAAGGTAAGGGATTCTTTCACTCTTCCCATTTTCAAAGTTCTACTTTCATGTCAAGTCTTTCAAGTTCATTTTTTCCATGTTTGGGTATGATATATATATTCATCATACTATAATTTTATTTTCACATGATGAGAGACCCTATTTAATCTCATCAATTCATTTTTTTGAAGTCTTAAGTGACGCTATTAGGCTGCCGAATTTTTCATAAGAGAAATATTATTTCCTTTCAAGTTTTTAATTTCATATGTTATGTCCTTAAAATTTTATTAACATATTATTATATCCTTTATATTATGTCCCTATACTATTTTATTGATCATTTATTACTGGGTGACCCATGTCCCCTCTCTTTTTAATGTTTTCTAAAACCCTGCAACATAACCGTTATGCTGCTGAATTTTCGTCTCAAAATGTCTCTCTTTTTTCTCAAATTCTTTTATTTTATTAAGTGAATACTCAAAACTCTTTTTTCAATAGGGTTATTCACATATATACCAAAATTTTCTATTTTAATTCTGGTACTTACATATATGAAACCCGCTTTCCTTTTCCGTGGGTTTAAAGTGACATAAAGATCATGTCTTTAACAAAGTTTTTAAAACGTTATGATTATGAAATGAAACCCATTTCTTTTATGTTATATGGGTTATTTATAAAATGTTTGATGATTATATATGTGTCTCACGTGATAATAAAGACAAATTAAGGGTGCACCCTGATAGCGCTTCAATGCATTGGGTAAAGATTTAATCTATAGAGATGACCATTTTAATGATACCTTGGTGAATAACCCTGGTAATTTTTTAATAACACCCTGGGGATGAACCTTGGTGATAAGGAAATTATTGTCTAAGTTAAATGTTTTATCCACATCTTCAAGTTATGAAATACATTATTTTATTATGATATGCCTCATGATCTCTTTCTCATTCCTTAAAGTTATTTTTTTTATGACTTTATTAATGTATCTCAAGTTCACATGTTAAATGTTCCCCTTGTTTCCCTTACTGGGCCTTCTTATCACCCTTTCCTTTGATGTATGCTCCCAGGTTATGAGATGCTATAATGGACTTAGGATGAACAATGAAGAAGCCTTTAAAGTGTTTAAGAAGAATGTTTTATGTCGTCATGTATTAAGTTCCTGGATTCCAAGACACTAAACCTAAAAGATCCTTGGTTTTGTAAAATGTAATGAAAAGTTATGTTATAAAAAGGCAGGATGTCATAGTTGGTATCAAAGGATGTTTTAGTTATTTATGGAAATTAGGATATGAAAACTTTAGGAATAACCCTATAGAATGTTTAAATATAGGAATTCTTCCTGGTATTTTAGTGAGTATAGAGTTAGTGGTTTATCAAACAAATACATCCCTATCTGGATACGAGTAGGTAGAGGCGGCTCTGGTACATATGTACATAGGGGTAAAACCCAAAAACACCACTTTGAGCTATACTCAAATGGGAACCAGTGCACGATATGGGCCTTGCTGCACTCTTGGTTACGACACTCCCGAGGGATATGTTTGGTTAATCGTAATCTTTTTATGAATCATTATGAAGGAATTATAGAGAAATATAATTTTTTAAGCATGATGTTTTAGGACATAGAATCCTTTATAGTTAAAAGATTCATAAATGAAACAAGTTTCTCACTAAGATGTTATTATTTTAGAAAATAGCAGGCAATAGGAGGAACCGTGAAAATGGTGACCGTAACAGACCATGCGCTGAAGGCCCTATGATGGAAGCCGAAATGGAAACATTCATGCAAATGATGAACCAACTGACTCAAGTTATGAATAATAACTTGAATCAAGCTGAGAGGCTGATATCACCATGAAGGGAACAACATTTTGTTGAGTCCTTTATGCACCAATGACCACAAACCTTCAGTGGATCGACTGACCCATTGATTGCTGAGTAATGGATCAGCTCTATAGAGAAGATCTTTTCTATACTTCATTGTTCAGAACAAGAAAATGTCACCCTTGTTGTTTACTGCCTAGAGGGAGAAGCTGATTAGTGGTGGTCACTAATCAAAGACAAGAATCCAAGAGGAGAAATGGAAGCTATGGAGTGGTATGATTTCAGGGGAATATTCTTCAATAAGTATTTCCCTCATTCAATGAGAACGATAATGGAGAATGAATTTCTCGAGCTAAAGAAGAAGGAGAATGAATCTGTTGGAATCTACGAGATAAACTTCACAAGGATTTCCCGTTATACCTCAAGCTTTGTCATGGACCCTAATGGGAAGGTTGATAGATTCTTTGGTGGACTACAACCTCATCTGCGGAAGAATCTAGCCAACAGGGACTATGATAGCTATGAAGAAATAGTTCGAAGTGATATGAAAGTCGTGCTGGAGTTTGGTGAGACACAGTGGTCTCACAAATCTAATGAGAAGAAGAGAGCTCTAGAACCAAGCCTGGGAAGGAGCTTTGATCAGGAAAGAGGTGGAAAGCAAATGCAACTTTCCACATGCAATAAATGGGGGAAGAAGCATTCAGAACACTACTTGATCGGAAGTGGAAAGTGCTAAAAGTGTGGAAGAGAAGGCCGTATTGCTCGGAATTATCGTAGTGAGGTGAAGCCTCAACTCCCCAACACTAATGATAGAGGAAAGATGGTTATGGCCCTACCCGAAGTCCAATGCTTCAAGTGTGGAAAACTTGGGAACTTTTCTAATCACTGTCCAAATCTAAGGGCAGTGGAGGGGAATCACCATTAACCTCAGCAAAGGACAAGGGAGAAATTTCATGCTTTTGTTATCACAACAACTAAAGTTGAAGCTCCGAATGATGTAGTAGCAGGTGCTCTTGTTGTCATCTCAAAACTATCAAGTAATTTGTTTTATTTTGGTTCTACGCATTCCTTTATTTCCACCAAGTTTGCAAAGAATATAGAATCAATCCCCGAACTACTAGAGGTAGAGTTGTCAGCCAAGACTCCAAGTGGGATTATCCATGCATCAAAAGTGTTTAGAGAATCTAGTGTTTACTTTAGTGAGCAAAATCTTATCACAAATCTAGTAGTCATTCCCATGATGGAATTCAACATTATACTAGGGATGGACTGGATCTCAAAATATAAAACTAAGATCAAATGGCGAATTAAGGAAATCTCAGTAGTCTTGAAGGAACGACCTACAATTATCTTCCAAGGAGAGATATCCCAAACCAATATTTGTCTAGAAGCACCTACTATAGCCTTATTTATGGAGTTAATTGGTGAGGATGAAGAAGAAAAATGGAGTATACAAATACAAGATGTTTCGATTGTTCAAGAATACATGGACGTATTTCCTAAGGAGTTACCTGGACCTCCACCAGAAAGAGAGGTAGATTTCTCCATTGAACTCGTACTTAGATCTCAATAGATATCAAAGAACTCATATAGAATGGAAAATATGGATCTAGAGGAGTTAGAGAAACAACTCCAAGACTTGTTGCAGAAGGGGTTTATCTGACCGAGTGTGTCTCCTTGGGGAGCACCAGTTCTCTTTGTGAAGAAGAAGGATGGATCAATGCAGCTATGCATTGATTATAGAGAACTGAACGTGATCATAGTGAAGAACAAATACCCTCTTCCAAGAATTGATGATTTATTTTACCAACTTCATGGGGATCAATTCTTCTCCAAGATTGATCTTCGATCTGGTTCTCATCAACTAAGGGTGAAGAAGGAAGATATTCCAAAGACTGCATTCCGATCAAGATATGGGCATTATGAGTTTACTGTTATTCCCTTCGGCTTGACTAATTCTCCTTCTATTTTCATGGATTTGATGAATAGAGTCTTTAAGAACTACCTTGATAACTTTGTGTTAGTTTTTATTGATGATATTTTGATATATTCAAAAAGTCGTGAGGAGCATGAAGATCATCTTAGGGTTATTTTGCAAACTCTGTGGAAGGAGAGGCTCTTTGGAAAGTTCAGAAAGTGTGAGTTTTGGTTACAAAAAGTGGCTTTCTTGGGGAACATCGTAACCAACGAAGGAATCTCAGTTGACCCTGCAAAGACAATGGTTGTAGAGGAGTAGCCTCAACCCACAATAGTAATGTATATTCGTAGTTTCCTTGGTTTAGTAGGATATTATAGGAGGTTTGTGAAAAGTTTTTCACGGATTTCTAATCCACTATCCAAGTTGACTCGAAAAGGGGTTAAGTTCATCTGGACAAAGGAATGTGAGGAAATTTTCCAAGATCTGAAGAAGAGATTGGTTATTGCACATGTGTTAACACTACCCTCTATCGAATAAGGATTCGTTATTTTTATCAATGCATCTCTGAAAGGGCTTGGGTGCGTCCTCATGAAAAATTAAAAGGTAATTGCTTATGCATGTCGTCAGCTGAAGCAACATGAGAAGAATTATCCTACGCATGATCTAGAGTTGGTGGTAGTTTTTTTTTCTCTAAAGATATGGAGGCACTACCTTTATGGGGAGAAATGTAATATATATATCGACCACCAAAGTTTAAAGTATATTTTCACGCAGAAATAATTGAACATGAGACAAAGGATATGGTTGAAGCTTATTAAAGACTATGATTGTTCAATTCATTATCACCCTAGAATAGAATACAAAGTCGCGGATGTGTTAAGTAGTAAATACCCTGTTGTTCTGGCAACAATGAGGATCCTATTGGATCCCTTGATTAAGGATCTAGTAAAACTAGACATGGGAATTGTAAGGGAAGGGACATCATTAACCCTATCCCAAATGATTTCTCAACCTTAATTACTAGAGAAGATCAAGAAGTCTCAAAAATAAGATCTTTTGTTGTAGGAAAAGTTTGAGGCTATGAAGAATGGGAAGTTTCCTGATTTCAATATTGATCAAGAAGGTGTATTGAAATTTTGTACAAGACTATGTGTTCCATCTATTCCAGATATAAAGAAAGAACTGATGGATGAAGCTCATAGATCTACTTTCTCTATACATCTAGAAATCACTAAAATGTATAGAGACCTTCGTGATCATTATTGGTGGGATAACATAAAGAGGGAGATTGCTGATTACACTACAAGGTGCCTGGTATGTCAACAAGTAAAGGTAGAATGATAACTTCCTAAGGGGGTATTACAACCAATACCCATACTAGCACGGAAGTGGGATAATATCACTATGGACTTTGTCACTGGTCTCTTGAAAACATCCAAAGGGAACAATGCGATATGGGTTATACTGGACCGTCTCACCAAGACTACCCATTTTATCTCTTTTCGGGAAGATTTATCTCTGGATCAACTTTCCAAGATATACGTAAAGTATGTGGTAAGGCTTCATGGGGTACCACTATCCATCGTATCTGATTGTGATCCAAGATTCACATCAAAATTATGTAGAATTCTTCAACATGCTCTAAATACTGAATTGAATTTTAGTACAGCCTATCATCCTCAAACTGATAGCCAATATGAAAGGAATATTCAGACACTTGAGGAAATGCTGAGATTATGCTCAATGGAATTTAAAGGTGTATGGGATCAACACCTCCCATTAGTTGAGTTATCATACAAAAACAGCTTCCATTCGAGTATTTAGATGGCACCCTATGAAGCTCTGTATGGAAAGCGATGTAGAACTCCTACTTGTTGGGATGAAGATGGTGAGAGAAAAATTATTGGGCTAGATCCTGTGCAAGAGATAACAGAAAAGGTTTATACCATCCAGCAACACATAAAGGCTGCTCAGAGTCGGCAGAAGAGCTATGCTGACAACCGTCGAAGGGACTTGGAGTTCGGTGTTGGCGACAAAGTCTTCCTTTGAATTTTTCCATGGAAGAGAGTCATGTGGTTTGGGAAGAAAGGGAAGCTCAGCCCAAGGTACATTGGCCCCTATGAAATCCTTGATTGCATAAGAGTAGGGTCCTATCATCTAGCACTTCCACCGAACATAGCTCAAGTTCATGATGTCTTCCATGTATCTCTCTTGAGGAAGTACATACCCGACCCTTCGCATGTACTGAACCGAGAGGTGATACAACTAGAACATGAACTCTCTTATGAGGAGAAGCCAGTGGAGATCTTAGACTTTAGAGAAAAGGTTCTACGCAACAAGACTACCCACCTTGTGAAAGTGTTGCGGAGGAATCATAAGTATGAAGAAGCGACGTGGGAGCCTGAGGAAACAATGAAGCAAAAGTACCCTCACCTTTTCGACTAGGCCTTTGGTTTAAAATTTCAGGGACGAAATTTCTTAAGGGGGGAATAATTTAACGACCCAAACTTTTTGAATAATATGATAATTTACTCTTAACGATTTAATAGAGATGTTAATGGTTAGTTCAGAAAGAAGAGTCGATGGATTCATCCAGCAGACTCGAACCTTATGAAGCCCACTTAACAGATCTTGGGAAGGAGGTGGCATCTTTGGGCTTCACTTTGCACCAAGCCCAAGCCGAACTCTAGCGTGTCAAGCTTGAACGGAATCACCTATGGGAGAAGTTCAAGTTAGTGGAGATTACTACTAGGGAAATGTTATCCGAGCCTCCATCAGATTATCTCATCTTAGCACACCTTACACTTAGGTCATATGCTGGTGTTATAAGGAGCTATGTAACGAGACCGTAGCTACTTTGTGTAATCCTTTGAGATAAATAAAATTTTGATTTATTCCTATGGTGAAGTTTGTGAATTTTCAGATGTCCGGATAAAAATAGGATGTATCTTATGGATGAATTTTGAAATAAAATATATTTTAAAATATTTATGTAAACGTTAAATAATTAATGATGTGAAAGAATTTTCAAAAAATGGTCTTCTGCAAATGTGTTCAGTAATAAATTTAGAGTTTAATAAGATCAACATAATTTTTTGTGAATAGTAAATTATGAATAGTGGTTTTATGCTTAGGATTTGTAATGTGACCAAATGGATTAGTAATTTCACTTAAATAAAGTATTAATATAATTTAGGCACCTTGATTAAGTAATGCGATTCAATAAAATAGGTAAATAACTATTTCAGGAATTATTATTTAAGTATTAGTTTTTATGGGTGAATAGTGTTTTTTATTTAAAAATTAAATTAAAAATATTTAGAAAATAATTTTTTTAAAATGGATTTCATTTTTGAATTCAGAGCATCGATATTATGTTAAGGTGAATTTTTGGGTTTTTTCTGAAAAAGTTGAATTTTCAGTGAATAGTGAATTTTCAGTTTAGAGTTTCGGGTGTTTAATGACATCATTAAGGATATAATAACTATTTAATAATTCTGGTAGACTTATGAAGAGTAATATAAGATATGAGGTGTCCCAAGTGTCCAATAACATGGGAAAATACCATGGGCAAGCCCATGGTTTTGCCAATACCACCAATGAGGTGTCCCTTGGCCATTAATGCCTTGTCCTCTCACGTCCCCTATAAATACCAAGCCATTATCTCATCCTTTCCATTCCAAAAATCCTCCTCAACAAATTTCTGGTATCCTTACCTCCCAAGTAGTCGTCCCAAAGTGCCCTAAAGCCTCCCAAGGTCCCAAACATCAAGATTTTGAAGTTACTCTTCAAGGTAAGGGATTCTTTCACTCTTCCCATTTTCAAAGTTCTACTTTCATGTCAAGTATTTCAAGTTCCTTTTTTCCATGTTGGGGTATGATCGATATATTAATCATAATTTCCTTTTATTTTCACATGATGAGAGACCCTATTTAATCTAATAAATTCATTTTTTTGAAGTTTTAGGTGATGCTGTTAGGCTGCCAAATTTTTCATAAGAGAAATCTTATTTCCTTTCATGTTTTTCATTTCATATGGTATGTCCTTAAAATTTCATTATCATATTCTTATATCCTTTATATTATAACCCTATAATATTTTATGGATCATTTATGAGTGGGTTACCCATGTCCCCTCTCTTTTCAATGTTTTCTAAAACCCTGCAACATAGCCGTTATGCTGCTAAATTTTTTGTCTCAAAATGTCTCTCTCTTTTTTCTCAAATTATTTTATTTTATTAAGTGAATGCTAAAAACCCTTTTTTCAACAGAGGTATTCACATATATACCAAAATGTTCTATTTTAATTCTGGGACTTACATACAGGAAACCCGCTTCCCTTTTCCGTGGGTTTAAAGTGACATAAAGAGCACGTCTTTAAAGCAGTTTTTAAAACGTTATGATTATGAAATGAAACCCATTTATTTTATGCTATATGGGTTATTTATGAAATTTTTGATGATGATATATGTGGCTCACATGATGAAAAATAAAAATTAATGGTGCACCCTGATAGCGCTTCAATGTATTGGGTAAATACTTAATCTCTAGAGATGGCCATTTTAACGATACCTTGGTGAATAACCTTGGTAAATGTTTTATGACACCTTGGGGATGGACATTGGTGATATGGAAATTATTGTCTAAGTTAAATGTTTTAGCCACATATTCAAGTTATAAAATATTTTATTTTATTATGATATTCTTCATGATCTCTTTCTCATTCCTTAAATTTATTTTTTTCATGACTTTATTGATGTATCTCATGTTCACATGTAAAATGTTTCCCTTGTTTCCCTTACTGGGCCTTCTTCTCACCCTTTACTTTGATGTATGCTCCCAAGTAATGAGATTTTTTAATTAACTTAGGATTAACAATGAATAATCCTCTCAATTGTTTAAGAAGAATGTTTTATGTTGTCATGTATTAAGTTCCTGGTTTCTAAGACACTAAACCTTAAAGATCCTTGGTTTTGTAAAATGTAATGAAAAGTTATGTTATAAAAAGGCAGGATGTCATATGATCTACTCAGGAATGATGAATAGGATCCATTCTTGAAAATAAATGAAAATATCTAAAGCACATTTTCATAGAATTTTTCAATGAATATTTAATTTATTTATTTTATTTTCCCATAACAACCCATTTTGGACATGAACACAAACAATCATGATGCATGTACCTCTCTTAGGTGTCTTCCCAAAAAATAGGTCCACCTCATTTGGTCATTAAATAAGTATATATTCCATGCACTAGATCATGGGGGGTCCAAAAATCTTGTGTCATGACTAGTCTCTATAGCCTATGTCACACACCAAGACCAAATTCCATCATTTCCATACCAACCCATGAAAACCTCATAGTTATTAACTCTATACTCCATATTATATCTCAACCAAAACATTTAATACCACTTTTTTCATGGATCCCTACCTCTAAACATGCCTCTTTATTAATTTTTAAACCAATTAATTATGAATTAATTATAGATTTAAGTTCTTTACCAATTTCAACATGATAATTAAAGCATAATAACATTCTAAAAAAGCATAGCATTGATATCACACTATTGATAAAATCAAAAGGTAAATCATTATCATGATATTAAGCGGAAACATTGATTACTATAACCCAATTATTTTTTAATATAGTTTGATAATTATTATGTTAATTAAATTTACATCCAAGGGGATAAACCATGCTCAATTTATGATTGCATGTAGATGAAAAGAGAAGAAATGAATCCCCTACTTCAATGGCTCAAATGTTATTTTCATGAAAATGTACCAATGTTATAGATTTAAATCCCCTCTCCGGCGAGAATTTTCATCCCTCCAAGGATTCCACAGCACAATCACACCAAAAAACAACTAAGAAAAACTAAATTATAAACATGCAGATGATCCACCATTTCATGGAAAGATGAAATGGGAGTAACCAAATAAAATAACCACAAGATAAGAGGTATGACATACCTCAGATCAACACAAATTAAAGATGAGAATCCAATAATCAATCCACATTGAAGGAATCGAAAATTCCAGAAGGAATGGATGTTGATCACCTGAATTTTGAGAGGAAGGTTGTAGGGTTTGAGAAAGATGGGGCCACTACTATTTATAAAGTTGCATTGTATAGGTGATTTATAGGGTGTGAAACCATTTCATGTCATGTAAATTTCAGGATTCGTATATTTTTGAAAAATGTATAGCCTCAAAGGATTTAATCTAAAAAATTTACACACCATGTAACACCCTATGAACTATCCTCACAAGCCATGAACTGAGAATACATGGTGTGAAATGTTTACAAGATATAAATTCTCCCTACATCCAGATTTTAGCATTCGAACCCCTCCATATTCACTCTTGTCCTCCTCCAAGCACTATGAGATTTGAAAACACACAAAGGGTCAGACAACAAGGATTTGGTCCATTGCATGGATGGTCATATGGAGACTTATTTTAGTCTTGTTTTGTTTCTATTTAGGGTTTAGTTGATTTGTAATTATGTTGTATGTCTCATGGATTTGTATCTTTTTCTTCCGTATTTTACTCTATTTTTTGTCTTATTTTGGTTATACATGATACTTTCATGGTTGTTTGATGATACTCACCTTGTTTTTATATATCTTAGGTGATGTGTTTTGATTAAACTGGGATAGTTCGTTGCAAAATGGTATCATAGGGATTATCTGACCAAAAGTGATGCAACACTGCATGGGTTCGGTTCAGGGAGTCTGGTAAACTGAAGCTAATACATGTCGGGGATCGAGAAAAACATGGAGAGTAGTTTCTTGATCACTACCTTTCGTAATTCCACATGATTTACCATGGGTAGTCACAAATTATTTTCTTTGTTTTATGTTTTCCATGTGTTATGGTTTGGTTTCCTAACTTATGATCCTCATTGGAACGTGTTAGTTTCCTTGGGAGTTGTACTAGATTTGGGGTGTAAATTGAAAAAGGAATCAAGTGGGTAAGTTCATATGGATGACCTGAAAAACAATTTAGTGACTAGGCACATGGTTTTGAAATCATTAAAGGGGTTATGGCATACTTATAACATGGTCTCCAACCACATTTCTAGGTCAATCATGACTCCAAAACCCTTTTATTTTGTTGTTTAAAACCCATGATTCTTGGATTATTTGAGTTTCTATCACTAAAGTGAAAGGAATAGAGGTGGTTCTTGGGATATATTGATATTAAAAATCAGTTTGACTAATAATTATGGAATGATTTTATTATAAGGGAATGGCATAACCAGTTTATTGTGTGAAAAAAATTCATAAAAATGATTTTTGTTTTAAAAGTAAAGCTTTATTGCTTACCTGTGAAATGATGTTTGGTCTCTAGAATATGTTTTTGGAAATGATTGTTTACACTTGGAAAAATAGAAAATGTTTGGGTTTTCAAACTAGCTAAAGATATTTCATGAATGAATTTCACACGCTTGAAGAATGTTCTCAATATTCTTTAAATGTTATGAAAATAGTGATTATTTTCATATTGTAATCTAGAAGGGTGAATGGTTTTTTAAATAGGAATTATAAATTAAAAAGAAGATTATAAATTTTAAGGAAAACCATTTTTATAACTTGTTCATTGAATGATAAGTTTTGGTTGTTTGAATGGTGGTTTCCTTTAAATGATTTCAAACATGGAAAAAATAACCCAAGAGGAAAATGAATTCTATTTAATGATTTTTTTTGAAAGGTAAGAGGATTCACCATATAATTGAGAAGTTTTGAAATTTTATACTTTTGGATTCCTTTATAAAATAATGAAATAATTTTATTTATGAAACCATTTTTTGTGAAACTCCTTTTCAAGTGATTTTTGGAGTTTTTAAAATGAACAATTTTTGAATGAGGTTTTTGATACTTGAGTTGGTTTGCTTTGAAACATCTCTAAAAGTGTTTTCTTACTTTTTGACTTATATAATCATGTTGACTCATTCTTCTGTGTAGGGGTTATTTGATAGACTCTAAAGAACATGACCAGATGGAGATACCCTATTGTGTGGTTTGAGTGATCCTTCTATATATGTATTGAGATGGAGTGCAATGCCTTCCTTGAGAGTAGTCATTTTTTACTTGTCTCTTTAGTGTTTCCCAAACTCTGAATGGATTAGAGAGTGTTATCCTTTCTCTCACAGTGTTTTAGTGAGGGAAGGTTTTGATATGAATCTAGATGTTGTTCTTATGTGACCTAATAAGAGAATATAATAGGTTTGATTGGGTAAATGGTTCTTTAAGGACTATTTTTCTTGGTTTTCCTATGTTCCTTAGGAAGAGTGGAATCTTTGGTGTATACTAAGTTCTATGTGTTGATACCTTCAAGTTCAAACTCATATGTTTTAGAGTGCTTTTAGTTTCGAGATAATCTTATTTGGATGTGATCTTGATATCCTCCTTGGGCTGCTCTGTTGAGGGAAATGTTCATCCCAAGTTTCTTCTGTCTCATTATTTCTTTTCACTCTATGAACTTTGTTCTACAGGATAACCATATGGTGGATGATTTTCCATGGGATTAGGAATAGTGCCTTAGACTTAGTGAACCTTGGGTATGTGCATGGGTAATAGGATTTAGTGTGACATCCCGGACCCGGCCAACCACCCGAACAGTGACGAACGGGTCGGGTGTCACTACCTTAGGCGCACCTCCCTGAATTACAAAGGTTGCCGACTAGTAGCGAGGGTCTATTAGGTATAGTGGGGAGGCTATACCCTCTCGAAGGATCATAAATAAGGGTACTGGTCCAAGTATAACAGTAAATATGCAACAGAAAGAAAGACTCAGCAGACTCGAACCCGACCCACAGAGCGGAAGCATAATCAATATAGATAAATAGAGGAAGTAGTAAATATAACAACAACAGCGGAAATAAACACAAAATCATGCTAATAACATGTAACTACAACTGAACAGTGAAACATGCATCCATAGCAGGTCGTACACAACTGAATATAAAAAGGGCACCAATGGATAACCAACAGTAGCTACAACAAGTAAGCATGCCGATACAGAAAAGTAAACAAAATAAATCAAACCAGCTAGGTATGACCTCAAGGTCCATACAATATCCATGAAATAACTAACATAGCCCATATCCTAAAGCTGACTTCTTTCCTGCACGTAAATCCATAAAGTCTACACGCATCCCGATGGGCTCGTGCAGGGTGTGAGACAAATCTTAGTAGGATACCACCCAATGGTGCGTACCAAATATATGTGTTTAATTAGTCATGAATTTACAAGGAAAGCAGTAAACAATACAATGCACAATTAAACACTAACTCCACTGGTGCTCAACAGCCACCATGGAGCGTCACATGCTTCGGCCAACGCAGGAATCTCTATCGGGTAACCCGACACCACGTGCCACCTGACACCTCATGTCCCAAGTACCGACATCCCGAAGGCATGCCCAAAAATAGTAACCCAGCACCATGTGCCTCCTGACACCTCGTGTCTCAAGTACCGACGTCCCGAAGGCACGCCCATTTCTTGAAGGCTCCTCACCTCCCCCATGGCTTTCTACGGCAAGCACCCCTAACCAAAATACCTAACCGCAACTACGGGGGCCTCTACCCACACGAGTGGTCAAAACCACCTCATCACAGAGTATCTATGTGTGTACACTACTCAAAGTCTCGGTGAGCGGTAATCACCCAAGATAGTCCTAAGACACCAACACATCTGACACCTTGTGTCCCTGCAACCATGTCACTCAAGTCCGATGGCATCACCACCCTAGTAACTCGGGCCATGCCCAACCAGACAGTCGTACTGCCTCAAGCTGACGTCCATGACGCCCAATCCCGTGGTCAAAACCACCCAAAGTATCCCAAGAAAAGCCCCAACCTGTGATCAGCATCACTCAAGCATAACCGGGCCAAGCAAAACACAACCCAAAGGGTCCAGCAGATGCAATTCAGCAATTGCATAGATAACATATGTAAACAGAAAACACAACCAGGAAAAACAAACTAACAGTTGAATTGCACTATGAAAGGTGTTGTCCCATACCAGAACTGAGGTCTTAAATGCCTCTAACAATTTATAACAGGCTTTAACAAATTAAACTAAATAGTTTATAACAATCATAAATAAATTAAAACCATTTTGGCGCTCCCCGGCCAAAATGCCTCGACGAGCAATAGCCCCTCACCCTGCCCTGCTCACACAAACTGGTAACCGAGCATACCCAAAAGCATCCCAGAGGTCCAATAAGCAATAAAGTATGAAAAAAAAAACAGATAAAATGGGTCCCACTCAAAATACCCAAAAACGCGCCATAGGCAGCGTTACCAAAACAACCGCGAAAACACAAAATGAAGTATGCACCACCTACCTGAGACTCACACGATGCTACTCCTCCGGTAACACCCTCCAATTAGGTCTAAAACGCGGTAAATCTATAAAAGATTCAAACCCGCTCAAACGCCTATAACTCATTCTAGAATGAAAATCAAACAAAATGGCCAAAGAGAAATCAAGGCCTTTCCAAGGGGGTTCCAACACATCCAACTGAGATCGGATCGGAGTTCAGACGAAGAACCGGGAAGCAAATGAAGATCTGTCCGACTTGGTTTGCTAAACCCGACCAAAATATTGAGTTTCTGCCTCAATACGAGGCTACTGACCGTTTTAAGCAAAAAAAAAGAAAGTACACGGCGTGTACTTTGGGACTACATGCCGTGTATGGTTCATTTAACTGTTCATTAGATGGAAAGATTCCCTTCCTCACCGACTTATCCACACGCCATGTATATTCCTCATACATGGACAGACTACACGGCGTGTCCGAAGGGAACACGGTGTGTACCTGGTTCTACCCAGCCAATGGCTTACACGCCATGTATGGCTTCACATGGTCGAGGGTATACACGGAGTGTTCAAAACTACATGCTGTGTAGTAAGAAAATTCTACACGGTCACTGCACGACATGTACTCGGTGAGCACACGGTCGGTCACTCGCCTACACATACACGACGTGTACTTAAGGTACACATCGTGTAGTCTGGAAATTTCCAGAAACATCACATTTTCTCTAGTTTCCTCGGAAACAAGTCAAAAATTTAAATAGGGTCAGGATTTTGACCCATTCCAAAACCCAGGTTCTTACATTTAGTTTCTTGATTGGTTGGATGATAGATCTATTGGTTATATATTTTTATCGGTTGGATAGTGGGTACCACTAGGTTGAGATTTCTAAACTTGAGTTACCATAAATGAGGCTTCATGACCCAAGAATAGAGCCTTGTCATTTCTCATTGAGTCACATCTTCGTTGGAACTATCTATGGGTTATGTGAAATGTGGCTGATCAAGTGATATGTTTTGTTCCTTTCCAAATATTATTGGGGTGGTTCGACCTGATGATATGTTTGATGTTTCTTGGGGATGGTGCCTTTTCATAGGCTTGACTTGACCAAGTTTTTTCTTGGTTGGTTTCACCCTATGAGAGCATGTTTTTTCCTTGGTTAGAGGTGTAGATCTTGGAGGTTTCCCTTATGTGAAACGTGGAACCTTAGTTTCCTTATTGATGCTCTCTTGTATTGATGAAACTTCTTGTTGTTTCACCATTTTAGATCAAATCTAAATGGTAAGGAGACCTATGTGAGGTATCTAATTTATTTAGAGTCTCATGTTCGAAAAGTGTGGAACCCAGGAATCCCTTGAAAGGTTAGAAGTGGGGTTAGATTCAACTCCAGTGTTGGTTAATACTAAGCCCAGTTGGGTTTTTTCTATGTCACTGTGAAGCCTTGGGTAGGGAGTTGGGGTATGACTTAATGTCAGGAGATTGGTGATGGCTTAAGGATTTCACCAATTATGCCGTTGTTTATGCTTTTGGGCATGTAATTTTAAATTAGTTTGTATTGGTGAAAAATGGGTTTCACAAGGAAATGTTTTTGGTTTTAAAGCAAGTCCTTAGGTATTATTTGAAAAATGAGGTTGTTTTCTTGATTTTTTTGGAAATATTTGATTTCATTTGGGGATTTAAAAATATTTTTAGGTGTGTATTGTTTTTATAATCAAGTGAACATGATAGAATAAAATATGGGTTTCCTATTTATGGGAAACTGTTAATTTCCAAATTTATTTTGTTGCATGTTTGGGCTTGTACCCTTGGTGAGTGTATTTTAAAAGGGTAGGTGATATTGGAAACTATTTAAAAATGGAAAGTGTTTAATTTGTTTTGAAACCTAGAATAGTGTTTTGGTTTTAAAATAAGTGGTGTTTAATTTGAAATCAATTTTAATTTTTTTTTAAAAATTAACCATGTTGCGAAAGGGCTTGGGTTTTGATTTTTTAAAATAGTTTCCATTTAATTTTAAATGAAGGAAGGCCTAATTTTAATGGTGCCTTGGTTTTCAAAATAGTATTTTAGTAAAAATATCTTTCATTTTTTAGTGATTCATGTGATTTTATTCCTTCTTAGAGTGTTGAGGCCTTGATTATTCTGAGTTAGTGCTTATTTAATGGCTCTTTTGGAGATTTTTTGGTCCAATGGTTTAGGCTTGTGAGATTTGGCTTGATTGTTGGATCAATTGAGATCATCTTTTCTTGGAGACTCTTGTGTATTATTGAGTTGATAATGTTTCCTTGGTTCTTTTTGGATATGTTTGAGGTTTTATGGATGAAATAACATTTTGGGTTTTTTACTCATTGAGTATGTAGTGGTTTTGTCTTGAGGAAGCTATGGCCCAATGCTTCTGGGGTTCTTCTTTGGTTGCCCGTTGTGGGCAGTGTTCCTTTTCACCCTTGTGTGGTGTAGACCATGGGTTATGTTATGTTGGTTTACTTGGATATGGGTAAGACATAGGGTTCATGCTTGGATACTTGGGGGGTATTTTTGTTTCCAGTAGGGCTGTGAGTGTGACTAGGCTATATTTCCAATCGGAGTTACCATGGGGCAATGCTTTAGAGAGTTGGATCTAAACACCCTCGGTTAGATGTGACCCTTAGGTTAGAGACCTATCATTTCTTATCGAGGTATGTTTTTCATTGTGATATCCTTGTGTGGATTCCATGTTTTGTTGATTGAGTTTTGGGATCCTTTGAGATGTTTCTAGGATTAATGCTCTCCTTGTGGTTTTAAACCTGTTGTGTGTGGTTGGCCTTGGCCAGTGAAGTTTCATGAATTCCATTTAGATATTTTGGGAATGTGGTTACTTGGTGACTTTATATTGTTAGTGGTTAGAAGATTCTAATTATTCCATAATTTTAGTTCATTTCTAAATTGTGGGGAGATCAATGCTTGGTATTCTTCCCTCTCTGACCTATATTTTCAATTAAGGCTTTATGGGGGGGGGGAAACATTTATGAAGGAGAGAATTGTGACACCCACTAGGTTTAGGTATCCTCTCTTTTTAATGATTAATAATTGGTCCTTAGATTCTGGGGATTTTTTAGGTAATTTTGAGTTTTCCTAGAATTTTATAGGGGATTACACCATGGAGGGTATCAGCTATAGTGTGGAGTTGGATCATTGTGGAGTGGACCAGTGGACTATAGTATAGTGCTTAAGAGGAATAATTTTGACGACTCTTCCAATTTAGGCATAGATCTGGCATAGGGACACAACTATGGCATGGAGCCCCAAGATATATATTTTAGAGCTACTACCAATTTCGGCATAGTTGCATTGTGGAGAATAGGTTGTGGAATAGTCCTGCAACTTGGTTGAGACCTATAGTATGGAGGGATAGGTTGCAGCATGGAGTTATATGAGGGTGTGTTAGATGATTATTCTATTTTTGGGGGTAAATGTGACATGGCTCATAGGCTATGTTGTATCCTTTTCTTAGGAGAATAGGATAGGGGAAAGGTATGCATCTTGGTTTCTAGAGGCTGTTTGGTCAGGGGTGATTATGGTATGGACAGGGGCTCTGTAGCATGGTATAGCGGTTCTGCAATGTGGTTCAGGAGGTTGCGTTATGGTCTTTAACTTCTATAATACCTATAAATATTCAAATCCCATTTAATTCAGTTGATCTTCCACCTTTCTCTCTCAAACCTTAGGTTCCCAAGAGATAATTTCAAAGGCATATGAATCCCTTATTGGTCAGATATAACCCTAGGATTTGGAAGAGTGATTATTGGAAATTCCTCACTGATCTTGAGGTGGGTGTCTCTATACAAAGGTGTTAATTAATGAATTACATGATTTAATTGTAAATTCCTTTGGGTTATGTTATTATATTGATTGATTTAGCATAAAAATGGATGTTCTTATAGATATCTATGTTTTTAAGGGGTTTTGTCAGGACCTGGCCCACTGGGGCCTACTTGGATGGTGGAAGGATGATCCAAAACTACCCTAAGCCCACCTCCATAGGCCAGGGGCTAGAAACTAGCACCGAAAGGAATAATTACAATGAGAGGCCTTTAAAAAAGTACATGTATGCATGCAACCAACCATATATGGGCACTAGTGTATAGGAATGAAAAGAAAAGATAGAAAAATCTTGAGTAATGATCATGCTTGTAACAACCTCTAGGGAATACAATAGAGTACAATAGCATGATCTAAAAAGGAATGAAAAAAAACACACAACAAATCAAAAAAGATGTCCCAAAATGATAATAACCTAAAAATAAAGTAAATGAAGAGTGATCCCAACTCTGGATCTCCAATCCTCAACCATTGTACATGGAAAAATACACCTAGGTATCCTCTATGCTCCTCTGTAATCATCGTCGGCATGTCTGTTGTTTGTATAAGATACAACACATGTGGGAAAAGCCCATGTAGGGGTGGGTGTAACACCCGAGATTTTTATGAGTAATATTTTGTTTTTATGTTATATATATATCATCAAAGGAATCTATCACTACACACTAGCTTGGCTTACTTTACATGCAATCGCGACCTTCCTCGATAGCTTGCGTTGTACGCAATACCGAGTTTCACTAAACGATGATATGCTATTAAAATATTAATTAAAATATCCGTTATGAATAGTAATAACCACTTTTTGAAATTTTATCTTTCAAAATGGACTTAATTTTTGGATTCAGAATACCGAAATTAGCCTAGGGTGAAATTTTGGTATTTTTCTGAAAACTTTCAATTTTTGATGAATAGTGAAACCACTAAGTGGTAGGTTAAAAACTGAATTTTGCATAAAACTTAATTTTACTGCTTCTGTGAATGGAATTTCGAAACTCCGACAGACACGGTTGATATCATTAAGTAAAATGTGGTTCAATGAGATAAAAATAATTTTTTGGTGAATAGTAACTTTTTACTTTTTTTACCGCGGTTAATAGTAAATAGGGTAACTAAGGGAAAATATGATATTAATATTACCCTAACACATGTCCTAATTCTATTGGATAAGTGTAATTCGACCAAAAACAACCTTATGAATATAATATTACCATTTAGGTCCACTTGGATTAGATTATGACATTTAATATTATTTTATTTAATGAATAGTTAAAATAGTTAAAATCAAAGTTTAATAACTAAAACATTTTTAATATGGGGTTATAAATAATATAAATTCGACTATAAATATTCATAAGAAAGATAAAAATATTTCCTACATAATGATATTTTATTTATAATTTTTAGACTTTAAATAAGTTAATTTATTTATGACACAATGATGATGCAGTAATTACCGTTTTAAGGAAATGTTAACATAATTGATGTTATAAATGCCCAAATAAATGTAATTTGAGACTTTTTATGAATTCCAATAATTTTATAGGTTACTATGATATATTAGTGTTGATTTAATCAACTTGGTTCGAACATATAATTCTGTTATTACTTTCACAAAAATCATATATCAAATAGTGACCAAATTGACACAAAATAGTTTTTAAATCAAATATTATATTATTAATTGTTATTTTATTCCTAAAAATCTAAGGTTCGGCCAAATGACTTAGATAAGTATATATATATTAATAATAAACAACTTTGGGTTCGTTTGGCATGTTATAGTAAGTGTATTAACCATATAGTGTAAGAAAACAAAAAGTCACGGTAAAAGTTAAATTATTTAACTTAGAGTTAAATATAATTGATAAGGTTAAAATAATAACATAAACTTGTCTAAATCTTATTGGTTGATAGGATTTCGACCCATCCCCACTTTACCTTATAAATAAGACCCTTTGGAACCATTATAAACCGATTTTGACTTTAATATAAAATAATATTTTGAGATATTCCTAAGGTACCCCTCTCCTTCCTTATAAAAGGGGACCTCCTCCCCCTCCTCCTCACACCAATTTTAGCACTCAATCTCGGCCAACCCCTGCCAAAATCCCTTCTACACTTCCCTAGAATAATCCTAGAGGTCCTGGTCTTCTTCAAAGACCAATATTAGTTCCCTAAGTGGAGGATTCAAAGAGGCGTTTCAAAGAAGAGGTAATATCCATTACCGATCTTTTCAATTTCTTTCTTCTTCAACTTCTTCTTCTTTAGTTGTTTCATGATAAAGTAATAACATCAGTATTAATTACATACTGATATGTTATTATAAATATTAAACAACCCTAATTCACCTTCTATCCATCCTACGGAAAAATGAAATCACCGCGCGTGCGTACGTACGGAATACCGTCTCCACGCCGTGGTGTAATCTATTTTCCACCATCACCTTACAAGGATGAGTATAATGGTGTAATGAGTAACTATATATGATTATTATAAAGTGATATTGATACTGAAATAGTATAAATACACTTAAATATAATTCCACGATCATGGGAACAATATCATCGCTCGTGCGTACGTACGGAATACTGTCCCCACGATGTGATGCGACTCGTTCTACATGATCATAATTACATAGTAATTATATAAATGAATTGAATGAATAAATATGATATATGTTACACTAATACCATTCTGGATATAAGGTATCTATAACCTTAAAATAAGAATAAGAATTTACTCGGCAAAACACGCATAAGAACAAAAGGCAATAAAGACCTGAGTAACAAGTAACAATGAAATATTACTAATAAGAAGCTAAGAATATGACCATATATGATATGATATCAATATTTATGATTCTTTAATAAGTCAATAACATTATTTAAACCATTATACAGGAGCTTCGGACACGTACAAAGCAAATCGGACTTAAGGTAAGGGAAATATCATAATCTCATTTTTATCCGAGATTGTTTATACTTTGGTATTTACTGGGGTGTATTTTATCATCCAAATCCATGTTTCCTCAATATGTAATATTATTTCCATCCAACTACAATTGTTTAAATACAATTTTACCCTTCAGTGAGTTTTTAGTAAAGGATATGAAAGGAATCTTTTGTCGTTTTTCGTACGAGGTACTTTTTTGACTTTTCCGACAAAAGTACGAAGAATGTTTTTTTAACTTATACGGCAAGAATGGATTTTTAAAACATTATTTCCAAGAATCTTCCTTTATAAGTTTTCATGTTTATTTTTAATAAACTTCTTTTAGTTTATAATTGTATGACATGTTAAGAAAAGAAAAGTGTTTTTGAAGTAGAAAGGATATTTTCCTCAAGAATGGAGTTCAAATGTTTTATCAAAATTATTTTCCATCTAAGATAATATAGGGTTCTGTTTTTTTCCTTATTATTACATTGATTTTATTATGTTGTGAGGGAATTATTTTTATGAAGTCATTTACCTTATATGATTTGTTTTATGATGTCATGATGTTTCAAGAATCCCATTTTTGTTACATGTGTTATGCGATGATGTATGATTTATGATTATGTGGCACACATAAGAAAGGATTCATTATAAGATGGGTGGGACCTATATCTCCCTCCAATGCATTGGGTAAAGATTTATATCTCATGAGATAGACATGGCTGGAACGGAAGGTTATTTCGGTTCAGTGATACAGGACTGAAACGAGGAGTGAACTCGGTTCAGAAATGGACTTTGTCCGCTAAGATAGTCTTGGAAATGAGTCATGACTAACAAGAAATGATTTTCCATGATTATGTGTGCATGTCACAAAGTTTCAAGTTTTATGTTATGATTATGGGGATCTCATTTTCACTTCTATGATTTATTCCATGTTAAGATATTATGATCTCTTTTGCAGGTTATGATTTTCAAAAAGATATGATATGATTTTTATTTCCTTTATTTGACCTTGCTGAGAATTTGAGCTCACCCTTTTTTGTATGTTTTCTTTTCCCCAGGTCAGGAAGATGGATATTAAGTAGAATATGCTAAAAGGGACCCTAGATATGATGAAATAAATGGGAGACACTATAGAAGATTTATGAACCAGTTGTTTATGTTTCCCAGTTTCTAAAGACACTATACCTATACGGTCCTTTGTGGTTTTTTCATATGTTGTAATAAGTGTGCTTCAATTTTGAAGTATTAATAATGTATGTAAAGTATGGGTCGTTATAGTTGGTATCAGAGGAAAGGTATAGTCACCCTTTGGAAACTAGGATGTGAAAGCCTTAGTAAGAACCCTAAGTATAAGTCTAAGCATAGAACAAAATCTCAGTGTTTTAGAAATGGCCATGAATAACCTAGGATAAGACCTTAAGCGTGAAAATTTTATTCTTGAATTATGTGGTTTTCCTATTATAATTAGTGTTGCTCACACTATTCTCCTTGGTTTTAGTCAATGGCTGGAACCCGAAGGAACCGTGTTAATGCGGAATGCGATGGGCAATGCAATGATTGTCCCCCTGAGCAACCAAACGATATGGGAGCTGGAATGCAAAATCTTGTAGCCATGCTCACACAACTTTCTCAAGCTATGAATCATGCATGACTTCCAAACGAGCAAAGGAAGGAGCAACATTCTGTTGAATCCTTCATGAGGCAGCGTCCACCTTCTTTCAGCGGGTCTACTGATCCATTAGTTGCTGAACAATGGATTAGTACTAATGAAAAGATATTTTCAGTTCTTCAATGTTCTGAACATGATAAAGTCATCCTAGCAGTGTATCGTTTGGAAGGAGATGCTGATCAATGGTGGAATCTTATTAAGAATACGAGGCAAAGGGATGAAATTGAGTCCATGGAATGGGACGAGTTCAAGAACTTATTTTTCAATAAGTACTTCCCTCATATTCTCCGAACAAAGATGGAGAAAGAGTTTCTTGAACTGAAGCAAAGGGATGATGAATCTTTTGGTACCTATGAAGAAAATTTTACAAGACTTTCAAGGTACGCTTCTGGTATTATTATCCAACTTGAGAGTAAGATCGATCGATTCTTTAGTGGCTTAAAACCAAGTCTTCGAAGGGCGTTGGCCATAAGGGACTTCAATAGCTACGAGGAAATCGTTCGATGTGCTCTGAAAGTCGAGATGGAGATTGGAGTAACCCATCAGTCATATGGGTTTGATAAGAAGAGGAAAATGGAATTCAAAGGAAAATCTAAAGAGCACACTGAAAAGAAGATGAACTTTCCCTTATGCTCAAAGTGTGGAAAGAAACATGGAGGGAGTTGTCTTAAAGGGACAAGTAAATGTTTCAAATGTGGAAAGGAAGGTCATCGGGCATTTGAATGCCGCGATAATGGGAATAAGATGTCTAATGATGCAAAAAAAGGAAGGGATACATAGAATGAACCTACTACACTTGAATGTTTCAAGTGAAAGGAGATGGGGCATTATGCCAATCAATTCCCAAATCCAAGGGTTGATGATGATGGTCGACGTCAACAAACTCTTAAGGCTAAAGACAAAGGAAAGTCACATGCAATTTCTATCAGCGATGTGGAGTACGATAACGAAGTGGTGAAAGGTACACTTACCATCCACTCTAAAGTAGCAAATGTTTTATTTGATTCTGGATCTACCCACTCTTTTATTTCTGAAGAATTTTCTAAGGGTATCACCGTATTACCTCAACAATTAGATGTTGAGTTAGCTGTGACAACACCTAATGGCACATCAATCACATCAAAAGTTTATAATTCTTCTCCAATTGACGTTTGTGGGAAAGTGCTTCCTGCAAATCTTGTGATCCTTCCTTTAGTGGAATTCGATGTGATTCTTGGCATGGACTGGATTTCTTTATACGGAGCTCATATCAATTGCCAAAGAAGGGAAGTCACATTTCATATTCCAGATCAATCTATGATCATCTATCAATGCAAGGATGAACATAACCTTCCAGTGGAAATTTCTTCCATTTTATGGGTATTGATTCCACTAAATGAAGGTTATTTATCTCAAATGGTTGGTGAGAAACTCGTGATTAAGAATATGCCCATCGTACGGGAGTTTGATGATGTCTTTCCGGAGGAATTACCGGGTCTTCCACCAAATCGTGAAGTTGAGTTTTCAATAAAACTTGTACCGGGTGCTTTGCCTATTTCAAAGACACCTTATAGAATGGCCCCAATTGAGTCGCAGGAATTGAAGAAGCAACTCCAAGAGAATCTTGATAAGGGATTAATACGCCCTAGTGCGTCACCTTGGGGAGCACCTGTTCTATTTGTTAAGAAGAAAGATGGATCAATGAGAGTCTGCATTGATTATCGAGAACTTAACAAGATCACTATCAAGAACAAATATCCTCTCCCATGCATTGATGACTTATTTGACCAACTACACGGAGCTCAATACTTTTCCAAGATTGATCTTCGTTCATGGTATCATAAATTAAGGGTCAAAAGGGAGGATATACCAAAGACGGCTTTCCGTACAAGGTATGGACACTATGAATTTATAGTGATGCCATTTGGTCTTACTAATGCCCCTGCTATCTTCATGGATCTAATGAATAGAGTCTTTAGAGACTATCTTGATCAATCTATGGTAGTCTTTATAGACGATATTCTTGTCTATTCAAAGAGAAAGTAAGAGCATGAAGATCAATTGAGAATTATATTGAAGACCCTGAGAAAGGAGAAGCTTTATTCCAAATTTACCAAGTGTGAATTTTGGCTTCAAAAAGTTGCATTTTTGGGTCACATAATCTCAAAAGAGGGGATATCTGTGGATCCAGCAAAAACAGAGGTTATCGAAAGATGGTCGAGACCAACAACAGTAACTGAGATCCGAAGTTTTCTTGGTTTGGCTGGATATTATCGACGTTTTGTAAAAGATTTTTCACGATTATCTAATCCACTCACCAAGTTAACTCAGAAAGGAGTTAAGTTTGTTTGGACAGAGGAATGTGAAGAGAATTTCAAGGAGTTGAAAAGAAGGTTATCCAGTGCACCTGTGCTCACACTGCCTTGTAGTGGAGAAAGGTTTGTGATCTATAGTGATGCATCCAATAAGGGATTGGGGTGTGTTCTTATGAAAAATGATATGGTGATAGCTTATGCCTCACGACATTTGAAAATACATGAGCAACATTACCCAACTCATGATTTGGAGTTAGCTGCGGTAATATTTGCATTAAAGATTTGGAGGCATTACCTTTATGGTGAAAGGTGTGATATTTATACTGATCATAAAAGTTTAAAGTATATTTTCACACAAAAGGAGCTGAATATGAATCAAAGAAGATGGTTGGAGCTGATTAAGGATTATGACTGCTCAATCCATTACCACCCTGGGAAAGCAAACAAGGTGGAAGATGCATTAAGTCGACAAGACCATGCTAGTTTATCCATGATGAGGATCACAAAAGATCCAATATTTATGGATTTATAAAGGATGGATCTTGGAATTATAATGATAGGGGAAAAATCTTATCTTTCTCAAATGAATGTTCAACCATCTATACATGTGAAGATTAAAGAGGCACATAAAGAAGATGTCGAGTTACAAAAGAAGGTGAGAAATGTTCCTGAATTCAACCTTGATTGTAATGGGATAATAAAGTTCAGGAATCGGGTTTGTGTTCCTCCCATCCCCGAATTAAAGAAGGAGCCGCTGGATAAGGCTCATAGTTCTTCATTCTCTATTCATCCTGGAAGCACGAAGATGTATAGGGACCTGAAAGAGTACTTCTGGTGGGATGGCATGAAAAGAGATGTTGCTGAATATGTCTCTCGATGCTTGGTTTGTCAACAAGTTAAAGCTGAGAGACAGAAGTCTAAGGGGATGTTACAACCATTACCCATACCCGAATGGAAATGGGAAAACATCACTATGGACTTTGTCACAGGACTTCCTAAAACATCCAAAGGAAATAATGCTATCTGGGTCATAGTTGATCGTCTTATAAAGTTTGCACACTTCATTGCTATTAGAGAGGATTTCTCTCTAGATCAGCTTGCCAGGATATATGTAAATGAAGTGGTAAGATTGCATGGAGTACAACTTTCTATTATATCTGATCGGGACCCGAGATTTACCTCGAAGTTCTGGCGAAGTCTTCAGCATACTCTGGATACAGAGTTGAGTTTCAGCACTGCTTATCATCCTCAGACAGACGGTCAGTCTGAGAGAACAATTCAAACCCTAGAAGATATGTTGAGAGCCTGCTCTATGGATTTAAAAGGAGGTTGGGATCAACAACTACCTTTGGTGGAATTTTCTTATAATAATAGCTTTCACTCCAGTATTCAGATGGCTCCTTATGAATCTCCCTATGGAAAGAAATGTAGGACTCCAACTTGCTGGGATGAAGTTGGGGAAAGAAAGCTATTAGGACCTGATCTCGTTGATGAAATGGCATAAAAGGTCAGATCTATTCAACAACACATAAGAGCAGCTCAGAGTCGACAGAAAAGTTATGCCGACAACCGAAGAAAAGACCTGGAGTTTGAAGTGGGTGATAAAGTGTTCTTACGAATATCTCCCTGGAAGAGGGTTATGAGATTTGGAAAGAAGGGGAAGTTGAGCCCTAGATATGTCGGTCCTTTCGAAATACTAGATCGTGTTGGAAAGGTAGCTTACCGATTGGCGCTTCCACCGAATCTCTCTCAAGTTCACGATGTGTTCCATGTATCTCTCCTGAGAAAGTACATACCTGATCCTTCACTTGTACTCAGCTCAGAAGTTGTACCGCTGGAGCAAGATCTTTCTTATGAAGAACAACCGATAGAGATTCTGGATCGTAGCGAAAAAGTCATACGAAAAAAGACCATTCGATTGGTGAAAGTTTTATGGAGGAACCACCAATTAGAAGAATCTACATGGGATCTTGAGGATATGATGAGGGAGAAGTATCCTCATCTGTTTGTTACAAAGTGACGAATTTCGAGGACATAATTCTTTTTAAGGGGCGTAGAATGTAACACCCGAGATATTTATGAGTAATATTTTGTTTTTATGTTATATATATATATATCATCAAAGCAATATTTCACTACACACTAGCTTGGCTTACTTTACACGCAATCGCGACCTTCCTCGATAGCTTGCGTTGTACGCAATACCGAGTTTCACTAAACGACGATATGCTATTAAAATATTATTTAAAATAGCCGTTATGAATAGTAATAACCACTTTTTGAAATTTTATCTTTCAAAATGGACTTCATTTTTGGATTCGGAATACCGAAATTAGCCTAGGGTGAAATTTTGGTATTTTTCTGAAAACTTTCAATTTTTGATGAATAGTGAAACCACTAAGTGGTAGGTTAAAAACCGAATTTTGCATAAAACTTAATTTTACCGCTTCTGTTAATGGAATTTCGAAAATCCGATAGACACGGTTGATATCAGTAAGTAAAATGTGGTTCAATGAGATAAAAATAATTTTTTGGTGAATAGTAACTTTTTACTTTTTTTACCGCGGTTAATAGTAAATAGGGCAACTAAGGGTAAATATGATATTACTATTACCCTAACACATGTCCTAATTCTATTGGATAAGTGTAATTTGACCAAAAACAACCTTATGAATATAATATGACCATTTAGGTCCACTTGGATTAGATTATGACATTTAATATTATTTTATTTAATGAATAGTTAAAATAGTTAAAATCAAAGTTTAATAACTAAAACATTTTTAATATGTGGTTATACATAAGATAAATTCGACTATAAATATTCATTAGAAAGATAAAAAGATTTCCTACATAATGATATTTTGTTTATAATTTTTAGACTTTAAATAAATTAATTTATTTATGACACAACGATGATGCAGTAATTACCCTTTTAAGGAAATGTTAACAAAATTGATGTTATAAATGCCCAAATAAATGTAATTTGAGGCTTTTTATGAATTCCAATAATTTTCTCGGTTACTATGATATATTATTGTTTATTTAATAAACTTTTTTTGAACATATAATTCTATTATGAGTTTCACAAAAATCATATATCAAATAGTGACAAAATTGACACAAAATAGTTTTTAAATCAAATATTATATTATTAATTGTTATTTTATTCCTAAAAATCTAAGGGTTGGCCAAATGACTTAGATAAGGATATATATATTAATAATAAACAAGTTGGGGTTCGTTTGGCATGTTATAGTAAGTGTATTAACCATATAGTGTAAGAAAAACAAAGTCACGGTAAAAGTTAAATTATTTAACTTAGAGTTAAATCTAATTGATAAGGTTAAAATAATAACCTAAACTTGTCTAAATCTTATTGGTTGATAGGATTTCGACCCATCCCAACTTTACCTTCGAAATAAGACCCTTTGGAACCATTATAAACCGATTTTGACTTTAATATAAAATAATATTTTGAGATATTCCTAAGGTGCCCCTCTCCTCCCTTATAAAAGGGGACCTCCTCCCCCTCCTCCTCACACCAATTTGAGCACTCAAGCTCGGCCAACCCCTGCAAAAATCACTTCTCCACTTCCCTAGAATAATCCTAGAGGTCCTGGTCTTCTTCAAAGACCAATCTTAGTTCCCTAAGTGGAGGATTCAAAGAGGCGTTTCAAAGAAGAGGTAATATCCATTACCGATCTTTTGAATTTCTTTCTTCTTCAACATCTTATTCTTTATTTTTTTCATGATAAAGTAATAACATCAGTATTACTTACATACGGATATGTTATTATAAATATTAAACAACCCTAATTCACCTTCTATCCATCCTACGGAAAAATGAAATCACCGCACGTGCGTATGTACGAAATACCGTCTCCACGCCGTGGTGTAATCTATTTTCCACCATCACCTTACAAGGATGGGTATAATTGTATAATGAGTAACTATATATGATTATTTTAAAGTGATATTGATACTGAAATAGTATAAATACACTTAAATACAATTCCACGATCATGGGAAGAATATCATCGCTCGTGCGTACGTACGGAATACCGTCTCCACGATGTGATGCGACTCGTTCTACATGATCATCATTACATAGTAATTATATAAATGAATTGAATGAATAAATATGATATATGTTACACTAATACCATTCTGGATATAAGGTATCGATAACCTTAAAAGAAGAATAAGAATTTACTCGGCAAAACACGCATAAGAACAAAAGGCAATAAAGACCTGAGTAACAAGTAACAATGAAATATTACTAATAAGAAGCTAAGAATATGACCATATATGATATCATATCAATATGTATGATTCTTTAATAAGTCAATAAAATTATTTAAACCATTATAAAGGATCTTCGGACATGTACAAAGCAAATCAGACTTAAGGTAAGGGAAATATCACAATCTCATTTTTATCCGAGATTGTTTATACTTTGGTATTTACTGGGGTGTATTTTATCATCCAAATCCATGTTTCCTAAATATGTAATATTATTTCCATCCACCTACAATTGTTTAAATACAATTTTACCTTTTGGTGAGTTTTTATTAAAGGATATGAAAGGAATCTTTTGTCGTTTTTCGTACGAGGTACTTTTTTGACTTTTCCGACAAAAGTACGAAGAATGTTTTTTTAACTTATACGGCAAGAATGGATTTTTAAAACATTATTTCCAAGAATCTTACTTTATAAGTTTTCATGTTTATTTTTAATCAACTTCTTTTAGTTTATAATTGTATGACATGTTAAGAAAAGAAAAGTGTTTTTGAAGTAGAAAGGATATTTTCCTCAAGAATGGAGTTCAAATGTTTTATCAAAATTATTTTCCATCTAAGATAATATAGGGTTCTGTTTTTATCCCTATTATTACATTGATTTGATTATGTTGTGAGGGAATTATTTTTATGAAGTCATTTACCTTATATGATTTGTTTTATGATGTCATGATGTTTCAAGAATCCCATTTTTGTTACATGTGTTATGCGATGATGTATGATTTATGATTATGTGGCACACATAAGAAAGGATTAATTATAAGATGGGTGGGACCTATATCTCCCTCCAATGCATTGGGTAAAGATTTATATCTCATGAGATATACATGGCTGGAACGGAAGGTTATTTCGATTCAGTGATACAAGACTAAAACGAGGAGTGAACTCGGTTCAGAAATGGACTTTGTCCGCTAAGATAGTCTTGGCAATGAGTCATGACTAACAAGAAATGATTTTCCATGATTATGTGTGCATGCCACAAAGTTTCAAGTTTTATGTTATGATTATGGGGATCTCATTTTTACTTCTATGATTTATTCCATGTTAAGATATTATGATCTCTTTTGCAGGTTATGATTTTCAAAAAGATATGATATGATTTTTATTTCCTTTATTTGCCCTTGCTGAGCATTTGAGCTCACCATTTTTTGTATGTTTTCTTTTCCCCAGGTCAGGAAGATGTATATTAAGTAGAATATGCTAAAAGGGACCCTAGATATGATGAAATAAATAGGAGACACTGTAGAAGATTTATGAACCAGTTGTTTATGTTTCCCAGTTTCTAAAGACACTATATCTATACGGTCCTTTGTGGTTTTGTCATATGTTGTAATAAGTGTGCTTCAATTTTGAAGTATTAACAATGTATGTAAAGTATGGGTCGTTATAGTGGGTATATACATACCTAGTAGTATGCCATAAAATATAAAGGGGGAAAACAATAAGAGACATGGTAAAAGTAGACAACTCAACCCATAGTAAGAAAACCCAATACAAAGGGATACATATATATATATTCTCATAAAAAAATATCAGTCGAGAGAGAAGAGGGGATCTCTATCTCACAGCCCATCTTAGGATGATGATTCTGCCTGCAACTCCAAAGGTCCATCAATGATGTCGAGCATCTCACGTGTCTATCTAAAGAAGTTGTATGGAGGACCTGCACCTTGGTGCCATAGGGCAGTACTGTAACCATATGTAGAGGACTCGTGCCCTATTACGATAGGGGAGTACCTCCTCTATGATAAGTAGTATGGAGGACCCATATGTTATCATGACAACAGATTACTATCTCTATGTATGTATAAATAGTATGGAGGACCCACTCCCTGGTACGACAAGGGAGTATTGTCACCATCGATAAAGTACTTGCACCCTGATGCCACAAGGGGGGACCACATCTATGATAAGTACAAAACATTTGGAGGACCCATGCCCTGGTACAATATGGGGAGTACCATCCCCATCGATAGAGGACCCACACCCTAATGTCACAGGGGAGTACCACCTCTATGATAAGTAGTATAGAGGACCCTCACATTGATATGACAATGGAATACCGTCTCCATGGATAGAGGACCCACACACTATCACTCAAACGGAGTGCCGTCTTTATATATTCTCAATGAGTATGGAGGAACCACACCATATTACAACATAGGAGTGCCATCTCTATATATAGAGGACCTGCACCCTGATACCACAAGGGAGTACCACCTCTATTTGAACTCTCAAATGATCATGCCTGATCATTTCCATCATTGAGCACCACCTAAAGAAGCTTCATGCTTAGAACATATCACATTGTATCTCAAAAGACACTATGAAATCTTTCATCCCATTCTATGTGGAAAAACACTTAGGATAGCCAACTCTCAGGGGGAAATTAAACTCCAAACGAAGGATATATGAGCAGTATAAGTTTCCTTAAAAGTAGGTACACTAAGTGTAATGGACCCACATGAAATGTGGTCCTGCTCTGCTACCTAGTCATGTCCTCTCCAGTACATGGCTTGTTGTCCATGTAGTACTATACAACGTGTAATGGTACTACATGGTGTGTCTCGGCCACATGGGTTCAATCCGTGTTCTCCTGGATGTGCTCATGTCCTTCAGGCCGCATCTGTGTACCTGGGAATGTTACAGTACATGGTGTGTGTCTAGCCGTGATTGTGTCCATTTACTCCTAGAGTACACAATGGGATTTTATCACTGATTCACACAGTGTGTGGGGTCCCTACATAGTATGTGATATTTAACTCACCTAAAACCCTAGCTGCCACAGTTAAGGGGAAACGCGTTATATGTTCTTCATAATACATAGTGTGTAGTTGGGTTTTTCATAGAATTCCATATCCATCATGTGGATCCTAGATACACCTCTGTCATTGAAACATGCTTGTAGGATGTCTGAAATCGATGGGAAAGGCCTCCATTTGTTGAATCTATCCCTCCGGTGGCTAGAAATTAGATTACGATTCCCCCGTATAAAGCATACACACGTCTTCATGTTTCCAGCCATCTCTCATTGCCTCAATGAATTCTTAATCCATGGTAGAATCACTCGTATCCCAAAAATCATCACAATCCACCCCCAAATCATCAATATATTCATTGCATGAAAATATTCCACTAATATGGGGGTTCGATCGAGCTCGATCCCACCCGGCAGAGTCGAACTGTGGCCCGATGGTCCAATGATGAATAATTGATAAGAATTATGGGGGTGGAAGCACAAAAAGGAAGGTGAAAAAATCATTAGGAAATAATTCTTGTACAATGAATATAAATTATGGATAATTGGGGTGAGAAACATCGAACAATGGATATAAATTGAATAAATAAAGAAAATATGATACGTGGGATCATGCAAAGGATATAAATCAGACATAGATCAAATAAATAGAACTGATCATGCTCAATATTTTAAACATAAGGGGTGAAATACACAAATAATGAGTCATTCCTAGATTTGGATTGATCGTTGGAGAAGAATACACTCGTCAGTGATGGGGGGAGATCCATTGTGTTCATTGTGCCTTGGTTCACTTGGATATAGAAGCTTGTCGTTGTCTGATCTCAATTCACAATTGATGGGTGGTAGATCATTCTCTCAATGATTATAGGGTTATGTAGCTAACCCTGAAGATTCACCATAATAGTGTATTTATAGAGGATTTAAGTTTATTTAATTTAAATTAAACAATTAAATTAATCGATTAATTTAATTTAAATGCACCTACCAATGGCCGCTATAACTGAATGTCCCACACCGACCAACTTTAGGTCACTATTAGGGTAAATTCCATGCTCCAAACTCAACTATGGTCTCAAATTTTTGATTTTAGGCTCCATTTATGAGATATTCCATTTTTTCTGAGAAATTTTACATGTGATATAAAATAGATTTAATATTTTTATAAAATTAATTTCATGCTCACTAGGCCTCAAAATTGAATGTCTTCTCAGCGCCTAGCTTTGAAAATATTCCTTGATATATTTTAAAGCCTTATAAGGAAAAAATAGGGTCTCTGGTTTATTCCCTCCTTCATGATTTTTTCCATAAAAGAAAAAACTAAACAAAAACTCGGGATAGTGATCCCTCATTTGGATCTCCTTCTTCGAGGAGCACTCTTTCATGCTTCCATTATGCCACATCACATGAACCAAAAGAATAATCTGTCCATGTAGGGTTCTTTCCTAATAATCCTCAATCATCGTTGGGTGCTCTACAAAGGTGGCTCCATCCTCGATGTCTACATTTCCTCAATCAATGATGTGCATGGGATCATGCACATATCTCCTTAGATATGCCACATGGAAGATGCCATTCACCCAATCTAACTGTGGGGGTAAAGCGAGGTGGTAAGCAACCTCACCATCCTTCTGTAAGATCTTGAATGGCCAGATAAACCTCAGGGATATCTTACCTCCCTGGAAGAATCTCCCCAATCCTCATCATGGGGAGAATCTCAGGAAAACATGGTCTCCCTGTTCGAACTCTAAAGGACTACAATGTCATTCTTCATAAGATTTCTGCATGATCTAAACTATCCTCATTCGCTCATGGATCACCTGGACCTTCTCTGTCATTGCTTAAACCATATCTAGACCAATAAGAGATGCCTCACCAATCTTATTCCAGCATAAGGGTGGCCTACAGGGTCTCTTGTACAAGACCTCAAAATATTGCATGTCGACAATAGAGTGATAAATATTATTATAAGAAAACTCTACTAAGGGTATGTGATCCTACTAACTTTTGTCGAAGTCTAGTACACAAGTCCTCAACATATCCCCCAATACCTGAATAGTGTGCTTAGTTTTCCCATATACCTGGGGGTGAAAGACTATTCTAATCCTCATCTAGGTCCTAAATGCATCTTTTAGGCCTCTCCACAACTATGATGTAAACCATGCATAACAATTAGAGACAACCGTCGATCTCCCACATGTTCAACTACCCCAAAATCTCCAGCGAACTCTACTCCCTGATAATAAGAAAGTGTATTGACTTCGTAAGTTAGTAAACTAACATCCAAATGGAATCTTGTCCTCTCGCTGTTTGTGAAAGCCCTGATATGAAGTCTATATATTTTCTATCTCATTCCCACACTAATATCTCAAGAGGCTGCAATAAAACCATTAGAACCTGGTGCTTAGCCTTCACCTGCTGACATGTGAGGCACTAAGAGATGAACTCAGCCATGCTCCGCTTTATTATATCCCACAAAAACCTTTACTAAAAGTGTCTATACATATTCCCCACACATGTATGTACTACCAAAGGGGAATTCTGAAAATCCTCATAACCTCCTCCTGCATTATGATCAGAACCACCATCCATCCCTAGAATAGGATGACATGATTCCTTCCTTTATAAAATACATCTAGTGAATCTCTTGAGGATATCTGGTCATGTAAGACCTCAGATTTGATGTATCCTAACTATGACCCCCTCACACACTAGAGAAGTAGAGGGGTCAACACCATCAACTGAAGAAAATCTACACCCTCCTCCCCTACCAGGGTCAACTATAAGGAAGCTAACTAATCAGATGCCTCCTCCACCAGGAAAAAATAGGACTTCTAAAAAATTAAATATTTCACCACATTTCCCTTCCTAGGAGTATACACTATCTCAAAATCATAGTCTTGTAGGAACTTCAAGCAGCGCCTTTGTCTCTGGTTTAATTATCTTTACAAGATGACATACCTTAGACTATGATGGTCTGATTAAACAACAAAGGGGTCTCCCAAAAGATAGTACCTCCACATCCTCATATAAAATACCACTGCTTCCATCTTTAGGTCATGAGCCATGTAGTTCTACTCAAGGGGTCTCAACTTCCTCAAACCATATGTGATGACTATTTTCCTCTACATCAACATGCAGTTTAGCCCAACTCTAGAGGAATTTCAATATACTAAATACTCCACACCCTCCTCTGGTAGCCTCAAAATAGGAGCACTCATAAACCTAAACTCCTCAAAGTCTCTCTGTCACTATTCAATCTAGGTAAATGAATTACCTTTCCACGTCAGGGTGGTAAAAGGGGATCCAATCCTGGAGAATTCTAATATAAACCTTTTATAGTGCCCCACCAATCCAAGAAAACTATACACCTCATTCTTGCTCTTGGGTGGCTCCCAAGAAAGAACTACATCAATATTTTTTGGGCTCACAGCTAATTCATGCTCATAAATGTAATGCCCGAGAAAGTGAACCTCAAGGATCCAAAACTAATACTTTGAGAGCTTACCATAAATTTGTTTCTCTTGAATCAAGTGTAGGAACATCCTAAAGTTCCTTGTATGCACCTTTGATGAAAAATAAATGCTTATGTCATCAATGATTACAACTAAAAATCGGTCCAAGTATGGTTGGAAGATTGGGTTCATAAGAGCGATAAACACAATGTGATAATGTTTCACACCGAAGGGCATCACCATGAACTCATAGTGTCAATAGAAACATCATAATTTCATATTCAAAATATCAGCCTTGAAAACTCTCAACTAGTGGTATCTAGAACTGAGATCGATCTTCGAGAACCATCTCGTACATCACAATTGATCAAAGAGGTCATCAATCCTCAACAATGTATACTTTTTCTTTATCATGGTCTCGTTCAGGTGATGATAATCCATATAAATTTGTAATCTCTTGTCCACCTTTTTCATGAATAACACTGGAGATTCCTAGAGGGACACACTAGGTCTGATAAAACTCTTCTCTTGAATGTCCTCCAACTACACCGTTAGCTCTTGGAGCTCAGTAAGGGTCATCCAATATGATGAAGAATATATCAGAGTGATCATAGGGTGAAATTCAATTCAAAACACCATCTCTTGCCTCAAAGGTAGTCCTAGAACTTTCTTGGGGAAGACATCCATAAAATCCTCCATGATTGAAGGAATCCAAATGCCTAAAGAGACTATTTCATCAAGGGATAAACTCACCAACTAATGAGTGACGGGTTACAACTTCCTGATTATAATACCCACTCACTTCACCATGCTATATATATCACCCACAAAGGATAAACTCATCCCATTAGTCTGAAGGCATCTAAATATATTACAATAATAATCAATTTGGTCTCAAACTGTGGACAAAAATTCTATATCCAAGATGATGTTGTAAGGCCTTATCATGATAACCAAGAAGTCCCACAAGAAACTCTATCCACTAATATATAGCTCACACTATCGAAAGATAAATTATATCGAATAAGAATTCCCTATAGGAACCTCAAGCTGGAGCTGATGATCTAAAATATCAATTGGGAGCTCCATATTTTTTACCAGGAGTAAGGAGATGAAGGAATGACCCACACCTTTGTCTGCTAGTACTGAAGAAATATTAGAATAAACTAAGATTGTACCACCAATCATCTCATGAACTGTCGAGTTATAAGCATCCATAACCTATAGCTTACATGACATTGATTGCTAGATCCCTAAGCCTAATGTGGGTTTCCTGGTGGTGGTGGTGGTGGTGGTGGAAGTATCTCATAACTTCACCCACCACCTGCAGATCCTCCTTCGGTAGCCCCACCTATTGCCTATACTAGCTCCACCTCCCTAGGGGCTCTCTGGATTCGCCTAAGAGATCCATGATCACGACACTGCCTCTGTCATGGTGGTCCATCCACTATCAATCTTCCCTCTTCAATGCATCAGGACAGGCAATCACATGCCATGTTATCTTGCCTATCATATGCATAACACCTACCCTCTATATGGTGCCTCGGTCCTCTATGTGGTCCATGAATCACATGACCATGTGTTTGAGTCTGGTCATGGGTACACCTCCTATGCCTTACCTCCTGTCACCTGTCATCTATTGTAGATGATTCATCCCTATAATTCCTTATGATGGAATCAGCTGCATGGAATCCATTAGATAGGAAGCTCTTAATCACTAGTGCCCACTCCAAAACTCCAGCATATGTTGGTATGCACAGGGGTACCACACTGGCATGGATATCTCTATAGAAAAAATGCTAAAACTTTCACACCTAGAATCAGCCATCTTGAATAATGTTAAAGGAGTATCATGTAAGTTCAGTGAACCTTACAACATACATAGCAACTATCATCCCTCCCTACTACAACTCTAGTAGCACCTAAATCCTAACTGAGTGCAAGAGCAAGAAGTATTACTCATGAAACATCTGATAGAAGTTGTTTCATGAGAGTGTCGACTCACCATGAATCACTATGACTTAAATCCACCAACACCTAGATGCTCCAGGGAAAATACTAGATGTCATTTCAACCACTTAACCATTCGGTGTCCAGATAAGTCTTGAAACTTAGATCATCGACTCTAGCCAATCATCCATTTCCTGGGGATATGGCTCACCATAGAACCTTAGCATCCTATAGTGCTAGGACTTGTAGAGTGCACTAAGCCTATGCATATCCTCAATATGCTCTACTGGTACAATCTACTACTCGGCGGGTAGGGGTTCCACTAGCTTCTTTCATAGAGGAAAGATCTCATCTGATAACCCCTGAACTTAGGCCTCATCACTCATCGGATCATTATTATGATACTGAATCAGTAACCTTTACAACTATCTTTTCAAATTAATCTTGAAAATTTAATCAAGATGTACCATGGTTAGATGAGCATATATGTATATAAGGAGATAACTCAAGAATGACCATCAAAAGACTCAATCCTATATGAGGCATTTACCAAATTTGTCCCTACAAACAATGTCTCATCATGCTGAGTTGATAAGAAGGTATTCAGAGTCCTGGTAAATAGATACATCGAATTCCACACAACCATTGGATTCCCTAACCTGAAAGATGCACTCAAGACACTTTGACATTGTTTCCCTATGTTCCCAATAAAACCTCATAAGGGTACATAACTCTAAACATCATCACAAGTTCAACCCCCCTCTATCTATTGTGACCAGACCAACCGGGCCCCCCAGCCAATGGAAGGATGAGTTGTGACTACCCCAAGCTTGACTCCATAGACCAGGGGCTTAATATCAGTGTCAAAAGGCATAACTACAATGGGAGGTATTTTCTTAAGTACTTGTATGCACTCACCCAACCATATCTATATAGAAGTGAAAAGGAATGAAAATAAAAGATAGTAACATCTAGAGTAATGACCATGAATGTAACAACCTCTAGAGAATGCAATAGAGGATGACATCAAAATTTAAAAATAAAATGGGAAAATTATACACCCCACCAGAAAAGACATCCCAACCTGACAATAATCAGATAGAAAAGTAAATACTGAGAGATCTCAGCTATGGATCTCCAGTCCCTGACCACCGTACATGAAAAAAATGCACTCAGGTATCCCATAAGATCCTCAGTAATCACTACTCACTTATCCTTCGTCTACATAATACATAACATTTGTGAGTAAAGACCATGCAGGGGTGAGTATATACTTACTCAATAGGAAACCCTTAAAGATTATGGAGGAAAGCAATAGGAGACGTGATGGAAGTAGATAGATCAACCATAGCAAGAAAACCCAATACATAGGTATACATATATATGACCATAAAAAATCCCATTTGAGAGATAAAAGGGTATCTTCATCTCACAACCCACCCCAGGATGATGAGTCTGCCTGCAGCTCCAAAGGTCCATCAACGATTCCCAACTTCTCACGTGTATCTTTGAATAAGTCATATGAAGGTCACAAACCTTAGTGCCACATGTGAGTATTGTCTTTGAGTATAGAGGACTCATTCCCTAGTACAACAACAAAGTATTTCCTTTATGATAAGTAGTATGGAGGACCCTCATGTTGTCATGACAGTGATGTACCATCTCTATGTTTGTACATCAAGTATGGATGACCACTACCCAGATACGAAAAAGGAGTACCATCTCCATGGATAGATGGCCTACGCCCTGATGCCGCATTGGAGTCCCACGTCTATGATAAGTACATCAAGTATGGAGGACATGCGCCCTAGTATAATAGGGGATTACTGACTCCATCGATTGAGGACCCGCATTCTAATGCCATAGGGGAGTAACACCTCTATGATAAGTATTATGGAGTAACTATATGATAATACAACAATGGAGTATCGTCTCCATTGATATATGGCCTACATTTTGTCACTCCAGCGGAGTGCCATCTCTATATCTGCTCAATGAGTATGGAGGACTTGCGCCCTGGTATGACAGGGGAGTACCATATCCATATATATAGGACTTTCACCTTGATACCATAGGGGATTACTACCTCTATCTAAACTTCTTGAAGATCTTTCCAAATCATTCCCATATTTGAGCACCACCTAAAGAAGCTTCACACTCCGAACATATTGCATCGTCTCTCAAAATACACTATAGAGGCTATCATCAAGTTCTATGTGGAAAAACACTCAGGATAGGATACTCATGGAGTAAAATATGATTCCAAATGAAGCAGATATGAGTGGTATAAGTTTCCTCTAAAGGAGTTGTATGGTATATAAGGTACCCACATGGCATGTGGTTCCGCATCACTACATGGTTGTGTCTTCACCATCACAAGGATCGCTGACCATGTAGTACTATGCGATGTGTAAGAGTACTACATGATGTGTCTCAGCCACCCGGGGCCAAGTGGTGTTCTCTTGACCATGCTTGTGACCTTCGGGTCATGTTCATGTACCAGGATGTGTGTCCATACATGGTGCATGCCTAGATATGTTTGTGCCCATGTACTCCCAAAGAACACTTCAGACCACCAGAACTTAGTCACATGGTGTGGGGGGGGGGGGGTACACAGACTATGATATTTAACTCACCCAAAACCCTAGTCACTATTGTAAGAGGGATACATTCCATGCGTTCTTCAGACTACACAACATGTAGTCTAGTTTTTCACATAATTCTAGATCCATCATGTGGATCCAGGATCCACCTTGGTCATCGAAACACTCTTGTAGGCCACCCAAGATTGATGTTTAATCCCTCCATTTGTTAAATCCGGCCCTCCTATGGTTGGAAATTAGATTCTAATTCTCCTATATAAACCCTATGCACATCGTCACATCTCTAGTCATCTCTCGTTGCCTCACCAGATTCTTGATCCGTGGTGGAATCAATCATATCATGTAAAGTAGCACAATCCCCCCCCCAAATCATCAATATATTCATCGCATGCGAATCTATCATGAATCTGGGGATTCAATCAAACTAAATCCCGCCCAAAAATGTTGAATCATGGCCCCATGGAACAACAATGAAAAATCACGAATAATGATGAGGGAAAAGCACAAAAAAGAAGGTGAAAAAATTATTGTCTAATCATTTTTTGACCAATGAATATTAATTGGAGATATCTAGGGTGAGAAACATGACACAATGGGGATAAATTGAACAAATAAGTAAATTCTGATACACAGGAACATGCAAAGGATATAAATCAGATGTAGATCAAAGAAATATAATTGATCATGATCAATATTTTAATCGTAAGGAGAAGAATCCACAAATTATGATTCCTACCTAGATTTGGATCGATTATTGGTGAGGAACATGCTCACTAGTGAGAGGGGAAGATCTGTTGTGTTTGCTGCACCTTAGTTCACTTGGATAGGGAATATCATCATCATCTGATCTCAATTCACTAATAATGGGAGGTAGATCCTCCTCTCAATGATCCTAGGGTTATGCAACTAACCCTAGAGATTTTCCATAACAACGTATTTATAGAGGATATAATTTTAGTTCATTTAAATTAAATAATTAATTTAATCAATTAATTTAATTTAAATTTACCTACCCGAGATCACTTTATCCAAACATCCTGCACCAACAAATTTTAGGTTGATCCTAGGGTAAATCTCACACTTTAGACTCAAAAACGATCTCATATTTTTTATTCAAGATTCCATTTAGGAGATATTTCATTTTTTTGTAAAATTGTGTGTGTGATATAAAATATATTTAATATTTTTATAAAATTAATTATAGACTCACTGGGTATCGAAATTGCACATCGTCTGAGTGCCTAGCTCTGAAAATATTTCATAATATATTTCAAATTATTACAAGGAAAAAATAGGGTTTCTTTAAGTTTTTCTTTAAAAATAAAATTTTTCACATTTTGTGATGCGATGAAATGCCTTTAGGTGGTTTTGATTCTAAAATGGGTTTTCAAGCATGAGTGTAGTAATTCTTCATTGTGAATGTTTTGTGAAATTCCTTAAGGGGGGTTTTGAAATGAAAAAGGATTTTTAAACACAGAAGAAGTAATGTTTTTCTGTGAAAATGTTTTATAAATTCTAATCAAGTTTTTTTAAATGGTTTTTGAAACTTAACACATTGGGAACCTTGGGTGCATCGGGAAATTGACATGTTGCCTTAGTGTGTGTGTGTGTGTGTGTTTCACTACTAGGGGTTTTCTATAAGTGCTCATTATATGATGACTAGCTGATGAGTAGATTGATATCAATATGTTGTGTTAAGAATTGATATCTTTTGGATCCATGTAGTGTCTGGTTTAGACTTCTTTTTGTGTATGAGTGTTTACTCCCCTAGGATAGAACCCAAATTTTGTGCTTTGTCATTTATACTTGGTTTTACACATGATGGTATATTTCATGGTTGGATGCTCACTAGTTTATCTTATGGTGTATCCATTTATGGTTTTGATTATGCTCCCATGTTTTCTTACATACTTTTCATATTCCTTGCTTGTGTGAATACAAAAGGATTTTATGAAAAAAAGTATGTTTTATAGAATGGTTTTATCTTATGAAAATTCTTTATAAAGAAGATTTTTTTAAAGTTCTAGCTAACCTTTTCATGGTATTGGACTTTGTATAGATTATTTAGTGAAATCCTATTGGTCTTTGTGCTCACAACCTACTTTTACCTTTAGGAATTTGTGGATGTGGTTTTGCAGGACACATGTAAAGGGATGGGTGTTATATAGCTCATCGGCTTATCTTGAGTTTCACCACCTTCTTTGTGAGATGTGTTGGAGGAAACATATGGTCACATGGAGACTCTTTTTATTCTTGTATTTTTTCTCTTTTTGGTTTAGCCGGTTTGGATTGAAGTTGTATGTATCATGGATTTGTATCCTTTTCTTCCATGTTGTACTATGTTGTTTTGACTTCTCTTGGTTATACATGAGACTTGTTTGGTTGTTTGATGATACTCACCTTGTGGTGGGCCATCTTGGGTGATGTGTTTTGATCGACTTGGGATGGTTTGTTACAAAAGAAATACCTCAATCCAAGGAAATTCGATCTGGACAAACCAAGGGGTTAAACTCTCTTATGGAAATGAAGAGAGGGTGGGGGAAGAGATTGAGGTCGGCCGAGGGTTGAAGGAAGGTAAAATAATTTGAACCAAAGGAGGTAGGTTGCCCTATTTATAGAGAAATCTCATATGGCCTTCACCATAACGTGGTGACCTCTGACCAGGCTGTGGTGGCCATAGGTCAAATGCGGACCCAATTCTTTGTGTGAGATACTCAAATATTGGGTATTTTAAAAATACCTTAAAAACATTTTGATCGAAAGAACACCTTTCAAAATGGTGTGGTGTAAAGACCCAAGTTGTCTAACCTCACTACGCCAAGTACCACACCCTGGTGAGCTCTTTGCTTCACCGTTTCTCACAGGAGCACCTCCAAGGCACCACTTTTGGCACCATGCCCACTTAGGGCATTTTTATAGAGCCCGTTTTACATAGGATGACCACTATACCAACACGTCCACAAAAATAGCCATACAATTTTTTTCACTGGTTTTGGTTCCCTAAGAACCACACCACCAACTCAAAATGACCAGACACACCCTCAGCCCCAACCAAACTTCAAGACGGCCACCACGACACCCACTACCATGGAGTGGTGTACCCTTAAATGGACAAAACTCAACTTTGAGCTTCTATAACGCCACCAAACTCCCTCAAACAACCCCCAAGACCCAAAAAATACATAAGAAAGGTTCGATCCATTACACGAGCATCTTGTCACCATAGAAGTCTCATGTTGTCACCAGTCTGAATATCAAGGTTGGCTTAACATTGAACATTTCTCCTTTAGATATTTTGAGTCACCACTTGAAAAACAAGCTTCACCCTTCCTAACATGGAAATTGTGGATATTTTTCCTCTAATGAATAGTAAGGAACCCTAAATTTCAAGGTTATAAAAAGGAATTCACAGTAATGTACAAGACATGTCTCAAGAAAATTAAATGAGGCACCATCAAGCAAGAAACCCATTGAGAAACAGAATCCAAAATCATTATTTCTATTCCTAGTGAAGCAACAAACTAATGAAAAAAATGAGAATGATGTGGAGGCTACTATTGCTCATAAATTTTCAATTTTGTAGAACACTATTCTTAATTTTTCTTAAAAGATTTTCAAATATTATATTTTGGGGAGAATACAACATTTATTTTATATCATTTTTTACTCTTCACTGAAATATAAAGGGGTTAGAGGAAATAAATCTCACTCTTCATGCACATGCATTGAGTGTTCATTGATAGTGAAGACTTATTGTAATATACCCAATGACTTGATGATAGTCTTGCGATCTAGACATGTATTCCTCCCATCCATACATTCTTCTCTCGCGTCTCCTTCCTCTCTAATTCCCTACCTCCTCCCATCCAGACATTCTCCACCCACACCCCAACCTCACCACCTCCACCTCCTGACCTCCAGCTCCCCAGATTACTATTAGAGTTGGTGTCCTAGAACCAACTATTTGTACTTTAATTACATGGATATTTAATGTATTACATATTTTTCATTGTTCTGCATAACTATGATGTAAAAATGTCTTAGAGTATTTGTTGCATTGATAAGTTCATGGTAGTTTCTCACTACGATGAGAACCTTGAAATGTTATAACAATATTCTTAAATATAGTTCTATGGTTGGATGACATGCTATGATGGGACACGTAGCATGTAGACTATCAGGTGCGAGTACTCGTAAGAAGATGAGACTTCCTCTCATGAAGTTTGCACTTGGTAATCTCCAAGACAGGGGATTATGAGAATAGACCCACTAGTAGGAATTATTCATGTTTTGGTATCATCTAATGTTTCTATCTGCAAGAGTGTGTAATGATCCTTATACTTAAATATTATCATTAATAGGTGTCACGATTCACACACTTTGATTTACTGACGAAACCTGTCATGAAGATAGTTGGCAGGAAGTAGGTTACGTTGGGTGTGTCATGAGTGGCATGTTATTAATGGATAATTCGAGGAAGAATTTGTCCCTTCCATTTATGGAAGTTGATATCTCGGCCCTTTGATTGAAATAGAACCGTAACAGGAAATTCCATGGTCATGGTGTAATGATGAGTTTATTTCAGGTAGTCAAAGAACGACATATCAAGCACGAAGTTTGATGACACTATCATGAAACCTGCTTGATGAGATATTGTGACAAAGGGATTATATTACACAGCGAGCATTCATATGTGGATGTCATTGTTACGACTTTAGGATCTTTCTCTTGGGTGCCTTGACCCGTTGCTAGACAGTACTCTTGGACTTTCGAAAATCTCACCTAATGCCAACAAGAAAGAATCCTAGAGGGTCACACACTATGTTTTTTGGATGGTCTTGGTCAAATTCTATTGAAATTTAATTAATAAATATTATTCTCAAGGAAATGGAATAATTTTATTCAAGTTAAAATGATTTCATAAATTAAATAAATATTTATTCACTAGATTGTGGGTAAAATATATTTATTTATTTTATTGAACTTTTAATAAATATTTTTATTTACTATTTTGTAAAAAAACATGTATTTAAGAGAATAAATTAGTCATTTATTTATTGGGGTGTTCAATAAATGGAAGTGGAGTTCGAGAGGACCAAATCCGGTCTGGTAGTAAAATAATTATTTGTGATATGATAAATAATTATTTAACTAGTTGGCATAAATTAAAATAATGCTGCTATTATTTTGTGATGCGGAATTTTATTTATAATTCTGTTTTTCACAAGTTGACGTACCATAAATAATGGCGTGGTATTATTATTAATAATGCGGGTTTTCTCTAAGGTTATGAATGTATTTAATTGTTGTTACACAATTAAATATTGTAACTGAAACCCTATGTCAATAAATCGACACATACGTCTATTGCGCCATGTACCGAACCACACACCATGTTAATTGAGAATTTTTGAGCTAACCAATTTCTCTCTAGAATCCTCTTCTCGCCCCTCTCAAGAACGAGAGACGTTCTTCAAGGTCAAATAACAATCAATCAAGAACGACCAACACAAGACACTGGCTTTGCCACACTAGCACCCGGAGAACGAGTGGTGTTGATCGGGGGCCATCAGATCACGTGTGGATCACCGCTAGAGGGATTATAGTTTGGATACTTGCAAGAGAAATGAGATAATTTGGAAGGGTCATTTCATATGATCAACATCATCAACGAAGAAAATACCGAAGATCCAGGTATTATTTTCTTTATAAAATTAATTAAATTAATTATAAACATGATGTGAAAGATCCTTTCTATAGGTTTCAGACTTATCTATTATTTATCTAAATCTTTGGTTCTATTCCATGGAGACTGGTGTTCATTGTCGTATTGATCCCAGAATAATGATTTATCGTGGTAAAAATTAAAGTTGGGTGTCGGCCCAACCACGCTTTCGATGTGACCGGAACCTTCATGTGGTATCAGAGGGGTTACATCATTGTTTATAATTATTTAAATATTTTTTTTATTATTTACACATTTAATAATTTAGTTGTTTCAATTCAAGTTAATTGTTCTGCAAATCTGAATCTTGAGACCTGTTCCTCCTCTTTTGTTTCTCATTCACCTTATAGAAATGATATTTTCTTTTAATTTTGGTTAAAATAAAAAGGAGAATCTCATCCGGAGGTGCCAAAGGTTCCTGGACATATAACACAAGAACACACAATGTGTATTTAGCAGTACATGCCATGTAGCCAAAGTTCGATGCACTGGGTATGGTCCTCCAAACCAAGCCATGTCATTAGAGTTTGTCTATGTATTAATGACTCCATGCGTTGACCAGGAACAGGTGGCATGTGATTTCTAGATTACACGTTGTGTGGCCCACTAGAAACGGTGTGTAGTCCCTTCGGGTTAGGGTTGGACCATGTACCCCATACACGGCTTGCCCAGCTAGAGACTGTGTAACAAGAAACTACATGGCGTTTGGCCCACTGGACATGTCGTGTACTCCGAAGATTTCCGAATTACACTCACACGCCATTTCCCCAAGTGTGTACTTCGGATGGATGGTGAACAATAGTACACACCATGTAGTTATAACTATACACCGTTTAATTATCCAAATTACACAGATTTATTAAAATTTATTATTATATTATCCAAACCCTTGATATGTGTACCATCGTGCGAGTGTAAAGCTGAGGCACAACACGTGATAGGTGTTATATATATATATATATGTGTTTAATTTAACATCTATGTAATATTTATTTCTACTCATTGGGTAGTTATGAATAGGAATTCACCAGGCTGCCTCCAAGGTACAAGTTACATACAAAGATAATTTTAAATGAATTTATTTGTTTTAAATTATGATGGATGAGAATCTCGAAGAAATTCAGAAAGGGTTTAAGATAAAAGGATTGATTAATTAAAGATGATAATTAATTGATTCGAGTGTGATTTATCATAAAAAAGAATTATTAATGAATTGAATGAAAATTTTATTTAGGTTTAAATATCGTTGCATGTATAGATGATCATGATCTAGACCAATACCTTTGTATGTGGATGATTTCTTTTAATTAATTTATTTAAATTAAATTTGTTGGCCTGCGAGCCTTATCCTCATAATATGTAGGGCATGCATGCCCAAGGTTTCTTTTATGTAAAACCCCTTTTTACCCCTCACCTATATGTGAGTTTAAAAGCATATGTAATGGATGGAACTCCCAAGCTAGAAGAGTTGGTTCAAGATAGAGCTGAGACGAAACCAATTCCAAGAGATACAGAGGTGGGCAGGTGGAAATCTGTAAACATGAACCCAAAAGGTTCAAGGTGATACTCCCCTAGGTCAGGGTTAGTTTATCAACTGCTGGATAAACTAACCGTTAGAAAATCTAATGATCATTCCCTTTTCTTTTTTTTTATTTCTGTCAGTTTCCTGGTTTATCATTATGGATGTTTTTTCACGATCATAGAATTAATGAATTAAATAAGCATGCAAGATGGAACTAAAATAAACCAAGCTTATGCATAAATATTATCAAGACATGGTTAATCGCTTAAGTAAGTTCCACTTAATATTAACAAGCATGTGATAATGATAATAATCAATTTACACATAAGAGATAAAAATCCCTCAAATAAAATATTAAGTCAGACCAAGCCTTCTGTTACTTGATTAAGGAAAAAACTCAATAAAACTATGTGTTTGAACAACCCTTGTTGGGACACTTTTATACAGGAAGCCCTTATGAAAGATTTCGGGTTGACTTAACCATATTACATCAAGAGGAGTGGCCCTTGCTAGAATTGGTGTAATATTGGAGGCAAGATTTGAGGAAATACAGAGTCATCATTTCAGGATTGGGGAGTCCACTCAACAGATCAAGGAGCTGCAAGCTCATAGTTGGAAAAGTCATGCCTGCCTAAATACCTTCTAATAGCTTGACCAACCCTTGTTGGGGTTATGTGAAGGGGAATATGGATCCTTGCCACTATAATGCCATGAAAACTGTACATTCTGAGTTCAATGGTGAGGGCCATTGGGACTTGATAAAATAATGGGAGACTTAATAAAAATTTATTATTTCACATAAAATGTAATCAATAAAGTACTAATGATCTGGTCTTTTAATTGTACAATAAAAATGATAAGATCGTCAACCACACTATCCCTATGATCAATTTTTGATAAATACATCATCCTCACTAGCAGTAACTTCTAGTAATGGTTTCGATGACTTCGGGTTATCCTACTCCATGAACGGAAGTCTTAAATGCTAGAGTCATCATTACCTGATCCGCCTACCAAAGAGATGAGTGATGAGGATTTCCTAGTCTATGAGAAACATATGAACGATGCGGTCGACGTTAAATGGTTTATGTTGTCATCAATGTCTTGTGAGATCATGAAATCTCATGAAAACATGGATGCTTATAGCATGCCCAAGCACCTCTGTGCTCTTTTCTAGGAGAGAGAAAGACATGAAATGTTTGAGATATCTAAGGCACTCTTTCAGAGTAATCTTGGAGAAGGTTCCCCAGTTGGGCCTCATATTGTCAATATCATTGGATACATTGAGCACTTGGAGGTTCTAGGGTTTAAACTCCCTAAATAACTGGGCTATGATATCATTATTGCATCACTCCCTCATAGATTCTCTAACTTTGTTGTAAATTTCAATATGAACAACATTGAGAAGTCTCTATCTAATCTTCTTATCCTTATTTTCCAAGTGGACAAAGATATGAAGCGTGAAAATCCTTATGTCCTTATAGTGAATAAGAGGAAAGGTAAGGTGAAATGATTTAAGCCCAAAGCTTCTTCAAGACCTTCCAATAAAATAAATATCAAAGGGGAAATAAGGGAACAAGAGGCTGTTTATTTTACATGTGGCAAGAAGGGCCATTGGAAGAAGAACTGTACCCAGCCTAAGAAGAAAGGGGAAGCTTCATGTGTGTTTTTCATCGAATGAAATCTAACTATTTCTACAAATTGGGTATTAGATAAAGCTTTTGGTGCTCACATATGTATCCAAATATAGGAACCAAGTAGATTCAAGAAGATTGACTGAGGTGAGGTAGATCTACGAGTAGCCAACGAAGCCAAACTTGCTGTTGTAGATGTCAGGGAATACCACCTCACGTTGCCAACTAGGATGATCTTGGTATTAAAGGGTTGTTATTATGTGTCATATGTTACTAAAAACCTTATTTATACATCCAGATTAGATACATATAGATTTTTTTTCATGTTTGGAACTGAATGTTTCTTCTTTTACAAAGATAGAATTTGTTTTGGTAGGGAACATTTATACAACGGTCTTTACATGTTGGATTACACAAACCAAGTAATTTCAATAGATAACAAAGATACTTCACATGAATCATACCACACCCAACTTTGGCATCACCAGCTAGGTCACGTAAATGAGAAACGCTTGACAAAGTTACATAAAGATGGATATTTAGATTCTTTCAAACTAAAACCACTTGGTGTATGCCATGCATGTTTCCAAGCCAAAATTACCAATGCCCAATTTAGTGGGAAATGTGAAAGGGCTAAATAACTTCTTGAATTGGTTCATACAGATGTGTGTGGACCATTTCCAGTTGAAGTAAGGGGAGGTTACTCATACTTCATAACTTTTACTGGTGATTTTAGTAGATATGGATATAACTACTTAATGAGGTATAAGTCGGATTCTTTTGATAAGTTCAAGGAATACAAAAATGAAGTTGAGAACCATCTTGGTAAGAAGATTAAGAAACTCTGCTCAGAATGAGGTGGAGAACATCTTAATCAAGACTTCATTGATTACTTATGGGAGTTTGGGATCCTATCCCAACTCACTCCTCTATACACGCCCCTGTGGAATGAATGGTGTGAGAAAAAGGAGGAACCATACCCTGTTGGACATGGTGAGATCAATGATGAGTCATGAGAGTCTTCCATTATCCTTTTGGGGATATACATTACAAACATCGGCGCACATACTAAACCAAGTACCAACTAAATTGATAAATGGTATTTCATATGAGTTCTAGAGTGGAAAGAAATCCATATTATCGAATTTACATGTGTGGGGGAAGCGATGTGTTTGTTAAGGCCTCTTTAGGTAACAAATTTGCACCCCAAGGCACAAAGTGTACCTTTATAGGATACCCCAAGGAATCAAGGGGATATTACCTATACAACCCCTCAGAAAAAAAGTTTATAGTGGAAAGACATGCTATATTACTTGAGAGGGAGCACATCTCTGAAATAGATAGTTGGAGCGAGATAGACTTCAATGAAGTTGAGGCTCAAGGTACACAAAAGTTGGTACATGAATAGATTACACAAAGCCCCGTGGAAGAAAGAATTGTTCTAGTGTAATGGCCCGGACCTCTCCGGACCATTCCTTTGTCAAAAAGAGGGTCTTGAAGTGTTCTGGAGGGTAAAATGGATTTTTCCCACACTTTCCAGAATTTTGTAAGTACACACCGTGTAGTGTGAGTACACGTCGTGTACCACCTTGCCGATTATACCCCGTGTTCAAGGTCGTGTCCTTGCCGTGTGAAAGAAATGAGTACACGCTGTGTACCCCAAACTACACGTCGTGTACCCCCTCTCCCGGTATACCCCGTGTGGAAGGCCGTGTCTATGCCATGTGAAGTAAATGGGTACACGCCGTGTACCCTAAACTACACGCCGTGTAGTCCCTCCCCGCGTACGCATTACCAGTCAACGGTCGTGTGCTGTGTTGAAGTCGTGTCTTTGTCATGTGAAATAAATGGGTACACGCCATGTGTCCAAACTACATGTCGTGTTGTCCTTCCCCACGTATGCGTTACCATCAAACTGTGTGTTGACCAGTCAACAGTCACAGAGCCGTGTTGGAAGCCGCGTGGAGACCGTGTGAAATAACCGAGTACACGCCATGTACCATAAAGTACACACCGTGTACTTTTGATTTTCTCGCTTATAAAAGGATGGGTCTCCTCCTCCTTTTCAAAACACCCCTCTCCTCCCCTCTCCTCTGAGCAGAGCTCTCCCAAGAGACTCGAAGGCTCCTTTTTCTTCCATAACTTCTTCGTTCGAGCTCCGATTTACGATCTATCAGCGACCACGGTATCGTAACGACGAGGCAGAACTTCTGAGCTTGGATCTATTGTCTTTCCTTTGGCCTTCAATTTCTATCTTCCACCCAAGGAGGTTTTTCCAGGTTTTTCTAAAAGCAACGGACGCCGATAGACGTTTCCTAAAGTTGATCTGGGGGAGCATTGTGATCAGAACCTATTGAGGTAGGGATCTTACCTTCGTCTCTCTAAATTGTGCATCATGCGGGGTGGGTGTCCTCTTGTTTACGTGAAACACATTTGAACCGGTGTAATAAAGATAATAACTGGCTTATACAATGGGGATGGGAAGTTTGTGAATGCAGTTAATTTTCTTTATATCCTGTGATATTATATTGTGAATTGAATAGGCTTATGCCTACTGAAAATCATGGTCATTGGGGGCCTTTACATGCGTAATTAAATGTTTCCCTATCTTCTAGACCATTTTTGTGAATGGAAACTTTGTGGAATGTGGAAATTGGTTAATCATGTAAAGTTGGATGATTAAATGAAAATCTGGAACCCTTGTGTGATCACCCCGGTTGAACAAACTGGAATAATGAACATATGGGTGTTGGATTGGTTACGTGGCATGTGATGGGGGTGTTTTGTGGATTTTTATGGATCGGGTGAGCAGTAGGGATACAGTTGACTTGGTTGTGGGTTGGTGTGAATTCTATGATGGTGATGGGCAGCGGGGTTGCGATAAATGGTATTAAAGGGATAATGATGTACGGGTTTCGGTGTGTTTGTGGTTATGGTGGTTGGCAGCGGGGCTGCAGGTATGGGTTTAAATGTGAACAGACTATGGGTTGTGAATAATAAATAAAATTGGGGGAGTTAATGAATGGTGGGTCATGGTAATGGAATGAGAATAATGATCAATGGGTTGGTTGGTTGTTAAGAAGGGAATTGGTTGTGTTGATTGTGTTTTCCTAACTTGATTTGTGGTTGGAAGGGATATGTTTTACGAATGATCGATGTGGTTGGTTGTGGATAGTTACCCAGTAGTTAAGGAACTAATAAACTAATTCTGCTGAAACGTGAAAACCTAAATGGGGTTGGGGTTGTTTGTTGTATGCATGATTCGTAGTAGCAGTGACGATGCACATGCTCAATTTCTCTGTTTAGAATCCATAGGTTGGACTGTATACATTTATAAATATCTGTATATTTTGTGTTTTATCGCACCCCACCAATGTTGAGCACTTAGTTCTGAACACTCCCATTTCACGGGAGAGGGTGTTTTCCCCTTAGTTACTAGATCCTTACTGCTCCTTCTTCCCTAGGTTGTGATGGCTTGAGGCGACCTTACACCTAAGACCCTTCAGGTAGGTTTCGATTGGGGTTGTTCTAGCCCAAGACTCTTCGGGAAGGTTTTACTATTCTTCGGGATGAGGCCCAGGTGTGTGTGGGTGGGATATGTGGTTGTGAGGCCTAGGTGTGTGCAGGCAAGATACATGGTTGTGAGGCCCAGGTGTGTGCGGGTGGGGAGAGTGTGGCAGCGTCAGGACGTTCGCCGTTAGGAATAGCATCTAACTAAAGGGGAATGGTGTGGGGTACCCAATACTCTAGTTCTTATATACTACTACCTGTTGTGATTGTGTGTTTGGTGAGTGTGGCTGGTGAGGTTGGGTGGATAGAATTCCTTTCTAGATTTATTTTTTTGTTCTCACGGGACATTAGGATGTCTCCCCACTTGTGCACGAGAGATTTAGGTTTCCCTACTAAGTATACTTGTATGCTCACCCTACGTTTACTTTCAGGTTTCCAGAAGGACTACCAGGGCCGTGTGGGACCCTACTAGTCGGGACAGTTGGAGTTGCTGCAGTTTGCTGTACTTGTTTCTTTTGGTATTGTACTTTTATATTTCTTGTACTTGCACCTTGTTATAAAATTGTTTAAACATGAATGTGGGCTTGGTTTTGGTTTATTTCTATACACTTGTTCTTTCCTTTTTGGTGGTTGACTTGTCCTATTTCCCGATCTTAAAATAATTAAAGGGTAATGCCTCCCATATTTGTGAAAACTCATACCCTTGGTGCTAGTCGCCAACCCGGGGCCTACTAGAGGCGGGACTCGGGGGTCATTATCTTTCTTTCACCATTGCCAACTCAGGAGGGGCATCATTGGTGGGAGGGGGTCGTGACAGAATGGTTTGAGAGGGATGTTTGAGAGATAGGATGGAGTCTGGAGTTAGGCACAGTGAGGATTTCATGGGATGGTAGGGCAAAAATGTTTGTTAATCCTGGTGCGTGACATAGGCTTTGGAAGACCGGCTAGGACACGGAATTTTAGGGCCCCTCGTGATCCAATGCAAGGACTCTGAGCCTACCGAATGAACAAGTGATACCACATTGATTTCAGGGTAGAGACCCTAGGTAAGGTACATGCATCATCATGATTGTGTTTTACTTGATTTGGGCATTCTGGGAAAGAAATTAAAATAATGTGATAAAATGAAACCCTGAGAAATTTCCTTACTACTTGGGCTTAGGCGATCTTTGTTTACCGTACAGCTATGGAACCTGGACGTCATCCCTGGGTGGTTCAGACGGTCGAGGCCCAGTAGATTCAGGCGGTCGATCAGTTGAGGATTGACCGAGAGGAGGAAGATAACCAGTGGCAGAATACTCTTTATTCTTTCCAGCGGGAAACCCTCAAGAAGTACGAGGGTAATACTTCAGATACGGAGACAGAGGGGTGACTTGAAGAGCTAGGTATCACATTTACCTTTATCTGTGCTCCGAGGGAGTACTGGGTTCCCCTAGCAGTCATTCAGCTGAGAGGCGTGGTGCGACAGTGGTGGATGCTCTACCTCAGAGAGAGGATAGAGGTAGAGGTTCCATGGGCTGACTTTGAGAAGGAATTCCGAGAGGAATTCCTTTCTTCCATGATCAAGGAGGAGAAGTGACATGAGTTACTCTCCCTTCAGTAGGGGAGTATGTAAGTACGAGAGTTGGGGATCAAGTTCAAGGATCTCCTACGCTTTTCTCCGGATCTCTTTCCGGATGAGGAGTCTCGGGTGAGCCGTTTGGAGGAGGCGCTTCGTCCTTCTCTCCAGTATGTTGTCAGCCCCTTCAACCTTACGACGTACTTGGAAGTACAGAAGAAGGCAGAGGTTTTAGAGAGGATGCACTCATTGGGAGGTGCACCACGAGAGGGGATCCCACCGGGCTCGTCGAAGGGGAAGGCAGTCAGCAGTAGGTCTCCTGCGACGGGACCTTCCAGGTTCAGGCTAGTGGAGAGCAGGCCCCAGTAGTTCTAGTTTAGATCCTCGGGTCCTCGTCCCTTTTTCACGATCCTAGGACCAAAGTGTTTTTCTTGTGGAGGTTTCAGGCACGTTTAGATTCGGTGCCCGACCCAAGCTCAGTACGGTGGAGGTGGTTAGGTTCAGTGCCCACCTCAGCAGCACCAGTTACCGGTGAGACCCTTCCAGCAGCAGCAGGACCATGCTCCTCCGAGGGCAGACTTTGCAAGAGGAGTCTGACCTCAGGGTGCTCCTCAGGGACCTCGACCAGGGCATGGTCGGGGAGGTGGATGACATCAGAGAGGTAGAGGAGCTGGGCATAGACTGTTTCACTCAGTAGAGTTGACAACTCCATCAGGACCAGAGGTGGTACTAGGTACGATTTGTTTGTTCAGCACTCTTGTTTTTTCTTTGTTCGATTCAGGAGCTTCACACTCCTTTGATTCACCTGGTCTAGCCCATGATTTGGGACTAGACATAGAGAGAATTTTCGTACCATTGGTGCTGAGTACACCAGTTGGAGGCCAGAACATCGTATCTTGTGTTTTCCGGAGATGTGGGCTGACGTTGGGACCACATCAATCTAGTGGGGACCTTTTTCTGTTACAGATGCAGCCATACGACGTCATCCTAGGCATCGACTAGTTGTTTTCTGTTAGTTCCTTTATCGACTGCTTCTGGAGAAGAGTCGTGTTCTCCGACGTGGATGGGCAGCGGGTATCTTTTGTTGGCAAGAGGAGCTATCAGCTAGGAAGATGGCATGTAGAGCCTCTCCTTTCCTTGTTAGGCGAGTTATTAGTGGTTCCAGCTGATACAAAGATGATGGATGTCCCGGAGGTTGTTGGGGAGTTTCTCGATGTTTTTCCTGAGGAGGTTATGACTCTACCCCCCGACGTGATGTTGAGTTTGGGATAGACTTACAGGCTGGTGCCCATCTGATTTCGATGGACCCTTATCGGATGGCACCTTCGGAGTTGCGGGAGTTGTGAATTTAGATTGACGATCTAATGGAGAATGATTTTGTTCAACCCAGCGTGTTGCCATGGGGTGCTCCAGTTTTTTTCATGAAGAAGGTAGATGGTGGTCTCATGCTATGCATAGACTACCGAAGGTTGAACCAGGTAACAGTCAAGAACCATTACCCCTTCCAAGGATAGATGATATCTTCAACCAACTGAGGGGAGCAGGTTGGTTTTCTAAGATTGATCTACGATCTGGATATCATCAGCTGAGGGTAAAGAACAGTGACATCTCGAAGACGACTTTCAGGTGTTGGTATGGGAACTTAGAGTTTGTAGTGATGTCGTTTGGAGTTACGAATGCACTGGTTGTGTTCATGGGACTTATGAACTTTGTCTTCCGAGAGTTTTTGGACCAGTTCGTCATTGTGTTTATCGATGACATCCTGATCTACTCAAGATCAGAGGAGGAGCACGTTGAGCATCTCAGGGCAGTCTTGGAAGTCCTTCGACACCACCGGCTTTATGGGAAATTGTCGAAGTGTAAGTTCTTGATGCAAGAAGTACACTTCCTTGGGCACGTGGTGTCTTAGCATGCAGTGTCAGTGGACCCGTCAAAGGAGGAGACAGTTGTTTCTTGGGCGGCACCCAAGAGCATGCCGAAAGTTCGTAGTTTCCTGGGGTTAGCAGGTTACTATCTGAGGTTCGTTTCAAACTTCTCTCGAGTTGCTGCTCCATTGATAGCTTTGACTAGAAAGAACCAGGTCTTCCTATAGAGAGAGTAATGCCAGAAGGCTTTCGACTACCTGAAGGAGAAGTTGGTCAGTGCTCCCGTACTCAGGTTTCCAGAGGAAGGGTTGTTGTATGAGGTCTTTTGTGATGCTTCTGGCCTTGGTCTGGGTTGCGTGCTGATGTAGAAGAAGGGAGTGATCTGTTATGGGTCTAGGCAGTTACACCCTCATGAGCGTAACTATTCCACCCATGAACTAGATCTTGTAGCAGTAGTGTTCTCACTGAATTTGTGGTTACATTACCTATTTGGGGAGTTCTTTGTGGTCTTCTTAGATCACAAGAGCATGCGTTATATATTCTCCCAACGTGACCTGAACTTATGGCAGGGGAGATGGGCTGAGTTTCTCCAAGACTATGACTTCGAGATCTCTTACACTGAAGGTAAGGGAAACGTTGTGGCTGATGCCCTGAGCAGGAAGTCGCATAAGGAAGTGGTTCGGGAATCCACTGATGCTTAGAAAGTGATGGGAGAGTTAGCCTCCTTGCACTTGGATGCAAGGGTAGAAGGTGTTAGAGGCTGTTTGTTTCAGATGACGGTGCATTCCTCCTTGTTGCAGCAGGTAGAAGAGTCTCAGTGGAGGGACTCCGAGGTGGAAGTAATGCGAGATCATGTCGATCAGGGAAACGCTCCAGAGGGATGGTCAGAGGACAGCCAACATCGGATGCTTTTCCATGGAAGGTTGTTTGTTCTGGAGGCGATGTGTGAGGGAGTTCTCTATGAGTTCCATAGCACAACCTTGGTGGTACATCCAGGAGTTTCAAAAATGTACCGAGACCTGAGGGAACAGTTTTGGTGGCCCGGGGTAAAATGGGCAGTGGCAGAGTTTGTGGCTATATGCCTAGTGTGTCAGCAAGTGAAGGCTGAACACCATGTTCCCAGTGGTTTGTTACATCCTTTAGATGTCCCCGAGTGGAATTGGGATGACATCTCAAAGGACTTCGTCATAGGACTACCTAGAGCTCAGGGTGGTTATGACGCTATCTGGGTAATGGTGGATCGACTGAAGAAATCAGATCACTTCTTAGCAATTAAGGATTCAGGCCCGGTGAGTACCTTAGCACAGAGGTACCTAGACGAGGTGGTGCGTTTGCATGGAGTTCCGAAGACTATCGTCTCAGACCGGGATACTCAGTTTACCTCACGAGTCTGGAGGGGGTTACAACATTCTTTTGGCACCCAGCTACGCCTTAGCACTGCTTTCCACCCCCAGACCGACGGGCAGACAGAGCAGACTATCCACATGTTGGAGGACATGCTGCAAGCATGCGTTCTGGATTTCGGAGGGTCATTGGTACGACACTTGCCTTTAGTAGAGTTTGCCTACAACAATAGCTTCCACTATACTATTAGCATGGCACCGTTTGAGGCCTTGTTTGGAAGACTATGTTGTTCACCCATTTGCTGGGTAGAGGTTGGTGAGACAGGTGCTCTTGGGCTAGAGGTAGTGCAGAGCACCACAGAGAAAGTCCAGCTTGTATGTGAGAGGATGAAAGTGGCTCACGACCGACAGAAGTCTTATGCTGATCGTCGGAGGAGGCCCTTGGAGTTTGAGGTGGGAGATCATGTGTTCTTGAAGGTTTCCCCTCGACGGGGGCAGCGGAGGTTTAGGAAGGGGAGTAAGCTCTCCCCTAGGTTCATCAGACCTTTTGAGGTTCTGAGGCGAGTCAGCGAGGTGGCATATCTGCTAGCCCTGCCACCTCAGTTGGATAAGGTTCATGATGTCTTCCACGTCTCCCAGCTTCTTAGGTACTTACATGATGACTCTCACGTTATCGACTGGGGAGAGTTAGATATGGGAGACGATGGGACCTTCGAGGAACGACCAGTCAGAATCGAAGATCGTAAAGAGAGGGTCCTCCATGGATGATCCATTCCCTTGGTTCGCGTGTTGTGGAGGCAAGGCGGCCTCGAGGAGAGCACTTGGGAGCGGGAGACCTAGATGCACGCTCAGTACCCGGAGTTGTTTTGACTTGTGATTTCTTTATTCTTATTAGATTTTTTTGATGTTATACTTTGTACCTTTGATGTATGGAATACTTGGATTGTCGGTTATGAGACCTTTTATTTCCTTGTTCTCTGGGAGTGTGTAACATGTCCGGGCATGTGGGGAAGGTAAAAACCTGATCCTTAATCGAGACGCATTAATGCAGATGCGATTGAACCTGTGCAGGCGAGTCAGTGCCGCCTAAAGCGGATAATATCTCGACATAGGAAAAGGAATTTTCCCCAAACCACGTGTTCGGGAAGTGTGTGGGTTCTGCGGTGTTGGGGGTAGAGTGAGTTGAAAAATCCTAATGTATGGAAGTGGAAAGACCCGATTCTTACTCAAGACGCATTAATGAGGATGTGATTAAACCCGTGCAGGTGAGTCAGTGCCACCTAAAGTGGATAATATCCCGACATAAGAGAATGAATTCCTAACACCTATAATTAGGGTTGGTGGTTGGGTTCCTATTATAACAAGAGCCCTAAGAGGTATCTTGTTGGGTTCATCTGGGATGGTTTTGAATTCTCGAGGACTAGAATGTATTAAGAGGTATCTGATGTAATGGCCCGGACCTCTCCGGCCCATTCCTTTGTCAAAATGAGGACCTTGAAGTGTTTTGGAGGGTAAAATGGATTTTTCCCACACTTTCTAGAATTTTGTAAGTACACGCCGTGTAGTGTGAGTACACGCTGTGTACCACCTTGCTGAGTATACCCCGTGTTCAAGGTCGTGTCCTTGCCATGTGAAAGAAATGAGTACATGCTGTGTATCCTAAACGACATGTCGTGTACCCCCTCGTTGGGTATACCCCGTGTGGAAGGTCGTGTCTTTGTCATGTGAAGTAAATGGGTACACGCCGTGTACCCTAAACTACACGTTGTGTAGTCTCTCCCCGCGTACGCGTTACCAGTCAACGACCGTGTGCCATGTTGAAGCCGTGTCTTTGTCATGTGAAATAAATGGGTACACACCGTGTGTCCAAACTACACGATGTGTTTTCCTTCCCCGCGTATGAATTACCCTCAAACCGTGTGTTGACCAGTCAACGGCCGCGGAGCCGTGTTGGAAGCCGCGTGGAGACCGTGTGAAATAACCGAGTACACGCCGTGTACCATAAAGTACACGCTATGTACTTTTTCTTTTCTAGCCTATAAAAGCATGGGTCCTCTCCTCCTTTTCAACACACCCCTCTCCTCCCCTCTCCTCTGAGCAGAGCTCTCCCAAGAGACTCGAAGGATCCTTTTTCTTTCATAACTTCTTCGTCCGAGCTCCGATTTACGATCTGTCAGTGGCCACGGGATCGTAATGTTGAGGTGGAACTTCTGAGCTTGGATCCGTTGTCTTTACTTTGTCCTTTCCTTTCCATCTTCCACCCAAGGAGGTTTTTCCAGTTTTTTCCAAAAGCGACGGATGCCGACAGACGTTTCCTAAAGTTGATCCGGGGGAGCGTTGTGATCAGAACCTGTTGAGGTAGGGATCTTACCTTCGTCTCTCTAAATAGTGCATCATGCGGGGTGGGTGTCCTCTTGTTTATGTGAAACACATTTGCACCGGTGTAATAGAGATAATAACTAGCTTATACAATGGGGATGGGAGGTTTTTGAATGCAGATACTTTTCTTTATATCCTGTGATATTATATTGTGAATTGAATAGGCTTATACCTACTGAAAATCACGGTCGTTGGGGGCCTTTTCTTGTGAAATTAAATATTTCCCTATCTTATAGACCTTTTTTGTGAATGGAAACTTTGTGGAATGTGTAAATTGGTTAATCACGTAAAGTTGTCTGATTAAATGAAAATCTGGAACCCTTGTGTGATCACCCCAGTTGAACAAACTGGAATAATGAACATGTGGGTGTTGGATTGGTTACGTTGCATGTGATGGGGGTGTTTTGTGGGTTGTCATGGATCAGGTGAGCAGTGGGGCTGCGGTTGACTTGGTTATGGGTTGGTGTGAATGCTATGATGGTGATGGGCAGTGGGGCTGCGATAAATGGTATTAAAGGGATAATGATGTACGGGTTTCTGTGTGTTTGTGGTTATGGTGGTTAGCAGCGGGGCTGCAGGGATGGGTTTAAATGTGAACAGACTATGGGTTGTGAATAATAAATAAAAGTGGGAGAGTTAATGAATGGTGGGTCATGGTAATGGAACGTGATTAATGATCAATGGGTTGGTTGGTTGTTAAGAAGGTACTTGGTTGTGTTGCTTGTGTTTTCCTAACTTGATTTGTGGATGGCAGAGATATGTTTTATAGACGATCAATGTGGTTGGTTGTGGATAGTTGCCTAGTATTTAATGAACTAATAAACTAATTCTGCTGAAATGTGAAAACCTAAATGGGGTTGGGGTTGTTTTTTGTATGCATGCTTCGTAGTAGAAGTGCCAAGGAACATGCTTAGTTTCTCTGCTTAGAAGCCATAGGTTGGGCTGTATACATATATATATTTGTATCTTTTTTGTTTTATCACACCCCACCCATGTTGAGCACTTAGTGCCGAACACTCCCATTTCATGGGAGAGGGTGTTTTCCCCTTAGTTAGTAGCTACTTCCTGCTCCTTCTTCCCTAGGCTATGATGGCTTGAGGCGAACTTACACCTAAGACCCTTCAGGTAGGTTTCGATTGGGGTGGTTCTAGCCCAAGACTCTTCGAGCAGGTTTTACTGTTCTTCGGGATGAGGCCCAGGTGTGTGCGGGCGGGGAGAGTGTGGAAGCATCAGGATGTTCGCCGTTAATAAGAGTAGATAACTAAAGGGGAATGGTGTGGGGTACCAAATACTCTTTTTCTTATATACTACAACCTGTTGTGATTGTGTTTTTGGTGAGTGTGGCTAGTGAGGTTGGGTGGATATAATTCCTTGCTAGGTTTCTTATGTTGTTCTCACGGGACATTAGGATGTCTCCCCACGTGTACACGAGAGCTTTAGGTTTCCTTAATGAGTATACTTGTATGCTCACCCTACGTTTACTTTCAGGTTTCCAGGAGGACTACCAGGGCCGTGCGAGACCCTACTAGTCGGGACAATTGGAGTTGTTGCAGTTTGCTGTACTTGTTTCTTTTGGTATTGTACTTTGATCTTTCTTGTACTTGCACCTTGTTATAAAATTGTTTAAACATGCATGTGGGCTTGGTTTGGGTTTATTTCTATACACTTGTTCTTTCCTTTTTGGTGGTTGACTTGTCCTATTTCCCGATATTAAAATAATAAATGGGTAATGTCTCTCATATTTGTAAAAACTCACACCCTTGGTGCTAGTCGCCAACCAGGGGCCTACTGGAGGCGGGACTCGGGGGTCATTATCTCCCTTTCACCATTGACATCTTTGGAGGGGCATCTTTGGTGGGAGGGGGTCGTGACATCTAGGGACACAAGAGCTGCGTAGGAGTACAAGAGAGGTTAGAGAACCGGAATGGTATGGTTTTTTAATTATCGAGGATGGTGACTCATTATTAGTTGATAATAATGATCCTCTAAGCTACAAGGAAGCAATAAGTGGCACATATGTTGCCAAGTGGTAAGAAGTCATGAATTATGAAATGGATTTCATATACCAAAACCAAGTCTGGATTTTGGTAGATCATCCAGTTGATGTAAAGACTATTGGTTGAAAATGGGTATTCAAGAAGAAAATGGACATGGAAGGACAAGTCAGTACCTATAAGGCATGACTGGTTGCAAAAGTATTCAAACAGCGTCAAGGCATTGACTACGATGAAACCTTTTCACCAGTTGAAATGTTGAAATCCCTCAGAATTCTATTGGATATTGCCGCTTACCATGACTATGAGATTTGGAAAATGGATGTCAAAACATCCTTCCTTAATGGGAACCTTTAGGAAGATGTCTACATGACACAACCTGAAGGGTTTATGACTCCAAAGGGTTCCAATAAGGTATGTAATTTGTAGAAATCTATTTATGGTTTAAAGAAAACATCCAAGTCATGGAACATTCGTTTTGATGAAGCAATAACAAAATTTGGTTTTATCAAGATCGAATGTGAGTCTTGTGTCTACAAAAGATTTATTATGAGTGCAATAATTTTCTTAATAGTATATATTGATGACATATTACTTATTGAAAAAAAGATACCAGTATTCCAGTCTATTAAGGTATGGTTGAATCAATGTTGCTCCATGAAGGACTTGGGTGATACAGTATATATTCTTGAGATCAAGATCCATCGTGATAGATCCAAGAGATTGTTGAGCCTAAGTCAAAGTACATACATTGATAAGATACTGAAGAGAGTCAATATGGAACAATCCAAGAGGGGATTGTTGCCAGAATCACTTGACATTCATCTTTCCAAGAAAATGTGTTCTTAGACACATGAGGAAAGAAATATAATGGCAAGGACTCCATACGCATCAGCGATTGGGTCAGTCATGTATGTCATGATCTATACTAGGCTGGATGTCGCCTACACATTGAGTGTGGTAGGTAGATATCAAGCTGACTCAGGTGACGATCATTGGATGACAGTCAAGACTATCCTAAAGTATCTGAGGTGTACTAAGGATATGTTCCTGATTTATGGAGGAGATGATAAAATAGTAATCAGAGGATATGTAGATGCTAGTTTCTAGACTGATCAAGATGACATGAAGTCTCAAACGGGATACATATTCACTTTGAATGGAGGTGCAGTGAGCTGGAAGAGCTCAAAGTAGAGTGTGGTCATAGATTATACAGAAGAGTCTGAGTATATCGCAACTTCTGAGACAACTAAAGAAGCAATTTGGTTGCAAAGCTTCGTCTAGGAGCAAGATGTGATACCTAGTAGTAAAGATCACATCACACTGTACTGTGATAATACTGCAGTAGTGACTCTGACAAAAGAGTCAAGGTCACATCAGCGGACGAAGCACATACTTCGGAAGTATCATCTCTTGAGGGATTTTTCTTAGAAAGGTGAAGTTGCAGTGAGCAGTATTTCCACGAAACATAGCGTGGCAGACCCCTTGATCAAAGCTTTGACTCAGCATAAACATGATCATCATGTGAGGTCTAGCGAACTGAAAGTCGTAGGCAGTTGGCTCTAGTCCAAGTGTGATTTTGTTAGAGTTAGTGTCCTAGAACTAACTATTTGTACTTTGATTACATGGATATTTAATGTATTACATATTGTTCATTGTTCTGCATGACTATGATGTAATAATGTTCTAGAGTATTTATTGCATTGATAAGTTCATGGAAGTTTCCTGTTATGATGAGAACTGTGAAATACTATAACAATATTCTTAAATATAGTTCTGTGGTTGGATGACATACTATGATGGGACACATAGCATGCATACCATCAGGTGCAAGTACTCGTAAGTAGATAAGGCTTCCTCTCATGAAGTTCACACTTGGTAATCTCCAAAACAGAAGATTATGAGAATATACCCGCTAGTAGGAATTCTGCATGTTTTGGTGTCATCAGATATTTTTATTTGTGAGCGTGTGTAATGACCCTTCGACTTAAAGATTATCATTAATACATGTCACGACTCGTGCACTTTGATTTACTGATGAAAATCATCACGGAGACAGTTGGCGGGAAGTATGGTATGTTGGGTGCGTCACGAGTGACATATTATTAATGGATAAGTTGAAGAAGAATTTTTCACTTCCATTTATGGATGTTGATATCTCGACCATTTGATTGAAATAGAACCGTCACGCGAAATTCTATGGTTATGGTGTAACGACGAGTTTATTTTAGGTAGTCAAAGAACGACGTATCAAACACAAGGGTTTATGACACTATCATGAAACCTACTTGATGAGATATTGTGACAAAAGGATTATATTACACAGTGAGTGTTCGTATGTGGATGTCGTTGTTGTGACTTTATGTTCTTTCTCTTGGGTGCCTTGACCCGTTGCTAGACAGTACTCTCGGACTTTAGGCAAGCCCGCCTAATGTCAACGAGAAAGAATCCTAGAGGGTCATACACTAAGTGTTTCTGATGGTATCAGTTAAATTTTATTTGAATTTAATTACTAAATATTACTCTCAAGAAAATGGAATAATTTTATTCAAGTTAAAATGATTGCATGAATTAAATAAATATTTATTCACCGGATTGAGGGTAAAATATATTTATTTATTTTATTGAACATTTAATACATATTTATTTACTAGTTTTTAAATAAAATATTTATTTAATATAAAAAATTATTGATTTATTTATTTGGGTGTTCAATAAATGGAAGTTGATTTCGAGAGGATCAAGGCCGGTTCGGTAGTAAAATAATTATTTTCAAGATGATAAATAATTATTTAACTAGTTGACATAAATTAAAATAACACTGCTATTATTTTGTGACGTGAAATTTTATTTATAATTCTGTATTGTGCAAGTTGACGCACTATAAATAATGACCCAGTATTATTATTAATAGCATGAGTTTTATCTAAGGTTATGAATGTATTTAATTGCTGTTACGCAGTTAAATAATGCAACTGAAGGCTCGTGTTAATAAATAGACGCATACATCTATTGTGCCATGTAGCGAACCACACACCAAATGAATTGAGAATTGTTGAGCTAACCAATTTCTATTTTTGAATCCTCTTCCCACCCCCTCTCAAGAACAAGAGATGTTCTTCAAGGTCAAAGAACAAGCGATCAAGAACGATCGACACAAGACACTCGCTTCGCCGCGCTAGCACCCAGAGAACAAGTGATGTTGATCGGAGGCCATTGGAGCACGTGTGGATCACCACTAGAAGGATTATAGTTTGGATCCTTGCAAGTGCAACGAGATAATCCGGAAGGGTTATTCCAGACGATCAACATCATCAACGAAGAAAGTACCAAAGATCCAAGTATTGTTTTCTTTGTGAAATTAATTAAATTAATTATATAATGATGTGCAAGATCATATTTAAAGGTTTCATACATTTCTCTTCTTTATCTAAATTTTTGATTCTATTCCGTGGAGACTAGTGTTCATCATTGTATTGATCTCGGAATAATCATTGATCATGATAAAAATTAAAGTTGGGTGTCGGCCCAACCGCGCTTCCGCTGCGCCCAAAACCTTTTATTTCCACATCCGCCTTCGTCTTGGGGTTTCCTTCACATTCCTTTCTCTCTGCTCCCTCCCACTACACTTTAATCATTTCCTTGATCTACATCCTAGGGTTTCCTTCACGACCACTCCTCTGATGGTTCCTTACTTTCGCGCTCACTCATACGTTCATATTTAACCTTGCAACTGGCCAATGCTTCACATAAATTTCCTACGGTATGTTTTACTGCTAAGAATGACTCCTCCATCACTAAATCTTCCAAATTATTTTTCATTTTTCTTCTTTGATTTCAGGTGAAAGGAATAATCAGGTTAGTTTATCTTTAATTTTTCCCCTTTTCCTAATTTCATTGCCTCGTTAACTTTCTTTATCATCATTATCAAATTTCATCGGCCTGCTCCCAACGAATTTCCCATTTCATCTTTATATTATATGAATTCAATTATCATGTTGAATTTTTGTATTATAAGGATTCAATTATCATGTGGAATTTTGGTGCGTATTTTATTCTCTAATTTGTGGTGGTTGGGGGGGTTGGGGTTTGGGCCGGCGGTTGCAGGTCGAGTCCTCAGACCTGTTTTCTTCTTGCGTGCGTTGTAATACCCCCTTTTAATTTGTGAAAAATTTACCACACTTCATAATCCAATTTACCTTTTAGAAAACATATAATACTACTGTATTATCCCAATTAATTTTTACTTTCTGATTTTAAACACAAAGTAGAATATTCCAGTGCGACGCACGACCAGATTGAAATTAATTCACTCTTTTATTTTCCCGCATCGTCGCGAACCCTCCGACGCTGCACTCCATCTTCATCCTCTCTTTTCATTTGGTGCCCCGCGTCGCCGCACACCCTCCGACGCTTCACTCCATCTTCATCCCCTCTCATCGTTGGCCTCATCATCATCGTAAGGCCTTCGCCTCCCTTCTATTGCAGTAGTTTTTTTTTCAAATCAATTTAATCGATGCCCGATTATTTCTGCTTCGTGTTGTTCTTTGGTGTTAAATTGTTGATCGATCCTAGGTTATAACTGCAATATTTATCTTTCCCATTTCATTCAATAAGGAGCAATCACTCAAATATTCTATCACGATGAGTTCAGGTACGCGCCCTAGTGGTTCATTAGACGGGCTTCATGCATGTATGATGCTTGTTTATTAGATATTTGCTTATCCTAGGGTTTTCCAAGAGTCTGGTCCTTTCTGCTGATTAATAGTTACAGTTGTTTTGAAACTTTTTATGAAATCCTTGATGGGTTCATTAACCTTTGGTTATTGTTTTTTGTGTTGTGCAGATGATCTACATGCTTCGGATTCAGAAAAGCATGCTGGAAATGTGGTTTTCTCTTCTTAATTTTTTTGGCTCCCATTTTTTAACCATTGTATCCTGCGCCCACGTGCACACACACACAAACACATGTATGCCTAGATATATGGCTCTGGATGCTATCCTTGAATGGCCCTGCATGAGATTCTTGTCCTCCACATTGTATTTTGGGTTTTTATACTGTCAGGTGGTGGTCTATAATTTAGTTTTTTACCTCAATGGCTGCATTTCATTTTCCTTGGGCTTATGTGGACTATTTTCATTGCATTTCCATGAAAAGATGGCCTAATCTCATCTACATCACTTCTTTTAACTTTCTGTTCTTAATGCGTAGAAACCTTTAACTGATGGTCTTGAGCACTGGAAATCAATTTTCAATTCATCTTCTGATAGTGATGATGCGCACAAGGATAAAAGACATAAGCAAAATCCGGTTGATATCCCATGCTATTTATATTAACCTCTATTGTTGTTAACCAATACTATTCTGATTAACCACTTATGTGATAAATGTAGAGACCCGTATCCTGACGTACATGGACATTACATTACATTTGCGGAATACTTAGTACATAACAAAAACACACACTAAAGGATCGTAATAGTTTAGTGTCTTTGGAAACTCGGAACATAATCTTCTAATCCTGGTGAAAGATCTTCAATATCTCCCGTAAAGATCTTCCATTTTTTTTACCTAAAACCTTTCTTTATATCCTGGGGAAAAGAAAACATAAAAGGGTGAGCTCAAATGCTCAGTAAGGGTATACAAAAGAAATAAAAATCATATCATATCTTTTTGAAAATCATAACCTGCAAAAGAGATCATAATATCAAAACATGGAACAAATCATAGAAGTGAAAATGAGATCCCAATAATCATAACATAAAACTTGAAACTTTGTGGCATGCACACATAATCATGGAAAATCATTTCTTGTTAGTCATGACTCATTGCCAAGACTATCTTAGTGGACAAAGTCCCTTTCTGAATCGAGTAACCCTCGTTTCAGTCCTGTTTCACTGAACCGGTATAACCTACCATTTCAGCCATGTCTATCTCATGAGATATAAAATCTTTACCCAATGCATTGGAGGGAGATATAGGTCCCACCCATCTCTTAATGAATCCTTTCTTATGTGTGCCACAAAATCATAAATCATACATCATTGCATAACCCATGTAATAAAAATGGGATTCTTAAACAACATGACATCATAAAACCATTCATATAAGATAAAGGAATTCATAAACATAATTTCATCACAACATAGTCAAATCAATGTAAAAATATGGATAGAAACAGAACCCTTTATTATCTTATATGGAAAATAGTTTTGATAAAACACTTGAATTGAATTCTTGAGGAAAATATCCTTTCTTCTTCAAAATCAATTTCTTTTCACAAAACATCATGCAATTTTAAAAGAAAGAGATTTTATTGAAAATAGTCATGAAATATTTTAGAGGAAGCTTCATGAAAATAAGGCTTTATAAAACAGTATAAATCCGTTCGTGCCGTATAAGTTAAAAAAAAACATTCTTCGTACTTTTGTCGGAAAAGTCAAAAAGTACCTCGTACGAAAAACGAAAAAAGATTCCTTTCATATCATTTACTAAAAACTCATAGAAGGGTAAAATTGGATTTAAAAAATTGTAGGTGGATGGAAATAAAATTACATATTGAGGGAACATGGATGTGGATGATAAAATACACCCCAGTAAATACTTACGAATAAACAATCTCGGATAAAAATGAGATTGTGATATTTCCCTTACCTTAGGTCCGATTAGCTTTGTACGTGTCCGAAGCTCCTGTATAATGGTTTAAATAATGTTATTGACTTATTCCAGAATCATACATATTGATATGATATCATATATGGTCATATTATTAGCTTCTTGTTAGTAATATTTCATTGTTACTTGTTACTCGGGTCTTTATAACTTTTTGTTCTTATGCGTGTTTTGTCGAATAAATTCTTATTCTTATCTTTAGGTTATAGATAATTCATTTCCATAATGGTATTAGTGTAGTATATACCATATTCATTCATTCAATTCATTTATATAATCATTATGAAATGAAGATCATGTAGAACGAGTCGCATCACATCGTGGAGACGGTATTCCGTACGTACGCACGAGTGATGATATCGTTCCTATGATCGTGGAATTGTATTGGAGTATATATATATTATTTCAGTATCAATATTACTTCATAATAATCATATGTAGTTACTCATTACACCATTATACCCATCCTTGTAAGGTGATGGTGGAAAATAGATTACACCACGGCGTGGAGACGATATTCCGTACGTACGCACGCGCGGTGATTTCATTTTTCCGTAGGATGGATAGAAGGTGAATTAGGGTTGTTTCATATTTATAATAACATATCAGTATGTAAGTAATACTGATGTTATTACTTTATCATGAAACAACTAAAGAAGAAGAAGTTGAAGAAGAAAGAAATTGAAAAGATCGGTAATGGATATTACCTCTTCTTTGGAACGCCTCTTTGAATCCTCCACTTAAGGAACTAAGATTGGTCTTTGGAGAAGACCAGAACCTCTAGGATTATTCTAGGAAAGTGTAGAGGATAAAATGGCAGGGGTTGTCCGAGCTTGAGTGCTCAAAATTGGTGTGAGGAGGAGGGGGAGGAGGTGCCCTTTTATAAGGGAGGAGAGGGGCACCTTAGGAATTCTTAAAAATATTAATTTATAATAAATCTAACCCCACTTAAAAACCTCCAAAAATGACTCATATTAGAAGATTAGATGAGATAGGGTTGTAATCTCATCAACCAATCAAATTTATACATGTTTGGATATTATTTTAAACCTTATCAATTAGATTTAACTCTAAGTTAAATAATTTAACTTTTACCGTGTCTTTTTGTTTTCTTTCACTATATGGTTAATAAACTTACTATAACATGCCAAACGAACCAAAAATTGTTTATTATTAATATATATATCCTTATCTAAGTCATTTGTGCGACCCTTAGATTTTTAGGAATAAAATAACAATTAATAATATAATATTTGATTTAAAAACTATTTTGTGTCAATTTTGACACTATTTGATATATGATTTTTGTGAAAGTCATAACAGAATTATATGTTCGAACCAAGTTTCTTAAATCAACATTAATATATCATAGTAACCTAGAAAATTAGTGTAATTCATAAAAAATCTCAAATTACATTTATTTTGGTGTTTATAACATCAATTATGTCAATATTTCATTAATAAGGTAATTACTGCATCATCGTTGTGTCATAAATAAATTAAATTATTTGATGTCTAAAAATTACAAATAAAATACCGTCATGTAGGAAATCTTTTTAGCTTTCTAATTAATATTTACAATCGAATTTATCTTATGTATAACCCCATATTAAAAATGATTTACTTATTAAACTTTGATTTTAACTATTTTAACCCTTCTTTAAATAAATTAATAATAAATGTCCTAATCTAATCCAAGTGGGCCTAAATGGTCATATTTTATTCCTAAGTTTGTTTTTGGTCGAATTACACTTGTCCAATAGAATTAGGACATGTGTTAGGGTAATAGTAATATCATATTTACCCTTAGTTACCCTATTTACTATTAACCGCGGTAAAAAAAAGTAAAAAGTTACTATTGACCAAAAATTATTTTCATCTCATTGAACCACATTTTAGTCCTTGATATTAACCGTGTCTCTCGGATTTTCGAAATTCCATTCACAGAAGTGGTAAAATTAAGTTTTATGCAAAATTCAGTTTTAACCCACCACTTAGTGGTTTCACTATTCATCAAAAATTGAAAGTTTTCAGAAAAATGCCAAAATTTCATCCTAAGCTATATTTCATATTCCGAATTCAAAAATGAATTCTATTTTACCAAATTCATAACATAGAAGTTGAATTAATTAATTTTATAATTAAATCCCGCTATTAAAACAAATAGCGTGTTTTTACGAAACAATATCTATCAAAAGATTGACACTTGTTTATGTCTGGTTTAAATGTGAAATTACGTCCAATGACCAAAATTGTATTAAATTGTAAAAATATATTCTAAATATACTTTAAAACCACTCAAATTAATAATTTATCACTATTAATTATTTCGATTAAAAAAGTTGTTTTTAATTATAATTTAGTAATTTTCACTATTCATCAGAATATGAAAGTTATCCGAAATGTACCAAAATTTCACCTTAGGCTAAATTCGATACTCCGAATCCAAAAATGAAATCCATTTTGAAAAATAAAATTTACAAAATTTCAAAAAGTGGTTATTACTATTCATAACGGCTAGTTTTAATAGCATATCGCTGTTTAGTGAAACTCGTTATTGCGTACTACACACACTATCGAGGAAGGTTGTGATTGCGTGTAATGCAAGGTAAGTCAAGGATGCGTGTTGTGCAAGCTCCTTTTGGTGTAGCGTACAACACAAGACATTAATAAAATTAAAAAGAATATTTTTCATAAAATCTTGGGCTGTTACATTCTACCCCCCTTAAAATGAATTTCGCCCTCGAAATTCGTCGGGGTTATAAATGGTTTTCTATTCGAAAGTTTCCCACATCGTAAAAAGGAATACCAAAACTTGGCTTTAAAAACTAAAGTATGAAATGTAATGATTACCCAAATAAACTAATTGTTGGGTTTCCACATAGGTAAAAATATGGATATGGAAGAAAAATCTAACCATCATGTTCTGATGGAGAGTGGTAGAGAACATGGCTATGGAAAAGCCAAAAATCACAAATCCATAAATTTGTGATGATATAAGGTACCATCTGATTCCTCAGGTATAAGATCACTAGGACAACATTTTTGGTTTTCAAGATCATTTCCCTAAAGTTGAAAATTTGAATTAGAATAAATACTTACTTTATTTTGGTACAATCTCACTGTTGTTCGTGCCTTGAACAATTTCCACTTCATCTCTTAAATAAATGAAGTTGAATTTGTTATTCGTGAAGTGTTAGCAGATAATGTGATAGAATGACGGGTCATTCCATCTGTCTCAAACAAAAGGTTAGCAAAAATTATATGCATAAATCGATCTATAGTGAGATTAATCATATATGGTTCCTAAAATGGACTTATACTTCATATATCATACTGCTTAATATAATAAAACTAGTTTCTACTAAATAGGGACTTCCTGTAGGTCAGTGGTAGGCGATAAAGGCCAGTCGCACTTCGGTTGTGGGTTCGATTCCTACAGCCTTGTCCGAAGCGATGGGCTGTCGCCCGTCCTGCAGGTTGTCCTTTTTCTAAAAATATATTACTATAACATCCCATCAATAATATCGAGAAAACTTCGATCCTTAAACAATACTCACTTATGTCCAACATAATCCATTTCAATCTTTAGGCTTATCCATAATACTGCAGTCCACTCTCATAATATAGTGACAACGATTACCAGAGATTTAATACTGTCGTTGATCCCCACATATCATAAGATATGTTTTGTTGGTCACATTCTAAACATTCAAAGTCCTTAATCATGTATTCTCTTGAATACCTTAGTGAAAACATGAATGCAGTTAAAAGTTAACACTTTCCACATACCAAAATCCTCAAAATTCTATATACTCAATCCATGATATCACTTAGTCCTTATATCAATCATGAGCTCATGAATATTGTTAAACATTTCATTTTCTTATTTTCCCTTCATTATGCGCATATCATCTTATTTCCAAAAATATCTCAATCACTTTGAATACCACATTAAACCAATACATAAATATTCCAATACTCCATGATACAACATTATTTTGGAATCCCATTACATAAACACTTAATCATTCCACCACATCGTTATCATATTCATCATTGCCAATAGTGATCGCATGTGATTTCCCTTTGTCCTTTGCCTTCAGTGGTTGCTCATGTTGATCATCACTAACCCTTGGATTAGGGCAATTATTAGCATAATGCCCCATTTCCTTGCACTTGAAGCATTGAAGTGTTGGCGGTGCGTTCTCTGCAGTGTTTGCTTTATTCACATCATTAGAAACCCTTTTTCCATTACTTCGACACTCAGCTGCTCGATGACCTTCTTTTCCACACTTAAAACATTTTCTAGTTCCTTTAAGACAATCTCCACCATGCTTCTTTCCACACTTTGTGCATAAGGAAACATTCATCTTCTTTTCACCATTATTATGAGATTTCTCCTTGAACTCCATATTTCGTTTCTTGTCAAAACCATGAGATGGATATGTAACACCAACTTCCATTTCTACCTTGATAGCACAACGCACAATTTCTTCATAGCTACTGAAGTCTCTTATAGCTAATTCCCTTCGAAGACTTGGTTTTAAACCACTGAAAAATCGATCAACTTTACTTTCAGGTTGGATGATAATGCCAGATGCATACCTTGCAAGTCTTGTAAAATTCGCTTCATATATACCAACAGATTCATCATCCTTCTGCTTCAGCTCAATAAACTCCTTTTCCATCTTTGTTCGAAGAATACGAGGGAAGTACTTACTGAAAAACAAGTTCTTGAACTCGTCCCATTCCATGGACTCAATTTCATCCCTTGGCCTCGTATTCTTGATAAGATTCCACCATTGATCAGCTTCACCTTCCAAACGATATACTGCTAAGATGACTTTATCATGTTCAGAACATTGAAGAACTGAAAATATCTTTTCAGTGGTACTGATCCATTGTTCAGCAACAAGTGGATCAGAAGTCCCACTGAAAGAAGGTGGACATTGCCTCATGAAGGACTCAATAGAATATTGTTCCCTTCTCTGCTCATTTGGAAGTCCAGAATGATTCATAGCTTGTGTAAGTATAGCAATAAGATTTTGCACTCCATCTCCCATAACATTTGTTTGTTCAGGAGGGCAATCATTGCATTGTCCATTGCATTGATCAACACGGTTCCTTCGGGTTCCAGCCATCGTCTAAAACCCAAAAAGAATAGTGTGAGAGGCAAAAATCATGCTAGGGAAAACAACATAATAAAGGGGGAGTACCTTCAATATCCAACATATTAGGTTTAATTCTATGATCGTTAGCGTAATTCTATTACTATAACCTATACGTATACTTATCCCTAGGGACATCCCTAGACATACCTTAGAAATATCTCTAGGGATCTCACTAACGTTTTCGCATCCTAGTTTCCAAAGGTTGACTAAACCTTTCCTCTGATACCAACTGTAGAGACCCGTATCCTGACGTACATGGACATTACATTACATTTGCGGAATACTTAGTACATAACAAAAACACACACTAAAGGATCGTAATAGTTTAGTGTCTTTGGAAACTCGGAACATAATCTTCTAATCCTGGTGAAAGATCTTCAATATCTCCCGTAAAGATCTTCCATTTTTTTTACCTAAAACCTTTCTTTATATCTTGGGGAAAAGAAAACATAAAAGGGTGAGCTCAAATGCTCAGTAAGGGTATACAAAAGAAATAAAAATCATATCATATCTTTTTGAAAATCATAACCTGCAAAAGAGATCATAATATCAAAACATGGAACAAATCATAGAAGTGAAAATGAGATCCCAATAATCATAACATAAAACTTGAAACTTTGTGGCATGCACACATAATCATGGAAAATCATTTCTTGTTAGTCATGACTCATTGCCAAGACTATCTTAGTGGACAAAGTCCCTTTCTGAATCGAGTAACCCTCGTTTCAGTCCTGTTTCACTGAACCGGTATAACCTACCATTTCATCCATGTCTATCTCATGAGATATAAAATCTTTACCCAATGCATTGGAGGGAGATATAGGTCCCACCCATCTCTTAATGAATCCTTTCTTATGTGTGCCACAAAATCATAAATCATACATCATTGCATAACCCATGTAATAAAAATGGGATTCTTAAACAACATGACATCATAAAACCATTCATATAAGATAAAGGAATTCATAAACATAATTTCATCACAACATAGTCAAATCAATGTAAAAATATGGATAGAAACAGAACCCTTTATTATCTTATATGGAAAATAGTTTTGATAAAACACTTGAATTGAATTCTTGAGGAAAATATCCTTTCTTCTTCAAAATCAATTTCTTTTCACAAAACATCATGCAATTTTAAAAGAAAGAGATTTTATTGAAAATAGTCATGAAATCTTTTAGAGGAAGCTTCATGAAAATAAGGCTTTATAAAACAGTATAAATCCGTTCGTGCCGTATAAGTTAAAAAAACATTCTTCGTACTTTTGTCGGAAAAGTCAAAAAGTACCTCGTACGAAAAACGAAAAAAGATTCCTTTCATATCCTTTACTAAAAACTCATAGAAGGGTAAAATTGGATTTAAACAATTGTAGGTGGATGGAAATAAAATTACATATTGAGGGAACATGGATGTGGATGATAAAATACACCCCAGTAAATACTTACGAATAAACAATCTCGGATAAAAATGAGATTGTGATATTTCCCTTACCTTAGGTCCGATTAGCTTTGTACGTGTCCGAAGCTCCTGTATAATGGTTTAAATAATGTTATTGACTTATTCCAGAATCATACATATTGATATGATATCATATATGGTCATATTATTAGCTTCTTGTTAGTAATATTTCATTGTTACTTGTTACTCGGGCCTTTATAACTTTTTGTTCTTATGTGTGTTTTGTCGAATAAATTCTTATTCTTATCTTTAGGTTATAGATAATTCATTTCCAGAATGGTATTAGTGTAGTATATACCATATTCATTCATTCAATTCATTTATATAATCATTATGAAATGAAGATCATGTAGAACGAGTCGCATCACATCGTGGAGACGGTATTCCGTACGTACGCACGAGTGATGATATCGTTCCTATGATCGTGGAATTGTATTGGAGTATATATATATTATTTCAGTATCAATATTACTTCATAATAATCATATGTAGTTACTCATTACACCATTATACCCATCCTTGTAAGGTGATGGTGGAAAATAGATTACACCACGGCGTGGAGACGGTATTCCGTACGTACGCACGCGCGGTGATTTCATTTTTCCGTAGGATGGATAGAAGGTGAATTAGGGTTGTTTCATATTTATAATAACATATCAGTATGTAAGTAATACTGATGTTATTACTTTATCATGAAACAACTAAAGAAGAAGAAGTTGAAGAAGAAAGAAATTGAAAAGATCAGTAATGGATATTACCTCTTCTTTGGAACGCCTCTTTGAATCCTCCACTTAAGGAACTAAGATTGGTCTTTGGAGAAGACCAGAACCTCTAGGATTATTCTAGGAAAGTGGAGAGGAGAAAATGGCATGGGTTGGCCGAGCTTGAGTGCTCAAAATTGGTGTGAGGAGGAGGGGGAGGAGGTTCCCTTTTATAAGGGAGGAGAGGGGCACCTTAGGAATTCTTAAAAATATTAATTTATAATAAATCTAACCCCACTTAAAAACCTCCAAAAATGACTCATATTCGAAGATTAGATGAGATAGGGTTGTAATCTCATCAACCAATCAAATTTAGACATGTTTGGATATTATTTTAAACCTTATCAATTAGATTTAACTCTAAGTTAAATAATTTAACTTTTACCGTGTCTTTTTGTTTTCTTTCACTATATGGTTAATAAACTTACTATAACATGCCAAACGAACCAAAAATTGTTTATTATTAATATATATATCCTTATCTAAGTAATTTGGCCGAACCTTAGATTTTTAGGAATAAAATAACAATTAATAATATAATATTTGATTTAAAAACTATTTTGTGTCAATTTTGACACTATTTGATATATGATTTTTGTGAAAGTCATAACAGAATTATATGTTCGAACCAAGTTGATTAAATCAACATTAATATATCATAGTAACCTAGAAAAGTAGTGGAATTCATAAAAAATCTCAAATTTCATTTATTTTGGTGTTTATAACATCAATTATGTCAATATTTCATTAATAAGATAATTACTGCATCATCATTGTGTCATAAATAAATTAAATTATTTGATGTCTAAAAATTACAAATAAAATACCATCATGTAGGAAATCTTTTTAGCTTTCTAATGAATATTTACAATCGAATTTATCTTATGTATAACCCCATATTAAAAATGATTTACTTATTAAACTTTGATTTTAACTATTTTAACCCTTCTTTAAATAAATTAATAATAAATGTCCTAATCTAATCCAAGTGGGCCTAAATGGTCATATTTTATTCCTAAGTTTGTTTTTGGTCGAATTACATTTGTCCAATAGAATTAGGACATGTGTTAGGGTAATAGTAATATCATATTTACCCTTAGTTACCCTATTTACTATTAACCGCGGTAAAAAAAAGTAAAAAGTTACTATTCACCAAAAATTATTTTCATCTCATTGAACCACATTTTAGTCCTTGATATTAACCGTGTCTCTCGGATTTTCGAAATTCCATTCACAGAAGTGGTAAAATTAAGTTTTATGCAAAATTCAGTTTTTAACCCACCACTTAGTGGTTTCACTATTCATCAAAAATTGAAAGTTTTCAGAAAAATGCCAAAATTTCATCCTAAGCTATATTTCATATTCCGAATTCAAAAATGAAGTCTATTTTACCAAATTCATAACATAGAAGTTGAATTAATTAATTTTATAATTAAATCCCGCTATTAAAACAAATAGCGTGTTTTTACGAAACAATATCTATCAAAAGATTGACACTTGTTTATGTCTGGTTTAAATGTGAAATTACGTCCAATGACCAACATTGTATTAAATTGTAAAAATATATTCTAAATATACTTTAAAACCACTCAAATTAATAATTTATCACTATTAATTATTTCGATTAAAAAAGTTGTTTTTAATTATAATTTAGTAATTTTCACTATTCATCAGAATATGAAAGTTATCCGAAATGTACCAAAATTTCACCTTAGGCTAAATTCGATACTCCGAATCCAAAAATGAAATCCATTTTGAAAAATAAAATTTACAAAATTTCAAAAAGTGGTTATTACTATTCATAACGGCTAGTTTTAATAGCATATCGCTGTTTAGTGAAACTCGTTATTGCGTACTACACACACTATCGAGGAAGGTTGCGATTGCGTGTAATGCAAGGCAAGTCAAGGATGCGTGTTGTGCAAGATCCTTTTGGTGTAGCGTACAACACAAGACATTAATAAAATTAAAAAGAATATTTTTCATAAAATCTTGGGCTGTTACAATAAAGCTATGTCTGGATAGTTAAGATGAAGATAAAGAAGAAGATAAAGATAAAGAAGAAGAAGAAGATGAAGATGAAGATGAATATGAAGAATAAGCTGAGAAGTATTATATGGAAATAGCCAAGAGTGTATGTATTTCATTTCATCATTTAATGCATCTTATGATGGGTTCATGGTGGAACTTATCTCATGGTGCAGTGCTATGATATTTCCTCTGATTATGGACGAGAAATCTTTAGTGGTGTTGTAAAATTCAACCCAAACGAAGAATGCGTCCTTGATGTGGCTCATTTTGTAGTCATAGAATATAGCAAAAAACATGTAAGAAATATTTCAGTTCATAGATGATGAGCATAATGATCATTTATGTTATGCATCTAATTTTTTACCAATCAACCCATGAGAAAATTCCTTTTGTGATATCTTCATTAATGCATGAATAAAGAATAGGGTATGCCTATAAGGTGCTTATTTTTGTCGAGGAAGCATGAATCTATTGAAATCTGTTCATTTATAGACATGTTCAACACTTTGATGGTCGTTTATAAATAACTAGTATGGTACAGGTTGAGAAGCTTGCATTGGAGAAGGTTCTTAAAGTAAACATAGTACTTGTGGCTGGTTTTATCTTTTATATCACACTTGAGGCCTCAAAACCTGATGGTGGTACTGGCATTTATGAAACTGAAGTTCTTCGTTATTATGGAAAGCCTCATATACTGGAGGAATTTAGGCCCAAGGCTTTACCAGACCATTGAATCGACACATTTCTGGGATTATGGGTTAGGACCATTTTGTTTCACACCCTTTTTATGGCTCGTAACATTCAGTTGTACTGGGGATGTGCGGTGGTTTATTTTTTATTTACCTTCAATTTATTTGTGTGACTTATCTCTTCATTGTGTATTTGAATTTTAATTGCTGACAGTACTTAGTGTTTACAAAAAAATAAAAACCAGTAGTAACTGTTTTAAAACCGGCAATGGTTAGCCTGGGTTGGGATGGGTAAGGTCGTGTGTGGGATTTTATTTTTACTGTAAAAAAATTGTTCAAATTTTAAATTTAGATTAGAATAATTTTATAAAATTAATATAATTACTAATATACAAAATAATTGAACCCATCTTATTATGTTTTTGGGTTAAAGGTATTTTTGAGTTCCCACACCAGATTAATCTATCTTGTAATCTTTGTAATCTATCTATAAAGGAATGTATCTACCTCACTTTAATGCAAGGAGAAGTTTCCATCTATAAAATTTAAAAGCAACAACCCAAATGGTATCCCTCATTGTGTTTATGTATAAAAATAATTATTCAAGCTTTCTAGTAGTCGTCCCAACTTCATCACAACAGAATATAGAGAATAAATATCATTTTAATAGTATTCAACTTATGGAAGAACAAATCTCGTGCATGTTCATTAGAACAACATTAGTTTTCAGTGTTTTACATTTTCGGAATAATTATTATGATTAGTAGGAAATTAAGGAATGAGAAAGTCTTCTTTGATGCAATGATATCTTGGCTAAGTTTAACTTTATGGTTTGGTGCGTTTAGAATGATTTCATTACCACCAAAGTTCAACGAAAGGGATGAAAAAGTATCTACTTGGCTTTCGAAATCCTAGAAGTGAGAACTGCATTTCACATATTTTTTGAAGTGTAGTGGGTGAGCATGATATGAAAACTACTGAGAGTGTGCATGGACATCATGATCTAGAGAGATTTTGTCCAGAACATTCTCGCTATGTGGTTTCAGGGGTGTGATCATACCTTTGTGGAAGCTAGGGCACAGATCATGGTCTTTTTTGAGGGTTGTTTGACTATTTGGGGAGTTAAGAACAAGGGGGAGAATTAAGGAAGAAGTTGTATTTATCTTTAGATGAACGTGAAAGTGAGGTCACTCATCACAGAGCTTCATGCCTCCCAACATAGGCATGAAGCTCAAAATTGATGTCTCATGTGACCAGGGTATCATGAGAGGAGGTGACATTGTTCTTGATACGAGGGGATCTGTGATGATAGTGTTTAGCGCCTTCTATGGCCTAAGAAAGTCTCTTACAATCAAATATATATGCTCAATGGGCTTCACTTGTGCAATTTATACAACATTTTTTTAACAGTTGTGGAAACAAACTCAGCTCCAGTGTTTGTGCCTCATCTTGGTTATCTCCACACCCCTCGATCCATTTCCTACCAAATCAGAGCATGAAGATATCTTCTAAACCACCAAGTGGAGATTCGTCACCCTTGTTGTGGTGGGAATAAAGGTGTTGACAACCTCACTTCTAAATTAAGGTAGGACAAAAACCTCATCATATACTCTATTATGGAAACAAACTCAGCTCTATTTATTTTTGTTGAAAAATCCTACTTTTAGACTTCTTTATCATATTGTTAATGTTAAAGTAAAGTGTATGAGTGGATGACAGAGAGAAAGATGTTGTGATGAAAGATTTATGCAATGCACCTTGAAACATTTGATTTAAATTCTGATAATATGAAATATTAACATATTTATGATGAATTTATGGGTGTAATGCCACATTAAATTGATAACGATTGAATAATGAAAAAAGAATCATTCTTTTCAAAAGCTTTGATCGTTTCTTTTAAAAGGATTTTTTAGCAGGAGTGATTGTGTTTTTAATTATATATAAAATTTAGTGAGATGTTTTTTTCATTACATAAGATAATGCAAGCTATAATCATGTAATGACCTTTTCTTTGAAACATAGGAATTTTCTTTAAAAAACTGTTTCATGATGGGCTATTTTTTCATGTTTTTTGTTGTCATATTTAAATTTTACTGTGAAAGATGGTTTAAAAAAATTGATGATGTTGATATGATTTTCAATGGTAAGGTATATGAAACCAATTTCTTATTAGAATTTAAAAAATTTATAAAATAGTTGGAAAAAATATTAGTTAAATGTAACAAAGAAGTTATGAGTTATGGTTATACAATTTGGAATTACACTTATTTTATACTTGATAGTGCATAAAAGAAATGTTCATATGTTGTGGGTAATAAGATCATAATTTTCATATATTTATGCTTTCAAATGATGAATGAGAGAAAGTGGATACAATTTAAAAGTGTTTTAAACCATTTTATTACATCACACATATTTTCCACTGCCAATAATTCAACATCTTTATTTTAAGGTAATTTGAAATTTTATATTATCTTAAAAAAGTATGAAACAAACCTATGTATTTCATGGTTGATATGGTTACATACATGATGAGAAAATTTCATTATATTGGGATGATTATATTTTGATAATTTCATTAGTTTTTGTTTTAGATCCAAGGCTCAAGCTATGATTTGTGGAGTATTGTTTTAGTGAAATATATGATGTATTTGATGTCTATTTTATTGTTGAGAATGTTAGCCTCTATTCGAGTTGTATGAGTATCACATACAAGACTTCTTTACTTATCAAACATCTCATGTTGGAAAATATGGATAGAATGAAAATAACTTGATTTGAAAAGTTGACATGGATTGTTCCAATGAATATGAAAAATTCTTAAGTATAAAATTTATTTCAGAGATTAAAAAAATCACATTTTTAGGTTTATCTAGAAGAGAAAAAAATTCAATATGCGTGTTGATTTTTAAATTTTATATTTTTTTGAGTAAAAGTTCTATCAGGTGGCCTCAATTTTCTATTGAGAATCCTACACCAGCTTCACTCACTGGAAGCAAGGTCACCAGAACCACATTGACAAAAGTAGGTTCATAAAGGAATTCTTTTGAACATCAATGTATCGAATCTAAGAAGAAATAATCACCTTAATCACCACACTGATTCACACTACTCTAGCACATTCACTCACTACTCACAAAACATTCAAGCAAACATAAGAGAGAATAAAAGTAAGTAAAGTAATAAGATGATTTTCTTGGTTCAGACTTTCAGTCCTGCATCCATAGAAGAAGCACCATGTCATTTCATTTCATCAGAAATACGAAAGAATTTTACAATCACTTTGATTTGACTGCCACATAGATCACTAAAATCAATGACCGTGCAACACATCAACATGCGGTCGCACCCACATTTTATATTGGGTTCCAACCAACCAATAGGTTGTATCGACCTATGACTTCCACGATGGTCCATTTGTTGGGTTTAATGACTATCGATTCCCTGTAGACTCATACTGATTTCATGTATTTCTTAAATCAAACACATCACCTCCATCTTCCCATTTGACTTTGGGCTAGGTCCTCCTTCCAGTGAACTCAAGACCTGACTGCATTTCATCTTTCATTAAATCTACCGAACCACTAATGTCACTTACTGCTACTTCATCTAAACAGGACTATCTTCTAAATCCACTCCTTTTCAATCGATTGAATATGGGACTTGAAGCGACTTCATAATCCCAACACTTACAAATTTGTCTTCATATTTTTTTATCCATTCTAGTTTTTAGAATGGCTTCTGAATCGGTTTTCAATTTAGAAAAGAGAATGATTAATCATTAAAATGATGCCAAGTTAGAATACCATACACACATTGATATGTTTAGAAGATTGTTATCATGTAAAAGGCATCAAATCCTGTTTTTTTTGTTTTTTAATAGGTGAAATTTACTTTATTTATTTTATTAAAAACATATTAATTTATGTATACAAGTTTCAAATATATCATTATTTATGTTATTAATAATGTTAGTTAAGGTTTCATTGATGATTAACATGAGTTGTATTGTTATATGAAATCATAATTAATTTACTATTGTTTTGTATTCATTTTTTTTCATATTGATAATGTAACACTCCTGGTTTGGCATACGCCGTTGTTTACTGTCACAACCCTCTCACACCAAAGATACCACAATGAAGGGAGAGAGATAATGACCCTCGATTCTCACCTCAAGTAGGTCAGGGTCAGTGATTAACACCGAGGGTATAAAAATTTCATGTGTGGGAGATATTACCCTCTATAATATAAATAGTATCCACAGATAAGATGAATAAACCGCAAGTAACTCCATGATTTAAAATAAAAGAAATCCAAAAACCATCCCACAATGAATGTATAAATAAAATTGATATAAATAAAAGTCTCCAAAGTAAATATCTTAAGTAAAGCTAAATCAGCGACACAATAACTATCCAAAGATCTGATCTAGTAATGTCCAACACAGTCCATGTAGTCCTCCTGGAGACCTGAAAATAGTTTTACACATGTAGGGTGAGAATAAAAGTATACTTAGTAGGAAAACCAATGTCTTTCGTGCATATGTGAAAAGATCATATTAATGAACCTGTGAGAAAATAGTAGAACCAAACACCACCTATACAAGTGTACTAACCTAACCCATATTCACCATGAATCATTCAATAAATAAATCATCCAAGTATAATAACATAATATGAAACATATCAATGAAAGGTAACCCGAACCACTTTCCCACTAATTAGCTGTTCTCACACCCCAACGACAAATGTCCTGGCACTCCCACCCCTTCCGTATAACATCACAACATGTCACATCACATCCCGCCCATAGACACCTGGTTCACCACATCACATCACATCTCGCCTGAAGTCACATGGACCATCACATCACATCACTTCTCATAAATAGTGTAGTAGGGTATCGTGAACATGAACGACATCAACCTCACCCCCTCCTCTTACCATGCACGACCGCCACCATAATCCATCTTATCACATCTCGTTCGAAGACTCATGGGCTATCACACCGCCTCACCTCAAATCTAGTCAATGACACTTTTGACTTCTAGCCATTACAACCCATGCATTCCACCAATGCCTGGAAGAGGGAGCGGGGGAGAGTGGGTGGCCATCAATCCATCCTCCAACCAGGATGTTGGGGAAAACACCCCCAAAACTATTGGTCGTTGGTACTAAGTACTCGAAACGAGTGAACATGTATAGAAAATCACAAGAATATACATGAAATATAATATCATAACACATGAACCCAACCCATGAGCTTACAACAAGAGTATCAGCCAACCCAATTTTCAGATTTCTGTTACCAACCTATTTTAATTAAAACAAAAAGTTCATTACAAAATTTCCAGCCCATTAATTCATATTTAACAACCCACCATTTAAGCATGAATCCTTTTATAGTTTATTCCAATTCATTTTATTATTTCCAGCCCATTATCCAAACCACGTTAGTTACAATACTAATATGGAAACTATCATAACACATGTTATCATAACAATAGACAACACAACTTCCTTATAACAACCTACCAACCTCCACTTTCATATCCTCGCTGCACAACTACACCACAATCACCATCACAACCCCACTAAACACACATCACAACATAACCACTGTCCAAGCATCGCATCGACACAACCGAGACATGAAACACATACAGTTTCACAAACACATTCCACACCACACACATAGAATTTTCTAATCATTGCATCAACACAACCAAGACATGACACACATCCACTTTCACAAACACATTCCACACCACACACATAGCATTTTCTAGATTAATCATAGGGGATTTCATTCAATTCCACTTCTTTATTAAAGGGAGTTACCACACAAGCCATATATCTTAGTGAAACCAATTCATTAGATGATTATAAGTGGTTAACCAATTATTTACGGTGGTATCACAAAACATGGGCATCACAACACATATAAAAATTTAAAAAGTAGGGGATGTCAACGCCCTTGATTTTCAGTGATACAACAAATATAGATCCAATATAGAAATAAAAAAATCCATAAAAGCATATGAAACATTCCCATTCCCATTAGATTCAATTAAGCCGCTTTATTATCTTTGTTAATCTGGTGTATACTATATTACCAAAAAGATAACAGAAGCATGAAACCCTCCTTCATGTTAAAACTGATGAGAAATGAAGTAATTCCCTACCTGGAAGAAAGAAGATTTACACAATTTGCTACACCAGAATCAGGGGGTTCATGCACTGGAGGAAACCACCTATAGGGAACTTGATCCAACTGTAGTGACAGATTTCCACGACTCCAAGTGGAAAAAGCCTCTGGAACCTCCCATATCAAGAGAATTGAATCTATAAATAATGAAGGATCTTAGATTTAGAATTATCATATTCGAAACTAGTAGGATTTGATATGGTTTAGTTGACCATTAAAGACAGATCTCATCAAATCCACATGGTATAACCATTTAAAAAGTCTGTAATTTTAAAAAATAGAAGATATAATTATCCATGTTTAAAACATATTTAAATTCCATTAATTAAGGCATTAAAAACATTTTTTATAAAAAAAGACGTCAAAAGGGAAAAACAGGAAATTATGGAAAAATTTGATTCATTGTAGATATATCTCCAATGATCTACTATTGGGATCTACTGCCAGTTCAATGATCTACTACCAGTTCAGTGATCTATCGTCAGTTTAGTGATCCCCTACTAGTTTAGTGATCTACCATTGGTTCAGTGATCTACCACTAATTCATTGATGTACAACTCGTTCAATGATCTACCGCCAGTTTAGTGATCCATCTCTAATTCAGTGATCTACCACCTATTCAGTGATCTATCATTGGTTCATCGATCTACTGCCAGTTTAGTGATCTACTTCCAGTTCAGTGATCTACTATTAGTTCTATGATTTACCTCCAGTTCAGTGATCTATAGTTGGTTCAGTGATCTACTTCCAGTTTAGTGATCTACCTCAAGTTCAGTGATCTACCTCTAGTTTAGTGATCTACCTCTAGTTCAGTGATCTAGTGCTAGTTCAACGATCTATCTCTAGTTCAGTGATCTATCCCTAGTTCAGTGATCTACCGCCGGTTCAGTGATCTACCTCTAGTTCAACGATCTACTGCTATTTCATTGTTCTACCACCACTTCAGTGATCTACTATTGTTTAGTGATCTATCATTAGTTCTGTGATATTCCATTTGTTTAGAGATCTACCATTGGTTTAATAATCTACTGCCAGTTTAGTGACCTACTATTGGTGATCTATCACCTGGATCTACCGTCATCCTCTAAAACATCAAGGTCCTATTCCTACAACCAAAATAAGAATTTTTATAGTCCTATGCTACTTTAATCCTCTCTATAACCAACTAAACCTTATCTGTCATGCTCTACACCACGTTGAGTCTAAGAACTTCTAACTCCCCAACCTCAACCCATCAGAACAAAGAATGACATGGCCACCCATACAAAGCCTCAAATGGGGTCATGACAGTGGATGAGTGATACTTGTTTTTATAAGAAAACTCAACCAAAGGTAGGTGTCATGCCCATGATCAGTCAAAGTCCAAGATACACACCTGCAACATGTCCTCCATCATTTGGATAGTCTCCTCTATCTGCCCTTCTGTTTGAGGGTGGAAAGCAATGCTGAGGCATAATTAAGTTCCAAAAGCATGAGGGACTCCCTCACACATCGTTATTGGAACAAAAAACCGCCCATGAAACATCATTTAGTTCCCACCACCCTCTGAATATCCTTTCCAATCATCGCCATGGACAACACTATCACACATTACCTCTGACTCTATTTCTCCCCACGAAGACTCCTCCCCCTGCCGCATCATAGAAGACTGCAACATCATCTAAAACAAGAAACATCCTCCATCAACAAAAATTACATATAAGTGTAAGGCTGTCAACTCCCCCATTACTCTCCAAGCATCCTCATACTCCTAAACATCATCCTCCCATGACATTCTTCTCAAAGCATCGACCATAAAAATTACCTTTTTTAATGTGTAGGAGATCTCAAAATCATAATCCTGAATAAACTCCATATACCTCTACTTTAATAGATTAAAATAACACTGATAAAAGATATACCTTAATCTCTTTTGATTCATGAAGGCTAAAAATTGCTTCCCAATGAGGTAATGCCTCCACAACTTCATCACAACTGCTTCAGGATCTAGATCGCGGGTGTCATAGTTACACTCATGGGGGAACAAATTCCTAGACCTATAAGAGATCACCATATTATAATATATAAACATACATATCAATCAAAATGGGAAGAATTACAAAACACCTCAAACACCACACCCTCCTCAGGAAACTAAAGAACTGGGGCACTCACCAACATCCTCTTCAGGTAACCGAACACTGCCTGACATTGATTATTCCACAAAAAATACCGGTCCTTCCTAATCAATAATTTCAATGGGGTTTAATCTCTAGATAAATCAAGCACAAACCTCTAATAATATCCCATGAGACTAAGGAATCTATGAACCTTTTCAACTATCTTGGGTGTTTCCCAAGAAACGAATTCCTTGACCTTCTATGGGTCTACTTCCACACCCTGCTAAGACACCACATTCCTGAGGCACCACTCTTGTATAAAACATAAACTTGGATAACTTTCCATAGATTTGGTGGCGTTTAAGAACCTGTAAAACAGCTTTGAGATTCTCAGCATACTCCTCATTTGAATTTGAGTAGATAAATATGTCGTTATTTAAAAAAACTACAAACTGGTCCAAGAATTCATGGACCACAGAGTTCATGATCCCCATGAACATATCTATTGCATTAGTGACACCAAAGGGAATTACCATGAAATCAAAGTACCCATACCTACATATGAAGGTATTCTTTTAGATATCTCCATCCTTCAACCTCAACCAGTGATATCCATACCGCAGATCGATCTTGGAGAACCAACTGTATCCCCTCAACTGTTTGAAAAAAATCATTTACCCTTAGAATAGGATAGTGATTCTCAATCATCACCTAGTTTGACCTTTTACAGTCTATGAACAACCTTAGACCACCACCCACCGGAAGGTCCCAGGTGCAGCAAAAGCTTGTGGGTGGATGTGCCCACTTGACTTTTCATCATTAGCGATGATCAATCCAGGATCAATATGACGATAAACGCCAGACTCCATTGATCAAATCATAGAAATAGATAAAGAAGAAGAATATTCCAAGAACCATAAAGGAAGATCATCACAGGTTGACTATAATTAATTTAATTAATTGAAAATAATTACCTTTTATGGAGTTCTTTCTTCGTTGATATTTCTAATCACGTTTTGATGTGATTTGTCATTACATCGTAGAATCCAAGTGTATAATTCCTCTAGCGGTGATCCACATGTGCACCACGTATCTCTGGATTTCGCCAAAGGAATATCTGGGTGCTAGCGTGGAGAAGCCTTTTCTTGCTTTGTCCGCCTTAGATTGCCTTGATCAGATGGAGGAGGATCTCTCTCAGTCTTGAGAGCATTATTGGAGGAAGGAGTTCATTCGACCTTGAGATAATTATCTAGAATTGTTGTGCACAACCATTAGGGAAAAGTGTTGGGGTTGTGAGGATATTTATAATTGGGTTTTAGGTTATAGAGTTATGATACTAAATAAACACGTTATGCATTTTATTTATTTCATTTACACTTATTGAAAACCCCCCATGTTGAATCATTAATTCCTTGACATGAACCCACACTGATTATAATAAATATCATTTAATTAAATGATATTATTTCCTCAAAATCCTGACTGGAAAAACTACGCGGCGTGTAATCATTAATACACGGTGTGTACTCGTTTTTCATTTCCTTTCCAAAATGAAAACTACACGGCATGTACATTCAATGTACACGGCGTGTATATCATGTTTTAATTTTATTCTTACTCCAACATTAAAATTATTTAGGATTACTTGAATAATTATTAAACTACATATGGGAATAATATTTATTCTACCTGAGATACTTGGATACACTTAGTGTGTGACCCTCTAGGCCTCTTTCTTGTTGGCATTAGGCGGGCTTGCCTAAAGTCCAAGATTACTGTCTAGCAATCAGTCAAGGAACCAAAGAGAAAAAAGTTGACACCATATTGAAATGTCACCTCATACAAATTCTTACCGTTTAATTTAATCCCTTTGTCTCAATATCTCATCAAGTGGGTTTCATGGTAGTGTCATAAACGTATATGCTTAATCCGTCATTCTTCGACTTCCAGAAATAAACTCGTCGTGACACCATGGCCATGAAATTTGGGTGACAGTTCTATTTCAATCAAAGGACCTGAGATATCTACTTCCATAAATATGGAAGGGACAAATCCTTCCACGACTTATCTATTAACAACATGTCATTCGTGACGCACCCAACGTACCCTACTTCCTGCCAACTGTCTTCGTGATGGTTTTCGCCAGCAAATCTAAGTGCGCAAGTCATGGAATGAGTTAATGATAATCTTCCAGTCTAAGGACCATTACAGATGCTTGTAGATAGAAATTTCCAATGACACCAAGACATGCAGAATTACTACTGGCGGGTCTGTTCTCATAATCTACCATCTTGGAGATTACCAAGTGCGAACTCCATGAGAGAGAGTCTCATCTTCTTACGAGTACTTGCACATGACGGTCTATATACTATGTGTCCTATCATAGTATTTCATACAACTATAGAACTTTATTTAAGAATATTGTAATAGCATTTCAAGGTTCTCATCATAGTGGGGATCTTTCATGACCTTATTAATGAAATAAATATTCCAGGACATTATTATATTATAGTCATGTAGAACAATGCAAAATATATAATAAGTGTACATTCATGTAATCAAATTATAAACAGTTAGTTCTTAGGACACCAACTCCAACAAACTCCCACTTGGACTAGAGCCAACTGCCAACGACTTTTAGTCCGCTAGACCTCACATGATGATCATGTTTCTGCTGAGTCAAAGCTTCTGTAAAGGGGTCTGCCACGTTATCTTCTGTGGAAATACTACTCACTGCAACTTCACCTCTCTGAGAAAAATCCCTCAAGAGATGATACTTCCTAATTATGTGCTTTGTCTACTGATGTGACCTTGGCTCTTTTGAAAGTGCCACCGCTGTATTATTATCACAATAGAGTGTGATAGAATCTTTACTGCTAGGTACTAAATCCAACTCTTGGAAAAATCTTCGCATCCATACTGCTTCTTTAGTTGCCTCAGAAGCTGCGATATACTCAGACTCTGTTGTAGAATATGCGACCACACTTTTCTTTGAGCTCTTACAGCTCACTGCACCACCATTCAAACTGAAGATGTATCCAGTCTGTGACTTCTTGTCATCTTGATCAGTTTGGAAACTAGCATCTACATGTCCTCTGATGACTAGTTCCTCATATCCTCCATAAACCATGAACATATCCTTATTACACCTTATATACTTAAGGATAGTCTTGATTTCCATCCAACAACGGTCTCCTGGATCATCTTGATATCTGCCTACCACACTTAATGCATAAGCAACATCTAGCCTTGTACATAGCATAACATACATGACTGACCTAATCATGGATGCGTAAGGGATCCTTGCCATTTTCTTTCTTTCCTAATGTGTCTGAGGACACATTTTCTTAGAAAGATGAATTCCATGTGACACTGGAAACAATCCCCTCTTAGACTATTCTATATTGAATCTCTTCAGTATCTTGTCAATGTATGTACTTTGACTCAGGCCCAGCATTATCTTGGATCTATCACGATGGATCTTGATCCTAAGAATATATGTTTCCTCGCCCAAGTCTTTCATAGAGAAGCATTTATCCAACCATACCTTAACTAACTGTAAGACAGATACTTCGTTTCCAATTAGTAATATGTCATCAACATATACTATTAGGAAAATGACTACACTTCATCTAATCCTTTTGTAGACACATGTCTCACATTAGTTCTTAACAAAGCCGAATTTTGTTACGGATTCGTCAAAATGAATGTTCCATGAACTTGATTCTTGCTTTAATCCATAAATGGATTTCTGCAACTTGCATACCTTGTTGGCATCCTTTGGAGTCACAAACCCTTCAGGTTGTGTCATGTAGACATCTTCCTATGGGTTACCTTTAAGGAATGCTGTTTTGATATCCATTTTCTAAATTTAATAATCATGGTAAGCGGAAATTTCCAATAGGATTCTAATGGATTTCAACATCGCAACCGGAGAAAAGGTTTCATCATAGTCAATTCCTTGATGCTTTCTAAAACCTTTTGCAACCAGTCGTGCCTTATAGGTGATGACTTGTCCCTCCATGTTTAGTTTCTTCTTGAATATCCATTTATTACCAACAATTCTACATCAACTGGAGGATCTACCAAAATACAGACTTGGTTTTGGTACATGGAATCCATTTCAGAATTCATGGCTTCTTGCCACTTGGCAACGTCTGTTCCTTCAACTTCTTCCTTCTTGGTAAGAGGATCATCATTTTCAACCAATAATGAGTCACCATCCTCAGTGACAAGAAAACCATATCGTTCTATTTCTCTCACCTCTCTCATGCTCCTACACAGTTCTTGTGTCTCTGGAAGAGATTGTTCTTCCACAAGGATTTATGGAATTTGTTCTTGTACCAAACTCCTATGTATATTGAGCCTTGACTTAATTGAAGTCTATCTCTCTCCCACTATCTCTTTTGGAGATGTGATCCCTCTCAAGGAATATGGCATGTCTTTCCACCACAACCATTTTATCTGAGGTCTTGTATAGGTAATATCCCCTTATTTCCTTGGGATATCCTATATTAGTACACTTTGTGCCTCGGGGTGCAAGTTTGTTACCTGAAGAGGCCTTAACAAATGCTTCGCTACCCCACACATGTAAATTTGATAACATGGCTTTGCGTCCACTCTATATATCGTATGGAATACCATTTATCGATTTAGTTGGTACTTGGTTTAGTATGTGTTCTGCTGTTTTCAATGAATATACTCAAAAGGATAATGGAAGACTTGCATGACTCATCATTGATCTCACCATATCCAACAGGGTGCGGTTCTTCCTTTCACTTACACCATTCCAATGAGGCGTGTAAGGAGGAGTGAATTGAGATAGAATCCCAAAATCTCATAAGAAATCAATGAAGTCCTGATTAAGATATTTCCTCATCTGTCTGAGAAGAGTTTCTTAATGTTCTTACCAAGATAGTTCTCAACTTCATTCTTGTATTCTTTGAACCAATCAAAAGAATCTGACTTATACCTCATTAAGTAAATATATCCATATCTACTAAAATCATCAGTAAAAGTTATGAAGTACAAGAACCCACCCCTTTCTTTAACTGGAAATGGTCCACACACATCTGTGTGAACTAATTCAAGAATCTCATTAGCCCTTTCACCTTTCCCACTAAATGGGGCTTTGATCATTTTGCCTTGTAGACATGCATGACATACACCAAGTGGTTTTAGTTCGAAGGAATCTAAATACCCATCTTGATGTAATTTTGTCAAACATTTATCATTGACATGACCTAGATGGTGATTCCAAAGTTGGGTGTGGTATGAGTCATGTGAATTATCTTTGTCATCAATTTCAATTACTTGGTTTGTATAGTCTAACACATAAAGGCTGTTATATAAATGTTCCCTACAAAAACAAATGCTATATTTATAAAAGTAGCAACATTCATTTCCAAACATGAAGATGAATCCATAAATATCTAATATGGATACTAAAATAATGTTTTTTGGTTACAGGGGGTACATAATAACATTATTTTAATACCAAGACCATTCCAGTAGGCAATGTGAGGTGGTAGTCTTTGAAAGATACAACAATGAATCTTTCTCCATTAGCTTCTCACAGATCCACCTCACCTTGGTCAATCTTTCTGAATCTACTTGGTTTCTGTATTTGGATACAGACATGATAACCACAAGTAGTATCTAATACCCAATTGGTAGAAATATATAGATTTCATTCAATAACAAATGCACCTGAATCTTCCCCTTGCTTCCTTGGATGGGTGCAGTTTTTCTTCCAGTGGCCCTTCTTACCACATGCGAAACAAACAACCTCCTGTTCTCTTACCTCCCCTTTGATCTTCCTTTTCTTGGAAGGCCTTGGAGAAGCTTTGGGCTTAAAGCTATTTTCCTTACCTTTACTTTTATTCACCATAAGGAAAGAAGGCTTTTCACACTTCATATCATTGTCCACTTGGAGAATGAGGATAAGAAGATCAAATAGATACTTCTCAATGTTGTTCATGTTGAAATTTACATCAAAATTAGAGAAGATCTCGGGGAGTGATGCATGAATGAGATTGGTTCCCAGTTCTTTGGGGAGTTTAAAACCTAGAACCTCCATGTGCTCAATGTAGCCAATGATCTTGACTACATGAGGCCCAGTTGGGGCACCCTCTCCAAGATTGATCTGAAATAGAGCCTTGGAGATCTCAAACCTTTCCTGTCTTTCTCTCTCATGGTATAAACCACAGATGTGCTCGAGCATACTATAGGCATACATGTCTTCATGAGAATTCATGAGCTCACTAGACATTGATGACCACATCAAACATTGAACATCGAGTGCATCATTCAAATGTTGATCATAGACCAGGAAATATTCATCACTCACCCCTTAGGCTGGCGAATCAGTAAGTGAGGAATCCAGCACGTAAAACTTTCGTTCATAGTGTAGGATAAACTGAAGGTGCCTAAACCATTCCTAAAAGTTATTGACGGTGAGGATATTGTCTTTATCCAGAATTGATCGCAGAGAAAATGTAGTTGATGAGTTTGTCATATTGATTCTACAAATTAAAAGAGCAGATTTATCAGTGCATTTTGATTACATTTTATGAAAAATAATAAATTAATTTATTAATTCTCCCACTATTTTATCATGTCCCAATAACCCCCTCCATTGAACTTGGAATGCCTAGTTTCTATGACATTCTAGTCGTAAGGATCCATATTCCCCTTCGCATAACCCCAATAAGGGTTGGTCAAGCTATTTAAAGGTATTTAGGTAGGCAGGTCTTTGCCAACTATGAGCTTATAGTTCCTTGATCTGTTGAGTGGACTCTCGAATCCTGAGATCCTGACTTGGATTTCCTCAACACTTGCCTTCATTTTACAAAAAGTCTAGCAAGGGCTACTCCTCTTGATGTAAAATGTTTAAGTCAACCCAAAACTTTCATAAGAGCTTACTTTATAAAAGTAAGTGTCCCAACAAGGGTTGGTCAAACACATAGTTTTATTGAGTCTTGACCTTAATCAAGTAACGGAAGGCTTGGAATGAATTAATATGGTATTTGAGGGATTTCAATCTTTTATGTGTAGTTTCACATTATCACACGCTTGTTAATATTAAGTGATGCTTGCTTAAGTGATTAACCATGTTATGATAATGTTTACACATAGTCTGGTTTTTATTTTATTCCATCGTTGCATGCTTGTTTTTTTTCATTAACTATGTGATCATGACAACACATACATAATAAATAAACCATGCAATCAGACAGAAATAAAACAAGATAGCATGATCATGAGCTTATATTGGTTAGTTTATCTAGCAGTTTTGATAAGCTAACCCTGACCTAGGGAAAAACACCTTGAACCAGATGGTTCATGTTTTGCAGCTCCCACCTGTCCACCTTTGTATCTTCTTGGGCTGGTTTCGCCTCAGCTTCAAATTTTGAACCGTCTCCTCTAGCTTGGGAGATCCTCCATTACATGGGGTTTACATTAAAGAAACCATGGAAATGCATGCCCTACATTTTATTTGAAAAAGGATCGCAAGACAACGAATTTAAATTAAATAAATTTAAATGAAACCATACACACACAAAGGGTCTTTGGTCTAGCTCATGATCATACATAGCATGCAACGAAATTTATGCATATTTAGTATTCAAATTATTTTAATCGTTCTTTTATTCAAGATAATTCGCACTTGAATTCAATTAATTATTATCTTATAATTAATCAATTCTTTATCTTAAATTACTTTCTGAATTTCCTTGAGATCCTGCTCATCCATATTCCTTGTACGGGTCTTTGTAATTTGGAGGAAACCTGGTGAAATTCCATTTCTGGAAAGTACACGGTGTGTATTTGTTTTCACCCTTTATCCAAAGTACACGCCAGGGGATTTGGTGTGTTTTTTGTACTTTGTAAATTTTGGAGTACATGATGTGTAGATTAATCTAACACGGCATGTACTTTCTTGTTAAGTGGTTACCGGCCTGGAAATCCTATGTACGCAGTTACACGACTTCTCCTTGTACACGGTTTCACCTAGGCCAGATCAGAATACACGACATGTTGATTCAACATACATGACGTGTATTTCAGTTTCCATATGTCGTTCAGTTCTGGTCAACACGGTGTATTAAAAAACTTAGGTATGCTCAATTCACATAGTGTGGTTTGTCAGATCAGTACCGATTTGTTGAACCTAAGTACACGACGAGTATATTTCACTACACGCAGTGTATTCCTGTGTTTGTATAGACAGAATGAGCAGCTCCTCCGGATGAGTTATTTGTTTTTATTTTAATCAAAATTAAAATTAAAAGGTCATTTATGTGATGTGAATTGAGAAATGAATGAGGAAGAAGATATTTCATTCATTCAGTTTTATAGAATGATTTATCTTGAATTGAATCAAATATAAATGCGTAAATTATCAATGAAAATTAAATAAATATAATCAACATTGTGATGCCTCTGATACCACTTGAAGGTCCCAAGAACAGCGGAAGCTCATGGGTGGATGTGCCCACTTGACTTTTTGTCATTAGTAATGATCAATCTGGGATCAATACGATGATAAACGCAAGAATTCATGGATCTAATCATAGAAATAGACAAAGAAGAAGAATAGTCTTGGAACCAAAAAGGAGGATCATCACAGGTTGATTATAATTAATTTAATTAATTGAAAAGAATTACCTTTTATGACGTTCTTTCTTTGTTGATATTTCTGATCATGTTCTAATGTGATTTGTCATTGCGTCGTAAAATCCAAGTGTAGAATTCCTCTAGTGGTGATCCACACGTGCACCAAGTATCTCTATATATCTCCAAAGGAATATCCGGGTGCTAGTGTGGAGAAGCCTTTGCTTGCATTGTCTGCCATAGATCGCCTTGATCAGATGGAGGAGGATCTATCTCAGTCTTGAGAGCATTCTTGGAGGAAGGAGTTCTTTTGGCCTTGAGAGAATTCTCCATAATTGTTGTGCACAACCATTACAGAAAAGTGTCAGGGTTTTGAGGATATTTATAATCGGGTTTGAGGTTATAGAGTTATGACAATAAATAAATGTGTTACATGTTTTATTTATTTCATTAACTCTTATTGAAAAACTCCCATGTCGAATCATTAATTCCTTGACATGTGCCCATGCTAATTATAATAAATATCATTTAATAAAATGATATTATTTCCTCAAAATCCTGACTGGAAAAACTACACGATGTGTAATCATTAATACACGACATGTACTCATTTTTCATTTCCTTTCCAAAATGAAAACTACACGGTGTATATATTCAATGTACACAACGTGTATATATTATTTTCATTTTATTATTCCTATAATATTAAAACAATTTAGGCTTCCTTGAATAATTATTAAACCACATATGAGAATAATCTTTATTCTACTTGAGATACATGGATACACTTAGTGTGTGACCCTCTAGGCCTCTTTCTCGTTGTCATTAGGCGGGCTTGCCTAAAGTCCAAGATTACTATTTAGCAACGGGTCAAGGCACCCAAGAGAAAGAAGTTGACACCTCATTGACGTGTCACCTTATGCGAATTCTTACCGTATAATTTAATCCCTTTGTCTTAATATCTCATCAATCATGTTTCATGGCAGTGTCATAAACCTATATGCTTGATCTGTCATTCTTTGACTTCCAGAAATAAACTCATCGTGTCACCATGGAAATGAAATTTGGGTGACAGTTATATTTCAATCAAAGGGTCTAAGATATCTACTTACATAAATATGGAAGGGAAAAATCCTTCCTCAACTTATCAATTAACAACATGTCATTCATGACACACCCTACTTCCCACCAACTGTCTTCGTGATAGTTTTCGTTAGAAAATCTAAGTGCATGAGTCATGACATGAGTTAATGATAATATAATAGTCTAAGGACCATTACACACGATTGTAGATAGAAATGTCTTATGTCACCAAGACATGTGGAACTACTACTAGCAGGTCTGTTCTCATAATCTCCCATCTTCGAGATTACCAAGTGCGAAATCCATGAGAGAGAGTCTCGTCTTCTTACGAGTACTCGCACATGATGTTCTGTATACTATGTGTCCTATCATATTATGTCATCCAACCATAGAACTTTATTTAAGAATATTTTTATATCATTTCAAGGTTCTCATCATAGCAGGGATCTTCCATGACCTTATTAATGCAACAAATATCCCAGGACATTATTATATTATAGTCATGCAGAACAATGAACAATATATTATAAGTTTACATTCATGTAATCAAAGTATAAATAGTTGGTTATCAGAACACCAACTCTAACACCACCTTCTTATAAAATAACACTAGGGCTCCCCATGATGACACATGAAAATGGATGAAACCCTTATGCATCAGATCATCAATCTGAATCCTAAACTTCCACAACTCAAAAGGAAATTTCCAATAAGGATCCATCAAAATTGGAGAATCACCAGGCTGGAAGTCTGTCCCAAACTCAATGTAACACCAAGGAGGTAGTGTCATAACCTTCTCTGGGAAAATATCCAAGAACTCCTCCACAACCCTAGGAACACCCCCAACCTGATCTTCTACTAAAAAATATTCTATCAAAGAAAGAAGGGGATCCACATGCTGACTTCCCACTTGAAAACCCTACTTTACAATGAAAACCACACACTATCCATCCACATCTAAGAACAAAACTCTCCTTTGGAATCCATTGATAACAACATGTACGAAATACAACCAATTGATGCCTAGGATGATGTTGTATGGCTGCATCTGTAGTAATAAAATATCCCTATGGGGCTGATGTGACCCCATTATCAGTTTACACCCCCAAAACACATCAAATAAGCCAATCTGACCTTTTAATGGATTAGTCAACACCCGAGGCATGAAAAGTCACTTTATGTCCAGTTCCAAAGCACAAACTAGAGTGGGTGTAACAAAGGAGTATGAATCTCCTTAATCAAAAAAAGAACAGATAAGGGTAGAATAATTAACTGATCATACCTCTAACCATCTTTGGCCCCTCTAGTGCTTCTGCCTCTACTACATGCAACTAACCACACCTAGATTATCACGACCCATCCCAGTGGTGCCCGAGCCGCAACTCCCTAAGCCCACCTCCAATAGGCCAGGGGCTGGTGACTAGCACCGAGTAGGCATGCTACTAACGTGGGAGGCATTGACTATAAACCTATACACATGCACACACATTTCGAATCCCACAAATATGAAAAGTAAAAACTACTAAAAATGGAAGAGATGCATGCATACACTAAAACCCAACCAACAGAGTACGACAGGAAAGTAAAGTACAAGAAAGTAAAACCCTGGACCAAAAGTACAAGCCCAAAAAATGAGAGTCCGTAACAAAGTCCAACCTGTAAAGAAAGGTGCTGGGACTGTAGTCTGTAGCCGTAGGAACACACCTCGGCCTGTCTGGTCTCACTGAGTATTGTCCAGTTCTGGTCCGCCTAGAATCCCATCAAAGGCCCGCTCGTCTGCACAAGACACGACACGTGCGGGGAAAGACTGTGTAGGGGTGAGTATGACAATACCGAGTAGGACACCCCGAAACCACAAAGGAACACAACAAGGGAAAATACCACAAAAGAAAGATACAGTCAAATCCACACAGTATATGTCTACATAACATATAACAAGAATATCCAGATATAATCACACACAAATGACCATCGCGAAACCACCACTAAGATCCAGCTCGAATATTTCACTAAGCACGTAACAAGGAGAACACACTCCTAGATCTGAAGAGAGAGATATGAAGTACTCGTTCTGGGAGAACAAACTCCAAAAGTACTTGAGAACATGATGCTCAGATGAGGATCACAACCAATATCCATGTGGTGATTCCAATAACTCAGTCTGAGCTAATCCGCTAAGCATAGGATCAACGCCTGGGTAAAGTTGGTCACGTCAATACAGAGAACTCTACCTAGAGTTACAGGAATGAATAGAGGATCCAGCTCTAAGTCTCACAGAGGGGATTCCAACAACTCTATTCATGAAGTCCTGCTGAAGGGATCATACTCCTGTATATAGGAAATGATACCAGAAACCTTTAGGAGAAAGACCAAGGGGACGAACCCTAAGGAAACTAGCCCAAGTCACAGAAGGCAACTGGCTCAAGCCATGAAGAATTTGTTACATGACGTGTAGTATGGTTACATTCCGTGTTCCTTGACCCTAGGTACTACCCGTGTAAACGGCCCGTGCCATCCGTTCAAGCTATGTAAAACTCAACTACACGGTGTGTAGAAAAGTACACGCCGTGTTCCTGACTCCGAGTACTACCCGTGTAAACGGCCTGTGTCATTCGGCTTGTCGGATAGAAAGTAATTGCACGACGTGTTGAATAATCATACGCCATGTTTGAGAACCTGGGGCTCGCTCCGTGTGCGCTGGCCATGTGCCCGTACATGGTCTATGTCTGTGTCCATGTCGCCTGCCCGTGTACCAGTACACGGGGCATCCCGTGTATCTGGACGGGTCTGGCAGGGGAGGGGTATACACGCCGTGTTCCTTGGCCGTGTACCCAACCTGTGTTCATCTACTCCCGGAGTACACACCAGATAAATTCGCTGACGAACACACACCGTGTAGCCCATACTACACGCCGTGTAGTCGAGATTTTTCCAGAATGCCGTCTTCTTCCTCGTGCTTCGTCCGATATTTCGGATCTGCGATCTCTCATCCACTCGTCCCGATACTCCAGGGGTTGGTTTTTTTCATCATACGAACACCGTAACGGGTGTTTTCGGTCCTTAAAATGGATCATAAACCTCGAACAATCCATCCGAAGAAAAATGACTGAAAACTCATAACTCTCGATCCGCTTCGAATCGTCCTCCGAAATCGTCGTTGCACCTCCGTGACATCGCTTCGGGGTTATATCTACAATCTCGAATCATTGCGTCAAATAACGGATGCACAACGATCTCTTGTTCATCGCCCCACGAAGAATGCGAAGAACTCGAAGGAGAGAAAGGGGATAAATCCAATGAAACAAATTTGAGGAACGAACCTCCACCATCATTTGTCACAGCGTTGATCTTCTCTCCTTAATAGGATTAAAAAGAGCAGAAAAGGATCAAAAACAAAACATCAACATAGATTTAATATCCTAGAATCCCCGCAAAAGCCCATCCCGCAAGAACGATTGATCCACGGACTAATCTGTTTGTGGATTAGCCCGCGTTTGTCGTAGAAATCAAGAACGGGGATGAAATCACAAATTAAACATCCTACCTAGATTCGTGGCATTTGCTGGTGAAGACCCGGTCGCCACGTCATCGTCGCCGGCGAAGCTCGTCAAGAACACCGTTGCCGCGTTGGTAGGTTTTCCCCAGAGATCTCCAGGGAGATTCAGGGTTATGAGAAAAGTAATCCTGATCCCTAGCGAAATATCTATTTAAAAATAATAAAAAGATTTCGCTGTAACAAGGATTTAATAAAATATTTTAAATTAAATATTTTATTACAGTTACGTCCAAAACCCAGATTTCGCCACCGACCTACGCCAGATGATGTTAGGTCCCTTCTAGGGTAAAACCACTACTTTGAACGCAACAGTTCCATCAGAATTTTGATCCGAGTACCCGTTCAGGAGTTATTCCACTTTTTCAGTAAAACTGCATGCGCACATAATTTAATTATTAAATTAAATTCAAACATTTGTTCCGGGCTCACCGGGCCTCGGAACTGCACGCCGTCTCAGAGCCTGGTCTCGAAATAATTCCCTTTATTTTTAAGAATAAAGTATGGAAAATCCGAGACATTACATCACACCCACCATAGGGCTTTTACATCCCCGAAAAGAAAAAACAAAGGCTACTCAAAAAGATGTGGGTACTACACATAAATCTAAGCCTCCCGCTCCCACGTGCTCTCTTGGAGATTCTCGTGCTCCCACTGGACATGCACCAAGGGAATATATCACCCATGAAGGATCTTCTCCTGTCGATCCTCGATCTCCACTGGTTACTCAGCAAAGGTTGCTCCATCATCGATGTCCAGCTCGCCCCAGTCGATGACGTGCGATGGATCATGAACGTACCTCCATAGGTGCGACACATGGAAGACATTGTGTACCTGGTCCATCTAAGGAGGTAGATCCAAGTAATACGCCACCTCGCCAACTCTACTGAAAATCTGGAAAGGGCCAATGAACCTCGGAGACAGCTTACCGCCTCGGCCAAACCTCCACAATCCCCATCGAGGTGAGACCCGAAGGAACACATAGTCTCCCTCCTCGAACTCCAAGGGCCTCCACCTCCTGTCGACACAAGACTTTTTCCGACTCTGTGTAGTCTTCATCCGCTCTTGGATGACCTTCACCTTTTCTGTAGTATCACTCACCATCTCTAGGCCCATGAGTGCTGACTCTCTTGGGTCAGTCCAGCAAAGTGGTGACCTGCAAGGTCGCCCGTACAGAGCATCGAATGGTGTCATACCAATAGTGGAATGATAACTGTTGTTATAAGAAATTTCCTCTAGTGGTAGGTGATCCTCCTAGCTACGACCGAAGTCAAGTACAAGAAAGTAAAACCCCGGGGAAAAAGTATAATCCCACTAAAAGAGAGTCCGTAATAAAGTCCAACCTGTAAAGAAAGGTGTTGGGACTGCAGTCTGTAGTCGTTGGAACACACCTCAGCTTGTCTGGTCTCACTGAGTACCGTCTGGTCCTGGTCTGCCTAGAATCCTGTCAAAGGCTCACTCATCTGGATAAGACACGACATGTGCGGGCAAATCCCGTGTAGGGGTGAGTATAACAATACCCAGTAGGACACCCCGAAACCAAAAAGGAACACAACAAGGGAAAATACCACAAAGGAAAGATAGAGTCAGCTCCACACAGTATATGTCTACAGAACATATAACAAGAATATCCAGATATACTCATACACAAATGACCATCATGAAACCACCACTAAGATCCAGCTCGAAGATTCCACTAAGCACATAACTAGGAGAACACACTCCTATATCTAAAGAGAGAGATATGAAGTACTCATTCTGGGAGAACACAATCCACAAGTACTTGAGAACATGATTCTCTTATGAGGATCACAACCAATAGCCATGGGGTGATTCCAACAACTCAGTCTGATCTAATCCGCTAAGCAGAGGATCGGTGCCCGGGCAAAGTTGGTCACGTCGATACCAAGATCTCTACCTAGGGTTACAGGAATGAATAGAGGATCCAGCTCTAAGTCTCACAGAGGGGATTGAAACAACTCTATTCAAGAAGTATTACTGAAGGGATCCTACTTTTGTATGTAAGAAATGATACCGGAAACCTTCAGGAGAAAGACCAAGGGGATGAACCCTAAGGAAACTAGACCAAGTCACAGAAGGCAACTGGCTCAAGCCATGAAGAATTTGTTACACGGCATGTAGTATGGTTATACTCCATGTTCCTTGACCCTGGGTACTGCCCGTGTAAACGGCCCATGTCATCTGTTCAAGCTACGTAAAACTCAACTACACGGTGTGTAGAAAAGTACATGCCGTGTTCCTGACTTAGGGTACTTCCCATGTAAATGGCCCATATCATTCAGCTTTTCGGATATAAATTAACTACACGATGTGTTGAATAATCACACACAGTGTCCGAGAACCTGGGGCTCGCTCCGTTTACGCTAACCATGTGCCCATACACGGTCTCTGTCCGTGTCCATGTCGCCTGCCCGTGTACCAGTACACAGGGCATCCCATGTATCTGGCTGGGTCTGGTCAGGGAGGGGTATGCACGCCGTGTTCCTTGGCCATGTACCCAACCCGTGTCCGTGTACTCTTGGAGTACACGCCAGGTAAATCTGACGATGAACACACGTTGTGTAGCCCATACTACACACTGTGTAGTCAGGATTTTTCTAGAACATCGTCTTCTTCCTCGAGCTTCGTCCGATCTTCCAGATCTGCGATCTCTCGTCCGCTCGTCCCGATACTCCATGGGTTGGTTTGTTTCATCATACAAACACCGTAACGGGTGTTTTTGGTCCATAAAACGGATCATAAACCTCGAACGATCCATCCAAAAAAAAATGCCCGAAAACTCATAACTCTCGATCCGCTTCGAATCATCCGCCAAAACCGCCGTCGCACCTCTGTGACATCACTTAGGAGTTGGATCTATAATCTCGGATTGTTGAGTCACAGAACGGATGTGTAACGATCCGTTGTTCATCGCCCCGTGAAGAACGTGAAGAATACGAAGGAGAGAAAGAGGAGAAATCCAATGAAACAAATTTGAGGAACGAACCTCCGTCTTCGTTCGTCACGACGTTGATATGCTCCCATTAATAGGATTAAACGAAGCAGAAAAAGATCAACAATAAAAGATCAATGTGGATTTAATCTCCTAGAATCCCCACAAAATCCCATCCCGCAAGAACGATCGATCTGTGGACTAATCTGTTCGTGGATTAGCCCATGTTCATCACAGAAATCAAGAACGGGGAAGAAATCACAAATTAAACATCCTACCTTAATTTGCAGCATTTGCTGGTGAAGACCCAGTCGCTGCGTCTTCGTCGCCGGCGAAGCTCGTCAAGAACACTGTCACCGCGTTGGGAGGTTTTCTACAGAGCTCTCTAGGAAGATTCAGGGTTATGAGAAAAGTAACCCTGATCCCTAGTAAAATATCTATTTAAAAAGAATAAAAATATTTCACTGCAACAAGGATTTAATAAAATATTTTAAATTAAATATTTAATTACGGTTACGTCCAAAACCCAGATTTCACCATGCGCCAGTCGATGTTAGGTCCCTTCTAGGGTAAACCCGCTACTCTGAATGCAAAAGTGCCATCAGACTTTTGATTTGAGCACCCGTTCGGGAGTTATTCCACTTTTCCAGGAAAACCGCACACGCGCATAATTTAATTATTAAATTAAATTCAAATATTTGTTCCAGGATCACCGGGCCTCGGAACTGCACGCCGTCTCAGAGCCTGGTCTCAAAATAATTTCCTTTATTTTTAAGAATAAAGTATAGAAAATCCGAGACATTACATAACTACTCTACCTCTCTACTGATGGTCGAATCCATGACCATGCTCAGGTTGATGTCCCTGAACTCAAGGAACATCCTGAGTTTAACCTCTATATACCCCATCCGCTTTGTCTAGAGCATAAACCTAGTGCCCCTGCTGCTAAAATGACCTCTCTAGTAACTACTTTCTAGGATGATGCTGAGCCTATCTACGCCTACCAAACTGAGCTCAAGCAGCCATTGGGAACTGATCCCGATGATGGCCACAAACCCCATAGACGAAACACATTGGTTTGATGTCCCTAGGAAGATAATGGAAACCATTGTCCCCAAAAGTTTGGAAGGGAAGATGATGAGGTCAACTCCCTACTAGTCGAAACCTCAAAGGCCCTGGACCCTGAGACCTACCACTGACAAATCTACTCCTCGAGGAACCGTACTAGTTCCCCTCTTGCAGTAAACCTTCTCATGAGTGCATCCACTTGATCACCTATGCCTTCTTCTAAACCTTCAGATACTTTAGAAATGTAAAGGAGTAATTTCATACTGGATCAAAGGATAGGGTGCCTCCTCAATTCATCTCACATGAGACTCCTCATCAGGAAAAAGATCCGAGGAAAACACAGAAGGTCATTGAACTTGATCCTAAGCTCCCACATAGAAATACCCCCTATTGAAGGGAGATTAGCTCATGAATATTCACAACCTTTATGGTCGAAAAAAGGAACACTTCCTGGAACTCCTTTTGAAATTAGACCCATGAAAAATATTCCTCCTTCCACTCACCAAGGTACAAAATCCACCACCGATTCCCAGCTCCTCACATTTGACAAGCTAACAAGGGGACCAAGTACTATATCGGGCCCATATCAAACTAAAATAAATCTTTAGCTCCTATATCCAACTCTCTCTCTACATTATAAACACTACCCTCATTCTTTCCTTAAGCATGCCATTGAAAATATCACAACATACTCTGCCACTGATCATCGTCCTCAACCAGACCAACCTTATGGTAATCAACTGGGTAAGCCTACTGAACCTCCACTGCCTAAGTCTCACGCAGATGATGACCGGGATCCATAGCTGAAAAGGGAAATAAATATTTCCTAAGCCTGATGGTATGAAATTTTATTTATATTCATTTTAATTTAATTTATTCATTTTAATCTTTCTAAAACAACCCAAATCAAATAGGAACACAAGTCATTATGATGAAAGTACCTCTCCAAGGTCTCCACCCTACAAATAGGTCTGCCTCATTTGGTTGTTCAATAAGCTTAGAGTCCGTGAACTGGATGATAGGGGGATATAAAATCCCATGGCTTATCTAGTCTCTATGTCCTATATCATGCACCATGGTCAACTGACACTATATAAAAACCCATGTAATCCTCATTGTGCCTAACTCTAAACTCCATCTTATCTCTCAACTATTAACCTCTGATACTGCTATGTCATGACCCCTCCCAACAAATATATCATAATGAAGGGAGAGAGATAATGGACCCAATTACCACCTTCAGTAGGCCCCAGATTGGTGATTAGCACCAAGGGTATAAAAATATCATGTATGGGAGGAATTACCCTCTATAATATAAATAGTATTAGGAGATAAGATGAATCAACCACAAGAAACTCCATGACATAAAATAAAACAAATCTAAAAACCATACCACAATGAATGTATAAATAAAACTGATATGGATAAAAGTCTCTAAAGTAAATACCCAAAGTAAAACTAAAGCAGGGACGCAAAAACTATCCAAATATCTGAGTTAGTAATATCTAGCATACTGCACATAGTCCTCTGTGATACTTGATTTTTTATATATACACAGGGTGAGAATACAAGTATAATCAATAGGAAAACCAAAGTCTCTTGTACACATGTGAAAAGAGCATACTAATGCACCCATGAGCTAAAAGTAGATTCAAACAACACTTATATTGGTATACTAACCAAAATCATCCTCACCATGAACCACTAACCAAATAATTTATCCAAGTATAATAAAATAATATGAATCCTATCGATGAAAGGCACCCCGTATCTCTTTCCCAATGATTAGAAACTCTCACATCCCAATGGTAAACATCTCAGTGCTCCCACAATTCTGTATAACATCACATCACCTCACATCACATCCTTCTTGCAAACACATGGTCCATCACATCACATCAAATCTTGACTGAAGACACGTGGGACAACACATCACATCACATCTCATAACCAGTGTAGTAGGGTATTGTGAACATGAATCACATAAACCTTGCACCCTCCTCTTAACATGCACAACCTTCACCACATACCATCTCATAAAATCTAACCTGAAGACTCCTGGTCCATCACACCACCTCACATCACATCTAAATAGCAACACTTTTTGACATCTATCTATCACAACCCGTGCATGTCACCAACTCTTGGAAGGGGGAGTGGGGAAAAGCGGGAGGCCAGTAATCCGTCCTCCCATTAGGATGTTGGGAAAACACCCCAAAAACTATTAGTCATCGACAATAGGTACTTAAAATGGGTGGGGTGTATATAGAAAATCCCAAGAATATACATGGAATATAATATCATAATATGTGAGTCCAACCTATGGGTTTACAACAAGAGTATCAACCAACTCATGAATTTCCCTATCTTTGCTGCTGCCTCTAAATGCACCACGCACTATTATAGATATGACCTTTCAAATCATGCAAAAAGGGAACTTACAGCACTAAAAAATCACTGATAATCAAGGCACTATTAAAAGGGAGTCCCTTTTATCATCTTTAAAAAAACCGCTAATAAAGTACCCTTTTATCAGTTCTAAAAAGAAGCGCTAATAAAAGGGGTCTTTTATAAGTTCTAAAAAATCACTGATAAAGACCCCTTTTATAAGTGCTAAAAAAGTGTTGATAAAAGTACAAAAATTTAATTTTTAAAAATATTTCTTTTCCTGCAAATTCATAAGGAGAACCAAACCCACATTTAACAGCACCTGACCCCCCCAACAGTGCTAGGAACCCCACCCCCTTTAACAGTGCTATGCACTGCATCACCTACCCGCATGCACCCCTTCCTTTTGTGAGTTTTGATCCTGAGACCTCCTCCTCATAATCCTACACATTTTACACTCACTTATATTATTTTTTTCTTTATTTTATGATATATCTATATATTTGTATATATTTTGTTACATTTTTATCTATATATATATATAAATATATATATAAATATGTTTAACCTGAGACCTCCCCCTCATAATCCCGTGCCTTTTCCACCCACCTATATTGTTTTTTTCTTTATTTTATTATATATTAATATATTTATATATATATTTTTACATTTTTATCCATATATATATATATATATTTAAATACATATATAAAATATGTTTTGTGTGTGTATGTGTGTTTATAAACACATACATACATACACTCACACACACACACATATATATTTATACATATGTGTGCATCTATAAATATAATTATACATATTTATATTTATTTTCATATATTATATATTAATATTTATATAAATATATGATAATATAGAGATAAATATATATATGTTTGTCAATACACACACAAATATATTTATATATATAAATATTATATATATATTAATTTTATATTTATATAAATATTCATACATTTTTATTTTAAATAAAATGGATATTATTTTTTATTTAGATAAGTTTTATATATTGGGAAATATATTTTATATGTAAACATGTTTAATTATTTATTTATAAAATTAAATTGTTATGTGTGAATATATAAAAAATACGTATATATTGTTATATACTTGATTATAAATAACAATTTATTGTAAAAAATGATAAAAATTTCAAAACCACAATATTAATATGAATGAAATACCTAGGAATAAATTTAGTCCCCATTGAAAATGGGGAAAATACCCCTTTAAATGAGGTTGGAATTCTATTGAATTTTAAAAAATTGGGGTACCCCAACTAAAAAATCAATTTTGGAGGCCTTATAGGTCTTTTTTACCTAAAAAATGTGACAGAGGGTTTCCTCATATCATTAGTGCATAGAGATCATCGCAGGCTTCGATTTGATATGTGGTAGAGCCCAAATGGACACCCACATCAAAAGTTATGGTTATTTGAAGTTCAAGTTACATTTTCAACTTATTTTAGATATTTTATTAATTTTTTGATTTTTTTATCTTCAAATTGTTATTAAATGACTATTATTTAATAATAATTAACAAATTATTAATTAAAAATATTTTTTAAATTATTTTATAATCCATTTTAACTAAATATCTTATATATTATATGTAAATGTCTATTTAGCCTTATCGAAAACATATTTTAAAAATATATATTATATTTATATCAATATAAATATATTTATAAATTAATATATTACATTCAATGAAATATAATTTTTTTTGAAAAAATACCCTTTATCAGTGCTAGTAAAAAAATGTTGATAAAGACCCCCTTTATCAACGCCACTAAAAAAGCATTGATAAATGGGGTCCCTTTAACAACACTAAAAAAGTTCTAATAAAGGGGGTGCCTATATCAGCACTAAAAAAAAGTACTGATAAAGGGGTACTTTTAATAGCGCTAATAAAGGTACCCCCTTTATCATCACTTTTTTTAGCGCTGTTAAATGGTGGCACTACGAAAACCCATTTATGTGGTAGTGACACAACACCACATTCTACAAAGAAAAAACCACTTTTCATATTCTCATTAGAATCCAACACAATTTTCATATTTTCATTACCAATCCATTTCAATTAAAGCAGAAAGTTTATTATACAATTTCTAGTCCATTAATTCATATTTAATAGCCCACCATTTAAACACACAACCTCTTATAGTTTATTCAAATTCATTTTATTATTTCCATTTCATTATCCAAACCATATTAATTACAATAATACTCGGGCAATTAGCACAACACATCATATCATTGTAAAAAACAACACAACTTCCACATACCAACCTATCAACCTCTACTTTCGCAACCCCACTGCACAATCACACCACAACCACCATCGCAACCCTGCTTCACACATATGACAACATATCCACCATCCAAGAATCACATAAACAAAATCAATCCCTGACAGACATCCAATTCCATAAAAACATTCCACACCACACACAGTGCGCATAGGGGGTTTCATTCAATTCCATTTCTTTATTAAAGGGCGTTATCACACAAGCCATATATCTTGGTGCAACTAATTCATTATCTAAGTATAATTTGTTAACCAATTATTTATGTTGGTGTTAAAATAATCACACAACATGGGAATCACAATATATATAAAAACTAAAAAATAAGGGGGCTACCAATGGACACAATTTTCAGTGATACAACAAGCATAGATCCAATATCAAAATACTAAAAAAGCTGTAAAAGCATGTGAAACATTACCCTTACCCTTCAATTAAATTAAAATTATTTATTATATTTGTTAATATTTTTTATATCATCTTCCCAAAAGACAATAAAAGAATGAACCCCTCCCAACTATTATAACTGATGAAAAATAAAGTAATTCCCTACCTAGAAGAAATAAGATTTACACAATTTGCTGCACTAGAAATAGGGGGTGCGTGCACTAGAGGAATCCAAATATAGGGAACTCGATCCAACTGTAGTGATAGAGTTCCATGACTCCTAGGGAAAAAGGCTTTGGAACCTCCTATCTCAAGAGAAAGAAATTCGGAAAGAATTAAGGATCTTCACTTTAAAAAGATCATATCTGAAACTAGTAAAATTTGATATAGTTTAGTTGACCATTAAAGGTGGATCTCATCAAATCCACGTGGTATAACCATTTAAAAAGTATTTATACTTTTAAAAAATCTAAGATATAATTATCCACCTTTAAAACATCTTTAAATTCAATTAATTAATGAATTAGAACCATTTTTCATCAAAAATATGTTAAAAGGGAATAATTGAAAATTTTGACAAAAAATTGGATTCACTATAGATCTACCTCTAGTGATATACTATTGGGATCTACTACCAGTTCAATGACCTAGCACCAGTTAGTGGATATAACTCTAATTTAGTGATCAACTTCCAATTCAGTGATCTACCATTTGTTCAGTGATCTACCACCAGTTCAGTGATTTACCACCAGTTCACTGATCTGCCGCCAGTTCAAGGATCTGCTACCGATTCAATGATTTAATATTATTTTAGTGATCTACCACTAGTACAATGATATACCGCTAGTTTAGTGATCTAACACAAGTTCAATGATCTACCACCAGTTTAGTGATCTACCTACAGTTTAGTGATATACATCTAGTTCAGTGATCTACCTCAAGTTTAGTGATCTACCGCTTGTTTAGTGATCTACCATTGGTTCAATGATATACTATTGGTTCAACGATCTACTAAAAGTTAAGTGATATATCACTATTTTTGTAATCAAACACTAGTTCAGTGACCTACCATTGGTCTAATGATCTACCACTGGTTTAGTGGTCCACCTCCAATCTAGTGATATACCATTAGTTTAGTGATCTATCGTTGGTGATCTACAACCAGGATCCACTGTTATACTCTAAAAAACCCATTTTCATGGGAAATTGTGAAGTCAAAACCCACCATACCAATTTAGATCTGCCACACACTAAGATCCTCTACACTACTTACGGAGGAGAAAACCACCATTTTTTCCCCACCACTCAAGCACTATTATAACCACCGACCACCTCACCAAATAAGAATATCCCTTGCCACTAGATCCCATGGAGAAGAAGTTAAGTATGTGATCGGGCCCAACATTTGAAGCCCAACATTGAATTCAAACTTTTTCTAGGACCAAGCCAAATTTCTAGCACATGAAACTTCCACTATGAAATATAGGAACAAATTTAAATATATCCATGATTGAAGAAGGAAGACGTGTCAGGAAGAATAATCCCAACTGTTCACTAAAACACATGGCATCCATCCAAAGATCACCTCAACACTGAATTTCAGAAAGAAGCTTCCATTTCATCCACTCCATATAAATATCTCTCACCCTTTACCATTGTAAAGTTTTGGCCTCTTCTGACTATATTTAGATATCCACTGATTAGCTTTAGTTTTATTTCCCCATAATTTCTTTTCTACATTTTTAACTTATTGTTTACTCTATTTTGTTAATTTTATTTATTTCTTTCTCTTCCCCAATTCTTTGAGTTCTTCTTCAACCACCACTCTATAAAATTATATTTTAACTCCGATACATGGAGAACTAACATGAGGGCTAGGTCCCTAAGAGAGATCACATAAGCATTGTGTTCTTTATTTATAATCTAAATCTCATCCTTGATATAGTAGTGAAATGGAGATAAGTAGTTTGATGATATTCATCTGTTCCCTTCGATGAGATGTTTAATTCTGAAATCTATCAAATATTATCTCCCTCCATCTCTCAGTTTATAGTGTATACTATTAGAGTGCTTTAAATTTAGGGATGAACAACACAAGGTGGAGTTGGGTGTTGAGATAATAAATGCCTCAATTGAGTGTGTTTACTACGTCTTCATTATAGAGGAGGTAGAACTGGATGTATCAGGGGAGATTTTTTTTTGTATATTTAGATCCACAATTTAGATATAGGTGAGAAATGTAAGAATGATATTGATACCATTGTAAGATTATAACAAGAGGAAAATGAAGAATATGTGTGATCGACCCTAGATCCAAACCCCTTTCACCCACATTTGTGTTGTCTTTTATTTCTTTTTTTCCTGTTTCGATTTAATCAAAAACCCAAAAAAAACTTTGGCTACTTTCATAATTAAGAAAAGAAAATAAAAATACATAAGTTCTATGATAGTGTGACTCCCTACCCTTTCTCCTTGAGAGATAACCTTTGTCAAACACTAGGCTTCATCAGGAGTAGAAATTCTAGTTGACCTCAACCTGCGACAGTCATACTCATCAACTTACCACCATTTTCGGTGAGGATAGGAAGAGTTACCACTTTTTTTGACATATTTTTAAATAATATTTCCTTGTTTTTCTATCTTTTTTTAATTTTTGTTTTCTACTTTCTCTTTTTATAAACCTGGGATAAGCATTCCAGTGAGACCATTCTTTAATGGATTATCATCCATATGCCCTATGTACATTCATAGAATCATCCCAAGATGTGAATTTCCAAATTCAACACCCCCACCAACCTTCAGTACAATCCGATGGGTGGTTGGGTAGAAGCTATTACATGAATGCACCAAAAAACCACCAAAAACACATGTACCACACCATTAAAGTGAATAAGAACTTACACCAGGGAAAATTCAGATCTAATCATCCATATTGAAATATTTTCAAGTGAACTAACAACTAGAGTAATACAAAGACATGATTAAGGAATTAAAAGGTATGAATGCTACAATAGCCACTGACCTTCAAGAACTTGTGGAGAATAGGAATAAACAATAATATGAAAAGCTAGATCGCCTAATATTTTCCAAAAAAGATATCCAAGAAGAGAAGGGTTATTTTTTCAAATAATAGGATCTTCCAATTTTCATCCTCAACCACATCTTCCTAGAGCTGGTGTACCAGGAAAAGAAACATAAAGTGGAATCACCGAAGGGACTCTCTCTTTCAAAATTTAATTTTTCTATTTTTATTGAAAATCAGTTGTCTTATAATTCCCCTCTTGCTATTAATGAAATCACAGAATCAAAAGAACTATTGTAGGACCTGGAAGATTTTGAGGATGATAATGGAGTGAATGGTATTACATTTGAAGAAAATATATAATGCACACTACTACTCTCATCCACACAATACACCTTCAATGAGGCATTATACCAATAAAAAGATCAACATGATGAAACTGTTGAGGGGGTTAACCTTGAAATGGAATCATTTCTTTCTCAATTTTGACAAAATGAATTATCTTCTAATCTCTCTACATTCAATTTTACAGACTCAACACCACTGATGCCTTCCGTGTATTTAGAAAAGGAATAATATTTTACAACCCCCCTTAAAGAGGAAATGGAACTAGAGTTGTTGGATATTGAAGATGAAGTTTTCTAGGATTATGAACAAGAGAAGATGGAAGAAGAGTATTTTGATAGACTAATTGAGTCTACATATGAAGAGAATTACATAATAGAAGTGGATACTCAAGATGAAGAAGCTTCGGGACATATGGTGAATCCCCTAATCCTTCAAAAATATATAGAACATCAACTGGAGGGATGAAATACAAAATTGAAATACCTAGTGGCTTATGTTCATGAGGAAATAGAGGAATTTTCTACATATAATTGGTATATTCTGATTTAAATTCACATTTCTTTAGTTTTATTCAAATTAAATTTTTTACTGACTCTCCTTTGGTTGTTTATGAAGAAGAACTATTGGAGTTACCTCTAGATGAAGAGAAATACACACTTAACATGGAACAAACCGAGGAGTCCCAATTTTGATCTTACCACCCCTACTTTATGAGATACACCACACTACAAAAGTTCTATACACACTTCACATACAACACCCTGTCTATGGGGACCTCCAAGAAGTGTACTTAAGCTGCTTTGGAAGGAACCACATGTTGTGGTTCAAATCACACAAGCCCAATCCCCCTAAAAATTGGGGATAACCAATATACAGTCTATTTGTGGACAATCTAACTATATCACCCCTTGGGGGATTAAAACCAAGATTCTCTCCCTCTATTACTTTTTATTTACTTACTTTATAAATAATTTCTAATGTTTTTAAATTTTTGTTTTTACTGTTTTCTCTAAGTGGACAGGGCACAGGAGGCTAGCTCCACTATCCACAATGCACCTAGGGGAGAGCCTAACTCAAACCTACTGGAAAATAAACCACCAGGTTGTATCTCTATTTTACACTATTTATGCATTACATATGTTTTATTATAGCCTAATTTTAAATGAGAAGTGTTGAATAAGTGTTAGGGAGTAATAAAAACCAATTCGAATAGTTTTTAGTATACATTTTTAGTTAATTTTTTAAAATCTATAAATAAATAAAATTCATTTCATTATTTTTAATGAGTATAAAAAACAAAAAAAAATTCAAAATAAAAAAATATATATTTTTCTATTTTTAAATGTTCTACAAATACATTTCTTATGTATTCAATCTATTTTTGTATTAAAAAAACAAAAAAATCCAAAAAAATTATTAATATGTACATACATACTATATGATTTCATTTCCTTTAAAAAAATTTAGTTCTATGAATATCAGATTGTAAATATACCTTTGTAAATTTTTTGTTTTGAATTTTCATCATTTTCTTGAACCTCATCTTTCCTTACCTTGTTTGAATTTATAAGCTAGAGTTGAGGTAACTCATTGGTTCTGAAGCTATAAACATTAAGTTATTTTTAAGTGAATTAGTAATTATTTTATGGAAACTTGGTCTTAGAATTAGGGTATGGAGTGTGAGTGAATAAAATATAATGAAATCAATTTAATAACTTTAAGTCACTAGATTCTAAAATTGATTTAAATAACTTAACCTACGTGAGACATAACACCTTAGGGATCCAACTTAAATGAAATTGAGATAAGTATTTTGAACTTGGAATAAAAATGGGCAATTGGAAACCCAAAATGGATCTCTAAGACAATGGGTACTGGGCGTGTCTCTGTAATTAAATAAATCCATTCGAATAAGTGATATGTACAGTGATTTGCACACAATTATGGCTGGGAAAAATAAATTAAATAAAGGTCCATTGTTAAAAATGAGTCCATTTAGGTGAGGGGAGTATTGAACTCATATAAATAGGGAAAATTTACTTATAACACATTCATTTAAGTTATATCAATTAATTGGAAAAGCAAGTAGTGGTTTAAGAAACTTAAGAAAGAGGGATGAATAGATGTGGCTTTTGTTAAAAAATTTATTCCAATCAACTTTGATTCGATCCAATCCTAATCTGAAACATCAGATTAAATTTAAGTAAGGTAATGACTCTATACACATATTATCCATGATAATTTTTCACAATGGAAGAATCTATGCTTTTCTTCTTCTCTAGCTTTTAATTTTAATCAAAGTGTGATGCTTTTTTTTCTTTTTCTTTTCAAATAAATTGAACTCCAATGATCAATTTACCAGGAGTGAAATATAATATGTGTGGGGGAGTGATGTGAGAAAAAAGTTTCCACATTTTTATATATTATTCATTGACAATATCCCCAATAAATTCCAATTCCCAGGTAAAACAATTGTTTTTTTATTTTTATTAATTCTATACTTAATTGTTAAATGGATTAAAATATGATTTTTATTTCTTTATTCATATTTGGAATTAATTTTACCAAGCCATATATTTAATTGAACTTTATTAAAGTCTACAAATATAAATTTAATTGGGTTATTATTGTTTGAAATTTATTAAAGAAAAATACTACACCGAATGATATCATTTTGTAATACAGGTGGAAGAAAAATTACAAAGTCCAAGAACAGTCAGGTGACTGATTGTGCATAGCTAACCACACCCTATGCCTCTTCCTACCAAGACAAATCACTCAAAGTCGGTTTAATAAATTTTAGACACCATACTATAATAAGCATCCATGGTCACCCACCCAATAGTGGGTCCCATTGTGAGATGACCTTGAGCTCTACTCACAGTCATCCACCTTGTTGCGATAACCTGTGAAGCCGAAACTCATTATACCGGTTCATATATGCCACACACCAAGAGCATCCACACTCCCTCTAGAGTAGAAAACCACCCTATTCACCCTTCTACTCGAGCAACAATAGAAACACTGACCGACTAACCAAAGAAGAAGATCCCCTTCCACTCAAACCCATGGAGAAGAAGTGATGTCTGTTCTTGAGCCCACCATTTAAATACCAAAACTGATGTCAAATTTGTCCAATCCCAAGACCGATTTACAACACATGAAACTTCCACTACGAAGAACTAGAATTTTTTTAAATATGTACACATTTTAAGGAAGAAGACGTGTTAGGAGGATTAATCCCGACTATTTGCTGAAGCATGTTGCATCCATCCAAAGATCACCTCAACACTAAATTATAGAAAGAATCCGTCATTTCACCTGATATGTATAAATATCTCTTATTCTCTACGATTGTAAATATTAAGCCTCTACCATCTATATTCATCCCTTCACTGATTATCTTTAGTTTTCTTTCCTTGTAACTTCTTTTCTGCATTTCTAACCTAATGTTCACTCTATTTTGTTAACTGTATTGTGTTGTTCTTCTCTTCCCCAAATCTTCATGTTATTATTTACTCCCTACACTGTAACAAGATATTTTAACTCCAAACCACAGATAACTAACCCAAGGTCTAGGTACATAGGGGAGATCACACATGTACTATGTTCTTTATTTATAATCTGAATCCCATCCTTGATGCAGTAATGAAATGGGGAGAAGAAAATCAATGATATTCATATTCTCTCTCCGATGATCTATTTCATTATCAAATATATAAAATATTCTCTACCAACCTCTCTTAGTTCACAGTTAATAGTAGTGGAGTGCTGTGAATTGAGGGATAAATGACACATGATGGAGCTAGGTGTCAAGATAGTGAATGACTCGATTGAGTGTGTTTACTGCCTCTTCACTGTGAAGGAGGTGGAACTGCATATATCAGGGGATACCTCTGTTGTTTATGTTCATAAAAACAATTTAGATATAGGAGAGCAATGGAATAATGATATTGACACCATTGTTGAATGAGAACCAGAGGAAAATGAATAATCTATGTGATTGACCCTAGATCCAAACTCCTTTCACCCACTATTGTGTTGTCTTTTATTTATTATGTTCCTATTTCTATTTAATAGAAAACCAAAAAAAACATTTGATGATTTAATAATTAATAAAATAAATGAAAAATATATAAGTTCTAGTATAATAAGACTCCCTATCCTTTCACCTAGAGAGATAACCCCGACCAGCTACTAGGCTGTATTAGAAATAGAAATTCTATTTGACTGTGTTCTGCGATAGTCATGCATGTCATGGTATCTAACCTTAAACTCCAAGGGACTTCATATAAGATCAACACATGGCTTCTAACAGTCCAGAACTTTCTTCATCCTCTCTTTAACCAACTGAATCTTCTCAGTCGTTCTCTACACCACATCAAGACTAAGAAATGTTGACTCCCTAACCTTCGTCCCACACAACATAGAATGACATGGTTTCCCATAAAATGACTCAAACAAGGCAATGCCAATATATGGGTGATAGATGTTATTTTACAAAAACTCGGATAAATGTTGGTGTCATACCCAAGTTATTCCAAAGTCTAAGATGAAAGTTTGCAGTATATCCTCCAGTGTCTGGATAGTTTGCTCCATATTCCCATCTATATGAGGGTGGAAAGCAGTGCTAAGTCACAGCTGGGAGCCAAAATCATTTTGAAATACCTTATAGACTCATGAGTTAAAATTAGGATCCTAATTAGAGATGATTATACTTGGTACGCCATGCATCCAAACCACATCATTCACATACTTAATTTCCAAAACCTCTCCAAAATTAGATTCAAAGATTGATAGAAAATGAGCCAACTTCATCATTTGATCTATTGTAACCCAAACTGCATCATATCCTCCCTAATATTAGGGTAACCCTTTGAAAAAATATATTGATATGTACTCCCATTTCCACTAGGTAACATCCAAGGACTATAAAAAACCTCCAGGAACATGTTTCTCCACCTTCACATACTGTAAAACCATACACCTCACCAAAAACTCTACCACTAACCATTTCATCATTGGAAACCAAAGATTCCTCCTCAATCCATGATACATATTCATCACACAAAGATGTAACACTAAGGGTGAGCTATGAAAGTCATGGAGAACCCCCTTATGCATCACCTATAGAACAAACAACCTCCCCTAGAATAATACTAGGGTCAGACCATCCTCAGACCATCCCTCAAGAGTGTCCCCATGGATAATATGATCATGCATCACCTCTACCTCTGAGTTACCCAACTAAGACTCCACCAGCTACTGCAAAAAATACAACTCCATGGTCATCTGATAATGTAAACCTTGGACACTTCTCCCTATGATGTCAAGATGCATCATTACAAAATCATCCATTCCTTTCTAAACATCCACAGACTCTTGAGTCACAACTCATCAGGACTTCTGACTCAATGCATCGGTACCACATTCCCCCTTCCTTGGGTGTAAGAGATCTCAAAGTCAAAATCTTGAAGAAAATAAATCCACCTATATTGTCATAGATTCAGATACAGTTGAGTGAAAACATATTTCTAGATCTTTTGGTCTATAAAAACCATAAAATGCTAACAGATGAGATAGTTATGCCACAAATTTAGTGCAAACACAATTTCTGCTAGATCTATATCATTGGTGGAATAGTTATGCTCATGGGGATGTGATATCCTAGACCCATATGAGACTGTTTACCTATCCTTCATCAATAATCATCCCAATCCTAGATAGGATACACTAAAAAAACACAAACAACACACCATTTTTAGGAAACTGAAGCAGTAGAGCACCAAGTAACTTCTTCTTTAGGTAACCGGATGCTTCCCGAGAATGATAATTTGACAAAAAATCCTTGTCTTTCCTGGTCAAAGTTTTTATCAGGGATACAAATCAATAGAAATTAGGCACAAACCTCTGATAACAGCCTATGCAACCAAAAAAAACTATAAAATATGCCACATTCTTGAGTGATTCCCAAGAAACAACTACCTCAACCTTCAACGTGTCCATTGTCACACCCTAATGCGACACCACATATATAAGTAAGTGAACCTCCCGTATCTAAAACTTACACTTGTACAACTTACCATTGAGCTAGTGGTATTGAAGGACCTTTAAAATAGATCTACGATTCTTGATGTTCTCCTCCTCTAACTTCAAGTAGATCAAAAAATAATTAATGAATACGATGATGAAACGATATAAGAACTCACAAAACACGGAGTTCATAAGCCCCGTGAACATGGCCAGTGCATTTGTAACACTTAACATCATGAATATGAACACAAAGTGACCATACCATCACTTAAAGGTAATATTATGGATATCCTCATCCTTCACCATCAAATAGCAATATCTAGATTTTGGATCAATCTTTGAGAATTGAGTAGCTCCTCTCAACTGATCAAACTGATCATAGATCCTTATAAGAGGGTAAAATTTCTTGACTGTTACTTGATTCAACCTTTAGTAGTCTATACACAACCTCAAAATACCATCTATCTTTTTGGAGAACAACACTGAAGAACCCCACAGAGATACACTAGGTCAAATGAAACCCCTCTACATCCAATCATCCACCTATAACCTCAACTGGCACATATTCATAGGCACCATTCTATAGGGAGCCATCAAAATTAGAGATGCATACGGTTGTATCTCTATCCAAAAATTAACATAATGTCATGGGGGTATGGTCATAAAATAGTCCAAAAAAACATCCAGGAACTCCTCCACACTATCAGGAACATTAACTATCAGTGCTTCTACCAATAGCTCTACTAAATGAGACAAAAGAGGCTTTGTCTACCTGCCCCCTATCTAACAACCTTACTCGCCAATGAATTCCACTCATTGGACCTCCACTTAAAAAACTCCCCTTTATAAGTACTCATTGAATTCACACAAAAAATATAGACAATAAATGTTGAGGATAACATCATATAGCTGTATCTACAACAAGAAGAAGTCCCCCACTGACTGGTGTTGCTCAATAACTAGTCTACATCCTCAGAACACAAAAAATAAAGAAGTCTGACCTTCAACTATTATAGATAACACTAGAGGAACTATAATACTATCCATGTTCAGTCCAAAATAATAAAACAAATTAATAGAAAATAATCATTACGAGGCTCCCAAACCAATCAAAGTAGAAAAAAGGGTTAAAAATAAACTAATCATGCCTCGAACAACTACTGGATCTTCTGGATCTTCCGCCACTAATGCATGCATCTGACCACACATTGATCCTCTACCCCTCTATTTTCATCCTCCATGACCAAAATCTAGCCTAGGTACCAATGTAAATGAACCATCATAAGGATACCCTCTTCCAACTCCACCTATCCTCAACTACTGAACAAGTTTCAGGGGTCCTTTCCATTGAAACTTCTCGATGAAAACTACTAATACTAAAAAGGGGTATAATCACCCATCTAAAACTAGCCTTACTAAGTGGTTGGATACTGAGCTTGGAAATTCCCATGTCCCCCAAATACATATAACAAAAAATAAAATCCCCTGGTATGGGCTTGGAAACCATCTATCCCTAACAGATGGGGAAGAAACTATCGTAGCTGGTTCCTCACTAAATGGAACCCTGATTGCCTGAACAACCATTACCCACTTCCTAAAGCTATTATACTCAAAACACATTACTATCCAATCTATCATGGGTAAAATCCTATAGAAAACATCTTATCAAACACCTATGTCTTCTTATTCACTTCTAGATGCATAAGAATCTTGAACGGGGTGACCACATACCAAATTGTTGGGTGTAAAGCCTCCTCCAAAGGATGTAATCTGGTTTTCTCATTTGATAAAACATTAGGGGAAGGTGTAAGAGGTCCTTGAACCTGATCACAAGCTACCACAAACTAAAGGGATACTAGATTCTACCTTTGGGACTCCCTCATCATTGACTATAGAAACTAAACCCAGAACTCCCTTTAAAAGTCGAGAAATAACACTTCTTCCTCCTAATAGTCACTAAAAAACAGCATTCACCACTGACGTGAACCTACCCACATCAGACTAACTACTAATGGAACCCAAAAATCAGCCTATGGTCAAATCAAACTAAAATAAATCTTGAGATCCTCTAACCAACATGCCATCTTCAGGTCAAAGACACTCTCCTCATACTTTCCCAAACTATGTTGTTGAAAGACACACAAATACCTATACCATGACTTATCCTCCTATATTGGATCAATCCTATTATGATCAACTAAATCAACCTCATGAACCTCAAATTCTTGAGCTACTCAGGAATGATGAATAAGATCCATTCCTAAAAATCAATGAGAACATCCAAAGCTCAATAGCATGAAATTTATCAAATAATATTCAATTAATTCATTTTATTTTCCCCAAAAAACCCATTTTGGATATGAACACAAACAATTATGATGCATGTACCTATCCCAGGCCTCTACCTTGAAAATAGACCCACCCCATTTGTTCATTCAATAAGAATAGAGTCTATGCACTGGATCACAGGGGCCCAAAAATACTATGTCTAAACCGGTCTCCCTAACCTATGTCACACACCAAGATTAGATTCCATCATTTCCTTAATAACCCATGAAAAATTCATTGTTACTAAATCCATAATCCATCCTATATCTCAACCAAAACCTTTGATACCACTCTATCATGGCCCATTCCCTCCAAACATGCCTCTTATTTGATTCTTAATCTAATTAATAATTAATTAATTCTAGCTTTACATTCTTTACCAATTTCAACATGATACTTCAAGCATAAGAATATGCTAATAAAGAATAGAATTGAAATAAAAATATGTAGAAAATCAAGAGTCAAACCATTATCATGATATTAAGCATCAACGTGAAATTCCTATAACCCAATTCATTATTAATATGGTTTGATAATTATTAGGTTATTTCTATTATCATCCAAAGGGATAAACCATGATCAATTTATGATTATGCATAAATAAATAGTAAAGAAATAAATCACCTACTTAAAAGGTGCCAACTTTCTTTGCACGAGAACATACTAACATTGTGGATCCCTATCACCTCTCCCACAAGAAGTTGCATCCCTACAAGGATTCCACAACACAACCTAACTAACAAACAAACAATAAAAAAATCCATTATAAACATGGAGATGATCCGTCACTGCATAGAAAGATGAAATGGGAGGAACCAGGTTGAAGAACCATGAGAGAAGATGTATAATGTACCTCAGAACATTATGTATTAAAGATGGGAATACAAGAATCAATCCCATTTGAAGGAATCCAAAATGACGGAAGGAAGGATTTTTGATCACATGAAATTTGATAGGAAGGCCGTAGGGTTTGAGAAAACATGAGGCCCCTACTATTTATAAATCTGATTTGTATAGATGATTTACATGGTGTGAAACCCTTCAACATCGTGTAAATGTTGGGCTTTGAATATTTCCAAAAAACGCATCACCTCAAAGGATTTAATCCTAAAAATTTACACACCATGTAACACCCTGTAAACTGGACTCACAGGCTGTGAATTGAGAATACATGGTGTGAAATATTTATACACTTTGAATTCTCCCTATATCTAGATTTTAGTATGCAAACACCTCCATACTCACTCCTGGCCTTCTCTAACCACCAAGAGCTTCAAAAACACAAAAGGGCCAGACTACATGGATTTAGGCCATTAAACGGATGGTCACATGGAGACTCATTTTAGTCTTTTATTGTTTCTCATTTTGGTTTATTCTATTTGTCTTGATGTTGTATGCATAATGTATTTGTATCTTTTACTTATGTATTTTACTGTATTATTTTGACATCTTTTGGTTATACATGATACTTTTTTGTGTGTTTGATGATACTCACCTTGTGACGAGGCATATTAGGTGATGTTTTTTGATCAAATTGGGCTAGTTCATTGAAAATCTGTATCAGTGGGATTATCCAACCATAAGTGATGTGGCATTGCATGGGTTTGATTGTAGGAGTATAGTAAACTAGAGCTATTATATGTCAGGGATCAAGGAGTACATGGTGAGTAGGTCGAGCATGACTCCTCAACACTTCAATTTTGTTTTTTAGAACCCATTATTCCAGGATTCTTTGAGTGTATCTCACTGATGGGAAAGTAATCAAGGTGGTTCTTGGGATATGTTGATATAAAAAATCAGTTTGACTAAAAATTATGGAATTATTTTTTTGTGAAGTGATGTCATAATCAGTTTATTATGTGAAAACTAATTTCATGAAAATTATTTTGTATTTTAAAAGTGAATCTTTATTGCTTGCCTGTGAAATGATGCTTGGTCTCCAGCACATGTTTTTGGAAATGGTTGTTTACTGATGGAAACCTAGAAAATGTTTTGGTTTTAAAACTACTTAAAAAATTTTTATGAATGAATTTCACACTCTTGAAAAATGTTTCCAATAATCTTTAAATATTTCAAAAAAAATGGTTGTTTTAAACTTTTAATCTAGAAAGGTGAATGATTTTTGAGATGGTAATGCTAAATTAAAAAGAAGATTCCAACTTTTAAGGAAAACCGGTTTCATAACTTGTCTAGTGAATGAAAAGTTTTGGGTGTTTTAATGGTGGTTTCTTTTAAAGTATTTCAAACATGGAAAAAATAACCCAAGAGGAAAATGAATATTGTTTAATTATTTTTTTTGAAAAGTAATTGGTTTTACCTTGTAATTTAGAATTTATGAACTGTTCCTCTTTTGGATTCCTTTCTAAAGTAATGAAATATTTTTATTTATAAAACAAATTGTTTTTGAAACTCATTTTCAAGTGATTTTTTGATTTTTTTCAAAATGAACCTTTTTGGAAAGAGGTTTTTACTCCTTGAGTGGTTTTTCTTTGAAAACTCTTTGAAAGTGTTTTCTTTCTTTATTAACATATATGTTCAGCCTGAGCCTTTCTTGTGAATAGGGGTTATTTGATGTACTGTTAATCGTATGACTAGATAGGTATCTCTTCTTGTGTGGTTTGAGTGATTCTTTTAGAGATTTATTTAGTTGGAGTGTAATTCCTTCCTTGAGAGTAGTCCTTTTTCCTTATCTCTTTAGTCTTTCCTAGACTCTGAATGGAGTAGAGAGTGTTATTCTTTATCTCTCAGTGTTTTAGTGAGGAAATTTTTTGAGATGAATCTAGATGACATTATTATGTGACCAAATAAGAGAATCTTATAGTTTTGATTGATTATATGGGTCGTTAATGACCGATTTTCCTAGTTTTATTATGTTCCTTGGGAAGAGTGGAATCTTGGGTGTATCCTAAGTTTTGTGTACTGATCCCTTAAAGTTCACACTCATAAGTTTTAGAGTGCTTATTGTTCTGGAATAACCTTGTTTGGATGCGATATTGATATTCTCCTTGGTATTCTCTATTGAGGGAAATGGTCATCCCAAGATTCTTATATCTTGTTGTTTCTTTTCACTCTATGAACATTGTTCTATGGGATAAACTAATGGTGTAATATTTTCCATGGTATTAGGCATAGTTCCTTATACTTAGTGGACCATGGGTATGTGAATGGGTATCATGATTTATTTTCATGACTGGTTGGATGAGATATCCATTGATGATATGTTTTTATCAGTTGGATAGTGGGGACCATTGGGTTGAGATTTCTAAACCCGAGTTACCATATATGAGGCTTCATGACCCAAGACTAGATCCTTGTAATTTATCATTGAGTCACATCTTCATTGGAACCATATTTGTGTTATTTGAGACATGTTTGCTCTGGATTGATTATGGGTGTAGATCTAGGAGGTTTTATTTATGTGAAATGTGGAACCTAATTTTCCTTATTGATGTTCTATTGTATTGATGCAACTGCTTGTTTTTGCACCATTTTAGATGGAATATAAATAGAGAGGAGACCTATGTGAGGTCTCTATTTTCTTTAGAGCCTCATGTTGGAAAAGTCTGGAACCTAGGACTTCTTTGAAAGGTTGGAAGTGGGGTTAGCTTCAGCTCCAATGTTGGTTTATACTAATCCCAATTGGATTTTTTCTATTTCATTGTAAAGCCTAAGGTAGGGAGTTGGGTTATTTATTGGTGTCAGGAGATGGGTTATAGATTAATACTTTCATCAATTATTCCTTTATTTATTATTTTGTTCATGTGATTTGAAATTCATTTGTGTTGGTGAAAAATGGGTTTCACTAGGAAATGTTTTTGGTTTTAAAGTAAGTCCTTAGGGATTATTTGAAAAATGAATTTGGTTTCATGACATGTTTTATTAATAGTTGATTTTATTTGGTATTTTGGAAAGATTTTTTAGGTGTGATTTATTTTTCTAATCAATTGCAAATGGTGCTATAAAATTCGGCTTTTCTATTTTAAGGGAAACTATTGATTTCCAAATTGATTTTGTGGTATGTTTTGGCTTTTACCCTTGGTGAGTGTATTTTAAAAGGATAAGTGATTAGAAAATTGTTTAAAAAAAATGTTCGATTTATTTTGAAACCTAGAACAGTGTTTTGGTTTTAAAAAAGTGGTGTTTGTTTTTAAATTAGTTTTAAAAACATTTTTAAAATCAACCAAGTCAATCAAGGTCTTGAGGTTTGAATTTTTAAAATTGTTTCCATTTAGTTTTGAATTATGGAATGCCCAATTTTAATGGTTCCTTGGTTTTCAAAATAGGAATTTGGAAAAACCATTATTGATTTAGTGATGCATGTGTTTTTATTCCTTCTTGGAGCATTGTGTCCTAGATTCTTCTAAGGTGATGCTTCTTTAGTGGCTCTTTTGAAGATTATTGGGTCTAGTGGCTTAGACCTGTGAGCTTTGGATTGATGTTTGGATCAGTGGGGATCAAATTTTCTTGTAGAATTTTATGTGTGATCGAGTTGAGACTGTTTCCTTGGTTCTTTTTGGAGATGTTTGAGTTTTGATGGATGACATACCATTTTGGGTTTTGTGCTCATTGAGTTTGGTGTAGTTTTAGCTTGAGGAGGCTATGAACCAGTGCTTATAGGGTTATTCTTTGGTTTCCCATTGTGTGAAGTGTTCCTTTTCACTCTTGTATGGTGTAGATAATGGTTTAGCTTATATTGGTTTACTTGGATATGGGTAGGAACTGGGGTTCATGCTTGGATACTTTAGGTGTAGTTTTGTTTTGGGTATAGTTGTGAATGAGACTGGGATATGTTTCTTGTTGGAGTTACCATGGGGTAGTGCTCCAGGGAGTTGGATCTAAACACCTTTATCTTCCAATTGTAACCCTTAGGTTAGATCCCTTTCATTTCTTATCAAGAAATGTTTTTCATTGTGATATACTTTTTGGATTCCATGTTTTTTTAATCTAGTTTTGGGATCCTTTGGGATGTTTCTTGGAGTAGTGATCTCCTTATGGGTTTGAACCTGTTGTGTGTGTTTGGATTTGGATAGTGAAGTTTCATTAATTTCTTTAGATATTTTTTTAATGTGGTTGCTTGATCACTTTATATTGTTTGTGGTAAGAAGTTTCCAATTGTTCCATAATTTTAGTTCATTTATAAATGGTGGGGAGATCGATTCTTGGTCTCCTTCCATTTTTGACCTATACATTGAATTGAGGCTTTCTGGGAACAGAAATATTTTATGGTGCGGAGAATTGTGACACCCACTAGGTTTGGATGTACTTTATTTTTTATGTTTAAGAGTTGGTCCTTCAAGTCTCGAGAGTTTTTTAAGTAATTTTCAGTTTTCCAAGAACTTTATAGTGGACCACACCATGTAGGTTATCATATGTGGTGTGGAGTGGGCTCACTGTAGAGTGTACCAGTGGGCTGCGGTGTAGTGCACTAGAGGAGGAATTTCGATGCCTCTTCCAATTCAGTAATGGATATGTCATAGGGACACAAATACAACATGGAGCCCTGAGATAGAGATTTTTGATCTACTACCAATTTAATTATAGTTTCATCATGGATAAGTGTCTATGGTGTATGCCTACTGCTTGGTTTATCCCTACAGTGTAGAGGCACAGGCTATGGCATGGAGTTCCATGAGGGTGTGTTTGATGTTTCTTCTATTTTGGGGGGTAGATGCGACATGGTTCATGGGATAAGTTGTATCCTTGTATTGGGAGAATATGAACTAGGTGAGGTCTACATCATGGTTTATAGAGGCTATTTGGTCAAGAGTGATTGTGGTATGGATAGTGGCTCTGCAACATGGTTTGGCGGTTTTACGGTGTGGTTCAGGAGCCTGCATCGTGGTCTTTAACTTCACAACTGCCTATAAATGTCCAAATACCCTCAAATTGAGTTTATATTCCACTTTTCTCTCTCAAAAACTCGGTGACCAATAGAGTATTTTGAAGTCCTACGAATCCCTTCTTGATCGAATACAACCCCAGGCTTTAGGAGAGTGATTTTTGGTGATTTTTCTCTGATATAAAGGTGGGTGTCTCTATACAAAGGTTCTAATTCATGAATTACATGATTTTATTGTAATGTTTTTTGGTTTATGTTATGAAATTGATTTATTTGACATCAAAATGGATTTTCTTCTTGAGATATATGTTTTTAAAGGGGTTTTTTCACAAATCAACCCACTGGGGCCCGCCTGATCAGCAAAAGGTCGATCCGGGACTACCCCAAGCCCACCTCCATAGGCCAAGGGATGAAGACCAACACCAAAAGGAATAAATATAATGGGAGGCCTTTACCTAAGTATCTGTATGCACACACCCAACCATCTCTATGCAGAAATACAGAGGAATGAAAATAAAAGGCTGTAAAATCTAGAGTAATGGCCCTGCATGTAACAACTTCTATGGAATATAACAGAGTACAACGACATAATCTGAAAAGGAAAGAGGAAAAATATACACCCAACTAGAAAAGATGTCCCAACATGAAAATAACTAGAAAAGAAGGTAAATAATGAGAGATCCCAACTCCAGATCTCCAAGACCCAACCACCGTACGCATCCAAATGCACCTAGGTATCCCCTATGTTCCTCTATAATAATCACCAACCAACCCTTTATCTATATAAGACAAAAAACATGTGTTAAAATATCATGTAGGGGTGAGTATATAGAAACACAATAGGACAACCTGAAAGCTGAAGGGGGTATGAAATAAGATACACGATAGAAGTAGACAGCTCAACCCATAAAAATAAAACCCAACACACACACACACACATATATATATACACACACACACACACACTCATAAAAAACCCCAATCGAGAGATAAAAGGTGATATCCATCTCACAACCCATCCCAAGATGATAAGTCTGAATATAGCTCCAAAGGTACATCAATGATGCCCAACATCTCATATGTCAATCTAAAGAAGTTGTATGGAGGACTCGCACCCTGGTGCCATAGAGGGGTAACATCTCCATGTGTAGAGGAATCCCACCCTGGTATGACAGGGTAGTACCAACTCTATGATAAATAGTATAAAAAACCTGAATTCTATCATGACTATGGAGTAACCTATTTATGTCTGTATAAAAAGTATGAAGGACCCATTCCCTAGTATGACAAGGGAGTACTATCTCAATTGATAGAGGACTGAGGCCCTAATTACATAGGGGAGTACCACCTCTATGATAAGTATAGAAAGTATGTAGGACCCACACCCTGGTATGATAGGGTAGTAATATCTACATCAATATAGGAAAAACACCCTAATGACACAAATGGAGTAATGCCTCTATGAAAAGTAGTATAGAGAACCCACACACTGATACGATATTAGAGTACCATTTAAATGGACAGAGGACCCACACACTATCAATCTAGTGGAGTACCATCTATATATAATCTCAAAGAGTCTGGAGAACTGACACCATGGAATGACATGGGATTACCATCTCCATATATAGAGGATCCGCACCCCGATGCCATAGTTGAGTACCACCTCTATTTGAACTCTCTGATGATCCTTCCTAATCACCATCATCATCGATCACTACCTAAAGAATCATAATGAACATAACATCTCACATTGTATCTAAAAAATACACTAAAAAGGATTTCATCGCATTCTACATGAAAACACACTTAGGATAGGCTACTCATAGGCCAAAATCCAGGTCTAAACTAAGGATATATGAGCTATATAAGTTTCCTTAAAAGGAGGTACACAACCTGTAAGGGACCCACACGACATGTGGTGCCACTCCACTACCTGGCCGTCTCCTCTCCAGCACATGGTTTTCTGGACATGAAGTACCACATAGTGTGTAAGGGTACTATAAGGTGTGTATCAACCACCTGGGGTTGAGACATGTTCTCTTGGATGTGCCCATGTCCTTCAAGCCACATCTGTGTACCTGGTTGTGTGTCAGTACATTGGATGTGCCCATCCATTCTTGTGTTTATATACTCTTAGATTACACATTGGGATTCCATCACTAATTCAAACAGCATATGGGGGCCCCACATGGTGTGTGATATTTAACTCATCCGAAACCCTAGCCGCCACAGCTAGGGGGATACATGTCATGTGTTATTCAGACTACACGCCAAGTGGTTAGGATTTTCACAGAATCCCATATCCATCATGTGGATCCCAAATCCACTTATTCCATCAAAACATGCCTATAGGATTCCTAAAATCAATGGGGGAAGGCCTCCGTTCATCAAATCTGGCACTCTAGTGGCCAAAAATCAGATTATGATTCTCTCACATAGATCCCACACAGATCTCAAAGCCTATACAATGATGAAATGTAAAAATAACTAAAAAACCATGCATGCATACATCTAAATACCACAACCATAGTACGATAAGAAGTAAATGAAATTAAAAAAGGAAAAATACAAGCCCACCATAAAGAGTATGAAACACAAGTCCATCCTGAAAGTAAAACTGGGACTACTTTCAAAATACTATAGGAACACACATCGATTTTTCCAGTTTCACTAAGCACCATTTGGTCCTGGTTCGTCAAGGAATCTATCAAAGGGCCGATCATCTGTAAAAGAAACAACACGTGTAGGAAAATCTTGTACATGGGTGAGTATAACAATACCTAGTAGGACACATTGAAACCAAAAATCATACAACAAAGGAAAAATACAGTCATCTCTATATAGGTATATGTCTACAACACATATAATAAGAATATCCATATATACTCAATAAATAAACATAATCAAAAAGGTAAGTCACAACCATAGTATGCTACCCTAAGATTCCAGCTCAAAGGTTCCACAAAGCACTCTTCTGAGAGAACAAACTGTTGAGTATGATATTAATGATGACGTCCATACAATAGGTAGTGCCTTTTGGGTCTCTCCATTAGAAGTATATGATGGAAGTCTTAAGAGATACGATACACAAATGAGGATCACACCCAAGGCCATGGGGTGATACCAACAACTCAATATGGATTAAACCTCTAAGAAGAGGATCAGTTATCACATAGTGTTTGTAATTATGATATTAAGAACTCCACAGAGGGAACAAATATGAATAGAGGATCACAATCTGGGCCTCACAGAAGGATTACAAAAACTCTATCCAAGAATTCCTACTGAAGGGATCATTGTCCTAGGAGTAAGAGATGATTCCATACTAACACTTAGGGAATATATATAGGGAAACCACCCTAATTAAACTTTTCCAAGATATATTTGAAAAGGTATCCTGTGTTCAAAAAAGTACATGACGTGTAGAAGGGGTTACACGATGTGTCCCTTGAATCTAGATCCTGCCCGTGTTAATGGATCATGTCTCATTCTTGTGTCCATGTAGAAGTACATAGCAAGTCAGATGCCCATTTACTCTAATTTCATGCTAGTACACATCTCAACCTATGTACCTATACCCTTGTACCAGTATAGCCCATGTACTTTGGTCCAAGACGTGTCCTTGTGGGGGAGTACATGGGGTGATTCAACCTGTGTACTCCAACCTGTGTTTGTGTACCCTAAAAGGTACATGATGAGTCTCCAAGGAGAGACCAAAAACCATATGGTAGGGTCACATAATATGTGATATTTAATTATCTCTTGAAACCATAGCCGCTACACATGGGGGCCCACATAATGTTTGGTTTCGAGTTACATGTTGTGTAGTGCAGTTTTTCCCAGAATTCCAAATCTAGAATCCGCATTGATGTCCATTCAACCAACCTTCTATTTAGTGATAAAATTATTGAAAAATCATTAATGAATCCTTGATAAACCTTTCCATCATCAAACAACAATATTCGGCCCTTCGATCCATTCAAAAATCACCCTCATTCGTCATTCTTAATTGCATGCTGAAGAACACAAAATCACGTATCCAAAACCATCTGCTCTGTCTTCGCTCCCATTTCTTCTCCACCATTATGTAATGACGATTCTAGATCTATGATATTGGATTGTTGCACCAAGAAATGGGTGTGTAGTGATCGATTCATTGGGATATGTCAAACCATGGTCCAAGCAAAGAACGCCCTTGATGAACAAAGAATCAGGGAGAAATTCAAATTAAAAAACACAAGGAATGAACCTCATCCAATATTTGTGTTGGACTCAATCCATTAGTATTAGAATAATAATGAAGAATAAATAATCAAAAAGTAATTCTCTTGATAAAATATATCTAAATAAACACATTCCTCAAGACAACCGATCTGTGAATCAATCCATTGGTCGATTGATTCATTTTCATCATATAAATTATTAATGGGGAATGAATCCAACCAAAACAAATATCCTACCTCGATTTGGATTGATCACTGATGAAGAAAAATGTGGCATCATAGTAGTTGGTGAGATCCTTCTATTCTGTCTTGTTTCAATCATCTATCCTTGATCTGGTCATCGTCCATTAACAAAACCTCATTCCATGCTCTCCAATGTCTGTCCAATGATTTGTAGGGTTATGAAGCTAATCCTACATATTATCCATAAGCATGTATTTAAATAAAGGGTTAGGTAACTATGTTTATAAAACAAATAATGTAAATTTCTATTAATTATTTTATTCATTTAACACCTTCAATGAATTTTCTCCAAACACCCAAAATTGACCAAGGTTAAGTCATGCCTAGGGTAAAACCCATGTTCTGAACTCAATGGTGCCCTCATATTTCTGATTTGGGACACCATTTAGAAGTTATTATACTTTTTTAGGAAAGTTGTATTCATGTTCTATTTAATATATTTAAAAAATTTATTCCAAGCACACTGAGCCTCATAATTTAATGTTGTCTCAATGTATATTATAGAAAATAATCCATAAAATATCCAAAAATAATTCATGGGAAATATAAGTAATTACATTCTCCCCACCTTGGAACTTTACATCCTGAAAATCCAAATCAAGGGCTACAAAAGGAGATGTGGGTACTGAGCATGGATCTAAGCCCCCTCCCATGTTCTCTCCTAAATATTTCTATACTAACACCAGACACGCACTAAAGGAATTGATCATCCATGAGGGATCCTATCCCTATGATCCTTGATATCTACTAGTTACTCAGTAAATGTAGATCCATCCTTGATGTACAGATCACCCTAGTCGATAACACGCGATCGATCATGCACGTACCTCCTCAACTACAACATGTGGAAGCTTTTGTGTACTTGGTCTAACTTAGGAGGTAGAGCTAAGTGGTATTCCAACTCATCAAATTTATGCAGTATCTATAAAGGGATAATGAACCTTAGATATAGATTTCCCCCAACCAAATATCCACAATCCACATTGAGGTGAAACCCTTAGGAACACATGATCCCCTTATTTGAACTCTAAAGGCCTCCATCGTCTTTTAGCATAATACTTCTAATGAATTTGCACAATTTTCATCCAATCCTATATGATGTACACCTTCTCAGTAGCTTCTCTCACCAACTATGGGCCCATCAGTGCCAAATCCCATGGGTCAGTCTAGTAAAGTGGTGACCTATAGGGTCTCTCATACAAATCCTCAAATAGTGCCATACCGATGGTGGAATGGTAACTGTTATTGTATGAAAAATATACCAGTGGTAGGTGATCCTCCCGACTATAGAAAACTTCCAACATGAAACCCCATAGAATGTCCTCCATAACTTGAATGGTTTGCTCAGTCTGACTATCAGTTTGGGGGTGAAATGTTGTGCTCAAGTGTAACTGAGTTCCAAAATACTCTTGTAATACCTTCCACAACTAGGATTGGAAGCAAGAATCATAGTGAAAAATGATCATCGATGGAACTCTATGGAATAAGAATATCTCTTTCACATAGAGGCATCCCAATCCCTCTACTGAACTCTACTACTGAATTTCTAAGAAGTGGGACAACTTGGTGAGTCGGATTGTGATCACCTATATGGAATCATTTCCCCAGTACATATTAGTAAAACCATCACAAAGTCCATGGATATCCTATCCCACTTATATTTTAGAACCTCAAGGGGTTTAGCTAAACCCACTGAATCCTAGTGCACAACCTTCACTTTCTGAAAATTAAGGCATCAAGATACAATCTCTATAAATCCATTCTTTATCTCAGGCTACCAAAACTAAAGTTGAAGATTCTGGTAAATCTTTAACACACCTAGATGTAACACCAAAGGAGATGTATGAAAATATCTCAAAACCTCCTCCCATAACATCACTGGTACCATCTTGCATCCTATGAAAAGAACAACATTCTCCCCACCTTTAGAAAATCCAGCAGGAGAATGTCTAGTGGATATCCGAGTAGATAGGGTCTCAAAATTGACATCCCTAAGATGTGCCTCCCTGACTTGGTTTAAGAGAAGAGGGGTGAAAACAATTGACTGGAGGTAAGATACTCTATCCCTATACACAAAGGATAACTGCAATGAGGCCAACTAATCTGATGCCTCATTCAGAAAATGTGAACAAGATCTCCTACTAAGGGATTCCTCTACCATGCCCCCCTTTCCAGAAGTATAGAAAATCTTGAAGTCGTGAACCTGAAGGAAATATCACTATAACCTATGTCTTAAGTTAATATACTTCTAAGAGAATATATACTTGAGACTCTTGTGGTAAGAATATATGATAAACAACTCACCCATCAGGTAGTTTTTCCAATCTTAAGTGAGAAAACTACAACTACTAACTCGTGATCATGGGCCACGTAGTTCTGCTCATATTGTCTCAACTGACGTGAACCAAAGGCAATCACCACCTGCCTCTGCATCATAACACAACGAATCCCAGTTACTGATGCATCATATAACACTAAAAAATCGACACCCTCCTATGGAAATCTCAAGATGAGAGTACTCATCAAACTCTGGCTCAACTACTGAAAATCCTTCTAGCACCTCTCTATCCACACAAAAGGTTCCCCTTTCAGGCCAAAACAATTGTGGGTGATGATATCCTAGATAAATCAGGTATGAATATTTGGTAATATCCTACCAACCCAAGGAATATACACACCTATGTCATTCTCTTGGGTGGCTCCCAAGTTAACACTACATCGACCTTGGTCGAGTCCACTGCCACACTATCTGCTGAGATAACATGTCCTAGAAAGTGTAACACATGAATCCAAAACTAGAACATCAAGATATTTTCCTAAATATGGTGCTATCAGAGTATATCAAGGACCATACTCAAATGTCTCAGGTGATCCTCATCAGATGATGAGTACACAAGGACATCATTGATGAAACTACCACAAATCGATATAAGAAAGGATGGATGATCTGGTTCATGAGTCCCATTAACACTTCTAGGGAATTCATCATGCCGAATGGCATCACCAAGTACTCATAGTAACTGTAATGAAATTTGAATGTCATATTTGATATATCATCGTACATTACTCACAAATAGTGATAGCCTGACCTTAGGTAAAACTTTGAGAACCATCATGCCCCCCTGAACTGATCAAAGAGGTCATTGATCCTTGGTAGTGGAAACTTGTTCTTCACGTTCACTTGGTTCAAGTGCTGATATTCTACACATAACTTTAAGCTCCCATCTTCCTTCTTTATGAAAAAATGGTACTACCTAGTGTGAAACATTTTTTTTAACAAAACCATTCCTCTAAAGTTCTCCAGCTGCACCCTCATCTTGCAAAGCTATGTGGGATCCATCCGTTATGCTGGTGTAGATATCAGTGTCATTCTGGGGTGTACATCAATGTAGAATTATATCACTTAGTTAATAGGTAAACATATAAAATAATCAAGGATGAAATCCTCATACTCTACCACCACAGTAGGAAACTGTGAACTCATAACATCAACTGCACCAAGGGTTAGGCTAGCTAACTGATGAGTAATAAGATACACTCTCCTATGCACGAGTACCTCCTGCACTTCATGGGTTTCCTTTTCATCGACCAATGAGAACCTAGTTCCATCACTCTAGACACAAAACATCCACCACCTGAAATAGTCAATCTAGTCATGAACCATGGATAAACATTATATACCAAAGATGATGTCGTAAGGCCTCACTACTAATACATAGAGATTTCAATTAGAAACTTTCACCTCCAATAGTAAATTCACACCGTCGGCACAAGTGTGTGATCACTGAGTCTTCTCCAGTAAGAGTATCTAAGTGCAAGGGCTGATACAATGGCTCAAACATAATCTCTAAGTCTTGTACAAGGTATATGGAAAGAAAGGAACGACTAGAACCTATTTATATCAATACTGTAGCTAAAGTAGAAGAGACACATGTCATACCTTGAATCATTTCTGAATCCTCTAGGTCGTAATATTTGACTTCCTGTATCTATCCCTGGCCCCATCCTTCAGATCCCTAATCATATAATGGACCACATGGGGGTGGTGTTTATAACAAGTAAAAGTGTTGACCACCTCCCGCTACTCCCCCATATCCTTTTCCACCTCTATATCCTTGAGAAACTATATTCTCTTGCCATTTCCTCTAACTTGATGGCTTATCCATGGTCTCTCGGTCAGCTATACGGTGGGTCAGAAAATCTCATGTATGATGTCCCCTACTATCACATGAGTAGCACCACCTCTCGCTGGGAAGAATATACCCACCCCATGAGCCATGTACCATAGGCCCTCAATACTGGGATCTCCTAAAATGTCTCACATATACAGGTCCCTAAGACTAATTTAAGATCCCTATTTCCAAGGAATCTACTCATATATTCCCACTATCGGCAACCACTGGCTGTATATTTTCATTCTAGAAACTATCAACCACCAAATCTCCCTCTAGTGCCTTAGAATAAGTAGGAATGCATAGAGGGATAACACTAGCCTAGATGTCTCTACATAGACCTATCTCAAAGGTTTTATCCCTAATGAAAAAGTTTCAAACCATATCCATCATGTACCGGTAGAGGATGGTAATCATTGATGAATACTCAACTACTATCGTGATACACTCCTAGAGCTATAGATGCTCCTGGATACCTACATATCTCAATGTATCTAGTGAAAAATCCTCGCTAAAAAGGCACTGAAACTCTATCCATGCAAGATTCACCTCATCATAAGATTGGGTCACTAACCCCTTCTATATCCCTACTGAGACATGAAGAAGACTCACAACCAGGACCACCATATGATTTGCTGGTGTCCTAAACAGATGAAAATCTCGGGTCACCACCTCAATCCAGTCCTTAGCTGCCTTTGGGTTGGGCTCACCTTAGAACTTCAGGGGTATCTGTTGCTGAAACTCGTGAAGTGCACTCAACCTACACACCTTATCTAATGGTACTGTGAGTACCACATTATTTTCCATAGGAGGTGGTATTGATGGCGCACCACCTGGAGGTAACATATTGGGAATTGGTCCCTGCATCGACACATCATCACTAATGGAATCATCCTTATGATCATGATGCTGAATCATAGATAGAACACATTGTGAAGGAATACTAAAAGTAAACAAGATGTACTATGGTCAATGAGTATATCTAGAGAGATAACTCAATAAGGACATGGAATCCACAACCCATTCCTATATGATTCATGTACCATTGTTTTCCCAACAACCAATGTTCTCATGTACTGAGTGGAAAATAGGTGATCAGAGTCCTGGTGTATGGATATGTCAGCTGCTACACCAACATTAGAGTCCTTAGCCTAGAAGGAAAACTCTAAACACTTAACACTGTTGCCCCAAACCAATCTCACAGACTTCGATACTAAAGTAGAAAAAACTACCATGATACCACTCTATGCTTACCCATCCCAAAGGGGCATTTTCTATGACTCCCCAAGCCTGCCTCCAATAGGATTGGGGCTGGAGATTAGAACCTAGTAGGTATATCACTAAAATGGGAGGCCTTATCCTAATTAACTGTATACACACACACAAATCTCCAAGCCTATAAAATTTTAAAATGTAAAAGCAAATAAACAACCATACATGCATACATCTAAATCCCACAACCAGAGTACAATAGGAAGAAAAGGAAAGTAAATAGGTCCAAATACAAGCCCACCACAAAGATTCTAAAACACAAGTCTAACCTAAAATTAAAATTGGGGCTACTATCAGAATACCTTAGGAACACAAATTGGTCTATTCGGTCTCACTAAGCACCATATGGTCTTAGTTTATCAAGGAATCTATCAAAGGATCGATTGTTTGTGCAAGAAATGACACGTTCAGGCAAAACCCATATAGGGGTGAGTATAAGAATACCCAGTAGGACACCCTAAAACCATAAATCATAAAAAAAGGAAAAATAAATTCAAATCTACATAGGTATATATCTACATCACATATAATAATAATATCCAGATATACTCAACAAAGACACATAGCCAAAAAGGTATGCCACAGTCATAGTATGCTATCCTAGGATTCTAGCTCGAAGGTTCCATAAATCAGTCATCTACGAGAGAACACTCTTGAGTCTAATATTACTGATGACATTTGTTTGAGAGGTAGTGCTCATTGGGTCTCTCCATTATAAGTATACACTAGGGTTCTGAAGAGATACAATACACGTATGAGGATCACACCCAAGGCCATGAGGTGATACCCAAAACTCAATCTGGATTAACCCTCTATGTAGAGGATCAAAACCTAAATAGGGTTGGTCATGATGATACCAAGAACTCTACCCAGGGAATGAATATGAATAGAGGATCTCACTCTAGGCCTCATAGAAGGATTTTAACAACTCTATCCAAGAAGTCCTGCTAAAGGGATCGTCATCCTTGAACCCCAACCTTTTTTGTAGATTTATTGGGATTTTTTTCATGTACTATTTTATCTTTTGTTGAGTTCTTTTCATTTGGTATTTATCTTGGGGTATGTTTGGGTGAAATTTATAAATTTTGGAAGGAAATGGTCAAGTGCACAATTGGTGCACGATTTTCCCAAACTATGCACGCCACCCCAACAAACCATGAAACCATGGATAGTAGAGATTTGCATGGTTGGAACACAGTTTGTCAAAACATGTGCCCTAAAAGTAGAAACCGTGACCAACTACTAGAGGTTCATGGTTAGGCACATGGTTAGGAGAAAGCATGTACCCTGAGTAGCAAACTATTCCTACATGATTTAATTCCCCTAAAAATTATTAAAATGTATCCCAAACCCCCATTTAATAACCCTGAACACCCTAGATCGAACCATAATTTTTTTTCTATCGATTCCAGAGCCTCTAGGAATGATTCCAAGTCCACCCGATTTCCATTCTTGGTGATTTGAAGCCCGATTGGAAAATCTATACCTCTTTACGTATATGGTTTCTTCCCGAATGATCTACTGTTATTATCTCATTCTTTAGTTGGGGTTTTCCTTCCTGTTTTAGTTAGATAAAAACCTGGTTTTGCGTATCTAGATCTAGGATTATAGATCTTGATCTATATTTAAGTGATCTTGATTTATTCGATCTTTCATTTAGGTTATAGATCCATATTCTACACTACGTCATTATTCCATCGATATTGAGGATTTCCATTGGCTGATCGTTCGTTAACAAGTTGAGGTAGGTGGTCTATAATTCAAATCCCATAGTCTTGAATGAAATTATGGGTATGTAATTTTACGATGGATATTCTATGTTTAAAAATTGAATTCTTGATTGAATTAATTAATTTGTTGAATTAATTAATATAGGGATATGTGATATTGGTGATATTTGAGACTATAGATTTGAGATAATTAATTGTTGAATTAAATATGAAAAATTGAGACAATTGATTGAGACAATTAATTAATGAATTAATTATGAGATATTGAGAGTTGTGAATTGAGGTAATTAATTGTTGAATTGATTATAAAATATCCATATAGTTGAATTGAGATAATTAATTGTTGAATTAATTATGAGATTGTGATTAATTAATTGTTGAGTTAATTAAAGGGATTTTTGTGCATAATTAATTGGAGAATTAATTAAGGGAAATTATGTGATGAATAATCATTAAATTATTAATGCAATTAGTGTGGATAATAAATTATTCAATCAATTTTGTGAATTAATATATGGAAACATGGTAATTTAATTGTGTGAATTAATTAATGGTAAAATGGTAATTCAATTGTGTGAATTAAGGAATGGTAACATGGTCATTCAATTGTATGGATTAATGAATGATAAAATGGTCATTCAATTGTGTGGATTAATGAATGGTAACATGGTCATTCAATTGTGTGGATTAATGAATGGTAACATTGTCATTCAATTTTTTGAATTAATGAATGGTAACATAGTCATGAAATTATGTAGATTAATGAATGATAACATGGTCATTAAATTTCGCGAATTAATGAATGGTAACATGGTAATTCAATTGTGTGTATTAATGAATGGTAACATGGAAATTCAATTTCATGGATTAATGAATGGTAACATGGTTATTCCATTATGTGAATTAATGAATGGTAACACGGTCATTCAATTTTGTGAATTAATGAATTCTAATAGTGACATTCTAAAATATGATATTATCTGGGATTGGTTCAAAATTTGGCACAAGATGAAGTAGGTATTGGGATACATGTGTCCATGGGAACCTAAGGGTTTATGTGGTTAAATAAAGATTTATTTATAATGTGATAACTGTTTATATATGAATTGTAATCATTTGCTTATACAACTGAATACAATATTATTTAACTAGATATTGTTTTATACATTTTTTTGGTGGCCTACTGAGTTTTACTCACCCGTACTTGGGTTTCTTGAACTATACCAAAATAGATTACATGATTACATGACAGGTTAAGGGAAAAGGCCCAGTGTTAGATGGATGAGTTGGGATGGAGCATGGATGAGGGAGCCGGACGTGGTTCAGGAACCACTTGGGAGTAGTCAGTTTATTTACTTTTGAGTTTCATCTTGACACTTGTAACATAATATAGCATGTAATATCTATTGTTTGGTTTTGATATTACATTTCTAATTTTTGTTATCAGGTGACATTGTCATCATTCTAGTTATGGTTATATATTTGGTTATTTTTTATTTATTTTCCATTGGTGTTTTGCTATGATAAAGAGGGTATAATCTCCCCATGACTGATATTAGACCCTTGATGCTAATAGGTAGCCTCTGGAATAGGGGTAGGCATGCCTGAGGTCACATAGAGGACAAGCTCAGGACACCGGTTAGTGGCACCCGAGTCGGGACGTTATAAAGTGGTATCAGAGACCAATTTTCTTTTCTTTTTTATTTTGTATTACTATTTGTGAAATGTAGATAAAGATTATGAGAGTTAGGCCTTGGTTATGAGCTCATTCATGGGAGTTGCAAACCCATGTATGGGGGAAACCCAAGTACCCGGGGTGGGATTATTGTTATTGTTGTTACAGTTGAATATTATTTCACCTTGTGTGACACACTTATTGTGTGACGTGATAACTATTTCTGTTTTTTTTTGTGAATTGACTCATGGCCTAGTATGGAATGAGGGTTGAGTATGCATGCATCATTCTAGGCACTCATGATTATTTTTTTGACATGAATCATTTTAGGAATGCATAGTGAAATGGGTTTTGGGTAAGTTGTTGAACTTGAACTATTTTTCCTTGCTTGTGAAATTGAAATGAAAAATGGCGCCTAACGTGAAATTTATTCTAAAATGATAAAATATTAGAATAAATGGGTGTTTGAATAAGGAAAATGAATAATTCGAATGTTTTTACCCTTGTTAACTAGGACCTAGGTATAGAATGGTTAAGGGTAGTGATAGTGCCTCAATTTTGACCATGGGTGAGGTTTTGGGAAAAGATTGTTTATGACATGTTGTGATTTTCCTCTAACATAAATGTGATAAAGTGGTGTTATGTTTCCTGATATGTTTTTTTTTGTAATTATAGAAAGATGCCTCCACAACTAGGATTTTTGAGGGGATGACAAGAGGTTATGGCTAGAGGTGACCTACCAGTAGTGGAACCCGAGGAACTGATAGTGCCAGGTGAGGAAACAAGATATTAGTTACAAGAGAACTTTGTTCACTTCATGAAACTCATGGGAAGAGAACCGAAGTGGGTTATGAAGATTATACCTAACCTCACACAGGATTCCAAATTACATAACCCTCTAACTTTTACTAGAGAGTGTATACTTGTGGGAGATGAGTTCTGGGTTGAGTCTATCTAGAAAATACTTGACCATTTGGATAATTTGGATAAGAAAATAGTAAATTTGGAATATTATATGCTACAAGGATTAGTGAATCACTGGTAGGAAATTTAGGCGTTGACTGGACAAGCTGATGACATGTAATGGAAGGACTTCTTGGATAAGTTCACGGAGCAATTCAATCTAGAGATGATGAGGTAGGAGAGAGTAGCTGAGTTTATGTGGTTGAATCAGGGTAGAATGTATGTGACAGACTATGTTGTATGATTTACATACTTTTAGTTCTTTTATACAGCATTGGAAAGGGATGAGATGTCTATGGTGAGGCATTTCCAGGATATATTTAAATGTGAGATTTATTCCCAAGTTAACATATTTCAGTTAAAGAATATTGATGAGGTGGTGGATCAAAATATTATACATGAGGTGAACCTAAAGGAGGATTCTAGTTTTTGACAGATAGTTTCAGCTGGATGATCAGGAGGTACGACTTCTGAGATTAGGAAGCGTTGCTACGACAACATTAGTCAGGGCAGTGTAAAGAAAGGTTCACATACAGAGGGATCATATTCTTAGGATATTACTTGAGTGATCTATCACCAGTGTGGTAGGTCAGGACACTTTTGAAGATAGTGTCCCCAACCACCCGTGGAATATCGATCTTGTTGTAGGATGGGAAATATACAGAAGTTCTATAGGAACCTGTGATAAATGTGCAGTAATGGAGGAGGTAGATAGAACCAGGGTGCAAGAAGTGGGTCTTCTGCACTATATCAGTTTAGAAGATGGAGTTATACTATCCAAGGAACATGAGGTAGTGGACACTATGCTTTTGGGAAAGAGTTCCCACATCAGCAGAGTGGTGAAGCACAGGAGACTCATGTTGCATCACATGGAAGAGGGGTAGGACAGTTTCATGTGTTGCAACCTATACTTGTGGACAATGAAGATGGACCATCAATAGCGATAAATACTATTCTTGTAGTTTCTACTTTATCTAGTGCCTTATTTAATATTGGTTCCACTCATTCCTTTATTTTTTCACAACTTTTGTATGGTTTGAGCCTAGAGGTGGAGTTTTTGAGTGGAGTTATAATGATAGATACACCATTGGGAGTACGATCTATAGACATATACTTGTGCAAGGGGTGTTCTATCGAGGTTAAAGAGTATCACTTTCTTTGGGATCTCTATATTATAGATATTTCTAGCTTTGAACTAATTATGGTTATGGACTGGTTATTATAATACTGTGCCCACATTGATTTTTATCGTAAGAGAGTGAATTTTACATCTCTTAAGGGTGACAACAATATCCACTATAGAGAGTGGGATATCTAGGTAGGCCATGCAGGGCCAGTTCATCAGCAATTGGGAGAGATCATAGCCCATGTTTCAATTCTTTTATTGGAAAATAGAGAAGTAAAGCATGGTATCATTATACTAGTATTGGATCAGTTTCAGGATGTGTTTCCTGAATACTTATCAGGGCTGCCACCTGAGAGAGATGTGAAATTTAAAATTGATCTGATGCCTGTGGATGAGTTAGTTTCTATTACATAATATAGAATGGAAACTATAGAGCATTAGGAGATCAAGAATCGGCCAGAGGAGTTGAAATATAAGGTATTTATCTGATAAAGTACTTTGCCTTGAGGTTCACCAATTTTTTTCTAAGAAGACTAATGGGACTCTATGCTTGTGTGTCTACTACCTGAAGTTGAACTAGATGACTGTGAAGAACTGGTATCCTCTTTCTTGTATCTATGATATATTCAACTAGTTTAGGGTAGCTTGTGTATTCCTAAATATTTACATGAGATCAAGGTCTCATCATTTGAGAGTTTCAACTTTTGATATAACAAGGAATGATTTCAGAAGTAGGTATAGCCTCTATGAGTTCATTGTAATGTCATTTGGGTTGAGGATTTCACTAGTAGTGTTTATGTACTTAATGAAGTGAATCTTCCATCCATGCATAGATCAGTTTGTGCTATTGTTTGTGGATTGCATCTTGGTGTACTCCAAGATCCATGATGATCATGCCCAATATCTTGACATCATCCTAAGTATACTAAGATACCATCAGCTATACACCAAGCTATCTAAGTTTCAATTTTGGATTGATCAGGTACACTTCTTGGGTCACATCATCTCAAAGGAAAGTGTGTCGGTGGACCCAAATAAGATGCATACATTGGTTTCTTAGGAGCATCCCAAGAATGTGTTCGATATATGTAGCTTTTTGGGGTTAGTTGGGTATTATCAGAGATTCATCCAGGAATTTTTCCCATTTAGCTATTCCACTTTCAAGCTTGACTAAGAAGGGGATAGAGTTTGAATGGTCATAATCTTGTGAGATTATTTTCTAGGAGTTAAATAAGAGTTTAACATCAGCACCAATATTGATCATACATGATCCAGGTGAGGAGTACATGGTGTATTGTGACTCTTTTGGGATATGTCTTCGACCGGTGTTGATGTAGGGAGATTGAGTTGTGGAAAACGGGTCTTAGTAGTTGTGGCCCCATGATAGAAACTACCCTATTAATGACATCGAGTTGGATCTAGTGGTTTATGCTTTGAAATGTTGGCAACATTATCTGATGGGTGAAAAGTTTACTATGTATATGGACCACAAGATCTTAAAGTATATATTTTCATAGTGACATTTGAATCTTTGGTAGCAGAGATGGGTTGAGTATGTGCAGTATTTTTATTTTGAGCTAGCATATGATTGGGAAGGTAAATAGTGTGGCTGATACTTTAAGTAGGAAAAATCAGACTTAGGTGGTTTAGGAGTCTAGTGCTGAGTAGAAGATGATGAATTTACTGACTAAGATGTATTTTGTGGTTCATGAGAGCTAGGAAGAGATGACTCCTATATTATTTTCAGTGGAGTATACACTTTTGAGGTAGATCAAGGATAAAAATTATGAGGATCCAGAATATTTGACCTCGAGAGAAAGCCTTAAAGGTGGGGAGACACCTTCAAACTAGACCATATATGAGGATGAGATCATCTATGTTTGGAATCAGGTTGTTGTGCCTACTAGCATACAATATGAGCTTATGTGTGAATTTCATGCCTCGAAGTGGGCGGTACATTTTGGTGTTACCAAAATGTACATGACCTATGATGATAGTTTTTGTGGTTGAGCATGAAAAAGAATATAATAGGGTTTGTGAAACGATGTTATACCTGTCAGCGGGTGAAGGCTGAGCATCAATGACCTGGTGGTTTACTACAACCATTTTCCATTCCGAAATGAAAGTGGGATGAAGTTACTACAAATTTTGTGGTGGGTCTCTTTAGAATACCTTAAAGGAATGAAACAATCTAGGTGATTATGGATCAAATGATGAAGGTAGAACACTTCTTATCAGTATGAGAGACTTTCTCAATGGAGTAGTTATGAGAAATGTATGTTCGGAAGATAGTTCATCTTTATAGAGTGAAACAAACCATTGTTTCATACTAAAACTCGCATTTTACTTTGCACTTATAACATGGATTAAAAAAGGAACTTGGTAAAAAGGTTTATGAAATTATAACCATAGATAGATGGGAAGTCAATGATTACTATACAGGTGCTTGAGGATATACTATGAGCATGTATTATTGACTTTGGAGGGTCTTGGGAGAAACACTTGGGTTTAGTGGAGTTTACCTATAACAATAGTTATCAAGTAACTATTCAGATGACACCATATGAGAAACATTATGGTATTCCATGCAGATCAACTCTATGTTGGATGAAGACTGGTGAGTCAGAGTTATTCAAACCGAGTATCATGTAGGAGATATGGAGTAGGTACAACTGATTAGAAAGCATATGGATATGGCTCAGAGTAGACAGAAGTTGTATACTGATAGATGATGATGAAACCTATAGTTTACATAGGGTGATCATTTATTCCTTCAAGTGTTTCCTAGATTAGGTCACCACAAGATAGAGAGGTAGGGCAAGATAGCGCCCAGGTTTGTTGGACCATTTGAGGTTGTGGAGAGAATCGGGCCGGTGGCACACTGATTGGATCTTCCATAGAGATATAGTAATATAGTGATGTTTTTTACGTTTCACAAATATGGAAGTATCACCAAAAAAACTTCTCATGTTATCTATGTGGTTGAGGTTTATCTTGAGTTAGATGTGTCCTATGAGGAGCATTCGATACGTGTGTTGGATCGTAGGGAGAAAGTGTTGTAGGGAAAGACCATGCCGATAGTTCAAGTATTGTGACAATATAGACATGTTTAGGAGGAAACTTAGGAAAGGGGAGAGGATATGAGGGCTTAATGGATTGATCTTTTTGACTTGAAATCTTAGAGACTCATGGGAGTATAGATTGAGGATGAGCTATTAGAAGGTGGTATATTGTAAAACCTAGAACTTTTCTAGAGATGTATTGGGCTCATTTTAAAGTATTCTTTTGCCTTGTATTGATTTATTTTTGTTTTGGTTTTATCTTGGGGTGTATTTGGGTTAAATTTTGAAAATTTGGAAGGAAATGGGCAAGTGCATAGTTGGCGCATAGTTTTCCCAAACCATGCGCCCCATCCAAGCAAACCGTGAAACCTTAGACAATGGGGATTTACATGGTTAGAATAATGTTTGTAAAACCATGATTCTTAAAAGTAGAAACCATGAACCCTACTATAGGTGCACGATTAGGTTTATAGTGAGGAGAAACCGTGCATCCAGAGCTAAAAACCATGCATATAGGATTTAATTCCACTTAAAATTATTAAAATATTTTATGAGCCCCTGTTTAATACTCATGAACACCCTAGCTTGACCCATAATTGTTTTCTCTTGATGATAAATCCTACTAGAGGGATACTAAGGCTATCTGACCTCTGTTCTTGGTGATTCAAAGCTCTATTGGTAGATCTTCACCTCTTCGGGTATGTGGTTTCTTCCCGAATGATCTTATGTTCTTCTCCCATTATTTTGTTGGGATGTTCCTTCTTATTTCAGTTATATCAAAACTCGGTTTTGTGGATCTAGATCTAGGATTGTAGATTTAGACAAAATTTAAGATATCTTGATTTATTTGATCTTGTATTTAGGTTTTAGATCTATATTTCATGCTATGTCATTATTCAGTCAAAATTGGTGATTTCTATTGGGTGATTGTTTGTCAACAAGTTGAGGTAGGGTGCCAATAATTCAAATCCCATAGTCTTGATTGAAATTATGTGTATGTAACTATAGGATGAATATTTTATGTTTATAAACTTATTTATTAATTGAATTAATTAATTTGGCGAATTAATTAATATAGGGAGATGTGATATTGGGGATATTTAATATTATATATTTGAGATAATTATTTTTTGAATTAATTATGAAAAATGAGATAGTTGATTGATATAATTAATTGATTAGTTAATTATGATTTATTAAGAGTTTTTAATTGAAGTAATCAATTGTTTAATCAATTATAAAATATTTATATAGTTAATTTGAGATAATTAATTGTTGAATTAATTATGAGATTTCGATTAAATAATTATTGAGTTAATTAAATGGATTATTATTCTTAATTAACTGGGTAATTAATTAAGAGGAATTATGTGATGAATAACTATTGAATTAGTAATGAAATTAATATGGATAATTAATTGTTGAATCAATTGTATGAATTAATGAATAGTAATATTTTCATTAAATTTGTGTGAAATAATGAATGGAAACAAGGTCATTAAATTGTGTGAATTAATATATGGTAATATGGTCATTCAATTGTGTGGATTAATGAATGGTAACATGGTCTGTCACAAACCAAATCTGTTCGCCGCCCAAACTGGCACCAAACCCAGCCTGTGACATGACCCGAAGGGCGTTCCCTATCCCCACGGGCTGGCACAAGTGCCCGAGTATCATTTATTTTGGTTTGGGAACGATTAACCCAAATATGAAGTCATAAACCATTAAAAACAATCAATAAACTGAATCTGAAAATTCATACCAAATGATGTTTAAACAAAAACCAGAACTGAATACACAGGTTTAGATTCAATACAAAAGGTCCAAAGACACAATGGAACAGAAACAAAATAGCCCCATGGACTCCACATGACAAGGGGTCGTCACCCCCAAGTCGTCTCCACTACTCCGCCCCAAGGATGAGGACTAACACCCTGAACCGCCATCACCCTTAGCCTTTCCTTTACCTAGGTCAAAAAAAAGGTATACTTACACCCAAGGGGTGTAAGTAGGGTGTGAGCCTAAGCCCAATAGGATACCACCCTATGATTCCAAGGTGCATGCAATACAAGGTGAAAAAGCAAGCAGTTTTAATATGCAATTAAAAGCGGTGAAAAATTCCACAAAATGAAACTTTAAATTGAAAACATTTTTCAAGATAAAACTTTCAGAATGTTAACACATTTAAATAGGAATATTAGATACTACATTATAATTCCAAATACACCCAAAAACAAGGGCAAATACCACAAATCCACTGAGCAACAAAACCGGGAACACCCCTAGGCACTAGATAGTCTCAGGCCCCATGTACCTCGTACCTCAGTGTAATGTAACCATAGTAAAATCCTTTCTCGTGCACGAGCCACTAGTAGGGAACATACCCATAACCTAGTGGTCCCCAACCATCATCCACATAGTTTAGTTAGAGTTGTCGTTATCCAAATGCTAAGTGAAACAGGGACAAAACCCATCCGGTCCACTAGCCGTACTAGTACAAATCTGCCCCACCTAGGTACCCGGGCTTCCCCCTTTGTGCTCAAACAATTTCAGGATTTAACACACAACCATTTTAATGTAAAACACCACTACTGGTCACATACACCAAATACAATAGCTATCTCATTTTATACCTCTTAAAACACACAACAAACACTTTGAATTTGAATAAATCAATTTCACAAAATCTCATGTAGTTTTGCACACAAAACCCCTTAAGAAACCCACTTGTACACGATGTTCACAATTTTAAGTTACCAAAAAAGTAAAGGCAGCCCAATAAATATCAATTAAAACAACAAATCAATTTTTGGGAATCCTCATGTTAAACAAGAAGTGTTCTCTTTGTAAAACCTTAATTTTCACACAAAAGTGGAACCAAAACTTCACTTTCTTTACAAGCACAATTAAAACTCATTATTTGCAGCAATTACCAAAGGGGATAAACATTATAAACAGTGTTTTATGCCTTATTAAATATCAATAAAAACAACTAAGTATTTATAGGGCATCCCCAAATAAACAAACAAAACACTTCTTTGGAAAACCCCCAATTTCACACCAAATTGGCATTTTAAATTCAATTGCAATGGAAACATCATTAGAACCAATTTTTTAGCAATAATAAAATTATATAAATCTGAAAATATGATAAATACAGCATGCTAATAAACAAATATTTCATCAACATTGGAATCACCTACCAAATCAAATGAAACCATTGGATCCTTTGTGCGAAAACACAAACGCACCACCGCCGCACCTCAAGAAGGGTAGATCAAACCTAAAAATAGAAAATTGGACCAAGAAAACCCAAGGTTAAACCTTAGGTTCGAACCCCTACCCACTTGTCATTGTTCACTTCAATAAAAAGGGAGGAAACCCTAAAAAAAATAGAATGAAACCCTAATCAATTTGAAAGGGGAAAAGAAATGGACAAACTTACTTAAGAAATCTAGAATGAATCTCCCCAAAAAACTAGTATCTGAAATTTAAAACGGCCAAAACTCAGGGGATGGTCTCACAAGAATTATTAGGTCATTTAGGAATTGGAATGGATGGAAAAGATTAAGAATAGAAGGAGTTATGAAAGGATCAATTTACCTCTCCAAAATCTGGACGATTTCTGAAATCCAGAACGTTTCGATTATTTTAGCGACACTATCGAGCTCCAAATTGTGGGAGGAAGGCATGGGGTCGCGCCTTGGCTTCTTAGGGTCGATAGGGAGGTGGAAGCAACGAAAAATCCATTTTAATGAATAAGATATTAATAAATTAATGAAACAATTTAAAACTGGAAAATGGGCCTTCGGGTTGGCCCAATTCTCAAATAAAAAAAAAAATCCCCCATGCTTATGGATTTATAAAGGCCCCAAATTTAAATTTGGGGTTAATATATCAGGGGAGAACAATTATGAGTTGGAATGAGTCAAAAATATTAAAAATTGAAAAAGTTATAAATGAAACAAAATTTATTTTTAAATCTGGAATTGGGCTCACAGTTTGGCCCAATTCATGAAAACTCACCTATTCTCAATAAAACCTTTGGAAACCACCAAAAAAATCATGAGTGGAAAATAAATTTAAAATAACCCTAAAATAGGTTACGTACGTGACAATTCTCCCCACCTTGAAAACTTTCCGCCCCGGAAAGTCACAGCAAGGTCAAAGCAACAACCAAACCCAACTGAGAAACCAATAGGTACACCCTTGCCAGGTTTCACCCCCAAAGGTCAAAACACCTCCAGTGATCAATGATGGAAGGAATACTGTCACAAACCAAACTTACACCACTTTCCTGAAAAATAAAGTACATTCACCATAATCCCAAATGAAAACTCCTCAAATACAATCTGAACAATACTCAATCAATTTACCCAAAAAAAAACAACAACATTGAACAAGGTTACACTTCCCTACTATAACTAAACCATTGGAAACTCTCCAATATCAATGTTTACCCAATGAATATGTAGGTAGTTAGATATCTTCGAATGATAATACCTACTTCCCAGACAAGTCCAAAGAAAAAAAATATGAGTTACTCGTATGAAGAGACACAAATGGGCTCCCCACCATAAGAGACAACTTAAATTGTTTTCCCGAGATAGAATCAAGACACTAATAGTGGGAGGACCAAACATACTCTCTAGTAAAAGGGATATACTTCCATTAAATGTTTATGAAGGAATATTCATGAGAATCATAGTGGGTCTCCCCACCATAAGAACTGACCATCTTAAACGACCAGCATGGGCCGACACAGAAAGACCCAAAAAGAAATCAAAGATTTAGGAAGGGCACAGGATTAGTCTGCATGGTTTGGGAAACTGTGCACTAACTATGAATATAATTCTTTCTACATGGCTTCCTAGCACACGACCACTACTAAACGTGCACAAACTATGTGCTCAACCATGACGAAACCATAGGTTTGAACTATTCCCATATTTCATACTAAGGATAGGACTTTGTACAAGGGTTTAAATGGCCCTGGGATTTTCCCTGACTACGAGCCAGCTTCTCTCCGAGACCTATGGCTGGATCTCAAATGATTGAAGCATCTTCGGCCTCGTAGTTAATATTTGGAAACCCACTGAATGAGAATTCTTCTTTTCGGTGCCACCAAAAACTACACCGCAGTCCCAAATAAGTTTTCTAGACATAACACATTCCAAACTCACTTTACCTTATCCCGATATTTCACTGAAACAAGGGCTGAGAAGATACACACACATCACAACTTGTTTCTTCAGGTGAGAAACAATATAAGTAAAGAACACCTACACTCACATTCCTCTAAAATAGATGATTTTGAAGTTTTTCCAAGGGATACATTTGCCCAACATAATAGGGACTCTCAGAGGATTTCACTACTTTCACCTATACAGTCAATCGAGTACATGACATCATAAGGCATCACCAAACATGACCATTTCAACTGATATAAACAATTCATGGAGAGGGACCTTATACAACATCCCCAAACAACACACAATTCTAGAAAGTGGCCACAATATCCTATCGTGACCATATTTCCCACACCAGTGGTTTAACATGAATTAATGCATCAAAGAAACTTTGAAGAACCCAAAGGTCCTCTTAGACACCATCGAGACACTCATCCACACTTACAACCAAAGAACACTTCCACCTTCGATGAATCATGAAACATTAGAAACTATGGTTTCTTTCAACCTTCCACAATAACTTTACCACTACAAGAGGATCCAAAAATCAACAAAATGAATGGGTGTAGACTCAATCAACAATGATCGATAAAATATTCCTTATATTGATCAACTGGAGGATTTTCCAATGGCGAAAAAATATGGATTGCACTTCAGCTGTGCATTAACCCTTAATGGGGGCATACCTTATCCAATGAGAGAACCCAAGGACCCAACCAATCTGGTCCATAAGTCAAAACATGCCTCAAACCAGATCCAAAAACATGAAGGGAACCACCGTATAGGCATCCCAAAACATTTTTCAAAATAGACCACTAATCGTCCCTATAACACAGCTCACCGACCAAACACAAACCCAAAACACAGTTCAAACAGGAGGGGTTCTTGGACTCGAAACATCCCACAACATCAACATTATCAAAAACCCATAATAAAAACTATACCAAACTATTCATCAATACTTCATGTTTTTCTTTAAAACTATTTCTTTGAAAACAAACGGTTTTGCAGTAAGAGTATCCACCAATGGTACCCCATGGGCCTCACACATGCATGTTTTTGTGTCACACCGGGCACCCTCCTCATAACCATACCAGCACTCATCCAGTCATGCCATCAACCATCCATCATCCCATATAACCCCATGCATGTGGTCACACATGGAAATACCAAAGGGTAAAACAAAAATTCCTTCCACTTTTCAAAAACAAAATGCTCAACCAACCCAACCTTTTTCTCAAAACTGCTAACAATGAGATCAAAATCCCAATTCACATCTTACAAAACATTTCATAAAGACACAAAAATTTGGAAAAGAACCCACATTCAAGATATTCATATCAATATCAAAACATCTCACCCCATTAAAACATTGTTTTATTATTTAGAAAACTCTATTGGAAACACTTTTCAAAACCAACTTTAATATAGTTCCTTATTTCAAAAGAGGTGTAAGCACACCATTTTAGATTTCAAAACAATTCTGAAAATTCAATTCCTCAATTTCATAAACCGAACCATTCCCTCTTTATTTGAAAATCATTTCATAAAAACTTTACGCTTATTAAAACCAAGTCACCAGAAAACCAAAGTGCCAGGATTTCAAAACTAAAGCACAAAACAATCTGAGAGGAAACTAGTTTCAATGGGTGACTTGGAAATATGGTTGGAAGCCATATTTCAATCACTCCACTGTCACAGAGAGTGTTTTAGGGAATATCCCTAGCTTCACATGGCTTTCCAGGCCCTGCGAGCTCACTGAGACCATTAACCCAACTCTCTTTTCATTTCCCCTAATCATCATCAAACCAAGAAAACCAAAGGAATTAGATAAATCCCGACTTCCCATGGGGACTCGAATCCTGTCATGAGGTGTGTTGATCAGGAACACTACCCATAACCGAACTACCAAGTCCCAACAATCGTAACTTTATACTATCCTGACTGTTCCCCAAATAACGTGACCCAAAGAGTTAACCAGAACCTCCTCTGATACCATTTTGTCACGAACCAAATCTGGTCGCCGCCCAAACTGGCACCAAACCCAGCCCGTGACATGACCCGAAGGGCGTTCCCTATCCCCACGGGCTGGCACAAGTGCCCGGGTATCATTTATTTAGGTTTGGGAACGATTTACCCAAATATGAAGTCATAAACCATTAAAAACAATCAATAAACTGAATCTGAAAATTCATACCAAATGATGTTTAAACAAAAACCAGAACTGAATACACAGGTTTAGAGTCAATACAAAAGGTCCAAAGACACAATGGAATAGAAACAAAATAGCCCCATGGACTCCACATGACAAGGGGTCATCACCCCCAAGTCGTCTCCACTACTCCGCCCCAAGGATGAGGACTAACACCCTGAACCGCCATCACCCTTAGCCTTTCCTTTACCTGGGTAAAAAAAAGGTCTAATTACACCCAAGGGGTGTAAGTAGGCTGTGAGCCTAAGCCCAATATGATACCACCCTATGATTCCAAGGTGCATGCAATACAAGGTGAAAAAGCAAGCAGTTTTAATATGCAATTAAAAGCGGTGAAAAATTCCACAAAATGAAACTTTAAATTGAAAACATTTTTCAAGATAAAACTTTCAGAATGTTAACACATTTAAATAGGAATATTAGATACTGCATTATAATTCCAAAGACACCCAAAAACAAGGGCAAATACCACAAATCCACTGAGCAACAAAACCGGGAACACCCCTACGCACTAGATAGTCTCAGGCCCCATGTACCTCGTACCTCAGTGTAATTTAACCATAGTAAAATCCTTTCTCGTGCACGAGCCACTAGTAGGGAACATACCCATAACCTAGTGGCCCCCAACCATCATCCACATAGTTTAGTTAGAGTTGTCGTTATCCAAATGCTAAGTGAAACAGGGACAAAACCCATCCGGTCCACTAGCCGTACTAGTACAAATCCGCCCCACCTAGGTACCCGGGCTTCCCCCTTTGTGCTCAAACAATTTCAGGATTTAACACACAACCATTTTAATGTAAAACACCACTACTGGTCACATACACCAAATACAGTATCTATCTCATTTTATACCACTTAAAACACACAACAAACACTTTGAATTTGAATAAATCAATTTCACAAAATCTCGTGTAGTTTTGCACACAAAACCCCTTAAGAAACCCACTTGTACACGATGTTCACAATTTTAAGTTACCAAAACAGTAAAGTCAGCCCAATAAATATCAATTAAAACAAAAAATCAATTTTTGGGCATCCTCATGTTAAACAAGAAGTGTTCTCTTTGTAAAACCTTCATTTTCACACAAAAGTGGAACCAAAACTTCACTTTCTTTACAAGCACAATTAAAACTCATTATTTGCAGCAATTACCAAAGGGGATAAACATTATAAACAGTATTTTATACCTTATTAAATATCAATAAAAACAACTAAGTATTTATAGGGCATCCCCAAATAAACAAACAAAACACTTCTTTGGAAAACCCCCAATTTCACACCAAATTGGCATTTTAAATTCAATTGCAATGAAAACATCATTAGAACCAATTTTTGTAGCAATAATAAAATTATATAAATCTGAAAATATGATAAATACAGCATGCTAATACACAAATATTGCATCAACATTGGAATCACCTACCAAATCAAATGAAACCATTGGATCCTTTGTGCAAAAACACAAACGCACCACCGCCGCACCTCAAGAAGGGTAGATCAAACCTAAAAATAGAAAATTGGACCAAGAAAACCCAAGGTTAAACCTTAGGTTCAAACCCCTACCCACTGGTCATTTTTCACTTCAATAAAAAGGGAGGAAACCCTAAAAAAAATAGAATGAAACCCTAATCAATTTGAAAGGGGAAAAGAAATGGACAAACTTACTTGAGAAATCTAGAATGAATCTCCCCAAAAAACTAGTATCTGAAATTTAAAATGGCCAAAACTCAGGGGATGGTCTCAAAAGAATTATTAGGTCATTTAGGAATTGTAATGGAGGGAAAAGATTAAGAATAGAAGGAGTTATGAAAGGATCAATTTACCTCTCCAAAATCTGGACGATTTCTGAAATCCCGAAAGTTTAGATTATTTTCGTGACTCTATAGAGCTCCAAATTGTGGGATGAAGGCATGGGGTCGCGCCTTGGCTTCTTAGGGTCGATAGGGAGGTGGAATCACCGAAAAATCCATTTTAATGAATAAGATATTAATAAATTAATGAAACAATTTAAAACTGGAAAATGGGCCTTCGGGTTGGACCAATTCTCAAATAAAAACAAAAATCCCCCATGCTTATGGATTTATAAAGGCCCCAAATTTAAATTTGGGGTTAATATATCAGGGGAGAACAATTAGGAGTTGGAATGAGTCAAAAAATTAAAAATTGAAAAAGTTATAAATGAAACAAAATTTATTTTTAAATCTGGAATTGGGCTCGCAGTTTGGCCCCTTTCATTAAACTCACCTATTCTCAATAAAACCTTTGGAAACCACCAAAAAAATCATGAGTGGAAAATAAATTTAAAATAACCCTAAAATAGGTTACGTACGTGACATGGTCATTCAATTGTGTGGATTATTGAATGGTAATATGGTTATTCAGTTGTGTGAATTAATGAATGGTAACATGGTCATTCAATTATGTGGATTAATGTATGGTAATATGGTCTTTCAATTGTGTGAATTAATGAATAGTAACATGGTCATTCAATTGTGTTGATTAATGAATGGTAATATGGTCATTCAATTGTGTGGATTAATGAATGGTAACATGGTAATTAAATTATGTGAATTAATGAATGGTAACATGGTCATTCAGTTGTGAGAATTAATTAATGGTAACAATGGCATTCTAAAATATGATATTCTCTGGGCTTGGTTCTGACTCTGGCACGGGTTGAAGTAGGTATTGAGATACAGGTGTCCACAAGAACCTGGGGGTTTATGTGGTTAAATAAATATTTATTGATAATGTGATAACTGTTTAATTATGAATTGTAAGTATTTCTTTATACAAATTCATACACTATTATTTTACTAGATATTGTTTTAGATACCATTGGTGGTGGCCTAATGAGTTGTACTCTCACACTACTTGGGCTTCCTAAATAGTACCTGAATAGATTACATGATTGTAGGAATGGTCAAGGGCAATGGCCCAATGTTAGATAGAAGAGTTGGGATGGAGTATGGATGAGGGAAGCAGACATGGTTCGAGAACCACTTGGGAGTCATTAGTGTCTTTACTTTTGAGTTTCATCTTGAAACTTGACATGTACTCTAGCATGGTATATCTACTATTTGGTTTTGATATTCTATTTCCAGTTTTGGTTATTAGGTGATATTGGAATACTTCTGGTTATGGTTATATATTTGGTTATTTTTTATTTATTTTATGCTAGTGTTTTACTTTAAAAGAGAGGGTATAGTCTCCCCATGATTGATATTAGACCCTCACTTCTAGTCAGCAGACTCTAGAGTACAAAGAGGCGCACCTGAGGTCATGTAGCGGACTAGATCAGGACACCGACGAGTGGAACCCGGGTCAGGACGTTACATCCCAGGAGTAGGAGACAATTACATAATAACCCTTAGGTAATGGATATGGGGAACTTAACCTAATGAAACATTTCCAAGATAAAGAGAATAAGGGATCCCATCCATGTTAAAAAAAGTACACGACATACAGAAGGGATTACACCCATTGTCCCTTGATCCCAGGTCCTTCCTGTGTAAACATCCCGTGTCTCTTGCCCCTATCTATGTAGTAGTACACATAATGTCGGATTCTGGTGTACTATACCCATGTTCCAGTACATGGATCAACCCATGTACTTGTGCCATGTACCAATACACAACTTAGCTTGTGTACTTTGGTCCAATCCATGTCTATGTAGGGGAGTACACTGTATGCTTCAACCCGTGTACTCAAACCCATGTCTGTGTACCCTATAAGGAACACAAAGAGTCTCCTGGGAGAGACCACATTCCATGTGACATGGTCACACACCATGTGATATTTAACTATCTCCCGAAACCCTATTCACCACAAAGGGGGTCCACACGACGTGTGGCTTCGAATTACATGCCTTGTAGTGTGGGTTTTCTTAGAATTATAGATCTAGAATTTTCATTTCCATCCATTCAATAAACCTCATATCTAGATATTTCCTTGCTGGAAAATTGCGAATCAAGCCCTAATGAACATTTCCATATCTAAATAACAAGATTAGGCACTTTGATCCCTTTGAAAATCAGCCACATTTGTCGTTATTTTTTGCACACTGAAGAAAACAAAACCAGGTATTTAAAACTATCTGATAGGATTCCACCCCATCATCACACCACTTTCATGTCATGCTGATTCCAGATCTATGATATCAGATCATTACACCAAGAAATAGGTGTGAAATGATCAATTCATCAGGATATGTCGAACCGCGGTCCAAGTGAAGAATGCCCATGATAAATGAATAATTGGGGGATAAATGAACAATAAAAAAAATGAGGAATGAACCTCAACCAATGTTCATATTGGAATCAGTCCGTCACCATTAGAATAACAATGAAGAATCAATAATCATAAAGTAATCCTCCTGATAAAATCCCCATAAATAAACCCATCTAGGAAGATGACTTATCCAAAAATCAATCTATTAGTTAATTTATTTGTGTTCGTCATAGAAATTAATAATGGGTAAATAATCCAACCAAAAAAATGTCCTGCCTCAATTTTGATTGATCACTGAAAAAGAATGATGTAGTGTCATAGTGGCTGGTGAGATCCTTCTATCCCATCTCGTTCTAGTCATCGATCCTCAATCCGGTCATCAACCATCAATGGAACCTCATTCCATGCTCTCCAATGCCTCTCCAATGATTTGTATGGTTATGTGGCTAACCCTGCAAATTATCTATAAGTGTGTATTTAAATAAAGGGTTAGGTCATTATGTTGATGAAACAAATAAAATATTTTTCAATTAATTATTTTATTCATTTAAATCTTGTGATGAATTTTCTCCAAAAACCCTGTGCCGACCAATGTTAAGTGGATCCTAGGGTAAAACCCACATTTTTAACTTAACGGTGCCCTTATATTTTGGATCTGGGCCCCAGTTTAGAATTTATTCCACTTTTTTAGGAAAATTGCACATGCATACTATTTTAATATATTTCAAAAATTTATTCTGGGAACATTGGGTCTCATAATTGCATTAAATCTTAGTAACTAGTCTAAAAAATAATCCAGAAAATATCCAAAAATAATATATGGAAAATCCGAGTCATTAAAAAACTCATCTCATCTGTTTGAGGGTGTTTGAGTAGACTGTGGTGATAGTCAATCTGGGTTTGAACCTTGGAAAACCAGTCTATATCCAAGATGAAATCGTAAGGCCTCATCATGATGACCAAGATTTCCCATGATAAACTCTCTATACTAAGGAATAGCTCATATTTCTAGTAGATAAATGATATTGAATAAGTGTTCCATATAGGAACTTCAAGTTGGAGCTGTTGTGCTAAAGCCTTAACTGGTAATTTCAGATCTCACACCAAGAGTAAGGAGATGAAGGAATGACTTAAACCTGTGTCTACTAGTACTGAAGAAATAGTATAATAAACATAGAACATACCTATAATCATCTTGTGGGATGATGATTCATAAGAATCCATAACCTGTAGTTGCCCATGACCCCGAACGCTGGCTCCTTGAGCTTGATGTGGGTCACTTGGTGGTGGTGGTGGAAGTAGCTCATAACATCACCCACCACCCACAAGTACTCCTTCAGGATCCCATCCTACTCCTCTACCAACTTCACCTCCCCAGGGGATGCCCTGGCCTTACCTAATAGATCCATGATTAGGTGATTCCTCTATTATGGTGGTCCATCTACTATCTGTTTTTCCTCTATAGTATGTCATGTTGGGAAATCCTGTGCCATGTGACCTCACCCGTCACATGAATAGAACCGTCCCTCTTCGGGGTGCCCTAGTCCTCTATGCGGTCCCTGAATTGGATGAACACATGCCTGAGTTTTTTCATGGGTATGCCTCCTATCACCTGTCAACCACTATAGACGACTCAACCTTAGAATGCTTATTAATGACACCAGCTACATGTAATACCTCATATAGGAAGCTCTCCATCACTAGTTACCTTTCCAATACTCCAGTATATGTGGGTATGCACAGAGGTACCACACTAGCATGTATATCTCTACAGAGACCTTGCTCAAACTTCCGTGCCCAAAAATATCCATCCTGAATCATGTTGGGGGAGTATCACATAACGTTAGTGAACCTCAAAAAGTTATAAAAAACTATCATCCCTCCCTATCATAGCTCCAGTATCTTCTAAATATAAACTGATTTCAAGCATGATGGGTGGCACTCCTTACAAAACAAATGTTGGAAGTTGTTTAATGAGAGTTTCAACTCATCATGCATCTCAGTGACTAGAAAAAACCATTGCTCAACTGCTCTGGGTAAAATAAAGGTTCCTAGTGCAACCACCAGATCAGTCGGTGTCTACATAAGTATGAAAACTTAGATCATTGACTCCAGCCAATCATCCACCACCTGGGGACTTGATTCACTATAGAACCTTAGTGGCCTTTGGTGCTAGAACTTGTGGAGTGTGCTAAGCCTATGCACATCCTTTTCCAGATCTACCAGTACAATTTGTTGCTCGACAGGTAGGGGTGATACTAACTACCTAACTAAAGGAAATATATCATGTGATGGACCCTAAACTAAGTAATTATCACTCAAAGGATCATCAGCATGATTCTGAATTGGTAACCTAGATGAATTTATTTTCATAGGCATCCTAAAAATTTAATCAAGGCATACCACATTCATATGAGAATATATGCATATAGGGAGATGACTCAAGAAGGACTGTCAAAATACTCAATCCTATATGATTCATGTACCAAAATTTTCCCTACATCCCATGTCTTGATATACCAAGTCGATAAGTAGGTAGTCAGAGTCCTAGTAGATAGATACATCAACTGCCACACCACCACCGAATTCCCTGGAATGGAAGCTACACTCGAGACACTTTGACACCATTAACCTAATTTTCTAATAAAACCTCACAAGGGGAAATTACTCTAAAATCATCCTGAGGTCAACCTCCCTTTATCTGTCATGACCTGACCCTGTAGGGCCCACCTACTCGGTGAAAGGATGATCCACAACTACCCAAATCCTACCTCCATAGGTCAGGGGATGGAAACCAGTGCTGAAAGGAATAACTAAAATGGGAGAAATTTTCCTAAATACTTGTACACACATCCCCAACCATCTCTATGTAGAAGTATAGAAGAATGAAAGGAAAATACAGTAACCTATAGAGTAATGACCATAAATGTAACAACCTAAAGGTAATACAATAGAGAAAAACATCATAATTTGAAAAGGAAAGGGAAAAAATATATACCCAACTAGAAAAGATTCCCTAACCTAACAATAAATAGAAAATAAAGAAAATAATGAGATAACTCAGCTCTGGATCTACAAGCCCCAACCAACGTAAGTGGAAAAATCTCTCAGGTATCCCATATGCTCTTTTGTAATCACCTTCGACCTTTCAATCATCTGTATAAGACACGACATGTGCAGAAAAAGCCTATGCAGGAGTGAGTATATACATACCCATTAGGACACCCCAAAAGTTGAAAGAGGAAAGAAATAGGAGACACGATATAAGTAGATAGCTCAACCCATAGTAAGAAAACCCAATACACAAGTATACATATTTAAGCTCATAAAAAAACCCGATTCGAGAGAGAAAAGGGGATCACCATCTCAAAACCCACCCCAGGATGATGAGCCTGCCTAAAACTCCAATGGTCCATAAACTATTACCAACATCTCACTTGTCTATATGAAGAAGTCGTATAGAGGAACTGCACCTTCATGCCACAAGGGAGTACTATATCTGAGTATAGAGGACTCACTTCTTGGTATGACAAGGGAGTACTGTCTTTATGATAAGTAGTTTGGAGGACCCACATTCTGTCACGATAATGGTGTACCATCTCTATGTATGTGCAATAAGTATAGATGACTTGCATCCTGGTACGACAGGGGTGTATCATCTCTATAAATAGAGGACCCACACCATCATGCCACAGTGGAGTCCCAACTCTATGATAAGTACAACAATTATGGAGGACCCACACCTTAGTATGATAGGGGATTACCATCTCCATATACAGAGGGCTTGTGATCTAATTCCACAAGGGAGTACCACCTCTTTGATAAGTAGTGTGGAGGACCCGCACATTGATATAATAAAGGTGTACTTTATCCATGGATAAAGGACCTACACACTTCCACTCCAGTGGAGTACCATCTCTATATCTACTCGGAGAGTATAGAGAACTCATTCCCTGGTATGATAGGGGAGTACCATCTCTATATATAAAGGTCCCACACCCTGATTCCATAGGAGAGTACCACCTCTATCTAAACTCTCTGATGATCTTTCCTGATCACTACCCTCATCGAGCACTACCTAAAGAAGCATCATGCTTGTAACATCTCCCATTATCTCTGAAAAGAAACTTTTTCTATCATCATATTCTATGCAGAAAAACAATTAGGATAGTCTACCCACGGGCTAAAATCTGAGTCCAAATGAAGGATATACGAGCAGTATAAGTTTTCCTAAAAGGAGGTACATGACATGTGGTCCCACTCCACTACTTTGTCATTTCCTCACCAACACATGGATTGATGTCCATATAGTTCTATATGACATGTAAGAGTACTAAAAAACATGTATCAACCACCCGAGGTTGAGCAGTGTTCTCCAGGCTATGCTGGTGTCCTTTGGGCTGTGTCCGTGTACCTGGCCATGTGCCAGTACATGGCGTGTTCCTGGTCATGTTTGTGTTCATGTACTCCCATAGTACACACTATTCATCTAGAACTTAGTCACACAATGTGTGGGGCCCCACATGGCATGTGATATTTAACTCACTCAAAACCCTAGTCCTTGCAGCCAGGGGCTACACGATGTGTTTTCTTCAGACTACATGACGTATACTCAAGTTTTTCACAGAATTACAGATCTATTGTGCGGATCACAAATATACCTCTTCTATCAAAAAACACCTATAGGCTACCCAAAATCAATGGGGAAGGCCTTAATTCATTAAATCAATACCTTCAGTGGTTAGAAATCAGATTTCGATTCTCTCACATGAAGCTCACATGCGTCGTTGCGTCTCTGACGATCTCATGTTGACTCACCAGATTTATGATCCATGGTGGAATCAAACATATCCCACGAAGCATCACAATCCACCCCCAAATCATCAATCCATTCATCACATGAAAATCTTCTAAAAATCTAGGGGTTTGATTGAGCTTGATCCCACTCAGAAAAGTCAAACTATGGTCCCATGGGTCAATGGTAAAAAATCATTAAGAACAATGAGGGAAAAGCACAAAAACGAAGGTGTAACAATCATTGAATAATATTTCTTTACTAAAAAATATAAATTTGAGATAATGGGGGTGAGAAACATGGCATTGTGAAGATAAATTGAATAAATAACTGAAATTAGAAACATTGGATCATGCAAAGGATGTAAATAAGATGCAGATCAAAGAAATAGAATTGATAACACTCAATATTTTAATCATAAGGGGAGGAATCAAAAAATTATGAGTCCTTAATATATTTGTATTGGGAATTGGGTAAGAACATGCTCACCAACAATGGGGGAAGATCTGTTTCATTTGCTGCACATTGGTTCACTTGGATAGGGAAGCTCGTCTTCCTCAATTATCAATTCACCAAAAATGGATGGTAGATACTCCTCTAAATGATCCCAGGGTTATGCATCTAACCCAAATGTTTTTCAATAATAGCATATTTATAGAGGATTTAAGTTTAGATCATTTAAATTAAATAATTAAATTAATTAATTAATTAAATTTAAATGCACCTGCTAACTATCGCTTTATTTAAACATCCCGCACCGACCAAATTTAGGTTGTGCCTATGGTATATGCTACACTCTGAACTCAATAGTTCTCTAATATTTTTTATTCAAGACTTCATTTAGGAGATATTTAATTTTTTCAGAAAAATTTTCTGAGAGATATAAAATATATTTAATATTTTTATAAAATTAATTCCGAGCTCACCGGGCCTCAGAATTACGATGACAAACATGTTTTAATAAATTATGACTTCTTTATGGATTGCATGTATCAATTTCAAACAACTTCTAATCAATCTTATCTAATCTTCCTATTTCTGTAAATAGTTTTTTTTAATTTGGATTTTTTATTTAATTTTTTTAAATTTGTTACCATTATAATCTTTGAATTATAAGGATTCAATTATCATGTGGAATTTTTGTGTGTATTTTAATCTCTAATTTGTGTATAATTTATTTCAATTTCTATATCCATGATTCTTAAATATTGTCTTCAATTCCATGGGATTATTCATATTTAAAAAATTCATACCATTTCTAAGTTTAATCAGCGGCCACCAATGATGAATTGGTTAATAGTGACATCGTTAATTAGTAGTCTATAATCAATAGATTTTAATCAACAGATTGCAATAATGATTGGTTATTCTTTCCATGTTTTCAATGAAATATTTTATATTTAATCATGATACCTTCTATAATGACATGGCTAACATAACCAATCAATCATCATTATTTTAATTTTCCTCTTTTAATTTTTTTTACCTAATTTCAATATATCTACACATAACTATGAAATTTCACTAAATAATCAGTAACATTTTACACTATTAAAGTCATATTCACTTTGGAATTTCATTGACACCACATATAACTATGTATTTTCACTCTGACTATACATGAAATTTCAATATATATTAAATCTCTCATATGTTGTATAACATGCACTTAAAAAATATTAATGGAAAATGGATTCATTAGCCTTTGTAAAGCTCATTTTCCAGTGTTACTATGTACTCTAAATATTAATTCTTATGTATAATTTTTGTACCTATCCTAATCATTTATATTGTTTCTCTTAATTAGTCATCTGATTCCCCTAACTTTTCATTTTTTTATTTTACTGCTACCCATGCTGCTACTTTAAATCATTTCACATATTCCAGATCTGATTTTGGTGTTATCCTCATAGTGAATTAATTATTGTTTTAGATATTAAATTTTAGATTATATTCAATCTAATATTTACATTTAAATTGAACTTTATATTTTATTTTATATTGATGTTTTATTACATTACCATTTTATGGGATTTTAATTCAATATCAGTTTCAGAAAACAATTTATACTACACAACACTTTTTAAATGTTCTATCTTAGTGGGGTTACTATTCTCTCATATCAAAATTATACTTGAATATTTTACTATTTCATTTTTTCTAATTATATTTAAAATTATTTATTATATTAAATCTATAAATTTCACGTTTAATTCTTCAAATTTTTCATTTATACACAATTTAATTTAATTTAAAATTTTATTAATATACTAAGAATCTATATTGTTTCAAATAAATTTTTATTTTTATATACAATACTAATGTATTCTCTGAATTAATTTCTATTTTTTAATTTTATTAAACACAAAGATGAATATTCTCCCGTGACACATGACATGATTGAAATAAATTCGTTCTTTTATGTACTCGTGTCACCACAAACCCTCCAATGGTTCACTCCATCTTCATCCCTTCTTATCATTGGGTGCACCAATCTGACACTTCACTCAGTCTTCATCCCCTATCATCATTGGGTGCTAGATCTTCATCGTAAGGCCTTAAATTTCCTTCCATTGTAATAGTTTTTTCCTAAATCAATTTAATTGACGCCTGATGATTTTTGATTCATGTTGTTCTTTGGTGTTAAATTATTGGTCAGCCCTACGTTTTATATGCACTATTTATCTTTACAATTTCCTTCAATAGGGATCAATCACTGAAATATTCTATAAATATGAGTTTAGTTATGTTCCCTAGTGGTTCATTAGGTAGGATTAATATATGTTTGTATGCATGTATGATTCTTGTTTATTAGATATTTTTTTTAACATAGGGTTTTCTAAGAGTTTGGTCCTTTATGCCTATTAATAGTTATAGTTGTATTGAAACTCTTTATGACATCCTTTACAAGTTCATTAACCTTTGTTTATTAATTTTTGTACTGTACAGATGATCAACACGCTTCAGATTTAGAAAAGCATGTTGGAAATGTTGTTTTCTCTTCTTAATTTGTTTTCACCCATTTTTAACCATTGTATCTTGTGTGCACAAGCACACACACAGAAAAAATGTATTCATAGATATATGGATATAGTTTCAATCCTTGAATGGACCTGCATGAAATTCTTTTCCTCCACATTTTATTTTGTGTTTTTTCCTATCAGGTGGCGGTCTATCGTTTAGTTTTTTTACCTAAATGGTTTCATTTCATTTTCCTTGAGCTTATGTGTAAAATTTTCATTTCATTTCCATGAAAATCTACCCCAAGATCATATGCATCACTTATTTTAACATTTTATTCTTAATACATAGAAACCTTTAATTGATGGTCTTTATGGTGACTACTAGATATCAATTTTCAATGCATCTTTTGACAGTGATGATGCGCATAAGGATAAAAGGCATAAAAAATCCAGTTTTAATCCCATGCTCTTTATATTAATTACTATTGTTTCTAACCAATATGGTCTTTATTATCCAATTGTATGATAAAGCTGTGTCCGGAAAGTTAAGATGAAGATGAATATAAAGATGAATAAACAGAGAAGTATTAAATGGAAATATCCAAGAGTGTACATTTTTCATTTCATCATGTAATGCATCTTATGCTGGGTTCATGGTGGAACTTATCTCATGGTGAAATGATATGATATTTCCTATGAATATGGAATATACCACTTTCATGTGGTTTTAAAATTTGACCCAAACAAAGAATATATCCTTGAAAAATTTAATTTAAATTTTGATAATGTGAAATATTAACATATTTATGAAGAATTTATGGGTGTAATTCCACATTAGATTGATAAAGATTGAATATTGAAAGACGAATCATTATTTTCAAAAGCTTGATCATTTATTTTACAAGGATTTTTTAAGCAGATGGACCGACCCTGTTGAAACGCGCGGCCGATTGTCGCCTATCGACCGGTCAAAGTTCTGGTGCTCTGCTAATGTGTATAGCAGCACTCGAGTTGAATCCTCGACGATGATACTTTGAAATAGTCGTTTGTTTTTAGTTGAATGTATTCTGATTGGGGGGTTTTGATTACAGAGCTTAATTTAAATGACTAATTGATTATGATTGATTTAAGAAATTGATAATGATTGGGGTGAGTTCATTATTAGGGAGTTAAGCTTGTGAAATCCTTGAGCTTTGGTTTATATTTCATTTAAATTAACACCCACTTCACAAGTTGACATCGATTAGAATTCTTAAGTGTTAAAGCTTTAATCCAAGCCTTAACTTAACTAGGATTATACAATGAATCAGTACTTGTTTATGGTAGTGTATTCATGGTTCCAATAATCCATGGAAACCGCATGCTAAACAAAAGATGCCATTAATCCATCACATATTAAGTCCAACATACACAATGTTAAATTAATGAATACTCATCGAGCAAATACTCTCAATAACTTAACATACCCAGATTTTGACTAACCCCAATGAGATATTTACTCAGCCATTTGGGTGATTAGTAATCTTATTATAATGATTATGATGATAAATTAAGAAGATAAGAAAAAGAAAGGGATAAGAAAAGAGTGGTACGTCGACACACACACACACGAACAATGATGATAATTAAAAACGAACTTTCGATTAAATGAAGAAGCTAAAGAAGGGAAGGGGATTGAACTGAATTTAAACTATTTTAAGAACATAAATATTAAATTACAGAAGGTGGATGAGAATAAGAGATATTTAAGAATAAACTTGCATTAAAACAGAATTACAAAAGAAATGACTTACAAAATTACAAAAATGAAGAACACAAAATTAAGTGAAAACAAAGAGAGGAGGAATGGTCTCTCAAGTAAAAACAAGAGTATGGAAGGTCCTCCCAAGCCTTTTTCAGGGCCTTGGTACTTCCAATAAATCCTCCTTTTCTCTAAAATGCCAACCCCTTTGAAAGGAGAGGAGGGGATGTATTTATAACCAAAGGTGGTGGACTGTTTACATTCCAGAAATATTCCTTCACTTTTCTCGCATATATGGACATCAAGAAAGCCGAATCTCGATCCATCTCCTTCTTTAATGTTGTATATAATAAAGTTCTCCGACAACTCTCAAAATTTGGAGTCATTTTGACTTAAGGATCAAAAGTTATGGCTGCTTGATTAATCAAAGTAAAACTGTCCATTTCAATCCGGTATTTTTGAATTCCATAATGTGAAAGGGTTTTTAAATATGAATATGCCTTCAAATCCGAATGGTTTCTTCAACAAAGTCGTCCGCCTGTATCTCCTCTTTCACACTGCAAAATATCAGCTCGATTTGATTCTTACATCATGAGATATGTCATGAATACTATAATGATTTTAATTCTCGTCCAGAATGTTGGGATGGACTTCAAAGCATATGTTGTGACCCATGTTCTTAGATGTGGTCCATGAAATTTTTATACAAGACTTCTTGAATTGTCCCCCAAACTATGGTGGAGAATAAAAGAATTTGTACTTCTTCATGTAGCCTAGTAAATCAATCTTCATGAATAGTCCAGTTTTTTCACAGATTCTTTGGTCTTGTTTGTGAGGACCATATGACCCTTCAAATGGCCGAATTGGCTCATGGTACCTTCTAATGAAATGTTGTATATTGAAATTAGAATCCTAAAAAAGAATAACCACACAATTTTGATCATTATAGTGATAGTTATTATGAAAATAGTAAACTAACACAATTGGACTACTTCTAAAAATGCTCAAAAATTATACTTAATATTAAAACATTAATATTTCACACAAATTATGCACATTTCATATAAAATCAGTAAAGGGAGTATATAATAAGTCATGAAAATATTAATAAAATAAACTCCCCCACACTTATCTTTGTGCATGTCCTCATGTGCAACAAATATAAAAATATGACAAAATCATTTTTACTCACCAACAGATATTAAAATTTTGTTTTCTCCAATCAGGGGAGGCTTAGACTATTTCACTCATCCATTTTGAAATACAACACAAGTTTTTACAGAAACAATGTGCCAAAACTAATTAATTTTTTCATGCTCAAATTTAGAAATGGAAAATGTGGACACTCACAACTCACACCTCTCATGATGATAAAATTTATTTGTGGAGGTTCACTCTTTTACCAACCAAAAGTGAAAATATTAGAGTTTGAAAAGAGCTCTCAGCTTACAATCCCTATCCAAAGTGAAAAATAATAAAGAGGTCTTTTTAAGGTGTTTTTCTGTGGCTAGGGTATGGTAGGAATATAATTTCCAAAAGAGATAAGAAGAGGGTTAAAATACCAACATAGAAAAAGCAATGCACATTTTTTTGAAATAAAACATGGAAGAAAATGAAAACACATATTTACAAAGGAATGATTGTGTGAAGAAATACACAATAGAGGAATACAATATGAAGGTACTGAGAAGATGAAATATTTACAAAACACAGAACTTCTCCCAATAATAATATAATGCAAGTGTTCTTATTATTTTCCTTTTTTTCTCTTTGTTTTTTCGAAAGTTGAACATGGAAAAGATCTCACACTCATAACCCAACCCACGATTGATCCCCTAAAAACACTAATTGTAATAGTTATAACAAGATCAAAGGTTGAGGAAGAGTAATTTTTGAACTACCCAAGACACAACCCATTTTTTCATTTTTTTTTTGATTTTTTATGGTGATTTTTTTGAATATTTTTTAACACTTTTCAATATCATTATACAATAAATTCACTGATTGACAACCTCCCCCCCACACTAAAATGTATGATTGCCCTCAAGAAGATGATAACACACTAGAAAGTAGGGAAATGATACCCAAAAATGAAATCCATTCCCCCCCCCACACTTAAATTTCAATAACTTATGCAATGAAAATCCATGTTGATATTGGGTGGGATAAGGTATTGGGATTGTAATGTGGCTATCAAAGAAAATGCTTTCATAGGCTCAAAGGGGATTTCAAAAGGAGGATTAATGTAAGGTAAATGGGAGGATATTTGGCTATTGTGATTCTCATGTGGTTCAGAAAATTCCTCTATCATATTAATACACACTAAGGTAGTAAATTCAGCTCGAAGGTCCACAAAATCAAGACTCAAAAATGGGGGTGAAAACACACATTTTGAAAAGATGGCCATAGGTGGCCTTGGCATGAAAGCAAATGTTGTTCCTCACGGTTCAAGACAAGCATTTTCCAAATAAAAAATTGAGCATTCAAAATTTGCTAATTTTGACACAAATTTTTTTATCCAAAGTCATGATGAAAATACAAATTTTTTGAGATGAAAACATGTCTGTTAACTCCCAAAAATGGTTGGACAAAATTTCAAAACTCGATGGAGAGTAAGCCTGAATATTTAATTTTTTATATTTTTTTAAGTGATTTTTTTCTTGGTTTTTTTAGTTTTTTAGGTTTTTATATTTTTTTGTTTTTTTATAAAGATACACCCACACAAAAGAGAAAGTGAAAAAGAAATTTTTTGATAAAGAAAGTGGTAAAAAAATTTAAGAGAGAGGAAAAAGAAGAAAGAGGTGGGGAGAGGAAGAGATAGAGAGAGAGTCAAAGGGAAAGAGGTGCCCCTGGTTTGGATTTGGTGGGATTCCATCTCCATCTAGTGGTGGGTCGAGTACAGAAGTTGGGGATCCAATGGAAGTCGATGTGGTTCTAGGATTGTGAGATATTACCTGAAAAAGAAAAATCATTATTCATATAATGAAAAACTAAAAAGAAATTGAAATTTCATAAAAGTAAAAGAAAACATGGGTTGCCTCCCAAGAAGCGCTGCATTTATTTGTCTACAGCTGGACAATTGCAGTGGACTACCCATAGTCTGACGGTGGCCATCGTATTTTCTCAACTTTAGTGTGCTTCTAGAAAAACTTTCTATTTGGGAGGCCTGATGATTCATTGGATAATTTCATCCCATCCTTGTTGGTGTGATTGCAATTCAATGGGGTTGGAAAGAGAATATTTCTATCCTCACATTGATCTTCAACATGAGGAATGATTTTATCCACAAAGTGATGGTTTTCTATTCTTGGAAATTTCGGAAGATGGATCAATTCTGATGGTTCATTTATGTAAGGATCAGATAACACAAAATCAGAGTATGAGATCCCAATTGTTTTTGACTCATTTATTTCATCACTTACCGATGTAGAGTAATGAGAATCAGTGGAGTCATAAGACTGAATAAAATTTTCAATATCGTTTATTTCAATGTTTTTCTCCAAAGAATGGTCAATTTCAACCTCACCAGTGATCAATTTATTAATTAGGGTACAAATATCACAAACATCACTACCATTATAACAATATAAACACATTGGTTCAGGGTTCACTTCACATATAACACAATTTTCAGAATCATTGATAGGAAAGGATGAATGTGGGATAATCTGATCTAAATTAAAAAATGAGCATTCTAGTTCATTTTCCTCATTACCATCCCTATTGGAGCATTGGAGGTCAGAGGTGAGATGAGATTCCAAAGAGTTTTCAAGATCCTTTAGATCAATAGAGTTTTCATTTGTAATATCAACATCAATTTCACCATTAATCACTTGGTTAATGAGGATTCAATATTCACAAACGACTTTGTCATTAGAACATGAAGAAAATAGTGGATTGGGGTTCAATTGAATCTTAGAAGTGTCCTCAGAAGCATGGATTGAGAATGCAGAGTGATCCTTAGATGGGTATCACATGGCTTGGAAAATGTTTAACTTGACCAGTTGGTCACCAAATTCCATGGATAAGATGCCAGAATGGACATCAATCTTGGTTCTCACAGTCATGAGGAATGGTATTCCAAGAATTAGGGGAGATCGAGAAGAGTTCGTCTCACCTTCAATGTCAAGGACATAGAAATCATCAGGGAATATAAGATCATTGACTCGGACAAGGACATCCTCAATTATTCCCTCAGGACTGGTTGTGCTTCGATTGGATAACTGAATGACAACACCCGTTGGGTGCAGGGGACCTAGACCAAGGTTGGAGAATATGGATTTGGGCATGACATTAATTGAGGCTCCTAGGTCTATGAGTGCATCATCAAAGTTCTAACATCCAATTTGGCATGGAACCGTAAAGGTCCCTAGATCTCTGCACTTTATGTGAATAGACTGCTGGGTGGAAACATTTTCGAAGGTCCTAAGTTGCCTCTTGTGGGTACACGACTCCTTAAGAAACTTGGCATACTTAGGAATTTGTTTTATGGCATCTGAGAGGGGAATGTTGACTTCAACAAGTCTAAACATGTCAAGAATTTCAGGATCAGGTTCAAATGACTTCCTTGTCTTAGAAATAGCTTGAGGAAAAGGAATTGGGTTCCTAAGTGGAATGGAAGGAGGTGATAGAATGGATTCAGATTCCTTTTAAATTTTCCTTTTCTTTTAATTTTCTAGGTCAACATTAAAAGGAGGTTTTGAGGATTTATCTTGAGTCATATCAAGTTGCTTTCCTGATCTAAGTGCAATTTTACTTACATTACCCTTGGGGTTGGGTAATGGTTGAGCTGGGAGTTAGGAAGAATTTGATTGTTGTTGCGGGCTTAGGTGGGATGAAAGTTAACCTATTTGAGTTTCAATGTTTTTAAGGCTAGAACGGGTGAAGGAGGAAAGATCTTCCACTGCACTTTCCCATGGTTTCTTGGAAGAAGAGGCTTGTCCCGGATTGGGATTGCCTTGATTTTGGTTCTTGGGAAATCAATTGTATTGGTTTTGGAATTGGGAAGGCTCACTAGGATAATGGAATCTAGGAGGAGGATTTTTCCTTTAAGGTTGAGGAACAAAATGATAAGGTTGATGGAAGTTACCACCACCTTGACCATATTGGAATTGGTTTGGGTTTTGAGGAGGGAATTGAGGGGGATGAGAGACGGGATTACCATACCTCAGGACTTGGTTATATGAAGAAGAGAAGGCCTCAGAGTGAGGTTGGTTGAAGTTTCTAACAAACTGACCTAATAGTTTAGGGTTGGTGTTCATTTGAGCATATGCTACATTGAGCTCCATTGGTCCAGATGAATCGGATTGATCCTCTTGAAGTTGTGGACATGTGTCATTTGGATGAGATGGAGAGTTACAGATTCCACAGTTTTTGATAGGTCTAGGAAACATTGATTGCGGAGAAGACGAGGTTGGGGATTTGGTAGCCACAGCTAGTTGTCACACAAGACCAGTAAGTTCACTCATCCACTCAGTCATTTTTTTCGGCTCAATTGATTGATTATCTTGGGCTTGTTTGAATTGATCATGTGCTCGAGTATGGAATTGTTGTGTGTTTTTAGCCATGTTACTTATGAGATCTATTGCAGCTGCATGAGTTTTATCAACAAGAGCACCACCACTTGCAGCATCTATGAGAGTTCTCTCCATAGCAAATAACCCCTCATAGAAGTATTGGATCAAGAGTTGGTCAGGGATTTGATGGTGTGGCCAGGTTGCAACAAGATTTTTGAACCTCTCCCAGTACTCATGGAGTGATTCACTTGGGAACTGACTGATACCACTTATTTTTTTTCGGATAGAAGCAGTACGAGAAGAAGGAAAGAATTTCTCTAAGAAGAGTCGCTTCATGTCATTTCATCTGATTATAGAACCAGGAGGAAGGTAGTAGAGCCATGACTTAGCAGTGTCAGCTAGGGAGAAAGGGAATGCTCGAAGTTTTATTTGTTCTTCAGAAACCCCATGAGGCTTCATGGTAGAGCACACCACTTGGAACTCTTTAAGGCGGAGATGTGGATCTTCACCGGCTAGCCCGTGAAAATGAGGGAGAAGATGAATCAAACCTGATTTGAGTTCGAAGTCAGATTCTATGTTTGGATATTGAATACCAAGAGGTTGGTAATTCATATCAGGGGCAGCGAGTTCTTTAAGGGTTTGTTCCCTATGATTGGCCATTTCAAATTCAACTGGTTGGATGAGGACTGGTTCTTGAATGAGTTGATTATCTCTTATGTTCCTACTAAGTTGGCGAAGTGTTCGCTCAATTTCAGGGTCAAACAAATCCGAGGGATTGTTTGGAAGGCTATTGGGAATTCATATAGATTCTGGAAGAAAGAAGAAGACGGGTTTTTCATTGTATTTTTTTCGTTTATGATTTTTAAGAGGAAGACGGGTTTTTCTTTGTGTTTTTTTTTCAATTTCTTTTTAGAAATTTTGTTTATTTTTGGTTTTTTATTACAATAACCAGAAACTAACGAATAATTAAATCGCCATCCCCGACAACGGTGCCATTTGAAATGCACGGCCGATTGTCACCTATCGACCAGTCAATGTTCCGGTGCTCTTCTAATGTGTATAGCAGCACTCGGGTTGAATCCTCAGCGATGATACTTTGAAATAGTCGTTTGTTTTTTGTTGATTGTATTCTGATTGGGGGGTTTTGATTGCAGAGCTTAATTGAAATGACTAATTGATTATGATTGATTTAAGAAATTTATAATTATTTGGGTGAGTTCATTATTAGGGAGTTAAGCTTGTGAAATCCTTGAGCTTTGCTTTATATTGCATTTAAATTAACACCCACTTCACAAGTTGGCGTCGATTAGAATTCCTAAGTGTTAAAGATTTAATCCAAGCCTTAACTTAACTAGGATTCTAAAATAAATCAGTACTTGTTTATGGTTGTGTATTCATGGTTCCAATAATCCATGGAAACCACATGCTAAACAAAAGATGTCATTAATCCATGAAATATTAAGTCCAACATACACAATGTTAAATTAATGAATACTCATCGAGCAAATACTCTCAATCACTTAACATCCCTAAATTTTGACTCACCCCAATGAGATATTTACTCAGACATTTGGGTGATTTGTAATCTGATTATAATGATTATGATGATAAATTAAGAAGATAAGAAAAAGAAAGGGATAAGAAAAGAGTGGTACGTCGACACACACACACGAACAATGATGATAATTAAAAATGAACTTTGGATTGAATGAGGAAGCTAAAGAAGGGAAGGGGATTGAACTGAATTTAATCTATTTTTAAAACATAAATATGAAATTACATAAGGTGGATGAGAATAAGAGATATTGAAGAAAAAACTTGTATTAAAATAGAATTACAAAAGAAATGACTTACAAAATTACAAAAATGAAGAACACGAAATTAAGTGAAAACAAAGAGAGGAGGAAAGGTCTCTCAAGTAAAAACATGAGTATGGAAGGTCCTCCTAAGCCTTTGGAAGGCCCTTGGTACTGCCAATCAATCCTCCTTTACTCTGAAATTCCAACCCCTTTGAAAGGAGAGGAGGGGATGTATTTATAGCCCAAGGTGGTTGACTGTTTACATTCCAGAAATACCCCTCCCCTTGGCTCGCATATATGGACATCAAGACAGCTGAATATCGAGCAATCTCCTTCTTCAAAGTTGTATATAATAACGTTTTCCGACTACTCTCAAAATATGGAGTCATTTGGACTTAAGGATCAAAAGTTAGGACCGGTTGATTAATCAAAGTAAAACTGTCCATTTCAATCCAGTCTTTTTGAATTCCATAATGTAAAATGGTTTTTGAATATGAAGATGCCTTAAAATCAGAATGATTTCTTCACCAAAGTCGTCCAACTATGTCTCATATTTCACACTGAAAAATCTCAGCTCGATTGGATGCTTACATCATGCGATATGTCATGAATACTATACTGATTTTAATTCTCGGCCAGAATGGTGGGCTGGACTTCAAAGAATATGTTGGGCCCCTTATTCTTAGATTTTGTCCATGAAATTTTTATACAATACTCCTTGAATTTTCCCCCGTACTATGGTGGAGAATAAAAGAATTTGGACTTCTGCATGTAGCCCAGTAAATCAATCTTCATGAATAGTCCAGTTTCTTCATAGATTCTTTGGTCTTGTTTGTGAGGACCATATGACCCTTCAAATGGCAGAATTGGCTCATGGTACCGTATAATGAAATGTTTTATATTTAAAGTAGAATCCTAAAAAACAAGAACCACACAATTTGGATCATTATAGTGATAGTTATTTTTAAAACAGTAAACTGACTCAATTGGACTACTTCTAAAAATGCTCAAAAATTATACTTAATATTAAAACATTAATATTTCACACAAATTATGCACATTTCATATAAAATAAGTAAAGGGAGTATATAATAATTCATGAAAATATTAATAACATCACCTTTTTTTAAGTATATAAAAAATTGACTGGAATGTTTGTTTCATTACATTAGATAATGTAAGCTATAATCATGTAATGAATTCTTCTTTGAAACATAGGAATTTTCTTAAAAATATTGTTTCATGATGGGCCATTTTTTCAATTTTTTAGTGTCAAATTTAAATTTTATTGTGAAATATGGTTTAAAAAAATGAATATGTTGATAAAATTTGAAATTGTACAGGGTATATGAAACCAATTACTGATTAGAGTTTAAAAATTTATAAAATATTTGGAAAAAAGTTTAGTAAAATTTAATAAAGAAGTTATTAGTTGATGGTTATACAATATTAAATTACACTTATTTTATACTTGATAGTGCTATGTACATAAATTAAATGTTCAAATGTTGTGGGTAATAAGATCATAATTTTCATATGTTTATGCTTTTTAATGATGAATGAGAGAAAGTGGATACAATTCAAAAGTGTTTTAAACCATTTTATAACATCACATATTTTCCACTACCAGTAATTCAACATATTTATTTTAAGGGAATTTGGAATTTTATATTAGCTTAAAATAAGTATGAAAAAATACTACATATTTCATGGTTGATATGGTTACGTACATGATGTGAAAATTTCAATATATTGGGATGATTATATTTTGAAAATTCCATTGGTTTTTGTTTTAGATCCAAGGATCAAGCTAAAATCTATGAATTATTGTTTTAGTGAAATATTTGATACATTTTATGTGTATTTTCATGTTAAAAATTTTATCCTTTATTACAGTTGTATGAGTATTACAAACAAATATCCTTTACTTATCAAACTTATTATGTTGGACAATATTGATAGAATAAAAATAACTTGATTCAAAAAGTTTACATGGATTGTTCTGATGAATAAAAAAATTCCTAAGTATAAAATTTATTTAATAGATTAAAAAATAATAATTTTATATTTATCTAGAAGATAAAAATTCAATATACTTGTTTATTTTTAAATTATATATATTTTTTGAGTAAAAGTTCTATAAGGTGGCCTTAATTTTCTATTGAGAACCCTACACCAACTTCACCCACTAGAAGCAAGGTCACCGGAACCACATTAGAAAAAGTAGTATCATAAAGGAATTATTCCAAACATCAATGCATTGAATATTGGAAGAAATAATCACCTTAATCACTACACTAATTCACACTACTCTAGTACATTCACTCACTACTCACAAAACATTCAAGCAAACATAAAAGAGATAAAAATCAAGTAAAGGCACAAGATGATTTTCATGGTTCAGACATTGAGTCCTACATCCATGGAAGAATAATTGTGTCATTTTATTTCATCATAAATAAAAAATAATGATTCAATAACTATGATTTTAAATCCATGTATATCACTAAAATCAATGATCATACAACACATAAACATGTGGTCCCACCCACCTTTTATAGAGGGTTCCAACCAATCCACTGGTTGCATCAAACTCTAACTTCCATGATCGTCCATCTATTGGGTTTAGTGACTATCAATTCCTTATAGAAATCCTCATCTAGATTTCCTGTATTAAGTAAATAAAACACATCACCTACATCTTCCCATCTGACTTCGAGCTCTGTTCTCCTTCCAGTGAACTCATGTCCTAACTGCATAAAGCCCATCATAATATTTTCATCTTCCATTCAATCTACAAAACCACTAAATTCACATGATACTATTTCCTTTATCTGAATAGTACTATCTTCCAAATGCACTCCTTCTAATCAATTGAATCAGGTACCTGTATAGGCTTTACAATCCCAACAATTACAAATTTGTCTTTTATTTTTTTTAACCATTCTAGTTTCTAGAATGGATTCTGAATCAGTTTTCAATTTAGGAAAGATAATGATTAATCATTTAATCTCTACCAAGTTATTAAAACATGCATGTATTGATATTTTTATAATATTTTTATCATGTACAAAGCTTAAAATCCCATTTTTTTGTTTTTTATAGGTAAAATTTACTTTATTTATTTTATTGACAACATATTAATTTATGTACAGAAGTTTAAAATATATAATTATTTCTGGTATTAATAATGTTATTATAAGTTTCATTGATTATTAAAATGATTTGGACTATTATATGAAATAATAATTAATTTACCATTGTTTTGTATTCATTGTTATTTCATATTGATAATGTAAAACCCCTGGTTTGGGATACACCATTGTTTATTGTCACAAAATCTCCCACCAAATATACGGTAATGAAGGGAGAGAGATAATGACCCCCTAAGTCCCACCTCCAGTAGGATCGGGGTTGGTGGCTAGCACCGAGGGTATAAAAATCTCATGAATGGGATAAATTACCCTCTATAATATAAATATGATCCAAAGATAAGATGGATCAACTATATGAAAATCCATTACCTAAAAAAAATCAAAAAACCATCCCACAATGCATGTATAAATAAAACTGATACAAATAATGTCTCCAAAGTTAATAACCAAAGTAAAGCTAAATCAGTGACACAAAAACTATCCAGATACCTGAGCAAGTAAAGTCTAACCCAGTCCATGTAGTCCTCTTAGATACTTGAAAAGAGTTTTATATATGCAGGGTGAGCATACAATTATACTCAATAGGAAAACCAAAATATCTCATGCATATGTGAAAAGAGTATTCTAATGAACCCGTGAGCAAACAAAAGAACCAAACAACACCTATACAAGTATACTAACCTAATATATCCTCACTATGGATCACTCAAAAAATAATTCATCCATGTATAATAACTTAATATGAATCATATCGATTAAAGTTACCCTGCACCACTTTTCCACTGATTAATTTCTCTCACACCACAATGAAAAACGTCCTGATATTCCTACCCCTTCCATATAACATCATATCACATCCCACCCATAGACACCTAGTCCATCACATCACATCACATCTAGATTAAAGAAACCTAGACCATCACATCACATCACATCTCATAAACAGTGTAGAAGGGTATTGTTAACATGAAGGACATCAACCTCATTCCCTCCTCCTACCATGCATGACCCCCACCATAATCCATCTCACCATATCTCTCATAAAGACTCCTAGGACATCACAACACCTCACATCACATCTAGAAAGCAACACTTTTGACTTTCGGCCATCACACCATGTGGATGTCATTAACTCCTAGAAGAGGGAGCATGGAAGAGTATGTGTCTAGCCATCTGTCCTCCCACTAGGATGTTAGGGAAACACCCCCAAACTATTTTTTGTTGGCACTAAGTACTCATCATGTGTGTGGAATGTATAGAAAATCATAAGAATATAAATGGCATATAATATCATAACACATGTTCCCAACCCATGGGATTACAAAAAGAGTATCAACCAACTCACAACTTTCCCTCACTTTGCTACCTCTAAATGAACCACACAACACCACAAGCTACAAAGCACAAGACACTTTTCATATTCTTATTATAAGACAATCCAATTTTCATATTTCTATTACTAAACTATTTCAATTAAAATAGAAAGATCGTTACACAATATCTAGCCCATTAAACTCATATTTAATATCCCACCATTTAACCACATAGCCTCCTACAGTTTATTCCAATTCATTTTATTTTTTATAGCCTATTAGACAAACCATGTTAATTAAAATACAACTTTAGAAACTATAATTACACATCATATCCTAAAAGAATACAACACATACCTTTCGACCTCCACTTTCATAGCCCCAGTGTACAACTGCACCACAATCACCATCTCATCCCCATTGAACACACATAACAACAAAACCACTATCCAAGAATCACAACAACACAACCAAGCCATGATACACATCCTCTTATACAAATACATTTTACACCACACACATACTATTTTCCAGATTAGGCAGAGGTGATTTCATTCAATTCCACTTCTTTATTAAAGGGCATTATCACACAATCCATATATCCTTGTGCAACCAATTAATTAAACAAGTATAAGTGGTTAAAAAATTATTTATGGTGGTGTCAAAATAATCAACAAGCATAGGAATCACAACATATATAAAAACAAAAAAATAGGGAGCTATTAGGGGATATGATTTTTAGTGATACAACAAACATAAATCCAATATCAAAATATCAAAAACTGTAAAATCATGAAAAACATTCCCCTTCCCCTTCGATTAAATTAAACATCATTATTAATTACATTTATTAATATAGAGTATACTATATTTCAAAAATAAAATAGAAGAAATAACCCCTCCTTCATGTTACAACTGATGAGAAATTAAGGAATTCCCTACCTAGAAGAAATAATCTTTACACAATTTGCTGCACCAGAAATAGGGGTGCGTGCACTAGAGGAAACCACAAACAGGGAACTTAATCCAAATACAGTGACATATTTCTATAACTCCAAGGGAAAAAATCCTTCAAAACCTCCCATATCAAGATAAAGGAATCTTAAATGAATTAATGAAGGATCATAGCTTTATAATGATCAAATCATAAACTAGTAGGATTTGATATGGTTTAGTTGACCATTAAAGGTGGCTCTCAACAAATCCACATGGTATAACCATTTAAAAAGTCCCCATAATTTTAATAAATAGAATATATAATTATCCATGTTTGAAACATATTTAAATTCCATTAATTAAGGAATTAAAAACATTTTTTATAAAAAAGAAATCATAAGGTAAAAACTGGAAATTCTAGAAAAAATTGGATTCACTATAGTTTCACTGCCAGTGATCTACCATTAGGATCTACTGATGTTTCAGTGATTTACCACTAGTTCAATGATCCACCAATAGTTTAGTGACCCAACACTAGATAATTAATATACCATTGGTTCAGTGATCTCCCACCAATTCATTGACCTATAGATAGTTCAATAATCTACCACCAGTTCTGTGATCTATCTTCTATTTAGTGACCTACCCCCAGTTCTGTGATATAAAGTTAGTTCAGTGATCTACCACCAGTTTTTTAATCTAGCCTTAGTTTAGTGATCAAATACCAGTTTAGTGATATACTGTCAGTTCTGTGATCTACCTCAAGTCTAGGGATCTACCATTGGTACAGTGATCTATCGCCAGTCTAGTGATCTACTGTAAGTTCAGTGATCTACCTCCAGTTTAGTGATCTAACTCTATTTCAGTGATCTACCATTGGTTCAATGATCTACTTATAGTTTATTGATTTAACTCTAGCTTAATAATCTACCTCTAATTCAGTGACCAGACTCTAGTTTATTGATCTACCATTGGTTCAGTGATCTACTATTGGTTTAGTGATCTAAAATTGGTTTAGTGATCTACTGTTAGTTCAGTAATATTCTATTTGATAAGTGATCTACCATTGTTTCAATGATCTACAACCGTTTCAATGACCTAATATTGTTGATTTACCACTAGGATCTACCACCATCTTCTAAAACACAAAGGGTATCTTTATATGATCAAAATAATACTTTTTACAGTCCTGCACTTCTCTCATCCTCTCTCGAACCAACTGAACCTTCTGTATCATGCTCTGCACCACCTTAAGTCTAATAAATACTAACTCACAAACCTTAGCTCATCAAAACAGATAGATCATCAGAACAAATAATGAAATGACCTCCCATACAAATCTTCAAATGGGGGCCATGCCAATGGATGAGTGATAACAGTTATAAGAAAACTCCACCAAGGGTAGGTATCATTCCCATGATTCTCCAAATTCCAAGAAACATGCCCACAACATGACGTATATATTTTGTATAGTCCACTCTTTATTCCCATCTGTTTAAGGGTGGAAATTAGTGCTCAGGCATAACTAAGTTCTAAAATCATGTCACAATACCCTCTAGAATCATGAGGTAAAATGTGCTTCCTAATATGAGATAATGGACCTCAAGAGTCCATGCAGTCGCACCACCTCATCCACACAATTTTTTTCTAAAAAAATAACTACAACCGACTCCTTTATCACTAGTAAGTGATACAATTTCATCAATCGGTCCATGATTACCAAGATAGTATTATAACCTCCTTGAGCTCAGGGTAACGTTATAATGAAATCCATTGATATGTAGTCCAATTTACACTAGGGAATATCCAATGGATGCAAAAACCCACCGAGAACATGGTGCCTATCCTTTACCTGTTGTAAAACTATACACCAATCCACAAACTCCACCACTGCTTATTTCATCCTAGGACACAAAAATCGTACCCTCAAGCCATGATATATCTTAGAAATTACCAAGTGTACCACTAAGGGTGTGATATGAAACTCACGAAGGACTCCCTCATGAATCCCTACCAGAACAAACAACCTACCTTGAAATATAATTTGGTTTTGAACATCCTATGAACATCCCCCTAGAGCATTGTTGTGGATAACATGATCACACATTACCTCTACCTATGAGTCTCCCCACTGAGACTCCTCAACTTTCTGAATCATAGAATACTATACCATCATATGAAGTAAGAAACATCATTCATAAACCAACCTTACATATAAGTGTAATTCTATCAACTCCCTCAGTGATATCCAAGAATCCCTAGGATCCTAAATAACATCTTTCCATGACTTTTTTGCTCAATGAGTTGGCTAAAAAATTCCCATTTATGATCTATAGGAGATCTCAAAATCATAATCCAAAATAAATTCAATCCAACTCTTCCATAATAAGTTAAAATCACACTGAGAAAAGATATAAATCAATATATTATGATTCATAAAGACTAAAAAGTGCTCCCCAATGAGGTAATGCCTCCACAACTTCAGCACAAACACAACCACTTCTTGCTTCAGATCGTAGGTTTCATAGTTATTCTCATGGGGACACAAATTCCTAGACCTATAAGAGATCAACATATTTTGATGCATCAATATACATCTCAAGTCCATATGGGAAGTTCCCCAAAACACCAAAAACATCAAACCCTCCTCAGGCAACTAAAGCACTGGATCACTAACAAAATTCCTCTTCAGGTAATTGAACACTTCCTAGAATAGATTAGTCCACACAAAATCCTAGTCCTTCTTGGTCAATTCTATCAATGGGGTTTCAAATTGAGATAAATCAAGAAAAAACCTCTAATTATAGCCTGTGAGACCATGGAAGCTATAAACCTCTAACACATTCTTGGGTGTTTCCCAAGTAATGTATGCCTTAACCTTTGATGGGTCTACTACCACACCCTACTTAGACACCACATTCATAAGGAAATGCAACACTCATGTACAAAACTTACACTTGGAAAACTTTCTATAGAGCTAATGGAATCAAAGAAACTGTAAAATAGCTATGAGATTATAGGACTTGTCCTCCATTGAATTTAAGTAGATCAATATGTCTCCATTGAATAGAACTACAAACTATTCCTGGAATTCATAGACTATAGAGTTTATGAGCCCCATGAACACAGTTATTGCATTAGTGAAACCGAAGGGAATAACCATGAAATAAAATTTTCCATGCCTACATATGAATGTAGTCTTCTAGATATATCCATCCTTCACCCTAAATTGGTGATATCCAGACCACATATCGATCTTGGTGTTAGGTCCCCTAGGTCTAATACCCTAAGAGGGGGGGGGGAATTAGGGTATAACAGATTAAAACTTTCTTCCATTCGGATCTTGTTTCATTATTTGAGAAAACTCAATTATATCTTCATCCATTACCAATATATGAACATATAAGAAATCATGAATGAGACACATCGATTTTTACTTGGTTCACCCTCACTGGGCTACGTCCAAGGAGCATACAATGACAATTTTACGATGTACCAAATTCACTAAGGATCACTGCCAATAATGAGTACAATGTTCAGGCTAGATCTTCTCTGCCCAAGCTCACTAACTTTACAAAGTTTAGGGTATTCTCACTACATTCCCAAGGGTCACTCCCTATGCCTCTTTCTCTGGATCAATACTGGTAGAAAGGGTCACCATATTCCTCTTCCTATTCTCACTGTTCTTGGAAAATAATCCACTCACAGTTTATGGATGTGTAGTCCAAATATAGTTTATGAACATGTAGGTTTCTTCATTTCCATATTTTCCTACATCATCAACTATAAATAAATGCTATGTTGAAGTCCCTTTTTCACCCACAGATGAATTCCACCTTCCCAGGTACTACTAGGTACTGAAAATTCTTTTCTCAAACTGATTTGAGGCCTTTTCAAGCTTCCTTGTGCAAATCGTGAACCACCTTCCTCTATCACGTACAGAGTACTAGGTTAGGTACGTGGAACACCTCCTTCATGTAATGCTACTATAAGGACCTAGTCCCCATGTCCCTGGAGCTGGTGACCATGAGACATGATGTACCATAATTATTACATTACATTCATTACAAATATCATTCCATGTCTCATGCTATAGAGGATCGTGAGGTTTAGGTTCTAGGAAACAAGCTGCATTCTGAAACTTCATTTAAGACATGACTGATAAATGAAAAATTTTCTTTTAAAATATAGGGTGAGCATACGAATTCCCAGTAAGGGGTTTTTAAAATAATCATTAAAACTTTTTAAAACATTCTTTAAACCACTTCACAAAACATTCTTCTTAAATAAAATTTATATCACATGTTCACATCATAAAGGTGCTCAATTAAAACATGATATCAGAAATATAAGGATACACCATTCAAATAGAGGCATGCTAAATAAAAGAAATTCTAACATGTATGACATAAGAATATATGTAAGCACAATAAAACAGTTAAGTGTGATGAATGATCAGAGTTTCTCATAAAGGTAATCAATTTAATTTCAAGCATCAAATACTAAAATCATTGAGTGTTATACGTATAACATGCCATAAACTTTTACTTTTCCGATTACTTATAAGTAACGGTTCTTAACCATGGACATTATACTTGTCAAATACCTATCTGGTTAGGTAATTAACATACACATAACGAGTAAAGTGAACCTGTAGGACATTATGAAACATCTTATCAAGGCCTTGGCCAAGACGTCTAATGGTTTAAGGCCTCGACCGAAAATTCATAAGTCCCGTTAACCAAATATTCCCCTAGTCAAATATTTTCTGGTTAATTAAATTACATATTCATAATGAGGAAAATGCATATTCCGAACATTCTAAAACATTTTGTCATGGCCTCGGCCAAGACGTCTAATGATTAAGGCCTCAGAAAAAATCCATATCACATTTGGAAAGCCCTCGGCCAATTCCATGTCTATTTGTCTCATGATACTTATTGATGCATCGATGGGCTATAGAGGGCCCCACCCATCACATAATAAGTCCAATGCATTCCTCATACCTCTAAATCAAAGTGCACAATCCACTTGGATTTATTAAATTACATAACAAACCAAGTGTATTACCTACTTGGTTTCTTAATTCACATTCCATTTTTTCCAGGGTGTCCCACACCACCTTGAACAATTAAATCCATAAACTCAGAATAATTTTAATATTAAAATCATCCACTTTTAAGCATATGTAGTGAGTCTGGCACAAAACAAATGAATTGTGTGGTTAATCCATTAACTGGTACTTAGGCTAAAGCTACTTGTGATGAAAAACATAAAATAAGTACTAACTTGGTCACATAAAATGACAAAGTCTAGAATTATATTATTCAATAACACACATAACTAAGCAATGAGGTGAATTTTAACATAATAAATAAAGGAATAACTTAACCCTTCATACTGGGTACCATACTCACATTAACCCCAAACATTACACATTAAATATTATATGTAGGACACACAACCTTAAACATTATTATTCAACATCAAGAGTAAAGGGTAATTAGAACACGTGCTCGTGAAGTTATAAGCTTTCAATATCTATACTCATGAACTAAGCATATTAAACGGAAAAATTTGGAAAACCAAGATTAGGGTTTCATGTGGTGTAAAACATTCATTCAACGGGCATGCATAATAGTAGTGGTTAGTCAAGCCGAAAACATTAACACACAATAATTTATTTTAAAAAGAAACATAGGGTTTTTATAAATAAAATGAGAAACCAAGTTGACATACATATATCCTTATTTATGGATATATTAAGTATGCACATGTTACACCCTTACTTTATTTAAAGATTATATATCATATTTAATATCATAAAATATAATTAGGTTTAATTATGGATGTATGTCCGATTATACCATAAGTGTACAACAGAAACAATAATTATAAGTTATATAACCCTCACCTCATGTACACATAATAAGACATATTTGTATATATATAAATATATACACACATATAACAACCGTAATGTGGAAAAATTAACTCGTATGTATACAAGTATTGAAAAATTAAGGTTATACTATATATATACATATTTAAGAACATTTATAATCATGTATTAAATGATTCCATGCATTTCAACTTTTCATTAATTCAACCTTGGACAATCTTTATCATGAGAATATGATGTCTATTCAAAAACCGAGGGTAATGTATATTACATTTATATATTTTCATATATATAAACATATGTGTATATAACCGTATATTCATTTAGGGAAAAGAAACAAAATAATTCCATTTGCATGAGATGTTCATGTTTAATGTTTGTTAATACATTGTATTCAAGATCCTGTAACTTTTAAGGAATATAAACTCAAACCGAATGATGATGTTTACTAGTTTCACAAGTATATATATATATATACATGTTCATACAACTTAAAACAAGCAATACAAAGACTAAACCCTTACTTTATATTATTGATAAGGAGGAGGGGGATCTTGGGATGGCACTTGAAACCTAGGAGGAAGAGTCGAGGTCCGCTGAAAGCTTTGTGCAAGGAGCCGGGAGGTCCTTTGAATTCCTCAGATGAGGTTTTATAAATTATACCAATAATGCATGAAGAAGGGATTTGAGGCCACTTTCCTTAAAAAAATACCAGGGAAAGAGACTTCTCTGGAAACCGGGAGTGTGTAGGGTCCGACGGCTGGAAGGTGTAGACAACGGTGATAAAAAAATGCTTTGTAAGGTTACTGTATTAGGGCATGCCGCGGGGAAGAAGACAACGACGTTGGAGAAAATCCGAAGGAGAATGGATGGTTCAGATCACGTCTGACTTGATCCAAGGGCTGGGGTACGACCATGTTTTATAAAGGTAAGGATGACTCAGATTTAAGCCGAGCCTGATCGGACGGCTCCCATAAACGTAGTGATATGCCGCGATTTGAAAGCCGGACACAAGATTGAGATCAGTGGCTCAGATCGCACGCGACGTGACCCGACAACCAGGATCTCATCTCCCTCGAAAATTCGGTTCCCACATCGAAACGAGAAGCTGATTTACCTTCCCTTATAATATTTGGCCTCCCGTAATGTTGGTAATAACACAACAGACACTTTGGAGGCCTTATACACGGGCCTCCACATCCCCCGCAGGCCTCGGCCTACCCATGCCCACACGACCTTGTGCCTGCACTGCGCGAACACATGCACTCATGAGTAACCTATGCATGCTTGCTCCTGTGCGCTCCTCGAGTGACCTACGCATGCTTGCTCTTGTGCACTCCTCAAGTCACCTATGCCCGATCATGGGCTGGCCCAGGCGTGGGCTGAGGGTCAGGCTTGGCCACCTTGAGTGAGATTCCTCCCTTGGCCTGGCTCTTATGGGCCCAATTTTTTTTATAAAAACTTATCCTAGAAGCATGAAGTTTAAGGTAAGTAATACTATATTTAAATTTCCCTATTTTAAAACAGGGATTTTATTAATAATTTTAAGGTTAATGTGCACTAGATATATTTTTTCTTGAAATTATTTTCTACTGTTGCTTATAAATATTAAAAATTTAGCATAAAAGGTCATAAAAGGTCATAAATTTCATTGATTATTCATATTATAGTGTCATTGTGATCAAAACTTAGTTTCATTAAATGAAAATAAACATAACTTAAAAAAACACTGAATGAAAATCGTTACAATTTAATTCCAGCATGTTTAACTTCCTTATTCCTTTTTCAAAAACATCAAGATATTATTCAAAACATTTTATTATACCCTTCTAAAGTTCATGGTTGGAGTAATTTTATAATTTTTTTCCCATTTATAACTTAATTACATTATGGACTAGAATATTCTTATAAGTTTTCACTTAATTGACCAATGAGGCAAACAACTATATTTATAGCTGTTTGAGTTCCATGGTTTCCAAGGAAACAGTCACATTAGTGCCCTATAAATCCAAAATGTTGGGTGCCCTAAAACGCAAGTTGATTGAAGGAAATGGTTTGCATTATACCATTGGTTCTTAGTGTGGCTGCGGTGGCTTCAACCATTCTTATGTTCGTTATGAAGGATACTAAGGACCCCTATCGTCTTCTCAGGGTTCTTGTTGTTTGAGTGGACTTCCTATAATCTTGATATGGTGGTTAATAAGTATCTTTGGTTAGGTTGATTTCCCTTTTAATACCGGTTTATTGTAACCACTACTACATTCTTAATTGAATAAAACTCCTTGCGCCCATTTTGTGTGCTTATTCTGTTGCATCATATTATTATTTTTCTATAAGTGATAAGTTTTTCTCATGTAAAATATAACCATAAAACATAGAAATCACCTTTATATGAAACAAAAGTTATTGGGGTGTTACAACATTCCCCCCTACAAAGAATTTCATCCTCGCAATTCTATTCAAAACTGTAAAAGAAATTCCCAGACGATTACCGTCACCAAAATAGAAGATTCGACTCGGTCAATGGAATACCTAGATTGGTATTTAGTTCCTCCACTTCACTGGCCCAGATACACCTCGAGCAGTACTTTTTGAACTATAGAATATGCATTCTACACCCAGGCTTCCATAGGGAGGATCGAGCGGTACAAAGTTCAGAGATGTCCGAATGGACATATTCTCTGATGCCTCGCTGGACTACATTCCGCTCAAGATATTCGATTGGAATGATGCAGTTAAACAGAATGAGGTTTAGGATTTAGAACATAAAGGCTGCTTTGTGGTTCCCATCTTGGGCAACCACTAGGAAACATGCTCTGGAAAAAAACATTTGTGCCAGGGTGAAACTCTGAAAAAGACCCTCAAAGTATCTCCCCCTTTTCCTATAACAGGGATGTTTGGTAATGGCGATGGAGTGGAAGATATGGACATTCTCTTAGTAGTAACGAAGGATATCAGGGCTGTTAAACAAGCCAAACATGCGTTGACACGATCCTCGTAGGTTGAGGAAAGAAGGATAGTCCATAGTGCAAGTTCTGATTAAGATATCCTCCAATATCTCATTGGGTAGGGAAGAGATATCTATTCATCTAGACATCCAAAACCATGTTTGTGAGAATTTACATAGAAAGTTCAGATAAATTAAATATAGGAATGGAAAAGATAACATTTCAATAAAACAAGAGTTTATTACTAAACATTAGTGTATGAGTTCCCTTAATGACTCACTACACGAACTCCACAAAGAGAAGAAAAACTCCATATTTCCTCAAACCAAACACAGGCTGAGCATTTAGGGTTATACTCATGGAGGCACCCGTGACATCTCCTAAGTGTAGCATGAGGGGTATGAATTTGGGAGACGTCAAAATACACTTGTTGCCTGCAAGAAAGTCAGGTGGACTTATCTCCTAACATTCTGAAGTCCAACAACTAGCCCCAGGAGCCATAGTTCAAGATTTGACAAAGATAGATCGCTCAGAGGTCACTGGCATCAGCAGCTTCTTGAAAAGTGTCGAGGACCATAAAGCCGAAGTCCTCACCTACCATTAACACTCGAAAAATTCCCTCATGGTACCTTCCCCGACGTACATCAGAGGGGAATTGGGTCATCATCATAAGAAGGTAATCCAATCATAACCCGTGGTGTATCTAAAGCACCCGTGGTGAGTTTGACACATCATACAGGTGTTTGCATGTCATGTAGATATGAGCATAGTTAAGAAAATTCTCTCAGCTAGCTAAAGACACAATGTTCTCTAGGGCCTCAGTGGGGAGTGATAGTATATTGGTAGGAACATTTTCATCTGCCATCTAAAATTTATAATAAAATATCTTAGTAAGGTTAAGTCATATCTATTTATTTTTATTACCTGGTTTTCCAGAATTGTCTGAACCTATCCTCTAATACCAACTGTAAGGACCCATCCCCGGAGTTCCCGAAGACGGTGTCCATAAGAAATGATGTACCATAATTATTACATTACATTCATTACAAATATCACATCATGTCTCATGCTATAGAGGATTGTGAGGTTCAGGTTCTATGAAACCTGCTGCATTCTGAAACTTCATTGAAGACATGGCTGATACCTGAAATTTTTTCATTTAAAACGTAGGGTGAGAATATGAATGCCCAGTAAGGGGTTTTAAAATAATCATTAAAACTTTTGAAAACATTCTGTAAACCACTTCAGAAATCATTCTTCTTAAATAAAAGTTATATCACATGTTCACATCATAAAGGTGCTCAATTAAAACATGATATCAGAAGTATAAGGATACACCATTCAAATAGAGGCATGCAGAATAAAAGAAATTATAACATGCAGGAAATAAGAATATATGTAAGCACAATAAAACAATTAAGTGGGATGAATGACCAGAGTTGTGCAAAAAGGTAATCGCTTTCATTTCTAACATCAAATACTAAAATCACTGAGTGATATACGTATAACATGCCATAAACTTTTATTTTTCTGATTACTTATAAGTAATGGTTCTTAACCATGGACATTCTACTAGTCGAATGCCGATCTGGTTAGTTAATTAACATACACATAATGAGTAAAGTGAACTTATAGGACATTCTGAAACATCTTACTATGGCCTTGGCCAAGACGTCTAATGGTTTAAGGCATCGACTGAAAATCCATAAGCCCTGTTAACCAAATATTCTGTTAGTCGAATATTTTTTGGTTAATTAAATTACATATTCATAATGAGGAAAATTCATGTGCCAGACATTCTAAAACATTTTTAATGACCTCGACCAAGACGTCTAATGATTAAGTCCTCGACCAAAATCCATATCACATTGGGAAAGGCCTCATCCAATTCCACATCTATTTGTCTCATTAGACCTACCGATGCATCAAGGGGCTATAGTGGGCCCCAACCATCACATAATAAGTCCAATGAATTCCTCATACCTCTAAATTGAAGTGCAAAATCCACTTTTATTTATTAAATTACATAACAAACCAAGTGTGTTACCTAATTGGTTTCTTAATTCACCTTTCATTTTATCAAGGGTGTTCTACACCTCCTTGAACAATTAAATCCATAAACTCAGAATAAGTTTAATATTACAACCATCCACTTTTAAGCATATGTAGTGAGTCTGACACAAAACAAATGAATTGTGTGGTTAATCCATTAATTGTTACTTAGGCTAAAGGTACTTGTGATGAAAAACATAAAAGAAGTACTAACTTGGTCACATAAAATGACAAATTATAGAATTATATTATTCAATAACACACATAACTATTTAATGAGGTGAATTTTAACATAATAAATAAAGGAATAACTTAACCCTTCATATGGGGTACCATACTCACATTAACCCAAAAAATTACACATTAAATCTTATAAATAGGACACAAAACCTTAAACATTATTATTCAACATCAAGAGAAAAGGGTTACTAGAACACATGCTCGTGAAGTTATAAGATTTCAATATCTATACTGATGAACTAAGAATATTAAAAGGAAAAATTTTGACAACCAAGATTTGGGTGTCATGTGGTGTAAAACATTCATTAAACGGACATTCATAATAGTAGTGATTAGTCAAGACGAAAACATTAATACTCAGTAATTTCTTTTAAAAAGAAACATAGGGTTTTTTATAAATAAAATGAGAATCCAAGTTGGAATACATATATCCTTATGTATGGATATATTAAGTATGCACATGTCACACCCTTACTTTATTTAAATATTATATGTCATCTTTAATATCCTAAAAAAGAATTATGTTGAATTATGGATGTATGTCTGATTATAACCTAAGTGTACAACAGAAACAATAATTATAAGTTAAATAACCCTCATCTCATGTACACATAATAATACATATTATTATATATATAAATATATACACACACATATAACAACCGTAATGTGTCAAAATTAACTCTTATGTATACATGTACTAAAAAATTAAGGTTATACTATATATATACATATTTAAGAACATTCATAATCATGTATTAAATGATTCCATGCATTTCAACTTTTCATTAATTCAACCTTGGACAATCTTTATCCCGGGCATATGATGTCTATTCAAAAACCAAGGTTTATGTATATTACGTTTATATATTTTCATATAAATAAACGTATGTGTATATAACATTATATTCATTTAGGGAAAAGACACAAAATAATTCCATTTTCATGGGATGTTCATGTTTAGGTTTTATTAATACATTGTATTCAGGATCCTGAAACTTTTAAGGAATATAAAATCAAACCGCATGATGATGTTTACTAGTTTCACAAGTATATATATATATATATATACATACATGTTCATACAACTTAGACCAAGCAAGACAAAGACTAAACCCTTACATTATCTTGTGGAGAAGGAGGAGGTGGAGCTCGGGATGGCACTGGAAACCTAGGAGGAAGAGTCGAGGTCCACTTAAATCTTGGTGCAAGGAGTTAGGAGGTCCTTTGAATGCCTCAGATGAGGTTTTATAAATCATACCTATAATGAATAAAGAAGGGATCTGAGGCCACTTGCCTTAAAAAAATACATGGGGAAGAGACTTATGTGGAAACTAGGAGTGTGGAGGGTCCGTCGGCTAAAAGGTGTAGAAAATGGTGATAAAAAAATGCGGTCTAAGGTTAGTGTATCAGGGAATGCTGCAGGGAAGAAGGCAGCGATGCTAGAGAAAATCGGGAGGAGAATGGATGGTCCAGATCGTGTCTGACTTGATCCGAGGGCTGGGGTATGACTGTGTTTTATAAAGGTAAGGATGGCTCATATTTAATCCGAGCCTGATCGGATGGCTCTGATATACGTAGTGATATGCCGCGATTTGAAAGCCGGACTTGAGATCAAGATCAGTGGCTCAAATCACGCGTGACACGATCCGATGTCCAGGATCTCATCTCACCCAAAAATTCGGTTCCCATATCGAAACGGGAAGCCTATTTCACTTCCATTATAATCTTCTCCCTCCTGAAATGTTGGTAATAACATAGCACACACTCAGGAGTCCTTATACATGGGCCTCCACCCCCTAGGCCTCGGCCTACCCCTGCCCACGCGGCCTTGCACCCATGCTGTGCACACACATGTGCTCCTGAGTGACCTATGCATGCTTGCTCCTATGCGCTCCTCAAGTGAAATATGCATGCTTTCTCTTCTGAGCTCCTCGAGTGAGCTATGCATGATCTCGGGCTATCCCAGGCTTGGGCTAAGGGCCAAGCTTGGACACCTTGAGTGAGATGCCTCCCTTGGCCTGGCCAATAAAGGGATGGCCCTTATGGGCCCAATTTTTTTTATAAAAACTTAACCTAGAAGCATGAAGTTTAAGGGAAGTAATACTATATAGAAATTTACATTTTTAAAACATGGATTTTATTAATCAATATAAGGTTAACATTCACTAGTTAGATATTATCTTAAAAGTAATTTCTACAGTTGCTTATAAATATTAAACCTTTAGAATAAAAGGGCATAAAAGGTCATAAATTTCATTGATAATTCATATTCTAGTCTCATTGTGATCAAAAATTAGTTTCATTTAGAGAAATTAAACATAACTTAAAAAACACTGAATGAAAATCGTTACAAATTATTTGCAACATGTTTGATTTCCTTATTCTTTTTTTTGAAAAAATCAAGATATTATTCAAAAAATTTCATTATACCCTTCTAATGTTCATTGTTGGAGTAGTTTTATAATTTTTTTCCAATTTATAACTTAATTACACAATGGACTAGAATATTCTTATATGTTTTCACTTAACTGACCAACAAGGCCAACAACTATATTTATATCCATTAGAGTTCCATGGTTTCCAAGGCAACAGTCACATTAGTGCCCTATAAATCCAAAAATTTGGGTGTCCTAAAACTCAAGTTGATTAAAGGAAATTGTTCGCGTTATTCCTTTGGTGCTTAGTGTGGATGCGATGGCTTCATCCATTTGTATGTTCGTTATGGCGAATATTAAGGACCCCTATCATCTTCTCAGGGTTCTCATTGTTTTGAGTGGAATTCCTGTAATCTTGATAGGTTTGTTAATAGGTATCTTTGGTTAGGTTGATTTCCCTTTGAATCCCGGTTTATTTTAACCACTACTGCATTCTTAATTGAATAAAACTCCTTGAATCCATTTCTTGTGCTTATTCCGTTCCATCATATTATTATTTATCTATAAGTGATAAGTTTTTCTCAGGTAAAAGAGAACCATAAAACATAGAAATCACCAATATATGAAACAGAAGTTATTGGTATGTTACTATATTCCCCCATATAAAGAATTGCGTCCTTGCAATTATATTCACAACAGTAAAAGAAATTCCCAGATGATTACCGTCACCATAATGGGAGATTTGGCTCGGTCAACGGAATACCCAGATTGGTTTTTAGTTCCTCCTCTTCACTGGCCCAGATACACCTCGAGCAGTAATTTTTGAACTCCAGCGTATTAATTCTACACTCAAGCTTCCATAGGGAGGCTCGAGCGGTACAAAGTTCAGAGATGTCTGAATGGACATATTCTCTTATGCCTCACTGGACTACATTCTCCTCGAGATATTCGATTGGAACGATGAAGTTAAATAGAATGAGGTTTAGGATCTGGAACATAGAGACTGCTTTGAGGTTCCCATCTTGGGAAGCCACTAGGAAACATGTTCTGGCAAAAAAAATTTGTGCCAGGGTGAAACACTAAAAAGACCCTCAAAGTATCTCCCCTTTTCCTATAACAGGGAAGTTGGGTAATGGCGAAGGAGTGGAAGACATGGTCATTCTATTAACAAGAAAAAAGGATCTCAGGGCTTTTAGACAGTACAAACATGTGTTGAAATGATCCTCACAGGTTGAGGAAAGAAGGATAGTCCACAGTGCAAGTTCTGATTAAGATATCCTCCAATATCTCATCAGGTAGGGATGAGATATCTGCTCATCTAGCCATCTAAAAACATGTTCATGATAATTTACTTTGAAAGTTTAGATAAAGTAAAGACAGGAATGGGAAAGATAATATTTCAATAAAACAAGAGTTTATTACTAAAAATTAGTGTATGAGTTACCTTAATGACTCACTACACGAACTCTGCAAAGAGAATCAAAACTCCCTATTTCCTCAAACCAAAAACTGGCTGAGCATTCAGGGTTATACTCATGGGGGCACGTGTGACATGTCCTGAGTGTAGCATGAGGGGTATGAAGTAGGGAGACGTAAAAATACACTTTTTCCTGCAAGAAAGTCAGGTGGACTCATCTTCTAACATTCTGAAGTCCAACAACTGGCCCCAGGAGCCATAGTTCAAGATTTGACAAAGATAGGACACTCAGAGGTCACCAGCAACATCGGATTCTTGAAAAGTGTTGATGGACATAAAGCTGAAGTCGTCGCCTACCGTGAACACTCAAAAAAGTCCCACATGGTACCTTCCCCGATGTACATAGTAGGAGAATTGGGTCATCATCATAAGAAGGTAATCCAATCCTAACCCCCAGTGTAGCTGAAGCACCTGAGGTGAGTTTGACACATCATATAGGTGTTTGCACGTCATGAAGATATGAGCATAGTTAAGAAAATTCTCTCAGCTAGCTAAAGACACAATGGTCTCTAGGGCCTCAACGGGGAGTGATAGTAGATTGGTAGGAACATTTTCATCTTCCATCTGAAAGTTATAATAAAATCTCTTAGTAAGGTTCAGTCATAGCTATTTATTTTTATTACCTGATTTTCTAGAATTGTTTGAACCTATCCTCTGATACCAACTGTAAGTACCCATCCCTTGAGTTCCCAATGCCGATGCCCATGAGACATGATATACCATAATTATTAAATTACATTCATTACAAACATCACATCATGTCTCATGCTACAGAGGATCGCGAGGTTCAGGTTCTAGGAAACCAGCTGCATTATGAAACTTCATCGAAGACATGACTAATACCTGAAATTTTTTCATTTAAAACATAGGGTGAGAATATGAATGCCCAATAAGGGGTTTTAAAATAATCATTAAGACTTTTGAAAACATTCTGCAAACCACTTCACAAAACCTTCTTCTTAAATAAAATTTATATCACATGTTCACGTCATAAAGGTGCTCAATTAAAACATGATATCCGAACTATAAGGATACACCATTCAAATAGAGGCATGCTGAATAAAAGAAATTCTAACATGTATGACATAAGAATATATGTAAGCAAAATAAAACAATTAAGTCTGATGAATGATCAGAGTTGCGCATAAAGGTAATCACTTTCATTTCAAACATAAAATACTAAAATCACTGAGGGATATACGTATAACATGCCATAAACTTTTACTTTTCTGATTACTTATAAGTAACAGTTCTTAACCATGGACATTCTACTAGTCGAATGCCTATCTGGTTAGTTAATTAACATACACATAATGAGTAAAGTGAACCTCTAGGACATTCTGAATCATGTTATCAAGGCCTTGGCCACGATGTCTAATGGTTTAAGGCCTCGGCTGAAAATCCATAAACTCTGTTAACCAAATATTCTGATAGTCGAATATTTTTTGGTTAATTAAATTACATATTCATAATGAGGAAAATGCATATGTCGGATATTCTGAATCATTTTTTCATGACCTCGACCAATACGTCTAATGATTAAGTCCTAGACCAGAATCCATATCCCATTGGGAAAGGCCTCGTCCAATCCCACCTCTATTTGTCTAATGAGACCAACCGATGCATCGAAGGGGTATAGTGGGCCCCACCCGTCACATAATAAGTCCAATGCATTCCTCATATCTCTAAATCGAAGTGCACAATTGAATTTGATTTATTAAATTACATAACAAACCAAGTGTATTACCTACTTGGTTTCTTAATTCAACTTCCATTTTATCTAGAGTGTCCCACACCACCTTGAACAATTAAATACATAAACTCAGAATAAGTTTAATATTACAATCATCCACTTTTAATCATATGTAGTGAGTCTGGCACAATGAAAATGAATTGTGTGGATAATCCATTAATTGGTACTTAGGCTAAAGGTACTTGTGATGACAAACATAAAAGAAGTACTAACTTGGTCACATAAAATGACAAAGTCTAGAATTATATTATTCAATAACACACATGACTAAGTAATGAAGTGAATTTTAACATAATAAATAAAGGAATAACATAACCCTTCATACGGGGTACCATACTCACATTAATCCCAAACATTACACATTAAAGATTATAAGTAGGACACACAACCTTAAAAATTATTATTCAACATCAAGAGTAAAGGGTAACTAGAACACGTGCTTGCGAAGTTATAAGATTTCAATATCTATACTCATGAACTAAGCATATTAAAAGGAAACATTTGGAAAACCAAGATTAGGGTTTAATGTGGTGTAAAACATTCATTCAACGGGCGTGCATAATAGTAGTGATTAGTCAAGCGGAAAACATTAATACTTAGTAATTTCTTTTAAAAATAAACATAGGGTTTTTATAAATAAAATGAGAATCCAAGTCGGCATACATATATCCTTATGTATGGATATATTAAGTATGCACATGTCACACCCTTACTTTATTTAAAGATTATATATCATCTTTAATATCATAAAATAGAATTAGGTTGAATTATGGATGTATGTCTGATTATACCCTAAGTGTACAACAGAAACAATAATTATAAGTTAAATAACCCTCATCTCATTTACACATAATAAGACATATTAGTATATATATAAATATATACACACAAACATAACAATCGTAATGTGTCCAAATTAACTCTTATGCATACATGTACTGAAAAATTAAGGTTATACTATATATATACATATTTAAGAACATTAATAATCATGTATTAAATGATTCCATGCATTTTAGATTTTCATTAATTCAACCTTGGACAATATTTATCCCAGGCATACGATGTCTATTCAAAAACTGAGGGTTATGTATATTACGTTTATATATTTTCATATATATAAACGTTTGTGTATATAATCGTATATTCATTTAGGGAAAAGAAAAAAAATAATTACATTTTCATGGGATGTTCATGTTTAGGGTTTATTAATACATTGTATTCAAGATCCTGCAACTTTTAAGGAATATAAACTCAAACGGTATGATGATGTTTTCTAGTTTCATAAGTATATATATATATATACATGTTCATACAATTTAAACCAAGAAATACCAATACTAAACCCTTACTTTATCTTGTGGAGAAGGAGGAGGTGGAGCTCGGGATGGAATTAGAAACCTAGGAGGAATAGTTGAGGTCTGTTGAAAGCTTTGTGAAAGGAGCTGGGAGGTCCTTTGAATTCCTGAGATGTGGTTTTATAAATTATACCTATAATGCATGAAGAAGGGATCCAAGGACACTTTCCTTAAGAAAATACCGGGGAAAGAGACTTCTGTGGAAACCAGGAGTGTGGAGGGTTCGGTGGCTGAAAGGTGTAGAAAACGGTGATAAAAAAATGCGGTGTAAGGTTACTATATCAGGGAATGCCGTGTTGAAGAAGACAGCGACACTGGAGAAAATTGGGAGGAGAATGGATGGTCCAGATCGCGTCTGACTTGATCCAAGGGCTAGGGTGTGACCATTTTTTATAAAGGTAAGGAAGACTCATATTTAATCCGAGCTTGATCGGATGGCTCCCATAAACGTAGTGATATGCCGTGATTTTAAAGCCAAACGCGAGATCGAGATCAGCAACTCAGATCGCGCACAACGCGATCCGATGGCCAGGATCTCATCTCGCCCAAAAATTTGGTTCCCACATCAAAACGAGAAGCCGATTTCACATCCCTTATAAGCTTCGGCCTCCCGCAATGCTGTTAATAACACATCACACACACAGGAGGCCTTATACTTGGGCCTCTACCTCCCCCGTAGGCCTCTTCCTACCCCTGCCCACGCGACCTTTCACTTGTGATGTGCGCACACATGTGCTCCTGAGTGACCTATGCATGCTTGCTGATGTGTGCTCCTCGAGTGACCTATGCCCGATGTCGAGCTGGCCATGGCTTGGGATGAGGGACAGGCTTGGCCACCTTGAGTGAGCTGCCTCCCTTGGCCTGTCCAATAAAAGGCTGGCCCTATGGGCCCAATTGTTTTTATAAAAACTTAACCTAGAAGCATGATGTTTAAGGGAAGTAATACTATATATAAATTCCCCCTTTTTAAAACATGGCTTTTATTAATCATTAGAAGGTTAACATGCACTAGTTAGATTTTGTCTTAAAAGTATTTTCTATAGTTGCTTATAAATATTAAAACATTAGCATAAAAGGTCATAAAAGGTCATAAATTTCATTGATAATTCATATTCTAGTGTCATTGTGATCAGAACATAGTTTCATTAAAAGAAATTAAACATAACTTAAAAAAAACTGAATGAAAATCGTTTCAATTTAATTGCAGCATGTTTGATTTCCTTATTCCTTTTTTGAAAACATCATGACATTATCCAAAAAATTTCATTATACCCTTATAAAGTTCATGGTTGGAGAATTTTTATAATTTTTTTTCCAATTTATAACTTAATTACATGATGTACTAGAATTTTTTTATATGTTTTCACTTAATTGACCTACGAGGCCAATGACTATATTTATAGCCATTAGAGTTCCATGGTTTCCAAGGTAATGGTCACATTAGTGCCCTATAAATCCGAAACATTGGGTGTCCTAAAACTCAAGTTGATTTAAGGAAATGGTTTGTGTTATACCTTTGGTGCTTAGTATGGCTACGGTGGCTTCAACCATTCTTATGTTTGTTATGGAGAATACCAAGGACCCCTATCGTCTTCTTGGTGTTATCGTTGTTTTGAGTGGCCTTCCTATAATCTTGATAGGGTTGTTAATAGGTATCTTTGGTTAGGTTGATTTTCCTTTTAATCCTGGTTTATTGTAACCACTACTGCGTTCTTAATTGAATAAAACTCCTTACGTCCATTTCGTGTGCTTATTCCGTTGCATCATATTATTATTTTTCTATAAGTGATAAGTTTTGCTCAGGTAAAAGATAACCATAAAACATAGGAATCACCATTATATGAAACAAAAGTTATTGGGGGTGTTACAACTACTGCTGCTATGAACTGACCTTAATCCATGGACTGCCTCTGCCTTCGCAATCGCGTACCGCTACTGTGTACCGATTTCGAGAACCTCCTCTGCAAAATACCTCCTATCTGCAAACTATTCTCTATTTCCATACTGTCTTTGCTTCCACGTATCAGAGATCCCCCTCCACATAACGCTTGTAGAATTCTGTATTTGACGTACCGGAGATTCCTCCTCCGCATACAGATTCCTATGTGGGTTACAGCCCTCTACTTAAATCCTTCGGTGGAATTTCTTCCACACAAACCACTTTGGCCTTTATGGGATTCTCCTTTGCAAACTTCCTTTAGACTTTTCTAAAATAATGGATCAAAAAGTTGTTCTCTCATAATATTCGATCTCAGCATTAATCATTGGGATTCGAAATTCTTATATATGCAAAGATATTCTCAAAATCTGCTAATAAAAGATTTATCAAATCTTCAATCCAGCCTTCACCGCTTACCGATCCTTCTACCGCCGTGAACTGCTCCCATTTTGCGAACCGTTTTACCCATGTCACCCAGACACTATATTTGTTCCTATGCAATTGATATCCTCTTCCATCGTCAATCCACCCACGTACCACACCGTCTTCCACCATGAACCATTTTCGGTTTCACGAACCACTCTGGCGTACCATTTCTTCCACTCTGCGAACCATTCCCGGAACATGGTACACAGTCCATGAATTGTGGTAAGTGGTTATCATCCATTGTTGATTTTCTTCAAAATTATTCATACAGTTCACTCCTATGAAGAAATCCTTCATTTTTCAACATCAAACTCTTTATTTTGAGGCCCAAAATTTTGGAAAACACTGGTAAACTATGCTACCTTAAAAACCTATCTTCAGAAAACCCCAATCATACTCATTTGCGATCATCGGGATTTTTCAAAAAACACAACCACACCCAAAACATACTGAGAGGACACATTGAGGGATTTTTTCCCAACACTTGGAGAACCAACTATCTCCCCTCAACTGGTTAAAAAAATCATCTATCCTTGGAAGAGGATATTGATTCTCAATCATCACCTAGTTTGACCTCCAATAGTTTACACGCAACCTCAGACTACCATCCTACTTCTTCAAAAATAAAAATAGGGCACCCCATAGAGATACACTAGAATGGATGAAACCCTTCTGAATCAGATCATCAATCTGAATCCTCAACAACCGCAACTTAGAAGGTGCCATTTGACAAGGATCCATCAAAACCAGAGAAGCACTAGGCTACAAGTTGGTCCTGAACTCAACATCGCGTTAAGAAGCTAGTGTCATAACATCCCATGGGAAAACATCCATGAACTCCACCAAAACCACAGGAACAGCCCCAAACTAATAATATAATGAAAGCTATACTATCAATGAAATAAGGGGTTATATATGCTGACTTTTCACTTGAAAACCCCACTTTCCAATGAAAACCACACAATGTCCATCCACATATGAGAACACAAATAACCTTTGGAAGCCATTAATAATAGTACATACAAAATACAACCAATGAATTCCTAGGATGACATTGTATGGCTGCATCTGTAGAAATAAAATATCCCCACTAAACTGATGTGGCCCCATCACCAGTCTACACCCCCGACACACATCAAATAAGATGGTTTGGAATTCGACTAGGCTATTCAACACCAGAGGAATGATAAACCTATCTATATCTAGTTCCAAATCATAAACTAGAGTGTGTGTAACAAATGAGTATGAATCTCCTAAATAAAAAAATAACATATAAGGGTAGATATTAAACTGAGCATACCTGTAACGATCTCTAGAGACTCTAGTGCTGCAGACTCTGATATACAACAGACCACAATCAATCCTATACCTCTCTTATGATATCTTCCTCCATGACCATACTCAATTCTAGGTCCTTAAACTCTAGGAACATCCTGAGGTCGACCTCTACTTACCCGATATGATCTATTTGGAGAATAAACTAGGTTCTCCTGCCACTGAAATAGACTCTCCAGTAACTGCTTTGAAGGCAGATGTTGAACCACTTCACCCCTACCAAACTGATCTTGAGTAGCCTTTAGGATCAGATCCCAATGATGGACATAAAACACACATGTGAAACACACTAGTTTGAAGTCCCTAAGAAGAGCCCTGAAACCACTAGCCCTAGAAGTCAGAAAGGGAAGCTACTGAGGTCGAATACCTACTGGTTAAAACCACAAAGGCCCTGGCTATTGAGACCCACCATTGAGAAATATACTCCTCGAGGAAACCTATTGGTTTCCCTCTCTTAGTAAAACTCCTCGTGAGTGCATCCTCTCAATCACCTATGCCTTCTTCTGAACCTTCATATATGTTAGAAACATAAAACGAGTAACTGTATACTAGATCAAAGAATAGAGTCCCTACTCAATACATATTTCATGAGACTCCTCATCTAGAAAAATATTTGGAAAAAATGAAAAAGGTCCTTAGACTAGATATAGGGCTCCCACACAAAGATACTCTCCTACTGAAGGGATAATAGCTCTTAAATATTCATAGCCTTTATGGTCGATTAAAGGATCTCTTCCCAAAAATCTTTTAGGAAGTCAACCCATTAAACTTCTCCCTCCTTCATCTCACCAAGGTACAACTTCCACCATTTATGTATAGTTCTTCACATTTGACTAACTTCCAAGGGGACCCAACACTCTATCGAGGCCCATATCAAATTGAAAGCAATCTCCAGCTCCTCTAGCCAGATCTCTCTCTACATTAGACAAATTTCCCTCATACTTACCTTAATATTGGTGTTTAAAATACCTTAATATCCTCTACCACTAATAATAATCCTCAACCAGATTAACTCTCTAATGATCAACTGGGTCAGCCTATTGAACCTCCACTGCCTTCACCACACACAAATGACAACCAGGAGCCATAGCTAAAAGGAAAATAATAATTTACTAAGCCCGATAGTATGTAATTTTATTTAGATTAATTTTAATTAATTTTATTAATTTTAACCTTCCTAAAACAATGAAACTTAAATAAGAACAAAAATAATCATTATTCAGGTACTTATGCTAGGTCTCTACCTTATAAATAGGTCCACTTCACTTGGTCATTCAATATGCTTAGAGTCCTTGCACTAGATCATGAGGGACCCTAAAATCCCATGTCCTAAATGGTCTCCATTTCCATACTAACCCATGAAATCATCACTATACTAAAATAAAAACTCCATCCTATCTCTCAACCATTAGTCTCTGATACCACTCTGCCATGACATCCTCCCACCAAAGATATCGTTATGAAGGGAGAGAGATAATGACCCTGAGTCCTGCCTCCAGTAGGCCTTGGGTTGGTGACTAACACTGAGGGTATAAAAATCTCATGTATTGGAGGAATTAACCTATATAATATAAATATTATCGAGAGATAAGAGGAATAAACCACAAAAAACATTCTGATATAAAATAAAATAAATCCAAAAACCATCCCACAATGCATGTATAAATATAACTGATACAAATAAATATATCTAAAGTAAATAGCCAAATTAATGATAAATAAGTGACACAAAAACTATCCAAAGGTCCAAGATAGAAATGTATATCATGTTTTATGCAGTCCTCTTGAATATGTGAAAATAATTTTATATACATAGGGTGATCATACAAGTATACTCAATAGGAAAACCAAATTTTCTCATGCACATATGAAAAGAGAATACTAATGCACCTGGTAGAAAATAGTAGAACCAAAAATCAAATATATAGGTATACTAACCAAACCCATCCTCACCATGGACCAATCACCAAATAACACATCCAAGTATAATAACATTTTATGAAGCATATCGATTAATGGCACCTCACACCACTTTCCCACTAATTATCCGCTCTCACATACCAATGGTAAATGTCTCAGTGCTCCCACCCTTCTGTATAACATCACAACACATCACATCAAATACGACCTGCAAACACCTAGTCCATCACATCACATAAAATCTCACCATAAGATACCTAGGCCAACACATCAAATAACATATCATACCTAGTTTAGTATGGTATTGTGAACATGAAGGACATCAACCTCATTCCCTCCTCCTACCATGCATGACCCCCTCCATAAGACATCTCATCAAATCTCACCCATAGACTCTTGGGTCATCACACCACCTCACATAAAATCTAGAAAATGACACTTTTTGACTTATAGACATCATATCCCATGCATGTCACCAATGCCTAGAAGGGGGAGTGGGGAAGAACGGGTGGCCAACATTCCATCCTTTCACTAGGATATTGGGAAAACACCCCCAAAAATATTGGTCATTGACACTAGGTAATAAACATGTCTAGGGTTCATATAGAAAATAAAAAGAATATACATGGAATATAATATCATAACACACAATCCCAACCTATGGATTTATAATAATAGTATCAACCAAATGATGACTTTCTGTCTCTTTGATACTGCCTCTAAATGCACCACACAACACCACATGTTACAAAGAACATGAAAATTTTCATATTATCATTACAAGATAACCCAATTTTTAGATTTTCATTACCAACCCATTTCAATTAAAACAACAAGTTTATTACACAATTTCTAGCCCATTAATAAATATTTAACATCCCAACATTTAAACACACAACTTGTTACAGTTTATTCCAATTATTTTATTATTTTCATCTCATTAGAAAAACCATGTTAATTCTAATACTAATCAGAAAACCAGTGTAACACATCATATCATAGAAACAGACAACACAACTTTCACATACTAACCTATCAACCTCCACCTTCATATCCCCACTACACAACTGCACCAGAACCACCATCGAATCCCTGTTGCACACACATAACAACATAGCCACTGTCCAAAAATCACATCAAAACAACCAACCCATGACACACATACAATTCCAAAAACACATTCCACACTAGAAACATAAAATTTATAGATTCTTCATAGGTTATTTCATTCAATTCCACTTCTTTATTAAAGGTATTTATCACACAAGCCATATATCCTGGTGAAACTAATTCATTGTCTGAGTATAATTGGTTAACCAATTATTTATGTTGGTGTCAAAATAATTACACAACATGGGAATAACAACATATATAAAAATAAAAAAAACAAGGGGCTACCAATATCCATGATTTTCAGTGATACTACAAACATATATCCAATATCAAAATACCAAAAATATATAAAATCACATGAAATAGTCCCCTTCCCATCTGATTCAATTAAAACAATTTATTGTATTTGTTAATTTGGTTTATAGTGTCTTCCAAAATGAGAATAGGAGAATGAACCCCTACCACATGCTATAACTGATGAGAAACAAAAGAATTAACTACCTAGAAGAAAGAATATTTACACAATTTAATGTACTAGAAATAGAGGTGCATGCACTAGAGGAATTCACCTACAGGGAACTCAATCCAACTATAGTGAAAAAGATCCAAAATTCCAAGGGAAAAGGATCTAGAACCTCTCATATCAAGAGAAATAAATCTAAAAAGAAAAAAGGAAGGATAATCACTTTAGAATGATAAAATCAAAAACCAGTAGGATTTGATATGATTTAGTTGACCATTAAAGGTGAATCTCATCAAATCCATGCAATATAACCATTTAAAAAGTATCCAGAATTTTAATAAATCTAAGATATAATTATCCACATTTAAAATATCTTTAAATTACATTAATTAAGGCATTAAAACCATTTTTTTCAAAAAATACATGAAAAGGGAAGAAATGGAAATTTTGGAAAAAATTGGATTCACTATAGATTTACTGCCAATGATATACTATTGGGATCTACTGCCAGTTCAGTGATCTACCAATAGTTTAGTGATCAAACACTAGTTTAGTGATCTAACACCATTTTATTGATCTACCATAGGTTAAATTATCTATCTCCAGTTCGATGATCTATCACCATTTCAGTGATCTACCACTAGTTCAGTTATCTACTACCCGTTCAACGATCTACCATTGGTTCAGTGATCTATCACAAGTTTAGTGATCTACCTCTAGTTCAATGATCTAATTCTAGTTTAGTGATATATAATTGGTTCATTGATCTACTACCAGTTTAGTTATCTACCCCCAATTTAGTGATCTACCACCGGTTTATTGGTCTACCATTGGTTCAATGATCTACTGTTAGTTTAGTGATCTACTATCTGTTTAGTGATCTATTTCTAGTTTAGTGATCTACAACCAGTTTAGTGATCTACCGTTGGTTTAGTGATCCACTATTGGTTTATTGATCCACATCCAATTTAGTGATCTAACATTGGTTCAGTGATATACTATTGGTTTAGTGATCTACTATTGGTTCAGTGATCTACCACTAGTTCAGTGACCTGCCATTGATGATCTACCACTAAGATCTACCATTATCCTCTAAAAAACATTTTTTAGAATAAAATATATGAATCCAAAACCCAACATTCTAGTTCATATGTTCCACATACTAAGAGCCTATGCATCACTTGTGGAGGAGAAAACAACCCTGTGTGACCCACCACTTGAGCACTATCAGAACTAATGACCATCTCACCCAAGAAGAAGAGCCCCTACCGCTCAATCCCATAAAGAAGAAGTGATGTCTACACTCAGGACTAGAATTTTAATCCCATAATTGAATTCAAAATTTATCCAAGACCAAGACCATTTTACATCACATGGAAATTCCACCAGGAAGCACCAGAACAAATTTAAATATACACATGATTGAAGAAAGAGGATGTGTCAGGAAGAATAATCCTGATTATTTATTGAAACATGTGGCATCCATCCAAATATCTCCTCGACACTGGATTCTAGAAATAATATTTTGTTTCACCTGATCTATATAAATATCTCCCACTCTTTCCCACTATAAATATTCAGCCTCTAAAACCAATATTCTTCTCTCTACCGATTAGATTTAGTTTTCTTTCCCTATAATTTTTTTTTCGGAATTTCTAACTTAATGTTCACTATATTTTCTTAAATGCACTATATTGTTCTTCTATTACCCAATTCACCGTGTTCCTATTAAACCCCCACGCTATAACATGATCTTTTAACTCCAATCCATGGAGAACTAACCTGAGGGATAGGTCCCTAGGGGAGATCACACAAGCCCCTTGATATTTATTTATAATCTAAATCTCATCCTTGAAGAAATAAAGAAATTGGGAGAATAAGATTGATGATATTCATCTTCTCTATCTAATGAACTTATTCATTCTAAAATCAATCAAATATTATCTCCCTACCTCTCTTGGTTCAAAGTAAAAACCAGTTGAGTGTTGTGAATTAAGGGATGAACAACACACGATGGAGTTGGGTGTTGAAATAGTGAATGCCTCAATTGACTGTGTTTACTGCCTATTCACTTTAGAGGAGGTGGAACTGGATTTATTAGGGGAAATATATCTTATGTATGTTCAAAACCAAAATTTAGATATATAAGAGAAATGGGATAATAATATTGACACCATTTCTGGATGAGAACTAGAGTAAAATGAAGAATATATCTGATTAACCCTAGATCCAAACCCCTTTCACCCACTATTGTGTTGTATTTTGTTTCTTATGTTCCTATTTATATTTAATGAAAAACCAAAAAAAACTTTTCATGACTTCATAATTAGGAATACAAAATAAAAATACATAAGTTCTAGGATAATGATTGTCCCTACTCTTTCACCTTGAGAGATGACCTAGGTTAGCCACTAGGATGCATGTGGAGTAGAAATTATGTTTGACTGAGACTCACTACGGTGGAATACATCAACTTAGAACCATTTTTGGGGAGGATATGTGGAGTTCCCAATATCTTTGAAACATTTTAAATACTATTTCCTTATTTTTTTATGTTTCCTTATTTTAATTTTCTACTTTCTCTTTTTCTTAACCTGGGATAAGCATTCCAGTGAGACCAATCTTTAATGGATTATCACCCATATGCCTAGTGTACATTCCCAAAAGTATGCCAAGAGATGAATTTCCAATAACAACACCACAAACAACCTTAGGTACACACTAATGGGTGGGATTATGGAAGTTGTTACATGAATGTACCTATCAACAATCAACAACATGTTCCCCCAAACCTTTAAATTAAATAAGAACTTACACTAGAATAAATTCAGAGCTACTCATCCATGTTGAAATATTTTCAAGTGAAACAAAAACTTGAGGAACACAAAGACATGATTAAGTAATTAAAAGGTATGCAAGCTTCAATAGACACTACCTTCATGAACTTGCAGTGTAAAGTGAGAAAAAATAATCTCAAAATATAGATCCCCTAATATTTTCCAAAGATGATATCCAAGAAGAGGAGTGTGATTTTTTAGAATCATAGGATATTCCCCTATTCACCCTCAAGTACATCTTCCCAGATATCATGTACTAGGAAAATAAATATAAAGTGGATGCACTTAAGGGATTCTCTCTTTCAAACATTACTTTTTTTTTATTTTATTAAAAATAAATTGTCTTATAATTCCCATCTTTCTATTAATGAAAACATAGAATTAGAAGAACTATTATAGTCCCTTGAAGATGGTGAGGATGATAATGGGGTGAATGGGATTGCATTTGAAGAAAATCTAGAATGGCAACTTTTTCACTCAACCAAAGAAGACACCTTCAATGAGACATTATACTAAGAAAGAGATCAACATGATGAAATTGATGAGGGAGTTACCCCTAAAATGGACTCATTTATTTCTCAATTTTGAAAAAATTAATTATATTCTAATATCCATACTTTCAATTTCACATAATAAGTAACACTAATGCCTTCCCTCTATATAGAAAAAGAAGAAACTTACACATCCCCCCTTGAAGAGAAAATGGAACTAGCTCTACTAGAAATTGAAGATGAAGTTACCCAGAATGATGAGTAATATTATCTAGATCAAGAGTACTTTGAAAGACTACTTGAGTCTAATTATTAAAAAAATTACATAAGAGAATTGGTTGATTATGATAAAGAATATTTGGGAAATGTGGTGAAACACCCACTCCTTCAACAATATATAGAACATCAACTGGAGGGATGAAATATAGAATTTGAATACCCATTGGCTGATGCTCATGAGGAAACATAAGAAGTTTCTGCATATAAAGGTGCATATTCTGATCTAAACTCAAATTGTTTTATTATTTTTTTCAAATTTAACATTTTACTGACTTTACTTTGGTTTTTTATGTAACATGACAATTGGAGTTACCATTGGATGAAGATAAATCCATAATCTACTTGGCACAACCCAAGGAGATCCCAATCTTGATCCTGCAACCCCTACTTTATGAGATACACCACCCCACTGAGGGGATGAACACAATACACATACAACAAACTATCCATGGGGACCTCAAGGAAGTGGATATGAGCTTATTTAGAAGGAACCACATATATTGGTTCATATCACACAATCCCAACCCCCTATAAATTGGGGATAACCAACAGACTGTCCAGTTGTGGAAAATATAACTATATCACCCCATGGAGGGTTAAACCCAAGATTCTCCCTCTCTATTCCTTTTTATTTACTTACTTTATAAATAATTTCTATTTTTTCCTATTTTTGTTTTAATTGTTTTCCCTAAGTAGATAGAACATAGGAGGATAGCTCCATTGTCCACAGTACACCTAAGGGAGAGCCTGACTCAAACCTACTGGAAAATAAACCAATAGGTTGCATCTCACTTTTTACACTATTTATGCATTAAATATATTCTTTATTATACCATAATATTAATTGAGAAGTGTTGAATAAGTGTGGGGGAGTAATTCAAACCTATTATAATAGTTTTTAGTATAGTTTTTTAGTTAATGTTTTAAAATATATAAATAAAAAATTCAGTTCACTGTTTTTAATGTGTATAAAAAAACAAACAAAAATGTAAATAAAAAAAATGATTTTTTTGTTTTTTAATGTTCTATAAATAACTTTATTATGTTTTCAATTTTTTTTTTGTATTAAAAAAACCAAAAAAAACCAAAAAATATTAATATATACATATATACTATAGGATCTTCTTTCCTTTAAAAAATGATGCTTTGTAAATAAATTATTATAAATATACCTTTTTATAATTTTTGTTTTTACTTTTCACAATTTTTATGAAACTAAATTTTTAATTACCTTGTTTCAATTTCTAAGATATAGTTAAGGTAATTAATTGGTTTTTAAGCTATAAGAATTAAGTTATTGCTAAGTGAATTATTCACTGTTTTATGGAAATGTGTTCTTATAATTAGGGGATGGGTGTGAGTGAACAAAATTGAATGAAATCAATTTAATAAATTTAAGTCACTGGATTTTGAACTTGATATAAGTAACTTAACATTTTTGAGATATAAAACCTTAGGGATCCAACATAAATGAAAATGAGATAAATCTTTTGAACCTAGAATACCCATGGGAAATTGGGAACCCACACTGGATCTCTAAGACATGGGACATCAGGTGTGTCTATGTAATTAAATAAAGCCATCCAAATAAGTGATATGCATAATGATTTTCATATAATTATGTTTGGTAAATATAAATTAAATAAAGGGCCATTGTAAAAAATGAGTCCATTTAGGTGAGGAGAATATTTAACCCATATAAAGAGGAGAAGTTGACTTATAGAACATTCATTAGGTTGTATCAATTAATTGGAACATTAAGATATGGTTTAGAAAACTTGAAAAATATGAATTAATAGATGTACTTTTTTTAAATTTTGCTTCCACTCAACTCTAATTCCATCCACATATGACCTAAAAAATTGGATAAAATATAAGTAAGGTAGTGAATTGATTCACATATGAGGTATGATAATTTTTCATAGTTGAAGAATTCGTTCATTTCTTATTCTTTGGATTTTAATTTTAATCTAGGTTGGATGATGATTTTTCTTTTTCTTTTTAAATAAATAGAAATTCAATGATCAATTTCTTGGGAGTGAAATAGACTAAGTGTTGGGCTGTGATGCGAGATATAATTTCCCACATTTTTTATCTATTATTAATTGAAAATACCCACCAATTAATTCTAATTCTTGGGTAAAACAATTGTTTTTTTTGAGTTTTATTAATTCTGGACCGAATTGTTAAATGGATCAAGGTACTAATTTTATTACTATATTTATTTAATTAATTAATTTTTAAAATTCATACATTTAATTCAAATTGATTTAAGTATGAAAATATAAATTTCATTAGGTTATCATTGATTGAAATTTATTAAAGAAAAATACAACACAAAATGATATTATTTTTTAATGAAAGTGAGTGAAAACTTACATATTATAGGCATGGTCAGGTGGATGACCATGCATAGCTAACTGCACCATGTGCCTCTTACTATCACAAATAATCACTCATGGTTAGTCTACTGACCATGATATAATTTTCCATAAGAAGCATCCACATTCACCCACCTGAATGTAGATCCCATTCTGAGCTAATCATGAGCTCTAATCATGGTCATCCACCATATCACGACAACCTGTGAAGTTAAAACTCACCATGCAGATTCAAATCTTCCACATTCCAAGATTCTTCACACCAATTTTATAGGAGAAAACCACCATGTTAATCCTTCTTCTTAAGCAACATCAGAACCACCAACCACCTCACCAAACAATAGATCCGTTGCTACTCAATCCCATGGCTAAGAAGTGACATCTATGATCAAGCCCACAATTTAAATCCCAATATTAAAGTAAACATTCATTGAGTGAAAAACTTCATTGACAACACATGAAAATGACACCAAGAATCACTAGAATTTTTTTTAATACATGCATGGTTGAAGGAAGAATATGTCTCGGGTGAATTAATCATGACTATTTGTTAAATCACAAGGCATCCATCCAAATATAACCTTGACCTTGAATTATAGAAAGTTTTTTTTTAATTTCACATTCTCTATATAAATATCTCCCATTCTCTACTATTTTAAATATTTGGTCTTTACTGACTATATTTGGCCCTCTGCTGATTAGCTTTCGTTTTCTTTCCCTATAATTTTGTTTCTACATTTCTAACTTAATGTTCAATCTATTTTGTTAATTTTATTGTGTTTTTCTTATCTTCCATAATTCTTCATGTTCATATTTAACCCCCATGATATAATGTGATATTTTAACTCCAAACCATGTAGAACTAACCTGAGGGGTAGGTCCCTAGGGGAGATCAGACAAGCACCCTCTTCTTTATTTATAATCTAAATCCAATCCTTGCTGCAATAGTGAAATGGGGAGAAACAGATCAATGAAATACCTATGATCTCTTTGATTATTTGATTCATTCTCAAATATATCAAATATTCTCTCCTTCCCTCTCTCGGTTTATAGTTCATACCAGTGGAGCCCGATGAATCGAAGGATGAACAACACATGATGGAGTTGGGTGTTAAGATAAAGAATGAATCAATTGACTGTGTTTGCTAATTATTCACTATAGAGGAGGTGGATTGTATGTATCAGAGGATACCTATATTTTTTATTCTCATAAACAAAATTTATATATAGGAGAGAAATGTAAGAATGATATTGACACCATTGTCAGATGAGAACCAGAGGAAAATAAAGAATCTGTGTAATTGAACCAGGATGAAAACCCCTTTAACCCACTGTTGTGTTGTCTTTTGTTTCTTATTTTCCTATTTATATTTAATAAAAAATAAAACAAACAACTTTTAATGATATAATTATTAATAAAATAAAGAAAATATACATAAGTTATAGGATAGTGAGACTCTTTACGCTTTCTCTTTGAGAGATGACCCTGACTAGCTACTATACTGCATTAGGAGTATAAATTATGTTTGACTGGATCCCGTGAGAGTAACATATGTCATAGTATCTAACCTAAAACTCCAAGGGCCTTTACCTATATTCAAAATATTCCTTATAATGGTCCTACACCACCTTCATCCTCTCCCGAACAAACTGGATCTTCTTATAAGTTCTCTACAACACATCAGGACTAAGAACTATTGACTCCCTAACCTCCATACAACACAACATAGAATGACACAATCACACATACAATGCCTAAAATGTATAAATGATAATGTATGAGTGATATATGTTTTTGTACGAAAACTCTGCTAAATTTTGGTGACATTCCCAAGTTCTTCCAAAGTCTAAGATGCAAGTTTGCAATATATCCTCCAGTGTTTGGATAGACTGCACTATATTCCCATATATCTGAGGATAGAAAGTAGTGATAAGGCCTAGCTATGAGCCAGAATCATGTTTGAATACCCTCTAGACTCACAAGGTAAAACAAGGATCCCAATAATAGATTATAGTCCTTGGTACCCCATGAAGCCTAACCAAATCATCCACATATCTCCTTTCCAAAACATCCATGAAATTCTATATATGGATAGCTAGAAAATGATACAACTTCATTAGTCAGTTTACTATCACCCAAACTGCATCACATCCTACCTAATATCAAGGTAAACCTATGAAAAAATCTATTATTACGTTTTCCCATTTTCACTAGGGAACATCCAAGGGCCATAAAAAACATCTATAAACATTATGCTTCAACTTCACCTCTTGAAAAACTAGAAACCTCACCAAAAACTCTACCACTGACCATTTCATCATTGGAAACAAAATTTTCCTCCTCAATCCATGAAAAATATTCATCACACTAGGATGTACCACTAAGGGTTAGCTATGAAACTCATGGAGAACCCCCTCACACTTTCCTGTGGAACAATAAAACTCCCCTACAACAACACCATGTTCTGACTATCTTCTCACCATCCCTTAGGAATGTCCCCATGGAAAATATGATCTTGAATTACCTCTACCTCTGAGTTCACCCACTAATAATCCTCTACATACTACAAAAAATACAACTCCATGGTCATTGTATAATAACAACCTTGTACATTTCTCCCTATGACATCAAGATGCATCACTACAAAATCCTCTATTCCATTCTAAACATATGAATAATCCCAGTGACATCTCCTCAGGGATTCTGACTAATTGCATTAGCAACCACATTCCCCTTTCCTAGGGTATAAGATATCTCAAAGTCGTAATCCTAAAGAAACTCCATCCATATCTATTGTCATATATTCTTATTTTGTTGAGTGAAATAATATTTCATGCTATTTTGGTCTGTGAAAACCACAAAATGACCACCAATGAGATAGTTGTTCCACAAATTTAGTGAAAACACAATTTCCACCAGCTCTATATCATGGGTGGAATAGTTACTCTCACGGGTATGTAACTACCTAGATCCATATTATACTATTTCCCTCTATTGCATCAATACACATCCTAATCCCATATAGGACACACCCAAAAAACCTCAAACAACACACCCACCTTAGGAAACCAAAGCACTAGAGAATGAACTATCTTCTTCTCCAGGTAATAGAATACTCCCTGACACTGATCAATCTACACAAAATTTTGGTATTTCCTTGTAAAAGTATTTAGTGGGGATACAAATTGACAAAAATCTAGCAAAAACCTATGATAATATCATATGAGACCAAGGAAAATATGAACCTCTACCACATTCTTGGGTACTGACCAAGAAACAACTACCTCAACCTTCTATGTGTCCACTCTCACACCCTATCATGACACAACATGTCTAAGGAAGTGAACCTACCATGTCTAGAACTAACACATGTACAACTTTCCATAGATCTGGTGGCATTGAAGGACTTGAAAAATAGCTTTGAGATGATCATTGTTCTCCTATTCTAAGAGTAGATCATAATATCACCAATTAATATGATGATGATCTGATCTAAGAACTCACTGAATAGGGAGTTAATAAGCCCAATGGAAATGGCTAGTGCATTCGTAACACCCAACATCTTGACTACAAACTTGAAGTGATAATACCATCACTTGAAGGAAGTATTTTGGATATCCTCATCCTTCACCCTCAACTGGTGATATCCATATCATATATTGATCTTTGAGAACTAAATATCCCCTCTAAGCTAGTCAAACTAACTTTAGATCATCATAAGAGGGTAAAGGTTCTTGAACATTACCTGATTCAACCTTTGGTAGTCTATACAGAACCTCAAACTACCATCTTCCTTCTTAGAGAACAATACCGGAGCACCCCACAATGACACACTGGGTCAAATGAAATCCTTATGCATCATATCATCCACCTAAAACCTCAACTCACAAAACTTCATTGTCACCATCCTATAAGGATCCCTTAAAATCAGAGATGATTTTAGTTGTGGCTCTATCCCAAACTTGACATCATGTTGTGGGGGTCGGGTCATAACCTCATATGAAAAAACATCCAGGAACTTATCCATAACCTTGGGAAAACCCTCTATTAGAGCTTCCATTTATATCTACACCAATTGAGACAAAATTGGATTCATCTAACTACCCCCTATCTGATAACCTTGCTCACCAAAAAACGCCACTCAACGGTCCTCCACATCAGAAAAAAAACTCCTTTTGAAGTAGTTAATGAATAAACACATAATATAAAGCCAATAAATGTTGAGGATAAAATAATATGGTTTTATCTACAATAAGAATAAGGCCCTCATTGATCGATGTTGTGAAATAACCAGTCTTCATCCCCAGAACACATAAAAAAAAGAAGTATGACCTCCAACCGATGTAGATAACACCAGAGGAACTAGAAGCCTCTGCACATATAGTACCATAAAATAGAATAAATTATGGGTAAAAAGGAACATGATGTTCCCAAATTAAACAAATAAAAAATAGTGGTAGATGATAAACTGATCGTTCCTCGAACAACCCCTAGCTCTGTTGGCGGTTCCGCCTCTAATGCATGCATCCGACCACACCCAACTCATCTTCCAATACACTGTCATCATACATGACCAACCTTTGGACTTGGAAACTATGGAAATGGATCATCACAAGGATACCCTCAGCCATCTCCACCTTTCCTCAGCTACTGAACAAGTGTCAGGGGTCCTTTCCACTGAAACTATCGCGATGGTAACTACTGATTTTGAAAAGTGGCTTGTCCTCCCATCTGAAACTAGCCTCCCTAAGTGGTATGATACTAATAATTGACATTAAAATGTCCCCCAAAGTCATAGAATATAAAAAAATCTCTTGGATGGGGCTTGGATCCATCTATCATAGACATTTGGGGAAAAAACTATCACATCTGGTTCTCTATTGGATAGAACCATGACTGCCTGAACACCCATGACCCACTTCATAAAGCTCTTCTCCTAAAAACACCCCACTCAACAATCTATCATGGATTGAATCCTAGATAAAACATCCTCTAAACCAACACTTCCTTCTTCTTCAATTCTATATGCATAGGAATCTTGAATGAGCTGATCACATACCTAATTGCTGGGCGCAAAACCTTATCCAAATGCTAAACTCTGGTTTCTTCATCCGAGAAAACAACAAGGGAAAGTGGAGGAGGTCCTTGAACCTGATCCCAAACTCCCTCACACTCAAGCTCCCATACTAAAGAGAGACTAACTCTTTACTCTAGGATTCCATTATCACTGATGATAGAAAACTTGCTTAGATTTCCCTCTAAAAGTCAAGCAACAACACATATTCCTCCTAATGGTCACCAAGAAATAGAATCCACCAATGATGTGCAACTCCCCACATCTGAAAAACTACAAATGACACCCAAAAATCAACCTATTCTCAAATCTGACCAAAAGAAATATCGATCTCCTCTAACCAGTGCACTGTCTCCAGATCATAGATTATCCCCTCATACATTCCCAAACTCTTCCATTGAAAGGCATACAAATCCACATACCATGAATCATCCTCTTATATTGAATCTGTAACACCCCAAGCTTCTACGGTACGCTTCTCTTTGAATAATGTGATAGCGTGTGTTGTACGCAACACCGAGTTCTAACACACCATAACTAATCAAACTAGCCGTTATGAATAGTAATGCCTACTTTTTGAAATTATATATATTTTATATTTGAAAATGGACTTAATTTTTGGATTCGGAATATCGAATTTAGCCTAAGGTGAAATTTTGGTACATTTCGGATAACTTTCATATTTTGATGAATAGTGAAAATTACTAAATTTTAATTAAAAACAACTTTTTTAATCAAAATAATTAATAGTGATAAATTATGAATTTGAGTGGTTTTAAAGTATATTTAGAATATATTTTTACCGTTTAATATAATTTTGGTCATTGTACATCATTTTACAATTAAACCGAACATAAACAAGTGTCAATCTTTCGATAGTTATTATCTCTTAAAAACACGCTTTTTGTTTTGACAGCAGGAATTAATTTTAAATTAATTTCTGCCACTTCTGTGTTTTGAATTTAGAAAAATGGATTCCATATTTGGAATCAGGATGTTCAAATTGTGTAAATAGGTAACTTTTATTTTTAGACATTTTGAATAATTACTGCGGTAAATATTTTATTTATCATGGTTAAGGGTAAATCCGGTAAATAAGGGTTAAAAAATAATATTATAATAATACTAAATTACCCTAAAACGTGTCTTAACCCTATTGGTTGATACATGGTCGACCATGGGCATCTTTGGGTCGATTTTGGGACCCCATGGATCCACTTGTAAGTGATAATGACACTTTATTTTAATTAAGTTAAAATGAATACAAAAATGACACAAGCATATATCTTTTAGCAAAACAATTGTTACATAGGGTTATATATTTTAGATTTTATATTATAAATATTCATTAGAAAGATAATAAGATTTCATACATAATGATATTTTATTTATAATTTTTAGACATTAAATAATTTATTTTATTTATGACACAAAAATGATGCAGTAATTACTACAATAGTGAAAAATTAAAATAATTGATATTATAAATACCCAAATAAATATAATATGAAACTTTTAATTAATTAAACTAATTTTCTAGGATAATAGGATATATTAGTACTGATTTAATTGACTTTTTTCGAAGTAATCAATCTGTTATGAGTTTCACAAAAATCAACTATTGAATAGTGTCAAAATTGACATAAAAGAGTTCTTAAAACAAATATTATATTATTAATTGATATTAAATTCCTAAAAATCTAAGGTTCGGCCAAGAGACTTATATCATGATAGGTTAATCATTAATGGACCACTTGGGGGTCGCTTGGATGTATATAGTAAGTTTATTAACCATATTATATAAAAATACAAAGAGACATTGTAAAAGTGATACTAATTAACTTAAAGTTAATACTTAAAGATAAGGTAAATATAAGTACCAAAACCTGTCTAATTTATATTGGTTGAGTTGTTTTCGACCCATCCCCACCTTAACCTTTGAATAGTCAACTTTGGAGCCATTGTAAACCGATTATGAATTTATTATAAACTAATATCTCTAGCTTTTCCAAAGGTTCCCCTCACCCCTCTTATAAAAGGGAACTCCTCCTTCCCATTTCTTTACACCTTCAAAGCCTTTTGGTTCGGTCAAACACTGTCCAAATACTCTCCCAACATCCCTAACTACAACCTAGAGGCCTTATTTTGATCAGAAAGCCAACCTAAGGAGCCCTTTTGATCAAATCAAAAGGAAGAACCCGAAGAAGAGGTAATGATTTCACCACCCTTTTCTAAGTTCATTTCTTCTTCCACTTCTTCTTCCTTTGTTGTTACCATTCTAAAATAATAAATCCAGTATCATATATATACTGTGATGTTATTATAAATATGGTACAACCATAGTCAGTATTCTATCCACCCTTTGAATAACATGTCACCATACGTGCGTACGCACGGCTTACCGTCTCCACGTCGTTGTGTAATTGTTATTCAATATAATATTATTTTGATGGGTATAATAATGATGTGTAACTCATGTAAATAATAAATATAACATGTTAAGGATTCTTTATATATGATATAACATCCATTATATATTATTTTAATATCAAAAGAATGATATTGTCGCTCGTGCGTACGTACGGACTACCGTCTCCACGAACGCGATGAGATTCATTCTCCATTGTATCCATTCAAGTATAATTATCATTTGATGATTTAAAAGATGATGTTTAAGGACTTGATATCATTCTGGATATGAATAATATAAAACCTATCCTTTAAAAACATGTCTTACGTAACAAAACATATAAAAGAAAACAAGTAAGTTAACACCCGAAACAACGATAATTCTGAGATATTATTAACAAATCAATGTTAAAATATCATATATGATATCATATTAATATATATGATTCTTGTATAATTTAATAACAATTATTTCACCATTATACAGGAGGTTAACCTACCCCAACCAAGGAAAATTACAAGGTAAGGGTTATTTCACAATCTCTTCATTATCCGAGGTTGTTTATATGTAATAATCTACTGGGATCTCTTTATCATCCACATCCATGTTTCTTAAAAATGTATTTCAAAACATTTTTACTATTTACTAGAATATGAGTTAAAGTCATTTATACCCTTTTTGACTTTTATAAGTGGTTTATAAAGGAATCTTTCCATCGTTTTCAAAATAAGGTCCTTTTTAACCTTTTCGACAGAATTAAGGTAAGAATGTTTTTTTTAACTTATACGGAGGGTGCGGCTATTTTCCGCCGTTATAAAATCTTCAAAGATTCCCTTACAAGCTTATAAGAATATTTTCAAAGAAAATGTTTTATTTTATATGGATCTTAAATGATTTCAAAATAAAAGAAGATATTTATTTAAAAAGAATTTTGATTTCTTCTATGTCAACATCCTTTGATGGATTTTAAGATTATTTGAAGTTGATTTATTATGATACAAAACTTCTATATTGTATTGAAGGTTTTGTGATATGTTTGACTGTGGATGTGCTATTTTTATACCATTCATAGTTTATAGTGAAAGTATTGACATTTCGTATGCTAGTTTTAATACGAATGTTTATGTTATGTTTAAACCTTTTCATATGGGAATGCATTAGACTTAATATGTGACGGGTGGAGCCCGCTATAGCTCCTCGATGTATCGGTAGGTCTCATGAGACAAACTAGTGTCTTGGCACAAGGCCTTGACAAAATCTTATTTGTAGTCTTGGAACGAGGCCTTGGCTATGTGGTTATGATAGTCTGGCATTAGGCATTCCAACATTATGAAAGTGGTTATTGATTTTGCATGTGATTATTCGATTAGTAGAATATCCATGTGAACAAGTAAATGACATTATTTCATTTTACTTTTTCCATACTATGTTGATGTTCAAGTTTAAAAGGCTTTTTTTTAGTGATTCATTGCCTTAAATGTTTATGCTTATTTTCCGCTATATTGTTATCCTTACTGGGCATTTGAGCTCTCCCCTTTTCTATGTTTTATTTTTCCCAGGATGTGAAGATGTAAGTTATGAATGACCTGCAGGGATATTATGAGGGGATTATAGTGTGGACTCTGGAAACATTATGTTGTTGTAGTAGTTTTTCATTTTATGATGTAATCTAGTGTTTCCAGGGCTACTAAACCAATCGGTCTTTCGAGATTTGATCTTTCTTGTGATCATGCCAATGTTATGTAATAATGAACCGACTCTGGGTAACTAGGGTCAGGGCGTTACAGTTGGTATCAGAGGAATTTTAGTACAAACCTTGGAAGCTAGATTTAGATAAACTCTGATTAGAGCATGTAGACCTAAGATGAACTTTGAGGATTAGTATAGAAGAACTTCCTAGAATTTTGGTATTGTAGAGATTTTGTGAGTTTTCCGAGCAATACATCCCTGTCTGGATACGAGCAGGTAGAGGCGGCTCTAGCACAGATGTACCTAGGGGTAAAACCCGAAAACACCGCTTTGAGCTAGACTCGAACGGGAACTGGTGCACGACAACGGGCCTTGCTGCACTCTTGGTTACGACACTCCCGGGGGATATGCTTAGGATAACTCTCATTTTCATTACAAATCATTTTGAAGGGATTATGAGTATATACTTCCTCAAAGAAAACATTCTTATGATTATGGATTATATCCATAAATAGTTCAATTTATGTTAAGTGTTTTATAAGTATGGGATTATGTATTTTAATTCATAAACTGATCTAGTTTATGCTATTATTTAGAAATGGAGCCTAGTGGAAGAAATGGAAACCGTATCAATGCACGCACTCCATATAGGGATTTCCCTCCTGCTCAAGATAATTATAGTGGGGATGGTGATGCAACTGGTGCCGATCAGCTAATCACCATACTGGGACAACTTACTCAGGTTATGAATAATAACCTTACCCGTATGGAGCACCCTGATCCGCAGCGTGGAGGATCAATGTTAGATCGATTCATGAGGCAACAACCACCAACGTTCAATGGGAATACAATTCCCTTAGTAGCTGAGCAATGGATATTTTCCCTAGAGAAAATATTTCAGGCTTCGGGGAGCAGTGAAAGGGAAAAAGTTATCATGGCAGTTTACTTCCTCACTGGAGATGCTGATCAATGGTGGTCATTGATTCAAAACATGAAGGAAGATGATGAATTATAAAATATGGAGTGGAGGGAGTTCAAAGATCTGTTTTTAGAAAAATACTTTCCTCACGACCATCGAGCAGATATGGAAAGGCAATTTCTGAGTCTGAGACAAAAGGAGGATGAGAATGTCACAAAGTATGAGGCTAACTTTACAAGGTTAGCGAGGTATGCTGGAGATTATATTCGCAACCCAAGAAGTAAGATTGATCGTTTCTTTGATGGGTTAAAACCATTTCTCCATCGAGCATTAGTCTCACAATCCTTTTCATCGTACGAAGACATTGTCTCATGTGCTATCAAGACCAAAAATGAATTCTCTAAGTCTTATGACTTTAAAGAAAAGAAAGAGAAGAAGAGACCTGCTGATCAATTTGGGAATGGAAATAAGGGGATGAAGGGAAAGGTTGAATATCCATCTTGTGGTAAATGCGGGAAGAAACACCCCGGTGCTTGCTTGAAGGGAATGGGAGTCTGTTACAAGTGTGGTGAAAAAGGCCACCAAGCTCATGATTGCAAGGGGAAGAAGGAAGGTACCAACGTTCAGTGCTAAAATTGCAGGGAGATGGGGCATTATGCAAATTCATTTCCTAAGCGTCAGGAGAACTTACCTCAGAAAAGGCCAAGGGATCAAGGCCAGGATTATGCTATCACTACTACAGAGGTAGAAGCTCCAAAAGACGTGGTGGCAGGTAATTTAATGGTTTCCTCAAGTTTAGAAAATGCATTATTTGACTCTGGATCGTTGCATTGTTTCATATCTTCCCAGTTTTCTAAGAAAATTAGATATTTCCAATTTGATTTAATAAGGGAGTTGTCAGTTAAAACTCCTAAGGGAAGTATCATTGCAACAAAGTTTTGTGAATCAGTCCCCATTAGAGAACATAAATTTTCTTTATCTGCTGATCTCATCGTCATACCTATGATTGAGTTTGATATAATCCTCGGTATGGACTGGCTTTCGGACTATGATGTGAAGATTTATTGTAAGAAGAAAGAGGTTACGATTCTTGATGATAATGATAAGGAACGCCTTATCTTTAGAGCAGAATCATCACCACCTAATTCTTATTTAGATCCACCCCCAGTAGCTCAACTTAATTCAATTATTGGGGAGGAAGAGAATGAAATAACTATCGGTGAGGAAAGGAATGTTCAAATAGAGGATGTACCTATTGTGAAAGAATTTGTAGATGTATTTCTGGAAGATTTACCTGGACAACCTCCAGAACGAGAAGTTGAGTTTTCCATTGATTTGATTCCTGGATCAAGGCCTATATCGAAGACCCCTTATAGAATGGCCACTGTAGAGTTAGTCGAACTAAAGAAACAACTAGAGGAATTGAGTAATAAGGGATTTATTCGCCCTAGTGTTTCTCCATGGGGAGCCCCTGTTCTTTTTGTTAAAAAGAAAGATGGATCTATGAGGTTATGTATCGACTACAGGGAGATCAATGCTATAACGATAAAGAACAAGTATCCCCTACCTCGTATTGATGATTTATTTGACCAACTGCATGGAGCTCAATATTTTTCAAAGATTGACCTTCGATCTGGATACCATCAGTTGTGTGTGAAGAAGGAAGACATTTCTAAGACAGCATTTCGAACCAGGTATGGGCATTACAAGTTTACCGTAATGCCGTTCGGATTGACTAATGCACCCTCTGTATTCATGGATCTGATGAATAGAGTTTTCAAGGAGTATCTCGATGAATTTGTGGTGGTATTTATTGATGATATATTGGTATACTCCAAAACCTACGAAGATCATGAAAATCACTTGCGCATTATCTTGAAGACTCTGAGGAGACATGAATTATATGGGAAGTTTAGCAAGTGTGAATTCTGGCTTCAGGAGATTTCTTTTCTTGTCCATATTGTCTCTAAAGATGGAATCTCTGTTGATCCTTCTAAGACCAAGGCAATCCAATAATGGCCAGCACCTACGAGTATAACTGAGGTACGCAGTTTTATTGGTTTGGCAGGTTATTATCGACGTTTCGTCCAGAATTTTGCCCAATTGGCTAACCCATTAACGAAGCTCACACGTAAAGGGGTAAAATTTGTTTGGACAAAAGAGTGTGAAGAATGTTTCAAAGAACTGAAGAAAAGATTAGTCAATGCTCCTATATTGACTCTACCATCGGGGAATGATGGGTTCGTTATTTATAGTGATGCATCGAAGAAAGGACTTGGTTGTGTCCTTATGTAGAATGATAGAGTTATTGCCTATGCATCACGACAGTTGAAAATTCATGAACAAAACTATCCTACTCATGATCTCGAGTTAGCAGCTGTGATCATTTCTTTGAAGATATGGAGGCACTACCTCTATGGTGAAAAATGTGAGATTTATACTGATCACAAGAGTTTGAAGTATATTTTCTCACAAAAAGAACTCAATATGAGGCAAAGGAGATGGCTTGAATTACTCAAGGATTATGATTGCACGATACACTACCACCAGGGGAAAGCAAACAAGGTGGAAGATGCTTTGAGTAGAAAAGACCATGGAGTTTTGAACAATATGAGAATTGAAAGGGATCCAATTTTCATGGATCTAGTGAAGATGGACATGGGAATAACCAGGGAAGGCGAAACATCATTTCTTTTTCAAATGGTTTCCAAACCATCTTTAATAGAAAGGATTAAGAGTACTCAGACCGATGATGAGGAATTTCAAAAGAAGATTAAAGCTGTGAATGATGGGAGATTGAGAGACTTTGTGTATGAAGATGGAATTTTGAAATTTGGGAAGAGACTTTGTGTTCCCGATATACCTGATCTAAAAAGGGAATTGATGGATGATGCTCATAGTTCCAATTTCTCTATACACCCTGGGAGCACCAAAATGTATAGAGATTTGAAGGAACATTTTTGGTGGGACAACATGAAGAGGGAGATTGCTGATTTTATGTCAAGATGTATGGTTTGTCAACAAGTGAAAGCTGGAAGGCAACAGCCTGGAGGAGTCATGCAACCTCTTCCCATACCGGAGTGGAAATGGGACAATATTACGATGGACTTTGTCATGGGGCTACCAAAGACTCCTAGAAGGAATGATGCAATATGGGTGATTGTTGATCGTCTTACCAAGTCAGCACATTTTCTTTCTATAAGAGAAGATCTACCCCTGGAACGTCTAGAAATACTTTATATTAATGAAGTTGTGAGACTTCATGGAGTACCCTTATCAATTGTTTCTGATCGAGATCCCCGTTTTACTTCAAGATTTTGGAAAAGTCTTCAGAAATCCCTGGATACTGAACTTCATTTGAGCACTGCTTACCACCCTCAGACAGACGGACAATCAGAACGGACTATTCAAACCTTAGAAGACATGTTGAGATCTTGCTCACTTGACTTTCAGGGTATGTGGGATCAATATTTACCTCTGGTAGAATTTTCCTATAACAATAGCTTCCATTCGAGTATTCAGATGGCACCATATGAAGCGTTATACGGAAAGAGATGTCGTACACCAACCTGTTGGGATGACGTTGGTGAAAGAAAACTTGTAGGCCCAGAACTGGTGGAGGAAACGGTGGAAAAGGTGAAAGTAATCCAAAATCACATCAAAGCAGCTCAAAGTAGGCAGAAGATCTATGCCGATAATCAAAGGAAGGATTTGGAATTTCAAGTCGGTGATCATGTTTTCCTGAAGGTATCTCCGTGGAAGGGAGTCATACGTTTTGGTAAGAAAGGTAAATTGAGTCCCAGGTACATTGGACCTTTCGAAATTCTAGAACGAATTGGGGTTGTAGCATACCGATTGGCAATGCCGCCAAGTCTCTCCAAAGTTCACGATGTGTTCCACGTATCTCTGTTGAGGAAATACATGCCTGATCCAACGCATGTACTCATCTATGAGGAATTAGAACTGGAACCTGATTTGTCTTATTGCGAAGAGCCCGTCAGGATTCTTGATACAAGAGAACAAGTACTGAGAAACCGGACGACGCGTCTGGTAAAAGTTTTGTGGAGAAACCATAAGATGGAAGAAGCAACGTGGGAACCCGAGGAACTTATGATAAAGAACCACCCGAGTCTTTTCATGTGATAAGTATTCTAGAAATTTCGAGGACGAAATTATTTTAAGGAGAGGAGAATGTAACACCCCAATCTTCTACGGTACGCTTCTCTTTGAATAATGTGATAGCGTGTGTTGTACGCAACACCGAGTTCTAACACACCATAACTAATCAAACTAGCCGTTATGAATAGTAATACCTAATTTTTGAAATTATATATATTTTATATTTGAAAATGGACTTCATTTTTGGATTCGGAATATCGAATTTAGCCTAAGGTGAAATTTTGGTACATTTCGGATAACTTTCATATTTTGATGAATAGTGAAAATTACTAAATTTTAATTAAAAACAACTTTTTTAATCAAAATAATTAATAGTGATAAATTATGAATTTGAGTGTTTTTAAAGTATATTTAGAATATATTTTTACCGTTTAATATAATTTTGGTCATTGGACATAATTTTACAATTAAACCGAACATAAACAAGTGTCAATCTTTCGATAGTTATTATCTCTTAAAAAGACGCTTTTTGTTTTGACAGCGGGAATTAATTTTAAATTAATTTCTGCCACTTCTGTGTTTTGAATTTAGAAAAATGGATTCCATATTTAGAATCAGGATGTTCAAATTGTGTAAATAGGTAACTTTTATTTTTAGACATTTTGAATAATTACTGCGGTAAATATTTTATTTACCATGGTTAAGGGTAAATCCGGTAAATAAGGGTTAAAAAATAATATTATAATAATACTAAATTACCCTAAAACGTGTCTTAACCCTATTTGTTGATACATGGTCGACCATGGGCATCTTTGGGTCGATTTTGGGACCCCATGGATCCACTTTTAAGTGATAATGACACTTTATTTTAATTAAGTTAAAATGAATACAAAAATGACACAAGCATATATCTTTTTGAAAAACAATTGTTACATAGGGTTATATATGTTGGATTTTAGATTATAAATATTAATTAGAAATATAAAAAGATTTCCTACATAATGATATTTTATTTATAATTTTTAGACATTAAATAATTTATTTTATTTATGACACAATGATGATGCAGTAATTACTACAATAGTGAAAAATTAAAATAATTGATATTATAAATACCCAAATAAATATAATATGAAACTTTTAATGAATTAAACTAATTTTCTAGGATAATAGGATATAGTAGGACTGATTTAATTGACTTTTTTTGAAGTAATCAATCTGTTATGAGTTTCACAAAAATCAACTATTGAATAGTGTCAAAATTAACATAAAAGAGTTCTTAAAACAAAAATTATATTATTAATTGATATTAAATTCCTAAAAATCTAAGGTTCGGCCAAGAGACTTATATCATGATAGGTTAATCATTAATGGACCACTTGGGGGTCTCTTGTATGTATATAGTAAGTTTATTAACCATATTATATTAAAATACAAAGAGACATTGTAAAAGTGAAACTAATTAACTTAAAGTTAATACTTAAAGATAAGGTTAATATAAGTACCCAAACCTGTCTAAATTCTATTGGTTGAGTTGTTTTCGACCCATCCCCACCTTAAACTTTGAATAGTCAACTTTGGAGCCATTGTAAACCGATTATGAATTTATTATAAACTAATTCTCTAGCTTTTCCAAAGGTGCCCCTCACCCCTCTTATAAAAGGGCACTCCTCCTTCCCATTTCTTCACACCTTCAAAGCCTTTTGGTTCGGCAAAACTCTCTCCAAATACTCTCCCAACATCCCTCACTACAGCCTAGAGGCCTTAGTTTTATCAAAAATCCATCCTAAGGAGCCCTTTTGATCAAATCAAAAGGAAGAACCCGAAGAAGAGGTAATGATTTCACCACCCTTTTCTAAGTTCATTTCTTCTTCCACTTCTTCTTCCTTCGTTGTTACCATTCTAAAATAATAAATCCAGTATCATATATATACTGTGATGTTATTATAAATATGTTACAACCATATTCAGTATTCTATCCACCCTTTTAATAACATGTCACCATACGTGCGTACGTACGGCTTACCGTCTCCACGTCGTGGTGTAATTGTTATTCAATATAATATTATTTGGATGCGTATAATAATGATGTGTAACTCATGTAAATAATAAATATAACATGTTAAGGATTCTGTATATATGATATACCATCCATTATATATTATTTTAATATCAAAAGAATGATATTGTCGCTCGTGCGTACGTACGGACTACCGTCTCCACGAACGCGATGAGATTCATTCTCCATTGTATCCATTCAAGTATAATTAACATTTGATGATTTAAAAGATGATGTTTAAGGACTTTATATCATTCTGGATATGAATAATATAAAACCTATCCTTTACAAACATGTCTTACGTAACAAAACATATAAAAGAAAACAAGTAAGTTAACACCCGAAACAGTGATAATTCTAAGATATTATTAACAAATCAATGTTAAAAGATCATATATGATATCATATTAATATATATGATTCTTGTATAATTTAATAACAATTATTTCACCATTATACAGGAGGTTAACCTACCCCAACCAAGGAAAATTACAAGGTAAGGGTTATTTCACAATCTCTTCATTATCCGAGGTTGTTTATATGTAATAATCTACTGGGATCTCTTTATCATCCACATCCATGTTTCTTAAAAATGTATTTCAAAACATTTTTACTATTTACTAGAATATGAGTTAAATTCATTTATACCCTTTTTGACTTTTATAAGTGGTTTATAAAGGAATCTTTCCATCGTTTTCAAAACAAGGTCCTTTTTAACCTTTTCGACAGAATTAAGGTAAGAATGTTTTTTTTAACTTATACGGAGGGTGCGGCTATTTTCCGCCGTTATAAAATCTTCAAAGATTCCCTTACAAGCTTATAAGAATATTTTCAAAGAAAATGTTTTATTTTATATGGATCTTAAATGATTTCAAAATAAAAGAAGATATTTATTTAAAAAGAATTTTGATTTCATCTATGTCAACATCCTTTGATGGATTTTAAGATTATTTGAAGTTGATTTATTATGATACAAAACTTCTATATTGTATTGAAGGTTTTGTGATATGTTTGACTGTGGATGTGCTATTTTTATACCATTCATAGTTTATAGTGAAAGTATTGACATTTCGTATGCTAGTTTTAATACGAATGTTTATGTTATGTTTAAACCTTTTCATATGGGAATGCATTAGACTTAATATGTGACGGGTGGAGCCCGCTATAGCTCCTCGATGCATCGGTAGGTCTCATGAGACAAACTAGGGTCTTGGCACAAGGCCTTGACAAAATCTTATTTGTAGTCTTGGCACGAGGCCTTGGCTATGTGGTTATGATAGTCTGGCATTATGCATTCCAACATTATGAAAGTGGTTATTGATTTTTCATGTGATTATTCGAATAGTAGAATATCCATGTGAACAAGTAAATGACATTATTTCATTTTACTTTTTCCATACTATGTTGAAGTTCATGTTTAAAAGGCTTTTTTTTAGTGATTCATTGCCTTAAATGTATATGCTTATGTTCCGCTATATTGTTATCCTTACTCGGCATTTGAGCTCACCCCTTTTCTATGTTTTATTTTTCCCAGGATGTTAAGATGTAAGTTATGAATGACCTGTAGGGATATTATGAGGGGATTATAGTGTGGACTGTGGAAACATTATGTTGTTGTAGTAGTTTTTCATTTTATGATGTAATCTAGTGTTTCTAGGGCTACTAAACCAATCGGTCTTTCGAGATTTGATCTTTCTTGTGATCATGCCAATGTTATGTAATAATGCACCAACTCTGGGTAACTAGGGTCGGGGCGTTACAGTTGGTATCAGAGGAAGTTTAGTACAAACCTTGGAAGCTAGATTTAGATAAACTCTGATTAGAGCACATAGAACTAAGATGAACTTTGAGGATTAGTATAGAAGAACTTCCTAGAATTTTGGTATTGTAGAGATTTTGTGAGTTTTCCGAGCAATACATCCCTGTCTGGATACGAGCAGGTAGAGGCGGCTCTGGCACAGATGTACCTAGGGGTAAAACCCGAAAACACCGCTTTGAGCTAGACTCGAACGGGAACTGGTGCACGACAACGGGCCTTGCTGCACTCTTGGTTACGACACTCCCAGGGGATATGCTTAGTATAACTCTCATTTTCTTTACAAATCATTTTGAAGGGATTATGAGTATATACTTCCTCAAAGAAAAAATTCTTATGATTATGGATTATATCCATAAATAGTTCAATTTATGTTAAGTGTTTTATAAGTATGGGATTATGTATTTTAATTCATAAACTGATCTAGTTTATGCCATTGTTTAGAAATGGCGCCTAGTGGAAGAAATGGAAACCGTATCAATGCACGCACTCCATGTAGGGATTGCCCTCCTGCTGAAGATAATTATAGTGGGGATGGTGATGCAACTGGTGCCGATCAGCTAATCACCATACTGGGACAACTTACTCAGGTTATGAATAATAACCTTACCCGTATGGAGCACCCTGATCCGCAGTGTGGAGGATCAATGTTAGATCGATTCATGAGGCAACAACCACCAACGTTCAATGGGAATACAAATCCCTTAGTAGCTGAGCAATGGATATTTTCCCTAGAGAAAATATTTCAGGCTTTGGGGAGCAGTGAAAGGGAAAAAGTTATCATGGCAGTTTACCGCCTCACTGGAGATGTTGATCAATGGTGTTCATTGATTCAAAACATGAAGGAAGATGATTAAGTATCAAATATGGAGTGGAGGGAGTTCAAAGATCTGTTTTTAGAAAAATACTTTCCTCGCGACCATCGAGCAGATATGGAAAGGCAATTTCTGAGTCTGAGACAAAAGGAGGATGAGAATGTCACAAAGTATGAGACTAACTTTACAAGGTTAGCGAGGTATGCTGGAGATTATATTCGCAACCCAAGAAGTAAGACTGATCGTTTCTTTGATGGGTTAAAACCATTTCTCCGTCGAGCATTAGTCTCACAATCCTTTTCATCGTACGAAGACATTGCCTCATGTGCTATCAAGACCGAAAAGGAATTCTCTAAGTATTATGACTTTAAAGAAAATCAAGAGAAGAAGAGACCTGCTGATCAATCTGGGAATGGAAATAAGGGGAAGAAGGGAAAGGTTGAATATCCATCTTGTGGTAAATGCGGGAAGAAACACCCCGGTTCTTGCTTGAAGGGAATGGGAGTCTGTTACAAGTGTGGTGAAAAAGGCCACCAAGCTCATGATTGCAAGGGGAAGAAGGAAGCTACCAACGTTCAGTGCTACAATTGCAGGGAGATGGGGCATTATGCAAATTAATGTCCTAAGCGTCAGGAGAAATTACCTCAGAAAAGGCCAAGGGATCAAGGCCAGGCTTATGCTATCACTACTACAGAGGTAGAAGCTCCAAAAGACGTGGTGGCAGGTAATTTAATGGTTTCCTCAAGTTTAGAAAATGCATTATTTGACTCTGGATCGTCGCATTGTTTCATATCTTCCCAGTTTTCTAAGAAAATTAGATATTACAAATTTGATTTAATAAGGGAGTTGTCAGTTAAAACTCCTAAGGGAAGTATCATTGCAACAAAGTTTTGTGAATCAGTCCCCATTAGAGCACATAAATTTTCTTTATCTGCTGATCTCATCGTCATACCTATGATTGAGTTTGATATAATCCTCGGTATGGACTGGATTTCAGACTATGATGCGAAGATTTATTGTAAGAAGAAAGAGGTTACGATTCTTGATGATAATGATAAGGAACACCTTATCTTTAGAGCAGAATCGTCACCACCTAATTCCTATTTAGATCCACCCCCAGTAGCTCAACTTAATTCAATTATTGGGGAGGAAGAGAATGAAATAACTGTCGGTGAGGAAAGGAATGTTCAAATAGAGGATGTACCTGTTGTGAAAGAATTTGTAGATGTATTTCCGAAATATTTACCTGGACATCCTCCAGAACGAGAAGTTAAGTTTTCCATTGATTTGATTCCTGGATCAAGGCCTATATCGAAGACCCCTTATAGAATGGCCACTGTAGAGTTAGTCGAACTAAATAAAAAACTAGAGGAATTGAGTAATAAGGGATTTATTCACCCTAGTGTTTCTCCATGGGGAGCCCCTGTTCTTTTTGTTAAAAAGAAAGATGGATCTATGAGGTTATGTATCGACTACAGGGAGATCAATGCTATAACGATAAAGAACAAGTATCCCCTACCTCGTATTGATGATTTATTTGACCAACTGCATGGAGCTCAATACTTTTCAAAGATTGACCTTCGATCCGGATACCATCAGTTGTGTGTGAAGAAGGAAGACATTTCGAAGACAGCATTTCGAACCAGGTACGGGCATTACGAGTTTACCGTAATGCTGTTTGGATTGACTAATGCACCCTCTGTATTCATGGATCTGATGAATAGAGTTTTCAAGGAGTATCTCGATGAATTTGTGGTGGTAGTTATTGATGATATATTGGTATACTCCAAAACCTACGAAGATCATGAAAATCACATGCGCATTATCTTGAAGACTCTGAGGAGACATGAATTATATGGGAAGTTTAGAAAGTGTGAATTATGGCTTCAAGAGATTTCTTTTCTTGGCCATATTGTCTCTAAAGATGGAATCTCTGTTGATCCTTCTAAGACCAAGGCAATCCAAGAATGGCCAGCACCTACGAGTATAACTGAGGTACGCAGTTTTATTGGTTTGGCAGGTTATTATCGACGTTTCGTCCAGAATTTTGCCCAATTGGCTAACCCATTAATGAAGCTCACACGTAAAGGGGTTAAATTTGTTTGGACAAAAGAGTGTGAAGAATGTTTTGAAGAACTGAAGAAAATATTAGTCAATGCTCCTATATTGACTCTACCATCGGGGAATGATGGGTTCGTTATTTATAGTGATGCATCGAAGAAAGGACTTGGTTGTGTCCTTATGCAGAATGATAGAGTTATTTCCTATGCATCACGACAGTTGAAAATTCATGAACAAAACTATCCTACTCATGATCTCGAGTTAGCAGTTGTGATCTTTTCTTTGAAGATATAGAGGCACTACCTCTATGGTGAAAAATGTGAGATTTATACTGATCAAAAGAGTTTGAAGTATATTTTCTCACAAAAAGAACTCAATATGAGGCAAAGGAGATGGCTTGAATTACTCAAGGATTATGATTGCACGATACACTACCACCCGGGGAAAGCAAACAAGGTGGCAGATGCTTTGATTAGAAAAGACCATGGAGTTTTGAACAATATGAGAATTGAAAGGGATCCAATTTTCATGGATCTAGTGAAGATGGACATGGGAATAACCAGGGAAGGCGAAAAATCATTTCTTTTTCAAATGGTTGCCAAACCATCTTTAATAGAAAGGATTAAGAGTACTCAGACCGATGATGAAGAATTTCAAAAGAAGATTAAAGCTGTGAATGATGGGAGATTGAGAGACTTTGTGTATGAAGATGGAATTTTGAAATTTGGGAAGAGACTTTGTGTTCCCGATATACCTGATCTAAAAAGGGAATTGCTGGATGATGCTCATAGTTCCAATTTCTCTATACACCCTAGGAGCACCAAAATGTATAGAGATTTGAAGGAACATTTTTGGTGGGACAACATGAAGAGGGAGATTACTGATTTTGTGTCAAGATGTATGGTTTGTCAACAAGTGAAAGCTGGAAGGCAACAGCCTGGAGGAGTCATGCAACCTCTTCCCATACCGGAGTGGAAATGGGACAATATTACGATGGACTTTGTCATGGGGCTACCAAAGACTCCTAGAAGGAATGATGCAATATGGGTGATTATTGATCGTCTTACCAAGTCATCACATTTTCTTGCTATAAGAGAAGATCTACCCCTGGAACATCTAGCAAGACTTTATATTAATGATGTTGTGAGACTTCATGGAGTACCCTTATCAATTGTTTCTGATCGAGATCCCCGTTTTACTTCAAGATTTTGGAAAAGTCTTCAGAAATACATGGATACTGAACTTCATTTGATCACTTCTTACCACCCTCAGACAGACGGACAATCAGAACGGACTATTCAAACCTTAGAAGACATGTTGAGATCTTGCTCACTTGACTTTCAGGGTATGTGGGATCAACATTTACCTCTGGTAGAATTTTCCTATAACAATAGCTTCCATTCGAGTATTCAGATGGCACCATATGAAGCGTTATACGGAAAGAGATGTCGTACACCAACCTGTTGGGATGACGTTGGTGAAAGAAAACTTGTAGGCCCAGAACTGGTGGAGGAAATGGTGGAAAAGGTGAAAGTAATCCAAAATCACATCAAAGCAGCTCAAAGTAGGCAGAAGAGCTATGCCGATAATCGAAGGAAGGATTTGGAATTTCAAGTCGGTGATCATGTTTTCCTGAAGGTATCTCCATGGAAGGGAGTCATACATTTTGGTAAGAAAGGTAAATTGAGTCCCAGGTACATCGGACCTTTCGAAATTCTAGAACGAATTGGGGTTGTAGCTTACCGATTGGCAATGCCGCCAAGTCTCTCCAAAGTTCACGATGTGTTCCATGTATCTCTGTTGAGGAAATACATGCCTAATCCAACGCATGTACTCACCTATGAGGAATTAGAATTGGAACCTGATCTGTCTAATTGCGAAGAGCCCGTCAGGATTCTTGATACGAGAGAACAAGTACTGAGAAACCGGACGACGCGTCTGGTAAAAGTTTTGTGGAGAAACCATAAGATGGAAGAAGCAACGTGGGAACCCGAGGAACTTATGATAAAGAACCACCCGAGTCTTTTCATGTGATAAGTATTCTAGAAATTTCGAGGACGAAATTATTTGAAGGAGAGGAGAATGTAACACCCCAATCTTCTACGGTACGCTTCTCTTTGAATAATGTGATAGCGTGTGTTGTACGCAACACCGAGTTCTAACACACCATAACTAATCAAACTAGCCGTTATGAATAGTAATACCTAATTTTTGAAATTATATATATTTTATATTTGAAAATGGACTTCATTTTTGGATTCAGAATATCGAATTTAGCCTAAGGTGAAATTTTGGTACATTTCGGATAACTTTCATATTTTGATGAATAGTGAAAATTACTAAATTTTAATTAAAAACAACTTTTTTAATCAAAATAATTATTAGTGATAAATTATGAATTTGAGTGGTTTTAAAGTATATTTAGAATATATTTTTACCGTTTAATATAATTTTGGTCATTGGACATAGTTTTACAATTAAACCGAACATAAACAAGTGTCAATCTTTCGATAGTTATTATCTCTTAAAAACACGCTTTTTGTTTTGACAGCGGGAATTAATTTTAAATTAATTTCTGCCACTTCTGTGTTTTGAATTTAGAAAAATGGATTCCATATTTGGAATCAGGATGTTTAAATTGTGTAAATAGGTAACTTTTATTTTTAGACATTTTGAATAATTACTGCGGTAAATATTTTATTTACCATGGTTAAGGGTAAATCCGGTAAATAAGGGTTAAAAAATAATATTATAATAATACTAAATTACCCTAAAACGTGTCTTAACCCTATTGGTTGATACATGGTCGACCATGGGCATCTTTGGGTCGATTTTGGGGCCCCATGGATCCACTTGTAAGTGATAATGACACTTTATTTTAATTAAGTTAAAATGAATACAAAAATGACACAAGCATATATCTTTTAGCAAAACAATTGTTACATAGGGTTATATATGTTGGATTTTAGATTATAAATATTCATTAGAAAGATAAAACGAGTTCCTACATAATGATATTTTATTTATAATTTTTAGACATTAAATAATTTATTTTATTTATGACACAATGATGATGCAGTAATTACTACAATAGTGAAAAATTAAAATAATTGATATTATAAATACCCAAATAAATATAATATGAAACTTTTAATGAATTAATCTAATTTTCTAGGATAATAGTATATATTAGGACAGATTTAATTGACTTTGTTCGAAGTAATCAATCTGTTATGAGTTTCACAAAAATCAACTATTGAATAGTGTCAAAATTGACATAAAAGAGTTCTTAAAACAAATATTATATTATTAATTGATATTAAATTCCTAAAAATCTAAGGTTCGGCCAAGAGACTTATATCATGATAGATTAATCATTAATGGACCACTTGGGGGTCGCTTGGATGTATATAGTAAGTTTATTAACCATATTATATAAACATACAAAGAGACATTGTAAAAGTGAAACTAATTAACTTAAAGTTAATACTTAAAGATAAGGTTAATATAAGTACACAAACCTATCTAAATTCTATTGGTTGAGTTGTTTTCTACCCATCCCCACCTTAACCTTTGAATAGTCAACTTTGGAGCCATTGGAAACCGATTATGAATTTATTATAAACAAATATCTCTAGCTTTTCCAAAGGTTCCCCTCACCCCTCTTATAAAAGGGCACTCCTCCTTCCCTTTTCTTCACACCTTCAAAGCCTTTTGGTTCGGCCAAACTCTGTCCCAATACTCTACCAACATCCCTCAATACAACCTAGAGGCCTTATTTTGATCAGAAAGCCAACCTAAGGAGCCCTTTTGTTCAAATCAAAAGGAAGAACCCGAAGAAGAGGTAATGATTTCACCACCCTTTTCTAAGTTCATTTCTTCTTCCACTTCTTCTTCCTTTGTTGTTACCATTCTAAAATAATAAATACAGTATCATATATATACTGTGATGTTATTATAAATATGGTACAACCATATTCAGTATTCTATCCACCCTTTGAATAACATGTCACCATACGTGCGTACGTACGGCTTACCGTCTCGACGTCGTGGTGTAATTGTTATTCAATATAATATTATTTGGATGGGTATAATAATGATGTGTAACTCATGTAAATAATAAATATAACATGTTAATGATTCTGTATATATGATATACCATCCATTATATATTATTTTAATATCAAAAGAATGATGTTGTCGCTCGTGCGTACGTACGGACTACCGTCTCCACGAACGTGATGAGATTCATTCTCCATTGTATCCATTCAAGTATAATTATCATTTGATGATTTAAAAGATGATGTTTAAGGACTTGATATCATTCTGGATATGAATAATATAAAACCTATCCTTTACAAACATGTCTTACGTAACAAAACATATAAAAGAAAACAAGTAAGTTAACACCCGAAACAACGATAATTCTAAGATATTATTAACAAATCAATGTTAAAAGATCATATATGATATAATATTAATATATATGATTCTTGTATAATTTAATAACAATTATTTTACCATTATACAGGAGGTTAACCTACCCCAACCAAGGAAAATTACAAGGTAAGGGTTATTTCACAATCTCTTCATTATCCGAGGTTGTTTATATGTAATAATCTACTGGGATCTCTTTATCATCCACATCCATGTTTCTTAAAAATGTATTTCAAAACATTTTTACTATTTACTAGAATATGAGGTAAAGTCATTTATACCCTTTTTGACTTTTATAAGTGGTTTATAAAGGAATCTTTCCATCGTTTTCAACACAAGGTACTTTTTAACCTTTTCGACAGAATTAAGGTAAGAATGTTTTTTTAACTTATACGCCGGGTGCGGCTATTTTCCGCCGTTATAAAAGCTTCAAATCTTCCCTTACAAGCTTATAAGAATATTTTCAATGAAAATGTTTTATTTTATATGGATCTTAATTGATTTCAAAATAAAAGGATATATTTCTTTAAAAAGAATTTTGATTTCATCTATGTCAACATCCTTTGATGGATTTTAAGATTATTTGAAGTTGATTTATTATGATACAAAACTTCTATATTGTATTGAAGGTTTTGTGATATGTTTGACTATGGATGTGCTATTTTTATACCATTAATTGTTTATAGTGAAAGTATTGACATTTCGTATGCTAGTTTTAATACGAATGTTTATGTTATGTTTAAACCTTTTCATATGGGAATGCATTGGACTTAATATGTGACGGGTGGAGCCCGCTATAGCTCCTCGATGCATCGGTAGGTCTCATGAGACAAACTAGTGTCTTGGAACAAGGCCTTGACAAAATCTTATTTGTAGTCTTGGCACGAGGTCTTGGCTATGTGGTTATGATAGTCTGGCATTATGCATTCCAACATTATGAAAGTGGTTATTGATTTTGCATGTGATTATTCGATTAGTAGAATATCCATGTGAACAAGTAAATGGAATTATTTCATTTTACTTTTTCCATACTATGTTGAAGTTCAAGTTTAAAAGGCTTTTGTTTTAGTGATTCATTGCCTTAAATGTTTATGCTTATGTTCCGCTATATTGTTATCCTTACTGGGCATTTGAGCTCACCCCTTTTCTATGTTTTATTTTTCCCAGGATGTGAAGATGTAAGTTATGAATGACCTGCAGGGATATTATGAGGGGATTATAGTGTGGACTGTGGAAACATTATGTTGTTGTAGTAGTTTTTCATTTTATGATGTAATCTAGTGTTTCCAGGGCTACTAAACCAATCGGTATTTCGAGATTTGATCTTTCTTGTGATCATGCCAATGTTATGTAATAATGCACCGACTCTGGGTAACTAGGGTCGGGGCGTTACAGAATCGATCCTTTGATGATCAACTAGTTCAACCTACTAAACCTCAACTTTTTGGGAAACTCAAGAATTAAAAATATGATACTTTCCTAAAAATCAAGGAGAACATTAAAATATTGGTATCATGAAATTTTTCAAAGAATATTTAATTAATCAATTTTATTTTCCCAAAACAAACCATTTTGGACATGAACAAAAACAATAATGATGCATTTACTTCTCCTAGGTCTCTACCCTAAAAATAGGTCCACCTAATTTGGCCATTAAATAAGTATAGATTCCATGAACTGGATCATGGGGGGACCAAAAATCCTGTTTCCTAACTGGTCTCCCTAGCGTATATCATGCACCAAGATCAACAACCATCATTTTCCTACCAAACCATGAAAACCTCACAATTCTTAACACCATAATCCATCCAATATCTCAACCAAAACCATTAATACCACTCTATTATAACCCCCACCCTCAAAATATATTGTAATGAATGAAGATAGATAATGACCCATGAGTCCCTCCTCCAGTAGGCCCCGAGTTAGCGATTAGCACAGAGGGTATAAAAATATCACAAGAAGGAAGAAATTACCCACTATAAATAAAATAAGATCAGGATATTGGATAAGAAATCACCAATAAAATCCAATAGATAATATAATGGAAAACAAAAAATATCCCACAATTCATGAGAAAAATAAACCAATACAAAGAAAGTCTCTAAGTATACCAAAATATATGTCTATGATAGCTACTCAACAACAATTCCAAACCAAGCTAGTAAGATCCACCTCGGTCTATAACATCCTCCTAGAATTCAGAAAAATAGTTTATATGCACAGGGTGAACATAACAAGTATAATCATTAGGAAAATAAACAAGGTCTCAAGTGCACATGTGAAATGGCATGATCCAGAACGAAATGCTATCCAACCCAACATCTGACCCGATCCACGACATGGCCTGAAGGGCGTTCTCAATCCCCACGAGCTGGAAACTAGTATCAAGAATCAAAACCAATACAAGAGGGAATGATTTTCTCCCAAAGAATAAAAATGATAAATAAATAAAACTGAATAAGTAGAAGAACCAACACTAACTGAATCTCAAATAAATACACAAACAAATTCAGTTACAAGATACAATTGAACAAGATAGAAACCTAAAATACAAATCTAAACACAAAACTAAAACAGATCTACTCTACCATGATCTCCCTGTGACCTCAATTTCACGACTGTCCACTATACTGAACTGCTTCAAGAGACAGCTCGAACAAGAAGAACCTAAATGAGGACCAGAACATGAAAAATAGATCGGGTCTATAGGCACCAAATAGCATAAGTAGGGTGTGATTTTCACATCTCATTAAGCAATCACCAAATAATCCATGCATTTCCTTTCCTAAAAACAATCCATTAACACTAGTTTGAAATACAATTATCAAAACAGGGATTTTCAAATTTTATCAAGAAAACATAGTTTTCCACATTTTAAAAACCAACACATGTCATATCCCATTTTCAAAAACTGGTTATCATTTTAATACCAAAAATGAAACCAAATTCCTAAGTAAAAAAATACTAGGCTATGCTGAAAAAAACTAGTAGTATAAGAAGAAAATAAAGTGTATCAAAATTCAAACAAACAATCATAGATAGTAACCATGGGATTTCCTATACATCCCTAGAGAAATCCCTGGGCATTCCAACCCATCTAGGGGGTACCAATCTAGTGACACAACCCACCTAGCCAAAACAGTGACACAACCCACCTGACTAATCCAGTGACACATCCCATCTGGCCCCTCAGGGATCCAGGGGGTAACAACCCATCTAATCAGGATTCATCATCAACCATTACTTGACCTCTAAAATATGACCAGGAACCCATGGTAATAATATATTGTGTAATTTGGAGGCCCTCTCATAGGTGACTCACCTTACCTACCATCACCGAATTTTCTTACCCCAAACACAGAAACCACTAAACGATAACCCATAAAGTGAAATCCCTCATATAGCGGTTCCCACTATATATCTATAACATTTTAAAAGGTTAAAACTGGGACATCACATCATATAATGTTTACCCTCTTCCTCAAAATATTCACATTGAAAAACGAACCTTTGGATTTACACACCCATGTGTACTCTACTCAAAAAATTTCAAAGAACATTTCCCAAACCAACTAAAATTCCACTTTCACAATCACTTTTAAAACAAGAATTTAAATTCTCAAAATCAATTCTAGTTTCAGGCTATTCCAAAACCAAGATAAAAGTTCACAAGATAATTTAGTATTCCAAACACGCCCTTACTTTCTAAATAAAATTTCAAAACCATGGTTGAAACATATAGGAAATGAACAAGGATTTATAAACGGGATTTCAAAAGTATTTAGGAACCAACTATTTTTTTAAAATTCAAAATGGGCCATAGCCTCCAATAAAATCTCAAAACCACTTTGTCTTATTTGAAAAACATAGAACCATTTTACAATAAAATAATAAATAATAGAAGAGGAAGAAACATTTTAAGACACCAAAGTTCAAAGAAAGACCTACTTTCAATTCCATAATCATTTGAAGTCCCATCCATGTGTGCACTCCATGCACCCATGGATGTGTCTGCATCCAATGGCTTACCACAAGTAGTTTTCTCTAAAAAATTTTCAAGAATCAACACATGCCTTCCAAATATCACAAAAAAACATTTTATGAAAACCATCATGTTTCACATAGTAAACCTAACATTAAACCAATCAATTTAATAAAATATTTCCATGGGAAACACCATCCAAATTATCCAAATTTTCCATCAAAACATATTTTTCATTTTATCAAACCTATTTCATATAAATTCACAAGGGAATAAAAAAAGATTCGCTTCAAAACCTATTTTTAACAAATTATACCAACAAAAAACCACCATAATAAACTAATTACATGTATCATGAAGGTTAGAATCATATTTAAAAATTAATTAAAATCATCTAAGAATCAATAGGTTGCATCAAAAAAGAAATACATGGAAACACCTACCTCGATGGTGTGTAAACACATCAAAACTCTCAAAGAAGGGAGATTAGGGCCCTATGGATGATCTTCACACCCTAGATTTGAAGAAAAAACCCACACACAAAACCTAACCATTTGGGTTTTGAAAAATGATATATCAGTGAATTGAAAGCAATAAGTAGAGATGAGAAGAGATAAAGGTGAGGAAAAATGACTAAAAAACCTAAACAAATTCCTTGGAATCAAAGGAGAGGCACCAAGGATGGAGGAGAACCAAGGAGAGGGACCTAGGGGGATCCCTTTGTGTGTCTTGGTCGACCCAAGGGGAGGGGGTCTAAAATAGGGTAAATAGGGGAGAGGGTAGATTAAGAATTTCAACTTTTAAAATTTCTAGGCATCTCACACAGTTTGGACGCATAGTTTATCAAACAGTGTGCCAACCATGCAGAAACTAGTTTCCAAAAAAAGAGTGACCATAGGACTAAGACACATGGTTTGTGTGACCATGTGCAAACCGTGTGGTACCTTCTATCCAATTCCAGGCCCTTCCGCATGGTTACCTGGGCTGGGCCGCATGGTTTTTACTAATCGTGTGCTACCTATGCACATTCCAAATTTCACCCGGGCATTCAAAAATTGAAAATTTTAACCGGGATCCAATCCCTAAACATAGCCTAGAAGATCCAAGACCAAGATAATAAGAAAATAAATAAGTTTTTGAGGTTTGGGTGTGACAATTATCTCCACCATAGACACTTTCTACCCCCAAAAAGTCACTAAGCCAAAGGATGACCAAAACTCGAATCCATGCCTGATAAAAATCGAGGAAAACCATGAACCTCGGGGTGACCATTCACTCCACAAGTAACACCCGACAAATCAAGAAGAAACCACAATATAAGAGTGAGGGGAGAACATCAGGGGGTTCTCCCCACCACAAGAACTCAACTAATATAGAAACTTTAAAACCCAACCAACACCACCAAGTCTTAAATGAAAAACTGCTATGGGTGACCCAGCAAACCAAGACTCCAGAAACAAACTCATCTTCTCCATACTAACCATAAACACCCTCACTAGAACTGGTAACTAGGGAACTCCCAACCCGAAGTAAACCAAATTCCTTAGAATGAGTGAAACAACACCACCACCCAAATTAGAAACTTTCCAAACCATCCAAAAAATCCAATGCTAGGGGAAAATCATGAAAAGAGACTCAATCCAAACAACAAACTGGAAACATAAGCCATCAATTCCACAAAACTTAAACATATCCAAATGAGTACAACTAAAACCAAAACCTGAACTAACCCACTGAAGGGTTTAACACTCAAAGAATGTCCATGATTCAGAATCCACATTCAGATAAACACAACTGCTTGGATTACGATCGAATAAGTCCATCAGACCTTTATAATGAAATGATGAAATTATGATATAAAGAAACTATAAAATCAGGAAAAAAAATATTAGGATAACTTTAAATATCTCCACCCCAACATGGGAACAAAATCCAGGATAAGGTTTCACACACCCTCAGAAACTCCTAACTACATGCGAGCTTCACTCTAAGGCCTATGTATGGAGCCCTGGTGACTGAATAATCTTCTTCCTCATAGTCAGATAATGAAATTATCCATTTACAACTACTTATTTAGGAAACTACTCCTAAAATAACTTTCCAGATGACCTAGAAAACCGTTATGATGGCATGTATTCATAGGGTTGTAATAAGACATCTTCGAATGCCCGAAAATGACACATTGGAAGCACACAAGTGAGTGGTCCATTGAATGAGAAGTATAATCCAACAAGAGAGACTTCTTGGAAATAGGTTCCTATGGTACATGCTTCTCACCAGATGGGGAACCATTATGAACAAAAATAGGATCTGGTTCATTAGTTTCCACAAACTTATTTCTAAGTACCAATTCAGCTAAAAATTCCATATCCTCTAACTTTCCAAAATGAACTTCACTAGAAGATAGAAATTTTTTCATGATATCAGGATGAATAACCCAAACTAAAAGAGAACACCTTAACTAATACTAAAATGACACTTCTAGAGAGTAAGAAACCAACTCCCTGAAGTGATCAACATAAGATTTTATCATCCACTAGCCCTATCGAACATCCTGCAACTCTGCCACCTTCCTAGACTTCACCTCCTATAGGAAAAACCTTTGGAATAAAGTGGTCTTAAACAATTCCTATGTCATCCCAACTTAAAATGATGATGGGACAACCAAATTCCATTGGTCGAAAGCTGGACCAACAAGAAAAACCAAAACATCACACGATATGATAACTTTGAGAGTTCTGAACAATATGAAGAGTCCCTCGACTTCTTCAAGCCACTTCACTACCTTTGATGGACCTCTATCACCTCAAATGGTAGGAAAAACTTGAGGAGAATCAGAAACTGGGCATGAATCATCATAAATTATGGGGACCTTTATGGGTGGAATTTTTGAACAAAATGGAAAACACAAACCAAAACCAACATCAAACCAAAGCATAATCAAAAGCGAAACCTTGAGAATAAACATCTGGATTATAATCCAAAAAAATGCATACATTACAAAAAAAATATTCCTTTCAATAGCCACCATTTTCATTTAAATTTCCAAACCACCTTCTTCGAAGGCCACTTTTCACAAAAAACCCATGTTCCTGTAAAGAAAACCAATTTCTGAAACCATTTCCTTATTTTAAATTCACTTTTAGAAAAACAAGTCCAAGCCTCTAATTTCAATTACCCACCCATGGCATCCCATGAACTGTCGCACATGTGTTTACATATTTCCATCCGTACATTCCAACAAGCACATTCCACACACATACCCTTAGACGTGTAAACGTGCATAAGGAATACTAAGGGGACACCCAAACCATTTCCTTTGTAAACCCAATTATCCACCAAATTTTAAACCAAAACAATTTCCTTTAAAACCCATTTTACCAATTTAAATACATTTGAAAGAAGTAATTTTCATTTCAAAACTATTTTATTTTTAAAAAACACACTTAAAAAAAACTAAGACCAAGATGAAAACCCACTCGCATTAAACCACTTGAATGAGGAACTAGTAGTTATGCTTAATTCAGTGACATAGTAGTGGACCATTCCCAAAGTAAGCATCAACAACTTGGAGGTGCTTGAAACATGTAATCAGACTCCACATGGGTTACTAATCCATGTGAGATCACAACATAACACTATTTCACCTTCATTGTAATCCCTTAAAAGAAAACAAGTGAAGAAAAGATAAGGACTCAATCCCTAGACTACCTCTGGTAACTGAGGTCTTTTCAAGAGTGGTTGTGATCAAGAATCGACCCATAACCTATCTCATAAGCCGTAAAAATCCTAAACTCAAACTACCAGACACACCAAATAATAAGGGCCTACTCTAATACCATTTTTTCCTGAGACAGTCTAGGATTCCATCCAACCCGACACCCGACCCGGTCCGCAGCATGGCCCAAAGTGTGTTCTCGATCCCCATAGGATGGAAACTAGTGCTGGCCATCAAAATAAATATAAGATGGAATGATTTCAGAACAAAGAATAACCAGGATCTATAAATTAAACTGAATAAGAAGAAGAACCAACACTAACAGAATATGAAATAAATACACAAAAAGATTCAATTACAAGACACAACTGAACCAGATAGAAACCCAAAATACAAAACTGAAAACAAAACTGAAATAGATCCACTCTACCATGATCTCCTTGTAACCTCAATGTCACTACTGTATAGAAGAACAAACCACTCCAAGAGCAAGATCGAACCAGAAAAACCTAAATGACAATCAGAACTTGCAAAACAGATCAGGTCTACCAACACTGAATGGTACAAGTAGGGTGTGATCTTCACATCTCATTAGGCAATCACCAAAGAATCCATGCGTTTCCTTTCTAAAAAACAATCAATTAACACTAGTTTGAAATAAAATTATAAAAATAGGGGTTTTCAAATTTTATCAAGCAAACATAGTTTTCTATATTTAAAAAACCAACACATGCCACATCACACTTTCCAAAACCAGTTATCATTTTAATACAAAAAACAAAACTAAATGTTTAAGTAAAATAATACTATGTTGTGTAGAAAATAAACTAGTAGTATAAGTAGAAAATCAAGTGCAAAAAAATACAAAAAAATAATCAAAGATAGTAACCATGTGCTTTTCTAAAAATCCCTATAGAAATCCCTAGACTTACATGGTTCAGAACCACCTTATAGTATATGGTGAAGCTCCCTAGTCTATATCCAACTGGCCACCCTCAACGGACTAATCTAGTGGAAAAACCCACCTATCCTCTCAATGATCCAGGGGGTACCAACCCATCTAATCAGATTTTATTAGAAACCTCCACTCAACCCTCTAAAATATTCCAAGGAACCCATGGTATTAATATACTATGTAAGTAGGAGGCCCTTGCACATGTGACTCACCTTACCTTCCGTCACTACACTTTCCTACCCCAAATATGGACACCACTATACAATAACCCATAAAGAGAAATCCCTCCTATAGAGGTGACCACTATATATATATATATGTGTGTGTGTGTGTGTGTGTGTGTGTGTGTGTGTATATAACATCTTCAAAGGTTCCAATTAGACTATCACATCATATAACATTTACCCTCTTCCTTAAAACATTCAAGTTTCCAAACATGACTTTGGATTTACACACCCAAGTCACTCTACTCAAAACATTTAAAAGATCATTTCCAAAACCGAGTGAAATTCCACTTTCACAAATACTTTCCAAATGGTCCTTTACGTTCTCAAAATCAATTCCACTTTCTTGATATTCCAAAACTAAGATAAAATTTCACAAGATAATCGAAGATGCCAAACGAGCCCTAACTTTCCAAATACTATTTCAAAACCAAAGTTGAAAACATACAAAAACTGACCAAGGATTTCCAAACAAGATTTCAAAACTATTTAGGAACCAACTCTCTTTTATAAAATTCCAAATGATCTATAGTCTCCAATACAATATCAAAACCACATTGTCTCATTTGGAAAACATGGAAGCATTTTATAAGAAAAGAAGGAATAAGAGAAGATGAATAACCTTTTTAGGAAACCAATGTTCAAATAAATAACCACATTCAATACCATTATCATTTGAAGGCCCATCCATGTGTACACTCTGTGCACCCATGTATGTGCCCAAATCTAATGGCATACCACAAGTATTTCTCCCCAAACAATTTTCAAGAAACAACACATGCCTTATAACTATCACAACAAACCATTTTATGAAAAGCAACATTTTCAGATAGAAAAGATAACCCTAAACCAATAAATCTAATAAAATATTTCCATGGTAAACAACATTCAAATTATCCAACTTTTACATAAAAAATTGGCATTTTATCAAACCCAGTATGTATAAATTAGCAAGGGTATAAATAAGATTTCACTTAAAAACCTATTTTTAGGAAATTCTACCAACATAGAAACACCATAATAAACTAATTAAATGTATCATAAAGGTAAAAATCATATTTAAAAATTAATTGAAAGAATATAAGAATCAATAAGTTACATCAGAAAGGAACATCATGGAAACACCTACATCGATAGTGTGTGAATGTGATGAAACTCTTAGAGAAGGGAGATTACAGCCCCATGGATGATATTTACACCCAAGATTCAAATAAAACACAACCTACACACAAACCCTAACCATTAGTGTTTGGAAAAATGAGATCCCACCCAAGGGAAAGCAAGAAATAGATAGGGGAAGAGATAAAGGGAAGGAAAAATGACTAAAAAACCCCAAAACATACCTTGGAATCGAAGGAGAGGCACTAGGGAGGGAGGAGAAACAAAGAGAGGGTCCTAGGGGGCTCCCTTCATGTGAATTTGTCTAACCAACAGTGTGGGGTATAAAATAGGGTAAATAAGGGGAGAGGGTAGATTAGGAATGTCAATTTTTAAAATTTATGGGCAACTCACATAGTTTGGCCACACAGTTTATCAAACCGTACGCCAACCATGCGGAAACTACTATCCAAAAAAAGAGTGATTGTGGAACTAAGCCACATGGTTTGTGTGACCATGCACAAACTATTTGGTAGCTTCTATCAAGTTCCAGGGCCTACTACACGGTTACCTGGTTTGGGCCGCACAGTCTCTACTAACCATGCACTACCTGTGCACAAACCAAAATTCACCTGGACATCCAAAAATTGAAAATTTTAACTAGGAACCAATATTGAACCTCAACCGGGAAGATCCAAGAACAAGAAAATAAGAAAATAAAGGAGTATTTGAGGTAAAGGTGTGACATGAAAAGAGAATTCTAATTTTCCAGTGAACAAACAAAAAAACCACAAGAACCTATACATGTCATCTATGCAATCTCAACCTCACATGGATCATTCACCAAATTAAACATCTAATATAATAATATATAATAAAGATCATAATAAAACAAGGTACCCCACTGATTCTTCCCCATTTATTTTCTTCTCTCACACCCCAACATCAAACGTCCTCTTCTCATATACCTTCTATACATTTCACATTACATACCAGCCATCTCTGATATGGGTCAGGAAGCATCCCTACTTACCCCAACCTTTCATGGTATAACATTCAATGATAGCATCAGGAATCATCCCATAATATCCACAACACAACAAATCTTTCCTAAATAAACCTAGAACATCACATCACATCTCACCTAAAGACTCCCAGTCCATCACATCATATCTCATTATATAACCAAAGTAGTAAGGTATCATGAATGTGAAGGAAATAAACCTCATTCCCTCCTCCAAACATGCATGAAACCCCCACATATATCACATATTATTACTTATCACCACATCACACCTCACCTAAAAACACATACTCCATCATTTAACATTTTTCCTAAAGACACCCAAGTCATCACTACTGAAGGAAGAGTGAGGAAGATGGGGTATCCATCCATCTGTATCACCACCAAACTAGATGTTGGAGAAAACACCCATAACCTAGAACCTATGAACATTGGTAAGATTATCCATTTCTATTGGGTTGTGTAAAGAAATAAAAGAAACATAAATGATATATAGAAAATAGATAATAACCAACCTATGGGTTCACATCAACTGCACTAGCACACAATATATCACCACCAATGTACCACACATCAACTGTCACAATCTCTACTAACACTATATGAAACATGACACACCACCACCACATAAGCCTTAAAATATTTCACACATTCATTTACAAGTTCACCACTTTCCAGATTAATCAAGTTACACTAAATTTCATTGCTAATTCACTTTATTTCACATTTACACAACCAGTTAATTTATTCAATTCACTTAATCTATTTACCAAAACTAATTTATATCTTATTATATCCAATTTATAACCCATTTTTTTATTTATTCATATTTTATTCCATTGTTATCTGGTCAACTAGCACTACCATGCCACAACACAACTATCCCAACTCAAATCAATTGTCATCGCTACCCTCATCAACCTAGCCATCTCACCACAAAACCCAATGTATTATCCTTTGTAAACCACCACTACCTCAAAAAAAAAACCAGCACACAAATACATCACTAAATACCACAAAACAACCACATCTCACACCAAAACCACATCACACCCCACAACCACATCATAACCCATGACCAATATGAACCACATTGCATAGCTGCCCACATCACATCCATGCCAACTAACCACCATGAAACAACCCCACACATAACATAGCCTAACCAATCACCACCAACACCACATGGAAGCACACAACAAAAACGACAAACACCAAGGAGAGCACATGCAACAACAACACATTCTAGATTCCATAATTATTCAGCGGCTTTATCACATTACTTCTTAATTTTTCATGAATATCATCACACAAATTGGTATTCCATGGGAAACCATTTTATTATCCAAATATTCAGACATTAAACTTTTATTTAGGATGTGATAAAAAAACACTACAATGGTCTTAGCAAATATCATCTATAGCACAAACAAGGCTCCCAAGAACCATTATTTTCAGTATTTACAACAAGAATGCACAATATAATCAACAACATATATCAAAGTAGTAAATCATGTGATATCTCTCCCATAACAATCAATTTTTGTTATACTAATTTATTATAATATTATGCTGACCATTACTATCCATCCAAAGGAAAGAAGAACCATGAAAATCTCACACATAGAACATAAACATGTGAGAATGAGGTTCCCCAACCTCAAGAAATATTTTGAAACTCACCACGCACCATAAGAAGAATAAAAAATTACTCAAAAACCAAAAACACAATAGAAACTCTAAATAAATCTCGATCACACCAAAGGGTTTTAAAAAACGTAGTCCAACACACCCCCAGATCAAAATAGCACCACTATAGTGATTCTTTGAGGAAGAATGAAATAAAAAAAATAGTGATTAGAGAGAAACTCACTAAAGATAACCAAAAATCAAGCATCATAAACCGAGGATTGAATAAAGGGGAGACTAGATGGAATACCTTACAAAACGCCTGGGATTATTCCCACAACCAAGAGAAGAAACACATGGATAAGAGGATAATTAGACAAACTAGAATTATAAACAACCTGGTATTCTCCTGTTTCACATCACGAATTCCATATTCATGATGTGAATTCCATAGGTCCTATGTAACCATTAAAGGGATTGAATTTACCATATATTTGGTTTCTACTAAAAATTAAGTCGCCTCAGCCTGAATTAATACATGTCGTGAATTACCCTTTCACGATGTGAATATATTTCAGGAAATCCTCCACCATCGCACATAATCCATGAGTTCACTGAATACACAAGCTGTAAATCACTAAATCACATTGTAAATTCCCCATTCACAATGTGAATTTCCTATTTTAGTACATATGATGCTCGAATCTCTATCGAACACCCATAAAACCTCTTCCAAACACCCTCCAACCACAAAACCAACAAACGGGATGGGAAGGCATGGGCCATTACACTTATAGTTTGATTTAATCTAGAGAAGTATTGAATAACCACTAACATAACAAAGAGATAAAACTAATTAAATCTAAGCCTATATGATCCATGTTTGGTATAGAAAACAATACTGATAAAGTTTAACATAAATGTTGTTAATAAATTTCATGCTTGTGATACCAACACCAAAACCTTCTTTTAGTGGTCATTCAAAATTATTTCAACTAAAATCTTGTATTAATCTCAAAAAATAGATTAAAAACATTCAAGAGTAAGGATTTACTTCTCTTTTTTCAAATTTCATTTCACTTTTTTCATCAAGTAGAATTGATTTTTCAGTAGGAAAATAAGATATTGTAATCAACGTACCTCAATAATGATAAGATTTAAAAATCATATTTTTAACATATAAAATTATTAGATGTATTCCTCAATATAACTTCCGATATTCATAAGATATCAACTGAGAAAGAGATATTTTGTGGTTGTTATTGTGTGCTCCCCCTCAAGATGCACACTTTATACTTCTTTCTCATGATTGGATTTCTTCAAGAATAAAATCCAAGAATATTTTGATATTATTTGAAATTTTATAAGGAGGAAATATAATTCCAATAGTCCTCCATGATGGATAAATTTATAACTATAAAATGTTCGCACATTTCATCAAATTCAGGACTCCCCCTGAATATATGCTTAACCTTCAATTCTCTGTATGAAAGACAAAAATAATGTATATATGGTAAAAAGGAGGTTCTTCAATGCTCTTTAGTTAGAGAAATATGTTTGAGAGTTTCTTCTCAACCTATATATCTTCATAAATGAAAAATTAATATTCACATTTTTTAGAAAATCATCTTCAGTTTTCTATGATTGCTCCATTCTTCTTTCCCCTTCCAACTATTTTGGCCATATGATCAATAATTGTTTAGGAACATGCTTGGTATTGAATTTGTGTGTAGAATCCTTATCAATTATAAATGTCAAAGGTACTTTAATTTCATCTTTAAGAATTTTTCTTTTCTAGGAAGACATTTCAAGCACTTAGATGAATACCCAGACTTATTAAACCTATCACAAAAATATTTATCATTCATCAAGTTTCCCTTTTAGGAAAATTTTCATATTATTTATTAGAGAAGTTTTTCACCAAATAAATCATGTTGTTTATTTTTAGGATTGATTATTTAAAAAAATTTAGTTTTCTTACTTTATAATTGATGTTTATTGACAATTCACAATGGTCTATGATAGGGGTGTCCATGGGTCGGGTTGGGTCGGGTAAAGGGAATTTCGAGGTCCGACCTAATTTAAAAAGTCTGGGTTGGGTTAGTTCAGGTCATATGTTTTATGAGTTGCTAGTGCAACCCAAACCAACTCATTGGGACCAAGTATCTTGAAACATGTAAAATGGACCTAACCTAACCCAACCTTCTATGGGTCAGGTTAGTTCAAATTGGGTTATATGTGTAAAACCCAACCCAACCCGATGAACCCAGGCCTGGATCTAGACCAAGCGCCAGTCCCAGCCCTAGCCCCAGCCCCCATACCCTAGCCCCCATCCCCCATCCCCCATCCCCTAGCCCCTATCCCCCAGCCCCCCAACAGCCCCCACCCCCATACACCACCCCCCATTAGACCCCAGCCCCATGTAGCCCATCATCCCTTATAACAACTCCCTAGCCCCCAACCCTCAGCAATAACCCCCCAGCACCCAGTAGCATCCTCCCAATAGAGAGTGGAATCCAACAACAGACAATGGAATCCAAAATGTAGCAACATTTAGTAATTAAGAAAATTCAAAAAAATATAACAGGACAATAACAATGAAAATTAAAGAGAATTTTTTTTAATTAACCAGGAAGGAAATAACCCCATAAATCTAACCATAAAATCTTAAAAAAATCCAACAAACAAAAAAATATAAAGTGGAATCCAATTCCAAACATAAAAAAGTTGGGGAATAAAATAGGTAAAGTGTATAATAATGTAAGGTAAGAGCATCTAGAAAACCTAAGAAAAAACATTCAAAAATCTGATCCCAAATTCCCAACAGCTTTATATTAACACCTTCAAGTAATCAGTGTTGTTAAACTTGGTAATCCCCCACATATTGATGACAATTGGAAATGATTCAGAAGTAAAAAATGAAATTGTATGAGTGGTATAAAATGCATGAACACTTACCAAAATACTAGAACACTCCCACCCATTTATTCTAATTGAATCAGAAATTATAACCCAGATAATATTTTAAGTTGATAATTAGAGAATAAGATTTCCAAATTAAATTTAAAACACTTTAAAACTAGATTATACCTTGTAGTAATAAGGTTCTGAAGTTGAAAATTTTATGTGCGTCTTCCATTTCCATTAGCTATTCCCCTATCATTATCAATAAAAAACCATGAACTAAAAAATATTACATAGTCTAAAAACAAAATAATAGTCCAGAAATAATGTTATAAGTATCTAATAAAAATATTTCTACAATGGATGTAGAGTTAAAATTGACCCAGTTAATATGTTTTCAGAAAAATAGAACCCTAAGAAAACTGAGAGATTATTTATTATGATAAAATTGTGTAAAATAATATCTGAGTAATCATAGCATGTTTTTAAATATTATACAGAAACTTAGGTTTAACAGGTAGCTATTACACAAGATAATTTTAAATATATTGTGTCTAATAGTGTTGGTCCTAAAAGAAAATCATGGAAGAATTAAGTTTAAAAAAGGATAAAGTCACTCCTACTAAAAAGGATTATAAGTAAATCATAAGAAGGAGAGGTTCCCCAAAATAAAAATAAAATATATCATTAAATATATAAAAAAATCATATTGAAAATCTTTGATTGACTCCACATATTCATTTAATAACTAGTTCTAGAGTCTACTATTATTGCTATTGAGTTTTAGGGAACATATACTATGTTTCCAAGAAGAATAATCTCCCTACATGGATTCATTGAAGGAAGAAATTAAAATTGAGTTATCCAATGTAAATAGGGTGAAAGTCAAAGGAGAATCACATAGAGATTATAAATTTATATTAAATACCCATCCAAATAAAATTTGATTGTTTGAAGGATATCCAAGGAAGGCGTGAATAAATAGGTCATTATTCTAAGTAATGGACATAAATTCTTCGAGAAAATAATAATTTTTTTTGAAAATAGGAAAAATAAAAATTGAAGCAAAAAAATCATTTATTTTTAACTTAACACATGATACTTTCAATGGGAAAAAGAAATTGATCCTTGATAGTGGTTACTTGTCACTTGTGATTAGGGATGCTATGATTTTAGATAACATTGAAGAAAAAAATACGCTAGAGGTCACATATAATTAATAAAATTTATTGATGATTTATCAAGAATGTCCAATTTTTGGTCTAAGCTTCATAAGTTAAACATTATGTAGTTGTGTTGAATTTTTATAAAGAAATTCGAGAGATAGTCGATGGTTCATATCAGAACATTGAAAAAAATAATTCAAGTTAGTTTTATATGAATTAATTTGAATCTTATCATAATAAAAAAGTAATAAACCATCAATATAATTATTCAAACACTTATTTTTAATAAAATAATGAATAGAAGTAATTTTGAAATGGGAAGGACATTTCTTACTTATTTTAATAAGTTAATGTTTTTTCTAGGGAGAAGGATTATTAATAAATCTGTAGATTAAAAATAGGATTTATCTATGGTCTAATTACTATATAACATATCATGAGATATGGTTTAAAAATAAATTAACTATGAGCTATTTCAGTGTTTGTATATGTTTGATGAAAATTAAGAACTAAAATTTAGTGAATTTTGAGGATAATGTATTGGAATGTGTCTTTTTAGGATACATTTCTAATTGAAAAGGATACAGTTTGAGGGATTAGAAGAATCATAAGATAACTGATTGTTATAATCTAATGGTAATTGGATGTAATTTTAATATTGATGATCTAAATAATGTAGGTCTTGAAGAATATTATGGAATATGGTCACCAAATGAGTTATCTTAATGGGAAAATGATAAAAATAATTTTTAAAAAAATTAGAAATTTATACCTTAATGAAGAGTGATACATTATCCTTAATTATTCCATTTTAGATAGTTAAAAGTTTATCATGAATTATTGATAATGGAATATCTTAAAAAAAACTGAAGAAAAAAATTCAGTATTTTTATTTTTCAAACAGTGGTTTATAATTGATAAATGTAAAATGATAAAAACTCATAATATTTTTAATGGTACCTGATTCAATCAATTCAACTACTTCTAATTAATTTATAATTTAAACTGTCTTATGCCTTCTAAACCAATTCTGGGATAAAATTAATGCCTCAATGATATTAGAATTCAAACAAGTACAAAAGTGATCAAGGACTCATCCTCCTATACTAAATATGGACTCTGAAGATACTATATTTAATATAATTGGTCGAATATATCTAGAAAATAATGAGAGAACATGATACTTGATTTCCTTTCCTTTCCACCATCTTAAAATATCAAATTCATCGAAATAATACTCACAATAATCAATCTCTATATATATTTCTAATTCATTCCTTTGTTTCATCAATTGTCTTTTCCTTTTATTTAATCTATACGCATCATTCCATTTCTCATCATCCTCACTACCGCTACTAGCATCATAAATATGTGAATATTGACGAGGACTTGACTCACATTGACCAATAAGGATGGGATATTTACATTTGTAAAACTCAAAAAGATTATTCATAACATATGTTAATTTTTTGGTCAACTCATTCTTGTCTTCATCATCAAACATCATTTCAAAACTATCCTGAACATATTATAATTTATATCAAGGATCAAGAACAATTTATACAAGTAAGAGATAATTAAAATTAGAACTAATACCCAAATACTTGTCCAAATTCACCTTAATTGAAATAGCCATTGAATTCACAGTAATATCTGACACACGCTTATCACGAGGCGTGGTCAAAAGTAATCATATTTTTCCTAGTGCAACACAGTGGCTGACCAGGGTCATCTCTATTGAAGATATTTCTTAGTTGTTCACTCACTTAATCTAATTCACCTAAACCACTTTTTTTGGTTTTCTTAAGTAATTTAAGAAAACAATTACAATATTTTTCTGTTTTTGATTACTTATTCAATATAGAAATCTAAACTATCATACAATACTAAACAGAATGATTTAAGAAGAAAACACTAGTTCTTGGGTTCAATTTTGGGTTCAATCATCATTATCCTTTATTTTTTATCTCTAGTTTGATAATTTAAACATGAAATATCATGTTTTCATTACTATTCTTTTCCAGAATAGAAATAGTTTGAGTTTCATGTCATTGGGGGAAGTCACCATATTGGGGGAATTCCCCTCACCCATGCATGCTGCTCAAATCTACCAAAAAATTAAAACAAACATTAAATAAAATTCAATAACCGCTAGACCTCCCCCTGGGCGAAGCCTCGAGGTCATCCTCACATTTCCGAGAGTAAGTGATCATAATGGTGGAGTGGATGGATAAGAAGAGAGAGATAGAGTGGGGTAAAAGATGAAAAAATAAAAAATAAAATATATAATGAATGTTAAAATAATAATAATAATAATAATAATAGTAATAATAATAATAATAATAATAATTATTATTATTATAATTAAGATAATTAGATTTTGAAAAAGGAGATAGGAAAATAATATAATAATTTTAATATAATAATGTTATAATAATAATAATAATAATATTAAAATTAATAATAATTTTAAAATTAAAATTAATATTAAAATTAATATTAATATTAAAATTAATATTAATATCAATACCAATAATAATAATAATACTTAGAATTAAAATAATAAAATTGATAAGAATAATTGTGGGATGGATAGAGAAACACAAATTCATGGATTAATTTAATATAAGTAAAATTTAAATTACAATTGAAAATAAAACTAAAATAAATAAAAATAAAAAAATGAAGAAGAAGAAATGGAGTAGAATTGAGTCCGGCCTCCCTCGGTGGAGATCTCCTCCTTGGTGCCTCAGATGGAATGGTATGGAATGGAATTATTTGGGAAGGATGAGATCTCCTCCTTTTATAGGTCATATTTCCATTCTAAATGCACCGCATGTTAGACCTATTAAATGACCAAGTCACATGTGGAACCCAACATAAAAGTTGTTCCCCATTTCCTTTCATTTCTTCCCTAAAACTTTCAAGGTATTTTTCTATGTTTAGTGAAGGTTATAACCATTTCACTCTGAGAATTTAATCTTCCTAGACAGCCTCTTGATATTCCATATATCTGGTTTTCCATGCATTAATGGATTTCCAAACAGATGATTAATGGATTTCCTCCTTAATAAAAGTTGTTATTAAATTCCTTATACAACTCTATGTAGATTTTAAAATTCATTGGGACGTCTAACTTCAAGATATAATCTCATATTAAAAATATTCCAGATCTGTGAACAATTTTCGAGGGCTATTTTGTGAGCTGATTTTGGGCCTCCAATTGATGGATTGAGCTTGTGGTCCAGAAGGATAAAATGTATCCCAAGATTTCTGGGATCATAAAAAAATAAATTTCAAAATTTTAATTAGTTTATAAAAAGTTATGATTGAAGTAAATAATAAAAATAAAATAGTTAAATCCAAAAATTTGGCTATTTTTACAATTAAGCTCAAAATTCCACAATAACATAAAAATGTGATAATTTCCAACAAGATTAAATTGTGATGGGTCTAAAAAAATTGAAATTCAATTTTAAATTATGAAAAATATTTTTTTTGTCCAATATCATTACTCTTTATCCATTTCTTTATTTTTCTATACATGTTACAAAGAGTATGATAGAAGGTGTGACATGTCACATGCATAGAACTAGAAAATTCCATAGTGCTATCATATAATATTTTTAAAATCTTTAAAAGTACATGATCATGATCCCAATAATATTCTATAGGACCCCCACCTTCATATATAAAATCAATTCTAAAACATTAATCTTCATCAAGACGAATAAATACTTTCTCATACTGCGCTACAACATCCAACATAAAGTAATGAGAATTCCACCTAGTAGGTACATCAATAATGATGGCCTATTTACTAAGAATTTTTAACTCATTGTTAATTCTCTTGAAAAGATCAAATTTAGAAGGTGAACTTATAATAAATTTGTATGAAAATATGATTCTATCAATTGATGTTGATATTTCTGTTAGTCCATCACTAATAATAAGGTTTAAAATATGTACACAACATCTCATATAAATATACTCTCATTTAAGAATATACTCATTCCAATCATTAACACTCCTCATCAAATAAATGATCACTATATTATTAAAACTATCATTATCCATAATAACAGTATTAATTATTTAAATCCACCATTGTTTCACTATAAATTCTATTACTTGACTAATTGTTTCCCCTTTATCATCCCCAACAAGAAAAAAACTGATTATTATTTTTTAGTTAAGATCCATTTATCATTAATAAAATCCATAGTCACACACATATAATTCAAATTCTGAATTGAAGTCCACGTATCGGTGGTAAGACATACAATACGAGAGAATATATCAAACATAGAATTCAGTTTTTCTTTCTCAGTCAAATATAAATACAAGAAATCTCTAGCAAATGTTTATCTAGATGGAACTTGAAATTGAGGCTGATAAATTTCATTAAATTATCTAAATCTTTTATTGTCAACATATATAAATGATAACTCATAAATGATTATCATTTTAGTAATATATATTCTTCACTCTTCTTTGTTAAAATGAGGTACTGAAATTTTAACCATCCCATCATCCTCATATTCAGACTTCTTTCTAATTCCAATAGTGGTTTGACTTTTCTAAATATTTTTGTGAGGATTTTTGTTTCACCTTGTTAGATAACTATTCAAATTACGAGTTCCATGCTGACCAAACATGAAAGCTTAATATTTACAATAATAATTATGAATAAAACCTTCATTTTTCTTATGAAAATGATCCCAAGATTGAGAAACTCTAGAACCAGTAGGATCTTTAGGAATTGTTACCTTTTTAGGAGGATGATTACCCTTAGTTTCTTTAACTAGTTTGCTACAATTCCCCTACTATTTCTATAATTGAATATTTAGTTGGAGTAGACCCCATGTGAATTTGTGTTCCTATGAAAACAAGAGGTTTAGAACCACTTGTTTACCACATTACATGAATTTCAAGCTAGCTTGGATGACCTTCTTTTTACAAAATACTCCCACTCGTGCTCACTGGGAAGTATCTAGATACAGAACATCCCTAGAATAATAAGCAGAAATAAATTTTTAGTGATGGGGTGGGGATATCAACACCAAAACAATAATGAATGGGGAATATAATAATAAAGAATACGATAAAAAAATAGTTACGTACCACAACACACACATGACACTAGGAGGAGGAGGTGAATCAGGCAATTAGGGTTTCTCTCGATCACTCATAAGGGAAGATTAGGGGAGGAGGAGGTGATTGAGGAGTTTAGATATGGATGGGTATTGTGGTGTTAGTGGAGGTGGGAGAGGAGGAAGAGAATAATTAGGGTTTTCTCATTAGGGAAAGAGAAGAGAGAATTCAAGTCATGGTTTTATCATGAAGTAAGGTTGGGGAAGGAGGAAGGAGGATGAGATAATCGAGTAGGAGAGGAGGTGAATCAGGGAGGGAGTATGGTTTTGTAGTCATGAGGGATGGTCAGGGTTGGGGAGGAGGATGAGATGAGTGTGAGGGAATGGAGAGGATGTGGCTAGCTGGGGGTGGGTGTGGCGTGTACCTAGTGAGGAATTTTTTTTCATCCATGGTACACCCATCGGGTCATCGGGTCATGTTGGGTCTATATTTTCCCAACCCAAGACCTGACCCGACCCATGTACAAGTCAATCCAATAGAGCATAATACGACCTGACTGGGTCTGGTCGGGTTAAACCCATCAGGTTGAGTCAGGTCTAGACACCCCTAGTTTATGATGTGACATTTACTACCACAATTCAATAATATTTTATTTAGTGTGACACTCTTCACATCATTCTTCACAAACTTCTTGGGAGTTTTTTGTTTAAAAATATTATTCTTTTGTATACATACCATGGTTGACTTGTCATCTTGTTTTATTACCTACTCCACCTTTTGTTGTCATGTCCTCTTCACATCAACAAAAAATGTACACATGAATGGTACATACTAGAACTCATCATAACAGTGACCATTTCTATTGAAATAGTCACAAAAATATTCAAAATATTCTTATCCATTCTTGAAATACTGATTTCTTTCCTATGTATTCTACTTCTATTGTGTAGGTTTCCTATTTTATTCAAATATTATCCCCCTAAATGTAGTAATTATATAATTTTCATACAATAAAATGTTGTGGAACCAATTTATTGAATGATTGTCAAATTTCCAAAAATACCAACAAAATCCAACAAATCGCGATTTATTATTTTATTCTTTCTCGAGGGAACAATAATTCTTACACATCTTCACATCCCTCTTTAAAGATGTAGTGGATTCCTAAGAATTTTTATTCACCCATGTTCATCCAGATTTTAAATATGAATATGAACTGGTCATCAAAATAGAAATAGTATTCATATATTTATCAGGACAAAGGGTTAAAAATTTTAGTGATCCTGAAAAATATTTATCCTTATAAAATCTCAAGTTATTCTTACCACTAAGCTGAGTCTTTTTAGATATAAGACTATTTTATAAAGAATTATTGGCATTAATTATTTTCTCAACTTCTTGGGAAGTCTCGTATTGTGTCTATTAAATATTTATATATTTCAATTCTAATTCAAGTAATTTCAAGTTGAGATCATTATTCTCATCTTTTACTTATTTTAGGATTTCTTCCATTTGAATCTTCATCTTCTGGATCTCTTCTTCATGCACCCGATTTTACTTCAGTAACAAACTATCAAGATCCTTATTTATTTTTTCATTAACCTCTATTTAATCATTTTTTACATTCATAAATATAATATTTATCTTTTCTAGTGCATGTAAATATTTCATAAAAACCATTTCTCATACGTCATTCTCACAAAAAATCCTCTGCAATTATTTTACAATAAAAGAATGTTTTTTCTATTTCAAGGTGACACTAATTTTTATTTTTCTTCTTCAACCATGGAAAAGTTTTCTTTATACATAATAAAACAAAGTTCCTTTACTTTGTTAAGATTTAAGAGAGTTTTTTAGTTCTGAACCTTCTTATCCAACGATTCTGTGATTACACCATCTTCTTATTCTCGTAGAAAATTTTCATCCTAATGTTTCTTGAAAACTATGGTCATACATGTGACGAACTCTATAGTAAATTTCTTAAAATTATATTCGATTTTATAATTGAACACAATTCATCATAGATTGAAGTTGATTCATTAGAATTATAAACATCTGACCTTACTAAGAAATTTCTACTGTGAGTGCCTTCAGTTAGAAATTGATATCCATTCATCCTATCCAACTTATTTACCACCATTTTCATCCTATTTTTTTGAGTATTGACTAAAACTTCAATGTTTTTAACACTATAAGAATATGTATACTTTTCTATTTGAATCTCTTATAAATCTTATTCAAACTCAAATATACACTTTATACAATTAAATCTCAAATAATGATAGCTTCCTTATACTTTTCATGAACAAATAAAAACATCATCATGGGAACAAGATGGACTAGAAAGAATTAGCACAAATTCATGGAATCTATTAATGAATATAGAGTTATTCCTCTTATCTATTTCACTCTCAAAATTATCTCTTAGATATGAATTTAGCTCTTATTAAAGAATGGTAAGGTCCATGGGTATTTATTGAAAACTTCCATCGACCTAAATCTATAAAATTTATAGACAGCCACTCATTTGAATGACTCTAACTAACTTGTACACCAGATATTTTTTTGCACACAATGACTTAAAAATATGGATTGGTGATCATGAAATCACATGATTACTTCACTTTATTTTGTGGTTCAACATTTATCATAGATCAGACAATAGTTCTCGACATGATATGACTTATACTGATGAAAAACAACATTTTCATGGGATTAGTTTGATCACAATGGATTCATGAAATCATGAGATAAAAAAATTCTAACGCATGAATAAAACCCTTGGGTAGTAGATGATAAAGGTGACATTGAGCGGATTGATCAAATGACACAGACATAATAGATCAGATAACTCAAGTTCTTTATATATGTTTTAAATAATGATGAATAGTTATTGAATGTCGCTCATCCCATATCGATTATTCATTAAAATGTGTGCTTATTAATAATACAATCCATGCCACTATAGTTCTATGACACCAAGATCATCTCCTAGACACACTTGGACACACGAGATTCTCATGGTCTATGCCTCCATGCTCTGGTCCACTTACCTAAGCCTCATGTGATCTCTCATGAGATCACGCTCCTATGGGCCTTATGCGGACCACCTATTCCATGCCGCCATGAAGACTGTGTGATTTAGTCCCCCTTTGTGGTTAAGGACCTCCACCCACAATGTGGGGTTGATCTGTCACCTAAGTTATATGTGTTTGGAATCATTTTTTTAATTCCAATTATAAATAATACTTATAGAAATCTAAATATATAATTCATGACACCAAGACTTACTCAAATTCTTATAAACATTATTTTAAACATTTTACTCACACCAAAATCCGTTGGAACATGTCTTGTACATTAATAATAGTTAAAAAATATTCAAATTTAAAAATCATTGAATTTTAATCATCTCAACTTATTGAAAAAAAAATTCAACTTTAAAAAATCACTTGGGTTCCTCAGGTTTAACCCTGAAGTGTTCCCTAGGTTTTAACTGATCCTAGAAGAGTAGTACCATATGTTATTCAAAATACAATGGTGGGTGGAGTTTATTTGATTTAAACCACCAATAATTTTTTATTCCATATTTCATTCCTTCTCTATTGTTGCTGACAACTCCATGGACAAAGTATACCAAATCTACCTCTTTATCAATAAGGTACACCTTTCATGGTGGGGGTATGATAAAGTGTGTGTACTCCTTCTTGGTTTTCAATTGAGTAACCTCTTATTATTTCTCCAATTATTTCTTTGTGTATGCTGCATCAATGGAATAATCAAAGTGAAAGTTAGAGTGTAATTTTGTATGAACTAAACAAGATAAATAAAAATAAAAGTATTCCTCTTTAATGTAGGAAGCATGTGTCTCAGTTTCTTTTGGTAAAATAGTTTGGATATCCTCATGGAATATTACCAATAAATGTTCAACATGTTCAAGGAGCTCTAGATGTTACTCACGAAGTCAATATTTCATCTTCCTCCAAAGAAAACATGATTTTTATAAATCTGAAAATTCAAAAAAAAATGAGAGGTGATACTCAATTTAATTTAAATTAAATTAGATGAAAAATGAGTTTAATAAAAGATCGTATACCTTAGTTAGTTTGGATTTAATTTTTTCTTTAGAGGAAAGTTCTTATTAGAGTTTTGTGGTATTTATTAGCATTTACTCCCCAAAAATGATGACAATATTTTAAATGTTCTTATCATGGGGTGTGGATAAAATAATCACTTCCTAACTTAAAATGAATTAAAGTGGTAAACCTTGTTTTTCACTAGATATTTGTTCAAAAAAATAAAGTCTATCACTTTAAATTAGAGGAAGGGGGTGTTTTTGAAAAAAAGAAAGTAATGAAACAAGATATTAAAAATAGATTTATGAATAAAGTGATTAAAAATAATGATATGAGAAGGGATATCAATTTTTGGTTTGTTTTCCAATTACAATGTTATCCTAGTTCCAGGTTATCCAATCCTGTTCTGTTAAATCAATTAAAGTAATATTCCAAAATCTCTTCCTCAAACTACCTTAGTTAAATGGTGATGGTGAGATAAAACATTGCCAAGATCTCAACTTGGTATACCCTAATTATAATGTGTGGGATATTTTTAGTGAATACCCTTAATTGAGATAGGAAATACCATATCGAGTCTTGTTTATCCCAAACAATAAGGAGTGACCACTACTCCTCCCACACATAATGGAAATCACTAATTACTACACCACACAACCCTAGTATATTCCATAGTATATAAACCAAAAGCTAGTGAAGGGAGATAATGATCATTAATGAAGAAAATAAAAATAAGAGAAACTAAAACCAAATATGGTTGTACTTGATAATAACAACAACTATTAGAATATTGAAACCAACTTAACCAAAGAAAGAAATATATTTTATTCCATGAAGTGTAGGAACTCAAAAATTACAAAAAAAAACTCAACTTCCCCAATCACACATAATTTTAACCCTCCTTGGGAAGGTTATATTAGAATAATTAGAAAGAATAATACATTACAAAAAAAAGAGAAAAGGAAAAACAAAAAATTTCTTCTCTAGAATCTTTACATTAAAAGTTTTCACATTTTATACCCACTAAATGGTGGAAACATGATAATAGGTCTTATTAATAGATATTAGTAATTTTGTTTTTTATTTATATTAAAAATTTCAAAGACTTTGGACATGTGTAAAAAAAATTTATTCCTAAATTACAAAATATTTCTTTTTCTAACTTAAGATACTCTTCATATTCCTCCACTTTAACATGTGAAACTGATGATTTAGTGAGATAATTTCTCCATGGAATTTAATGTGCACATGTATGTTTTAGTATTATTTTATATCCAATTGTAATCACCTAATTTTGCGTTCTGTATCCCAATATATGCCTCATTTGATTAGGGGTGGTCAATTCTATTGGCCAAAAAGATTTTCCATATTGATCAATTTATTTGGGCCCCATAAAATTCTACTTATCACTGAGTCCAGTTGAAGAAGTTTAATCTAAAAAATAAATAAAGCCTATAAAAATGAATTACTCAATTTAAATAAAGTTATTATTGAAATAAATAAGTGATAGAGAATATTTAAAATTACATAATTAAAATTTTTTAACATTTACACACAAAATATACCTAAAATCCAATAAATGATACAATTCAACTCAAATTGATAAATTAAAACAGATTAAATCCTTGATATAAATATTAATAATAATTTAAATATTATCACAATTATAATCCTCTCTAAACCTAGGAAGTAAAATGAGGGTCTCATTTGGAAATGATGTCCCTCATAACTCCACGAAGTCACACCGCATCATCCATGTACCATCTCACCAAAACATCTTGGGTATTCATCTCTCAAATCACTAGAAAGTGAGATAGATTTATTAATCAATCCAATATCACCCATACCGAATCATTTCCTCCCTGAGATCAAGGTAAAATAGTGAATAAATTCATCAAGATTTATTCCCACTTCTACTCAGGGATATCTAAGGGCTATAACATACCATCAGGAACATGATGCTCTACCTTAACCTACTGATAAACAAGAAATAACACCAAAAAATCCATCATTATCCACTTCTTGATTTACCACAAAATTTGATTCCTAAATCCATGATATATCATGGTTATTCTAGGATGTACAACTAAAAGTGAGCTATAGAACTCACTAAGGACTCCCAAATGGACTACCTATGGAAAATAATCCTTACTCGGAATACAACCTTATGATGACCATCCATATAGGTCATATTCATAAAGGATTCATTCCCATGTCACCTCTACCTCTGTGTATCTGCTCTGAGACTCCTCTACTTTCTACAATAAGGTAGGATCCACTATCTTATAAAACAAGAATCCTATATCATAAACCTCATTTTATTTTATATTCATAGATTCCAATAAATCCATTACCCTAAAAACACACTTTAACTCCTAACCTACTCCACATGACTTACTACTCAGCACATCTACCACCAAATATCATTTCCCTAGTATATAAGAGATATCAAAGATATAGTCCTAGAGAAAATATATCCACCATGAATTTTATAGATTCAGGTCACACTGAGAGAAAATATTCCCCAAGATATTTTAATCTATAAAGACTAAAAATTAACCCCTAATATGGTAATGTTGTCAATGATTAAGTGAAAACACCACTATTTCCATCTTTGGGTCATGGGTGGTGTAGTTACGTTCATGATGATATAACAATCTGGAGCCATAAGATATCATTACTCTCTACTATATCAAGACACATCACAATCCCAAATGAGAATCATTGTAGAACACCTCAAACATCACACCTTCCTTATGCAGTTGAATAATTAGGGAACTAATCAACTACTCTTTCAGTTAGTTGAATGTTTCTTGGAATTGATATGTCCAAATAAAGGGCAATCATTATTGACCAAGGATATTAATGGGGAAAAATCTGAGAGAATATATACATGAACCACCATTAATAACCTATGAGACCTAGAAAGCTGCAAACCTCTCCTAATTTTTTTAATGATACCTAAGAAATAACTACTTACACATTCACTGAATCCACTACCACACCATTTTTAGACACTAAATATTCTAGAAAATAAAATAATAATATCCACAACTTATATATGGTAAATTTCCCATAATTATGGTGGTGTAAAAGAGAATTTAGTATAATCCACACGTGCACAACATGCTCCTCCTAAAACTTCGAGTACATGAGAATGTCATTGATGAATACAACTATGAACTAATCCATGAACTCACAAAAAATTAAGTCCATGAGTTCCCTGAACATAGTTTCTGAGTCCGTGATACCAACCAACATAACTACATAGTTGAATATATATACCTGAACTAGATAGCAGTCTTTGAGATATCCTCATCCTTTACCCACAATTGATGATATCTGTACCAAATATTGATCTTAAAAAACATTCTACCACCTATAAACTGGTCAAAGTGATAATCTATCATTGGAAGATGGTAAAAATAATTGATAATCACCTAATTCATCATATGGTAGTAGATTCACAACATCAAAATACCATTTGAATTATTAGAAAAAATAACTAGAGATCCCCATGGTAATACACTATGTTGGATAAAACCTTTTTTCAACAGATCATCAATATAGATTATCAACTCCCAAAACTTTGAATATGAAATTTGATAAGGTGACATCGAAATCTAAGAATCACCCAACTATTCTCAATCCCAAACTCTATGTAACGCCGAAGTGTAGGGTCATAGAATCATCTCAAAAAACATCCAAATACTCTATAAAAACTCTAGGAGCCTCTACTACTAGAGCTCCCATTAACCATGCTGACAATTTAGTCATCAAAGGAAGAAGGGGATCCAAACACCTATTTCCCATCTGAAAAACCCCATTCAATGGAAAACACCACATGTATCCCTTCCTCATAATAAAAATAAACTCTCCTATGGAAACAATCTATGTCTATGCATAAAGAATATAACCAATACATGGTAAGAATAAAATTTTATGGTTGTATCCAGCGAAATAATAAATCCCCTAAAGAATTATTTTTCCCCAACATCAGTCTATATCCTCGACACACATAAAAAATATGGTAGGACTTCCAATTAGATTTGATAACACCAAGGGTATAGGAAGCCTCTCTACATTCAATACCAATGTTTAGACCTAAGTGTGTGCAAAAAAGTATTGAAAATATCCATAATCAAATAAATCATAAACTAATTTAGATTATAAACTAACCATACCTTGAACAACCTTTAGATCCTCTAGAGTTGGCCCATAGATCTCATGCATCTACCCTTGGACAGGTACTCTACCTCACTCTTGATGACCTCCATGTCTGTACAACGAACTATTCCCCCTAATGGAGAGGAAAATATGGAGGATTCCCTCTAACAACACCACCTCCTACTCGCTGAGCAAAATTATACTGGAACGGATTATGAAAATATATTGGCGGGACCATCTATTGATACTTCCTCAAGGGAAATTATTGTTGTTGTTGCTGGAAATGAGCATGGTCACCCAAATGATATCGACTCCCTAGGGATGATATGAACCACCAATGATAATTTCCATGAACCCCACCACATATATCCCCATCCACCACCAGTTACCACCCCTAACTACATATCATTGATATCATCATGAACCAATACTGAAGAGAGAGTGTGGGAGAGGTGGTATTCAGTCATCCATATCCTCCTCATCCTAGATTTTGGAAAAAACACCTTGCCTAGAACATTCGGGTGTTGATATGTAGTACTTGAATTAGGTGGGGTGCATAATGAAACACAAGAACATAACATATAATAATCTCACACACAAGCCCACACTTATGAGTTCATAATAACATCATTGTAAGACAATGATCATAAATAAGGTGTCACTAGTACCACTCCATTATTCCATAACACTAATGAAAAACAAAAAATATCAATTAAGCATCACATAAGGGCCACATCCCATGATCCATGATCCATTTCCATTCATATACATCCATTTTCATAGTATAAGTTCATCCTATAAAAATTCATACTATTCAATCCAATTATTGTTCCACTACCACCAAACCATTACCAAGAATCAACCACATCAACTACCATATTAAAAATACATCAAGACATAATAACCAAGGCCACCAAGCCACAATAACAAAGGCTAACAAACCACAATAACCCACCAAGGACACCAAGCCACAACAACCAACTATGCCACTAGTCCACACACAACATAACACACATAGGGAAAGCACCTCAAGCATAGTATTTTAAAAAAATTGAATTTAAACATTTAACTAATTTAAGGGTATTTCCTATCAAGCAATCAAAAAAAGGTGTAACATGGGATATCAATAACAACAACATCATTAATAAAACTGGTAACATATTACAGTTCATGTAATTCCCATCCAATTTCTTTAGTAAAATCATTATCTTTGATTAGTCCAATTCATAAATTTCACCCAATCGAAAGAAAAGTTAGATATTTTTACAATTATATATAAATATGGAGATAACTCAAATATCCTACATCAATTATAATGACCCATGGAATCACCTCACAAGAAACAAGGATCAACCACCACCTGATTTTAAGGAAACACCACCTGATCATTTGCATAGTGAACCAAAATTAATACTCACTCTCAAATAGTGGTTTGTCACCCCATAAACTATTGAAATAAAGAAGAATAAGAACAAGGGAGATAAAGGAGAAGAAAGTGATATCATGAACTAAGGAACTTCTATCTGGATGAACCAAGTGATTAGACACTCCAAAGGAAATGAAGAGAGGATGAGGGAAGGTATTAATGTTGGACAAGAGTTTAAGTAAGGGAAAATAATTTTAACCAAAAGAGGTTAGGTTTTCTATTTATTGAGAAATATTGTGTGACCCTCCTCATGATGTGGTGACATATTACCACACCATGGTAGCCTCAGATCAATCATGAACATGAATCTCCACGTGAGATCTAAAAATATCATGTGTTCTAAAAATAACTTAAAAACTATTTTGATCAGCACCACAACTTGATCCATGGTGTGGTGTAAAGACCCAAGCTATTTCACATTACTATGCCAATTACCATGACATGGTGATCCCTTTGCTTACTATTTCTCACAAGAACACCTCTATAGAACCATGTACACTTATGGAATTTTTAGAGAGCTCACTTTACACAAGGAGACCACCATACCAACACACCCACCAAAATGTCCAAAAAAACCATTTCAATGGTTGTGGTTCACAAATCACCACACAACCAACTCAAAACAGCATGAAAAACCCTTAACTATAAGGAAACTTCAAAACGACGAACACCACATCCACTACCATGGTGTGGTGTACCATTCAATAGAAAAAACTAAACATTGAGCTTCTAAAACACCACCAAACTCCCTCATGAGACCCCCAAGCCCGGAAAAAATACAAACGAAAGGATGACAAGGTTCGATCCATTACATGAGCATCCTCACACCATTGAAGTCCCATTTTTCATCGGTCTAAATATCAAGTTCATCCAAACATTCCTTATCAATCCTTTCAGTTTTTTGAGTTAGCACATGAAAAAATAATTTCTCCATTCCTAACATGGAAATTGTGGATAATGATTTTGGTGCTACTACAAATTTCGACATAGTTTCACCTTAGTGTGTGTGTTTTTCCACATGGGGTTTTCTATAGGTTCTCTTTATTTGGTGACTTTCTAATGAATAGATTGATATCGATATACTATGTTAATACTTGAAATCGTTTGTATCTATATTCATATCCTGATGAATCTCACAATCATAGGCATTAATTGATACCACATCATTCAGGGCTCCCTGCCCACATCACATCAGCCATTCCTAGCCCAACCATCCCTGGATAATATCACATTTAGGCGACCCCACCCCATATCACATTTCATAGAGAATATCACATATGGATCACATCAAAAAGCAGTAGGAAACAAACTAGCATATTCAATAGGGAAATATATGCCCTAAAAACAAGGCATCCGTCCTTTACATACAAACAATCTCTCATGGATCCAAACTCAAGGCACTTTCCTTCTCAAGAAGTCAGGTAACTCAGGTCCTAGAAATTATTTTTATCAAAGAACCGGTTCTTATTATATCTTTAATTAACATATTCATTATTCACAGGTTACAACTATGAGAAACCTACGACATAAAGATATAAAAATCTATCAAAATTTTAAACATGATCTCTAGAATTTAAACTAGTTTCATCAAACTATGAGAAGTACCATTATCATTTAACATTGCTTTTATTTATTATCAAAATTCTCAAACAAGAATTAGCATTCTTCACATTCTTTAACTATTCCATTAATCATGTTGAAGAACATTTAATTACACATTCCAATTCCATCAATTTGATCATTATCAAATAACATCAAACACCATATTCAAACATACCTCTAACTTAATTCTTAATACAATTAATTATCAATTAATTCCAAATTTACATTCTTTACCAATTTCAAAATTCTATGCCAAGTATAATAACATGATAACAAAGCATAGAATAGATATCACAATATCTAGAAAATCAAGATGCAAACTATTATCATGGTATTATACATCAACATGCGATCACTACAACCCAATTATTTATTTATTCGGTTAAATAATTATTAGGTTAATTCCATTTCTATATAAAGGGATAAACTTTTCTAAATTTACAATTTCACTTAAATAAAAGGAGAAGTAAAGAATCCCCTACTTCAGAGGTGTCAACCTTGTTCACACGAGAATGGACCGATATTGTGGATCCAGATCACCTCTCCTTCAAGAAGAATCATCCATCCATAGATGCTACGACACAACTGCACCAAAAAATATCCAACAAATACTTCATTATAAACATGGAAATGATTTTACATCACATGAAAAGATGAAATGGGAGGAACCAGATCAAAGAACCAGAAGAGAAGAGGTATAATGTACCTCATATCACCATTAATTGAAGATGGGAAGCCAATAATTGATACAAATTGAAGGAATAAAAAACACCTGAAGGAAGGGATGCTGATTTCCTAAAATTAGAGAGGAAGGCCGTAAGGTTTGATAAAAACTGAGCCTCCAACTATTTATAAAGATATGTTTCATAGGTTATTTACATGGAATGAAACCCTTTCACATAATTTAAATAATGAGGTTCATATCTTGTTGAGAAATGCATCACCTCAAAAGATTTAATCTTGAAAATTTATAAACCACATAACACCCCGTGAACTAGACTCACAAACCATGAACTTAGAATACACAATGTGAAACATTTACAACCTATGAAGTCTACATGAATCCAAAATTTACTATCCAAACCCGTATAGACTCACTCTAGAACCCTTCTATGAACTATTAGTTTCTGAAACACGAAAAGGGTTGGACTACATAGATCTGGGCATTTATACGAATGGCCACATGATGTCTCCTTTTAGTTTTCTCTTGTTTCTCTTTTTGGTTTAGTTGGTTTGGATGGATGTTGTATGTATCATATATTTTTATCTTTTTCTTATGAATTGTACTCTAATTTTGATTTTTTTTGTTAAAAATTATACTTTTTTGGTTTTTTGGGGATACTCACCTTGTGGAAGGCTATCTTAGGTGATGCATTTTGATTGACCCATACTGGTTCTTTGAAAAATGGTATCAGAGGGATTACCCAACTTGAAGTGATGGGACAACACTTGGGCCTAGTTTTTGGAGTTTTTGAGGCTGGAGCTAGGACATTTCAGGGCTCAAGGAGTATATGGTGAGTAGGTTCTTGATCACCACATTTCATAATTTCACTTGAGTTACCATGGGCAGTTGATATTTATTTTATTTATTTGATGTTTTCCATGTGTTATGGTTTTCTGTAATGACCTATGATCCTCATTGGAATGTGTTAGCTTCCTTGGGATTTATACTAGATTTGGGGTGTAAAATGAAAAAGGAATTAGGCAGTGGAGTTCATCTAGATGTCCTAGAAAACCATTTAGTGACTAGGAAATTAGTTTTGAAAGCATTAAAGGGGATGTTGCATACTTAGCACATGGTATCCAGCCATGTTTCTAGGTTGATAATGAATCCACAACCCTTTTATTTATTTTTTGTTTAGAACACACGATTCTTGGATTCTTTGAGTTAATATCACTGAAGGGAAATGAAGAAAGGTGGTTCTTGGGATATTTTGATATGAAGAATCAATTTGACTAACAATTATGGAATGCTTTTGTTGTGGACGGATGACATAACCAATTTATTGTGTGAAAATTAATTTCATGTAAATTATTTTTGTTTGAAAATTGAATCTTTATTACTTTCCTGTTAAATTATTCTTGGTCAATAACACATGTTTTTAGAAATGTTTGTTTAGTCATAGAATCCTAGAAAATGTCTTGGTTTTGAAATTAGTTAAAGATTTTTCATGAATGAATTCCACATGCTTGAAGAATTTTTTCAATAATATTTAAATGTTTTGAAATTAATGGTTGTTTTCATCGTATAATCTAAAAGGGTGATTTTTTTTTGAAATAAGAATTCTAAATTAAGAATAATATTAGGGATTTTAGGTAAAACCAATTTTATAACATGTTCATTGAATGAAATGTTTTTGGTGGTTGAATTGTGGTTTCATTTAAAGGATTTTAAATATAAACAAAATAACCTAAGAGGAAAATGAATCTTGTTTAATGACTTTATTTTAATGATAATAGGTTTCACCTTGTAATTGAGAAGTTCTGAAATGTTCCTATTTTGGATTCCTTCCCAAAGTAATGATTTTTTTTATTTATGAAAACAATTTTTTGTGAAACTACTTTTCAAGTGATTTTTGGAGGGTTTCAAAATGAAGCTTTTTTTGAATGTGGTTTCTTCTCTTTTAGTGGGTTTGATTTGAAACATCTATGGAAGTTTTTTATTTCTTTGTTTAATTCTATGTTTGGATTAACCCATTCTAGTATATAGGGGTTATTTTATGTGTTATAAATAACATGATGGGATGGATATCCCCTCTTTTATGGTTTAAGTTATCCTTCCAGAGATGTCTTCAGTTGGAATGTAACACCTTCCTTGAGAGTAGTCCTTTTACCTTGTCTATTTAGTCTTGGATAGACTCCTAATGTAGTGGAGAGTGTTATAATTTATCTCTTGGTGTTTTAGTGAGTTAAGGTTTTGAGATGAATCTAGATGATGTTCTTATATGACCTGATAAGAGAATCATATATTTTTGATTGAGTAGATAGGTCTTTAAGGATTGGTTTTCCTGGTTTTCTTGTGTTCCTTGTGAAGAAAGGAATCTCAGGTGTATCCTGAGTTTTATGTTATGATCCCTTAAAGTTCATACTCACGTGTTTTAGAGTTCTTTTAGTTCTGGGATAACTTTGTTTAGATGTGATCTTGATATCCTTGAGCTGCTTTGTTGATGGTAGTGGTCATCCCAAGTTTTTTCTATCTCATTGTTTCTTTTCACTCTATGAACTTTGTTTTATGGGATAAAATTGTAGTGGATTATTTTTCATAGGAATAATAATATTTCTCTAGACTTGGTGAACCTTGGGAATGTGCATGGATAAAAAGATTTAGTTTTATGAATGGTTGGATGAGATACCCATTGGTGGTATGTTTTTATTAGTTGGATAATGAGGACCACATAGTTGATATTTTTAAACTTGATTTACCATAGATGAAACTTCAAGACCTGAGACTAAAGCATTATCATTTATCATCAAGGCATGTCTTCATTGGAACTATATCTTAGTTATGTGGGAGGTTGTGGATCTAGTGATCTGGCTTATTTTTTTAAAAATATTACTGGGGTGGTTCGACCCCATGATATTTTGGATGTTTCTTGGGGATAATTCCTTTTCATAGGCTTGACCATGTTTTCACATGGTTGGTTTCACCCTATGAGATTAGGTTTTCCCCTTGATTAGGGGTGTAGATCTAGGAGTTTTACTTTATGTGAAATGTGGAACCTTAGTTGCCTTATTGGAACTCTCTTGTATTGATGCAATTACTTTCTATTTCACCATTTTAGATCAAATCTAAATTGTGAGGATACTAATGTGAGAAATCTATTTTCTTTAGATACTTGTGTAGGAAATGTAAGTATACTAGGAATACTTTGAAAGGTTGGAATTGGGTTTATATTCATCTCTAGTGTTTGTTCATGCTAATCCCATTCAAGTTTTTTCTATGTCATTGTGAAGACTTGGGTAGGGAGTTGGGGTATTCCTTGATGTCGAAATATGGGTGATGGCTTAAGGATTTCACCAATTATTACTTTTATTATTTTTTTTGCATGTTATTTGAAATTCATTTGTGTTAGTGAAAAATGGGTTTCATGAGGAAATGTTTTTGGTTTTAACACAAGGCCTTAGGGATTATTTCTAAAATGGGGTTGGTTTCATGAAATGCTTTGGAAATAGTAGATTTAATTTTGGGATTTGGAAATATTTTTATCCATGATTGATTTTTTTAATAAATTGCACATGGCAGTATAAAATATGAGCTTCTTATTTTAAAGTAAACCAATAATTTCCAAATTTATTTTTTGGCATGTTTGGGATTGTACCCTTGGTGAGTGTATTTTAAAAGTGTAAGTGATCTAGAAACTATTTAAAAAAGGAATGTGTTTTATTTATATAAAAACCTGAAATGATGTATTGGTTTTAAAATAAGCAGTGTTTTTAATCAGTTTTAAAAACATTTTTAAAATTAACCAAATCAAGAAAGGGCACGGGGTTTGAATTTTTAAAATAGTTTACATTTAGTTTTGAATGAAGGAAGGACCGATTTTAATGGTGAATTGGTTTTAAAAATTGGATTTTGGTAAAACCTTTATTGTTTTAGTGATGCACGTGTTTTTCTTCCTTCTTGGAGTGTTGGGGATTGTATTATTTTAAGTTAGTGCTTATTTAGTGGCTCCTTTCGATATTTTTGAGTCTGATTATTTAGACTCATGATATTTTCTTGATGGTTGGATCAGTGGGGATCATCCTTTCTTGGAGACTCCAATGTGTGCTAGATTTGATAATGTTTCCTTGGTTATTTTTGGATTTGTTTTAGGTTTTTTGGATGAAATACCATTTTTGGTTTTGTTCTCATGGAATTTGGATCTGTTTTGGCTTGAGGAAGCTATGGGCCATTGCTTATGGGTTTCTTATTTGGTTTCTTTTTGCAGGCAATGTTCCTTTTCACCCTTGTGTGGTGTAGACCATGAGTTTTATTATAATCATTTCATTTTATATGGTTAGGAACTAGGGTGCATGATTGGATACTTGGGTTGTAGTTTTTTTAGTTTGGTATGTGAATGTGATCAGGTTGTGTCTCCTATCAGAGTTACCATGGGGAAGTGCTCCAGGGAGTTGGATCCAAACACCCTCATCTTCTTCTTGTGACACTTATATTAAAGCACAATAATTTTTTTGTTGAGGTATGTTTTTAATTGTGACCACCTTATATGGATTCCATGTTTTGATGATCCAGTTTTGGGAAAGTTTGGGATGTTTCTAAGATTAGTGCTCTCCATGTGGTTTTGAACCTGTTGTGTGTGGTTGGCTTTAGCCAGTGAAGTTTCATGAATTCCCATCGGATATTTCAAGAATATGGGTTCTCAGTGACTTTCTAATGTTTTTTTAATAATTTTATAATAATTCCATAATTTTAGTTCATTTCTAAATGGTTGGGATATCTATTCTTGGTTTCCTTCCCATATTAACCTATACTTTTACCTAAGGTTTTCTAGGGATAGAAATATTTTATGGTGGGGAGAATGGTGACACCCTATCAGTTTGGGTATTCTCTATTTTTGATTTTTAAGATTTTTTACTTCGAGTACTAGGAACGTTTTAGGTAATTTGGAGTTTTCTTAGGATTTTATAGGGGATTACTCTGTGGAGGGTATCGACTGTGGTGTGGAGTGGGCTTAATGTAGCGTTAACTAGTGTGCTTTGGTGAAGTTACCTAGTGGAAGAATTTTGATGCCTCTTAAAATTCATGTATGGATGAGACATAGGGAGAAGGCTACAACATGGATACCCTGGATATAGATTTTGGAGTTACTTCCAATTTCTTCATAGTTACACCGTGGAGTAGAGGCTTCTACATAGGCCTTCTACTCGGTTGATCCCTACAATGTGGAGGGAGAATCTACAGTGTAGAGTACCATGAGGGTGTGTTTGATGGTTCTTCCACTTTTTTGGGTATCTTTTACATGGTTCATGGGATTCTTTATAGCCTTACCCTGAGAAAACAGGATCTGGGAGAGGTCTACACTATGGTGTCTAGAGGCTAGTTGGCTAGGGGTGACTGCAGCATGGACAAGGGCTCTACAGCAAGGTCTAGTAGTTCTACAACACTGTTTAAGAGGTTTCACCATATAAATGTTCAAATACCCTTTAATAGATTCAATCATCCACCTTTATCTCTTGAACATTATGTACCCTAGAGATTATTTTTATGGACTTTGAATCCCTTCTTGATTAGATACAACCCCATGATTTGGGATATTGATTCATGGTGATTCCTCTCTATTATTGAGGTGGATGTCTCTATAAAAAGGTTATAATTCATGAATGACATTATGATATTGTAAATTAATTTGGGTTATGGTATGAAATTGTTTAATTTGACATAAAGATTTATTTTCTTCTTGAGATCTATGTTTTTAAAAGGGTTTTTCTTTAAAAATTCAATTGAGCATATTTTGTGATGTAATTAAATTCGTTAAGGTGTTTTTGATTCTAAAATATGTTTTCAATCATGTGGGTAGTAATTTTTTATTGTGAATGTTTTGTGAAATTACTTAAGGAAGGTTTTTAAATGGAAAAATATTTTCAAGAAGAAAATAGGTAATGCCTTTTTGTGAAAATGTTTTATAAATTATGAGTAAGGTTTTTAAATGGTTTTTGAAATGTAGCACATTGGTAGCCTTGGGTGCATTGGGAAATGAACATGTCACCTTAGTGTGTGTTTTTAACTGTTAGAGGTTTTATATAGGTTCTCATTGTATGGTAACTAGATGATGAGTATCTTGATATCGATAGACTTTTGTGGGACTTGATATTTGTTAGATCCACATCATGCCTAATTTAGGATTCTTTTTGTGTATAAATCATTATTACCCTTGGATATAGCCCAAATTTTGTGCTTTTAAGAAGCTATTATTTTGAAAGAAAGAGCTAACTTGATGTTAGAGAATACATATGTGGTTCACCAAGCATACATAATGATGAATCAAGTGAAGGATAACCTTTAGATGATGTTTGAAGATTATCTGAAGAGTTTGAGAAGTGTAACAAACCATCCTAGGTTAACCTAATACGTCAAATGAATTGGATATCCACAAGGCCTGAAGTGCTTTTCCGATCACCACGGGCTGGAAATAAGCACTTGGGTATCAATATAAAAACATGGGAGCAATTTCACCATCAAAATAAAACATGTGATAAACATAATATATCAAATCATAGCAGTGCCAAATAAAACATAACAACTCATGGGTGAGATATAATATATAATGAATATGAACAAATCCAGACATCCATAACCCAAAATACTCTAGATACTAATAATAAATATATCCAAATCTCTATAGCTAAAATCCACATTAAATTTCATCACCACCATTCCAAACTCACTAGAAAGAAACACATGACATGAGAATCCATCATTATAACCAATTACCTCCCCTTTATATGTGTCCAAAAAAACCATGTCAATATACGCTTGAAGGAACATATAGGGCATGCGAACTAAATCCCAATTGGATACCACCATGAATCTATACAATGTATGTCACCATGCATCCACTTGTTCTTTAAAACATGTCATATTTAACACAAATAAAGAATATGAAATTAAATACATGATATATAAATAGTGGAAAATATCGAAGTAATCATGTATCATAAAACCAAGTGGTAAAGCATAAAATAACCATCAATGTAAAGTTTCCAAAAATGTACCAAATGGGATAGAAACATGAGGGTGTATATAATGAAGACATGTAAGGAACACTAGCTGTCACAGTTTTTTCTAATTATGGGAGGGGCTCCCCAGTCAAGGAAATTAACTAGCTCCATAACCTAATGATCACCTACCCTAGAGGTCTTTATACCCCATCTAAGGCCTATATAAGTTAAGGACTAATTGTTTTCCCCAAGATATTCCCAATGAGAAATAATAAACCATTATTTTTCAAGAAACTGTTCCCATAACTTGTAATATAATTTCTATGATCAATTCTATACTACTTCCATGCATGAAAAAACGTTTCCTTTTCAAAATCACCTTTTAAGAATTTCATCAAACACTGTTATTTGTATAATTTTTTTAAATAAAATCTCATTTTGAAAACACTTTCCATTTCCATAAAAGTTAAAAGATTATCCCTCATGGAAATCAAATAATTCAATTTCATAAACAAAACCCAAAGGAAAAAAAATAATAACATAAGGAATTCAAAGGGAAATTCTGTTTTATAAAGACAACTACATTGAAAATAATGGAAATCTTGTTACCTTTGAAAATAGAGATTGGAATCAAAGATATTAGGTCCTATTAACTGGGAACCCCAGTCTATAGATCTACTTCATGAGGAATACTAAAAAATCCTCTCTCATAATGATCCAATTATGGCTAGCATACTCTTAATAACCTCTTCTCTCTCTAGTACCTCAAGATACATTTTTAGCATAGATGGGGTGACATGTTTTTAGATCTCTCAATAAAAAACCTCCTTTAAATTCCTTTCCCTGGCCTCTTCATCCAACAACAAGTCCAAATCATATTGTAGAAGGTTCATGAAAGGGATCCTGAAATCTTGCAGGTTGGAACTCCCCTATCAGAGGGTAAGGATCTCCTGGTGGCTAGGAACCTTCATGGTTGATGAAAGGAACTTTGATAAAAAATGTTCTGATAACTTATCTTATGAGAATTACAACTCCTCACGATCTCTGAGGAATAATAACCACCACTACATCTCTTCTCCACTTAACATCATCACATCCAATGAAACCCAATGATCTTTCTGATCACGGATCAAACTGAAGTATATCTAAACCACTTCCTACCACTCTTTTTTAAAAAAAATCTAAAATGGATCCCTTATACTTATTCAGAATCCAACACTAAAACTCTTATTGTTTCCTCCTCTATGTTTGATCATCATTGAACTCCAATCTACAACAGTCTATTGCCACATCCTGTTGAAAATATTCAGAGCAAACCTGATGAGGATGTTGACTTGGATCTACTCTTACAAAAATAACAAAATTTTAGAGCTCCTAAACCTATAATATATAATATTTAATATTAATTAATAAATTAATTTATTATATTATTAATGATTTATCCTATCCCATGGTCTACCCATTTCAAACATAGGCACAAAGAATAATGATTCATGATCCTTTCCTAGATATCTACCCTGAAACTAGTATCACTTTGTTTAGTAGGATCAATAAACATAAAGGCCCATGAATCAAATAATGGGGGGACTAAATACCCATGTCTTAGCTGGTCTACCATGTTTACATTTCCCAATAAACTCATCTGACACAGTTTCCCTACCATACCATATAATCTCACTTATTCCTAACTCCAAGATCCATCCTATCCCTCAACTTGAACCTTTGATACCACTCTGTTATGACCCCCTCCCCCCATTGTGTACCCCTACTAGGCCAGAAATGGGGAAGAGAGATGGTGACTACCTGATTCCCACCTCCATTAGGCTCTGGGTTGGTGACTAGAACCAAGGATATACTAGATATAAATATGGGAGGAATTTCCCTCTAAGAGAACATGTGAAAAAGAGAGGCTGAGCTCTCTTTGAAGGTCAAATACAACTAGAGTAGAGTATCTCGAGAACATAAGAATGGAGGTTTTGCAGAGCATGGGGGATCTGCGAAATAAGGTCTTCATGGAGCACTTGAGCTCCGCGAATTGAGAGCTCGAGGGTGAAACCTAAGGATGTATCCACCTGAATGAAGGTATGAGGGGGGTAATTATAGGAAATGGGAATTTTTATGTCATTATTTCATGGAAATGAGCCTTGAACTATGTTTATGATGCAGTGTTTTAAGTTGTTTTCACATTTTTCATGTTATGATTATCATGCAGTATCATGAATTATTATTCATGTTCCTTTTATTACTCATTTATGTGCCTATTATCTAACATTTATTACCTTATTACATTCTTATTACCTTGATAAGATTTATAACTCATCCCTTTCTTATGCATGTCCCTAGGTTATCCCATGCAGTGTTATGTACGAATGAATGTTTTCATCATGTTTAAGAAGTTTTCAATAAATATGTTGTTCTTCATGTTTTATGTTGTTATGTAAATTACCTACTTCCAAAAGACAATATACTTCACAATATTTTGAGTTGTATTAAGTGTAATATTATGACAACCCTGCTCTTTTATTTCGCACTTAAACATGATTTATTACATAAACTTCACGTGATACAACATAGAAGATTGAGATTTCTAGTGTATTTGGGGATTGGGATCATTACATAACAACTTAAAACATGAAATACAATATATTTGTTGAAAAATTCCTTTACATGAACACTACATTCCCTCGTACTTAGCATTGCATAGGATAACCCGAGGACATGCATGAGAAAAGGGTGAGCTATAAAGCCCAGTAAGGGAATAAAAAAATAATAACATGAGGAATACAATACATGATAGAAAATAGTCATATCAATGGCTCACATGAGAAACATTAACATAAAGGCATGATAAGGCATGATAATCATAACATGGAAATGTGGCAACAACATTTAACATGATTTTAGCATGAGCCAAGGCTCATTACACATGGAGCATGAGTAAACCCTCATTGCACTTGGATTAGCAAGATTAAAACCTCATCGCACCTGAATTATCATGATTAAAACCTCATTTAACTTGACTTATCATGATACTAATCTTTACCCAATGCGTTGGAGTTCTATCAGGGCACACCCTTCTTAAACATTTCATTTCATACATAAATGTTCCACATGGATCATATAACATGGATTCATTAAACCTCATAATTTATTCCATGATAAAGGAAATGTGGAATTCATACATGAAACACTATAATTGATATGTAAATGTGCATAAAGGTGAATACCCTTGATAGGAAAATGGGCATGGTATTTACTACACAATGACATTGGCTTGGAAAATCACAGTGCAATTTCGGCAGCGTAACAACGTGACATAGGAATTCATAAAAATGGTTGATGAGAGAGAAATGAGTGTATCATAATATGTAAATGAAATGGGCAGTAAATTGTTCATATAGATACATGTCCCAACATAATTAATGGAATTTACATTCCGAATACAAAAGTATTTCTTAAATTTAAATGAGAAGAGAGAGATTCCTTACGGAATTTCGGCATGGTAACAGGTGTACATGAGGGGAATTCAATGAGAGATAAATAGGTCTATCATCATTCAAACATAGAGAGGGAAGTATTGGGGAGGTGAAAAATTATACCCCAGCATTTATAATTCATAACAAAAGGGCATAACAACAAAATGAAATTGAGACCAAAATGAGAAAAGAGGAAATCCCTTACTTGGAAGTGTGATCCCAAAGGCTTGGGAGAGGCTTGAGAGAGGATTATTGGGAGCTTGGGTCCCCTTGTGAGGATTCTAGAGATAGTAGGTAATAGGTTGGACATGCTCCCATGGCTTTGAGGGAAGAGGAAATGAGAGCATGGGTGGGTTTATATAGGAAATGAGAGGGAATTCTTTATTATTTAGGTTTGGGACACCTCACATTAAACTAATCAAAACCACAAACCAGACCATGGTTTTTGCCCATGGATTTTTCCAAAGGGGTGTAAAAAACAATATTTTATAAGGCCAATGGCCTAACATCTTAAAATATTTAGGGTGCTTATGTGGAGGCGAGTCACACTCTTAAGGAAAACAATTTAAAAAGAAAAAATGTTTTATAAGTCTTGGAGGGTCCACTAAAGCTTTGTAAAATAAATCAAACAAATATAAAATCACATTATTTTATTTATAAAAAATATATTGTCCGAAAATAATGTTTATATCATTTTATTACATCACTATTGGGTCATTATGATGTCATAAAACACATTATATATTTAAACGATATTTAATTTTTACCAAAAAAAATCGACTGTCTAAGAAAATTATGAAGAATTCACCATTGGATAATTTCAACATCCAAATTTTAAAAACAATATTCATTTTATCTAAATAATTTTCTAAATATGTGAATTTTTACATTTAAAATAAAAACTGTCATTTATCCAAAATTCACGGGTTTTGACAAAAATGACTTTCGAACCCTAATAAAAATTACATTTGCATTCATAAAATTATACAATAATTTATATTTAATAAAAAGTTATTTAATAATAATAATATTTTATTAAAATATTATTTAGTACAAAAATCTATAAATTCATCAAAATTGATTTCTTAGTTGAGTATTAACTAAAAATACAATTTTTTCATTAAAAACAATTTACAAAGTAACAATAATAAAATGAATGCACATTCTTTATAAAAAAATAATGTACATAGTCATAGAGCTAGGGTCCTGTTACATAACCACTTATAACACCCGCATAAGACTGAAGGGTAAAGTGTGTGATGGTGAAGGACTCTTGGGGTGGCACAGATAACATCGCTCGGGTGGTAATCTCTATTAACTTCCATTTCTCCCATAGTTGATTCCTCTCATGATTAATGTGTTCAAGATTGGATTGGGATTGGTCAAGAGTGAAGTCCAATGATGCCACCTTCTTTCCAATCTCTGACAAATGGGCTTCATATGGGGAAATTCTACTGGATGAGGTCGTCAATTCCTTTGTTTGAGTAAATCAGATTTGTAAAAGCTCTATATTTATACTAATCATGTGATCACTGATCAACCACTATATTAGAAACGATCAAATTTCTTAATAGTATTTTAAAAATCCAAATCATAAAACCAAATAAGTTTACAACACATTTTACAAAATGAGACATTTAATTAAATCAAGATGTATTTCCATTAATGAAAGTTTGGGTCATTACAATATTCTCCTCTTGAGAAATTTCTCCCTCAAAATTTCCTTTTCCCACACTAAAATAGATGTGGGTAACTCTGAGCCATTACTTCCTCCGATTCCCATGTCGCTTCTTCAAACTTGTGGTTTCTCCACAACACCATGAAGAGGGGCATTATATTATTTGGTAGAACTTTCTCTCTATGATCTAAGATCTTTATTGGTTGCTCCTTGTAAGAAAGATCATCCTACAACTATACCACCTCTGAAGAGAGTACATGTGAAGGGTCTGGTATGTAATTTCTTAATAGGGATACATGAAATACATCATGTACTTTGGCCATGGTAGGTGGAAGTACCAGTAGATAGGCCACATCCCCGACATGATCAAGAATCTCGAAGGGGACAATATACCTAGGACTTAACTACCCTTTCTTTCCAAACCTCATGACCTTCTTCCATGGAGATATGTGTAGAAATACCATATCTCCAACTTTAAAATCAAGGTATCCTCAACGGTTATCTACATAACTCTTCTGTCGACTCTGGGCTACCTTGATATGCTACTGAATGGTTTTCACCTTCTCCACCATCTCTTCGACCATTTCTGGTCCTAGAAGCTTACGCTCAGAAACATCATTCCAATAAGCCGGTGTTCAACACCTTTTCCTATAAATGGATATATATGGTGCCATTTGGATGCTCAAGTGGAAATTTTTATTGTAAGAGAATTCAACCAGTGGAAGATGTTTGTCCCATCCTCCTTTGAAGTCCACTGAGCAAGCTCTCAACTTGTCCTCAAGTGTTTGGATAGTCTTCTCAGATGGGCAATTGGTTTGAGGATGATAGGCCGCACTGAAGTTTAGTTCAGTATCCAGAGAATGTTTAAGACTCTTCTAAAACTTAGAGGTGAATCTTGGATTTAGATCAGATATAATAGATAGTGGTACTCTATGCAGCCTTACCACTTACCTGATATATATCTGTTCCTATTGATCTAGTGATAAATCCTCTTGAATAGAAATAAATTATGCAGACATGGTAAGATGATCCAAAACAACCCATATTGCATTGTTGCCTTTGGATGTCTTCAGAAGTCTGGTGACAAAGCCCATGGTGATGTTCTCCCATTTCCATGCTGGTATGGGTAATGGTTTCATCATCCCCTTATATTTCTTCCTCTCTGCCTTCACTTGCTGACACACCAGGCACTTTGATGTAAAGTCTACAATATCCCTTTTCATATTGTCCCACCAAAAGTTTTCTCAGAGATCTCGATACATATTAGTGCTCCCCGGGTGAATAGAGAAGGTTGATCTATGCGAGTCATTCAGAATATCCTTCTTTATCTCTGGATCGGATGGTACACATAATCGGGACCCAAATCTCACAATTCCATCCTTGTCAACCACAAAATCTTAGGATTTCCCATTTCTGATAACTTCCACCCTTTTCATAATTTCCAAATCCTTTCTTTGAGAATCGTTTATTTTCTCCAAAAGAGACGGTTGAACAATAATTTGTGAAAGGATTGATGATTTTACCTTCTTTATGATACCCATGTCCATCTTCATCAAATCTAAGTAGATTGGATCCTTCTCAATTCTCATCAATGATAGAATTGCTGCGTTCTATCTACTTAGATCATCTGCCACCATGTTCACTTTCCCTGGGTAGTAATAGATTGAGCAATCATAGTCTTTGATCATATATACCCATCTTCATTGTCGCATGTTCAACTCTTTCTATGTGAATATACACTTGAGGCTTTTTTGTTCTGGATATATTTCACACTTCTCCCCAAAGTGATAATGCTGCCAAAATTTTAAAGCGAAGATCACTGCAACCAACTCCAGATCATGTGTTGGATAATTCTTCTCAGGAACTTTCAATTCCCTTGAAGCACAAGCAATTAATTTGTCATTTTTCATCAACACACATCCTAGGCCCTTCTTTGAAGCATCACTAAGTACCACAAAAAGTTCTCCACTTATGGGTAAAGTGAGAACGAGCACAATGATAAGCCTTCTTTTCAACTCTGTAAAGCTTTATTCATATTCATAAATCTAAGAAAACTTTACTCCCTTCTGATTCATCTTTGTAAGAGGGTTGTAAAATCGTGAGAAATTTCTCAAAAAGCGTCGATAATATCCATCTAACCCCAAAAAGCTACGAATATCTGCTACTGATGTTGGACTCATCCATCCCTCTATTACAGCTGTTTTGGAGGGATCCATAGATATCCCATTACTTGTGATGATATGGCCTAATAATGAGACCTCCTTCAAATAGAACTCATACTTGCTATACTTTTCATAGAGCTTCACCTTCTCAAGGTCTCTGGTACAGTTCTTAGATGCTCCTCATGATCCTCCTTGGTTTTAAATTATATTAGAATATCATCTATAAATACTACCACACATTTGTCGAGGTAATATCTAAACACTCTATTCATCAATTCCATGAAGATTTATGGATCATTAGTGAGTTCTAAAGGCATTACTATGAATTCACAGTGCCCACATCTTCTATGAAAAGTAGTCTTGGGGATATCTTCCTTCTTTACCCTTACTTGATAATATCCTGACCACAAATCCGACTTGGAGAATTATTGTTCTCCACACAACTGATTGAAAAAGTCATCAATTCATAGGAGATGATACTTGTTCTTTATCATGATTTTGTTAAGCTCATGATAATCAATGCAAAGGCACATTGATCCATCCTTCCTCTTGATGAAGTGGACTGGTGCACCCCAAGGTGAAGCACTTGGGCGTATAAACCCTTTATCAATATTCTCCTGTAGTTGTTTCTTTATATCCTCAAGCTCCACAACAACTATTATATATGGATTCTTGGATATTGGTAACTCCCCAGGTATATGATCAATTGAGAATTAGACATCTCTTCTAGGAGGAAGATAAGGCAATTCTTCAGGAAACACTTCAGTGAATTCCCTCATAATAGGCAAGTCTTCTAGGATGGTTGCTTCCTTAGACTCAATCATCTGAGCCAGATACACATGCTCATAGGGTAGTAATATCCATGCATGAGATTATGAAGCTACATAAGATTCATTTTCTCCTTTTCACTTGTACATAATAGGGGGTCGATTCTCTATATGGAGAGTGATTTCCCTACCATGGAAATTTATTTTGGCTCTATATAAGGAAACCCCATCCATGCCGAGAATTAAATTAAATTACACCAGAGAGAGTATGAAGAGGTTCTCCAGGAAGATCAATCCACAAATTATGGCAAGGGAAGAGTTATTTTCATGGGATGCAATGATTGCCCCATTTTCCATACTCACCGACATATTTACTTCCATGATTTTTGGTGGTGTTGGGATTGTTCTACTAATCTTTCGGGATATAAAAGAATGTGTAGAACTAGAATCAAAAAGTACGTTATCTATTCTTGAATGAATAACTAGCGTACTTGTCACCACTTCGTTGTCAGGGTTCAATTCGGCAGTAGTGATGGAAAAAGCTCGCCCTTGCTATCTTGGAGGTTGTGGGTTGCCTCTGAAAACCCTTGGCTTAGGGAACTGATTTGAAAAGTACCCCATTTTTTTGTAGTTTAAGGAATGAAAAATGCGCTGAGGGTCAAGCAGAGCATTCCTCTCCTCTGTAGCAGCCGTGGGTTTTTCTTGTCGACAGTTAACATCTAGGTGCCCTTCTCTTCCACACCTAAATCATTTCTCGTCCCCTTCAGGAAATCTCTGGGGTGATTCTTTCCACACCATGGAAAGTGGGGTGCTAGATCTTCTTAGAACCATTGGATTTATCCATAGGACCTCCAAAATTGAATTCCACCTTACTCTTACTATCCCCATGATACCCCTAAGATTCTCCGATCTCCATTTAGACCTTGAGGGAACATCAGACAATTTCAATATAGCTGTCGAAGTCACAGATCACCAGCACTTCTCGTAGGTCAGGTTTCAACCCACCAAAGAAGTGGTCAGCCTTGCATTTGGGGGTAACAGAAAATTCGGAGGTGTATCATGCAAGACTTTTGAAGTTTTCCTCATACGATCCAATAGATTCATCATCTTTTTTTCTTTAGGGAAAGGAAGTCCCTTTCCATCTTAAGTCGGAGGGTGCGCAAAAAATATTTATCGAAAAACATCTTCTGAAAATCCTTCCATTACGATGCCTTGATCTCATCCTCATGCTTCATATTTTTTATAAATGTACACCATTGATCAGCTTCACCCTTCATATGACAAGCATCCAGGAGAACCTTATCTTGTTCGTAACATTGAAGAATTGAGAAGATCTTTTCAATGGAGTTGATCCATTGTTCAGCGATTGAGGGATCAGATGATCCATTAAAAGTAGAAGACCTTTGTCTCATGAAGCTATCGATAGAGACTTGTTCTTTCTTGGGGGGGGGGGGGGGGGGTTGAACGTTCCTCTTGACCCATGTTTCAATTCAAATCTTGAGTTAACTGAGAGTGAAATGTGATAATGTTCGCGGTTACCGCTCCCATCGGATTGGGCATCTCATTAGAACAATCATCACATTGATCTTCCCATCGATTGTTAGCCTGAGTCCTCCTATTACCAGCCATTGGATGGAATAAAAGGAAAGTTAGGGGTAACACATAAAGGGTAATCTAAATACAAAAAGGATGACATATACATTACTTTTATTTTCTTAACTTATGAATCTATAGGCTTTAATCTATGTTACCCATGATCTACATTCCATCATATATTCTTAGGGGCATTTTTTCCTTAATAATGGTTCATACTAAGCTTGTGATTTTACCAAAGCATATCCCCTCAGAGTGTCGTAACAATGAGTGCATCAAGGCCCATTGTTGTGCACCAGTTCTCGTTCGAGTCTAGCTCAAAGCTGTGTTTTCGGGTTTTACCCCTAGGATACATCTGTGCTAGAGCCGCCTCTACCTGCTCGTATCCAGACAGGGATGTATTTTCTTGATAAACCACTTACTCAACACTCACCAATACTTAGAGATGTTTTTATTATACTTATTCTTGTCTCTAATTCTTCACTAGGGTTTTATAATCATAATCCCAAAAATAAATAAACCTATCCTCTGATACCAATTATGATAACCCTTCTCTTTTATTTCACACTTAAACATGATTTATTACATAAAATTCACTTGATACAACATAGAATATCAAGAGTTATAGTGTATTTTTGGTTTATGATAATTACATAACAACTTAAAACATTAAATAAATCATATTTATTGAAAACATTCCTTTACATGACCACTACATTCCCTCATACTTAGCATTGCATAGGATAAACTGAGGACATGCATGAGAAAAGGGTGAGCTATAAAGCCTAGTAAGGGAATAAACCTGGAATAACATGAGGAATACAGTGCATGTTAGACAATAGGAATATCAATGTATCATAATAGAAACATTAACATAAAGGCAGGATAAATCATGATAATCATAACCTGAAAATGTAGCAACAACATTTAACATGATTTTAGCATGAGCAAAGGATTATTGCACATGGAGCATGAGTAAACCCTCATTGCACTTGGATTAGCATGGTTAAACCCTCATCGCACTTGAATTAGCATGAGTAAACCCTCATTGAACTTGATGTATCATTATACTAATCTTTACCCAATGCATTGGAGTGCTATCAGGGCGCACCCTTCTTAAACATTTCATTTCATGCATAAATGTGCCACATGGATCATATAACATGGATTCATCAAAACTCATCATTTATTCCAAAATAAATGAAATTTTGAATTCATACATGAAACACTATAATCAATAATTAAATGTGCATAAAGGTGAATACCCTTGATAGGAAAATGGTCATAGTATTCACTATACAATGACATTGCCTTGGAAAATCAAGGTGCAATTTCAGCAGCGTAACGACGTGACAAAGGAATTCATAAAAATGGTTGATGGGAGAGAAATGGGTGTATCATAATATGTACATTAAATGTACAGTAAGTGGGTCATATAGATACATGTCCCAACAATATTAATGGAATTTATATTCACAATACCAAAGAATTTCTTAAATGTAAATGACAAGAGTGAGATTCCTTATGGAATTTCGGCATGGTAACAGGTGGACATGAGGGGAATTTAATGAGAGAGAAATGGGTATATCATTATTCAAACATAGAGAGGGTACTATGGGATTGGTGAAAAATTATACCCCAACATTTATAATTGATAACAAAAGGGCATAACAACATAATGAAATTGAGACAAAAATGAGAAAAGAGGAAATCTCTTACTTGGATGTGTGATCCCAAAGGCTTGGGAGAGGCTTGAGAGAGGATTCTTGGGAGATTGGGGAACCTTGTGAGGATTATAGAGAGAGTAGGGATGAGTTTGGACGAACTCAAAAGTCTTTGAGTGAAGAGGAAGTGGGAGCTTGAGTGGGTTTATATAGGAAATGAGAGGGAATTCTTTATTATTTAGGTTTGGGACACTTCACATTAAACTAATCAAAACCACAAACCAGAACATGGTTTTTACCCATGTATTTTTCCAAAGGGGAGTGGAAAACAATATTTTATAAGCCCAATGTCCTAACTTCTTAAAATATTGATGGTGCTTATGTGGAGGTGAGTCACACTCTCAAGGAAAACAATTTAAAAAGACAAAATGTTTTATAAGTCTTGGAGGGTCCACTAAAGTTTTGTAAAACAAATGAAACAAATATAAAATAACATTATATTAATTCTAAAACATATATTGGCCTAACATAATGTTTATATTGTTTTATTACATCACTATTGGGTCATTATGATGTCATAAAACACATTATATATTTAAACGGTATTTAATTTTTACACAAAAATTCGACTCTCAGAAAATTATGAAAAACTCACCATTGGATAATTTCAATGTTCTGATTCCAAAAATAATATTCATTTTATCTAAATAATTTTCTAAATATGTGAATTTTTAATTTTAAAATAAAAACTATCATTTATCTAAAATTCATTTGTTTTGACAAAAACGAATTTCAAACCTTAATAAAAATAACAATTGCATTCATAAAATTATACAATAATTTATATTTAATAAACAGTTATTTAATAATAATAATATTTTATTAAAATATTATTTAATTCAACAATCCATTAATTCATCAAAATTGATTTCTTAGTTGAGTATTAACTAAAAATACTATTTGTACATTTAAAACTGTTTACAATGTAACAATAATAAAATGAATGCACATTATTTATACAAAAGATAATTTACATAGTTATAGTGCTAGGTTATTATTACATAACCCCTTATAACACCAACATAAGACCGAAGGGTAAGGTGTGCGATGGTGACAGACTCTTGGGGTGGCTCATATAACATCGCTTGGGTGGTAATCTCTATTAACTTCCATTTCTCCCATAGTTAATTCTGCTCAAGCTTAATGTGTCCAAGCTTGGATTTGTATTGGTTAAGAGTGAAACCCAATGACACCACCTCCATTATGAGCTTTGAAAAATGGGATTCAGATGAGGAAAGTCTACTGGATGAGGCCATCGCTTCTTTTGTCTGAGTAAATCGGATTTGTTAAAGCCCTATATTTATACTAATCCTGTGATCACTATTCAATGACTATATTAGCAAGGTTCACATTTCTTAATAGTATTTTAAAAATCCAAATCCTAAAACCAAATAAGTTCACAAAAAATTTTACATAATGAGACATTTAATTAGATCAATAGGTATTCCCATTAATGAAATTTTGTGTTGTTACAATCTTCCCCTCTTAAGAAATTTATCCCTCTAAATTTCCTTTTCCCACACTAAAATAGATGTGGGTAACTTTGATTCATTACTTTCTCCAATTCCCATGTCGCTTCTTCAAACTTGTGGTTTGGGCACAACACCTTTACGAGGGGCATTGTCTTATTTCGTAGAAATTTCTCTCTATGATCTATGATCTTCACTGGTTACTCATTGTAAGAAAGATCATCCTCTAACTGTACCACCTATGGAGAGAGTACATGTGAAGGGTCTGGTATGTACTTACCTAAGAGGGATACATGAAATACATCATGTACTTTGTCCATGGTAGGTGGAAGTTCTAGTCGATAGGCCACAACCCTGACACAATCAAGAATATCGAAGGGGCCGATGTACCTAGGACTTAACTTCCCTTTCATTCCAAACCTCATGACCTTTTTCCATGGAGATATGCATAGAAATACCATATCTCTAACTTTAAACTCACGGTCTCATCGATGGTTATCTGCATAACTCTTTTGTCGACTCTGGGCTGCCTTGATATGCTACTAAATGGTTTTAACCTTCTACACCATCTCTTAGACCATTTCTGGTCCTAGAATCTTACACTCACCGACTTCATCCCAATACGCCGGTGTTTAGAACCTTTTCCCATAAATAGATTCATATGGTGCCATTTTGATTCTCAAGTGAAAACTATTATTGTAAGAGAATTAAACCAGTGGAAGATGTTGGTCCCATCCTCCATTGATGTCCATTGAGAAAGCTCTCAACATGACCTCAAGTGTTTGGATAGTCTTCTCGGATTGGACATTGGTTTGAGGATGATAGGCCGGACTGAAGTTTAGTTCAATATCCAGATTATGTTTAAGACTCTTCAAAAACATAGAGGTGAATCTTGGATCTCGATCAGATACAATAGATAGTGGTACTCCGTGAAGCCTTACAACTTCCCTGATATATATATATGTGCTAGTTGATCTAGTGAGAAATCCTCTTGAATAGAAATAAATTGTGCATACATGGTAAGACGATTCACAACAACCCAGATTCCATTGTTGCCTTTGGATGTCTTCGGAAGTCCAGTGACAAAGTCCATGGTGATGTTATCCCATTTAAATGATTGTATGGGTAGTGGTTGCATCATCCCCTAATATTTTTGCCTCTCTGCCTTCACTTTCTAGCACACCAAGAAATTTGATGTAAAGTCCACAATCTCCCTTTTCAAATTGTCCCACCAAAAGTTTTTTCTCGGAGATCTCGATACATCTTTGTGATCCCTGGGTGAATAGAGAAGGTTGAGCTATGTGAGTCATCCAGAAGCTCCTTCTTTATCTCTGGATCGGATGGTACACATAATCGCAACACAAATCTCACAATTCCATCCTTTTCAACCACAAAATCTTAGGATTTACCATTTACGATAGCTTTCACCCTTTTTAGAATTTCCACATCCTTTCTTTGAGAATCATTTATTTTCTCCAAAAGAGACGGTTGAACAACCATTTGTGAAAGGATTGATGATGTTCCCTTCTTTATGATACCCAAGTCCATCTTCATCAAATCTAAGTAGATTGGATTCTTCTGAATTATCATCAATGATATAATTGCTGGGTCATCTCTACTTAGAGCATCTGCCACCTTTTTCGCTTTCCCTAGGTGGTAATGGATTGAGTAACCATAGTATTTGATCAGATCTAATCATCTTCGTTGGCTCATGTTCAACTCTTTTTTTGTGAATATATACTTGAGGATTTTATGGTCCGTATATATTTCACACTTCTCCCCAAAGAGATAATTCTGCCAAATTTTTAAAGCGAAGATCACTGAAGCCAACTCCAGATCATGTGTTAGATAATTCTTCACATGAACTTTCAATTGCCTTAAAGAATAGGCAATGACTTTGTCACTTTTCACCAACACACATCCCATGCCCTTCTTTGAATCATCACTAAATACCATAAAAAGTTCTCCACTTGTGGGTAAAGTGAGCACGAGCACAATGATAAGCCTTATTTTCAACTCTGTGAAGATTTATTCACATTCATCACTCCAAGAAAACTTTACTCCCTTCTGAGCCAGCTTGGTAAGAGGGTTTTAAAATCATGTGAAATTTCTCACAAATCGTCGGTAATATCCAGCTAACCCCAAAAATCTACAAATATCTGCTACTGATGTTGGCCTCGTCCATCCCTCTATTGCAGCTCTCTTGGAGGGATCCATAGATATCCCATTAATTTTGATGATATGGATTAAGAATGATACCTCCTTCAACCATAAATCACACTTGATATACTTTTCATATAGATTATCTTTTCACAAGGTCTCTAGTATAGTTATTAGATGCTCCTCATGATCCTGCTTGATTTTGGAGTATATTAGAATATCATCTATAAAGAGTACCAAAAATTTGTTAAGGTAATCTCTAAAGACTCTATTCATCAATTCCATTAATATTTATGAAGCATTAGTGAGTCCAAAAGGCATTACTATGAATTAATAGTGCCCATATATTGTATAAAAATCATTTTTGGGGATATCTTCCTTCTTCACCCTTACTTGATAATATCCTGACCGCAAATACACCTTGGAGAATTATGGTTCTCCATGAAACTGATTGAAAAAGTCATCAATTCATGGGAGAGGATACTTGTTCTTTATCGTGATTTTGTTAAGATCACGATAATCGATGCAAAGGCACATTGATCCATCCTTCTTCTTGACAAAGTGGACTGGTGCACCCCATGGTGAAGAACTTGGGTTCATAAACCCTTTATCCAGATTCTTCTGTAGTTTTTTCTTCAGATCCTCAAGCTCCACAACAACCATTCTATATGGATTCTTGGATATTGTTATCTCCCTAGGTATAAGATCAATTGATAATTCAACATCTCTTCTAGGAGGAAGACCAGACAATTTCTCAAAAAAACTTCAGCGAATTCCCTCACAATATGCATGTCTTCAAGGATGGTCACTTCCTTGGACTCAATCATCTTATCTAAATATGCATGATCATAGGGAAATAATATACATGCTTGAGATGATGGATCTAAAGAAGATTCATCTTCCTCCTTGCACTTGTATAGAATCGGGGGTCGATTCTCCATATGGAGAGTGATTTCCCTCTCATGGGAATTTATGTTGGATTTATATAAAGAAATCCAATCCATGCTGATAATTACATAAAATTCCACCAAATGGAGTATGAAGAGGTTATTAAGGAAGTTCAATACACAAATTATATAAGGGGAGGAGTTATATTCATTTGATGCAATGATTTCCCCATTCGCCGTGCTCACTGACATCTTTAATTCCATGATTTGTGGTAGTATTGGGATTGTTCTTCTAAACTTTAGGGATATAAAATAATGTGTAGAACCAGAATAAAAAATTATATTCTCTATTCTTGAATGAATAACTAGCATACCTGTCACCAGTTCATTGTCGAGGTTCACTTCGGCAGTAGTGATGGAAAAAGCTCACCCTTGCTACCTTGGAGGTTGTGGGTTGCCTCTGAAAACCCTTCTCTTAGGGCACTGATTTGAAAAGTGCCCCGATTATTTGAAGTTGAAGCAATGAACAATGCATTGAGGGTTAAGAGGATCATTCCTCTCCTCTTTCATAGCCATGGTTTTTTCTTGCCAACAGTTAATAGCGAGGTTCCCTTCTCTTCCACACCTAAATCATTTCTAATTCCCTTTAGGAAATTTTAGGGGTGTTTCTTTCTGTACCTTGGTAAGTGGGGTGCTGGATCTTCTTAGAACCATTGGATTTATCCATAGAACCACCAAAATTGAATTCCTCTTTACTCTTCTTATCCGCATAATACCCCCAAGATTCTCCGATCCCTATTTCGACCTTCAGGGAACATCGGACAATTTCCTCATAGCTGTTGAAGTCATGGATCACCAATGCTTTTCGTAGGCTAGGTTTCATCCCACCAAAGAAGCGGTCAACCTTACATTCGGGGGTAACAACAAATCCAGAGGCGTATTGTTAAATCCTTGTGAAGTTTGCCTTGTACGGTCCAATATATTCTTCGTCTTTTTGATTTAGGGAAAGTAAGTCCCTTTCCATCTTAAGTCGGAGGGTGCGTGAAAAATATTTTTTGAGAAACATCTTCCAGAAATCCTTCCATTCCAATGGCTCTATGTCCTCCTTAGGCTTCCCATTTCTGATCAACATCCACCATTGATCATCTTCACCCTACATATGATAAGAATCTAGGATAACTTTCTCTTGTTTGTAACATTGAAGGATGGATAAGATCTTTTCAATGGATTTGATCTATTGTTCTGCGATTGAGGGATCGAATGATCCATTAAAAGTAGGAGGCCTTTCTCTCATGAAGATATCGATAGCGACTTGTTCTTTCTTCGGGGTTGGGGGGGGGGGTTTAACGTTCCTATTGACCCATGTTTCCATTCAAATCTTGAGTTAACTGAGAGAGAAGCCTGACAAATTTCACGATCACCGCTCCCATCGAATTGGGAATCTCATTAGAACAATCATCAAAATGATCTTTACATCGGTTGTTAGCCCGAGTCCTTCTATTACCGACCATTGGATGGAATAAAAGGAAAGTTAGGGGTAACACATAAAGGTTAATCCAAAGGCAAAATGGTTGATATATACATTACTTTTATTTCCTTAACTTATAAATCTATAGGCTTCAATCTATGTTATCCATGATCTACATTCCAACATATATTCTTAGAGGCATTTTTCCTTAATAATAGTTCATAATAAGCTTGTGAGTTTACCAAAGAATATCCCTTGGGAGTGTTGTAACCAATAGTGTAGCAAGGCCCATTTTCGTGCACTAGTTCCCATTCGAGTCTAGCTCAAAGTGGTGTTTTCACTTTTTACCCCTAGGATACATTTGTGCCAGAGCCGCCTCTACCTGCTCGTATCCAGACAGGGATGTATTTTCTTGATAAAACACGTACTCAAAAATCACCAATACTTAGGGATGTTTTTAATATACTTATTCTTGTCTCTAATTCTTCACTAGGTTTTTATAATCCTAATCCCAAAAATAACTAAACCTATCCTCTAATACCAACTATGACAACCCTGCTCTTTTATTTACACTTAAACATGATTTATTACATAACATTTACTTGATACAACATATAAGATCGAGAGTTATTGTGTCTTTGGGGATTAGGATCATTACATAACAACTTAAAACATGAAGTACACAATCTTTATTGAAAACATCCTTTACAAGACCACTACATTCCCCCATACATATCATTGCATAGGATAACCTGAGGACATGCATGAGAAAAGGGTGAGCTATAAATCCCAGTAAGGGAATACACATGGAATAACATGACTAATATATTACATGTTGGACAATAGGCATATAAATGGATCACAATAGAAAAATTAACATAAAGTCATGATAAAGCATGATAATCATAACATGGAAATGTGGCAACAACATTTAACATGATTTTAGCATGAGCCAAGGCTCATTGCTCATGGAGCATGAGTAAACCCTAATTTCACTTGGATTAGCATGATTAAAACCTCATTTCACTTTAATTATCATGAGTAAACCCTCATTTCACTTGATGTATCATGATAGTAATCTTTACCCAATGCATTGGAGCACTATCAGGGCACACCCTTCTTAAACATTTCATTTCATGCATAAATGTGCCACATGGATCATATAATATGGATTCATTAAACCTCATCATTTATTCCATGATAAAGGAAATATGGAATTCATACATGAAAAAATATAATCAATAAGTAAATGTTCATAAAGTTGAATACACTGGATAGGGAAATGGGCGTTGTATTCACTACACAATGACATTGGATTGGAAAATCGCTGTGCAATTTCGGCAACGTAACGACGTGACAGTGGAATTCATAAAAATGGTTGATGATAGAGAAATGGGTGTCTCATCATATTTACATTAAATGGAAAGTAAGGGGGTCATATAGATACATGTCACAACATAAGTAATGGAATTTATATTCTCAATACAAAATAATTGCTTGAATGGAAATGAGAAGAGAGAGATTCCTTACGGAATTTCAGCATTGTAACAGGTGTACATGAGGGGAATTTAATGATAGAGAAAGGGGTCTATAATCATTAAAACATATATAGGGATGTATGGTGGAGGTGAAAAATCATACCCCAGCATTTATAATTGAGAACAAAAGGGCATAACAACATAATGAAATTGAGACAAAAATGAGAAAATAGGAAATCCCTTACTTGGAAGTGTGATCCCAAAGGCTTGGGAGAGGCTTGAGAGAGGATTCTTGGGAAGTTGGGGAACATTGGGAGGATTCTAGAGAGTGTTGGGAAGAGGTTGGACAAACTATAAAGGATTTTAGTGAAGTGGAAGTGGGATATTGGTTGGGTTTATATAGGAAAGGAGATGGGATTATTTATTATTTAGGTTTGGGACACCTCACATTAAACTAATCAAATACACAAACCAGACCATGGATTTTGCCCATGGTTTTTTACAAAGGGGAGTGGAAAAAAATATTTTATAATTCCAATTTCCGAACTTCTTAAAATATTGAGGGTGCTTATATGGAGGTGAGTCACACTCTCAAGGAAAACAATTTAAAAAGACAAAATGTTTTATAAGTCTTGGAGGGGCCACTCAATCATTGTAAAATAAATCAAATAAATCTAAAATCAAATTATTTTAATTATAAAACATATATTGGCCTAACATAATGTTTGTATTTTTTTAATTACATAACTATTGGGTAATTATGATGTCATAAAACAGATTATATATTTAAATGGTATTTATTTTTTACCCAAAAATTTGACTATCACAAAAAATTATGAAAAAATCACCATTGGATAATTTCAACATCCTGATTCCCAAAATAATATTAATTTTATCTAAATAATTTTCTAAATATTTGAATTTTTACTTTTAAAATAAAAACCTTCATTTATAAAAAAATCATGGGTTTTGACAAAAACGACTTTCAAACCTTAATAAAAATTACAATTGCATTCATAAAATTATACAATAATTTATATTTAATAAAAAGTTATTTAATAATAACATTATTTTATTAAAATATTATTTAATTAAAAAATCCATTAATTCATCAAAATTGATTTCTTAGTTGAATATTAACTAAAAATACTATTTGTACATTAAATACCATTTACAAAGTAACAATAATAAAATGAATGAACATTCTTTATACAAAAAATAATGTACATAGTCATAGTTATAGGGTGTTTTTACATAAACCCTTATAACACCCGCATAAGACCGAAGGGTAAGGTGTGAAATGGTGACAAACTCTTGGGGTTTCTCAGATAACATCGCTCGGGTGATAATCTATATTAAATTCCATTTCTCCTGTAGTCAGTTCCACTCAAGATTAATGTGTTCAAGCTTGGATTGGGCTTGGTCAAGAGAGAAGCCCAATTAAGCCACCTCCTTTCTGAGCTCCAAGAAACGGGCTTCGTATGGGGAAAGTCTACTGGATGAGGCCATCGCTTCCTTTTTCCAAGTAAATCAGATTTGTTAAAGCCCTATATTTATACTAATCATGTGACCACTATTCAACGACTATATTAGGAAAGGTCACATTTCTTAATGGTATTTTAAAAATAAAAATCATAAAACAAAAGATGTTCACAAAACATTTTACATAATGAGACATTTAATTAGATCAATATGGATTTCCATTAATGAAAGTTTAGTCCGTTACAAATATTATATAATAAATCCTACATTAATGTGAAATAAAGATTAGGGTTTTTATAGTTTGTACTTAAGTTTTAGAGTTCATTCAGTTATAGGATAACCTTTTTTGGATGTAAAATTGACATCCTCCTAGGGCTGATATGTTAAGGGAAGTGGTCATCCAAAGTTTCTTCTATCTCATTGTTTCTTTTCACTCTATGAAATTTGTTCTACAAGCCAACTTTATGGTGCAATATCTTTCAAGGGATTAGGCATAGTTCCATAGACTTAGTAATCCCTGGGTATGTGCATGGGTAACATGATTTAGATTCATGAATGGTTGGATAAGAGATCTGTTGGTTATTTTTAATCGGTTGGATATTGGGGACCACCAGGTTGATATTTTTAAACTTTATTTACCATAAATGCTGCTTCATGAACCAAGAATAGAGCCTTGTCATTTCTCATTGAGGAACATATTTGTTGGAACTGTTTCTTAGTTATGTGAGATGTGGTTGATCTAGTGATTTGGATTGTTTCTTTCCAAATATTACTAGGTTTTTTTGACCTGATGATATTTTAGAGGTTTCTTGGGGATGGTGCCTTTTTATAGTATTGAATAAGTTTTCTCTTGGTTGGTTTTACCCTATGAGAGGAAGTATTTTTCCCTTGATTAGGGATGTAGATCTTAGAGGTTTTTTATGTGAAATGTAGAACCTCAGTTTCCTTATTGATGCTCTATTATATTGATGAAACTAGTTGTCGTTGCACCATTTTAGATCAAATATGAATGGTGAGGATACATATGTGAGGTCTATGTTTTTTTAGAGCCTCATGTTAGAAAATTATGGAACCTAGGACTCCTTTAAAAGGTTATAAGTGGGGTTATATTCAGCTCCAACGTTGGTTCAGGCTAAGCCCAATTGAGTTTTTTCTAAGTCACTGTAAAGCCTCAGGCAAGGATTTGGCGTATTCCATGATGTCAGAATATGTGTGATGGATTAAAAATTTCAATAATTATTCCTTTGTTTATTATTTTTTTCATGTTATTTGAAATTAATTTGTTTTAGTAAAAAATGAGTTTCACAAGGAAATATTTTTTCTTTTTAATCAAGGACTTAGGGATAATTTTTAAAATGAGGTAGGTTTCATGAAATGTTTTGGAAATAGTTGATTTCATTTGGGGGTTTGGAAATATTTTTAGGTGTGATTTATATTTATAATTAGGTGCACATGGTGGTATAAAATACGAGTTTCCAGTTTTAAAGGAATTCAAAGATCTCAAAATTAATTTTGTGTCATTCTTGGGATTTTACCCTTGGAGAGTTTATTTTAAAATGGTAAGTGATTTGGAAACTCGTTCAAAAAGGAAAACATTTGATTTATTTTGAAACCTAGAAAGGTGTTTTGTTTTTTAAAAAAGTAGATTTTGGAAATCATTATTTTTTTATTGAAAATTAACCAAGTCAAGGAAGGTCTTGGGGTTTGAATTTTTAAAATGGTTTCCATTTAATTTTGAATGAAGTAAGGCCCGATTTTAATGGTTCCTTGGTTTTAAAAATAGGAATTTGGTAAAAAAAATATTGTTTTAGTGATGTATGTAACACTCGAGATTTTTATGAGAAATATTTTGTTTTTATGTTGTATACATCATCAAAGGAATATTTCACTACACACAACACTATCTTGGCTTGCTTTACACGAAATCACGACCTTCCTCGATAGCTTGCGTTGTATGCAATACCGAGTTTCACTAAACAATGATAAGCTATTAAAATATTATTAAAACTAGCCATTATGAATAGTAATACCCACTTTTTAAAATTTTATAAATTTTATCTTTGAAAATGGACTTCATATTTGGATTCGGAATATCGAAATTAGCCTAGGGTGAAATTTTGGTATTATTCTGAAAACTTTCAATTTTTGATGAATAGTGAAAACACTGGGTTACTATTTAAAAACAGACTTTTTATTTAAATAATTAATTATTTTATTTAAATTTATTTTAGGTCAAAGTTGATACATAATACCTATATAAGTTAAATTTAATTCATTGGAGTCATTTTATAATAATTTTGGATATATAAAAATTTTATTGAACTTTTCACCGTCTTTTACCCACCTCCTAGGAGAATTTGCAAATTTTCATAAAACATAATTTTACCGCTTCTGTGAGTGGAATTTAGAAAATCCAAGAGACATATTTAATATCAAGGAGTAAGATGTGGTTCAATAAGGTAAAAATAATTTTTGGTGAATAGTAATGTTTTACTTTTTTTTACCATGGTTAAAAGTAAATAGGGTAATTAAGGGTATAAATGATATTATTACTACCCTAACACATGTCCTAATTCTATTAGATAAGTTTAATTAGACCAAAAACAACCTTAGGAATAAAATATGACCATTAAGGTCCACATGGATTAGATTAGGACATTTATTATTATTTTATTTAAAGAAGAGTTAAAATAGTTAAAATCAATGTTTAATAACTAAAAATTTTTTAATATAGGGTTATACATAAGATAATTTAGACCATAAATATTCATTAGAAATCTAAAAATATTTCCTACATAATGGTATTTTATTTTTAATTTTTATACATTAAATAAGTTAATTTATTTTTGACACAATGATGATGCAGTAATTACCTTACTAATGAAATATTAACATAATTGATGTTATAAATACCCAAATAAATATAATTTGAGACTTTTTATGAATTAAAATAATTTTATAGGTTAATATGAAATGTTATTATTGATTTAATTAACTTTTTTCAATCTAATAATGCTGTTATGAGTTTCACAAAAAATCAATTACCAAATAGTGTCAAAATTGTCATAAAATAGTTTTTAAAACAAATATTATATTATTAATTGTTATTTTATTCCTAAAAGTATAAGGTTCGGCCAAATGACTTAGATAAGGTTATATATATTAATAATGAACAACTTGGGGTTTTTTTGGCTTGTTATAGTATGTTTATTAACCTTATAGTGTAAGAAAACAAGAAGACACGGTAAAAATAAAATTATTTAACCTAAAGTTAAATCTAAATGATAAGGTTAAAATAGAAACTGTAACACCCCGACCCTAGTTACCCAGAGTCGGTGCATTATTACATAACATTGGCATGATCACAAGAAATATCAAATCTCGAAAGACCGATTGGTTTAGTAGCCTTGGAAACACTAGATATATTCATAAGTTTTACACTACATCATAAATTGAAAAACTACTACAATAACATAATGTCTCCATAATCCACACTCATATCCCCACATAATATCCCTGCAGGTCATTCATAATTTACTTCTTCACTTCCTGGGAAAAATAAAACATAGAAAGGGGGTGAGCTCAAATTCCCAGTAAGGATAACAATATAGCGGAAACTTTCATAAATGAGAATAAACATTTAAGGCAATGTATAACTAAAACAACAGCCTTTCAAACTTGAACTTTCAACATTGTATGGCATAAATAAAATGAAATAATTCTATTTACTCATTAACATGGATATTCTACTAATCGAATAATCACATGCAAAATCACTAACCACTTTCATAATGTTGGAATGCATAATGCCAGACTATCATAACCACATAGCCAAGGCCTCATGCCAAGACTACAAATAAGATTTTTTCAAGGCCTTGTGCCAAGACACTAGTTTGTCTCATGAGACCTACCAATGCATCGAGGAGCTATAGCGGGCTCCACCCGTCACATATTAAGTCCAATGCATTCCCATATGATATGGTTTAAACATAACATAAACATTCGTATTAAAACTAGCATACGAAATGTTATAAACTATGAATGGTATAAAAATAACACATCCACAGTCAAACATATCACAAAACCTTCAATAAAATATAGAAGTTTTGTATCATAATAAATCATCTTCAAATAAGCGTAAAATCCATCAAAGGATGTTGACATAGATGAAATCAAAACACTTTTTAGAGAAATATCTCTTTCTATTTTTGAAATCATTTAAGAGCCATATAAAATAAAACATTTTCTTGAAAATATTCTTATAAGCTTGTAAGGAAAGCTTTGAATATTTTATAACGGCGGAAAATAACCGCACCCGCCGTATAAGTTAAAAAAACATTCTTACCTTAATTCTGTCGAAAAGGTTAAAAAGGACCTAGTTTTGAAAACGACAGAAAGATTCCTCTTATAAAAAGTAAAACAAGGGTATAAATGACTTTAACCCATATTCTTGTAAAAATGTTTTGAAATACATTTTGATGAAACATGGATGTGGATGATAACGAGATCCCAGTAGATTATTATGTATAAACAACCTCGGATAATGAAGAGATTGTGAACTAACCCTTACCTTGTAATTTTCCTTGGTTGGGGTAGGTTAACCTCCTGTATAATGGTGAAATAATTGTTATTAAATTATACAGGAATCATATACATTAATATGATATCATATATGATCTTTTAATATTGATTTGATAATAATATCTTAGTATTATCGTTGTTTCGGGTGTTAACTTACTTGTTTTATTTTATATGTTTTGTTACGTAAGACATGTTTATAAAGGATATGTTGTATATTATTCATATCCAGAATGATATCAAGTCCTTAAACATTATTTTTTAAATCATCAAATGATAATTATACTTGAATGGATACGATGGAGAATGAATCTCATCGCGTTCGTGGAGACGGTAGTCCGTACGTACGCACGAGCGACAATATCATTATTTTAAAATAATATATAAATGGATGGTATATCATATATACAGAATCATTAACATGTTATATTTATTATTTACATGAGTTACATATCATTATTATACCCATCCAAATAATAATATATTGAATAACAATTACACCACAACGTGGAGACGGTAAGCCGTACGTACGCACGTATGGTGACATGTTATTCAAAGGGTGGATAGAATAATGAATATGGTTGTACCATATTTATAATAACATCATAGTATATATATGATACTGGAGTCATTATTTTAGAATGGTAACAACAAAGGAAGAAGAAGTTGAAGAAGAAATGAACTTGGAAAAGGGTGGTGAAATCATTACCTCTTCTTCGGGTTCTTCCTTTTGATTTGATCAAAAGGGCTCCTTAGGTTGTCTTTCTAATCAAACTAAGGCCTATAGGTTGTAGTGAGGGAAGTTGGGAGAGTATTTGGGCAGAGTTTGGCCGAACCAAAAGGCTTTTAAGGTGTGAAGAAATGAGAAGGAGGGGTGCCCTTTTATAAGAGGGGTGAGGGGCACCTTTGGAAAAGCTAGAGATATTAGTTTATAATAAATTCATATTCGGTTTCAAATGGCTCCAAAGTTTATTATTCAAAGTTTAAGGTGGGTATGGGACGAAAACAAGTCAACCAATATAATTTAGATAGGTTTGGGTACTTATATTAACCTTATCTTTAAGTATTAACTCTAAGTTAATTAGTTTCACTTTTACAATGTCTCTTTGTATTTTTATATAATATGGCAAATAAACTTACTATATACATCCAAGAGACCCCCAAGTGGTCCATTAATGATGAACCTATCATTATATAAGTCTCTTGGCCGAACATTAGATTTTTATGAATTTAATATCAATTAATAATATAATATTGGTTTTAAGAACTCTTTTATGTCAATTTTGACACTATTCAATAGTTGATTTTTGTGAAACTCATAATAGATTGATTACTTAGAAAAAAGTAAATTAAATCAATCCTAATATAACATATTAACCTATAAAATTATTTTAATTCATTAAAAGTTTCATATTATATTTATTTGGGTATTTATAATATCAATTATTTCAATTTTTCACTATTATAGTAATTAATTCATCATCATTGTGTCATAAATAAATTAAATTATTTAATTTCTAAAAATTATAAATAAAATATCACTATGTAGGAAATATTTTTATTTTTCTAATGAATATTTATAATCTAAAATCCAACATATATAACCCTATGTAAAAATTGTTTTTCTAAAAGATATATGCTTGTGTCATTTTTGTATTCATTTTAACTTAATTAAAATAAAGTGTCCCTATCACCTACAAGTGGCACCATGGGGTCCCAAAATCGACCCAAAGATGCATATGGTCGAACATGTATCAACCAATAAGGCTAGGACACGTTTTAGGGTAATTTAGTATTATTATAATATTATTTTTTAACCCTTATTTACCAGATTTACCCTTAACCATGGTAAATAAAATATTTACCACAGTAATTATTCAAAATGTCTAAAAATAAAAGTTACCTATTTACACAATTTGAACATCATGATTCCAAATATGGAATCCATTTTTCTAAATTCAAAACACATAAGTGACAGAAATTAATTTAAAATTAATTCCCGCTGTTAAAACAAAAAGCGTGTTTTTAAGAGATAATAACTATCAAAAGATTGGCACTTGTTTATGTTCGGTTTAATTGTAAAATTATTTCCAATGACCAAAATTATATTAAATGGTAAAAATATATTATAAATATACTTTTAAACCACTCAAATTCATAATTTATCACTATTAATTATTTTGATTAAAAAAGTTGTTTTTAATTAAAATTTAGTAATTTTCACTATTCATCAAAATATTAAAGTAATCCGAAAAGTACCAAAATTTCATATTAGGCTAAATTAGATATTCCGAATCCAAAAATTAAGTCCATTTTGAAATATAAGATATATATATAATTTCAAAAAGTAGGTATTACTATTCATAACGGCTAGTTTGATTGGTTGTTAGAACTCGGTGTTGCGTACAACACACGCTATCACATTATTCAAAGAGAAGCGTACCGTAGAAGCTTGGGGTGTTACATTCTCCCCTCCTTCAAATAATTTCGTCCTCGAAATTTCAAGAATACTACCACATGAAAAGACTCGGGTGGTTCTTCATCATAAGTTCCTCAGGTTCCCACGTTGCCTCTTTCATCTTATGGTTTCTCCACAAAACTTTTACCAGACGCGTCGTCCATTTTCTCAGTACTTGTTCTCTCGTATCAAGAATCCTGACGAGCTCTTCACAATAGGAAAGATCGGGTTCCAGTTCTAATTCTTCATAGGTGAGTACATGCGTTGGGTCAGGCATGTATTTCCTCAACAGAGATACGTGGAACACATCGTGAACTTTGGAGAGACTTGGAGGCATTGCCAATCAGTAAGCTACAGCCCCAATTCGTTCTAGAATTTCGAAAGGTCCGATGTACCTGGGACTCAATTTACCTTTCTTACCAAAACGTATGACTCCCTTCCATGGAGATACCTTCAGGAAAACATGATCACCGACTTGAAATTCCAAATCCTTCCTTCGATTATCGGCGTAGCTCTTCTGCCTACTTTGAGCTGCTTTGATGTGATTTTGGATTACTTTCACCTTTTCCACCATTTCCTCCACCAGTTCTGGGCCTACAAGTTTTCTTTCTTTAACGTCATCCCAACAGGTTGGTGTACGACATCTCTTTCCATATAACGCTTCATATAGTGCCATCTGAATACTCGAATGGAAGCTATTGTTATAGGAAAATTCTACCAGTGGTAAATATTGATCCCACATACCCTGAAAATCAAGTGAGCAAGATCTCAACATGTATTCTAAGGTCTGAATAGTCCGTTCTGATTGTCTGTCTGTCTGAGGGTGGTAAGTAGTGCTCAAATGAAGTTCAGTATCCAGGGATTTGTGAAGACTTTTCCAAAATCTCGAAGTAAAACGGGGATCACGATCAGAAACAATCGATAGGGGTACTCCATGAAGTCTCACAACTTCATTAATATATAGTCTTGCTAGACGTTCCAGGGGTAGATCTTCTCTTATAGCAAGAAAATGTTCTGACTTGGTAAGACGATCAACAATAACCCATATTGCATCGTTCCTTCTAGGAGTCTTTGGTAGCCCCATGACAAAGTCCATCGTAATATTGTCCCATTTCCACTCTGGTATGGGAAGATGTTGCATGACTCCTCCAGGCTGTTGCCTTCCAGCTTTCACTTGTTGACAAACCATACATCTTGACACAAAATCAGCAATCTCCCTCTTCATGTTGTCCCCCCAAAAATGTTCCTTCAAATATCTATACATTTTGGTTCTCCCAGGGTGTATAGAGAAATTGGAACTATGAGCATCATCCAGCAATTCCCTTTTTAGATCAGGTAAATCAGGAACACAAAGTCTCTTCCCGAATTTCAAAATTCCATCTTCATACACAAAGTCTCTCAATCTCCCATCATTCACAGCTTTAATCTTCTTTTGAAATTCTTCATCATCGGTCTGAGAACTCTTAATCCTTTCTAGTAAAGATGGTTTGGAAACCATTTGAAAAAGCATTGATGTTTCACCTTCCCTGGTTATTCCCATGTCCATCTTCACTAGATCCATGAAAATTGGATCCATTTCAATTCTCATCATGTTCAAAACTCCATGGTCTTTTCTGCTCAAAGCATCTGCCACCTTGTTTGCTTTCCCCGGGTGGTAGTGTATCGTGCAATCATAATCCTTGAGTAATTCAAGCCATCTCCTTTGCCTCATGTTGAGTTCTTTTTGTGAGAAAATATACTTCAAACTCTTGTGATCAGTATAAATCTCACATTTTTCACCATAGAGGTAGTGCCTCCATATCTTCAAAGAAAAGATCACAGCTGCTAACTCGAGATCATGAGTAGGATAGTTTTGTTCATTAATTTTCAACTGTCGTGATGCATAGGCAATAACTCTATCATTCTGCATAAGGACACAACCAAGTCCTTTCTTTGATGCATCACTATAAATAACGAACCCATCATTCCCCGATGGTAGAGTCAATATAGGATCATTGACAAATCTTCTCTTCAGTTCTTCGAAACATTCTTCACACTCTTTTTTCCAAACAAATTTAACCCCTTTACGTGTGAGATTCGTTAATGGGTTATCCAATCGGGCAAAATTCTGGACGAAACGTCGATAATAACCTGCCAAACCAATAAAACTACGTACCTCAGTTATACTCGTAGGTGCTGGACATTCTTGGATTGCCTTGGTCTTAGAAGGATCAACAGAGATTCCATCTTTAGAGACAATATGTCCAAGAAAAGAAATCTCCTGAAGCCAGAATTCACACTTGCTAAACTTCCCATATAATTCATGCCTCCTCAGAGTCTTCAAGATAATGCCCATGTGATTTTCATGATCTTCGTAGGTTTTGTAGTATACCAAGATATCATCAATAAATACCACCACAAATTCATCAAGATACTCCTTGAAAACTCTATTCATCAGATCCATGAATACAGATGGTGAATTAGTCAATCCAAACGGTATTACAGTAAACTCGTAATGCCCGTACCTGGTTCGAAATGCTGTTTTCGGAATGTCTTCCTTCTTCACACACAACTGATGGTATCCAGATCGAAGGTCAATATTTGAAAAGTATTGAGCTCCATGCAGTTGGTCAAATAAATCATCAATATGAGGTAGGGGATACATTTTCTTTATCGTTATAGCATTGATCTCCCTGTAGTCGATACATAACCTCATAGATCCATCTTTCTTTTTATCAAAAAGAACAGGGGCTCCCCATGGAGAAACACTAGGGCGAATAAATCCCTTATTACTAAATTCCTCTAGTTGTTTCTTTAGTTCAACTAATTCTATAGTGGCCATTCTATAAGGGGTCTTCGATATTGGCCTTGATCCAGGAATCAAATCAATGGAAAACTCAACTTCTCGTTCTGGAGGATGTCCAGGTAAATCTTCCGGAAATACATCTACAAATTCTTTCACAATAGGTACATCCTCTATTTGAACATTCCTTTCCTCACCGACAGTTATTTCATTCTCTTCCTCCCCAATAATTGAATTAAGTTGAGCTACTGGGGGTGGATCTAAATAAGAATTAGGTGGTGATGATTCTGCTCTAAAGATAAGGTGTTCCTTATCATTATCATCAAGAATCGTAACCTCTTTCTTCTTACAATAAATATTCACATCATAGTCCGAAAGCCAATCCATACCGAGGATTATATCAAACTCAATCATAGGTATGACGATGAGATCAGCAGATAACAAATATTTATGTGCTCTAATGGGGACTGATTCACAAAACATTGTTGCAATGATACTTCCCTTAGGAGTTTTAACTGACAACTCCCTTATTAAATAAAATTGGAAATATCTAATTTTCTTAGCAAACTGGGAAGATATGAAACAATGCGATGATCCAGAATCAAATAATGCATTTGCTAAACTTGAGGAAACCATTAAATTACCTGCCACCACGTCTTTCAGAGCTTCTACCTCAGCAGTAGTGATAGCATAAGCCTGGCCTTGATCCCTTGGACTTTTCTGAGGTAAGTTCTCCTGACGCTTAGGACATGCATTTGCATAATGCCCCATCTCCCTGCAATTGTAGCACTGAACGTTGGTATCTTCCTTCTTCCCCTTGCAATCACGAGCTTGGTGGCCTTTTTCACCACACTTGTAACAGACTCCCATTCCCTTCAAGCAAGTACCAGGATGTTTCTTCCCGCATTTACCACAAGATGGATATTCAACCTTTCCCTTCTTCCCCTTATTTCCATTCCCAGATTGATCAGCAGGTCTCTTCTTCTCTTTCTTTTCTTTAAAGTCATAAGACTTAGAGAATTCCTTTTCGGTCTTGACAGCACATGAGACAATGTCTTCGTATGATGAAAAGTATTGTGAGACTAATGCTCGATGGAGAAATGGTTTTAACCCATCAAAGAAACGATCAATCTTACTTCTTGGGTAGCGAATATAATCTCCAGCATACCTCTCTATCCTTGTAAAGTTATCCTCATACTTTGTGACATTCTCATCCTCCTTTTGTCTCAGACTCAGAAATTGCCTTTCCATATCTGCTCGATGGTCGCGAGGAAAGTATTTTTCTAAAAACAGATCTTTGAACTCCCTCCATTCCATATTTGATACTTCATCATCTTCCTTCATGTTTTGAATCAATGACCACCATTGATCAACATCTCCAGTGAGGCGGTAAACTGCCATGATAAATTTTTCCCTTTCACTGCTCCCCAAAGCCTGAAATATTTTTTCTAGGGAATTTATCCATTGCTCAGCTACTAAGGGATTTGTACTCCCATTGAACGTTGGTGGCTGTTGCCTCATGAATCGATCTAACATTGATCCTCCACGCTGTGGATCAGGGTGCTCCATACAGGTAAGGTTATTATTCATAACCTGAGTGAGTTGTCCTGGTATGGTGATTAGCTGGTCGGCACCAGTTGCATCACCAGATCCACTATAATTATCTTGATCAGGAGGGAAATCCCTACATGGAGTGCGTGCATTGATACAGTTTCCATTTCTTCCACTAGGCGCCATTTCTAAACAATGGCATAAACTAGATCAGTTTATGAATCAAAATACATAATCCCATACTTATAAAACACTTAACATAAATTGAACTATTTATGGATATAATACATAATCATAAAAAGGTTTTCTTTGAGGAAGTACATACTCATAAACCCTTCATAATGATTTGTAAATAAAATGAGAGTTATCCTAAGCATATCCCCCGGGAGTGTCGTAACCAAGAGAGCAGCAAGGCCCGTTGTCGTGCACCAGTTCCCGTTCGAGTCTAGCTCAAAGAGGTGTTTTCGGGTTTTACCCCTAGGTACATCTGTGCCAGAGTCGCCTCTACCTGCTTGTATCCAGACAGGGATGTATTGCTCGGAAAACTCACAAAATCTCTACAATACCAAAATTCTAGGAAGTTCTTCTATACTAATCCTCAAAGTTCATCTTAGGTCTACGTGCTCTAATCAGAGTTTATCTAAATCTAGCTTCCAAGGTTTGTACTAAACTTCCTCTGATACCTACTGTAATGCCCCGACCCTAGTTACCCAGAGTCGGTGCATTATTACATAACATTGGCATGATCACAAGAAAGATCAAATCTCGAAAGACCGATTGGTTTAGTAGCCTTGGAAACACTAGATATATTCATAAGTTTTACATTACATCATAAATTGAAAAACTACTACAATAACATAATGTCTCCATAATCCACACTCATATCCCCACATAATATCCCTGCAGGTCATTCATAATTTACTTCTTCACTTCCTGGGAAAAATAAAACATAGAAAAGGGGTGAGCTCAAATGCCCAGTAAGGATAACAATATAGCGGAAACTTTCATAAATGAGAATAAACATTTAAGGCAATGTATAACTAAAACAAAAGTCTTTCAAACTTGAACTTTAAACATTGTATGGCATAAATAAAATGAAATAATGCCATTTACTCATTCACATGGATATTCTACTAATCGAATAATCACATGCAAAATCACTAACCACTTTCATAATGTTGGAATGCATAATGCCAGACTATCATAACCACATAGCCAAGGCCTCGTGCCAAGACTACAAATAAGATTTTCTCAAGGCCTTATGCCAAGACACTAGTTTGTCTCATGAGACCTACCGATGCATCGAGGAGCTATAGCGGGCTCCACACGTCACATATTAAGTCCAATGCATTCCCATATGAAAAGGTTTAAACATAACATAAACATTCGTATTAAAACTAGCATAAAAAATGTTATAAACTATGAATGGTATAAAAATAGCACATCCATAGTCAAACATATCACAAAACCTTCAATACAATATAGAAGTTTTGTATCATAATAAATCAACTTCAAATAAGCGTAAAATCCATCAAAGGATGTTGACATAGATGAAATCAAAATTTTTTTTAGAGAAATATCTCTTTCTATTTTTGAAATCATTTAAGATCCATATAAAATAAAACATTTTCTTCAAAATATTCTTATAATCTTGTAAGGAAAGCTTTGAATATTTTATAACGGCGGAAAATAACCGCACCCGCCGTATAAGTTAAAAAAAACATTCTTACCTTAATTCTGTCGAAAAGGTTAAAAAGGACCTTGTTTTGAAAACAACAGAAAGATTCCTCTTATAAAAAGTAAAACAAGGGTATAAATGACTTTAAACCATATTCTTGTAAAAATGTTTTGAAATACATTTTGAAGAAACATGGATGTGGATGATAACGAGATCCCAGTAGATTATTACGTATAAACAACCTCGGATAATGAAGAGATTGTGAAATAACCCTTACCTTGTACTTTTCCTTGGTTGGGGTAGGTTAACCTTCTGTATAATGGTGAAATAATGGTTATTAAATTATACAGGAATCATATACATTAATATGATATCATATATGATCTTTTAATATTGATTGGATAATAATATCTTAGTATTATTGTTGTTTCGGGTGTTAACTTACTTGTTTTCATTTATATGTTTTGTTACATAAGACATGTTTATAAAGGATAGGTTGTATATTATTCATATCCAGAATGATATCAAGTCCTTAAACATTATTTTTTAAATCATCAAATGATAATTATACTTGAATGGATACGATGGAGAATGAATCTCACCGCGTTCGTGGAGACGGTAGTCCGTACGTACGCACGAGCGACAATATCATTCTTTTAAAATAATATATAAATGGATGGTATATCATATATACAGAATCATTACCATGTTATATTTATTATTTACATGAGTTACATATCATTATTATACCCATCCAAATAATAATATATTGAATAACAATTACACCACGACGTGGAGACGGTAAGCCGTACGTACGCACGTATGGTGACATGTTATTCAAAGGGTGGATAGAATACTGTATATGGTTGTACCACATTTATAATAACATCACAGTATATATATGATACTGGAGTCATTATTTTAGAATGTTAACAACAAAGGAAGAAGAAGTGGAAGAAGAAATGAACTTGGAAAAGGGTGGTGAAATCATTACCTCTTCTTCGGGTTCTTCCTTTTGATTTGATCAAAAGAGCTCCTTAGGTTGTCTTTATGATCAAACTAAGGCCTATAGGTTGTAGTGAGGGAAGTTGGGAGAGTATTTGGGCAGAGTTTGGCCGAACCAAAAGGCATTGAAGGTGTGAAGAAATGAGAAGGAGGAGTTCCCTTTTACAAGAGGGGTGAGGGGCACCTTTGGAAAAGCTAGAGATATTAGTTTATAATAAATTCATATTCGGTTTCCAATGGCTCCAAAGTTTTTTATTCAAATTTTAAGGTGGGGATGGGTCGAAAACAACTAAACCAATAGAATTTAGACAGGTTTGGGTACTTATATTAACCTTATCTTTAAGTATTAACTCTAAGTTAATTAGTTTCACTTTTACAATGTCTCTTTGTATTTTTATATAATATGGTTAATAAACTTACTATATACATCCAAGAGACCCCCAAGTGGTCCATTAATGATGAAACTATCATGATATTAGTCTCTTGTCCGAACCTTAGATTTTTAGGAATTTAATATCAATTAATAATATAATATTGGTTTTAAGAACTCTTTTATGTCAATTTTGACACTATTCAATAGTTGATTTTTTTGAAACTCATAACAGATTGATTACTTCGAAAAAAGTAAATTAAATCAATACTAATATATCATATTAACCTATAAAATTATTTTAATTCATTAAAAGTTTCATATTATATTTATTTGGGTATTTATAATATCAATTATTTTAATTTTTCACTATTATAGTAATTAATTCATCATCATTGTGTCATAAATAAATTAAATTATTTAATGCCTAAAAATTATAAATAAAATATCAATATGTATTAAAGATTTTTATCTTTCTAATTAATATTTATAATCTAAAATCCAACATATATAACCCTATGTAAAAATTGTTTTTCTAAAAGATATATGCTTGTGTCATTTTTGTATTCATTTTAACTTAATTAAAATAAAGTGTCCCTATCACCTACAAGTGGCACCATGGGGTCCCAAAATCGACCCAAAGATGCCTATGGTCGAAAATGTATCAACCAATAATCCTAGGACACGTTTTAGGGTAATTTAGTATTATTATAATATTATTCTTTAACCCTTATTTACCAGATTTACCCTTAACCATGGTAAATAAAATATTTACCACAGTAATTATTCAAAATGTCTAAAAATAAAAGTTACCTATTTACACAATTTGAACATCCTGATTCCAAATATGGAATCCATTTTTCGAAATTCAAAACACAGAAGTGGCAGAAATTAATTTAAAATTAATTCCCGCTGTTAAAACAAAAAACGTGTTTTTAAGAGATAATAACTATCAAAAGATTGACACTTGTTTATGTTCGGTTTAATTGTAAAATTATGTCCAATGAACAAAATTAAATTAAATGATAAAAATATATTCTAAATATAATTTAAAACCACTCAAATTCATAATTTATCACTATTAATTATTTTGATTAAAAAAGTTGTTTTTAATTAAAATTTAGTAATTTTCACTATTCATCAAAATATTAAAGTTATCCGAAAAGTACCAAAATTTCATCTTAGGCTAAATTTGATATTCTGAATCCAAAAATTATGTTCATTTTTAAATATAAGATATATATATAATTTCAAAAAGTAGGTATTACTATTCATAACGGCTAGTTTGATTGGTTGTTAGAACTCGGTGTTGCGTACAACACACGCTATCGCATTATTCAAAGAGAAGCGTACCGTAGAATCTTGGGGTGTTACAGAAACCTAAACTTCTCTAAATTCTATTTTATGAGAGGATTTTTACCCATCCCCACCTTAGCTTCGAAATAAATCGATTTGGAGCTATTAAAAACTAAATATGACTTTATAATAAAATAATATTTTTAGTTTTTTCTGAGTGGCCCCTCTCCTCCCTTATAAAAGGGCACCTCCTCCCTCTCATCCTGACACCACATTGAGCCTTCAAGTTCGGCCAACCCCTGAAAATTTCTCTTCTCCACTTCCCTAGAAACATCTTAGGGGTTCTAGTCTTCTTCAAAGACCATCTTTAGTGCCCTAAGAGGAGGTTAAGAAGAGGTGCTTCAAAGAAGAGGTAATGTCTGTTACCGATTCTTTCAACTTTATTTCTTCTTCTACTTCTTCTTCATTATTTGTTTCATTATTAAGTAATAACATAAGTATCACTCATATACTGATATTTTATTATAAATATAAAACAACCCTATTTCACCTTCTATCCATCCTATGGAAAATGAAATCACCACGCATGCGTACGTACGAAATACCGTCTCCATGCCGTGGTGTAATCTGTTTTCCACCACCACCTAACTTGGATGGGTATAATGGTGTAAATAATAACTATATATGATTATTGTAAAGTTATATTGATTCTGAAATCGTATACATACACTTAAATACAATTCCACTATCATGAAGATGATATCATCGCTCGTGCGTACGTACGACCAACCGTCTCCACGATGTGATGCGACTCGTTCTACATGATACTCATTGAATAATTAATATATAAATGAATTGAATGAATTTAATTAATAAATATGATATATGTTACAATAATACCATTATTTAAATGAGTTATCTACAACCTAAAAATAAAAATAAGAATTTATTCGACAAGACATGCATAAGAACAAAAAGAAATAAACACCCGAATAACAAGTAGCAATGAAATATTACTAATACGAAGCTAAGAATATGACAATATATGATATCATAACAATTATTATGATTCTAGAATAAGTCAATAACATTATTTAAATCATTATACAGGAGGTTCATACACATACGAAGCAAATTGGATCTACGGTAAGGAAAAATCTCGTAATCTCATTTTTATCCGAGATTGTTTATAATTCAGAATTTACTAGGGAATATTTATCATCCACATCCATGTTTCATCAATATGTAATATTATTTCTATCCTCCTAAAATTTTTTAAATCCAATTTTACCCTTCGGTGAGTTTTTAGTAAAAGATATGAACGGAATCTTTTGTCGTTTTTAGTACGAGGTACTTTTCGACTTTTCCGGCCAAAGTACGAGAAGAATGTTTTTTTAACTTATACGGGCTGAATGGATTTTTAGAACATTATATCCATGAATCTTCTTTTACATGTTTTCAAGTTTATTTTTAATCAACTTCTTTTAAGCTTTTATGACATTTTAAGTAAGGAATTTTTTTTTGAATTAGAAAGGATATTTTCCTTATGAATGAAGATCAAGTGTTTTATCAAAATTATTTTCCATCTAAGATAATATAGGGTTCTATTTCTATCCATATTTTTACATTTATATGATTATGTTATGATGGAATTATTTTTATGAAGTCCTTTTATGATTTATGTTATGATGGAATGATGTTTAAGAATCCCATTTTTATTACATGGGTTATGTTATAATGTATGATTTATGATCTTGTGGCACACATAAGAATGGTATCATTATGAGATGGGTGGGACCTATATCTCCCTCAAATGAATTGGGTAAATATTTATATTTCATGAGATATACATGGCTGGAACGGTAAGTTAAACCGGTTCAGTGATACAGGACTGGAATGAGGAGTGAACTCAGTTCAGAAATGGACTTTGTCCGCTAAGATAGTCTTGTAAATGAGTCTTGAATAATAAGAAATGATTTTATATGATTATGTGTGTATGCAACAAAGTTTCATGTCTTATGTTTTGATTTTTGGGATTACATTTCACTACTATGGTTTATCCCATGTTATGAAATTATGATCTCTTTTGCAGGTTAAGATTTCCAAAATGATATGTTCTTATGAATATGATGTGATTGATATTTCTTTTGTTTACCCTTACTGAGCATTTGAGCTCACCCTTTTGTATTTTTTCTTTTCCCTAGGTTAGGAAGAAGGGTATTAAGTAAGATATGCCAAAAGCGACTCTAGATATGATAAAATAAAAGGGAGACGGTGTAGATGATTTATGAACCAATTGTTTATGTTTCCCAGTTTCTAAAGACACTATACCTATACGGTCCTTTCATGGTTTTTTTATATTATGTAATAAGTATGCTTCAATTTTGAAGTAATAACAATGTATGTAAAGTATGTGTCATTATAGTTGGTATTAGAGGAATGGTATAGTCAACCTCTGGGAACTAGGATGTGAAAGCATTAGTAAGAACCCTAAGATAATATCTAAGAATAAAACACAATCTTAGTGTTTTAGAAATTTCCATGAATAACCTAAGATAAGACCTTAAGTGTTAAATTTTATTCTTGATTATGTGGTTTTCCTATTATAATTAGTGTTGCTCACACTATTCTTCTTCGTTTTAGTAAATGGCTAGAACTCGAAGGAACCATGTTAATGCGGAATGCGACGGGCAATGCAGTGATTGTCCCCCTGAGAAACCAAACATCGTGGGATCTAGAATGAAAAATCTTGTAGCCATTCTCAAACAACTTTCTCAAGCTATGAATCATGCAGGACGTCCAAACGAGAAAAGGAAGGAGCAACATTCTGTTGAATCCTTCATGAGGCAGCGTCCACCCTCATTCAGCAGGTCTACTGATCCATTAGTTACTGAACAATGGATCAGTACTACTGAAAAGATATTTTCAGTTCTTCAATGTTCTGAACATGATAAATTCATCGTAGCAGTATATCGTTTGGAAGGTGAAACTGATCAATTGTGTAATCTTATCAAGAATACGAGGCAAAGTGATGAAATTTAATACATGGAATGAGATGAGTTCAAGAACATATTTTTCAATAAGTACTTCCCTAATATTCTTTGAACAAAGATGGATAAGGAGTTTCTTGAACTAAAGCAAAAGGATGATGAATCAGTTGGTACCTATGAAGCAAATTTTACAAGACTTTCAAGGTACGCTTCTGGGATTATTATCCAACCTGGGAGTAAGATCAATTGATTCTTTAGTGTCTTAAAACCAAGTCTTCTAAGGTCATTAGCCATAAGGGACTTTAATAGCTACGAGGAGATCATTCGATGTGCTCTCAATGTTGAGATGGAGATTATAGTAACCCATCAATCATATGCGTTTGATAAGAAGAGGAAAATGGAATTCAAAGGGAAATCTATAAGACCACACTGAAAAGAAGATGAGTTTTCCCTTATGCTCAAAGCGTGGAAAGAAACATGGAGGTATTTGTCTTAAAGGGACAAGTAAATGTTTCAAATGTGGAAAGGAAGGTCATCGGGCATTTTAATGCCACAATGATGGGAAGAAGATGTCTAGTGATGCGAAAAAAGAAAAGGCTACACAGAGTGCACCTCCTATACTTCAATGTTACAAGTGAAAAGAAATGGGGAATTATGCTAATAAATGACCTAATCCAAGGGTTTTTTATGATGATCAACATCAACAAACTCTTAAGGCTAAATACAAAGGAAAGTCACAAGCAATTTCTATCAGCGATGTGGAGTATGATAAAGAAGTGGTGAAAGGTACACTTACCATACACTCTAAATTAGAAAATGTTTTATTTGACTCTGGATCCACCCACTCTTTTATTTTTGAAGAATTTTCTAAGGGTATCGCCGTATTACCTCAACAATTAGATGTTGAGTTAGCTTTGACAACCCATAATGGTACAACAGTCGCATCAAAAGTTTATAATTCTTCTCCGATTGAAGTTTGTGGGAAAGTGCTTCCTGAAAATCTTGTGATCCTTCCTATAGTGGAATTTTATGTTATTTTTGGCATGGATTGGATTTATTTATATGGATATCATATCAATTTACAAAGAAGGGAAGTCACATTTCATATTCCAGATCAATCTATGATCGTCTATCGATGCAAGGATGAACATAACCTTCCAATGGAAATTTATTCCATCATATGGGTCTTGATTCCACTAAATGAAGGTCATTTATCTCAAATGGTTGGAGAGAAACTCATGATTAAGAATACACCAATTGTACAGAAGTTTGATGATGTCTTTCTGGAGGAATTTCCAGGCCTTCCACCAAATCGTGAAGTTGAGTTTTCAAGAGAACTCATTCCGGGTGCTATGCCCATTTCAAAAACACCTTATAGAATGTCTCCAATTGAGTTGCAGGAATTGGAGAAGTAACTCCAAGAGAATCTTGATAAGGGATTCATACACCCTAGGGCGTCACATTGGGGAGAACATGTTCTGTTTGTTAAGAAGAATGATGGATCAATGAGACTCTACATTGATTATCGAGAACTTAACAAGATCACTATTAAGAGAAAATATCCTCTCCCACGCATTGATGACTTATTTGACCAACTACGCGGAGCTCAATAATTTTCCAAGATTGATCTTTGTTTAGGGTATCATCAATTAAGGGTCAAAAGGGAGGATATACCAAATACGACTTTCCGTACAAGGTATGGACACTATGAATTTATAGTGATGCCATTTGGTCTTACTAATGCCTATGATTTCTTCATGGATCTAATGAATAGAGTCTTTAGAGACTATCTTGATCAGTTTGTGGTAGTCTTTATAGATGATATTCTTGTCTATTAAAAGAGCAAGGAAGAACATGAAGATCACTTGAGAATTGTATTGAAGACCCTGAGAAAGGATAAGCTTTATTCCAAATTTACCAAGTGTGAATTTTGGCTTCAAAAAGTTTCATTTTTGGGTCACATAATCTCAAAAGAGGGGATATCTGTGGATCTAGAAAAAACAGAGGTTATTGAAAGATGGTCGAGACCAACAACAATAACTGAGATCTGATGTTTTCTTGGTTTGGATGGATATTATAGACATTTTGTGAAAGATTTTTCACGATTATATAATCCAATCACCAGGTTGACTCGAAAAAGAGTTATGTTCGTGTGGACGGAGGAATGTGAAGAGAATTTCAGTGAGTTGAAAAGAAGATTATCCAGTGCACCTGTGCTCACACTGCCTTGTAGTGGAGAAAGGTTTGTGATCTACAGTGATGCATCCAAGAAGGGATTGGGGTGTGTTCTCATGAAAAATTATATTGTGATAGCTTATGCCTCACGATAGTTAAAAATCCACGGGCAAAATTACCCAACTCATGATTTGGAGTTAGCGGCGGTAATCTTTGCATTAAATATTTGGAGGCATTATCTTTATGGAGAAAGGTGTGATATCTATATTGATCATAAAAGTTTAAAGTATATTTTCACACAAAAGGAGCTGAATATGCACCAAAGAAGATGGTCAGAGATGATTAAGGATTACGACTGCTCAATTCATTACCACCTTGGGAAAGCAAACAAGGTGGCAGATGAATTAAGTCGACAAGACTATGCTAGCTTATCCATGATGAGGATCACAAAAGATCCAATATTCATGGATTTACAAAGGATGGATCTTGGAATTATAATGGAATGGGAAAAATATTATCTTTCTCAAATGAATGTTCAACCATCTATACATGTGAAGATTAAAGAGGCACAAAAAGAAGATGTAGAGTTACAAAAGAAGGTGAGAAATGTTCCTGAATTCAACCTTGATTGTGATGGGATAATAAAGTTCAGAAATCGAGTTTGTGTTCCTCCCATACCAGAATTAAAGGAGCTGCTGGATGAGGCTCATAGTTCTTTATTCTCTATTCATCCTGGAAGCATGAAGATGTATAGGGACCTAAAAGAGTACTTCTGGTGGGATGGAATGAAAAGAGATGTTGCTAAATATGTCTGTCGATGCTTGGTTTGTCAGCAAGTTAAAGCTGAGAGACATAAGTCTAAGGGGATGTAACAACCATTACCCATACCCGAATGGAAATGAGAAAACATCACTATGGACTTTGTCACCGGACTTCCTAAAACATCCAAAGGAAATAATGTTATCTGGTTCATAGTTGATCATCTTAAGAAGTCGGCACACTTCATTGCTATTAGAGAATATTTCTCTCTGGATCAGCTTCCCAGGATATATGTAAAGGAAGTGGTAAGATTGCATGGAGTACCACTTTCCATTATATCTGATTGGGATCCAAGGTTTACCTCAAAGTTTTGGCGAAGTCTTCAGTATACTCTAGATATAGAGTTGAGTTTCAGCACTGCTTATCATCCTCAGACAGACGGTCAGTCTGAGAGGACAATTCAAACTCTAGAAGATATGTTGAGAGCTTGCTCTATGGATTTCAAAGGAGATTGGGATCAACGCCTACCTCTGGTGGAATTTTTTTTATAATAATATCTTCCACTCCAGTATTCATATGGCTCCTTATGAAGCTCTCCATGGAAAGAAATGTAGGACTCCAACTTGCTGGTATGAATTTGGGGAAAGAAAGCTATTAGGACATGATCCTGTTGATGAGATGGCAGAAAAGGTTCGATCTATTCAACAACACATAAGGGCAGCTCAGAGTCGACAAAAAAGTTATGCTGACAATCAAAGAAAAGACCTATAGTTTTAAGTGTGTGATAAAGTGTTCTTACGAATATCTCCTTGGAAGAGAGTAATGATATTTGGAAAGAAGGGAAAGCTGAGCCCTAGGTATATCGGTCCTTTCGAAATGCTGGATCGTGTTGGGAAGGTATCTTACCGATTGGCGCTTCCACCGAATCTTTCTCAAGTTTACGATGTGTTCCATGTATCTCTCCTGAGAAAGTACATACCTGATCCTTCACATGTACTTATCTCAGAAGTTGTACCGCTGGAGCAAGATCTTTCTTATGAAGAACAACTGATAGAGATTCTGAATCGTAGCGAAAAAGTTTTACGGAACAAGACCACTCGCTTGGTGGAAGTTTTATGGAGGAACCACCAATTAGAAGAAGCTACATGGGATCTTGAGGATATGATGAGGGAGAGGTATACTCATCTGTTTGTTAGAAAGTGACGAATTTCGAGGGAGAAATTTATTTTAAGGGTGGTAGAATGTAACACCCGAGATTTTATGAGAAATATTTTGTTTTTATGTTGTATACATCATCAAAGGAATCTTTCACTACACACAACACTATTTGTCTTGATTTACACGCAATCATGACCTTCCTAGATAGCTTGCGTTGTACGCAATACCGAGTTCCACTAAACAATGATAAGCTATTAAAATATTATTAAAACTAGTCGTTATGAATATTAATGCCCACTTTTTGAATTTTTATAAATTTTATCTTTCAAAATGGACTTCATTTTTGGATTTGGAATATCGAAATTAGCCTAGGGTGAAATTTTTGTATTTTTCTGAAAAATTTCAATTTTTGATGAATAGTGAAAACACTAGGTTACTATTTAAAAACCGAATTTTTATTTAAATAATTATTTAATTTATTTATATTTATTTTAGGTAAAAATTGATACATAATACCTATATAAGTTCAATTTAATTTATTGGAGTCATTTTATAATAATTTTGGATATATAAAAATTTATTGAACTTTTCACCGTCTTTTACCCACCTCCTAGGAGAATTTACAAATTTACATAAAACTTAATTTTACCGCTTCTGTGAGTGGAATTTCAAAAATCCTAGAGAAATGGTTAATATCAAGGAATAAAATGTGGTTCAATAAGATAAAAATAATTTTTGGTGAATAGTAAGTTTTTACTTTTTTTTACCACGGTTAAAAGTAAATAGGGAAATTAAGGGTAAAAATGATATTATTATTACCCTAACGCATGTCCTAATTCTATTGGATAAGTTTAATTCGACAAAAAACAACCTTAGGAATAAAATATGACCATTTAGGTACACTTTGATTAGATTAGGACATTTATTATTATTTTATTTAAAGAAGTGTTAAAATAGTTAAAATCAATGTTTAATAACTAAAAGATTTTTAATATATGGTTATACATAAGATAATTTCAACTATAAATATTAATTTGAAATCTAAAAATATTTCCAACATAATGGTATTTTTTTTGTAATTTTTATACATTAAATAAGTTAATTTATTTTTGACACAATGATGATGTAGTAATTACCTTACTAATGAAATATTAACATAATTGATGTTATAAATACCCAAATAAATGTAATTTGAGACTTTTTTTGAATTACAATAATTTTATAGGTTAATATGAAATGTTAGTATTGATTTAATTAACTTTTTTCTAACTAATAATTCTGTTATGAGTTTCAAAAAAATCAGTTACCAAATAGTGTCAAAATTGACATAAAATATTTTTAAAAGCAAATATTATATTATTAATTGTTATTTTATTCCTAAAAATATATGGTTCGGCCAAATGACATAGATAAGGTTATATATATTAATAATAAACAAATTGGGGTTCTTTCGTCTCGTTATAGTAAGTTTATTAACCATATAGTGTAAGAAAACAAGAAGACACAGTAAAAGTAAAATTATTTAACTTAAAGTTAAATCTAAATGATAAGGTTAAAATAGAAAACTAAACTTGTCTAAATTCTATTGGGTGAGAGGATTTGGACCCATCCCCACCTTATCTTCAAAATAAATCAATTTTGAGCTATTAAAAACCAAATATGACTTTATAATAAAATAATATATTTAGTTTTTCGTAAGGTGCCCCTCTCCTCCCTTATAAAAGGGCACCTCCTCCCTCTCCTCCTCACACCACTTTGAGCCTTAAATCTCAGAAAAACCCTGAAAATTTCTCTTCTCCAGTTCCCTATAAACATTTTATAGGTCCTGGTCTTCTTCAAAGACCATCTTTAGTGCCCTAAGAGGAGGTTATGTAGAGGCGCTTCAACGAAGAGGTAATGTCCGTTACCAATTCTTTCAAATTTATTTCTTCTTCTACTTCTTCTTCATTAGTTGTTTCATTATGAAGTAATAACATCAGTATAAATCATATACTGATATGTTTTTATAAATATGAAACAACCCTATTTCACCTTCTATCCATCCTACGGAAAACGAAATCACCGCGCATGCGTATGTATGGAATACCGTCTCCACGCCGTGGTGTAATCTATTTTCCACCACCACCTTACTTGGATGGGTATAATGGTGTAAAGAATAACTATATATGATTATTTTAAAGTTATATTGATTCTGAAATAGTATACATACACTTAAATACAATTCCATGATCATGGGAACGATATCAATGCTCGTGCATACGTATGGCCTACCGTCTCCATGATGTGATGCGACTCGTTCTACATGATCCTCTTTGAATAATGAATATATAAATGAATTTAGTGAATAAATATGATATATGTTACAATAATACCATTATTTAAATGAGTTATCTATAACCTAAAAATAAAAATAAGAATTTATTCGACCAGACATGCAAAAGAACAAAAAGCAATAAACAACCAAATAACAAGTAGCAATGAAATATTACTAATACGAAGCTAAGAATATGACCATATATGATATAATAAAAATGATTATGATTATTTAATAAGTCAATAACATCATTTAAATCATTATACAGGAGGTTCGGACACATACGAAGCAAATCAGACCTAAGGTAAGGGAAAATCCCGCAATCTCATTTTTATCCGAGATTGTTTATACTTAAGAATTTACTGGGGAATATTTATCATCCACATCCATGTTTCATCAATATGTAATATTATTTATATCCTCCTACAATTTTTTAAATCCGATTTTACCCTTCGGTGAGTTTTTAGTAAAAGATATGAAAGGAATCTTTTGTCGTTTTTAGTACGAGGTACTTTTTGACTTTTCCGGCCAAAGTACGAGGAAAATGTTTTTTTAACTTATACGGCCTGAATATATTTTTAGAACATTATTTCCATGAATCTTACATTACATGTTTTCAATTATATTGTTAATCAACTTCTTTTAAAATTGTATGACATTTTAAGAAATGAAAAATGTTTTTGAATTAGAAAGGATATTTTTCTCAAGAATGAAGTTCAAGTGTTTTATCAAAATTATTTTCCATATAAGATAATATAGGGTTCTGTTTATATCCATATTTTTAAATTGATTTTATTGTGTTATGATGGAATTATTTTTATGAAGTCCTTTAATGATTTATGTTATGATGGAATGATGTTTAAGAATCCCATTTTTATTACATGGTTTATGTTATGATGTATGATTTATGATCTCGTGGCACACATAAGAATGGTATCATTATGAGATGGGTGGGAAATATATATCCCCCTAATGAATTGGTTAAATATTTATATCTCATGAGATAGAAATGGCTGGAATAGTAAGTTAAACCGGTTCAGTGATACAGGACTGGAATGAGGAGTGAACTTGGTTCAGAAATGGACTTTGTCCGCTAAGATAGTCTTGACAATGAGTCTTGACTAATAAGAAATGATTTTCTATTATTATGTGTGTATTACAAAAAGTTTCATGTCTTATGTTATGATTTTTGGGATTACATTTCATCCTATGATTTATCCCATGTTAGGAAATTATGATCTCTTTTGCTGGTTATGATTTCAAAAATGATATGTTCTTATGAATATGATGTGATTGATATTTCTTTTGTTTACCCTTGCTGAGAATTTGAGCTCACCCTTTTGTATGTTTTCTTTTCCCCAGGCCAGGAAGAAGGGTATTAAGTAAGATATTCCAAAAGGGACTCTATATATGATAAAATAAAAGGGAGACAGTGTAGATGATTTATGAACCAGTTGTTAATGTTTCCCAATTTCTAAAGACACTATACCTATACGGTCCTTTCATGGTTTTGTTATATGTTGTAATAAGTATGCATAAATTTTGATGTAATAAAATTGTATGTAAATTATGGTTCGTTTTAATTTATGTGTTTTGATTTCTTCTTGAAGTGTTGTGGCCTAGATTATTTTGAGGTAGTGCTTATTTAGTGTCTCTTCTAAATATTGTTGGGTATAGTGGTTTAGAATTGTGAGATTTGGCTTGATGGTTGGATTAGCGGGGATCATATTTTCTTGGATACTCTTGCGTGTGCTCAATTTGATAATGTTTCCTTGGTTTTTTTGGATTTTTTTAGGTTTTATGGATGAAATAACATTTTGGGTTTTGTGCTCATTGAGAATGGAGCAATTATTGTCTGTGGAAGCTATGGTACAATGCTTCTGTATTTATTCTTTGGTTGCCCATTGTGGGTGGTGTTCCTTTTCACCATTGTGTGGTGTATACCATTGGTTGGATTATGCTATTTTCCTTGGATATGGGTAATATACAGGGTAAATGATTTGATAATTGGGGTGTAGTTTTGTTTCTGGTAGGGATATGAATGCGACTGGTCTCTGTTTCCTATTGGAGTTACCATGGTACAGTTCTCTAGGGAGTTGGATCTAAATACCCTCATTTACGAGTTGTGACCCTTAGGTTAGAGCCATTATGGAATCCAAAATTTTTATTACATATCTTTACATAGCATTTTACAAACATAGTATCTTTTAAAGTTTAGTGTCTTGAAAATAAGGTACATAATACATGAAAAAATGAAATAATTCTTATAATAAACTTGAAAGTATTCATCATAGCTTCATCCTAAGTTCAATTATTCTATCTCATAACCTAGGGACATACATCAAAGAAAAGGGTGAGCATAAGGCCCAATAAGGGGAAGTAATAGAAAAAGTTTACATGTGATCATGAGAATTATCTATAAGAACTCATGGTATATCATAAAGGCATGAAAAATGGAATAAGATGCATATCATAATAAAAAGAAATTGAATCATAACATGGAAATGTGGATACAACTCAACAAGGTATCATAAAACATGTCATATCTAGAGATTAAATTCATTAACCAATTCATTGGAGTACTATCAAGGTGAAACATTCATATGTATTAGTTATTTTTTCCGAATAGAGCATAATAAAAGATTTCATAAAAAAACCCTTTTAGAATAAAATAAATAGGTTTCATATAAAAATCATGACATTTTCAAGAAGTTATTAAAGATAATATCTTTATGTATTTTAAAACACATAGAAAAGGAAATTGGGTTTCATGTATGTTAATACCTATATAAAATAGATCATTTTGAAATATTGGTGAATAAACCTAGAAAATAAAGAGGTTTGGTTATTCAAAAAATAAAGTTAGATAATTTCTTGAGAAAAAGAGAGAAGTTTTGAGAAGAAAATTCGGTATCATAATAGGCATGAAACCTGGTTTTAGAAAACATTAAAATAAGAGGTGATAAGGGTCTCCCATTAATAAAATACTCTTAATAAATTAATGGGATAAAATAAAATGGACATAATAACATAGTATTGAAATTTGAAAGACATACAGTGTAAAAAAGGGAAATTGAAAGGAAAAGAGAGGTTGAGATATCTCTTACCATGAAGAGTGACTCATAAAAATCCATGATTGGGACCTTGGGGGATTGATGACACCTTGGTAGGACCCCTTGGGAGGTAACAATATCAGATATTCATGGATAATGAATTGATAATTAAATCTAATGTATAAATGGCTATTTATTTATAGAAAAAATGACCGAGTTTTATATTAATTTCCTTGGACACCTCAGTAGTGGTATTTGTAAAACCATGGGATTTACCTTGGTATTTACCCATGGTATTGGCCACTCGGGACACCTATTACGTTATAATAACCGATAATAGTCTACTAGAATTTTATATTACTCATTACACCATTATGACATAGTTATGATGTCATTAAACATACCGAAAAAATAAAACTGTATTTGTACTATTCATGAAAAACTAAAGCATTTTATAATATTCTCATAAATTCATCCAAACATAATATCTAAGTTCTAATTTATAAAATTACATTTATTTTATCATAATAATTCTATAAATACAATAAATTTTACTTTTAAATATAAAAATTCTTATTTATTCAAAATAATAGTTGATATAAAATGCGTAGTAAAATTTTCGACACTTGAAAAAAAATCATTTTATCATTTTTAATTAAATACGAGTGTTTTAATAATAATATTTCATTATAATAAAAATTAATAAAACTTAGTTTAATATAATGATTTATTTCTCTCGAAAAAGTATAATTTTTACCTGAAAAATCAATTTATCAAAATCGATCTCAATTTTTAAGAAAAACGATTCTTAAAACATAAATGATGATATAAAAATTTTATTTAAAAAAAGGGATTACATTTTAAGTAACTAGGGACTCAACACATAACCCCTTATAGAACTTGCATACAACCTAAGGGTAATATGTACAATTGTGATAGATTCTTGGGGTGGCTCAGACAACATCGCCCGAGTGATAGTTTCCACTATCTTGAACTTCTCTCATAGGTGATTTTGTCAAAGCCTAACATATTGAAGATCAGTTTGGTATTGGTCAAGATAAAAGGCCAGTGATGCTACCTCATTACCAAGCTCTAACAAATGGGCTTCAAATGACATGAATCTACTAGATGAGGCCATCAACTCTTCATTAATTAACCATTATCATTTATGTTTATAATACTAATTATAACATTAAAATTATTATTAAGATTATTGTTTCCAAAGGTCATATTGACCAACAGACATAATTTACCAATGGTCATAATTGAACAATGGTTATAGTTGACCAACATTTATATAACATTTGAAACCCAAAGGTCACATTTGAATTATAATCACTTCATTATTAAAGGGATATAGTTTTGTTGAGTAAAAAATAATATAACACACATTTTCAGGAAGAAATTATCATTCTGAAATTTCGGGTCACTATATTCTTCTCCCTTAATAAATATCATCCCTAAAATTTCATCTCGTTCCCTCAGTTGAGAAAAGGCGAGGATATTTCTACCACTTTGTTTCCTCTGGTTCCCACATCACTTCTTCATATTTGTGGTTCCTCCACAACACTTTAATAAAGTGGGTAGTATTTTTGTGTAGAACCTTGTCTCTATAGTCTAAGTTCTCCATTGGCTACTCCTCATAATAGAGGTTATGTTCTAGTTGTACCACATTCAGATTTAGTACATGTGAAGGTCCAAGTATGTAATTTATTAAGAGACATATGTGGAATAATTCATGAACTAGAGCTATATTTTGAGGAAGTGCAATCGAATAATTCACCACTCCTATGCAATCAATGATTTCATAGGGGCCAATGTACTTGGGCATAATATTACCTTTCATTAAAAAACCACATGACTCTCTTCCAAGGTTAAATTATAAGGAAGACTTTATCACCAACATCAAACTCTAAGTCCCATCGACGATTATCAGCATAGCTCTTCTGTCGACTCTGAGAATCATTTATGTGTTGTTGGATGGAATGAATCTTTTCTGTCATCTCTTGCACAAGATCTGGTCCAAGAAGCTTTCTCTCACCAACTTCATCCCAACAAGTAGGATTTCCACATAGATTTCTATATAGATCTTCATAGGGTTCCATTTGAATACTCGAATGAAAGATGTTATTGTGTGAGAACTCAACTAATGGGAGATGTTTATCTAATCCACCTTTAAATTCCATTGAGCATGTTCTAAGAATGTTCTCAAGTGTTTGAATAGTCCTTTTAGATTGGTCATCAGTTTGAGGGTGATAGGTAGTACTTAAATTCAATTTGGTACCCAAATAATGTTTAACAATTCTCTAGAATTTGTATGTGAACATTGGATCATTATTAGAAATGATACAAATGGGTACCCTGTGCATCCTCACCACTTCCTTAATGTAAATCTTGTCAAGTTTTTCAAGAGATAAATCTTCTCGAATTGAGATAAAATGGGCAGTCTTGGTGAGACGTTCCACTATAACCCATATCACATTTTTTCCATTGGATGTTTTCAAGAGACTGGTGAAAAAGTCTATAGTGATATTTTCCATCTTCCATGCTAGTATGGGTAGTAATTGTAATACCCCTTTAGGAATTTGTTGCTCTTACTTAACTTTTTGACACACTAGATCATTATAGTGTAGTCGGAAATCTCCCTTTTTTATGTTATCCCACCAATAATGATCATCAAGGTCTTTATACATTTTATTTCTTATATAATGTATAGAGAATGTAGAGCTATTAGATTCATCCATCAACTCCTTTATTTCCAAAATAGATGGAACACATAGACTTGTATTAAATTTTAGTACACCTTCTTGATTAATGTTGAACTTAGGAGACTTCCCATTCTCCACATCCACTATATTCATTTGTAACAAAGGATCTTATATTTGATATTTCTTGATCTTATATTGTAATGTTGGTTGGGAAATCATTTGGGATAGGGTTGACAATTTACCTTCCCCTAGGATTCCCATATCCAGTTTTACTAGGTATTTGATCAAAGGATCTCTTTGAGTCCTCATTATTTCCAGAATAACATGATCTTTCCTACTTAATGAATCAGCGACTCTGTTTGGTCTTCCAGGATGATAATGAATTGAAAAATCATAGTCTTTAAGAAGGTACAACCATATCATATGTCTCATGTTTTACTACTTTTTCATGAAAATACAATTCAAACATTTTTATGTATATATCACATTTCTCCCCATAAATATAGTGCCTACATATCTTCATAGAAAAAACAACTGCAAACATCTCCAGGTCATGTGTAGGACAGTTCTGATCACGAGGATTCAACTATCAATATTCATAAGCAATAATATTTCATTTTTCATGAGTACATACCCAATACCTTTCAGATATGAATCAATAAAAATAATGAATCCTTATTCTATGGAGGTTAGAGTTAACATGGGTGTAGCAATAAGTCCCTTCTTCAAATCTTGGAAACTTTATTCACACTCCTTTGTCCATATGCACTTGAAACCTTTTTGAGTTAACTTAGTTAGTGGATTATAAATTCCTGAAAAGTTTTTCACAAAAATTCTATAATATCCTACTAATCAAAGGAAACTATGAATCTCAGTTACTATTGTAGGATGAGTCCACTCCTCTACAACCGTTGTCTTTTTAGGTTCAACTGAGATTCCTTCATTGGTTACAATGTGACACAATAAAAAAACTTATTGTAACAAAAATTCACATTTTCTTAACTTTCCAAATAACCTCTCCTTCCTCATAGTTTTCAATATAAACCTTAGATGATCCTCATGCTCCTTGTGACTTTTAGAATATTTCATAATATCATCAATAAAAACAACTATAAATTTATCAAGGTAGTCCTTAAAGACTCTATTAATCAAATCCATAAAAATAGAATGAGCATTAGTCAATCAAAAGGGCATAACAACAAATTAATAATTCCCATATCATTAATGGAAGGAAATATTTGGAATATCTTCTTTTTCCACCCTCAATTTATGATTACCATATCAAAGATCAATATTGAAGAATAATTGATCCCGAAGAAGCTATTAAAATTAATCATTAATTCTTTGAAGAGGGTACTTGTTATTCACTGTGATCCCATTAGGTTCTCTATAGTTGATTCATAGATGCATTGATCTATACTTATTCTTCAAAAAGAGAATAGGTGATCCCTAAGGAGACACAACTGGTCAGATAAATAACTTCTATAAAAGATCTTGGAGGTAGTTATTTAATTCCTCCAGCTCCACGTTTTCTATTATATATAGGGTTATTGATATTAGCTTGGATCTAGGAATAAGTTAAATGGATAACTCTACCTCTCTTTTTGGGGGAGTTCCAAGTAACTCATTTGGAAATACATCAAAGTATTCTTAAATAACGGGGAAATATTCTATTCGTATAATTTTATTTCCTTCTTCAACTTCACTGATCATTTCCATAAATAAGGCCACTGGTGATGCTTCTAGACAAATATCAGGTCGAGATATGTCTCATTTGAAGACAACTGTTGATTTTCCATTCAAGACTACTAATATTTCCTTGCTTCTGTATTTGATCTTGGAATTATACATTGAGAGCCAGTCCATCCCTAGTATAATGTCGAATTACAACATGGGAATAACTACTAGATTTGCATTGAGATTGTGCTCACAAAAGTAATAGTAGAGTTTCTATTCACTTTTGATGCTTGGATAATCCCTCCAGGAGTCTTGATTGATAGTTATAATTCTATCAGTTTAGGGATTGATTCTATATTCTTTGAAAAATAAGAGGAAATAAAGGAATGCGTATAAAACAAATCAAACAAAGCACTTGATAGATTTGAGGGAACAATGAGAGTACCTGGCACCACATCATTTGGAGATTTTAATTCATGCATTGTGATAGAAAATTCCAAACGTTTCTATATCAGCCTATATTGAGGTTGATGGTGATTCCCCTCCATTAACTTCATATTTGGATAGTGATTTGATAAGTTCCCAAGCTATCCACACTTGAATCATTAAACTTAATATTGGGCCGGAACCATATTCCCTTTTTCATTAGTGTTGATAAGTCTAGGCTTCATCTCACTATAGCAGTTTTGAAAAATTTGGACTTCTATTACACACTTGTAACATTTCCCACTCCTGAGAAACCAGTTCCCTGAATGCTTCATCCCACATTTGTTGCATGTGGAAATTTGAATTTTCTTTCCTTATATTCCTTGATCAAAGTTACTCCCCATGTTTAGCTCCATATATCTCTTCTTTTCATTTAATATATGGGACCACTACATCTATTTGAACTCCAGGTCAAATTTCATTGCACTTCTCACTATCTGCTCATAGCTTTCATAATATCGATTGGAATGATTCTTCCATAAATGGGCTCTTAGAACACTGAAAAATCTATTAACATTCCCATTAGGATCCATGACAAAGCTAGAGGTATAACGTGAAAGTCTTGTGATGTTAATCTAATAGTTTCCCACAGATTCAATTTCTTTCTACTTTAGCTCTTGGAATTCCTTCTCCATTTTCATTCACATTAAACGTGGGAATTATATTTTGAAAAATGTTCCCCTGACCTCTTTCCAATCTATATCTTTAATCAATCCTCTTGGATTTTTTTAACAAGTTTGCACCACTTATGAGATTCTCACTCTAAGTGGTACACATCCAGGGTGAAATTATCTTGTTCTGAACAATTGAGTTCAAAAAAGATCTTTTATATAGAGATTATCAACTATTAAAAAATTAATGGATCAATTGATCAACTAAAATCTGGCACTTATTGATTCATGAAGGAATCAATAGAAAGTTTTTCTCTTTTAGGTGCATCTATTCTCTCATATTGATTCAAGTTATTACTCATAACTAAATTAATTTGATTCATTATTCTCATGATGTTTTCCATTTTGGATTCTATCATAATGTCGTTAGTTCCTATTCCATTGTGCTCACCATTTACATGGTTTCTCCTATTTAATTCTATTTTATAAAAGAAGAAAAACTTAGTGAGAAATGTGTATAATTTAATAATTATATAATTCAAAGGGAACTTTTATGTCATATAACTTCATTCTTAAACATTTTATTCATTAAAAACAATTAAATATTATATAAATCATTCATAATGGTTTTAAAAAAGCCTACGATTAACCACACATATCCCCGGGAGTTTCAAACCGAGAGTGAAAGATGGATCCTTGTCATGTACCAGGTTACATAAAGTCAAGAATGATGCACCTTGTCAAAGTTTTTAATCCCTAGGTACTTCTATGTTAGAGCCACATCCACTTGTTCATATCCAAGTAAGGATTTATTTATTCAGAAACCACTTACTTAATATTTCACCAAAATACCAGGAAGTTTTCCTATATTTAAACTTTTATCTAGGGTTATTACTAATGTTTTTGAATCATATTTTATATAAATAACTAAACCATCATTTGATACCAACTATGACATCCCACCTTTTTATTACATATCATCATATAACATTTTACGAATAGAGGATCCTTTAAAGTTTCGTGTCTTGGAAATAAGGTACATAATACATGAAAACATGAAAATATTATTCTAATCCAGTTGAAAGGTTTCATAATAGGTTCATACAAAGTTAAATTACTTCATCTCATAACCTGGGGACATACATCAAAGGAAAGTGTGAGCATAAGGCCTAATAAGGGAAAGTAAGAGAAACAATTTACACGTGATCATGAGAAATATCTATAAGAACTTGAGGTATATCAGAAAGGCATGACAAATGGAAAAATAAGAATATAATAATAAAAATAACTTTAAAAATAACATGGAAATGTGACTAAAACATTTAATTTAGTCATTCATAAGCATATCACCAAGGTTTTTCACTGAAGTGTCGGAAAATTTACCAAGGTTATTCACCAATGTATCATAAAACATGCTATCTCTAGAGATTAAATTCTTTACCCAATGAATTGGAGTGCTATCATGGATCACCCTTAATATGTATTAATTAATGTGAGACACATATATCATAATAAAACAATTCATAAATACCCTTTTTAGAAAAAAATAAATAGGTTTCATATCAAAATCACGATCCTTTCAAGAAGTTCTTAAAGAGAAGATATTTATGTCTTTTTAAAACCCACAAAAAAGGAAAGAGGGATTAATGTATGTTAATAACTAAATTAAATAGATCATTTTTAAATATAGGTGAATACTATTGAAAAATAAATAGGTTTGGGTATTTATAGAATAAAATAAGAGGATTTCTTGAGAAAAAGAGAGAAGTTTTGAGAAGAAAATCTGAAAGCCTAAGGGGTATGAAACATGGTTTTAAAAAACTTTAAAAAGAGAAAGTGAAAAGGGTATAAAATTAATAAAATAATATTAATACAGTAAAGGTATAGAATAAAATATATAGAAGAACATAGTATTGAAATTTTAAAGACATACCACATAAAAAGGGAACTTTAAAGGAAAAGAGAAGTTGAGATATCCCTTACCGTGAAGAGTGACTCTTAAAACATGAATATCGGGACCTTCGGGGCTTGAGGACACCGTGGAAGGACTCCTTGGGAGGTAATACTATCATATATTTAGATATAATTAATTTTTAATGAAATATAATGTATAAATGGAAGGATATTTATTGAAAAAGTGAGGGAGTTCTATATTAATTTTCTTGGACACCTTAGTAGTGGTATTTGAAAAACCATGGGCTTGACCACGGTATTTTCTAATGGTATTGTCCACTTGGGACACCTATTACATTATTATAATCCAAAATATTCGACCATGATTTTATATTACTCATTACATCATTATTATATAGTTACGATGTCATTAAACATGCCAAAAAACTCAAACTATATTTTTACTATTCATGAAAAACTAAAGTATTTTATAAAATTCTCATAAATTCACCCCATCCTAATATCAATGTCCTGATTTCAAAAAGAAAATTTATTGTATCTTAATAATTATCTAAATATGTGAAATATAACTTTTAACTATAAAAATACTTATTTATTTAAAATAAAAGTGGATATAAAATGCATAGTAAAATGCATAGTAAAATTTTCGACACTTGAAAAAATAAAATAAAATAAAATTATCATTTGTAATTAGATAATAGTTTTCTTATAATACTATTTAATTATAAAAAACATTCACATAATCTTAGTTTAATATAATGTTTTACATCTCAATGAAAAATACAATTTTACCCAAAAAATTAATTTATCAAAATCCTTCTCAATTTTTAAGAAAAACTATTCTTAAAACAGAAATGATGAAATAAAAATTTTATTTAAAACATGATATTACATTTTAAGTAAATAGGTGTGAAATTGTGATGGATTCTTTTGGAGGCTAAAAAAACATCACCCGAGTGGTAATTTACGCTAACTTGAACTTCTCTTATATGTGATTACTTTAAAGCCTAACTTGTTGAATCTCAGCTTTGAATTGGTCAAGAGATAATCCTAGTGATGTTACCTCCTTAAGAAGCTCCAAAAAATGGTCTTCGTACAACCTGAATCTAATAGATGAGGCCACCGAATCTTCTTTCGGCATTAATTAACCCTCATCATTTATATTTATAATACTAATTATAATGTTAAAATTATTATTAAGAGTATTTTTTACAACAGTCATATTAACCAATGGTCATAATTGACCAATAGTCAGAATTGAACAACGATCATATAATGGTCGAAACCCAAAGGTCACATTTCAGTTATAATCACTTCATTATTAAAGGGATATAGTTTTGTTGAGTATAAAATAATATAACATACATTTTCAAGAAACAATTATCATTTAATAATTTAGGTTCATTGCAACCATTTAATTTATTTTTGAGCTATTATTTTCATTGTGATCTCCTTGTACGGATGCTGTGTTTTTATGTTCATGTTTTGGGATCCTTTGGGGTGTTTCTAGGAGTATTTTTTTCCATATGGGTTTGAACCTATTGTGCGTGGTTTCCTTTGGGCAGTGATGTTTCATGAATTCCCTTTATATATTTTGGGAATGTGGTTTCTCGGTGAATTTCTATTTTCTATGGTAATAAGTTTTTGTTTGTTCCATCATTTTAGTTTATTTCTAAATGGTGGGGATATAGATTCTTAGTCTCTTTCCCTTTTTGACCTATACTTTTACTTGAGTATTTCTAAGGATAGAAATATTTTATGGTGGGGAGAATTGTGATACACTTTAGGTTTTGGTATTTTCTCTTTTTGATGTTTAAGTGTTATTACTTTGAGTCTTAGGAGTTTTAAGGTAATTTGGAATTTTCCTATAAGTTTATAGGGGACTATTCTATGGATGGTATCAGCTGTGGCCTGGAGTGGAATCACTATGGTGTGGACTAGTGGGATATGTTGTAGTTCCTTAAAGGAAGAATTTTGATGCCTCTCCTAATTCAGGTATAGACGTGGCATAGGGTCATGACTATGACATGGTTCCATAGGATATAAATTTTGGAAATATTTAATATTTAATCATAGTTTCAACACGGAGAAAAGGATGCGGTGTAGGCCTGCTTCTCGGTTGATACCTACAGTTTGAAGTCATGAGGTATGATGTGGAGTTCCATGGGGGTGTGTTTGATGGTTCTTCTATTTTGGGGGGTAGTTGAAATATGGTTCATGGGATACATTGTAGCCTTTACTTGAGAGAATATGATCTAAGTTAGGTCCTCATCATGATTTTTGGAGGCTATTTGGTTAGGGGTGATTATGGTATCGACAAGGGCTCTACATCATGGTCCGACGGTTCTGCAGCATGGTTTAAGAGGTGGAACCATGGTCTTTAACTTCTAAACTACCTATAAATTTTCAAAGAACCTGAAATTGAGTTGATATTCCCCCTTTATCTATCAAACCTTCTGCAACCATGAGTTCATTTTAAAGGCCTTCAAATCCCTTCATGATAAGATACAACCCCAAACATTAGATGATTGTTTCTTGGTGATTCCTCTCCAATCTTGAGGTGGGTGTATCTATACAAAGGTGACAGTTCATGAATTACATGATTTTTTTATGTTATGGAATTTATTTATTTGAAATCAAAATGGATTTTATTCTTGATATGTTAGTTTTTAAATGAGTTTTGTCATGACCTGACCCATCAGGGATTGCTTTCCTAGCGGAAGGCCTAGATAAGACTACCACAAGCCTGACTCCATAGGCCAGGGGCTGGAGACCCGCATCAAAATGTATAACTACAATGGGAGGCATTTACCTAAGTACCTATACACACACAACCAACTATATCTATGCAGAAGTGAAGAGGAATGAATCTAAAGTACAATAAAATGTAGAGTAATTCCATTCATGTACCAACACCTAGGGAATACAAAAGAGTAAAACATCCTAATATAACAAGGAAAGGGAAAAAATACAAGCTCAACTAGAAAATATGTCCCAACCTGAAAATAACCGAAAAAGAAAGTAAATTCTAAGAGAACCCATCTCTGGACCTCCACGTCCCGACCACCGTATGTAGTAAAATGCAGCAAGGTATCCTTTATGCTCTTCTTTAATCACCACTTACCTATCCACCATCTGTATAAGACACAACATGTGTCGGAAAAGCCCATGCAGTGTGGGAAAATCAGATGCAGGGGTGAGTATATAAATACCCTGTAGGACTCCCTGAAAGTTGAAGAGGGAAGCAATAGGAGACACGATATAAGTATACATATCAACCCATATAATGAAAACCCAATACACATATATACATATATATGCTTATAAAAAAAGAATAGTTGGGAAAGAAAAGGGTATCTCCATCTTATAGCCCAGACCAAGATGATGAGTCTATCTACGTAGCTGTAAAGGTCCATCAATGATGCCCAATATCTCACATTTCTATATGAAGAAGTCATATGGAGGACCCACACCCTGGTTCCACAAGGGAGTACCTTCCCCGTGTATAGAGGTCTCACACTCTAGTACAAAAGGGGAGTACCACCTCTATAATAAGTAGTATAGAGGACCTAAATGTTGTCACAAAAACATAGTGCCGTCTCTATGTCAGTACAACAAGTATGGGGGACCCATTCCCTAGTACAAAAAGGGAGTACTGTCTCCATTGACAGAGGACCCACACCATGATTCCACATGGGAGTACCACCTCTATGATAAGTACATAAAGTATATAGGACCCACACCATGTTACTATAGGGCAGTACTATCTCCATCAATAGATAACCCACACCCTAATTCCATAGGTGAGTTCCACTTCAATGATAAATAGTTTGGAGGACCCGTACACTGATACATAATCTAACTACTATCTCCATGGATAGAATACCCACACATAGTCACTCCATTGCAGTACTGTCTCTATATCTACTCAATGAGTATATAAGACCCTCACCCCAATACAACACTCGAGTACCAACTCTATATATAAAGGAACCATACCTTGATGCCATAGGGGATTAACACCTCTATTTGAACTCTCTAATGATCCTTCCTGGTCACTACCATCATCAAGCACCTCCTAAAGAAGGTCCATGCTCAAAACATCTTGCATTTTATCTAAAAATCCACTATAAAGGTTGTTATCAAATTCTATGTGAAAAAATTAGGATATTCTACTCATGTGGAAAAATTCAAGTCCAAACAAAGTAGATATGAGTGATATAAGCTTCCATAAAAGAAGTTACACAACGTGTAAGGGACCCACACGACATGTGGTCCCACTCCGCTACCTAGCCATTTCCTCTATAGTACATGTCTCATTGGACATGCGGTACTACATAGAATGTAAGTGTACTATAATGTGTGTCTCACCCACCTAGGGTTAAGCCGTGTTCTTCTAGCCATGCGTGTTTCCTTTGGGCCTTATCCGTGAACCTGGTCTTGTGCCATTACATAGCGTGTGCCTAGTGGTGTTTGTGACTATATAATCTTGGAGTACACATTAGTCTTCCATCACTAAGTCGCACTACATGTGGGGGCCCCACACGATGTGTGATATTTAACTCACCTGAAACCCTAGCCACCACATGTAGGGGGCTACACGTCGTGTGTTCATTAGACTACACAACATATATTCGGGGTTTTCACATAATTCTATATACGTCATGTGGATCCTAGATCCACCTTCTCCATCAAAACACATTTGTAGGACACCCTAAATTTATGGGGAAGGCCTCTGTTCATCAAATTTCACCCTTCGACTGACAAAAATTTGATTCTGATTCTCCGACATGAATCCCGCATGCATCGTTGCATCCCCAACCATCTCCCATTTCGTTATCAGATTCTAGATCCATGGTGGAATCACCTATATTCTATAAATCATCACAATCCACCCCAAATCATCAATCCATTTGTTTCATGCAAATTTTCCACAAATCTGGGGGTTTGATCGAGCTTGATCCCACTTGGAAAAGTAGAATTATGGACCTATGGTCCAATAGGTAAGAATCATGAAGAAAAATCGGGGAAAAGCAAAACAAATGATGGATCAACAATCATTTCCCAAGAATTACTATCCAATGAGCATAAATTGTGGATAAAAGGGGTGAAAAACATGAAAAAATGGGGATATATTGAATAAATAACCAAAATATGATACACAAGATCATGTAAAGGATATATATCCAAACAAGATCAATGAAATATAATTGATCATGTGCAATATTTTAATCATAAAGGGTAAAATCCAAAAATGAAGAGTACTACCTAGATTTGGATCAATCTTTGGTGAAGAATGTACTTGTCAATGATGGAGGAAGATCCATTGCATTCGCTGCACCTTGATTCACTTGGATTCATAATCTCATCATTGTATGATCTCAATTCTCTAGTGATGGGTGGTATATACTACTATCAATGATACCAAGGGTATGAATCTAACCCTAGAAATTCACCATAACAACATATTTATAGAGAATTTATGTTCTAGTTATTTAAATTAAATAATTAAATTAATCAATGAATTTAATTTAAATGCACCTTCCAACATTTGATTTATCCAAAATCCCCATGATGGCCAACATTAGGTCACACTTAGGGTAACTACTATGATTCAGACTCAACTATGGTATCATATTTTTGATTCGAGGCTCTTCTTAAGAGATATTCCATTTTTTCTGAAAACATTTGCATGCGATATAAAATAAATTTAATATTTTTATAAAATTAATTTTGGACTCACCAGGCCTTAGAATTGCATTCCGTTTGAGCGTTTGGCTCCAAAAATATTTATTGATATATTTAAAAGTCCTACAAGGCAAAAATAAGGTATCTACTTTATTACCTCCTTCAATATTTTTTGTCCCTGAAGAGAAAAAAATAAACAGACAAGTATGCATAATGATCCCGCATCCGGTTCTCCTACTCTAAGGAGCTCTCCTACATGCTCCCATATTACCACAGAAACCAAAGGAATGGTCCATCTATATAGTATCCTTTCTTTACAATCCTCAATCATCATCAAGTGATTTTCAAAGGTTCCCCTATCCTCAATGTTCATCTCACCTCAATCAATGATGTGCATGGGATCATTCATGTATATCCTCAATTGTGACACATGGAAGATTTCATGCACCCATTCCAATAGTGGGGGTAAAGAGAGGTGGTAATAAACATCTCCAACCCCGTGCATGATGTCGAATAGACTGATGAACCTTTGAGATAGATTACCTCCCCAGTCGAATATCTATAATCCTCCTTGTGGGGAGACTCTCAAGAAAACATGCTCTCCCTAATCGAATTCCAAAGGAATAAAAATTTGACCTGCATAATATTTTTGCCTCGTATGAGATGTACTAATCTGATCAAAGATCACTTGGACCTTTTCTTCCATCTCTTACACCACCTTTGGCCTAATTAGAGATGCCTCACCAATCTCATTCCAGCATAAGAGTGGCCTATAGGGTATCCCATACAAGGACTCAAAGGATTTCATGTCGATAGTAGAGTGATGTCTATCATTATAATAAAAATATAATAACATTAAGTGATCCTCCCATATCTTGCCAAAGTAAAATATAAAATCCCTCAACATATCCTCCAATACTAGGATATTATGCTCGGTCTTCCCATCTATCTATGGGTGAAAGGCTGTACTCATCCTCATCTAGGTCCCAAATGACTCATATGGGCTTATCCAAAACCGAGATATAAACCAAACATCATTATCAGAGACAAATGTCGAGGGAAACCTAAGAAGGTAGATGATATCCTATACATACACCTACACCAAACTCTCCACTGAACTCTATTCACTACAAGGAAGAAAGTATGCCAACTTCGTAAGTTGATCAACTATCACCCAAATGGTATCATAGCCTCTCACTGTACTTATAAGTCATATCATTAATTCCATGGTTATGCCGTCTATTTTACTCTCTAGTATCTCATGAGGATGCAAAAAACCCACTGAAACCTGGTGATCATCATTCACCTACTAACATGTGAGGCACCAAGAAACAAACTCGACCACACTCTGTCTCATGAAAACCCACCAAAACTTCCACTGAAGGTCTCTTTACATCTTCCCAACAAAAAATATAAAACCAAATGGTAAGAGTGAAACTCCTCATCACCTCCTCTCGCATCATGACCTGGATCATCGTCTGTCCCTAAAATAGGATAACATGATTTCCTCCATCAAAAAATCCATCTAGTGTATCTCCTGATGATATCTAGCCACATAGGACCTCATAGTTGATGTCTCCTAACTATGTCTCCCTCACACACTGGACAAGTGGAGAGTTTAACACCATAAACTAATGAAATGTTTCACCCTACTCATTTACTAGGTTTATCCACAAGGGACCAAACTTTTCCGATGCCTCCTCCACCAGGATAAAATGGGACTTCTTGCTAAGAGAATATGCCACCAAATTTCCCTTCCTAGGAGTATAGACTATCTCAAAGACATAGACTTATAGGAACTCTAAACAACACATTTTTATTATGTTCAGGTCTCTATTTGTGAATAAATACCCGATTCTTTGATGACTTGAGTAAATAACAAAGCGCTCTCCCAGAATATTGTGCCTCCACATCCTTAGAGAAAATACCACCACTACAAACTCTAGGTATTGATTTGTGTATTTCTATTCATGGGATATCAACTGCCTCGAAACATATGTGATCACTATCTGCCTCTACATCAACATGCACCCAAGCCCAAATCTAGAGGAACCTCAATATACTACATACTCTACACCCTCCACTAATAGCCTCAAAACATGAGCAGTCATTAGCCTCAACATCAACTCCTTAGAGGCTCTCTAGAAATACCCAGTCTGGGTAAACATATTACCTTTCCATGTTAGGGTGGTTAAATGGGATCAAATCCTAGATAAGTCCTCCACGAACCTAATGTAGTTCTCCACCAAACCAAGAAAACCCTGCACCTCCATCATGCTATTCGGTGGCTCCCATGAAATCATTACATCAATATTTTCTGGGTCTATAGCTAATTCATTTTCAGAAATAGAATTCCCTTGAATGTGATGTGAGATGCAAGATGTGGCTAGATCTTTATGGTGTAGGGTGGTGGATGAAGGACTCAGTTTGGGGCTGAGTGGTAGATGATGGGTATGGATAGTGCAAGCAATTATTCAATCAATGCTATAAGGATCACAACATACTACTTATACAACACACTCAAGGGAGGAATGTGATAGCCAATCCACACAACAACACACTTGGTTTGAGTCATGAAATTGGGGATTTGTGATCTTAGATCGCTAATCTAACTGTAGATTGACTTGTAAATAATGCACAAGAGTAATGGGGAAAACCGAAAAAATCCTCACACAATGAAGAGAAACAAATAATAATCTCTCTATTAGAATCTTTAATGAAAATACAATTCCATGGGGTGGATATTTATATCCAAGGTTTGATAGAATAGCCAAGGGTATAATACCCTGAATTCATAAAGGCTAAACATACCTTGTCCACTTAAAGTCATAAAGATAAATTATAACAAAGACTTTTGGGAAAAGTAGCACATGCCTTTCCACCCATATCCCACAAAATTTGACTTTAAGTACCCAGCCCACCATATTTTTCATTGATGTCCAATGATTCCATTCTAGAATCTCCATATGGGAAAGGCTTCTAAAATTTGTGAAACCATGTGTCTTGGGATTTATACATCTCATTTGGGCTTAACTAAGAGTGATAATAACTCCATTTTACAGTTCCATACATGAACCTTGGGTTTGGGCCTTTTAATGCAGTGAGATGGGCTGCTATCACTACTTGTAGTCTCTTTAATCTTCCTTGAATCATTAAAACTTGCAACTCCAACTCTGCACATGCCATCAAGACAATTTCATCTACCTATTTCAAATCACCCCCTCTTGAAAAGGAGTCATCCTAAACTCTTCATCATATTCATCCAAATACGAGGAACGATTAAAAACATTGACTTTAAAAATAAATTGGTAATCACCTTGTAATGTGATATTGTAATCAATCATATCAAGAACTAAGTATGGTTCATCTCCATGTATCTCGAGATTTGAACTCCATTTCTTTTTAAGGCTCTTGAAATTATTTTTTCCCATTATTTTTCATCACATGTTGTTTTCCTTTTATATTTCCACTTTTTTGTGAAGGAAATTAAACCTAATCAATAGGGGTAATGTGGATAAATCCAAAAGGAGTTCCATATAGATAAAATCATGTTGTAGAGTGAACTCCCCTTTTCTATGAATACTCTTCATGTGGTAGAAACTCCTTCCATTAATTATGACCTAAGATGTTTTTAGTGTATCTTTGAATTTCTTATATATCTCTAATAGGTAGAAAACAAGGTTGTGCCTCCTCAAGAATGACTCCATCATACACCTATGAAAATTACTTCACAATAGTTGGAAATGAAGATGTTGAGTCATTAGTGTTCAACATCACCTCATTGTACATATGTACTAAAAGGTTTTTCTGAGAAATAAATGCACCCTTAACATCTCTCTCTCTTCTATCATCACATTTTCCCACTCAATGACTTATTTTTTATCACTTGATTTTTATATAAACTTGATATATTTTATTCTCTCATTCTGAACACTCCCCTCATTCTTTCCTTTTTATATTTCTCTAATTTTTTCTTGATCACTCATTTTTTTATTCTCTCTTAAAACATCATCTCCCAAAATTTGTTTTGAAGACATGGGGTTGAGGGTTATAGGTTCCCCTTGGTGTACAGAAGAATGACAATTTAGAAAACCATCATACACACCGATCATATTTCCATGGATGACCTAGAAGTAAGTGGCACAACTTCATTGGTACCACATCACATAGTGCCTTGCATTATAATTTCCAATGGAAAATAACACCTTCACCTATTTGGTGATCTTCAACTCTTCACAATCATTCAAGCACTAAAGCCAATATGGATATTGGTGCTTCAATGACGGGAGACCCAACTTCTCCACAAATTTGGTTCTTTCCACATTACTAAAACTTCCCCTATAAATGATGACACTACATACCTTCCATTGATTTGGAACTGGGTATGGAAAAGGTTCTCCATTTTCTCCTAATTGGTCATCATTTGAGCACTCAAAACCCGCCTTATGACGAAAAGATCACCTTTTTAACAAATTATCCATTATAAATTTTCAAGGAATCCTCCACATCTTCCTCTGAGATATCCCCATTAGTCTCCCATTATCCAAACTTATTGATGGTCATGGTGTGTTAGTTTGGACATTCACTAGCAATGTGACCCATTCCTTGACATTTGAAACATCAAATATCCTAATTCCCCATTTGGATAGGCTCAAAAGTAGGATTCTTAGGTTCATGAATTATCTCATCACTTTTGCGATCAACCGCCTATTTTTCCTTTGATGGTTCTCTAATATCCTTTCTTGAATTCCTTTATGAAGTGAATGGGGAAGTGGGTTTCGTCATGTTGCTCCTCATTTTTATTTTTTTCTTGATCTTGGTGGATTGGTGGATCATATCTTGTATCTCTATGTGGTGGTACATCTCCACTTGATCTAAAATCTCCCTATTTAGACCATATAAAAACCATTCCATGGGTTCCTCTGAATCATCCTCAGTGTTTGTTCGAATCATAGTAATTTTAATCTCCTTGTAGTAATATTCAATGATCTTACTCCCTTGGGTGAGCCATGAAAGCTTGTTGTAAAGATCTCTATGGTAGTGTGAGGGAAAAAACCACTTCCACAAGAAAAAATTCATGTCTTCCCAAGTGTTAATGGGGAATCCACCACATATATCTATATACATTTTAATTTTATCCCACCAAATTAATCATAAAATTCAAGGGAAGCTCATTTACCTTTTCTCCTCAGAATATACCTGGCATGAAAACACTTACTCAATCCGCATATCCCACTCCAAGTATGCCTCCAAATCACTTTTTCCTTGAAAATAAGGGAGATTAAACTTGATACCTCCAAGAATGTCATCATCACGTGGTCTCATTTAGCCTCTTCTAGGTTGTTGGTACAACCTCCTACTTTATGGTAAATCCTCTAAATCACCGTTAAAGTTTTCCATCTCCTCCCCCATGATGTGGGTTTGATGTGGTGTCAGAGAACACCGTGGTTTATCATGGATCATTCTCGGGATTGGTTGATTCTCTAGGTTGTCAATCCTCTCATGTAGAACCTCCAACATCCTATCAATATGCTTCTCAAAATGGATCACCAAATCTTTCATTTGGAGTAGCGTATATTTTGGTGTGGGAGATCTACTTTTACTTCCTTCATTTCTAGCATGATCATTTCTCTTCCCATGATCTTCTGCCATGATGAGTAACATTAACACAAATAGACACATGAAAAAACACACACAATGTTACACACACACTCACACACTCACACACATGATGATACAAACACACACAAACACACACACACAAACACAAGATTTACACAATCACACACGTAAGATATGCACACTCACACACACAAGAATACACACACACACTCTCTCAATGATACACACACACATGAGATGTATACACACACACAAAAAATATTTACACACTCATGCACACAAGGATACACACTCACGCACACAAGTATACACACTCACACACGCAAGATATACATAATCACAAACACATGGATATTTTTTTAATTCCTCTCCACTATCAAAACTCAATTAAAATCCCATGATCTTATGGAATATAATACCTTGTTTAGGGTGATCACATGCCACCAATACTTCCACAATCAAGATTGTGTCAGTGGATGGTTTAACACAACCTATTTTAGTGGTAAAGGGTTTAAAATGGTAAAGGGTGGAAATGGTTGTAAAAAAAAGGATAAAATGTGGAAAAAGGATAGAAAAGGTTCAGTATCTGGGTTTTCCCTAATTATGAAAGATAATAAAACTTAATAATGATATGAGACAATATTATATGGTGATGAAGTAAAATGTTGGAGAAAGTGATGTATGGAAATGGAAAGTGATAATAATGTAAATCAAGAAGATGAAGTAATTATATCCACTTTTTTTTGTAAAATCTCCCCAAAAACTATTTTGATTAGATTTTTAATGCACAAGATAATGAACAGAAATTAAGACATTTTTTTTGAAATCTCTCAAAGAAAGTATGTGCTTAATTTTTAAAATCACAAAATTATGATTTGAGAAAATTTTATTATTTTTGTTTTTTTGATACAAATCACATAAAGTAAAATAAATATGGAAATAAGATGGATTAATAATTGAATGAATGTAAAAATATTTCAATCTTTCACAACATAGGCCAATTTTAGAGGTTTTCAAAAAAAAATTATTTTTTATTTTTTTAAGTGGGTGGATAATATGGAAAGATAAAGAGGGAAATGAGTAAAATTAATGTAAATTAAGGTTTATATTCCTACTATGTTAACCATAGTTTTGATACCAACTGATGTGAGATGCATGGGGTGGACCGATCTTCACGACATAGGGTGGTAGATGAAAAATGAAATTTGGATCTATGTAGAGGATGATGGGTATGTATATTTGATGAAAGTATTCAATCAATGAAATAAAGATTGAAACCTACTATTTAGACAACACACTCAAGGGAGGGATGTGATATCCAATCCACACAACAATGAACATGGGTTGAAGCATGAAATTGGATGCCTTTAGATCTTGGATCACTAATCTAACTTATGGATTGACAAGGAAAGAATGCATAATAGCAAGGGGAAAACTGGAAAAATCCTCACACAATATAGAGAAATAAATCATAACCTATCTATTAGAATCTTGAATGAAAATAAAATTCCATGGGGTGGCTTCACTACTACAAACACAACCTTTATCAGCGCTAAAAATGGCCTTTATCAGCGCTAGAAAAGTGCTGATAAAGCCAGCGTAGATAAGGGGGGGGGTCCCCTTTATCAGCGCTCTGAAAAGTGCTGATATAGGACCCCTTTATCAGTGCTAAAAAAAGGGCTGATAAAAGGGGTATTTTATCAGCGCTGAAAAAAAAAGCGCTGAAAAAAGTACCCCTTTATCAGCGCTTTTTTTAGCACTGATAAAGGGGTCCTATATCAGCGCTTCCTTTATCAGCGCATTCGTTTTGGCACTGATAAAGGACCCTTTTATCAGCGCTTTTAAAAAAGTGCTGATAAAAGTTAAAAAAATTTAAAAAAATTTAAAAAAATTAAAAAAAATTAAAAAATACAGTCAATCGGGGGGGGGGGGGGTTTATAGTGCTTTAACCCCCCCTTTTACAGCGCTTTTCGGCCCCTATACAACACCCCACGCACCCCCTCCACCCTTTAACAACACTTGCTCCAATATTCGCCATGCGCGTGCACCCCTGCCTCCACCAGGATTTGAACTCGAGACCTCCCCCCTGCGCGCCTAAGCCCTTACCACTACTCTATTTTGATTTTCTTTCCAATTCATGATATCTCTATATATATATATTTATATATTTAGTTATATTTATTCGTATAGTAATATATATTTATATTAATATATATATATAGTTATATTATAATATATATAGTAATATTAATATATATATAGTGGTATTAATATATATCTATATCTATATATATATATATATATTTAGTTATATTTATCTGCATAGTAATATATATTTATATTAATATATATATATAGTTATATTAACATATATATAGTTATATTAACATATATATAGTTATATTAACATATATATAGTTATATTAACATATATATAGTTATATGAATATATATTTATATAGTTATATTAATTTATATATATATAGTGATATTAATATATATATTTATGGTGATATTAATATATATATTTATAGTAATACTAATATATATATATGTAGTTATATTAATATATATATAGTTATTAGATTAATATATATATATATATATAGTAAGATTAATATATAGGTATATAAATATTCATATATTGGTATTTTAAACAAAATTGATATTAGTTATTATTTATATAAAGCTAATATATTTTATATGTAAATATGTTTAATTATTTATTTAAAAAATTTAATTTTTAGGTGTGAATATATAAAAAATATGTACATATAGTTATATATTTGATTATAAATAGCAGTTCATTATAAAAAAGGATGAAATTTCAAAGACATAATATCAATATGAATGTAATACCTTGGAATAAATTCAGTCCCCACCAAGAAAAGCCAATAATACCCCCTTAAACGAGTTTGAAAATCCACAAAATGTTAAAAAATCTGGGTACCCCGACAAAAAACTCAGTTTTGGAGGCCTTCTGGGCCTCTTTTGGCCTCGAAAAATGCTTGAATGGGGTAATCCCAGTCATAACAACGTAGAGCTCGTCACAGGCTTCGATTTGATATGTGGTAAAGCTCAAACGGACACACGGATCAAAAGTTATGGCCGTTTGAAGTGTGAGTTGTGTTTTCAACATATTTTGGATCTTTTTTTAATTTTTTTAATTTTTTTAGTTCTCAAATTGTTATTAAATGAATATTACTCCATAATGATTATCAAAATATTAATTAAAAATATTTTTTTAATTTTTTAAGAAGTCATTTTCACTAAATATCTTATATATTAAGTATAATAAGTGTAAATGTACATTTATACTTATCTAAAATATATTTAAAAATTATATATTATATTTATATAACAATATAACTATATTTATATATTAATACATTTTTAATTTTTTTTGAAGCCGACCCTTTATCAGTGCTTTTTCGTTAGCGTTGATAAAGGGGGGCGCTGCGAAGAACTGTTTTTGTGGTAGTGATATTTATAGCCAAGGCTTGATACTACAGTCAAGGGTATAATACCCTAAATTCTTAAAGTCTAAACCTACCTTGTCCCCTTAAAGTCAAAAAGATAAATACTAACAAAGAATTTTGGGAAAATTAGAACATGCCTTTCCACCCATAACCCCCCATATTTGACTTTGAGTACCTATCCCATTGGATTTGACTTTGGTGTACAAGGATTCCATTCTAGAATCTTCATGTGGGAAAGGATTCCAAAATTAGTGCAACCATGTGTCTTGGGATTTATGCATCTCATTTGGGCTTCAATTAAAGTGATAATAAGCCCATTTTTTACTTATATGCATGCATCTTGGGTTTGGGACTTTTAATACAGTGAGATAGGATCCCATTGCTTCTTGTAGTCTCTTTAATCTTTCTTCCATCATTGGGCCTTGAAACTCCAAATCTGCACATTACATCAAGCTAATATAATCTACTAGTTTCATATCAGAAAGTGAACCTCATGGATCCAAAATTGGAACTTTGAGTGAATAAAGTCTAGGAACAACCTTAAGTGCTCTACATGCTCCTTCGATGCAGAATAAATGAGTATGTCATCAATTAAGACAACTATAAATAAGTCCATGTATTTATGGGATATTTGGTTCATCAAATCCATAAACATAGTAGGGGAATTTGTCACACTTAAGTGAATCCCCAAGAACACATAGTGTCTATAGCATCATCGGAATGTCATATTTTGAATATCAGCCTCAAGAACACTAAACTGGTGGTATCCATACCCAATATCGATCTTCGAGAACATCTTGCACCTTGAAACTGATCAAGGAGGTCATTAATCCTCAACAAGGTGTACTTTTTTTCTTTATCGTGAACTGGTTTAGGTGATGATAATCCACATAAATCCATAAGACCCCATCAATATTTTTCATGAACAACACTAGATCTACCTATGGTGACACAATGGGTGTGATAAAACCGTTCTCTCAAAGGTCCTCTAACTACACCCTATTTTATTAGAGCTTGGTAGGGGACACTTGATATTCCACATAAGATATCAAAGTGGTATTGGGGTGAAATTTGATGCACAAATCCATCAACTGCCTCCAAGGTAGTCCCAAATCATCCTTGGGGAATACATCCATAAAATCCTCCATGATTGAAGGAATCTAGATGCATGAAGCCCCTACTACGCCAAGGGATAAACTCACCAATTGATGGGTGATGGGTTAAAAATTCCTGATTTCAAGACACACATACTTTACCATGAGATCTATATCACACACAAAGAAGAAAATAATCCCATCCTTTCAAAGGAATCTGAATTGACTATGGTTATAGTCAATATGGGCTCAAACTGTGGACCACCAGTCTATATCCAAGATGACATCATAATTCCACATCATGATGACCAAGAGGTCCCATGAAAAACTATCTCCACTAAGATATATCTCTCACTATAAGCATATAAACAATATTAAAGAAACATTCCCTATAGGAACCTCAAGCTGGAGCTACCAAGCTAAAGTCTCAACTGGGTGATCCATCTCTCACACAAGGAGTAAGGGGATGAAAGAATGACTCACAACTATGTATACTAGTATTGAGTCAAGAGTAGAATAAACACATATCATACATGTAATCATCTTGTGAGCTATTGAGTCATAAGCATCCATTGACAGTACTTTCCTATAGACCTGACTGCTAGTACCCTAAGCCTGATGTGGGATACCTAGTGGTGGTGGTGGTTGAAGTAACTCATAACATAACTCACCACCTGATGCTCTTCCTTCAGGATCCCCACCCACTCCTCTTCCAACTACACCTCCCTAGGGACTGCTCTAGCCTCACCTAAAAGATCCATGATTATGGTGTTTCCTTTTCTATAGTGGTATATCCGCTATCGGTCTATCATCCTCAGTACATCGAGTCAAGAAATCACACATAATGTGACCTCAACCGTCACATGCATAGCACTAACCCTCTTAGGCTTGCCTTGGTACTTTGTGTGTTCCCTAAATTGGATGACCACATGCCTGAGTTTGGTTATGGCTGTTCCTCCTATACCTCAGTTCTTGTCGCCTGTCAGTTGTTAAAGATAAAACAACACTATAATTACTACTACCAGAACCGGCTACATGGAATCCCTCATATTGGAAACCCCCCATAACTATTTCCCACTCCAACACTCCAACAAATGTGGGTATGCACACGAGAACCACACTGACATGAATATCTCTATGAATACCCTTACCAAATATTAACACGCAGAAGTATCCAACTCAAATAATGTCGAGGGAGTATTTTATAAGGTCAATGAACCTTGGTGCATACTCAGAAACTATCATCCTTCCCTACTAAAACTCTAGTATCTCCTGAATCTGAATTGATTACAAGCATGAGGGGTATTACTCTTCATGAAACAACTATTAGAAGTCACTTCATGAGAGTTTTAACTCATCATGAATCTTCATGACTAGACTCCACAAATTCTTTGTTGCTCTGGGGAAAATATTGTCTTCTAGTGTAACCACCTGATTAGTTAGTGTCCATATAAGTATAAAAATTTGGATCATCAACTCTATACAATCCTCCACTACCTTGGGATCTGGCTCGCTGTGAAACCTCAACAGCCTCTAGCACTAGAACTCACAGAGTGGGATATAACTATGTGCATACTTTGCCTACTTTATTGGTAAAATATATTTCTTGATAGGTAGGGGTGCTACTAACTGCCCACCTAGAGGAACGATCTCATGTGATGACCCTTGAACTGAGGCCTCATCATTCATTATTTCATATTCAAAATTAAAAATAAACAACCTAGATGGATTTCTTTACAGAGGTATCCTGAAAATTTAATCAAGACATACCATGGTCATATGATCATATATGTATATTAGGAGATGGCTCATGAATCACTATCAAAAGACTCAATACTATATGATGTATGTACCAAAAGATTCCCTACAAAAAATGTATTGGAATTTCATGTCGAAAAGCAAGTAGTCAGAGTCCTGGTGAATAGATTCATCATCTGCCGCATTACCACTAGATTCCCTGACTCAGAAGCTATACTCGAGACACATCGATAGCATTTTCCTATGTTTTGAATCCAAACTCACAGTAAGAAATAACTCCAACCAAAATCCCACGGTCAACCTCCCTATATCAGTAAAGACCAATCCCATCAAGGCCCACTTGGCCATTAGAAGACTGAGCCGTGACTACCCCAAGACTGCCTCCATAGGCTAAGGGCTGGTGACCAGTGCTGAAAGGAATAACTAAAATGGTTGGGATTTTCCTAAGTACTTGTATGAACACACCTAAACATATCTATTGTGAAGTATAGATGAATGAAAAGAAAAAAGAGAAACATCTAGAGTAATGACCAAGAATATAACAACCTCTAGGGAATACAATAGATAACTACAACATAATTTGAAAAGAAAAGGTTCAAAATACACTCCAAACTAGAAAAGATGTCCCAACCTAACAATAACTGAAAATAATGTAAATTATGAGAGATATCAGCTCTAGATCTCCAAGTCCCAAAAAATATACATAGAAAAATGAACCCAGGTATCCTCTATGATCTGAAATCACTGCCGACATATCTATCATCTTCACATGACATGACACATATCAGAAAAGCCCATGAAGGGGTGAGTATATACATATCCAATAATACATCCCGAAATATTAAGGGGAAATAAATATGAGACATGATAGAAGTATACATCTCAACCTATATCAAGAAAACCCAATACATATATATATATATTCTCATAAAAAATCTCATTTAAAAGAGTAAAGGGGATATCCATATCATAGCCCACCCCAGGATGATGAGTCTTCTTGCAGATCCAAAGGTCCATCAAAGATGCCCATCATCCCACGTGTCTATACAAATAATTCATATAGAGGACCTACATGTTGGTGCCATAGGGGAGTACCATCTTTGAGTATAGAGGAATCATGCCTTGGTACGACGGGGGAGTACAACCTTTATGATAAGAAGTATAAAGGACCTACATGATATCATAATAGTGGTGTACCATATCTATATATGTACAAAAAGTAATAAGGACCCATACCCTGGTATGATTTGAGAATAACATCTCCATCGATAGAGGAAATGCACCTTGATTCCACATTAGAGTACCACCTATATGATAAGTACAAAAAGTATGGAGGACCCATGCACTAGTACGATAGGTTATTACCATCTCCATCTATAGAGGAACTATTCTCTGATTCCCTAGGGGAGTACCACCTCTATGATAAGTAGTATGGAGGTCCTGTATGATGATAAAATAGTGGATTACCATCTCCATTGATAGGATACCTACATACTATCACTCTAACGGAGTTCCATCTATATATATACTTAATGAGCATGGAGGACTCACACCCTAGTATGAAAGTGGAGTACCATCTTTATATATAGAGGACTCACACCCTTATTCCATAGGGGAGTACCACCTATATCTAAACTCTCTGATTCTCTTGTGAGATCATTGCCATTATTGATCACCACCTATAGAAGCATCATTCTCAAAACATGTCATATCATATCTAAAAAAACTCTACAAAGTATATCATCATATTATATGTGAAAAAACACTAGTATAGGCTACTAATGAGCTAAAATATGAGTCCAGGTGAAGGAAATAAGAGCAACATAATTTTCATTAAAAGGAGGACCACAACATGTAAGGGACCCACACGACGTATGGTCTCGCTCTGATGCCTAGTAATTCCTTCACAAGTACATGGATCAATGTCCATATATTACTACCCGTTGTTTTTAGGACACATGGGGCCATGTCGTGTTCTTCTGGCCATGCCCTCCTTCAGGTTGCATTCGTGTACCTAGTCACGTGCCAATACATGGAGTGTGCCTAGTTGTGTCTGTGTCCATGTATTTCAGGAGTACATGATTGTCCCCAAAAACATAGTCACATGGTGTGTGGGGGCCCCACATTGTGTGAGATATTTAACTCATCTAAAACCCTAGTCGTCACAGCTAGGGGGATACACGCCATGTGTTCTTAAGAATACATAGTGTGTAGTCGGGATTTTCAGGGAATTGAAGATTTATTATGTGGATCCCAGATCCATTGTGTGGATCCCATGTCTACCTCTAACATCTAAAAATGCCTTTAGGACACCCAAAATTTATGGGGAAGGCCTCTATTCATTGAATCCGGCCCTGTGGTGGCTGGAAATCAGATTTTAATTCTCCCAAACGAATCCTGCATGAGTCGTCATGTCTGAAACTGTCTCCCATTGCCTCACTAGATTTGTGATCTAGGGTGGAATCACCCATATCCTACAAAGCATCACAATACACCCCCCAAATCACAAATATGTTCATTTCATGTGAATCTATCATGAATCCGGGGGTTCGATCGAACTTGATACCACCTGACAAAGTGAAACCATGGGTCCATGGGCCAATGGTAAAAAATTGTGAAGAGAAATTAAGGAAAAACACAAAAACAAAGGTGAAAAAATATTTGGCCAAATTTTCTTGACCAATAAATATAAATTGGGGATAAAGGGGGCGAGAAACATGTCAAAACGAAGATAAATTGAATAAATAACTAAAATACAATACATAGGCTCATGGAAAGAATATAAATTAGATACAGATCAAAGAAATAGAATTGATAATGCTCAATCTTTTAATCATAACGGGTTGAATCCAAAAATGAAAAGTCCTACCTAGTATTAAATTAATTTTTGGTGATGAAAACTTTTTAAATCTATGGGGGGAAGATCTGTTGCATTCGTTGCACCTCAGTTCAATTAGATAGGGAAGTTTGTCATCATTTGATCTCAATTAACCAACAATAGGTGGTGGATTCCCCTCTCAAAGTCCTAGGGTTTTGTAGATAACCATGATGATTTTCCATAGTATCATATTTATATGGGATTTAAGTTTAGTTTATTTAAATTAAATAAGTAAATTAATCAATTAATTTAATTTAAACGCACTTTCCAATAGTCTATTTATCTGAACATCCCATGCCAACCAATTTTATGTCTATCTTAAAGTAAATATCATGTTCCAAAATCAACAATGCTCTTAGATTTTTGATTTGAGACTCTTTTTAGAGGATATTTTATTTTTTATGAAAAATTGTGCCCATGATATAAAATATATTTAATATTTTTATAAAATTAATTCTAGACTCACCAGTCCTCGGAATTATGAACCATATGAGCACCTAGATCTGAAAATATTCCTAATATATTTCAATTTCTTACAAGGAAAAAAGTTTCTCTATAAGGGTTTCTTAAAAAATTCAACTCAGAACACTTTGTGATGTGATGAAATTCCTTAAGGTGGTTTTGATTCAAAAATAGGTTTTCAAGCATGGGAGCAGTAATATTTCATTGTGAATGTTTTGTGAAATTCCTTAATGGAAGTTTTGAGATGGAAAAGGATTTGCAATCATGGAAGTGATAATTTTTTTTGTAATTTTTTTTATAAATTTTTATCAAGGTTTTTATATTATTTTTTAAACTTTTCACATTGGGAACCTTGGGTGCATTGGGAAATGGACATGTCACTTTAGTGTGTGTGTTTTACTACTAGGGGTAATCTATAGGTTCTCATTATGTAGTGACTAGGTGATGATTAGCTTGATATTAAGAGACTATGGTGGGACACAATATCGGTTGGATCCATTTTGTGCCTAGTTTAGGATAATTTTTATGTATGAGTTCTTATTCTCCTAGGCTAGAGCCCAAATGATGTGTTTTTTCATTTATACTTGGTTTTACACATGATAGTATATTTCAGGATTGGATTCTCACTGATTTATCTTCTAAAGTATCCAAAGATGGTTTTCATTATGCTCAAATGTTTTCTTACATACTTTTCATATTCTTTTCTTGTTTGAATATAAATGGAATTTATGAAAAAAAAACAAAATTATGTTATATAGAATCGTTTTATCATGTGAAAATTCGTTATAAATTGGATTTATTTTAAAGATGAAGCTAACATTTTCATGGTATTAAACTTTTTATAGATTCCTTGGTGAAATCCTATTGGTCTTTGTGATCTCACCCTACTTTTACCTTTGGGAATTTGTGGATGTGGTTTTATAGGACACATGTAAAGGGAAGGGTGTCATGTAGTTCACTGACTTCTCTTGAGTGTCGTCACCTTATTTGTGATCTGAGTTGGAGGTAAGAGATGGTCACATAAAGACTCATTTTAGTCTTTTCATGTTTATCTTTTTGGTTTATCCATTTTGGAATGATGTTGTATGTTTCATGGATTTGTATATTTTTCTTCCATGTTATACTATATTGTTTTGAATTATTTTGGTTATAAATGAGACTTCTTTGGTTGTCCAATGATACTGACCTTATGGTGGGATATGTCATGTGATGTATTTTGATCAACATAGGATGGTTCGTTACAAAAGTGATACCTCGATCTAATGAACTTGGACTTAGATCAACTAATGGGTTAGACTCTCTAAAGGGATTAAAGAGAGGATGGGGGAAGGGATTGAGGTTGGCCAGAGTTTGAAGGAAGGGAAAATAATTTGAACCAAATTAGGTCATGTCCCCTTTTTATAGTGAAATAACACATGGCCTTCACCATGACGTGGTGACCTCTGACCAGGCTAGAGTGGCATCCAGTCAAATGCATACCTAGTTCTCTAAGTGATATCTTCAAATCCTGGGTATTTTAGAAACACTGTAAAAATAATTTTAACCAGCACCACACCTTTCACCATTACAGGGTGTAAATAACCACATTGTTTCACCTCACAATGCCAAGTACCAAAACATTGTGATATTTTTGCTTCACCCTTTATCATAGGAGCACCTTATAGGCACCACATCTGGCACCATTCCTACATAGGAAATTTTTATAGATCTTGTTTTACATAGGGTGACCACCATACAAACACACCCACCAAAATATACAGATAATTCATTTCACTGGTTGTGGTGTACTAAGCACCACACCACCAAAACAAAATTTCCAAACACACCGTAATGAGCATCTTGTCACCATTGAAGTCTCATGTTTTCACCATTCTAAATATATAGTTTGTCCTAACATTCGTCATTTATCTTTTCTATTGTTTGTGTCACCACTTTAAAAACAAACTCCACCCATATTAACATGAAAATTGAGGATATTTTTCCTTTAATGATTAGTAATGGACTATGAATTTCAAGGTTATAGAAAGGAATTTGCAGTAATGAACAAGACACATCTCAAAAAAATTAAATGAAGAACCATCAAGTAATAAACACATTGAGAAGCATAATCAAAATCATTATTTCTATTCATATTGAAGAAAAAAACCAATGAAAATAAATGAGAATGACAAGGAGGCTATTATTTCTTATACATTTAAAATTTTATAGAACACTATTATTAATTTTTCTAAAACACTTTTCAAATATTATTTTTAGGGGAGAATACTACATTTATTTTATAGAATTTTTTACTCTTCACTAAATTATAAAGGGGTTAGAGGAAATAAATATCACTCTTTATGCACATTCTTTAGGTGTTCCTTGATAGTGAAGTCTTATTGTAATACACACAATGTAACACCCCAAGATTTCACGATACGCTTCTCCTTCAATAATGCAATAGCTTGCATTGTACGCAAGTTTGAGATTCTAACACACCACGACCAATCAAAGTAGCAGTTATGAATAGTAATACCCACTTTTTGAAATTATATAAATTTTATATTTCAAAATGGACTTCATTTTTGTATTCGTAATATCAAAATTATCCTAAGTTGAATTATTTGTAATTTTCTGAGAACATCCAATTTTCTATGAATAGTGAAAAATACTTAAAAACAACTTTTTTAATCAAAATAATTTATAGTGATAAATTATACTATTGAGTGGTTTTAAAGTATAATTAGAATATATTTTTACCATTTTATCCAATGGGTTTTATTAGAATTAATTTCACTTTGATAGTGGACATAAACAATTGTTAAAATTTTGATATATATTATTTCTTAAAAACACGCTATTTGTTGTGACAATGGGAATTAATTATAAAATTAATTAATGCAACATATATGTTTGGAATTTCATAAAATATAAATCATTTTTTAATTCGGAATATCAATTATTTCTTAGGGTGAAATATTTTCATTGTTCTGAAAAACTTCAATTTTTGATGAATAGTAAAACCACTAAGTGGTAGTTAAAAAACGGATTTTTGGTTTAAATGAATCATTAACACTTATGTGATTTGATTTTCAAAAATCTGACATACATGATTTTCATTAGGAAGTAAAATGTGGTTCAATGGGATTAAAATAATTTTTTGGTGAATAGTAACTTTTAAGTTTAATTAATCGCGATTAAAGGTAATTAGTGTAATTTAAGATAAGGATAATGTTATATTAATATCAAATGTCCTTTACACTTGTCCAACCCATATTGGATGAGTCATGGACGACCAAAAAAATCCATGGGTCAACTTGGGGACCCCATGGAGCCACTTGGGTAAGAAAATGACATTAATAACTTTTTATTTAAAGTAAAAATAAAATTGTCACAAACATGTGTTGTTTTACTAAAACAATTATTACATGGGGTTATATAAGTTAACTTTTCGACTATAAATATTCATTGGAAAGATAAAACGATTTCCTACGTCATGGTAATTTTTTTATAATTTTTAGAAATTATATAAATTAAAATATTTATGACACCATGATGATGCAACAATTACCTCATTAATTAATGATTTAAATAAAATAAAAAGATAATGTAAAATATAAGACTTACACTTGTAAAAAACCTATTGGATGAGTATATTTCGAACCCTTATCACCTTATCCTAGAAATATATAAGTGTGGGACCTTTAAAATCCGAAACTCATTATTCAATAAAGTAACATTTCATGACTTTCCAAGAGTACCCCTCCTCTCCTCTAATAAAAGGACCCCACCACTACCACCTTACTCACACATTCAAAGACTTTTGGCTCGGACAAAATCTGCCCAAATACTCTTTAAACTTCCCTCTCTTACTCCTAGAAGCCTCACATTGGGCAGAAGTCTTCCCAAGGAAGCCTTTGGCTCAAATCAAAAAGAGTTACCCAATTTTAAGGTAATGTCTTCTCTTATGTTATTTTGTTTTATTTTGCTTCTCCAACCACTTAAACTCTTTTTATTCATTTCTTTTGTAACAACACCAGTATCATCAATATACTAGGATGTTGTTATAAGAAGGATTCGAGATACACTTACACACACCTACATCAAATGGTTAAAGAACATACTGTTTCTGTGGATGGTGAATTTCTGCCTCACGAAACGATGATTGTTCAACATTCATATAACAACTTCAATGGTGGACATTAAGATGTCACTATATTTATATATGATATATAATATGTTTATGTTTTACTTAAGCTTCTGTATTTTTCATTTATGTCATACCTTTATGGTTTCCATTATGGGTAAACGCGATATCTTCATTTTAGGAAGTGCGGACTACCGCCCCCTCAAAGTGATTTGAATCGTTAATTCCATATGTGTGATGTATAAAGGATGGAGTAAATGATATTATTTATGATATTATACTGGAATTATAATACAACTTTATATAATTATGATTTCATTCCATTAAATATGAAATAGAAATGAAAGTAGCGTTCATGCGTACGTACGGCTTACCGTCTCCATGAACGGTGCATTTCATTTCTTACCTCTAAATGTTACATAATATTATTAATGAATGTATATACTGGATATATATGATATATATGATATCTAAATCATGAATATAATGCTGGATATAATAGATATCTCACCACATGAAAAACTTGTAATTATAAGAAGTTTATTTTTGACTCAAGTACCAAAGATCGACAAAATGACCGTTATTAACTTAAATAATTACATAATGTTCATAACATGGTAATAAGTGATATAAAAGGAATAATGAAAATGAAAAAGGTTCTTCAGAAAATAGAAATTAACTATAGTTTATTATTCAGGAGATTAAAGAACGGTCGAGTGAATTCGGACACGAGGTAAGGGAATTTCTTAACCCAATTTCCAATCTTTGGGTTAATCTCCTACTTTCAAATTATGTCATGATATTATTATGTCCTATCTTGTATTTGTACTTTATTTATGTGTAATTATAGTAAATACTCATAATATATATATTTTATTTAAAAATGATCTTTGTAAGGACTTCGTCTCAATCTCCTTTTACTGAGGAATACTTGGTTTTATACACAACTTTCATTCATACAGTGTATAAACCCATTTGACTTTTACTTTTATTCAAAAGGAATATTTTTATACGAATCATTTTTACTAAATGACAAAAGGAATGTTTTCTCTTACGTATGCGGCGACAACAACTTCTACGCCGCCGTGACTATTATTTGAGTTTCGGCTTCCTCTATAAGCCATAAATTTCTTTTTAAAAGAAAAATAAATACCATGTTTTACTTTTCTTTTATTTTGGTATTGAAAATGGCTTTGATAAAGTTTTTATTATATAAATGTGTTGTATTGATATCTTCTAATTGAAGTGTGGAAATATTATGTTTCTTTTATGCATGTTTTATGTGATACAATTATGTTATGTTTTATGATATGACCTGTTCATATGAGGAATGCAATTGACTTAATAAGTGACGGGTGGAGCCCGCTACAGCTCCTCGATGCATCGGTAGGTATCATGAGACAAACTAGTGTCTTGGCACGAGGCCTTGACAAAATATTATTTGTAGTCTTGGCACGAGGCCTTGGATACGTGGTTATGATTGTCTAGAATTATGCATTCCATCATTATGAAAGTGGTTATTGATATTTCATGTGATTATTCGACTAGTAGAATATCCCTGTGAGTAAGTAAATGGAATTATTTAATTTTATTTCTGCCATATTATGCTGAAGTTCAAGTTTGAAAAGGCTTTTGTTTTAGTTATACATTTCCTTAAATGTTAATGATTATTTATGTAAGCTTCCGCAATAATGTTATCCTTACTGAGCATCTGAGCTCACCCCTTTCAATGTTTTAATATTTTACAGTATGTGAAGAAGTATTTTATGAATGATCTGTAGGGATAGTCAGAAGAGAATATGAGTGTGGACTATGGAGACTTTGTTATTGTAGTTTTTCACTTTATGATGTAATGTAACATTTATGAATGTATCTAGTGTTTCCAAGGCTACTAAACTAATCGTTCTTTCGAGACTTGATCTTTTGTGATCATGCCAATGTTACGCAATAATGCACCGACTCTGGGTAACTGGGGTCAGGGTGTTACAGTTGGAATCAGAGGCAGTTTAATACTAAACTTGGAAGCTATATTTAGATAAACTGTGATTAGAGCACATATCCCTAAGATAGACTTTGAGGATTAGTATAGAAGAACTTTCAAGAATTTTGGTATTATAGAGATTTTGTGAGTTTTCCGAGCAATAAATCCCCGTCTGGATACGAACAGGTAGAGGCGGCTCTGGAATAGATGTACGTAGGGGTAAAACCTGAAAACACCGCTTTGAGCTAGACTTGAACGGGAACCGGTGCACGACAACGAGCCTTGCTGCAGTCTTGGTTACAACACTCTTAGGGGATATGATTACGATAATTATCATTTTCTTTACAAACCATTATAAAGGTCTTATGAGTACATACATCCTCAAAGAAAACATTTTTATGATTATTGATTATATCCATAAATAGTTCAATTTATGTTAAGTGTTTTATAAGTATGGAATTATGTTTTTTAATTCATAAACTAATCTATTTTATTCCATTATTTAGAAATGGTGCCTAGTGGGAAGAATGGAAACCATATCAATGCACACACTCCGTGTAGGGATTGCCCTCCTGCTCAAGATAATTATTGTGGAGCAGGAGATACAACTGGTGCTGATCAACTTATTACCATACTGGGACAACTCACTCAGGTTATGAATAATAACCTTACTCATATGGAGCACTTTGATCTGCAACATGGAGGATCAATGTTAGACTGCTTCATGAGGCAAAAACCACCAAAATTTAATGGGGGTACAAATCCATTAGTAGCTGATCAATGGATAAACTCCGTAGAGAAAATATTCCACGCCTTGGGGTGTAGCGAAAGGGAGAAAGTTGTCATGGCAGTTTACCGCCTCACTGGAGATGTCGATCAATGGTGGTCGCTGATTCAAAACACAAAGGAAGATGAAGAAGTATCAGGTATGGAATGGAGGGAGTTTAAGGAAATTTTCTTAGAAAAATACTTTCCAGATGACCATCGAGCAGATATGGAAAGGAAATTTATGAGTCTGAGGCAGAAGGAGGATGAGAATGTCGCAATGTATGAGGCTAACTTTACAAGGTTAGTGAGGCATGCTGCAGATTATATACGTAACCCAAAAAGTAAGATTGGTCATTTCTTTGATGGGTTAAAACCATTTCTCCGTCGAGCTTTAGTATCACAATCTTTCTCAACATACGAAGATATAGTCTCGTGTGCTATCAAGACAGAAAAGGAATTCTCTAAGTCTTATGACAACAATGTAAAGCAAGAGAATAAGAGAACGGTGGAACAAGAGACAGATAAAGGGAAAAATGGAAAGAAGTATTTTCCATTATGTGATAATTGTGGGAAGAATCACCCTGTTACTTGCCTAAAGGTAATGGGAGTTTGTTACAAATGTGGAGAAAAAGGTCACCAGACTCATGTTTATAAGGGAAAGAAAGAGGCTATCAATGTTGAATGCTACAATTGTAGGGAAATGGGGAATTATGCCAATGAATGTCCTAAGCGTCAGGGAAACTTACCTTAGAAAATTCAAAGGGGTCAAGGACAATCTTATGCTGTTACTACAGTTGAAGTGGAATAATTAATGTATTGGTGCTTTTGGACTCAAGGAATATATTCTGGTTATAAGAATAATGTGATATATATAAGGATTATACTGCAGTACTTGTTGTTTTCATTAAGGTTTTAATATGATTAAGGTAATCATATTTTTAGTATGTGACAATAAGAGAAAATTTACATTGTTTGGGGAATCTGATGTTACAATTGATTTTGGAATTTAAGGACCTTTAAGAGAAAGTCTGGATGGAGGTATTTTGGATAACTATAAGGGTTGGAATGGATTAAGTTGATCTTTGGATAGTATTGTTTAAGGGTAAAACATTTATGAAGATTATTTTTGGAATATTATAATACTATAGTTTTAGGAAAAAGACAACCTGCAGGTTGGGGGATAACCCGTCGCGTCGGACAAAGTTTCCGGAATCGAACCCACAACCATAGTGCGACAGGCCTTTATTACCTAACACTAGCCTAAAAAAAGTCCCGGGTTATTACACAATATTTTTCCTAATCTAAATGGTATGTGGTAATATTTGGAACCTTATACAATTAGGATAAATAGAATATTTTTGAGTTCTGTTACCATTTGGAGTGAATGATGGGTTTGTGGTAAAAATTTATTAAAGAATGAAAGCCTACATGACAAGTAAGTATATTTCCTTACGTTATTAGAAAATCTCTTAAATAATTTCCTCAACTTTATAAAAGGTAACTTAAAACAAAAATGTCGTCGATTAACCTTTCCAACTGGGGATTCAATGACCATTTAACCAATCACAAGTTTGTGATTTTCTTGTTGTTAAATTTCTCCTAATCCTGTTTTCTACAACTATCCATCAGACCTTGATGGTTTTTTTCTCCTCCATATCCATATTTTCATAGAATCCTTGTATGGGCTATCTCGGGTGACCTTTGTACTTATCTTTCTTTATTTTAATGTTATATTCTTATTAACCCTATTTCTGATGTGGGTTTTCCACAAAGGTATTTTCTATTTTCAACATTTTATTTTTGAAGAACGTTTTCAAATTGCGAGGATGCAATTTATTGAAGGAGGGGAGAATGTGACACCCCAAGATTTCATGATACGCTTCTCGTTCAATAATGCAATAGCTTGCATTGTACACAAGTTTGAGATTCTAACACACCACGACCAATCAAAGTAGCAGTTATGAATAGTAATACCAACTTTTTGAAATTATATAAATTTTATATTTCTAAATGGAAATCATTTTTGTATTCGGAATATCGAAATTATCCTAAGTTGAATTTTTTGTAATTTTCTGAGAGCTTCCAATTTTCTATGAATAGTGAAAAATACTTAAAAACAAATTTTTTAATAAAAATAATTTATAGTGATAAATTATACTATTGAGTGGTTTTAATGTATAATTAGAATATATTTTTACCATTTTATCCAATGGTGTTCATTAGAATTAATTTCACTTTGAAACTGGACATAAACAATTGTCAATCTTTTGATATATATTGGTTCTTAAAAACACGCTATTTGTTGTGATAGCAGGAATTAATTATAAAATTAATTAATGCAACTTAAATTTTTGTAATTTCATAAAATAGACATCATTTTTGAATTCGGAATATCAATTATAGCTTATGGTGAAATTATGGCATTGTTCTGAAAAACTTCAATTTTTGATGAATAGTGAAACCACTAAGTGGTAGTTAAAAAACTGAATTTTCGTTTAAATGAAACATTACCAATTCTGTGATTTAATTTTGAAAAATCCGACATACATGGTTGTCATTATGAAGTAAAATGTGGTTCAATGTGATTAAAATAATTTTTTGGTGAATAGTAATTTTTAAGTTTAATTATTCGCGATTAAAGGTAATTAGTGTAATTTAAGGTAAAGATAATGTTATAATAATATGAAATGACTTTTAAACTTTTTCTACCCCTATTGGATGAGTCATGTCCAACCAAGAAAATCCATGGGTCAACTTGGGGACCCCATGGAGCCACTTGGGTAAGAAAATGACATTAATAACTTTTTATTTAAAGTAAAAATAAAATTGTCACAAACATGTGTTGTTTCACAAAAACAATTATTACATGGGGTTATATAAGTTAAATTTTCGACTATAAATATTCATTGGAAACATAAAACTATTTCCTAAATCATGGTAATTTTTTTTATAATTTTTAGATATTAAATAAATTAAAATATTTATGACACCATGATGATGCGACGATTACCTCATTAATTAACGATTTAAATAAAATAAAACGATAATGTAAAATCTAAGACTTAAACTTGTAAAAAACCTATTGGATGAGTATATTTCGAACCATTATCACCTTATAATATAAATATATAAGTTTGGGACCTTTAAAATCCGAAACTCATTATATAATAAAGTAACATTTCATGACTTTCCAAGAGTGCCCCTCCTCTCCTCTTATAAAAGGCCCCCACCACTACCACCTTACTCACACAATCAAAGACTTTTGGCTCGGCCAACCTCTGCCCAAATACTTACTCAACTTCCCTCTCTTACTCCTAGAAGCCTCACTTTGGGTAGAAGTCTTCCCAAGGAAGCCTTTGTCTCAAATCAAAAAGAGTTACCCAATTTTAAGGTAATGTATTCTCTTTTGTTATTTTGTTTTATTTTGATTCTCCAACCACTTAAACTCTTTTTATTCATTTATTTTGTAACAAAACCAGTATCCTCAATATACTAGGATTTTTTTATAAGAAGGATTCGAGATACACATACACACACCTACATCAAATGGTTAAAGAACATACTGTTTCTGTGGATGGCGAATTTCTGCCTCACGAAACGATGATTGTTCAACACTCATATAACACCTTCAATGGTGGAAATTAAGATGTCACTATATTTATATATGATATATAATATGTTTATGTTTTACTTAAGTTTCTGTATTTTTCATTTGTGGCGTACTTTTATGGTTTCCATTATGGGTAAACGTGATATCTTCATTTTAGGAAGTGCGGACTACCGCCCCCTCAAAGTGATTTGAATCGTTAATGCCATATGTGGGATGTATAAAGGATGGAGTAAATGATATTATTTATGATATTATACTGGAATTATAATACAACTTTATACAATTATGTTTTCATTCCATTAAATATGAAATAGAATTGAAAGTAGCGTTCATGCGTACGTACGGCTTACCGTCTCCATGAACGGTGCATTTCATTTATTACCTCTAAATGTTACATAATATTATTAATGAATGTATATAATGGATATATATATGATATATATGATATCTAAATCATGAATATAATGCTGGATATAATGGATATCTCACCACATGATCAACTTGTAATTATAAGAAGTTTATTTTTGACTCAAGTACCAAAGATCGACAAAATGACCGTTATTAACTTAAATAATTACATAATATTCATAACATGGTAATAAATGATATAATAGGAATAATGAACATGAAAAATCTTGTTAAGAAAATAGAAATTAACTATAGTTTATTATTCATGAGATTAAAGAACGGTCGAGTGAATTCAGATATGAGGTAAGGGAATTTCTAAACCCAACTTCCAATCTTTGGGTTAATCTCCTACTTTCAAATTATGTCATGATATTATTATATACTATCTTGTATTTGTACTTTCCTTATTTGTAATTATAGTAAATACTCATAATATATCTATTTTATTTAAAAATGATCTTTGTAAGGACTTCGTCTCAATCTCCTTTCACTGAGGAATATTTGGTTTTATACACAACTTTCATTCATATAGTGTATAAACCCCTTTGACTTTTACTTTTATTCAAAAAGAATCTTTTTATATGAAGCATTTTTACTAAATGACAAATGGAATGTTTTCTCGTACGAATGCAGATACAACGACTTCTCCGCCGCCGTGACTATTATTTGAGTTTCGGCTTCCTCTATAAGCCATAACATTCTTTTTAAAAGAAAAATAAATACCATGTTTTACTCTCTTTTATTTTGGTATTGAAAATGGTTTTGATAAAGCTTTTATTATATCAATGTGTTGTACTGATATATTCTGATTGAAGTGTGGAAATATTATGTTTCCTTTATGCATGTTTTATGTGATACAATTATGTTATGGTTTATGACATGTCCTGTTCATATGAGGAATGAATTGGACTTTATAAGTGACGGGTGGAGCCCGCTACAGCTCCTCGATGCATCGGTAGGTCTCATGAGACAAACTAGTGTGTTGGCACGAGGCCTTGACAAAATCTTATTTGTAGTCTTAGCACGAGGCCTTGGCTACGTTGTTATGATAGTCTGGCATTATGCATTCCATCATTATGAAAGTGGTTATTGATATTGCATGTGATTATTCGACTAGTAGAATATCCCTGTGAGTAAGTAAATGACATTATTTAATTTTATTTTTTCCATATTATGCTGAAGATCAAGTTTGAAAAGGCTTTTGTTTTAGTTATAAATTTCCTTAAAGGTTAATGATGATTTATGTAAGCTTCCGCAATATTGTTATCCTTACAGAGCATCTGATCTCACCCCTTTCAATGTTTTAATATTTTCCAGGATGTGAAGAAGTATTTTATGAATGACCTGCATGGATAGTCAGAAGAGGATATGAGTGTGGACTATAGAGACTTTTTTATTGTAGTTTTTCACTTTATGATGTAATGTAACATTTATGAATGTATCTAGTGTTTCTAAGGCTACTAAACTAATCGGTCTTTCGAGACATGATCTTTTGTGATCATGCCAATGTAACGCAATAATGCACCAAATCTGGGTAACCGGGGTCAGGTTGTTACAGTTGGTATCAGAGGCAGTTTAGTACTAACCTTGGAAGCTATATTTAGATAAACTCTGATTAGAGCACATAGCCCCAAGATAGACTTTGAGGATTAGTATAGAAGAACTTCCAAGAATTTTGGTATTATAGAGATTTTATGAGTTTTCCGAGCAATAAATCCCCATCTGGATACGATCAGGTAGAGGCGGCTCTCGCACAGATGGACCTAGGGGTAAAACCCAAAAACACCGCTTTGAGATAGACTCGAACGGGAACCGGTGCATGACAATGGGCCTTGCTGCACTCTTGGTTACGAAACTCTTGGGCGATATGCTTAGGATAATTATCATTTTCATTAAAAACCATTATAAAGGGATTATGAGTACATACTTCCTCAAAGAAAACATTTTTATGATTATTGATTATATCCTTAAATAGTTCAATTTATGTTAAGTGTTTTATAAGTATGGAATTATGTTTTTTAATTCATAAACTAATCTATTTTATGCCATAGTTTAGAAATGGCGCCTAGTGGGAGGAATGGAAACCGTATCAATGCACGCACTCCGTGTAGGTATTTCCCTCCTGCTCAAGATAATTATTGTGGAGCTGGAGATACAACTGGTGCTGATCAACTTATTACCATACTGGGACAACTCACTCAGGTTATGAATAATAACCTTACTCATATGGAGCACTTTGATCTACAACGTGGATGATCAATGTTAGACCGCTTCATGAGACAACAACCACTAAAATTTAATGGGGGTACAAATCCATTAGTAGCTGAGCAATGGATAAACTCCTTAGAGAAAATATTCCACGCCTTGGGGTGTAACGAAAGGGAGAAAGTTGTCATTGATGATTACCGCCTCACTGGAGATGTCGATCAATGGTGGTCACGGATTCAAAACACAAAGGAAAATGAAGAAGTATCAAGTATGGAATGGAGGGAGTTTAAGGAAATTTTCTTATAAAAATACTTTCCACATGACCATCGAGCATATATGGAAAGGAAATTTTTGAGTCTGAGGCAGAAGGAGGATGAGAATGTCGCAATGTATGAGGCTAACTTTACAAGGTTAGCGAGGCATGCTGCAGATTATTTACGTAACCCAAGAAGTAATATTGATCGTTTCTTTGACGGGATAAAACCATTTCTCCATCGAGCTCTAGTATCACAATCTTTCTCAACATACGAAGATATAGTCTCGTGTGCTATCAAGACAGAAAAGGAATTCTCTAAGTCTTATGACAACAAAGTAAAGCATGATAAGAAGAGAACGGTGGAACAAGAGACAGATAAAGGGAAAAATGGAAAGAAGGATTTTCCATTATGAGATAATTATGGGAAGAATCACCCTGGTACTTGGCTAAAGGGAATGTGAGTTTGTTACAAATGTGGAGAAAAAGGTCACCAGACTCGTGATTGTAAGGGAAAGAAAGAGGCTATCAATGTTGAATACTACAATTGTAGGGAAATGGGGCATTATGCCAATGAATGTCCTAAGCGTCAGGGAAACTTACCTTAAAAATTCAAAGGGATCAAGGAAAATCTTATGGTGTTACTACAGTTGAAGTGGAATAATTAATGTATTGGTGCTTTTGGACTCAAGGAATATATTCTGGTTATAAGAATAATGTGATATATATAAGGATTGTACTGCAGTACTTATTGTTTTCATTAAGGTTTTAATATGATTAAGGTAATCATATTTTTAGTATGTGACAATAAGAGAAACTTTACATTGTTTGGGAAATCTGATGTTACAATTGATTTTGGAATTTAAGGACCTTTTAGAGAAAGTCTGGACGGAGGTATTTTGGATAACTATAAAGGTTGGAATGGATTAAGTTGAATTTCGGATAGTATTGTTTAAGGTTTAAACATTTATGAAGACTATTTTTGGAATATTATAATACTATAGTTTTAGGAAAAGGACAACCTGCAGGTTGGGGGATAACCCGTCACGTCGGACAAAGCTGCAGGAATCGAACCCACAACCATAGTGCGACAGGCCTTTATTACCTACCACTAGCCTACAAAAAGTCCCTGGTTATTACAAAATAGTTTTCCTAATCTAAATGGTATGTGGTAATATTTTGAACCTTATACAATTAGGATAAATAGAATATTTTTGAGTTCTGTTATCATTTGGAGTGAAAGATGGGTTCGTGGTAAAAATTTATTAATAAATGAAAGCCTACATGACAAGTAAGTATATTTCCTTACGTTCTTAGAAAATCTCTTAAATAAATTCCTCAACTTTAAAAAAGGTAACTTAAATCAAAAACGTTTTCGATTAACTTTTCCAACTGGGGATTCAATGACCGTTTAACCAATCACAAGTTTGTGATTTTCTTGTGGTTAACTTTCTCCTAATCCTGTTTTCTACAACTCTCCATCAGACCTTGATGGTTTTTTTTCTCCTCCATATCCATATTTTCATAGAATCCTAGTATGGGCTATCTCGGGTGACCTTTGTACTTCTCTTTCTTTCTTTTAATGTTATATTCTTATTAACCCTATTTCCGATGTGGGTTTTCCACAAAGGTATTTTCTATTTTCAACCTTTTATTTTTGAAGAAAATTTTCAAATTGCGAGGAAGAAATTTATTGAAGGAGGGGAGAATGTAACACCCCAAGCTTTCACGATACGCTTCTCTTTCAATAATGCAATAACTTGCATTGTACGCAAGTTTGAGATTCTAACACACCGCGACCAATCAAAGTAGCAGTTATGAATTGTAATACCCACTTTTTGAAATTATATAAATTTAATATTTCTAAATGGACATCATTTTTGTATTCGGAATATCGAAATTATCCTAAGTTGAATTTTTTGTAATTTTCTGAGAACTTCCAATTTTCTATGAATAGTGAAAAATACTTAAAACCACTTTTTTAATCAAAATAATTTGTAGTGATAAATTAAAATATTGAGTGGTTTTAATGTATAATTAGAATATATTTTTACCATTTTATCCAATGGTGGTCATTAGAATTAATTTCACTTTGAAACTGGACATAAACAATTGTCAATCTTTTGATATATATTGTTTCTTAAAAACACGCCATTTGTTGTGATAACGGGAATTAATTATAAAATTAATTAATGCAACTTATATTTTTAGAATTTAATAAAATATACATCATTTTTTAATTCAGAGTATCAATTATAGCTTAGGGTGAAATTTTGGCATTGTTCTGAAAAACTTCAATTTTTGATGAATAGTGAAACCACTATGTGGTAGTTAAAAAACTGATTTTTCGTTTAAATGAAACATTACCCCTTCTGTGATTTGATTTTCAAAAATCCGACATACATGGTTTTCATTAAGAAGTAAAATTTGGTTCAATGGGATTAAAATAATTTTTTGGTGAATAGTAATTTTTAAGTTTAATTAATCACGATTAAAGGTAATTAGTGTAATTTAAGGTAAAGATAATGTTATAATAATATGAAATGACCTTTACACTTTTCCTACCCCTATTGGATGAGTCATGGACGACCAATAAAATCCATGGGTCAACTTGGGGACCCCATGGAGCCACTTGGGTAAGAAAATGACATTAATAACTTTTTATTTAAAGTAAAAATAAAATTGTCACAAACATGATTTGTTTCACTAAAACAATTATTACATGGGGTTATATAAGTTAAATTTTCGACTATTAATATTCATTGTAAATATAAAACGATTTCTTACATCATGGTAATTTTTATATAATTTCTAGTTATTATATAAATTAAAATATTTATGACACCATGATGATGCGATGATTACCTCATTAATTAACGATTTAAATAAAATGAAAAGATAATGTAAAATATAAGACATAAACTTGTAAAAAACCTATTGGATGAGTATATTTCGAACCCTTATAACCTTATCCTAGAAATATATAAGTGTGGGACCTTTAAAATCTGAAACTCATTATATAATAAAGTAACATTTCATGACTTTCCAAGAGGGCCCCTCCTCTCCTCTTATAAAAGGCCCCCACCACTACCACCTTACTCACACCATCAAAGCCTTTTGGCTTGGCCAAACTCTGCCCAAATACTCTCTCAACTTCCCTCTCTTACTCTTAGAAGCATCACTTTGGGCAGATGTCTTCCCAAGGAAGCCTTTGGCTCAAATCAAAAAGAGTTACCCAATTTTAAGGTAATGTCTTCTCTTATGTTATTTTCTTTTATTTTGCTTCTCCAACCCCTTAAACTCTTTTTATTCATTTCTTTTGTAAGAACACCAGTATATTTAGTATACTAGGATGTTGTTATAAGAAGTATTCAAGCTACACTTACACACACCTACATCTAATGGTTAAATAACATACTGTTTCTGTGGATGGTGAATTTCTGCCTCACGAAACGATGATTGTTCAACACTCATATAACACCTTCAAAGGTGGACATTAAGATGTCACTATATTTATATATGATATATAATTTGTTTATGTTTTACTTAAGCTTATGTATTTTTCATTTATGGAATACCATTATGGTTTCTATTATGGGTAAAGGCGATATCCTCATTTTAGGAAGTGCGGACTACCGCCCCCTCAAAGTGATTTGAATCATTTATGTCATATGTGAGATGAATAAAGGATGGAGTAAATGATATTATTTATGATATTATACTGGAATTATAATACACCTTTATATAATTATGATTTCATTCCATTAAATATGAAATAGAAATGAAATTAGCGTTCATGCGTACGTACGGCTTACCGTCTCCATGAACGGTGCATTTCATTTCTTACATCAAAATGTTACGTAATATAATGAATGAATGTATATACTAGATATATATGAAATATATGATATCAAAATCATGAATATAATTCTGGATATATTGGATATCTCACCACATGAACAACTTGTAATTATAAGAAATTTGATTTTGACTCAAGTACCAAAGATCGACAAAATGACTGTTATTAACTTAAATAATTATATAATGTTCATAACATGGTAATAAGTGATATAAAAGGAATAATGAACATGAAAAATGTTCTTAAGAAAATATATATTAACTCTAGTTTATTATTCATGAGATTAAAGAACAGTCGAGTGAAGTCGGACACGAGGTAAGGGAATTTCTTAACCCAATTTCCAATCTTTGGGTTAATCTCCTACTTTCAAATTATGTCATGATATTATTATGTCCTATCTCGTATTTATACATTATTTATGTGTATTTATAGTAAATACTAATAATATATCTATTTTATTTAAAAATGATATTTGTAAGGACTTCATCTTAATCTTATTTCACTGAGGAATATTTGGTTTTAGACACAACTTTCATTTATACGGTGTATAAACCCCTTTGAATTTTACTTTTATTCAAAAGGAATCTATTTATATGAAGAGTTTTTACTAAATTACAAAAGGAATGTTTTCTCTTACGTATGCGGTGACAATGACTTCTCTGCCGCCGTGACTATTATTTGAGTTTCGGCTTCCTCTATAATCCATAACATTCTTTTTGAAAGAAAAATAAATAACATGTTTTACTTTTCTTTTATTTTGGTATTGAAAATGGTTTTGATAGAGTTTTTATTATATCAATGTGTTGTATTGATATCTTTTTATTGAAGTGTGGAAATCTTATGTTTCCTTTATGTATGTTTTATGTGATACAATTATGTTATGGTTTATGATATGACCTGTTCATACGAGGAATGCATTGGACTTAATAAGTGACGGGTGGAGCTCGCTAAAGCCTCTCGATGCATCGGTAGGTCTCATGAGACAAACTAGTGTCTTGGCATGAGGCCTTGACAAAATCTTATATTTAGTCTTGGCACGAGGCCTTGGCTAAATGGTTATGATAGTCTGGAATTATGCATTACATCATTATGAAAGTGGTTGTTGATATTGCATGTGATTATTCGACTAGTAGAATATCCATGTGGCTAAGTAAATGGCATTATTTAATTTTATTTTTGCCATATTATGCTGAAGTTCAAGTTTGAAAAGGCTTTTGTTTTAGTTATACATTTCCTTAAATGCTAATGATTATTTATGTAAGCTTCCGCAATATTGTTATCCTCTCTGAGCATCTGAGCTCACCCTTTTAAATGTTTTAATATTTTCCAGGATGTGAAGAAGTATTTTATGAATGACCTGCAGGGATAGTCATAAGAGGATATGAGTTTGGACTATGGAGACTTTTTTATTGTAGTTTTTCACTTTATGATGTAATGTAACATTTATGAATGTATCTAGTGTTTCCAAGGCTACTAAACTAATAGGTCTTTCGAGACTTGATCTTTAGTGGTCATGCCAATGTTACGCAATAATGCACCGACTCTGGGTAACTGGGGTCGGGGCGTTACACATAATGACTTGATGATAGTCTTAAGATCTAGATACTTATTGCAAAGATCATAGGGTTGGGGATGAGTCTAAGAAGAGTTGAATAGGGATCAAAATAATGATAAAAACTATAAACTTTTATTTCTTTATTATTATTAAAATATTATTTCATTTATTAAACATTAAACTATTATATATCATTGTTTTATTAATCTTTTATTAGAATTATGATAGTATTTATAACTGAAATAAGTAAAAAATTATTATGTCATATATTACAATACAATTTTTTTTAAAATAAAACCATATCAAATCATATTACCTTAAAATTAATAACAATAAAAACAATATGAAGATCTATATATTACAATAAGATTTATAGCACCATTTATAGTACAAAGAATTATCTTACACATGAAGATGTATTCTTAATGGGATTCATTTGTGAAATTTAAATAACATTTTCCAAAAATTTATGGAAACAAACTCAACTCTAGTGCTTGTGTCTCTTCTTGGTTGTCTCCACACCCCTTATCCATTACCTACCAAATTAGAGCATGAAAATATCTTATAAATCACTAAGTGAATATTCTTCACCCATGTTGTGGCCGGAATAAATCTCTTGAAAACCTTAATTATAAATTTAGGTGGGGAAAAAACCTCATCATATAATATATTATGGGATACCTGCCTCTTAGTGGCTATTCTACATTGGATGCAGCTCATTCTCGGTCCTATTTTTATATGTTATAGAGCTTTGTCAGTGAAGAATTCACCGTCATTCAATCTCCTCATATGGTTTAGTGAAGGTATCGATTTTTGTTTTTGGACCCATTTCTATTTTATTTCATACCCATATGAATCTACTTACCCTTGGTTTCCTCTTCCATTTTTTTCATTCTCCTTCACACATGACCCCTTATTGGTCGGGTGCAATGGATTCTGTGATGTTTTAGACTATGTTGGAGGCTACAATGGTGATATATATGTCACGGAACACTTTTGGCTTGGTGGTAATATTTTTGGTGTCTCGACTATGATGGAGGACTCTATAAATTTTCTAGTTGAGGTTTTTGGATGGTCTAGTTATGGTGTTGCAGTGGAATTTGATGAAGTTGATTCTTGCTGGTGTCTGGGTTTTACTCTTCTTTTTTGGTTTCATTTGGTTTCTATTCATCAGATTATATCACTACAACCTCTCTGGTGACCCTTATCTAGGTTCCGATGTGGTGTTTCATGTGGATACCAGTGGTCCCATGGCACAGTGATGAGATGGGTGTCATGGGTAGTGTACAGAGTGGTGATGGGATGAGTGTGCATGGGAGTCGCTTCATAAGGCTATCACAAGATTTAGAGATGATCCGCATGATTATGTTGTAGGGTGTTTGGTGATTGGGGTATGTGCATGGTGGTGATGGTCAGGTTCATGTGGCCTGTTGCGTTCCCTCAGATTTTTGGGATGGGTCTGGTCTTGGGTTGGGCTCCTTGGATGGACCAGTTTTTCTTGTTTTGTATGGTGTTTCTGTTGGGGCTCGCTGCCTCACATACTTTTTTGTTTATCATAGAACCATAAAGTGAATTTATTTGGAAAATAAAAAAAATTTGGTGGTAGAGTGTATTTTACGTTAATTATCATTTCCTAGAAACCATTATGTGCTAAAAATTTCAATATAACTGAAAAAAAAATAAAAAACATATCAATGAATAAAATAAAAAAATCAATATTTTAAAAAAGAATATATGTCTTATTATATCCTCATAAAACATGTTATATTGATAATCATAGAATGTAATGACATTGAACTTGTTCTGATCTAACCATAAATATTTCGAATGATATTTTTATGAATTTAAGTTTTATTTTATAGGATTATATATTAATATGGATAAAAATATTCAATGTATTGGTAAGAGAAAAATGAAACAAATATAAGACACCTCACATTTAAGTTATCATATGACACATCACATTTAAGATAATGATATAAACATTAAATTTGTGTATAGAAATGACAAGTATTGGAGATGAATGTTCTAAATACAATCATTATAAATAAATTATAGTAGGTGATTCAACACATGAAATATCATATTTAAGTCATCATTTATCTTTTTGTTGATTATTTCCAATAAATATATAAAAAAATATGGATGATAATTTTATCGTAAAAGTGATAGAGTATTTATTTGGGTATATTTAGATTTAATTAGGAAGAATTTTGAAGTTCCTTGATTCAATTTGTTGCGTATGGAAAACAAATATTTACTTTTGTTGAAAAATAATACTTTTAGACTTCTTTATTATATTCCTAATCCTGAAGTAAAGTGTATGAGTGGAGCTACATACAAAAGAGACATATATGATATAGATAAAGATGTTGTGATGAAATACTTAGGCAATGCAGCTTGAAAACATTGATTTAACTTTAGATAATATTAAATATTAACATATTTATGATGAATTTAGGGGTATAAAGCCACATTAGATTGATAAATATTGAATAATTAAAAAAATGAATCATTATTTTCAAAATATTGATAATTTATTTTACAAGGAATTTTTTAGTAGATGGAGTGACCATGTATTTAAGTATATAAAAAATTGATTGCAATGTTTGTTTCATTATAATAGATAGTGAATGCTATAATCATATAATGACTTCTCCGAAACATAGGAATTTACATAAAAAAATGTTTCATGATGGGATATTTTTTCAAGTTTTTTGTTGTCATATTTAAATTTTATTGTGAAATATAGTTTAAGATATTGATAATATATTCAATGGTATGAGGTATATAAAACCAATTCTTGATTAAAATTTAAAAATTTTATCAAATAGTTGGAAAAAGTTTAGTTAAATGTAATAAAGAATTTATGAGTTTATGGATATAAAATATGGAATTACACTTATTTTATACTTGATAATGTTATGCACATAATATAAATGTTCATATATTGTGGGTAATAAGATCATAATTTTCATATATTTACACTTTTTAAGGATGAAAGAGATAAAGTGGATACAATTAAATAGTGTTTTAATCCATTTTATAACATCACACATATTTTTCACTACCAATAATTCAACATCTTTTTTAAGTTAATTTTAAATGTTATATTTTCTTAAAATAAGTATAAAAAATTCTACCTATTTAATGGTTTATATGGTTATGTACATGATGTGAAAATCACAATATATTGGGATGATTATATTTTGATAATTCCATTTAGTTTTTGTTTTATATCTAAGGATCAAGCTAAGATTTATTGAGTATTGTTATAGTGAAATATATGATGCATTTTATTTTTATTTTCATGTTGATAATGGTAGCCTCTATTACATTTGTATGAGTATTATAGGCAAGACTCCTTTACTTTTCAAACGTCTCATGTTGGAAAATATTGATAGAACAAATTTAACTTTATTTGGAAAGTTTACATGGATTGTTATGATGAATATTAAAAATACTTAAGTATAAAATCTATTTTAGTGACTAAAAAAATATTATTTTAGTTTCCTTAAAATAGAAAAATTCAATATAAGTGTTGATTTTTTAATTTTAATTTTTTTGGATTAAAATTTATATAAGGTGGACTCAATTTTATATTGAGAATCCTGCACCAACTTCCCCCCACTAGAAGCAAAGTCACTAGAACCACATTGGAAAAATTTGGTTTATAAAGTAATTCTTCTAAACATAAATGTATTGAATAAAATAAGAAATAATCACCTTAATAATCACACTGATTCACACTAATCTAGAATATTCAATCACTACTCACATAACATTCAAGAAAACATAAGAGATAATAGAATAAAGTAAAGGCACAAGATGATTTTCATGGTTTATAATTTGTGTCCTACATCTATGAAATAAGCACTATGTCATTTCATTTCATTAGAAATAAAAAATATTCTTACAATCATAGTGATTTTATATCCACATAGATCACTAAAATCAATGATCATACAACACATCAACATGTGGTCCCACCCACCTTTTATAGCGAGTTCCATATGATCTACCAGTTGCACCAACCTTCAACTTCAACGATGATCTATATTTTGGATTTAGTGACTATAGATTCCCTATAGAAATCCTCATATTGATTTAATTTATTCAGTAAATCAAACACTTTACCTCCATATTCCTATATAACTATAGGCTTGTTACTCCTTCTAGTGAACTTAGGACCTAACAGCATAAATCACATCAGAAGATTTACATATTCTATTCAATATACTGAACCACTGAAGTCACTTATTTCTACTTCCTTCATTTTACTATGACTGTATTCCAAATTCACTCCTTTCTATTGACTGAATTAGGGACTTTAAGAGGCTTCACCATCATAATGATTACAAGTTTGTCTTCCTGATTTTTTATCCATTATTGTTTCTAGAATGGATTCTAAATCAGTTTTCAATTTATCGAAGAGAATGATTTATCATTGAAAGGATACGAAGTTAGAAAATTATACACATATTGATATGTTTAGAAGATTCTTATTATACAAACATCTTATAATCCTATTTTTTCTCATTTTTTTGATAGGTAAAATTTGATTTATTTATTTTATTAAAAACATGTGAATTTATTTATATAAGTTTCAAATATATCATGATTTATGTTATTAATAATGTTTGTGAAAGTTTAATTAATGATTAAAATGATTTGTATTGTTATATGAAATTATAATTAATTTACTATTGTTTTATATTCATTGTTATTTCATTTTGATAATGTAACACCTCTATTTTGGGGTACACAATTTTTTATTATCATAACCCTCTCCCACAAAAGATATCGCAATGAAGGGAGAGAGATAATGACCCCTCGAGTCCTACTCTAGTTGGCTCAGTATTGGTGATTAGACAATGAATGAGGCTAATATTCATGGGTAATAAATATAATATTCATGTTCATTATTATTTATAAACACCATTTTAGTGCATTTTACACTTTGAACATTATTTCATAATATAATTGTGATTCATTCTTAAAATTCACTGTTACATGGTACATTTTTAACATAATTTAAAGTACCCAATGATATTGATTTTATTTTCATATTTTATTTTCAGGATTCTAATTACATTGGTAACAATTCATACTTTTGGAGTACTTGATGATTCATATAGAAAGACCAACAAAGTTGGCCTTGAACAAATTTTTTTTGGGTGAACTGAACTGGACAAAATGTAACACCCCAAGCTTCAATGGTATGCTTCTCTTTGAATAATACAGTAGTGTGTGTTGTATGCAACTTCGAGATTCTAACATGCCGCGACCAATCAAAGTAGCCGTTATGAATAGTAATACCCACTTTTTGAAATTATATACATTTTATCTTTCAAAATGGACTTTATTTTTGGATTTGTAATATCGAAATTATCCTAGGATGAAATTTTGGTACTTTTTGGATAAGTTTTATATTTTGATGAATAGTGAAAATTACTAAATTTTTATTAAAAACAACTTTTTTAATCGAAATAATTAATAGTGATAAATTATTAATTTGAGTGGTTTTAAAGTATATTTAGAATATATTTTTAACATTTAATACAATGTTGGTCATTGGAAATAATTTCACAATTAAACCGGACATAAACAAGTATCAATCTTTGGATAGTTATTATTTCTTAAAAACACGCTTTTTGTTTTGACAACAGGAATTAATTTTAAATTAATTTCTGCCACTTCTGTGTTTTAAAATTGGAAAAATGGATTCCATATTTTGAATCAAGATATCCAAATTGTGTAAATAGGTAGTTTACTTTTTATACATTTTGAATAATTACTTCGGTAAATATTTTATTTAACATGGTTAAAGGGTAAATCCGGTAAATAAGGGTAAAACAATAATATTATAATAATAATAAATTACCCGAAAACATGTCCTAACCTTATTGGTGGATAAATGTACGACCATAGGAATCTTTGGGTCGATTTTGGGACCCCATGGAACCACTTGTAGGTGATAGGGACACTTTATATTAATTAAGTTAAAGTAAATACAAAAAACACATAAGCATATATCTTTTAGAAAAACAATTTTAACATAGGGTTATATATGTTATATTTTCGACTATAAATATTAATTATAGATATAATAAGATTTAATACATTATGGTATTTTATTTATAATTTTTATACATTAAATAATTTAATTTATTTATGATACAATGATGATGTATTAATTACCATATTAATGAAATATTAAGATAATTGATATTATAAATACCCATGTAAATGTAATTTGAGACTTTTTATAAATTACAATACTTTTCTAGGATAATATGACATATTATTATTATTTAGATAATTTTTTGTCAAATTAATAATGCTGTTATGAATTTATCAAAAACAAAATACCCTATAGTGTCAAAATTGACATAAAAGAGTTTTAAAAAATATATTATATTATTAATTTATATTAAATTCATAAAAATATAAGGTTAGGCCAAGAGTGTTATATCAAGATAGGTGTATCATTAATTTACCACTTGGGGGTCACTTGGAGGTATATAGTATGTTTATTAACTATATAATATAAAAATACCAAGTGACAAGGTAAGTGTCAAACTAATTAACTAAGAGTCAAAACTAAAAGATAAGGTTAATATAATGACCCAAACCTGTCTAAAATCGATTGGTTGAGTGGTTTTCGACCCATACCCACCTTAAAATTTAAATAATCTACTTTGGAGACATTAGAAACTGAACATAAATTTATTATAAAATAATATTTCAAGATTTTCCTAAGGTGACCCTCCTCCCCCTTATAAAAGGACACCACTTCTAACCAATTTTTCACACATTAAAAGAATTTTGTCTCAGCCAAACCCTGCCCAAATAATCTCTCAATTTCCCTCACTTCAACCTAGAAGCATTAGTTTGACCATAAATCCAACCAAAGGATCCCTTTTTGATCAATTCAAAAGGAAGAACCCGAAGAAGAGGAGGTTAACATACCATCGACTAAGGAAAAGTACAAGAATAAGTGTTAAAGTCATTTATACCCTTGTTTGAATTTTTATAAGAATTTTATAAAGGAATATTTTCGTCGTTTTCTAAACAAGGTCCTTTTTAAACTTTTCGACAGAATTAAGGTAAGAATGTCTCTTTTTTAACTTATACGGCGGGTGAGGATATTTTCCACTGTTATAAAATCTTCAAAGCTTCCCTTAAAAGCTTCTAAGAATATTTTCAAAGTAAAAGTTTTATTTTATAATTATGTGACTTTTCAATGATTTCAAAAAAAGAGATATTTCTCTCAAATAGTTTTTATTTTATCTATGTCAACATCCTTTGATGTATTTTAATCTTATTTGAAGTTTATTTATTATGATACAAATCTTCCATATTGTATTGAAGGTTTTGTGATATGTTTGACTGTGGATGTGTTATTTTTATACCATTCATAGTTTATGGAGAAAGTATTTACATTTTGTATGCTAGTTTTAATACGAATTTTTATTTTATGTTTAGACCTGTTCATATGAGGAATGCATTAGACATAATAAGTGACGAGTGGAGCCCGCTATGGCTCCTCGATGCATCGGTTGGTCTCAGGAGACAAACTAGTGTCTTGGCACAAGGCCTTGAAAAAATATTATTTGTAGTCTTGGCATGAGGCCTTGGCTATGTGGTTATGATAGTCTGACATTATGCATTCCATCATTATGAAAGAAGTTATTGATATTCCATGGGATTATTTGACTAGTAGAATATCCATGTGAATAATTAAATGGAATTATTTCATTTTATTTTTTTCATATTATGCTGAAGTTCAAGTTTAAAAGGCTTTTGTTTTAGTTATACATTGCCTTAAATGTTTATGCTTATTTATAAAAGTTTCCACTATATTGTTATCCTTACTGGGCATTTGAGATCACCCATTTCTATGTTTTATTTTTCCCAGGATGTGAAGAAGTATTTTATGAATGACCTGCAGGGACAATATAAGGGGAAATTAGTGTGGAGACAAGATTTTGTTGTAGTTTTCAATTTATGATGTAATGTAAACCATATGAATGTATCTAGTGTTTCCAAGACTATTAAATTAATCGGTCTTTCGAGACTTGATCTTTCTTGTGATCATGCCAATGATATGTACTAATGCACCGACTCTGGGAATCTGGGGTCGGGGCATTATAGTTGGTCTCAGAGGAAGTTTAGTACAAACCTTGGAAGCTAGATTTAGATAAACTCTCATTAGAGCACAAAGACCTAATATGGACTTTTAGGATTAGTATAGAAGAACTTACTAGAATTTTGGTATTGTAGATATTTTTTGAGTTTTCCAAGAAATAAATCCCTGTCTGGATATGAGTAGGTAGAGGTGGCTCTAGCACAAATGTACCTAGGGGTAAAACCCGAAAACACCGCTTTGAGCTAGACTCAAATGGGAACTGGTGCACGACAACGAGCCTTGCTGCACTCTTGCTTATGACACTCCCGGTGGATATGCTTAGGATAATTCTCATTTTCTTTATGAACCATTATGAAGGGTTTATGAGTATATACATCCTCAAAGGAAATTTTTTTTATGATTATGGATTATATCCATAAACTGTTCAATTTATGGTAAGTGTTTTACAAGTATGGAATTATGTATTTTGATTTATAAAATGATCTAGTTTATGCCATTGTTTAGAAATGGTGCCTAGTGGAAGAAATGGAAACCATATCAATGCACACACTCCATATAGGGATTTCCCTCCTGCTCAAGATAATTATAGTGGAGCTGATGATATAACTAGTGCTGATCAGCTTATTACCATACTGGGACAACTCACTTAAGTTATGAATAATTACCTTACCCGTTTGAAGCACCTTGATCCCCAACGTGGAGGATTAATGTTAGATTTATTCATGAGTCAACAACCACCAACATTCAATGGGAGTACAAATCCATTGGTAGCTGAGAAATAGATAAGTTCCCTAGAGAAAATATTTCAGGATTTGGGGAGTAGTGAAAGGGAAAAAGTTATCATGGCAGTTACTGCCTCACTGGAGATGTTGATAAATGGTGGCCATTGATTAAAAACATGAAGACAGATGATGAAGTATCAAATATGGAATGGAGAGAGTTCAAAGATCTGTTTTTAGAAAAATACTTTCCTCGTGACCATCGAGCAGATATGGAAAGGCAATTTCTGAGTCTGAGGATAATGGTGGATGAGAATATCGCAAAGTATGAGGATAACTTTACAAGGTTAGAAAGTTATGCTGTAGATTATATACGTAACCCAAGAAGTAATATTTATGGTTTCTTTGATTGGTTAAAACCATTTCTTCATCGAGCATTAGTATCACAATCCTTCTCGTCCTACGAAGACATTGTCTCATATGCTATCAAAAAAGAAAAGGAATTCTCTAAGTTTTATGACTTTAAATAAAAGAAAGAGAAGAAGAGAACTACTGATCAATCTTGAAATGGAAATAAGGGGAAGAATGGAAAAGTTGAAAATCCATCCTACAGTAAATGTGGGAAGAAACACCCCGGTAATTTCTTAAAATGAATGAGAGTCTGTTACAAGTGTGGTGAAAAAAGCCACCAAGCTCATGATTGTAAGAGAAATATAGTTGCTGTCAATGTGGAATGCTATAATTGTAGAGAGATGGGAAATTATGAAAATGAATGTCCTATGCATCAGGGGAACTTGTGTTAGAAAAGGCCAAGGGATCAAGGCCAAGCTTATGCTATCACTACTGCTGAGGTAGAAGCTCCGAAAGACGTGGTGGCAGGTAATTTAATGGTTTCCTCAAGTTTAGAAAATGATTTATTTGATTCTAGATCATCACATTGTTTCATATCTTCCCAGTTTTCTAAGAAAATTAGATATTTCCAATTTGATTTAACAAACGAGTTGTCAGTTAAAACTCCAAAGGAAAGTATCATTGCAACAAAGTTTTGTGAATCAGTCCCCATTAGAGCACATAAATGTTCTTTATCTACTTATCTCATTCTCAGACTTATGATTGTGTTTGATATAATCCTCGGTATGGATTGGGTTTCAGACCATGATGTGAAGATTTATTGTAAGAAGAAGGAGGTTATGATTTTTGATGATGATGATAAAGAACACCTTATTTTTAGAGCAGAATCGTCACCTCCTAATTCTTATCTAGATCCACCCCCAGTAGATCAACTAAATTAAATTATCGGGGAGGAAGAGAATGAAATAACTGTGGGTGAGGAAAGGAATGTACAAATAGAGGATGTACCTATTGTGAGAGAATATGTAGATGTGTTTCCGGAAGATTTACCTGGACATCCTCTAGGACGAGAAGTTGAGTTTTCCATTGAATTAATTCCTGGATCAAGGCCTATATCAAAGACCCCTTATAGAATGGACACTGTGGAATTAGTTGAATTAAATAAACAACTAGCGGAATTGAGTAATAGGGGATTTATTCACCCTAGTTTTCTCCATGGGGAGCCTCTTTTCTTTTTGTTAAAAAGAAATATGGATCTATGAGGTTATGTATCGACTACAGGGAGATCAATGCTATAACAATAAAGAACAAGTATCTCCAACCTCGTATTGATGATTTATTTGACCAACTGCATGGAGATCAATACTTTTCAATGATTGAACATCGATCTGGATACCATCAGTTCTGTGTGAAGAAGGAAGACATCCCGAAGACAACATTTCAAACCAGTTACGGGCATTACGAGTTCACAGTAATGCCTTTTGGGATGACTAATTCACCCTATGTATTCATGGATCTAATGAATAGAGTTTTCAAGGAATATCTCAATGATTTTGTGGTGGTATTTATTGCTGATATCTTGGTATACTCAAAATGATACAAAGATCATGAAAATCACTTGCGCATTATCCTGAAGACTCTGAGAAGACATAAATTATATGAGAAGTTTAGAAAGTGTGAATTCTGGTTTCAGGAGATTTCTTTTCTTGGCCATATTGTCTCTAAAGATGGAATCTCTGTTGATCCTTCTAAGACCAAGGCAATCCTAGAATGGCCAGAACCTACGAGTATAACTGATGTACACAGTTTTATTGGTTTAGCAGGTTATTATCGACGTTTCATCCACAATTTTGCCTGATTGGATAACACATTAACAAAGCTCACACGTAAAGGGGTTAAATTTGTTTGGACAAAAGAGTGTGAAGAATGTTTTGAATAACTTAAGATAAGATTAGTCAATTCTCTTATATTGAATCTACCATCGGGGAATGGTGGGTTCGTTATTTATTGTGATGCATCGAAGAAAGTACTTGGTTGTGTCCTTATGCAGAATGATAGGGTTATTGCCTATGCATCACGACAATTGAAAATTCATGAGAAAAACTATCCTACTCATGATCTCGAGTTAGAATCTGTGATATTTTCTTTGAAGATATGGAGACACTACCTCTATGGTGAAAAATGTGAGATTTATACTAATCACAAGAGTTTGAAGTATATTTTATCACAAAAATAACTCAACACGAGGCAAAGGAGATGGATTGAATTACTCAAGGATTATGATTGTACGATACACTACCACCTGAGGAAGGAAAATAAGGTGGCATATACTTTGAGCAGAAATGATCAGGGAGTTTTGAACAACATGAGAATTGAAAGGGATCCAATTTTCAAGGATCTAGTGAAGATGGACATGGGAATAACCAAGGAAGGTGAAACATCAGTGATTCTTCAAATGGTTTCCAAACCATGTTTACTAGAAAGGATTAAGATTTCTAAGACCGATGATGAAGAATTTCAAAAGAAGATTAAGGCTGTGAATGATGGGAGATTGAGAGACTTTGTGTATGAAGAAGGAATTTTGAAATTCGGGAAGATACTTTGTGTTCCCGATATACCTGATTTAAAAAGGGAATTGTTAGATGATGCTCATAGTTCCAATTTCTCTAAAAACCCTGGGATCACCAAAATGTATAGAAATTTAATGGAACATTTTTGGTGGAACAACATGAAGAGGGAGATTGCTGATTTTGTGTCAAGATGTATGGTTTGTCAACCAGTGAAAGCTGGAAGGAAACAACCTGGAAGAGTCATGAAACATCATCCCATACCTGAGGGAAAATGGGATAATATCACTATGGACTTTGTCATGGGACTACCAAATACTCCTTGAAGAAATGATGCAATATGGGTCGTTGTTGATCGTCTTACCAAGTCAGCACATTTTCTTGCTATAAGGGATGATTTACTACTTGAACGTCTAGTAAGACTATATATTAATGAAGTTGTAAGACTTCATGGAGTACCCATATTGATTGTTTTGGATCGAGATCCCCTTTTTAATTTGAGATTATGGAAGAGTCTTCCGAAGGCCTTGGATACCGAACTTCATTTGAGCACTACATACCACCCTCAAACAGATGGACAATCGGAACGGACTATTCAAACCTTAGAAGACATGTTGAGATCTTACTCACTTGACTTTCAGGGTATGTGGGATCAATATTTACCTCTGGTAGAATTTTCCTATAACAATAGCTTCCATTCAAGTATTCAGATGGCACCATATGAAGCGTTATACAGAAAGAGATGTCGCACACCAACCTGTTGGGATGACATTGGAAAAAGAAAACTTGTAGGCCCAGAACTGGTGGATGAAACAATGTAAAAGGTGAAGGTAATCCAAAACCACATTAAAGCAGCTCAAAGTAGGCATAAGAGCTATGCTAACAACCGAAAAAAGGATTTGGAATTTCAGGTGGGAGATTATGTTTTCATGAATGTATCTCCATGGAAGGGAGTTATACGTTTTGGAAAGAAAGGTAAATTGAGTCCCAGATACATCGGTCCTTTAGAAATTCTAGAATGAATTGGGGCTGCAGCTTACCATTTGGCAATGCTGTCAAATCTCTCCAAAGTTCACGATGTGTTCCACGTATCACTATTGAGAAAATACATGCCTGAAACAACGCATGTACTCACCTATGAGAAATTAGAACTGGAACCCGATGTATCTTATTTCTACAATCCCATCAGGATTCTTGATATGAGAGAACAAGTACTAAGTAACTGGACGACTCCTCTGGTAAAAGTTCTATAGAGAGACCATAAAATGGAAGAGGCAATGTGGGAACCCGAGGAACTTATGATAAAGAACCACCCGAGTCTTTTTATGTAGTAATATTCTAGAAATTTAGAGGAAGGAATTATTTGAAGGAGGGGAGAATGTAACACCCCAAGCTTCCACGGTATGCTTCTCTTTGAATAATACAGTAGCGTGTGTTGTACGCAACTTTGAGATTCTAACATGCCGCGACCAATCAAAGTAGCTATTATGAATAGTAATACCCACTTTTTGAAATTTTATACCTTTTATCTTTCAAAATGGACTTAATTTTTGGATTTGGAATATTGAAATTATCCTAGGATGAAATTTTGGTACTTTTCGGATTACTTTTATATTTTGATGAATAGTGAAAATTACTAAATTTTTATTAAAAAAAACTTTTTTAATTGAAATAATTAATAGTGATAAATTATGAATTTGAGTGGTTTTAAAGTATATTTAGAATATATTTTTACCATTTAATACAATTTTAGTCATTGGACATAATTTCACAATTAAACCGGACATAAAGAAGTATTAATATTTTGATAGTTATTATTTCTTAAAAAAACGTTTTTTGTTTTGACAGCGGGAATTAATTTTAAATTAATTTCTGCCACTTCTGTTTTTTAAATTTGAAAAAATGGATTCCATATTTTGAATCAGGATTTCCAAAATTTTGTAAATAGATAACTTTCATTTTTAGACATTTTGAATATTTACTTTGGTAAATATTTTATTTACCATGGTTAAAGGGTAAATCCGGTAAATAAGGGTAAAAAAATAATATTATAATAATAATAAATTACCCTAAAACGTGTCCTAACCTTATTGGTGGATACATGTCTGACCATGGGAATCGTTGGGTCGATTTTGGGACCCCATAGAGCCACTTGTAGGTGATAGGGACACTTTATATTAATTAAGTTAAAGTAAATAAAAAAAAGACAGAAGAATATATCTTTTATAAAAACAATTTTTACATAGAGTTATATATGTTATATTTTCGACTAAAAATATTCATTATAAATATAAAAATATTTCCTACATAACTGTATTCTATTTATAATTTTTAGACATTAAATAAGTTAATTTATTTATGACACAATGACGATGCAGTAATTACCGTAGTAATGAAAGATTAAGATAATTGAAATTATAAATACCCAAATAAATGAAATTTGAGACTTTTTATAAATTCCAATAATTTCATAGGTTATTATGACATATTATGATTGTTTAGATAAATTTTTTTCTAAGTAATAATTCTGTTATAAATTTATCCAAAACAGAATACCCAATAGTGTCAAAATTGACATAAAAGAGTTTTTAAAACAAATATTATATTATTAATTTATATTCAATTCCTAAAAATCTAATGCTCAGCCAAGAGACTTATATCATGATAGGTGTATCATTAATGTACCCCTTGGGGGTCTCCTGGAGGTATATAGTAAGTTTATTAACTATATAATATAAAAATACAAAGTGACATGGTAAGTGTCAAACTAATTAACTACGAGTTAAAACTAAAATATAAGGTTAATATAATGACCCAAACCTATCTAAATTCTATTTGTTGAGTGGTTTTAGACCCATACTCACCATAAAATTTAAATAATCCACTTTTGATCCATTAGAAACCGAATATAAATTTATTATAAAATAATATTTCTAGATTTTCCTAAGGTTCCCCTCCTCCCCCTTATAAAAGGACACCACTTCTAACCAATTATTCACACATTCAAAGCCTTTTGGCTCCGCCAAACCCTACCCAAATACTCTCTCAACTTCTCTCACATCAACTTAGGGGCCTTATTTTGATCAGAAATCCAACCTAATGAGACCTTTTTGATCAAATCAAAAGGAAGAACCCGAAGAAGAGGAGGTTAACGTAACATCGACTAAGGAAAAGTACAAGAATATGGGTTAAAGTAATTTATACCCTTGTTTGACTTTTTATAAGATGTTTATAAAGGAATATTTCCGTCGTTTTCCAAAAAAGGTCCTTTTTTACCTTTTCGACAGAATTAAGGTAAGAATGTCTCTTTTTTAACTTATACGACGGGTGCTGCTATTTTTCGCCGTTATAAAATTTTCGAAGCTTCCCTTACAAGATTTTAAGAATATTTTCAAAGTAAAAGTTTTATTTTATAATTAGGTGCCTTTTAAATGATTACAAAAAAAGCGATATTTCTCTCAAATAGTTTTGACTTCATCTATGTCAACATCCTTTGATGGATTTTAAGATTATTTGAAGTTTATTTATTATGATACAAATCTTACATATTGTATTGAAGGTTTTGTGATATTTTTTACTGTGGATGTGTTATTTTTATACCGTTCATGGTTTATGGAGAAATTATTGACATTAATATGCTAGTTTTAATATGAATGTTTTTTTAAGGTTTAAACCCGTTCATATGAGGAATGCATTGGACTTAATAAGTGACGGGTGGAGCTCAATATAGCTCCTTGATGCATCTGTAGGTCTCATGAGACAAACTAGTGTCTTGGCACAAGGCCTTGACAAAATATTATTTTTAGTCATGGAACGAGGCCTTGGCTATGTGGTTATGATAGTCTGGCATTATGCATTCCATCATTATGAAAGTGGTTATTGATATTCCATGTGATTATTCGACTAGTAGAATATCCATGTGAATAAGTAAATGGAATTATTTCATTTTATTTTTTGCATATTATACTGAAGTTCAGGTTTATAAGGATTTTGTTTTAGTTATAAATTGCCTTAAATGTTTATGCTTATTTTTAAAAGTTTCCGCTATATTGTTATCCTTACTGGGCATTTGAGCTCACCCATTTCTATGTTTTATTTTTCCTAGGATGTGAAGAAGTATTTTATGAATGACATGTAGGGATAGTACAAGGGGATATGAGTTGGGAGACAAGATGTTGTTGTAGTATTCAATTTATGATGTAATGTAAACTTTATGAATGTATCTAGTGTTTCCAAGACTACTAAACTAATTGGTCTTTCGAGACTTTATCATTCTTATGATCATGACAATGATATATACTAATGCACTGACTCTGGGAATCTGGGGTTGGGGCATTACACAGAAGCCCAATAAAACTACTGTAGCGGCCAATATACAATCCCACTAATTCTGAAAATTGAACTAAATATGGATGAAATCATGGGGAACATTTCATTAAACAGTGGAAAAATCTAATTACGATGTTTTAATGGAGTGCCAGGCAGCCCAAGTTGGAGATGAAATTTTAGGCCAAATTCTGTGGCCCAAAAAAAATAGCCCACCAAATTTAATCATATCTCGGAAACAAAAAATTAATTAGGGATGAAAATTTACAAGACGTTATTAAAAATTTAGGGATGCATTTTCTTCTCCTATGGACCACCCTAATTCGGCCAAATAGAAGGTAATTTAGACGGATCTATTTGATGGATGATTGCTGGATACAACTTTGGGTCAAGGGTGGAAAAGTCTTCTCTCCCTTACTTTCCACCACCCTAGGCCTACCACCATTAATTGAGGAGACATGGATAGATAGGTGCTTGACCAAAGTCTCCTAATATTTCTATTTAAGGAAGTGGTATTGGAGGATTTATTGTTCTTGTATGATTTCTTTCATTGTAATGTTATGCTGCCACATTTCCTTTGTAATGTTATTAATCAATTGTAAGTTGTTTTAATTCATCTTAGTTTCATAATAAAAGTTATTATTATACTATTATTTGGTTATTCTCCATATCACTTTGATACCGTTGCCTCATGTTGTGAATTTATTCACACCAAACCTTATGAAATTATTCACACAACGGTGGAGTGATCATTTCCTTTTTATTGTTTTCTTTACTTCTTCAATTCCTCCCTCATGAGTCTACTTCCCACTTCCATTGAAACCATAGCATCAATGGAGGGATAACCCACTTATATGTTGATAAAAGGGAGTATCAAGGGGATATATTGGATATTATTTATCACCCCATTAGTGTCTAATCACGTATTTTAATTGAGATTTTTATTTTCTGAATTTTAAACTCTATTGTCCTTGTCAAATTTAAGGCCACACACTTCAAGTGCTAATATGAACCTTTACCTTGAAGTGCTCAAAACATTGATCCTTCAAGTGTATAGGTGATTAATATTAAAGTGTTTAGGTATTAAACGAGTAATTGAGGATGTTTTTTTATCTTCTTAAATGAACCCATCTCAAATATAAAAATTGAAATAGTTGAAAAAGAATTTAATCCAATACACCCCGAGCGATAACATAGTATAAACTCTTTGTTTTAAATTGAATTCACTTAAATATTTTAGTTATACTTTAAACCCATCTAGAATCAACCCAATTTGGACACTTCATAGCCTAAAATAGTCTATAGAATGTACATGTCTATAGGTTTCTTCTTAGGTATCTGAGGATTCGAAACCCAAGATAAACTACAAGCGACCACTTAACCCTAAAATCTTGGGTAAATTTGGGCGAGGAAAAATTTTGGCACCATTTCCGGGGACCTATATAATTTATCTTAGACACTACCTTCCTTTTCTCACCCCACATATCTTTTCTCATCCCCGATTTAACTCTTATGGAAATCCCTTTTGAAAAAATCCAAACATGGGGAACCTCTACCTACTTTGAAAACTGCACACCAAGTGTGTTGTAAAATGACCATCGTAGTTTCTATTTGTTAGATAATCAACAACCTGTTGAACCACAATGTTTTAAATCCTATTCTCTAGAAAAAATTCCTTCCTATAATGAGTTCCAATCCCAACATGTCCAATCTAAACATCCTCCTATGGAATTCCAACAACTTAATTATCCTCTTGAAATAGACCATCTATCTCAACCCCTATCCCATCCTGATCCGCAACCATTAATTGAGAAATTGTGTCAATAAATGGAGATAATTAATTTGGAGGTTTCATCATTGATATTCGAACTATATAGCATTGAAATAGTTTTGGAACCCATTTCCACTCATGTTATCCATTCCCCGTCATTGATAGAACAATCTTGTTACAAACCAACTTCTCATTAAAATGATAAAGAAGTATCCTTTGAATCTTAGAGACATTAAGAACATAAAGGAATTGTTTATAGTTGTTTAAATCAAGAGGAACATGATTTTTTGTATTCACAATATGGAGATTTGACATCATGGATTTAGTGTCATGAATGTTGGTCCATTGATGATTTTTCAGAACCAAAAATCATTGTACCATTGGGAGAAATAAAAAATTCTGAGTCCAAATCCATTCCTAAAACTAATTTGTCCAATTTGGTGGATGAAAATTATTTTCCAAAGGAACCAATTATGTTGAAAAATTTGGAAAATGAAACTGAGTTTGATTCAATGTGCCAACCGATGTCTGGATTTCTTATCCAAACTAAGCTCAAAATTAGTGTTCTTCCTTCTTCTCTCAAGTATCTCGTCATAGTGTATAACCATGACCTTTATGATGTAGTTAATTCTTCTCTTGAAACTAATAATGTAGGAATGATTGTTGATGTCTTAGGAAAGACTAGAGAAGCAACTAGATCCACAATTTTGGAAATTCATTGGATTTACCCATTTATTTTAGAACATAGGTTTGTACATGATAAAAATTATAAATAAATAATAAATATCAATGTAGTAGAAGTGGAGAACCATGTGGTACTTAAAATGTTTAAAGTTGGTATTGGGTAAGTTGGGGGTATTCATGTCGAGCTAGAGATGTTATACAAAAGTGCTGCATGGGAGGAAACCCGTGGTTTTCATGTTTCCAATATTTTTGAATCATATTTATTTTTAAAATTGAATTAATTAATCATTTTTATATTTTAAAAAATATAAAAAAATATAGACTATTGACCTGTTCTTCTATTATTAGTATGGATGGGTATGAAAGGGGAGCGTCATGTTCATCTGTGTCACTTGGTGTCATCCTTGAGTAATACCTTACCTAGAAATTTAGAAAGAAGACAATTTATCATCAGTTAATTTAATTTTTATGTGTTTTTAGGTTAAAAAAATTAAAAGGACACATCGTAGGTCATGGGGAAAACCCCGTCACAAATGGTGAAGCTGCAGGGACTTGAACCCGAGACTGAAGGGAGACAGGGGAGTGTGCCTACCATTGACCTATGGTTTATAATGCTTAATTTTTCTATAATTTTTATATATATACTTATATTTTACTTTTATTATTATTATTATTATTAGTATATATATATATATATTTGTTTTGTTTTGTTTGTTTGTTTTTTCCTTTTTCCACTATGCAACTCTGCAAGTGACATGGATATCAAAGGACTAAATTGGAGCGGCAAGAACATCAACTTCAACCACTAGGTGACAACATTCCATGATCCTCATATTTAAAATTCATTTTAGAACTCATCTCATCTACCTCTACTCCTGTTTGAATTTTATTTTCTTTAAACACTAGGGATAGTGTTATTCTATGTTGGGGGGGGGTGAAAATAATGAAAAAAATTAATTAATTAATTTCGTGTGCATAAAAAATGTTTATGGAAGGCTTAATTTCTTTAACCTTGAACATGATAATATACATTTTACACTTTGAAACTAAATATAAAATAATTTAGCATGCCCTGATTCTAATTTTAATCCATGTATAATTTAATGAGCATTGATTTTGGAAAGTTTGGCTTTCTAATGTGAAATTTCATCGATTATATTTTCATCCCAAAAAAAGAGATCACAACACACGTCCTTTGGATAGCGGGGTATTAGTTTGAGTTCATGGGGTCCCCCCAAATAAATAGCATAGTTTTGGTGATCATTTTAGTTTTAATATGAGTATTCAAAAAAAATCAAAAAAATCAAAAAATAAAATAAAAAAAATAAATTCACGCATAGAGAAATGAAATGACCTAATGTGTGGCTTTCAGCACTTGGAGATCATGATTTTATAGTTGTCTGGCACAATGTTAGTAATTTTATCTCCATTTGTGGTAATTTGAATTTGTTTTTGATTGATTTAACTGAAGATAATGCCCGATTTTGTGGACTTCACTTTGTGCCCTCAGGTCTTTGAGCCTGGGAGTCATCGACAAAGTCTCGCTACATGGGTTGACTCTATTGAGTGCAATTTCAATTACCAAGGCAAAATTTCAAAAAAAAAATAAAAAAAATAAAAAAAATAAAAAAAATAAAAAAAAATAATAAAAATAAAATAAAATAAAAAAATATATACAAAAAAAATTGAATACTCATCTTAATATTGAAATGTGATTCCACCTAGCACTTTCATAATTTCCCCCTTGAATAAATATGAACCCCCATGTTTAATATGATAAATAACACATCCTCATACTTAATTGATATTAGATGAAATATTTTGATGAATTTGAACAAAGGAATGGGCTTGGGATGAGATCTAATTAAGAAACTATATTTTATAAAAATATTTTTTTGGGTTTCAGGATTGTTTAGTATAATGGTTCTTGGTTATCATTGTGTATTAAAATGTTCCTGAAAAAGAGAATTCGAATTTCACATTTTTGAGATATATTTTGCTCAGGGCTAGCAAAACTCAAGTTGGGGGTGTGATTAGCCACTGAATGAGGATATTATTCATGGTTAATATATATAATATTCATGTTCTTTATTATTCATAAACACCATTTTAGTGCATTTTACACTTTGAACATTATTTCATAATATAATTGTAATTCCTTCTTAAAATGCACTATTACATGGTACATTTTTTAACATAATTTAAAGTACCCAATGATATTGATTTTATTTTCATATTTAATTTTCAGGTTTCCCAATACATTGGTAAAAATTCATACTTTTGAAGTACTTGAAGACTCATATTGGAAGACCGCCAATGTTGGCCTTGAACAAACAACATTTTGGGTGAAGTGAACTGGACAAAAACCCACCAAAACTATTGTAGCGTCTAATATATAAGCCCAATAATTCTGAAAATTGAACTGAATATAGACGACATCATGGGGAACATTTATTTGAATAGTGAAAAAATCTAATTCTGTTTTTTGAATGGAGTTACAGGAGGCCCATGTTGGAGATGAAATTCTGAGCCAAATTCTATGGCCCAGAAAAATAGCCCACGAATTTAATCATATCTCAGAAACCAAAGATTATTTTGTGCTGAAATATTACATGACGTTAGTAGAAATCAGTGGTTCCATTTTATTCTTATATGGACCACTCTAATTCATCCATATAGAAGGTCATTTAGACAGATCTGTTTGGTGGATGAAAGTTGGATGCAACTTTGGGTCTAGGGTGGAAAAGTATCATCTTACTTACATTACACCACCCTAGGCCTACCTCCATTAATTTAGGAGACTTGAAAAGATAGGGGATAGACCAAAGGCTCCTAAAATTCCTATTTAAGGAAGTGTTGTTGGAGGATTTATTGATCTTGGATGATTTATTTCATTGTAATGTTTTGATGGCACTTTTCCTTTGTAATGTTCTTCCTCAATTGTAAGTTGTTTTAATTCATCTTAGTTTCATAATAAAATTTATTCTTCTACTATTATTTTGTTCTTATACATCTCAATTTGATACCTTTTCCTCATGTTGTAAATTTATTCACACCAAACCTTGTGAAATTATTCACACAATGGTGGAGTGATCATTTCATATTTATTGTTTTCTTTACTTCGTCAATTCCTCCCCCATGAGTCTACTTCCCGATTCCATTGAAACCATAGAATCAATGGAGGGATAACCCACTTATGGGTTGATCTAAGGGAGTATAATGGTGCTCAATTGGATGTTATTTATCACCCCATTAATGTCTAATCACTTCTTTTAATTGAGATTTTTATTTGATGATTTTTAAACTCAATCATCCTTGTTGAATTTAAGGCCACACACTTCAAGTTCTAATACGAACCTTTACCTTGAAGTGATAAAAACTTTTATGCTTAACGTGTATAGGTGATTAGTATTAAAGTGTGTAGGTATTAAACCGTTAAGTGAGGATGTTGCTTGATCTTCTTAAATGAACCCATCTCAAATATAAAAAATTGAAATAATTGAAAATGAATTTAATCCATTCCACCCCAAATGATAACCTACGATCAAATCATTCATTTAAAATAAATTAAATTAAATATTTTAGTTATAATTTAAACCCATCTACAATAAACCCAAGTTTTCCACTTCATAGCCAAAAATAGTCCATAGGATGTACGTGTCTATAGGTTTCTTCTTAGGTCTCTCAGGATTCGACAACCCAAGCTAAACTACAAGTGGCTACTTAACCCTAAAATCTTGGGTAAATTTGGACGAGACAAAATTTTGGCGCCGTTTCTAGGGACCTAAGTATGTTATCTCAGACACTAGATTTCTTTTCTCACCCCACATATCTTTTCTCATCCATGATTTCACTCCTATGGAAATCCCTTTTGAAAAAAATCCAAACATGGGGAACCTATCCCTACTTTGAATACCCCACACCAAGTGTGTTGTACTATGACCATCCTAGTTTATTTTTGTGGGATAATAAAAAACCTATTGAGACAAAATGTTTTAACTCCTATTCTTGACAAAAAATTCCTTCCAATAATGAGTTCCAATCCCAACAAGACCAATCTGAGCATCCTCCTATGGAATTCCAACAACGTAATTATCCTCCTAAAATAGACCATCCGTCTCAACCCCTTGACCATCCTGATTCCGAAACCATTACATGAGAAATTGTGTCAACAAAAGGAGATAATTAATTCTGATGTTTCATCATTGATATTTGAACTAAAAAGAATTGAAACAGTTTTGGAACCCATTTTCACTGAGGTTATCCATTCCTCATCACTGATAGAACAATCTTGTTATACACCAACTTCTCATGAAAATGATATAGAAGTATCATTTAAATCTAAGAGACCTAAATAACATGAAGGAATTTTTTATAGTTGTTTAAATCAAGAGGAAACTGATTTTTTGTATTCAAAATATGGAAATTTGACTTCATGGATTGAGTGTCCTGAATATTGGTCCATTGATGATTTTTCAGAACCAAAAATCATTTTACCATTGGGATAAATAAAACAATTTGAGTCCAAATCCATTACTAAAACTGATATGTCTAATTTGGTGGATGATTATTCATTTCCAAAGTAACCAATTCTATTGAGAAATTTTGAAAATGAAACTGAGTTTGATTCAAAGTGCCAACCAATGTCTGAATTTCCTATCCAAACTGAGCTAAAAATTAGCGTTCTTCTTTCCTCGCTCATGTATCCCTTCATAGTGTATAACCATGACCTTTATCATGGAATTAATTCTTCTCTTGAAACTAATAATATAGGAATGATCATTGATATCTTAGGAAACACTAGAGAAGCAACTAGATCCACCATTTTGGAAATTCATGGGATTTACCCACTCATTTTAGAACATAGGTTTGTACGTGATAAAAATTATAAACAAATAATCAATCTCAACCTAGTAGAAGTGGAGAAACATGTGGTTCTTAAAATTTTTAAAGTTGGTATTTGGTAAGTTGGGGGGATTCATGTCGAGCTAGTGATGTTAAACAAAAGCACTACACAAGAGGTAACCCGTGGTTTTCATGTTTCCAATCTTTTTGAATCATCATTATATTTCAAATAGAATTAATTAATCTTTTTAAAATTTAAAATATATATATATATAAATATCGATTGTCGACCTTTTATTCTCTTATTAGTATTGATGGGTATGAAAGGGGAGCGCCACATTCATTTGTGTCACGTGGTGTGATCCTTGAGTAATACCTTACCAAAAAATTTAAAAAGAAGACAATGTATCATCAGTTCATTTTATTTTCATGTGTTTGTAGGTTAAAATAAAAATACAAAAAAAATAAAAAAAATTTAAAAGGAAACATCATAGGTTGTGCGGAAAACCCCATCAAAACCACCGAAGCCACATGGACTCATTCCCGAGACCGAAGGGAGATAGGGGAGTGCGCCTACCACTAACCTACGAGTTATAATGCTTCCTTTTCCTATAATTTTTGTAAATATACTTATATTTTACTTTTATTATTATTATTATTAGTATGTCTATATGTATTGTTTTGTTTGTTTTTTTGTTTTACTTTTCCACTAGGGAACTCTACAAGTGACATGGATATCAAAGGAATAAATTGGAGCAGCAAGAAATTCATCTTCAACCACCACATGACTTCATTTCATGATCCCCATATATCAAATTACTTTTATAACTCATCTCATCTACCTCTACCCCCTTCTAAATTTTATTTTCTTTAAACACTAGGGATAATGTTATTCTAAGTTGGGGGGGGGTGAAAATAATGAAAAAAATAATTAATTAATTTCGTGTGCATAAAAAATGCGTAGAAGGAAAAATCTCTTTAACCTTGAACATGATAATAGACATTGTACACTTTGAAACTGAATATCAAATAATTTAGCATGCCCTGATTCTAATTTTAATCCATGTATAATTTCATGTGCCTAGATTTTGGAAAGTGTGCCTATCTAATGTGAAATTTCATTATTTATATTTTCAAAAAAAAGAGAACACAATGCATGTCCTTTGGATAGTGGGGTATTAGTTTGAGTTAATGGGGTCTCCCAAATAAATATCATAGGTTTTATGACAACCCTGCTTTTATTACAAACTTAAACATGATTTATTACCTAAAACTTCACTTGATACAACAAAGAAGATTGAGAGGTTTAGTGTCTTTGGGGATTAGGATCATTACATAAAAACTTAAAGCATGAAATACAACATCTTTATTGACAACTTCCTTTACATGACCACTACATTCCCTCGTACGTAGCATTACATGGGATAACCTAAGGACATGCATAAGAAAAGGGTGAGCTATAAAGCCCAGTAAGGGAGTACACATGAAATATCATGATGAGTACAATACATTTTAGGAAATAAGCATATCAATAAAGCATAAGAGAAAAATGAACATAAAGTCATGATAAATCATGATAATCATAACATGGAAATGTGGCAACAACTCTTAACATGGAATTAGCATGAGCCAAGGCTCATTGCACATGGAGCATGAGTAAATACTCATTGCACATGAAGCATGAGTAAACTCTCATTGCACTTGAATTAGCATGATTCAACACTCATTTTACATGACGTATCATGATACTACACTTTACCCAATGCATTGGAGCGCTATAAGGGTCCACCCTTCTTAATCATTTTATTTCATGCATAAGTGTGCCACATGGATCATAAAACATGGATTCATAAAACATAATTATTTATTCCAAGATAAAGGAATGTGGAATTCATACAAGAAACATTATAATAAATAAGTAAATGTTCATAATGGTGAATACCCTTTATGGAGAAATGGGCGTGGTATTCACTACACAATGGCATTGGCTTAGAAAATCGGTGCGATTTCAGCAGCGTAACGGCGTGACATAAGAATTAATAGAAATGGTTGATGAGAGAGAAAGGGGTTACTCATCAAATTTACATGTAATGGATAGTAATTAGTTCATATGGATACATGTACAAACAATTGTAATGGAATTTAGATTCATGATACAAAAGTATTGCTTGAATGTAAATGAGGAGAGAGAAGTTCCTTTTGGAATTTCGGCATAGTAACGGGTGTACATGGGAGGAATTTAATGAGAGAGAAAGGGGTCTCCCATAATTAAAACATAATGTGGGAAGTATTAGGGAGGTGAAAAACCCTACCCCAACATTCATAATTGAAATTAAAAGGTAAAAACAACATAAAGAAAATTGGACAAAAATGAGAAAGGAAGAAAAAACCCTTACTTGGAAGTGTGCTTCCAATGGCTAGAGAGAGGCTTGTGAGAGGATTCATGGGAGCTTGGGTAACCTTGGGAGAATTATAGAGATAGTAGGGCAGAAGTTGGATGAACTCTAAGGGATTTGAGTGATGAGGAAGTTGGAGCTTGGGTGGGTTTATATAGGAAAGGTGAGGGAATTATTTATTATTTAGGGTTGGGACCCCTTATATTAAATTAATCCAAACCACAAACCATCGCATGGTTTTTGCCCATGGTTTTTGTCAAAGGGAAGATGAAAACAATATTTTATAAGTCTAAAGTCCTAACTTCTTAAAATAATAGGGTTGCTTATGTGGAGGTGAGTCACACTCGCATGGAAATTAATTTAAAAAGACAAGGTGTTTAATTAGTCTTTAAGGGTCTATTAATGCATTGAAAAGTAAGTCAAAAAAAACCAAAATCACATTATTTTAATGTTAAAACATATATTGGCCAAAAATAAAGCTTATAGTATTTTATTACATCGCTATTGGGTCATTATGATGTCATTAAACACATTATATATTTAAACAGTATTTAATTTTTACCCAAAAAATTGACTGTATCAGAAAATTTTGAAAAATTCACCGTTGGATAATTTTGACGTCCTGAATCTAGAAATAACATTTATTTTATCTAAATAATATTCTAAATATTTTAATTTTCACTTTTAAAATAAAAACCGCCATTTATAAAAAAATTCAAGGGTTTTGACAAAAAATGGCTTTCGAACCTTAATAAAAATTATAATTGCATTCATAAAATTATAAGATAATTTATATTTAATAAAAAGTAATTTAATAATAATAATAATATTTTATTAAAATATTATTTAATTCAAAAATCTCTTAATTTAATAAAATAAAATTCTTAATTAAATAATAACTAAAAATACTATTTGTACTTTAAAAACTATTTACAATGTATCGATAATGACAAGAAGGTATATTTATTATTATATAAAAAATAATATACATGAACATAGTACTATAAATTTGTTACATAACCCCTTAAAATTTCCGCATAAGACCTAAGGGTAAGGTGTGCGATCGTGACAGACTTTTGGGGTGGCTCGGATAACATCGCTCGAGTGGTAATTTCTATCAAATTCCACTTCTCCTATAGACTGTCCCGTTAGAGCTTGACATGATGAAGCTCAGCTTGGGATTGATCAAGAGCGAAGCCCAAGGACGCCACCTCTTTTCCATGCTCCGACAAATGAGCTTCATATAGAGCAATTCTACTGGATGAGGCCATCGCTTCTTTTATCTGAGTAAATTGGATTTGTTAAAGCCCTATATTTATACTAATCATGTGATCACTGTTCAACGACTATATTAGCAGCGGTCAAAATTCTTAACATAAAACCAAAGAAGTTGACATTTTATGTAAACATAAAGAGACATTTAATTAGAACAAGATGGATTTCCATTAAAGAAACTTTGGGTCGTTACAATATTCCCCCCTAAAGAAATTTCACCCTCAAAATTTCCTTTTCCCACACTAAAACTGATGTGGGTAACTCAGATTCATCATTTCCTTCGATTCCCAAGTCGCTTCTTCAAACGTATGGTTTCTCCACAACACCTTGACGAGGGGCATTGTCTTATTTTGTAGAACTTTTTCTCTACAATCGAAGATCTTCACTGGTTTCTCCTCATAAGAAAGATCATCTTCCAATTGTACCACCTCAGAAGAGAGTACATGTGAAGGGTCTGGTATGTACTTCCTTAAGAGGGATACATGAAAGACATCATGTACTTTGGCCATGGTAGGTGGAAGTGCTAGTCAATAGGCCACAGCCCCAACACGATCAAGAATCTCGAAGGGGCTAATGTACCATGGACTTAACTTCCCTTTCTTTCCAAACCTCATGAACTTATTCCATGGAGATATGCACTGAAAAACCCTGTCTCCAACTTTAAAATCAAGGTCTCATCGACGGTTATCTGCATAACTCTTCTATCGACTCTGGGATGCCTTGATATGCTGCTGAATGGTTTTCACCTTCTCCTCCATTTCTTCAACCATTTCTGGTCCAAGAAGCTTACGTTCACTGACCTCATCCCAACACGCTGATCTTCTACACCTTTTCCCATACAGGGCTTCATATGGTGCCATTTTGATGCTCGAGTGGAAACTGTTATTGTAAGAGAACTCAACCAGAAAAAGATGTTGATCCCATCCTTCTTTAAAGTCCATTGAGCATGCTCTCAACATGTCCTCAAGTGTTTGGATAGTCCGCTCGGATTGTCCATCAGTCTCAGGATTATAGGCCGTACTGAAGTTCAGTTCAGTATTCAGAGCATGTTGAAGACTCTTCTAAAACATAGAGGTGGATCGTGGATCTCGGTCAGACACAATAGATAGTGGTACTTCATGAAACCTTACCACTTCCCTGATATATATCTGTGCGAGTTGATCCAAAGAGAAATCCTCCCAAATAACAATGAAGTGTGCAGTCTTTGTAAGATGATCCACAACAACCCAGATTTCATTGTTGCCTTTGGATGTCCTTGGAAGTCCGGTGACAAAGTCCATGGTGATGTTCTCCCATTTCCATTCTGGTATGGTAAATGGTTGCATCATCCCCTTAGACTTCTGCCTCTCTGCCTTCACTTGTTGACACACCAAACACTTTGATGTATATTCAGCGATATCCTTCTTCATATTATCCCACCGAAAGTTTTCTCATAGACCTCGATACATCTTTGTGCTCCCTGGGTGAATAGAGAAATTTTAACTATGTGCATCATCCAAAATTTACTTCTTCCGCTCTAGACTTGATGAAACACATAGTCTTTTCCCAAACCGCACAATTCCTTCTTTATTAACATTAAACTCTGAGGATTTCCCTTTTTTGATAGCTTTCACTTTTTCCTGAATTCCCACATCATCCTTTTGAGAATCCTTTAACCTTTCCAAAAGAGATGGTTGAGCAATCATTTGTGAAAGGATTGATGATGTTACCTTCTTTATGATTCCCATGTCCATCTTCATCAAGTATAAGAAGATTGGATCCTTCTAAATTCTCATCATTGATAGAATCGATGGGTCCTTTCTACTTAGGGCATCTTCCACCTTGTTCGCTTTCCCAGGGTGGTAATGTATTGAACAGTCATAATCCTTATTGATGATCTCTATCCATATTCTCTAGCGCATATTAAGCTCTTTCTATGTGAATATATATTTAACACTCTTGTGGCCAGTATATATCTCACATTTCTCTCCATAGAGATAATGCCGCCAGATTTTCAAGTCAAAGATCACCGCTTCCAACTCCAGATCATGCGTTGGATAGTTTTTCTCATGGATTTTTAACTTCCTTGAGGCATAGGATATCACTTTATCATTCTGCATCATCACACAACCTATTCCCTTGTTCGAAGCATCACTGAATACCAAAAAAAATTCCCCACTTGTGGGTAAAGTGAGCACGGACACAGTGATAAGCCTCCTTTTCAACTCCTTGAATCTTTCTTCACATTCATCACTCCAAGAAAACTTTACTCCCTTTCAAGTTAGCTTGGTAAGAGGGTTGTGAAATCATGATAAATTTCTCACAAATCGTTGATAATATCCAGCTAACCCCAAGAATCTACAGATATCCGTTACCGATGTTGGCCTCGGCCATCACTCAATTGCATCTGTTTTGGAGGGATCCACAGATATCCCATTTCTTGTGATGATATGGACCAAGAATGGGACCTCCTTTAACTAGAACTCACACTTTCTGTACTTTTTATAGATCTTCTCCTTGCATAAAGTCTCTAATACAGTTCTTAAATGATCTTCATGACCCCCCTTGGTTTTGGAGTATATTAGAATATCATCTATAAAGAATACCACAAATTTATCTTTGTAATCTCTAAAGAATCTATTCATTAAGTCCATGAAGATTTCTGGAGCATTGGTGAGTCCGAAAGACATTACTATGAATTCATAGTGCCCGTATCTTGTACGAAAAGTAGTCTTGGGGATATCTTCATTCTTTACCCTTAATTGATAATATCCAGACCACAAGTCCATCTTGGAAAAATATTGTGCTCCAAACAGTTGATCGAACAATTCATCAAATCTTGGGAGAGGATACTTGTTCTTTATGTTGATTTTGTTAAGTTCGCGATAATCGATGCAAAGCCGCATTGACCCATCCTTCTTCTTGATGAAGAGGACTGGTGCACCCCACGGTGAATCACTCGGGCGTATAAACCCTTTATTCAGATTCTCCTGTAGTTGTTTCTTCAGCTCTTCAATCTCTACAACAGCCATTCTATATGGATTCTTGGATATTGGTAAAGCCCCGGGTATAAGTTCAATTGAGAATTCAACATCTCTTCTAGGGGGAAGACTAGGCAGTTCCTCAGGAAGCACTTCAGCGAATTCCCTCACAATAGTCATTTATTCAAGGATGGTTTATTCCTTGGACTCAATCATTTGAGCTAGATACACGTGTTCATAAGGCATTAATATCCATGCTTGATATGATGGAGCTAAAAGAGATTCATCTTCCACCTTACACTTATAAAGAATCGGGGGTCGATTCTCCATATGGAGTGTGATTTCCCTCTCTTGACAATTTATGTTGGCTCTATATAAGGAAAGCCAATCCATGCTATGAATTGCATCAAATTCCACCAAAGTGAGTATGACAAGGTTCGCCGGGAAATTCAATCCACAGATTATAACAGGGGAGGACTTATATTCATGGGATGCAATGATTTCCCCATTTACCGTACTCACTGACATCTTCACTTCCATGATTTGTGGTGGTGATGGGATTGTTATACTAAACATTCGAGATATAAAATAATGAATAGAACCTGAATCAAAAAGTAAGTTCGCTATTATTGAATGAATAACTAGCGTACCTATCACCACTTCGTTGTCGGGGTTCACTTCGATAGAAGTGGTGACAAAATTTCTTCCTTGCTGCCTTGGAGGTTCTTGGTTGCCTCTGAAAACCCTTGGATTAGGGCACTGATTTGAAAAATTCCAAGGTTCTTTTCATTTGTAGCATTGAACAACGCGTTGAGGTTCAAACGGAGCGTTCCTCTCCTCTGTCACAGCCGCGGGTCTTTCTTGCCGATAGTTAACAGCTAAGTGACCTTCTCTTCCACACCTGAAGAATTTCCTCGTCCCCTTAAGGAAATTTCTTGGGTGCTTCTTTCCACACTTTTGGCAAGTGGGGTGATGGATCTTCTTAGCACCGTTGGATTTATCCATCAGACCACCAGTATTGAAGTCCACCTTATGATTCTTATCCTCATGATACCCCTGTGATTCTTTGATCTCTATTTCGACCTTGAGGGCACATCGGACAATTTCCTCATAGCTGCCGAAGTCACGGATTTCTAATGCTTTCTGTAGGCTAGGCTTCAACCCACCAAAGAAGCGGTAAACTTTGCATTCTGGGCTAATGAAAAAGCCGAAAGAATATCGTGCAAGCCTTGTGAAGTTTTCCTCATACGCTCTAATAGATTCTTTGTCTTTTTGCTTGAGGAAAAGGAAGTCCCTTTCCATCTTAAGCCAGAGGGTGCGCAGAAAATATTTATCGAAAAACATCTTCCCGAAATCCTTCCATTCCAATGCCTCGATCTCAACCTCAGGCTTTTTATTTTTGATCAATGTCCACCATTGATCAGCTTCACCCTCCATACGATAAGCCACTAGGAGAACCATATCTTATTTAGAAAATTGAAGTATGGAGAAGATCTTTTCAATGGAGTTGATCCATTTTTCAGTGATTGTGGGATCGGATGATCCACTAAAAGTAGGAGGCCTTTTTCTCATGAAGCTCTCGATAGCGACTTGTTCTTTATTGGGGGGGGGGGGGGGTTGAACGTTCCTCTTGACCTGTGTTTCTGTTCAAAACTTGATTTATATGAGATAGAATCATGACAAAGTTCGTGATTCCCGCTCCCATTGGATTGAGCATCTCATTAGTACAGTCATCACAATGATCATCACAACGGTTGTTAGCCCGAGTCCTCCTATTATCGGCCATTGGCTGGAATAAAAGGAAAGTTAGGGGTAACACATAATTTGTAATCCAAAGAATAATGTTGATGACTTAGAAATAAACTTTTATTTCCTTAACTCATATAGGCTTCAATCTAGGCTTTTCATGATCTACTTTCTAACATATATTCTTAGGGGATTTTTTTCATTCCCTTAATAAGGGTTCATACTAAGCTTATGAATTTATCAAAACATATCCCCCGGGAGTGTCATAACCAAGAGTGCAATAAGTCCCATTGTCGTTCACCAGTTACCATTCGAGTCTAGCTCAAAGCAGTGTTTTCGGGTTTTACCCCTAGGATACATCTCTGCCAGAGCCGCCTCTACCTGGTCGTATCCAGACATGGATGTATTTTATTGATAAAACACATACTCAGTACTTACCAAAACATAGGGATTATTTTATTATACTTATTCTTATCTCTAAGGCTTTACTAGGGTTTTCTAATCCTAATCACAAAACTAACTAAACCTATCCACTGATACCAACTATGACAACCCTGCTTTTATTACAAACTTCAACATGATTTATTACGTAAAACTTCACTTGATACAACAAAGAACATCAATAGGTTTAGTTTCTTTGGGGATTAGGATCATTACATAAAAAATTAAAACATGAAATATGACATCTTTATTGAAAACTTCCTTTACATGACCACTACATTCCCTCGTACTTAGCATTGCATGGGATAACCTGAGGACATGCATAAGAAAAGGGTGAGATATAAAGCCCAGTAAGGGAGTACACATGGAGTATCATGAGGAGTACAATAAATGTTAGGAAATAGGAATATCAATAGATAAAAAGAGAAACATGAACATAAAGGCATGATAAATCATGATAATCATAACATGTAAATGTGGCAACAACACTTAACATTGAATTAGCATGAGCCAAGGCTCATTGCACATGGAGCATGAGTAAATCCTCATTGCACATGAAGCACGAGTAAACCCTCGTTTCACTTTAACTATCATGAGTCAACACTCATTGCACATGACGTATCATGGTACTATACTTTACCAATACATTGGAGCTCTATAAGGGCACACCCTTCTTAAACATTTCATTTCATGCATAAGTGTGCCACATGGATCATAAAACATGGATTCATAAAACATAATTTTTCATTCCATGATAATGGAATGTGTAATTCATACGTGAAACATTATAATAGATAAGTAAATGTGCATAAAGGTGAATACCCTTGATGGAGAAATGGGCATGATATTCACTACACAATGGCATTGGCTTAGAAAATCAGTGCGATTTTGGCAGCGTAACGGCGTGACATAAGAATTCATAGAGATGGTTGATGAGAGAGAAAGGGTTTCCTTATAATATTTACATGTAATTGATAGTAAGTAGGTCATATGGATACATTTACCAAAAATTGTTATGGAATTTAGATTCATGATACACAAGTATTTCTTGAATGTAAATGAGGAGAGAGAAGTTCCTTTCGGAATTTCGGCATAGTAACGGGTGTACAGGGGAGGAATTTAATGAGAGAGAAAGGCATATCCCATCATTAAAACATAAAAACGTCAGTATGAGGGAGGTGAAAAACCATACCCTGGCATTCATAATTGAAATTAAAAGGGCAAAAAAATATAAAGAAAATTGGACAAAAATGAGAAAGGAAGAAAAAACTCTTACTTGGATGTGTTCTTCCAAAGGCTAGAGAGAGACTTGTGAGAGGATTCTTGGGAGATTGGGGCCCTTTGGGAGGATTCTAGAGAGAGTAGGGAAGAGGTTGGATGAACTCCAAGGGCTTTGAGTGAGGAGGAATTGGAAGCTTGGGTAGGTTTATATAGGAAAGGTGAGGGAATTCTTTATTATTTAGGTTTGGGAACCCTTATATTAAATTAATCCAAAACACAAACCATCCCATGGTTTTTGCCCATGGTTTTTGGAAAAGGGAATAGGAAAACAATATTCTATAAGACCAAAGTCCGAACTTCTTAAAATAATAGGGTTGCTTATGTGGAGGTGAGTCACACTCCCATGGAAATTAATTTAAAAAGACAAGGTGTTTAATAAGTCTTGAAGGGTACATTAATGCTTTGAAAAGTAAGTCAAACAAAACCAAAATCACATTATTTTAATGTTAAAACATATAATGGACGAACATAAAGCTTATAGTATTTTATTAAATCACTATTGGGTCATTATGATGTCATAAAACACATTATATATTTAAACAGTATTTAATTTTTACCCAAAAAATTAACTGTCTCAGAAAATTATGAAAAATTCACCGTTGGATAATTTTGACATCCCGATTCCAGAAATAACATTTATTTTATCTAAATAATATTCTAAATATGTTAATTTTAACTTTTAAAATAAAACCAACATTTATAAAAAATTCATGGGTTTTGACAAAAAATGGCTTTCAAACCTTAATAAAAATTATAATTTCATTCATAAAATTATAAGATCATTTATATTTAATAAAAATTAATTTAATAATAATAATATTTTATTAAAATATTATTTAATTAAAAAATCATTTAATTTAATAAAATATAATTCCTAGTTAAATAATAAGTAAAAATACAATTTCTACTTTAAAAACTATTTACAATGTATCGATAATGACAAGAAAGTATATTTATTATTATATAAATAAATAATATACATGAACATAGTACCAGAGATTTGTTACATAACCCCTTAAAACAACCACATAAGACCTAAGGGTAGAGTGTGCGATGGTGACAGACTCTTGGGGTGGCTCGGATAACATCGCTCGAGTGATAATTTCTATAAACTTCCACTTCTCCCGTAGATGGTCCCGTTCAAGCTTGAAATGATGAATCTCAGCTTGGGCTTGGTCAAGAGCGAAGCCCAAGGACGCCACCACTTTTTTGATCTATGACAAATGGGCTTCGTATGGAGCAATTCTACTGGATGAGGCCATCACATCTTTTGTCTGAGTAAATTTGATTTGTTAAATCCCTATATTTATACTAATCATGTGATCACTGTTCAACGACTATATTAGAAACGGTCAAAATTATTAACATAAAACCAAAGAAGTTGACATTTTACATAAACATAATGAGACATTTAATTAGATCAAGAGGGATTTCCATTAATGATAATTTGGGTCGTTACAGGTTTGGTGATCATTTTAGTTTTAATATGAGTATTCAAAAAAATCAAAAAAAAAACAATAAATTTGAACGTAGTGAAATGAAATGACTTAATGCGTGGATTTCCACACTTGGGGATAGTGACTCCATAGTTGTCTGGCACATAGTTAGTTATTTTATCTCTATTTGTGGTAATTTGAATTTGTTTTTGACTGAGTTAACATGAGATAATGCCCGAGTTTGTGGGCTTCACTTGGTGCCCTAAGGTATTTTATCCTGGGAGTTATCGACAAATTCTTGCTATATGGGTTGAGTCTGTTGAGTTCAATTTCAATTAATATTGGGAAATTGTAGAAAAAGAAACAAAAAAATATATACAGAAAAAATTTAATACTCATCTTAATATTGAAATGTGATTCCACCTAGTGCTTCCGTCATTTCCCCCTTGAATAAATATGAACCCCATCTCTGTTGTGATACACAACACATCCTCATACTTAATTGATATTAGTTGAAATATGGAGATGAATATGAACAAAGGAATGGGAATGGGATTTATATCTTCTTATGAAACTATGTTTTATTAAAATAATTTTATGGGTTTCATGATTGTTTGGTATAAGGGTTCTTGGTTATCAATGTGTATTAAAATGTTCTTGGAAAAGGGAATTCGAATTTCACATTTTTGAGATATATTTTTCTTGGGATTAGCAAAACACATGTTGGGGGTGTGATTTGCCACATAATGAGTCCAATATTCATGGTTAATATATATAATATTCATGTAATTTATTATTCATAAACACCATTTTAGTGCATTTTACACTTTGAACATTATTTCATAATATAATTGTAATTCCTTCTTTAAATGCACTATTACATGGTAAATTTTTGAACATAATATAATGTAACAAATTATATTAATTTTATTTCCATGTTTCTCATTACATTGGTAAAAATTCTTATTTTTTGAGTACTTGAAGTTTCATATTGGAAGACCACCAAAGTTGGCCTTGAACAAACAACATTCTGGGTGAAGTGAACTGGACAACATCCCAATAAAACTAATATAGATGCCAATATACAAGCCCAATAATTCTGAAAATTGAACTAAAGATAGAGGAAATCATTGGGAACATTTAATTGAACAGTTTCCAAAGATAATTCTGATATTTGAATGGAGTTCTAGGTGACCCAAGTTGGAGATGAAATTCTGGGCCAAATTTTGTGGCCACGAAAAATATCCTACCAATTTAATCATATCTCTGAAACCAAAAACTATTTTGTGCTGAAATTTTAAAGAAAGTTAGTAGACATCCAGGGATAGATTTTATTCTTCTATTACCCACTATAAGTCTATCATATAGATTTCATTTAGATGGATTTTTTTGGTGGATGAAAGATGGATGCAACTTCGGGTTAATGGTGGAAAAGTCTTCTCGCCCTTAATTTCTACCACCCTAGGCCTACCACCATTAATTGAGGAGAATTATAAAGCTGGAGGTTCTACCAAAGGCTCATAAAATTACTATTTAATTAAGTCATGTTGGAGGATTTATTAATCTTGGATGATTTGTTTCAATGTAATGTTGTGCTTCCACTTTTCCTTTGTAATGTTCTTCCTCAATTGTAAGTTATTTAAATTCATCTTTATTTCGTAATAAAAGTTATTATTATACTATTATTATATTCTTATCCATCCCAATTTGATACCATTGTCTCAAGGTGTGAATTTATTCACACCAAACCTTGTGAAATTATTCACACAAAGGTGGAGTGATCATTTCCTTTTTATTGTTTTCTTTGCTTCTTCAATTACTCCCTCATGAGTCTACTTATCGCTTCCATTGAAACCATAGAATCAATAGAGGGCTAATAAACTTATTAGTTGATCCAAGGGAGTAGAAAGGGGTTGTATTGGATGTTATTTATCACCCCATTAATGTCTAATCACTTTTTTAATTGAGATTTTTATTTGATGATTTTTAAACTCTATTGTCCTTGTTGAATTTAAGGCCACACACTTCAAGTGCTAATATGAACCTTTACATTGAAGTGCTCAAAACTCTGATCATTCAAGTGTATAGGTGATTAGTATTAAATTGTGTAGGTACTAAACTGGTAAGTGAGGATGTTGTTTGATCTTCTTAAATGAACCCATCTCAAATATAATAAATTGAAATAGTTTAAAAATAATTTCATCCAATCCACCCCGAGCGATAACCTAATATCAACTCATTATTTTAAATTGAATTCACTTAAATCTTTCAGTTATTATTTAAACCCATCTATAATCAACCCAATTTGGCCACTTCATATCCAAAAACATTTAATAGAATGTACGTGTCTATAAGTTTCTTCTAAGGTCTCTGAGGATTCGATAACCCAAGCTAAACTACAAGCGACCACAGAAGCCTAAAATCTTGGGTGAATTTGGGGGAGAACAGTTGGTGAATAGAACTGATGGTATAAAAATATCATGAATGTGAGACATTAACCTCTATAATATAAATTTTATTTGGAGATAAGATGAATAAACTGTAAGTAACTCCATGACATAACATAAAAGAAATCTAAAAACCATCCATAATCCATGTATAAATAAAACTGATATAGATAAAAGTATCCAAAGTAAATACCCAAAGTAAAGATAAATCGGTGATACAAGAACTATCCAAATATTTGAACTAATAATGTCCAATATGATCCATATAGTTCTCATGGAGACATGAAAATATATTTATTTACACATGGTGAGCATATAATATACTCAGTAGGAAAACCAAAGTCTCTCGTGCACATGTGAAAAGAGCATACTAATGCACCCATAGAAAATAGTAGAACCAAATAGTGCCTATACAGGTATATTAACCTAACCCATACTCACCATGGATCACTCAAAAAATAAAGCACTCAACTATAATAACATAATTTCAAGCATCTCGATAAAAGGTACCCCACACCACTTTCCAACTGATTAGCTACTCTCACAACCCAACAACAAACATCTTGGAAATACCACCCCTTCCGTATAACATCACAACACATCACATCGTATCCCTGATATAGAAACTTTTTCCATCACATCACATCACATCTCATAAACAGTTTAGTTGGGTAATATGAACATGAATGACATCAACCTTTTTTCCCTCCTAATACCATGCACGACCTCCACCATAAGTTATCTCATCACATCTTGCCCAAATAATCATGGTAAATCAAGCCACATAAAATCATATATAGACAATGGAACTTTTGACTTCTAGCCATCACATCACATGCATGTCACCAACTCATGAAAGATGGAGAGGGGAAGAGTGCCTGGCCAACCATCTATCCCATGACTATGATATTGGGAAAAACACCCCCAACAATATTGGTCATCATCACTAAGTACTCAACATGGGTTGGGTGTGTATAGAAAATCACAATAATATACATGGAATATAATATTATAACAAACGATCTCAACCCATGGGCTTACAACAAGATTATCAACCAACTCACCACTTTCCATCAGTTAGTTGCTGTATATAAATGCACCATACAACAACACAAGCTACAAAGAAGAAGCCACTTTTCATATTCTCATTATAAGCCAACCAAATTTTCATATTTATATTAACAACATATTTTAATTAAAAGATTATGTTCATTACACAATTTCCATCCCTTTAATTAATATTTAACACCCCACCATTCAAACACACAGTCTGTTAGAGTTTATTCCAATTAGTTTTATTATTTATAGCCCATTATCCAAGACATATTAATTATAATACTACTTAATAAACTAGTGTAACACATCCTATCATATAAAAATAAAACACAAAATCCACATACCAACCTGCCAACCTCCACTTTCATAGCCCCACTACGTAACTGTACCACAATCACCATCATAGCACCACAGCACAAACATCACAACATAACCATTGTCCAAGATCAACAAAAACAATACACCACACACATCCTCCTCCATAAACACATCCCACACCACAAAAATAGAATTTTCTAGATTAGGAATATGGGATTTCATTCAATTCAACTTATTTATTAAAGGTATTTATCACACAATCCATATATCCCGGTGAAACTAATTTATTATCCAAGTATAAGTGGTTAACTAATTATTTTAGGTGGTGTAAAAATTATCACACAACATGGGAATTATAACATGTATAAAAAACTAAAAAAACAGGGGGATATCAATGTCCATTATTTTCAATTATACAAAAAATATAGATCCAATATCGAAATATCAAAAAGTTGTAAAAGCATGAAAAAATTCCCCTTCCCCTTCAATTTAATTAAAAACTATATTATCTTCGTTAATATGGTGTATAATATCTTCCAAAAATACAAAATAAGCATGAAACCCTCTTAAATGTTACAACTAATGAGAAATTAAGGAATACCCTACCTAGAAGAAATAATATTTACACAATTTGATGCACCAGAAACAAGGGGTGTATGCACTGTAGGAAACCACCTACAGGGATCTCGATCCAACTAAAATGACATACTTCCATGACTCTGAGGGAAAATATCTTCTAGAACCTCCCATATCAAGAGAAAGGAATATATAAATAATGAAGTAAGGGTCTTAGCTTTAGAATGATTAGATCTAAAACTAGTGAGATTTAATATGGTTTAGTTGACCATTAAAGGAGGATATCATCAATTCCACTTGGTATAAACATTTAAAAAGTATCTATATTTTTAATAAAATAAGTTATAATTATACACATTTAATACTTCTTTAAATTCCATTAATTAAGTCATTAAAACCATTTTTCTTAAAAAATACATCAAATGGGAAAAATATAGAAATTCTAGAAAAAAGGATTCATTGTAGATCTATCACCAGTGAACTACCATTGGGATATATTTCTAGTTCAGTGATCTACCACTTGTTATAGAATCCCGCCTTTTTATAACATAAACTTTCATTACATTACACAAAACTGAGGATCTTTAAGGTTTAGTATCTTGGAAACCAGGAACATAATACATGAAAACAACATAAAACATTCTTATTAAACACTTGAAAGGATTCTCCTTATGTTCATCCTAGGTTCATTACTGAATCTCATAACCTAGGGACATACATCAAAAGAAAGGGTGAGTAGAAGGCCCAGTAAGGGAAACAAGGGAAACATTTAACTTGTGGACTTGAGATACATCAACTATGTCATGAAAAAGAACTTTAAGGCATGAGAAAGAAATCATGTGGCATATCATAATAAAAATAACATTTTTCATAACATTAAGATGTGGATACATCATTTAACATAGAAAATCATGAACATATCACCAAGGTCCATCCCCAAGGTGTCATTTGAAAATTACCAAGGTTATTCACCAAGATATCGTGAAAATTGTAATCTCTAGTGGTTACATCATTACCCAATGCTTTAGAGCGCTATCAGGGAGCACCCTTAAATTTTCCTTTATTATCATGTGAACCACATATATCATCATCAAAAATCTCATAAATAACCCATATAGCATAAAATAAATGGGTTTCATTTCATAATCATAACATTTTAAAAACAACTTTAAAGACATGATCTTTACGTCACTTTAAACCCACAGAAAGGGAAATCGGGTTTCATGTATGTAAATATTAGTATTTAAAATAGAAAATTTTGATATATATGTGAATAAAACTGTAGAAATAATAGCTTTGAGTACTAACTTTATAACATAAAATAATTTTGAGAAAAGAGAGAGGCATTTTGAGATGAAAATTCTGCACCATAACAACTATGTTTTGGGGTTTTAGAAAACATTGAAATGATAGGGGACATGGGTCAAACAATCATAAATGAACCATAAAACAGTATAGGGAGAGAATAAGAAGGATATATGAACATGTTAATTTAATTTCAAGGACATACCATTTGAAATGAAAAACATGGAAGGAAGACAAAAATTAGATTTCTCTTATGAAAATTCAGCAGCCTAACAACGTCACTTAAACTTCAACAAAAATGAATTGAAAAGATCAAATAAGGTCCCTAATCATATGAACATAAAAGTTCAGTATGATAGATATAAATATAATACCCCAAAATAATTAAAAAGGAACTTGAAATACTTGACATGAAAGTAGAACTTGAAAACGAGAAGGGTGAAAGAACCACTTAAAAATTCGGCAGCCTAACGACGTCACTTAAAACTTCAAAATACTGAATTGAAGAGATAAAATGGGGTCTCTCATCATATGATCATAAAATATCATTATTATAGATATAGGGATCGTACCCCAACATAATAAAAAGGAATTTGAAAGACTTGACAAGAAAATAGAACTTGAAAATGAGAAGGGTGAAAGAATCAGTTACAAAAATTTCGGCAGCCTAACGATGCCACTTAAACGTTTATAAAATTAAATGATGAGAGTAAGAGGGGGTATTTTATCATATTAACATAAAAAGGAAAGTATAATGGATATAAAAGAACATACTCTAACATAAGAACATGTAGCATAAAATAATTGACATAAAAGAGATCACTTGAAAAGAAAGAGAGGGGTCGGATCCCATACCTTAAAACGTAACTCTTAAAACTCAAAGGTTTGGACCATGAGGGCTTGGGGGAACCTTGAGAGGACTCATTGGGAGGTAAGGAGACCAGAACATTGTTGAGGATGGTTTTGGAGTCGAAAGGATGAGAGAAGGGCTTGGTATTTATAGGTAAATTGAGGGGACAAGGCATTAATGGCCAACGGACACCTCATTAGTGGTTTTGGCAAAACCATGGGCTTGCCCATGGTATTTTCCCATGGTATTGGCCACATGGGACACCTCACACAATAACTCATCCCCTTTAGTCGAACATACCTTAAAATATCTCATGGAATCATCATGACACAGTTATGATATCATTAAACATACCGAAACCCTAAAACTGTATTTTTACTATTCACTGAAAATTCAACTTTCTCAGAAAAATCCCAAAATTTCACATTAACCAAATATCAATGCTCTGATTTTAAAAATGAACTCTATTTTATAAAAATAATTTTCTAAATATTTTTAATTTAATTTTTAAATAAATACACTATTCACCGAAAATTCTTTTTTTCAGAAAAAACACCAAAAATTACCTTAACATAATATCGATGCTCTGAGTTCAAAAATTAAATCCATTTTATAAAAATCATTTTCTAAATATTTTTAATTTAATTTTTAATTCAAAAACACTATTCACCCAAAAAAACTAATACTTGAATAATAATTTATGAAACCGCTATTTAACCATTTTATTGAATCACATTACTTAGTCAAGGTGCCTAGATTATATTAATACTTTCTTTAAATGAGATTACTAATCCATTTGGACACATTACTAATCCTAATCATAAAATCACTATTCATAATTTACTATTCATCAAAAATCATGTTGATCTTATTTGACTCTAAATTTCGTACTGGACATAATTGTAGAAGACCATTCTTTGAATATCATTACACATTTTTAATTATTTAAGGTTTACATAATTTTTTTTAAAATATAATTTCTCTAAAATTAATCAAAAATATGCATACTATATTTATCCGGTCATTTTAAAATTCATAAAATTCATAATAAGAAGAAATCCCAATTTTTTATTTAAAACAAGGGATTACACAAGGCAATTACGGTCTCCTTACATCACCCCTTATAACTCCAGCATTGGACCTAAGTGTAAGGTGCGCTATGGTGAGAGAATCCGAGGGAGGCTCGGCCAACATCGCACGAGTAGTAATTTCTATCAGTTTGAACTTCTCATGAAGGCGATTCCGTTCCAGCTTCACACGAAGAAGTTTGGCTTGGGTTTGGTCCAGAGCAAAGCCCAGTGGTGCTACCTTCTTCCCATGTTCTGCAAGATGGGCTTCGATCGGTCCAAGACTACTGGGTGAGGCCATAAAATCTTCTTTCCATAATAATTAACCAAGATTACTTGTATTTAGAGACAATAATCGAAGCATTTAATTTACAGTGGTCATATTGACCAATGGTCATATAACAGTCAAAACCCAACGGTCTCATTTTAATTATACTCATGTTATCAAATGAAACATTTTTGTTGAGTATAAAAATAAAATAAAATAACACATAAAATTAGGAAACAAGATTTATTCAAAATTTCGGGTCGTTACAATCTTCCCCCCTTAAGAAATTGCGTCCTCGCAATTTTTCAAAATTGGGTTTTGAAATTTCATTGAAAGTCCCACATTGGAAAGGTAGTCAGTAAAACTATTACTTTAAAAGAAATAAAGGGAAGTACAAAGGTCACCCGAGTTTACCCATAATAGGATTCCATGGAGGAAAAAATGGATATGCATGAAAAAACAAAGGGTCAAGTTCTGGGGAAGAGTGATAGAAAACATGATTAGGAGAAAGTTAACCATGAGAAAATCCCAAACTTATGATGTGTGTAAACGGCCTTTGATTACATAGTAGGAAATGTAAACCAACAACATTTTTGTTTTACGTTTCTTTTCATAATTTTGAGTAATTCATTTACTACATAGAAAAAAAACATAAGGAAATATACCTACCTTCATGTAGAGTTTCATCCTTTAATAAGTTTCTATCAAAAATAATTTTTTCTCCAATGATGAGCATTCAAAACTACTTGGTCTCACCAAAACACAGGAATCATCTTATATAGAATCACATAATCCACAAAAGATTGACTATCTATTTCTTCTATCTTTAATCAATATCCCAAAAATAGAAAGGTTAAGGTAAAACAACTCTTAAAAAAGAAAGAATCCCATAGGAATGGAAACTAATTTTAAATCTTCAAAGTTCCATGGTACTACCCAAAGTTCATCATAGACCATTCCATAAATAACGGTCCTTATGATTCCTCAAAATAAACCAAACTAAGATTGAAACCCAAACAGAAGAAGGATTTGATAACATAGTCTTCCAAAATAATCTTCATTGTTCATCTCCAAACAATATCAACCAATCCTAACATCTTATAACAAAAGTAGCTAACCTAAAAATATTTTACACAATATAGGTTAATCATTCCCATAAGTAACTTAAATTACTGTATGTCCACCTTAAATTCATCTATTCTTCAAAATATAAGTCAACCATACTCCTCAATGAAAATACCATAGTAATCTAATTACCTCGATCATATAGGGTCCCCAAAATAGTGAATGTCTTCCGGAATAATAATCTTTTAATCCCCTAATCCTCTCTGTCATATTAATACGGCAATCATCGCATTTCCTATCACATTGGTTGTTAGGACATGTTCTTCCATTTCCCACCATTAACTAAGAAGAGAAAGTATAATTAGGGGCTTAAATACTTAGCCAATAATCATGAAAAGGAACTTAAAGCCTATAAGGATAATTTGTAGAAGAAAAGTATACCATAACTTGTGATCCCCTAGGTTCCCATCTAGGTTATCCATGATCATATATTCTTATGTGAATCTCTATTTTATTTTATCTTTGTTCCTTTAACAATGGTTCATACTAAACTTATGAATTTACCAAAGCATATCTCCCGGGAGTGTCGTAACCAAGAGTGCAGCAAGGCCCGTTGTCATGTACCAGTTCCTGTTTGATTCTATCTCAAAGCGGTGTTTTTAGGGTTTACCCCTATGTACATCTGTGCCAGATCCACCTCTACCTTCTCGTATCCAGATAGGGATGTATTTTCTTGGCAACCCATTACTCAATACTCACCAAAATACCAGGAAGATTTCCTATATATAAAATTTTCTATAGGATTCTTACTAATGTTTTCATATCATAATTTTCACAAATAACTAAACCATCCTTTGATACCAACTATAGCGTCACACCTTTTTATAACATAAACTTTCATTACATTACACAAACCTGAGGATCTTTAAGGTTTAGTGTCTCGGAAACCAGAAACATAATACATGAAAACAACATAAAACATTCTTATTAAACACTTGAAAGGCTTATACTTAAGTTAATCCTAGGTTCATTACGGCATCTCATAACCTGGGGACATACATCAAAAGAAATGGTGAGCAGAAGGCCCAGTATGGGGAACAAGGAAAACATTTAACATGTGAACTTGAGATACATCAACTATGTCATGAAAAAGAACTTTAAGGCATGATAAAAAAATCATGTGGCATATCATAATAAAAATAAAATTTTTCATAACTTTAAGATGTGGCTACATCATTTAACATAGAAAATCATGAACATATCACCAAGGTCCATCCCCAAGGTGTCATTTGAAAATTACCAAGGTTATTCACCAAGATATCGTGAAAATTGTAATCTCTAGTGGTTACATCATTACCCAATGCATTGGAGTGATATCGGGGCACACCCTTAAATTTTCCTTTATTATCATGTGAGCCACATATATCATCATCAAACATTTCATAAATAACCCATACAGATAAAATAAATGGTTTTCATTTCATAATCATAACGTTTTAAAAACTGCTTTAAAGACATGATCTTTACGTCACTTTAAACCCACGGAAAGGGAAAGCGGGTTTCATGTTTGTAAATCCCAGAATTTAAAATAAAACATTTGGATATATATGTGAATATCCAAATAGAAATAAGAGCTTTGATTATTCAATTTATAACATAAAATAATTTCTAGAAAAGAGAGAGGCATTTTGAGATGAAAATTCTGCAGCATAATGGCTATGTTTCGGGGTTTTAGAAAACACTGAAAAGAGAGGGAACATGGGTCAAACAATCATAAATGACCCATAAAACAGTAGAGGGACCAAATAAGAAGGATATATGAAAATGGTAATGAAATTTCAAGGACATACCATTTGAAATGAAAAACTTGGAAGGAAGACAAAAATTAGATTTCTCTTAGGAAAATTCGGCAGCCTAACAGTGTCACATAAAAATCAACAAAAATGAATTGAAAAGATCAAATATGGTCCCTCATAATATGAACATAAATGTTCAGTCTGATAGATATAGAGATCATACCCCAACATAATTAAAAAGGAACTTTAAAGACTTGACATGAAAGTAGAACTTGAAAATGAGAAGGGTGAAAGAACCACTTAAAAATTCGGCAGCCTAACGACGTGACTTAAAACTTCAAAATACTGAATTGAAGAGATAAAATGGGGTCTCTCATAATATGATCATAAAAGATAAGTATGATATATATAGATATCATACCCCAACATAAAAAAAGGAACTTGAATGACTTGACAAGAAAATAGAACTTGGAAATGAGAAGGGTGAAAGAATCCGTTACAAAAATTTCGGCAGCCTAACATCGCCGCTTAAACTTTCATAAAATGAAATGATGAGAGTAATAGGGGGTCACTCATCATATTAACATAAAAAGGACAGTATAATTAAAATAGAAGAACATCCACTAACATAAGAACATGAATAATAAAAGAATTGACATAAAAGAGATCACTTGAGAAGAAAGAGTGGGTCGGATCCCTTACCTTAAAACGTAACTCTTAAAACTCAAAGGTTTGGACCTTGAGATCTTGGGGGCACCTTGGGAGGACTACTTGGGAGGTAAGGATACCAGAAATTCGTTGAGTATGGTTTTGGAGTCTAAAGGATGAGAGGAGGGCTTGGTATTTATAGGGAAAGTGAGAGGATGAGGCATTAATGGCCAAGGGACACCTCATTAGTGGTTTTGGCAAAACCATGGGCTTGCCCATGGTATTTTCCCATCGTATTGGACACCTGGGACACCTCACACAATAATTCATCCCCTTTTGTCGGCCATACCTTAAAATATCTCATGTAATCATCATGACATAGTTAAGATGTCATTAAACATTCCGAAACCCTAAAACTGTATTTTTATTATTCACTGAAAATTCAACTTTCTCAGAAAAATCCCAAAATTTCACATTAACCAAATATCAATGCACTGATTTCAAAAATTAACTCTATTTTATAAAAATAATTTTCTGAATACTTTTAATTTAATTTTTAAATAAATACACTATTCACTGAAAATTCATTTTTTCAGAAAAAACCCCAAAAATTACCTTAACATAACATCGATGCTCTGAGTTCAAATATGAAATCCATTTTATAAAAATAATTTTCTAAATATTTTTAATTTAATTTTTTTATTAAAAAAAACTATTCACCCAAAAAAACTAATACTTGAATAATAATTTATGAAACCTCTATTTAACCATTTTATTGAATCACATTACTTAATCAAGGTGCCTAGATTATATTAATACTTTCTTTAAGTGAGATTATTAATCCATTTGGACACATTATTAATTCTAATCATAAAATAACTATTCATAATTTACTATTCATCAAAAATCAAGTTGATCTTATTAGACTCTAAATTTCGTACTGGACATAATTGTAGAAGACAATTTTTTGAATATCATTACACATTTTTAATTATTTAAGGTTTACATAAATATTTTTTTTAAAATATCCTTTCTCTAAAATTCATCAAAAATATGCATACTATATTTATCCGGTCATTTGGAAATTCATAAACTTCATCATAAGAAGAAATCCCAATTTTTTATTTAAAAAAAGGGATTACAGAAGGCAGTTACAGTCTCCTTACATAGCCCCTTATCACACCAGCATAGGACCTATGTGTAAGGTGCGCTAAGGTGAGATAATCCGAGGGAGGCTCGGCCAATATCGCACGAGTAGTAATTTCTATCAGTTTGATCTTCTCATGAAGGCGATTCCGTTCCAACTTCACACGATGAAGTTCGGCTTGGGTTTGGTCCAGAGAAAAGCCTAGTGGTGCTACCTTCTTCCCATGTTCTTTTAGATGGGCTTTGATAAGTCCAAGACTACTGGGTGAGGCCATCAAATCTTCTTTCTATAACAATTAACCAAGATTACTTGTATTTAGAGACAATAATCGAAACGTTTAATTTACAGTGGTCATATTGACCAATGGTCATATAATAGTCAAAACCCAACGGTCTCATTTTAATTATACTCATGTTATCAAATGAAACATTTTTGTTGAGTATAAAATTAAAATAAAATAACACATAAAATTAGGAAACAAGATTTATTCAAAATTTTGGGTCGTTACACTTGTTCAGTTATCTACTACCAGTTTAGTGATCCACCACCCATTCAGTGATCTACTTCTGGTCTGGTGATTTATCTTTGGTTCAGTGATATACAACCAGTTCAGTGATATACTGTCAGTTCAGTGATCCACCATCAGTTCATTGATCTACCATTGATTCAGGGATCTACCAAAAATTTATTGATCTAAAAATAGTTTAGTGATATATTTCAAATTAAGTGATCTACATCATGATCAGTGATCTACTACTAGTTTAGTGATCTACTGTTGGTTCAGTGATCTACCACCAGTTTGGTGATCTACAACCATTTTAGTGATTTACTTCCAGTTCGGTGATCTACTTTCAGTTTAGTGATATATCTCCAGTTCATTGATCTACCATTGGTTTAAAGATTTCTCGCAAATTCAATGATATACTACCAGTTCAGTGATCTACCTCCAGTTCACTGATCTACCATTTATTCAATGACTTATCGTAAGTTCAGCGATCTACCACCTATTTATTAATATACCTCCAGTTCAGTGATCAACTAACAGTTCATTGATCTATTATTGGTTTAGTGATATTTCATTAGTTCAGTGATCTTCTGGTGGTTTGATCATCTACCATTAGTTTAGTGATCTACCACTAGTTCAGTGACCTATTGTTGGTGATTCACCACTAGGATCTATCATTAACTTTTAAAACACCAAGGGACTCTTCTTGAATTCAGCATAATAATTTTTCTAGTCCTATGCTTCTTTAATCCTCTCTCGAACCAACCAAACCTTCTCTATCATGCTCTGCATCACATTGAGTAGCAGAACTACTGACTCCCCAACCTCATCCCATTATAATGAAGAACGACATGGCCGCCCATAAAAATCCTAAAATGGGGCCATGTCAATGGATGAGTGATATCTTTTTTTATAAGAGAATTTATCCATGGTAAGGTGTCATTCCCATGATCTTATGAAATCCATGACACACACTCGAAACATGTCCTATCTTCCCATCCATGTGAGGGTGGAAAGTAGTTTTAAGGAATAACTAAGTTCCAAAATCATGCTAAATTATCCTCTAGACTCATGAGGTAAAATGTTCACTCTGATCTGAGAAAATGGACCTCGAGACTCAAAGAATTATCACCACCTCATCCACATAATTATTTGTCAAACAAAAAACTATACCTGACTCCTTGATCTCTTGGAAGTGAGACGATTTCAACAATTTAACCATTATTAACCAAATTACATCATAGCCTCCTTGAGTTCAGGGTAACCCTATGATGAAATTCATTGAGATATAGTCCCACTTCCACTCAGGAATATCCAATGGCTACAACAACCCACCAAGAACATGATTCTTATCCTTTACTTTATGGGAAACCAAACACTGAGCCACAAACTCCACCATTACTCATTTCATTCTAGGACACAAAAATAATTCCCTCAATCCACAATACATCATGGAAACTCCCAAGTGTATTGCTAATAGTGAGCTATATAACGTATGAAGAACTCCCTCACTCATTACTACAAGAACAAAAAACCTACCATGTAACATCATTTGGTTCTACCCATCCACTAAACATCACTCCAGAGCATCACCATGGCCAACACCATCACACATTACCTCTGTCTCTAAGTCAACCCATTGAGACTCCTCTACCCTCCACATCAGATAAGTCTGCACGATCATCTGAAACATGCAACATCGTCTATCAACTAACCTTAAATCTACATGTAAGGTTTTCAATTACCCCATTTTTATCCAAGAATATTTAGACTTCTAAACAACATCCTTATATTACTTTCTTCTCAGATAATTATCCAAAAAATTCACTTGAGGTATAGAAGATCTCAAAATAATAATCCTAAAGAAACTCCATCCAACCATGTAATTACATATTCAAATTACATAGTAAAAAGATATACCTAAAACTCATGTGATTTATAAATACTAAAAAGCACTACCTAATGAGGCAATGCTTCCAAAACTTAGTCCAGACAAAACAACTTCTTACACCAGATCACGGGTGGTATAATTATACTCATGGGGTAACAAATGCCTATACCTATAAGTGATCATAATTTTATGCTTCATTAATATGTATCCCAAGACCAGATAGAAAGTGTCACAAAACACCTCAAACATCACAACTAACTTAGGAAAATGAACCCCAAGAGCACTAACCAACTTACTATTTAGGTAACTGAATGCTACCTAGAACTGATAAGTCCACATGAAATCCTAATACTTCTTGGTCAATGCTATCAATGGGGTTGTAACTCTAGAGAAATTGAGCACAAACCTCTAATAATATCCCATGATACCAAGGAAGCTACAAAAATCTTCCAAGTTATTGGGTGTTTCCCAAGAAACAACTACCTCGACCTTCAATTTGTATACTAACACACCTTGATAAGACATCACATGCCCAAGGAAATGAACCACTTATGTCCAAAAATTACACTTATATAATTTTCCATATAGATTTTAGCATCAAAGAACTTGTAAAATAGCTATGAGATTCTCATAATTCCCCTCCTATGAATTTTAGTAGATCAATATTTCATCATTGAACATAACTAAAAACAAGTCTAGGAATTCATAGAATATAGTGTTCGTGATCCCCATGAACACAGCTGGTGCGTTAGTGACACTGAAGGGAATGACCCTAAAATCAAAGCTCCCATGCATGTATTGGAAGGCAGTATTCTGGATATATCCATCCTTCACCCTCAACTAGTGATATCTAGACCACATATCGATCTTAGAGAACTAACTAGATCCCGTCAACCGGTCGACAAAATCATCAATCCTCAGAAGAAGATAGTGATTCTTGATCATCACCTAGTTTGACCTCTGATAGTCTATGCACAACCTCAAACTTACATCCACCTTATTAGAAAATAAAACTAGGGCACCCTAAGGTGATGCACTAGAATTAATGAAACCCTTATACATCATATCACCAATATGAATCCTCAACTCCCGCAACTCATAATGATACATCTAATAAGGATCCATTGAAATCGAAGAAGCACCAAGATGAAAATATTTCCCAAACTCAACATCATGTCTAGGATGTAGTGTCATAACCTCCTATGGGATAATATATAGGAACTCCTCCACAACCTTGGGAACACCCCCAACTTGGAATTTTACTTACATCTCTACCATTAATGAATCAAAGGGCTCTAAATGATGGCTTCCCACTTGAAAACCCTTCTTTCCAATGAAAACCACACACTGTCCATCCATATCTGAGAAAACGACTCTCCATTAGAATCCATTGATAATAGAACATACTGAATACAACCAATCAATTCATAGAATGAAATTTTATGGATGTATCTATAGTAATAAAATATCCTCATAGGACTGATGTGGCCCCATCATTAGTCTACACCTCCAACATACATCAAATAAGCCGGTATGGACTTCGACTGGCGTAGTCAAAACTAGAGGAATGAGAAGCCTCTCTTTTTCTAGTTCCAAAGAAAGGACTAGAGTGGGTTTAACAAATAAGTACAAATCTCTTTAATCAAAAAAAATAATAGATAAGGGTACATAATAAACTTATCTTACCTACAAAGATCTCTATCCCCTCTGGTGTTCTTGCCTCTGCTACATGAAACTGAACACACCCATCTCCTCTACCTATCTACTGACAATTGATTACAATAAAATGATCAGGTTAGGGTACCTAAACTTGAGTAACATCCTAAGGTCGACCTCTACCTAACCTGTCTTCTATGTCTAGAGCATAAACCCGGTGCCCCTGCTATATAAATGACCAATCTTGTAATTTCTATTGTCGCTGAGTTGAACCTATCCACCCCTACCAAACTAAGATCATGTAGCCATTGGGTACTGATCTTAATGATGGCCACAAACCCCAAAGATGAAACACATTTGTTTTAAGTCCCTAGAAAGATCACAGAAACCACTTCCCCTAGAAGTTCAAAAGTGAAACTACTAAGGTCGACTCCTAACAAGTCGAAACCTCAAAGGACCTAGAATTTGGGATCTAACATTTAAAAATATACTCCTAAAGGAACCCAACTAGTTCCCCTCTCTCTGTATACCTCCTCATGAGTGGAACTGATTGATCACCTACACCTTATTCTCAACATCCAAATATGTTAGCTACATAAAAGGAGTAACTACATACAGGATCAAAGGATAGAGTGACTCCTCAATATGTCTCACACAAGACTCTTTGTTAGGAAAAAGATATTGGGAAATATGCATAAGGTCCTTAAACTTATTCCAAACATCCCACATAGAAATAATCCCTTGTTTATGGGAGATTTTCTTATAAATCATTATAGACTTGAAGGTCGATTAAAGGAAATAAACCCTGAACTCCTTCTAGAATTCGATCCATGAAACATTTTCCTCATGCTTGCCAAGGTATAGTCTCCACCATTGAAATGTGTCTCCTCACATTTGACTAACTACCAAGGGGACCCAGTACTCTATCAGAACCCAGATCAAATTGAATGAAATCTCTTGATCCTCTAGCCGTCTCCCTCTCTTTACATCAGAAATGCTGACCTAGTAGTTCCCTTAAGCCTATCGTTGAAAAGATCACAACTTCCTCTTCCACTGATCATCATCCTCAACCAGATCAACCCTCCAATGATCATATGGGTCATCTTTCTGAACCTACAGTACCTTATCTAGATGTGGACAATGACCGAGAGGAATAGCTAAAAAGGAAAGCAAAAATTTCCTGAGTCTGGTAGTATGAATTTTTTTAGATTCATTTGAATTTACATTAATCATTTTAACCATACCAAACAATTTATCTCATATAGGAACACAAGTAATCATGATGAATGTACCTCTCATAGGGCTCTACAATGTAAATAGTTCCACCTCACTTGGTTTTTCAATAATCTTAGAGTCTGTGTACTATATAACAGGGGCCCCTAAAATATCACGTCCTAGCTGGTCTCCCTATCCTACATCATGCACCAAGGCCCATTAAAATTGTTTCCATACCAAACCATGAAATCCTCAACATTCTTAAATTCATACTCCATCCTATCTATTAACCATAAGTCTCTAATACCACTCTATCATGCCCTCTCCCACAAAAGATATCGTTATGAAGGGAGAGAGATAATGACCTCGATTCCCACCACTAGTAGGCCCCAGGTTGGCTAATTGCACTGAGGGTATAAAAAACTCATGTATAGAAGGAATTACCCTCTATAATATAAATAGGATCTGGAAATAAGATGAATAAACTACGGAAAACTCCAGAACATAAATAAAATAAATCCAAAAACCATCCCATAATGCATGTATAAATAAAACTGACTGAAAATTAATTTTTTATTATCAAATCACATTAAGGGGAAAGTTAGAACCACAAATTCCAACATACAACCAAAATGTAAAAAATAGAAAACATGAAAAAAAAGACTGGATCTACCTCACCCCATCATTAACCTCATGTCAACAAACCCCACTAATGCATGACCACTCAGCTAGCTATCCCATGAAAAGACGAGCCTGGAACTGATGGCGTATCCATACCCTCTCAACTTCCAAATACAAATGTCATGCATAGTTGAATGATTCGTGCTATGAACCCCATATGAAGAAGATGCAGGAAATGATGGATGTGTCACCCCAAACAAAACAATCCACACTAAAAAAACCAGAAGTTGATGAACAAAAACCATTCCAACCCAAACAATTTTTTTTACCACTTTAACCAGAGTAATTGAAGAGTAATTTGATATTACTATAATCCTTTTCCTTAATAAATTTACATGCGATAGATGTTACTTGGGTGTCCAGAGCCTCCATCACTAGATTTTCAAATGATAAGGCAAGCTAGTCCCATGATTATATATACACGTTGATGATAATCTTCCCTTTAGTGAAACCCCCAACAATAATGAGGTCCTGTTTTTCCACCCAAGTTTATTGCTTCTCATTAAGGGTCACCCTAAAAGACCTCCGCATCATTTTCACTACCTCCTCCTCAGAATAATTAAGAAGCATAACCTTCATTACCACTTAGTCCTCTGAGATTAATAGTAAATCTGAATTTTGATCACCTTGGAACGCATGTACCTAATGGTTCACATCCTCATTGTGGAACTTACCAAAGTTAGACTTCCTTGTTGAATGAGTCTCAATCGGAGGTGTCAAAGAGGAGTAATCCCTATGGCCCTTCCTCCTCTTATTACTCTGGTTCCACTTTGGGCTTGATGCTTCACCTGTAGAATAGATGTGAACGTCTCCATTGCACTCATTCATGAATCCTCGATCAATATCTAAATAATTATCAAGGATAATACTCAATCCTTCCACTGAAATCACTTCAAATTTGTTTCCCAACTGGATTGAGGTTCGGTACCTTGATTCCAAACCCCTTGCCTTCCCACCACTAGTTTTATTAGACACCTCCATAGCAGGTCTTTGAGTCCCCATCTGCAACACACCACTACCCGAATCAGTAAACTCAGCAAATCCATTATCCTATCTATCCTCCAATTGTACAACCACAGTCTTACTCCCATCCTCCTAACTTACCATTCGAGCCACCTCCTATTGAACTACAGAATCCTTCATCACCATATCCATGAGAGGCATCGTAGTAGGAGCTCTGATCATGTCCTACCTCATCCGTCATGTCCCTACCTCAATTTATGCATCACTAGCCACAATCCTGACTAAATTTTTCTCCTACAATCTCCTAGTACCGAATAAATCACCCCTTACATTTGATCTTCCACCACAGTGAGTCTCTTCACCAAGTCATCTTTCTCACCATGCACCTCAGGATCCTCCTCTCTACCATTTATTCTCCTCTCGGTAGCCTAACCCCTCCTACAACAGGAGTCCAACAAGTGACATAGGCACCTATAATTGGAGTAAAAATTGGTCAAAGATTCATACATCACCCACTACTTTCATTGTTACTCTTCGCCCATACTGATCCACACATACTCAAACGAAATTTTAGACACATCTAGTTAGACACAGACACAATTATTAATAGGTTGAAAAAGGTATTCCATTTGAATATATAAACACATATACCTACCAATTAGGTTCCCTAGAATATACATCACTGATGGATTCTGAAACAGATAGGGAAGATTGGGAAAAATTACCTATATTTCCATAGTTAGAGGGTCGTGCTTCATATGCCACTTGAAGGAACACTGAAAAAGGATGAATCTAAAGACATTGAAGTAGTGATGAGACGTTGACCAAGCCATTATGAGACCATCCTTAGAGGAAAATCATATCATCAGGTGTCGATTATCCAATAGACCCACAGTCGCCCTATCCAGCAAACCCCAAGAGTCGAAGACGTATCGATCGAACTATTCCCCAGAAGGTCTTCATTGATAAAACCTAGCCACTAAGGTGTACCTCAGAACATTATATGATTCCAAGAAATCTGTTGAAGATAACTTAAGGTTAGGACACCCATCAGGAAACTCTGAAGCTTTTAGACCAATTAAAATTTGGGGAAAGGAGGGAGCAGATAACAACTATACAAATATCCAAGCTAGTAATGTCTAGCATGGTCCAAATAGTCCTCTTGGAGACCTAATTTTTTATATATATGTAGGGATAGTATACATGTATACTCAGTAGGAAAAGCGAAGTCTCTCATTCCCATGTGAAAAAGCATACTAATACACCATTGAGAAAATAGTTGAACAAAAAAACCTATACAGGTATACTAACCAAAAACATCCTCACCATGTACCAATCACCAAATAACACATCCAAGTATAATAACATAATTTGAATCATATCGATGAAAGGAACCCACACCACTTTTTCAATGATTATTCACTCTCACATCCCAATGATAGACATCTCAGTGCTCCCACCCTTCCGTATAACATCACAACACATTACATCACATCTATCCTACAGACACCTTAGATATCACATCACTTTAAATATCTCTTGAAGATACCTGGGCCATCAAATCACATCACATCTCATAACCAGTGTAGTTGGGTATCATGAGCATGAAGAAAATAAAACTTTTACCCTCCGTCTACCATGCATGACCCCCACTATAAGACATTATATCAAATCTCACCTGAAGACTCCTAGGATATCAAACCACCTCACATCAAATATAGAAAATGACACTTCTTGACTTCTATCCATCACATCCTATGAATGTCACTAAAACCTGGAAGTGTGAGCGGGGAAGAATTGGTGGCCAATAATCCATCCTCCCACCACGATGTTGGGAAAAAATCCCAAAAACTATTGGTCATCAGCACTAGGTATTCGACATGGGTGGGGCATAGAAAATCATAAGAATAGACGTGGAATATAATATCATAACACATGATCCCAACCTATGAGTTTACAACAATAGTATCAATGAACTCATGGCCTTCCCTCTCTTTGATGTTAAATCTAAATGCACCACAAAACACCAAAAGCTAAAAATAACAAGAAACTTTTCATATTATCATTAAAATTTAACTCAATATTGATATTTTTATTATCTATCCATTTCAATTAAAACAAAAAAATTTATTGCACAATTTCCATCCCATTAATTCATATTTAACAGCCCACCATTTAAACACACATCCTATTATAGTTTGTTCCAATTAATTTTATTATTTGCAACCCATTATCCAAACCATGTTAATTCAAATACTACTTAGGAAACTAGAATAACACGTCATATCATACCAACATACATCAAAACTTGCACATACCAACCCGTTGACCTCTACTTTCACAGCCCCACTACACAATCTCACAACAACCACCATCACATCCCTGTTGCAAACATATCACAACATAGCCACCATCCAAGCATCACATCAACACAACCAAGACATGACACACATACACATCCACAAAAACATTCCCAACAACACAGATAGTGTTTTCTAGATTAGGTATAGAGGCTTTCATTCAATTCCACTTCTTTATTAAGTAGATTTATCACACAATCCATATATCCCGGTGAAACCAATTCATTAGAGGAGTATAAGCGGTTGCCCAATTATTTACGGTGGTGTCAAAAATAACCACACAACATGGGAATCAAAACATATATAAAAAATTCAGAAAAAGGGGGATAACAACAACCATTATTTTTAGTGATACGATAAACATAAATCCAATATCGAAATATCAAAAAGCTATAAAATCATTAAAAACATTACCCTTCGCCTTAGATTTAGTTAAAATGATTTATTATAATTTTTAATATGGTGTATACTATATTCCCAAAAGACAAAAAAAATCATGAACCCCTCCCACATGTTACAAATAATGAGAAACAAAGGAATTACCTACCTGAATGAAAGAATATTTATACAATTTGCTACACTAGAAATAGGGGGTGCGTGCACTGAAGGAATTCATCTATAGTGAAATAGATCAACTTGTAGTCATAGAGTCCCCCAAATACAAGGGGAAAAGCCTCTGGAACCTCCCGTCTCAATAAAAAGTACTCCAGAAAGAATGAAGGAAGGATATTCTCTTTAGAAAGATTAGATCTAAAACCAGTAGAATTTGATAAGGTTTAGTTGAACATTAAAGGTGAATATGATCAATCCATGTGTTACAACTATTTAAATAGTCTATATAAATTTAATAAAATTAAAATATAATTATCCACCATTAAAACAAATTTAAATTACATTAATAAATGCATTAAAACTATTTTTCATCAATAAATAAGTCAAAAGGGAAAAATTAGAAATTGTGGAAAAAACAGGATTCACTGTAGTTCAACTACTAGTGAACTACTATTGGGAACTACTCTTAGGTAAGTTATATTCCACCATTTTAGTGATCTAACACTAGTTCAATGATCCACCACTAGTTCAGTGATCTAAATTTTTTCCGGTGATCTAACTAAATTTCAGTGATGTACCACCGATTTAGTGATCTATCACCAGTTCAGTCATCTACCACCAGTTCAATGATATACCATTGGTTCAGTGATCTAGCTTCAGTTTAGTGATCTACTGTTAGTTCAATAATCTCCTATTAGATTAATGATCTACCATTGGTTCAGTGATTTGCTTCTAGTTCAGTTATCCACTATCAAAACAATTGATCTACCAATAGTTTAGTGATCTACTCCCAGTTCAGTGATCTACTACGAATTCAGTGATCTAATTCCAGTTCAGTGATCTAAAACCAGTTCAGTGATCTATCACCAGTTTAGTGATCTACCATTGGTTTAGTGATCTACTGTTGGTTCAATGATCTACTTCCAGTTTAGTGATCTATCACCAGTTCAGTGATCTACCATCATTTCAATGATCTACCATTGGTTTAGTGATATAACATTTTTTTAGTGATCTGCATAAAATTAAGCGACCTACCATTATTTTAGTAGTCTACTGATAGTTTTGTGAACTACCATTGGCGATCAACCTCTACGATCTACTATTATCCTCTAGAAAACCCCATTTTCCACATCAACCTGTGAAGATGAAACCCATTGTTCCGGTTCAGATCTACCACATGTTGAGATGCATAATACCAATTACAGAGATGAAAATTACCATATGAGCCTTTCTGCTCGAGTACCATCAGAACCACTGACCACCTCACTAAATAAGAAGAGCCCTTACCACTCAAGCCCATGGAGAATAAGTGATGTCTCTACTTAGGACCAACATTTAAAGCCTAAATTTAATGTCTAACTTCATCTAGGACCATGTGTAATTTCCATAACATGAAAATACCACCGTGAAAAACTGGAAAAAATTTAAATACGTGCACAATTAAAGGAAGAAGACATTTCAGGTGGATTAATCCTGACTGATCACTGAAACATGTGGCATCCATCCAAACACACCTTGACACCGAATTCTAGAAAGAAGCTGATGATTCACCTAATATATATAAATATATATATATATATATATCTCCCATCGTAAAAGTTCATTTTTTTGAGACTATATTTGTCCCTTTTCTGATTATCTTCAGTTTTCATTCCCTTTAATTTATTTTATGAATTTCTAACTTAAAGTTCAATCTGTTTTGTTAATTGTATTGTATTGTTCTTCTCTTCCCTAATTATTCATGTTATTATTAAACCCCATGATATAGAATGATATTTCAACTATAATCCATAGATAAATAACCTGAGGGCTAGGCCCCTAGGGGATATCACACATGAACCCTATTATTTATTTATAATCTAAATCCCATACTTGATGCAGTAGTGAAATGGGGAGAAGAAGATCAATGATATTAATTTTATCTCTATAATGAGATACATTATTCTCAAATCTATAAAATATTCTCTCCCTTCCTCTCTCGTTTCATAGTTCATACCAATAAAGTGATATAAATTGATTGATGAACAACACCTGATGAAGATGGGTGTAGAGATAGTGAATGCCTCGATTTAGTGTGTTTACTGCCTCTTCACTATGGAGGAGGTGGAACTAGATGTATCAGGAGATATCTATCTTATGTATGTTTATAACCACAATTTAGATAGAGGAGATTAATTTAAGAGTCATATTGACCCCATTGTTAAATAAGAATTAGAGGAAAATGAAGAATCTGGATGATTGACCCTGGATCCAAACCCCCTTCACCCACTATAATGTTGTCTTTTATTTCTTATATTCCGATTTATATTTAATAAAAAACGAGTTTGGATGCATTAATAATTAATAAAAAAAATTAAAAAAACATTATTTATAGGATAGTGAGACTCCCTACCCTTTCTCCTTTAGAGATGTTCCTGACCAGCCACTAGGCTGTATTAAGAGTAGAAATTCTATTTGACCATTACCTATGACAGTAATTATCATTAACTTGGTGCTATTTATAGGGAGGAGAGGTGGAGTTACCACTATCTTTGACACATTTTTAAATAATATTTACTTTCATTTCAATCATTCCTTATTTTTCATTTTATACTTTATCTTTTTTATCAAATTGGGATAAGAATTCCAATGAGACCATTCTTTAATGGATTATCACCCATATTCCTAGTGTACATTCCCACAACTATCCTAGGAGATTAATTTCCAAATGAAACAGCAACAAAAACCTTTGGTACACACCAATGGGTGGGAGGATGGAAGCTCCTACATGAACATACCCAACAACCATCAATAACACATTCCCCCAAACCATCTACCGGAAGAAGATTTACACCAGTGGAAATTCAGAGCTACACATACATGATGAATTATTTTCAAGTGAACCAACAATTGGAGGAACACAAACACATGAGTAAATAATTAAATGTTACGAAAGTTGTAATAATCACTTCCCCTCAAGAACTTATAGAGAAAAGGAAGCAATAATAAGTTGAAAATATAGAACCCATAATATTTTCCAAATAAGATATCCAAGAAGAGGAGGGTGATTTTTAATAATCATAAGATCTTCCCATGTTCACCCTCAAGCACATCTTGCCAAATCTAGTGTATTGGGAAAAGAAGCATAAAGTGGAAGAACTTGAGAAATACTACCTTTCAAACTGTACTTTTTATGATTTTATTTAAAATCAGTTCTCTTATAATTCCGCTATTATTGTTATTGAAATTAAAGAATTAGAAGACATTTTATAGGAATCAGAGGATTTTGAGGATGATAATGGAGTGAAAGGGGATTACATTTTAAGAAAAGATAAATTTCCCACAATTGTACTCATCCACACAAGACACCTTCAATGAGGCATTATCGAAAGAAAAAGATAAACATGTTGAAACTGATGAGGGAGTTACCCTTGAATTGGAATAATTTATTTCTCAATTTTGACAAAATGAGTTATCTTATAATCTCCTTATTTTCAATTTCACAAACTCAGTACCACTAATTCCTTCTCTAGATGCAGAAAATAATGAATATTCCACATCACCCCTTGAAATGAAAATGGAGCTGAAGCTATTGGAAATTGAAGATTGAATTGCCTTGTATTATGATAAGGAGGAGCTAGATGAGGAGTACATTGATAGACTAACTGAGTCTACGTATGAAGAAAATTCCATAATATAAGTGGCTACTCACGATGAAGAAGATTCAGGACCATTGGTGAAGCCCATACCCCTTAAAAAATATACAAAACATAAATTGGGGGGAGTAACTATGGAACTCAAATACCTAGGGGTTTTTTCTCATAAGGGAATAAAGTAAGATGATGCATATACATGGGGTATTCTGATTTAATATCACATTTTTTTAATTTTATTCAAATTGAAATATTTACAGACACTCCTTTGGATGTTTATGAAGAATCACTAGTAGAGTTACCACTAGATGAATAGAAAGACAAAATCAACTTGGTACAACCTAAGGAGATCCCAATTTTGATCATACCAACCTCAATTTATGAGATACACCACACTACTGAGGGGATGACCACATAGTACATACAACACACTGTCTATGGGGACCTCTAAGAAGTAGAGTTTAGCTTCTTTGGAAGGAACCACATGTGGTGGTTCACATCACACAACCCCAACCCCCTATGGATTGTGGATAATCAAAAGATTGCCCAACTTTGAAAAATCTAACTGTAGCACCACTAGGGGAGGGGGTTAAACCCAAGTTCTCCCCTATTTTACTTTTTATTTACTTTATAAATAATTTCTAATGTTTTTATACCTTTTTTATAGTTTTCCCTAAGTGGAATACACATAAGAGGCTATCCCCATTATCTATAGTGCAACCAGGGGAGAGCCTAACTCAAACATGTTTAACAATAAACCACCATGTTGTATATCTCTTTTTACACTATCTATGCATTACGTCTGTTATGTATTCTACTTGAAATTTAAATGAGAAGTGTTGAATACGTGTGGTGGAGTAAACCAAACCTATTTGAATATTTTTTAGTATATATTTTTAATTAATCTAATAAAATCTATAAATTTGACAAAGTCTATTCACTATTTTTAATGTGTATAGAAAAAAATTGTAAAAATAATTTTTTTTCTATTTGTAAATGTTCTATAAATAACCTTCTTCTATTTTCAATCTTTTTTTATTTATAAAAAACCACAAAACAAAATGAAATCCAAAAAGTTATTAATCTATACATACACATTATAGGATTCTGTTTCCTTTAAAAAAAATTAGTTCTATAAATATAGTATTGTATATATACCTTTGTACTATTTTTATTTTTATTTTTCACCATTTTATTAAACATAAATGTTGACCTTACTTGGTTGAATTTCCAAGATTGAGTTGAGGGAATTCATTGGTTCTGAAGATGTAAGACTTAAGTGATTTTTGAGTGAATCAGTCACTGTTTTATGGGTATTTGGTATTAGAATTAGCGGATGGATTTTGATTGAAAATAATTAAATAAAATCATTTTAATAACTTTACATCACTATATTTTTTACTTAATCTAAGAAAATTAACCTTTGTGAGATAGAACACCTTAGTGATCCAACTTCAATGAAAATGGTATAAGTCTTTTGAACTTGGAATACCCATGGGAATTGGGAACCCAAAATGGATCTCTAAGACAAGAGGCACTGAGTGTGTCTCTATAATTAAATAAATCCATCCAAATAAGAGATATTCATAGTGATTTCACACAATTATAGCTGGAAAAAATAAATTAAATAATGGTATCTTATCAAACATGATTCTATTTAGGTGAGGGGAATATTGAACCCATATAAAGAAGAGAAATTGACTTATAGAAAATTCATTTAAGTTGTATAAACTAATTGGAACATCAAGACGTGTTTTATGAAACTTAACAAAGAGGGATGGATAAAGGATTTTTAAAAAATTTTCTTCCACTCAACTCTAATTCGATCCAATCTTGACCTGAAACCTTTGATTAAATTGAAGTAAGGTGGTGTCTTGATTCATTTATTCGGAATGATAATTTTTCATAGTAAAATAATCCATGATTTTCGTTTTCTCTATATATTCATTTTAATCTAGGTAGGATGATGGTATTTTTTTTTCTTTTCAAATAAATTGAAATTCAATGATAATTTTCCCACGAGAGCAATGGACTTTGTGTGGGGGAATGATTCTAGACACAATTTTCCATATTTTTATATATTTTTCATTGAAAATACCCCCAATTAATTCCAATTACCAGTTAATTATTTCCGTGAGTTTTATTAATTATGGACTTAATTGTTAAACGAATCAGACTATGAGTTTTATTTCTATATTCATATCTGGAATTAACATATCAAACACATACAATAAATTGAAATTTATTTAAGGTTATAAATATAAATTTAATTGGGTTATCATTGTTTTAAAATTATTAAAAAAAATAATACGCTGAATGATATTATTTTCTAATATAGGCGGGTGAAAAATTACAAAGTCTAAGCATTTTCAGGTGAATGACCGTGCATATCTAAATGAAACTTATACCACTTATTACTATAAAAAATAACTAATGGTTAGTTTACTATCCTTGATACACCCTGCTATAAGAATTTTCCACGATCACCCATCTGATCATGGATCCCATCCAGAGCTGACCTTGAGCTCTACTCCTGATCATCCACCTTCTCACATAAACTTGTGATGTTGAAACCCACTATGTTGGTTAGGATCTACAACATGCCAAGATTCATTTTTCTTCTTTCAGAGGAGAAAAATACCATGTGTTCCTTACCTCTCAAGCACCATCTGAACCACCAACCACCTCACCAAATTAAATTAAACCCTTCCACTTGATCCTATGGAGAAGAAGTAACATTCATGATTTAACCCACCATTTGAATCCCAAAATTGAATTTAAACTTAATCCAGTACCCAAACCAATTTCTAGTACATGAAACTGCAACAATAAATCACCGGGACAAAACTAAATATGTATGTGATTGAAGGAAGAAGATATGTTAGGAGGATTAATCCTAACTATTTTCTAAAACACTTTAAATACATTGAAAGATCACATCATCACTAAATTTAAGAAAATGATTTCATATCACCATATCTGTATAAATATCTCTAACTCTATCCCATTATAAATATTTGGCCCCCACTGACTATATTCGTCCCTCCACTGATTATGTTTAGTTTTCTTCCCCTATAACTTCTTTTCTACATTTCTAGCATAATGTTCACTATTTTTTGTTAACTGTATTGTGTTGTTCTTCTCTTCCATAATTCTTCATGTTCTTATTTAGACCCCATTATGTATCATGATCTTTTATCATGAAACCATGGAGAACTAACTCAAGGGCTAGTTCCCCAGGGGAGATCACATAGTCTCCATGTTCTTTATTTATAATATGAATTCCATCCTTGATGTAGTAGAAAAATGAGGAGAATAATATCAATGATATTAAAATTATCGCTCAAATGAGATGATGTATTCTCAAATCTATCAAATATTATATCCCAACCTTTCTCAATTTATAGTGAATACCAGGGGAGTGCTGTGAATTGAGGGATGGACATCACATGATGGATTTGGGTATTGAGACAATGAAAGCCTCGATTGAGTGTGTTTACCACCTCTTCATAGCGTAGGAGGTGGAACTTAAATTATTAGGGGATACCTCTCTTATGTTTGTTCATAACCAAAATTGAGATATAGGATAGCAATGTAAGAATGATATTGAAACCATTTTCAGATGAGAACTAGAGGAAAATGAAGAATCAGTGTGATTAACCCTAGATCCAAACCCCTTTCACCCACTGTTGTGTTGTCTTTTGTTTATTTTTTCTCGGTTTATATTTGATTAAAAAACACACAGAAAAAACTACTTTGGATGATTTCATAATTATGAAAACAACATAAAAATAAGTAATTTCTATGATAGTGAGACTCCCTACACTATATCTTTGAGATATGACCTTGGTCAGCTACTAGGCATGCATTAGATTTAGAAATTCTATTTGACCATGTCCTGCAATAGTCACACACATCATGGTATATAGCCTCAAACTACATTTTACTCTATCTACAATCAACATAGTACATTTGAAGGTATTTCACCACTCTCATCCTCTCCCAAACCAATTGGATCTTCTCAATCATTCTCCACACCACACATGTACTAAGAACTATTGACTCCCAGACCTCCATCCAACAGAACATAGAATGACATAGTCACCCAAACAATGCCTCAAATGAGGTCATTCCAACGGATTAGTGATAGATTTTTTTGTACAAAAACTTTTCTCAATGTTGGTTTCATGACCATGTTATTAAAAATTCCAAGACACAAGTTTTCAACATATCCTTCAGTGTCTGGATAGTTTGCTCCATCTTCCTATCTATCTGAAGGTGGGAAGCAGTGATAAGGAACATCTGGGAACCAAAATCACGTTGAAATCCACTATATAATCATGAGGTAAAACAGGGATCCATATTAGATATTATGGTCCTCGGTACCCCATGAATCCTAACCACACCATCCACAAACTGCCTTGACAAAACATCTATGACATACAATTCATGAATTTCCAGAAAACGAGACAACTTCATTAGTAGGTCCACTATCACCCAAACTACATCACATACCCCCTTTGGTCGATTTAAACCTGTAAATATATATATCAATATTTCCTCTCATTTACTTTAAGAAATATCCAAGGACCGCAACAAACATATAGGAATATAGTGCTCCACCTTCACATGATGAAAAACTAGACACCTCAGAATAAACTCTTCCACTAACCATTTCATCACTGGACACCAAATCTATATCCTCATGAAATGATACCTATTTTTAACACTAGGATGTACCACTAAAGATGATCTATGAAACTCATGGAAATCCACCCTCACTCATCACTGGCAGTACAAACAACCTCCCCTAGAACAACCCTCAATTCCAACCAAGCTTTGACCATCCCTCAGGAGCTTTCCCATAGACAATATGATCACACATCAACTCTATCTATGAGTTTCTAAACTAAGAAAGATCCACCTAATACAAAAAAGACAACTCAATGATCATCTAATAATGAAAACCTTGGACAATACTCCCTATGACATTAAGATATATCACTACAAACTTCTTTGTTCCTTTCAAAACATCCGCAGACTCTTGAGTCACATCTCATTAGGAATTCGGACTCAATGCATTAGCAACTACATTCCCATTTCCTGTGGTGTAAGAGATATCAAAGTCTTAATAATGAAGAAACTCCATCCACCTCTTTTTTCAATGATTCAGACCCCGTTATGTGAAAACATATTTCAGGATCTTATGGTCTATGAACACCACAAAATACTCACCAATATGATTGTTCTACCACAAATTTAGCACAATCACAATCAACACCACCTATATATCACAGATGGAACAGTTATTCTCCTAGGAATATAATTTTATAGACTTATATGAGACCTTTTCCCTCTTTTGTATCAACACAAATTCCAATCCAAGACATGACACACACAAAAAACCTCAAACAACACACCCTGCTCAGGAAACTGAAGAACTAGAGCACCGAATAACTTCTCCTTCAGGTAACTAAATTCTACATGATACAAATTTTTACACAAAAATAATTTTCTTTCATGGTAATTTTTTTTATCAAGGATAAAACTTGACTGAAATTAGGCACAAACCTCTGATAATAACCTATGAGACCAAGGAAACTACAAACCTATTACACATTCTTAGGTGATGATGAATAAATAATTGCCTCAACATTAAATGTTTAAACTATCACACCCTACCATGACACCAAATTTATAAGGAAGTGAAACTCCCACATCTAGAACTTACACTTGTACAACATCCCATATAGATGGTGGTGTTGAAGGACATGTAAAATAACTCTAGGATGCTCAACATGCTCCTATTATTACTTGAAGTACAACATGATATCATCAATGAATACGATGATGAACTAATATAAGAACTCACAGAAAATGGAATTCATAATACCCATAAATATGGATAGTGAATTTGTTACACCAAGAATCATGACTACAAACTCGAAGTGGCCATACCATAAATTGAAGGTAGTATTTTTAATATACTCATTAATCACCCTCAACTGGCGATATCCGGATCATAGATCAATCTTTGAGAACTAACTAGCTCTAATCAACTGGTCGAACTGATCATCGATCCTGATAAGAGGGTGAAAATCCTTGACTGTTACCTGATTCAACCTCTGGTAGTCTATACACAACCTCAAACTACCATTCTCCTTCTTATAAAATAACACTGGATCACCCCATACAGACACACTGGGTCAAATGAAACCCCTCTACATCAAATCATCCACCTAAAACTTCAACTCACACAACTACATATGAACCATCCGATAGGGAGCCATCGAAATTGGAGATGAATCTGGTTGGTGCTCTATCCCAAACATGACAATGTTTCATGGGGGTAGGGTTATAACCTCACCCAATAAGACATCTAGGAACTCTTCCAAAACCATGGGTACACCCTCTATCAGAGCATCCATAAAAAATCCACCAACTGAGGAAAAAGAGGATTTATCTACCTTCCCCAATCTAATAAACTTTCTCACCAATTAATTCCACTTGCTGGTCCTCCTCATCGAAAATAACTCTCCTTTATAATTATTCAATTAATGCACACACAAAATAAAGCCAATCCATGTTGAGGGTAACATTATATGGTTTTATCTACAACAAGAAGAATCTCCCAACTGACCGGTGTTGTGAAATCACCACTCTACATCCCTAAAACACATAAAACAAATATGTTAGACCTCTAAATGGTGTATATAAAACGATAGGAACTAGAAGCCTCTCTATCTCCAGTCGCAAAGTATAGAACAAAATAGGAGCAATAAAGGAGTACAAGGCTACAAAATACAACAAATAAAAAAAGTAGATGATAAAATGACCATTCCTTGGACAAATCCTATATTTTCTAGATCTTCCTCCTCTAATTTAACCAACATACCCCAATGATGAAAAGCTTTAAACATAACACTTTTAACAAATAAAGTTTTCAGATACATTCCTCACTAGAACATAAAATATTCATAAGATACTAACTGAGATAGAGATATCTGGTGCTTTTTCTTCTATGATCCCCCTCAAGAGATTCACTTTATACTTCTTTATCATTATTTTATTTCTTTGAGAAAAAACTCCAAGAATATTTAGATATTATTTGAATTGTTTCAAGGAGGCAACATAATTCTAGTAGTCCTCCTTGATGGATAATATTCTAGTTTTAATATGTTTAAAACTTTCATCAAATTTCGGTATCCCCCCTGAATATATGATTCACCTTCAATTCTATGTATGAAAAACAAACAAAATGTATATATGGGATTAAGGCGGTTTGTCAATGCTCCTCATTTTGAGAAAAAAGGTTGAGAGTTGCTTCTCAACCCAACAATCTTCTTAGATGAAAAAGGATTCTTCACATTTTATTGAAAATAATCTTTAATTTTATATGATTACTATATATTTATTTCATCTTACAACTATTTTTTCCATATTATCAAGCATTGTTTAGGAACATTCTCAGTATTTACTTTCTGTGTAGACTCTTTCTCAATTCTAGAAGTCACAAGTGATTTACCTTTCCTCTTCAATAATTTTTATTGTATAAGAAAACATTTCAATTTTTTAGGTAAATTACTAGGCTTATTAAAATATTTATGCACATATTTATCATTCTACAAAATGTTTTTCAACAAATCAATCATATTGTTTCTTTTTAGGATTGATTCTTTCTTCAATTCCATCTTGCTTCCTTTAGCATTCATGTTTATGGAAAACTCAAAAATGGTCTATGGTGTGACCTTTACTACCATAGTTGAATCATATTTTATTTGGTGTTACACTATTCACATCATTCTTCAAAAACTTATTGGGAGTTTTTATAACAATATTATTATTTTGTTTATATCCCAATGTTGACTTTTCATCTTGTTTTATTGCATACTCTACTTTTTGTTATCATGTTAACTTCACATCCATAAATTATTTACACATGAATGGTACATACTAGCACTCATCATTACAATGGCCATTAATATTTCAATACTCATAGGAATATTAAAAATATTCTTATCTATTATTGAATGGCTGATTCCTTTCTTGTGTAGTTCACTTTTATTGTGCATGTTTCCTCTTTTCTTTATATTTTCTCCCCCTAAATACATGCATTCTATAATTTTCATAAAATTACACGTTGTGCCAAAAATTTATTGCCTGATTCATAAATTTCAAAAAACACCAACAATAGCAAAAAAATCTTGATTTATTCTTTTATAGTTTATTTGGGGGAAAATAATTCTTACACTTCTTAACATCCATATTTAATGATATAGTAGATTCATTATAATTTTTCTTCACCCAAGTTTGTCTAGATTTTAAATTTTAATCTGCATTAGTCAAAAAAATATAAATAGTATGTATATATTTATCATCAAAAATAGTTACCTTTTTTAGTGATCCTATAGAAGATTTATCCTAAAAAATCTCATTCTCTTCTTGCCACTAGGTTTAGTATTTTCATATATAAGACTCTTATCTAAATAATTCATGGAATCAATTATTTTATCAGTATCTTGGGAGGTCTTATATTGTGCCTATTAAATATTTATATGTTTCACTTATAATTCAAGTAATTTTAATTTTAGATCAATCTTCTCATATTAAACTTATTTTAGGCTTTCTTCCCATTGAATATTCATCTTCTGAATATCATCTTCCTGATCCTAATTTCCCTTCTATAAAAAAATGTCAATATCCTTAATTATTTTTTAGTTTATCCTCTATATAATCATATTTTACATTCATATATATATTATGTATATTTTTTGGTGCATTTAAAACTTCTATAAAATCCATTTCTCACACATCCTTCTTACAAAGACTTTTATGAAATTATTTTACAATAAAAGAATGTTTTTTTGTTGCAAATTGTAACAGATTTTTATTCTAATTATTTAACCATGAATAATATTTCATTATACATAATAAAATTATCTTCCATTACTTTTTTTAAATTTTAAGAGAGTTTCTCAGTTCTAAACCTTCTTATCCAGTGTTTTTTCTATTTCATCTTCTTTTTATTCCATCAATGATTTTTCATCCTAAAGTTCCTTGGAAACTCTGATCATACACGTGACCAGTTCTATGGTAACTTTCTTCAAATCATCTCTAATTTTAGAATTGAACACATCTTCATCACATATTGATGTTTATTCATCAGAATTATAATCAACTAACCTTACTGTTCAATTACCACTTTGAGTTCCCTCTGCTAGAAATTGACCTTCATTCATCTTCTTTAGCTTTTTTGACACTCTTTCATTCTTATTTTTCTGTGTCTTGACTAAAACTTCAAGATTTCTAACATCGATATTAGATATAAATTTTTTCATATGAATATCTTTTGAATTTTCTTTAAACTCGAATCTATAATTTATATAATTTAATCTCAAATCACATAAGTTTCCTTCTCCTTCTCATGAACAAATCAAAACATCATCATGAGAATTTGAAGGTCTTGAAAGAATTAGAACAAATGCATGTAATCTCTTCATGAATACATAGTGATTCCTCTTATCTGTTTGACTATCAAACTTCTCTATTAGATATGATTTTATCTTATACTAAAGAATGGTGAGGTCCATGGGTATTTATAGAAAACTTCCACTGACCTAAAGCTATGAAATTCACATAAACACACTCATTCACTAACTCCAACTAACTTTTACATGGATTAATTTCTACGCATAATGAATTCAAATAATGGATCTATGATCATGTGATAACTTGATTTATTAAATTGATCTTGCGGTCCAACATTTTTCATAACTCAGACAATAGTTCTCATGATGAAATGTCTTCTACTGATGAAATACAAAATTATCATGGGATAAGTTTGGTCAAAATGGCTTGATGACATCACAACATACAAAACCTATAAAACATGAAGAACATCCTTAGGTAGTATAGGTTGAATATGACATTGAGTGGATTGATTGAATGTCATAGAAAAAATAGATCAGATGATACCAGTTCTTTACATATGTTTTAAAAATGGATGAAGAGTAATTGAATGTTTCTCATCCCACATTGATCATTCAATAAAATACAAGATTCTTAATAATACAATCCATACCACTACAACTGCAAGATGTGACATTGAGGGCAGCTTCTGTACACACTTGGACACATGGAATTCTCACAGGCTATGCCTCCATGCACTGGTCCACCTACCCAAGCTGATTAGGCTCTCTCATGAGATAACACTCCCATGGGTCTTGTATGACCCACCTCTTCCATTCCACCATACAAGCTATGTGATCTGGCTCCCCTGTGTGGTTGAGTACCTCCATACACAATGTGGGGTTTAGCATTCTCCTAGCTTATATGTGGTTGGAATCATTTTTTTGGCAAGTCCAATTAGAAATAATACTTAGATAAATTTAAGTATATAATTCATGACACCAAGCCTTCCTAAAATTCTTCGAAACATTATTAAAAAAAATTCTCACACCAAAAACCCTTGGAACATGTCTTATACTTTAATAATAGTTAGAAAATCTTCACCTTTAAAACTCATTAACTTTTTATCATCTCAACTTATTGAAAAAAAATTCAACTTCAAGAAATAAATTGGATTCATAAAGTTTAACCCCCCAAGTGATCCCTAGGTTTTTAATACTTCTATAAGTGTAGAACCAGATATTGTTCAAAATATAATAGTGAGTGGGGTTTCTTTTATTTGAACCACCAAGAATTTTTTCTTCCATATTTTATTAATTATCTATTTTTACAGAGGACTCCATGGAAAGAGTATACCAAATCCACCCATTTATCAGTAAGGTACAACTTTTATGGTGGGGGTATGATAAAGCGTGAGTCCTCTTTCTTGGTTGTCACTTGAACAACCTCTTTTTTTCTCCAATGATTTATTTAGGTATACTACATCAATGGAATAATCAAATGGAAAGTCTGAGTGTAATTGTATTTGAACAAAACAGGATTGATCAAAATAAAAATCTTCCTATTTAATATAGGTAGCATGTTTCTCAGTTCCATAATGTCAAAAATCTTGTATATACTCATGGAATCCCTCTAATAAGTGTTCAAAATGTTTGAGGATCTCAAAATGTTCCTCATCAGGTACATCTTATTTTTCTTCATCTTCCTCCAAGAAAAAACATGTGTTAGATGCATCTAATTTTTTTTTAAAAATAGGGCTGATTATCAATTTGGATTAAATAAAATTGGTTGATAACGAGTTTAAGAAAATATCTTCTCCCAAAGTTAGTTTGTATTTACTTTATTTTTCAGAGGAAAGTGCTTCTTAGAGTTGAGTGGTAGTTATTACAACTACCTCTCCAACAATGACTCCATGTTTTGACATGTTCTTATCATCGGGTGTGAAAAAAACAATCATTTCCTAAGTTAAAATATAGTATAGTGGTAAACCTTTCTTGTTTCTAGACATTAGTGCAAAAAAATCAAGTTTGTCTCTATAAATTAGAGGAAAAGGGGGTGTTTTTGAAATTATTTGATTTTGAAAAAAAATAAAGTAATGAAAAAATATTTTAAAAATAGATTTATGAACCAAGTGATTAAAAACAGTGATATGAGAAGAGACATTAGTACATGGTTGGTTTTCCAATTTCAATGTTATCCTAGTTCCAACATATCTAATCCTCTTATGCTAAATCAATTAAAGTGAGATTCCACAATCGCTTCCTTACAAAACCTTAGTTAAATGGTGATGGTGAGAATAAAACATTCCAAGATCTCATCTTTTTTGACCCTACTTCTAATGTGTGATATATTTTCAGTGAATAACCTCAATTGAATTAGAAAATACCCAATCAGGTCTTTTTTATCCTAAATAATAAAGAGTGTCCACTACCCCTCCCACACATAAAGATGATCGCCGGGTACTACACCACTAATCCCCAGTCAATTCCATCATATATAAATCAAAACCTAGTGAAGGGCGATAATTATAATTTACTAAGAAAATAAAAATAACATAATATAAAACCAAATATGATTGTACTTGATAATAAAAACTACTATTAGAATATTGAAACCAACTTAACTGAAGAAATAAATAGATTTTATTCCATGATGTGTAGGAACTAAGGCATTAAAAAAATAAAACCTCACCTTCTCCAATAACACATATGTTTACCCCTCTATGTTAATGGTATTTTAGAATAATTTGGAAGAAGAATACATTAAAAAACAAAGAAAAGATAAAAAGAAAAAAAATCTTCTCTAGAATGTATCTGCTGAAAGTTTTCTCATTTTCTACCCACCAGCCGGTCGAAACATTATAAGAGTTATTATTAATTTTTTTCTATATATATTAAAAATAAAATTTTTCTTGGACATGTTTAAATGAAATTTATTCCGGAATGACTTAATCTCTCTTTTTTCTAACTAAAGAGACTCTTCATCTTTCTCCACTAAAAAGTGTGAAATAGCTACTTTAATGATAGAATTTATCCATGATCATTAATGTGAACAAGTATCTTTGAGTAATATTTCATATAAGAATATTTTAAACTCATTTTGTTTCATGTATCCCAATATATTCTTCATTTAATGAGGGCTGGTCAATTTTGTTAGCCAAAATGATTTTCCATATTTTCCGATTTATTTGGGCCCCATGAAATTATAATTATCACTAATTCCAGTTGAAGAAGTAGAATCCCACAAACATAGAAAGACTGTAAAAAAAATTCCTCAATTTGGATCAATATTTGAGAATTTATTGTTGAAATAAATAAGTTATATAAAGTAGTTAAAATTAAAAAATTATTCAATTTTAACATTTACACAACAAATATACCTAAAATCCAAAAAATGATGAAATTCAGACCTAATTGATAAATTGGAATGGATTAAATCATTGAAATACATATTAATAATAATTTAAATATTAGCTCTATCACAATCCTATCTACACTCATGAAGTAAACTAAGGGTCTTGTTTGGAAACAATGGTCCTCAGAACTCCAAGAAGCCTCCCCACATTATCCAAGTACCATCTCACTAGAATGTCCAGGTTAATAATATACTAGATAAAAAAAGTGAATAGACATTATCAATCAATCCAAGATCAACCATATAGCATGATTTCTTCCCCAAGGTCTAGGTGACCTGGTAACAAAATTCATCAAGATGTCTTCCCACATTCGCTCAGGGATATCTAAGGGCTACAACAGACCACCTAGAACATGATGCTCTGTCTTATCCTTCTAAAAGACAAGAAATCACACCACAAACTTCATCATTAGACGATTCATTCTTCTCCACCAAATATGAATCCTAAAACCATTATATATCATGGTTATACTATGATGTACTGGAAAAAGTGAGATATAGAACTCACTAAGGTCTCCCTCATGTACTATCGATGGAACAAACATCCTTCCTTGGAATATAACCTGATGGTGACCATCCTTTAACCATACCTCTAGGTCATCTACATGAAAAATCCTGTCCGATGTCACCTCTAACTTTGGGTATCACCTCATAGTATCCTCTACTTGTTGTGACAATATGGGAGCCACTATCTTATAAAACAAGAATACTTTATCATCAATATTGTCTACTTCGAGATGCATAGCTTCCAATTGCTCCATCACCCTAAAAACATAATTTGACTCTTGAAATACTCCACATGAATTCCTTCTCATCACATCTACCACAAAAAATCTTGTATTTGGTGTATATGATATCACAAATCCAGAGTCTAAGAGAACTATATCCACCATCAATTTTATATATTCATTCCACACAGAGAGAAAATATATCCCAATATATTGTAATCTATAAAGAATAAAAAGCATCCCCTAATGAGGCAATGACATCAAAGTTTTACTGAAAACCCACTATTTATATCTTTAGATAATGGGAGGTATATTTACATTCACATAGATGTAACTATCTAGATCCATAAGATATCATTTCCCTCTACTACATCGAGACTCATCACAATCCTAAATGAGAAGTTTTGTAGAACACCTCAAACATCACACCTTCTTTAGCCATTTGAATAACTAGGGTAATGATTAGATGCTATTTTAGGTAGTTTAATGTTTCCTGGAACTGATTGGTTCTAAAAAATGCCAAGTATTTATTGATCAGGTATTTTAATGGGGTGTAATATGAGAGAATATAGACATGAACCACTGGTAATAACTTGTGAGACCAAGAAATATATGAACCTATCCCAAATTTTTGAGTGCTACCCAATAAATAACTACATAAATTTTCACTAAACTCATAGCCACTCCACATTGAGACACTACATATCATAGTAAATTCACCTGTCACATTCATAACTTATACTTGGTCAATTCACCATAAATATGGTAGTGTAAAAGAGTCAGTAAAACAATCATCATGTACTTAGAATGATCCTACTCAATGTTCGAGTACATGAGAATGTTGTTGATGTACACAACTATCGACTAATCTAGAAACTCACAAAAAATAGAGTTCATGATTACCCTAAACAAAGATGGTGAGTATGTGATACTAAAAAATATAACTACATACTTGAAATGACTATACATGAACTAGAAATCAGTCTTTCAGATATCCTCCTCCTTTACCTGCAACCGATTATATCCAGACCTAAGATCGATTGAAAAAAAACTATCCCCTCCCAACTGGTCAAAGTGATTATCTATCCTCAGAAGAGGGTAACAATTCTTGATCATCACCTAATTCATCCTCTAGTATTCTAAGTACAACATCAAACTACCATTTGAATTATTCTAAAAAATAACTAGAGCTCCCTATAGTTATACACTAGGTCAGATAAAACCCTTTTTCAACACATCATCAATCTAGATTCTCAACTCCCATAACTATAAATATGAAATTTGATAAGGATCTATAGAAATCAAAAAAGCATATAACTATAAATCTGTCCAAAACTCTATGTCACATCGAGGTGTATGTTCATAGAATCCTATAGGAAAACATCCAAATACTCAGTAAAAACTCTAGGAGCCTCCAATAATAGTCATTAAATTAACCATACTAATGATTTAGACATGAAATCATGAATAGACTCCACACACCTATTTATCATATAAAAACCCTAATCACTAGAAGTTGTGACATGTATCCCTTCCTCATCAGAATACTCAACTATCCTCTGGAAACATTCTATGACTATTCATAGAGTATATAACCAATCCATGACAAGAATTAAATTGTACAGTTGTTTCTATAAAAATAAGAAATACCCTAAAGATTGATGTTGCCCCATCATGAGTCCACAGTCCCAACACACATCAAACAAATATGAACTAACTTCCAACTTTCTTTGATAACACCAAGAATACGAGAAGCCTCTCAACATTCAATCCCAAGGTTTTTATGTAATTACATGCAATAAAAGAGTGAAAATATCTATATTAAAAAAATTAGAATCCAAGGTAGGTGATAAAATGATCATATCATGAGTAACCTCTTACTCAATTAGCGTCGACCCATCGATCGCATACATCTTCCCTTGGGTAGGTCCTCTACTTCACTGTTGATGACCTCTATGTCTGTGCACTGGACTATGCCTCTGATGATGAGAAACATCATGGGTATTACCTTTAATAGATCCACCTCCTCCAAGTTGAGCATAAGTCTACAAGATATGATTATGAACATACATTGGCAATCCTAGCTATCTATACTGCCTTGAGGGAAATTACTGTTGTTGGTGTTGCTACTAGAAAAGATCCTAGGATCCCAAATGATATGAATCCCTAAGGATAATAGGAAATTATATTGATAATTTACATGAAAACCCACATCCATAACACCAAACCAAATAAATAATGGTATACATATTAGAATTACCTTTCCTAGAGAAATGTGAGTATGATTATTGAGACTACTTCCCCACCAACCAAAATCTCTATCGTCCTGACATATAGTAAGCTCTATTTGACACCTTACTCCTCATATGACCCTTATGACCCTCTAATAGGGATGTTACAGACCACTCATGAACCCTCACCATCACCTTAACAGTCTTATGAACCTCTAAATATGTTAGCAACATAAATGGAGCAACTAAAAAATAAAGGGAGAGACACAATGCCTCCTCCAAATGACATTCTTGAGACTAGTCATTTAGAAATATTTTATAAGAAAATTGCATAAGATCCTTAGACATGATGTATAGATCCCAAAAACTCATGCTCTCCTACTTGAGAGATAAAAACTCCTACATATTCACCAAATTTACAATCTTTGATAAGAACTCAGCACTGAAATACTATTGGAAATAATCCTATATAAATTTATCCTCCTTATGATCCATGAGATACAACATCCACCACTAACATGCATATCTTCATAACTTACTGACTTCTAGGGGAACCCAATACTCACTTCAGGCTTAAATGAGGCAAAAAAGTCTGTTACTACTCCAACTAGTGCTCTATTTCCAAATCTGAGATTCCAACCCCATAATTTTCCAATCTCTAAATCTAAAAAGCACTCAAAAACTCCTTCCACTTATCATCCACTTGATCTGGATCAACCCTATGTCGATTAATAGGTACAACCAACTAAACCTATTTAACCAAAACAACATGTAGATGAATAACAACTAACATAACTGAACGTAAAATAGAAACTCCTTTTTTTGGAAATAAATTTAAATTGATTCATTTTATCATTTCACTCACTCATCCCATGAACATCCTAGAACAAAAATAGAACACAATAAATCGAAATTCATGTACCTATCCAAGTTTTTACCCCATAAGTATATTTGTTTCATTTGGAATGCCTAAAAAGATTAAGTTCCTTTCATTGAATCATAGGGATCTCTAAAATCCTATATCTAAGCTAGTTTCCATTTCTTTAATCATTTATTAAGGTCAGTTGAAATTAATGCCCCACCAACCCATATAGTCCTCACAATTTCCTAACTGAAATCACCATCTTATCTACCAACCAACAACTCTAATACCACTCTATCATAACCCACCCCTGTTGGGAACCCCTCATGGGTCAGTGTTTGAAGGGAGAGTGGCCCTCGAAGACCATCTCCAGTAGGCCATAGGTTGATGACTAGCACTAAGGGTAAATCACACATAATAGGAGGAATTACCCATGAATATTTCTCTATATCATAGAATAAACCACCAAAAAGTATCTATTGGGTCAAATAATTCCCCCAACCTCACTAATGTTATCTCTCCAAATCTCTAATCCAAAAATTATAAAGTAGTATCAAAAGAATATAGAAAGGTACCCCAAAACCACATTCCATGATGGTTTTCCACTCTCACCCAATGAGAATAAATCCTTCACCCTCGTGCCTTCCATAAAAATCACCATCTCAATGGGAAATCCCAACTCCCAAACTATTCCATAAACCAAATCATCACCACATGAAATCCTAGCTCTCATCCTGTTCCATATACCCAAATATCATACCATAAAATTGGGGTAGAATTATATCAAAATTGTATAGAACATAAACCTCATTCCCTCATCCTACAACACATGAAATCCAAAACATATATCCCCATCTACCACTAAGAACCACCCCCAACTATGTATCACTGATATCATCATGAACTGCCACCAGAGAGAGATCGACAGAGAGGGGGTAGCTAGTCATCCAAATCCTCCCCATCCTGGATGTTAGAAAAAACACCATGCCCCGAACATCAGGGTATCAGAATGTAGTACTAGAATTAGGTGGGGTGTGTGAAGAAACATAAGAACATGACATATAATAATCTCACACACAAGACCACACTTATGAGTTCATAATGACATCGTTATAAGACTATGATCACCAATAGGGTGTCACAAGTACAACTTCGTCATTCCATACCACTAATGAAAAATAACAAATATCAATCAAGATTCACATAAGAACCACATCACATGATCTATTTTCCATTTCCATTCATATACATCCATCTTCAATAGTATAATTTTATCTTATAAAAATTCATATTATTAAAGCCAATTATTGTTCCACTACCACCAATCCACTATCAATCATCAACCAAAAAAACATCCACATTAAAAATCCATCAATACATAATAACAAGGACACCAAGCCATAACAACCAAGGCCACCAAGCAACACAAACCCTCCACGGACACCAATCTGCAAAAAACAACCAAGCCACCAGTCCACACACAACATAAAAAACATAGGGAGAGAACAAAAAGATAAATATTTTACAATTAATGAATTTAAACATTTAATAAATTTAATTGTATTTCCAATAAATCCATCAGAACAAGGTGTAAAATGGGATATCAATTACAAAAATATCATCAATATAACTGGTTACATCATACAGTTCATGAAATTACCATCCAACTTTTTTATTCTAATCAATATATTTTATTTTCCCAATTCATACCATTCAACCAATGGAAAGGAAAAGTATGATATTATTAAAATTATATATAAATACAAAGAAAAATAAAATCCCCTACATCAATTTGGATTCCCCAAAGAATCACATCATAAGAAATAAGGATCAACCACCAATTGATTTGAAATAAATACCACTTGATTTTATGCATAGTGAAACACCATTAATATTATGTCCCAAATAAAGGTTTCTCACCCAAAAAACCATTGAAATAAAGAAGTATAAGAACAAGGGAGATAAATGAGAAGAAATAAATACCTTTAACTAAGAAACTTTGATCTGTATGAACAAAGGGATTAGACTCTACATGGAAATTAAGAGAGGATGGTAGAAGGTCTTAAGGTTAGCCAACAGTTGAAGGAAGGGAAAATAATTTTAACTAAAGGAGTTTGGGTCCTATATTTATAGATAAATCTTATGTGGACTTTACCAAGATAGGGTAGCCTCAGGTCAAACACAGATCTAACTCTTCATGTAATATCCTAAAATATCAAGTGTTCTAAAAACAACTTAAAAACTATTTTCGTTGGAACCACACATTGAACCATGGTGTGGTGTAAATAACTAAGTCATTTCATGTACTACACCTTGTACCATGACAAGGTGAGATATTTGATTTACCATTTCTCATAGGATAACCTATGAGGCACCACATATGGAACCATGAACACTTAGAGAATTTTTAGAGAGATCATTTTACATAAGGAGACCACCATACCAACACACCCACCAAAATGGATATAAAATCCATTTCACAAGTTGTGGTGCACTAATAACCACACAACCTACTCAAAACAGCTAGAAACACTCTCAACTCTAACTAAACTTCAAAAGGGTTAGCACTACACCCACTACCATGGCATGGTGTACCCTTAAATGGACAAAACACAACTTTGAGCATCCATAATGCCATAGAACTCCCTTATGAGACCCCAAAGCCTTGAAAAAATACAATGAAAAGGACGAAAATGTTTTATCCATTACATGATCATCCTTCCACCATTAAAATACCCTGTTTTCACTAATATGAAAATTGAGTTTTCTAAATATTTGATATTTCTCCTTTCGGTTGTTTGAGTCAACACCTAACAATAAAACATCACCATTCTTAAAATGGAAATTGAGGATAGTGATTTTGATGTTACTACCAATTTCGACATAGTTTCACTATGGAGTAGAGGCCACTGTTTAGGCCTTTTACTTGGTTTGTCCCTACAACATGGAGGAATAGGCAATGGTCTAGAGTTATACAGGGGTTTGTTTGATGGTTATTCTATTTATGGGGGTAGCTTCAGCTTGGTGCTTGGGATGCATTGTAGATGTGTCCTAGGAGAATATGATCTAGGGGAGGTATAAATTGTGGTTTTTATAGGAAAGTTGGTTAGGGGTGACTATATTGTTGATGGGGGTATATTTTTCCTAGTCTCTAATTACTATGGCATGGTTCAAGAGGCTGCATTGTGGTCTTTTAACATCTGTACTAGCTATAAATGTATAAATCCTATAAAATTCAGTAGATCTTCCACCTTTCTCTATAAAACCTTAAGAACCCAAGAGAGTATTTTTAAGGCCTTTAAATACCTTATTGACTGAATTAAACCTTAGGATTTGGGAGTTCGATCCTTAGTCATTACTCCCCATTATTTAGGTAAGTGTATCTATATAAAGTTTTTCATTCAGGAATTACATGACGTTCTTGTAAATGCCACTGGGTAGTGGTATGAAACTGATTGATTTGAAATTAAAATGGATTTTCTTATTAAGATATATGTTTTAATTGGATTTTTTTAACATCGAAATTGAGCACATTTTATGATGTGATGAAATTCTTTATGGTGGGTTTGATTCTATAATGGGTTTTCAAGCATGGGAGTGGTAGTGATTATCTATGAAATATTCTATGAAATGAATTAAAGGAGGTTTTGAAATGGAAAATTATTTTCAATCATAAATGCGGTAATTCTTTTTTTGTGAAAAGATTTTATAAATTGTGAGCAGGTTTTTTAAATGGTTTCTAAAACTTTGCACATTGGGCACCTTGGGTGCATCGAGAAATGGGTTTGTCACCTTAGTGTGTGTGTTTTTCCACTAGGGCTTTCTATAGGTGCTCATTATATAGTGACTATCTAATAAATAAATTTATATTAATATATTGTGGTATGAATCAATATTGGTTGGATCTACATTATACCTGGTTTAGGATTCTTTTCATGTCTAAGTGCTTATTACCCTATGCTCGAGCCTAATTGTTGTTGTTTTCATTTATACTTGTTTTTTAACATAATGTTATATTTCATGTTTGGTTTCTCACTAGTTTATATTATGGTGTATACATGGATGGTTATGATTATTCTAACTTGTTTTCTTATATAATTTTCATATTCCTTAATTTTGTGAATATGATCGAATTTTATAAAAAAACCAAAGTTGTTTCATAGATTTATTTTAGCCTATGAAAATGATTTATATACTAAATTTTTTTAAAGCTATAAATAATGTTTTCATGGAATTAGACATTGTATATATTATTTTGTGAAATCCTACTGGGATTTGTATTCACACCCCACTTTTTTCCTTTGGTTGTATGCAGATGTTGTTTTTTAGGACATGGTTAAAGGGAAGGGTGTCATGTAGTTCATTGGCTTTTCCTAAGTTTCATCACCTTATTTGTAAGTTTTGTTGGAGGTGAAAGATTTTCACGACCCCTCCCCCCGAATTGTACCCCTCTAGGGCCAGAAATGAGGGAAGACAAATGGTGAATGATTGAGTCCCACCTCCAGTAGGCCCCGAGATGAAGACTAGCATTGAGGGTATAATATACCTATATATAGGAGGTATTTCCATATAATAGAACATAGAGAAGAGAGAGTAATAATATAGATACACCAATCAAAACCTGATCATATATACATATATATATAAATAAATCCTAGGTGAAAACACGAAACATTATATGATACTATAATAACTAAAAGGAAAAATACAAGTACTAAAATGTAATGATGAAAATGAACATGAAGCCCAAAAATCTTCTGTAAAACCATAATATAGTAATATCCATCATGGTCTACAACCTATTCAAATTGACATGAAAAATAGTTTATCTATACATAGGGTGATCATAACTATATACTCAGAAGGATCCTCCCCAAAGCCTCTATTACAAAAGATAATGAAAGCATGCTAAAGAATTATGAATAATACTGAAACTAACTCATCCCACAAATAGGTATACAATGTTATCAACCTCACCATGGATAACTCTTACCAAGTATCACATAAAATAGAATATATGATATAGAAATGAAACATCAAGTTTACCTTTCTCCCACTTCCCCATTATTTTTCTGCTCTTCCCCAACATCACATGTCCTGAGCAAACTCTCTCAAAAAATTAGTTAACCTGAAGACACTCGAGCAAGGCATCAAAATATGTACATCTTGAATCACATCATCCCATCCACATATACATATATATTAACTAAGTAGTTTACAAGATCCACCATACACTATATGTAATGTATCATACATTGGGTATTATACCCCAAGGTATTACAACCCATACACCAAGTAAGTACCTTAATACATCATAGCCTATACATGTCATACCTATAATAATCCTTTAGATACTATATCTGGTAATACATGTGTGTGAAATAACCAAACGAAATTATATATATCTACACACATATATGGGAAAACTAACTGTCTTGCATATTATCATAGGTAACTACTAAGAGAACAGAGTAGGGATAGGGGGTAGTTAGCCATCCGTCCTCCAATCAGAATGTTGGGGAAAACACCCTCATAGAGTCCACTGAGTTCCATTATCCCTAACTAACATGTATGGCGAAGAGTATGAAATCATAGAATATACAATATATAATATAAATCACATCCACACTATGGGAATAACCTAGTCTTAGACTCAACTGAAGAAAATTTCACTTGGACTCACTACCTACACTACTAAGACCAGATATCCTATAATCATACAAGCATTTTAAAGAGCTAAATTAATCACTTATTCCATTTTTATCATTTACTTATATTAATTAATTCATTATACATTAATTAATCATTAACATCAACAAAAATTAAATTACATTAATCATCATTGTAAATTCAATTCCCTCCATGATTAATCCAAAATGAGTCCATGGTTTTTCATGAGTAATATATTTTCCAATTTTGAATTCCTTCATCACCAACCCATGGTTTCAGAGTAATTTATTAATTATTAGAATCATTATATAAACTAGATACTCTTATAAAACTACCCTATGATACCACCAAGAGGAAACATGAAACCAACCACATCCAACTACCTCATGTAGTGGTGAACTGAATGAAGATAAAACAAGCAACCTATACATCTACCATTTAATTGATTTGTAAGTGAGCATCCCATATCTCAAAAATCACATCAAAAATAATCCTAGATTAAAGCTATTTCATCACCATTGGTGTAATTACCTGAAACACATATGCATATCTTGATGAATCCATCCATCATAGGAGTCAACTCCTACCACGTCATCTAGAGATCCTCGTCCACATCACATCATCCATCGCTGGTTCATCCATCCCAGGATAATATCACATCTAGGATTCCCCACCCAACATCACATCACATAGTGAAGCTCACATATGAAGCACATTAAAAAAGCATCAGAAAACAAACAAGAATAGCCAACAGATAAATCAAGTCCCTAAAAACAAGGAATCCATCCTTTACACATAAATAATCTCTCATGGGTCCAAAATCATGGTACTCAGACTTCTCAAGAAGATAGGAAAATCAGGGCATAATAATTATTTTTATAACACAAACAGTTCTTATTATATATTGTGTTAACGGATTAATTATTCATAGGTTTCAAATATGGTCAACCTAATTCATCATTCCATAATAAGATATAAAAATATTAAACATGCTCCCAAGCATTTAAACCAGTTTCATCAAACTGTGAGAAGTACCATTCTCATTTAACATGCCTTTTATTTATTATAAACATTCTCAATAATAATTATCATGTTACGCATTCTTTAAAAATTCCATTAATAATATGGAATAACATTTAATTACACACGTGCATTGCATCAATTCGATCATTATCAAATTAAATCAAACATTGGATTCAAACATGACTCTTTCATAATTATTAATCTAATTAATTATCAATTTATTATAGATATAAATTATTTACCAATTTCAACATGCTAATCCAAGCATAAGAACATGATAAAAAATCATAGAATAGATATAACACTATCTATAAAATCATGAGGCAAACCATTATCATGGTATTAAACAGCAACATGCGATCACTACAACCCAATTCTTTATTAATTATGTTTGATAATTATTAGGTTAACTCCATTGACATCTAAAGGGGTAAACTATTAAATTTACAATTTCACATAAATAAATAGATAAGAAATGAATCTTATAATTCAAAGGAATAAAACTTCTTTGCACGAGAGTGGACCAACATTGTGGATCCTTATCACCTCTCCAACAAGAATACGCATCCCTCCAAGGATGTCATGGCACAACCACACAAAAAAACCATGAAAAACATCATTATGAACATGTAAATGATCCACCATCACATGGAAATATGAAATGGGATGAACTAGATTGAATAACCATGATATAATAGGTAAAAAATAATTCAGATCACTACAAATCAAGGATGGGAATCCAAGAATCGATCCCCATTGAAGGAATCCAAAGCACCTGATGTAAGGGTTGCTGATCGCCTAAAATTTGAGAGGAAGGGAATAGGGTTTTATAAAACCTAAGGCCCGTACTATTTATAATGCCACAATTCATAGGGTATTTACACTATGTGAATCCCTTTAACATCATGTATATTTCGGGCTTTAGATCTCATTGAAAAACAAATCACCTTGAAGGATTTAATATTGAAAATTCACACAACATGTAAGACCCTGTGAATATTCCTCACAAGCCATGAACTAATAATAGATGGTGGGAAATATGTATAAACTTTATAAATTCTCCCTACATTCAAATTTTAGTATCCAAACCCCTCCAACCTCACTCTATGCCTCCTCCAAGAACCATGATCTTCAAAAACACACAAGGTATTAGACTACACTGATTTGGGCCTTTACATGGATAGTCACATGGGGAATCATTTTAGTCTTGTTTATATTTCTAGTTTAGTCAGTTTTTATTGATATTATATGTAGCAAAGATTTTTATCTTTTTATTTTGTATTTTACTATATTATTTTGACTTCTTTTTGTTATACATGAGACTTTTTTGGTTGTATGATGATACTCAACTTATGGTGGGCCATATCTAATGATGTGTATTGATCAAATTGGATTGGTTCATTGAAAAATTGTTTCAGAGGGATTACCCAACCAGAAGTGTTGTGACGTACCTAGGTTCAGTTCTGAGAGTGTGGTATACTAGAGCTAGGACATGTTAGGGATCAATGAGTACATTGATAGTAGGTTCTTGATAACCATATTTCATAATTCCACTTGAGTTACCATCATAATTCATGATTTATTTTCTTTATTTGATGTATTCCACGTGTTATGGTTTGGTGCAATGACCTATGATCCTAATTGGAAAGTGTTAGTTCCCTTGAGAGTTATACTATATTTGGGAATCAAGTGGTGAAGTTCATAAAGATGGATTGGTAAACCATTCAGTGACTAGGAACTTAGTTTTGAAAGTATTAAAGGGGATGTGAAACACATAACACATATTCACCAACCATGTTTCTAGGTTTATAATGACTATACAACCCTTTGATTTTTTTGTTTATAAACATTGATTCTTGGATTCTTTGAGTGAATCTCTCTAAATGGAATGGAATCAAGGTGGTTATTAGGATATTTTGATATCAATAATTAGTTTGGATAACAATTATCGCATTATTTTTTATGCAAGGATGGAATAAATAGTTTATTTTGTGATTTTTTTCATGAAAATTATATTTATTTGAAAAGTGAATATTTATTTATTTTCTCTGAAATGATTTTTTTTCTATAGCACATGTTTTGGGAAATGGTTTTTACTCAGGGAAACCTAGAAAATGTTTTGGTTTTAAAACTAGTTAAATATTTTTCGTGAATGAATTTCACATATTTGAAGAATATTTTCAATAATATTTAAATGTTATGAAAATAATGGTTGTTTTAAACTTGTAATCTAAAATAATTAATTGTTTTTGAAAGAGGAATTCTAAATTAAAAATAATATTCCAATTATTATGTAAAAGCAATTTTATAACTCATTCATTGAATGAAATGTTTTTGGAGTTTGAATAGTGGTTTTATTTAATGGATTTTAAACATAGACAAAATAAACCAAGAGGAAAATCAATCTTGTTTAATGAATTTGTTTGAAAGGTAATAGGTTTCACCATGTAATTGAAATTTTTTGAAATTTTTCTCTTTTGGATTCTTTTCCAATGTAAGGAAATATTTTTATTTATGAAACCAATTGTTTGTGAAACTCCATTTCAACTAATTTTTGGAAGTTTTCAAAATGAATAGTTTTTAAAGAGGTTTTTTCTCCTTGAGTGGGTTCGATTTGAATCATCTCTAAAAGTGTTTTCTTGATTTGTTGACCTATATGTTTGGATTGAGCCTTTATTATGTGTAATGGTTATTTGATGTGTTCTAAAGAACATGACCAAATGGATGTCTCCTCTTTTGTAGACTCAGTGATTCTTCTAGATATATATTTTGTTGGAGTGTAATTCCTTCCATGAGAGCAGTCTTTTTTTCTTGTCTCTTTAATCTTTACCAGACTCCAAATGAAGTGGCGAGTGTTATCATTTCTCTCTAAGTGTTTTAGTGAGGGAAGGTTTTTAGATGAATCTAGATGATATTATTCTGTGAACTGATAAGAGAATATTATATGTTCTATTGAGTGGATGGGTCTTTAAGGACTGGTTTTCCTAGTTTTCTTATACTCCTCAGGAAGGGTAGAATCTCAGGTGTATCCTAGGTTTTGTGTGATGATCCCTTCAAGTTTTTACTCAAAAGTTTTAGAGTGCTTTAAGTTCTTGAACAACCTTTTTTGGATTTGATCTTAATAACTTCCTTGGGTTGATCCATTGAGGGTAGTGTTCATCCTGAGTTTCTTATATCTCATTTTTTTTCTTTTCACTCTATGAACTTTATTCTATAGGCAAACCTTATAGTGGAAGATTTTATATGGTATTATATAGAGTTCTCTCGACATGGTGAACCTTGGGTATGTGCATGGGTAACAATATTTATTTTCATGATTGGTTGGCTGAGATATCCATCGGTGATATTTTTTTATCGGTTGGATAGTGGGGACCACTAGGCTGAGATTTCTAAACTTGAGTTACCATAGATGTGACTTCATGACCTAAGACTAAATAATCATCATTTATCATTGAGTAACATATTTATTGGAACCATATCTAGGTTATGTGAGACATGGTGGATCTGTTGATTTGGAATGTTCCTTTACAAATATTACTAGGGTGGTTCAACCTAATGATCTTTTGGACGTTTCATGGGGATTTTTCCTTTTAATAGGGTTGAACTTGTTTTTGAATGGTTGGTTTCACCATATCAGATTAGTGTTTTTCCATTGATTATGGGTGTATACCTATGAGGATTACTTTATGTGAAATGTGTAACCTCATTTTCCTTATTGATGCTCTCTTATATTGATGTAATTTCTTATTGTTGCACCATTTTAGATCAAATAAAAATGATGAGGAGACCAATGTAAGGTCTCTTTTATCTTTATATCATTGTTTTGGGAATGTTTGGAAACTATTAATCCTTTGAAAAGTTTTAATTGGGGTTATATTCATCTCTAGTGTTGGTTCATCCTTAGCCTAGTTGGGTTTTTTCTATGTCACTGTGAAACTTCGAGTGGTGATTTGGGGTATGCCTTATTGTTGAAAGATGGATGATGGATTAAGGATTTCACCAATTATTCATTTTTTATGATTTTGTGCATGTTATTTTAAATTCATTTGTGTTAGTGAAAAATTTCTTTCATAAGGAAATATTTTTGGTTTTAAAGCAAGGCATTGGGGATTATTTTTAAAATGAGGTTGGTTTCATGAAATTTTTTGGAAATAGTTGATTTCATTTGGGGATTAGGAAATATTATTATGTGTGATTTATTTTTCTAATAAATTACACATAGTGGTATAAAATATGGGCTTACAATTTTAAGGGAAACCATAAATTTCCAAATTGATTTTATGTCATGTTTGGGATTGTACCCTTTGTCTGTTTATTTTAAAAGGGTAATTGATTTGGAAACTATTTTAAAAAGGAATGTGTTTAATTTATTCAGAAACCTGGAATGGTGTTTTGGTTTTAAAACAAGTGGTGTTTGTTTTGAAATCAATTTTAAAAACATTTTTAAAATCAACCAAGTTGATAATGGGATGGGGGTTTGAATTTTTAAAATGATTTTTGTTTAGTATTGAATGAAGGAAGGCCCAAGTTCAATGGTTTCTTGGTTCAAAAATATTATTTTGCTTAAAACTATCTTGATTTAGTGATTAATGTGTTTTCCTTCCTTCATAGAGTGTTGTTCATTGGAGTCTTCTGAGTTTTTACGTATTTAGTGTCTCCTTTGGATATTTTTGGGTCCAGTGGTTTAGAAGCATGAGCTTTGGATTGATGGTTGGATCAGTGGGGATCATCCTTTTTTGGAGACTCTTATGTGAACTCGATTTGAGAATGATTCCTTGGTTATTTTTTGAGATGTTTGAGGTTTTTTTGGATGATATTATATTTTTCTTTTTGTGCCCATTGAGTTTGGATCCATTTTGTATTGAGGAATATATGGTTCAGTTCTTTCGGGGCTCCTCTTTGGTTGCTCATTATGGGTGGTTTTCCTTTTCACCCTCATGTGGTGTAGACCATGGGTTGGATTATGCTCATTTTCATGGATATGGGTAGGACATAGGGTTCATTAACTGATACTTGGGGTATAGTTTTGTTTCTAGTTTGGACAGGAATGTGACTGGGTTGTATTTCCTATTAGAGTTATTGTGGGGAAGTTCTCTAGGGAGTTGGATCTAAAAACCCTCATCTTCCAGTTGTGACCCTTAGGTTTGATACCTGCCATTTCTTGTCAAGGTATATTTTTCATTGCGATAACCTTCTATGTATTCCCTATTTTGTTATATGGTTTTGGGATCCTTTGGGATGTTTCTAGAGTAGTGCTCTCCTTGTGGTTTTGAACCTATTATGTGTGGTTGGTTTGGCTAGTGATGTTTAAAGAATTGCCTTCGGCTATTTTGGGAATGTGGTTGCTTTGTGACATTATATTGATTTTGTTAAGAATATTACAATTATTCCAACATTTTATTTCATTTATAAATGTTGGGGAGATTGAGGCTTATTTTCCTTTAGTTTTTTACCAATATTTTAACCTGAGGCTTTATGGGGAAAAAAATATTTTATGGTGGGGAGAATTGTGACACCCTCTTGATTTGGTTGTACTCTACTTTTTATGTTTAATAGTTTTTAATTTGAGTCCCAAGAGTTATTTAGTCAATTTGGATTTTTCCTAGAATCTTATATGAAACTATTCTAGAGAGGGTATTGCTAAAGTGTAGAGTGGGATCATTGAGTCATAAACTAGTGGGATATGATGTATTGCTCTGGAGGAAGAATTTACACACATATACCAATTTCGGAAAAGATGTGGAATTGGGAGATGACTAATACATGGAGCCCTGGTATAGAAATATTTGAGCTACTATCGATTTTGGTATTAGTTTTACCATGAATAAATGGCTTCGGCATAAGCCTTCTTCTTGGTTGTGCCCAACAATGTGGAGGCATAGGATATGGCATAGAGTTCCATGAGGGTGTGTTTGATAGTTCATCCATCTTGAAGAGTAACTATGACATGGTTCATGGGCTACATCATAGCCATGCATTGGGAAAATAGGATCTGGGTGGGGTTTTCACCTGAGTTTCTAAAGGCTAGTCGGTTAGGGGTGACTGTGGCATGAAAGGGGGCACTGTAGTGTGGTCTAGAAGTTTTTTAGCATGGTTCAAGTGGTTGTTCCATGGTCTTTAACTTATATATTACCTATAAATTTTTACACCACTTTTAATTGGGTTGATAATATACTTTTTTACTCAAAACATAGGAACCCAAGAGAGTACTTTAAAGTCATTCGAATCCCTTTTTGATTAGATACAACCCCAAGATTTGGGAGATTGATTCTTGGTGATTCCTCTTCGTTCTTAAGGTGGATGTCTCTATACAAAAGTGTTAATTCATTAATTACAATATGTTCCTGTAAATTCCTTTCTATAATGGTATGAAATTGATTTATTTGACATAAAATGGATTTTATTCTTGATATATATGTTTTCAAATGGGGTTTTCTTTGAAAACACAATTGATTTCATTTTGTGATTCTTTGAAATTAATTAATCTTTTTTTGATTCTAAAATAGGTTTTCCAGCAGGGGAGAAGTAATAATTCATTTTGAAAGTTTTTTAAAATTCTTTAATGGAGTTTTTGAAATGGAAAAGGATTTTCAAGCATGAAAATGGTAATTCATTTCAATGAAAATGTTTTATAAATTCTATGAATGGGATTTAAATGTTTTTTGAAACTTATTACATTGGGAACCTTGGGTGAATTGGGAAATGGACATGTCACCTTAGCATGTGTGTTTCACTGCTAAGGGTTTTCTATAGGTGATAATTATGTGGTAACTTGATGATGAGTAGCTTGATATCGACAGACTGTGGTGATAATAGACATTGGTTGGATCTACATCATGCCTAGTTTAGGCTTATTTTTATGTATGAGTTCTTATTCCCCTTGGATTGAGACCAAATGTTGTTCTTTTAAGAATATTTTATTTTTAAAGAAAGAGATAAATTGATGTTAGAGAATACATTTTTGGTTCACCAAGAATACATACTGATGTATAAGGTGAAGGAGAACCTTTGGATGATATTTGAAGATGATTTGAAGTAATTTATAAGTATATCAAACCATCTAGGGTCCACCTAATATGCCACTTGAATTGGATCTCCACAAGGCCCGAAGCGCATTCTTGATCACCATGGGATGCCGATAAGCACCTAAGTATCAATATAAAAACATGGGAACAATTTAACCCTCAAAAGAAAAAAAAATGTGATAAACATAATATATCAAATCATAGAAGTTCCATATATAACATAACAACTCATAGGTGTGCTACAATATATTATGAATATGAAAAAATACAAACAGACACAACCCAAAATAGTCCAGATACCAATAATAAGTATCTCCACAACTCCATGATCCAAAATCCGTAGTACTTGTCATCACCACCATCCAAAAAATGCTAGAAATAAACACCAGACATGAGAATACATCATTAAAATAAACACCCTCCCCTTTATATATGTCCAAAAAACCATTTCAACATACACCCAAACAAACATATAGGGTGTGATCACTAAAACCGAATTGGATACCATCATGAATCTATACAATGAATGTCACCATACATCCACCGGTTCTTTAAAACAAGACATATTAGACATAAATAATGAATATGAAATTAATTCCATGATATATTATTAAAGGGAAATATCCAAGTAAACATGAATCCTAAAACCAAGTGGGAAATATTAGAATAACAATCAACATAAAGTTTTCAAAAAATCACCAAATGGGAAAGAAACATGAGGGTTTATATAATGACGATAGTTATTGAACACTATCCAACATTGTCTATCCAATGTCAAGGTATCCCCTATTAAGAAAACTAAATATCTCCATAAACTAATTATAAATTACCCTATAGGTATATATACCACAATTAAGGCCTATATAAGTGAAAGTCTAACCATGTGCCCCAATATCTTCTCAATGTGATATAATCAACAATTATGTTCATGAAACTATTCCCATAATTTGTAAAATATTTTCCACGAGAAATTCTATACCACTTCCATGCATGTAATTTTTTTCCTTTTCAAAATAACCTTTTAGAAACATCATTAAATATGTTATTTGTATAATTTTTTTAATGAAAATCTCATTTTCAAAATACATTCCATTTCAATCAAAGATCAAAGATTATCCCTCATGGACATCAGAGAATTAAATTTCATAAACTAAAACCAAAGGAAAAATATATGAACATAAGTCATGCCATGGGAAATTACATTTGATAGAGACAACTACCATGAAAATAATGGAAATCATGTAACCTTTGAAAATAGAGATTGGAAACGAAGAGATTAGGTCCTGTCAACTAAGAATCTTTAACCAAAACTTTTCTTTGTGAGGAATATTGATGACTCCCCTTTCATGATGATCTAGTAATGTCTAGGATCCCCTCAATAACCAATACTCTCCCCATTACCTCAAGATACGTCTTCAACATAAACGGGGTGACCTGGTGCTGGATATCTAGATGAAAATTAACCTCAAAATGCCTCACCCTAGCCTCCACATCTAAAAAATGTCTGAAGCATATCACCGAAGGGTCTTGAAAGGTATCCAGAAATATTTCATGTTGGAACTCCCCGATCGAAGGGTAAGAAACTCCTTGTGACCAGGCACCTTCATAGTCATATAAAGGAATTGTAATGATCCCAACCCCAGTAGCCTAGATCTGATGCCTTACATTATTACATTGGTATAAGATACAAGGAATAACATACCAAAAAAACAAATAGTTTAGTACTTTTGGAAAAAAATATACATTCTTCAACCATTCATTATAATTTTAAATATAAAACACAACATAGTTAATCCTTTTAAGAACACTATTAATCTCCTATCTTAACTATGCATATCACTCATAAGAAACTTCTTGGAATCCTGGGGAAAAAGAAATATAAGAAAAGAGTGAGATCAGATGCTTAGTAAGGGTTATTTATACAGCGGAAGCTATCATAAATAAAAAATAAAAATTATGGAATAACAACTCACTAAAACACATGTCATTAAATAAATAACTTGAATATAATATGGATAGAATAAAATATGATCAAATAATTCCATATAAATAATCACATAAGCTAGAAAACATAACCATGGATATTATAATAATAGAATAATCCCATGGAAATAAATAACTAATCTCATAATAAGGGAATGTATAATGTGGGACATTATAAATATATCATCAAGGATTCTTCCAAGACATCATACATAATCAGGTAATAAATAAGCCAATACCCAAACTAGTTTCTCTCACGATACCCACCAATGCATCGAGGGGATATAGTGGTACCCTCCTATCACATACTAAGTATAATTTATTCCCCATATGAATAGGGTGAAACATAATCAAAATATACATTTGTATTCAAACTAGTATAAAAAATGTCAATAACTTTCCCCATTAAGTGAACATAATCACATACCATTCAGAGTAATATGGTGAATCGTATCAAAATAGTACATACCGAGTCAAAATAATCAAAAGAAATTTAATAAAATACGGTATATGGTATCATAATAGATAAAACTCAATGAATCACATGATTTAATAAATTATGTTGACATAGATGAAAATACTTTAAATTATATCATTGAAAAAATCTTGAGGAAAACACCCTTTTTCACATTAAAAACAATTTATTTTTAAATGATGCACAACTATAAAAGCAAAAAGTTTATTTAAAAATAAAAATGTAAAATTTTAAAGGTATATTTAAATAATTAGATCATTATGATGTTGGGAAAATCCTCTCATGCTATATAAGTTGAAAACAATCCTTCTATACTTTTGTTAGAAAATTCTCAGAGAACATTATTTAGAAAACAGAAAAATAAACCTTTCAAATAATTTCTTAAAAATTCAAGAATGAGTATAAATGAATTTAAAAAATCATAGGAGGATAGTAATTTTTTTGAAACAAGTATATAAAACATATACATGGAAGAAAAATAGAGTTTTAAGAGAAATTTTTATGAAGATAATTTTCTTAACATAAAGTCCCTTATAAATATCATATCATTAAAGTAAGAATTAATAAAATGAATAGAATATATGTATTAATTGTAAATAAACATAAAAATTGAAAATAAAACATTATATATTCGAAATTAATTTCCCAGATAAGCTTAGTATTACATAATAAATGAAGTTGAACTTTAACCCAAAGAATGGAAATTGTGTTAGGAATTCCCTTACAACTTTATAATCAGTCAAATCATATGACCATAAAATAAATAACTATCAGATGAAACATTTCATACCATGAAGTTAAAATGTTATTTATATTATATATCAAAGGGAATTATATACTCCACACACAAAGATTATGTGGTGAATACGACATATATCTCACAGAAGTAAAGGTGAGATGAGAAACCCTTACCTCACTTTTCCCTTTAGTGGTGTGCACATTAACCTCCTTTATAATGGTTTAAATAGTGTTATTAAAATATTATATTACCATATTAATATTTATTATATCTTATTTGATGATTTTGTAACACATTATGACCCATTCATTCATATTATTTCATTATTTTTATGGCATTGTGTGCGTTCGTTTCATGGTTTCCTGATCGATTAATTTGTGTAAAATCATGTATGTTCTTGTAAAATGGGATTACAACTCCAGAATTAGAATAAAATAGAATTAAAAAAATTCCAAAACTATAAATAGTCACATATATAATTTTTATTTCTTGCATGAAGATGATTCATTTGATAAAATGTTAATGATAAACGTTTAGTTTATTTTGATAGTTTTTCAAAACACAAAGAACTAGTTTCATTTTATTCATTAATATGAGAATATATTTGTTCCAAAACATGAAAATGTTATTATATAAAAATTAAAATCTTATTTAACTAGAATAATAATTTTATTACTATCCATTAAGGTGGTAATGGAAACTGATCGAAAAAATTATTCACGAAGATGATTAACCAACATTACTTGGACAATATTATAATTTCGTTGAATAAGAGGAGGTAATAAAAGGGGTGTATATAAGATATTCAATTTGAAACATAAAATTAAAGTAATTAAATTGTTTTTTTAATTATTAATCCTTGATGGATGAAAGAGAGGAGGATAAATTAGAAGTAGAAAATAAAATAGGAGAGGTGTTTTTGAGAAAATTACCTCTGGAATATCACCTCCTTGGAGGAGCCCTTGAAGACCTTGGATTTGGTCTTTTTATGAGACCATTATCACTTGTACATGGGTAGAGTAAGTAAGAGATTTATTAGAAGATATTTTAGGTGATTAAATTCTTGTGATTCGAAATGGGGTGGTATTTAAACTTGAGGAGAGATGAGTTTATGTGATTAAAATAATACTTATTTTATATTTAAAGCCAACCACATTGAGATGGAATTAATTTTCATGACTTTGGATAAAAATTAATATTTTAGAGTTTTTTAGGTTCTATAAATACCTCAAACAACCATTAAAACTTTTAGTTTTTTGGTATTTTAATCCTCTAACCTTTTATTTTTAACCTATTTCATTTTTTTACCTATACTGCAGTAAATAATTTTATTACCATGGTAAATTTTTTTATGCCTAAAAATGAAATTGAAATTACAAACTAAATTTTAACTTATTATTCCAAATATTTAATCATTTTTACCAAATTAAATACATATAAATGTAAAAATTAGATTTAAAATTAATCCCACAGATATAGATGAAGTGTGTTTTTAAAGTGAAAAGTTCAAATGTTTGAAATATTTTTATATCTAATTTCAATGTGAAATTGAATAAAATGAAATAAATTGGTTTTATTGATGTATAATTAAACTAATTATAATTTAAAACCAATTTAAAATATAATTTATCTACATAAGTAAATTAGACGAAAAAATAATTTTAATTCATTTATTACCAAGATTCCATGGACTCGTGGGAGAAGATCCACATAAGCACTTAAACGAATTTTCTAATGTGTGTTATAAATTAAAACCTTCTAATTTGGATTAAGAAAAATTAAATATTAGGGAATTTTCTTTTTCATTATAATACATTGTGAAATATTGGTTGTATTACGTTAATTCCCCTTTTAGAGGTTGGTCAGACATGAAATTCCTTTTTCTTGAAAAATATTTTCCAGCCTCTCAAACTGAAACAATAAGGAAAGAAATTTGTGGGATAATAAAATATCAAGGGGAAAAACATCATGAATACTGGAAAATATTCAAAATGCTATGTTCAGGTTTCCCACACCACCAAATAAGTGAACAAATTTTAATACATTATTTTTATGATGGTTTAATTCCTATTGATCTAAATATGATTTATGATGCTATAAGTGGTGTGATAGTTGATAAAAACCCAATCTATTCAAGGAACATCATTGAGAACAACACACCGAACACTCAATATTTTAGTTCAAGGTCCAGTGAACCCATTCTAGGTGTCTATGAGGTGCAAAGTTCTGAGTTTGAGAAGAAGGTGGCCACGATGCTTGAAGAGGTAAGTAACCTTCTTAGACCAATTTCTATTTCTAAAGGGAAATCACAATCTCCTCATCCCATACATTATGGTATCTATTCTTACAACACCCACTATTTTGACCAATTACCCCAATTGAGATAAACCTCTGAGAGTTGTGAAGCAATATTTTCTGGACACCCCTATAACTAACCCATTTGGAAAGAACCATACTATCCATCCAACCTTGGGTGGAAAGACAACCAGGATTATAAGTAAGGGGTTATTAAAACCAACCACATAAACCATGGAACCAACCAAGGAAAATTATTCATTTAACACCACCACCTAGAAATCCTCATCTACTAGAAATGAATTTCCAACAACCACTCAAAAACTTGAGCCTAGCGTAGAATACATGATGAAAAAATGGAAGAAAAAAATATCAAATTCCAAAAAACCACCCAAGTAGACATACAAGACCTAAAACCGTAATTAGGATTACATTACAACTCAGTGGAGGAAATTCGATGTCACGGGTTAGGTAAACCACCCTCTCAACCACTATTCAACCCTAGAGATAAATGAAATGTCAGTTTCATCATCCTTAGGAGTGGAACCCAACTAATATTAAAAATGAATTCTCTATTAGAGTTATCCCATAAGAAGGAAACCACCATCCCAACCACTGAAAATGGTCTAAATAATGGAAAAAATTTCCTCAAGAGAATCCCTACCAAAGGAAATAGTGTTACATTTGATGAAACACAAATCCAAACCATTCCTATTCCATTTACCCAAAGGAACACGCAAACAAGGAGATAAATGGAAACTGAACTTGATAATGAAATCTTGGAAACTTTCAAAACAGTGTCAGTTAACATTCCCTTGATTGATGTCATGAATCGAACTCCACAATACACCAAGTTTTTGAAGGAGATATGTACACACCAAAGGTAAATTTTTGGTGATGAGAATTTGATCTTTGGGAGAAATGACTTAGCATTTATAAATATATCACTTCCCACCAAATGAAATAATCCTAGAACATTCTTGATTCTGTACACCAAAGGGAAGTATTTCTTTTCCAATGCTATTCTCAATTTGGGAGCCTCTATAAATGTGATGCCTCACTCTATTTCTTCCTCATTTTAAGTTAGGGAACTGAATACCACTACAGTTTTGGTTCAAATATAACATCTAAGTACACAAAACCCTTCTTGTGTTTTAAAGGATGCTCTTGTGAGGGTACAAAATAAAAAAATTTCTGCTGATTTTTATGTGCATAAAATGGAAGATGATGGAATTAATGGGAATTCCCTGATTATATTGGGGATACCTTTCTTAAAAACTGCCAAAACAATAATTAATGTCCACAATAGTACATTTTATATGGAATTTTGTGGTAAAATTTTCCTGTTAAACATCGTTGACACCAGGAAGAACCCCTCAGAAGAACATTCCTCACTTTCTATTAATTATATTGTTGTTCTCCCTTCCCCTGAAAAACTTCTTTTCTTTCCCTTGATCTCATTTCCAAGTTTTCATCATTGATATCCATGCTAGTTAATGAGTCATGCATTGAATGTTTTAGTGGTCTATAAAAACGTTATGCATGTTTGTTAATTGATAATTTCATGAGAACTGAGGATCCCATGACCATTGATGATACTCCTAAGATTGTAAAAGCTCATTATTGATATGAGTATGTTACCATTAAGCAGTTAGATGAGATCAGTGACCACTAAATTTTACACTCACTCCAATCAATAAAAAATCCACTTGAATTGGAATTAAAACAACTATATCAAGATTTAAAATATTCTTATATTGATAATGGAAACAAGCTATCTATCATAGTTGCTAGTTCACTCCCTCCTAAGCATTAATTGTGACTTTTTGAACTTTTTGTGGAGTATAAACAAGATTTGGGATGGAAAATTTATGAAATTCATGATATTATCACATCAATTTCCAAGCCTAATATATTGTTAAATGACGAGGATAAATTATTGAGGCTTTCACAATGTTTACTGAACCCAAACCTCCCAAATTTTGTTAAAAAGGTGGTATCAAAATTATTGTCTTCTAAAATTGTTTACCCATATCTGTTATCCAATGGATTATTCCAGTGAAATTTGTTCTTAAAAAAACTAGTCTTATGGTAATTAAAAATGAAAATAATGAATTGGTTCTAACTCATGTGTAGAAGAGTTGGCATGTCTCTATAGAATATCTTTGACTAAACCAACACACTAGGAAATTCCATTTTCCATTACCATTATTTGACCAGATTCTAGAGAGGCTAGCATGGAAGTCCCACTATTATTTTCTTGATGGGTATTCTAGATACTTTTAGATCCATATTTCTGCTGAGGATCAATAAAATACAACCTTAACTTTCCCCTTTGGCACATTCTCATATAGAATGATTCAATTTTGTTTGTGCAATTCTTAGGATACATTCCAGTGATGCATGGTTAGTATTTTTTCAGATTATCTGGAGAATTTCATGGAAGTATTCATGGATGATATCACTATTTATGGATCCTCTTTTGATGAATGTTATAGTAGTATTGGTTCGGTCCTAGATCACTGTATTATAAATAATCTAGTAATAAATTATTATAAATTCCATTTTATACGAAGACAAGGTATAATACTTTGATATTTCATTTATGGGGATGGTATCCAAGTGGATAAATCAAAAGTGTATTTCATTTATTTCCTACCATTTCCTAAAAATCTTTAGGATGTGTGGTCTTTCTTAGGTAATGCTAGATTTTATTGTTATTTAATTCATGACTTTATTAAGATATCTCTCTCATATTCTGATTACTCCAAAAAGGAATAGAATTTGTTTTTGATAAAGAATGTGGGGAATCTCTTAATAAATTGAAATATAGTCTCACATAACCCCTAGCGATCCAACCACATCAGTGGGATTTACTATTTGAGTTCATGTGTGATTACTCTAAATATGCAGTTTGGGTAGTCTTATCAGAAAGGGTCGATCCAGCTCTATATTTCATAGCCTATGAATCACGTACACTAGACCCTTCCCACGAAAAACAGACCACAACTAAAAAAAGATTCCTTTCCATTGTGTTTTCATTGGATATATTTAGGTCATACCATTTAGGTTCTAAATTCATTATGTTCTCAGACCATACATCCCTCCTATATCTCCTTAATAAACCAGAATCTAAAGAATGTCTCAGTCACTAGATACTACTGCTTTATGAGTTTAATCTAGAAATTTGATACATAAAAGGATCATAGAATGTGTTGGATAACCATATTAGTACGATCTTACCATCCTCAGACATTAAATCGCCCACTTTATTCCCATAAATGATATGTTTACTGATGAGAAATTGTACCATGTGCAAGATGAAAATTCTTAGTATTCTAATATTGTAAATTATTTGGTAGCATCTTGATTTCCCACTGATTTCAACAAAATCTAAGCTGACCACCTAAAACACATGTCCCCTTGGTATATTTGGGATGATCCCTACCATTGGGGCACATGTTGTGATCAAGTCCTCTATCCTTGTGTTCTCTATAGAGATTTTTAGTCTATCATTATATTATACCACACTCTTTCTTGTGGGAGCCACTTTGGTCGCCAATGTACTACTTGGAAGGACCGTGATTTTGGTCTCTTTTGTCCAACACTATTTCAAGATGCACATGATTTTTTTAAATCTTGTCCTCACTATCAAATAATGTGGAATTTCTCTAAAAGAAATGAAATTCTACAAAACACCTGATCTTTCCTGAAATTTTTGATGATTGGGGAATTAATTTTATAGGACCATTCCCCAATTCATTTGAGAACTTGTAAATTCTTTAGGAAGTAGATTATGTGTAAAAATTGGTATAGGAATGAGCCACTAAGAAAAATGATTCGAAGAAAATTGTGTAATTTTTGAGAAACCAAATTTTATGTAGGTTTAGACTACCCAGGTTCTTCATTAGTGACCAGGGTTCTGATTTATGTAGCTGAAAAATGTATTCACTAATGTGTTGATATTGGGTCGAGCTTCAAGTGTCTACTACATATCACCCAAAAACCAATGGTTAGGATGAGGTTTCAAATAGATAGGTAAAATAAATTCAGGAAAAAATGGTTCATCCCAGTAGAAATATTGGAGTTTTAGAATCGATGATTCATTATGGTATTACTAGACTACTTTCAAAACTCCAATTGGAATGTCACCCAATCTTATTTTTTTTTGGGAAATATATTTCCCCTCCCTGTTTAGATAGATCATTGAGCCTTCTAGGCCATTAAACAATTAAATTCTGATATTTCTTATGTAGGTGGTCAAAGGAAGTTATAAATTCATGAGTTGGAGGAAATGAGAAGAGATTCATATGAGAACTCAAGGATCTATAAGGAGTGAACCAATGAAGCCCATGACCTCCTTATTCTTCAATGTCAGTTACAAATTGGGTGGAAGGTCCACCTTTTCAATGTAAGGATGACATTGCATCCAGATAATCATTGTTCCCACTAGTTTGGACCATACATTGTTTCTATATTTTATCCTTTTGATTTTGTTCTAGTTCAAAATAAAGAAACAAAAAAAACCTTCATATTCAATGGATAGTGGTTGAATCACTTTCAGAAATACATTATGGAGTCCTCAGTATAGGAACTCGATGTTCAATAAGTGACTTAACAATGACACCAACCTGGTTTTATCCTTCCTTCCCACATTCTCTTTTATTAAATTGAGGAAAATTCATACTCTAGGTGTGGGGGGGGGGGGTATGGGTAAATTCATGATTTATTTTGGGATTTTTATCATCTTTCTTCCTTTTCTTTTTTTCTTATTGCATTGTATTTTTACTTTTCCCCACCTCTTTGAGTTCATTTTTTTTTCATATTTCTTTCTTTTTTTCTTTTTCACTTGTTTCATGGTATTTTCACTTACCCTCCCCTATTTCCCCCCTCACTTTTGTTCTATAATGGTAATTTTTTATTCCTAATTTATCATTCAAAATTATGCCCACTTTTTCATGGAAAATGATTCCCATTTAATCATGAAGGTTATTGAAAATTCTTGTAGAATTTCACTATTTCATGTGGCTTTATCATTTAAAAAAATATTTTCAATGAAAAAATGTGTGCTTCAGCATAAATTTAACATTGAGGTATGACTTTTGCTTGAAATATTTTTATTTTTCAATGAAATAAATGGTTATATCCCATTGAAACCTTTGAGAAGAGTGGAACCCTTTATGTGAGTAATTTATGGGGAATTTTTGTCACTAAATATCTCCGCACATCATTGCCACCAACCAGTAGGTGTGAATTTTTATTACTCAGTTGAAGTTTAATATAAGATAGGTTAATATTTATTAGATTTCAAAAATTATTTTTCTATACATTCAGTCCTTATTCGATCTTCTTTATTACTATATTGGATTGAATTATGCATGTGAAGTTTTTATCAGACTATTTTCCGCCCTTAAAAAAACCAAAAACAAAAAATATTGTTTGTATCTTGGGAAATTCAAAAACCACCATTCCTTAACCTTTGATCTTATTATAACTATTATAATTAGTGTCATGAGGAGATCAAACAAGGGTTGAGAGATGAGTGTGATTTTTGTTCCAAATAAATTTTTTGAATAAAATAAAAAAAAAATAATAAATGAGGGGAGTGATGAAATTTATAACATATGGGTATATCTAGGCTAGGAGATTAAGGTTTTACTTTTATAAATTTCTAATTGAGTTGTCTTGAAATTTTATTTCAAAGGATTTAGGGTAGGTTCACTTGACAAAATCATTTTAGTAGATTTTTTAAATATAACATATATTTACTAGATAGAAAGTGGAAAGAGTTTGATGGAATGGTTTTCACACATACACATTTATATTTAATAAAATTGTTTAATTTTTAATTACTTTCTCAAATTGTTATCATACATCACTTTGAATTTTGTTCTGATACAATTTATGATACATATTTTTCCATGATCACTGAGGATAACTCCTTCGTGTGATTTTTTTCTTGGATCACATTGCTATCAAGAATTAAATTTTGAATATTAAATATTAATGAAGTTGGGAATATATCGATGAATAAGTTTTGGAAATGTGACTTTTTCCAGGAGTGTAGATGTCTAGGTGTGGGGGTGCGATCACATAGTGATTCACTATTCATTTCTACCTTTATACAACTTTGATAAACTAATTTGGTTTCATAAATTCTAAATTTAACAAAAAATTTCACTTCATGTTTTATTGAATTATCTTGTGTTAATAACTATTAAAAATGGTAATTTCACTTGTTTTAATGATTTCATTGTAGCTGTAGTTGATTTGGAGGGCCTAATATGAAGCTTAAGAAAAATGGGACAAACTATGCATGATTCCAACCATACCAATGAACTCAAATGAACATTGAAACTAAAAAGTGAATCCAATTGGGATGATATTTTATGTTCTGGTCCAGAATTAGGTGGTATAAAAATTTTATGAAGACACAAAATCCCAATTTTTCCATCAATCTACACAAAGGAGCTGATCTCTCCAGAGAATCAAATATGAACAAAGTCAAAAGTGGTGATCTATATTTCATCAATATCTCAGGATGTAGTTTTCTAAATGGTGTAAAATTTTTAGTGGATATATTAAATAGGCATTTAAATTTTTTTTCAATTTTCTCCAAAGTGAGATAAGACTTTCTGGATAGTCAAAACCATGGTCCAAGTGGTTTCTCAAAATCTGGGGGCTCAAACCCACCTTTCATTTTTCCTATAGAATGATACCGTGGGATTATCATTTGAATGCTTGATCAGGAGTAAATTTTATGGAATTTTGGAGTCTTATAGGAGTATCCTCCTCATACTAGAAGTTGTATAGGCCTCTATCCTCATTGGGGTATCAAGGATGAAAAAGGAGATCCATCTGAGCTTTCTCCTCCTCTCGATGTTGGGCTAAACGGTGGGTGTTCATTGTGAGGGAGATACACACATGTAAAGGGAATTATGATGATTATAGTAGCTACTATTTTGGATTAATTTGGGTGTTAAAACATTTCATTCCATGTATCATACATTATTTTAAATTTTAATTCTTGTTTTGATGAATGCGATTCATATGCTCTTAATTTCTATCTAATCAGTGCAAGGTTTTGAGTGCATGACTTGTGTTGTTCAAATTGGAAAACATAAGTATCATTTTCTTACCCACTTTCAGGAGATTTAAATATTATTTGAAAGTTCTTATTACATGAATAATTTATATACCTTATAAATATGATTTTTATGTCAAGGTTTGGTTCTTCAATCATTAATATAAGAGCTTAGGAATTAATCAAGATTCCAATTAATTTCATCCAAAGAGTTAATACAAATTTTAATGAATCTCTAAGAATAATTAACTTGAAATGTCTTTAGTGATATAAAAAAAACCCATTTATGTCATATTTTTTAAAATACACTTGGTATTTCAACTATTAAACTCTTTAAATTTAGTTATTTTCTTACAACCGTTTTCAAAACCAGCCATATATTAGTCCTTTTTATTAAAAATTCACACTATAAACCACAAAATTTCTTTGAGATATGACCTAGGGTATACGTTATACTATAAAATAATCTTCAAATCATAATCAATTTTAAATTTCATGACAATACATTCCATATACTGCTAGTTTAGTGATCTATCGCTAGGATCTATCATTATCCTATAAAACACCTCTTTTTCCAAGAAAATATATGAAGAAAAAACCCACCATGATGATTAAGATCTCCCACATGATTAGATCCATTTAATTGTTTGCAGAGGATAACACCATCCTATATTCCCCACCACTCTAGCACCATCAGAACCACCGAACACCTCACTAAAGAAGAAGAGACCATGTCGCTTGAGCCGGTGGAGAGGAAGTGACATCTGTGCTCAGGCCCAGCATTTGAAGACCAAAATTTAAGTGAAGATTCATCTAGGACCAAGAACATTTTCCATAACATGAAACTACTACCATGAATCATTAGAACAAATTTAAATACATTCACGATTGAACTAAGAGAAAGATTCAGGATGATTAATCCTGACTATTCACTGAAACAAGTGGCATACCTCCAAAGCTCACCTTGACACTGAATTCTAGAAAGAAGTTTTCATTTCACCTAATCTATATAAATATCTATCACTCTCTCCCATTATAATTATTCATCCTCTACTGACTATATTCATCCCTCCACTGATTATCTTTTATTTTCTATCCCTATAGTTTCTTTTCTGTGTTTCTAACTTAATATTCTCTCTATTTTGTTAGATGTATTGTGTTGTTATTCTATTCCCCAATTATTTGTGTTCTTATTCAACCCCGCACAATAACATGATCTTTTAACTCGAATCCATGGAGAACTAACCCAAAGGCTAGGTCCCCCAGGGAGATCACATGGGCACCATGTTCTTTATTTATAATATGAATTGTATCTTTGATGCAACACCAAAATGGGGAGAAGAAGATCGATGATATTCATCTGATCTCTATGATGATATTCTTGACTCTCAGATATATCAAATATTCTCTTCGTACCTCTCTCGGTTTATAGTACATACCAGTAGTGCTCTGTGAATTTAGGTATGAACAACACATGATGGAGTTGGGTGTTGAGATAGTGGAAGTCTCAATTCGGTGTGTTTACTACCTCTTCACTATAGAGGAGGTGAAACTATATGTATCACAGGAGATATCTCTTGCGTATTTTCATAAAAAAATTAGATAGAAGAGATAAATATAATAATGATATTGGCACCATTGTCAGATGAGAATCATAGGAAAATGAAGAATCTATGTGATTGACCCGGAATCCTAACCCCATTTACCCCCCGCTGTACTGTCTTTCGTTTCTTATATTCTTGTTTCAATTTAATAAAAAACCCAAAAAAACTTTGGATGGATTCATAATTATTAAAACAAAATAAAAATACATTAGTTCAAGGATAATGAGAATCTCTACCCTTTCTCCTTGAGATATGACCCTGTTCATCCAATTGAATACATTAGAAGTAGAAATTTTGTTTGACCATGACCCATGAAAGTCACACACATCAACTTAGAACCATTTTTGGGGAGGAGAGTTGTATTTCCCACTATATTTGACATATTTGTAAATATTATTTAGTTGTTTTTCTATCTTTCCTTATTTTTTTTTTCAAATTTCTTTTTTCTCAACATGGGATAAGAATCCCATTAAGACCATTATTTAATGGATTTTCACCCATACTCCCACTGTACATTCCCAAAGGCATATCACGAGATGAATTTCTAAATTCAACACCAAAAAAAACATTTAGTGCACATCAGTGGGTGAGAGGATGGAAGATGCAACATGAATGTACCCAATAACCATCAACAAAACATGCCCCCACACCATCAAAGTGAATAAGAACTTACAGTAGAAGAAATTTAGAGCTACTCATCCATACTGAAATATTTTCAAGTGAACTAAAAACTAGAAGATCATAAAGACATGATTAAGTAATTAAAAGATATTCAATAAGCAATATCCACTTACCTATATGACCTTATGGATCAAAGTAAGGAACAAGAAGCTAAAAATATAGAGACCCTAATATTTTCCAAAGAAGATATCCATGAATTAGAGGGTGAATTTTTAGAATCATATGATCTTCCCCTGTTCACCCTCGAGCACATGTTCTCAGAGCTGGTGTATTGAAAAAGGAAACATAAAGTGGAAGTATTATAGAGATAATCTCTTTTAAAAATTACTTTTTTTTGATTTTATGGAAAATCAATTGTCTCTTAATTACCCTATTTTTAATATTGAAATCACATAATCAAAAGTGATATTGCAGGACCAATAGGATATTGAGGATGTTAATGGAGTGAATGAGAATACATTTAATGAAAATTTATAATTCTCACTACTTCCCTCATCCAATGAAGACACCATTAATGATGCGTTTTACCAATCAAAATATCATCATGTTGAAACTAATGAGGAAGTTACCCATGAACTGGAATCATTTTATTATCAATTTTGAAAAAATGAATTATCTTCTAATCTCTATAATTTCAATTTTACAGATTCAGTACCACTGATTGCTTCTATGGATGAAAAAAATAAAGAACCTTCCACAACCCCAAAAAATATATAATAGAACTAGACCTACTAGAAATTAAATATGCAGTTTCCTAGGATGATGAGTAAGAGGAGATAGAAAAATAGTACTTTGATAGACTACTTGAGTCTATTTATGAATAAAATTCCATAAAACAAGTGGATTCTCAAGATAAAGAAGCTTCGGGACCTGGGGTAAAGCTCCTACTACTTTAACAATATACATAACATCAATGAGAGGGTGGAAGTATTGAAATAGAATACCCAGTGACTATTTCCCATGAGGAAATAGAGGAAGTTGTTGCATATAAAGGAGGATATTCTGATTTAAACTTGTTTTGTTTTTGTTTTATTCAAATTGAACTTTTTACAGATTCTCATTTGGTTTTTTATGAAGCAACACAAGTGAAGTTAAAACTATACAAAGAGAAATTCACAATCAACTTGGAACAACCTAAGGATATACCAATTTTGATCCTTCCACCCCCACATTATGAGATACACCACATTTTTTAGGGGTTGGACACAATGTGCATACAAAAACCTGTCTATGGGGACCTCTAGGAAGTGGAGTAGAGCTTGTTTAGAAGGAACCACATGTGGTGGTTCAAATCACACAAGTTTAATCCCCTTACGGATTAGAGATAATAAACAAACTATCCAACTATGGAAAATATAAATATATCACCCCTTAGGGGGGTAAAACCCAAGATTCCCCCTCTTTTCCATTTTATTTACTTACTTTAAAAATAATTTCTAATATTTTTTTATATTTTTTATTTTTAGTTATCCCTAATTGGACTACACATAGGATGTTAGATCCACTATCCACAGTTCACCCAGAGGAGATACTAACACAAAATTTCTCAATAACAAACCACCAGGATGTATATCTCTTTTTACACTATTTATGCATTATATTTATTGTGTATTCTAATGGAACTTTAAATGAGAAGTGTCAAATAAGTGTGTGGGAGTAATCCAAACCAATTATAATAGTTTTTACTATATATTTTTAGTTAATGTTTTAAAATCTAAATGTAAAAAATCCGGTTCCCTATTTTAAATGTTTATAAAAAACAAAAATAAAAAAAAAGGTTTTTCTATTTTTAAACATTTATAAATAACCTTTTTTTCAATTTATTTTTTATTAGAAAAACAACAAAACAAAACAAAATCCAAAAAAAAATTAATTTGGAAATACAAACTATAGAATTTTATTTCCTTTAAAAAATTATTGTTTTGTCAATAGAGTATTGTAAACATTACTTTGTACAATTTTTGTTTTGTTTTTTAACATTTTCTTGAACCTCAATTTTCCCTACCTTGTTTGAATTTCCAAGCTAGATTTGATAGAATTCATTAGTTCTAATGTTTTAAGCCTTAAGTGATTATTTAGTGAATAAGTCACTATTTTATTGAAAATTTGGTCATAGAATTAGGGGATAGAGTGTGAGTGAATATAATTGAATGGAATCAATTTGATAACTTTAAGTCACTGGATGTTGAACTTGATTTAATTAAGTTAACCTTTGTAAGACAAAAAAACTTAGGGATCCAACTTAAGTGAAAATAAGATAAGTATTTTTAGCATGGAAAACACATAGGAAATTGGGAACCTACAATGGGTCTCTAAGACAAGGGGCACTGGTTGTGTCTCTATTATTAAATGATTTTATTTAAATAATTGATATGTATAGTACTTTTCACACAATTATGGTTCGGAGAAATAAATTAAATAAAGGTCCCTTGTATAAAATGAGTCCATTTAGGTGAGGAGTATATTGATCCCATAGAAATAAGAGAAATTGACTTATTTCACATTCATTTATGTTTTATCAACTAATTAGAACACTAAGTTGTGGTTTAAGAATCTTAAGAAAGAGGGATGAATATATGTGCTTTTTTGTTAAAAGTTTTCTTCCAATCAACTCTTATTCGATCCACTATTGACCTAAAAACATGGATTAAATTTAATTAAAGAAGTGAAATGATTCACATATGAGGAATTAAAAATTTTCACAGTGGAAAAATTTCTGATTTTGTTCTTCTATGGCTATTAATTTTAACATAGACAATATGATGCTTTTATTTTTTCTTTTTAAATAAATTGAACTTCAATGATCATTTTCCTAGGAGAGAAATAGAATAAGTGAAGGGGTGGGGGTGATACAAGATATATATTTACAAATTATATATATATATATATTATTTATTTAAAATACCACCCACGAATTATTACAATTCCTAGGTTAAACATTTTTTTGTGCATTTGAATAATTCTATACTTAAGTATTAAATGAATAAAACTATTGGTTTTATTTCTATATTCATCTCTGGAATTAATTTATCAAATCCATACAGTTAATTGAAATTGATTTGAGGCTAAAAAAATTTTAATTGCGTTATCATTATTAGAAATTTATTGAAGAAAAATACTACACTGAATGATATTATTGTGTAATGCAGGTGGAAAAAAATTACATAGTCTATGCATAGTCAAGTGATTGACCATGCACACCAAACCACATATGGTGCCTCTTCCTATCGCAACAAAATCACTCATGGTCGGTCAACTGGATGACTAACCATGACATACCCTACCACAAGAAGCATCCACAGTCACCCACCTGAAAGTGGTTCCCATCCTGAGATAATCGTGGGATCTACTCATGGTCATCCACCTTACTGCGACAACCTGTGAAGATGAAACCCATTGTGTCGCTTTAGATCTACCACACATAGAGAGATACTATGCCACTTGAAGAGGAGAAAACCACCCTATGAACCCTTCCCCTTGAGAACCATCAGAACCACAACAACTTCACTAATGAAGACATGCCCCTACCGCTAGAGCTCATAGAGAAGAAGAGATGTTTGTGATCTAGCCCTCCATTTGAAGCACAAAATTGAAGTCAAAATTCATCTAGTCCTAAGAATAATTTCTAGTACTTGAAAATTCCATCGCAAATCACTGGTAAAAATTTAAACATGTTCTTGATAGAAGGAAGAATATGTTTTAGGAGGATTAATCCTAACTATTTTATAAATCACGTGGAATCCATCCAAATCTCACTTAAACACTGAATTCTAGAAAGAAGTTGTCATTTCACCTACTTTGTATAAATATATCTCACTTTCTACCATTGTAAATATTCAGAATCTGCTGACTATATTCATACCACTACCAATTAGCTTTAGTTTTCTTCCCTATTATTTCTTTGATTCATTTATAATTTAATGTTCACTCTGTTTTGTGGACTTTATTATGTTGTTCTTATCTTAACCAATTCTTCATGTTATTACTTAACCCCCACACTATAACATGATATTTTAGCTCCAAACCACAGAGAACTAACTTAAGTTCTTGGTCCCCTGGGGAGATTACAATTCACCCTATTCTTTATTTATAATATGAATCCCATACTTGATGTAGTAGCAAAATAGGGAGAATCATATTGATAATATTCATCTTCTCTCTCTGATGAGATGTTGTATTCTCAAATATATCAAATCTTTTCTTACCCCCTCTATAAGTTAATAGTCTATACTAGTAGAGCACTGTGAATTGAGGTATGGACAAAACATGATAGAGTTGGGTCTTGAGATAGTGAATGCCTCCATTGAGTATGTTTACTACCTCTTCACTATGGAGGTGGTGGAATTGGATTTATCAAGGGATACCTCTCTTGTGTATGTTCATAACTAAAATTTAAATATAGAAGAGCAATGGAATAATGATATTAACACCATTATTGGATGAGAACCAAAGGAAAATTAAGAATCTATGTGATTGACCCTAGATACAAACCCCTTTTACCCACTATTATGTTGTCTTTTTTTATATACCTCTCTATATTTAATCAAAAACCAAAAAAAAAAGTTTTTATACTTTCATAATTAAGAAAAAATAGGAAAAATACAAAAGTTCTAGGATAGTGATACTCCCTATTCTTTATCCTTGAGAGATGACCATGGCTAGCTACTAGGCTGCATTTGGAGTTGAAATTCTGTTTGACCATGTCTAGTGATAGTCACACACATCGTGGTCTCTAACCTAAAACTCCAAGGGACTCCAACTATGATCAAAATAGGCCTTCCAATGGTCCTAAACCACCCTCATCCTCTCCCAAACCAACTGGATCTTCACACTCGTGCTCTAAACCACATCAGGACTAAGAATTATAGACTCTTTGACCTCTGTCCAACACAACATAGAATGACACAGTCTCCCGTACAGATCAGGAGATAGGATAATCAATCACCAGGAAATTCTAATTGATAATATAATGGTAAACCGAAAACCATCCCACAATGCATGAGAAAAATAAACCACTAAAAAGAAAGTCTCCAAGTATACCAAAAGATAACTCTTCGATAATGACTCAATAATAGCTCCAAAACAAGCTAGTAATATCCAAATGGGTCATTAAAATACTCTATTAAATAAAAAAACGTTTTTATACATAGGGTGAACATAACTGGTATACTCATTAGGGAAATAAGAAAGGTCTCAAGTTCACATGTTAAAAGAGCATGATAATGTGCTAGTGAATAAACACTAGAACCAAGAACCACCTATACATTCCATATAACTAATCTTAACCTCCCATGGATCATTTAAAAAATCAAACATATAATATAATCATATACCATCTAGATCATAATAAATATATTCACACCATTGCTACTTCCCAATTTATTTTATGCTCTCACACCCCAATGCAAAACATCGTGTGATTCTATACCTTTAGTACATTTCACACACATACCATCCATATTTGATATGGGTCGGGATGCATCCCTACCTACCCTACCCTAAAAAGGTCTAGTATCTAGTGATATCATTAGGAATAATCACATAATATCCATAAACAACACATTTTTCTGAATACACCTAGGCCATTGCATCACATGTCTTTTAAAGACACCTGTTCCATCACATCATATCTCATCATATAGCTTGGGTAGTAATGTATCATGATTGTGAAGGAAATAAACATCATTCCCTCCCACTACCATGCATGACCCCCACCATATATCACATATCATTACTTCTCACCACATCATACCTCACCTAAAAACACATGGGCCATCATTGTACATCTCACCGAAAGACACCACGATCATCACTACTGAAGTAAGAGTGGGGAGGAGGGAGTGGCCATCCATCTGTATCACCAAAAATCTAGATGTTAGGGAAAATTACTAGAACTCGTAACCTTTTAGGGTTGGAAAGGTTATCCAATTTATGTGGGGTGTGTAATGAAATAACATAAACATACATGATATATATAAAACACAAAATACCCAACCTATGGGTTCACATAAACTGCACTAGTACACACCACATCACCCCCACCATACCACACATCAACCATCAGAACTACTGCCACAACTATATACAACACCCCATATAAACACCACACAAGACACAAAATATTTTCCACTTTCATTTACAAGTTCACCACTTTACAAATTAACCAAGTTATGCTAAATTTCATTGCTAATTCACTTCATTTCCCTTTTACACAACTCATTAATTTATTCAATTCACTTAATCCGCTTACTAAAACCAATTTCCATCTAATTATATCCAATTTCAAACCAATTAATTTTTTCATACATATTTTATTTTTTTGTTGATATAGGAAACTAGCACAACCATACTACATAACAACTATCCCAACTCACATAAATGGTCATCACTAAACCTTGTCAACCAAGCCATATTACTATAACAACCCCATGTCTCATCCTCTGGATACCACCAATACCACAAAACAAAACCACCACACAACTCAATCACTTCATACAACAACAAAAACCACATCGTACACTGCAACCACATCACACAACACAACCACCTTGTACACCACAACCACTGTGCCCCACAACCATTGGACACCACATTTCTCAATTCCCCACATCACATCCATGCCAACCAAACACCATGACACAACTAGAAACATAACATATCCTAGAAAATCACCACCACTACAATGTGATATCACATAACACACAATACACACACCAAGGCAACCACATGAAACAACAACACATTATGTATTCCACAATTATTCAATGATTTGAGGACATTACTTCTTACTTTAGAATGGGCATTATCAAATGGGCCGGTATTCCATGGGAATCCATTTTATTATCCACAAATTAATTCATTAAACTTTTATTTAGGGTGTGATAAAACAAAGACACATAAATTATCTTAGCACAATAATATATAGTGTAATAAAGACTCCCAACCACTAATATTTTTAGTATTGGTAACAATCATTCACAATTTCATCAACAAAAAGTATCAAAGTAGTAAAACATGAGATATCTCTTCCATAACAATCATTTTCAGTTATGATAATTTATTATATGATTATTCCAACCATTACTAACCACCAAAAGGAAATCATAACCATGAAAATCTCACACATAACACATAAACAAGTGATAACGAGTATCCCCTACCTCAAGAAAGATTTTCCAACTCACTACGCACCATAGAGAGAATAAGAAACTACCTAAAAACCACAAAAACACTAGGAAATCTAAAGAAACATTGATAAAAATGAAGGGTTGTCAAAAACACATTCCAACACACACCTAGATCAAAACAACATCACCATAGTGATTTTCCAAGGAATAATGCAAGAAAAAAACAGTGGTTAGAGAAAAACTCACCAAAGATTTTCAAAACTAAACCATCAGAACCTGAGAACCGAAGTGAGGGGAGATGATACTGAATACCTCTCAAAATACCCAGGTTTCTTCCAAAAATAGATAGAATAAATAGATGAATATGAGAAGAAATGTCTGAACTATCATTATACAAAAAATGGAATTCACCAGACTAACATAATGAATTCCATATTCATGACATGAATTCCATAGGGCCCTTGAAATACAAGTTGTGAAACCATTAAAGGTATTAAAATTTTCATATATTTGGTTTGCACTGAAAATGATGTCGACTCTTCCTAAATTAACACATGTCGTGAATTACCCTTTCACGACATGAATACATTTCATGTACTCCTCCACTGTTGCACAAAAGTCATGAGTTTGGAGAATACACTAGTTGTAAATCACTGACTCACATTGTGAATTCCCCTTTCATGATTTGAATCACTTACTAAAATACTCCTACAGATCTAGACACTACTGAACACACTTGAAACATTCTCTAAACACCCTCCAACCATAAAACTAACAAACAACCCAGGAAGGCATAGGGAATTAAACTTATAGTTTTGATTTACTCTAGAGAGGTATGGAATCACCAATAACATAAAAAAGAGCTAAAATTAATTTAACTCTAAGACTAATTGAGACATGATCAGTATAAAAAATATGAGTGATCAAATTTAACATCAATGGTGTTAATAAATTTATTCATGTGATACCAACACTGAAACCTTCTTTCAGTGGTCATTCAAAAAATTTCAATTAATCTCATGTATTCATCTCAACAAAAAAATTAGAAACATTCAAGAGAAAAAAATATCCTTCCCCCTTTTCAAATTTCCTTTCACTTTTTTCATCAATTAATATATATCTCCATTTTATAATTTACTTTTTAGTATGAAAATAAGAGAATATAACCAACATACCTCAGTGATGACAACCTTTAAACATCATACTTTAAACATATAAAATTTTCAGATGCATTCCTCACTAAAAATTCATATATTCATAAGATATCAACTAAGATAGATATATCCATTGGCTATTCTTGTATACTCCTCCTAAAGATATTAACTTTATACTTGTTTATCATGATTTTATTTTTTCAATAATAAAATATAAGCATATTTTGATATTATTTTAAATTTTTCAATGAGTTAACATAATTTTAATAGTCCTCCAAGATGGATAACTTTCAAGCTGGAAAATGATCATAGATTTCATCAAATTCTTGTCTCTCCCTGAATACATGGTTCACCTTTAATTCTCTATATGAAAACAAACATAATGTTTATATTGGAATAAGGTGGTTCTTAAATGCTCCTCATTAAAGAAATATGGTTGATAATTTCTTCTCAACCGAGTTATCTTCTTAGATGAAAAATGATTCTTCACATTTTCTAACAAATTAGATTAATTTTTATATGATTTATCCATATTTATTGCTTCTTAAAACTATTTTGTCCATATGATAATGCATTTATTATGAACATGATCATTCTTTACATTGTGTTTAGACTCCATCTTCTTAATTCTAGAAGTCGAAGGTGCGTTACCTTTCTCGTTAAATAATTGTTATTATCTAGAAAAACATCTCAAGAATTTTTTAGATGAAATCTAAGACTTATCAAAACTTTCACACACATATTTATCATTAATCAAGTTACTCTTTTATGAAACTTTTCATATTCTTTATCAAATATATTTTTCACCAAATAAATATTGTTTTTTCTTTTTAGGATTGATTCTTTCTTCAATTATAGATTACTTACTTTAGTATTGATGTTTATAGAAAATAAAAAATGGTCTATGATGTGACCTTTCCTACCACAATTGAAGAATTTTTTTTATTGGGACACTCTTCAAATCATTCTTCACAAAATTATTGGGAGTTTGTTTAATAATATTCGTCTTGTGTTTACATCCCAAGGTTCACTTGTAATCTTGTTTTCTTGATTGATCCCCTTTTTTTGTCACATTCTCTTCACATAAAAAGATTATTTACACATGAATTTTACATATTATAAATCATCATAAAAGTTATCATTTATTTTCCAATACTCACATAAATATTTAAAATATTCTTATATATCAATGAAAAAATAATTCTTTTCCTATGTATTCATCTTTTTGTGTGCATGTTTCCTATTTTATTCAAATTTTCTCCCCTAAATAAAGGAATTATATAATTTTAATACAGTGAAATTTTATTCCAAAAATTTATTACTTGATTCCAAAATTTCAAACAAAACCATTAATATCCAAGAATATCTTGATTTATTCTTTTATAATTTCTCTAGGGAACAAGAATTCTTACACTTCATCACATACATCTTTAAAGATGTAGTAGTTTCCTAACGTTTTTGCTTTACCCATGATTTTACATATTTGAAAGTTGAATGAACACTATTCATAAAAATAGAAATATTATGTATATATTTGTTAGGACAAAGTGTTACCATTATTTGTGATCCTACAGAATATTTATCCTTATAAAATCTCAAGCTCTTCTTGAAACTAGGTCGAGTATTCTCAAGTATAAGACTCTTATATAAATAGTTTTTAGTAGTAATTATTTTCACAGTAGATTGGGAAATCTCAGGTTGTGTCTATTCTATATTTATATGTTTCACTTCTAATACAAGGCATTTTATTTTGAGATAAATCTTCTCATCTTCGAATTATTTCATGCTTTCTTACCATTGAATATCCATCTTTTAAATCTCATCTTCATGCACTTGATTTTACTTTAGTAAAAAATATCAAGATCCTTAATTATTTATGATTTAACCTCCATATAATCATATTTTACATTCATAGATATATTATTTATTTTTCTAGTGAATGTAAAACTTATATAAAAACCATTTCTCACACATACTTCTCACACAAACTCCTTTGTTATTATTCTGCAATCATAGAATGTTTTTTTGTTGAAAAGTGAGAATATTTTTTATTTTTTTTCTTTAACCATGGAGAATTTTTCTTTATACATCATAAAATTATCTTCATTTTCATTTTCATGTTTTATGAGTGTTCTAGTTATGAACCTTCTTAGACAATACTTATTTCATTGTATCATCTTCCTTTTGAAGAAATAATTTTTCTTCCAAGAGTTCCTTTAAAAATATGATCATATATGTGACCACATATATGGTAACTTTCCTCAAATTATCTTCGATTTTATTATTGAACACATATTCATCACAACATAAAGTTGATTCATTGGAATTATAATCAACTAACCTTACTGATCAATTACCACTCTGAGTGCCTTAAGCTAGAAATTGATATTCATTTATCTTCTTCAGCTTCCTTTACACTATTTTCTTCTTATTTTTCTGAGACTTGACTAATAATTCAACATTTATAACATCCGATGTAGATGTATACTTTTAAATATAAAGATATTCTAAATCTTATTCAAACTCAAATGTACACTTCATATAATTCATACTCAAATCATGAATGTTTCCTTCTCCTTCACATGAACCAATAAAAATATCATCATGCGAACATGGAGATCTAAAAAAACTCAGCTGGAATGCATGGAATCTATTCATGAATATAGAGTGAATCATCTTTATTGTTTCACTCTCAAACTTCCCCTACCAAATATTATTTTATCTAATACTGAAAAATTATGAGTTCTATGGGTATTTATAGAAAACGTCCACCAACCTAAAGCTATGAAATTCACAGACACCCACTCATTTTCTTGACTCTAACTAAATTTCACACCAACTCATTTTTGCACCCAATGACTTCACATGATGGATCGATGATCATGAAATAACATGATTTATTTACTTGATATTATAGTTAAATACATATCATAGCTCAGACAATATTTCTCGACATGTGATGTCTTCTACTAATGAAACACAACATTTTCATGGGCCTCGTTTGATCATAATGGCTTGATGATATCATGACATACAGATCTTCAAACACATGTAGAACATCCTTGGGTAGTTGAGGATGAAGATGAAATCAAGAATCTTGATCAAATGGCATAGATACAATATATTAGATGATACAAGTTCATTAAAAAATTTAAATGATAGATAAAAAATAATTGAATACTGCCCATACCACATCGATCATTCATTCAAATACATTATTCTTAATATTACAAGCCATTCTGTAACAAATGTAAGTAGCAACACTGAGGTCAGATCCTAGACACACGGGCTTCTCACGGGATATGCTTCCATGCACCGGTCCACCTACCAAAGCCTCTTGTTCACTCTCATAGGATCACATTCCTATAGACCTTATGTATCCCACCTCTTCTATGCCTCTATATAGGCTCTGTGATTCAAATCCCCAGTGTGGTTGCGGACCTCCACCCAAAATGTGGGGTTGAGCTATATCCTAACTTATATGAGGTTGGGAATTTTTTTTGGTAAGGACAATTATAAATAATACATAGAGAAATATATGTATAGAATTTATGACACCAAGCCTTCCTCAAATTAATCCAAACATTATTGTTAACAATGTGCTCACACAAAACTCCTTTAGAATGTGTCTTGGACATCAAAAATAGTTCAAAAATATTCACATTTAAAACTCATTGAATTTTCATCATCTAAACTTATTAACAACAAATTAAAATTCAACAAATCACTTGGGTTATTTAGGTTTGACCCCCCAACTAAGACATGGGTTTTGACTTTTTTTAAAAGAACAATACCAGCTATTATTTGAAATCTGATGGTGGGTGGAGTTTCTTTGATTTGATCCACCAAAAATTTATTATTCTAGATTTCATTCCTTCTCCACTGTTATTGAGGAATCCATGGATAGAGTATACCAAATCCACCGCTTTAGAAATAAGTACAACTTTCTTGGTGGGGGTATGATAAAGATTGAGTCCTTCTTCGTGATTATCACTTTCAAAACATCTTCTTATTTATCCAATTATTGCTTCAGGTATGCTACATTAATGGAATAATAAAAGGGAAAGTCAAAGTTTAATTATATTTGAAATAAACTTGACAGATCAAAATCAAAATCAAACTATTTAATGTAGGAAACACGTGTCTTACTTTCCTTAGGTAAAATAGCCTGGATATCTTCATGGACTCCCTCCAATAAATGTTCATCATGTTTGAGGAGCTCTATATGTACATCATCAAGTATATCTTTTTTTCTTCATCTTCATCCAGGGAAAAACAGGAGTTAGATGATTATGAAAATTAAAAAATATGATACTTGATACTTAATTTAGTTTCAATAAAAATGGATGAAAATGAGTTTAATAAAATATCATCACCCTAAATTAGTTTGGATTCAATTGTTTATTTAGAGTAATGTGATTCTTAGAGATGAGTGGTAGTTATTAGTACTGCATACCTAAAAAAATCCAAGTTTTCACATTTTCCTATCATGGGTTGTGATAAAAAAATAATTTCCTAAGTTAAAATGTAGTATAATGGTAATCTTGGTTTTCACGAGATATTATTGCACAAAAATCAAGTTTTTCACTTTAAATTAGTGGAAAAGTGGGGTGTTTTTTTTGAGATTATTTGATTTTTAAAAAAAAAGAAATTAATGAAACACAAGATTAAAAATAAATTGATGAAGAAAGTTATTAAAAACAATGACATGAGAAGGGATATCAGGTTAGGGTAGGTTTAACATTTTTAATTTTATCCTTGTTCTAATTTATCCATTCATATTCTTCTAAATCAATTAATGTGAGATTCCACAATTGATTTCTCAAACTACCTTAGTTAAATGGTGATCATGTGAATAAACCTTTCCAAGATATCAGCTTGGTATACCCTTATTCTAAAATGTGAGAGATATTCATAGAATACCCATAATTGACTTAGGAAATTCCCAATCAGGTATTGTTTATCACAAATGATAAAGAGTGCCGACTACCCCTCCTACACATAACAACGATCACTGAGTACTATACCACTAATACCTAGACTATTACATTGTATATAAACCAAAAACTAGTGAAGGGATATAATAATCATTGATAACGACAATAAATATAACAAAATCTAAAACCAAATACGATTGTACTTGATAATAAAGAATTCTATTAGAATATTGAATCCAACTTAACAGAAAAAATAAATAGATTTTATACCATGAAGTGTAAGAACTCAAGAATTAAAAAAAGACAACCTCACATTCCCCAATACCACATTGGTTTATACCTACATGTGAAGGGTATATGAGAGCAATTATGAAGAATAATCCATTACAAAACCAAGAAAATAGAAAAGGGAAAACAAAAAATTTCTTCACCAGAATATGTATACTGAAAGATTGATCATTTTATAACCACCAACCAGTTGAAACATACTAAGAGGTCTTCTTAAGAGTTATTAGTATTTTTTATATATATCCTAAAATTTTCAAACAATGTTTACATGTGTAAAAAAATATATAGCTGAATTATTGAATATATCTTTTTCTAATCGAAGAAACTCTTTATCTTCATCCTCTTTAACTTGTGAAACTACTGCTTTAATGAGAGAATTTTTCATAGAAATTTAATTTGAACATATAACATGAAGTACTATTTCATATCTAAATATAATTACTTAATTTGGTGTCCTTTATCCCTGTATATTCCACATTTAATGCGGATTGGTCAATTCTGTTGGTAAAAAAGATTTTCCATATTGACTGATTTTTTTATTCCCTATAAAATTCTAATTATCACTGAGTCCAGTTGATGAATATGAATCCCACAAATAAATAAATCCTCTAATAAATGAATTCATAAATTTGGATTAATATTTAATAATATATTATTAAAATTCATAATCGATATAAAATAATTAAAATTTCAGAATAAATCAATTTTAACATTTATGAACAAAATATACCTAAAATACCAAAATAATAAAATTCAGCTAAAATTGATAAATTGGAATGGATTAAATCATTAAAATACAAATGAAAAATTATTTAAATATTAGATCTATAAAAGTCCTCTCTAAACTAATGCAGCAAAGTGAGGGTCTTTTTTGGAAATGATGGTCCTCAAAACTCTATGAAGTCACACCACAACATCCATGTGAAGTCTCGCTAGAACATCCAGGGTAATCATCACTCAGATCTCTAGAAAGTGATAGGACTTTATCAATCAATCAGAGATCAACCATATAACATCATTTCCTCCCTGATATCTAGGAAACATAGTGACAAAATTCATTGAGATGTCTTCCCACCAGCACTCAGGGATGTATAAGGGTTGCAATGAACTACTAGGAACATGATGATATGCCTTAACCTACTAAGATACTAGAAATCACACCACAAAGTCCATCATTATCTAATTCATGATTCTCCAAAAAATCTACATCCTAAAACCATGATACATCATGGTTATTCTATGATGTACTACAAAATGTGAGTTATATAACTCATGGAGGATGCCCACATTCACTATCGATGGAACAAACATCCTTCCTTGGAATATAACCTGATGGTGACCATCCATTGAAAATCTCTCTAGGTAATATCCATGAATGATATAGTCCCATGTCACCTCTACCTCTGGGTATCCACTCTAAGACTCCTCTACTTGTTGCGAAAATGTGGTAACCACTATCTTGTAAAACAATAATGCTCTATAATCGACCACCTCTTCTCTAGGATGCAAAGATTATAATATCTCCATCACTCTACAAAAATCATCTAAATCTTAAAATACTCCATGATAATTCCTACTCAGCACATCTACCTCAACATATCATGTCCCTAATGTATAGGACATCTCATATCCATTTTCCTAGAGAAAATCTATCAACAATCAATTTTATAGATTCAGTTCACACTTAGAAAAATTATACCCCAAGTTCTTGTAATCTATAAAGACTATGAATCATCCCCTGATGAGGTAATTCCATCAAAGATTTAGTGAAAACACAATTTTAGTTATCTTTGGGTCATGGATGGTATTGTTACAATCATGAGGATGTAATCGTCTCAACCCATAAGAGATCATTTCCCACTACTAGATCAAGACACATCACAAGAACAAATGAGAAGCATCATAGAACACCTCAAGCATCACACCTTCCTTTGGCAGTTGAAGAACTATGGAACTAATTATCTGCTCTTTCAAGTATTCAAATGTTTCCTAGAACCAATTGGTCCAAAAAAGGATCAATCTTTCTTGATTAGGGATGTTAATCTGGTGAAATCTGAGAGAATATAGATATAAACCATTGATAATAACCTATGAGACCAATAAATATATGAACATCTCCAATGTTTTTGAATTCTACCCAAGAAATAACTACTTCAACATTCACTGAATCCACTAACAATCCATGTCGAAACACGAGATATCTTAGAAAATGCACCTATCACATACATAACTTATATTTGGTCAATTTCCAATAAATTGGTGGTGTTAAAGAGTCTGTAGAACAATCCTCATGTGATTCATGTGCTCCTCCTGAAACTTAGAGTATATGAGAATGTCGCCGAGAAACACAACTATAAACTAATCCAAGAACTCAAGAAAATGGAGTTCATGAGTCCCCTAAATTTATTTAGTGATTATTTGATACCAAAGAACATAAATACATACTTGAAATGTCTATACCTAAACTGGAATGTAGTCTTTGAGATATCCTCCTTCTTTACACGTAGCTGATGATATCTGGACTACATATTAATCATAAAAAACCATGTAGACCCTCACAACTGGTCAAAGTTATAATATATCCTTAGAAGAGGGTAATGATTGTTGATCATCACCTAATCTAATCCTATGGTAGTCTATTCACAACATAAAAATACCATTTGATTTTTTAGTGAAAATAATTGGAGCTCCCCATGGTGATAAACTGGGTCAGATAAAACATTTTTTCAACATATAATCAACCTAGATTCTCAACTCCCATAACTTTGAATATGAAATTCTATAAGGATCCATTGAAATCGAAGAATTACATAGCTATAACTCTCTCCCAAACTGAATGTCACACATAGGTGTATGGTTATATCCTCTTCTGGGAAAACATCCAAATACTTCTTAAAAACTATAAGAACCTTCACTTCTAGAGCCCCTATTTACCATGCTAATGATTCATTCGTAAAATCAAGAGGGTCTCCACACAACTATTTCTTATATAAAATCTTTGATCACTAGAAAACACCACATTTATCCCTTAATCATCAAAAAACTCAAAAATCCTTTGGTAATAATCAAAAAGTATGTGTAGAGAATATAACCAATCTATGAAAAGAATGAGATTGTATAGTGGTATCTATAGTAATAAGTAATACCCTAAACAATGATGTTTTCCATAATTAGTCTATATCCCTGACTCAAATCAACCAAATTTGGCCTAAATTCAAAGTATCTTTGATAATACCAAGGGTATAAGAATCCTCTCGACATTCAATCCCAATGTTCATACATAAGTGTGCACAAAAATGGAGTGAAAATATCTATAATCAAATAATGAAGAAACCAAGTTATATGATAAACTGATCATACCTTGAACAACCAATGGAGCCTCTAGAGCTGGCCCCTCGATCACATGTATCATTCCTTGGATAGGTCGTATTCCTCGATCTTGATGAACTCCACATCTACACACTGGATTGGGCCCCTGATGAAAAGGAACATCTAGGGGATGCCCCCTAAAAACTCCACCACCTCTTGGATGAGAATAATTCTACTAGAGAGGCTACTAAACATGAATTTTCATGTACATCTATCCGTACTTCCTCATGGGAAATTATCGATGTTGTTACTAGAAAGGATCTTGGCCTCCCAAATGATATCAACTCCCCTAGGATGATAAGAACCACTTTTGATAATTTCCATGAACCCCACCACATATATCCCTATCAAACACCAGGTACCACCCCCAACTGTCTATCATTGATATCATCCTAAACCACTACTGAAGAGATAGTGGGGGAGATGGGGTAGTCAGTCATCAATATCCTTCCCATCAAGGATGTTGACAAAAAAAACCATTCCTAGAACAATTTTGTGCCTGAATATAGTACTCAAATCAGGTTTAGTGCTTAATGAAACACAAGAACACAATATATAATAAAATCACACACAATCCCACACTTATGAGTTTATACTAACATCATCATAATACTATGATTATCAATAGGGTGTCACCCATACCACTCCATCATTCCATTCCACTAATGAAAAACAAAAAATAATAATCAAGCATCACATAAGGCCCACATCCCATGATCCATTTTCCATTTCCATTCATATACATCCATTTTCATTAATATAAATTAATCCTATGAAAATTCATATTATTCAATCCAATTATCATTCCACTTACACCAAACTATTACCAAGAATCAACCACAAAAACTACCACATTAAAAACCCATCAAGCCACAATAACCAAGGCCACCAAACCACAACAACCCACTAAGGACAATAAGGCACAACAGCCAACCAAGACACCAAGCCACACCTGACATAAAAAACATAGGAAAAGCACATAAATATTAGTCTTTAACCGTTAATTAATTTAAAAATTCAATCAATTTAAGGTTATTTCTTGTTAATAAATCACAACAAGGTGTTACATGGGATATCAATAACAACATCATCATCAACAAAACTCATAACATATTATAGTTCACACAATTCCCATACAATTTATTTAGTACAATCATTAACTTTTATTAAGAAAATTCATATCATTCCCCCAATAGAAAGAAAAATTATGATGTTTTCAGAATAATATATTATTACAGAGAGAAATGAAATCCTCTACATCAATTCCGATTCCACAAGGAATCACCTCACAAGAAACAATGATCAAACACCATCAGATTTGAAAGGAACACCACCTAAGCCTATGAATAGTTAACCACCATTAATACTCACCCCCAAATAGAGGTTTCTCACCCAACGAACCATTAAAAAAATAAGAATAATAAAATAGGAGATAAAGGAGAAGAAATTGATACCTCAAACTAATGAACTTCGATCTAGATGAACCAAAGTATTAGAATATTCAAATAAAATGAAGAGATGATGGAGGAAGGGGATAAGGATGGCCAAGGGTAGAAGGAAGGGAAAAGAATTTGAACCAAAGTATGTTGGGTCCTCTCTTTATAGAGAGATATTATGTGTCCTTCCCCATGATATGGTGATCTAAAATAACACCGTGGTAGCCACATGTCAAACACGGACCCAAATATCCTTGTGAGATTCTAAAATACTAGGAATTATAAAAAAAACATAATTTTTTTCATTGGAACATCACCTTGCACCATGGTGTGGTGTAAAGACCCAAGTAGTTTCACATTACTATAGAAAGTACCATGACATGGTGAGATCTTTTATTTTCTGTTTCTCATAGGAACACCTCTGAGGAACCATGTATGAAACCATGCCCACATAGGTAATTTTTAGAGAGATATTTTTACATAAGGTGGCCACCATAACAACACACCGACAAAAATGGCCAAAAAATTCATTTCACTAGTTCTAGTGTACTAAGCACTACACAACCAACTCTAAACAGCAAAACACACTCTCAACTCTAACTAAAAGTCAAAACAGCCAACACCACACCAACTACCAAGAAATGGTGTTCCCTTAAATAGATAAAACAGAACATTGAGCTTCTAGAATGACAATAAACTTCCTCATGAGACCCCTAAACCCCATAAAAATACAAAGGAAAGTACAAAAAGGTTCAATCCATTACCTGATAATCCTACCCCCATTGAAGTACCATGTTGTCACCAGTCTGAATATAGAGGTAAGAAGAAAATTAGATATATCTCCTTTTTTTTGTTTGAGTCAACACCTAGAAAAAAACATCAACATTCCTAACAAGGAAATAAAGGATAACTATTTTGGTGTTACTTAATGTTTTGACATAGTTTCACTATGAAGAAGAGGGTACAGTGTTGGACGTTTACTCGATTGATCCCTACAGAATGGAGTAAGATGCAATGATGTGGAGTTATGTGAGGGTGTGTTTGATGAATCTACCACTTTGGGAGGTAGTTACAACATGGTGCAAGGGCTATGTCATAGCCATGTCATAGGATAATAGGATCTGGGTGAGTCCTACATGATACTTCTTGGAGGAAAATTGATTGAGTGTGACTGTGGTGTGGATTGGGGATTTGTGGCCTAGTTTGTCATTTCTATGGTATTGTTCAGGAGGCTGCATCATTGTCTTTTAACTTCCAAACTGGCTATAAATGTATAAATTCCATCAAATTTAGTCGATCTTCCACATTTCTCTCTATAACCTTAGGCACCCAAGAGAGTATTTTGAAGTACTTTAAATCCCCTCTTGATTGGATTCAACCTTTGTCTTTGGCATATAGATTCTTGGTGATTCCTCTCCATTATTGAGGTAAGTTTCTTTATTCAATGGTTCCCATTAATGAATTACATGATGTTCTTGAAAATTTCGTTGGGCTGTGGTATGAAATTGATTGATTTGTCATAAAATGTATTTTTAAATTATTATATATGTTTTTAATGGGGTTTTTATATAAAAATGTAATTGAGAACTTTTTGTGATGCGATGAAATGACTTAAGGTTGTTTTGATTCTAAAATAGATTTTTATGGACAAGAGAGATAATGATTTATTGTGAAATATTTTGTAAAATTCATTAATGGAGGTTTTTAAATGGAATTTGTTTTAAAGAATATAAGTGGTAATGAATTTTAGTGAAAATATTTTATAAATTATGAGCAGGTTTTTTAAATTGTTATTGAAACATAGCACATTGAGCACCTTAGGTCCATCAAGAAATAGACATGACACCTTAGTGTGTGTGTGATTCACCACTAGGTTTTTCTATTGGTTCTCATTATACGATGACTTAATAATGAATATATTGATATTGATAGACTAGTGTAGGACTCGATGTCAATTGGATCCACATTGTTCTTGGTTTAGGTTTCTTTTCATGTCTGAGTGCTTATTCCCCTAGGCTCGAGCATAATTATTATTCTTGTTATTTATACTTGGTTTTACACATTATGGTATATTTCATGTTTGGTTACTCATTGGTTTATATTATGGTGTATAGATGGATGGTTTTGATTATGATCACATGTTTTCTTATATACTTTTCATATTCCTTACTTCTGTGAATATGAAAGGATTTTCTAAAAAAACCAAAGGATATTTAAACAATGGTTTTATCTTATGAAAATTCTCTATAAACTAATTTTTTTTAAATATAGTGATAATGTTTTCATGGTATTAGACTTTTTATAGATTCTTTTTGAAATCCTATAAGGATTTTTTCTCACACACTATTTTTTACTTTGAGTGTATGTAGATGTAGTTTTTCAGTACATGGGTAAAGAGAAGGGTGTCATGTAGTTCACCATATTCTCTTGAGTTTCATCTACTTATTTGTAATATTGGTTTGATATGACATGTTTTCATGACTCCATCCCACCAAAGTGTACCCCTCATATTCTAGAAATTATGGAAGGTGGATGGTGACTGCCTGAGTCCCACCTCTAGTAGGCCCCAGGATAAAGACTATCACTGAGGGTATAATAGACATATATATGGGAGGTATTTACCTCTAAGAGAATATGTGAAAGAGGGAGAGATATGATAGATACACCAATCAAAACCTGCGAAGACATATATATATATATATATATAAAGGAATCCCAAGTAAAAACATGAAATGAAATATAGTACTATAACAATTGAAAGTAAAACTAAAAGTAAAAAAAGTTAAAGATGGAAAAGACCATGAAGCCTAAATAGATCCTGAAAAAACATGATCTATAATATCCATCCTGATCTCCAAACTACTCTAACTATCTTGAAAAATAGTTTATATATACATAGGGGGAGTATAATATTATACTCAATAGGACCCCCCCCCCTGAAATCCTCTCATACAAAAGATGACGAAAGCATGCTAAAGCATTGTGAACAATAGTGGAACTAACTCATCACCTAAATTAGTATACTAAGTTCCCAGCCTCACCATAGATAACTCTCACCAAGTATTGAATACAATAGAGAATATGATATAGTAATTAAATTTCAAGGGTAACCCATTCCCGCTTCTCCATTAGTTTGCCACTCTTCCCCAACGTCGCATGTCCTAAACCATCTATCTCCAAAAATTGGATAACCAGAAGAAACATGTGTGAGGAATCACAACATGAACCCCATGCATAACATCATCCCATCCACATATCCATATATAGTAACCAAAAAATTTATAGGATCCACCACAACCTGTATGATGTGTATCATACATCAGCTATTATACCTCAAGCCATTACAACCCATACACCAAGTATGTACCTTAATCCATCACAACCTATACACGTCATACCTATAATAATCCTTTAGATAATGTATCTAATAATACATGTGTGCGAAATAACCCAAAGCGATTACAATCCTCTACACACATATATGGGAAAACTATCTCTCATTCATATCAGCACAAGTAACTACCAATGTATGAGAGAAGGGCCATAGGGGTTGTTATCCATCCATCATCCTACCGAGTTGTTGGAAAAAACACTCCACCATAGTCCACTGGGTGTTAGTCTCCCTAACCAACATGTGTTGGGAAGCTTATGTAATCATAGAATATACATGATATAATATTGCTCATAACCACACTCTGGGCATAAACTAGTCTTAGACTCAAATGTAGATAATGTCTCTCGGACTCTCGATTGTCACTATTAAGACCAGATATCCTATCCGCACAGACATATTTTAAAGAGCTTCAATAATTCCTTCTTCCCTTTTTATCATGCCCTTAGGTTAATTAATTCATTATATGTTAATTAACCATTAGTATCATTCAAAATTACATTACATGAATCATCAGAGTAAATTTCATTCCCTCTAGGAATAATCCAAATTGAACCCATGATTTATCAAGAGTAACATATTTTTAGCATTTTCATTCCATTATCACCAACCCCATGGGTTAAGAATAATTTATTCATTATTAGCATCATTACATAAACTAGGTACTATAGGAAAACCATACTAAGCTACCATCAAGAGGAAACATGCAAACAAACACATCCAACTACCTCAAGTAGTGGGAAAATTAATGTATATAAAATATCCAACCCGACTGTCAACCATTTAACATATTCATAAGCGAGCATCCAAACTATCAGCATGAAGTCAATGGGTAAGCCTAGTTTCAACCCCATTCCATCACCTATGGTGTCATCCATGATATAAACATGCATATCCTAATGCATCTATCCATCACAGACATCAAATACTTCCACATCATCTGAGGCTCCCCATCCACATCACATCAAACATCCCTAGCTTAGCCAATCCAGGATAATATCACATATGGGCCACCCCAACCCATATAACATTTCATATAGAAGTTAACAAATGCATCAAACAAAAAATATATAAGGAAACCAACAAGAATATCCAATTGGTAAATCTAGGCCCTAAAATCAAGGCGTCCAACTTTTACACATAAACGATCTCTCAAGGATCCAACTAAAGTCACCTGGCTATCTCAGGAAGATAGGAAACATAGGGCCTAGAAATTATTTTTACCACACAATTGATTCTTATTACATATTTAATTAACCAATTCATTATTGAAAGGTTCTAAATATATGAAATATAAGGCAACAAGTTATAACAAGCTATTAAACGATTAAACATGCTCTCAATAATTTAAATAATTTTCATCAAACTATTAGAAGTAACATTATCATTTAACATGAATTTTATTTATTATAATCATTATCAATATAAAATATCATGATTCACATTATTTAACAACCACATTAATCATATGGAAGAAAATTTAATTACACATGCACATTGTATCAATTGGATCATTATAAAATTACATAAAAAACTAGATTCAAACAAGCCTCTTCCTTAATTCTTAGTCAAATTAATTATCAATTAATTCCAGATTTAATTTATTTACCAATTTCAATAAGATTATCCAAGAATAAGAATATGCTAACAAAGCATTGAATATATATCACACTATCTAGAAAATCAAGAGGAAAAATATTATCACAGTATTAAGAGTCAACATTAGATCACTACAACCCAATTATTTATTAATACAGTTTGATAATTATTTGGTTAATTACATTGTTCTCCAAAGGAATAAACCATTATCAATTTACAATTTCTCATAAATAAATAAATAAGGAATGAATACCCTAATTCAAAGGTGTCAACCATCTTTGCATGAGAATGGACAAAAATTTCAGATCCCGATCACCTCTCATGCATGAAGATGGATCCCTCCAAGGATGCTGCGACACGACCACACAAAAAAACAAAAAAACATCATTATAAACATGGATATGACCCACCATTTCATGGAAATATTAAATGGGAGGAACTAGATGGAAGAACCATGAGAGAAGAAGTATAATGTAACTCATATCACCACGAATTGAAGATGAGAATCCAAGAATCAATCCCCTTTTAAGGAATCCAAAATTCCCAAAGGAAGGGCTACTGATTTCCAGAAATTCGAGAGTAATGTTTTTAGTTTTGAGAAAACCTAATTCCCCTGGTATTTTTAAATCCACATATTATAGGGTATTTACATGACATAAAACCCTTTAAAATCATGTAAATTTCAGGCTTCATGTCTCACTAAAAAATGATTCACCTTAAAGGATTTAATCTTGATAATTTACACATTGTGTAACACCCTGTGAAATGGCCTCAAAATCCATAAACTAAGAATACATAATGAGAAATATTTACACACTATGAATTCTCCCTCCATCCATATTTTAGCAGAAAAATCCCTCCAGAGTCACTCTAGGCCCCCTCTAAGAACAATGAGATTCAGAAAAATGAAAAGGGTCAGAAAAAATCGATCTAGGCCTTTACACATATGATCACATGGAGACTCATTTTAGTATTGTGTTGTTTCTATTTTTTGTTTAGTAGGTTTGGATTGATATTGTATGTCTCATATATTTGCATCTTTTTCATCTATATTGTACTCTATTTTTTACATATTTTTTTATACATGAGAATTTTTTGGTTATTTGATGATACTCACATTGTGGATAGCCATCACAGGTGATGTGTTTTGAACAAAACATGATGGTTATTTGAAAAAGGGAATCATAGGGATTACCCAACTAGAAGTGATGTGAAATAGCCAAGGTTCAATTTTGGGAATTTGGTAGACTATAGCTAGGATATGTTGGGGTTTAGGGAGTACATGGTGAGTAAGTGTAATATTTCCACCTTTTATAATGCCACTTGAGTTACCATGGGTAGTCACACAAGAGCCTCAGCCCAGTTGGTGAGGACTCGACAAGTGCATCCAAGAGTCCTAAGATCAAAACCAGGTGAATACATATTCAGGGTTATTGTAGCCGTACTGTAGTAGTCACTGTTATGTACTGTAGAAGCTGAGACTATTCATCCGTTTAGGCTTTCGGGCCACCGGTTTGGGCCTCGGGTCCCTTAAGGCCTTCGGGCCACCCAAGGCCTTCGAGCTAGGAAGGCTTTTGGGCCACCTCAAGGCCTTCAGGCCACCTCAAGGACTTTAGGCCACCTGAAATGGTGATTCAATGATATAAAAGACTTTACAAGGAGAAGACTCTATATGGGTATTCAAAGCAGGTGCATTCACCAGAGAAGAAGCTAAAAGGATTTGTCTGAAAGAGAGAGTATGACATTGCCATCGGTACCAGCCTGTGCTTGCACGGGAAGCCAAGTTAAACTGCCATGTGAATGTGAAGAGCTGATATCACGATGAAGAAGCTGGGAGGAGGAGTTCCAAGTATAGTCTGTATATTTCTTAAGACCAACAGGTCATGTAATCTCTCAGCCTACGTGCCTTGTAAGGGTTACCCCTCATCCCTTGAAGGGGGGGGGGGGGTTATCAAAAATCAATAAAAAATAAAGCCTTCGGGCCATTCAGGCATGGGTAGTCTAGATTTATTTTCTTTATTTGATGTTTTCCATGTGTTATGGTTTAGTGTAATGGCCTATGATCCTCATTGAAACATGTCAGTTTCTTTTGAATTTATACTAGACTAGGGGTGTAAAATTAAAAAGGAATCAAGTGGGGAAGTTCATCTAGATGTTTTAAAAAACCATTCAGTGAATATGCACTTTGTCTTGAAAGAATTAAAGGGGTTTTTCCACACTTAGCACATGGTCTTCAACCATGTTACTAGGTCAAATCATGACTCAACAAACCTTTTATTTTGTTGTTTAGAACCCATGATTCTTGGATTTTTTTTACTGAAACTCACTGAAGGGAAAAGGATCATTGTGGTTCTTGGGATATGTTGATATCAAGAATTAGTTTGACTAGAAATCATGGAATACTTTTTTCTTGTGTTGGGATGGAATAACCAGTTAATTGTGTGAAGATGAATTTAAAAATTATTCTTGGTATATAACACATGTTTTTTAGAAATGGTTGTTTACACATGAAAACCTATATTTTTTTCTGGTTTCCAAAATATTTAAAGATTTCTCATGAAAAAAATTCACATGATTAAAGAATGTTTCCAATATTATTTAAAAATTATAAAAAATTGATGTTTTCAACTTGTAATCTAGAAGAAGGAATTATTTTTTAAATATGAATTCAAAATTAAAAACAATATTCTAACTTTTAAGGAAATTAATTTTATAACTTCTTCATTAAATGAAAAGTTTTTGGTGTTTGAATAGTGGTTTCCTTTAAATGATTTTAAACATGGATGTAATAACTCAAGAGGAAAATTAAACTTTTTTAATTGTTTTGTTTGAAAGGTAGAAGGTTTCACCATGTAATTGGGAAGTTGTGAAATGTTCCAGTTTTGGATTACTTTCCAAAGTAATGAAATATTTTTATTTATGAAACCAATTGTTTGTGAAACTCCTTTTCCAGTGATATTTTTTGGTTTTTAAAAAGAACACTTTTTAAAAGAGGTTTCTTCCCCTTTATTGGGTTTTCTTTGATTCCTCTCTAAAAGAGTTTGGTTAGTTTGTTGAATTATATGTTAATATTGACCCTTTATTCTATGTAGGGGTTATTTTATGTGTTATAAATAACACAACTAGATGGAGATCCCCCTCATGTGGTTTGAGTGATCCTTCCAAATATGTCTTGAGTTGGAGCATAATTCCTTCCTTGAGAGTATTCCTTTTTCCTTGTATCTTTAGTCTTTTATATACTTAGAATGGAAAGGTGAGTGTTATCCTTTCCCTATCAGTTTTTTTATGATGGAAGGTTTTGAGATGAATCTAGATGATGTTATTTTGTGACATGATAATAGAATCATATACGTTTGATTGAGTATATGGGTCTTTAAGGACTGGTTTTACTAGTTTTCTTATGTTCCTTAGGAAGAGTGGAATCTTGGGAGTATCTTTAGTTTGGTGGGTTGATACCTTTGAGTTCACACTCACAATTTTTAGAGTGATTATAGTTTTTGGATATCCTTTTTTGGATGTGATGTGGATATCCTTCTTGGGTTGCTCTGTTGAGGGATATGGTAATCCCTAGTTTCTTCTATCTCATTGTTTCTTTTCACGATGTGAAATTTTTTTATGGGATAACATTATAGTGGAAGCTTTTAAATGGGATTAGGTATAGTTCTATAGACATGGTGAACCTTGGGTATGTTCATGGGTAACATGATTTTATTTCATGACTAGTTGGTTGGGAGATCCATTGATGATATATTTTTATCTGTTGGATAGTGGGGACCACCAGGTTGAGATTTAAAAACTAGAGTTACCATAAATGTGACTCCATGAACTGAGACTAAAGCCTTATCATTTTTCATTGAGGCATGTGTTCATTGTAATTGTATATGGGTTATGTGGGACATGGTGGATCTGATGATCGGTCATGTTAGTTTCAAAATATTTCTGGGTTGGTTCAACCCAGTGATCTTTTGGATGTTTCTTGGGGATGGTTCCTTTTAATAAGATTGACCATTTTTTGTCATGGTTAGTTTCACCCTGTGATAGTTGGTTTTTCCCATTTATTAGGGTTGAAGATCTTTGAGGTTTCCTTTATATGAAATGTGGAACCTCAATTACCTTATTTATGTTATCTTATAATGATACAGCTTCTTCTTGTTGCACTATTTTAGATCAAGTAAATATGGTGAGGAGATATGTGTGAGGTCTGTATTTTATTTAGAGCCCTATGTTGGAATAGTCTAGAACTTGGGACTCCTTTGAAATTTTGGAAGTGGGGTTATATTTATCCCTATTTTAGGTTCATGCTAATCCCAATTGGGGTTTTCTATGCCACTATGAATCCTCAGGCATAGAGTTGTGGTATGCCTTGATTTTGGAAGATGGGTGATGGCTTAAGGATTTCACCAATTATGCCTTTGTTTATGATTTTGATCATGTGATTTGAAATTCATTTGTGTTAGTGATAAATGAGTTTCATGAAGAAATGCTTTCAGTTTTAATTCACGGCCATAGGATTTTTTTGTAAAATTAGGTTGGTTTCATGAAATGTTTTGTGTTTATTTAATTTAGGGATTTGGAAAGATTTTTACATGTGATTCATTTTTCCAATAAATTTCAAATGGTGGTATAAATTATGGGATACCTGGTTAAAGGGAAATTAGAAATTTCCAAATTGATTTTGTGGATTTTGTGGACTTGTACCCTTAGTGAGTTAATTTTAAAAGAGTAGGTGATTTGGAATCTATTTCAAAAAGGAATGTGTTTGATTTATTTAGACATGTAGAACAGTGTTTTGGTTATAAAAAAAGTGTCATTTGTTTTGAAAGAAGTTTTTTTTTAAATTAACAAATTAAAGAAAGGGATTTGGGTTTTAGTTTTTTAAGTGGTTTCCATTTAGTTTTGAATGAAGGAGGGCCCAATTTTAATGGGGCCATGGTTTTCAAAATAGGATTTTTGTTAAAACCTTTATTTTTTAGTGATGAATGTGTTTTTATTCCGTATTTTAGTGTTGTGTCTTAGATTATTATGAGGTAGTTCTTCTTTAGTGTATCGTTTGGAGATTTTTGGGTCCATCGGTTTTGACCTGTGAGATTTGTCTTGACATTTATATCAGTGAGGATCAGATTTTCATTGAGACTCTTATGTTCGCTTAATTTGTAAATGATTCCATGGTTCTTTTCGGATATTTTTTATTTTTTTTGGATGATAGAATATTTTGGTTTTTTTATTATTGATTTTGGATCAGTTTTGGCTTGAGTAAGCTATAAACCATTTCTTATAGGGTTCTTATTTTTTTCCCATTAAAGGTAGTGTTCCTTTTCACCCTTGTGTGGTATAGATCATGGGTTTTCTTATTTCTGGTTTCTTTGGATATGGGTAGGACCTAGGGTGAATTCTTGGATACTTGGGATGTAGTTTGGGGTTTGATTGGGTTGTGAATGAGATCAAGCTATGTTTCCTATCAGAGTTACTACGGGGAAGTGCTCTAGGGAGTTGGATCTAAACACCCACATTTTCTAGTTGCAACTCTTACGTTAGAACCATATCATTTCTTATCGAGGTATGTTTTTCATTGCGATCACCTTCTGTGGAAGTCATGTTTTTCTCATCTAGTTTTGGGATCGTTTCGGTTGTTTCTTAGAGTAGTGCTCTCCTTGTAACCTATTATTTGTTTTCAAATTTGGACAATGAAGTTTCATTAATTCCCTTTATATATTTTGGGAATGTTTTTTCTTGGTAAATTTTAATTATTTTTAGAAAGAATTTTTCTTTTTTTCTATAATTTTATATCATTTCTAAATGGTGGGGAGATTGATGCTTCGTTTACTTTCCTTTTTGACCTATAATTTGACCTGAGACTTTCTGGGGATAGAGAGGTTTTATTATGGGGACAATTATGACACCATATTGGTTTGGGTATGCTATCTTTTTTATGTTTAAGAGTTGTTACTTCAATTACCATGAGTTTTTTAGGTAAATTGATGTTTTCGTGGAATTTTATAGGGGACTACGCCATGGAGGGTATCAGATGGGATGTGGAGTGGACTCACTACAGCATGAACTAGTGGGATACGGTGTATTTCCCTAGAGGATTAATTTTTAAACCTCTTCCAATTAAGGAATGGATGCAACATAGGGATATGACTACAACATGGATCCCTAGGATAGATATTTTGGAGGTATTTCCAATTTCTTCATAGTTACAACATGGATTAGAGGCTTTGGAATAAGCCTTCTTCTCATTTGATCCCTACAAAGTGGGGGAAGTGGCTACAATATGGAGTTCCATGAGGGTGTGTTAGATGGTTCTTCCATTTTTGGGGGTAGCCACAACATGGTTCATGGTTGGAATCGTCGAATTATCTTGGGAAAATAGGATCTGGGTGTGGTATGAACCATGGTTTCTAGATTCTAGTAGGTCAGGGGTGACTAAAAAATGGATAAGGACATTGCAGTGTGGTTTAGTAATTATGTGACATGGTTCAAGAGGCTGCATCATGTTATTTTGCTTCTAGAATACCTATAAATGTTTAAATCCCCTTTAATTTGGTTGATCATACACATTTATATCTCCAACCTTAGGAACCAAAGAGATTATTTCGATGTTCATTGAATCCATTCTTGATTGGACAAAACCCCTAGCTTTGGGAGATTAATTCATGGTGATTCCTCTTTGTTCATGAGGTGGGTGTCTCTATACAAAGGTTCTAAATCATGAATTACATGATTTTCTTGTAAATTAATTTTGGTTATGGTATTAAATTGATATATATTAAATAAAAATGGATTTTATTTATTGAGATATATGTTTTTAAATGGGATTTTCATTAAAAATTAAATTTAACACATTTTGTGAAGCGATGAAATTCCTTAAGGTGGTTTTTATTCTAAAACAGGTTTTCAATAATGGGAGTAGTAATGACCAATTGTGAATGTTTTGTGAAATTCTATAAGGGTGTTTTTGAAATAAAAAATTATTTTCAATCATGGAAGAAATAATTATTTTCTATGATTTTTTTTATAAATTTTGATGAATGTTTTTAAATAGTTTGTGAAACTTAACACATTGGGAAACTTAGGTGCGTTGGGAAAGGAAAATTTCACCTTAGTTACGTGTGTTTCAATGATAGGGGTTTTCTAAAGGTTGTCATTATGTTGTAACTAGATTATGAGTAGATTGATATTGAAAAAATATAATGGGACTTAATATCGGTGGGATCCACATTATTACCGGTTTACTTATTTTGAGTATGAGTGATTATTCCCTTAGGATAGAGCCCAAATTTTGTTCTTTGAATAAGATATTATTTTGAAAAAAATCGATGACTTGATGTTAGAGAATCCATCTATGGTTCACCAGAACTATATACTAATATATCCGGAGAAGGAGAACCATTGGATGATGTTTGAAGATGATTTTGAAGATTTTGATAAGTGAAACAAACCATCCTAGGTCAACCTGATACATCAACCAAAATGGATCACCATAAGGCTCGAAGCATTTTTTGATCACCATGGTCTAGTGATAAGAACTTGGGTATCAATATAAAAACATGGGAACAATTTCACCCTCAAAAGAAAACATATGATAAACATAATATATAAAATCATTGAAGTCCCAAATATAACAAAACAACTCATGGGTGAGCTAAAATATATGATGAATATAAATAAATCCAAACTGCCATAACCCAAAATAGTCAAGATATCAATAGTAAGGATCTCCATAACTCCATGATCCTAACTCCACATGACTTTTCATCACCACAATCCCAAACTCACTAGAAAGAAACATTGGACATGAGAATCCATCCTTACAAGCAATGCCCTCCCATTTATCTATCTTAACAAAAAAACCATGTCAACATATGATTGAGTGAACATATAGGGTGTGAGTACAAAATCCCAATTATATACCACCATGAATCTATATAGTGACTATCACCATACATCCATTAGTTCTTCTAAATATGTCATATTCAACATAAATAGGGAATGTTACATTAAATACATGATATATTAATAGAGGGATGTATCCAAGTAATCATGCATCCTAAAACCAACTAGAAATATTAGAATAACCATTAATGTAAAGTTTCCAACAAAACACTAAATGGGATAGAAACATGGTGGTGTATATAAAGAAGACATGTAAGGAGCACAAGCTAGCGTAGTCTGTCCGAAGTCTAGGAGGGGCTCCCCCATTAGGGAAACTAACTATCTCCATAACTTAATGAGAAACTACCCTAGAGGTATATATACCCCAACTAAGTAATATATAAGTGAATGTCTTACTGTGTTCCCCAAGATCTTCTCAATGTTCTATAATCGACCATTATGTTAGAGAAACTATTCCCATAATTTGTAAAATATTTTCCATTAGAAATTATATACCACTTCCATGCATGAAAAGGCATTTCCTTTTCAAAATAAACTTTGAGTAATTTCCTCAAAAATTATATTTGTATAAAACAATTTTTAAAGAAAACCCCATTTGAAAAACACTTTCTATTTCCACCAATGATTAAATATTATCCATCATGGACCTCAAATAATTCAATTTCATAAACCAAAACCATAGGAAAAATAAATAAATATAAGTAATTCCTTGGGAAAGTTCATTTTAAAGAGAAAAATACCTTGACAATAATGGAAATCATGTCACATTAAAGATTGTAAATGAAGAGATAAGGTACACTCATCTGGGAACTCTGGACCATATCTCTACTTCATGAATAATATTGATGACTAACTTATCATGACTATGCTGTTTTGAACAATATCCTCTCAATAACCTCTACCCTTTATAACACCTCAAGATATGTATTCAACATAAATGGGGTGACCTACCACTAGATCTCTAGATGAAAAGAATCCTTGAAATTCCTTACCATAGCCTCCTCATCTAGAAATAAGTTTGAAGCATATCGTAGAAGGGTCCTAAAATCATTCACATTGGAACTCGCCTATCTAATGGTAAGAAACTCAAAGTGATTTGGAACCTTCATTGTCAAAGAAATAAAATATATTCTAAACTAGTCTAAAAAATTCTCCCATATGACTGCTGACTCCTCATGATCCCTGTGGAATAAGAACCACCACTGCCTTGCTACTCCATGCAGCATCGTCAAAGACAACGAACCGAGTGGTCCTTCTAAGAATAGATCAAATTGAAGGATATCTCATCCTCTTTCAACTGGTATTCAATAAATAAATCTGAATCAAAAACCTTATACTTATGTAAAATGTAGAAATAAAACTCACCAAGTGTCCACCTCTAAGTGTCATAATCATCGACCTTCACTCTACAACGATATGTTGGCACATCTTGCTTAACATCTTTTGTGAAAACCTGATGATGAAATTTACTTGGATCCATTCCTACAAAAGCATAAAATTTTAGAGCTCCTAAACTTGGAAGATTTAATTTTAAACATTTGTTAATTAATTATTTTATTATCTTATTAAGGTTTTAAACTATCCCAAGGTCTACCCATTTCAAACATAGGTGAAAATAAGAATGATTTATGACCCTTTCATAGATCTATACCATACAAAAATTATCAATTAATTTAGTAGGACTAGTAAACTTAAAGTTATATGCATCATATCCCAAGGGGCCCTAAATACCCATGTCTCAGCTACTCAATAAACTAATCTGACACCAATTCCCTACCATCCCATGTAATCTCACTTATGCCTAACTCCAAAATCCACCCTATCCTCCAACCTAAACCTATGATACAACTCTATTAAGACCCCCTCCCCCCACAATGTTCCTCTTTAGGACCGTAAATTGGGGAAGGGAGATGATTAATACCCGATTCTTTCCTTTAGTAGGCCCCACGATAGTGACTAGAACCGAGGGTATAATATACATACATATGGGAGGAATTTCCCTCTAAGAGAACATGAGAAAGAGAGAGATAAGACAAATACACCAATCAAAACATACTCAGACATATATATATTTATATATAAATAAATCCCAAGTGAAAACATGTATTTACATTCAGTAATATAACAACTAAAATCATAAATAAGGTAAGGACCACAATGACCACAAATCCCATACAACTCCTACAAAACCATGAGCTAGTAATATCCATCCTAAAATTCAACTTTATTTATCTGACCTAAAAAAAGTTATATATACATAGGATGAGCATAAAATTATAGTCATTATGATCATCCCTAGAGCCTCTTGTAAAAAAGATAAATAAATCATGCTCAAGCACAATGAACCACAGTGAAACTAACTCATCACCTAAACATGTTTACTATGTTTCCAACATCACCATGAATAACTATTAAAAAGTATCACATAGAAGAGAGAATATGATATAGAAAAGAAATATCAAAGTTACCATTCTCTTGCTTCCCCATTGGTTTTCCACTCTACCCCAACATCGCACGTCCTGAGCCATCTCTCTCGAAAAACTAGCCATCCCAAAGACACATAGTCAAGGCATCCCAACATGAACCTTATGCATCACATTATCCAGTCCATATATCTATATATAGTAACTAAATTTTTTCTGGGATCCACCATATATCGTATGACATGTGTCATACATAAGGTATTATACCTGAATCCATTACAACTCATACACTGAGTTAGTACCTCAATCCATTATATCCAATACACATCATACCAATAATAATCATTTGAATACTATATCTAGTAATACATGTGTGTGAAGTAACCACAATCCATTACATCCCACTACACACAAATATTGGAAAAATAACTACCGTGCATACTAGGATAAGTAACTACCAAGAAAAGAGAGTGGGACCAAAGTGGGTAGTTATCCATCTATCATCACACTGAGATGTTGTGGAAAACACCCTCCCAGAGTCCACTAGGTATCAATCTCCCTAACCAAAATGGGTGGGGCAGTACATGAAATAACAAAATATACATGATATAATATTTATCACAAACAAACTCTGGGAATAAATATTCTTAGACTCAACTATAGCTATCATCGCTTAAAATCCTAGATTCCTTTTCTAAGACTAGATAAATTATAAGAACACAAACATTTTAAAAATAAAAAAAATTAAATATTACCTTTTTATCATTTACTTTTGTTAATTAATTTATTATCCATTAATTAACCATTAACATCATTTCACATTACATTACATTAATCATAAGAGTAAATTCCATGCCCTCCTATCATAATCCACACAAATTACATGGTTTATCAAGAGTAACATCTTTTCAACATTTTCATTCCATTAACACTGACCCCATGGTTTAAGAATTACTTATTAGTTATTAGAATCATTACATAAACTGGATACTCTAAGAAAACCAACCTAATATGCCTCTAAGAAGAAACATAAAACCAAGCACATCCACCTGTCTCAACTAATGGGGAAATAAATACCGATAAAACAAGAAAACTTACCATTGACCATTTAACAGATTCATTAGTGAGAATCCCAGCTCTTATCATAACATCAACGAGTAATCCTAGATTCAACCCATTCCTTCATCTCAAGTGTCATCCTCAACACCCACAAGCTTATCTTGATGTATCTCACCATCACATGCATCAACTACTACAACATCATATAGGCCTCCTTTCCCACATCATATCATCTATCCTTGGATCATCCATCCTAGGATCATATCACATCCCAACCTCCCCACCCCATAACACATCACACAACGAAGATCACATCACAAAAGTGGAAGGAAACAAACAAGCATAGCCAATGGGGGAATCTAGGCCCAAAAAAGTTATCCATCCTTCACACATAAACAATCTATCATACCTCAAAACTCAAGACACTTATACTTTTTAAAAAGATAGGATACTCATGCCATAGAAATTATTTTTATCACACAAATAGTTCTTATTCCATATTGAAATAATTATTCATTATTCATAGGTTCGAACTACATAAGACTTAAGGAATCAAGCTATAACAAGCTATTAAAAGATTAAACATGCACTAATTCATTCAAACCAATTTCATCAAACTATGAGAACTGTTATTCACATTTAACATTCCTTTAATTCATTATTAATGTTATCAACAAGAATTATCATGCTGTACATTCTTTAACAATTCCATTAATCATATAAAATAACATTAAATTACACATGTGCATTTAATCAATTTGATCATTATCAAATTACATAAAACAACCAATTCAACCATTCATATTTATTAATTATTAAGACAATTAATTATCAATTACTTCCATTTTTATTTTCTTTATCAATTTCAAAACACTACTTCAAGAATAATAACATGCTTATAAATCATAGAATTGAAATTAAAGTATCAAGAAAATAAAGAGGCAATCCCTTATCAAGGTATTAAGCAACAACATGTGATTTCTACAACCCAATTATTTTTTAATATGGTTTGATAATTATTAGTTTAATTCTATTCCAATCTAAATGGATAAACAATGATCAATTTATGATTTCACATAAATTAATATAGAGGTAATAATTCCCCTACTTTAAAGGAATCAACATTCATTCCATGATAATAGACCAACATTGTGGATCCCAATCACCTCTCCTACAATAAGTTCCATCTCTCTCAAGATATCAAAACAAAAACCCACCAATATAAAAAATGAAAAACTTGATTATAAACATAGATATGATCCTTCATTTCATGGAAATATAATATGGGTGGATCTAGATCAATGAACAATGCAATAAGAGGTATAACATAACTCGGATCACCACATATTAAAGACGGGAATCCAATAATCGATACCCATTGAAGGAATCCAAAATTCATGAAGGAATTATTGATGTTCACTAGAAATTTGAGAGGAAGGTCATAGGATTTGATAAAACTAGCGGTACCTTCTATTTATAAAGCTAAGCTATATAGGGGATTTACATGGTGTGAAACCATTTAACATAATGTAAATGTTGGGCTTCAAATAATTCTGAAAAACCTTTCTCTTTAAAGGATTTAATCCTGAAAATTTGCACACCATGTAACACCCTACGAATTGTTCCCACAAGCTATGATCTAAGAATACATGGTGTGAAATATCTACATGATGTGAATTCTCCCTACATCCATATTTTAGCATCCAAACCCCTTCAAACTCACTCCAAGACTCCTCCAAGTACCACAAGCTTCTAAAAAACACATAGGTCCAGACTACATAGATTTAGGTTATCACACCGATGGTCACATGGAGGCTTGTTTTAGTCCTTTGTAGTTTCCCTTTTTGGATTAGTTGGTTTGGATTGATGTTGTATGTCTCAGATATTTGTATATTTTTCTTTGGTATATTAATTTATTGTTTTGACTTATTTTGGTTATACATGATACTTGTTTGGTTGTTTCATGATACTCACATTTTGGTGGGACATATCAGGTGATGTGCTTTGATCGAACTGAGCTGGTTTGTTTCAAAATGGTATTACAGGGATTACCTAACTGAAAATTATGCGACACTTCCTGGGTTTGGTTTTGGGAGTCTGGTAAACTAGATCTAGGACATGTTAGGGATCAACGAGTACATGGAATGTTGGTTCTTGATCACCACCTTTCATACTTGCACTTGAGTTACCATGGGCCATCAAGACTTATTTTATTTGTTTGATGTTTTCAATGTTTTTTGGTTTGGTGTACTAAATTATGATCCTCATTAGAATATGTTAGTTCCTTGAGAGTTATACTAGATTTGGGGTGTAAACTAAAAAATTAATATAGTGGTGAAGTTAATCTGGATGTCCAAGAAAAACATTATGTGACAAGGAACTTGAATTTGAAATCATTAAAGGGGTTGTGGCATGCTTAGAACATGGTCTCAAACCACATTTCATTGTCAATAAGGACTCCACAACCTATTTATTTTGTTGTTTATAACCCTTGATTCTTGGATTCTTTGAGTTTATCTCACTTAAGGGAAAGGAATCGAGGTGGTTCATGGGATATGTTGATATCAAGAATCAGTTCGACTAACATTTATGGAATAATTGTATTCTGAAGGGATGTAATAACTAGTTTATTGTGTAAAAACTAATTTTATGAGAATTATTTTGTTTTAAAAGTGAATCTTTGTTACATTCCTATGAAATAAATCTTGGTATCTAGAACATATTTTTGGAAATGGTTTTTTAATCATGGAAAACTAAAAAAATGTTTTGGTTTTCAATCTATTTAAATATTTTTCATGAATTAATTTCACTTTTTTAAAAAATGATTTCAATAAGCTTTAAATTTAATGAAAAAATGGTTTTTTTCAATGTGTAATAAAGAAGGTGAATGGTTTCTAAAAGATGAATTCTAAATTAAAAATATGATTCCAACTTTTATGTAAAATTAGATTTATAAGTTTTTCTGTGAATGAAAATTTTTTGGTGTTTGAATGGTGGTTTCATTTAAAGAATTTCGAATACAAAAAAACCTAAGAGGAAAATTAATCATATTTAATGGTTTTTTTAAAGGTAACAGGTTTCACCTCCTAATTGAGAAGTTTTGATATTTTCATCTTTTGGATTCCTTTATAAAGAAATTAAATATATTTATTTATGAAACCAATTTTTTGTGAAAATTATTTTCAAGTGATTTTTTGAGGTTTTAAAAATAAACAATTTTTTAAAGAGGTTTCTATTCCTTGGGTGGGTTTTCTTTGAAACCTCATTGAAATTTTTTGCTTACTTTTTTGATTTATATGTTCATCCTGACCCATTATTTTTTGCAGGGGTTATTTTATGTACTCTAATGAATGGGAATGGATAGAGATACCCTCTTGTGTGGTTTTAGTGAGCCTTACAGATATGTCATGAGTTATAGTGTAATTTCATCCTTGAGAGTAGTCCTTTTTCATTTTCTTATTAGAATTTCAAATACTCTGAATGGAGTGTTGAGTATCACCATTTCTCTCTCAGTGTTTTAGTAAGGGAAGGTTTTCAGATGAATCTAAATGATGTTCTTATATGAGCTAATAAGAGAATCATATAAGTTTGATTGAGTCGATGGGTCCTTAAGGACTAGTTTTCCTGGTTTCTTGTGTTCATTGGGAAGAGTGGAATCTCGAGTGTATCCTATGTTTTGTGTGTTTATCCCTTTGAGTTCTCACTCAAAAGTTTTAGAGTTATTTCAGTTCTAGGATAACCTTGTTTGTATGTGATCTTGATATCCACATTTGGATTCTCTATTAAGGTCTTTAGTCATCCTAAATTTTTTATATCTAGTAGTTTCTTTTTACTATGTGAACTTTGTTCTATGAGCTAACTTTATGGTGAAATATTTTCCATAGGATTTAGTATAGTACCCTAGAATTAGTGAACCTTATGTATGTTCATGGGTAATAAGACATAGTTTCACGAATGGTTAGCTGAGATATCCATTGGTGATATGTTTTTATCAGTTGGATATTGGGGACCACTGGGTTGAGATTTCTACTCCTGATTTACCATAAATACAGCTTCATGAACCAACTATAGAGCTTTTTCATTTCTTATGGTGGTGAATCTTCATTAGAATCATCACTAAATTATGTGAGATGTGGTTGATTAGGTGATCTTTATTGTTCATTTCCAAATATAATCTGGGTGGTTCAACCTAATGATCTTTTATACTTTTCATGGTAATAATGACTTTTCATAGGCTTGACCAAGTTTTTTGTTGAATTTTTTCACCCTATAATAGTAGGGTTTCCCTTGGTTATTAGTGTAGATCTAGGAGTTTTCATTTATGTGAAATATTGTTCCTCAATTTTCTTATTAATGATCTCTTTTATTGATGAAACTACTTGCTGTTGCACCATTTTATATTGAATATAAATGGAATGGTTACTTATGTGAGGTCTCTATTTTATTTAGAGACTTGTGTTAGAAAAGTCTTGAACCCAGGACTCCTTTGATAGGTTGGAAGTTGAATTAGATTCATTCCTAATGTTGGTTCATGCTAATCATAGTTGGTTTTTTTCTATGTCACTGTGAAGCCTCAGGCAGGGAGTTGGGGTATTCCATGATGTCAGAAGATGGGTGATGGCTTAAGTATTTCACCAATTATTCCATTATTTATTATTTTTTTTCGTGTGATTTTAAATTCATTTTTGTTAGTTAAAAATGGGTTTCACAAGGAATTTTTTTTGGTTTTAAAGAAACTCCTAAGGGATTATTTGTAAAATGGGGTTGGTTTCATAATATTTTTGGAAGTATTTAACTTCATTTAGGGATTTGGAAATCCTTTTAGGTGTGATTTATTTTTCTAATCAAGTGAACAAGTTGGTATAGCTGATGGGTTTATTATTTTAATGGAAACCGGGGATTTTAAAATTGATTTTGTGGCATGTTTGGGCATGTAATCTTAATGAGTGTTTTTTTAAAAGGCTAAGTGATTTGGAAACTGTTTCAAAAGGGAAATTTCTTGATTTATTTTGAAACATAAATGGTTTTTTTATTTTTAAACAAGTAGCATTTGTTTTGAAATTAATTTTAAAATCATTGTTAGAATTATCCAAGTTGAGAAAGGGCTTGGGGTTTGAATTTTTGAAACAGTTTCCATTTATATTTGAATGAATAAATAAATGATTTCAATAGTGCCTTTTTCAAAATAGGATTTTGGTAAAACATTTATTATTTTAGTGATTTATGAGTTTTTATTCCTTCTTTGGGTGTTGTAGCTTAGATTCTTATGAGGTGGTGCTTCTTTAGTGTCTCTTTTAGAGATTTTTGGGTCTAGTGGTTTAGACCCATAAGCTTTTGATTGATGGTTGAATCAGTGGGGATCGACTTTTCTTGGAGACTCCTATGTTAGCTTGATTTGAGAATGTTTCCTTGGTTCTTTTTGGGGATGTTTGATTTTTTATGGATGAAATACCATTCTAGATTTTTTTTCTCATTGTGTTTGGAGTATTTTTGGCTTGGGGAAGCTATGGCCCAATGCTTTTGGGGTTCTTCTTTGGTTTCTCATTGCAGGAGGTGTTCTTTTTTACCCTTGTGTGGTGTAGACCATGGGTTGGCTTATACTGGTTTCATTGGATATGTGTTGTAACTAGGGTGTATGATTGGATAATTGGGGTGTAGTTTTGTATATGATAGGGCTATGAATGTGACCATATGTTTCCTATTGAAGTTACCAGGGGGCAGTTCTCCAGGGAGTTGGATCTAAACACCACCATTTTCCAGTTGTGGCTGTTAGGTTAGAGCCATGTAATTTCTTGCTGAGGTATGTTTTTAATGGTGATATCCGTGTGTGGATACCATATTTTATTGATCTAGTTTTGGGATCCTTTTGGGAATTTCTAGGAGTAGTGCTCTCCTTGTGGTATTGAATGTATTGTGTGTGGTTGGATTTAGCCAGTGATGTTTCATGAAATCCCATTATATATTTTGGGAATTCGGTTTCATAGTCACCTTATATTGTTTTTGGTAAGAATTTTATGATTATTCCATCATTTTAGATCATTTATAAATGGTGAGGATGTTGATTCTTGGTATCCTTCCCTTTTGAACCTGTACTTTGATTTGAGGCTATCTAGGGACATAAATCTTTTATGATGGGTAGAATTGTGACACCCTATAGGTTTGGGTATGATCTCTTTATGATGTTTTATAGTTGGTACTTTGAGTATTAGGAGTTTAAGTGATTTTGAGTTTTTCTATAATTTTGCAGGACTATTACTAGGAGGGTATCAGTTGTGGCATGGAGTGGGCTCATCATAGCATAGACTAGTGGGATATGGTGTAGTGACTTGGAGAAAGAATTTTGATGCCTCTACCAATTCTGGTATGGATGTGTTGTAGGGACATGAATATGACATGGATCCCATGGATAAATATTTTAGAGCTAATACCAATTTCAGTATAGTGAACCATGGAGAAGAGGTTGTGGAATAGGTTCACTACTTAGTTGAGCCCTATAGTGTGGGGGCATAGGCTGCAATGTGGAGTTCCATGACTATGTGTTTGTTGGTTCTTCTATTTTCGGGGGTAGTTGCGACATGGTTCTTGGGACACATCATAGAATTGTCTTGGAAGAATAGGATTTGGGTGAGTTCTAAATCATGTTTTCTGGATAATATTTTATTAGGGGTGATTGCGGTATGGATAGGGGCTCTACAGCTTTGTTTGGTGGTTCTTTGGTGTGGTTTAGAAGGCTGCGTTGTGGTCTTTAACTTCCAGAATGCCTAAAAATGTTTAAATAACGTCAAATTGATTCAATCTTATAGATTTATCTCTCAAAACGTTTTCTCCCAAGATAATATTTTAAAGGTCTATGAAGCCCTTCTTGATCAGATACAACCCCAATCTTTGGGAGATAAATTTTCTCTATGATCTTGAGGTGGGTGCCTCTATACAAAGGTGCTAATTCATAGATTATGTGATTTTATAGTAACTTAATTTGTGCTATGGTATGAAATTTATTAATATGATATCAAAATATATTTTCTTCTTAATATCTATGTTTTTAAAGGGGTTTGGACATGACTCAACCCACCTAGGTCTGCCTGGCCGGCGGAAGACCGAGCCACAACAACCCCTAGCCCACCTCTATAGTCAGGGGCTGGTGACCAATATTAAAAGACACAACTACAATGGGATTCCTTTTCCTATGTACCTATATACAAGTATCTAATGAAATATATACCGAATTGGAGATGAATGGAATGAAAAGACAACAAATTCTAGAGTAATGACCATCCATGTAACAACCTCTAAAGAATACTACATAGTATAACCAGATAATCTGAAAAGAAAAGTGAAGAAATACACACCCAAATAGAAAAGATTTCCCAACATGAAAATTACTAGAAAATAAAGTAAAGGATGAGAGTTCCCAACTACATATCTCCAAGACTCGACCACTGTACATGGCTAAAAGTACCAAGGTATCCCTTATGCTCCTCTGTAATCATCATCTACATGTTCTTCCTCTGTATAATACAGAACATGTGTGAGAAAATACCATGCAGGGGTTAGTATATACATACCTAGTAGGATGCCCTAAAATCTGGAGGGGGGAAGCAATAAGACACACGATAGAAGTAGGTAGCTCAACCCCTAAAAAGAAAACCCAATACAGATGTATACATATATATTCTCAGAAAAAATCCCATTCGATAAAGAAAAGGGGATCTCTATCTTACAACCCATCCCAAGATGATTAGCCTTCCTATAGCTCCAAAGATCCATCAATGATTCCAAGAATCCCATGTGTCTGTCTGAATATTTCGTATAGAGGACTTGAACCCTATTTCCACACGAGAGTACCATCTCTATGTATTTAGGAATCATTCCCTAGTACAGTAGGGGATTAACACCTCTATTATAAATAGTATGAAGGGCCCACATGTTTTCATGACAATATAGTATTGTATCTATGTTTTTACGACAAGTATGGAGGACCCGTACCTTGGTATGACAAGGGAGTACCATCTCCGTCAATAGAGGACCCACACCCTAATGCCACAACGGAGTACCAACTCTATGATTTGTATAGAAAGTATGGAGGACCCACTCCCTGGTACCATTGGGGGTACCATATCTATCTCCATAATCAATGGTGGCCTTAAATTTTTTATTTGAGGATCTATTTAGTATATATTTCATTTTTTCTAAATAAATTTGTGTGTGTGATATAAAATATATTTAATATTTTTTTAAAAATAACAATGGGCTCCCCAGGCCTCAGAATTAAGTTTCGTCTCTGTGAATGTATCCAAAAATATTCCTTGATATATTTAAAAGTCATAAAAGGGGGAAAAGGTCTATAATTTATTCCCTCATTCAATATTTTCATCCCTAAAATGAAAAAACTATAAAAAAAAGTCAAAATACTGAGCCCACATCTGTCTCTCCCACTCTGAGAATCTCCCCTGCATGCTATCATCCGGCCACAACACACAAAACAAAGTAATTTCCCATCCATGTAGGATCCTCTTATTCCAATCCTCAATCATCGATGGGTTATCTATAATGGTGGGTCAATCATAGATGTCCAGCTCACCCCAGTCAATGACGTGCATGGGATCATGCATGTATCTCTTTTGCTGTGACACACAAAAGATGTCATGCACCCGATCCAAATTTGGGGGTATATCATGGTGTTAATTAACCACACCAACCCTCTGCATGATCATTAATGTCATGATTAATCTCAAGGATAACATACCTCCCTAGCTAAATCTACACAATCCTTATCATAGAGAGACTCTAAAGAAAACATGGTCTCTATGCTCAAACTCCAATGGACTATGATGCTGATCTGCATAAGATTTCTTCCAACTCTGAGATTTTATCATCCACTCCTAGGTCACCTAGACCTTCTCCTTCATCGCCTATGCCAGATCTGGGCCAACAAGAGATGCTTCACCAATATCATTCTAGTATAAGGGTATCCTACAATGCCTCCCATATAAAGCCTCTAAATATGTCATGTTGATAGTAGAGTGAAAGCTATTATTATAAGAAAAATCTATTAAGTTTAAGTGATCCTCCGATATTTGGAATAAGTATAGTATGAAAGCTCTCAGAATATCCTCCAATACCTAGATAATATGCTAAGTCTACCCATCTGTCTGTGGGTGAAAGGTTGTACTCATCCTCAACTAGGACCTGAATACCTCCTTCAAGCCTCTCCACAACCATGATGTAAACCGCACATCACGATCAAAGATAATCATAAAGGGAACCCCATGAAAGAATATGGTCTCATGCACATACAATTTCCCTAAACTCTCTACTAAACTCTACTCCTTGATAGGAAGGAAGTGCACTGACATCATATGAAATTCAACTATCACCCAAATGGAATCATGAAATCTCACTATACGTGGAATCACAATCATGAAGTCCATGGATATTCCATATAATTTACACTCTAGGATCTTAAGAGGCTGCAAAAAACCTACTGAAACCTGGTGCTTAGCCCTCACATACTGACATGTGAGGCACTGAGATATGAACTCAGCCACACTCTACCTCATTCCAACCCACCAAAAATTCTTTTGAAGGTCTCTATAAATCTTCCCACACTAAGATGTACAATAAAGGGGATGTTTGAAACACCGCATAAACTCCTCCCTTATCATAAATAAGACCACCGTCCATCCCTAGAATAGGATAATGTGATTTCATCCTTCAAAAAATACATCCAGCGAATCTCCTAAGGATACATGGTCACATAGGACCTCAAAGATGATGTCTCCTAACTATTCCTCTCTCACATGCAGGAGAAGAGGAGGGGTCAACACCATAAACTGAAGGAAAGCTTCACCCTCCTCCCTTAACAAGGTTATCTATAAGGAATCTAACTGCTCAGACACCTCCTCCACCAGGTTAGAATCGGACTTTTTTCTAAGGGAGTCTTCTACCATGTTTCCCTTCATAGAAGTATATACTATCTCAAAGTAAAAGTCATGTAGGAACTCCAATTGGTACCTTGTATCGGTTTTAGGTCTATCTAAATGAATAAATACCCGAGTATTTGATGGTTTGAGTAAAAAAAATAACTCTTCAAGAAGATAGTTCCTCAACATCTTCAAATTAAAGACCACCATTTCTAACTCTAGGTCATGATTCACATAGTTCATCTCATGGATTCTCAGCTACATCAAAAAATATGTAATCACTATTTAACTCTACATCAACACGCAACTAAGCCCAAATCTAGAGTCATCAAAATAAACTACATACTCCACACCCTCTTCTAGTAGCCTCAAAACGGAATCACTCTTTATCCTCAACATAAACTCCTCCAAGACTCTCTAACACTACTCAATCTGAGTAAACAGATTCCATTTCCACATCAAGGAATTCAAATGGGCTTCAATCTTATAAACATCTACCATGAACCTCTTGTAGTGTCCCTCCAAGCCAAGAAAATTTTGAACCTCTATCATGCTCTTGGGTTCCTCCCAAGAAAGCACTGCATCAATCTTTGTTGGTTATAAATCTAATTCCTGCTCAGAAATGACATTCCCCAGAAAGTGAACCTCATGGATAATAAATTGGCACTTTGAGAGAATACCAAAAAGCTGGTGCTTTTGAAGAAATTATAGGACCATCCTCAAGTGCTCTGCATGCTTCTCCTATGATGCAACATAAATTCTTATGTCATAAATGAATACAAATACAACTCATTCCATGTATGGATGTAATATATGATTCATCAAATCCATAAACACAGAAAGTGAATTTTTCACACTTAAGGGAATCACCCGAAACTCATAGTGTTCATAGTGACATTGGAATTCCATATTCAGAATATCAACCTTAGGAACTCTCAACTAGTGGCATATAGAATTGAGATCTATCTTCAAGAACCATATTGCATGTTGGAACTGATCAAAGAGGTCATCAATCATCGACAATGTGTACTTGTTCTTTATCATGGTTTGGTTCAAGTAGAGATAATACACATAAATTCATAATCTCATGTCTAACTTTTTCATGAATAACACTAGATATTCCCATGGGGAAACACTGGTTTTGATAAAAACCTTCTCTTGAAGATCTTCTAACTTCAACCTCGGCTCCCAAATCTAGATAGAGTCTGTCTAATATGCCACATAATATATCAAAGTGGTCATGGGGTTCAATTCTATGAAAAACTCTATCTCCTTCCATAAAGGTATTCTTGAAACTTCCTTGCGGAATACATCCATAAAATCCTCCATGAATGAATGAATCTAGAGTCCTAAAGATCCTACTATGACAAGGGATAAACTCACTAACTGATAGGTGATGGGTTATATATTCTTTCTTGTAATACCCACTTGCTTCACCATGAGATCTCTATCACCCACAAAGGATAAACTCATCCCATCGGTCCAAGGGCATCTGACTCGACTGCAGTGACAATAAATTTGGCCTCAAACCATGGAAAACCATTCTATATCCAAGATGATGTCGTAAAATCTCATCATGAAAACCAAGAGGTAATATAAGAAACTCTCTCCACTAATATATAGCTTTCACTATCGGTGGATAAATGATATTGATGAAGCGTTCCATGTAGGAACCTAAAGCTAGAGATGTTGAGCTAAAGTATCAACTAGGATCTCCATCTCTAACACCAGAAGTAAGGAGTTGAAGGAATGAATGACACTTGTGTCTACTAGTACTGAATAAAGAGTAGAATAAACATATATCATACCTCTAATCATCTTGTGATCTACTGATTCATAAGCATCCATAGCCTATAGCTACCCACGACCCCAACCTCTAGATCCTTGGGAATGATGTTGGCCACCTAGTGGCGGTGGAGAAAGTATCTCATAACATCAACCACCACCCATATCTCCTCCTTCGAGATCCCCAACTACTCTTATGCTAGCACCACATCCCTGTGGGTCGCCCTGGTCTCACTTTAGAGGCCATGATCATGGTGTTTCCACTACCTTGGTGGTCTATCCACTATCTGTCTACCAACCATAGTATGTTAGGTTTGGAAATCATATTTCATTTGACCTAACCCATCACATGCATAGCACCACCCATATATAGGGTTATTTGGTCCTCTATGTGGTCCCTGAATTTCATGAACATGTGAATGAGTCCTATCATGAGCATGCCTTATGTGCCTCTCCTCCTATCGCCTGTTATAAATTAATGATGACTTAGCCCTGGAATGCCTACTGACGACACAAACTGCATGGAATCCCTCAGACGGGAATCTCTCTTTCACTAGTGCCTACTCCAAAACTCCAGCATATATGGGTATGTATAGGGGTACCACACTAGGAAAAAATATCTTTGTGGAGACCCTTATCAAACTTTTTCCCCTAGAATTATCCATCTTGATTTATGTTGAGGGAGTATCGTATATGGTTATAGAACCTTGGGGAATACTTAGAAAATATCAGTCCTTTCTATTGTAGCTCTATTAGCTCCTAAATATGAACTGATCACAAACATGAGGGGTAGTACACCTCACAATATAGCTATTGTAAGTCATTTCATTGGAGTGTTGACGAATCATGCATCTCCATGTCTATACTCCACCAATGCCTAGATGCTCTAGGGAAAATACTAGCTATCAGTGAAACCACCTGATCAGTCAGTGTCCAGATAAGTCTGAAAACTTGGATCATCAAATATACCCAATCCTCTACTACTTGGGGATCTAACTCCCCATAGACCCTCAAAGGACTCTAGCACTAGAACCCATGGAGTGTTCTAAGACTTTTTATATATTCATCCAATTATTATAATATAATCTAATCTTTGATAGGTAAGGATGATGTTACCTACCCACATAGAGGAAAGATATCATGTGATGGAACCTGAATAAAGGCCTCATCACTAATCGAATCTTCATCACAATCCCAAGTCGGTAAGATAGAAGGAATTATTTGTAGAGGTTTCCTTAAAATTTAATCAAGTTTTTCACTGGTTAGATGAGAATATATGTATATGAGGAGATGAATCAAGAAGGACCGTAAAAAAACTCTATCATATATGATGCATGTGAAAAATTGTTCCCTAGAACCAATGTCTCATTATGTCAAGTTGACAAGTAGGTAGTTAAAGTCCTGGTGAAAAGATACATCAGTTTCTGCATCACCATTGGATTCCCTGGCCTAAAAACTACACTTGATCCACTTTGAAATTGTTTCCCTAAGATCCCAATAAAACCTCACATGGGGGCATAACTCCAAAAATCATCCCAAGGTCAACCTCACTCTATCTTTCATGACCAAACCCACAGAGGCCCGCTTGGCTGGTGGAAGGTCGAGCCATGACTACCCCAAGACTACCTCCATTATCCAGTGGATGGTGACCAACACTGAAAGGAATAACTATAATTGGAGGAATTATTTCTAATTACCTGTACACACACACCCAACTATCTCTATTTAGAAGTTTAGAGAAAAGAAAAGAAAAGATAGTAACATCTAGGGTAATGACCATGAATATAACAACCTCTAGGTAATACAATAAATTATGATAGGATAATTTGAAAAGGAAAGGGGGAAAATACACCCCCAACTAGAAAAGATGTCCCAACCTAAAAAGATGTCCCAACCTTAAAATAACTGGAAAATAAAGTAAATTCTGATAGATATTAGCTTTGGATCTCCAAGACCTGACAACTGTGTGTGGGAAAATGCACCCAAGTATCCCATATTCTGCACTTTAATCACCACTAACCTGTCCATCATCTATATAAGACACAACATGTGCAGAAAATCCCATGCAGGGGTGAGTATATACATACCTAGTAGGATTCCCCAAAAGTTGAAGGGGGAATGAAATATGAGACACAATAGAAGTAGACAGCTCAACCCATAGCAAGAAAACCCAATACATAAGTGTACATATATATTCTCATTAAAAAAGATCATTTGAGAGTGAAAATGCGATCTCCATCTCACAACCCACCTTGGGATGAAAATTTTTCATGTATCTTCAAAGTTCCATCAATAATGCTCAACATCTCACATGTCTATCTAAGAAGTCGTATGGAGGAACTACACCATGCTGCCATAGGGAAATAACATGTTTGAGTTTAGAGGACTCATGAACTGGTATTATAGGGAGTACCACTTTTATGATAAGTAGTATGGAGGGCCAACATGTTTTCAAGATAGTGGTGTACTGTCTTTATGTCTGTACCAAAATTATGGAGGACCCATGCCCTAGTACGATAGGGGTATACCATCTCCATCTATAGAGAACCCACACCTTGATATCATAGTGGAGTACCACCTCTATGATATGTAAAATAAATATATAGGATTGGTTCCAAAGTAATATAGTGGATTACCATCTTCATCAATAGAGGAATCTTGATCTGATGGCATAGGAGAGTACCACCTCTATGATGAGTAGTATGAAGGACCTACATGCTAATATAACAATGGAGTACCATATCCATGGATTAAGGACCCACACAATGTCACTCCAGCAGAGTTTCATATATATATATATATATATATATATATATATATATATCTTCTCAATGAGTATAGAGGACTCACACCCTAGCACGATAGTGGATTATTGTCTCCATATATAAGACACGTACCCTGATGCCACAAGGGAGTACCACCTTTGTCTAAACTCTATCATGATCTTGCCTGATCACTACCACCATCGAGCATTTCCTAAAAAAGATTCATGATTGTAACATCTTGTATCATCACTCTAAAAACACTATAAAGGATATCATTGTGTAGTATGTTAAAAACACTCAAGAGGGGCTACTCATAGGCTAAAATTTGATTTTAAATATAGGAGATACAAGCGGTAAGAGTTTCATCAAAAGGAAGTGCATGACATGTAAGGGACCCAAACGGTGTGTGGTCCAATTCTGCTACCTCATCATTTCATCTCCATCACATGGTTTGATTTACAAGCAACACTACACAACATGTTAGAGTATTACATGACTTGTATCATCCACCCAGAGCTAAGATGTGTTCTCCTAGTTGTACCCATGTCCTTTGTGCCCTGTCTGGGTACATAGTCGTGTGCCAGTACATAGCACGTGTCTGACTATGTATGTGTACATGTTCTCCCAGATCACATGTAGATCTCCCAACACTTTGTCATATGGTGTGTGGGGGCCCCATGTGGTATGTGATATTTAACTCACCTAAAACCCTAATTGCCATAACAAGGGACTACACCGCCTGTTTTTTCATACTACACAACATGTAGTTGAGTTTTTAATATTATTAAAAATCCATTGTGTGGGTCCCAAATCCACCTATTCCATTGAAACACACCTGTAGGATACCCAAAATTGATGGGGAATGCCTCTTTTCATTGAATCCGGACCTCTAGTGGCCAAAAATCAGATTCAGAATCTCCCGCAAGAAGTCTGCACATGCCGTCACATCTATAAACATCTCTCATTGTATCATTGGTCTCTCCATACTTTCTGGAATCACCTGTATCCTACAAAGCATCACAATCCACCCTCAATTCATCAATATATTCATCACACGTGAATCTTACATGAATCCATGGGTTCGATGGAAATCAATCTCGTCTGGAAAAGTCAAAATGTGTCTCCATGGGTCAACTGTGAAAAATCATGAAGAATGATAAGGCGAAACACAAAAACGAAGGTCAATAATTGATGTCCAAGCATTTTTGACCAAAAAATATAAATTGGGTATAAACGGGGATATAAACATGGCACAATGAGAATAAATTGAATAAATAACTAAAATATGATACATTTCCTCATGCAAAATATATACATCAAATATTGATCAAAGAAATAGAATTGATCTTGCTCAATATTTTAATCAAATGGGATGAAATCCACAAATAACGAGTCCAACCTAGATTTGGATTGATCGTTGGTGAAGAACACACTCACCAACAATGGGGTAAGTTCTATTGCAATCACTATGGATTGGTTTACTTGGATAGGGAAGGTCATTGTCGTTCAATCTCAATTTTCCAACAATCGGTAGTAGATCTTCCTCTCAATGATCCCAGGGTTATGCGACTAACACTAGAAATTTTATATAACTGCATATTTATAAAGGATTTATATTTGGGTCATTTAAATTAAATAATTAAATTAATTAGTTAATTTATTTTAAACACACCTGCCAATGGTCGCTTTATTTGAACATCCTATGCTGACTAAAATTAGGTCACACCTAGGGTAAATCCAACACTCCAAACTCAATTTTGCTCTTAGATTTTTGATTCAAGACACCTTTTAGGATATATTTAATTTTTTATGAAAAATTATGCGAATGATATAAAATATACTAGTACCCAACTAGTGTATTTTCATGGAATAATCATTTTAATTACAAATTCACACACACACACACACACACATAATTCAAAGTTGTTAAAATTTTTAAACAAATTCAATGTAGAAAGAGAAATAAAGTGATAATGGACACATAGGTGGCTGATATATGAGGGGAAATGTGTCCTTGAAGTTATTATCAATAGTATAGATAATGGATTTACTACAAGTTAAAAAGGATATATATATATATATTCTGTATTTTTGGATTAGTGCATGTGTGTGTGGATTATTAATAGGCATCCGTTTCATGCAGTGTATCGGGACAGTGTATCATAGTAAAAACATAACCAGAACCCAAAGATAGATGAAAATTGAAAATCCATATAAAAAATAAAATGTAATATTAGTTGAATGAAACATAACATTAAGGTGGAAAAAACAGAAATAAGGTTTGAAAATAAGGAATAAATTAACTACAAACACAGAAGAAAACATAATAGGGAGAGACAGAAAGATGTAGATCAAGATCACCACATACAACTATAGTTCATAAGAGTGGAAATGTATGATGTGTTACCACCAATAACATGCCTGCAAACAATAAAATTGTTTTTCAATGGAGTAGAACAATCATCATAGCAAGGTTGTGTTAAAGAAAACGTATAAAAACGTTTTCACAACACTTGTTAGTTAAGATAACATATATCTTTCAGGTGTTTCATGTTTCTTTTTAAAATATTTTCTTTCATTATCTAATTAAATACAGCAATGAAATGATATTGAAAAACAGAAAAAGCAGAGTAATCTTATAGGAGGATGTTTTTGGAGTTAATAGTGAATACAATAAATTTAAACTTAAAATTTCACAGGATATAAAATAAAATAACGGATTTTATGTACATTTAATTAAATAAATTAAAATGAATACAATATAGTGTTAAATAAATTGTATTGAACAAAATATATTACTATACATTTCAGTGAGATACAACGCTCTATGGGATACAATGTGTTAGGTCCAAAAGGGGCCTAGATACCTTAAGAGGGGGGTAAATCAAGGTATGGATATTCATTCCGAAATTATTTTCCCCACTGGATCTTGACCTCTTTATTACAAGGGTCACTTGTTATTCTATATAATGTTAATTTCCTTTCCAATTTTCCTTGATGATGATACACTGAATGTAAAGTAGTAAATCATGCAAAAGAAGACAAATATTTTTACTTGGTTCACCCTCACTGGGCTACATCCAAGGAGAATACCACAATGATGTTCCATTGTTCTAAATTAACTAAGGACCACTAGCAATAATGTGTACAATGTTTGGGATAGATCTTATATGTCCATTATCACTACCTTTACATGGTTTCAGGTCTTCTCAATACATTCCTAAATTTCACTCCCTATGCATATTCCTCGAGATCACTGCTGATAGAAAGGGTCACCATCTTCCTCTTACTTTGATCACTACTCTTGGAAAGAAATCCAGTCAAGTATTATAGACTTGTTGGTAAAACACAGTTTATGGACATATAGGTCTCTTCATTTTCATGAATTTTTGCATCCTCAAATTTAGGTAGATGCTCTGTTGAAGTTCATTTTTCACCCATAGATGACATCTACCTTCCTGATACTATTAGATAACGGAAAATAATTTCATAAACTGATTTAAATGTTTTGCAAGTTTCCTTGGGAAAACAGAAAACCAACATGTTTCTATATGTACTATTTACCAGGTATGGTACGTGAAACACCGCATTTGTGTATCACTTCCTCCTTCAAAAACAAGCCTTAGTTTGTGGACTACCTCTATCTTCACGGTCGCGTACCGCCTTCGCATACATACTCCACAAACCTCCTTTGTGAACCACCCTTTGTCAAAAAACTGTTCTCCGATCATGGAATGCCTTCAATAACCACTGATGTACCTCACCATCTTCCTCTTTGTACCGCAATCTTTGATGGATATAGTTTCCTACAAAAACCTTTGGCAATATTTCTTTTGCGTGGAACACTTTTCCATAGGGAAATCCTCCTCGAGAACCACTTTTCAATTTCACCGAATTCATGAAGTAAAGATATATTCTCTAATAATATTCTCTATGACATCTAATTGGTGGGATTAGTACTCCTTATATAAGAAAAGATACCCACAAAATCCCTTAACCCAAGATTTACCAAATCATTAGTGCAACACCACCTTCATCATGAACTGCTTCTCTTGTCATAGACCACATGCATTTTACAAACAATTTTCTGTATGCAGTCTATGTACTAACATTACTCCTACATGACACCATTTTATTCCACCATCCCACGAACCATCATGCCTTCTATATACTGAATGCCTTTTGCTTCAAATCTTCGCTATGAACCATTTTTGGTTTCATGAACCTCTCATGCGTACCATTCCTTATGCATAGTAAGTGGCCACAAACCATTCCTGGACATGGTACACAGACCATGTTCTGAGGTACGTGGTCTACTTATTTTACCGATTCTATTCTTAGTTCGTCATACCATTTTATTATAGCATGAAAACCTTCCTTTTCCAAACTGCACCACCATAAAATACATGTCTTTGAAAAACACAAACCATACTCATTTGCAATAATCTGTTTTTGTCAACAAACAAAATCACACCCAAAACAGAGCAAGAGGAAATCCGGATTGATTTTTCACCAACAAATTGTATTAAAAAAATATATTCTAGTACATTTCAGAGGGATAATATGCATGCAGTGAAATACATGTATGCAAATCTACAAAATAATTTAAAACTAAGTAGGAAAAACTATACAAATAAATAAAAACTATACAAATATAATATACTAATAGTACATTCAAATTATTCCTCCCTAACCATGGTGAATACTCCGATCATTCACCCCCACACTCATTTTAGTGGGTCCTCTTGGATCCTTGGTTACCTTTATATTTCACTCAAAATTTCCATTGTCTATCTTCTATTATATTCTTGGACTTGTAAAATTAGAGATCATACTACCAATAAGAGGTTCCTCTCACTAGTTCCTTCACAAGCATGAAAACACTAGAGTTTTGGAAATATAATGGGGTTTCTTTCATGATGAACTCTGGTATAAACATTCTGAATGAGTAGTTGAACACACTCAATATAACACATAAAGCTGCATGGCGTGTATGGTTTTAAAAGAATTTTTCCATCATCATGTGAGACCAAAACCCCAACTATGAACGTCATCATACATGACCTCTACTCAAAATTTCCATGGTATTTATCCATGATCTCCACATATATAATGGGGAAGGTATTGAAGATAAATTGATCCGGATATCTAATCCTAGAAACTATGAAAAGATACAATTATTTAGAAATAAAAAACAGATAATCAATGGTCTTTGTTCTATTAATATTATAACAATTGTTATTAAAATTTTAATTAAAATTAAGGGGTAGAAAACCAATATATCAATAAGTGGTATAAATATAATTTTAGAGAAAAAATTTATGTATACATTAAATGGAACTTGACCAGATTGTAGCAGTTAGCACTTTATATAAACAATTTGTAAGATGTTATAGAAAAGTAAAATATATTAAAAATATAAAAAGAAATAATTGTAGAATTGGTCATTTGTAAGAATTGAAAGATGCATGAAGATATCAATTACCTCTAGACATCTACTAATTCCATGTCTCATATACTTGTTGATATGAAATATTAGTAGAGTCAAACATGTAGTTTCAAGTGACATTGATGTCAGATTGATAAGTTGGGAAGATTATAGTTGTGTTCACCTAAAATTTAAGATCATGAATTTACAAATATATGAACAATTGTTACATAGTTTATAAATATAAGTTTTTTATATAGTAGAATCGAATCTAAAGAATATGAATAACCATGTAGATGATCCTTGGTTACATATAATTTATATATGTAGTTTGTACAAAATAAATGACTTGGATATTAATGTTTCTATAAATGGAATTCTAGAATTGAGTATTAGTTTCATCCCATATAATCTTGATATAACAATTTAATAATCAATAATACATTATTTGAAAAATATCCAGTTGAATAAATTTATTTTTTGATATTAGTGGAAATAAATTGGACATTGATATTTGCAATAACTTACTACTAAGCCATTTAGTATGAACCAGTTGCATCACTATAGTGTTTGAGAGTGAGTTGTAATTAAATATAGAGATCATTTTTTTTAGAAAAAGCATCCTATGGTATGAATTTTTTTATTACACACCACTGAAAAAGTTTTAGTTGTTTCATTCAAAGAAAAATAAAAATAAAAAACATGTTCATATAAAAAACAACCAAATATGAACTTTTCCCTACAATAAAAAACAAACATGAAACCATATATAACTTATTACTACCAAAAAAATATAATAATGAACAAATGTAAGCCATCATATTTAAGTTTAATATTTTAGTTTGTTAATAAATATGATGATGTGTGAAAAACATGAACAATTATGAACCTGTTTTAAAAAATATCAACTTGTATGAACAAATTTGATTAAAGATAACAAAAAGGAGGTAAAAATATGAATATATTAGAAAAATATGAACATTTATACTGAATTGGAATAAATTATAAAAAAATATAAGCAACTACTATGAAAAAATTTAAAAATAGTTACCTGTATGAAAATAAAATAAGAACATATATAGAAAAAATATGGACCTATTTGGAAAAAATATGAAAAAATAGGAAAAATACAAACCTTTTAAAAAATACGAACCTCTAAAAAAACCAAACATACCATTCCATCAACACTAAAACACCTCCACCATGGTATAAACCACGATTGTTTTGAATCCCATAGATATAATAATTAATTTTACAATTGGTCTCCTCTAAAAAACATCTAACCCCCTTGAACTTCTTAAAACCAATTCAAACCCTCTTATAATAAAAAATACATAATAAAATCATAAAATACCTTAAACTAGGTAGTGTTACATCCTCACTCACCTATTGATGATAAGTTTAATACTAACTCCTTACCTTCAAATTTTAACTTTAATTGTTTAATATCTATTACGTTAAAATAGTATAAAATGCATTGAATGTAAGTATAATATGAATACATATTATTGATAAAAAATCATATCATATATGAATGTAAATTAGTTTAGAAGTTTTAATTTATCAAAAAGAAACATGAATTAGAAATTTGTAAACATACCTAAATATTCTACTTCTTTATGAATGAACGTAAAAAAAATTCACTTTTAAAGATTATTTTTTTCTTTTTCACGTGTTACAATGTGTGTGAAAATCAATGAAAACTCATGTAACAAATCATATGATATATACACAGATATGATTATTTTTATAAAATTTATAAGGATACACATCGGTTGATTACATGAAATAATAACTGGGGAAACTAAATATATTTGTATACTATATTACTGAAGTTATTTATATAAATAGTTTCTATTGAATTGTAATCTAAAAAAAATTAAAGTAAATATTTTATAAAAAATATAGAATTGAATATTTTATTTTAATTTATAGAAGGCAGTTTAATTTTTTTAAATGAACTATTAATGATTGTAATATTGATAAAACGGTAAAAAAAATAATGCATACATTGAACAATTAAATTTTAAATATGTAAAATAAAGGTAAAATGAAAAATTTATAGAGTTGGTATTATAACATATAGTGAACCTATCAAAATGAGTAATTACATATAAATAACATGTAGAGAGTCAATATATAATCTAAAACATACAGTTATCAATGAAAAAAATGGATACATTGAATATAAATGTAATAAAAAATAAAATATGTGTTGAAATCCAAAAAAATTAGATGAATGGAATTAATCCATCCATCAAGATGGAAAATAAAAAACCCTACCTTAATACATTTTATTCTACACTAATTAGATCGAAGGAATTATATATAATCAAGTAGGATATACTCATCATAAAGAGGGAACCACAGTTTTAAAAAAATAATCTCCTTGAAATATTTAATTCCTTAAAAAAAATAACACATATGAATATACTTAAATATAAGTTAGAATTTTGAATTGAAAGGGATGAATTTCTTGGTTTATAGAGTCAAAATACAATAAAGGAAAATGGATTCTTGAAGAGAAAATATCCTTTTAAGAGAAACCATCATATATGAACTACAATCAGATATAGTAAGAATTAACTTTTTATCCCTTTATCCATGGAACCCTTTATCTAATCATTATTCTCCCCATCCTTATTTGATTTTGATCTTATATTTTCTTCCTTAGAACAAAAAATAAAACACCATCAGCGTCACAAAAAATGAATTTGACCATGTAGTATAACAATTTTGGATTAGAATCATACATATATAAATAAATTCACAAATCATAGCTTATAAATTGTATAATTTTACAAATGGGTAAAAATATCAGACACTGTGAGAAAAGAAGGGTAAGAACAAATGTACCAATCTATAAGAACCTTGAAATGTACTATACCCTGACCAGTAGAGTGGTGATGACATGGTGATACATCATCACCTAAAGGAAAACATGTTTAGAGAACATAATTTTAGGATCAAAAAAAGAAAAAACGTCACATAGTTGTTGTTAAAAAGAATAAAATGGTAAAAAAATTATAATTTCAAAAAAATAGAAGATTTTCGTAATTATACTTGTAAAATCAATTGTCACTACTAAATGTTTGAAGAAATTTTCAATATTCATAGGGAATTTAAAGAAGATGTAATTTTTTTTGGAAATTATAAGAATGAAATTGATGAAATAATAAATCGCAAGGGTCTGGTGTAAGTAAACAGTCATGCTGATCAATTAGGTTTGATGTAATGAGTATGTAACTAAAATATGTCTATATAAATTGTTTCTTTGGTAATAAAAAATGGAGATAACTAAGAATGATCAATGATGGAACCAAGCTAGATCAATGTTTAGTAAGGATATACACATATTAAATTTTATGGAAATAAAAAAGAAGTGAAATCAATTGCATAGAAAATAAATAGATGTTTCAAGATCAAAAAGAAACTACAATAAGAGGGTGAAATATTACCTGAGGTATTTAAATTGTCTGGAATAGATTCCATGTTAAGAAGAGTATGAGGATTTGAGAGTACAATCCTGTTATTGGTGAGAATTAGTAGCCTTGACCTTGAGATTGAGAGATAGTTGAGTAGGTTATCATTTATTTTTATAGTAATGGTATTCATAAATTTATAGTTATGGAACTTTAAAAATGAAAATATGAAAATCATAAAGAAAAATTATTGCATTATTGAATAAAATTTAAAATTACCAAAGTCATTCAAGTCATAGAAAACAAATGGATTGTGTATGTAACTAAAATATTTATAAATATAAAGTTACTATGGGAATAAAATATGGAGATAACTAAGCTAGATCAATGTTATGTAAGGATATACATGTATGCAAGTTTATGGAAATAAGTAAGTGAAATTAATTTTATAAAAAATAAATATAAGTTAAAATATCCCAAAGAAACTATAATAATATGGTGTAAGATTACCATAGGTCTTTGAATTGTGTGGAATACACTGAGGGTTAATAAGAGTATGTGTATTCGAGAGTTTGCTCCTATTATTGGTGAGAATTAGAAGGTTTAACTTGGATATGGAGAGATAGTTGAATATGATATAATTGATGTTTATAGGAAATATTAATAAAATTTTATTTAAGAAACATTAAAAATGAAACTATGAAAATCATAAAGACATGTTATTTCATTACTAAATAAACAATATAATTACTAGAGGAATTCGACTGGTAACAAAAAATGGACTCATCTCTAGAAAATAGTGAAATTGATAGCCTTGATTGGTGATTGTGAATCACTGAGGTCTTTAACATGAAAATTAAGTGAATATAGATAGAAAATATAGAATATGGAGAGAATTATTTGTTAATATAACTAGAGGAATGGTTAGATATGACTAGGGTTCATGAAGAAACAAAAATGTTACTCAACATGAGAGAAAAATTGATTAGGGTCTTCAATTGATATGAGAGGAAAATATAGAGAAAGGAGGTAAAGGTGGAGGATAATATTCATAGGTAGAGGTAGTGTAAAATGTGTGAAGGAGTGGGATGAATTGTACTATGTCATGTGAGGAGGTTGAGGCAGAAACAAAGGTAGTGGTAGAGGCATAGGAAAAGTATGAGGTGGAGGCGAAGTCGGAGGAAGAGACTGAGGTGGAGGTGAAGTTGGAGGAGGGGGTGGAGGTGGAGTTGGAGTCATAGGATGATGTAAATGAGGAGGCATAGGTAGTGATCCAGGTAGAGGAGGAGATGAAGGGGGGAGGTGATGAAGTCAAAGAGGGATATAGAGGCAGACAAATATAGTGGAGATAGAATCAGAGAGGATATAGAATAGAAATTGTGAGGAGGCAGAGGTAGAGGCCATGAAGAGGAGGTTACTTCATCTAAATCAAAGAGGTAATGACACATGGGAGGAAAAATGAAAATCTACAGTATAAATTAAATTTTTAATATTTCTATAAAATTAATTATAGACTCACTGGGCCTGATAATTACATGTCGTCTTAGCGCCTGAGTCTAAAAATATTCTTTGATGTATTTAAAAGTCTTACATAGTAAAAGTAGGATCCATATTTTTTTTCTTTAAAAATTCAATTGAGTTTATTTTGTGATGTGATGAAATGACTTAAGGTGGTTTTGATTCTAAAATAATTTTTTAAGTATAGGAGCGGTAATGCTTCATTATGAATGCTTTGTGAAATTCCTTAAGGGAGGTTTTAAAATGGAAAAGAATTTTCAAGAACATAAGTTTTAATTATTTTTTATGAAAATGTTTTATAAATTATGAGCAAGGTCTTTAAAAGTTTTTTTTGGAACTTATCACATTGGGAACCTTGGGTGTATTGAGAAATGGACATGTCCCCTTAGTGTTGTGTGTCTCACCATTAGAGATTTTCTATAGGTGATCATTATGTAGTAACTAATTTATTAGTTTCTTGATATCGATAGAATATGGTGGGACTCAATATCGGTTGGATCCATGTCATCAATTGTTTATGATTATTTTTGTGTATGAGTGCTTATTCCCCTAGGATAAATCCCAAATGTTGTGCTTTGTCATTTATAAATGGTTTTACACATGAAGGTATATTTCATGGTTTACTACTCAATAGTATATCGTATGGTGTATACATGGATGGGTTTTATTATTCTAACATGTTTTATTTCATACTTTTCATATTCCATGAGTTTTTTAATATCAAATGATTTTATGAACAACGTAAAGGATGTTATACAAAATGGTTTTAGCTTATGAAAATGATTTATAAATTGGAATTTTGTAATGATAGAACTAAGGTTTTCATGAGATTATACGTTATATAGATTCTTTGGTGAAATCCTACTAGTCTTTGTGCTCACACCCTACTTTTGAATTTGGGAATTTGTAGACGTGGTTTTACAGAAAACAGGTAAATGGAAGGGTGTCATGTATTTCACTGGATTCTTTTGAGTTCCATCGCCTTATTTGTGAGATGGGTTGGGGGAAACGAATGGTCACATGGATATTCATTTTATTCAAGTCATGTTTCTATTTTTGGTTTAGCTACTTTGGCTTGATGATGTATGTGTCATAGATTTTTATGATTTTCTTCCATGTTGTACATTGTTGTTTTGACTTCTTTTGGTTATACATGAGACTTGTTTTGTTGTTTAATGATACTCACCTTGTCACGGACCATCTCAGGTGATCTGTTTTGATCCACCCAAACATGTTCATTACAAAAGTGATACCTCAATCTAAGGAATATCGATTTGGATGAACAAAGGGGTTATAATATCTAAAGTAAATGAATAGGGTATGGGGGTAGGAATTGAGATTGGATAAGGTTAAAAGGAATGGAAAAGAATTTGAACCAAAGGTGGTCGAGTCCCACAGTTATATAGAAATATCATGTGTCCTTCACCACAATGTGGTGACCTTTGATCAGGCCACGGTGGCCTCGGGTCAAATGCAGACCCAGCTCTCCATGCGAGATCATAAAATTTTGGGTATTTTAAAAACACCTTAAAAATCAATTTGACCAGAACCACACCTTTCACCACATCATGGTGTAATGACCCAAGTTGTTTCGCCTCACTACGCCATGTACGACAATGTGGTGAGCTCTTCGCTTCCCCATTTATCATAGAAGAACATTTGAGACACCACATCCAACACCATGCCCAATTAGGGAGTTTTTATAGATCTAGTTTTACAGAGGGTGACCACCATACCAACACGTCCACCAAAATTTCCATACAAGTCATTTCACTGGTCATGGTGCACTAAAAACCACACCACCAACTAAAAATGGTCATACACACCCTCATCCCCAACCAAACATCAAAATGGCCACCACCAAACCCACTGCCACAATGTGGTGTACCTTTAAATGGACAAAACTCAACTTTGAGCTTCTATAATGCCACCAAAATCCCCCACTCGACCCCCAAGCCACGAATAATTAAAAAGTAAATGTACAAGATGTTACATGAGTATCCTATCATCATTTAAGTCCCATGTTTCCACCAGTATAAATATCTAGGGTGGCATAACATTCGACATTTCTCATTTTGGTTGTTTGAGTCACCACATGAAAAACAAACATTACCCCTCCTAACATGGAAATCGAGGATATTTTTCCTCCAATGAATGGTAAGGAACCCTTAATTTTGAGTTTATAAAAAGGAATTGGAAGTAATGTACAAGACACATCTCAATAAAGTTAAATGAAGGGCAATCAAAAAAGAAATACATTGAGAAATAGAGTCTAAAATAATTATTTCTATTATTTGTGGAACAATTTTTTTTAAATAAATGAGAATGATGAGAAATATATTATTGCTTATACATTTTCAATTTTTTCAAAAACTACTCTTAATTTCTCTAAAATTATTTTCAAATATTATTTTTCAAGGAGAAAAACCCGCATTAATTTTATAGAATTTTTTAGTCCTCACTAAATTATAAAGGGGTTAGAGGAAATAAATCTCACTCTTTATGCACACACTTTGAGTGTTCATTGATAGTGAAGACTTGGTGTAATATACCCAATGAATTGATGATATACTTACAATATAGACACTTATTAAGAATGGCATAGGGTTAGGGATGAGTCTAAGAAGATTTGAGTAGGGATCAAAATGTTCCTAAACAACTACAAACCCAAATTTGTTTTTTATTTTTACAATCTTATTTATTTCATTAAACATTAAACTATTAGATTTCATTTTTTTAATATTTTATTAGAATTATGAAAGGATTTCTAACTAAAATAATTAAAAAATCTTAATTCATATATGACAATAATATTTTTAATCAAATAAAATAAAATCATATAACATTAAAATTAATAATGGTAAAAATGATATAATGATATAAAAAATAATAAAACAATGGTAAATAATCATTTTCATTATTATAAATAATAATTAATCATTAAACATATACCATATACAATATATTATACAATACATATTAAACATAGGTTACCCAATGAACATGTGTCATCCCATAAAATATTTTAATACCTCTACATTTTTTATCCTTTATACCACTCTTCCCATCCCAAAATTCATCTCTCACATCTCATTCCTCTCTGATTTATTACCTCCTCATCTCTGTCTATGCCCTAGCCTCACCACCTCATCCTTTCAGACTCCATTTCTCTAGAATCCTAGATTCCCACATCTACCTCCGTCCTAGGGTTTCCTTCCCGATCCTTCCACTTTTCACCCCTCTACTCCCTCTCACTATGCTCTTCTCATTTCCCCAATCTACATCCTAGGGTTTCTTTATAGGCTCTCATATTTTGTTTCCTTCCTTTCAACCTTTCTCATACATTCCTCTTTAACCTTGCAACTGAAGAATACCCCCACATAAATTTCCTACGGTATGTTTTACTATTAATAATCATTCCTCTGTCGCTAAATATTCTAAATTGTTTTTAGTTTTTCTTCTTATTTGATTTCAGTTGAAATGAATAATCAAGCATGTTTATCTTCAATTTTCTAATTTCACTAATTTCATTACCTCATTAAATTTATTTACATCCATTATCAAATTTGATCACTCTACTCCCGAACATTTTTCTATATCATCTTTTGTTTTATGTTGACAAACATGATCTAAAAAATTATGAATTCTTCAAGCATTACATGTATCAATTTCAAAAAATGGTTGATCAAGATTGGATAATATTCCTAATTACGTAAAAATATTTATTTATTTTTTAATTTATTTAAATGTTTTCCCATTATAACCTTTTTATTATAAGGATTCAATTATCATGTTGAATTTTTATTTTTATTTTATTCTATAATTTGATGTTAATTTATTTCAGTTTTGGTATCCATTATTCTTAAATATTGTATTCAATGCTACTAGATTATTCATATTTCAAAAATTCATACCATTTACAAGGTCAATCAGTGGCCACCAATGATGACATGGTCAATAGTGACATGTGTAATCAGTAGTCTACAATCATTGTTTACAATCAGTAGATTTCAATAAACAGACTACAACAATGATTGGTTATTCTTTACATGTTTTCAATGAAATATTTTCAATTTAATCTAAATGCCTTATAAAATGATTTCGATAAAATAAAAAATCAATCATTATTCTTTTAATTTTACTTTTTAAAATTCTTTTACCCAATTACAATCTGTCTTCTTATAACTATGCAATTTCAATAATTAATCAGTAGCCTTTTACACTATTACATGCATATTTAGTATGGAATTTCAATGATACAGCATATAAATATGTAGTTTCACTATGACTATACATGAAATTATAAATTATATTCAATATATATTCTTTTTTATAATATTAATTGAAAAATAATACTAGAAAGTGGATTCCTTTGCCTTTGCAATGTACATTTTCAATACGACTATATACTATCACTTTGCATGTTTATGTATAATTTTTGTACCTATCCTAATAATTTATATTTTTGCCCCTAATTAGTCATTTGATTCCCGTAACATTTCATATATTTTTTTTATTGATACCAATGCTGATACTTTAAATCATTTCATATATTCCATATCTTCTTTTAGTATTCTCCTCACAGTGAATTCATTATTTTTGTACATCATAAATTTTAGTTTATATTGAAGATTATTATTACATTTAACTAGAACATTATATTTTAGTTTATATTGATGTTTTATTGAATTAAGAGGTTATGGAATTGTAATTCAATTTCAGTTTCAGAAAATAGTTTATACTACACAACACTTTTGATATGTTCTCTATTACTGTAGTTATTATTCTCTCATATCAAAATTCTCTTCGATTCATTTACTTTTTCAAATTTTCTAATTCCTTTTAAATTTATTTATTTTATTAAATATATAATTTTAAAGTGTAATTCTTCAAATTATTCATTTATACACATTTTCATTTAATTTAAAATTTTCATTATATACATTACATGTATTTTGTTTCGTGTAACATTTCATTTTTATGTACAATATTACTGTATTCTCCAAATTACTTACCTTTTATTTTATGATTTTATTAAACAAAAATTTGAATAGTATTATGATGCTTGAAAGTATTTAAATTAATTCATTATTTTATGTACCCACATTACTGCTAACCCTCTAATGCTTTACTCCATATTTATCCCCTATTATCGTTGGGGTGCCCCATGTTGCTACACACACTCTGAATCTTCATGAAATCTTTATCCCCTCTTATCATTGGGTTCCTCATTGTCATTGTAAGGACTTTTCTTTACTTTAGTTGTAGCTATTTTTTCTAAATCAATTTATTTGATGCCCAATTATTTCTAATTCATGTTGATATTTAGTGTTAAATTGTTGATCGGTCCTATGTTGTAACTACGCTAGTTCTATTTCCGATTTTATTCAATAAGTCTTATCACTCAAATATTCTATCATGATGATTTCATGTATTTTTCCTTCATGATATTTTTTTCCTCCTCATTGTATTTTGGGTTTTATTTTTTTACTATCAGGTGGTGGTATATCATTTCGTTTTCTACCTCAATGGTTGCATTTCATTTTCCTTGGGCTTATATGGACTATTTTCATTGAATTTCCATGAAAAGATGGACTAATATATCAATTATTTTAACTTTCTATTCTTAATTCATAGAAAACATTAACTGATGGTCTTGACAGTGACTATTGGATATTAATTTTTAATGTATCTTCTAAAAGTGATGAAGTGCACAAGGATAAAAGGGATAAGAAAAATATAGACGATATCCCATTCAATTTATATTAACCTATATTATTGCAATTGTTTTTTCTAAATTACCCACTTGTGTGATAAATACATGTTTGGATAGTGAATATGAAGATGAAGATAAACCTAAAGAAGCAGACAATTAATATATTGAAATATCCAAGAGTGTATATATTTAATTTCATCATGTAATGCATCTTATGCTGGGTTTATGGTGGAACTTATATCATGGTTCAGTGCTATGATATTTCCTCTAATTATGGAAGAGACCTCATTCATGGGGTTGTAAATTTCTACCCAAATAAGGAATACATCCTTGATGCTGAATGTTTTACAGTCAAGGAATATAACACAAAACATGTTAGAAATATTTTAGTTGATAGATGATGAGCATAATGATCATTTATGTTATGCATCTAATTTTATACCTATCAACCCATGGGATGATTACACCTATGATGTCTACATGAATAAAGAATATGGTATTCATATACGGTGCTCATTTTTTTCTTGCAAGCATAAATCTATTGAAATATATTCATTTATAGACATTTTCAACACTTTGAGGGTTTATAAATAACTGACATGGTATAGGTTGATAAGGTTTCCTAGGTGAAGTTTCTTAATGTAAAAAAAACCATTGTGGATAATTTTGTCATTAATATCACACTTGAGGCCTCAAAACCTAATGGTGGCACTTGAATTTATGAAACTGAAGATGTTCATCTTTTTGGAAGGCCTCATATTATGGAAGAATTTAGGCTGTCTTATTCATTTCATAAATCATTTGTTTTATTTTAAAAAATTATAATTTAGGAGAACCATATTATATTTTTTTATATTATATTCTTTATTAAGTAATTTGAATGATTTTTGAACGAAATCATTCATATGATTGTTATTTTTTGTTGTTATATTTCATTTATGAACATATATTTGTCATTCATGGTTATTAAATTTAAATGAAATAGAAGAATAAAAAATTAGATTCCCCATTCCATTTATGTATAAAAATAATTATTCAAGAATTCTATTAGTATTCCAACTTCATCACAATAGCATGAAACATAGAGCATAAATATCTATTTAACAATATTCAACTTATGGGATAAGCAAGATCAAGTGTGTTTAGTAGAACGATATCTGTTGTTTTTAGTGTTTTAATTTTTAGAATAATTATGATTATTAGTCAGAAATTGTGTAATGGAAAATTATTCTGGGATGCAATGATATCCAAACTAAGTTTAACTTTATGGTTTGGTGCATTCAGAATGATTTCATTCCTGCAGAGAGAAAGAGCTTGTGATGAAGGATTTAGGCCATTCACCGTAAAACATTTTATTTAACATTTGATAATATAAAATATATATTTATGATGAATTTATTTCTGTAATTCTAAATTACATTGGTAAATATTGAATAATGAAAAATGAATCATTATTTTCAAAATCATGACTGTTTCTTCTACAAGGATTTTTTAGCAGATGGAGTGATCATGTTTTTATATATATAGAAACATGGCTCGAATATTTGTTTCATTACATTAGACAATAAAGTCTATAATAATGTAATAAATTCTTTGAAATATAGGTATTTTCCTAAAAAATTGACTATGTTGATACCATTTTCAATGGTATGAGTTATATGAAACTAATTTCTGATTATAATTTAAAAAATTATAAAATACATTGAATATTTTTAGTTAAATTAAATAATGTAGTTAGAGTTGATGGTTATAGCTTATAAAATTAAAATTATTTTATACTTGATAGTGCAACTTAAATAAAATATATTTTCATATGTTGTAGTTAATAAGATCATAATTTTCATATATTTATGCTTTTGAATGATGAATGATTGAATTTTTATACAATTCAAAAGTGTTTTAAACAATTTATAACATCACATATATTCCACTACTGATAATTCAATATCTTTATTTTAAGGGAATTTGAAATTTTATACTAGCTAAAAATAAGTATGAAAAAATACAACTTATTTCATGGTTGATATGGTTATGTGAATGATGATAATATTTAAATATATTAGGATGATTGTATTTTGGTAATTTTATTATTTGTTGTTTTAGATCCAAGGATCAATCCAAGATATGTGGAGTATAGTTTTATTGAAATATATGATGAAATTGATGTGTATTTTCATTTTGCGTATTTTAGCATCTATTCTAGTTATATGAGTATTAAAAAAAATACTCCATTACTTATCAAACTTATCATGTTGTACAATATGTATAGAATGAAAATAACTTGATTTGAACAATTGACATGGTTTGTTCTAATGAATTTGAAAAAATCATACAAAATTTATTTTAGAGATTAAAAAATCATATTTTTTGGTTTATCTAGATGGTAAAAAATTCAATATATGTGTTGATTTTAAATTTTAAATTTTTTTAGTAAAAGTTATATAAGGTGTCCTAATTTTCTATTGAGAATCTTAAACTTACATCACCCACTAGAAGAAATGTCAACAAAACCACATTTGAAAAAGTAGGTTCATAATGGAATTATTTTGAATATTGGTGTATGGAATATAAGAAGAAATAATTATCTTAACCACTGAACTGATTCACACAAATCTGGAACATTCACTCACTACTCACAAAACATTCAAGTAAAAAAAAGAGATAATAAAAGAAAGTAATGTCACAAGATGATTTTAATGGTTCAGAAATTTTGTACTACATCCATGGAAGAAGAACTGTGTCATTTCATTTCATCATAAATAGAAAATAATTTTAAAATCACTTTGATTTTATATCCAAGTAGATCAATAAAATCAATGATCATACAACACATCAACATGTTTTCCAAACCACATTTTAAGAGGGTTCCAACCAAAAAATCAGTTGCATTGACCTATGACTTCTATGATGGTCCATATACTGGTTTTAGTGAATATTTATTCCTTATATCAATCCTCATAATTGTTTTCATGTATTCTATGATATCCATCCTTTTTTTATATAAATTTTCAATACATTTTACAAGCATATGATCTTTTCAAGTTTAGTGTCTTGAAAAAATGGTACATAATACATGAAAACATGAAAAAATTATTCTAATACACTTGAAAGGCTTCATCAAAGGTTCATACTAAGTTCAATTACTACATCTCATAACATGGGGACATACATCAAAGGAAAGGGTGAGCAGAAGGTCCAATAATGGTAAACAATGGAAACAATTTACTTTTGATCTTGAGGAATGTCAATAAGAACTTGAGTAAAGACATAAAGGGATGAGAAATAGGCATATAATAATAATAATAACATTTATAATTACTTTTATATCTGTAAAAAACATTTAATTGATTCATTCATAAGAATATAACCATGATTTATCACCGAGGTGTCGTAAAAATTACCAAGGTTATTCACCAAGGTATCGTAAAACTTACCATCTCTAGAGATTAAATTCTTTACCCAGTGTAATGAAGCTCTATCATGGAACACCATAAATATGAATTAATTTAATATGATCCTTATATATCATATTAAAAAATCTTATAAATAAACCATGAAGAGGAAAATAAACAGGTTTCATATCAAAATCATGGTGTTTTAAAAAGTGTTTAAAAACATGATGCTTTTGTCATTTTAAACCCATGAAAAAGGAAGGTGGGTTTCACGTATGTTAATACCTGAATTAAATATATTATTTTTACATCTATGTTAATACCCCTATAGAAGAAAAAGGTTTGTGTATTCACAAATTAAAATAAAAAGAATTTCTTGATAAAAGAGGGAGAGTTTTCAGAAGAAAACTATGCATCATAATGGGTATGAAATATGGTTTAAGAAAACATTAAAAGGGGTGGGGGTACAAGGGTATACCATTCATAAAATACTCTTAATACCTTATATGTATATAATAAAATGTACATAATAACAAGATATGAAAATTTTAATGACATACCATATAAAAAGGAACTTGAAAGGAAAAGATAAGTTAGAAATTTACCTTACCTTGAAGAGTGACTTCTAAAACATGAGTATTGGGAACATGGGGTCTTGAAGACACCTTTGTAGTTAATAATATCATAACTTTGAGGATGGTGAATTTTTAATGAAATTAATGGAAAAAATAGTTGGGTATTTATAGAAAAAGTGAGAATTTTTTTATTAATTTCCAAGGACACCTCAGTTGGGGTATTTGAAAAAACATGGGCTTGTCCATGGTATTTTTCCATGGTATTTGCAAATTAAAACACTTATGAAAATAATTTAATCCTTAAGAATCTAAAAAAATTATTAAAACATCATTACATCATTAATGATGTCATTAAACACACTGAAAACTCAAAACTGTATGTTTACTAATCATGAAAAACTAAAGATTTTTATAAAATTCTCATAAATTAGTCATAATCTAATATAAAAATTCTAAATAAAAAAATGTGATTTATTTTATCATCATATCTCTCTGAATATGATAAAATTTTCTTTTAACTATGAAAAATACTTATTTATTAAAAACAATAGCAAATATAAAATGCATAGTAATGTTTTCGACACTTAAAAAAATTATTTTATCATTTGTAATTAAAGAAAAGAATTTTTATAATACCATTTCATTATAATAAACATTAATAAACCCATATTTTAATATAATAATATAAATCTCTCTAAAAATTACAATTTTTACTCCAAAAATAAATTTATCAAATTCCATCTCAATTTTTAAGAAAAAACTATTCTTAAATCAGAAATGATAGAATGAAAATTTTATTTAAACAAAGGTATTACACATTAAGTGAATAAGGACTTAACACATAACCCCTTATAACACCCACATACGACCTAAGGGTAGGGTTTGCGATAGTGATATACTCTTGGGGTGGATCAGATAACACCGCCTAAGTGGTAATCTCCACTGACTTGAACTTCTTTCTAAAGAGATTTTATTCAATATTAACATGTTGAAGCTCAGATTGGGATTGGTCTAGATCAATGATAAAGGATTCTACCTCATTCCCAAGATCTTACAAATGAGATTCATATGGAACGATTCTACTGGATGAGGTCATCGACTCTTCTTTTTGCATTAATGAACCATTATCATTTCTATTTATAACATTAAAATTATTATTAAGAGTACTATTTCCAATGGTCATGTTAACTAATAGTCATTAGTGGTCAATGTTCATATAATGGTTAAAACCTAATGTCACATTTAAATTATACTCACATTATTATTTAAGGGATATAGTTTTGTTTTGTAATATAATATAACACACATTTTAAGGAAATAATTATTATTAAAAATTTCAATTCGTTACATTATTCCACCATTATGAAATTTCTTCCCCAAAATTTCCAATTGTTCTCTCAATCGAGAAATGGTTTGGATACTTCTACCTCATTGTTTCCTATGGTTCCCACATTGCATCTTCATATTTTTGGTTCCTCCAAAACACTTTAACAAGGTGGGTCATCTTGTGGCATAGAACCTTGTCTCTACATTCCAAGATCTCCACCAGTTTCTCCTCAAAATATAGTTCATGTTCTAGTTGTACCACATATAAATTTAGTACATGTGAAGGGTCAGGTATGTACTTCCTCAATAGAGATATGTGGAAAAAATCATGAACATGTGCTAGATTTGGTGAAGTGCAAGCTGATAGGACACTGCTCCTACGTGATCAAGGATTTCATAGGGGCCAATGTACCTAGCACAGAGCTTCCCTTTCTTTCCAAACCTCATGACTCTCTTCCAAGGTAAAATTTGAAGGAAGAATTTTTCACCAACATCAAACTTCAAGTCCCTTCGATGGTTGTAAACATAAATCATCTATCGACCCTCAACAACCTTTATGTGTAGTTGGATGACAAGAAATATTTCTGTCATCTATTTCACAAGACTAGGCCCAAGAAACATTATATCACTAGCTTCATCACAAAAATTAGGGGTTCTAAATCTCTTCCTATATAGAGCTTCATAGGGTACCATTTGAATGCTCGAATGAAAGCTGTTATTGTATGAAACTCAACTAATGGGATATGTTTATCCCATCCACCATTAAATTTCATTGAACATGTTATAAGCATGTCCTTAGGTGTCTGAATAGTGCTTTAAGATTTTCTATCAGTTTGGGGATGATAGGACATACTGGAATTCAATTTGGTACTCAGTGCATGTTGAAGACTTATCCAGAATTTTGATGTGAGCCTTGGATCACAATCAGATATAATGAAAAGTGGAACTCCATGATGCCTTACCACTTCCTACATGTATATCTTGGTGAGTTGGTCAAAAGAGAAATCTTACTGAATAGAGATAAATTTGGTTGTCTTGGTGAGATGGTCCACTGTAACCCATATCGCAATGCTTCATTTGGAAGTTCTCAGGAGACCAGTGAAAAAGTACATAGTGATATTTTACCACTTCCATGCCAGTATGGGTAGTGGTTTTAATACCCCTTTTTGAAGTTATCATTTTTCCTTCACTTATTGACACAATATGCACCTTGTAGTGTAATTAGCAATCTCCGTTTTCATGTTAACCCAACAATATTGATTATGAAGTTCCCTATATATTTTAGTGCTTCTAGGATGTATAGAGAAAGTAGAGATATGAGCTTCATCCATCAGCTCCTTATTTATTTCCATAATAGATGGAACACATAGCCTTGTATGAAATTTCAATACACCTTCTTGATCAATATTGAACTCCGGAAACATCCCATCCTTCACAGCCTAAAACATCTTTTGAAATAAAGGATCATCTCTTTTAGATTTCTTGATCTTATCCAGTAATGATGGTTGAGAAATAATTTTGGATAGGGTTAATGACGTCCCTTCCCTTATGATTCCTATGTTCAATTTTACAAGGTCTTTGATCAAAGTATATTATTGAATCCTCATCATTGTCAGCATAATAGGGTCTTTCCTACTTAATAAATCAGTGAATTTGTTTTCTCTTTCGGGATGACAATGAATTGAACAATCATAGTATTTAAGAAGTTACAACCATATCATCTATCTCATGTTCAATTCCTTTTGTGTGAATATGTCATATTTCTCCCCATATAGATAGTGCCTCCATATCTTTAGGGAAAAAACAACTATATCCAGCTCCAAATCATGTTTAAAATAGTTCTATTCATGAGGATTCAACTGTTGAGATGTATAATCAATCATCTTGTCATTTTTAATGTGGATTAACCCAATCCCTTTCAAAGATGAATCACTAAAAATAACAAATCCTTCTACGATATAGGGTAGAGTTAAAATGGGTGTAGTAACCAATCTCTTATTTAGCTCATGAAAACTTTCTTCACACTCCTCTGTCTAGATGAATTTGACCCCTTTTTGAGTTAACGTTGTTAATAGATTAGATATTCATGATATTTTCTTTCAAAAGACTCCTATAATATCCTTCCAATACAAAGAAACTATGAATGTTGGTTATTTTTGTAGGTTGAGTCCACTCCTCCATAACCCTTATCTTTGCAGGGTCAATTCAGATTCCTTTATTGGATATAATGTGCCCTAAGAAAGCAACCTGTTTTAACCAGAATTCACATTTTATAAACTTTCAAAATAACCTATCCTTCCTCATATTTTTTAATATAACCCTTAAATTATCCTCATATTCCTTGTGACTTTTAGAATATATCATAATATCATCAAAAAAAACTACCACAAAATTATAAAGGTAGTCCATAAAGACACTATTAATCAAATCCATAAAAATATTAGGAGAATTAGTCAAGATAAAGGGAATAAAAAAAACTCATAATACCCATATCTTGATCAGAAGGTGGTATTTGAAATATCTTCTTTCTTCAACGTCAGTTGATGATAACCCAGCCGAAGATCAATATTGTATAAGAATTGATCCCCTTGAAGCTGGTTAAATAAATCATCAATTCTTGGAAGATGGTGTTAGTTCTTCTCTATAATCCCATTAAGTTCTCTATAGTCAATGCATAACTAAATTTATCCATACATATTATTCACAAAGTGAACAGGTTCTCCCTAAGGAGAAATACTTTGTTGGATAAACCCCTTTTCCAGAAGATCTTGGTGTTGCTTCTTTAATTCCTCTAGCTCCACATTTTCCATTCGATACGGGGTTTTTGATATCGGCTTGGAACCAGGAATGAGCTCAATAGAGAACTCTACCTCTCTTTCTAGGGGTGATCTAAGTAACTCCTAAGGGAATACATCAATGTATTCTTGAATTATGAGGAAATTATCTATTCGTATACTTTTATTTCCTTCTTCATCTTCACCGATCATCTCTATAATGTAGGCTATGGGTGGTTCTTATAAACAAACCTCATGTCGAGATATCTCACCTTTGAAAAAAATTTTAGGTTTTCCATTCAAGACTAATGAAATTTCCTTTCTTCTATAGTTGATTTTAACATTATACTTTACGATCCAATCCATCCCTAGTATAATGTATAATTCCATAATGGGAATGACTACTAGATTGGTGATGATATTGTGATCACCAAAGAGAATTCTAGAGTATCTATATGCTGTTTATGCTTGGATAATACCTCTAAGTGTCTTGAATGATAATACTACTTATAGTAGTTTAGGGATTGATTCAATATTCATTTCAAACATGGAGGAAATAAAGGAATGAGTAGAAATAGAATAAAACAAACCACTTTCTAGCTTTGAGAGAACAACGAGAGTACCTAACATCACATCATTCGGAGCATAAACTTCATTTATTGTGATAATAGAAGCACAACCTTACTCCATTGTCTTATACTGAGGTTGATTTTGATTACCCTCCACTGACCTCAGATTTGGACAGTGATTGGAAAATTTCCCAAGTTTTCCACACTTGAATCATTGAACATTAGGTAGGGATTTCACCATATTAACTTTTTTCTGTTGTGTTGGGAAGTTTAGGCTTCACCTCACTATGAAAATTACAAGCAATATGGCCTTCTCTTCCACACTTATAAAATTTCCCGCTCCCGAGCCAGAAATATCATGAATGCTTCTTCCCACATTTGTTTCATATTGAAAGTTTCACTTTCTTTACTTATATTCATTGGTCCAAGATCCTCCCTAAGATTGGATCCAGGGATAATTTCTTTTTATTCCACTTTTGAGACCACTGTGTCTCACCAAACTCTAGCTTAACTATCATAGCACTCCTCCCAATCTCCTCATAGTTTTCATAGTCATAGTTTTAAATATTCCTTCAAGATGAGGTATAAGTCCACTGAAGAATATATCAAACTTCCTAGTATGATCCAAGATATATTTAAAGGTGTAATAGGAATGTTTTTTGAAATTCATCTCATAACTTCCCACATATTCATTTTCCTTCAGTTTCAGCTCTATGAATTCCTCCTCCATTTTCATTCGCATTGAATGGGGGAAATATTTTTTGAAAAATGTTCCAATGAGCTCATCCTAGTCTATTTCTTCAATATACCCTGTTGGATTCATTTTTTAACTAGTTTCCACCATTGATCATCTTCTCCCTCTATGAGGTACACATCTATGGTAAATTTCTCTTGCTCTGAACAATGAAGTACATAAAATATAGTTTCTATAGAGCTTATCTACTATTCCACAATCAATTGGTTGGTACATCAACTAAAATTTAGTGGTCTTTGATGCATAAAGGACACAGCAGATAGTTTTTTACTTCGTGGTGAATCTAGTCTCCTAGCTTGATTCAAGGTATTTCCCATAACTCAAGTCAGTTGATTCATCATTCCCATGAAGGTTTCCATTATATCTTCCATTGTAAGGTCATCAACACCTGGTCTATTGCACTCAAAATTAAAAAATTTCTATAATTTCCATCCATTTTCTAAAATAATTAAACCTTAGTGAGAAATGTGTTTCATAATCTTATAATTCCAAAGAAAGTTTTATTTCATATAACATTATTCTTAGACATGATATTCCTTAAAAAAATTATATTTTCTACAAATCATTAATAATGATTCATAAAAAGTTTGTGATTAACAAAACATATTCCCCAAGAGTGTAAAAATAGAAGTGAAACAAGGCCCATTATCATGCACCAGTTCCCGTTCAAGACTAGCTCAAAGTGGTTTTTTCAGGTTTTACCCCTAGATACATCTATGCTAGAGCCACATCCACTTGTTCGTATGTAGCTAGGAATTTATTTGATTAGAAAACATATAATTAATATTTCACCAAAATAATAGTAAGTTTTCATATATCTGAACTATTACCTTATGTTCTACCTAAGGTTTTCAAATCCTAATTTCCAAAAATAACTAAACCAAAATTTGATACCAACTATGACATCCCACCTTTTTGTTACATAATTTTTCAACACATTTTACAAACAAAGGCTCTTTTCAAGTTTAGTATCTTGGAAAAAAGATACATAATACATGAAAAGATGATAAAATTATTATAATCTACTTTAAAGGATTCATTATTGGTTCATCCTATGTTTAATTACTGCATCTCATAACCTGGGGACATACATCCGAGGAAAGGGTGAGAAGAAGGCCCAGTAAGGGTAAATAAGGGAAACAATTTACTTGTGATATTGAAGAATATCAATAAGAACTTGATAAAAGACATCAATTCATGACAAAGAGACATTTAATAACAATAATAACATGAATAATAACTTTTAAATGTTTCTATAACATTTAATTATGCCATTCATATGCATATCACCAAGGTTTATCACCAAGGTGACATAAAAATTATCAAAGTTATTCACCAGGAAATCATAAAACTTGTAATTTCTAGAGATTAGATTATTTACACAATGAATTGGATCACCCTCAAGGAGAAAAATTAATATTTATTAATTTAATTTGAGTCAAATATATCATAATAAAACATCTCATAAATAACTCGTGGAGAGTAAAAGAAATGATTTTTATATCAAAATCACGGCGTTATAAAAAGTTCTTAAAAACATGATGCTTTTGTTATTTTAAATGAATGAAAAAGGAAGGTGGGTTTCATGTATGTTAATCCCAGAATTAAATAGATAATATATACATATATTTTAATACACCTGGAGAAGAAAAAGTTTTGGGTATTAACAAATGAAAATAAAAATAATTTCATGATAAAAAGAGAGAGTTTTGAGAAGAAAATTATACAACATAACAGGTATGAAACATGGTTTAAAAACATTAAAAATATGGGGTAAAATGGTCTACCATTCATAAAAGACTCATAATAATGTATAGGGATAGAATAAAATTGATTTAAGAACAAGATATTTAAATTTTAAAGACATACCCCATAAAATGGAACTTGAAAGGGATAGAGAAGTTTGAGATTTCCCATACCTTGAAGGGTGACTTCTAAAATGTGAGAATCGAGACCTTGGGGGATTGAAGAAAACTTGGGAGGAATCCTTTAGAGGTAATACTATTATATCTTCTAGGATATTGAATTTTTAATGAAAGGAATGGAAGCAATGGGTGGGTAATTATAGCAAAAGTGAGGGAATTTGTTATTAATTTCCAAGGACACCTCATTAGCTGTCTTTATAAAACTATGAGCTTTCCTATGGTATTTTCCCATGGTACTGGAAACATGGGACACCTATTATCATAATTATATCCTTAATATTGAACCATAATCATTACATAATCATTACATCAATAACTATGTCATTAAACATATCAAAAACTCAAAACTGTATTTTTACTATTCATGAAAAACTAAAGAATTTTATAAAATTCTCATAAATTATCCATAACCTAATATAAAAATTATGAATTAGAAAATTCAATTAAATGTATCATAATAATTCTCAAAATATGATAAATTTAACTTTTAACTATGAAAATACTTATTTATTAAAAATAATAGCGGACATAAAATGCATAGTAAAACGCATCCTAAAATTTTTAACACTAAAAAAATAAAATTATTTTATCATCTGTAATTAAAGAAGAGTGTTTTTATAATAATATTTCATTATAATAAAATCTAATAAAACGTTAATTTAATATAATAATTTAAATCTCTCTGAAATGTATAATTTTTACCCCAAAAAACAATTTATTAAATTTCATCTCAAATTTTAAGCGAACCATTTCTTAAAACAGAAATGATGGAATAAAAATTGTTTTTAAACAAAGAGATTACACATTATGTAACTAGGGACATGACACATAATCCCTTATAACATCTTTATACATCCTAAGGGTAAGGTGTGCGATGAAGATAGACTCTTGGGGTGACTCGGATAACTTTGTGTGAGTGGTAATCTCCACTAACTCGATCTTCTCCCATAGGCAATTTGGTTCAAAATTAACATGTTGAAGCTCAGATTGGTCTTGGTCCTGAGAAAAGCCCAATGATTCTACCTCCTTCGCAAACTCCTACAATGGGTTTTATATGGAATTTTTTTATTGGATGAGGCCATAAACTCTTCATTCCATATTAATGAACCATTATCATTTCTGTTTATAACTTTAAAATTATTATTAAGAGTATTGTTTCCAATAGTCAGATTGACCAATGGTCATAAGTGAACAACAATCATATAATGGTCGAAACCCAATGTCACATTTCTATTATATTCACATCATTATTAAAGGGATATAGTTTTGTTATGTAATATAATATAACACATGTTTTCAAGAAACAATCACTACTAAAATGTTTGGGTCATTACATATTTAGTAAATTGAACAAATCACCTCCATCAGTCCATCAGACTTCAGGCTCAGTCCTCCTTCCAGTAAACTCAATACCTGTTTCCATAAAGACCATCTAATTATTTGAATCCTCAATTAAGTCTACCAAATCACTAAATTCACTTGATTCTGCTTCCTTCATATCCTCAATACTATCTTCCAAATCATCTCCTTTTGGTCGACTGAATCTGGGACTTGAAGAGGTTTCACAATCGAAACACTTAAAAATTTATCTTTCGATATTTTATCCATTATAGTTTCTAGGATGGATTCTGAATCATTTTTCAATTTAGAAAATAGAATGATTAATCATTTAAAAGCTTCCATGTTAGAAAACTTTACAGACATTGATATGTTCACAAGATGTTAATCATGTATAAGGCTTCAAATCCTATTTTTTAAAGGTAAAATTTACTCTATTTATTTTATTATCAATATATTAATTTATGTATATAAGTTTTAAAAATATCATGATTTATGTTATTTATAATGTTATTGAATGTTTCATTGATGATTAAATTTAGTCGTATTGTTATATAAAATAATAATTTATTTACTTTTGTTTTGTATTCATTGTTATTTCATATTAAAAGAATGTAACACCCATAGTTTGGAGTACGTTGTTGTTTATTATCACAACCCTCTCCCACCAAAGTTACTTTAATGATGGGAGAGATATAATGACCCTCAAGTCCCAACTCCAGTTAGGCCGAGGTTGGAAACTGGCACTGAGGGTATAAAATATCTTGTATGGGAGACATTAACCTCTCTAATTTTAGTAGGATACAAAGATAAAATGAATATACTGTAAGAAACTGCATGAAATTAAAGAAAAGAAATCCAAAAACCATCCCATGATGCATGTATAAATAAAAATGATACAAATAAAAGTTTCCAAAGTAAATATCCAAAGTGAAGCTAAATCAACGATATAGTAACTATCCAAATGTCTGAGCTATTAATGTCTAACACAGTCTACATAGTCCTCCTAGAGACTTGAAAATTGTTTTATACATGTAGGGTGAGCATACAATTACACTCAGTAGAAAAAACAATGCCTCTCTTGCACATGTGAAAAGGGAATACTAATGCACACATGAGAAAATAGTAGAATCAAATAGCACCTGTACAGGTATATTAACCTAACCCATCCTCACTATGGATCACTCAGCAAATAATTCATCCATGTATAATAACATAATATGAAGCATATCGATGAAAGTTACCCTACACCACTTTCCTATTGACCTGCATCTCTCACAACCCAACAAAAAACATCATGTTAATCACACCCCTTTTGCATCAAATCACATCCCATATTTCCCATAAACACCTGGTCCATCACATAACAACACATATATCTTAAAGACACCTATGCTATCACATCACAACACATCTCATAAACAGTGTAGTAGGGTATCGTGAACATTAAGAAAATAAATCTTCTTCCCTCATCCAACCATACAGAACCCCACCATAATCCATCTCATCAAATCTTATTGAATAATCGTGGGTCATCAAACCACCTTACATCATATCTAGATAGCGACACTTTTCACTTCTGGCCATCATAACCCAAGCATGTCACCAATGCCTGAAAGTGGGAGAAGGGAAGAGTGGGTGGCCAACCATTCTTCCTCCCATCGGGATGTTTGGAAAAACACCCCAAAAACCATTGTTTGTCAACACTAAGTAGTTGAAATGTTTGGGGAGTATATCAAAAATCACCAAAATATATATGGAATATAATATCATAACACATGGTCCTAACTCATGGGATTACAATAAGAGTATCAACCAATTCATGACTTTGCCTTACTTTTTTGATGCCTCTAAATGCACTACACAACAAAACAAGCTACAAAGAACAACCCACTTTTAATATTCTCATTAGAATCCAACCCAATTTTCAGATTTATATTAACAACCTATTTCAATTAAAATATAAAGTTCATTACACAATTTCTAACCCATTAATTCATATTTAACAACTCTCCATTTAAACACATATCCAATTAAAGTTTATTCCAATTCATTTTATTATTTCATGTACATTATCCAAACCATGCTAATTACAATACTACTCCAGAAACTATAATAACACAAAATATCATAGAAATAAACAACCCAACTTCCACATACCAACCTTCAGACCTCCACTTTCACAACCCCGCAGGACAACCAGACCATAATCACCATCGCAGCCCCGCTGCACACACATCACTACATAACCATTGTCCAAGAATTATGACCACCCAACCAGGACATGAGAAAAATACACATCCACAAACACATTCCACAACACACACATAGAATTTTCTATATTAAGCATATGGGATTTCATTTAATTCCACTTCTTTATTAAAGGGAATTATCACATAATCCATATATCCCAATGCAACCAATGCATTAGCCATGTATAAGTGGTTAACCAATTATTGATGGTGGATTCACAATAATCGAACAACATGGAAATTGAAATATAAATAAAAATTAAAAAAAAGGAGGATATCAATGACCATGATTTTTAGTGATGCAACAAACAAAGAACCAATATCGAAATATCAAAAAGTTGTAAAATCATGTGAAATATTCCCCGTCCCCTTCGATTTAATTAAAACGATTTATTATATTCACTAATCTGGTTTATAATATCTTCCCAAAATAAAACAAAAGTATGAGCCCCTCCCACATGTCAAAATTTATGAAAAATGAATGAATTACCTACCTAGAAGAATGAAGCTTTACACAATTTTCTTCACCATAAATAGGGGGTGCATGCATTGGAGGAAACCACCTTTAGAGAAATTGGTGCAACCACAGTGACATATTTCCATGATTCCAAGGGAAAAAAGCATCTGGAACCTCCTATCTCAAGAGAAAGGAATCTTGAAAGAACAAAGGAATGATCTTAGCTTTATAATATTCAAATTTGAAACCAATGGTATTTGAATGGTTTAGTTTATCATTAAAGGTAGATCTCATCAAATACAATAGTTATAACCATTTAAAAATTATTTAGACATTTAATAAATAGAAGATATAATTATCCATCTCTAAAACATCTTTAAGTTCCATTAATTAAGGCAATAAAACAATTATTCAACAAAAAAGACTTCAAAAGGGTAAAACTGGAAATTATGGAAAAAATGGATTCACTATAGATATACCACCAATGATCTACCACTAGGATATACTGACAGTTTAGTGATCTAATTCTAGTTTATTGATCTACTAATAGTTATGTTATCTACCACCGGGTCTATTATCTACCATTTGTCTAGTGATCTATCGCCAGTTCAGTGATCTATCACAAGTTTAGTGATATTCTATTGATTCTGTGATCCACCGCCAGTTTAGTGATTTAACATTGGTTCAGTGATCTACCACCAATTAATTTATGTACAAACCGTTCAGTGATCTATCACCAGTTTAGTGATCTATTGTATGTTCAATGATCTAACTATAGTTCAATGATCTACCATTGGTTCAGTGATCTACTACTTTTTTGATGATCTACTACCAGTTCTGTGATCTATTTTCAGTTCACTGGTCTACTGTCAGTTGATGGATCTACCTCTAGCTCAGTGTTATATCATAGCTTTAGTGATCTACCACATGCTTTGAGATCCACTTCCAATTCAGTAATCTACCACCAGTTCAGAGATCTATCATTAGTTCAATGATCTAATGATGGTTCAGTGATCTACCTCCAGTTTATTAATCTACCTCTAGTTTAGTGGTCCATCACCAGTTCATTGATCTACCGTTGGTTTAGTGATCTAATGTTGGTTTATTGATCTACCATCAATGTAGTCATTTTTCAATGGTTCAATGATCTACCATTGGTTCAGTGATCTACTTCATATTCAGTGACCTATAATTGGTGATCTACCACCCAAATCTACTGTCATCCTCTAAAATAACATGGGCCTATTTCCTCAATCAACACAATACTTTTTCTGGACCTACACTGCATTCATCATCTCTCAAACCAACTGAACCTTCTCAATCGTGCTCTTCACCACATCGAGTCCAAGAATTAATGACTCCCCAACCTCATCCCAACACAACGATGAATGACATAGCCACCCATAAAAATCCTCAAATTGGTCTATGTTAATTGATGAGTAATAGATGTTTTTATAAGAAAACTCAACCAAGAGTAGGTTTCGTGCCCATGATCCTTCAAATTCCGAAACACACACCTAGAATATGTCTTCCAACGTTTGGATAGTCAGCTCTATCTGCCCATCCGTTTGAGGGAGGAAAGAAGTGCTAAGTAATTTTTGAGTTCCAAAAGAATGCTATAATCCCATCCAAACTCACGAGGTAAACTATGCATACCAATACAAGACAATAGACCTTAAGGCACCATGTAGCTGCACCACCTCACCAACATACCTTTTTTCTAAAACATCAACTATGTCTGACTCATTGATCATTAAGAAGTGAGATATTTCATCAATATATTCATGATTACCAAGATATTATCACAAAATCCTTGATCTTGGGGTTACCAAGTGGTGAAATCCATCTATATGTAGTCATATTTCCACTAGAGAACATCCAACTACTACAACAACCCACCAAAAACATGGTGCCTAGCCTTTACCTACTAGAAAAAAGAAACTGAGCCACAAACTCTTCCACCGCTCCTTTCATCCCATCCACCAAAATCATGCCCTCAAGTCACTATAAATCTTGGAAAATTGTGGGTGTACAACTAAAGTTAGGCTATGAAAATCAAGAATGAACCCCTCATGAATAACTAATGGAACAAGTAACCTCCCATGAAATATCATTCTGTTTTGACCATCCTCTAAGCATCCCTCTAGAGAACAACCATGGACAACACAATCAAACATTACCTCTACCTATCAGTATCCCCCTTGAGACTCCTCCACCTGACACATCAAATAAGTCTACACCATCATTTGAAACATGAAACATCCTCCATCATCCACCCTTATATCTAAGTGTATGGCTATCAACTCCCCCATGTCCCCCCAATCATCCCTAGAATCCTGAATATCATCCTTCCATGACTTCTTTTAATCAAAGAATTAACCACCAAATTCCCTTTTTCTGAGGTGTAGGATATCTCAAAATCATAATCCAAAAAAAATCCATCCACCTCTACTGTCACAGATCAATATCATGTTGAGAAAAGATATACCCCAACCTCTTAGGATTCGTGAAGACTAAAAATCACTCCCTAGTGAGGTAATGCCTCCACAATGTTTTCGCAAAAACTACAACTCCTATCTCAATATCATAGGTGGCATAGTTACACTCATGGGGGAACAAATGCATGTACCTAGAGGAGATAAACATATTATACTTCATCAACATGCTTCATAATAACATATGGTAAGAATCCCAAAACACCTCAAACAACAAAACCTCCTCATGAAACTAAATAACTAGCCAACTTCTCCTTCAAGTAACTGAACACTCCCTAAAACTGCTCAGTCACCAAAAAATCATGGTCCTTCATAGAAAATAATTTCAATGGGGTTGAAACTAAATATAAATCGATAAAAAACACTCTAATAATAGCCCATGAGACTAGGGAAGCTACAAATATGTTTCACATTGTTGGGTGTTTCCTAAGAAATGATTACCTTGAACTTCTATGGGTCTACTACCACACCCTACTAAGAGACCACTTGCCTAAGGAAATGCACCACTCATGTCCAAAACTTATAGTTTCAAAACATTCCATTGAGCCAGTGGAATCAATGAACATATGAAACAACTATGTGATTCTTGTAATTCTACTCATCTAAATTTTAGTAGATCAATATGTCATCATTGAACAGAACTAAAAACTGGTCCAAGAATTCACAAGACATAGAGTTCATGAGGCCCATAAACATAGCTGGTGCATTAGTGACACCGAAGGGCATGAACATGAAATCAAAGTGCCCGTGCCTGCATCTGAAAGCATTGTTCTAGATATCTCCATCCTTCACACTCAATTGGTGTTATCTAGACCATATATCAATCTTGGAGAACCAACTATCTCCCCTCAACTGGTCTAAAAAATCATCAATCCTTGGAAGAGGATAGAGATTCTTGATCATTGCCTGGTTGGACCTCTGGTAGTCTATGAAGAACCTCATACTACAATATTGCTTCTTAGAAAATAACAATGGATTACCCTATAGTGATAAACTAAAATGGATGAAACCTTTATGCATCATATCATCAATCTAAATCATCAAATCTCACTACTCATAAGGTTCCATTCGATAAGGATCCATTGAAATCATAGATGCACCAAGCTATAAGTATATCAAAAACTCAACGTCGTGTTGAGGTGGTAATGTCATAACCTTATCTGGGAGAACATCTAGGAAATCCTCCACAACCCTAGGAACTCCCCCAACCTAATATTCTATTAAAATATATTCCATCAAAGAAATAAGGGGGTTTATACTCTGAATTCCAACTTAACAACCTCTCTTTCCAATGAAAACCACACACTGGACATTCAAATATGAGAACATGACTCTCTTTTGTAATCCATCGATAATAGCGCATATGAAATAAAAACAATATATACATAGGATGTCATTTTATGGATGAATTTATAATAATATAAGACCCTCATGGGACTAATGTGGCTCCATCATTAGTCTACACTCCTAACACACATCAAATGAGTTGGTATAGACTTTGACAGGTGTAGTCAACACCAGGGGCACAAGAAGCCTCTCTTATTCCAGTTCCAATACCAACCCATGAAATCCTCACTTTTCCCAACTCCAAAATTTATCCTATCTCTCATCCCTCAATCATTGATACCAATCTCCCATAAACCCCTCCCACTAATGATATCATAATGTAGGGAGAGAGATAATGACCTCGAGTCCCACCTCCAGTAGGCCTTAGATTGGTGACTAACACCAAGGGTATAAAAATATCATGTATGGGAGGAATTACCCTCTATAATATAAATAGGATAAGGAGATAAGATGATTCAACCATAAGAAACTCCGTGAAATAAAATTAAAGAAATCCAAAAACCTTCCCACAATGCATGTATAAATAAAATGGATATGGTTAAAAGTATCTAAAGTAAATAACCAAATCAAAGCTAAAGTTGAAACACAAAAACTATCAAAATATTTGAGCTAGTAATTTATATCATTTTCCATGTAGTCCCCTTGGAGACCAGAAAATATCTATATATATAGGGTGAGAACAAAAGTATAATCATTTGGAAAACAAAATTATCTCATTCATACGTGAAAAGATAATACTAATATACCTATGAGAAAACAATGAAACCAAAAAACACTTATAAAGATATACTAAAAAATCTGATCTTCATCATGGACCACGCACCAAATAATACATCCAAGTATAATAACATAGTATGAAGCATATTGATTAAAGGAACCCTATACCACTTTCCCACTGATTAAATTCTCTCACATCCTAGTGGTAAACATCCTAATTCTCACACCCTTACATATAACATCAAAAAACATTACATCACATCCCCCTTGCAGACACCTATTCCATCACATCACATAAAATCTCTCCCAAATACACTTAGGCCACCACATCACATCGTATCTCATAACCAGTGTAGTAGTGTATCATGAACATGAAAGACATCAACCTCTTTCTATATTCCTACCATGCATGACCCCCACCACATGTAATCTCATAAAATATCACCTGAAGTATCCAATTCTATAAAACCACCTCACATCACATGTGGACAGTAACATTTTTTAACTGCTATCCATCATAAACCATGCATGACACCCACACCTAGAAGAGGAAGTGGGGAAGAGTGGGTGGCCACCAATCCATCCTTCAACCAAAATGTTGTGAAAACACCACCAAAACTATTTTTCATCCGCACTAGGTAAATTAAATGGGTGGAAAACATATAGAAAATCATAATAATATACATGGAATATAAATCATAACACACGAACCAAACCTATGTGTTTAAAATAAAAGTATCAACCAACTCATGACAACCCCTCTCCTTTTTGTTACCTCTAAATGCACTACGCAACACCATAATATAGAAAACAAAAACCACTTATTATATTACAATTATAAGACAACCCAATTTTCATATTTCCATCACCAACCCATTTCAATTAAAATAGAAAGTTTATTACACAATTTACAACCCATTAATTCATATTTAACACCCCACCATTTAAACACACAACCTATTACAGTTTATTATAATTAGTTTAATTAATTTCATCCCATTAAAAAAACCATGTTAATTCAATTATTATTTAAAAAACTAGCATGACACATCATATCATAGAAATAGACATCAAAACATCTATATACCAACCTATTGGCCTACACTTTCGTAGCCCTGCTGCACAACCACACCACAACCACCATCACAAACTTGATGCATGGACATCAAAACATAGCCATCTTCCAATCGTCACATCAACACAACGAATCCATGACAGATATCCAATTCCAAAAACACATTCCACACCACACACATAGAATTTTATAGAATATTCATAGGGTATTTCATTCAATTCCACTTCTTTATTAATGGGCCTTATCACAAAATCCATATATCCTGGTGAAACCAATTAATTATCTGAGTAAAAGTGGTTAACCAATTATTGATGGTGGTTTAAAAATAATCACACAATGTGGGAATCAAAACATATATAAAAACTGAAAAAGGGGGCTACCAATAGCCATGATTTTTAGTGATTCAATAAACATAGATCTAATATCAAAATTCTAGAAAGCTATAAAATCTTGTGAAACATTTCCATTACACTTTGATTCAATTAATAAAATTTATTATCTTGAGTAATATGGTGTATACTATATTACTAAAATAAAACTGAATCATGAACCCCTCACACATGTTACAACTGATGAGAAATAAAGGAATTCCCTTCATGTAAGAAAGAAGATTTACATAATTTTTTGCACGAGAAACAGGGGGTGTGTGCACTGGAGGAATCCACCTACATGGAACTTAATATTACTATAGTGATAGTGTTACATGAATCCAATGGAAAAAACCTATATAACCCCTCATCTTAAGAGAAATCAATCCAGAAATAATGAAGGAAGGATCTTCACTTTAGAATGATCATATCTAAAAATAGCAGGATTTGATATGGTTTAGTTGACCATTAAAGGTGTATATCTTAAAATCAATGTTATATAACCATTTTAAATGTATATATACTTTTAATACATTTTTGATATAATTATAACCTTTGAAATGTCTTTAAATCCCATTAATTAAGTCATTAAAACCATTTTTCATAAAAATATATGTTAAAATGGAAAAACTGGAAATTCTGGAAAAAAATGGATTCACTGTAGATCTGCCACCAATGATATAATCCTGGGATATACTGCCAGTTTAGTTATATACCACTAATTTAGTGATCTACTACCAGTTTGTTGATCAAACTCTAGTTTAGTGATCTAGCATTGGTTCAGTGATCTACAATGAGTTCAATGATCTATCATATGTTCAATGATCTACTTCTTAGTGATCTATCATTGGTTTAGTGATCCACCGCTAGTTTAGTGATATATAAATAGTTCATTAATCTACATCTAGTTCAGTGATATACCACTGGTTCCGTGATCTATCACCAGTTTAGTGATCTACAACTAGTTTAGTGATATACTTTTAGTTCAGTGATCTACCACCAGTTCTGTGGACTACCGTTGGTTCAGTTATCTACTACCAGTTTAGTGATCTACCACCAATTCAGTGATCTACCACTCATTCAGTGATCTACCACCAGTTCATTAATCTACATTTGGTTCCTTGATCTATTGTTGGTTTAGTTATATACTACAAGTTCAGTGATCTATTGTCTGTTCAGTGATCTACCACTAGTTTAGTGATCTACAATTGGTTTACTGATCTACTATTGGAATAGTGATCCACCTCCAATTCAATGACCTACCATTAGATCAGTGATCTACCATTGGTTCAATGACCTACCACCAGGGATTTACTGCCACCATCTACTATTATCCTCTAAAACACACATTTTTACCATGGAAACTTGCAAAGTCGAAACCCACCATGACAATTCATATCTTCCACACACTGAGAGCCACCACACCTCTTATGGAAGAGAAAAAAACCATGTGCTCCCCACCACTCAAGAACCATCAAAACCATCGACCACCTCACTAAATAATAAGATCCCTTACCACTCAAGCCTATAGAGAAAAGGTGATATATGTGCTTAGTCACAACATTTGAATCCCAACATTAAAGTCAAACTTCATCTAGGACCAAGAACAATTTACATCACATGAAACTACCACCAAAAAGCACTGAAACAAATTTAAATATGTGCACGAATGAAGGAAGAAGACATGTTATGAGTATTAATCCTGAATTTTTACTAAAACATATGGAATCCATCCAAATCTCACCTTGACACTTAATTTCATAAAGAAGATTCTGTGTCACCTAATGTATATAAATCTCTCTCCCATTGAGAATATTTTTCCTCTGCCAACTATATTATGCCCTCCGTTAATTAGCTTTAGTTTTCTTTCCTTATAATTTATTTTCTTGATTTCTAAATTAATCTTCACTATGTTTTTTAAATTGTATTGTGTTGTTATTATCTTCCCAAATTATTCATGTTATTCTTAAATTCCCATGTTGTAACATTATCTTTTAAATATAATCCATGGAGAGTTAACCTTGGGGCCAAGACCTTGATGGAAATAACATAAGCACCCAGTTCTTTATATATAATCTAAATCCCATCATTGATGAAGTAGTGAAATAGATAGAATCATATTGATGACATTCATCTTATCTCTTCGATGAGATGGTTCATTCCCAAATCTATCAAATATTCTATTCCTCCCTCTCTTGGTTCATAGTGCATACCAGTATAGCGTTGTAAATTGATGGATGAACAAAAAAAAGTGGTGCAGGGTCCTAAGGAGTGAATACCTCGATTGAGTGTGTTTACCACCTATTCACTGTGGAGGAGGTGGAACTAGATGTATCAGGGGAGATATCTCTTTTGTATGTTCAGAACCACAATTTAGATATAAGAGAGAAATCGAAGAATGATATTGACACCATTTTTTGATGTGAACCATATGATAATGAAGAATCTATGTGATTGACCATGGATACAAACCCCTTTCACCCACTATTGTGTTATTTTTGTTTCTTCTATTCATGTTTATATTTAATCAAAAAACAAAAAAAAAATTGGGTTTTTTTATAATTAAGAAAAAAAATAAAAATACATATGTTCTAGTACAGTGACACTCTGTACCCTTTTTCCTTGATATATGACCCTGGTAAGTCACTGTACTCTATTCGGAGTAGAAATTTTATTTCACGTGACCTGAAATAGTCACGTGTGTCATCATGGAATTGTTTCTGGGGAGGATAGGAGGAGTTCCAACAATATTTGACACATTTTTAAATATTTTTTCCTTGTTTTTATGTCTTTCGTTATTTTTTTTCTACATTCTCTTTTTTTTAATTCATGATAAGTAGTCCAATGAGACCATTAATGATGGATTATCACCAATATGCCATGTTCACATTCCCACAGGTATCCCATGAGAGGAATTTCCTAATGAAATGCCACCAATAACCTTTGGTAAACACCAATGGTTGGGAAGATGTAATATTCTACATGAATGTACCCAACAACCATCAACAACACATGCCCCCACACCATAAAAGTGAATAAGAACTTACAACAAAAGAAATTAATAGATACTCATCCATGTTGAAGGATTTTAAAGTGAACCAATAAATAGAAAAACATAAAGACATGATTAAGGAATTAAAAGGTATGGAAGATATAATAGCCACTACCCTTCAAGAATTTTCTATGAAAATTAAAATAATAAGAAGTTGAAAATCTATAGAAGATATCCAAGAATATGAGTGTGATTTTTTAGAATAAAAGGATATTTCCCTATTTACCCTTGATCAAATCTTCCTACAGTTGGTGTACTGGGAAAGAAAACATAAATTGAAATCACTAGAGGAAGAGTCTATTTTTAACATTATGTTTTCTAATTTTATTGAAAATCAATTTTCATATCATGACCCTCTTGATGTTAATAAAATCATATAATTATTAGAACTTTTACAGGCCTTAATGGAAGATGATATTGATAATGACGTTAATGTGATTAAATTTGAAGAAAATACTGAATTCCCACTACTGGCCTCATCTACAAAAGAAACCTCGAATGATCCACTATACCAATAAAAAGATCAACATGTAGAAATTGATGAGGGAGTTAACCCTGAATCGGACTAATTTATTTATCAATTTTGAAAAAATGAATTATCTTCTAATGTCCCTAACTTCAATTTTATAAGTTCAATACCACTGATGCTTTCCATGGATTTAGTAAATGAATAACCTTCTGTAGACCCCATTGAAGATAAAATAGAACTGGAGCTGCTAGAAATTGAAGATGAAGTTTCCCAAGATGATGAGAAATAATAGATGGGAGAAGAGTACATTGATAGATTACCTGAGTCTATTTATGAGGAAAATTCCATAAGATAAGTGGATTATCAAGATGAAGAAGCTTTGAGACCTGTGTTGAAGCCCCAACTCCTTTAACAATATAATGAACATGAACTGGAGGGAGGACCTATAAAACTAGGATCCCTAGTGGCTGCTGCTCATGAGGAAGCCGAGGAATATTATGTATATAAAGGAGGACGTTATAATTTAAACTCATATTGTATTAATTTTATTCAAATTGAAATTTTCATTAATGAACCTTTCTTTATTTATGAAGAAACATAAGTGGAGTTACCATGGGATGAAGAGAATGCCATAATAAAATTAGAACAACATTAGGAGATCCTAATTTTGATCCTACCACCCCCACTTTATGAGATACACCACACTTCCAAGGGGCTGGACACACTGTGCATACAACACCTTGTGTATGGGGACATGCAGGAAGTAAAGTTTAGCAACATTGAATGGAATTTCATATGGTAGTTCACATCACAAAATCCCAATCCCCCAACAGATTGTGGATATCTAAATGACTGTCCAGCTATGGAGAATATTAATATAGCACCCCTCGGGGTGTTAAACCCAAATCCCATCTTTTCCTTATTATTTAATTTATAAATAATTTCTAATGGGGTTTTCAATTTTTTTACTTTAGTGGACAATGTACATAAGGCTAGCTCCACTATCTACAATCACTACTACAAATAAGGCTTTTAAAAGTGTTAGAAACCACTTCTAACAGTGCTAAAAAATGTTATTAATTATGACTAAGAAAGAGGGTCCACCTTAATAGTGCTAAAAAATTGATGATAAATTGGGTCCTTTATCCGTGCTAAAAAAACACTGATAATGGTCCGCCCTTTATCAGCGCTTTTTTAGCGGGGATTAAGGGCCACATTTATCAGCACTCTTTTGAGTGCTGATAAAGGATGAGTTGCCTATGATGTGATTTCTATTTAAAAACACACCCATAACCTACACACCTACCCAAAAACATTACCTACACAAAATAGCATAAAACAACACATGCACACCACCACACCTACACAAAACAACACCTGCACACAAACAAATCATAGAAGAACAAAACAATGTACACAGGAGTTTAAAAAACAATGCTATATACATTTAATTTACATAATGAATACAAATGAACACACTACTATGTACATATATAATAATAGTTTATATGATTACAATTAAAATTATCCAACAAACAGTTAAAAACATTTATTTTTTATCATTTTTTCATATGTGATCACCTCTCAAAAATTGTCTTCCATGGTATTAGTTTCTGAAAAAAGATTATGAACTCAAGAAAAAAATTCCACCTATATAATAAAACAAATATTATGATACTAATAAAATAATGAAATAAATTAAACATTAATATGAAAGAATACATTAATATAATGTCAATTTTTAATAAAAAAGGAATATTTACAGTTATACCAGTCACACCGTGCATCATATTGAGGTGGGTTGATTCCTACATGTCACAAATGAGTCATAGATCATTGTTTTAAAATACTAAAACAATATGAATGAGTTTTCTTGGTTATGTGTATGTCACTTATTCTTTTGAGTATGTCAGGACTCGGTACAGATATTATGTTTGGGTACCTTTATCTCCAAGAATAGAGGATAGACTATGTTTCCAATAGCAGTAAATTGATGTTTTACTTTTCTATTTTATAGTTGACTTGATTTCCAACTTAGGTGAAATGCCTGGGTTTGGTATTTAACTATTATGTAGATTTTGACTCTTGGCCTAGTATGGTAAGGGAGGTTTGATTACGCATCTTGATAGGCACTTAAACTCATATGATGTATGCTTTCTTATGATTTTCATTAGGAAAATCAATTGAGCTAATTGGGGTTGGACTATTTAATGTGTCATCAAACAATCTAAATAGTGTTTTCTTACTTAGCCTCTTTTGGTGGCATTCTACTTAGACAACCAAAATATGTGGTTCCAATGAGATCTGTATGTGCCTTTATATGAATATGATATATGGTCTTGAACCTGATAAGGGTATACATAGATGATGATTCGGGGTGAGTCATTCAAAGTTTCAACAAAGAAGAAAAATATTGTTTTTATTGTATAGCCTCTTCAATGGAATTATAATCAGCTAACTCGAATTGACACATGGGATTTGATGCCTGGCCTTATCATGGGTAGGAAAGGGTCCATGATGTCGGATTATCTGTGATTCCTAAATCTAATTTAGGTAGGTAGGGGGCCATAAGACTAGATGATACATGATACCTGACCTTCATATGGGTAGGTAAGTGGCCATGAAACTCGATGTTGTGTGACATGGTGTGGTAAGGGAGTGTACGAGTGGTGATATGTTTTACCTATTACAACCTTTTCTATTGGCGATATTTGTATATATACAATGATATGGATATTTGATCATCATGATTGGTATTCAGTGGAATGCCACCAGGATGGGATTTAGTTGAGTTTCAAGAGGGTGGAGATACAGTGCTGCTTAAGTGTTCATGGAATGAGGCCCCTGAGAGTTGGGATGTGGCCCTGAAGGGTCGAGATGATCATGATCTCTAGGTACAAGATTAAGTATAGGAGAGAAAGCTGTACATGGAAGACTTTGGTCCATGTATTAATGAGCGTCTTAGGGTGATCTTGATTCATTTCATATAGAGCATCGATAGGGGATCCCAGGGAGCTGATCCATCTATAGAGCACTTGACTCGAGAGTTCCAATATCAGAACCCATAACTATTTCAAAGTGAGGGTGGACCACAAAAAAAATAGAACTTGAGATATTTGGTACAAAATATCTTTGACCAAATAGAGACACCCCATGTTGGAGGGTGAGGCTGGTGACATACATGATCATAGGAAAGAAATAAGGATTTTGGGATGTATATGTATAGGTATGCAGACACAAGGGACTATCTCAGAAGGATTTTGAGGCCAGATTATTTGAGCACTTCATCCAAGGACACTGAGGGTAGAAAAAGTTTGTGTGTTCATGAACCTGTAGTAGGGGGATACTTCTGTCATGGACTATGCAACAAATTTCACTAACCTGTCATTTTTTTCACCTGATATGGTGGGAGTTGACATCACTAGGGTGAAACATTTTGAGGATGGCTTGTGACACACAATATAAGTGCAGGTCAATATCTTTAGACTAACATACTTCTTAGAGTCAGTCAATTAGAAACTTATAGCTTAGGGAAACTTGAAAAACTGGTCTTATTAGAGTCGGGTGAATGTTTCATGTGTGCCGAGAAATGATGCTTTAGGTAGTATAGGGAGAGGCAGTGAGGAGTCTTAGTAGGGTAGTCAGGCTAGAGAATTTGGAAAACTTCTGAGGAGTGGGTTTATAATATTTTTCTTTTAGTGTAGAAATATATGGAATGTTCAGACCCAATGTGATATGGTTTTGAAAGAGTGTCATGCATGTGACCATATGACCCATTTGGAGAGGTTCTATAGGAATCCTTATCAAATAGGTGGGATCTTGGGAATAAGGCAGACTCAGGGATCTGAGGTCGGGCTGAGAGCAGTACTAGGAGTGGGTAGTTGGGATTTAGCTACACATGGAGGTCTTGTAAAAGATAGCAGTACCCAACAGTGGGATCAGTGGCTAGTGGATGGTGGAGCTTTGTAGGGAGGCGAAAACTCAGGTAGTCAGGCATCATGCCAAAATAACGCAATCAAGTTATTAGGGTCAGAGTAGGATAGTGTTCTAAAGATAGTTAGTGGTACATCGTGGGTGTGACCGCACTTTTTATTCATTTTGTATTTGGCCGGTTTTGGTGCATGAGGTGCACCAATATTATTTTTGTACTAACTTGGAACTGGTCAATAGGGTTCCATCAATTATTATGTGTGAAGTTTATTTATATATGAGGTTAATTGGCATCGAGATTTATATGGGAACTGAAGCGATGCTGATTTGTATGTGAGGTGTGTATGCCTCTAGGCATTGATGTTATGCAGATTAAATATGAGGTGTGTAGGCACCCATATTTTTATCAGCATGCATATGTATATATGATGTGGGTTTATTTGAGAAAATTTTGAGATGAAAGATCTATGAGATTTGATTAGATGCGGAATTTTATGAGTTTTGTGTATGGATCAAGTCGATATGGGCATCTGATGAGATATAATACTTGACAGGTGTTAAATATGACATGGGTATTATTTGAGAACCCGATGAGGTGATAGAATGATGATGCATTGTGCGAGGACTTGTGAGTCCATGGATGGTTGGTGGACAATCGAGACATTTGAGTTTTGGGTCAATAAGTGACTTGGTACGTAGCTCCTAAGGTGGGGAGTGCCTTGAGGGGAGTTGACCTATGACTTAATTATTGGGGGTATACGTGGTTGATTTTGATGAGATGAGTATATGTGGTACCATATCCAGGTAAATATTGATTGCTTGGGGGGGATGAGCTATGTTAAGGTGGGGATATTGTAATGTCTTGGGTTTTGGAGCTGGTCAAAAAATCCTGAACCAGTTTGAATTTTTTATATTTGGTGAGCGAGGCATGTTTTTTTTAATATTTAGAACCTAATTTTGAGAATTTTATTGACCCAAGTGATTGTTTTTTATGGGTTTTAAGGTTTAGAAATTTCTTTGGGGTATCGGGTGCAACGGGGCCTGAGAAATCAATTTCAGGAAAGCACAAACAAAGGTGACCAATTTCGAAAAACCATGTGTTCTCCTAGAACAAACCATACGGGCCACCATAGACACATGAAATGGTTTGGAAAACTATATAGGTGGGGGTGAAGGAACATGTGAAACCTCTTCAGTTCTTAATAGAGATGATTCACATAGTTTTATCAAAGTTCGGAAAATGATGTGCCTAACAGTGCATAGTGTGGTGCTTAGATATTGGGCACCGTAAAATTGGCATACAGTTATCCAAACTTTGTGTCCAAACCATGTGGTTTAATTAAAAATTGGGAAATTAATTTTTTCCCTCATTCACTATTTCCTTCATTCTTTTCCCTTTCCTCTAATTTACAATACACAATAAAGGTAGCTCCTCCATCTTCCTTATACCTAGTATTTGAGGGAACTCCACCATCCAGACTTTGATCATTGATCCATTAGTGGATACAAATTCATCTCAATAATAACTTCAAATTTCTAGATTATATTTTCTATTTATCTCTCAATATGGAGTGGTAAATCCAGGCATTTCCTTTTTTTGTATTTTTAGGCAATTCATCTAGAACAACATTTTCTTCCGATTCAGATCGATTTTGAGGATGATATCAAATGAGTGAGATAATACTAGTACATTGTAGATGGTTCCTAGATTTCTCCATAATTTTGTGAGTTTTTTGGGGGTGTGTTCAAATACACTATGTTGGTTTTTTCAAGTGATAACATAATTAATTAAATACATGCTTATTAAATCGTTCTAATGATTATATGAGATGCCTATGTGAATGATCTTGATCCACTATGATTGGTTAAGTTGGGTAAGTGGTTTGGACTAACTTGGAAAGTTTAGGATGCGTGTAAATTTCAATTAAATAGAATTTTTATATTGGTTACTTGATTCCATGGGAATGTAATGGGCTTGGAATTTGGATTGAGGTGGGTGCTGATCATCTAGATTGAGGAAATGTGGTTCATCAGGTGGCGCTAGGCTCAGATACTTAGAGTGACGATGATCACCAGGTTGAGGTGACTTGGTCATCAGGATTTGAGGTGATGAAGTTTTCAGGACAAGGTCATGGCTCTTGAGGCATGAGATGGTGTTGAACAACATGATTTCAGGGACATGGTCATAGGGGCATGAGGTGTCAGATAATGTAGATTAGGTTTTTTGGTGATTTCTGTTCATCATTTGTTGTTCGATGTGCTGTTGGAGTCATGCTCACAAAGATAGGACTTAGTCTACTTGGTGTTGAGCACTCTTTGTTAGTGGAGGCCCCCGTAGACTATGCTGTTAAGTGATGGTGCTGACCATCCATATGTCACTTTTGTTTTTTTCTAAAATTAATGGTAATTTTAAATAAATATATACAATTTGATTCATAATAGTTTCATTATTCATTTAATTGAAGTGTGGTTTATTCCTATAGGTCAAAAATGACTTATGGACCATTTTCCTATACTATCAAAACAATCAGAATGAATTTTCTCAGTTTTTAGTATGTTACATGTTCTTTTTACTAAAAATAGTGTCAATTTAAAATAAAAAGATACACTTTGATTCATACAGGTCACATCGTGTGTCATATTGAGGTGGGGTTTATTCCTTCACATTTCAAATGACTTATGGATCATCTCCCTAAAGTATGAAAACAACTGAATGCATTTTCATGATTTTGAATTGGCTAGTTTCTCTGATACCAACTATAATGACCTAAAAATTTCATAAATTGATATCAAATATGAGTAGATTAATATTCCTTATAGAAAATAAATAAATTAAAAATAAATATGAAACAATGCATTAATTATATGGGAACTTATTTTTCTGTGAAAACAACAAGATTACCTCAGGGATTGAGCAGACACATCGTTGTTTCTATTCCTATAAAGGCATGAAACATGGATATAAATCTTCTAAAATAAATAAACCCTGTAAGGAATAATGAAAATCTAATCAAAGTTTCATTATATAAATTTTCATTAAAATAGATATATTATATCATAACATTACCTTTATATATTTCCAAAGGGTTTATTTGGTCCAGATATAATCTAATAAAAAAACTAATGATTCTTTGTGCACTTTAATACTATTGGTTAACTACCACTTATCATAGTATCTGATCTAATCTTCCAATCCGGGGTCCTATTGATGCTCTCATCTGAGACCATCTCTATGATGAGATCATAGAGATGGTGTGATATGAGAGCATTAGGGGGAGGCCAAATCAGAATTTAATATCAGATTCTATGCTAAGAGGTAGTTAACCAACAATATTAAAGAATCCTTAGTTTTGTTATTAAATTTTTGAGTGATACAAAAAAATTTCTTCGAACACACTACATCAGTAGAAATAGTCTCATTAATGACCAAAATACAGAATGTAAATGATATATTCCACAATAGTTTAGGTATAGTGCTTTTGGAAACATGGACACATAAATAACTAGTTCATAGGAGTCTCTCACTAAGTTATTCTTTACTAGAAAGACAAATCATTTCTAAAACCACTCTTCATTACCAAATGATATGAAACATATGAAAGGGTGATCATAGATTCTCAATAAGTGTAAACCAGGGAGGTATCAATTATCATATAAGGATAACATAAGTAGTACGAATTCACCTTCATCCTATTTGTGTACAATATTCTATTAGGTATTCTGCCCAGTTTTTTCTAAACACAACTATATAATCTTGTGAATATGAGTTTTTATGACATTCATGGTAGTACTAAAAAATATAAACACACAAATGATGAATAAATATTTTAAATGAAATAGTAACTATTTTTGAAAATACCTCTTCAAGGATGCTAATTTTTGATGAAATACGATCTATTTCATAAATTTACAAACATAATAACCACCGTCCATTCCATTTTTTTGTTTTGGATGCTGTAGAAGCATCGATAAAAATAAGTAATTTTTTTTGATATGTGTTGGGATAGTGAAATATTATTATATATACCATGATAATTTTCCACTTGTATATATCGTCGACATTATTTTCATTAGGCCCTGGATTCATTCTATATAGTAGATTATATTGATGCACCACCCTATCATAACAGAATCCTCATTAAAAGATAATATAAATTATATAACTAGATGTTCAGTTCTGAAATGATGGATCTAGTGTATTAAAAATTGAAAAATTACATCATATATGGTCAGTTTGTTGGATATCCACGCATTGAATCTAGAAAATAAATATTTGGAGTATCTAAATTGACCGCAATGAACACCCAATGATCCCTAAAAATAGAAAAATTATAAGTGATGAAAGAAATGAAAATATATTTGACATGATTAAATTGTAGTGTTTTACCACTGCATCATTGGTATTAAAAATATTTTGTCATCAATAATTATTTTTAAAATGATTTGAGTTGGGATGACTTTATTTCACACTCTTTATCATCATTTATTTCTTCTTTTGAAGTGGTTATGTGAGGACTAATGAGTCCAAATTTGTGTTCATGGGGAAATCCCTTCAATTGTTTTTCATATATATATGCCTATGAAAAATATGAAATGTATTTATTCATGATTATCAAAGTATATCAACTTTTGTAAAATCAAACTATGAAAACGTACCTCATGTATACATTTACAACATTGGCGACCAGAAATTCATACTTGAGGATTTCATCTACATTTTCAGCACTAATGTAATCTGATTCTTCCCATCAATACACATTTTTTCCAAAATAAACTATGTGAGTATTATTATCTATCGAATTTGTATCCACATGAGCCTGCAATGATATTAAATGTGGATATAGAAAAGGAAGTGATAAAGTTCTCTTAGTATGTTATTTTGATCGGTTGGTTGATGCTTTAGATAGTTTTGACCCGATAATTCATTTCACCCACTTCTCTTTGTCGTTATGTAATAATATTCTTAGATTTAGACCTTTTTTCATTAAATGTGAAAGGTTCATCTTGAAAAATTAATTGGAAATGAATACCTCTTTATCAACATGTTTTTTACAAGAATTGATGGCCATTCTATGAATGTTACAACAACTTGTTCAACTGTATGAATGTTGTCGTCATCATATGGAACAGGTAGCTCATCCCTCGGATCATTAGCTACGTTAATCGACACTATTACATGACCTTTTGGAAGTGGTATTTTGTGTTTCATGTCATTATGCATATTGAACACCATATCTCTCGCTACAAGGCCATAGGTGGGAGTTGCTAGATATAAACCACAATCATTTTCACCCTATATAATATTAGTATAGGAAAGGTATCAGTGTCTATGTGATTCACATTTCATAGAAATAATTATTATAACATTTATTACCTTAGCTAGGTCAGGTTTTTGAGGGGAATCGCTCAGCTCAAAGTTGGTGTGGGTGGGCTAGGATCTTCACACACGTGTTGTTGTTGAAATATTTATTCTCTTTTCCTTCCCCCATCAAACTTGATACCATTTCTCTCTAGTATTTTAATTATTCTTGAAACATAGATATTGTTTCTTTAATCCTTTTCATTTACTTTGTTTGATCCTCTACCTATTTTTCTTTTTTGAAAATATGTTCGAGGTGTCACACCAAAACCTGCACTTCTAACATGGCCATACTGTTCTGGATACTTCAAGGTTGCTGAAAGTATGTATGCATCTCCTGCGGGTGTTATTGATTCCTGTGAATATGTTAAATAGAAAATACAGAAAAATATGTAGTCATTTTCATATAATTGCGATTTAAAGAAAATAAAATTTATATTATGTCATACTTACACTTGTTTCCCACACATTTTGTGTGTTTTCATCTCTCAGTATCCTCTCTTTATTTACACAAGCCTCCTTCCAAAGAACACAGAATGGGATGGAAGTGGATTTCAATTTCGATTCATAAATCTGCATATAAATAGATGAACATAGTTACAGTGTTTTTTATGTCACATAAAAGTATTACGTTAGATTTAAAATATGTAACATTTTTTCACAAGGGAAGTATACCCCATCCTTGCTTTAAGGTAGGGGTACACTTGTTTTCCTGCCCATTATTTATTTTCAACACTGAGCTGCAATTTCATTAATAAAAAACAGTCAATCAAAGTGATGAATACAAGAAATGTCATACAATGTATTACCATACACAATGTACCTAAAAATTCTAATCTGCACGACGGATGGTAAACACATCCCACGCTCTTTGGGATATCAAGTGTTCATAAAGATGAGGTGGGTGGGGCTTGATTTTCCCTTTAGCATCTTTATGATGAAAATTCATTAAAATTGTGTCGAAGCCTCTATGAGTCCTTCCTGCAACTCTTAATACATATTCCTTGTGTGGGGAATCTACTATAAATGCACTCTATAAGAGATGATAAAGAGTAAGTCAATTTTTTAGTATTTTATTTTGTTTTAATAAATTAATGAAATGATATCATAATGTTACCATAATCTCTTCCCACATTAGTTACTTAAACCCAGTGACAACATGGAGCCATGACTGTACATCAATCAAAACGTGTTTCTGAGGGAAAATTCCAATGTAGATATTAAACATGGATTTGTTGGGGTTAACATTCTAGCCTCAATAATTCCATCCCACCTCAAATTTGATTCCTTTTTCTTTTACCTGGAAGATTTTGGCCAACGCTATCAAACTAAAATGCTATTGTTTTTTTTCACCACCATGGTTTCATTGCCTACCATTTCATAAGCTTCGGCATCATCATTATCTTCCTTCAGAGCACTAGCATTGGATTTGGGAACAGTAGAAAGAGGTTGAGAAACCTGTTGTACCTCAACATTGGGACCAACAACAATAGGTTGAGAAACATGTTGTTGGTCTACACTGGGACTATCTGCAGCAGGTTGAGAGACCTATTGTTCCTTGAGATTAGGCACATCCACAGGTGTAGAAGTAATTATCTGTAGAAGTGGTTTAACATTTAATTTAGATTAAATATAATCAAAAATGAACAGATAATAAAATAACGTTACACAATGTATATTACAATAAAAAATAACTTAATTATTGAACTCTTTTTTTAAAGGCTGAAGAGATTTGAACCCTCTATTGAACATGTAAATCCCTTCACTGTGGTCTCCTATGACATAAAAAACACTGTATACATTGGGACCACTATAAAATTATTGAAAAGTCTCAATGAAAGTGTCATCCTCCATTGAACTTTCATCTGACCCTTCAGTTGTTTTGGTCGATAACAGAACAATTGACCAGTTTTGGTTTGCGGGATATGGATCATAAAATACTTGTACTCCTGATGATGCCATTATAAACGGTTCGTATTTCTCCCCTTTCTTACTGAAATAAAAGTTCATGAATCCCAATCCATCTATTTTAATAGCACTCCAGTTATCTACCAACTTACATTGAAAAATTGGCACTTGGAGTTTCGTATAATTCAACTCCCATATTTGTTTGATGATTACAAAGCACGAAATATTCCCATAAATTGGATTTCTATCCTTAGAACCAGAAACATGAATCGATTCATCCACAAGTGTAACCCCACTATTTTACATGGTACTGTCTTCATCATGTTCATTAGTAAAGAATGTATAAACATTAACAATATAAAAATTGTATGATAATACACACAATATTGGTCCCCTGGCTAGCCATCACAGTTGTTCTAAAATTGATTCAGGATTTTCATCTAAATTCATTAAAATATGGCCCTAAAAACTTCCTATAAACTATGGATTATGTGTATCTAATATCCATTTTAATCCCTATATGGGTTCAAATTCCAAAGAATTTCTTTTTGTGTTTAAACATATAGGTCAACATTGAAACTATTATGCAAAATGTAAAGGTGGGCCTACTCCCGATATGTAATATTTGTTGTGACAACCTATCTTCCAGGAATTCATTCACCCTCAAGACACCTAGTGCAATGAGATTTTGGTAGGACAATGTTTTCCACAACAGTTCGGTATTCGGTATAGAATTAAATTGTTTCCTGAACAATAAATCACTCCACAATATAACCCTCTAGATGACTTTGATTTTTGGTATACCCTTTTAAAATCTTCATACATAGTTCAATGGGGTACATCCTTCTATAATGTACTAGACCACATAGTCGTATCTCTCTCACCAAATGAACCATAAAATGAACCATCATATCCAAGAATATTGGTGGGAAGAACATTTCCAATTCACATAATGTTACCGAAATTTCTCTTTCCATAGTTGGAAATTTCACCGGGACTATAAATTCGCCGCATATGGCTTTGAAGAAGAAATAGATGTTTGTTAATGTATGTGTAAATTCTTGGGAAAAATAAAACTTAAAGCTATAGGAATTAGATATTGCATCAAAACAAGATAGTCATGTGATTCCAGACCCTTTAACTTTAAATTTCTCATTGACATGATGTTCTTAATATTTGATTAATACCCCTCAGTAACCTTTACGTCATTTGAGAAGTTGCAAAACTGATATCTCTCCTTCCTGGAAAGAGTGTAAGTAGTAGGAAGAATAAATTTTCGTTTTTCACCCTTCACTGGTGACAACAATTCTCATATTACCATCTCAACCAGGCCCATCCTAGCCTTAATTCCATCCTTTATTTTTTCAGCTACATTTAGAATCATGCTGATGAAACTATCTGATACATTTTTTCCAACATGCATAACATCGAGAAAATGTCTAACATACAGAGAATTCTAGTATGGTAATTCAAAATAAACTGATCCCTTTTTCTAACTGGTTTTCGTAAGGTTTTTCAAAAACGGTTTACCAAAAGTAGTGTCCACATCTTTTACTTTCTCAAAAAATTGATCACATGTTAGTAAAGACGGTGATGTACATTCTTCTAAACTTCCATCGAATTATGTCATCCAAGATCGGTACTTAATCCATTGTGGTAGAAATACGCGATGTCCTAGAAACACGGTTTTAGATGAATGTTTCAACCTAATTGACTATGTACCTTGTTCTCAAATGGGACACCCTTGAGCTCCTTTAATGATATATCCTGAAAAATTTCCAAAACCAGGAAATTCATTTATCGTCCCATACAACATGGCTTTCAAAGTGATATCTTCACTTTTTTAAGCATCATACAACGTAACACCTGAATCCCAAAATAATTTCAAATCCTTGATCAATGGATCCAAATAAACATCAATATCATTACCCGGTTTTTTGGTCCTAATATAAGCATATATAACATGATGAATTTTTTTGTCATACATAACCACAATAGTAAGTTATAATTTACCAACATAATCAACCATATATTTTGACTACTGCTTTGAAAACCAAAAGGATTCACTCCATCTGTAGATAATGCCAGACGAAGGTTTCTCGAATTGTTTCTAAATCCAGGATACACATTATTAATTCTATTCCATTGAGGAGAGTCTACTGGGTGATGTAGTTTCCCATCTTTAATTCTTGTATCTTCACACAATGTCAATTGTACTAAAGTCTCCTCACTTCCATATGGATGCCTAAACCTTGGAATGATTGGAAAGTACCATAAAACTTTTGTAGGAATTGATTCATATTTCTTATACCAAGAAGTACCACACTTTGGGGATTTTTTATGTGATTTGTGGTCCTTGAAAAACAATATAAAATAATTCGGAGAAGATTGTATTATTTTAAAGATCATACCCATCGAATGTAGCATTTTTTGGGCATCATATGTTTGGCTCGAGAGCTCATTATCTTCTGGGAGCATGTAATTCAGGAGACCAAGTAGTTCCGTAAAACTTGCATCACTCCACCCATTTACTACTTTCAAATTATACAACTTCAGTTCAACTGAAAATGTTGTATATTTAGTGAAACCATCATAAAATGACATCTTTTCACAACTCTTTAACTTCTCAACCAATTTTGGGAAATCACGAAGTTCATCTTAAACTGTCCTTGTAATTTCCTAAATACGATATTCATCATAATTAACATATGTAATCACATCCTCCATATGATCATATTCATTGATCACTCTTGTAATCATATAAGATGATATATAAAATGAAATGCAATCCCAGACAATACCTACATTAATTTTTTCCTAATGTTTATTCCAACATGTATAACTTCAATCTATTTTGTGATAGATCATGTGTTCTTCCAACTCCTCTGGACTAATTTTTCTTGAATAATAACAACATAAACACAGAAAATGGATTTGATAAGGGTCATATGCATGATCAATTTCAAAATTGATAAAATCTTTTACTCCATATTCATACTCTTTTGTCAACTGATTGGAATTCATCCATTAATTATTCATATTCATCCTATTTGATTCAATAATATTAATATTTATCAAAATAATTACACAAAATATGTTCAACTAGGGTCATAATCCAACTATAATCAATGGAACTAGATTTAGTAAATAATACCCTTACCTCTCCATGCATTACTCTCGACCAAACTAGATCACACCCATCTTACCAACCACCAGATCAATGGAACTAGATATGAGAAACCCTTGCACTAGAATTTTTTAGTATCCCATATGTGATCTATATGAATTTTTGTAAACTCGTTTTTTTGTGTTTCACTAGAAACATAATGTCTCGAGTCAAGAACTGTGGCACTAAACTAATAGATGGAATGATTTTCAATAGAGTTCTTGTGGGTGGAAGGATTCATTACATGTATTGTTATGGTAATTTACTAGGGTTTCTATAAAGTGTCTAATAGAGTTCTCTAGTAAAGTGGTTTTATAAGATTTAGTGGACTTGCACTAGTAAAAAAGTGGTGGTGACATTGAAATTAGTAAGATTTGTATTGATATTTAACGGTGGAGGAAATACAACATGGAAAACAAATGGCATACCAATCATGCCAAAAACTGAAACACCATACAAACACACAAAATTTCTCATAATCACAACATGATACAAACCAAACAAACACAATTTTAGATTTTACAAAGCTTTCCTTATTTAATTATATTTTTTAATTGATGGGTTATCACAAAAGTTTTATTATTCTGGGGCATTGATTTATTAGACATGTAAATGTAAATTTCTAATTTTTATATTCAAATGTTCAACAGGAACCAACCAACATTCAATTCATTTAGTTTGCAAACAAGGACCACCAATGTCCACAATTGTCAGCGGGGTGTTTAGCCATACATTTCACAACATAACCATCAATATCAAATATTAATAAAATGAAAAAATAGGAAAATGATGAGTAAGAAGAGAAAACTCACCGTGAAGCTGTCATTCAGTGTGTGACAGAGGTGCATTCATGGTAGTGGAGAGGCTCATGGTAGAGGAGATTTCCAACTTAAAATAAAACATAAAATGAGAAACCATTTGTTATACCTATCCAAAATAGGTCCAATGATATTTAGGAATATAACATGTTTGGTTAACCAGTTTTATTTGTAAATAGTGGGATTTAATTTTCCATCTATGATATCTCCTTCTTGTTTATTTATTTTTTATGTATCTACTATTTTCCTAGATGTTCAACTTATGAATAAGACAAGTCTGGTATTTAGAAGAAAGATAAATATTAATTTACTATAATTTAGGGGTAAACTATTACACATTAATTGTATATTTTTCCTAGAGGATCATTACTATAACATAGGGATCATGAACGCCTCTTAGGATAGTGGAAATTCAGTCTAGTTATTGGTTATGATAACAGCCTAGGCCATATCATTACATTTGAAATTGTAACTGACCCATGTCCATTTAAATATAGGATTGGGGGGGGGGGGGGGTCACACACTAATATATTCCTAACTCCACTAGAGTTCCTATGGGGGTGGGTTCTGATAGTATCATATCTGATAAATCTTTTATAGATTGGACATTAGGGTAGTCACTACTAAGGATTTCCTCATTTGTATGGTAGTAATGTTTGTTGAACCTAGTGTGTGAAATAGACACCAGAAACTTGTAAGTGATTAAAAATTTTGTGATGAATTTATAACCTATGGAAAAATATATAGGAAATATCTTACAAACCTCATTAAATCATAATAGGTTTGGTCTCATTCATCATATAGTTACATCTGATGTGGATTGTGTAAATGATAAGATTGTGGGGGGGGGGTGGATGATGTGGATATGTTGATGGAAATGATGATGTGGCGGTGTGTTTAAATATTAATTTTATATTTTTCATTAGAATGAGGTTTGTTTAAGTAATTATATTTAGGTCGGTTGTGTTATCCCATCATGAGTTTGAATAAGAAGAGGCGCATCAAGCATCCATGTATCAAATGGACTTAATCCGAAAGGACTTAAATATAAGTGAGACTAAGACATGAATCACAATAAAACACATAGGAAACCTGGAAAAAAATGAATCACAACAAAACACATATGTAAATGCCATAATGGGTCCCAAATGAGAAAGAAATATGACACAAAGGAGATGGACACACCACAAGGGTTCCTGGTAAAAACAAATCTAGAATCTATGTGTGAGGTCAAAAATGAGATCATATAATCTAGGGGAAAGAGACTATGATGCATTGGTCATCAATACACCATAATCTCTAATCCCTCACACATCAAATGTCATCATTTGATTCAACCTAAAATGGGTGAAAATGAGAAACAAGAAAAATGTAGAAAATAGGGAATATTAGCTTAACCAAGTAGAACACTATATGACAACAAAAAAACTAAAATAGAAGGAATAAGAGAGGTAAAATTATCCTAGATTCTCTAATACTAGTGATAAAAGATGAAACATACACCGAGTGAGGGAGATCCACCCAAGAAGAGAGGAGGGGGAGGGTGGCGTAGTTTAGAGGAGTTATGGACGAGAAAAGGGAAAAAATCCAGTAAAATATAAAAGGTCCATATGGGAATTTTTGTAAAACATAAAATTTTAAAGGGATTTAAGGCTTGTCTATATGGTTCTTAAAACCATGTGCAAACTATACAGTCTTCACTATCTAGGAAACACAATTTCACATGATTAATGCACATGGTTTAAAAAACAGTGTTCAAACCATGAGAAATTCCTTTAAAATTTATCAATTTTTTTATGATTTTATAAAGCCCCTCACATGATTTAAACAAAGTTGTTCCTATGAAAATCAATCTTCACTATTGTGGTGCATGGTTATCAGTAATCATGGGCAAACCATGCTCCCATGGCTGCTACCCCAAAACCATAATCTCAACTCTAAAAGATTCTATGACTTGTTTAAGATCCTGAGACACATCTCGAGCCTCCAAATATATAAAAAACTCTTTTAATATGTCCCAAATTTTAGGTTATATATCCAACCCTCATTTTTAAAAATGGTTTGTCCACTAATTGAAAAAAAATCCATCTCCTCCTAAAAATTCAAATGTCAATATGGATGAGGCATTACAAACTCTCCACCATTTTTCTTATCATACTCGATATGTCTTAGTGGTAATCCTATTGAATCACCAATATCGGTTATCTATTTGGAGTAAAAAAAACTCTTTCTATTCCTGAACTCCCAACACGATTTCAAATCGCAGCACCCAACCTAAGACAGAATGACACATTATCTGGAGCCAATACTCATAACCATAACTGAGATGATGAGATGGTACTTACTTAAGCTCGCCCATCTTAAGAAAATATCATGTTAATGCTTATTCAATAACCCAGTCTAAGAAACTCACCACTATTATACTTAACTCATGAAATCCAATTTCGATCCATGGCGCCTCCCACCTATAAATTTAATTACCAAAATCCATTTTCAAGTTTTTAATAACACAACTAGTTCGACTTTCAATGAAAATTACCCAAACGGACATGATAATTACAGTACAATGTTGGTCTTATCCTTTATTCCCAAATTTCTGAACTCCACAGATACAACTCCCCCATCCATGTACAACCAAAACACAAATATTTTCCTTTTAAATCCTCATATAGATCTATAAACATATCATTACAAACAATATTAAATAATCAATCCATGTGTCAAAATAATTACATATAACATCACATGATATCATAAGTCGAACATCCTCTACCGGAACTACCTCAAAAGGGTTGGAAGCCACTAAAATGTTATCTCACTTTCTAATCTAAATTACTAACTCTGAAGAAATACAAAAACCTTCCAAGGATACACATTATAGTCTGAACCAATCATCATATTTAATTTTACAATTAAAACCCCAGATAACCAAACTAAATAATTATCGACATCCACCACTAATATTACATTAATAAATAGAGCATGATTCCATTCTTGTCGAGGGAATCCCATTATCATATTAATATATAATGGTCAAATCTGACCCTTTATGTGATTCCACAGTCAAACACTGACCCAATTAAACAATAAATTATGATATTACCTAAGAACTAGCATGAATCCAATAGAGTCCTTCCTAGACCATTCCATCTATCTCCAACTCAAAATATCATCTCAGACTCTAATCATCACAAAAAAAACATCCTATGGGATTCCAAAAGGAATCCATATTTTATATAAAACACATGCGCAACAGTATCTAGTTCTTTAAAGGTGATCCAAAGACTTTCTCTTCACACAACTTCCAATCTAATGTAGAAGAGTAAAAAAACATTACATAAGAGACTCACTGGGGGGAATCCATGCGCTATAGAGGAGGAGGATTGGATGGTCGTCAAATGAGGAGGGTGTGCCGGAGTAGGTCACGTGGACAAGGGGGCCATGCAAGGAAGAGGAGGAGGAGGAGGAGGAGGAGGAGGCGACAGCTGCGATGAAGGAGGATAAGTTGGTAGCCAGAGGATTAGGAGCCCGAGGTGGAGGAGGAGGAGGAGGAGAAGGGTTGTGGAGGAGGAGGAGGAGAAGGTAGCGGTGAAGGAGGAGGAAGAGGATGGTTGAGGCTGAGGAGTAGGAGAAGGAAACGAAGACGAAGGAGGAGGAGGAGGAGGGGTTGCAGTGGAAAAGGGGTCGATGGCACAAGGTTCAGCTTCCGTGAAGTCTTGAAAGGGTTCAAGGGAGGAGGAGCCTCTTAGGGATCTTTTATAAAAATCATTGGAACCTTTATCAGTGCTAGTTAAAAGCACTGATAACGGTATGTTTTATCAGTACTATAATAAACAACGCTGATAAAACATACCTTTATCGGCGCTAAAATTATAGCGCTGATAAATAGGTATTTTATCAGCTCCTTATTAGCGTAGATAAAGATAGAAATTTATCACGGCTAAAAAATCACTGATAAAATACTTATTTATTAGCACTAAAAAAATGCTGATAAAGGTGTAATTTTAATAATTTATTTATGTTGTTATATATTTATTTAAAATGATATATTGGATATATATATATATATATATATATTTACTAATAATTATAACTATAAATAATTTATATCTATAAATATTGGTATATAATTGTTAATATATATATATATTAATAAAATTATAATTACAAATGTATTTGAAAAGTATTTATATATATCATTAAAAATTTAATAATATATATTTATTATTTAAATATATTTAATTTAATTTTATAAGTACATTTTTTAGATCATATATCGTTCATATGGTTATAAATTAATCAATATACCACATCAATGGACAACGAGATGTAATGTATAAATGAACATTCATGCATATGACACATAACATATATGCATGATCAATATATTAGTTGACAAAATTTATTAAAAAACACATATATATTCAATATTTTTAATTAAAAATATATATTAAAAACTATTATATATTTATAAATAAAATAATTAAAAAATATATATTAAATATAATAAATATAATAAATACAATGAATTAAATTAATAAATCTAATCAATCCAATAAATCTAATAAATATCTAATAAATCTAAGAAATCTAATAAATATATTTAGTATTTAATGTAATTTATTATAATATTATAATTATTTAATTATATATATATACATATATAATTGTAATAATACATTTTTCAATTAAAACATTATATATGTATTTTTGAATTATTAAAAAATATATATTAATTATAAAAATTTGTTTTTTATTTAATGTATACGAATAAAAATTATTTTTGAATATGAATATAATAATTTTATATAAATTAATAATAAAAACTTTTATAAGCCCTGATAAAGGACCACCCCTTTATCAGTGCTTTCTGTTTAGTGGTGACAAAAGATAGCACTTCCCTTGCCATTTTTTGGGCTAGTGAGTGCACCCAGGGGAGAGCCTAACTCAAACTTGCTGGAAAATAAACTACCAGGTTGTATCTCTAATTTAACACTATTTATCATTACATATTTTTTTTATTCTGTTGGAACATTAAATGAGAAGTTTTTAATGAGTGCAAGGGAAATGCAAACATATTAGAATACTTTTTAGTGTATATTTGTAGTTAATCTTTTAAAATATATAAATAAAAAATTTTGTTCACTATTTTTAATGTGTATAAAAAAACAAACAAAAATGTCAAAATATAAAAAAATTATTTTTTATTTTTTAAATGTTATGAAAAAAACCTTATTCTATTTTCAATATATTTTTGTATTTAAAGAAACAAAAAAAAAAGAAATACAAAAAATATTAATATATATATATATAATATAGGATTTTTTTCCTTAAAAAAATATAGTTATGTAAATACGGTATTATAAATATACCTTTGTATATTTTTTTTTTATTTTTCATCATTTTCTTGAACCTCAATTTTTCCTTACCATAATTGAATTTCTGTACTAGATTTTAGGGAATTCATTGTTTTTGAATCTATAATACTTAACTGATGTATGAGTGAATTAATCACTATTTTATGGAAATTTGGTCATTGAATTAGGGTATGGAGTGTGGCTGAGCAGAATTGAATGAAATCAATCTGATAACATTATGCTACTATATTTTGAACTAAATCTAAGTAACTTAAACTCTGTGAGACATAACACCTTAGAGATCCAACATAAATGAAAACGAGACAAGTCTTTTGAACCTATAATACACATTGGAAATTAGGAACCCACAATGGATCTATAAGACAAGGGGCACTGGGTGTGTCTCTATAATTAAATAAATCCATCCAAATAAGTGATATGCACTATGCTTTGCACAGAATTATGGTTGGGAAAAATAAATTAGATAAATGCACCATGTAAAAAATGAGTCCATTTAGGTGAGGGGAATATTGAACCCATATAAATAGGGGTAATTGACTTATAGAACATTCATTTAAGTTGTATCAACTAATTTGAACATCAAGCAGTGGTTTAAGAAACATAAGAAAGAGGGATGAATAAGTGTGTTTTTGTTAAAACTTTTCTTTCACTCAACTCTAATTCAATCTAATCCAATCCTAAATCCTTGGATTAAATTGAAGTAATGTAGTGACTTGATTCACATATGAGGCATGATAATTTTCGCAGTGGAAGAATATATGATTTGCTTCTTTCCTGGCTATTAATTTCAATCTAGGTAGGATGATGCATTTTCTTTTTCTTCTCAAATAAATTGAACTTCAGTGATCAGTTTCATGGGAGTGCAATAGAATAACTCTGGGGAGTGATGTGAGCTATAATTTTCCATATTTTTATCTATTATTCATTGACCCCCCCAATTTATTCCAATTCATGGGTAAAACAATTGGTTTTGTGAGTTTTATTAATTCTTTACTTAACTGTTAAATGGATCAAACTATTTCTTTTATTGCAATATTCATATATGGAATTAATTTTTCAAATCCATATAGTTAATTTAAATTTATAAAAGGATAAAATATAAATTTAATTGGTTTATCATTGATTGAAATTTATTAAATAAAAACAATACACTGAATGATATTATTTTCAAATGGAGGTGGGCGAAAAATTACAATTTAAAGACCCATAAATTTCAAGGAAATTTTTTTTTCTTAATTTTCTTTGGAATTTTACAAGAGCGCAGTTTCTGACGGCACCTGATTCCGAAGCCCGGTGTGCCCGGAATCATTTTCCGAAGATTGGCTCGGGTACGTTCAGTGAACGGGCGAGCGAGTTTTTCTAACTTTTGAACCGGTGCCCGGAATCGAATTCTGAGGGCATCGATGAAATCGCAGCACCGGTTTTCGCTTAGAAACGCCTCTTCCGGAGTTGCGTTTGCTCGGGTGTGGTTTTTAATTTTCGGGCTTAAAGTTAAGAAATAAAATAATTTTGCGACAACTTTATTTTATTTCACTTAAGCCACTTGGAAGCCACTTGAAGCCACTTAAAGGCGGCTTGAACTAAGTTGAACTGGATAGGATGCTATCCAGAAATATCCTACCCCCTTGGTAGGATATTTGTGAGGAGGGGCCCGCATGAGCCCCGCCTTTTCTTTCCGCTAATAAACGCACCCGTGAAAACCCGTCTTAATGAAAGTCAACCGACGCGTTTTCTAAATTCTTAACAGACCATTTAATTGGGCGGTTTATTTCGTGAATTAAATGGCCTGTTTCTTTCATTGAATTAATTCAAAGAATTAATTCAATCGTTTCTTAACCTGTTTTCGTGTGTTGGCATATTAATAAAATAAGACCAACCTAAAATCTTTGGGGAAAAATTTGAGAGGATTCTTGTTTCTTCTTCTCCCTCGCGAAGAACGCGAAGAACGCCGAACCTGGAAATCAACGACGCTTCTGTCCGAGACGTTCTTCCACGCTCCGATCTCTGATCACCGACCATTTGAGCTCGCCGACTCAACACCGGATTCCGCGACGACGCAACACCTCCCCGCGACGACGCGACGATCCCTCTCTTCCGCGACGATCTTTTCCGCGAAGAACGCCCGCGCGTGACGATCGATGAGGTAAGGATTTTATAATTTTGGAATACCCATTTTTGTTATTCCCGTGAGCATTCTTTAAAAATTAAAGAACCGGAATCAAAGAAACAATTTTATTTTTTAAAAATTGTTGGTTCATGTGTAGAATATTCTATTAAATTTCTCCCGGTTGTTTATCTCTAACGCGGAGGGTGCGGGCCAAACGAACACGGCCCGACGACCCTCCGCCGTTCTTCGTTTTGTGCGGATTTGACGGACGATGACGGAACGTGCCGCAGCGGACGTTTGACGATTCCGCAGTAAAGAACGGATCCCGGGAGGAGCAATGGCGCAGACGGGAAGGAAAACGGGCCACCGGAGCGACGCCGGCGGCCGGAGGCGGTGGCGCCCCGGCGCGCCGCCGGACGAGGCCGCCGCGGCTGAAGCCGCGGCGGCGACGACCAACGGACCCGCAGCCTCGCGGGTCCGGTTCGCCCAGGCGGGACGTGGCAGAGCCGCGTCTGCGGTTCACCAGCGCGGCCCACGCGGGCCGCGGTATTCCTCAGGTCGCGGGTCAACGCCCGCGGCGCCTGCCGCTCGGCCGAGCCGGACTGGCCCTGGCCGGGCCGGCCCGGGCCAACCGGGTCGGACCCGGGTCGGGTCGACCAGGTTCGGGCCGACCCAGGGGGGGTCGGGCCGGGTCGGCCCGGACCCGTCCCCCCTTCTTCGGACGTCTTCGTTCAAATGGCCGTATCTTGAGCTATGGGCCTCCAAACGACTCGCCGTCAGCGGCAACGCGATCCTTGGATCGAGACGGTCGTTTCGGTATATCGCACTCGAGGTTTCGGAATACTTTGGGTTCGGCCAGGTTGGTTCGTACACGACACCAACCGGGCCCTTGGAGCGGAAACGCTCATATCTTGAGCTACAGACGTCCGATTGACGTGCCGTCAGCTTTGTTGATTTCCTCTAAGTGAGATGGATCTTTTGGCATACTACGCCCGAGGTTTGGACTCAGGTGGAGTACGTTCAGGTTGGTTTTGCCTTAAAAACCAACCTGGCCCCTCGGACGAAAATGCCAATAACTCTCAGACCGGGCGTCCGATTGACGCGCCGTCTGCGACATTGAGTTCCTGTTGTCAATACGGAACTTTTGGATACATCAACTTCGGACTTTGTGTCAGTTGATGTATCAGCCTCTCGGCTCGTGGAGCGGACCCTCCCGAACGAGCTTGCTGTGTGCGGGAACCCTAGTGCTGGCTGCGACTGCTACTTCAACAGCGACGACCGTGCAGAGATCCTCAGTGGACTGCAGCGACGACTGTGCAGAGATCCTCCGTGGACTTCGATGACAACGGTGTAGAGATCCTCAGTAGACTGCGGCGACGACTGTGCAGAGATCCTCAGCGGACTGCGATGACTACTGCACTCAGCGATCCTATGTGGATCAGTGCTACAGGTCCTACGTGGGCCCGGTCCTGTGTGGGACCGATCCTGTGTGGGTCCGATCCTCTGTGGGTCAACACTCAGCAGTTTTGTGTGAGCCAAATCCTACAGGTCCTGCGTGGGCCCGATCCTGTGTGGGTCCGATCCTGTGTGGGTCACTGCGAGGTTAGTACCTATCGATCCTTCATGGGTCCAACGACTTAGATGGTTCAGTGATCATCTTTATCGTCATCCGAAGAAATATACCTGTGTGAGCTGAATCTTGTGTTTCTCTCCTTTTTGGATTGTGTTGAGTTATCCTGTGTGGATTTACTGTTTACTCTCCTTTGTGGATTGTGTTATTCTATCCTGTGTGGGTATGCGTTTTACTTTCCTGTGTGGACTGGGTTATGCTAGGGCTCGGACGTTGGAGTCGATCGGGGAATTGATGACTTAGGTATATGTATGGGCATATACCTAAGCCGTGTCAGATGTTACTTCGTGATTGTATCTCTCCTTCGTGACTTATCCTTTGTGGATTTCGGGAGACCTTCGGGGGTCTCGGGGTCCCTACTGAGTTGCTTATACTCACCCCTGCACGGGATATGCCCGCACTTCGTGGTGTTGGTTGCAGACGACGGACAGCGCTGATCGTGGAGGAGGCGTGCGGAGCAGGACAGTACCTGGAGGTGGACCACGGGGCGGGACGTACTCGGAGCAGTTCGGTGGACCCGAGGAGCAGTGGAGGCTATCTGTACCCACCCTTCAGGTGGGACTTCCAGAGGATGGCTCGACGCTGCAGTTTTTCCTTTCAGTTGTTTTTTTCCTTTTAGTTGTACTTTACAGTTGGGCTTGTATTTCCGGCCCCTTTTACTTTCAGCACAACTTGTACAGTTTTTTATACTTAGTGTTTACATTTCCTCCTGCTTACTCTGTGGTGCTTGTTTACTTTTCAAAGGCAATGCCTTCCCTTTTTGTTGGGATTTACGCCTTGGTGCTAGTTGCCAGCCCCTGGCCTATGGAAGGCGGTCTTGGGGTAGTCACGGCACGGGCCCCGAGGGCGGGTCGTGACAAATTGGTATCAGAGGTGGTCGGTTCTACCGCAGACTCTGATCTTTCTTCTATGTGAAGCAATAGTGTTTAGCGTATTGAGTGTGGTTATCAGTTCAGGGAGTCCAGTGTTGGTGTGGCGGCCGACGTATCCATACACCAGGACCCTGACTTCTAATTCCCGACTTAATGCATGAAAACATTGATTGCATGTGTGTTTCAAGTTTTCTTTGTGATTACTTGTGTTAGCTCACCAGGTATACTGTTCTGACCATGGTGCACTTGTTTCCTTTTCAGGATGGCACGACGACAGCAGCCAGCTAGGGTTCCTAGAGTAGGGCGTGACGACAGCCTGCCGAGCGACGAGGCCTCGGTACAGGGCCCGTTGACAGCAGAGGCACCGGTGGTACCTTTACCCGCCGAGCCCCCGATGCTTCCAGCACTGGCAGGTGATGACGCACGACGCCTCGGAGCTCTGCACGAGTTCCAGCGCCAGCGACCACCCAGGTTCCGTGGGGAGTCGGACCCTCAGGCAGCCGAGGACTGGCTGGAGGCGGTCGTCCGAGTTTTCAGGCTAGTGAGGACACCAGCAGACCTCATGGTGATCCTCGCGGCGAGCCTACTGCACGCAGCAGCCAGACGCTGGTGGAGCCTGATGCTCCAGGTACACGATGAGGCCACCCTCATCTGGACGGACTTCGAGAGACTCTTCCGCTCAGAGTTCGTCCCGGCCACCCTCCGTGCGGTGCGCATCCAGGAGCTTCTTCAGCTGCGGCAGGGCAGCTTGACGGTCGCTCAGTACGCGGCGAGGTTCACCGACCAATCTCGCTACTCGACAGACATGGTACGGGACCCCTTCTTCCGGGCCCGGACCTTCGAGCAGGGATTGAGACACGAGATCAGGGCATCGCTGATCTCCCTCAGCATCCCGACCCAGGCTGGAGTACTGGAGCGAGCCCTCCTGATCGAGAGCTTCCTGGCTGAGTCCACAGCGAGACCCACCGCAGGGCGGCAGATAGCGGAGTCTTTGGCAGCTGGTAGCCGGCGGATGACTCAGGGTTCCAGGCAGACCAGACCATCCGGCAGGCGACCTCGGGACACTGGCTCAGCAGTGCAGGGCACCCAGCCGGAGCCAGTTTTCCGAGAGGCAGGCAGTGCTACGAGTGCGGCGGGCGGGGCCACATGTCTCGTGACTGCCCGACCCGTCATACCAAGGGTCAGCAGACGGTGGAGGGACCACCCAGGCAGAGGAAGAGGGTCGACCGTGGCGGTCCGCAGGGAGGAGGCGGACGAGGCAGAGGAGCTGGCCGAGCTGCAGGTGGTGGGCGACGCTTTGAGGCTCTTCCACCACCACCACCAGGAGGCCCGCCCCGACCACAGGGAGCTGGCGGGCAGAGACAGGCTCAGCTCCAGGCAGCGGAGGCCTACGACCACGGTGCGCTGGAGATGATTCGAGGTATGATCTGTGTCTATTCCACCCTTGCTGCAGTTCTGATAGACACAAGAGCGAGTCACTCTTTCATAGCCACTGCCCTTGTTCGGAGCTCAGAGATTCCGACAGAGCCGTTGGCTCGATCCTTACGGCTAGAGACTCCTACGGGAGCAGACTCGACGATTACGCACTGGTGCCAGCAGTGTGAGCTTACTCTAGGAGGCGAGAGATTCGGCTGGTATCTTCCTGTAGCGGCGTCGAGGCCTTACGACGTCATCATGGGCATGGATTGGTTATCTACGGTCCAGGATCAGATTGACTGCATTAGGCGTATGGTGCGATGTGTGCGCACCGACGGAAGCAGGTTCGCTTTCACCGGAGGGAAGGGAGCCTTAGCAGCACAGGATAGACTCACGCAGAGGAGAGGTCAGCCCATCACTCATCAGTTGGCTAGCCTCATCCTGGGAGCAGTTGACGTGTGGAGTCCCAGTTTTCCTGCAGTGGTGGATCAGTACGCGGACGTCTTTCCCGACGACGTTCCAGGACTACCTCCTCGCAGAGAGGTAGACTTTTATATTGACCTGTACCCCGGGACAGCCCCGATATCTACTCCAGCGTATCGGATGGCCCCCGCTGATCTTCGAGAGCTGTGAGTACAGTTGGAGGACTTGCAGGGCAAGGGGTTCATCCGACCCAGTGTTTCGCCCTGGGCTTCCCCGATTTTGTTCACCAAGAAGGCAGACGGGAGCTTGCGACTATGTGTTGATTATCGTCACCTGAATCAGGTGACAGTGAGGAACAAGTATCCGCTACCCAGGATTGATGACCTCTTCGACCAGCTCAAGGAAGCACAGTGGTTCTCGAAGATAGACCTCAGGTCAGGCTATCATCAGCTTAGAGTTCGAGACGAGGATGTGCAGAAGACGGCCTTCAGGTGTCGGTATGGCCACTATGAGTTCTTGGTTATGCCTTTCGGCGTGACCAATGCTCCAGCAGTGTTCATGAGCCTCATGAACAGGATCTTCCAGCCATACCTCGATCGATTTGTCATGGTCTTCATCGACGACATTTTGGTGTACTCGACGACGGAGGAGGAGCATGCCTACCACCTGCGTGTTGTACTAGACACACTCCGAGAGCACCAGTTTTATGGAAAGCTCTCGAAGTGTCAGTTCTTGTTATGTGAGGTCCACTTCTTGGGGCACGTCATTTCTGAGGCGGGAGTTGCAGTGGATCCCACGAAGATCGAGGCAGTGCTAGCTTGGGATCCACCCAAGAGCGTGACAGAGGTGCGGAGTTTCTTGGGCCTAGCCGGATACTATCGGAGATTTGTGCCGGACTTCTCCAGATTTGCGGCCCCACTCTCAGCGTTGACAAAGAAGGGGAAACCCTTCGTGTGGTCAGACAGATGTCAGCAGAGCTTCCATGAGCTAAGGCAGAGGTTGACCAGCGCACCTATCTTGAGCTTGCCTGAGGAGGGAGTTGGATACGTAGTCTACTGCGATCCATCAGGGACCGGACTCGGGTGTGTCCTGATGCAGGAGCGGGCCGTGATTGCCTACGGATCACGTCAGTTGAGGCCTCATGAGTAGAACTACGCTACCCATGACTTGGAGTTGTCAGCAGTGGTCTTTGCCCTGAAGACATAGCGACACTATCTGATGGGCGAGCGCTTCACGGTCTTTTCTGACCACCAGAGTCTCAGGTACATCTTCTCTCAGAAGGACCTGATCCTGAGACAGTGGCGATGGCTCGAGTTCCTCTAGGACTATGACTTTGAGAAAGTCTATACTCCTGGGAAGGGGAATGTGGTGGCTGATGCACTCAGCAGGAGGAAGGGCATCCAGCTACTTGAGGAGGCGATAGAGCAGCTAGCCGCTTTGTAGATATCCTTCGTGGATAGAGACGGAGCAGCCTTCCTTCAGTCTCTCACAGTCTCTCCTCCACTTCTCCAGCGGGTCAGAGAGGCCCAGCATGGGGACGTTGACTGTGAGACACGGCGTGCACAGATATCCTCGGAACAGGCACCTGATGGTTTCTCCCTTGGAGCGGAGCACGATGTCCTTTTCAGAGGACGTACCTTGGTACCAGTCGCTTTACGAGAGGAGGTGCTGAGAGCGTATCACACTTCTCCTTTGGCGGTACATCCTGGAGTGGCGAAGATGTACCAGGATCTCAGACGACAGCACTGGTGGCCGGGCATGAAGAAGGCTGTGGCAGAGTTCGTTTCACGGTGCCTCACCTGCCAGCAGGTAAAGGCAGAGCATCATGTACCAGCAGGTTTGGTACAGCCCTTGGAGGTCCCGGAGTGGAAGTGGGACGGGATATCAATGGACTTTGTGACTGGACTTCCACGTACTTCCAGAGGTCACGACTCCATTTGGGTGATTGTTGACCGACTCACCAAGTCGGCACACTTCTTACCCATCCGAGAGCAGGGATCAGTGGAGAGCTTGGGGCGTCTCTACGTTCATGAGAATGTACGACTTCACGGTGTGCCATCGACTATCGTCTCCGATCGGGACGCTCGTTTTACTTCCCGGCTTTGGAAGGGGTTGTAGGAGGCGTTGGGGACGCGACTACGTCTGAGCACCGCCTTTCACCCTCAGACGGATGGTCAGACGGAGAGGACTATTCAGGCTCTCGAGGATATGATCTGCGCATGTGTCCTCGACTTTGGTCGCAGCTGGGAGGACCACCTACCCTTGGTAGAGTTTACGTACAACAACAGCTACCACTCCACCATCGGGATGGAACCCTACGAGGCGTTGTACGGCAGGCCTTGCTGATCTCCTTTGTGCTGGACAGACCCTGGAGAGTCAGCACTTGTGGGACCAGAGATGGTCTGGGCCACGACAGAGAAGGTCCAGGTCATCCAGGAGCGGATGAGGACAGCACAGAGCCGGCAGAAGTCATATGCTGACAGGAGGCGGAGGCCACTAGAGTTCGAGGATGGCGACCACGTCTTCTTGCGGGTCTCACCTCGACATGGTTTGAGGAGATTTGGCCGAGGTGGCAAGTTGTCTCCACGCTTCATCGGACCCTTCCAGGTCCTCAGCAGGGTTGGCGAGGTGGCTTATCGTCTGGCTCTGCCACCTCAGTTGCACCGAGTACACGACGTCTTCCACGTATCCCAGCTGAGGAGATACGTGCACGACCCGACACACATCATTGACTATGGGGAGCTAGACGTGGATGATGGAGCGACTTTTGCGGAGGTCCCAGTGGAGATAGAGGATCGACAGGAGTGGGTCCTACGTGGGAGATCGATTCCTCTTGTACGCATCAGATGGCAGCACGGGAACCTCCAGGAGAGCACTTGGGAGCGGGAGGCTCAGATGCGTGCTCAGTACTCACATTTGTTTCCCTAGTTTTTGATGTATCTTTACGAGGACGTAAAGTCCTGAGGTGGGAGTAATGTAAAGACCCGTAAATTTCAAGGAAATTTTTTTTCTTAATTTTCTTTGGAATTTTACAAGAGCGCAGTTTCTGACGGCACCTGATTCCGAGGCCCGGTGTTCCCGGAATCATTTTCCGAAGATTGGCTCGTGTACGTTCAGTGAACGGGCGAGCGAGTTTTTCTAACTTTTGAACCGGTGCCCGGAATCGAATTTTGAGGGCACCGATGAAATCGCAGCTCCGGTTTTCGCTTAGAAACGCCTCTTCCGGAGTTGCGTTTGCCCGGGTGTGGTTTTTAATTTTTGGGCTTAAAGTTAAGAAATAAAATAATTTTGCGACAACTTTATTTTATTTCACTTAAGCCACTTGGAAGCCACTTGAAGCCACTTAAAGGCGTCTTGAACTGAGTTGAACTGGATATGATGCTATCTAGAAATATCCTACCCCCTTGGTAGGATATTTGTGAGGAGGGGCCCGCACGAGCCTCGCCGTTTCTTTCCGCTAAGAAACACACCCGTGAAAACCCGTCTTAATGAAAGTCAACTGACGCGTTTTCTAAATTCTTAACAGACCATTTAATTGGGCGGTTTATTTCGTGAATTAAAGGGCCTGTTTCTTTCATTGAATTAATTCAACGAATTAATTCAATCGTTTCTTAACCTGTTTTCGTGTGTTGGCATATTAATAAAATAAGACCAACCTAAAATCTTTGGGGAAAAATTTGAGAGGATTCTTGTTTCTTCTTCTCCCTCGCGAAGAACGCAAAGAACGCGAAGAACGCGAAGAACGCCGAACCCGGAAATCGACGACGCTTCCATCCTAGACATTCTTCCACGCTCCGATCTCCGATCACCAACCGTTTGAGCTCGCCAACTCAACACCGGATTCCGCGACGACGCAACGCCTCCCCGCGACGACGCGACGATCCCTCTCTTCCGCGACGATCTTTTCCGCGAAGAACGCCCGCGCGCGACGATCGACGAGGTAGGGATTTTATAATTTTGGAATACCCCTTTTTGTTATTCCTGTGAGCATTCTTTAAAAATTAAAGAACCGGAATCAAGAAAACAATTTTATTTTTTAAAAATTGTTGGTTCATGTGTTGAACATTCTATTAAATTTCTCCCGGTTGTTTATCTCTAACGCGGAAGGTGCGGGACAAACGAACACGGCCCGACGACCCTCCGCCGTTCTTCGTTTTGTGCAGATTTGACGGATGACGACGAAACGTGCCGCAGTGTACGTTTGACGATTCCGCAGTAAATAACGGATCCCGGGAGGAGCAACGGCGCAGACGGGAAGGAAAACGGGCCACCGGAGCGACGCCGACGGCCAACGGACCCGCGGCCGCGCGGGTCTGGTTCGCCCAGGCAGGACGCGACAGAGCCGCGTCCGCGGTTCACCAGCGCGGCTCACGCGGGCCGCGGTATTCCTCAGGCCGCGGGTCAACGCCCGCGGCGCCTGCCGCTTGGCCGAGCCGGACCGGGTCCGACCCGGTTCGGGCCGACCCAGGGGGGGTCGGGCCGGGTCGGCCCGGGCCCGTACCCCCCTTCTTCGGATGTCTTCGTTCAAATGGCTGTATCTTGAGCTACGGGCCTCCAAACGACTCGCCGTCAGCGGTGACGCGATCCTTGGATCGAGACGGTCGTTTCGATATATCGCACTCAAGGTTTCAGAATACTTTGTTTTCATCCAGGTTGGTTCGTACACGAGACCAACCGGGCCCTCGAATCGGAAACACTCATATCTTGAGCTACGGACGTCCGATTGACGTGCCGTCAGCTTTGTTGATTTACTCTAAGTGAGACGGATCTTTTGGCATACTCCGCCCAAGGTTTGGAAGCAGGTGGAGTACGGTCGGGTTGGTTTTGCCTTAAAAACCAACCGGGCCCCTGGGACGAAAATGCCAATAACTCTCAGACCGGGCGTCCGATTGACGCGCCGTCTGCGACATTGAGTTCCTGTTGTCGATACAAAACTTTTGGATACATCAACTTTGGACTTTGTGTCAGTTGATGTATCAGCCTCTCGGCTCGTGGAGCGGACCCTCCCGAACGAGCTTGCTGTGTGCGGGAACCCTAGTGCTGGCTGCGACTGCTACTTCGACAGCGACGACCGTGGAGAGATCCTTAGTGGACTACAGCGACGACTGTGTAGAGATCCTCCGTGGACTGCGACGACGACCGTGCAGAGATCCTCAGTGGACTGTGGCGACGACTGTGCAGAGATCCTCAGTGGACTGTGACGACTACTGCACTCAGCGATTCTACGTGGATCAGTGCTACAGGTCCTGCGTGGGCCCGGTCCTGTGTGGGCCCGATCCTGTGTGGGTCCGATCTTGTGTGGGTCAACACTCAGCGGTTCTGTGTGAGCCAACTCCTACAGGTCATGCGTGGGCCCGATCCTGTGTGGGTCCGATCCTGTGTGGGTCACTGCGAGGTTAGTACCTATCGATCCTTCGTGGGTCTGACGACTTAGATGGTTCAGTTATCATCTTTATCGTCATCCGAAGAAGTATACCTGTGTGAGCTGAATCTTGTGTTTCTCTCCTTTGTGGATTGTGTTGAGTTATCCTGTGTGGATTTACTATTTACTCTCCTTTGTGGATTGTGTTGTTCTATCCTACGTGGGTATGCGTTTTGCTTTCCTGTGTGGACTGGGTTGTGCTAGGGCTCGGACGTTGGAGCCGATCGGGGAATTGATGACTTAGGTATATGTATGGGCATATACCTAAGCCGTGTCAGATGTTACTTCGTGATTGTATCTCTCCTTCGTGACTTATCCTTTGTGGATTTCAGGAGACCTTCGGGGGTCTCGGGGTCCCTACTGAGTAGCTTATACTCACCCCTGAACGGGCTATGCCCGCACTTCGTGGTGTTGGTTGCAGACGACGGACAGCGCTGATCGTGGAGGAGGCGTGCGGAGCAGGACAGTACCTAGAGGTGGACCACTGGGCGGGGTCATACTCGGAGCAGTTAGGTGGACCCGAGGAGTAGTGGAGGCTATCTGTACCCACCCTTCAGGTGGGACTTCCAGAGGACGGCTCGACGCTGCAGTTTTTCCTTTCAGTTGTTTTTTTTCCTTTCAGTTGTACTTTACAGTTGGGCTTGTTTTTCCAGCCCCATTTACTTTCAGCACATCTTGTACAGTTTTTTCTACTTAGTGTTTACTTTTCCGCTTGCTTACTCTGTGGTTCTTGTTTACTTTTCAAAGGCAATGCCTTCCCTTTTTGTTGGGATTTACGCCTTGGTGCTAGTCGCCAGCCCCTGGCCTATGGAAGGCGGGCTTGGGGTAGTCACTGCACGGGCCCCGAGGGCGGGTCGTGACATACAAAGTCCAAGCATGGTCAGGTGACTGAATGTGCACATCTAACTACACCTTGTGCCTCTTCGTATCATAAAAAATAACTCATGGTTAGGTGATTGGCCATGCATAGCTAACCGCACTTTGCAGATCCCATCTTGTTTCGACTGTAAGCTATACTCATAGTCATCCACCTTATTGTGGAAAACAATGAAGCTAGAACCCACCTTGCTAGTTTATATATACCCCATGCGAATAGCTTCCACATCACTTGGAATGGAGAAAAGTACCAAATTCACCTCGCCTCTCAAGCACCATCAGAACCACCATCCACCTCACCAATGAAAAAGATACCCTACCTCTCAAGCCCATAGAGAAGATGTGATGTCAGTGCTCGGGCCCACCATTTGAAGACAAACATTAAAGTACAACTTCTTCCTTTCCCAAGACTAATTTTTAGTACATGAAACTTTAATATCATATAACTAGAACAAATTTAAATATTTTAAAGATTTAAGGAATAATTCATGTCATGAGGATTAATCATGATTGTTTTCTAAAACACATTGCATCCATCTAAAGCCCACCTTGACACTGAATTCTAGAAGGAAGCTTTAATTTCACCTACATTGTATAAATATCTCACACAATCTCTCTCATTGTAAATATTTTTTCCATGACAACTATATTTAGACCCCCACTAATTATATTTAGTTTTATTTCCCTATAATTTATTTTTTGAATTTCTAACTTAAAGTTCACTATATTTTGTCAATTGTATTGTGTTGTTCTTCTATTCCCCAATTAATTGTATTCTTATTTAACCCTCATGTTGTAATGTGATATTTTAACTCCAAACCATGTAGAACTAACTTGAAGATTAGGTCCCCAAGGGATATCACATAGGCACTTTTTTATTTATTTACAATTAGAATCCCACCCTTGATGAAAAGAGAAATGTGGAGAAATAGATCGGTGATATTCATCTTCTCACTCTAATGGCATGATTCATTCTCAAATATATAAAATATTCACTCCCTCCCTCTATTGGTTCACAATTTATAGAATTAGAGTAATATTAATTGAGGGATTAACAACATGTGATTGAGTTGGGTGTTGAGGCAATGAATGCCTCGATAGAGTGTGTTTACAACCTCTTCACTATAGAGGAGGTGGAGTTGGATGTATCAAGGGATACCAATCTTTTTCATGTTAATAAACACAATTTAGATAGAGTATAAAAAATTAAGAATTATATTGACACAATTTTGGGATGATAACTGTATGAAAATGAATAATTTGTGTGATTGGACCTGGATCTGAACCCCTTTCACCCACTGTTGTGTTGTCTTTTATTTCTTATGTTCCTATTTCTATTTAATGATAAACCAAACAAAAAACTCTGGACAATTTTAGAAATAATTAAACAAAGGAAAAATACATAATTTCTAGGATAGTGAGACTATGTACCTTTTCTCCTTGAGTGAGTCCCTATCCAGCTACTAGGATGCATTAGAAGTAGAAATTTTATTTGACCACATCCTGCAATAGTCTTGTGCATCATGGTATCTGACCTAAAACATCAAGGTCCAATACCTATGATAAAAATATGTCTTTTGATAGTACTACACTTTCCTTATCCTCTCTCGAACCAACAAGATATTCTCAACCATGTTCTACACCACATCTAGACTAAGAACTGTTAACTCCCTTATCTCCATCCAACACAACGTAGAATGAAACGGTCACCGATAGAATGTATCAAATGATTCCAAAACAATGAATGAGTGATTAATGTTGTTGTAAGAAAACTTTTATAAAGGTTTGTGTCATTCACAATTTCATCAAATGTCTAATATGCAAGTTGTCAATATATCCTCCAGTTTCTAGACAGTCTGCTCCATCTGCTCATCTATCTAAGGGTGGAAAGAGGTTCTAAGGCACATTTGGGAGCCAGAAGTATGTTACAATCTCTTCTAGACTCAAAAGATAAAATTAGGATCTTGATCATAGATTATGGTCCTTGGTACCCCATAAAGCCTGACCACATCATACACATACTGCCTTGACCAAAACATCCATGACATTCGATTCATGGATTTCTAGAAAATGATCCAACTTCATCAGTCAACCCACTATCACCCAAAATGCGTCATATATATTTCTAAGATTAGAGTAACCCTCTAACAAAATATATTAATATTTCCTACCATTTTCACTAGGGAACTTCCAAGGACCATAACAAACCTCTAGTGACATGGTGCTCCACCATTACCTACAGAAAAACCAAACACCTCACCATAAACTTTGCTACTAACCATTTCATCACTGGCCAAAAAATCTACCTCCTTAAGCCATGATACATATTTTTCACACTATGATGTACCACTATGGGTGAGATATGAAACTCATAGATAAACCCCCATGCATTTCATTGGAAACAAATAACCTCCCCTAGAATAACACTTGGTTCTGACCATCATCTCACTATCCCTAAAGATCATCCTGAAGGCCAATATGATTATACATCATCTCTACCTATGAGTTCCCCCACGGAGACTCCTATACCTAATTGAAAAAAATACACCTCTATGGTAATCTTATATTGAAAACCTTGAACAATTATCTAACTATTTCAAAATGCATTGCTAAAAACTCCTCAATTCCTTTCTAAACATTCACAGAATCCTGAATCAAATCTCCTCAAGACTTCTGACTCAATGCGTCCGCAATAACATCCCCCTTTACAAAATTGTAAAAGATATCAATGTCATAATCTTAAATAAACTCCATCCTCTACTATTGACATAGATTCATGTCTTGTTGAGTGAAAAAAAATTTAGGATCTTGTGGTCTGTGAAAAAAATAAAACGCTTTCCAATGAGATAGTTCTACCATAATTTAGTGAAAACAAAATTATTTCCAGCTCTATATCATGGGTAGCATAGTTAGGATTTTGGGGATGTAAATTCCTAGACCCATATGGGACTGTTTACCTCTATTTTATCAAAATGAATCCCAATACCATACAATACACACAAAAAAACCTCAAACAACACACCATCCTCAGAAAACTGAAGTATTGGAGCACTGACTAACTTATCCTTCCAGTAACTGAATTCTACTTAACATTGATCAGTCCTGTCACGACTCCCTCCAAAAGTGTACCCATCCTGGGCTAGCAATGTGAGAAAAGAGATAATGACCCCCGAGTCCCGCCTCCAGTAGGCCCCGGGTTGGCGACTAGCACCGAGGGTATAATAAACACACAAATGGGAAGAATTACCCTCTAAGAGAACACATGCAGAAGAGAGAGATATAATAGAATCCAATCAACTCCAAATCAGAACTGAAATATAAAAGAAATCCAAGTACATATATAAATTTTCATGCAAAAGTACTACAACTGAAATGGGAAACTCAATATACCCAAACGAAAGTAAAACGACAGCGACCATAAGCCCGGACAGCTCCTCCTCCAACCACAAGCTAGTAGTAACCAGCTTGATCTCCAACCTGCTCTAAGTGACCTGAAAAACAGTTTATATATACATAGGGTGAGTATAATAGTATACTCAGTAGGATCCTCCCCAAGCCTCTCGTGAAAAAGTAAAGAAATCATGCTAAAGCCCAGTGAACAACAAGTGAAACTAACTCGTCCCCTAAAGAGTTATACTAAGTTCCCAACCTAACCATGGTTACTCTCACCAAGTAATGCATACAAGAATATAGCATATAGTAAGGAATATCAAGGGTAACTTGCTACTACTTCTCCACTAGTTTTCCACTTTTCCCCAATGACGTACGTCATGTGCATCTCTCTCCAAAGGCTTGCCCGTAGACACCTAGGCTAAGCTCCACAATCCACTCCTCGTGCACCACAAAGGCTTTCCCGCAGACACCTGGGCGAAGCACCACACCATCCTCCCAACCAAAAGTAACCAGGTAAGTTCTGGGAGCCACCACAGCCCGCATAACATGTATCATACATCAGGTATTATACCTGAAGACATTATAGCCCATACACAGAGTAGGTATCCTCAAGCCATCACAGTCTATACACGTTACACCTATAGTACTCCATAGGATACTATATCCAGAATATATGTGTGTGAAATAACCACAATCCATTTCAGCCCTCTACAAAAATATATGGGGAAACTAACTGTTGTGCCTGCTGGGACATGTATCTACCAAGAGAAGAGAGTGGGGCCAAAGGGGGTAGTCAGCCATTCGACCTCTCATCATAATGTTAGGGAAAACACCCCCCCAGGGCTCAGAATCCCTGGGGTGTCAATTGCCCTTACCGACAGGGTGAAGTAGCATATAGAAACACAAAAAGTACAGAATATATATATAACTCACATCCACACTATGGGCATTGCCTAGTCTTAGATACAACTACAGCTAATGTCTCTCAGACTCTAGGCTGCTACTTCTAAGACTAGGTGTCATATAAGCACACAAAAATTTTAAGAGCTTTATTAGATTAATCCATTCTCATTTTATCAGTTCCACTGTACATTAATTAATTCTTTAAACATTAATTAACTATGAATAATTTAACATTAAACTTCATTAGCATCACACCCAAAAATCAACTTCTCCTTTTAAGATTCACATCACCTTTAAATTCCAGTATCTCCCTCACCGTGGATTATCACCATTTAATCAAAATTTCATTACAAAATTACTTTCCCATATTCCTAGGCATTCTAAAAAGGCATCCTATGCTACTAAACACAAAGGGGGGTCAACACGGTGAGTAGATATACTACCCATCGAGTCTTTGCCGCCTATAGCAAGAGAATAGACCCATTCTCCCTCGAGAGGCTAAACACGGAAATCATGTGGCATACCCCGTGTGTCTTCACCTCCTTCGGAAGGAGGGTAAACAAGACCAGCTGCCTGAGCAATGGGGAAAAGTAAAGCAGATAAACAATCAAACAAAACCACCAACATCCAGCCATCACATTCATCCCATACCATCATCCTTGGTGTCCTCCCCGACACCCACATGCATAAGCTGATGCATCTCGCCACCCTAGGCGTCATCTACTACCACAAACACAAGGCCTCCATGCCTCCACATATCACAACACCCCTCCAGGGTCACATCACAACACACATAGTAGGAAAAAAACAATCACATCAATGGGCTCTTGGCCCTTTAACAATCAAGAGGGTAACTCAGATCCCCTTTAAGAAATTCTCACACAATATGTTCGTTAATCCATATTGAATTAGTAGATTTGTTATTCGTAGGTACCAATTATGGGATATCAAATCAGTAAGCTATCACAATTAAATTACCACGCTTACTTCCTTAATTTGATTAACCTCAAATTAGAACAACTACAACAATGGAAACGACCAGATTAATTTACATGCCTCTTTATCATTAGCCAATTAATTAACAATTAATTCCAGCTTTACGTTCATTATCAATTACCATCAATAACAAAAAAATAATCAAAGAAAACATAGATATCACTCTATCTAGCAAAACATGAGGCAAATCGTTATCACAGTAAAAAGAAATAACATGCATTCAACCAATTCTTTTAATCCGGTTCAAGTATTTAATTAGATCAATTTCATTGTGATCCAAAGGGATAAATCATGATAATTCTATGATTTCACATATACAATTAGAGAATCCATGAATCCCCTACCTCGAAGAGTTCTTGACGTCCTTTATCCACACAACAGGTCACAATCCTCCTCTCACGATAACTGCATCCACCAGAGGATTCCACGATACGACAGTACCAACCAACCCCAAGAAAAACCCATTAGAATATTGGAAATTACTTAGTTTAATATGGAAGGGAGAAACAAGAGAAGATGATCTCAAAAAGAATTATGATACAACATACCTTATATCGAAGATTGATCGATACAGCTCGATTGCATCCAAAATAGAGCGGAACCAATCAGAGGATTAGGATTTGATTGTGAAACTCCTATGGGAATGATGGAAAGGTTCTAGTGTCTCTTAGCCAAGAACAAGGAGGAAGAACAAGGGATAATGATATCGGGTTCCTTTTTGAAGATTTAATGAGGTGACAGTTTAAGATCCGGTTAATTCTTCATTAAAAACAGATAACATTAACCGACGCGGTTTGACCAAGTAAATACATCCTGACCATAGGAATAATTAATATAGGATTTATGGCATTTGAATAAGCCATAAGAGTCCTTAAAACAAGGCTATAAATGTATTTTACGTCAAAGGAAACGTCAATGGGGTGAAACTGTAGGAAGTTGGAAACACTATTCACATACTCAAAATTTGGAAAAGGACAGAAAAGGTCACCGTTACAACTCACCGTTTTGGAAACACTGTTCAAGTCCACCGTTAGAATGTCACTGTTAGAAGGTTACCGTTTTAGAAACACTATTCAAGTCTACTGTTATAAGGTCACAATTAGAAGGTTACCGTTCTGGAAACACTGTTCAAGTCTACCATTATAAGGTCACCGTTAGAAGGTTACCGTTCTGGAAACACTGTTCAAGTCTACCGTTATAAGGTCACCGTTAGAAGGTTACCGTTCTGGAAACACTATTCAAGTCTATAGTTATAAGGTCACCGTTAAAAGGTTACCGTTTTGGAAACATTGTTCAAGTCTACCGTTATAAGGTCACCATTATAAGGTTACTGTTCTGGAAACACTGTTCAAGTATACCGTTATAAGGTCACTGTTAGAAGGTTACCGTTCTGGAAACACTGTTCAAGTATACCATTATAAGGTCACCGTTAGAAGGATACCGTTCTGGAAACACTGTTCAAGTCCACCGTTATAAGGTCACCGTTAGAAGCTCACCGATAGAATCACTGTTCACTGAACCTCACGGATAGAAACACTGTTCACCTACCGATACTGTTCATAAAACTGGAAACACTGTTCACAGAACATGGAAATTTGGAAAAGTGTTGGGGATAAGTCATCTTGACCTCTCGAAACACCTCCAACACAACATTTTCAGAAAGTAATGGACTGGAGAGGTCCAGGCCATTACATTATATACCTCTCAAAATATTATCGTCCTCGAAAATTAAAAACCAACCCATAAGAAAAGAGGGGTAAGAATAACCACCCCATAAGATACCTCTTCGGGGAAAACCACCATGAGTTGTTCAAAAGCTGGAACAAAACTACGACATCTGAGAGTGTGGGAACAAGCAATCCATATCCAAACAATTCAATCATAACATCACATCAAAGGTACATAAATAAAAAATTAAAGGTCTAACCACAAGGGAAACATCATTACATGAAAGGAGTTAAACATTAAAAAACTCTGGGTATTGAGCACGTATCTGTGACTCACGCTCCCAGGTACTCTCCTCCATGCCTCCGTGTCGCCACAAGACACGGACTAAGGGGATAGAACACCCACACAACACCTTCTCCTTGTGGTCTTGGAGCCCCACATGTCACTCCTCGAAGGTTGCATCATCATTAATATCGATCTCTCCCCAATCGATAAAATGAGATTCATCATGAAGATAACGACCGAGCTGTGATACATGGAAAACATCATGTATCTGACTCATCTAAGGGGGAAGTGCTACTCGATACACCACAGCTCCAACATGAGCTAACACCTTGAAAAGCCCAAAAAATTGGGGAGAAACCTTACTTCCATGACCAATCCTTCACTGCCCATGACGGGGAGTCACCTTTAGAGACACATGATCCCCAACATTAAACTCTAAGGGTCTCCTTTTTTTATCAGCATATGATTTCTGACGATCTTGCGATGTCTTCATCCTCTCCCGAATCACCTAAACCATCTCTGTTGTAATCTACACTAGTTTTGGTCTGAGAATTGCTGACTCTCCGACCCCAGTCCAGCACAACGGAGAATGGCATGGCCGACCATAAAAGGCTTCAAACGTAGCCATACTGATGGTAGAGTGAAAACTATTATTGTAAGCGAACTCTACCAAGGGTAAGTGCTTCATCCATGAACCTCCAAAATCAATAAGACAAGAGAGCAACATGTCTTCAAGAGTATGGATGATTCGCTCTATCTAACCATCTGTTTGAGGATGAAAAGCAGCGCTAAGGCACAGTTGAGAGCCGAAAGCATACTGGAGACTTCTCCACACCCTAGAGGTAAAATGAGGATCTCAATCAGAAATGATCATCCTAGGTACTCCATGAAGTCTCACCACCTACTCTAGATACTGCCTTGACACAACTTCCACTGAGCTCGACTCCTTGATCGCTATGATGTGGGTCGATTTTGTTAAATGATCCACTACCATCCATATAGAATCATGTCCTCCTAGCGCTCGAGGTAAACCTGTATCAAAGTCCATTGATATGTCCTCCCACTTCAACTGAGGAATCTCTAATTGCTGGAGAAGACCACCAGGAACACAGTGTTCAGCCTTCACCTTCTGGAAGACTAAACATCGAGACACACACTTTGCAACCACACACTTCAGCCCCATCCACCAAAACTGACTCCTCAAGGAATGATACATATTTGTCACACCAGGATGTACTGCCAAGGGAGAACTATGGAACTCTCAGAGAACCGTCTCGCATATCTCCAAGGTAACAAAAAGCCTGCCATGATACAACACTCGGTATTGTTCATCCTCCGACCAACCATCAGGGGCCTCACCACAACCAACTATGTCTCTCCAAACTTCCACCTCTAGATCACCCAACTGAGACTCTTTCACCTTCTGCATTAGGGATGACTGCACTGTCATCTGGAAAAGACAACCTCTACCCCCAACTTCTCCCATATCAAGATGAAAAGTTGATAGATCATCAATCACTCTCCAAGAATCACCAGATTCACGGAAAACATCATTACGTGACTTTCGTCTCAGTTCATCAACTACAACATTCCCTTTTCCAGGTGTATACGATATTTCAAATTCGTATTCCTACAAGAACTCCATCCACCCACACTGCCTCAAGTTCAAGTCACGTTGGGAGAAAACATACCTCAAACTCTTATGATCGGTGAAAACCACAATGTGCTCACCAATGAGGTAATGTCTCCACAACTTCAGATAAATCACCATGGATTCCAACTCATGATCATGGTTGGCATAGTTGCATTCATGGGGACACAACTGCCGAGACCCATAAGAAACAACTGACCTCTGCTGCATGAGAACACAGCCTAGCCCCAGATGTGAAGTATCACAGAAAACATCAAACTGGACTCTCTCTACTGGAAGAAAAAGGACTGGAGCACTTTCCAACATCTCCTTTAGATACTCGAATGATCTCTAACACTGATCAGTCCATATGAATGCTTGATCCATCTTGGTCAAAGCTGTCAGAGGAGTCACAACTATGGATAAATTGGCTTCAAACCTCCTATAATAGCCTGCGAGACCAAGGAAACATCGCACCTCTAACATGGTCTTGGGGGCTGCCCAAGACACCACTGCTTATATCTTTGACAGATCCACAGCTACTCCCTGTTGGGACACAACATGCCCTAAGAAATGAACTTCTTGGGCCCAAATCTCACACTTCGACAACTTACCAAACAACTGATGTTGGCGATGAACTCCCAAAATGGCTCATAGATGCTCTGCATGCTCCTCTTCAGATGTGGAGTACACAAGGATGTCGTTGATGAAAACCACAACAAACTTGTCTAGGAATTCACGGAACACAGCATTCATCAACCCCATTAAAACAGTTGGAGCATTCGTCACATCGAATGGCATTACAACTAACTCATAATGCCCATGACGATAACGGAAAGTAGTCTTCGGGATATCCTCATCCTTTACACGCATTTGATGATATCCTGACCACAAGTCGATCTTTGAAAACCAACTTTCACCTTTCAGTTGATCGAATAAGTCATCAATCTGTGGGAGAGGATATCGGTTCTTTATTTTCACTTTGTTTAATCGATGATAATCGACGCACAACTACAAACTACCGTCATCCTTTTTTCACAAACAAAACTAGTGCACCCCACATTGACACACTTTTCCCAACAAAACCGCACTACAATAGATCATCAATCTATATACGTAGCTCTCCTAACTCAGAAGGGGACATCCTATATGGAGACATAGAGATAGGAGACGCTCCTGGATGTAGCTCGATCCGAAACTCGATCTCTCGTTGAGGGTGTAAGGCTACAACCTCTTCTGGGAAGACGTCAGGGTACTCCTCTATGACCCTAGGAAATTCCAACTGTTGAACCTCTGAATAACTCAACATTATCTCTGCCATTATGGATGATATGGATGGAAGTCGTCTATGACCCATCCGAGGATCTCGCCCACCAACAAACACCACTTTGTCTCCATTTGCATCAAAGAAAACGATCTTCTTCCTATAGCAATCCACAATATCTTGCACCAAATACAACCAAACCATGCCGAGGATGACATCATGTGGTTGTATTCATAAACATAGGAAATCTCCCCAAGAGTGGTGTTGCCCCAACACTAGCTCACAATCTCTACATACTTCAAACAAGTCGGCTCGATCTCCAACTGGTGTAGTCAACGCCAAGGGCACTGGAAGCCTCTCTACCACAAGTCCCAAAGCATGGAAACGAGTAGGTGATATGAAGGATTGTGTTGATCCTGAATCAATCAAGGCATACACCAAGGTAGAAAAAAAGAAAAGGGTACCTCTAACGACATCTGGCTCACCTGGGGTTGGCAACGCTAGAGCATGAAGCTGACCACGACCTCCTCCACGGCCTCTCCGACCCTGATGACGACCACCACCACAGCCGCGCTCTGCTCTCTGAGGAAGTGGAGCATCATGGGGTTGTCCTATGCCTGCTCCATCTACCCTCTGGTGATCTAATGCTGGTGCAACCTGCTGCTGCTACCTCGGATGGAACTGCCTTAATGGAGGAACCTGGAGCGGAGCGCCTGGTGCATGATGACTGCTCTGAAATGTTGGGCACTCCTGCTGCTGATGACCATGACCACCACAAGAAAAACAAGAACCTGATCCCTTGGCATAGGACTGAGAGTTTCTACCGCCGGAGAAACGAGATGGGAAGGGCTGGGACCTACCCCCAGGTGAACGAAAACTCTTGTACCCTGAAAACCGTGATCCCCGAACCACAGCTATGCTTCGTGAGGAATCATGACGATTCCCCTATCGTGACGATCCGGTCCTAGACAAAGTCCTCTCAACAACCTATGCCCTCTCCATCACCTCAAGATATGTCTTTAGCATAAATGGGGTGACCTGGCGCGGGATCTCTGGATGCAAAGCCTCCTCGAAATTCCTCGCCCTGGCCTCCTCATCTGGTAACAGGTCTGAAGCATATCGTAGAAGGTTCCTGAAATGGATTCCAAACTCTCGAACACCGGAGCTCCCCTGTCGAAGGGTAAGAAGCTCCTGCAGACTGGACGTCTTCTTAGTCGAAGAAAGAAGCTCGACTCTAAACCTGTCTCGAAACTCTTCCCATGAGATCGCTGACTCCTCATGATCCCCGAGGAACAAGAACCACCACTGCCTCGCTGCACCACGTAGCATCGTCACAACCAAGGACACCCAATGTTCCTTCAGAGCACGAATCAAACTGAAGCCTATCTCGACCTCCTCCAACCAGTATTCTGTGAGTGCATCTGAAACGGTGCCCTCGTACTTCTGTAGACTCTGGCACTGAAACTCTCGGAGTGTCTTCCTACAAGTGTCATCGTCGTCAAACTCTACCCGGTGGTGATCTGCTGGAACAGCCTGCTAGACATATTCTGTGCAAACCTGACGAGGACGTTGACCTGGAGCCATACATGTGAAATAAAACCTATTAGAGCTCCTATTCCTGGAATATGGAAGACTCAAAATTAATAAATTAATTTTTTTCTTTTATTAATTTAATGTTAACCCATCCCAAGGTATACCCATTCAAACACAGGCGCAAAGAAGAATGATGCACGATCCTTTCCTAGGTCTCTACCCTGCAACCAGTATCACTTTGTTTAGTAGCCATCGTAAACATAAAGGTCCATGCAACAGATCATAGGGGACCTAACCGCCTATGTCTCTACCGGTCTCCAGTGTTTACCCCACTTGATAAACAGGAATTACACCGTTTCCCTAACATCCCATGCATTCTCACCTGTGCCTAACTCCCAACTCCATCCTATCTTTCAACCAGACCTCTTATACCACTCTGTCATGACCCCCTCCCCACAAAGTGTACCCCTCCTGGTCCGGCAATGTGAGAAGAGAGATAATGACCCCCCGAGTCCCACCTCCAATAGGCCTCGGGATGGCGACTAGCACCGAGGGTATAATAAACGCACAAATGGGAGGCATTACCCTCTAAGAGAACACATGTAGAAGAGAGAGATAGAATAGACTCCAATAAACTCCAACTCAGAACTAAAATATAAAAGAAATCCATGTACATATATGAAATGTCATGCAAAAGTACTACAACTGAAAGGGGAAAATAAAAGTTCCCAAAAGAAAGTAAAATGACAACGAACACAAGACCGAAAAGCTCCTCCTCCAACCATAAGCTAGTAGTTACTAGCTTGATCTCCAACCTGCTCCAAGTGACCTGAAAAACAGTTTACATATACATAGGGTGAGTATAAAAGTATACTCAGTAGGATCCTCCCCAAGTCTCTCGTGAAAAAGTAAAGAAATCATGCTAAATCCTAGTGAACAATAAGTGAAACTAACTCGTCACCTAAACAGGTATACTAAGTTCACAACCTCACCAAGGCTACTCTCACCAAGTAACACATACAAGAATATAGCATATAGTAAGGAATATCAAGGGTACCCCACTACTACATCCCCACTAGTTTGCTGCTTTGCCCCAACGACATACGTCCTATGCATCACTCTCCAAAGGATTGCCCGCAGACACCTGGGCTAAGCTCCACAATCTACACCTTGTGCACCACAAAGGCTTTCCCGCAGACACCTGGGCGAAGCACAACACCATCCACCCGACCAAAAGTAACCAGGTAAGTTCCAGGAGCCACCACAGCCCGCATAACGTGTATCATACATCAGGTATTATACCTCAAGCCATTATAGCCCATACACCGAGTAGGGATCCTCAGGTCATCACATCCTATACATGTTACACCTATAGTAGTCCATAGGATACTATATCCAGAATATATGCATATGAAATAACCACAAGACATTACAGCCCTCTACACACATATATGGGGAAACTTACTATTGTGCCTGTTGGCACATGTATCTAACAAGAGAAGAGAGCGGGGCCAAAGGGGGTAGTCAGCCATTCGACCTCCCATCAGAATGTTGGGGAAAACACCCCCAGGGCTCAGAATCCCTAGGGTGTCAGTTTCCCTTATCGACAGGGCGGAGTAGCGTATAGAAACACAAAAATTACAGAATATATATATAACTCACATCCACACTATGGGCATTACCTAATATTAGATACAACTGCAGCTAACGTATCTCAGACTCCAGGCTACTACTTCTAAGACTAGGTGTCCTATAAGCACACAAACATTTGAAGAGATTTTTTAAATTACTCCATTCTCATTTTATCAGTTCCACTATACATTAATTAATTCTTTAAACATTAATTAACCATGAATAATTTAACATTAAACTTCATTAGCATCACACCCAAAAATCAACTGCTCCTTTTAAGATTCACATCACCATTAAATTCCAGTATCTCCCACCCCGTGGATTATCACCATTTAATCAAAATTTCACTACAGAATTACTTTCCCATATTCCTAGGCATTCTATAAAGGCATCCTATGATACTAAACACAATGGGGGATCAACACGATGAGTAGATATACTATCTGTCGAGTCTTTTCCGTCTATAGCAAGAGTATAGTCCCATTCTCCCTCGAGAGTCTAAACATGGAAAGCACGTGGCATACCCCACGTGTCTTTGCCTCCTTCGGAAGGAGGGTAAGCAAGACCAGCTGCCTGAGCAGTGGTGAAAAGTAAATAAGATAAACAACCAAACAAAACCACCAACATCCAGCCATCACATTCATCCCATACCATCATCTTTGGTGTCCTCCTCGACACCCACATGCATAAGCTGATGCATCTCGCCACCCTAGGCGTCATCCGTTGCCACAAACATAAGGCCTCCATGCCTCTACATATCACAACACCCCTCTAGGGTCACATTGCAGTACTAGCAGCAGTAAAACAACAATCACATCAATGGGATCTTGTCCCTTTAACAATCAAGAGGGTAACTCAGAACCCCTTTAAGAAATTCTCACAAAATCTGTTCTTTAATCCATATTGAATTAGTAGATTTTTTATTCGTAGGTTCAAATTACGGGATATCTAATCAGTAAGCTATCACAATTAAATAACCATGCTTACTTCCCTAATTTGATTAACCTCAAATTAGAACAACTTCAACAATAGCAACGACCAAATTCATTTACATGCCTCTTTATCTTTAACCAATTAATTAAAAATTAATTCCAGCTTTACGTTCATTGTCAATTTCCATCAATAATGAACAACTAATCAAAGAAAATGTTGATATCAATCTATCTAGCAAAACATGAGGCAAACTGTTATCACGGTACAAAGCAAAAACATGTGATCAACCAATTCTTTTAATCCAGTTCAAGTATTTAATTAAGTAAATTTCATAGTGATCCAAAGGGATAAATCATGCTAATTCAATGATTGCACATATACAATTACAGAAGCCATGAATCCCCTACCTCGAAGAGTTCGTGACGTCCTTTATCCACACAACGGGTCACAATCCTCCTTTCATGACAGCTGCATCTACCAGAGGATGCCACGATACGACAATACCAACCAACCCCAAGAAAAACCCATTAGAATATTGAAAAATACTTAGTATAATATGGATGGTAGAAACAAGAGCAGATGATCCGCAAAATAATGGTGATATAACTTACCTTATAATGAAGATTGATTGATACAGCTCTGTTGCATCCAAAATAGAGCGGAACCAATTGGCGGATGATGATTTGATTGTGAAACTCCTACTGGAATGATTGAAAGGTTCTAGTGTCTCTTAGCCGAGACAAAGGAGGAATAACAAGGGAGAATGATATCAGGTTCCTTTTTGAAGATTTTATGAGGCGACGATTTAAGATCCGATTAATTATCCATTAAAAACGGATCACATTAACCCACGCGGTTTGACCAAGTAAATACATCCTGGCCTTAGGAAGAATTAATATAGGATTTATGGCATTTGAATCGGCCATAAGAGTCCTTAAGAAAAGGCTTTAAATGTATTTTACGTCAAAGGAAACGTCAAATGGGCGAAACTGTAGGAAGCTGGAAACACTATTCACATACTCAAAATTTGGCAAAGGAAAGAAAAGGCCACCGTTAGACCTCACCGTTCTGGAAACACTGTTAATGTCCACCGTTAGAAGGTCACTGTTAGAAGTTTACGGTTCTGGAAACACTGTTCAAGTCTACCATTATAAGGTCACCATTAGAAGGTTACCGTTCTGGAAACACTGTTCAAGTCTACCGTTATAAGGTCACTGTTAGAAGGTTACCATTCTGGAAACACTGTTCAAGTCTACCATTATAAGGCCACCATTAGAAGGTTACCATACTAGAAATACTGTTCAAGTCTACCGTTATAAGGTCACCATTATAAGGTTACCGTTCTGGAAACACTGTTCAAGTCTACCGTTATAAGGTCACCGTTCTGGAAACACTGTTCATGTCTACCGTTATAAGGTCACCATTGGAAGGCTACCGTTCTGGAAACACTGTTCAAGTCTACCATTATAAGGTCATAGTTAGAAGGTTACCGTTCTAGAAACACTGTTAAATTCTACCATTATAAGGTCACCGTTAGAAGTTTACTGTTCTAAAAACACTGTTCAAGTCTAATGTTATAAGGTCACTGTTAGAATCTCACCGACAGAAACACAGTTCACTGAACCTCATGGATAGAAACATTGTTCACCTACTGATACTGTTCATAAAACTGGTAACACTGTTCACAGAACTTGGAAATTTGGCAAAGTGTTGGGGATAAGTCACCTTGACCTCCCGGAACATCTCCAACACCACATTTTCACAAAGTAATGGACCGAAGAGGTCCGGGCCATTAGAAGTCCCCAAAAAATCGTAGTCATTCATGGTCAATGTTTTCAGTGGGGATACAACTTGACATGAATCAAGCACAAACCTCTAATAGAATCCTATGATAACAAGGAAACTGTTATCCTCTTCCACATTCTTGGGTGAAGACTAAGAAATGATTGCTTTAACCATCAATGTGTCCAATTTCACAACCTACCACGACACCAAATGTCTAATTAAGTGAATCCCCTGGGTCTAGAACATACACTTTTGAAACTTCCCATATATTTAGTGGTGTTGAAGGACCTGAAAAAAAACATTGAGATACTTAGTGTGCTCCTCCTCTATATTCAATTAGATCATGATATCATCAATGAATACGATGATGAACCGATCTATGAACTCATGGAACATAGAGTTCATAATCCCCATGAACATTGTAGGTGAATTCATAACACTGAACATCATGACTAAAACCTAAAAGTTACCATAGTATAACTTGAAGGAAGTCTTCTAGATATCCCTATCCATCACCATCAACTGGTGAATTCTAGATCACATATCGATCTTTGAGAACCATCTAGATCCTCTCAATTATTCAAATTGATCATCGATACTCATAAGAGGGTGATGGTTCTTGATTGTTACCTGATTCAACCTTTGTTAGTCTATACACAAAATCAAACTACCATCTTTCTTCCTGTATAACAATATTGGAGCACACCATAAAGATACACTTAGTCAAATAAAACCCATAATAATCAGATAATCCACATACAACCTCAACTCACACAACTCTATAGGCACCATCCTATAGGAGACAATAAAATCAATTATGCATCTGGTTGCAGCTCTATCCGAAAACTGACATCATTTCATGGGGGTTAGGTCATAACCCCATCCTAAAAAATATATAGGAACTCCACCAAATCCCTAGGAACACCCTCTATCAAATATTCCATCAAAATCTACACCAATTGAGACAAATGAAGTTTTGTCTACCTACCCCTTATCCGATAACATTTCTCACCATTGAACACCACTTACTGGACCTCCACATAAAAAAAAACTATCCTTCAAAAGTAGTTTTTTAATTAACACACAAAATACATAAAATCCATGTTGAGGGTAACATCATATAGTTGTATCTGAAAAAAGAAAAAGTCCCACACTAACCGGTGTTGCCCAATCACCAGTCTGTATCCCCATAACACATAATACAACGAAGTCTTACCTCCAACAAGTGTAGATAACACCAGAGGCATTGCAAGCCTCTACACATTTATTTATAAATAAAACAACAATGTAATAGAAATTAAATAGTGTGATTATCACAAATAAAACAAACAATTAACAAGTTTAGATGATAAATTGATCATTTCATGAACAAATCCTAGATTTTCTGGCATTGTCACCTATAATGCATGCATATAACCACACCCGAATCATCTAACCCTCTAATTTCATCCTCCACAACCACACTATGGCCTAGGTACCTATGGACTGGTAGAATCACAAGGATACACTCTTCCAACTCCACGTTTCCTCGGCTACTGAACAAGTGTCAGAGGTTTTTTCCATTGAAACTACCTCGATGTTAACTACTGCTGTGAAAAAGGGGCCTAACATCCCATATGAAACTGGCCTCCCTGAGTGGTCGGATACTGAGCCTAGAAATTCCCATTTTCCCCAAAGAGATATCATTAAAAAAATACATTGTAAGGGGATTAGATACCATTTATTCTAGACGGATGGGGGAGAAACTATCGCTGTCGGTTCCCTAATAAATGGAACCCTGACTACCTGAACACCTATGAACCACTTCCTGAAGATTTGATCCTCAAAACACCCCACAATCTAATATCTCATGTATCACCTCCTAAATAAAATATCCTCTCAACCAAATATTTCTTCTTATTCACTACAAGATACATAGTAATCTTGAATGAGATGACTGCATACCTAATCTTTTGGCATAAAGACTCCTCCAAACATTTCATTTTGGTTTCCTTATTTGAGAAAACATTAGGGGAAAGTGTATGAGGTCCTTAAACCAGATACCAATATCATACACACTCATAATCCCCTTCTATAGGGTGGATATCTCATACCTATGGGTTTCTCTCATCGTTGATGATAAGAACTATACTCTGAACTCCCTCTTAAAGTCACGAAACAACACATTTTACTCCTAACAGTCACCAAGAAATAGCATCTGCCACTAACACATAGCTACCCTCATCTATATGACTACTAATGGAACCCAAAAATCTTCTTGTGCTCAAATAAAAATAAATAAATATCATGATCCTCTAATAAGCACACTGTCAGCATATTGGAGATGCTCCCCTTATAATTTCCTAAACATTACCATTGAATGCCAAACAAATCCATCTACCATCCCTCATCCTCCTTTGTTGGATCAATCCTATGATGATAAACTAGATCATCCTTCTAAACCTCAACTCCCAAAGAAACTCAAGAATGATTAATAACATCCATTCCTAAAAATCAAGGAGAACATCTAAAGCTCTGTATCATTGAATTTATCAATGAATATTTAATTATTTTATTTCATTTTACCAAGAAACCCATTTCAAACATGAACACAAACAATCATGATGCATGTACATCTCCTAGGTCTCTACCCTAAAAACAAGTTTACCACATTTTTTCATTCAATAATCATAGTGTCCATGCACTGGATCATGGGGGGCCAGAAATATTAGGTCTTAACAAGTCTCCCTAGTCAAATACTCACACCATGATGAACTTCCATAATTTACCTACCAACCCATGCAAACCTCATAGTGCCTAACTCCATAATCCATCATATATCCCAACCAAAACCTTTTATACTACTATGTAATTCCCCCCCTTAAAAGATACTTTAATTAAGGAAGAGAGATAATGAACCATGATTCCAACCTCTAGTAGGCCTCGGGTTGGAGACTAGTACATAGGGTATAAAAATCTTAGAAAATGAGAGGCATTACCCTCTATAAGTAAAACATGATCAGGAAATAGGATAATAAATCACCAAGAAACTCTAATAGATAATATAAGGTAAACCAAAAACGACCCTACAATTGTTGAGAAAAATAAACCTATACAAATAAATTCTCCAAGTATTCCAAAATATAAGTCTATGACAAAAACTCAACAATAGCTCCAACCAAAGCTAGTAATATCCAGATCGATCCCAAACACCCTCCTGGAAATCTAAAAAACTATTTATATACATAGGGTGAACATAACAGGTATACTCATTAGGTACATGACCAAAGTCTCAAGTGCACATGTGAAAATAACATGCTAATGTGATAGTGAACAAACAACAGAACCAAAAAAAACCTATACATGTCATCTAACAATTCTCAACCTCACTTAGATCATTAACCAAATAAAACATTTAATATAATAATAAATCATTGAGATTATAATAAAGCAAGGAACCACAATAATACTTCCCCAATGATTTTACACTGTCATAGCCTAACGTCCAACATCATGTGCTCCTATAACTTCCATATATTTCACATCACATACCATCGATCTATGATATAGATCAGGATTCATCCCTGCCTACCCCACCCTCATAAGGTCTAGAATCTAGTGATAACTTCATGAATCATCACATCATATCCACAACACAACACATATTTCTCAAATATACCTAGTTTATGACATCACATCTCACCTAAATACACCCGGGACATCACATCTTATCTCATCATATAACCAGGGTAGTAGGGTATCATGGATGTGGATGACATAATCCACATTCCCTCCTCTACCATGAATGACCCCCACCACATATCACATCACATATCTTATCTCCACATATCAGATCACCTGAAAACACCTAATACATCATTGCACATCTCGCTCGAAAACACACATGTCATCAATACTGAAGGAAGAGTGGGGAAGAGGGAGTATCCATCCATCTGTATCACCACTAACCTAGATATTGGTGGAAATATCTGAAACCCATAAACTATATATGTTTCTAAGGTTATATAATTTCGATAGGGTACATAAATAAATAACATAAACATACATGATTTATAGACACCACACAATACCCAATATATGAGTTCACATCAACTGCACTAGAGAACACCACATCCCAACAACCGTCCCACACATCGATTTTTGAAACTGCTACCACCACTATATGAATCATACCACACCACCACCACACAAGCCACCCAATATTTCCCACATTCATTTACAAGATCATTAGTTTTTGGATTAATCATGTTATGAAAAAATTAATTTCTAAGTAACTTCATTTCATGTCTACCCAACCCATTCATTTATTTGATTTAATTAATCCATTAAACACAACTAATTTCATATCATTTTATAAAACTTTCAACCCATTCATTTTTTCATCAATATTTTATTCCATTGTTATTCCAGGAAACTAGAACAATCACACCACATAACAACTATCCCAAATCACATCAAACGTCGTCACTATGCCACATCAACCAAGCCATCTCACCACAACAACCCCATGTCTCATCCTCTGTATACCAACACTACTGAAAAACAAAACCACCACAAAAATTCATCACTAAATACTACATCAATAACCATATAACACACTAAAACTACATCACACACCACAACCACTGTGCACCATGATAACTGTTCACCACATTGCAAAATTTCCAGCATCACATCCTTGCCAACCAAGCACCATGTCATAACCCCACACAACACATAACATATACAGTCATCACTACCACCACATGATAGCATGAAACACACAAGACACATGCCAAAGAAACCACATGAAACCAAAACACATTCTAGCTTCCACAACTATTTAGTGGATTTATCACAATACCTCTTAATTTAGCATGGTTATTATCACACAAACCAGTGTTCTATAGGAAAATATTTTGTTATAAAAATATTCATTCATTTACATTTTATTTAGTCTATGATAAAATAAAAACATAATAAGGTTATTAGCGCATATCATCTATTGCACAAAAAAGGCTCCCAATAGCTGTTATTTTCAGTATTAGTAACAAGGATGCACAATATTATCAATAATATATATCAATGAAGTAAATCACGTGATATCTCTCCCATACCCATCAATTTTAGTTATGATAATTTATTATATGATTATTATGGCAATTACTATCCACCCAAAGGAAATTAGAACCATGAAAATCTCACACATATCACATGAATAGGTGAGAATGAGGATCTCATACCTTAAGAAATCTTTTCTAACTCACTATGCACCATAGAGAGATTGAGAAACTACATAGAAACCACAACTACACTAGTAACTCTAAAGAAACCTTGATCACCCCAACGGTTGTCAAAAAAATAGTCCAACACACACCTAGATCAAAATAGCACTGCCACTACGATTCTCTGAGGAATAATGCAAGAAAAACATTGGTGATTAGAGATAAACACACTGCAAATTGCCAAAACTCAACTATCAGAACTAGAGGATCGAATCAAGGAGATACAGGATATAATACATCCCAAAATACCAAGGGTTATTCCTAAAACTAGTAGAATAAAATGATGGATGAGAGGATAATTATCCAAACTAACATATTTAACAACCTATAATTCTCTTGATTCACATTGTGAATTCCATATTCACTAAGTGAATTCCATAGAGCCCATGAAATACAGTCTATGAAACCATTATAGGGTTTGAATTTCTCATATATTTGGATTTTGATAAAAATTAAGTGTCTTCAGTCTGAATTAATACATGTCACGAATTACCCATTCACAATGTGAATCTGTTTCACAGACTCCTACACTATTTCACACAAGCCTTGAGTTCTCCAGATACACAAGTTTTAAATCACTAAATAACATTGTGAGTTCCCCTTTCATGATGTTAATCACCTACTATAGTAATCTTGAAGCTCCAACCTATACAAAAAACCCTTGAAACCTCCACCAAACACCCTCTAACCACAAAACCAAAAAACATGATGGGAATTCCAAGGCCATTACACTTATAGTCTGATTTACTATAGAGAAGGATGAAATCACCAATAACATATCAAATATTTAAAATTAATTAAATCTATGTCTGCATGATCCATACTTGGTATAGAAAACAAGAGTTATCAAATTTAACATTAATTTTATTAATAAATTTCATACTTGTGATAGAAACACTGAAACATTATTTTAGTGGCCATTAAAAAATGTCAACTAATATCACGTATTAATCTCAACAAATAGAATAAAAAAATCAAGATTAAGAATGTACTTCCCCTTTTTAAAATTTCCTTTCAATTTTTTCATTAAGTACTATGTCTCTCCCTCTTAAAATTGATTTTCCAGCATGCAAATAATTGAATTTAACCTACATACCTTAGTGATGAAAAGATTTAAACATCATACTTTTAACATATAAAATTATCAGATGAATTCCTTATTAGATATTTAGATATTAATAAGATATCAACTAAGATAGAGATATTTGGAGGTTGTTATTATGTTCCCCCCATCAAGAGATGCACTTTATACTTCTTTATCATGGTTGGATTTCTTCAAGAATAATATCCAAGAACATTCTGAGAATATTTGAAATGTTTCAAGGAGGAAACATAATTCCAATATTCCTCCATCATGGATATCTTCCTAGCTATAAAATGTTCACATCATTAATAAAATTCATGTTCCCCCCTGAATAAATGATTCTCATTGAATTCTCTATATGAAAAACAAACACAATGTATGTATGGGAGTAATGTGGTTCTTCAATGCTCCTCAGTTAAAGAAATAGGGATGAGAGTGAATTCTCAACCCAACTATATTATTTGATGAAAAAGGATTATTCAAATTTTCAAGGAAATAAGATTCAATCTTCTATGATTACTTCACCTTTATTTCCTCTTCCAACCCTTTTATCTATATGATCAACCATTTTTTAGGAACATGAATAGTCTTTACATTGTGTGTAGACTCCTTCTTAAGTATTTAAGTCAAAGGTGCTTACCTTTCTTCATCAAGAATTATTCATATCTACGAAATCATTTCAAGAATTTTTTAGATGAATACGCATACTTATTTAACCTTTCACACACATATTTATACTTAAATAAGTTTCCCTTTTAAGTAACTTTTTATATTATTTATCAGATATTTTTTCACCAAATAAATATTGTTCTTTATTTTTAGGATTGATTATTTCTTAAATTCTTGCTTTATTCATTTAGTATTGATTTCTATGGAAAATTAACAATGCTCTATAATCTGAAAATTCCTACCAAAATTTATGTATATTTTCTTTGGTGTGACATAAATCACATCAGTCTTCACAAACTTATTGGGAGTTCTTTGTTTAAAAATCTTCTTGTTTTGTTTACATCCCAATGTTGACTGTCATCTTGTTTTCTTACCTGCACTATTTTTGTTGTCACATTCTATTTGCATCAAAATATGATTTAAACATGAATGGTATATACTATAACTCTTCATAATAATGAAAATTTCTATTTAAATACTCAAATAAATCATCAAAATATTCTTATCTATTCTTGAAAGACTGATTCCTTTTCTGTGTATTTTGCTTCTATTGTGCAGGTTTCCTCTTTTATTCAACTTTTATCCCCCTAAATATAGGATTTATATAATTTCCATATAATTACATTTTGATCCAAAAATTTATTACAAGATTCCCAAATATCAAAAAACACTGAAATATCCAAAAATAAATATTTATTATTTAAGAATTTCTTTAGGGAATAATAATTATTACACTTCTTCACATCGATCTTTAAATATGTAGTAGATTCTTGATAATTTTTCTTCGTCCATGTTTTTACATATTTTAATGTTAAATATACAGTAGTAATCAAAATATAAATACCATACATAGATTTATTAGTATGAAGGTTTATATTTTTTTTAGTGATCCTGTAAAATATTTATCCTTAGAAAATATCAATCTATTATTTCCACTAGGTTGAGCCTTTTCATATATAAGACTCTTATTTGAACAATTATTGGAAATAATTCTTTTATTGGTAGCTTAGGAAGTATAATCTTGTTTTTATTCCATATTTATATGTTTCACATATATTAAAGGCATTTTATGCTGATAAAAATATTCTTATCTTAATCTTATTTCAGGATTTCTTCCCATTGAATATTCATATTCTGAATCTAATCTTCATGTACCTGATTTACAATTAGAAACAAACACTCAATATCCTTAATTAATTTTTTATTTAACCTTTATATAACCATATTTGACATTCATATATATATATATATGTTATGTTGTTTTTTTGTTTCATGTAAAACATTTGTAAAAACCATTTCTCACAAATGCTTCTCAAATAGACTCATATGTAATTATTTTGAAATTAATTAATGTTTTTTTGTAAAGTGAAATTGATTTTTATTGTGATTATTCAACCATAGAGACTACTTTTTATACATAATAAAATTCTATTCATTTACTTTGTTATTTTTTAAGAGTGTTTTAGTTATGAACTTTCTTATCCAATGATTCTTCTATTGCCTCAACTTCCTCTTCAAGCATTAATTTTTCAGCCTGAAGTTCCTGGAAAACTCTAATCAAACATGTGACCACTTCAATGGTAACTTTATTCAAGTTCTATGTGATTTTTGAATTTCACAGATATTAATCTCAGATTGAATTTGATTCATTAGAATTATAATCAACTGACCTTACTGAGAAATTACCACTCTGAGTGCCTTTAACAAGAAATTGACATTCATTTATCTTCATTAGATTCTTTCCAATATTTTCTTTCCATTTTTCCGAGTCTTGAATAAAACATCAACAATTATAAAATTATGATTAGATATATAATTTTCCATATGAATCTATTATGAATATTTTTAAAACTCAAATATATACTTAATATAATTAAAACTTAAACCACACAAGTTTCCTTATACTTCACTTGAAAAAATCGAAACATCATCATGAAAATGTGATGGTCTAGAAAGACTCAGAACAAATTCATGGAATCTCTTCATGAATACAGAGTGCATTATATTCTATGATTCACTATCAATCTTCTCTCTCAGATATGAATTTATATTATACTAAATAATGGTGAGGTCCATGCATATTTATATAAAACTTCAACTAACCTAAATCTATGAAATTCAAAGACAACCACTAATCTCACGAACTACAAATTACTAGGAAAATAACTCATTTATACACACAATGACTTCACATGATGTCTCAGTAATCATGAAATCTTATTATTGCTTCACTTGATCTTTCAGTTCAAATTTTATCATATTTCATACAATAGTTCTTAGTATGTGATGTCTTCTAAAGTTGAAACAAAAATTGTCTTGGGCTCAGTTTGATCATAATATATTGAATATATCATTATATACATAACTTTTATTACATTAATAACACCCTTTTGTAGTCTATGATAAAGATGAAATCGATTGGCTTGATCGAATGGCATAGACACAAAATATTGTACGGTGCCGGTTCTTTACATATTTTTAAAAAAAGAAGCAATATTAATTGAATAATGCTAATCCCGCATCGATCATTCATTCAAATAAATGATTATTAGTAATAAAATCGATTCTACTACAATTATAAGCTACGACATCGAGGTCAGATCCTAGACACACTTAGAAACATGGGATTCTCAAGATCAATTCCTCCATGCACTGGCTCGCCTACCCAATCCTCATGTGATATATCACAAGATCACACTCATATAGACCTTTTGTGGCCCACCTCTTCCATGACACCATATAAGTTGTGTGATTCAACTCCCCTGTGTGGTTGAGGACCTCCACCCACAATGCGGGGTTGAGATGTATACTAAATTTTATGCGGTTGAAAACATATTAAGTCCAATTAGAAATAATACTTAGATAAATCTAAGTATATAATTCATGACACTAATCCTTCCCCAAATTCTTCCAAACATTATTGTAAAAAAAAATCACACCTAAATCCTTCGACATGTGTCTTGGACTTTAAGATTAGTTAAAAAATATTCACATTTAAAACTCATTGAATTTCCTCATCTCAAATTATTGACAAAAAATTAAACTTCATAAAATCACTCAGGTTCTTTAGTTTTAAACCCCCCAAGTGGGCCCTAGGTTTTGAATCCTACTAGAAGAGTTTTACCCGATGTTAATCAAAATCGAATGGGGGGTGGAGTTTCATTGATTTGAACCACCAAACCTTTTTATTCCATATTTAATTCCTTCAAAATTGCTTTTGAGGAATCCATGGATAGAGTATACTAAATCCCCATTTAGAAATAAGGTAAAACATTCATGGTGGGGGTATGATATGGTGTGAGTACTCATTCTTTGTTTTCTCTTACAAAAACTATTTTTGTTTCTTCAATGATTGCTTCAATTATACAACAATATTGTAATAATGAAATGGAAAGTCAGAGTGTAATTCTGTTTGAACTAAACATGATGGATCAAAATCAAAATATTCTTCTTTAATGTAGACAACATGTGTCTTGGTTTCCATGGGTAAAATAAAATGGATATTATCATGTAATACCTCCAATAAATGTTCAACATGTTTGAGGAGCTCCTGATGTTCTTCATCAGGTGCATCTTCCTTTTCTTCATCTTCACCTAAGGAAAAACAGGAGTTGGATGAATCTAGGAATTCAATAAAATTGGAGTTGATACTCAATTTAGTTTCAATAAAATTTGATGAAAACAATTTTAAGAAAATATCATCACCCAAAGTTAGATTGGATTTAATTACATCTTCATAGGAAAGTGCTTCTAAGAGTTGAGTGGTAGTCATTATAACTACCTCCCTGACAATGATGCTAAGTTCTGACATGTTCCTATCATGCGGTGTGGGAAAGAATCATTTCCTAAGTTCAAATGTAGTATAGTGGTAAACATTGGTTTTCACCAGATATGAGTTCACAAAAATCAAGTTTGTCACTTTAAATTAGAGGATAAGGGGGGTGTTTTTGAAATTATTTTATTTTATAAACAAAATATATTAATGAAATAAGAGATTAAAAATATATTGATGAAGAAAGTGATTAAAAATAATGATATAATAAGGGATATCAGTTTAGGGTTTGTTTCCCAATTTTAATGTTATCCTAGTTCCAAGTTATCTAATCCTGTTATTCTAAATCAATTCAAGTGAAATTACACAATCACTTCCACAAAATAACTTAGTTAAATGCTGATGGTGGGAATAAAATTTTCTAAGATCTAATCATGGTCTACCCTACTTTTAAAGTGTGATGGATTTGTATTTAATACCCTCAATTCATTTAGGCAATACGTGATTAGGTCTTGTTTATCCGAAATAATAAAGAGTGTCCACTACCCCTCCCACACATTACAATGATCATCGAGTACTAAACCACTAATACCTAGTCATTTATATCATATATAAATAAAAAAAGTGAAGGGATATAATTATAATCAACCAAGAAAATAAAAATAACAAAATATAAAACTAAATACGAAAATAATTTATAATTAAAACTACAATTATAATATTGAACCTAACTTAATGAAAGAAAGAAAGAAATTTTATTTTATGAAGGGTAAGAGATCAAGAATTAAAAAAAGAAAACCCCAACTTCCCCAATCACACATAATATTACCTCTCCATGTGAAGGGTAGATAAGAGTAATTTAAAAGAATAATACATTACAAAACAAAGAACAATGAAAAGGAAAAACAAAAAATTTATTCTCTAAAATCTTTTTACTAAAAGTTTGCTCAGTTTTTACCCACCTGTTAGTAGAAACTTGATAAGATGTATTCTTATGTTTTATTATCAATTTTAATTATTTATATCCTAAAATCTTCAAATACTTTGGACATGTGTAAAAACAATTATTCCTAAATTAATGAATCTCACTTTTTCGAAGTGAATATAATCTTCATCTTCCTCCATTTTAACATGTAAAATGACTACATTAATGAGATAATTTCTCCATGAACATTAATGGTATCATGTACCTTTGAATATTATTTTATATAAAAATATAATCACCTCATTTTGTGTCCTATATCCCATGATATTCTTTATTTAATGAGGATTGGTCAATTCGATCAGCTAAAAAAGATTTTCCATATTGACTGATTTATTTGGACCCCCTGAAATTCTAATTATTACTCAGTCCAGTTAAAATAGTATAATCCCACAAACAAAGAAATCCTATGAAAATTAATTACTAAATTTATATAAATATTGAATAAGTTATTCTCTAAATACAATATTTATAGAAAATATTTAAAATTAAAGAATTAATCAATTTTAACATTTATACACAAAATATACCTAAAATAATTTTTTTTAAGAAAATTGGTGACATGAATTGGTTTCCCAATTCATGTCGCCCATGGAATTTATTAAAGTCAAAAAAAGGACAGTACAACCTCGAAGCATAAAGAACTTACGCCAGCAGGGATTTAAAGGGCTTACAAAAAATACTCAATCCCAATAAACCAATTCTTTAAGACAGCCCAGAACAATCACCATTCAGTTTTTTCAAATCTGGATCTTTGAAAATGCAGTCTATCCATAAAATCAGCAAGCTATCATATTGAAGAGAATATATCCATCCGAGCCATCCTCACCTAAAAACATCATGAATTGCAACCATGCGGAGCAGGGGAGAAAAGTAGAAAGAGGTCATCTTGCTTCTATAGTATCCCTGCCATAGCCGTCAAATATACAAAAGGCATACTGATCAAACCAGGAAATCAGAATACTTAATTCCAGCACTATAAGCAGATAGAGAAAATCTTCAAAATCAACTAGTGTCCAGGCAAGAACAAGCTGGAGGTTCAGAAAATCCAGACCTTGTGGTGTGTTAACAGTAGGGTAGGGAGAGGGTTTAAGGACCTCACTTCTCAACCATTCAACATCATTCATAAGGAACAACAACTTCAGGCCAGTACCAAGGAATTCATGTCCTCAAATCCAAGACCATATTGTAAAAGTCACCAATCTGCAACAGAATCCAGACAAAAGCCCATCCTTGAAGCAATCATCAGCAAGCAACAAGATAATCCATGTAGATAGTGCACTTTCCAAACCAAAATGCAGCATTATAAAGTTGTCAACCATAATATAAAAGTCACCAATCTGCAACAGAATCCAGAAAATAGCCCATCCTTGAAGCAATCATCAGCAAGCAACAAAATAATCCAGGAGAGTGTGCACTTTCTAAACCAGAATGCAGAACTAAACCAGCTATCAAAAGAAAAGCAGTAAACTAGTTCTTCCAGATAGCCAAATAGAAGATCCATAAGGGTGAAGAAGAAATCCATATACAGCCCTCCATGATTTGTAATCAAGCTCATAAATAGAGATAACCATCCAGAATGAAAACCTCAAAATCATTGGTAAAGCCAAACAACATGAGGTCAAAACTCCAAGAGAGCAGGAAAAATGAAACCAAATTCCAAGAGGAAGCTATCTTTCAATTCAGAACAGAAACCAAAGAGGCAGTGATTCATCCATCCAACTCATTCACATCAAGCAGAAAGTAACCATACTGATTCAATCTGCTAATGCAACAGTGAAGCAGGCTAGAAAATCCTCTTAAAGCATGACAATAAAAAAAACCAAACAACCGGATTTAGAAGTCCAGTTTATGTCATAAATCAAAAAGCAGCCTTCAAACTGTTTCACAATCAGTAGACGGGTTAAAAGCAGAAACACAAACAATAATACAAACAACCATCAAGGGTTCCAGTAAAAGGTTTCAAACGACCACAGGAAACCGGCCAATCCAAGTTGAGCAGACAAAGACAGAATCAGAAGGAGAGTAGTGCAGAGTTGAAATAGGGCATAGAAGTTCCTGCAAGGCTAAACCCATTTGGCTATCCACTGAGCAGATCAGATCCAGATCCAAAAAGAAATCTCTGAAGCAGAAGGGAACCAGAATTATGAGTCACTTCCATGTTATGTTCTTAAAATCGAAATTTGGATTTTTCTCAAATTCCTCAGCCATTTTGATAAACAATCTTTTTCTAATATCAAGATAAGCCTCAGCAGTCAATTCACCATTTTGGTAACTTCTAAAGAAAGCTGTATCATGTGTGACAATCTAGGAGTCAAGCTCCTTTGGGAATTTCAAAGACTCCTCAAACTGATAGGCATCCCTTAGAGTAGGATCATTATTGTCCTCACTTGATGATGAATCTGAATCCGAACATTCAGAGGATTTTGAGGGGTCAGGCAATTGTTCAAAAGGTGCAGGTTGCGGAGGGACCTCAACCTCAATAGCCTTGGCAGCTATAGATCTTGTGATAATTGTCCTTTCACTATTGACATTACCACGATATTTTTGGGTTTTCCTGGGATGAGGAGTGATAAAACCATCAGAATCAACTATAATTTTTATTCCTTTTCGAACCATCATTGATTCATCATAAACTTCTGAAACCTCCTCATTAGTGCCCCTATCCTCAATTGATTCGTCTCTTTTAAAATATAAAAATGATGCAATTCACGTAAAAGTGACAAATTAGAATAGACTGAATCATTGAAATACATATGAAAAATAATTTAAATATTATCTCTATCACAATTCTCTCTAAAATCATTAAGTTAACTAAGGGAACCATTTGAAAATAATTTTCCTCAGTACTCCATTAAGCTGCACCACATCATCCATGTATTGTATCCCTAGAATATCTAGGGTACTCACCTCCTAGATCAATAGAGAGTGATCCAACATTATCAATCAATATAGTATCACCCATATAGAATCATTTCCTCATTGATATTATGGTAACCAAGTGGTGAAATTCATTGAGATGTCATCACACTTCCACTCAAGGATTTTTAAGGGCTGCAACAAACCACTAGGAACATGATGTTGTACCTAACCTGGTGATATACTAGAAATCACACCACAAACTTCATAATTAGACTCTTCATGATTTTACACCAAATATTCCTCCTAAAACCATGATAGATCATGGTTATGCTAAGATTTACTACTTAAAGTGAGTTGTATAACTCACAAAGGACTCCCACATGCACTACCAATGGAACAAAGATCCTTAGAACATAACCTGATAGTGGCCATCCTTTGACCATACCTCCAGGTCATCTCCCTGAACAATCTAGTCCCATGTCACCTCTTCCTCTAGGTAACTTCTCTGAGGCTCTTCTACTTGCTATGACAAGATGAGCTCTACTATCTTATAAAATAATAACCCTTTATCATCAACCTCCTCTACTATGAGTTGAATAGTTTACAATTCCTTCATCATCCTATAAACATAAAACGACCCATGAACTACTCCACATGACTTCTTTATCATCACATCTTCCACAACATACCATTTCATTGGTTTATATGAGATTTCAATTCCATAGTCCTCTAGAAACTCTATCCACCATCAATTTTATAGATTCAGGTCACACTGAGATAAAATATACCCAAAGCTCATGTAATCTATAAAGAAAACAAAGAATCCCCTGATGATGTAATTTCATCAGATATTTAGTGTAGACACCACTATTTCCATCTTTGGTTCATGGGTGGTATAGTTACATACATGAGGAAGTAACTATCTAGAACCATAAGAGATCATTTCCCACTACTACATCAAGACGCATCCTAAGACCAAATGTGAAGTTCCCCAGAACCCAAAAAACATCACACATTCCTTATGTATTTGAATAAATAAGGCACTGGTTAGTTTATATTTTAGGTAGTCAAATGTTTCCTGCAACATATCGGTCCAACCAAAGGCCCAATCTTTCTTCATTAAGAGTGTTAATGGGGAACAATCTGAAAGGATATAGACATGAAGCACTGGTAATAACCAATGAGTGCAAGAATGCTACAAAACTCTCCCATATTTTTGAATTCTATATAATAAATACCTACATAACCATTCACCAAATACATTACCACTCCATGTTGAGGCACTACATATCCTAGAAAATTCACCTATCACATCTATAACTTATACTCGGTAAATTTCTGATAAATTGGTGGTGTCAAAGAGTCTACATATAAATACTCATGTGTTCACCATGGTCCTCCTCAAGCATTTAGTACATGAGAATGTTTTTTATGAACATAATTATGAACTAATCAAGGAAATCAAAAAAATGGAGTTCATGAGTCCCCTAAACTTATTTGGCGAGTCTTTGATACCAAAAAACATAACTACATACTTAAAATGCCTATACCTTAACTAGAAAGAAGTCTTTAAGATATCATCCTCCTTTAACCACAACTGATGATATATGGACCACATATTGATCTTAAAAAACCTGCTATCCCCTCTCAACATGTCATAGTTATCATCAATCCTCAAAAAAGGGTAATGATTATTGATCATCAACTAATTCATCCTCTCGTAGTCTATGTAAAACATCAAACTATCATTTGAATTATTAGAGAAAATAACTAGAGCTCCCCACGGTGATACACTGGGTAAAATAAAACCTTTTTTCAATATATTATAAATCTAGATTAACAATTCCTATAACTTTTAATATGAAATTCAATAAAAATCCATAGAAATCGAAGGATCTCCCAACTATGACTCTATCCCAAACTCGATGTCACATCGAGGTGTATGGTCATAGCCTCCTCTTGGAAAACATCCAAATACTCCATAAAAACTCTAATATGCTCCAATACCATAGCTCCCATTAACCATGATGATTATTTATCTATCAAAGCAAGAAGGGGATGCACACACCTTTTTCCCATTTGAAAACTCCGATCACCAGAAAACACAACATGTTGCCCTTCCTCATCAAAAAACTCAAATCTCCTATGGAAAAAATATATGATTATGTATAGAGAATATAAAAAATGAATACCAAGAATTAATTTGTATGTTTGTGTATGTTGAAATAAGAAATCCCCTAAATATTGAAGTTTCCCCATCATCAGTCTACATCCTTGAAACACATCAAAAATATATGTCACGACATCCAAATAGATTTGATAATACCAAGGGTACAAGAAGCCTCTCAACATTCAATCCTAATGTTCAAACCTTAGTGTGCACAAGAAAGAGTGAAAATATCTATAATCAATGAAATCATAAACCAAGGTATTAGATAAATTGATCATACCTTGAACAAAATATATCTCCTTTAGAGTGGGCCCCTAGATCACATGCATCTACCTTTGGAAAGGTCCTCTACCTCTCTCTTGATGACAATGATGTTTGTGCACTGGACTGGGCCCCTAATGATGAGGAACATCTTGTGGATTACCTCTAATAACTATACCTCCTTCTACATTAGAATAAGTCTACTGAACATGTTGTTGAACATACATTGGTGGGCCCAACTATCAATACTACTTCACGGGAAATTATTGAAGATGTTGTTGGAAAGGATCATGGACTCTCAAATGAGATCAACTCCATGGTGATGATATGAATCACCGTTAATAATTTCCATCACCCCCAAATCCACAACACTGAACCAAATAAATCCGGGTATACATATTGGAACTACCTTCTCTAGAGACACATGAAGCTAATTGTTGAGACCAATTCCCCACCAACTAGATTCTCTACCATCCTGAAATCTATGACCATCTATTTGAAACCCTACTCCTCATATGACCCTACTAACCCTCCAATGGGGGAAATACGGACCACTCATACACACTCTTCCTCACCTCATCTTTCTTCTACACCTCCAAATATGTGGGTAACATAAACAGAGTAACTAAAAAATAAAGGGAGAGACACAATTACTCTTCCAAATGATGCACTCAAGGCTACTCATTTGGAAATATTTCATGATACAATCACATAAGATCCATAAAAATTATGTCCATCTTTTGAATTCTCATTCTCCCCTACCTAAGAGAGAGAGAGAGAGAGAGAGAGAGAAAATCCTACCTCTTCAATACCTTTTCCATCATCGATAAGAACTCGGCACTAAAATCCAACTGGAAATCAGACCATATCACTTCATCCTTCTTACAATCCTTGAGATACAATGTACACCATTTATGTTCCTATCCCCATAACATACTAACTTCTAATGGAACCCAATACTCACATCAGGCTCAAATCAATCCAAAAAAATCACTAACTATTCCAACCAGTGCTCTATTTCCAAATGAGAGAGGCCAGCCCCATACTTTTCTAATCTCTAAATCTAAAAAGAACAAAACAACCACTTACACTACTCATTCACTTGATTAGGATCAAACCTACATTTATTAACATGCCAAAGCTACTCAGGTACTCTATTTATTGAGAAATCTTGTGTGGCCTTTACCATGATGTGATTACACATTACCATGTTGTGATAACCTTGGTTCAAACATGGTCCCAAATCTCTATTTGATATCGTTGAATATTAGGCATTCTTAAAGAAACATAGAAAATAATTTCATCAGCACCACCCCTTTCCCCATGGTGTGGTGTAAAGACCCAAGTCGTTTCACATTACTTTGACAACTACCATGATATAGTGATATTTTTGATTTATTGTTTCTCACAAGAGAACCTATGAGGAAACATGTATGGAACCAAGCCCACTTATGAAATTTCTAGAGAACTCATTTTTCACAAGTAACCACCATACCAACAGACCCACCAAAATGGATATAAAATCCATTTCACTAGTTTTGGTGCACTAAAAACCACACAAAAAACTGAAAATAAACAAAAAAACCCTCAACTATAACTGAACATCAAAATGGACAACACCACACCCACTACCAGGGTGTGGTAAGCCCTTAAATGGACAAACCTCAACTTTGAGATTCCAAAATGCAACCAAACTCATATTAGAGACCCCCAATCATCATAAAAATATAAAGGAATGTATGAAAAGGTTTGAGCCATTTCATGAGAATCTTATCACCATTGACGACCTGTGTTTTCACCATTCTGAATATTGATTTCATCCAAATATTCAAAATTTAGCCTTTCAATTGTTAGAGTCAACACTTGAAAAAAACATCACTATTCCTAACATCAAAATTAAGGATAGTGATATTGGTGTTACTACCAATTTTGGAATAGTTTCACTATGGATTAGAGTCCAAAATTTATTCCTTTTACTAGGTTGAGCCTTGTGACATGGGGGAGGAGGTAGTAGTGTTGAGTTCTATGGGGGTGTGTTTAACTGTTCTGCCATTTTGGGGTGTAGATTCAGCATGGTGCATGTGCTACACTATAGCTATTTCCCAGGATAATAGGATCTAGGTGAGGTCTATATCATGTTTTTTAGACGCCAGTTGGTTGGGGGTGACTATGGTGTGGATAGGGGCTCTATGTCCTTATCTGGAATTTTTATGGCGTGGTTCTGGAGGATGCGCCGTGGTTTTTTAACACCCAAACTAACAATCAATGTTTAAATCCTATCAAATTCAGTTGATATTATACATTTCTCTCAAGATCCTTAGGCACCCAAAAGATTATTTTTAAGGAATTTGAAGTCATTAAAGGCCATATTCAACCTTAGACTTTGGGAGATCAATTCATGGTGATTCCTCTCCATTATTAAGGTAAGAGACACAATACAAAGGTTATCATTCAGGAATTACATGATGTTTTTGTAAATTTCATTGAGCTATGGAATGAAATTGAATTATTTGAAATAAAAATGAAATTTATTCTTAATATCTATGTTTTTAATGGGTTTTTTATTTAATAATGGAATTGAGCACATTTTTTTATGCGATGAAATTCCATAAGGTGGTTTCGATTCTAAAATGTGTTTTCAATCATAGGAGTAGTAGTGATTTGTTATGAAATGTTTTTTGAAATTACTTAATAGAGGCTTTGAAATGGTAAAGTATTTTCTAGCACAGAAGTGTTAATGATATGCTATGAAAATATTTCATAAATTGTGATAAATTTATTTTATGGTTTTTGAAACTTAGCACATTGGGAACCTTGGATACGTTAGGAAATTGACATGTCACCTTAGTGTGTTTGTTTCTCCATTAGGGGTTTTCTATTGATGATAATTATACTATGACTAGCTAATAAATAGATTTATATCGATAGACCGTGGTAGGACTTGATATCGGTTGGATCCACAATGTGCTTGGTTTGGGCTTCTTTTCATGTTTGAGTGCTTCTTCCCCTAGGTTTGAGCCCAATGGTTGTTCTTTTCATTTATACTTTGTTTTACACATGATTGTATATTTCATGTTTGGTTTCTCACTAATTTATTTTATAGGGAATTCATGGATGGTTTTGATTATTCTCAACTATTTTCTTATGTACTTTTCATATTCCATAATTCTGTGAATAAGAAAGGATTTTATAAAAAAACCAAAGGATGTTTTAAAAGTTTCTATTATCTTATGAAAATTCTTTATAAACTGGATTTTTTTAAATTGAGCTCTAATATTTTTGTGATATTAAAATTCTTATATATTCTTTGGTGAAATACTACTAGGATTTTTGCTCAAATCCTATTTTTTCCTTTTGTTATCTATAGATGTGGTTTCGTAAGACATGGGTAAAGGGAAGGGTGTCATGTAGTTAACCAGATTACCATTAATTTGTTTCCTTATTTGTAAGATTTATTGGAGGTAAAGGATTTTCAAAACCCCTCCCCCATAAGTGTACCCCTCATTGGACAAAAAATAGGGAAGGAAGATGGTGACTACATGATTCCTGCCTCTAGTAGGCCCCAATACGGAGACTAACACTAAGGGTATAACAGACATACATATGGGAGGCATTACCCTAAAAGAGAACAAGCAGAAGAGAGAGTTATAAGATAGATACAAAAATCAACACATTATCAATCATATATATATAAATACATCCCATGTGAAAACATTCAATGCTATGTAGTACTGTAACAACCGAAAGGAAAACTATAAGTACTAAAAAGGTAAGGATGACAGTGACCATGAGACCCAAAAAACTACTACAAAACCATGAGTTAGTATTATCTATCTTAATCTCCTCCCTATTCAAATTTAACTGAATAGTATATATATACATAGGTTGGGAATAAAATTATACTCAGCAGGACCCCCCCCAAAGCCTCACATGTAAAATATAAAGAAATCACGCTAGAGCACTCTAAAAAAGAGTGAAACTGACTCATCACCTAAATAGGTATACAAAGTTCCCACCTCACTATGGATAAATCTAACGATTTATCACATAGAAGGGATCATATGATATAGTAATGAAATATTAAGGTCACCCCACTCTTTCTTCACCACTGTTTTTCCGCTCTTCCACAATGTCGCAAGTCCTGAGACATCTCTCTCCAAAAATTGGATAACCCGAAGACACCTGGGAAAGGAATCACAACATGAACCTCATGCATCACATTATCCCTAACACATATCTATATATAGTAACCAATTAGTTTATAGGATCCCCAAAATCTTGCATGTCATGTATCATATATCTGGTATTATACCACAAGACATTGCAATCCATACATCGAGTCAGTACTTAAATTCATCACAGCCTATACACATCATACCTATAATAATACTTTGGATACTATATCTGGTAATACATGTGTGTGAAATAACAAAAATAAATTACATCCCTCTATAATTTTTTTAAAAACTAACCATCATCTATAATAGCATAGGTATCTTCCAAGAGAAGAGAGTGGGGACAATGGGGTTAGTTAAACATCTATCCTCCCATCGAGATGTTGGAGAAAACACCCTCCCAATGTCCACTCGGTGTCAGTCACCCTAAAGAAATGGGTGGGGAATCATATACAATAAAATAATATATAATATATAATATAGTTAAAAACCACACTATGAGAATGACCTAGTATTAGACTCAACTACAACTAACATCACTCGGTCTTCCGACCGCCACTACTAAGACCACATATCCTATAAGCACATAAGAATCATAAAGATATAAATTAATTAAATCTTCCCTTTTTATAATTTACTTATGTTAATTAATTAGTTAGACATTAATTAACCATTAAAATCATTCCACATTACATTAAATTAATCATCAGAGTAAAGTCCATGCCCTCCAGGGATAATCCAAAATATGTCCATGGTTTATCAAGAGTAAATTTTTTAGCATTTTTATTCCATCAGCACTAACTCCATGGGTTATGAATAAATTATTGATTATTTGAATCATTCCATATAATATGTACTCTAGGAAAACCATCCTAATATACCACAGATTGAAAACGTGAAACCAATAACATCTATCCGCCTCAAGTAGTAGGGAAAGGAAGGCAGATAAAACAAGAAACCCAACCATCAATGATTTAATAGATTCATAAGTGAGCATCCAAAATAATAGAATTACATAAATTTGTAAGCCTATATTCAACCCATTTCATAAGCTCTAGTTTCATACTTGACACCCACATGCATATCTTGATGTCTATTGCTATTATAGGCATCAACAAATTTCACATCATTTTGGGCTCCTCACCGACAACACATCAGCCATCCCTAGCTCATCCATCCTAGGACAATATCACATCCTTTCTTTCCAACCCCATATCACATCATATATAAAATCTCACATATGAATCATCTCATAAAAATAGAATGAATAAAACAAGAATAGACAACAAGGCAATTCAGTACCGAAAAACAAGGCATACAACCTATACACATTACCGATCTCTCAAGGATCCAAACTCAAGGAACTAAGCCTTCTCAAGTAGACGGGAAAATTGGGGCCTAGAAATTATTTTTATCACACAAACAATTAATATTCCATCATGAATTAACCAATTCATTATTCATAGGTTCTAACTATTTGAAACCTATGGCATCAAGTTATAATAATCTATGAAAATATTAAACATGCTCTCTTGTATTTAAACTAGTTTGATCTAACTATGAGAAGTATCATTAAAATTTTACATGACTTTTATTTATTATCAACATTCTCAATAATAATTATCATTCATCACATTTTTATAAATTCTATTAATCACATTAAAGAACATTTAATTACACTTGTGTGTTACAACAATTTGTTCATTATAAAATAACATCAAACATCCGATTCAAACACACCTCTTCCTTAATTCTTAATCCAATTAATTATAAATTACTTCCAGCATTACCTTAATTACCAATTTCAACATGTTACTCTAAGCATAATAACATGCTAACAATGCATAGCATATATACCACACTATCTACAAAATCAAATGGAAAACCAAAATTACTGTATTAAGCATCAGCATTTGATCATTATAACCCAATTCCTTATTAATCTAGTTAGATAATTATCAGGTTAATTAAATTTCCATACAATGGTATATACAATTTTAAATTTACAATTGCAAGTAAAGAAATAGAGAAGAAATGAATCCCCTACTTCAAAGGTTTTAACCTTTTTCACATAAAAATGGAACAATATTTTGGATCTCGATCCCCTATCTAGCAAGATACATCACTTCAAGGATGAAGTGGAAAAAATAAACAAAAAATACCACTAAAAACTTCATTATAAACATTTATATGATCCTCCATTGCATGTAAATATGAAATAGGAGGAACCAAATAAAAAAACCATGATAAAAGAGGTAGAAAAAACCTTAGATCCCCACTAATCAAAGATGGGAAGCCAAAAATTAATCCCCATTTAAGGAATCAAAAACACCTGAATAAAGGTTTTTTGATCATCTAAAATTTGTGTGGAAGTTCTTAGGGTTTGAGAAAACATGATGCCCCTTATATTTATAAAGACACAATGCATAGGGTATTTAAATGGTGTGAAACCATTTCACATCATGTAAATTTTGGGCTTCATATCTCACTAAAAAAGTAATTTACTTGAAGGGTTTAATCTTGAAAATTTATACACTATATAACACCCCATTAATTGGCCTAACAATCCATGAATGGAGAATGCACAGGTTGAAATATTTACATGCTGTGAATTTTCCTTGTAACTATATTTTAGCAGCTGGACCCCTCTAGACTCACACCATACATCCTCTATGAACCATGAACTTTGGAAACACACAAATGGATGGACTATAAAGATCCATATATTTACACAAATGGTCACATGAAGACTCATTTTAGTGTTTTATTGTTTTTCTTTCTGATATAGTTCATTTGGATTGACATTTCATGTATCATGGTTTTTTATCATTTCTTATATATTGTACTCTATTGTTTTGAATTCTTTCTGTTATACATGAGACTTTTTTGGTTGTTTGATGATTCTCAACTTGTTACAGGAAGTCTCAGGTATTGTGTTTTAATTAAATTGGTTTGGTTTTTCGAAAAATGGTATAAGAGTGATTACCCAATCAGAAGTGATGTGAAACTACCTAGGATAAATAATGGGAGTCTAGTAGACTGGAGCTAGTACATTTCAGGTGTCATGGAGTACATGGTGAGTAGCAGCTTTATCACCACCATTCATAATTCCACTTGAGTTACCATGGGTAGTCTGGATTTATTTTCTATTTTTTATGTTTTCCATGTGATATGGTTTTCTGTAATGACCTATGATCTTTATTGTCACATTTTAGTTTCCTTGAGAGTTATACTAGATTTGGGGTGTAAAATTAAAAAGTAATAAATTTGTTAATTTCTTCTAGACGGCCTAACAAACCATTCAGTTACTGGAAACATAGTTTTGAAAGCATTAAAGGGGTTGTGGAATACTTATCACAAGGTCACCAACCATGCTTCTTGGTCAAAAATGACTCCACAACCCTTTTATTTTGTTCTTTAGAACCCATTATTCTTGGATTCTTTGAGTGAATCTCACTGAAGGGAAAGAATAAAGGTGGTTCTTGGGATATTTTGATATCATGAACTAGTTTGACTAATAATTTTGTAATTTTGTTGTTTTTTAGTGATGTAATAACCATTTTATTTTGTGAAAACTAATTTCATGAATTTTTTTAAGTGAATCTGAATTTATTTCCTATGAAATGATTCTTGGTCTATAGAACCTATTTTTTAAATATTCATTTACTCATGGAAATCTATAAAATGTTTTTGATTTCAAACTATTTAAAGATTTATAATGAATGAATTTGAATTTCTTGAAGAATGTATTCAATAAGATTTAAATTTTATTAAAATAATGGTTGTTTTCAACTTGTAATTTAGAAGGGGGAATTGTTTTTGAAAGAGTAATTATAAATTAAATGTAAGATTCCAACTATTAAGTAATTTTTTTTTATAAATTTTTCATTGAATGAAAATTTTTGGGTGTTTGAATAGTGGTTTCCTTTAAACTATTTTAAACATAGGAAAAATAACCCAAGAGGAAAATAAATCCTTTTTAATACTTTTGTTTGAATGATAAGATGTTTCACCATGTAATTGAAAAGTTGGGAAATATTACTATTTTTTATTCCATTCCAATATAGTAAAATATGTTTATTTAAGAAATAAATTGTTTTTAAGCTCCTTTTCAAGTTATTTTTAGAGGATTTCAAAATGAATCGTTTTTTAAAGAGTTTATACTTCTTGAGTGGGTTGGATTTGAAACCTATCTAAGCATGTTTTCTTTCTTTATTGACTTCTATGTTTGGATTGACCCTTTATTGTGTGTATGTTTTCTTTTATTTGTTCTAAAAAGCATGACTTGATGGATATCCCCTATTATTAGGTTTTAGTGATCCGTCCAGAGATTTCTTGACTTTGACACCTTCCTTGAGAGTAGTCATTTTCCTTGTCTCTTTAAAATTTCCAATACTACAAATGGAGTGGAGAGTTTTATCCTTTATCTCTCATTGTTTTAGTGATAGAAATTTGTGAGATAAATATAGATGATATTATTTTGTTACTTGATAATAGAATCATATATGTTCAATTGAGTATCTGGGTCTTGAAGGACTTTTTTTCGTAATTTTCACATGTTCCTTGCGAAGAGTGGAATCTTAGGTGTATCCTATGTTTATTGTGTTGATTTCTTAAAGTACTCACTCAGAAATTTTAGAGTGATTTTAGTTATGGGATAAACTCATTTTGACGTGATTTTGATATCCTCATTCTCTTCCCCATTGAGTGAAATTGTCGTCCTCAATTTCTTCTATCTCGTTGTTTCTTTTCACTTTATAAACTTTGTTCTACAAGATAAACTTATAGTAGAGGATTTTCCATGGGATCAATAATAGTGAAATAGAATTGGGTAATCTTGGGTATGTGCATGAGTAACAAGATTTAGTTTCATAACTTGTTGGATGAGATATCCATCAGTGATATGTTTTTATTGGTTGAATAGTGGGGATCATTGGGTTGAGATTTATAGACCCGAGTTTCCAAATATGAGAATTCATGACCCGATACTAAAGCCTTATCATTTCTCATTATGGAAAATATTATTTGGAACCATCATTAGATTATGTGAGAATTGGTGGATCTGGTGATATGGCTTCCTTCTTTCTAAGTATTACTGGGGTTGTTTGACCTAATGATCTTTTGGACATTTATTGGGGATTGTTCTTTTTCATAGGCCAAAAAATGTTTTTCATAGTTGGTTTCACCCTATGAGAGAATTATTTTTCATTTATTAGGGATGTAGATCTAATAGGTTTCCATTATGTGAATTATGGAACCTTAGTTGCCATATTGTTTCTCCCGTGTATTATTGCAGTAGCCTGTTGTTTTCCCATTTTAGATCATATCTAAATGGTGATGAGACCTATGTGTGGTATCTGTTTTATTTAGAGCCCTATGTTGGAAAATTATAGAACATGGGACTCCTCTGAAAAATTTTAAGTGGGGATATATTCAGCTATAGTGTTCATTCATTCTAAGAACCGTTGGGTGTTTTCTATGTCACTATGAAGACTCAGGAGGGGAGTTGGGGTATGCCTTGATTTCAGAAGATGGGTGATGGTTTAAGAATTTCTATAATTAATCATTTGTTTATGATTTTGTTTATGTGATTTGAAATTCATTTATGTCAGTGAAAATTGAGTTTCGTAATGAATTGTTTTTGGTTTTACTGTATGGCCTTAGGGATTATTTGTAAAATGAGGTTATTTTTATGAAATGTTTTGGAAACAATTGATTTAATTTAAGGATGTGGAAATGTTTTTATGTGTGAGTGTTTTTTAAAATAAAGTGAACATGGTGGTATTAAATATTGGCTTCCTATTTTAAGGTAAACTATTGATTTCAAAATTGATTTTGTAGCATGTCTGGGATTGTACCTTTAGTGAGTTTATTTTAAAATGGGATGTTATTTGGAAACTATTTCAAAAAATAATGTGTTTGATTTATTTAGAAACCTGGAATGATGTTTTGGTTTTAAAACAAGTGGTATTAATTTTGAAATCTATTTTAATTTTTTTAAATTAACTAATTCAAGAAAGGGTTTGGGGTTTGAATTTATAAAAATGTTTCTGTTTAGTTTTAAATGAATGAAGGCCCAATTTTAATTCTTCATTGTTTTTTAAATTTGATTTTTTTAAAACCTTACTTGTTTTAGTGATTCATGTGTTTTTTATTCTTGGAGTGTTACGACTTAGATTCATCTAAGGTTGTGCTTCATTAGTATCTCCTTTAGAGATTTTTGGGTCCATTGGTTTAGATCCACAAGCTTTAGCTTGATGGTTAGATTAAAAGGGATTTTATATTCTTGGAGACTCTTGTGTGTGATCGATTGGATAATATTCACTTGGTTATTTTTGGAGATGTTTGAGGTTTGATGGATGAAATACTATTTTTGGTTTAGTAATGATAGATTTTTTATTAGTTTTAGTTTAATAATGCTATGGATCAATTCTTCTAGGGCTATTCATTGGTTTTCCATTTTGGGTGTTGTTCCCTTTTTCCCTATGTGGTGTAGACCATGGGATGGTTTATGCTCATTTCCTTGGATATGAGTAGGAATTAGGGTGCATTCTTAGATAATTTGGGTTTATTTATATTTCTGTTTGTGCTATGAATGATATCGAACTATGTTTTCTATTAGAGTTACCATGGGGAAGTGCTATGGGGAGTTAGATATAAGCACCATCATCTTCTAGTTGTGACTCTTAGGTTAGAGCCATGTCATATATTTTCAAGGTATGTTTTTCATTGTGATCACCTTCTATAGATTCCATGTTTTGTTGATTCAATTTTTGGATCATTTAGGATGTTTCTAGAAGTAGTTCTCTCTATGTGGGTTTGAACCTGTTGCGTGTGGTTGGCGTTAGCTAGTGACGTTTCATGAATTCCATTTGTATATTTATGGTAATTTGGTTTCTCAATGAATTTTTATTGTTTTTGGTAAGAATTTTCCAATTTTTCTTTCAATTTAGTTCATTTCTAAATTATGGGGAGATCGATACTTGGTTTCCTTTCCTTTTTGAACTACACCATGACCTAGGATTTATAGGGATAGAAAACTTTTATGGTGGGGAGAATTGTAACACCCTCTCGGTTTGGGTAAGCTCTATTTTCGATGTTAAATATTTATTACATTGATACTTAAGAGTTTTTTAGGTAATTTGAAATTTTCTTTAAAATTTTTAGGTGAGTATGCCATGGATGGTATCGACTATAGTGAGGAGAGGGCTCACTACAATGTGGACTAGTACGTTACTACGTATTTCCCTAGAGGAATAATTTTTATGCCTCTATCAATTCAAGCATGGAAGAAATGTAGGGATATGGCTACAACATGGAGCCATGGGATACAGATTTTGTATATACTACTATTTCCAGTATAGTTTCACCATAGAGCAGTGGCTTCAGTGTAGGGGTTCTACTCGGTTGATCCCTATAGTGTGGTGGCTGAGGCTGCGACGTGAAGTTCCATGAGGATGTGTTTGATGGTTCTTTAATTTTGGGGAGCATATGCAACATGGTTTAGGGGATACATAATAACCATTTATTGGGAAAAAAAGATCTGGGTGAGGTATGGACCACGGTTTCTAGAGGCTAATTGGTCAAGGGTGATTGCATCATGGACATGGGCTTTGTAGCGTGGTCTAGAGATTCTATAGTGTGGTTCCCGAGGCTATTCCATGGCCTTTAACATCCACAGTACCTATAAATGTTCAAATCCCCTATAATTTAATCGATCATTCAACTTTCACTATTGAATCATAGGAACCCAAGAGGGTATTTTTAAGGCATTTGAAGCACTTATTGATCAGATACAACCCAATGCTTTGGGATATTGATTCTTGGCATTTACTCTTTATTATTGAGGTGGGAATCTATATACAAAGGTGATATCGTTTAATTACATGATTTTATTTTAAATTCATTTGTGTTATGGTAGGAAATTGAATTATTTGACGTAAAAGTGGATTTTATTCTTAAGATATATGTTTTTAAATGTGTTTTTCTTGAAAAATGATATTGAGCACATTTTGTGATGAGATGAAATGCCTAAAGGTGGGTTTGATTCCAAAATGGGTTTTCAAGAGTAGGGGGAGAAATACTTTATCGTGAATGTTTTGTGAAATAATTTAATGGAGTTTTTGAAATGTAAAATTATTTTTAATCATGGAAGAATTAATTATGTTCTGTGAATTTTTTTATAAATTATGACTAAGGTTTTTAAATGGTTTTTTAAACATAGCACATTGGGAACCTTGGGTTAATTGGGAAATGGACATTTCACTTTAGTGTGTGTGTTTAACCACTAGGGGTTTTATATAGGTTATCATAATGTGGTAACAAGATTATGAGTATCTTGATATCGACAAAATATGATGTGGCTTGATATGTGTTGGATCAATATCATACCTGTTCAGAATTCTTTTTGTGTATAAGTGCTTATTCCCCTAGGATAGAGCCCTAATTTTATTCTTTGAAGAAGCTATTATTTTGAAATAAAAAGATAAATTGATGTTATAGAATCCATATGTGGTTCACCAAGAATACATACTATTATATCAGGTGAAGGATAACATTTGGATGATGTTTGAAGATGATTTTAAGAGTTTGAGAAGTATAACAAAGCATCTGAGGTCAACCTGATACATCACCCGAATTTTATTTCCACAAGTTGTAAAGTGTGTTCCCGATCACCATGGGAAGGTGATAAGCACTTGGTTATGGATATGCAAACATGGGAAAAATTTAACCCTAAAAATAAAATATGCAATAAACACAATATATCAAATCATAGTAGTGTCAAATATAACATAACAAATCATGGGAGAGCTACAATATATGATGAATATGAACAAATAAAAAAAGCATAATGAAAAATAGTACTAATACTAAAAATAAGGATATCCACAACTCCATGAGATAAAATCTACATGACTAGTCATCACCACCATCTCAAAAACACTAGAAAACAACACCAAAAATGAGAATCCATCATTATAAGAAATGCCCTTCCTTTTATCTATGTCTAAAAAACCTTGTCAATATAAACCTAATGAAACATATAGGGTGTGATAACTAAATACCAATTGGATACTTTTGTTAATATATAGAATTAATATCACCATACATCCATTAGTTTTTTAAATAGGTCACATTCAACATAAATAAATAATTTGACATTAAATCTATAATATATTAATTGAGGGAAATATCCAAGTAATCATGCATCATAAAACCATATTGTAAAGCTTAGAATAACCATCAACATAAATATTCAAATAAAGCACCAAATTGGAGAGAAACATGAGGGTTTACATAATCAATACATGTAAGGAACACTAGCCAACATAGTCTATCCTAAGTTCCAAAGGGGATCCCCAGTAAAGAAACTAACTAGCTCCATAACCAAATGATAACCTACCCTAGAGGTATATATACCCAAACTAAGGCCTATATAAGTGAAAGTATAAATCTGTGCCCAAAATCATCCCAATGTCATATAACCAACCATTATGTTCAAGAAACTATTCCCACAATTTGTAAAATATTTTCCACAACTAATTTTATACCGCCTCTATGCATGAAAAAGCATTACCTTTTCAAAATCACCTTTGAGGAATTTCATCAAACATGTTATTTGTATAAAACAATTTTTAAAGAAAATACCATTTTAAAAACACTTTTAATTGTAATAAAAGATCAAATATTATCCCTCATGTACATTAAATAATAAAATTTCATAAACTAAAAACAAAGGAAAAAAATAAGAATATTAGGCAAGCCATGGTAATATCTATTTAATAGAGACAACTAATTTGACAATAAAAGAAATAATGTCACCTTTGAAAGTCGATATTTGAAATTAATAGATCAATTCCTTTCAATAGGGATCCCTGAACCGTAGCTTTGCCTCATGAGGAATACTGAAAACTTCTCTCTCATGATGATCCGATTATGGCCAATGTCCCCTCAATAATCTGTAGTCTCTCCAACATCTCAAGATACATCATCAGCATAAACATTGTGACCTAGATCTGGATCTCAATATGAAAATAATCTTTTAAATCCCTTTATCAGGCCTCCTCATATGGAAAAAGGACTGAAGCATATTGTTGAAGGTTCCTAAAAGGGATCCTGAAATCTTGCACGTTGGAACTCCCCTTTTGAAGGTTAAGTAACTCTAAGAGACTAGGAACCATCATGGTGGAAGAACAGATCTCTTCTCAAAACTGGTTTCATAACTTTTACCATGAGACTAATAAATCCTCTCGATCCTTGAGGAATAAGAACCACCACTACCTTACTGCTTCATGAAGTATCGTCAAAGACAATGAAACCCATTTCTCCTTCCAAGAAAACATCGAACTGAAAGATATCTCAACATATTCAAACTATTCTTCCATGAAAAAAATATGAAATTGAACCCTTATACTGCTACAAAATCTATTACTAAAACACTCAAAATATCCCCCTATAAGTGTCATCATTTTCAACCCCACTTGGGAGTAATCTGTTATCACATCATAATTATTATCTTTGTATCAAACATGATGAGTACATCTACTTGGAACTATGCTTGGAAAAAGAAAAAAAATTAGATCACCTAAACCTATAATATTGAATATTAATTAATTAATTATTTTATTATATTATTATGGTTTTAACCTATCCAAAGGTATAACCATTTCAAACACATGTAAGAAAAAGAATGATTCATGATCTTTTCCTAGGTATTTACTCTGCAACTAGTATCACTTCATTTTGTAGACTCAGTGAATTTAATGGTCCATTCATCTTATCACATGGGTGAACTAAATACACATGTATTATATGTTATATCATATTTAAATTTCCTAGTAAACTTATTTGAAACTATATCCCTACAATCCCATGTAATCTTACCTATTCCTAACTCCAAACTCCATCATTTCCCACAACCAAAAAATATGATACCACTCTGTGACAACCCCTTACCCCCAAATTATCCACCTCATAGGTCGGAAATGGGGTAAAGGGGATGGTGACTACCTAATTCCCACCTTCAGTAGGCCTTGGGTTGGCAATTAGCACCAAGGGTATAATAGTAATACATATAGGAGGCATTTCCCACTAAGAGAACATGCTAAAGAGAGAGATAAGAAAAATACACCAATCGAAACCTATTTCGAAATATATACATCCAAACTGAAGAAATGAAATTCCATATAGTACTATAATAAACAAAATGAAAACTAAAAGTAAAAAAATGTAAAGACCGCCGTGACCGCAAAATCCATACAACTCATATAAAACCACAAGCTAGTAATATCTAGTCCGATATCCAACCTCCTCTGAATAACATGAAAAATAGTTTATATATACATTGGGTGAGAATAACAGTATAGTTAGTGGGATCCTCTTGGTATCCACTAATTCAAAAGATAAAGAAATCATGCTAAATCACCATGAACAATAGTGAAACTAACTCATCACCTAAATAGGTATACTGTGTTTTTAGCCTCACTATAGATAACTCTAACTAAGAATTTCCAACAAGAGAGAATATTATATAGTAATGAAATATCAAGGGTACTCCGCTTCTTCTTCTCCAATGTTTTTCCAATCTTCTCCAACATCACACATCCTGATCCATCTCTCTCCAAAAATTGGCCAGCCTGGAGACACCTAGGCAAGGCATCACAACGTGCACCTCATGCATCACACAATCCAATCCACACATCCATATGTAGTAACTATGTAGTTTCTGGGAGATTTCATATCCCGTATAACATTTTTCATATATCAGTTATTATACCTCAATACATTAAATCCCATACACTAGATAAGTACCTCAATCTATCACAGCATATACACGTCATACCTATAATAATCCTTTAGATACTATATCTGGTAACACATGTGTGTGAAATAACCCCAATCCATTACATCAATCTACATGAATATATGGGAAAACTAACTACCATGCATACCAACATAAGAAACTACAATCAGAAGAGAGCCTGTCTAGAGTGGGTAGTCATCCATCCATCCTCCCAGTGTGATGTTAGGGAAAACACACTCCTAGAGTCCACTGGGTGTCAATCACCCTAACCAACATTAGTTGGGTAGTGTATGAAATCAAATAATACACATGATATAATATATCTCACAACCATACTATGGGAATAAGCTAGTTTTAGACTCAAATATATCTAATGTCGCTTGAACTCCCAAATTCCACTACTAAGACGAGATATTCTATAATCACAAAAGAATTTTAAAGAGAAACAATAATTACTTATTCTCTTTTTATCATTTCCTTTTATAAATTAATTAATTATACATTAATTAACCATTAAAATCATTCCAAATTATATTACATTAATTATCATAGTAAAGTCCATGATCTCTAGGCATAATCCAAACTGAGTCCATAGTTTATCAAGTGTAGCATATTTTCGGCATTTTTATTCCATCATCACTAACCCCATGGGTTATGAATTATTTATTCATTATTAGAATCATTACACAGACCAAGTACACTAGGAAATCCATCCTAATATACCACCATGTAGAAACATGAAACCAAGAACATTCAGATGCCTCAAGTAGTGGGGAAAGGAATGAAGATAAAATAAGCAACCCAACCATCATCCATTTAACAGATTCATAAGAAATCATCCAATTTCTTAGAATCAAATCAATTGTAATCCTAGTTTCAAACCATTTTATCATCTCTGGTTCCATCCTCAACAACCACATGCATATTCTAAAGCATCTCCCCATTATATCCATCAACTATTACCACATCATCTAGGCCTCCTATCCCACGTCACATCAATCATATATGGCTCAGTCATACCAAGATCATATCACTTCTAGAACTCCCCACCCCATATCAAATCGCATAGAGAAGCTCACATCTTGATCAAATCACAAAAGTATCAATAAACAATCAAGTATATCCAAAATGGCAATCTAGGCCTTGAAAAAAGGGATGCATCCTTCACACATAAATGATATCTCATGGATACAAAATCAAGGCACTTATCCCTCTCAATAAAATGAGAAATTCATTCCATAGTAATTATTTTTATCACAAAACTGGTTCTTATTCAATCTTGAATTAACAAATTCATTATTCACGGTTTCCAACTACGAGCAACCTAAGGCATCATGTTATATCAAAATATCAAAAGATTAAACATGCTCTCAATAATTTAAACTATTTTCATCAAAATGTGTGAAATACCATTCACATTTAACATGCCTATTATTTATTATTAACATTATTAGTTATCATTATCATGATTTACATTATTTAAAAATTCAATTAATCACATAGAAGAACATTTAATTACACATGTACATTGCATCGATTTGAACATTATTGAATTACATCAAACACCATACTCAAACATGCCTCTTACTTAATTATTATATTAATTAATTATCAATTAATTCCATTTTTATATTCATTGCCAATTTCAACATGCTACATCAAGCATAAGAATATGGTAATGATTCATAGTATTGATATCACTATGTCTAGAAAATCAAGAAGCTAACGGTTATCACAGTATTAAGCATCAACATGTGACTGCTCCAACCCAATTCTTTATTAATATGGTTCAATAATTATTAGGTTAATTCTATTTCCATCCAAAGGGAAAAACCATGCTCAATTTATGATTTTACGTAAATAAATAGAGAAGAAATAAATCTCCTACTTCAAAGGAGTCAAGGTTATTTTCATGAGAATGGAACAATATTGCGAATCCCAGTCACCACTCTCCCAAGAAGTTTCATCCCAACAAGGATTCCACGACACAACTAGACGAAAAACAACCAGGAATAACTCTATTATAAACATGGAGATAATACTCAATTTTATGGAAAGATGAAATTATAGGAAATAGTTCAAATAACCATGAGAGAATAGGTAGAACATACCTCGATTAACCATGGATTAAAAACAAGGAGACAATAATCAATCCCCATTGAAGGAATCCAAAACTCTTGAAAGAAGGGATGCTGATCTACTGAAATTTTAAAGGACGGTCGTGGTTTTTTTGAAAACATGAGGTCCATTCTATTTATAAAGCAATACTACATAGGGTATTTAAATGATGTGAAACCCTTTCACACTATGTAAATTTAATGATTCAGATATTTATAAAAACAGATTCGACTTGAAGGATTTAATCCCAATAATATAAACACCATAAGGATCCTCGTGATATTTCCTCACAATCCATGAATTGAGAATACACTATGTGAAATATTTATACACTATGAAGTCTCTCTGCATCCATATTTTAGTAGCCGAACCCATCTTGACTCACTCTTACGTTCTTCTAAGCACCACGAGATTCAAAAACACCCAAAGGGTTAGACTAATAGATCTGGTCCATTACATAGTCGGTCATATAGAGTATCATTTTATTCTTTTCTAGTTTATCTTTCTGGTTTAGTCAGTTTTTCTTGATGTTTTATGTATCATAGATTTATATCATTTTCTTCTATATTGTTCTCCATTTTTTGACTTATTTTGGTTATACATGATAATTTTTTGGTTGTTTTATGATAATCACCTTATGGAGGGCCTTCTTAAGTGATGTGTATTGATCAAACTGATTTGGTTCATTGCAAAATGTTATTAGAGGGATTACCCAACCAGAATTGATGCAAAACTATCTGGGTTTGGTTCCAAGAGTTTGGTAAACTGGAGTTAGGACATGTCAGGGATCAAGGAGTACATGTAGAATAGGTTCTTGATCACCGCCATTCATAATGCAACTTGAGTTACCATGGATGGTTATGATTTATTTTTATTATTTTATGTTTTCTATGTGTTTTGGTTTGGTTCCCTGAATTATGATCCTAATTGGTATGTGTTTGTTTTATTGAGAGTTATAATAGATTTGGGGTGTAAATCGAAAAAGGTTTCAAGTGGTGAAGTTCATATGGATGGCTTGAAAAACCATTCAATGACTAGGAACTTGGTTTTGAAAGCATCAAATGGGTTGTGGAATGCATATTACATGTTCTTCGACCACATTTCTAGGTTGATAATGAATCTAAAACCCTTATATTTTGTTGTTTATAATCCATAATTCTTGGATTCATTGAGTGCCTATAATTGAATGGAAAGAAATCATGGTGTTCCTTGGTCTCTAGAACAAGTTTTTGGAAATTTTTATTTACTCATGGAAATGTAGAAAACGTTTTAGTTTTCAAACTAGTTAAATATTTTTCATGAGTGAATTTAACATTATTGAATAATTTTTTCAAAAATATTTAAATGTTATGAAAATAATGGTTTTTTACAATTTATAATATAAAAGGTTTAATGGTATTTGAACGAGTATTGCTAATTTAAAAAATAATATTCCAACTTCTAAGGAAAATCAGTTGTATAACTTGTTCAGTAAATGAAAATTTTTGGGGGTTTGAATGGTGGATTCCTTTAAAGGATTTCAAAAACTAACAAAATAACCCAATAGTAAAATAATTTATATTTAATAATTTTGTTTAAGAAGTAAGAGGTTTCACCATGTAATTGAAAATTTGTGAAATGATTCTCTTTTGGATTCCTTTTTAAAGTAATCAAAGATGATTTTTTAGGAAACCAATTTTTTTTGAAACTCATTTTAAATTGATTTTTAGAGGTTTTCAAAATGAACACTTTTTTGAAAGAGGTTTATACTCCTTGAGTGGGTTTTCTTTGAAGCCTCTCTAAAAGTGTTTTCTTTATTTGTTTATATATATTTTCAGCCTGACACTTTATTATTTTTAAGGGTTATTTTATATACTCTAAAGAACATGATCCAATGGATATCCCCTCTTGTTTTTTTGAGTGAAACCTCTAAAGAAGTATTGAATTAGAGTGTAATTCCTTTCTTACGAGTAGTCATTTTTCCTGTCTATTAATTCTTGAAAAGAAACCAAATGTAAAGTAGAGTTTCATCTTTTCTCTCGCAGTGTTTTAGTGAGGGAAGGTTTTGACATGAATCTTGGTGATGTTTTTCTATGACCTGATAATAGAACCGTATAGGTTTGATTGAGTGGATGGGTCTTTAATGACTGGTCTTCTTAGTTTTCTTGTGTTTCTTGAAAAGAGTGGAATTTAAAGTGTATCGTATGTTTTTTTATGATCCCTTTGCGTTTTCACTCATATGTTTTTTAGTTCTTGCAGTTCTAGGATATATTTGTTTAGATGTGATCTTGATATCCTCCTTGGGCTACTACATTGAGGGCAGTGGTCATCCCAAATTTCTTCTATATCATTTTTTGTTTTTACTCTATGAATATTGTTCTATTGGATAACTTTATGATAGATGATTTTCTATGGTATTAGGCATAGTTCCCTAGACATAGTGAACCTTGGGTATTTTCATGGGCAACTGAATTTAGTTTCATGACTATTTGGCTAAGTGACTCATTGGTGGTATTTTTTTATCGGATTGATAGTGGGGACTATAGGGTTGCAATTTCTAAATAAAAGTTCCCTTAAATTTAGCTTCATGAACTAATAATAGAGCCTTATCATTTCTCAATGAGGAACACCTTCACTGAAACAGTCTTTGGGTTATCGAAGATGTTTCATATCTAGTGATCTTTGTTGTTTCTTTCCAAATATTAATGGGTTGATTCTAACTAATGATCTTTTATACATTTCATGGGGATTGTTCCTTTTCATAGGATACACCATGTTTTCTATTAGTTGGATTCAACCAATTAAATAATATTTTCCCTTCATTAGTGGTGTAGATCTAGGAGGTTTCATTTATATAAAATATGTAACCTCAGTTTCCTTATTGATTCCCTCTTGTAATGATGAAACTACTTATTATTCCACCATTTTAGATTAAATATTAATGTCTAGGAGAATTATGTGAGGTATCTGTTTTTTTTAGAGACTCCTTTTGGAAATTTATAAAACCTAGGACTCCTTTGAAATTTTGTAAGTGGGTTTAGCTTCAGTTCCATTATTGATTCATGCTAAGCCCATTTTGATTTTTTCTATGTCACTATCAAGCCGTAGACAGGGAGTTAGGTAATTCCATGATGTTAGAAGATGGTTGATGGTTGAAGGATTTTTTCAATTATGCTTCTTTTATGATTTTATCACATGTGTTATTGAAAAATGGGTTTCATGAGGAATTTTTTTTTATTTTAAAGCAAGGTCTTAGGGATTATTTTTCAAATGAAGATCATTTCATTAAATGTTTTGAAAATTGTTGATTTCATTTGGGTATTTGGAAATATTTTTAGGTGTGATTGTTTTTTAATTAATTGAACATGATGGTATAAAATATGGGTTACCTATTTTAAGGGAAACTTGTTATTTTAAAATTGATTTTGTGGCTTGTTTTTTCTGGTATGCTTAGTGAGTGTATTTTAAAATGGTATGTGATTTGGAAACAATTTAAAAAGGAAAGTGTTTGATTTATTTTGAAACCTAGAATGGTGTTTTATTTTTAAAAAGGCGGTGTTTGTTTTTAAATGATTTTTAAAAACATTTTTAAAATTAACCAATTCAAGAAAGGGCAAGGGGTTTGACATTTTAAAATGGTTTCAATTTAGTTTTCAATTACAGAAGGCCCGATTTTAATGGTTACTTGGTTTTCAAAATAGAATTTTTCTAAAACCTTTATTATTTTAGTTATTCATGTGTATTTCTTACTTATTGGAGTTTTGTTTCCTATATTCTTCTAAATTAGTGCTTATTTAGTGGATATTTTGGAGATTTTTGGGTCTAATGGTTTAGAACTATGATCTTTGTCTTGATGGTTGGATTATTGGGGATCATATTTTATTGGATAATCTTGTGTGTGATCGAGTTGATAATGTTTACTTGGTTATTTTTTGATATTTTGGAGTTTTATGTATTAAAGACCATTTTTGTTTTTTTTCATTGAGTTTGGAGTAGTTTTGGCTTGAGAAATCTATGTCCCAGTGCTTCTGGGGTTCTTCTTTGTCTTCCTGTTGTGGGAAGTGTTTCTTTTCACCATTGTGTGGTTTAGACCATGGGTTGTATTATAGTAGTTTACCTGGATATTGTTAGGACCTAGGGTGCATGATTTGATACTTGGGGTGTAGTTTTGTTTATATTAGGGCTATGAATGCGACCAGTATCTGCTTCTGATTAGAGTTACCATGGTAAAGTGCTCTAGAAAGTTGGATCTAAAAACCCTTATCTTCCAGTTGTTACCCTTAGGTTAGATCCCTATCATTTCTTGTTGAGGTGTGTTTTTATTGTGATATACTTGTGTTGATTCCATATTTTGTTGATTCATTTTTTGGAACTTTTCGGTTGTTTTTAAGAGTAGTTATATCCTTGTGATTTCGAACCTATTCTGTGAGGTTGGCTTTGGTGAGTGATGTTTCATGAATTCCCTTTAGATATTTTCAGAATATGGTTTCTCAGTAACTTTATATTGATTGGGGGTAAGATGTTTTGGATTTTTACATCATTTTATTTTATTTTTAAATGGTAAGGAGATTGTTTCTTGGTATCCTTCCCCTTTTACCTATACATTGACCTGAGACATTCTTGAGAGAGATAAATTTTATGGTGGGGAAATTTGTAACACCATATAGATTTGGGTATGCACTTTATTTGAAGTTTATGTGTTGGTAATTTGAGTCTCAAATGTTTTTTAGGTAATTTGGAGTTTTCTTGGAATTTTTTAGGGGACTTTACCATGGAGGGTATCAGATGCTGTGTGGAGTGGGATCACTACAGTGTGGAAAAATGGGATATAGTGTAGTTCCCTTGAGGAATCATTTTTATTCCTCTGCCAGTTCAGGAATGGATGTAGTGTAGGGACACAACTTTGGCATGGATCCCGAGGATACTGATTTTGTAACTACTACCAATTTTGGCATAATTTAACCATGGAGCAGAGGCTAAGACATAATCCTACAACTGGTTTGAGCCCTAAAATGTAGAGGCAGAACCTACGATGTGGAGTTCTATGAGGGTATGTTTAATGGGTCTCTTATTTTGGGGGGTAGTTGCGACGTGGTTCAAGGGATACATTGTATCCTTGTATTTAGAGAATAGGATTTGGTCAAACTCTCCATCATAATTTTTTAAGGCAATTTGGTCATGGGTGATTGTAGTATAGATAGGGGATCTACAATATAGTCTAGCAATTTTACAGTGTGGTGTAGGAGGCTTTGTCATGGTCCTTAAATTCAAGACTTCCTATAAATGTTAAAATCCCATTTAATTGAGTTGATCTTCCTACCTTATCTCCCAAAACATAGGCTCACATGAGATTATTTTGAATTCCTACAAATCCCATCTTGATCTAATACAAGCCCATGCTTTTGGAGATGGATTCTTGGTGATTCCTCTTCGATCTTGAGTTGGGTGTATATACACAAAGGTGTTAATTCTTGAATTAAATAAATTTTTTGTAAATTAATTTGGTTTATAGTATGAAACTTATTTATTTTACATAAAATGGATATTATTCTAGATATATATGTTTTAAATGGGTTTTGTCATGACCTGACCCAGTAGGGCCTACCTGGCTGGCGGAAGGTCAAGCCGCAACTACCCCACGCTCACCTCCATAGGCCATGGGCTAGATATCGGCAATAAAAGGCATAAATATAATGAGAGGCCTTTACCTATGTACCTATACACACACACCCAACCAAATATATAAAGAAGTGAAGATGAATGAAAAGAAAAGATAGTAAAATCTTGAATAATGACCATGCATGCAACAACCTATAGAGAATAAAATAGAGTACAATATCATAATCTGAAAAGTAAAGGGGAAAATACATGCCAAAGAAGAAAATATTTCCCAACCTAATAATAACCAAATAATAAAGTAAATGTTGAGAGTTCTTATATCTGGATCTCTATTCCCTGACTACCATATGCGGCCAAATGCACCTAGGTATCCCTTAAGCTCCTATGTAATCACTGCCGACCTATCTATCATTTGTATAAGATAGAACACGTGTGGGAAAATCCCATGTAGGGGTGAATATATACATACCCTTTAGGATTCCCCCAAAGCTTAAAGGGGTAAGTAATAGGATATGTGGTGGAAGATAATAGCTCAACCCATAAAAGGAAAACCCAATACACAAAAATACATATGTATGGTCATAAAAATCCCATTTGAGAGAGAAAATGGGATATCTATCTCATATCCCATCCTAGGATGATGAGTCTTTCTACATAAGAAAAGGTCCATCAACGATGCCTGACAACTTATGTGTCTGTCTGAAGAAGTCGTATAGAGGACTTTCACCCTAGTGCTAAAGGTTCCGGGTGAAATGGAAGTGTGTGATGGGTCATTCCCAACATTAATATTTGTCATGATTGATGGTAAATATGATAATTATATGATTATAAACTCTATAATCAATGTAATTGAATCAAAGAAAACATAAAAGAGAGGGAATTTCATAAACCAACATAGGATCATCACATATTAGTTATAATTAACTTGAGTAATTAAATAATTACCTTGCAAGAATTATTTCTTCATTGATGAATCTAGAAACATATCTACATTGTACCATCATTACATTGTAGGAATTAAAATAAGATTCCCTATAATGGTGATTCACATGCATTCCACAAATATTTGAATTTTTTTGTAGGAATATTCAAGTGCTAGCATGAAAAATCATATCTCTTTGGTTGTTCGCCTTTTATCACCATGAGAATTTCTTCCAAATCATTATCCTTGATCTCTCTAAACTCAAGAGTGGGAGGTGTAGGAAAACTTCACTCCATTATTAGGATATTTATTCGAGAGGGAGATCTCTAGAGCTTGAGAGGATTCTCTCCAGCTATCTTTGTGCACAACAAAAATGAATTGGATCTTTAATAAAATAATAAAATTACGTTTAAATATAACTAGGGTTTAGAAATAAATCTTTTCACAAGTTCCCTGTAATATTTATTTAATCCCATGTGAAACCACATATCTTAAAATAATTATATTGTTATTATTTAATCAACATTCTCTCAACTCGAAAATAAAATTAATTATTATTTAATCAAATAATATTCAATATATATTATTTCTCATCAGACCTAAAGACTTGACCCTCCATTCCTACACAATATTTTTTAGCACTTGAATAATGACTATTTTTTTAGAAAATAAATATCATTTTATTATTCACTAATAAATAAATGAATATTATATTCACTAAATAACAAAAAAATATTTATTAAATATTTTTCTCACATAATATTCACTCGAATAACTAGTGATGGAATATATGTGATCAATCATACATGAATAACTATTAAACCATTTATGGGAATAATATTTGTTAAACTTGTTAAATTATAAATAATAATATATTATTTAACTGAGATTCTGGATAAACTTACTGTGTGACCCTCCAGGCCTTGTTCATAATGGAATTAGGAAAAATAGCCTAAATTCTAAGGTTCGCTAAAGGAACCCATAGAGAAATAATTTAATGCTGCAATAATATAATACCTCATATGGATACTTATTTTGTAATATAATCCATTTGATGTGATATCTCTAATCAAGTTGGTTTCCTATCAGTGCCATCAACCTGTGTTCTTGATGTCTCTTTATTTGACTTCCTAGAAATAGAACTTGCCTATAGAACACCATGGCCATGGATTTATTTGGGATATATAATTTCCATAAAAGGAACTAAGATATCAAATTCCATTAAATAAAAAAAGGTAAAAATATTTTCCCGCATTATTAATTAATGAAATATTACTTGTGATGCACCCAATGTATCCTACCTTGACCAAAATATATTTTATAACTGTTTTCATCAATACATGAAAGTACACAACTTATAATACTCATAAATAATAATCTTAAAGTCTAAAGATCAATACATATGTCCGTATATAGGAAAATACAATGACACATATAAATGCAGGGTTCTTACTGGAAAGTCTCATTCTCATAATATCCTACACTGGATATTACTAAGGGAGTACACCTTGAAAATGTTCCTCATGGTACAATGAGTCCCCACCCCTAATAACCTGTATCATTTTTTCCCTCAAATGATATCATCTGACTATAGAAAATATATTTTAAAACATTTTCATAACACTTCTAGGTTCTCATTATAGTTGGGAACTCTTATGATCTTTTAGAAAGACAACTACTCTTAGGGAATTATCACATACAATGTTATATAGCAGAATAATAATGATGTGATAAGAAGTTTATTAATATTCAAAATTATGAAGATAGGTTAAAATAAAGTAAATAGAAGTTGGTTCCATGGATCCAACTCCAACACCTTTATTAGATATAACTACTATCAACCTTCAGCCCACTAGATCTCACATCATACTCATTATTTTGATGAGAGAGACCTTTTGTAACACCCCAAGATTTCATAGTGTGTTATTTCTTCAAAATAATTCAATAACATTCACTACACACAACACCAAGTTCAATCGCACCATGAATTACCAAACAAGCCGTTCAAAAGAGGTTATGAATAGTGTTAACTAAATTTTAAACTTTTTAAAATCCTTATAATTTTAGAATCCATATTATGAGTTTCTTAGACATAATGTAAGAACAAATTCATTTTCAGTATTGCACTTTTACCAACTTTTAATAGTGAAACATTTTTAAATACAATATTTTAAACTTTTTTACTAAATGGGGACATCAAAAATTTAAAATGAAACATCCCATGCTTCCACGGTATGCTAGCGTGTGTTGTACGCAACACCGAGTTCTAACACACCATAACCAATCAAACTAGCCGTTATGAATAGTAATACCTACTTTTTGAAATTATATATATTTTATATTTCAAAATGGACTTCATTTTTGGATTTGGAATATCGAATTTAGCCTAAGGTGAAATTTTGGTACTTTTTGGATAACTTTAATATTTTGATGAATAGTAAAAATTACTAAATTTTAATTAAAAACAACTTTTTTAATCAATATAATTAATAGTGATAAATTTTGAATTTGAGAGGTTTTAAATTATATTTAGAATATATTTTTACCATTTAATACAATTTTGGTCATTGGAGATAATTTTACAATTAAACCGGACATAAACAAGTGTCAATCTTTTGATAGTTATTATCTCTTAAAAACACGCTTTTTGTTTTAACAACGGAAATTGTTTTTAAATTAATTTTTACCACTCCTGTGTTTTGAATTTGGAAAAATGGATTCCATATTTGGAATAAGGATGTTCAAATTGTGTAAATAGGTAACTTTTATTTTTAGACATTTTGAATAATTACTGCGGTAAATATTTTATATACCATGGTTAAGGGTAAATCCGGTAAATAAGGGTTAAAAAATAATTTTATAATCATACTAAATTACCCTAAAACGTGTCATAACCTTATTGGTTGATACATGTTCGACCATAGTCATCTTTGGGTCGATTTGGGGACCCCATGGATCCACTTGTAGGTGATAGGGACACTTTATTTTAATTAAGTTAAAATGAGTACAAAAATGACATAAGCATATATCTTTTAGCAAAACAATTTTTAACATAGGGTTAGATATGTTGTATTTTAGACTATAAATATTAATTAGAAATATAAAAAGATTTACTACATTATTATAGTTTATTTCTTATTTTTAGAAATTAAATTATCTAATTTATTTATGAGACAATGATGATGCAGTAATTACCATAATAGTGAAAAATTAAAATAATTGATATTATAAATACAAAAATAAATAGAATTTGAGACTTTTATGAATTAAAATAATTTTCTAAGTTAATATGACATGTTATGAATGATTTAATTAAATTGTTTCGAATTAATCATTCTCTTATGAGTTCCACAAAAATCAACTATTGAATAGTGTCAAAATTGACATAAAAGTGTTTTTAAAACAAATATTATATTATTAATTGATATTAAATTCCTAAAAATCTAAGGTTCGGCCAGGAGACTTATATCATGATATGTGTCTCATTAATGTACCACTTGGGGGTCTCTTGGATGTATATGGTAATTTTATTAACCATATATTATAAAAATACAAAGAGACATTGTAAAAGTGAAACTAATTAACTTAGAGTTAATACTTAAAGATAAGGTTAATATAAGTTCCCAAACCTGTCTAAATTATATTGGTTGAGTTGTTTTAAACCCATCCCCACCTTAAAATTTAAATAATAAACTTTGGAGCCATTAGGAACCGAATAGGAATTTATTATAAATTAATATTTCTAGCTCTTTCAAAGGTGCCCCTCACCCCTCTTATAAAAGGGAACTCATCCTTCTCATTTTTTCACACCTTCAAAGCCTTTTTGTTCGGAAAAAATCTGCCCAAATACTTTCCCAACTTCCCTCACTACAACCTAGAGGCCTTAGTTTGATCGGAAAGCCAACCTAAGGAGCCCTTTTGATCAAATCAAAAGAAAGAACCCGAAGAAGAGGTAATGATTTCACCACCCTTTTCCAAGTTCCTTTCTTCTTCCACTTCTTCTTCCTTTGTTGTTACCATTGTAAAATAATAACTCTAGTATCATATATATACTGTGATGTTATTATAAACATGGTACAACCATAATAAGTATTCTATCCACCCTTTGAATAACATGTCACCATACGTGCGTACGTACGGCTTACCATCTCCACGTCGTGGTGTAATTGTTATTCAATATATTATTATTTGGATGGGTATAATAATGATGTGTAACTCATGTAAATAATAAATATAACATGTAAATGATTCTTTATATATGATATAATATCCATTTATATATTATTTTAATATCAAAAGAATGATATTGTCGCTCGTGCGTACGTACGGACTACCGTCTCCACGAACACGATGAGATTCATTCTCCATCGTATACATTAAAGTATAAGACTCATTTGATGGTTAATAATAGTATATAAGGACTTGATATCATTTTATATATGATTAAGATACAACCTATCCATTACAAACATGGATTACGTAACAAAACATATAAAAGAAAACAAGTAAGTTAACACCCGAAACAACGATAATACTAAGATATTATTAAAAAGCAATGTTAAAAGATCATATATGATATCATATGAATGTATATGATTCTTGTATAATTTAATAAAAATTATTTAACTATTATACAGGAGGTTAACCTACCCCAACCAAGTAAAATTACAAGGTAAGAGTTTATTTCACAATCTCTTCATTATCCGAGGTTGTTTATACGTAATAATCTACTGGGATCTCTTTATCATCCACATTCAAGTTTCTTGAAAGTATATTTCAAAACATTCTTACTATTTTAAAGAATATGGGATAAGGTCATTTATAACCTTGTTTTACTTTTTATAAGATGTTTATAAAGGAATGTTTCTATCGTTTTCCAAACAAGGTCCTTTTTAACCTTTTCGACCGAATTAAGGTAAGAATGTTTTTTTAACTTACACAGCGGGTGCGGCTATTTTCCGCTGTTATAAAATTGTTAAAGCTTCCCTTACAAGATTAAAAAGGTATTTTCAAATTAAATGTTTTATTTTATAAATATGTGACTTTTAAATGATTTCAAAATGAATATTTTAGGAATTTCGGAAAGGTACTCTTTATCAAAATCAGAATTTTAAATGTTTTAACTATTTATCTTTCTAAATATTTTTAATAAATGTCCATGTCTTCAAAATGGTTTTTAAGGATTTATGTATATGGACATGAATGTTTTTAAAATTTTAATTCCTTTCAAAAGTTTCAAAGTGGTATGGGACACTTTGATTCAAAAATCTTTTTTTAATTACTTCTTTTATAAATGTGTGACTTTTAAATGATTTAAAAAAAAGGAGATATTTATCTCAAATAGTTTTTATTTCATCTATGTCAACATCCTTTGATGGATTTTATGATTATATGAATTTGATTATTGTGATATAAAACTTCTATATTGTATTGAAGGTTTTGTGATATGTTTGGCTGTGGATGTGCTATTTTTTTACCATTCATAGTTTATGGTGAAAGTATTGACATTTCGTATGCTAGTTTTAATACGAATGTTTATGTTATGTTTAAACCTTTTCATATGGGAATGCATTGGACTTAATATGTGACGGGTGGAGCCCGCTATAGCTCTTCGATGCATCGGTAGGTCTCAAAAGAGAATCTAGTGTCTTGGCATAGGGCCTTGGAAAAATCTTATTTGTAGTCTTGGCATGAGGCCTTGGCTATGTGGTTATGATAGTATGGAATTATGCATTCCATCATTATGAAAGTGGTTATTGATATTGCATGTGATTATTCGATTAGTAGAATATCCATGTGAATAAGTAAATGGCATTGTTTCATTTTATCTTTGCCATACTATGTTGAAGTTCAAGTTTAAAAGGCTTTTGTTTTGGTTATACATTGCCTTAAATGTTTATGCTTATTTATCAAAGTTTCCGCTATATTGTTATCCTTACTGGGCATTTGAGCTCACCCCTTTTCTATGTTTTATTTTTCACAGGATATGAAGAAGTAAATTATGAATGACCTGCATGGATAGTATGAGGGGATAAGAGTGTGGTCCATGGAGACTATATCGTTGTAGTTTTCATTTTTTTAATGTAAAACATTATGAATATATCTAGTGTTTCCAAGGCTACTAAACCAATCGGTCTTTCGAGATTTGATCTTTCTTGTGATCATGCCAATGTTATGTAATAATGCACCGACTCTGGGTAACTGGGGTTGGGGCATTACAGTTGGTATTAGAGGAAGTTTAGTACAATCCTTGGAAGCTAGATTTAGATAAACTCTGATTAGAGAACGTAGACCTGAGATGAACTTTGAGGATTAGTATAGAAGAACTTCCTAGAATTTTGGTATTGTAGATATTTTGTGAGTTTTCCGAGAAATACATCCCTGTCTAGATACGAGCAGGTAGAGGCGGCTCTGGCACATATGTACCTAGGGGTAAAACCCGAAAACACCGCTTTGAGCTAGACTCAAACGGGAACTGGTGCACGACAACGGGCCTTGCTGCACTCTTGGTTACGACACTCCTGGGGGATATGCTTAGGATAATTCTCATTTTCTTTACAAACCATTATGAAGGTTTTATGAGTATATAATTCCTCAAAGGAGACATTTTTATGATAATGGATTATATCCATAAACTATTAAATTTATGTTATGTGTTTTACAAGTTCGAGATTAGGTATTGTTATTCATAAACTAATCTAGTGTATGCCATTGTTTAGAGATGGTGCCCAGTAGAAGGAATGAGAACTCCAGCAATGCACATGATCCAAAGAGATGGAAGGATCATATATTTCATGGTCTTAAGCCAGAATTTATAAGAGAAATAGTTTCCCATGTATTATCAACATATGAAGAAATAATATCATGTGTTGATAAGATAAGTAAAGAGTTTACTGAGTCCTATGGATTTGAAGGGAAGCAAGAGAAGAAAAGGATGGAATAGGGAAAGATGGATAAAGGGAAGAGGGAAAAGAAGAATTTTTCCATATGTGATAACTGTGGGAAGAACCACCTTGGAACTTGCCTGAAAGAAATGGGAGTTTGTTATAAGCGTGGAGGAAAAGGGCACAAAGTATGTGACTGCAAGGGTATGAAAATGGTTTCAAATGTACAATCCTTCATTTTCAAGGAGTTTGGACACTACGCGAACCTATATCCCAATCATTAGACTATGCCGCAAATGATGCTATTTGATAATAATCATGTTATGATAATACCACAGATGAAGAGGAATGATTAGAGTTCTTATGTTTAATATGTCATTTGAGTGTTGTATCAACAATGTACTTGTTATAATAATTATGGAGTATATAAGGATTGTACTGCAGTACTATTGCATTAAGGACTTGATATTGTGTAGAACAAAGAAAAGTGACTCAATAGCAGGTTAAATTTTTGGAAAATATATGGTTGAGTGAAAGATAAACCATAATATGGTTCTGATACTGAGGTAGTGATTTTATAATAATACATGATTGATTTAGATAAATTATATTAGATATTCTTGACTAAATTGAAGCTGATTAATGATTTGTATATTCCATCATCGTTGGGGTTTAAAACATTTTTGGATTGATGAAGTATATCCAGCATTCTATATGGAATAAGGGAGCATGAATGTAATCAATAAGGATTATGGTAATTCAGGATGTTTCAGTGTTTTAAATGAATACATGATGAAGGTATTAATATGTTATTACGGGGTAAAAAGGATCTACATTATGTTTACCTTCCTTATAAATGTTGGACTGTGAGAAGTATTTTGGATAAATTCTAGTTTGAGATTAATTTTGCATTGCCATAAAAGGACAACCCGGAGGTCAGGCGGCAACCCGTCGCGACCGGCAAGGCCGCAAGACTTAAACCCACAACTGAAGGGCGACAAGGGGGTATCACCTACCACTGGCCCATGATATGTCCTGGATTAAATAATGTAGTTTTTATTAAAATATTTGGTAGATAAATTATAATTTTTTTCTTTTGGAACCCTGTACGAATAGTATAAATAGAATTTTTTTACGTTCTATTATCTTTTAGAGTGAAAGATGAGTTTGTGGTAGAAATTTTTCAATGGATAAAACTCTAATTATAAAGTAAGTATATATCCTTATGATCTTAGCCAATCTCATAAATAAATTCCTCAACATTACGAAAATAAACTTGGAACAAAAATGTTGTCCTAGATGGTACCTTAAATCATCACTAATTTATGGATTTGGGATTGTTGGTCTTTTCATATCCATGTTCTCTACCACTCTCCATCAGATAATTTATTGTTAGATTTCTCTTCCATATCCATATTTTCCTACATGGAACCCTAGTATGTGTTATTTTTGGTAATCTTCATACTTTCCACTCTTTATTTTAAATAGAGGCCTCGTTAATTCATTTTTTGATGTGGGATTTCATCTAAGATGTTTTGAAACATCAAAAATGTTTTATCCCAATACCCTATGTTTTGTTGAATCGATGGTATTTCAAATCATCATAGATGGATGAATTTAAGGACCTTAATTTTATACTTGTTTGTGATTTATGACCTCAATCACTACCTATAAATATTTACGTTTTTCCTCCAATTATATGTCTCTAATTACCACAAATGTTCTCCTAATAGAGATCATAATTTGGTGGTGACCCTTTCATTTCTCTTTTCCTCATATTAAGACTAAATTTTAGTAACCTACTTTCCGATGTGGGTTTTCCCACAAAGATATTTCCTATTTTCAACAGTTTATTTTTGAAGAACAATTTCAAATTGCGAGGACGCAATTTATTAAAGGAGGGGAGAATGTAACAGCCCAAGATTTCATAGTGTTTTATTTTTTCAAAATAATTCAATAACTTTCACTACACGCAACACCAAGTTCAATCACACCATGAATTACCAAACAAGACGTTCAAAAGAGGTTATGAATAGTGTTAACTAAATTTTAAACATGATATAATCCTTATAATTTTAGAATCCATATTATGAGTTTCTTAGACATAATGTAAGAACAAATTCATTTTCAGTATTGCACTTTTACCAACTTTTAATAGTGAACCCTTTTTAAGTACAATATTTTAAACTTTTTGACTAAATGGGGACATAAAAAATTTAAAATTAAACATCCCAAGCTTCCACGGTATGCTAGCGTGTGTTGTACGCAACACCAAGTTCTAACACACCATAACCAATCAAACTAGCCGTTATGAATAGTAATACCTAATTTTTGAAATTAAATATATATTTTATTTTTCAAAATGGACTTCATTTTTGGATTCGGAATATCTAATTTAGCCTAAGGTGAAATTTTGGTGCTTTTTATATAACTTTAATATTTTTATGAATAGTGAAAATTACTAAATTTTAATTAAAAACAACTTTTTAAATCAATATAATTAATAGTGATAAATTATGAATTTGAGAGGTTTTAAAGTATATTTAGAATATATTTTTACCATTTAATACAATGTTGGTCATTGGAGATAATTTTACAATTAAACCGGACATAAACAAGTGTTAATCTTTTGATAGTTATTATCTCTTAAAAACATGCTTTTTGTTTTAACAACGAGAATTAATTTTAAATTAATTTCTGCCACTTCAATGTTTTGAATTTGGAAAAATGGATTCCATATTTATAATCAGGATGTTCAAATTTTGTAAATAGGTAACTTTTATTTTTAGACATTTTGAATAATTATTGCGGTAAATATTTTATTTACCATGGTTAAGGATAAATTCGGTAAATAAGGGTTAAAAATAATATTATAATAATACTAAATTACCCTAAAACGTGTCCTAAACTTATTGGTTGATACATGTTCGACCATAGGCATCTTTGGGTCGATTTGGGGACCCCATGGAGCCACTTGTAGGTGATAGGGACACTTTATTTTAATTAAGTAAAAATGAGTACAAAAATGACATAAGCATATATCTTTTAGCAAAACAATTTTTTACATAGGGTTATATATGTTGGATTTTCAACTATAAATATTCATTAGAAATATAAATAGATTTATTACATAAAGATATTTTATTTATAATTTTTAGACATTATATAATTTAATTTATTTACAACACAATGATGATGCATTAATTACCATAATAGTGAAAAATTAAAATACCTGATATTATAAATACACAAATAAATATAATTTGAGACTATTTATGAATTAAAATAATTTTATATGTTAATATGACATGTTAGGAATGATTTAAGAAAATTTTTACGAAGTAATCATTCTGTTATGAGTTTCACAAAAATCAACTATTGAATAGTGTCAAAATTGACATAAAAGAGTATTTAAAAAAAATTATATTATTAATTGATATTAAATTCCTAAAAATCTAAGGTTCGTCCAATAGACTTATATCATGATATTTGTATCATTAATGGACCACTTTGTGGTCTCTTGGTTGTATATGGTAAGTTTATTAACCATATAATATAAAAATACAAAGAGACATCATAAAAGTGAAACTAATTAACTTAGAGTTAATACTTAAGGATAAGGTTAATATAAGTTCCCAAACCTGTCTAAATTCTATTGGTTGAGTTGTTTTAGACCCATACCCATCTTAAAATTTAAATAATCAACTTTGGAGCCATTATAAACCGAATATTAATTTATTATAAATTAATATTTCTAGCTTTTCCAAAGGTGCCCCTCACCCCTCTTATAAAAGGGCACTCCTCCTTCTCATTTATTTACACCTTCAAAGCCTTTTGGTTCAGACAAACTCTGCCCAAATACTCTTACAACTTTCCTCACAACAACCTAGAGGCCTTAGTCTGATCAGAAAGCCAACCTAAGGAGCCCTTTTTATCAAATCAAAAGGAAGAACCCGAAGAAGAGGTAATGATTTCACCACCCTTTTCTATGTTCCTTTCTTCTTCCACTTGTTCTTCCTTTGTTGTTACCATTGTAAAATAATAACTACATTATAATATATATAATGTGATGTTATTATAAATATGGTACAACCATAATCAGTATTATATCCACCCTTTGAATAACATGTCACCATACGTGCGTACGTACGGCTTACCGTCTCCACGTCGTGGTGTAATTGTTATTCAATATATAATTATTTGGATGGGTATAATAATGATGTTTAAATCATGTAAATAATAAATATAACATGTTAATTATTCTTTATATATGATATAACATCCATTTATATATTATTTTAATAACAAAAAAATGATATTGTCACTCGCGCGTACGTACGGACTACCATCTCCACGAACGCGGTGAGATTCATTCTCCATCGTATCCATTCAAGTATAAGTCTCATTTGATGGTTATTAATAGTATCTAAGGAATTTATATAATTCTATGTATGATTAAGATACAACCTATTCATTACAAACATGGCTTATGTAACGAAAAAATTAAAAGAAAACAAGTAAGTTAACACCCGAAACAACGATAATACTAAGATATTATTAACAAAGCAATGTTAAAAGATCATATATGATATCATATGAATGTATTTGATTATTGTATAATTTAATAACAATTATTTCACTATTATACAGGAGGTTAACCTACCCCAACCAAGGAAAAGTACAAGGTAAGGTTTTATTTCACAATCTCTTCATTATCCGAGGTTGTTTATACGTAATAATCTACTGGGATCTCTTTATCATCCACATCCATGTTTTTTGAAAGTGTATTTCAAAACAGTCTTAATATTTTACAGAATATGGGATAAGGTCATTTATAACCTTTTTTGACTTTTTATAAGATCTTTATAAATGAATATTTCTGTCGTTTTCCAAACAAGGTCCTTTTTAACCTTTTCGACCGAATTAAGGTAAGATTGTTTTTTTAACTTATACAACGGGTGCGGCTATTTTCTGCCGTTATAAAATTTTCAAAGCATCCCTTACAATCTTATAAAGATATTTTCAAAGTAAATGTTTTATTTTATAATTATGTGACTTTTAAATGATTTCAAAATGAATATTTTAAGAATTTCGGAAAGGTACACTTTATCAAAATCAGAATTTTAAATGTTTTAAAGATTTATCTTTCTAAATCTTTTTAATAAATGTCCATGTCTTCAAAATGGTTTTTAAGGATTTATTTATATGGACATGAATGTTTTTAAAATGTTAATTCCTTTCAAAAGTTTTAAAGTGGTATGGGACAATTTGATTCAAAAATCTCTTTTTAATTACTTCCTTTATAAATGTGTGTCTTTTTAATGATTTCAAAAAAAGGAGATATTTCTATCAAATAGTTTTGATTTCATCTATGTCAACATCCTTTGATGGGTTTTATTATTATATGAATATGATTTATTGTGATACAAAACTTCTATATTGTATTGAAGGTTTTGTGATATGTTTGGCTGTGGATGTGCTATTTTTATACCATTAATAGTTTATGGTGAAAGTATTGACATTTCGTATGCTAGTATTAATACGAATGTTTATGTTATGTTTAAACCTTTTCATATGGGAATGCATTGGACTTAATATGTGACGGGTGGAGCCCGCTATAGCTCCTCGATGCATCGGTAGGTCACATGAGTCAAACTAGTGTCTTGGCACAAGGCCTTGGCAAAATCTTATTTGTAGTCTTGGCACGAGGCCTTGGCTATGTGGTTATGATAGTCTGGTATTATGCATTACAACATTATGAAAGTGGTTATTGATATTGCATGTGATTATTCGATCAGTAGAATATCCATGTGAATAAGTAAATGGGATTGTTTCATTTTATCTTTTCCATACTATGTTGAAGTTCATGTTTAAAAGGCTTTTGTTTTGGTTATACATTGCCTTAAATGTTTATGCTTATTTACGAAAGTTTCCGCTATATTGTTTTCCTTAATGGGAAACGTCCACCTTCTTTCAGTGGGACTTCCGATCCACTTGTTGCTGAACAATGGATCAGTACCACTGGAAAGATATTTTCAGTTCTTCAATGTTCTGAACATGATAAAGTCATCTTAGCAGTATATCGTTTGGAAGGTGAAGCTGATCAATGGTGGAATCTTATCAAGAATACGAGGCCAAGGGATGAAATTGAGTCCATGGAATGGGATGAGTTCAAGAACTTGTTTTTCAGTAAGTACTTCCCTCGTATTCTTAGAACAAAGATGGAAAAGGAGTTTATTGAGCTGAAGCAGAAGGATGATGAATCTGTTGGTATATATGAAGCGAATTTTACAAGACTTTCAAGGTATGCATCTGGCATTATCATCCAACCTGAAAGTAAAGTTGATCGATTTTTCAGTGGTTTAAAACCAAGTCTTCGAAGGGCATTAGCTATAAGAGACTTCAGTAGCTATGAAGAAATTGTGCGTTGTGCTATCAAGGTAGAAATGGAAGTTGGTGTTACATATCCATCTCATGGTTTTGACAAGAAACGAAAGATGGAGTTCAAGGAGAAATCTCATAATAATGGTGAAAAGAAGATGAATGTTTCCTTATGCACAAAGTGTGGAAAGAAGCATGGTGGAGATTGTCTTAAAGGAACTAGAAAATGTTTTAAGTGTGGAAAAGAAGGTCATCGAGCAGCTGAGTGTCGAAGTAATGGAAAAAGGGTTTCTAATGATGTGAATAAAGCAAACACTGCAGAGAACGCACCGCCAACACTTCAATGCTTCAAGTGCAAGGAAATGGGGCATTATGCTAATAATTACCCTAATCCAAGGGTTAGTGATGATCAACATGAGCAACCACTGAAGGCAAAGGACAAAGGGAAATCACATGCGATCACTATTGGCAATGTTGAATATGATAACGATGTGGTGGAATGATTAAGTGTTTATGTAATGGGATTCCAAAATAATGTTGTATCATGGAGTATTGGAATATTTATGTATTGGTTTAATGTGGTATTCAAAGTGATTGAGATATTTTTGGAAATAAGATGATATGCGCATAATGAAGGGAAAATAAGAAAATGAAATGTTTAACAATATTCATGAGCTCATGATTGATATAAGGACTAAGTGATATCATGGATTGAGTATATAGAATTTTGAGGATTTTGGTATGTGGAAAGTGTTAACTTTTAACTGCATTCATGTTTTCACTAAGGTATTCAAGAGAATACATGATTAAGGACTTTGAATGTTTAGAATGTGACCAACAAAACATATCTTATGATATGTGGGGATCAACGACAGTATTAAATCTCTGGTAATCGTTGTCACTATATTATGAGAGTGGACTGCAGTATTATGGATAAGCCTAAAGATTGAAATGGATTATGTTGGACATAAGTGAGTATTGTTTAAGGATCGAAGTTTTCTCGATATTATTGATGGGATGTTATAGTAATATAGTTTTAGAAAAAGGACAACCTGCAGGACGGGCGACAGCCCAACGCTTCGGACAAGGCTGTAGGAATCGAACCCACAACCGAAGTGCGACTGGCCTTTATCGCCTACCACTGACGTACAGGAAGTCCCTGTTTAGTAGAAACTAGTTTTATTATATTAAGCAGTATGATATATGAAGTATAAGTCCATTTTAGGAACCATATATGATTAATCTCACTATAGATCGATTTATGCATATAATTTTTGCTAACCTTTTGTTTGAGACAGATGGAATGACCCGTCATTCTATCACATTATCTGCTAACACTTCACGAATAACAAATTCAACTTCATTTATTTAAAAGATGAAGTGGAAATTGTTCAAGGCACGAACAATAGTGAGATTGTACCAAAATAAAGTAAGTATTTATTCTAATTCAAATTTTCAACTTTAGGGAAATGATCTTGAAAACCAAAAATGTTGTCCTAGTGATCTTATACCTGAGGAATCAGATGGTACCTTATATCATCACAAATTTATGGATTTGTGATTTTTGGCTTTTCCATAGCCATGTTCTCTACCACTCTCCATCAGAACATGATGGTTAGATTTTTCTTCCATATCCATATTTTTACCTATGTGGAAACCCAACAATTAGTTTATTTGGGTAATCGTTACATTTCATACATTAGTTTTTAAATCCAAGTTTTGGTATTCCTTTTTACGATGTGGGAAACTTCCGAATAGAAAACCATTTATAACCCCGACGAATTTCGAGGGCGAAATTCATTTTAAGGGGGGTAGAATGTAACAGCCCAAGATTTTATGAAAAATATTCTTTTTAATTTTATTAATGTCTTGTGTTGTACGCTACACCAAAAGGAGCTTGCACAACACGCATCCTTGACTTGCCTTGCATTACACGCAATCGCAACCTTCCTCGATAGTGTGTGTAGTACGCAATAACGAGTTTCACTAAACAACGATATGCTATTAAAACTAGCCATTATGAATAGTAATAACCACTTTTTGAAATTTTGTAAATTTTATTTTTCAAAATGGATTTCATTTTTGGATTCGGAGTATCGAATTTAGCCTAAGGTGAAATTTTGGTACATTTCGGATAACTTTCATATTCTGATGAATAGTGAAAATTACTAAATTATAATTAAAAACAACTTTTTTAATCGAAATAATTAATAGTGATAAATTATTAATTTGAGTGGTTTTAAAGTATATTTAGAATATATTTTTACAATTTAATACAATGTTGGTCATTGGACGTAATTTCACATTTAAACCAGACATAAACAAGTGTCAATCTTTTGATAGATATTGTTTCGTAAAAACACGCTATTTGTTTTAATAGCGGGATTTAATTATAAAATTAATTAATTCAACTTCTATGTTATGAATTTGGTAAAATAGACTTCATTTTTGAATTCGGAATATGAAATATAGCTTAGGATGAAATTTTGGCATTTTTCTGAAAACTTTCAATTTTTGATGAATAGTGAAACCACTAAGTGGTGGGTTAAAAACTGAATTTTGCATAAAACTTAATTTTACCACTTCTGTGAATGGAATTTCGAAAATCCGAGAGACACGGTTAATATCAAGGACTAAAATGTGGTTCAATGAGATGAAAATAATTTTTGGTGAACAGTAACTTTTTACTTTTTTTTACCGCGGTTAATAGTAAATAGGGTAACTAAGGGTAAATATGATATTACTATTACCCTAACACATGTCCTAATTCTATTGGACAAGTGTAATTCGACCAAAAACAAACTTAGGAATAAAATATGACCATTTAGGCCCACTTGGATTAGATTAGGACATTTATTATTAATTTATTTAAAGAAGGGTTAAAATAGTTAAAATCAACGTTTAATAAGTAAATCATTTTTAATATGGGGTTATACATAAGATAAATTCGATTGTAAATATTCATTAGAAATCTAAAAAGATTTCCTACATGATGGTATTTTATTTGTAATTTTTAGACATCAAATAATTTATGTTATTTATGACACAACGATGATGCAGTAATTATCTTATTAATGAAATATTGACATAATTGATGTTATAAACACCAAAATAAATGTAATTTGAGATTTTTTTATGAATTCCACTAATTTTATAGGTTACTATGATATATTAATGTTCATTTAATCAACTTGGTTCGAACATATAATTCTGTTATGACTTTCACAAAAATCATATATCAAATAGTGTCAAAATTGACACAAAATAGTTTTTAAATAAAATATTATATTATTAATTGTTATTTTATTCCTAAAAATCTAAGGTTCGGCCAAATGACTTAGATAAGGATATATATATTAATAATAAACAATTTGTGGTTCGTTTGGCATGCTATAGTAAGTTTATTAACCATATAGTGAAAGAAAACAAAAAGACACGGTAAAAGTTAAATTATTTAACTTAGAGTTAAATCTAATTGATAAGGTTTAAAATAATATCCAAACATGTCTAAATTTGATTGTTTGATGAGATTACAACCCTATCTCATCTAATCTTCGAATATGAGTCATTTTTGGAGGTTTTTATGTGGGGTTAGATTTATTATAAATTAATATTTTTAAGAATTCCTAAGGTGCCCCTCTTCTCCCTTATAAAAGGGCACCTCCTCCCCCTCCTCCTCACACCAATTTTGAGCACTCAAGCTCGGCCAAACCCTGCCATTTTCTCCTCTACACTTTCCTAGAATAATCCTAGAGGTTCTGGTCTTCTCCAAAGACCAATCTTAGTTCCTTAAGTGGAGGATTCAAAGAGGCGTTCCAAAGAAGAGGTAATATCCATTACCGATCTTTTCAATTTCTTTCTTCTTCAACTTCTTCTTCTTTAGTTGTTTCATGATAAAGTAATAACATCAGTATTACATACATACTGATATGTTATTATAAATATGAAACAACCCTAATTCACCTTCTATCCATCCTACGGAAAAATGAAATCACCGCGCGTGCGTACGTACGGAATACCGTCTCCACGCCGTGGTGTAATCTATTTTCCACCATCACTTTACAAGGATGGGTATAATGGTGTAATGAGTAACTACATATGATTATTATGAATTAATATTGATACTGAAATAATATATATATACTCCAATACAATTCCACGATCATAGGAACGATATCATCACTCGTGCGTACGTACGGAATACCGTCTCCACGATGTGATGCGACTCGTTCTACATGATCTTCATTTCATAATGACTATATAAATGAATTGAATGAATGAATATGGTATATACTACACTAATACCATTCTGGAAATGAATTATCTATAACCTAAAGATAAGAATAAGAATTTATTCGACAAAACACGCATAAGAACAAAAAGTTATAAAGACCCGAGTAACAAGTAACAATGAAATATTACTAACAAGAAGCTAATAATATGACCATATATGATATCATATCAATATGTATGATTCTGGAATAAGTCAATAACATTATTTAAACCATTATACAGGAGCTTCGGACACGTACAAAGCTAATCGGACCTAAGGTAAGGGAAATATCACAATCTCATTTTTATCCGAGATTGTTTATTCGTAAGTATTTACTGGGGTGTATTTTATCATCCACATCCATGTTTCATAAATATGTAATATTATTTCCATCCAACTACAATAGTTTAAATCCAATTTTACCCTTAGGTGAGTTTTTAGTAAAAGAAATGAAAGGAATCTTTTGTCATTTTTTTCGTACGAGGTACTTTTTTGACTTTTCCGACAAAAGTACGAGAAAAATGTTTTTTAACTTATACGACATGAATGGATTTTTTTTAAAAAATTATTTCCAAGAAGCTTCCTTTACAAGTTTTCAAGTTTATTTTTAATCAACTTCTTTTATTTTATAATTGTAAGACATGTTAAGAAAAGAAAAGTGTTTTTGAAGAAGAAAGGATATTTTCCTCAAGAATGGAGTTCAAGTGTTTTATCAAAATTATTTTCCATCTAAGATAATAAAGGGTTCTGTTTTTATCCCTATTATTACATTGATTTGATCATTATGTGATGGATTTATTTTTATGAATTCCTTTATCTTATATGAATTGATTTATGATGTCATGATGTTTCAAGAATCCCATTTCTGTTACATGTGTTATGTGATGATGTATGATTTATGATTATGTGGCACACATAAGAAAGGATTCATTATAAGATGGGTGGGACCTATATCTCCCTCCAATGCATTGGGTAAAGATTTTATATCTCATGAGATAGACATGGCTGAAATGGTAGGTTATACCGGTTCAGTGAAACAGGACTGAAACGAGGGTTACTCGATTCAGAAAGGGACTTTGTCCACTAAGATAGTCTTGGAAATGAGTCATGACTAACAAGAAATGATTTTCCATGATTATGTGTGCATGCCACAAAGTTTCAAGTTTTATGTTATGATTATTGGGATCTCATTTTCACTTCTATGATTTGTTCCATGTTAAGATATTGTGATCTCTTTTGCAGGTTATGATTTTCAAAAAGATATGATATGATTTTTATTTCTTTTGTATACCCTTACTGAGAATTTAAGCTCACCCTTTTATGTTTTCTTTTCCCCAGGATATAAAGAAAGGTTTTAGGTAAAAAAAAATGGAAGATCTTTACGGGAGATATTGAAGATCTTTCACCAGGATTAGAAGATTATGTTCCGAGTTTCCAAAGACACTAAACTATTACGATCCTTTAATGTGTGTTTTTTTTATGTACTAAGTATTCCGCAAATGTAATGTAATGTCCATGTATGTCAGGATACGGGTCTCTACAGTTGGTATCAGAGGAAAGGTTTAGTCAACCTTTGGAAACTAGGATGCGAAAACGTTAGTGAGATCCCTAGAGATATTTCTAAGGTATGTCTAGGGATGTCCCTAGGGATAAGTATACGTATAGGTTATAGTAATAGAATTACGCTAACGATCATAGAATTAAACCTAAGATGTTGGATATTGAAGGTACTCCCCCTTTATTATGTTGTTTTCCCTAGCATGATTTTTGCCTCTCACACTATTCTTTTTGGGTTTTAGACGATGGCTAGAACCCGAAGGAACCGTGTTGATCAATGCAATGGACAATGCAATGATTGCCCTCCTGAACAAACAAATGTTATGGGAGATGGAGTGCAAAATCTTATTGCTATACTTACACAAGCTATGAATCATTCTGGACTTCCAAATGAGCAGAGAAGGGAACAATATTCTATTGAGTCCTTCATGAGGCAACGTCCACCTTCTTTCAGTGGGACTTCCGATCCACTTGTTGCTGAACAATGGATCAGTACCACTGAAAAGATATTTTCAGTTCTTCAATGTTCTGAACATGATAAAGTCATCTTAGCAGTATATCGTTTGGAAGGTGAAGCTGATCAATGGTGGAATCTTATCAAGAATACGAGGCCAAGGGATGAAATTGAGTCCATGGAATGGGACGAGTTCAAGAACTTGTTTTTCAGTAAGTACTTCCCTCGTATTCTTAGAACAAAGATGGAAAAGGAGTTTATTGAGCTGAAGCAGAAGGATGATGAATCTGTTGGTATATATGAAGCGAATTTTACAAGACTTGCAAGGTATGCATCTGGCATTATCATCCAACCTGAAAGTAAAGATGATCGATTTTTCAGTGGCTTAAAACCAAGTCTTCGAAGGGCATTAGCTATAAGAGACTTCAGTAGCTATGAAGAAATTGTGCGTTGTGCTATCAAGGTAGAAATGGAAGTTGGTGTTACATATCCATCTCATGGTTTTGACAAGAAACGAAAGATGGAGTTCAAGGAGAAATCTCATAATAATGGTGAAAAGAAGATGAATGTTTCCTTATGCACAAAGTGTGGAAATAAGCATGGTGGAGATTGTCTTAAAGGAACTAGAAAATGTTTTAAGTGTGGAAAAGAAGGTCATCGAGCAGCTGAGTGTCGAAGTAATGGAAAAAGGGTTTCTAATGATGTGAATAAAGCAAACACTGCAGAGAACGCACCGCCAACACTTCAATGCTTCAAGTGCAAGGAAATTGGGCATTATGCTAATAATTGCCCTAATCCAAGGGTTAGTGATGATCAACATGAGCAACCACTGAAGGCAAAGGACAAAGGGAAATCACATGCGATCACTATTGGCAATGTTGAATATGATAACGATGTGGTGGAATGATTAAGTGTTTATGTAATGGGATTCCAAAATAATGTTGTATCATGGAGTATTGGAATATTTATGTATTGGTTTAATGTGGTATTCAAAGTGATTGAGATATTTTTGGAAATAAGATGATATGCGCATAATGAAGGGAAAATAAGAAAATGAAATGTTTAACAATATTCATGAGCTCATGATTGATATAAGGACTAAGTGATATCATGGATTGAGTATATAGAATTTTGAGGATTTTGGTATGTGGAAAGTGTTAACTTTTAACTGCATTCATGTTTTCACTAAGGTATTCAAGAGAATACATGATTAAGGACTTTGAATGTTTAGAATGTGACCAACAAAACATATCTTATGATATGTGGGGATCAACGACAGTATTAAATCTCTGGTAATCGTTGTCACTATATTATGAGAGTGGACTGCAGTATTATGGATAAGCCTAAAGATTGAAATGGATTATGTTGGACATAAGTGAGTATTGTTTAAGGATCGAAGTTTTCTCGATATTATTGATGGGATGTTATAGTAATATAGTTTTAGAAAAAGGACAACCTGCAGGACGGGCGACAGCCCATCGCTTCGGACAAGGCTGTAGGAATCGAACCCACAACCGAAGTGCGACTGGCCTTTATCGCCTACCACTGACCTACAGGAAGTCCCTGTTTAGTAGAAACTAGTTTTATTATATTAAGCAGTATGATATATGAAGTATAAGTCCATTTTAGGAACCATATATGATTAATCTCACTATAGATCGATTTATGCATATAATTTTTGCTAACCTTTTGTTTGAGACAGATGGAATGACCCGTCATTCTATCACATTATCTGCTAACACTTCACGAATAACAAATTCAACTTCATTTATTTAAGAGATGAAGTGGAAATTGTTCAAGGCACGAACAACAGTGAGATTGTACCAAAATAAAGTAAGTATTTATTCTAATTCAAATTTTCAACTTTAGGGAAATGATCTTGAAAACCAAAAATGTTGTCCTAGTGATCTTATACCTGAGGAATCAGATGGTACCTTATATCATCACAAATTTATGGATTTGTGATTTTTGGCTTTTCCATAGCCATGTTCTCTACCACTCTCCATCAGAACATGATGGTTAGATTTTTCTTCCATATCCATATTTTTACCTATGTGGAAACCCAACAATTAGTTTATTTGGGTAATCGTTACATTTCATACATTAGTTTTTAAAGCCAAGTTTTGGTATTCCTTTTTACGATGTGGGAAACTTTCGAATAGAAAACCATTTATAACCCCGACGAATTTCGAGGGCGAAATTCATTTTAAGGGGGGTAGAATGTAACAGCCCAAGATTTTATGAAAAATATTCTTTTTTAATTTTATTAATGTCTTGTGTTGTACGCTACACCAAAAGGAGCTTGCACAACACGCATCCTTGACTTGCCTTGCATTACACGCAATCGCAACCTTCCTCGATAGTGTGTGTAGTACGCAATAACGAGTTTCACTAAACAGCGATATGCTATTAAAACTAGCCGTTATGAATAGTAATAACCACTTTTTGAAATTTTGTAAATTTTATTTTTCAAAATGGATTTCATTTTTGGATTCGGAGTATCGAATTTAGCCTAAGGTGAAATTTTGGTACATTTCGGATAACTTTCATATTCTGATGAATAGTGAAAATTACTAAATTATAATTAAAAACAACTTTTTTAATCGAAATAATTAATAGTGATAAATTATTAATTTGAGTGGTTTTAAAGTATATTTAGAATATATTTTTACAATTTAATACAATGTTGGTCATTGGACGTAATTTCACATTTAAACCAGACATAAACAAGTGTCAATCTTTTGATAGATATTGTTTCGTAAAAACACGCTATTTGTTTTAATAGCGGGATTTAATTATAAAATTAATTAATTCAACTTCTATGTTATGAATTTGGTAAAATAGACTTCATTTTTGAATTCGGAATATGAAATATAGCTTAGGATGAAATTTTGGCATTTTTCTGAAAACTTTCAATTTTTGATGAATAGTGAAACCACTAAGTGGTGGGTTAAAAACTGAATTTTGCATAAAACTTAATTTTACCACTTCTGTGAATGGAATTTCGAAAATCCGAGAGACACGGTTAATATCAAGGATTAAAATGTGGTTCAATGAGATGAAAATAATTTTTGGTGAATAGTAACTTTTTACTTTTTTTACCGCGGTTAATAGTAAATAGGGTAACTAAGGGTAAATATGATATTACTATTACCCTAACACATGTCCTAATTCTATTGGACAAGTGTAATTCGACCAAAAACAAACTTAGGAATAAAATATGACCATTTAGGCCCACTTGGATTAGATTAGGACATTTATTATTAATTTATTTAAAGAAGGGTTAAAACAGTTAAAATCAAAGTTTAATAAGTAAATCATTTTTAATATGGGGTTATACATAAGATAAATTCGATTGTAAATATTCATTAGAAATCTAAAAAGATTTCATACATGATGGTATTTTATTTGTAATTTTTAGACATCAAATAATTTAATTTATTTATGACACAACAATGATGCAGTAATTATCTTATTAATGAAATATTGACATAATTGATGTTATAAACACCAAAATAAATGTAATTTGAGATTTTTTATGAATTACACTAATTTTCTAGGTTACTATGATATATTAATGTTGATTTAATCAACTTGGTTCGAACATATAATTCTGTTATGACTTTCACAAAAATCATATATCAAATAGTGTCAAAATTGACACAAAATAGTTTTTAAATCGAATATTATATTATTAATTGTTATTTTATTCCTCAAAATCTAAGGTTCGGCCAAATGACTTAGATAAGGATATATATATTAATAATAAACAATTTGTGGTTCTTTTGACATGTTATAGTAAGTTTATAAACCATATAGTGAAAGAAAACAAAAAGACACGGTAAAAGTTAAATTATTTAACTTAGAGTTAAATCTAATTGATAAGGTTTAAAATAATATCCAAACATGTATAAATTTGATTGGTTGATGAGATTACAACCCTATCTCATCTAATCTTCGAATATGAGTCATTTTCGGAGGTTTTTATGTGGGGTTAGATTTATTATAAATTAATATTTTTAAGAATTCCTAAGGTGCCCCTCTCCTCCCTTATAAAAGGGCACCTCCTCCCCCTCCTCCTCACACCAATTTTGAGCACTCAAGCTCGGCCAACCCCTGCCATTTTCTCCTCTCCACTTTCCTAGAATAATCCTAGAGGTTCTGGTCTTCTCCAAAGACCAATCTTAGTTCCTTAAGTGGAGGATTCAAAGAGGCGTTCCAAAGAAGAGGTAATATCCATTACCGATCTTTTCAATTTCTTTCTTCTTCAACTTCTTCTTCTTTAGTTGTTTCATGATAAAGTAATAACATCAGTATTACTTACATACTGATATGTTATTATAAATATGAAACAACCCTAATTCACCTTCTATCCATCCTACGGAAAAATGAAATCACCGCGCGTGCGTACGTACGGAATACCGTCTCCACGCCGTGGTGTAATCTATTTTCCACCATCACCTTACAAGGATGGGTATAATGGTGTAATGAGTAACTACATATGATTATTATGAAGTAATATTGATACTGAAATAATATATATATACTCCAATACAATTCCACGATCATAGGAACGATATCATCACTCGTGCGTACGTACGGAATACCGTCTCCACGATGTGATGCGACTCGTTCTACATGATCTTCATTTCATAATGATTATATAAATTAATTGAATGAATGAATATGGTATATACTACACTAATACCATTCTGGAAATGAATTATCTATAACCTAAAGATAAGAATAAGAATTTATTCGACAAAACACGCATAAGAACAAAAAGTTATAAAGACCCGAGTAACAAGTAACAATGAAATATTACTAACAAGAAGCTAATAATATGACCATATATGATATCATATCAATATGTATGATTCTGGAATAAGTCAATAACATTATTTAAACCATTATACAGGAGCTTCGGACACGTACAAAGCTAATCGGACCTAAGGTAAGGGAAATATCACAATCTCATTTTTATCCGAGATTGTTTATTCGTAAGTATTTACTGGGGTGTATTTTATCATCCACATCCATGTTTCATAAATATGTAATATTATTTCCATCCAACTAAAATAGTTTAAATCCAATTTTACCCTTAGGTGAGTTTTTAGTAAAAGAAATGAAAGGAATCTTTTGTCATTTTTTTCGTACGAGGTACTTTTTTGACTTTTCCGACAAAAGTACGAGAAAAATGTTTTTTAACTTATACGGCATGAATGGATTTTTTTAAAAAAATTATTTCCAAGAAGCTTCCTTTACAAGTTTTCAAGTTTATTTTTAATCAACTTCTTTTATTTTATAATTGTATGACATGTTAAGAAAAGAAAAGTGTTTTTGAAGAAGAAAGGATATTTTCCTCAAGAATGGAGTTCAAGTGTTTTATCAAAATTATTTTCCATCTAAGATAATAAAGGGTTCTGTTTTTATCCCTATTATTACATTGATTTGATCATTATGTGATGGATTTATTTTTATGAATTCCTTTATCTTATATGAATTGATTTATGATGTAATGATGTTTCAAGAATCCCATTTCTGTTACATGTGTTATGTGATGATGTATGATTTATGATTATGTGGCACACATAAGAAAGGATTCATTATAAGATGGGTGGGACCTATATCTCCCTCCAATGCATTAGGTAAAGATTTTATATCTCATGAGATAGACATGGCTGAAATGGTAGGTTATACCGGTTCAGTGAAACAGGACTGAAACGAGGGTTACTCGATTCAGAAAGGGACTTTGTCCACTAAGATAGTCTTGGCAATGAGTCATGACTAACAAGAAATGATTTTCCATGATTATGTGTGCATGCCACAAAGTTTCAAGTTTTATGTTATGATTATTGGGATCTCATTTTCACTTCTATGATTTGTTCCATGTTAAGATATTATGATCTCTTTTGCAGGTTATGATTTTCAAAAAGATATGATATGATTTTTATTTCTTTTGTATACCCTTACTGAGAATTTGAGCTCACCCTTTTATGTTTTCTTTTCCCCAGGATATAAAGAAAGGTTTTAGGTAAAAAAATGGAAGATCTTTACGGGAGATATTGAAGATCTTTCACCAGGATTAGAAGATTATGTTCCGAGTTTCCAAAGACACTAAACTATTACGATCCTTTAGTGTGTGTTTTTGTTATGTACTAAGTATTCCGCAAATGTAATGTAATGTCCATGTACGTCAGGATACGGGTCTCTACAGTTGGTATCAGAGGAAAGGTTTAGTCAACCTTTGGAAACTAGGATGCGAAAACGTTAGTGAGATCCCTAGAGATATTTCTAAGGTATGTCTAGGGATGTCCCTAGGGATAAGTATACGTATAGGTTATAGTAATAGAATTACGCTAATGATCATAGAATTAAACCTAAGATGTTGGATATTGAAGGTACTCCCCCTTTATTATGTTGTTTTCCCTAGCATGATTTTTGCCTCTCACACTATTCTTTTTGGGTTTTAGACGATGGCTGGAACCCGAAGGAACCGTGTTGATCAATGCAATGGACAATGCAATGATTTCCCTCCTGAACAAACAAATGTTATGGGAGATGGAGTGCAAAATCTTATTGCTATACTTACAGAAGCTATGAATCATTCTGGACTTCCAAATGAGCAGAGAAGGGAATAATATTCTATTGAGTCCTTCATGAGGAAACGTCCACCTTCTTTCAGTGGGACTTCCGATCCACTTGTTTCTGAACAATGGATCAGTACCACTGAAAAGATATTTTCAGTTCTTCAATGTTCTGAACATGATAAAGTCATCTTAGCAGTATATCGTTTGGAAGGTGAAGCTGATCAATGGTGGAATCTTATCAAGAATACGAGGCCAAGGGATGAAATTGAGTCCATGGAATGGGACGAGTTCAAGAACTTGTTTTTCAGTAAGTACTTCCCTCGTATTCTTAGAACAAAGATGGAAAAGGAGTTTATTGAGCTGAAGCAGAAGGATGATGAATCTGTTGGTATATATGAAGCGAATTTTACAAGACTTGCAAGGTATGCATCTGGCATTATCATCCAACCTGAAAGTAAAGTTGATCGATTTTTCAGTGGCTTAAAACCAAGTCTTCGAAAGGCATTAGCTATAAGAGACTTCAGTAGCTATGAAGAAATTGTGCGTTGTGCTATCAAGGTAGAAATGGAAGTTGGTGTTACATATCCATCTCATGGTTTTGACAAGAAACGAAAGATGGAGTTCAAGGAGAAATCTCATAATAATGGTGAAAAGAAGATGAATGTTTCCTTATGCACAAAGTGTGGAAAGAAGCATGGTGGAGATTGTCTTAAAGGAACTAGAAAATGTTTTAAGTGTGGAAAAGAAGGTCATCGAGCAGCTGAGTGTCGAAGTAATGGAAAAAGGGTTTCTAATGATGTGAATAAAGCAAACACTACAGAGAACGCACTGCCAACACTTCAATGCTTCAAGTGCAAGGAAATGGGGCATTATGCTAATAATTGCCCTAATCCAAGGGTTAGTGATGATCAACATGAGCAACCACTGAATGCAAAGGACAAAGGGAAATCACATGCGATCACTATTGGCAATGTTGAATATGATAACGATGTGGTGGAATGATTAAGTGTTTATGTAATGGGATTCCAAAATAATGTTGTATCATGGAGTATTGGAATATTTATGTATTGGTTTAATGTGGTATTCAAAGTGATTGAGATATTTTTGGAAATAAGATGATATGCGCATAATGAAGGGAAAATAAGAAAATGAAATGTTTAACAATATTCATGAGCTCATGATTGATATAAGGACTAAGTGATATCATGGATTGAGTATATAGAATTTTGAGGATTTTGGTATGTGGAAAGTGTTAACTTTTAACTGCATTCATGTTTTCATTAAGGTATTCAAGAGAATACATGATTAAGGACTTTGAATGTTTAGAATGTGACCAACAAAACATATCTTATGATATGTGGGGATCAACGACAGTATTAAATCTCTGGTAATCGTTGTCACTATATTATGAGAGTGGACTGCAGTATTATGGATAAGCCTAAAGATTGAAATGGATTATGTTGGACATAAGTGAGTATTGTTTAAGGATCGAAGTTTTCTCGATATTATTGATGGGATGTTATAGTAATATAGTTTTAGAAAAAGGACAACCTGCAGGACGGGCGACAGCCCATCGCTTCGGACAAGGCTGTAGGAATCGAACCCACAACCGAAGTGCGACTGGCCTTTATCGCCTACCACTGACCTACAGGAAGTCCCTGTTTAGTAGAAACTAGTTTTATTATATTAAGCAGTATGATATATGAAGTATAAGTCCATTTTAGGAACCATATATGATTAATCTCACTATAGATCGATTTATGCATATAATTTTTGCTAACCTTTTGTTTGAGACAGATGGAATGACCCGTCATTCTATCACATTATCTGCTAACACTTCACGAATAACAAATTCAACTTCATTTATTTAAGAGATGAAGTGGAAATTGTTCAAGGCACAAACAACAGTGAGATTGTACCAAAATAAAGTAAGTATTTATTCTAATTCAAATTTTCAACTTTAGGGAAATGATCTTGAAAACCAAAAATGTTGTCCTAGTGATCTTATACCTGAGGAATCAGATGGTACCTTATATCATCACAAATTTATGGATTTGTGATTTTTGGCTTTTCCATAGCCATGTTCTCTACCACTCTCCATCAGAACATGATGGTTAGATTTTTCTTCCATATCCATATTTTTACCTATGTGGAAACCCAACAATTAGTTTATTTGGGTAATCGTTACATTTCATAAATTAGTTTTTAAAGCCAAGTTTTGGTATTCCTTTTTACGATGTGGGAAACTTTCGAATAGAAAACCATTTATAACCCCGATGAATTTCGAGGGCGAAATTCATTTTAAGGGGGGTAGAATGTAACAGCCCAAGATTTTATGAAAAATATTCTTTTTAATTTTATTAATGTCTTGTGTTGTACGCTACACCAAAAGGAGCTTGCACAACACGCATCCTTGACTTGCCTTTCATTACACGCAATCGCAACCTTCCTCGATAGTGTGTGTAGTACGCAATAACGAGTTTCACTAAACAGCGATATGCTATTAAAACTAGCCATTATGAATAGTAATAACCACTTTTTGAAATTTTGTAAATTTTATTTTTCAAAATGGATTTCATTTTTGGATTCGGAGTATCGAATTTAGCCTAAGGTGAAATTTTGGTACATTTCGGATAACTTTCATATTCTGATGAATAGTGAAAATTACTAAATTATAATTAAAAACAACTTTTTTAATCGAAATAATTAATAGTGATAAATTATTAATTTGAGTGGTTTTAAAGTATATTTAGAATATATTTTTACAATTTAATACAATGTTGGTCATTGTACGTAATTTCACATTTAAACCAGACATAAACAAGTGTCAATCTTTTGATAGATATTGTTTCGTAAAAACACGCTATTTGTTTTAATAGCGGGATTTAATTATAAAATTAATTAATTCAACTTCTATGTTATGAATTTGGTAAAATAGACTTCATTTTTGAATTCGGAATATGAAATATAGCTTAGGATGAAATTTTGGCATTTTTTTGAAAACTTTCAATTTTTGATGAATAGTGAAACCACTAAGTGGTGGGTTAAAAACTGAATTTTGCATAAAACTTAATTTTACCACTTCTGTGAATGAAATTTCGAAAATCCGAGAGACATGGTTAATATCAAGGACTAAAATGTGGTTCAATGAGATGAAAATAATTTTTGGTGAATAGTAACTTTTTACTTTTTTTTACCGCGGTTAATAGTAAATAGGGTAACTAAGGGTAAATATGATATTACTATTACCCTAACACATGTCCTAATTCTATTGGACAAGTGTAATTCGACCAAAAACAAACTTAGGAATAAAATATGACCATTTAGGCCCACTTGGATTAGATTAGGACATTTATTATTAATTTATTTAAAGAAGGGTTAAAATAGTTAAAATCAATGTTTAATAAGTAAATCATTTTTAATATGGGGTTATACATAAGATAAATTCGATTGTAAATATTCATTAGAAAGATAAAAAGATTTCCTACATGATGGTATTTTATTTGTAATTTTTAGACATCAAATAATGTAATTTATTTATGACACAACGATGATGCAGTAATTATCTTATTAATGAAATATTGACATAATTGATGTTATAAACACCAAAATAAATGTAATTTGAGCTTTTTTATGAATTACACTAATTTTCTAGGTTACTATGATATATTAATGTTGATTTAATCAACTTGGTTCGAACATATAATTCTGTTATGACTTTCACAAAAATCATATATCAAATAGTGTCAAAATTGACACAAAATAGTTTTTAAATCAAATATTATATTATTAATTGTTATTTTATTCCTAAAAATCTAAGGTTCGGCCAAATGACTTAGATAAGGATATATATATTAATAATAAAAAATTTTTGGTTCGTTTGGCATGTTATAGTAAGTTTATTAACCATATAGTGAAAGAAAACAAAAAGACACGGTAAAAGTTAAATTATTTAACTTAGAGTTAAATCTAATTGATAAGGTTTAAAATAATATCCAAACATGTCTAAATTTGATTGGATGATGCGATTACAACCCTATCTCATCTAATCTTCGAATATGAGTCATTTTTGGAGGTTTTTAAGTGGGGTTAGATTTATTATAAATTAATATTTTTAAGAATTCCTAAGGTGCCCCTCTCCTCCCTTAAAAAAGGGCACCTCCTCCCCCTCCTCCTCACACCAATTTTGAGCACTCACGCTCGGCCAAACCCTGCCATTTTCTCCTCTCCACTTTCCTAAAATAATCCTAGAGGTTCTGGTCTTCTCCAAAGACCAATCTTAGTTCCTTAAGTGGAGGATTCAAAGAGGCGTTCCAAAGAAGAGGTAATATCCATTACCGATCTTTTCAATTTCTTTCTTCTTCAACTTCTTCTTCTTTAGTTGTTTCATGATAAAGTAATAACATCAGTATTACTTACATACTGATATGTTATTATAAATATGAAACAACCCTAATTCACCTTCTATCCATCCTACGGAAAAATGAAATCACCGCGCGTGCGTACGTACGGAATACCGTCTCCACGCCGTGGTGTAATCTATTTTCCACCATCACCTTACAAGGATGGGTATAATGGTGTAATGATTAACTACATATGATTATTATGAAGTAATATTGATACTGAAATAATATATATATACTCCAATACAATTCCACGATCATAGGAACGATATCATCACTCGTGCGTACGTACGGAATACCGTCTCCATGATGTGATGCGACTCGTTCTACATGATCTTCATTTCATAATGATTATATAAATGAATTGAATGAATGAATATGGTATATACTACACTAATACCATTCTGGAAATGAATTATCTATAACCTAAAGATAAGAATAAGAATTTATTCGACAAAACACGCATAAGAACAAAAAGTTATAAAGACCCGAGTAACAAGTAACAATGAAATATTACTAACAAGAAGCTAATAATATGACCATATATGATATCATATCAATATGTATGATTCTGGAATAAGTCAATAACATTATTTAAACCATTATACAGGAGCTTCGGACACGTACAATGCTAATCGGACCTAAGGTAAGGGAAATATCACAATCTCATTTTTATCCGAGATTGTTTATTCGTAAGTATTTACTGGGGTGTATTTTATCATCCACATCCATGTTTCATAAATATGTAATATTATTTCCATCCAACTACAATAGTTTAAATCCAATTTTACCCTTAGGTGAGTTTTTAGTAAAAGAAATGAAAGGAATCTTTTGTCATTTTTTTCGTACGAGGTACTTTTTTGACTTTTCCGACAAAAGTACGAGAAAAATGTTTTTTAACTTATACGGCATGAATGGATTTTTTTAAAAAAAATTATTTCCAAGAAGCTTCCTTTACAAGTTTTCAAGTTTATTTTTAATCACCTTCTTTTATTTTATAATTGTTTGACATGTTAAGAAAAGAAAAGTGTTTTTGAAGAAGAAAGGATATTTTCCTCAAGAATGGAGTTCAAGTGTTTTATCAAAATTATTTTCCATCTAAGATAATAAAGGGTTCTGTTTTTATCCCTATTATTACATTGATTTGATCATTATGTGATGGATTTATTTTTATGAATTCCTTTATCTTATATGAATTGATTTATGATGTCATGATGTTTCAAGAATCCCATTTCTGTTACATGTGTTATGTGATGATGTATGATTTATGATTATGTGGCACACATAAGAAAGGATTCATTATAAGATGGGTGGGACCTATATCTCCCTCCAATGCATTGGGTAAAGATTTTATATCTCATGTGATAGACATGGCTGAAATGGTAGGTTATACCGGTTCAGTGAAACAGGACTGAAACGAGGGTTACTCGATTCAGAAAGGGACTTTGTCCACTAAGATAGTCTTGGCAATGAGTCATGACTAACAAGAAATGATTTTCCATGATTATGTGTGCATGCCACAAAGTTTCAAGTTTTATGTTATGATTATTGGGATCTCATTTTCACTTCTATGATTTGTTCCATGTTAAGATATTATGATCTCTTTTGCAGGTTATGATTTTCAAAAAGATATGATATGATTTTTATTTCTTTTGTATACCCTTACTGAGCATTTGACCTCACCCTTTTATGTTTTCTTTTCCCCAGGATATAAAGAAAGGTTTTAGGTAAAAAAAATGGAAGATCTTTACGGGAGATATTGAAGATCTTTCACCAGGATTAGAAGATTATGTTCCGAGTTTCCAAAGACACTAAACTATTACAATCCTTTAGTGTGTGTTTTTGTTATGTACTAAGTATTCCGCAAATGTAATGTAATGTCCATGTACGTCAGGATACAGGTCTCTACAGACTCCCTAATCCTAAAATCCTTAAATTGGATTTCCTCAACCCTTGCCTCTCAATAACAATAAGCCATGATTTTTTAGTCAACCCATTATGTGAACTAAGTTAAGTCAACAAAAAAATCATGTTATAATTCCCTAATAATTGAAATAACCCCAACTTTTTCTGGTAAAGCACTTTGAACTATGGTTTGATTTTAACTGAAGTAGTGGAAGGCTATACCGAATTAATATATAATTGATTAATTTCATCTTTTATGCATTAATTTATAATTATTATCATTTTTACATGATTATTAATATTTAGTGGATTTATATTATGATTAACTATGTCTTAGATAATATTTATGTATTAGAAAATTTATTTTAGTTCTATCTTGCATGCTTGTTAATTAATTAATTCAGGTGATCGCAAAAAAATATCCATAATGAAATAACCAATAAACTTGAAAGAAATAAAATAATAAAGTGGTATGATCAGGAGATTTTACTAATGGTTATTTTATCTAGCAGTTTATAAACTAACCATTGACCTAGGTGAAAAACACATTGAACCAATTAAGGTTCATGTTACAGCTTTCCACCTGTCCACCTATGTAACTCTCTTGGATTAGTTTCACCTCAGCATCAAAATTGAACTACCTCGATTATCTTGGGAGCTTCATCCATTACTTATTATTTTACTCACACAGGTGAGGGGGAAAAGGGTTTACATAAAAGAACTTATAGGCATGCAAGCCCTTAAAAAATAAGATGAGAGAAGGATCACATGCCAAAAATTTAATTTATTAATAAATTAAATGAAATCAACTACATACAAAGGTATGGTATATAATCATGATCATCCATATTCAGGAAATTAATTAAGAAATTAAAAAAAATAGATTTAAATTATCAATCGTTCTTATTTAAGAAAAATAACACTCTAATCAATTAGTTGTCTTATTTAATTTATAAATTCATTTATCTCAATTATCATCCAAATTTCCTTGAGTTTCCCATCCTTTATAATTTTATACAAATTAAAAAATTTATTTAAAATTAACTATGTACATAAATGTGCCCTAGAAGAAGCATGGTGAATACCCATAAGAATCTACTAATCATGAATTATACCCATATAATGTTTACTCTTGTGACATATGGAATACACTAGGTATCAGGTACTTTCATGATGTGTGCCATCAACTTTATTATTACATGAATTACATGATTTTTCTGTAATGTGTTATTCATTAATGCATGTAGATTAATATCTTTAATATGACTCACACATGATATGAATATCTCAAAATTAAGAAAAATTAATTATATATATATATATATATATATTAAAACCCATCACATGGAGTGTCTTGTCAACCTAATGAACACACACAAGAACTTGTCCAAAAGGTTTACATAGTAAAATAAATTAATTTTAATTATGTGTAATTTGGTATAAGTACATAATGTGTACAAGGGGGCTACACATTGTATAAAACTCTCACCATCTATCCAAGGTACAATATTAGGTACTTGGTTTTTAAACCATTCCTAGGAAATATTGGAGTGCATGGAATGTACAAGGGATACACTACTTGTGGACATTGAGTTACACAATCACCATTCAAGAAGTTTGTGCATTAAAATACATGGCTTGTATATGACTTAAAGGACTATACACCATGTATGCGGGATACACATTGTGTACTCCGTCTGACCATATGAAGACTGTCCTGGTGAACATAAACTGTAACAAATTAAATACACTACTAGTATTCAATGAACATGGTTTGAGTTAATTTTGAATTAATTCATGGTGTATTGACCACTAGTACAAAACATTTTACTCTAGTTACATGGAGTGTACTTTGGTGTTGTTTGGACATAATCATTTATATCTCTAGATGATTTCTTATATTTTACTTCATTCATAAAATTAATCAATTTGATTAGATTTATGAGAATGAAAAGGGGAAGAATCATATCTTGCAATATGGTTTAAATAATAATTATAATTTAATTTTAAACTAAAAAAATGTATAAATAAATTAAAGATATTTAAATAATTATAAATAATTATGTGACCCCTATGATACCACTTGAAGGTTCTGGGCATAGAGGAAGCATGTGATGGGTCATTCCCAACATTTCTTTTTTGTCATGGTCGATGATCAATCTGATATTTACCTAACGATGAATGTTGTAATCAACAGAAATAAATCAAATAAAAAAAGAGGGGATATATCCCTAGAACCAAGCATAGGATCAACACATATTATTTATAATTAAATTAATTAATTAAAGAATAACCTTATGTGATTTATTTCTTCAATGATGTATTAAACAACAAATCTAATTTGTATCATCGTTGCATTATAGGAATTAAGAGAATATTCCCTCTACAAGTGATCCACACATGTTTTAAAAATCTCTGAACATCGTTGTAGGAATCTCTGGGTTCTAGCATAGAAGATCATATTTATTTCATTGTTTTCCTTTTATTTCCATGAGAATCACTTCTCAAGTGTTATCTTTGATCTCTCTAGACTCGAGAGTAGGAGGTGTAGGAAGATCTATCTCCATTCTTGGGAGTGTTCTTTGAGAGGGAGCCCTCTAGGGCATGAGAGGATTCTCTCCGGCTGTCATTGTGCACAAAAAAATTAATTGGATCTCTAATAAAATAATAAAATCATGATTAAATACCCATATGGTTTAGAAATAAATATTTTTACAAGTTAGATTTAATATTTACTTAATCCCTTTAGGAAATCCATGTCTTAAAATAAATATTATAATATTATTTCCTTGATATACTCTTAACTTGTGAATTAAATTAAATATTATTTAATCAAATAATATTCGATATATATTATTTCCCAGTAGACCTAAAAACATCGTCTTCCATTCCTTTGAAATATTTATCTGGCCTTGAATTATGACTATTTATTTAATCAATAAATATCACTACATTTTTCACCATTAAATAAATAATTATTATATATACTATATAAGAATTAAATATTTATTAAATATTCTGCTCATATAATATTCTATTGAATAACTAGTGAAAAAATATATGCGATTAACCAGACATGAATAATTATTAAACCATGTGTGGAAATGATATTTATTAAAAATCGTAAATAATAAATAATAATATATTATTTAATTGAGATTCTAGATAACTTAGTTTGTGACCCTTTAGACCACTTTCTCAGTGGAATTAGGTAATGTATCCTAAAGTACACGATTAGTGTTAGAAACACACCGAGGCACCCATAGAGAAAGAATTTAATGTTGTAATGACATAATACATCAGACAGATGCTTAATGTGTAATATAGTCCCTTTAACGTGATATCTCTAATCGAGTAGGTAGCATGCCAGTTCCATCAAACTATGTGCTCAATGTTTCTTTATTTGACTTCTAGAAATCAAAATTGCCTATATAAAACTTTTTACATGGATTTATTTTGGAGATAAAGTTTTCGTTAAAGGGCCCGATATATAAACTTCCATTAAATAATATACGTGAACAATAATTTCTCATATTACTCATTAATGCAATATTACTCGTGATGCACCCAATGCATCATACCTCACCATGAACATATGTCATCGTGGTTTTTGTCAATACATCCAAGTATATGACTTAAAATACTCATCAATAGTAATATTAAATTATAAATATTAATACACATGTATGTGAATAGGAAACAGCTAATGACACAAACAAATGTGGATTTCCTACCGGCGGGTCTCATTCTCATAATATCCAATATTGGATATTAATAAGGGTGTACACAATTAGAAGGTGCCTCAATGTCCCATAAGTCTCCACCCTGATAGACTATATCATTTGTGTCCCTTAAATGATATCATCTTTCTATAGAACATATATTAAAGATTAGTTCCCCATAACTTTTGTGTTATCATCATAGCAAGGAACTACTATTAGATTTTAAGCTCACAACTACTCTTCGAACATTATCACATACTATGTTACACATAAGAACAGTCATGATGTGATAATGAGTTTATTAATATTATAAACTATGCATACATGTTATCATAAAGTACACAAGAGATTTTTCTAGGGAACCAACTCCAACAAGTGTCGCAGGGGAGTATCGTCTCCATGTATATAGGACTTGTGCCCTGGTTTTACAGGGGATTATCACCTCTATGATATGGAGTATAGAGGATCCACATATTTTCATGATAGAAGAGTACCATCTCTAAGTCTGTAAAGTAAGTATATAGTAATTTCACCCTAATATGACAAGGGAGTACTATTTCCATCAATAGAGGGCCCACACCCTGATTCCACAAGGGAGTACAACCTCTATGATAAATACAGAATGTATGGAGGACCCACACCCAGGTATGATAGGTGAGTATCATCTTCATCGATAGAGGACCCACACTCTAATTCCCTTGGGGAATACCACCTCTATGATAAGTAGTACAGAGGACCCACATGCTGATATGAAAATGGATTACCATAACCATGGATAGAGGACCTTCATGTTGTCACTCAATCAGAGTATTATCTCTATATATTCCCAACGAGTTTAGAGGAATCACACCCTAGTATGACATGGGAGTATGATCTCTATATATACAGAAACCACAACCTGATTCCATAGGGGAGTACCACCTCCATTTGAACTCTTTGATGATCATGCCTCCCCACTTATAACTCCTTAACCCCAAAAGCATAGAACTAGTGCATTATTTTATTACATTGGCATGATTAAAAGGAATCAAATCCCGAAGGACCGTACAATTGAATAGTTTAGGAAAACTAGATTACATAAATGATACTCATAATAAATTGGTAAAATAAAACAGATTATAACATAAGTAAAAGATATAAATACTTGAAACTCATTCAAAGGATTCCTTTGCATAACCTGGGGAAAGGAAACATAACAACGGTAAGCTCAAATTCTCAACATGGGTAAGAACAGTGGAATCAATAATGAATAAATGAGAATAAATCAATATAGGTAGGTAACTAAATGAGAACACATTCCATTCAAAAAAAAATACAATTAATAATCAATATGGAAATGTAATTAACTAAAACACATGTCATTTACTCAATAAACTGTGAATTAAATTCATCCATATATTTTATCATATGAAAACATTATGAATAATAATAATGAAAACTGAAATATCTATGAAGAAAATTCTTAATTATTGGACGTCATGTATAAGGCACATGAAATTATATATCGTCAAGACCTTTCACTAGAAGGTTTAAATATATAGGTAGAAACACATTTAATTTGGATAACTTATTTTTCTTTTGAGAACTTTTCGATGCATCAAGGGGCTATATAAAGTCTAGGCCCCACCTGTCATTGCCAGTCCAAAGCATTCCTCATATCAAGTAATCCATTTAATTAATAATTAATATGCCTTATCAAATATACATATTTGATAAAGAATAAATATTTATCAATAATTCCCCATTATTGAATAAGTAACAACAAGTTTTTTTGACGCTGATGAATGGAAATACTATTTAAAGATCATTAAAAACATTCATGAGGAAAATATTCTTTAAACATTCCCATACCACTTCGAAACATTTGAATCATAATACCCATGAAGTAATAACATTAAATGAGACTTATAATATCATGAAAATAATGATATTCATGATTTAACATGTCAAAGGGAAGAATATACACTATATAAAATAAACTAGGTGCATAAGATAACATTATGACTCAATGAAATAAAATTGAGACGAAATATCTTACCATGCATTTCCTTTTGAGTGAACACCCTTAACGTCATGTGTAATGGTTTTAAGAAAGTTATTTAATTATAAAATAACCATAATCATATTAATAATATCATATATTATCTTTTTATAATATAACATTACCTATTTGTTAACAATATTCCATTATTTTTACTATTTTGGGAGTTAATTGCCTAGTTTTTTGAGTATGTTCTGACTTGTAACTTATTATCTCTATCAATTAGATAATGATTTAATCATATAAAAAAGTTTAATCATGATTTTAATATCATATATGTTCTCTTATATATTTATTTATGATAATCCATAAAATTGTTTTGATAGGAAATGAAATGCACCATTCAAGGAGACGGTAGGTTGTACGTACACATGAACACTACTTCCATTTCATTTTCATATTAAAAGAAAGAAAAGTAAATGATATATATGTATATTATAAACCTTGTATTATATAAACTCCATATATGTAAGATATTCTATTTAAAACCATCCTTTATATGTTCCATATATAGTGTGAATGATTCACATCGCTTTGAGGAGGCAGTAGTCCACACTTCCACAAATGATGTTATTGTATTTACACAAAATGGAATGCATGAAGTTATGTGTTATATAAAAATTCCAAAAGTATGAATAGAATATAAACATAAAACACACATATATATCTTATAAAAATAGAATGACCATCATAATTCCCAACCGTGATTAGTGGTAAAGGAAAAATGAATGACATCCTTTTGTGAGCCGGTAGTTCGCCATACACGAATGGTAAGTTCGTTACCCATTTTATGGAAGTGTGTATAGGTGTAGGTACAATAATTAAAATATAAAAATACCAATATATTGAGGATACTAGAGTTATTATATATTCATGGAATAATAATAAATCCAGGTGTGGATAAATAAATAAAACATAAGTGTACATTGAAGAATGTTACCTTTATTTCGGGTAACTCCTTTCGGATTATATCAAAACACTTCCTTGGTTGGATTTATACCAAAATTTAGGATTATAGGATGAATATAGGGATTTTTTGAGGAGAAATGGGTAGGTTTTTGATGAGCTATAAGACTCAATTTGGCGTAAGGAAGTGAGGGAGTAGGTGCCCTTTATTATTGAGGTGAGGGGAACTTTTGAAAACACTCAAAATATTAAATTAATATAAATTAATTTTCAATAAAAAATAGTTAAAAAGTTAGCTATTTAGAATAAAATATGGTTACGGTTATAAATAATTTCTTAAAATATTATTTAGACTTGTTTAGGTCACATTATCACCCTTATCTTTTGGAATTAACCTTTAGTTAAACCATGTAACTCTTACCATGACAACTTAGATTTTTACACTTTAGGGGTTAAAATAGTTACTATAAACTGTCAAAATAACAAAAAATGAATCATTTATAAAATTATAGACTTTATTTAAATATTTTTTTCCAAGTTATACATTTTTATGAATTTTTTATCATTTAATAAAATATTATTTATTTTAAAATATCATTAGTGTCAATTTTGACACTATTCATTACTTGAATTTTAAAAAAATACACAAGATGAATTTTAAAAAACATTTAATTTTTCCATAATATGTATAAATATTATATAAAATTTGTGTATTACATTAATTATATCAAAATGTATTTATTTTAATATTTTTATTAACATTTATTTGATAGGTCCATTAATTAAAAAATTTCCACATCATCATTGTACAAGCCTTTAATTTAATTATTTCTTAACTAAAATTTAAAAATAAATTATAATTAATAATATATACATTTTAAATTTTAAATTAATAATTATAGTATAACATATCCCCATATATAAACCTATATTAAAAATATTTAACTTGTTAATAACAAAGGTATAAAAAAATTGATTTTTCTTTGAATAAAATACAATAAATGACTTAATTTCATCCAAGTGGATCCAAAAGCTCAAAAAATATTACCAAGGATTATTTTGGTATATAGTAACTCATTCAATGAAATTAGGACATGTTTTAGGGTAAATTTAAAATATTATTTTTACCCTTAATTACCTGATTTACCCTTAAACATTATAATAAAAATAATAAAAGTTTACCATTCATATTTTATCCAAAAATAAAAGGACCATAATTAATAAGTTTGTGGATTTTTATTCCAAACATGGAATCCATTTTTGAAAATTGAAATCACATAATTGGCTGAAATTAATTTTAAATTAATCCAATTGACATAACAAGAAAACAAGTTTTAAAAGTGAAATCGTTCAAACGATGGAAATGTTTTTATATCCTTATTCAATGTAAAATTGATTCAAATGACCTAAATTATATTAAATAATAAAAAATTATCTAGTTATATTTTAAAACCAATTAATTATATAATTTAACACCATAAAATTTTTAGATGAAAAAGCAATTTTCAATTAAAATTAAATATTTATCACTATTAATAAAAACATGAAACTTATAAGAAAAATACTAGAAATTCAACCATTCTAAATTTTTATATTCCTAATTAAAATAATAAGTTTATTTTTAGAAATATAATTTATAAACATGTCAAAAACTATATTTAAATTATGTTCTCCATTAAAAGGCGGTAAAACTACTTTTATAAAAATATAGGGTTTTATGTGTAATATAGGATTTATTATTATCTTATGACTATTAAATATATTGGATGAATGTAAAAAATATTTTATTGAATAATATATATATATATCAATATCATTCACTAATTTTAATTAATTTAATTTATTAGGATAAAATGGCTTTTTGAGCATAAGATAATTCTTTATAAAAACATTTCTTATATATTTAGTTGGTTTCTATTTTCATTTATAATTAATTTATAACTAATGAATTCAACCATATATTTTCTTAATTTAGTTAATAATATTCACAACATCCAACTTAATGGATAGGTTATATCTTATTATATGACATAATAATGTTTTAATAATATATTGTTGTTTGGTAAAACTCTACCTTGCGTGTAATGAAAACTAACTCATTACTGTGTGTAGCATAAGCATAACATGGTGTTTTGTATAAATAAATCTACTAACAAAATTAAATTCTTTCAAAAATTAAAATATTGTAACATCTTGGGGTGTTACATTCTCCCCACCTTATTTAAATTGCATCCCCATAATATAAACTTGATATTGATAGTCTAGGGTTTGATTTTTGAAAATAAAAAAATATTGAGAAACCCACATCGTAAATAGGCTTAATATCACATATTCTTAATAAGGGGGAAAATTAAATGTGATGGTCACCATAAAACTAGGCTTTCAAATAGAAGAACATTACTAAAAACATGGAAAAGGATGAGAAATCGAACAATAACGTTTTTATGGAGAGTAATAGAGAAATTGACCAACTGAAAGTTGTAGACCACAAAACCATAAACAAAATGTGCGAATAAAGATCATTGATATCATAAAAAATGACAATAAAAGGATAAAAAATTAATATTGTTTTTCCTAGAGTTAAGGAATTCTTTCATTCTCTAAGAATATAGGAAAATATATGTTTTTATAAAAAAAATTATCCTTTAGTTGTGCCTTGAATTATTTCTACTTGATCTCTTAGCAAAAGATGCATAATAAGTTGATGTAATGAAAAAATATCTAAAACTACATCCAATGTTAATATTAAACCATTTCATAAATGGTTAAGCATTCCAAAAGATCATAGTCTAAAACTTTATAATCATTTACATGGTAGTTTGTAGTATCCAATTTACTCTACCAATATCAATCATATTCCTATCCAACAACATTATCTCATCATTAAGAACATATTAAGGTTTATCTTTCTTTCAACCAGGTGTTTTACAAAAAATTTAACTTTCTACTAATTCATTTCTCTTGGTACCATTCAACATATGATCTCAAATCCTTAATGAAAGAGTATTGCAGTGCAATTTTTATATATTTCATAATTTATATGATGATACCATTATCAATGAAATAATTTTACAACATATTCATTATATCTAAATACACAATCACATTAATCATTCTAATTTTGTTGTTTAAATAACATATTCTTGACCTTGATCCCTTAGATTTTCCTAAGGTATATTTCATTGATGTTTGGGGAATTAAATTACATAGTTCCCAATCTACTTATAGTTGTAACACAGAATAAAATATTTTTCCATCTTCAATTTTCATTCGTTTTTCTTTTGATTTTTCTCTCCACACTTATAACATACTCCCAATCCTCCCATGCATTTCCCTGGGTGATTCTTTCCATAGTTATCACATGTGGGAAAATCCTTATTTCCCTTCATCCATTTAGTTGTTATTTTCTCTTACTTTCTCTTCTTCCCTTTCATCCCTTTTAACCCTTAAGACTTGAATAATTCCCTCTTTATATTGATATCACGTAAAACTATTTCATCGTATGAAGAAGAGTTTTGAGAGACCAATTCTTTCTGGAGACTTGTCTTAAGTCCTTCAAAGAAATTATCAGTCTTAAATTTTGTGTTTTGTATGAAATATTTAGCATACATTTATAACCTCATAATGGTTGCTTCATACTTAACAACACTTTATTCTTCCTTTTGATTTAAACTAAGGAACCTTATCTTCATTGTAGTTTATAGATAACAGGGGAATTATTTATCAAAGAATATCTCCTTAAATGTTCTTTATTTCACGAGTTCTATTTATTCTTTCTCCCATGTATTCTGGATTAACAACAACCATTGATCGATATCTCAATTGAAACAATACACTGTGCGTGTAACCCTTTTCTTTTCACCACATCCCAATTCCATAAATATCTTTTCCAAATAATTAATACACTTTTCATCCACCATTGGGTTAGTATTCCCACTACACAATGGGGGCCAATGTCTCATAAAGCAATCTGACATTGAAGAATATTGTTGTGCAACATGTTTCTCCATTCGAGAAAGGCTATTTTCCCTATCTTGATTAAGCTGAAATAGTATGGTCATAATTTTCCCCTTTCTAAAACCAGCTGTATTGATTTATTCAACATGGATATCTCTACATTTTCCATGAGTATTGATACCATTCATTCTTGTAGAATCCAATTCTAAATAATGGCATACACTAGATTAGACTATATCATTATGAAACATTATATATAATCCCCAAACTGGTTAAATACTAAACTTAAATTGAAAAATTTATGTACAATTAATCTCATACTCATAGGCATAGTTTCTTTGGGGATATATTTATTTTCAAATACTTCATAATGGTCTTTAAATAAAATGTGAATTATCCTAAGCATATCCATAGGGAGTTTCAAGACTGGTTCATATTAAGTCCCGTTTTCATATACCAGGTTACGCACGAGTCATGACTAATGCACCTTTTCAGTGTTTTTATCCCTAAGTACATCTATACCAGAACCACATACACTTGTAGTATCTAGAAAGGTATGTATTTCTAGTAAGAATCACATAATCTCTATGTTTCCAAAATTCTAGGATGGTCTTCTATACTTATCCTCAAAGTATATCTAAGGGTTATGTTCTCTAATATAAGTTTTCTAAATCTAATTTTCAAGGATGATGCTAAAATTCTTTTGATACCAAATATAATTCCCTAACCCCATTATCTTGGAGCTAGTGCATTATTTTATTACATTGACATGATTACAGAAATCAAATCATGAAGGATCGAATACTTTATTAGTTTAGGAAAATAGAATTACATACAAGATACCCACAATACATTGGGAAACTAAAATAAATCATAACATAATTAAAAGGTCAATATCATTGAAACACATTAAAATTATTCCTCTTTGTAACCAAGGGAAAGGAAACATAAGAAGGGTGAGATCAAATTCTCAGTAAGGGTAAGTACATCAAAATTAATAATGAATCAATGAGAATAAATTTATATGGAAAGGTAAATAACAGATAACACATTCCATTTAAATAATTGGATAATGAATAATCAATATGGAATGATAATTAACTAAAACACATTACATTTACATAATAAACCAAGATTGAAATGCATCCATAGATTTTATCATACGAAAACCACATGGATAATAACAATTATAATAGAAATATCTATGAAGGAAATTATTAATTATTTGATGTCATGTTTGAGGAACATGAAAATATATATTGTCAAGACCCTTAAAATGACGGTTTAAAACCACAAGTAGAAACACATTTCATTTAGCCAACTTATTTTTCTCCCGAGAACCCATCGATGCATCGAGTGGCTATATAAATTATAGGCCCTACGCATCATTTCTAGTCCAATGTATTCCTCATATTGAGTAATCAAATTAATTAATAATTAATATTCCATATAAAATATAAGTATTTAATAAAAAAATATGTATTTATCAATAATTCCCTAGTGGAGGATAAGTAAAAACAAGGTTTGTTGACATTGATGAATGGAAATATTGTTGAAATATCATTATAAACATTCTTTAGGAAAATAATCTTGAAACATTCCAAAGTGTTCTATACAACTTTGAAACATTTGAATCATAATTACCATGAAGTAATAACATTAAATAAAAATTATAATATCATGAATATAATGAGATTAATGATATAACATGTCAAATGTTATTATATACACCATATAAAAGAAACTAGGTTCATAACATTATAATATACCTTAATGAAATTAAATTTAGACGAAATCACTTACATTGAGTTTCTTTTTGGGTGAATTCCCTTAAACTCTTGTATAATTTTTTTAATCATGTTATAAAATTATACCAAAAACATTATCATATTTATAATATCATATATAAACTTCTTATAATATATCATTACCTTTTTGATTAAATTATTTCATTATTTTTACTATTTTGGGTGTTAATTGACTATTTTTTGAGTGTGTTTTGACTTATTACTTGTTGTTCCTATTAATTAGTTAAAAATTTCATCATATCCAGAATGTATGACATGATTTAAATATCATATATATTAAATATATATGTATTTAGTATAATCTATAGAAATTGGAGATAGAAAATGAAATGCACCATTCATAGAGATGGTAGGCTGTATGTACGCATGAATGCTACTTCCATTTCTTTGTCATATTCAATGATTGAAAATTAAATGAAATATATGTATATTATAACAATAGTAGTATATATATGTCATATATGTCACTTATTTTTATTAAAACACTCATTTATATTTTCCATGTATAGTGTGAACAAATCACATTGCTTTGAGAAGGTGGTAGTCCACACTTCCACAAATGATGTTATCATATTTACAGAAAATGGAAAGCCTGAAGGTATGTGTTATATAAAAATTAAATTAGTATGAATAAAAAATAAATATCATATATATATATATATCATATAAAAATTTCTTTTCCATCATAGTACCCAACCATGAGAGGTGGTAAAGAAAAAAATGAACGATATCATTTCGTGAGGAGGTAGTTCACCGTACACAAACGACAAGTTTGTTACCCATTTGATAGAAGTGTGTATAGATTTAGGTTGAACCCTTAACATAAAAAATTTAATTATATATTTTTGATACTAGTGTTATTTTATAATCATGTAATAATAATAAATCAAGGGGTGGATAAATAAATAAAACATAAGTGTATATTGAAGAATGTTATCTCTTATTTAGGTAACTCCTTCTAGTATATAACAAATTACTTTCTTGGTTGTATTTATACCTAAATGGTGTCTTCTAGGATTAAGATAGGGAATTTTGGAGGAGAAATGGAAAGATTTTTTGATATATAAGGCTCAATGTGGTGTGAGAAAGTGAGGGAGGAGGTTCCCTTTAATAATTTTGGTGAGGGGAACTTTTGGAAATTCTCAAAATATTAATTTAATATAAATTAATTTTCAATTACAAATGGATTAAAATTGAGTTATTTAAAAAATAATATGAGTATGTTTCAAAATAAGCTCATGAAATAATTTTTATACATGTTTAGGTCTCATTTTAACCCTTATCATTGCGAATTAACCCTTAGTTAAACCCTTTAACTCTAACCATGAAAACATGATTTTTTACTCTTTCACGGTTAATATAGTTACTATAAAATGAAAAATGAACTATAAATGATAAATTTATGATATTTTAAAATTTATCCCAATATTTTTCATAATTTTATATTTTTTTTGAATTTTATATCATTTAATAAATTGTTATTTATTTTAACATATCACTAGTGTCAATTTTTACACTATTCATTACATGAATTTTTAAAAAATATCAATACAGAAGATTACATCGAAAAAACCTTTAATACATCCCTAATATGTCTAGGTCATCTATAAAATTCATGTATGACATTTATTATATCAAATAATATTAATTTTAATAATTTTAATAACATTTGTTTGATATGTCAGTTAATTAAACAATTATTATATCACCATTGTGCAAGCCATTAATTTAACTATTTCTTCCCTAAAATTTAAAAATAAATTATCATTATGAAGATAGACATTTAGTATTTCCATTGACTATTTATGGTTAAATATATACCCTATATAACCCCGTATTAAAAATATATCACTTGTTAAAAACAAAAGTATGAAAAAATTGGGTTGTTTTTTTAAAATGGGTTTTTATGTTTTTTTTTTGCAAAATGGGATAGGGTTCCCAATATTTTTAAAAATGGGTCCCGAGATGCGTGAACCCCGTTCATGTATCCCCAATCCCAGGAAGATGTGTGCATGGGGTTCAGGCATCATAGGCACACTCAAATATGTTTAAACACCATTCACGCATCCTTTGTGAATTTGCTGAAGGATGCGTAAACAGGGGTCACACATCATACACAAACATATAATTTTTTAATTTTTTTACAATTTTTGTAAAAAAAATTATTTTATTCTTATTTTGTTTTGTTTTGTTTATATATATATATATAACAAAACATTTCAGCAGAATTTATCTAATCTTAAATATCCAACAGTACTGCCATTACAACAGTCTGGATTCTGACAGAACCCCTCACTCAGAGCTCCCTTTTATAAGAGGGAAATCCCTAGAAATCATTCTGCATTTCCGACGTGGGATTCAGGTTCTCTTTTTCATGCACAGAATATTCTGCATTTCTGATTTGTGATTCTGTTTCAAGTATGTGTCTTTGAAAGGCTATAAAATAAAAACTATAAGACCAATATAAATAAAAAATAAAACATGGATTAAAAATTTAATAAATAGTTGAAAATAAAAAGAATTTTGTAAAAAATGCTGATGAATAATAATTTATAAGCTTTCAAAACCAGCAACATGAAAATTAAATTTTTTTCAAGTACGTTCCTTTGAAAGACTATAAAATACAAACTATAAGAAAAATATGAATGAAACATAAAATATGGATTAAACATATAACAAATAGTTGAAAATAAGAATAATTTCGTAAAAAAATTTGATGAAAAATAATTTCTAAGACATCAAAACCACCAACATGAAACATAAAAATGTTTCAAGTACGTGGCTTTGAAAGCCTATAAAATAAGAACTACAAGACCAATATTAATAAAACATAAAATATGGATTAAAATTATAAGAAATAGTTAAAATTAAAAAAAATTCCTAAAAAATGTTCATGAAAAATAATTTATAAGCTTTCAAAACCACCAACTAGAAACTTAAAAACATTTCAAGTACGTTGCTTTGAGAGCTTATAAAATAAAAACTATAAGACCAATATAAATAAAAATTAAAACATGGATTAAACATATAAGAAATAGTTAATAATTAATTAGTTAATTAGTAATATAATTATTTATTATATAATAATTAGTTAATTGGTAATATAATTATTAATTATATAATTATTAGTTAATGAGAAATATCATTGTTAATTATATAAAAATTAATTAGTAATATAATTATTAAATATCTAATTATTAATTAGCAATATAATGGCTAATTATATAATAATTAATTAGTAATAAAATTATTCATTATATAATAATTAATTAGTTAATTTGTAATATAATTATTTATTATAAAATAATTAATTAGTTAATTAGTAATATAATTATTAATTATATAATAATTAAGTATTTAATTAGTAACATAATTATTAATTATATAATTATTCATTAGTTTATTAGTAAATTAGTGATATAATAAATAATTATAATTATTGATTACAATTATTAGTTATTAATTTTTAATAATTAATTATATAATAGTTAATTAGTTAATTGGTAATATAATTATTAATTAAATAATAATTAATTAGTTAATTAGTATTTTAATTATAATTATAATTATATTTAATAATTATAAAACTAATAATTATATTACTAATTAACGAATTTGTGATTATATAAATAATAAATAATTATAAATAATTATAATTATTAATTAAATTACTAATTAACTAATAAATTATTATATAATTAATTATTAATCATTAATAATTATATTAGTAAATAACTAATTAAATTTTACATAATTAATAATTACAAATTATAAATAATAATTATATTACAAATTATAAATACTAATTATATTATTAATTAACTAATAATTTATTATATAATTAATAATTATATTACTAATTAAAAAACTAATTATTATATAATTAAAAATTAAAAATTATAATGAATAACTATAATTAATAATTATATTACTAATTATATAATTAATTATTATATAATTAATAATTATATTACTAATTTACTAATTAATTAGTATATAATTACTAATTAATAATTAATAATTATAATTAATAATTAAAATTAATAATTATTTTATAATTAATTATTGTATAATTAATAATAATATTACTAATTAACTAATTAATTATTATATAATTATATTACTAATTTAAAAATTAATAATTGTATATTAGTAATTAATAATTATAATTAGAAATTATATTACATATTAACTAATTTATTATTATATAATTAATAATTACTAACTATAATTTATAATGATATTACTACGTAACTAATTAATTATTATCTAATTAATAATTGTAATAATAATTAACTAAATAATTATTCTATAAATAATGATAAATAATGAATAATTATAATGAATAATTATAATTACTAATTATATTACTAATTAATTAATTAATTTATAATTAATAATTATATTAAAAATTAAGTAATTAATTATTATATAATAAATAATAAATAATTATAATAAATGATTATATTACTTAATAACTAATTAATTATTATATAATTTATAATTAATAATTATAATTAATAATTATATTTCTAATTAAATAATAAATTATTATATAATTAAATATTAAATATTAATAATTAATAGTTATAATGAATAATTATAATGAATACTAATATTACTAATTAACTATTTAATTATCAATTAATAATTATATTACTAATTAACTAATTTATTATTTTATAATTATATTACTAATTAATTAATTAATTTTTATATATTAGTAATTAATAATTAATAATTAATTATTAATAATTATATTAATTTTTAACTAATTAATAATTATATTAGTAATTGACTAATTATTTGTTAACTATTTCTCACATGTTTAATCCATTTTTAAATTTCATTAATATTGGTCTTATAGTTTGTTTTTTATAGTCTTTCAAAGCCATGTACTTAAAACATTTTCATGTTTCAAGTTGGTGGTTTTGAAAGATTATAAATTATTTTTCATCATAATTTTTTATGAAATTATTTTTGTTTTGAACTATTTCTTATATGATTAATATTTATGTTAAGATTCATTTATAAATGGGTCTTATAGTTTGTATTTTGTAGTCTTTTAAAGACAAGTACTTGAATCATTTTTACGTTTCAAGTTGATGGTTTTGAAAGCCTATAAATTAGTATTCATCAACATTTTTTATGAAATTTTTTTTATTTTCAACTATTTCTTATATGTATCATCCATGTTTTATGTTTCATTTATATTAGTCTTATAGTTTTATTTTATAGTCTTTCAAACTCATGTACTTGAAATATAATCCCACATCTGAAATGCAGAATGTTCTGTGTAGGAATGAGAGAACCTGAATCCCACATCGGAAATACAGAATGATTTCCACGGAAATCCCTCTTATAAAATAAAGCCCTAGGTGATGGTTTCTGTCAAAATCAAGACTGTTGTAATGGCAATAATTCTTGAAATTAAATAGTGTATAAATTATACTGAAATTATATATATATATATATATAAACAAAACAAAAAAATATAAAAAAAATATGAAATTTAAATACAAAAAATAAAAAATATGAAACTTTCTATAGGATGGGTGAACGGGGTTCACACATCCTTCATAATGTTTACAAAGGATGTGTTAACCCCATTCATGCTTCCTTGTGAGGAAAGATGTGTTAACGTGGTTCACATATCTCAAGAACATTTTTTTAAAAATAGTTGGAACCCTACCTCATTTTGATTTTTTTTCAGAAACCTATTTTAAAAAAATAGCCACAAAATAAAATTTTCAATGAATAAAATATTATAAATGACATAAATTCATCCAAGTTGCTCCAAAATCTCAGAAAATATCCCCAACTATGATTTTGGTCGACAATCACTTATGAAATAAAATTATAAAAAGTCTTACTTTACTTTTATAATATATTTTTACCCATAATTACTTGATTTACGGTTAACCATGATAATAAAAATTATCAATGTTTTCTATACATTTTTTGTCCAAAAATATAAGGAACCTAATTATAAAATTTGGTAATTTTGATTATAAATATGGAATACATTTTTTAAAAATTCAAAACACATAAATGGTTAAAATTCATTTAAAATTAATCTCATTGACGGAACAAAAAACATGTTTTTCAAGTGAAATTTTTCAAAATATTGAAATGTTTTTATATCCTTATTCAATGTGAAATTTATTCAAATGAACTAAATTAGATTAAATGATAAAAAATTGATCTAATTATACTTTAAAACCAACAAATAAAATAATTTACACTATAAATTATTTAGACGAGAAAGCTGTTTTGAATTAAAATGCAATATTTTATCACTATTCATCCAAACTTGAAACTTATCAGAAAAATATTGAAAATTAGTCCAGATTATATTTTTATATTCTGTTTTAAGATACGAAGTTTATTTTTTAAAATATAATTTATAAAAGTTTCATTAACTATATTTAAAACAATTGTTTCATCAAAAGGCAGTAAAACTACTTTTATAAAAATATAGGTTTTATGTGTAATATTGGATTTGTTTTTATATTATGCCTGTTAAATATATTGGATGAATGAATTTTTTTTATTAAATCTAATATATATTTATTGATATTACATTAATATCATTTACTAACTATTATTAATTTAATTTATTAGGATAAAAGGACTTTGTGAGCATAAACATATTTTTTTATAAAAAAATTCCTATATATTCAGTTATTTTCTATATTCATTTATAATTAATTTTTAACCAATTAATTTAACCATATATTTTCATAAGTTTTTTAATATTATTCAGAACTTCCAACTTAGTAGCTAGGTTATATCTTATTATATAAAATAATAATTTTTTAATATTATATTGTTGTTCGGTAAATCTCAACAGTGCGTGCAATGCATGCCAACTCTTTGTTGTCTGTAGTGTAATCATTACATGGTGTTGTGTATAAAGCATGCAATCAAGAAAATTAAATTTATTCCAAAATGAAAATATTGTAAAGTCTTGGGGTGTTACATCAATATCGTCATCAAGAATTACCTAATGAAGTTTCATCTTTGGAACATCTCGCATTGTATATCAAAACACACTATGAAAGCTTTCATCAAATTCTACATGGAAAATCACTCAAAATTGACTACTCACAGGCCAAAATCCATGTCCAAATGAATGATATGAGGGCAATATAATTTTCTTCAAAAAGAGGTACATGGTACATAAGGGACCCACATAACATGTGGTCTCACTCCACTAATTGATTGTGTCCTCATCATCACATAGATCACTAGCAATGTAGTACTACAAAGTGTATAAGGGTACTACACGTCTTGTCTCAGCCACCCATGGCTGAGTTGTGTTCTCTAGGTTATGCCTGTGTCGTTCAGTTCGTGTCTATGTACTAGGTCGTGTGCCAGTACATGGCATTTTCCCATCTGTGTTTATGTTCGTGTACTCCCAAAGTACACACTAGGCTACCATCACTGATTCACATGGCGTGTGGGATCCCCACATTGTATGTGATATTTAACTCACCTAAAACCCTAACCACTGTAGCTTGGGGGATACAAATTGTGTGTTCTTCAGACTACATGGTGTGTAGTTGGGATTTTCATAATATTCCATATCTATCATGTGGATCCTAGATCCTCATCTACTATCGAAACATGCCTTCATGCCACAAAAAATTGATGAGGAAGGCCACCGTTCATCGACTCCGGCCCTTCGGTTGTTGGGAATCAGATTTTGAATCTCCCACACAAATCCTGAACACACCATCACATCTCACAATATCTCTTGTCACCACATCATATTTCTGATCCATGTTGGAATCACTTGAATCCAACATGGAATCACAATCCTCCCCCAAATCATCAATCTGTTCGTTGAATCAAAATAAACCCTGAATCTGGGGGTTTGATCAAGCTCGATCCTGCCTGACAAAGTCAAACAAAGGACCCATGGGCCAACACTGATGAATCAAAAATAATGATGGAAAAAAGGAAAAAACATGAAGTTGCAACAATTTTTGTCCAATTAATATAAATTGGGGATAACTGGGGCATGAAACATGGAACAAATAAGATAAATTGAATAAATAACAAAAATATGATACAGAAGATCAAGAAAATGATATAAATCAAATGCATATAAAAAAATAGATTTGATCATTCTCAATCATTTAATAATAAGAAGATAAATACAAAAAATTATGAGTCCTACCTGGATTCGTATCTATAGTTGGTGAAGAATATGCTCATTAACAATGGGGTAAGATCTATTGTGTTCATTGTGCGTTGGTTCACTTGGATATAGAATATTGTCGTTGTTTGATCTCAATTTTCCAATTTTTTGGTAGATCCTCTTCTGAACAATCCTAGGGTTATGCAGCTAACACTAAAATTTCAACATAACAGCTTATTTAAAAAGGATTTAAGTTCAGTTCATTTAAATTAAATAAATAAATTAATCAATTAATTTAATTTAAACACACCTGCCAATGTTCTCTTTATCCAAATGTCCCATGTTGGTCAACATTAGGTCATGATTAGGGTAAATCTCATGCTCCAGACTCAACCATGGTATCAAATTTTTGATTCAATCTTTTGTTTTGGATATATTAAATTTTTTACTAAAAAATTGTGTTCACAATATAAAATATATTTAATATTTGTATAAAATTAATTTGGGGCTCACCTAGTACTCAAATTGCATGCCGCCTTAGTACCTATATTAAAAAATATTTCTTGATATATTTCAAATTCATATGAGGAAAAAACAGGTTCTCTACTTTATTCCATTCTTTATGCATTTTATCCCCAAAAAGAAAAAACTAAACAAACAAGTTGGGATACTAAGATCAAATTTGGCTCTCCATCTCTGAGGATCTCTACTATATGATCCCATGATGCAATAGCACATGAACCAAAGGAATGGTCCTTCTTTACAGGATCCTCTCCTATTGATCCTCAATCATCATTAGGTGCTCCGTAAAGGTGGATCCATCCTTGATGTCCAGCTCGCCCCAACCAATGGCGTGCATGGGATCATGCACGTATATACTTAGTTGTTACACATGGAAGACATCATGCACCCACTCCAACTTTGGGTATAAAGCGAGGTGGTAAGAAACCTTATCAATCATCTGAAAGATTACGAATGACCAGATGAACCTCAAGGATAACTTAACTCCTCGATCAAATTTATTCAATAATCATTATGGGTGTACTCTCAGGAAAACATGGTCTCATTGATCAAACTCTAAAGGCCTTTGAAATCGATCAACATAAGATTTATTCCCCTCCTAAGCTTTCCTAATCAACTCATGGATAACCTGGACCTTCTCTGTCATCACATACACCATCTACAGCCCAATAATAGATGCCTCACCAATATCATTTCATCATAAGGGTAGCCGGAAGGGTCTTCCATACAAGGCCTCAAAAGCTGTCATGTTTATAGTAGAGTGATATCTATTATTATACGAAAAATATACTAATGGAAAGCGATCCTCCCAACTCCTGCCGAAGTCTAGTATGAAATCCCTTAGAATATCCTCCAACACATGGATAGTGTGTTCGGTCTGCCCATCTTTTTGGGGGTGAAAATTTTTACTCATCCAAAAATGGGTCTTGAATGGCTCCTGTAGGCCTATCCACAAACATGAAATAAACTATGAATAATGACCAGAAAAAATCATCGAGGAAACACCATGAAAGAATACTATCTCCCAAAAGCACAACTAACCCAAAATCTCCACTAAACTCTACTCCCGCATAGCAAGGAAGTTAAATGACTTTGTATGATGGTCAATTATCACCCAAATGGAATCATGATATATCACTGTCCATAGAAGTCCTATCAATCAGTCCAGGTATACGGCATATCATTTCTAATATGTGATCTCAAGAGGCCACAACAAACCCACCTAATCCCAGAGATCATCCTTCATCCACTAACATGTGAGGTATCAAGAGATGAACTCAACCACAATCTAGCTCATTCCATCCCACAAAAACATACACCAAAGGTGTCTATACATCTTCACCACATTGGGATGTACCGACAATGGGGAAGTGTGAAACTCCCCATCAAATCATTCCACATCATTATCAAGACCATCGTCTATCCCTGGAATAGGATGATGTGGTTCCCTCTTTTATAAAATCCATCTAGTGAATCTCTTAAGGATATCTGGTCATGTAGGATAGCAAAGTTGATGTCTCTTAATTGTGTCTCCCTCACACAATGGAAAAGTGGAGGGGTTAACACCATAAACTGAAGAAAATATGCACCATCCTACTCTACTAGGGCTACCTACAAGGAAGATAACTTCTCAGATACCTCTTCCACCATGTGAAAATTGGATTTCCAGCTAAGGGAACCGGCAACCATGTTTTCCTTCCCATTAGTATAGACTACCTCAATGTCATAGTCTTGTAGGAACTCCAACGAGCAAAATATTAATAGTTTCAGGTCTCTCTACATGAAGACGTTCTTAAGACTATGATGGTTTTAGTATATAGTAAGGCACTCTCACAGAAGATAGCGCCTCTATATCGTCATAGAGAAGATCACTATTTCCTACTCTAGGAATTGAGTAATGTAATTATTCTCATGGGGAATCAACTACCTCAAACCATATGTGATCATTGTATACCTATACATAAACACACATCTAAGCCCATCTCTAGAGGCATCACAATATACTATGTACTCCACACCCTCCTCTGATTGCCTCAAAATAGGAGCACTCGTCAGCCTCAAACTCAACTCCTCAAAGGCTCTCTGGAACTGTTCAGTATAGGTAAATTGATCCCTTTCCCACATCAGGTTGGTAAAATGGGTCTAAATCCTAGATAATTTTTCCTTGAACCTCCATTATTTCCCTTCTAAAAAATAAAACTTTGTACCACCAACATGCTCTTATGTGTTTCCCAATAAATCACTGCATCAATATTTTCTAGGTCCATAACTAATTAATTCTTAAAAAATACATTCCGTAGAATGTGAACCTCATGGTTCCAAAACTAGAACATTGAGAGCTTATCCTAATGTTGGTTATCTTGAAGAAATTCTTGGACCATCCTCAAGTTCTCTTCAAGCTTATCCTTTGACATATAATAAATGCGTATGTTTTCAATGAATACAAATATATTTCATTCCAAGTACAGTGGAAATATTTGGATCAGTAGAGACATTAAAAAAGTGGTAGAATTCATCACACTAAAGGGATTCACCAGGAACTCATAGTGTCTATAATGACATCATAATTCCATATTATTAATATCAACTTCATGAACTCTAAATTGGTGTTAGCCAGACCTGAGATCGATCTTATAGAACTATCTATCACCTCGAAACTGATCAAAGTGGTAGTCAATCCATGACAAGGTGTAATATTTCTTTGCCATGGCCAGGTTTAGGTAATGATAATCTACATAAAGTCATAATCTCCCATACGTCTTTTTTATGAACACTGGAGCTTCCCATGAAAAACATCGGGTCTGATAAAAATCTTCTCTTTAAGGTCCTCTAATAAAACCCTCAACTCCTAGAACTCGATAGGGTCCATCCAATATGAATCGGAAGGCATTAAAGTTGTCTTAGGTTGAATTTCCATGAAAAAATTTAATCCTTCCTTGGTGGTAGCCCCATAATTTCTTTGGGGAAGACATCCATAAAATCCTACACAACTAAAGGAATCCAGATGCATGAAGTTACTACTACACCAAGGGATAAAATATTTAACTGATGGATTATGGGTTACAATTTCTTTCTAATAAGACCCACTCTCTTTACCATGAGATATCTATCAACCACAAAGGAGAAACTCATCTCATTAGTTTGAAGGCATCTGACTCAATTGTGGTGATAACCAACCTAGGATTGAACCGTAGATAACCAGTCTATATCCAAGATGAAGTTATAGGGATTAATTGTGATGAACATGAGTTCCTATGATAAACACTATCCACTAATCTATAGCTTACAGTACCGATAGATAAACTATATCGAAGAATAATTCCTTGTTGAAACCTCAAGCTGGAGATGCTGAGATAAAGTCTCAACCGGGAGCAACAACTATCGCACCAAGAGTAAGGATACGAAAGAATGAATCAAACCTATGTCTAATAGTACTAATGAAAGTGTTGAATAAACACAAATCACACCTCTAATCATCTCTTAAATTATTTAGAAATAAGCATTCCTAGCATGTAGCTTCCCATAGCCTCAACCGCTAGCTCCCTGAGCCTAACATGGGCAGCCTGGTGGTGGTGGTGGGAGAATATCCTAACATATCCCACCAGCCTAAGATCCTCCTTTAGGAGACCAACCTAATACTATACCTATTTCATATCCCTTGGGGATGCCCTAGCCTTGCCTAAGAGATCCATGATCATGGTTTTTCCTCTATCATGGTGGTCAATACACTATCTGTCTGCCCTCCTTAGTATGTTGGGTTGGAAAATCATGTGTTATGTGACCTCAATCATCACATGTATATCACCACCCATCCCCGAGGTTACCTTGTCCATTGTGTGGTCCCTGAATCACATGACCACATGCCTGAGTCCAGTCATGGTTACACCTCTTGTGCCTCTCATCCTGTCGTTTGTCAGCCGCTGTGGATGACTCAGCCGTGGAATGAAAACTGACAGCACTAGCAACATGAAATCCATTAGATATGAATATATAGATCAGTAATTACCACTCCAATACTCTAGAATATATGGGTATTCATAAGGGTACCACACCAGCATGAATATCTATATTTAGAACATGATCAAACTTATGCACTCAGAAGTTTCCATCAAGAATCATGTCGAGGGTGTATCACATATGGCCAGTAAACCTTGCAGCATACTCAAAAACAATCATCCCTCTTTATGGTTTCTCTAGTATCTCATGAATATAAATATAGTGAAAGAATGTGGGAATATACTCCACATGAAAAATCTACGGGAAGTCATTTCATTAGAGTATTAACACACCATGAATCTCTATGTCTATAATCCACTAATGCCTAGCTGATCTGGGGAAAAGACTGGATGCCCGTGAAACCACATAATTAGTTAGTGTCTTTATATGTCTGGTAACATAGATCATTCAGTCAACCAAATCCAATCTTTCTGGGGATCTGGCTCACCACAAAACCTCAGTGGCCTCTGGTTCTAGAACTCGCAGAGTGCACTAAGACTGTGCTCATACTCAACCTACCCTACTGGTACAATATATTTCTCGATAGGAAGGGGTGCTGCAACCTTCCCACCTAGAGGAAGGATCTCGTGTGATGGAAAATGAACTAAGGCCTTATTATTAATCAGATCGTCGTCATGATCTTGAATCGGTAACCTGGATGGATATATTTGTGAATGCAACCTGCAATTTTAATCAAGAAGTACCATGGTTAGATGAGAATATATTTATATGGGGATATGAATCAATAAATAAGTTCAAAATACTCAATCTTATATGAAGCATGTACCAAATTTTTTCATGCAACTAATGTCTCAGTATACTGAGTCAACAAGTATATAATCAGAGTCCTAGTAAATAGATATACTGGTTGTTGCACCACTATTGGATTACCTATCCTAAAATCTACACAGGAGACACTTTGAAACCATTTCCCAAAGTTCCCAATAAAAGATCATAAGGGGATAGAAATCCAAACATCATACTGAGGTCAACCTCCCTCTATTTTTAATGATCCAACCTACTAGGTCCCACCTTTCCAATGGAAGTTCGAGTTGTAACTACCCCAAGTCTGCCTCTATAGGCCAGAGGATAGAAACTTGTGCCTAAAGGCATAACTATAATGGGATAATTTTGGCTAAGTACATATATGCACACAAAGAATCATCTTTATGTAGAAGTTTAGAGTAATGACATGAATGTAAATACAATTAGGGAGTACAACCGAGAATGAAAACATAATTTTAAATGGAATGAGAAAAAATAAACACCCAACCGGAAAAGATATCCCAACCTAATAATAACTAGAAAAGATAGTAAAGGATGAGAGATCTTAACAATATTTATCCAATCTCTAACCACCATGCATGGAAAAATGAACCATGTATCCCCTATGATCCACTGTAATCACCATCGATGTATCCATCATCTTCATAATACATGACTCTTACTATAAAATCTCATGTAGGGGTGATTATATAAAAACCCAATAGGATTCCTCAAAAGTTGATTGTGGAAGGCAATAAGGGACACAATATAAATAGACATATCAATGCATAATAACAAAAACCCAATACATAGTTATATATATATATATGTTCATAAAAAATATCATTCAAGAGAGAAAAGGGGATCTCCATCTCACATCCCACCCCAAGATGTTGAGTCTTAATGCAACTCCAAAGGTCCATCAATGATGCCCAACATCTCATGTGACTTTTTAAAGAAGTCAAGGACTTCTACCTTGGTACCACAGGGGAGTACCACCTCCGAGTATAGAGAACTTGTGCCTTGGTAAGAAAGGGTAGTAACACCTTTATGATATGTAGGATTGAGGACCCACATGCTATCACGATAGTGGTGTACCATCTCTATGTTTTTACAACATGTATGGAAGACCTATTACCTATTAAAATATGGGATTACCATGTCCATTAATAGAGGAATTATACCCTGATTCCATAGTGGAGTACCACCTCTATGATATGTACTTCAATTATGGAGAGGACCCACACTATGATGTCGTAGAGGAGTACCACATCTATGATAAGTAATATAGGGGACCTTCACACTGATATAACAACAGAGTACCATGTCCATGGTATAAAACCTACATGTTTTCGCTCAAACAGAGTGCCATATCTATGTATGACCAATGTGTATGGAGGAATTGCACCCTAGTATGATACGGGAGTACCATATCCATATATAAAGTACATGTTCTCTGATGCCATAAGGGATTACCACCTCTATCTGAAGTCTCTGATGATATTTCTTAATCACTACCTTCATCAAACACCACCCAAATAAACATCGTGCTTGGAATATCTCACATCATCACTCAAAATAAACTACAAAGTATTTCATCATGTTTTACATGAAAAACACTCAAGATTAGATAATAGAAAGCTAAAATACAAGTCCAAATGGTGGATACATGAGAGGTATAAGTTTCCTCAAAATGTGGTACAAGGAATGTAAGGTACCCAAATATTGTGTGGTCCTGCTCTGCTACCAGGTTGTGTCCTCACCCGCACACAACTCGTTGGCCATGTAGTCCAACATGGTGTGTAAGAGTATTACATGGGGTTTCTAGGCCATCTAGGGTTAATCCATGTTATCCTTGTCATTCCTATTTCCTTCATTCCTCATCCGTTTTCCACATCATATGGTAGTACATGGTGTGTTTTTGGCCATGTATCTGTCCATGTACCCCTAGAGTACACTCTAGGATGCCTGAACTTAGTCACACGGTGTGTGGTGTCCCTACACGGTGATTTATATTTAACTCAACTAAAACCCAATTTTCTATAGTTAGGGTGCTACATGACATGTGTTATTTAGACTACATGATGTGTATTTGGGGTTTTTTTATAGAATTCCAAATTCTTCATGTAGGTCTTATGTCTTCTTATTCCACCGAAACATGAATTTAGGCTACCCAAAATCTATGTATAAGGGCACCATTCATCGAATCTGATCATCTAGTGGTTGTAAATCAGATTCTAATTCTTCTACATGAAGCCTTCATGCGCTGTTGCATCTCCATATGTATCCCATTGCCCCACAAGATTCTTTATCCCTAGTGGAATCACCCATATCCCTCAAACCATCACAATCCACCCTGAAATCATCAATTTAATTATCACATGCAAATCTGATGTGAATTTGGGGGTTCGATCAAACTCAATACCACCTGGAAAAGTCAAACCACAGACCCATGGGACAACAATGAAAAATTGGAAATAAATACAGGGTAAATGAAAAAAAAGTTCAACAATTGTTGGCCAATAATTCTTGACAGATGAATATAAATTGTGGATAATTGGGGTGAGAAACATGGCACAACAAAGATAAATTTAATAAATAACTAAAATTTGATACCCAAGATCATTCGAAGGATATAAATCAGATGTAGATCAATGAAATGGAATTGTTCATGCCCAATATTTTATTCAAAAGGAATGAAATCTCAAAATGATCACTCTTTTCTGGATTTGGATCGATTTTTGGTGATGAACGCGCTCACTAATGATGGGGGAAGATCTATTGTGTTCACTTCACCATGGTTCACTTAGATAGGGAACCTTGTCATCACCCAATCCCAATTCCCAAATAATGGTTGGTAGTTACTCCTCTCAATGATCTCAGTGTTATGTGGATCACCCTTGAAATTTTCCATAATAACATATTTATAGAGGATTTAAGTACAGTTCATTTAAATTAAATAATTAAACTAATCAATTAATTTAATTTCAAAACACTTTCTAATGGCCTCTTTATCCAAACATCCCACACCAACCAACTTTATGTTGTTCCTAGGGTAAATACCACACTCCACACTCATAAGTGATATTATATTTTTTATTCTATACTCCATTTAGGAGATATTACATTTTTTTCAGAAAAATTGGGGGTGTTATATAAAATATATTTTATATTTTTATAAAATTAATTCCAGACACACCATGACTTGAAATTGTGTTCCGTATGATCACCTGGATACAAAAATATTCCTTGATATATTTTAAAGTATTATAAGGTAAAAATAGGTTCTCTACATGTATCTATTTAAAAACATAATTGAGGACAATTTTTGATGTGATGAAATTACTTACGGTTTTTTTGATTTTAAATGACTTTTCAAGCATGGGAGTGGTAGTTCTTCATATTTTTTAAATATATTAATGGATGTTTAGAAATGGAATAGGATTTAATGGTATTAGACTTTATATAAATTAATTGGTGAAATAATAATAATCTTTGTGCTCACACACTACTCTTGCCTTTGGGAATTTGTAGATTTGGTTTTGAATTACACATGTAAATGGAATAGAGTTATGTAGTTCATCAAATTAACTTGAGTGTCATCACCTTCTTTGTAAGATGGGTTGGAAGTAAAATATATTCAAATCGAGATTCATTTTAGTATTTAAATGATTCTATTTTAGTTTTATCCACATTGGCATGATGTTGTATGTGTCATGGATTTGTATCCTTTTCATCCATGATGTAATCCATTGTTTTGAATTGTTTTGGTTATACATGAGACTTTTTTGGTTGTTTTATGATACTCACCTTTTGGCAAGCCATCTCAGGTGATGTGTTTGGATCAACCCCGGATGGTTTGTGACAAAAGCGATACCTCGATCTAAGGAAATTAGATCCGAATGAACCATGGGGTAAGGCTCTCTAAAATAAATTAATAGAGGATGGGGGAAGGTATTGAGGTTGGTCAAGGGTCAAAGGAGGGGAAAAGAATTTGAACCAAAGGAGTTCGGGTCTCTTATATATAGAGAAATATCATGTGACCTTCGCTGCGACATTGTGACCTCTAACCAATCCATGATGGGCTTGGTTCAAACACGGACATGACTCTATGCGTGCCATCCTAAAATACTAGGTATTTTAAAAACATATTAAAAATAATTTTTACTGACACCACACCTTACACCATGGCGTGGTGTAAAGACCCAAGCCGTCTCACCTCACTACACCAAGTACCACAACATGGTGAGCTCTTTGATTCACTGTTTCTCACAGTAGATCCTTTGAGGCCCAACGTCTAGTACCATACCCACTTATGGTGTTCTTATAGAGATTTTTTTACATAGGGTGAACTCTATACTATCATTCCCACAAAAACAACCATACAAGTTATTTCACTTGTCGTGGGGCACTAAGAACCACACAACCAAACCAAAATGTCCAAACACACCCTCATCCCCAACCAAACATCAAAATGACCACCACCACACCTACTACCATGGTGTGTTGTACCTTTAAATGGAAAAACTCAACTCTTATATTCTATAATTCCACCAAAATCCCTCATGCGACCCCCAATATTTGAAAAATATGAAGGAAATGTTCTGGCCATTACACGAGTATCTTATCACCTTTGTAGTACCATGTTGTCACCAGTCTAAATATTGAGGTTTTCCTAACATTAAAAATTTCTCCTTTAAATTGTTTGAGTCCCCAATTCAGTGATCTACCATTAGTTTAGTGACCTAACATTGGTTCAATGATCTACCACTAGTTCAGTGAACTACAGTTAGGGATCTACTACCATGGTCTATCATTATCTTTTAAAACAGCTGCTTTTCAATGAAAACATGTGAATCCAAAACCCAACATGCTAGCTCATATCTACCACACACTGAGAAACTCTACACCACATATAGAGGGTAAAACCACCATGTGTTCTCCATCGCTTGAGAACAATCAAAACAACTAGCCACGCCACTAATGAAGAAGATCCCCTACCGCTCGAGGCCATAGAGAATAAGTTATGTCTGTTCTCAGGACAATCATTTGAATCCCAAAATTAATGTAAAACCTTTACTAGGACAAATTCTTATTTACAGCACATGAAACTACAACCTCTAAGAACTTGAAAAAATTTAAATATCTACATGATTAAATTAAGAAGATGTGTCAAGAGAAATAATCTCGACTGTCTGCTGAAAAATATGGAATCCATCCAAATAAAACATAGACACTAAATTCTAGATATAATATTATCTCTAACCTGCTCTATATAAATATATCTCGCTCATTCACATTGTAAATATTCATCATATTATAACTATATTCAGATCTCTTCCAATTAGATTTAGTTTTCTTTCCATTTAGTTTCTTTTCTGCATTTCTAACTTAATGTCCACTCTATTTTCTTAACTACATTGTGTGGTTATTACCTTCCCCAATTATGTATATTCTTCTTTAACCCCTATATTGTAACATGATATTTCAACTCAAATACCTGGCGAACTAACTTTATGGATAAGACCTTGGGGGAGATCATAGAAGCCCCTTATTCTTTATTTATAATCTGAATCTCATCCTTGTTGAAATAGTGAAATGAGGAGTAGCATATTGATGATATTCATACTCTCTCTATGATAATCTTATTCATTGTAAAATCTATAAAATATCCTCTCCCTCCCTCTATCATCTTACAGTACATGCCAGTAGAGAACTATGAAATGAGGGATGAACAATACATGATGGAGCTTGGTGTTGAGATAGTGAATGCCTTGATTGAGTGTATTTACTTCCTCTTCATTCTTGAATATGTGGAACTAGATGTATCATGGGACATTTCCCTTATTTATTTTCCGAAACACAATTTATAAAGAGGAGATAAATGGAATAATTATATTAAAACCATTTTCTTATGAGAACTAGAGGTAAATGAAGAATCTTTGTAATTGAACCTAGATCCAAACCCCTATCACCCACTGTTGTGTTGTCTTTTGTTTCTTTTATTCCTATTTTCATTTAATCAAAAAAATAATTTGGATGAATTCATAATTAAGAAAACAAATTTCTAGGATAGTGAGACTCCTTACACTTTCTCATTAATAAATGACCCTAGTTATCCACAAGGCTGTATTGGGTGTATACATTATATTTGATCACAACCCACAACATTCGTGTGCGTAAACATGGTGTTGTTTTATGAAAGTATCTGTGGAGTTCCCACTATCATTAACATATTTGTAAATACCGTTTAATTTTTTCATATTACATTATTTTCTTTTTCTACTTATATCTTTTTTTCAACCTGGGATAACCATTCCAGTGAGACCATTCTTTAATAGATTATCACTAATATTCCCAGTGTACATTCCCACAGGTATCCCTAGAGATGAATTTCCAAATGAAACACCATAAAAAACCTTTGGTACACACCAATGTGTGGGAGGGTGGAAGATTCTACATGAATGTACCCAACAACCATCAACAACACATTCCCTCATTCCATTAAATTGAATAATAACTTACACCAAAGGAAATTCACAACTACTCATCCATGTTGAAATGTTTTCAACTAAACAAAAAAAACAGAAGGAACACAAAGACATGATCAAGGAATTAAAAGGTATGCAAGCTGTAATAGACACTACCTTTCAAAAACATCCAGATAAAAGAAATAAATAAGAAGCTGAGAATCTAGAGCCTCTAAAATATTCCAAAGAAGATAACTAAGAAGAGGAGCATGATTTTTTAGAATATTTGGATCTTCCCCTATTCACCCTTGAGAACATATTCCCACTGATAGTGTACCATGAAAATAAACATCAAGTGTAGGCACTAGAGGGAGAATCTATTTCAAACTTTACTTTTTTTCTGTGAAAAAATTGTCTTATAATCCCCCTCTTGATGCTAATGATTTGACAAAATCAGAATAACTATTGAAAGCAATGTGGGATTTAAAGGGTGATAATGGAGTTAATGGGATTTCATTTGATGAAAATCTAGAATTCCCACTACTTCCCTCATCTACACAAGAAACCTTCCACTAGGAATTGTACTAAGAAAAAGATAAACACATTGAAATTTTTTAGGGAGTTACCTTGTAACTGGACTCATTTTTTTCTCAATTTTGAAAAAATTAATTATCTTCTAATATACACAATTTCAATTTTATAGACTCAATACCATATATGCTTTCCCTAGATAAAGAAAAAGAAGATCCTACTGCATCCCCCTTTGAAGATAAAATGGATGTGGAGTTACTAGAAATTGAAGATGATGTTTCCCAGGATGATGAGCAAGAGGAGATGGATAAAGAGTACATTGATAGACTACATGAGTCTACTTATGATGAAAATTACATATGAGAAGTGGTTTCTCGATATGAAAAAGCTTTGGGGCCTGTGGTGGATCCCCTAATCCTTTTACAATATACAAAACATCAACTAGAGGGAGGAACTAAGGAATTGGAATACCCAAGGGTTACTGATCATGAGGAAACAGAGCAATTTTCTACATATAATTAGGGTATTTTAATGAAACCCACATTGTTTCAATTTTATTCAGATTGATAATGACTATCCTTTAGTTGTTTATGAAGCAACATAAGTGGAGATACCACTGGATGAAGAGAAATCTACAATTAACTTGGAATAAATAAAGGAGACCCCAATTTTGATCCCACCACCCATAATTTATGAGATACACCACACTACTGAGGGTTTGGATACACTGCACATACAACATCCTGTCTACAGGGACCTTTGGGAAGTGGAGTTGAGCTATTTTAGAAGGAACAGAATATGGAGGCTTGCATCACACAAGCCCAACCCCCTACGTATTGGGGATAGCCAATAAGCTGTCCGTGTATAGGATATATAACTATAGAACTAATTGGTGGATTAAACCCAAGATTCTCTCCCCCTATTTTCCTTTTCTATTTCCTTACTTTATAAATAATTTAATGTTTTTCTATTTTTTTTATAGTTTTTCCTAATTTTATAGTGCATAGACAGCTAGATCCACTATCTATAGAACACTCAAGGGAGAGCCTAACTCAAACCTACTGGTCAATAATCCATGAGGTTGTATCTCTCTTTTCCCACTATATTTTAATTACATATGTTGTGTATTCAACTGGAACCTTAAATGAGAAGTTTTTAATTAGTTTATGTGTGTGTGTGTGGTGGGGGGGGGGGGTAATCCAAACAAATTATAATTGTTTTTAGTATATATTTTTTGTTAATGTTATAAAATATATAAATAAAAAAATAAGTTCATTTTTTAATGTGTATAAAAAACAAACAAAAATGTCAAAATATAAAAAAACGTTTATCTAATTTTGAATGTTATGTAAATACCTTTATTTTATTATCAATATATTTTTTTAATTTAAAAAACACCAAAAAAATAATCCCAATAAATTATTAAGCTCTAAATACATACTATAGGATTCAGTTTCCTTTAAAAAAAGGTTATTCTATAAATAAAGTATTGTAAATATACCATTCTATAGTTTTTGTTTTGATTTTTCACCATTTTCTTAAACCTCAATTTTTCCTTGTTTGAATTTATAAGCTAGAGTTGAGGGAATTCATTAGTTCTGAATCTGTAAGACTTAAGTGATTACTGAGTGAATTAGTCACTGTTTTATTGAAATTTGGTCTTAGAATTAAGGGATAGAGTATGAGTGAAAATAATTGAATAGAACCAATTTGAAAACTTTAAGTCGCTATATTTTTAACTTGATCTAAGTAACATAACCCGTGTGAGAGAAAACACCTTGGAGATCCACTATAAATGAAATTGAGATAATTATTTTGAACCTAGAATACACATGGGAAATTGTTAACCCAAAAGTGATCTCTAAGACAATGGGAACTGGGTGTGTCTCTATAATTAAATAAAGACATCCGTATAAGTGATATGAATAGTTCATTACCCACAATTACGATTGGGAAAAATAAATTAATTTTAGAGAAATTGTAAAAAATTGAGTCCATTTAGGTGAGGGGAATATTGAACCCATATAAAGAGCATAAATTGACGTATAGAACACTAATTATGTTGTATCAATTAATTGGAACATCAAGCCGTGGTTTAAGAAACATAATAAAGAGGGATGAATAGATATGATTTTTGATAAAAAAAATTATTCCACTCAACTCTAATTCGATCAACTCCTGACCTAAAATGTTGTATTAATTTGAAGAGAGGTGGTGGCTTGATTCAAATATGAGGCATGATAATTTTTCAAAATGTAAGATTAGGTTCTTTGCTTCTTCTCTGGCTGTTAATTTTAATCTAGACAGGATGATACTTTTGTTTTTTCTCTTCAAAAAAAATTCAACATCAATGATCAATTTCCCAAGAGTGCAACATACTAAGTGTGGGGGAGTTAAGGGATCCATAATTTTCCACATTTTTATCTATTATTCATTGAAAATACCCACCATAGAAAATTTATTCCAATTCCCTAGTAAAAAAATAGTTTTTGTGAGTTTCATTAATTCTAGAATTAATTTTTAAATGGATCAAACTATGGATTATATTTCTATATTCATCTATGGAATTATTTTTTTAAATCCGTAAGGTTAATTTAAATTCATTGAAGGATAAAAATATATGTTTAATTGGGTTATTATTTTTTGAAATTTATTATAGAAAAATTCTACAGTGAATGATATTTTTTGTAATAGAGGTGGGTGAAAAATTACAAAGTCCATGCATGGTCAAGTGACTAACCAGGCATAGATAACTGCCCCTTGTGCCTCTTCTTACCAAAAAACAATCCCTCACATCTAGTCTAATGACTATGAGACACCCTATCATAAGAAGCATCCATGGTCACCCACTAGACCGTGACTCCAATCCTGAGCCACCCGTGAGCTCCACTCATGGACATCGACCTTGTTGTGGAATCCTATAAAGCTGAAACCCACTATTCTGGTTCAAATATTCCACAACACGAGATCCATCACACTTCTTGCATAGTTAAAAATAACATATGCTCTCTACTTCTTGAGAATCATCAGAACCACTAACCATCTCCCCAAAGAAGAAGACCCCCTACCACTGAGGCCCATGGAGAAGAAGTGAAAACTACGCTTGCACCCAACATTTGAAGCCCAAAATTGAAGTAAAAATTCATGTAGTTCCAAAATCGATTTCCAAAACATGAAACTTCCACTATAATGCACTAAAAAAATTAAATATGTGCATGGTTAAAGGAAGAAGGCATTTCTAGATGATTATTCTCGACTGTTTCCTAAAACACGTGGAATCCATCCAAATATCACCTCAAAACTGAATTCCATAAAGAAGATATCATTTCAAAAAATCTATATAAATATGTCCCACTCTCTACCATATTAAATATCCTACCTCTATTGAAAATATTTTTCCCTCCACCAATTATCTTTAGTTTTCTATCCCTATAATTTATTTTTTTCATTTCTAACATAATGGCCACTATGTTTTGTTAAATGTATTATGTTGTTATTCTGTTCACCAATTATTCATGTTCTTATTTTACACCCATGATATAACATCATATTTTAACTCCAAACCATTGAGAACTAACATGAGGGATTGGTCCCCAGGGGATATTACACATGCACATTGTTCTTTATTTTTAATCAGAATCCCATCCTTAATATAATAGAAAAATGGGGAGAAGAAAATTGTAGATATTCATATGCTCTCAATGATGAGATAATAAATTCTTAAATATATCAAATATTATCTCCCTCCCTCTCTCGGTTCATAGTGTATACCAGTGGAGTGTTTTGAATTGAGGGATGAACAACACACGATGGAGCTGGGTGTTGAGATAGTAAATGCCTTGATTGGGAGTGTTTACTACCTCTTCAATGTAGAGGAGGTGGAACTAGATTTATTAGAGGATACCACTCTTACATATTGTATTAATAATAATTTATATATATGAGATCAATGTAATGATAATATTAAAACCATTTTTGGATGGTAATGAGAGGAAAATGAAGAATCTATGTGATTGACCCTATATCCAAACTCCTTGCACCCGCTATTGTGTTGTCTTTTGTTTCTTATGTTTCGGTTTCTATTTAATCAGAAACCAAAAAAATTGATTCCTCCATAATTAAGAAAACATATAAAAATACATAATCTCTAGGATAGTAATACTCCCAACCCTTTCTCCTTGAGTGATGAACCTGTCTAGCTACAAGGCAGCATTGAAAGTAGAAATTTTGATAACTACATCCTACAATAGTCGTTTATAGCATGTTCCATAACCTAAAACTCCAAGGTACTTCACCTATGATCAAAATAGTCCATCTTATGGTCCTGAACCACCCTCATCCTCTCTCAAAACATTTTTTTCTTCTCAACCATGCTCTACATCACATTAGGACTAAGAACCGTTGACTCACTAACCTTCATCTAACAAAATATAGAATGAAATAGTTTCCCATATAATGGCTCAAATGATGCCATACAAATGGATGGGTGCCACATGTTGTTGTATGTAAAATCTGCTAAAGGATGGTGTTGTTCCCAAGTTCTTCCAAATTCCATAATGCATGTTTTTATTATATCCTCTAGTGTCTGGATAGCCCACTCCATCTTCCCATCCATCTAAGGGTGTAAATTAGTACTAAGGCACAACTGGAATCCAAAAGTATGTTCCAATTATATCTATAATCATGAGGTAAAATAATGATAAAAATTAAATATTATGTTCCTTGTTACGCCATGCATCCTAACCACATCATCCACATACGTCCTTTCCAAAACATCTACAACATTCGATTCATGGATTTCTATAAAATGATCTAGCTTCATCAGTCAGTCCACTATTACCCAAACCATGGTATGTCCTCTATAAGCTCGGGGTAACTCGGTGAAAAAGTCTATTTATATGTCCTCCCTTTCCATTAGGGAACATCTTAGGACCATAACGAACCTCTAGGAACATGTTGCTCCACCTTCACATATAAAAAAACTAGACACCTCACCAAAAAACTCATCCACTGACCATTTAAGCATTGGCCACCAAATCTGCCTCCTCAATCCATGTTACATATTAATCACACTAGGATATACTAAAAATGTTGAGATGTGGAACTCATGGAGAACCCCCTCATGCATCGCCTACAGAATAAACAACCTCCCCTAGAACAACACCCAGTTTGGACCATCCTCTAACCATAATTCAAGAGTGTCCCCACGAACAATATGATCATGCACCAGTTATACATTTTAGTTCCCCCAGTATGACTCCACCACATACTACATCAAAGACAACTCCACAGTCATCTAATAATGAGAACATTGGACACTTCTCCCTATGACGTCAAGATGTATCGCTATAAACTCCTACATTCATTTCTAAATATCTTTAGAATCCTAATTCATATCTCCTCAGGACTTGTAATTCAATGCATCGATAACCACATCCACATTTATTGGGAAATAATTGATCTCAAAGTCATAATCTTGAAAAAAATCCAACAATATCTATTGTCATAGATTAAAATCCCATTGAGAGAAAACATATTTTAGGCTCTTATGGTCTGTGGAAACCAAAAAACACTCATCCACGAGATAGTTCTACCAAAAATTTAGGGAAAAATAAATCATCACCAACTCTATAACATGGGTGGAATAGTTATGTTCAAGGGGATGTAACTTACTAGACCCATATAAGACTATTTCTCTCTCCTAACTTAATGCAGATCCCACTCCCAAATAGGACACAACAAAAAACCTCAAACAATGCACCCTACTCGAGAAACTGAAGCATTGGATCACTAAATAACTTCTCATTCAGGTAATTGAATGCTTCCTAAAACTGATCAGTCAACACAAAATCCTAGTCCTTCCTGGTCAATGTGTTTCATCAACTCTTAAACTCAAAAAAAAAATGGCATAAACCTCCAATAATTGCCTATGAGACCACAAAAACTGTTAACCTCTTCCACATTCTTAGGATATTCCCAAGAAATATCTACCTTAACCTGTTTTGTATCCACTTTCACATCATAATACAACACTGCATGCCTATGTAAGTGAAACTCCCACATCTACAACTTACACTTGTATAACCTCCCATTGAGCTGGTGGTGTTAAAGGACCTGAAAAATAGCTCTGAGATGCTCGATGTTCTCCTCCTATAACTTTGAGTATATTATGATATCATCAATGAATATGATGATGAACTCATCTATGAAATTATAGAACATTGATTTCAAAATCCCCATGAACATGGCTGGTGCAATCTTGACACTAAACATCATGAATAAAAACTCAAAGTGACCATACCATCATTAGAAGGAAGTCTTCTGTATATCCTCATCCTTCACCCTCAACTGAAGATATCTAGAAGATGGATCAATCTTTGAGAATAAACTATCTCTTCTCAACTGGTCAAACTGATCTATTATCCACATAAGAGTGTAACGATTCTGTAATGTTACTTGATTAAACCTTTGGTAGTATATACATAGCCTCAAACTAAAATTTTCCTTCTTGGAGAACAACATTGGAGCACCCCACAGAGGAACACTCGGTCAAAAAAATCCCCTATGCATTAGATCATAAAGATATAACCTCAACTTTCACAACTTCATAGGCACCATCATATAAGGATACATTGAAATTGGAGATGCATCCAGTTTTAGGTCTATCCACAACATAGCATCATTTCATAAGGGTAGGATCATAATATCATCTAAAAAAACATCCAAGAACTCATCCATAACCTTGGGAACACCCTCTTTCATATATTCTACCAATAGATCCACCAACTAAGAAAAAATAATATTTATCTACCTACCCCATATCTGATAACCTTGCCCACCAATGAATGCCACTCACTGGTCCTCCACATCAGAAAAAATCTCCTAAAAAATATCCGATGAATTTATACGCAAAATATATCTAGTATATTTTTATGATAACATCATATTGTTGTATCTACAACAAGGAGAAGTCCCCCACTAACTGGTGTTTCATAATCACTAGTCTACATCATCAGAACACTTAAAATAAAGAAGTCTCACCTCAAACTAGTGTAGATAACAATAAAGGAACTAAAATCCTCTCCACGTCCAATACTAATGAATATAAATATGTAAGAGAAACAAATGAGTGAGAGATTCCCAAATCAAACAATATATAAACAAGGGTTGATGATAAATTGATCATTCATCAAACAAATCTTGGCTCTACAAGTGATGTCGCCTCTAACACATGCATCTATCCACACCCATCTCTTCTCCCCCTCTCTTCTCATCATCCATGAATAAAATATTTCTTAGGTACCTATGGACATGGAATATCATAAGGATACCATTGGCCTACACAACTTGTCCTCAAGTACTAAACAAGTGTCAGGGGTCCTTGTAGTTGAAAATGCCTTGATGAAAACTACTGATGCTAAAAAGGGGCCTGACTAACCATATGAAGCTGGCCTCTCTAAGAGATTGGATACTAATCATGGACATTCCCATGTCCCCTGAATACATATCAGAAAAACAAAATACCCTTGGTAGGGGATTGAAAACCATATATTCCTGACGGATGCAGAAGAATCTAGTATATATGGTTCTCTATTGAATGGAACACCAACTTCCTAAACACCTATGACCCACTACCTAAAGATATACTCCTCAAAACACCCATCTAGTCAGTCTCTCATGGATAACCTCCTAGAGAAAAAAACCTATCAACCATTTCTACCTACTTCTTCACTTACAAATGTATATGAATCTTTAATGAGGTGACAACATACCTAATTTATGGGTGTAAATCCCCCTCTAATCACTGAACTATGGTTTAATCAACTAAAAAACATCAGGGGATTGTGTATGAGGTCCTTGAACCCAATCCCAAACTACCACAAACTCAATATGTCAACTAAAGGGAGACTTGATTCTGCCTCTAGTCTTCCCTCATCATTGATGATATGAAATCCACCCGGAACTCCCTCTGAAAGTCGGGAAATAATAAATTTACCTATTAAAGATCTCTAATGAAAATTGTCCACTAGTGACGTGTTTCTCCCCACATCATACTAAATTATAAAGGAATACCAAAACTAGCCTATTATTGAATCAAACTAAAATCAATCTAGATATCCTCTAACTAACACACTGTCTCCAGATTAGATATGATCCCCTCATAATTTCCCAAACTCAATTGTCGAAAGGCACAAAAATCCATCTACCATGCCTCATCGTCCTCTATTACATTGACCTTATGATGAACAAGTAGATCAGCCTACTGAACCTCAACTTCTAGAGCTACTAAGGAATGATGAATAAGATCCATTCTTGAAAATCAAGGAGAACATCCAATGCTTTGTGGCATGGAGTTTATCAAATAATATTTACTTAATTCATTTTTTCCCACAAAAACCAATTTTTGACATGAACACAAAAAATCATGATACGTGTACTTCTCCTTGGTCTCTACCCTAAAAACAGGTCCACCACATTTAGTCATTCAATATGCATAGAGTCCATGCACAAGATCATAGGGGCCCAAGAATCTTGTGTCCAAACCAGTCTCCCTAATCAATTTTACACAGGAAAATCAACTACCATTGTTTCCCTTACAACCCATGAAAATATCAAAGTTCCTAACTCCATACTCCATTTTATATCTCAACCAAAACCTTTGATACCACTCTCTCATGGCCCATCCCTCTAACCATGACTCTTCCTTAATTCTTATTCCAATTAATTATCAATTAATTCCACCTTTACAATATTTACCAATTTCATAATGATAATTCATTCATAAAGACATGATATTAAAGAATAAAATTGATATCAATCTATCAAGAAAATAAAGTGGCAAACCAATATCATGGTATTAATAATGACCATGCAATTGATATAACCCAATTAATTATTAATCTGGTTTGATGACTATTAGGTTAATTCCGTTTCCACCCAAAGGGATAAACCATGATCAATTTGTTATTACATGTAAATAAATAAGGAATAAATTAATCCCACACTTCAAATGTGTCAATGTTCTTTGCATGAGAATAGACCAACATTGTCGATCCGAATCACCTCTTCTGTAAGAAGTTGCATCCCTCCAAGGATTCCATGACATAGTCACACCGACAAAAAACTATGAAAAACTCCATTATAAATATAGAGGTGATTTTCCATTGCATTGAAAGATGAAATTGAAGGAATCAGATAAAAGAACCATGAGATAAGAGGTATAATGTACCTCGGATCACCATGGATTAAATACAAGAAGCTAAGAATTGATACCAGTTGAAGGAATCTAAAATTCCTAAAGGAACGGTTGTTGATCTCCTAAAATTTGAGAGGAAGGTCATAGGATTTGAGAAAACCTGAGGACCCTGCTTTTTATAAAGCTGCGCCGCATAGGGGTTTTGCATGGTGTGAAACCGTTTCATGTTGTGTAAATGTAGTTCATTATATCTTGAAGAAAATGTGTCTGTTAAAATTATTTAATCTTGAAAATTCACAGACTGTGTGACACCATTGAACTGTCCTCACAATCTGTGAACTGATAATACACAGTGTGAAATATTTACACCTTTTAAATTCTCCCTACATCCATATTTTAGTATCCAAACCCCTACAGACCCACTATTAACCTATTCCAAGAACCACGAGTTTCAATAACATATAAAGGGTAAGACTACATGGATTCAATACATTACATGGATGGTCACATGGAGATCCATTTTAGTATTGTCTTATTGATCTTTCTAGTTTAATTGGTTTGTCTTGATGTTGTATTTCTCATGTATTTTTTTCATTTTCTTCTATATTATACTCTATTATTTTTATTTCTTTTGGTTATACATAATAATTATTTGGTTGTTTGATGATAATCTCCTTGTAGTGGACCATCCTAGGTGTTGTGTTTTGATCAAACAAGTCTTGTTTATTGAAAAATGGTATAAGATGGATTACACAATCAGATGTGATATGACACTGCATTGGTCAGATTCACGGAGTCTTGTATGCTATATTTAGGACATTTTGGGGCTCAATGAGTACATTTTGAGTAGGTTCTTAGTCACTACATTTCGTAATGCCACTTGAGTTACCATGGGAAATAAATATGATTTTTTTTTATTTTTTCCTTGTGTTATGGTTTAGTGTCCTTAATTATGATCATATTTGGAACATGTTAGTTTCTTTGGGAGTTATACTAGATTTGTGGTGTAACCCAAAAAAGGAATCAAAACTACCACAAATCTATGTTTTGGCAGTGCCACCCTTTAACAACGCTAAAAAAAATCACTGATAAAGGGGGGGGGGATTTAACAGCGCTAAAAAAGCACTCTTAAAGGGAACTTTTAACAGTGCTAAAAAACGCTGTTAATGTGACCCTTTATCAGTGCTTTTTAGGGGTGATAAAGCCCCCCTTTACCAGTTCTTTTTTTAGCGCTGTTAAAGGGGACCCCTTTATCAGTGGGTTTTTTAGTAGCACTGAAGGGGGGGGGGTGGGCTTTATCAGCACTTTTTCCTAGATTTGATAAAGTGTATATTTCAGAAAAAAAAAATCATGAAAAATAATATATTATTATATAAGTATATTTATATTGATATAAATATAATTTATATTTTTTAAATATGTTTTAGATAATTATAAATAGACTATTACATAAAATATATTTGAAATTTAGTGAAAATGTATTTAAAATATTTTAAAAAATGTTATTAATTAATAATTTTTTAATTATCGTTGATTAATAATCATTTAATAACAATTTGAATACACAAAAAATTGAGAAAATCAATAAAACATCTAAATTAAGTTGAAATTTGTAACTCAAACTTCAAACGGCCATAGCTTTTGATTTGAGTGTTCGTTTGAGGTCTACAACATATAAAATCGAAACTTGTGACAAACTATACATGCTAGTTACCCAAGGGAACCTTTTGTAACATACTTCGAGGCCCAAAATGGCCTAGAAGGCCTCCAAAACTGTGTTTTTAGCTGGGGTACCCCAATTTTTTAACATTCAAACAGGTTTAACTTTTGATCCGGATGTCTGCTAGGACTGTACCAGATATCATATCAAATATTGTTTCATTTTATTTGATTTGACTAGTTTTGGAGTTTAAATGGACTTTTGGATGAAAATTTATAGTCGTTTTAACATTCTATGGCTTTTCAAATACAAATATATATATATATATATATATATTCAGATATATATATATATATCTATGTGTGTGTGTTGTATATATATATTTATGTATTTATTTATTTATTTATAAACACACATAAAAAACATATATTATAAATGTATTTAAAAATAATATTATAAATATATATTAATATACAAATAAATATACAGATAAAAAGTTACAACTAAAAATATATTTATAAATTAATATATGAATAAATATATATATATTAATATATGAATAAATATATACGTATTAATATTATTAAATATATTTATTTTAATAGGAATCTATATTAATATACAAATTAATATAACTATATATACATATATAAATATATATAAATATATATAAATATATGAATATATATATATATATATATATTAATATATGAATAAATATATATGTATTAATATAATCAAATATATTTATATTAATATGAATCTATATTAATATATGAATAAATATAACTATATATATATAAATAAATATAAATATATATTAATATACTAATAATATATATATATATGAATAAATATATATGTATTAATATAACTAAATATGTTTATATTAATACGAATCTATATTAATATATTAATAAATATAAATATAAATATAAATATATATAAATAAATAGATATTTCATTAAATAAAGAGAAAACAAAATGGATTATTGGTAAAGGTGCAGGTGCACAAGGGGGGAGGTCGCAAGTTCGAGTTCGTGTGGATGCAAGGAGGGGTGCACGGGCATGTGCAGGATGGCGCGAGCAAGGGCAATGCATGGGAGAGTGCGAGGGGTTTCACCTATTGCTGATATGGGGGGGGGGGGGGTCAAGCACTCTTAAAAGACCCCCCACACATTATATATATTCTTTTTAACTTTTTATTTTATTTTTCTTTTGACATTTATCATCACTTTTCTAATCACTCATAAAAGACAGCTTTTATCAATAGTTTTTTTAGCACTGATAAAAGGGGACTTTATCAGCCATTTTTTGAGCACAGATAAAAGGGACCCCCTTTATCTTCTCCATGTTTAATAATGTTTTTAGCACTGTTAATTCCATTTTATAGCATTGATAAAGGCCATATTTTTAGTAGTGAAAGTGGTGAATTTCATATATCGGTCCTGAAAAACAATTCAGTGACTAGGCACTTTGTTTTGAAAGCATTAAATGGGTTGTGGCATACATACCACACGGTTGAAAACCACATTTCTAGGTTGATAATGACTCTACAACCCTTTTATTTTTTTATTTAGAACCCTTGATTCTTGGATTCTTTGACTGTATCTCACTGAAGGTAAAGGAATCAAGGGGGTTCATGGGATGTTGATATCAACAATACGTTAGACTAATAATTATGGCATGATTTTGTTGTGAAGGGATGGAATAACCAGTTTTTTGTGTAAAAAAAATTCATGAAAATTCTCGTTGTTTGAAAAGTGGTATTTTATTGCTTTCCAGTATAATGATTCATGGTATCTAGAACATGTTTTTTGAAATGGGTTTTTATTCATGGAATCCTAAAAAAATTATGTTTTAAAACTAGTTAATTATCTTGCATGATTTAATTTCACATGATTGAATAATGTTTTCAATAAGATTTAAATGTTATGAAAATAATGGTTGTTTCCAACTTGTAATATAGAATGGTTAATGGTTTTGGAAAGGGGAGCGCTAAATTAAAAATAAGATTCAAATTTTACGGAAAACTAGTTTTTTAACATTTTTAGTGAATGAAAAGTTTTGGGTGATTGAATGGTTGTTTCATTTAAAGCATTTCAAACATGGAAAAAACAACCAAAGAGGAAAATGAGTCATATCTAAGGCTTTTATTTGAATGGTAATAGGTTTCACCTTCTAATTGAAATTTTTTGAAATGTTACTCTTTTGTATTACTTTATAAAGTATTTAATGATGTTTACTTATGAAACCAATTGTTTGTGCAACTCGTTTTAAAGTGATTTTTAGATGTTTTCAAAATGAATCATTTTTTGAAAGAGATTTTTGATCCTTGAGTAGGTTTTCTTTGAAACCACTATAAAAGTGTTTACTTGTTTTGTTTATCTATATGATTAGCCTAGGACTTTATTGCGAGTATTGGTTATTTGATGTTCTTTAGAGAACAAGATTAGATTGAGATCCCCTCTTGTTTTGTTTGAGTGATCCTTATAGATATGTCTTGAGTTTGAGTGTGATGCCTTCCTAGAGAGTAGTCCCTTTTCCATATCTCTTTAGTATTGCACTGAATCTGAATGGATTGGTGAGTTTTCTCCTTTCTATCTCGGTGTTTTAGTGAGGAAAGGTATTTTGATGAATCTAGAAGATGTTCTTTTGTGACTTTAAAAGAATATCATATAGTTCTATTTGAGTAGATTGGTCCTTAAGGACTGGTTTTCCTGGTTTTCTTATATTTCCTAGGAAGAGTAGAATATTAGGTGTATCCTGATTTTTATGTGCTGATATTTTTGAGTTTGCACTCATAAGTTTTAGAGTGATTTCAGTTTATAGATAACCTTGTTTTGATGTGATCTTGATATCCTCCTACGACTGCTTCATTGAGGGAAGTGGTGATCCTGAGTTTCTTTTATCTTGTTGCATTTTTCACTCTATTAACATTGTTATACAAGATAACCTTATGGTGGTATATTTTAAATGGGATTAGGTATAGTTCCCTAGAAATAGTGAACCTTGGGTATGTACATGGGTAACATGATTTAATTTCATGATTGGTTGGTTGAGAGATCCACTAGTGATATGTGGTTATCGGTTGGATAGAGGGGACAGTCAGGTTGAGATTTCTAAACCCAATTAACCATAAATTTGAATTCATGACCCAAGACTAGAGACTTTTCATTTCTCATTAAGTCAAATCTTAATTTAAATTTTCTATGGTTTATGTGAGACGTGTTTTATCAGGTGATATTTATTGTTCCTTTGCAAATATTACTGGGGAGGTTCAACCCGTGGATCTTTTAGATATTTCTTGGGGATGGATCCATTTCTTAGGATTGAACAAAATTTCTATTGGCCAGTTTCACACTATGAGAGAAGGTTTTACCCCTTGAATATAGGTGTAGATCTAGGAGGATTCCTTTTTGTCAAATGTGGAACCTGAGTTACCTTATTGATTCTCTGTTGTATTGATGTAGGTTCTTGTTGTTGCACTATTTTAGATCAAATATAAATGGAGAGGATACCTACGTATGGTCTCTATTTTCATTAAATCCTCATGTTGGAAATGTCTAGAACCTAGGACTACATTTAAAGGGTAGAAGTGGGGTTATCTTCAGCTCCAGTGTTGGTTCATGCTAATCCCAGTTGGGTTTTTTCTATGTCACTGTGAAGCCTTAGGCATGAAGTTGGGTTATGCCTTGATGTTGGGAGATGGGTGATGGATTAAGGATTTCAAGAATTATGTCATTGTTTATGATTTTTTGCATGTGATTTTTAATTCATTTTTTTGGTGAAAAATTTGTTTCAGTAGGAAATGTTTTGGGTTTTAAAGAAAGTATTTAGGGTTATTTGTAAAATGAGGTTTGTTTCATGAATTTTTTTGGAAATAGTTGATATAATTTGGGGATTTAGAAAGATTTTTAGATGTGACTTATTTTTCTAATCAAGTACACATGGTGATATAAAATATGGGTATCCTATTTTAAGGGAAACCATTGATTTAGAAATTTATCTTGTGGCATGTTTGGGCTTGTACCCTTGGTGAGTATATTTTATAAGGGTAAGTTATTTGGAAACTGTTTCAAAAATGAAGGTGTTTGATTTATTTTCAAACCTAGAATGGGGTTTTGGTTTTAAAACAAGCGCTGTTTGTTTTGAAATCATTTAAAAAAACTAAAATTAACCAAGTCATGTAAGGGATTGGGGTATAATTTTTTTAAAATGGTTTTCATTTAGTTATGAATGAAGGAAGCCCTGATTTTAATAGTGCATTGGTTTTTAGAACAGGATTTTGGTAAACCATTCTTTTTTGTTGATTTTTGTGTTTTTATTCCTTCTAGGAGTTTTTTTCCTTGATTCTTATGATGTATTTCTACTTTAGTGGCTCTTTGAAATTTTGTTTGGTCTAGTGGTTTAGAACTCTGAGCTTTAGCTTGATATTTCGATCAGTGGGGATCAAATTTTCTTTGAGAATCTTGTGTCTTCTTGAGTTGAGAATATTTTCTTGGTTATTTTTTGATATATTTGAGGTTTTATTGATGAAATACCATTTTGGGTTTTGTGATCATTGTTTTTGGAGAAATTTTGGATGGAGGAATCTATGGCCGAATGCATCAAGGTTTCTTATATGGTTTCCCATCATAGGAAGTTTTACTTTTAAAACTTGTGTGGTATAACTACCCTATTATTTTACACAAATAATTACAATACATTAATCATAATTAAACATCAAATTACAATCCAAGGATAATAAAGTATAGTGTTTCGAAGTCTCGGTACATAAAATTGAAAACATGGGACTAAAGATATATTTCGTTATATAATATTCATAAAGATCTCCTCATTTTTTTGTGCGCATACATTTTCATAGGACAACCTGGGGATAACATGAGCAAAGGAATGAGCTAAAAACCCAATCAAGGGAATAAAAATAAGAATAAAGATTTAGCACATGGGTTAGAAGACATGACATAATGATATAAAAAGGCATGGAACATTGGGAGTCATAACATATAAACATAGAATCATATAAAAATTTATTCATTGTAATGTGTTAGAAACATAAACATGAATTTATAATGATTAAAGTATTGTGGAACATAGAAGAGCACAAGTCAACATTAACCACCATAACTGTTACACATGGTAGCATGAGTCAAGGCTAACCGCCAAGACTGTTGCACATAACGTCTCATGAGACTCAAAATTATCCAATGAATTAGAGAACTTTCCAAGTTCACCCATAATAACATCTTCATGAATATTCTTTCCACATATATAATCATAAATAAACAATAATACAAAAATATAAGGGTTACCCATAGTGAGAATTGGGTATCATAATCATGTCACAAGGCTTAACAATTGGGAGTATAAAAAAATATCCATGAAGGAGAGGAATTAGATCATGAATAGAAAATAATTGGGTATAATAGGCATATATCATGAAAATTTATGTCAACTTGAGGTAATATCATGTAAAAAGAGTACTAAGGATACATCAGAATTAAAACATTTTAGTGTGGTTAAAGGAAAATATCAAAGGGAATTTAAAAATAAAAGTGAATAATATTTTATAAAAAATAATAAGTTAATCAAGAATGTTTTCATAATAAAAATAGAGGGTTTATAAAAATAATGGTGTCTTAAAAATAGATTATATAGTGTACTTGGAAATGGTTAGGAATTCATGGAGTTCCCTTAAAACAAGCTTGTTTACCAAGAAGAATTGAGGAGGGAACCACTTAGAATCATGTTTATCCCCAAAAGATAATGATGAATGGATATTGATAAATTAGTTTGGAAAATATGAAAATCATTTATAATATTTAAATAAAAATATAATATAACTTCTTTCGGGTTAAAATAAAGAGAGAGTAATGCAAATGAATAATGGAAGATCTGGTAGACTCCCTTACCTTAAGTCAGATGGTGTCTCTAACGTGATCTTAATGTCCTAGATAACTAAATAAAATTCATTAATTAATATTTAAAGAACCTATTATACATCAAATAAATTTATTATAACCTTATTAAGTTCATTCATGACCTTTTGATGGGTTAAGAGGTGCAATTTCATTATTTTGTAGTGTTTGTTTCCTTGGTTTTCATGATTAGTTTACTTATATACTTGTATGGATAAACATGTAATATGAGAATGGTTGTAAAAAATTGGAGTTATATGTTATTAGTGAACATATATAATATTATATGGTTATAAAATTCATTTTTTTTATTTTTAGTGAAGATGAATCATTATATAAAACTTAAATGACAAATGTTTTAGTTAATTGGAGGGGTTTTTACCACTAAATACTCATTTTTATTTATAAATTAGTATCATGTGTAAAAAATATTCCATAACATTAAATAAGAAATAAGACATATATTATTGTATGTTTAAACCATAAAAATTGTTTCATGACCAGAATTGAAGAGGGTAATATCGATTGAAAACCCATGATCCTTGAATGTTATAAATTAACACATCTCAGATTATGTTTTCATTTCTAGTGTACAAAGAGGGGAAGCATATATTATTACGAATTATTACATTATCATAATAAAATTATAGTACATTTATGTTAATAGTGTTATCATAACATTTGGTTGAATGGAGGTTATGAAAGAAAAAGAAAGAAAGGAACTTGAAAGAAAATAAAAGAAATGAAAAGAGGAATTTACCTCTTGAATTTATCTTCTTTGAGAGCCCCTTTAGGGGATATGATTTAGTATTATGAAGATAATAAAAGTCTGATGGTAATTGGGAGGATCTTGTTAGGAGTTTTTAGTAGAATTTAGACAAGGAACAAGGCTTTAGAGGAGTTAAGAGAAGAGGGGGTGAGGGTGGTTTTTCTATTGGAGGAGAGGAGGGGTTTCAATTATTTTATGATTTGTTTTAATATTTTTTGCTCAAGAATATGAATAATATTGATTCTTGTGACCAAAAACAGTAAAAATATCATGTGATTATGAACCAAGGGTGCTTAACTTATCATAACATCATCCATGACTCAATAATTCTTGTATTTATCATTTATATTAAATTATTGTATTTTACTATTCACAAAAAATAAAATATTTAAGAATATTCCAAAAAATTTACCCTAACCATTTTTTGATGTGTATAATTCAAAAATGAACTCCATATTTTGAAAATAATTTTATAAATATGAGATATTTTATTTTTAAACAAAATCCCAATTTACTTGATAAATACAAACTTTAAAATTAAAACTACATTTCTAACACTTTAAAATTTTAATTAAGGTATCAAAAAATTATCTTGTGATAATAAGACATAAAAATAATAATTTATAAATTCATTTACGAAAATATATTTTATTTTAATTTATTAAATAAATGGTAAAATTTTAATTAAATATAAATGACTTACAAAAATACCAACACTCAATCAATAATTTTTAAAATATTTATTTACATATACTATGATATAATTATACCATATTGTCACTTATAAATTGGATAAATTTTATTTATACTTTCATTGGTGAGGTTACAATTACATTTATGGTATACTATTCATAAGGGTCAGATTACTATTCCGAAGTCAAGTTAATATTCCTTAAGTATATGTTACTTAACATTTAGAGATACCTTTTATTTCACTCAATCTTCACTTATTGGGTTTTTATTGTGTTATATAGGTAATACTATATTATTTTACCATAAGACATAATTATAATAAGGTAATTCCATTGATAAATCCCTGGTTTATTACATTCTTCACCCCCTAATGAAATTTCTCCCTTGAAATTTAGTTTTACAGTCTAAGCCATACATAGGTGTGGGTACTTTTCCTTCATTACTTCCTCAAGATCCCATGTTTCCTCTTCGTACTTATGGTTACGCAATTATACATTGACCAGGTGAGTAGTCTTGTTGTATAGAACTATATCTTTATGATCCAAGATCTTCCCTGGCCACTCCTTATAAAATATATCTTTCTCCAACTGTACCACCTATGAAGAGATTATATGTGAAGTGTCTTGTATGTACTTAATTAATAGGAATGCACATAATACATCATATAATTTATAAATGGTAGGTGGAAGTGATAGTCGATACGTTATATCTCCAACACAATAAAAAAACTCAAAGGGGCCAATGTACCTACGAGTAAACTTTTATTTCTTCCCAAATCTCATGACCTTCTTCCATGTAGATATGAGGAGGAATACCATGTCTCCAACTTTGAAATCATGGTCCAATCGACGATTGTCTTTATAACTCATTTGTATACATTGATCTTCCATGATGTGTTGTCGAATGATTTTCACCTTCTCCACCATTTCATTGACCATTTCAGGTTCTAACAGCTTATGCTAACTGACTTCATCCCAGCATGCCGATGTTCTACACATTTTCCCATAAAGGGATTAATATGGTTCTATTCAGATGGATTAGAAGCTATTATTGTGATAGAATTTTAATAGTGGAAGATACTGGTCCCACCCTCCTTTTAAGACCATAGAACATGATCTCAACATATCTTCCAGTTTCTACATAGTTTTCTCAAATTGGCAATCAGTTTAAAGATGATAGGTCATACTGAAGTTCCGCTCTGTGCTTAGAGCATGTTGGAGACTTTTCCAAAACATCAAGGTGAATATCATATCTCGATAGGATACATTCGATATTTCTACTCCATGAAGCCTTACCACCCATTTAATATATATCCATGTAATTTGATCCAATGAGAAGTCCTCTATAATTGAGATAAAGTGATCTATCTTTTTAAGATAATCCACAATGAACCATATAGAAAGGTTCCCTCTAGATTTTTTTTGAAATTATAGGTGACAATGTCCATGTTAATGTTCTCAAACTTCCATGTTGGTATGGTTAGTGTTTTCATCATCCCCTTAGAGTTTTTTATTTTATCCTTCACTTTTTGACATACTAGGAACTTTGATGTATATTCAGCAGTATCCTTATTCATATTTTCCCACAAAAAGTTCTCTCAGATATCTCAATACATCATTGTGCTCCCTAGGTGAATAGATAAGATTGATATATGTGCATCATTCAAAAGTTCTTTATTTATCTCTATATTGGATGGTACACATAATGATGAACCAAATCTCTTGACTCCATCCTCATCAATCATAAACTCAAATAATTTCCCATTTCTGATAGCTTCCAACTGTTTCTGAATTTCCACATCATTTCTCTGAGAATAATTTGTTTTCTCCGATAGGGATGGTTGAGAAACCATTTCAGAAAGGATTGATGATGTTCCTCCATTAATGATTCCCATGTCCATCCTCTACAAATATAAGAAGATTGGATCCTTCTAAACTATCATCATTGATAAAGATGTAGGATAATTTATTCTTAGAGAATCCCCCACCTTATTTGCCTTACCAGGATGGTAGTGGATTGACCAGTCATAATCCTCCATGAGATCTAACCATCTATGCTAGTGCATATTAATATCCTTTTGTGTGAATATATATTTGAGAATCTTCTGATTAGTATATATCTCACACTTCTCCCTATAGAGGGAATGTCACCATATTTTCAAAGAGAAGATCACAGCTTCCAGCTCGAAATCATACGTAGGATAGTTTTTCTCATGGATTTTAAATTTTCTTGAGACTTAGGATATCAAATTATCATTTTTCATTAGTACAAAGCCTAATCCATTGTTTGAATCATCTTTTTACACAAACAAGTGTTATCTACTTGTTAGTAGTGTGAGTATCAGTGTAGTAATAAGTGTCTTTTTGATATCCTTAAATACTTCCTCACATTCTTGAGTCCATAAAAACTTCACCCCCTTCTGTGTAATCTTGGTCATTAGGTTTCAAAATTGTGATAAATTCTTCACAAATTGTCAGTAATACCCAGATTTATCGAGGAAGCTATGGATCTTCATTACAGATGTTGGCCTGAGCCACTCTTCAATTGCCTTTGTCTGGGAAGGGTCTACAGGCATCCATTTTCTGGTGATAATATGACCCAAGAATGATTATTCATCTATCTAGAACTCATATTTACTATACATTTCATATATATTCTCTCTACATAATGTCTTTAAAATAGTATTCAAATTCTCCTTATGTTCCTCCTTGCTTTTGGAGTATTTCAGAATATCATTGATAAAGACTACCACAAATTTGTCGAGGGAATCTCTAAAGACACTATTCATTAAATCAATGAAAATTTCTAGATCATTAGTATTTCCTAAGGTAATTACTATGAAATCATAGTTTCCATACCTCATTTGAAAGGCATCCTTGAGAATATATTACTTCCTCAGCATTAATTGGTGATATCCTAACCGAAGGTCCACCATAGAGAAATAACTGGGCCCACAAAGCTGATCGAAAAAGTCTTCTATTTGAGGATGGAGATACTAGTTCTTTATCGGTATTTTATTGAGCTTAAAATAATAAATGGAGAGACTCCTTGAACCATACTTGTTCCTAATAAAGAGGACTGGTTATCCCCACACTAAAGCACTCAAGCATATAAAAACATTTTACAGATTCTCCTGTAACTACCTCTTCAACTCTTCCAACTCTATATTGGCCATTCTATAAGGTGTCTTTGATATAAGTAGAGATCTATGACTAAGTTAAATTGAGAACTCAACCACTTTATCAAGAGGAATACTAGGTAATTATTCTATAAATACATCAATGTAGTCCCTTAAAATGGGCATGTCTTCAAGCATGATTCTATCCTTTGTCTCAATAATTTTGTTAGGACCATGCTAAAGGAAGAGTTGGTTTGCATGGATTGTATTTTGTTTATCTTAAGGAAGTTTTCATAAAGGAAAGACACCATGAATTTCTATGAATTTAGAACCGAGAATATTGAACATTCGGAGTCTGGAATTCGGAGTCTGGAAATTGAGGAGTTCGGAACCGAAAACCTGGTGATAGAGGAATTCAGAGTCTGTAAATTCGGAGTCTAGAAATTGAGAAGTTCAGAGTCTATAGGAAATGTGAAGGAACTGATTTTGATGATGCTTTGATATTTTGTAACTCTAAATTGTGATTATATTAAAGTACTCACGAAGCATGATAAAGTTGGCTCGAGAAGTCATACCGAGAATCTGGTGGATGCGTTCTGAGAGTTAGGAAGAGCCGTTACGAGAACCTGATGTCATACCGAGAATCGAAGAAGTTGTATCATGAACCAAAATCCATTATGAGAATCAAGAAGAGCCGTTACGAGAACCGGATGTCATACTGAGAACCAGTATGCCGTTCCTAGAACTGGTGAAGTCGCACCGAGAATGGAGAATTCATACATAGAATCCGAAGAGCAGTTCCTGAGCCAGAAGTTCATAACGGGAAGTTTGGAGTCAACTTGCTGAAGAATAAGTTCATAGCGAGAAGTTTGGAGTCGACTTCCAGTGTTAGAAGTTTGTAACTGGAAGTTTGGAGTCGACTTGGTGAAGAAGAATTTCATAGCGAGAAGTTCGGAGTCGACTTCCTGAAGCTGAAGTTCATAGACAGAAGTGCGGAGTCATGCCGAGAATCGGTGAAGTTGTAACAAGAAGTTGTTCTAAGAAGAGATGAAGAGTCATACTGAGAATCGAAATGGTGTCATGCCGAAGAAGAGGTGAAGATTTATGCCGATAAGACAGATGATAGGATCCGAGAATGTGACACTGAGAAATCAGAAGAGTGGATCTGAGAATGTGACTCCGAGAAACCGGCATAAGCAGGTCGGATCCGAAAAATGCCATAGTTCTAAATCAAGGAAAGTGAAATAAGATTCAATAAGATTATAGAAGCATTGAATATGTATTAATTACTCTGAGATATTAGGAGAAATTATGATTTGTGTGGATTTAAGTGGGCGGGAAAATATTTTGGTTTCCCGCCTAAGAACACTTTGGATCACATATAAAAGGAGATCAGAGAGCTAAGTAAGTGTGGAGATGATGAAGTAGAGAGAGAATCTCTGATAATCTAGAGAGAGGAAGAAGAGCATGGCCAACTGAGTTTCATTGTGGTTTCAATCAAAATGAGAATTTGATACTGGTTGACATCGTATTGAGTTTCTCGGATTGAAGAAAATTTGAAGTGAAGAAGAAGAATTTGGAGTGGATAAAAATTCAGAGTGGAGAATTCAGAGTGGAGATTTAGAATGGGGAATCAGTACTGGCTGTCACCATAATGGGCTTCTCAGACTAAGGAAGACTCGGATTGAAGAATCGGAGTGATGAAGAATGTTCAGAGTGAAGATTTCAGAGTGATGAATTCGGAGTGGAGATTCGGAATTGGAAGTTCATATGGTAATTTATTTATCTCAAGTCCAAGGCGTCCTTTCCTTTCTTCGGGGTAAGGAAGTGAAGGTTTTTGCTGAACTTGCTTATACTTGTGTATTTTAAAGGAAGTGCAGGTAACATAAGTTGTTACAAGAAAAGAGAATTTTCCCTATTGTGATAAGAGGGTGCACACACACTAGAGTTATTGTTTCATAGTGCTTGATGAGTGTAAGGGTATATCCTACTTGTTGTAATACAAGTATTGTTTTCTTAGTGGATTGTATGGTGCTGGATTTTTTCCAACCATACCAAGGACGTAGCTATTCTTATTGAATAGTGAACCTTGTAAATTGTTGTGTTTCTTTGGATGTGTGCTTGTTTTTTTTAGTAAGGAATTATATCTTTAATAAGAGACAAAGGTTGATATCAATTTTAAGGGAACTTAAAAAGGAAGAAAGGGGTACCACTGATTCACTCCCCCCTATCAGTGGTTCATTGCTCAAACTGGGTCCTTACAAGTGGTATTAGAGGGAGGTTCTCTTTATTTTCCTTGTTGATGGAGAATCTGAATTGTGTGAACAATAAAGGTATTCCGTTATTCTATGGGAAGAACTATCACATCTAGAATGATACAATGCTACCGTATCTCATGTCTATTAGTTATGAATTTCTTGAAGCTGCAACAATTGGGTTTCCCCCCATTTAAGACAATGTTCCACTTACACCTATTGACAAAAAGTTTCTTGAGAATTATGGAAGATCCAATAATGCTATGTTGTCTTAACTCTCTGAAAGTGAGCTCATAAGATAAAACGACTGGCCATAGCCAAAGTTATATGGGAAAAACCAAAAAACATATATGAAGGCAATACAATAGTCAAGAAGGAAAAACTTCAAATCTGCAGATTGATGTATGGAGACTTGAAGAAGGGAGAACATGAATCTGTTAGGGATTTCTTCACCAGGGTAAATGATATTGTTATTACTATCAACTATCTTTGTGAAGAGATGAAATACTCTACTATGGTGGAAAAATATTGAGGATTCTTCTTGATAAATTTTATGTGATGGTATCTTCATTAGAAGACAGAGACTCGGAAACCTTATCTCTTGATGATTTCCATATCACACTCATTACTTATGAGATGAGAAGGGAAAAGGCTATAAAGACCAAGACAAAGTTTGACCGAGAATTATCTTTCAAGGCCATGAAGAAGGAGAAGTCTAATAATATATTGATTAAAGAAGATAGTGGTGAATCTGACTCTGAAAGTGAGGTATGTAAAAATATTAACGATATTTTATCCTTGTTTTCAAAAAATGTTAAAAGAAGAATAGGTAAATACAAGGGAAAACCTCCATTTAAGTGTTTTTAATGTGGAGGCATTGGTCACGTTGCGACTAACTACCCTCGAAGGGAGAATGGAGAAGATAGCGATGAAGAAGAAAGAAATCCATGAAATTTATGGAAGAAGGAATGTGGTAATGGAAAGTTAGGGAACAAAAAGAAGTTCTTCAAATCCAAGAGAAAAATTTTTCTATATATAAATGAAGAATATTAATAAAGTGATGATAAATCCGAAAAAGCAGTTGAGCATGGTGTGGAAAATACTTTCATTGCAATAGTGAATGATGAAGATTTTGGAACCAGCAGCTCGGAAGAAGAAGAAACTCAGCTTGAGATGCATCTGAAAGAAAAATTGAAGGAATGTTTAAGGAAGATCAGAAAGCTGGAGAATCTAAACAATAATTTGGAAGATGAACATTTCTCACCATCCAATCAATCCAATGATAAAGACGAACTTGATAAAGAGCTTGAATATTTGAAGAAATCTATTGAAGATGAGAAAAATAAAAATGAACACATGAGAGTTAAGATAAAGGAAAAAGAGGAAGAATTAGAACTCGTTCAAAAGAAGCTCTCAGAAGTTGAATAAAAAAATATTTGTTTTCAAAACTCAACTACTGATGTTGGTGAAAGCTCTGAACAATCACATTCTGAGAAGATTCAACAGATGAATAAATTGGTTGTTGTGAAGAAGAAATCTAAGAAAGTTTCTTATGTGGTCAAGACCACTGTTACTGGGAACTCTTAAGTTTCAAGGAATCCTAAGTCTAACACTGGTGAAAAGAAAGAAAAATCAGATAAGGAAGAATTCTAGAAGAGCAATATTGATAAAAAAAGAATGGTTGGTGGGGATGAAGAAAGAGAAACAAAGAAGAATCAAAACAAATGCTTTAGAGGAAGGTACTCCTTCTATGGGTACTATTGGTATTGTGGTGGATTCGGGCATACATCGAATATGTGTTGGTTCAATCAACATTATTACCACCACCCCACAAGTTATGAAAGGCCGCGATTGAGGGGGAGTCAATCTCCTCAAAGGAAGAAGAGTTAGGAGGTTTTCTTGAAGAAAGTTGAGAAGAATGAAGTCAAGACAGAAAATAGGTTCCAACCTCTGGAGACAACTTGTGAAAGGTGTGAACAACCCAGACACCTTGCAAAAGGATGTCTTGTGCTATTACTGGCTCAACAAAAACATCTTAATTCTCAAAATCCGAAGCTGAAGAAAGAAGTTAAAGAAGTAAAATCTCTTGTTGTTGAAACTGCTCTAAATGTTAAAAAGGAAGAATGACCTTGGATACTTGATAGTGGGTGTTCTTCACATATGACATGAGACCTGAAGTTGCTAAAGAATATGAAGAAGTTTAAAGAAGGCACAGTGACATTTGGCAATGATGAATCTTTTAAAAATCAAAGATGCTGGATCAGCCATCATTGGGAAGGAAAATTGAAGTCCATGAAAACTCTATATGTTGATGGTCTGAAGAACAACTTTTTGAGTGTATCACAATTGTGTGATGAGGGTTACAAAGTTACCTTCAAGAAAGATGGGTTTATTGTGAAAAGTGAAGAAGATGGGCAGATTGTTACAAGAGTCCATCGAACCAAAGGGAATCTGTTTCAGGTTGGAAATTCACAAAACTCTTGTTACATGAGCTTAGTGGAAGAAAATCCGTTGTGGCACAGAAGATTTGGAAACATGTGTCAAGGAATTATGAGCAAGTTATCTCAAAGGGACAATGTTTGAGATATTCCAGATTTTCCAAGAAGAAGAGATTGGGGTTGCAATACCTGTCAGAAAATAAAGATTACAAGTGTTGTGCATAAGAAGGTTGACATTTGTTCAAAACAACCCCTTGAACTAATACATTCTGGTATATGTGGGCAGATGAAAAAACAATCAAAAAATGGAGACAAGTACTTCATCACCTTCATTGATGATTTTACTCGCATTACATGTGTTATGTTTATCAAGCACAAGTTAGATTACCTAAAAATGTTTATGAACATCATAAGGAAAGCTGAGAAATAATGTGAGTACTCTATGAAGAAGTTCAGAACAGATAATGGTGGTGAGTATAGAAGTGAAGAATTTGAATACTATCTTGAGAAGCATGGGATTCAGCATGAATATAGTGCTCCATATACACCTCAAAAAAAAATGGGGTTACTGAAAGGAAGAACAGAAGCTTGGTGGAAATGGTAAGAACCATGTTATTTGAACATGGCCATAATCATTGCTTTTGGAGGCAAGAAACAAGTACAACTGTTTATATTCAAAATCGATGTTTCTACAGGCCCCAATCATACAAGACTCCATATGAACTTTTCTATGTCACTACACTAAGTATGAATCATACTATGGTTTTTGGGATCCCATGCATCATAAAGAAGAAAGGTGGAAGTAGTGGAAAATTCGAGCAGAAAGGAGAAGAAGGAATTTTTCTTGGTTATGCTCTAGAAGGAAGAGGTTATAGATATTTTTACAAAGAAACATGAAGAATGGTGGATATAGTTGATGTAAAATTCATTGAGAATCCGGGGAAAGATAAGCATGTACAGACAGACAAGGAAGATGAGGAAGATGAAGCTAACAATTCTAATAAGGATGCAATTATTTGTAACCCTAATCAAGAAGAAGAATCAGATTAATCCATATCAAGTGATGAGGAAGGCACATGAAAAAATTATCCAAGGATGGTGAAACAAGTGCAAGATCTTAATATTATTGGTGATCAACATCACACGGTTCGATCAATAAGAACAAGTAATTCTATATCACATACTCCCTTGTATTCTAAAATAGAACCAAATGATATTAAAGAAGACTTTGAGCATCTAGAATGGGTTCAAGACATGAATGAAGAATTGGATCAGATTGAAAATAATGACAATGGGAACTCATAAGCAAGCCTGAAAATAAGAACATTATTAGAACCTAATGGGTCTTCCGGAAAAAGTTGAATGGAGAGGTGAAGTTATCAGAAACAAAGCAAGATTGGATTGTAAAGGATACTCGCAGATTGAAGGAATTTACTTTGAAGAAACTTTTGCTCCAGTGACCAGATTAGAAACTATCTGAATCATTCTTGATATTTCTTCACAACTAGGCTACAAAATATTTCAAATGGATGTCAAATCCGAATTTCTTAATGGTGATCTTAAACAAGAATTTTATATTGAGAAACCATGTGGATTTGTTATTGGGAATAATGAAAGTTATGTGTACAGGTTGAATAAAGCCTTGTATGGGCTAAAGAAATCTCCAAGAGCTTGGTATTCCAAACTGGATACTTGCTTGAAAGAGATAAACTTCAAGAAAGGGAGATTTGAAAGTAATCTGTACATCAAGGAAACCCAAGATCATTCTCTCATTGTGATTGTCTATGTTGAAGACATTATTTTTGTTGGGAATAATGAAAGAAGCTATGAAAGGTTTTCTGAATAAATAAAGAATGTATTTGAGATGTACATGTTGGGTGAAATGAGATACTTTCTTGGGTTACAAATCTTGAAAAAGAAAGAATTCATTTTTATCTCCCAAGAAAAGTATGCTATGGAAGTTCTCAAGAAGTTTGGCATGGAAAACTCAAAACCTGTATCATCTCCTATTTCAGTGGGAAAAAAGCTAAGCAAAAATGATGAAGGAAAAGAAGTTTATCAGAAAGAATATTGAAAGCTGATTGGATGTTTGTTATACCTAAATACATTAAGACTAGATATTGTTTTTTCTATTACCTTATGTGCAAGATTACAGAGTGCTCCTAAAGAATAACATCTTGTTGCTCGAAAAAGAATTCTCAGATACATAAAAGGCACAACAGAATTCGGAATCAAGTATAGTGGCTCAAATAACATTGATTTGTTTGGATATTCAGAAGCATATTGGGAAGGAAATGTTGATTATAGAAGATCCACATCTGGTGGATTGTTCTTTATGGGAAAAAAGTTGTGTTGGTTGGAACTCGAAGAAGAAAAATTATGTGACACTTAGTACAGCTGAAGCTGAATATGTTGATGTCAACATGGCTGCTACTCCACTTATCTGGATGAAAACAAAGCTGGAAGATTTGTTAGTTGAATTTAAGTTTCCCTTGATATTGGGATGTGATAATCAAAGCACAATTAATCCTACCAAAAATACCATCCAACATTCTTGATTGAACCATATTGACATCAAATATCCTTTCATCAAAGATCATGTGGAAAATAATGAACTGAAACATGAATATGTTTCATCTACTGAACATGTTGCTGATATTTTCAAGAAACCCTTGCCGAAGGAATCATTCTCAAGATTGAGGTTGAACATGGGTGTCCAACCTCTTTCTCTTCAAGGCTAAGTTATGTTGTTCCGTCCCCCCTCTATTCTTACCTTTGGATTGTTTTGACAAGGGGGAGAAGTTGTCTGTATCATAAATCTATTATTAAAAGAGAGATTTGTGGTTATGCTGTGAACTAATCATTGTTTGTGTATGTGAACTATTCGAACTGTTTGTTGGAGTGGTTGATGTAAATAACCTGAAGTTTTTTACATGATGAATGAATCTGAAGATGTATGAAGTTGAAGATGTTATTTTCACTACCTATGGACAACATGGTTTTACTGTCAATTATTCTTGTTTCCTACAATGAGTTAGCTAACGTAGTCTTAGAATTATTGATAAGTAAACTATTTCTTGAGGTTTCCAGGTTTGATGATTTATGAAAACTTGGTTGACAACAAAATATAAAGGGGGAGATTATTAGGACCAAGATGAAGGAAGAGTTGGTTTGCATGGATTGTATTTTGTTGATCTTAAGGAAGTTTTCATAAAGTAAAGACACCTTGAATTTCTACGAATTTGGAACCGAGAATATTGAACATTCGGAGTCTGGAATTTGGAGTATGGAAATTGAGGAGTTCAGAACTGAGAACCTGGTGATCGAAGAATTCTGAGTCTGTAAATTTGAAGTCTGGAAATTGAGAAGTTCGGAGTCTATAGGAAATTTGAAGGCACTGATTATGATTATTCTTTGCTGTTTTGTAACACTAAATTTTGAGTATATGCAAGTACTCATGATACAAGAAAAAGTTGGCTCGAGAAGTCATACCGAGAATCTGGTGAAGGAGTTCTGAGAGTCAGGAAGAGTCGTTCCATGAACCTGAAGTCGTACTGAGAATTGAAGAAGTTGTATCGAGAACCAAAAGATATTAAGAGAATTAGGAAGATCCATTACGAGAACAAGAAGTCATACTGAGAACTAGAACAGCGTTCCTAGAACTGCTGAATTCGCACTGAGAATGGAGAAGTCATACCTCGAATATGAAGATCCGTTCCTGAGCTAGAAGTTCGTAACGGGATGTTCGGAGTCGACTTGCTAAAGAAGACGTTCATTGCGAGAATTTCAGAGTCAACTTCTTGTGTCAGAAGTTCGTAACTGGAAGTTCGGAGTCGACTTGCTGAAGAAGAAGTTCGTAGAAAGAAGTTCGAAGTCGACTTCCTGAACCTGAAGTTCGTAGCCAGAAGTGCAGAGTCATGCTGATAATTAGTGAAGTCGTAAAGATAAGTCATTCCGAGAAGTGATGAAGAGTCATACCGAGAATTGAAATGGTGTCATGCCGAAGAAGAAGTGAAGAGTTATGTCGAGAAGATAGATTATAGGATCTGAGAATGTGGTACCGAGAAATCAGAAGAGTGGATCCAAGAATGTGAATCCGAGAAACCAGCATAACAAGGTTAGATCCAGAAAAGGCCAAAGTTCTAAATCAAGAGAAGTGAAAGAAGATTCGAGAATATTCTAGAAAAATTGACTAAATCTTAATTAATCTGAGATTTTAGCAGAAATTAAGATTTGGGTGAATTTAAGTGAGTGGGAAAATATTTTGGTTTCCCACCTAAGCACACATTGGAGCACCTATAAAAGGAGATCAGGGTGCTAAGTAAGTGTGGTGATGATTAAGTAGATAGAGAAGATCTGGTAATCAAGAGAGATGAAGAAGAGCTTGGCCGACTGAGTTTCATTGTGGTTTCAATTGAAATGAGAATTTGATACTGGTTGACATCGTATTGAGTTTCTCAGATTAAAGAAAATTAGAAGTGAAGAAGAAGATTTTGGAGTGGAGAAGAATTAAGAGTGGAAAATTCGGAGTGAAGATTCATAATGGGGAATCAGTACTGGCTGTCACCATATTGAGTTTCTCAGACTGAGGTAGACTCGGATTGAAGAATCAGAGTGATGAAGAAAGTTTTGAGTGAATATTTCAGAGTGGAGATTCAGAATTGGATGTTCAGACTGTAATTGATCTATCTCAAGTCCAAGGATTCATTGCCTTTCTTCTAGGTAAGGAAATGAAGATTTATGCTGAACATGCTAATACCTTTTTATTTGAAAGGAAGTGCAGGTAACATAATTTGTTACAAGAAAAGAGAATTTTCCCTACTTGCTAAGAGGGTGCACACACACTGTAGTGATTGTTTCACAGTGCTTCACAACTGTAAGGGTATATCCAACTTGTTGAAATCCAAGGATTGTTTTCTTAGTGGATTGTATGGTGGTGGATTGTTTCCAACCATACCAAGGACGTAGCTATTCTTATTGAATAGTGAACCTTGTAAATTTCCGTGTTCCTTTGGATGTGTGCTTGTTTGTTTTCTCAGTAGGGAATTATATCTTTAATAAGAGACAAAGTTTGTTCTCAATTTTAAGGGAACTTAAAAAGGAAGAAAGTGGAACCACTGATTCACCCCCCTCTCAGTGGTTAATTTCTCCAACTAGGTCCTTACAAATTTGAGTGAGAAATGATTTCTCATTAGGCAACAATATCCACACATGAGAAGATGATTATAAAGGATATTCATCTTCCTCCTTACACTTGTAAAGAATTAGAGGATGCTTTAGGATTTGAAGAGTGATCTCCCTTTCCCTATAGTTGAGGTTGGATTTATATAAATATAGCTAATCCATGCCCAAGATAACATCAAACTCCACTAATGAATGTATGATGAGATTTTCTGGGAGGTTTAGTCCAAAAATGTTTATTTGGGAAGATTTATTTACTTTGGATACAATAATTTCCCCATTTTCTGTTCTCATAGATAACTCAATCTTTAGATTTTGAGGTAGTGTTTGAATAGTTTTACTAATCATTAATGATATGAAAGAATGTGTAGCACCATAATCAAATAGTAAGTTTTCTATTCTTGAATTATTAACTAGTGTACCGATCCCCAAATCATTGCCCAGATCCACCTTAGTAGTAGTGATAACATAAAACCTTCCCAATTTCCTTGGAGGATGTTGTTGATTGACTCCAACAACACTTGGATTAGGGAAATTGTTTGCATTATTCTCATGTTTCTTGCAGTTGACACACTACACTACTATCTAAGAATTGATATGAACTTTCCTTTCTTCTTTCACATTAGTGGGATTCTTCATATCCCTTTAGAAGTTCATTTCTAGATGTATCATATTTCCACTTTTGAAGCAATTTTCGGTTTCCTTTAGATAGTTCCTAGGATTCTTCTTCCCACAATTTTGACACGTGGGATGATCAATATTCTTTTTTTAGAATTGAATTTAGTCTTCTAAATAAGTGATACACCTTGATTTAAGTGTTCATGACAAAGCTAGATGCATATCTTGCAAGCCTTGTGAAGTTTTCTTCATATGACCTAATAGACTCATCTTCTTTCTTATCAAGCCTAACGAACTCTCTTTCCATCATGATATGGAGGGTTTAGGAAAAATATTTATAGAAAAACATTTTCTTGATTTCCTCTCAATCTATGGAATCAATTTCCTCTTGGGACCTCGTATTCTTGATTAGTTTCCACCACTGATCAGCTTCCTGATCAAAACTATAGGCCCCCAGCATGACTTTCTATTCTTCTCATCACTAGAGGCATATAATATCGTTTCAATAGAGTTAATCCATTGATCCATGAGGAGGGGATAAGAAGATCCATTAAACATGGGAGGCCTTTTCCGTATGAAGTATTCTAAAACAAGTTTATCTTTCCTTGGAGGTGGATGGCATTCCACATGATTCATGTTATTATTCATAACATGATAAGAAAGTACTGTCATAATGTTTTGAGAACCTGTTCCCATCATATTAGGCATATCATTAGGTTAATTTTTACATTTCCTATCACAATGATTGTTGGAATTCATTATTCTATTTACAACCATTAACTAAGAAAAATAATATACAATTAGAGGGCTAGAATACTTATCTAATAAGCATAAAAAAGGAAAATTTAAAAATAAAATGATAAAATCTTAAAGGAAAAGTATATCTTAACTCATGATTCCATAGGTTTCAATCTAGGTTACCCATGATCTGTTTCGTCACATTTATTATTATGGGATTCTCTTTTTATTTTTTGTTCCCTTATTAATGGATCGTATTAATCTTAAGAATTTACAAAAGAACATCCCCCAGGAGTGTCAAACCAAAAGTGCTACAAGGATTATTGTTGTACCACAATTCTCATTCAAGTCTTTCTCAAAGAGGCGTTTTAAGATTTTACCCCTAGATAAAACTGTTACAGAGCCACATCCACTCGTTCGTATCTAGATATGGATGTGTTTTCTTGTTAAACCACATACTCTATACTATCTAGAATTTAGGTATGTTTTATTATACATAATATCACTCCAAAGGTTCTTACTAAAGTTCTATATTACTAATCTACAAAAATAACTAGATGTTTCATTGATACCAACTATAGTGACCCTAGACTTTTACACATATAATTACATTACATTAAACATAATTAAAATTAAAATTACAAGCCAAGGATAAAAAATTCCAATGTCTCGGAAGACTAGGTATATAAAATTGAAAGCAAGGGACTAAAAAAATTTCTTTATTTAATATTCATTAAGATCTACTAACTTCTCTTGTTATCATACATCTGTATAGGATAACATGAGCAATGTAATAAGCTAAAAAACCCAGCAAGGGAATAAACATTATAATAAATATTTATCACATGGGTTAGAAGGCATGAAATAATGTTATAAAAAGGAATGGACAATATAGAATCACAACATTTAAACATGGTGTCATATAAACATCGATTCATAGTAATGTTTCAGAAACATAAAACATTACATTAGTGTGAGTCAAATATCATTTCACATAAAGAATCACAAGTCACGGTTAACCACCAAGATCGTTGCACATGGTAGCACGAGTCAAGGCTAACTGCCAAGACCGTTTCACATAACATCTCATAAGACTCAACATTACCCAATGAATAGGATGTTATATTTGGGTTCACCCATCATACCATTTTCATGAATGTTCCTACCAAATATATAATCATACATAATTAATAATATATAAACATAAGCGGTACCCATGGTAGGAATTGGGTATCATAATCATACCATAAGGCCTAACAATTGAGAGTATCATAAAAATTTCCATAAAGGAAAGGAATTATATAATGCATGGAAAATAATAGGGTAGAATAGGAATATATCATGAAAATTGATGTCAACTTTAATTAATAACATATAAAAATATTACTTAAGAAACTTTAGAAATAAAGCATTTTATTGTGGTTAATGGAAAATATCAAATGTAATTTAAAATATTAAAGGGAATAATCATATATATAAAAAATAAGTGAATCAATAATTTTTTAATAAAAAAATGTAGATTTATAAAAATAATTGTGGCTTAAAAATATATTATATAGTGTACTTGGAAATGGGTAGGAATTTGGTGAGTTCCCTTAAAAGGAGCTTGCTAGTTTGGAAGAATTGAGGAGGGAACCACTTAAAAACAAGAATATCAATAAAGGATAATGATGAATGTATCTTGATAAATTAATTGGGAACATATATATATCATTTATAATATGTAAATAAAAATATTATATGACTTCATTAGGGTAAAAAGAGAGGGAGAGTAACCTGAAGGAATAATGGAGGTTCGGGTAGAATCCCTTACCTTATGTTTTATGGTGTCCTTCACTTGATATTAATGTCCTATATAACCAAATTACATTAATTAATTAATATTTAAAGTACCTATTATACATGTAATTGATTTATTATAACCTTATTAAGTCCATTTATGTCCTTTTTGATGGGTTAATAGGTTCAATTTCATTGTTTGGGATCATCTATTTCTTGGTTTTCATGACTGGTTTACTTATATACATGTAAGGATAAATGTGTAAGATGAGAATTGTTGTCTAGAATTGGCGTTATATATTATTAGTGAAAATACATAGTATTATATGGTTATAAATTTAATTTTTTTATTTGCAGTGTAGATGAATCATTATATAAAACATTAATGATAACCGTTTTGGTTAATTGATAGTTTTTTATCACAACGAACTCATTTTGTTTTATAAATTAATATCATGTGCAGAAAAGATTCCATAACCTTACATAAGAAATAATTTCAATATTATTTTCTATTTAAACCATTAAAATGGTTTCATGACCATAATTGAATACGGTAATAGAAATTGAAATCCCATGGTCCTTGAATGTGATAAATTAACACATATCAGATGGTGTTTTCATTTATAGTATAAAAGGAGGGGAAATGAGAGATGATGAGGAATTATTACATTATTATAACAACATTATATTATATGTAATGTAATGTAGTTATCATAATATTTGGTTGAAAGGAGGTACAGATAGAAAAATAAAGAAATGAACATGAAAGAAAATGAAATCAAATAAAAGAGGAATTTACCACTAGAATTTATCTTTTTTAAAAGGTTGGGGCAGAAGCCACATTTTATTATTAAAGAAAAGAAAATACATTTTTGGACTAGTTAGAGGGAGACCCAATACATATCCAGAAGGCCCAGGGGCATGAAAGCCCACTTTTTGGCCCAAAGGGACCTCCAATGAATAGTATTGCTATAGTACCTGGTCTGCTGGAAAAACTAGACTAGGCATAAGGATTGAGAGGAGGTAAAAGAAGAAGGGGGGTGAGGGTGGTTATTTTAGAAGAGGAGAGGGGGGGTTTTCCATTATTTTAATCTTTAGTTTAATATTTTTTATCAAGACTATAAATATTCTTGATTCATGTGCCCAAAAATAGTCAGAGAGCATATGAGTTTGAACCAAGGGTGCTTACCTGAACATAATATCATCCATGACTCAAGAATTCTAATATATAGCATTTATCATAAATTATAGTTTTTTCCTATTCACCAAAAATTCACGTACTTTAGAACAATCCCAAAAATTCACACTAACAATTTTTTGACATGTAGAATTCAAAAATGAACTCCATTTTATGAAAGTAATTTTAGTATTATGAGATATTTACTTTTTAAATAAAATCACAATTTACTAGAAAAATAAAAATTTTAAAATTAAAACTTATTTTTTAATAATTTGAAAAATTAATTAAGGTCTCATAAAATTATATTATAATCATAAGACATAAGAATAATAATTTATGAATTCATTTTTTGAAAATAATCTTTTTTAAATTTACTAAATTAATCATAAAATTGAAATTAAATATACATGACTTACAAAAATACTAACACTTAATCAATAATTTTTACAATATTTATTCATATATACTATGTTATAATTATAACATATTTTCACTTATAATATGGATAAATTTTATTTATACTTTCAATGGTGAGGTTACTATTACAATGGCTAGTTCACTATTCATAATGGAGTCATTACTATTCAAAAGGTCAAGTTACTATTCCTTAGGCATATGTTTCTCAACTACTAAAGATACCATTTATTTCAGAAATTCATTATTTATAAGGTTTTTATTGTGTTCTATAAGTAATATTATATTATTATACATTAATATATAATTATAATAAGTGAATTCCATTGATAAATCATTGTTTCATTACATGTGGTATAGACCATGGGTTGGAATATACTGGTTTTCGTAGATTTGGGTAGGAACTAGGGTGAAAGCTTACAAACTTAGGGTGTATTTTTGTTTCTTATAAGGATATGAATGTGACCAGGATATATTTTCTATCAGAGTTACCATGGTTTAGTGCTCTAGGGAGTTGTATATAATCACCCTCATCTACCAATTATGACTCTTAGGTTAGAGCCTTGCCATTTATTTTCAATGTATGTTTTTCATTGTAATCTCCTTTTGTGGATTCCATGTTTTTTTGATCCAGTGTTGGGATCCTTTGGGATTTTTCTTGGAATATTGGTATTCTTATGGTATCAAACCTATTGTCTGTGGTTACATATGGATATTCAAGTTTCATGAATTCCCCTTCCAATATTCTTGGAATGTGGTTGCTTGGTGTTTTTTTTTATTTCTGGTAAGAATTGTCTAATTTTTATATAATTTTAGTTAATTTATAAATGGTGGGGAGATCAATGCTTGGTATCCTTCCCTTTCTGACCAATAATTTGAATTTATATTCTCTAAAAAAATATTTTATAGTGGGGAGAATTATGACACCCTCTAGGTCGAGTATGCTCACTTTTTGATGTTTAATAGTATTCCCTTTAGGTATTGGGAGTTCTTTAAGTAATTTGGAGTTTTCCTGGAATTTTATAGGTGACTACACTATTGATTGTATCAGCTACAACGTGGAGAGGGATTAATGTGGCATGGACCAATGGGCTATGGCGTAGTTCCCTAGAAGAAGAATTGTGATGCCTCTTCCAATCTAGGCATGGATGCGGCATATGGAAACAACTATGGAATTGAACCGTAAGATAGTGATTCTAGAGCTACTACCAATTTTGGAATATTTTCACCATAGAGAAATGTATGTGGTGTAGGCTTGCTGCTAGGTTGATCCCGAAAGTGTGGAGGAAAAGGCTATGGCATAGAGTTCCATGAGGGTGTGTTTGATGGTTCTTCTATTTTGGGGGTAGCTACGACATGGTTTATGGGATAAATCACAGAAATTTCATGGTATAAAACGATCTAGGTGAGGTATGCATCATGGATTTTGGAGGCTGTTTGGTCAGGGGTTCTTACGGGATAGACAATGGCTCTACAACATGCTTTGGAAATTCTGTGGTGTGGTTCAGGAGGCTACTCTATTGTCTCTAACATCTAAAATACTTATAAATTTTCAAATCACATTGAATTGAGTCGATATTGAACTTTAATCTCTTAAACCTTAGTCACCCAGGAGATTATTTCAAAGACCTATGGATCCATTCTAGATCGAATAAAACACCAGGATTTAGGAGAGTGATTCTTCATGATTTTTCTCTAATCATGAAAAGGGTGTCTCTATAAAAAATTTATAATTCATGAATTACATGATTTTATTATAAATTTCTTTTTTATGGTATGAAATTGATTAATTTTTCATAAAAATCAGTTTTCTTCTTGAGATATATGTTTTTAAGGGGGGGTTTTTCTCATGAATCGCCCCACTGGGCTTGACTGGTCTGTGGATGGTCAATCTGTGACTACCCTAAGACCGCCTCCATAGGCCAGGGGATGAAATCCAACACCGAAAGAAATAACGATAATGGGAGGCCTTTAACGAAGTATATGTACACAAATTCCCAACCATATATATACAAAACTGTACAGGAATGAAAAGAAAAGGCAGTAAAATCTAGATTAATGACCATGCATGTAATAACCTATGTGGAATATTACAGAGTATGATATAATAACATGAAAACGAAAGGGGAAAAACATATTCCCGACTATAAAAGATATCCCAACTTGATAGTAATTGGAAAATAATGTAAATGATGAGAGATCCCAGTATCATATCTCTAATCCCCGAACAATATACAAAGACAAATACACCGAGGTATCCCCTATGCTCCTATGTAGTTGTCATCGACATGTTCTTCATCTTTATAAGACAAAACACATTTGGGAAAATCTCATTTAGGGGTGAGTATATAATTATCCAATAGGATTCCTTGAAATATTTAGGGGGAAAATATGAGACATGATAGAGGTAGACATATCAGCCCATAGAAATAAAACCCAATACCCATGTATACATATAAATAGGATCATAAAAAAGAGCCCAATTGAGAGTAAAAATGGGATCACTATCTCATAAATCATCCTTGGATAATGAGTCTTCCTACATATCTTAAGGTCTGTCAACAATGCCTAGTATCTCGCAAGTCTATATTAAGAAGTCATATGGAGGAATTACACCATGGGACCACAGTTGAGTACCATCTCTGTGTGTAGAGGTTTAACCCCCAGGTACGAATGGGGAGTAACATCTATATTATAATTAGTATGGAGGACCCACATGTTATCGTGATAGTGGAGTATCCTCTCAATGTCAATACAACATGTATGGTGAACCGGTATCCTCGTACGATAAGGGAGTACCATCTCCATCAATATAGGACCCACACTCTGATTTCATCAGAGTGTACCACCTATATGATAAGTACATAAAGTACGAGGACCCACACCATAGTACGATAGGGGAGTACCATCTCCATTGATAGAGGATACACACCCTAATTCAATAGGGGAGTACCGCCTCTATGACAAGTAGTTTGATGAACCTACAAGCTGAAATGGCAACAGAGTACCATCTCCATGGATAAAGGCCCCACACAATATCACGCCAGTAGAGTACCATCTTCATATCTGCTCAATGAGTATGGAGTACCCACACCCTAGTATGACACAAGAGTACCATATCCATTTATAGAGGTCCTAAACCCTGATACCATAAGGGAGTACCACCCATATTTGAACTCTTTGATGATCCTTCCTAATCACTGTTATCATCGAGCACCACCTAAAGAAGAATATTTTTTAGAAAATATTACATTGTATCTCAAAATACACTATGAATGATTTCATTATGTTCTATGAAGAAAAAAACTTAGGATTGGATACTCAAAATCCAAAATCTATGTCTAACTGAATGATATACATGTGATATTATTTTCCTCAACAAGAGGTACATGGAATGTAAATGAAAAACAAAGTATGGGGTCCCACTCTGATACATATCCTTGTCCTCTATGACACATGGATAGCTGTCCATGTTTCACTACACAATGTGGTAGAGTACTACATAACATTTATCAGCCATCCATGGCTGAGCCTGGTTCTCCTGGTCATGCTCGTGTCTATCGGGCCACATCCGTGCACCTAGTTGTGTTCTAGTACATGATATGTGACTATCCATGCTTGTGTCGGTGTACTCCAGGAGTACACACCAGGATTCCATCACTAATTTAAACAACATGTGGGGCCCCCAAATACTGTGTGATATTTAACTCACCTAAAACCCTAGTATTCATAGCTAGGGGCCACATGTCATGTGTTCTTCAAATGTCACAGTGTGTAGTAGGGTTTTTTCACAAAATTACATATCAATTGTGTTGATCCCATATCCTCCTATGGAATCAAAACATGCCTATATACTACCCAAAATCAATTGTTAATGCCTTCATTCCTTGAATCTGGCCCTCTAGTGGCTGAAAATCAGATTATGATTCTCCCGCATGGAGCCTTTACACATGTTCACATAACCCATTACCTCAGTGATTCCTTATCCATGGTAGAATCTCCTATATCTTACAAATAATCACAATCCACAACCAAATCATCAATCAGTTCATCACATGTAAATTATCCTGGAATCCAGTGCTTCGATTGAGCTTGATCCCTCTCGACAAAGTCCATCCATGGCTCCATGGGCCAACGATGAAGAATCGCTAAGAAAGATAGGGGAAAAGATAAAAAATGAAGTTAAAACAATTATTGGTTAAGAATTATTGGCCAATGAATATAAATTGAGGATAAATGGGGTGAGAAACATGGCATAATGGGGATAACATGAATACATAATGTAATTTTTATACATAAGCTCATGAAAAGTATATAAATTAGATGTAGATAAAATAAATAGAATATATCATGCCCAATATTTTAATTATAATGTGATAAATCCACAAATGAAGAGTCCTACCTAGATTCGAACTGATTATTGGTGAAGAAAAAGCTCATTAGTGATGGGGGAAGATCTGTTGTGTTTGTTGTTCCTTGGTTCACTTGGATCTGTAAGCTCATAATCATCTGATCTCAATTCACTAATTATTGGTGGTATATCCTTTTCTCAAAGATCCCAAGATTATGCAGCTAACCATAGAGATTCACCATAACAACATATTTATAGAGGATTTAATTTTGGGTTATTTAAATTAAATAATTATATTACTTAATTAGTTTAATTTAAATACACCTACCAATGGCCTCTTTATCCAAATGTCTGACAACAACCAACTTTAGGTCATGATTAGAGTAAATCGCATGATCCAGACATAACTGTGGTCTTATATTTTATTTTTGAGGATCCATTTAAGAGATATTATATTTTGTATAAAAAAATTATGTGTGATATAAAATATAATATAATATTCTTATAAAACTAACTATGGGATCACCGGGTCTTGAAATTGTGTGTTGTCTCAGCACCATGTTTTGAAAATAGTCCTTAATTTATTTAAAATTCATACAAGGAAAAAATGGTATCTACTTTATTCTCTCATTCAAGATTTTATTCTTCTAATAGAAAAATCTAAACAAACAAGTTGTGATATTGGGCCTCCATTTGGCTCTCCCACTTTGAGTAGCTCTCCAGCATGCTCCAATGCTTCCACAACACATGGACCAAAAGAATCGTTCATCCATGAAGGATCATATACTATTTATCCTCAATCACCATTGGGCTCTCTACAAAGGTGGATCCAACCTTGATGTAAAACTCACCCTAATTAATGAAATGCATGGGATCATGCACATATCTTCTCAACTGCGACACATCGAAGATGTCATGCACCCACATCAACTATGGGGATAAACCAAGGTGGTAGGAATCTTCGTTAACACTGCTAGATCTTGAAGGGAGATTAAAGAAGTTTAAGAAGAGTATTTTCACTACACCAATACTCACAGTAACTACAAGGGTATAATTTTTCATAGTATTCATAGATGCTTTGGAGAATGGATTCATTTATGTTTTAATGAAAAATGAAATGGTGATAGCCTATTCTTCAAGGAAGTTGAATGATCGTGAAAAAATACCCAACACATGATCTGAAGTTGGCTTAAATGATCTTTTCTTTGAATATATGGTAGTATTATCTCTTTGGGGAGAAGTGTGAAATATATACGGATAAAAAAATATTCAAGTATATATTCACATTGAAAGAGATGAATATGCACCGATGAATATGGTTATAGTTTATCAAGGTCCATAAATAATCAATTCACTACAATTCTAGGAAATAGAATAAAATGAAAGATTCTACAAGTAGAAATGATCCACTAATTTTATCATTGTTGAGAATTGAAAACGATCTTATTTTCTTAGATTTGGAAAGGATGTGCATGGGAATCATAAAGGGAGGAACATCATTAATCCTTTCACAAATTATTTCTCAACCATCCCTTATGAGAAGCATAAATTATTCTCAGAGAAATTATATTGGAATTAAAATGAATGTAAAAACTCTATGAAAAGTGAAATCCTTCGAGATCAATGTTAATGAACAAGGAGTTGTAATATTTGGGTCACGACTATGTGTACCATAAAATCCTAAGCTAAACAAGGATATATTGGATGATTCACATTGTTTGACTTTCTCCATCCATCTAGGAAGAAAAAAGGTGTATTGAGATCTTCAAGAGCACTATTTGTGGGACAATATGAATAAAGAGATCATATAATATACATCAAAGTACCTAGTGTGTTAGTAAGTGAAGCCTTAAAGACAAAAGTCCAAGGGGTTAATGAAACCATTACCCATACCTACATGGAAATGGGAAAAAAATCACCATGATATTTTGTAATAATCTTCTAAAGACATGAAGAAGAAATAATGTTATATGGGTTGAGGTAAATCATCTTACAAATATTACACACTACATTATAACTCAATAGGACTTCTCACTTGATAAAATTTCAAATATATACATTAGAGATGTGCCGAGGTTTCATGGAACACCACTATCTATTGTATCAAATTGAGATCCAAGATTTACCTATAAGTTCTGGAAGAGTATCCAACATGATCTAAATACATAGTTGAACTTCAGCACTAAATATCACCATTAAAATAATTTTCAATCTTAGCGGGCAGTCCAAAAACTCGAGGACAGGTTGAGGGAATACTAAATTGATTTCAAAGGAGGATGGGATCTAAATCAGCCTTTGTTCAAGTTCTCATACAATAATAGTTCCACTATAGCATCCAAATGGATCCCTATAAATCCCTTTATTAGAAGTGGTGAAAAACACATACATGTTGGGATGAAGTTAGGGAATAAAAACTGTTATGTCCTAAAATGGTCCCGGAAATTGTGGAAAATGTTAAGACCATTCAACATCACATCAAGGCTGCTCAGAGTCATCAAAAGAGCTATGTTGACAATCATTGAAGAAGACTATATTTTGATGTTAGAGATATGGTATTCCAATCCATATCTACATGGAAAAAAGTCTTGATATTTTGAATGAATGTAAATCTTAGTCCAAGAAAAATTGGCCCCTTTCAGATCCTTGATCACATCAGAGTGGTGTCCTATCAACTATCACTACCACCTAACCTATCTCAATTATAGTATGTATTCTCGGCATCCCTCCTGAGAAATTATATATCATACCCCTAACATTTACTCAATCCAATGTTAGTACCATTAGAGAATTATCTATCATATGATGAGTAGTTTGTGAAGATCTTAGATCATAGAGGCGAAGTTATATGAAAGAATACAGTGCACCTAGTCAAAGTGTTGCGGGGAAACCAAAAGATTGAAGAAGTGAAATGGGAACCATATGAAGTGATGAAATAGAGTTACCCTCATCTATTTAAGTGGGGAAATGAAAATTTTGAGGGTTAAATTTCTGAAGGGAGAAGAGTGTAACGACATGAACTTTTATAAATAAAATTACCATGGAATTTTAATTAAATTTCTTATTATGAATTATGGTTCTAGAAAACACATACACTTATTTGGTTTTATTATATCCAATCAGATTTAAGTGACTATTAAGAATCATTAGCATTGGTAGTATAGTTGTTTAATAGTGATCACATGATTTTTATAAATATAGGGCTTTACCAAATCTATTTGACACAGACCAAGGAAATTTTAATCTAAACTAGTAAGATTATACCCTATGAACTCAATTTTTTGGAGCTTTCAAGGGAGATAGCTAATGTGGCTCTATTTTTTCAAAATTTTGACAAATTTTTTTACCTTATTTTTAATGATTTAATTAATTATTTAATAACATTATACTAAATAATTTTACTTTTGAATTTTTATAATTAATTTTGTTAATTAATCATTTTTTATAATTAATTATGTATTTTTAGTAATCAAAATAATAATTTTAATCTTATTAAACTAATCAATTTTAATTATGAATTATTTAGTTTTATTAGTTTAAATCTTCTTGACTTTTTAAAAAGTTAATAACTATTATAAAAAAATATTCAATAGACGTAATTATATTTAATTAAGTTAGTCTTTATTTTAATATTTTATCTTTCAATTTATTATTATTAAAATATTTTAACTTTATTAATTAATATGTTTAGTCATCCTGCTAGTCATTTAAGTAAATAATATGTGTTTTTAATTAAATTAAGTAGTTTAATTTTTAATTTTATGTATTCAATTAATTAATTAATTAATTAATTATGTGTTTTTAAACATTAATTATATTATTTTATGTATGCAGTTTGATTATTTATTGGTTTTCAATTGGTTTTAGTCTACCAGTGAGGTTAACTATTAACAGTGGGGACCTATTGGGTCCCTGTTTCTCTTCATTTCTACTCACTTCTATGTTTTTATTATTTATTTAGTAATTCTAATTTAAGTCGTTCATAATATTAGTTTAACAAATATTCATTTTATAATTTATGTGTGTTTAGTTAATAATTTTAATGTTTTAAAGGTTAATAAAAATTCTTTCTTAACTAATGATGTTTAGAATTATTTTAATTAATTTTTTTAGTCTTTTTTATTTAGTTTACTTAAGTTTTAACATTATGTTTAATTTATGTGTTTTTTATTTTTTTAATGTCACCTTTAGCTTTTTATCAGTGACTCTTTTCTTTCTCTATTAAAGTCACCCCTACACATCACTATTACTTCACTATATCGATGACCTTCATTTTTATTTTACTAGTGACTCTTAATGAAGTGTATCAGTAACTCTTTAGTATTTATTTTATAATGGTGACCTTTTTCACCGTTACCATTTTGTATTGGTAACCTCCTCACAGTTAGTTTTAGTTTCAACAGTGACCCCCATGCTGTTGTTTCCCTTTTTTTATTAAGCAAACAGTGACATTTTTAATTTCAGTTGACTGGTAACCTTAATGTTTATTATCCATCAGTGCGTTTTTTATTTTATTCCTATTAGTGACCATTGTTTTCATTTAAAATAACAGTGAGATTTTGTTTTGAGTACCAGCGACCTTTTATTTTAAATTAACAGTGGTTTTTATCAATTCTCACAGTGACCTTTTTGTTTTTAAGATATTAGTATCCTTTCTTATAATTGTGACCTTTGCATCTCTTTTCCTCCTCACCATTACCCAATTTCTTTTACACCTCACCATTTTTCCTCACCATTTCACCCCTCTTTAACTAACTAATAACCCTCGCTCCCCTACCTCACCTTCCCTTCACCTCACTATTCTTTCTCCCCTTTCATCTCACTGCTTTCCTTCACTTTGCCTTTGCAACCATGCCACTGTAACTTTAATTTTTTTCGGTTTCACCAATTTTCTCACGCCACTCTGAATTTAGTTTCACATTCCCATCATTTATTCACGCATCAAAGTGGTTTCCCTTTCTTGGAACCATCCCTACCTTTGCATCGCCTCAATTTACACCTCACGGTCTCTTCCCCATATGTAGAGATGTTGAACCGAGGTCAATCCACTCTCCGCCGCACCCTCATTGTACAAGATCTATTCATGGAATTCTTGTCGCTGCTTTGTAGAAGGATTGTTTGTACTGTTTGAACCACGACACCACATGTGAAAAATCTTCCGCCCAAGGATGAAGCCAACCGTAGTCAGGAAGAATATGTTCTTCAATGATGATTTGGATAACTACTGTCAAAGACCATTAATCTGCTATTCGTCTGAATTTTTGGAAGAGGGTTTTACCATAATGATTTTTTTGATATCTTGAACTGGTTGAGAAGAGGAAGTATCGAGCATGGATTCATTCTATGCCGCAATTGTTGGTTTGGAGAAGAGGCGATTCCAGTGGAGCGAGGATGAAGTGATGCTGGTGTTAGAGGAAGAGGAGGTCGAGTCGCGGACCCAGAGGAGGAACATAGGAAGAAGAAACCCTTCCCCATGTTTGGGTTGCACCGATAATTGGGAGAGGGTTCATGAATAAAAAAATAAAAAACTAACAAAAAAAAACTAAATTAAAAACCTAAATTAAAAATAACTAAATGAAAATGTAAGACAATATTTATTGTAAATAAATAATCAATATAGAATAATTGACTTATAAAACCGAATTAATAAATTATTTAACCTAAATAAATATTTAAATTAAACTAATTAATCAGAATATCTAAATTAAATTTAACTTAATGTGGCATACTAAATAGTTATTTGTTAATAAAATTAATTACATAATAATAATTTACTTCGAAAATAAATAAACTAATCTAATTAACATTAATTAGTAAATAATTTAATTAATAAATAATAATAAACTTTTAAATTAACCTTGATAACTTTAATTAATAATAATTAATAACTTTATAAATACATCTTTTAACATATTTAATTAACTAATGACCTTAGATATTAATTTATTTCATTCTCATATTTTTTAATGATCTATGTGTTTTTCTTTTGTAGGTTCATTGAAGGGACTAAAACAAATCCACATTCATCTAACAAACCCAATGGGAGTTAGTTACGAGGGAAATTCCAGTACGACGTGCTTGTCACGAAAAAAGCACACAAGTGAGGTGCACAACTGGGGTATTTTTGAAGTCGATAGAATCATGCAGTGATGTGTAGCAGATGACAGATGGTATTTTAAGAAGAGAGAGCAACAAAATTTTGAAAAATGGGAGGGGGGACACTTTGATATTCATTCCAGGAACACATCATTTTGAGAGAAAAGACACCCGGGGAGCAACATGAGATCAGATATAGATCTAGGGGATCCTGAGAGTGGGGCATATCTTAGGGAGTTCTTTTCTCTTCTTGAACTTAAATTTTACAATATTCTATAATGGATTGTATTTAATTGCATAAATCAAGATGATCAAAGGATAAATTTTCTTTGCTTGAGAATTCAACTTTTCTAGTAAATATTTTAGACTTCTTTATTTACTATACATTTTTTAGAATCAACATCAATCAGTGGGGTTGATTAATGACTCTCTGTTCCGTTGCTTCACACCTAATTTTTTTTCTAAATTCATAAATTCAAGATTGACTAGAGAGGTTGTTCTCCAATGAATCATTTTCAAATCATTAATGTCTTTGACATTGGTAATTTACGATGAGTTTATTTCCAAATGTTTTCACATTATAATTGTTATGTAGTTTAACTGAATTTGGAGCGGGGAACTCCTAAAATCAGTGTATTGTGTGTTGAGTTTCCTGGTGAGGGAGACTTTTCACCTTTTCTCTTGAGGTATGATTCAATGAAGTGTAGTAAATAAGATGTCCTTTTAACCAGTAAATTTGGAATTCTCAGTATTACATTTGATCTGCTCCTTCGACCCCACTCCTTTATGTTTCTATTTTGTTCTCTTATGTTAGATTTATGGTAGTTATTAGTTTATTAGTTTACTAGTAAATGATTTTGTCTCTTGTCATCAGATTTTATCTTACTTCTTTCTTAAATAAAAGTACAAAAAAATGTAAAGTAAAAATAATTTAAAAGATGCACACTCACTTCACTACTGACAACAGTGGAGTTTAATAAAATTAAAACCGTAAGATTCAGTCATCTGTCTTCTCTGTGGATCGACCCTGCACCACTATGATATTGTAGGAGTAATAAATGTAATTTTTAGGGTTGTGATGACCTCCGGCCTCAACAAAATTTGGCACCGCTACCGGGGAAGGCACACACTGAGAATCTAATGTTTTAGTAAAAAAACATAAAAAAACACCTAAAAATTAATAATAACAAATCTATAAAAACAAATTTCAAAAAAAATGTAAACTAGAACCTACTGCTTTAGTTGTCCATTAAAATTATGCATCAACTGTGAAACTCTGTGTGTTTAATCTGAAAATTTAAAAAAATGGAATGTTTTGAAGGCTCAAACTACTACACTGGACCTTACTATATTTGTTATGGAGATTATGGACATAATGCTTGGCAGTGTGTCTATAACCAACCACAACAGAATTTTTACATTGAATAAAATGAAAAATATGAGTTTTTTCCAGACAACCTAGCTAAAATTGACATAATTGATTGTAATCTGGATGCTACGGTGGAACTAATTAATAATTGGTTAACTAAAACTCATGAAATTGAACTTAAGGATTATCAATAGCAAGATAAAAGACTAAAAAGATTGGAAAAAATGCTCTTGGAATTACAAAAAAGGGATAAAGAACAAGAATAATTTGAAGAAAAAGAAAAGGAAAATGTTTTTAAAAGATTAGAGATTCAAATTGAAGAAGAGAGTGATAGTGAAACTTAAAAGAATCAATTGTCTTTGAAAAATCTTATTTTGTTGGACCTAATTTGGAAATAACTGACTAAAAAATTCAAGAAAACAACATTGAAAATCCAATAAATAATTTTATTGGAGTTGAGTTGGTCAATTTTGAAACTGAATTAAAACAAATTAAAAAAGATAGTCCAATTCTTTTCCTCATGCCTTCTTTAGAGAAAAATCATTATTTTAGAAGTTTTGAGAATGAATTCACTCAGGTTGAAGTCAAAATTGAAACTGAAACCTTGAATATTAAAAATTATTCACCCGAAATTTCTGAAATTCTAAACAATGAGTCTGAACATAATGTTGGGTATACTTTGGAAGAGAACCTTAAGCTGGAAAACATAGAATATGAAATTTTTGAACTTGAACTGAACACTTCCCTTTAATATTTTGAACCTGTAAGACCAATAAATTCGGAAATGATGTTGGATGATGAGGATGAGGGAATAATATTTGAAGAATGACTAAATGATGAGTTCTCATTTACCTATTCTCATAGTAATGACTTTTCTGAAACTTTGTGCAATGAAATGGAAATCAGTGCTGGCCAACTTGAGGAGAATTGTTTTAATTTTAACATTATATAAACTGAATTTATTGAAACTAAATTGTACAATTCTTCTTCTAAAATTTAATTACAACACTCAAATGACATGGTTTTAGAAATTGAGCCTGTTGAACTTGAACATGAAAGATAAGTTGAGCACACACTTGAATTAACCAGAATTGATTTGTTAGAAGTAGTAGATGTTGAATGTTCATTCACTGATGAGGAACTTATGGAATAGATTTACAATATTGTTAAACCTGATTTTGTTATTGGTCAAATAAATTCTCTTCCCTGTTTGTAACTTTCATCCTCAACTGTGAATGGTGTTGAGCCTTATTTTGTTACTAATAATAGTCTAGAGGGGGAATCATACTTGAGTTCTATTGTACATGATTCTGTTAAGCTTGTTATTGAATCTCATTTTGAACATACTATTCAGTAATCAACCACAATCACCCTTGAATGTGAATCCTCGAGTGTTGAAGTTGAGAGATAAATCCATGAAAATAATGCCACACCCTATGAAGCACCTTGTACTATATTGTCCCATCATGTGAAATCAACTCTTGATAACTCTGAAACAATTTATATAAGAGGGTAGCATTAAGCTCACAACTATTAAAAGGTGTTTCTTAGGGATTTTTGTAGCTAATGAGAGTTTAGTTTTTGTTTTACTAAGTCTTGACTCCCACATAATTCAACTTTCTGTTAAAAATAATTGGGGGAAAAACATGTGGTGATTCTAATTAAGGAAACCACATCCACCTAGTGATTTCGGTTAGTTTCTAGATGAGTCTGGCTAGGGACTCTAAACCTAACACTACATGGGAGGCAACCCATGAGTTTTGATTTGTTAATAAAAAAAATTTAATTAAATAAAGTCTATCTGAAGACTTTAAATTCATTGCTTCATGGGAGTCAAACCATGTTCTTTTATTGTTTTCAATTTAATATTATTTTGTGTTGAATAAAGTGTTGCTTTGTTGCCTTATGTTGGATATGTCTCTGCTAGAAATTTTTGTTTCTTTATGATTTCCTTGTGTTTTTTCATTTGTTGCTGCTGTTTTCATTTAAGGAGTGGAATTCCCATGTTGAAGGAGTAATGAAAAAACCATTTAGGAAATTATCTTACTATTATTGTTTGTTTCATTTTTTTGCTCTTTAATGCTTTAGAAAAAATGATCTAATGCATATTTTGGTTTCTTGGAAAATTATTCTCACTGAAAAAATGCTGCTTGTTTTAGAAATTCTGCTACATATCTTCTGAAAATATTCTGCATATATTGCAATAAAAAACTTTTACTACTTGTCTCTATTTTGTTCTCTAAAATATGTATGTACATCGCTATTGGAAACTGAATTGCATTGTTATTAAAATCATTCCATAGCTTGAAACTAAGTGTGTGTGGGGGGGGAAGGGGGGGTACATACTGCTGGTATTTTGAATTCACTTTGGGTTGGGGTGTTTAACATGATCTTTGTATGCTTTATTGAATATCTAACTGAATAAATTTTTCTAAACTTGCTTACACCCAATAAATTGTGCACCCATAAGTTGCATTCCTTGTTGGAACTTTAATTGAAAATTTTTGTCACTAAACATCAATGTTAATGCATTTACATGATAATGAACCTTCTTATTATACATTATGGAAAACAAAATTTTTGAGCTTCATTGAGACATTTATACTTATCATAAATCTACTTAATTGAAAATCTGTTTTGAACCTTAATTGTCAAATTGTTTTTCTCCCTATTTAGAAATCAACTTCGGGGACAAGGTTATGTTTTAAGTGTGGGGGAGGGGGTCAATTCTTGACTATGTTAAACTATGCTTTATTTTGAGCCCATCAATTCCCAATTAAATTTCAAAATTCTTGTAAAAATAGATATTTTTTTTCAAAATTCTTGCATAATTTTAGGCTTTACAATGTACTCAATTGGGTCTTGCCTTAGTACAAGTTCCTTGCTGGTAGTAAGAACTTCTCTGAAACTGAAATTAATGATAATGGATGATTGATCAGTGATCTTACTTAGTGATTTGATGAAAATTTGGTTTAATCCCTACTTCTGAAAGTGATATTGGTACCCTTTTTAATGGATTTATGATCATAACCCTTGGAACAGGAAGTATGAATTGATATGAGGGGATTCATTTTCTTTTAATTATTAAAAGTAATTGCTTTAATGAGACAATGTAAATGGTTTCTATATACATATTTCGAAACTGGTGTAATTTGGGAATATGGGATCCCATGATGAGTCTCTAAGACCCTAGATGTTGGGTGTGTTTATTTTAACATTAAGCCCTCGGTACACTTTAAATAAGTGCATATTGCACAATGCTTAGCATAATGAAACATGGCTTTAGAAAAATAAATAAACTGTCTAGGGTCAAAAATGAGCTCATTAGGGTGAGGGGAATGATGAACACCAAATGAAGAAGGGGTCAATTGGTTTATATGGAAAGCATTTAGGTTGTATCAATGAGGTGATTCACAAAAATTTTAATTATTTTTGGAACCTAGGTGAAGAAGTCAAAGTAAAAAGTTCCTTGGTTAAGATCATAATTCCATTGATATTTTATCTTCTATCATTCTTGGATTTAGAACCTGAGATTGGATTGAAGTGAGTCATTATGTTGTATCACATTTGAGGCATGACATATTCTTTGATGGATGGTCATTGTGTTCTTGAATATCCTTGCATATTTGTTATAGGCAAGATTCATATGAGTAATTCATTTTCCAAAAGCCCAGTGTTATGTTTTGTCCTCTATTTTTGAGTGCTGGACATGTTACAGTGTGATCATAATCATTAATACCATACTTCTATTTTTCAAAGAAAATAAGACATGGGATTGTTTGAGGACAGACAATGCTTATGTGTGGGGGAATTTGTTGTGGCTCTATTTTTACATAATTTTGCCACATCTTTTTACTTGATTTTTAATGATTTAATTAATTATTTAATAACTTTATACTAAATAATTTTACTTTTTTATTTTTATAATTAATTTTGTTAATTAATCAATTTTTATAATTAATTATGAATTTTTAGTCATCAAAATAATAATTTTAATCTTATTAAACTAATCAATTTTAATTATGTCTTATTTAGTTTGATTAGTTTAAATCTGCTAGACTTTTTAATAAGTTAATATCTATTCTGAAAAATTATTCAATAGACCGAATTCTATTTAATTAAGTTAGTCTTTATTTTAATATTTTATCTTTAAATTTAGTTTCATTAAAATATTTCAACTTTATTAATTAATATGTTTAGTCTTCCAGCTAATCATTTAAGTAAATAATATGTGTTTTTAATTAAATTAAGTAGTTCACTTTTTAATTTTATGTATTCAATTAGTTAATTAATTAATTAATTAAGAGTTTTTAAACATTAATTATATTATTTTATTTATGAAGTTTGATTATTTATGTGTTTTCTTTTGGTTTTAGTCTACCGGTGAGGTTAACTATTAACAGTGATGACCTATTGGGTCACCGTTGCTCTTCATTTCTACTCTATACAATCTTGTAATTATTTATTTAGTAATTCCAATTTAAGTCATTCATAATATTAGTTTAACAATTATTCAGTTTATAATTTAAGTGTTGTCAGTTAATAATCTTAATGTTTTAAATGTTAATAAAAATTCAATATTAACTAATGGTGTTTAGCATTATTTTAATTAATTAATTATAGTCTTTTTATTTAGTTTACTTAAGTTTTAACTTTATGTTTAATTTATGTGTTTTTTATTTTTTAAGGACCCGATATCTTTTTATCGGTGACTCTTTTCTTTCGTTGTTACCGTTACCCCTGCACCTCACGGCTACTTCACTGTATCAGTGACCTTCATTTTTATTTTACCGGTGACCCTTAGTGATGTGTATTAGTAGATATTCAATTTTAATTTTGTAACAGTGACCTTTGTCACCATTACCCTTTAGTACCGGTAACCTCCTCACTGTTAGTTTTAATTTCAATAGCTACCCCCATGCTGTTGTTTCCTTTTTTTATTAAGCTAACAATGACCTTTTTAATTTTAGTCTACTGGGAACCTTAATTTTTATTATGCATCAAAGCGCTTTTTATTTTATTCCTATCAGTGACCTTTGTTTTATTTTAAACTAACGGTGAGATTTTGTTTTGAGTACCAGTGACCTTTTATTTTAAATTAACATTGGTTTTTATCAATTATAACGGTGAAATTTTTGTTTTTAAGCTATCGATAGCCTTTCTTCTAATGGTGACCTTCGCATCACTTTTCCTCCTCACCGTCACCCAATTTCTTTTACACCACACCGTGTTTCCTCACCGTTGCACACCTCTTTTACTCACTGATAGCCCTCACTCCCCTACCTCGCCTTCCCTTCACCTCACCATTCTTTCTCCCCTCTTGTCTCACTATTTCCCTTCACCGTGCCTTTGCAAACATGCCACTATAACTTCAACTTTTTGCGGTTTCACCAGTTTTCTCGCACTATCGTGAATTCATTTTCACTTTCCCATCATTTCTTCACGCATCAAAGTGGATTCCCTTTTTTGGAACTGTCCCTACCTTTGCCTCGCCTCCATTTACACCTCACGGTCTCTTCCGCACAACTAGAGAGTTTGAACCAAGGTCAATCCATTGCCCCCCACACCCTTTCTGTACAAGATCTATTCACGGATCCCTTTCCACTTCTTTGTAGAAGTATTGTTTGTGCTGTTTGAACCACGATGCCACAGGTGAATATTCTTCCACCCGGATGAAGCCAACCGTAGTCAGGAAGAATATTTTCGTCGAGGATGACTTGGATAACTACTACTGAAGACCATTAATCAGATATTCATCTAAATTTACTGATGAGGGTTTTACTTTAAAGATTTTTTGGATCTCCTGAACTGGTTTAGAAGAGTAGGAATCGAGTAGGGAGTCGTGATATGCCATGATTGAAGGTTTGGAGAATAGGCGATGCTAGTAGAGTGAGGATGAAGTGACTCCGATGTTGGAGAAAGAGGAGGCTGAGTCACCAACATGGAGAAGGTACAGAGGAAGAAGAAACCCTTCCCCTTGGTTGGGTTGTGCTAATAATTGGGGGAGGGTTAATACATAAAAAAACTAAAAACTAATTTAAGAAAAACTAAATTAAAAACCTAAATTAAAAAAAACTAAATTAAAATGTAAAAAAATATTAATTATAAATAAATAATCAATTTAGAATAAATTAATTATATAACCGAATTAATAAATTATTATACTTAAATAAATCATTAAATTAAACTAATTAATAATAATATCTAAATTAAATTTAACTGAATGTGTCATACTAAATAGTTATTTATTAATAAAATTAATTACATAATAATAATTTACTTCAGACTTAAATAAAATAATCTAATTAACATTATGTAGTAAATATTTTAATTTATAAATAATAATAAACTTTTAAAATAACACTGATAACTTTAGTTAATAACAATTAATAACTTTATAAATAAATATTTTAATATATTTAACAAACTAATGACCTTATATATTAATTTATTTCCATCTCATATTTTTTAATGTTCTGTGTGTTTTTCTTATGCAGGTTCATTAAAGGGACTAAAACACATCCACATTAATCTAACTAACCTAGAAGGAGTTAGTTATGACAGAAATTTTAGCGCGACATGCTTGTCGCCAAAAAATCACACATGTGTGGTGCACAACTGAGAGATTTTTGAAGTCGGTGGAAGCATGTAGCGACGTATAGCAGATGACAGATGGTATTTTACGCAAACAAAGCAGCGGAATTTAGAAAAATGGGGGGGGGGACACTCTGATATTCATTCCAAGAACACATCATTTTGAGAGCAAAGACTCATGGGGAGAAACATCAGAGAATATATGGATGCGAAGGAGCCCGAGAGGAGAGCATCACCGAGGGAGTTCTTTTCCCTTCTTGTACATAATTTTTACAATACTCTGTAATCGATTGTATTTTGTTTCTTAAATAAAGATGATCAAAGGATAAGTTTTCTTTGCTCGAGAATTCAATTTTGCTGGTAAATCTTTTAGACATTTTCATTTACTTTACATTTTTCAGAATCATGATCAATTTTCGAGGTTGATTAATGACTCTCTGTTCCATTTCTTCACACCTCAATTGTTTTCTAAATTCAAAAATTCAATATTGACTTGTGAGGTTGTTCTTTAATGTATCATTTTGGAAGCATTAATTTCTTTAACATTGGTAATTTACGGAGATTTTATTTCCAAATGTTATCATTTTATAATTGTCAAGCAGTTTAACTGAATTTGGAGTGGCGAACTCTTAAAATCAGTTTACTCTGTGTTGAGTTTATTGGCGAGGGAGACTTTTCACTTTTTCTCTTGAGGTATGATTCAATGAAGTGTAGTGAAGAATATATCCTTTAACCAATATATTTGGAATTCTCTAGTATTACATCTGATAAGCTCCTTCGACCTTGGTGCTTTATGTTTCTATTTTGTTCTCTTATGTTAGATTTGTGGTAGTTCTTAGTTTATTAGTATACTAGTAAATGGTTTAGTCTATTTTCATCATATTTTATCTTAATTATTGATTAAAGAAAAGTACAAAAAAATTGTAAAGTAAAAACAACTAAAAAGATGCACACTCGCTTCACTACTGACAATAGTGGAGTTTAATAAAATGAAAACCTTAAGACTCACTCATCTGTCTTCTCTATGGATTGACGCTACACCACTGTGCTAGTGTAGGAGTAAAAAATGTAATTTTGAGGGTCGTGACGACCTACGGCCTCATCAATAGCATTACTAGGATTTTCCCTTGACCGATCCCCATCTATGATCCAAAAACATAAGTATGAATGGAAATTTTTACAGGATAAGTTCATACTCATCGAGATCATGACCCATACCATGTACGCTGAACCACCCCATGTAAGTCTCACCGTTGTGCACCTTACACTTAGAGATTTTAGTGGTGTACTAAAGGTATATGTATCAATACTGTAGAAATATGAGTATGTACATTTTTATATAATTATTAATATATTTTAACCCTATTATTATTAGATTATAAATGTTTTTTATTTTGATACAACAATACAAAAATAGTATTTTGGGTAATATTCAAATTCAATTGTGGAATTTATTTTGGTCAATTAATGAATTTTTTAAATAATTAATATTTTCAGAAATTATTATTATGAAATATTTTTTACAAATATAAATAATCATATAATTTTTATGAAGTCATGTGTAATATTTATAAGGGTTTGGAATCTGTTATTGTCAAAAAACACTTCATTTCTCAATTAGTGTCAATTATTATTTTAAAAGTGAAAATACAAATGTTTTAAAAAATTATTTTAAAAAATGAATATTATTTTTTTAATCATAATATTGAAATTATCAAAGAGAGAATTTATCATAATTTTCTGAGACACTCAAATTTTCAGGTAAAAATTAAATACCGTATAACTTTATATTGTGTATTATGATATCATAATGAACTAAAAGTGATGTGATAAATACTATAAATTGTATAAAAACCAAAATAGGATTTTTATTTAAAATAATTTTATTTTTTATTTATTTTATTAATTTTACAAATCCTTTATTAATAAAAAAACCATTAATATATTTTATGGTTTTAAAATAATTTCTTAAAGTGTATGACTCACCTCCACATAACCATGGGTATTGTTTTATTATGTTCAGACCTTATCCTTATAGAATAATTAAAACCACTCCCATTTGGTGATAAATATGGAAAAATACCAAGGGAATGTTTTTAGTTTTGGTTATATTATTATATAGAATCCAAAACCTCTGTTTGAAAAATGATAAAGAATTCCCCACTCATTTCCTACATTAACCCACCCAAGCTCCCACTTATCTTCATTAAAAAACCTTAGATCATGTAACTAATATTCCCTAACCTCTATATAGTCATCAAAAGGTTCTCCCAATCTCTCAATAAGAACCTCCCATCCATTTGGAGTCTCACTATCATGGTAAGGGATCCTCGCCTTCTCTTCTTTATTCAAGTTTCTTTATTATCTTATGTATTCAAGTTCCAATTCCTAATTTTGGGATATGTCTTTCCATGTACCTATTACTACCCATTATTTTTAAAAATTATTATAAAACCTATTTTCTCTCATCAACCCATTTTATGAAAATTTATGTGATGTCGTTATGCTGCCAAAATTTCACCATGATTTTTCATGCAAAAAAGATGTGTAGTGAATACTATACTAATTTTTTTTCAAGGTTGTAAAACATCATGCACTTATAATTCATTGATTTGGTACATAAATTTATTTATTATGAACACCTTCATCGTAGAATAAAATATTATGATTAATGAATCCATGTTGTATGACCTATGAGGCACACTTATGCATGAAAATGAAATGAAAGTGATCGGTGAACCTGGAATTATATATCAGTATAATGCAATGGGTAATGTGTAGTCTCATGAGACATCATGTTGGTATAGGGAGTAATCCTAATTCCATTATGGTTGTTTTTCCACCATGTTGTCTTGGCGGTTTATCCTTGACCTATGTTTATGATGATGTGTTTATGTATTTTCCACATTTACCATGTTTCCTTTATGTTATCATGATGTCTCATTATACATGTTTATGATTCTCACACCTTTTATGCTAATTGGTATGCCTATTGTCTTACATGTATTACTTTATTCTTGTTTTCTATGTTTATTCCCTCACTAGGCTTTATATATCACCCCTTTCTTATGTATGTCCTCAGTTTATCCCATGCAGTGTTAAGTACAAACATGTTAAAGAAGTCTTCAATAAAGATGGTGTATTTTATATTTTAATTTATTAATGTAATGTAACTAATTCTCAACGACACTATACTTATCAATATTATGTGTTGTATTAACTATAAAATTATGTAATAAATCATTTATTATTGTTTAATAAAGAGAAGGGTTGTTGTATGACACATGCAGGAAAATCCCCTCTAGGAGTGAGTATATACATACCCAGTAGGACACCCTGAAAGTTGAAGGATGAAATAAATATGAGACATGATAGAAGTAGAAAGATCAATACATATTAAGAAAACCCTATATATATGTATATATATATTCTCATAAAAAATCCCATTCAAGATAGAAAAGGGGATCACCATCTCATAGCCAACCTCCAGACGATGAGTCTGCCTTTAGCTCTAAATGTCCATCAATGATGTACAACATATCACATGTCTATCTATAGAAGTCATATAGAGGAACCAAAACCTGTTGCTATAGGGGAGTACCATCTCCAAGTATAGAGGATTGACACCCTAGTACAAGAGGGGAGTATCATCTTTATGATAAGTAGTATGAAGGACCCCCATGCTATCATGACAACATTGTACCATCTCTATGTCTGTACAACAAGTAAGGAGGACCCAAACCCTAGTATGATAGGGGAATATCATCTCCATCGATAGAGGACTCTCACCCTCATTACATAGTAGATTTCCATATATATAATATGTATAGAATGTATGGAGGACCCAGAACCTCGTACGATAGGGGATTACCATGTCCATCGATAGAGGACCCGCGCTCTAATGCCGCAGGGGAGTACCACCTCTATGATAAGTAGTATGTAGAGACCACACACTGATATAGAAAATGAAAATCATCTCCACGTATAAAGGACCCACTCACTATCACTCCAGTGGAGTGTCGTCTCTATTTCTGCTCAACGAGTATATTGGACTCGCTTCCTAGTATGATAAGGCAGTACTATCTCCATATATATATAACTCACTCCCTAATGCCACTGGGTAGTACCACCTATATCTGAACTCTCTGATAATATTTCCTAATCTATTACCTCATCGAGAACTGCCTAAAGAAGTATCATTATCATAACATCTTGTATCGTCTCTCAAAAGACACTAAGAATGATATCATAATGTTCTATATGAAAAAATAATTAGGATAGGCTACTAAAAGGATAAAATTCAAGTCCAAAAAAGTATATTTGAGTAGTATAAGTTTCTTCCAAAGGAAGTACACGACGTGTAAGGGACCGACATGGAGTGTGGTCCTCCTCTGTAACATGGTCATTTCCTCTCTAGCACACAACTCATTGTCCATGTAGTGATACATTTTGTGTAAGAGCACTACACAACATTTCTCATCCACCTAGGTAAAAACTGTGTTCTCTATGTCATGCTTGTGTCCTTTGGGTTGTGTCTATATACCTTGTTGTGTGCTAGTACATGGCATGTGCCTTGCTGTGTTTATGTCCATGTACTCTCGGATTACACACCAGGCCACTAACACTTAGTCACATGGTGTATGGGCGACCCACATGGATTGTTATATTTAGCTCACAAAAAACCATAGTCATCGTAGCCCGGGGGCTGCACACCATGTTTTCTTTAGACTATATGACATGTAGTTGGGATTTTCACAAAACCCCAGATCCATAATAGGGATCATGGATCTTACTTATCTATTGAAACATGCCTATAGGCTACCCGAAATCGATGGGGAAGGCCTTATTTTGTAAAATAAAGCCCTCTGCTGGCTAGAAATCAGATTCTGATTATCCCGAATAAATCCCACACTCATTTTTCTATATCTAGACATCTCCCATTACCTCACCGAATTCTTGATCCATGATGTAATCTCCTATATCTTAAAAATATTCACAATACACCCCCAAATCCTCAATCCATTCATCGCATAAAAATCTTCCATGAGTCTTGGGGCTCGATCGAACTCAATCCGACTTGGAAAGATTGAACTGTGGCCCCATGGGTCAACAACAAAAAATCATGAAGAATTATGAGGGAAAAGTAGAAAAATGAAGGTTCAACAATCATTATGCAAACCTTCTTGAGAAAATAATATATATTTGGGATAACCATGGTAAAAAACATGGAACAATGAATATAAATTGAATAAAAAACAAAATTCTGATACACTAGTTGATGAAAAGAATGTCAGTCAATTGAATATCAATGAAATAGAATTGATAATTATAAAATTTTAATCATAAGGTGCGGAATCAAAAAATTAAAAGTCCTACCAATATTCATATCGATCATTTATGAAGAACATGGTTTCCAATGATGGGGGAAGATCTGTTGCGTTCATTGTGCCCTGGTTCACATGGATACTGAAGCTTGTCGTTGCCTGATATCAATTCTCCAACAATGGGTGGTAGATTGTCCTCTCAATGATCATAAGGTTATGTGACTAACACTGTAGGTTTTCCATAACATTTTATTAATAGAATTTTTATTTTTGGTTCATTTAAATTAAATAAATAAACAATTAAATTAATGTAATTTAAACGCACCTACCCACAGTCTCTTTATCTGAACATCTCATTCCGACCAACATTAGCTCATGCCTAGGGTAAATCCTACAGTCATAACTCATGAATTCTATCATATTATAAATTTTAGACTCTCTTTATGATATATATTTTTTTCTATGAAATTATGTGTGTGATATAAAATATATAATACATTTTTATAAAATTAATTTTGGACTCACCAAGACATGGAATTATGCACTATCTAAGTGCATGTATTTGAAAATATTCCTTTGTATATTTCAAATTCCTACAAGGAAAAAATAATGTCTCTATAGTTTTTTCTTTAAAAATGAAATTGAGCATATTTTCTAATGGGATGAAATGCCTTAAGGTGGTTTTGATTCTAAAATGGGCTTTCAAACATGGGAGTGGTAATGATTCATTATGAATATTTTGTGAAATGCCTTCAGGTTTGTTTTGAAATGGAAATAGATTTTCAAGCATGGAATTGGTAATTATTTTCATTGAATTTTTTTATAAATTTTGACCATGTTTTTAATGGGTTTTGAAAACTAGCACATTGGGAACCTCAGGTGCATCGGGAAATGGATATGTCACCTTAGTGTGTGTATTTCACCACTAGGGGTTTTCTATAAGTGCTCATTATATTGTTTCTATACAATGATTAGATTGATATCGATAGATTTTAGTGAGAATCAATATCGATTGGATCCATGTCTTTCCAAATTTAGGCTTCTTTTTGTGTATGAGTGCCTAGTCCCCTAAGCTGGATCCCAAATATTGTACCATTCCATTTATACTTGGTTTTAAACTTGAATGTATATTTCATGGTTGGCTACAAATTGGTTTATCATATGACGTATCAATGGGTGGTTTTGATTATGATCACATGATTTCTTACATACTTTTCGTATTCCTTGCTTGTGTCAATACGAAAGTCTCTTATGAAAAAAACCAAAAGATATCCTACAGAATGGTTTTATCTTATAACAATTATTTATAACTTAGATTTATTTTAAATTTTGAGCTAACATTTTCATGTAATTATAATTTAAATAGATTCATTGGTTTATCATATGGCGTATCCATGATGTGGTGTACCCTTAAATGTCGAAAATTCAACTTTGAGTTTCCATTACACAACCAAACTCCATCACATGACCCCTAAGCCCAGGAAAAATACATAGGAAAGGTTTGACCCATTACATGAGAATCCTATTACTATTAACATCCCATGTTGTAAAAAATTTGAATATTGAGGTTGGCTTAATATTTGACGTTTCTCTTTTTGGTTATTTGAGTCACCAATTGAAAACAAACTTCACCCTTCCTAATATGGAATTGAAGGATATTTTTACACTAATGACTGGTATTTAACCCTAAATTTCAAGGTTAAAAATTGAATTGGAAATAATTTATAAGACAAATCTCAAGAAAACTAAATTAAGTTCCATCAAGCAAGAAACACATTGAAAAATAGAATCCCAAATCATTATTTCTATTATTATTGAAGTAAAAAACCAATAAAAACCAATGATAATAATGAAGAGGATATTATTTTTCATACATTTTCAATTTTTTATAAAAATGATCTAAATTTTTCTAAAATTCATTTCAAATAAAAATTTTTGGGGATAATACTAAATTTTTTTTATAGAATTATTTATGATTCACTAGATTATTAAGGGGTTAGAGGAAATAAATTTTACTCTGTATGTACACTCTTTGGGTATTCATTAATTGTGAAGAGTTATTATAATATATACATTTACTTTATGATAGATGTGTGATCAATCCACTTATTGTGAGGAGCTTATGGTTGGGGATGAATCAAAGAAGAGTTGAGTAGGGATCAAAAAGATCCAAACAACTATAAACCCATATTTTTTTATTACACTATTATTTCATTCATTAAACGTTATACAATTATATTTAATTGTTTTTTAATCTTTTATTAGAATTATGCTAGACTTTCTAACCTAAATAATTTATAAAATTCTCCTGTCATATATTACTATAATATTTTAAAAAAATAAAATTATATTAAAATTAGTAATGGTAAAAATGATATAATGATAGAAAAATCATAAAATAATGATAAATAACGATTAAACTTCGGTTAGCCAATGAACATGTTTCATCCCGTCATGTGTGTTTTCCCTCAACATTTTTTCAACCTTCCACCTATCCTCTCATCCAGGCATTCTTCTCCCATGGATCCTTCCTTTGTCTTTGCCTACTTCCCAATATCCTCCCATGCCCTAGCCTCACAACCTCTAACTCCTAGCCTATTTTTCCCCAACTTCCTATATTCCAACATCCATCTTTTTCCTAGAGTTTCTTTCTTAGTACTTCCACTTTTCACCCCTCTAATCCCTCACACTACTCTCTTCTCATTTCCTTGATCTAAATTCCAGGGATTACTTCATGTTCACTCCTTAATTATTTCCTTCCTTTCATACTCCCTCATACATTCATTTTTAACCTTGAAACTGGACAATGCATCACATAAATTTCCTTTGGTATGTTTTACTGTTAATAATTGCTCCTCCATTGCTAAATATTCCAAACTAATTTTCATTTTTCTTATTCTTTGATTTCAGGTGAAATGAATAACTAGGTTAGTTTATCTTAAATTCTTCCACATTTCTCTAATTTAGTTACCACATTAAATTTCTTTATTTCATTCTCAAATTTCATTACTATACTCCCTACCAATTTCCCAATTCATATTTTTTGTTATGGTGAAAAAATATTATGATAAATTCTGAATTTTTATGCATTGCATGTACCAATTTTTGACAAATTATGATAAAGCATGGCTAATATTCCTAATTCTATAAATATTTTTTTTAAGTTTTTTAAATTCGGAGTTATTTTTTAATTTATTTAAATTTGTTCCCATTATAATATTTGTATTATAAGGATTCAATTATCATGTGAAATTATCATGTGTATTTTATCATCTAATTTGTGTATAATTTATTTCAATTTTATGTATCCACAATTCTTAAATCTTTTCTTCAATTCCATGGGAATATTCATATTTCTAAAATTCATACCATTTTTATGGTCAATGAGTGACCACTAAAGATGACTTGGTTAATAGTGACATGGTTAATCAGTATTCTACAATTAAAAGATTTCAATAAAAAGACTAAAATAATAATCTGTTTTTCTTTACATGTTTTCAATTAAATATTTTCAAGTTAATATTTTAACCATCCATAATTACTTAGCTACCATAACAAATCAATAATTATTATTTTAAAATTTTTACCCAATTTCAAACTATATTCTTATAACTATGAAATTTCACTAATTAATCTGGAGTCTTTTACACCATTACATGATTTTACACTATGGAATTTCAATGATACCACATATAACTATGTAGTTTCACTATGACTACACATAAAATTTAAATATACATTAAATATGTCTTATATTATATAACATGATTTGAAAAATACTATTGGAAAATTGATTCATTAGCCTTTGTAAAGTACATTTTCCAGTATTGTTATGTACTCTCAGTCCCAATGCATATGTATTATTTTTGTACCACTTCGAATCATTTACATTATTTCACATACTTAGTCATATTGTCCCACTAAATTTTGATTTGTTTATTTTACTGTGACCAACACTTCTACTTGAAATCATTTCACCTATTTCATATCTACTTTTGGTGTTATCATCATAGTGAATTGATTATTGTTCAAGTTCTGAAATATGAGTTCATATTTAATCTTAAATTTACATTTAAATGCAACATTATATTTTTTTCTATTTATGTTATATTTCATTAACATGTTCTGGAATTGTAATTCAATTAGATTTCCAGAAAACAATTTATACTACACAACCCTTTTTATAAGTTCTCTCTTACTGAGGTTATTCTTATCTCATATAAAAATTCTCTTTGATTCATTTACAATTTCATTTTATTCTAATTCATTTTCAAATTATTTAGTTTAAGAAATCTATAATTTTCAAGTTTAATTCTTCAAATTATTCTCTTATACACATTTTCATTTTATTTAAAATTTTCTTTTTATAGTTGGAAAGTATTTTGTTTCATATAAATTTTCACTTTTATGTAAAATAATATTGTATTCTACAAATTGATTACATTTTATAATATAATTTTATAAACCATAAATCTGAATAGTCTCCTTTTATTCATTATGGGATATAAATAAAATCATTCATTTATGTACCTTCATCGTTGAGAACCCTCTGACGTTTCACTCCATCATCATTCCCTCTTATCATTGGTTTCCCTGCATCACCATGCACCCTCTGATGCTTCACTCTATCTCCATCCCCTCTCATCATTGGTTTTGTCGATGCCATCATAAGGCCTTTTCTTCCATTCCATTGCATTAGTTTTTTTTATCAAATCAATTTATTTGTTGCCTGATGATTTCTACTTCATGTTGTTCTTTGGTGTTAAATTATTAATCAATACTAGGTTGTAGAGACACTATTTTACTTTCCCATTTACTTAAATAAGTTACAATCACTATAATATTCCATCACGATGAGTTCATGTAGGAGCCTTAGCAGTTCATTTGGTATTCTTCATTCCTCTATGTATGCATGTATGATGCATGTTTATTGGATATTTGTTTATCTTATGGTTTTCCAAGAGTCTCGTCCTTTCTACTAATTAATAGTTAAAGTTGTTTTGATACTATTTATGAAATCCTTTTTGGGTTCACTAACCATTGGTTATTATTTTCGATGTTTTTTAGATGATCGACATGCTTTAGATATAGAAAAGCATGCTAGAAATGTGATTTTCTCTTGTTAATTTGTTTGACTCCAAATATTTAACCATTGTATCCCACACACATGTTCAAACACACACAAATACATGTATACATAGATATATGGCCCTAGATTATATCCTATAATGAATCTTCATGAGATTCTTGTCCTCCACATCATATTTTGGGTTTTATTTTCTTTATTGTTGGGTGGTAGTGTATCATTTAGTTTATTACCTCAATGGTTTCATTTAATTTTCTATGAGTTTATGTGGACTTTTTTCATTAAATTTCCATGAGAAAATGGCCTATGCCCATTTTCATCACTTCTTTGAATTTTCTATTCTTAATACATATAAACCTTTAACAGAGGGTCTTGACGGTGACTACTGGATATTAATTTTCAATGAATCCACTAATAGTGATGATACACAGAAGTATAAAAGTGATATGAAAAATTTGGTTGATATCCCAAGCTCTTTATATTAATTCCAATTGTTTAAAACAAATATATAGGTTTCCAGTAAGTGTCATTTTATCACTGAGAGGGGGAGGGGGTGAATCAGTGATACTTTTTTCCTTCATGTTTCCTTGAAACAACCTTTACCACGAAATAATGATTTCATTCCTTGCTGAAAACAATTCAAACACACATCCATAAGAACATAATAATTTACAAGGATTTCTATTCAATAAGAATAGCTAGGTCCTCGGTATGGTTTGGAAATGATCCAATAAAACAAAATATTCTAGAAAAAATCCTTGGAATACAATGAGTAGAATATTACCTTTCACTCATGTAACACTTTTAAAATAATCTTATAGTGCATGTGCACCCTCTTAGAAATTATTGGGTAAAGGAATGTTTGTGTAACAATAAATTTTACCTGTTTTTCTTTTAGACTTCCAAAAATTTATTCTTTTGCGACAATTATCAATTTATTACCCAAAATCTAGTAAGAACCTCCCAAACATTGTAATGAAAAGCTCAGTCTTATTTTCCAATATGATCTTCCCACTCCTAATCTTCAGAACCGATCTTCCCACTATAATTATTCATATCCGATCTTCTAACTCTGATTATTTAGATTAGTTGTTCAAATCTAAATTCCCATTATGATAGATATGTCTTTGTCAAAATACTATTTTGATAATTTATAACACATCCTTCTGTTGGGAAAAAATCCCTCAAGGCATTATTGAAGTATTTTTGAGGTGATTGTGTTGGTTGACAAAGTAAACATCTGTGTTGTGATTGTTGAAAAAGAAAACCATGACATACAAATTTTTTGACAAAGGGGATTTCATGGTGGAATTTCGAGTTCAAAAGTAGTGGTCAATGATCCATGTTTGATTCAAGAACGTCAACAACAGAATGGATGATTTGGAGGCGGTACAAAAAGAACAGATATATGGTGGCACCGATTTCCAGTGTTTTCCAAATTTTTGGGCCTGAAAATCGACAAATGAAGAAAGTTGTTTTTGGAAAAGGTAATTGCACACCGTGTACTTGATGGCTTGAATACTTTTGCGAAATATGTTTTTGATGATCGTATCATTAAAATATGCCAAACGGATAAGGATCATGCATGTATTGGGTTGGTCGCGCAGGTGACTTGCGTGCCGAGAAAGGACTTGGGTGTCGGTGCCTAGGAGATATGGAAACTTTCATGCCTGTTGTTTTTTAAGATCATAAGATCAAGATTTGGCAAAGTAAGGAGGGTCGTGCATGTATTTTTTTTGGTCGCGCAAGTGTCTATGAGGACAGAAGACTTGCGCGCCGAAACATGCGCGCCGAGGGGTGACTTGGGTGGCATCGCGAAGGGTGTTCAAAATGCCAATAAATACTAGACCCCCCCCCCCTCATTTCTCAATGGATTTCAACACTTTGAAGATTCGGGGCTCCTATCAAGCAGGTGTGGTGGTTGCGCAAGTGGTGGTGTGTCGCGCAAGTGGGACTCCAGATTTGAAGAAGGGCGATTGTTGTTAGTTTCACACCAATATTAGTTTGGGCGTAAAGGGAAGTGAGCCGCACAGGATTGGAGTTGAAGAAGATTGTGTTGTTCAAGTGGTTGAGGATGACTTGCGCACCAGTTGTGACTTGCATGCCGATACTTTCCCGCCGGATTAGACTTGCGCACCAAGTAATGTTGATTCCCCGACAGTATTTTCATGCTGCGTGGAAGCTGGAATTTTTCCCGATACCTTCGGTGCAAAGAGATATTCATCTACGGGTGAAAGTTAGACTTCAATATAGAATCTACATAGACCGGAAGATGCATTCCTTCATTCAAATGAAGAGAACTACATGTCTATAAACTGTGAGTGGATCCTTTCTAAAGCAGTGAGCGAAGGAAGAGGAAGAAGGTGACCCTCTCCACTGGAAATGAGCCAGAGAGAGAGAAACAAGAAGTGCCCCTTGGGTAAGCAGTGAGATGACCCTAAACCTTGTAAAGGAAGTGAGCCTGGGACAGAGTGACTGTGCTCGAACCTTATAATCCATAGCTAGTGAAGTTTAGTGGAATTTGGTACGACCGGAAACATGTCGGCGTATGCTCCTTGGACATAGCCCTTAGTGGTGAACCCAGTAAAACTTTTGTGTCATGTGATTGTTTTAATTTCTATTTATATTGTGAAACAGGAAAGAGAGATAAGAGTGTTTTTCTTAACAGCGAAACAAGATCAGAACATGCTTTAATTTTCAATTTTTCATACCCTGATTCACCCCCTCTCAGGGTATTCATCCTTGTGGACCTAACAATTGGTATCAGAGGGAATGGTTGAAATTTTTTCTTCTCTCAATGGAGGTCACTAATCATAAATAGATTCCGATCTTCGACGAATGTAATTTTCAGATATGGAAGAATCGAATGCAACACTATTTCTGATCTTTGGGAATGGATGTGTTTTCAGCAGCTATGAATGGCATCACAACTGATATTAATAGTGGTTCATTATCGGAAGCTGAGCATAGAGAGTTGGATGCTGATGCAAAAGAAATCAATGCCTTAGGGGGAGCCCTTTCCAATCCCATCTACACAAAGGTGGTGTCATGCAAAATGTCACATGCCATGTGGGAAAAACTATTGAATACATATGAAGGAGATAAAAAGGTCAGAGAGGCAAAGAAGAAAGTGTTGTGGAATAAGTATGAATATCTAAAGATGAACCCAAATGATTCTATTGATTCATTAATTGATAGGGTAAAAAATGTTGTGGAAGATATGCGAGGACTTGGTGAAGTCATTGAATACATAAAGATCATAAAATGCATCTTGAGAAAGCTTCCACCTCGGTTCAATTTGAATGTTTCAGTACTAGAAGATAAAGATCCCAAAGAGATGACATTGGACAATTTTCACAGTACCTTGGCTGCATATGAGATGAGGAATGATGATAAAGGGGCTTTGGAAAAGGGGAAATCCAAAGAGATGACATTTAAGGCCATGAAGAAGCTCACCATTGAAGATTCTCAGGAAGAAGAAGAGACAGATGATATGATGTCATTCCTTTCTTCAAATCTTCAAAGAGGAAAAGGAATGTTTAAAGGGAAACATCTACTAGCATGCTTTCAATGTGGAAAGGTTGGTCATCTTACTGCAAGGTGCCCCAAAATGTTTCAAGATAACGGTAATGAGGATGGCGAAGTCAAAATTCCCAAGAAGAAGTATTCAACGTTTTTGAAAGGGAAGAAACAATTCGAGAGAAATTTCTTCAAGAAGAATAATCTTCTTTCACAAGAAATAGACAGTTCAGATGAGTCTGAGGATGAAGAGGTTGAGGAGCTTGAAAATTGTAAAGATCATGGACAAAATGCAATGGTGGCTGTTTTCGGTAGTACACATAAAATGGATGAAACCAACACTGATGAAGAAAAAGAAGAAATTCATGGTAGAGTTGACATGGATGCTGAATGAAAAGCAACTCTTGAAGAGATAAATATTTGGAGAGCAATAATAATGAAAACCAACAAGGTGGTACATGATGCCAAACTCTACATGCAACAGCAGGAAGACAAGAAGTATGATCTTGTAAAAGAAATGGAAAACCTTAAGTCTTCAAGGCCAGAGAGCATAGAAAAGGTTGATGATCCTAAGATCAATATTGAAGATCAGAAAATGGATATCGATGGATTGAATGAAAAATTGAAAGACCACGTCAAGTGTATTGAAGAGATTGAAGAGGAAGTTGTCAGTCTGCGGAGAAAAGTCAAAGACCAGGAAAAACCTTTGATTCCTAACACATTCCTGGTAGGACTGGTTATTACGAAGACTAAAAAGATGAAAAAGGAGCCTAGTAGTTCCGTAGGGAAGAAGCAGCAATTGAGCTCAGAAGTTAAGGCTGTTTCAGAGGTTAATTAGAAACAAAAATCTGTGACAATTGAAGCCAGACCGCAAGCACCAGTCCCTAGATTGAAGGTTGATTAAGGCAAAAAGCAGAATTAGAATATTCAAAGATCCCATGGGGAAACTCAAAGTGCTGAAGTACCACAAAGGAATACACCATATATCAGGTGTTATTGTTGTGGGAAGATGAGACATTTACAGTATGTGTGTTCTATAGCCAGGAGATATCGAAGGGAACAAGAACAGAGGTGGCAGCCAAATAGAGAACAGTTGTACAGAACATATTTCCAAGGACACTTTTTTTGGTGTGGAGGATTTGGATACATGGCTAGGTACCGTACTTCGACCATATAGGGAAATGAGCCAAAGAAGAATTAAAACATTTGCAAGAAGTAGATCAATAAACCCACAGGTGAGTTAAAAATACAGAATAGATTTGCGGCTTTGCAAGATGAAGCTAGTCCATTATACACTTAGAAAGAACAGAAGTATCAATCTATGTCGAGTGTGGAGGAAAATTTATGGACCAAGAAGAAGAAAGAAGAAAAGGAAGTAGTTGCGGAAATTTCCCTTAAAGCTTCAGATCATTCAGGAATATGGATCCTTGACAGTGGTTTCACAACCCATATGATAGGGAACAAGGATCTCATTACAGACATAAAATATGACAAAGAAAGAGTTTTCTAGTTTGGGAATGATGAAGGGATGAAGATTGTTGTTTTTGGAAAGGCTAAATTTGGGGGGAAAAATGAGATGTGCTGATGTCTTGGTAGTAGAGGGGCTTAGTCATAACCTACTAAGTGTCAGTCAATTATGTGACTTTGGGCACTGTATCCGATTTACCAAGAAGATGTGTGTTGTGAAAGCAAAAGATGGAGGAGTTTTTCTACAAGGAAAAGGGACAAAGGGAAATCATTACCTTATAAGTGGGGAAGAAGATATGTGCCTTTTATACAGAGAGGAAGAAAACTGGTTGTGGCATAAGCAACTTGGTCACCTATGTCAACCATCCATGGAAGATCTGGTAAAATGTGATACTGCTAGAGACCTTCCCAAACTATCACATGATCGTATTCATACATGTGATGCTTGCCAACAAGGGAAAATCATCAGAAATACATATAGGCCAAAGGAACAGAAATCAACCAGAGTGCTTGAATTGGTGCATGCTGATGTATGTGGACCAATCTCACCACGAGTCATAAATGGGCAAAGGTACTATGTCCTTTTCATTGATGATTATAACAGAATGGATTGGGTATTTGTCATTACCCATAAGACAAAAGTGTTTAGTTGTATCAATCAGTATATGAGGGAATCAGAAAGGTTGGTTGGGTAGAAAAGTTTGATGTTTCATTTAGATAACAGTATAGAATTCACAAACAGTCAAGTGGAAGACGATCTTGGGAAACACGGGATAAGTCATCATATTTCATCAGTAAGAACTCCCCAATAGAATGGAGCTGTTGAAAGGAGAAATCATATCATCAACAACATGGCCAAAACAATGCTTATTGAAAAGGACCTATTAGATAAATTTTGGAAGGAAGCAGTTTTGACATCGGTCTACATTTCGAATAGGTCTCTATTGTGTTCGAAGCAAGGAAAGACTCTGTATGAAATGTGGTATGGAAAGAAGACAACGTTGAAATACTTTCAAAAATTTGGAATAATGTGTTTCATTATCAACAAAGAAAATCACAGGAAGTTTGAGTCACGAGGAGATGAGGGAATATTCCTTGGCTACTCAGGAATAAGCAATGAATATAAATGTTTCAATAAATGGCTGGGAAAATTTGTTGAGAGGAATGACGTCACTATCGTTGAAAATGAACAGAATACTCAACCACGCAGTGAACGGTTTCCGAATGAAAGTGATGATGAGGTAAGCAACACAGGGGGAGTAGAAGTGGAAGAAGCTGACTTAGAAGAAGATATTGATGATGAGAAAGAGGAAACAAAGTCTGTGTATTCAAGGAAGCCAGAGTCAAGCAGAAATTGATAGGCAGAATATCATTGGTGATCAGACAGCTCTAGTTCAGACTCGAAGAATGTAATCATTACAGCAAACATCATTTTTATCTCAGGTGGAGTCGAAATGTTTTTCTGATGCAGTTGAAGATGAAAACTGGGTTCAGGCTATGAATGAAGATCTTGATGAAATTGAGAAGAACCAAACATGGGAGATTGTTTCGAGGCCAGCAGAAAAGAATGTCATCGGGAATAAATGGGTCTATCACAACAATATGAATGAATGTGGCACAATGATTCAAAACAAAGCATGGCTAGCGTGCAAGGGATACTCCCAAATACAGGGAATAGATGTTGATGAGATATTTTCCTCGGTTGCAAGGATGGAGATAATCAGATTATTTTTTGCCATAGTAGTGAAAAGAAAGTTCAAAGTGTTCCAGATGGATGTCAAATCCATGTTCTTGAATGGTGTTCTGGAATAGGAGGTGTATATTGAGCATCCAGATGGTTTTCTCATTCATGAGAATGAGAACAAAGTTTGCAGGGTGAAGAAGGCATTGTATGGGATGAAATAAGCACCAAGGGCATGGTACTCAAGGCCTGATCAGTACTTGAAGATACATGGTTTCCAACGTGGAGGAGTTAATTACAATCTCTATTTCAGCAATGATAGTAATCAAAATACGATGGTGTTGTTTTATTTCGATGACATAATTTTTGGAGGATCAGATGAAGCTCTGTGTAGAAAATTTTCCGAATTCATGAAAAATGAGTTTGAAATGTCAATGATTGGAGAGCTAATGTTTTTCCTTGGTCTACAGGTGACACAAGGAAGGAATGGAACATTCATTTCTCAATATAAATATGCCAAGGATGTTCTGAGATGGTTTTGAATGGAGAATTCCAAGGAAATGAAAACTCTGATTGTTACCTGGATGAAATTATCAAAAGATGAGGATGAAAAGGTAGTTAATATCATAGAATATAGGCAAATTATTGGAAGTTTATTGTACATGACCGCAATAAGGCCTGATATTGTTTTCAACACATGCCAAGTTGCAAGATATCAGAGTAATCCCAAGGAATACCAGATTCTTGCAGTGAAAAGAATAATTCGGTATATCAAGTGCACAATGGATTTCGGCTTGATATATAATGATAAATCTCAGACAGAGTTATTGGGATATACTGATGTAGACTGGGCCGATTCATTGGATGATAGAAAATCAATGTTAGGAGGTGCATTCTATCTTGTTGGATTATATATTTCTTGGATTATAAAGAAGGAATATTGCATTTCATTGAGCACCGTGGAAGCTGTGTATATTGTGGCCACTCAAGAATGCACACAATTATTGTGGATGAAGCAGCAGCTTAAAGATATGGATGTTGATGTGAAGTCTCCGATCGGAATCCAGTGCGATAACTCAAGTGCTATAAATATCTGCAAAATTCCCATCCATCACTCAAGGACAAAGCACATTCAGATAAAGTATCATTTTATCAAGCAGAAAGTTGAACAGGGAATCATGAAGTTGGAGTATGTGCCTACATAGATATTAGTTGCAGACATTCTGACAAAGGCATTATCAAAGGAAGCATTTGAAAGGCATCGACTGGCACTAGTATTTCAGTCGACTCCCCTCACTTAAAATAGTGTTGATGTTGCATACCCCCTCTCCCTGAGGTATGATGTGTCTTTTTCCCTAATGTGATGATATGTGTTCTCTACTCTATTACAGACTACAAAGGAGTGACCTTTGGGTTCGTTGACAAAGGGGGAGAAAATAGTGATTGTTCAAGGGGAAGACAACGTGGTTATTTGATAAATCATGAAAGAAACAGGGAGAAGATGACAGGTAGAGCAGCCAGATAGGGGGATTTGAAGCTAGTTGAATGTGCTTAGACAGATCAAAGAATAGAATGGTGGGGCATTTTAAATCTGATGATGCAAGAATTGATCGATCAAAGAATAGATATCACGGCAGCTGAGGATCGTGATAAAAGAAAATGAGTGGTGTTATAAGAATATATCCAACAATTGGTATCAGTTTGGCGAAAATTGGTATCAGTTTGGTTTCAACAATGGGTGTAAGAGATGAAGTGATTCATGGATGAACGTTTCATTTACTCTTGTTTCTCACGCTGGGCATTGCTCATGTGGGCTTAGAGTGCGTGTTGAGAAAATCCTTGATCGCTATCAGAATCACAAAAGGCGAATGGTGGGTGAAGAATTAATGATATATCTTTTTATGGAAAAGTTGTCAACAAAACAAAAGGGGGAGATTGTTGGGAAAAAATACCTCAAGGAATCATTAAAGTATTTTTGAGGTGATTGTGTTTATTGACAAAGTGAACATCTGTGTTGTGATTATTAACAAAGAAATCCACGACATACAAATTTGTTGACAAAGGGGATTTCATGGTGGAATGTCTAGTTCAAGAGCCGTGGACAAAGATCCATGTTTTATTCAAGAACGTCGATAAAGGAATGGATGATCTGGAGGCGGTACAAAAAAATAGATACAAGGTGGCGCCGTTTTCCAGTGTTTTCCAAATTTTTGGGCCTGAAAATCAACAAATGAAGAAAAGTGGTTTTGGAAAAGGGAATTGTGCACCGTGTACTTTATGAATTGAAAACTTGTGCGATATATGTATTTGATGATCATATCATCAAAATATGCCAAAGGGATAAGGATCACGCAAGTATTGGGTTGGTCGCACTGGTGACTTCCGTGCCGGGAAAGGACTTGCGCGCTGGAACCTAGGAGATATGGAAACTTTCCTCATATTGTTATTCAAGATCATAAGATCAAAATATATAAAATGAAAGAGGGTCGCACATGTATTTGGTTTGGTCGCGCATGTGTCTAAGAGGACAGAAGACTTGCGCGCTAAAACTTGCACGCCGAGGGATGACTTGCGCGGCGTCATGCAGGGTGTTCAAAATGACTATAAATATTGTACCACCCCTTCCCATTTCTCAACGGAGTTCAACACTTTGATGATTCAGAGCTCCCTTCGTGCAGGTGTGGTGGTCGTGCAAGTGGTGGTGTGTCACACAAGTGGGACCTGTGCGCCATATTTGAAGAAGGGTGATTGTTGTGAGTTGTGCACCAATATTGGTTTGGGCGTAAAGGGAAGTGAGTCGCGCAAGTTTGGGGTTGATGAATATTGTGTCACGCAAGTGGTTGAGGAAGACTTGCACGCCAGTGGTGACTTGCGCGCCGATACTTGTGCACCAGATTAGACTTGTGCACCAAGTAAGGTTGATTCCCCATTAGTATTTTCGTGCTGCGTGGAAGCTGGAAGTTTTCCCAATAACTTCGGTGCAAAGAGATATTCATCTACGGGTAAAAGTTGGACTTCAACAGAGCATCTACATGTAGAGGAAGATGCACTCCTTCATGCAAATGAAGATACCTATAGGTCTATAAACCTTGAGTGGATCTTTTCCAAAGCAGTGAGTGAAGAAAGAGGAAGAAGGTGATCCTCTCCACCCGCAGTGAGCCAGAGAGAGAGAAATAGGGAGTGACCCTTCGGTAAGTAGTGAGCTAACCCTAAACCTTGTAAAGGTAGTGAGCCTGGGACAAAGTGACAGTGCCCGAACCTTGTAATCCAAAGCTAGTGAAGTTTAGTGAAATTTGGTATGACCGACAACCAGTTGGTGTATGCTCCTTGGATGAAGCCCTTAGGGATGAACCATGTAAAATTGATGTGTCCTGTCCTTGATTTACTTTCTATTTATATTGTGAAATAGGAAAAAGAGAGAAGAGGGTTTTTCTTAACAACGAAACAAGACCAGAACGGGCTTTAATTTTAAATTTTTCATACCCTGATTCAACCCCCTCTCAGGGCATTCATCCTTGTGGATATAACACCTTCCGTAGTATGGATATCCCAATATGAAAATCCATATATGATTAACTATCCAGATACGGTGATCATCTGAATACAATGAAAAATATAATACGATAGTCAGCTAAATACGATGAATTCTTAATACGATGATCAGCTGAATAATTTTACAATTGTGACTCTTCTTTTTTCACTTATATGTCAAAACATCTTCGAATTAGATCAATATGAAAAACTTATTCTCTATGTAGAAAGTTGAAGTATCTCTCTCATCATTTTAACACTAAATCCATAGTTATTGAATTAATTAATTACTTTTTCCATTTATAGGTGACCCAATAGTTGTTTATGAGGGAATCCCAAAAAAATTCATGCTCAACCAAATTACCCAAAATCTCGATTTCCCTTGAATTTTGGGTGCATCTATGACTTCATCGACTATTATTGAATGATCTTGAATATTATTCAAATATTATCCCTTCTTCAATCTTTATTTTCAATTGTATGTTCAGATCTAATTTCTCAATCCGATTTTCTCAATTTGATTTCTTCAATATGAAGCTATATACTAATTACTGAAAAAAATTCATTGAATTTCAATCTCCCTCTTGACAACATATCCATCTATTTTCTTCATTGCTTCCCTTTATATATTTGAAAAGCATAAATTTTTCTTCATATCTTTATCTTGACCCAATTTAATGAAAAACAAAACAATTTAACCCCCTTTAAATGGTTAACTACATTGTTAATCTTATTTTTTTTCTTTTATTTACATTGATCAGTGTCAAGAAATTATTCCTCTAATTACGATGGCATACCGAGTCTAATAAGAAGTTTCTTTATTTTATGAATAAGATACCTTTAAAAACATAATTCTCTTTCCCCAATATAGTACTTCCTCATTCATTTGAATATGTTGAGAATGTGCTACTATAGTGTCTTAAAATTGAAAGTATTGTAAATTTCCAATCCTACAGTTACCTCTTTCTTTCCTTCTCAACTTGAATACGATTGTTCAGAATACAGTTTTCTTGAATACAATCTCCATAATCCTTTATTTTTTTTCATACATATCTAATTAATCTGAATATGATTGGAAGAATCTCTTTCTCTCTACCTTTCTTCCATCAAGGTTGCATCATAAGTTTCACAACTTACTTATGACTTATGAGAACTAAACGACTAGAAAATAATTATCACATTTATTTTGTCATAGTCATTTAGAATATGATTCTTCTATTATGATCAAACCATTCATACCAGATTCAATATGAATCCAATGACCATTTACTTCTAGAAATATTATTCCTTAAAATGATTGATCCTTTCATTTAGGATTTAGTGAAAATCTGATGATCCTTTTATTCCATCTAGATTCTCCCAAATACATTGGACCTTTTCAAGCGTTGTGAGACCGTTAATTTTGAATATGATTGCTAGTCCATATTTAAAAAAATAAGAAGTGATTTGATTTTTCCTTTTGTTTTAAAATTTTCTGACAAAAAAGATAACATTTGAATACAAGTATCTTCCTCAACCACTTGGTCCTAACAATCTCCCCTTTGGATTTTTATTTCAACAAAATTTAATAAACCAATAACCATTTTATCCTCAATAAATATATTTCATATCAGTAATTCTATGCCTATGTGGGATAACTCATTTTAGGAAACAAAAATTATTGACAACAAAACCATGTTTTCCAAAAGTAGTGATCATGAAAACCTTCTTTATCTTTAATTATTTACTTTTATTTATCATCTTATCTTCTTCATCTCTTTAACATTCCTAGAATAATTATTTTTTTCAAACAACCACTCTAACAAATAATTAGAATAGTTCACACATTTACAATGCTGAAATCAAAGCTTACCCGCAACTACCTCCTTTTTCATATATTAAAAAAGATAGATTTATGAAAAAATTCTACCACTTGACAATAGTATACAAATGTAAGATAAGTGATGTGATAGAAATAGATACCTCAACCTTGATGGGAAAGCGGTTGGACACTCATTTTCAACCTCAACTTATAAAATGATTCTTTCGATAATGGTTTTGTGAAAATGTCATCAACTTGTTCCAATATTTGAATATATTCCATCTTCAATTAATTCCTATCCAAATTATCTTTCATGAAATGATATTTGATATGAATATGTTTTGAATGAGAATGTTGAACCAGATTCTTGGTGAGATTAATTGTACTTTGATTTTCAAAACCCAAGAGAAAGGGAAACTTCAATTCAAAAATTAAGTTTTCTAATTGAGTTTTTATCCACATTAGTTGAGTATTGGATTGAGTGGAAGCAACGTACTCTACTTCAGTCATACTGAGAGTTAATTAATTCTATTTCTTTGAATGAAAACTAACACAGTTTTTCCCAGAAATAATGCTCCACTATATGTGGATCTTCTACCATTGACATTTCCTGCCCAATTTTCTTCTTAATACCCAAAATAATCAATACTATATGTGTTTACATACCTGATTTAATTTTTTTGTCCTTTTACGTATCTGAGTATCCCTTCTCCAGCAAATAAATGTAATTATTTGGATCGCTATAAAATATTTCACATAAGGAAAAAACATAACAATTTTAGGTCTTGAGGGAGTCAAATATAACACACTTCTAATTAGATTTTGAATTTTGTTTAACAAACTTATTCTCTATCTCCATCCTTAGACAACTTTGTTCCAACAGAAAATGGTGTGGAAATATTTTTTGACTATTCCATGAAAAACCTCTTTAGAAGTTCCTTATAATACAAATATTGTGAAGGAAAATGTGTTTCTTACCTTGTAGAATGTTCAATGAGAGAAATTATTTCATTTCCCCCAGTATGGACATCTTAAAAAACGTTTTCATTTCTTCTGTAAATATTTCCCCAGAACATTCATCATTCCCAAAAAAGATAATGTCATCAATATAAATAATTACGATGAGGGAATACTATTGATTATATATGATATAAATATTTCTTGAATCTACATTTATTGATTGTTTTCTCATTGCCCCATAAATATCAGAATGAATCATATCTAGGTGTTTTCTTGAACAAATATAAACTTTCTTATGCACTGATTTTGTAATCTTTCATTTCTGAAAAATAGTGTAAAACTGATACCTTCTTCTTGGAAAATTAGTAATTTCTTAGACACTATATATCTTTGATAACTATCTTATGTTTCTAGGACACATTTGTCCCATCCTATTATGCCAAAATTGATTAACTTCCCTCATTCTAATGTAACATGTGTTTTGTATTTCACCAATCTAAAAAAGTTTGCTTTTGTAGGTTGGTCCTTTGTAATAATCATTAAATCATCCTAAATTTTCACAAAAAAAATACATATTTACTAAAGGTAACTTTTTTACCCTCATCACAAAATTGTGAAACACTTATCAAATTGTGTTTCATCCCATCAATATAAAATTTTTACTTGAATTTCATCTTTTATTTCCCAACGATGGTTGATCCAACACCTTTGATTTTAAAAGACTCATTATTTCCAAATTTCATTATTCCTTCAATAAAGTATTTAAAATTATTAAAAAATTTAAAATAACCTATCATATGAGAAGAATACCCACTATTAAGAATCTAAGGTTTTCTCCTTTTGTATATTTTAATCCAATTTCAACAACAAAATATTTTTCTTCTTTATTTTCATTCTATACCTACAGTTTTTCTGAATTGTTAAGAAACATATGTTGTCATGGTAATAAAACAATAAATTATTTTTCAAGGTGTATAGGTTGATCACATATTTGAAAAATAGGTTCCAATGGTACAAACCTATTTTCAATCTTTACTCTAGCCTTTTCAGGTTTCCTCAAAACAACCTTCTCAAAATTCATTATTTGAGGAGATCAACTCGCCCTAAAAATTTACCTTCAATAACATGTGGGATAATAGAAATGTTTTTGGTTGAACCAACACCTATTTTTCCAATGTTTGAATCCTCCACAATACCAGTAATAGCCATAGATGGAGTATTTTCCTTTGAAACGTCCTCACAGACCGTAATTATGAATATGTTTCTCAACAACCTTCTGGTATATATTTTCTGAGCCATCACCCTTAACATTATCAATCAATGTATTCATTTTCTTTCCTCCTTTATTAGATCCAAAACTATTGGAAATATTTTTTGATTCATAGAATATTGAAACTTCTGAATTCCCAACTTTGTGGGTCTTCTCCACATAAATAACTTCCCCAACTTTCTTTTTTTAGAATCAATTCCATATTTCCTCTAAACCTATGATGGTTCCTTTTGTTGAAACTTCCCAGGTTTATCATTATGAGAACTTTCAGCAAATTTAGTGATAGAGTTTCTGAATCTTATACATTTCTCTTCATCTTTAGAGTGTTTTTGTTGGATAGGTTACAACTCTTCTTCTTTTTTCCTTCAGCTTAACCTTCAAAATCTCATTACGATTCTGTTCTTCCTTAAGATATATCTTCAGATCATTAATTTATTTTACCAATTTTACCTTTTCATCATCAAGTAATTTTTGATTTCTTTTTGAGGTATATTCATCTTTCAAAAAAAAATTCACTTTTTTTCTTTTTAATTTTTCTCAAACATTCTTTCAACTCTTCTTTAAAATAAATTTCAAGTTTAGTTTCTTATTCTTCTAAATTATTGCTTCTGAATTCATCACCATTAACTATTATAATAAATGTATTCTCAATAACATACTCATTTTTTTTTTGAAATTTAGGGTCACTATCTTCTTCTTCTTTAACATTAGATAAGACAATTCTTCTTTTGAATTTGAAGTATTTTTTATCTATACCTATAGAAAATGATTTCCCTTTATATCCTTATTTCTTACATTATCTTCTTGGATTTGTTTCATTTCTTCACTATCGTCTTCTTTATTTCTTTGAGAGAATTTGGCTGTAATGTTCCCAAAGGCTCCAAATTCAAAAAAAGGTAAGTTTACCTTTTTATTTCCATATACCTCTTTTAACATTTTAAGAAAATAAGAATAAAATTGCATCGATATTTTTACATACCTCATTTTGAGAATCATATTCTCCAACTTCATCTTTAATAAGATTTTTCTTTGACTTTTCTTTAATTGTAGCCTTGAAAGAAATTTCTCTATTATTTTTTGTCTTGATCTTCATAGCTTTATCCCTTCTAATTTCAAAAGTGATTAGAGTGTCATGAAAATCATCAAGAGATAATGTTTTGGGATCTCTTTCTTCCAATGAAGGTAACTTTGGCATCAAACATTTTGGGAAGGACTATCAATATTTTTTCAACAACTATAGAATCTTATAAATTTTCACTAGGATATCTGATAGTGATAAAAATTTCATTGAAATCATCATAAGTCAGCCTCTAAATTTGAAACTTTTATTTCATCAATTTTGTATTTCCTTTGTATACTATTTTTTCAATTTATACCATATACCTTTGGTTTTGGAAACATCTTTTACTATTAATAATTAAATTTAAGAAAGCGATGATAATATACCATTATTATCCCTTCTATCATTCTCAATATTCTTCTTATCAATAAATGTCAAAGGAACTTTATCATCAATAAGGGAAACCCAACTATTACAACTTCAAGAACATCATACCCATTAGACATAAGATAAGGAAACATTCTATCTTTCTAGATATGATAATTCATAGCATAAAAAATCATAATACATTTACTATTCACTAAATTCAAATTCCTCATCAGCAACGAATAAGTGAAGGAATCCTTTGGCTATGATACAACTTGTAAGTGGTTAGTTAGTGTAATTGTATTAGTGAGAGGGGGAGGGGGTGAATCATTAATATGTTTTTATCATATGTTTCCTTGAATCTACCTTCTCCTCCTATTAAAGATTTTATTCCTTACTGAAAACAATTCAAAAACACATTCATAGAAACAAAATATTTACAAGGTTCAATATTAAATAAGAATAGATATGTACTTGGTATGGTTTTTAAATGATCCAATACCACACCATCCACTAGAAAAAAATCCTTAGAATACAAAGAGTAGGATATGATATTTCATCATGTAGCACTTTGAAAATAATCCAATTGTGTTTGTGAACCCTCTTAGCATAAATAGGTAAAATCAATGTTTTTGTAACAAAAAATGATACCTGTTATTCTTTTCAACTTCCAAAAATGTATTCTTTTGAGAAAATTATTCAATTTCTTACCCGAAGGATGGTATGAACCTCCTAAACATCATAATAAAAAACTCAAGATGATTTCCTATTCTGATCTATCCACTCTGATTCATTAGATCTAATATTCCCACTTTGATTCTTCAGATCTGATATTCCCACTCCAATTCATCAAATCCAATCATCAAATATGAATTACCAATATGATTGATTTGACTTTTTCAGATTATGGTTGAGACAATTTAGAACACTTCCTTCATCAGTCTGGAAATCCCAATATGGAAATCCTGATCTTGTTATCTATCTAGATTCAGAGATCAGTCAAAAGGGAGTCATTCAGAATGATGTTTCGAATCTGGTTATTTTGAGAATGCTGGGTGTTTCTGGCAGGTGTAAGAAGCCAATTGTGATGAAATATATCTGGTGGATTTCTCCGATCTTTCTGGGTCTGAAGGTTAATGTGGATGGAGCAACTTCAGATTCACTGGGGCCTTCCGGATGTGGTGGTGTTTTCTGCACTTATTAGGGGTTTGTTAAAGGTTGTTTCCATTACTTTTTAGGAAATGGATTGGCTATTGAGGCGGATTTATGGGCTATGATCAAGGATATTTGGTATTTTAAATCTGATGATGCAAGAATTGATCGATCAAAGAATAGATATCACGGCAGCTGAGGATCGTGATAAAAGCAAATGAGTGGTGTTAGAAGAATATATCCAACAATTGGTATCAGTTTGGTGAAAATTGGTATCAGTTTGGTTTCAACAATTGGTGTAAGAGATGAAGTGATTCATGGATGAACGTTTCATTTACTCTTGTTTCTCACGCTGGGCATTGCTCATGTGGGCTTAGAGTGCGTGTTGAGAAAATCCTTGATCGCTATCAGAATCACAAAAGGCGAATGGTGGCTGAAGAATTAACGATATATCTTTTTATTGAAAATTTGTCAACAAAACAAAAGGGGGAGATTGTTGGGAAAAAATACCTCAAGGAATCATTAAAGTATTTTTGAGGTGATTGTGTTTATTGACAAAGTGAAAATCTGTGTTGTGATTGTTAACAAAGCAATCCACGACATACAAATTTGTTGACAAAGGGGATTTCATGGTGGAATGTCTAGTTCAAGAGCCGTGGTCAAAGATCCATGTTTGATTCAAGAACGTCGATAAAGGAATGGATGATCTGGAGGCGGTACAAAAAAATAGATACAAGGTGGCGCCGTTTTCCAGTGTTTTCCAAATTTTTGGGCCTGAAAATCAACAAATGAAGAAAAGTGGTTTTGGAAAAGGGAATTGTGCACCGTGTGCTGTATGAATTGAAAACTTGTGCGATATATGTATTTGATGATCATATCATCAAAATATGCCAAAGGGATAAGGATCAAGCAAGTATTGGGTTGGTCGCACTGGTGACTTCTGTGCTGAGAAAGGACTTGCACGCTGGAACCTAGGAGATATGGAAACTTCCCTCATATTGTTATTCAAGATCATAAGATCAAAATATATAAAATGAAAGAGGGTCGCACATGTATTTGGTTTGGTCGCGCATGTGTCTAAGAGGACAGAAGACTTGCGCGCTGAAACTTGCACGCCGAGGGTTGACTTGCGCGGCGTCGTGCAGGGTTTTCAAAATGCCTATAAATATTGTACCACCCCTTCCCATTTCTCAACGGAGTTCAACACTTTGATGATTCAGAGCTCCCTTCGTGCAGGTGTGGTGGTCGTGCAAGTGGTGGTGTGCCGCACAAGTGGGACTTGTGCGCCATATTTGAAGAAGGGTGATTGTTGTGAGTTGTGCACCAATATTGGTTTGGGCGTAAAGGGAAGTGAGTCGCGCAAGTTTGGGGTTGAAGAATATTGTGTCATGCAAGTGGTTGAGGAAGACTTGCACGCCAGTGGTGACTTGCGCGCCGATACTTGTGCACCAGATTAGACTTGTGCACCAAGTAAGGTTGATTCCCCATTAGTATTTTCGTACTGCGTGGAAGATGGAAGTTTTCCCAATAACTTCGGTGCAAAGAGATATTCATCTACGGGTAAAAGTTGGACTTCAACAGAGCATCTACATGTAGAGGAAGATGCACTCCTTCATGCAAATGAAGATACCTATAGGTCTATAAACCTTGAGTGGATCCTTTCCAAAGCAGTGAGTGAAGGAAGAGGAAGAAGGTGATCCTCTCCACCCGCAGTGAGCCAGAGAGAGAGAAATAGGGAGTGACCCTTCGGTAAGTAGTGAGCTAACCCTAAACCTTGTAAAGGTAGTGAGCTTGGGACAAAGTGAAAGTGCCCGAACCTTGTAATACAAAGCTAGTGAAGTTTAGTGAAATTTGGTATGACCGACAACCAGTTGGTGTATGCTCCTTGGATGAAGCCCTTAGGGATGAACCATGTAAAATTGATGTGTCCTGTTCTTTCTTTACTTTCTGTTTATATTGTGAAATAGGAAAAAGAGAGAAGAGGGTTTTTCTTAACAACGAAACAAGACCAGAACGGGCTTTAATTTTAAATTTTTCATACCCTGATTCAACCCCCTCTCAGGGCATTCATCCTTGTGGACATAACACCTTCCGTAGTATGGATATCCCAATATGAAAATCCATATATGATTAACTATACAGATACGGTGATCATCTGAATACAATGAAAAATATAATACGATAGTCAGCTAAATACGATGAATTCTTAATACGATGATCAGCTGAATAATTTTACAATCGTGACTCTTCTTTTTTCACTTATATGTCAAAACATCTTCAAATTAGATCAATATGAAAAACATATTCTCTATGTAGAAAGTTGAAGCATCTCTCTCATCATTTTAACACTAAATCCATAGTTATGGAATGAATTAATTACTTTTTCCATTTATAGGTGACCCAATAGTTGTTTATGAGGGAATCCCAAAAAAATTCATGCTCAACCAAATTACCCAAAATCTCGATTTCCCTTGAATTTTGGGTGCATCTATGACTTCATCGACTCTTCTTGAATGTTCTTGAATATTATTCAAATATTATCCCTTCTTCAATCTTTATTTTCAATTGTATGTTCAGATCTAATTTCTCAATCCGATTTTCTCAATTTGATTTCTTCAATATGAAGCTATATACTAATTACTGAAAAAAATTCATTGAATTTCAAGCTCCCTCTTGACAACATATCCATCTATTTTCTTCAGTGCTTCCCTTTATATATTTGAAAAGAATAACTTTTTCTTCATATCTTTAGCTTGACCCACTTTAATGAAAAACAAAACAATTTAACCCCCTTTAAATGGTTAACTACATTGTTAATCTTATTTTTTTTCTTTTATTTACATTGATCAGTGTCAAGAAATTATTCCTCTAATTACGATGGCATACCGAGTCTAATAAGAAGTTTCTTTATTTTATGAATAAGATACCTTTTAAAACATAATTCTCTTTCCCCAATATAGTACTTCCTCATTCATTTGAATATGTTGAGAATGTGCTATTATAGTGTCTTAAAATTGAAAGTATTGTAAATTTCCAATCCTACAGTTACCTCTTTCTTTCCTTCTCAACATGAATACGATTGTTCATAATACAGTTTTCTTGAATAAAATCTCCATAATCCTTTATTTTTTTTCATACATATCTAATTAATCTGAATATGATTGGAAGAATCTCTTTCTCTCTACCTTTCTTCCATCAAGGTTGCATCATAAGTTTCACAACTTACTTATGACTTATGAGAACTAAATGACTAGAAAATAATTATCACATTTATTTTGTCATAGTCATTTAGAATATGATTCTTCTATTATGATCAAACCATTCATACCAGATTCAATATGAATCCAACGACCATTTACTTCTAGAAATATTATTCCTTAAAATGATTGATCCTTTCATTTAGGATTTAGTGAAAATCTGATGATCCTTTTATTCCATCTAGATTCTCCCAAATACATTGGACCTTTTCAAGCGTTGTGAGACCGTTAATTTTGAATATGATTTCTAGTACATATTTAAAAAAATAAGAAGTGATTTGATTTTTCCTTTTGTTTTAAAATTTTCTGACAAAAAAGATAACAGTTGAATACAAGTATCTTCCTCAACCACTTGGTCCTAACAATCTCCCCTTTGGATTTTTATTTCAACAAAATTTAATAAACCAATAACCATTTTATCCTCAATAAATATATTTCATATCAGTAATTCTATGCCTATGTGGGATAACTCATTTTAGGAAACAAAAATTATTGACAACAAAACCATGTTTTCCAAAAGTAGTGAGCATGAAAACCTTATTTATCTTTAATTATTTACTTTTATTTATCATCTTATCTTCTTCATCTCTTTAACATTCCTAGAATAATTATTTTTTTCAAACAACCACTCTATCAAATAATTAGAATAGTTCACACATTTACAATGCTGAAATCAAAGCTTACCCGCAACTACCTCCGTTTTCATATATTAAAAAAGATAGATTTATGAAAAAATTCTACCACTTGACAATAGTATACAAATGTAAGATAAGTGATGTGATAAAAATAGATACCTCAACCTTGATGGGAAAGCGGTTGGACACTGATTTTCAACCTCAACTTATAAAATGATTCTTTCGATAATGGTTTTGTGAAAATGTCATCAACTTGTTCCAATATTTGAATATATTCCATCTTCAATTCATTCCTATCCAAATTATCTTTCATGAAATGATATTTGATATGAATATGTTTTGAATGAGAATGTTGAACCAGATTCTTGGTGAGATTAATTGTACTTTGATTTTCAAAACCCAAGAGAAAGGGAAACTTCAATTCAAAAATTAAGTTTTCTAATTGAGTTTTTATCCACATAAGTTGAGTATTGGACCAATTTTGTATTTCCTTTGTATACAATTTTTTCAATTTATACCATATACCTTTGGTTTTGGAAACATCTTTTACTATTAATAATTAAATTTAAGAAAGCGATGATAATATACCATTATTATCCCTTCTATCATTCTCAATATTCTTCTTATCAATAAATGTCAAAGGAACTTTATCATCAATAAGGGAAACCCAACTATTACAACTTCAAGAACATCATACCCATTAGACATAAGATAAGGAAACATTCTATCCTTCTAGATATGATAATTCATAGCATAAAAAATCATAATACATTTACTATTCACTAAATTCAAATTCCTCATCAGCAACGAATAAGTGAAGGAATCCTTTGGCTATGATACAACTTGTAAGTGGTTAGTTAGTGTAATTGTATTAGTGAGAGGGGGAGGGGTGAATCATTAATATGTTTTTATCATATGTTTCCTTGAATCTACCTTCTCCTCCTATTAAAGATTTTATTCCTTACTGAAAACAATTCAAAAACACATTCATAGAAACACAATATTTACAAGGTTCAATATTAAATAAGAATAGATACGTACTTGGTATGGTTTTTAAACGATCCAATACCACACCATCCACTAGAAAAAAATCCTTAGAATACAAAGAGTAGGATATGATATTTCATCATGTAGCACTTTGAAAATAATCCAATAGTGTTTGTGAACCCTCTTAGCATAAATAGGTAAAATCAATGTTTTTGTAACAAAAAATGATACCTGTTATTCTTTTCAACTTCCAAAAATGTATTCTTTTGAGACAATTATTCAATTTCTTACCCGAAGGATGGTATGAACCTCCTAAACATCATAATAAAAAACTCAAGATGATTTCCTATTCTGATCTATCCACTCTGATTCATTAGATCTAATATTCCCACTTTGATTCTTCAGATCTGATATTCCCACTCTAATTCATCAAATCCAATCATCAAATATGAATTCCCAATATGATTGATTTGACTTTTTCAGATTATGGTTGAGACAATTTAGAACACTTCCTTCATCAGTCTGGAAATCCCAATATGGAAATCCTGATCTTGTTATCTATCTAGATTCAGAGATCAGTCAAAAGGGAGTCATGCAGAATGATGTTTCGGATCTGGTTATTTTGAGAATGCTGGGTGTTTCTGGCAGGTGTAAGAAGCCAATTGTGATGAAATATATCTGGTGGATTCCTCTGATCTTTCTGTGTCTGAAGGTTAATGTGGATGGAGCAAATTCAGGTTCACTGGGGCCTTCCGGATGTGGTGGTGTTTTCTGCACTAATCAGGGGTTTGGTAAAGGTTGTTTCCATTTATTTTTCGGAAATGGATTGGCTATTGAGGCGGAGTTATGGGCTATGATCAAGGATATTTGGTATTCTTTTTATCATGGTTGGATGAACTTGTGGATGGAGTCTGATTCAACTCTGGCGGTTGATATTCTTCGAACACATTCAAGGAATGTCCCCTGGAAAATGCTTTCTGCTTGGGATGATTGTCTCAGGCTGTGGATTAGATTTGTTTTGTTGTCACTCATGTTTAAAGAGAGGCAAATCAGGTTGCTGATGCTTTGTTTAAGCATGTGATTGAGGAGGTTTGATATTTATGGTTCTTTGTCACACCAAACTTCTGTTGTGGTTTTGTTGATGCTGATGCGGGTGGTGATGTGTTTACACATCTTTTCTGAACCTATGTGTCTCCTCTTTTACTGTATTTACTATTTTTCTATATAAGCTTTTCTGGGAGTAGTCTTCCCTGCTCCTGAGTCTTCTGATTATGATGATCAACATAATAATGGTTCAATTTTTTCTCTTCTTCTTTCACTTCTTTGTTGACCTTATTCATCTTAGATTAGTACTAAAAAATTCTTCTCTGCCTAGAAATTTGGAGCTTCTTTATATTTATGTGAAAATTACATCGGTCATTAGATAAAGTACAAAGTACTTTCTCCTTTTATTGGCAACCAAAAAGTGGTTTTGGTGAGAATCCCAAAAACATTCCCACTCAATAAAATTACCCAAAATCTAGATTTCCCTTGAATTTAAGGTTCATTTATGACTTCAATAACTTTTCTTGAGTCTTCTTGAATCTTATTTAAACTTCATCTCTTATTTGTATTTTTTTTCAATAATAGTTTTGGATCTGATTTCTCAATCTGAGTTGATCAATCTGATTTCTTAAATACAAAGTTCTATTATAAATATTGAAAAACAATCATTGAATTTCAATCTCCCCCTAGACAACATATCTATCTATGTGCTTCATCTCTTCTCTTGATCCATTTTAAATGAACAACTTCTGCATTATTTATTTCTATTGACACACTTGATTGAAAAACAAAGAAATTGAACACCTAAAAAATGGTTTATTATTTTTGATCATATTCTTTTATTTTACTTTCATTGATCAGTCTCAAGAAATTCTTTATATTATTATGATGGAATAATGAGTCCGATAAATAGATTCATTGTTTTTAGAATACGATACCTTTTAAAACTTCAATCACTTTTCCCAATACATGAATTCCTCATGCCTTTGAATTTGTTGAGGATCAGATGCTATATTTAATTTCTTAGATTTGAATGTATTGTAACATCCCAATACTCTAGAAATTTTTTTCTTTCTTTCTCATCATGAAAACAATCCTTCAGAATAAAATTGGAATACATATGATCTCCAACACTCTTTATTATTTTCAGTCAGATTAGATTAATTTGAATACAATTAGAATCACCTCTCTCTCTTCATTTTTTCCATCAAGCCTGCATCATCAGTTTCACAACGTACATGTAATTTATGAGAACTATATGATAAAAAAATCACTATCACATTTATTTTATCATAGTCATGAAAACATTGATTCTCCCATTATGATCAAACCATTCATACCGGATTTATAATAAATCTGATGACCATTTACTTCCAGCAATATTCTTCCTCAAAATAATCGATCATTTCCATCCATATTCAATGCGAATATGATGATACTTTTCTTCCATACATTTGGTCTCAAATACGATGGAACTTTTCACACATTTTGAGTTTGATTCTTATGAATATGATGGCCAGTAAAAAGTTCAATAAATACAAAGAGATGTGATTTTTCATTTCTTTTTATGCTTCCTTGACAACAAAAGACAACATTTATATACAAACACCTTGCTCAACATCTTGTTCCTAACACAATACTATCCTAATTATCAACTTTTATGATAAATATATGTCTCGATAGTGAATATAAAGATGAAGATAAATCCAAATAAGTAGGTAAGTATTATATGGAAATAGATTTGAGTGTATGTTTTTCCTTTCATCGTACATCTTATAATGGGTTCATGGGGGAACATATCGCGTGGTGTAGTACTATGAAATTTCCTTTTATTATGGAAGATACCAACTTCTTGGGGTTATAAAATTCAACCCAAATAAATAATATTTCCTGGATGTGGCTCATTTTTTCAGTCATGGAATATAACACAAAACAAGTAATAAATATAACAATTGATAGATGATGAGCATAATTATCTTTCATGTTATGCATCTAATTGTTTACCAATCAACCCATGGATCTATTCATCCTATGTTGTTTTCATGTATAAATAATTGGGTAATCCTATAAGGTACATATTTTTTTCTATTAAAACTTAATCTATTGAAGTATGTTCATTTATAGACATGTTCAACAAATTGATTGTTGTTTATAAATAACTGGTATGGTATATGTTGATAATCTTGCATTAGATAAGTCAACTAAAGTAAAAAACAACACTTGTGGCTCGTTTTACTATTTATATCACACTTAAGGCCTCAAAACCTGACGGGGGTACTAGAATTTACAAAACTAATGTTTTTCATATTTTTGGAAAACCTCACATTTTGGTGGAATTTATGCCCATGGATTTACCTAACCATTTAATCAAAAAAAATTTGGGATTATATATTAAGATCCATTTGTTTCAAACCCTTCTTACAACTCAAAACATTATATTGTATGAAGGATGTGTGGTAGATTATTTTTTATTACCCTTGAATTTATTTTTCTTCATTATCTATTCGATGTGAGTTTTAATTTTAATTTAAAATAGTACATGGGTTGTTTTAAAAAATAAAAACTAGTATTTATTTTAAAATCGGACATGGTTAGCTTGGGTTGGGTAGGATGAGGCCCTATGTGAGATTTTTTTTACTGTAAAAAAATAGTTGAAATTTTAAATTTATATTAGAATAATTTTATAAAATACACATAATTACCAATATAAAAAATAATTTTATGACCTGAAAAAATTTCACCATAACTCATGATTCACTTAAACTAGGTTATCTTCTTTATGGCATAAATCATTTATTTTATATTTTTATATTATAAAATTAGGGATGAAATACTATATTTATTATATAATATATTTTAATTAAATAATTTGAATACTTTCTAAATAAAATAATTCATATGTTTTTTATTTTTTCTTTTAATTTTATATTTTTGAACAAATATAGGTCATTCATGATTATTGAATTTAAATGAAACTATTGAAAAACAAATGGCATGACTCATTCTATTTTTGTATGAAAATAATTATTCAAGATTTCTAGTCGTAATCCCAACTTCATCACAATAGTCCGTAACATATAGAATAGATCTCTCTTTAATAGTATTCAACTTAGGGGGGAACCATGCTCGTGAGTGTTCATTAGAACAACATTAGATTTTTTAGTGTTTTAGATTTTCTGAATAATTATGATCTTTGATAGGAAATTAAAGAATGAGAATGTATTCTCCGATTCTATAATATCTTATATAAGTTTAACTTTATGATTTAGTGCATTTAGAATGATGTCATTCCGACAGATAAAAAAGTTCAAAGAAAAGGTATATACTTAGCATCAAAATTTTCCACTTTCATTTCATATATTTTTCAAAGCGTAGTGGGTGAGAATAATATAGAAACTACTGAGAGACTACCTTGGCATCATGGACAAGGTATATTTTATCTAGAACATTCTCACTATGTGGTTTCAAGGGTATGATCATACCTTCATATAAGTAAGGGTGAACATTATGGTGTTTGTTGTAGGCTGTTTGACTATTTGGGAAGCCAAGAACAAGGGGAAGAACGGATGAAGAAGATGTTATAATAGTTATATGAAAGTTAAAGTGAGGTCACTCATCACAAATCTTGGTAGTTTTATTAAATTATGGGATAAGTCTTCATCGATTAAGAAGATTATTCCCCAATTATTTTCACCTCTTGGATGATGATAGTAATGTTATATAGGGTTAGTGGGTCTTCTGGAAGCCTCCCAATGTAGACATAAATCTCAAAATTTATGTCTCATGTGATCAGGGTATCATGATAGAAGGTGACATTGTTAGTGATATGAGGGGATCCATGATGATATCATTTTGCACCATCTATGTTCCAAGAAACTATTTTATAGCTGAAGGGCAATGAAAAATTATCTTCACTTGTGAATGTTATGAAACATTTTCCTAATAGTTGTGGAAAAAACATAGCTCTAGTGTTTTTCATCTTCTTGGTTATCTCTACACCCCCTTATCCATTCCCTATGAAATCGAAGCTTGTAAATATATTCTAAATTACTGGTAGATATTCTTCACCCATGCTGTGGTGGGAATAATATTTCTAGCATCCTCACTTCTAAATGAAAATATGGGAAAACCTCATCATATACTCAATTATAGAAACAAACTCAAATCTATTTACTTTTGTTGAAAAATCATACTACAAGAATTCTTTATTATATTGTCAATCTTGATGTAAAGTGAACGAGTGGAGATACATACAAAAGAGGTATAAATGATATAGAAAAAAAGATGTTTTGATGAAATATTTAGGCAATGCACCTTGAAAAAATTGATTTTACTTTTGATAATATGAAATATGAACATATTTATAAGGAATTTATGGGTGTAATACCACATTAGGTTGATAAAGATTGAATAATGAAAAAAGGGTCATTATTTTCAAAAGCTTAACCATTTATTTTACAAGTAATTTATTAATAGATGGAGTGACCATGTTTTCATGTATATAAAAAGCTGATTGAAATGTTTGTTTCATTATGTTAGATAATTAAAGATATAATCATGTTTTGATTCCTTATTTGAAAAATATGAATTTTCTTATAAAAAATTGTTCCATGATAGACTATTTTTTATTCTTTTTTTTCATGTATAAATTTTATAGTAAATGAAGGTTTAAAAAAATTGATGATGTTGATAATATTTGAAAAGGTACGAGGAATATGAATCCAATTTCCTATTAGAACATAAAAAATTTATAAAAAAGTGGGAAAAAGTTTAGTTAAATGTAATAAAGTTGTTCTGAGTTGATGGTTATACAATATATAATTACACTTATTTTATACTTGATAGGTCTATTCACATAAAATGAATTTCTATCTTTTATTGGTAATATGATCATAATTTTCATATATTTACACTTTCTAGTGATGGATGGGAGAAAGTGGATACAATTAAAAAGAGTTTTAAACCATTTTATAACATAACATATTTTCCATTACCAAAAATTGAACATCCTTATTTTAGGTTAATTTGAAATTTAATATTATCTTAGAATAAGTATGAAACAATACTACATATTTCATGGTTTATATGTCTTTGTACATGTTGAGAAAATTTCAATATATTTGGATGATTATATTTTGATAATTTCATTTGCTGTTATTTTAGATCCAAGGCTCAAACTAAGATTTATGGAGTATTTTTTTTAGTGAAATATATTATGCATTTGATATGTATTTTCATTTTGATAATGTTATTATCCATTCTAGTTGTATGAGTATTATAAATAAGACATTTTTACTTATAAAACTTCTCATGGTGTACAATTTGAATAGAATAAAAATAAATTGATTTGAAAAGTTAACATGGATTGGTCTGATGAATATGAAAAATTATTAAGTAAAACATTTATTACAGATATTAAAAAATAATATTTTTAGGTTTATCTAAAGAGACAAAAATCCATTATATATGTTAATTTTTTAATTTTAGATTATTTTGAGTAAAATTTCTATAAGGTGGCCTCAATTTTTTTGTTGAGAGCCCAACACCAACTTCACTCACTAGAAGAAAGGTCAACAAAACCACATTGGAAAAATTAGGATCGTAAAGGAATTATTATGAACATCAATGTATCAATTCTAAGAAGAATGAATCTCTTTAATCACCACACTGATTCACACTACTCTAGAACATTCATTCACTACTCACAAAACATTAAATCAAACATAAGAGAGGATAAAAGAGAGTAAAGACATAAGATTCTTTTCAAGGATCATACTTTGAGTCCTACAACCATGGATGAAGCACTCTGTCATTTCATTTCATTATAAATATAATATAACTATTCAATCGTCATGATTTTATAGCCACATAGATCACTAAAATCAATGATCGTACAACACATCAACATATAGTCCCACCCACCTTTATAGTTGGTTATAACCAATCATCTGATTACATCAACCATTGACATATAGAATGGTACATCTGTTGGGTTTAGTGACTTTTGATTCCCTATATCAATCCTCACATTGATTTCCTGTATTTGGTAAATCAAACACATCAACTTTATCCACCCATCTGACTTCAGGCTCAGTCCTCCATCCAGTGAACTGAAGAACCTTCTTCATAAAGCCCATCAGAAGATTTTCATCTTCTATTAAATATAATGAAAAACAAAATTCAAATGCTACAAATTCCTTTATCTGACAAGGACTACCTTCCAATTTCAATCCTTCCGATTTACTAAATTTGGGACATGAAGAGGCTTCATAATCCCAACACATACAAATTTGTCTTCCATTTTTTATGCATTATAATTTCTATAATGGAATATAAATCAGTTTTTAATTTATCAAAGATAATGAATAATCATTTAAATGATTCCATGCGGCATCCCACCGTTTTATTACATAGCTTTAAGTATCATTTTACATGCATATGATCTTATAACATTTAATGTCTTTGAAAAAAGGTACATAATACATGAAAACCTAAAAATTTATTCTATTCCACTTGAAATGATTACTATAGTTTCATCCTAAGTACATTTGTTTAATCTAATAACATGGGGACATACATCAAAGAAAATGGTGAGTAGTAGGCCCAATAAGGAAAAACAAGTGAAACAGTTTACTTATGATTTTGTGGACTATTAATAAGAACATGAAGAATATCATAAAAGGCTGAGAAATATAAAAAGAGGCATATCATAATAAATGGAACCAATTTCATAACATGTAAATGTGGATACAAAATTTAATTTATACATTTATTAGAATATCACCACGGTTTATCACTGAGGATTCATAAAAATGACTAAGGTTATTCACCAAGGTATCATAAAACATGTCATCTCTAGAGATTAAATTATTTACCAAATGAATTGGAGCGCTATCAGGGTGCACCCTTATTATTTATTAAATAATGTGAGACTCAAATATATTAATAAAAAATTTCATAAACAACCCATGGATAATAAAATAAATAGATTTCATATCAAATTCATGGTGTTTTAGAATGTTCTTAAAAACAAGATCCTTTTTTCATTTGAAACCCACAGAAAAGGAAGGCGGGTTTCATGTATGTTAATTCCCAAATTAATTAGATAATTTTGGAATATATGTAAATACCCCTAGAGAATAAAGTGGTTTGTTTATTTACAAAATAAAATAAAATAACTTCTTGATAAAAATAGAGAATTTTTGATATGGAAATCTGGCACCATAACGGATATAAAACATAGTTTCAGAAATCATTAAAAAGAGTAAGGATAGAGGTATCCCATTAATAAAAGACTCTAAAAAACTAATGGTATAGAAAAAATTGATATAAGAATATGGTATGGAAATTCAAGGACAAGCCACATAAAAAGAGAACTTGAATGGAAAAGAGGAGTTGATATTTCCCTTACCTTAAAGAGTGACTCCTAAAAAACAAAGATCGGCACCATGGGGGATTGAGGACACATTGAAAGGAATACTAGGGATTTAAAACTATCATAACTTAATGGTGGATGAGTTTTTAATGAAATTAAATGAATAAATTTGTGGATATTTATACAAAAAGTGAAGAAGTGTTTTTTATTAATTTTTAAGGACACCACAGTAGCGGTATTTGCAAAACCAAGATCATGGCCATGGGGTTTTCCCATGGTATTGTACACATGGTAAAAAATTTACATTATGTTGATCCAAAATATTCTACCATTATTTTATATGACACATCATATCATTAGGACATAGTTATGATGTCATTAAACACACTGAAACTCAAAACTGTATGTTTACTATTCACCGAAAATTTAACTATTTCAAAAAATCCCAAAAATTCACCCTAAACATTTTTTATATGTATAATTAAAAATTTAACTTTATTTTATTAAAATAATTTTCAATATATGATAATTTTAATTTTTGTGTTAAATCATCATTTACTTGAAAAATACCAATTCTAAAATTATAGCTGATTTTTAACACTTTGAATAATTTAATATGGGTCATAAAATTAAATTATAATCATTATAAAGAAAAATATTAATTTATGATTCTATTTTATGAAAATTTATTTTATTTTAAATCATTATATTAATTATAAATTTGTAAATAAAAAATTATGTTTTATTAAAATTCTAATACATAACTAATAATTTCTAAAACATTTATTTACTTATAATATGATATAATTATATCATATTACAATATAATATGTCTAAATTATATCTATACATCCTTAGGTGAGTTTACTATTCCATTTGTCATATTACTATTCATTGGTGTAACATTACTATTCCAAAGGGTGAGGTTACTATTCACTAAAAAAATTAAGTTAATATTATCAAACACTAAATATCTTACTAATTTCAACCATGTATGTTATTTTTTCAAAAATTAGTTGACAAATTAAACTATTTAAAGTATATTAATTATTTAAAAAAATAGAATTTTTAATTATTCATCAAAAATAAGAAACTTCATAGAAAATACTAAAAACTCACCCTCGATTAATTTTAAAATTTGAAATTAAAATATGATATTTATTTTACTATAATAGTTCTATATGTATGATAAATCTAAGAAAGGTACAATTTTTAACTATAAAAACAATTTATCAAAATTTTCTTATTAAACATATATTTTATAAATTAAAACTATTCTTTAAATATAAATGAAGAAATAAAAATTTTATTAAAACAATGGGATTAAAATTTAGGTGACTAAGGCCTTGACTCATAACCCCTTATAACACCTGCATATGACCTAATAGTATGGTGTGTGATAGTGATGGACTCTTGGGGAAACTTAGATAACATCACCTAAATTATAATCTCGACTAACTTAAATTTCTCCCATAGGTTATTTTGTTCAAGCTTAATATGTTGAAGCATAGTTTAGGCTTGGTCTAGAGTAAATCCCAGTGATGCTACCTCCTTCCCAAGCTCCAAAAAATGTGCTTCATAAAACATTATTCTACTGGACGAGGTTATCGTCTCTTCTTTCTATATTACTTAACCCTTATCATTTCTATTTATAACACTAATTGTAACATTAAAATTATTATTAAGACTATTGTTTCCAATAGTTATATTAACCGATGGTCATAATTGACCAAATGTTATATAATGGTTGAAACCCAATGTTCACATTTCAAATATACTCATTTCATTAATAAAAAGATATAATTTTGTTGTGAAAAATATAACAAACATTTTCACGAAACAATTATCATTAAAAATATTTGACTAGTTACATTCCATGTTAGAAAACCATACACACATTGATATGTTTAGAAGATTGTTATCATGTACAAGGACTCAAATCCGTCATTTTAAATGTAAAATTTACTTTATTTCTTCCATTAAAAACATATTAATTTATGTATAGAAGTTTTAAATATATCATGATTTATGTTATTAATAATGTTAGTGAAAGTTTCCTTCATGATTAAAATGATTAGGATTATTATATAAAATAATAATTAATTTAATATTGTTTTTATTCATTATTATTTAATATTGATAATGTAATTCCCCTAGATTGGGGTACACCTATGTTAATTGTCACAACCCACTCCCACCAAAGATACCACACTGAAAGGAGAGAGATAATGAACCTTGAGACCCACCTCTACCAGGCAAGGGGTTGGAAACTAGCATAGAGGGGATAAAATTATCATGTATGAGAGACATTACCCTCTACAATATAAATAGAATCTGGAGATAAGATGAATCAACCACATGAAATTCCCTGACATAAAATAAAATAAATATAAAAACTATCCCATAGTGAATGTTTAATAAAACAGATACAGATAAAAGTCTCCAAGGTAAATAACCAAAGTAAAGCTAAATCAACGACCCAACAACTATCCGAAGACTCGGGCTACTTATGTCTAACATGATCCATGTAGTCCTCTTAGAGACATTGAAATGGTTTCATATTTATAGGGTGAGCATACAAGTATACTCATTAGGAAAATGAAAGTCTCTCATGCACATGTGAGAAGAGAATACTAACGCACCCTTGATCAAATAGTTGAACCAAAGAACACCTATACATGTATACTAACCTATCCCAACCTCACCATGGATCACTGACCAAATAATACAACCAAGTATGATTACATAATATGAAGGATATCCATTAATGGCACCTCACACCACTTTCCCACTGATTAGCCTCTCACACATCCAAACAGTAAATGTATCGGTGCTCCCACCTTTCTATGTAACAACACAACACATTAAATCACATCCCACATGTAGATACCTGGGGAAAAAGATCACATAAAATATCACCCTAAGACATCTGGAAAAACACATGAAACTACCACCACAAATCAACGAATTTTTTTAAATATGTATGCAATTGAATGAAGAAGATGTGTCTGGAGGAATAATCCCGACTGTTCGCTGAAACACATAGCATCCATCTAAAGCTCACCTTGACACTGAATTCCAGAAATAATATTCCATTTAACCTACTCCATATAAATATATCTCACTATTTCAAATTTTAAATATTCATCCTTTGCTAACTATATTCGTATCTCTGCAGTTAGCTTTAGTTTTATTTCCCAATAAATTTTTTTCTCCATTTCTAACTAAATGTTCACTCGGTTTTGTTAACTATATTGTGTTGTTCTTCTCTTCCCAAATTCTTTATGTTCTTCAACCCCATTCTATAACATGATCTCTTAACTCCAATCTATTGATAACTAGCACAAGGGCTAGGTCCTCAGGAAAGATCGCAGAATCACCATATTCTTTATTTTTAATCCAAATCACATTCTTGATGAAATAGTAAAATAGGGAGAAGAAAATCCATGATATTCATCTTCTCCCTCCAATGAGCTGATTCATTCTAAAATCTATCAAATATTCTCTTCCTCCCTCTCTTAGTTCATAGTGAATACCAGTAGAGCATTATGAATTTAGGGATGAACAAAACATGATGGAGATGGGTGTTGAGATAGTGAATGCCTCAATTGAGTGTGTTTTTAGAATATTCATTGTAGCGGAGGTGGAACTATATTTATCTCGGGATTTCTATCTTCTATATTTTTAGAACCAAAATTTAGATATAGGATTTAAATGAAAGAATAATATTGACATTATTATTGGATGAGAACCAAAGGAAAATGTAGAATCTATCTAATTGACCATGGATCCAAACCCCTTTCACCCACTATTGTGTTTTCTATCATTTCATATGTTCCTATTTTTATTTAATAAAAAACCAATTTTTATTTCATAATTAATAAAACAAAAGAAAAATAAATAAGTTCTAAGATAGTGAGACTCGATACCCTTTCTCCTTTAGAGATGACTTGGGTTGGCCACATAGCTGCATTAGGAGTAGAAATTTTGTTTGACCATGACCAGTGATAGTTGAACACATCAACTTGGATCCATTGCTGAGGAGTAGAGTTGGAGTTCCTACTTTATTTGACTAATATATAAATATTATTTCCTTGTTTTTATATCTTTTCTAATTTTAATTTTTTGCTTTCTCTTTTTCTCAACATGGGATAAGAATTCCAGTGAAACAATTCTTTAATAAATTATCACCCATATGCCTAGTGTACATTCCCATAGGTATCCCATGATATGAATTTACAAAAGAAACACCAACAACCTTTGGTACGCACCAATGGGTGGGAGGATATAATCTCCTACATGAATATACCCAAAAACCATTAACAACACATTCCCTTGCACTATTAAAGTGATGAAGAAGTTACACCATATGAAATTCAGAGCTATTCATCTTTGTTGAAATATTTTCAAGGGAACTAAAAACTAGAGAAACATAAAGAAGTGGTTAAGGAATCCAAAGGTATATGAGCTACTATATCAACTTACCTTCAAAACTTGTGGAGAAAAGGAAGAAACAAGAAGCTTAAAAGCTATAACCCCTGATATTTTCCAAAAAAGACATCCAAGAAGAGGATGGAGATTTTTTAGAATCATAGGATCTTCCCTTGTTATTCCTTGATCACATCTACCCAGAGATAGTGTACCAGGTAAAGAAATAGAATGTAGAATCACTAGAGGGTGAAAATCTTTCAAACATTACTTTTTTATGATTTTATTGAAAATCAATTGTGATATAATTTCACACATTATATTAATGAAATAATAGAACTAGAAGAACTGATGAAGGCAATAAAATATGTTTAAGATAATAATGGAGTGATTGGTCATGAATTTGAAGAGAATATAGAATTTCCACTTTTTCTGTCATCCTCAAAATACACTTTCAATGAGGAATTATACCAATAAAATGATCAAAATACTGAATCTGATGAGGGAGTTACCATGAACTGGACTCAGTTCATGCTCACTTTTTTTAAAAAATAATTATCCCTTAATCTCCCTAATTTTAGTTTTAAAAACTCAATACCACTGATGCTTTCCCTGGATGCAGAAAAGGAAGAACCTGACATGGCCCTCCTTGAAGAGAAAATGGAACTTAAGATATTGGAAATTGAAGATGATGTTTCCATGGATGATGAGAATGATGATATGGATGAATATTAATTTGAAAATCTTCATGAGTTGACTTATGAAGAAAATTACATAAGATAAATGGATTCTCAAGATGAAGATGAATTCAGACTTGTGGTGAAGTGCTTACTCCTTCAACAATATACAAAACATCCACTAAGGGGAGGAACTATAAAACTAGAATACCCAGTGGCTATTTATCATGAGTAAATAGTGTAAACTAATGTTCATAAGGGGATATTCTTATTTAAACTCAAATTGGTTAAGTTTTAATCAAATTTAACTTTTTACTGACTCTCCTTTGGTTGTTTATGAAGCAGTACAAGTGTAGTTACAACAGGATGAAGAGAAAGACACAATCAACTTGGAACTACCCAAGGAAATCTAAATTTTGATCCTATCACACCCAAATTATGATATAAAACAAACTATTGAGGGGATGGACACACCACACATATGACATCCTATATATGGGGACCTCCATGAATATAGTTGATCTGCTTTGGATGGAACCACATGTGGTGGTTCTTATCACATAAGACCAGTCCCCCTATGAATTAGGGATAGCCAACAGACTATCTAGCTATGAAAAATCTAACTATAGAACCCATTGGGGTGAAAAACAATAATCTTCCACCTGTTTTCAATTTTTTACTTACTTTATAAAAAAATTATTTTTTTATTATTTTTTTGTTTTTAAAATTTTCCCTCGGTAGACAGTGAATAATAGGCTAACTCCACTATCCATAATGCACCCAAGGGAGAGAATAACTCAAACCTACTGGACAATAACCCACCAGGTTTAATCTATCTTTTTACAATATTAATTCTTTACATCTGTTGTGTATTCTACTTGACCTTTAAATGAGAAGTGTTGAATAAGTTTAGGGGAGTAATCCAAACCTACTAGAATAGTTTTTAGTATATATTTTTAGTTAATGTTTTAAAATCTATAAATAAATATGTTGGTCCTAGTAGGACACTCAAGAGGGGGATGAATTGAGTTACAATAAAAATTTCTGTATAAAACATTTATTAAAAATCCCCCAATTTAAAATAAATACACCCTAGATAACCAAAAGAGTAGTTTATAAAAGATTTGGTTCTTTGAAATATTTATCAAAGTGTGATTAGTTCTCAGTTAAAACAATATAGATTATTATTTTAACTTTTTTAAATCAATATAATAAAACAATTCTAATACAAACACTATCTAAGATTAACTATCATATTAAAGTATGGTTTTATTTAAATAAATACAAAATATATAAAACCAAACATGAAAGAACACAGTGGAATTTAAAACAAGAGGTTTAGTCTCAAGTAGATACTTTATCCTCTCCACATGGTGATCACCCACCACAATGTAGTTTATATAAATAACCTTTGAGGTACACCTTAGATTGGGGTAAATAATAGTATACACAACTGTCCAGGTCATCAGGACCGCTTCTACAGTTTTTGTGGCAGTGATAAAATAAAATTGGTCATGTAGAGACCTCTTACACTATTATCTATGGGTAGTGTAATGTGAAATAGATGGTTTATGTAGATATCTATGTATCTTATATTTTTTAATAGGTTTAATTGTTTTTTATAGAATAGAGATACACACAATGCTTGTAAATAGTTCACAAATATAGAAAAAAATATAGATAATAGAGTTATAAGGCTCTCTATGATTGTAAATGCAGCTTACAACTTCATAAAATTGTGTTGAAATGTAGCTTGATTTGACTTCTGGAAACATACACCAAAAAGAGTATCGTGAGAGGTTATGTCTTCTATTTTCTAGTGAATTTTTTGACTTGATCAATGTGTTCTTATCCTTTCTAGTTTGTTTCTAAAAAATATCTTCCATTTTTGTGTTCATAATAATATCTTTTTCTTTCAATAGTCGACAGTTCTTGTGTTTCTCTCAAGCACAAGAGTTCTCTGCACTTCTTAGCTTTTGGATCAGGTATTCACTTTATACATGGAAGCTGACAAGAATCATGATTTTGATTGGATCTAGGTACCATGTTCCTTGTACTTCACTCGGACATTGCATTAAATGTTTTTTACAAAATTAAGACAAACTCATTAATATAATAAGTGTACTATGTTTCACAAATATGATAGATATAAATTATTTTGAATTTAAATGACAAATTAATAATCGACAGGGTCTCTGAATGATAGGTCAAGAACGGTGTCTCAATAATGGTAGGTCATGAATGGAACTTTGATTTGAATGTGACTTAGCTATTTGTATCATATACCAGTAACTCATACTTAGTAAAAGTTATGATCCCATATATAAGTAGCTATATCAATAGCTCAATGCAACGATGACTCAATAGGATGGTGACTTAGGTAATGGTGTCTGGTCCTTCATTAGAATTATTCATCTGTGCTATTGGTGAGACAGTTGAATGTAAGACATATTATTGGTATGCCTATATCAACAATAGCGAATACATAGTCGATTTTCTTCCAATGGTGAGAAGTCCAATAGTGATTTCACCTTAATAGTGACTCAACCAGAACAGTGACTTATACTTAGTGAAAGTATGTCATCCTATATTTTGAAGTGAAATACTAACAGAATATATTTAGATGACAATTAAACATGAGAAAGAATAATTTTAAACATAATTTAACTTAATAAAGCATGATTTTTGATAATTGAAACTAGAGGAGGCCAAAAAAATAAAAGTATGTGCACTATTTTTAATGTGTATAGAAAAACAAAAAAATGTCAAAATATAAAAAAATCGTTTTCCTACTTGAAAATGTTTTGTAAATAACATTCTTCTTTTTTAAATCTATTTTTCATTTAAAGAAAACAACAAAACAAATAAAATCCAAAAAATAATTAATCTGTACAAATATAATATATGATTCTATTTCCATTAGAAAAACATAGTTATGTAAACAAAGTATTTTAAATATTCCTTTATAGAGTTTTTGTTTCTATTTTCACTATTTTATTGAACCTAAAATTTTCCTTATCTTTTTTGAATTTCCATGCTACAGTTGAGGGAATTCATTGGTTCTGATTTTGTAATAAGTAAGCGATTTCTGAGTGAATTATTCAATGTTTTATAGAAATTTGGTCTTAAAATTATGGGATGGAGTGTGAGTGAATAGAATTTTAGGTAATCAATTTGATAAATTCATGTCACTGGATTTGTATCTTGATCTAAGTAACATAAAATCTATGATAAAATTACCATAGGGATCCAACTTAATTGAAAATGAGATATGCCTTTTGAACCCCTAATACAGATGGATAATTAGAAACCCATAATGGATCTCTATGACAAGGGGAACTAGGTGTGTCACTATAATTAATCAAATCCATCAAAATAAGTTGTATTCATAGTTCTTTCCACACAATTATTGCTAGGAAAAATAAATTAAATAAAGGGCCCTTTTAAAAAATGAGTCTATTTAGGTGAGGGGAATATTGAACACATATAAATAGGGGAAATTAACTTATAGAACAATAATTTAAGTTATCTCAACTAATTGTAACATCAAGTCTTGGTTTAAGAAACTTAAGAAAGAGGGATGAATAGTTGTGCTTTTTTTAAATTTTTCTTCCACTCAACTCTAATTTGATCGACATTGGACCTAAAACCTTGGATTAAATTAATGTAAGGTGGTGACTTGATTCACATATTAGGCATGATAATTTTTCATATTGTAATAATATGTGCTTTTGGTTTTCTATGGATATTAAATTTAATCTTGTAAGGATGAATATATTTTTCTTTTATTTTCAAATAAATTGGAATTCAGTGATCAATTTGCTGGGAGTTCAATAGAGTAATTGTGGGGGAGTGATGCGGTCCCGAATTGTCCACATTTTTTTATCTATTATTCATTGAAAATACCCCCAATTAATTCTAATTCCCATGTAAAACAATAGTTTTTATGTGTTTTATTAATTCTGGACTTAATTCTTAAATGATCAAACTACAAGTATTATTGCTATATTCACCTCTGGAATTAATTTTTCAAATACATCCAGATAATTGAAATATATTGAAGGATAAAAATATAAATTTAATTGGGTTATAATTGTTTGAAATTTATTAAAATAAAATACTACACTTAAAAATATTATTGTGAAATTCTGGTGGGAAACCAATTTTAATGTCTAGGCGCAGTAAGGTGACAGCTCATGCGGAGCTAACCACACCCTGTTTCTTTCAATAATTGTCAATTGTTCTTTATTAGAGCTTTATTTTCACTATGTTTTTTTAATTGTATTGTGTTTTTATTTTGGTCCCCCATTATTGATTTTATTCTTTAATTCCCATGTTGTAATGTGATATTTTAACTATAAACTATAGAGAATTAACTCAAGGTCTTGGTCTCTAGGGGAGATCATAGAGGAACTCTATTCCTTGTTTATAATCTGAATCACATCCTTGATGAAGTTGTGAAATGGTGAGAAGTAGATCGATGAAGTTCATATCCTCTCTACAATGAGATGTTTCACTCTAATGTCTATTAAATCTTCTCTCCCTCCCTCTCTAGGTTCACAGTATATACCAGTGGAGCACTGTGGATTGAGGGATGAACAACACATGATGGAGCTGGGTGTTGAGATAATGAATGCCTCGACTGAGTTTGTTTACCAACTCTTCACTATAGACGAGGTATAACTTGATGTATCATGGTATAAATATATTATGTATGTTCATACCCAAAATTTAGATATAGGAGAGAAATGGAAGAATGATATTGAGACCATTTTTGGATGACAACCCTAAGAAAATTTAGAATCTTTGTGATTGAACCTTGATCCAAGCCCCTTTCACCCACTATTATGTCGTCTTTTGTTTCTTGTTTTCACATTTATATTTAATAAAAATCCAAAAAAACAACTTTGTATGCTTTCATAGTCAATAAAACAAAGGAGACATACATAAGTTCTCGGATTGTGAGACTCTCTACCCTTTCTCCTTGAGAGACGACCTTAGCCAGCTATTAGGATGCATTTGGAGTAGACATTTTTTTGACAACATCCCACAATATTCATACATATAATGGTATCTAACTTATAAATCCAAGGGTCTCCACCTATTATCAATATATTTCTTTTGATGGTCTTACACCACCCTCATCCTCTTCTTAACAAACTATATTTTCTCAATCGTGCTCTACAACAAATCAGAACTAAGAACTGTTGACTCCTTAACCATTTTCCATCACAATGATGATTGAAATAGTCTCTCATAAAATAACTCAAATGAGGACATTCTAATGGATAACTAGTAAATGCTGTTTTATATGAACTCAGTAAAATTTTTCTGTTGTTCCTATTTTCTTCCAATTTCCAAGACACAAGTTTTCAACATCTCCTCCAATTTCTGGATAGTCCTCTCCATCTTCCCACCTATCTAAGGGAGGAAAGCAATGTTAAAGAAGATATAGGATCCAAAATAATGATGAAATCTCATCTATAATCATGAGTTAAAATGAGGATCCTAATAAAATATTATGGTCATCGGTACCTCGTGAAGAATAAACACATCATTTGCATACCGCCTTGCCAAAACATCAACAACATTCGATTCATGGATTGCTAGAAAATGATCCGACTTCATCATTTGATCAAATATCACCCAAAATCTACCAAATCCTCCTAGAGATTGGGGTAACCCTATGATAAAATCAATCGATATGTCCTCCCATTTACACTAGGTAACATCCAAGGACCATAAATAACCATGAAGAACATGGTGCTCCACTTTCACCTGTAGACAAACTAGACACATCACCATAAACTCTACCACTGACTAATTATCATTGGCCACAAAATATTATTCCTCAATATATGATATATATTCATCACACAAGTATGTACCACTATGAGTGAGCTATGAAACTCATGTAAGAACCCCTCTTGCATTGCCCACGGAACAAACAACCTCGCCTAGAACAAAACCCAATTATGACTATCCTCTAACCATCCCTCAAGGAAGACCCCATACACAATATTATCATGAATCACCTCTACATATGTGTTCCCCAACTAATACTCTTACAGTTACTAAAAAAACAACTCCATGGTCATATGATAAGGGAAACTTTGAGAAATCCTCCCTATGAGTTCAAGATTCGTCACTGTAAACACTTCTATTACTTTCTAAACATCCACAGTCTCCTGAATCACATCTCCTTAGTAATTATGAATAAATGGATTGGAAAACAAATTCCCATTTACTTGGGTGTAAGAGATCTCAAATTCATAATCCTAAAGAATCACTATCTACCTCTGTTGTCATAGATTAAGATCTCGTTCAGTGAAAACATATTCTAGGCTCTTGTAGTACATAAAAACCACAAAATGGTCACTGATGCGATATTTATACACCAAATTTATCCCAAACACAATCACCACCATCACTATATCATTGGTTTCATAGATACTCTCATGGGGATGTAACTACCTATACCCATATGATACTGTTTCCCTATGCTGTATCAACACGTATCCCACTCCTAGACAAGACATGCCAAAAAAACTCAAACAACACACCCTCCATAGGAAACAGAAGAACTAGAGCACTAAATAAACCCTCCTTCAGTAAACTGAATTCTTACTGACACTAATTATTCCACACAAAATCCTGGACTTTCATGCTCAATGTTTTTAGTGAGCGACAAATAAAACAATCAGGCACAACCTTCTGATAATAGCCAACGAGACTAAGAAAATTGAAAACCTCTACCACATTATTGGGTGCTTCCCAAGAAACAACTACCCCAACCTTTGATTTTTCCACTGTCACACCCTACTACAACACCACATGTTTAAGTAAGTGAACCTATTACATCCCAAACATAAACTTTTACAACATCTTATTGATATAGTTATGTCTAAGGACCATCAAAACAACTCTAAGATGTTCAGCAGGCTCCTCCTCTAACTTCGAGTAAATAACAATATCATCAAAGAATACGATGACGAATTGGTCTAAGAACTCATGGAACATGGAGTTCATAAGCCCCATGAACATGGTTGGTTCATTCCTAACACCAAACATCATGACTACAAACTCAAAGTGACCATACCATCACTTGAAGGTAGACTTATGGATATCCTCATCCTTCACCCTAAAATGGTGATATATATATCACATAATGATCTTTGAGAACCAAAAAGCTCATATAAACTAGTCAAACTAATCATCAATACTCACGAGAGGGTAAAAGTTCTTTACCGTTACCCGATTCAAACTATGGTAGTATATACATATCCTAGAACTTTTATCTAACTTCTTGGATAACAACACTGGAGCACCCCACAGATACACACTGGGTTGAATAAAACCCCTATGCAACAGATCATCCACCTACAACCTCAACTCACATCACTTCGTAGGAACCATCCTATATGGAGCCATAGAAATCGAAGATGAATATGGTTGTAGATTTATCCTAAACATGAAATCATTTAATGGGAGTATTATAAGGACCTATAATAAAACATTACACAATATTGAGTTATGCCAAAAATTTTACTTTCTTTCACATTGATGATCTTTTTAGGTTTAGATTTTTAGAGAATTAGCCCATAACTCATTAATAACATAACCATAAAATACAAATTGGACACATTAGAATAGGATGAATTTTTCTAATAATCTAAAACTTTTAACATAAAGAATGATCTATTTTATTAAAACACTTTATAACATTGAACATTGATTCTTCCAATCCCTTACTCATCTTTATGTCATGTGAGAAACATTAAAAAATATGGGATAATAATAAAAATCTCAGTAATGGATATAAAAGAAGGAAACTCTTATTCCATTGATAAACATTAAAACGTATGATAACTTTATCAAAAATTAATAACTTTCACCCATAATAATTAGTAAATACTTTCCATTGAAAATAATCTCATTTCATACCTTTTTTGTAATCACAATATTACCAAAAAACCCATAGTAATCATAGAAAATAAATAAAGGTATCTTGGGATATCATTATACTTGTCATTATTATAAATGGAATAACCATATAATCTACATCCATACATTTAAATCTTATAAATTGAATATCCATATGGTCTAATTCCATACCCAATGCATTCGAGGGCTATCACGGACCCACCCTTCCTTGGTTTATCATGGAACCACCTGTGATTGGTTTATTGCGGATCCAACCATCAAATTTCCAAGTACAATTATATTATCCTAATTCATAAAAGATATAAATTATCAATATTTCACTCATAAAATTTCATTTTCAATCACAAGAAAAAATTTCATTATATTAAAATAATCTATCCATTTTTGAAACCCATTTTCAATAAAAAAATACCCCGAAAAGGGGGAAAATGGGTTTATTTTTCTTTTAAAAACATGAAGGATTATAGAGGAAACCAAATACCAAAGTTGAAATAAAAATTCCTTTATAATAATTTTATATCCATATAAATATATATGTAAAATAATATCACGAATATTAAAATGAATGAAAGGATTAAATCTTTAAACATTTAAAGCATCTCATACCACTTTGAACATTCAAATCCAAAACCTCATGAATGAATAACATTTAATAAAACATTAAATAAAATTATAATTGATATAATGTGTATATGTGGTGTAAAAGTGTCTTTATATACAATTTATAAAATAATAAAGGTGCATATGTTCATGAAATGTCTCAATGAAATGAGATTTAGATGAAATACCTTACCTTGGGTCTGACTTGTCACATGTGTCTTTATCTTCATAAATAATAAACATATTAATTATTTAATTTCTTAATAACCTTTTAAAAATTTATTATTATTTTTATTACATTTTTTTTGTAAAAGTACTTAAACAATTATGTTTACGTCGGGTGTTTTGACCATATTTGGGTTATGTGTCAAAAAAGTCTTTGGTAGGTCAAATATGGTTTAAGGGGTCATTATACAAACATATATAGAATAATAAATATTAAATAATTATAATATTTATATATAAATACAATTTTTAAAACCAATCATGGAATATGGTTTTTGAAAATGAACCAATGTTACAATCATGTTGACAGTAGGTCATACGTACGCACGAGTAACATTCCTATTTTTCAATGATCATTATTGGAAGATGGTAAGTAAAAATTTATCTTTAAAGAATGATAATTATATCAAATATATAATATTATTTAATCATATATACTGATTTATGGAACTATGGTTATGTAAAACAAACCACATTGCTTCAAGAAGGTGGTAGGCCACACGTCCATGAACGACATTATCACTTTTTCATTATGTGAATGGGTGATAAATAAAATGATATATAATGTTTTTAGAAAGGTAAATATTTCATTAATATGTTATATATTTCATTTATGTCACATATGTTTAATTATACCAATCCTTAATACATTACATGTAATGTGTGAATGTAGCACATCACTTTTAGGAGGCGGTAGTCCACACATCCACAAGAAAATTATCGTATTTACAGAAAATGGAAAGCATGAAGGTATGTGTATATAACAAGTAAATAAGTATGAATAAAAAATAAATATAATATATATTTATATATATATATTTTTCATCATAATTCACAACCAGGAAAGGTTGTAATGGAAAAACGAATGACATCATTACGCGGGGTGGTAGTTTACCGTACACAAACATGAATTTCATTACCAATTGCATGGAAGTGTGTGTAGTTTTAGGTATAACCCTTATAATAATAACATATTATTATATTTATGGTATTATGTTATTATATAATCATGAAATAATAAGAAATTAAGTTATTGGAGAAGGAAAAAGTGAAAAATGCAGGTTGATGAAAGTTACGTTTTCTTTAGGAAACTCCTTTTGGTTTGAACTAAAGAACTTATTGGTAGGATTTATGAAAAATTTTATGACTATAGGGTGAGGGTATGGATTTTTGGATCTTATTATGGTGTTTTTTTACTAATCCAAAATGGATTTATACGTATAAGGAGAGGGGGATGAGAGGAGGCCTTTTAAAAGTGGGGAAAAAGACACATTGGGTATTCATGAAAAGAATCGTGTGCTCCCAATGTGATAATTGTACCACAAAAGTTAAAAATTTTCCATTATATAAATTATAGTTTTCATGGTAGAAAAATGTCCCTTAAATTATTTTTAGACAAGTGTAGGGTCAGTTCTACACCTTATTTTTCTATTTTAGTCATTAATTCAGCTCATTTTTCCTTAATCACTATAATTAATTTTAATTACATTTTCAAATCATTTTGGTCAAAAACTAAGTTGAAATTATTTGAAATTATAAATTATTATTATTAAAAATATGTAATCCATTTTCCCAAATTCAAAACACAGAAGTTGTATAAATTAATTTAAAATTAATCTCGCAGATGAGATGTGATAAGAGGTTTTTAAAGTGAAAATTGTCAAGAGTTTAGTATGTTTTTATATCTAAATTAAATGTTAAATTGTTTCCTATGACATAAATTAGTTTGAATGATATAAAATTTATCTAATTATACATTAAAACCAATCAAAAACATCATTCAACTATATAAATAAATTTAATGAAAAAATAAAATTTGAACTAAAATTGAGTATTATTCACTATTTATCAAGATATGAATATTCTCAGAAAAATTCCAAAAATTCACCCAAAGTAAATTTTTATATTTTGATTTAAAAAAACAGAAGTTTATTTTATTATATAAAAATTATAATTTTCCAAATTTTTATTTAAAATAGGTGCACCATTAAAATGAAACAAAACTACCTTTTAAAAAATATAGAGCTTTTTTATGCTTAAAATTGGATTTATTATTACTTTAATCCTATAATATTTATTTTATTAATGTAAAAAAATTTAACAAACATGTGTAAAAATTATTTAGTAATTACTACTCTTTCCCACTAATACAATGTCTAGGCGACAACTACCACTTAAAACAATAAAATTAATAATATATTATTTTTCAATATAACTCACTCTTGCGTGCAATGTAATATTTTAGAGAAACTCATTGTTGTGTTTTAGGTATACTATCATATATAGAATAAAATTTTAAGGTAAAATTTCTATATTATTCATAATAATTAATAAATATGATAGGGACTTATTTTATCACTATTTGGGATGTTACATCCTTCCCCCTTTTGGAAATTACGTCCTCCTAATTTTTTTCACTTATCAAATAAGTGGGGATATTTTTCCATCATAGAATTTTTAGATTCCTATGTTAACTCTTCAACCATATATCTTTTTCCATAAAAGCTTAACCTGATGAATTACATTATCCCACAACACATTCTCTATGTAGTCATGAACCTGAACTCGTTAATCCTCATAGAAAAGATTCTCTCCCAACTAAACTACTTCAAGACTTAAAAAATGAGATGAATATATTGTATACATTCTTAACAGTGGAATTAGAAATACATTGTGTACCTAGTAAAATATCATAGGTAAGGAAACTAAGTTGGAAACTGATCCAATGACTAAAATTTAATTTAGTACCCAATGACTTCTGAAGTCCTTTAAAAAAATTGGAAGAGGACCTGTGATCATGGTCTGATACAATAAACATTGGAAATCCATGTAACCTAAAAATATATTTTAAATACACTCTATAAATAATATCTAATGTCATCATATCTCTAATGGGAAGAAAATGGGTATATTTTGTTAATTGATCAATAATAACCCAAATCGCATTACCACCTTGAGAAATCTTTGGCATTCCAACAATTAAATCCATTGATATATTTTCCAATTTCCACTCTGGTATTGGAAATGATTGATGATTCCCCTTTGGTAAATGTATTTATGCATTAAACTATTGATGAGTAAAACACTTAACTATAAATTTAGAAAAATCTATTTTTCATTCCATCCAACCAGTAATACTCCTGAAGGTATTTGTACATCATAGTGCTACCCCGATGAATGGAAAATAGGGAACTATGAGCTTCAATCAACAACTCTTTCCTCAAATATGAATCACAAGGCACACACAATATTTTTCCAAAACATAAAACACCTTATTCATCAATTTCAAACTCATGAAACATACAATTCATAATTGATTATAAATTGTCTTACAAATATTGATCCACCTTTTAAGCCATCTTAATTATTTATAACGATGTTTTATAACAACCCTGATCATTATTTCACACTGAAACAGAATTTATTACATATATTATTTACATGGTAAAACATAGAATATCAAGAGGTCTAGTGTCTTTTGGGATTAGTAACATTACATAACAACTTAAAACATGAAATATACATCTTTATTGAAAACAACGTTTACATGGCCACACACATTCCTTCGTATTTAGCATTGCATGGGATAACCTAAGGACATGCATAAAAAAGGGTGATCTATAAATCCAAGTAAGGGAGAAAACAAGTCATAACATGAATAAGACAATACATGTTATGAAATAGGAATATCAATGGAGCATAAGAGAAACATGAACAAAAAGACATGATATAGCACGATTATCATAAATTGGAAAAGTGGTAACAACGTTTATCATGATATTGGCATGAGAAAAGGATAATTTCAGAAGTACAATGAGTAAAAAATAATTTCACTTAAGTTAGCATGTGTAAAACCTCATTGCAATTGATGTATCAGGATACTAATCATTACCCAATGCATTGGAGCGCTATCAGGGTGCACCCGTCTTAATCATTTCATTTCATGCAAAAGTGTGCCACATAGATCATATAAAATTGATTCATTAAACATCATTATTTATTAAACGATAATGTAATGTGTAATTAATACATGAAACTCTATAATAAATAATTAAATGTGAATGAAGGTTAAAAACCTTGATAGAGAAATGGGATCCGTATTCACTACACAATTACTGTGGCTTGTAAAATCGTTGTGCAATTTCAATAGCATAACGACCTAACATAAGAATTCATAAAAATGGTTGATGAGATATAAAGGGATATCTCATCATATGTACATGAAATGGTCAGTAATTGGGTTCTATAGATTCATGTCCGAACATATGTAGTGGAATTTAGATTAATAATATAAAAGAATTAATTAAATGTAATTTGGGAGAGGGAAATCCCTTATGGAATTTCCGCATGGTAATAGGTGTACATGGGAGGCATTATTGAGAGATAGAGGGGTCTATAATCATTCAAAAATAAGGTGGGAATTATGGGAGAGGTTAAAAATTATACCCCAACATTTTTAATTGAAAACAAAAGGGTATAACAATATAATGAAATTTGGACAAAAATGAGAAAGGAAGAAATCCCTTACTGGGAAGTGTGATCCCAAAGGCTTGGGAGAGTCTTGAGAGTGGCTTCTTGGGAGATAGGGGTACCTTAGGAGAATTATTGAGAGAGGAAGTCAGGGGTTGATAAAGATCCAAATGGTTTGAGTGAAGAGGAATAGGAGATTGCGTGGGTTTATATGGGAAATGATAGAGAATTATTTATTATTTAGGTTTTTGGCACTACACATTAAACTAATTCAAACCTAAAACCATCCCATGGTTTTTGACCATGTTTTTCTGTAAAATCGGAGTACAAAAATTATTTTATAAGTAAAATGGCCGAACTTATTAAAATATTAGGATTGGTTATGTAGAGGTGATCACACTCTCATGGAAATCATTTTTAAATGTTAAAATGTTTTATAAGTCTAGGAGGGTTCACTAAGGCTTTGTTAAATTAATAAAACAAATCTAAAATTGAATTATTTTTAATATAAAACATATATTGGTCAAAAAAAAATTATAGTATTTTATTACATCACTATTGGGTCATTATGATGTCATAAGACTTATTATATTTTTAAATTGTATTTAATTTTTACCCAAAAATTTGAATGTCTCATAAAATTATGAAAATTTCACCATTTATAATTTTGATGTCTTGAATATGAAAAATAATATTCATTTTATCTAAATAATTATCTAAATATTCTAATTTTTTTACTTTTAATATAAAAATCATCTTTTATCAAAAATTCATGCGTTTTGACAAAAACAGCTTTCAACCCTTAATAAAAATTTCTATTGTATTCATAAAAAATATACGATTATTTATATCTAATAAAAATTAATTTAGTAATAATATTTCATTAAAATATTATTTAATTGAAAAATCCATTAATTCCTCAAAATAGATTTCTTAATTGAATATTAACATAATATACAATTTGTTATTTAAAAATTATTTACAAAGCATCAAAGAAAAAATGAATGTATATAATTTATAAAAAAGTAATGTACATAATCATAATGCTAGGTTATTATTATATAACCCCTTATAAAACCCACATAAGACCTAAGGGTAAGGTGTCCGATGGTGATAAACTCTTGTGGTAGCTCAGATAACTTTGCTTGGGTGGTAATCTCTCTTAACTTCCACTTCTCCCACATGCGATTCTGTTCAAGAATAATTTGTTCAATCTTAGCATGGGCAAGGTAAATAGAGAAGACCAATTACACCACCTACTTTTTGATCTATGAAAAATGGTATTCGTACAGAGAAATTATAATGGATGAGGCCATCGCTTCCTTTGTCTGAGTAAATTGGATTTGTTAAAGCCATATATTTATACTAATCTTGTGATCACTGTTCAATGACTATATTAGCAATGATATCAATTCATAACATTATTTTAAAATCCAAATACATAAAAAAGAAAATAACTGCATATGTTTTATATAACCATTTTACATAATAAGACATTTAATTAGATCAAGAGTAATTTTCATTATTAGAAGTTTGGGTAGTTAAAATCTTCCATCATTAAGAATTTTTTCCCTTGAAATTTCCTTCCCCCACACTAAAAAATATGAGGGTAACTCTGCTTCATCACTTTCTCCAATTCCCATGTTTCTTCTTCAAACTTTTGGTTTCACCACAACAACTTGATGAGGGGCATTGTATTATTTTGTATAAATTTTTCCCTAGGATCTAATATCTTCACCAGATTCTCTTCATTGGAGAGGTCATCCTCTAATGGTACCACCTCTGGATTGAGTACATGAAATGGGTCAGGTATGTAATTCCTCAAGAGTGATACATGGAATACATCATGTACTTGAGATAGGTTTGGCGAGAGTTCTAATTGATAATCCAACTCTCCAATGCAATCAAGGATCTTAAAATGGTCAATGTTCCTTGGAATAATCTTTAACTTCTTCCCAAATCTCATAACTATATTCTATAGTGATATGTGGAGGAATACCTTGTCACTATCATCAAACTCTAGGCATCTTTTCTTATTATGAACATATCTCTTTTGTCAACTATGAGAAACTTTAATGTGATTTCGGATAGTCTTAACCTTCACCACCATTTCTTCTACCATTTTTGGACCTCAGAGTTTTTTGTCACCAACTCTATTTTGGTGTTCTACAACTCTTCCCATACAGTGATTCATAAGGAGCCATTTGGATGCTTGAGTGGAAATAGTTATTGTAAGAGAACTCGATGAGAGGAAGATGTTGATCCTATCCTCCATTGAAGTCCATTGAGCATGCTATCAACATGTACTAAAGTGTTTAGATAGTCTGCTCCGATTGGTCATATGTTGAAGGATGATAGGCCATACTAAATTTCATCTCATTATATAGAAATGTTGAAGACTCTTCCAAAACATAGCGGTGATTCTTGGATATCAACCAGATACAATCGAGGGTGGTACTTCATGTAGCTGTAACTCTTCTGTGATATCTATCCATGCCAGTTGACCCAATGGGAAATCCTCTCGAATTTCAATGGAGTTTCTAGTATTTGTAGGATGATCCAAAACAACCCAGATAGCATTATTTCCTTTGGATGTCTTTGGAATTCTGGTGACAATTTCTATGGTGATGTTCTCCCATTTCCATGTTGTTATAGGTAATAGTTTCATCACCCCATTATATGTATACCTCTCAACCTTCACTTTTTGACATACCAAGAGCTTTGATGTATACTCAGTAATCTCCTTATTCTAGTTATCCCACTAAAAATTCTCATAGAGATCAGATTTGATGGAATACATAGTCTTGACCTAAATCCCACAATTCCTTCTTAATTAACATTTAAATCTGATGATTTCCCTTTTATGATAGTTTCCACATGCTTTTTAATTCTAACATCAACCTTTTGATCATCCTTTATCATTTTCAAAAGAGATGGTTGATCAATAATTTGTGAAAGGATAGATGGTGTTCCTTTATTTATGATTCCTATATCCATCTTCAACAAATCTAAGAATATTGGATACTTTTCAATTCTCTTCAATGATAGAATTGATGGGTTCTTTTTACATACAGCATCTTCCACCTTGTTCGCTTTCCCAGAGTGGTAATGGATTTAGCATTCATAGAAATTGATCAGCTCTATCCATCTTAAGTGGTGCATATTCAACTCTTTATATGTGAATATATACTTGATGCTTTTTTGATCTATATATATTTCACACTTCCCCCCAAAGAGGCAATGGCGCCAAATTTTCAAAGTGAATATTACTGCATCCAACTCCAGATCATGTGTTGGATAGTTTTACTCATGAAATTTCAATTTCCTTGAATCTGAAGCAATTTCTTTGTCATTTTGCATCAACATAGATCTCAAACCCATATTCTAAAAATCACTAAATACCACAAAAAGTTCTCCACTTGTGGGTAATATGAGCAGAAGCACTGGGATAAGCGTCCTTTTCAACTCCTTGAAGCTCTATTTTCATTCAACACTCTATGAAAGCTTGAATCCATTTCGAGTTAACTTGGTAAGAGGGTTTGACAATCGTGATAATTTTTTCACAGATTTGTGATAATATCTAGCTAACCCCAGGAATATATAGATACCTATCATCGATGTTGGCCTCAGCCATCCCTCAATTACAGTTTTTTTGGAGGTATCCACAGATATCCCATTTCTTGTGATTATATGACCCAAGAATGTAACCTCATTCAACCATAAATCAATCTTGATGTAATTTTTATAGATATTCTCCTTTCGTATGGTCTCTAGTATAGTTCTCAGATTCTCCTCATGATCCTCATTGATTTTAGAGTATATTTGAATATCATCTATAAAGACTACCAAATTGTTTTCGAGGTAATCTCAAAACACTCTATTTATAAAGTCCACGAAGATTGTTGGAGCATTACTGTGTCTGAAAGTCATTACTATGAATTCATAGTGGTCGTACTTTGTATGAAATGAAGTCTTGGGGATATCCTTCTTCTTCACCCTTACATGGAAAAATCCCAACCATAGATCCACCTTGGAAAATTATTTTCCTCCACGTAGCTAATCAAACAAGTCAAAAATTATTGGAAGAGGATACTTGTTCGTTATCGTGATTTTGTTGAGCTCATGATAATCAATGCAAAGGCGCATTAACCCATTCTTCATCTTGATGAAGAGTACTGGTGTAACCCATGGTGAATAACATGGGCGTATAATCCCTTTATCTAGATTCTCTTGTAGTTGTTTCTCTATCTCCTCATGATTCACAAAATCCATTCTATATGGAGTCTTGGATATTGGTAACACCCTAGGTATAAGATCAATCGATAATTCTAAATCTATTCTAGGTCGAAGTCCATGAAATTCCTCTAGAAACTCTTCAGTGAGTTTCCTCACAATAGGAATGTCTTCAAGGATGGTTTATTCCTTAGACTCAATCATCTGATCAAGATACATGTTCTAATAGCGTGGTAATACCTATGCTTGATATGATGGTGCTAAAGAAGATTCATCCTCATCCTTTCACTTTTACAGAATTAGGGGTCTATTTTTGATATGGAGAGTGATTTCCCTCTCACGGAAATTTATGTTGGGTTTATATAGGGAAAGACATACCATGCCAATAATTTTATCAAATTACACTAGAGGGAGTATTACTAGGTTCTACCAAAAGTTCAATCCAAAAATTATGACAAGGGAGGATATATGTTAATGGGTTGAAATGATTTCCCCATTTGATGTTCTCATCGACATATTTACATCCATGATTTTTGGGGGTGTTGGGATTATTCTACAAAATCTTCATTATATAAAAGAATGCATAGAACCATAATAAAAAAGTAGGTTGTGTTATTTTTGAATTAACAACTAGCATACCTATCACCACTTCATTGATAGGGTTTTATTTAGTGTTAATTGTGGTAAAACCTCTCCTGTGATGTCTTTAAAGATGTTGGTTACCTCCAAAAACCCTTGTCTTCAGAAACTGGTATGCAAACTACCATGGTTCATTGTAGTTGAAGAAATTAACAATGCGTTGAGGGTCAAACAGAGTGTTCCTCTCCTTTGTCGCAGCAGTAGGATTTTCTTTTCAGTAGTCAATTTCTAGGTTCCCATATCTTCCACACCTAAATAATTTCCTCTTCTCCCTTAGCCATTTCTAGGGTGCTTCTTTATACCCCTTTGGTAAGTGGGGTTATGGATTTTTTAGAACCATTGGATTTATCCATAGGACCAATAGAATTAAAGTACACCTTACAATTCTTATCCTCAATATACCTATAAGATTTTCCGATCTGCATTTTGACTTTGAGGGCACATCAGACATTTTCCTTATAGCTATCAAAGTCACAGATCGCTAGGGATTTCTATAGGCTAGTTTTTAGACCACCATATAAGCGACCATCCCTGTATTCTGGGGTAACTACAAAGCCGGAGGCATATCATGAAAGCCCTGTGAATTTTGACTTGTATGCTCCAATGGATTTGTCATCTTTTTGATTAAGGGAAAGGAAGTCCCTTTCTATATTAAGTCGGAGAGTGTGAGGAAAATATCTTTTGAAAATCATTTTCTGGAAATCCTTCCATTCCAACACCTCGATATACTCCTTAGGCTTTGTATTTTTTATCAATTTCAACCATTGATCAGCTTCTCCCTCCATACAATAACCATTCAAAAGTTCCTTTTCTTGTTAACAACATTAAAGGATGAAGAATATCTTCTCAATGGAGTTGATCCATTATTCAGAGATTGAAGGATCACATGATTCATTAAAAAGAAGGAGGCCTTTGTATCAAAAAGATCTCTATTACTGCTTGTTCTTTCTTGGGGGGGGGGGGGTTGAATGTTCTTCTGGTCCCATGTTTCTATTCAAAACATGATTTAACCGAGAGAGTATCATGACAATGTTCCTGATTCCCACTCCCATCAAATTGGTAATTTCATTAGAACAATCATCACAATGATCTTTTCATCGGTTGTTAGCTCAAGTCTTCTTATTACCAGCCATTTTATGGAATAAAAGTAAATTTATGGGTAACACATAGAGGGGAATCCAATTAAAAAAGGGATAACTCATAAATTACATTTATTTACTTAACATATCTATTTTATCCATGATATACTTCATGATATATATTCTTATGGGAATTTTGTTTAATTCCCTTAATAGTGGTTCATACTAAGATTATGAATTTACCAAAGCATATCCCCTGGGAGTGTCGTAACCAAGAGTGCAGTAATGCCTATTGTCGTGCACCAGATCTCATTCGAGTCTAGCGCAAAGTGGTGTTTTCAGGTTTAACCCCTAGATACACCTGTTCCAGAGTTGCCTCTACCTACTCGTATATATACAGTGATGTATTTTCATGATAAAACACTTACTCAATACTCACAATAATTTAGGGATGTTTTTATTATACGTAGTCTTATCCCTAAGGCTTTCACTAGGGTTTTCTAATCCTAATCCCAAATTAACTAATCCTATGTTATGATAATACCTATAACAACCCTTTCCTTTATTTCACACATAAATATAATTTGTTACATAAACTTTTAACTTGATAAAACATAGAAATCGATAGGTATAGTGTCTTTGGGGCTTAGGAACATTACATAACTACATAAAACATGAAATACACATCATTATTAAAAACTTATTTTACATTACCACACACATTCCTTCATACTTAGCATTACAAGGGATAACTTGAGGATATCCATAAGAAAAGGGTGAGCTATAAGGCCTATTAAGTAGTAAACAAGGAATAACATGAAGAATACAATACATGTTAGGAAGAAGGCATATCAATGGAGCACAAGAGAAACATGAACATAAAGGCATGATATAGTATGATTATCATAACTTGAAAATGCTGCAATAGTATTTAACATGATATTATAATGAGAAAAGGATCATTGAACATGGAGCTTGAGTAAACCCTCAATTCACTTGAATTATCATGAGTAGACCCTCATTTACATTGAAGTATCATGGTATTAATCTTGACCTAATTCATGGGAGCGCTATATGGGCCCATCCTTCTTAATCATCTCATTTCATGCATAAGTGTTCCACATAGATCATCCAACATGGATTCATTAAACATCATCATTTATTCCATGATAAAGGAATGAGGAATTAATACATGAAACTCTATAATCAATAAGTAAATGTGAATGAAGGTGAATATCCTTGATAGAAAAATGGGAATGATATTCACTACACAATGAGTTTTTCTTGGAAAATAGTGGTGCAATTTCAACTGCATAACGTCGTGACATAAGAATTAATAAAAATGGTCGATGAGAGAGAATGGGGTATCTCATCATATTAACATGAAAGTTTCATTAAGGGAGTAATATTGATACATGCACCCACATATGTAATGTAATATCGATTCATAATATAAAATAATTACTTCAATGTAAATGGGAAGAGAGAAATACCTTACAGAATTTTGGCATGGTAACGAGTGTACATAGGAGGAGTTAATGAGAGAGAAAGGGGTCTCTCATAATTCAAACATAAGGAGAGAAGTACAGGGGAGGTACTAAATCATACCCCATAATTTTTAGTTGAAAACAAAAGGGTATAACAATATAATGAAATTTGGGAAAAAATGAGAAAGGAAGAAATCCCTTACTTGAAGTGTGATCCCAAAGGCTTGGGAGAGGCTATAGAGAGGCTTCTTGGGAGTTTTGGGCATCTTGGGAGGATTCTAGAGAGAGGATGGAAGGCATTGGTTGACCTCCAAATGGTTTTAGTTAAGAGGAATGGGTTAATGAGTGTGTTTATATAAGCAATGATAGGAAATTATTTATTATTTAGGTTTGGGACACTACACATTAAACTAATAAAAACCACAAACCATCCCATGGTTTTTTCCAAAGGGGTGAGGATAAAATTATTTTAGAAGGCCTATGGATGAAATTATTATAATATTTGGCTTTCTTATGTGGATGTGAGTTACACTCTCAAGGAAATCATTTTAAAATGATAAAATGTATTATAAGTCTTTAAAGGTCCACTAAGGCTTTGTAAAATTACTCAGACAAATCTAAAATCACATTATTTCAATGGTAAAATATATATTTTCCAGAAATCTTTTTTATATTATTTTATTAGATCATTAATGGGTCATTATGATATCCTAAAATAAATTATATATTTAAATGGTATTTAATTTTTATCCAAAAAAAGTCTACTATCTCAGAAAATTTTGAAAAATTCATTATTAGATAATTTTGACATCCTGAATCCAAAAATAATATTCATTATATATATATATAATTTTCTAAATATGTGTTTTTTTATTTTAAAATAAAAACCACCATTTATAAATAATTGATAGGTTTTGAAAAAAATAGATTTCAAACCTAAATAAAAATTTCAATTGTATTCAAAATAATTATGCGATTATTTATATTTAATAACAATAAATTCAGTAATAATAATTTATTAAAATATTATTTAATTTTAAAATCCATTAATTCATCAAAATATATTTCATAACAGAATATTAACTAAAAATACTATTTGTTCATTAAGAACTATTTACAAAGTAACAATGATAACATGAATGTATATTTTTTATACCAAAGTAATGTACATAATCATAGTGCTAGGGTCCTATTAAATAACCCATTATAACACACGAATAAGACCTAAGGGTATGGTGTGTGATGGTGATAGACTCTTGGAGAGGATCAAATAACATTACTCAGGGGGTAATCTCTATTAACCTCCACTTCTCCCATAGGCGATTCTATTCAATATTAACGTGTTGATGCTTGTCTTGGGCTTGGTCATGAGTGAAGCCCAATGATGCCACCTCCTTTTCGAGCTCCAAAAAATGGGATCTGAACGGAGCAATTCTACTGAATGAGGATATCAATTCCTTTTCCTGAGTAATTGGATTTGTTAAATCCCTATATTTATACTAATCATGTCATCACTGTTGAATGTCTATATTAGCAACAATAACACTTCTTATCAATATTTTAAAATCCGAAAACAAAAAACCAAGGAAGTGAATATTTTTTATTTAACTATTTTATATAATAAGAAATTTAATTATATCAAGAGGAATTTTCATTAATAAAATTTTCTCCCGTAATAATTGACTACATTGAAAGATAAAATAAAATAAAGCATATCCATGCATCCACAAATTCAATGCATAAATTTATAAAATCATTAACCAAAGGGTAACATTCCAAACGCAACATGTATAACATAGAAATGTTTTTTCAACTCAAAGCATTAAAAACCTTGTTTTATTTTCTTTGATGATAATGAATTGAGAACTCATAATTCTATGTTAGTTCCTGCCATCTCCTCTATCCCATGTTCAATTACTTCTAAGTGAATATATACTTAAAACTTTTAGGATCAGTATATATTTTACACTTTACTCTATACAAATGATGCCTCTAAATTTTTAAACCAAAAACAAAAACATCTCATCACAAATCATGTGTAGTGTAATTTAAATCATGATTTTTTGATCTACATGAAGCATATGTAATTACCATGTCATTCTACATCAGGAAACAACCATGTCCTTTCAATGAATTATAAATGTAGATAATGAATTCACAATTTCTAGAAGGTGGGGCAAAAACTATAGCATTGAACATTCTTCATTTCAATTCCTGAAAACAACTATTTCATTCTTCAATCGATATAATCATAAACACCTTTAGTTTTAACTTAGTCAGTGGTAAATATAAAAGAGAATTTTTTTCAACAAACCATCGATAACAACCCACTAATCCCTGAAAACTATGAATCATAGTGACATTAGAAGGCCTTGGACACTCTTCAACAACTTTAGTTTTAGCAGGGTCAATGGTTATTCTATCTTTGGAAATAGTATGACCATAGAATGAAATTTTTTTTTATGAAAAATTCACACCTAATAAACTTTCTATATAGTTTATTTTCTTTTATTGTTTGAAAAAAATCCTTAATTTCCTTTCATGATCCTCATGGATTTTAAAATATTCCAAAATATCATCTATAAACACAACCATTTAACTAATCAAAAAACTAATGGAAAACTCTATTCATAATACTCATAAATACAATAGGTTAATTAGACAATCCATAGGGAATAACTAAAAACTCATAATGGAAATATCTAGATTGAAACACAGTCTTAGGAATGTCATCCTCTTTTACCTTCACCTATGATACCCAAACCTTTAATCAATATTCAAAAAACATTGAGCTCCATAGATCTATGAAAAAAACTCTTTGACACTAGGAAGAGGATACATATTCTTAACAATGATTTTATTAAGGGATCTATAATCAATGAAAATTCTCATGGAACCATCATTATTTTTTTAAAATAAAATAAGAGAAACCATTTGTAAAGTGCTAGGTCGAATGAAACCCTTATCAATCAATTCTTGCAACTATTTTTCAATTCCACAAGTTTTACTTGATCTATTATATAAGGGGGTTTAGAAATAGTCTTCATATCAAAAACTAAATCAATATTAAATTCAACTTCTATATCATGAACAAGACAAGTCAAATCATTAGGAAAAACATCTATTAATTCATTCACTACTGGGACGTCAATAGTAAGAACTTTTTATTTCTTTTAAAATCATGATATAGATAACTTTCACTGCCATCATTAATCAATTTCTCATATCCTTGGTATTTTATCACAAGTGCGAAATCATTGAATAAAAGTATCTTGGCTTTGAAATCTACTTTTCCATGATAAACTGAAATTCAATCCATACACAAATGATATCAAACTCCACTATAGGTAGTTCAACAAGATTTATAAGAAATACCATCCCACTAATGATAGTAGGAATATCTATATTAATATATATTTCTCTAATATTCCCACCAATAGTTTTTTAATGAAGTTATATCTTACTTTAATTAGGTTATATTACCAATTTTCTAGAAGATTTCTCAGAAATGAATGAATGTGAAGATCCAGAGTGAAACAGAGTATTGGAATAATTCTAATAAACTAGTAACATGACTATCGAGACATTATCTGATTGACCAAAATCAACTACATTAGTATCAAATGATTTTTTCACAAATTTGTTTTCTATCTTGTAGGATTCCACCATGGTTAATCAAATTTGGACACACATTGGAGAAATGTCCTAACTCATTTCAACTAAAACATCGTACCACTGGATTTTCATTTCTTTCCTAATAATTTTACTTATAGTCACAAGACATATGACCATGATTACCACATTAGAAGAAATTTACAGACATTTAAAGTCATTATCTTGGATTCTTTTTTACCACACTTATCACAACATGAGAAATTAGTTTTCTGACCTCTAAACTTCTTTGATGAATGATTTATCATAGCCTTCCAACTTTAATTCTTTTTTTCCTTATTTTCATTAGACATACGATCTTCTAAAAACTCCATTTCTACCTTATCATCACATTGAACAGGTTTCTCATATCTCTTAATCTCGTGAGAATCCAAATCCCTTCTATATGATGGCTTCAATCCTGAGTAAAACTAATTTATCTTACTATAAGTATCTAAGATAATATTTAGGACATACCTCACCAAGTGAAGCTTTCTTCATATGAATCCAATTAATATTCATCATTTTGTCTCAATTCAAGTAATTTTTTTCCATCCTACGTAGAAAAGCCTTAGGAAAAAATTTCTCAAGGAAAAAATTCATAAATTTGTCCCATTACAAGGCATCAATATCTTCAAATTACTTAATATTATAAATAATTTACAACTAATAGTCGACTTCACCTTAAAAATTATACATTCAAAGTGTTAAATATTTGTGATTGGGGAAATCCATGACATTTAATATCTTTTCTAGGGCTTTAATCCATCCTTCATCTAGAATAGGGTTAGACGATACTCTTAATGATGGGGGATGTTTTCGTATAAAATACTCCACTATGATAATGCTATTATAAGGTATATCTAGTTCCTCTCTTACATGGACTCCACCACCATTTATAGCCTATGTCAACTAATCCTTCACAACAACAGACTACTTAGTTCCATTTCCAACCATCATTGGATTATTCTTTGGAAGGATATTTTCTTCTCACTTCTTTTCCACTACAACTTCCTTGTTTCCTACCTGGAAAATAATTTGGAATAAACATACTTTATTTTAAGTAACTTGGTAATCTTTAAATGCTATAACATTTTAACATGACCATAAGGTAAAATATTTAAATGGAAAGTTATTAATATTACACTAACCTCCAATGTTATCTAAACTGACCTTTGATACCAACTATAGTGCAATAGAATTAAAACATTACATAATCTTGAGTTATGATAAGAATTTTTCATTCTTTCACATTGAGAATATTTTTAGGTTTATATTTTTATAGATTTAATACATAAATAATACATAACAAAACAATAAAATATAAAGTGGACACTTCTAAACATCATATATTTCTCCCATAATCTAAAAAGTTTAATATAAATAATGATATATTTAATTAGAAATCTTCACAACATTAAACATGAATTATTCTAATACCTTACTCATACTTATGTCACGTGAAAAACATTAAAAAATGTGGGATGAGCATAAACATATCAATAAGGGATATAAAATAAAGAAATTGTTAGTCCACTGATAAAAATTAAAACCCATTAAAACTTTATCATAAGGTAATATCTTTTACCCTTAATAAGTATTAAATACTTTGCTTTGAAAATAATCTCATTTCATACCTTTTCTTCATCACAAGATTACCAGGAAACCTATAGAAATGATTGAAAATACATAAAGGTATCTTACACATCATTATACTTGTAAATATTATAAATGGAATAACTATATGGTTAAATTACATATATGTTAATATTAAAAATGGAATAACCATATGGATTAATTCTATACCTGATGAATTGGAGGGCTATAACGAACCCACCGATCATTGGTTTATCACGGAACCACCCATTATTGGTTTATTAATGAACCACTTGTCAAATGTCTAGGTCAATTATATAATCATAACACATAATATATTACAATTTTTAACATTTCACTCATTAAATGTCATTTTTAATCATAAGAAAACATTTCGAGATATCTAAACAATCAATCCATTTTAAAAACACATTTTCAATAACAAAATACCCAAAAAAGTGAATGTGGGGTTTCATTTTTTTTAAACATGAAGGATCATGGAGGAATAAAAATACCTAAATGGACATAAAATTTACTTTATAATACTTTTATATCCATATAAATAAATACATAAAATAATATCAATAATATTTAAATAGAGGAAAGAATTAAATCTTTAAACATTTAAATCATCGCATACCACTTTGAAAAATCAAATCCTAATCCATATGAAATAATAATATTTAAAAACACATTAAATAATATTATAATAGATATAATATTTATATGAAATTTTAAAGTGTCTATATATACAATTTATGAATTAATAATGGTGCATATGATCAAGAAATGTCTCAATGAAATGATATTGAGACGAAATCTCTTACCCTGGGTCCAACTTGTCTCGTGTGTATTTATCCTCTTGAATAATAATCATCTATTAATTATTTACTTAATTAATAAAATTATATAAGGTTATTATTACTTTTATTTCACTTATTAAATTTTGTTATACAACTACTTAACCAATTGAGTTTACATCTGGTGTTTTGACAACATTTAGTTTATTTGTCAAAAACTACTAGGGTAGGTCAAATATGGTCAATGGGATCTTTATATAAACAGATAAAGAATAATAATCATGAAATAATAATCATATTTATATATCAATACTATTTTTAAGACGAATTATGAATGATGGTTTTGAAAGATGAACCAATGTTACAATCATTGAGTCGATAGGTCGTAGGTACGCATGAGTAATGTTCTTATTCTTCAATGATCGTTATGGAAAGAAGGTAAGTAACAATTTATCTTTATGGAATGATAATTATATAATATATATACCATATTATTTATTCATATATACTTATATATAGAAATAAGGTGATGTAAAACTAATCACAACACCTCGAGCAGGCGGTAGTCCACACGTCCACGAACGATGTTATCACGTTTTCAGTGTGTGAAAGGGTAATAAAGAAAATGATATATTATATTTCTAGGAATACAATTATTTCATGAATATAATTAATAATTCATTTATTTTTATATTTTTAATTAAACACATCTTTTATACATTCCATATAATATTTAAATGTATCACATAACTTTAAGGTGGTGATAGTCCACACGTACACAAACGACATTATCATATTTACAAAAAATAGAACGAACAAATGTATGTTTATATAAAAGTTCTATAATTATGAATAAATCAGAAATAATATATATATATATATATATATATTGTTTCCATCATAATTTTAAATAATGAAAGGTGGTAAAGTAAAAAAAATGACATTGTTACATGAGGTAGTAGTTTATCATACATGAATGGAAATTTTGTTACCCATTCAATGAAATTGTGAGTGTTTGTAGATAAAAAACTTATAATAACAAAATATAAGTATATATATTATAATTAGTTTATGATATAATCATGTAATAATAGGAAATTAATGTATTGGAGAAGGAAACAAAGTAAAAATGCATGATGGCGAAAGTTACCTCATCTTTAGGTAAATCCTTTTGGTTTTCACTAATGAACTTCTTAGTTGGATTTATGCCGATGGTGATATATATAGGGTGAGGGTAGGAGTTTTTAGTTTGTATTTGGGTAGGATTTTTCCAATAAAAAATGTATTTATTTTTGTAAATAGGTGGGGAGGAGAGGAGGCCTTTTATAAGAGGGGAAAAGGACACATTGGGTATTCTAGAAAAGAATTGTGTGCTCCCAATATTTTACTTGTCCTCTAAGGGTTAAAAACTAGCCATTATAGATATTTATAGGTTTAATGGTATAAATATATCCATTAAATATTTTTATTAATGTTTAGGGTCGTTTTACACCTTATTTTTCAAGATTAGTCATTAATTAAGCTTGTTTTTCATTAATCACTATAATTAATTTACTTAATTTTGTAGATCATTTTCATAAAAAAAAACTAATTTAACATTATTAGATATTATAAATTATGATTATTACAATTAAAGAATACATTTTTCCAAATTACAACCACATAAGTGCAAAAAATTAATTTTAAAATTAATCTCACAGATGAGATATGACAACGGGTTTTTAAAATGAAAATGTTTAGAAGTTTGGAATGTTTTTATATCTAAATTCAATGTGAAATTGTTTAAAATTACCTAAATTAGTTTTAATTATATAAAATTTATCTAATTATACATTATATTCATTCTGAAATATAATTGAACTATATGAAAAAATTGAAAAAATGGTATTTTTAATGTAAAAATTATTATTATTAACTATTCATCAAAATAATAAAATTCTCAAAACAAATACCAAAAATTCATTGAAAGTAAATTTTAATATTTTTATTTCAAAAAAAGTTTATTTTTTCATATATAAATTATAATATTTTCAAAAAATTTATTTAAAATAGGCGCGCTGCAAAAAGATGTGAAAACTCACTTTTAAAAATATAATGCTTTTTAATGCTTAAAATTGGATTTATTCTTATTTTATGCATATAAAACATATTGGTTGAATGTAAAAAAATTTAATAAAAATGTGTAAATATAATATAGTTTGTATTATTTATTCTAATTAATATAATTGTCAGGTGATATCTGCCACTTTAAATAATAATATTAATAATATATTATTTTTTGGTATAACTCGATCTTGAGTGTAACTTAAGATTTTAGTGAAAATCATTGTTGTGTGTTAGGTACACTATTGAAAAAAGAATCCATTTCTAAGGTAAAATTAATATCTACTTCATAAATATTAATAAATATGAAAAAAATGTATTCTATCATTACCTGGTATGTTATAGGTACAATCATTACCTCATCCGAAAAATCATCCATAAACTCCTCCACAACCCTAGGAACACCCTCTACCAGATTTTCCACCAAAAGCTCCACAAAATAAGACAAAATTAAATTCTTCTACCAACCCACTATCTAATAACCGTTCTCACCAATGAACACCACTCATTGAACCTCCAAATACAAAAAACTATCCTTTAGAAGTTTCCAATGAATGCACACACAAAATACTACAAATCCATGTTGAGGATGACATCATATGGTTGTATATGCAACAAGAAGAAGTCCCCCGCCGATTGGTGTTTTACTATCACCAGTCTACATCCTCGAAACACAAAAAATAAAGATGTCTGACATCCAATTTGTTTATATTATTCCAAAGGAACTAGAATCCTCCCAAAATCTAGTTCCAATGTATAGAACAAAGTATGAGGCAAAAAAGAGTGAGAGGATCGAAAATCAAACAATGTTCAAACAAGTGTTGATGATAATGTAGTCATGCCTCGAACAAGTCCCGGCTCTACTGGAGTTTCAACATATAACACATGTGTCTAACCACAAAAAACTCATCTTCCCCTCTGTTTTCATCCTCCAGGACCACACTATGCCTTAGGTACCAATGGACACAGACCATCACAATGATACACTAATCCAAATCCACCTATACTCAACTATTGAACATGTTTCATGGATCCTTGCCACTTAAACCGCCTCAATGGAAACTACTACTGTTGAAAAGGGGTCTGAATTTCGATTAGAAAATGTCCCCCCTGAGTGGTGGTATATTGATCCTAGACATTACCATGTCCCCCAAAAACATATCATGAAAACAAATATCTCTTTCTATGGGCTTGGAAACCATATATCCTTGATGGATAGGGAAGAAATTATTGCAGTTAGTTCCCCAATGAATGGAACCCCAATTTCTGTAACACCCACAACCCACTGCCTAAAACTATGCTCCTCAAACACCCCGCTATAAAATATTTAATGGTTCACCTCATAGAGAAAAAAATCCTCCCAAACACACTTACCTTCTTCTTTACTTCTATATGCATATTATTCATGAATGAGGTGACCACATACTAGATCGATGGGCATAAAGTCTCCGCCAAATTCCACTTTTTGGTTTCCTCACCTGAGAAAAAATCATGGTAAAATGTAGGAGGTCCTTGAACCTAATCCCAAGCTACCTCACACTCAATATCTCCTACTAAAGGGAGACTAGAACCTACATCTGGGATTCCCTCATCATCGATGATGGGAATTATTCGCCGAACTCCCTCTGAATGCAAGGAAACAACACCTCTACCTCCTAACCATCACCAAGAAATATCATCCAATACCAGCATGTATCTCCCCACATATGAAAAACTACTAGTGGAACCTATAAATTATCCTATACTCAAATTTGACTGAAATCAATCTCAATATCCTCCAACCAGCACACTGTATCTATATCATAGATGCTCCCCCTATACTTTCCCTAACTCTACCTTTGAAAGGCACATAAATCCATCCACCATGCCTCATCCTCCTATGTTAGATCGATCCTATTTTGATTAATTAGATCATATTTTTGAAACTCAACTGCCTGAGCTACTCAAGAATGATGAATAGAATGCATTCCCGAAAATCAACGAGTACATCAGAAGCACAATTTCACGGAATTTTAAAAAATATATTTAATTAAATCATTTTTTTCCACCAAAACCCATTTTGGACCTGAACATTAACAATAATAATGCATGTAACTCTCCTAGGTCTCTACCTAGAAAATAGGTCCACCTGATTTAGTTATTCAATAAGCACAGAGTCCATGCACTAAATCATGGGGGACCAAAAATCCTATGTCATAACCAGTCTCTATAGATTATTTCACACACAAAGACCAACATCCATTGTTTCCCTATCAACCCCTGAAAACATCATAGTTATTTACTCCATTATCCAGCCAATATCTCAACCAAGACCTTTGATATCACTCTGTCATGGCCCATTCCCTCCAAACATTCCTCTTCCTTAATTCTTAATCAAATTAATTATCAATTAATTCTATATTCTTGTTCTTTACCAATTTAAAAATCCTACTTCAAGCATAAGAACATTATAAGAAAGATTAGTGTTGATATCATGCTATCTATAATATCAATAGGTAAACCATTATCATGATATTAAGAATCAACATTGATTACTATAACCCAATTCATTATTAATATAGTTTTATAATTATTATTTTAATTCCATTTCCATCTAAGGTCATAAACCAAGATCAATTAATTATTTCAAATAAATAAAAAGAGAAAAAATTAATCCCTTACTTCAATGGAGTCAATATTATTTGCATGAAACAGACCAATACTGTGGATTCCAATCACCTCTCCCTTAGGATGATTCATCACTCAAAGGATTCAATAGCACAACTTCACCAACAAACAACAATGAAAAACTCTATTGAAAACTTTGAGATGATCCACCATTGCATAGAAAGATAAAATAATAAGAACAAAATCGAAGAACCATAAGAGAAGAGGTATGACCTGCCTCAGATAAACATGGATTAAATATGGTGTTAGGTCTACTAGGTTGAATACCCTAAGAGGGGGGTGGGGTAAATTAGGTTATGATATATTAAAACTTTTTTCCATTCGTATATTGTTTCGTTGAAAAAAAAAACTCAACTCTATCTTCCTACCATAGCAATATACAAAAAAAATATGAAATCATGCACATGAATCATTTATTTTTACTGTGTTCACCTTCACTGGGCTACATCCAAGGTGCATACAATGATAATGTGATGATGTACCAAATTAACTAAGGCTCATTTCCAATAATGAGTGCAATGTTTGGGCTAGATCTTTTATGCCCAAGCTTACAGCCTTTATAATGTTTAGGGTCTGCTCAATGCACTCCCAATGGTCACTCTCTATGCCTCTTTCTCTAGATCACTTTCAATGGAAAGGTTCACCATCTTCCTCTTCTTTCTCTCACTTCCCTTGTAATGGAATCCACTAAGAGTTTGCTGAATTTTAGATCAAACAAAATTTATGGACATGTAGGTCCCATAATTTTCATGAATTCCTATATCACTAACTATTGGTGGATGATCTTTTGAAGTTCTTTTTTCACCGACAGAAAAATTCCACCTTCCCAGATAATTCTATGTACAGGAAAATACATTCTCAAACTTATTATAAGATCTCACAACCTTCCTTTTGGAAATCTCAAACCACCTTCCACTCCCGCATACTAAGTACCAGGTTTGGTATGTGGGACACCTTCTTCGCGTACTGTTGTCACTGCTGTGAACCTCCCATCTTCCGTGGACTACCTCAACATTTGGTTTTGCGTACCTCTACCATGCATAGATTTTAAGAACCTCCTCTATGAAGCCCCTATTTTCTTCAAACTGTTCTCTATTCATGGATTACCTTCTCTTCTGTGTACCAGAGCTCTCCCTCTGCATACCACATGCGGAACTCTCCCCTAGCATACTGGAGATTACTTATCTGCATATTGAGTCAACTCCTTCTGTGTACCATGCCTTCTTCTTCCGAATACCGCGTCTTTTTTAGGTCATAGTTCTCCACAAACACTTTCAGAGGAATCTCTCCCATGTGTACCACTTCAGCCTTCACAAACCTCCCTTCATCCTTTTTGAACTTCCTTCGTCCTTTGCAGAATTCCTAGATCAAAAAGGTGTTCTAATGTTATTCGATCTCCACAGTAATCAGTGGGATTATATATTCTTATATAAGAAAATATATATTCCAAATTCACTAATTCAATATTTAATGAATCTTCGACCCCCCCACATACTAATACTCATGCCACCATGAACCGCAAGCCACCCGCAAACAATTTTTCATACGCACTCCGTATACCACCGTTGCTCTTACGTGATCACTCTCCTCTACCATCAACACTCCAACCATGTACCACACTGAATTCATCACAAACCATCACTGTGAACCATTTTTGGTTTTGTGAACCACTTTGTGTACCGTTTTCGCCGCTCCTCATACCGTTCCCAGAACATGGTACACGATCCATGAATTATGGTACACAGTTCTAATCCTTTTTCACATTTCTTCAAAGTTCATCATGCCACTCAATCCTATGAATAAATCCTTCCTTTTCCAACATAAAACTCCCAATATTGTTCCCTAAAATTTAAAAAACAATGGGAAACTATTCCACCTTAAAAACCTACCTTCAGAAAATACAAACCATTCTCATTTGCAGTCATCTGGTCTTGTTAAAAAACAAAACCACAAACAAAACATACCAAGAGGATGTATTGAGGGATTTCTACCCAACATATGGGAATCCAAGAATAAATAAACATTTAATTAATCCAAAACGCGTGAAGGAATGGATTTTAATCACCTAATGTTTGAGAGGAAGGCTGTAGAATTTGACAAATCTAAGGATCATGCTATTTACAAAGTTGCATTTCATAGGTTATTTATAAGGTGTAAAACCCTTTAAAATCATGTAAATTTAAAGCTACTAATTTTGTTGAAAATTTTGTCTCCTTGAAGTATGTAATCTGGAAAATTTACACACCATGTAACACCCTATGAACTGGACTCACAATGCATGAATTGAGAATACATAGTGTGAAATATTTACAAGTAATAAATTCTCACTACGTGTAGATTTTAGTAGCCAAACCCACCCAGACTCACTCCTTTCCACCTCCAAGCACCATGAGCTTAGAAAACATGTAAAGGTTTGGTAAAAAAGGATCTGGGCGATTACACAGATGGCCACATGGATACTTGTTTTATTATTTTCTTATTTCTCTTTGTAGTTTAGTAAATTTTTTGATGTTGTATGTCTCATGGATTTGTATATTTTTCTTATATATTGTAATCTATTTTTTTAATTATTATTGTTATACATGATTCTTTAATGGTTGTCATGTTATAATCACCTTGTGGAAGTCTGTCTTAGGTGATGGGTTTTGATCGAACCAAGTTAGTTCATTGAAAAATGATATCACAGGGATTACCCAATTGGAAGTGATGAAAAACTGCCTGGGTTCGGTTTAGGGAGTCTAGTAATCTAGAGCTAGGACCTTTCATGGATCAATAATTACATGGATACTCGGTACTTGATAACCACCTTTTGTGATGCTACTTGAGTTACCATAGGAAGTCATGATTTTTTTTATTTGATTGAGGTTTTCCATGTGTTATGGTTTGATGTCCTGACTTATGATACTCATTGGAACGTGTGATTTTCCTTGAGAGTAATATATGATTTGGGGGGTAAAATAAAAAAGGAATCAAGTGGGTAAGTTTGTATGGATGTCTGGAAACACCATTTAGTGACAAAGCACTTGGTTTTGAAATCATTAAAGTGGTTATGGGATTCTAATCACATGGTCACAAACCACATTTTTGGGTCAATAACGTCTCCAAAACCCTTTGATTTTGTTGTTTAAAACCAATGATTCTTGGATTATTTGAGTGTATATCACTAAAGTAAAAGGAATCAAGGTGGTTCTTAGGATATTTTGATATTAAGAATCGGTTTTTATAACAATTATGGAATTATTTTATTGTGAAGGGGTGGCATAACCAGTTTATTTTGAGAAAATTAATTTAATGAAAATGTTTTTAATTTGAAAAGTGAAGCTTTATATCTTTCTTGTGAAATGATGTTTTTTCTCTAGAAAATATTTTTTGAAATGATTGTTTACTCATGGAAACCTATAAAATGATTTGGTTTTCAAACCAGTTAAAGATGTTTCATGAATAAATTTCACATGCTTAAAGAATTTTTTTGGTAAGATTTAAATGTTTTGAAAATAGTGGATGTTTTCATCTTGTAATATAGAAGGTTGAATGGTTTTGAAATAGGAATGGTAAATTAAAAATAATATTATAACATTTAAGTAAAACCAATTTTGTAACTTGTTTAGTGAATGAAAAAGTTTTGGGTGTTTGAATGGTGGTTCCCTTTTAAGGATTTCAAACACAAAAAAATAACCCAAGACAAAAATGTATCATGTTTAATGCTTTTGTTTGAAATGTAAGAGGATTCACCTTGTTATTGAGAAGTTGTGAAATTTTCCTCTTTTGGATTACTTTATATAGCAATGGATGTCATTTATTTATGAAACCAATTGTTTGTAAAACTCCTTATCAATTTTTTTTGTATTTATTTTCAAATGAACAGTTTTTAAAAGAGGTTTATTCTCCTTGAGATTGTTTGATTTGAAACATCTATAAAAAAATTTCTTTCTTTGTGGTTTATTTTTTCAGGTTGACCGATTCTTGTGTTTAGTGGTTATTTTATGGACTCTAAACAACATGACCATATGGAGATCCCGTCTTGTGTGGTGTGAGTGGTCCTTACATATATGTCTTGAGTTGGAGTGTAATGCCTTCCTTGAGAGTATTCCCTTTTCCTTATATCATCAAAATTTCACTAAATATGAACGGATTGGTGAGTGTTATACTTTATCTCTTAGTTTTTTAGTGGGAGAAGGTTTTGAGAATAATCTAGATGACGTTCTTCTATGACCGAATAAGATAATCACATAGGTTTTATTGAGTAAATGGGTCTTTAAGGATTTATTTTCTTCATTTTCTTATGTTACTTGGGAAGAGTGGAATCTGAATTTTATCCTGAGTTTTGTGTTTTGATCCCTTAAAGTTCACACTCATAAGTTTTAGAGTGCTTTTAGTTATATGATAACCTTGTTTGGAAGTGATCTTGATATCCTCCTCGGGCTGCTCCGTTGAGGGTAGTGGTCATCTTGAGTTTCTTCTATCTCGTTGTTTCTTTTCACTCTATGGACATTGTTCTATAGGCTAACATTATGGTGGAATATTTTCCATGGTATTAGGTATAGTTACCTAGAATTAGTGAACCTTGGGTATGTTTATGGGTAATATGATTTAATTTCCTGAGTGGTTGGCTGAGAGATCCATTGGTTATATGTTTTTATTGGTTTGGCAGTGGGGAGCATCGGGTTGATATTTCTAAACCTGAGTTACCATACATTTGGATTAATGACCCAATACTAGAGCCTTGTAATTTCTCATTGAGGCATGTCTTCATTGGCACCGTCTATGGGTTATGTTAGACATGGTTTATCAAGTGAGTGGGCTTGTTACATTCCAAACATTATTGGGGTGATTTGACCTAATGATTTGTTAAACATTTCTTTAGTACGATGACTTTTCATAGGCTTGACAATGTTTTATCTTGGTTGGTTTCACCATTTGATATTTTTTATCCATTTATTAGAGGTATATATCTTGGAGGATTATTTTATTAGAAATGTGAAACCTCAGTTTCATTATTGATGCTCTTTTGTATTGATCCATCTACTTTTTGTTTCACCATTCTAGATCAAATATGAAGGGCGAGGAGACCTATGTGAGGTATCTATTTTATTTGGAGCCTCATGTTTGAAAATTATGGAACCCATGACTCAATAAAACTTTTGGAATTGTTGTTATCTTCAGCTCCAGTCTTGGTTAATGGTAAGCCCATTTGGGTTTTTTCTATGTCACTGTAAAGCCTCACGTAGGGAGTTGGGTTTGGCCTTGATGTTGGGATATGGGTGATGGATTAAATATTTTTCGAATTATTCCTTTGTTTATGTTTTTATCATGTGATTTGAAATTAATTTTCTTTATGAAAAATGGGTTCCACGAGGAAGTGTATTCTTGTTTTAAATCAACTCCTTAGTGACTATTTGTAAAATGAAGTTGGTTTCATGATTTTTTAGAAATAGTTGATTTCATCTAGGGATTTAGAAATATTATTCAGTGTTATTTTTTTTCAAATCAATTTCACATGATGGTATAAAATATTGGTTTCCTATTTCAAGGGAACTCATTAATTTCCAAATTGATTTTGTGGCATGATTGGGATTATACCCTTGGTGAGTGTAATTTAAAAGGTTTGGTGATTTTGGAAAATATTATAAAAATGAAAGTGTTTGATTTATTTTGAAACCTATAATAGTGTTTTAGTTTTAAAAGCAGTGGTGTTTATTTTGAAATTAGTTTTATTTTTAAAAAAATTAAAAAATTCGACCAAGGGCTTAGGGTTTGAATTTTTAAAATGGTTTCCATTTAGTTTTAAATGAAGGCCCGATTTTAATGGTTCCTTGGTTTTCACAATAATATTTTTATAAATATTTTAATATTTTAGTTATGCATGTGATTTTCTTCTATATTGGAGTGTTTTGGCATAGATTATTCTGAGGTAGTGCTTATTTGTTGTCTCTTTAGAGATTGTTAGGTCTAATGGTTTAGACTTGTATGATTTGGATTGATGGTGAGATCAATGGGGATAAACTTTTATTGGAGTCTCTTATGTGTGATTGAGTTTATTATGTTTCTTTGGTTATTTTTTTGGGGATTTTGAGGTTTTAGGGATGACATGACATTTAGGGTTTTGTGTTAGTTGGGTTTGGAGTGGTTTTGTCTTGAGGAAGCTATGTACCAATGATTCTTGGGTTCTTATTTGGTTTCCCATTATAGGTGGTGTTCCTTTTCACCCTTGTGTGGTGTTTGATTTACTTTGATATGGATAAGTACTAGGGTGCATGCATAGATACATTGGGTGTAGTTTTGTTTCTAGTAGGGTTGTGAATGCAATTGGGCTCTGCTTTCTACCAGAGTTACCATGGGGCAGTGCTCTAGGGAGTTCGATCTAAACACCCTCATATTTTAGTTGTGAACCTTAGGTTAGAACCCAATCATTTCTTATTTAGGTATGGTTTTCATTGTGATCGCCTTGTGTGGATTCCATGTTTTGTTGATTGAGTTTTGGGAACCTTTGGGATGTTTCAAGGAGAACTTCTCTCCTTGTAGTTTTGAACTTATTCTGTGTGGTTGGCTTTGGCCAGTAAAGTTTCATTAATTCCATTTAATATATTTTGGGAATTTGGTTTCTTGGTGACATTCTATTGCTTGTGGTTAGATGTTTCTAATTGTCCTATAATTTTAGTTCACTTCTATATATGGGTAGAATGATGGATGGTCTTCTTCCCTTTTTGACCTATACTTTGAATTAAGTATTTCTTTGGATATAAATCTTTTATGGTGGAGAGAATTGGGACACCCCCTAGGTTTGGGTATGCTATATTTTTTATGTTTATGAGTTAGTCCTTCGGGTATGGGGATTTGTTTAGGTAATTTTTAGTTTTCCTTGAATTTTATAAGGGAATAAACTATGGAGGGTATCTGTTGTAGTGTGGAATAGGATCACTATGGTGTGGACCAGTGGGATGTGGTGTAGTGACTGAGAGGAATAATTTTTATTCCTCTTTCAATTCAGGAATAGATACAACATAGGGACATTGCTACATCATGGAGCCCTGAGATAGAGATTTTGGAGCTATTTCCAACTTTGTAGTAGTTTCAATTTGAAGAAAAGGACATGGCAAAGGTCTGTTCCTCGGTTGAACCATATAGAATGCAGTCATAGGGTACAATATGGAGTTTCACAAGGTTGTGTTTGATGATTTGTCTATTTTGAGGGGGTATATGCGACATGGTTCACGAGCTATTTTATATCCTTTTATTAGGAGAATAGGATATGGGCAATGTCTGCATCATTGTTTTTGAAGGAAATTTGGTTAGGGTGACTGTGGTATGGATAGGGGCTCTGCATCATGGTTTTTCAGTTCTATGGGGTGGTTTAAGAGGTTGCACCATGGTCTATAACATCCATACTACATATAAATGGTCAAATCAACTATAATTGATTCAAACTTCCACATTTGTCTCTCAAAACTTAGGTTCCCAAGAGAGAATATCGAATGCCTAAATATTCCTTCTAGATCATATACAACCCCAGGTATTGGGAGAGTGATTCTTGTAAATTCCTCACTAATCGTGAGGTGGGTATCTCAATAAAAGGTGTTAATTCATGAAAAACATGAAGGTCTTGTAAATTAATTTGGGATATGGCATTTAATTAATTTATTCTACATAAAAATGGATATTATTCTATATATATATATGTTTTTAAATTTGTTTGGCATGAACCGACCCACTAGGGACTACCTGGACGGTGGAAGGTTGATCCGTGACTACCCCATGCCCATCTCCATAGGCCAGGGGTGGGCGAATAGCATTGAAAGACATAACTAAAATGGAATTCCTTTAAAAAAGTACATTTATGCACACAACCAACAATATCTGTGCACAAGTGAATTGGAATGAAAAGAAAAGACAATAAAATCTAGACTAATGACCATGCATGTATCAACCTCTAGAGAATTCAATAGAGTATGATAGAGTGATCTGAAAAGGAAATGGGAAATTCATGTCTAACTAGAAAAGATGTCGCATCCTAAATATAACGTGAAACAAATTTAAATGAAAAGTGAGCCTAACATTGGATATCGAAGCCTCGACCACCATACATGGCCAAATGTTCCTAGGTATCCCCTATGCTCTTCTGTGATCATCTTCGACATGTTCTCCATCTGTATAAGATACAACACATGAGGGAAAAGACCATGTAGGGGTGGGTATATACATACCCAGTAGGATTCCGTAAAAGATGAAGGGGGAAGCAATAGGAGACACGATAGAAATAAATAGTTCATCCCATAGTAAGAAAACCCAATACACAGATATATATGCTCATAAAAAACTCTATCGACAGAGAAAAGGGGATCTCAAAATCATAGCCCATCTCAGGAGGATGAGTCTTCCGGAAACTCCAATGGTCTATAAATGATGCACAACATCTCTTGTGTCTATTTGAAGAAGTCGTATGGAGGGCCCGAACCTTGGTTCCATAGTGGAGTACTTTCACCATGTGTAGAGGACTCGAGCCCTTTTACGACAGGGGAGTAATGCCTCTATGAAAAGTAGTATGGAGGACCCGTATGTTGTCACAGTAGTGGAGTACTATCTCGACGTAAGTAAAATCAGTATGGAGGACCCTCTCCCTAGTTTGACAAGGGAGTTCCATCTCCCATGATAGAGGACATGCGCCCTGATGCCACAAAGGAGTACCACATCTACGATAATTACAAAGAGCATAGAGGACCCATGCCCTTTTACAATAGGTAAGTACCATCTACATTGATAGAGGACCCACACCCTAATACCACAGGGGAGTACCACCTCTATGATAAGTAGTATTGAGGACCCACATGCTGTTACGACAATGGAGTACCGTCTCCATGGATAGAGGACTCACACACTATCACTCCAGTGGAGTACCATCTTTACATACTGTCAATGAGTATGGAGGAACCACACCTTTGTTTGACACAGGAGTACTATATATATATAGAGAGGACCCACACCCAAATACCACAGGAGGTACCACCTCTATTTGAACTCTCTGATGATCACGCCTAGTCACTGCCATCCTTGAGGACCGCCCAAAGAAGCTTCATTCTTGGAACATCTCGCATTTCATCTCAAAGAAACTACGAAGGTTGTCATCACATTTTATATGGAAAACAATCAAGATAGGAAAATCATTGGGGAAAAATCCATGTCCAAATTATTGATATATGACCGGTATAAGTTTCTTAAAAAGTCAGTACATGGCTTGTAATGGACCCACATGGCATATGGTCCTACTTCGCTACCTTTTCTTGTCCTCTCTAGCATATGGATCACTAGACATGTTATACTAAAAAACACATAAGAGTACTACATAACGTGTCTCAACCACCCATGGTTCATCCATGTTATCCTGGCCATGGTCACATCCTTCGAGCCACATCTATGGTCCTAGAAATGTGCCAGTACATGGCATGTGCCTAGCTGTGATTGTGTCCATGTACTCCTGGAGTACACATTGGGCTACAATCACTAAGTCACATGACATGTGGGGGCCCTACACGACATGTGATATTTAACTCACCTGAAACCCTATGTTCTGTAGCTAAGGGAAATATGTTGTGTGTTCCTCAGAATAAACTGTGTGTAGTTAGGTTTTTCATAGAATTCAATATTCATTGCATGGATCCATGATCCACCTCTAATATCGAAAAATTCCTATAGGCCACCTAAAGTCAAAGTGGAATTCTTTCCTTTGTCGAATCTAGCCCTTCAGTGGCCAAAAATCGTATTTTAATTCTCTCGCATGAAGCCTGCTCACGTCATCACATCTTCTTCCATCTCTCTTTACCTCACTGGATTCCTGATCCATGGTAAAATCACTCATATCCTATAATGAATCACAATCTACCCCCAAATCATCAATCCATTCGTCACACACAAATCTGATAGCAATCCGGGGGTTCGATTAAGCTTGACCCCACCTGGAAATTTCGAACTATGGCCCCTTGGTCCAATGAGGATGAATTGCAATGAATGATGGGGGAAAAGCACAAAAATTAAGATGAAACAATCATCAGCCTACAATTCATATAAAATGATTATAAATTTGAGATAATTGGGGTGAGAAACATGGAATAACAGAGATAAATTCAATAAATTATTGAAATATGATACATGGGATCATGAAAAGGATATAAATAAGATGCATATCAAAGAAATAGAATTGATCGTGCTCAATGTTTTAAACATAATGGGTGGAAACCAGAAATGGCGAGTCTTTCCTATATTCATATCAATTGTTGGTGTATAATGCACTCATCAATGATGGGGGAAGACCCATTATGTTCGGTGTGCCTTTGTTCATTTGGACGTAGAATATCTTCATTATATGATCTCAATTCAATAATGATGGGTGGTAGATCCTCCTCTCAATGATCCTATGGTTATGAAGCTAACCTTGGCGATTCACCATAACATCATTTTTATAGAGGATTTAATTTTATATCATTTAAATAAAATAATTAAAATAATTAATTAATTTAATTTAAATGCACCTACCAATGGTTTCTTTATCCGAACGTCCAACACCGACCAACTTTAGGCCACTCATAGGGTAAATCACATGCTCTAGACTGAACCATGGTCTCAAATTTTTTATTCACCGCTTCATTTAGGAGATATTCTATTTTTTATGAAATTTTTCTTGTGATATAAAATGTATTTAATATTTTAATAAAATTAATTTCATGCCATCTAAGCCATGGAATTGTGTGTCGTCTCAGAGCCTGACTCCAAAAATATTCCTTGATATATTTGAAATCCTTATAAGGAAAAAACAGGGTCTGTACTTTATTCCATCCTTCTATATTTTTTCCCCAAAATGAAAAAAATAAACAAAAAGAGTCAGGATAATGTGTCTGCATTTGGATCTCCCACTCCGAAGAGCACTCATGTATGCTCCCATGCTACCATATCACCCAAAACAAAAGAATGGTCCATCCATTTAGGATCCTCTCCTACTAATCCTCAATCATCACCAAGTACTCTACAAAGGTGGTTCCATCCTCAATGTACAGCTTTCCCCAGTCAATGACATGTGTGGGATCATGCAAGTATCTCCTTAGATGCGACACATGGAAGAATCCATTCACCCACTCTAACTATGGGGGTAAAGAGAGGTGGTAAGAAACCCCACCAAACCTCTGTAAGATCTCGAATGGCCTGATAAACCTTGGGGATATCTTACCTCCTTGGCTGAATCTCTCCAATCCCCATCATGGGGAGACTCCCAGGAAAACAAGGTCTCCCTAATCAAACTCCAAAGGACTATGATGTCATTATAAATAAGATTTATTCTTGATATGAACTGTCCTCATTAATTCAAGGATAACATGGACCTTCTCTATTATGTCCTAAACTATGTCTGTAACAACAAGAGATGCCTCACCAAACTCATTCTAGTATAAGGGTGGCCTATAGGGTCTCCCTTAAAGGGCCCCAAAATATTTCATGATGATATTAGAGTGATATATATAATTATAATAATAATCTACTAAGTGTAAGTGATCCTACAAGCTTTTTAGAAGTCTATCATGAAAGCACTCAACATATCCTCTAATACCTAGATTATTCACTTGGACTACTCATTTATCTAGGGGTGACACGCTATACTCATCCTCTACTGGTTCCTAAATGAATCATATAGTCCTCTCTAAAACCATTATGTAAACCGTGCATCATGATTAGAGACAATCGCCAAGGTCACCCCAAGATGGCAGATGATCTCTCACACAACTAACTACTCAAAACACTCCAGCTAATTCTACTCCCTGATAGCAAGGAACTGTGCTGACATCCTAAGTCGGTAAAATAACACCCAAAATGGAACCGTGGCCTCTCACTATCCGTGTAATCCCTATTACAATGTATATGAGTATTCCATCTCATCTCCAATGTGAGATATCAGTAGGTTGTAACAAAACAATCAAAATCTTGTTCTCAGCCTTCACCTACTGACATGTGACGAACCAGGAGATGAACATGTCCATGCTCTGCTTCATGCCAGTACACCAAATATTTTTTCTAAAAAATATCTATACATCTTCCCCACATAGGGATGTACTACCAAATTGGAAGTGTGAAAATCCTCATCACCTCCTCCTGCATTGTGACCAGATCCACCATTCATCCCTATAATAGGATGATGTGATTACCTCAATCTGAAAATCCATTTGCTAAATCTCATAATGATATCTAGTCACATAGGACATCACAGTTGATGTCTCCTAACTGTGCCTCCCTCATATGCTGGAGAAGCAGAGGGGTTAACACCATCTATTGAAGAAAATTTGAACCCTAATTTTATACCAGGTTCAGCTATAAAGAAGGTAACTTTTTAGAAGCCTCCTCCACTAGGAAAATATGGGAATTTCATTTAAGGGAATCCTCCATCACATTTCCCTTCCTATGAGTATAGGCTATCTCATAGTCATAGTCCTTCTTGAACTTTAACCCATAAATTTGTCTCAGATTATGGTCCCACTATGAGAATACATACCTTAGACTTTGATGGTTTGAGTAAAAAAATAAAGGGCTCTCCTAGAAGATAGTACCTTCACATCCTTAGATAAAAGACTACTACTTCTAGTTCTAGGTCATGATTCAAATAGTTATACTCAAGGGGTATCAACATCCTGAAACCAAATGTGATCACTTTCTGCCTCTGGAGAAACATCTTGGAGAGCCCAACTCTAGAGGCATTCCAATATACTATTTACTTCACACCCTCCTCTGGTAGCCTCAAAACATGATCACTTTTCAGCCTTAACCTAAACTCTTAATAAGATCTCTGGCAATGATCAGTCCAAGTAAACAAATTCCCTATCCATGTCAGGATAGTCAAAGGGGATCCAATACTAAATAATTTCTCCAAAAACCTGTTATAGTTCCTTACCAATATAATAAAACTCTACACCTTAGTCATTCTCTTTGGTGGATCCCAAGAAATCAATACATTAATATTTTTTGGGTACCCTAATAATTCATTCTCATAAATGAAATGCCCCAGAAAGTGAACCTCATGGATCCAAAACTGACACTTTGAGTGCTTACCATAAATTTTTTTATCCTAAATCAATTCTAGGACCATCCTAAACATCCAAATATACTCATCCCATGATGAAAAATAAATCATCATGTCATTAATGAGGAAAACTAAGAATCAGTCCATGTATGGCCAGAAGATCTGGTTCATAAGAGCCATTAAAATAGTGGAGTAATTCTTCACACCAAAGGGCATCACTAGGAAATAATAGTGCTGATAGAAACATTGGAATGTCAGCTTTGAAATATCATCCTCGCAAACTATCCACATGGGGTAGCTGGACCTAAGATCAATCTTCGAGAACCATCTCTCACCTCACAATTGATTAAAGAGGTTGTAAATCCTCATCAAGGTAAAATTTTATTTATCATGGTATGTTTTAGGTGATGATAATCCATATAAATTTTTAAGCTCTTGTCCACCTTTTTCAGGAACAACACTAGAGCTGCCCAGGGGGACACACTAGGTCTGATAAAACTCTTCTCTCAATGGTCTACCAACTACACCCTCGGATTTAGAGCTTGGTAGGGGCCATCAAATATGCTACAGAAGGTATTGAAGTTGTTCTGGGGTGAAAGTCAAGTAAAAATTCCATCTACTTCCTCGAAGGTAGTCCTAAAACTTCCTTGGGGAATACATGCATAAAATTCTCCATGATTAAAGGAATCCAGATGTCTGAAGAGCCTATTGCACTAATGGATAAACTCACCAACTAATGGGTGATGGGTTATATATTCATGCTAACAAGATCAACCCACTTTACCATGAGATATCTGTCGCCCATAAAGGAGAAACTTGTCCCATCTATCTGAAGACATCTGACTCAAATATAGTGATATTCAATCTGATCCTGAACCATAAACAACCATTCTATTTCCAATATGATGTCATAAGGCCTCATCATGATGAAAAGAGGTTGCTAAAGTTTCTCTCTCAACTAATCTATTTCTCACACTACTAAAAGATAAATGATATCAAATAATCGTTCACTGTAGGTTCCTCAAGCTGGAGTTGTTCAGCTAAAATATCAACAGGGAGATCTAACTTTTGAACAAGGAGTTAGGAGATTTATTTTACCACTATTAATCTCATGAACTGTTGAGTCATAAGAATCCATATCTGTTTGCTGCCAATGATTCTGACTGCTAGCTCCCTAAGCCTGACATGGTCTTCCTAGTGGTGGTGGTGGTGGTAGTGTATTAAAAAATCACCCATCACCCAAATATACTCTTTTGGTAGCCCCACCTACTCATCTACCATCTCCACCTCTATAGGGGCTCCCTGGCCTCACCTAAGAGATTCATGATCCTTAAACTGCCTCTATTATGGTGGTCCATCTGCTATATGTCTTCCCTCATCAATACGTCAGGTCAGGAAATCTTGCTCAATGTGATCTTTCCTATGACATAGATAGAACTTCCCCTCTCCAGGTTTTTCTAGTCCTCTATGTGGTCCCTGAATCACATGACCACGTGCCTAAGTCCAGTCATGGGTATGCCTCTTGTGCCTCACCTCTTGTCGCTGATCTGTCATTGTAGATTATCCAACCCTGGAATGCCTAATAAAATCACTAGCTACATGAATTCACTCAAATAGTATTCTCTCTATCACTAGTGCCTAATCAAAAACTCCACCATATGTGGGTATACATAGGGTTACCACAATGACATGAATATCTCTACGAAGAACATGCTAAATCTTTTGTGCCCAGAAGTAGCCATCCTGAATCTTTTTGAGGGGGTATAATGTAAGGTCAGTGTACCTTGAGACATAAATAATGACTATCATCACTCCCTACTGAAACTCTAGTGGAACCTAAATCCTAATTTAGTTCCAATGTGAGGGGTATTACTCCTCATGAAACATCTTTTTTAAGTTGAATCATGATAGTTTAGAATCATCATGCATCACTGTGACTAGACTCCACCAATGCCTAGATGCTCCAGGGAAAAGACTGGATGCCAGTACAACCACTTTACTAGTCGGTTTCTAGATAAGTCTGAAAAATTGGATCATAAACTCTAGCCAACCCTCCTCCCTCTGGGGATCTGGCTCACCATGGAACCTTAGTGGCCTATGGTGCTTGAAATTTTAGAGTGATAAAAGCCCGTGAATATAATCAACCTGTTTATCTAGAACAATATGTTACTCGTCAAGAAAGGGTGATACTACCTTCCCACCTGGAGGAAATATCTAATGTGATGGACCCTAAACTAAGGCCTCATCACTCATCAGATCATCATCATGATACTGAATTGGTAACCTGGCCCACTGTCTTTGCAGAGGCATCCGGAAAATTTATTCAAGATGTACCATTGTTAGATCAGAATATATGTATATGGGGAGATGACTCGAGAAGTACCATCAACAGAATCAATCCTGTATGATGCATGTACCAAATTGTTTCATGAAAAAAATGTCTCAACATGACGAATCGACAAGTAGGCAGTCTGTGTCCTGGTGAATATATATACTGGATTCCACACAAAAATTGGATTCCCTATCCTAAAGTCTACACTTGATACAATTTTACATTGTGTCCCTAAATTCCCAATTAAACATCATAGGGATATAACTATGAACATCATCTCGAGATCAACCTCCCTCTATCTATCATGACCTTACCAACCGGGGCCCACCTGGTCGATGGAAGGCTTAGATGCGACTACCCAAATCCTACCTCCATATGCCAGGGGTTGGAAATCAGTGTTAAAAGACATAACTACAAGGGGAGGCATTTTTCTATGTACATGTTCCCATACACCCAACCATCTATATGTATAAGTGAAAATTAATGAAAATAAATACAGTAACATCTAGAGTAATTCCCATGAGTGTAACAACCTCTAGGGAAAAAAATAATGGATAAAAACATAATTTGAAAATAAAAGGGAAAAAATACATGCCCCACCAGAAAAGATGTCTCAACCTAACAATAACTAGAAAGAAAAGTAAATTTTGAGAGAGCTCAGCTTTTGATATCCAAGCCCCAACCACCTTAAATGGGTAAATTCACTCAAGTATCCCCTAAAATACTTTATAATAATAGACTACTTGTATGCCATCTACATAAGACACGAAATGTGCGGGTAAATCCCATGTAGGGTTGATTATATACATACGTTGTAGGATACCCTAATTGTTGAAGGAGGAAATAAATAGGAGACATGATATAAGTAGATAGATCAACCATAGAAAAAAACCCAATACATAGTTATACATATATATGCTCATAGAAAATCCCATTCGAGAGAGAAAAGGAGATCACAATCTCATAAACCACATTAGGATGATGAGTCATCCTGTAGCTCCAATGTTCCATAAAAAATTCCCAACTTCTCACATGTACATATGAAGAAGTCATATGGGAGAACCACACCTTGGTTCCCCAAGGGAGTATTTTCTTCAAGCATAGAGGTCGTGCGCCCTAGTAGAACAACACAATACCACCATTATGATAAGTAGTATGGATGACATGTATGATTTAACGATAGTGGTGGACCGTATCTATGTATGTACATCAAGTATAGGGGACCCATTCCCAAAATAAGACATTATAGTACCATATCCATAAATAGATAGCCTGCGCCCTGAGGCCATAGTGGAGTTCCACATCTATGATAAGTAATACAATTATGGTGGTCCTACAACCTAGTATTATAAGGGGTTATAATATCTATTGATAGGGGACCCACATTCTACTTCCATAGGGGAGTAACAACACAATGATAATTATTATGGAGGACCTTCATGGTTATACAATAATGGTGTATCATCTCTATGGATAGAGGACTTTCACACTATCACTCCAGTGGAGTGTCGTGTCTATATCATCTCAACGAGTATAGAGGACTCACACCCTAGTATGACAGGGTAGTACTATCTCCACATATAAAAAAATTTCTCCCTAATTCCATAGGGGATACTACATCTATCGAAACTCCCTAACGATCTTGATAGACCATTTCAATCATCGAGAACCACCTAATGAATCTTTACATTCAGAACATATTTAATCGTCTCTCAAAAGACACTACGGAGGCTATAATCATCTTATATGTGGAAAACACTGTGGATAGGCTGCTCACGAGGTAAAATTTGAGTCCAAATGAATCAAATACAAGTGTTATAAGTTTTCCCAAAAGGAGGTTCACGATGTATAAGGGACCCACACGGCGTGTGGTCCTGCTCCGCTACATGGTCGTTTCCTCTCGATCACATGGCTCGTTGTCGATGTAGTACTACATGGCATGTAAGAGTACTACATGATGTGTCTCATCCACTCTGGGTTGAGCCCTATTTTATTGACAATGCATGTGACCTTCAGGTCATGTTTTTGTACCTGGTTGTGTGCCCATACATGGCGCGTGCCTAGCTGTGTCTGTGTCCATGTACTCCCAGAGTACCCATCGGGCCACCATCACTTAGTTTCATGGTGTTTTGGGGCCCCACATGACATGTGATATTTAACTCAATAAATACCCTAGTCACCACATCCAGGGGTCTAAACATCATGTGTTCTTCATACTACACCATGTGTTGTGTGTATTTTTTCATAGAATTCCAGATACATCGTTCGGATCCCAGATCCGCCTCTCCCAAAAAAACATGCATGTTGGACACCCAAAATTGATGGGGAAGGACTAAATTTATCAAATCCAGCCCTCTGATAGTCAGAAATCATATTATTATTCTCCCGTACGAAGCCCACACATATCGTGGCATCAATGGTCATCTCTCATTGCCTCACTGAATTTCTGATCCATGGTCGAATCACTCGTATCCTGCAAAGCATCATAATTCCCCATGATCATCAATTTGATCATCGTATATGAATCTATTGTGAATTTGGGGGTTTGGATGAACATGATACCACCTAGAAAATCTTAATTGTGCCCCCATGGGACAACGGTGAGAAATCACAAATAATGACGTGGGAAAATAAAATAAGTTTCAATAATTATTTGGCCAATTATTCATGTAAAATGAATATAAATTGGTAAAAACATGAGTGAGAAACATGAAAAAAATGGATAATTTGTAGGGATGTCAATGGGTCATTTTGGGTTGGGTTTGGGGTTTTTTGGAGCCTACCAAATAAAAAAATATCAGGTCGGGTTAGGGATTATTTTTAGCATGAACCTGGACCAAACCAACCCATCTCGGATCGGTTTGGGTCGGGTCAACCCAATTGGGTTACTAGAAAAAAATTATCTGACACTGCTTCATCAAATAAATCGAACCTGCTCAAGGATAATCCTAATGTAGTGACTTCTCCTCCCTCCCATGAGCTTGATCTTCAATTCCATTTCCCCCAGCAAGAAACACTGACCAATATTCAATAATTGCTGCTAGGTACATAGTGGTTTTCCATTTATTGTTACTTGATTCAGATACAGGAGGATGGAAGTGTTTGACAGAGAGGTTATGTGGGTGGGGATCAGTGGAGAAGTGATGGGGGTTGGGGATCACAGAGAGGCATCAGGGGTGGGGATCTTTAGAGAGGCGATGAGTGTGGGGATTGTGATGGGAGATTGAGATCTTGGAGTGGTAATGGGGGGTGGGGATCGTTGGTGAGGCGACAAGGGTCTGTATCACGGCGAGGTGACAAGTGTGGAGATCTCGGGTGTGGTGACATGGGATGGGGATTATCGATGGGGATACATGGGGTGGAGGTTGTAATGAGGAAACGAGGGGTGGGGATCACCAGCTTGGTGATGGGGGGGGATCGCTAGCGAGGTGATGAGGTATGAAGATCGCAGCAAGGTGGCAAGGGTTGGGGATCCTCGGAAAGGCGATGGGGTATGGGGTGAAGATCAAGGAGAGGTGTTTGGGGTTCGGGATCACCACAGAGGCAAAACAAGATGGTGATCACGTCACGACGATAAAGGGGGGGTATCATGGTGAGGCGATGGGACGGGGGTGGGGATCTGGGGCGAGATGACACTGGGTGGAAATCATTGTGAGGAAATGAGGGTGGGGATCTTGGTGTCGGTTGAAGAAGTGATAAAAGTGGGGACCATGGATGGACTCTAGAGTGGTAAGTATGAAATGAGGTTTTCTATCTTCCAATGAGATACCAAACTAGGTGATGGGGGAAAGGTAGGGGTGATGCGTGTTGGAGAGAAGATGTCGGGTCTGTTGGGTCAGGTTGGGTCATTTTTTTCCAACCTGTGACCCAACCCAACCTGAACATGGATGAAGCTGACCCAAACCCACCAATTAATATAAATTTTTAAACCCGAACACACCCAGTCAGGTGGGGTTAGGTCAATCAGGTTGGGTCAGGTCTGGAGACCCCTAATAATTTTAATAAATAACTATAATTTGATACATGGGCTCATGAAAAGGATATTAATCATATGTAGATCAATGAAATTGTGTTGATCATGCTCAATATTTTAATCATAAGGGGAAGAATCCATGAATTATGAGTCCTACCTAGATTCAAATTAATTTTTATGGAAGAACACGCTCGTCGATGATATGGGAAAATTTGTTGTGTTTGTTTCACCTTAGTTCACTTGGATAGGGATGCTCGTCATCTTCCGATCTCTGTTCACCAAAAATGTGTGGTAGATCCTCCTCTCAATCATCCAAGGGTTATGTGTCTAACATTGATGATTTTCCATAACAGCGTATTTATAGAGGATTTATGTTTTGTTCTTTTAAATTAAATAATTAAATTAATTAATTAAATTAATCAATTAATTTAATTTAAATGCACCTGCCCATGGTCTCTTTATCTGAACGTCCCACAATGACCAACATTTGGTTGAGCCTAGGGAAAATATCACACTTCATACTCGACAACGCTATCATATTTTTGATTCAAGGCTCCGTTTAAGAGATATTTATTTTTTTCTGGAAAATTGTGTGTTCGATATAAAATATATGTTATATATTTATATAATTAATTATAGACTCATTGGGTCTAATAATTTCACGTCGTATGAGCACCATACTATAAAAATATTCCTTGATATATTCCAATGTGTTACAAGGAAAAAAATAGGGTCTTTAAAAGTTTTTCTTTAAAAATGCAATTGAGAACATTTTGTGATTTCATGAAATTCTTTAAGGTGGTTTTGATTAGAAAATGTGTTTTCTAGAATGAGTGTGGTAATGATTCATTGTTAATGTTTTGTTAAATTTCATAAGGGTGCTTTTTAAATGGGAATGGATTTTCAAGAAGGGAAGATATAATTTTCTCCCATGGATTTTTTGTTATAAATTGTGAGAATGGATTTTTAATTTTTTTTGAAACTTAACACATTGGGAACCTTGGGTGCATCGGGAAATGGACATGTCAACGTAGTGTGTGTGTGTTTCACCAAATTGGGTTTTCTATAAGTTCTCACTATACAGTTACCAGCTGATGAGTATCTTGATATCGATATATTGTGGTGAGAATTGATATATGTTGGATCTATGTTGTTCTTATTTTAGGCTTCTTTTTGTGTATTTGTGATTATTCCCCTAGGCTATATCCCAAATGTTGTTCTTTTTAATTAATATATGGTTTTACACATGGTGGTGGTGGAATTACCTCATAACATCTACCACCACATGTAGACCCTCTTTAGGTAGCCCCACCTATTACCTCTACAGGCTCCACCTCCCTAGGGGATCCATAGTATCACTTAAGAGATCCCTGATCACGATAGTGCCTTGGTCATGGTGGTCCATAAACTATCTATCTTCCCTTCTCAATACACCAGGTCAGTCAATAACATGCCATGTGACCTTGCATGTCACATGAATAACATCACCCCCTCTCGATGGTGCTCTGATCCACTATGTGGTCCCTGAATCACATGACCATGTGTCTGAGTCCAGTCATGGGTATGTCTCCTATGTCTTGCCTCATGTAACCTATCATCTGTTGTAGATGAATCATCCCTGGAATGATTTCTATCATCCCTAGCTACATGTAATCCATCAGATAGGAAGCACTCTATCACTAGTTCTTACTCCAATACTCCATCATATGTGGTTATAGACAAGGGTACCACACTGGCATGAATATATCCTTGGAGAACATGATCAAACTTTCACACCTAGAAGTATCCATCCTAAATCATGTTGAGGGGGTATCACATAAGGTTAGTGAACATTGCGACATATAAAACAACTTTCATACCTCCCTATTACAACTCTAGTAACACCTAAATCCTAACTAAGTGGAAGCGTGAGGGGTAGTACTCATGAAACATCTGCATGAAGTTGTCTCATGAGAGATTTGAATTATTATGCATAAATATAACTAGACTCAACCAACTCCTAGATGATCCAAGGAAAATAATAGATGCTAGGGAAACCACCTAACCATTGAGTGTTCAGATAAGTTTGAAAACATGAATCATTAACTCTATCCAATATTCCAGCACTTGGGGATATGAATAAACATGGAACCATAGTAGCCTCTAGTGATAGAACTTGTAGAGTACACTAAGCCTATGAATATCCTAAACCATCTCTTCTGTTAAAATATACTACTCAATAAGTAGGGTTTCCTCTAGCTAGCTTCCTGGAGGAAAGATCTCGGGTGATAACCCTTGAACTGAGGCCACATCACTCATCATATCATTGTCCTGATACCAAATCGGTAACCTGTACATCTATATTTATAGATTAATCCTGAAAATTTAATAAATATTTTCCATGGTTAGATTAGAATATATGTATATTTCTAGATGACTCAAGAAGGACCATCAAAAGACTCAATCCTACATGATGTATGTACCAAATTTGTCCCTACAACCAATGTATCAACATTCTGAGTTGATAAGAAGGTAGTGAGAGTCCTAGTAAATAGATACGTCAGTTGACACACAACCATTGGATTCCCTAGCATAAAATCTACATTTGAGACACATTAACATTGCTTCTCTATATTACCAATCAATCCTCAAAAGGGGACATAACTTCAGACATCATCCAATGGTCAACCTCCCTCTATCTATCACGAACAGACCAAACGGGGCCCACCTAGCTCATGGATGGTTTATTTGTGACTACCCCAATATTTCCTACATATAATAGGGGATTAAGATTAGTGTCGAAAGGCCTAACTACAATGGGAGTCATTTTGTTAAGTTATTGTACACACACACACATCCATCTCTACATAGAAGTGCCAAGAAATGAAAAAAAGACAGTAACATATAGAGTAATGACCATGAATATAACAATCTCTCAGGAATTCAATAGAGGATGATAGAAAAATTGGAAATAAAATTGAAAAAATACATGCCCCACCAGAAAAGATGTACCAACATCACAATAATTAGAAAGAAAAGTAAATGGTGAGAGAGCCCATCTCTGGATATCCAAGCCCCGACCACCGTACACAGAAAAATACACTCAGACACCCCCTAATATCCTTTGTAATAACAACTCACTTATCCATAGTCTACATATTACATGACATGTGAGGGTAAATACCATACACGGGTGAGTATATACTTACTAAGTAGGATTCCCTAAATGATGAAGGAGGAAAGAATTATGAGACGCGATAGAAGTAGATAGATCAACCATAACAAGAAAACCCAATACATAGGTATACATATAAATTATTATCAAAAATACCATTTTAGATATAAAAGGGGATATCAATCTGAAAACCCACCCCAAGATGATGAGTTTTCTGTCATCTCTAAAGGTCCATCAACAATGCCCAACCTTTCACATGTATATATGAAGAAGTCATATGTAGGACACACACCTTAATTCCCCAATGTTAGTACTATCTTCGAGTATAGAGGACTCGTTACCTAGTACAATAATAGAGTACTTCCTTTATTATAAGTAGTATGGGGGACCTTCAAGTTGTCATGAAAGCGGTGTTGCATCTCTATGTCTGTCAATCATGTATGGAGGACCCATGCCTAGATATGAAAAAAGTACCATCTCCATCGACATAGGGGCTACGACCTGATGCCACATTGGATTACCACATCAATGATAAGTACATAAAGTATAGAGGACCTGTTCCCTAGTACGATATGGGATTACTATCTCCATAAATAGAGGACCCATGTTCTGATTCCATAGGGGAGTACTGCCTCTATGATAATTAGTATGGAGCAATTACATGGTAATATAACAACAGATTATCGTCTCCAGGGATATAGGACCCACTCAATGCCACTCTAGTGGAGTGTCATCTCTATATCTACTCAATGAGTATAAAGGACTCATGCTCTGGTAATACAAGAGAGTACCATCTTCATATATTGAGGACTTTCACCATGATGCCATAGGGGAGTACCACCTCTATCTAAACTTCCTGAAGATCATTCCTAATCATTTCCATCATCGAGCACCAGCAAAAGAAGCTTTACACACCCAACATATCGCAACGTCTCTCAAAAGACACTATAGAGGATATCATTATGTTCTATGTAAAAAAGCACTCAGGATAGGCTTCTCGTGGAGTAAAATATGATTCCAAAAAAGAAGATACAAGTGGTATATGTTTCCTCCAAAAGAGGCTCATGGAATATAAGGGACTAACATGGTGTGTCATCCAAATCCACTACATGGCTATGTCCTCTCCAGCATATCGCTTTCTAGACATGTTGTGCTATATGGCGTGTAAGAGTACTACATGATGTGTCTTACAACTTGGGGCTGACCCGTGATCTCCTAACCATGCTTGTGACCTTCAGGTCATGTTCATGTACCTGGTTCTCTGCCCATACATGGCATTTTCCTAGATATGTTTGTTCCCATGTACCCCCGAAGAACAATTGAGACCACCAAAACATAGTCACACTGTGGGGGGACATTCCATGTAATATTTAACTCACCCAAAACCCTACCACCATATCCAGGGGGTTGCATGACATGTGTTCTTCAGACTAAAAAATATTTAGTTGAGTTTTTAATAGAATTCCATATTCGTTCTAGGGATCCCAGATATGCCTTTTCTGTCGAAGCACTCCTATAGGCCACTGAAAATCTATGGGTAATCCCTCCATTTGTCTAATCCAACCCTCTGATGGTTGGAAATCATATTTTTTTTCTCCCACATGAATCCCACACACATCATCACATCTCTGGTCATCTCATGTTGCCTCACTGGATTCCTGATCCATGGCAGAATCACCAATATCCTGCGAAGGAGCACAATCCCCCCCAAATCATCAATTTGTTCATCGTATGTGAATCTGTTGTGATTTTGGGGATTTGATCAAACTCGATCCTGCACAGAAATTTTTAATTGTGGCCCCATGAGACAATGATGAAAAATCACTAAGAATGATGAGGGAAAATCACAAAAATGATGTTGTAACCTTCATTGGATAATCATTCCTGACTAGTATATATAAATTGGAGATACCTAGGATGAGAAACATGACACAATGGGGATAAATTAAATAAAAAAATGATGTTTGATAAACGAGAACATCCAAAGGATATAAATCAGATGCAAATCAAAGAAATAGAATTGATCATGCTAAATATTTTAATCGTAAGGGGAAGAATACACAAATGAAGAATACTACTTGGATTTAGATCAATCGTTGTTGAAGAACAAACTCACCAATTATAGGGGAGGATCTTTTGTGTTCACTACACCTTATTTCACCTAAGTAATCTCATCATTGTTTGATCTCAATTCACCAATAATGGGTGGCAGGTCTGCCTCTCAATGATCAAAGGGTTATGCACCTAACCATAGAAATTTTCCATAACAACATATTTATTGAGTATTTAAGTTTAAGTAATTTAAATTAAATATTTAAATTAATCAATTAATTTAATTTAAACTCACCTACCCATGGTCACTTTATCTAAACATCCCATGCTGACCATCTTAATGTAGGGACTAGGGAAAATCTCTCACTTCAGAGTCAACAAAGCTCTCATATTTTTTATTCAAGACTCTATTTTTGAGATATTTCATTTTTTTGGAAAATTGTGCATGTGATATAAAACATATTTAGTATTTGTATAAAATTAATTATAGACTCACCATGTGTTATAATTACACATCGATTGAGTTCCTAGCTCTAAAAACATTCCTTGATATATTTCAAAGTCAAAGAAGGAAAAAATATTTTATCTTCACATTTTTCTTTAAAAATACAATTGAGAAGATTTTGTGATGCAACGAAATGAGTTATGGTGGTTCCCATTCCAAAATTGGTTTTCAAGAATGAGTGTGGTTATGCATCATTGTGATTTTTTTTTAAATTACATAAGGGCGGTTTGGAACTGGAAAACGATTTTCAAGCATTGAAGTAGTAATGTTTTTCGATGAAAATGTTTTATAAATTTTGAGCAAGGTTTTTGAATGGTTTTTGAAACAGAACACATTGGGAACCTTGGGAGCATCGGGAAATGGACATGTCTCCTTGGAGTGTGTGTGTTCCACCACTAGGTGTTTTCTATAGCTACTCACTATACGGTGACTAGCTAATGAGTAGTTTGATATCGATAGATTTTGGTGAGAATTGATATAGGATGGATCCATGTCAGGCCATGTTTGGCCTTCTTTTTGTGTATGAGTTCTTATTCCCCTAGGATATATCCCAAATGTTGTGCTTTGTCATTTATACTTGGTTTTACACATGACAGTATATTTCATTGTTGTATAATCACTATTTTATCTTATGGTGTATCAAAGTAAAATTTTGATTATGCTCACCTATTGTCTTAAACACTTTTCATATTCCTTTCTTGTGTGAATATTAATTTATTTTATGAAAAAAACAAAAGGATGTTTTACAGAATGGTATTATCTTATGAAAATTCATTATAAATTGGTTTTTTTAAAGATATAGCTATCATTTTCATGGTATTGGACTTTTTATAGATTCATTAGTGAAATCCTACTTGTCCTTTTGCTCACACCCTACTTTTTCCTTTAGGAATTTGTGGATGTGGTTTTGTGAGACACAGGTAAAGGGAAGGGCGTCAAGTAGTTCATCAAATTGTCTTGAGTTTCTCCATCTTCTTTGTGAGATGGGTTGAAGGTAAGAGATGGTCACAAAGAGACTCATTTTAGTCTTTTCTTATTTCCATTTCTAGTTTAGACAGTTTTTATTGACGTTGTATATATCATGGATTTGAATCTTTTTCTTCTATGTTTCACTATGTTGTTTTTACTTCTTTTGGTTATACATGAGACTTGTTTGGTTGTTTGATGATATTCACCTTATGGCGGGCCATTTCAGGTGATGTGTTTTGATCGACTTGGGATGCTTCATTAGCGATACATCGATCTAAGGAACTCCGATCCGGATGAACTAAGGGGTTAGAATCTATGATAGAAATGAAGAGAGGATGGGGGAAGGGATTGAGGTTAACCAAGGGTTGAAGGAAAGGAAAATAATTTTAACCAAAGGAGGTCGGGTCACCAAATTATAGAAATATATCATGTGGCCTTCACTACAATGTGGTCACCTCTGACCAGGTCGTGGTGGCCAGAGGTCAAACGCGGACCCGACTCTCTCCATGAGATACTCAAATATTGGGTATTTTAAAAAAACTTAAAAAATAATTTTTATCAGAACCACACCATCCACCATGGGGTGGTGTAAAGATCCAAGTAATCTCACTTCACTATGCCAAGCACTAGAACCTGGTGAGCTCTTTTCTTAAATAATTTCTCACAAGAGCACCTCCAAGGCACCATGTTTGGCACCATTCCCACATAGAGCATTTTTATAGATCTCTTTTTACACATGGTGACCATTATACCAAAAAAAAGCACCAAAAGAACCATACAATTCATTTCACTGGTTGTGGTTCCATAAGAACCACAGCACCAACTCAAAATGGTGAAACACACCCTCATCCCCAACCAAAAATCAAAACATCCACCACCACACCCACTACCACAGTGTGGTGAACCCTGAAATTGAAAAAACTCAAATTGAGCTTATATAATGCCACCAAAATCCCTTAACTGACCCCCAATCCCCAAAAAAAATATAGAGGGATGGTTTAATCCATTACAAGATAATCTTATCACAATTGAAGTCCCATGTTTTCACCATTATGAATATCACGGATGGCCTAACATTGGACATTTCTCCATTTGATTGATTGAGTAACCACTTGAAAAGAAAACTTCCACCTTCCTACCATGGAAATTGCGGATATTTTTCCTATAATGACTAGTAAAGAACAATGAATTTCAAGGTTATAAAAAGGAATTGATAGTAATGTACAAGACACATCTCAAAGAAAATTAAATGAAGCACTATCAAGCAAGAAAATAATTGAGAAACAGAACCCAAAATCATTATTTCTACTCTTAGTGAAGCAAAAAAACCAATTAAAATAAATGATAATGATGAGGAAGGTACTATTTCTCATAAAATTTCAATTTTCTAGAACACTATTCTAATATTTTTAAATTCTTATCAAATATTATTATTCTGGAAGAATACTACATTTATATTATAGAATTTTTTAATCTTCACTAAAATATAAAGGGTTTAGAGGAAATAAATCTCACTCTTCATGCACGTATTTTGGGTTTTCATTGACAGTAAAGACTAATTGTAATATACCCAATGACTTGATGATAGTTTTGCGATCTAGACATGTATTCCTCCCATCCAGAAATTCTTCTCTCACATCTAATTCCTCTCTGATTACCTACCTCAACCCGTCTTGACATTATCCACCTGCACCCCATGTAACACCCCCAAATAATAAAGGGTTAAATGACTAAATGATATGACTCATGTCAATAAGGTCCACCTTCCATTTTAAAAGCCTATCTGATTAGAACTCCACATTTATGCATGCTTGGACTAGAGTAGTGATTAGGATTGGTGATCTTCTAGGATGTTTCCCAAGGTGTGTGTGACTAAAGACAAAACACACTGGAAAGGACATGTGTTGGTCTTTGAGGACTGTCATTAGTTAGATAACCCATTCAGGCACATGGGTGAGCCCTATGGTGGGGACTACATGTTTGTGGGGAAACTGGTGGTACCTTGAGGGCAAGGACACGACGACCATGTTAAGGCGGGGTGTCTGTGCTGTCATCATGACCCAATTGTCACATTTGATATTAGAGGGGGTACCCAGCCTTAAGTGTAGCGCACTTCCTGGTTTGAGATGAAAGGCCCACAACAAGAATGTTTTGTTCTCTAGGGGGGGTGAATGTAACAATCCCAAATGATAAAGGGTTAAATGAATAAATGATATGACTCATGTCAGCAAGGTGAACCTTGTTTTTTGAGAGCCTACCTTATAAGAACTCCACAGTTAAGTGTGCTTGGCCGGGAATAGTGATTAGGATGGGTGGCCTTTTGGGGTGGTTCCTAGGGTGTGTGTGAGTGAGGAAAAACACACTGGAAAGGAAATGTGTTGGTCTGTGGGGACTGTCATCATTCAGATGACCCATTCAGGCACCTCAGTGGGCCCCAAAGTGGTTAGCACATGTCTGTGGGGAAACCAGTGGTACCTAGTGGGCCAAGACCAGATGGCTATGTAATGGTGTGGTGTGTGTTCTGTCACAGTGACCTAGTTGTGACATTTGTTATTGGAGGTGGTACCCACCCTTATGTGAAGCACACTGCCTGGGTTGAGATATAGGGCCCACAACGATGATGTTGTGCTCTAAGGGGGGGGATGTAACACCCCCATCTAGTAAAGGGTTAAATGATTAAATGACATGACTCATGTAAATAAGGTGCACCTTCTTTTTCGAGATCCTACCTGATTATAACTCCACAGTTAAGCGTGGTTGGCATGGAGTAGTGATTAGGACGTGTGAATTTATTGGTAGTTTCCCAATTTGTGTGTGAGTGATGAAAAGAAACACTAGAAAGGAAATGTGTTGGCCTATGGGGATTGTCATTATTCAGATGACCCATTCTGTCACATGGGTGGGCCCCAGGGTGGGGACCATGTGTCTGCGGGGAAATTAGTTGTACTTGGTGGGCTAGGACCTGATATACATGTTAATGCGGGGTGTCTGTGCTATCACTAGAACCCGGTTGTAACACACCAGGTTCACCACCTCCGCCTATTGACCTCTGGCACCCCGACTCCCCAGATTCCCGCATTCACCTTCGTCATGTGGTTTTCTTTTTAGTCCTTCCTCTTTTTGCCTCTCTACTCCTTCCCACTACATGAGATTATTTTCCTTTACATTATATTTTGGGGTTTTCTTATTGTGAGGTGGTGGTCTATCATTTAGTTTTTTACCTCAATGGATGCATTAAATTTTCCTTGGTCTTTGGTGGTCTTTTTTCATTGTGTTTCCATGAAAAGTGGGCCTAATCTCTTCTGAATAACTTATTTTAACATTATGTTATTAATGCGTAGAAACCATTAACTTATGGTATTGATGGTGACTACTTGATATCAATTTTTAATGAATCTTCTAACAGTGATGATGTGCACACGGATAAAATCCAATATCAATATTCGATTGATATCCCATGATCTTTATATTAATCACTATTGTTGCTAACCAATATTATCATGATTATTAACTTGTGTGATAAATCTATGTGTGTATATTTAAGATGAAGATAAAGATGAAGTTAGTGATTATGAAGAAAAATATGAAGATGAAGATGATAAGTATTATATGGAAATAGCCAAGAATGTATGTATTTAATTTCATCACTTAATGCATCTTATGTTGGGATCATGGTTGAACTTATCTCATGGTGCAGTTATATGGTATTTCCTATAATTATGTATGATACCTCTTCAGTGGGGTTGTCAAATTCAACCCAAATGAATAATGTGTCCTTGATGTGGATCATTTTTCAACCATGGAATATAAAAAAACATATAAGAAATATTTCAGTTAATATATGATGATCGTAATGATCATTTAGGTTATGCATCTAATTTTTTACCAATCAACCCATGGGATAATTCCTCCTATGACACCTGCATGAATAAAGAATAGAGTATTCTTATAGGGTGTTTATTTTTGTCCAGGAAGCATGAATATATTGAAATTTGTTCATTTATAGACATGTTCAACACTTTGATGGTTGTTTATAAATAACTGGTATGTTACAAGCTGAGAAGCTTGCATTGGAGAAGGTTCTTAATGTAAACATAGTACTTGTGGCTTGTTTTGTCTTTTATACCACACTTGAGACCCCAAAACCTGATAGTGGTACTAGAATTTACAAAACCAATGTTGTTCATTTTTATGGAAGGCCTCATATTAGGAAGGAATTTTGGACCAAGGTGTTACTAGACCATTGAATTGACACATTTATAGGATTATTGGTTAAAACAACTTTCTTTCACACCTTTTTATGGCTTGTAACATTCTGTTGTACTAGAGATGGGGGGAAGTTTATTGTTTATTTCCCTTAAATTTATTTGTGTCCCCTCTCTCTTCATTTTGTGTTTTAATTTTAATTATAGGAAGTAGATGGAGTGTTTACAAAAGAATAAAAACCAGTAATCAACATTTTAAAACTGGCCATGGCTATCCATGGTTGGACTGGGTAGGGCTGTGTGTGGTAATTTTTTTACTCTAAACAATTTGTTCAAATTTTAAATTTATATTATAATAATTTTATAAAATTAATATAATTTACAATATACAAAATAATTGAACCAAACTTATTTTTTTTTGTTTAAGGTTATCTCTAAGTCAGATTACTCTATCTTTTAATCCTTTTAATCTATATTAAAAATAATGTATCCACCTCACATTAATGCAAGTGGAATTCAACATCTATAATATTTAAATGCAACATCATAAACCAAAATTGTTCGCCTAATTCAGTTTATGTAGAAAAACAATTATTCAAGATTTCTAGTTCATCTAAACAGAACATAGAGAATAAATCTCTCTTTAATAGTATTCAAATTTGGGGAGAACCAAGCTCAGGTATGTTCATCATAACATCATTATTTTTCATTGTTTTAAATTTTTAGGCTAATTATGATTATTAATAGTAAATTAAGGAATGGGAAAGTATTCTTTGATACAATGATATCCTAGATATGTTTATCTTTATGGGTTGGTTCATTCAAAATGATTTCATTCCCATAATCAACAAAGTTCAATGAAAATGTATCTACATAGATTATGAAATTCTTTTTCTGTAAGCGCCTATAAGTGGGAACTACATTTCACATCTTTTTTGATGTGTAGTGGGTGAGAATAGTATAGAAACTACTGAGGGAGTGCATCAGCAGTGTGATCTAGAGATATTTTGTCTAGAACATTCTCAATATGTGGTTTTAGGGGTGTGATCATACCTTTGAGGAATTTTGGGCGCACATCATGGTCTTTATGGTGGGTTATTTGACTATTTGGGTAGTCAGGAACAAGGGGGAAAATTAAGGAAGAAGTTTTTCTCATTTTTACAAGAATGTGATGTGAGATAACTCATTATAGAGCTTGGTGGATTGATTAAACGATGGGAGAAGTCTCCATTAATTGGGAAGTTTATGGCCCAATTTCTTCACCTCTTGGATGATGATAGTAATGTTATGTATGGTTAGTGGGTCTGATGAAAGAATCCTAATGCAGGAATAAAGCTCAAAATTAACATCTCGTGTGACCAGGGTATCATGAAAGGAGGTGACATTGTTCATGAGATCATGGGATCTATGGTGATAGTGTTTAGTTCCTTCTATGGCCCATAAAAGTCACTTACAACCGAAGATATATGCTCAATGGTCTTCACTTGTGCATGTTATACAACATTTTCTTACAATTTGTGGAAACAAACACGGCTCCAGTGTTTTTCCCCCATATTGGTTATCTACACACCCCTTGATCCATTGCCTACCAAATCAGAGCTTTCAAATATATTCTAAACCATTAAGTGGAGATTGTTCACCCATGTTGTGGTGGGAATAAAGGTGCTGACAACCTCACATCTAAATGACGGTAAGATGAAAAACACATCATATAATCTATTATGGAAACAAACTCAAATATATTTATTTTTGTTGAAAAATCACACTTTTATACTTTTTATCATATTTTTAATCGTGAAGTAAAGTGTATGAGTGGAGATAACTACAAAAGAGAGATGTATATGATAGAGAGAAAGATGTTGTGATGAAATAATTAGGCAATGTACCTTGAAACATTTCATTTAACTTTTGATAATATGAAATATTAACATATTTAAAATGATTTTATGGGTTTAATTCAACATTAGATTGATAAATACTGAATAATTAAAAACGACTCATTATTTTTAAAATATTGATCATTTCTTTTATAAGAATGTTTTTAGCAGATGGAGTGACTATGTCATGAATCGAATCTCATCAACTTTAAAACGGGAATCTGACCCAACCAATGGAAAGTCATGAAGGGGGTTACCTATCCCTATAGGATGGCATGAGTGCTTGAGTTTCATGTATTATGGTATGGGAACAATTTACCAGAGTAAATAATCATTTAACAACAAAGAACAAAAAATATATCAACTCTGAATATTTATTCCAAACATGCCTTAAATAAAATCCAAGAATGAACACATAGGTTTAATCATGACACAAGATTTCCAAAGATACATAATAGTAGCATAAAAATAGCCCAAGGGAATCCACATGACATGGGGTTATCACCAACAAGTCATCTCGACAACACCACACTGGGGGAAGAAACTAACAACCCGAACTGCCTTCACCCAAGGCCTTTCCTTTACCTGTATCAAACATAATCAAGTCTAATTTCACCCAATGGGTTTATGTAGGGTGTGAGACTAAGCCCAATATTATACCATACAATTGATTCCATATATTAAGTAATACAATATTAAAATCATGAATTTCTTTGATAAATAAGAAACAGTGACAATAAATTCTAAAGAATGAAACTTTTAATGGTCATCAATTTTCGAAGGGAAATTTCAAAGGGTGAATAAATTTATTTAAAACATGTAATATAATGCATTTTTTCCATAAAAACACACCCTAATTCAATGATAAATACAAAATATCCAACGTGTACTAATCTTGATAACACCCCTAGGAAGTAGTTAGTTTTAGGCCCATGTACCTCATATCTCAGTGTAAAATAACAATTGTAATATTCATTCCCATGAATGAGACACTAGTAGGGAACATACCCGTAACCCAGTGGTCCTCAATCATCATTAATATAGTTTTGTTATTGTAGGTAGTGTCCAAATTTCTATGTGAAATAGGGATATAACCGCTCCTGATCACTAGTGTACTAGTAAACGTCCTCCCACCTAGATACCTGGGTGTCCCCCTATTGATTAAATAATTTAGACATGTTTCGAAAATCCATTTTCACATAAAAACCCCTTTTTGGTTCATTCAAACTTAAAAAATTAGCTACACATGATTTTCACCATTTACACAACTCAATAAACAATGAAATGGTTTCTTGAAAGAACTTGATGGTATTCCACCAAAATTTGCGCATGAAATCTATTAAAAATCTCTCTTTTAAAACCTATTGCACACCAATATTATCTAAAATATAATTATCAGCACTGAAACATTTTAATAAAATCATTACATGAGTTATAAAACAACCCCAATTGCTATAACATTGAATAGAAATGTAAAGCAACCATTTTCACCCAAAATTGGAACTTAAAAATAAATTTCATAACAAATTCCAACAAATCCAATTTTCACAGAAAGAACAATGTTGTATGATTATGCTAAAAATATAAATCTAGAAAGGATAACTCATCTAGTAGTGATTACACATGGAACCACCAACACAAGTGTGAAATCACCAAATCCTTTTATGAATGTTCACCTACACCACCGCCACACCACAAGGGAGTTCAATCAAACCTAAAACCAAAATATTATACCAATAATGTATCACCCCAAGATTTTATAGTATGTTATCTCCTCAAAGTAATTCAATAAATTGCGTTACACATAATAATGAGTTCGAGCGCACCACAACTTACCAAACTAGCTTTTCAAAATGTGTTTATGAATAGTATTAACTACATTTTGAATTATATATATATTATATATAATTTTAACATCCATATTATGTGTTTCATAGACATAATATAAGAACAAATTTGTTTTCCAGATAAAGGAAGTATTTTTCAAAAAATGAAATTTTACCACCTTTTAATGGAGAAACCTTTTTAAAAATTATATTTGACACTTTTATATATTAAATTTAATGAAATTAAATTATTCTTTCTAATCAAGATCTAAAAATTTATTTTGGATAAATTTTTCTTACTTTTATGATAACTTTCATATTTTGACAAATATTGAAAAATACTATGTTTTAATTGAGAACAACTTTTTTAATCGATATAATTTATAGTAATAAATTATTGATTTGAAATATTTTTGAGTATAATTAGATTATATTTTTATCATTTAATACAAATTAGGTCATTATAATTAATTTTACATTTAAATTTGATATAAATACATGTCAATCTTTTGATAGTTTTTACGTTTTAAAAAACCCGTTTTTTGGTTTTGAAAATGGGAATTAATATTAAATTAATAAATGAATCTTCTATGTATTCAATTCGGTAAAATGGTATTGATGTTTGAATTCGGAATATTTATATTATCTTAGAGTAAATTATTGGTATTTTTCTGAAAACTTTCAATTTTTGATGAATAGTGAAAAACACTGCGTTATTTGTTAAAACTGACATTTTATTTAAATAATTATTTATTTTATTTAAATTTATTTTAGGTCAAAATAGATACATAATACCTATCTATGTTCAATTTAATTTATTAGTCATTTTATAATAAGTTTATATATATAAAAGTTTTATTGAACTTTTTACCATCTTTTACCCACCTCCTATGAGCATTTTCAAATTTGCATAAAACATAATTTTATCTCTTATGTGAGTTAAATTTCAAAAATTCGAGAGACACGGTTAATATCAGTAAGTAAAATGTGATTCAGTAAGATGAAAATAATTTTTGGTGAATAGTAACTTTTGACTTTTATTTTCCACGGTTAAAAGTAAATAGAGTAATTAAGGGTAAAAATTATATCATAATTACCCTAACACATGTCCTAATTCTATTGGATAAGTATAATTCGACCAAAAATAATCGTCGGAAAAAATATGATCCTTTTTGGTCCACTGGGATTAGATTAGGACATTTATTATTATTTTATTTAAAGAAATGCTAAGAGTTAAATTCAAGGTTTTATAACTAAACCATTTTTAATATAGGGTTATACATAATATAAATTATACTAAAATATTAATTATAAAGCTAAAAAAATTCCATACGTAATGACATTTTATTTATAATTTTTAGATATTAAATAATTTAATTTATTTATGACACAATGATGACGCAGTAATTCCTTAATAATGTAATACTAAAATAATTAATATTATAAATATCCAAATAAATGTAATTTCAGACTTTGGATGAATTAAAATAATTTTATCGGTTAATATAAGATGTTAGGATTGAACATAAGAATTTAGTTCGAAGTAATAAAATTTTTAGGACTTTAACAAAAATCAGTTATTAAATGATGTCAAAATTGACATAATTGAGTTTTTAAAACAAATACTATATTATTGGTTGATATAATATTTATAAAAATATAAGGTTAGTAAAAAGGGCCTTAATAATATTATATATATCATTAATGAACCTATTGGGGTTCTTTTGGAAGTTTAGAGTAAGTTTATTAACAATATAGTGTATGAATAAAAGAAGACACTGTAAAAGTTAAGCTATTTAACTAAGAGTTAAATCAAAAATATAAGATTAAAATGGTAACCTAAACTTGTATAAAACCAATTGGTTGAGACTTTTTTGACCCATAAACACCATAGACTCTATGTAACTCATTTAGAAGCCATTATAAACCAAAAATGATTTTATTATAAAATAATATTTCATGATTTTCCTAAAGTGACCCTCACCTCTATTATAAAAAGGGCACTTCCCCCTCTCTTAATTTCACACATGAAAAGCATTTTGGCTTGGAAAACCCCTTCCCAAATATCCTCCAAAATTTACTTCCTTAATTATAGAGGCCTTACTTTGGTCATAAATCCAACCTAAAGAGCCCTTTTAATCAAATCAATAGGAAGAACCCGAAAAAGAAGTAAATATTTCATCACCCCTTTCAAGTTCGTTTCATCTACCACATCCCCTTTATTTTTTTCTTCCATTCTAAAATAATAACTCCAATAACTTCTATATACTGTGATTTAATTATAAAAATTTTACAACAATATTCATTATTCTATCCATCCTATAAATGACCAAGTCACTATACGTGTGTACGTACAGATTACCGTCTCCACATCGTGGTGTGGTTTGTTATTAAAACACTTCATTATTTTTATGGGTATAATAATGAGTATAAAAGATTTAAATAATAAATATAACATGTTAATGATTATGTATATATGATATACCATCCAATTACACACTATTTCTCCACCAATATAATGATATTGGCGCTCATGCGTATGTACGGATTACCGTCTCCACAAAGCGATGAGATTCATTTCTACATTGATCATTCAATGATGATTATAAAATACATATCATTAATAAGTATTTAATATATAAAATAATAATTCTAATGGATATATATATATGTACTTACATGTATCTTATTCACTTAGTTCCGTTCAATACAATATGAAAATGGAAACAACGTTTATTCGTACATACGACCTACCGTCTCCATAAACGGTGTTTTCAATTTCATATATATGCCTATTATAAATATTTATATTATAAATATATATTATATATAAATCATGTTTTATATTCTGGATGTATTTAAATCATGATCTAAGTGATACAATCAAGAGTAACAAGTTAAAACACATAAGATAAGGAAAGCGATTATTACACGAAATGGTAATTTAACATGGAAATTATTATTAAATGGGTAGTATAAGTCATAAATTATTCATTTATGATATCATAAATATTAATATGTTTTTGGTATAATCTCATAGCATACCATGGTCTTTATACAGTAGGTTAAACGTACCCTCGACTAAAGGAAAGTTCAAGGTAAGGGTTAATTCCTCAATCTCATTATTATTTGAGATCGTGTATGTGTTTGTTTTTACTGAGACATATTTATTATTCATGTCCATGTTTCATAAAAGGGTTTTCAAAGGGATTCTTTTAAGGGAAACTTTTACTAAAAAATCATTTTATGTGCTTTAAATATTTATTCTTCTAAACCTTTCTAATTAATGTCCATGTTTTCAAAATGATTTTATGGATTTATTTATATGAACATGGATGTTTTTAAATGATAATTCCCTTAAAAAGGTTAAAAGTGGTATGGGATAATTTGATTCAAAAATAAATTTTAAATTAATTTCTTTATAAATTGTCTGACTTTTAAAATGATTTCATGAAAAAAAGATATTTCTCTCAAAGTGTTTAACTGATCATTTCCAACTATGTCAACTTGATATTATTCTTGATCGAGGTTGATTTATTATGATAAAAATAATCCAAATTGTATTGATGTTTTTGTGATATTTTTGACTGTTGATGTGTTAATTTTATACCATTCATGGTTTATGGATAAAGTATTGACATTTTGTTTGCTAGTTTTAATACGAATGTTTATGTTATGTTTTAACCTTTTCAAATGAGGAATGCATTGGACTTAGTAAGTGATAGTTGGAGACCACTATAGCTCCTCGATGCATCGGCAGGTCTAATGAGAAAAACTAGTGTCTTGGAACAAGGCCTTTACTATGTGGTTATGAAGTCTGTCATTATGCATTCCATTATTATAAAAATCGCTATTGATATTGCATGTGATTATTCGACTAGTAGAATATCCATGTGAATAAGTAAATGGAATTATTTGATTTTATCTTTACCATATTATTATGAAGTTTAATTATAAAAGGCTTTTGTTTTATTCTTATACATTGCCTTAAATGTTTATGTTTTTTTATGAAATATTCCGCTATATTTTTATCCTTGATGATCATTTGAGCTCACCCCTTTCTATGTTTTATTTTTTCCTGGATGTGAAGAAGTATTTTATGATTGATGAGCAGGGTTAAGATAAGGGATTAATGGAGTTCTCAAAGGATCTATTATGTTGTGTTTTATTTTCTAATGTGTTATTTAATGTTCTTGTATGTAATATATTTTCCAAGGCTACTAAACTAATCGGTATTTTAGGGAAATGATTATCTGTATCAAGACAATGTATTAAAATAATGCACCATCTCCCATAACTACGGTCGGGGAATTACAGTTGGTATCAAAGGAGTTTATAAATAACCTTGGAAATATATTTAGATGAACTCTGATTAGAGAGCATTACCCTAAGATAGACTTTTAGGATTAGTATAGAATAACTTCCTAGAATTTTGGAACTGTAGAGATTTTGTGATTTTTCTAAGCAATACATCCCTATCTGGATATGAGCAGGTAGAGGCAGCTCTGGAACAGATATACCTTGGTGTAAAACCTGAAAACACTTCTTTGAGTTAGACTCGAACGAGAACTGGTGCACGACAACGGGCCTTGCTGCACTCTTGGTTACGACACTCCCGGGGGATATGGTTTGGATAATTAACATTTTAATTACAAGCCATTATGGAAGATTTAGGACTAAATAATTCCTCAAAGAAAACATTTTATGATTAAAGATTATATGAATAAGCTTTTCAATTTAAATTAGGTATTTTACATGTTTGGAATTATGCATTGCGATGCATAAACTAACCTAGTGTATTCCATTGTTTAGAAATGGTGCCTAGTAGAAAGTCTGAGAATTCTAGAAATATGCATGATTTAAATATTAAGAAGGATAATATATTTAATGGTATTAAGCCAATATTTAAAACTGAAATAGTCTCCCACGTATTCTCATCATATGAATAAATTGTATCATGTGTTAATAAGATAAGTAACGAATTCTATGATTCCTATGGCTTTGAAGGGAAGCAAGAAAAGAAATGGACGGTAGAGAGAAAGATAGATAAAGGGAAGTGGGGAATGAATTATTTTCCCATATGAGATAACTATGGAAAGGATCACCTTGGTAAATGCTTGAAAGGAATGAGAGTATGTTATTAGTGTGGAGAAAAAGGACACCAAGTACGTTATTGCAAGGGTGAGAAAAAGGTTTCAAATGTACAATGCTTCATCTTCATGGAGTTGGGAGACAATGTGAATCAATGTCCAAATCATTATAGTATACCCCAAATGATGCTATTGGATAATAATATAGTTATGATACTACCGAAGATGAAGAGGAATGATTAATAATTCTCAGGTTGTTATTAAATTATTGTGTCAATTGAGTATTGTATTAATGATGTGCATGTTATAAGAATTATTGAGTTTATAAGGATAGTACAACAGTACTATTTCTTTAAGGACTTGAGATTAGTATAAAAAAGAAAAGTGAATCAATGGAAAGTTAAACATCTGGGAAAATACACGGTTAAAGTAAAGGAAAAACTTAAATATTGTCCTGATACTGAGGAATTTATTTTGGAATAAGAAATGATTGATTTGGATAAATTATATTGGATATTATTAACATCCTTGGAACTGGTTAATGGTTTGTTTATTTCATCACTGTTGGAGTTTACAAATTTTTTTAATATAAGTAGTATATTCAGTATTCTATAAGGAATAAGGGAGGAGGAATGTAATCAATACGGTTATATGATAATTCAGAGTGTTACTGTGTTTTAAAAGAATACATGATAATGGTATTCACAAGTGATTATGTGAAAAAAAAGATCTTCATTGTGTTTAACTTTCTTATAAATTTTGGACTATGAGTTTGGAAAAAAGTATTTTGGATAAGTCTAAATGTTGGAATCGATTAATTTTGACATTGGATACTATTTTAAAGGATAAATCCTTTTTTGAGATTATTTTTGGATTTTCATATAAAAGATAACCCGGAGGTCGGACGATAACCCATCGCATCCAGCAAGGCCACCAGACATGAACCCGCAACCGAAGGGTGACAAGGGTGAATCACCTACCACTAGCCTACGTGATGTCCTGGTTTGTATAATTTAGTTTTTTTAAACAGTCTGAAAAATTAATTATAAATTCATTATTTTTGGAACCCTATACGATTAGGATAAATAGAATATTTTTGAATTCTTATCTTATGGAGTGAAAGATGAGTTGTGGTTGGAATTTGTTGAAGCATGAAACTCTACATGTCAAGTATATTTTTCCCTCTTATTCTATGAATAAATTAAATCATAAACTTTAGGGAAGTTATATTAAAAAAATGTGGTATCCTAAAACCATATGTTTTGTTGAACTGATGATATTTTAAAACATTATAGCTTGACTGATTTGAGGCTCTCAATTGTACACTTGTTTGTGGTTGATGACCTCAATCACTCCCTTTAAATATTTACATTTTCCCTCCACTTATGTGTCTCTAATTTCCACCAATGTTCTCCTAATCGAGATCATAATTTGGTGGTAACATTTTCATTCCCTTTCCCTCTTATTAAGACTATATTTTATTTACCCAATTTCCGATGTGGGTTTTCCACAAATTAATTTTTCAATTTTTAACATTTTATTTTCAAATAACAATTTCAAATTGAGAGGATGAAATTTATTGAAGGAGGGTAGAATGCAACACTCCATGATTTCATAGTATGTTATCTCTTCAAATTAATTCAATAACTTGTGCTACATGCAACATTGAGTTTGAGCGCACCATGAATTACCAAACTAGACGTTCAAAATGTGTTTATGAATAGTATATAGTACATTTTTAATTATATATAAATTCTATATAATTTTAACATCCATATTATTTGTTTCATAGCCATATTATAAGAACTAATTCATTTTTTAGATAAAAGAAGTATTTTTTTAAAAAATGCAATTTTTTCACCTTTTAATGGAGAACCCTTTTTAAAACCAATATTTGACACTTTTATATATTAAATTTAATCAAATTAAATTCTTCTTTAGAAGAGGGAAATAAAAATTTAGTTTGGATAAATTTTGGTACATTTCTGATAACTTTCATATTTTGAAGAATAGTGAAAAATACTATGTTTTAATTGAAAACAACCTTTTTAATCGAAATAATTTATAGTGTTAAATTATTAATTTGAAAGGTTTTGAATTATAATTAGATTATATTTTTATCATTTAATACAATTTAAGTCATTATAAGAAATTTCACCTTTAAATTTGACATAAACACATGTCAATCTTTTGATATGTTTTACTTTTTAATAAACCCGCCTTTTGGTTTTGAAAACATGAATTAATTTTAAATTAATAAATGAAACTTCTATGTATTTCATTTTTTAAAATGGGAATAATTTTTTAATTTAAGATATCATAATTAGCTTAAGGTAAATTTATGGTATTTTTCTGAAAACTTTGAATTTTTGATGAATAGTGAAAACACTGCGTTATTGGTTAAAGCCGACATTTTATTTAAATAATTTTTTTATTTAAATTTATTTTAGTAACAAATAGATACATAATACCTATATAAGTTCAATTTAATTTACTGGAGTCATTTTATAATATGTTTAGATATATAAACATTTTATTGAATTTTTTACCATCATTTACCCACCTCCTAAGACCAATTGAAAATTTGCATAAAAATTAATTTTACTACTTATGTGAGTTGAATTTAAAAATCCAAGAGAAAGGGTTAATATCATTACGTAAAATTTGGTTCAATAAGATGAATTTTTTTGGTGAATAGTAACTTTTGACTTTCATTTACCACGATTAAAAGTAAATAGGGTAATTATGGGTAAAAATGTTATCATAATTACACTAACACATGTCATAGTTCTATTGGATAAGTATAATTAGACAAAAAAACCTTAGGAAAAAAATATGATCCTCTTTGGTCCACATAGATTAGATTCGGACATTTATTACCATTTTATTTAAAGAAGAGTTAGAAGAGTTAAATTCAAAGTTCAATAACTAAACCATTTTTAATATAGGGTTATACATAATATAAATTCGAATATAAATATTAATTAGAAAGATAAAAATATTTCATTCATGATTTTATTTTATTTTTAATTTTTAGACATTAAATAACTTAATGTATTTATGACACAATGATGACACAATAATTACCTTAATAATGAAATATTAAAATAATTTATATTATAAATGTCGAAATAAATGTAATTTGAGACTTTTGATGAATTACACTAATTTTATAGGTTAATATGGCATGTTAGGATTGAACATATGAATTTATTTTGAAGTAATAATGTTTTTAGTACTTTAACAAAAATCATTTATTAAATAATTTCATAATTGACATAATTGAGTTTTTAAAACAAATACTATATTATTGGTTTATATAATATTCCTAAAAATATAAGGATCGTCCAAAGGCCCTTAAAAATATTATATACATCATTAATGAACCAATTGGGTATTTTTTGGAAATTTGGAGTAAGTTTATTAACCATATAGTGTAAGAATACAAGAAGACACAGTAAAAGCTAAACTATTTAACTAATAGTTAAATCTAAAAGATAAGGTTCAAATAGTAAGCTAAAATTGTCTAAAACCTATATTTTGAGAGGTTTTGGACCCCTCGAAACTTATACTATAAATAAATAATTTTTTATCCATTAGAAACCTAAAATTATTCTTTTATTAAATAATATTTCAATCTTTTCCTAAAGTGACCCTCACCTCTCTTATAAAAGTAAAATTTCCCTTCTCTTAATTTCATACCTCCAAATCCTTTTGTCTCGGCCAAACCCTACCCAAATATCCTCCAAACTTTCCTACATTAATTATATAGGCCTTCATTTGGTCAGAAATCCAACCTAAGGATACCTTTTGATCAAATCAATAAGAAGAACCCGAAGAAGAGTTAATATTTCATCACCTCTTTCAAGTTCTTTTCTTTTCAACTTCATATTTCTTTGTTGTTTCCACTCTAAAATAACAAATCTAGTATCTTAAATATACTGAGATGTTATTATAAAAATGGTACAACCATATTCATTATTCTATCCATCTTATAAATGACAAAGTCACCATACGTGCGTACGTACGGATAACCGTCTCTGCGTCGGGGTGTGGTTTGTTATTCAAACACTTGATTATTTGGATGCGTAAAATAATGAGTATAAAAGATTTAAATAATAAATATAACATGTTAATTATTCTGTATATATGATATACCATCCAATTACATACGATTTCTCCATCAATGTAATGATATTGTTGCTCATGCATACCTACAGATTACCGTCTCCACGACACGATGAGATTCATTTCCACGTTCACCATTCAACGATGATTATAAAATATATATCACTAATAAGTATGTAACATATGAAATAATAATGCTACTGGATATATATATATATATATTTACTTACATATATCTTATTCAATTAGTTCCATTCAATACGATTTGAAAACAGAAACAACGTTTATGCATACGTACAACCGACCATCTCCATAAATGGTGTTTTCCATTTAATATTTATGCATATTATACATATTTAAATTATAAATTTATATGATATATAAATGATTTTTTATATTCTAGACGTATTTAAATCATGATCTAAGTGATACAGTCAAGAGTAACAAATTAAATCACGTACGATAAAGAAAGCGATTATTACACGAAATGTTAATTTAACATGGAAATAATTCTTAAATGGGTAGTATAAAGTCATAAATGAATCATGTATGATATAATAAATATTAATATGGTTCTTTTATAATTTAATAAAATACTACGGTATTTATAGAGGAGTTTAAACGTACCCTCGACTAAAGGAAAGTACAAGGTAAGGGTTATTTCCTCAATCTCATTATTATTCGAGATTGTTTATGTCTATGTTTTTTACTGGGAAATATTTATTATCAATTTCCATGTTTCATAAAAGAGTTTTCAAAGGGATTATTTTATGGTAAACTTTTACTAAAATATCATTTTAAATGTTTTAATGATTTATTCTTCTAAACCTTTATATTTAATGTCCATGTTTTGAACATGATTTTAAGGATTTTTTTATATGGACATTAATGTTGTTAAATGTTAATTCCTTTAGAAAGATTCAATGTGGTATAGGAAACTTTGAATAAAAAATATCTTTTAAATTACTTCCTTTATAAATTGTGTGACTTTTTAAATGATTTCATTAAAAAAGATATTTCTCTCAAAGTGTTTAACTGATCATTTTCAATTATGTCAACTGGATATTATTCTTGATCGGGGTTGATTTGTTATGATAAAAATATTGCAAATTGTATTTAAGTTTTTGTGATATGTTTTAATGTGGATGTGTTATTTTTTTACCATTCATGGTTTATGGACAAAGTATTGAAATTTCGTATGCTAGTTTTAGTACGAATGTTTATGTTATGTTTAAACCTTTTCATATGAGGAATGCATTTGACTTAGTAAGTGATGGGTGGATCCCACAATAACTCCTCGATGCATCGGTAGGTCTCATGATAAAAAATAGTGTCTTGGAAAAAGGATTTGAAAAAATATTATTTTTATTCTTGGCACAAGGCCTTGACTATGTGGTTATGATGTATGGCGTTATGCATTCCCTCATTATGAAAGTGGCTATTGATATTGCATGAGATTATTCGAATTGTAGAATATCCATGTGAATAAGTAAATGGAATATTTTGATTTTATCTTCTACATATTATTCTGAAGTTTAATTATAATAGGCTTTTGTTTTATTCTTATACATTTCCTTAAATTTTTATGCTTATTTATTAAATATTCCTCTATATTGTTATCCTTTCTGATCATCTGAGCTCACCCCTCTCTATTTTTTTTATTTTTTCAGGATGTGAAGAATTATTTTATGATTGATTAGAATGTTTAAGAGAATGGATTAATGCAGTTCTCAAAGGTTCATTTATGTTGTGTTTTATTTTCTAATGTGTAATGTAATATAAATGCATGTCATCTATTTTCCATGTCTACTAAATTGATAAGTCCTTCAGGACATGATTCTTTGTATCATGCCAGTGTTATGTAATAATGCACTGACTCAGGTTAACTAAGGTTTGGGTGTTACAAAGAAAACCAAGATCAAACCCTATATTCTAAACCATTATTTTTGGACATTAGGATCTTTACAAGATGTGGATGAAACCCTAAGCAAATGGGAGGAACATGAGAGGAAACTCACTTAATTGAGAAACCGTAAATAAATCACCCAATATACACAAGTATATGAATCTCTAAACGAATAAAAATAAAATTTATGTTTGAATATGGATGATAAGGTCATGTAAGAACTGAAATGTGGGTAATGAGTTAAAAATGAAGGAGTTACGAAGGAAACAAATTACCTTTTCAAATATGGACGATTTGAGAAATCTTGAGAAGTTTGGTCCTAATACTAATGAATATGAGCACCAAAGAGGGAAAACGAACTTGGGCTGTGACTTGGTTCAGTGGTCTTGAGTGAGAGGTGGAATCTTCATAAAAGAGTAAAAAATCAATAGGATATCAAAGAATTAAAAAAACAGTAAACCAAGAAATGGGTTTAAGGGTTTGCCAAATGCCTAAATATATCACCCACTTCCTAAATGATAATAAGTTTATAATGGGTCCAAATTACTACGTTGGTTTGAATAGGTCAAGGGAGGCCAAGTGGGAAGTAGAATGGGTGAAAAATGTTGAAAAACAAAGGAGTTATTAAAGAAATAAAATTTGTTTTTAAATATGGAAATGGGCTCACGGTTTGACCGAAATCATGAAAATGCACCCTTTCCTCCAAAAATGCCTGGGAATAACCCTAAACAAAGAAACAATGGATATTAAATGAAAAAAACCATTAAAATAAGTCATCTATGTGATAATTCTACCCACCATGAAAGACTTTCCTCCCTAGAAACTCAAACGAAAGCTTAATCGAAAAACCGGAACAAGTACTCTTCCTCAACCCATGACTTCCACTCCCATGTATCATTTCTACCATTTACATGATAGCAAAGAATCAAAACTACCAGAATCAACTTTCCTCAAAGAACATTCTCTTTGGAAACAACTATTCACACCGGCCACTCAAAAATAGACAATTTTGCCTCTAGCTAAATTTCATCCCTATTCAGCAAATGGAATAGATCCAGGTTGTACTTTTTCAACTGGGAGAGGTGGAATACGTCGTGAATAAGAGTTAACTGAGAAAGAAAGGCCAACCTTCATGACACCCTAACAATATGCTAAGGGATCTCAAAAGGACCGACATACTGTGGGGTTATCTTCTATTACTTTCCCAATCGACGATGACCCAGACAAGGGGCCACTTTGAAGAATACCATGTCACCCACAGAAAACTCTATGTGTTGACACCTCTAGTATGCATAATATTTATGATAACTTTGAGATGTCAACAAGAACTTCCAGATAAGATTTTCCTTCTAAGATGTCTTCTGCACAATGCTCAGCCCCAACAGTGAGGTCTCACCTACCTCATCCCAATATAGGGTGGACCGAAAATGCTGACCATAGACTGCCTCAAAAGGAGCCATTCGAATTGAGGATTCTTGAATATTATTATAGGAAAATTCCACCAATACCAAATGGCTATCCCATGAACCTATAATTTCCAAAAAACATGAATGGATTATGTCCTCCAGGAACTGATTCTCCCTCTCTGTCGGACCGTCTGTTTGAGGATGTTAAGTCATGCAAATATTATTCTTCGACCCTATGTACTTTTTAAGTACATTCCAAAAACTAGATATGAAATGTATGTATCTATATGAGACAAATTATGAAGGCACACCATTAAGCCTTATCACCTTCTGAAGACACAAATGGACCAAATCATCCACTTTAGTATTATTTTTGATTGGAATGATGTGGGGTGATTTTGTCAGATGATCAATCACTACCTAAATGGAATTTTTACCTAGAGGTTTATAGGGTAAGACAACAATGAAGTCCATGGAGAACTTGTCCCACTTCTAGGGAGGAATGGGTAATGGATGGAGATAATTGAAGGGCCTTTGGTGCTCTGATTTCACCTATTGACATGTGTAGTATCTTGACACGAAGTCGACTATGTCCCGTCTCATACCTAGCCACTAGAACAGTTGTCTCACATCATAATATATCTTGGTGGAACCTAGGATGGACAACCCCTGAGACTGGTGGCTATCCTACATCACAAACTTCCGCAGAGACAACGATAATACTAAATGTCCCTTTAAGCACAAGTTACACTTGAGTGATTATTACCAATCAGAAGATATCTCCCCACCATTAATAAATATCCTTGACCACTAAAAAATCTCATCACGGGGCTGTTCTCATTGAATCAACTCCATGAGAGAAGGAGACAACTGAATGTTTACTATGAACACACCTCTATTATATACCTTGGTCTCCAAATGCATTTGAGAAAAGAGCCCCATAAGATTCTAGTCATCACTGGACTCCCTCAAGGATTTCACTGGTAATTTTCTACTCAAAGCATCTGCCCCACATTACCCTAGCCAGGTGTATAGATAATGTCAATGTCAATTCCCAACAAGTACTCGATCCAGCGATGCCGTCTTAGATTGATATCCTTCGATGATAAGATGTAGGATAAGATTTTATAATTAGTGTAGACCAAATAAATTCTCCCCAAAGGGGTAGTGATGCCATGTCTACAAAGAAACCATCAAAGCTGCTAAATGTAAGTCGTGGTTTGGATAATTCTTTTCATGTGGTCAAAGGTGGCACGAACCATACACCACCACGTGATCACCCATCAAAAGTACACAATTGAGACCCATAACTAAAGCATCTCAATACACCACATACCCCATTCTAGCCTCTGGAAAAATCTTCAAGGGGGCGGTAGTCAACCATTGATTCATCAACTTGAAGGATTCCTGACATTGTGGGGCCCATAAAAACTTCACCGCTTTCCGGGTGAGTGCGGTCATGGGAGAAGCAAGCCAAGATAAATCCTGAACAAACCACCTGTAGTTACCAGCCAGGATGAAGAAACTTCTAATCTCGAACACATTCTTTGGTTGCTATTATGACATAACCACACTGATCATGTCAGGGTCCACTGAAACCCCTTTCTCTATGATCACATGCCCCAAAAACTTCATCTCCTCGATCCAGGAAGTGAAATTGGTCAACTTTGTTTTAAGGTGGTGATCTCACAAAGTTCCCGACACAATCCACATAAGATGCTCATGATCATACTCAGATTCAGAGTAAACCAGGATGTCATCCAAAAATTCCACAACAAAAGCGTATAGATATTAGTGGAACACCCTATGAAAGAGTGTCATAAAGACCGTTGTAGCATTGGTCAATCTGAAGGGCATGACCAAATACTCAAAGTGGTCGTACCAACTTCGGAAGGCTGTCTTCAGGATATCTGTCTCTTTCAACCTGATTTGGTGGTAACCTGAATGAAAGTCTATTTTAGAAAACCACTTCTTCCCCATCAACTGATCAAAAAAGTCATCTATTCTTGGGAAATGATCTTTATTCTTGATTGTTACCTTATTCAGCTTCTAGTAATCAATACACATCTGGAGGGATCCATAAGCCATTTTTGAAAATAGAACATGAGTAGCCCAAGTATTGATGTTGAAGAGAATGAATCTGTTGGATTCTAAATAATATATCTATATATTTAATTCCCTCAGCTCAGTGGGTTCTATACGATATGAGGTAAGAGATATTGGCTATGTTTCCGATGCCAAATAAATCATGAACCCCACATATTGCTTCAGAGGTTTTCCTAAAAAATAACTTATGAATACCTCTATAAACTCATCCACTACATGAGGTAGTCCACATTTAGGAGAATGACCATCATAATTTAGCACGGGTGACGATTATTGGAAGACAAGATTCCCTGATTCTAGGAGTGGAGGTCCTGCACGACCCGACTGAGGATCCCAATCCCCAAGGAAAACCTGAAGACTCTCCTCTTCTTCCCTGAACCAGACCCATTGCACATAGAAATCAATGTGTGCTTGAATGTGTACTGGACAATCCATAACAAGTATCATATCAAATAGATCCATATTTAAGAACATGAGGTCTCACTCCATCTCAACCCCTAACACGGAAATCACACACGATGGAAACCTAATACACTTTTTTTTCTTTCCCAGCAGCGTGACTAAATCCATCTCAAAAGACAAAATCATAGTTAGAAAATTCAGTTTGTTCAAAAAATGGGAAGAGATGAATGAGAAATAGGCATTGGTGCCAAAAATAGTAGTAGATATAAAAGATACAATCAAAATGGTTCCTCGAACTATCGATGATCCCGCCTCTGATCCTGTTGGTGCCTAATCCACCACATGAAGATGTCTGGTCTCTTCCTGATAATGATCTCTAGTATATGGTTGTGACTTGAACTGGATCTTCCCAGAATATGATTTGGCCTTGCTTCCATTACCACCAAACTAATATCCCCCTATTCTCAATGAATATTACTGATCTAACACACCCCTATATTCCACTAATCATGCCCCACTTTGGAGTGGGTGAGACATCCTGAAAAAGTGCAAGGGTACCATACCACCCCACTAATAACTAGGATTCAAAGGAAAAGTGCATTCTAGTCAGATGTACCCTGGCTATGCACGTTGGTGGCACATGATAGATATCCCATCAGAAGCCACTATAGAATACATCCTGGAAGGTTGGCCTAAGCTGCCACACCCTTCGTTCTCTTCTCCTCATACTTTCTTTTCTTCTGAGAAGATCTTCCACTGCCCAGACCTGATATCATCCCATAAAAACTATCCCTCCCCTTGTGGTCTATATCTACCACAGACACCTTGTCAACCACCTTTGCATACGTTTTCTTCTTGAATAGGAAGACCTAGGAATATATCTCTAGCCATAGACCCCTCTATAACTTTTGGGCCTTCATCTAATCATTGGAGACCATATCCAGAGAGTACTGGACCATCCCATGAAAATGGTTGGCATACTCCATCAAAGAAATATCCCCCTGAACAAGATCTATAAACTCTCAAAATCATTCATAAGCCAAAATATTAGGGCAGTAAGGGTTATTGAAGATAACCTTGAAGTCTTTCTATCTTATCTTCTCATGATTCCCATCTAAAATAATTGATTCCCACCACATTCGGATGGGAACCTCAAATAGGGAAGAGGAAAATTCCACAATCACCTCCTCAGGTGTGTCCAGGAACTCAAACATGTGCTCTATCTTTTCCATCCACTCCTCCGCTTCATAAGGTTTTGTGCTACCTCAGAAAGTAGGAGGCTTGTTTTTTAGAAAGATCAGGGATTTTTCATTCCTAGGACCAGTCTCATCTTCCCTAACTATATCTAGAATAGGAACCAGTACTTTTACTAGATCTTGGAAAACTCGAACCATAACCACTACTATCCTCTGATCAAGCAGTGAGGGAGAACTCTTTCTGACTTCTTCCCGTGGGTGCATGTAATCTTTCGTGGGAGGCATGTTGCTACAAAAGACAAAAATTACAAGAACAAATATTAGTATAACAATTATGCAAATTTCTCAATCACTTAAAATATAAATCATCCAAAATCATTAAAAAATAAAATAAAGAACTACTTCACCCCCACCCAATGTCCACGTGTAGTCTGCAGCCCACACTTCTCACCTATAAGTGAATCCAAACAAACAATTACAATGTACCATGGTGACTCATGGTATGTCATGAGAGGTGAGGGATGAGCACCCTACTCACTACCAAAACTCTGAACCCCAATATTCCTAGATCTTGTCTTTCCCAAATCATCCCAAAAAAATAATATAACCCAAAAACATTAACCTCCTCTAATACCATTTTTTTGCAAACTGAATCTGGTCTCCATTAAAACTAAAACCCAACCCATCCCATTGAAAGGAACTAAGTTCATTCCCTATCCCCATAGTCTGGAAAAAGTTCCTAAGTATCATGAATTATGATTTGGGAATGATTTACCCGAGTATAGAATAATTTAACAACTAAAAACAATCAATAAACCAAATCTGAAAACTTGTGCCCAATATACCATAAATAAAATCAATAACTGAACAAATAGGATTAAACATGACACAAGATTTCCAAATATACATAAACATAGAAGAAAAATAACTCAAGGGACTCCATAGTATAAGGGGTTATCACCCACAAGCCGTCTCCACAACACCATTCCAAAGGGAAAATTAGCAACCCGAACCACCATTACCCAACTCCATGACTTTTCCTGCGTCAATCATGATCAGGTATACTTACACCAAAGGAGTTTAAGTAGGGCTTTATACTGATCCAAATAGAATAACACCCAAAGGATTCCATATAGTAGGTAATACAAGATGAAAAGCATGTTTGTTTTTGATAAACATGAAATGGTGGCAATAAATTCTAAAGAATGAATCTTTAAAAGGTAAACATTATTCAAAGGGAAATTTCAAAGAGTGAACAAATTTAATTAAAAAAATGTTATCTAATGCCTTTTTACCACCATAGAAACCCTAAGTAAATGTCAAATACAAAATATCCAACGAGCACTAATCTTAGAAACACCCCTAGGCACTAGTTAGTTTCGGGCCCCATATACCTTGTATCTCACGGTAATGTAACAATAGTAATATGTGTTCCCATGCATGGGCAACTAATATGGAACATACCCATAACCTAGTGGTCCCCAATCATCATCAATATAGTTTTTTAGTGTTGTAAATGTCCAAATTTCTAATTGAAACATAGATAAAAATGCTCTGGATCACTTGCGTCCTAGTACATGTCTTCCCACCTAGATACTCTGGTTTACCCCTTATAGTCAAATAATCTCCACATTTTTCCAAAATCTATTTGCACATAAAAACCCCATTTATGGTCATACACACTTAAAAGAGTATCTACACTTTCTTTTCACCATTTACACTACTCATTAAACAATGAAATGTATTCATAAAACAACTTCAATGTATACCACCAATCATTTCACATGAAATATATTTAAAATAACTCTTTAAAAACTAATTTCACACTAATATTACCAAAAAATAGATTTTTTAGAACAAAATAATTTTAATAAAACCATTACATGAGTTATAAAATTTCCCCAATTGGCATAACATTTGTGGGACATGTAAAACACCAATTTTCACACAAAATTGGCTCCTAAAAATCAATTGCTTAACAACTACCACCAAAACCAATTTTTGCAGCAAGAACAATGATGGAGGATTATGATAAAAATATAAATCAAGAAATAATAACTCATCTAGTAGTTCATACACATGGAACCACCTACACAAGTGTCAAAACACAAAATTCTTGGCCAAAAGTTCACCCGCACTACCACTGGACCAGAAGGGAGTTCAATCAAACCTAAAACCCCAAGATTATACCAATAAACCCATTATCAAATCCTATATTTGAATCCATAATTTCTAGACATTATTAAATTTATGAAAATTGGAGGAAACCCTAAGTAAATGGGGGGAACATGAGAGGAAACTCATTTAACTGAGAAAAGTTTATGAAATCTCCCCAAATACACATGTAGATGAATCTTCAAATAGTAAAAAAATTCAATTGAGGTTTTTATAAGTATAAGGAAGTCATGTAGGAACTGAAATGGGGGGAATAGAGTGAAAACCTGAAGGCGTTTTGATAGAAACAACTTAACTTTTAAATCTCGATGATTTGAGAACGGTTGAGAAGTTTTTCCCAAATCCATGATGAAGAAGAGCTCCAAATAGTGATAAACAAACATGGGGGGTGAGACTAGGTTAAGTAGGATTGGGTGATTGGTGGAATCACTGAAAAAGAGTAAAAAATTAATAAAATATTAAATAATTAAAAATAATAATATAGAAAATGAGCTTACTGGTTAGCCCAATTCGTAAATAAATCACCTAAATCCAAAATGATAATGTGTTCATAAGGGTTTCAAATGACTATGATGGTTTTAATAGGTCCGAGGAGGCCATTTGGGAAGTAGAATGGGTGAAAAATGTTACAAAACAATGTATTTATTAAAGAAATATTTTTTTTAAATCTGAAAATGGGATCATGGTTTGGACTAAATCATGTAAACTAGCTGTTTCCTGAAAAATTTCATGGGAAACCAGGAAAACAAAGAAAGAGTGGAAATTTAATGAAAAATACCTTTAAAACAAGTCATGGATGTGATAATTCTCCCCACCATGAATGACATTACTCCCCAAAAAGTCAACCCTAATCTTGATCAGAAAACAAGAATGGGTATTCTTCCTCAAACCATGAATTCCACTCCCATGTATCATGTTTATCATTCACATGCTTCCAAAGAATTCAAACCAGTGGAATTGACTTTCCCTAAAGCACCTTTTGTTGGTAATCAAATATTCGCAATGACCGCTCCAAAATAAACAAATTGGGATCTATCTCTAGTTCATCCCAATTCAGCACATGGGATTGATCCGGGTAGCACTTTTTCAACTGGAAGACATGGAAGAAGTCATGAATGGAATTCAACTGAGAAGTAAAGGACAACCTATATTCCACCCTATTAATATGTTTAGTGATCTAAAAAAGGACCGACATACTATGGGGTTAGCTTCCCTTGCATTCCCAATTGACGATGGCCCAGATGAGGGGCCACTTTCAAGAATATCCAGTAACCCACAAAAAAATCTAAGTATCGATTCCTCTGGTTAGAATATGATTTATGAACACTCTGAGATTTGAACAAGAACTACCTGATCAACTTGACCTTCTCAGACGTCTCCAGTACAGGGCTTGGTCCCAATAGTAAAGTCTCACCTACCTCATCCCAACATAGGGGAGACCAACAAATCCTACCATAGAGTGCCTCAAAATGATCCATTCAAATCGAGGATTGATAAATATTATTATAGGAAAATTCAACCAATCCCAAATGGCTATCCCATGAATGTTCAATTTCCAAAACACTTGCACGAAGAATTTCATCCAGGATCTAATTCACCCACTATGTCTGACTATCCATTTGAAGATGGTAAGCCATGCCCATATTAATATATTACTCCAAGGAATTAAAAATGTCTTCCCAAAACCAAGAAGTGAAATGGAGGTCTCTTTCTGAGACAAATGTTGACGACACACCATGAAGACTTACCACCTCATAGAGATACAAACGGACCAACTCATCCTCTTCACTATTATCATTGATCAGAATGAAGTGGGATGATTTGGTCAGATGATCAATCACTACCCAAATGGCATTATTACACCATGGTGTATGAGGTAATCCAAAAATGAAGTCCATGGATACCTCATCCCATGTCCAGGTAGGAATGGGTAATGACTGGAGAAGACTGAAGGTCCTTTTGTGTTTCACTTTAACCTGATGACATGTGTAGCACCTTGACATGAAGTCAGCTATGTCTTGTCTCATACCTTGGCACTAGAACTGTCTTCACACATCATAATATATCTTGGTGGGGACCCCAATGGACGAACCACTGTGACTGGTGCTATCCTGCATCACCACCTTCCGTAGATATAAAAACACTACTAAACGACCCTTGAAGCACAAGATTCCCTCAAGAGATGATGACCAATTAAAATATGTCTCCCAACCATGAAGAAACAGCCTTGACCACTAATAAATATCATCACTGGGAAGTTCTCACTGAATCAACTCCAATAGAGAATGAGTCAACTGAATTCTTTCCAACAAAACACCTCCACTCTGATCTGTAGTCTCCACATGCATCTAAGAAAAGAGCCCCATCAGATTCCACTCATCACTAGACTCCCTCATGGATTACACTGGTACTTTTCTACTTAAATAATCTACCAACACAATACATTTGAAGGGGTTATAGAAAATTTCAATATGAAACCTTTGCAAGTACTCGATCCAGTGGCACTATCTTATGTTGAGATCCTTCTATGAGAAGATGTAGTCCATTATTTCATGATCAGAGTAGACTAAAAACTTCTCCCCAAAGAGGTAGTGACCCCAAGTATTAAAATAATTATTCAAAGCTACTAACTCTATGTCATGGGTTAGATAATTATTTTTTGTGTGGTTGGAGTTGGCAAGAACCATACGCCACCACATGATCACCTACATGTGAACACACCTAAGATCCATACCTTAGGCATTGCAATACACAACATACCCCTTTCCATCCTTTGGAAAAATTAGCATGGGGGTAGTAGCCAACCACCGCTTCAGCTCCTAGAAGGATGCCCGACATTCTGGGACTCATAAAAAAATTTACACATTTCTACGTGAATTTGGTAATTTGAGAAGAAAGATGAGAGGAATACCGAACAAACAGCTTATAGTAACCAGCCAGGATGAGGAAACCCCTAATCTTGAACACATTCATTGGTTGCTCTGATGAAATAACCTCACTGATCTTGTTGAGGTCCACTAAAACCCCCTTCTCTAAGATTACATTCCCTAGAAACTTCACCTCCCTGGTCTAAAAAGTTCACATGAACAACTTTTCATAAAGGCGGTGATCTCGCAAATTGACCAACATGATCCAAAAATTATTCTCATTCTCTTCCTATAATCCATAGTAAACATGGATGTTGTCTATGACTACCATGACAAAAGTTTATAGAAACTGGTGGAACTATCTATTCATGAGTTCCAAAAATACCACTATAGAATTTGTCAATCCGAAGTGCATAACCAAGTACTCAAAGTTGTTGTACCTGCTTCAAAATGTTGTCTTTGGAATATCTTCATATTTCAACCAGAGTTGGTGGTTACCCGAATAAAATTCTATTTTATAAAACCACTTTTCCCCCTTCAACTAATAAAACAATTCATCTATTCAGGGAAAATGATATTTATTCTTGATGGTTACCAAGTTTAGCTTCTGGTAATCAATAACCAACTAGAGGGATCCGTCAGACTTCTTCACAAATAGAACATGAGTGTCCTAAGGAGAGATTCTCAAGAGAATGAATAATTTGGATTCTAAATCATCTAGATATATCTTTAATTCCATCATCTTGGTGGGGGCCATATGATATGAGGGAAGAGATATTGGCTGTATTCTGAGGGCCAAATCAATCAAGAAATCCACATCCGTCTTCGGAGGTAAACCTAAAAAATCTTCTGGGAATACCCCTAGAAACACACCCACTATATGAGGTAGTCCAAATTTAGAGAATTAACATCTTCTTCTAGTGAAAGTGATGATAAATAGAAGACATGATTCCCCAACTATGCCAGTGGAGGTCCTGCATGACCCGTCTGAGGATCCTAATTCCCAAGTAAAACCTAATGTCTCCATCTAGTACCGTGAAAATAACCCATCGCCTATAGAAATCGATGTGTGCTGGAAAGTGTACCAGAAAATTCATGCCAAGTATCAAATAAATTAGATCCATACATAAGACCAGGAGGTCGCACTCCATATCAACCCCTAACATAGAAAGCACACATGATGTGCACCTTAGTACCTGTGCCTTCTTCTTTCCCAGTGGAGTCTCTAACTCCATTTCAAAATAAAAAGGCTTGTTTGGGAAATTAAGCATAGTCAAAAAATGGGTAGAGATGAATGAAACAGTGGCACTAATATCAAAAAGGGAAAAAACTATAAAATATGCAATCAAAATGATACCTCAAACTGTTGATGGTCCCGCCTCTGATCCTAATGGGGCCTGATCCACCACATGATGATGTCTATTCTCTCCCTAAGAAAGTACAATAGTCTATGTTTGTTCCCTGTACTAGATCTCCCTAGAAGATAATCTAGACCTGCCACCATAGCCACCAAACTGATATCCCCCTATCCTCAGTGGATCTGACTAAGATGGAACTCCCCTAGAAGCTACTGATCTTTCCCCAATTTAGATTGGATGTTCATCCAAAAAAATAACTATAAGTGTACCACACCATCTCACTAAAAACAAGGATCCAGAGGAAAAGTACATGCTACTAGGATGTGCCCTGGCCTCCTACACCGGTGGCACACAATGGACCTCACATTAGAAGCCACTAAAGAAAACTTCCTAGAAGGTTGGCATAAGCTTCCAGCCCGCTTCTTTCCCTTCTCCTCCCACTTCCCTTTCATCTCAAAAGAGCTTCCACTACCCAAAGATGATATCACCCAAGGAAAACCATCCCTCCCCTTGTGGTTCATCTCCAATATACATTCCCGGTAATCCACCTCTTAATAGGTTTTCATCTGGAATAGGATGAACCGGGAATAGATCTCTTGCCACATACCCCTCTAGAACATATAGGCCTTCATCTGCTCATTGGAGAAAATTTACAGAGTGTATATGGCAAAATCTGTAAAACAGTTGGCACACTCGATCACATAAAGATCCCCCTGAATGTGCTCCATAAACTATCGAGATCAAGAGTATGACAAAACTTTAGGGAAGTGCCGTTCATGGAATATAACCTTGAATTTCTTCCATATCATCTTCCCATACTTCCCAGCATAAAGCAATGATTCCCACCACCTTCATCTGGGACCCTCGAATAGGAAATAGGAACATTTCACCCTGAACTCCTTAGATGTGTCCAAGAACTCAAACATGCGATCGATCTTTTCAAGCCACTCCTTCGATTCCTGGGGTTTTGTGCTACCTCGAAAGGTAAGATGATTGTTTTTTTATAAAATTATAGGCTTTTTGCCTTCCTATTATTGGTCTAATCTTCCCTAACCGAGCTGGAAAATGAGTCGGTCCCTGTCCCAATGCTTGGACAGCCCGAACTACAGCCTCTACTAGCCTGTGATCAAGCGGTGAGGGATAAATATCTATAAATTCCGCCCATGGGTGCATGGGTTATTTTTGGGGAGGCATGTTTCTACAAAAGACAATAGTCACAAGAAAACAAATTAGTACAAAAATTCTGGAAATTTCATCAATAACATCCACTTCACCCCCACACGATGTCCACATGCAATCTACAACCCATACATCTGATCAGGAAGTGAAGACAAACAAACAATTCCATCATCCCGTGGCCAGTCAAGGTCTTTCATGAGAGGTGCGAGCCAAGAACCCTACTCACCACCAAAACATTGATCCCCAATAGTTCTAGCTCCTATCTAGCATGACTTATCCCAAAATAATAATATAACCCAAAAACATAAACCTCCTCTGATACCATTTTGTCACGAAATGAATAGGGTATCCATTAAAACTAGCACCTGACCCATCCCATGGAATGGGTCAAAGGGTGTTCCCTATCCCCACAGGCTGTAAAAATTTCTTAGGTATCATGTATTATGGTTTAGAAATGATTTACCAGAGTATAGAATCATTTAAAAAACAAAAACATTATATAAACCAAATCTGAAAATTTATGGCAAACATGCCTTAAATAAAATTCATAACTGAAAAAATCATTTTAAACATGACATAAGAGTTTCAAATACACATAAATGTATCATCAAAACATCCCAATGTATTCCACTTGACCAGGGGTTTTCACCCACAATCCATCTCCACAACATCGCACCATAGGAAGGAACTAGCAACCCGAACCACCATCACCCAAGGCCTTTCCTTTACTTGTGTCAAATTTGATCATGTATAATTACACCCAAGGGGTTTAACTATGGTGTGACCCTAATTAAAATAGGATAACACCCCAAAATGGTCCATATAGCAGGAAATTCAAGATGAAAATAATGCTAGTTTTTGATAAACAAGAAATTGTGGCATTAAATTCTAAAGAATAAAACATTTAAAGGTAATCAATTTTCTATGGGAATTTTTAAATAGTGAACAATTTTAATTAAAACATGTAATGTACTGCAATTTTTCTTCCGAACACAACCTAAGTAAATTATAAATACAAAATATCCAACGAGCACTAATATCGGAAACACCCCTAGGCACCAGTTAGTTTGGGGCCCCATGTACCTCGTATATCGGCATAAAGTAACCATTGTAACAACCCTTACCATGAATGATCCACTATTAGGTTACATAATAATAACCTATTGGTCATAAATCATCATAAATATAGTTTTATTAGTGTTTTCAATGTGAAATATTCTTAGTGAAACATTGATAAAACCACTCTAAATCACTAGTGTACTAATGCACGCCTACCCATCTAGATACCCAGGTTCCCCCCTTGTTCTCAAACAATTTCCCCATGTTTCCAAAATACATATGCACATAACAACCCCATTTATGATCATACACACTCAAAACAGTAGCTACACATGCTTTGCACCATTTATAGAACTCAATAAACAGTGAAATATTTTCATAAAACAACTTCACGGTATACCAAAAAACATTTCACATGGAATATATTTAAAATACCTCTTTGAAAACCAATTGAACTCTAATATTACCCAAAAATATAATTTGAATCACTAAAACATGTTAATAAAACCATTACATGAGTTATAAAACAACCCCAATTGGTATAACATTGAATGGACATATAAAACACCCTTTTTCACACAAAATTGGAACATTAAAATTAATTTCGTAATTAATACCACAAAAACCAATTTTAAAATCACGAGGAATGAAGGATTATTATGATAAATTTATAAATCAAGATATGTTAACTCATCTATTAGTACTTACAAATGGAACTACCTACACACGTGTCAAAACACAAAATCCTTATGTGAAAGTTCACCCACACCATCGCCGCACCACAAGGTAGATCAATAAAACCTCAAACCACAATATTAGACCATGAAACCCATTAAAAAATCCATATATTCCCAGACCTACTTTTTGGACATTAGGAACATCCAGAAAAAAAGGAAGAAACCCTATGAAAATGGGAGGAACATGGGAGGAAACTCAATTAATTGAGAAAAATTAAAAGAAACATCCCAAAATACAGAATTAGTTGAATCTCTAAACAGAAAAAATAAAAGTTAGGTTTGAATAAGGCTAAGGAGGTAATATAGTAACTAAAATGGGAGAAAATGGTGAAAAATGAAGGAGTTATGAAGGAATAAATTTACCTTTTCAAATCTGGACAATTTGGGAAAGCTTGAGAAGTTATTTCCTAATATGTTATGAAGGTGAGCTCTAAAGAGGGATACAAGAACATGGGGGTGAACCTAGGGTTAGTGGGATCAGGTGAGAGGTGTAATTATTTAAAAAGATTAAAAAATGTATTTTATATTAAATAATTTAAAAAAATAAATGGGATTATGGGTTGGCCGTATGCCTAAAACAATCACCCAAATCCAAAATGATAATGAGTTCCTCAGGGGACCAAATTACTATGGTTGTTTGAATAGTTTAGGAGAGGCCAAGTGGGAAGTGAAATGGGTAAATATTTTTGATAAAAATGAGTTTTTGATGAGTTTTTTTTTAAAAAATATGGAAACGAACTCACGGTTTGGCCCAAATCATGAAAACTCACCCTTTCCTCCAAAATTGCATGAGAAACCACAGAAACAAAGAAATAATGGAAATTAAATGAAAAATAAATTTAAAATAAGTCATGGATGTGACAATTATCCCCATCATGAAAGACTTTCTTCCCCAGAAAGTAAACCCAAATCTTGATCGGAAAATAGAAATGAGTACTCTTCCTCAACCCATGACTTCCACTCCCATGTCTCATGGGTATCATTCCCATGTTACAAAATAATATGAACTAGTGGAATTGAATTTCCCTAAAGCACCTTGTCTTGGGAATCCACTATTGGCACCGTCTGATTAGAAATTAAAAAATTGGTCTCTATCTCCAGTTCCTCTGAATTCAATACATGGGATAGATATGGGTTGTAATTATTCAACTGGGAGACTTGGAAGACATCATGAATGGAATTAAACTATAAAGGGAAGTCCAAAATGTATTCCACCCTACCAATATGCTCAGTGATCTCAAAAGGATAGACATACCATGGAGTTATCTTCCCTTGCATTCCCAATCGATGATGGCCCATACGAGGGGAATCTTTCAAGAATACCATGTCACCCATGTAAAACTCTAGGTCTCAATGCCTCTGGTCAGCATAAGATTTATGAAGACTCTAAGATATCAACATGTTCCGCATGATCAACTTGACCTTCTTAGACGTCTCCTGCACAAGGCTCGACCCCAACAGTGAAGTCTCACCTACCTCAGGCCAACATAGTGGGGACCGACTTGGCCGACCATTGAGTGCCTCAAAAGGGTCCATTAAAATAGAGGATTGGTAACTAATATTATAGGAAAATCAAATCAATCCCAAATGGATATCCCATGATCCTCTAAAGTCCAAAACACATGCTAGGAGAATATCCTCCAGGATCTGATTCGCCCGCTCTAACTGACCCTCTATTTGAGGATAGATAGTCGTTCCCATATAAATCTATGACCCCAAGGCCTTCCCAAAACTGAGAAGTTAAAAGGGGTCACCATCTAAGACAACTACTAATGGCACACCTTGAATACTAACCTCCTCCTAGAGATAAAAAACAAACTCATCCACTTTAGCAGTATCTTTGATCAGAACGAAGTGTGATGATTTGGTCAAATGATCAATCACTACCAAAATGTAATTCTTACCCCACATGGTGTACGAGGTAATAAAAAAATTAAGTCCATTGTGACCTCATCCAACATGCACGTAGTAATGGGTAATGGCTGGAGAAAACGAGAGGGCCTTTGGTTCTCCGCTTTCACCTGTTGACATGTGTAGCATCTTGACAGAATATTAGCTATGTACCATTTCATACATTGCCACCAGAAATGTCGTATCACATCATAATACATCTTGGCATCACCCGGATGGACAACCCACTAGGACTGGTTGCTATCTAGCCTCACCAACATCAGTAGAGATGAAGACACTACTAAACGACCCTTGAAGCAAAAGATGCCCTCGAGAGATGATGACTAATTATAAAATGTCTTCCCACCATGAAGAAGCATCCTCGACCACTGAAAAAACTCATCACTAGGCTGATATCACTGAATCCACTCCAATATAGAAGGAGTCAATTAAATTCTTTCCAAGAACACGCGTCCACTATTCTCCTTGGTCTCCATATGCTTCTAAGCAGAGAGACACATCAGATTCCACTCATCACTATACTTCCTCAAGTCTTCAACTAGTAATTTTATACATAAAGAATCCTCCACCACATTAGCCTTCCATGGGGTATAGAAAATTCCAAATTTTAACCTTGGAAAGTACTCGATTCAGCAGCACTGTCTTAGATTGAGATCCTTCTATGAGAAGATGTAGGCTGAGATTTTGTGATCAGAGTAGATGACAAACTTCTCCCCAAATAGGTAGTGATGTAATATTTTCAAAGCATGCATCACAACTTCTAAATCCATATTATGGGTTGGATAATTCTTTTTGGGTGGTTAGAGTTGGCGAGAACCATACACCACCACGTGATCACCCAGAAAAATCACACACCGGAGTCCCATACATTAAGCGTTGATATACACCAGATACGCCTTTCTAGACTCAGGAAATATTAGCATGGTGTCGGTAGTCAACCATATCTTTTGATCCTAAAAGGATGCCTGGCATTTTGGCCCCCATAAAATGTCATCCCTTTCTAGGTGAGCACAGTCATGGGAGAAGAAAACAGAGAGAAATCACAAAAAAACAACCTGTAGTTACCAGCCAGGCCAAGGAATCTTATGATCTCAAACATGTTCTTTAGATTCTCCCATGAAATAATGACACTAATATTGGTAGAGACCACTGAAACCCCATGCTCTGAGATCACATGCCCCAAAAACGTTACTTCCCTGATTTAGAAAGTGCACTTGGACATCTTTTCACAAAACCGATGATCTCGTAAAGTGTGCAACATGATCCGCAAATGATGCTCAAGCTCCTCCTTGGATGTAGAGTAAACCAGGATGTCTACCATTAATACCATGAAAAAATATTCAAGATACTCATGGAAATCCCTACTCATGAGTTCCATAAAGACCGCTAGAGAATTGGTCAATCCAAAGGGCATGACCAAGTACTCAATGTGGTCATAGCTGCATTGGAAGGTTGTCTTTGAGATATCTTCCACTTTCACCCTTAGTTGGTGGTAACCTGAATGCATGTCTATTTTACAAAACCACTTTACCCCCTTCAACTGATCAAACAAGTCATCTATTCAGGCCAATGGATATTTGTTCTTGATTTTTACCTTGTTCAACTTATGGAAATCAACACACAATCAGAGGGATCTGTCAGCCTTCTTCACAAACAGAATAGGAGCATCCCAAGGAGAGATGATCGGATGAATGAATCATTTTGATTATAAATCATACAACAATATCATTAATTAAATCATCTCAGTGGGGGACATACGATACACATTAAGATATATTTGGTGTTTTCCTAATACTAAATAAACTGAGAACTCCATGTCCCTCTCTAGAGGTAATACTAAAAAATCATTTAAGAATACCTCAAAAAAATCATCCACTACATGAGGTAGTCCACCTTCAAAATCACAATCATCATTTTCTAGCATGAGTGATGATTACTAAATGAAATGATTTCACTACTCTGGGAGTGGAGGTCTTCCGTGACCTGACCGAGGATCCCACTCCCTAAGGAAAGCATGACGACTCCCATCGGGTGCCGTGAAACTAACCCATGACCTATAACAATCGATGTGCACTTGAAAGTATACCGTCTAGTCCATGATATGTATCATGTCCAATATATATATTTAAAACCATGAGGTCCCACTCAATCTCAACCCCTGACATGGAAATCCATACAATGCACACCTGAGACCCTGCTCCTTCTTCATTCCTAGCAGCATCACCAACTCCATCGCAAAAGACAAAATCTCAGTTGGAAAATTCAGAATGTTCACAAAATGGGAATAGATGAGTGAAATAGTGTAACCAATATAAAAAACATCATTAACTATAGAAGATGAAATCAAAATGGTACCTTGAACTATCGATGGACCCACCTCTGACCCTACTGGTTTTTGATCCACCACATAAAGATGCCTGGTCTCTGCCTAAGATGGACTGCTTGTATGTAGTAATTCCCTAAACTAGCTCTACCCCAAAGATGATGTAGCCATATCACCACGACCACCAAACTAAGATCCCCCTGTCCTCGATATCATTGACTAAGCTGGAACCCCCTAGAAGAAACTGATCCTGCCCCACATTAGAGTGTATGTTCCATCATAAAAAATCTCTTCAAGTGTATCATACCCCCACACTTATAACATGGATTTAGAGGAAAAGTGCATACTGGTAGGATGTGCCCTGGCCTCCCACATTGGTGTAACACAACATACCTCGCATCATAATCCACTGAAGGAAACTACCTAGAACATTGGCCGGATGTGCCACCCCCTTCATTCCATTCTCCTCCTACTTCCTTTTCTTCTTAAAAGAACATCCACTTCCCATACAAGATTTCATCCCATAAAAACTATCCCTATTCTTATAGTCAATCTCCACCATTCATTCCCAGTCAACCACCTCTGCATAGGTTTTCAGCTTCAATAGGAAGACCTGGGAATAGATCTCTGGATATAGACCCCTCTCAAACTCATGTGGATTCATATTTTATTTAGAGACTATTCCCGGATCATTCTAGACCAACACAGAAAAATGGTTGGAATACTTCATCATAGAATGTTCCCCTAAACAAGCTCCATAATCTCGTGATATTCAGAATTTTCCAAAACTTTAGGGCAATAATAGTCATTGAAGATATCCTTGAAGTCCTTCCAGTTCATCTGCCCATGATTCCCAACAAGAAGCACTGATTCCCACTACCTTAGGCTAGGATCCTCTGATAAGAAAGAGGCAAATTTTACTCCAACCTCATAATGTTTTCGAAGAACTCAAACACACACTCAATCATTTAGAGCCACTCCTCCTCTTATTAGGGTTATGTTCTACCTCAAAAAGTAGGAGGCTTGTTTTTCAAAAACACTTGGGCTTTGTCCTTCCTAGGACTGGTCTCATATTCCCAATATGTTGCTAGAATAGGATCCATTCCCTTTTCCAGAGAATGTACATACTGAATCACAACCTCTACTAGACTATGATCAAGTGGTGATGGAGAACTCTCTCCAACATCCTCCCATGGGTACATGGGATCATTTTGGGGAGGCATGTTTTTACAGAAGAAAATAGTCATAAGAAAAAAAAAATTACAGTAATTCTAAAAATTTCATCAATAACATTAAATATAAATAATCCAAACACATTAAAATAATAAAATAAACAACTACTTCACCCTCACTCGATGTCCACGTGTAGTCTGTAGCCCACACGTCTCACCTGGAAGTGAAGCCAAACAAATAATTCCAACATCCCATGGTGGATCAAGGTATATCATGAGAGGTGTTGTTCCAGAACCCACCTCCTGTACAAAAAACTCTTCCCCAACAGTCCTAGCTCCTCTCTAGATTTACTCTTCCCAAAATAATAATATAACCCAAAAACATTAACCTCCTCTAATACCAATTTCTCACGAATAGAATCTATTATCCATTAAAATAGGCACCTGACCCAGCCCATGGAATGACCTGAAGGGCCTTACCAATCCACATGGGTTGAAACAAGTTCTTGGGTTTCATGTATTATGTGTTGGGAACAATTTAACTGAGTATATAATCATTTAACAACCAGAAACAATCAATTAACAAAATTAAAAAATTTATTCCAATCATGCCTTAAATAAAATCCAAAACTGAACACATAGGTTTAAACATGATACAATATTTTCAAATATACATAAAATTAGATGAAAAATTGCCCTAGGGACTCCACGGGATAATGGGTTATAACCCACATGCAGTCTCCACAACACCTCACTAAGGGAAGAAACTAGAAACCCAAACCGCTATCACCTAAGACCTTGCCTTTACCTGTGTCAAAAATTATCAAGTCTATTACACCCAAGGGGTGTAAGTAGGATTTGATCCAAAACTGAATAGGATTCCACCCAAATGATTCCATATATTAAACAATAAAATATGAAAATCATTCAAGTTTTTGATAAATAATAAATGAGGGCAATAAATTCTAAATAATGAAACTTTTAAAGGTAAACAAATGGAAATTTCAATGAGTGAATAAATTTAATTAAAACATGTAAGCTACTTAATTTTTCATACCAAACACACCCTAATTAAATGTTGTGTACAAAATATCCAACATGCTCTAATCTCGATAACACCCCTAGGCACAAATTAGTTTCAGGCCCTATGTACCATGTATCTCAATGTAAACTATCCATAGAAATATCCATTCTCGTGCACGAGCCACTAGTTGGGTACATACCCATAACCTAGTGGTCCACAATCATCATTAATATAGTTTTTTAGTGCTTTAAATTTCCAACATACTATGTGAAATATGGATTAAACTGCTCCGGATCACTAGCGTACTAGAACACGTCCACCCACCTAGATACTCAGGTTTCCCCCTTGTGCTAAAAAAATTCCGCATGTTTTCAAGATACATTTTCACATAAAAACACTATTTATGGTCATACATAGTCAAAACTTTATCAACACAAGATTTTAACCATTTACATAACTCAAAAATCAATGACATATTTTCATAAAACAGCTTCAAGGTATACCAGAAAACATTGAACTTGAAATCTATTTAAAATACCTATTTTCAAACTAGTTACACACCAATATTACCCAAAAATAGAAATTCATCACTAAAAAATTTGAATAAAACCATTACCTGAGTTATAAAATAGCCCCAATTGGTATAACATTGAATGGACATATAAAAAACCCATTTACACACAAAATTGGCACTTAAAAACCAATTATTTAATGAATGCCACCGAAACCAATTTTTGTAGCAAGAACAATGAAGGACGATTATGATAAATATATAAATCAAGAAATACTAACTCATCTAGTAGTTCTTACACATGGAACCACCTACACAAGTATCAAAACACCAAATCCTTGTGTGAATGTTCACCCGCACCACCTCCACACCCCAAGGGAGTTAAATCAATCCTAAAACCACAAGATTAGACCAATAAACAAAATATCAAACCCTATATTTGAAGACCTAATTTTTGGACATTAGAATCTCCAGGAAAAGTGTAAAAACCCTAATCAAATAGGAGGAACATGAGAGGAAACTCACTTAATTCAGAAACATTGATGAAATATCCCCAAATACATAATTATCTGAATCTACAAACAGACAAAAATTAATGGGAGTTTCTAATAAGGCTGATGAGGTCATGTACGAAATGAAATGGGGGAAAATAGTTAAAAATGAAGGATTTATGATCAACAAAAATTACCTTTTCAAATCTGAACGATTTGTGAAATCTTGAGAGGTTTTTTCCAAATTCGAGATAATGATGAGCGCCAAAGAGGGATAAATGAAAATGGGGGTGCACCTAGGTTCAGTGGGATCAGGTGAGAGGTGAAATAACTAAAAAAAGAGTAAAAAATTAATAAGTTAATAAATAATAAAAAAATTAAAATAGGAGATGGGTTTACAGGTTGGCCCAATGTCTAAATAAATAACCCAAATCCAAAATGATAATGAGTTCCTAAGGGGTCCAAATAGACATGGTGGTGTTAATAGGTATGGTTAGTCCAATTGGGATGTGGAATGTGTGAAAATTGTTGACAAATGAAGGAGTTATTAGAGAAACAGGATTTGTTTTTAAATCTATACATGAGCTCACGGTTTGGCCCAAATCTTGAAAACTGACAATTTCCTCAAAAAATGCATGGGAAACTCCCAAAACAAAGAAATAAGTGAAATTAATTGAAAAATACCTTTAAAGAAAGTCATGTATGTGATAGAATATGTTTTTAAGTATATAAAAAATTTATTGGTATGTTTGTTTCATGACATAATATAATGTAATCTACAATCATGTAATGACCTATTCAATGTAACACACGAAATTGATTAAAAAATTATTTCATGATGGGCTATTTTTTCAAGTATATTATTGTCATATTTAAATTTTATTGTGATGGATGGTTTATAAAATTATGATTTTGATTATAATTTAAATGGTATGAGGTATATGAAACCAATTAGAAATTATAATTAAAAAAGTATAAAATAGTTAGAAAAAAGTTTATTTAAATGTTACAAAGATGTTCTGAATTGATGGTTATAGAATTGGGAATTACACATATTTTATACTGTATAGTTCTATGAAAATAATATAAATTTTCATATTCTGTTAGTAATAAGATCATAATTTTAAAATATTTACGATTTTGAATGATGTTTGAGTGAAATTTGATAAAATTAAAATGTGTTTTAAACCATTTTATAACATCACAAATATTTTCGACTACCAATAATTCAACATCTTAATTTTATGTGAATTTGAAATTTTATAATTTATTAAAATAGGTATGAAACTATTGTAGGGGGTGCCTCTACACAATAGGAGTCCTCATGAAACAGACCATGATCTATTGTGTGTTTTGATTCATCAAAATCTAAAATGTAAAAATGATGTTTATTTCCAGTTTATTACATGAAAACAGATAATAACAGATTAAATTTCAAATTTACATTCCAAAAATTAAGAATCAATCAAATTAATCAACACTAGTTAACATAACACATGTGGGCAGTGACCAATGTCACATAAAGTGGAAATTACTATTACCCAAACAATAGTTCAATTTGTCTAGAATTCTCGTGAAACAAAAATATAAATTCTTCACAGAACTGATTCAATTAAAAAAGAATGAAACAAAATGAGAATTTAAATTTATAGAATCACATGAGAAAAAAAATTCTAGAAATAACAGGGAAGTGACAACAATAAAGAATAACTGGGCAACACAAGGACCCGAATTTCTTATCTATGACTAGATAAATTCAAATCCAAAGATATAACAGGATGGCAGATTTTAACTAAAACAAGATGCATTAACATTCATCATTACAGATCAAATAAAAGAGGAAATGAACATAGTAAATGGGACAAGAATATTTACATGCTTCGGCCATAGCTCTACATACTAGGGGAATAATCAATTGTGTTTTCACTATGCAAGAATAATGGAGTACAAGAAGGAAAAGTAGTATCATAGAACTGACATGAACAACAAAAAATAAATAAAAAGGAAACAAAAACTAAGTCAAGACACCCTACCAGGGCCCTGGATTCACCTTAGTAAAAGGCTCATGCTGAGACAAACTGACCCTAGATCCTCTGGGTTCAGCCTCAAGTTCATCCATGTTGACCATATCCTTCTTCACAGAACCATGGATAAAGAACCCTTGTTGTCTAGGTTTTGTGTGGTTGTCTGAGTCTATTATTGTTCTCTAAGTCCACCAAAACCTTCCAAGTTCCTCATAGTTGTCTGAGTATGACACCACTATCTATATTTGGTCATGTTCTCCAAAACGGGTGCACTATCCATATTTATCCATCCTCATTGATCAAGAACAAGAAATACAACTTCTATACAAATGATCTATCCATTTCTATCGATCATTCAGAGAACAAGAAATCCCATCACCTGAATCCTTCCCCCTTCAATCTCCCTCATGGTTAAATGAAATCACCAAAGTAGGGGTCTCTCTTTAGAAATTCTAAATGAAGAACTTTCTTCTTGATCAAACCAACAAGTGGCTTCCATCTTGGTGATATTGAAACCCTTTCTCAATGGACCCCAATTGTGTGTAACTTCTCAAAATCAAGGAGGTGATCCTAAAAAAATAAAAAACTTCATGAAGTCATAACAAAAAAGGATAGGAAAATTGACATAGGACAGGAGGACGACTGAGAATATCCCCCATGAAACAAACGTGACAAACCATCATATAAAAAAAGATTAAAAAATAATAATAAATAAAGATAAAATTTAATTAAAAAATATATTCACAGATCTCAACCATGGAAATTAAATGTAGAAGATATTTAATATGAAACAACATGACACTCTCCACCTTGAAATTAAAACCTAAACCACATGATGATTTTGAACCATCTATACTATAATCATCTTGGGAATATCCTCAACAAGAAATAAAAAAGGGGAATAAAAACTATACGACCTTAGTCGCACTATTGGTCCAATTGGCCTAAACATGTATCAATAATGACACATGCATCAAAAAACTGTATGATATTTTAAACTACTAAACATGCTCAGAATTAAAAAATTCTAAAAAACTACATGATAAAGGTCATATCTACACTTACCCAAATCTCATTGTAATATGATTCCAATAAGGAAATCTGGACCATAAAATCACATGTCAACAGGTCCAAGAAATAGCTCATCTGTGCCTAAAATACACAACAATACAGAGTAGTATCCATCCTCACACAAAAAACATGGGAATAAAAAAACTCAGAGAAATCACAATGAACTAAAACCTAGTACAAAATAGTGAAATCATGCATAACAATATAGAGAGTGCAACAGAGAGACAATTCATAGTAATGGAAAATAACCAAAAGTGGTATCCACCTAAACCCAAAAAAAACACAAGAGGATCAAATCCCCAAGAACCTTTGGCTTTAAAACCGAGACATGCTACCTGAAAACTCTAACATGACGACTCTCGATGCAAGACACAAGAAGATCCATAAAATATGGATCAAAATATCCACCCAAGAAGATGATATCCTAATCAAAAGAAAAAAAATATATCCTCAAACAAAATAGAAACTGAAAGGACACATTCAAGTAGTCCCAACATCCATGGACAACTCTTAGACATGATAACAAAGGTGGTCAATCACTTAGAAACCTAGGGGAAACAAGACACTAAAGGTCCACACATCATAGACTAGTCTTACTAATGAAACAAGGTTCCTAACACTAGGAGGACAAAATAATGTTGTCAAAAAATGTCTAATAGAAAAAAAAGAATCTTGGTGGCCAACCAAGCATCAAACAAGAGTACTACACCCAAAAACTACCTAATCCCAAACATCAAACTCACTAAATGTCCAAACCCAGAGCAAATAGTCGTAAATGATGTCAAGGAACACAACAAAGCTAATATAAGATTATCTCATGTGAAAGAGGCAAACAATAGGGACATAAGATCCTACTAAGACATTACTACTAACCATCTCTCAAACATAGGGAAACCTCACATATAAACCATAGACACCCATGGGTATAAACTACCAAGAGGAATATCTAAGTCTAATAAAGACAAATAAAATAGGGAAACAACAAGGAAAAAAACATTCACTGATAGAATGAAATTACAGAACAAGAGAGAAAATGATAAACATTAAAGACCCCTCAAACCATTCTATAAAATGTGACATCCACAGAAAAATCATTTAAAAAATGAACAAATAATTTCAAAATTTAACAATGAAAAATTTAAACCCAATTATATTCTGATACCACACTATTGTGGGGAGCATCAATACGTCAAAGGAGCCCCAATGAAATAGTCTAGTATCTATTGGGTTTTTTTATTCATCAAAATCGAAAATGTGAAAATGATGATTATTTCTAGTTTATTACATGAAAATTGATATCCAAAAGTAGAATGTTAAAATTTCCATTCCAAATATTAGGAATAAATAAAATGAAACAACATCAGTCATCATAACACATGTTGGTAGTGAAAAAAGTCACATACAGTGGAAATTACTATTCCCCAAAAAATAGTTCAAGCTAGATATAATTCTCATAAAACATAAACATAGATTCTATACTGAACTGATACAATTAAGACAGAATCAATCAATATGGGATTTTAAATCTACAAAATCAAATGAGAAAAAAATTTCATAAATACAAGGGAGTCAATAGAAATAAATAAAAACTGGGCAACAAAAAATCCCCAAATCTCTCTTTTTAACTAGATAAATTCAATGCCAGAGACATAATAGGCTGGCATATTTGAATTAAAACAAGAAGCATCGGCATTAAGCATTATAGATCAAATAAAGGTGGAAATGAAAGCATTAAAATGGACAAGATGATTTATGTGCATTGGAAATAGGCCTATGTTCACAGGGAAGAATCATCAGGGTTTTCACTATGAAAGAATAATGGAGTGCGGGAAGAAGCAATATAGTAGCACAGAATTGACATGAACAAGAATTAAAGAACGAACAAGGAAAAAATCTAAGCTGAGACCCCCTATGATAGGCATGGATTCAACTTATTAGAAGCCTCATCTCGAGATGAGCCAACCCTAAATCATCTAAGTTCAACCTCAAGTTCATCCTATTGAACAAATCCATCCTCAAAACACTACATATTTAGAAGCCTTTATGTCTAGATTATGTGATGCCATCCAAGTCCATTTTCATTGTCCAAGTCCACCAAAACATTCCAAGTGCAACACAGTTGTCTCAGTCCAACACCACTTGTAAGATCCTGAAATTCTTGGAGTTATGTATTTATTTAATATTTGGTTCCAATATCTTGTTTGGGTTAATTAAAATTTTACCGAATGTATGAGGGACCTTGGGGGTGTTTTGGGGGTTCAAAGCATGAAAGAATGGAAAATTGGGCCAATCTGTGCAATACACACAGTTGGCGCACTATAGTGACCCTATCCATTTACATATAAAATTTCCTGATTTTAAGCACATTTATATATCAGAGTACAATCCATGTATTGTAATGTCTACTGTCATGGAAGACTAGGTACATAAAAAAATATTATAAATAAATTTTTTATTTAAACTCCATAATGAGATCGTATCACCCATTGTGCTCATACATATGTATAGGATACAATGGGGTTAACATGAACAAAGGGATGATCTAAAATACTAGTAAGGGAATAACCATAAGAACAAATAATTATCACATGCAATATAAGGCATGTCAGGATGATATAAAAAGGAATTTGACATAAGGAATCACAACATATAAACAATTAATCATATAATCATTTGTTCATAGTAATGTGGAAGAAAAAAACATGAATTTATTATGAGTCAAGGATAACCTCGAAGACTGTTTCCCATAGTAGCACATGCCAGGTTTAATTTCTAAGACCGTTGCACATTGTAGCACAAGACAAGGCTTACCACCAAGACCGTCACACATAATGTCTCATGAGACTCAACTTTATCCAATGAATTGGAGTGATATCCGGGAAAACCCATCTTAACATTCAATGAATATGTTTTCCACATAAATAATCATACATAATCAATCTTACATAAGCATAAGAGTTGCCCATGGAAAGAATTGGGCCCCACAATCATGTGATAAAACATAATAAATGGGTGTATCCTAATAGTGTCCGTAAAAGAAAGAAACTAAAATATACATGGAAATTCATAAAGGAAAATAGGAATGTTTCATGTTAAGTGATGTCAAGTATAAGTGATGACATGTAAGAAATGTATTTATGAAATTTTCGCATTAAAACACTTTTGTGCGATTTTAAGGAAAACACTATAGAGCCTTTAAAATGGAAAAGGGAAAAATCCTTTGTATAAAAAAGAAGTGAACCAATAACTTTTTCCTAAAAAAAATACTGATTTTATAATTAATTTTTTATCATAAAACAGAATATAGAGTTCACTTGAGATTGTTTAATAATTCGGGAAGCACCCTCAAAATATGTTTGCTTATCGGGAAGTATTAAGGAGGGAATCACTTAAAAACATGTATATCCCCAAAAGAGAATTATTTATGGACCTTGAGACATTAGTTTGGAGAATATAAAGATTATGTATAAGTTTTACATAAAAATAAAATACAACTTCATTTGGGTAAAAAGAATGATAGAGAAACCCGAAGAAATAAAGGCGGTTTAGGTGGAATCCCTTACTGAATATAAGTATGGTATCAGGTGTAACTAACAGGGATTATAGAGAGATAAATATATTTATAATATTTTATATATCATGTGGAAAATATGGAGGAGTTTTTTAATCATACCCCATCACTAGTAATTACACATAAAAGGGCATAACATAGAGGAAAATCTTGAATAAATGTGAAATGGAGAGGATCCCTTACCTTAAGTCCGGTGGTGATATTATATTGATATTAATGACCTAAATTTTCAAATTTATGTTCATTAATTAACAATTCCAGAATTTATTCTATATATATAATATTTATTATAATTTTTTTGTGTTCAGTTATATCCATTTTGATTGGTTATGAGGTTCAATTTCATTGTTCAAGTCTGTTTGCTTACTTGGTTTTAATGACCAGTTCACTTATATTCATGTTCGGATAAACATGTTTGATGAAAGTGGTTTTACAGAATTGAATATATATTTTATTATTGAAAATCCATGGCTTTACATGGTTTAAAATTAAATTTGGTTCCATGGAGTGAAGATGAATCATTATATGAAACATTAATGACAAACACTTGAATTAATTTTTCAATTTTACTCATAATTAACTTGTTTTGGATTATTATTTTACATCAAGTGTGAAAGTGGATTCTAGAACAACACATATGATAAAATACATATTTAATAGTCTGGTTCAATCATAAAAATGGTTTCATGACCAGAATATAATATGATAATAGAAATTGATAAACAGTCGTCCTTGAATGTGATAAATTAACACATCTCAGATAGTGTTTTCGTTACTTTCGTAACAAATAAGGGGAATGGAGAGATGATAAGGAATTCAAACAATAGAATAAAAAAATCATAGTACATTTATGTTACTAGATTTATCATACCATTTGGGTAAAGGGAGGTGAGTAATGAAAAAATAAAATAAAATAACATGAAAGGATATAAAAGAATTGGATAGAGGAATTTACCTCTTGAGTTTATCTCCATTGAGAACTTCTTAAGGGGAGAGTTTTTGATCTTTTGAGGAGAAAAAAGGCTGAAATACATGAAGAATGATGTTGGGGATAAATTTGGGTAGAATTTAACGATGGAACAAGGAATTATAAGAGTGTATAGAAGACGCTGGATGAGGTGGTATTTATAGTGTAGGGAGTAGGGTTTTCATGATATTTAATTACTTAGTTTATTATTTTCCCTCAAGAACAAAAATATTGATGATACCATGAAAAAAATAGTAATACATGCATTTTAGTTCGTACCAATTGGTCTTACATCAGCAGAACATCATCAATGACTCAAAAAAATCAATTATTTAGCATTTATCGTAAATTATCGTATTTTACTATTTATCAGAAATTCAAGTATTTTAGAAAAATCCCAAAAATTCAACCTAATAATTTTTCAACATGTAGAATCCAAAAATGATTTCAAAAAGATTTCTAAATATTTTTAATTTAATATTAATCAAAATCATAATTTATTCTAAAAAACCAGGTTTAAAACATTTATTTACTTATTATAAAATATTCATACATCATACTTTCAATTGAATCATATTTATATACTATCACAATAAGTTTACCATTCATTATGGGATATATCTGTTCATAAGGGTAACATTACTATTCATATGGGGATGTTACTATTCATCAAAAATTATGTTTGTCTTATCGGACTCTAAAAATATTACTGATCGCAACAGTGAATGTAAGACTTTAAAAATTCCAAACACAAAAGTGTCAAAATTATATTTAAAGTTCACCTAGTACTTAGTAGTTAATTGCATTGTGATTTCATGATATTATATGAAATATTTATAAGAAAGGAATTTCCATTGAAAAGCATTGGGTAGTTATATTCTCCCCCCTTATGAAATTTCTCCCTTGAAATTTCATTTTACATTCCAATCCATAAACAGGTGCATGTACTTTTCCTTCATTGCCTCCTCCAGTTCCCATGTTTCCTCTTCGTACTTATGGTTCCACTACAGTACTTTCACCAGGTGAGTAGTCCTGTTATGAAGATCATTATCTCTACGATCCAAGATCTTCACTATATGCTCCTCATACGAAAGATCACCCTCCAACTGCACCACCTATAAATAGAGTACATGTGAATGATCTGGTATGTACTTCCTTAAGAGGGAGACATGAAAGACATCATGTATAATAACCTTGCTCTTTATTACATACATAGACATGATTTATTACATAAAACATTCACTTGATACAACATAAGAGATTTATAGGTCTAGTGTCTTTGGGTCTTAGAAACATTACATAACAACAGAGAACATAAAACACAACATCTTTATTGAAAACTTCCTTTTCATTACCAATACATTCCCATACACATAGCATTGCATGGGATAACTTGAGGACATGCATTAGAAAAGAGTGAGCTATAAATCCCATTAAGGGAGTAAAAATGGTATAACACGATGATTACAATACATGTTATGAAAAATTCCTATAAATGGAGAAAAAGAGAAACATGAACATAAAAGCATGATATTTCATGATTATCAAAACATGGAAATGTGGAAACAACACTTAACATGGAATTTGCATGAGCCAAGGTTCATGGAACATAGAGGATGAGTAAACCCTAATTACACATGAAGCATGAGTAAAAAATATTTTCACTTGAATTATCATGAGTCAACACTCATTTCACATGATGTGTCAGGATACTATACTTTACCCAATGTGTTGGAGAACAATCAGGGTGCACCCTTCCTAAACATTTCATATCATGCATAAGTGCGTCACAAGAACATAAAACATATATTCATTAAAAATCATAAAATATTCCACGAAAAAGGAATGTGGAATTAATACATGAAACTAATCCATCAATAATTAAATGTACATAAAGGTGAATACCCTTGATAGAGAAATGGGCATGGTATTCACTACACAATGATTTTGGATTGGAAAATTCGGTACAATTTCAGAAGCATAACAGCGTGACATAAGAATTCATAAAAATGGTCGGTGAGAGAGAAAGGGGTGTATCATCATATATATATGAAATGGGTAGTAAGGGAGTCATATTGGTACATGTCTCAACAATATTAATGAAATTTATATTCATAACACAAAAGAATAACTTGAATGTAAATGAGTAGAGAGAAATTCCTTATGGAATTTTGGTATGGTAATAGGTGTACATGGAAGGAATTAATGAGATATATTGAGAGTATATCATTGTTAAAACATGAAGAAGGAAGTATGGGTGAGGTAAAGAACCATACCTCAACATTTTTAAGTGAAAATAAAATATTATAACAATATTAAGAAACTTGGATAAAATGAGAAAGGAAGGAATCCTTTACTTGGAAGTGTGATCCCAATGGCTTGGGAGGGGCTTGAGAGATGCTTCTTGAGAGCTTGGTGTTCCTTGGGAGTATTTTAGAGAAAAGAGTTCATGGTTTGGACAAACTCCAAAGGATTTTAGTGAAGATTAATTGGGATATTGGGTGGGCTTATATAGGAAAGGAGAGGGAATTCTTTATTATTTTGGTTTGGGACAACACACATTAAACTAATAAAAACCACAAACCATCACATGGTTTTTGCCCATGTTTTTTTCCAAAGTGGTGTGGAAAACAATATTTTATAAGGAAAATTTCCAAACATTTTAAATTAATAGTTTTTCATATGTGGAAGTGAGTCACACTCCCAAGGAAAACAATTTTAAAAAATAAAATGTTCTATAAATCTTGAAGGGTACACTAAAGCATTGTAAAATAAAACAAACACATCTAAAATCACATAATTTTAATGTTAAAACATATATTGGATGAACATAATGTTTATAGTATTCTATTACATCACTATTGGGTCATTATGATGTCATAAAATACATTATATATTTAAAAATTATTTAATTTTTACCAAAAAAATCGACTATCTGAGATAATTATGAAAAATTAACCATTGGACAATTTCAACACACTGATCAAAAAATAATATTCATTTTATCCAAATAATTTTCTAAATATGTGAATTTTTTACATTTAAAATAAAAACATACTTTTATCGAAAATTTACAGGTTTTGACAAAAATATCTTTCAAACCTTAATAAAAATTAAATTTGTTTTCATAAAATTTATAAGATAATTTATATTTAATAAAAAGTAATTTAATAATATTATTTTTTTAAAATATTATTTAATTCAAAAATCTATTAATTCATTAAAATATATTTCTTAGTTGAATATTAACTAAAAATACTACTAGTGCTTTAAAAACTATTTACAAAGTTAAAATAATAAATTGAAAGTATATTCTTTATTATATACAAAAATAATGTACATAATCATAGTGGAAGGGTCTGGTTACATAACCTCTTATAAGACCTGCATACGACTGAAGGATAAGGTGTGTGATGGTGACATACTCTTGGGGTGGCTCGGATAACATCACTCAGGTGGTAATCTATATTAACATCCACTTCTCCCGTAGTCGGTTCCACTCAAGCTTAACATGTCCAAGAAATTATTGGGATTTTTAAAGAGTGAATCCCAATAATGCCACTACTTATATGAGATCTGACAAATGGGATTCGTATAGGGTAAGTCTATCGGATAAGACCATCGCTTCCATTGTCTGAGTAAATTGGATTTGTTAAAGCCCTATATTTATACTAATCATGTTATCACTGTTCAACGACTATATTTGAAATGACCATAATTCATAACAGTATTTTAAAATCTAGAAACATAAAAAAATGAAAGTTCATATGTTATAGAACCATTTCTTATATTAATACATTTAATCAGATCAATAGGAATTTTCATTTGATAAAAGTTCATGTCCTTATATCGTGTACGCTGGATATGGTAGGAGGATGTTCAAGTCGATATGCCACAACTTTTACTCGATCAAGGATCTTAAAGGGTCTGATATACCTAGGACATAACTTTCCTTTCATCTCAAACCTCATGAACTTCTTCCATGGAGATATGCATAGAAATATAATGTCTCAAACTTTTAAATAAAGGTATTGTCAATGATTTTTTGCATAACGCTTCGGTTGATTTTAAGCTTCCTTGATGTGATGCTGAATGGTTTTCAGCTTCTCCACAATTTCATCAACCATTTCTGGTCCTAGCAGCTTACTCTCACTGACTTTATCCCAACATGATGATTTTCTTCACCTTTTCCTATAAATGGATTCGTATGGTTCCATTCAGATGATCGATTTAAAAGTATTTTTGTAGTAGAATTCAACCTGTAGAAGATGTTGTTACCATCCTCCTTTTAAGTCCATAGAACATTCTCTCAACATAACTTCTAGTGTATGAATATTTAGCTCAGATTTTCCATTCATTTGAGGATGATAGGCTGTAATGAAGTTCAATTTAGTGCTTAGATCATGTTGGAGACTTTTCCAGAACATCTAGGTGAATCCTAGATCACGATCGGATTGAATAGATAGTGGTACTCCATCAATACTTAACACATATTTAAGGTAAATCCGTGCAAGTTGATCTAATGAGAAGTCCTCTCGAATTGTGATATTGTGATATATCTTTGTAAGATGATCCATAACAACCCATATAGCATTATTTCCCCAGGATATATCCTTATAATTCTAGTGACATTGTCTATGGTAATGTTCTCCCACTTCAATGTTGGTATGGGTAGTGATTGAATCATCCTATTATACTTATTTCTTTTATCCTTCACTTTTTGAAAAACCAGTCACTTTGATGTACAATATAAAAATCTCCATATTCATATTGTCCCACCAAAAATTCTCTCAGAGATCTTGATACATCATTGTGCTCCCTTTGGGAATAGAAAATGTGAAGGTATGTACATCATTAAAAATCTCTTTTTTTATCTCTAAATCATATGGTACACATAATAGTGACCCAAATATTATAACTCCATCATTGTCAATTTTGAAATCAGAGGACTTACCATTTTTGACAGCTTCCAACCTTTTCGTGATTTTCCACATATTTTCTTTGATCAAGATTTATTTTCTCCAAGAGGTATGGTTGAGAAATAATTTGTGAAAGGATTGAGGATTTCCCTCTATTAATTTTTCCCATGACCATCCCCTGAAAATATAATAAGATCAGATCCTTTTCAATTATCATCATTGATATAGATGCATGATCCTTTCTACTTAGGGAATCCACCACCATGTTTTCCTTATAAACATGGTAGTGTATTGAGGAGTCATAATCCTTGATAAGCTCCATAGATCTTCTCTGAAACATATTAATCACTTTTTGTGTTAATATATATTTGATACTCTTGTGGTCAGCTTATATCTTACACTTTTCCCCATAAAGATAATGCTACCTGATTTTTAATGCAATGATCACTGCTGCCAAATCCAAATCATGTGTAGGATAGTTTTTTTATATATTTTTTGCTACCTAGAGGAATAAGATATAAATTTATCATTTTTCATTAGCATATAACATAATCCCTTATTTGAATCATCATGTTACACCTCAAATAGTTCTCCACTTCTTGGGTGTGTGAGTTCTGGCGCAATGATATTCCCCCTTTTCAACTCCTTAAAACAGTTTTCACATTCTTGATTCTAGAAAAACATTAATACTTCCATTTCAACTTGTTCATTTGCTTTTAAAATCATGATAAGTTATTCATAAATTGTCTATAATACCCATCTTGACCCAAAAAGCTGCGGATCTCTGTTCTAGATGTTGTCCTTGGCCACTCTTCAATAGCCTTTGTATTGGAAGGGTCACCAAATATCTCTTTGTGGATGATAAAATGTGCCAATAATGATACTTCCTCCATATAGAACTCAAATTTACAATAATTTTTATATAGCTTCTCCCTTCGTAATGTTTTTAAGATAGTATTCAAATGCTCCTCATATTCCTCCTTGCTCTTGGATTATATCAGAATATCATCAATTAAGACTACCACAAATTTGTTGAGGGAATCTCTGAGAACTCTATTCATTAAATACATGAAAATTACTAGAGAATTAGTGTGTCCAAAGGGATTAACTATGAACTCATAGTTTCCACACCTCATTCTAAAGGTAGTCCTAGGAATATCTTCTTTCCTCAACTTTAATTGGAGATAAACCAACCAATGTTCCACCTTAGAGAAATAACTGACCCCAAAAGCTGATCAAACAAGTCATATATCCATGGTAGGGGATACTTGTTCTTTATCTTTATTTCATTTAGCACAATATAATCAATGAATAAGTGCATTGATCTATCCTTTTTCTGGATGAAGAGGACCGACACACCCAACGGTGAAGAACTCGGGTGTATAAAACCCATCTCCAGATTCTCTGGTAACTACTTCTTCAGCTCTTCTAGATCTACGATGTCCATTCTAGAAGGTGTATTTTATATAGGTAAAGACCCATAAATAAGTTAAAATGAGAACTCAACCTATTGTTCAGAAGTAAGACTGGTAAAATCATTAGGGAATACATCAGTGAAATTCATCATAATGGGTAATCTTTGAGAACGATGCTCTCTTTTGTCTTGGCCATTTTAGCTAGAAATTATTTTTCAGAAGTAATTAACATTCTTAATTGATACAATAATCCTATGTGAGATTCATCTTCCTCCATACACTTGTAAATTATGGGAGGATGCTTCGTGATGTGAAGAATGATCTCACCTTCTTAACAGTTGATGTTGACTTTATTTAAAGATATCCAATCCTTGACTAAGGTAGCATCAAACTCTAATAAAGGATGTATGAAAATATTTTATGGGTGGTTCAGTCCAGAAGCGTTAATTGATGAGGAGTAATAAACCATGGATATAATAATTTCCCCATTAAATGTTCTCATAGATAACTTATCCTTGAAATCTTGAGATGGAGTGTGGATAATTATACTAAACATGCAATATATAAAAGAATGCGTAGAAACAGAATCAAATAGTACGTTCTCTATTGTTGAATAATTATCCGGAGTACCTATCACCAAATCATTTTATAGCTCCACCTCAGTAGTAGTGATAGCATAATCCCTTCCTTTTTTCCTTGGAGGTTGTTGTTGATTGCCTCTGATAACCGTTGGCTTAGGGAAATTTATCGTATAATTCCCATGATCCTTGCAATTGTAACACTACAATACAGGTTGAGTTTTGATCTGAACCATCCTTTATTCTTCCAAATTAACATGAATATTCATATAATATCGATAGTTTTTAGCCACATATCCCAACTTTACACATTTTGAAGTAATTATTCATTCCCTTTAATCATTTCCCATGATGCTTCTTCCCACAATTTTTACAAGTGGGATATTCAGGCTTATTTCCCTCATGGGATTTGTTTGTTGAACCACCAATGTTTTTCTTCATTTTCCACTTATTTTCACTAGGACCACATGACCAATGAATGTCTCCAATCTCCATTTCAACCAGGACGACATAATAGCAAATCTCCCCATAACTGTTGATGTCTCAAATATCCAACGCTTTTTGTAAACTCAACATTAGTTTGCTAATGAAGTGATCCACCTTACTTTTGATGTTCATGACAAAGCCAGAGGCATACCTTGCAATCCCTATAAATTTTTCATCATACACCCTGATGGACTCATCTTCATTCTATTTGAGTATGAGGAACTCTCTTTCTATATGAAGATAGAGGGTTTGAGGAAATTATTTATTAAAAACATTATCTTAAATTCATCTCAATCCATGGAGTCAATATCATCTTGGGACTTTATATATCTTGATCATTGTCCACCATGGATCAACTTCCCCATCAAAATGATAGATTTCCAGTATGAATTTCTCTTCTTCTATGAATTGGGGGACAAAGAATATATTTTCAATGGAGTTAATCCACTGTTCCACAAGGAGGGTTTCAGATGATCCACTAAACATGGGAGGCCTTTTATTCATGAAAGATTCAATAGAAACTTTTTAATTCCTTGGATGGGGAAGGTGTTCCACATGATTCAAGTTATTATTCGTAACTTGAGCCTGCTGACAATGTACTGTCATGAAGTTTTAAGCACCTATTACCATAATATTAGGAATATCATTTGGGAAATATTTACATTACCTATCACATTTATTGTTAGCACATGTTCTTCTACTTATCGCCACTAACTAAAAAAATAACGTACAATTATAGGGCTTGAATACTTAGCTATTGAGCATAAAAAGGAAACCTTGAAGATAAGAGGATAAACATGTAAAGCTGAAGTATATCGTAACTTGTGATTCCCTGTGTTTCAATCTAGGATATCCTTGATCTATTTCTTAACTTATATTCTTATGGGAATTTTCATTCCCTTAATAATGGTTTGTATTAAGATCATGATATTACCAAATCATATCCCTTAGGAGTGTCAGACCAAGACTGCAGCAAGGCCCATTGTCATGAACCAGGATACCCCGAGTCCAGCCCAAAACTCCTTATTAGAGTTTTCAATTCTAGGTACATCAATTACAAATCCTCCTCTACCTGTTTGTATCCAAAAATGGATATATTTTCATGAAAAACCACTTACTCTATACTGAACAAAATTTAGGGATGTTTTATTATACTTCATCTCATCCTTAAGGTTCATACTAAAGTGCTCTATTCCTAATATCCTAAAATTATTAGAACATCCTATAATACCAATTATAGTAATCATAACCATTTAAATATAACATTACATGATTTTAAGAATAATTATACATCAGAGTAGATGCCAAGGTTCATAAATTCTAATTTCTTGGAAGACTAGTTACATAATCAAACATTATAAAAACAAATTTTTATTTAAATTACATAATTAGACTCTATCTACCATTGTGCTCATATATCTACATGGGATAACCTTTGGATAACACGAACAATGGGATTAGCTAAAATATCAGTAAGGGAATAACCATAATAACAAAGCATTAACACATGGGATAGAAGACAAGACATGATGATATAAAAACGAATTTAACATAAGGTATCAAAACATATAAATAAGGAATAATAAAATCATGGAGTCATAGTAATGTGGAAGAAACATAAAAAATGAATTTTGTTCATGTCATGGCTAACCACTAAGAACGTTTCCCATAATAGCACAATCCAAGTCTAACCGCCAAGACCGTTTCACATAGTATCACAAGCCAAGGCGAACCGCCAAGACAATCGCATAGAATGTCTCATGAGACTCAACATTTACTAGTACATTGAATAACTATCTCGGTACATCCATATTAATATTCCATGTATATGTTTCCCACATAAACAATCATACGTAATCAATTCTATATAACCATAATGGTTACCCATGGAAAGAATTGGGTACCACAATCATGTGTTAAAACATAACAAATGGGTGTATCATAAAAACGTCCATGAAAGAAACGAACTAAAATATTCATGGAAATTCATCAGAAAAAATAGGCATGTTTCATGGTTAGTTATGTTATGTATAATTGATGATAGGTATGAAAAGTATTTATGAAATTTTAGCATTAAAACATTTTCGGGCGATTTTAAAGAAAATACTATAGAGCTTTTAAAAAAGAAAAAAGAAAAATACTTTGTATAAAAACATAATTGAACCAAGAAATTTTTTTTCTAATAAAAAGTCTGATTTTAGAAAGAAAATGGTGGCTTAAAATTGAATACAGTGTTTACATGAAATTTGTTAAGAATTCGGGAAGCTTCCTTAAAATAGGTTTTCTTATCAGGAAGTGTTATAGAGGGAATCACTTAAAAGCATGTATATACTAAAAATAGAACGAGGGATAGACCTTGAAATATGAGTTTTGATAATATACATATTCTTTATAAGTTTTACGTAAAAATAAAAGACAAATTCATCTGGGTAAAAAGTAAGATAGCGAAACCAGAAAGAATAAATGCGGTTTGGGTGGAATCCCTTACGGAATATCAGAATGGTATGAGGTGTATTTAAGAAGGATTAATGAGAAAGAAAGAGAGTTATCATCTTGTATAGATCATTTAAACATTATGGGAGATGTGTGTAATCATACCCCATCAATATAAATTATATATAAATGGTCATAACATATAGGAAAATCTTGAATAAAAGTGAAACGGCGATGATCCCTTACCTTATGTCCTTTTGTGGTCTTATATTTATCTTAATGACCTGAATAGTCAAATTTATATTCATTAATTAATAATTACAGAACCTATTCTATATTTAGAATATTTTGTATAATTTTTTTTATGTTCATTTATAACCATTTTGATTAGTTATGAGGTTAAATTTCAATGCTCGACTATGTTTTCTTACTTGGGTTTAATGATCAGTTAACTTATATTCATGTTTAGATAAACATGTATGATGTAATTTTTTGTCAAGAATTGAAGTTATATTTTATTATTGAACATACAAAACGATATATGGTTTAAAATATAATTTTGTTAGTTTATGTGAAGTTGAATCATTATAAGAAACATTAATGATAAATGCTTGAATTAATTTAGCGATTCTGCTTATCAATAACTTGTTTTGCATTATTATTTTACATAAATTGTGAAATGGTATTCTAGAAAAAAACATAAGATAAAATAAATATTTAATTATATGGTTCATCCATAAAAATGGTTTCATGACCAGAATAGAATATGTTAATAGAAATTGATAAACTGTCACCCTTTAATGTGATAAATTAACACATCTCGAATGGTGTTTTCATTTCTTTCATAAAAAAAGGGGAAAGGAGAGATGATAATGAAATATCCCATTATCATAAAAAAATTATAGTACATTTATGTTACTAGAGATATTATTCCATTTGGTGGAAGGAAGATGAGGAAATAAAAAAGAAAAGAAAATAAATTGAAAGGAAATAAAAGAATTTGAAAGAGGAATTTACCTCTTCTGTTAATATCATTTGAGAACCTCGTAAGGGGATAGGTTTTAGAATTTTGGGGATAAAAAATGTTGATAGACATTGGGAAGGATGTTGGGGAGTTATTTGGGTAGAATTTAATGAAGTCACAAGGCTTCAAATGAATTAATAGAAGAGGGTTAAATAGGTGGTATTTATAGTGGAGGGGATATGAGTTTTCATAATATTTAATTCGTTAGTTTTTTATTTTCCCTAAAGACCAACTACAGTAATGATACCATGGAAAAAATATAAATTTTTACATGTGATTTCAAACTAATAGGGCTTACATAAGCATAACATTATCAATGACCCAAAAAAATCAATTATTTATCTTTTATCGTTAATTATCGTATTTTAATTTTAAAAAAAATTCAAGAATTTTCGAGAAATCCCAAAAATTCACCCCAACCATTTTTCAACATACAAAATCAAAAAATGTAATCCATTTCTAAAAAATAATTTTCTAAATAATATTAATTTAATATTTAATTTAAATCATAATTTATTCTAAAAATAATTTTCAAAACATTTATTTACTTATTCCAAAATATTGGTACATCATACATTCACTTGACTATTTTTTATATAATATAATAGTTAAGGATACTATTAATTAGTGTATATCACTATTCATAAGGGTAAAATTACTATTCCTAAGGGTATGTCATTGTTCACACAATATTAAGTTTGTCTTATCAGACTCCTAACATCATACTGATCACAACCGTGAATGTTAGATTTTAAAAAATTCCAAACACAAAAGTTTAAAAATTGTGTTTAAAGGCAACATAGTATATAACAGTTCATTTTGTTTTTATTTCATGTGATTATATGACATATTTATATGAAATTAATTTCTATTTAAAAACATTGGGTCGTTACCCTCACGATTAAGAAAACCATGCCAAATTTCTTGGAAACCATGTAGCCATGGACATACACTTAACGCACGATTGGAGCATGGTTTGTAGACTGTGTGGATATTCCCAAGTAATTTTGTGACCCAAATTCCTTTTATAGAGAATTGATCATGGTTTTCACATGGTTTTTCAAACGGTGTGGGTTAACCATGCAGTCCAGTAAAGTTGTGAAAATTTACATAAATTCCATTACGGGGTTTTAAACCCTCACTTGATTTTCACCCCTCATTTACTCCTTGGAACACTAGTGATGAACATGATCTCTCAATATTTTCCAAGGGTGATTCTCCTTCATCATTAGGTCATTTGGTGTGACTTCGGTTTTATATCAAAGATTCAGGTATGGTTAATCCCCTTCTTGCTTTTCTTTTGGGTTTAGGGTTCACATATCTCATTTCTCTTCATCTGAAGTGTTAAAACCCTTCTTTTCCAATGTGACCTATATTGAAGCTTCAATGTGTGGTTAAATAGGGATCTAATTCATAAATTTAGAGTTCATTTGTCAACAAATTCTAGGTATGTGGTCTATATGTTATATCCTATAGTTTTTATTTTGATTGGTGCATGTTTTGCTTTGTTCTTGTTCACCTCTTATTGTGATCATGATTTCTTGGGAGAAGTTTGGTAAAATTGGTGTTTAAATGATTATTAGAAACCCTCATGGTCCCCATGGGACATGTTAAGGATTATTTAGCTTCTTTAAGGCCACTCTTGTGGTGTGTTCATATTTTTCGGACCTAGAAATTATCTAAGTGCTCGGTCGTTGTGTGATAAAGTAAATCCCTTATTGAGTATGTTGATATGTTCAATGAAAGTGAAAATGGAAATGGGTCATTTGACTATGTTGTAAATGAATTAAGTGATCGTTAAAATGGTGTGGAGATGGGTTAATTTGGTTAATGTATATTTTGGGTATGTGGATTAGGAATTATGATAGAAATGCCTAAACGAGTTAGTGCATGTAAAACAGTGAATATGTTAAATTGGTAAAGGTATGTGAAATGGGTTGGTATAAGGGAATTATTGAATATTCCAGTGAGCTTGACTTGAGAATGGTAATTGGGATAAATGGTCTAGGTAATTTAATTGGAAAGTGTGTTAATGGGATATGGAGTAATATTAATTTCCAAGTTGGTTTCTATGGATTATGATTGTTATTTATATTGGTTGTGTTTAGTTGTGATATGATTTTTTATGGTGAATGGATGAATAAGAATGTGAACATGGATTTAGTTGTGAGATAAATTACTGAGGCTCCTCCCACAGGTCGAGTAGGACTAATTCTCAAACTCTACCCACAATGCATAGGTTACGGATGGGGAAAAAGGTCAATTCCCCTAACAGTTGTATTCTACCCAGACCGAGGCTTTGAGGTGAGGATATTGTGAAGTTTTAATGTGTAATCCCTAGTGATATAGGGACTTGAATTAATCCCTTATGTAGAATGATAAATTCCAATAACCTTGTTTGAATTATGTGGATGCTTAACCTATTGATTAAATGTTGAGGATGAAATAAATAGTGATAAAGATACACATAATGAACTTGACACTATGGTTAGTAATAGAAAAGTAAAGATTCTTATCTAGTGGCCCCTAATGGTCTTTATTTACTTTTTATCGATTTATAAATTCAGTCAATATCTATTAAATTGGGTATTATACGGAAACCATTTGTGGTGACCTATTGAGTTATATTCACACCCTGCTCGGGCCATCGTTGGGGACCTATGTAGATTTCATTGTTGTAGGTTAGGAAAAGGGAAAGGTACAAGTGCTTTTGAACTAAGTCATATGTGGTATGTGAAAGGATGTGGTTCGATAATTTGATCGAGGACCCTTTTAGGGATTCTTCTATTTGTCTTTATTTTGGGGTTTTATTCACATGAAATTATAACATGTCATGACATATTTGTTATTGGTTGTGGTTGTACCTAGTTTCAGAGATGGTTATTTATTATTGTTTACTGATTATATTAGGTTGTTTCCCATATTTAGAATTTTTTTCTATGATTTACTCTGAAAAAGAGTGTATAGTCTCCAAATATTACTTTTAAACCCTCACTGCTAGTCAGCAACCTCTGGCATATAGGGAGGTACGCTTAAGGTCATGTGATGACCTGGATCATGGCACCTATTTATTGCACTCTAGTCGGGGGAAGTTACAAAGTGGTATCAATGCAGGTCTTTTATATGAATTAATATATGGTATTGGAAGATAGGAAGCTTGGAATGTTTTTGTATTTATTAATTCTCTTGTTCTTGTGAGTAGCTAACACATGTTTGAGGGAAAACCCTTGTCACCCAGGGTGGGAGTTATTGTTCTTGTTGTGTGTTATTGAATTTGATGATCTCTCACCATTTGGGTGATGCAGTTGTTCTATGTTGTGATAGAGTTATGAATCTTTTCTCATCACCAGAATGACATGAGATTGTACATTCATGCATCATTCTAGACACCTGAGTATATAAGATGCATGAATCATAGTAGGAAAACACACGATATGGGTGTGTGGGATATAGAAGGTAGGATGCATTGATTTTTGGGAAAGTAACGGAAAATGGTGTCCAATGAAATAACATAAATGAGTAAAAATGGAGTAACATATTGATTAATAATTAAACAATTGTGCTCAATAAGGGGTAGTAAGTTGATTAAAGTGGTTAAAATAAGCGGCAATATGCAAATAGATTTTAAATTGTGTAGAATGTAAGGCTTATAATTGTGTGAGTTAGTTATCCCATATTAATCATGTTGAAAAAGTGGGTTCCCCACACCCAACTATGGAATAATTTTGATTACCATTTCATGTATATAGTTAGTTATATGTGATGTATTCTTACAATTATAGTGTAGACTTTTCTGTATCCACTATTTAATGGTAATGTCCAAGATTAATTGTTGTATCATACGGTTATAGCAGATCCCCGGATATAATGAGAACATTGAGAAACAATGACAATAATCTTAAACAAAGGTACAATGGTCTAGATTAATCATACTGATTTAACATAGTTGATGTTTTACTATCAGGTGCTAGGGGCTCATAAGCATTGAGAATTCTTCTCATGATGTTCACCCTTGGTGATCTCTAGTATTGAGATCATGAGGACATGCTCACCAATAGGAACACCACATGTTTTGGGTGTCATTGGTTGTTTCTATCTGTGGACATGTGTATTGGTCTCCTGAATTAAGACCATTAACAATGTGTTCTATTTGATTGTGTACTTTGATGTAAGAAAAAACCATGATATTGAAATCATGGCGAGGTAGATGTGTTTGGTGCATCATTTATGGTATGACATTTGTTGAATGGTAATGAATGGATTTTTCGCTTCCAGGTTATGGAATTTGTATATCTCAGGCCTAGTTGATCAGTATGGTTCTCCCATCATAATTCTTTGGACAAAGCAGTCGAAAGGTAATCCCATCCGGATTGATCAACAAATAATAAATCAAGAATTGGGTGTTGAAACTAGTGTGAGTCCTACTTTATGAGATATTTGAAGACAAAGAGATTATAGTACATAGTCAATGTTTGTAGGTTGGTAGTCATTTTTATAACTATCATTATTTATTATGGGGTATTGAGGGGTTTCCAGAATCCACTCTTGGTCTGTGGATTTTATTAACTTCTATCGTGATAAGGTTCTAGAGGGTCACACACAATAGCACATTCAAGAATCCTCCCAATTTAGCTGAATAGGTATATAATACATGGTGGGAACCACCATGGGGTTCGAGTGTTGTCCAAGGTATCAATCCCAAAATAAATAAATAAATTCATTATTATTAATGTTATGAATAATTGGGATTTAAATTGTTAAATGTATTTACAAGTTAAGTAAATAAGAGAAAAATATTAATCGAACGATTATTATTTCAATGTTCAAGGTTTGATAAATATTAAGAGGGAATGATGAGTCAAGTAAAATATCTTGATTCTATCATGTAATATATTTTATATATATTAAAAGTATGTGATAAAATAATAAATAATAATGATGTAGTTTAGTTAATCATAATTATCGATTTAGTGGATGTTAAATAAATAGGGGTCATCGAACACAACTGGGTATTTAAGAGTTCTACTATAAATAGAGAGAGAGGCTCTATTACAATGTACTATTTATTTATTTATGAATGAGATCCTCCCTCTCATCCCACATTCAATAGAGAGAGTCCCTCCCTCTCAAGTGGTGATCTATGTTATGCCTTCAAGCATCAGAGGAAGAGGATCGCGGTTATCATCGTGACGTCGAAGATATCGTTGGATCGTCATTCTAGCACCCAAAATTGGGTGATTGGTGCTCCCATGGATTTTCTAAGGACGTTTGGATGATCTTGATGGATCCCACTATGGATCTTCCAAGAATTGATCGCCTATGAAGAGTTACTGCCATGAAAAGCTTCAGATCTGAACCTGTATATTTACAGTTTTAATTTTGTTCTATTTTAAATTTATGTCAGATCCTTGTATCATAGCCCATCTTGGATCATCAGCGATGACAAGTTCCATCGTCCCATCGATTAAAAATTTTATAATTCCCATCCCATCATCTTCTGCATCGGGTCTCGGTACCTTCAATTGATATCAGAGCTTCCAAGTACATTTTGAGCCAAATAAAATTAATTTTCTAAAAATTAAGTAGAGGGTTCCCAATCGGTCTCAACAGTTCAAACTGCGTGTCGATCCAATTTCGAACGACCATGTTATAGAGAATAAAATTTATTGATACATTTTGAATTTTAATTATGATATAATGTTTTAGAATTTTAATTCATCATTTAAAATAGACCATGTTTTGATCGGTGTTGGTTAATCAGAAATGATTACAATTATATTAAAATTACGAATTTTATAATTTTATAATTTTCATAATAATTATATAATTATAAAAATATTTATTTTTAATAATAATAATATAATAAAAAATTATTATTCTACTATTATAATTTTATTATTATTAAATCAAAGGCTATCAAGTAGCCTTTCGATTTTGAAAAAAAAAATTACTATGTTTTGGGAGAATACTTGGAAAAACACAAAAGGAGGTATCATAAATTTTTATAAAAAATAATGGGGAAAAAGGGGGTGGGGGGAAGAACATTAAAAAAGAATAGTTTTATGAAAAAAATTCCAAAGAAGGGGGGCCCGGATGTCGGCCGCCCTGGTCGTCCCCTAACTTCTGCCAATGGAGCGGCCACCCTATCTCCTCCAGTGCCTCAGCTGGCTCCCGCTTGAGGCCAACACCCTCTTCACTGCTGCTGGATAGTGCCAACAGCCGGAAAGCCTACCTCCTCTAGCGAGATCACATCAGACCACCTCCCTCAACCTACCCTTTAGTCTTCCATTGGGCTGCCTCCCCTGGTCTTTGTCCCCTCCTGACTATGCCTCCTTTTTGGCCACCTCCTTCACGGCAAGATGATACCCATGGATAGAGAGACTCATCCAGTCAGCCTTCCACTTCCCATGTCGGAACTCCCCCTACAACAGACACCTACACATCTATAACCTAGATCTAAACCACCGAGCGCCCATCGTCCAGCAGCCTCCTTCCCTTCACACAGCATCACTCGCGTCCGGTCGGATCCTGCCGTCAGTGTCTTCTGACGCTCTTTGTGGGTCTGCCCTGCCGATTGACGCTGAGGCCAGCACACCGACACTTTCCATACCTGCCGCTGCTAAAGGTAACCCCTATTGGGATGTGCTAGACCCAATATGATTCAAAAGTTGTTCTGGTGGGTCTACTCAACCCCTAATGGGTTTGGGTGGACCTGTTAGGCCCAGAATAGCCCAGTACAAGCTTTTCATGGACCAACATAGGTTTTCACATGTACCACATGACCCCCTTTGGACCTGCATGGGTGTATTAGGTCTCGTGTTAATTTAATTAATTAAATTAAATAAATTAATTACATAATTAAAATTAAATTAATTAATATATTAATTGTGGTGAAAATAAATAAATTTTATTATATGAGGGAAAAAATTAATTTAATTTTGTAATTAAATTAAATAATTAATTTAATTTAATTTTACGTATTAAAATTAAATTAATTAGTAGACCAAAAAATAATTAATTTATATGAATTATTAAATTCATTTAATTTAATTAATTTACCCTCATACTTAATTAATGAAATATAATTTTATCACGATTTAATTTTACTTGCCTTCTAGTCTTGAGCACCGACCCATGTATGTCTGCATTTAATTAATGAATTAATTAATTATTTAACTGAGTGTGATGTTTTAAATTAATTAAATGGTGATCTTCACATCATCATTCTTTTTGGTCAATTTATATAAGGGTCTTTATTTCCAAAACCATATGTTTTAAATCACACCCCTAGTTCCCCTTACATGTGTGCTGGTATTTTTGTACTTTCGGCAAAGAAGATGTATTACATGGACCCCTCCAATATGAGGTGGTGTGCATTGACTAAGATGATGCAAGACGTGACATGAACCCTACCAAAATGAGGTGGTACTCCAAGACATGTTGTGGACTCCGCCAAGTCAATACATTACTTTAGACCAGTAGCATACATACTGGACGGCGGCGAGCTGCATCAATAGCCAAGTGATGAATCAGTTATGATGCCCCTAGGTCAATTAGATGTTCAAAACCAGTCTGTTAGTAGATTAACTTTATGAATTAATTGATTATTTTATGCATTTTATAACAGAGGAAAAAATACATAAAATAATAAATAATGAAATGCATAAAGAAGTGACATATGTTTTTCTATTAATGTTCAGTTGTGAGTGCGACAACATGGATGAATATGATTAATAAAAATGGATTACATTTGTTGAGAAAAAAACCCTCAAAGTAATATTATGTTTTAATCACCTTCCATCACTCGTGTTTGATCAATACTGGGTGTTCGGAGTGTAGGTCATGCCAAAGATAAGGGTTCCTCTTACTATTCGGGAGTTCTTATGAGAGTAGTGGGTTGAATTAACTAAAATTGTTAAAAATAAATATCTCAAGATAGTTTGTTTTAATTTTAGATGCATGCATTCAGTAACTCAAGATAATATTTTTGATGCTAGGACTTCACTCAATAGATCATGGAACCACGAGTTAATACGGTTGGCTAGTCAAAAACCTACCCTGAACCCTCTGAGTAGTGGTGTAACCAAAGCTTGTAGACTATGAGGGGTGGATAAAGTAACAATTTCGCTAGAATAATCAAGAGATCGAGTATTCTTATTCTAGTATATAGGGTTCCTAAAATTCGATGAAATAGTGGGATACATTTAATTATTAAATTAATCGGTAATTTATAATTCAGTAATAAAAAAAGTACATATTTGGTATTTTTTGTAGAAAAACGGAATAAATTACCACAAGTAAAAACAACGATAAATATTGGAAAAATTTAAATTTCTACACTATCATGAATTTCAAAGTGTAGTATAGGTTCTTGCGCACAATACCACTATATCAGAAATTCAATGTGCGGGTGTCCCTAACTATTAATCCACATCCAGAAGAATGGGTGTAAAATTGCTTACATGACACTCCTGAATTAAGCATATGATGTTTCTGTCATAATGTTATCATTTACGTTCGATGTTATTTATGGTCACTACATCCAAACATGGATGATAGCACAACTAGTTTCATCTAAAAGAAGTTAATGAGGAGAATGTTAAGCCAGATTTGAATGTCAAGATTACACTGGAATTGTATAAACATGAAAGGAAGACCATGATCTTTCATTGCATCCCATTATTGTACTTTTCACCCAATTCCTCAAGTTTATTTTATGGATGAAAACCAATAGTATGGAGTAAAAACTTCATTACCTTTTAGGTAAGATTCTCCATGTAATAATAATATTAAAGAAAGTATTGTCTTTAGTTATTATGGTGAATAAATTAGAAGATAAGGTGAAAAGGCCAATGGAATTTCATTCTAATGGAACTTTTGTAATGTCATTCTAAGATTAGAGGTTGGTTAATACACATAAGGTTATTGTCATCACATATTATGAAATAATTTTATGGATGTTAAAAATGCAATGAACTGAATTGAATAAGAAAGATATCGCTTCTTCTTTAATGTATATTCATCAAATCAAACTATTTTTTCTAAAATACTTATTCTGTATTAAATTAAATATTCTTTTCACATAGGTGTATTGAAATACATTAACCATGTAAGTATAGAAACATTACAAAAAGTAAAATGTCTTCTCCATGTAGCTGAGAAATGGCGATTCCTATGTCAGTAGTGAGAAACACATAACATCTAATTTCCAAGTGATTTATTCAAGTTGAACAAGATGTTGAATATAACCAAAACATTTATCTCATTTTCCTTTTGTAAATAATGAGACATTATTACATGTTCATGAATTAGTGTTATTTTTGGTAACTTACTCAACAAATAGTTTCATGGTACCTGAATCATAGGAAATAAGTAATAAATATAAAAATGTAATTATTTTACCCAATTATGGAAAGATAATTATTTCTCATGAAAAACTAAAAGTATACATTATGTATATGCCTAGTATGGTATTTAGGCTCAACATAGCTAAACACCTTTGGTATAATTGACGTATTTAGTTTGGACAAAGAAACATTTAGAAATAAATGTATGTCATAAATATTTTGAAATTAGTTTAGCAAGTGAGTGTGAAATATTCCTAGGGAAAGCTAGTGGTAAAGATACATCATAATATTCCATTAAATTATTATGTAATGCGAAATTGAATTATAATAATTGTCAAAAGATATGATTTTCTTCATATTGGCATGAAAAATAATATATTTTCCAAGCATTCATCGATCATGATAATGTAGCATGGAGTTATTCGTAAATGCACATTAGTTTATCCACATCACAACATTGATGTATATAAGGAGGATCGATGATGAGTCTTAACTAATAACATTGATCAACAAAATTTAGCGTGTAGTAATTCCTAAACAAAAATTTTATTCTTCAATGTTATGATGTAAGTATTATCAAAGTTACAACATGCAGTAACTTCCATCATATTTCAAGATGTGATTTTAAAATAATGGTGGAATCCCATAACTTATATACCAACTAAAAATGATAAATGGATATCCTACAAGTCATAGTATGAGGGAAATCAATTATGTCATAGGATATGTGTTTATATGTAATGAGTTTGTTTGAAAATAAAAAAACTTGCATCAAGCTAAACACATGGTGCATCTAAGTAATTATCCGAACAGTTTCTTATGATATTACCTAAATACCTAATATTGAAAGGTGGTAGTCAAGTGATAGACGAAATTTCTATATAAGGTTTCTCATCACTACTTGAGAACATCAGAGCAAGATTGACTTGGTTTTAGTCAATTCTTGAAATGCACAAATGGTTGACATAGGAAAAACATCCACATGTTCATGTGCAAGAGGCATGGTTTACTTCTCATAGCTAAATTCTAAGATCATTAAATTATCCATTGGATTTCAAGATCAACATTCATTGATGGTGTCTATAAAACACATCTAGATTCATATGATGACACAATTGGACTCTAATAAGGGTTTCAAGTTACTGAAATCCAGTTCAATATTAAAGTAAGCATGAAGATCTTAGAGTATTCAATTGGAATGAATATTTTCCATGAGTCAACCATAGGTTAGTGGGAGAACCAATGTTTTTTCAAGTGAAATATGTTCAGAAACATATGGAAAATAGATATTTTTCTTACAGTTAGTTAAGACCATGGTAAAAGTAATTCTCTAGTGATTGACTTAAAATAACAACCTATGTTCTAGTGAAAAAGATCTATTATGGTTGATATAATAGTTTCTTGGACATAGTAAATCATAAATATTGTGAAATGGTATTTAAAAATATAAGTTGGAACAATTCAAGTTAATAATTCTTGCAAATGTAACATGGAATAATCTCTCGAGGTTTGACATATTGTGAACATGGTAGGAGATTAAAGTTTTGAGTTGAGTTCCATATGCTTTAGTGATGGATCAGCCATGTATTCTATGATATGTACAAAAAATCATATTGGAAGGATATACTTTGTTGTACGAAAATATCAATTATATCCAGGAGATAAGTAAGTAAAGAAATCAATACTATCTGATTGTACTTGGGAAAGTATAAAAGATATATACTTGGTAAGTGAAGAAGAGGGATACTAGTCATTGTGGGACACAAACTAGTCTTACCCATATCAACATGATCAAATATCATAGTTAAGCTAATATTATGAAAAATTCAATCTCTTAAATTCTAGTGGTAGCCATATCTACTAATACTAAGAATTTGTAATTTCTAAGGCATCTAAGAAGAAGTTTTCAAATTAAATGATTTGTTTTAGTTCTTAGAATCACACCTAGTAAGTAAATTATTATCATAATGTAAATTATGATATTCTTAGTAGAAATAATGTCAAGTTATGATAGTATAAAATATAGGTATATACTCATGGATATAATCTCTTGAGAAGTTTTACTCAAGGAAATGAGGTCGCATATAATAGAATAGCCACGCGACATGAATTTTGGTTGACTCAATAGCTAAAGCCTTTACTTAGAAAAAACATGATCTTTATCATGTGAGAAGATGAAAAGTATGGTTAGAAAGTTGTCTCTAGTGCAGGTGTGAGAGTTGAAATAGTGGGTTCCCTAGATTGAACTATGCATTACTTTTGAGTTGCATATCATGTATATAGTTAGTTATACATGATGTATTCTCACCATTATAGTGTTGACTTTGTTCCATCACCTATTTAATGGTAATGTCGAAGATTAATTGTCATATAAAAATGTTATAGTAGATCCCGGGATATAATTAAAACCATGAGAAAAAATGACATTAATATTAAACAAAGGTCCTGTGGTCTAGATGCATCATACTGATTGAACATAGTTAATGTTTGAATATTAGGTGTTGGGGGATCATAAGCTTTGATATGTCTGCTCATGAAGATCATACTTGGTGATATCTAGTAGTGACATCATGAGGACAAACCCACCAATAGGAACATCACATGTTTTGGGTGTCATTGGTTGTTCCTGTATATAGACATGTGTACTCGTATCCTGACTTGATACCATTAAAAATGTCTGCCATTTGATTACGTACATTGATGCAAGGGAAAAAAATGATATATAAAATATGGAGAGGGATCTTCTTGTTGGGTTCATCATTGGTGGAATGACATTTTTTGAATGGTCACGAAAGTATTTTTTTCTTCTAGGTTGTAGAAGTTGTATATTTCAGCCCTAGTTGATCAGGATGGTGCCACCTTCATAATTCTTTGGCCAAGGTAGTTGAAAGATAAACCCATCTGGATAGATCAATAAATAATAAAGCAATAATTGGGTGATGACAGAAGTGTGGATCCTACTTTACGATATATTTAAAGAAAAAGAGATTATAGTCCACAGTTAGTGTTTGGGGGTTGGTAGTCATTGCTATGACTATCCTTATCTCTTTAGGGTCCTTAATGGGTTTCTAAACTCCACTCTCCATTTGTGGATTTTATTCACTACTCTCAAGATAAGGAATTAGAGGGTCACACACAATAGAATATTCAATAATCCTCCCTATTTAGTTGAATTGGTATATTGTACATGGTGGGCCTCACCATGGGGTTTTAGTGTTTTCAAAGGTATTGATCACTAAAGAAATAAATAAATTCATTATTATTCATGTTATGAATAATTGGTATTGAATTTATTTAAAGTATTTTGAAGTTAAGTAAATATGAGAAAAATATTAATTGAATGAATGTTATTTTAATTTTCAACTCTCGTTTAATATTAAAAGGGAATGGAAAGTCGAGTTAATTGGATCAGTTTAATCATATATTATATTTATATATATTAAAAGAATGTTATAAAATAATAAATAATAATCACATAGTTTACTTCATTATAATTATTTATTTAGTAGACGTTAAAAAAATGGGGGCCGGGGAACCCAACTGTGTATTTTGGAGTTCCACTACCAATAGAGAGAGAGAGGATCTATTCCAACATACTATTCATTCATTTATGGATGAGAGCCTATATATCCTCATGTATTCTATAGAGAGAGTCCCTCCCTCTCTAGTGGTGATCCATGTTCCACCTCGAAGCATCGAAGGCAGAGGATCATGGTTATTGTTGGGACACCAAAGATATTGTTGGATCTCTACACTTGCACCTATAATTCGATGATCGACACTCTTGCAGATTTTTTAAGTACACGTGGATGATCTAGAGGGATCCCTCTATGTATCCTTCATGAAAAGATCACCAGAAACAAGTTGCGGTCGAGCGAGGATTCATATATGAACAGTATGTTTAATGTGTTAATTTTGGGCTCTTTTAAATTGATATGAGATCCTTAGATCTGATTAGGGATCAGATCATCCACGAAGACACATCCCGTCATCACGTCAATTAAATATTTTAAAATACTTGACCCATCGTCTTCTTATTCTGGCCTCAGTACCTTCAAACCATAGTCCTTAGTTGAGATGGTCAAGGGTAGTTTGTCAGGTATTATATGGCTGGTTTGGTTGGTGTGTGAAAAATGTTTTGTCTATTGCTAGTGACGAGCCTTTCTTTATGTTTTGTAAAATTATTATGAATTGTGTTCTAAATATCACATTTGGAATTATAGAGAAATGACACCAAGAAAATGTCTTCCAGTTGGGTGACTGGAGGGAATTATTGATAATTCTCCTCCATAAGTAGATCAAGATAATTAATGGTCAAAGATAATTGGGAAGAGTTGTTTCCTGAGAACTATGATTGTTTTATGTAGATGATGGAATGAGACCCATGGAGGGTTACACCGAGTATGTTTGAGCTGACTAGGGAGTTTCCGGTACAACACCCCCTAAACATTACTAGAGAGGGTGGTCCCGAGGCACCTGAGTTCTAGATAGATTCTATCTAGAAAATCCTGGATCATCTAGAGAATCCTTCCGAGAAGTAAGTCTAGTTAGTGGTCGATATGTTGTGGGGAATGGAAAAGTGTTGGAGGGGGAATTATGATTCTGATAGAGCAGACTGAAGGAATGGTGTGGAATGATTTTTAGGAAATGTTTCTACAAAAATATCACCCAAAATACATGATAGAGGAGACGACTATGGAGTTTATGAGTATGGATCAGGGTTTTAATGAATGATGTTTTATGATAGTCATTTCACTGACTTCTGCCATCTCATTCTGATGATGTCTAGAGATGAGGAAACAATGGGAAAACAATTCTAGGATTTGTTGAGGCATGAGATTAGGTCTCAGGTGAAAAACATTTTCCTGAGGAGGTTTACAGAATAAGTGGACTAGGCCCTTATCTTAGAAGAGAGCATGAAGGGAGCTTCAAGAGGTGGATTGGTGGTGCATGTTGTAAGTAAATGTGGTACAACATATGATGGAAAGAAGTTTTTTTTGAAAATTTCTAATAGAGAGAAAGTACGTAGAGTAGTTAGAGAAGAGGACCAATCCCTCTTGGTGGTGATCATGTGTTATTTTACCAATGTGTTAGGACGAGGAACATGTGGGGTCAGTGTCCCTATCCACTAGTCAAGTACCAGTCCCATGGAGGGTTGGGACATATACAAAGGATCTGTAAGAGCCCTTGGAAGTCGAGCATAGATGGAGGTTAGAGGCAGATTCCTAGTTTAGGAAGGGGATTGGTCACCCCTTATTAGGTAGGTAGTTGGTGCTCCATGGTTTATACTAGTAGGGTTGGTGGATGTGGAACTCTGGGGAGAGACCGTCCATACCAGCCAGGTCGTAATGTGCTGGGTACTTAGTATGGATCCTAGGGTAGAGGGGCAGGTCATCTCTATGTATTTTAGTCTATACCTATTGGTGGTGAGGATGGATGGTCTACAATTTGAGGAATGATTTTATTAGCTTACACACTAGCTAATTCTCTATTTGACATAGGTTCCACACACTATTTTATCACTTCCCATTTTGTAGTTGTGTTCGGATTATCCATGGAGTGGGCATGTGGGGTTATGTAACATAATAGTCTGTTGGGGGTGTGAGATGAGTATAGAAAGAAGTGTAAAAGTTGTGCATTATAGGTTGGTGGTTTTCATTTCCTATGAAATATGTTTGTCCTTGAGATGTTCAGTTTTGACAACATTTTGGGCATGGATTGGTTGGTGGTGTATCAAGCCCATATTGACTGCTACAGATGTGGGGTGACATTCACATATCTTGATGGAGTCATTTATGTACTTCATGGTGAGTGGGCTGTTTGGGAAAGCTGTACAGGGCCAGTTTGTTAAGTTAGGGGAACTCACATCCCATGTAGAATTCATTATTCTTGATGATGGAAGAGTGGAACAACATGTCTTTCCTCTTATGGTGGATTAGTTTCAGGATGTGTTTCATGGAGGACTTCTTGGGACTTCCACCTGAATGGGATGTTCAGTTCAAAATCGAGTTGCTGCTAGGGGCATACTCAGTTTCCAATCCACTATATCTAATAGAGCCAGCAGAACTCCAGGAAGTAAAGTTTCATCTCAAATAGTTGGATTAAATTGGGTTCATACATCCTAGAAGTCTCCATGGGGATCACCTATGCTATTTTCTATGAAGGATGATAGTTCTTCAAGGTTATGTGTCGATTATAGGAATCTATATCAGATGATGGTTAAGAACCATTACACAATTCCTATAATTGATGGCCTTTTGACCAGCTTAGAGGTTCCTCAGTGTTCTCTATGATCAATTTGATATTTGGATACCATCAGTTGAGGTTGAGACCATTTACGTACCACAAATAGCTTTTCAGAGTATCTATGGGTTGTTTTAATTTTTTCTGATGCTGTTTAGATTGAAATATGACCTGGAAATGTTCATGGATTTAATGAGAGGAATATTTCACCCATATCTAGATTTATTCATGGTTTTTTTGATGACATCTTGGTGTACTCAAGAACACTTGATGATCATGGAAAACGTATTGAAATCATCATGAGTACATTAAGATAGAACACGATTTACACTAAGCTATCAAATGTTAATTATAGATTGATAATGCTTATTTCTTATGAAACATCATTTTAGAGGTCGGTTTGTCAGTAAAGCTAGATAAAGTATTGGCTTTCATGTCTTGGGAACAACCCAAGATTGTTTCTGATGTTCAAATTTTCCTAGGTTTTCCTGGTTATTATCTATGGTTTGTCAATGATTTATCATGATTGGTAGTTCCACTCCTAGGCTTATCCCGGAAGGGTGTTAAATTTGAGTGGATGGAGGCATGCCAGAATTCCTTTCAATACCTGAAGAAATGGTTGAATACCACACCGATTCTAATCTTACCTGAACTGTGTAAGAGGTATACCTTGTTTTGTGATCAGTTTCATGTTGGACATTGGATAGTGTTGATGAAGGATGATTGAGTTGTATCCTATATGTCAATATTTGATATCACATTAATGAAATTACCCCACTCATGATCTTGATCTAGGTACTGTGGTCTATTCCATAAAGTGTTGGAGGAATTACTTTTTAGGAGAGTGATTCATGGTGTTTACCGACCATAAAAGTATTAAGTACATATTCTCTCAGTAGGATTTGAATCTTTGGAAGTGGAGGTGGGTCGAGTACCTACAATCCTTTGATTTTGAGTTGGTTTACACAGTAGGGGATGGTAATAGTGTTGTAGATGCTCGAAGATGGAAGACTCAGATTCAGGTAGTTCACGAATCCAAATCAGAGTAGAGGATGATAAACTTGTTTGCGGAGATACACCTGGAGGTACAAGATGGACACGAGAAATTTATCCTTCTGTGTATATTTGTTGAGTCCATAATTTTGAGCCAAGTCAAGAGGAGTTAGCTGGTGGATCTAGAGTGTCTAGTGATGAAGGACAATCTTAAATGTGGGGAGTCACCTTCTAGTTAGGCTTAGTGATGATAGGATTTTTCATGTTCAGATACATGTTGTGGTGCCGACATGTGTGTGAGAAGAGATTATGCATGAGTTCCATTCTTAAAATTGGGTAGTATATCCTGGATTGACTAAAATGTATCATGATCTTCGTCAGTAGTACTGGTAATTAGGATTGAAGAAAGAGGTCGTGGGTTTTGTGGTATGATGCCTTACCAGCCAACAGGTGATGGTTGATCATTGACGTCCAATTGGTTTGTTATAGTCATTTACCATCATAAAGAGGAAGTGGAATGATGTAAAAACAGTCTTCATGGTTGGAATCCCAAGAATGCCTTGAATAAATGGAGTTTGGGTATTTGTGGATTGATTGACTAAAGTTTTTCATTAGTTGTTGATATAGGATACTAACATGGTTGATTAGTTGGGTGAGTTATATGTTTAAGAGATAGTGTGGTGGCATGGTATAGCGAGAACCATAGTTCCATATTGTGATCCATGTTTCACATCATGCTTATAGAAGGGGTTATAGAAGGCACTTGGTACTCAATTGTTTTTGAGTACAACCTATCAATTGCTGGAGGATGGGCAGTTAGAATGTAGAATTTAGGTATAAGGGGACATGTTAAGGGCATCTGTTCTTGATTTTTTTTGGTTTGTTGGAAAATCACTTATCAATCATTGAGCATTCTTAAAACAATAGTTTTCAGGCAACGATCCAGATGGTTCCTTTTGAGGAACTCTATGGAAGGCCATTTAGATCACTATTTTGTTAGTTATAAGCTAGTGAATCTAATTTTTGGGGATTGAGTCTCATGCAGGAGACATCAGGAAAAGGAAAATTGATTCAGAGGCACATGATAATAGATTAGAGTAGGAAAAATTCATATGAAGATTGATATCATAGAACTCTTGAGTTTATCGTGGGAGATAGTCTGTTTCATCAGGAGACACAAAGGTTTGGTCACTGTCAAATTCATAAGTAGGTCAAGTTAGCACCCATGTATGTGGGACTATTCCAGATTGTGGAGAGGATCATACTGATGGCTTACTGATTTGATCTTCTAGAATGGTATAGTGGGATTCATTATGTTTTTCATGTTTTAAAAATCTAATAGTATCACCCTAATCCATCTCATGTGATTGATGTTGAAGATGTGGAACCTGAGGCTTATGTGTCCTTTGAGGAGCATCCAATTTGTATTATGGACCATAGGGAGAATGTATTGCAGGGAAAGAATGTGCCCTTGGTTTTAAATTTTATGGAAACATGGGAAAGTATAGGAAGAAACATGAGATTTAAAGTTGTATATGTGGGCCCAAGGGCCCGATATCTATTCTTTGGGAACTCAATGATGCTCAGGAAGTGCGGCTTAAGGATGAACAGTCATAAGGTGGGGAGGTTGTAAGATCCTAGAATTCATGGAGGTATGTATTTGATTAAATTTTGTTTCCAAACTCATGTTTTTGGTTAATGAAATCTTTACCCAGTGTATGAGGGACCTCAGGGGGTGTTCCAGAGGTTTGGATAATGAAATAAAGGAAAATTTGGCTGATCTTTGCAAGGCCCACAGTTGGCGCACGATTTGGAAAACTGTGTAGAATTTCTAGGAAACCGTGAGACCTTGGAATAAGTCTTAATGAATAGTTGGAGATGGGTTTGTAAATCGTGCAGATTTTCCCAGGTAACCATTTGAAAAAACTTCATAGGATAGTGGCTTGCAAATGGTTTTTCAAACTGTGCAGGTAAACTGTGCTGCCGAGTAAAGATGAGAAAAATTACAAAAATACCATAACAAGATTTTAATCCTTCACTCAATTTTCACCCCTCATTTCTTACATAGAATCCTAGTGAATAAAAAGAGCTCCCATGATATTCCAAGGGTGATTCTATTTCATTTCCAGATCATTTAGAGTGCCATCAGTTGCATATCAAATCTTTGGGAATGACTAATCCCCCTCTTGCTTCTCATTTTGGTTTAGGGTTTGTATCACTCCTTTCACTCCATTCTGATCTTTAAAACCCTAATTTTACGATGAGATAAAGGTTGAGTATTGAATGAGTGGTTGAATTGGGATATAAGGATTTGATTGAGAGTGACTTTTTCAATGAATTCCAAGTCGGTGGTCTACAAGTTGTATCCCATAGTTTGGTTGTTTATTGGTGCGTGTTTGGTTCTGTTCCTGGTCTCCTCTTATTATGATCCTGATTTATTTGGTGATTTTGGTAAAATGGGTGTATAATGGTCCCCATGTAATTCATAAATGATGATTTAACATTCTTAGGGCCACCTTGGGTTGCAATGATATTTTTTGGACCTAGAAATTTTCTAAGTGCTAGGTTGTTGTGTGATAAAGTAAATCCCTCGTTGAGTATGTTGATATGTTGAATGGAAGTGAAATTGGAAATTGTTCATGTGTCTAAGTAGTAAATGGATTAATGGGTTGTTGGAATGGCATAAAGATCGGTAAATTTTGTTAATTGGGATTTGAGTTATGTGGCTTATGAATTATGTTATAAATGCCTAAGTGAGTAATGCATGTGAAATGATGAATATGTTAAATTAGTAATGATATGTGAAATGGGTTGGTATAAGGGTATTATCTAATATTCACGTGAGCTAGGCTTGAGAAAGGTAATAGGAAGAAATGGGCTATGTAATGTAAATGGAATGTTTGTTAATGGGCTATGGGAAAATATTAATTCCCATGTTGATTTCTATAGATTATGATTTTCATATATATTGGTTGTGTTTTGTTGTTATATTATTTTTATATGGTAAATAGATGAGTAAGAACATGGAAATGCATTAATGTGTGGGATGAAGGACTAATTATCCTCCCACAGGTCGAGTTGGACTGATGCTCTATCTCCACCCATAATGAACAAGATAGAGAAGGAGACGAATCTCTATTCCCCTACTGGTTGCATTCTACCCAGACTAATGATTCGAGGTTAGGGAATTGCGATTTTGAGATGTGTAATACCCAGTGATATTATGACTCATCTTATTCCCTTATGTAGAATGATAAATTCCAATAAAATTCTGTGAATGATGTGGATGGATAACCTATTTATTACATGTTGAGGGTGAACTAAATGGTGAAGAAGATTCCCAAAATAAATATGCTAGTATGGTTAGTAATAGAAAAGTAATCATTATTTTCTAGTGGCCCCAAATTGTCTTTATTTACATGTCATCCATTTATAATTTCACGCACTATCTGTTAGACTGGATATTTTTTAGACACCGTTTGTGGTGGCCTACTGAGTTATAATCACACTCTGCTTGGGGTGCTGTTGGGTACCCAAGAAATTTTCAGGATTGTAGTTCATGAAAAGGGAAACTGCCTAGTTTTTGGGAAGTGAGTCGGATTTGGGATTTTTATGGATGTGGTTCCATACATGGAGCCCGGGAAATTTTGAGGATTCTTCTATCTTTATTTTTGGATTTTGTTCACTTGACCCAATATTATGACATGACATATTTACTGTTGGTTGTGGTTTTACCAAGTTTGGGGGATGGTTATTTATGCTTGTTCATTGATTAGATTACATCATTTCTGTTATATTAATGTTTTCTATTGTGGTTTACTTTTAAAAAGAGGGTATATTTTCCCCCACATGAATTTTAAACCCTCACTACTAGTCAAAAACCTATGGCTTATGGGGAGGCACACTTGAGGTCATGTGACGAACTAGATTGGGGAACTAGTTTAGTGGCACCCAGGTTGGGGGTGTTACACTGCTATCCAGATCTGGTGGTTCTCTTTGAAATTAATGCACTGTCCAATTTTCCCCATCCTCAAGGTTCAATAATGAGAAATAAAACATCCCCACATATTATATATCTACTGCGATTTCTCCTTAGGAGATCATGAAAAACCCCTCGTCTGGATCCTTCTCCCTCTGATTTCCCTCACAGTAGAGAAAAATTTCCAAAGATGGAGTCTCTCTTTAGAAACACCAAATGCCACACTCTCTTCTTTTTCAAACCATCAATATAATAACTTCTTGGTGAAGCTGAACCCCCATATAAACCGCCCCAATTGAGTGGTTCTCCCTATAATCGAGGAGATGATCCCTAAAAATTATAAAACTGAAACCAGTGAAAGTGAAAAAATTTACAAAGTTATTGATATATATTTTAATGATTTAAACCCCAATAATGTGTCATTTTATGTGAAAATAAATTGTTTTTTGAATTTAGTGGTTTTTTTATCTTGAAATATAAAATTTCCCAATTTTGGACTTTTAATTTTTTTAATCATCTTCTATATTCTAGGATTTTCACTCATGATGTGACACTAGATTTTGGAGAAAAGAATCGAAGATGGAAGAAATGGTGTAAAATGATTACACAACCTGTAACACAATTACACATCATGACTTTTCCAAAAGGTATTTGTTGTGTGAGACATGTTGTGACATCATTTCAAGACGTGAAAGACAAATACACCCCATGTAACTATATTACATGACATGGCCATTTTCAATATGTGTTTTCAGAGTAGATCCAGCCAAGAGTCACGATGACTGTTGATCGAGAAATTACATGCTATGTAATTCCATTACATTTTGTATAATGGTCCATTGTAGAAAAAATATGAATGTGATACATATGAGGTTTTCGATGGGATTCCTATAAAAGCACCCCTTAGCCACCTTTTGGAGGTGGTATGGATATGGAGAGAGTAGTGAAACACCACCTGAAAACCTCTACATGATATAGAGACATTCCTCACCACATTTCATCCTCAAGAGGTAGTTCATAGATTGATATCATTAAAATTACGTCCATCTATGCTACAATGGAGATGATGGAGGCTACCCAGGCAATGCGTGGCTAAGCACTAATTGGTTGCGGATGATGACACCTGATGAACAGTCTCTTCCCAGTTCCATGCTTATCATATAAATTCCCTTTGAATTTCTTTTGAACATATAAATTTCAATGAATTCTGGTGTTTTTATTCAATATATATTAATCAATTGTTTTTGGATGTCTGTTCCTTCTACGATGTAAATTAATTGATTGCAAAATTTAAATTTCAATGGTGAGGTCCTGCCATTGTGCATAGTGTTTTCAATTAGGTTTGATTTCTTAGAGGTATTCAAGTAGTTGAATCACTTATATTGGTGGGTCAACAATCATATTGTGGTCTTGATATGATATGCATATAAATGTTAGTGTTCACATGGGGGTCCTTGGGGGTGAATTTAGAAATTTAAATTGAGAAATATTCTTATACAAGGATGGTGGGAGTGTCTGAGAGTTTTATGTTTATCCCCAACCACCATTTTAATTATGATTTGAAACTAATTTTATTTTTTGTAAAATATTCATTATTTCTATTAAATTTTCATTCACTTTATTTTAATCCTTTTTCAGACTTTAAATCAAATCACTAAATTTCTCTTCTTGTAAAAACAAAGAAAACAAAGTGATAGTTTTGTGACTCAATTTGAATCCTCATCAAGAGATAATCCAAGGAGTTCTATATTGAATTTCTATTGGGGATAAATTATGGATTGCGTTTTTCATGAAAAAACCCTCACATCAGGAAAGCATAAAAAAGGCTAGGGAAGTTGTCATAAGACACACGAATGACTTAGAGTAGCCACCATGAAACAAACATAAAAAACCATCATATAAAATAAGATTAAATGAAAATAAAAAATGCATATTAAAGATGAAATTTAATTAAAAAAATTAATTAATAGATAGAATCCTACCTATTTCATGGTTTATATGGTTATGTACATGATGAGAAAATTTCAATATGTTGGGATGATTATATTTTGATAATTTCATTAGTTGTTTTAGATCCAAGTCTCAATATAAGACTTGTGGAGTATTTTTTTATTGAAATATATGTTACATTTGATGTGTATTTTCATGTTTAGAATGTTATCCTCTATTCTAGTTGTATGAGTACTACCTAAATGACCCCTTTACTTATCAAACATCTCATGTTTGAAAATATGGATAGAATCAAAATAACATTGATTGGAAATGTAGTTATGGATTTTTCTGATGAATATGAAAAATTCTAAAGTGTAAAATTAATTTCAAAGATTAACAAATCATATATTTAGGTTAATCTAGAAAGGATAAAATTATATATACAAGTTTATTTTTCAATTTTATATTTTTTTGAGTAAAATTTCTATAAGGTTGTCTCAATTTGATGTTGATAATCATATACCAACTTCTCCCACTAGAAGAAAGGTCCCCATAACTACATTGAAAAAAGTAGTTTTGTAAAGAAATTATTCTGAAAATGAATGTATCAACGATAAGAAGAATGAATCATCTTAATCACCGCATTTATTCACTCTACTCTAGAATATTCACTCACTACACACAAAAACATAAGAGAGGATAAAAGAAGGTAAAGGCACAATGTGATTTTCAGGGTTCATACTTTGAGTCCTACATCTATGAAAGAAGAATTTTTTTCATTTAATTTCATCAGAAATATTTAATAACTTTACAATCAATTTTATTTTACGACCACATAGATCACTAAAATCAATAATCGTACAACACATCAACTTGTAGTCCCACCGAACTTTTATAGAGGGTTTTAAAAAATCAACAGTTTTCATCATCCTCGTAATACCAAGATGGAAAATATTTTTGGTTTAGTGACTATAGATCCCCTATATAAATACTCATCTTGATTTCCTAAAATTAGTAAATTGAGAAAATAACTTCTATGCATCCATCTAACTTCAGGAACAGTCATCCTTCCAGTTTACAGAAGACTTGACTGCATAAATCCCATCACAAGATTTGCATCTTCCATTGATTCTACCAAACCAATAAAGTATCTTGGTACTAAATCCTTCATGTTACCAAGAATTTCTTCCAAAGAAACTCTTTCTGGTCGACTGAATCTTTGACATAAAAGGATTAAAAATCCCAACACATAAAAATTTTTCCTTCCAATTTTTCATACATTATTGTTTATAGAATGGTTTCTGAATTACTTTTAAATTTTGAAAATAGAATGAATAATCCTTGAAAGTATTCCATGTTATAAAAACATGCACACATTGTTATGTTTAGAATTTTATTATCATATACAACGCATAAAATCTTGTATTTTTTGTTTTTTGATAGGTAAAATTTACATAATTCCTTTTATTAAAAAGATATTGATTTATGTATATAAGTTTCAAATATATCATTATTTATGTTATTAATAATTCTAGTGAATTTCTCATTGATAATTAAAATGAGTTGGATTCTTACATAAAATCGTAATTAAATTACAATTGTTTTGTATTCATTGTTACTTTATATAGATAATGTAACACCATTTGTTTGGTGTATTACATTGTTTATAACTTTTCTTTATCATTTTATGTCACTGGTAAAATGTTATGGAAGTGTTCATAGGATAAAATGGACAAGGGCCTTGAGTCTGTCCATTAAAAATTTTTCCAGTGAAAATTTATGTCGTAAATGTCACTTTTATGATGTGAATTTACTAGGGTGAAGGGTGTAATTTATTTAAGGCATAAATATGATTCACTGGGTATTTTTATGAGATGGATTATGATGTAAATAGATTTTATTTAATAAAATCAGTTATTATAGAAAAATAAATCGAGACATCATGTTTTTTGTTATAAGAGACCCCTTGATGAATTGATGACGTAAATTCACAATTTATGTCATGAATCCTCTAGGCCCAACCAAATATAGTTTGAAAAAGGATTTTAATTTTTCTTACCCATATGTTTTATTCCTCTTTAATTCCAAGTCACCTACAAGTGTTTTTCATAGAAATTTGATGTCCGAACTCTATTTCCAATGGATCTTCAAGAAAGTAATTATGGAAATCATGGTTTGGCCTTATTATTCATTATAATTTGTGATATATTTGGTTTTCATTAAATGAAACCATAGACCAGTGCTTGAATACATGGATATATGTTCCTGGAAGAGTTCTTGTGAGACTGTATTCAGTTTTGAGAGAGGAATAGAAGGAATAATGGAGATCAATAATTATGTAGTAATTTATTCGAATTAATTGGATTAATGGTGGGTGACTTCTCTCTCTCTCTCCACTATTATATAACTGGAATAATTAGTTTTCTTTAATGATTTTTCATGAATTTTCTATGGTGTTTCCTTGTGAGTTTAGAAAGGAAACCGTTTTGGATTTTTAATTGGGAAAATTGGCAGGATTATGGAAAATCCACTCTGGCAAGGATTTTAAATGGTTTATTTTAAAATTATAACAAGTTTTAGACACATGAAAGTTGTTTAATGAATTTTTCTCAAGGAATATTTTTTTAAATAAATTAGCATATAAATTGACATAATGGGTTGGCATGTGTTCAAAGGGGATGAGTTTGGTCCAAAGCGACATCGTCAATGTTGGATGAATTATAGTACAGAAGTAACACTGTTAATAGTAATAAAAATATTGAGTTTATGGTGGTTTGTATGTGTATGGGTGTGTGTGTGAAGCCAGGAATGATTATGCCAATTGAATATGGATGTTAATACAATTTTTTGGGTTTTCTCACCTAGTATTTATCTTGTTGTCTTAAATAAACTATATTACTATTTTATAAACATTTTATATAAAATGTGATAACTTGTTCTATCCTAATGGAGAGTTTTGGGAAGACTTTGGAGAATTTATACTGAGTTTATACTCACCACCTAACTGGGATGTTTGGTGAGTTTATAGTTGTCATATACTGAGATATATGGAAGATAAAGGTATCATATTTCTATATCAATGTGTGTCAATACCTTTGGCTTGGTAGATTGATTCATAGTTTTGACCTAGTCATGGAGTACTTGGTATTATGACTCTGGGTGTCTTTTATTCTTCTTATCTTTTAGTTTATCTTTTTATATTCCACATTCTGTTATTACTCTGAAGTTGCTTATTTCTATTAATTTTATACTGGGTTGTACTATTAGTACTCATTCATCTTATAGTGTATTGGATATTTATTTTTTTCTTGTCAGGTTGTTTAATCTTTACTAGGAAAATATTCCACCAAATTTTTCTTAAGACCATACAATTTATTATCAGCCTTTGGTGTCTTTGTAATGTCACCTATGGCTAGTGTCATTTACGTATTCCCTTAATCTAATGTGTTGGGGTAAGATTTTATAGATGATATTAGTCTTGGATGGTCCTTCTGTGTCTTGGGTTGGTAGCAGGGAGATAGGAATGCCAGAACATAAAATGTATTGCTTATAAAAGTTTATCTAACCTTTTTAAATTGAAATTCATGTTACTAGATTTTATAAGAACAAAAGTGTTCTAAAAACCTTCTAGTTGAGTTCTTACCACATTTTTGTGGGTTTAGATAGGGAGTGTTGCCTATTAGTCATTGTAACAAGATGTCTCACTATGACTGCATTTTCCACTCGATGTTAAAATATTTTTGAAAATGGTTAAAATGGTTTATTTTTGGAAATAATGAATATTTATGGTTTCTAATGGAGATTTTTATTTTTTATAATCATTTATTTTCTATAGAGTGTGAACTAAATTGTGCCTTATTCTGGTTATAGAAAATGGCTCTAGGTAGATGCCACAAAAATTAGTAGGAAGAGGATGCATAGAATGTGGTTGCACCTAAGCCACAGGTTAACCAAAAACAAGTATAGAGTATCTTATATTATTTTTAAACCATTGATAAAATAAATCATAATGATGAACCAAGGAAAGTGGATCATTTGGTACATTTTCAAAAGCACAATCCACTTTTTTTTCAAGGGGATTCTAAACCTAAAAATGCAAAAGAGTGGCTTACCCAAATGAAAATAATTTTCAATTTTCGTGGTACATGACATAGTTAAAGGTGAATATGGAAACGTATAGGTCAGAGGATATAATAGGATAGTAGTGGGATTTACTTTTCCAAGATAAAGCCGAATAGGGTCTACTATGGGGGAGTTTAAGGAACTGTTTAACAAAAAATTATATCCCCACACATTTTGGATACCAGGGATAACTGATTTTTCATCCTGAAGTAAGGAATTTATCTATAATATAATTTTTTGGTGTGTTTTTGAACGCAATATTCTTTTCTTTGTATATTTACACTAGTATATCCATGAAGGAACACATCATTGAGTCTAGATTATGACCGAATATTTTCTCTAAAATAGATGTTATTGTATTATAGACTATTAGAAATTAGTGAATAGAGTGATAATAGCTGAAAGATACATTTTTTGAAATTCATCCTGAGGAAGCCGGTTTGTCCCTGTAGGATAGGTGAGAACTCAAATGACGGGAATTAGTGGAAGAGGGGACACCTTCATCTTATGTGGTGGAATGTCTCAGAATTAGACGATGGGATCAATTAACTTTCATAGAATATTCCTAATATATTCATTTTTTGTTTTAAATATGGGTATAATTATCATAATAATTTAGATTTTAAAACTATAATCAGATATGAAATCTTTAACTTTATTGTCATTTTTCTTTAGATACTACTTCTGGTGATGCATCTCATATTTCTTAGACATCTTTTTCTTCAATGGGGTGATCTTGCCAGTATAATTCTTATTCTTATAACCAATAAATACATAGAGATTCTAGGAACACCCTAACTCCTCATGTTCTGCAATCACATCAGGGAAGCAAGGATCATGTAAGAACTAGTATGAAGACATATGGTGCTGAATAGATGATCGTGGATAATAAATCTACTCCTTCGATAGTGCAAGGTATGATTCTTTTGAATTCTACCCTTATGAATTTTTTTTTGATGTGATCACATCACACTATTTTATTTCCACTCGTGTGGTTAATCATATGGGTTTACATGTGGAAATGATGCCTTTTGATTTGAAATTGAAAACAGATATGTTAAAACGTGAGAGTTGAGCCTCTAAGTGTGAATCATGTGCTATAATGATCGATGAGGCAGAGATGGTTTGGTATTTTTACATTCTTGAGATGGATATCTATGAATTGATATTAGGGATGGATTTATAGACATCATTTAAGGTCCATATCGATATTTATTTTAGGAGAGTTGGATTCACATCTTTTAATGGTGTTATGCATATCTTTAAAGAATATTGGAATGTGAATGCAGGTAGAATAGAACCTTTTGTACCAATGGTTGGGACAATATCTTATCATTTGGTATGGGTTATGTTTATATATGTGGATGGAATTAAGAATAGATATTTTAAAATCATCATGGACCAATTTCCTAATGTCTTTCCCAAAAATTTATCTGGTTTCCACCCAATATAGAAGTTTAATTCATGATTGATCTTCTACTAGGGACCCTTACTCTTTCAATTTAATCTTATAGGTTGAATCCAATGGAATTGTGTAGATTGAAAGTATAGTTGGAAGAGTCGGAAAGGAAAGGGTTCATTCAGCCAATTGTTTCTCCTTGGGAAACACAAGTTCTATTTGTAAAGAAGGTGGATAAAACTCTTTGTCTTTATGTGGACTATCAGAATATCAACTAAGTTTTGATAATGAAATGTTATCCTCTTCCTTGAATTGATGTTTTGTTTGATTAATTTAGAGGATCATCATTGTGTAGGATCGAAATAATGATGTAGATGCTCAATATACAAGAGGTGGGGTGAATTTTAGACTTTAAAATTTTCCTTAAACAAAGGAATGAGCTACGTTTAACAAAGTTAAACTTATCAAATTCACAACACCTCTAACACCAATTGAAAAATCGGAATAAGGAATGAAGTTATAAACTTCATGTTCTATATACTTGGTTAAAACTAGAAAGAGATTCCGAAAGTAGGTTTCAGAAATATGGATCCGGAAATTGAAACTTAACTAAATATTTCAATATGAGATTCTACCTTAAGGCATATAGAATCTAAATGAAACAGAGTACAAGTAAGGAAGTATAAGAAAGTTATACTTTCCTTACAATACAATGCACAGTGGAAACAAACAAGTAGTAAAACTACAAGTAACAAGATATAAGTCTTTTAACCCAATGAGAAGGGTATCCAAAAACCTTGGATAAAGGACCCTTGATTTATACATTCAAGAAAGTCTATCTAACCCACACCAGGGTAAGCCCTCAATGCGATGATCGGAATCTCGGTCTTGCTATCCCCGCAATCCCTCAACTTCAAGGTAGTTGGTACCTCTGTCTTCCTCAGCAAGGAATCCCTCGAACTTTAAGGTAGTCGACACCTCTGTCTTCCTATCCCCGGAAGTCCACGAATGTAATCACCAACATTCGGAGTCGCACGAAGCATTGATGTTAATAAGAGCCTCTCTCTCTCTAGAAATCACTTCAACAGTATGTGTGAACAATGTCGAAGATGTTGTCTATGTGTTTCGAGCTCTTTCAAATGAGCTTCTATTTATAGGCAAGGTCGATCTCCTTTCCAACGGTCATATTTTCCTTAAAAATCGGAGGGACCTATACACGTATAACCTAACCAATGGTTAATTTATAACACAATAGACGACATCGTTTTATAACAAAACAAGTGTAATAGAATGTACGACATCGTTTTAAGTCTAACTAAAAAGTTCGGAGTGAAGGTTCGGAGTGTAAACAAAATGTCAAAGAGTAGACAAATTATAAAAGTGTAAGCATAATGAATGTTCAGAGTCTAAACAAAAAATAATATTCAGAGTCTAAATAAATTCGGAGTGTATAAAGCAAAGATTATCAGATTCTGTTTAATAGGTGAATTCGGAATACGAATTCGGAATGGGAATTTGTCATCAGAATTCGTAATGAGAATTCGTAATCAGGATTCATCATTAGATTTCGATGTCGAACTTCATGACAGTTCGTATCCAGAATTCAGAGTAGAACATTATCAGAGTTCGTATCCAGAATTCAGAGTGGAAGTTTTTCAGAGTTCGTATCCAGAATTAGGAGTGGAACTTCATTAAAGTTCTCATCCAGAATTCGGAGCCTAAAACAGAATGCTTCATATCAAAGTTTTTAAACAATTCCAAGAATATAGAAATGAATCCAATTCGTATACTTAATAAATATATGGATATAGATAATTAAAATATGATAAGGATAATTTTCCATACAAAAGAGATCTTCCTTATAAAAGCGATTTTCCTTAAAAAAGCGATTTTCCTTATAAAAGCAATTTTCCTTATAAAAGCAATTTTCCTTATAGATAAGGTGTTTGTGATTTTCAAAACACGAAGGAATGGAAAAGTCATAAGGAAAACCTTATTGACTCAACGCATTTCTCTCTAATATTGACTTATGACCAGGGTATCACCAACTCTATGTTCAAAAGTAGCATATTCCAGAAAATATATTTCTGAAGTCGTTGTAGTCATTATGAATATGTGTTTATGCCTTTTCATCTAATGAATGCACAGTAAATTTTTATAGAATTTGTGAATCAAATATTTTAGAGGAATCTGGATTTCTTGGATGCAATATTCGTCGATGATATTATGTTTTATTTTAAGACGAAATCTGACCATGAGAAACACTTAGCTATAGTGTTGAATATTTTGTGGAAGAATAACCTTTATCATAATCTTTAAAAGTGTGCATTTTGGATATAATAGGAACGTTTCCATGGTCATGTCATTTATGAAAGAGGGGTTTCTATAGATATTCATATGATAAAAGATATTATCTATTAGAAACTATCAAATAATGATTTTTAGATACGCAGTTTCCATGGATTAGTAGGATATTACTGATGATTTTCTCTTGATTGTTCATGTATTTCTACACCAATGAAATCATTGAAAAGGAAATGTATTCCTTTCCAATGTAATTATGAGTGATATAAATCATTGTAGGATCTAATTTTTCAAACTATGTCAGTACTTATCCTTAATTTTCCAGAGTCATGATAGGGGTATGTGGTATATTGTGATGCATTGAGATCTAGGTTTGGATGTGTTCTTATGTAGGGAGATCATTTTGTTTCTTATGCCTCATTATAAATATGGTTTACTGAGAAGAACTAACAAACACATGACTCGTAATTGGAGGTTATATTTAATGCCTTGATCAGTTGGATTTATTATCTTCTTGATGTGAAATTTATGATGTTTACATATCATAAGAGCTTCAAATACATTTTATCACAAAGGTGATTGAATTTAAGGTAAAACAGATGGATGAAATATCTATAGATATTTGAATTATAATTGATGTATGAAATTATAAAGGGAATTCGATGGTAGATGCATTGATCAATAATTAATATAATAATTTTAAAAAATTGGCTTCATATCAGTGGTAGCTGATGTTTGTTCTAGCTGAAATGCACATAGATTGTACGAAGAAGGGGGAAGTTGTATTTTTCTATCTAGTTTATCATTTTCATGATTTGGTTGATCATGTTAGAGTTACTCAAACATCCAAACTTTAATGTCTATCCCTGAGGTCAAAACATAATGGTGGGGAGACCATCGACGGATGGAATCTTGATGTGAGTTTATTGTTACACTTTATAGAAAAAATCATGGTACCTTTTTCTTATCAAGAACAACTTATTTCTTACTAAAACCATTCAAAATGGGAAGTTAATCTTGGTATCGAGAATATTTATAAAGTGTTGATATCATAGTTTTGGTGGGATATCACAAGAAAGAGAGAGAAAAAGTTGGTTTCGAGATTCTTCACATGTCATAAGGTCAAGGTAGATCACCATTTACTAGCTGACATGATGAATTTTTTATTGACACCCATGCAGAAATGAGAGCAGATAAGTATGAATTTTATGATAGGTATGCGAAAAACAGTTGGGAAAAATGATTCTATATGGGATGTAATGGATCAACTCATAAATTTGGATCACTTCATCCCAATTTGTGAATCAAATTTAGTGGAAGGCTTGTCGAATATATATATATATATGAGAAGTTACAAAGAAGCATGGAATTTTAGTATTGATTATTTTTGATAGGGACCCAAGGTTTGTTGAGTCAATAAGGTTTTCCTTATGACTTTTCCATTCCTTCTTGTTTTGAAAATCACAAACACCTTATCTTTAAGGAAAATTGCTTTTATAAAGAAAAATGATTTCTTAAGGAAAATTGCTTTTATAAGGAAAATTGCTTTTATAAGGAAAATTGTTTTCTTAAGGAAAATCGCTTTTATAAGAAAAATTATCCTTATCATATTTTCATTCATATTTTTCTTAAGTTTAAGTTTCGGATTCATTTTCTCGGAGTCATTAAAACATTGATATAAAAGCATTCTGTTTTAGGATTCGGTTCTGAACAAGAACTATAAAGAAGTTTCATTCCGAATTCCGGATATGAATTCTGACTAAGTTCTATTCCAGATTCAGGATTACGAATTCTGAAGAAGAATTCTCATTACGAATTCCAATGAAGAATTCTCATTACGAATTCTAATGATGAAATTCCATTCCGAATTCTCATTACGAATTCTGAAGAAGAATTCTCATTACGAATTCTAATGAAGAAATCCCATTCCGAATTTCTCAGTACGAATTCTGAAGAAGAATTCTCATTACGAATTCTAATGAAGAAATCTCATTCCGAATTTCCATTACGAATTCTGTTGACGAATTCTCATTACGAATTCTGATGATGAATTCTCATTACGATTTCTGATAACGAATTCCTATTCCGAATTCTTATTCCGAATTCACCTATTAAACAGAATCTGATTATCATTGTTTTATACACTCTGAATTTATTCACTCCGAACATTCACTCCGAAGTTTCTATTTCGAACTTTTATGTTAGAGTTTAAAACGATGTCGTACATTATGTTACACTTGTTTTGTTATAAAACGATGTCGTCCATTTTTTTATAAACTAACCGTTGTCTAAGTGACACGTGTACAGGTCCCTCCGAACTTTAAGGAAAATATGACCATTGGAGAAGGAGCCGACCTTACTTATAAATAGGAGCTCATTTGAAAAAGCTCACAACGGATGGATGAACAATTTGGACTTTGTGCATACATGCTGTTGAAGTGATTTCTAGAGAGAGAGTCTCTTATTAACTATCAAAGCTTCGTGCGACTCCGAATGTTGGTGATTACATTCGAGGGCTTCCGGGGATAGGAAGACAGAGGTGCCGACTACCTTAAAGATCAAGGGCTTTCTTGCTGAGAAAGACAGAGGTGCCGACTACCTTAAAGATCGAGGGCTTTCTTGCTGAGAAAGACAGAGGTTACCAACTACCTTGAAGTTGAGGGCTTGCGGGGATAGCAAGACAAAGACTCTGATCTTCGTATCGAGGGCTTACCCTGGTGTGGGTAAGATAGACTTGATTGAAAGTATAAATCAAGGGACCTTTATCCAAGGTTGTTGGATACCCTTCTCTTTGGGTTAAAAGACTTATATCTTATTTCCAGTAGTTTTACTACTTGTTTTTATTCCGCTGCAATTTGTATCTTAAGGAAAGTATAACTTTCTTATACTTCCTTACTTACTCTGATTCATTTAGATTCTATACGCTTTAAGGTAGAATCTCATATTGTAACTTTTGTTATGTTTCAATTTCCGGAATCATATTTCTGGAACCTACTTTTGGAATCCCTTTCCAAGTTCAGTTCGGTGTTAGAGGTGTTGTGAATTTACTTAGCTTAACTTTGTTAAACTTAGCCCTATCCTTTTCTTAAGGAAACTCTAGTTATTCATAACTAACTTTAAAGGTTCCAAAGGAATTTTTAAAGTATACAATTCACCCCCCCTCTTGTATATTGAGCATCTCATATTATATTTCGATCCAACAATTGGTATCAAAGGTTGGAAACCTCTTACTCTATACCATTCTTACATTTGGTATCAGAGCCAAGGTTACTGAAATAATTGTACTCACATACAAGTTTTTCTTGCTCACTTTTCCATTCCGAACTTTGTCATTCCGGTTTATCCATTCCGAACTTTTCTCATTCCGAACTTTGTTATTACGAATCTTTGCTACTAACAAGTTTGTGTGCAAAGTTATTTTCAGTATGGCAGGAATAAATGTTGGATCTATTGACAATCTGAATCCTACAAGGCCACCAATCTTCGATGGTATTGATTATGAATACTGGAGAGATCGTATGAAGACATTTGTTATCAATACTGGAGTAGATAACTTTGTGATGCTTACTGGTGATTATAAAATTCCTGACAAGGAAGTCAGAACCTTTACTAACCAGGAAAAGCAAGAATATCAACTCAACTATAAGGTACGCAATACTTTACTATGTTCAATGACTAGAAATATATATAGCCAAATTTCTTCTTGTGAAGCAGCTAACTGTATATGGAAGAAGTTAGAGGTTACACACTTTGGAACTTCTAAGGTGATTGAGACTAGAAGAGCTATGCTTAGAGCTGAATATCATGGCTTCAATTTTCCTTATGGAGAACCTATTTGTAAAGTTCAACAAAGGTTTATGACCATTGTCAACAGTCTAAAATCTATGGGAGAGAAAGGTTTAGATGATGAAGCTCTTGTGGACAAGATAATTGATATTATGCCCAATGAGTGGGAATCCAAGAGAACTGCTATAGATGAGAACAGGAAGGTTACTCAAATTACTCTTGATGAATTATTTGCAACTCTTCTACAACATGAAACAAGAATGAAGAGAGATGCTGACAACATCAAGAAGAATAATGGAAATGGTACTGTTGCTTTTACTACAACTTCAAATCAAATGAAAGCTAAGACTCCTGAGAGAGTAACCAGATCCAAATCTAAGAATGTTATTTTCCAATCCGAATCTAGTGAGAGTGAAGTTTCAGAAAATGAGTTAGCTAATCTTGCTCGAAGGATGAACAAGATAGCTGGACAGAGAAGCTTTCAATCCAAGTATAAGAAGAAGGATAGGAAAGATAAGAAAGATGGAGAAGTTACTTGTTATGAATGTAAAAGAGCTGGACATATTAGACCAGATTGCCCTATTCTCAAAAAGAATGAAAGAAAGGAAAGACATTCAGAAAGAAACAGGAAGAAGTATTACAAAGCCAAAGATAAGAAAGTTCTGAAAGCTAATGCCACCTGGAGTGCCAGTGGTGGTGACTCTTCAGATGAATCTTCTAAATATGAATCTTCAGGACAGAAGAATCATGGTCTTGTAGCCAGATTACCTATTGATAATCATTTTCTTATGGCTAAGGTACGAAATGCTGAATCATTGACCAATGTTTCTTTAAATCCTAATGATAGTAAGTATTATAACTCTTCTGATGAAGAATCATCTTCTGATGAGGAAAATACTTTACCTACTTTTGAAAAAGTCTCTAGAATTGCTGAACTTCTTGAGATTGAGAATTCCAAACTCAACAAGAAACTTGATAAGGCAAACTCTAGGAATTCTATTCTTACTAAAGAGATATCAGATCTTTCTAAAGATCTTGATAAGAAAAATGATGATTTTGAAAGTATTTCAAAAAATCTTGAGGAAGTAAGTTCTGAGAAGAATAAAATTTCTAAAGAGTTAGAAAAAGTAATTTCTAATAAAAATATTTTCGAGCCTAACTCTAGTTCAAAAACTAATGATTTTGAGGATAAAAACTTGGTTGTAAAACTCAAGTCCGAAATTTTTTCCTTAAAGAAATGTTTATCAAACTTTACCCATGGTAAGGAAAATTTTGATAAGATTTATTCCCAAATATGACCTTTAAGAAATAAATCCGGATTTGGTTATACCCATGGAAAACCAGTTTTCAGTAACAATTATTTTGTTCCTCAAAGTGCCCCATTTTGCACTAAATGTCAATGTGGTGGTCACTAGGCAAAAAATTGTTCCGTAAACAAAACCCAATCCTTAGGTTTTCATAAAGCATACTTTTCTAAGAAAATGTGGATACCTAAAATTTTATTGTCTGGAAATCTCGGATCCAAGCAAGTTTGGATTCCGAAAGTCTAACTTTGTTCTTAATTTCAGGAAAATAAAGAAAGTTCCAGCAACAATACATGGTACATGGATAGTGGATGTTCCCGGCACATGACTGGTAACAAAAGCTTTTTTGAAAAGATTATCAAAACGAAAGGAGGAAAGGTAACTTTCGGAGACAATGCTAAGGGAGAGATTGTTGGTATTGGTAATATAATTCTTTTGGGTAAAACTTTGATTTCAAATGTTCTTTTTGTTAAAGGTCTTAAGCACAACCTCATTAGCATAAGTCAGTTATGTGATGAAGGTTACCTTGTGAATTTTAGGAATGATAAATGCTTAGTTCACAATTCCAAGGAAGAATTTATTCTCTCAGCCAATAGGCAAGAGAATGTTTACACCTTAAACATAGAAGATCTAAGAAGCCAAGATTTACCTTGCCTAAGTGCAATGGAAGATCATTCTTGGTTATGGCATAGAAGACTAGGACACTGTAATCTTAGAAACCTATGTAAACTCTCTAAGAAGAAACTTGTTAAGGATCTACCGGATCTTAGATTTGATTCTTCTAAAGTTTGTGATCCTTGTCAATATGGCAAGAAACATAAATCTAGTTTTAAGTCAATCGGTGAAGTCTCAACAACCGATGCATTACAGTTGGTGCATATGGATCTTTTCGGTCCAACACAAACTGGAAGCATTGGAGGCAAATATTATGTATTTGTTCTAGTTGATGATTACACTAGATTTACTTGGGTCTATTTTCTAGCAAAGAAAACTGAAGCTTTTTCTTATATCAAAAGTTTTAGAGCTCAAGTTAGAAATGAGAAAACCCTACCATTGAAAACTATTCATAGTGATCATGGAGGAGAATTTCAAAATTCAGATTTTGAAACTTTTTGTAGTAAGAAAGGTATTACTCACAATTTTTCAGCACTTAGAACTCCTCAACAGAATGGTGTAGTTGAAAGAAGAAATAAAATTCTTCAAGAAATAACTAGAACCATGTTGAGTGAATATTCTATTTCTAGACATTTCTAGGCTGAAGCTGTAAGTACTGCTTGTTATACTATAAATCGAGTTTTGATTAGACATTTTCTTAATAAAACTCCTTATGAGTTATGGAATGGTAGAAAACCTAGACTTTCCTACTTCAAGGTTTTTGGTTGCAATGTATTCATTTTGAATACTAAAGATAACTTACATAAATTCGCACCAAAATCAGATGAAGGGATTTTCTTAGGTTATTCCACAACCTCTAAGGCTTATAGAGATTTTAATAAAAACACTTGTACTGTTGAAGAAACAGTACATGTAAAATTTGATGAGTCAGATCCTTTTGTTTTTAAACCATCTCAACTTATATCTTCGGATTTGTTTTCAAAAACTGATTATCAACCTTTGATAGAAGAACCTTCTGATAAGGAAATTGTTCAAGAAGATACTTCTGAAACATTTACCCCAGAAGACTTTCTACACTATGTTGATGAACAGGTTTTACAAAATCCAAATCAGGTGTTTCTTAAGAATCATCCCAGTGATAGTATCATTGGTGATGTAAATCAACCTGTAAGGACTAGAAGTTCCTTATGAAATGAAGTAGAACATCTAGCATTTCTTTCCCAATTAGAACCTAAAAGCACTGATGAAGCTTTAGGTGATAATGATTGGATTAAAGCCATGCAAGATGAACTAAATGAATTCGAAAGGAATAAAGTCTGGACCCTGGTTGAATGACCTAAGGAAACTTCTGTTATTGGAGTAAAATGGGTTTTCAGAAATAAATGTGATGAAAATGGAGTCATTTTAAGAAATAAAGCTAGACTTGTTGCTAAAGGCTATAATCAACAAGAAGGAATAGACTATGAAGAAACCTATGCTCCAGTAGCTTGACATGAATCTATCCGTATTCTACTTGCCTTTGCAGCATTCTTTAATTTCAAACTATTTCAAATGGATGTGAAATGTGCTTTTCTTAACAGTTATGTTCAAGAGGAAGTTTTTGTTGAACAACCTCCTGGCTTTGAAGATACAAAACATCCTGATCATGTGTCTAGACTTACCAAAGCATTGTATGGCCTTAAACAAGCCCCACGAGCATGGTATGATAGACTCACTGGAATTTTGCTTCAAAATAACTATGTTAAGGGAAATGCAGATCCAACCCTTTTTATAAAGAAAGATAAGAAAAATGTTTTGATTGTTCAAATTTATGTTGATGACATTATATTTGGTTCAACTCAGCAATCTTTGACTGACTCTTTTGCTAGTCTAATGAAATCTGAGTTTGAAATGAGTATGATGGGTGAGTTAACATTTTTCCTTGGTTTTCAAATTTCTCAAAAACCAGAAGGAACATAAATATCTCAACATAAGTATATTAAAGATCTTCTGAAAAATTATGGTTATGACAACACTAAGAGTATAAGTACTCCCATTGGTACCTCAAACTCTTTAGATCTTGATGAAGCTGGGAAACCAGTAGATCAAACATCTTTTAGAGGTATGATAGGATGTCTACTTTACTTAACAGCTAGTCGACCAGACTTAATGTTTTCAGTATGCTTATGTGCAAGATATCAATCCAATCCTAAGGAATCTCACTTAAAGGCAGTAAAAAGAATTTTTCGCTACCTTAAGGGAACCATGGATCTAGGATTATTTTATACTTCTAGAAATGATTTTGTTCTAAAAAGATTTTCTGATGCTGACTTTGGTGGATGTAGAATGGATAGAAAAAGTACATCCGGAACTTGTCATTTCTTAGGAGATTCATTAGTTTCTTGGTCCTTCAAGAAGCAACATTCAGTTGCATTATCCACTGCTGAAGCTGAATATATAGCAGCTGGAAGTTGTTGTGAACAAGTGTTGTGGATGCAACACACACTCACAGACTATGGCTTGAGTTTTACTAAAACTCAAATTTTGTGTGATAACACAAGTGCCATTGCCCTAAGTAAAAACCCTGCACATCACTCCCGTACAAAACACATAGATATTAGGCATCACTTTCTTAGGGATCACACACTTAAAGGAGGTATTATTCTTCAGTTTATCGGAACGCAAGATCAACTTGCTGATATTTTCACAAAATCTTTGTCTTCTGATAGATTTGAATATATTAAACATAAGTTAGGAATGATAACCGTAAGGTAATCTTCCTTAATTAACTTTTTGTTGAAAAAATCTCCTTACATTAATAAACTCTTTTTCATAGGGGGAGTACATTTTATTGTTTATATAACAAAGTTTTTCAAAATTTGTTTTTAAACTTTTCGGAACGAAGATTTCCGGAATGGAACTTCCGGAACTACCATTTTCCAGAATGGATATTTTCGAACAGAATACTTCTGGAATGAAAGTATTCGTATTGAAAATTTCCAGAATGGACAACTTTCGTACTGGGACTTTCATAACTAGATTTTCGTACCAAGTTTTGTTTTTCGTATTGACTTTTAGTATTTAAGTTTTCCTATTAACTTTTTCGTATTGACTTTTCGTATTGACTTTTTCGTATTTACTTTTTGAGTTTTTCGTATTTAGTTTTTCGTATTGAGTTTTTCGTAGTCGTCTTTATATTACCCATTACGAATAACTTTCCTAAGCTAATCTGAAAGGTATGTTTTCCTTACTGAAGTTTTCGTAATCATATTTTACTTACTGGCAGTTTCTTATATTTTGTTTTTGGTTTTTGGATTTCTTAATTCTTTACTTTAATAAAAACCTCAAAAAGATCGGATTCTTAAGGGGCTAATGTCGAAGGAGAAATATCCGAAATGACCAATCCGATCTTTTTGTTGTAATTATTTTGTTGCTGACATTTCAAATCTAATGAAAGTCGTACTTGTTGTTTCTATTGTTGTCATTACTAATTTTTCAGGTACTTTGTTAAGTTTTTCCATTCCCTCCAATTCTTTTTCAAAATCACAAAGGGGGAGAAGGAAAAGATCCTTAAGAAAAAAGAGGAACTCTAATAAGAGTTTATCAAAGGGGGAGAAAGAAAAATACCCAAGGAAATATAACTCTAATAAGAGTTTGTTTAAGGGGGAGTTTTTCTTAAAGAATACCTTCTTATGAAACATCACTCCGGAAATATGAATACGATCCTTAGATTTTCAAAGCCTAAGGGGGAGTTAGTCGTATTCATCTATATCCTTAAACCGAGGGAGATAAGATTTAGTGTGTTTCTTTCTTCTTGGAATAGCTTTTTCGTAAGGATGTTTGTGCTTTCCAAAAAGGGGGAGATTGTTGAGTCAATAAGGTTTTCCTTATGACTTTTCCATTCCTTCTTGTTTTGAAAATCACAAACACCTTATCTTTAAGGAAAATTGCTTTTATAAGGAAAAATGATTTCTAAAGGAAAATTGCTTTTATAAGGAAAATTGCTTTTATAAGGAAAATTGTTTTCTTAAGGAAAATCGCTTTTATAAGAAAAATTATCCTTATCATATTTTCATTCATATTTTTCTTAACTTTAAGTTTCGGATTCATTTTCTCGGAGTCATTAAAACTTTGGTATAAAAGCATTCTGTTTTAGGATTCGGTTCTGAACAATAACTATAAGGAAGTTTCATTCCGAATTCCGGATATGAATTCTGACTAAGTTCTATTCCAGATTCAGGATTACGAATTCTGAAGAAGAATTCTCATTACGAATTCCAATGAAGAATTCTCATTACGAATTCTAATGAAGAAATTCCATTCCGAATTCTCATTACGAATTCTAAAGAAGAATTCTCATTACGAATTCTAATGAAGAAATCCCATTCCGAATTTCTCAGTACGAATTCTGAAGAAGAATTCTCATTACGAATTCTAATGAAGAAATCTTATTCCGAATTTCCATTACGAATTCTGTGGACGAATTCTCATTACGAATTCTGATGATTAATTCTCATTACGATTTCTGATAACGAATTCTTATTCCGAATTCTTATTCCGAATTCACCTATTAAACAGAATCTGATTATCATTGTTTTATACACTCTGAATTTATTCACTCCGAACATTCACTCAGAAGTTTCTATTCCGAACTTTTATGTTAGAGTTTAAAACGATGTCGTACATTCTGTTACACTTGTTTTGTTATAAAACGATGTCGTCCATTTTGTTATAAACTAACCGTTGTCTAAGTGACACGTGTACAGGTCCCTCCGAACTTTAAGGAAAATATGACCGTTGGAGAAGGAGCCGACCTTACCTGTAAATAGGAGCTCATTTGAAAAAGCTCACAACGGATGGATGAACAATTTGGACTTTGTGCATACATGCTGTTGAAGTGATTTCTAGAGAGAGAGTCTCTTATTAACTCTCAAAGATTCGTGCGACTCCGAATGTTGGTGATTACATTCGAGGGCTTCCGGGGATAGGAAGACAGAGGTGCCGAATACCTTAAAGATCGAGGGCTTTCTTGCTGAGAAAGACAGAGGTGCCGACTACCTTAAAGATCGAGGGCTTTCTTGCTGAGAAAGACAGAGGTTACCAACTACCTTGAAGTTGAGGGCTTGCGGGGATAGCAAGACAGAGACTCCGATCTTCGTATCGAGGGCTTACCCTGGTGTGGGTAAGACAGACTTGCTTGAAAGTATAAATCAAGGGACCTTTATCCAAGGTTGTTGGATACCCTTCTCTTTGGGTTAAAAGACTTATATCTTGTTACTAGTAGTTTTACTACTTGTTTTTATTTCGCTGCAATTTGTATCTTAATGAAAGTATAACTTTCTTATACTTCCTTACTTACTCTGATTCATTTAGATTCTATACGCTTTAAGGTAGAATCTCATATTGTAACTTTTGTTAAGTTTCAATTTCCGGAATCATATTTCCGGAACCTACTTTTGGAATCCCTTTCCAAGTTCAGTTCGGTGTTAGAGGTGCTGTGAATTTACTTAGTTTAACTTTGTTAAACTTAGCCCTTTCCTTTTCTTATGGAAACTCTAGTTATTCATAACTAACTTTAAAGGTTCCAAAGGAATTTTTAAAGTATACAATTCACCCCCCCCCCCTCTTGTATATTGAGCATCTCATATTATATTTCGATCCTACAATTGGTATCAAAGGTTGGAAACCTCTTACTCTATACCATTCTTACATTTGGTATCAGAGCCAAGGTTACTGAAATACTTGTACTCACATACAAGTTTTTCTTGCTCACTTTTCCATTCCGAAATTTGTCATTCCGGTTTATCCATTCCGAACTTTTCTCATTCCCAACTTTGTTATTACGAATCTTTGCTACTAACAAGTTTGTGTGCAAAGTTATTTTCAGTATGGCAGGAATAAATGTTGGATCTATTGACAATCTGAATCCTACAAGGCCACCAATCTTCGATGGTAATGATTATGAATACTGGAGAGATCGTATGAAGACATTTGTTATCAATACTGGAGTAGATAACTTTGTGATGCTTACTGGTGATTATAAAATTCCTGACAAGGAAGTCAGAACCTTTACTAACAAGGAAAAGCAAGAATATCAACTCAACTATATGGTACGCAATACTTTACTATGTTCAATGACTAGAAATATATATAGCCAAATTTCTTCTTGTGAAGCAGCTAACTGTATATGGAAGAAGTTAGAGGTTACACACTTTGGAACTTCTAATGTGATTGAGACTAGAAGAGCTATGCTTAGAGCTGAATATCATGGCTTCAATTTTCCTTATGGAGAACCTATCTGTAAAGTTCAACAAAGGTTTATGACCATTGTCAACAGTCTACAATCTATGGGAGAAAATGGTTTAGATGATGAAGCTCTTGTCGACAAGATAATTGATATTATGCCCAATGAGTGGGAATCCAAGAGAACAGCTATAGATGAGAACAGGAAGGTTACTCAAATTACTCTTGATGAATTATTTGGAACTCTTCTACAACATGAAACAAGAATGAAGAGAGATGCTGAAAACATCAAGAAGAAGAATGGAAATGGTACTGTTGCTTTTACTACAACTTCAAATCAAATGAAAGCTAAGACTCCTGAGAGAGTAACCAGATCCAAGTCTAAGAATGTTATTTTCCAATCCAAATCTAGTGAGAGTGAAGTTTCAGAAAATGAGTTAGCTAATCTTGCTCGAAGGATGAACAAGATAGCTGGACAGAGAAGCTTTCAATCCAAGTATAAGAAGAAGGATAGGAAAGATAAGAAAGATGGAGAAGTTACTTGTTATGAATGTAAAAGAGCTGGACATATTAGACCAGATTGCCCTATGCTCAAAAAGAAAGAAATAAAGGAAAGACATTCAGAAAGAAACAGGAAGAAGTATTACAAAGCCAAAGCTAAGAATGTTCTGAAATCTAATGACACCTGGAGTGCCAGTGGTGGTGACTCTTCAGATGAATCTTCTTAATATGAATATTCAGGACAGAAGAATCATGGTCTTATAGCCAGATTACCTATTGATAATCATTGTCTTATGGCTAAGGTACGAAATGCTGAATCATTTACCAATGTTTCTTTAAATCCTAATGATAGTAAGTATTATAACTCTTCTGATGAAGAATAATCTTCTGATGAGGAAAATACTTTACCTACTTTTGAAGAAGTCTCTAGATTTTCTGAACTTCTTGAGATTGAGAATTCCAAACTCAACAAGAAACTTGATAAGGCAAACTCTAGGAATTCTATTCTTACTAAAGAGATATCAGATCTTTCTAAATATCTTGATAAGAAAAATGCTGATTTTGAAAGTATTTCAAAAAATCTTGAGGAAGTAAGTTCTGAGAAGAATAAACTTTCTAAAGAGTTAGAAAAAGTAATTTCTAATAAAAATGTTTTCGAGCCTAACTCTAGTTCAAAAACTAATGATTTTGAGGATAAAAACTTGGTTGTAAAACTCAAGTCCGAAATTTTTTCCTTAAAGAAATGTTTATCAAACTTTACCCATGGTAAGGAAAATTTTGATAAGATGTATTCCCAAATACGACATTTAAGAAATAAATCCGGATTTGGTTATACCCATGCAAAACCAGTATTCAGTAACAATTATTTTGTTCCTCAAAGTGCCCCATTTTGCACTAAATGTCAATGTGGTGGTCACTGGGCAAAAAATTGTTCCTTAAACAAAACCCAATCCCTAGGTTTTCATAAAGCTTACTTTTCTAAGAAAATGTGGATACCTAAAATTTTATTGTCTGGAAATCTCGGATCCAAGCAAGTTTGGATTCCGAAAGTCTAACATTGTTCTTAATTTCAGGAAAATAAAGAAAGTTCCAGAAACAATACATGGTACATGGATAGTGGATGTTCCCGGCACATGACTGGTAACAAAAGCTTTTTTGAAAAGATTATCAAAACGAAAGGAGGAAAGGTAACTTTCGGAGACAATGCTAAGGGAGAGATTGTTGGTATTGGTAATATAGTTCTTTTGGTTAAAACTTTGATTTCAAATGTTCTTTTTGTTAAAGGTCTTAAGCACAACCTCATTAGCATAAGTCAGTTATGTGATGAAGGTTACCTTGTGAATTTTAGGAATGATAAATGCTTAGTTCACAATTCCAAGGAAGAATTTATTCTCTCAGCCAATAGGCAAGAGAATGTTTACACCTTAAACACAGAAGATCTAAGAAGCCAAGATTTACCTTGCCTAAGTGCAATGGAAGATCATTCTTGGTTATGGCATAGAAGACTAGGACACTGTAATCATAGAAACCTATGTAAACTCTCTAAGAAGAAACTTGTTAAGGATCTACCAGAGCTTAGATTTGATTCTTCTAAAGTTTGTGATCCTTGTCAATATGGAAAGAAACATAAATCTAGTTTTAAGTCAATCAGTGAAGTCTCAAAAACTGATGCATTACAGTTGGTGCATATGGATCTTTTCGGTCCAACACAAACTGGAAGCATTGGAGGCAAATATTATGTATTTGTTCTAGTTGATGATTACACTAGATTTACTTGGGTCTATTTTCTAGCAAAGAAATCTGAAGCTTTTTCTTATTTCAAAAGTTTTAGAGCTCAAGTTAGAAATGAGAAAAACCTACCATTGAAAACTATTCATAGTGATCATGGAGGAGAATTTCAAAATTCAGATTTTGAAACTTTTTGTAGTAAGAAAGGTATTACTCATAATTTTTCAGCACCTAGAACTCCTCAACAGAATGGTGTAGTTGAAAGAAGAAATACAATTCTTCAAGAAATAACTAGAACCATGTTGAGTGAATATTATATTGCTAGACATTTCTGGGCTAAAGCTGTAAGTACTGCTTTTTATACTATAAATCGAGTTTTGATTAGACCTTTTCTTAATAAAACTCCTTATGAGTTATGGAATGGTAGAAAACCTAGACTTTCCTACTTCAAGGTTTTTGGTTGCAAAGTATTCATTTTGAATACTAAAGATAACTTACATAAATTCGCACCAAAATCAGATGAAGGGATTTTCTTAGGTTATTCCACAACCTCTAAGGCTTATAGAGTTTTAATAAAAACACTTGTACTGTTGAAGAAACAGTACATGTAAAATTTGATGAGTCGGATCCTTTTGTTTTTAAACCATCTCAACTTATATATTCGGATGTGTTTTCAAAAACTGATTATCAACCTTTGATAGAAGAACCTTCTGATAAGGAAATTGTTCAAGAAGATACTTCTGAAACATTTACCCCAGAAGACTTTCTACCCTATGTTGATGAACAGGTTTTACAAAATCCAAATCAGGTTTTTCTTAAGAATCATCCCAGTGATAGTATCATTGGTGATGTAAATCAACCTGTAAGGACTAGAAGTTCCTTAAGAAATGAAGTAGAACATCTAGAATTTCTTTCCCAATTAGAACCTAAAAGCACTGATGAAGCTTTAGGTGATGATGATTGGATTAAAGCCATGCAAGATGAACTAAATGAATTCGAAAGGAATAAAGTCTGGACCCTGGTTGAAAGACCTAAGGAAACTTCTGTTATTGGAGTAAAATGGGTTTTCAGAAATAAATGTGATGAAAATGGAGTCATTGTAAGAAATAAAGCTAGACTTGTTGCTGAAGGCTATAATCAACAAAAAGGAATAGACTATGAAGAAACCTATGCTCCAGTAGCTAGACTTGAATCTATCCGTATTCTACTTGCCTTTGCAGCATTCTTTAATTTCAAAGTATTTCAAATGGATGTGAAATGTGCTTTTCTTAACGGTTATGTTCAAGAGGAAGTTTTTGTTGAACAACCTCCTGGCTTTGAAGATACAAAACATCCTGATCATGTGTTTAGACTTACCAAATCTTTGTATGGCCTTAAACAAGCCCCACGAGCATGGTATGATAGACTCACTGGATTTTTTCTTCAAAATAACTATGTTAAGGGAAATGCAGATCCAACCCTTTTTATAAAGAAAGATAAGAAAAATGTTTTGATTGTTCAAATTTATGATGATGACATTATATTTGGTTCAACTCAGCAATCTTTGACTGAATCTTTTGCTAGTCTAATGAAATCTGAGTTTGAAATGAGTATGATGGGTGAGTTAACATTTTTCCTTGGTTTTCAAATTTCTCAAAAACCAGAAGGAACATACATATCTCAACATAAGTATATTAAAGATCTTCTTAAAAAGTATGGTTATGAAAACACTAAGATTATAAGTACTCCCATTGGTACCTCAAACTCTTTAGATCTTGATGAAGCTGGGAAACCAGTAGATCAAACATCTTTTAGAGGTATGATAGGAAGTCTACTTTACTTAACAGCTAGTCGACCAGACTTAATGTTTTAAGCATGCTTATGTGCAAGATATCAATCCAATCCTAAGGAATCTCACTTAAAGGCAGTAAAAAGAATTTTTCGCTACCTTAAGGGAACCATGGATCTAGGATTATTTTATACTTCTGGAAATGATTTTGTTCTAAAAAGCTTTTCTGATGCTGACTTTGGTGGATGTAGAATGGATAGAAAAAGTACATCCGGAACTTGTCATTTCTTAGGAGATTCATTAGTTTCTTGGTCCTGCACGAAGCAACATTCAGTTTCATTATCCACTGCTGAAGCTGAATATATAGCAGCTGGAAGTTGTTGTGCACAAGTGTTGTGGATGCAACACACACTCACAGACTATGGCTTGAGTTTTACTAAAACTCAAATTTTGTGTGATAACACAAGTGCCATTTCCCTATGTAAAAACCTTTCACATCACTCCAGTGAAAAACACATAGATATTAGGCATCACTTTCTTAGGGATCACACACTTAAAGGAGATATTATTTTTCAGTTTATCGGAACGCAAGATCAACTTGCTGATATTTTCACAAAATCTTTGTCTTCTGATAGATTTGAATATATTAAACAGAAGTTAGGAATGATAACCATAAGGTAATCTTCCTTAATTAACTTTTTGTTGAAAAAATCTCCTTACAGTAATAAACTCCTTTTCATAGGGGGAGTACATTTGATTGTTTATATAACAAAGTTTTTCAAAATTTGTTTTTAAACTTTTCGGAACGAAGATTTCCGGAATGGAACATCCGGAACTACCATTTTCCAGAATGGATATTTTCGAACAGAATACTTCTGGAATGAAAGTATTCGTATTGAAAATTTCCGGAATGGACAACTTTCGTACTGGGACTTTCATAACCAGATTTTCATACCAAGTTTTGTTTTTCGTATTGACTTTTAGTATTTAAGTTTTCCTATTAACTCTTTCGTATTGAATTTTTCATATTGACTTTTTCATATTTACTTTTTGAGTTTTTCGTATTTAGTTTTTCGTATTGAGTTTTTCGTAGTCGTCTTTATATTACCCATTACGAATAACTTTCCTAAGCTAATCCGAAAGGTATGTTTTCCTTACTGAAGTTTTCGTAATCATATTTTACTTGCTGGCAGTTTCTTATATTTTGTTTTCGGTTTTTGGATTTCTTAATTCTTTACTTTAATAAAAACCTCAAAAATATCGGATTCTTAAGGGGCTAATGTCGAAGGAGAAAGATCCGAAATGACCAATCCGATCTTTTTGTTGTAATTATTTTGTTGCTGACATTTCAAATCTAATGAAAGTCGTACTTGTTGTTTCTATTGTTGTCATTACTAATTTTTCAGGTACTTTGTTAAGTTTTTCTATTCCCTCCAAATCTTTTTGAAAATCACAAAGGGGGAGAAGGAAAAGATCCTTAAGAAAAAAGAGGAACTCTAATAAGAGTTTATCAAAGGGGGAGAAAGAAAAATACCCAAGGAAATAGAACTCTAATAAGAGTTTGTTTAAGGGGGAGTTTTTCTTAAAGAAGACCTTCTTATGAAACATCACTCCGGAAATATGAATATGATCTTTAGAGTTTCAAAGCCTAAGGGGGAGTTAGTCGTATTCATCTATATCCTTAAACCGAGGGAGATAAGCTTTAATGTGTTTCTTTCTTCTTGGAATAGCTTTTTCGTAAGGATGTTTGTGCTTTCCAAAAAGGGGGAGATTGTTGAGTCAATAAGGTTTTCCTTATGACTTTTCCATTCCTTCTTGTTTTGAAAATCACAAACACCTTATCTTTAAGGAAAATTGCTTTTATAAGGAAAAATGATTTCTTAAGGAAAATTGCTTTTATAAGGAAAAATGCTTTTATAAGGAAAATTGTTTTCTTAAGGAAAATCGCTTTTATAAGAAAAATTATCCTTATCATATTTTCATTCATATTTTTCTTAAGATTAAGTTTCGGATTCATTTTCTCGGAGTCATTAAAACTTTGATATAAAAACATTCTGTTTTAGGATTCGGTTCTGAACAAGAACTATAAGGAAGTTTCATTCCGAATTCCGGATATGAATTCTGACTAAGTTCTATTCCAGATCCAGGATTACGAATTCTGAAGAAGAATTCTCATTACGAATTCCAATGAAGAATTCTCATTACGAATTCTAATGAAGAAATTCCATTCCGAATTCTCATTACAAATTCTGAAGAAGAATTCTCATTACGAATTCTAATGAAGAAATCCCATTCCGAATTTCTCAGTACAAATTCTGAAGAAGAATTCTCATTACGAATTATAATGAAGAAATCTCATTCCGAATTTCCATTACGAATTCTGTTGACGAATTCTCATTACGAATTCTGATGATGAATTCTCATTACGATTTCTGATAACGAATTCCTATTCCGAATTCTTATTCCGAATTCACCTATTAAACAGAATCTGATTATCATTGTTTTATACACTCTGAATTTAATCACTCCGAACTTTCACTCCGAAGTTTCTATTCCGAAGTTTCTATTCCGAACTTTTATGTTAGAGTTTAAAACGATGTCGTACATTCTGTTACACTTGTTTTGTTATAAAACGATGTCGTCCATTTTGTTATAAACTAACCGTTGTCTAAGTGACACGAGTACAGGTCCCTCCGAACTTTAAGGAAAATATGACCGTTGGAGAAGGAGCCGACCTTACCTATAAATAGGAGCTCATTTGAAAAAGCTCACAACGGATGGATGAACAATTTGGACTTTGTGCATACATGCTGTTGAAGTGATTTCTAGAGAGAGAGTCTCTTATTAACTCTCAAAGCTTCGTGCGACTCCGAATGTTGGTGATTACATTCGAGGTCTTCCGGGGATAGGAAGACAGAGGTGCCAACTACCTTAAAGATCGAGGGCTTTCTTGCTGAGAAAGACAGAGGTTACCAACTACCTTGAAGTTGAGGGCTTGCGGGGATAGCAAGACAGAGACTCCGATCTTCGTATCGAGGGCTTACCCTGGTGTGGTTATGACAGACTTGCTTGAAAGTATAAATCAAGGGACCTTTATCCAAGGTTGTTGGATACCCTTCTCTTTGGGTTAAAAGACTTATATCTTGTTACTAGTAGTTTTACTACTTGTTTTTATTCCGCTGCAATTTGTATCTTAAGGAAAGTATAACTTTCTTATACTTCCTTACTTACTCTGATTCATTTAGATTCTATACGCTTTAAGGTAGAATCTCATATTGTAACTTTTGTTAAGTTTCAATTTCCGGAATCATATTTCCGGAACCTACTTTTGGAATCCCTTTCCAAGTTCAGTTCGGTGTTAGAGGTGTTGTGAATTTACTTAGTTTTACTTTGTTAAACTTAGCCCTTTCCTTTTCTTAAGGAAACTCTAGTTATTCATAACTAACTTTAAAGGTTCCAAAGGAATTTTTAAATTATACAATTCACCCCCCCTCTTGTATATTGAGCATCTCATATTATATTTCGATCCTACAAGGTTTACATCACAATTTTGGAAATCCTTACAGAAATCACTCAAAATGAAATTGACCTTGGGCACTGCATATAATCATAAAACTTGTTGAAAATAAGAATGGAAGATCCAAACATTAAAATAAATATTAAGAGCTTGAGTGATATATTTTGGAGGCTTATGGGAGGAAAATATACAATTAGTGGAGTTATCATAAAACAACATTTATGAGGCCTTGATACATATGGATACTTTTATATCATTTGATGGTGGACCTTTTTTTCTCAAATTTTTGGGTGAAAGTAGGCTAGGCATTACTTAGAAGACCTATATTAGTGTTTGATACAACACAGAATATTTAGATGATCAGAAAGATAATGGTGATGACTCAAAGTTTTCATAAATCAAACATGGATAATCATAAATGACTGTTACCTATTGAGGTAGCTGATCATATTTTCTAGAGAATCTATCTAAGACTAGGGAATAATAATTTTTGGAAAGAATGGAAAGTTTTCTCCCCACTACATTGACCATTTTGAGATACATGAATGAGTGGGTAATATATCTTGTTTATTATATTTACCACCAATGATCATTTTAGTTCAAAGAATGTTTCATGTATCTCAATTAATGTACTTTCCTGATAATGGCCATGTGCTTCAATGGGATCATGTTGATCTTGAACCTGATAATACATTGATTCATGTGCCAGTATGGATTCTGGAGTGGAAAAACAATATATTTCATGGGAAAATATTCTATTTAGTCTGGATTTTATGTCAACATGGTCATATTTAGTAATATATGTAGGAGTTTGAAAAGGAAATGAATGTGAAATGATCTGATATCTTCTGAAGCAATGTTGGTTTTATACTTTTCATTGATATAAAGACCAATGGTAAGGAGAATGTAACAGTACCCCATTTGGGGGCACCATTGTTTATGCTTTTCCTTTTTTATTTGAAGTTACTTGTAAAATGTCTTGGAAGCGTTCGGAGGGTAAAATGGACAAGAGAATGGAGTCTGGATGTTGGAATTATCTATAGAGAAAATTCACGTCATAATTATCAGTTTTACAACATGAATTTACTAGGGTGAAGGTCATAATTTATTCAAGGTGTAAATATGTTTTGTTAGGTGTTTGGATGAGATAGTTTTCTATTTAAATCTAATTTTTTCTATAAATATTATTAATCCAAAAAAATAAACTAAGGCATAAGGTTTTTCTGTATAAGAGACCACTTGATGACTTCACAAAAAAATTACTAATTTTCACCATGAATCCCACGAGCCCTGCTAGTTTTAGTACAACCAGCAACTGTAATTCCTATAATGCATCTGTTTCATTCCTCTAAATGTACAAAGCACTCATAAGAGATCACTAGAGATATTCGATGTTTGAACTCCATTTTCAATTAATCATTGAGCTTACGATTGTGGAAATCATGGTTTGGCTTGCGTTCATCCTTCTCATCTAAGATCTCTTTGGGATGTCTTAAATGGAACCATAGATCGATATTGTAATACCTAGATCTATGTTTTTGGATGACTTCTTATGATATATTTTTTTGGTTTATTTAGAGGAATGGAAGGAAGAAGGAAGATTGGATGTTTTTTCATAAATAAGTTTTTCCAACCAATTAATTCGATATAGGTAGATTATATATATATATATATATATATATACCATTATAGAACTATAATGCATAGTTTTTTTAAAGGCATTTTCTTGGAATTTCTATAGTATTGATGTGGGGTATCATGAAGGAAGATGTTCTGGATTTTTAATTTTGTAAAATCAGAGGGATTTTGGAAAACACTCATTTTCTATGAATTTAAAATTTTTATTTTAAAAATATGAAATATTTGGGACATAATAAAGTTGTTTGAGGAAATTCATTCAAGGAATAATTGTTTTGGAAAAAAATTGGCATAATGCGATGGAATGTGTTCAAAGGGGACATGTTTGGTAAGACGTTCCACTGTCAAGGTTGGATGGATTGTAGTCATGAAGAACCACCATTGATAGTAACAACAATCTTGAGTGTATGGTTGTGTTTATATGGATGGGTGTGTTTTTGTGAACCCAGGAATGATAAATCCAAATTTAAATGGATATAAATAAGATTGTTTATTGTCATGACACCCTCTATCCAAAGATACCACATTGTAGAGAGAGAGATAATGACCCACCGAGTCCTACGTCCAGTAGACCCTGGGTTGAGTATTAGCATCAAGGTTATATGAATCTCAAGAAATGGGAGACATTACTCACTATAATAATATATGATTAGGATATAAGATGAATCATTCACAAAAAACTCCTTTAAATAATTTAAAAAGAAACCAAAAACCATCCCATAATGCATGTATATAAAAAAAATGTCAATGATAAAAGCCTCTAAAGTAAAATACCCAAAATAAAGACTAATGAAGCAACACAATAGTCATCCAATGTTCTGAGCTAGTAGTCTCAATCATGATCCATGTAATTATCCCAAAAACATGAAAATAATTTTATATATGTAGGGTTAGAATATAGGTATACATAGTAGGAAAACCGAAGTCTCTTATGCAATGTGAAAGAAGCATACTAATCCACCCATGAACAAACAATAGATCCAACAACACCTAAACAAATCAACTATCCATCCCTACCTCACAAAGTCATGCTCACCAAATAATTATATCCAAGCATAAAAACATAATAAGAATCATATAGATGAAGGGTATCCCAAACTACTTTCCCACTGATTTCCCAATCTCACACCCCAACATCGTATGTCCTAAAACTATTGTCTCTTCGGAATAACATACCACCTCCCCACAACACATTCACATCGCATCTTGCCTATAGATGCCTAAGACACCGTACCACAACATGTTCACATCAAATCTCTCCTAAAAATGAATGGTCCATCACATAAAAACCATAACCCGAGTAGTAGGATATGATAAAAATGAAGGACATCAACCTAGTTAATTCCTCATACCATGAATGACCCCCACTATAAGATACCTCTTAACATGGTCCTATCATATCTCAACCGAAAACAACCGGTGTACTACCCCACAACATGATAATATCACATCTCACCCAAAAACAAATGGGCCACCACCCAATAAAAAAGTCACAAAATATCTCACTAAAAAACAACCAGACCATCACCTAGTGCACTAACAAACCTCTGACCATCACATCCTATGCATATATACTCTCTTAGAAGTGGGAGTGAGTAGCCATCCATCAATCCTCATCCCTGAGATGTTGGAAAAAACACCCATGTGTTATTATATGGTTGTTGGCACATAGTTTAAAATTCATATGGGTGTGTATAGATACCACAATAATAGACATGTATGTATATATAGGCAGAAATAATCCCACTCTATGGGTTCACAAAAAAAAATAACCAACTCAAAACATTCCCACTTTTTCTACCGCCTCTAAATGCATCACACCCCACAAGCCACAAGATATAATTCACATTTCCAACCAATTACAATATCCAACCTGATCATTTCATTATTAATCATCAACCACATTTGACCACACATCCCACCATTTTTTATTCATTAATTATTTCTATCCCATTAAGAAAACCAATCCCCATCCATTTCAACCATTATTATATAATTATTTATACCATATCTATATGGGCATCTAGCACAAAGAAACCACACATCATAATATTTTCATAATCTCCATCACACCATTACCCCCGCCATTGAAAAATAGTGAACAAAAAACCACCACCTCACTACCCCAAATAATGAGTGAACAACCAAAACCTCATCACCCCAAAAGCATGACCAAACAACCACAACCTCACTTCCCCAATAGAATGACCAAACAACCACCACCTCTCTACCCCAGAAGTACGACCAAAGAACTTCTACCTCACCACACCAAACAAAAACCACATATTACCCTTCATCCCACATCACATCGCAAACACATGTCACTTCCCCACAATCATGAACACACATCAAAACACACAAACACCACTTTATAGATTTAAAAAATGGAGCTTATCACATTCAACTTCCTTATTTTAAGTGAATTATCATATAATTCATAATATTGGGGAAACCATTTCATTAACCAAATATAAATTGTTATCTAATTTCCATTATAAGGTGATATACAAATAATCACAAAAAAACAAATAGTCACCACATATTACATCCATCACAAAAAAAATTCCATGAATGAAAGAAATTTCTAGAATGGAATCAATCCAATATAATCCACCATAACACAATAATATCAAAGCTATAAAAGCATGAGAAATTTACCCTTCCCTCCATCAATTTTAACTAGCCTATTATTTGTAATTGATTAATCCAATAAAAAAATACCCCATAGACAAAAAAATATGAATTACCTCTAGCATGATACATAGTAAAGAGAAACAATAGATCCCCTACCTCAAAGAAGCTTTACCGAATCACAGCACACTATAGGGAGATGAAGAAATGCTCAGAAACCATAACCCCACATTGGAACCCAAGTATCAATATACACTACACCTAAAGATAATAAAACAGCCCAAATCACACCCCAATCCAAAACAAAATTACGGCAGTGAATCCCCAAGAGAAGAACTAAAGGGAACCACATGGAAAGGAGAAATAACTCACCACTAATCACCAACCAACAACAATCAAAACCAATGGATCAAACCAAGGAGAAAAGGGATGAAAATCATCCTTGGGGATCCTATGGTTTGTCTAGAATGAGAGGGAGATAAGACACACCCAAATGAAAAAAATCAACTAAGAAAATACCATAAAATATAGAAACTCACTTGTTTCACATCATACAACCATTACACAATGTGTAATCTTCTGGTTTTTGAAAATTTATGGATTTTTTTTTGAAAATTCAGTCACCTATACAATTATTTATTACAAAACATGAATTCCAACTAAACGATGTGTAATATATCTCACAGTCTCCCCTCTACTGATTTACAATGTTTGAACGATTTGGGAACACAATCCATGAACCACCATTCCAAGATGTATAAACAATACATGATGTGTATTTCCTGTAGTATCTCTACTATATCCCCAAACTCCATCGGAAACACTTAGAACCTCCACAATCTTCCTTTCGAATACCTATAACACCCAAAACTTGAAAATTAATGGGATGAGAAGGCATGGGATATTATATTTATTATTTTTATTACTTATTTTTACTTTTTTGGATTTAAATAAGATATTTTACTTATTTTATAATTTTTTTATATAAAATGCATTAAATTTTTCTATCCTAGTGGTGAGGGTTTGGATGTATTTGGGGAATTCCTACTGAGTTTATACTCACCCCCTTCTTGAGAAATTCAGTGCATTTTTCTAATGACATATACTGAGGCACATGGAAGATATATGCATCATATTTTTCAAGAGATTCATTTTGATACATTAAACATGGAATTTGTTGTTGGATTTGGGAGAAATTCAGGCGTAGTTGGGATCTAGAATCATGGAATATTTTAATCTTGTTGTATTTTTGTTTCATATTTTTATATTCCATGTTCTATTATGACTTTAATTTTGTTGAATTTATATTGGGTTGTATTATTGGTTCTCATTCATCATATAGTAGTTTATAGATTTATTTATTTTTTTATCAGGTTGTTTTATCTTTACATGGAAAATAATGACCCAATTGTTTCTTAAGACCATGGTATTTATTTTCATCCTTTGTTGTCTTGAATATGTCATGTAAGGCTAGTAGAATTTCTGTCTCCCCTCAATCTAATGAGTTGGGGTGGGATGTTACATAATATTTTCTCATTCACCAATATTTGTAGAATCTTATAATTACCTAATCTGTACGTAATAAATTTTCTTCATTATCTTAAGTCAGACTTAGTATATTTAATTTGTTCAACTATGTTGGTTGTGATATATTTAATTTTTATTATATTTAAGATCATAATGGTTCATTGATAATTATATTTGTTTTAAAATAGTAAGGATACCATGATGATATGAACCAATAAATATGTGTTACAGAGTGATCAAAAAGATGAAGAATCTACTAATATTATAAATTGAAAAGGGATTTTAATGTTACACAACTATTTGGAGAATGATTATTCTTGGATATTATTCATGGATAGATTTATAACAAAAATTCTTAAATTCTTATGATTGGTGTGTTTTATTCTAGATTTAAGACAAGTAATAATTATTATTTAAAAGTACAGTATATTATAGTTTCTATATGAGATGAAGTGGTTGGATAGGGGAAACAATTTAAAGAAGCTATTATTTAGAAATAAGGAGATAACTTAATATTAGGGGATCCATCCGTGTTTCACCAAGTATAAATACTGATGATGTTTGAAGATAATTCGAAGAGTTCGAGAAGTGTAACAAACCAACCCAGGTTAACTTGACATGTCACCCAAATTAACTCATCAAAAGGCCCAAAGCGCATTCCCATTCTCCATGGGCTGGAGATAAGCACCTAGGTTCCAATATAAAAACATGTGAACAATGTCACACTCAAAATAAAACATGTAATAAAAATAATACATCATAGAAAAAAACACTAAAGATAACATATAAAGTCATGGGTGAGCTACAATATATGATGAATATGATCAAATCCAAACAAAAAGAACTTAAAATAGTCCAAATATCAACAATAAGGATGTCCAAAACTCTATGAGCCAAACTCCACATGACTTATTATCATCACCATCCCAAACATGCTAGAAATCAATATAAGACATGGGAATCCATAATTATAATCAACACCCTTCCCTTTACCATCTTCTAACAAAACAATGTCAACGGATGCTCGAATGAACATATAGGATATGAGAATTAAATCCCAATTGCATACCACTATGAATCCATACAATGTCTATCTACGTACATCAATTAGTTTTTTAGTATAAGAAATATTTAATATAATAGAGAATATGACATTAAATCCATGTCATCTAAATAGAGGGAAGTATCCAAGTAATCATGCATCATAAAACCAAGTGATAAAGTATAGAATAACCATTAACATAATGTCTCCAACTAATAACCAAATGGGAGAGAAAAATGAGGGTGTATATAAGGAAGACATGTAAGGAATGCTTACCGGAATATTCTATCCTAATTATGTAAGGGGATCCTCAGTTAAGGTAAAAATCTTGCTCCATAACCTAATGAGAACCTACCATAGAGGTCTACATAAGACAACCATGGCTTATATAAGTGAAAGTATAAATTTGTGACCCAAGGTCATCCCAATGTTCTATAATCAACCATTATGTTTAAGAATATATTCCCAAAATTTATAAAATATTTTCCATGAGAAATTTTATACTACTTCCATGCATGAAAAATCATTTGCTTTTCAAAATCACAGTGGAAGCATTTAATCAAAAACATTGTTTGTAAAAAAAATTCAAAGATAGTCCCATTTTGAAAACAATTTCAATTATAATAAAAGATCAAATATTATCCCTAATGGACATTAAATAATTCAATTTCATATACCAAAGCCAATGGAAAAAATAATAACATAATTCATTCCATGGTAAAGTCCATTTGATAGAGGCAAATACCTTGACAACAGTGGAAATCATGTGTCCTTTGGAAATGAAGATTATAAATGAAGAGATATGGTATTTAAAACCATAGATCTATAAGAAACATAATCATATATACTTCTAAAACCAATATACATCCATTAATCCCCTTACCGGGTTTCATCACATGCAGAAGAAGATTGATCAGAGAACGATATAGAAAGATGATATGAACACATGATGAAATCCATACATACCTAGAAGAGATCAACCAAGATCGATCATAAACCCCCCATGTAAATAATAGGGAAGCATTCTAGAGAGACATTGGGAGGATGTATTGAGATATTGAGGAATGAGAAGGAGTTTTGGGTTAAAAAAATCAAAGGAATCGTGGTAAAATTTCATTTTTAAAATTTTTGGAAGGGCTATAGAGCAAGGAAGAATAGTTCGAAAAATCATGCATCAACTATGCACTATTAATATCCATTTAAAAATTGAATTTCATGGTTACCTAGGAAATACACATAGTATGAAAAACCATGCCCAGATCATGATAACATAACTATAAACACAATTCCCTCCCTTACACATTTACCATATGGTTTATACTAACCTTTTTCAAAATCGTTCACTAAGCCAGATTCATTTTGTTTTCCAAATTCTTGACCCACATCTCCTAGAAACCTTTGTAAGAAAAATTGAGACAAGTAATATCTAAAATAATTAATTATTTTGACACAAAGGGTTTCAATATTCTTTCCAACATAAAACATTATGTCCATAGAAAACACTCATGATTCCTGATTAACATAGAGATAATACCATTTCTACATCACCAACATTTCAAAATCTAATAACTCATGGATATAATTTTCTACACTAAAATAACATACATATAAAATAGATTCTTTACCATGTATACACCATTATCCTATTGAACCAAAGTCTGAACTAGTTATACAACCACTAAGGAATCATCTGACCTTCTACATCCTCCCACCTTAACATGTGGAATAGATTCAGTTGGTATGAATTTAGTTGGGAAACATGAAATATGTCATAATAAATTTCAAACAATATGGAAGGTTCAAACTATATGTTACCTCTATGATACAATCAATGATATAAAATTGGCCAACATACCATGGTGGAAACATCCCTTACTTCCCAAATAATGATATTCCAACCAAGGAAAGACATGGAGTAAACCCTGATCACTTATCTCAACAACAAATAATGATGAAGGTGTTTTAAAAATTATATCTAGTGGCTCATTTATATTTAAAAACAATTCTAAAGTAACCATATTATCTCTATATAATTTGGAAAAGTCATAGTCCTAAGAGAGATTTTTCACCAAACTCTACCCAACATAATAGTGATCAACAAGGCTTCCCATAAAATGCCTTAAGGGAACCATTCTGGTCGAACCCTAGTGATTATTTTTATAGGAGATATCAATGAGAATATATCCTCTCCTCTCACCCCGTTGATAACTATCACCATCAAAATAGGAAATACCATATCACAAATCATGAAATAAACCACCTCATTACAACATGAAAGCCTGAATCTCAATCTGTTCCACATACCATACCATTGTTCCATAATATATGGGTATTAGGGTATCATAAAGATGTAGGATATCAATCTCATGTACTCCCACTACCATGAATGACCCCTTCCACATATATCCTTATCCTCTATCAGGTACCTCACCCAACTTTGCATTACCAATATCATTAAGAACAACTGTTGAAGAGAGAGTGGGGGAGATGGAGTATTTAATCATTTGTATCCTCCATATCTTGGATGTTAAAAAATAACACTTTCCTAGAACATATATTTGTCAGAATTTAGTACTCAACATAGATGGGTTTCAAAATGAAATGAAAGAACACAACATAAAACAGTCTCACACACAAGACCACACCTATGGGTTCATACTAACATCATTGTCAGATTATGATAACCAATAGGGTGTTTCCAATACCACTCCAATATTTTCTATCATTAATGAAAAAATATCAATCAATAATCACATAAGGGTCACATTCCATGTTCCTATTTCCATTTACATTCACATACATCCAATTTTATTAGTATAATTTCATCCCATAAAAATTAATATTATTAAATCCAATTATCATTCCATTGCTACCAAAACACTACCAAGAATTAACCACATCAATCACTACATCACAAGGACAACAAGCTACCAGAACCAAGGCTACCATTCCATAATAACTAAGTCCAATAAACCACAACAGCCAACCAATTCCCCTAAGCTACAAAATCCAACCAAGTCCACCAAGTCACAATAACCAACTAAGCCACTAAGCTACACAAAACATAACAAACATAAGGACATCCCATCAAGATTATTGTTTTAAAATATTTGGTTTAAATATTTAACCATTTTAAGGATATTTATAATAAAGGCATCACAAAAAGGAATAACATGGGATATTAACATAATCTTCATCAATAATAAAACACGTAACATCATGAAGTTTTCATAAAATCCATCCAATTTTTTATTCTAGTCATTATCATTGTTTAGAAAAATACATACCATTCACCCAACAGAAATCAAGATCATGATAGTTTCACAATTTTACATAAAAGAGAGAACTTGAATTCCCTACCTCAATCTTGAAGCCCCATGGAATCACCACACTAGCAACATGGATCAACCACAAATGGATTTGAGAGAAACACCACCCAATCCTATGCACAATGAAACATCATTAATACATGATCCCAAGTAAGGTTTTATCACCCAAAAAACCATTAAAATAAAGATGAATGTGAAAAGGGGAGAAAAATGAGAAGAAATAGGTACCTTGATCCAAGTTACATTAACAGGATAAACCAATGGGTTATACTCCCCAATGGAATTGAGGTTTCCCAATTATAAAAATAAGAGAAATGAAGTTGAACAAATGGATATTGGGTTCCCTATTTAAAGAGAAATCCCATGTGGTATTCACCATTACATTGTGGGATCTAACCACATCATGGTGGCCTCTGTTCAAATGCAATCTCAGATCCTCTATGTGACATCCTCAAATCTCAGGTGTTTTAAAAATGCCTTAAAACACCTCTTGACTAGAACCATTCCTTACAACATGGTGTGGTGCAAAGACCATAGGAATTTCACCTCACCACACCGAGTACCATGGCATGGTTATCCCCTTTCTTCAAAATTTTTCAGAGGGGAACCCCCAAGGTTCCATGTTTAGCACTACACCCACCCATGGAATTTTCCATAAAACGTATTTTACATAGGGTGACCACCATACGAACACACCCACCAAAACGTCCAAATAAGATGTTTCACAAGTCATAGTATACTAAACATCACACAACTAAATAAATACATCCAAAAAACCCTAAAATCCAAAGAAACATCAAAATTACCCCCACCAGCATGGTGTACCCTTGAATGGTTAAAACATAACTTTGTGCTTCTAAAATACCACCAAAATCCCTTATAATAACCCTATGCCCCAAAAAACACAAAGGAAATGTCAGAAAAGTTTGGGACATTACATAGGATGCCTATAAAATGATTCCCATCCTCTAAAATTAAAACCAACAAAATAAGGTAGCATAATCTACTAAAATAAACCAAACACACCACACGATATATCACTTAAACAAGAATGGACTTTTATCCATCACACCAACACTAGTAGAACACCATAATCATAATAACCAAACATCAAAGCAACTACTACATCATCAATGTAACATAATAGAAAACATCAATAAGTAAATAACTCCAGGTATTGGGTGCACATATGTGACTCCTAATCCAATGTACTCTCCCTCTACATGGCCATTACCCTAGATAAATCCAACTAAGGGGATGAATCACCATCAAAATAACTTTTCTTGATGGTCTTGGGTCTTAATTTCCCACTCCATAAACATCACATCATTCTCGATATCCAACTCTCCCCATTCAATGACACGAGGGTCATCATGAGAATACCAATGAATATAGGATACATGAAATATGTCATGAATCTGATCTAACTATAGAGGAAGCACCAACTAATAATCCACCTCACTAATCATCCCCAACACCTCAATGGCTCTAATAAACTACGGTGAGAACTTTCTCCCCCCAACCAAACCTCTAATACCCATGATGAGAGGAAACCCTCAGGAAAAGTTTATCCCAAACCTCAAACTCCAATGGAATACTACTTTTATTAGCATAATCCTTGTGACTATCCCACCCCACCTTCTTCCTCTCATGAAGTATTTAGATATCCCCCTCATGATCTACACCACATAAAGAGTAATAATTATTACCTCTATAATCTCAGTGTAACACAAGGGGAATCAACATGATCTCACATACAATGTCACAAGGGTAGTCGCATCGAAGGATGAATGATAAGATATTATTATGAGAAAAAAAATAATGACAAGTGTGACACCTATGACCCTATGAAGTCCAAGATTCATGACCATAACATATCATCTAGGATTTGGATAGTTTTATCAGTCTGGTTGTTCATTTAGAGATGGAATGTAGTTCTACGACACAAATGAGTACCAAAAGCATGCTAAAATCCTCAAAAAATCACAACGAAAACCGAGGGACTTGGTCAGAAATGATGGTCCTCGATAATTAATGAAGCTTCACCACATTATCTACAAACCGTCTAACAAGAGAATCTAGGATATTTATCTCCCAGATCAACAGAATGTGAGATGACTTTTTTAGTCGATCCATGATAACCAATATAACACTATATCACCCCTGATCTCAGGGTAACCTAATGATGAATCTACTGATATGTGTTCCTATATCCACTCTGGGATATATAAGGGTAATAAAAAACTATTAGGAACATGATTGTCTACCTTAACCTACTGATAGACGAGACATCACACCACACACCCCACCACTGACTGCTTTATGCTTGGATACCAAAGCTTCCACCTCAAACCTTGATACATCTGGGTTATGAAAGGATTTAATGTTATAAGTGATATATATAAATAATAAGGACTCCCTCACACATCTATAATAAAAAAACATCCTTCTTCGGAACATAAGTCTATGATGATCATCCACATACCATCACTCTAGGTTATATCTATAAAATATATGGTCCCAAATCACCTCTACCTCCAAGACTCCCCACTGAGACCCATTTACATACTATTATAAGGTAGGATCCACTATATTCTAGAATAATAATAATATATCCTCATTTTCTCCAATATTCATAGAATACAATTCCTTTTTCACCCTCCAATCACCCTGTGACACTCAAACTACCCCAGACAACTCCAAAACTCTGTACATCTACCATGGAATTTCTTTTACCAGTTGTATGGGAGACATAAATGCCAAAGTCTTGGAGAAACTCTATCCACCACCTATTTTTTAGATTCTATCCATGATAAGAGGAAATATAACTTAATATATTAAAATCTAATAAGACTAGAATGCTTTACCTAATAAGGTAATGTTATCAATGATTTGGGGAAAACACCACAGCTTCAATCTTTAGGTCAAGGGACGCATAATTATGTTCATGAGGATATAACTACCTAGATGAAAAATAGATCACTATTTACTGCTACATCAAGAGGAATCCCAATCACAAATGATAAGTGTCATAGACCACCTGAAACATCACACCTTCCTTAGGTAGTAGAAGAACTAGGTAACTAATCAACTGCTCTTTCTGGTAGTTGAATATTTCTTGGAATGAATTCGTCCAAAAAGGCCATTTATTTCCTAATCAATGATGTTAAGTGGGATGGAATACATGATAAGATATAAAAGGACCTACTTCAATAAACCATGAGACTAAGAATGCTGTAAACCACTACCACATTTTTGGGTGTTACCCTAGAAATTTCTTCCTCACCCATTAAAAAATCCATTGTGAATTCATCTTGAGATACTGAATGTCTATGAAAATACACCTCCCTCACCCAGAACTTAAACATGGAAAATTCACAATAAATCCAGTGGTGTCAATGAGTTTTCAAAACAATCCTCATGTGATCGGCATGATCCTCCATAGACTTTGAGTACATGAAATTTTTTTCAATGAAGACAATAATGAAATAATCTATAAAATCGCAAAAAATGGAATTCATGAGACCCATGAACATAGATAGTGTGTTAATGACAAAAAATACACAACAATGTACTCAAAATGTCAATACCTTCACTAGAAAGTAGTCTTCGGGACATCTTACTACTTTTCCCACAACTGATGATATGTTAGATTTAGATAAATCATAAAAATAAAGATATCCCCTCTCAACTTGTCCATGTGATCATATATCCTTGGAAGATAAAAATGATTCTAGATCATCACCTGATTCATCATCTGGTAGTCTATGCATAACCTCCGACTATCATTTTTTTCTTATTGAAAATAAAAGGGGCTCCTCAAGGCGATACAGTGGTCCAAATAAAACATTTTTGAAATAGATCATAAATATAGATTCTCAACTCCCACAACTCCAAATATGACTTTTGATAAGCTTCCATCAAAATTAGAGAATCACCAAGTTGTTACTCTATCTCAAACTCGATGTCACAATGAGGTGTATAGTCACAACAACATTTGGGAAAACATCCAAATACTCTAAAAAATTTCTCGAAGCCACCACTACCATATCACCCCTTAAATATGAAAATGATTCAAACATCAAAGCTATAAGGGTCTCCACATGGCTACTACCTATCTGAAAAACCCATTCACAGGAAAACACAACATTCTTTCCTTCCACATCATAAAACTCAACTCTCCTCTAAAAATAATATATGACTATTCATATATAATATAACCATTCTTGGATAATAATAACATCGTATGGTTGTATCAATAGAAATAAAAATTCCCCATAGAATAATATTTCCCCATCATCTGTCTTCATTCTAGACACATATCAAACAAACTGGCTCGACCTCCAACTAGCATCGATAACACATAGGGTACGGGAATCTTATTCATATTAAATCCCAATTTTTACACCAATGTGGGAAAAAATGGTGTACAAATCTAAATAATAAAACAAATTAAAAACCAAATTATATGATAAACTAATCAAACCGTGAACAACCAATGGGTCCTCTAGAGCTGGCCCCATAATCATATGCATATACCCTCCGCTAGGTCCTCTTCTTCACTATTGATGGTCTCCTTGTGCGTACCCTGGACTAAGCCCTTGATAATGATGGAAATTCTCGGGCAACCCTCTACTCACTCCACCTCCTCATGGTTGATCATAAGTCTACTAAATAAGCTGATAAACATATATTGGGCAAACCAAAAATCGATACATCATCGAGGGAAATTTTTGTCACTTTTTCCGGAAAGGAGGCTATCCTCCTAAACCATACTAATTCCCTGGGACCAATATGAACTATCATTGATAATGAATATGACCCCCACATCAATAAATCTAAAATTAATAACCCATAGTAGACTTACAAGAACTATCATCCCAAGAGAGATGTGAAGATGATTTCTAAGACCACTTCCCCAGTGAATAGATTCTCTACTGTCTTAATATGTATTACACTCCATGTGACACATTAATCATCATAAAAACCTACTAACCCTCCAATAGGGGATCTTTAGACAACTCATAAAACATTTATATCACCTAAACCTTGTTATATACCTCCATATATGTGGGAAAATAAATAGATAAACTACATAATAAATGGAGGGATGTAGTGAATCCTCCAAAAAATGAACTTGGGACTCCTCATCTGGAAAGATGTCAGGACAAAATCATAGAAGATCCTTAAACATTATAAACAGCTCCAAAATGCTCATTCTCCCATACTAGAGAGATATAATCTCTTACCAATTAACCATCTTCACCATATTTGTTATGAAATCAACCCAGATATCATATTATAAACAATCCTATATCACTTTGACCACTTTTCAATCCCTGAGATACAATGTACACAACTTATGCACCTCTCTCGAAAAATGAAGGACTTCATGGGAACCCATTACTCAGATAGGGTTCAAATTATCCAAAAAATAAATTTCTAATTCCTCCATCCAGTGCTCTGTCTCCAAATTTGAGATGCCAACCCCATTCATCACCAAGATCTAATGCTGAAAAGAATGCAACATCTGCTTCCACTGCACACCCTCTTGATCATGACTAGTCCTCTGTTGATTAATAGGAAAAATATACTAAACCACACCAACCTGAACAAAAAATATACAATTACCAACTGATATCTCTGAAATAAAATGAGAGACTCTTAATTTTATTAGAATTATATTTATTTAGATTCATTTTATCATTTCAGTTATTCATCCCCTAAACCACCAATAACGCTAATAGGACTCAAGGAAGAATGATGGATTTACTTCTCATAATTCTCTATCATCCAAGAAGATTCATTTCACATAGAATGCTTAGAAATATTATGATCTATGAATTGAATCTTATAGGGCTCTAAAATAATCCGTCCAATCTAGTTTCCCTTACTTACATCATGTTCTATGCTCATCCAAAATTAATTACCTACTGAACCATATATCCCCCATTTATGCCTAACTCCAATCACCATCTTAGATATCAAACAAAAACTCAGTTTCCACTCTATCATGACCCAAACCCAATGAGAACCCCCTCATGGGCCAGTAGTTGAAATGAGTGTAACCCTCTAAGACCACCTTCAGTGGAACTTAGGTTGACGACTAGCACTGAGGGTAAATCTCACATAGTGGGAGACATTACCCTCAAATAATTTCTTATATCATAGCATAAACCACCAAACAACACACCATGATATATAAAATAAACTAAAATATCATACAATAAAACTCACAATGAATGATTATAAACAAATAATGATATCTTTAACATAAGATAATGTAAAAAAATAATTTTGTGTCAATGGGCCAACTGCTCCAAACTCTAAGCTAGTAATGTCCATATTGATCACAAATTCTATATTAAAAACCTATAACACACACACACACACACATATATAGGGTGATAATAATATGTATAGTTATAAGGACCATAAAAATGTTCATGTGGAAATGTGAAAATATTATACAAATGCCCGATGAAAAAATAGTAGAACTAACAAGCACCAAGCAGGTCAGCTAATTCCCCCAACCTTTAAAAGGATTTCTTGCTAAATCATACATAAAAATAGAAAATTATTATCAAAATAATATAGAATGGTTCCGAACAACCACTTTACCTATGAGTTTTTCACTCTAAACCAGTGAAAATAAATCCTTTTCTCCCATCCCATTCATAATTTTCACCATATCAATGGGAAATCCCATCTCTCAACCCGTTTTGAAAACTCTATCATTAATATTGGAAATCCCAGTTCTCAGCCTATGCCACATAACTAACCATCATACCATAAAATTGGGGTACTATTGTATCAATAATGTTTATGACATCAACTTCATGCATTCCTCTGACCACCCATGACCCCACCATGTATATCCTCATCCACCACCTGGTACTGCCCCTAGTTGTGTATCACTAAAATCATCATGAACCAACATTAAAGAGAGAGTGGGGGAGAGGGGTAGTCATCCATCTATATCCTCCCCATTATAGATGTTGGAAGAAACACCCTTCCCAAAACATTTGAGTGTCAACATGTAGTACTCAACTTTATGAGAACCATGTTGAAGGCACCGAGCTGATTTCTCTAGTGAAGGAGTTGGATTTGTAAGGTCTGATGACACAGGGGATGTTAAAGTGGTTTAATGATATAATGGGTGCCCATATCACTTCATTAAAGGAACAATGGACACCAAATTTCATTGATGGAGAAAATGGGACTACTATCTCTCTTATTTAAGCCCAAAAATGAGGTTTGAAGCATGACCCACATGGTTGCATGAATTTTTGAATCCTTGACCACCTAGAGACTCTATAATGGACTCATTAAACAGAAAAATAAAATCTAGTGGGATTGGTACTAAAATTCAAATCTAATGGGCTATGGGTGGAAAGGAATGTGATAATTTTCCAAAAACTATATTTAGACTTATTAATTTTCAATTTATGGGGACAAGGTATGTTTAGCCTTTATGAATTTAGGGTATTAAACCCTTGACTATTGTATCATCCCTTATCTATAAATTGCCACCCCTATGAAAGTTGTATGGGAATTCAAGACTATAATGTAGAGGTTATTAATTTTTTCTCTATATTGTGTGAGGATAATTTTGATGTTTTTACTTACTCTTATGCATTATTACCTTGTCAGTCTACATATTAGATCAGTGATCCAAGGTCACAAAGCCCCCAATTCTATTACTCAACCAAAGTGAATTTTTCTGTGGATTTTCATTCAAATCCCACCATTTATTATTCTATATAAGCAATAGGACATGCCCCTTATATCATTGGTAGACTACTTTCATCCACTATTCATACCATCACCCAACACTTATCTTCAAACTACATCCTCCATCCATTGTCCTTTTCCATGAAGATCGATATTCCCTGATCATCTCACATCAGTCTGTATCAGATCACTGGTTGACATAGTAGGCATTTATCCATTCATTTACATTACTTTTATCCATTTACCATCTTATATTTCTATATTATCCACCCATTAAAAAAAACAAAAAACCACTTTTCATTTAAAACCTCCATAATTGGCCTATGTTGTGAAATATTGAAATATTTTACATTGATCCAGTTACTAATCCATCCAATGTTATCATTTCATTCCCTATATGTGATGTTTATCCAAGAAAAAGAAATATCATTCTCTCACATCGTCATTTTATGCTTTTCAAAACTAAGAACATAATTTCTTTGATATATTTAATAAAAATTCTTACACTTTGTTCAAAGTCTTATGCTTTAAAAAACTAGGCACATTTTTTTGAGGATATTGGACAATGAAAAAAGTGTTAAGATACTATTTCTTCTTCACCTCTTCCTAATTCACATAAATATCACTTTCCATTTGTAAAACGTCACATTATCCATCATTTTACTTCCTCATCATATCATATATTGGATCATATTTTTATTAATTTTTATTATCTTACACAATCAAGAAAAACAAACCACACCTTTCAACCCTTTTCACATTTTACCCATTTTTATAACCTCTTTTCAAATAATTATCATTTTATAACCCTTTAACACTGAAACAAGTTTTTTAAATCCATTACCCTACACTATCTTTGTTGGATAAGGATTGGAAGATCACGATATCTAGAAATGAGGTATTATATTTCATAAGAACCAGGGATTAAAACTATGTGTTGAGATTGGAGAGAGATAAACAAAAACAATATTGAGTATGTACCCTTGTGTGTGAGAGTGTGTAAAACTTGTATGTGTGAGGGTGTATCATTTTGTGTGTGAGTGTGTAAATATTTTTGTGTATGTGAGTGTTTATTCTTATGTTTATGAGGATTTACATCTTTTTTGAGTGAGTTCATATCATTTTGTGTGTGAGTGTGTACATCTTGTGTGTGTGTGTGAATCTCGCACGTGTGAGTGTGTATCCTTATGTGTGGGTGTATCTTCACATGTATGGGTATTTGAATTATTATTTTTGTTTTTTCCCTGGGTTTTCTTCTTCTCATGTGGTGTTTTTGTTTCTGTTGCTTATTATGGAAGAAGATCATGGGAAGGGAATTTCTAATGCTAGTGGTAAATGAAGCTGAAGTAAATCTCCCACATCGAAAACATGACATCTCAAAATGAAAGATTAGGTGAGACATTTTGAAAATATTATTGATAGGAATTATTAGGTTCTATATGATATGATTTAGGACTTTGAGAATAAACAGAGCTTGAGGATGATCAATGGTAACCTGTGATGTGCTTGGACACTACACCGCCCCCACATTATGAAGGATGAGATGAAGAACATTGACAATAATTTTTAGGATGTCCCAGAAAGGAGGAGTTTGTTAAAAAAACCTATAGTATTCCTAATGAGACCACATGATTATGACATACTTTTAAGTATTAAGGATAATTTTCAGTTATTTCAAAGAAAAATAGATCCATAATCATACTTAGAGTGAGAGATGTAGATTGAGAAAGTGTTTTTCATGCCATGAATATTATGAGGATAATAATGTCAAAAATTATTCCCTTTAATTTTATAATTACGATTTAATTTGGTGTGATCAAATATATAAGGATAGGGATAAATATGGATCACTCCCCATCAACACTTGGTATGACATGATTTTTTTAACATAGAAGTGATTTGTTCCCCCACACTACCATAGAGATCTCGATAAAAAACATTAATTCCTCACCCAAGGGAGTATGCGTGTTTAATATTACCACAAGAAGATGGAAATTTACATGATTTAAAAAAATATTTAGTAGGATCTTGAGGAATCCATGGTTTGGTTTTTACATTGAATCATTCATGATATTTTTGAAGAATTAGAGATATGCCACCATGTAGAGATACATGATATGATCCACCAAGACACCAAGGTTGAGAGAAAAATAAAAAGGAAGAGAAACATGAGGAAACCCACTATCCCTTTCTATCCATGGATAAATTTGAGGAAGGATATTGGAGAATCATTAAAGTCAAAATAGGTGGTTAATCACAATGTAGACAAGGTAATTATTTCACCTAAGTAACTTACTTTCGAGGCTAACCAAATGAGGAATTGGGATATTCAATGTTTCAAATTTCATAAAAGGGTCACATTTCTAGAAAATTCCGAAACTAGTGAACCATGAAAATAAAAAAGTATGGAGAATGGAAGACCAATGAAGATAAATTAGTGGAGGAATAATAGAAATCCCCTAAAGTTTATAATGGAGGATTTATAAAAGATGGTGATATTTCTGTCACTAGTAGAGTTATAAGAGTAGAAATGCACATCAAAGAGGAGAAGTTAGAAAAACCTTTCCATACATGGTGCGAGATCTATGGGAAGGTATATAGTGTTATTTCTCATGGAGTAAACTATAGAAATTTGTATAGCATCAATTCAGTATAGAGGTTGGGACTTCCAACATTGAAGCATCAACATCCATATTGGATTCAATGGATGAATGATTACATAGAGTTGAAAGAGACCAAATAGGTTAAGGTCTTATTTACTATTGGTAAGTACAATGATTAGGTACTATGTGATTTAGTACCAATGAAGGAATGACACTTACTTAAAGTTGATCCATGTAAGTATGATCAATATGTTACACATGATGGTTTTATAAAATATCATTCTTTTATACATTGAGGGGAACCTATAACCCTCATCCCGATGTCCCTGCAAAGAAAATTTAGAAGATCAAAGTATTATATAGAATAAAAAATGTGTGATGAATAAAAAATATAAAAAATGAAAATAGATAGAATGAGGGAAAAATAGATAATGTGAGACGAAAATAAAATAAGGTCAAAGAAAAATTATGGGTGAAGAAATATTTGAGAGAGGATAAAAGAGTGATGTTGGAAAAAAGAGTGAGGTTAAGGAATCTTTGATTTCTCAAAAAAACCTTTTAGTAATTTTGTATAAAGAGATGATGTATATCACTAATGAATTATCATATACTTTTCCACATGTTTTCAAGTCCTCGGTGCAGGAATTTGATGATGTGTTTCTCAAAGAGTTTCCACATAATTTTCCAACCATTAGTGGTATTGAGAAGTAGATTGACCTCATACCCAGAGCATCCATTCTAAACAGCACAACATACCACACCAACCAGGAAGAGAAAAAAAATTAAATGACAAGGTAAAGATTTGATGGATGTGGGATATAGTATAGATAAAATTATTCCCTATGTGGAACTAGTGATTTTGGTTCCCAAGAAGGATAAAACATAGAGAATGTTCAATTATTATAGTGCCATCAATAAAATCATAGTTAGGCATCGTCGTCATATCCCTAGATTAGATGATATTCTAGATTTGTTAAATGGTTCAACTATTTTCCCAAAAAATTGAATGAATAAGTGGATACCATAAAACTAGGAGATGAGTGGAAAACTATATTTAAGACAACACATGGCCTTTTTGAATGGTTAGTGATGCCCAATGGTCTCACCAGTGTGCCAAACACATTTGTTAGGCTAATGAATAATGTCTTAAATAATATAATGGAAAATTTTTGGTAGTATACATTGATAAAATTTAGGTGTATATTATTATTTTTCATGAATATGCGGATGACTTATGAAAAGTACCAATCTCAATAAGGATGGGAATAAACTTTTGAAACATTAAAAAGGTTGAATTTTTCATCAATGAAATTGTTTTCCTGAGATTTTTTTTAAGTGTTGATGGAGTTTATATAGATATTGAGAAGTTAAAATCCATGAGGTAGTGGAAAAATACCACCTCTGTTGGAAAGGTAAGAATTTTACATGGGCTTTCTAGTTTTAAAGGATATTTGTGATGGACTTCAAAACACTAGAAACACAATTTATTTATTTCAAAAAGAATAGAGTTTTTTTAAAATTGGGGATAAATTAATAGAAGGAGTTCTAGGAACTCAAAGAGAGACTCACACAAACATCTCTTCATTCTATACCTAATTTTGATAAGTCATTTGAAGTTGAATGTGATGTAAACGGAATTTTTATTGGTGTAGTAAATATGTAAGAAGGCAATCCTATTACTTATTTTAGTGAGAAGTTAAATAGACCAACCCTAAATTATGCTTCATCTGATAAAGAGTTGTATTCATTATTTAGAGTACTATAAATGTGACAAATTTTTATTGGGAGTAAATAATTTTGATCCATTCTGATCATGAGGCCCTTAAATACTTTTGAATACAATATAAAGTAAGTATGATACATTATAGATAACTTAATTTCATTGAATCATTTATATATGTGATTACGAATAAAATGGTTGAAGAAAATACTATTTAGATGCTCTTTCATATTGATATTATTATTTATCCTAGATGGATATTAAATTCTATGTGTTTGAAAACATTAAGGATTTATTTTCCACTGATTGTGATTTTGGTTAACCTTGTGATCATTGTAAACATGGGGTTGGTTGGGAAAAGTTCAATTTACATGATGGATTCTTATTTTCGATTGATCAGATTTGTATTCTCAATTTCTGTATATGTTTACTTTTACTAAAGGAGTCATATTTTGATGAGTTAATGGGACATTATAGTGTTGAAAAACATAATGTATTATTATTGAGAAATTTTATTTTCCCATGTTTTCAAGAGATACTGAAAAATTTGTTGGAAAGTGCATTGTATTCCATAAAGTCAAATCTAACATAAACCCACATGGATTATATATTCCTCTCCCTATCCCTAACACCCCTTGTGAGGACATATCAATGGAATTTATTGTGGTTTTACCAAGGAACACTATAGGGATATATTCAATTTTTATTATAGTGGATTGGTTTTCTAAAATGGAACATTTTATTTTTTGTCACAAAATAGATGGTGCCACTAACATTGTAATGATTTTCTTTCAGGAAGTAGTCAAAATATATAGAATTATTATGATGATTTTTTCAGATAGAGAAACAAAATTACTTAGTTAATTTTAGATAACCTTGTACAGATATATGGATATGAAGTTACTATTATCCACTAACTATCATCCTCAAATCGATTGGAAAAATATAGGTGGTGAATACAATACTGTCATCCCATCTACATATAATTGTAAATAAGAATATCAAGAATTGGGCTGAGTGTCTGTGACATGTGGACTTCACATATAACCGAGACAAGAATTCCACGACTCAATATTCTCCATTTTAAATATTTATGGATTTATCCCCATTTCCCCTACTGATTTAGTTCATTTTTATATGTTATAATCAACTAATATGGATGTGAAAGTTTTTGAAGAATTCCTTAAGAAACTCCATGAAATGTAAAGGAAAAATAAAGATCTAATGACCTAGAAATATGATGATAAATCAAGAAATTGTTGAAATAATGTGTTTTTTGAGCCTGGTGAACTAGCCTCGATTTATATAAAAAAAAGAAATATTTCCCAATAATATAAAATCAAAATTAATACCATGAAGATATAGACCTTTCAAATTCTTTGATAATATTAACAACAAATTTTACCAGATAACTTTTCCAAGTGAGTATAGTGTAAGTGATACTTTCAATGTTTACAATATTTCTCCATTTTTGGGTGTAAAGTATGAAGAGTCGAGGTTGAATCATTTTTAATAGGGGGGATGATGAGAACCATGTCAAAGGAACTAATTAAATTTTATAGGTGGAGGCATTAGATTATCAAGGCCTGATAAGTTAAGGGAGATTAAAGAGGATGAATGCTATAATAGATGTCTATCAAGATTTATTAAATGCACAATGGATCTCACATTGCATGAATCGAGTAAATGGGTCTATTATATCTCTTATTTAATCCCAAACATGATATTTTCATCTTTGGCTAAATGGTTGCATGAATTTTGGAATCCTTTCCCACATCAGGATTTTAGAAGGACATCTTTGGACACCAAAGTCAAATCTAATGGGCTAGATACTCAATGTAAAATCCATTGTGATATGGGTGGAAAATAATGACGTACTTTTCCGAATACACTTTCTTAGACTTTATATTTTTTTACATTAAGTGGATTGGGTAGTTTTAACGATTAAGAGTTTAGGGTATTAGACCGTTGACTATTGAATCACCCCTTTGATATAAATAGACACCCCATGGAACTTGTATGGGCATTAAATATTGTAATAAATATATTATTCTTTATTTCTCCCCATTGTGTGAGTATTGTTCTTATTTTTTCCTTGATCTTGTGAATTATTGCCTAGTTGGTATTAATATTAGATTAGTGATCCAATGTCACAATGCCCCTAATTCCATGCCTCATCCCAAGTAAATTGTGTGTGGATTGGTCATCACATACCTCTATTGAGTGTGTTATATATGTAGTAGTTTATGATCCTTATAGAATTGGTTGACCACTTCCATCCGCTATCCATACCCATCACTCTACCCTTAGCCCCAAACAACATCCTTCTTCCACTACCTTGCGCCATGATGATCGGGACACCCCGAGTATCTCACATCATGACTCAGGTGGGGTGTTTAAAGAAACATAAGAACATAATATATAATAATCTCAGACACAATCACATACCTAAGGGCTCATACTAACTCATCATAAGATTGCGATAACCAATATGGTGTTTCCTATACCACTTCAGTATTCGATACCACTAATGAAACATAACAAATATCAATCAAGAATCACATACGGGACACATCGCATGTTATATTTTAAATTTACCTTCATATAAATCCATTTTTATTAGTATAATTTCATCCTATAACAATTCAAATTATTCAAAATGAGTATCATTCTCTTTCTTCCATACTAATACCAGGAATCAACCACATCAATCCTTACATTACAAATCCACCAAGCTTCAACAACCAAGGCCACCAAGCCACAACAACCAAAGTCACCAAGAAATAACAACCAACCATGGAAACTAATCCAAAACAAAAAACCAAGCCATGTGACCGAAAACAATATAACAAACATCGGGAAAGCACATAAATCTTCATCTTTTATAATTAATGGATTTAAATATTTAACCAATTTAAGGGAATTTCCAATCAATCCATCACAACAAGGTGTAACATGGTTATTAACAATAAAATATACATTAATAAAAGATATAACATCATGTGGTTCACATAATTACCATCCAATTTATTTAGTCAGATCATTGTCATTTATTAGGCCAATTCATACCATTCACCCAATAGAAAGAATTTTTTATAGTTTCAAAATTTCTTATAAGGAAAAAGAGAACTCAAATCCTCTACCTCAATTCTGATTCCACAAGGAATCAACTCACAATAAATAAAGGTAAATAAACAAATAATTTTGATGGAAAAACCACTTGACCATATGAATAACTGACCATCTTCAATAATAACTCTAAAATAGAGGTTTCTCACTAAAAAAACCTTCAATAGAAAGAAGAACGAGTAGAATGAAGATAAAGTATAATAACGTGATACCTCGAGGGAAGGAACTTTGATTTGGACAAACCAAGGGGTTAGAATATCCAAAGGAAATGAAGAGAGGACGGAGGAAGGGGTTGAGGTCAAATAAGTGTAAAAGGAATAGAAAATAATTTAATCCAAATGTGTTCAGGTGTCTTATTTAAAGAGAAATATCCTGTGGCCTTCACCATGACATTGTGATGTGTGACCATGTTGTAGTAGCCTTAGGTCAAATGCGGACCCAACTCTCTATGAGAGATCCCCAAATCTATAGAATTTTAAAACACCTTAAAAACCATTTTTACTAGCACCACACTACAAACCATGGAGTGGTGTAAATACCAAATATGAGTAAACTCATGACACTATGTACCATGAAATGGTGATATCTTTTCTTCACTATATCTCATAGGAGCACCTCTAAGGCACCACATTTTCCACCACGCCCTCATAGGGAAATTTTATAGAGCCTATTTTACACAAAGAGACCCCAATAACAACACACCCACCAAAACAACCATACAAGCTATATCATTAGATGTGGTTCTCTAAGCACCAAAAACCACCAAAAAATGAAAAAAACACATTAAAATCCAATTTAACAACAAAACAGCCACCCCCACACCGACTACCATGCTGTGGTGTACCCTTAAATGAAAAAAAACAAATTAGAGCTCCGAAAATGATACCAGACTCTCTAATGAGACCTCCAAGCCATGAAAAAATATAAATAAAAGGCCAAATAAAATTCAGTCTATTCTATGAGCATCCCACCGCCATTGAAGTCCCATGTTGTCACCATTTTGAATATCAAGGTAGCCATGACATTTAATATTTCTCCTTCCACTTGTATGAGTCGACACGTGAAAAAAAAAACTTCACCATTCCGGACATGTAAATCAGGGATATTTTTCCTATAATGGCTGGTAAGGATCTATACATTTAAATGTTATAAAAAGGAATTGTCAATAATATACAAGAAACTTCTCAAGAAAATTAATTGAATCACCATAAAAAAGAAAATAATTTATATATTTAATCCAAAATCATTATTTCTATTCCTAGTGAAGCAAAAAACCAATGAAAACAATATAGAATGATGAGGAGACTAATATTGATCATACATTTTAAATTTTGAAGAACACTCATCTTAGTTTTTATAATATTATTTTAAATTTTTTTTAAGGAGAATTATTACATCTAATTTATGTATTTTTTTTACACTTAACTATATTATAAAAATATTATAGGAAATAAATATAACCCTTTGTGCATATTCGTTGGGTGTTCGTTGATTGTTAAGTCTTATTGTAATATAACAAATGGATTGATAATAGTATTTGGTCTAAACACTTACTTCAAATAGCTTAGGGTTGGTGATGAGTTTAAAAAGAGTTTAGTGTGGATAAAAATAATCCTAAACAACTATATACCTTTTTATATTAAAATCTTATTTATTTCATTAAACATTAAAAAAATATATTTAATTGTTTTTAATATTTTTTTAGTATTATGATTTAATTTATAACTAAATGAAGTAATAAAATTCTCAATCCATATATTACATAATAATTTTTTTTTAAATAAAATCATATTACATTAAAATTAATAACAGAAAGAAATGATATAATGATATAATAAATAATAAAGTAATGAGAAATAATTATTTTCATTGTTTTAAATAATCATTAATTATTATACATTGATATAATCTCATTATATTTTGTCCTCGTGATGTCATGCGCCCTCTGACGCTTCACTCCATATTCATCCCCTCTGGTCATTATGTTCCTCATTTTCATCATAGTGTGTTCTCTTCCATTTCCTATTTTCCCAAATTAATTTAATTAATTCCCAATGATTCCTTCTTCATGTTATTATTTCTTGTTACATTTTTTATCAATGCTAAGGTATATATATACTATTTATCTTATCTAATTTCTTTAATATTATTTAATCACTCAAATATTCTATCATGATTAGTTCAGGTATGTTCCTTAGTGGTTCATTAAGTGAGATTCATATATGCATGTGTGTATTGTTTATTGGATATTTGTTTATACAAGGGGTTTCCCAGAGTCTAGTCCTTTTTTCTGATTAATAGTTACAATTGTTTTGAAACTATTTATAACACCCTTTCCAGGTTCATTAAACTACAGTTATTGGTTTATGTGTTGTGAAGATTATTAAAATCCTTTAGATTTAGAAAAACATACTAGAAATGAGGGTTTATATTCATATTTTTTGGGTCCCATTTTTATCCATTATATCCCATGGACACACGCACAAAAAAAACACATGTATGAATATATATATATATATATATATATATATATGACCCTAATTTCAATCCATGAATATAAATACATGAGATTATTATCCTCCACATTGTATTTTGGGTTTTAGTTTTTTTTACTATCAGGTGGTGGTATATAATTTAGTTTACTTCCATTAATGGTTAATTTTTATTCTCCATGGGATTTTGTGAAATTTTTTCATTACATTTTAATGAAAACCAAGCCTAATATCATTTGTATCACTTATTTTAAATTTCCGTTTTTAATGAAAAGAAACTTTTAACTAATGATCATGATGGTGAATACTGGATATCAATTTTTAATGTAACTATAAAATACTGACATGATTATATAATCATGTGATAAATTGATTTTTAGATAGTGGAGATAAAGATAAAGCTGAAGTAATAGAGAAATAATATATTGAAATATCCAAGAGTGTATTTAATTAATATCATTATATAATGCATATTATGTTTAGTTCATGGTGGAACTTATCTCATAATGTAGTTCTATGATATTTCCTATGATTATGTGGAAATATTTTAGGGGGTTGTAAAATGGGACCGAAATTAATAATAAGTTCTTGGAAAAAATCTTTTTGAATTCATGGAATATAACACCAAACAAGTAATAAATATTTCAATTAATAGATGATGAGAATAATGATCAATTATATTATGTATTTAATTTTTTTACCAACTAACCCATGGGTTGAATCCCCTTATATTGTTTGGATGACTAAATAATATAGTATACCTACAAGGTGATTTTATTTTTCCATGAAGCATAAATCTATTGAAATATGCTAATTTATAGACATGTTTAATACATTAATGGTTGTTTATAAATAATTTGTATGGTACAAGCTGCACAACATGAACTAGATAAGTTTCTTAATGAAAATACAATAGTTTTGGCTAGTTGTGTGTTTTATATCACACTTGAAGCCTTAAAACCTGATGTTGGTTCAAGAATTTATGAAACCAAGGTTGTTCTTCTTGTGGGAAGGCCTCATGTTCTGGCAGAATTTTGGAAGAAGGCTTTACCAGACCATTGAATAAACACATAATTGGGATTATGGGTTGAGTCTAATTTTTTTCACACCCTTATTATTTTTATTAACATTATTTTGTATTATGAATGTGTGGTATTTTTTTCTATCTTATAAATTTATTTGGGTACCTTCCATATTCATTGTGAGTTTGAATTTTAATTTCTAATAGTACATGAAGTGTTTATTAAAAAAATGAAAACCATTTGTCATTAATTTGAAACGAAACATTAGTTAGAATTGGTTAGGGAGGGTTAGGCCCTGTGTGGGATGGTGTTTACAATAAAAAAATTATTTAAATTTTAAATTTGGATTAGAATAATTTTATGAAATTAATATAATTACCATTATGGAAAATAATTTCATGACACATGACTAAATTTCATTATTACTCATGTTTTAATTAGATTAGGTTTCCTTCTTCATTTCACAACCATTTGTTTTATATTTCTATATTATGAAATTAGGACAACTATATATATATATATATTATTATAATATATTTTTTAAAATAATTTGAATTCTTTTTGAAAAAAGAATTTACATGTTTTTCTTTTTTATTGTGATTCTTCAATTTTGATCATAAAATTAATCATTTGTAATTTTTAAATTTTAATGAAACAACTAAAAAAAATGGTTTGCATCATTATTTTTATGTATAAAAATAAATATTCATTTTTAATTCACAAAAATAATGTGTTGTATCAATTCCTTAAGGTTGAAATATATTTAAATTTAAACTCCATTAGAACTTAAATATAATTACACTTAAAATACTTTACTTTACTACCCCACAGAAAATATAATGTATATAAATTTGTGTCTTACCTGTGGTGGTGAGTTATGGTGGTCCTAGTTTCAATCCATTTCATTTGTAGCTTTCTTACCCTAGTACCCCCACCCATGGACAAACTATATCATATAAAGTTTGTGCCATTGTGGTGTTTATTTAAATATTCATGCATGGAAATTCAATACTTATTAGGTTAATCTATTTCTGGTTTTTTTATTTTCTTCATTAAATGTTGAGGATAAAAAAATTTAATTGGTTTCTAACTCCGAATTTCTTAACTGAAAAAATTATCTATTAGAATTAAAATATATATAAAATAGTTGGAAGAAATTTTAGTTAAATACAATGAATAAGTTCTGAGTTGATGGTTTGATAAGAAGAAATTACACTTATTTAATTTTCGATAGTTCAATTTACATAAAACAAATGTTAATATGTTGTGGGTATGAAGAAAGAACAATTTTCATCTATGAACCATTAAAAGGTATGATACTCTGCTAATATGTGTAGCGGAACGTGAGTCAAATCATCAATGATTATAATATTTTTTAAAGACTATTATTTCTGATTTGTCATTTTAATGGAGGGTTTGTTTATAGAGTGTAGATGAAATGAATAATTTATGATGATTTACTAAAAAATTTAATAATTATTGGGATGATTTCATCATTAGAGAGTTATGTTTTTGATATCCCTGAGTTTTTCCAAAACATTTTATTAAATTAACATCAACTTCACGAGGTGATTTTTATCCAAACTCCCAATTTCTTTGATTGAATCCAAGAATTAACTAAGAATTTAATCATTATCAAATATCAATGATGGATGGTTAAAAATTTCATGATCTAATGTGCATTTTTTGTCCCAATAATCCATGGATTCCCCGTATCAAACAAATGATGTTGTTAATCCATAACATATTTTGATTGACATACACAATATTAATTAAAATAATATTAAATGAGAAAAATCTCTCAATCAACTAACATCCCAAAATTATGACTCAACCCAATGAGATATTTACAAATCCAATTGGTTGGTTAATAGTATGGTTAAATTTTTTTTGGGTTATGACTTAAAATAATAAGAAAATTAACGATACAAGGAAAGTGTTTTGCGTTGAACACACACATGAATGGTGAAGGGAGTAAACACAGAATTTTGATGGGATACAAATAAAAAAAAGGATAGAGATTTCAACTTACATTAAACTGTTTTATAACCATTAATATTTCAATATATAATGTGGATTAGAATTAGTGATGATTATGAAGAAACATTCATTAATGTTTAAGTAAAAAGAAAATAAACATACATGATTACAAATAAAAACAAAGAAAAACAAAATTTAAAATAAATGTGGAGGAGAGGCATCTATTATTGAAACAAGATTAATTAAATTCCTTCCAAGGCCTATAAAAGTTTATGTTCATTCAAAATTTCCTCCTTAAGAGTTGAACGTCCAACTCCCTTGTATGAAGAGGAGGGGGATGAATTTACATCCAAATGTGGTGGATTATCTTCCTTCCTGAACTACCCCTCATGTTTTTCAACCATTTCATCTTTTAGTAATAATAATATGGAGAAATATAATTCTTAAATGTTGTAAATATGTATTATTAAATTAAAACCTCTAAATTTTTCATATATTGTACTTTTTTAGTAAAATTTAAGTATGTTTTTCCAAATAATGCATTGTTGTCCAATTTTGAGTCTAGTTTTTTCATGGTTTAAATGTGAATGCATTTATTTCTATGAATATGCAATAAAATCTAAACCATTTATTATAAAATGTTTTTACTGTACATATTTAATTTATCCCCAAAAAACTTCAGCTCATGTAGTCAATTTGATTGGGACGAATTTCATGAATGGTGGGATGTTTTCAAATCATGTACAAAATTCTTAGTTATAATTTCATACATAAATTGGACCCCTTTTTGGAAATATTTGGACAATTAAATTTTTATAAAATATGGGATATGATATTATGGAACATATTGAACGTTTTAATCAAATTTTGGTTTTTAGATTATTCCAAAACATCCAACCATCATGGATGGCATAGATTTTGTGCGTCTTCTTGTGTGGTTAATATGACCCTTTATATAGATTAATTGTCAAATATCCAGCTGAATTATTTTTATTAAAATGAATTATGAAACCTAAAAATCAATAATCACATAATTTTTATGATTTGGGTGATAGTTATAATTAAAATTGTAAACTAACTTGAATCTGGATTACTTCAAATAATGCAATAATATTATATTTAATATTAAAACATGGGTATTTCTCACCAACTATGAATTTTTCCATGAAAATATGTAAATATTATTAGATGAAAATTTATGAATAAATGAATAAAATCAGGGTAATAATATCACAATTTTAATATATTTATTATTTTGAATGAAAATGCATGGTTTTCATTGTAATGTAGCCCATTTCACCCACATCGATGTAAATTATGTTTTAAAATGATGGATTAGAGAAAGTGGATACAATTCAAAAGTTCTTGAAACCATTTTATAACATCACACATATTTTACACTACTAGTAATTCAACAAATTTATTTCAAGGGGTTTTGAAAATTTATAAAATCATAATGAAGAAATCCTACCTATTTCACTGTAGATATTATTACGATCTTGATGAGAAAATAAAAATATATTGGAATGATTATATTTATATAATGACAATAGTTGTTGTTTTAGATCCAAGGATTAATCTAATATTTGTCGAATAAAACTTAAGTGAAATATATGATGCAATTGATATGTATTTTCATGTTGATAATGTTAGACTCTATTCTAGTTTTATGGGTATTATAGATATAAATACATTACTCACATTGGAAAATATTGATATAATGATAATAGATTTATTAGAAAGCATTACATGGATTTTTCTAATGAATACGACAAATTATAAAGTAAATTTTTTTAGACAATAAAAATTTATATTATTAGGATTATTTAAGAGAAAATAAATTTGATATATGAGTTAATATATAAATTTTATATTTTTTAGAGTAAAATTTTTATAAGATGGCCTCAATTTTTAGTTGAGAATCATGCACCGTCTTCACCCACTGGGAAAAAGGTTACCAAAAACACATTTGAAAACTTAGGTTCATAAAGGAATTATTTCGAACATCAATTTATCAATCCTAAGAAGAAATAATCACATTAATCACCAAATTTATTCACAAAACTCTATCACTTACCACTCACAAAACATTTAAGAAAACATAAGAGAGAATATAAGAAAGTAAAGAAAAAATATGATTTTCATGGTTTAGATTATAAGTCCTACATCCACTAAAGAAGCACTATGTCCTTTCAATTCATCATAAATACCAAATAATTTTACCATGAACGTGATTTGGAAACAACATAGATCAATAAAATCAATGATTTTAAAACACATAAACATGTGGTCCGACCCTCCTTTTATAGTGGGTTCCAACCAATCAACTAGTTGCATCAAAATCCTACTTCCATGGTAGTCCATATATTGGGTTTAGTGTCCATAGATTCCTTATTGTAATCCCCTTCGTGATTGTTCGTATTTGGTAAATCAAACACATCACTTCCATCCAAACATCTGACTTTGGGCTGAGTCCTCCTTCCAGTGATTTCAAGACAAGACTGTACAAATCCCATCCTAATATTCCTATATTCCAATAATTATATCAAACGTCTAAAGTATCTTTCTTTTACTCCCTTCATCAGACTAAGACTATCTTCAAAATCCAATAATTATAGTCGACTGAATTTGGGACTTGGAGAGGATTTAAAATCCAAACACTTCCAATTTTTCTTCCAATTTTTTATCCATTATAGTTTCACGAATGGCTCATAATTCAATTTTTAATTTGGAAAATACAATGTTTAACCATTTCAATGCATCCAATTTATACAACCATTCAAAATTTGGTATGTTTAGGAGAATGTTATCATGTAAAAGGCTTTAAATCATTGATTTTTATTTTTTGATAGGTATAACGCCCAAACCTTAAACCTTACTTAATCATGAGTTATTAAAAGATTACACATTGAGGATCTTTTCAGGTTTAGAGTTTTAGAGAATTAGATCATGAAACTTGCATTACATTCCACATTTAAACAAAGTGGTTACATAAAAGACAGTATTCATTCATCCCATCAACAGAAACATGTTGAAAATAAAACATGGATTCATTCTTGACACATCCTTGACAGTATCATCACATCATTTACCTTTCCCTTGACCTGTGAAAAACATTTAAAAAACATGGAATGAGCATAAAAATCTTAGTAAGGGTTATAAAAATATGGAAAGGAAACATGAGTTCATATATACATAAGAATGAAATCATACTTTACCCATAAAACATAGGAACTTTAACATACCTCATCAAATCATGAATAAATCATAGAAGTCATAAGATATAAAAGTAATTTGAGGCATTCATAACATTCTTACGTAGGGATTAACCCTCTTGGTTACGTTTGGAATACCCATCACAGTATATTCCCTAAATCTCTTCGGAGAAACCTTAACGTTTCACTCCTTCACGTTACCCAATGCATTGGAGAGATATATCAGGCTCACCCGCCCTTAGTTTTTCACGGAACCACCCGTCTTCATAATAATGCCCAAGAACCTCAACATAATCGTATCACATAAAACATGCATAAAGGAAATATAACATTTCCACCTTTCAATCACAAGATATCAATAAAACATATTGATATAAAAACATTATGAAAACCATTTTCAATACCAAGATAAAAGAAAAGTAAAACATGGTATTTATTTTTCTTTTAAAAAGAAGGTATGGCTTATAGAGGAAGCCGAAACTCAAATAATGGTCACGGCGGCGGAGAAGTCGTTGTCGCCGCATACGTACGACAAAAACATTCCCTTTTGTCGTTTAGTAAACGCTTCGTATAAGAAAGATTCCTTTTAAATAAAATTAAAAGTCAAATGGTTTTATACACCGTATAAAAGAAGGTTGTGTATAAAACAAAATATTCCTTAATGAAAGGAGTTTGAGACGAAGTCCCATACAAAGACGATATACTTGGTTTAAGGATAAATCAATTACATAATTATGCGTGACAAATGAATACACCAAATATAAGTGGATATTAAGTGTAAAATAATCAATGGCCATTCACACATATTCTAAGGATGACATATTCAATAACTACATGTTGATCCCCAAGAAATCAAAATTGGGTTAAGAAGTTCCCTTGACAGCCTAACAGCGTCACATCAAAATGAGTTGATGAGAGATAAAAAGTGTATCTCATCACTTGGACATAAAATTTACATCAATAAGGATACATGAGAAGATATCCCAACATAACAATATGTAAATTAAAATACCCAATAAAAGAAGTCTTTTAAAAAAGGGGAGGGTGAAAGGTTCCCTTACCGACTTGGGTAACTTTCAAAACATACACCCCATGAAAGATGGACAATAAATCATTGATGTAAATAGTCATAAATGAAAGTATATTACACAAAGAGTAGAATAATGGGAAGTACATAAACCACTCAATGGAAATTGTGGCAAATGTAGCATAAATCTCACGAGAATAAAAGTGAGATGAAAATTCCCTTACGAAAACTCGGCAGCCTAACGGCTTCACATAAAACTTACAAAAAAGGATTGATGAGATCAAATAGGGTATCTCATCATATTATCATAATGTTTATAGAAAGATGAATATAAAAGAACATCCCCTAGAATAATAATTAGGAGCTTAAAATAAGTGACATAAAGGAGAGTACTTAAAAAGAAAGAGAGATGTTAGATCTCTTATGAAAATTCGGCAGCCTAACGGCGCCACTCGAAACTTCCAAAATGGATTGATGAGAGAGAATAGGGTCTCTCATCATATGAACATAAAAATTACAGTAAGATTAATATAAAAGAACATCCCAATAACAAGAAAGATGAGCTTAGAAGGAATGCCATAAATGAGTGTACTTAAAAAGAAAGAGAGGAGTAGGATCCCTTACCTCAAGTCCAACTTGTCTTGTTCGTTTCTTTATATTCCTGAATAATAAAATTTGTTCAATTAATAATTGCCTAATTACCTCCTTTATAGATTATTATTCAGTTCATATAGAATATTATAATGTTATAATAATTGTTTAATAATGTTAGTTCATGTCAGACGTTTTTGTCGATGTTTGGTACATGAGTCAAAAATGAACTTGTTTGAAAAAAGATTGCCCATGTAGTTATAAGTAAATAATTTCCAGAATAGTATTAATGATTAAAATATCATATATATCCAGTAAATATTAATTTCATACTATTCCATATCATTTGGAGATAAATAACGAAAAACACCGGTCATGGAGACGGTAGGCCGTACGTACGCATGAACGCTACTTTCATTTTTTGTCATATTAATGGAATTAAAACAAAATGAGAGATATATATATATTTTATAATTCCAGAATGATATCCATAATTTTAATGTAATATATTACATATATAACCATTATATATATGTACTTATAATATTACATATCATTTTGAGATAAGAAATGAAATGTACCGTTCATGGAGACGGTAAGCCGTACGTACGCATGAATGCTACTTCAATTTCTATTTCATATTTAATGGAATTAAATCATAATGATACATAATAGTATTTTAATTAAATTATGGTATCATATATAATATCAATATATATATCCTTTATACGTACCACATATGGTATTAACGAATCAAATCACTTTGAGGGGGCGGCAGTCCGCATTTCCTTAAATAAAGATATCGCGTTTACCCATAATGGAAACCATAAAGGTATGCCCAAAATGAAAAATACAGAAGCTTAAGTAAAACATAAACATATTATATATCACATATAAATATAGTGTCATCTTAATGGCCACCATTGAAGGTGTTAAAATAATGTTGAACATTCATCGTTTCGGGAGGCCGAAATTCGCCATCCACAGAAACAGTATGTCCTTTAACCATTAGATGTAGGTGTGTAAAAGTGTAGCTCGAATACATCTTATAACAACATACTATTATATTGATGATATTGGATTTGTTACAAAATAAATGAATAAAAATAGTTTAGGGTGTTGGAGAAGCAATATAAAACAAAAGGAATCAAGTGAAGACATTACCTTAAAATCGGGTAACTCCATTTGGTTTGAGCTCAAAGGCTTCCTTGGGAAGACTTCTTCCCAAAGTGAGGCTTAAAGGAGTAATAGAGGGATGTGGAGAGTCAAAATGGATAGAGGTTGGCCGAGACAAAAGCTTTGGGAGTGTGGGTAAGGAGGTAGAGGTGGGGGCGTTTTATAAGAGGAGAGGAGGGGCACTCTTGGAAGGTAAAGAAAAGTCAATTTATTTTAAAATGGTATTCGGATTTTAGAGGTCCCACATTGATGTGTTTCGAGGATAAGGTAATAAGGGTTTTCAATCCACTCATCCAATAGGTTTTATACATGTTTAGGTCTTATATATTACATTATCTTTCCATTTTATTTAAATCGTTAAATAATGAGGTCATCGATGCATCATCATTATGTCATAAATAATTTAATTTATTTAATGTATAAAAATTATAAAAAAATACTATGATACAGGAAATCTTCTTATCTTTCCAATGAATATTTATAGTCAAAAATATGATTTTTATAACCCCAGTTAAAAATTATTTTAATAAAACATTTCATGTTTGTCTCATTTTTACTTTAACTTTAAATAAAAAGATATTAATGTCATTTTCCAACCAAAGTGGCTTCATGGGGTCCCCAAGTTGACCCATGGGTTGTCTTGGTCGGACATGACACATACAATAAGGTTAGGACATGTGTCATGTTCATAAAACATTATTTTTACCTTAAACCACACTAATTACTTCTAATCGCGATTAAAAATTTTATAAGTTACTATTCACCAAAAAATTATTTTTATCCCATTGAACCACATTTTACTTCTTAATTACAACCATGTATGTCGGATTTTTGAAATTCAAAACACAAAGATGGCAAAATTTCATTTAAAAGGAAAAATCAGTTTTTATAAGTACCACTTAGTGGTTTCACTATTCATAAAAAATTGAGGTTTTTCAGAAAAATCCCAAAAATTCACCCTTGGATATATTTGATATTCCGAATTAAAAAATGAAATCTATTTTAAAAAAATAAAAACATATAAGACAAATTAATTAATTTAATAATTAATTCCCGCTGTCAGATCAAATAGCGTGTTTTTATGAAACAATAAGTATCAAAAGATTGACACTAGTTTAAGTCTGATTTCAAAGTGAAATTAATTCCAAAAACCACTATTGGATTTAATGGTAAAAAAATATTCTAATTTCACTTTAAAACCAATTCAAAAGATTATCTAATCATATAAATAAATTAGATTAAAAAGAGATTTTGAATTAAAATACAACATTTTACACTATTCATTTAAAAAAATGATCTTTATCGGAAAGATACCAAAAATTTACACAAAGTAAATTTTGATGTCCCAATTCATAAGAAGAGTATTATTTGGTCCAAAAGGATGTATAAGAGTGAACAAAACTATATTTAATGATAGTTCTCCATCAAAAGGTGATAAGTGAACTGTAACACCCGAGACTTTTATGTTATATAAATCATCAAAGGAATCTTTTTCTATACAACACTTGCTTGGCTTGCTTTACACGCAATCGCGACCTTCCTCGATAGCTTGCGTCGTACGCAATACCGAGTTTCACTAAACAACTTTATGCTATTAAAACTAGCCGTTATGAATAGTAATAACCACTTTTTGGAATTTTATAAATTTTATTTTTCAAAATGGACTTCATTTTTGGACTCAGAATATCGAAATTAGCCTAGGGTGAAATTTTGGTATTTTTCTGAAAACTTTCAATTTTTGATGAATAGTGAAACCACTAAGTGGTAGGTTAAAAACTGAATTTTGCATAAAACTTAATTTTACCGCTTCTGTGATTGGAATTTCGAAAATCCGAGAGACACGGTTAATATCAAGGACTAAAATGTGGTTCAATGAGATGAAAATAATTTTTTGGTGAATAGTAACTTTTTACTTTTTTTACCGCGGTTAATAGTAAATAGGGTAACTAAGGGTAAATATGATATTAATATTACCCTAACACATGTCCTAATTCTATTGGACAAGTGTAATTCGACCAAAAACAAACTTAGGAATAAAATATGACCATTTAGGCCCACTTGGATTAGATTAGGACATTTATTATTAATTTATTTAAAGAAGGGTTAAAATAGTTAAAATCAAAGTTTAATAAGTAAATCATTTTTAATATGGGGTTATGCATAAGATAAATTCAATTGTAAATATTCATTAGAAATCTAAAAAGATTTCCTACATGATGATATTTTATTTGTAATTTTTAGACATCAAATAATGTAATTTATTTATGACACAAAGATGATGCAGTAATTATCTTATTAATGAAATATTGACATAATTGATGTTATAAACACCAAAATAAATGTAATTTGAGACTTTTTATGAATTCAACTAATTTTATAGGTTACTATGATATATTAATGTTGATTTAATCAACTTTGTTCGAACATATAATTCTTTTATGACTTTCACAAAAATCATATATCAAATAGTGTCAAAATTGACACAAAATAGTTTTTAAATCAAATATTATATTATTAATTGTTATTTTATTCCTAAAAATCTAAGGATCGGCCAAATGACTTAGATAAGGATATATATTTTAATAATAAACAATTTGGGGTTCGTTTGGCATGTTATAGTAAGTGTATTAACCATATAGTGAAAGAAAACAAAAAAGACATGGTAAAAGTTAAATTATTTAACTTAGAGTTAAATCTAATTGATAAGGTTAAAATAATACCCTAAACTTGTCTAAATCCTATTGGTTGATAGTATTTCGACCCTTCCCCACTTTATCTTCGAAATAAGACCCTTTGGAACCATTATAAACCGATTTTGACTTTAATATAAAATAATATTTTGAGATATTCCTAAGGTGCCCCTCTCCTCCCTTATAAAAGGGCACCTCCTCCCCCTCCTCCTCACACCAAATTGATCACTCAAGCTCGGCCAACCCCTGCCATTTTCTCCTCTCCACTTCCCTAGAATAATCCTAGAGGTCTTGGTCTTCTCCAAAGACCAATCTTAGTTCCTTAAGTGGAGGATTCAAAGAAGCGTTCCAAAGAAGAGGTAATATCCATTACCGATCTTTTCAATTTCTTTCTTCTTCAACTTCTTCTTCTTTAGTTGTTTCATGATAAAGTAATAACATCAGTATTACTTACATACTGATATGTTATTATAAATATGAAACAACCCTAATTCACTTTCAATCCATCCTACGGAAAAATGAAATCACCACGCGTGCGTACGTACGGAATACCGTCTCCACGCCGTGGTGTAATCTATTTTCCACCATCACCTTACAAGGATGGGTATAATGGTGTAATGAGTAACTACATATGATTATTATGAAGTAATATTGATACTGAAATAATATATATATACTCCAATACAATTCCACGATCATAGGAACGATATCATCACTCGTGCGTACGTACGGAATACCGTCTCCACGATGTGATGCGACTCGTTCTACATGATCTTCATTTCATAATGATTATATAAATGAATTGAATGAATTAATATGGTATATACTACACTAATACCATTCTGGAAATTAATTATCTATAACCTAAAGATAAGAATAAGAATTTATTCGACAAAACACGCATAAGAACAAAAAGTTATAAAGACCCGAGTAACAAGTTACAATGAAATATTACTAACAAGAAGCTAATAATATGACCATATATGATATCATATAAATATGTATGATTCTGGAATAAGTCAATAACATTATTTAAACCATTATACAGGAGCTTCGGACACGTACAAAGCTAATCGGACCTAAGGTAAGGGAAAATATCACAATCTCACTTTTATCCGAGATTGTTTTTACTTTGGTAACTACTGGGGTGTATTTTATCATCCACATCCATGTTCCCTCGATATGTAATATTATTTCCTTCCTTCTACAATAGTTTATATCCAATTTTACCCTTCGGTAAGTTTTTTGTAAAAGATATGAAAGGAATCTTTTGTCGTTTTTCGTACGAGGTACTTTTTGACTTTTCCGACAAAAGTTAGAAGAATGTTTTTTTTAACTTATACGGCTTGAATGGATTTTTAAAACATTATTTCCAAGAAGCTTCCTTTACAAGTTTTAAGTTTATTTTTAATCAAATTCTTTTATTTTAAAGTTGTATGACATGTTATGAAAGGAAAAATGTTTTTGAAGAAGAAAGGATATTTTCCTCAAGAATAAAGTTCAAGTGTTTTATCAAAATTATTTTCCATCTAAGATAATGAAGGGTTCTGTTTTTATCCCTATTATTACATTGATTTGATCATGTTGTGATGGAATTATTTTTATGAATTCCATTATCTTATATGAATTGATTTATGATGTCATGATGTTTCAAGAATCCCATTTTTGTTACATGTGTTATGCGATGATGTATGTTTTATGATTATGTGGCACACATAAGAAAGGATTCATTATAAGATGGGTGGGACCTATATCTCCCTCCAATGCATTGGGTAAAGATTTTATATCTCATGAGATAGACATGGCTGGAACGGAAGGTTATTTCGGTTCAGTGATACAAGACTGAAACGAGGAGTGAACTCGGTTCAGAAAGGGACTTTGTCCACTAAGATAGTCTTGGCAATGAGTCATGACTAACAAGAAATGATTTTCCATGATTATGTGTGCATTCCACAAAGTTTCATGTTTTATGTTATGATTATGGGGATCTCATTTTCACTTCTATGATTTATTCCATGTTAAGATATTATGATCTCTTTTGCAGGTTTTGATTTTCAAAAAGATATGATATGATTTTTATTTCCTTTATTTGCCCTTGCTGAGCATTTGAGCTCACCCTTTTATGTTTTCTTTTCCCCAGGTCAGGAAGATGGATATTAAGTAGAATATGCTAAAAGGGACCCTAGATATGATGAAATAAATGGGAGACACTGTAGAAGATTTATGAACCAGTTGTTTATGTTTCCCAGTTTCTAAAGACACTATACCTATACGGTCCTTTGTGGTTTTGTCATATGTTGTAATAAGTGTGCTTCAATTTTGAAGTATTAACAATGTATGTAAAGTATGGGTCGTTATAGTTGGTATCAGAGGAAAGGTATAGTCAACCTTTGGAAACTAGGATGTGAAAGCCTTAGTAAGAACCCTAAGGATAAGTCTAAGCATAGTACACAATCTTAGTGTTTTAGAAATGGCCTTGAATAACCTAGGATAAGACCATAAGCATGAAAATTTTATTCTTGAATTATGTGGTTTCCTATTATAATTAGTGTTGCTCACACTATTCTTCTTGGTTTTAGTCAATGGCTGGAACCCGAAGGAACCGTGTTAATGCGGAATGCGATGGGCAATGCAATGATTGTCCCCCTGAGCAACCAAACGATATGGGAGCTGGAATGCAAAATCTTGTAGCCATGCTCACACAACTTTCTCAAGCTATGAATCATGCAGGATTTCCAAACGAGCAAAGGAGGGAGCAACATTCTGTTTAATCCTTCATGAGGCAGCGTCCACCTTCTTTCAGCGGGTCTACTGATCCATTAGTTGCTGAACAATGGATTAGTACTACTGAAAAGATATTTTCAGTTCTTCAATGTTCTGAACATGATAAAGTCATCCTAGCAGTGTATCGTTTGGAAGGAGATGCTGATCAATGGTGGAATCTTGTTAAGAATACGAGGCAAAGGGATGAAATTGAGTCTATGGAATGGGACGAGTTCAAGAACTTATTTTTCAATAAGTACATCCCTCGTATTCTCCGAACAAAGATGGAGAAAGAGTTTCTTGAACTGAAGCAAAGGGATGATGAATCTGTTGGTACCTATGAAGCAAATTTTACAAGACTGGCAAGGTACGCTTCTGGTATTATTATCCAACCTGAGAGTAAGATCGATCGATTCTTTAGTGGCTTAAAACCAAGTCTTCGAAGGGCGTTAGCCATAAGAGACTTCAATAGCTACGAGGAAATCGTTCGATGTGCTCTCAAAGTCGAGATGGAGATTGGAGTAACCCATCAGTCACATGGGTTTGATAAGAAGAGGAAGATGGAATTCAAAGAAAAATCTAAAGAGCACACAGAAAAGAAGATGAGATTTTCCTTATGCTCAAAGTGTGGAAAGAAACATGGAGGGAGTTGTCTTAAAGGGACAAGTAAATGTTTTAAATGTGGAAAGGAAGGTCATCGGGCATTTGAATGCCGTGATAATGGGAAGAAGATGTCTAATGACGCAAACAAAGGAAGGGATACACAGAATGAACCTACAACACTTCAATGTTTCAAGTGCAAGGAGATGAGGAATTATGCCAATCAATGCCCAAATCCAAGGGTTGATGATGATGGTCGACGTCAACAGACTCTTAAAGCTAAAGACAAAGGAAAGTCACATGCAATTTCTATCAGCGATGTGGAGTACGATAACGATGTGGTGAAAGGTACACTTACCATCCACTCTAAAGTAGCAAATGTTTTATTTGATTCTGGATCCACCCACTCTTTTATTTCTGAAGACTTTTCTAAGGGTATCACCGTACTACCTCAACAATTAGATGTTGAGTTAGCTGTGACAACACCTAATGGCACATCAATCGCATCAAAAGTTTATAATTCTTCTCCGATCGAAGTTTGTGGGAAAGTGCTTCCTGCAAATCTTGTGATCCTTCCTTTAGTGGAATTTGATGTGATTCTTGGCATGGATTGGCTTTCTCTACATGGAGCTCATATCAATTGCCAAAGAAGGGAAGTCACATTTCATACTCCAGATCAATCTACGATCGTATACCAATGCAAGGATGAACATAACCTTCCAGTGGAAATTTCTTCCATCTTATGGGTATTGATCCCACTAAATGAAGGTTATTTATCTCAAATGGTTGGTGAGAAACTCACGATTAAGAATATGCCCATTGTAAGTGAGTTTGATGATGTCTTTCTGGAGGAATTACCGGGTCTTCCACCAAATCGTGAAGTTGATTTTTCAATAGAACTCGTACCAGGTGCTTTGCCTATTTCAAAGACACCTTATAGAATGGCCCCAATTGAGTTGCAGGAATTGAAGAAGCAACTCCAAGAGAATCTTGATAAGGGATTCATACGCCCTAGTGCGTCACCTTGGGGAGCACCTGTTCTATTTGTTAAGAAGAAAGATGGATCAATGAGACTCTGCATTGATTATCGAGAACTTAACAAGATCACTATCAAGAACAAATATCCTCTCCCACGCATTGATGACTTATTTGACCAACTACGGGGAGCTCAATACTTTTCCAAGATTGATCTTCGTTCAGGGTATCATAAATTAAGGGTCAAAAGGGAGGATATACCAAAGACGGCTTTCCGTACAAGGTATGGACACTATGAATTTATAGTGATGCCATTTGGTCTTACTAATGCCCCTGCTATCTTCATGGATCTAATGAATAGAGTCTTTAGAGACTATCTTGATCAATTTGTGGTAGTCTTTATAGATGATATTCTTGTCTATTCAAAGAGCAAGGAAGAACATGAAGATCACTTGAGAATTATATTGAAGACCCTGAGAAAGGAGAAGCTTTATGCCAAATTTACCAAGTGTGAATTTTGGCTTCAAAAAGTTGCATTTTTGGGTCACATAATCTCAAAAGAGGGGATATCTGTGGATCCAGCAAAAACAGAGGTTATCGAAAGATGGTCGAGACCAACAACAGTAACTGAGATCCGAAGTTTTCTTGGTTTGGCTGGATATTATCGACGTTTTGTAAAAGATTTTTCACGATTATCTAATCCACTCACCAAGTTGACTCGGAAAGGAGTTAAGTTTGTCTGGACAGAGGAATGTGCAGAGAATTTCAAGGATTTGAAAAGAAGGTTATCCAGTGCACCTGTGCTCACACTGCCTTGTAGTGGAGAAAGGTTTGTGATCTACAGTGATGCATCCAAGAAGGGATTGGGGTGTGTTCTTATGCAAAATGATATGGTGATAGCTTATGCCTCACGACAGTTGAAAATCCATGAACAAAATTACCCAACACATGATTTGGAGTTGGCTGCGGTAATCTTTGCATTAAAGATTTGGAGGCATTACCTTTATGGTGAAAGGTGTGATATTTATACTGATCATAAAAGTTTAAAGTATATTTTCACACAAAAGGAGTTGAATATGCGTCAAAGAAGATGGTTGGAGCTGATTAAGGATTATGACTGCTCAATCCATTACCACCCCGGGAAAGTAAACAAGGTGGCAGATGCATTAAGTCGACAAGACCATGCTAGTTTATCCATGATGAGGATCACAAAAGATCCAATATTTATGGATTTACAAAGGATGGATCTTGGAATTATAATGGAAGGGGAAAAATCTTATCTTTCTCAAATGAATGTTCAACCATCTATACATGTGATGATTAAAGAGGCACAGAAAGAAGATGTCGAGTTACAAAAGAAGGTGAGAAATGTTCCTGAATTCAACCTTGATTGTGATGGGATAATAAAGTTCAGGAATCGGGTTTGTGTTCCTCCCATCCCCGAATTAAAGAAAGAGCTGCTGGATGAGGCTCATAGTTCTTCATTCTCTATTCATCCTGGAAGCACGAAGATGTATAGGGACCTGAAAGAGTACTTCTGGTGGGATGGAATGAAAAGAGATGTTGCTGAATATGTCTCTCGATGCTTGGTTTGTCAACAAGTTAATGCTGAGAGACAGAAGTCTAAGGGGATGTTACAACCATTACCCATACCCGAATGGAAATGGGAAAACATCACTATGGACTTTGTCACAGGACTTCCTAAAACATCCAAAGGCAATAATGCTATCTGGGTCATAGTTGATCGTCTCACAAAGTCTTCACACTTCATTCCTATTAGAGAGGATTTCTCTCTAGATCAGCTTGCCAGGATATATGTAAAGGAAGTGGTAAGATTGCATGGAGTACCACTTTCTATTATATCTGATCGAGATCCGAGATTTACCTCGAAGTTCTGGCGAAGTCTTCAGCATACTCTGGATACAGAGTTGAGTTTCAGCACTGCTTATCATCCCCAGACAGACGGTCAGTCTGAGAGAACAATTCAAACCGTAGAAGATATGTTGAGAGCTTGCTCTATGGATTTCAAAGGAGGTTGGGATCAACACCTACCTTTGGTGGAATTTTCTTATAATAATAGCTTTCACTCCATTATTCAAATGGCTCCTTATGAATCTCTCTATGGAAAGAAATGCAGGACTCCAACTTGCTGGGATGAAGTTGGGGAAAGAAAGCTATTAGGACCTGATCTAGTTGATGAAATGGCAGAAAAGGTCAGATCTATTCAACAACACATAAGAGCAGCTCAGAGTCGACAGAAAAGCTATGCCGACAACTGAAGAAAAGACCTAGAGTTTGAAGTGGGTGATAAAGTGTTCTTACGAATATCTCCCTGGAAGAGGGTTATGAGATTTGGAAAGAAGGGGAAGTTGAGCCCTAGATATATCGGTCCTTTCGAAATATTGGATCGTGTTGGGAAGGTAGCTTACCGATTGGCGCTTCCACCGAATCTCTCTCAAGTTCACGATGTGTTCCATGTATCTCTCATGAGAAAGTACATACCAGATCCTTCACATGTACTCAGCTCAGAAGTTGTACCGCTGGAGCAAGATCTTTCTTATGAAGAACAACCGATAGAGATTCTGGATCGTAGCGAAAAATTCCTACGAAACAAGACCACTCGCTTGGTGAAAGTTTTATGGAGAAACCACCAACTTGAAGAAGTTACATGGGAGCTTGAGGATATGATGAGGGAGAAGTATCCTCATCTGTTTGTTGCAAAGTGACGAATTTCGAGGGCGAAATTCTTTTTAAGGGGGGTAGAATGTAACACCCGAGACTTTTATATTATATAAATCATCAAAGGAATCTTTTTCTATACAACACTTTCTTGGCTTGCTTTACACGCAATCGCGACCTTCCTCGATAGCTTGCGTCGTACGCAATACCGAGTTTCACTAAACAACATTATGCTATTAAAACTAGCCGTTATGAATAGTAATAACCACTTTTTGGAATTTTATAAATTTTATTTTTCAAAATGGACTTCATTTTTGGACTCAGAATATCGAAATTAGCCTAGGGTGAAATTTTGGTATTTTTCTGAAAACTTTCAATTTTTGATGAATAGTGAAACCACTAAGTGGTAGGTTAAAAACTGAATTTTGCATAAAACTTAATTTTACTGCTTCTGTGATTGGAATTTCGAAAATCTGAGAGACACGGTTAATATCAAGGACTAAAATGTGGTTCAATGAGATGAAAATAATTTTTTGGTGAATAGTAACTTTTTACTTTTTTTACCGCGGTTAATAGTAAATAGGGTAACTAAGGGTAAATATGATATTAATATTACCCTACCACATGTCCTAATTCTATTGGACAAGTGTAATTCGACCAAAAACAATCTTAGGAATAAAATATGACCATTTAGGCCCACTTGGATTAGATTAGGACATTTATTATTAATTTATTTAAAGAAGGGTTAAAATAGTTAAAATCAAAGTTTAATAAGTAAATCATTTTTAATATGGGGTTATACATAAGATAAATTCCATTTTAAATATTCATTAGAAAGCTAAAAAGATTTCCTACATGATGATATTTTATTTGTAATTTTTAGACATCAAATAATGTAATTTATTTATGACACAAAGATGATGTAGTAATTATCTTATTAAGGAAATATTGACATAATTGATGTTATAAACACCAAAATAAATGTAATTTGAGACTTTTTATGAATTCAACTAATTTTATAGGTTACTATGATATATTAATGTTGATTTAATCAACTTGGTTCGAACATATAATTCTTTTATGACTTTCACAAAAATCATATATCAAATAGTGTCAAAATTGACACAAAATAGTTTTTAAATAAAATATTATATTATTAATTGTTATTTTATTCCTAAAAATCTAAGGTTCGGCCAAATGACTTAGATAAGGATATATATTTTAATAATAAACAATTTGGGGTTCGTTTGGCATGTTATAGTAAGTGTATTAACCATATAGTGAAAGAAAACAAAAAGACATGGTAAAAGTTAAATTATTTAACTTAGAGTTAAATCTAATTGATAAGGTTACAATAATACCCTAAACTTGTCTAAATCCTATTGGTTGATAGGATTTAGACCCTTCCCCACTTTATCTTCGAAATAAGACCCTTTGGAACCATTATAAACCGATTTTTACTTTAATATAAAATAATATTTTGAGATATTCCTAAGGTGCCCCTCTCCTCCCTTATAAAAGGGCACCTCCTCCCCCTCCTCCTCACACCAAATTGAGCACTCAAGCTCGGCCAACCCCTGCCATTTTCTCCTCTCCACTTCCCTAGAATAATCCTAGAGGTCCTGGTCTTCTCCAATGACCAATCTTAGTTCCTTAAGTGGAGGATTCAAAAAAGCGTTCCAAAGAAGAGGTAATATCCATTACCGATCTTTTCAATTTCTTTCTTCTTCAACTTCTTCTTCTTTAGTTGTTTCATGATAAAGTAATAACATCAGTATTACTTACATACTGATATGTTATTATAAATATGAAACAACCCTAATTCACTTTCAATCCATCCTACGGAAAAATGAAATCACCACGCGTGCGTACGTACGGAATACCGTCTCCACGCCGTGGTGTAATCTATTTCCCACCATCACCTTACAAGGATGGGTATAATGGTGTAATGAGTAACTACATATGATTATTATGAAGTAATATTGATACTGAAATAATATATATATACTCCAATACAATTCCACGATCATAGGAACGATATCATCACTCGTGCGTACGTACGGAATACCGTCTCCACGATGTGATGCGACTCGTTCTACATGATCTTCATTTCATAATGATTATATAAATGAATTGAATGAATGAATATGGTATATACTACACTAATACCATTCTGGAAATTAATTATCTATAACCTAAAGATAAGAATAAGAATTTATTCGGCAAAACACGCATAAGAACAAAAAGTTATAAAGACCCGAGTAACAAGTAACAATGAAATATTACTAACAAGAAGCTAATAATATGACCATATATGATATCATATAAATATGTATGATTCTGGAATAAGTCAATAACATTATTTAAACCATTATACAGGAGCTTCGGACACGTACAAAGCTAATCGGACCTAAGGTAAGGGAAAATATCACAATCTCACTTTTATCCGAGATTGTTTTTACTTTGGTAACTACTGGGGTGTATTTTATCATCCACATCCATGTTCCCTCGATATGTAATATTATTTCCTTCCTTATACAATAGTTTATATCCAATTTTACCCTTCGGTAAGTTTTTTGTAAAAGATATGAAAGGAATCTTTTGTCGTTTTTCGTACGAGGTACTTTTTGACTTTTCCGACAAAAGTTAGAAGAATGTTTTTTTTAACTTATACGGCTTGAATGGATTTTTAAAACATTATTTCCTAGAAGCTTCCTTTACAAGTTTTAAGTTTATTTTTAATCAACTTCTTTTATTTTAAAGTTGTATGACATGTTATGAAAGGAAAAATGTTTTTGAAGAAGAAAGGATATTTTCCTCAAGAATAAAGTTCAAGTGTTTTATCAAAATTATTTTCCATATAAGATAATAAAGGGTTCTGTTTTTATCCCTATTATTACATTGATTTGATCATGTTGTGATGGAATTATTTTTATGAATTCCATTATCTTATATGAATTGATTTATGATGTCATGATGTTTCAAGAATCCCATTTTTGTTACATGTGTTATGCGATGATGTATGTTTTATGATTATGTGGCACACATAAGAAAGGATTCATTATAAGATGGGTGGGACCTATATCTCCCTCCAATGCATTGGGTAAAGATTTTATATCTCATGAGATAGACATGGCTGGAACGGAAGGTTATTTCGGTTCAGTGATACAGGACTGAAACGAGGAGTGAACTCGGTTCAGAAAGGGACTTTGTCCACTAAGATAGTCTTGGCAATGAGTCATGACTAACAAGAAATGATTTTCCATGATTATGTGTGCATGCCACAAAGTTTCAAGTTTTATGTTATGATTATGGGGATCTCATTTTAACTTCTATGATTTATTCCATGTTAAGATATTATGATCTCTTTTGCAGGTTTTGATTTTCAAAAAGATATGATATGATTTTTATTTCCTTTATTTTCCTTTGCTGAGCATTTGAGCTCACCCTTTTATGTTTTCTTTTCCCCAGGTCAGGAAGATGGATATTAAGTAGAATATGCTAAAAGGGACCCTAGATATGATGAAATAAATGGGAGACACTGTAGAAGATTTATGAACCAGTTGTTTATGTTTCCCAGTTTCTAAAGACACTATACCTATACGGTCCTTTGTGGTTTTGTCATATGTTGTAATAAGTGTGCTTCAATTTTGAAGTATTAACAATGTATGTAAAGTATGGGTCGTTATATGAACCTTTAGTGAAAACTAGGGCATATACGCCTAAAATCGAATTATTTCCATATTTTATGCCTTTATCTTTTATTGGATAAATGTAAAAACATTAAAAAACATATATAATCATATTTTAGTTATTTCTATCCATTCCTGCCAATACAATGGCTACATGTTAACTACCATTTAAAATAATATTATTTTATTATTAGAGTGCAACATAAGATTACCAAGAAACTCGTTGTTGCGTGTTGGGTACGCCATCGAGCATAGCGTCCTCTTTAAAGTCATATTAATACTTTATTCACAAATATGGATAAATATGAAAATATCGTATTCTTTATTTACCTGGGGTGTTACATCCGTCCCCCCTTTTGGAAATTGCATCCTCGCAATTTTTAAAAATGAGCTTGGAAACATCCTTGAAAGTCCCACATCAGAATAAGAGTCGGTAAAACAATCACTTTAAAATAAAGGAAGATAAGTACCGAGGTCACCCGAGTTAACCCATACTAAGATTCCATGTAGAAAAACATGGAAATGGAAGAAAAATCAAAGGGTCATGTTCTTGAGGGAGAGTGATAGTAAACATGTCTAGGAGAAAGTTAACCATAAGAAAATCACAAAATTGAGATGGGTTAAACGGTGTTGGGTTCCCCAGTAGGAAAATTTTAATAGACAACATTTTTGTTTTAAGTTAGTTTTTATTGAGGAATTTATTCATAAGGAAACATAATCACTTATCATGTTGACTTTCAACTTTTACTAGATTCCTTAATCAAACTCATATTTATTTCAAAAAGACGAGTATTTAGGGAGACTTGTTCGCATTAAGAGTACTATAATCAACATCTAGAGAATCACCTAATCCACAAAAGAGAACTATATACATCCCATGTCTTTAGGCTTTAACCAAAACCAAAACCCGAAAGGTTAGTACAAGGTCAGATAATCCAAAAAAGGATAACCCATTAAAAAGAAAATCTATGCTTAATCTCCAAAATTTGTCCAACAAAACCCAAAGTTCAACGAGGACCATCCGATAAAAAATTTGTCCATAAAATTCTTCAAAGTAAACCAATCTAAGATTGAAACCCAAATATTTGAAGGATTTAGTCACATAGTCTTCCAAGTTAAATCGTAACATATATCTCCAAACAATATCAGTTTCTCCTAAAGTCTCGTATTGAAAAGTAATTAACCTAATCACATATCCTCCATGATAGGTTAATCATTTTCATAAATAACCCAAAATCAACTTACTCTTAATTCATAAAATCATATAACTAAAAAAAGAATCAGTCAAACTAACTAGGGACTTCACGTGGTCCAGTGGTAGGTGATAAATACCAGTCTCACTTTGGTTGTGGGTTCGATTTCCATAGCTTTGTCCGACGCGTCGGGTAGTCACACGGTCTGCGTGTTGTCCTTTTTCCAAAACTGTATAATTCCCAAATAATTCCCCAAAAAGGGATAAAATCATCAAAAATAACCATAACAAAATTTAACCTCAATTTTATCTCATGCCTTTCACTTCAATCATAACATATAGTAACCCATAATTACCTCAAAAGTAAGGATCATATACACTCTAATGGTTACCTTTTTAATTATTATATGATCTTCCACATGGATTGGTCATCTCATACATGATGCATTAAAGATCATACCAAGGTTCAAGTGGTTGATCATGACTCCTTGATAGTTGGTTTAGAACAACCACGAGTTTCCTCATTGAATCCTCCATTTATCTAGTATCTTAATCAGAGAACCACCACAGTTTCCATCAAAAATGTTGTCTCTTTGGTGCTTGCTAGATCCATCCATTCACTAAAAATAGAAATGTCAATGTGAGTATATCAACAAAACCATCATGTACTAACGAGTAGGGTAAACAGTAAGATACACTTACTCATTCACTTTATCTAAAACTAGGACTCTTTCTGAAATCCTAACCATTATGGTAATGTCACTTTTTCTTAAAGAATACCCTAACCTCCAAAGTTATCTAAACCGACATTTGATACCAACTATAAGGCCCCATCCTTAAACCTTACTTAATATTGAGTTATTACAAGATTACACATTTTGGATCTTTTCAGGTTTAGAGTTTTAGGGAATTAGATCATGAAACTTGCATTACATTCCACATTTAAACAAAGTGGTTACATAAAAGACAGTATTAATTATTCCCATCAACAGAAACATGTTGAAAATAAAACATGGATTTTTTCTTGACACATCCTTGAAACTATCATCAAATCATGTACCTTTCCCTTGACCTGTGAAAAACATTTCAAAAACTTGGAATGAGCATAAAAAGCTCAGTAAGGGTTATAAAAATATGGAAAGGAAACATGAGTTCATATATACATAAGAATGAAATCATACTTTACCCATAAAACATAGGCAATTTAACATACCTCATCAAATTAAGAATAAATCATAGAAGTCATAAGACATAAAATTATCTTGAGACATTCATAACATTCTTACGTAGGGAGTAACCCTCTTGGTTACGTTTGGAATACCCATCACACTATATTCCCTAAATATCTTCGGAGAAACCTTAACATTTCACTCCTTCACGTTACCCAATGCATTGGAGAGCTATATCGGGATCACCCACCCTTAGTTTATCACGGAACCACCCGTCTTCATAATAATGCCCAAGAACCTCAACATAATTGTATCACATAAAACATGCATAAAGGAAACATAACATTTCCACCTTTCAATAACAAGATATCAATAAAACATATTGATATAAAAACATTTTGAAAACCATTTTCAATACCAAGATAAAAGAAAAGTAAAACATGGTATTTATTTTTCTTTTAAAAAGAAGGTATGGCTTGTAGAGGAAGCTGAAACTCAAATAATGGTCACGGAGGTGGAGAAGTCGTTGTCACTGTATACATACGACAAAAACATTCCCTTTTGTCATTTAGTAAACGCTTCATATAAAAAAGATTCCTTTTGAATAAAATTAAAAGTCAAAGGGGTTTATACACCGTATAAAAGAAGGTTGTGTATAAAACAAAATATTCCTTAAGGAAAGGAGTTTGAGATGAAGTCCCATACAAAGACGGTATACTTGGTTTAAGGATAAATAAATTACATAATTATGTGTGACAAAAGAATACACCAAATATAAGTGGATATTAAGTGTAAAATAATCATAGTTCATTCACACATATTCAATGGATGACATACTCAATAACTAGATGTTGATCCCAAAGAAATCGAAATTGGGTTAAGAAGTTCCCTTGACAGCCTAACGGCATCACATCAAAATGAGTTGATGAGAGATAAAAAGTGTATCTCATCACTTGGACATAAAATTTACATAAATAAGGATATTTGAGATCATATCCCAACATAAAAATATGTAAATTAAAATACCCAAGAAAAGAAGTCTTTTAAAAAAGAGGAGGGTGAAAGGTTCCCTTACCAACTTGGGTATCTTTCAAAACATACACCCCATGAAAGAAGGACAATAAATCATTGATGTAAATACTCATAAACGAATGTATATTACACAAAGAGTATAATAATGGGCAGTACATACACCACTCAAAGTAAATTGTGGCAAATGTAGCATAAATGTCACGGGAATAAATGTGAGATGAAAAATCCCTTACGAAAACTCGGCAGCCTAACGACGCCACATAAAACTTAAAAAAAAAGGATTGATGAGATAAAATAGGGTATCTCATCATATTAACTTAAAATTTATAGAAAGAGGAATATAAAATAACATCCCCCAACATAAAAAGGAGGATATTAAAATAAGTGACATAAAGGAGAGTACTTAAAAAGAAAGAGAGAGTTTAGATCTCTTACGAAAATTCGGCAGCCTAACGGCGTCACTCGAAACATCCAAAATGGATTGATGAGAGAGAATAGGGTCTCTCATAATATTAACATAAAAATTACAGTAAGAGTAATATAAAAGAAAATCCCAATAACAAGAAATATGAGCTTAGAAGGAATGACATAAAAGAGTGTACTTAAAAAGAAAGAGAGGAGTAGGATCTCTTACCTCAAGTCCAACTTGTCTTGTTCGTTTCTTTATATTCCTGAATAATAAACTTTGGTCAATTAATAATTGTCTAATTACCTCCTTTAGAGATTATTATTCAGTTCATATCACATATTATAATGTTATAATAATTGTTTAATAATGTTAGTTCATATCAGATGTTTTTGCCGATGTTTGGTACATGAGTCAAAAATGAACTTGTTTGAAAAAAGATTGCCCATGTAGTTATAAGTAAATAATTTCCAGAATAGTATTAATGATTAAAATATCATATATATCCAGTAAATATTCATTTCATACTATTCCATATCATTTGGAGATAAAAAACGAAATGCACCGTTCATGGAGATGGTAGGTCGTACGTACGCATGAACACTACTTTCATTTTTTGTCATATTAATGGAATTAAAACAAAATGAGAGAGATATATATATATGTTATAATTCCAGAATGATATCCATAATTTTAATGTAATATATTACATATATATCCATTATATATATGTACTTATAATATTACATAACATTTTGAGATAAGAAATGAAATGTACCGTTCATGGAGACGGTAAGCCGTACGTACGCATGAACGATACTTCCATTTCTATTTCATATTTAATGGAATTAAAACATAATGATACATAATGGTATTTTAATTACAGTATGGTATCATATATATAATATCATTAAATATATCCTTTAAACGTACCACATATGGTATTAACGAATCAAATCACTTTGTGGGGGCGGTAGTCCGCACTTCCTTAAATGAAGATATCGCGTTTACCCATAATGGAAACCATAAAGGTATGGCCAAAATGAAAAATACAGAAGCTTAAGGAAAAAATAGACATATTATATATCACATATAAATATAGTGTCATCTTAATGGCCACCTTTGAAGGTGTTAAAAGAATGTTGAACAGTCATCGTTTCGGGAGGCCGAAATTCGCCATCCACGGAAACAGTATGTTCTATAACCATTATATGTAGGTGTGTGAAAGTGTAGCTAGAATAAATCTTATAAAAACATCCTAGTATCTTGATGATACTGTATTTGTTACAAAAGAAATGAATAAAAAGATTTTAGGGGGTTGGAGAAGCAAAATAAAACAAAAGGACTCAAGTGAAGACATTAACTTAAAATCGGGTAACTCCATTTGGTTTGAGCTCAAAGGCTTCCTTGGTAAGACTTCTGCCCAAAGTGAGGCTTCAAGGAGTAAGAGAGGGAAGTGGAGAGACAAAATGGGCAGAGGTTCGCCGAGCCAAATTCTTTGGGAGTGTGGGTAAGGAGGTAGAGTTGGGGGCCTTTTATAAGAGGAGAGGAGGGGCACTCTTGGAAGGTAAAGAAAAGTCACTTTATTTTAAAATGGTATTCGGATTTAAGAGGTCCCACATTGATTTTTTTAGAGGATAAGGTGATATGGGTTCTAAATACACTCATCCAATAGGTTTTGGACATGTTTAGGTCTTAGATATTACATTATCTTTCCATTTTATTTAAATTGTTAAATAATGAGGTCATCACTGTATCATCATTATGTCATAAATAATTTAATTTATTTAATGTATAAAAATTCTAAAAAACTACTATGATGTAGTAATTTTTTTTTAGCTTTCCAATGAATATTTATAGTCAAAAATATGATTCGTATAACCCCATGTAAAAATTGTTTTAGTAAAACATTTCATGTTTGTCTCATTTTTACTTTAACTTTAAATAAAAATATATTAATGTCATTTTCCAACCAATGTGGATTCATGGGGTCACCAAGTTGACCCATGGGTTGTCTTGGTCGGCCATGACACATCCAATGTGTTTAGGACATGTGTCAAGTTCATAAAACATTATTTTCATCTTAAACTACACTGATTACCTCTAATCGCGATTAAAAACTTATTAAGTTACTATTCACCACAAAATTATTTTTATCCCATTGAACCACATTTTACTTATTAATGACAACCATGTATGTCGGAGTTTTAAAATTCAAAACACAAAGATGGAAAAATTTCATTTAAATGGAAAAATCATTTTTTATAAGTACCACTTAGTGGTTTCACTATTCATAAAAAATTGAAGTTTTTTAGAAAAATCCCAAAAATTCACCCTAAGATATATTTGATATTCGGAATTCAAAAATGAAGTATATTTTAAAAAATTAAAAAAATATAAGTCACATTAATTAATTTAATAATTAATTCCCTCTATCAGATCAAATAGCGTGTTTTTATGAAACAATAAGTATCAAAAGATTGACACTAGTTTAAGTCTGATTTCAAAGTGAAATTAATTCCAACAACCACTATTGGATTTAATGGTAAAAATTTATTCTAATTTCACTTTAAAACCAATTCAAAATATTATCTTATCATATAAATAAATTAGATTAAAAAAAGGTTTTTAATTAAAATACAACATTTTACACTATTCATTTAAAAAAATGAACTTTATCGGAATGATACCAAAAATTTACACAAATTAAATTTTGATGTCCCAATTCTTAAGAAGAGTTTTATTTGGTCCAAAAGGTTGTATAAGAGTGAACAAAACTATATTTAATGATGGTTCTCCATCAAAAGGCGATAAGTGAACCTTTAGTGAAAACTAGGGCATATACACCTAAAATCGAATTATTTCTGTATTTTACGCCTTTATCTTTTATTGGATAAATCTAAAAACATTAAAAAGCATATATAATCATATTTTAGTTATTTCTATCCATTCCTGCCAATACAACAACTACATGTTAACTACCATTTAAAATAATATTATTTTATTAGTAGAGTGCAACGTAAGATTACCAAGAAAGTCGTTGTTGCGTGTTGGGTACGACATCGAGAATATCGTACCCTTTAAAGTCATATTAATACTTTATTCACAAATATGGATAAATATGAAAATATCCTATTCATTATTTACCTGGGGTGTTACAATAGGTACAATTCCCTTTCTTCTTTTTATTAAAAACATATTAATTTATGTGAATATGTTTTAAATATATTATGATTTATGTTATTAATGAGAATAGTTCAAGTTTAATTGATTATTAAAATGAGTTCGATTGTTATATAAAATAATAATTAATTTAATATTGTTTTGTATTCAATTTTATCTCATATTGATAATGTAACAACCATGGTTTGAGGTATTCCATTGTTTATGATTTTCCTTTTTTTGAATTCATTGGTAAGATTTCCTAGAAACATTCAAAGTCCAAAATGGGAAAGTGCATAGGGTTTGGACTTTGGATTTTCCTATAGAGAAAATTTATGTCATAAATTTTTGTTTTATGAAAGGATTTTATCGGGGAAATGGCTATAATTTTTCAAAGTTCAAATATATTTTTTTGGGAGTTTGGATAAGATGTTTTTTGATGAAAATATAATTTATGAAGTAAAATCAACTATTCCATAAAAATAATATTAGGTGCTGGTTTTGTTTTGGCATAAGAGACCCCTAGATGAATTCACAATGAAAATTATAAATTTACATTGTGAATATCCCTGATGCAACAAATATTAGTATAACAAGTTTTTGTAATTCCTCTTACAAAGTAGGTAATTCTTCTCAAATTCCAGGGTACCCATATTTTATTTTTATTGAACTTCTATGGTCCAACTCTGTTTCCCATGGATCTTCAAGCATGTGATTTTAGAAATCAATAATTTGGTCTCACTATTTTTTATTGTATTGGAACTATTTGGTTTTTCATAAATAAAACCATAGAACAGTGTTGTAATACATGATAATATATTTTTGGATGAGTTCTTATGATATTATCTTGGGTTTTATTAGAGGAATGTAAGGAAGGAGGGATATTGATAGTTCTTTCATAAATCCTTTTTTCCAATCAATTGAAATCAAGGTAGGTGGCTTCTATCTCTCTACTATTCTATAAATTGAAGTGTTAGTTTTTTTAAATATGATTTATTTTATTTTTTATGGTATTTGATTTTGATTTCATGAAGGAAACTATTTTGGATTTTCAAATAGGAAAATAGGATGGATTTTGGAAAACACTCATAGGATCTGATTTTAAAATGATTATTTTATTATTATGAATGGTTTTGAATATATGCAAGTTGTTTAATGATATAATATCAAGGAATAATCGTTTTGCAATATTTTTATAACATTGATATGAGAATAATGAGTTATAATGTGTTCAAAGGGACAAATTTTTGTCAGAAGTTACTCTATCAAGGTTGCAAGGATTTTGGTTATGATTTACCACCATTAATGGTAACACCATGCTTGAGTGTATTGTTGTGTGTATGTGGATGGGTGTGTTTGTGGGAACCCAAGAATGGTTACTACAAATATAAATGTATGAATATAAGCTTGTTCATGTTTTTATCACCTTATTTTTCTTCTTGTTCATTTAAATAAACCATTTTACTACTTTTTTAAATGCTTTATATAAAACATGCTAACTTGTTCTGTCTTAGTGGGGGGGGTGAATTCCTACTATGTTTACACTCACTCACAGCTTAGGAACTTCGGTGCATTTTTAGATATCATATATAAATACATAGTGAAGGTGAAGGTTTCATATTTCTCTAGTGATGAATATTGATACCTTGGCCATGGAAGGTTGAGATGGAGCAGTGACCTATTCAAGGAGTAATTGGGAGTATCATTGTTAGTGTCTTTTAGTCTTCTTATATTTTAGTTTCAAATTTTTAATATTCTATATTCCATTGTAACTCTAATATTGTTTACATATATTTGTTTCATATAGTGTTTTATTATTATCCCTCATGTATCATATCATGGTTTTGATATTTATTTTCTATCTTTTCAGGTTTATTTATATTTCCCAAGGTAATATTTCCTCAATTGTTTCTTAAGAACATGAAATTTGTTGTAAGACTTTTGTGTATTTGGGATTTCACCTAAGGAAAGAGGCATTTCTACCACCCTCAAGATAGTGAGTTGGTTCAGGATGTTAAAAATAGTATCTATCTTGGTCGATTGATCAGTCTCTTGGGATGGTAGTAAAGAGATAAAAATTTAAACAGATAAAATATACAGATTAAAAATGCATAGCCAACAATTTTATACTGAAATTCATGTTACCATGACTTTGAGGACCAAAATCACCCCAAGAAATTATTATGCATGTTCTTACCACATCATCATGGGTTTAACTAATGAGTGTTTCATATAATGCATTGTAGTGAGATTTCCCACTATGATTTCTTTGTTCCCCTGATGTTAAAATAATTTCGAAAATGTTTAAAATGGTATAATTTGAAAAAGAATTGTTATTTTCAGTTTTTAATGGTATTTTTTAATTTTTATAAGACTTCATGTTCTAGAGAGAGTGAAATAAATGGTGTTACATTTGGGTTATAGAAAATGTCATAGGGTAGATGCCATAGAAATTTGCAAGAAGAGGCCATAGAGAATGTGGTTACTCATGAGCCCCAAGTGAACCAACAACTTGTATAGAGCATCATACAAGATTTTTAGGCCATTGAAAAAGGAAATTGAAATGATGAATCAAGGAGAGTGTATCATTAAATACATTTTTAGAAACATAATACATTTGTTTTTTGAGAGGATTATGAACCTGAAAATATGAATATTGGATCAAATGAATGAATTGAATTTCCAATTTTCATGGTACACTGACATAGTTAAAGGTGAATATGGGAATGTCTATATTAGAGTATCTAACACAATATTCATAAGATTTAGTTGTCCAAGCTAAATTTTTACATTAACTGTTGTGCAATGATTTTGAGGAATTTTTTAACAAAAAATTCTATCCACACACATATAGGATAAAAAGGACAACCAGATTTTTCAGCCTGAAGAAAGTGAATATATCTATGATAGAGTATTCAGCTAAGTTTATGAATGTAGTCTACATTCCTCCTAATGTTTCCACTAACTCATCTGTGAATGAAGTCACCTTTGAGTATTGATTATGACCAAATATTCTCACTAAAATAGCCATTATTTGTAATAAATACTATAAAGAAATGGTGAACCGAGCTACAATATCTAAAAGATAATTTTCTGGAAATTAAACTACTGGAAGTATGTTTGTCACTATAGGAATTGGTAGGAATTCAAACACTAAAAATAATAAGAATATGGAATCCTACTTCATGGGTGGTGGAATATATTTAAATTACATGAAGGGATCATTTAAATTTATTCCAGGAACAAAAATAAATATTTTTTATTTTCAATTTGGTTTTAATTATCATATAAAGCAAGACAGTACAACACCATATTGATCTTTTCACAGCTGTAATTAGATATGACATCTTAGACCCTATAGTCTTATTGCTCTAAAATATTCTTCAGGTGATCCATCTCATATTTCTTAGTTAGCCTATAATTCGATGGGACTATCCCACAAATTTAATTCTCAGCCTCAGACTGAATGATCAAAGGTGATTCCAGGAACACCACAACTCCTTAGGTTGTGAAATATCATTAGGGAATAAAGGATTAGGGAGGAGCTGGTAAGAAGCTATATGGTTCTGAATATATGACCATGGATCATTAATTAGGTCCTTTAACAATGTCAGGTATGATTTTTTGAATTCTACCCTCATATAATCTTTGTTTTATATGGGTGCATCCCACTATTTAATTGTTTCTCACGTTGTTGGTCATATGGGTTTACATGATGAGATTATTCCTTACATTTTGAAATTTCAAACACCTATGAAAAAATGACAGTATCAAGATTTTATGTGTATAGTATGTGCTATAATGATTAATGGGGATGAGTTGTTATATGATTTATATGTTCTTGAGATGGATATATACATCTTGATATTAGTGATGGATTGTTTTAAATCATTCAAGGAATGTATCAAATATTATGATATGAAAGTATCTTTCACATCCTCTAATGGTGTTATTCATATATTTAAAGGAGTTTGGGATGTGAATGAAAGAATAAAAGGACCTTTGGAACCAATGGTTGGGACTATATCTTATCATTAGGTTGTGTTTATGTTATCATGTGTAGATGGAATCAGGAATAGATATTTTTGACTATTACGGACCAATTTCCTATTGTGTTTTAAAAAACATTTATCAAGAGTACCACCCAAAAGTGAAGTATAATACATGATTGATCTCCTAAAAAATAAAAATTCTACTTCAATTCCATATTATAGGATGAAATTTATATAATTATGTGAATTTAAAGTGAAACTGAAATATTTGGAAAGGAAAGGGTTCATTCAACCAAGCACATCTCCATGGGTAGCATCAATTATTTTTATAAACAAAAATTAATTGTACTCTAAAGACTTGTGTGGAATATCAGATGCTCAAATAAGATATGATAAATAATAGATATCCTATTACATGTATTGATTAGTTTTTTGATCAATTAATGGGTGGGGGGTAACATGGTTCTCTATGTTTTATTTACAAACTAGGTATCACCAAATATGATTTTAGAAGGAGGATATTATGAAAATATCTTTCGGACATTTTTTTTTTCATTATGAATGTATGCTTTTTCCCTTTGGTATAAATAATGAACTAGAATTATTTATGGCAATGATGAACAATATATCTTAATGGTATCTTGATTCATTTGTAGTAGTGTTCATTGATTATAATTTTTTGTATTCATGGACCAAATATGATCATGAGAAACACTTGGTTATAATGTAGAGTATCTTATGGAAGCATCACCATTACAATAAGATTTCAATGTGTGATTTATGGATATAAAATGTACATTTCCTTGCTCACGACATTTTTATAGAGTAGTTTCCATAGATTTAAAGAAAATATAAGCTGTTATCTCTTGGAAGCCACCAAATACTATTATTGAGATACATAATTTCCTTGGATTAGTAGAATATAATTGAAGATTTATTTGTGTTTTTTAATGTCTTGCCTCACCAATGAATGTTTTGGGGAGGAAAGGTATTCCTTTCCAAAAGAAACATTAGTGACTGAATTATTTCCAAGAGATTAAGGTTTGGCTTACGTTATCACATATCATGGTATTGTCGAAGTCAGGACAAGGGTATATAGTTTATTGTGATGTATCAGGATTGAGGTTGGTTTGTGTTCTTATGTAGGGAGATCATGTTATTGCTTACGTATCAATCTAGTTATGGGTTCATGAGAATAACTAACAAACACAAAATTTATAATTGGATACTATAGTTCATGCTTTGAAGACATGGTATCATTATCTTTTTGATGTTAAATTAATGTTTCTTACTTATCATTAGAGATTGCAACACATTTTCACACAAATATATTTGTTTTTAAGGAAAAAATAATGGATGAAATATCTATATATGTTTAAAATATACCTCATGTATACACTTGGTAAAGTAAATTTGATGGCATATGCATTGAGAATGAATTCTTATAATTAATTAGCTAAAGTGGATTGGGATGAATGGAAGCTGATTTCCATTTTAGCTGAAATTCTCTTAGATTGTACTGACTTGGAGGAAGTAATAGTTTTCATTCCAATTTATCATGTTTCTTATTTGGATGAGAAGGTTAGATTTTCTCAAACATCTTATCATGAATGTATAACTATGAGGTGAATATTCTATGGTGGGGAGACCATTATGGGATGAAAGCATGATGGGATTTTAGTGTTATGTTTTAGATATCTGATCATGGTACCTTTTTATTATTAGTAACAACTTATTTATGCCCACTACAGTTAAAAATGGGTAGTTCATCCTAGTAAATTGAAGATGTATAAAGTAGTGAGATCATAGTTTAGGTGAAATTACATGAATAGAAAAGTTGCATAGTTTGTTTCAATATGCCTCACCTATTAGCAGGTCAAGGTATACCACCAACAATCTGTGGGTATTTTGAACTCTTTACCAATTCCTATTTGTAAATGGGAGCAAATAACTATGGATTTTGTGATAGGTCTTCCAAGAATAGTTATGAAACACAATTCTATATGGATAATCATATACCAGATCTTGAAGTCTTCTCACTTAATCCTTATTCACAAAAATAATACATTGTATGAATTGTCCAAAATCAACATTTTAGAAGTTGTAATGATTCATGGAATTCCATATTCAAATCTGTTTGATTAGGACCCTAGGATTACAACATAGTTTTAGAAATTATTCTAGTAATCACTCAAAATGAAACTGACCTTGATAACACCTTATCATCATCAAATGTATGGATAATCATAATGGGTGATAAAAAAATTATATGAAACACTAAGAGAATGAGTGATAGATTTTAGATGCTCATGGTGGGATCATAGACCATTTTTTATTTCTCATATAATTATAGTTATCATACCTCGACCCATATGGATCCTTTCACAGCATTAGATGGTTATCCTTTTTGATATGTACATTTTTGGGCAGAAATAAGTGTTACTTAACTTATCAAACCTATCCTAGTGGATGATATAATGGAGAAGATTTAGATGATTATAAAGAGAATGGAGGTGACAAAGATTCATTATAAATCATATAAATATAATCATAGATAATTATTATTATTTGAGGTAGCTGATCATGTCTTCAAGAGAATTCACCAAGAATATGGGATCATCATTTTGGAAAGAATAGAAAATTTTATACCTAGTACATTTTCCCTTTGAAGATAATTTAAAGAGTTGGTGATGTAGCTTATTAGTTGGATTCACCACCAAGGTTTAGTTCAGTGCATAATAAATTTCATGTATCTCAATTGAAGAAGTATCAACCCGATTTTAACTAGGTGATCTGATGGGAACATGATGATGTAGAACTAGATTCTGCATTGATTATTGTGATAGTATATATTATGCATAGGCAAGAGAAGATTTTGTTGGAAAAAATTGGTTTAGTATGGGTTTTATGGTAGTAAGGTCAGATTCAAGAAGAGATGTGGGAGCGTGAAATGGAAATGCAAGAGAAATGAACAATTATCATGTCACGACCCGTCCCCCAGGGCTCGTTCCATGACTACCCCAAGCCCACCTTCCAAAGGCCTGGGGCTGGCGATTAGCATCGAAAGGGCATATCCCTAAAACTGGGATGGCATTGCCTTTTAACCTACAAACTCACACAATAGAAGCACACAACAAGATATATACACAAGGAAAAAAATATAATAAAAAAGGTGAGTAAACTAAGTAGAGGGGATGGAATACAAGACCAACTAGAAATTACAATTAAAAATGAAAACAAATCTAGTGAATACCCACCAAGGATCTTACGTGAAGGGTAGGTACAGCTCTTGAATGGTTGTATCTGTGGTAAATCTCATCTAATGGTTCACCTCTTAGAAGCCTCCAGTCTAGACACCCTCAACCTCGATCAAGGTTGTACATCATCTATACGAGACACAACAAGTTTTTGGCATAGCCTGTGCAAGGGTGAGTATAAAAATACTTAGTAGGGACCCTGAGACCCCCAAGGTCTCTCAGAATCCACAAAGGGTAAACCAAAAGCAATACCCTAATCACAAAGCACAAAAACAACAGTTAACCCTACATAGTTATATTCCCATAAAAATACCTAAGTTATCACATATACCCATCTCGTTCATGAGGAAACACAAGGTCCAACTCTTTAGCCAAAAGCACAATTGTTGCATGATGGAAAGTATACCATGAAGGTAACACCACGAAGGCATGTACCACAAAGGTAATGCCAAAAAGAAGAATACCATGACTGTATCACCACACAAAAGTGTAAAAAAAATGTAAATACTCATCTCACACTAGTTATAACTTAATTAAAGAAGTATAAATGATTTGTTGTACTGATAGATCATCTTACTTAATCGAGAAGCTCTGCTGTTGACCCACACATGCGCGAAGATGTCTCAAACAAGATCTGATGATGACCCACATAGGATTCATAGATGCTGACCCACACAAGATCCGATGATGACCCACACATGATCATAAGATGATCCACACAAGATTGTTATATGACCCACACATGATCATTAGATGCTGACCCACACAGAATCTGAATATTCATCAAGTACAGCCAACCACATGGTTTCCATACTAAGCACACTTGATTCTAGAAGGATCTACTCCTCAATCCATAAGCCTCACTTCAACTACCACGAAGTCCCATGAATAAGTATACCAAATTATTTTCATTTCATAAGGGTCCCAACACAATAGAGGATGGGTTAATTGGACGCCCAGTCTGTATGTTATTAGTGTTTCCATTTTGAGGTCCTAGTTGGATTTCGGTTCGATCCAACCTGAACGTACTCCAACATTATCCTAAACACAAGTGGAGTACAAAAAATAGACCACCATAATCCAAGGATTCTGGTTCCATATACGGTTCTTCAAACGGACTCATGGTTCTCAAGATATGGCCAAAAGCTGTATCTGGGTCTAGTTGGGCCCGAGTCCGTCCCGACCCACAAAGGGCGCGGCCCGGCCCACTAGGCATGACCCGAATGGATCGGCCCATGGTTGGGTGCGGTACACCATGGTGGGGCCCTTCCTAGCAGCCACCCAGGGGAGGCACGCCCTGAAATTCCAAAATGGTCCAGTTGGACTGTTGGGTTTTGGCCAACCCGGTGGCGCCATGTGGCGCTGTCTCCTGGTACGCCGAACCCACTGAAGCAGGTCCCACTCAGCGTGATGCGGCCAGCTGGGGTTCTAGCCATCTCCCCTTTTAGCGGAACCAGTGTTCAGGCCACCACCCTCCTTTTCCGTAGCTGACGGACTGTAGCCTCCTTTCGCTGCATAGTTGTGCCGCCACCACCATCGTGGCTGACCACCACCTATACCCTACCGGCACTAGTCACCGGTGGACATCTGAGTGTCACCAGGTGAGCTTCAGTGACCTTTTAATTAGTCCAAATGAATGATTGTGGGTCCCAGGACATCGCATTTGCATCAATCCAATGAAGGTCGAGTTCCTCTCAACCAGAAGTTTCACTTGTGAAGAATGCATCAAACAACGTAGTAGCTGATGGATCGGGCCATGTTCGTTTTGCTCGCACCCTTCACTTAATATTGATAGCAGGCTGTTCATAGATTGAAAACAATGATTCTTCATGAAGAATAATATGAACAATTCTCTACCACGATCGTTCGTTGGAGATGGTGTGAGGAAGAAGATAAAGATGATGTAGACGCTAACGTTCGTTGCTTCCGCAACACACTTCCAATCCGAGATTGAGCGTTAGTTCCTTGTTCTTGATCCGATGGTTCTTTTTTTCATTGCAGGATGTTCTTTCACCAAGAATTATCTAATAAACTAGTTTTCCAACAATTCCCAAGCACGAGAGGTGAGGAGCCAATCCACCCCCTAATGATGTTTAACAACCTCATTAATAAAAAATTTAATAAAGTCATTAATGGGGGTTTCCACATGTTACTCCACTTGTAACTAGGCATTGAATGAAGGGAACTAAATACCCAACCTCCTCGAGTGGTCCCCACCACCTAAATTCAAAAGAGAGGTTTCCAGAGAAATGAAAAAAATAAAAGATATTTATTTTATTTTTGAATTCTCCCATGAAAAACTAAAAATCCAACTTCCACCCTCGACCTACTGTAGTTGAGTCGATGGCTCCCTTAATCGAATATCGGGGCTTTGAGTTAAATGGTGATCTCAGATTTCAATTCTGATCACCATTTCAAAAGTTAAAAATTCCCACTCGCATGTTAACTAAAGGTTTTTAAAGAAAGTTTGGAAATTCATTACGGCCACTCCGGGCCTCAGAATCACGTACCATCAAATTTATCATAATATTTATATTTCCAAATAATAAAAAACATTACATGGAATAATCCGGGTCTTTACATTCTCCTCACCTCAGGGATTTGCGTCCCTGAAGTCCATAAAAGAAACTAAGAAAACAAGTGGGGTTTTTAAGAAATAATTTAAACCTCCCACTACCATGTTCAATCCTGGATGTTCTCATGCTACCAACGTACGCTCAACAGAGGTATAGATTTCCCATGAAGGACTTCCCCCTTTAAATCCTCAATCTCAACTAGAACCTCTGAAAACGTCACCCCATACTTGATGTCTAACTCTCCCCAGTCAATGATGTGTGAAGGATCATGCACGTACCTCCTCAGTTGGGAAATGTGGAAAATGTCATGCACCCAGTGCAACTGAGTGAGAAGGGATAGGCGGTATGCCACCTTGCCAACTCTGTTGATGACCTGAAAGGGTCCTATGTGTTGAAAGTGGGTGCTCTAGACCCAACTTGTCTTGTACTTTGATTACTTTTACATGTATTCAGTATGGTTTTATGCATGTGTTTATCTTGCCATGATAGTATAGATACTTCTGCATCCACTTCATCAATGGCAATGTCCTTAGATTACCTGTCGCATCAAATGGTTATAGCAGTTCCCAGGCTATAATGAGAACCCTGAGATGCCATGACAGTAATCTTAAAGTAACGTCCTATGGTCCAGTTACATCATTCTGAAAGGACACAGATGATGTGTGACCATCAGGTGCTGGGGGCTCATAAGCATTGAGACTTCATCTCATGAAGTTCGCACTTGATGATCTCTAGCTAACGAGATCATGAGGACAGACCCGCTTAATAGGAACACCACATGTTTCTGGTGTCATTGGTCGTTCCTATCTATGGGCATGTGTAATGGTCTCCTGACTTGAGATCATTATCAATTAATGTCATTTAATTACGTACATTTGATATAAGGCGAAAACCATGGCGACAAAGTCGTGGCGAGGTAGTTTGTATTGGGTACGTCATTAATGGCATGGCATTGATTGAATGATCGAGAAAGGATTTGTCGCTTCCAAGTTTAGGAAGAGATATCTCGGGCCTGGTTGATTAGGATGGTTGCACCTTCATTAAATCCATGGCCATGGTAGACGAAGGTAAGACCGTCCGGACAAATCGACAAACAAAGATAAAGCAAATAAAGAATGATGACACTAGTATGCATTCTGCTTTATTGAGATATCGTTTGACGAAGAGATTATATTAAACGGACCATGTTCATAGGAAGGCAGTCGTTGCTTTGACTTTGCCTTATCTCTATAGGGGCCTCGATGGGTTGCTAGACCCCACTCTAGGTCTGTGATATTATTCACTGCTATTGAGATAAGGGCCTAGAGGGTCACACACGATAGCGCCTTGAAAAATCTGCCCTATTCTGAGAGTAGGAATTTAGAACTTGGTGGGCCCCGCCAAAGGGTCCGAGTACTATCCAAGTTCTATGGATCACCAAATAATAAATAAGTTCATTAATTATTCGAGTTTAGAATAATTAGTTGAATTTATTTATAACATGTATTTACAAGTTGTATGGTAAATACACGTATTAATATTATTCGACTGGATTTAAATATCCTAGGTTCGTTTAATATTAGTAGGAGGTATGAGTCGAGTTAAAGACTCAAATTTATCACGTAATATATTTATATATTACAAGCAAGTGATAAATTGTAAATTTTATTTATGGCATAATTTTATTTTCCATAAATAATTATTTACATCACTTATATAGCGGACACCTAATACACGGGGGCCGGGAACCTACACCGCGTGTTCTAATACTCCCTATATAAGTGAGAGAAATGCTCTCCCACCATAACTATTCATGTGCCAATTTTGAGAGCATCTCTCTCCTCCTGGAATTTAGAGAGAGAGTCTCTCAATCAAGGAGGATCTTCAAGCTTATCCATACCGGATCGAAGCATCCTCCCTTGCGGTGATCATCGCTGCGCTGAAGTGTGTGTCGTAGATCCGCGCTAGCACCCGGATCTTGACGAACGGCGCGCGTGCAGATTTGCAAGGCGTGTGTGGACGATCTAGAGGGATTCGACATCGGAGTCTTCGAGCAACGATCGTCGGTGCCTTACACGTCAATTCTGAACAAAGGTAAACGTTCAATTTTATTTTTGTGCTCCTTATGAACCTTGCGAGATCCTCGGACCAAGCTGGGACGAGATCACCGGAGTCGATAGGGTTATGTCACTCCGATGATGCAGAAAAATTTAAAAATCCCGGCCCATTGGCTTCCGTTGCGCAATCCCGATCCCTACAGTGGTATCAGAGGGAGCGCAAGTTTTTTTTCTGAGTCAAAAATATTAAATTGCATTAAATTTAATTGCGGGGTGTTAAGACGGTTCATTCGGATTCGACCGCGCGTCGTTTCGATTTCAAATGATCAAGATACGATCATTTGAAAAATTTTAATCGGATCGACGTCGCAAGTTCTTGATCGTTTGATGTTATTTCTCAAATTGAGATAAACATCAAAAATATATATTTTATTATAAATAAATTATATTATAATAATAAAATATATAAAATTTAAAATAATTGGAGGAGACCAAGACTTGGGGTCTTCCTCCTTTTTATTTAAAAAAAAAAGGGGGGGGAGGAATCAAAGACCCAAGTTGGGGTCTTCCTTTAAAAAAAAAGGAGGGGTGGGGGCGGCTGGCCTTTTGTGGCAAAGCAAAAAAAAAATTAAAAATTAAAAAAAAAAGGAAGAAGACCCTTACGGGTCTTCTCCCTCGCGCCGCCAAGGGCCGGCTAGGGTTAGCCGGCCGCGGCCTCCTCTCCGGGCTGCTCCTCCTCCGCGCTGCGGCCTCCTCCCGAACCGGCCCTCCTCCTCCGCGCCACGGCCTCCTCCCGGACTGGCCCTCCTCCTCCGCGGCGCACCAGACCTCCCCCCGCGCCGGACCCTCCCCGCGCCGGACCTCCCTGCGCTGGACCTCCCGCGCCGTCCCCTCCTCGCGCCGGCCTCCCCTTCTCCGGCGGTCCAGCATCACGGCGCACCGGCGCCGGCCTCCCCGCGGCGGACCGGACCTCGCACCGACCAACCCCGCGCCGGACCGGACCTCCCAGCCGCGGACCGCCTCGCCGGACGCGGCCCTCGCCGGACGCGGCCCTCGCCGGACGCGGCCCTCGCCGGACGCGGCCTGCCTCGCCGGACGCCGCCCTCGCCGGACGCGAAACCCTACCGGACCACCCCTGCCGACCTCGGTCCGCGTCAGACCAGCTCCGTCCGGCCGCCCCGAACCATCGCCGGAGTTGCGGGCTGCCGGGAGATGCAACCGTTGCGGGAAGCGGTCACGCCGCGGTCACGCCGCGGTCACGCCGCGGTTCAGGACAACATCCCGCAGCGGTACGCGGACCCGTCGGACTTCTCTCCGGTTAGAGGTAACCTGCACTGAATTAATTTTAATTAATTTATTTTAAATTAAATTAATTAAAATTAATTTAGGGGTTTAGTTTTTTTTAATCCAAGAATATTAATTTAATTTTAGAATTAAATTAATGGTTTAATTTAATTTTAGAATTAAAATTAAATTAAACAAATGGAACCGATAAAAATAAATTATTTGAATTTTATCAAATTCATTTAATTTATTAAAACACCCTCGCATAATTTAAATTTATTGCAGTTTAATTTTATTGCACTTTTACCCCGACTGGTCTTGAGCTTTTGACCGACCTGTGCATGTTTGGGATGTATGTATTTATTTAATTATTTATTCAATGCGTGTGATGATTGTAATAATTAATTAGATAAATGACGGTCTGCGAATCGTTTTTTAATTCAAATATGTATAAGGGCATGCGCGTCCATTGCACTATATGTATATTGTACCCCAGACCCCCTCGCCTGCGTGCGAGTATATTTGTAATAATTCGTGACGATCCGAGAGGCAGACCCCGCCAAGATGAGGCGGTAGTCCAGACATGAGTTGGGCTTTGCACTGGGGCCAGCAGCGACACGAGCCTTGTGTTTACTCAGGTACGTGTGCCCCTAGGTAATGATTGATCAGTTAATGATCAATCATTATAGAATGCTCAAGACCAGTCGGAATGCTTGATTTACTTTATGCATAGTTTATTATTTTTATGCGACTGCATGATTATTGCATGATCACATAGGATAGTAAACAAGAGAAAAATGCATAAAGTTATGACGAATAAATACTCTTTTGTATGTTCAGTTGTGAGCGAGACAACCTAGTTTGAACATAATAAATAGAAAAGGGATTATATTCGTCAATTAATAATTTAAAAAAAATCCCTCAAAGATATATTAAGTCATAATGCCTTCCATTCCTCATATCTAAACAAAACCGGCTGTTTAGGTGCTCATCAGCCTCAGTTGAGAGTGCCTCTTACTACCGGGGCGTTTCCACATGAGGAATGGGTCGACTTAACTAAAGTGAGTAATCAAGGTTTAGCCTTAGCTAACTTATTATCACTTTAGAGGCAAGAGGTTGAGGGAATTAAGTATAGATTCCAAAAGTTGGGACTTTACTCAACTACAGAAGGAACCACAAGAACAGGTGGTTGGCCAGCATAGCGCCTACCTTGAAACCCTTCAAGTAGTGTCGTAGCCCTAGCTTGTAGACTACGAGGGAGGTTTCGAGGATCCTTGCCACTAGAATGCTCAAGCGATAGAGTATTCCGAATCTAATGGTGAGGGCCATTAAGGTTCGTTAAAATAGTGGGAGACATTAAATGATATAATAATTTATTAATCATAAAATGTCAAAAGGTAATCAAGACAAAGTACTAACTGCTAAATGTTTATCTGATGTAGATTTAAAATGGCAATCACCAACACCACTAGTACTTTATCACTGCGTTCAATCTTGGATAAAGAAAATATCCTGACCGGCAATAACTTCCAGGAGTGGTACAGGCGCTTGCGCATAGTACTACGCCAAGAAAGGAAGTTATATGTGCTGGAATCCCCAATTCCTGCTGAGCCTCCTCAGGGAGAAAGCAAGACGGAAAAAGATAAGTGGAAAAAGCATGTAGATGATGCACTTGATGTACAATGCATCATGTTGTCATCCATGTACATCCAATTGCAAAAAATGCATGAGGAAGAGGATGCCTACAAGATGCTATCACACCTCCAAGAACTGTATGAGGAGGGGCTAGGCAAGAAAGGTATGAGATCTCAAGTGCACTTTATAAGTGCAGGCTGGCAGAAGGGCACCAAGCCGGTCCTCACGTACTCAAGATGATTGGGTATATTGAGAGGCTTGAAGCCCTTGGGTTCAAACTGAACCAAGAACTAGCAGTGGATCTCATTCTTGCCTCTTTACCGTCAAGCTTCTCGACTTTCATTGTCAATTATAATATGAATGATATGACAAAGTCGCTCCCGGATCTATTGGCTTTAGTTCGCCAAGATGATAAGGACATGAAAAACACCAATACATCTGTCCTTATGGTGAACAAGAAAAACAAGGGCAAGGCAAAGGGGTCTAAAGCCAAGTCAAGGCCAAAGACACCAATGCACCGTCCTGCCAAGAAGCCAAAGATTCAGAGGCAGAGTAATGAGCAGGAAGCTGTCTGTTTTGGATGTGGCAAGAAAGGCCACTGGAAAAAGAATTGCAGAGCTGGGAAGAAGAAGCAAGCTGACGCTTCTGCTTCAGGTATTTTTGTCATTGAATGCAATCTATCATTATCTACAAGTTGGGTATTGGATACGGCATGTGGCTCACACATTTGTATTCATATACAGGAACCAAGTAGGTTCAAGAAGATTGCAAAAGGTCAAGTGGATCTCCGAGCTGCAAATGGTGCAAGTCTGGCGGCCTTGGCAGTGGGAGACTACCACTTGAATTTACCAACTGGTTTGGTTCTAGTTTTAAACAATTGCTATTATGTATCGTCTGTTACCAGAAACATCATCTCTGTGTCATGTTTAGACACTATGGGTTTTTATTTCAAGTTTGGAAATAAAAGTTGTCTCTTTTATAGGGATAACATATGTTATGGTATGGCACATCTTAACAATGGTTTATATATACTAGAACTAGAAAACTCAGTAATGGCCATCAATGACAAAAATAACCAACATGACTCAAATAACACCCGCCCATGGCACTTTAGGCTTGGTCATATAAACGAGAAGCGATTACAAAAATTACATCAAGAAGGGTATCTAGACTCGCTACAGTTAGAACCCTTAGATGTATGTCAAGCTTGTTTACAAGGAAAGATGACCAAAGCACCTTTCTCAGGAAAGGGAGAAAGAGCAAATGCAGTACTGGAATTAATACATACCGATGTATGTGGTCCATTTCCAGTAGAGGCAAGGGGTGGTTTTCTATACTTCATCACTTTTACTGATGATTATAGTAGGTATGGCTATATCTACTTAATGCGGCATAAGTCAGATTCCTTTCGTTTCTTTAAGGAATATCAAAGTGAAGTAGAAAACCAACTTGGTAAGAAGATAAAAGCACTTCGCTCAGACCGAGGCGGAGAATATCTTAACCAAGCTTTCATTGATCATTTGAAGGAGTCTGGAATAGTATCTCAACTCACTCCTCCTTATACACCACAATGGAATGGTGTTAGTGAAAGGAGGAATAGGACCTTGCTTGACATGGTCAGATCAATGATGAGTCATACAACTCTTCCATTATCCTTTTGGGGATACGCCTTACAGACAGCAGCATATACCATTAACCGAGTACCAACTAAAGCCACAGATGGGATTCCATATCAGTTATGGTTTGGAAAGAAACCCAATCTGACACACATGCGTGTGTGGGGGTGCGAGGCATTTGTCAAGACTTTACCAAGTGACAAATTAGCATCCAGAAGCACTAAGTGCATCTTTGTAGGTTATCCTAAGGAAACTAGAGGATACAACCTATATAACCCTTTAGATAGAAAAGTCATTGTGGAAAGATATGCCACATTTCTAGAAAGGGATCACATTTCTACTGGAAATAGTGGGAGCAAGATTGACTTCGATGAAGTCGATGCTCCAGATGCACAAGAGTTGGTAGAGGAACAATCTCTACAAGAACAAGTGGAAGAAGAAATTGTTCCTCAGACACAGATACTGCGTAGGTCTACGCGAGAGGTTAGAGAACCGGAACGTTATGGTTTTCTTGTCACCGAGTCAGGTGACACAATAATCCTTGAGGATGATGAACCTCTGACCTACAAGGAAGCAGTAGAAGGCAAAGAAGCTGCTACATGGCAACAAGCCATGAATTCTGAGATGGAGTCCATGTACCAAAATCAAGTTTGGATTTTGGTAGACCCTCCAGCTGATGTGAAGCCCATTGGTTGTAAATGGGTATTCAAGAAAAAACTGGACATGGATGGTAAGGTTAATACCTTTAAAGCAAGACTGGTTGCAAAGGGTTTCAGACAACGTCAAGGCATTGACTATGATGAAACCTTCTCACCAGTGGCAATGCTTAAATCCATCAGAATATTGCTTGCAATAGCAGCCTTTCATGATTATGAAATTTGGAAAATGGATGTCAAAACTGCTTTTCTAAATGGGAAGTTGGTTGAAGACGTCTATATGACTCAACCCGAAGGGTTTGTTAAGTCAAAGAATGCCAATAAATTATGCAAGCTGCAGAGATCCATTTATGGATTGAAGCAGGCATCAAGATCATGGAATGTACGATTTGATGAGGCCATAAGAGATTTTGGTTTTGTCAAAAATGAAAGCGAGCCTTGTGTCTATAAAAAGGTTGAAGGGAATGCTATTGTTTTCCTAGTTTTATATGTTGATGACATATTAATCATGGGAAACGAGGTGCAAGTCTTACAGTCAGTTAAGACTTGGTTAAATGAATGATTCTCCATGAAAGACTTAGGTGAAGCGGCCTACATTCTAGGGATCAAGATCTATCGAGATAGATCTCAAAGGATGCTTGGCCTAAGTCAAAGTACATATATTGACAAGGTACTCAAAAGGTACAATATGGAACAATCCAAGAGAGGATTGTTACCTATGTCACATGGTATTAATCTCTCCAAGAAAATGTGTCCACAAACACAGGAGGAGATTGACAGAATGAGTAGAGTCCCTTATGCTTCAGCAGTGGGTTCTATCATGTATGCCATGCTATGTACTAGGTTTGATGTTGCCTTTGCTTTAAGCATGGTGGGTAGATATCAAGCTAATCCAGGAGAGCTGCACTGGTCAGCTGTTAAAACTATCCTTAAGTACTTGAGGCGTACTAAGGATATGTTCCTGGTGTATGGAGGAGATGAGGAACTAGTTGTGAGGGGATACACTGATGCTAGTTTCCAGACAGATCATGATGATATGAAATCGCAGTCAGGCTACATCTTTTGCCTGAATGGTGGTGCAGTGAGCTGGAGAAGCTCAAAGCAAGCTGTGGTTGCTGATTCTATAGCAGAGTCCGAATATATTGCAGCTTCCGATGCAGCAAAGGAAGCAGTCTGGATACGTAGCTTTATCTCAGACATTGGTGTTATACCTAGTAGTGCAGACCCTGTTCCAGTATATTGTGACAATACTGTTGCAGTGGTGCTTGCCAAGGAGCCCAGGTCTCACCAGAGGACAAAGCATATTCTTCAGAAGTTCCATCTCTTGAGGGATTTTACTCAGAGACGTGAAGTAACAGTTAGCAGAGTAGCCACAGAGGACAACGTGTGAGACCCCCTAACTAAAGCCATTTCTCAGCAGAAGCATGATTCACATGTGAGAGCTAGCGGATTGAAACCTGTTAGCAGTTGGCTCTAGTGCAAGTGGGAGTGTTGAAAGTGGGTGCTCTAGACCCAACTTGTCTTGTACTTTGATTACTTTTACATGTATTCAGTATGGTTTTATGTATGTGTTTATCTTTCCATGATAGTATAGATACTTCTGCATCCACTTCATCAATGGCAATTTCCTTAGATTACCTGTCGCATCAAATGGTTATAGCAGTTCCCAGGCTATAATGAGAACCCTGAGATGCCATGACAGTAATCTTAAAGTAACGTCCTATGGTCCAGTTACATCATTCTGAAAGGACACAGATGATGTGTGACCATCAGGTGATGGGGGCTCATAAGCATTGAGACTTCATCTCATGAAGTTCGCACTTGATGATCTCTAGCTAATGAGATCATGAGGACAGACCCGCTTAATAGGAACACCACATGTTTCTGGTGTCATTGGTCGTTCCTATCTATGGGCATGTGTAATGGTCTCCTGACTTGAGATCATTATCAATGAATGTCATTTAATTACGTACATTTGATATAAGGAGAAAACCATGGCGACAAAGTCGTGGCGAGGTAGTTTGTATTGGGTACGTCATTAATGGCATGGCATTGATTGAATGATCGAGAAAGGATTTGTCGCTTCCAAGTTTAGGAAGAGATATCTCGGGCCTGGTTGATTAGGATGGTTGCACCTTCATTAAATCCATTGCCATGGTAGACGAAGGTAAGACCGTCCGGACAAATCGACAAACAAAGATAAAGCAAATAAAGAATGATGACACTAGTATGCATTCTGCTTTATTGAGATATCGTTTGACGAAGAGATTATATTACACGGACCATGTTCATAGGAAGGCAATCGTTGCTTTGACTTTGCCTTATCTCTATAGGGGCCTCGATGGGTTGCTAGACCCCGCTCTAGGTCTGTGATATTATTCACTGCTATTGAGATAAGGGCCTAGAGGGTCACACACGATAGCGCCTTGAAAAATCTGCCATATTCTGAGAGTAGGAATTTAGAACTTGGTGGGCCCCGCCAAAGGGTCCGAGTACTATCCAAGTTCTATGGATCACCAAATAATAAATAAGTTCATTAATTATTCGAGTTTAGAATAATTAGTTGAATTTATTTATAACAAGTATTTACAAGTTGTATGGTAAATACACGTATTAATATTATTCGACTGGATTTAAATATCCTAGGTTCATTTAATATTAGTAGGAGGTATGAGTCGAGTTAAAGACTCAAATTTATCACGTAATATATTTATATATTACAAGCAAGTGATAAATTGTAAATTTTATTTATGGCATAATTTTATTTTCCATAAATAATTATTTACATCACTTATATAGCGGACGCCTAATACACGGGGGCCGGGAACCTACACCGCGTGTTTTAATACTCCATATATAAGTGAGAGAGATGCTCTCCCACCATAACTATTCATGTGCCAATTTTGAGAGCATCTCTCTCCTCCTGGAATTTAGAGAGAGAGTCTCTCAAGCAAGGAGGATCTTCAAGCTTATCCATCCCGGATCGAATCATCCTCCCTTGCGGTGATCATCGCTGCGCTGAAGTGTGTGTCGTAGATCCGCGCTAGCACCCGGATCTTGACGAACGGCGCGCGTGCAGATTTGCAAGGCGTGTGTGGACGATCTAGAGGGCTTCGACGTCGGAGTCTTCGAGCAACGATCGCCGGTGCCTTACACGTCAATTCTGAACAAAGGTAAACGTTCAATTTTATTTTTGTGCTCCTTATGAACCTTGCGAGATCCTCGGACCAAGCTGGGACGAGATCACCGGAGTCGACAGGGTTATGTCACTCCGATGATGCAGAAAAATTTAAAAATCCCGGCCCATTGGCTTCCGCTGCGCAGTCCTGATCCCTACACTATGAACCTTAGAGATAACTTGTCATCCCGACCAAATATCGGCAAACCTCATCGAGGTGTGACCCGAAGAATGACATATTACCCATTCTTGGAATCTAGAGGTCTCTATATTCTATTAGTATAAGACCTCTGCCTACTCTGTGCAGTCATCATCCACTCCTGAATGATTTGCACCTTCTCTGTGGTAGCTCGTTCCATCTCTAGTCCCATGAGTGCTAACTCTCCTGGGTCAGTCCAACACCTAGGTGATCAGCAAGGACAACTATACAATGCCTTGAATGGTTCCATACCAATAGTGGAGTGATAACTGTTATTTAATTCAAACCTCACCAAGGGAATGTGATCCTCCCAGCTATGGCAGAATTCAAGGATGCAAGAACACAACATGTCCTCGAGAGTCTGAATGGTCTAATCTCTCTGACCATCTATCTGAGGATGAAAGGCAGTGCACAATCGAAGCTGAGTCTCGAATGGCTACTAAAAACCCTTCCATATTCGAGAAGTAAAATGTGCATCATGATCAGATACAATTTTCGAGGTTACTCCATGAATCCATACAATCCTCTGTAGGTAGAGGTGTCCCAAGCTCTCTACTGATCCCAACTCTCTGATAGGTAGAAAGTGGTCCAACTTGGTGAGTCGGTCAATGATCACCTAGATGAAATATTGTCCCTTGGACATGTGTGGATGTCCTGTCATGAAGTCCATGTAAATTCCATCCCACTTCCACTCTGTTACCTCAAGTGGCTGAGCTAAACCCACTAGAACCTGATGCTCTGCCGTCACTTGCGGACAAGTGAGGCACCATGAGACAAACTCTTCCACTGCTATATTCATTCCCATCTACCAGTGCTGATGTCAGATGTCCTGGTACGTCTTCACCACTCCTAGATGTACCTCTATAGGGGTTGTATGGAACTCCCACAACACATCCTCCTGTAGCGCCAACGGTACCATAGTACGTCCTTTGATGAGGATGACATTCTCTACACATTTTGAAAATCAATCAGTTGCCTATCCAATGGATATATGAACACATAGAGCCTCAAATTCAATGTCCCCAAGCTTCGCCTCCCTAAATCATTGAAGGAGTGGGGTAGTGACTATCAGAGAATGAGGATAGGATGCTCGATCTCAATCCACGTAGGATATCCGTAATGCAGATAGCTACTTCATCTCCTCACTTAGAAACTGTATACCAGATCTCCTCCTGAGTGAATCTACTACTACGTTCCCTTTCTCAGGGGTATGAACTGTCTCGAATTCATAGTCATAGAGAAACTCAAGCCAATGCCGATGTCTTAGGTTCAGGTCCTTCTGAGAGTATATATACCTTAGACTCCTGTGATCATATTAGACTGTAAAACGTTCGAACATCAGGTATTGTCGCCACATCTTCAAGGATAAGACTTTTGCTGTCAACTCTAGGTCATGGGTAGCGTCGTTTTTCTCATGTTGTCTTAGCTGTCGAGAGAATTACATGATCACTGATCTCTCCTGCATCAGGACACATCTGTGTCCTATCCCTGATGCGTCACAGTGGACTACGTACCCAAATACCTCCTTCGGTAGCCTCATGATGGGGGAACTCATCAGTATCTGGCTCAGCTCCTGGGAACTCAACTAGAATATCTCTGACCACATGAAGGGTTTCTTCTTTTTCATCAATGATGATAAGGGTGTCATAAGTCTGGAAAAGTATGGAAAAAACCCCAGGTAGTAACCGGCCAGACCCCGGAAACTCCACACCTCCTTTACACTATTGTGTGGCTCCTAAGAAAGCATAACCTCAATATTTGCTGGATCCACCATAACTCCAGCCTCTAAGATGACGTTTCCCAAGAAGTGAACCTCTCAGATCTTGAACTAGAACATCAAGATCTTACCATAAAGCTGGTGCTCTCAAAGTGTGTCCAGAACAATCTATAGATGATAGGCATGATCCTCCTCCATAGTTGACTATACCAGGATGTTGTCGATGAAGACTACCACAAAGCAATCAATGTATGGCTCTAAGATCCTATTCAAGAGGCCCATGAACACTGCTAGGGAATTTTTCATGCCGAATGGCATAACCAAGAACTCATTGTGGCTATACCTACATCTGAAGTCCATCTTCTGCACATCCTCATTTCAAACCCTGAGCTGGTGATAGCTTTATCTAAGGTCTATCATCGAAAACCATTGTGCTCCCTTCATCTGATCAAAAATATCATCAATCCTTGTTAGTGAGTACATATTATTCACAATCACCTAGTTGAGGCACTGATAGTGCACAAAGAATCTCAATCTCCCATCCACCTTCTTGGTGAACAAAATTGGGGCTGGCTAAGGAGAAACACTGGGCCTAATGAAACCCTTCCTCTGCAAGTCCTCTAGCTATACTCGCAGTCGTTGATGCTCCGTGGGAGCTTTCTGATATGATGGTGTAGATTTAAATTCTATCCTGGGGTATGGGTTGATATAAAATTCCACCTCTTTGGGAAGAGGTTGACCAAAAACATCATTAGGTAAATCATCAACGTACTTCTCCACCACTACATGATAGCTCAGACTCTCAGCATCAACTTCTTCGAGGTTAAGGCTATCCAACTATTGTGTGATTGGATGCACCCTCTTCTGGGTAAGTCCATCCTATGCTACAAAGGTTTCCATCTAACTGGTGAATGAAAACATTGTCTCATCCCTATGGACACACCACACTTTGCACCTTATAAATACAATCTGAGCATGTACTATGGATAACCAGTCCATACCAAAGATGACTTCGTAAGGCCTCGACAATACTACTAGGAGATCCTAGACGAAGCTCTAATATTTTATAGTAAGCTCACACTACTAACACCAGTATGAAATCATTGAATCCTCTCCCATAGGAGTATCTATCCATAAGGATAAATCTAACATCTCTACCAGAACCTCCGAGTTCTAAACAAGGGTTGTGGAAATAAAATATTGACTGGAACCCATGTCTATAAGTACTATAGCTAAGGTGGAGTAGACACATATTGTACCTCAAATCGTCTTCGGAGTTCCATGGTCATAGGCCTCAACTTCCTGGAGCTGAGCCCGTCCCTGTCCACCAGCTCCCTGTGGTCGGGGTGGACCACCTAGAGGTGGTGGCGGTAGAACCTCGAATTTCCCCCACTGCCTACTCCATGGCCATCTCCTCTGATATGTCCACCTGCTACCTACTAAACTCCTTGATCAAATCTTCACCTCTGAATATGTGTTCCATCAACATTCTATGGGTCATCAGTATGACCGGTCGGGCAGTCGTGATCCATGTCACCCTACTCGGCGCACGAGTAACATTTCCTGCTCCTCGCTGGTCCTGCTCTGTCTCGAGATCCCTGCACAACTGACCCTTTATCCTGAGGTTGTCCACCTGTAGTTCTGGTCTTCTATGAACTCCACATCATCTGTCTGCTACCAGCTGCAAATGAATTTTCTATGTGACATCAAGTGGTGAGTTTCTCAACAAGGAATCTCTCCACCAAGAGTGCTGGCTCTAAAACCCAGCCTGTGTTGGGATACTGAGAGATACCATCGAAGCTCCGATCTCCCATATGATCCCCTGCTCAAATCTATAGGCCTTGAAGAAAGGGTCTCGCACCATGTCAGTGGAGTAGTGCGATAGGTCAGCGAACCTCACTTAATACTGAGCCATGGTCATGCTACCATGATCCAAGTGGAGATTCTCTTGTCTACGCACTGAGTATAAGGTCGCTAGAATGAAAACTTCCCTAAAATGGCTCTTGAAGTCCTCCTAGATAAGAGTCACCTCGTCATGAACCTGAAGCATCATGCTCCACAATCTCCCAACTACTTCTTAAAGAAGACTAGCTGTAGGGATGACCCTGAGATCAGCTGGTGTCCATGTTCTTCCATAGAACCGACTCCTTTGATACAGATTTGTCACGACCCGTCCCCTGGGGCCCGTGCCCTGACTACCCCAACCCCAGGCCTGTAGAAGGCGGGATTAGGTTAGTCACAATATGGGCCTTAGGGGATGGTTCGTGACACGTCTTCTGAGGAAATGTTAGTTTTATACTTTATAGGGATGTAAATACCAATGACAGTGATAATTTAACACCCCAATTTGGGGTACGCCATTTTATAGACTTTTCCTTTTTCAATTGATGTTATTAGTAAAGTTTCCTATATTTATTCAGAGGCTAGAATGGATAAGTGACTATAGTATATCTACTATAATTGTATATATTTAAAATTCACACCAGAAATATTAATTTTATGATTTGAATTTAGAAGTGTGAAGGACATAATTTTTTCAATTTATAATTATGTTTTTTCAAGTTTTTTGGATGAGATGATTTATGAAAAAAATATAATTTACATATTAAATTTATTTATTCCAGAAAAATGAACAAATGAATCATGTTTTTAGTGTAATGAAAACCTCAAAAAATTCACAATGTAAATTCGCAATTTTCTTCCAAAATATTGCATCCCACCTTTTTATTACATAAATTTTCATTACATTTTACAAACAGATGATCTTTTAATGTTTAGTGTCTTGGAAAAAATGTACATAATACCTAAAAACATAAAATTGTATTCTATTAAACTTAAAATTAACAGTAATGGTCCATACTAAGTATATTTATTACATATCATAACCTAGGGACATACATTAAACAAATGGATGATTAGAAGTCCCAGTAAGGGAAAACAAGTGAAACAATTTAATTGTGATGTTTAGGAATATCAATAAGAACTTGAAGAATTACATAAATCCATGAGAAATGGAAAATAGGAATATCATAACAAAAATAACATGATTCATAACATGGAAATTTCTATACAATATTTAATTGATTCAATCATAATTATACCACCTAGTTTTATCACCAAGGTGTCATAAAAATTACTAAGGTCATTCACCAAGGTATCTTAAAACTTGTTATCTATAGAGATTAAATTATTTACCCAATACATTGGATCACTATCAGGGAACAACCTAAATATTTCTTAATTAAAGTTAACCACATATATCATAATAAAAAATTTAATAAATACCCCATAGAGAATAAAATAAATAGATTTTATATCAAAATCAGGGTGTTTTAGAAAGTGCTTAAAAACAAGAACCTTTTTCTATTTTAAACCCACAAAAAATGGACGTGGATATCATGTATGTTAATCCCAGAATTAAAATAGGACATTTTTACATCCATTTTAATACCCATAGATAATATAGTGGTTTGGGTATTCACAAAAGAAATGAAAATAATTTCATGATAAAAAGTGTGAAATTTTGAGACGAAAATCCTGCATCATAATGAGTATGAAACATGATTTTAGAAAAAAATAATGAGAGCTGGTGAAAGGGTATAAAATTCATAAAATAATATAAATACAGTAATTGTATATGAAAAAATGTACATAATAACATATTATGGGAATTTGAAAGACATACCACATAAAAGTGAACTTAAAAGGGAAAGAGAAGTTTGATATTTCACTTACCTTGAAGAGTGACTCATAAAACTGAATGATCGGGACCATAGGGGATTGAAGAAACCTTTTTAGGACTCTTTGTGATGTAATAATATCATAAATTCTTGGTTCATGAATTTTTAATGAATGGAAATGAAGGAATGGGTGGGTATTTATAGAAAAAGTGAGCGATTTTTTTATTAATTTTTTAGGACACCTCAGTAGTGGTACTTGAAGAACCATGGACATTCCCATAGTATTTTCCCATGGTGTTACACACTTGGGAATCCAATTATCATATTTTAATTCATAAGTGTTGAACATAATTTTATCTTATGTATTACATCATTAATGATGTAATTAAACACACTTAAAACACAAAACTGTATTTTTACTATTCACTGAAAAAGTATTTTATAAAATTCTCAAAAATTCACCCTATTCTAATATAAACTTTTTTAATTAAAAAATGAACCCCATTTTGTGATAATTATATTCTAAATATATAAAATTTAATTTTTATATAAAATAACTATTTATTGGAAAAAATATCGATACTTAACTAATAATTTCTTCAACATTTTCTTACATATACTCTGATATAATTATATCACATTACCATTTAATATGACTAAATTATATCTAAATTCCTTAGGTGAAGTTACTATTACCTTATTAATATTACTATTAATAATGGTAATTTTACTATTCCAAAGGGTCGCGTTACTATTTCCCAAAAAAATTAAGTTGATATTATGAGACTCTAAATATCCTACTAAATGCAATCGTGTATGTCTGTTTTTCAAAAATGTTTTCATAGAGTTAATTATTTGAAGTATAGAAATTATTTAAATGAATGATATAGTATTTTACACTATTAATCAAAAATATTAAACTTCTTATAAAAATACTAAAAATTCACCAAAGATTAATTTTGACATTTGAAATAAAAAAATAATATTTATTTTACCATAATAATTCTTTAATAATGATAAAATTATGAAAATTAAAATATTTTACCTGTAAAATAAAATTATTAAATTTGTCTCAATTAAACATATATTATTTTAATCAAAACTATTCTAAAAATAGAAATTATGGAATAAATTTTTTATTAAAATAAAAGGATTGTAATTTAAGTGAGTAAGGCCTTGACATATAACCACTTATAACACCCTCATATGACCTAATGGTAATGTGTGTGATGGTGATAAACTCCTGGGGAAGCTCAGATAACATCACCCATGTGGTAACATCCACTAACTTGAACTTCTCTTGTAGGCTATTTTTTCATGCTTTACATGGTGAAGCTCATCTTGGTCTCTGTCCAAAGTTAAGTGAAGTGACACTACCTCCTTCCCAAGATTCAAAAAATGGGATTTGTATGGACTAATTCAACTAGATAATGACATTGAATCTTCTTTCAACATTAATCAACCATTATCATTTTTATTTATAGATAATAATTATAATGTTAAGATTATAGTTTAAAATGGTTATATTGACCAATAATCATATAACAGTCAAAACATGATGGTCACATTAAAATATAATTACTTAATTATTAATGATAAATAGTTTTTTTGTGTAAAAAATAATATAATACCCATTTCAGGAAACAATTATTATTCAAAAGGATTGGGTTGTTAAAATGATTCTTTCAGAACCAGCTAGTTTTTTTATGGTCTGTAGTTGTAATTACTCTTACACATATGTTTCATTCCTATTGACTTACATGGAACCGATAAGAGACATTGAAAGACATTAAACCTATGAAATTTATTTCTAATGGATCTTCTAGAATGAGAATGTGGAAATAATGTTTTGGGACACATTATTACTTATGATCTTGGATAAATTTTGTTTTTATTAAATGGAACCATAGACTGGTATTGGAATACCAGGATCTATGTATTTGGATGAGTTATTATGATATTGTCTTGGGTTTTGTTAGAGGGTAAGAAGGAATATAAGATATAATTAGTTTCATCTTAAATCACTTATGTTAATCAATTTAATTCAATGTGGGTGGATTCTCTATCTCTATACTATTATAGAACTAGAAGTACTAGTTTTAGTAAATTGTTTTTATTGGGATTTCTATGGTATTATTGGGTAATTTCAGAAAACAAGATTTTTTGTACATTAAATTTGGAAAATATGAAGGCTTATGGAAAACCTTCCTGGATATTATTTTAAAATTATTAATTGGTTTGGACAGATGAATTTTGTTTGATGAAATTCATTAAAAGAATAATTGTTCTATGAAATTTTTTTGGTATGGAAATGGGTACAATGGGTTAGCATGTCTTCAATAGGGATGAGTTTGGTGGGAATATCTATTATCAAGGTTGGATTGATTGTGGTCATGAAGTACCACTTTGGATGGTAACACTAAGCTATGTATATGGAAAGGTGTTTCTGTGTGAACCCAATAATTATTATTCCTTATGTAAATGTATGGGAATAAGGTTGTTTATAGTTTTTATCACTTGGTTTTCCTATAATGGTTTTAAATAAACAATATTAATACTTTTCTAAATGTTTTATATAAAATGTGATAAATTTCTCCATCCTAGTGGTGAGTGTTGGGAAGTATTGAGGGAATTACTACTATGTTTATACTCACCACCTTCTTAGTCAATTTGGATAATTTCCCAATGTCATGTACTGGTATAAATGGTAGGTAATGGTATCATATTTATCTATTGATGCATCTTGATAACCTAGAAATGGTAGGTGTAGTTGGAGAAGAGAGCTATCTAGGGAGTAAATGGGATTATGACACTTGATGTCTTTCTATTTTGTTATATTTTGGTTTTGACTTTTGATATTCCATGTTTTGTTTTCACTATTATATTATTTCTTTCGATTGGATTTTATCTAGGTTTTATTATTGGTAATCATGTATCATATTGTGGTAAGAATATTTATTTTCATTCATGTCATGTTGCTTTATCATTATATGGAAAATAATATCGAAATTGTTTCTTAAACCTTGGTATTTATATTCAACCTTTTGTGCCTTGGGTATGTCACTTAAGGAAAGTGGTATTTCTTTATCCTCTCAATACAATGAGTTGGGGTGGGATATTACAGATATTTTTCTCATTCATCAATATTTGGGGAATCTACCCATTACCTAAAAATATTGTAACCATTTTTTATAATCATTAGTTAGACATAATATATGTAATTTTTTCAACTGAATTGGTTCTGATATACTTTATTTTATTATCCAAAATAACTCAATAGTGCAATAATAATTATATTTTTAATAAATTAATAAGGATACCATGATGACACAAAGCAGTCAATATGGGTAGTAGAGTGTGTAAAGAGATGATTATGATGCTAATATTATAAACAGAAAAGGGATATTGATGATATTCTACTTCATGGAGATAGATTCTTCATGGGGTTTTTTCTTGGATATATTTGTAGGAGTGATTCATAAATGTGATGATTTGTGTTTTTTTCTAAAGATTCAAGACAATTAATAATTATTATATGTATGTATATATATATACACTATGCATGTACATAAATATAAAATGGTATATATAGATACTTAGTACAAACATGGACCCAAGGTGTATAACCAAGGTGTCCATGCATAATCATAAGATTCAAAGGGTTTAAATAAGGGAATTATCCCTCTATTCATTTGGTGATAAAAAAAATCATGTCTATTAATCCAAAAAATGATGTGGATTATCATTAACAATAACCCAAACAAGGGGCATGAAAAATCATGTACAATAAACCAATAATGATGTGAAACACCTTTTACAACATACAAATAAAGGGGCACAAAATTTCTTGTCCAACAACATAATAATTATGTGAAACTCCATGATTAACATCCAAATAATGGGGTGTGAAATTTCATTTTCAAAAATACAGTAATGATGTGAAACATCATGGTCAACATCCAAATGAAATTATCTCAATGAAAATAAAACATGTAGGCTCAACATTGGATTCAAGGAATAAAATATGGAAATCCCTAAAAATTAACATTTAAATAATAATTATTACAGTCCGGATCTGAGGTATTAACTATGGGCATCCCCAACAAAAAAGTTCAAGGAAGCCAGATCCTATGAAGCACATCAATGAATCCCCAATTATTATCATCAGATCACATTAGTCTCATAGGCTGAGTTCTAGGAAGTATATCTGGAATCAATATATATATATATATATTAATTGTAACCTTGAGAATCATAAATATACGTGTGAGGTTAGACGAATGCCAAAACCACATCCACCTTCATAGCCCATCATCTCCAAAGTTTGTTATAAGTTATAAGGTGACACCCATTTCCATATATTCCTAAAACAATGAAACACTCATATTGTGTCGTTCAAGAATCAGGCACCCACTGGGTCCCCAAATTTATTACTCAAGAGAGGCATCCTACATGGGATCTCCATGGTATATAAATAAGTAAGGCATCCCTCTTGTGATCCTATAAGTAAGAACATAGAATAATCGAACCTCATCAAGTCCAATAAAGGAGTAAGTAATTAGATACATCCTACATGGGGACCCTTAGGTTATAAAATAAGTAGAGGAATCCCTCTTAGGATTGTTAATTAGCCACTAGTCTCAGGACAATGAATGAAGCTACTGTATAGAGGTTGTTGGTGACCCTTGGCATTACTGAGATTTAATTAATTTTGTTTCATAAAATAAAAAGTCACTGAAAAATTAAATAGGGGGAATAACCCTCAGAAGAAAGCCTGAGAATACACATATTACCATAAAAATAAAAAATAAAAAATGGGTAGGTATGAGAAACCACATACCATTAGAAATATTTTAATCCATTTATAAACAGATATTGGTATCTATGTACATTTTTTTAATGTATAATTTAACCTTAATGGATTCCTATGCCATACCTAACATTGGATATCCCAATCATAGGAAAAAATATCAATTTCAACATTAAAGAACTAACTAAAAAATAAATTTTAAAAATTCGTAATAGGAGAAAACTCTTCGGATAATCATAACTTGATGTAAATCTATGAAAACATTTGAAAAAGGTATATATGGTGTTCCTAACACCACCGCCATTAAAATATATAACTAAATACATAAATTTTTTTTATTTATTCAATTTATTCTTTAAATATTTATAAAATTCACCATGGAAGCATTCCTAAATGAACTCACACAGAGTGAAGTGCAGATGGACTTTTGAGATGTCCTCATTCTAGGTAGAGAAAACCGCCATCAATGATATCTGATTCCTCTATGCTTTGGTGGAATTTGGAATAAATACCCCAACTATTGAAACCATGATTTATTGGAAGTAGAAGAAAAATAAAAAGAATACTTAAAAAGATGAAGGCTTATATCTAGGATTCCAATGCATCCAATGATGTTCAATTTAGATCAAGAATGGGGAGGAAGTTGCATGGAGGAAGGGATAATGAGTCTAACATGTTTGGGGGATCTCTTGTGGAAAAGGACAATAAAATAAGTTCAATAACCATTAAGGTTGAAAAGGAAACATGTTAATTTTTTCCCATTTTTTTGGTCCACACAGCTGGCCAAACCATGCACCAATCGTGTGTCTATAATATTTGAGGCACACCCCTCTCGAACAAGAAAAGACACGCAGTATAATAGACCATGAACCAATTGTGTAGCATGTATGCAATAAACTGTAGACCCCACGTGGTTTTCCAGATCCTAACACACGGTTTCTTTATCCCGTGTGCCTATGAAAATTGGGTTGCCCATTTTGGACACACAATTTGGCCAAACTGTGTACCAATAGTGGACCCTAGACTGTACCTTTCTAAATCTCCAATTTTAGTTACTATTCCCCCAGTATTATTATGAAACCCCATGAATCCTTTTGTGCCTTATTACAAATATAAAACCTTATTTTGAGACATTATAACATTCTAAATTTTGTTTTTAGTTTTTGATCAATATTTGACCCATCCAGTATATAGAAAATTCAATTTCCTTCTGAAATTTTCAAATCCTACAACACATGATATTACAACCACTCAAACATAGATATTCTCAATCCTAATAATCCTTGTAGGGAATCAATGAAAATAATCTAACTTACTTGGGTCACAAATTCCTCCTCAAATAGCCACATTACATTTATGATTTCCCAATGAAACTCTAAGAGTCACTTTAAGCACACAATGACCTACCCACCAAAACCCAATCGAACACTTTTAACCAAATCCAAAACACCAGGAAGACAATTACTGAGGCCCATTTAATTTGAGACATGATCACATCATTATATCCTCCACGAACTAGTATATGGTGTTTTACACCATAGGTTATTACTTTCAATGGCCAATTATTTGACATAATACTTCCGCTATCATAATTTCATTCCAAAACATCACCTAGAGTCCAAAAATTTCTGCCAAAATGTTTCTATTATTGATTCACCTGATCACACATATGGAACCTTTTACATCACTAAATTTATGTTAAAATCTCAAAACCCAATTGACCAAACTCAACATGGTCATACTGGATTTTTGATGAAAAGATTTAGATGACACTTGCACTACACTCGTCTCATCCCAATTGTAGTTCCAATGTGGTTCCTCACTGATCGCATCCAACCAGTTTATAGAACTCAAGGAAAAAAATCTCTAGATGACTATTCTCAAAAACATTCAGCTTCTACGATTGAAACATCACCAAAACCCGATCTTGATGCTTTTATATCTAGGAACATGAAGACCATTATGATCATGCTCATCAAATCCCATAAGCTATTATAGTAAAATATCAAGGTCAACCATCCAATTTCAATAATAATTGTTGTTCGACCACATAATCACTAAAAATTTTATTGATCCAATACCAATGGATCACAATAATCTATCTTTGGCTCAATGGACATACTATGACTTCACCCAAGTCCATATCTAAACCCATATCTAGCATTTCCTAAGGAATCTAGTAACACCTGATTGCATTTATGCAATGATAGTTAAAAGAAAAATTACCATTTCATAACCAATCTCTAGATTCCATGATCCTTATCACATGAGCGTTACATACAATCGACTGACATCCCATTATCCTCCTTAGGATAATTCTAGTAGTTTTACTGATAGAATGAGTTATTTATCAACACAACCAACACTCCATCAACTTTAAGGCATAATGACTGGAATGGATATAAAACCACTAACCTATTAGAATGTACACAATCATGACCCATCACCCATTCCCTTCATCCCAAGAATAGTTTCCTAGTGTTTCTTGAAATTTGTCTCAAAACGATGGTCACCACCCTTAAGATTCCAATGTTACTCTTCCCACCATATATATAACCTTATACAACTCCTCAGGTGAATACTCATTTGGTTCCATCATCAAACCATAAAAATATATTTTGATAGCCTGACATATAGAAAATTCTATCTCAACATACTCAGCACAATGTCAATATATATGGAATGATTATATCTATAGTAGGAGTAAAATAAGATTCCATTGATAAAAGTGTATCAATATTTCGAGACATCCTCATAGAAAATAAGCTATACATTCCTTTAACTAACCCATCACACCACATCTCCTAAAAACTTGTGTCATGGTCCAACAAAAGGTCAACTGCCTCATAGCACCCATTTTATTCCGGATGTCACCTCTAATATAGAGGGAAATTCCTCATTTTATCACAACTCCCAGTCAATAATGAGCAGAACATTTATTTAAAATTTTAGGTCCTTAGAATACACATATCCACTCATAGATATATGAATTAAATGGTACTACTCAAAACCAACACATCCCATTTCTATCTCTCCCAATAATGTTGGTGTTTAATCCCACACCACCCAGTTATCACCTTAATCACACTCCTACAAGATACAAGTTACTGGGGAAAGGTGACCATGCTACATGGAACATAAATCTTAAAATGTTAGGGGATCCCTTGGAAATCCTCTTCAATATTAGGTACCACACCCATGCCATAATTTAGTCACCTGTTACATGAAATCATCCCTATATCAATCATCTATTGTCACTCTATCTAGCTTTGAAAAATAATCCATTTGTAAATAGGTCTATATATACGAACAATCCTACCTATTAAACTCACTCTAAATCACCATGATCTCTCGGTGCTTCATTAAAAACCAAATGAATCATGATGCCTATATCACATAACATGAGAACCTCCCATGAATCGGTCTCTACATGAACATATTACAATGACCAATACCTAAAAAGGGATCTATAAACCATAGAAAAACCCTCTCATACATGGCCGTTTATCAAAAAAATGTTGTCTCACTAGGATCTGAGTCAAAAATAATGGTCTCTAGGTCTCCAACCTAGTATAAGGATCAAACCTTCCCAATGGAGTTAAAGTTAACATAGACCATCAAGGATCAAAACTAAAAACAGAAGGAAGAGAGTCTAATAGCATCACCTGACAAGAATTAGGCTTCCATGACTTTATCCCCTCTAGGTATCCTCATAAGGTATTTATCCATGAAGGGTAATGATAAGAATGTTTAAAAGAAAATGAACTAACCCTCACCAAGTATCCATATATTGTAACACCCCCTCTAGTTTCAAATTCATTATAAATTTCTGGGTACCTATCATCATTAAAATTAGTTATCTGACTAGATAACCATAAAAAATTATAGTTTAGTATAATATTTAACAAACATGATTGGAAAACACTATAAAGGTTTTTAAGAATCATTAGTAACCATGACTAAAAAAGGATACAACAACAAAGGGTCTACCAAAAGGAATCAAATGTTGAAATTGAAAAAATGAGGTCCAATAGTAAATAATGAATATTATGTCAATGATACATATTGTACTGTGATGACATGGTTTGGTTAAGTATAACGTCATTCCAATATTTTATGAAAAATACTATAGAGGTTTTTACCAGCACTTTAAATAACTAAACCAATAAATAACACCCCATAAGGGGTCCAAATATTTGTCACCATGTTTCATATCAACCTATTAGTGTCACTACACCACCTACGAATGAGCATTAAGTCATTATCATCATGTTCAAATATCTTACCGTAGATCTACCCAACCTTCCATTAGAAGGAAATATCTATATATCCATTTCAATAAATTTTATTATTATTCCACCATGAAACTATATTTGAAAACACCATTTTGGTTGTTGTAGACTCTTTAAATGGTTGAATTGATCTATTAGTAAATTCACACACTATCGGGCCTATAACATGTGGAGACTACATGTCATGTATGATGCCTGAGATGCCCCTTTCCTTTGTCATCCATGTGTCAAAATCAGTCTCTGACCTCTCTCAAAAAGTTCTAAGATCAATAAATAAATCATAAATCATAAATCCATGTTGAAAATCTACATTACTCAAAGAAAAAATTAATATACAACAATAAAATTGCATACCATGAATAGTAGTCACATGTCCCTAATAACATGGAATTATTACTAGAATAAGTTTTCTCAATGACCCAATTTGATATCTATAACATGCTTTAAAATATTACTAGTAATACTATCTACCATGTCGCAAATAATAAAATAATAGAAAAGGAATATCTCTCATACAACTGTGTCGCATATCGAGCTGACTAACATTATGAACAGTAGATGATACGGTTGCAAATAAGGCCTCAAGCATGTCTCCTCATATGCTTGAGGTTTCTAACTATCAATAAGAGAATAGGGTATGTTTTTCAGAATACTACACTTTTATATCAAAGTAAAAAAATAATAGAAATAAAAAAACATTATCCATGGAAGTAAATAATCATAGTTCAGAAGAAATAAATATTAACAAGGATGTAATAAAACGGAATTCTGAAAAGGGCAGAATGGGCATGTCTAGCATACAATAGTAATATCCCATTAGGATGACCACATATATATGAATAAAATAAATAAAAGGAAATAAAATTACAAGGATTGTTTGAAACATTAATCCAGACCACGTTCCTATACTCCATGTAAATATCCAATCCATCTTGCTTGATCGATCGTAGGCCTCATCCCAAACCCATGTCTACAAACAAGTGAACATATGCCCAGGTACCTTGGTGCAATGGTGGCCCATGATGGATTTGATCATAAAACCCCAAAATTCACCACCAATAAATTTCCATACATAGCTAGTCTTATGAAGTGTAGGTATATATTAGCTACTCATCCAGAAAACAATAATAATAAATAAAATCCAAGAATAACTAAAAAATAAATTCATATAAGTCATTCTCATGGAATTTGATTAGCCTATCCAAGAAATAGATGAAAATAATAAGTAAAATAAAATAAAACTATAGTTGATCCTTGGGTCTGTGATCCTGATCAATGATACATACTTAAACCAATGATGGAAATGTCTCTGAACATGTGTTGTTACATATACATGTTTATATATAAGAATATATTTATATATATAAGTATGAATTTATATATGTACTTTATATGAATTAATATATTTGGAAATATATTTTGACATATATACAGATAGGCAGTACTAGTCTAGACCCAAGGTATATAACAAATTTGTCCATAAAAAATCATAGGATTCATAGTTTTTAAATAAGGACATTAGCCTAAAATTATTATAGGGATATGAAACTTCATGATTGTTAATCCAAATAAATGACGTTGGTTGTCATGAACAACATCCCAAACAATGGGCATGAAAAATTATTCCCAATGACCCAATATCGATGTTAAACCTAATGTCCAACATTGAAATCATGGGGCGTGAAACGTCATGTCCAAATACCAAATAATGATGTGAAATGACATTTTCAACATCTAAATAAAGAAATCTTATTGAAAATATAACATGTAGTCTCAAGGTCACATTCTAAGAATCACATCTCAGCATCCTTAAAAATTTACATTCACACAATAATCATCAAAGGTCATATCCCAAGTAGTACCTCTAGGAATCCCCAACCAAAAGGGGTAGGAAGTTGGATCCTTGGAATAAAATTTGTGAATGCACAATAAATATCATCTCATAATGTTAGGATCATAGGCTGAGTTTCAAGAATCATTCCTTGAATCAATTATTGCATCAACAGTAACCAATTTGAGCATAAATAAAAGTGTTCAGTCATAAAAACACATAGATCACCACCACCACCACATACCATTGACTCAGATGTTTGGTATGAGTTCTAAGGTGACACCCATTACTTTCTCTACCCAAAACCATGACGCACACATTCTGGTTTGGTCAAAAACTAGAGACCCAGTAGGTCCCCTAATTTATTACTTAAGAGAGGCATTTTACTCGGGATCCTCATGGTCTATACATAAGAAAGATATCCCTCTTGGGATTTTATAGGTTAGTAAATAGAAGAGGAATCACTTATGGTGTAATATAAAAGAGAATATAAGAAGAGGAATCCTACATGGGATCCCTTAGTCCAGAACATAAGTATAGGAATCCCTCATGGGATCCTTAAGCACCAACTTGTCTTAGGTCAGGACATGAAGCTAGTACACAAAGTTTGTTAGTGCCCTATGTTATTCTGTCAATTTAATGAACCAATTTTTGTTAAAATAAAATGTCACTGGAAAATTAATTAGAGAGAATAACCCTCAGGTGAAATCCTAAGGATAAACATATTACCATAAACATGAATTAGTAAAAAAGGGTAGGTACTGCATACCACCTACATTTATGAATATTTCAAACCATTTATAAACAACCCTCATCAGCTCCGTCAAATCTTGCTGACATCCAAGTCAAGCCCCATCAGCTTCCAAGGTCCAACCTAACATTAGATAACTCACAAATAGGCTAGAACATCATTTTTAATATTAAAAAACTATGTATAAAATAAAATACAAAAGGGAATAACAGGGGATAACTCACTGAATTCCCTCCACTCAACAGAAATTTGAGTTACCACATGAAAAAGGTATGAATGGTTCCCCCAAAACCAACCCTAGAAAAATTCCTAACTAATGATGCCAACACATTATTAAATTAATTTAATTTAGGATTTAATGTTTTAGAAAATTCTCTATGACAAGATACCTCGATGATCTAGAATACATAGAATTATAGACAACCTCTTGGGATGTCCTCTTCCTAGGTAGAGAAAAAGATCCATCAAAAGTTTCTAATTCCACCATGATATAGTGGAATTGCGAACAAAATAATAATCATGGAAACAAATGTTAGAGGAATATTAAGAAAAGCACAATAAAGGATAATGGAGTTTAAATCCTTCCTCTAGGATTCCATCGCACTCGATGATGTTCAATTTTGAATAAGAACAAAGAATAATTCCCATGGAAGAAGGGAGAATGTGCCTATCATATGTGGGAGAGATCCATGAAAAAAATAGAGGAAAATATGGGTAAAACCATTTATGTTTACGAGGTAAAAATTGTAATTTACCCCTTTTATGGGCCACATAGTTTGGCTTCATGGTTGGAGAAACCATGTGCCACTACTATCTGAGGCACTCCCCCCTCACACGGGCAAGGAGAATAGTATAACATACCATAAACCAACTGTGTGACATGTATGTAAACAAATAAATACCCCCACACATATTTTCTTGGCCATAGTATGGTTTCCTCATCCCATGCACTGATGTAAACTAGGCCACATGGTTTGGATGCATGGTTTTCAACATCTATGTGCCAATCGTATGCCCTAGGATGCAAAATTCGAAAACACCAATTTAAGGTCCCAAATCCACATGACACTCTTAAAACATTCAATCTTCCATCAAGCCTCTCTCAACATCTATAAAAATTATTTAGAATCATTATAACCTGTATAATTTTGTTTTGAGTCTCTAATAAGATGTCAATCAATCAAATAGATTGAAAATTCAACTTCCTTTTGAATAATCCAATTTACAAAACAGAGGATCTTACATCCTCCATTGGGTACCACCCCTAAATTTGTATCACCAATATCATCATGAACCACTAATGAAGAGGGAGTGGGGGAGAGTGAGTAATCATCCTTATGTATCATCCCTATACTAGATGTTGAAAAACCACCCTACCTAGAACATGTAACTATCAGTATATAGTACTCAAATCAGATGGGGTTCCTAAAGAAATCATGCAACACAAAATATAATATTCTCATGCATAATCCAACACCGATGGGTTAATATTAACATCATTATAATACTATAATCACAAATAGGGTGTTTCCAATACCACTATATTTTTTATATATTTAATAGAAAACAAAAAATATCAATAAAGCATCCCACAAGGGCCATATCCCATGTTCCACATTCCATTTCCATTCATATAAATCCATTTTAATTATTATAATTTCATACCATAAAAATTAATATTATTCAGTCAAATTATTATTGAATTGGTACGAAAACTCTACCATGAATTAACCACATGAATCACTTCATCATAAGGCCATCGAGCCACAACTACCAAGGCCACCAAGCCATAAAAACTGAGGCCACCAAACCACAATAACCAACCAAGTCCACCAATCTATAACAACCAAATAAGAAACTGATACCCAAAAAACATAAAAAAAGGGAAGAACATAAATATTAATATTTTTAAAATACTAGACTTAAATATTTAACCTAATGTATCTCTAGTCAATCTATCATAACAAGGAATAATACGATTATTAAAAAAACATAAACATCAATAAAACTACTAACATCATTTGATTTTTAAAATACACACCCAATTTCTTAATTCTAGTAATTATATTTTATTAGGGAAATTCATACCATTCACCCAATAGAAATAAAAAGTATAATAGTTTCACAATTCTTCATAAAGAACTAGAGAAGCAAAATCCCGTACCTCAATTATGAAGTCCCAAGGAATCAGATCATAAGAAATAATGATAAATCAACACCATGTATAATGGAAACATCACCTAATCCTATTCATAGAAAACCGAAATCAATACATTATACCAAACATAAGTTTATCACCAAATAAACCATAGTTATTAATAATAATGTGAACAAGGGAGCTGAAAGAGAATAAAATGATTCGTTGATCCAATGAAATATTATTTGGATGAACCAAGGGGTTAGAATCTCCAAAGAAAACGAGGAGTGCAAGGAGTAAGGGTTAAAGGATGGCCACATGAAAAATCAAGGTAAATAATTAAAACGAAAAGAGGTAGAGTCCCCTATTTATAAATAAATCCTATGTGGACATCACCATGATGTCAGGACATCTGTCCTTGTAATGGTGGCCTCTAGTTAAAAATAGACCAAGATCTTTTTCATGAGATCCTAAAATATCGGATGTTTTATGAATGCCAAAGAAACTATTTTCACAAACTTTACACTTTACACCATGACATGGTAAAAAGACCCAGTCTACTTCACCTCACCACGCCAAGTACCATGATTTGGTGACATACTTGCTTCTCGATTTCTCTTTGGTGAACCACTATGGATCTATTTTTGGAACCATACCCACCAATGGAATTTTTCAAGCATCCCATTCTACATAGCGTGATAACCATACTGATATTCCCATCAAAACATCCAAACAAGTAATTTCACTGGTCGTGGTTCACTAAGCACCATAGAACCAACTCAAAACAAATAGCAACACCCTCAAATCCAACTGAACATCAAAATGACCACCACTACACCCACTTCCATGACATGGTGTTCCATTAAATGGTTAAAAATCAACATTGAGCTTCTAAAATACCACAAAAACCCCCGTGAAGACCTTAATCTCTAGAAAATCATAAAGTAAAGGTCATAAAGGTTTATTTCATTACATAAGATACCTGTAAAATAATTCTCATACTTGAAAATCAAAACCAACCAGAGAAGGTACTATCAACTACTAGAAACCAGCAAACACTCTCCTAAGAGATACCACTCAAACAAGAATTAATCTATATCAATTACATCAACAACAATCATACACCATTATCACAAAAACCAAATAGTAAAGCATCTATTACGTCATCCAAATAACATCATAGAAAACATCAAGAATAAAACATGTAATAACTCCCATTTTGGCCACTTTATTCCTTTTTAATGTATTTTGAGAATATATAATCCTTGGGTATTGTTTTTGGAGTTTTTTGAAGAGTTATGTTTTTTTAAGAAGGCTACACCATGGAGCATGGGGATAATGTGTAGGATTTAGTGTCCTATGGTGTGGAGAGCCATACTATGATATAGGTTGTTAGGAGGATGGAGGTGGATGTAGCATAGAAACCACCAGTTATGACACTAGGGGATTGGGGTGGAGTTACTATGCCTATGAAATTGTCGACACCCCTATGATGTAGGTGTTGGAATAGATAATAAGCTCTTTTTTGGATATTTCACGGTGTAGGGGTCGTACAATATCCCCTTTCCTAAAAAATGATTTATGGAATAGCCTATGTAGTGGGTTTCATATGTGATTCACCACGTATCCTAAATCGTAGTCTAGGGGGACTATTACAAGTCTGGTGGGGGTATGTTGTAGTGATATTAGTTTCACCGTGGCGTGATATATATCAGCTAGGCCCATTTGATAAATTAATTCAGTTTAAATCCCTAAGACCCTATTTTTTACCTATTATTTCTAGGTATCATGTTCTTATCCACTACAAGGCTCCTATGGTTATTAATTTTGATCTAGAAATAAGCTTTCGGAAAATAAAATTATATTGGTAATCTAAAATCATTAGTATGTCCTTATCCTTCCTCACTCTTAATTATATTTACTCTTTTCCTCTCTCTTAGAGCCCTAAATATATTCTATCATAGACAGATCTATGTGATAGGTTTGGATCTTGATGAGATCTTATTGAATCTATTGAAGGGAAGGTGTTGGGAACCTAGATCTAGAATCTTTTTGTGTTGTTATTTATTTTCATCACCAATTGAGAGGTAGGCGTATTCTCTCTCATCTCATATGTTTTAGAACTCAAAGGATTAGTTTTATAAAAAATATTTTCTTGATTCTCCATCTTATTTTGTGTGGTTTAATGATGGAATCGTTTTTCATTATACTTTCCTCTTACTTGGGAACCTTGGTGTATTTATAGATGTAATATATCAGAATTTAGTAAAAAGGAAGGTATCACATTTCTCTTGTGATTCGTCATGATATTGTGTGCATAAAAGGTACATTTAGAGCTTTTGAGTGTTTATTTGGATAATTTATCTTCAATTTTTTTGGGTCTTTTAATATCCTCATATTTTCTAGTTATTGTCACATGTTTTTGTTATCACTTTGATGTTTTGTATTTTTGGTTTACCATGTATTATACTCTATTCGTCATGCATCATATAATGGGTATGGATGTTTTATTATTTTGTAGTTTGGTTGTTTTCCTCTTAAGGTGAAATCATCACCAAAAGTTTTCTCATGCCCTTGACATTTATTTTCAGCCTTTGGTGTTTTTGGGATGTTACCTAAGGCTAGTAACACCCCAATATATTCTCTTTCCAATGAGGAGGAAAAGAATGTTAAAAAACTCTAGGTATTAGGTTGACATATATGAATCCTTCTCCCAATTAATCTCTTCTAGAAAACCATGAATTAATATAAATCAAACTAGGGTCATGAAAAACCCTCACAACACATTCTCGTAAAGGTATTGGGCCTCAATTGGTTTCTCCATGAACACTATATCACCTTTTATATCTAATTATCCTCAGTCAATGACATGGGAGTCATCATAAGGATACAGACAAAATAGGACACAAGAAAGAAATCATGAATCTTATCCAACTATTGAGGATGTTACAAGTAATAATCCACCTCAACAATGTGATCGAACACTTCAAATGGTACAATAAACCATGGAATGAGATTTATCACCTCATCTTACCTCTACATCCCACGATGAGGGGAATCCCTCATAAAAAAGAAGTTCCCAACCTCTAGATATAAGGGCCTCCTCCTTTGATCAGCATAAGCCTTTTTATGGTCATGTGCTTCCTTTATCCTCTCACCATCCATCTAGATCTTCTATGTTATGATCTGTACCACATTGAGACCAATAATTACCACCTATAAAATATTAGTCTAGTACTATGGAAATTAACATGGACTCACAGAAAATGATGTAAAGTGATTCATATCGAAGGATGAAGGATTTCTAGTATTATAAGAAATGTCAACAAAAGGTTGGTTTTGTACATTTGATCTTATGAAATCCAAGAAACATTCCCAAAATATAGCCACTGAGATTTGGATGGTCCTCTTAGTTTGTTTTTTCTTTTGGGGGTGTAAAGTACGATTAAGGCATAACTGAGAGCCAAAATAATTTTCTAATATGACACAATATTTAGTATAGTGGACAAAATTGGTTGTCTCTAGAGAGATTGCAAAATAATCATGTTTGTCAATTTAAATTAGTGGAAAAGTGTGTGTTTTGAAATTGTTTTATTTTGAGAAAAATGAATGTAATGAAATAAGATATTAAAAAAATTGATAAATAAGGTGATTAAAAACAATGATATAAGAAGGGTGATTAGGTAAGGGATGGATTTCCAATTAAAATGCGATCCTAGTTCCATGTTTCCCAGTCCTATTATAATAAATCTATTTAAGTGAGATTTCATAATCAATTCCTCTAACTCCATTGGTCAAGTGGTGATTGTGAGAATGCACCTTTAAAATATCATAGATTGTTCTATCATCATTCTAATTTTTGAGAGAGTTGGAGTGAAAACTTTCAATTGACTGAGGCGATACCTGATCAGGTCTTGTTTATCCCCAAAAATCAAGAGTCTCCACCACCCCTCCCACATGTATTGATGATGGTTGAGTAATTCACCACTAAGTCCTAGTTTATTACATCGTATATAAACTAGGACCTAATAGAGGTTGATAATGATAATCCACCATGGAAATAAAATTAATATAATAAAAAACCAAATACTAAAATTATTGATAATAAAAACTACTATTAGTATATTAAAACCGAATTAACAGAAGAAAGAAAGGGAATTTATTCTATAAAGTGAATAAACTCAAGCATTAAAAAAATCCAATTACCCAATCAATCATAAGTTTACCCCTCCATGTGAAGGGTAGATGAGAAGAAGTGAGAAGAGTAATCGATTTCAAAACTAAGAAAATATAAAAGGAAAAGAAAAAAAATCATCTCAAGAATTGTTTTTGGTTAATTTTTACTAGTTTATTCCAACAAAGTGTCCAAAACACTACAATAAGTATTCTTAAAAGTTATTCATAATTATTTTGTTTATTGATAATCATAATTTCTATTCCTTTTTACATGTTCACAAAAAGTTATTCCCAAATTATTGATGATGTATTTTTCTATCCAAAGACAATCTTCATCTTCCTCCACTTTAAAAAAAGAAAATGATGCTTTAAGGAGTGACATTGTTCATGAAATATATTTTGAACATGAAATTTTAATTATTTTTCATGTACAAAAATTATCAACTAAGTTTGTTTCATATAACCATAGATATTTCTCATTTGATGTGGAGTGATCAATTTGGACTGCCAAAATTATTTTCTATATTAATTGATTTATTTGGTCCCCATGAAATTATAATTGGAACTATTTCTAGTTGAAGATGACTAATCCCATAAATAAAGGAAGCATAAAAAAATAATTACTCAATTTTTATCAATATTGAAAAATTTATACTCAAAATACAGAAGTAATAGAAAAAAATTAAAATTTCAGAATTAATAAATTTTCATTATTAAGAACAAAGTATTGCTAAAATCCAAAAATTTCAAAATGAAACTAAAATTGACAAATTTAAGAATAAATTATTGATATATACATAAAAAATAACCGAAATACTATCTCTATCAATTTCCCCACACATATCTCTTAAGCTTGTTGACAAGTAAGCATCAAAATCAAATTAATAAAAATTTAAAAACACACAGCCATGAGGTCCTCCAATTTAATACAATGAAACAAAAGATACCATGCCTCATCCAAATAAATTATTTAAATTTCTCCATTAAACTCATTCAATCCATTTCCACTTCATTTATCCTCTCATGCACAAAAAACACTTACCTCACATGAATTTTCTCTTATTACAAAAATGTTAATTTTCATAAGATTTTCACCCCCAAACCCATGAAAAAATCATCATTGGCTTGATAAATTTTGACATCTACACCCAATGTTATTTAAGGAAATATTTTTATAATGAGAAATTTTTAGGCATTTTCAGTGAATTTTGGTTGTTAGTTTTCATATGTCAACCATTATGAGGAAAAATAAGGTGGTTTTGACACTTTTTGCAGAAAAATTGCATGATTCTAATTTTCCCTCAAGTTTGGTCTCCTCTTAACCCTAATTATTGAAAATTATCTACAATAATCTTGAAAAATTTAATAAATCTACACACCACTCATCATTTCAACATAAAAAATTATTTCCAATCAATAACCTTCAAAAGAATTGATTTTTTTGATTGGAATTTTCTGATTTTTCTCATCGTAATTTTTGAAGGTAGTGAAGGTGATTCAAATTTAAAAATATATTAAAAGGAACAAAATTTATTATATAAATTTGTTCAGCATTTAATTTTCAACCCAAAGTAGAACTACATGATGTAGAACACCATAATAAAACTTACCCACACACTTAAGTTCAACTTGATCGTGAATTTTCACTTTTGGAGTGGGTTTGAGTAGGGAAATTGTATTAAAATATGGATAAAAATATTGTATGTACAAGGATTATAATGGATATGAGAATTAAATGTAATGGTATGAAAAAATGGATCTCTTGAATATTGGGCTTTGAAAAACAAATAAATTCCTAAAAAATTTAAAACACAAGTGCCTTAAACCCATATGTTTTGACAAAACTAATTCAAATTATTGTTAAAGAAATAGTGGATTTGTTCTCTCATGAAATGAGGCGAAAGTAAAAAATATGACAAAAAGGGTTAAAAATCTTAATGGGAATGTGATTTTAAAACAAATATTGTTAGATGTCACATGGGATTCCAAAATCACACGTCTCTTCATAAATTCTCAAAGTTATGAACATGAAAGAAATTATTTTATAGCATTAATTTATATTCTGTTTTATGTGATAAATTGATTCAATCATTGAAAATGGTTTCAAAAATGAAAAAGATAATCAATTTATCACACAAGATTCCAAAACTCAAAAATATTGAAAAATAAACACACCAAAATTTATAAAAGACAGAAATATTATGAAAAACTATAATTTAAAATTCCTAAAATATGAGGGTTCCCCCCAAAAATAAATGATGCAATGTCATAAATGAATTAAAGTATATTTAACTTATAATTATATTTTTAATTTAATCAAAACATCAATGTTTTAATGAGAGGTATAACCTGACTTATTGGTTGTAAAACATTGAGTGAATCTCCAAAGTGCTACTCACTGAAAACCTACAAGAAAAAGAACAAAATGAAATATAAGAAATTTATTTAAAGAAGAGAAAATAAAAATATAATGGGAAAGGGAATGTTTTATAAGGATAGATATATCTTTGGATGTTCCCAATGAATTGTGTAGTCACACTGGGAGGGGGTAGAATAAGTTGTGACCAGTTTCCATAAATTAATTTCTTTTTTTTACCCCCATTTAATTAAAACCTATATCACCTATTAGAATGAGTGGATCCAGTATGAAATTATAAAAGTAAATAAAAAATATAACATAATTTTCTATAATGTTTGGTTTCTATACATACAACTTACTACAACTGGTTATACTGTCTTAGTTACAAATTCTCCTCTATAATCTCATTACCAATTTAAATTGATTATGAAAAAACTTGTTATACCACTAGTAGTCTTTCCTCCAGCTAATACCTGTTATACACATTATAAATACAACTCATCTACCTCAATTTATTATACTCCAAACTATTTTAATTTTTAGACCCCCAGTATCTCGATCCACTTCATCAACTGGCTAGACTTTCCAATCACAAGATTGTTCTTCATCACATGATCCACTGCATAATGATCTCTTAATGTTCATTCATGAGATTTTTAAATATGAATCACTCATGTAAAACTTCACGTACCTTCAACAAAACCATATCAGGACTTCTATCTTTTCTAAATAATTCTAATATCTAATAAAAGATCAGTTGGCGTAGTTAAACTATTCTTAAAAAATTATCCCTTCTATCAGATGAAGTCACTACCTCACTAAACACTAAATAATAAGGTATTAATTCATTATGAAAATCAAAATTGATTCAGTATAAAATTTTCCTCACATTATTCCTGCAATGTATATTGAATTTTCATTTATCAATATTTATACATGTATGGTACAATGTGTGATCTTCTCAATGTTCTTAAATGTACTTTGAGAAACAAAAAATTCCCAATCATTCTTGAAAGTGTTATTTAATGTGTATGAAAACATTCATACTTCTTGAACACTTACACTATAACATTAACCTAATTTATTTATATTATTTTATGCATGTTTTTTCTCATATTCTCCAAACAACTCACTTCTCAACAGCACCTTCACTATTTTCTTCCTTCATGAAAACTCAAGCACACATATTGTATTTTAATTCATTATAAAACATATAAATGAATCCTCATGGTTCTTCATGTGAGAGATTCACTTAATGTATTTTTATAACCATATCAATAAAACCTATTGTATTCTTTATGTATCAATGTGTGTGAGATCTTTTTCTTATTAAATGATCACGTCATTTTCCTTCTACATTACATGATTAGATTAAAAAAATAATATTGTGAATGTGAAGGCATAGAAAGACTCAGAACAAATTCATGGAATCTCTTTATTAATAAAATCACATTCCCTACAATGTTTTCAATCAAACTTCTCTCTCAAGTATTCATTTAGCTTATACTAGAGAATGGTGAGGTCCATGGGTATTTATAAAAAACATTCACTATGAGAGATCTCTGAAATTTAGTAACATCCAATCATTTCGCCAAATCCAACTAACTTGCACATTGAATCATTTCTATGTGCAATTACTTCAATCAATTTATCAGTGATAATGTGATAACAATATCTCTTTGTTTGATCATGTGGTTCAGTGTGTATCATAGCTTGGACAACAGTTCTCAACATGCAATGTATGTTACTAATAAAACAGATTATTGTAATGGGTGTGGTATGATTACAATGGCTTTATGAAATCATGACATTCAGAAATATCAGCACATGAAGAACACCCTCAGGTAGACAAGGATGAAGATGACATCGAATGGTTTTATTGAATGGAATAAACACAAAATATCGGATGGTTCTAGTTCATTACATATTTTTTAATTGTGGATAAATAGTCACCGAATGAAAATCATATCACATCATCCATTCATTCATATACACAATTCTTAATAATTCAAGTTGTGATTCTACAGTAGAAAGATAGAACACCAAGGTCATCACTCAAACACACTTGCAGACATGATCTTCTCATGAGTCATGCCTCCATTCACCAAATGACCTTCCCAATCCCAATGCACATTCTCATGGGCTCACACTCTTGTGGGATCTAAGAATCCCACCTCTTCCATGTTTCTATCAGATAGTTTTGTGAGTTGGATCCCTTGATAGGTAGAGGACCTCCTCCGAAATTGATGGAAGAGATATAATAACCCCTTAGTATTGCCACCAATAGACCTTGGGTTGGCGACTTGAACCAAGGGTATAAAAATATCATAAAATGTGTGGAATTACACTTTATAAATAAAACAGGATTGGAAGATAGGATAAGAAGCCTCCAAGAAACATTAGCAAATAATATTAAGTTAAACCAAAAACCATCCCACAAAACATGTTGAAAATAATCCAACACAAATAAAGTCTCCGTGTATAAAAAAAGATAAGTATATGGTAGCGAATCAATAACCCAACGCCTCATTCTCCGTATACCACCACTACCGAAAAAATACAACCACCACAAAACACCATCACCACATAACACAACAACAACCAAATCACGCACCACAACCACATCGTACACCCCAACCACATCACACACCACAGCCACTGTGCACCACTACCACTGCACAATACATTACAACACTTCCCACATCACATCTATGCTAACAAACCACCATGTCATAGCCCAAAATATCCCATATCCTAGTCAGTAATCACTTCTAATGCACAATATCCCACAATACACAAGACACAAAGCTTCCACAATTTTTCAAGTGCTTTATCACATGACTACTTAATTTATAATGGGTATTATCACACAAACTAGTATCCCATGGTCAACCATTTTATTATACAAATATATGGTCATTAACCTTTATTTAGGGTGTGATCAAACAAAAAAATAGAAAGGGTCTAAGCACATAATATCTATAGCGCGATCAAGGCTCCCAACATCTATTATTTTCATTATTGGTATCAAGTATACACAACATTAACAACAAAATATATCCAGGTAGTAAATCATGTGATATATCCCTCAAACCCATCAATTTCAGTTATTCCACTTTATTATTTGATTATACTAAACCTTACTATTCACCTAAAGTAAAGTAGATCTATGAAAATCTCACACATAGCACATAAATAGGTGAGAACAAGTACCCCCAACCTCAAGAAAGATTTTACGAATCACTTCACATCATACAGTGAAAAAGAAACTGCCTAAAAACAATAACCACAATAGGAAACTCTAATGTAACCCAGATCACGCCAAAGGGTTGTAATAAACATATCTCAATGCACATCTAAAACAATACAAAACCAATGTAGTGATTCTCTATGGAAGAATGAATGAAAAAATAGTGATTAGAGATAAAATCACAGTGGATATATAAAAATAAACTACTAGAACCTAGGGATCAAAGTAAAGGGATATGGGCTAGAAGACAACCCAAAATGCCTAGGTGTTTTCCCAGAATCGATATAAGTTACAACAAAATTAGAGGAGAATAAGATTATCTGACATTATAAACAACCTAAAATTCACCTGACAATAGTAAAAAAAAATTTTAACATCACCATTTTTTAGGTCGGTTATATATAACCAACATGAAAATCTGTGATATGTGGTTTTTTACGTCAGTTATTTTAATAACAGACGTAAAAAACTAAAGCGTGGACTTTTTTACGTTGGTTATTTGATAATCGATGTAAAAAACGAGGTATTTGTGAATTTTTTACATCGGTTATGAAATAACCTACCTAAAAAGGAAGCATATGAGGCCTTTTTGAAGTCGGTTATTTGATAACCGACGTAACAACCTAACCTGCAGAATTTTTAACGTCAGTTATATTATAACCGATGTAAAAAACCAACACCCAACAGTTTTTACATCGGTTATAAAATAACAGACATAAAAACTGTGGTTTCTAATGCGTTTTTACGTCGGTTATAGAATAACCGACGTAAAAAACCAACATGCGGCTTTTTTTACGTCGCTTATAAAATAATTGATGTAAAAAATACGGTATCTAATACATTTATAATGTCGGTTATTAAATAACTAATGTTATAAAATATTTAAAAAATTAACATGCCCTGTGGATTGTCAATTATGATTTTTCGATCGACAGACCGATGACTCGTCTCTCTCACGCGGAAAACCCTAGTTGACTCTTGGATCTCATTTCATTAAACTCGTTTCCCATCATCTTTTTTCATCTTTACTCTCCTAAAATCTATTATCTCCACTCGAAACACTCAGGAATGCCTCCCACAACTTTATTTCATTCGTTTTTTCCCGGATAGTCTATATTTAAGTTTTGCTGTTTTTTGTTTAAACTAGGTATGATTTTTCAATTTAGAACCCCCTAACCTTGATTTTCAATCATCATCTTATTTATTATTAACAGATCTATTAGATCAACTCACAATATTCACATAAGACTCACCTACTTCTATTTCGTTTGTTTTTGTTTCGCGGATTCCTGACATTGATGGTAATTTTCATTTTCATTGACAACTAATGATATCATTCACCTATATTACTACAATTTATATGTAAACCATTGTGACACACCCATTCTGTGTACCAGTGTGATCTATTTTATAATTATATATTGTTTTTCATGGTGGAATGTTTGTTTTGGATCCTTGGATTTTTCTATTTTGGGAATCACTTTTTGTTGTTCCATAATCTATTTACGTCTCTTATTTTCATGGAATATTATAAGTCTTCATATGCTATTAAATCCTGATTCATTTCACAATAGAGTATTTTAGAATAGTAGGAGATATAGTTCATGGTTATCATTTTGAATAATGGCATGATACCAAAACTAGTATCTTGAGGTCAAAATCCCTAGATATGCCAAAACTAGTAGCTTGAGGTTAAAATCCCATGGTTCTGGGGGGATGTCAAGAGGGTTAGTGGCTGTCTAGGGGGTTAGGGGATGTCCAGAGGGTTGGGGGCTATCCAGGGTGTCCATGGAGGTGGGGGTGGGGGGCTGTCCAAGGGGGTGGGGGCCTGTCCAGAGGGTTTGGGGGGTTGTTCGGGTGGGTTGGGGGATGTCTATAGGGTTGGGGGGAGTGTCTAAGGGGTGTCATAGGGGGTAGGGGGTGGGAGGTGGTGTTTAGGAGGGGGTGGGTGATGTCTAGAGGGATGAGGGGTTGTCCAGGGGGTGGTGTGATGCCCAAAGGGGTTGGGGGATATCCAAGGGGGTGGTGGTGTCCAGGGGGTGTCCAAGGGGTGTGGGGGGGAGTCTAGGGGGTTGTGTGTGTGGGGGAGGGGGGGGGTCCAAGGGGGTGGGTGTGTCGAAGGGGGGGGGGTGTCCAAGGGGGCGGGGGACTGTCCAGAGGGTTTGGGGGGTTTTCCGGGGGTGGAGGGATGTCCAGAGGGCTGGGGGTGTCCAGGGGGTGTCCATGGGGGTAGGGGGTGGGGGTGGTGTCTAGGAGGGGTGGTGGTGCTGTCTAGATGGGGGGGGGACTGTCCAGGGGGGGTGTCCAAGGGGGTTGGGGGTGGGGGTGCTTTTTAGAGGGTTGGGGGATGTCCAGTGGGTGGGGGGGCTGTCTAGAGGGGTGGGGGTTTTTCAAGGGGTTGGTGGTGTCCAGGGGGTGTCCAAGAGGGTGGGGGTGTTCAGAGGGTTTGGGGGGTTGTCCAGAGGGTTGGGGTGTACAGGGTGCCCATGGAGGTGGGGGGGGGGGGGGGCAGTCCATTGGTGTGTGTGTGGGGGGGGGGGGTCCAAGGGTGTGGGGGGTGTGTAAGGGGGTGGGGTGGGTGGGGGGTGTCCAGAGGGTTGGGTGGTGTCCATGGGGGTAGGAAGTGGGTGGTGGTGTCCAGAAGGGGTGGGGGTGTCCATGAGTGGTGGGGGCTGTCCGAGGGTGTGGTGTTGTCCAGGGGGTGTCCGAGGGGGTGAGGGGGGGTGTCCAGGGGGTGGGGGTTGTCTAAGGGGGTGGTGGTGTCCATGGGTGTCCAAGGGGACGGGGGTGGTGTCCAGTGGGTGGGGGGCTGTTCAAGGGGGTGGTGGTGTCCAGGGGGTGTCCAAGGGGGTGGGGGATAAGTGTTAGTTGGGATTGACTACTTCATCATGGTTTGTGAGATTATGGCATGATTATTGTATTGTTTCATGGATATTAGTGTTTCAATATGATTCTATTTGGTTATATATATTTTGACCAGTCATCGACTACGAGAAAATTATAGGTTATGGGGGAGACCATGTCGTAGTTTTCAAATATGCGTAGTTATCCTGACCCAATTGTGCCATGATGGTTGGATTTATAATGTGACTTTCTCTGTTGGGTTTTTATTTTAAATTTATTTGATTCTCTGGTTTACTCTATTTTCTCTAATTTTCTATTAACCATTGGAGGACCCACGGTTTTCGTTGATTGAATGGAATTTAAAATTATTATATCTAACTATATTTTCTTTTTAAAATCATATTCAAGCATATTTTTTTAAATACACATAGATTTGTTTTATATTTCAAAATTGTTTTACATTCAAATTATGACATTTTTTCATATAAATATATATTTGTCTTATCTGAAAAAGATGTATAATTTTGATATTTGTTATGGGTAATAAGGATTCAGAGTTCGATTAAGGCACATCGAATGAGAAATGAATATGAAGAAGGTTTTGATGCCTTTTTTGAATTTTCTAAACGAAATGTTCCAAGTAGTGACATTTTTTTCTTTCCATGCCTGAAATGTTTGAATATGAAGAAGTTGAAAAGTAGAGGGAAAAAAGATCATCTGATTTTCATGGTTTTAATCCGAGTGAGATCCCCTGGATTTGGCATGTCGAAACTAGAAGGAATTTCAATAATGATGATGATTTTCAAGATGGTAACTCCGGTGGAATTGAAGAAATGATTTGTGATATTGTAGCAGAACAAATTATGATAGAACCGATAGTTGCACATCTACAAGGTGATGCTGAAAAACCATTATATCCGGGTTGTACATATTATACGGTTTTTTCGGAAATGTTTGTATTGATTAAACTAAAGGAGAAACATGGATGGAGTGATAAAAGTATTACAGAGCTGCTACAATTGATGAAAGGCATTCTTCCAAAAGATAAAAATCTTCCAGATTCACTTTATATGGCCAAAAAAATATTATGCCCGATGGGATTGGGATACAAGAAAATACATGCCTGTCCAAATGAATATATTATAAATAGTAAGGAATATGAATTTCTGTTAGAGTGTCATAAATGTGGGACATCACGATATAAGGTGAAAGAAAAATCACAGGCTGATATAGAGATTACAAAGATCCCTTCAAATGTATTTTTTTATCTTCCTATAATTCATCATTTCAAACGTTTATTTTCTAATTCACATGATGAAAAAAGGTTAAGATGGCATGACAATAAGTGGTTATGTGATGGAAAAATACACCATCCAGTTGATTGTCCCCAATGGAAGAAAATTTATGAGTAGTATTCAAAATTTTGAAATGAAATTAGATATCTCAAACTAGGGTTTTGCACAGATGGAATGAATCCATACTGAACCATCAGTAGCACACATAGTTCATGGCCTGTTTTATTGGTAATTTACAACCTCTATCCTAAAGATTGTATATAGCACATATATGTCATGTTGAGTATAATGATCTCTGGTCCAAAGAAACCCAACAATGATATTGATGTTTACTTGTCACCTTTGATTGATGATTTGAAACTTTTATGGGATAATGGTATTATGGTGTATGATTCTTATAAAATGGAATATTTTCAAGTGCATGTATTCCAATTGTTCACTATAAATGACTTCCCATCATATAGAAATTTTTCTGGATATAGTGTTAAAAGGCATAAAGCATGTCTAATTTGGAAAAAATAGACGTCATATTGTCAATTTCATCATGGGAGGAAAACAATGTACATGGGTCATCGAAAGTTTTTGCCTACGGATCACCCTTATAGAAGAATAAAAAATGCATTCAATGGCTCACAAATATTTGATATTGCACCAAAACCATTATCCCCTGATCTATATTTTGAGAGGGTGAAAACCCATGATGTGACATTGGAAAAGACACAGAAATCTGGTAATGATAGACATATTTTAAAGAAAAGTTGAATATTTTTGGAGCTACCATATGGGAAATATCATGAAGTTAAACATAATATTGATGTCATGGACGTGGAGAAGAATATATGTGATTTTTTGATTGGAACATTGTTAGATATTAAAGGAAAGACAAAATATGGGTTGAATGCAAGATTAGACTTGCAATCAGTGGGAATAAGTTTGGAGTTAGCTCCCACTCCTAAAGGAAGACGAACATTTCTTCCCTCGGCTTTCCAAACATTATCAAGGAGGGAGAAAATTAGATTTTTTTAGTGTCTTCATGATATCAAAGTGCCTCAAGGTTATTCTTCAAATGTAAAAAATTTTGTCTCATTGAGGACTTGAATTTGATAGGTATGAAATCACCTAATTTTCAATTCAGGATGCAATAAATTCTTCCAGTTGCATTACATGGAATATTGTCCATCCGTGTTAGAAAGACTATAATGAAGTTGTGTTATTTTTTCAATTCAATTTATTATAAGGCGATTGATGTGAATGCTTTGAACATTTTGGAACAGGATGCAATTTTTATACTTTTTCAATGGGAAATGTATTTTCCTCCAACTTTTTTTGATATAATGGAGCATTTAATGATTTATCTGGTTCAAGAAATAAATCTTGGTGGACCTATATATTTTCGTTGGATGTATCCTTTTGAAAGGTATATGAAAATATTGAAGGGTTATGTTAAGAATCCATATCGACCTGAAGCCTCCATTATAGAAAAGTATATTTCTAAGGAGGTTGCAGAGCTTTGTACAAGCTTCTTGGCTGTAGCGCAGCACATGGGTTTTCCTCCATCTTGCCATGAACAAGTTAATAATGAGGGAAATGGGATTCATGGATTGAAATTCAAATCATTGTCATCTGAATAGATGAAGAAGTTAGAATCATTCATCTTAAATAACATAGATGATGGTCAACCGTATATCACATTGCATATTAATGAGTTGAAACAATGCCATCCAAGGAATAAAGAAATGTGGATTTTGAATGAGCACAACAAAACATTTTCTTCATGGTTTAAAAAGACCTAGCTTGGTAGATCGGATGTATTAGAGAAATTAAAATGGATAGTGGGTGGTCCATGTTTAAATGTGATAACATGCTCCGGTTATGACATTAATGGCTATACATTTCATATGAAAGCTCAGAACATCAGAAGCGCAGTTCAGAATAGTGGTGTATTGGTGTTTGCAGAAGCAATGCATTTTTCGAGTGCTAAGGACAAAAACCCAATTTCTACATCAAGTGCATATTATGGAGTGATTGAAGACATATGGTAGGTTTATTACATTAAATTTAATGTTCCTGTTTTTAACAGTAAATTGTTTATCGGTAAAAACAGTGTCAGACACGATGAATTTGGAATGAAACTTGTTAATTTGAATAGATTGGAAGACACAACTGATTCTTTTATAATGGAAACATGTGAAAAACTAATCTTCTATGTAGTAGATCAATCAGATATGTGACTGGATGTTGTTTTACGAGGGAAAAAACAATATTTTGGTGAGGATGAACTTGACGAAGATGCTGATTTATTTGTGATCCCTACTTATATGGAAAGATTAACAGAACATAATGATGAGCATGTTAAAGACATCGTTTGTGCCATAAGGAATGATCACGACGAATGATTTTGGGATAACAATCCATTTGTACATTCCTAAAAGTATAGGTAACATATGTTTATTTATTTTTTACATTTATTTTTATCATAAAATGTTAGATATTGTTTGTTTTTTCTTTATTAAAACACGTATTAAAACAAAATATGTATAATTTTTTGTTTGTTTTAAGTTTGTTTACTTTACTTTATCATGTTTACCATTACATGAATTATATATCTATTATTTTTGTTTAGTGACAATTACATTTCCATTTTTACTAGGTTTAACAGGTTTACCATGTTTACCATGTTTACCATCGTGACCATCTTGACCATATTTAACATTGTTTAACATTCTTACCATATTAACAATGTTTACTATTACGTAACATAGTACAATTTTCTATTTTCTGATTACAGTAGTATTAAAATCTTTTAATTTTTATATTTGTGGACTAATGTTTGTTTTTTTATTTGAAGGATAATGGCAGATCATTCAGTTGATCAACCACACGATTCTGGGGATGAGCATATTGGTCATACCTTTGGGGAGGAACATTCACATTCTCCTCTTGATGTTCCCCAATCTTCCTCATGTGCTTCTATTCTGAAAAAGATTTCAAGAGTTGGTAAATGTGGGTGCACACGTTTACCCAAATTAGCACTTGAATGTATGCAGGATTAGAGGATACTCATTGAGTTTGATGATGATGATATTCCTAGAGGTCCAAATGCAAAGGATTTTAAGAGTTTTGTATCAACTCAGGCTAAGAGAAAAGTAAGAATTTTGTATGATTACTGGGGAAGTGTGGATAAAGAGATAAACTATCAGTTGTGGGAGATGATTTTGGTAATATCTTTTTCTACTGTTTGATTATTCATTAAATGTTTCTGGTATATATAATATGGTTAGCCTCCTCTTTATCAGATGAAATTTGATATTCCTAACACTGGAGGAGTCAGGAAGAAATGATTATCGATGGCTATTGGGAGATGGAGGGATTTCAAATAAACCCTCTCATCTGAATTTATTTTTGGTCACAGGAGTCATGACAATCCATGTCGTATATATCCTTTTATAGATGAAGACACATAGAGACAGTTTGTTGAAAGTATAAAAAAGAGTCATTTTTGGTAAGGGCAATGTAAACTTTTATAATCTTTCTTACATAAATGATAATATTAATGTTTTGTTAATGATTTCTTATTCTTAATTTATAACAAACAAGGAAATATCATCAAGAGATCCAATCTAAAAATGTATACCTTCATTGTTTATCTCGGGGAGCGTACGCATTTTTGGAAGAAAAAATAATGGCGGAAAAAGTTCAAAAACTAAGAGCTAATTCTTCAAGCTCTGGAAAGGTCGCCCTTCCATCCCCTCCATCTAAACATGAAAAATGGAAGAGAGCTCAGATGGGAAAAAAGGACAATATATTTCAGAAGAATCGAGAATCGTAGCTGCGGGGATTTTAAGATATCTATTTTATTTATTTAAGTTAACTATTTTCTTCATATAATTTTAATCATTACAGAAATCTTCAATTAATTAGTAGAGGGCTCTCATGAGGAGCAGAGCTCACATGGGGCATTTATAGATACTTGGAGGCAATATATTTTTTCTGTAGAATTGGGAAAGCCCGAAAATCCTGGTCGTGTAAGAGGATATCTAGTATGTGTATCGGTAAGAAAGGTGTTTCCTTGTTATTCAACTTCTAACGTTGAGGGTGTTTATAAAAAAAATAAAATCCTTGGAGGCTGAAGTTCGTAATATTAATGCGAAGATGGATGTAAATATTAGAGCATCGATATAGTCAATGTTTGTAGACATGCAAAAACAATTTCAGACTAAAACTCCCACTCCTCCACCTCCCCCTGCAAACCCCATTATTTATCCTCCACCTCTACCAGTAGCTCCCACTCCCCCACCTCAGCCTGCGAACCCAATTTTTTATCCAACTCCTCCTTCGCAACTTCCTACTTATTTTGAGTTGTATTTTGATGATCCTAAAAATCATATAGTTGTATATGGGTTGGTACATTGAATAGGAGAAACAGTTCATCATCAAAAATTATAGGTAGAGAATCAGAGGGTCACTGTACAAGATATTATAGATAGATCATCTTGAGTACCATTTCTTACAGATGTGGTGACGAAAGTTGGACATAGTATCGACCATTTTTTAATTTGGCCATACAGACATCTTCGACTCATTACCATAGAGGTATGAATCTTATATATTTTTTTTATTAAATTTGTTTTATCATTTAAAAACTAATATATTTTTCTATTTATTTTTACAGGAATACTTAAATTGTAATGAAATACTATATATACAACAACAAAGAAAAATGGCTATGACATCAGATACAGATTCTAGAAATCTTGATAGATTGTCAATATATTCAAATTTTTCAGCGGGTCATTATGATTTTCCAATGGAAGCTCATGTTTGTCGACGTGCAATAACTGTGGGGATTATGAAAACTGATATCATGGGGCTTGTTACTAGAGATATGTTGGGCAATAACGTGGTGAAATGTTTTTCCACGTAAGTCTTAACACCTTTTCAATGCTTTATATTTATTAAAAATGTATACTTATGTCTTTTTTGTATTAGGTATCTTTATAACATTTGTGGGAGGAATGATCTAAAAGAAGTATATGGATTCATGGACCTCCAATTGATTTCCCCTGAAGCCTGTGCATTGGATGAGGAACAAAGAATGTTTTATATTGCTGATAGTCTTGAACAGAATATAGTCACACAATGTTGGATGATTCCTTTTTGTGAGAGGTATGAAACACATCTGTCTCAAAGAGTTCATTATCTTTAAACATAAAAACCCACTAACCTTAAATTTTCTTTTATCAGGGATCATTAGATGTTAGGGGTTTTTTCCCAAGGGAGAAAACACTTTATGGGATATTATCTGTCCATGATGATGTGTGGAAAAGTTTTTAGAATATATTGGAAAAGTAATTTTCAATTTCTCAAATGTTTTATATATTATAATGAATTTTAAATTTACCCCATTCGTATTATTTTCTAACATGGGATGGGTTTACTTTCGAAAAAACACAAAGAAAAGGAGTGAAAAGATCCAATATGTAAATGCAAAGGTAAATATCCATTAATAATTTGTACTTTTTGATTTATTACATAAAAATAATATATTGAATTTACACTCATTCAAATAGAATTTTCATGAACAACAAGGCGTCATCAAATGTGGATATTATATGTTAAGATTTATGTATGACATAATAACAACTGGGATAGTTGTGAACGTTGACCTGGTAAGATTTTCTTTTAAACATTGCCATAATATTTCAATTTGATTTATTCATTATACACGTTAACTACTATCCTTTTTATTTATAGATATTTGATGACCCTCAACTCTATACTGATCAAGACATCAAACACTTACAAGTGGAGTGGTCAAATTATTTTATAAGTTTCATTGAATTTTAGTTGTTTGTAGTGTAAAATGTAATTTTGAATATCGTCATTGTAATTGTGTATTTTGATGTCTTTTAGGTTGGATTTAGTTTTTTTGATGTTGACAGTGTAAGTTTTGAATGTTATATATGTCAATGTTTAATTTTTCTATACTTCATGTTTTGGTCTACTTATGATAGTTTTTCTGGAATGGATACTGGTCTGGGGGGAGAGGTTCCAAGGGTGTGGGTGGTGTTCTGTGGGGTGGGGGTGTCCAACGGTGTGGGAGGGCTGTCCTGTGGGGGGGGGGGGGGGGTCCTGGGTGTCCATGAGAGTGGGGGGGGGGGGGGGTAGTCTAGGGGGTGGGAGTGTTTCCAGGAAGGTGGAAGGGTTGTACAGGGGAGTGGGAGGCTGTCCAGGGGGTGTCCAGCGGTGTGGGGGTGTCCTGTGGGGTGAGGGGGGTTTCCATGGGTGTGGTCGGGCTGTCCAGTGGGCTGGGGGTGGGATGTCCATTGGGGTGGGGTGGGGGGTCCAGGGTGTCCATGGGGATGGGGGGGGGGGCAGTTTAAGGGGGTGGGAGAGGAGGAGCCGCCATCCCTCGGGGGGTTGAACACTGCTGGAAGGTATTCATGACTCCCACATGTGAAACAAATTGAGAGCTCAAGCTTCGCATGTGGGAGTGATGAGTACCTTCCAGTGGCGTGCCCCCCGAGGGGGTGTCCTGGAGGGTGGGGTTGTCCAAGAGGGTGGGGGTTGTCTAAGGGGGTAGGGGTGTCCAGGGGTGTGGTGGGGGAATTCTAATGGGGTGAGGGGGTTCTTCTCTGTTTTTGGTAATTTTTGGTCTGTTTCAGGTGTGTGGGAGGGTTGTCTAGGGGTGTGGGAGTGTTGTCCAGGGGGTGGGGGTATACAAGAGGGTGGGGGGTTGTCCAGGGGTGTGGGGGCTATCCACGGGGTGGTGGGGATGTCCAGGGGGTGTGGGGATGTCTAGGGGGTTGGGGTGCAGTCTAGGGGTGTGTGTGTGAGGGGGGGGTGTTCAGGGGTGTGGTGGGGTCTGTCCAGTGGGGTGAGGGGCTTTCCAGAGGGGTGGTGGGGTAGTCCAGGAGGGGGGGGGGGTTCAGGGTTTTTGGGGGCTGTACAGTGGGTGGGGGCTGTCCAGGGGTGTGGGAAGTGGGGGGGGGGGGTGTCCAGGGGTGTGGGGGGCTATCCAGGGGGTGGTGGGGAAGTCCAGGGCGTGGGGGTAGTACATGGGTATGGGGGGGGGTTTCAATGGGTGTGTTGGGGTGTCTAGGGGTGTGGTGGGGGCTTTCCAGTGGGATGAGGGGTTTCTGGTCTATTTTTGGTAACTTTTTGGTCTGTTTCAGGGGTGTGGGAGGGTTGTCCAGGGGTGTGGGAGTGTTTTCCAGAAGTGTGGGAGTGCTGTCCAGGGGTGGGGGTGTATACAAGAGGGTGGGGGATATCCAAGGGGTGTCTGTGATGTCCAAGGGTGTGGGGGGGTGTCCATGGGTGTGGTGGGGGAAGTCAAGTGGGGTGAGGGGGTTTTTGATTGTATTTGTTAACTTTTTGGTCTATTTCAGGGGTGTGGGAGGGCTTTCCAGGGGTGTTAGAGTGTTGTCCAAGGGGTGGGGGGATGTTCAGGGGGTGGTGGTGATGTCCAGGGGTGTGGGGTGTCCAGGGTTGTGGTGGGGGAAATCTAGTGGGGTGAGGGGGTTCTGGTTTGTTTTTGGTAACTTTTTGATCTGTTTCAGTGGTGTGGCAGGGTTGTCCAGGGGTGTGGGAGTGCTGTCTAGGGGGTGGGGGAGGCGGGATAATCATGAGGGTGGGGGGTTGTCCAGGGGTGTTTGGGGCTGCCCAGGGGGTCGGAGGGCAGTCCAGGGGTGTGGTGGGGGATGTCCATAGGGTGAGGGGGGAGGGATGTCCAGGGGTGTGGGAGTGTTGTCTAGGGTGTGGGGGGGGGGATTGTCCCGGGGTGTTTGGGTTGTCCAGGGGGTCATGGTCAATATAGGGGTGTGGTCGGGGCTGTCCAGTGGGGTGAGGGGGGGGGGGGCTGTTCAGGGGGTGGTGGGGGCTATCCAATGGGGTAAGATTTAAATGTTATCAATGTAAATGCTTAATTTTTCTTTGCTTCTAGTTTTTGTCTACTTATTTTTGTGGTAAGAATTCTTGATTTGGTTTCTGGTTATTTTTGGGGAGAGAAGAGGACTGCATTCCATTAAAAAAAATGGTCTTCCATGTCATTTATTTTGTAACTGACGTGATAAAGGATTGGGGAAGGGTTAATCATGTCGGTTCTTAAATAACCGAAGTGATAACCCCCCCCCCCCTATACTGGTTTATCACGTCGGTTATTATATAACCGATGTGATAAAATAGTGAGGGGGATGTTTATCACGTCAGTTATTAAACATCCGATGTGATAAACATTCCCGACACTGCTTTATGACATCGGTTATATAATAACCGATGTGATAACCCCCCCCCCCCCCAGTTTTTCAGGTCAATTATGCAATAACCAACGTGATAAAGGGTTGGGAAATGGTTTATCACATTGGTTATTATATAACCAACGTGATAAACACCCCAGCACTGGTTTATCACGTCGGTTATATAATAACTGACGGGATAAACCCTCCCCCATGGTTTTTTCACATCAGTTAATTAATAACCGATGTGATAAACACTGTGATGTTATGTTTTTTACGTCGGTTTTTAAATAACCAACGCAAAAAACAATATTTATAACGTCGTCTGTATTATCATCGGCTAAAATCCGACGTAAAAATTGAAAAATAACCAACATAAAAAACATTTTATGCACTAGTGTGATTCACATCATGAATTCCATATTCATGATTTGAATTCTATTAGACCCATGAAATAAAAACCGTGAAACCATTATAGGGTTTTAATATCACATATCTTAGGTGTCTACCAAAAATTAATTCTCTGTGGACTAAATTATCCCATGTCAGGAATTACCTCTTCATGATATGAATATGTTTCATTGAATCATCCACCGCCACACACAACTATTATTTCACTAACTACAAAAGATGTGAATCACTGACTCACATTCTAAATTACCCTTTCACAACATCAATCACCTGTTGCAGTACTATTGCAACTATAGCCTCCACCGAACACCCCTAAAACCTCCTCTAAACACCCTCCAACCAAAAAAATAAAAATTTAATGTGATGAAAAGGCACAAGAAATTACATTAAATTCCACTCAAATGATTCTCGTAATCATAAACAAAAACCAAGTTCGATGAAAGGTAAAGCGTCCAAATAACCACCCCGTAAGATACCACTCAAGGACCTCATTACACTTACACCACCACTATCCAATAACACCAAACCAAAACATCCACAAAACACCTCAAATAACCAAATCACCACATATCACGAAGAAAAAAATTATATCATACAAAACCATCCACAAACCACCTTTTCTACACACAACCTTGAACACATCCATCTCAACCTCTACATAACCCAAACCAACTACTGACACAACCAACACACATCAATACCTAGAGCATGGAAGCTGGGGAATCCCATGATCCATGTCAATATATTATCTTATTTAGGTGGACTAATGTGACAATATGGTTTTATTCATGTTAAAGTATACAAAAACAAAATAGGATTCATATCCTCACCTTTTCACAAGTCATGGGATTTATCACACATTACAATTCACACATAAAGGGAACAACACATCTCATCACAGAGAAAGATCCAAACATCACATAATAAAGAAATAGAGAAAATAAAAACTCAAAACAACTTTGGGTACTGGGTGTTAATCTCCATCTGTTTCTTACAATTACTCTCCTTTAGAGCACCAATCCTCCACAACATGTGAACCGTGGAAATGGTCTTCTCATGTAACATCTTCTCTCGAAGGTACTACTTCTATACTGGTCACTAAAAAAATTTCATGCTATCTTTGATATCCAACTATCACCAATAGATGATGTGGGAGTCACTGTGAATATACTGATGGAGATGATACATGTCGAAGAATTCATGGATCCTCTCCAATCATGGTGATAGTGACAACTGATATATCACCTCTACAACTCACCCCATTACCACAAAGGCCCCAACAAACTGGGGATAAAGTTTTCTCCCCTGCCAAACCTTTATTTCCTAATTCAAGGGGAGACATTCAAAAACACATGGTCTCCAACCTCAAACACTAGGGGCCTCCACCTATGAACAATATAGTCATTCTAATAGTCCTTCACTTCCCCATCCTCTCCCAAACGTATTGGACATTCCCTACCCTGATCTATACCACATTAGGACCAATAATGTTTTACTCCTCAACCTCCATCTAGCATAACAAAGAATCACACAACCTCCAATACAACACTTCAAATGGGGCCATGCTAATGGACGAGTGATAACGATTTTAGTAGAAAAACTAAAACAAAGGTAGGTTCTGTACCCATGTTCTACCATGTCCAAGACACAAGAACTCAATATATTTTTTAGTTTCTAGATTGTCTTCTCCATATTTACATTCATTTGTCAGTGGAAAGTAATTTTAATTGGTAATTGGGAGCCAAAATAATATTTCAATCACCATTAGAATAAAGAGTTAAAATAAGGATCCCAATTAGAGTTAATGGTAATCAGTATTTTGTGAAACCTATCCACACCATCCAAACACTACCTTACCAAAATATCCCGAACATTTTATTTATAGATCACTAGAAAATGAGATGACTTCATTAGTGAATCCACTATCACCCAAATTATTTCATATCTTCCCTAATTATATTGTAACCCTATGTGAAAATATATTGATATTTTCTACCATTTAAACTCAAGAATATCCAATGAATTCTACAGAACTCTTGCAATATGGTACTCCACTTTCACTTACTAAAAAATCAGGCATTTCACAACAAACTCTGGTACTGACGATTTCATCCATAGCCACAAAAGATTCCTCCTCAATCTATAATATAACTTCATAACATAGGGATGTACCACTAAGGGTGATCTATTAAACTCATATATAAACCCCATATAAATTTCATATTGAACAAACAACCTCCCCTAGAACAACATCTGGTTCTGACCATCCTCAAACTATTAATTAGGAGTGTCACCATGGCCAACACGATCACACATCACATATTACTCTGAGTTCCCAAAATGAGACTGCTCCACCTACTTAATCAAAGAATAATTCATAGTCATCTTATAAATATAAACTTTTAAACTGAACCCTACAACATCAAAATGCATCGTTGCATACTCCTCCATTCCTTTCCAAAAATCCACAGACTCCTAAGTCAAATCTTATCGGGACTCTCATTTTAATTAATTGGAAACCAGAATACATTTTCTCAGGGTGTAAGAGATATCAAATTAGTAATACTAAAGAATATACATTCCCCTCTAATGATATAGATTCATATACCACTAAGAGAAAACATATTTTAGGATCTTACGATCAGTGAAAACCAAAATACTCTCACTGATTAGATAGTTTTATCACAACATTAGTGCAAACACAATCACCACTAACTCCATATAATGGGTGGAATAGTTACACTCATGGGGATGTAACTTCATAGACCCATATGATACTATTTCCATATGCTTCATCAAGACATATCACATGAAAATATGAGACACCATAGAAAACAACAAACAACACACCCACCTTAGGAAACTGAAGCACTAGAGTATTAACTAACTTATAAGATAGGTATATGAACACATACAAACACCGATTTATACAAATAAAATATTGGTCTTTCTTGGTCAACATTGTCATTTGAGGATGAAAATTGAGATAAATTAGGTAAAAACCTCTGATAATATCTTATGTGACCAAGACGGCTACAAACATCTACCAGATTTTTTGGTACAGAACAAAAAACAAATTACTTGACCATTGATGGGTTCAATTATACACTCTAACACGACACATTATTTCCATGGAAGTGAACCTCCCATGTCCATAACATACTCCTGGACAACTTCCCATAGATTAGGTTATGTTAAAGGAAGTGGAAAACAGCTTTGAGATGCTTGACATTCTCCTCCTCTAACTTTGAGTAGATCAAGACATAATCAATGAATATGATAACAAACCAGTCAAATAACTCATGAAACCCAGTGTTTATAACCCCCATGAACATGGTTGGAGATTTTGTAACACCGAACGACATGACTAAAAACTAGAAGATACCATACCTACCCCTAAAAGGTAGACTTGGGGATACCCTCATATGTCACCCACATTTGGTAATATCCAAATCGTAGATTAATATTTCAGAATAAACTATCTCCTCTCAACTGGTCAAATAGATCATCGATACTTAGAAGAGGGTAATGGTTCTTGATCGCTACCCAAATTCAACTTCCGGTAGTTTATAAACAGCTTTATAAATCATTATTCATGGAAAAAACACTAAATTACCACATAGAGAGACAATAGGTTAAATGAAAACCACCTATATCAGATTATACACCGATAACCTCAACTCAAACAACACCATTGGCTCCATATGATAGGGATCAATCGAAATTAGAGACACACATAGTAGCAGGTCTATCCCAAATAGAACATTGCGTCATGGGGATAGGTTCATAACCTCATACAAATAAAAATACAGGAAAACCTCCACACCCCTTGGAACACCCTATACCAGGTCTTCCACTGATAACTCTGCCAACTGACACAAAAAAGATCCATCTTTTGGCCCCTATGATAACGTCTCTTACCAGAAATCTCCCCTCACTGGACCTCCAAATCAAGAAAAAATAGTCTAATATAAGTATTTAGTTACTAAAAACATTGAATATTATCAATACATTGAATGGATAACATTATACAGTTGTATATTTAAAAATAAGAAGAGACCACTGACTGGTTCTTCCCCATCACTGGTCTACATCCCTAACACACATCAAACAAATAAGTCTTACCTTCATCTGGAATAGATAACACCATATGCACTATAAAAATCTCCACATCCAGTCCTAAAGAACAAACCAAATCATTATAAATAAATGATTTTCAGGATCCCAAATCAAAAAAATCAAAAACAAGGGTAGTTGATAAAATGATTTTACCTTGAACAACTCCTTGCTCTACTGGTGTGGTCTCCTCTAACACGTGCATCTATCCATGCCCATATCATTAGCCCCTTTTTTTCCAAGATCCATGACCATGATCTAGAATATGTCCCTATGTATAAGGACCATCACATAGATTCTCTCATATAAACCCACCTATCGTCAGCTAATGAACATGCATCGTCAGTCCCAGTTGTTGAAACTACCTCGGTGGCAACTACTATTGTTGAAAAGTTACGTGAATACCCATATAAAATTATCCTCCCGAAGCAGTTAGATACTTATGTTGGAGGTTCCCATTTAACTCTTAGAAATATTATGAAAACAAAAATCCCCTGGTATGCACTAGGAAAATATCCATCCCTAACAGATGTGGTAGAAACTATCATAGATGGTTCCCCATTGAATAGCACACGGACTACATAAACAACCATGAACCACCACCTGAATTTCTACTCATAAAGACTCCCCACTTTCCACTCTCTATTGGACCACCTACTAGAGAAAAAATCTTATTGATCACCTATGCCTTATCATGCACTTAAAAAACATATAAAATCCAAAAACTGGGTGACTGTGTACCTAAACATTGGGCGTAAAGCCTCCTCAGGACACCAACATCTTAACTTATTATCTATGAAAACATTAGGGGTACATGAAGGATGTCATTATACTTGATCACAATCTCAAAAACACTTTAAATTCATTGTATTAGGGAGACTATATCCTACGTCATTTCTTCCCTCATTAACGAATATAGGAACTATAACACCCTACTCTTTATTTCATATTTAAACATGATTTATTACATAAACTTTTACTATGATATGATCGATCGTTCTAGTATTATTGTTAAATTAGGTATATCACATAACAAATTAAAACATGAAAATAAACATTTTTATTGAATATTTCGTTGACATGACCAAAACATTCATTCACAATTAACAATAATGGTATAACCTGATGAAATACATATGAAATGGGTGAGCTATAAAGCCCAGTAAGGGAAAAAATGGAATTACATGAAGATTACAATACATGTTATACAATAGGAATATTAGTAGAGCATAAAAGCAACATGAATGATAATGCATTATATAGCATGATAATGATAACACGGTAATGTGGAAACAACATAAAACATTGCATCATAAACATAAGCCAAGGTTAAATCCGACAAAATATCCTGGTGGAAAAAGTCACATAAATGAATCAATTAAATCCCATATCCCAATGTGAAAGATCATGATACTAATCATTACCCAATATATTGGATCACTATCAGGGTTCACCATTTATAATCATTTCAATATCATGCTTAAGTGTGACACATGCTCGTACAACATGGATTCATTCAACATCGTAATTTATTTCATGATAAAGGAATGTGGAATAAATATATGTAAGTACTGAATTATTACGTATATGTGCATAAAGGTGGATACCCTTGATATAGAAAATGGTATGGTATTCATGACTCAATTATTTTGTCATGAGAAATCATTATGTAATTTCAACATGGTAATTGGTGTTCATTAAAGTTCTTAGGAGGGTTAAATGAGAGTTAAAGGAGATATCATAATTTAAAAATGAAATGGATGGTAAGTGTTAATTTTATAACATGTACCAACATAGTCAAAGGGAAATTAAAGGACATATCACAGAAGGGAATGCTTGATAAAAGAGGAGGGTGGAAGATCTCTTATAGAATTTCAGGATAGTAATGGGTGTACATAAGATTTCATAAGAGGGATAAATGCGTGTGGAATGAGATCAAATCCGTTAAAAATCAAATTTAATGTGAGGGAAATAGGTAATAATGTACCCCAATATAATAAAATGGAAATTAAAAGGCATATCATAAATTAAGTGCTTGATAAAATTTTGAGAGAGAAAATCTCTTACTTGGATGTGTGACTCCAAAGGATTGGGATAGGCTTATTAGGAGCTTGTAGGAAACTTTGGAGAACTCTAGGGAGTAGAGATATGAGCGTGGAAGATCATAAAGGGGTATAAATAAAGATAAATGGATGATTGGGATGGTTTATATAGGAAAGGAGGTGGATTTATTTATTATTTTGGTTTTCGAAACTATATAATAAAATATTCAAAACCGAAAACCATCCCATAGTTTTTGCCCATGGTTTGTAGAAAAGGGGAGTGTTATACATTACTATTTATTTACAAGTTCCAATGATATTAAAATAATTCAATTGCTTATGTTAAGGCGAGTCACACTCTCAAAGAAATGATTTTAAAATCCCAAAATATATATAGGCGTTAGAGGATTCACTAAGGCATTATGAAATAAATAAAATAAACATAAAATAACCTTATTTTAAAGGTTAAAAAAATTATTTTTCTGAGGATACCTTTTATAATATTTATTAAATAACCATTGGTCCATTATTATTTCATAAAACACACTATATATTTATACGATATTTATTTTTTACCCAAAAATTCGACTGTCTTATAAAATTATGAAAAATTAAATGTTGGATAATTTGGATGTCTTGTAACGCCCCGACCCTAGTTACCCAGAGTCGGTGCCTTATTATATAACATTGGCATGATCACAAGAAAGATCAAATCTCGAAATACCGATTGGTTTAGTAGCCATGGAAACACTAGATATATTCATAAGTTTTACATTACATCATAAATTGAAAAACTACTACAATAACATAATGTCTCCATGATCCACACTCAAATCCCCACATAATATCCCTGCAGGTCATTCATAATTTACTTCTTCACTTCCTGGGAAAAATAAAACATAGAAAAGGGGTGAGCTCAAATGCCCAGTAAGGATAACAATATAGCAGAAACTTTCATAAATGAGAATAAACATTTCAGGCAATGTATAACTAAAAAAACAGCCTTTCAAACTTGAACTTTCAACATTGTATGGCATAAATAAAATGAAATAATTCCATTTACTCATTCACATTGATATTTTACTAATCGAATAATCACATGTAAAATCACTAACCACATTCATAATGTTGGAATGCATAATGCCAGACTATCATAACCACATAGCCAAGGCCTCGTGACAAGACTACAAATAAGATTTTTTCAAGGCCTTGTTCCAAGACACTAGTTTGTCTCATGAGACCTACCGATGCATCGAGGAGCTATAGCGGGTTCCACCCATCACATATTAAGTCCAATGCATTCCCATATGAAAAGGTTTAAACATAACATAAACATTCGTATTAAAACTAGCATATGAAATGTTATAAACTATGAATGGTATAAAAATAGCACATCCACAGTCAAACATATCACAAAACCTTCAATACAATATAAAAGTTTTGTATCATAATAAATCAACTTCAAATAAGCGTAAAATCCATCAAAGGATGTTGACATAGATGAAATCAAAACACTTTTTAGAGAGATATCTATTTCTATTTTTGAAATCAATTAAGAGCCATATAAAATAAAAAAATTTCTTGAAAATATTCTTATAAGCTTGTAAGGAAAGCTTTGAATATTTTATAAAGGCGGAAAATAACCGCACCCGCCGTATAAGTTAAAAAAGCATTCTTACCTTAATTATGTCGAAAAGGTTAAAAAGGACCTTGTTTTGAAAACGACAGAAAGATTCCTCTTATAAAAAGTAAAACAAGGGTATAAATGACATTAACCCATATTCTTGTAAAAATGTTTTGAAATACATTTTGAAGCAACATGGATGTGGATGATAACGAGATCCAGGGAGATTATTACGTATAAACAACCTCAGATAATGAAGAGATTGTGAAATAACCCTTACCTTGTACTTTTCCTTTGTTGGGGTAGGTTAACCTCCTGTATAATGGTGAAATAATTGTTATTAAATTATACAGGAATCATATACATTAATATGATATCATATATGATCTTTTAATATTGATTTGATAATAATATCTTAGTATTATCGTTGTTTCAGGTGTTAACTTACTTGTTTTATTTTATATGTTTTGTTACGTAAGACATGTTTATAAAGGATAGGTTGTATATTATTCATATCCATAATGATATCAAGTCCTTAAACATTATTTTTTAAATCATCAAATGATAATTATACTTGAATGTATACGATGGAGAATGAATCTCATCGCGTTCGTGGAGACGGTAGTCCGTACGTACGCACGAGCGATAATATCATTCTTTTAAAATAATATATAAATGGATGGTATATCATATATAATGAATCATTAACATGTTATATTTATTATTTACATGAGTTACATATCATTATTATACCCATCCAAATAATAATATATTGAATAACAATTACACCACGACGTGGAGACGGTAAGCCGTACGTACGCACGTATGGTGACATGTTATTCAAAGGGTGGATAGAATACTGAATATGGTTGTACCATATTTATAATAACATCACAGTATATATATGATACTAGAGTCATTATTTTAGAATGGTAACAACAAAGGAAGAAGAAGTGAAAGAAGAAATTAACATGGATAAGGGTGGTGAAATCATTATCTCTTCTTCAGGTTCTTCCTTTTGATTTGATCAAAATTGCTCCTTAGGTTGTCTTTCTAATCAAACTAAGGCCTATAGGTTGTAGTGAGGGATGTTGGGAGAGTATTTGGGCAGAGTTTGGCCGAACCAAAAGGCTTTGAAGGTGTGAAGAAATGAGAAGGAGGAGTGCACTTTTATAAGAGGGGTGAGGGGCACCTTTGGAAAAGCTAGAGATATTAGTTTATAATAAATTGATATTAGGTTTCCAATGGCTCCAAAGTTTATTATTCAAAGGTTAAGGTGTGGATGGGTCGAAAAAAACTCAACCAATAGAATTTATACAGGTTTGGGTACTTATATTAACCTTATCTTTAAGTATTAACTCTAAGTTAATTAGTTTCACTTTTACAATGTCTCTTTGTATTTTTATATAATATGGTTAATAAACATTCTATATACATCCAATAGACCCCCAAGTGGTCAAGTAATGATGAACATATCATGATATAAGTCTCTTGGCCGGACCTTAGATTTTTAGGAATTTAATTTCAATTAATAATATAATATTGGTTTTAAGAACTCTTTTTTGTCAATTTTGAAACTATTCAATAGTTGATTTTTTTGAAACTTATAAGAGATTTATTACTTCGAACAAAGTAAATTAAATCAATACTAATATATCATATTAACCTATAAAATTATTTTAATTCATTAAAAGTTTCATATTATATTTATTTGGGTATTTATAATATCAATTATTTTAATTTTTCACTATTATAGTAATTAAATCATCACCATTGTGTCATAAATAAATTAAATTATTTAATGTATAAAAATTATAAATAAAATATCACTATATAGGAAATCATTTTATCTTTCTATTGAATATTTATAATCTAAAATCCAACATATATAACCCTATGAAAAATTGTTTTTCTGAAAGATATATGGTTGTGTCATTTTTGTATTCATTTTAACTTAATTAAAATAAAGTGTCCCTATCACCTACAAGTGGAACCATGGGGTCCCAAAATAGACCCAAAGATGCCTATGGTAGAACATGTATCATCCAATAAGGCTAGGACACGTTTTAGGGTAATTTAGTATTATTATAATATTATTTCTTAACCCTTATTTACCAGATTTACCCTTAACCATGGTAAATAAAATATTTACCACAGTAATTATTCAAAATGTCTAAAAATAAAAGTTACCTATTTACACAATTTGAACATCCTGATTCCAAATATGGAATCCATTTTTCTAAATTCAAAACACAGAAGTGGAAGAAATTAATTTAAAATTAATTCCCGCTGTTAAAACAAAAAGCGTGTTTTTAAGATATAATAACTATCAAAAGATTGACACTTGTTTATGTTCGGTTTAATTGTAAAATTATGTCCAATGACCAAAATTATATTAAATGGTAAAAATATATTCTAAATATACTTTAGAACCACTCAAATTCATAATTTATCACTATTAATTATCTTGATTAAAAAAGTTGTTTTTAATTAAAATTTAGTAATTTTCACTATTCATCAAAATATTAAAGTTATCCGAAAAGTACCAAAATTTCATCTTAGGCTAAATTAGATATTCCAAATCCAAAAATTAAGTCTATTTTGAAATATAAGATATATATAATTTCAAAAGGTAGGTATTACTATTCATAACGGCTAGTTTGATTGGTTGTTAGAACTCGGTGTTGCGTACAACACACGCTATCGCATTATTCAAAGAGAAGCGTACCGTAGAAGCTTGGGGTGTTACATTCTCCACTCCTTCAAATAATTTCATCCTTGAAATTTCTAGATTACTACCGCATGAAAAGACTCGGGTGGTTCTTCATCATAAGTTCCTCGGGTCCCCACATTGCCTCTTCCATCATATGGTTTCTCCACAAAACTTTTACCAGACGCGTCGTCCGGTTTCTCAGTACTTGTTCTCTCGTATCAAGAATCCTGACGGGCTCTTCACAATAGGAATGATCGGGTTCCAGTTCTAATTCCTCATAGGTGAGTACATGCGTTGGGTCAGGCATGTATTTCCTCAACAGATATACGTGGAACACATCGTGAACTTTGGAGAGACTTGGCGGCATTGCCAATCGGTAAGCTACAACCCCAATTCGTTCTAGAATTTCGAAAGGTCCGATGTACCTGGGACTCAATTTACCTTTCTTACTAAAACGTATGACTCCCTTAAATGGAGATACCTTCAGGAAAACATGATCCTTCCTTCGATTATCGGCATAGCTCTTCTGCATACTTTGAGCTGCTTTGATGTGATTTTAGTTTACTTTCACCTTTTCCACCATTTACTCCACCAGTTCTGGGACTACAAGTTTTCTTTCACCAACGTCATCCCAACAGGTTGGTGTATGCCATCTCTTTCCGTATAACGCTTCATATGGTGCCATCTGAATACTCGAATGGAAGCTATTGTTATAGGAAAATTCTACCACTGGTAAATATTGATCCCACATACCCTGAAAATCAAGTGAGCAAGATCTCAACAAGTCTTCTAAGGTCTGAATAGTCCGTTCTGATTATCCGTCTGTCTGAGGGTGGTAAGCAGTGCTCAAACGAAGTTCAGTATCCAGGGATTTCTGAAGACTTTTCCAAAATCTTGAAGTAAAACGGGGATCACGATCAGAAACAATCGATAGGGATACTCCATGAAGTCTCACAACTTCATTAATATATAGTCTTTCTAGACGTTCCAGGGGCAGATCTTCTCTTATAGCAAGAAAATGTGCTCACTTGGTAAGACGATCAACAATAACCCATATTGCATCGTTCCTTCTAGGAGTCTTTGGTAGCCCCATGACAAAGTCCATCATAATATTCTCCCATTTCCAATCCGGTATGGGAAGAGGTTGCATGACTCCTCCAGGTTGTTGCCTTCTAGCTTTCACTTGTTGACAATCCATACATCTTGACACAAAATCAGCAATCTCTCTCTTCATGTTGTCCCACCAAAAATGTTCCTTCAAATCTCTATACATTTTGGTGATCCCAGGGTGTATAGAGAAATTGTAACTATGAGAATCATCCAGCAATTCCCTTTTTAGATCAGGTAAATCAAGAACACAAAGTCTCTTCCCGAATTTCAAAATTCCATCTTCATACACAAAGTCTCTCAATCTCCCATCATTCACAGCTTTAATCTTCTTTTGAAATTATTAATCATCGGTCTCAGAACTCTTAATCCTTTCTAGTAAAGATGGTTTGGCAACCATTTGAAAAAGCATTGATGTTTCACCTTCCCTGGTTATTCCCATGTCCATCTTCACTAGATCCATGAAAATTGGATCCCTTTCAATTCTCATCATGTTAAAAACTCCATGGTCTTTTCTTCTCAAAGCATCTGCCACCTTGTTTGCTTTCCCCAGGTGGTATTGTATCGTGCAATCATAATCCTTGAGTAATTCAAGCAATCTCCTTTGCCTCATGTTGAGTTCTTTTTGTGAGAAAATATAATTCATACTCTTGTGATTAGTATAAATCTCACATTTTTCACCATAGAGGTAGTGCCTCCATATCTTCAAAGCAAAGATCACAGATGCTAACTCGAGATCATGAGTAGGATAGTTTTGTTCATGAATTTTCAACTGTCGTGATGCATAGGCAATAACTCTATCATTCTGCATAAGGACACAACCAAGTCCTTTCTTTGATGCATCACTATAAATAACGAACCCATCATTCCCCGATGGTAGAGTCAATATAAAAGCATTGACTAATATTCTCTTCAGTTCTTCAAAACATTCTTCACACTCTTTTGTCCAAACAAATTTAACCCATTTACGTGTGAGCTTCGTTAATGGGTTAGCTAATCGGGAAAAATTCTGGACGAAACGTCGATAATAACCTGCCAAACCAATAAAACTACGTACCTCAGTTATACTCGTAGGTGTTGGCCATTCTTGGATTTCCTTGGTCTTAGAAGGATCAACAGAGATTCCATCTTTAGAGACAATATGGCCAAGAAAAGAAATCTCCTGAAGCCAGAATTCACACTTGCTAAACTTCCCATATAATTCATGCCTCCTTAGAGTCTTCAAGATAATGCGCAAGTGATTTTCATGATCTTCGTAGGTTTTGGAGTATACCAAGATATCATCAATAAATACCACCACAAATTCATCGAGATACTCGTTGAAAACTCTATTCATCAGATCCATGAATACAGATGGTTCATTAGTCAATCCAAACGGCATTACAGTAAACTCGTAATGCCCGTACCTGGTTCGAAATACTGTTTTCTGAATGTCTTCCTTCTTCACACACAACTGATGGTATCCAGATCGAAGGTCAATCTTTGAAAAGTATTGAGCTCCATGCATTTGGTCAAATAAATCATCAATACGAGGTAGGTGATACATGTTCTTTATCGTTATAGCATTGATCTCCCTGTAGTCGATACATAACCTCATATATCCATCTTTCTTTTTAACAAAAAGAACAGGGGCTCCCCATGGAGAAACACTAGGGTGAATAAATCCCTTATTACTCAATTCCTCTAGTTGTTTCTTTAGTTCAACTAATTCTACAGGGGCCATTCTATAAGGGGTCTTCGATATAGGCCTTGATCCAGGAATCAAATCAATGGAAAACTCAACTTCTAGTTCTGGAGGATGTCCAGGTAAATCTTCCGGAAATACATCTACAAATTCTTTCACAACAGGTAAATCCTCTATTTGAACATTCATTTCCTCACCGACAGATATTTCATTCTCTTCCTCCCCAATAATTGAATTAATTTGAGCTACTGGGGGTGGATCTAAATAAGAATTAGGTGGTGACGATTCTTCTCTAAAGATAAGGTGTTCCTTATCATTATCATCAAGAATCGTAACCTCTTTCTTCTTACAATAAATCTTCGCATCATAGTCCGAAAGCCAATCCATACCAAGGATTATATCAAACTCAATCATAGGTATGACGATGAGATCAGCAGATAACGAACATTTATGTGCTCTAATGGGGACTGATTCACAAAACTTTGTTGCAATGATACTTCCCTTAGTAGTTTTAACTGACAAATCCCTTATTAAATCAAATTGGAAATATCTAATTTTCTTAGCAAACTGGGATGATATGAAACAATGCGATGATCCAGAATCAAATAATGCATTTTCCAAACTTGAGGAAACCATTAAATTACCTGCCACCACGTCTTTCGGAGCTTCTACCTCAGCAGTAGTGATAGCATAAGCCTGGCCTTGATCCCTTGACCTTTTCTGAGGTAAGTTCTCCTGACGCTTAGGACATGCATTTGCATAATGCCCCATCTCCCTGCAATTGTAGCACTGAACGTTGGTAGCTTCCTTCTTCCCCTTGCAATCACGAGCTTGGTGGCCTTTTTCACCACACTTGTAACAGACTCCCATTCCCTTCAAGCAAGTACCAGGATGTTTCTTCCCGCATTTACCATAAGATGGATTTTCAACCATTCCCTTCTTCCACTTATTTCCATTCCCATATTGATCAGCAGGTCTCTTCTTCTCTTGCTTTGCTTTAAAGTCATAATACTTAGAGAATTCCTTTTCGGTATTGATAGCACATGAGACAATGTCTTCGTACGATGAAAAGGATTGTGAGACTAATGCTCGATGGAGAAATGGTTTTAACCCATCAAAGAAACGATCAATATTACTTCCTGGGTTGCGAATATAATCTCCAGCATACCTCGCTAACCTTGTAATGTTAGCCTCATACTTTGTGACATTCTCATCCTCCTTCTGTCTCAGACTCAGAAATTTCCTTTCCATATCTGCTCGATGGTCGCGAGGAAAGTATTTTTCTAAAAACAGATCTTTGAACTCCCTCCATTCCATATTTGATACTTCATCATCTTCCTTCATGTTTTGAATCAATGACCACCATTTATCAGCATCTTCAGTGAGGCGGTAAACTGCCATGATAACTTTTTCCCTTTCACTGCTCCCCAAAGCCTAAAATATTTTCTCTAGGAAATTTATCCATTGCTTAGCTACTAAGGGATTTGTACTCCCATTGAACGTTGGTGGTTGTTGCCTCATGAATCGATCTAACATTGACCCTCCACGCTGTGGATCAGGGTGCTCCATACGGGTAAGGTTATTATTCATAACCTGGGTGAGTTGTCCCAGTATGGTGATTAGCTGATCGACACCAGTTGCATCACCAGCTCCACTATAATTATCTTGAGCAGGAGGGAAATCCCTACATGGAGTGCGTGCATTGATACGGTTTCCATTTCTTCCACTAGGCTCCATTTCTAAACAATGGCATAAACTAGATCAGTTTATGAATCAAAATACATAATCCCATACTTATAAAACACTTAACATAAATTGAACTATTTATGGATATAATCCATAATCATAAAAATGTTTTCTTTGAGGAAGTATATACTCATAAACTCTTCATAATGATTTGTAAAGAAAATGAGAGTTATCCTAAGCGTATCCCCCAGGAGTGTCGTAACCAAGAGTGCAGTAAGGCCCGTTGTCGTGCACCAGTTCCCGTTCGAGTCTAGCTTAAAGCGGTGTTTTCGGGTTTTACCCCTAGGTACCTCTGTGCCAGAGCCGCCTCTACCTGCTCGTATCCAGACAGGGATGTACTTCTCGGAAAAATCACAAAATCTCTACAATACCAAAATTCTAAGAAGTTCTTCTATACTAATCCTCAAAGTTCATCTTAGGTCTACGTGCGCTAATCCGAGTTTATCTAAATCTAGCTTCCAAGGTTTGTACTAAACTTCCTCTGAAACCAACTGTAACGCCCCGACCCTAGTTACCCAGAGTCGGTGCATTATTACATAACATTGGTATGATCACAAGAAAGATCAAATCTCGAAATACCGATTGGTTTAGTAGCCTTGGAAACACTAGATATATTCATATGTTTTACATTACATCATAAATTGAAAAACTACTACAATAACATAATGTCTCCATAATCCACACTCATATCCCCACATAATATCCATGCACGTCATTCATAATTTACTTCTTCACTTCCTGGGAAAAATAAAACATAGAAAAGGGGTGAGCTCAGATGCCCAGTAAGGATAACAATATAGCGGAAATTTTCATAAATGAGAAAAAAAAACATTTAAGGCAATGTATAACTAAAACAAAAGCCTTTCAAACTTGAACTTTCAACATTGTATGGCATAAATAAAATGAAATAATGCCATTTACTCATTCACATGGATATTTTACTAATCGAATAATCACATGCAAAATCACTAACCACTTTCATAATGTTGGAATGCATAATGCCAGACTATCATAACCACATAGCCAAGGCCTCGTGCCAAGACTACAAATAAGATTTTGTCAAGGCCTTGTGCCAAGACACTATTTTGTCTCCGGAGACCTACCGATGCATCAGGGAGCTATAGCGGGATCCACCCGTCACATATTAAGTCCAATGCATTCCCATATGGAAAGGTTTAAACATAACATAAACATTCGTAATAAAACTAGCATACGAAATGTTATAAACTATGAATGGTATAAAAATAGCACATCCACAGTCAAACATATCACAAAACCTTCAATACAACATAGAAGTTTTGTATCATAATAAATCAACTTCAAATAAGCGTAAAATCCATCAAAGGATGTTGACATAGATGAAATCAAAACACTTTTTAGAGAATTTTCTCTTTCTATTTTTGAAATCATTTAAGAGCCATATAAAATAAAACATTTTCTTGAAAATATTCTTATAATCTTGTAAGGAAATCTTTGAATATTTTATAACGGCGGAAAATAACCGCACCCGCCGTATAAGTTAAAAAAACATTCTTACCATAATTCTGTCGATATGGTAAAAAAGGACCTTGTTTTGAAAGTGACAGAAAGATTCCTCTTATAAAAAGTAAAACAGGGGTATAAATGACTTTAACCCATATTCTTGTAAAAATGTTTTGAAATACATTTTGAAGAAACATGGATGTGGATGATAACGAGATCCCAGTAGATTATTACGTATAAACAACCTCGGATAATGAAGAGATTGTGAAATAACCTTTACCTTGTACTTTTCCTTGGTTGGGGTAGGTTAACCTCCTGTATAATGGTGAAATAATTGTTATTAAATTATTCATGAATCATATACATTAATATGATATCATATATGATCTTTTAATATTGATTTGATAATAATATCTTAGAATTATCGTTGTTTCGGGTGTTAACTTACTTGTTTTCTTTTATATGTTTTGTTACACAAGACATGTTTATAAAGGATAGGTTGTATATTATTCATATCCACAATGACATCAAGTCCTTAAACATTATTTTTTAAATCATCAAATGATAATTATACTTGAATGGATACGATGGAGAATGAATCTCATCGCGTTCGTGGAGATGGTAGTCCGTACGTACGCACGAGCGACAATATAATTCTTTTAAAATAATATATAAATGGATGGTATATCATATATACAGAATCATTAACATGTTATATTTATTATTTACATGAGTTACATATCATTATTATACCCATCCAAATAATAATATATTGAATAACAATTACACCACGACGTGGAGACGGTAAGCCGTACGTACGCACGTATGGTGACATGTTATTCAAAGGGTGGATAGAATACTGAATATGTTTGTACCATATTTATAATAACATCACAGTATATATATGATACTTGAGTCATTATTTTATAATGGTAACAACAAAGGAAGAAGAAGTGGAAGATGAAATGAACTTGGAAAAGGGTGGTGAAATCATTACCTCTTCTTCAGGTTCTTCCTTTTGATTTGATCAAAAGGGATCCTTAGGTTGTCTTTATGATCAAATTAAGGCCTATAGGTTGTAGTGAGGGAAGTTGGGAGAGTATTTGGGCATAGTTTGGCCGAACCAAAAGGCTTTGAAGGTGTGAAGAAATGAGAAGGAGGAGTGCCCTTTTATAAGAGGGGTGAGGGGCACCTTTGGAAAAACTAGAGATATTAGTTTATAATAAATTCATATTCGGTTTCCAATGTGTCCAAAGTTTATTATTCAAAGTTTAAGGTGGGGATGGGTCGAAAACAACTCAACCAATAGAATTTAGACAGGTTTGGGTACTTATATTAACCTTATCATTAAGTATTAACTCTCAGTTAATTAGTTTCACTTTTACAATGTCTCTTTGTATTTTTATATAATATGGTTAATAAACTTACTATATACATCCAAGAGACCCCGAATTGGTCCATTAATGATGAACCTATCATGATATAAGTCTCTTGGCCGATCCTTAGATTTTTAGGAATTTAATATCAATTAATAATATAATATTGGTTTTAAGAACTCTTTTATGTCAATTTTGACACTATTCAATAGTTGATTTTTGTGAAATGGACAACAGTTTTATTACTTCGAACAAAGTAAATTAAATCAATCCTAATATATCATATTAACCTATAAAATTATTTTAATTCATTAAAAGTTTCATATTATATTTATTTGGGTATTTATAATATCAATTATTATAATTTTTCACTTTTGTAGTAATTAATTCATCATCATTTTGTCATAAATAAATTAATTTATTTAATGTCTAAAAATTATAAATAAAATATCACTATGTAGGAAATCTATTTATCTTTCTAATTAATATTTATAATCTAAAATCCGACATATATAACCCTATGTAAAAATTGTTTTTCTAAAAGATATATGCTTGTGTCATTTTTGTATTCATTTTAACTTAATTAATGTAAAGTGTCCCTATCACCTACAAGTGGCACCATGGGGTCCCAAAATCGACCCAAAGATAACTATGGTAGAAAATGTATCAACCAATAAGGCTAGGACACGTTTTAGGGTAATTTAGTATTATTATAATATTATTTTTAACCCTTATTTACCAGATTTACCCTTAACCATGGTAAATAAAATATTTACCACAGTAATTATTCAAAATGTCTAAAAATAAAAGTTACCTATTTACACAATTTGAACATCCTGATTCCAAATATGGAATCCATTTTTCTAAATTCAAACCACAGAAGTTGCAGAAATTAATTTAAAATTAATTCCCGCTGTTAAAACAAAAATCGTGTTTTTAAGAGATAATAACTATCAAAAGATTGACACTTGTTTATGTTCGGTTTAATTGTAAAATTATGTCCAATGACCAAAATTATATTAAATGGTAAAAATATATTCTAAATATACTTTAAAACCACTCAAATTCATAATTTATCACTATTAATTATTTTGATTAAAAAAGTTGTTTTTAATTAAAATTTAGTAATGTTCACTATTCATCAAAATATTAAAGTTATCCGAAAAGTACCAAAATTTCATCTTAGGCTAAATTAGATATCCGAATCCAAAAATTAAGTCCATTTTGAAATATAAGATATATATATAATTTCAAAAAGTAGGTATTACTATTCATAACGGCTAGATTGATTGGTTGTTAGAACTCGGTGTTGCGTACAACACACGCTATCACATTATTCAAAGAGAAGCATACTGTAGAAGATTGGGGTGTTACATGTCTTGATTCCAAAAATAATATTATTTTTATCTAAATAATTTTCTAAAAATCTGAATTTTAGCATTTTTAGAAAAAATTGACAATTATTGAAAATTGATGGGTTTTGACAATAACAATTTTTAGACCCTAATAAAAATTAATTTTTATTTCATAAAAATCATATGATCATTTATATTTTATAAATTTTATTTAATAATAATATTTTATTAAAATATAATTTATCTCAAAAGTCTATTAGTTAATCAAAATAGATTTCTTAATTAACCAAAATTATTATTTGTGCATTAAAACCTATTTACAAATGAACAATAATAGGAAGAAAATATTTTCATTTATTGAAAAGAAATATTATACATATTCCTAAGTCTAGGGTCTTGATATGTATCCTTTTATTACACTAGAATATTCCCTAAGTGTAAAGGGTATGATGGTGGGCCTTTTATAGGGCTGTTCGGTGAACATGGTTTTGGACATGATCTCAATGAGCTTGAACTGGTCCCATAAACCATTTCCCTCATGATTAAGTAGTTGGAAATGAAATTGGTATTGGTAATGGAAAAAGACTAGAAATGATATCTCCCTTGGAAGCTCCAATAATTGGACTTTATGGGGTACGATCCTACTAGTTGAGTCCATCAATTTCTTTGTATGTGCTAAAAGGATTTGATAAAACCCTATATTTTTACTAGTTATGTGATCGCTTTTCAATGACTATATTATAAACGGTAAAGATAATTAACCATCATTTAATTCCAATTGGGTATAATAAAACAAAACAAGTTCATGTGTTTTCTATATCAATAATACATTTAATTAAATAAAAAATAATGATAATTTTATTCATAAATGTACGGGTTATTACAACCTTCTCCCCTGAAAGAATTTCCACATCAAAATTTGCTTTTTCCATACTAAAGAAAATGAGGGTAACTCTAGTACATCAACTCCTATGTTTCACATGTTTCTTCTTCTATCTTGTGGTTTCTCCACAACAATTTGACAAGGTGAATTGTATTATTTCATAGAAATTTTTCTCTATGATATAAGATCTTCACTTGCAACTTCTCATAAGAAAGGTCATTCTCCAATGGAACCAACTTTTTATGGAGTACATGTGATGGATATGGTATTTTCCTTCTTAATAGTGATATATGGAATACATTATTTACTTGAGAGAAGTTCGTGGGGAGTGATAGTGGATAGGCCACTACTCCAATGTGATCAAGTATCTCAAATAGAATGATGTACCTTGGACTTAGCATTCCATTTTTTCCAAATCTCATCACTCTCTTCCATGGATATATGCGGTGGAATACAAAGTCTACAACATCAAACTTTAGGTATCATAGATGATTGTCAGCATAAATATATTTTCGACTTTGAGAAGCTTTGATGTAATGCTGGATGATCTTAAAATTCTCCACCATTTCTTTAACCATTTACAGATCTAGAAGTTTTCATTACCCAACTTCATCCCAACATGCCAGGGTTCTTCCCTACATCCCATAAAGGTCTTCATAGGGGTCCATTTGGATGCATGAGTGGAAACTGTTGTTATAAGAGAACTCCACCAAAGGAAGATATCAGTTCCATCCTCCTTTCAAGTCCATGGAGAAATATCTAAACATATACTTAAGTGTTTAGATAATCTACTCAGATTGGACATCAGTTTGAGGATGATAAGATATACTGATGTCCAGCACATTATTTAGGGCATTTTGGAGACATTTCCGAAAATTGGAGGTGAATCATGGATCTTGATCAGACACAATGGATAGTGGCACTCCATACATCCTTAAAACTTATCTGATGTATATCCAGTCTAGTTGATCACGTGAGAAATCCTTTCGAATCGTAATGAAGTGTGCTGTCTTTGTAAGATGATCCAAAAAAACCCAGATAGTATTGTTTTTTGGATATCTTTAGAAGTATGGTGACAATGTCTATGGTGATGCTTTCCCATTTCCATGATGGTATGGGTAATGGTTGCATCATACCCTGAGACAACATCCTTTCATCATTCACTTTCTAACATACCAGACACTTTAATGTATATTCGGTGATCGCCTACTTAATGTTATCCCATCAATAGTGCTCTCAGAGATCTTGATACATCCTTGTGTTTTCTGGGTGAATGTAGAATGTAGAACAGTATACATAAACCAATAGTTACTTCTTTACCACATGATTTAATCAAACCCATATTCATGACCCAAATCTCACAATTCTGTCTTCCTTAACATTGAAATATGTGGATTTGCAGTTCCTTATAGTATCCACTATCTTCTGAATTACCATATCATTTTACTGAGCATCCTTTAACCTTTTCAAAAGTGAGATATGAGTAATTCATTATTAAAGGATTTATTATGTTCCATTCTTTATGATTCCCATGTCCATTCCATTAAAATCTATGAAGATATGATCCTTTTCAATTTTCTTCAATGAAATAACTATTGGGTCTTTTATACTTGTAGCATTTTCCGCCTTATTTTCTTTACCAAGATGGTAGTGTTTTGAGAAGTTTTAATCCTTCATGAGCTCTAGACATTTTTATTTGTTTATATTAATCTATTTATGTGTAAATATATATTTTAGGCCCTTGTGATAAGTATATATCTCACACTTCTCCCCAATGAGATACAACCGCCATATTTTCAATTCTACGATCACAACTACCAACTCCAGATCATGCATGGGATAGTGTTTATTAGGAATTTTAATATAGCTACTTGAGGCTTAGGTAATGAATTTTTCATTTTTAATCAACACACATCCCAATACCTTTTTTTAAACATCACTGGAAATTAAGAAAAGATCTCCACTTGTGGGTAGTGTAATCACATTGGTAGTGGTAGGCTTCCTATTAAACACCTTGTAACATTCTTCACATTCATAATTCCAAGCAAATTTGACTCCCTTCCGAGTTAGATTTGTATAAGGGGTTTACAAACATGATAAATTTCATACAAATTACCAATAATATTCTACTTACCCAGAAAATCTACGGATATATGTCATGGATGTTGGCCTCAAATGTCCCTCAATTGCTTTTGTCTTTGAAGTATCCATAGATATCCCATTTCATGGGATGATATTCCCTAAAACTGAAACTTCCTTTAACCATAACTCACACTTACGATAACTTTCATAGATCCTCTCCTTTAACAATATCTTAATCATAGTTCTTAGATGATTCTCATGACCTAACTTGGTTTTCAAGTATATTAGAATATTGACTACAAAGAATACCAAAAACATGTTGATGTAATATCTAAATACTCTATTCATCAAGTCCATCAAGATTTCTAGAGCATTAGTAGGTCTGAATGGAATCAATATGAACTTATAGATCTTGTACCATGTATAAAACATAGTCTTCAGAATATCCTCCTTCTTCACCTTATCTTGGAAATATGCTGACCCTAGATCCACTTTGGAGAAGTATTGTGATTCACATAGAATATCGAAGAAGTAATCAATGTGTGGAAAATGATAAATGTTCTTTATTGTTGTTTTTTTGAGCACACGATAATCAATGAAAATGTGGATTGACCTATCATTCATTTTAAAAGAAGACTAGATCACCCCATAGTGTAGAACTTGGGAAAATAAACCCTTTTTCCATATTCTCCAATAGTTGTTTCGTTATCTCCTCAAGTTCTACAACATCAATTCTATATAGAGTCTTGGGTATTATAATTTCCTCAGGTATAATATTGAACCAAAATTTAACAACCCTTATAGATAAAAGACTAGACAATTCCTCAAGAAACACATCAATGAATTCCCTCACAATAAGAATGTCTTTGAAGATATTTCGTTACTTGGAATCAATCATTTGAGCTAGGTATGATTTCTCATAGGGAAATAATATCTGTTCTTGAGATGATGGTGCTGAAGTGGATTCATACCCCTCCTTGCACATTTATAGAATTGGAGGTTGATTCCCCATAAAGAAAGTGATTTCCTTTTCACAATAATTTATATTGTCCCTATATAGGGAAATCCAGTCCATGCCCAGAATTGCATCAAATTACACCAAAGGGAGTATGATGAGATTCTCTAGGAATTTCATCACACAAACATTGATAGGGGAGGATATATATATATATGGGATGAAATAATTTCCCTATTTTCCATTTTCACCGACACATCTATTTCCATGCTTGGTGGGGGTGTTTAGATTGTTCTACTAAACTATCATGATATAAAGGAATGTGTAGAACAAGAATCAAAATGTATGTATAGTATTATTCAATGAATAAAAAGAATACCTATCAACACTTCATTTTTGGGGTTCACATTCGTGTTAGTGATGGAAACATATCACCCTTTCTTCCTTGGAGGGTCTTGGTTGCTGCAAAAAACCATTGGCATAGTGCACTAGGTCTCAAAGTGCCCTAGTTTCTTGAAATTGAAGAACGAACAACACATTGAGGGTTGACCCGAGCATTTAATTCCTCTATCACATTGGTGGGTTTCTCTTATTGACATTCATTTTCAAGGTTCCATTCTCTTTTGTACCTAGATAATTTCATTTTCCCCCATATTCACTTTCTGTGGTGCTTCTTTCCGCACCATTTGAAAGTGGGTTGCTGGAATTTCTTAGTACCATTGGATTTATCCATCAAACCACAATAATTAAAATCCAATTTCTACCAGTTATCCCCCTAAAACACCTAAGAATCACTAATCTTCATCTTAACTTTGAGGTAACATCATGCAATTTCCCCATAGTTATCAAAGACCCATATTTCCAAGGCCCTGTTTAGACTATGATTTAGTCCACCAAAGAAGCAGTCAACCTTACATTCAGGGGTAACAAAAAAATTAGACATATATCATGCATGTCCTGTGAAGTTTTCCCCATATGAACCAATATATTCATCTCCCTTTTTCATGAATTCATGGAAATAACTTTTCATATTTATATAGAGGGTGTGTGGAAAATAATTATCAAAAAATATTTTCTGGAATTCCTTCCACGCCATTTCATTTATATTTTCCAAAAGATTTGTATTCTTGATCAATGTACACAGCTAATCAGCTTCCCCCCCCCCCACTATGATAAACATCTAGAATAACCTTATCTTCATTGGAACATTGAAGGATGGAGAAGATCTTTTCAATGGAGTTTATCTATTGTTCAATGATTAAGGGATCAGATGACCCATTGAATGTAAGAGGCCTTTCTTGCATGAAGTTGTTGAATATGGGTTGCTCTCTATTGGGGGGTGGGTGGGTGAACCTCTTGGTCCAAATTACTATTTATAACTTTAGTTAACTGAGATATTATCATGAAAGAGTTTTTTTATTCCTACCCCCATAGGGTTGTACATATCATTGGGGTAATCCTTACACCGCCATTGGCATCTATTGGAAGCAAGATTCATCCAATTTTTTTCCATTGAGTAGAATAAAAGGAAAATTAGGGATGAATATCAGAAAGAGTTAAACACATAAAGGTGAATCCAATGAAATTAAAAGTATAACTTATACATTAAATTTAAATCCTTAACTTACGAGTTTATAGGCTGTAGTCTATTTTATCCATAATATGATTTCTAAAATTTATTCTTATAGGCACTTTTTAAACTTATTAATGGTTTATAAGGAGTTTATGAATTTAAAAAAGAATATCCACCGGGAGTGTTAATCCAGGGGCATAGTTTGTCCATTTTTCATGTATAAGGTTACCATGAATCAGGCCCACAACACCTTGTTAGAGTTGTTACTCCTAGGTACATCTATGTCAGAACTATGTATATCACACCCCAACCAATATTTTATTTTAATTTATAATTTTCTTTTACTTTTAAAATTTTGTTGGGGTCTGGGATGAGTCCTGGATGAAAAACTTTTGAGTTATGTCAAAAAACGCTTGTTTTTGAGTTGACGTCGCTGAGTGCCCAGGAGGAGCATGTTTTGGATACTTCTTGTGGCTTCATCCATGCAAGGACACAACCCACTTATCTTCAGAAAATTAAAATGAGAAACTTTTTAAATTTGATGTGTTATTTATTTTTGTTAAATATTTAATTATTATTAAAGTGTACTGCATATATATATTATTTATATCTTATCGGTATGATTATTATTAATATTATTAATATTATTTTTAATAAGACTTTATTATTATTATTATTACTACTACTACTACTACTACTATTACTACTTTAGGCTGATTCATGGGAACCGCATGACTAGCGGAAGCCATGCAATCAGCTGGAGTACCGCGTGGTTGGGGAGTTTGATTCGGCCAAATAAAAATGAATTAAATGAGTTGAAGAGAAAAGAATTAAAATTAAAAGTTAGTTAAATAATATTATATTATTATTAAAGAATTATTATTATTAGAATTTTAATTTTTATCATTTTTATATTATTGATAAATTTAATTTATTAATTATTATGTATAATATTAATTTTATTATTATTTACCTTATTATTATTATTATTAAGATTATTTTTTTTGTTTCATTTCTCTTTTCTTTTCATTTTTCAATTTTTTATTATTTCTTTTTTTCCTCCCTCTCTTTCCCCTAACCATAATCCTACCAGTCGCAATTCTCCCCCTCCTTCCTCTCAACCTATCACACCCCCTTAGGATCTAGTCCAGGCGAGACCCTCCCAACCACGCCTCTTCCATGTAGTCGTCCGCCTTGGGCCTCCCTGCAACAGCAAACCACCCTCATGTCAGCTCCCTCCCGCCGACCTCACTTGCCTCCGGCCACCCTCCCTGTCATAGGCCGCCCATCTACGCACTCCCCCGCCCACTACCTCCTATATACACCCCTCCGGCTTCCCCTTCTATTGTGCATGCCTCTTGCGCCGCCCCGTACCACTAGTCGTGCAACCTCCGCCGGTACCCCCCTATCCAGCTGATCGCAGCACCCCCTGGAATCTCTCTCTCCCCTCTTGGTTGCACCCCCAGCCTCTGCTCCCATCTCATCCACACTCTCTCCTTCCCCAAGCCGATGTGCCCCAGTTTCCTCCTCCCGCTTCGGTCGCACAATGCCAGCCCGACCCCTGCTTGCTCCCTTCTCCTTCCCCCGCACGCCACTACACTCTCCATCCCTCTCGATGTGGGCCGCTGCCCTGCCACTCTGCTGCATCGAACCCATGCATGACTGTAGCCCTCATATATCTCCGCCATCGCACACCAGGCATGGCCAACCGCTCTTCCGCGCAACAACCCACATGGCTCCCACTCCTCAACACTCCAGCCTGCTTCCTGATGTCATGCATTTTCTCACCTGACCAAACCCTCCTTCCAGTAGCCCCGACTAGAACCACAACACCCCGATACACCCCCCTTCGCTGCATTGGATACAGACCTGCTTTTGAAATCCGCGCACCCACCTAACCTCCTTTCGGCCGCACACCTTTTGGTTGTGTGCCTCCCGACCCACCACAGGTTATCCAACCAACCTTTCCATTTTAACGTCCACGCTTCTGGCCAACGTGCCTCTTGTTTGATGGTCACACGACCTCCCAACTGTACCACACCCACTTCTGGTGGCCTCGCCGCCCCTTTTTGACTGTCGTGTGACACCACTGGTCGAGCGCACTGGACGCCAACCTCTGCCTTTTCAAATTTGGAGGCATTCAAATTCTTGTATGATTTAATTTAATTTAATATTAATTAATTGTTGTTTTTTAGTATCATTATTTTAAAAGAAATTATGTGGTATTGTAGGTATTTTTTTTGGGTCAGTTGTTCAATTTAAATTATAAATTTTGGCGTGTTTTTTGAAGAGTTATTTTGGTGTGAGTTATGTTTTGAAAAACATGTCAAGATGGTACTTTTGTGCTGATTGTTCATTGGGATTGATTTATGTCCATGTCTATGTTTTTTTAGTTATTGTGTGTTTGTTTCAGCATGTTGGTGAGGAAAACCCACGATACTGTAATCCTCATCTTGTATGTGTTTGTGTGCATGTGCGAGGCACGACGCGCCAGTGTGTTCGAGCTATGAGTCGAGGTTGGTCCCCCGCTGCACTCGCCTTTAAATTTAGAATTTATTGATTACTTGATATTTTATTAATTTTAATAAATTGGAAATAATTTAAGACAATAAATTTTTAAATGATTATTTGGTGTAAAAGGAGATGTTTATTTCATACACGACACTTGAAATATTTTCATGACGAACAAACACCAATTAGTGAACGAATTACTGTTTGGCGTTTAAACATATTTCATGGAATTTCAAAAGTTGTTCTGTTTTATTGATAAATAATTTCTTTTGAATATTGAACAAGTTTTTTAGTTCTCTTGAGAACTGAGTATTTTCATTAAAATTGGTGATGGCCCGTTTGGCACGTTAATAAAATAATTTTTTTTGGAAAACTCTCTTTGGGGTGACTTAGTGGTGATATTTAGTGTACGTTGACTGTATGAGTTGTGTGTGATGTTTGTGCAAGTTGATTGAATTTGTTGACTAACCCCATTTCTTTTTATTATACATGTTGACATGGGAACCTGACATAGTATGTGAATCTTCTGAGAACAATTGTTGCACTAGTTTAGTTTACGCAATAGCTTGTGGCCCTTAGTACTGATTATACTCTTTTAGGGGATCGGGACCCTCAGTTAGGCCAGGTAGGGTGATACAGAACATTTGGGAATTATGATACCATCAAGAGTAGGCATGCCTTCAAGATTAGTCACTTGTATGGTACATTCTAGATTGGTCTCGAGCTCCTCGGTTTGACCCATGTTTTTTTAGGTGTTTATTTTTATGTGGTGGATGATAGAAGTGTCTAGATCAGTTGATGGCCCTTGTGTTCCACTTTTTCCATTGATCTTAGTGTGTTTTGTGTTTTGTGTGTGGTTTTCCTTCTGACTAACAACTCAAATTTGGATTTCTAAATTGTTCGCCAAAATGTTTTAAAATGCAATGCACCTGTTCCTTTCAATATATTAAACTTGTTTTTAAATTAAAAAGGAAAATGGACTGTTTCTAGTTTTAGAAATGAATGTTTGTGTGGAAACCCATATTTTATATAATTTTAGTTCAAACCTGGAATTTTAAATTATTTATTTAAAGGTAGTGAATTTGGAATAGTTTGTCGGGAACGCCTGTTATGTTAAAATACTCACGCCTATAGTATTTTTCTATTTTTAGTTTCTTTTGTAGTTTTGACTTGTGCTTGCTCTCCATGTGTCAGAGTTGATTATGGATTGGTGAGGGACTCTTGGAGTAGCAAGGAGAATTTTTCATGGTTACGTTAGTTGTTTATTGTTAGTCGTACTTTCTTTTCATGTTGTTTTTTACTTTGTGTTTTTCTATTTTCTTTCTGTTACTTTATTTATTTTTATCAAGAAAAATCGTTCCCTCTTTCTCTATTCTGAGGACCTAGAGCTTGTCGCTGGCCTTGGAGGATCTGGAATACCTCTCGGGTCATGTTGAAGACTGTCTTTGGTGACTGGTTCAGGGTCTACCCGGGTTGGTTCGTGACTAAATGGTATCAAAGAAGGTCGGCTCTTGAGCGAACCTTTTTATCAGATCCCCCATTTTTTATTTGTGGTCGTCATGGTAGAAAGATTAGAATTGTAGGGACTTGAGGCATATGGATGAGAAGGATGTCATGAAACCTTTCTCATTCCGAACCTCGGGTTACCATGGGATGATCGGGTTTGTCAATGTCTTTTGATTCTTATGGATTGTTTGGTATTGGGATATGAAATGGGAGCTGGGAAAGTGACCTTTGTGAGATCGCATGGTTTGGAAAACGATGTATATCTAGGGTCATTACCCTAGAGTGTTCCCCATTATAGTGGAATGACTGGCATATAGACACAAACCATATTTCCAAATCACCCATTGACACTAGATTCTCCTTGTGGTTCGTTTGGGTATTCTTTACTTTTAATAATAGTTTTTCTATGTTTTATTTCAGAATTATTGAAAAGATGAATTTAAAATGGTGATGACCATGTTTTTATTAAGATCATTGTTTCCATGTTTCATAGTGTTTGCCCACATGGTGGTTTGATGGATTCCCAAGGTGTAACTATAGGTGGTACATCCATAGAAAATCCTCGAGTTGATCAGCCCATAGATCACGTCCTCGAGTTCCGGAAGTTGAACCCTCCTATCTTTAAGGAAATGAAGATACACATGAGGCAAAGGAGTGGTTGTGAATGATTGAGAGAAACTTCATTTTTAATGGGTTTCTTGAGTCCTTATAGTTGAAGTTGGATACCTTTATTATTGAAGGTCTAACCTGGAAATGGTGGAAGTCCGTTTCTTAGAATAAAACTATGAAAGATCTATCATGGGAGTTTTTCAAGTCATTATTCATACAAAAACACTTCTCTGAGTTGAAAAAGATGTGGAAGAGGATGGAGTTGTGTTGACTTCGGTAGGGTGCTGAATTTGTACTAGAATTCTATCGATGTTTCGTGGACCTAGTTCTATATGACCAATTGTTTGTTGCAAAAAATCCTAAGAAGTCTCGACAATTTGATTCTGGACTCTGACCTAAACTTTGATCGAAAGTGGAAGAGCTCAACCTAACCACCTTCTCGGATGTTGTGGGGATATAATTTCTTGCTGAATCTGAGTTAGCAAGGGGGTCAGGAGGTGGATAATTCTCCCCCGGCCTTGGGAAGCAGTGCAGAGGATGTTGATAGGAAGAATGAGGAGCGCCCTAATGCTAGTTGATCTACTAGAGGAATTAAGAGTCCTTTAGACCTAAAATTAACACCTTCAAAGCATAACAGCCTGATCCATCACCAGTTTGGAAAGAAAGGTCACAAGAAGACGTTGTGCCTGAATGCTCTGAGACCCTACCACACCTGTGGACATCTGGGTCACTTACATCGATTCTACTGAGGTGTTTTCAAGAAGCGCGCTGAAGTCGGACCTACCTCATCGAAGGTTACCTCAGCCATTCAGCAGGAGTAGGGTGATGTTTGGGGATTATTTTGAAGTTTTCTATTTACAGTGTTCCCTGGATGTAGTGGTTTTCTCTTGTGGAATTTTGTGTTGTTTCTTTTTTTCCTTCAGTTGTAAGAATGGTTATTATCGAACTTTTTTGAAAAATTTATTTTATTTGAAGCGTGTTTGGTGAAATTCTAGTTTGTGTGTTATTTTTGGGAATTTTTGAAGCCTGAACGAAAGGATCAAGAGGCTTCAATCATCGGTGCTCCAGCCACAGGTCCCAAAGTGAAGCTAGCGCATAGTCAAGATAACCCCAATGGTAAAAAAGGGCCTTGGTTTAATCTCGGTATTTAGTGTGGCAAGGTTTGTGTTATTTTGAGGGAGTGATGTAGTTGAGGTAGAAATGATGATAATTTTGATGCTCTAATGGTTGGACCCTTCCCTCCCCTCCCCTTATGGTGGGGTTTTTGGTCTGTGTGGAAAGATTTCATGTTTGGTTAATCTTGTCAGTCATTATGGTGGGGAGACCCATCGTGGGTCTCTTTGAATTCAGTCCAGATTGATTCCTATTGTGGGGAGTCTGTTTGGGCCTCCCCGTGTCTATATCAAAGTTTCATTTCAGCTTTCATTTTGGTGGTGTTTAAAGTGTTCATGTTTTGATGATAAGTTGCGTTCCATAAGAATTCAGTGTCTGTTTGGATTGATCAACTGGAGGTGCATAAACTTTTAGAGGTGGGAGACAATTTATAAGTTTTATCGTTGAGTCTTGATCTTGTCATCGATTTCTAGGGGTGTAAAGTGTTATGGTGGGGAGAATTGTCACAACATGACATAATGTTTATTTTATTTTATAATTTTCATTGAATTTTAAAATTTTGTTTTTGTCCGGGTTGTGTCCTGGACTAAAAACATTGAGTTATGTCAAAAAACACACGTTTTTGACGTGAGGTCGCTGAGGACCCGAGCGGAGCACGTTTTGGATACACTGCATGGCTTCACCCATGAAACGACATGACACACATATCTTTAGAAAATAAAATGAGAAACTTTTGTAATTTTATGTGATATTTATTATTATTAATAATTTTGTTATTTTTAAAATGAATTGAATATCTATATTATTTATATCTTATCAGTATGATTATTATTATTCTTATTAATATTATTATTAATAAGACTTTATTATTGTTATTATTATTACTTTAGTTCGATGCACTGGCATCACATGACTAGAGGAAGCCATGCAGTCATCATGAGTACCTCGCATTTGCAGACTTTGAGTCATCCAAATAAAAATGAATTAAATGAGTTGAAGAGAAAATAATTAAAAACAAATGTTAGTTAAATAGTATAATAATATTATTAAAGAATTTTTATTATTAGAATTATTATTTGTATCATTTTTATATTATTGTTAAAGATAGTTTATTTATTATTATGTGTTATATTAATCATAATATTATTGACATTAATATTAATATTATAATTATTTTTGTTTTATTTTATTTCATTTCCCTTTTATTTTTATTTTTATTTTTATCTTTTTTTCTTCCTTCTCTTTCCCCTAACCCTAATCCTCCCCATTGAATTTCTCCCCCTCCTTCCTCTCACCCTATCGCACCACCCCCCTTGGGATCTAGTCGGAGCAAGACACTCCCAACCGTGACTCTTCCATGGAGTAGTCCGCCTCGGGCCTCCCATCAATAGCTTGCTGCCCTCATGCCGGTTCCCTCCCACTGACCTCGCTCACCTCTAGCCACCCTCCCTATCATGGACCTCCTAGCTACGTGCTTCCCCGCCCACTGCCTCTGGTCTGCACCCCTTCGGCTTCGCCTCCTATTGTGCGCGCCTCCAGCACCGCCCCTCACCACTGGTCGTGTGACCTCCGTCGGTGCCCCCTGTCCAGCCAATCATGGAACCCCCAACCTCTCTCTCTCCCCTCATTGCATCTCCCGTATCCCCTGCTCTCGGATCAGCCGTGCTCCCTCCATCCTCGAGCTGATGTACTCTGGTTTCCTCCTCCCGCTTCGTTTGCACATCTCCAGCATGGCGCCTGCCTGCACTCTTCTCCTACCCCCTCATGCTACAACGCTATATGTCCCTCTCCACATGGGCCTCTACCATGCCCCTCTGCTCCATCGAACCCCTTCCTACATGTATCCCACATATATCTCCTCCGTTGCAGACCTAGCACGACTAGCCACTCCCCCATGAAACAACTCGCACCACGCCCCCTCCGCAACGCTCCACCCTGCATCTCGCTGTTGCGCCTCCTATCACCTGGCCAAAACCTCCTTGAAGCATCCCTGACTAGAACCGCAGCACCCCGATACTTTCTCCTTCACTGCACTGGCCGCAGACCTCTTTTCAGCGGCCGTGCACCTACCTGACCTCGATCTGACGACACGCCTTTTGGTTGCATGCCTCCCGACCCACCACACACCGTCCAACTGGCCTCACTAGTGCAACGTGCATGCTTATGGCCAATGAGCTTCTTATCTGAAGGTCACGTGACCAACCAACTAGACTGCACCCACTTCTAGTGTCCTTGCCGCCACTTTTTGACTATCGTGTGACGCTGCTGATCGATTGCACCATGCACCGACCACTACCCCTTCAAAATTAGTGATATTCGAATTCATGTATTATTTAATTTCATTTAATATTAATTAATTGTTTTTATTTTTGAGTATCTTTATTTTAAAAGGCATTATGTGGTATTTTAGATAATTTTTTTAGTTAGTTTTTTCACCTAAATTATTGATTTTGGCACGTTTTGTAAAGAGTTAGTTTGGTGTGAGTTATGTTTTGAAAAACATGTCGAGGGGGTTCTTTTGTGCTGATTTTTTGTTGGGATTGTTTTATGTCCATATCTATGTGTTTTTAGATATTGTGCATTTGTTGTAGTGTGTCAGAGAGGAAAATCCATGATACTGCAATCACCAGATCATGCGAGCTTGTAAGTCTATGTGAGGCATGACACACCGACGTGTTCAAGCTGTGAGTCGAGGTAGTTCCCCCACTGCATGTGCATATAAATTTAGAATTTATTGATTGCTTGATATTATATTAATTTTAATAAATGGAAAATAATATAAGAAAATTAATTTTTAAATGATTATTTGGTGTAAAAGAGCTATTTATTATATACATGACACTTGAAATTTTTTATAATTAAGCGACACCCAGTAGTGAAAGAATTCCCATTAGGACTTTAAACACAATTCAAATAATTTCAAATGAAATTTAGGTTTTTTTATAAATGATTTCTTTTGAAGTGTGAACAAGTGTTTTGGTTCTCTTGAGAAATGAAGATTTTCTTTAAAATTGGTGAAGGCCCATCTCGTACATTAAGAAAATAAATTATTTCATAAAACTCTCTTTGGGGTGACTTGGGGGTGATCATTGGTGTATGGTGACTGCATTAGTTGTGTGTGATGTTTGTACTAATTGAATGACATTGTTGACTCATCCCTTTCCTTTTTATTATACGTGTTGACAAGGGAACCTGGAATAGTAAGTGAATCCTCTAAGAACGATTGCTTCAATAGTTTAGATTACGCACTGTCTAGTGACCCTTTGTATGGATTATACTCTGCAAGGGGATTGGGTACCTAAGTTAGGACAGGTAGGGCGATACCGAGCATTTGGGCGTTATAAAGTTATCGAGAGTAGGAATTCCTTCTGGATGAGTCACATGTATGGTACATTTTGGATTGTTCATGATCTCTTAGGTCTGACACATGTTTCTTTAGGTTTTTATTTGTATGTGGCAGATGATCAAAATGTCTGGTTCAGTTGCTGGACCCTGTGTTCCACCTTTTCCATTTCCCATAGTGTGTATTGTGTATTGTGTGTGGTTTTACTTTTGACTAAAAACTGAAATTTGGATTTCTATATTGTTCTAAAAAATGTTTTAAAATGAAATGCACCTATTTGTTTTAAACATTTAACTTGTTTTTAAATTAAAAAGTGAAATGGAATTTTTATTTTTTTAGAAATGAAAGTGTGTGTGGAAACCCATATTTTATATAATTTAGTTCATACCCGAAATTAGTAAATTTTTTATTTAGAGGTAGTGCATTGGGAATAGTTTGTTGGGCATACCTACTATGTTTTAATACTCATGCCTGTATTATTTTCCTATTGTTAGTTTCAGTTTTAGGTTTGACATGATCTTGCTTGCCATGGGTGAGAGTTGTTTTTGGATTGGTGAGCGACCCTCTGAGTTGTGAGGAGTTTTGGTTGTAGTCAGGTTAGTTGGTTGTTGTTGTTCGTTCTTTCTTTTCTTGTTTTTTATTTACTTCGCATTGTTCTATTTTATTTACAATTATTTATTTATTTTTATCGAGTGAAATCATTCCCTCTTTATCTCTTTTGATGCCCTGGCGCTTGTCGCCAGCCCGGGAGGATCGAGAATGCCTCTCAGGCCATGTCGCGGACCGGTTAGGGTGACCGTTTTAGGGTCGACCAGGGTTGGTTCGTGACAATGTCCACTTGAAGAATGTAGAAAGGGATGTTTTTTCTTGATAAACCAATTACTCTATGCTTTCCAAAATTTAGAGATGTTTTCTTACTCTTAATATTATACTTTTGGGTTTTCATTAGGGTTTCTAATCCTAATATGAAAAATAAATAAACCTATCCTTTGATTCCAAATATAAAAACGATGCTTCTTATTTCATATTTAAATGTAATTTATTATATAAATATTTACATAATACAACCCAAAATATTTATCGGTCTATTGTGTTTGGGTTATTAGTTATATAACATAACAACTTTAAAATTGAAAATCAACATCTTTATTGAAAACTTCTTTGACATGACCAAATCATTTCTTCATACTTATCACTACTTGGGATAACCTAAAGACATACATAATAAAGGGTTAATCTATAAAGACCAGTAAGGGAATAAACACGACATAACATGAGGATAACAATACATGTTAGATAATAGGAATATTAGTGGATCCTAAAAGGAACTTGACTATAAGTCATGATATAGCATGATAATCGTAACATGAGAATGCGAAAACAACTTAAAAAATGATTCATAAACATAGGTATAGGATAAATCTGCCAAGTCATCATGGTGAACAATATACCAAAATGGAATTAGGTAAATACCCTATCCTAATGTGATGTATCATGATACTAACCATTTCTCAATTCATTGGAGTGTTATCAGGGTGCACCAATCATAATCATTTCTATCTCATGCTTATATGTGTCACATATACCACAAAAAATGGATTCATTCAACATAATAATTTATTCCCCGATCAAGTAATGTTAAATACATACATGTAAGTCCTAAATCAATATGTATATGTGAATAATGGTGAATACCCCTGATATAGAAATTGTAATGGTATTCATTAAACAATTAATTTGGAAAGAGAAATCATGGTGTAATTTAGGCATAGTAATGGGTGTACATAAGGGTTGATTAAAGTGATAAATTAGAGTGTAAGGGGATAAAATAATTTAAACATAAAATTGATAGTAAGGGGGATATTTAATAATCTATCCAAATATAATAAAATAGAAATTAAAAGGCATATCATAAATGATGCGCTTGATAAAAAGGGAGAGAAAATACATTACTTGTATGCGTGACTCCAAAGAATTGGGAGAGGATTACTATTAGTTTGGGGGATTCATGGGAGGGATCTACGGTGTATTGGGAAGAGTGTGGATGAGAATAAAGGATATTTAGTGATGATAAATGGAATATTTGGCAGGTTTATATAGAAAATGATGGGGATTTCTTTATTTTTTTGGTTTTGGAAACTACATAATAAAATACACAAAACCACAAAGCATAGAATGGGGTTTGACCATGGTTTCAGGAAAAGGGTAGTGGTATATAATTTTTTATATGTTCAACGGAATATGATTTTTATATAATTCCTTTTATTATGTGGAGGTGACTCACACTCTTAAAGAAATGATTTTAAAATCTTAAAATATTTATCGTTCTTGGAGGATTCACTAAGGCTTTATAAAATAAATCAAATAATCTTAAAATCAAATTATTTTAAAGTTAAAACATATATTTTATAGATTATACATTCTATAATAATTATTACATCACTATTGGTCCATTATGATGTCCTAAAACACAGCATATATTTATAAAGTATTTATTTTTTACCCAAAAATACAATTGTCTAAGAAAATTATGAAAAATTAACCATTGGATAACTTCAATGTCTCAATTCCAAAAATAATATTCATTTTATATAAATAATTTTCAAAATATGTGAACCTTTTCTTTTTAAAATAAAAACTGACATTTACTAAAATCTGACGTGTTTTGACAATAACGGTTTTCAAGCACCAATGAAAATTACTTTTGACTTCATAAAAAATTTATGATAATTTATATTTAATAAAAGTTATTTAATAAGAATATTTTTTTAAAATAAAATTTATTTAAAAAATCTATTTATTAATCAAAATACATTTACTAATTAACCGAAAAACTATTTTTGGTTTAAAATTCATTTACAAATTAACAAAAATTGGAAGAAACATATATTTATTTTTTGGTAAAAAATAATTCACAAATTCGTAATTTTAGGGTCCTGATACATATCCTTTTATTAAACTAGCATACACCCTAAGATTAATGTAGGAGATGATGTGTCTTTCATGGGGCCATTCATTGAACATGGTTTGGGCAGTGATATGAATGAGATTCGACTTCCCCCGTAAACGGTCTTTCTCATTATTAAGCTTTTGGATCTCAGCTTGCGCTAGGTGTCTGGAAAATCCTAGAACTGATATATCTATTAAAATATTTGATAAATTGGTTTCATAAGGTATGATCCTACTGGTTGATTCTATCACTTCACTTTTTTTTTCCAAAAGGATTTTTTAAAACATTATATTTATACTAGTCACATGATCAGTGTTAAATGAATATATTATCAAGAATAAAGATAATTAATAGTAAATTAAATCTAATTAGATATAATAAAAAAATAAGTGCATGAGTTTTGTATATTGATAAGAAATGTAATTAAATAAAAAATAAATGGAAATATATTCATAAATGTTTAGGTCTCTACATGAATTCTTCTCATAAATCCCTCTAAAATTTAGGAAACAACACATCTACCTCCTTGAGACCACAAAAAAAATAGAATCATCCACTGATGCATAAATCCTCACATCTGAATAACTACCAATGGAAACCAGAACTCATCTTGTGCTCCAATGAGACCAAAACAAATATTTATCTCTTTAAGATATTTCTCTATATCTAGATTAGAGATTATCCCCTCATACTTTCTTAAACTACAACATTGAAAGGAGGAAAAAGTACTATTCTATACCTCATCCTACAATGTTATATTAATCCTTTTATGATCAACTAGATTTTCCCGATGAAGTAAAATTGCATGTGTTACTCACGAACAATGAGTAAGATACATTCCTAAAAAGCAAGGAGAACATCCTAATCCTAGTAACATGGAATTTATCCCAGAATATTTAATTAATATATTATATTTTCCCACAAAAACCAATTTCACACATGAAAACAAATAATTATGATGCATGTACCTCTCCTAGGTCTCCACATTGAAAACACGCCCACCTTATTTTGCTATTTAATAATCCCATAGTTCGTGCACTCAATCATGATGGTCCTAAAATCCTATGTCTATGCCGGTCTCTCTAGCCTATGAAAGAAACCAAGATTAACTATAATTATTTCCCTAAAAACATATGAAAACATTATGATGTGTAACTCTAAACTCTATCTTATCTCTAAACCAAAAACATTGATACCACTTTTTCAAGAACCTCTCCCTCTAAAGATTCTCTAGTGAAGGATGAGAGATAATGACCCCTGAGTCCCACCTCCAACAGGCCCTGGGATGGATACTAGAATAGAGGGTATAAAAATCACACAAAATTGTTTGTCTTAACCTCTATAAATAAAACCAAATCAACAGATATGATAAAAACCCAACAATAAAATTTAATAGATAATATAAAGGTAAACTGAGAAGCATCCTAAAATGAATGAGCAATCAAAACCAATATAATGAAAGTCTTCAGGTATAAAAAAGATAATTCAATTACATTGAATCAATAATAGCTCTATCCCAAGCTAGTAATGTCTAGATCGACCCCCCAATATCCTCCTATAAATTTGAAAACTAGTTTGTATATTTAGGGTGCGAAATACAGGTATACGAAGTAGGGACATAACCAAGGTCTAAAGTGCTAATATACAAAGATCATGCAAATACCCTAGTGAAAAAACAAGAGAAGCAACAAGAACCTATAAATATCATCTAAAAAATCTGAACCTCAGATGGATTATTCACAAAAAAATGCATGTAATACAATACTATATCTTCAAGATCAAAATAAATCAAGGTGACCTATTTCCCCTTCCCCAGTGATTTTTTACTCTCATTCCACAACATTGATCATATTGTTCTTCCATCCCTTATAGACATTTAACATCACATACCAGCCATTTCTAATTTAGGTCGGGATGAATCCCTAACTAACCCACCCTCATAAGGTATAACATCTGGTGATAACATCAGGAATAATCACATCACATCAACAACACATCACATCTTGGTCGAAGACTCCTAGGACATCACATCACATCTTGCCTAATGACATATGGTCCATCACATCACATCTCATCATATAACTAGGGCAGTACATAATTGAAATAAACCTCATTCCCTCCTCCTACCACAGATGACCCCCACCATAAATCGTATCTCACCACTTCTCAGAACATCACTACTTGCCCAAAAACACCTAGGCTATCACTACTCATCTCTCCCAAAGAACCCCAGGCCATCAATACTGAAGGAAGAGATTGGAAGATGGGATAGCCATCCATAAATATCACCACCGACCTAGATGTTGGGGAAAAAACTAAAAAATTATAAGCTCTATGTTTTGATAAGTTAATCCAAGTTAGGTGGGGAACATAAATAAATAACATTAACATACATGATATATAGACAACACACAATACCCAATATTTGGGTTCACATCAATTACACTGGCACACATAACATCACCCCCACCATACCACACATAATCTGTAGATACCATTACCACCACTATATTTCACATGATACACCACAACCACACAATCCACACGACATTTCCAAATTTCATCTACAAGTTAAACACATTCTGAATTAATCATGTTATGCTAACTTTCATTGCTAACCAATTCATTTCACATATACACAACCCATTCATTTATTTTTTTCATTTAATCCATTTAATACAACAAATTTACTTCTAATTATCTTTTATTTCTAACCCATTAATTAATACATTCATATTTTATTCCATTTATATCTGGGAAAATATTACAGGTACACCACCTCACAACTATCCCAACTCACGTAAACCAACATCGGCACACCACCTCAACCATGATATGCCACAAAAAACCCCACATATCATCCTTTGAATACCACCACTACCACTAACACATAACACCTATACAATTCTATCACACCATACCACAATAACAACTACATTTCACACCACAACCACATCACACACCACAACAATATCGTACACCACAACCACTGGGCACCAAATCTCACAAATACCCACGTCACATCCATTCCAACCAACAAATACATCAAAAAACCATATATCACAAATCCCAACCAATTATCACCACCACCACATGACATACTGCAACAACCAAGACACACAACAGGACGACCACATGAAAAACAACACATTCTAGATTCCAAAATTATTTAGCGGTTTTATCACAATACTTATTAAATTAGCATGGTATTTATCACACAAACCAATATTCCATGGGAAGCCATTTTATTGTCTAAATATATAATCATATACATTTTATTTAGGGTGTGATAAAACAAAAAAGAAACAAGGGTCTAAGAACATATCATCTATTGCGCAAACAAGGCCCCTATCAACTGTTATTTTCAGTATTGGCAACAAGAATTCACAATAACATAAACAAAATATATCAAAGTAGTAAATAATGTGAATATATCTCATACCTATCAATTTATGTTATGAAAATTTATTTTATGTATATGATGACCCTTAATATCTACTCAATGTAAAGAAGGACCCTAAAAATCTCACACATATTATGTGAACATGTGAGAATGAGGATGCACTAACTCCTGAAATCTTTTCCGAATCATTGTGCACCATAAGTAGAAGAACAAAATACCCAAAAACCAAAAATAAACTAGGATCATAGATGAAACCATGAGCAAATAAGTTTTTTTCCAAAAACACATCCCAACACACATCCAAGTCAAAATAGCACCACCATAGTGATTCACTTAGGAATAAAATAATAAAAACAATGTAGATTAGAGAGACAGTCACTACATATTTCCAAAAATCAATATTTGGAACCTGAGGATCAAAGTAAGTGGAGACGAGTTGGAATACCACCCAAAACACATAGTTTTATACCCACAAACAATAGACTAAATAGAAAAATGAGAGGAGAATCATTAAAACCAACATTTTAAAGAAACTATAATTCTCATGATTCATGTTGTGAATTCTGTATTCAAAAAATAAATTCCATAGGGCCAATGAAATAAAAGCTATGAAACCGATAAAGGGTCTGAATTTACCACTTCATTTGTTTTTGGAAAAATTAAGCCCACTAAGACTAACTTAATATACATCATGAATTACCCTTTCATGATGTGAATTCATTTCACATACTCTGCCACCACCAAAAAAAAGTCACATGTTCACTAGCTACATAATCCATGAACCAAAAAATCACGTTGTGAATTCTGATTTCATGACATGAATCACCTACTATAGTACTCCTACAACTCTTGCCTCCACCAAACACCTTTGAAACCTCATCTAAACACCATATAACCAGAAAACCAACAACGTAACAGGATGGCAAGGCATGGACCATTACACATATATTCTAATTTTTTCCAGATATGGATAGAATCACTAATAAAATAGAAAATGGTTTATGATAATCAACAATAAGTATATGTGATCCATGATAGGTATATAAAAAAAGAGTAATGAAATTTTACATCAATGTTTTTAATAAATATAATACATGTGGTACCAACATTGAAACCTTCTTTCAGGGGTCAGTTAGAAAATATTCAACTAATCTCCTACATTCATCTCAACAAATAGATTAAAAAAAATTCAATAGAATGAGTGTACATACCCATTTTAAAATTTTATTTTCCCTTTTTTCATTATGAATTATGTATCTCCCTTTTAGAATATATTTTTCATCATGAAAAAATAATTTAACCAATATACCTCAGCGAGGAAAATATTTAAACATCATAATTTTAACAAATAAAATTGTCAGATGGATTCCTCTCTATAAAATTATATATTTATAAAATATCAATAGAGAAAGATATCTCTAGTGGTTGTTCTTATTTGATACCCTTAATGAGATAAACTTTATACTTCTTCATCATGATTGGATTTATTTAAGAATAAACACCAAGAATCTTTTGAAATTATTTGAAATGTTATAAGAAGGAATCATAATTCTAATAGTAATCCATGATGGATATCTTTCTAGATGTAAAATGTTAATAGATTTCATTAAAATTATGTCTCACCTCGAATAAATGCTTCACCTTAAATTCTATCCCTGAAATAAACACAATGTATATATGGGAATAAGGTGGTTCTTCAGTTATCCCTAGTTAAGTAAAATAGGGATGAGAGTTCCTTCTCAACCCATATATCTTCTTTCATGAAAAAGTATTATTCACTTTTTTTAGTAAGGTATCATTGGGTTTCTATGATATCTCTATCTATATTTCCTCTTACAATTGTTTGGGCCATATGATCTAGAATTTTTTAGGAACACAAATAGTCTTTAATTTTTCCATAAACCACTTTTCTCAATTCTAGAAGTCACATGAAATTTTTCATTCATCATTATTTATCTTGGAAAACAAGTAAAGAATTTTATATGAATTCCCAAAATTATTACACCTTTCACAAACATTTTTATCATTCATCAAGTTACCAATTTTAGAAAACTTTTCATATTATTTGTCATATATGTGTTTCACCAAATCAACACTTTTGTTTATATTATAAATTTATTCTCTATTGGATTATAAAATAATTCCTTTAACATTGATGTTGATGGAGAATTCAAAATGTCCCATGTTGTGACCTTTCCTACCACAATGTAACAATCTTTATTTTATTGGGACACTGTTTACATCATTTTTCACAAAATTCCTATGAGTTGTTTTTTAACAACATTCTTCTTTTGTTTGTATCCCAAGGTTGATTTTTCATCTTTTTTTCTTACCTTATTTACTTTTTTCCATGTTGTCTTCACATAAATTGATGATTTTCACCTGATTGGTGCATACCCCAAATCATAATAATAGTGACCATTTATATTTAAATACATTAAAAAATCATTAAAATATTCCTATCTATTCTTGAAATACTGATTCCTTTCTAGTGTATTTTTCTTTTGTTGTGTAGGTTTCCTCTTTTATTATGATTCAAACATATTAAATGTAGTCATTCTATAATTTTAATCCAATGAATGGTTGTGCCAATAATTTATTTCTTGATGCACAAATTTCCAATATCCCTAAAAATATCTAACAAATCTTAATTTCCTATTTAATACATTCTTTGGGGGAAAAGAAAATTTTCACTTATTACCAAAAATATTTAATGATGTAGTGGATCTATAAGAATTTTTACTCACCCATATTTTATAGATTTTAAAGTTGAATATTTTCTAGTCATAAAAGTAGAAATAGTATTCATGATTTATCAGGATATTGGGTTACCTTTTTTAGTGATCCTTCAGAAGATTTATCCTTAGAAAATTTCAATATCTTCTCGCCACTAGATTAATTCTTTAAAGATATAAGACTATTATATGAGAATTATTAATGTATTTCCTTTATCAGGAGCTTGGAGAGTATCATCTTGTGTCTCTTCCGTATTACACTATTTCACATTCAATTTAAGACATTTTATGTTGAGATTAATATCATTTTATTCAACTAATTTTAGGCATTATTCCCATTGAAACTTCATTATTTAATTCTCATATTCATGCACCTGATTTTACTTCAGTAAAAAACAAACAACCCCATTAATTTTCATTTTATTTAACCTCTATCCAAGCATAATTTAAATTCATTGAGATATTAATTTTCTTTTCTTGTGAATATAAAACTTCTTCAAAAACTATTTTTCACGCATCCTTCTCACACAAACTCTTTTACAATTCGTTTTCAATAAAAAATTGTTTTTTATTACAATGTGATATTTAATGTTATTTTAATTATTCCAACATGGAGAAAATTTCATTATATATCATTATATTACCTTACTTTACTTTTCATGTTTTAATAGAGGGTTTCACTTCTTATGCTTCATAAATAATGATTTCTTCCATCACACCCCCTTCCTCTTCCAGTAGTAATTTTTTATCCTAATGTTCCTTGAATTCTCCTATCATTCATGTGACCTCTTATATAGTAAATTTATTCAAATAATCTATATCTTCAAAAGTGAACACATATTCATCAAATATTTATGTTGATTCATAAAAATTATATTCAACCAACTATAGTGATCTATTTCTACATTGAGTGCCTTCTGCTAGCAGTTGATCTTCATTAATTTTCATTATTCTTCTTGAACTTATTTTCCACTCGTTTCTTCTTATTTTTATAAGTATTAACATAAACGTAAAAATTTATAATATTAGGAATATATGTATATTTTTTCCATCTGAGGATCTCTTGAATCTTATTCAAAGATAAATACCAACTTCATATAATTTTGATATAAGCAACTGGGCTTGTAATGTAGATCCAACAAGTGGTGGAACCTTTGATCTGATTCTAATTGAACATACCGATGGATCATGTAGACACACTGAGAGGGGGGTAAAATAGGTGTAACTGGTTTTATTTAATTTTTTTATCTCCTTTTAATTTAATTCATAATAACCTCTTTAGATTAGAGAATCCGATATGGAATTTATAAAGTAAATGAAACACAACACAAATTATTTTTACATGGTTTGGTACTAAGACCAACTCTTTGATGCAACCAGTTATACCCAATTACAGATTCTCCACTATAATATTTTTATCAATTACAATGGTTTATTAAGACACATGTTATACCCCTAGAAGTTGATCCTCCATTTAATCCTTGTTATACTTCCTAACAATCCAAATTTCCTATGTTTGTTGGTTAGAAACCCAAATCATTTGACTGGTTAGATCCCCCAATCTATCATGTCTCTTTATAATTACACCACCACTAATATGATACTTATTTTTTTCTTGATCCATTAAATGATGATCTATTAATTTTACTCAAAGATCTTGTTGGATATGAATTTTTAATATACAACTTCAAGTATGATCAACAAATCCCAATCAAGAATATTAGTCCTGATCAATAATTTTGATCAGCAACAAATGATCTGTTTCCTTAGTGTAACTATAAAAGGGAAATTCTATAACCTATAATATAATGTCCCTACCAAAATGAACATTGAGTAATCTTATATTAAATGGATTTTGAAATATTTCCTAGATTCAGTCTGAAAATCAAGTAACACAATTCATGAAATGTATATTTGATATTCATTTATGAATTTTCATGCATGTATAATACAATGCATGGTCTTCTAAATATTATTCAATGAAATTTGTGAAACAATAAAATTGAACAAGATTTCATGAAAGTGTTATTAAATGGGAATAAAAACATTTATATTTAATGAATAGTTACACTGTCTCATTTATGCTCATGCATACATATTATGTTATGCATATTGTTTCTCATATTCTTCACATAATTTACGTCTCAAAAATATCTTCACAATTTTATTATATTGTGGAAACTCAATCACATATAATGTCATCTAATTAATTATAAGAATTATATGTAAATCCTTAGGGTTCTTTTCATATGGTATTCTCGTGACTAGATCATGAAATCCTATTATCTTATTCATTTATCAATGTATGTGGGATATTCTTCATTTGAACAGATCCTACAGGGTTCCTTCTCCTTCATGTGAAAAAATCAAAACATCATCATGTGAATGTGAATGTTTAGAAATACTCAACATTAATGCATAGAATATATTACTAAATATAGATTCATTCCTCTCCTCAGTTTTTCTCATTAACTTCTCTATCAGTTATGTGTTTAGATCATATCGATGTATGGTTAGTTCTGTGGGTAATTATAGAAACATTCCACTATCCCGAAGATCATAAATTCATGGAAAACCACTCATTAAACCGACTCCAAATAAATTTCACACCGAATCATTTCATAAAGAAATTTCCTTTTGTGATGGATTAATGATCATGCTATTTCATTATTTCTTCACATGATATTTCAATTTAACATTTATCATATCTTTGAAAAAAGTTCTCATCACACGGTGTATTTAAATTATGAAACACATCATTTTCATGGATCATAGTTCTATCACAATGGATCGATGAAAAAACAACATGAATACCTTTTGGTAAATCTAGAACACCCTTGGGTAGCTATGGATGAAGAAGAAATTGAGTTGATAGATCGAATGGTGTAGAAAAATAATAATAGTTGGTGGTAGTTGTTTATGTATAGACAACCCTCAAACACTTATGCTCTTTTACTAGAGGATGAGAAATTCCAACCTCTTGTACACCTTCTCCATGACCGACATGAAATCAAAAATTAACTCCTATAATGAATCATCCTATTTTACTTTGACCTCTTTTCGATCCCTAAGACACATCATCCACCAATGACGTGCCTCTACCCATAACTGACTGACTACTAAGAGAATCTAATACCATCATCAAGCTCAAATAAGACCAAAATAAATTTCTAATTTCTCTAGCCCATGATTTTCTCCAAATTAGAGATGCCTCCTCTATTCTTTTTCAATCTAAAAAGATAAAAATTATGAAAAATCTACTACCACTACTCATCCACTTGATCAAGACTGAGGCTCCATCGATTAATTAGGCCAACCTACTGAACCTATTTAATATGAACATCATATATATGATGACCATCCGACATATCTAAATGTAAATGAGAAACTCAAAAGAACATTGTAAAAAAATTTATTTATATTCATTTTATCATTTCACTTATTCATCCCCTAAACCATCCAAAACACAAATAGTACGCCCGAATGTATGATGCATGTAGATATCATAGGTATCTATACCACTACAAGATTAATTTCACATTATATTATTATGAATCTTATGTTCCTTACATTGAATAATAGGGGGGGATAAAATCCTTTGATTGATATAGTTTCCCTTACATCGCATAATAAGTTAAGCCGATGAAAATGCCCTATCAACCTACACAGTTCACACCGATGCCTAACTCCATCCACCTTATTTTCTCTCAACCAACAACTATGATACCAATATATCATGATTCTCTCCCATTGGGAACCCTTCATGGGATGGAAGTTATAATTATATTGACCCTTGAATTCAACATCCTGTATTCCCTAAGTTGGAGACTAACTATAAGGGTAAATCACACATAATTGTAGGAATTACCCTCAAATATTTCCCTTGATCATATAATAAAACAGTAAAAAATACACCAGGATATATAAAATAATCAAAAATCTCATACAATCATACTCAAAATGCATTGTATAATAAATAAGTATATTCAAAATAAAAAATTTAATTTTTTTTACAGTAATGAGAAAAGTACCCTAAACTTCAAAATAGTAATGTCTATCTTTGCCACCAATGCCTTCATAGAAACTTGTAAAACACACACACAGATATATATATATATATATATACAAACATATATATATATGAGGAGATAATAATATGTATATTTAGTAGGATTATACCTAAGGTCACTTATGAAAATTTTAAAAGATTATACTAATGCCTCAGTGAACGAATGATAGAACCCACAAGCACCTAGTGGGTCACTAAATTTCCCCCTAATTCACTGATGCTAACTCACCAAATCATTAGACCTAAAACTTAAGTATAGGTAGCTCTTGTCTTGTTTTTTAAATATAAAGATATACCAATGAGACATTTCTTTGATTATATGTCCTTGAATAACATCACTTTTAAAAACAAATATCCTTTGCCTCATTTCAATGATTTTTTTATCATCTCTAGGGAGCACATTATTTTTTCGAAGGATAAAATGAGAGCAGGATACCCTCAATTGAAAATAAAGGATATAAAAATCCCAAAGAATTTGTTTCGTACTAGACATGTGCATTATGAATTTTTAGTTATGCGATTTGGGTTAAGTAATGCACCTACTATATTCATGGATCTTATGAATATAATATTTTATGGGTTCTTGGATATGTTTGTGGTTGTGTTTATTGATGAAATTTTGGTATATTCTAAAAGTAAAGAGGAGTATGAAAAAATATAAGGGTTGTTTTAAAAACCTTAAAAGAAAAGAAACTTTATGGAAAATTCAGAAAGTGTGAATTTTGGTTGGAAAAAAGTTCTTTCCTTTGTCACATTGTTTCTCAAGATAGAATAACTATTTATCCTGCTAATTTTTTTAAATAATGGAGTTGACAAAAAAATATAACTTAGATTCAAATATTTCTTGGTTTGGCAGGCTACTATCAGATGTGTGTTTAATAAATTGAATGGTTATCTAGCCCACTGACTATGTTAACATAAAATTGACTTATATTCTTCTGGAAAATATAATGCGATGATAGTTTAAATGAATAGAAAAGAAGATTATTGAATGATATATTTCCGAACATACCTTCCAAAAGTTGTGAATTTATCATCTACAATTATGCTTTGTTAAAGGGGCTTGGCTATATTTTGATGCATAATAATCATGTAATTTCTTATGCTTCATGTCAGTTGAAATATCATGAGTTAAATTAACCTACACATGATTTGGAATTAGCTACTTTTGTTTTCATGTTAAAAAGTTAGAGGCATTATATATATGGCATAAAATGTGAAATATATTCTGAAAATAAATGTTTTAAGTATATATTAGCTAAGAAGTAATTAAACATGAGACAAAGAAGATGTCTGGAACTAATCAGGGGTTATGATTACACAGTTCAGTACTATCCTAGAAAAGAAAACTGAGTAGCCTATTCTTTGACTTGGAAATGTAATTGTACATTAACCATTATACATTTAGAACACGACCCTTTGATGAATGATTTGATAAATTTTATCTTCGATTTTGTTGGTGTAAGAAATTCCTATATTTTTTTAGGTGTTAGTGTAGTCATATTTGTTAGATAGAATTATGCAAGCACATAAATAATACAGTGAGTTACAAAAAAAGGTATTATTGTTTAAAATTTGAGTGTTTCTAGAATTTACCTGTGATAGAGATTGATTTTTGAGGTTTGGGAAGAGATTATGTGTTCAATGTGATTCTCAGTTAAAGAATGAATTGTTATGTGAATCTCATAGTTCTCCATTTTCAATTTATCCTCATATCACAAAGATGTACATCGATCATTAAGAGTATTTATGGGGGGATGGAAGGAAATGAGATATTTCAAACCTTATATTGAAATTTTTGACATGTTAATAGGTTAAAGAAGAATGAATGTTATCGAAGGGGATGCTTCAACCTTTACCAATTCTAAAGTGTAAATGAGAAAATATATCCACGGACTTCATTGTGGGACTACTGAAGTAATATTGATGTAACAATACAATTTGGGTTATTGTTGATTGTTTCACTAAATCTGAATATTTCCATCATATTCAAGATACTATGTCTTTGGATCAAATTTCTTGACTGTACCTCGATGATATTTTTAGGTTACATGGAGTTACTCTTTCCATTGTATGTGACTGTGATTCTAGGTTCACTTATATCTTTTTGGAAAGGCCTTCAGAAGTCATTTGGTATAGAATTAAATTTCAACACTGCTTTTCATCCTCAATATGATAGAAAACCCGAGAGAAAAATTCAAACATTTGGGGATATGCTTTAATCATTTTCAATGGTCTACCAGGGAAGTTGGAATCATTACATTTAATTAGTTTAGTTTTCTTATAATAACATTTTTCATTCCCGTATATAGATGATACCTTTTGAGGCATTATAGGGGAAGTCGTTTCAAACCCAATATTTTTGGGATGAAGTTGGGGAAAGGAAGTTGGAGGGACCATAATTAGTAGAGGAAATGGAAGAAACAATTCAAATGATTCAGTGACACATGAGGATAGATTAGAGAAGGGAGAAAAGTTATGTGTATAACATGACGAAAGTCCATTCAATTGAGGTAGGTGATCATGTTTTACTTGAAATCTCTCCATGGAAATGTGTTATGAATTTTGGTATAAAAGGAAATATAAGTCCATCATTCATTGGACCTTATAAAATCCTAGAGAAAGTTGGAACAATCGCTTATGGTGTATCTTTTCCTCCATGTTTTTCTCAGGAAAACAATGTTTTTCATTTTCATAGTTGAGAAAATATGTGCCAGATTCATCTCCAGTTTTGATCCCAGAAGTAGTTCATCTGGAAGAGAACCATTATTATGCAGAGAGACCTATTTATATTATTGATCATAGAGAGAAAGTATTACTAAATATGTTAATACACCAGGTAATTGTTTTGTGGAGAAATCACATGGTTGACGAAGAATCATGGGAATATGAAAAATGCTATTAGTTAAAGGTAACCCCACTTGTTTAATAATTAAATAAAAATTGAAAGGATGCATTTTCCCGAAGGTGGAGAGAATGTAACAAACCCAGTATTTAAAAATACATTGAAATGCATGGAACACTAAGTCTCAACATAATGATACTTTGTTTTAAAGAGATAATTATAACCAAGTCGTTAAACTTAATTTTGTTGCTTCTCTATTTTGAATTCTGAAAAATGGACATACACGCTTGTGATCAGTATGTTATTTGGAGTCTGATAGGATAAACATAATTTATGGTGAATATAAACATACCGATATGAGTAGTAATATACCCTTATGAATAGTAGATTCATGAAATGAATAGTAACATCACCAATGAATGTATAACAAAAAGTTTTATTATAGGTGACAATATGATCATTATATAAGTGTTGGTATTTTTTTGGAAGGACATAAATATATAATTACAATTTTATGAATAATTTAACAATTTAAATGAAAATCTATTTTCATGAAATGTAATCTAAAATTTATATCTTATGGTTATAAGATAATTTTATGAGACCTTGATTAATTTTTCAAGTTGTTACAAAATCAGTTATAGTTTAAAAATTGATAATTTCAAAAAAAATTATGATTTTATTTAAAAATTTAATTTCTCATATCTAGAAAATTATTTTTAAAAAATGGATTTCATTCCTCAATTCTACATATTGAAAAATTGTTGGAGTGAATTTTTGAGATTTTTCTAAAATACTTGAATTTTAAGTGAATAGTGAAACATGGTAAGGATTAGGTTATAATAAGGTAATAATTATTGGTTAGAACTCACATGATCTCTTAACTATTTTTGGTCCCACAAATAAAGGCTGTTAAATATCTTCAGCAAAAATATTAAACTAATGATTAAAATAATGGAAAACCCTCTTCTCCTCGACTATAAATACCACCCTCACACCCTCTTCCTATCACACCTCTCAATATTTGATCATTGTCTAAATTTATCCCAATCCCATTCTCAATTATCTTATACACGTCCAAGAACTGATGGTATCACCAAAAGTCCAAAACCAAAGGCCCAATGGAGGATCTCTAGGAGAAGAGATCATGTGGTAAAAATCCTCTTTCATTTTCTTTTATTTATTTTAAAATTTTTATTCTTTTCTTATAATCTATTCACCTAACATTATCCAAAAGAAATGGAAGCTCCTATATCCTGTATACTCTGTATTTTTATCATGTTTATGGAACAATTCATCATCATACTCCTTTTCATCTCCCTCTTATTCTAAAAATAAAAACATTTTCTGTGATATGTTTATTTACCTACATCATGGACGATGTGTCTTCAATTTCCTTTACATCCTTAAAATATGGTTTAAAACCAATTTAACTAGATGAAAAAAATTATTAATTTTATGATATGACCTCTTTTATGTTCTCTAATTAACTTATATTCATAATATTAATGTTATATGATGAAAAAAGTTTGTGATTATCATGGAACCGTTAAAATGATCTAAACATCGCTAATGATTTATCTAATGATTCATCCTCATAACCATAAACGAAAAAATGATTTATAGAATCATTTCATATTCTGGAAACATGTTAATAACATCTTAGTTTAATTCTAGAGTTTTTATTCTATTTTTCAAGAAAATCCCTTACGAACCAACCATGAAAAAAATTTAATGCTTGCACCCGAAACAATGGAAATATAAAAATATTATTAATAAATGGGTCAAATGATGTTATAAATTATCATATATGGTGTTATAAAAATATTTATTCTTCTATAAATTATTATTAACACCCTTTTTACTATTATAAAATAGGTTTAAAATTTTTTGAAGTAAAACAAACTTGAGGTAAGGGAATTATTAACCCAATTTCCATTATTTGGGATTACCCTGTACGCTTTTCATTATGTGGTATTAAAATTGTTGGTGTTATGAATTTTTTTTATATTCTGTCATATTATGTGTTTTTATAGTTTATACACATTTTCATTCCATTATTTCAATTCTAACTCCAATTATATTTGTAAGGTACTTTCCTTTTAAAATCCTTAAAAAAATTTCTTTAATGAAATTCAAAAATATTGTTATATATATATATATGGAATGAGTGGTTTATCGTTATTTGATGATTATTTTTTTACTATTATGTGTCCATTATATTTTTTCTTATTTATTTTTTATGAATATTATTTCATTACTATGTGCACCATTTTTATATTTTAAAAGTGATTTGTTTTACAAAAAATAGTATTATGAAAATTTTGTATATGTTTTGATCAAGGGTTTAAATGAGTTATCAAGTTCTTTATTCTAGATATTTTCCATGGACAATTTTTTTTTGGTTTAGCCCATTATAGTTTAATATATGACGGGTGAGCCCCTTGATAGATTTCCAATGCATTGGGTACTTTAGAGATGGAAGTTTACCAAATGCTTATTCCATGTGTAAGTGTGATTATAAGTGTGATATGGTAAATATGTCCCAAGTAAAAAACATGATGTTTTTATGCATGGTAATGAGTTCTATAAACTGGGTTTTACTGGCTTTTATGTTATCACTTGACTATATATTTTCTTCTTTATATCCCTTTCTATGATTTTTCCCAACCCATGTTTTTAAATGTTTTTCATAGGTTTTAAGGGTGTGTAAAATAATGAAAGAAGAAAATTTAAATGTTCAAATTATTTTTCAATGAAATTATGTTTTATATGAATTTTTTATATTTTGGAAAAGGTGGAAAATGTTTTAGTTTTATCCACATGTATGATTATGGGATGTTTTGTATGTTTTATATTCTAATTCTCTACAACTCTAAACCTAAAAATATAATCTATGTGTAAGAATTCATGTTCTTGTCTAAAAATAATGATTATGTAATGTTTTAAGGCTGGGTCCTTATATTTGGTATGAAATTATAGATTAGATAACTTTAGGGGTTATGATTATGTCAATAGAATACGATAAATGATTTTCACATTATGGTTAATTTAAAATGATTTGGTATTTATAGATTACAATTTTTCTTCAACTAAGATATGCCTATTCAGAATGGTTTTCCATAGAAGAAACATGGAATCTGATGTAGGACGGTACCAAGAGGCTGATTTATGTTTGAATCTATAGCATACAATGGTGGGAATCAGAACTGAGTAGTTTGTAATAGAAATGTATTTGTTGAATCTGGAGATAAATAGTGGCGGTTTCCATGATAGAGGGGATCCTAATCTACCATAAAAAAATATGTCTTTTGTGGAGCATTTTATGAGGTGAAATCCTCCAGCATTCAGTGGAACCACAGATCGAGTGATGACCCAAGGATGGAACAATGCTCTAGAAAAGATATTTGATTTAATGAGATGTTTGCAATGTTTGAAGGTAATACTATCCATTTACCATTTTTAAGGTGAAGCTGGTCAATGGTGGTCTCTGGTTAATAAGATGAGTGAACTAGAAGATCCTGATTGCATGGAATGATATTATTTTAAGTGTGTTTTTATGGAAAAATATTTTCCTAAAACTATTCGGCTCAAAATGGAGATAAAATTCATGGAACTGAAGGAGAAGGATTGTGATTCTATTGCAGCATATGAATCCAATTTTACAAGACTGACTAGGTATGTACTGAATTTTACTCGGGATTTTGATAGTAAAATTAGTCAACTTTACATAGTTTTGAAACCATTTTTACAGAGAGATTTGGATTCATGTGAGTTTAATGGATATGAGAAACTTGTTTGTTGTGATGAAAAATTTGACATGGAGTTTACTAACACATATATTCCTTATGACATTAAGAATGAAAATCGGTCAGGTTGGCCGAAATTGGGGAAGAATTCATCAATGAAATATGGAGGGATGATAATCAATTTCCCTTCTTGTGGAAAGTGTGGAAAAATATCCTGCAGAATGTCTTTTAAATTGTTGTAAATTCTTCTTATGTGTAATTTATAGGAATATGTCCCAAGAGTTTATGGAAAATTATTCAAAAATGAATGAGATGATGATGGTAATATGCTTTATCTAGAAAAAATTGGGTCATTGTGCAAATGTGTGTTCGAAGCTAGTCACTCAGGTAGGGAATCAACAAGATTGGAAGTAGATGGGTGTGAAAAAATCCATTGAAACCACTTTATAAGATTCTTATTTTTCAATTGAGGTGGTATCAAGTACATTTTTTATTTTTACAGATTTTTAAAATGCATGGTTTGATTCGAGGTCTACACATTTCTTCATTTGAATGAAATTTTATGCAAAATTGGAAATTCCACCTCATGAAATGAAACTAGAACTCATGGTAAGAACACCAGGAGGGAATATTGTTGCAAAAATAAATTATAATAATCAGCCTATGTTTTGATTTGGAAAGAGTTTACATGAAAACATTACTGTATTTCCTCTAGTGGAGTTTGATGTTATTCTAGGTATGGAATGGCTTCCTTTTTTATCAATCTAATATATATTTCATATTAAAAGAAGTTTTTTCTCAAAAATAGTTTCCATTTGTGTACAGTAATGAACCCATACCCTTGATATCATATTAATAAGCTAAGAAACTGATTAAATATGGAAATGAAATTTTTTCTTTCTCATATTTTTGAAGATAATAGAGATATTCATAATAATTATGTGCCAGTGGTAAATGGGTACCTAGATTTTTTTCCTGATTATTTGTCTGGTGTTGTTCCTGATCAAAAGGGTGAGTTAACTATTTACTTAGTTCTTAATGCTAAGTCAATTTCAAAACCCCTTTATCGAATGTCTCCAATGGAACTTCTATAATTAAAAAAATCAATTGTAGGAATTATTTGAAAATGGATTCATTACAGATAGACCATCACTATGGGGTGATCCTATCTTGTTTTATTAAAAATAAATATGGATCAATGTGACTTTTCATAGATTATAGAGCCTTAAATAACATTTCTGTTAGAAAATATATCCTCTTCCACATATTGATGATTTGTTTGAATAGTTCTAAATAGCATAGTATTATTTTGAAGGTTGACCAAAGGTCAGGGTACTATATATTGAAAGTAAAGTATGTAGACATCCCAAATACAATATTCCATACTATATATGGGATTTATGAATTTCTAGTTTTTTCATTTGGGTTAACTAATGCACCTTATATATTCATGGATCATAAGAATAGAATATTTCATTAGTTCTTGGATAAGATTATGGATGTGTTTTTTGATGAAATTCTAGTATATTCTAAAAGTGATGTGGAACATGAAAAAATATAAGGGTTGTTTTGAAATCCTTAATAGAAAATAAACTTTATGGAAGATTCATAAAGTGTGAATTTTGGATGTAATAAATTTATTTCGAAGTTCACACTATTTTTAAAGATGGAATAACTAGTGATCCTACTAAAAAAACTTGTTGATGAATAGAGAATACCCACAAATATAATCGAGATTCATTATTTTCTTGGTTTAGTAGGATACTTTTGGAGTTTCAATGAAAACATTGAAGGGTTATCTATCCTACAGAAAAAGGTAACTCGAAAAGGAGTTAAAATCTTTTTGAAAAAAAATTGTGATGATTTTTTTCAGGAATTGAAATAAATATTAGTCAATGATCCAATTCTAACGCTACCTTCTAGATGAGGTAAATTTTTCAACTACAGTGATGCTTCTTTGAAGGTAATTGGATGTGTTCTGATGAATAATGATCATGTAATTTCTTATGGTTTACATTAGTTGAAATCACATGAGATAACTTACCCTACATATAATTTTGAATTAGATACTATTTTTTCATTAAAAAATTGGATGAATTTTCTATATGGAGTAAAATGTGAAATATATATTGACCATAAAATTTTGAAGTATATATTTACTCATAAGTCACTAAACATGAGACAAAGAATATGTATAGAATTAATCAAGGAATATGATTGGACAATTCATTACCATCCTAGAAAAGAAAGCATAGTGTACGATGATTTGTGTTGGAAAAGTAATGCTACATTAACCAAGATATGTTTAGATCATGACCCTTTGATGAAATATTGGATAAAAATTGGATTAGAAGTTTCTAGTGTAGTAAATTCCTCTATTTTGTTTCAGGTTTCAGTGTATTCATACTTCTTAGATGGAATTAATCAGGCACATAATAAAGACATCGAGTTATATAAAAGGGTTGAATTGGTTAAAATGAGAATTTTTTTAATTTAACCTTGATAAGAAGTGTGTTTTGAGGATTGGGAAGAGATTACGTGTTCCTTGTGATTCTTAGTAGAAGAAAGAATTGTTATGTGAATCTCATAGGTATCCATTTTTAATTCATCATGGTAGCACAAAGATGTATAGAGATCGTCAAGAGTATTAATTTTGGGATTGAATGAAATGATATATTGCGGATTTTACAATGAAATGTTTGACATTTTAACCGGTTAAAGAAGATAGGTAGTTACCAAAGCGGATGCTTCATCCATTACCAGGGCCAATGTGGAAATGGAAAAATATATCCATAGACTTCGTTGTGAGGCTACCAAAGGAATATCGAGGTAACAATGAAATATGGGTTATTGTTGATAATTTGACTATATCTGAAATTTTACTTCCTATTCGAGATACTATGTCTTCGGATTAGCATTCTAGACAGTAACTGAAAGATATTTTTTAGGTTACATGGAGTTCTTATTTATATTATATCTTTCCATGATCCCAGGTTCACTTCTATCTCTTGGAAAGGCCCTCAGAAGTCATTTGGTATAGAATTAAATTTCCGAACATCTTTTCAACTTCAATATGATGGATAGAAAATGGAGAACAATTCATAAATTGGTGGATATTCTTATATTTTTTTTCAATTGACTACCAAGGAAGTTTGGATCATCATATTGCTTCAGTTGAGTTTTCTTATAATAATAGTTTTCATTTTAGTATACATGTGGTACCTTTTGAGGCATTATAGGGAAAGAAGTGTTGAACTCTATATTTTTGCGATGAAGTTAGGGAAAGGAAGTTAATGGGACCATAATTAGTAGAGTAAATGAGAGAAAAGGTTCATATAATTCAGCAACACATGTAGACATCATATAGTAGTCAGAAACGTAATGCGGATAATAGGATGAAATACATTTCACTTGAGTTAGGTGGTCATTTTTTTCTTCAAATCCCTCGGAAAAGTGTTCTCAATATTGGAAAAAACGAAAGATAAGTCCATGATTCATTTGACCTTATGAAATCTGGGAGAAAGTTGGACTTGTCCCCTATAGAGTTGCTTTTCCTCTATGTTTAACTCAGGTACACACTGTTTTTCATTTTTTGATGTTGAGAAAGTATGTACCAGATTCATCTCTTGTTTTTAGCCTAGAAGTAGTTCAGCATGAAGAGAACCTTTCTTTTGTGGAGAGACCTATTCAGATTCTTGATAATATAGATAATGTATTATAGAATATGGAAATCCAATAGGTAAATGATTTGTGGAGAAACCAGATGGTTGAATAAGCAGCATGGTAATCTGAAAATGATAGGAGGGAATGGTACAATCACTTGAATAGTAAGGTAAAAAAATTACAAGGATGAAATTTCGAGATGGTGAAGAGATTTTACACATCTAGGATATAAAAATAAATTGAAATGGAAGAAAAAATGATTCTTTACATAAATACACTTTTTTAATAAGATAGTTATAAAAAAGTTGTTAAACTTAATTTTGTCGCTTCTGCATTTTGAATTTTGAAAAACGGACATACACGGTTTTGATTAGTAAGTTATTTAGAGTCTCATAAGACAAAATAGTTTTTCATGAATAGAAATGCACCCTTATGAATAATAATGTTCCCTTATGTATAGTAAATTAGCCAAATGAATAGTAACATCACCATTGGATGTATAATAAAAAAGGCATCTTTAAAATGTCAATATGACCAATATATAAGTGTTGGTATTTTCTTGATAGGTCATAAATAATTAATTAAAATTTTATGATTAATTTAATAATTTAAATGAAAATTTATTTTCATGAAATGAAATAATAAATTATTATCTTATGGTGATTAGATAATTTTATGAGACCTTGATTAATTTTTAAAGGTGATACAAAATCAGTTATACCTTTTAAATTTTTAATTCCTGAATAAATTATGATTTTATTTAAAAAATAAATTTCTCTTATTTTTGACGATATTTTCGGAAAATTTATTTCATTTTTTAATTATACACTTCAAAATATGTTTGAGGTGAAATATTTGGGATTTTTATGAAATACTTGATTTTTTGGTATATAGTAAAATACAGTAATGTTAAAAACAAGATAAATACATGAATTATTGAGTCACGGATGATGTTAAGATGATGTAAGAACCCTTATTTTGAACTCACATCCTTTTTTTAATATTTTTGGTCAAAATAATCACGAATTTTTATAGTCATTAAAAAAATATTAAACTAATGATTAAAATAATGGAAAAACCCACTTCCCCTCCACTATAAATTCCACTGTCACCCACCTCTTCCTATCACACCTCTAAATCTGTAACACCCCAAGCTTCTACGGTATGTTTCCCTTCGAATAATGCGATAGCGTGTGTTGTACGCAACCTCGAGTTCTAACACACACCACAACTAATTAAACTAGCCGTTGTAAATAGTGATACCTACTTTTTGAAATAATATATATTTTATATTTCAAAATGGACTTCATTTTTGGATTCGGAATATCGAAATTATCCTAGGGTGAAATTTTGGTACTTTTCGGATAACTTTTATATTTTGATGAATAGTGAAAATTACTAAATTTTAATTAAAAACAACTTTTTTTAATCAAAATAAGTAATAGTGATAAATTATGAATTTGAGTGGTTTTAAAGTATATTTAGAATATATTTTTACCATTTAATATAATGTTGGTTATTGGACATAATTTTACAATTAAACCGAACATAAACAAGTGTCAATCTTTTGGTAGTTATTATCTCTTAAAAACACGCTTTTTGTTTTGACAGCGGGAATTAATTTTAAATTAATTTCTGCCACTTCTGTGTTTTGAATTTAGAAAAATGGATTCCATATTTGGAATCAGGATGTTCAAATTGTGTAAATAGGTAACTTTTATTTTTAGACATTTTGAATAATTACTGCGGTAAATATTTTATTTACCATGGTTAAGGGTAAATCCGGTAAATAAGAGTTAAAAAAAATATTATAATAATACTAAATTACCCTAAAACGTGTCTTAACCCTATTGGTTGATACATAGTCGACCATGGGCATCTTTGGGTCTATTTTGGGACCCCATGGATCCACTTGTAAGTGATAATGACATTTTATTTTAATTAAGTCAAAATGAATACAAAAATGACACAAGCATATATCTTTTAGAACAACAATTTTTTACATAGGGTTATACATGTTGGATTTTCGATTATAAATATTCATTAGAAAGATAAAAAGATTTCCTACATAATGATATTTTATTTATAATTTTTAGACATTAAATAAGTTATTTTATTTATGACACAATGATGATGCAGTAATTACTATAATAGTGAAAAATTAAAATAATTGATATTATAAATAACCAAATAAATATAATATGAAACTTTTAATGAATTAAACTAATTTTCTAGGCTAATATGATATATTAGCATTGATTTAATTGACTTTGTTCGAAGTAATCAATCTGTTATGAGTTTCACAAAAATCAACTATTGAATAGTGTCAAAATTGACATAAAAGAGTTCTTAAAACAAATATTATATTATTAATTGATATTAAATTCCTAAAAATCTAAGGTTCGGCCAAGAGACTTATATTATGATAGGTTAATCATTAATGGACCACTTGGGGGTCGCTTGGATGTATATAGTAAGTTTATTAACCATAATATATAAAAATACAAAGAGACATTGTAAAAGTGAAACTAATTAACTTAGAGTTAATACTTAAAGATAAGGTTAATATAAGTACCCAAACCTGTCTAAATTCTATTGGATGAGTTGTTTTCGACCTATCCCCACCTCATCCTTTGAATAGTCAACTTTTGAGCCTTTAGAAACCGAATATGAATTTATTATAAATTAATATTTCTAGCTTTTCCAAAGGTGCCCCTCACCCCTCTTTTAAAAGGGAACTCCTCCTTCTCATTTCTTCACACCTTAAAAGCCTTTTGGTTCGGACAAACTCTGCCCAAATAATCTCCCAACATCCCTCACTACAACCTAGAGGCCTTATTTTGATCAGAAAGCCAACCTAATGAGCCCTTTTGATCAAATCAAAAGGAAGAACCCGAAGAAGAGGTAATGATTTCACCACCCTTTTCTAAGTTCATTTCTTCTTCCACTTCTTCTTCCTTTGTTCTTACCATTCTAAAATAATAACTCCAGTATCTCACATATACTGTGATGTTATTATAAGTATGGTACAACCATATTCAGTATTCTATCCACCCTTTGAATAACATGTCACCATACGTGCGTACGTACGGCTTACCGTCTCCACGTCGTGGTGTAATTGTTATTCAATATAATATTATTTGGATGGGTATAATAATGATGTGTAACTCATGTAAATAATAAATATAACATGTTAAGGATTCTGTATATATGATATACCATTCATTTATATATTATTTTAATATCAAAAGAATGATATTGTCGCTCGTGCGTACGTACGGACTACCGTCTCCACGAACGCGATGAGATTCATTCTCCATCGTATCCATTCAAGTATAATTATCATTTTATGATTTAAAAATGATGTTTAAGGACTTGATATCATTCTGGATATGAATAAGATACAACAAACATGGCTTATGTAACAAAACATATAAAAGAAAATGAGTAAGTTAACACCCGAAACGATGATAATTCTAAGATATTATTAATAAATCAATGTTAAAAGATCATATATGATATCATATTAATATATATGATTCTTGTATAATTTAATAACAATTATTTCACCATTATACAGGAGGTTAACCTACCCCAACCAAGGAAAAGTACAAGGTAAGGGTTATTTCACAATCTCTTCATTATCCGAGGTTGTTTATATGTAATAATCTACTGGGATCTCTTTATCATCCACATCCATGTTTCTTAAAAATGTATTTCAAAACATTTTTACTATTTACAAGAATATGGGTTAAAGTCATTTATACCATTTTTTGACTTTTTATAAGAGGTTTATAAAGGAATATTTCCGTCGTTTTCAAAACAAGGTCTTTTTTAACCTTTTCGACAGAATTGAGGTAAGAATGTTTTTTTAACTTATACGGCGGGTGCGGTTATTTTCCGCCGTTATAAAATCGTCGAAGCTTTCCATACAAGCTTATAAGAATATTTTCAAAGAAAATGTTTTATTTTATATGGATCTTAAATGATTTCAAAATAAAAGGAGATACTTCTTTAAAAAGAATTTTGATTTCATCTATGTCAACATCCTTTGATGGATTTTAAGATTATTTGAAGTTGATTTATTATGATACAAAACTTCCATATTGTATTGAAGGTTTTGTGATATGTTTGACTGTGGATGTGCTATTTTTATACCATTCATAGTTTATGGTGAAATTATTGACATTTCGTATGCTAGTTTTAATACGATTGTTTATGTTATGTTTAAACCTTTTCATATGGGAATGCATTGGACTTAATAAGTGACGGGTGGAGCCCGCTATAGCTCCTCGATGCATCGGTAGGTCTCATGAGACAAACTAGTGTCTTGGCACAAGGCCTTGACAAAATCTTATTTGTAGTCTTGGCACGAGGCCTTGGCTATGTGGTTATGATAGTCTGGCATTATGCATTCCAACATTATGAAAGTGGTTATTGATATTGCATGTGATTATTCGATTAGTAGAATATCCATGTGAATAAGTAAATGGCATTATTTCATTTTTATTTTTGCCATACTATGTTGAAGTTCAATTTTAAAAGGCTTTTGTTTTAGTAATTCATTGCCTTAAATGTTTATGCTTATTATGAATGTTCCGCTATATTGTTATCCTTACTGGGCATTTGAGCTCACCCCTTTTCTATGTTTTATATTTCCCAGGTAGTGAAGAAGTAAATTATGAATGACTTGCAGGGATATTATGAGGGGTTAATAGTGTGGATATGAAGACTTTGTTGTTGTAGTAGTTTTTCACTTTGAAATGTAATGTAAAACTTTATGATTATATCTAGTGTTTCCGAGGCTACTAAACCAATCGGTCTTTCGGGATTTGATCTTTCTTGTGATCATGCCAATGTTATGTAATTAATGCACCGACTCTGGGCAACTGGGGTCGGGGCGTTACAGTTGGTATCAGAGAAAGTTTAGTACAAACCTTGGAAACTAGATTTAGATAAACTCTGATTAGAGCACGTAGACCTAAGATAAACTTTGAGGATTAGTATAGAAGAACTTCCTAGAATTTTGGTATTGTAGAGATTTTGTGAGTTTTCCGAGCAATAAATCCCTGTCTGGATACGAGCAGGTAGAGGCGGCTCTGGCACAGATGTACCTAGGGGTAAAACCCGAAAACACCGCTTTGAGCTAGACTCGAACGGGAACTGGTGCACGACAACGGGCCTTGCTGCACTCTTGGTTACGACACTCCCGGGGGATATGCTTAGGATAACTCTCATTATCTTTACAAATCATTATGAAGGGTTTATGAGTATATACTTCCTCAATGAAAACATTTTTATGATTATAGATTATATCCATAAATAGTTCAATTTATGTTAAGTGTTTTATAAGTATGGGATTATGTATTTTGATTCATAAACTGATCTAGTTTATGCCATTGTTTAGAAATGGCGCCTAGTGGAAGAAATGGAAACCGTATCAATGCACGCACTCCATGTAGGGATTGCCCTCCTGCTCAAGATAATTATAGTGGGGCTGGTGATGCAACTGGTGCTGATCAGCTAATCACCATACTGGGACAACTTACTCAGGTTATGAATAATAACCTTACCCGTATGGAGCACCCTGATCCGCAGCGTGGAGGATCGATGTTAGGTCGATTCATGAGGCAACAACCACCAACGTTCAATGGGAATACAAATCCCTTAGTAGCTGAGCAATGGATATTTTCCCTGGAGAAAATATTTCAGGCTTTGGGGAGTAGTGAAAGGGAAAATGTTATCATGTCAGTTTACCGCCTCACTGGAGATGCTGATCAATGGTGGTCATTGATTCAAAATACGAAGGAAGATGATGAAGTATCAAATATGGAATGGAGGGAGTTCAAAGATCTGTTTTTAGAAAAATACTTTCCTCGCGACCATCGAGCAGATATGGAAAGACAATTTCTGAGTCTGAGACAAAAGGAGGATGAGAATGTCACAAAGTATGAGGCTAACTTTACAAGGTTAGCGAGGTACGCTGGTGATTATATTCGCAACCCAAGAAGTAAGATTTATCGTTTCTTTGATGGGTTAAAACCATTTCTCCGTCGAGCATTAGTCTCAAAATCCTTTTCATCGTACGAAGACATTGTCTCATGTGCTATCAAGACTGAAAAGGAATTCTCTAAGTCTTATGACTTTAAAGCAAAGCAAGAGAAGAAGAGACCTGCTGATCAATCTGGGAATGGAAATAAGGGGAAGAAGGGAAAGGTTGAATATCCATCTTGTGGTAAGTGCGGGAAGAAACACCCCGGTGCTTGCCTGAAGGGAATGGGAGTCTGTTACAAGTGTGGTGAAAAAGGCCACCAAGCTCATGATTGCAAGGGGAAGAAGGAAGCTACCAACGTTCAGTGCTACAATTGCAGGGAGATGGGGCATTATGCAAATGCATGTCCTAAGCGTCAGGAGAACTTACCTCAGAAAAGGCCAAGGGATCAAGGCCAGGCTTATGCTATCACTACTGCTGAGGTAGAAGCTCCGAAAGATGTGGTGGCAGGTAATTTAATGGTTTCCTCAAGTTTAGCAAATGCATTATTTGATTCTGGATCATCGCATTGTTTCATATCTTCCCAGTTTGCTAAGAAAATTAGATATTTCCAATTTGATTTAATAAGGGAGTTGTCAGTTAAAACTTCTAAGGGAAGTATCGTTGCAACAAAGTTTTGTGAATCAGTCCCCATTAGAGCACATAAATTTTCTTTATCTGATGATCTCATCGTCATACCTATGATCGAGTTTGATATAATCCTCGGTATGGAATGGCTTTCGGACTATGATGCGAAGATTTATTGTAAGAAGAAAGAGGTTATGATTCTTGATGATAATGAAAAGGAACACCTTATTTTTAGAGCAGAATCGTCACCACCTAATTCTTATTTAGATCCACCCTCAATAGCTCAACTAAATTCAATTATTGGGGAGGAAGAGAATGAAATAACTGCGGGTGAGGAAAGGAATGTTCAAATAGAGGATGTATCTATTGTGAAAGAATTTGTAGATGTATTTCCAGAAGATTTACCTGGACATCCTCCAGAACGAGAAGTTGAGTTTTCCATTGATTTGATTCCTGGAACAAGGCCTATATCGAAGACCCCTTATAGAATGGCCACTGTAGAGCTAGTCGAACTAAAGAAACAACTAGAGGAATTGAGTCATAAGGGATTTATTCGCCCTAGTGTTTCTCCATGGGGATCCCCTGTTCTTTTTGTTAAAAAGAAAGATGGATCTATGAGGTTATGTATCGACTACAGGGAGATCAATGCTATAACAATAAAGAACAAGTATCCCCTACCTCGTATTGATGATTTATTTGACCAACTGCATGGAGCTCAATACTTTTCAAAGATTGACCTTCGATCTAGATACCATCAGTTGTGTTTGAAGAAGGAAGACATTCCGAAAACAGCATTTCGAACCAGGTACGGGCATTACGAGTTTACTGTAATTCCGTTTGGATTGACTAATGCACCCTCTGTATTCGTGGATCTGATGAATAGAGTCTTCAAGGAGTATCTCGATGAATTTGTGGTGGTATTTATTAATGATATCTTGGTATACTCCAAAACCTACGAAGATCATGAAAATCACTTGCGCATTATCTTGAAGACTCTGAGGAGGCATGAATTATATGGGAAGTTTAGCAAGTGTGAATTCTGGATTCCGGAGATTTCTTTTCTTGGCCATATTGTCTCTAAAGATGGAATCTCTGTCGATCCTTCTAAGACCAAGGCAATCCAAGAATGGCCAGCACCTACGAGTATAACTGAGGTACGTAGTTTTATTGGTTTGGCAGGTTATTATCGGCGTTTCGTCTAGAATTTTGCCCGATTGGCTAACCCATTAACGAAGCTCACACATAAAGGGGTTAAATTTGTTTGGACAAAAGAGTGTGAAGAATGTTTCGAAGAACTGAAGAGAAGATTATTCAATGCTCCTATATTGACTCTACCATCGGGGAATGATGGGTTCGTTATTTATAGCGATGCATCGAAGAAAGGACTTGGCTGTGTCCTTATGCAGAATGATAGAGTTATTGCCTATGCATCACGACAGTTGAAAATTCATGAACAAAACTATCCTACTCATGATCTCGAGTTAGCAGCAGTGATCTTTGCTTTGAAGATATGGAGGCACTACCTCTATGGTGAAAAATGTGAGATTTATACTGATCACAAGAGTTTGAAGTATATTTTCTCACAAAAAGAACTCAACATGAGGCAAAGGAGATGGCTTGAATTACTCAAGGATTATGATTGTACGATACACTACCACCCGGGGAAGGCAAACAAGGTGGCAGATGCTTTGAGTAGAAAAGACCATGGAGTTTTGAACAATATGAGAATTGAAAGGGATCCAATTTTCATGGATCTAGTGAAAATGGACATGGGAATAACCAGGGAAGGTGAAACATCAATGATTTTTTAAATGGTTGCCAAACCATCTTTACTAGAAAGGATTAAGAGTTCTCAGACCGATGATGACGAATTCCAAAAGAAGATTAAAGCTGTGAATGATGGGAGATTGAGAGACTTTGTGTATGAAGATGGAATTTTGAAATTCGGGAAGAGACTTTGTGTTCCCAATATACCTGATCTAAAAAGGGAATTGCTGGATGATGCTCATAGTTCCAATTTCTCTATACACCCTGGGAGCACCAAAATGTATAGAGATTTGAAGGAACATTTTTGGTGGGACAACATGAAGAGGGAGATTGCTGATTTTGTGTCAAGATGTATGGTTTTTCAACAAGTGAAAGCTGGAAGGCAACCGCCTGGAGGAGTCATGCAACCTCTTCCCATACCGGAGTGGAAATGGGACAATATTACGATGGACTTTGTCATGGGGCTACCAAAGACTCCTAGAAGGAACGATGCAATATGGGTTATTGTTGATCGTCTTACCAAGTCAGCACATTTTCTTGCTATAAGAGAAAATCTACCCCTGGAACGTCTAGCAAGACTATACATTAATGAAGTTGTGAGACTTCATGGAGTACCCCTATCGATTGTTTATGATCATGATCCCCGTTTTACTTCAAGATTTTGGAAAAGTCTTCAGAAATCCCTGGATACTGAACTTCATTTGAGCACTGCTTACCACCCTCAGACAGACGGACAATCAGAACGGACTATTCAGACCTTAGAAGACATGTTGAGATCTTGCTCACTTGATTTTCAGGGTATGTGGGATCAATTTTTACCACTAGTAGAATTTTCCTATAACAATAGCTTCCATTCGAGTATTCAGATGGCACCATATGAAGCGTTATACGGAAAGAGATGTCGTACACCAACCTGTTGGGATGACGTTGGTGAAAGAAAACTTGTAGGCCCAGAACTGGTGGAGGAAACGATGGAAAAGGTGAAGGTAATCCAAAATCACATTAAAGCAGCTCAAAGTAGGCAGAAGAGCTATGCCGATAATCGAAGGAAGGATTTGGAATTTCAAGTCGGTGATCATGTTTTCCTGAAGGTATCTCCGTGGAAGGGAGTCATACGTTTTGGTAAGAAAGGTAAATTGAGTCCCAGGTACATCGGACCTTTCGAAATTCTAGAACGAATTGGGGCTGTAGCTTACCGATTGGCAATGCCGCCAAGTCTCTCCAAAGTTCACGATGTGTTCCACGTATCTCTGTTGAGGAAATACATGCCTGACCCAACGCATGTACTCACCTATGAGGAATTAGAACTGGAACCCGATCTTTCCTATTGTGAAGAGCCCGTCAGGATTCTTGATACAAGAGAACAAGTACTGAGAAACCGGACGACGCGTCTGGTAAAAGTTTTGTGGAGAAATCATAAGATGGAAGAGGCAACGTGGGAACCCGAGGAACTTATGATGAAGAACCACCCGAGTCTTTTTATGCAGTAATACCCTAGAAATTGCGAGGACGCAATTATTTGAAGGAGGGGAGAATGTAACACCCCAAGCTTCTACGGTACGTTTCCCTTCGAATAATGCGATAGCGTGTGTTGTACGCAACCTCGAGTTCTAACACACACCACAACTAATTAAACTAGCCGTTGTAAATAGTGATACCTAATTTTTGAAATCATATATATTTTATATTTCAAAATGGACTTCATTTTTGGATTCGGAATATCGAAATTATCCTAGGGTGAAATTTTGGTACTTTTCGGATAACTTTTATATTTTGATGAATAGTGAAAATTACTAAATTTTAATTTAAAACAACTTTTTTTAATCAAAATAAGTAATAGTGATAAATTATGAATTTGAGTTGTTTTAAAGTATATTTAGAATATATTTTTACCATTTAATATAATGTTGGTCATTGGACATAATTTTACAATTAAACCGAACATAAACAAGTGTCAATCTTTTGGTAGTTATTATCTCTTAAAAACACGCTTTTTGTTTTGACAGCGGGAATTAATTTTAAATTAATTTATGCCACTTCTGTGTTTTGAATTTAGAAAAATGGATTCCATATTTGGAATCAGGATGTTCAAATTGTGTAAATAGGTAACTTTTATTTTTAGACATTTTGAATAATTACTGCGGTAAATATTTTATTTACCATGGTTAAGGGTAAATCCGGTAAATAAGGGTTAAAAACAAATATTATAATAATACTAAATTACCCTAAAACGTGTCTTAACCCTATTGGTTGATACATAGTCGACCATGGTCATCTTTGGGTATATTTTGGGACCCCATGGATCCACTTGTAAGTGATAATGACATTTTATTTTAATTAAGTCAAAATGAATACAAAAATGACACAAGCATATATCTTTTAGAACAACAATTTTTTACATAGGGTTATACATGTTGGATTTTCGATTATAAATATTCATTATAAATATAAAACTATTTCCTACATAATGATATTTTATTTATAATTTTTAGACATTAAATAAGTTATTTTATTTATGACACAATGATGATGCAGTAATTACTATAATAGTGAAAAATTAAAATAATTGATATTATAAATACCCAAATAAATATAATATGAAACTTTTAATGAATTAAACTAATTTTCTAGGCTAATATGATATATTAGGATTGATTTAATGGACTTTGTTCGAAGTAATCAATCTGTTATGAGTTTCACAAAAATCAACTATTGAATAGTGTCAAAATTGACATAAAAGAGTTCTTAAAACAAATATTATATTATTAATTGATATTAAATTCCTAAAAATCTAAGGTTCGGCCAAGAGACTTATATTATGATAGGTTAATCATTAATGGACCACTTGGGGGTCGCTTGGATGTATATAGTAAGTTTATTAACCATAATATATAAAAATACAAAGAGACATTGTAAAAGTGAAACTAATTAACTTAGAGTTAATACTTAAAGATAAGGTTAATATAAGTACCCAAACCTGTCTAAATTCTATTGGATGAGTTGTTTTCGACCTATCCCCACCTCATCCTTTGAATAGTCAACTTTTGAGCCTTTAGAAACCGAATATGAATTTATTATAAATTAATATTTCTAGCTTTTCCAAAGGTGCCCCTCACCCCTCTTATAAAAGGGAACTCCTACTTCTCATTTCTTCACACCTTTAAAGCCTTTTGGTTCGGCCAAACTCTACCCAAATAATCTCCCAACATCCCTCACTACAACCTAGAGGCCTTAGTTTGATCAGAAAGCCAACCTATGGAGCCCTTTTGATCAAATCAAAAGGAAGAACCCGAAGAAGAGGTAATGATTTCACCACCCTTTTCTAAGTTCATTTCTTCTTCCACTTCTTCTTCCTTTGTTCTTACCATTCTAAAATAATAACTCCAGTATCTCACATATACTGTGATGTTATTATAAGTATGGTACAACCATATTCAGTATTCTATCCACCCTTTGAATAACATGTCACCATACGTGCGTACGTACGACTTACCGTCTCCACGTCGTGGTGTAATTGTTATTCAATATAATATTATTTGGATGGGTATAATAATGATGTGTAACTCATGTAAATAATAAATATAACATGTTAATGATTCTGTATATATGATATAACATTCATTTATATATTATTTTAATATCAAAAGAATGATATTGTCGCTCGTGCGTACGTACGGACTACAGTCTCCACGAACGCGATGAGATTCATTCTCCATCGTATCCATTCAAGTATAATTATCATTTTATGATTTAAAAATGATGTTTAAGGACTTGATATCATTCTGGATATGAATAAGATACAACAAACATGGCTTATGTAACAAAACATATAAAAGAAAATGAGTAAGTTAACACCCGAAACGATGATAATTCTAAGATATTATTAATAAATCAATGTTAAAAGATCATATATGATATCATATTAATATATATGATTCTTGTATAATTTAATAACAATTATTTCACCATTATACAGGAGGTTAACCTACCCCAACCAAGGAAAAGTACAAGGTAAGGGTTATTTCACAATCTCTTCATTATCCGAGGTTGTTTATATGTAATAATCTACTGGGATCTCTTTATCATCCACATCCATGTTTCTTAAAAATGTATTTCAAAACATTTTTACTATTTACAAGAATATGGGTTAAAGTCATTTATACCATTTTTTGACTTTTTATAAGAGGTTTGTAAAGGAATCTTTCCGTCGTTTTCAAAACAAGGTCTTTTTTAACCTTTTCGACAGAATTGAGGTAAGAATGTTTTTTTAACTTATACGGCGGGTGCGGTTATTTTCCGCCGTTATAAAATCGTCGAAGCTTTCCATACAAGCTTATAAGAATATTTTCAAAGAAAATGTTTTATTTTATATGGATCTTAAATGATTTCAAAATAAAAGGAGATACTTCTTTAAAAAGAATTTTGATTTCATCTATGTCAACATCCTTTGATGGATTTTAAGATTATTTGAAGTTGATTTATTATGATACAAAACTTCCATATTGTATTAAAGGTTTTGTGATATGTTTGACTGTGGATGTGCTATTTTTATACCATTCATAGTTTATGGTGAAATTATTGACATTTCGTATGCTAGTTTTAATACGATTGTTTATGTTATGTTTAAACCTTTTCATATGGGAATGCATTGGACTTAATAAGTGACGGGTGGAGCCCGCTATAGCTCCTCGATGCATCGGTAGGTCTCATGAGACAAACTAGTGTCTTGGCACAAGGCCTTGACAAAATCTTATTTGTAGTCTTGGCACGAGGCCTTGGCTATGTGGTTATGATAGTCTGGCATTATGCATTCCAACATTATGAAAGTGGTTATTGATATTGCATGTGATTATTCGATTAGTAGAATATCCATGTGAATAAGTAAATGGCATTATTTCATTTTTATTTTTGCCATACTATGTTGAAGTTCAATTTTAAAAGGCTTTTGTTTTAGTAATTCATTGCCTTAAATGTTTATGCTTATTATGAATGTTCCGCTATATTGTTATCCTTACTGGGCATTTGAGCTCACCCCTTTTCTATGTTTTATTTTTCCCAGGTAGTGAAGAAGTAAATTATGAATGACTTGCAGGGATATTATGAGGGGTTAATAGTGTGGATATAAAGACTTTGTTGTTGTAGTAGTTTTTTACATTGAAATGTAATGTAAAACTTTATGATTATATCTAGTGTTTCCAAGGCTACTAAACCAATCGGTCTTTCGGGATTTGATCTTTCTTGTGATCATGCCAATGTTATGTAATTAATGCACCGACTCTGGGAAACTGGGGTCGGGGCGTTACAAAATCTATGATCACTATCTAAATTTTTAAAAATACTCTTTCAAATGCTTTTCTCCTTGTACATGACCTAAGATTCTCACCAAAAGGCCAAAACCAAAGGCCATAAGAAGAATCTCAAGGACAAGAGTTCAAGAGGTAAAAATCAGCATTCATTTTCTTTTATTTTATTTTCTAATTATTTTTCTTTTCTTATACTCTCTTAACATACACTAATACCAGAGGAATGGAAGCTCAAAAATATTGTATATTCTTTATTTTTATCATGTTTATGGAAAAATTAATCATTATACTCTTTTTCCTATCCCTCTTATAGTAAAAATAAAAACATCATCTGTCTTGTGTCGATTTACCGACATCGTGGACGATGTGTGTTTAATATTATTTGCTTCCTTAAAATATAGTAGTAAAACCATATTAATGGTTGAAACAGATTATGAAGTGTATTATATGACCCATATTATGTAATGAAATTAAATTATTTGCATAGTATTAATGTTATTTGATCAAAAAAGTTCTTGATTAATGAAGAACCACCAAAATGATCTAAACATCACCAGTAATTTATCTAATGATTCATCCACAAAACCATATACCCTAAATGATTTATGGTGTCATTCAATATACTATAATTTTTTTAATAAAACCTCATTTCAATTATTGATTTTTCTTCCATTCAACAAGAAAATCCTTTATGAACTGACTATGGAAATCATTTAATGCAGGCACCCAAAACAATGCAAATACAAAAATATTAAAAATAAATGGGTCAAATAATGTTATAAAATGGTCATATAAGGTGTTATAAAAAATAATTATTCTTATTTAAAGTAACAATAACATTTTTTTAACCATTATAAATAAGGATTAAACATATTGGAAGTAATACAAATCCAAGGTATGGGAATTCATAAAAAAATTTATTTTCTTTGAGTAAACCTTCTAATTCTTTCATTATTTTCTATTAAGATTCTTAGAGTGATAAATTTTTGTTTTTATTTTGTCTTATTATGTTTATTTATAGATTATACACATATTATTCCATAATGCTAATTCATACTCCAATTATATTTGCTTGGGACATTCCTTTAAAAATCATTTTAAAAGTTTCTTTAATGAAATTCAAAAAGATTATTATATATATATATAACATGAGTCATTTATCATAATTTCGTGATAATTTTTTACTATAATGTTTCTATTATTTTTTGACATGGTAATTTATTTAGGAATATTGTTTCATTATCATGTGCTCGATTTTTATATTTTAAAATTTATTTGTTTTTAAAAAAGTGTATTTGGAAAATTTGAATGTGTTTTGCTCAAGGGTTTAAATGAGTTATCATGTGTTTTATTCCGGATGTGTTCCATGGACATATTTATTTTTGGTTAAGACCATTATTTCTCAATATATGAAAGGTGAGCCCCATTATATCTCTCCAATTCACTGGGTACTCCAGAGATGGAAGTTGACCAAATGGTTATTCAATGTGTAATTGTTATTATAAGAGTGATATGTCAAATATGTCCCAAGTAAACTAAATGATATTTCTATGCATGATAATGTGTTTTTAGAAAATTATTTTTCATTCATTTTTATGTTATCAATTGAATAAAGATTTATTTCTTTTTATCCCTTACTGAAATTTTTTTTCTCATCCTATGTTTTTAAATGTATTTCATAGGTTTTAAGGATGTTTAAGAGAAAGAAGGAATATAATTTAAATACTATGAATATTTATCAATGAAAATATGTTTTATTTTGAATGTTTTAAAGGTTGTGTAATTTTATGGTATCAGAGGAAATTTTTAGTTATCCTTTGGAAACTAGTATGGGAAAATCTAGGGATATTTATAAGGATATATCTAGGGATGTATCTAAGGGTATTTATAAGGATGAGTCTAAGAATAGGAAACTTTCCTAGAATTATGGTAAATGATAGAGTTCGTGATTTTAATGCAATTACATCCCGGTATGGATACTAATGTGAATGTGGATTTGGGATAGATGTACCTATGGGTAATAAATCCGAAAAGGGTGTATTGATTTGTACCGAATCATTATCTGGTGCATGGGAATTGTCCTTAATTAAAATTTGGTTTCAAAATCTTGGGGGATATTCCTTGGAAATTCAGAAACTCATTATGAACCCTCATGATGTATTTAACTAGATGATGAATATGAATGATGTAGGATAATACTATGGGTTCATATATTAAAGATAAGTTGTTAATATTTATACATCATATAAGTTATTTTTATTATTATTTGTTTTCCCATTATGATTAGAATTTCCCACACTAGGTTTATTTATTTTATTAAATGATGGAAGCTTGAAAAAACTGGGTTAACATTGAATGTGATAAACATTATCCCAATGAGCATAAAAATCGGATAATGACTAGGGTAAAGGATATTTTGATTATACTTAATTAGTTATCATAGAACTTGTTTAAAAATGTGAACCTTAACCAACTCTCAGACTCACCAAAGAGGATAATGATAGAGTATATTTAGAGTTAATGTAGTGAAAACCATGGATGAAAAATGATTCAATTTCCTATAAGTCAATAATGTGGGAAGAAGCGCACTAGGGAATGTCTCCAAGGAGCAAGAAGATGTTTTATGTTTGTGAAAGAATAGAAGAGAGTAATCAATTGATGAGTGAAAATGAAAAGATTAATTAAAGAAATGCATGAGAATATTGGTCTTCAAAAGGTAATATATATGGTTGAATTTTCTAAATGGGTAATCTGTGGGCTTTATTAAAATAAATATCTTTTGGTGAAAGCATGTAAAGAGAATTAGGATGACAGTATGAGTAATGGTTACACTACTGTTGATGAATATACTAAAAATGAAATATGAATGGAAATATATATTAGAGAATAATATAAGGAAGCCTAATTAATTTCATAAGGATGAGGTTGCATAATTGAAGTGTTTATGAATTGGAATTCAGGAATTATGTTATATGAATATATATTTAAGGATTATTTGGATACTTTTTCAATAAATATTTTCAATAATACGTTAAATGGTACTGATAGACTAAAATATATATTTAATGACAAAGTGAAATTTGGATTAAGGGATGATGACCCTTAATATGTTTCTAATGTTGAGATAAAATTATTCGTATAAAGAGATGTTAAATATAAATAATTAAATTTGATAGTACTGATTACCTTGGATCTGATTAATGATTTGTTGATGATGATATTTATTATATCATTGATGGCGTTTAAAACATTTTTTACTTTAAGGAATATATCAACTAATCAGTGTTTCATTTAAGGAATAAGGAATCATGCATGTTTTCAACAATAGTTTATAGTAATTTAGGCTATTAACATAATTCAAGAGAATACATGATGAAGGTAATCACATGTTTTGTATGTGAAATTCAAGAGCCAAATTTTGGTATATGGGGATTAATGATAACCTCATTTTGTAAATTCAATGGTCTTCTTTATAAATTTTTGGATTTTAATCTAATTAATAGTTCATAAGGTTAACAATTTATGGAATGGTTTAAGTTGAACATTCGATGAGGATTTAGATATTAATGTATTAAATCACCATATAAATATTTATCCATATTGGATAACATGTACTGACAATTTTTTTGGGATGATAACTAAAGATAGATGGAATGAATTATCATTCTATTTGTGGATCTTATGATCCATTAGTGCATCAAGATAAGAAAATTCATCTTTATTTCTTAGAGTAAGGGATGAAGTATTAATTGATCAAGGCACAAATAATGGATGTTATTGTGATTATAAAATTTAATTAAATCAAGTAAGCATATATTATCATGAAAATTATTCAACATTAGGAAAATAATCTTCAAATAAAATGTTATCTTATTATAATTATTTTTTATGATATAAAAGAACATTTTCGTTCCTCTTTGGTTTATATAATTTTTCTCATTAAAATTATATAGATCACCCAATTTCTTGTGATTAATATTCTGTATCACACCCCATAAGTATTTGGGTTATAGTTTTCTATATTCCAATTTCCCACCTATGTTCTCCTATTTATAAACATTACATGTGTTATTCCAGATTATCATTAATAATACCTTTCTATATATAAAGATTTATATTTATTAACCTTTTTTATGTTATGGGTTTCTAAAAATGAATTTTCAGATGTTAAACCATTTATGATTGAAACAAATTTGGAGGGTGGAATTCATTTTAAGGGGGTAGAATGTAGAACCCTTCGATTTTATGAAATATTATTTTTAAAATGAATTTAATCTTTTTGAAATTTTATTTTAAGAACAAAAAAATATTTTATATTGTGTTACAAGAAACACCTATTTTATCTTGTGTTACATGCAACACCATGTTTAGTCTTCATTTCCCACAACACTATGTTTATAAGAAACATGACATTTTATTAAAATATAATTATTTAATATGATTGTTTTTACCTTGTTGTTGGAATGGAAGGTATGAATATGTTAAAATAAAGTATGAAAATGTGGTTTAAAAATATATATAATATGAATTATTTTGTGACCAATTAATTAGAATTGAAAATAAGGACTATTTTAAAATAATGAAATTATTTTCTAGAAAACAACTTTCACAAACATATTTCACCTCAATAAATTTAAAAAACAATTTTTCGAATTAATTTAATGATGTTTTTATAATATATATATTAAATAAATTTTTTAACAATAATTTTATGTGTTTTTTATAAAATAAATAAGAATAAATTAAACATTATGCTTAAAAATTGTATTATTCTGAAAAGAAGTTTATTATTGCATTTTTCAAAATTATTTTAAAATTAATTTTTGAAACTTTTAGGAAATTAATTTGATAAAATAAATATAATTTTTTAAATCTTAATATAAAAATTATCATATGGTTTAATTTTGAGATTTATTTGAAATGATTATTTTTTGACGAATAGTGAAAAATACCGATTTTTAATTAAAAAATGCATTTTTGTTTAAATTATTTATAATGATAAATAAAATTCTTAATTTATTTTAAATTAAATTTAGTTAAATTTAACATATATTAGTAAAATTTATTTCATTATAATTATTTTAATACTTAATTTTATATAAAAACTTTATAATCTTTTGAACATTTACTATTTAAAATCCTGCTTTCAGGTAGAGTCTACAATATTAATTTAAATTTAAAAATATCTACTTAATTGAATAGAATTTGAGAAAATATATTCTATATTTGGAACTATAATAATTTAAATCATCGGATATGTTTAGCTTAATTTTTTACCACAATAAATAGTCAAAATAGGTAAAATTATTTACTACGGTTAAGGTAAAAACAGTTTAACTGTGGGGATGGTTAAACTAAAAATTTGAATTATAAAATAATTAAAAAAATTTCCAAAACCCATTTTATGACCATATTTTGACCATGTAACATTTATTATTGATAATGGTTCATTATTGGATCCCTGTGACAAGAACTATATCTGGGTAGAATTCTTTCTTTCCAAATAGTTACAATTATGCCACTCACCTCAGTTATAAAATGCCACCCCTTCTCCTCTCCCCATAACACCTTAAAACCCTTTTTATTTGTCCAATAAATACCCAAATAACTTCATAAAATACCTCTTATTATCATATAATACTAATACTTTATATAAATCTATCCAAGGAATGATTTTAGTGCGATCCTAAGGAGGATACGTAAAGAAGAGTTAAAGATCATCAACATGTGTTTTTGTTTTATTTATTTCTTATCCTCATTAAATTATTATTTTACCATAATTATATAATAACCTTATTATCTTCTGTATATTGATATAAATTTATTTTATGGTCTTGTCCTATATATATCTCCACTTACATCAAATGGGTTATGAAATAATCATTTCTGTGTACGGTGGACTATTGTTTCGCGAATCAATGTCATTCATTTTTCTATTACCAAATCTCACTGTCGGTTATTATGATAGATATAAAGTATATATATATATATATTATATTTATAACATTTTTAGACATATTAATTCATTATATAATATATTCCTTTTGCACTTTCCATTCTAAATGGGATATGATAACATCGCTTGGGTGTATGGTGGACTACTGTCTCAATAAGCGATGTGATTATTGTTTCACTAACGCATTACATGTAAGATAATAACGATAAATATATTTGATATAAATGAAATAATTATGATATTAATTATGTATTTATCATTATTAAAATCTAATATATCATTTTATTTATTATCGTTTCACACACTAAATGATGATAACATCGTTCGTGTATAGGTGGACCACTGCCTTGACAAAGCGATGTGACTCTCTCTTTTCATCACAACATCACATGGATGAAATGAATAAGTATATAATATGGTATTTGTGATATTATTATAATTATTCTAATATAATATATTACATACCACCTTTCCATAATGATTTTTGAAAAATGGAAATGTTACTCATGCATATGTACGACCTACCATCTCCATGATCGTAACATACTTCATTTTTCAAAACCAACTTTAATGATCAGTATTAAATTTATAATTTATGTATAAATTTTTTAATTATTTCATGATTATTATTCGGGATATTATATAACCATGATAAATGTACGAGGACTGAAAATGACCAATAAAGTTATATAAGATAAACAAAGCAGTTATTACCCGAAACGTGACTTTAACATACAATTATTAAAAAATAGATAATAAAAGGAGTTAATTAAATCATATATGGTATGATATAAAAATGTATTTTTATTTTATATATTTATAATAAAATTATATATATTATATAGGTGGTTTGAATTACTGTGAAGGAATTCAAGACTTACTAAAAAAGATTTTCGTCTCCCTTTTATATTATGTGTAAAAAATGCCATATTCACCATGTGTCTATTTTATGTGATGTTTTTACCACCTAATAATGTATTTTATGATTATTAACATAAAAATTATGGTGATTTATTTATCAATTTTAGGATCTATCTTAAATAGGGATTACGGTTTCATTGTTATTAATGTGGCATGTAATTTCTAGTATATCTTCTCTTTTTGGGAAACATATGAAAATTAACCACTTGTTTCTTTTGTATGGTGTATATAATGAACATTTGACATGTTATATCTTTAATATAGTTATTTTAATATTATTTAATGTTTCATTTGATATTATTCTTTATTGCGGATGACTATTCAAAATATTACAAAAACGGTAAGATATTTTTGTCTCATTTTTTCTTCTTTGAGATGTATGTTATGTTATGAACATATATAATTTCACCAGGTGTATATACAGACCCTTTGACATGGATAATCATGAAAATATTTTTTATAATGATAATTTAGGTTCTGTTTTATTTTATTTTTTCATTTGGTTATAATTGAAAGTTACCAAAGTTGTAATGATTTTATATTAAAATATCATTATTTATTGGGATTGTTTATGATTATGTTTTCAATGATAAAATTTTATGATACATATCTATAGAAACTCATGAATTTTATTCTACTATGGTTATTAATGATATTTTAACATAATATTACCATTTCCCACTCTTTGTTACTTAAAATAATTGATATTTTTTAAAAGGCAATAAGAATTTATTTTTCTCTTGGGTCAAAAATCTATTTTCTTTTAAAACCATTTTTCCAAAAAATGTTTTTAAAAAATGGTTTACTATTCACCTATTGTTTATAAAATAAATTTTTAAACTTGATTGAATTTATGATACATTTTTTTGAATGTAATATTCATGTTGTTTTAAAAAATAAAACCCATTTAGATTTTACCAAAAATGTAATGGGAATCATTGTTTTAACATGTACGACATGAATAAAACTTCATATAATAGTGAAAATTATTTTATGTCATGGTTTATTTATGTGGTTTTATGTTTATTTGAAAATAAAATGATTTTAAAAAATTTTATGGTTAAAAAAGTTATTTTTCTATGTGGAAAGGATATTTTATCATGAACTTTTTTGTATGATCTCTCAAAAATATTTTCCATCTAAGATGACTTCCATTGATGTTCCCTACGATTTTATGGGGTGTGATCCAAGGATACCATTCTCATTATTTCTCTTAATGGTTTGTGATGATAAGATGTTTATGTAACCTTTTTCTCTTCTATGATTTACATTATATAAAATACTTATGAAACCTGTTTCTTTTTTACAGGTTATTATTTGATGAGATAATGAAATGATGATGAGACATGTCTCTTTTCCATAGGTTATGGTATGATGAAATGCTTATAAAACCAATTTCATTTCATGGGATATGATATGATGAATTATTTATGATCCTGTAAACCACATAGATATTGTTTTCATTATAGGACATGTGGGACCTATATCTCCCTCCAATGCCTTAGTTAAAGATGGATAACTCATGAGTAAATATGTTATGCATGATCCTGATTACATGTTCACAATGTTACACGTGAACCTAATTACATGTTCAATATAATATACATGAACTTGATTACATGTTCATATCATTATTAATGGACCTGTATTTTATGTCCATAATGTTTTGTGAGGACACAGTTTCATGTCTATAAGTTTATCCCATGGACTGATTTCATGTCCTTTATTGAACTTGTATCTATTTATACATGTTCACAATGTTATAATCTAATTCATATGCCCCAAATATATGTCTTATACCATTTTTATTATCTCATGACTTATGTTATTTTATTTCCCTTATGATTTATGTCTTATGAACTATAAATAATTATTCCATGTGTCATGATTAAGATCTTTGATATGATGGGTATGATTTTCAAATGTTATGCTCATGTTCTCATACCACTATTCTCATGTTATGATTACGTATTTCCATTTGTTACCCATACTAATTATCTGATCTCACCCTTTCTTATTTTTCTATTATGTTGGTTATAAAAAATGATTTTTTGTGAAGGTTTAATAAAACAGAATATCTTTATGGGATAAATTGATGATCTTTCCTTAGTTAAGATAAATGCATTCCATTTTTCCAAAGGCACTAAACTATTAAGGCCCACATGCATGTGTTTGTGAAGTTTATTGAATATTAATATAAAAATTTGTAATATAAATGTGTAAAATCACTAGTTCATTATAATTTTGTACCCATTTGTCAAGGAAAGTAACATGGTATTATTCTAAAACATTGAAAAACTACAAGTGTGTAACTCACGTCAATTATAAATGGGAACCTCCTCCACTCACTTATTTACATATAAATATAAGTTTTCATTAGATAATACCTATCCAAATACCTTACCTACATCCCTCATGTTATCATTTATTCTTTGGTTTGATCATAAATTCAATCTTGGAAGGCATTAAGTGTAATCATAAAGAGTTTTTCTAAAAAATAGGTGTCATTATTAACTAAGAATTTTTGTTTTATTTATTCTTCCACCTTACTAAAATATTATTAAAAAATGATTTTATATTCAAATCAGCATCTAAAATACACTAAGATGTTGTTATATTAATTTAATGACCTATATTTATCTCCTTGTCCAGCAAATGGGAAACCAAACTGTCAATCATGTGTACGACATACTACCACTTTTTGAACCGATGTAATTAATTTTCCATCACCACCTCTGACATATTTATATAGTAATTTTATTTAAGAAATATATATGATATTTATGAATTAAATATACTTATAAATTTATAATATTACATCTACCTTATTACCTTACATTCCATTGGAACAAGATAATGGTGTTCATACGTACACGTGGACTACCGCCTCCATGAAGTAATGTGATAAGAGTTTTGTTTTATTTTGAGAGGGATGGTAATAAGGATAGATTTAATGATTATGTATGATATAAAAATGTGTCAAAACCTGACCCAAGTCAGGGATCATACTGTAACAACACCAAGACTGCCACCACAGGCCATAGGCTAGAGACCAGTGCCGAAGGCATAACTTAACATGGGGAGGACTTTTCCTAACAAACTATATGTGTGTACCTGTATGCACACATATTTTCATCATCACGTAGAAGTGAAGTCTATGTAAAAGTAAAATATGTAAAAAACTTGGGAAACAACCATTCACGTAAAACGTCCAGAAAGTAAAAGAGTATCGTAGTGTAATTTGAATATAAAAGGGGTAAAATACATTCCTATCTAGAAAGAGGTACCATCCTGACAAAACTAGATAATAAAATTCTATGTGCGCCTAGATCCTAATCTTCATGCTGTGACCACTATAAACATTCCAATGTTGCAGGTATCGTTGAGCTCCAATGTAGTCACTGTTGAGCTGTTCATCATTTGTATATGATGCGACACCTGTGGGAAAATCCCATACAGGGGTGAGTATATACATACCAAGTAGGATGCCCTGAAAGTGGAATGGGGAGTAGTAAGAGATACAATAGTAATAGAAATACAGTGTGTAGTAAATCAGATATAGTGAAATAGAATTACACAACCCAAACTGATAGAGGGTGTAACCTAGTCCAAGATAAGGGGGATCAACATGATGAGTAGATGAATTACACGTCGATTATTTTCCACCAATAGTAGGAGAGTAAACTCAACCAACCATGAGAACCTAAACACGAAAATCATGTGGCATACCCCACATGTCTTTTCATCTCATGGGATGAGAGTAACCAAATCAAAATGTATGAATATAAATAAACAAATATTTATATATATATATATTCACACAAATGAATCCCAAATGAGTGATTAAGGGGATAACCATCTCATATCTCAGACCAGGAAAAAGAGTCTCAAATAGATTAAAAAATCCATCACAGATGCCCAACATCTCATGCATCTTCCTAGAAGTAATCCTGCAAATCAAACCATGCCTCATCACTATGATGCACAGTCGAGGGAGAAGAATCTCCAAATAGTAGACCTGCCCCCTAGTATATTAGGGGGTTCCATATGTAAGTATCTATATAGGATGTTTAAACTCTATTATCATGAGGACCAATTCCCTATCCAATAAGGGGTTACATTCATTATGTATTTGTTACCCATGCCCTAATGTGTCACGAGGTCCTACTCAAGTTTCATGTGATGTAACACCCCATGTTTTTTATAAAATATATGTATTTTTAATTTCATTGATTACTTGGGGTGTGTTATTAACCATGATAAGATTTCAAAATATGTAACACTAGATTAGCATGCGGTATATGCAAACCTATGCTTGTTTTGTGTCACACACAATTGTATGCTCGTTGGATAAAATTCATTTCACGCAAGACTAAGTTTTAGAGAATTTGTAAAATAATAAGATCAATATTGAAGGATTTTATTATTTTAATATATATTTTATATATTCAATCTAACATTTAAAATTCATTTTTTATGTTTTCTAAATGTGATATAAGAATAAATTCAATTTTTCAAATGAAGGAATTATTTTAAATAAAATGCAGTTTTTGCTGCCTTTTGATGGTGCAACTATGTTAAATATAGTTTTCACACTTTTATAAGATATTTTTTTTAAAAAAAACTTCTTATTTGGAATCGGGACATAAAAATTTACTTTGGTTTAAATTTTGGAATTTTTTCATATAAAATTCATTTCTTAATGAATAGTGAAAAATACTGCATTTTAATTCATAAATACTTTTTCATCTGATTTATTAATATTATTATATTATTATTATAAGTAGTTTTAAGGTATAATTAGATTATTATTTTATCATTTAATTCAATCGTTTTCATTGTATGTATTTTTACAATGAAATTTGATATAAAAACATGCTAATCTTCAGATGAGTTTTACTTTGAATAAACCATGCTTTCATATTTTGACAAAAATAATTAATTTTAAACTAATTTCTTGAAATTAAGTGTTTTTAATTTGGATAATGGATTCTATATATTGAATCATTGGGTTGAAATTATTTTAATAGGTTACCATTTTTTATTATAATAGTAACTATGACAATTTTTATTTACCACGGTTAAATGTATATCAGTTAAATAAGGGTAAAAAACTATATGATAAGGACAACCAAATTACCCTAACACATGTAAAAATACCATTTGATGAATAAAAGATAGAAATATCACCTAAGGGTCGTAATTAAATCATTTAATGGACTTTTTTCAATGAAAGTGATATAATTATTATTAAAACAAAAGAAAGTGACAACACGTCACCATATTATCTCTTATAAGTATAATAATTTTAATGTAGTGATAAACATGATGAAATTATGAACATAAATAAATTAAATTAAATTAAATTAAATTATCCACATCATGAAAATTTATTTATAATTTTAGATGTTAAATAAATAAGCATAATTTTGACAATACAGTGAACCAATAATTATTTTCTTAAGAGAAATATAAAATAAATGACATTATAAATAATAAAATAGATATTATTTTAGAGAATTTATGGAATCCAAGATTTTTATGCATGAATTTGACATTTTTTTGATGAATTATATAATTTGGTTCCAACTTATCTTAGTTTTATGATATTTTCTGATAGTTAACAAATAAATAGTGTCACAATTGACACTGTTGGTATTTTAAAATATTAAATAGTTTATTAAATGTTATAAAATATCTAAAAATAAAAGATAATGAAAAATGGTTAGTATAAGTCAAAATATTTTATAAATGGAACATTTTTTGGAATTTTGAAATGTTATGGTATTTAAATTAACCCATCATGTGTAAATAATAAAATATCATAGTCAGATTAAAAAGGGTAAAATAAGGTTTAGAACCAAAAGATAAGGGTTAACAAATGTTCAAAACATGTCTAATTTTAATTGGATGATGGGTATATGACCCAATATCGTATTAAATATTAAATAAATGAGTTTTTACCCGTATAAATATAAAATAAATTTATAATAGATTAATATTTCAAGACTTTCCAAATGTGCCCTCACCTCAATTATAAAAGGGAACCTCCTCCCGCCCATTTTCACTTCACTTTGAGCCTTAAAGTTGGGAATACCTTGAAATTTTCACTAATAAACATACCTAGTAAAATAGTAGAGGTTATTTTCATCTTCCTAGACTAACTCTAGTGCTCTAAGAGGAGATTTAGAGGAAGCATGTTGAAGAAGATGTAATCTCATCTACTGATTCATTCAAACTTGTTTCTTCTTTTACTTTATGTTCATTAGTATTTTCATTATAAATTAATAACTTTAGTATAACTAATATACATATATGTTATTATAATTATGAAACAACCATACACCACCTTTTATCCATCCTATGAAAAATGAAATCACCATGTGTGAGTACATACGACTTATCATATCCACACCGTGGTGTAATATTTTTTTCACCACCACATTACATGGATGGGTATAATGATGGGAATAATAAATATAAATGATTATTATATCATGATATATATTCTGTAAAAAATTATATACTATTCTCTTCCATAAAATTTCACAATTATGTGAATGATATCATCACTCGTGCGTACATACAACCTACTGTCTCCACAATGTGATGTGATTCATTCAACATGATATCCATTAAATAATTATTATATAAATTTAATTAATGATTAAGTATGGTATATATTATGTTAATATAATTTTGGAATGATATAACTATGACCTAAGAAGTAGAACCTGTACGAATTTGACAAAACATGCATAAGAACATAAAGTAGTTAATACTCAAATAATGAGTAACAATGAAATGATTATAACAAACAGATAAAAATATGATCATATATGATATCATAAAAATGACTATGATTCAATTATAAATCAATGACATAATTTAAATCATTATATAGGATGTTTGGATACCTAAAAAATATAACAGACCTAAGGTAAGGTTTAATTTTGAAATCTCATTTTTATCTGAGATTGTTTATTCATAAGTATTTACTAGGGTATATTTATCATCTAGATATATGTTTCCTAAATATTTAGTCCAAAACTCAGTCATGAGGCAGGTATGTTATGAGTGAACCTGAATTAATGTTCACAATTATATGAGTGGACCTGGTTTCTAGGTTCCTTTGTTTATGAAAGGGCCTGATTTCAAGTCCTTTATTTAATGAGTGAACCTGTTACTATTTATGCCTATTCTGAAAGTCATGTGTATTCCACTATTTCATGCCTTATGTTACAATTATGATCTTGTGTACTATGGACTTTGATTTTTCTTATGATTCTCATTTTCTAATGTTATGAAAAGCATTATCTTCTATTTTTATGATCTTGTTCTCATAACATTTATGCTCATGTTTATATTTACATATCACCCTTGTTTACCCGTACTAAGAATATAAGCTCACCATTTTTATGTTTATTTTCCCTTGGATTCAAATATGGGAATTAAGTATGATGTTTAAAAGATTGGTTCTAGGTAAGAAGGATAAAACATGAGATTATGTCGACGTTTTATGAACCAGTTGTTTATGTTTTGCATTTAACAAAGGTTATAAACTTATATGGTCATTGGATATATTTTGGTATAATGTTTCAGTATTCCAAAAACGTTATGTATTTCCCATGTACTTTAATCTTGTGTAATTATATTTTGTATCAGGGTGAAGGTTTAGTCAACCTCTAGAAACTAGGATGTGAAAACATTAGTGGGATCCCTAGAGATATTTCTACAGTGTGTCTAAGGATGTCCCTAACGGTAAGTCTAAATAAAAGTTATAGTCCCAGAATTATGGTGATGATCATGAATAACCAAATATTAAACCTATTATGATAGATATTTAAAGTAACCCTTGATTATATTGTTTTCCTAGTATGATTTTTTCCTCTCATGCTATTATTTTTGGGATTTACATAATGTTTGGAACCCAAAGGAACCATGTTAATGTTGGATGTGATGGGCAATGCAATTATAGTCCTACTGAAAAACCAAATGTTATAGGATCTCAAATAAATAATCTTGTTTATATGACCACAAATCCTGATAGACTTCTAAATGAACAAATTTAGGAACAATTTTTTTGATTATTTCTTAAGGTGAAATTCAACGTATTTTAGTGTAATGAATGATCCACTAGTTTCTGAGAAATGGATTTTTACCATTGAAATGATATTTTTCATTATCCATTTTTTATAATGTGAAATGGTTAAGTTGGTCACTTATTTCATGGAAGGTAAATTAAATCCATGGTGTAGATTTATGAATAATATGAGGAAAAAATATAAAATTGACTCCATATATTGGGATGAGTTCAAGAAATAATTTTTCAGTATGTACCTTCCTCATGTTGTTCATAAAAAAGGGATATTGAATTTTCTCATCTATCTCATGGTCATGATAAGAAAAGAAGGATATATATCAAAGGAAACTATAAAAATTAAGGAGAAAATAAGATTATATTTTTCATTATAATCAATTTTTAGAAGGACATATGGAGGAAATTTTCTTAAGGGGGTAGATAAATATTTTATGTGTGGGAAATAAGGCCATAAATCATTTTACTACTGAAGTAATGGGAATAAATATAAATATCCAATGAGTGAACCTCCCACAAATCAGGGTTTCAAGTGAAATAAAAATGGGAATTATGGTAACCAATTCCCTAATAAAAGGGTTAATAATGATAATCTATTCCATAAAACTATTAAGGTAAAATAGAAAGGGAAGTCACATGTGATCACTATTGGTGATGTAGAGTATAAAAACTAAGTGGTGGAATGATTGAGTGTTAATGTAATGGGTTTCTGGAATAATGTTGTAGAATCACTTTTACGGTATTATGGAATAATGAAACACTTATGTATTGGTCTCTTGTCATATTTCCATAAAGAATGAAGATCATATACTGAATGGTACTAGTAAACATGAATAGTGATTGAGGTAGTAAGTTGATGTTTTTGTGAGGACATGATTAAGGTAATGATAACCCTTAATATGAGCATGATGAAGAGATAATTATATTTGGATAATGATATATTCGAAATCAATAAGTATATTGGACGGTAATGTTTTCCTTAGAACTAATTAAGGATTTTTGAAAAGTGGTTTATTATATCAATGATTATGTTTACATCTTTTTGGATTTAAGAATAAGGAAACATACATGTTTTTAAAAATGATGCTTGGTAAATAGAATACATGATTAATTTATTAAAATTTTTGTAATCTAACAACCAAGAAATTACTTATGATAAATGTGAGATAAATGATAAGATGATATATTTTTCCTCTTTCTAAAGGTTTGGATTTTTAGTTTTTTGGAAGGATTGTATTGTTATCCATTTATGGATAGTATATTTCATACTATAGTTAATTTTTGTTAGATTATTGTATTATCTCAATATAGGTGGAGTTATGAATATTTGATAACATTTGATAAAAATTTTGTTGAGATCAATGGAATGACCTATAATTATATTTGTGGATCTCATGATTTAATAACACATTAGGAATGAAAAATCCAAGTTCATTTCTTTGAATAAGATATGAAGTGGAAATTATTCAAGGCACAACCATCGAAGAGATTGTATTGAAATCAAGTAACTATATCTTCTTAGTAAAATTCATCAACATTGGGAAATGGGATCATGATGTAAAATGGTGTTTTATTATCATCATTTCATAATCATATTAATGAACTATTAAATTCTTATTTAGTTTATCATTTAGTTAAATTTAAATAGATCAATAACATTCTTATGATCAATTAATTTTATCCATATCTATGATTATTTATACTCTTCTCTAATGCCCAATACTCACCTATGTTTTCCTATATGTATACTTATTTACGATTTACTTTGGGTAACTGATATTTTTAGACTATTATTTTTTAAGGAAGTATTAGATTGTATGATGTGGGTTTCTATCCTTTTATAAACCAGACTTATTTCAATTGAGAAATTCATTTTAAGGGGTGTAAAATGTAACACCATGATATTTTTATAAAATAGTTTTTTTTTATTTTCTTTGATTACTTATGTTGTATTATTAACCCTGATAAGATTGATAAATATGAAACACTGTATTATATTTTGGTATATACAGCCCTATTCTTGGTCTGTGTTAAACACAATTTCATGTTTGTTTGATAAAATTCATTTCACAGAAGAATAAGATTAAGAAAATTTATAAAATAATAATAACATTATTGATGGATTTTATTAATGTAATATATATGTAATATATATGTAATATGTTTAATTTAATGTTTAAAATTAATTTCATATTATTTCTAAACATGATATAAAAACAAGTTAAATTATTCTGATAAAGGAAGTATTAAAAAAACAGTTTTTTTGCCTTTTGATGGTGCACCTATGATAAATATTGTCTTCAATAATTTATATGTTTAATTTTTTAAAACAAACATTTTATTTAGAATTGGTACATCAAAATTTACATTGGTTGAAAAGTAGTTATTTTTCTTATAAAATTTATTTTTTAATGAATAGTGAAAAATACTGCATTTTAATTCAAAAATTCATTTTCATCTGATTTATTTATATAGTAATATTATTATATTAATTGGTTTTACGGTATAATTATATTAATATTTTTTATTTAATCTAATTTTGGTCATTATAATTATTTTCACATTGAAATTCGATAAAAAACCTGACAGTATGTTGATGATTTCCACATTAAAAAAACCATGCTCTCTCATATTCATGACGATAATTAAATTTAAATTAATTAATACCATCTATGTGTTTTTAATAATGAAAAATATATTCCATATTTTTAATTATTCGGTTTAAATTAAATAAATAGGTTAATATTATTTTTTATAATGAATAGTAACTATGGTAATTTTTATTTACCATGGTTAATGGTAAATATAGTAAATTTGGGAAACAAACAATACGATATAGACATATAAATTACCCTAACACCTTAAAAATCCTATTGGATTAAAAAAAGACGACCCATATCACCTAAGGGTCATAATTGACTCATTTAATGGAATCTTTTAATGAAAGTGATATAATAATTATTAAAACAAAATAAAGTGACAACATGTCACCCTCTTTTCTCTTATAAGTATAATTTTTAAATGTAGTGATACACTTGATGAAACTATGAAAAAAATATTTTCTGTAAATATAATTAAATTATATAGAACATTTTAATTTTTTAGAATTTTTAGATGGTAAATAATTACCATAAATATTGACACAATAGTGATACAATAATTATTTTATTAAGAGAAATATCAAAAAAATGATATTATAAATACTGAAATAAATATATTTTGAGAAACTTTAGGTTATCAAAGATTTTTATGGGTTAATTTTACATCTTAGGGGTGATTTAAATAATTTTTTTGGAATTATCTTGATTTTATGATATTTTCACAAAGTCAACAAAATAAACAGTGTAAAAATTGACATTATTGGTATTATAAAATATAAAATAGTTTATTAAACGGTATACAATTAATAAAAAACTAATATTCACCCAAATTTATAGGATATTAACAAATATGTCAAAAATGGAACTTTTTTTTGTCTTTTGACATGTTATGGTATATAAATTAACCTACAAAGTGTAAATAATAAAATATCATAGTAAGATTAAAAAGAGTAAAATAATGGTTAAAAAAAGATAATGTTTAAAAAATATTAAAAACCTTTCTAATTTAAATTTTATGATGGGGATACGATCCAAAATCATCTTATATTTTAAATAAATTAGTTTTTGACAATTATAAAAAGAAAATCAATTTATAATAAATTAATATTTCAAGACATTCCTAAAGAGCCCTCATCTCAATTATAAAAGGGAAACTCCTCCCTCACATCTTCACTTCACTGAGCCTTATAGTTCGGCCATCCCTTCCCCATTTACCTTATCAACTTCCCCAGACAAATTATAGAGGTTATGACCATCTATCAAGACCTAATCTATTTCTCTAAGGGAAGGTTTAGAGGAATAACATCAAAGAAGAGGTAATATCATCTACCAATTCATTAAAACATCTATATTCTTAAACTTCCTCTTCATTAGTTGTATCATTATAAAGTAATAAAATACTTTTCAATCGTATATTTTTATGTTATTATAATTATAAAACAACCATATTCCACCGTCTATCCATCCTCTGAAAAAAGAAATCACCATGCGTGGGTACGTACAGCTTACCATCTCCAGACCATTGTGTAATCAGTTTTTCACCACCATCATACATGGATGGGTTTATTTATGGTAATAAAAATGATGAATGATTTTTATATCATGATTTGGATTTTATAGAAAATTATATAATATTCACTTCCATAACATTTCATAATTATGGGAATGATATAGTCGCTCGTGCATACGTATGACCTACCATCTCCATGATGTGATGTGATTCATTGTACATGACATATTTTAAATAATGATTATATAAATTTAATGAATGAATAAATATGGTATATATTATGTTAATATCATTTTTTAATTATATAACAATGATCTAATAAGTTTAACAAGAACTTATTTGAAAAAACAACCATAAGAACATAAAGAAGATAATACTTGAATAACGAGTTACAATGAAATGTTAATAACAAACAGATGATAATATGATCATATATGATATAATAAATATTTTATAATATTTTATAATAAGTCAATGAAATAATTTAAATCATTATACGCAAGGTTTGGAAACATTCAAAGGACAACATACCTAAGGTAAAGGTTAATTATTCAAAATCATTTTTTATCTGAGATTATTTATTCCTAAGTATTTACTAGGGTATATTTATCATCCACATCCATGTTTTCTAAATATGTAATAAAAAATATTCTTTATATCCATTTTCACTTGATTAAATTTTATTTTAACCATTGGTGAATTTTTACTAAACAGTATGAAAGGAATATTTTGTTGTTTTCTATAGGAGGTACTTTTATAACTTTCCAACAAATTAATAAAGAGAATATTTTTTTAACTTATACAAAATGAAATTATTTTAGTTCATTTATAATTGCTTATTTCCATGGATTCTATTTTAAAATATTTAAAGTATATATTCAATTAAATTAAATTATTTTAAAATTGGGTGGCTTTTTGGGAAAAGAAAACATAGTTGAAGAAGGGAGGATATTTCCCTCAAGAGTTAACTTCAAGTGTTTTTATAAACATTATTTTACATCTAAGATGAATTTTTAAATAAGGATATGTAATATACCAATTATTCATATTGTTTTTTCTTTTAATTATATTTTTGATATCCATTTTTTGTTCTGAGATTTTGTTATGATGGAATGCCATTTAAGAAATTCGTTTTAATTCCTTGGGATATGCTATGATTTATGTTTTTGTGGAACACATAAAAATTATTCAATTATAAGATGGTTGGGACCTTTATCTACATCAATTTAATTGGGTAAATGTGGATTACACATTAGTTATGTATGTTATTCGTGAACCTGATTTCATGTTTGGACCTGGTTTCCAAGTCCATATGATTATGCACATGCCTGATTTCATTTCCTTAATTTAATGAGTGAACCTATTACTATTTATACATGTTCACAAATTCAAATTTTTATGCCATAATTTCAGGTCATATGTTATAGTTATGATCATATATGTTATGATCTTTCATTTTCTTTATAATTCATGTTTTCCATTGGTATGTGCGGCATGATCTTATAATGTTATGATGACATTCTCATAAACTTTATGCTCATGTTTATGTTTACATATTTCCCTTTTTTACCCTTACTGGTCATCTGAGATCACCCCTTTTTATATTTCCTTTCCCAAGGATTTCAATACGGGAAGTAATTAAAAATTTCCAAAAATGAGTTCTAGTTAATAAGGATAAATCAAGAGATTATGTAGTTGTTTTATAAACTAGTTGTTAATGTTTTCCTGTTTTCAACGGCACCAAACTAATACAGTCTATGGGAATATTTTTGTATAATCATTAATTATTCCAAAAAGGTTATGAAATGTACATGTAAGTTAATATTTGGTCTTTACATGATGACCCACACCCAATGTGAAAGTGGGGTTTCACTCTGTAGTTATAGGATTAACACCCAAGATGATGGTGGGTTTCACTCTAAAGGTCGAGGAATCACGCCAGAGTGTGATAGGCTGTTCTAATATGGTCATTGAGGATTAGTTCCCTATATGATAGGGGGTTATTCTAGGTAGGTTGAGCACTTAGATACGACATGTTTTGGGTTCTAATCTATAGATCAAGAACATTTTCCCTAGAGAAATAGGGTGGTTCCAATCTTGTCATTGAGGACCCACACCCTGTACAATAATGGGATTCCACTTGATAAGTAGCCTATGGTGATCCTGCCTGATCAATACTATCATTGGCCAGTTCCTACAAAAGTGTCATTACGGGAACATTTCAAATCATATCTCTAAATCCACAATAGAGGTTACCATCATGTTCTACATAGAAAATCACATAGTATAGGCTACTCATGGACCGAAATACGAGTTCAAATTAACGAGATATGGAAGATTAACATTTTATCAAAAGGAGTGAAGGGGTAAGTGGAGTGTGAGGGTACTGACATGGTGTGTGGTCACACTCCTTTACTTAGCCATGTCCCAGGAGGTACAAAGATCACCCACCATGTAGGGGTACAAGATGTGTTGGGGATATAAATGACATGCCCATACCACTTGTGGTCCTGCCCGTATGCTTAGTCGTGTCTACGTATCCATGATGTGTCTACGTACTTTAGTAAATGGAGTTCCACTTCACAAAAGGTGCCTCCCCTGTGGTCTGGTCATGACCATGTACTCATGAACATGGTGTGTATAACATCCCGCCTTTTTATTACATAACATTTCATTACATTTTACAAATTGAGGATCTTTAATGTCTAGTGTCTCGAAAATCATAAACATAATACATGAAAACAACATAAAAAATTCATCTAATACAGTATTAAAACATCATCATAGGTTCATCATAAGTAAAATTACTACATCTCATAATCTGGATACATACATCAAAGGAACGAGTGAGCAGAAGTCCCATTAATGGTTAAAAAGGGAATCAGTTTACTTGTGATATCAATAAGAACTGGATAAAAAAACCAAAAGACAAGAGAAATGGAAGAAGAGGAATATCATAATAAAAATAACATGAATCATAACATGAATATGAGGCTACAACATATCATTTTATTATTCATGAACATATCACCAAGGTTCATCCACAAGGTTTCATAAAAAAATTACCAAGGTTATTCACCAAGGTATCATGAAACTTGTCATCTAAAGAGATTAAATTTTTACGAAATGAATTGGATTGATGTCAGGGAACAACCTTAATATGTATTTAATTTCATGTTATCATCATAATTAATAATAAAACATTTCATAAATAACCCATAAAGAATAAAATAAATGGGTTTTATTTCAAAATCTTGACGTTTTAAAAGTTCATAAAAATAAGATCATTGTGTCATTTATAACCCTTGTAAAGGGAGTGAGGGCCATATGTAATTCAATTATATAATCAAATATATTATTTTTTTGTAGTTGTGAACACTAATAGAAACAAAATAAGTCTAGGTATTCACAGAAATAAAACAAAATAATTTCTTGAGAGAAAGAGAGAGAAATTTTGTGATGAAATTTCTGCAGCATAACAGCTATATAACATGGTTTTAGAAAATAATAAAAAGAGATGGGACAAGGGTATAACATCAATAAAATAATAATTTTATAGTACAAGTACATAATAAAAATAAATAAGATCATGGTGTGGAAATTTTAATGACATACCACATGAAAAGGAGACATGAAAGGAAAGAGAAAATGTGATTTCTTTTACGAAAATTTGGCAGCCTAACGACGTCGCTTATAATTCAAAAAAAAATATTTTCAGGAGAGTGGAAAGGGTATCTAATGAATTTTAAATTTAATGGATAGTATTAAAGATATATAATAACATACCGTCACAAAATAATATGGAAACTAGAAGACATAACATAAAAAATCCTGACTAACAGAGGAGGGGAAAAGGTTTCCTTACCTTGAAGAGTGACTTCGAATGCTCGAAGGATGGGACCTTGGGGGATTATGGGAACATTGGAAGGACCCATTGGGAGTTCAAGATACCCGAACATAGTTGAGGAGGATTTTTGAATGAATGTAATGAGGGAATGCCTTGGTATTTATAGCAAAAGTGAGGGAATATTTTATTAATTTCCAAGGGACACCTCATCAGTGGTATTAGAAATACCAAGGGAATTCCCATGGTATTATCCACTTGGGAAACCTCACAAAATATCTTAGTATTCAAGTGTCTAAAAGATTTATTACATCATTATTACATCGCTAATGATGTCATTAATCACACCGAAACTCCAAAATGTATTTTTACTATTCACCAAAAAATAAAACATTTTATAAAACTATCATAAATTCAACCTCAGATAATATAGAAGACTAAATTAAAAAATTAAATCCATTTTATGTAAATAGTTTTCTATATATTTTTAATTTATTTTTTAAATAAAATCATTATTTATTAAAAAATCAACTCTAAAACTATAATATGTGTTGTAACACCTTGAAAATGTAATTATGGTCCCATAAAATTATCATATAACCATAAGATAATAATGTAACAATTTATGATTACATTTTATGAAAATAAATTTCCATTTTAATTTATTAAATTATTTATAAAATTTTAAATAAAATATTTATGACAAAACATGAACAAAAACTTATACTATGATCATTTTTTCACTTTTAATATGTCTTGATTTTTTTATAAATTCATGGGTGAAGTTTCTATTTTTTGTAAAATTTTCTATTTATTACACTTCATTACAATTCATAAGGCTAATATTACTATTTATACTTTACTATTCAATAAAAATTATGTTAATCTAATTAGACTCCAAATTTCATACTAAACACAACTGAAGAAAACCTTATTTTGAAAATCATTTCACATTATTAATTATTTAATGTTTACATAAATATTATAAAACACCCTTTCCAAAATTTATCAATAATATTCATCCTATAATTATCCGCACATTTAAAAATATCAATTTTTACCGTAATAAGAAAAAAAAATTATTTATGACAAGGGATTAAAAAAATTATCTCATGCCTCAATGAATTTTCCCTTACAACACCAGCATAGGACCTAAGTGCAAGGTGTGCTATGGTGATAGAATCTTGGGATAGCTTGGACAACATTGCCCGAGTAATGATTTCTATCAGCTTGAACTTCTCCCTTAGGTATTTCCGTTCAAGTTTCACAAGTTGAAGCTTAGCTTGGACATGATCTAAAGCAAAGCCCAAAGATGCTACCTCCTTCCCAAGCTCAGACAGATGGGATTTGTACGGACCGAGTCTACTGGATGAGGCCATCAACTGTTCTTTCTATATTAATTAACCAATATCACTTATATTTATAATAAATACTTGTAACTTTAATTATTTATATTCCAATGGTCATATTGACTAATGGAAATATAACAATCTAAACCCAATAATATCATTTAATTATACTCACCTCATTAATTAAAGGATATAGTTTTGTTGTGTATAAAATAAAAAAACACAGAAATTTAGGAAAAAAAAAGTTATTAAGAAGTTCGGATCGTTACATTATTCCCCCTTATAAAATTTCATTCCCAAAATTTTAACTCATACCCTAAGAAGAGAAATGGTGTTGGTACTTTGGCCACATAGAATCCTCTAGTTCCCACATAGCTTCTTCACATATGTGGTTCTTCCACAAAACCTTAACAAGGTGGGTTGTCTTTTTGCGTAGAAACCTGTCTCTAAAATCCAAGATCTCTACTGACTACTCCTCATTAGAGAGGTCATGTTCTAGTTGTACCACCTCGGGATTTAGTACATGTGAAGGGTTAGGTATGTACTTCTTCAAAAGAGATACGTGTACAACATCAGGAACTTCTTCTAGATTTGGAGGGAATGTAAGACAATAGGCCACTATTCCTCTGTAGTCAATGATTTCATAGGGGCCAATGTACGTAGGTTTGAGGTTACCTTTCATCCCAAACCTCGTGACTCTCTTACAAGGCGAAATTCGAAGAAATAACTTGTCACCTACTTTTAACTACATGTCCCTTCGATGGTTAAAGCATAACACTTTTGCCGACTCTGAGCAGCCTTATTGTGTTGCTGGATGGAGTGGAATTTTTATGTCATCTCTTGCACATGATTAGGCCCAAGAAGCATTCTCTCACAGCTTCATCCAAACTAGTAGTTCTACATCACATCCAATATGGAGCTTTATGGGTTCCCATGTGAATGCTCAAGTGTAATCTATTTTTGTAAGAGAACTCAATTAAAGGGAGATGTGGATCCCATATTCCTTTAAATTCCATTGAGCATGTTCTCACCATGTCCTCAAGGGTTTCAATATTCATTTAAGATTGTCCATTATTTTTGGGGTGATTAGACATACAGAAATTGAACTCATTTATCAGAGATTGTTGAATAATTCTCCAGAATTTTTATGTGAATATTGGGTCACGATCAGATACGATAGAAAGTAGAACATAATGCAACCTTAACAGATCTTTCACATAAATCCTAGAAAGTTGATCAAGAGATAAATATTCCCTAATGGAATTTAAATGGACAGTCTTGGTGAGATGTTCTACAATAACCCTTATCACATTGTTTCCATTAAAAGTGCTCAGGAAACCAGTGACGAAGTCCACAGTGATATTGTACCCCTTCTATGTTGATATGGGTAGTTGTTGCAATAACCCTTTGGGTAGTTTTCACTCTACCATAAATTTCGGACAAACTATGCACCTTGGAGTGTAGTAAAAAATCTCCCATTTCATATTATCCAACCAATAATGATCATGAAGGTCTGTATACATTTTTATGCTTCTGGGATTTATAGAGAAAGTAGATCTATGAACTCCATTCATTAGATCCTTCTTTATTTATGGAATAGATGGAACACATAGTATTGTATGAAATTTTAGTACACCTTCTTGATCAATATTGATCTCAAGAAACATCCCATCCTTCACAGCCTCAAACTTACTATGTAACAAAGGATATCTGTTCTGTGCATTCTTGATCTCCTCCAGTAATGAGGTTTGGAAAATCCTTTGGGTTAGGGTTTATGATGTTACTTACCTTATAATTCCCATGTATATATTTAATATGTCATTGATCAATGGATCTATTTAAATCCTCATCATGGAAAGAATAATTGGGTCTTTCCTTCTTAATGCATCAGTGACATTGTCTGATCTTCTGGGATGATAATGAATTGAACAATCACAGTCTTTGAGAAGTTCCAACCATCTCCTTTGTATCATGTTCAGTTTCATTTGTGTGAAAATATAATCCAAACTTTGATGGTCTGTGTATATATGAAATTTTCCCCATAGAGATAGTGCCTCCATATCATCAGAGCAAAAACAACTACAACTAGCTCCAGATCATGCATAAGATTTTTCCAATCATGAGTCTTCAACTATCAATATGAATAATCAATGACTTTGTCATATTTGATGAGGACCCTCCCAAGTCCTTTTAGAGATGAATTGATAAAAATAATAAATCCTTCTCCACTTGAGGGTAGAGTTAACATGGGTGCAATAACCAATATCTTTTTCATCTCATGGAAACTTTCCTCACACTCATTTGTCCAGATGAACTTCACCCCATTTCGAGTTTACATGGTAAATGGATTAGAATTTAATGAAATGTTTTTCACACGCCTCCTATAATATCCTAGTAAACAAAGGAAACTAAGAATCTTAGATATTATTGTAGGCTCCGGACACACCTCTACAACTTTTTTCTTTTAAGGGTCAACTATGATTCTGTCATTGGTAACAATGTGCCCCAATAAAAAAACTTGTTTTAACCAGAATTTACATTTTTTGAACTTCCCAAAAAGCCTCTCCTTCTATATAGTTTTCAAAATAACCCTTAGATGATCCTCATGATCCTCGCGAATTTTGGAATATATCAGAATATCATCAATAAAAACTACCACAATGTTATCAAGGTAGTACTTAAGGACTCTATTCATCAAATCCTTAAAAATTTCAGGTGAAATAGTCAGTCTAAAGGGCATAACATCAAACACATAATACCCATATATTGATCATAAGGCAGTTTTTCGAATATTTTCTTTCTTTACCCTCAATTGATGATACCCAGAACTAAGATCAATCATTGAGAATAATTGAGCCCCAATAAGTTGGTCAAATAAGTCATCAATTATTGGAAGAGTGTATTTTTTATTCACTATGATCCCATTTATTTCTCTACAATCAATGCATAGACACATTGATTCATTCCTCTTCTTCAAAAAGAGAACATGTGATCCCCAAGGAGACACACTCGGTCGGATAAAACCCTTATCCAATGGATCTTGGAGTTGTTTCTATAATTACTCCAGCTCTACATTTTCCATCCAATAAGTGGTCTTGAATATTAGATGAGATCTAGGTGCGATTTCAATTTAGAACTCCACCACTCTTTTGGGGGAGGTCCTGGTAACTCCTCAAGAAATACGTCAACATATTCTTGGACTATGGGAAAATTTTCCATCCACAAAATTTCATTTATTTCTTCTTCTTCACCAATAAAATCCATAAATAATGATATAGGGGGATATTCTAGACAAAGATAAGTTTGAGATATCTCTACTTGGAAGATAGATATATGTTTTTCATTCAAGACTACTGATATATCCTTGCTTCTACAATAGATCTTAGCATTATACATTAAGATCCAGTCCATCACTAGTATAATGTCAAATTCCAGCATGGGAATGACTACTAGATTTTTTATAATGTTGTTCTCACTAATTTAAATACAAGAGTATATAAATAATGACAATGCTTGGATAATCTCATCACGAGTCTTGACTAATAACTCTACTTTTAGAAAATCCTAAGTTGATTCTAAATTCTTTGTAATCAAAGAGGAAATAAAGGAATGCATAGAACCAGATTCAAACAAATTACTTGCTATCATTGAAGGAAAAACGATATTACCTTCCACCACATCATTTGGTAAATCAAGTTCAGTAGTAGTGATTGTAATGGTACAACCATGTTCCCTTGGCTATTGTTGATGTTGACGGTGATTCCCCTCCCCTGCACTCAGATTTGGACAGTGATTAGAAAAGTGCCCAAGCTGTCCACATTTATTGAATTGGACAACAGGTAGGGCATGAAGCATCTTCACCTTGTCTTTAGTGTTAGTAAGATGTGTCTTCACCACAGTAGTATAATTCCATGTGATATAGACATGTCTTCCACACTTGTAGCACTTCCCACTCCCGAAAAGTCATTTCCCTAAATACTTCTTCCCACATTTATTACACATGGTACATTGCACTTTATTGAATCCTCTTCCATAATTGAAGCTCCGACCTAATCTTGTATCGATTGATATATTCTTGTCATTTTATTTATGATACCTCTGTATCTCACCACACTCTTGTTCGACTTTCATCACAGTCTACACTATTTCCTCATAGCTTTCATAGTCTCGGTTAGCTAGATTCTTCTGTCGATGAGGTATTAGTCAACCAAATAATCTATCTACCTTCCCACTAGAATCCATGAAAAATATTAAGGTATAATGGGAGATTCTAGTGATTTTCAGCTCATAGATTCCCACATATTCATTCTCTTTTTTCTTCATCTCGAGAAACTCTTTATCTATTCTTGTTCTCATGGAACAAGGGGAATAATTACTAAAAAAGATCCCTATGAACTCTTCCCACTCCATAGCTTCAACCTCCACTCTTGGCCACATGTTTTTAATCAGTTATCACCACTAATCATCTTCTCCCTCTAAGGTATAGACAACCAAGGTGATCATCACATGCTTTGAACAGCGGAGCACAAAAAATATCTTCTCTATAGAGCCGATCCACTTTTCAATAATCAATGGGTCGGTCAATCCACTAATGGTTGGTTATATTTGAATCATAAAAGATTCAAATTTTTTTTTTCTCTTTGCGGTGAGATTGATCTCTCAAATCAATTCAATCTATTTACCATAACTTGAGTCAGCTGGTTCATCATTCAAACGAAATTTTCAATTCTGGCTTCCAATAGATTGTCATCTGCGCATTGTCTATTGCGTTCATCATTTTCATGGTTCCTCCTATTTCCAACCATTTTATAAAAGGATAGAACCATATTGAGAAACGTATTTCATTTACGAGTTTTTAAACTAGAAAGGATTTTATGTCTTAATCATCATCTTTAAACAATTACATTTCCCTATATATCCTTCACAATCATTCATAAAAAACTTATGATTAAACAAACATATCCCCCAGGGCTTTCAAACTAGAAGTTCAGCATGGACCGTTTTCATGTACAAAGATTCCCCGGGTCAAGACCGAAACTCCTTGTCAGAGTTTTCACTACTAGGTACATCTGTTCCAGAGCCACATCCATGTTTCATATCCAGACATGGATTTATTTGTTCGGAAACCACTTACTTAATATTTCATCAAAAATCCAGTAATTTTTCATATATTTAAACATTTGTATAGGTTTCATCTTAATTTTTTTATATCCTAATTTCCCTAAATAACTAATCTATCCTTTAATACCAACTATGGAATCTCACCTTTTCATTACATTGCTTTTCATTACATTTTTCAAACAGATGATCTTTAAATTCTAGTGTCTTGGAAATCAAGAATATAATAAATGAAAGAAACATAAAACATTATTCTAATACACTTTTAAGGCTTCATTATAGGTTCATACTATGTAAAATTACTATATATCATATTTTGGAGACATACGTCAAAGGAAAGGGTGAGCAGAAGGCCCAGTAATGGTAAACAAGGGAATCAGTTTACTTGTGATATCAATAAGAACTTGAAAAATACATAAAGACATGTGAAATGGAAGAAGAGGCATATCATAATAAAAAGAACATGAATAATAACTTTAATATTTGGCTACAAAATATCATTTTTATATTCATGAACATATCCCCCAGGATCATCCCAATGATGTCGTAAAAAATTACCAAGGTTATTCACTAAGGTATCATGAAACTTGCCATCTCTAGAGATTAAATTCATTACAAAATACATTGGAGGGATATTAGGGTGTAACCTTAATATGTATTTAATATCATAGGATCCACATATATAATAATCAAACAATTCATAAATAACCCAAAGATAATAAAAGAAATGTGTTTCATTTCCAAATCCTGACATTTTTTGAAGTTCTTAAAAATAAAATCATTATGACATTTACAACGCATGAAAAGGGGGTAAAGTTTATTTGTATGTAAATTCTAGAATCATATATATCATTTTTTTATTTATGAACACCCATAAAAACGAAATTGGTCTGGGTAATCACATAAATAAAACAAGATAATTTCTTGAGAGAAAGAGAGAGAAATTTTGAGACGAAATTTCTACAGCGTAATGACTATATATCATGGTTTTAGAAAAAAATAAAAATAGAGGAGACAAAGGTCTCCCATAAATAAATTAATAATTTTATATTATAGGTAATGAAAAAATAAATAATATCATGTTGTGGGCATTTGAATGAAATACCACAAAAAAAGGAATCTTGAAAGGAAAGAGAAATTGTGATTTCTTGTACGAAAAGTCGACAGCTTAACAACATCACATATAAATCAGAAAATTAAGTTGATGAGAGAGGAAATAGTCTCTCATAAGTTGGAAATTAAATGGACTGTAATAATTATATATAATAACATAACCTCTCATAATAAGATGAAAACTAGAAGACATAACATAAAAGAAATCATGACTAACTGAGGAGGGTGTATGGTTCCCTTACGTTGAAAAGTGTCTTAGAAAGATCGAAGGTTGGGACCTTGGGGGATTGAGGGAACCTTGGACACACTACTTGGGAGTAAAAGGGACTAGAGCATAGTTTATATTGATTTTGTAATGAAAGGAACGAGGTAATGGCTTGGTATTTATAGCAAAAGTGAGGGAATATTTTATTAATTTGCAAGGGACATCTCATCTGTGGTATTTGAAAAACCATGGGCTTTCAATGGTATTTTCCCATGGTATTGTCTACATGGGACACCTCATAAAAAATATTAAAATTAACATGTAGACCAGATTTATTACATCATTATTGCATCATTAATGATTTCATTAATCACACTGTAACTCAAAACTGAATTTTTACTATTCACCAAAAAACAAATCATTTTATAAAAATATCATAAATTCACCGTAACTTAATATCAATTCTCTGAACTCAAAAATTAATTCTATTTTATGTCAATAATTTTCCAAATATTTTAAATTTAATTTTTAAATAAAATCAATATTTATTAAAAAAACAACTCTAAAACCATAACATGTTTTGTAATACCTTGAAAAAGTATTCAAGGTCTCATAAAATTATTGTATAACCAGAATACAATAAAGTAACAATTTATGATTACATTTTAAGATAATAAATTTCCATTTTCAATTATTAAATTAATTATAATGTTTTAAATAAAATATTTATGACATTAAAAATACCAAAACTTATACTATTATCGTTTTTTCACTTTTAAGATGTCTACATTGTATTTATACATTCATGGGTGAAGTTTCTATTTTTTGGACAATTTACTATTCATTACTATTCATAAGGGTAATATTACTATTCATACATTACTATTCAAAAAAATTATGTTGATCGTGTTAGTCTTTAAATTTCTTACTGATCACAACGGTAGAAGACCATTTTTTTGAAAATCATTTCACATTTTTAATTATTTAATGTTAAAATAAATATTTTAAAATACCTTTTTTCTAAAATTCATTAATAAAATTCATCCTATATTTATCCGGACATTTTAAAATCACAAATTTTACCATAACAAGAAATAAAAATTTTATTTATTCCAAGAGATTACAAAATGTATCTATGGTCTCATTACAAATCCCCTTATAACACCTGCAAATGACCAATGTGTAAGGTGTGCTTTGGTGATTGAATCTTGGGGCGCTTGGAAAACATTGCCAGAGTGGTGATTTCTATCTTCTAAGACTTCTCCATTAGGAAATTATGTTCAAGATTCATATGTTGAAACTCATATTGGGCTTGGTCTAGAGAAAATTCCAGAGATGATACCTTCTTCCCAAGATCGGACAGATTGGCTTCATATGGCCAGAGTCTACTGGATGAGGCCATAAACTATTATTTTTGTATGAATTAACCAAGATCACTTGTATTTATAAATAATAATTGTAACATTATGATTTTAGTTTCCAATATTCATATTGACCAATGATCATATAACAATCAAAACCCAATGATCTCATTTAATTATACTCACCTAATTAATTAAAGGATATAGTTTTATCGAGTATAAAATAATATCACATAAAAATTTAGAAAAAAAATATAATTATAAAGCTTGTGTCGTTACAACGTGTTCCTAGACTTATGATCCATCACACAGATCATCCACACATGGATGGGAGTACAAGACATGTATGTAGTCTACAAGTCATTCCGTCCTTATAATACCCCAAAACCCTAGCCTACACAACCGAGGGAATATAAACCACATGTTCATCACTGTACACAATGGTTAGTCGGGTTTTTCCTAGATTCTTATATCCATGTCCCATGCATTGAATCTAGACATTTTATAGTATATCTCACCACCTTTCCACTTGAGGTTAGAGGATATAGTTTGTATCCATCATTTCTTGAAATCCATTGGCTGGAAATCAACTATATCATTCCTCGAAGTTGTCACCATACATAGCGCATGCCTCCACATCATTCATCATTGAATATTTGATCTCTAATAATAAAAATAGTCATCCTTGATTAGAAAATATCCCAGATCTGTCCTTGATTCATTGATCCTTCCCTTTTACATCATTTATCGGGATTTCGGGGTTCCAATTGGGCTCGGTCACACCCAATAACATCAAACTGGGATTGTGGGGTCCAAATGGTGAATAATGTGAAAAAATTGAGGGGGGAAGGCACAAGAAAAAAATATATAATATTTTCTCCATGAATTCTTGGGGAAAAACATGAATGGGGATAACCTAGGTTTAAAACCAACATATAAATAATTAAATCGATACATAGGAGAATCCCATGGATTTGTAATTTGTGTAGATCAATAGAGGGGATTTATCTGCTCAATTAATTAAATAAAAAATGGTGTAAACAAAAAATTGAGGAGTCTTTCCTATAGATCATATCATTATTCCTCAAAGAACACACCCAATAATGATTGAAGGAAGTCATTTCATTCTCTGAGTCCTGATATGATCAGATCCAGATTTTTTCCATCATTCGGTATGATCCACCAATAGAAGGATGGATGATAAGATCTCAATGATCCAAGGATTATGAGTCTAACCCTAGTAAATTATCCATGGTGATACATTTGTAAGGAAAAAACATTTAGGCCATATGGATTAACAAATTAATTTAAATAAATAATTAATTAGTTAAGCTTACCACCAAATGGATTGATGTCCAAACACACTGTGACAACCTATTTTAGGTTGTTACTAGGGTAAAAAACACATTCCAAACTCAACTGTGGTCTCATATTTCTTATATGAGCTACCATATAAGAGTTATCAATTTTTTTAAGAAACTATACTTGTGAAATCTAAAATTTATTTAATATTCTTATAAAATTAATTATATGCACCCGGGGCCTATGAATCATATTTCATCTCAGTGCATGTCTCCAAAAATATATATATATATATATATTTTAGAGTCTTACAAGTAAAAAATAGATTCTCTACATTATTCCCACCTTCACGTTATTTGAATTATAAAAGAAAAACTAAACAAAAAAACCTAGATATTGAGCCCACATCTAGCTCTATCGCTCCCTGGAGCTCTCTTATATATTCCCAGGCTACCACAACATGTTAACTAGGGGCATGGTCCATCCAATCTGGTTCCTCTCCTATCGATATTCTATCACCACCAGGTGATCCATAATTGTGGTTCCGTCATTGATGCCTATATCAACCTATTTGAAAACATGAATGTATCTCCTCAACTATGACACATGGAAGAAGTTTTTCACCCACTCCTACTGTGCGGGTTGGGTACGGTGGTAAGAGACATCACCAACCCTCTAGACAATCTTGAATGGACCGATGAACCTCGATGATGGCTTTCCTCCCCGCCCAATCCTCCACAATCCTCATCACGGGGAGACTCCTAAGAAAATGTGCTCTCCCAACTTGAACTCCAAGGTCTTACGAAGATGATCCTACTAATAATTTCTCCTACAATGAACCATCCTCATCCACTCACAGATGACATGTACCTTCTCTGTCTTCACTTAGTCCAACTCTGGACCCACAAGAGATGCCTCGAAAATATATATCAAGCACAAGGGTGACCTATAAGGTCTCATGTATAGGGATTCAAAAGGATCCATATCAATATTAGAGTAATAGAATCCATTGTACAGAAACTATACTAAGTTCAAGTGAACCTACCAACTCTTGATGAAGTCTAAAATGCAATCCATCAATAGATACTTCAACACATAAATAGTGTACTTGGTTTGAACATCTTTTTGTGGGTGAAAAGATATATTCATCGTCATTTGGGTTCTAAATTCCTCCTATAGGCCTCTCAACAATCATGATGTAAATAAAAAAAATCACATTTGGATATAATCATTTAGGGCACCCCATTAAGGTAAACAATCTCCCATATATACTACTACCCCAAAATCTCAACAAAAATATACTCCCTAATTGTAAGGACGCGTGCCGAATTAGTGGGTCCTTCAGCTATCACCGAGATGGAATCCTGGATCTTTTTTTACAAGGAATAACTATCACGATGTCCATGAATTCTCCATCCCACTTCCACAATGGGATCTTAAGGGGATTTAATAATCTTTTAGGTACTTGGTGCCTAGCCTTCATAAACGGATATGTGAGGCACCAAGAGATGAACTCAAAAACAATCTATATCAAGCCAAACAACTACAATTTCCCATAATGTTATCATTAAATCTTCCCCACACTAGGATGTATAGATTGGGGAGAACCATGAAACACTTGAATCTCTTCCTCCAACATCATGACTAGGGTCAATAGTAGTCCCTAGAAAAGGATGACGTGATTCCCCCATTTTGAATTTCAATTTTCTGAATACCATATAGATATATAGTATTGTAATACATCAAAATTAATGTTTCCTAGATGGGACTCTCTCACACGCTCGAGAAGCAGAGTAGTCAACACCATATACTTAAAAAAAACTGTACGCTCTTCCTCCCATTGGGTCAGGTGTAGGGAGACCCAGTACTCTAAAGCTTCCCACACCAAGCTAGCCTAGGACATACAAATAAGTTAATATAATACTATAATTCCTTTACCTAGAGTATATACTCTTTCTAAGTCATAGTATTATAAGAACTCCAACCAGTGCCAATGGATCAGGTATAAGTCTCTTTTTATGAAGACGTACGTGAGACTTTAAGAGACTAAGTAAACCATGAAGGATTCCCCTAGAAGGTAGTCCATCCACATCATTAGGGAGAAGACTACTAATACAAAATTTATGTCATGAGTCTCACTGTTCTTCTCATGGGGTCTCAACTTCCTTAACCCAAATGAAATAACTACCTATCACTGAATCAACATGCAATAGACACCCTCTTCCAAGGCATTACAATACACTACTACTCCACACCCTCCTCCGATAATCTCATCACAGGATCATTCATCACCCTCAGCCTCAACTCCTCAAAGGCCCTATGAAACTTCTCAGTCCATGTAAACAACCACCCATTCCATGTCAGGGTGGTCAATGGGGCTATAATTATAGATAATTAATCCATATTCCTCTTTTAGTACCCTTGTATGCTAAGAAAACTCCAGAAATTTAACACTCTTTTGGGTGGCTCCCATGAATGTACTACATCAATCTTCATTGGGTCTATGGTTAAAAAATGATTAGAAATGAAATTCCCTAGACAGTGAACCTTGTGAATCAAGAACTGAAACATTTAAATATTCCCATAAAGTTTGTTCTATCAATGAAAATATAGAACAAAACTAAAGGGATCTCTCTGTTCCTCCTATTATGTAGAGTAGATGAGTATGTCATCAATGAAAACAACCACAAACTGTTCTATGTTTGTCAAGATGACCTGGTTCATCAAATCCATAAACATGTCACGGTAATTAGTTATAAAAAAAGGGAATTAAAAGGAAATCACAGTCTCTATAGCGCCATACAAATTCCATATTTGGAATATCATCCTTGAGAACACTAAAGTGTGATATCCATACATGATATTGATCTTTGAGAACCATGTCATGACTCACAAACTTTTGAATAGGTCATCAATATGTGAAAGAGTTTGATTTTTTTATCATGGCCTAGTATAGGCAACAGTAATCCATGAAATGGCAGAAGATATGGTCCTTCTGTTTCATGAACGACACTAGAGATGCCTAGGAGAAACATTGTGTTTGATGAAATGCTTCTCTCAATGGTCCTATAATTGAAAATGTATCTCCCAAAGCTCAGTATGGGCCATCCGATATTCCACAATAGACTTTAGAGTGGTCTAGAGAAGCATGTTGCTGAAAAATTCCATATCAGGTGAAAATTTAGTCCCAGAACTTCCTCGGGGAAGACATCCATGAAATCCTCCATGAATTATTGAATCCAGATTCCTGAAGATCCTTCTACACCAAGGCCTGTACTCTCCGACTGATGGGTGATAGGATATACCCTCTTGCTCATAAAACCCACCCATCCTTCTCTGTGATCAATATCACCAGAAAAAGTGAATCACATCTCATCAGTGTGAAGAAATATGACTCATGTACAGAGAGAATAAATCTAGGATCAGACCATAGATAGACAATCTATACGCAAGATGATGTCTTAGGGTTTCATTATGATGACCAAATGGTACCACATAAAGGACTCTCCACCAAGTGATATCTCAATCTACAAGAAGATAAAATATTTTAAAGAAGTGTTTCTTGTAGGATATTCATGATGAAGCTTCTAGGAATGTGCCTCAACTGGGAGTTCAATCTCTCACACTAAGAGAATAGAGATATAAGAATGATTAGAACCTATGCATACTAAAACTGAATCAATATTAGAATAGAAATTGAACATACCTCTAATATTCTCATGCTTCATGAGGTCATAAGCCTATTAATCCTAATGATTTCCACAAACCCAACCCCCAGCTCCCTGAGCCTAATGTGGGAGACCTGGTGGTGGAGGTGGAAGGATCTTATAGCATCGTCCACCACCAACATCTCTTCCTAATACAATGACAGCTCTTCTTCCATGAGGTCCTTCCCACCATATCTTGGGAGATCCTTGATCATCACGATTCCCCTTCCATGGAGGTTAATGAGCTATTATATTTCACTCCTCGACATGTTTGGTTGGGAAGTCTCATCCTATGTGACCTCACTCGTCACAAGAAAATCACTTCCCATATGTAGTCTTCCTTTACCCTATACACTAATCCTAACCTCATGCCTATGTCTAATCATGGTGAGGACTACTACATCAACATCCTGTCATTCAGTGCCTTCTAGACGATACAAATGACTCAATCCCATGAGACCCACTACTATCTCCATCTGTCTGGAGTCCCTCTGATAGAAAGATCTCTTCCACTAGTTCCCACTCTGACAGCTCAACATAGGTGGGGATACACAAGGTCACAATACTAGAGTGGATCTATTTATAGAGTCCCAACTCAAACTTCCTTTATTAGAATTAGAAATCCCAAATAATATCAAGGGAGTACTGTGTACGTTCTATAAACCTCAATTCATACTCATCCACTACCATCCCTGTCTATTGTAGCTCAAGAATCTCTTGAATTTTAATTGAGCACAAAAAGAAGGGTTAGTACTTATCCTGGAACATCAACTATAGGTTGGTCCATGTGAGTGTCTAATTATCATTCATCTAGGTAAAAAACAACTCAAATAGTTTCTAGCTGCTCTATGGAAAATTATATCTTCAAGTGTGACCACTTGATCCATCGGTGTCCAGATGATCCTAAAAACATGGACCACCAAATCTAGCCTATCCTATACTACCTATGTATCTGGATAATAGTGGATCATTGGAGGCCTACAGGACTGGAACATGAGGAGCACTCTAAGGCTATGAACAACCTTAAATTTCTCTACTAGGATGATCTACCTCTCTAATGGTAGATGTTGTACTACCAACCCACATGGAAGAAGAATATCATTAGATGGACCCGGAACCGAGGCCCCATTAGACATCAGATCATCATCATGACCCGAAACTAGTATTCTAGATGGATTTCATTGTGAAGGCACCATAAAATTTAATCAAGACACATCACAGTCAGAGAAGAATATATATATATATATATAAATGGTGAGATTAATTAATAATAAAATTCAAAGACTCACTATTATATGATATATGTACCATTGATCTCGACAACCAATGTATCGTTATTTCACGTAGCCAAGAAGGTAATGAAGGACTTAGTGAATAGATATGTCAGCCGCCGACACCAACACTAGATTCCCTGACAAGAGATTTTCACTTGAGACACTCTGATATTGTTTTCCTAATCCCATCCAAATCCTTATATGAGTAGTACTCCAAACATCATCCTAAGGATGAAACCACATTTGATACCAATATTTCATGACCCAACCAAAGACAAGGCTCAAGCCACAACTACCCCAATCCCACCCTTATAGGCTAGGGGTTGGTGAACAACACCGAAGGCATAACTAAACACGAGGAGGCCTTTTCCTAAGTACATGAATGAACACACACAACCATCTCAATGCATACATGCATAAGATGTAAAATTAAGAGATAAAAACATTAGGGAAACAAATATGCAGGTAAAACATCTAGACATTACAAGATTATGATCTTGAAATCTGAAAATAAAAAGGAAAAAATATACACCCAACCAAAAAAAAGGCCCCAACCTAAAAAAACATGAATGAAAAATTCTAAGAGATCCCATATCCGGATCTATAAGCTATGACCACCATAAGAGGTCCAATGTATAAGGTATCCCTAAGCTCCCCTCTTGTCATGACTGACATGTTCGTAATCTTCCTAATAGATGACACATGTGGGAAAATCCCTTGTTGGGGTGAGTATATACAGGCGCAGTAGGATTCCCCAAAACATGAGGGGGGAAGTGTTAAGAGATAAAATAGGAGTATAAACACATTAGGAAGTAAATAATATGTAGTGAAAGTGAACAACTCGACCCAAAACAAGAGAGGGAGTAACCTCGCCCAAGCATAGGGTGATCAACACAATTATTAGATGAAGTACACATATTGTTTTTTCCACCCATAGTAGGAGTGTAAAATGATCCAATCATAATAAACTAAACATGGATACCACTTGAGAAAACCCTTTGAATCTTTACATGTACTGGAAAGCGAGTAACCAAATCTAAATGGATGGATAAAGATGTATATATATGATCAATCAAAAGAATACAAAAAGAAAGAGTAAGGTATCCCTATCTCATAGCTCAGCATAGTCAGAAGAGTCACCATTATTTCCAAAAATCATTCAATAATTACTAACATCTCATGTGTTTTATTAGAATTATCCTTCCATGTAAAACCATGAATTGTCACAGTGCCACACAGTTGAGGGTGAAAAACCTTTAAATAGAGGATTTGTTCCCTAGTACGCCAGGGGGTTCCACTATATATGTATCTGTAGAGGACTGATTCCCATGATGATGGGGGCGGGGGGGTCCACTCTAGTGTGATGAGGACACACACCCTATCAGATAGTGGGGTTCCACTCTATATGTAGTGGTAGAGGATCTGTACCCTGATGTGTTTGGGGGGGGGGTCAACTCTAATGACATGATTACCCATTACATACCCTATTGGGGGTTCCACTCAGTAGGTTGAGAACCCATTCCCAAAATAATGTGGGGTTCCACTCTATAGGTCGAGGACCCATGCACTAGTGTGACATGGGGGTTCCACTATGGTCATCGAGGACCTACACCCTATATGATAGGGAATTCCACTCAGTAGGTTGAGGACCCGCACCCAAACAGATAAGGGGTTCCACTGTAATGATTTATGACCCATTCAATTATGTGAGAGCGGGATTCCACTCTAGTCATTTCCCGCCCACCCCCTATACAATCGGGGGACCAACATGGTATGTAGACTATGGAGATCTTCCTTGAACATTAATGTCATCGTGCTTCACCTCTAATTAGATCCATGCCTGGAACATTTCACATCACATTTACAAAGCCACAATAGAGTGAACCATCATATTCTATGTAGAAGAAAGCTGAAGATAGTCTACTCAAGGGAAAAAATCCACGTTCAAACAAAATATATATGAAATATTAAAATTTCCTTAAATGGATCCAAGGGATACATAACAAGTGAGGGGAACGACACGACGTGTTGTCCCTCTACTTCACAAGGCAATGTCCCTATATGTACATGGATAATCAACCGTGTAGGGATACCCAATGTGTAGGAGATATACACTACATTCTCATACCACTTGTGGTTCCACACGTGTTCTTGGTCATGTACATGTGCTACGTCCCATGGCTGGTCGTGTGCTCTGTCACATGGCTCGTCCACATAGGGAAGGGAGCACATGTTGAGTAAGAGGCCTATATGACATCCCATCCTTATAAGAAACCGAAACCCTAGCCACTGCATCCAAGGGGACACACAACATGTGTTCATCACTATATATGGTGTGTATTTAGGTTTCTAACAGATTCTTAGATCCATCACGCACTTCGAATGTTTTCATTTCTCGATAGATCTCACCTTGTTTCTACATGAGATTAGTGGAATCAGTCTTGAGACATCATTTTTGTCCATCCATTGGCTAGAAATAAATTTAATCATTCCTTAGAGGTTCCTCTGTATGCAACGCATGCCTTGACATCATTCATAATTGAATATTTGATCTATAATTATCAAAACAACCATCCTAGACCCTAAAATGACCCCAGATGATTCCTTGATTCATTGATTCATCTCTTGTATGTTGTGTTTTTCTGAGTTAGAGAGTTCGATTGGGCTCAGTACCATCAAACAACATGGAACTGGGACAACAAGGTCCAAACAGTGAAGAATGTGAAGAAATTGAGAGAGTAAGTCACAAGAACAAAACACTAAATATCGTTTCCAATAATTCTTCGACAAAAATAAAAAATAAAGATAACCAAGGTTAAAAAACCAATTAACAAAAAATAAAATTAAGACATAGGATCATGCCAAGGATTTGAAATTGGAACAAATTAATAGAGAGGATTGATTTTGTCAATAAATTTAATAAAAAACGTTGTAACCAAAAAATTGAATATTCATACCTGGATATTAAATTGTTCTTCACTGTATAATTTTCCAAACTATGATTGAAGGAATTCATTGTGTTAATTATGTTCTGATCAGATCTATTCCAGAGTTTTGTTTTCGTCCGATATGATTAACTAACAGAAGGAGGAAGGAGAAGCTCTTGACAATACTTGGACTATGTGTCTAACACTGGGCAATTACCTATGGTGATGATTTTTAAAGGTAACCCATTTAGGAAAAAATGATTAATTAATTAATTTAATTAATTACTTTATCAACTGAACATACTACCAATGGGTATGATATCCGAACACCTCGCATAGCCCTATTTTAGGACACACATAGGGTAAGAAATGCATTCTAGACTCAACCATGGTCTCATATTTATGATTCTAACATTAAATTAAGTTATATAAAATTTTCTTTAAGATACTACACATGAGAAATATGAAATTTATATAATATTTTTATAAATTTAAATTTGGGAAAATCGGGCCTTGGAATTTCACGCTGTCTCAGCACTTGGATCTGGAAATATTTAAGTATTTCAAAGAAAAAATTGGGTCTTTAAAAAATTATTCTGGAAGGTGAATTATTATTTACCATTATTTTGTTCTATCTATTAAAGAAAATGAAACCAAATTTATGCTTACACACGGCCTACCGTCTCTATGAATTGGTAAATTAATTTTTTTATCTCTAGTTTTATGGATGAATATTAATATATATATATATAATGAATATATATGATATTAATGTCATGGTTATCATTATAATGATGATAGAACTATGATCAAAATAGATGGACCACAACTACTGGACCAAAATTCTCATGAATAAATAAGACAATTGACACCCATAAACGATGATTTTAATTGGGTATTATTAATAAATAAATATTGAAATATTACAAGGGGATAACATATGATATTATAAGTATGTATGTTAATTATTTATAAAGTACAATAAATTTAAATTTATTTTTAGGGGGATAGTGAACTTTTGAAAAAATATGAGACCTAAGGTAAGGGATTTTCCTCTCACTGTTACTTTTGTAAGAAACATTCCATATTCCCCTCATGTTTATTTTAGGTGGTGTATATAATTCCAAAGATTGAATTTAATGATTATAATCAAGAAATTTATGGGGATATAGTTATCCATATTGTTTTCTCACATTCCAAAGGTTTAAATTTGAATGTTTTAAGGAGTAAAAAAATGATGTTTTAATCATATTTTAATAGGGATTGTTTAAACATGAATTACCATTAATGAAATTATATAATCATTATCTAATAAGTCTCTAAAATTTTATTTTACTCCATTTATTTCTATAAAATGATTGTTTCACTTTTATTTTACTCATTTTAAGTACTCAATGTGATTGAAATAATGTTTTTTAGGGAAAACCAAATTTATTTCTCCCTTCAATCAAAATTTTGTTTTCATCCATATCCATATTTTATAAAAAATTAACGAAATTGTTTAATATTTATTATTATTTTTATTGTAATTTTTACCCGTAATTTATTTTTTACAAAATATTTTAGAACAGATCTTCTAATAATTTTCCAAATGAGGTACTTTTTGACTTTTTTCCAAAAATGTGAAAGGAATGTTTTATTTTAACTTATACGGCATGAAAAGAATATCAGAACATCATAAATACTCAGTGATTTTATGTTTTATTTATAATTTTACATGTTTATTACAAATGAAAATGTTTTCCATAGTATTTTGGAAGTATTTTTATTTTATAAAGTGACATTCAATGTGGATAGTGTATTTCAACCAAGAACGATGTTAGTGATCTTATAAAGGAATATTCATCAACTATTAAATATTTATATATTAATTATAATTTTCTAGGGATGTGATCTAATGATATCATCCTTCTTCTTTCTTTGGATGATTTATTTTTATGATGACGTGATGTTTATGAAACCTTTTTATTTTCCAAGGTTATTCTATAATGATTTGATGAAATGTTTATGAAACCTATTTTCTTTTCCTTGGTTATGATTTGATGATTAAATTCTATAAATCCAGGTTTATCCAGTGTTAGGTCTTTAATAGCGTTACCTAAAAACCATGTTAAAGACCCCATTTGGCAGTGTTAATAAACCATTGTTAAAGGGGGACATTTTTCAACACTTTTTTACAAGAACTGATAAAAGTATACTTCAAATAAAATTTATTAAAAATAATTTATTAATATATAAATATATCTATATTTTAATAACTATAATATACATTTTTTTAAATATGTTTTAGATAAGGTAAATTGGCATTTACACTTAAAATATAAGATATTTTGTGAAAATGGATTATAAAATGACCAAAAATTATTTTTAATAAATAATTTTCTTATTATTACATTGTAATAGTCATTTAATATCAGTTTTAAGATAAAAAATCAGAAAAACAATAAATGATCTCAAATAAGTTTGAAACGAAACTCAAACATCAAAAGACAATAACTTTTGATCCGAGTGTCCGTTTGAGCTCTACCACATATCAAATTGAATCCTGCGATAAGATCTATGTCTTCTGAATAAGGGGACCCTATTCACTATTTTTAGTGGTATAAAACGGCTTATATGGCCTCCAAATCTTAGTTTTTAGTTAGCATACCCAGATTTTTTAACATTCAATTGAATTTTAGGCTCATTTATGGGGGTCTTTTTGCCCTTTTTTGGTGGGGAATGAATTTATTCCCTGGTCTTAAATTTATATTGATATTAGGGTTTTTATATATTTTTTTATTTTCCAAAGGGTACTATTTTATTAATGAAAGTGATTCCTTATCCAAAAGTCCAAAGCACAATTTATTATATAAAAAGAGGTTACATGGGTCTAGAAGATGGGATCATATTACAATATTTCACATAATGGGGGAGTATGTCATCTGGTAGATCATACATCAAGGTAATATCCTAACTTAATTCATTATTTTCAAGGCCATCCATAACCATATTCACATCATGATAGATATGTGGGGTTATATGATTGATGTCACAGAGCGAACAATGAGAATCAATCCAACATGTAGTAGTTGACCCATCCATATGAATCACACCATTCCAAATCGCTTTCAATATGGTAGTTGAATCACATTAAATCCATTTGTTGTTCCAACCCTTTTTCATAGTCAATAAAATAGTATGGATCACGCTCATCATTTAAGCTTCCAAAAATGAAGCAATCCCATAACTTCCAAAGAAGCACCCTTGGATCTGACCGAGTTGATCCCTGTAGATGTCACCACATCCCGAATGGCCATATTTACTTTAGAAGTGTCATGCACATTTATTTTGACCTATCAAGAGCATGGTGGTTTCTATAAAATCTTAAGGGTGTGTCGCGGTTGGCGATAAATACAATCAACCCAATGCCAACATAGAATCATAAACACTTTCACTAAATTGTTCAAAATCCATTTTATTCAAAGCATATTCATGAAAATAAATGAGGATCTGCATCCAGCCAATATTAATGTTCAGTGAGATAATATTTTGAAAAATTACCTTTTTACGATACCATATCATAGGATGATGATTCACAACTACATAAATAAATATGTTCTTGATTTGTAGGGAGTTATCCATATCAACAGAATGCTTTAGCTGAGCATTGAAAGAGTCAAGAATTACCCATCTGAAATCAAAAATATAGTTCCATAGAGTAGTCGCAGTGGAACAAGATAGAAATAAATGGATATAATATTATCTATTTGATTACATAGATTTCATTTTGAACAATTCTGGATCTCAAAAGATTGCAGTCTAGTATATGTGGGGATCTTATTTTAAACCATATTCCATATAAGAGTATGTCGTGAGGATTTATCCATAGATAATAAATGTTTTTAATCTAGCTAAAATCATTTATATAGTTATAAAAATACTGGGAATAATATATTTTTGAATTCAACATACCATTTTTTGAAGGCTCCCAGACTAGAAAGTCATCTGTGCTTAAAAAAAGAAGAATTGTTAATGATATGCCAACATTCGCAGGGAGACTATATATATGACAGTGAATAACATCCTTGATAGTGTTATTAGTGATTTCATGATATTTTTCAGTGGGTATCATAGAAATTAGAGGAGCACTAGTCCAGTTATCCATGCTAATGTTCATGGTGGATTTCCTAGAAACCATACATCTATAGTTCTTCCTAAATTTGATACATGGTTTTTCAATGGGGGAAAAGATGGAAGATTTTTGAAAGTTAGTGTTACCTTTCTTTAACTAATCAAGAAACCTATTTCTGATGAATTTAATAGATGTATATTAATTATGTATCAGGTTCTAAGTAAGTACTTATTGAAGGGCCTCATTAAGAAAATTTAAATTTTTAATGTTTATGAAACTTTTGTCCAAAGGTTTGCAACATGTAGACGAAGGTATAGTCATAAATTTCATATCTAGAGTACTACCAGACCAAAAAAACATTATGAAAACATTATTTTTTTAATTAAACAAGAATTCAATTTATAAACAGTCATAGAGTATACCATTTTGGAGGTAATGACGGATTTGTCATGACAGATTTTTCCCGCCATAGATAGAGTTTTACCTTTCCAAGAATATAGCTGATTAAATAATTAACTAAAAATGATGTTGAAATTGTTATATTTGGGACTACACCAAAATATGATTACACCAAGGTAAATAATAGGAAAATATCTTTATTTAATGCCTAATTAATTAGTAATATCTTGTTATTTATTAGATGGAAAATTTCTCCCAAAAAAGATAGAGGATTTGTTCCATCTAATAATTTGACCAAAGACATCCTCATAACGAGGTAGAGCATTCTTTAGGGTTTGAATGTTTCTTTTATCACCCTGTAATAATATAAATTTTCCAACCACATATAAAAGATGTATGGGGGAATTAATATTCCCAAAATCATGGATGGGTTTAATTTTACTTTGATCCATAAGTCGTGTGAGAAATATACTTAAGAAGTCCTCTAAAATGGAGAAGAGAATGGGAGAAAGGGGATCACCTTGTCTAACACCTTTGGTGTATTTGAAATAGCCTCTAGGAGAGCCATTGACTAGGGTAGTAATGGGGGATGAGTTGAAGAAGGTTTTTATTTTAGTTATAATGTAATTATTGAAACCAAATTCTTGGAGAACATTAAATATGAAATAATTTTCTTTGGGATTGACAGATTTTCTAATTTCATGTTTTATAGAAATATTACAACCTCAGTTGGTGTTTTTTAACATGTTAGTTCATTCATAGGCAAGAAAAATGCAATCCTGAATTGTTCAACACTTAATGAAACCAAATTTATTCCCCAATATAATTTTGTTGGTCATGGTAGCAAACCTATTTGCAAAAAGTATAGTGATGATTTTGAATAGAGTGTTAATAAGAGATATGGGTCAAAAAAGATGAATCTTGGATGAATTATCAACCTTGGGGATCAAAGATAGGAATTAAGCATTCAACCTATGGGGTAAATAACCCCTATAAAAGAAGGATTTGATGGGTTTGAAAACATTAGCATGAATAACATCCCAATATTGCTTGTAGAAACCATTATGAAATCCATAATGACCTAAGGAACTATCATGGTTCAAGATAAAAACCATTTATTTGACTTCTTGCTCAAGATTAACGCTTAAAAGAAAATAATTAACCTCCACATTGAAAACAACAAGAATCAAATTGTGTAACAGATCATTATTGATGTTAGGGTCATTAAAATTGGATTCAAAATTGGAGACACCACGACTATAAATATCATCCTCATTATAAAAAAGTTTTTCCCATTCTTAAAGAATATATAAAATCCTATATGTTTTTATAATTCATTGAAGAGACCTATAGAACATGGTGTTTCTGTCCCCATTAGTTAACCACTTGATTTTGATGCTTGTTTACCTATGTTATCTTTAAGATGATGAGTGAGTTATGTTTCATAGAAATTTTAATTTCATAATTCTAATCAGTAGTGAAATCAGAGTTGGTGTTGTTATTTTTAATTTGATGATGTTCATTTAAAAGAAGTAGGATGTCATTGTCATTTGGTTTGCCTTATGAGATCCACAAACCATTAATATTTTGTTTAAGATATTTTAATTTAAAAAAAATAGGAAAAGGCATCATTTTAATGAGTTAGAGAGAACCATTTTTTTTAATGGGATTAACACATTTTGGGTCCATGATCCAAGCTTTGTTGAATCTAAACGGTAACAGGAGTTTCATGGTTTTGAAAGAAGTAGTGAAAATAATAGGATGATGGTTAGACTGAGTGTTAGGGAGAGTGGTGCTGGAAATGGTGTCCCATTTTTCTAGAGCATTATAATTTGTGAATAATCTATCCACTTTTTTGGAAACCACACTGTTGTAGTTTCTTCTATACTAGGTGTATGTTGCAGTAGTGAGAGTAATTTCAATAAGGATTATATCCTCAAATGAAAACATAAATTATCTCATAGAGATAGTGGAGTCGGATGAGACAATTTTCTCACATGAAACATGGAAAACATTAACGTCCCCACTAGCAAACCAGGTGTTATATATGCTGGAACTCAGATAAGAAAGGTTAGTCCCGAGAGACCTCCTATATTGATTTATGTTCTTTTCATAAAAACGAATTAGAATATATGTGTACTATCTAAATTAAAGTAGCATTTCAGTATTTGTTCATAGATACAGAAAATAATAACATTTTACAAAGATATTTGCATTAAAATCCAAAGAGTTTCAATAGTGGGTCTATTTTTACTCATACCTATAAAATTATATCCAAACCAACTGATATGTAGTAAATTTGAAGATAAATTTATCTTGGGATTAGTAATTGATAAAACTAAAAGGACAATGAATGTTTAGAATTATTTTTAAGACAATAAAGAGTTTGGGTTTACAAAACCCCGACAATTTTAGAAAAGGATCTTCATTTATACCTATGTTTGGAGTTAGAACTCCCCTTTTTCATACCCTATAAGCCCTTTTTTCTAGATGATCTTCTGATATTATTGGACATGTTTGGGTAAGAGTTTTTCTCTTTCATACTGTTAAAAATTAATGAAGTAATATTAGAAGTACCTATATTCAAGGTTTCTTTTGACGGTTCTTGCACAACATATTTAATAGGTGTGATCACAGAACTACTAATCAAGAAATTCTAATTATTCACAACATTAAGATTTTCATATTTTGAGGAAAAAAGAGTGAAATATTTATTGCATGTACTAGCTGCAATGTGCTTATTAAGAGCTAAAGAGTTGAGTTACCAAATTGTTTTTGTGTATGGTTTTCTTTCTATTCATCCTCATCCAAGAATATAAAGGGGTTGATTTCATTAAATCTAGTTGCAACCTTATTATTGTGAGCATAAATCAAATGACCATATGTTGTGATGCTAGCATGTTGAATGCTACTTCCTGAATCGATAGAAGGATGTCCAAGCTATCTAGGAATAATTCTCTTGTCAACCAACCTATCATCAGTACATCTAGGGGTTAGAGTAGTAGTATCAACATTACAATTTAGGTCTTCATTGCCTTCCTCAGAAATGTTAACCATATAAGTACAAAGATATATGATTGGAATGATTAAAAGTGGTCTTATATGCCTCTTCTACCACAAAAATAGGTTCCTGTGAAGATTGTATGGCATCCATCATAATATCATGTAAGTCTTCATGGAGATAAAGATTAGTGTCCTCATTTCCTACATGGTTAGTGGGAAGAGGATAGTTTTGTTTAAACAATTATTCTTTCAAGGTAATCCCTTGAGGAAAAATATATTGTCCTGGGATGTTAGGGCATCTAAATCATGAATCTGAAATAATAATTTCAAGCTCATATTCAGACAACATTAAGACATTCGTGATAATAGCTTCAATTTCATAAATTATACTTTGTTCTTCAGCATCATTTTCACGGTCTTCCACTAGGACAACATAATATTTTCCAACCTCAATACCTATAGAGTTCATATTTTTTGGATTTGATAATACATTTTTCATTCTTCTTCTTATAGGGTTTAGGTTTATCTAAAGAGAGACCCATATCTTTTTTCTGATTTTTAGATTCAGTCCATTCAGTGAAATTCAATTGGAAGACCTGTTTATGGACCAATATATTGTTTCAAATTGAATGAACTTTGATTTCTAAATAGTCACTTAATAAAGGTTTTCTATAATACTCTATTCTCACTTAGGTCATATAAGATTTAGAGTTGAATGAAATGGTTTGCCACAACTTAAATGCCAGATTGATTTCAATAATCACTCTAGAAAATAGACCTAATTCTCCGTTTAGAGTTCTCTAGTCAATATTTAGAGAAGTTAAAAGATAATATGCAATATCATTTAAAACGTTTGGGTGCCAGAAAAACAATTTTATGAAATATATCCCAATGCTATGCCATAATGTTCTTATGGGAGTTCAGGTTAACGAAATATCCCATTTCGAAAGACGTAGCAGGCTAGGTTTGGGTTATATATTACCAAGATTCAATACCGATTATAAATCATCTTATGAGGTAAAAAAGATATGAAAATAATATTTTCATAACAAAATGAGTTTCCAATATGAAAATCCAAAATTGTGAGCAATATGGGGTTTAATATCTAAATACGACCAGGGTTTATCACCTTTTATGTATGCAATGCGACCCATAATTGAAAACATACACATTTGGGTCTGATATTGAAGTGCTTCGGGATCATCCCCAATTGATAATTCTCCATCCTCTAGTTTTATGAATAATGGAGTCTAGGGAGATAATGATTTGGGAAGATTAGATCCCTTCAATGCTTTAAGGAATGTTATCCCCTTCACAATAACATTTGTTTCTTGGTAAGTATAATTGTCCGCAATGGATTTTTGTTTCTTTCATTTCTAGAGAGAATGAGTCAAAGTAGCACACCCATTCCAGATAAAAGGATGCCAAATATCAATAAAATTAGTAGTTTGAGATCAATACATATTTGAGGTCATGTGTAGGAGAGTTTACATAGCGAGGGATTCCCAAGTCGATTGAGGATACGTTCCGCACCGCACCCCAAACACCCATTGCAAGAAATTGTTATGGGGTGTGTACTGTTATTTGTAATCAAATATATAACAACATAGACATTTTTTATATATATTCACCCATAAAAATTTAATTCTATAAATAAATAAATAAATTAAATATATTTATATTTAAAATATATTTATTAATATATAAACATATATATAAATAAATGGATAAAAAAATGTGACGAAATATATTTAAATATATGGATATATAAAAAAATAAAACAAAAAAGTATTGGTTAGTTCTACTGTTGATGGATGTATATGAAGGAGGTATTGGGTTCGAAACTCACTAGAGGTTGGGGCGCACGTGGGAAGCAGGTATTTTCTAAAGCGTGGATAAAGGGGTGAGGGAAGAACAGATAAAGGGGTGGGCAGGTGGAAAGTGCTGATAAAGGTGGGGGATGGGGCATGAAAAAAAATAGTATACACTGTATTAGTGGAGCCTTTATCAGAGCTAAAAAAGCACCGATTAAGGATCAATTTAGCTGCGCTTTTTTAGTTTTATTTAGGGGGGCCTTTGACATCACATTTTTAGCCTTGATAAGAGTTTGATGCTATTAAACATGCTTTGATTATCAGGGATTTTTAGCACTGATAAGGTCCATTTCTAGTGCTATTAAAGGCAAATTTTTTACAAGTGATATAAAAATTGTTTTAGGATCATGTGTCACAAATATATATCATTTTAATTATGTGATGGGTGGTTTAATTATAATCCAAGGAAGGGTGGTTTTGTTATAAAACTAGGACAATTGATTATATTTTAAACTAGGGATTGGTTGTTCCATTATAAATCGAGGATAGGTGATATCATTTTTTTACGAATCAATTTTTTATTTACAAAAAAAGCCACTTTAATGGAAAATTGGGAACCGTGCCAATTTGATTAAACCATAAGCATTAAAAATTAAAAATGAACCCAAAATAAAAAATTAAATCGACGGTCATCACCTCGAAAACCAAATCCCAAAAATCACGCATCATCTAATATTACGCAGACATTGCCATCATAACAAATAGTGGTCATCAGAACACCATCGTCATCCCTACCAAACATCAATCCAACATCACCTGAATCACCACTTCACCCGTGAGAACAATCCATCAGAGCACATACCACTACCACACACCCGCACCAATGACAAAACCCACGTTGTATCGAGCTGTTGTTAGATATAGTGCCGTGTTTGCAACCCTTATCCCCAAACCCATCAAAATCATCACCAAAATTGTACCAAACCACGCCGTCACTGATTGATCTTCCTCTACCTGCCAAAGACGCCTTCTCAAACTCACTTCCCAAAGAACATTGGAGACCACTATGTAGATCCACCTCATAGAGAATGGTGGAAGCCTAGATTCTAGATCAGAGAAAAAACAGGCTTCGTGGGACAAAATAACGACAATACCATCACTTTTTGGGACCACAAACTTGGGAAATCGATATCCTAAAAGGGTACCTGAACAAAACCACCCATAGAAAAACCCACCCTGAGTAGCCACACTAATGCGACCATCAACACCAGCCCCAAGACACAGAAACACTAGAGAACCCCAAACAAAATCCACCAAATTGCACCAACACCATGAAATGAAGTCCCTAATTTTGAGCCACCGAAGAATCCAAAGAGAGGGGGGAAACAGACCAGACTCCGACTTGTCGACACTCACCAGCACTACTGCCATCTTCATCACACCATGAGCATTCGCTATGCCGACACCACACTGCCAACCTCCAAAGTTGAACCATCTATAGAAATAAAAAAACTCTAATAAAAAACAAAACCATCGAGATCAAAAAAGAATCATATGAATTGGGTGTGAGATTATTATAGATTTCCAATGAATTGGGTAACGTTTTATATCTTATGATATAACTATTGGATGCAATTTGATATGAATTATTCAATATGGGGTGTAATGGTTATTACTAATCCATTATTATTTTATCATCTCGATAGTTAATCTTGAAATATGAAATATTTTCCATACTTATGATGGTGATATACTTTTATGACATGATATTTTGGGTTATGATAGACTTATGATGATTTATCACTCTTATGATCCATGTATTTTGAAATAATAATGTTTTATTCCATTAATATGTTACCCTTATTCTTATCTTATGATTTCAAATGATCATATATTAATATCTCCCATATTTACCCTTACCAAGAACCTAGGCTCACTAATTCTTAGGTTTCCATTACCCCACGTTATATTGAATTGTTTTAAGTAGGGATTGTGTACAAAGAGTACTACATGGGGAGATATTTGGGGGAGATGTTTAATATATTTCAAGAAATAATAAGATTGTGTATCTAATCTACAACGACACTAAACCTTAATGATCATTGGGAGTGAATTTATAAAATTTAATGAACATTCTTATAAAAAAATGTAATATCTATGTATGAAAAGTCTCTTTTTCTATAGTTGGTATCAGGGTAAAGGATTAATCAATATATAGAGATTATGGTAGTAAACATTGATGAAAACTCTAGGGATAAGTCTAAGTATTGGATAACATACTAAAGTCTTTGTAATGATGATATTAAATAAATTTACATGAAATTACAAGATCGTATGGATACTACAAGTATGTGTGGATCTGGAAGAGTTGTACCTGTTAGTAATATGTCTATAAAGGGAACATCTGCATTTAACTAAATCATAACCTAGTTCATGAAAATGCGGCCTTGATGCACATATAGTTTGTCACTTCGGGAGGATATGCTTAGGATAATTAACATTTTCTTTAATAACCATTATGAACAATTTGAATATTTGATAATCATAGATGACCTAGGTTGATACTAAGTGTCAAAGACTGAAAATGTGTCATGATTTATCCTTCATATAAATCACTTTTCAGGATTATTTGGTTTCCCAATATGATTATTATTTCTCACACTATCCTTTTTCGGTTTTATTCAATAGATGGAACCAAAAAATATCATGTTTGCATTTATTGTTATGGAGAATGTGATTATTATGAGAAAAAAGGATTATTATTGGAGTGAAAGGTATGTGATTTTGTCAAATTAGTTTTCAAATTATATGATTCATTACCTACACCTTAAACAACTCTTGTGCTCACCAATGAAGAGAATAAAGGTGTTCACTAAGAGCTTGGGTAGTGGAGACCGAGGAGGATAAAAGGCATAATTTCCATTATGACATGACCCATCCCCTCAGGCCCGTGACGTGACTACCCCAAGCTCGTCTTCCATAGGCCAGGGGTTGGTGACTAGCACCAAAAAGGCATATCCCTAGAAAGGGAAGGCATTGCCTTTAAACCAGTACAAACACACTATCCCAGAACACAAAAATATGCAACCATGAAGTTAAACTACAGTAGTAACGGTGTGTAATGAAAGAAAAAGTGTCCGGAATACAAGCCCAACTATAAGGTACAACTACAACTGAAAGACATAAAATAGCTCCTAGAATCATCCCCTGAGGATCCTACATGATGTGTAGGTAAATCTCATCTCCAATGCTCTCCATGTTTTCTAATATACTCCATGTACAACCTGGTCCTGTCTCCTTCATGTCTCATCCAAGTTTCCCATCGTCTACACAAGACAGAACAATGTACGGGCGAAACCCGTGTAGGGGTGGGTATAATAATACCTAGTAGGGACCCCAGGACCCCCGATGGTCTCACAGAATTCAACAATGAAAAACCATAAAGAATGATCTCAAACACAAAGTATAAAGAAATAAACACATCTCAAACTAGGTATATGTAAATCACAGAAGTATAGATGATTAGTCGAGAAGCTAGGTCATATTATTTTATCGAGAGGCACTACTGCTTACCATACAGAGTCTGTCCATCATAGGATCAGTAGTTACTAACCCCTGCAAGACCCACACATGATCCGAACCGCCTAGAGTCGATAGGTATAACCCCCGCAAGACCCACAAATATTATGACCGACACATGATCTGACCTATTGACCCACACAGGTTCACTGAGTGCTGACCCACATAGGATCTGGCACACACACGATCGTTTTGTCGCAGATCCATAGTGGGCCTCTCTATGGATGTTCCAAGTCGGGTCACATACTTCTAATCTCCATGGGATTGCTAGGTGATGATCCACACAAGATCGCTCACTACTTACCATCGTATGATCTACCTCTAACCTCTACCTCACTGCCACCCACTGGATTCCCACTCATAGTAAGCTTGATTCTGGGAGAACCACTCCTCAATCTGCCGGTCATATTTCAACCAGCACGAGGTCCAACAAAGAAGTAACCTGATGATCCATCGCATCATAAGGGTTCCAATGCAATAGATGACGCATCAACTGGATTCCCAGTCTTTACGTTATTGGCATTTTATTGCCGAGATCCCAGTTGGATTCGCTGTCGATCCAACCCTTACATGCTCTAACATTCTCCAAAACTCATGTAGAGTATCTCAAAAGGAACATCTCACTCCAAGGATCCCATCACCGTAGACAGTTCTTCAAAAGGACATATGGTTCACAATATACAGTCACTTAAGTGAAACTGGGCCTGAGAGGGGTCTCAGTTCGGGTCTGACTCGGCCCAGACCGAACCAGACTAGGTCAGATCGAGTGGGAGAGGCTGCGAACTAGCCCTTACCACCCCAGTGGGGCTCGGCCATAGCGGTGAGGCACGTCTTCTGGCATGAACCATGTGGCTTCGTGAGGTCTACTTCATCCGAATAGCTCAAAGGATCCATTCGTCTCCTTTATTGGCAGCATCAGCTGGCGCCACCTCATCTCCCATGGGACCCACATGGTGTGGGTCCCGTGAATTTCCATGGATTCCTACAGCATGGTACATGACTATGCGCCACCTCTACCTCCGTAATCGACCACCTGTCTGACCACCGCGGTGCAGAGTGGCACCACTCTTCCACCACTGTCGGAGGTTGGCGGCGACCACCCTCATCCGTCGACGCGGTTACAACGGTGCCATGTCGGAGCTTCTCTTGTGGGCCATTGGAAGAGCTTCAGTGGTCCTTTATTCCTTTCAGGCATCCCTATAGTGCACTCTGGATGCTGCCATCTTTGCACACATCTTGGATTCAAGGTTCGGTCATGTTGGAACAACCCGCCTCCGAAGAACTTAATTAAAAACAAGTGGCGGAGGGTCCGGGCCTTGTTCATTTGGCCCATGACCTCCAAGATAGCATTATAAAATTGGAGGTAAATTATAATCACAATAAAATAAATAATGATAAACCCCATTCAAATCCCCGGCATCAACCAATCAAAAATTCAAGGACAAGGAGAAGAAACGTAGGAATTTGTTGAATTAAATGACAACCCCTTCTTCGTGAACCATCATAGGTATAACGATTGTGGGTGGAAGGAGAATACCCATCTAATTAAGGTTTTCGGCATTCATCGATCTAGGATCATCACTACCCAAGCTTCCTTCATCTGTTGGTGGAAGAGGTCACATCACTTTTCCAGATGTTTCCTACTTGGTAAATCCATGTCAAAACTCCACCAGAGCCTCAATTTAATAGAGGGGGAAATGGTGAGTAATGCACTGAGGAATTAATTTGGTTCCTTTAATAAATGAATCTCTTAATTACACAATTATGTGGTTACAAATAATGGAGATTCAAGACATTAATTTCCTTGACATGTCACTGGTCCCTACCACAACCGTACATCCACTGGAGAAAAAGAAATAAAATAACTTGTTAAGTTATTTTATTATTTTTTTTGTAAAGTCCACAATTAAACATTTTCTCTCGACCTATTGTAGTTTAAGTGAATATTTCCTTAATAAAATCTCAGTGTTGGAGATTCAACAGTGCCCTTGGATTTTTAGTCCGAGCACCTGTTCAAATTATAGAAAACACTGCTTGCGTGTCTACTGAACGTACCTTAAAGAATGTTTAGAAATTCATTTCGGGCACACCGGTCCTCAGAATCATGTGCTGTCAATTTTCAAAGAGTCATGATATTCAAATATAATTTTAAAAAGAAATTAAATGGAATTTATGGGTCATTAAATTCTCCCCTTCAAAAGGATTTTCATCTTTGAAAGCGACAATAAAAAAAGAGAACAAATAGGGGTACCGAGCAGAAATCTGAGCCCCCCGCTCCCATGTGCCTTTGGTTGATTATCATGATTCCAATGAACTAGTACTAGAGGAATCAACCAACCATGAAGGACCCACTCATATCGATCCTCTATCTCCATTGGGAAATCGACAAACGTCACTCCATCATAAATATCGTGCTCTCCCTAGTTGATAACGTGCGACGGATCGTGTACGTATCTCCTTAAATACGACACATGGAATACATTATGCACCCAGTGAATCTTTGGGGGATGATCATGATGGTAAAACACCTCTCCTACTCTGTTGAGGATCTGAAATGTTCTGACGAGCCTCATAGATAGCTTTATGCCCCATACAATCCTTCTTAATCCTCAATGTGGCGATACCCATATTAAGACATAGTCTCCCTCCTCAAATTCCAAGGTTCTCTGCCTCCAATTAGCATAAGACTTCTTCCAGCTTTGTGTAGCCTTCAACTTCTCCTGAATGATCTAAACCTTCTTTGTGGTAGCCTATACAAACTCTTGGCGCACAAGTACTGACTCCCCAGAGTCAGTCCAGCAAAGAGGTGATCTGCATGGTAGCTCGTACAATGTCTCAAATGGTGTCATGCCAATGGTGGATTGATAACCTTTGTTGTATGAAAACTCCACCAGTTGATGGTGGTCCTCCCAACTGCAGAAAAAATTAAGGACAGAAGCACGAAGCATGTCCTCGCGTGTCTGTATGGTCGGCTTCGTCTAACCATCTGTCTAAGGGTGAAAGGCGATGTTCAAGCGTAGCTGAGTTCTGAATGCCTCCTGAAATCCATTCTACATGAAGGATGTAAAATGTGTGTCGTGATATGATAAAACCTTCGATATCACTTCGTGAAGTCGTACTATCTCCTACACATAGAGGCGTCCCAAGATCTCTACTGATCCCTGCTCTCAGATGGGTAGGAAGTGGGCCGACATGGTGAGTCGATCAACTATCACCCAAATGGAATCGAGGCCCCTGGTCATACATGGTATCCCCATCACGAAGTCCATGGATATACCATCCCACTTCAACTCCAGTTCCTCAAGTGGTAGAGATAATCCTTCTAGTACCAGATGCTCGACCATCACTTTCTAACAAGTGAGGCCTCGATATACCAACTCTACCACTTCTTTATTCATCCCTGGCCACTAGTACTGACGCCAGAGGTCTGGGTACATCTTTTTCTATTCCATGATTTACTACTAATGGGGATGTATGATACTTCTTCAACACCTCCTCTTATAGAGTCACTAGTACTATAATAAGTCCTCTATAGAGAATGACATGTTCCCCACCATAAGAAAATCTATCAGGAGCCTCTCTTGAGAATATATGAGCACATCGGGCCTCATAGTCTATATCCCCAAACTGTGCCTCCCGATCTCACTAAAGAATTGGGGAAGTGACCATCATCGATAATAAGTAATCTACTCTATCTATATCCATAGTGGATATCTACAACACGTCTAACTTCTCTATCGAATCACTTAGAAAATGTAGGCCATACCTCCTGCTGAGTGTGTCTGCAACTACATTCTTCATACCAAGAGTATAGAATATCTCAAATTTAGAGTTCTGGAGGAACTCTAGCCATCATCATTGTCTCAGGTTTAGGACCCTCTGTGAGAATATATACCTGAGACTCTTCGGATAAGAGTAAACATTTTATCGTTCACCCATCAAGTAGTCTCACTACATCTTTAGTGAAAAGACCACTACTTCCAACTCCAGGTAATAGGGTGCATAGTTCATCTCATGATGTCCCAATTACTGTGAGTTTTCGGCGATCATCCCTCACTCTTCCATCAGGACACAACCCAGTATGGTCCCTATTTCCTAATAGTAAACTACTTACCCAAGACAGTCTTTTGGTAGCCTAAATATGGGAGCACTCGTCAGTATTTGCCTCATCTCCAGAAAATTCTACTGGAACTTCTCTTTCCACAAGAACGGTTTCCCCTTCATTTTCAATTCTACCAATGATGCTACTACCCTGGAGAATTCAGGTATAAATCTCCTTTTGTACCCAACCAATCCCAGGAAACTCAGCACCTCAGTCACATTCTAGGGTGGATCCCAAGAATGTACTTCCATGATATTTTCCAGATCCACTGCTACTCCTACCTCCAAGATAACATGCCCTAGGAAGTGGACTTCCCGTATCTAGAACTGGTACTTCGAGATATTTCCATGAATATCATGCTCTCGGAGTGTATCTAAGACTATCTATAGGGTGTGGCATGCACCTCCTCTGACGTTGAGTATATCAAGATGTCATCGATGAAGACCACCACAATGTGATCAAGGTAAGGATGAAAGATTTTGTTCATGAGTCCCATGAACACTACTAGAGTGTTGGTCACACCGAAAGGCATCACCATGATCTCATAATTCACATACCATCATCTGATGGATGTTTTTGGTACCTCCTCATCCCGTACTCTGAGTTGATGATAGCCCGATCTGAGGTGTTCGTTCAAAAACCATCGAGATCCTTTCAGCTGGTCGAAGAGATCATTGATCCTCAAGAGTGGATACGTGTTCCTCACAATCACCTGGTTCAGGCACCAATAGTCCACACAAAGACTCAAACTCCCATCTACCTTTTTGGAAACCATGATTGCGGATGCCCATGGGGAAATAATGAGCCATAGGCACCGCTTTCCTAGCAAGTCCTCCAGCTACACCCACAACTCCTTACACTCCACGGGAGCCTTCTAATATGTTGGTGTAGATATCGGTGTCATCCCGAGATAAAGGTCGATGTAAAGTCTGCCTCTCTATGTGGAGGTCGTCCCAGAACATCATCCGGAAAGACATTATGCAACGACCCAAAAATTGATTAATGAAAATTTCTCTTGGCCAATTTAAATTTCTTCTTATAATTATGTAAAACGTATGCACCTATTTGGTTGTATTCTTTGGATTCCAAAATACTATTAAGAATTGTTACAATTTCTAATATAGACGTTGAACAGTAATAACATGATTAGTATAAATATAGGGCTTTAACAAATCCTATTTACTCAGAAAAAGGATGTGATGGCCTCATCCCGTAGACATGCCCCATACGAAACCCATTTGTCGGAGCTCAGAAAGGAGGTGTCATCATTGGGCTTTTCTCTTGACCATGCCCAAGACGAGCTTGAATACGTTAATATCGAGTGGAATCTCCTATGATAGAAATGAATTTTGATAAATAATACCACTCAAGCAATGTTATCCAAGCCACCCCAAGAGTCTGTCACCATCGCGCACCTTACCTTAAGGTCTTATGCGGGTGTTTTAAGGGGTTATGTTACAATACCCTAGAACAATGACTTTGTAAATTATTTTTTGAATAAATATTATACATTTAATTAATTATAGTTACTTTGTAAATAGTTTTTAATGCCCAAATAGTATTTTTAGTTAAAATTCAACTAAGAAACATATTTTGTTAAAATAATGGATTTTTGAATTGAATAATAATTTGAAAAAATTATAATTAATATTAAACTAGTTTTTAGTAAATATAAATTATAGTATAATTTTATGATTGCAATTGTAATTTTTATTATGGTTTGAAAGTTGTTTCTGTCAAAACCCATTAATTTTCGATAAATGCTGGTTTTTATTTTAAAAGTATAAATTCACATACTTAGAAATTTATTTTGATAAAATTAATATTTTTTTTGGAATCTAGACGTAGAAATTATCAAATGGTGAAATTTTCATAATTTTCTGGGATAGTCAAATTTTTTGTGGAAAAATTAAATACCATTTAAATATATAATGTGTTTTATGACATCATAATGACCCAACATTGATGTAATAAAATACTATAAAAATTATTTTCTTCTAATAGAAGTTTTAAAAGTAAAATAATATGATTTTGGGTTTTTTTTTATTTTTTTTACAAGGCTTTAGTGGACCCTTCAAGGCATATAAAATATTTTATCTTTTTAAATTATTTCCTTGAGAGTGGGACTCGCCTCTACATAAGAAACCCTTTTATTTTAAGAATTTCTTCCATAGTCCTTATTAAATATTTATTTCCACTCCCCTTTGGCAAAAAACATGGGAAAAACCATGGTCTGCTTTGTGGTTTTGATTAGTTTAATGTGAGGTGTTCCATACCAAAATAATAATGAATTCATTCTCATTTCCTATATAAACCCACCCAAGATCCCACTTCCTCTTCACTAAAAGCCTTTGGGGTTTTTCCATCCTCTTCCCTCATCACTCTAATATCCTCCAAAGGCACCCCAATTTCCAAATAATTCTCTCTAAGGCCTCTCCTAATCCTTTGGTATCACACTTCCAAGTAAGGGATTCTCACATTCCTTATTTATGTCCTTGTTTCCATATATTGTTATGCCCTTTTATTTTCAATTATAAAAGTTGGGATATGATTTATCACCTCAACTATACACCCCTATTCATGTTTGAATAATGATAGACCCCCTTTCCCTCTCATTAATTCCTCCCATGTACACCCGTTACCATGCTGAAATTCCATAAGGAATTTCTCTCTCCTCATTTACATTCAAGCAATATATTTGTATTATGTATCTAAATTCCATTACAATTGATGGGACAGGTATCTATATGACCCCTTACTATAATTTTTATTTACATATGATGAGGAAACAATTTAACTCTAATAAACGATTTTATGAATTCTTATGTCACGTCGTTATGCTGCCGAAATTGCACCGCATTTTTTCCAAGACAAGAACATAGTGTAGTGAATACCATATCCATGTCTCTATCAAGGGTATTCACCTATTTGCACATATATCAATTGAATGTTACTTTCATGTATTTATTCAACATTACTTAATTGTGTAATAACTTATGATGCTGATTTATTCCATGTTTTGTGATCCATGTGGCACCTTTATGCATGAAATGAAATGTTTAATAAGAGTTCTCCCTAATAGCGCTCCAATGAATTGGGTAAAGTATAGTATCATGATACATCATGTGCAAAGGGTGTTGAAACATGAAAATTCAATTGAAATGAGGGTTTACTCAAGATTAATTTGAAATGAGGGTTTACTCATGCTCTATGTCCAATGAGCCTTGGCTCACACTAATTTCATGTTAAGTGTTGTTTCCACATCTCCATATTATGATTATTGTGATTTATCATGCCTTTATGTTCATGTTTCTCTTGTGATCCATTGATTTTCCTAAGGTATAACATTTATTTTATTTCTCATGTTATTCCATGTTTATTCCCTTACTAGGCTTTATATCTCTCCTTTTTCTTATGCATGTCCTCCGGTTATCCCATTCAATGCTAAGTAATAGGGAATGTAGGGGTCATGGGAAGGAAGTTTTCAATAAAGATGTTGTGTTTCATGTTTTAAGAAGATATGTAATGTTAATAAGACTCAAATACACTAGACCTCTCAACAATTACTGTCGAATCAAATTGAAGAGTTTATGTAATTAATCATGTTTAAGTGTGTAATAAGGAACATGTTTGTTATAGTTGGTTTCAGAGGATAAGATTAGTTATTTTGGGGATTAGGATTAGAAAACCCTAATTAATCCTTAGAGACAATTCTAAGTATAAAAAAACATCCTTAAGTTTGGATGATTATTTATTAAGTAGTTTATCATGAAAATACATCCCTATCTGGATATGATCAGGTAGAGGCAGCTCTAGCACATATGTATCTAGGGGTGAAACCCCCAACAAGGAGTTTTTGGCTTGACCCGGGGTATCTTGGGATAGGAAAATGGGCCTTGTTGTTGTCTTGGTAACAAAACTTATAGGGATATGCATTTGTATCTTTGCCAGATTAGTATGACCATTATTAAGGGAATTAAAAAAAATTACCCTAAGAATATATGTTAGAAAGTAGATCAGGAATAACATAGATTGGAGCCTACATATTCAAAAGTTAAGGAAATAAAATATATTTGTAAGTCATATTTTTTCCTTGGACTAGCCTCTATGTGTTACCCCTAATATTCCTTTTATTCTAGCCAATGGCTGTTCATAGGAGGACCCAGGCTAACAACTGATGTGAAGATCAATGCAATGACTATTATAATGAGATCCCCAATCCTATGGGAGGAGGAATCACAAAATTTGTATGGATACCCTCTCAAATAACTCTATATTTGAATATGAACATGGGTCAAGAAGGACATTCAACACCCCCCCCCAATGAAAGAACAATTTTCCATCAAAAGATTAATTAGACAAAGGCCTCCTGCTTTTAATGGATCATCTGATCTCTCAATCACCGAAAAATGGATCAACTCCATTGAAAATATTTTTTCCATACATCATTGTTCCAAACAAGAGAAGGTTCTTCTTGCTTTTTATTGTATATGGGGTGATGCCAATCAATGGTGGACATTGATAAAAAAATGAAGCCTGAGGAGGAGATCGAGGGGATGGAATGGAATGATTTCCAGAAAATGTTTTTCGGTAAATATTTTCCATGCACCCTCTAGGTTAAGAAGGAAAGGGACTTCCTTAAACTCAAGAAAAAAGAAGACGAATATGTCTGAGTGTTTGAGGAAAGCATCACAAGGCTTGTACGATACACCTCCAGCTTAGTTGTTACCCTCGAATGCACAGTTGACCACTTCTTTAGAGGGCAGAAACCTAGCCTGCGGAAAGCCCTGTCGATTCGTGACTTCAATAGCTATAGGGAAATTGTCTAGTGTTCCATCAAGGTCGAAATGGAGATCAGAGAATGTCAGAGTTATCATGGGGATAATAAGAATAATGTGGACTTCACAATTGGCAGTCCAATGGATAAATCCAATGGTGCTACGAAGATACAGCACCCCACTTTCCAAAGGTGTGGAAAGAAGCTCCGTGGAAATTTCCTCAAGAGGATGAGGAAATTATTTAGGTGTGGAAGAGAAGGGAACCTAGCTATTAACAGCCAACAATAAAACCCTGATGCCACGATAGAGGTGAGGAACACTCTTTTCGAATCATAACGTGTTGTTCATTGTGTCAACTACAAAGAACCATGGCATCATGAAAATCAGTTCCCTAAGCCAAGGGTTTTCGGAGGAGACCAAAAAACTCCAAGGAAGCAAGGGCGAGCTTTAACCATCACTATAATTGAAGTGAGCCACAACAACGAAGTGGTGACAAGTGCTCTAGTTATTAATTCAAAAACTGTGCATGTACTTTTTTTATTCTCAATCAATGCATTCTTTTATATCCCAAAAGTTTAGTTGAACAATCCCAACACCACTACAAATCATAGAAGTAAAGATTTCAGTTAGTATTGAAAATGGGTAAATCATTGCAACCCATGAATTTAGCTCCTCCCCTTTCAGAATCGGTGTATTAAACTTCTTAGAGAAACACATCAAAATCCCTTTGGTATAATTTGATGAAATTCTTGGCATTGATAGGTTTTCCCTATATAGAGCCAAAATAAATTACTATGAGAGGGAAATAACTCACCATGTGGAGAATCGACCCCCGATTCTATACAAGTGAAAGGAGGAATATGAATCTTCTTTAGCTCCATCATCCCATGTGTGTATATTACTACACTATGATCATGTGTATCTGGCTCATATTAATGATTATAAGGAGGAAACCATCTTCGAAGACATGTCTAATGTGAGGGAATTCTCTGAAGTGTTTCCTGAGGAATTTCCTAGTCTTCCTCCTAGAAAAGATGTTGAATTCACAGTTTATCTTATACCTAGGGGGTTTCCAATATCCTAGACTTCGTATAAAATGGGTGTTGCAAAGCTTGAGGAGTTGAAGAAAAAACTATATGAGAAACTGGATAAAAGGTTTATACACCCATGTGCTTCACCATGGGATGCACCTATCCTCTTCACCAAGAAGAAGGATGGCTCAATGCACCTTTGCATTTACTATCACGAGCATATCAAAATCACGATAAAGAACAAGTATCATCTACAATGAACTGATGACTTGTTCGATTATTTATGTGGAGCATAATACTTCTCCAAGGTATATTTTCTGTTGGGATATTATAAAGTATGGGTGAAAAAAGGAGATATCCCCAAGACTGCTTTTCTTACAAGAAGCTGGCATTATGAATTCATAGTAATGCCTTTCAGACTCACTAACGCTCCAAAAATCTTCATGGACATTATGAATAGAGTATTTAGAGATTACCCCGAAAAATATTTGGTAGTATTTATAAATGATATTATAATATACTCCAAAACCAAAGAGGATCATGAGAAGCATCTATAAACTATACTAGAGACATTGCGAAAGGAGAATCTCTATGAAAAGTACAACAATTGTGAGTTCTGGTTAAAGGGGGTCTCATTATTGGGTAATATCATCACAAGTAATGAGATATCCATGGATCCCTCCATGATAGCTATAATAGATGGATTTCTAAGGCCAAAATCTGTAGCGGATATTCATATCTTCTTGGGGTTATCTGGATATTATTGATGATTTGTGAGAAATTTTTCATGATTGTCCAACCCTCTTACCAAGCTAACACAGAAGGGATTAAAGTTTTCTTGTAGTGATTAATGTTAATAAAGCTTCAAGGAGTTGAAAAGGAGGCTTATCACTACGCCTGTGCTCACTTTACCCACAAGTGGAGAAGTTTTTTTGGTATTCAGTGATGCCTCAAAGAAGGGCTTGGGTTGTGTGTTGATGAAAAATGACAAAGTCGTTGCCTCTGGATCAAGGAAATTAAAATTTCATGATAATAATTTTCTAACACGTTATTTGGAGTTGGATGCGATGATCTTCGCTTTAAAAATTTGGTGGAATTATCTATTTGGGGAGAAGTGTAAAATATATATAGACAAAAAACGCCTCAAGTATATATTCACACAGAAAGAGTTAAACATTCACCAAAAAATACGATTAGAGCTGATCACCGATTATGAATTCTCAATCCATTACCACCCTTGGAAATCAAACAAGGTGGAGGATGCTCTATGTATAAAGGACCGAACGATTCTATAATTGATTTGAATTTAGAAGGATGCAATATTTTTAGATTTTCTGAAGACGGACATGGGAATAAAAAAGAAAGGAATATCATAAATCCATTCACAAATTATTGCTCAACCATATCTTTTTGAAAGGTTATAGGATTCTCAAAAGGATTATCTATGAATTCAGAAGAAAGTGGAAGCTATGAGAAAAGGGAAATCCATAGAGTTCAATGTTAATGAATAAGGAATTGTGAGATTTGGGAAAAGACAATGTGTTCCATCATGTCCGGAGAAGAAGAAGGAACTTTTGGATGATGCACACAGTTCAAATTTCTCTATTCACTCAGGAAGCACAATGATGTATCAAGGTCTATGAGAGATTATTTGTGGTATAATATGATGAAGGAGATAATTGAATATACATCAAAGTGCCTAGTGTTTCAGTAAGTGATGGTAGAGAGGCATATGTCTTAGGGGAAGATAAAACCATTTACCATACCAATATGTAAACTGGAGAACAACACCATGGACATTTTCACTGGACATCCGTAGTTATCCAATGGCAACAATGCAAACTGGGTTGCTGTGGATCATATTATAAATTCGGCACACTTCATTGAAATTTTTGATGATTTTTCATTGGATCAACTGGAAAAGATATATATCAGAGATGTGGCAAGGCTTCATGGTGTACCACTATCCATTGTATCCGATCAAGATCCAAGATTCACCGCAATGTTTTGGAAGAGTCTTCAACATGCTCTGGATACTGAACTGAACATAAGTATGGCCTATCATCCTAAAACTGATGGCCAATTTGAGTGAACTATTTAGACCTTGGATGATATGTTAATATAATGATCAATGGACTTTAAAGGAGGATGGTATCAACATCTTACTCGGTTTTAATTCTTCTATAATAACAGTTTCCACTTGTGCATTCGAATGGCACCTTATGAATCCCCTGCATGGAAACAATTGAAGAACACTGACATGTTGGGATGAAGACGTTGAGAGTAAGCTTATTATACCATAAATGGTCCAAGATATGGTGGAGAGGGTGAAAATAATTAAGAAATATATCAAGGTAGCTTAGAGTCGCCAAAAGAGTTATGTAGATAACCATCAATGAGATCATGAGTTTAATGTTGGGGAAATGGTATTTCAACACATATCTGTATTGTAGAAGGTCATGAGGTTTGTAAAGAAATGTATGTTATGTCCTAAGTACAACGGCCCCTTCGAGATTCTTGATCATGTCAGAGCTGCGGCCTATCAACTAGCACTTCCACCTACCATGGCCAAAGTACATGGTGTCTATGATGTATCCCTCTAAAGGAAGTACATACTGGACCCTTCACATGTACTCTCTTAAGAGGCAGTACTACTATAGGATGATCATTCATACAAGGAGAAACCATTGAAGATCATAGATCTTAGGGAAATATTCCTACAAAATAAGAAAATGCCCCTTATGAAGGTGTTCTGGTGAAACCACAAGTTTGAAAAAGTGACATGGGAATCAGAGGATGTGATGAAGCAGAGTTACCCACATCAATTTTCGTGTGGGAAAATTAAATTTCAAGGGTGAAATTTCATAAGGGGGATGGTTTTGACGACCCAATAATTCATTAATTAAAATTACTCATTGCCTATTTAAATGTATTCTTATTGTTATGTAAAATGTATTCACATATTTGGTTCTATGTTTTTTATTTTAAAATACTGTTTAGAATTATGACTCTTGCTAATATAGTCATTAAATAGTGATCACATGATTATTATAAATATATGGCCATAACAAATTCAATTTACACAGACAAAGGAAGTGATGGCCTCATCCAGTAGACTTTCCCCATATGAAGTCCATTTATTGGAGCTTAGAAAGAAGGTGGAATCACTACTCTTCACTCCTAACCAAGACTAATCTGAGCTTGAATACGTTATGCTCGAGCGGAACCACCTACGATAGAAGTGGAAGTTGAATGATACTACCACTCGAGCAATGTTATCTGAGCCACACCAAGAGTCTATCACCATTACACATATTAACATAAGGTCTTATGTGGTTGTTTTAAGAGGATATGTTACAAAACCTCTAAACTATGTCTATGTACATTATTTTTTGTATAAATATTATACATTCATTTTATTATTGTTACATTGAAAATTATTATTAAAGAAAAAATTGGATTTTTAGTTAATATTCAACTAAGAAATATATTTTGATGAATTAATGGATTTTTGAATTAAATAATATATTAATAAAATATTAATATTAGTAATAAAATAATTTTTATTAAATATAAGTGATCATATAATTTTAGGAATGCAATTGTAATTTTTATTATGGTTTGAAGGCTATTTCTGTCAAAACCCATGAATTTTGGATAAAGGTCAGTTTTTAATATAAATTAAAAACAGACATATTTAGAAATTTATTTTGACAAAATGAATATATTTTTTTTGGAATCAGGATGTATAATTTATTAAATGGTGATTTTTTCGTAATTTTCTGAGACAATCTATTTTTTTGGGTAAAAATTAAAGAACGTTAAAATATATAATGTGTTTTATGACATCATAATGACCCAATAGTGTTGTCATAAAATTCTATAAACATATGTTCATCTAAGAATTGTTTTACCATTAAAATAATGTGATTTTTGGTTGGTTTTATATATTTTATAAAGCTTTAGTAGACACTTCAAGGCTTATAAAACATTTTGTATTTTTAAATTGTTTTCCTTGAGTGTGTGACTGACCTCCACAAAAGTAACCCTATTATATTAAGAGGTTCAGGCATTTCCCTTATTATATATTGTTTTCCAATCCCATTTGGAAAAACCGATGGGCCAAAACCATGGGACGGTTTTTGTTTTTGATTAGTTAAACGTGAGGTGTCCCAAACCTAAATAATAATGAATTCCTTCTACGTTCCTATATAAAACTAACCAATATACCACTTCCTCATCACTCAAAGACATTGGAGTTCGTCCAAACTCAACCCTTATCTCTCTAGAATCGTCCCAAGGCTCCCTAATCTCCCAAGAAGCCTCTTTCAAGCCTCTCCCAAGCCTTTGGGATCACACTTTCAAGTAAGGGATTCTCACTTTACTTTTTTATGTCCATGTTTCCTTATATTGATATGCCCTTTTATTTTCAATTATACATGTAGGGTTATGATTTATCACCACACACATAATTTCCTCTTTATGTTGGAATAATGAGAGTCCCCCTTTATATCTGATTAATTTCTCCCATGTACACCCGTTACCATGCCGTTCCGTAAGGAATTTCTCTCTCCTCATTTACATTCAAAAAGTTATTTTGTGATATTTATCTAAATTTCATTACAATTTTTTGGACATGCATCTATATGACCCCCTACTTTCCTTTTCTTTTATATATGATTATACACTCATTTATCTCTCATAAAACACTTTTATGAATTCTTATGGAATGCTGTTATGATGCAGAAATTGCACCGCTTTTTTTCCAAGCCAAGAACATATTGTAGTGAATACCATACCCAAGTATCTATCAAGGGTATTAAAATTTAGGACCATATACCTATCGAATGGTAATTTCATGTAATTATTCCCCATTCTTTAATCATGGAATAACATATTATGTTGACTTATTCCATGTTATATGATCCATGTGACACACTTATGCATGAAATGAAATGTTTAAGAAGGGTTCACCCTAATAGCGATCCAATGCATTTGGTAAAGAATAGTATCATGATAAGTCATGTGTAATGGGTTTTGAATCATTCTAATTCAAGTTTAACAAGGGTTTAATCATGCTTCATGTTCAATTAGGATTTACTCATGCTCCATGTGCAATGAGCCTTAGCTCAAGCTAATTCCATGTTAAGTGTTATTGCCACATCTCCATGTTATGACTGTAATGCTTTATCATGAATTTATGTTCATGTTTCTCTTGGGCTCCATTGATATTCCTATTATCTATCATGTATTGTATTCATTATTGTATTCTATGTTTATTCCCTTAATGGGATTTATAGATCGCTGTTTTCTTGTGCATGTCCTCAGGTTATCCCATGGAATGCTATGTACGATGGAGTGTAGTGATCATGTAAAGGATGTTTTCAATAATTATTTTGTGTTTCATGTTCTATGTTTTTATGTAATGTTCCTAATCCTCATAAACACTGGACCTCTTGTTATTCCATTTTGTATCTAGTCAAGTTTTTATCTAATAAATCATGTTTATGTGTGTAATAAACAACATGGTTGTTATACATTATCATACTAATCCACCACTATAGGTTAAATCAGACTCATCACACCAACTACTCCAATGGTGAGGCTAGTCAACTGGTGAGTGATTGGATGCACCCTCTTATGAGAAATACAATCTCATGCTGCAAAGGTTTCCTTCTCACCAGTGAAGGAAAACCTGATACCATCCTCACAGACACACATCACCTTGTGCCTAAAAGAGCCGATCCGAGCGTGGAATTTGGATTGCCAGTCTATACCCAAGATGACATCGTAAGGCCTCGACACTACTACTATGAGATCCCATCCAAATATCTTGCATCCTAGAGTGATCTCACACTGCTTTCACCCATGTGAAATCATTGAATCCTCTCCCATATGAGTCTCTAATCGCAAGGATTGAGCCAACGACTCTATTGGAATTTACATGCACCGAACGAGTGTCATGGAAATGAATGGGTGACAGACACCATTGTCTATATGTACTTCACTGAGGGTGGTGGAAACAGATTGTACCTCCTATGATCTCTGGATAACTATTGGCATAGTCCTCTACTACCTGTAGTTCTGCTCACCCATATCAACTTGCTCCCTTTTTTCCGGGTGGACCTCCTAGTTGTGGTGGTGGTAGAACGTCAAATCACTGCCAACCACCACCTACACGTCTTGCTAAACTACCTCATCTGTGGCCCTGCAGACCTCCACTATTGAATCTATGCCTCTACATTGGTGGTCCCTCGACTGTCTGATGATCGTTGGTAGATTGGTCGGGTAGTCGTGAGCCATGTGGCCCTGCCCGCCGCACATGAAGTACAATATACCTCATAAAAGACCTTCTCCACTTCATGATCTCCACACCGATAACCCTACATCCTGGGGTCATCTACCCCTGGGTATGGCCCTCTTGGACCTATGACTCATATGTATACTGCCTCTTTCAAATAACTCAGCTACCTATCATCTGGTGTTGGATCCCATTATCAGTGCCTAATCAAATATACAGCTCTCTACCAACAGTGCTCACTCAAGCACTCCAGATTGCATCAAGATATTCTGTGATATCATCGACACTCTGATCTCTCACTGAAGACCCTTTTCGAATTTCTGGGGCCGATAGAATGGCTCCCGCACCATATCAGTAGAGTAGCGCGAGAGGTCAGTGAATATACTTGAGTACTGGGCCACATATAAGTTTCCTTTTTGTATGTGCAGCAACTCCTGGATACGCACTGAGCATAGTGTCCTTGGAAAGAACTCCAAACTAAAGAGGATCTCAATGTCAGTCTAGGTGAGGGTCTCCTCATCTTGTGTCTGGAGAGTAAATATCCACCATTGCCCTACTATTCCCTAGAAATGGCTAGCATCTAGGATATACATATTCTTTTCTGGTGTCTCAACCAAGAAAAAAACTCTAGCAACAACCTCCATCTAGTCCTCAGCTGCCTGGGGATCTATCTCACCTCGATACCTCAGAGGCCTCTGTCTCTATAACTCATGAAACATGATCAGTTGGTGTGAATAGTCTACTAGTGGGTTTGGTGTTATCTTCTACCCAATGTGTGGTGGTGCTATTTGTGCACCACCCAAAGGTGCTTCCACAATAAGAGGGACCTTCACTGAATCCTCATCACATGGGGGGAAGTCCTCATGTACACTCTCGGAAATCCTGGTTGGATGGCTATACAGTGGCATCCTAAAAAGAAATAGGTGTTCCACAGTCAATAAGTTATACCTGGTGATCTGACTCAAAATATATCAGAGTAAAATCATTTCCAAAACACACCCAATCAGCATTTTCGTGTATCAGGTCAGAAATATGATTTTTGGGTCCTAGTGTATGGATACGTCAGTCTCTACACCAACAATGCAATCCCAAAACTAAAAACCACACTCAAAACACTTAAAAATGTTTGTCTAGTAAAATTATCAGTGTTCTGGTTCTTGGGTAGAACTGAATCCTCTGATACAACTTTGTCATGATAGGTCCCCCAGGGCCCATGCTATGACAACCCCAAGTTCGGCTTCCATAGGCTAGGGGTTGGAGACTAGAACCAGAAAGACATATCCCTAAAATGGGAAATCATTGCCTTTAAACTTGTTCAAACACACATTCCATTAAAACAACAATATGCAACCACGGAGTAAAACTGTAGTATTAAAGGTGTGTATTGAATGAAAAGGGGCCAGAATATAGGCCCAACTAAAAGGTACAACTACAATGGAAAAACAAAAAACAGATCATGGAATCATCCACTGAGGATCCTACTTGAAAGGTAGGTACTACTCGTATCCACTACTCTCCACATAATCCAGTATCTTTCGTGTACCACTTGGTCCAGGCTCCCTCAATTCTCAGCCAAGCTGGTCATCGACTGCACATGACACAACATGGTGCGGACGATGCTCGTGGTAGGGCTGAGAATAACAATAACCAGTAGGGACCCTGAGACCCCTAAAGGCCTCATAGAATTCCAAAAAGTAAAACCACAAAGCATGATCTCAAAAAAAGAACAAAGTAATATACACATCTCAAACCAAATATAATTAAAGAACAGACATACATATGATTAGTAGAGAAGCGAGATCATCTTATTAATTCAATAGGCACCACTGCGGACCATACCGTGTTTGACCCACACAAGATCGGTAGGTACTAACCCTCGTAATACCCATAGAAGACCTGCCCCACCAAGAGATGAAAGGTGATATCCCCCACAAGACCCACACAGGATCAGACCCACATAGGATATGAGCCACACAGGATCAGTATGCACTGACAAACACAAGATTTATGAGCATTGAACCACACAGAATCTGACCAACATAAGACCGATATGTCACAATTCCACGACAGGTTTCTCTAAGGATCGTCCACATTGGGTCGTGCACTACTAATCCACACTAGATCCCTATGTGCTGATCCACCTAGGATCACCGAGTACTAGCCTTCGTAAAATCTGTCTCTATCCTCCTCCCCATTGTTAGCCGCCAGATTCCCACTCATAGTACACTTGATTTTGGGAGAACCACTTATACAGCTATCATTCGTATTTATACAAAAACTATGTCCAATTAATAAGTAATATGATGATCCATCACATCATAAGGGTTCCAATGCAACATACGATGCGTCTACCGGACACCCAGTCTGTAATTTATTGGCATTTTAGTTCCAAGGGACAAGTTGGATTCAGAGTCAATTCAGCCTAGAAATACTAAAAGTTTCTCCAAAACTTATGTAGAGTATCTCAAAAGGACAATCTCTCTCTCAGAATCCCAATGTCATGGACGGTTCCTCAAATGGACATCTTGTTCTAAAGATACTGTCCCTAAGCATAACTGGGCTGGAGAGGGGTCTGGGTCCGGTCCGACCCGGTCCAAACCGGGCTTGGCAGACCTGACCTGGTTCGGGTCGACCCGACTCAGTCTGGGTCTAACCCAAACCAACCTGAACTGGCCTAGGATAGACCGGTTGGATTTGGCTGTGGATGTCTTGGCCTACTGGGCTGCTGATCGGCCTTGCCCGCCGTGTCTTGGCTGGTCTGCGGTGGCTCGGCCCACCAGCTGGCATGACCCGCACATGTTCACGTAGTTCTCTACACCTGAATGGCCTAAAGGAGCAGTTTGACTCCTATATTAGTAGTGTCATGTGGTTCCACCTCATCACCCAAGTGACCTGTAGGGATCATGTCCCCCACATCGTCACAACTTCAAGTTTTGGCTTCCTTCAGTGCGACATGCGATGATGCACCACCTCCACCTCTGTGTCCATCTACCCGTCTGATCCCCATGATGCCGATCTTCCACCGTGACCAGAGGTCTTCGGCCACCTCCCTCATCCGCCAGCACTGGTCACCGGTGCCGCCACGCTGGCGCCCTGCCCACACTTCTTCTATTGGCCACCAAGTGAGCTCTGAAGGTCCATTATTCCTTTTGGACGTGTCTACAGTTCTCTCAAGATGCTTCCATAATTGTATGCCTCTTGGTTTCACCATATCATCATTTTAGGAACAACCCAACTTTGAAGAACGCATTGAAAAACATGTGGTGGAGGTTCCGGGTCTTGTTCGCTTGGCCCGCACCCACTGCGATTGAATTATAACAACTGGCGGTAAATTATACATAACATTAAAAAATGATGATAAACCCCATTAAAATACCATACATAAACCAACTAAAAATTCAAAAATTGAGTAGAAGAAATGTGGGATTTTCATGAATTAAATGATAACCCCTACCTCGTGAGCCGTCGAAGGTATCACAGTCGTTGGCGGAAGGAGATTCCCCATCAGAGTGAGGTCGTCTGCATTCATCGATCCAAGATCATCATCGCCCAAGATTTCACCCTCCGTCGGTGGATGAATTCATGTCACTTTTCCAGAGCTTCCTTTCCTGGTTTAGTCATGTCAAAACTCCACCCCAACCCTCACTTAAATAGAGGAAGAATACGTGAAGAACGCATAGTGTAATTAATGAAGTTCATTTAATGAATTAACCTCTTAATTCCCCAATGGTGAGGTTACAAATAAAGGAGATTCAATCCATTAATTGGCTTGACAGGTCACCGGTCCCCACCACCACCGCTCATCCACTGGACAAAAAGAAATAAAATAACTTGTTAAGTTATTTTCTTTCTATAATGTCCAAAATTTAACCTTTTCTCTCGACCTACTGCGGTTGAAGTGAAGCTTCCCATAATAAAATACTGGTTCTATGGATTCAATGATGCCCTCATGATTTTAATCCGACCACCTGTTCAAATGATAGAATACGCCACCCAGACATTTACTGAATGTACCATAAAAAATTTCAGAAATTAATTCCGAGTACATCGAGCCTCAAAATCACACGTCGTCAATTTTCAATGACTCATTATAATCCCAAAAAATTAAATGAAAAATTTAAATGGACTTTTTGGGCCTTTACACATTATTCAAGAAATTTGGAAATACACACCGAAGAAAACAACTCAAAGGAATAAGAAAATTTTTTATGAGTATAAAAGAAAGACCTAAACCAATGAATTGTCATGAAAAAATGAATAGTAATATGGAATGGAATAAATTTCATCAAAGGGATACATTTATAATTTATTGTATTAAATGTGGGGAACATGGGCGTTATTGCAGTCAATTCTCTCTTCTAAAGGGTAAGTCATAGACTAAGGAAGGTACTATATCATATTGAATTTTTTAATAATGTACCTTATGAAAATCTTATTAATATTGGACTCGATGTTATTTTGTTCATGCATTGGGTTTATTTATATAGAGATTGTATCAATTTCCAAGTAAGGGTTGTCATATTTTGTATTACAAATGAAACCATTCTCATTTATCAGTGAGTGGATAAATATAACTTCTAATGAATATTGAATCTATATTGTGGGTCTTAATTACTGTACATTAATGAATTTTATCTCATATGGTTGTGGAGAAACTCAACATTGAATGGATTCCTATTTTTAAAGAGTTTGTTGATATTTATATAGAAGAGTTTCCTAGTCTTACATCAAATCACAATGTCTATTTCTCAATAGAACTCATACCGGGTGTTGTACCAATTTCAAATACTCTATATAGAATGACCCTGATTGAGTTGCAATAATTGAAGAAGTAACCACAGTAGAATCCTGATAATGGATTTATATTCCCTAGGGAATCACCATGGGGTAAAAAAATTCTCTTTGTTATGAAGAAAGATGGATCAATGTGTTTTTTCATTGATTTTTAGGAACATAACAAGATCTATACCAACAAAAAGAATCATATACCCCATATCAATGATTTGATTATTGAATTCTGAGGAGAATAATACATTTAAAATATTCATATTCTATATGGGTAATATATATTGTTGTTAAAAATTGAATACATACCCAAGATAGCCTTTCGTATGAGGTATGTAGATTATGAATTTGGAGGTAGCAGTATTAATGTTAGTGTTGATGTTTTGGAGACATTATCTTAATCAATAAAGGTGTGATATATATACTTACAAAAAAACATTAAATAATATATTCCCACAAAAGTGTTAAATATGTGCGAGTAAATAACGGTAGAGCTGATTATTAATTATTACTGCTCAACACATTACTCCCTAGGGAAAGAGAACAAGGTGGTCAATTGATTGAGCCAAAAGGATCATGCTAGATAATCTACAATGAGGATAAAAAGAGATCCAAATATTTTAGATTTTAAAAGGATGTATCTTGAAATATTTATTGAAGGGGAAATATCTCATTTTCCCATAAGATTTTTCAACCATATATCCAATTAAAGATTGAAGAGGTGTAGAAGAAGATATAAAGATGTAATAGAAGGTGATAAATGTTCTTGATTTCAAACTCGTTTTTAATAGAATAATAATACCTAGAAACTGAGCATGTTTCCTGTTAGTAATAGAATTTTAGAACAAGTTATTAGACGGAGCTCAATTTTCATCGTTCTCTGTTTATATAGAAATTATGATGATATAGAGAGATATGAAAAAGTATTTATGGTCGGAAAACAAAAATAAAGATAACACAGAGTTTGTATCTCAATTCATGGTATATCTGCAAGTTAAGGATGAGATATATAAGTCTATGTGGATGCCCCAACCATTACCCATACCGCAATGGAAATTTGTTAACATCTCCATTGATTCCATAATAAGACTCCCCAAAACATATAAAGGGAATAATTATATATGGGTTGTAGTTGACCACATTACGAATTCCTAAATATTCATTTCCATTAGAGAAGACATTTCTCATGACCATATTACTTGGTTATACATTAATTATGTGGTAAGATTTCATAGTGCACCACTCTCAATCATATCTAGTCAGGATCAATGGTATAACTCAATGTTCTAGAGAATTCTTCAGTGGGATATGGATATAGAATTGAGTTTAAGCACTGATTATCACCCTCATACATATGGTCAATCTATAATAACCATTAATACTCTAGAAGACATGTTGAGATCCGATTATGGATCTCAAAGGTAGTTGGGATCACCACCATCCATTGGTGGAATTTTCTTAAAACAATATCTTACACTCAATAATTTAAATAGCACTTTATATATGCCTCTATGGTAGTATTTTAAAAACTCCAACCTGATGGGATGAGGTTGGAGAGATAAAAATATTGGGACTTGATCTCGCTGAATAAATGGTTGGGATGGTTAGATCCATTTAATAACATATAAGGGAATCATAGAGTTGAAAAAAGTTTTATGCTAAAAATATTATATGATATCTTGAGTTTGATGTTGGTGAAAAGGTATTCCTATGAACATCTCCTTGGAAGAAGGTTATGAGGTTTTCGAATAATGGAAATTTGATCCCAAAATATGTTATTCTAGTTGAAATACTTAATCATATCGGGATGATAGTTTATCATTCTTCACTTCCACTAAAGCTTTCTCATGTTCACGACATATTCCTTTTTTCTCTATCAAGGAAGTACACACCTAACATACACATGTACCAAAATCAAAGGTCATACCACTATATATATATATATCTCTCTTGTAAGGAAAAATCAATATTGATTCTACATCATAGAGATAATGTAAAATGAAACAAAGCCACTAACATATTCAATGTTTTGTGGTGAAACCGCCAATTTGAATAAGCTATGATGAAAACTAATGATATTATGAGGCACAAGTATCCTAATTTTTTTCATTAATGTAATGGAATTTTATGTGTGAAATTATTCATAATGTGGGTATAATTTAACACCCTGATATTATTATGAAATATTTTTTTCACAAATAAATTTAATTTATTTGACACCTTGTGTTTCACATAACACAATGTCTAAATTAACCACTATATACTGTTAAAATATTATTATTTAACGTGATAGTTATTTTCTAGTAATTGGATTGGTGTGTACGAATAGGATAAAATAAATTATGAAAATTTTGAAGGACCCAAGGTCACCTTGAGTGGGGCGGGGGGGGGGGGGGGTGGATCAAGGTGTCCACATTTCTTCGCATTTATTAGATCATGTTCCCATATTGGTAGGATCTTAATTAAACCAATATTATGGATATGTGTAGTAATTGAAACATTTTCATTCATAAGGACAACAAAACACTTTTACTTGGTTCACCACAATGGGATACGTCCAAGGAGCATATGTTGAAAAGTTATCGGTGTTAAATGATTACACTATTCTTCACTAGCTGTGGATTACAAAGTTCTGGTACAGTCACTATGTCTAGGAACACTGCCTTAACAAAAGTTCTAGGATATCTCACTGATTCCCTTGGGTCACTCCCATTGACTCATCAGGCACACTGCCCTAGGTGAAGTCACACTCATTTTGTGGACATGATGGTCCCTTGAATAGATAGGAATGAAAGTCTTTGTCTCCTATTAATCATGAGACATTTCTTGCATAAAATACCAGAGTTGATGTTCTTAAACGTTAAATATTCTTATTTTGTGCAACTACAATATGTACAAAGACTTCTTATTCTTCTTGGCTTGAATCATAGATTCCTTCGTGATTATTCAAACACTGAAATACAGATCACGAAGCATCATCATAATAAGCCCTTCTTATTCCATGTTTGCATGTAACCATGCATGTGACAATATAGATGTTCTCTTCCTCTTCACTTCTTTAGACACATGCACCCTTGGTTTAGGATTCTTCTCTTCTATGTATTCACGTATACGTGTACATGCATGAATGCATGGACTTTCTATTTTACATCTTGTGTGAATGCCCAATGGGTGTGGAACCTTTTAGTATTGACAAAACCTCTTCTCTCCTTTGCATTGAAACTGATGAAAATATGCTTTTACATTAATTGTTTTCTTCTTTAAATTATTCATACCAATGCATGCACTCAATACCCATCACCATGCACAATAATTTCTTCTCCCTACCTCAACACCCACTGTCCACTATGTTTTGTTTATTTTTAAATGTATGTGATCTTATGAAAACATTAATATTTGTATTTCGGTACTGAATGGTTTTTCTGTTCTCCTCTTTCACACCACGGATATAGAGATCTCTTTTTCCATGTGTGCTTGTCTGTTCTGTGAACCCGGATTGTTCACGACTCCCCCTCACCCACGGGTTTCATGGAACTCTTACGCACAAAAGGTGCATGCCACCTTCATGTTCTTCATGACACATGGTTCTCCTCCACTCATTGGGTGGTATGAAGGTCTTCCTCTCATGGGTCACAATTCACCGCAAACCATAGTGGTACACGGTCTAACTGAGTGGTATGTGTTAACTTCTTTTCATAGAACCAAAAATTATACGAGGTACTATTTACTCACAAACCAAGAATGGTTCTTGAAAACCCTCTTCACAAACCTTAGATAGTTCATGGTTCTCTAGTCTCTCATATTGATGTGGTACACGGTTTGATGCTTTACGAACCCGAAGGGTATGCCAGACTATCTCTTCATGAATCAGAAGTGGTTAATAGTTCTTCTTTGTTGCTAACCAAAATGGTACACATGATAAAAATTATGAACCCATAATAATTCACAGATCGCACTCCCCCCTTTCTGACTTAATGAATTAAGAGAATCTATTTCTAAAAAAACAGGAGCTCTCGAAGGCTTGGGAGAAGCATCCTTTTCCCGAATAAGTGAGTCTCTTTTTATAAGAAGATATAATATCATTCCGCATCCAAAATTTTCACTATCCTCTTTTCAAGATTCTTCCTTGAATAACTGAAATCTTCAGTTATTTAATATCTTCAAACATGCATGGTGATATTCTATATTTCATGGAAGTTTACCTTTTCAAACTCGAGGCCTTCTTACCGATCTTTCATGCATTGAAAAATTCTTGTATCTCATTTTAAATCTTTTCATGAATCTAACTGGCCTCGGAAACTTCATTTCCCTCGGTCGTAGCTTCGTCATTGAGATATCAAATGCATGAAAGACAAATATATCATGCATGGTCTTGATTCGATCATGTAGCCTTTAAGGTGCTGAAATGATCCTTCATTGATAGTCAGTGGTCACCCACGGTGATCAGGCTTCCTCTCCAGTGAGTATAATGTCACCGGTGGGAGGCAACGACGTCAAGATGTTGAAGAAGACGACACGGGATGATTCGAACATTGCAATGGGATTAAATGGCTCAAGTTCAAATGCACGAGGCCTAGATGTGATGGATTTACATGATTAGTTCACGAGCATGGACGAGATAGACGACGAATATTATTGCCGCAACGTTTAACTGATGACCAATACACACATTTCTTGTCCCACATCAAAATGGATACATGGTATGGCATTAGTTTATCATTCAGTGTGATTCTCCATTCGCATAGAATTCTACTCCCTTTTCCACACTAAATCCTAGTACGGTGTTCACCATGAAGGAGTGCACTTTGCACCCACTCTACTCCCTGGGCACTCTTCCAGCACGCACACTGTAGGGTTCACCATCGTGCAGAACTTGTGGGCTTATATACGGCCCACACACACCCTACCTCGTGTGGGGCTAGCCTTGAGGGATTCCCTCAAGCGTGGTTAACCCCTCGGGTCCTGCATATTCTTCAGGTGATGACCTTGGATGGCCTCCATGGACGACACATATTCTTTTTTGTAAACTCATAAAATAACTACTTAGTGTAAATCTATGTGTTTAACAAGATAAAAATTCCAAACCACCTCCTCCACAACCTCTTCTTCTCCTATTATTTTACTCCGTCGAAAGAGCTCTCCAACTATCCTTAATAGATTTAGTCAATATATCACTCCTGATACACATATATGAAACTTAGGATCAAGATCAACCACCAACTAGTTTCCATTCTCCATTTTACATAAGAGAGTTTGATACTTCATTTTTATCATCATCGACATCCATTAACACTCATTGACAACAATTACAATATTTATATACCATGTGGTCCCAAAAATCCTTCTCTTTGTGTTTTTTTCAATACATTAATGTTCCCTAAAATGAGCATGTCAATATCACAATGATCTACTCTCTCCCTTTCATTTTTCAACTATTATTTCACTTTCTCTCCCCCTTATTGATAAGAAATACAATTTTTATGGTAGATAGGGTATCCGTCCTTAATTAAGCAATGTTCCATCAATCATTTTTCTCTATGTCTACTTATACAGTTCTTAGTGTAGAAAACAAGAGTATTTGATCTAGACGAAAAATATTTCCATTATCCCATGATTATGATACCTCATAGTGATGAGAACTCATGTACTTTTATTCATGGGTCCTTTCCAGATTCATTCCAGATTAAGGAGATGAAATATTTTTAATAACAGGAAATCCTTAAACTCCTTTTCAAATGGAATGATATTAAAACTATTCTTAGCAAATTGGATACCAACTGATGTTGATACTAATTTAAATAACTAGTTTAGAGCTTATATCTGTGTCTCCCAAAAAGGGAACACTTCTCTGGTTCTCCCCTTGAGTGATTGATTCACCTTCAATTCCATGTAGAATTATTACATTACACAAAGTTATAAGGGAATAAGGTGGATCCTCCTTGCTTCTTCAATATGAGATTGTAGGCCGAGATGATTTTCTCAACCAGGATGATCTGTTTTCTCCACTACTCACAGTTGCAAATTTTATCTTCAGTTCTAACTTTAGATGCATGGATATAAATATTTCATCAATATCATTGTGTGTGCATCTACATTATTCAAGATCTTTGAAAGCACTATAATCCCTTGGTGAAACTTTCATTTTCTTGAGGAATTCTTCTTGAGATGGAATAAAATCACTACAATTTTTAACAGTGTGACCAACCTTGTTGCAACTCACACACAAGGCTTCTCTATCTTCAGGTGGAATCTTCTTCTTTCCTGTAGCACTAGCCGTAGCATGTGAATCATCTTACATTCTCATTATTTCCAAATATTTATGCTAGATAACAAATATATCTATGGGGAATGTGGCCGCAAGTTTGTATTTTCCACATAGACCCTTCAGAGTGTCATCATTTTTATGAATTCTTTTGGATGAACCACTCTTCAAATTCTTGGAATTTTAATCCAAGGACTCCTCATCTTTTATTATTAGAGTCTTCTCGGGAGGCATTTTTTCCATTATTCTTAAAATTTCTTCCCAAAGTATCTTATTCTTTATTATCTTTCTTCTTTAGTATTCTGATCTTATCAACTCTTGATATGTGTTGAGACAGGCATGCTCTTTTATTGTGACCACTCACATTTCATACATCATATATGTTGTCTAGAATTCCTAATCTATTTGTAGTATATAGATTCTTATGTATTTGTCGATGTTTCTTCTTTTTCTATGGATTTCTTACTTTTTACATTGGATTTATTTTTGTTTTTTCTCTTAAAGGAACGTACCATCAATCTAGTGCACAATGTACAAATCTATTACAGCACCAACATTGGCACACAATTCTTGTCTTCTTGATATCTTCAGTATAATGTTGTTGGGATTTCTTCATAATGTTTTGTGCTCTATCTGAGGAATCATATTTCTGCTTATTATTCATATCTACCCTATCCATAGTGATAGGTTCCTTTTTATCACCATTCCCCATCCATACATTCGTAGAATTTTTCTTCCAATATGCACTTTTTGTAGGAACATTTTTAGAAAAAATAGTAAAAGTTGGGATGGATGGTACCTTTGTTTTCTCATATTCTTGTTATAGATCAATACATGAAGTCCTGATATTCATATCACATATTGGAGGTATTTTGATAGTAGAATCCTCCATTTATAATTGAGTATAAATAGACACACATTCTTGTGATGGATAATAACGAATTTTCATAATCTTCTTGTCAAATATTGAAGGTATTTTAGCTTTAGAAACCTCAAATAAGAATTGAGTAATGACATCAACTATTTAATTCTTTTGTGATGTCTCTATATGTGTCTTCTCAATATTGGCAAACTGGTATTCCAATTTTAGACATTCCATATTGATAATGATATTTTGATCTTCTATCATGATCATATTATCATCAGAATCCCTTTTCAATCTCTCAACCCCATCCTTTAGAAACATGAATTTTGTTTGTAATAATAGGTCAAGTACATTGAATCTCTTGGAAGTTTCATCCAAATTTATAACCCTGATTTTAGTGCTCTTTTTCAGATCATCTTTAAATTAATGGTTCTTTTCTTATAAAGAATTATTTATTCACCCTTTCTCTTTAAAGGCTTCAATTTTTCTGTAGAGCTTATAGAATTTCGACACTTAATTTTTCAAGCCTTCCTCCATATTATCTGCTTATTTTCCTAGTCTAGTAATCTCAGCCTGCATAAATTAAAATTTTCTATAAATAATATCAAATTTTTCTTCAAAAATAACATGAAAATATGTTCTTAATTTCAAATGATCACCTAAGAAAGAGATAGATGTGTCATCCTTTTCACTAGTAGAAACCAGATTCAACTGTTCTTTACTTCCCAAGCCTAATATTTCTTCTTTATTACAAGGGAATTGACGACCATATACTGCATCTTCTTTGGTCATGAGAGACTTATTCAACTGCTTCTTCTCTTTATTTTTTCTGTTCATCATGGTCTTGTTGGGTATATATTTTTTCTTAGAGATAAATGATCTTTCATCAAGACTTCTTTTCATTTTTGACTTAGGAAAGAAAGTCAAATTCTCTTTTTAATAGAATTACTGAAGAGTATCCAACATATGCAAAACTGTTCCCTCTAATACCAATTCATGGATCCTGGGTTACCCTGAGTGGGAGGGGGTGGTTTAGGGTGTCAAATTTTCTTCCCGTTTAATAGATCTTGTTCCCAAATTGGTAGGAACATAATTAAACATATATGATGGATAATTGCAGTAATTGAATCCTTCACATGCATAAGGACAACACAACACTTTTACTTTGTTCACCACTAAGGTCTACGTCCAAGGAGCATACACTAACAAGTTATCTTTCATACCAAATTCAATTATTCTTCACTAGGTGTGGATTACATGGTTCGGGTGTAGTCACTCTGTCCCAGGCACACTACCTTTACAAAAGTTTAGGGATAGCTCACTACTACCCTCAGGTCACCCTAGTTGACTCCCCTCACTCACTGCTCTAGATGAAGTCACACTCAGTTTATGGATGTGAAGGTCCCTTCAATAGATAGGCCTGAAAGTCCTTGTCTCCTATTCTACATGAGACTTTTCTAGCATCAAAGTCTAGAGTTGATTCTATTTAACATTCAATCATCTTCTATTGTGTAACTACCAGATGTACAAAGACTTCTTATTCTTATTGGCCAGAATAAAAAATTCCATTGTGATTATTCAATCATTGAAACATAGCTCACGTTGAATCATCATATTCAACCCTTATTATTCAATGTATGCAAGTGACAATTCATGCGACAATATATATGTGCTCTTCCACTTCACTTATTTAGACATGTGCACTCTTGGCTTAGGATGTTTCTCTTTTATGTATTCAAATATACATTTACATGCATGAATGTATACACATTCTCTTTTCTTTCTTGTGTGAAGGAAGAAATGGGTATGGAACCTTTTAGTACACACACTGCCTCTTCTATCCTTTTATTATAATATGATTCAAATATTATTGTCCTTTAATAGTGCCCTTCTTCATATCATGCTTATGAAATCATGCACACACTTAACATCACCATGCACATTCTTTTCTTCTCCATTCCTCTACACCCACTTTCCACTTTGGTATCTTTATATTTAAAAGTATGTGATCTTATTCAAACATCAATATCTGTATTTTTTATGGCATGGTTTTTTTATTATCCTATTGCACACGAAGGATATAGAGCTCACTTTTTCCCTTATGTGCTTCTCTCCTCCACGAAACAGGATTGTTCGTAGCTCCTCCTCATGCACAAGTTGCATGGCAGTCCTATGAATAAGAGGTGTGGTCCTCCATCCCATACCTCAAGAAATGGATTTCTCCTCCATGAATTAGGTGGTACACAAGTCTACCTCTCACAAGTCACTCTTCACCATGAACCAGAGTGGTACATGGTCGAAATGAGTGGTACGAAGGACCTCCACTTCGTAGAACTAAAAACTGTACATGGTACCATTTTATAACAAATGAAGAATTGTTCGTGGAAACCCTCATTGTGAATAGATGAAAGTTCACAGTTCTCTAATCTAGTGTATCCAAGCGGTACATAGTTCGTTGCTTCGTGAACCCAAATGTTATGCGAGACATTCTCTTCATAAACCAGAATTGGTTTGCGGTTCTTCTTCTTCGCAAACCCGAATGGTATGCAGGACAAACTTCATAAACCTAGAATGGTTTGCGGATTGGGCTTTCCCCTTTTGGACATGATGAATAAAGAGACTCTATTTTTCAAAAAACAAGAGATCTCGAAGTCTTGGGGGCACCTTCATTTTTTCGAATCAGTGAGTCTCTTTTTGTAAGATTAGATCAGATCTTTATGCATATAAAATATGCTCAATCCTGCCTTCAATATTCTACCTTGAATAATAGTAATCTTCGGTTCCTTTTTTATCTTCAAATCCACTTGGAGATATTCCGGATGTCTTGGATGGTTCCTTTTTCAAACATGTGGCCTTCTCACTGATCATTCATACATTTAAGAACACATGTATCTCGTTTTAAATATTTACACGAATCTATGTGTCCTCGGGGACTCCATTTTCCTCAGTCAAAGATTTATCATCAAGATATAACATGCATGAAAGACAAATAATGCATGCTTGGTCTCAGTTTGATCTAGTAGTCTTCATGGTGTTAAAATGAACCATCTTTTATTTTTAGTGGTCATCTATGGTGATCGGGTTTGTTCTCAAGTGAGTATAGTTTCATCAGTGGGGGGCAGTGGCGTCGAGAGATTGAAGACGACGACACAAGATTATTCAAACATCACAGGAGCATTGGACGTATCAGGTTCAAACTCTTGTGGCACAGATGTAATGTACTTATGTGATTAGATCCTGAGTGCATATGAGATTGATGAAGGATATTACTTCCACATGTTTTAACTGATATACAATACACAAATTTCTTATCCCACATCAAAAATGATACACAGGATGGCTGTGATTTATCAATCAGTCTGCTCTGCTATTCACTTAGAATTATCCACCCCTTTCCACAGTACTACCCCGTACCATTTTCACCTCGCGAGCATGCTCTTGGCTCCCTCTCTTCTCCTCGGGCATGTTCCTAGCACCCACACTGCACGGGTTCACCATCATGTGGAACCTGATGGATTATACATAGCCAGATCACACCCTACCTCTTGCAAGCCTGGCCTTGAGTGCGTATCTCAAGCATGGTTGACCCCACGTGTCTCGCATGTTCTTGATGTGAGGACCTCGACGGGCCTCTATGGATGGCCCCTTTTATTTTTGGTAAAGTCATAAATTAAAAACTAAGTGTAAAACCAAGTATTTGCAAATATAAAAGGAAAAATAACCTCCCCCACAACCTCTTCTTCTCCTTTTCTTTTACCCCATTCAAATAACACTCCAACCATCTTTAGTTGATGAAGTTAATATATCACTCTGGATACACATATATGAAACTTAGGATCAAGCACAACAACCAACTAATTTTCATTCTCCATTTTACGTAAGATAGATCTTTACTTCATTTTGAACATCTTGGCATCAATTGACACTCATGGACAAAAAATATAATCAAAATACACAAAATGGTCCCAAAATATTTATGTTCAATCATATAAAAAATGAATTCTTTATTAATCAATTAATTTGAAATAAATATAAAAATAAAGTCACAATGAGTTTTTTTCTTAATAAATTAAATTAATTACACATGGGGAATGATTTTAATGAAAAATATATATTATTTATTCATTAAAAATTTTATCATTCATTTAATACTTTTCAAGTTATTTTATTATAATATATCCAGTATCATGCTGAAAATCTATATTTTCTAAAAATGATTCCATTGTGTTTTGTGAACTTATTTTTAAAATTATTTTTTCATGTTTTATGAAAATTATTTGAAAAAATTAAAATATTTTTTTATATAAACAAGTCAAAATTATCTTAGAGTGAATTATTGAGAATTTATTGAAATGTTATTTTTTTATTAATAGTGAAAAATGCGTATTTTTATTAAAAGTTTTCCTTTCATTTAAATAATTTAAAAGGCTCCACTAAAAAAGGTTTAAAAACTAAAAGTAGAAAAATTATATTATTAGTAATCAAATTTATATCATTTTGTTTCATTTTGTTTTTAATTTTGATATAAAATCATTTTTATACATAATAAATCCTTTTCTCGGGAAAAACATTTTTTCATCACCATTATAGGTTTAATTTTATGTTAAATTTTTTCAATTATGTGAAATGAGTTTGATAAAATGGATCCAATATTTTGAATAATAATAAATTAAAATTATTTAATAAGTTCAACTTATATTTTATTCATATTGAAAGGTAAAAATAGTAAAAATATGTTACTTCGGTTTAGGTTAAAACATGTTTACTGGGGTATTAAAATTAAAATATAATAGTAAAAATGACATACAAATATCTCTAAATTCTAATTTTGGACATATTTATACCTTATATCATCAAAGGGTCATAAATTTTCCTTTTTGGATCAATGTTTTCATGAAATTGAAATGGAATTATTGTAAGACATTGAAAAATTACACGTGTTCCACTCACCTCAATAATAAAAGACAACATACTCCCCTCACTTATTAACAAATAAAAATAATTTTATTATCCATAATTACCTGCCAATATACAATAATTTTTTCCCTCCCAACCTTTTATATGAATTATCTAATCATAAATATAATATATTATTGTTTTAGGTTTAATCCGATAGAGATTTTCTGAAGAAGAGGTATCATTCCTAACAGAGTATTTTTGTTTTATTTATTTTTCCACTACCTTTAAATATTATTAAATTATGGTATAATAAAAAATTATCAAATATATAATTAAATTTTATTCTATTAATTTCATGAGCAATATCTATCTCATGTTCCAAAAAATTCTAAAATAATATATCAATTGTGTGTACAACAGACTACCACCACGTGAACAGATGTAATTTGATTCCCATGGACGCAACTCTCTCCACTATTAACTAACTACTAATGGAACAGAATACCCAAAATGGGATCAAATTTGGAAAAAATCAATATCTAACTCATCCAAACAGTGCTTCATATCTAAATAAGATATGTTTTCACCACACTTCACCTAGCTATAAATATGAAAAGCACATAACATTGACCATCACATCTCATCCACTTGATTGGGATCACCCTTCTCCCGATTAATTAGGTAAACATACAATACCATTCCTACATAAATAACACATGGAATATGGACATAGATTATATCTATATGTAATGATTAAACTTCTATGTTCATTATAAATAGATTTTTTTAATTTTTTTATCATTTCACTTATTAATATGCTAAACCACCCAGAACACAAACAATGCTCAAGAAAAAATGATGCATGTACGTCTCCTATATCTGTACCTCGCAAGATGATTTATTTCACTAGTAATTCATAGAAATATTTAGGTAAACACATTTAATCAAAAGGGTACATAAATTTCTATGTCTAAACGAGTTTTCCTTTCTTACATCACATACAAAGATCAAATGAAACTAATTCCCTACCAACCAATACATTCCAATCCAATTCCAAACTACAATCACCATCTTATCTCAAAACCAAAAATCTGATATCACATTATTATGGAAACCCACATCTAATAACCTCTCCTAGTATAGTATTTTTTATGTTAGTGACCCCCAATACTATCCTCCAATAGATCCCATGTTGGTGACTAGAATCGAGGTTAAATCGCACATAATGAGAGTCATTAACCACAAATATTTCCTTTTATCATAACATAAAACACAAACAAAACCCACCATGATATATACAATAATCCAAAATATCATAAAATTAATGTCACAAGGCATGAGTATAAACAAATATAAGAATATACAAAATAAAACAATTCCAAAAAAAGCAATTTTGTGGAAATAAGGTAACACCTCCAAACACAGATCCCATAATGTCCATATTGATTACCAATTCCATCCTACAAAAATATAAAAAAATTCTATATATATTTATATTAGGTTATAATAACAAGTATACATAGTAGGTTCTTTCCTATGGTCTATTGTAAAAATGTGAAGAGTATACCAATGCCTCGGTGAACAAACTACAGAACCATAAAGCACCTAGTTGGTCACCTAATAACCCCAACCTCACAAAGGCTTTCTCAGAAAATCATGCATCCAAAAATAGTAAATTAGTATGAAAATAATATATAAAGGAGATCCAAAATCACTTTACTTATTGTTTTTATAGTCTCACAAAATTATAAGACAAACTTTACTCCCGTACATTCCGCAAGTATCACCATCTCAATGAGAAATCCTCTCTCTCAACCCATGCCATAAACTGCATCATCTCCAAAGGCCTTCCCAACTCTCAACATATGACATATACCACCCCGTGATACAATAAATCTGGGGTATTAGGAAAACATGAACATATAAATAATCAACATATTCCCCTCCCCATACCATTCATGAACCTTACCACATATGTCTCCATCCACCATAGGTTACCTTCCAAAATTGTTTGTCCCTAAAATATTCATGAATCAATGTTGAAGAGAGAGTTTGTGAGATGGGGTAGCCATCCATCTATATTCTCCCAGTCTTGGATTTTGGGAATGGCAACCAACCCGGAACATCTGGGTGTCAACGTGTAGTAGTCAAATCAGGTGGCATGCATAAAGAGACACTTGAAAAAAAAAAACATATAATAATCTCACTCACAGGCCCACACCTATGGGTTCATGCAAACATAATCATATGAATAAAATCACCAATAGGGTATAGAAATTACAATAAAATAAATTTATACCACTAATGAAAAATAAAAAAATCATTTAATCATCACATAATGGGCACATACCATGTTCCACTTCCAATTTACATTCACATACATCCATTTTCATTAATATAAGTTCTGCCAATAAAAATTCATATAATTCAACACAATTATTATTCTATTGATACTAAACCACTACTAAGAACCATCCATATCAACCACTACATCACAAAGATACTAAGATAAAACAACCCTGTCCACTGAGCCACAATGACCAACCAAATAAACAAATCCATAATAACCAACCAAGCCACTAGGTTGCACACAAAATAACAAACATATGGAAAGCACATCATAATTAGTCTTTTAGAATTATCAACATTAAATATTTATCCATATTAATGGTGTTTCCCATAAATCCATCATATCAATTCATAACATGTGATGTTATCAACAAGAAAAACATCAATAAATCCAGTTACATCTTTCAGTTCACACAATTCCCATCTAATTTCTTTAGAAAAGTCAATATATTTGATAAGGAAAATTCATACCATCCATCAATGTAATGATAGCATATAATAGTTTCATAATTTCATAAAAATATGAAGATAAATCTAATCACCTACCTCAATTATAATGCACAAAGGAATAAAATAATAAGAACCAAGGATCAACTACCACCCAATTTGATGGAAATACAACTAGAGCCTATGAACAACAAACCACAATCTATAATCACTCCCAAACACATGTTTCTCAGTAAACTAGCCTTCATGAAAATGAATAATGGATACAAGGGATGTAAAGGATAATAAAGAAATACCGTGATCCAAGGAACTTTGATCTGGATGAACCAATGGATTAGAATCTCCAAAAGAAATTAATAGAGGATATTGGAAGGTCTTGATGTAAACCCATGGTTGAAAGAAGGGGAAATATTTCAATACAATAGAATTTGGATCCCTTATTTGTAGAGAAATCTAAAGTGGCCTTCACCATGATGTGGTTTACTCTAACCATGCAGTGTTGGAATCTGGCCAAATGTGGACCAGACTTATTGTATAAGATCCTCAAATCTCAAGAATTGTAAAAATTTAATAAAAACCATTTTTATTGTAACCGCTCCTTGCATTGGGGTGTGGTGTAATTTTCCAGTTGGTATCAAATTAGGATGCCAAATACCATGGTGTGTTAAGATCCTTGTTTTATTATTTCTCATAGGATCACGTCTGAGGCACCATGTCTGGCACCCCACCCACATAGGCATTTTTAAAGAGATGTTTTTACACAGGGAGAGAACCATACTGTCCAGCCCACCAAAATGAATACAATAGTAATTTCATTGGTTGGGGTGCACTATACACCACAAAACAACATCAAAATGTCTGAACACACCCTTTACGACAACCAACTAGTCAAAAATCAACTTTGAGCATCCAAAACACCCTCAAACTCCCTCACAATAATAGAATCCCTAAAAATATAAAAAGGTAAGTTAGAAAAGGTATAGAAAATTACACGATTATCATACAACCATTAAAGTACCATTCTATCTCTTTATATAATTTTAAAGATAACCTACAATTCAATATTTCACCTTTTATTCGGTTGAGTCAGAATTTAAAAAAAATCACCATTCCTAACATGGAAATTGACGATATTTTCCTCAAATTATTGGTAGGTAAGCAGTAATTCATAGGTTATAAAAAGGATTCAGTAATAATGCACAATTCACACATAAAAAAAATTAAAGAAGGTTACATTATGTAGGAAACACCTTGAGAAATTGTATTCAAAATTAGTATTCATATTCTTAGTAATGTAACAAACCAATGAAAACCAATGGGAATGATGAGGATACTACTATTTATCACACATTTTAAATTTTTTTGAACATTATCGGGAATTTTTGTAAAACAAATTCCATATCTTATTTATCACAGAAAATAAATAAATTTATTTTATAACATTTTTTAATATTCACTACATTGTAAAGGGGTTATTGGAAATAACTCTCACTATTTTTGGACACGATTTCGGTCTTCATTCACAGTGAAGAATTATTATTTTATTCTGAATGATATGATGATAGTCATGTGATCTATAAACATATTTTGATTTGATTAGGGTTAGTGGTGATTCTAAAAAGAGGTGTGTATTGATATAAATGATCCTAAAAAACTACAAACATATTTTTTTTAATTTTACTCTTATTTATTTCATTAAACATTAAATCATTAGATTTCAATATCAATAATTTATCTATTAGGTTAGAACGTATTCTTCATTGAAAAAACCATTTTATTATATTTCAAAATTATATAATTAGGAAAATTATATATTATTTTTTATATAATATATTTAAATTAAATGTTTTTAATGATTTATAAAAAAAATTCATCTTTTTTTTTTATTTTTTGTTGTTATTTTTCATTTTTGAACATATAATTCGAAAATCCTAATTATTAAATTTAAATGAAATATCTGAGACAAAAATAGTATACATCATTCCTTTTATGTGTCAATATAATTATTCATCTTCCATTCATGAGAATAATGTTTTGTATCAATATCACGTGGTTGAAATATATAAAAAATTTAAAAACTACTATAAATTAAATATATTTACACATAAAATACTTAGACCAAACATTTTTATGTAGTTTATCAAAAAAATCACTTTTTGGTTAGGTGGGAACTGTACAAGGAAAAACAAACGGTGAGGCTGTATGCCCAAGGTAATCAACCATTATAGGAATAAGAAGATCAAACCCATGAAAAAAGGAGATCCGAGTACAAAAACAAACAAAACTGCTCAAAATGAGAAAAAACAAAACGTGATGTTTAGAATCGAGCCATTTTATCCCATCCAAACTATACCACGATCCTTAGATCACAACAAAATCCATCACACCTAGAACAGTGTCCCCCAATGACCCTTATTCCATCATTACACCTCTAGACTATCAATATCCCCAACCAACACCACACCAAACAGAATCCCTAGAAAGACCATGATTCCCTAAATTAACTCTCTATCATTATTTTTAGTCATACATTTAATTTTTTTAAATGAACACTATTTTTCATCATTCATTAATGTTTTTTATAAAAATTAATATTAATTATAAAAAATTTACTTTATAATCATAGTCATATCATTGTTAAAAATTTAAATAATATTTGGGAAAATAAATTATTAGATATATTGTTGAATATTAAAAGATATATAATTCTTTTATTGGACACATATTTTTATGGAGATTACATTACACAAAACATTTTAATTTAGGGTGTAAGATATGCTCTAAGGGATAATAGTTGTGCATTGAACACACGCACAATCAATACCTACTTACAAATATCATACCGAACATACATATTTCATAAAATATATAATCACATAGAACAGACACACACTACATAATATTCATGTTTCAATATATATATATATATATATATTACACAAACACACACACACAGATATATATATATATATTACATGCACATATATATTAGCAGTGAAAATATATATATATTGTCATCTAAAATTCATAACACATACACAAACACACTCAATCACACATATTTAATCCATAGAACATGTGTATATATATTGTGCATGAGAAATTTAATATTCCAAAGGGAATTAATATATTTCATTGTTAATATATGTTATTTCCTTATTTGTAGCACATATATACCCCAAAAGACATATTCAATGAACATTGAACATTTACAATAAATGTTCACTAAACACACACACAATAAAACACCTTACATTTATAAAATATAATATATAAATGATTTATCTATTAAATAAACATAAAATTTAAAAATTTCATGTGGATTTTTAATCCATGTGTTACATGGTTTGTGTAAATAATCAATATAAAAAACCATAATATATAGGTTTCATGTTCATACAACACCAAGTGAACACAACACAAGTGAAGATGCACAAAACACACAAAACATGCATGAACACACAAAAAATGAGAATATAGAACACACACTCAAACACACAACACATCACACACACATTAACAAAACTAAAAACATATTATGAAACAAAACACACTCATAAAATACATAATAAACAACAAAAAATTATCTTGAGGGTATAAAATATGTTCTATAGAACATAAATTGTGTGAGTGGTGCGTAATATTTAGAAAGGTAAAAAAGTAATTTCTTAGAAACATTGAATTTTCATAATATATATCTGATAAATTACTATTTTCTTCATCAGTTGTTTAATGAAGATGAAATTAAATGAAATTTTTTAATAGAAGAAAACATTTTCCTTGAGATTACAGGAATCATGTGAAATATGTTACATGGGACAAAAATTTTGAATTAAATATATATTATATATTATATATAAAGTGTAAAATAAACACATAAATTATACATATATGGTTATGTTAACATATGAATATATATGTTTGCATGTGTAAATAACATTTAAATTTAATTTCAAGTAATAATAAATCATTTAGATATGTTTTGTGAATATATAACACATAAACACAGTTAAAAATAAAAAACATTTAATATATTGTAATAAATATGAAATTGAATTTAGTGCATGAATAAAACATTACATATATAATGCATGAATTCCCAGGAGGACTATGATCATTGTGGAATGATGGGATATAGAGAATAAGAAGTTTCCAACATAATAACTAAAGGATCCTTTGTCATGGGTGGGAATTCACACCAATCATATTGATGGTGTTGTCAACTATATTACAACACATATATAAAATTGAAAACTGGTTTCCTTTCATTTGGTAGATGATCACATTGGCCAATAATGTTCTTGGTTACATCTCTTTAAATGCTCTCTCTCTTCTTAGAGTTACCAATAAAATCATCCATGAGATAGATAACACAATGAATGCCTTCATCATGGACTCACCTTAGGCGGAGAAGCTTTACTGTGCCTATTGGAAAATAATGGAAAAACCAGTCATAGAGGGTTGCATAAACATGATATGAATTGCTAAAACAATTCAATATGTATAGGTGAAACTATCATTGGTAGTAATTAAAGGGAAATAACTCGAGGATAGTTTCATTCATGGAAATAATAATAAGTTCCAATATTATGGGTTGAAATTTAGATATTGCGTCTCACCTATTTTTCACAACCTATTGGGGAACCAGTTCACCCGAAAAATTCTTTCTTGATGGATAGTGGGATTTGGTGTGTTCAACATTTGGAATGATAAATGGTATTTGGTTTCCCTCTAATTTCTGGGATTCTCGGTTCTTGACATCTCTTTGAAGATTTCTATTAGGTATCCCAAATTCATAATAATAGTTCATACCATGTGTTCATTTGAATTAAATTAGATGTTTTCGATGATTTATATTTTTAAAATAATAATTATTATTATTTGTATATTATGGAATGAGAATTTTTTATCTGGTGCAATGATATAATAGAAAATTCATACTTTATAGTTTGATGTACTTAGAATGAGGTCATTCCCATAGAAATGATGTTAAATGAAATAGTATATATGTATCTTCAAAATGATTATTATAAAATAACCCAAAAGTGGAAACTATGTTGTATATATTTTTGATGAATAATGGGTGAGAATATTATTGAAACTACTCCGATACTATCAGGAATCATGATCCGGGGATATTCTATCTAGAACATTTTTACTATGTGGTTTTGGGGTGTGATCATACCTTCATGGAAGCCAGGGTATACATATTGTTCTTTTATGTAGGTTGTTTAAAAATTTGGGAAGCCAAGAACAAGGGTATGAATTAAGGAAGAATATGTTTTCATCATTACATGAACGTATAAGTGAGGTCACTCATCACTGAGATTGGCGGGTTGATTAAATGAATGGAGAAGTCTTCATTGACAAATATGGTTATTCCTCAATTACATTTTCTCTTGGAGATGATAGTAATGTTTTGTAGGGTCGGTGGGTTTGCTGGATGCCTTCCAATGTGGGCATGAAGCTAAAAATATATAACTCATGTATTAGGATATTATGAGAGGATGTTGTATTGTCTATGATATGAGTGGACCCAGGGTGATATTGTTTATCACCTTTTATCGTCTAATAAATTCTACTATAACTAAAGCATAATCTACGATCAATGAGACTCAATTATGAAATTTATACATCATTTTCCTAACAATAGTTGAAATTGACACAAAAATAGTGTTTGTGTCTCTTCTTGGTTATATCCACACCCCCTGATCCATTTCTTACAAAATCAGAGATTGAAAACATCATTTAAATCACTATGTGGACATTACTCACACATTACATGGGGGAAATAAAGTAGCTGACAACCTTTATTCAAAATGAAATGGTGAATAAACCTCATCATATACTCTATTATGGGATCCATTCCCCCTGATTTTAAGCTCATTATTTGTGGTGATACCCTCATGATACACCATTTTAGACCTCTGTGAATCTTATCTTCGTACCTTTGACTAATAAAATATTTACTTTTGAGTGTATTATACCTTAATTATCATTCCCAAGAAACTGTTATGCACTAAAAAGTTCAGTATAAGTACACATAATACAAAACATATAAATGAATAAAATAAAAAATATATTTTAAGAATGATTACATGACATAATATATCCTCAAAAACATGTTATATTGATAGATATAGAATCTAATGACATATATTTAATGATATTTTTAATGATATTACTAGGAATGTATTTTTTATTTTAAAGTAGTATATGTTCATATATATATAAAACATTACATATATTTCAAAGATAAAAAAGAAAAAAACATGTGACTTCAAACATTTAACTTATCATATAACACATCACATTTACGATACCCATAAATGCATACAATATGTGAAATTAAATGAAAAGAATTGAGGATGAATGTTTTAAATACAATCATTGTAAATAAATTCAATGAGGTGATTCAACATATGACACATTCGGAAGTGATTCATCATATAAAATTTCCAATTTAAGTTATCAATTATCCTATTTTTGAAGACGTCCAATAAAAGATATAAAAAAATATAGATGATAATTTTATCATAAAAATTATAAAGTCAATATTTAGGTTCATTTCAATTTTTTTGTGAAGAATTTTTTCGTTTCATGACTAATTATTTTGTGTATTGAAAATAACTATTTAATTTTATCAAAAAAATACAACTTTTAGAGTAATTTATTATATTACTAATCATGAAGTAAAGTATATATGTAGAGAAATATATATAGATGATATATAATGGTTTTATATGATATAGAGAATAATTCGGTAATGAATGATATAGGAAATGATCCTTGGAAAAATATGATTTTAGTTTTGATAATATGAAAAACTAACATATTTGTGAAGAATTTATGGGTGTAACAACACATTAAATTGATAATGATTGAATAATTAAAAATAATCATTCTTTTAGAAACCATAACCATATATTTTACTAGGAATTTTTTATTAGGTGAAGTGACTATGTTTCTGGGTATAAAATAAATTGATTGTAATGTTGGTTTCATTACATTAGATAATGAAAGCAACAATCATGTAATTACTTCTTCCTTGATACTTAGGAATTTTCATAAAAGTATTGTTTCATGATGGAATATTTTTATAAGATTGTAATTTTCAAATTTAAATTTTGTTATGATATATGGTTTAAAAGATATGGTGATGTGGATAAGATTTTCAATGGTACAAGTTATATGAAATCAGTTGATGTTTATACTTTACAAAAATTATAAATTATTTTGAAATAGTTTTGTTAAATGTACTGAAGATTTTCTGAGCTCATGGTTATAAAATATAGAATGACACATACTGTATAATTGAAAATTCCATTTAAATAAAGAAATATTTATATTTTGTTGGAAATGAGATCACAATTTTCATATATTTATGCTTTCAAATGATGAATGAGAGAAAGTGGATACAACTAAAAAGTGTTTGAAACCATTTTATAACCTCACAGATATTTTATACTACTAATAATTCAACATTTTTATTTTGAGGTACAATGAAATTTTATATATGCTTAAAATATCTATGATGAAATCCTACCTATTTCCTGGTTGATATTTCTATGGACATTATGAAAAATTTCAATATATTGGGTTGAAAATTTTTGATAATTTAATTAGCTATTGTTTTAGATCCAAGTATCAAGATAATATTTGTGGAGTATTGTTTAGTGAAATTTATCATTAATTTGATATGAATTTTAATGTTGAGAATGTTATCCTCTATTTTAGTTGTATGAGTATTAAAATAACAACTCCTTTACTTATAATCAGCTCATTTTGGGAAATATGGATAGATTGAAAGTAACATATTTGGAAAAGATGACTTGGATTTTTCACATTAATATTAAAATTTATTATATCCCAACTTTATTTCATATATTAATAAAATATATTTTTAGGTTTATCAAGAAGGGATATTTTTTTATTTAAGTGACGATTAAATTTTTTTTGAGTAAAAGTACCAAAAAGCGGCCTCAATGTTTTTTGTTGATGAACTTGCACTAACTTCACCCATTATAAGAAAGGTAACTGAAACCAAATCAGAAAAATTAGGTTCATAAAGAAATTATTTTTACCATCATTGTATAAACACTAAGAAGAATGAATCTCCTTAATCACCACTCTATGTCACACTACTCTATAACAATCACTCAAAACACACAAAACATTAAAGAAAACATAGGAAAGAATAAAATAAAGTGAAGACACAAGATGATATTCATGTTTTATATGTTTAGTTATAAATCTATTGGATAAGAACCATGTACTTTCATTTAATCTGAAATATAAAATAATTTTTCAATTAGTGTGACATAATTTCCATGTATATCACTGAAATTAATTATTGTATAAAACATAAACATGTGCTCCCAACCAACATTTATAGTGGGTTACAACTGTCCAACTGGTTGCATTGACCACTGACTTCCATAATGGTACATGTATTAGGGTTAGTGAATATAAATTCCATATAGTAAACCATTTATTTATTTCTTTTATCAATTAATTTGAACACAAAACCTCTGTATACCCATCTCGCTTTGGGCTTAGTCGTCCTTCTAGTGTACTCAAGACAGGACTAAATAAAGATAAACTAAATATCAACATATTCTATTCAATATAATTAACCTATGAAGTTACTTTATACTATTTATAGTATTTTAATAAGACTATTTATTATAGTCACACCTTTTAGTTGATGGAATCTTGGGATTGAAGAGGCTTCATTATCAAAACACTAGAAAATTTATCATCTGATTTTTTAACAATTTTAGTTTCAAGAATTGAATCAAAATTATTTCTCAATTTAGTAAATAGAATGATTAATCATAAAAGGATAAAAATCTATAATACCATGAAAAATTGATATATTTTGAATATTTTTATCTAGTAAAGGCATCAAATCCTGTATTTTTTTACAAGTAAAATTTAGTTTATCCTTTTTATTACAATCTTATTAATTTATGTGAAGCGTTTCAAATATATTATTATTTTTGTTATTAATAGTGTTATATAAATTTATTTTGATGATTAAAATGAGATGGATTAATATATGAATCATAATTAATTTAATTTTTCTTTTTATTCACTGTTATTTCATATTTATTATTTTCTCATTCATCAATATTCGTAGAATCCACTCATTAAAAAAACCTATTATAATAATTTTTTCCACTATCTTATGTTATAAATAGTATATTTAATTCTTTAAACAATGTTTTTTGTGAAATATATAATTTTTATTATCCTAAAGAGCTAAATAGTGCTATGATAATTATATCTATTATCAATTAATAATGATACCATGATGATATGAACATGTCAGTATGGGTTTTAGAGTGCATAAATAGATGATGAAGCTTTTGATATTATAAATGGAAAATGGATATTTAAGGTGTCATTCTTCATAGTGATAGATTCGTCTTCTATTTCTTCCGTGGAAATATTTATTGTAGGGATTCATAAAATATGAAGATTATTGTTTTTTTCTGCAGGTTTAAGAAAATTGATAATTATTTTTAAAATTTATGCTTTACTTCATTATCTATATGAGTTGTCATGGTTATATAAGTGAAAATATTTAATAAATATATTATTTAGAAAGAAATAGATACTTCTATGTTGGATAATCCATCCATGGTGAATTAAGCATACATACTGATTTATTATGTGAAGGATAACATTTTAATTAAGTTTGAAGAAGACAGGAAAAGTTTTAGAAGTGTATTGAACCAACCCAGGTCAACATGAAACGTCACCCAAATTGGCTTTCCACAATTCCTAAATCAAATGACTGATCTACATGGGATGATGAAAATAACACATGTGTTGATATAAAAACATGGGACCAATTTCACCCTAAAAATAAAACATGTGATAAAAAAAATATATCAGAGCATTACAAATCCAAAGATTTAATAAAAAATCATGGTTCATCTGAAATATATATTGAATATGAACAAAGATAGACAACTAGAATTTAAAAATAGTGCAAATAAAAACAATAAGGATCTCCCTAACTCCATGAGCTAAACACCATATGCATTGTCAACCCCACCATCCTAAAACCACCAGATAGAAACATTGGGAACAAGAATCAATAATTACATGAAACACACCTAGCTTTACCTATTTCAAACAAGACCATATGTACATATTCTAGAAGAGAAATGTAGTGTGTGAAAATTAAATAATAGTTGGACACCACCATGAATCTATTAAATAACTATCACTATACATCAATTTGTTCTTCATATGACATGTTTTATAAAAAATTTCAAAATAAATCAGTTTTAGAATGCATACTTTGATTTTCCTTAAAATAGGTCATATTCAATATAAATATTGAATGTGAAATTAAATCCCTGATATATAAAAAGGGTGAAATATCCTATTAATCATGAATCAAAAAACCAAGATGGAAATCATAGAATAAAAATCAACATAATGTTTCCAAAAAAATCACCAAATGGGTGGGAAACAAGAGGGTTCACTTAATGAATACACATAAGGAACACTAGCTAACACAGTGTTCCAAATTTGAGGAGGGTATCCCTATCAAGGTAGTAAATATTCTATGCCACATCCATGAATGGGAAACATTTCTATTTCCAAATCACTTTGGAGGAATTTCATCAAACACACTATTTTTATAAAATAGTATTCAACGAAAATTCTATTTTGAGAACAGTTTCCATTTCCATGAATTATTAATGACTATACCTCATTAGAATAAAATAATTCAATTTCATAAATCAAAATCAATGTAAAATAATAATAACATAAGGAATTCATTGGGAAAGGTCATTTGATAGAGACAACTACATTGACAATAAGGGAAATCACATTGCCTTTGAAAATAGTGATTGGAAATGAAGTGATATTGTCCTCACAATCCTAAATCGATAAAAACATCCTCAATTATTATTCTAAACCCAAAATTCATATATCAATCCCCATATAGGGTTATATATAATGGGGAAGAACAGATATTAGGGATAGATCTTGAAAAATGAAAAGATAACGAGTATAAATCTATACATACCTCAAATAGATGAACAAAGATCGATCAAAAATCACTATTAGACCAAGGGAGAAGAATTATAGAGATACAAGGGGAGGATGGGTTGGGTTATAGAGGAATGAAAAATCGTTTTGGGTTCAAAATTATCAAGGGAATTATGATAAAACCACATTTTTAAAAATCATGGAAGGGTAGCACAGTTAGGCTGCATGGTTAGAAAAATTGCACAATAACCATGAAATACTATTGTCCCTTTAAAAATATACTCACAATATTACCTAGGAATACACACATGGATAGAAAAACCATTCTCAATAAATGTGAACATCACTGTAAACTCAACACCCTACCTTGCAGAATTACCATATGGTTGATACTAACCCCTTTCTCCAAACGTGCACTAAATCAGAATCTTTTTGTCTTCCAAATTTTTGAACCACAACTTACAAAACATCAAAAAATAACAATGACACCAAAACACTCCAAAATGATACATTCATATGACACAAAGAGTGTCCCAATTTTCCCCACTATAAAAATTTGTATCCCCAAAAAGTGTTCATGATCATAGATTCACATAAAGATAAGACCATTGCAACATCACTAACATCTCAGACTCCCATGAATTATGGAATCCTTTATACTTATAACCATATAATAAAATTAAATTTTAACGTTTCACTATATATCCACCCTTACCCCCTTAATCCAAAATCTGAACTAGTTATACAACCACTTAGGTGTCGGATCAACTTCTATATCATCCACCCATAACATGTATAATAAATCTGGATGGTAAGAATTCAGTTGGGAAACATGAAACATGTCATATGATGTGTCAAATAAGATGGTACTTTCATTTGATATTTTACCTATCTAAGCTGTTCAATATTCTAAATTGGGATATCATATCATGGTTCCAACTTACCTCAGTTCCCAAACAATGTTGATTCAACCACGGTGAGACTGAGAAAAACGTAATCACCTATATCAACTCTAGTAGACGATGAAAGCATTATGAAAATACCATCTAGTGGGCCTAATCTATTTCCGTCCTCTTCTAAACTAAAGACATTATCTTTTCCTCCTTTAGACAAGGCTTTTTTCTAAGAGAGTCCGTTCACCCAACTCTACCAAACACAAAATATAAAAACAAGGATGACCAAAAAATGCCACAGGAGAACCATTTTAGTCAAATCCTAATAATTATTTTTATATAAAATACTTAAATTGAGTAGTTTCTTTTACTAAGAACAACTAAATTCAAGAAAACATACCCAGAGCATGTTCATAAGAGATTGGATAAGACATCTAACCTATCCATCAATTTGATGTTAGTACATCATGATCAACTTAGAATGAGAACCCACCACATCCGGTAATCTTCATCAATGTTGAGATAAAAAGGACAGTTCTCTACTAAAAAATAAATTTGAAGGTTCACTCTGGAATTTTATATCCTTTGGGACATATAAATATTCAAGTTATGTACCCTTATCATCACCACAAAAGGATAGAATGAACATAATTTCTAATTTGATAAATAATGACTTGAATTTTATAGTTTCTATATGGATTCCATGGTAGAAAAAATAGGAATTAAATATGTACATCATACCATCTCCATAACATAATGGGTAATAGATACAACAAACTGATAGGTATTTGGGGTTCCACTTCAATTATCTAACATGTAAGGCATCATGACCTGAAATATACAATTGAACATCTCATCATAGGACACCAATATTGATATATCATATGAAGAAACATCATGGTAACCCCAGAGTTGACGAACCAACTCGACCAATGATCAACATCCATCAACCCTTATCTCAGATCAATAAAAAAACCAATTGCCTCCAGAATCATAGAGAACCATCCGAAGATCAAAAATAGAAAACTGAGGTATCCCTACTACAAAAGGTTCCAAGAAATCACTAATAAGTATAATATTACTCTTAATAAACAACATTATAAAAAGTTATGTACACTTTCTAGTCATTCTTGTTCACACCCAAGAGATTTTTTTGCAAACAAGTTCACTACAGACCATCCCCCTATTGATTTGTTCACAAAAAATGTTGGTAATTTTTCTACTCAAGGATTCCATGACCAAATTACGTTATTCTAAGAGCCTATATAATATCAATATCATATATTTTTGGATATTCAACCCATAATCTCTATTTTATATTTATATTTCTCTATGTAAAATTATACATCATGTTCCTCTGACATGAATATTTTATAAATCACCCTATCAAGAGGTAATGGTACCAAGTAATGAGATTATGTATAAATGATATCAACTCATAGTGATAGTGAGATAAATTCATTTCATGAGGGTGTAATTGGTGAAATATTTAGGCCATCACCCACATTTCCTTCATCAAGTTATAACCTAACCCCATGCTCGAGACATCACAACAAACATTATCAGAACTCAACCATATTTAGCATGAATTAGTATGGGGGCCGAAATTGACCTCACATTCAACTCGGTAAGGAATATTAGGTCTGAGACTATTTAATATGAGGCTCTCAAGAAAATTTGGATGTGAAATTTTTCTCCCAACAGTTAAAGAAAATATAAAATGGTGTAGTAATGAGCAACCATTTCTGTAAAAGAGGTAATCAATATGGTAACTTAGGTTACAAATTTCACCTAAGGAAACCTGCATAATTTCAAATGAGAAACAAGGAAATTAGTATTATCTCACTAGGTGAAACCAATCCAGAATAGAATGGATCAATCTAATAAACAAAGTTACAAATCTATGATATTTTCCACCGATTATCGAGTAAAACCACCTCATTGACCATATAAAAAGGTACATTCCAAATGACTTGATCAAATTTGTCTATCATAACTAACAGATGTTTCAAGAGAATCATTCCTTAACAAGAAATGAAATGGATCTAATATCAGGTCCTGAAACTACAAGTATGGTAAGATAGGATAATAAATATTCAACAAAGTGGTTCTCACGATCCATCCAATAACAAGTATATCAGTTATGTATCCCTTGTCCATTAGGTGAAAAAATCAAATATAGTTACCCATTCACACACACCTGGGGATTACCATGTTCAAAAGAAAAGACCAAAACTCACAGAATAGCTTTCACCACATTGATAGACCAAAAAACAAAATACAAAAATATAAATAAGGAAACGAGGCACAATGAAACTCAAGATAACCAACAATTTCAATGAGGAAACCTAAATAAGATATCCAAGGTCATAAAAAATACACACAAAATAATAACCACTCCAAAACTATTGAGTATTCATAAAAAATGATCGTCACCCAATCATACGATTTACCCAAGATTCCACTCGTCATTAAGAACACTGAATATCATAGAAAAATAGTCTTTATAGACCCAACTACCTAACTAAAATAACATAATTCACTAATAGGGCTACAAAAGAAACATCATTTTGACTTATTTCAATAAATTATATTTATAAAACATTGAGTAGAATAATAATACATTACACTCTATTTAGAGATCGGGAAATATTAATACAAGAGGAATAGACTACCCTCATGGAAAATCTCTTACCATAAAATAGAGAACATTGTTGAAGCTTTGCATTAACCACATAAGACGAGAACACAATATGATCATTTATTTTCTAGAAAATAAAATAGCCTCTAAACAAAAGAAATGTATATGGAAAAAAATATAAACCATAAGAATAGGAAAATTATTTTTTACTGTTTTCAAAATAAATCTCACTTAAATAGAAAAAATCATATTCAAAATCATTTCATTTTGAAAAGCTTCAAAAACCTTTTAGAGAGGCGTCATATATTAAAAAATCTTTCAGAAGTGAAAATATTTTTCACTTTAGAAGAATCATGATAGTATATATTCTTAATTATTTAATTATAAGATGAAATACCCTACATTCCAATCAATATAACTAAACAAATTTCATTTCAATCTTGAATTACGTTACCCATGTTCGAAATCATTCAAAATAAACCATATTTTAAAAACCTTTTATAATTCATGAAAAATTAAAATTATAAAAATATTTTTTCCTCTAAACTGAAATTTTATTTTTGATTTATCATACCTTTTTCAAATACCATTTGTCTGTTAAATGACATGTTATAAACAACCACATGTCTTTCTTGAAAAAAATCACCCTTTAAAAATTTATGGAAGAAATAATTTCTTTTAAAACATTTAAACCCTTTTTAAAGACACACTCATTGGGTGAGGAATTATAAAAAATAGATAATTAACTCTTTTAAAAATAAAAACAGTTTCTAGGAATTCATAAAAAAACAACTGTTTCTTATGACATTGTCTAGAAACCAATCATCATTTTATAATAATAACTAAAACTTCATTTTTAAAACCAATTATTTTTTCATCATATATACTTTTCTTGCATAAAAGAAGTTATACCACACATACATAAAGAGAATAATGTCATGACTAAAAACCAAACTAGTCAATTGATATCACCATATCATATGAACCACTATAATTCTTTTCTCCTCAATGAGAATCACTTAGTGAATCCAAGAATTGTAGATTCTGAATAACAGAACCAATGGATGTGGAGAAATATTAGACCTAAACACAAGGTTGATATAGATGCCCCAATTATTCAATAATCATCATAATGTATTAAAGATAAATTTTTTGTTCATTTCATTGCTTTTCAGGCCATCCCTGTCATCCCCACATCTTGATTATGTTTCTGTTTTCATCCAGAAATTCCAAAAAACCTCAAAGGTAACCAAATCATACTAATGAATATCATAAACAATTCTATTAAATCCAAAACCATAGAGAATATCAAATGAAGAATATATCCTGAATTCCAATGGTATCTCAAGATTCATTATAGAAGTTAGTGATCAAGATCTTATGCGTAACCTACTCCTTATGTTTTGACATGTACAAATATCTAAACTACCAGACCCCAAAAATAATAAGAGGGTAATTTTAAAATGGAATTTTCTTATAGAGATCCTATAATCTAATACCAATTTTTAATGAACAAAAATGGATCAACCTGACGTGTCACTTAAATCATATTTCCATAGGGCCTAAAGAGCATTCCTAATCGTTATTGGCTCATAATAAGCACCTATAATTTTTGGATTGATTTCACTCTAAAAAAACATGTGATAAACCTAACATATCTGATCATTACAATTCCAAATATAACATAACAAATCATTGGTGAGCTAAAACATATGATGAATCTGGACAAGGCCAAATGGATAGAACATGGATTAGTACAAATATCAACACCCATAATATCCACAACTGCATGATCCAAACTCCCTATGATGTACCACCACCACCTCCCGAAACTCACTAGATATAAAAAAAATGATTTGTCTTCATACTAAGTAACACAATTCTCAATAAAATTGTCTAGAAAAACCTTTTCTACATACACCAAAAGGAATATATAGGTTGTGAGCACTAAATCCTAGTCAGATAGCACAATTAATATATAAAATGACTAGACCTATAAACAAATTTATTCTTACTCAAATCATGTTTTATAAAAATATTTGTAAGAAATAAGCCCACATTCTCATATTGACCAAATTCATATATTATAATTGGTATGGAACCTGAATAGTCATACCATTTACATCCTGTATCGATATAATGGTGGTAAAAGCCAAGGTGCTCCTCTCAAGAATTAATTTTGTATTATCATTCCAAACAGATAACTCAATAACACCTCCCATGAATCAATCATGAAGACAATTATAAAACCATTATTCATGCCTCTATGAATTTCACAACGCAATGTATCCCCTTTTTTTGGTCACACTCATGAAATAACTATATGTAGATACTCTCTCTATATTTAGAGACACATATAAAGGGTCACTAGGGTTTCTAGGGTATCTTACCTATCCCATAACCATGGTCCCATAAGTGTCATATCACATGGGATATCATATATGCTCCCATTTGAAATTTCACTTGGCTCTCTCAATCTAACATCCCCATACCAGATCTATCAAGGGATAGAATATGAATCATATTCCAAGATCATCACCCACTCTAAGGAAAAAATTTATTTGAGTAAATTTTGAAAAGAATAATCCATAGTGGATCAGTTCATTGAAAATGATATATATATATATATATATAGATAGATAAAGACACACAAATATATATATATATATATATGGTGATGTTTCCTACCAAAGTATTCAGTAGTTAATAGGTACCCCCTAGGCTTCCCACCAAGTACATCAATAGGTAACACATGAAAAAAATATCCTAAATACTTGGTTCGATTAAGTAGAATTCCATTTAAAGATATATGAGAAACACCATATATATTGGAAATAAAATTTTAAATAATGGAGCTGATTATAAAACCATCCAATAGGGGTTTATGATATGGGAATGTTTTTCCAGCATCGAACTACTAGGGTTAGTAAACCTTCTATTCATACTATTTTCCTCATCATCTTCACCAATGGGAATCGTTACATATATCCAAAAAACCTTACAACAGAGGAAAATATAAAATCAGTTTGGTATAACTTTGTATAAATTCAACAATTCCTTATTTGGTAAAACACCATATGGGATGTTTATGAAACTTTAAACACATGGACACTCATAACCAATAGTAAAAATCACACTCTAAAATGTCTATTTATCATGGTAATCCTACATGCCTGATCATTAGGCATGGGATGCGTCATACCCTTATGGGAAAGTGTCAAAATCAAGAAGAAATCATAACTAAGTATCCTATGCATCACTCAAGATGAATAATACAATTGTAACATCACACCTCATGAACAATAATACCATCCCTAGAACCTTGGGCTTACCACTAGAATAGGTGTTCATGATGCACCAATCTGGCTTCCAACAAAAGCTCTGACAAATTCTTGAGACTCTTGGAAACCATATCTCAAAATAGTTAAACAAAGGAAAAGAAACCACTATGATACCAAATTTTGAAATCATAGTCCTAGTAAACACTAATCAATGATGTAGTCCTAAGAATGACTCAACCTCAAGAAGGAATTCATATATGCTAGAGTCTATCGACTTGTGGTAGGGGTATAGGGGGACTGTGAGAAGACTATAGACTCATATAAAAGTTCATAAAAATAGCATAAAATCCTGACACATCATCCTAATTAGATACAAAATAAGTGGAGGCGATAAATGAAAACAACAATAAAAAAATTTATTGCATGAAATTAAGGGCCAAAATAATCATGTTATCATACAATGATTGATCACCCACTTGGATGATCTGGTATATAAAATAAAATAAATTAAATTTTGAATACATATAGTACTTCCATACCTATATTGTACCATTCCCCAGTCACTTGACTAAATAGAGATATACTAATTGATCTTGTCATACTAGGCCCACACCCATCCCATGCATGTAACCATGTAGAGAACACTCGAGTAACAAGCATAGTGGGATCTCGAGTAGGTTTTTAGTACATAATTAAGTAGGGAACCACCAATGGAGTCTCATCCATAGACAATAAAATCCTTAATATGTTCATGTGATATGCGTAGATGAAAAAATAAAAATGAAATAGGAAATATCTATAAACTATAGTATGTAGATAAAACCATAATCAATTATTAGGTTCTTCAAACTGATTGATCAAACATGCATCGACCAGTGATGGAATGTCTCTGAGCATAATGCATTACCACAAGGAACTCTATAGTCCAAAACATAGGATCCCATAAACAAGACAATGTTATATATGAGAATCATACCCTAGAGTGCAACTAGGTATCAAATTCATCTCAATATTAAAGGTTGAACCCCAAGGTTATAACCTGGGTGTTCCAAACTATCAGAAACACAACAAATTCCTAGAGGCGAGAATAGGGCTCTATGAAACCCACTTGTTTATGAATGAATTATTACAAGGGAGACCCTAAGAAATCTATTTTGAATACCCTCTCAAATCTTAGACCACTCACCTAAAAATCTAATAAGTCATGGCTCCTCAACTAGTATCAGAACTAGGTGCATCCACCCTATCCTAGGGGGTATCCTAGGAATCGATTGAGGGTGGTTTTTATGCCTCCCTTAGTCTGTGTAAACATATTTTCTCAGATAAATTTACCAATACAACACCTGCAATCACAATTAGAATCATATACAACCTGGGCATTCACAATGTTCTCACATCCTTAGTGGAATACCATGAATCTCAGGAATTCCAATGGTGATGTATAAATAGTGGAATTATGGAATTTTGAGTATTCCATTTCTCAGTTAATCTCAAATGAATCCTTGAATCATTGTAATTCCTATGCATAACCCATTTTATAGGAACCATTGTATCTTAGGAATTCCTATAACCATTATATATCATAAGTTTATTGGGCATCCCAAACATTCCTATAGTTCCAATATTGGATCCTAGTCCCACTAGGAATCCACCCCTAGTGCCACAACCAATGATTCTAAGATATCATGGGAAATACATAGAGTATTATATTCAAATGAAAATAGATCGAAGAAAAATAAAAAATAACACATGGGTTGGTTGAATTTCCACATCTGTCATCAAAGAGAATATATCCAACATGCTTATATGTTTAATTTGGATTATATAGGACACCAAGAATAGGTATTACCCAATACTCATGAATTTGGCATGGATTGGTAAAATATAAACATATACTAGGGTCCCCTACTATCATTACATACTACATCATCCTTTAGGGGACCCTTCTCATTTCCCAGTTTCATGAACATCACTCATCCCAAGATGCTCGTTATGCCCCATTTCATAACTAGAGTCACACACAACTTTATTATGATCAATGTGGAGAGTCATATAGGAAATTGTCTATATAGTTATCTTAGAGCCCTGCACCAAATCCAGGATCACACAAGGTTAATTCATACAACAAAAACACCATTAACTAGACAATGTATTATCCACCTAGGAAAATTCTTCTAATGACAGGTCTATCACTCCATTACCATATCATTGAGTCTAAGGGTTCCGAAGTGTCACATGGTTAAAACTATCCCAACTCTATTTTGATCATCTCAAGGTCATTGATCATCTCTAATGTGGTGATTATGGTTTCTCATTTGGGTCATGCTAATAATTTCATTCTGGTGTCACATGTTATATTCATGTCCTGAAAGAGGGTGTAAACCTCATAAGGCTCAAATTGAGTTCCATGATATTTCCCATAAGTGTTTTGGACAAGTAATATGAGTCCAAGGATATATATTAATTACATAGAATAATTAATTTAATTAAATATTTAGTTAATAATTTTAAAAAGGAATCCAACTAATTTAACTATGTCAATTACATCACTGGTAAGACTACATACCACATTTCATATACAATAGGGAATAATTATTCAAGGGAATATATTCAAGACCACATAACTTAATGAATATTTATAACTTTTGAATTTATGTAAAGGGAGATCTAACTAGGCCTGCTTAACATTGTCCATGTCCAACTAACCCTCACCATCACATATGACGTCTGAACTCATACCATGACACCCAAACAAAAAAAATAATCATTTATTTATTAAGAACATCTCCAATTTGTGATGGTAAAATGGAGTAACCTCTGCTGTAAAATAGAACATATACAGTGAAATCATCTCCAATGGGTATTTTAACTTTTACTATATTTTATTTATATTATGAAAATAAATACAAATAGAAATTCAAAGAGGACAGAAAAAAACAGTGGATAGAGCTGCAATAGTAAAACACCCAATATGGAATTGGACAATGAAACAATGCCATTTTAGAAATATATTTATAGATAGGTTAGAGATACTTGGATACGGAATATTATCATTTTTATCTTGGGTTATATATGGTGTAAAAGAAAAATTTAATTCAAATTATTCATAATTCTTATATTCTCATTTGGTGTCCTCATTGCACTAAAACTATATCAGAACACCCACAAGAGGTCTACAAAGGACCGCAACCACATCGTGTGTCAAAATCTAGAAATAAAAAAGATGATTCCAAAAAAAATATAAATTGAAAAGTTAATGAAACACCAAATAAAATCATCTATTTATGTTTCAGTCCTAAATCAACGAATGATTGTAGGTGGAAATCATTACATGATATCATAAAGGTGTATCAAGAAAAATCCCTTTCAAAAATAGTTTATTTCACCATTCTCCATTGAAATTTCATTAGAAAAACAAATTGAAAAAATAGATTTTTGAGGAAATGGGAGAAGAAGAGATTGAAAAAGATAGGAGAACCATAACTTAATCTACCACAAAAAAATCTTAGAATAGCTCCCCCGATCATGGGAGAGAAGAGGGGAGGGAGGGAGTTTGATCCCATATGCAGTTCATATAGAAGATAATCAATGAGGGGGATTACCCATTAAACATAAGGGGTTAAAAGGGTAGTTTGACCCTTTTGACCCCCACCAATTAGTCGGTGGGATCCTGGTGGCTAGAACAATGTTCTAATATCACCCAAACCTTCCCAGATTCATTTTAGTAACGTTATGAATATCCTTAACACCACACAGACTACATTTCATGCCTAAAAACACCATTTTGAGAGACTAAAACCTTTAAATTATGATTTTTATGTTTCATTTACAAAATTACCCCTCAATAAAATTCAAAATTCAAATTCTCTGAAAAAATTTCAATAATTATGGACATGAGATCTTATCGGTATACATGATCTCATGAGTCAACTTGTTTCAAGGGTCGATGATGTTTATTTATTTAATTTTTTTAGTTTATTTTTTTATTTTATTATAATGAGCATAACCTATAAATTTAAAATTCATTTAACTATTATGTATGGGAATATGTTGGCGGTTCCTTATTGGGTTATGTACTTATACCCTACTCAGGTGGCCATGATACATCAATACCCAAGAATCCTTACACTTATTATTGGTCCAAATTTGAAAATGTCCTTTTATTATATGGTTTAGTAGGATGTATTATATGGGATTATATATTTGGGGTGAGGTTGGGAATTGGTGATGGGGCATGGTCTTATTAGTGTATTTTTTTCCATTTATATCCATTTATGTATATGTGATTGGTCCGATAGGTGATCAGTTCTTTAGAAAATTATGTATGCATAAATAAAATATTGTGAGTTATATATTACATTCATTTTTATCTATTATATATGAGTATTAGTGATTTATTTATTATTGGGGAATCTATTATTGGGGTATAGTATCCCCACAGTTTTATTGTTGACTTCAGCTATTGGTTGATAGACTCTAGCGTACTGGGAAACACGCTTGAGCTCAAGTATTGACCACTATTCGGAGCATAGTACAGTTGAAAAAGGAGGTGAAACATTACATTATACAATTTTTTTCCTCACACACACTCCTTTAAGGTTCATTACTCACATAAAATTGATAAAATATACAATAATGAAATAAGACATGTAAGGATTACATGGTTTAGACATTACGTCCAATGTCCTTAGTGGAACACTACCGCACATTCAATTACAATAGGAAGTTATGAAGAATTTAAATCTTTATTGAAAATTAATCCCATAAAATTACTAATTTTAAGTGATAATTTAACACTTGTACACATGGTCCCACACCACCATTATAGCTAGGTCAAGTTGGTCAACTAATTACATTGAATTCCTACTTTGACAGAGGTCCTACTATTTAAGTCGGTGACTGCTGATGTTATGAAAACCATTATATTTATTAAAAATTAATACATGATTTATTACATAATATTACACTTAATACAACCCAGAATACCGATATGTAAAGTTCATTTGGAAATTGGGTACATTACATGGCAACTAAAAATTGGAAATACAATATCTTTATGGAAAACATCTATAACATGGTCGTACATAAAACATCATGGGATAACCCGGGGACATAGATAAGAAATTAGAGAGTTATAAATACTAGTAAGGGAATAAAAATTGATTAACATGAATAAACTAATAAATTTTAGACAATAGGAATAACAATGGTGGTATAAAAGAGGTGATAATCATAAAAATTAACAGTGAGTCAAGATATAACATGACAATCATAAAGAAAACAAGGGAAATGTGGAAACAACTTATAAAAATGCATCCTAATCATAGGTCAAGGATATGTGCCAAGAAATAATGAGGGGAAAAAGTGTTATAAAGAATTTAGGCTTAATCCCTATCAAAATATGATGTCTCATGAGGCTAAAAATATCCAAATTCATTGGAGCACTATATAATTTTCGGTGCACCCATCGTTTTCATTTCATTTTCATTCTTATGTGTTCCACATTGATCATAAAACATTGATTAATTAAACATATTATAATATTTAACAATATTGGGTTTCGGAATAAATAAATTTATTTCCCAAATAAAGTAATAATATGTTTATAAATGTGAATACACTTTATAGGAAATGTGTATGGGATTCACTACACAATTGATTTGGCATAAAAAATCATGGTGAAATTTTAGAAGAATAACGAAATTTCATAAAAGTACATATATATGGTTGATAAGAAAAAAGGGGACCCTCATCAGGTAGATATAAAATAAAAAATAATAGGTACATGAAAAAACATATCCCAACATTATGAATTATAAATTTAAGGAATAAGATAATAAATAATCTTGAATAAAGAGGACAAGTTAAGGATCCCTTCCCCTGATAGTGTGAATAAAAGTACTTGATAGGAGATTCTTGAGAGCTTTGGGGTACCTTCGTAGGACTCTTTAGGGGTGAGGGAAGTGTATGGACGTGCTCTAAGGTTTTTAGTGAAGATAAATGAGAGATTGGGTGAGTTTATATTGGAATAGAGTGGGTAAATATTTATCATTTCACAAATGTAGGTTTCTGGAAACTACAGAATAAAACATCCAAAACCACTTACCATCCCAAGGGTTTTTCTTAAGAATGGTGTATTCTATTATTTTAAATATTAGGCAGAATAAATTAATAAAATATTTCCCTTGTTTATGTGGAAGTTAGTCATACTAGTAAATAAATGATTTTAAAACTATAAAATAAATTAATTGTTTTGGAGGATTCATAAAATATTTTTGAAGTTAATAAAATAAAGATAAATTCCCATTATTATAAACAGGGAACATATATTTAGTCATGGATACCTATTATAGTATTTCTTACATCATGTTTGGGTCATTATGATGTCATAATACACTCTATATTTATACGGTATTTATTTTTTACCCAAAAATTCTATTGTTTCTCAAAATTATGAAAAATTAACCGTTAGATAATTTATAAGTTCTAATTAAAAAATTTATATAAATTTTACGAAAATAAGTTTTTAAGTGTTTTTATTTTAACTTTTAAAACAATAATCAACATTTGATGGGAAATGCAAGGTTTTTTTTACAATAATAGTTTTGAAACACATAAAAAGTTACATTTGACTTTGAAAAATTTATATGATAAATGATTTCTAATAAACATTATTTAATAATATCATTTTTTAAAAAAATTTATTTGTTTCAAAAATCCATTAATTCATAAAAATAAAAATATTAATTGAAATTGAATACAAAATAAAAATGTAATATTTGTTTTATTGTGTAAAATTAAAAAACATTTATAAATTAATGATACGAATGAATTATGAAAATAATTATATTAAAATAAAATATACAAATTCATATTATTATGGTCTTGATACATTCCCAATTAATACACTATCATACTCTTTAAGGGTAAGGTGTGCGATAGTGAGAATTTCATACGGTGGTTTGGAATACTTGGTATGTGAATTGATATCGATGAGCTTGAACCTCTCTCATTAATGGTTTTGATCTTTCTTAAGTTAATGGATATCAGTTTGGAATTAGTCAAGGGAAAATACTAATGATTCTATATCCCTTGAAATCTATAATAAATGGGCTTCATAGGGTGCAATTCTACAGGTTGAGGTTAAAAATTCATTTGTCTGTGTCAATTGGATTTGTTAAAACCATATATTTATACTAATCATGTGATCACTATTAAATGGATATATTATGAACAATAATGGTTCATAATAGTCTGTTAAATCTGAAATGATATCAGGAAATAAAATTAGTTCCTCTGTTATCTATAACCATAAGGAATTTAATTTAAATCAGTAGGCTAATTTTATTTATAATAGTTGATGTCGTTATAATCTCACCCCTTCAATTTATTTACTAAAAAATTTCATTTCACAAACTAAAACAGAGGAGGGTAATTTTGTTTCATCACTTCGTCTAGTTCCCACATATCCTCTTCAAACATCTGGTTTCCCTACAACACTTTGACCATGTGAATTGTCTTATTTTTTATAACGTTATCTCTACGATCTAAGAACATCACTGGATGATCCTCATAGAAAAGGTCATTATCCAATGGTAACACCTCTTGATTGAGTAAATATGTGGGGTATAGTACATACTTCATAAAGAGGGATACTTGGAATAAATCATGTACTACAGATTGGTTATGTGGGAGTTATAGTTGATAGACCACCGCCTCGATATTATATAGTATCTCAAAGGGGTTGATGTATCTTGGAAAAAGCATTCCATTCTTCCAAAATATCATTACATTATTCCATTGAGATATTCAAAGTAATACCATATTTCATACATCAAACTATAGGTCACATAGATGATTATTATCATATCTATTTTATCAACTCTGAGTATCATTGATGTGTTGTTGAATGGTCTAGACCTTTTTCCGCATTTCTTATACCATTTTTGGACCTTTTAGTTTGAATCCCATAACTTCGTCCAAACATTAACGAGTTCTTCACCTATTATTATTAAGGGATTCATAGGTAACCATTTCGATTCTTGAGTGGAAACTATTATTTAATGATAACATAACTAGAGGAAGATATTTTTCTCATACTCTATTGAAGACAATTGAGTGTGATCTCAAATTTTCCATGAGATTCTGGATAGTCTTCTTAGATTGGCCATCAGTTTGAGGGTGATATGTTGTATTAAAGATCAAATCAGTATTTAGAGCATGATGGAGACTCTTCCAAAACATAGTGGTAAATCGTGGGTCTTAATCAGATACAATTGATAGTGGTGTATTGTATAAAATCACCACTTATCTAATGTATATCATTACAAGTCAATCAAGTGATAAATCAACTCAAATTTCAATGAAGTGAGAATTATTTGTATGAAGATCCACCATAACCCATATAGGATGATTTATTCTTTATGTCTGTGGAACACCAATGAAAATTTCCCTGATGATGTCCCCCCATTTTCATGTAGGTATGAGTAATGGTTTCATCATCTACTTGTATTTTTTCTTTTATGATTTCACTTGTTGACATACAATATATATTTATTTATATTCTACGATCTACTTCTTCAATTGTCACACCAATAGTGATCTTATAGTTCTTGAAGCATCTTTTTTATTCCTAGGTGGATGGAGAAGGTTGAGCTATGTGAGTCATCCAATAGCTCCTCCTTTAACTCATGATTTTATAAAACACATAGTCATGAACCAAATATTAAAATAACTTATTTATTAACATTAAACATTTAGTATTTAACAATTCTTATATATTCAACTTTCTTATGAATTCCCACATCATCAAATTGAGAATCATTTATCCACTCTAGAAGGGATGATTGCGTAATTATTTGGGAAAGGATTGATGATGTTCATCCCTTTATGATCCCCCTGTCCATCCTAATCATGTATAACAAGATATGATCCTTCTAAATTCTCATCAATGATATAATTTTTTGATCCCTTATATTTAGAGAATCTTCCACTTTATTTTCTTATCTCGGATGGTATTTGAGCAAGAATTCATAACCCTTGACTTGATCTACCCAACATCATTGGTTCGTATTCTTCTATTTATATGTGAATATATACTTGATGATTTTCTTATCCATATGTATTTTACACATCCCCCCAAAGAGATAATTCCTTTATATTTTCAATACAAATATCACTAAATCCAACTGTAGGTCATGTGTTGGATAAATCTGTTCCATAACCATTAACTAACTCCAAGAATATGATATTGCCTTTTCATTTCTAATTAACACAATTCCCATTCCCTTCTTTAAATTATAGCTAAATACAACAAAACGTTCTCCACATTTCGGTGGTGTGAGTACATGTGCAGCCATAAGACTCTTTTTCAACTCCTTGAAGCTCTTTTTTATACATCATTCCATGAAAATGTAAATTCCTTCGATGTTATCTTGGTTAGAGGGTTTGATAATTGTGAGAAATTTATCACAAATCGACAATGGTACCCAAATAATCTAAGGAAACTATGGATATATGTCACAAATGTTGGATTCTACCATCCTTAAATTACTTCTGTGTTTGAAGGGACTATAGATATCACATTATTTGTGATGATGTTCCCCATGAAAGAGACTTCATTTAACCCAAAATCTCATTTTCTGTACTTTTAAAAAAGATTATCCTTTCTAAAGGTCTTTAGTATATTGATTAGATGATCCTGTTAATCCACCTTTCTTTTAGATTATATTAGAAAATCATCTATAAATACTACCAAAAATTTATTGAGTTAATACATAAAGACACTTTTCATCAAGTACATGAAGAATAATAAATAATTATAGAGTCTAAATGGCATCACTATGAACTCATAATTCCCATACCATGTATAAAAAATAGTGTTGGTGATATCCACCTTCTTCACCCTAACATTGTAATATCCAGACTGTAGATCAACCTTGGAGAAGTATTGTGCTCTACATAGTTGATAGAACATGTCATTAATCTGTGGAATAGAATAATTATTCATTATTGTGATCTTGTTTAGTTCAAAACAATCAATGAAATGGTGCTTTGACCAATCCTTCTTCTGGACGAGTAGGACTCGTGCATCCCATTGTGATTCCCTTGGGAATATGAACCCTTTATCAAGATTCACCTATAGTTATTTCATTAGATTCTTAAGATCAAAAATATCCATTCTATATGAAGTCTTGGATAATTGAAACACCCCAGGTATAATGTTTATTGAAAATTCAACCTCCCAGCTTGGATAAAGAGTAGACAATTATTCAGGAAACAAATTATTGTATCCCTCGAAATGGGAATATCTTAAAGGACAATTCATTCTTTAGACTCAATCATTTGAGAGGGATATTTTTTCTCATAGGGAAATAATATCCATGCTTTAGATGTTGGTTCTAAATAATATTAATCCATATCCTTCCATTTGTTTGGAATCAATGGATGATTCACGATTTGGTGATATATCTCCTTCCTATAGAAATTTATGTTGGCTTTAAATAGGGAAATACAATCTATACATAGAATTGAATCAACTACCACAAAAGGGAGTATGACAAGGCTATCTAAAAATTTCAACCCAAAAACATTGATAGGAGAGGAGTTATATACTTGGGATGAAATAATTTCCCCATTTTCCATTTTCAATGACATATCTACTTTCATGCTCTCTAGTGGTGTTTCAATAGTTCTAATAAACATTAATGTTATTAATGAATGTGTGGAATGAGAATAAGATATTCTTTTCACCATTATAGAATGAATAAATCCAATACATATAGACACATAGTTGTCAGGATCCACCTCTATGGTTGTGATTGTATAAGATATCCTTTTCTACCTTAGAGTTTGTTTGTTGTCCTTGAGAACCCTTGTCTTAGTCCATTAGGTTGAAAAGATCCCTGGTAAAGTACTATTTAATGAATGAACAATGTGCTAAGGGTTGATCGGAGCATTTCATTCCTCCATTTCATTAGTGGGTTTATCTTATCGGAAATCTCTAGCTATAATTCCATAATTCCCACACCTAAATCATTTCATCATCCCCATTTGGAAATTTCAATGGTTATTCTTTCCACAAATTTGAAATGTGGGATGTTGAAATTTATTTGCACCATTTAATTTCTCCATTAGAATACTAGAATTCAAATCCACTTTCTACTTCTTATCTCCATGACACCCTTAAAATTATCTAATATCTATCTTGAATTTGAGGGCACATCAGACAATTTCTTCACAGATAACAATGTCTTTTATTGTTAAGGATTTTCATAGACTATGTTTTATACCACCAAAGAATTGGTCAAACATTTATTCAGGGGTAATGATTAATCCAGAGGCAAACCATTCAAGTATTTTGATGTTTTCCATTTACCCCTAATAATTTTTTCATCATTGTGCTTGAGAGAAAATAAATTTATTTCTATTTAATTTTAGAGAGTGTGATGAAAATATTTATCAAAAAAATTTCTTGAATTCCTTCCACCCCATTGCATTGATCTCTTCTTCATGCATTGTATTCTTGATCAATATACATCATTGATAAAATTCTCCCTCTATACAGTAAACATATTGTAGAATCTTATCTTGATCTTAACGTTGAATTATGAATAACATCGTCTCAATATAGTTGACCCACTATTTTATTATTATGGGATGAGATGATCCATTGAAAGTCAAAGGCCTTTGTCACACAAAGGACTCAATTGTGGCATGTCCTTTATTAGAGATATTTGGGTGCTCCTCCTGATATAGGTTTCTCTTGATAACCTATATTATCTGATATAGTATCATCAAAAGGTTCATGACTCCCACTCCTAATGGGTTGGGCATTTCATTGGGCCAGTCATCACATTTCCAGTCACATTGACTATTTTATTAATTCAACATACTTCCATCCACTAGATAGAATAATGAAAAAAATTAGCGATAGATATTTTTCGACTATTAAATTGATAGAAGTTGTTATATTTACATTAAAGATATAACGTAAAAATTAAATGTATATTTATAACTTATGAAGTTATAGGCTTTAATATATGTTATCTATGATATATTTACTAACATATAATCTTATGAGATTTTTTTGTTCCCTTAATAATTCTTTATATTGATATTATGAATTTACTAAATAATATCCTATAGGAGTGTCGAACCAGATGTGATGTAAGTCCCATTTTCATTCCATAGTTCTCAGTTGATACTTTCTCATAGTGGTGTTTTTGGGTTTTACCACTATGTAAATATGTACCATATACACAACCACATATAGTATCCAAGAAGGGATGTATTTTCATGATAAAAAACATACTATATAATTACAAAAACTTGGGAATGTTTTCCTATATTTAGGATTATCCTTAAGTATTTTTTTATAGTTACCTAATTTTTTTCTGTGAAATAACTAAACTTTTCCTTTGATACCAACTATGACAAACTTATCTTTATTACACATTAATACATTATTTATTACATAAGATTGAAGATAATATAACCCAAAATATTTAGAGGTTTAGTGTCTTTTATAATTAGGTAGAATACATAAAAATATAAAATAGGAAATACAATATCTTTATTGAAAACTTTTTTAACCTGAATGTACTTAAAACTGCATAGGATTACTTAGGGACATACATAAGAAAAGGGTGAGATATAAATCCATGTAAGGGAATAAACATGTAATACCATGAATAAAGTAATAAATGATATAAAATAGGCATATAAAATGGGTATAAAGTGGTGAAAATCATAAACAAGAATATTGATACATGATATTAGATGATAATCCTAAAAGAAACATAAGAAAAGTGGGAAAACATAAAACACCACATCATAAACATAGGAATAGTTTAACTTCCATGACATCATGATGGAAAAAATTCACATAAATTAATGAGGTTTACTCCATCTCCCAAAATGATGTATCATGAGACTAAAGAATACCTAATGTATTGTAGTGCTCTATAATTTTGGACACATAATTCACTTTCATTTCATACCCATGCTTATGTGTGCCACAAAGATCATGCAACATGGATTCATTCATCATAATATTTTATTCAATGATCATGGAGTGTTTAATAAAAAAATCAATGTCAAAAATAAAATAAGTGCAATTGTATAAAGGTTAATACCCTTATTATGAAATGGGTATGGTATTCACTTAAAAATTGTTTTAGCATGGAAAACCATGGTGAAATTTTAGCAGCATAATGATGTTACATAAAAATTCATAAAATATGTTAATGAGATAAAAAGGGTTCTATCATAATTTAAATATAAAATTTATAGTATTAGAGATTTGTAAAGACATATCCCAACATTAGGAATTGTAAATTGAAGTGATAAGATAATAAAGAAATATGAATAATGTGGAGAAAGTGAGGATCCCTTACCTTGAGACTGAGACTTCAAAGGCTTTAGAGGAGCTTCTTGAGGGCATAAGGGAACTATTGGAAGGATATAGATAGGTTAGGATGGATTAAGAATGTTATAAAAGGATTTTAAGTGAATATAAATGCAATATCTGGTTGGTTTATATAGGGAAAAGTTGTGATTTTTTATTATTACACAATCTTCGGTTTTGTAATCTATATAGTAAAATAATCAAATCCAAAAACCATAAAATGGGTTTTTACCATGGTTTATACCAATAGGGGGGATTTATTTATTTTATAACATAAAGGTTATAACATATAAAAATATTTCCCTTTTTGATTTTGAGGTGAGTCATACTCTTACAGAAATGATTTTAAAACATTAAATATATTAATTATTTTAGAGGATTCATAAAGGGTTTATAGAATTAATCAAAAAAACATAAAGTCAGATTATTTTAAATTTAGAACAAAACATTGGTCTTGTATACCATTTATATTATTTATTATAACACTTTTTTGTAATTAGGATGTCATAAAACACCCTGTATATTTTTATAGTATTTGATTTTTAACTGAAAATTTGACTATCTCAAAAAATTATGAAAAATTTACCATTTGATAAATTTGAAATTATTATTTAAAAAATAATTTCCATTTTATCAAAATAATTTTATAAATGTGTGTATTTTCCCTTTTAAAATAAGTGACAACATTTTTTGAGAAAGGTTGTGTATTTTTTGAAAATAACCGTTTTCGAACCCATATAAAAATTAAATTTTACATCATAAAAATTTTAGGATCATTTATATTTAATAAAAATTATTTAATAATAATATTTCATTAAAATTTACTTAATTTAAAAAAACATTATATCATCAAAATTGAAATATTAATTGATATTGAATACTAATTATAAATACAAATTGTCTTTTATTGTATAAAAATCAAAATCTTTTATAAAGTGATGATAAGAAGAAATTTTTTACATTATTGTATTGAAAATATAATATAAAAATTCATATTATTATGTTCTTGATATATATCCCTTTAATACACCATCCAACACCCTACAGTTAAGGTATGTGATAGTGATACATTCATTTGGTTGTTTGACGTACATGTTTTGGTTGAGATCTTGATGAGCATGAACTTCTTTCGTAAATTGAATCACTAAAGATTAAATTGTGAGATCTCTACATGGACTTGGTCGAGGAGAAATCCCATTGATGTTATCTCCATTATAATCAATGATAAATGGGCTTTATAGGGTACGACCCAACTATTTGAGGCTATCACTTCCTTTGTTTGTGTCTATTTGATTTCGTTAAAACCCTATATTTATAATAATCATGTTAACACTATTCAACAACTATATTATAATTGGTAATGATTCTTTATGTTCTTTTAAATAAGAGAGGATATAATAAAACCAATGAAGTGTATGTTTGTTCTATAACCATAATAAATTAAATTTAAATAATAAGGGCAATTTTATTTAAAACAGTTTAGGTCATTATAGATCTCTCGTAGAGACCGCATCTAAGACCACTAACACCCTGTGAACCAAATTTTGACCCATCATTTACTAATGAAAGACTAGGTACACCAATCGATTGAAAAATGTTTTTTTTGACAACAATAGCTCATCCACTAGAAGATGATAAAATATAATATTTCCTGAACATCCCGCATTGGGAAACCCTCTTGGGCCAAATGTTGAGGCGAGAGTGAACCCTAAAACCTTCCATGAGTAGTCATAGGGATAATGACTACCATCGAGGGTTTATCACACATAACATGTGGAAATTCCATAAATTATTTCCCTATATCATATTATAAACCATGAAAAAATATAAAATTAAATATAAAATAAACCAAAGTCCCATACAACCAAACCCCCAATGAATGAGTAGAAAAAAATTCAATCATCTATAAAATAATACAATACCAAGAAAACAATTTTGTGGCAGCAACTTGACAACTCCAAACTCTAAGGTAGTAATGTCTAGTTTGATCACCAACTCCCTGCTAGAAATATATTAAGGGTATTTATATATATGGGGTTATAATAACATGTATACTTAGTATGATCATAGAAAATGTCTCTCGTGTGTATGTTAAAAGTGAAAAGTAATGATATGATTAATAAAAAATTGAACTAACAAGAACAAAGAAGGTTGTATAATTCTCTCAGACTCACCAAAGATAAATCAAAAATCACACATCCAAGAATACTAAAGTAATATCAGAAGAATATATAATGGTCCCCTACAATAATTTATCCACTAGATTGGATCTCTCTCCGATTGAGAAGAAATAATTTTATCTCATCTCTTCCACAACTATCATCATGTCAATAGGCATGCTTAACTCACAACACATGAAATAAATTGAACCACAACCATAACCACAACCAATTCCACCTCCAAAATTATGCTTCCTACCACACCATCATACCACAAAATTGGGGTGGAACAATATCATTAATTTGAAAAATATAAACATCATTCCCCCTCATACCATATATTATACCCACCCCATATATCATCATCCTATGTCACATGTATTCCTGGCTCACATTATGAATAGTTCATGGACTGGTTTGAAACAAGGTCACAAGAGTGCCTCCCCATATGAAAAAGGCTATTGACTAATAATGAGGGACTTAGGGTGTGTTTTTTGTGATACTATGTCCTCCTATAAAAGTAAAAAAATATAAAAAATTACCACACATCTTCCTGGGAAGTAAATAACCAGAGTGGAGAATCAATAAATATCAAGTCTTCAAATAATGGAATACAAAAAAGGCATGAATTTTCATGCCATAAATAAAACACTGGTCACACATGGGGATAACCACATATATAGAAATTAAATAATTAAAATGAAATAAAAGTAAATGTATCTTCTGCAAAACTGATCCCAACCACATACCCATACTAAATGTAAACATCTAAGACATCCCAATCGATCAATCCTTGCCCTTAGCACAATCCTACACCTATATCCAAGTGAATTTCTACTTGGGTACCCCATTACAATGGAGTCCCGAGCATGGTGTGAGTTCAAAACTCAGTAGGGAAACACCAATTAGGTACCATATATATCCAGTAATATATATGGAATGTATATGTGAGCTACTCATTAAGATAAGGATAATCATTAATAGAAGCTAAGAATAAATAGACAAAAAAGTCATATGAGGAATGATCATGGAATGTTCTCACCCTATGGAAGAAACAACTAGAAATAACGAGTAAATTAAAATAAAACAATAATTGATCCTTACTTCTATGATCCCGATCAATGATACCTACATTGGACAATTATAGAAATGTATCTGAAAATGTGTCATTACAAATATATTAATATATATAAATATGATTTTATATATAAGTATGTATGTATATATATGTAATATACATTTATAAACATTTATAGAAAATTATATATTTATATGTAGTACTATTTGAGACCCGAGGCATATAAATAAGGTGTCTATGCATTATCATAAGAGTCATAGGGTTTAAATAAGGGAATTATCCCAATATTCATCCAGGGATATAAAATGCCATGTTTGTTAATCCAAATAATTGATGTGGTTTTTCATGCCCACCACCTTGAACAAGGGGCTCGAAATTTCATGCCCAATGGTCGAATAATGATGTGAGATGCTATGTCCAAGATCATAATCAAGGGGAATGAATCATCTTGTATAGTCGCAAAATAATGATATGATGTGCCATGTTTAATATCCAAATCATGGGTCATGAAATGTCATGTCGAACAACCCAATAAATATGTGAAATTACATTTTCAACATCCAAATTAAAGGATATCAGGGAAAATCAAGAATGTATGCTCAAGGATGGATCCTAGGAAGTATATATGGGAATCCCTAAAATGTAATAGTTAAAAAATATGCATCAATGGCTGAATTAGATGTAGTACCTATAGGAATCCCCAACCAAAAATGGATAGGAAGCTAGATCCCAAGATGAATATCTTATAATTCCAAATTAATATCATCTCATTACATTAGGATCATAGGCTTAGTTCTAGGAAGAATTCCTAGTATTAGTAACAACATCAATAATAACAAAATAAATCATAAATAAAAGAGTGAGGTCACTCGAATGACTAAACCACCACTACCATCATATCCAATTGGAAAATAAGTTTGGTACAATGTGTAAGTTGAAACCCATTACCATATCTACCCAAACCAATGACACACTCATTTTAGATCTGTCAAAAATTGTATACGCATTGGTTCCCCTATGTTATCACTCACTAGATGAATCATACCCAAAATCCTTATGGTCCATACATAAGCATGGTATCCATATTGGGATCATATAAGGTAGGATTTAGTTGTGGAATTCCTTACAAGGAACTCTCAAAGAGAATATAAGAAGAGTTATCCTATACAAGATCCCCCAGGTTAGAACATAAATAGAGGCATCCCACTTGGGATCCTAAATCACCCACTAGTCTCAAGTTGAGTTATGAAGTTAGCATTGAATTTTCTTTGTGACCCATAACATTCATCCTATATAATTAACTTTTTTATAAAATTAAAATCATTGGAAATATAAATAAGGGTAATCACCCTCAATGGAGAGATCGAGAATAAACATATTACAATAAACATTAATAATTACAAATTTTCTACTATGAAAAAACACCAACCTTTAGAAATATTTTGAACCATTTATAAATAGATCCTAACTACTCTCTCTAATCTCGATTCCATCATATTCAAATGAATCATCTTCTAAACTCCTACCTAACATTGGAAATCTCATGAACAAGGAAAACCATAAATTTCAACATTATAAAACAAAATATAAAATAAATGTCAAAAGGCATAATAGAAGACAAATCAGTAGACGCTCATTGCTTGATGTAAAATTGAAAACATCCTGAAAATGGTTTCCATAGTTCCCTTGTAACCATAATCGGTAAAATACCTATGCAATGTACTCAAAAAATTTACGAAGATAAATAAATTTCAGATTTAAATCATTAGAAAATTCACCGTGGAAACATACACCTATTAATTGACAGGAGGCAAAGTGAAAACAACCTCTTTGGATGTCCTCTTCCTAGTTAGTGAAAAAGAACAATCAATAATATTTTATTCCATAATGATCTGATAGAAACACGAATGAAAACCCTAACTAGGGAAATTGAACATTAGAAGTAGCTGAAGAAAAAAAAAATGGAGGCTAATGGAGTTAAAGGCATACCTTTAGGTTTATCATGCACCTAGAGGTGTTCAATTTGGACCATATATGGGGATGAATTACCTAGGAGGAAGGGAAAAGGAGTGTAGTTTATACAAGTGATCCTAGGTAATAAATTCAGGAAAATAGGGGTAAACCCCTTTCAGGTTCAAATGAGTGAATTAGTAATTTTTCCTCTTTCTATGTGCCATACATTTGTTCAATCCATGCACAAACTAGACGATAAGTTTATAATAAACTATAGACTCCAACATAGCTTACTCTAACCTAATTCATAGTTTCTTCAGCCCGTGTGCATATGAAAAATGCACCACATTGTTTGGCTGCATGGTTTGCACTAACCATGTGCCAATTGTGCGCCCGAGGTTGTACCTATCCCAAACCTTTATTTTGGGTCCCAACCCCCAAGGATACTCTAGTAACCTCTAATCCTCGTTCCATGTCTAAAAATATTATATAAATAATTTCCAACATTCAAAATTCTATTCTGAGACTCTAATGAAAATTTAACCTGTCCAAGAAATTGAAAATTCATGGTCCTTCTAAAATATCAAAACTCCCATAACATTGCATCTTATAACCTCCATACATGAGAAAATATCATCCTCATAATCGTTTTTGGGAATCAAAATGAACTAATTATCCTACATGGGTCATGAATTCCTACACAAATGCTCTTGTTACATTTATAAATTCCCAACGCACCTCCAAGTATCATTTTAAGAACACAATAGTTAACCCACCAAAACACATGAAAAAACTTGTGAAAAAAATCTAGAACATTTGGAAGGTGATGACCCAATCCATTCTAAAATGAGACATGATAATTTAATCATCTTATCCATCAACCAATCTAGGGGGTTTTCCTAAATTGGTTCTTGATTTCAATGGCCAATTCCACCCATGGTAGTACCACCAATTGAATTACCTACTAAAACATGACCCTAGTATCATAATGATGACCTTGAAAAATTTATCATCTTAAACCTCCCAATAACAGGAGGTAAAAAACGTTTAAACCTTTATTTTATCAAAATAATTGAATCCCAATCAACCAACCTCTACCTAGTTGTGCTTTCTTTTATATGAAAATCCCTGGATGACTCTTAAACTGCACTCATCTAATACAAATGGAATTTATAATGTGGTTCCTCACCAAAAAAATCCAATAAGACGAGGGAAGTAAAAACAAACTAAATCAGACAAGTATTTTACAAATGTTCAGCATCCACTGCTAACATATCAGCAAAACCTGGTATCAATGCCTTTATCCCGAGGAACATGATGATCATTCCAAACATTATCATTGAATCTTGCAACTATCTTCTTGTGACATTTCTTGGTCAAACATCAACATTCCATATTCATTTTCATTCCATCGAACAATCTCTGAAATATTTTAATACAAGACCAATGGATCATTATATGTAATATCGGGGTCAACACCCACACCTTGACTCCACCCATGTTCATATAAACACCAATATATGGAATTCACTGAGGAATCCCAAAGTAAATAGTTTCATTTATATAATGACATCTAAATTGAAAATGAAAATCATAGAACCGATCTCAAGATACCAAAACCATTCTCATTCAAGGGTAACATACTATCCACTTTTGTCCCACTCCAAACCATAGGACAATCCTAGTTACTATAACAACAAAATGATTAATTGATCAATTTATAAGAGGATACATAAAATTTTGTACAAAATGACTAGAATGGAAAAAAATTATCACCTATTAGAACCCACAAAATGGTCACCCATCATCGATTAAATCATGAAGATAAAGGATCCACAGTGTTTGTCGAAAGTCGGCTCATAATGAGTTTCTCCACTCTCAAATGGAAAAAGGTTCTCTACCCACCATATGTATTACCTTATACAACTCATCAAGCATAACCTCATCAGGTTCAATCAATAAATAATAAAAATGTATTTTTATATCTCGGTGTATATATGATTCCATCTCATAAAAATCAAAATGATGTTAAGATATGGGGAATGTTCATCTCTAGACTAGGTGTACACAAATTTTTCATCGATAGGTGTGTATCATTCTCTAGAGCCATTCTCATAGAAAATAGGCTATAATAACTTTTAACAATCCCCTAACCCCACATCTCTCGATAATTCATGTCATGATCCATACATAGGTGAAATTTTTTACAGCACCAAATTGATTCCTGATGTCTCCTCTTCCACAGAGGGACATTCCTCATTTTATCATAAATACTAGGAAACCATGCCCATAATATTTATATAAAACAATGGTTTCTCATATCACACACAACCACACAATGATATATGATTTATATGTAACCACATGAAACCCATGAAAACCATTTCTATCTCACTTTCATAATGAGTATACTATCCTATACCACCCGATCATCACCTGAATAATTCCCTTGAATGATGCATGTGAATAAGGTTAAGATTACCATGCTATAGAACATTTCTTTATTAACATGTTTGGATCATCCTTGTAACTCCTATTAAAAATATTGAGCCTCAATATTTGCTCTATTTATTCCATGATAACATATCACATTGTGTCATCCCTCTCATGAGCATATACCCATGCTTTGACTAGATTCAAAAAAAGCATCCATTGGTCAATAGGTTCTGAAACCCAAACAGCCCAACCAATTGAACTTATTCTCAATAACAAAGAACACTAGGTTCTTCCACAGAAACTAAATCCATCATCATGACTATATCACATTACCCACACACCTCCCATGCATCTGTCTCAACATAAGTATACATCCAAGATCACGTCCAAAAAATAAATCCATAAACCTAGTCCATCCCCTCTCATTGGTGACCCTCGATCAACCAAAAAACTCAATAACTAGGATCTGAGTCAAAACTAAGGTTCCATAGGTGTCCCACAATGCCCAAGGATAAAAAATCTCTAATATAGATAAAGATAACATCATGCTTCATGGGTTAAAACAAATAACATAAGGGAGGTAATCTAATGGAATCACCTGCTAAGTACCAACCTACCATGCGATAATCCTCTATGAGTATCCACATAAGGAACATTTACCTATAGGTCCATGATAAAAAGATGGAAAATAAAAATTAATATCCCTCACTAATCATCCATATATGGTAATACCGCCTCGCGGTTCCAGTCCACCCTAAACATCTACATATTTATCGACATCATAGTCAATGATCCGACCAAATAATGATAAATGAAGGTTAGATAATATCATAGAAATATACAGGGGAAAACTCCATGTGAGTTGTTATAATTCATTAGCTAATCATTCCAAAAAATGATACAACCATAAAGGATATACTGAAAGGAATAAACTACCGAAACTGACTCTCGAGGGCCGACAATACACATACAACATCATGTAAATGATTGATTACATACCATGATCACATGGATTGGTTATGAAGAAATTCATTCCACGATATGAGAGAAAAAAACATATAGGTTGTTATGGAAACATAAAATAAATGAACCTAGAATCAACACCCCATAAAGCACCCATCACCTAAGCACCATGTGCACTATCACCCAACTAGGCTCACTCCACCTCTTGTGTATGAGAACTGAGTAAATAGACTTACTGTAAAACATATGACATTTGATATACATAACGTTCCCTTAGAATGAAATATCTAAATACACTTTTTGATCAAACTAAGTTGAATTACAACAAGGATCTATATGTGAAAAACCCATTTATGTTGTATAGAAACATTAAACAATTGACCACTATCATCTGAAAAATCACACACTAGAAGTCCTATAACATGTGGAACCAAAATTCCATGTATGATTCATGAGAAGCCACTTTCCTTTTCTTTAATTGTGTTAAAATTAGTAACTTGACTTTTTCTAATGGAACAAGTGCTAAAAATAAATAATAAATCATAACAACTGACAATCTAATTTTTCATGAATTTTTAATGTACATTCATAATGATTTTAAAAGTAACATAAAGAATAACCACAATCTATAAATGTTTTATTAAAATTTGGTAAGATATAATTTTTGAATTAATGTTGATAAAAAAAATAAAATGGTTGTATTATGAAAAAATAAATTTAATTGAGTACTTTTTATTTGATAAATTAGAATTATATTAATTCAAATTTTGGTAAAAAAATAGTCACCCATATGTTATCCCTCATCCAATGGATGAAAGACACATAACCATCTCTATAATGGAGATGGAAAACTGATGAAGCCACTATGAGAGCCAGTTTGGGTGATGAAGAAAGAATAGAATGTGGGGATAATCCAATAGAGAATAGGTGGGAAAATCCAACATTGGATTCAGGGGTTAGTGTGGCCCATATATGTTGGTGAAATTGTACTAGGATCCCATCTCTAAAGAAGGATTCTAAGATGTGTTTTTTATTCATTCTTATAAATAAAATCACCCAATCTGTTATCAAATATGGTGTGGGACTTGATTTTATCGAGACTATTTTTTAATAATTGAAATAATGTTGTTTCATGCTGGACACATGACCCTCATTCTTGGACACACACAAAAAACCACCTATGCCATTCAACACCATTTGACAACTTTTGCAACTCACTTGAGGTTCCATGGATACTACCTAGAAATTTCGAGCTCCATCAACATTTCAATTCTAAATATTGGGGTCTTCATGGATAATATCAAGGAGATAAAAAAACCATTGAGATACAATCTTTTTTAATAATGAATACATGAAGAGAATTGATTTCCATCCAGCCACTATAATGGAGTAATGACTCAGAGGAGTAGCTGCACCACTAACCATTGCATTTTCATGTTCTTTATGTTCCTTGGAAGAGTTTCAAAAACCATTGGATGATATTCCACGTTGGAAGATGGGTTAGTGGAGGAAAACAGGAAGTAGATGTTTCATTGAGAAATTACAGTTCCTTAGAATGCACACCTATTACTAAAGGAAGTACCAGTGCAACCATTCATGCTACCGTCACAATTTATATCATTATCTGAGAAGCTACCATTAGAGTTTCTTTCATCACTCAATGACGGGGGTCACTTGATGGATAGAGAAAAACACTCTGGAAGAGATCTACTACCATGAATGATCTAACAGTAGATGGGATCTACCTTTGAGGAAACAATAAATCTAATAAACCATTGAGGTAATGATAGATGGGATATATTTTAGAGCCAATGGTAGATATGGATGAAGAACCACCGTGCATTATCTACCAATGAAAATTATTCCATGGAGGAGGTTGAGGTAGTGGATTCAAGTAAAAGAACTGTGTATGAAGTTACCAATTCTAATGATGAAATGTATAAGCTATTGTGAATATAACCACTATTTTTTGTATTAGGAGATTCCACCAAGTGTGATCCACTACTAGGGTGAATTTTGGATCATCAGGAGAGGGAACCCTTTCTAGTGTCACCAACATTTTTCAAGGGTATCCTTAGGTTGAAGAAGCCATGCAGAGCCAGTTTTCACTGAGGAAGGTGTCCAAATGTGAGTTAAGAAGAAGATACCTTCTTCTAACATAATAACATCATGAAATAATATTGAGGAATGACATATTATACTACATTAATATAGGAATTAAATGTGTAATGGTTTTTTTCACCTCCATGAAGGTGCATTGTTGGTAGATACCCAACGGTAGATGATGCAACCATCATTGTGGAGTATGAGTCATTGCTGAAATTCAGAAACACATGATATGTTTGGATATTTAATTAGATATATTTAAAAAATGAAAAATCCAAGAAAATTCCAAGAAAGAAAATTATATGGGAGATAAAAACATAGGGGACACCTACATCTATAAATACCAGTCATACTACCATTAAAAAAGAATCGAAGGATCAAAGATTAGAAGAACAACCACTAATGCTACATACTCTATTTATAGGTGCTTGTAATTTCATTTTGTCTTTACCATGAGATTTATCCCTCTTTCTCGCATCAAATATTCTCTAATAGAGCAGAAAAATCATTGAGTAGTTGGGAGAAGTTGATGTGACCCGATTACAATTTTTGAGTCCAGGAGTGTTATTTAAATTCAATGATCAATTTTATATGTTAAATAGTTTTAAAAATCTAAATTCAGAAATTAATTTGAGTGTGATTTTTTTTATGATTAATTCTGAATTTTAATTACTTCCTTGGATAAGAAATATTTTCTCCTAATATTTGATTTTGAATCACATTTATTGATTGTTTTTTGACCAAGTAGTGTGTGTTTAGTGATTACTAATCACATGAGGATGAAATAGTAATCTAATTTCGGTGTTTAGGGTCTGAAATACCAGATTAGGAATTTCATAGATAATTCAAAGAGGGATCATTATGTCATTCAAATATTAGAAGGAGGATAAACCAAAAATAATGAAATTATGGGGATAATTCTCATTGTCATCCAAATTGAAAATGGATGAAAATGGGTAAGTGATTGTGGAACAATTAATTTAATAAATTAACCAATCTTGGGAACATAATTTTTAATGGACCATGATATCATTAGAAAAGGGAATCCAAACCAAAACCCATTCACTCGACTCTCATCTAAATTTCATAATCCAAGTTTATTCACTTTAGAGATATAGAAATATTTATTCTTCTATTTAATTTTTAACTTGTGATGACTTCATTAAAACAATACTCCCTAGAGGAAACATTAGTCACCACTTCTACTACACTGTCATGGGGAAAATAAATATATTTTTTCACTCTCCACGAGTGGCGTGTATTAAAACATGGAACCATTTTTTTGGATTTGGTATTAATATTAACCAAAAAATTATATGATGAGGAAATCCAATGAGGAAATATTCCATTTTGATCCATATATAAAAAGGATCTTGCTTACTAGTCTTTAGAATCACAATCAATAATTTTTTTATTAAAAAAACATTGAAGAATCATGTTATACATATACTGTTCACTCTGATCCACCAAACATGGAATTAAATCTATAAAAAAACATTAATGGACCTGTGTTCCCTGTGACACCCAAATATTTTATGAGATAGATTCTTTTTAATTTCCTTGACGTCTTGTGTTTTACGCTATAATAGGAATAGCTTGCACTGTACGCAACACTGTATAAGCTTGAAATATACGCAACAACATTCTTGGCTTGTGTTTCACACAAACTCAAGTTCATTTAATAGAACACATTTAACGCATCACTGAGTATAGATTTTGTTCTATGTATTTATAATATAAGTTTGGATTATGTTATAAAAAACACCAAAGGAATCTTATACTACATGCAACAGTGAATTGGCTTGTGTTACAACCAAGAGCGACCTTCCATGATAGCTTGTGTTGTACGCGATACTGAGTTTCACAAAACAATTATATATTATTAAAATATTATTATTTAATGGGATATAATGTTTCTGTTATGAATAATATTAACCACATTTGTAATTTTATATAATTAGAAACCATCCTAAAAATATTTTAGAACACAATATGTGAAAAAAATCAATTTTTTGGATAAAGGAAGTACTTTTTAGAAAAATACAGTTTTATCACCTTTTAATGGAACATTCATTTAGAATTTAGTTTTTGACTTGTTTATAAGTTAAATTTAACAAAATAAACTTATTCCTAGGATTTGGGGTATGAAATTTTACTTTGGATGATTTTTTGATATTTTTATGATAACATTCATAATTAGATGAATAAAGGAAATATGATAAATTTTATTTGAAAGTAACTATTATTTATCAAAATAATTTATATAGTTAAAATATTTTATTAAATGGTTTTTATGTATATAGAGAATATTTTTTATATTTCAATACAATTCATGTCATTTTAATTAATTTTACATTGTAATCATATGTAACAAATTTCAATCTTTTGTAATGTTTTAAATAAAAACCCTCTTTTGGTTTTGTCGACGGGAAATAATTTTAAATTAATTACTACAACTTCTATGTTTTGAATTTGGAAAAATGGATTCTATATTAGGAATCATTAGCTCCAATTTTTTTTAAATATTTGCCTTTTATTTGCAAAAAAATATGAATAGTAACTTTAGAATTTATTTTCATTACGATGGTTTAAGGGTAAATTTTTTAAATAAGTGTAAAAAAATAATTTTATAATAATATTAAACTACCCTAACACATGTAATAATATTATTGGATGAGATACTTCTGACCATGGTAATCATTGGGTCGATTATGGGACCCCATGGATTCCCATGGATGTGAAAATGACGTATTATAAAAACTAATTTAAAGAAATGATAATTAAAACATAAACATATATCTTTTAGTAAAGAGATTTTAATATAGGGTTACATTAACGATATCTATATCAATAAATATTTATTAGAAATTCAAAAATATTTCCTACATCATGGTATTTAATTTATAATTTATAAACATTTGAAAAATATAGTTATTTATCACACAATTATGATTTATTGATTACCTCATTAATGAAAGATTCAAAAAAATGAATTTATAAACATAAAAAAAAATTAATTTGGTTATTTTGATGTCAAAAGAGAATTTTAAGGATTATATTGACCTACTATATTTGAGTTAATTCCTTATCTTCAAAGGAATAATGTTTTTATGAATTATTTAAAATGTCATGTATGAATAGTGTCCAAAATTGACACAATTTACAACTTAAAACATAAAATAGTGTATGAAATGATATTAAATTATTAAAACTCTAAATTTAGGAAAAATGGTTTATATAAGTCGAAATATGTGATAAATAATTTTTTTGTGTCGTGTGACATGATATTATAATTACATTAACTAAAAATGATTCAATAACATGATATCATGATAAGATAAAAAATGGTAAAATAAACATAAAATAAAAAAGAGAAGGATATATAAAAATTAAAAACTTGTCAAAAAATTAATGAATGATGTATATTCGAACCTAAATGATCATATATTGTCATTAAATAAATTTTGGACCATTTTATATTGAAATTTAATTTATAATAATTTAATATTTTGGAACATTCTTAAAGTGCCCATGTCCTATCTTATATAACGGGAACATTCTCCCTCTCATATTCACTACATTTTGAGCCTTAAATCTCAGAAAAAACCTCACCATTTCTCTTCTCAAATTCCCTAGTTACATTCTATAGGTTATGGTCTTCTAAAAACACCAACTCTAGTGCCCTAAGAAGAAATTTAGGGGAGGCATGTCGGGGAAGAAGAAATCTCTTCTACCAATTCGTTCAAATTTATTTCTTCTCATACTTCCTCTTCATTAATTGTTTAATTATAATGTAATAAAATCAGTATAAATAATATAATTATATTTTGTTATAAATATGAAACAATCCTAATTCACCTTCTATCCACTCTACGAAAAACGAAATCCTTGTGCGTGCGTACATATAGATTATCATCTCCATGCTGTAGTGTAATCTATTTTTCACCACCACCATACATGGATGGGGATAATGGTATAAATTAATAAAATATTTGATTATTATAACATGATACTAATTTTTAGATATTATACAAAATACAATTCAACATCTATGGGAAAAATATCGTCGCTCGTGCATACGTATGACCTACTGTCTCCACTGCGCGATGAGATTAATTTTCCATGTAAACCATTAAATAATGATTATAAAATATATATAACAGATATTCATGAAATATATGAAATTATAATGATACTGTATTTATGTATTTATATATGTCATTTACTTTCCTCCATTCAATTTAATAAGGAAAGGGAAACAACGTTCATGCGTATGTATGACCTACCATCTCCATGAATGGTGTATTAATTCCTATTTATTGATTTATTATATATATTTATATAATTAATATATATGATATATAAATCATGTTTTTCATTTTTTGTGTAATTAAATCATTATCCATGTGATAATGTCCAGAATAAAAAGTCCAAACACTTACGATAAATAAACGATTATAACTCAAAATGTTGCTTTAAACTAGAATTAACAAATGAACGGGTAATATGAAGTCATAAATGAATCATATATGATATCATAAATATTATTATGTTTATGTTACAAGTTAATAATATTTTTAAAACCACTATACATGAGTTTCTAATATGTATGGAGAAAATTGGACCTAAGGAAATGGATAACATCTCCAATCTCATTTTATTTAAGATTGTTTAATCATAAGTATTTACTGGGGTTATATTTATCATCCATGACCATGTTTTCAAAAATAATATACCCATAAAATGTGTACTATTATTTAATGCATGTTTAATGTCATTTTAATGATTTTAACTTTTACAACATGGTTTGGAAGGAATCATTCATTATTTTCCATATGAGGTACTTTTTGACTTTTTTGGAAAAAGTACAAGGAGAATGTTTTTTTGTCTTATAAGTCATGAATGTATTTTTACTTATTATTAAACCATTATTTACATGCAGATTATTCTACACTATTATAAGTGTATTTTCAATTAATTTTTTTCTTTTAAAATTTGACTGAATTTTGAGAAAAGAAAATGTTTTTGAAGAAGAAGGTGTATTTTCCTTACAAATTAAGATCAATTGTTTTAACAAAAATATTTTCCATCTATGATGAAATTGGGTTATATCCATTTCAATATTAATACTTTTAATTTATAGTTTTAATGATGAAATTATTTTCTTGAAGTCCATTTATATTTTATGGATTATGTGATGGTGGAATGATGTTTAATAAACCCATTTTATTTCATGGGTTATGCTATGATGAAAAATTTATGTTTTTGTAGAACACCTAAGAGTGGATTCATCATTAGTTGTGTGGGACTTATATATATCTACAATGAATTGGGTAATGATTTATATCTCATTAGATATACAAGAATGTAATGGACGGTAAATCTGGTTCAGTAATACATGGCCAGAAAGACATGTAATCATGGTTTCCTAATGGAATTTGTCCAATATGATGGCCTCGGAAGCAATGCCTTGGCTACTATAGATATCATAATATGTTATTATTATTTTTCCACAATATCATGTTTTATTCCAATGTTATTCCATCATGGTTAATGTTACTTTATCATCCTCTTATTACATACTTCCATGATTTATGTCATTGCTCAATATTTTGATGTTTAAACTGTATGTTTATGTTTTGATGTTCCAATGTTTATGGGTTTTTTATTTTCTCCATGTTTACCATTACCATGAATTTTTTCACATCCTTTCTATTTTTTTATATTCCCTAGTATATAAAGAATGGTTTTAGGTAAGAAAAAAATGGTAAGATACTTATAAGAGATGTCTAAGATCATTCACCATGAATAGAAGATTATGTTATAAGATTTCAAAGTTACTAAACTAATACGGCCATTGGGTGTTTGTTTGTGTCATGTATTATGTACTCCACAAAATAAATAAAATGTCCATGTTCGTCAATCTCGAGTCTCAACATTTGTTATCAGAGTGAAGGTTTAGATAACCTTTTGAAACTAGGATGCAACAACTTTTTTGAGATCCCTGTATATATTTCTAAGGTATGTATATGGATGTCCCTAAGGATTAGTATAATTATAGGTTACAGTCCTACAATTATGTTAAATATCATGAATAACTGAGGATTAAAACTAATATGTTATAAATTTTATGTAACCCCCTTGATTATGTTGTTTTCCTAGTATGATTTTTTTCCACTGACACTATTCTTTTTGGGTTGTAGACAGTGGCATGAACCTAAATGAACCATGTTGATGACCAATGCACTGGGAAATGCAATGATTTTCTTCATGAACAACCAAATGTTATGGGATATGTAAGGAAACATCTTATTTCTATACTTACACAAGCTATGTGTCCTTGTAAACATCTAAATGAGTAGATAAGGGAACGACATTCTATTGAGGCCTTCCTGAGGCAACATCCACATTCTTTCTATGGGTCTTCAGATCCACATGATTCTAAACAACGGATCAGTACCATTGAAAATATATTTTCTATCCATCATTGTTCATAACATGAGAAGGTCATTTTATATATATACTGTTTAGAAGGTTATGAATAACAGTAGTAGACTCTAATTAAGAATACAACGCAGCATGATGAAATTGAATCCATGAAATGGGACGAGTTCAAGAACATGTTTTTCAATAAGTACTTTCTTCTTATTCTTTGAACAAAGATTAATAAAAGTTAGTTGAGCTTAGGAAAAAGGATGATGAATCTATTGGTACATATGAGGATGATTTTATAATACTACCAAGGTAAAATTCTGGCTTTATCATCCAATCTGAAATTAAAGTTGACCGATATTTTGATGGCAGAAAACCGAGTCTTTGAAGGGAATTAACTATAAAAGGATTCAGTATCTATGAAGAGATTTTGCGTTATTCTATCAAGTTAGAACTAAAAGTTGGTGTTACATATCCTTTTCATGATTTTGACAAGAAAAAAATATGTAGTTCAGGGGAAATTCTCAAAACAATGGTTAAAAGAAGATAAATGTTTCGTTTAGCTCAAAGTGTGGAAATAAGCAAGGTGGAGATTGTCTTATAGGGAATAGAAAATGTTTCATGTCTGTAAAAGAAGGTTATCGAGTATTTGAGTTCCTATGTAATGTGAAAAAGGTTATTAATTATGTGAATAGAGAAAATACTATAGGGAACACACCACCAACACTTCAATCCTACAGGTGAATGTAATTGGGGCATTATGATAATCACTTCCATAATCCAAGGGTAAATGATGATTGACTTCAGCAAGCTCTTAATGAAGAATACAATGGGAAGTCACATTAAATCACTATTGATGATGTTGAGTATGAAAACAATGTGGTGGAATGATTAAGTGTTTATGTAATGGGATTACAAAATATTATTGTGGAATATCATTTATAGTATTATGGAATATTAGAAAATCGATGAATTGGTTTGTTGTGGTTTTCAGAAAATATATGGTACCAGTAACCATTAAAAGTGATTGAAATATTTTTTGGAAATCACATGATCTTCACATATTGAACGGATAAAGAGATAACGAGTTGTTTAATAGTATTAATGAGCTCATTTATAATAAAAGGAAAAAGTGATTTCATGGTATTTTTGGTGTGCGAAAAGGGTTACTTTTGTGAGAATGAATATTTTCAATAAGTGTCTATGGTAATTCATGTTTTTATCATTTCTTAAAGATAATAAATGACTTAGGAATTCAAATGATTGGAATGTGACAACTAAGAGATTCCAAATGAGATATGGGAGACAAATGATAAGTCTATTTAGCTCACCTATATCTAAATATTTATATTTTTAGTTTTTGGAAGGATTGTGTTATTTTCCATTAATGTATAGTATAATTTATATTCATGTTTATGTTTGTTAGATTAATGTGTTAATTCATAATAGGTGGACTTATGAATATTTTATAACTTGGTATAACATTTTTAGAGACATATGGAATGACCTATCATTCTATCACATGATCTAATAAAACTTCAAGAATTAAAAATTCAACATCATTTCATTAAATATGAGATGATGTGGAAATTGTTCAGAGAATAATAAAAAATGAGATTGTACTGAAATAATGTAAGTATTTCTGCTCATGTAAAAAATCATCAACTTTAGGAAAAATATCTTGAAACTAAAAATGTTATCCTAGTACCTTCTTATCTGATAAATCATATGGTCCCTTAAATCATCACATATATATATATTTCTGGTAGTTAACTTTCTCCAAATATTATTCTCTATCTCTATCAATCAGAACCTGATGGTTATATTTCTCGACTATATCCATGTTTTCACTTCACACTTATGTTATCCTATGTGGAAACATAGTGATGACTTACATTGGGTAACCATTATGTTTCTAACATTAATTTTTTAAAATGATGTTCTAGTATTCTTTTTTATGATGTGGGTTTCCATGATGGAATGTTTCAAGTATTAAATGATTTATAACCCTAATGAATTTTGAGGGAGAAATTTATTTTAAGAGGGGTAGAATGTGACACCCCGAGATTTTATGAGATATATATTTTTTAATTTATTTGACATCTTCTGTTGTAAGCTACACCAATATTATCTTATTCTATACGCAACACCATAATACCTTGAAGTATATGCAATAATATTCTTGGCTAGTGTTGCACACAATTTCATGTTCTTTTGATTGAAATCATTTCACACAATTCTGAGTATAATTTTTTTAAATGTATAAATGAAATAAGTTTGGATTATGTTATACACAACACCAAAGGATTATTACAATACATGAAACACTGAATTGGCTTGCATTACACTCAAGAACGACATTCCTCGATATCTAGCATTGTACGCGATATCAAGTTTCACTAAACATCGATATTTTATTAAAATATTATTATTTAATGGGTTATAAACAATCCTTTATAAATAGTATTAACAAAATATTTAATTTTATATGATTATCATTCATCATACCCATTTTCTAAAAGACAATATGAGAAAAAATAAATATGTTGGATAAAATATGTATTTTGGTAAAAAAAATGGAGTTTTAACGCCTTTTAATGGCGCACTGATTTTAAATTTTGATTTTGAAATGTTTATAATTTTAATTTGGAAAAATATTATTCTTCTTTTGAAGTGAGATATTAAATTTTACTTGGGATTAATTTTTAATATTTTTCTAATAACGTTCATATTTTGATTAATAGTGAAAATACACTAAATTTTATATGAAATTTTTTTTTTCAATGAAATAAATTATATGGTTAAAATATATTATTGAATGGTTTTATAGTATCAATAAAATATATTTTTATATTTCAATACAATTTATGTAATTGTCAATAATTTTACATTGAATTCATATGTAAAAACTTTTAAGTCTTTAGCAATGCCCTAAATAAAAACACACTTTTAGGATTTGACAAGAGGAATTAAGTTTAAATTAATTACAAGAACTTATGTGTTATGAAGTTGGAAAAATGGATTCTATATTTTGAATCAGGAGGAATTTTATTTAAATATGTACCTTTTATTTTTAGAGATTGTGAATATTAACTTCACTAAATATTTTATTTACCATGGTTAAAGGGTAAATCTGGTAAATAAGGGTAAAAAAATAATATTATAATAATATTATACTACCCAAAAACATGTAATAATATTGTTTTATGAGAAATTTACGACCATGAAAATCCTTGGGTCTATTTGGGGACCCCATGGACTCACTTGGATGTGAAATTGACATTTTATAAAAATTAATTTAATGTAAAGTTAATTATAACTTAAACATATATACTTTACTAAATTGATTTTAATAGAAGGATATATAACCGATATCTATTATTATAAATATTCCTTATAAATATATTAATATTTCATACATCATGGTAATTTATTTATAATTTTTAGACCTTATAATTATATAATATTTGTGACACAATTATGATGTAGTGGTTACCTTATTAATAAAAGATTCAAATAGATGAATTTATATATATTAACAAAAAAGTAATTTGGTTATATAGATGGAATACAATAATATTATGGATGATATTGAAATATTATATTTGAGTTAATGCCTTATTTTTTATGGAATTCAGTTTTTATGAATTTTTAAAAAAGTAGTGTATGAATAGTGTCCAAAATTGACACAATTCCTATCTTAAAGCATAAAATAATTTATTAAATGATATTAAATTCCTAAAAATCAAATATTTGGGAATATAGTTTATATAAGCCCAAATATTTCATAAATAACTTTTATTGGGTCGTTTGACATGATATGGAAATTACATTTAACCAAAATGTTTAAGTAACAAGATATCATGGTAAGATTAAAAAGGGTAAAATATGGGTAAAAACAAAAATATAGGATAAAAAATATTAATAACATGTGAAAGAATTATATTATGAATTTTAATCGATGAAAAATATTCATATATTATAATTAAATAATTTTTGGACCATATTGTTTATAAATTGAATTTATAATAATTTAATTTTGTAGAACATTCTTAAAGTAACCCTATCCTCTCTTATAAAAAGGGAACCTACTCCCTCTTTTATTCACTCCATTTAGTTCCTTCATGCTCAAGAATAACCTAAAATTTTCTCTTATCAACTTCCCAGGTTACATTCTAGTGTTTCTAGTCCCCTAAAAATATCAACTCTAGTTCTCTAAGAGGAAATTTACAGGAGGTGCGTCGAGGGAGAGGTAATCCCTTCTATCGATTCATTAAAATTTATTTCTTCTTATATATGCTCTTATTATGTTGATTCATTATAATTTAATAACATCAGTATCACTAATATATTTATATGTCATTATAAATATGAAAAATCCCTCTTTCACCATCTATCCATTCTACGAAAAATGAAATCACCGCACGTATGTACGTACGGATTACCATCTCCATGTCGTGGTGTAATCTGTTTTTCCCCACCACCAAAAAATGGAAGGGCATAATGGTGGAAATAATAACTATATATTACTATAATAAAATTATACTAATTCTGAGATATTACACACCATCCACTTCAATATTGTTCAACTTCAATGGGAATGATATCGTCGTTCGTGCGTACGTATGACTTACCATCTCCACAACGTGATCAGATTCATTCTCTATGTTAACCGTTCAATAAAGATTATAAATTACATATAATAAATAGTAATGAAATATATGAGATAATAATTTTACTATATATATATATATATCTCATTTTCATACATCCATTTAATTTAATATGCAAATGAAAACAGCGTTCAAGCGTACGTACGACCTACCGTCTCCGTGAATGGTGTATTCCATTCCAATTATCGATCTATTATATATATTTATATATTTAATATGTATGATATATAAATCATTTTTTAAATTCTAGAAGTAATTCTATCATTATCTATCAAATAATATCAAGAAAAACAAGTCCAAAAACATACGATAAATAAAACCACTATTACCCAAAACATTGATTTAACATGGAATTGATAAACTAACGGGTAATATTAAGTCATTAGTGAATAATATATGATATCATAAATAATATTATGGTTCTATTACAAGTTAATAATAATTTTAAACCCACTATACTGGAGTTTCAGACACGTACAGATGAAATTTTACCTAAGGTAAGGGATAACATTTCTAATAATCTATTATCTCAGATTTATTATTCATATGTGATTACTGGGGTTATATTTATCATCAATGTCCATGTTTTCAAAAACAAATATTCTCAAGAAATTTGTACTATTTTTCAATGAATACTTACAGTCATTTTTACCCATTTTATTTTTTACTACATGGTTTGGAAGGAATCATTCTTTTGTTTACCATACGAGGTACTTTTTGACTTTTCTAGAAAAAGTACGAGGATAATGTTTTTTAACTTATATCGAATGAATGGATTTTTACATATTCTTAAGGAATTATTTAAATGAATAATCCTCTACACTATTTTATATTTATTTTCAACTAATTTCTTTTCTTTTAAAATTTTACTATATTTTGAGAAAAGAAAACGTTTTTGAAGAAGAAAGGATATTTTCCTCAAGAATTATGATCAACTGTTTTATAAAAATTATTTTCCATATAAGATGGAATAGGGTTATGTATATATCCCTATTTTTATGTCTAATTGATTTTTTTATGAGGAAATTATTTTTATGTAGTCCATTTACCTTTTATGGATTATGTGATGATGGAATGATATTTAAGAAACCCATTTTATTTCATGTGTTATGCTATAATGAATTATTTATCTTTTTGTGGAACATGTAAGAATGGTTTAATTATGAGATTTTTAAGACCAATATCTCCCTAAAATTAATTGTTTAATGATTTATATCTCATTAGATAGACATCCCTGGAATGACAGGTAAATCTAGTATAGTAATACATGGTTGTAATGACATATAAACCGAGTTCAGTAATGGACTTTGTCCACTATGTTGGTCTTTTCAGAAATTCTTTGGATACTAGGGAATTAATAAAATGTTCTGATTATTTTTCCACAATAATATGTTTTATTACAATGTTATTTCATCATGGTTAATGTTCTTTTATCATCCATTCTTTATGTACTACACATATTTAGGTCATTGTCCAATATTTTCATGTTTAAACATTATGGTCATGTTTTAATGCTAAAATGTATATGGATTGTTTTATGTTCTACATTTTTACCTTTAATTAACATTTTAGACCGAACCATAAATTTTTTTCTTCTCCCCAAGATATAAACAAAGGTTTAGGTTGGAAAAAAAGGGGAACATCTTTATGGGAGATTTTGAAGATCCTTCATCATGATTATAAAATTATGTTCCGAGTTTCCAAAGAATCTAAAATAATAAGGTATTTGGGAATATATTTGGGTCATGTATTATGTATTATTAAAAATAAATGAAATGTCCATGTATGTCAAACATGGGTCTCTACATTCCCCACAATTTTTATACCAAAAAATCCACTTACTATGCCTGTGCAACAAATTGATTTTGAACTGAGCGTCAATATGATTTCTATAATACCCAAATTTCATGGCCATTCAAGTGAAGATCCAATCTAAAACATTCACGAGTTTAACTTCTTATTCTCGATATTAAAACTGAGAGGAGTACCATAGTAACAAGTCAAGTGGATGGTATTCCCCTTTTCACTTGAGGGAGCTTCCAAAGAGTGGTTATACCACCTACAACCTAGAGAGACAGAAGAATGGGTTGATCTATAAATATGTTTCATTAATGTATTCTTTTCATCATCTCGGATCATGAAAATAATTAATAAGATATATTCTATCTAACAATCAACTAGAGAAAACATCCACAATTATTTGGAATGATTGAAAAATATGTGTGAAATATTTCCTCATTAAGTGGTAGAATTACACCACTTTCTAGCCTTTTTATACCAAGGGATGTTGGAAAATGATAGGAACATCTTAGACTCATCATGAAGATAATATAAAATTGATAAGATACTATTGGAATCTAAGAGATTAATTTATAATATAGTATAAAATTCACAACAGTTTGGAACAAGAGGTACAAGAACAAGAGCTATATATAGGGGAAAACATAAAAATCATCATCTCTAATTGAAACCAAAATTTAAGAATTAACAACCCTATAAATACATATGGATAATAGAATAAGTTAATAAAAAACTAGCCCACCACAGGTATGTGGTTTGTGTTAGTCACCCAATCACTACACTGATCAACGTTCTGAGCTACACGAGTATGAGGAGCTGTGAAACTACATTCCATCCATGTCAATTTCAATTGAATCAACCACACAGAGAAGGGAAATCCCAAATGGGATTTGGAGGTTAAACAAACTATGTTAGGTAACCCTTTCATCATAAAGGGATAAAAAAGAAAATATCCTTCCATTACCCTCATGTTTTTTAAAACAAAAGATGATTGATGAAGTGTGAATACAAAAATATATCCAAGATACATTTGAAAATATTTAAATTTAAATACCTCTCTTGGAATCCAATTAGTAAATTCCTATATATGATAAATTCATCCATTATATTTGTACCAGAAGAAAGAGGCCTGATGATAATGATAGGATCAAGCTATGGAGGAGTGTTTCATCCATGATCACACCACAATTTCCTAAATTATGTCAAAATATAGGGACATTTTATATTCCATTGACAATTAGTTATCTGATATAGTTTGATTCATTGTTTGGCATTTGTTTTAATCTATTAATGAGAGGTATCTTTATATTTTTTTTATCTTTGAAAATAAGTGAATTGAATTCCATAAGAGTGGTAGTCAAACTAGAATATAGATCCTATATTTATTCAGTAGGAGTGTTGGAGTATGTTCTTATGGGAGTTGAAGGGAAAATTTTATTAGCATATTTTTATGTAATCACTTTGGTGGAAGATAAATTAGTAGGACATTCACCAATTATATTAGGTGTAATTTTCTTGAAAATGGCCAAGATGATCATAAATGTACATAAAGGAAAACTTTTAATGGATCTTTTATATAGAAAGGTGAACTTTAACATGTTTAACTCTCAGAGAAATCTTTCAAACAACCACTCCCTCTTTGCAATTACTCATGAAGAAGTTATTGATACCATTGAATACTCAAGTATTCTTACAGAATTTTTATCCTTAAAGACCATTTTTATACTAAAAAAGCCAATGGAAAAGTGAATAGTCAAAAATCATGATACAGTTTTGATAAATTTTAATAATAAATAACTTTTTATTTCATGCAAAATTTATTGGAAAAGGATAACATGAATTCCTTAACACTGGAAACTCATACTTTGGAAATGAAGAATTTAAATTCAATATCATCACTAGACAAGCCCCCTAATCTGGAATTTAATCCCCTTCCAATGAGATTAGAAATATTTAAAAATAAAAAAGAATAAAAGTTTCCTTTAATTATAGTTAACTACATTTCTGAGGAAAAGTAGAAAATTTTATGAACCTTTTGAAAAGAATCATCCAAGACAGTGTTTTGTCAAGTAGACATCATTGGAATTAACCCCAATGTCTATTCAAATAGAATATTTATATTGTGTGACTACTAATATATTGGGATGTCATAATTTAGGATAAACATAAGTATTATTGTTTTTGTAATAAAATAAATATATATGTTTCATGAAATAGGAATTATATAACTGATTAATAACTCATAATAAGGAATCTAAATCTATGTGCTTCCCTAGAAAATTGGATTCAAAATTGTGAAAGATGAGAATAATTAAACAATTCCTATGATAGTTTAAAATAGATAGAGAGTATGTATTCACTATTGAGAAATGAATCAAGCCAGTAGAAAAGTCCACTTCCCCATCCCATTCATTGACCAAATGCTATAATGGTTAGTAGGTAATATGAATTATTGTTTCTTTGATGAATTTGGATTTGGTACATGTAAAGAAAGAATGAAAACTTTAGTTACAAGATATGGATGAAATCATTATAGAATATTTTTAAAACATCATAATTTACAAAGAGGGTGCCTGAGTGGCACATGAAAACTGAATTAGAAAAATCCCAATCAATATGGGGGTCATGTTCTGTTATAAAATTCCAGAATAAATTTAATGTCAAGTAAGATTTTTTTCACGTGGTTAAGACATTTAAAGTTACTAATTTATATCAATTTGGTTCCAATCAGATCAAAAAATAAGAAGAATGAAACGAATTCACTATCAACGAACAAAGGCTGAAAATATTCCATGCAAATCCTCCTCCGAAATTAGTAGAGGATCTCAAAATTCACCAACCCATATACTGATTTCTTCCGATGAGGTTTGGTTAAGATAATTCCATTAACCGAAGGCACTTCTATGAGGAAACATGATATTTATTATTTTATCAAGATTTATGAGTTTATGATAAAGTCAACACTTCCCTTTTTCTCTTTGAGTTTTAATATAATGGTTCTAACAATGGAATGAGTTATTTTATAGGAAAACCACAAATGATGTTGATAAGGAACCAAAAATAATGAGAATATAGTGGCTAAAAAGCTGCATCTGAACAGGGAGTTCATTATTTTATTCATTATGTTTAAAACCCACTAAATTTTCAAATAATATTTTTTATCATTGTAATTTCAGCATCATCTATGTTTAACTAGTAAACTTCCTGGCCACATTTGTATTGTTTCTTTAAGTTACTTATCTATGAGACATAAGTTTCTTAGGAACCCTATGATCATATGTTTTAGGTTTCAGTGTAAATTAGATTGAGTACAGTGTATAATTATATGATTAGAGTGAAGAATGGATATTTAAATAATTACTCACTATTGGAGGGAATTTCATTATTCAGGTAAATGAAATTTCCCCACCATTTCTCATGATTTAAATCTATGAAAATTAGTGAATTTATTTTTTGTTAGTATTCATTCCACGAGTGACTGTCTAATGTCATATGTTCCACTCCCTAGACGATTTCAAGACAAAACACTTAATATTTTTTCTTGAGAAAATTTCTTGAGTGATCTGCGGACATGCCACCTTATAGAAATTATATTGGAACATGTTAAGGCTATGATTTTTAAAAACCAAATTAATATTAATGGGTTATTTTTAAGGATAATCCCTAACCTTTTACATTTATCCATATTTATCCATAGAGACTATAAATGACATTGTTAGTAATGAGCCACATTTAATCCATTTTTATCAATTCTTAATACCTTTTAATATTTTTTATGAAATTTTAATGTCAAAGTGTGGGGGTGTGGGAATTCATGGTGGACGGGAGTTATACATTATATTGAAAATGTGTGGGGGTGGTACATTGGGTATTGATAAAGGTTTCATGACGCATTCATTACACTTGAATATTTTCCATTATTGATAAATGGAAAAAATATAATGGGTTGTGGCTTGGGAAAATAAAAATCACTGTTACTTGATATATGTTTTATTATATATGGTTAGGTGGTGGATGAGAGATTCATTCCATGAATAGTTTTTGATTTTTTTTATAAAATCCCAAATAAGTAGTAATAAAAATAGGGTAAAAACATTAGTGAAAATCCATGAAGGTAGATATCATTCATTATGATTTCATTATTTAGGACCTTTAATTAGATCTTGAGAATTTGGAGTTGTCTGTTTTGAAGTGGAGAATTTCATTAAAATTTTACTTTTTATATCATGCTTTATACTTAATATTTAACCTCCATTTTGATCCTTAATAAAATTTAACATCAATTACTATCAACCATAATCCTCATATACATTGGAAACATAAAATAAAAATACCTATTGATTTTATGTTTTTTTCTTTACAATGTAGAGAATGTAGTTACATTGAAATACTATGCATATGAATCATGTTCACAAGATATGAGAATAAATATTGTTGAATTTATATAATGAGTGATGAGGGGAAAAAAGTCAAATATAGAAATATCATGACATGGAATTTTTAATGATAATAAATTGAGGACCTTTAATGATAGAAATGAGAGGTTACACCATTTGAAAAAGGGATAACGTAAAATTATTGGGTTGATTGATATTTTGAAAAAATTGAGAATTTAAATTGGTATTTCATATAAAACATGAATATTTGGTTTTACATTGAAAATAATATTATTTTACTACATTGATATTTAAATAATGGTAACATTGGTACCCTTTTTAATTAAATGTTGATATTGAATACTTGAGGACAATCATATATTTTGTGTGGGGGTATTTGATGCAATCATTTTTCATGAATATTTTTAACTATTTTATTAATTAATTAAAAAGGATAGTAATGAATAATCCCATATATTTAATTGTATTAATAAAATTTTAGTAAAAAATAATTATTGAATTATTGTGGATAAAAAAATAAAAATGTTGCATTCTGAAGTCTTGAATTTTCATGTGTATTTTTTGTGATGAATTAATTTTGTTTAAATGGTTTTAGGTATCAAAATGATCATCCATGAGATATCCATTAACCAACGTCTTCAATACCCATAACCAGCTCCATAAAGGAGTTGGCTAGACAAGATATCCTTTGAGAGGGCTCTCTTGGAAAGATGAGAAGGATGAGGCCATAGGGAGAAGCATGTGGGGCATAGATGGGCCGAAGACCACATGGGCCATCTGGGTTGGTGAAACCCATATGTGTGTGTGTAAGTGTACGAGGATCCAATCCCCAGAGCAGGCTTCTCAGCCATATTTACCAAGTATTATTATAAATATAAATGACTATCCATGATCAAATACAATGTAGTAATTGGATTCATGGATACTATTAATTATTTATAGACATTCCTCTAATTCATGCTAGACACAAGATCCTCACACTCCAAAACACCTGAGACACCACATCCACTACTCGACAATGCCAGACTGCCACTACAACACACAAAATAATTCATGGAAACCACTTGGAATTCTCAGATTGAAGCCTATTCTCACTATCATTGCTCCGGGTTTCCATGGATGATATCAGGGACCTTAGACAATATTGATGAAACCCACTTTAATGAAGAATAAATCCGTGTATAGAATTGATCCCCATCTATTCACTATTAGTGTTTGATGAATCAGAGGAGGAGTTCTTCAACTCATCAGTAGACTGTGGTGTTCTTGATGTTCCAAGGAAGTGTCTTGAATGCCAGTGGATGATATTCCATGTTGGAAGCTATGAAAGTAGAGGAAAACATGGTAGTAGATGTTCATTTCAGAACCAAATATTGTGTAATATGTACTACTATCACTGAAACAATGATCATGGCTACCATTAGAGAAACCATCAATATTTATACCATGATATGAGGAGCTAAAATTATATTTTTTGCTGATTCTATAAGATTGAGGATTCATACTGGATAGATAGAAACACTCATGAAGAGTGCTATTACCATAGAGGCACTGAAGGTATATATGATCCACCATTGGGGAAATGATAGATGTGATATACTATTGAGTTAATGGAAATTGGAATCTATCACTGAGTAAATAATAGATATATTATATGAACTGACATTCATGACCCATTGATGACCATATATTCATGGAGGAGGACAAAGTAGTGGATGATTTGAAGAAGCATTATGCATGAAGCTACAATTTCTAATGAAGTGGGCATTAACTACCATGGATACTACAAATGTTGTGGGTAATAAGAGATGAAAATATGCATGATATATTTCTAGTATAAGGGATGGATCATCGATAAGAGGAACCTATGCTTGTTTAACCATTTTTTTCATGGGATCCTTAGGTTTAGGAATCAATGAGTAGGTGGCTTTCCCTAAGGGGCTATCCATATGCGTGTAATGGAGGAGAAACACTTTTGTAACATAATACTATCATGATCTTCCATTGAGGAATGATAGAATTTGATTCTATAAGAATGGTGGTATATGTGAAATGGAAGATGATGTTCTACCATGAAGGTACACTAACAGTAGATTCCCAATGGTAGATTCTACTACTGTCACTATAGAATATGAGTCAACACTAAAATATGGAAGCACCAAATATATATATATATAGATTTAATGCCATATCTTTTAAAAAATATACACTCAAGAAAAGGCCATGAAAAATAAAGATATGTGTAGATAAAAATAGAGGTGAATCCTCCCATTATATGTACTATTTTTTCTACCACTGAAAAAGAATTGAAGGATTAATGATTAGGAAAATAACTACTAATAATGCTTTCTCTATTTTCTACTACTATGTTTTTCTTATATTTTTACCTTGATATATAGCCCTCTTACTTCCATTACTTCTTATCAGATGGAGGAATATAAAAATCAAGTGTTTGTGTGATGGGGAGGTGACCCAATTAGATATCTTGAGTCTTTGAGTCTTATTGAAATTAATGATCTATTTTATCTATTAAACGGTTTTAAATATTTAATTACAGATTTTATTTTGATTATGACTGTGTTTACAATTTATTCTGAATTTTAATTATTCCATTGGTTAATCAATATTTTATTCCATTGATTTATTTTGAATCACATTGATTGATTGTTTTAAGATCAAGTACAAAGTGATTAGTGATTACTAAACACATGCGGAAGAGGCAATGATCTAATTTGAATGTTTGGGAATTACAATACCTAATTTGGTATTTCCTAGATAATTAAAAAATGGATCATTGTGTATTTCACACATTGTAAGGAGGATAATACAAATATTAGGAAATTATGAAGATAATTCTCAACACCATCAAACTTTATCAAGGGAGAAAATAAGGAATTAATTTTGGAACCATTCATTTAATCAATTAATAATGTTTGGGAACATTATTTTGGAAGTGCCATGATATAATTAAAAAAGGGAAGATAAAACTAAACCCAATAACATTCCTCTCATATGAATTTCATAATATAAGTTTCTTCACATCCTAGTTATTTATAACACATTTATTTATTTAATTTCACACATGTGGAAACTAGATTAAAATGCTACTCCCTGGTGATGGATTTAGTAAATAATTTTATGACACCCTCAGGGAGAAACTAAATAGCTTTTAACACACCCAATGACAATTATGTGTCAACTCCACACTCAACATGTTCATCACTCCATGAAAAAATCATATACAACTATAACATCACAAACCAAGAACAATAATCACATATCCTTAATAACATAGAATTATTACTAGAAGAAGTTTTCTCAAAACACTAGTTCGATATCAATCATAGGATTAAACACATTCCTACTACTCCTTCCTACCATGTCATAAATAGAAAAACAACAGGTAAGGAATAACTCTAAGACCACTAAGTCATATCTCATCCCAACTCACATTATGGGAAATTGGTACAATGGTAGGAAATAAGACCTCAAGATCATATCCTTACATTCCAAAGGATTTTGACTATTAGTGAAGGCCTAGAGTGTGTATGTGTGGATACTATGACTGGGTATTAGAGTAATAAAAAAGTGGAAATAGCCAAACATAATCCATAGAAGTAAATAATATGAGTTTGGAAGTATTAAATATTAACATGGATATAATAAAAGGGAATATAATAAAGGCCCAAATGACTATAACCATGTTAATTTCTATTTAGATACCCCGGTGCAATGGTGCCCTGAGTAAGGGGTGAGTAGATAAATTAGAAGGGTAGCACCAATGAGTTCCCGTATATATCCTTTAATATTCAGTGTATTTTATATGAGATACCCTTTTGGAAAACAATAATTATAACTAAAATATAAGAATAAAAGAAAAAGTCATATAAGGCCTGATCATGGAATGTTATTAGCCTAGTTGCGACACAACGAGAAATAAGGAGTAAAATAAAATAATACCGTAGTCGATCCATTGGTCCATGATTATAATTGAAGATACTTGCTTCGGGTAATGATGTAAATGTCTCTAAACATCTGTCATTACCTATATATGTATATAAATAGGTCCACATTTATATATAAAAGTATGTATGTATATATAAAAGTATGTATGTATATATATACTATCTACATATATGCATATATAGAAATATATTTAAATACATAGTATAAGCCTGGACCCTAGGTGTATAACAGAGGAGTCCATGCATAATCATAAGATTCACATGGATTAAATAAATGAATTAGCTTTGTATTCATCCATGGATACCAAAAATTATGTCTATTAATCCAAATAATTGATGTGGGTTTTCATGCCCAATATTTTAGACAAGGGTCCTAAAATGACATCTCTAATATCCCAATAATGATGTGAAATGCATTTTACAACATCCAAAATAATGTGTATGCAATTTCATGTCGAACAAAATAATGATAATGTGAAGAATCATGTTCAACATCAAAATCATATTGTGTGAAACATCATCTCCACCAACCAAATATTTATGTAAAACACCATATTCAACATCCCAATCAAGAGATATATGTGAAAATAAAACATTCAGGCTCATGTCTAGATCCTAAGAAGCACATCTAGGCATCCCTAAAAAGTAATAGTCAAATAATAATCATCAAAGGCTAGATACAAAGTAATACCTCTTGGAATACCCAACCAAAAAGGAGTAGGAATCCAAATCCCATGAAGTACATCTGGGAATCTCCAATTAATGTCATCTCATCATGTTAGGCCCATAGGATGAGTTATAAGAAGTAATATTGGAATGAATAGTTTCATTAATAGTAACTGTTTGAAGCATAAATAAAAGAGTGAGGCCAGTTGAGTGCCTAAAACAGCCCTACAATTAAATCCCATTATATCAAATGTTCGGAATGGGTTCTGAGGTTACACCCATTACCATATATACCCGAACCTATGAAACACTTGTTCTTGGTGAATCAAACCCTAGGAAACCACTGGGTCCCATATTCCAGTACATAGGGGAGGCATCCTACTCGAGGTTCTTGTGGGTTATACATAAGTAAGGAATCCATCTTGGGATCCTATAAGTTGTTATATATCAAATTCATATTTCTTGGTATACTCTAAAAGAGTATGCAATGAGATTCATCCAAAATGGGATTCCTTTGTTCAAAACATATGCGGAGGCATCGCTCTTGGGATTACCGATCACCCACTAGTCTCATTTCGAGGCATGAAGCTTGCACGTAGTGGTTGTTAGTGACCCCTGATATTCATCGAATTTAAATAATAATTTTTTATAAAATAATCATTCCCTGGAAAAGTAAACATATCCCATCACCCTTAGGGGATAGACTGAGTGTAAATTTTTTTACGATAAACATGTATAAGTAAAAATGTGAAGGCATAACAAAACCACTTAATTTTAGGAAGTTTCTATAATATTTATAAATAGCTTCTGATATGTCTATACATGCTTATCAATGTCTGAGTCATGACACATCATCTTTCAAAGCCATAACTATCATTGGAAAGATCACACATAGTCCAAAACCTCAATTTCAACATTAAACAACTATGTAAAAAATAAAATTTAATAAGACATAAAAGTAGATAACACACTGGAAGCCCTCTGTAAGATGAAAATTTGAGAAACCATGTGAGAAAGTTTTATAGGACTCCCCAACACCACCATGAATAATTTCCCGAGCCAATGGAGTCAACACATTTAATTAATTAATTTATATTATGATTTAATGTTTTAGAAAAATCACTATGGAATCATACCACAATGAACCAAAAAATGGTGAATTGAAGATGGAATCTCGAGATGTTATTTTATTTCGAAGGGAAAAAATACCTTTCAATAATATCTGATTCCACCATGCTCTGGTGGAATCAATAAAAAAACCCTAATTGAGGATATTGAGAGTTATAATAAGTATAATAAAAACACAGTGGATGAATATAGAGTTAAAGGATTATTTCTAGGAATCCAATGCCCTTGAAGGAGTGCAATTTATACCAAGATTGTGGAAGAACTCTCGTGGAGTAAGGGAGAAGGAGAGTTGTACATGTAGGAAAACTCCTGGGAAAATATGGAAGATAATAAGGTTGAAACCCCTTAATAGTTTGAGGTTAAAAATGGTAAAATTTCCTATTTTTTGGGTTTCATGGTTGGTCGTACCATGAGCCAACCATTTCCTTATACAATCTAAGGCACACCCATTTCACATGGGAAAGGCACATAGTTTATCCAAATGCATACCATTCATCAAACATGTCTGAAATAAAATATAGACCCTTTCATGGCCTCCCCAGGCTTGCCACACATTTTCCTCAGCTAGTGAACCTATTCAAACTAGGATTCATGTTTTGTCCACATAATTTCGACCAATTCTATGCCAATTGTGATCCCTTATATAAACCTTTAAAATGCTTTTATTTCATGTCCCAAACCCCCTAGATTATACTAAAACCATTGAGAAACATTCTAACACTTATCCCACATCTAAAACATTATTTACTATAGTTCTAAGCTTCATAATTCTATTTTGAATCTCCGATCAAAATTTAACATATCCGATAGATTAAAAATTTAATTTTCTTCTTATATTTTCAAATCCCACAACATGGGATCCTTAAACATCCCCACCCAAGAACTTTTCATCCCCATGTAACCATAGTGGACAGCAACAGAAACAACTCGACCTACAAGGGTTGTCAATTTCTCCTCAAACATCCACATTTAAATTTAGAATTCCCAAAGAGACTCCAAGTATCAATTTAAGGACACAATACCTAACCCATAAAAACCTGATCCAAAACTCATATCTAAAGAAAAACCATCAATATAGTTCATACTAGAGTCCTTCTAAGATGATAAATGATCCCATTGTTATCAGTAACATCACAACCCTAGAGCCACTAAATCACTACCCCATGTTAGTTCACCACAATTCCTCAAGACCACCTCCCCATTTTTCCAAGGCTTAAAACTAACACTAAGCATCTAAAGGTTATACATTGGGGAGAATATACCCCTATATTAGAGTAGGAACTCTAGAAATAACCAAATATCATCCATATAATTAATAAACAGAGTATGAATATAGTAAATGACCAGAAATAAAACATTATGTAAAAAATAATTGAAATTCTATAAGAGCCCGAACATCTATCTCATACATATAACATTAGTCGCCTACTAGAATGAGAATATATACAAGATTAAATAAAGAAACTGAAATAAAATTATAGGGTATACTACTAACTTTAATCCAGACAACATTCCCAATCTCCAGAAATTGTCGAACTACACCAGGCCAATTAGAAGAATATGCACGAGTGAATCCACTCGGTCATTCAACACTGAGCCTTGGGCCAATCCATCATTCAAACTATGATCAACTTGAAAATTAAACATAAGTTCAATATCGACATCAAGTTTCATGTATAGTAGTTAAAAATAATCTTAGAATCCCACTACAATGATGAAACTATAAATTTTTTGTCATAAGTGCGTGCTCAAGATATATGCCTAGCCCAGACGAGACACAAATAGAAGAGATAAAGAAAACAAATAACCTGAAACCACTACCGATCCTTGGGTCTGAGATTTTATTCTACTAGTAAATTATATTTTATTTATATATATATTTATATGGGTGTTTATATATTCCCATAAATGTATTTATATTCAAAAATATGTATGTACATGAGTAATGTGAAAATAACATAAATCAATAGTAGTCGATCCTTGGGATTGTAATCCTGATCATCTGTAAATCCGAAAAAGAGGGCATTGAGTTTGATTTTTCACCACTCAAGCCTTTTACAATTAAGTCATTCTCTAGGTCTATAATCCCAATGAACAATACCTACTTTGAATAGTGATGAAAATGTATTTGAGTAAGATATGTCACCACATGGGGATACATTTCCTAGACCTGGTTTCACCCATACATGCCTCCAATCACTATAATTAATGACTCAATATATCAATTTAAAATCCTGTAAAAGTTCACTCAAATGGATGTTATACCCCTCAATCCATGTGAATCCAATATAATATCTAAAATCTAGGTCTCGGTCTATAGAAGATCAAAACATTAAGAATCAGATAATCTCTAAGGGTTTGATCTTTAAGCAATATATAAGGAGATCTCAACTGTGAGACATCATGCCTACCCCTTGATGTCTCTTGTCCAGGAGAGCTTCATCATCACCATAACATGGGATCGTGTAATAATCCACTAGTATATGTAACATAAATTGTGTGGAGAGACATTTCAACCACCATGATCTATTATTCGCCATAGAGATCATAATCATCCCTATCGCTTGAGATATCATAGTCATCCATGAGTTTAATTAATTGGGATTCCATTCCCATGTATCATAATCATAGGGATTCCATTCCCATAAATCATAACCATAGGGATTCTATTCTCTTATATAATAAAAATTGGGATTCCATACCCAACATCACAACATTGGGATACCATTCCCGACATCATAACATTGGGTCTTCATTCCCAACCTCATAACATAGGGATTCCAGGAACAAATATCATAAAAATTATATAAAATGTTAGATCATGGGGAAAATGTTTGGGAACCATATTATAAAAATGAATGGAGTAGAATCTGGATCCTAGTAAATATAGATGGTAATCCCAACATAAAAATGAATGATTCTGATGATGGATACCCAGAAATACATCTGCGCATCCCAATAAGAAAAATGTATTGCATCAGCCACATAAGCCACAAACCAAGAGTCATCTCTTGCAATTATAGTTTCATCCTCAGTAACCATGTGGATACATAAAAAAAAGATAGAGGGTGGATGAACACATAAACCCACCACTACTTCCCCAACCCAATGTATTACAATTTTAGTACATGTTCAATGTTGGAAACTAGTACCATATTTCCCAAACCCGACATACCAGATCTGGGTCAGTCAAACACTGGGGCACCCAATAGGTCCTTCAAGTCATAAAAAAGGAGAATTATCCTACACAGTATCCTTAGTAATGAAAGTAAAAGGAGGAATCCTACATGGGATTATATAATGTTAAGAAAATAGAGGCATCCTACATGGTATCCTTAGAATAGTAAATAGGAATATGCTTCCTACATGAGACCAATAACAATAGTGCAAGTAGAAAGAGGCATCATACAGGGGTTCCACTTCGTCGAATTGTAAGCATAGACATCTTATAGGGTATCCTCTAGAACAACTAATCTCATGGAATCCTTGGATAGAAGGGAACATACTTTATGGGATGCATCATCAATCAAAGAGATATGAAACAATTATTAAAGATAGATAGATCATGGTTATTCTAAAATTAAGGGGTCCCACTCTCAAGAGATATTTGGGGTTTATTATAGGAGTAAAAACAACTTTATTATGTAAAAAACAAGAAACACCTCCAAAGAGTCCTCCAATAACCTCAAAAGTAGTACAATCACATTAAATGTGGAATAATTCTCAGAATAGACTAATCATGTGACCAATAATGATTCCTATGCATAATGATTTGAAAAAAACTGAAAAGGTTAGCAATTGGGAGTACACAATGTCTATACCCAATATATTATGTGTATCCCAAAATCCAAACATGAGCATGTAATCTAGCCAGACTAGGCACGTAAAAACCCAAGTACACGACATGATGATATTGTAAACAAAATGTATGCTACATGGTGTACCAACATGTGTACCTCACATTGTCAGAACTTGTACTGTTCTTAACTGTGTACCTCTATATGGCGTGCAACCCACACTGGTTCTGGACATGTACCATACAAAACCATGTGACCTTATATGGGCTATGTAGACGGGTACTCATCTAGATGGGTGTGTCCTAGTATATATTGTGTACACCGCATATATGGAACATACTTATTATAATATAATCTAACCTGAATGGGAATAACTCACATTGTGTTTTCCTGAAATAAATGAACTGTGATCATCATTTTTGAAAGGGAAACCCCTCAAAATTTCTCAAAACACTATTTTCTTTTATAAATATATGGTTAGACTGACAAAGAGTTATATGTATTCGTAGTAGAAGTTTAAAACATGAATAATGGAAAATATACATGGATTTAAAGTAAAAATTAGAAGCAACCTAGCCTTGGGTTGAATTTGGAGAAGCTGTGCAAGTTTTCATGGTCCACAATTTCCACATGATGATCTAAATCTGCTCAGGTTCTAAAAAAGAACCTCTCCCCCTCTCCTTATTTTCTCCCTCTTCCTCTCCCTCTCCTATCTCATCCACATGAATAAGTAATCTTACAGAGGTTTGTTCAAGAAGCCTGGGGAGAATGAAAATAAAAGAGGAAAAGGAAAAGAAGAAAAATGAAAGATAAAAAGAAAAGGGGCCTAACCCCGGACCCAGTTCCCAACGTGATTTTATCCCTCGCATAGAATTTGATACTTAATTTAAAAGAAAAAAATGAATTAGTGTGTGAAAATAAATTAATATTTAACTAATTAAATATTAAATATTTTTATTTATACTGAATTTAAAAGGCTCTTGATTCCACCTAAATATTGTCCATATGTAACAACTATTTTTCATGTCAAATGGAGTGGTCAGAAATAAATACAAGATCCTATGATAGGGTAAAATTCCAATTTTACCCCTTATAATAATCTGAATGAAAAAATTATAATTTCAGTTTAAAAAATGGTCCCTTATAACCTCCACACCATAAGACTTCTCATCCTTGAGAATCCTTAACAGTCAAACAACTATAATGATCTCATCCCAAGAATATATAAAACTACTATATGTCTATGATCCAATGAACAATATCACAACATTAATAACTATACTACATGGGGGACACTTTACTACAACTGATAATATACTCCCCATCATAGGAGTACCCTTATCGTCTTCTGAATAATCAACATCAATATCAATGACCAATATATAACAAAAAATATCAAATAAAAATGATTGTCACCAGCCATAAAAATCCAATGGTTCAATCCAACTATATGGATTAATTTATACCACTCCTCAAGCACACCATCAACCTGTTACAACATAAAAAATGAATGATATTTAAAAAGAAACAATTAATGATGTATAACTGATTCTCTATCTGCGTACTCAAGATGATGTCAGGATATGGAATGATCATCTCTAACTAGGAAAATGCTACGATTCCATCACAATGTGTGTACATATCTCTCCAAACCACTCTCACATCCAATAAGATATACTCTCCTTTAACCAACACCTAACACCATGTCTCCCAAAAATCCAGGTTATGGTCCAAGCATGGGTCTATCGCCTCATGACCCCCTGTTATATCTGATGTCTCCTCTATCAAAGATGAACCTTCACCATTTATCTCAACTCCTGAGAATCCATGACCATGAAAATTCTTGAAAACATCAGTCCTTAGTTTTCACATGTCCACTCACCTATTTATAATTTAAAGGGATCCGGAAAAACTAAAGCATATCATCATCACCTGAATTATGTTCCCATATGTCATCCACCACATGACTAATATGACTATGGAAAACAACACGTCAATATCATTAATCGTGGAGCTCAAACAATGTTCATATACCCGCGCTCTGAATATAGTAGCAATAATGAAAGCATTGTTCAAAAAGGATATGCACCAAAGTAGTCCTTCTCATCAATGCTAGTCTCAAAAAAACAAGCACAATAGTTTCATTGTCAAAATCCCAAGGAATCAACATGCCTATATCACAAAACCCGAGATCTAACCATTCATCAATCTCAAACAATATTATTACATAGATCAATACCTAGATTGAAATATGAAAACCTGGGATGACCTATCACATATGTTTCCATTGATCAAATTGAACATCAACAAACAAGGGTCTGAGTCAAAACTATGGCCCTCTAGCTCTCCCACCTAGACCTACGAGTCATGCCTCACAACTGGGTCACAAGTTTGAACTAGACAACACAAAAGATCAAACCTATTCAATAGAGTTAATGACAACACAAACCTATGATGGTAAAAAATATTATGTACCAGTCTATTAGGGCCAGATCCTCTCCAAGAATCCTCATAATTAAATTCTGCCTAGAGGTCATGATACCAACGTAGAAGATATACTGAACTAACCCTAATCAGGCATCCATATATTTTAATACCCCCTTGATTTCAACTTAACTAGAAACATTTTGGTATCTATCAACATCATACAAAGCAATCCAACTAAATAACAAAAAATGAAGGGTCGTTATGTATAATTTAATTCCAAACTACATTGGGAATACACTATATAGGTTGTTAATTCCACTTTAACTAATTGGACCAGGGAAACAATACCACACAAGGGTTTGAAAAATTGGGACTCATTTTCCGTATCAACCAACAAGGGTCAATGAACCTCCAGTGCATGAGAATTGAGTCATCAATCTGAACATTAAAATTCTAAATGTAGATCCACATATCCTTCCATTAGAATGAAATATATATATAATTTGGCCCGATTGAGTATAATTCCACCAAAAAACCATATAGGGAATACTATTTAGGTTTTTATCAACACATACAATTGTCCTATGTCATCAATAAAATCACACACTTGAAGGAAAGTAACATGTGAATCCTACCTTTCAAAAATGATACCTGATACACAAATTTTGTTTTCCATCCAAGAGTCAAAATACATCATTATCCTCTCAAAAATGGTCCAATAACCAAAAATCCATAATAAATAAAAACATCTACACCACTTGTGTGACACTAAAAGTGCATTTAATAAATGACTGTAACATCATGGATCAGAACAACAATCCCATATCCATAGAAATCGGTACTTCTCACTAGAATATGTGTTCTTGATTAACTAGTTTAATATCCATCATAGGGTTCGAAACATTCCTAATACTACTATCCACCATATCCCAAAGAGAAAATAAAAATAAAAAGAACAACTCTGATACTAGTTTGTAACATCTCGATACATGAGCCACTAAAAAAATTCACCGATCCAGTTTTCCAAAAGGCCTCAAGCGTGCCTCCCTATACACAAGAAGCTACTAACAAGAATTGAGGGTCTAAAGATGATAAAGTGGGGAGAATATACCCTTATATTTGAGTAACAACATTAGAAATATCCTGATATCATCCATAGTAGTAATAATGAGAGTTTTTAAGTAGTAAATAAACTGAAATAGAACATGTTATAATAAAAAATGAAATAATATAAGAGCCCGAACAACCATGTCACACATTTAACATTGTTCACTCACACGGATAACCATACACGGAGAAGTACATAATTAAACTGATATAATAGTACATTTCTCTAATACTAACTCTAATCTAGGTGACATACCCGGTATGTATACACTGTCAAACTTCACCATAAGGATCATTAGATTCCATACGATTATCTCCACCCGATCAGGCTACTCACTGCCTGTGACCTATCAATCATAAAATATGCAATCAACATGAACAGTAGACATAAGGTGTATGTGAACACTAAGGTACACCTACATGGGTGAAAAATAATCCCATTGGGCCACCCAAATGATGATCCAATAAATATGTTGTCATAAGTTCATTATCATGCAATATTATCATCCTAACAGAGACAGAACTGCATGATATAAATAAAACAAATAACCTGAAACCATAGTTGGTCCCTAGGTTTGTGATCCCTATCAACTGGGAAATGTTCCATCATATATATATATATATATATATATATATTTTTTGTGTGTGTATATTTATATATATCACAATATGTATATACCTGAGTAATGTAAAAAATAAAATAAATCAACATCAATCGATCCTTGGGTTCGTCGTCCTAATATTTTGGAAATCATATGAAGAGGGCATTGAACTAGATGTCATACCACTTAGGCTATGTATAATTAATTTTATCTTTGGGTCTATAATCCCAATTGAAAATACCTACTTTTTCCGATGCAAGAAATTTCTTTTAGCATGATACATCGCCTCAGGGGGATAAATATCATATCCCTGGGTTCACTAGTACAAGCCTCTAGTCAATATAATGATGTATTTCATATACCGAAGATCAATCTTGTAAAATATCAATACAATGGATTCCATATCACTCAATCCATGTGATTCAAGTCTGATGAGTAAAAATAATGTCATGGTCTATAAAATATCATGACATTTCAACGTGGATAATCCCTAAGGTTGTGACCTCTAGGCGGTGTTTAAGGAGTTCTCACTAGAGAGATGTCATACCCATCCCTCAAGGTCTCTGATCTAGGAGTGCATAATCATCCCCATCACCAAGGAGAGAATAATTATCAACAAGTATATGACACACCAATACTGAGAAGTTCCATTTCCACCACTGTGATGTAGTTTTCAATCAAAGAGAGTGTAATAATCCATGAGTGACATCAATAGGGATTCCATGGCCGAGAATCATATTCATAAGGATTCCATTCCCATATATCATAAACATAGGGACATTGTGCCTATATATCATAAATATTGGCACACCATTCCCAACATCACAACATAGGGAATCCATACCCAGCATCATAACATGTGTTCGTTATGCCCAACATCATAACATAGGGTCTCCATGCCCAAATTTCATAAATATATTCTAAAAATATTAATCTGATTGAATAAATCTCAGAACCCCAATATAAAATGGATATCCTCCAAAACTAGATCCAAGAGAATAAATCTAGGAATCCCAATTTAAAAAAGGAAAGGAAGAAAATCTAGATCCTAGGAAAAACACATGGGAATACCAATAAAGAAAACAAATCATGACAGGATCATCATCCAAAAACCAGGAATCACATCCTACTATGATATATTCATAATCAATAACCATGTGAAGGAATAATGAAATCCGTGAGGGTGGTTGAATACCTAACCCCCCACTACTACCACAACCCTACAACATACAAGTTTGGTATGGGTTCTAAGGTGACAAACCTCTACTATATATAACTAAACCCGACATACCATCTCAGTGTCGATCAAGCATTGGGTCACCCATTTGGTTCCTCATGTAATAACAAAAGAGAGGCATCTTACCCGGGATCCTCAATAGTGAAGGTAAAATGAGGAATCCTACAAGGGATCCTCTAATAGTAACTAAAAAGATTCATCATACATAGGATCCCCAAAATGGTAGATAAGTAGAGGAAACCTACATGGGACCCACATAAATAGTGCATGTATCCATAAGAATCTTACATGTGTTTATCTAGGTCAAAATGTAATCATAGGTATCCTATAGGGGATCCATTGGACCAACAAATCTCATAGAATCCTAGTCTAGAACGGAACATCTAACAAGGTAGACATCCTCAAGGGAAGATCTAAAAAATTATTATTCATGAGAGAGAGCTCATTTATCATCTATGAACAATGGGTCTCACTCCTAAGATATAAATCAATTTTATTATCGGAGGAAAAATATCTATGTTTTGGAAAAATCATAAAACAGATATTAGGATTCCTGAAATAACATCCAAGGTAGAACCATCATTATCTAGAAGAAAAAACACTCAGAATGGACTACTCATGTTTCTAATCCATTATATCGGGAAAACTCATATGAAAAAACCTTAAAAAGGGTAGAAAGGGGGAAGTACACAATATGTATACTCATTACATGGATTGTACCCCCAAATCCCCATGTAGGCTTGTACTCTAGCTGGACTTGGCATGTAAAAACCCAGGTATAAGGCCTTTTGATCATGTACATGATGTGTACCTAATAAGGGGACCATCCCATGTAACTCACAAGGCATAGAAATGTACTTCACCTAGCGATGTGCTGCTATACATCGTGCAACCCACATAGGGTTTGGCCGTGGACCCTACATGGCCAAGTTACACTAGACGGGCTATCTACCATGGTAGTAGGCTGCGAAGATGAATCCTAGTACATGATGTTTTTCCACCATAAATGACACACACTTACAAAAAAAGCATCTTCCCCAAATTTGAAGAACTCATGACATGTATTCCTAAAAAAACTATGTGATTAGGATTTCATAATGGGAAACCCCTCAAAAAATTTGAAACACATGTTTCCAACTAAAATAATAATAATTCACCCATAAGTTGTCCGAAGATGTTATAAAATAAAATTTAAAAATTAATAATAAATATATATTGGGATTAATGAAAAAACATTAAAAAATCCTACCTTTGTCTAGAATCTTCCAATGTTTATCCCGTTTCTGTGGTCCAAAACTCTCGCACAACAAGCCAACTCCTCTTCGGCTCCACGGTGGTACCTCTTTTTCCCCTTCCCTCTTTATATCTCAATGAAACTCTCCATATCCTCTCTCTATCATGTGAAGGAGTAATCACATGGGAGAATTCATGAGAAGATATAAGAGAATGAAAAGAAAAGATGAAAAATAAAACAAGAAAAATAAAAGAAAATGAAAAAGGGGCATGAGCCAAGCCCCGACACTCGACCTAAGTTTTTTCCTCACAAAGGAAAAAACTCCCATTCAGGACTCAATGATGGTGATGGAATCTTAATCCAAATCTATTTTTGAAAGATACAGTGAAAAAAATATTCATCACTAGATTAATATTTAACTAATTGAATATTATATATTAATTATTTCACTAAACATCGGATAGCCCAAAATTCTACCAAACTCTTTTTTTAGCGTAAAAACATTATTCTAGGACCAAAAAAGTTGTCATAAAATTTTATGAGATCACATACTATTTTAAAGTGACTATTTTACCCCTTATTAGAATCTAAAAAATTTAAAATTTCTACTTGGAATTCCAGTCTTTAAAAACACCCGGGTATTACATATATCTCTTCCATAAACTAGTCTATGGTGTTCGACAACATAGGTTCTTGCAATCAAATACCAATTACAAATCATAATACATCTTCTATAGGAACTGACAATCAAAATATTACCCTTAAATCCTAATAATTCCCCTATTATGTTTTTCATCATGATATACCTAAGAACATGCTAGGCACTATTTATGGACATCATTTTGATGAAAATACTCAAAATAAAATAGACAAACATCTACATGGTCATGCCATATTTCCCTGAAGATCCTTTTCTGAACCATTCACTACACCCATCTCATCACCACAACATGACCAATCACACTGCCAGCATCCAACCATATGACATAACTCAAGACAACCTACCTCTGGATTACTGTCATTAGAACACTTTCCTTTTCCACCAATACATCACCAATACCCAATCCAGATGATTTTATCCCCATGAACATGAATATAATTCTAAACACACACACTAAGTCCCATAACTAACTTTCAATGAAATTTCAAGGTAAACCATCCACTTTCCATATCCACTTTTGTAACACCACATCAACACATACACATTTTTTATCCTATACCCATGGACCATCATAAGATATATCAGGCTCAACACCCACACTCGTACTCCACCCAAGTCCACATATAAACCCATATCTAGCATTCAATGTGGGCTCTGGTAGTACATGGTTTTGTTTATCCAAATAAAAATAAAAGGAAATAAACCATCACACAACTAGTCTCAAGAAACCATAACACGTCTAATGTTGTGGTTGTATAATATCAGTTGACATCTATCTCCCCACCTTAGTAGAGTCATATTCATCTTACCGATAGAATGAGTTCCTGATCATCATATCCCAAGCTCTACCCTCTTATGAACATAATGACTATTATAGCTATTAATACACTCACCTTAGAGAGCCCATGAAAACACCACCCATTTTCCATTCACTCATCCCATTAATGGTTTAATGGTGTTTCTCAAAATTTATATCATAATAAGGATCACCACCCTAAAATAACCAATGGGGTTTATCCTACTATATGGATTACCATATATCACTACATGAGTTTGACATCATTAGCTTCCATTATAGAATCATAAAAAGATATTTAGATAGATTGACATATAGCTGATGATCTCTCAGTATTCTTAGAACAATGTCAAGATATAGGGAATGATTTTGTCTAGACTATGAGTACACTATGATTAAATCAATAGGTGTGTATCGTTTTCTTGATCCATTATTACAAAAAATAGGATACACTTTCCTTTATCCAAAACTTGAAATAACATATCCTAATTCTGTGTTTCCTGATCCATTCATTGGTAAACAACCTCATAAATCAAAATTTATTCCCTATATCTCCACTAACATGGAGGTACATTACTCATTTTATAACTACCCATAGGAAACTATTCCCAAAAAATTTATTTAAAACCATCACTCCTCGACACTCACATGGGCAATCAATGATCTATGATTTAAATGGTACCACATGCAACCCATACATACTTTTTCTATAATTCCCAACATAGTTGGTGTACAATATTATGCCACCCAGTCATCACCTATCTCATACTCCCCTAAACATCATGTTATTAGGGATAAGATGACCTTAATAAATAAAAAAGTCAGAATTAACACATTATGATCTACCTTGTTACTCCTTTTAAAGATTCGGAACCTCACCCATGCCATTAATTTTCCATGATAAAAAATCACACGGTGTCATCCCTATCATGAGAATCTACCAATGTTATGACTATAAACAAAAAAGATTCTAATGCTCAATTGGGTCAATCACCATAATAGTTCTTCCCACCTAACTATTTCTTGATAACTAAGAACCCTAGTTTCATCCTAAAAAACTAAAGGAATCATCAACAATAAATCACCTAATTGAGGTCCTACCATTCATTGGTATCAACACAAGTGTACAACTGAGACCACAACCAAAAAATGCATCCATCAACCAAGGCCTACCCATCTCATAGAAATACCTCAATAAAAAAAATACTAAATCAAATGGATCTTAGTATAATTTAAGGGACTTTTGGTATCCCACCAATGCTAAGGATGAAACCTATCTATGGTAGATAAAGATAAAATCAACCTTAATCAATAAAATCTAACAACATAAGAAAGGGATTATAATGAAATCACTTACCAATAATCAACTTACTAGTCCTTGATCCTCTCCATTAATTCTCATAAGGGATCGCTCCCTAAAGGGTCATGATAATAATTTGGAAAAGAAAAAAAAACCTTTCTAGGACTCTATATAAAATAATACCCACATGGGGTTCCAATTCATTATAAATGTCTTTGATCCTCTCAACATCATACTCAAAAATCTATCTAGATAACCATAATTAGAGGTTGATTAAGTAAAATATTATAGAATGATTGACTGAAATCCTTATGTAGGCTATTAGAAATAGTTAGTTAACAACACATAAAAAGGGATAAACCCATGAAGGGTCTTATAAAAGGAATGAATTACTAAAAATAAATAATGTGGGACAATAATAAACAAACAAAATTAATCAAATTATCTATGTCATAACATGAGAACACGATTCATTTAAATAGAATGTAATTCCAAGATATATGGGAAACACTATATGGGCTTTTACTAACACTTTAAACAACTGAACTATGAAATCACACCACATAAGGCATCCAAAACCTTGGAAATATGCTTCGTATCAACTGGTAGGGTCACTACACCTCTTGAGCATGAGCATATAGTTATTGGACTCACTATCTAACATATTATCATAAATCCACATAACATTCCATCAAAAGGAAATATCTATATTTCCCTGTTTTTTCAATAGAGTCGAATATCACCAGGGCCCTATAAGGGAAAAACTATTTTGTTTTTTATAGATACATTAAATTTTTGTCCTCAATCATCATAAAAATCAAGCACAAGGAGGCTTATAACATGTAGACCATTTGTGCCTTGTATGATGCATGAGACAGAATAATACTTTTTTTCCAGCTGTCATAATTATTCACAAAAACCTTTCCAAAGGGTCGAGATCCAAAAAGAAACAATAAATCATAACTCCACACATAACATGTGAATCTATAAAAAAATACAACTATAATATCACAAACCAAGAACAAAAATCGCATATCCCTGGTAACATAGAATTATTACTAGAAAACATGTTCTGGATTCACCAGTCTGATATAAATCATAGGCTCCAACACATTCTTAGAAATCCTATCTACAATATACCAAATATTAAAACAATAGGAATGGAATGGATCTGATTCCACTGTGTCATGTTCTATACCAACTAAAATTATGAATAGTGGATGGAATATTTGGAAAGAAGGCCTCAAGCACACCTCCCTATATTCTAGATGCTAAAAAATAGTAGAAATATCCTTGGGTTTGTCAGCGGGGACACAATTTCCTCATATCAGAGTAAGTAAATAGAAAAAAATGACTAAACGTCATCTATGGAAGAAAAAAATTATTGTGCCAAAGGAATAAAAATAATAAATTCTATAATAAAAGAAATGGGGAAAAGGCCTGATTGTCTATGACATACATAAAACACTGATCACCCACTTGGATGACCACATAGAAATCAATAAAATAAATAAAATGAAATAAATTTACAAGGATCATTTGCTACACTAAGCTAGACCATATACCCAAACTCTATGTAAATATCTGATCCATCTTGATTGATTTATCCAAGGCCTATATCCAGACCTATGCCTACAACCAAGTGAACATATACTCGGGTAGCCCAGTGAAATGGAATTTTGAGGAGGGTGTGAGTACAAAACCCAGTACGTTAGTACCAATGAGGACTCGTACATAGCCAGTAATATGCAATTTCTATATATATGAGATTCTCATGAGGATAACAATAATAATAAATTCCATTAAATAATAACTAAACAAAAATGTACAAAAAAGTAATGATCATTGAATGTGCTTAGACAAGACCAGATAGAACATGAAATAAGCAGTAAAGAAATTTAAACCGTGGTTGATCCTTTGTTCTCTGATATCGATCGATGATACCTGTTCTGGCCAACACTGGAAATGAATTTGAACAAGTTTCGTTACATATATATGTATTTATATAGGTATTCATATATATATATATAATTATGTATGTACATATATGTAACATGCATGTATAAAAATATATAGACATATATGTAGATAAAATGTACTATCCAAGACCATATGAGTATAACCAATCCATCCATGCATAATCATAAGAGTAACAATTATTAAATAATGGAATTATTCCAACATTAATCCAGGGATATATAACATCATGTCTGTTAATCCAAATAAAGGATGTGGTCTTCATGCATATAATACCTAATAGTAGGCTAATATTTTCAAGTTTAATGACCTAGTAATGACGTGAAACATCTTCTCTAACATCCAAATTATGGTGTTTGAATCATCATGTCCAGCAACCCAATAATGAGGTGAAACTCCATGTCAAAATCCAATTCAAGGGGCACAAGACTTCATGTCCAAAAATCCAATAGATATTTTACACTCCACATTCAACATCCAAATCATGGTATCTTAGTGAAAATAAAACACGTAGGATCAGTGTTTGATCCTAGTAAGAACATCTGTGCATCCCTAAATCATAACATTAAAATAATAATCACCAGCTATTAGATCTCCGGTAGTACCTCTGTGCATCCCCATCCAAAAAGGGATAGGAAGATGGATCCTCAGATGCACATATAGGAATCACTAATTTTTATTTTCTCTTAAAATCTTGATCGAAGGCAATGTTCTAGGAATCATTCCTAGAATCAATAGTTGCATCAATAATTACCATGTAAAGAATAATTAAAAGAGTTAGGCCAGACAAATACCAAAACCACCATTAACATCATAGCCCATCATCTAAAAAAAGATCCATGGGTTCTAATGTTACATTCCTAACCATCTCTACCCAAACCCTTGACACACTCTTTCCATGTTACTCAAACACTGATCACCCACTGGGTCTCTTAAGTCAGTACATAAGAGAGGCAACCCACTCATGATCCATGTTGTCCATAAATAATAAAGGTAACCCTCTTAGGATCCTATATGTTAGCACATTGAGTAGGAATACCACATATGGTATTTTTAAAGGGTATGTTAGGGAATCCAACATAGAATCCTTTAGGTTAGAACATAAGAAGAGGAATCCATCTTAGGATCCTCAATCACCCACTAGTCACAGGTTGAGACATGAATCCATCAAAAATAGGTTGTTTGTGAAACCTAGAATTAATTCAATTTAATGATACAATTTATGAAAAAATAATCATTGTCTAGAAATTTAAATAATGACAATTTAACACAAGGGTGAGCATAATAATACACATCCAATTTAATGAGCCAATTTATGATAAAATAATTAGTTTCTAGAAATGTAAATTGTGGGAATTTACCTCATGGGTAAGCCTAAGAATACACATTTTACCATAAACATGAATATGTAAAAAATGGTAGGTACGAAAAACCACATACATTTAAGAATATTTTAAACAATTTACAAAAATCTATGAGTATTTTCATGTAATCTCACCGATGTCCAATTCAGGAATAATCATCTTACAAGGTCCTACATAACATTATATAGCTCCTTTATTGGCCAAACATAAATTTCAAAATAAAAAACTAAGTATAAAATAGAATTGAAAATGAAAAAATATGTGATAACTCATCGCACATTTTCAAATCAATGTAAATTCTATAAACCATGTGAAAAATGTATTGAAGGATTCGCATCCCCACCTGAAGGAAAAACCTAACAAACTATTTGAACACATATTTTTAATTTTGGATTTAAGGATTTAGAAGATTCACCATGACAACATACCTCAAAGAACTAGAATAGAATTAATTAAAAGTAGCCTCTCGATATGTACTCTTCCTAGGAAGAGACAAATCCCCATAAATAGTATTAGATTCCACCATGTTCCAGTGTAATCGGGAATAAAAACCATAACTAGGGAAACTACATGTTAGAGTAATCCAACAAAAAACACAATGGAGGCTTCCGATGTTTATGGAATACCTCTCGGATTCTAATGTACCTGATGACATTCAATTAAGACTATGAATAGGGATAAAGTCATATAGAGGAAGGGATTAGGAGAGTAGAATGAATGAGGGATATACTAGTCGAAACATGGACAAAAAGTGAGGTAAACCCATTTAAGGATTAGAGGGGGAAAATGTAAAATTTTCCCTTTTTATTGGTCACATAGTTTAGATGCATGGTTCATCAAACAATGAGCTATCCATGAACCTCTATTTTATGAGGCACACTCCTCTCATAGGGGCATGGTTCATGATCTAACAGATCATGCACCCAATGTGTGACATGTTTTCAATTTTCTACAGACCCCTGCAAAGATTTCATGGGCCTACTACATGGTTTCCAACACCCACGTGACTATGAAAGCTAGGATGCATGGTTTGGTCGCTTGGTTTTTACTAACCATGTTCCAACCATTTACCCAAGGTTCCACCATTCTAAACCTCTAATTTTCGGTCACAAACCCCTAGGACACTCTATAAACCTTTGATCTTCTTTATGATCCTTGTTCCGCATCTAAAAAAATTATTTTGAGGTATTCCAACCATCATTATTCTATTCTATGTGTCTAATAAAAATTTCATCTTTCTAAAAAACTTAAAATACAATTACCTTTTTGATGTTTCATACTACCACAACATGATATCTAATATCTTCCACTATGTACCAACCCAAACTATCTATCACTAACATCATCACAAATAACTACTAAATAAAGAGATAGGGATAGAGATTAGTTAACCATATGTATTCTACCAATCCTAGAATGTTGAAAAAACACCCAACCCTAAACATCTAATTGTTAGTATATTATGCTCATGTTAATTTTGGTGAATAAATAAATACACGAACACAAAATATAATTGTATCGTGCACAATACAACATCATTGGGTTTATGTTAACACCATTGTATGACTATGATTACCAATAGGTTGTTTTTAATTCCACTATAATATTTTTTATCGCTAATAGTAACCAACAAATATCATGCAAGAATCACATAAGGTCAACATACCATGTTTCACATTCCATTTCAATTAAAATACACAGATTATCCTTAGAATAACATTATCCCATAAAAATTTATATTATTCAATACAATTATCATTCCATTGATAGAAAATTTATACCTACATCCACCACATTTATCCCTGTATCATAAGGCCACCAAGACACAACAGTCGAGGACACCAAGACAAAAAAAATGTATTCCACCAAACAAGGCCCCATAGCCACAAAAATAATCCAAGTCAACCAACCCATAAAAACCAACTAATCCAATGATCTACATGCAATATAAAAAACCAAATTAAATGATATAAATATTATTATATTAAAAAAAATTTCTACTTAAGATAATGGTATCTTTAATCAAGCCATCACAATAATAAATAACATGGAATATCTATAACAACATAAATATCAATAAAACATGTGACTTAATGCGCATTTCACAATACCCATCAAAATTATTTTTTCAATTCATTATCATTAGTTAGGCCAATTCATTAAATTAACCTAATATAAATCACAAGTATGATAGTCTCATAATTATACATAAATAAGGAGTGACCTCTAATCCCATACTCAGTTCTAAATCCTAAGGAATCACTTCACATGAAATAAGGATCAATCCCCATTAGATTGAAAGGAAAAACCACTTGAACCTTTGAACAGTGAAATACCATCCATACATTCTCCCAAACAGAGGTTTTCGACAAAATGATCAACATAGAGAATGAATAATGGAATGAAGGAAGATAAAAGAGAATAAAATGGTACCTTGACCCAGGGAACTCTGATCCTGATTAACCATGAGATTAGAATCTCCAAATAAAAGGAGGAGAGAATAGAGGAAGGAAAATAGGTTATCAATTGGTCTTGTTAATGGAAAATAATTCAAACCAAAGGAGGTTAGGTCCTCTAATTATAGAAAAATCCTTTTTAGTCATCACCACTGTGTTGTGAGCTCTGACTATATCATGGTGGTCTATGATAAAAAACATAACTGACTCTTTTACATAATATACTCAAATATCAGCTGTTTTAAAAGTGCCTTAAAACTATTTTCACCAGCACCACCACATACACCATGATGTGGTCTAAAGACTCGATCCCATTTCACCTCACCACACTAAATACCACAACATTGTGATCTCCTTGCTATATTATTTCTCTAAGGAGAACCCTTAAGATTCCACTCTTGGAACCATACCCACCCAAGGTATTTTCTATATATACTAATTTAAATAGGGTGAATAACTTACAAACAAACCCACCAAAAAAATCTAGACAAGTGTTTCACTGGTCGTGGTTCACTACGAACCACACAACCGACTAAGAACAATCAAGAAATACCTAAAATTTAGTCGAAAAACAAAACAACTACCACCACACCCACTACCACGTCATGGTTTACCCTTAAATGGTTAAAAATAAACTTTAAGCAACTATAATAGCACGAAAATCATTTTTGAGGACCCTAAATACTAGAAAACCATAGAGGAATGATTGTAATGGTTCATAGAATTATGTCAGATACCTCTATACAAATTATAATCCTTGAGAATCAAAATAATCCTGATAAGGTAGAATCAATTACTAGAAAACACCAAACCTTCCCTGGGAGATACCAATCAGACATGAATAAAGATATATCTATAACACTAGCACTAACTGAACACCATTATCATAAACATCAAAAATCATGGCATCCATTAAATCATTGACATAACATCACAAGAATAATAATGAAGAAATCATGTAACAACCATATTTTTAGGTATATTATTATTTTTTGGTTTTTATTTTGAGATTATATAAATATTTTTTTTTGTTTTTGGAGGTTTTAGAAGAGTTATGTTGTTTTTGGGAAGGCTACACTGTGGATAATGGGTATAAAACATATGATTTTGTGTCCTTCAATGTGGAGAGCCTAACTATGGAATAGTGTATTGGGAGGAGGGAGGTAATTGCGATGTGAAAACCACCGATTTGAATATATGGGGCTTAAGGTGGATTTCCTGTGCCGTTTCCATTTTTGGAACCCCAATGACAAAGGGGGTGGGCGACATCATAAGCTATATTTGGCTAAATCACGGTGTATGGGGATGCATCGTAGACCTTTTTCTAGATAATAAGATTTATGGCATAGCTTATGCCATTATTTTTAGATGATATTCATCAATTATCGTTTTACATAGTCTAGGGGGACTGCATCGTGGTCTTGGAGGACTTATCTGTGGTGATATAGGTTTCACAGTGGTGTAGCGGTTCTCATCCTGACCTATTTTATACATTAATTCAGTTTAAATTCCCCAAAACCTCTTTTTCACTTACTTTTCATTGGTCTCGAGTTCTTAAATCCTCCTAGGATCCCATTTTGATTCTTTTTAATCCAAAAACATTCTTTGGGAAAATCAATGTTTGTTGGTGATATGAAATCATTGGAAAGACGTTTTCCTTCCTTGTTGTTCATTGAATTACTAATCTACTCTCTCTTAGATCCATATATATGTTCAATTATTGATAGATCTATGCGATAATTTGTGGATATTTATGATATATTATTGAATATATTTAAGGGAAGGTTTTGGGAATATTATCTAGAATCTTGTAGTTACATTCTTCATTTGCATCACCCATTGAGAGGCAGGTGGCTTCTCTATCATCTTTGTTGATCTATAAATCGAAGAATAAGTTTTCTAAAAACAATTTTTATTATTTTAAATGGTATTGTGTGTGATTTCATAAACTAATAATATTGGGTTACACTTTGGAATTTTGGGAAATTGGATGGATTTTTTGGAAAACAGTACTGAATTATGACATTATAATGGTAATTTTAAAAATATGGAATGGTTGTTGATGAAGGAAATGAGTTTTATGAAATGTTTTCAATGAAATATTTGTTTGTGTAAATTGAATTGTAAAAAAATTTAGCATAATTGGGTTAGTGTGTGTTCAAGGGGAAGAAAGTGTGGATGGGAAGTGCCACTATTCGTGGTTTGATGCATTATGGGCATGGAGTACCACCATTAATGGTAACACCAATATTGAGTGTTCTATATGTGTATGAATTGGTGTGTATGCGTGTGATGATGGGAAATGTTATTCCAAACATGAATGTATAAAACTAATCAGGTTTATTTTGTTCTCACATTATTTATCTTATGGCTTTCTATAAACTGTATAACTACTTTTGAATAGTTTCATATATATTCTGAAAAATAGATTTATAAAAGTTGTGAGAGTTGGGAATTATATAAGGAAATTCCATTAAGTTTATACTCACACCATTATTGGGATCCTTGGTGTGTTTTCAGATGTCATAAACTGAGATAAAGGACAATAGAAGGGATCATATTTATCCAATGATTCATCTTGATATTATTGGAGAAGTACGTGGATTTGGTGTTTGGTGTTTGGTTTGATGTTTCATGGTATGATGCATCTTTGTTGTTTTGGGTATTATAGAAACGTGGTATTTAATGGCTATTGCAACATGATTATATTATCACTCAAATGTTCTATATTTTTGGCTTACTTTGAATTATACACCATTCCTTAAGAATCATATACTGGTTTTGGACATTTAATTATTTTTTAGTTTGGTTGTTTTCCACTTCAGAGAAAATAATACCCTATAATTTTTTGATTCCCTTTATATTAGTTGTTGAACTATGGTGTCTTGGTGATTTCACCTATGTCTAGTAGCACCCCTATCTCTTATTTTGAAAATGAGGAGGGGTAGGATGTTACAATAAAACTCTACGGTATTGGTTGCGCATCAATGAATCCTTATCCAAAGTAATATCCTCCAAAAAACCATTATTTAATATAAGTCTAGCTAAGGGATGAAACAAACATAAAAACCATCTCTTGATGGTCTTGTGTCTGAATTGTCCACTCCATGAACATTGCATCTTCCTCGATATCTGACTCTCCATAATCAATGACTTGGGAGCCATCATGACGATACCGATGAAGCTATAACACATGAAATATGTCATGAATCTGATCCAACTTTGTGGGAAGAACAAATTTGATAACCCACCTTAATAATGTTACCCAACACCTCAAAGGGTACAATAAACTAGGGTGAATGAGTTCACACCCAACCAAACCTCTAATACCTATGAAGAGGGGAAAACTTAAAGAAAACATGCTCCCCACCCTCAAACTCCATGTGCCCCTCCGTTAATAAAGATAATCCTTATAATGGTCTTGAACTGAATTCATCCTCTCAAAAATATATTGATATTTTCTATCATTCTCTACACCACATGAAGACTAATAATTCCTACATATCTAATCTCGGTCGAACACTATGGGAACTAACATGAAATCCCAGAGAATGACTCCAAAGGTATCACACTAAAGGGTGAATGATATCTATTATTATCATAAAACATTACCAATGGTTACTGTCATACCCACGATACACATAAATCCAAAACACATGGCTATTGTATATCCTCCCACCTTTATATTTTTCTCTATCTCTATTTATTTTTCTGGGGGGTGGAAAGTAGTGTTATGTTAGAACTAAGATCCAATATCATGTTCCAATCTGATATGTTTCTATCATGGGGTGTGGAAAAAATAATTATTTCTAGAGTCGGAATTTAGTATTTTCGATAACCATTATTTTCTATTGATATGAGTTCACAAAAATCATGTTTTTTACATTAAATTAGAGGAAAAGGGGGTGTTTTAAAATTATTTTATTTAAAAAATAACAGAACATAATGATATAAGATATTAAAAATAGAATTATACAGAATGTGATTAAAAACATTAATATGAGAAGGTAGATCATGTTAGGGTTGTTTTTTCAATTGTACTGTTATCCTAGTTCCATTTTATCTAATCATATTCTTCAAAATTGATAAAGTGATATTACACAATCGCTTCCTCTCATTACCATTGCCAAAGGTGATGGTGAGAATAAAACTTTCCAATATCTTCCCTTAGTATAATGTACTAAAAAATATATTATTTAGTTCCTGCAAAAAACCATCAATTGACTTAGGTAATACACGAATGGGTATTATTTATCCTAAAAAATCATGAGTTTCCACTACCCCACCCATGCATACCAATGAGGGACAAGTAATTCACCACTAAGACTTGGTCTATTCCATTATATATAAACAAGAACCTAGTAGAGGGAGATATTGATCATCTATCAAGGAAATAAAAAAAGAGAACCTAAAAAAATATTATCATACTTGATGATAAAAACAACTGTTAGAATATTTAAACTAACTTAGATGAAGAAAAAAATGGAAATTATTCCATGAATTGAAGGAACTCGAGAATTAAAAAAAATATAAAATCCCCTTTCACAATAACTTATAAGTTTACTACTCTATGTGAATGGTAGTTGTGAATAATGGGGAATATGAAGCCATTACCAAACAATGAAACAAGAAAAGGAAAAATTAAAAATCTCTTATCTAGAATCTTTCTACCAAATGTTTTCCTTTTTTATTCCCATAATGAATCCAAAACATGCCAAGAGTTCTTATTAAGTGTTGTTCAAAATTGTATTTTATTTCAACCATAAAAATTATAAATACTTTAGATATTTTTATAAATATTTTTTTATAAATTACTGTAGACATATTTTTTTACATGAAGAAACTCTTCATATTCCTCCAAATTGATACATTAAAATGATGGATTTAATGAGTTAATTTATCCATGATATATAATGTGAACGTAAAATTAGGGTCCTATTTAATATAAAACTAAAATTACCTCATTTGGTTTTATCTATTTTGATATATTACTCATTTAATGTAGAGTGGTGAATTATATCTTCCAAAATGATTTCTTATATTAACTTATTTATTTGTGCCTCATGAAATTATAATTAGCTCTAATTATTGTTGAATAAGTATAGTCCAGTAATGGAATACTAATGAAAATTATTCAATTTTTAACAATGTTGAAAAATTTATGCACGAAATATAAAAGTGATAGAAAATAATTAAAATTAAATAATTAATAAATTTTCACAATTAAGAACAAAATAACCATAAAACCAAAAAAATCATGAAATAAAACTCTAAGGGATTAATTGTTGGGGTTAAAATCATGAAAATTCATTGAAAAAATAATGTAAACATTTTCTCTATCAATTCCCCCAAACATCGCTCTTAAGCTCTTTGAAAAGTAAGAATTAAAATAAAATTAAATAAAATTAAAAAAAATTAATCATATGTGGACCAATAATTTAACATCAAGAAAAAAAGATGTCATGTATCCTTGAATTTTTTTTTCATATTCTCTATTAAAGTCATTCAATCAATTTACACTTCATTTTTCCTCCCATGCACACAAGATATTTACCTCACTGAAATTTTCCCTCAGCAGACAAATGATAATTTTTAACAAGGATTTTCTCTTCCAAAACCTTGAAATAGTCACATAAGGAATTATAAATTCATACATATGCTCCCAATGTGTGTTAAGGACATACATTTATAATGATAATTTTTGGCGGTTTTCAGAGGCTTTCTGTATGTAGTTTTTATATGTCAAAAATTTTGTGGCATTATAAGGAGGGTTTGTATCTTTTTGAGGAAATATTGAAAGATTTTAATATTAACTCATTTATGGTATCATACTCACCATTCTTAGTAGAAAATTTTCTCCAATAATCATGAAAACATTAATGAAGCTAAAAAAATCATCAATTTTTTTAGAACTCAACTACCTTCGACAAAATTGATTTTTTGATTGTTGTTTTTTAATTATGCAGAAAATAAAATTTAAAGGCAGTGAGGTCCATTTGAAATTTAAAATCTTAGGGGAATAATAGTTTCATTATTTAATTTTTTACCCAATGTAGCACTATATGATTTTTTACACCACAAGAGAGCCTCCCCCACACATTAGTCCAACTAAATCATGTATTTTCACTTCCAAAAAAGGATGGATATGGAAATTTGGAATAAAATATTTCTAACCTAATAAACCGTCCATTGATTATAAGGACTAAATGGATTAAATGTAATGTTAGGACAACATAAAAAATATTCTCTTGAAAAATGTTATTTTAAAACCAATGAAATATATCAATCTTTTAAAACACAAGTAACTCAAACCCTTTAGTTTTAAAAAAAATAAATCAAATCATTGCTAATGAAAGAATGGATTGGTTATCTTATTAGATTTGGTGAGTTAAATGAATTTAAAAAAGTGTTTTTAATCCTCATGGTTAGGTTATTTAAAGGATAAATATCATGAAATTTCATGTGGAATTCAAAAATCAAAAGTCATTTCCTAAAATTATAAATATTTTGAACATCAAACAAAGTAATATTTAGAATTAATTTGTTTTGATATCATGAGATAAATTTTTTCACACATTGATATGGGTTTAAAAAATGGAAAATTAAATCATTAAATATGAAAAGTTTCAAAAAAACAAAAAAAAATGATAAATGAACACACAAAAATTATACAATGATATGAAAATTGTAAAAAAGAATTACAGATCCTATACTACAAAGGTTCCATCTCCCACACTTAAATGATATAGTGTCCTTTAATAATTAATATAGATTAAACATATATGTATATTTATAATTGAATAAGTGAATTAATGTTTTAAGGAGAGGTACAAACTAACTTATTGGAAGTGAAATGCTGATTTAATATCTTATGTGATACTCACTGAAAACCTATATGAATACATAGAAAAAAAATCATAATAAATTTATTAAAAGATAATAAAATAGAAATATAAGTATAAGGAGAAATAAAATAAGGATAGATCTTTGTTTTTATATTCCCAATGGATCATACACCCACACTAAGAGGGGTGAATTCGGTGTTACCAATTTTACATAATTATTTTGTTTATCTTTTACCAAATTTCAATTTAAAACTATATCACCTGATAAGATGAGTGGAACATGTATGCATTGTAGAAATTAAATGAAACACAACACACTGTGTTTTTAGAAGGTTCAATGAAAAGGAAAAATCTTTGATTCAACTAGTTATACCCCCAAGTTATATATTCTCCACTATAATCTAATTATAAAATAAATATTTTTATGAAAAAATGTTATAACCCTCAATAGTTGATCCTCCAGGTCATCCTCTTTTATAACCCCCATAAATCCAACTCTTAAGCCTCGGTAGATTAGACACCTTAACCATTCAAATGGTTAGACCCATAGTCTCTCGATCCTCTTTAGTAACTGATTATACCCCTAGTGAAATGCTCCCTCTTCTTTTCATGATCCACTGTAGGATGATCTCTTGATTTCCCACCATAATCTTACTAGATCTGACACTCTCATGCACAACGTCACGTACCATCAATAGATCATAATCATGACTATTGTTCTATAACAATAATTCTGATTACCTATAAATTATCAGTTTCCTCAGTGTAACTACACTTTGACAATTACTCTTTCAATTAGATGAAGACCCAACCTCATTTAATACTAAATACTCAGGTATGAGTCCTTATGAATCTATACCCAAAATTAGTCTAAAATTAACTTTAAATTACCTGGGAACCATATATATAATGTGCATTTATCAATATTTATTCATGTAAAATAAAATACATGGTTTTCTCAATATTCCCAAATATACATTGTGCAGAAAAAATTGTATAATATTTCATTAAATTATTATTTATTTTGTAGGAAAAAATTTAAACATCAAGAAAAATTATACTTTATCATTTAACCGCATGCATGAATATTATTTTATGTGTGTTGTTTCTCATATTCGTCACATAACTCACTTCTCAAAAACACCTTCACTATTTTATTCCATTATGAAAACTGAAGAACATATAATCTATTCTACAACACTTAAAATAGTATACATGAATCCATAAGATTCTTCAAATATTGGATTTTTTTAAAGGCCTCCCATAACTATATCTTGTGAACATACTATCATCTTCATATATAAATGTGGTCTCAATCTTCTTCACATGAACATATAATGGTGGTTTCCATCTCCTTCATTGAAAAAAAAATCAAATCATAACTATGGGAACTTGAAGATCTAGAAAGAATTAGTACGATTTCTTGGAATCTATATGTGAATATAGGGTACTTTCTCTGCTCTAACTTTCTCTCAATATTCCTTCTTAGGTATGAATTTAGATCATACTAAATAATGGAGAAGTTTTCAAGTAGTTATAAAAAATTTACACCAAATGATAGATCCAAAATTCCTGGAAAACCACTCATTTCACTAAATCCAACCAAATTGTGTACTGACTCATTTATATGCACAATTTTGAAAAGAAATGGATTGGTGGTCATATGATCAAATGATCACTTCAATTGACCATGTGGTTAAATTTTTATCATATATAATATGGTAGTACTTGGCATATGATATCTTCTACTAATGAAACACAACATTACCATGGGATCTATTTAATAAAAATGGATTGAAAACATCATGACATATAGAACATTTAGTCTATGAATAACACTTAAGTAGCCAAGGATGAAGACGATATTGAGTGTCTTGATCGAAAAAAGAGGCTAAAATGATTATTGGAAACTAGTTCTGTACATAGGTCTGAAATATGGATGAATAGTAACTGAATGCTTCTCATCCCAGATTGGTCATTCATTCGGATAAATGCTTCATAATAATACAAAATGTGTCACTACAGCTATAATCTAGGGCATTATGGTCAAAACCCAGACACACTTTCACCCATGGGATTCTCACGGGCCATTCTTAAACATGCTGGATCACCTTCCCAAGCCCTATGAACTTTATCATGGGCTTTCCCTCCTATGGGCCCTATGTGGTCAACCTCTTCTATGATTCCACCATTAGGACTCTATGAGATGGCTCCCCAGTGAGGTTGCAGACCTTTTCTAGCAACTAGGTGTTGAGATGGATCTTAATTCATATGTGGTGGTCCATATAGTTTGGTAAGTACAATTAGAAATATTACTAAGTGAAATCTGGTTATAGTATTCATGACACCATGAATTCATAAAATTCATCCAAACATTATTATAAACAATGTCCCCACACCAAAATCCTTTGGAATATGTATTGAAAATTAAGAATAGTTCAACAATCATCTTATTTAAAACTAATATAATTTTCACTGTCTCAACTTATTTACTACGAATAAAACTTCAATAACTCAATTGGGTTATTCAATCATCCCAATTTGGTCTTGTTGTCAACATCCATTTAATTTAAAAATTTAATGTTTCTTTCTCTTTATTGATAATAAAAATAAAGATATATGTATGGGAAATAATTCCCATATGTAACACTCAAAAATTGAGAACATATTCTCCATCTAAATCAATTATTATCATGACCCCTCACTCCAAAGATACCATAATTAATGAAAAGAGATAATGACCCCCTGAGTTCCACCTTTAGTAGGACCCGGGTTGGAGATTAGAACTAAGGGTATAAAATTCTTTCAAATGGAGATGCATTACCTTCTATAAATAAAATAATATTGGAAGATATGGTAAGAACCCTCCATGAAAATCAATCATATAATATAATGGTAAACCAAAAACAATCAAAAAATTCATTACAAAAATAAAACAATAAAAAGAAAATATCCATGTATACCAAAACTTAAGTCTATGACACCGACTCAATAATCCCACCTATAATCCACAAAACACCACCACTACCACACAACACAAACATCAAAAAACTCCATCACTATATACCACAACAAAAACCATATCATTCACTGGAACCACATCACATGCCACAACCATATCATATACCACAACCACAACCACTGCACACCACAACACACAACTACCCATGTCACATCCATTGCAACCAACCACCATGTCCCAAAACCGCACAACACATTACATATCCAGTTATCACTTCTAACACAAAAAATCCCACAACACACAAGAAAAAATAGACTAAAGACAACAACAAAACATTCAAAATTCCTTAATAATCTAGGATAAATATCACATTACTTCTAAATTTAGCATGATTATTATCAAACAAAATTGTATTCAATGGGAATCAATTTTATTATCAAAATATACATTCATTAGGCATATATTTAGAGTGAAATTAAACAAAAACACAACAGGGGTCTCAACACATATCATCTATAGCACAAATAAGGATCCCAATAGACGTTATATTCAGTATTTTCAATAATCATGAAAAACATAATCAAAAACATATATCAAATTAATAAATCATATGATATCTCCCCAATACTCACTAATTTCAGTTATTTAAATTTATAATATGATTATCCCAACCCCTCATATACTCCTAAATTATTGTATAACCATGTAAATCTCACACAAATCATGTAAATAGGTGTGAAAAAGGATCCCCTACATCGAGAATGCTTTTATAACTCGCTGCAGACCATAGGATGAAGAAGAAACTAACTATAAACCAATAATGCACAAGGAAACTATGAATAAACCTAGATCACTCTAAAGGGTTATTAAAAATGAATCCCAATACACAAACAAATCAAAACAACAAAACTACATAAATTCTACAAGGAATAATGTGTGAAAAAAATTAGTTATTAGAGATGAACTCACGTACAATATGTAAAACACAACCAAAAAAAACCAAAGGATCTATGAAAGGGGTTATAGTATTTAAAAACACCCAGAATTCCTAGAATTATTCTCCAAAAAAAGATAAATAATGGATGAATGAGAATACAATTTCCAAAATATAATTATAAAAAACCTAAGATTTTTCTGAATCATGTCGTGAATTCCATATTCATGACATGAATTCCATAGGTCCCATTATATAAAATTCACAAAAAAATTATAAGGAATGAGTTCCACTTATCTTTGGTTTCTACAAAAAAATTATGTCACCTCATCCTGAATTAATATGCATTATGAATTACCCCTTCATGAAATTAATTCGAATCATGGACTCCACCACTATCTTAACCAAGACATTATTTTATCAAATGAAAAATATGTGAATCACCGAATACAATCATGAATTCCCCTATCACAATGCGAAATATCTGATGCAATATTCTTGCAGCTCCATCCTCCACTAAACACCCCTGAAACCTCCACTGAACACCTACTACCCAAAAAAACAAAAAATTAATGGACTAGAAGGTCACAAAATATTAAAATAGATACCCATAAATCTATTCTCATCCTCAAGAACCAACGTTTTTCTACATGAAAAGGAAGGGGTTGGAAAAACACCCCATGAGATACTTTTTAGGGTTCTAGTTACACTAGACACCACCACTAGCCAAACACAGCGGACCTAAACACCCACAAAACAACTCACACAACCACATCACCAACTCTCACTAGGCATAAAAACATTTCATCTAGGAACTTCCAAAAACAACCTCATCTTCACAAAACCACACTTCTAACCATATAAACATACACACATCACAAAAAAAAATTTCATAACAAACACACAGAACTACATTGAGAAAAAAATTAGGGAATCCCATGTACTATGTCAAGATATTATCTTCTTTGGGCAGTGCTGACTCACCCACATGGTTTTAATCATCTCTTACTAATACACATCTCTACTAGGATTTAGTCTCTCCCATTTTCAAATTTCAATGTATCTATCACACATTATTTATTAGGCACCAAGAAAACAACACTTCTCATAGAAGAGAAATATCCAAATTATCACATCATGGAGAAAAATAAGGTACAAAACAAATAGCAACAGGTATTGGGAACACATATATTTATCTCACTCTCAAGTACTATCCTCTATAATAACAATTCTCTAAAACATATGAACCAAGATAATGGTCTACCCATGAAACACTTTCTCTTGATGGTCTTGGATCTTTACCAGTCACTCCATAGACATAATGTCATATTTGATATCCAAATCACCCTAATTTATGGCATGGGAGACATTATAAAGATTTCTATGAAGTTGAGACACATGGAAGGTGTCATGGATACTCTCCCACCACAATGGAAATTCCAACCAATATTCCACAACACCACCTCACCTAAAAACCTCAAAGGGACCAACAAACCAAGGAAAAAACATAATTCACCTTCAAATACTATGTTTCCCACATCTAGGAGATACTGTCTTGAACACATAGTCTCTAACCTATAAATATATGAGCATATACCTATAGTCATCAATGGACATCTGATATTCCTACACCACCCTCATCCTCTCCCAAACCGACTAAATATTCTCAGTCATGCTCTGCACCTTATGAGGACCTTGAATTTTTGACTCCCTAACCTGCATCCAACATAACATAGAAATACAAGGCCACCCATACAACACCTAAAACAAGCCCATGTCAATGGATGAGTTATAGATTTTTGTGCACACAAAATTGGCTAAAGATAATTGCCTTACCCAAGTTCTACTAAATTCCAAGACACAAGCTTGTAATTTATCCTATGACATCTAGATTGCCTGCCCCATCTTCCCATCTATATAGTGTTGGAAAGATGTTCTAAGGTGTAGTTGGAATCCGAAAATCAGGTGACAATCCCTTATATACTCATGGGGTAAAATGTGGATCCCAAGTAGATATGATAGTCCACATTACCCTATTATGCCTTACAAAATCATACACACAGATCATTACATAAAGTCCCCTTATATTCAATCCACGTATTATCTGAAAATGAGACGAATTCAACAATCAGTCTGCCATTACCCAAACTTCATCACATACTCCTAGAGATCAGAGTAAACATTTGAAAAAATCTATGATGATGTTTTACCATTTCCATTTGGTAGCATCCAAGGAAAATAAAAAACCATTAACAATATGATCCCACATCACCTACTCACAAACTGAAACCTCAACACAAACTCTAACACTGATCATTTTTTCACTAGCCACCAAAGATGCCTTTTCAAGCCATGATATATCTTCACCGCACTATGATGTACCACTATCTGTAATTGAGGAAACTCATGGAGAACCCCCTCACACATTGCCTATATAACAAACAAACACCCCTAGAACGACAATGATTCTGACCATCCTCTAAACATTCCTCAAGAGCATCCCCCTGAAAAACATGATCAGACATCACTATTACATATGAGTCCCACACAAATAATACCCCTCATACTACAAAAATGATGAATTTATAGTCATCTGATAAACACAACTTTGGACACTTCTCTCTAAGACATCCAGATGAATCGCTGCAAGATCCTCCATTCCATTATAAATATCTGTATACACTTTATTCACATATCCTTAGTACATACAACTCAATGCCTCAAAAACCACATTCAACATTAATGGGGTGTAAGTGGTATCAATGTCATAATCCTGATAAACCTCCATCAACCTCTATTAACATAGATTCAGGCCCAATTCAGAGAAAACATATTTCAAGTTCTTGTGGTCTATGATAACAAAAAAAAGCTCTCCGATGATAGGGTTATACCTAAACACTAACAAAAAAATATACACCAACTCCATATCATGGGTGGAATAGTTATTATCATGTAGTTGTAGGTTTCTACACCCATATGTGACTACTTACCTCTACTGCCTCAACATGCACAGAAATCCCAGACATGATGCACCAAAAAAACCTCAAAAATCACACTCTCATTAAGAAATCAATGAAATATTGTAATAAATAACTTCTCATTCACGTAACTGAATGTTTTATGACACTAATCAATCCACACTAAATCTTGGTATTTCTTGGTCAATGTATTTAGTGGGGATGTAAATTTAGAGAAATCTGGTATAAACCTATGGTAATAGACTTTGAGACCAAGGAAATTATGAACCTCTACCATATTAATTGTTTCTATCAAAGAATAAACTACCTTGACCTTCAATGTGTCTAGTATCACACCCTGCTGTGACACTACATATACAAGGAAGTCAAAATCCCACATCCACATTATACACTGGGAAACCATCACATGGATTTGTTGTGTGGAGGGACCTATGAAACAGATATATGTTTCTAAGTATGCTCCTCATTTATCTTCAATTGGATCCTAATATCATTAATTAATACAATGATGAACCAATATAGGAACTCACACAACATAGAGTTTACAAGCCCCAGGAACATGTATGGATAATTCATAACACCAAATGACATGACTACAAAACTCTAAGTATCCTTACCATCAAATGAAACATAGTATTCTGGATAACCTCATCCTTCAACTTGAAATAATGATATCTAGATCATAGATTGATCTTTTAGAACCAACACGATCCACTCAACTAGTCAAACTAATCATTGATCCTCAGATGAGTGTAATGGTTCTTGATCATTACCAAATTAAACCTCTAGTAGTTAATAAAAATCCTCATTGTACCATCCGACATATTAGTTAATAACACTAGACTACCCCACAAAGATACATTGGGTCAAATTTAACCCCTCTATATCAAATCAACCACCTGAAAACTCAACTCACACAACTCTGTCAGAACCATCCTATAAGGATCCCTTGAATTCCAAGATGGATCCAGTTGTTGTTCAATCACAAACCTGACATCTTACCATTAGGGTAGGGTCCAAATATTATTTTAAAAAACATCTAGAAAATCCTCCAAAACCCTGAGAACACCCTATATTGTATCTTCTTTCAACATTTCAACCAAGTGAGTCATAAAATATCCATCTACCAACCCCCTATTTGATTAACATTCGAACTAATGAACACCACTTGAGGTCCCACCAAAGAAGATATGTAAACTATCTTATTAAATCAGTTGATGATTTCACATATAGAATATATACAATCCATGATGGGGATAAAATAATATGTTTTTATATAAAATTAGATGAAGCCCTCCCCTGATAGGTGTTGTTCCACCACTTGTATATATCCCCCCTAAAATTTAAAACAATGAACTATAACCACCAACTAGTGTAGATAAAAACAAAGGAACTGAAATCCTCTCCAAAGCTAGTCCCAAATCACAATACAAATAAGGAAAATATAGTAGTGTGGGGATACCAAATCAAATAAAGAACAAAAAACGATATGGAATAAACTGATCTTTCCTCAAACAACTACTTACTCTACCGGCGTTGCCACCTCTAATGCATGAATCTGACCACGAACTACACCTATTCCCCTTTATCACTACCCCGATGATGGATCTATAGCCTATGTCCTATTTAAATAGAACATAACAAGGATTTCCTCAGACAAATACACATATCCTCAGCTACATAACATGCAATAGTAGTCCATGTCACTGAAATTGCCTCATTGAAAACTGATGCTCTTAAAAAGGGGCTTGACCACCCATTAGAAACTGACCTCCCTAAGTGATCGTATACTGAGGCTAGTTATTCCTATGTTCCCCATAGATGTAGAAAAAAAATAAAATACCCTATAAAAAACATGGAAACTATATATCCCTGATGGATAAAGATGAAATTGTCATAGTAGGTTCCCCAAATAATGGAACCCTGACTATCTGAACACCCACAAAAAACTTCATTAAGCTATAATCCTCAAAACACACCACTATCCACACTATTATGGATAAAAAAAATGAGAAAACAATACACTTGATCATCTCTACTTTTGATTTTACTTATAGATTCATAGGAATCATGAATGGGGTCACCATGTACTTAATTAATGTGTGTAAATCCTCTTCTAGGCACTACACTATAGTTTCCTCATCTGGGAAAACAATATGGTAAAAGTAAAGGATATACATGAACCAAATCCTATGCTCTTACACACTCACTCTCTTATACTAAAGGGATACTAGAACCTACCTTTGGTCTTCTATCATCATTTAAGATATGAAATCTTCCTAGAAATACCTCTAAAAGTTGGGAAACAACACAATTGCCACCTTACTGTCCCCAAAAAATATCACCGACTAGTAAAATATATCTCCACACATTTGAATAACATTCAATGGTACCTAGAACCCATCTTGGTCTCAAATCGTATGAAAAAAATCCTAAATCACCCTTAACCACTTCACTTTATATAAATTAAAGATGCTGCTCTCATACATTCCCAAACACTACCACTGAAAGGCACACAAAACCCTCTACCATGCCTCATCCACCTCGATTGAATCAATCCTCTGAGGATCAACTAGATCATCCTATAGAACCTAAACTACTGAAGCTACCCATGAATAAAATATAGGATCCATTCCGGAAAATAAAGGAGAACATCCTATGTTCCCTAGCTTCGAATTTATCAAATAATATACATATAATAAATTTTATTTTCCCACAAAATCCTATTTAATACATTCACACAAACAATCATGATACATGTGACTCTCCTATGTCTCTACCGTAAAAATAGTTCCCCCAAATTTGGACATTCATTATGATTATATTCCATGCACATGATCATGTGGTCCCTAAAATCATGTGTCTTAACTTGTTTCCCAAGACTATATCACACACCATGATCTACCGACATTGTTTCCCAACAAAAACAAGAAAAAATCATTGTTTAAAACTCTATAGTTTATCCTACATCTAAATAAACCTTTTATACCACTCAATCATGGGCCCCATCTTCCAATGTTACCATAATGATGGAAGACAGATAATGACCCATGATTCCCCCTCTAGTAGTACCTAGGATGGGAACTAGCATAAAGTGTATAAAAATATTACAAAAATGGCATGAATTACACTTAATAAATAGAATAGGATTTACTGATATGATAATAAATAACCGTGAAAATCCAATACAAAATATAAAGTTCAACCCAAAACCATACCACAATGAATGAGAAAAATAAACCAATATAAAAAATTGACCTACTATATGAAAACACATGACTATGATTGTGACTCAACAACAGCCCCAACACATGCAAGTATTGTCGAGCTCAGTCTCCAATGTCCTCTTAGAAATATGAAAAACATTTTATATACATAAGGGGAAAATAATATGTATAATAAATAGGGACATAAACAAGGTCTCATGTTCAAATGTGGAAAAAATATTCTAATTCTCTAGTGAACAAACAATAGAACAAAAAAGAACCTATACAATTAATCTAACAAATATCTAAGTCACGTGGACCATTCATCAAATCAAACATCTAATAATATAATATAAAATTGATATCATAATAAAGCATGGTGCACCACTACTGCTTCCCCACTTATTTTCTCCTCGCACACCCCAATGTCGAATGTCCAATTTTCCTATCCTTTTTAAACATTTCACATCAGATACCATCAATATTTTATCTAGGGTAGGATTAGTTCTTACCAAATCCACCCGTGCACGATCTAGAAGCATTTAATATTATAAAAAATCATGACATCATAGTCACAACACAAATAATATTCCTCTAAGACACCTAGACCATGATATCATATCTCGCATGAAGATACATGGTCCATCACATCGCATCGCATCATATAACCAATGAAATAGGTTATCATGAATGTGAAGGACATAACCTCATTCCCTCCACCTACCATTCATGACCCCCACTATATATCACATATCACCACTTCTAACGACATCAAAACTCACCTCAAAACATCTCGGTCATCAATACACATCTCTGCCAAAGACACCTAGGTTATCACTACTAACAGAAGGGTGGGGAAGAGGGAGTAACAATCCATATGTATCGCATCCAACCTCGATGTTAAGTAAAATAACCAGAACCCAGAACCTATGAGAATCGGAATGGTTTTCCAACTCAGGTGGTGAACATAATGAAATAACATAAACATACATGATATATAGACAACACAAAATACCCAACCTATGGGATCACATCAATTGCACTAGTGAACAACACATCACCACCACATTACCCCACATCAATAGGCACAAACACTTCTACCACAATATGTAATTTACCACACCACCCCAAAACAAGCCACATAGTATTTCCCACATTCATCTGTAAGATCAAAGCATTCTGGTTAATCAAGTCAAGCTAACATTTATTCCTAAGTAACTTCATGTCATGTTTACAAAACCTATTCATTTATATTATTCAGTTAATATATTTAAGAATAAAATATTAAATGTCATTATATCGAATTTCTAACCCTCTTAATTTATTAATTCATAATTTATTCCATTATTATCTCGGAAACCAGCACAGCCACTCCACATCAAAACTATCGCAACTCACATAAATTATTGTCACCACACCTCATCATCCAAGAGAACTCAGCAATATAAACCCACAAATAATCCCAATCGTACCACCAATATCATTCAACAAAACCTCAAAAAAATTCCATCAACACATACCACAACAAAAACCACATCATTCAACATTACCACATCACACACCACAACCACATCATATATCACAACCACTACACACCACATCCATTGCACACCACTTTGAACAACTATCCACATAACAACAATTCCAACCAACCAAAATTTCATTTCCCCACACATCACATTTACTATTCGATCATCACAACAACCACATGATAGATTTAAATAAAAAAGACACACCACAAGGTAACTACGTGAATAAAAAACAACTTGTAGCATCCATGATTTTTAGTGTATTTAACACATTACTTCTTAATTTAGAATGGGTATTATCACAGAAACCATTATTCTAGGGGAAACCATTTTATTAGATAAATATTCATTCATTAACATTGTATTTCAGGAGATATAAACCAAAAACATACCAAGGGTCTCAACACATATCATCTATAGCACAAACCGGGCTCTCAACAACCATTATTTTCAATATTGGAGACAATAATGCACAATATCATCATCAATATATATCAAAATAGTAAATCATGTGATATATCTCCAATACCAAGTAATTTAAGTTACTATATTTTATTATATGATTAAACCAACACTTACTATCCACCCAAAGGAAATAAGAACCATGAAAATATGAAAAATATCATGCAAACATGTGATAATGAGGATCCCTAACCTCATGAAAGGATTTTTGACACACTGCACACCACAAGGAGAAGAAGAAACTCTCCAAAAACGAAAACCAAACTAGGAACTCTGAAGAAACCATGATCACAACAAAGTGATTTCAAAAGAACATCCCAACACACACCCAGAAAAAAACAACACCACTACACTGATTCATTGAGGTAAAATGCAAGAAAAAACAATTATTAGAGATAAACTCAACATAGATATCCAAAACAGAACCATAATAATATTAGGACCGAGTAAAGGGTAGATGGGATGGAATAAATTCCAAGAAACCTAGGGTTCTACCCACAACTGAGAGAAAAATCATATGAATGAGAGGATAATTAGATGAATTGGCTTTATAAACAACCTGGAATTCACATGATCCACATCATGAATTCTATATTCATGATTTTAATTATGTAGGTCCCATTAAATACATGACATTAAACCATTATAGGGTGGGAATTTACCATATCATTGGTTTGCACTAAAAATTATTTTTCCTCATTCGAAATTAGTAAATATCATGAATTACACTTTCAGGATTTGAATGAGATTCATGGACTCCACCACCACTACAGATGATCCATGAGTTTATCTAATACACACGAGATGAATCACCAACAAATATTATGATTTCCCCTTTCATAGTGTGAATCGTCTACTATATTACTCTTACAGGTCCAACCACTATCAGACACCCTTGAAACCACCTCTTAACACCATTCAACCACAAAACCAACAAGTTAACATGCTAATAATGCATGATCCATTACACATATAGTTTGATTATTTCCAAAAATCTATGGAATCACCCAAAACATAGAAAAGAGCTAAAATTTATCAAATCCATGTTTACATGATCCATGCTCAGTATAGAGAAAAAAGTGACAATTTTCACATAAATTCAATTAATAAATTTCATCCATGTGATACCAACACTGGAACCTTAATTCAAGGGTCTTTCTAAAAAATTTCAACAAATCTCCGACACTCATCACAACAAACAGTTCATAAACATTGAGGATTAAGAATGTACATCCCCATTTTAAAATTTACATTCCTATTTGACATCACGTAATAAGTATCTCTCATTATGAATTTACTATTCATCAAAAAATAAGATAATGTAATGAACAAACCTCAGTCATGAAATGATTTATACATCATAATTTTAATTTTTGAAATTATCAAATTCATTCCTCACTAAAACATAATATTTTCAATAGATATCGTCTGAGGTAGATAATTTATACTGTTTTTCATTCTATGATCCCCCTCAAGAGAAACCCTTTATACTTATTCATCATGATTTTATTTATTCAGAATAAACTCTAGGATTCTTCTGATATTATTTTAAATGTTGGAAGGCGGAAACCTAATGTTATTATTCCTCTATGATGGATAGCTTTATAGATATAAAATGTTAATATTTTTCATAAAATTTATGTGTCACCCTAAATATATGATTCACCTTCAATTCTATTTATAAAAAAATAGATTTCATATATGCGAATTAGGAGGTTCTTTAATGCTCACCAGATAGACCAATAGGGATGAGAGTTTCTTCCCAAATCAACTATCTTTATAGATGAAAAATGATTCTTCAAATTTTCTAAAAAAAATATTTAGTTTTCTATTTTTTCACTATGTTTCTTTCCTCTTGAAACTTTTTTTCCATATGATCATGTATTGGATAGGACCATGTTCAATCACTAATTTTTGTGTAGAGTCATTCTCAATTCTAGAAGTCTCATGTAGTTTACCTTTATACTACAAGAATTTTTCATATCGAGTAAAACATATCATGAAATTTTTAGTTGAATTACCAGAATTATTATACCTTTCACACACATATTTATCATTCATTATGTTACCCTTTTTAGGATTCTTTTAATATTCTTTGTCATATTTTTTTTTTCAGATTATAAATCCTTTAGTTTCTTTTATAGATTCATATTTTATTCAATTATAGATTGCTTACTTTATCATTCAGGTTTATGGGAAAATAATAATGGTATATTATGTGATCTTTACTTCTACAATTGAGTAATATTAACTTAGGTGAGACAGTATTGACATTATTCTCCACAAAATTCTTGGGATTTTTTGTTTGAAAATCTTATTCTTTTGTTTACATCTTAAGGTTTGTCCTGTAATTTTTTTTATTAACTTCTCCACTTTTTGTTGTTGAATTATCCATACATATATAGATGAAATTTAAATTAAAAGAATATAATATAACTCATCATATTAGTTATAATTTCTATTGAAATACTCATAGAAATATTCAAAATATTCTTTTTAATTCTTGAATGATGGATTTATTTCTTGTGTATCCTGATTATATTGTATAGGTTTCCTCTATTCTTTATCTTTTCTCCCCCTTACTTTATGACTTCGATAATTTACATAAAATGGAAAAATGTGTGAAAAAGTTATTTCATGATGAATAAATTTAAAACTACAAAAAAAACTGAATAAAAATATTGATTTTTTATTGATACCTTATCCAACGAACTAGAATTCATAAACTTCTTCACATCCACATTTAAAGTTGTTGAAGATTCTTGAGATATTTTTTCACAAATGGTTTTCCTATTTTTATTGTTGAATATGAACTAGTCATCAAAACAAAAATAGTATTCATTGATTTATCATAATAAAGGGTTACATTTTTTTGATTCAGTAGAAGATTTGTCCTTAGAAAATATGAAGCTCTTCTTGCCACTAGGTTGAGTCTTTTCAAATATAAAACTATCATCCAAAAAAATATTGGCAATAAACATTTTCTCATCATCATGGGATATCTCAACATGTGTATCATTAGTATTTATATATTTTACATTAAATTAAAGACATTGTATGGTAAGTGTAATCTAATCATCTTAAGCATAATTCAAGATTTCTTTTAATTGAATAATTATCTTCTGAATCTCATCTTCATGAACCTAATCTGCCCTCAGTATTATACTATTGAGATCTTTAATTATTTTTTCTTTAACCACTATTCGAGTATCTTTTAAATTCATGGATATATTATTCAAATTTTATAGGTTCTAGAAATATTCTATAAAACCCATTTCTTAGACATCATTCTCATGTGTATTCCTCTAAAATTATTCTTCAATAAAATAATTTTTTTCTGTTGAATATTGACTATGATTTTTATTTTTCTACCTCAACCAGGGATACCCTTTCATTATAAATCATCAAATCCACTTACATTAATTTTTCATATTTTAAGATAGTTTTATAGTTCTTATCCTTCTATGAAAATGCTTCTTCCATTGCATTAGCTTCCACTTCCAATAGTAATATTTAATTTGGAAGTTCCTTTGGCACTATAATCATGCATATGACCACTTCTATGGTAACATTATTCCAATTTATTCTAATTTTAGAATTAAACACAAATTAATTAGAACATCATCTTGATTAGTCAAAATTTTAATAAACTGACCTTACTATGAAATTACAATTTCGAGTGCCTACAACTATAAATTTATCTTGATCTATCTTCTTCAACTTAATTTCCTCTATTTGGTTCCTATTTTCTATGTCTCAACAAAAACGTAAACATCTATCACATTAGGAGTAGATGTATAATTATCTATCTAAATATCTTATAATTTTTCTTCAAATAAAGATATTAACTTCATATATATATAATATAATCAATTGGGAATCAAAATTAGATCCAATTATAGGTGGAACCTATTTTTATTATACCAATTGAGGTGCCCAATGGATCGTGCAGTCACACATAGAGGGGGAGTGAATCAAGTGTGAAAAGTTCTATTAAATTAATTTTGTTTTATTTTACCCAATTTTAATTCAAACCCATTCCATATATTAATATGACTAGATCCTACATGCAATGGAAAATGTAAATGAAACATAGGTTGTATTCTCCTTCGTGTGAAAAAATCATCCACATTGCCTTCTACAGCACATGAACAAATCAAAAAATAATCATGTGAACATGATGGTCTACAAACTCTCCAAAAAATGCCTTGAATATCATCATGAATACATAGTGCATAATTTACTATATTTCACACTGAATATTCTATGTCATATATTAATTTAGATCATACTGAAGAATGGTGAGGTCTGTGGGTATTTATAGAAAACATTCACTTACCAAATTCTAGGAAATTCAAATAAATCCACTAATTACACTGAAACCAACTAACCATAACATTGAATAATTTCTATACACAATGAATTAAAATTATTGATTGGTTAACATGCGATAGAATGATGGATTCACTGGATCTTGTGGTTCAATTATGGTAATAGATCAGACAACAGTTCCCAACAAGAAATAAATTCTACTGACGAAACACCAAATTTTAATAGGTTCAATTTGTTCATAATTTCATCATGAATTAATGAATTCTATAAATTATGAAACATGAATAACACCCTTGAGTAGTCGAGGATGAATATAAAATCGTGAAACATGATCTAATAACGAATTAATAATAGACAAAAAAACATTGGTTAATTACATATATTTTAAATAGAGATGAATAGTAATTTAATTTCCCTCATTCTTAACGGGTAATTCATTTGGTTACACGCTACATAATAATACAATTTTTGTCTCTACAGCTATAATCCATGACTTTGGGTTCATATCTTGGACACAATTGGACATAAGGGCTGCTCCTGGGTTTTGACTCCACATGCAATCACAGCTTCCCAAGACTCATTTCCTCTCTCACATGCTCCCAATAATTTGGTATGTATGTGGCCCACATCTTCCATGATTTCATATAGGATGTGTGATTAAACTCCCCTATGTTGTTTAAAATCAAAATTCATTAAATGCGGTTGAGATGGATCCAAGATAATACGTGGTTGGACACATTTTTTTGGTAAGGAAAATTAAATATAATTCATAGAGAAATGAATGTATATAATTCATAACAACAAGCCATCCTAAAATTATTTCATGCATTATCATAAATATGGTTCCCACACCAAACTCTATTAGAACCTGACTTTTAATTTTAGAATAGTTCAACAATAATCAAATTTAAAACCCATTGAATTTTCATCATCTCAATTTATTGAAAAAAAAATCAATGTCAACCAATCACTGGGGTTATTTATGTTTAATCCCCATGTGGGCTCTAGGTTTTGACTACATTAAGAAAATTAGTACTATAAATTATAAAAAATCTAATGGTGGGTGGAGTTTCTGGGATTTGAACCATAGAGAATTTTTGCTTCCAAATTTAATTCTTTATTTATTTTTATTGAGGATACTATGGATAGAGTACACTTAATCAACACCTTTAGTAATAAGGTACAATTTTCAAAGAGGGGTCATGATAAAGTATGAGTCATACTCATTGGTTTTTAGTTTCATAACCTATCTCCAGTGATTAATTCAGGTACTTTGCATCAATGGAATAATCAAATTGAAATTCAGAGTGTAATTCTTTTTGAACAATACGTGATTAATCAAAATTAAAGTATATCAATTTAATGTAGGAATCATGTGTCTCAATTTATTTCAGTAAAATAACTTTGATATCATCATTAATCCCTCCAATAAATTTACATCATGTTTGAGAAGCTCTAAATTTTTCTCCTTAGGTGCATCTTCTTTTTCATCATCTTCCTCCAAGGAAAAAAATGAGTTGGTTGAATCATAAAATTAAAAACAACGAGAGGTGATAATAAGTCTTGTTTTTATAAAATTGGACGTAAACGTGTTTAATAAAATATCATTTATTTAAGTATGTATGGATTAAATTTCTTGTTTATAGGAAATCTCTTATTCGAGTTAATTGGTAGTTGTTGGAGGCAGGTAGTCACGCTCCTCCAATATTTCTTAATACTCCACCACTTGGGTGTTTTTTCTTCTATGTACACGGCTAGAGAAATCTTTAATTGTGTTTATTATTCATCATTTTTAAGGATATATAGATAATGTAGTACTTAATATTTATTCAAAAATTCATCCAAATCATGTTAATCTCACGTACATACATTTGAAAGAAATCCTTATTTCCCAATATCCTCTATAAATATCTGAGTGATTGGAATTGATCTTCCGAAATTTCATTATTGACATCCATATGCTCTACTACTACAAAGATGAAAAGGAAATATCTTCCTCCACTTTCACTAGTTTTTTTTACTATTTTATGTTTGGGTTTTTCTATATACTCACAAGATATTTGTTCCATTTTTATATTCATCCCATGTATCATCACTTTAATCAAATGAAAATGTTATTTTATACCATTTTAAACCTCCTGTTCTTGAAATTTCACCTATATAATTACTTCCTAAATATTAGTGGAAAACATTGAATACTATTTTTATTCCCTTCCCATTTATTGATAATATTTTAGGTTGCACATACATATTTCATTTAATTCTTTATCCAAATTCTCCAACACTAGGTATTTTAGGGAATCGTTAAGGTACTCAATGATCTCCTTGAATTCATCCTTTATGACTATTTTTATCTTTTCTCTGGAAAAATTTTTATGAAAAAATGCAACACCATATTCTGTAGACTATTGTGTGTGATGGTTTTTTTATTTTCAATTTTAATTTGAAAACTAAAATATATTTACACATTTTTTATTTTCATTTCCTCCCAAATGATGCCACTAGGTTAGACACATTCCTATCATGTGGTGTGAAAAAAATCATTTAAAAAGTTAAAATACAGTATAGTGTTTAACTAGTTTTTCACAAAATATGAGTGAACAACAATAATCTTTTTACTTTTCAATTAGAATAATGTGGGGGAGGGGTGTTTTTGAAAAGATTTAATTTAAAAAAAACGTATGAAATAAGAGATTAAAATTATATTGATGAATAAAGTGATTAAATATATTGATATTATAAGGGATATAAAGTGATATATTTGTTTTCCCATTAAAATATTATCCTAGTTCCATGTTATCCAATCCTCTTCCACTAAATCATTTAATGTGAGTTTCCAAAATTATTGAATCATAATAACTTAGTTAAATAGTGATGGTGAAAGTAAACCTTGAAAATATCATAGACTGGACTACCCTCCTTCCAATGTTTGGAAGATATGTATAAAATACCATCAATTGACATAGGTAATACCCAATTTGTTCTTGTTTATCCCGAACAATCATGTGTGTCCAATACCTCTCCCACAGGTAATGAAGATTTCTAAGAACATTACTACAACGAACTAGTCTATTTCATCATATATAAACCATAACCTAGTGAAGGGATATAATGATCATCAACCAAGAAAATAATAATAATAGAATCTAATACCAAATATGGTTATATTTGATATCAAAATTTCTATAAGAATATTGAATCCACTATAACTATCAAAAGAGAATGATTTTATTCCTTGATTTCTAGGAAATCTAGAAATACAAAATGAAAACTTCAACTACCCTAGTCACTCATAATTTTACACCTATATTTAAATGTAAGATAACATGAATGAGCAAGAGGAATCCATTAAGAATATAATAGAGAAAAGGGAAAACAAAAAAATTATTCTCCAAAATTTATCCGTTGAATTTTTTTTCATTTTCTTCCCATCTTCTCATTGAAATATGATAAGAGGTGTTCTTATGATTTATTAGTATTCTTTTTCTATCAATGATAATGACTTCACATATTTTGTACACGTGTAAAAAATATTAGTCTGAAATTACTTAATATCTCTTTTTGTATCCAAATATATTCTCAATATATTAATATGACTAGATCCTACATGCAATGGGAAAAGTAAATGAAACACAGGTTGTCTTCTCCTTCGTGTGAAAAAATCATCCAGATTGACTTCTACTTCATATGAACAAATCAAAAAATCATATTGTGAACATGATGGTCTTCAAAAACTACAGAAAATGCCTTGAAAATCACCATGAATACATCGTGCATCATTTACTATATTTCACACTGAATATTCTGTGTCATATATTAATTTAGATCATACTGAAGAATGGTGAGGTCTCTGGGTATTGATAGAAAACATTCACTTACCAAATTCTAGGAAATTCAAATAAATCCACTCATTAAACTGACACCAACTAACCATAACATTGAATCATTTCTATACACAATTAATTAAAATTATGGATTGGTTATCATGCGATCAAATGATGGATTCACTGGATCTTGTGGTTCAATGATGGCCATAGATCAGACAACTGTTCCCAACATGAAATTAATTCTACTGATGAAACACCAAATTTTAATAGGTTCAATTTGTTCATAATTTCATCATGAATTAATGAAATCTATAAATTATAACACATGAAGAACACCCTCGAGTAGTCGAGGATGATTATGAAATCGTGAAACATGATCTAATAACATACAAATAATAGACCAAAAAACATTGGTTAATTACATATATTTTAAATAGAGATGAATAGTAATTTAATATCGCTCATCCCTAATGGGTAATTGATTTGGTTACACGCAACATAATAATACAATTTCTATTTTTACAGCTATAATCCATGACTTTGGGTTCATATCTTGGACACAATTGGACACATGGGCTGCTCCTGGGTTTTGAATCTACATGCAATCACAGCTTCCCAAGACTCATTTACTCTCTCACATGATCACAATAATTTGGTATGTATGTGGACCACAACTTCCATGATTTCATATATGATTTGTGATTCAACTCCCCTATGTAGTTTAATATCAAAATACATTTTATGAGGTTGAGATGGATCCAAGATAATACGTGGTTGGACACATTTTTTTGGTAAGGAAAATTAAATATAATACACAGAGAAGTGAAACTATATAATTCATAACTACAAGCTATCCTAAAATTATGTCATGCATTATCATAAATAATGTTACCACACCAACCTCTATTAGAACCTGAATTTTAATTTTAGAATAGTTCAACAATAATCAAATTTAAAACCCATTGAATTTTCATCATCTCAATTTATTGAAAAAAATCAATGTCAACCAATCACTGAGGTTCTTTATATTTAATCCCCACGTGGGATCTTGGTTTCGACTACTTTCAGAAAATTAGTACTATAAATTATAAAAAATTTAATGGTGGGTGGAGTTTCATGGATTTGAACCACAGAGAATTTTTGCTTCCAAATTTAATTCTTTATTTATTGTTATTGAGGACACTATGGATAGTGTACACTTAATCAACACCTTTTGTAATAAGGTACAATTTTCAAAGAGGGGGCATGATAAAGTATGAGTCATAGTCATTGGTTTTTAGTTTCATAACCTATCTCCAGTGATTAATTCATGTACATTTCATCAATGGAATAATAAAATTGAAATTCATAGTGTAATTGTTTTTGAACAATACATGATTAATCAAAATAAAAGTATGTCAATTTAATGTAGGAATCATGTGTCTCAATTTATTTCGGTAAAATAACATGGATATCATCATTAATCCCTCCAATAAATTTACATCATGTTTAAGAATCTCTAAAAGTTTCTCCGTAGGTGCATCTTCTTTTTCATCATCTTCCTCCAAGGAAAAAATGAGTTGGTTGAATCATAAAATTAAAAACAATGAGAGGTGATACTAAATCTTGTTTTTATAAAATTGGACATAAATGTGTTTAATAAAATATCATTAATTTAAGTATGTATGGATTAAATTTCTTGTTTATAGTAAATCTCTTATTTGAGTTAAGTGGTATGCAGGTAGTCAGGATCCTCCAATATTTCATAAAACTCCACCACTAGGGTGTTTTTTCTTCTATTTACACGGCTAGAGAAATATTTAATTGTGTTTATTATTCATCCTTTTTTAGGATATATAGATAATGTAGTACATAATATTTATTCGAAAATTCATCCAAATCATGTTGATCTCATGTACATACATTTTTAAGAAATCCTTATTTCCCAATATCCTCTAGAAATATTTGAGTGAGTGGAATCGATCTTCCAAAATTTCATTATTGACATCCATTGGCTCTTCTACTTCAAAGATGAAAGGCAAATATCTTCCTCCACATTCACTAGTTTTTTTCCTATTTTAGGTTTGGGTTTTCCTATATACTCACAAGATATTTGTTCCATTTTTCTATTCATCCCATGTATCTTCACTTTAATCCAATGAAAATGTTATTTTATACCATTTTATACCTCTTGTTCTTGAAATTTCACCTATATAATTACTTCCTAAATATTAGTGGAAAAAATTGAATACTGTTTTTATTCCCTTCCCATTTATTGATAATATTTTAAGAAGCACTTACATAGTTAATTTAATTCTCTATCCAATTTCTCCAACACTAGGTATTTTAGGGAATCATTAAGGTACTTAATGATCTTCTTGAATTCATCCTTTTTGATTACTTTTATCCTTTCTCCAGTAAATTTTTTTAGAGAAAAATGCAACACCATATTCTGTAGACTATTGTGTGTGATGGTATTTTTTATTTTCAATTTTAATTTGAAAACTAAAAGATATTTACATATATTTTATTGTCATTTCCTCCCAAATGATGCCACTAGGTTTAGACACATTCCTATCATGTGGTGTGAAAAAATTTATTTTAAAAGTTAAAATACAGTATAGTGGTTAACAAGTTTGTCACAAAATATGAGTGACCAACAATCATATTTTTTCTTTTAAATTATTGCAATGTGGGGGAGGGGTGTTTTTGAAAAGATTTAATTTTGAAAAAAACGTATTAAATAAGAGATTAAAATTATATTGATGAATAAAGTGATTAAATATAATTATATGATAAGGGATATACAATGATATTTTTTTTGCATTAAAATATTATCATAGTTCCAAGTTATCCAATTCTCTTCCACTAAATCATTTAATGTGAGTTTCTAAAATTATTGAATCACAATAACATAGTTAAATAGTGATATTGAAAGTAAACCTTGAAAATATCTCAGACTGGTCGACCCTCATTCCAATTTATTTAAGATATGTATAAAATACCCTCAATTGACATAGGTAATACCCAATTTTTTCTTGTTTATCCCAAACAATAAAGGGTGTCCAATACCTCTCCCACAGTTAATGATGATTGCTAAGCACTTCACTACAATGAACTAGCCTATTTAATCATATATAAACCATAACCTCATGAAGGTATATAATGATCATCAACCAAGAAAATAATAATAATAGAATCTAATACCAAATATGGTTATATTTGATATCAAAATTTCAATAAGAATATTGAATCCAATATAACTTACAAAATAGAAAGATTTTATTCCTTGATGTCTAGGAACTCTAGAAATACAAAATGGAAACTTCACCTTCCCTAGTTACTCATTATTTTACACCTATATTTTAATGTAATATAACATTAATGAGCAAGAGGAATCCATTAAGAAAATAATAGAGAAATGGGAAAACAATAAAATTATTCTCAAAAATTTATCCGTTGAAAATTTTCTCATTTTCTTCCCATAATCTCATTGAAATATGATAAGAGGTGTTCTTATGATTTATTAGTATTCTTTTTCTATCAACGATAATCATTTCACTTATTTTGGACACGTGTAAATAATATTATTCTGAAATTACATAATATCTCTTTTTGTAACCAAATATATTATCAATATTCCTTCACATTAACGTATGAAAGAGATGATTTAATGAGATAATTTCTCCATCAAAATTTTATTCGTACACAAACATTTGAGTAATATTTCATATCCAACTAGAATCACCTCATTCGCTGGCCTGTATCCAATGATATTCATCATTTAACAAATAGTGATCTATTCTTCCAATGAAAAATATTTTCCATATTGAATGATTTATTTAGGCCCCAATAAATTTTAATAATCACATAACTTAGTTTAATAAGTTGAATACCATTAACAACGAAATAATAAAAAATATTCCTCAATATAGATCACTAATATAGATGTTATGGTCAAAATACATAAGTGATATAAAAATGATAAAATTACATAATTAAGAAATTTTAACATTTAAGCACAAAATATCCCTAAAATCCAAAAATGATGCAATTCATATAAAAATGATAAATTCTAATGGATTGAATCATTGAAATACATATGAAAAATAATGAAAATATTATCTCATTTACAATTATCTATAATATCCTAATATAAATGGGGGGCTCATTTAGAAATGATGGTCCTAATAAATCCATTATGTTTTATTACATCTCCTACATACCATATTTCCAAAACGTCCAGGGTGATCATCTTTCAGATCGCCAGAAAGTGATCCAACATTATTAGTTAATCCACGATCACCAACATAACATCATTTCCTCGCCAATCTCAAGGAAACCCAATGAATATGTTCATTTATATGTCTACCCACTTCGACGTAGTGATATCTATGGGATATAAAAAATCACAAAAAATGATTCTCTTAAATAACCTATGGAAAAAATAGAAATAACTCCACAAACATCATCATTAGAATCTTAAGGATTATACACCAAGTATTCCTCTTAAAACCATGATACATCATTGTTGTTCAATGATATACTACTATAGGTGAGCTATATGACTCATAGAGGACTCCCACTAGCACCATCAAAGGAACAAACATCCTTTCTTACAATATAACCACATCGTGACCATCCTATGAATATCCCTCTACATATTCTCGGTGAATTATATAGTCCTATGTCACCACTACCTCTTGGTATTTTCTATTAGAATCCACTACTTTTTGTGACAAGGAAACATACATTGTATTATAACACAATAATCCTCTATCATCAACATACTTTACTATAAGATGCATATCATAAAATTCCTCTATTTCCCTCCAAACATCTTCTTACTTTTGGAATACTCCACGTAACTTCTTTCTCAGCCCATCTGCCACAACATATCATGTCCCTAGTGTATATGATATTTCAAATCCATTGTGAGGGAGAAATTAAATACACCAATAATTTTATTGGATTAGGTACAATAATAGAAAATATACCACCTAGTCCTTTAATATAGGAATACTAAAAATAATAAATACACACTCAAAAATAAACCACCTAGTGGGATCAAAGATTCCACAGAATAATCCTCATGTGCTCAATATGCCTCTCCATAAACATCAATTACATGTGAAAGATGTTGATGAACACAAATATGAACTAATCCACACACTCACTAAAAATATTTTTCATGAGTTCCCTAAATTTAGTTGGAAAATCTATGAGACCAAATGACATAAATACACACTCAAAATTTATATACCTACACAGGAAATTAGTTTTCAAGAAATCCTCCACCTTTACTTGAAATAGAATATATCCAAACCACATATCGATCATAAAAAACCAATTATACCCTCTCAACTATTCAATGTGATAATCTATCTTCAAAACAGGGTAATGATTCTTGATCATCACCTGATTTAACCTCTAGTTGTGTCAAGATACCCTACCTGCAAATATATCTCAATGATGGGAGAGATATAATGACCCCTCATGTCTCGCCACAATAAGGCCACGGGCTGGCGATAAGCACAGATGGTATAAAAATATTTGGAAATGGGATTCATTACCCTCTATAATAGTATAGGATCAAGAGATAAGATGAATCAACCACAAGAAACTCCATTAAATAATAAAAAAAGAAACAAAAAAAATCCCACAATGCATGTATAAATAAAACTAAAACAAATAAAAGTCTCAAAAACTAAATACCCTAATGAAAAGCTAATTAAATGACAGAACATCTATCTAATGGATAGACTAGTAATGCTCAGCGCATTCCACATAGTCCTCCAAAAAACCTGAAAATCAGTTTATATATGTAGGTTGAGTATAAAAGTATTCCAAGTAGGAAAAACAAATTGTCTATTGAATACATGAAAGAATAATAATAATGTACCTATGAGAATGAAATAGAATCAATAAAACTAAATAGGTCCATTATCCATCCCATCCTCATGAAGGCATAATGACCATATAACATAAGCCAAGTATAATAACATAATAATAAGAAGATCGATAAAGGGTACCCCACACTGCGTTCCCACTAATTTTCTTCTCTCATGTCCCAAAATAATATTTCATGGCACTCTTATATCTTCCTAATAACATATGTCCTTTGCCTATAACATGGTCACATCATATCTATCTAGTAGACACACAAGTAACTGCCCCACAACATGGTCACATCTAATCTCGCCCTCATAAACCTAGTCCATAACATTAAAACCACTACCAAAATGAGAGTAGTAGAGTATCAAGAATATGAAGAGTATGAACCTTGTTACCTCCTCCTACCATGAATGACCCCCACCATAAGCTTCCCCACAACAAAGACATATTTCATCTCGCTTGACAAAACATGGGATGTTTTCTAACATCATTATCATCACATCTTACCCATAAACACATGGGGCATCACCTATTGCACTAGTAGACCTCCTTCCATCATATATTGCGTATATATTCTCATTTGAATGAGAGAGAGGGGAAGAGTGGGAAGCTATCCATCCATTCTCATCACTAGAATGTTAAAAAGGTATCCCCTATGTGAATATATGAGTGTTAGAACATAGTGATTGTCATTGGTGGGGTATGTATACAAACCAGAAGGAATATACAAGTATATAAATACAGACACACACAATCCCAAACAATGGGTTCACAAGCAAACAATTACCAACTCACAACACCCCCACATTCAATTTCATATCTAATTTCGTAAAACCAATCAATAAACCACCATGCCTATTTCAAATTTCCAACAAATTCTATTATCAATCCCATTCATTTCATTATTAAGAAACAAATGAATTCAATCACACAACCCATCATTTATTTACTCAATAATCATTAACATATAATTAACCAAACCAAACCATAACCCTTTAAATCATTGTTAAATAATTATTCTATCACTACTTTGTCATTTAGAATAATTTTACCACACATAACATGTAGATCATTATCCACATTAAATCATCACCTCACCACCCTAGAATAATGACAAAAAAAACCCCCACCTTTTCACCCCGAAATATTTAACAAAAAACCACAACCTCGTAACCCTAAGAGCATATTCAAACAACCACCACCACACTTCCCTAAAAGAAGGACCAACCAACCACCACCTCACTACCCCAAATGAATATAAACATATCAACCATTAGTCCCACATAACATCTGAAACAAACATTCCCACCCAACATGTATGGTCACACATCAAAACACAAAAATGACTAATTTATAGATTTAACTTGTTGGGTTTTATCACATTTCACATTACTTTATGGGTGCTATCACACAGCAAAAAATATAGGGGGAACAAATTTATTATCGAAATATAAGTGGTTAGCTAATTTACATTGTATTTTTTTTATAAAAACAATCACAAAAAACATAACTGTCACAACACATAACATACAACACAAACACAGTCCCTAATAAAAAAAATATTTATGGGGAATCAAGCCCATAAAATCTATCATATCAAAATAATATCAATGCTATATAATCATGTGAATCATTCCCCGTTACCAATGCAATTTCAATTATAAAATTATTTATATTTGATCAAGACAACACAAAAATTCCCCACTAATAATAAAGTTTAAACCCCTCCCACATGATACACAATAATGATAAATTAAGAATTTATTACCTCAAAGAATTTTTATAACTTGTTGTGCACCGCAGGGGGAAGAAGAAATTCCCAAAATCCACAACCACAACATGAGATCATGGATCAACCTACATCACATCAAATGATAATAAAACATTATCCCAAAACACCTCCCAAACCATAATAAAATATCCTCAACAATTTCCCAAGATAATAATGAAAGGAAAATATAGGGAAAGGTGAAATAACTCCCCATGGATTTCTATCCAGAAACCACCATAACCAATGAATAAAAGTGAGGATAGGAGGGATGAAAATACTATTTGGAATGTCTAGGGTTCATCTGGAATGACAAGGAGCTAATACCCATATTATTGAGTAAAATATTTCATGAAAATAACATGAAATCTGGAAATTTTTTGGTTATATGTTGTGTAACCATTTCCTGGTGAGTAATCCTTGAGTTTCTAAAAATGATCATCTTTCTCTGAAACATTATTCACCTCAATATTTATTTATTAGACATCAGGAATTTAATTTACATGAAATGTTATTTTTTCTCATGAATAACCCTTAACTTATTTACTAATCATGAAATCACTGTCTATACAATTCATGGACCACCTTTAAACATTGTGTAAACATTACACGATGTGAATTTCTAGTTATATCACCCATACAACATTACCCTTATTGAATCCACCTCAGGAATCCTCTAAAAAACTCAAAAAATACTAGAAAAGTAATAGCCCTATAATTCATGTAACATTACATCAAATACCTCTCAAATTATTCTCTCCGTAAAGAACCCAAAACCAAGCCAAGAAATAATGGTGTCTGAACAAACACCCTAAGAGATACCTCAACAAGAACTTGTCATAACTCAAATGATACAACCAACCAAAAAAGTCAAAACAAATGGTGAAAAAAATATCTCTCACGACCTTATCACAACACAACCACATCATCACAACCATATAACCTTTAAACATCCCAAACAATTAATCATCAGAACCAAAAAACTGCACTTCCCTGATCATTAAAATTACTGAATTCCATTATACATGTTAATATAATATCATCTATGGGTGACACTGACTCACATACACAGGTTTAATCACATCGTAGTATAATGTATCTTGATTAAGAATCAGGTCCTTTAATTTCCATGTGTCTTAATTTTATCACACATCACACAACAGGGAAACAAAACATCTTAAAAAGCAATATGATCTAAACATTACATCACAAGAAAAATATAACAGGGAAAACTATAAATTTCTCTTGGTACTTGGAATGCATTTATATCTTGTGTTCCCAACTAATCTCCACTACTCCACCATTCCTCCATAAAACATTAACTAAAGTATTGGTCTATCCACACAATGTCTTCGCTTGGTGATCCTGGATCTGTACTGGTAGCTCCTCAACCATCATGTCGTCCTCGAAATTTAATTCTCCCCAGCTAATGATATGGTTGTCATCATGAATAGAATTACAATTAAGAGATATTTGGAAGACATTATGGATCCTATCTAGACATATTGTCAATGCCAACTGATATTACACCTCACCAACTCTACATAACACCTCAAAACGCCCAAAAAACCTGGGAGGAATCTTACTGCTTATTCTAATTCCCTACTACCCATATAGAAGGGAAAATATTAAAAACAAGTTTTCCAAAAGCTGGAAATCCATGGGAATCCTCTTGTGACCAGCATAATACTTCTTCCAATAATGTGTTTCTTTCATCCTCTCACAAACAAGGTAAACCTTATCTATCACCCTCTGCAAAATATATAGACCAAGATCTATTTCCTTCCCAATCTACGTTCAACACAACATAGAATGAAATGATTTCCCTTATAATTCCTAAAATATGTCCATAGAAATAGATGACTAATATGTATTTTAAAAAGAAATCACAACCAAAGCAATTTTCCATACCTAGGATCCAAAAACATCAATGTCGTTAACCGAAAACATATCTTCCAATGTCTAGATGATCCTCTCAATTTTCCCATCCATCTAAGGGTGGAAAGTAGTGCTGAGGCATAACAACGTGACAAAAGCATTTTGAAATCCCCTCCATACTCACAAGGTAAAACATGCATTTGAATATGAGATAATGGACCCTGAAACTCCATGCAACCAAAATAACTCATCCATATACTTGTTTACTAAATCCTCCACTATAATAGACTCCTTGATCATTAAGAGGGTACCTGATTTTGTTAATCGATCCATGATCACCTAGATAACATCACAACCTCCATGATATTAGGGTTACCCTATGATGAAATCCACTGGTGTTTCATACTATTTTCACTAGGTAACATCTAAAGGCTACAAAAACCCACCAGGTACATAATACTAAACCATTACAAACTGAAAACTAGGAAATTCTTTATAAACTCCACCACTACCTGTTTCATCAATAAACACCAAAATTGAATCCCGAAACCATGATACATCTTGGATACTCATATGTGTACTACCAAATGTAAGATATAAAACTCATGAAGGATTACCTAGTGCAATGATATGGGTACATAGAACCTCCCACTAAACAATATCTATTTCTAACCGTCCTCCAACCATCCATTTGGAGCTTCACCATTGATAACATGATCACACATCACCTCTGCCTATGATTATCCACAATGATACTCCTTCAAATACCAAATTAGAGAAGACTACATTTTAATATGAAACATAAATCCTCTTCTCTCATCCACTATTTAATATAATAGAAAAGATTCCAAATCTTCCATTTCTATTCAATCATCCCTAGACACCCAAACAACATCCTTCCTAGACATCCTACTCAATTCATAATCCAATAAATTCACTTTTCCCAATGATTAGGAGATCTCAAATTGTAATCCTAAATAGAATCCATACACCTAAACTAACACAAATTCATATAATTTTTAGAAAAAATATACATCAAGTCATTATGATATGTGAATACTATAAAATTCTCCCCAATTAGTTAATGTTGCCACAAATTTAGTGAAGAAACCACTACTTCTAACTTTAGATCATTGGAGGCATAGTTAAACTCATTGGGACATTTATTCCTAGAAATATAAGAGATCACTTACCACTACTGCATCAACACACATCCTAGACTAGAAATGAAGATTAACAAAATGCCTCAAATACCACATACTCACCAGGAAACCAATGAACTAGACCACCAAATAACTTCACCTTTAGGTAACCAAATGCTACCTAGAACGGATAAATCCACATAAAAACCCCATACTTATTAGTAATTATTATTAAGATGGTTTAAAATAAAGAGAAATTAGACAAAAGCTGCCAATAGTATCATGAAACTCTAAAGAAACTGTGAACCACTCCCATGATCCTGGGTTCTATCCAAGAAAAAAGTGCCTTTAATTTCGATGGGTGTACTACCAAACCATTCTACGACACCACATGACCATGGCAATTCACCTATTTTGACCAAAACATAATCTTGGAAAACATTCCATATAGTTGTTGGTATCTAGGAACCTACAAGTTATCTATGGGATGATCAAAATGATCATCTACTAACATTGAGTCGATCAAGAAATCATCAATGAATATGATGATGAACCGATCTAGGAAATCATGGAAAATAGATTTCAAAAACCCCATGAATATAGCTGGTGACTTCATAACACCGAATGACATGAGTAGAAACTCAATGTGCTCAAACCTATATCTGAAGGTAGTCTTCAAGATATATCCCTTCTTCACCCTCAACTAGTGATATCCTAACCGTAGATCAATCATAGAAAACCAAATTTCCACTCTTAGTTGGGAAAAAAGATCATATATCCTTGGAAGAGGGTAACTATTCTTGAATTTTACTTGATTCATCCTTGACTAGTATATAAACAACCTCATACTACTATCCAAAGTTTTAGTCAACAACACCGGTGAACCCTAGAGTGAAACACTAATCCATGTGGAACCCTTCCACATATGAAAATCTATTTGAATCCTCAAATCCCATAGATTATAAGGTGCCATCATATAAGGATCCATAAAAATCATTAGAGCACTAGGATGAAATTCTATTCCAAATGTCATCATCACGTTTATCAGGTAGCATTACAACCCCCTCATAAATACATCTAGAAACACTTAATGACAATGGGGACCCACACTATCCTAGAATCCTTTAATTCTACAAACAACTCTACAATCTAAATAGAAGGGGCCCCACACAACGAATTCCTACCAAATAACCTCTCCCCCAACAAAACCACATGTGGGCCATACAGATTTGACAAAAAAATCTCATTTCGAAACATTATATAACAACACACACAGAATATAAATGGTAGATATAGTGGATAATATTGTATGGCTGCATCTGTAGCATGAAAATATCCCCATGTGATAATGTAGCCCCATTATTAGTCTACACCCCCCGCACACGTCAAATAAGATGGTCTTAACCTTGAATGGTGTAGGCATCACCGTGGTCACTAAAAGCCTATCTATATATAGTCCTTGTGCAATAACTAGAGTGGGTATAATAAAGGAGTGAGAATATCTTGAATCAATCAAGGAACATATAAGGGTACTAAAAAATGATCATAACTATGAAAATATTTAGCCCCTTTGGTATTGCCACCTCCGTTGTATGCAACTGGCCACACCCATATCCTCTACAAATTTGCTGAAGAGAACGTCCATGACCAAGCTCCGGTCGACATCCAATAAAATTAGGAACATCCTGAGGATAGCCTCTACCTGATCCATAAACCTTGATTGAATGTAAGCCTTCTTCCCTTAGTGATGAAATGATCTCACAAGAAACTACTGATAAGGCTAGCACAAAACCTATCCACCTATAAAATTGAGCATGGGGAACCACTAAGCACTATTTTTGGAGATGGCCATGAAACCCACAACCAAAATATATTGGCCTAATGTACCTAGGAAAATAAAAAAAACAACAGTCCCTTGAAGATAATATGAGAAATTGACGATGTTTAATCAATTCTGGTCAAAACCATGATGGTCCTAATTCCCATGACATGCCACTGAAAAATATACTCCTCAAGGAACCCTACTAGTTCCCCTAAAATAGTAATCTTCCTCATGATTACATCTACTAGATCACGTTTGAATTCTTATGAACCTCTAGGTACATCGACAACATAAAAGGTGTAAATGCATACTAGGTATAACCAAGAAGTGCCTCCTCAAGAAATATCATATGTGACTTCTCATATGGAAAAGGATATGGGGAAAATAATAGAAGGTTCTTGAACATGATTCCCAACTCCAACATTCACATACTCTTGTAATGAAGAAAAATAAGCTCCTTCCTTTTTACGACCATTAGGGAAAGAAAATAACTTTTCCTGAAACTACTTTTGAAAGTCAAAAAATGAAATGTTTACCTCCTTCAAATCACCTTGTTACATCATCCACCATTGAAGTACAACTCCATGCATCTAAATGATTTATAAAGGGAACCAGTATCATAATGGTTCCAAGATTAGGTTTTAAGTTATCTTGATATCCTCCACCCTTATCTCTGTATTCACATCTAAAACAATGACCTCATACTTCCCCAAATCTCGATGTTGATAAGATCATTATTCCCTAAACCAAGCCTCACACTCCATTGTTGGATCAACCATTTGTTGATCAATCATATGAGCCTATAGAAACTGAAATTCTAGAGCCTCATTAAGATGATGAACATGAGGCATATATAAATTATAAAATAATTTCCCAAGCCTAGGTAGTAGGTAATTTTAATAATATTTATTTTAATTCAAATTATAAATTTTATCCTTCCCAAAACAACCCAATTAAATTAATAAAACAATTCATCACGATTCATGTACCCATCCTTGGGTTTTAACATATAAAAGGTCTCTCTCACATGCTTGTTATAAAATATCAGATTCCATGCACTAGATCATGGGGGGCCCTAAAATACCTTTTCTTGTCGGTCTACCTAGCCAATGCCACACTCCAGGTCAAATGGGACTAGTAAAATAAATCCCATGTAAATATAACTGTTTCTAACTACAAACTCCATCCAATTGATTAACCATGTCCTCTTATACCACTAATTCATGACCCACCCACCTAAGGATTCTATAATGAGGGGAGAGAGACAATGACCCCAATGTCTCACCTCTAGTATTTCCAATGTTTTAAAATAGCACTAATGGTATAGAAATCTCTTGAATGTGAGGCATTACCCTCTATGATAATATAATATCAAGAGATAAGAGGAATCATCCAAAATAAACTCCAAGATATAATGTTAAAATAAATCAAAACCATCCCATAATGCATGTATAAATAGAAATGATGTAGATAAATGTATCCAAAAGTAAATACCCAAAAGAAAAGATAAATCAAAAACATGAAAATTATCTTAAGGCTCGAGCTAGTAATGTCCACTATGATTCATATTGTCCTCTTGGAAACCTAAAAATAAGTTTATATACATATGGGGATCATACAAGAATACTCATTAGGAAAATAAAATTCTCTCTTGAAAATGTGAAAGAAATATAATAATACACCGATGAAGAAATAGAAAAACCAAAATCATCTAACCATGTTAACAATCCATCCCAACCTCACCAAAGTATTGTCACAAAATAATAGAAGCCAAGTATAATAATATATTAAGAATAATATCAATAAAAGGTAACTAACAATAATTTGGAACTAATTTTCCACTCTCATGCCCCAAATTCGCAAGTCTTGGAAAGTCCCATATATCCTGGATAACATATATCACTACACAATAACATGGTCACATCACATCTAGCCTAAAAACACATTGGACACTGCCCCACAACACATTCACACATCATCTTTCCTACAGGCACCTTGGCCATAAAACTAGAACCACTTCCAAAACCATAGTAGTGGGGTCTTTTCAACATGACGGACATCAACCTCATTCTCTATTCCTACCATGCATGCTGCCACCATAAGATACCCCACAATATGGAAATATCACATCTTTCCAAAAAACACTGGGTACACCACCCCATTCAACGATCATCCCAACTCACCTAAACAAACATGGTATATCCTCTAGAACACTAACAGATCTTCGACCATCATATCATATTCATATCTACTAACCTATAAAAGAATGATAGGATGATATGGTATCCAACGATACATCATCATCACCGAGATGTTGGGTAAACACTCCTCATGTGAGTATATTGGTGTCAGCATATAGTGTTCGATGTGAGTGGGGTGTATATAATAATCACAAGGAATTTTAATTAATATAAATAGAGACTCACACAAGCCCCACCTATAGGTACTCAACCAAAAAAGTACCAACTCACAACATCCCCACTTTCGTTACTACCTCTAAATTCATTACACCACACAAGAAGCCACAATCCCCAATTCACATTTCCAAACAATTCAATTTACTAACCCATTCATTTCATTATTAATCACCCAATAAATTTTAACATACAGCCCATCATTTATTTATTCATTAATTATTTCAATCCCATTAACAAAACTAAACCCCATCCATTTCAATCTTTTAAAATAATTATTCCATCACTATATAGGAATCTATTACCACACAACCACACATCACATGTAACTCATCGTCTCTATCAGACTATCTCCTCACTCCCCCCACCCCCCCCAAGCAAGGCCAAACAAACCACCACCTTGATTTCCCAAAATAATGACCATCCCAACAATACTTTTCTAACCCAAAACCATGGAAAAAAAAATTACCACCTTGCCACCCCAATAGAACAACCAAACAGTCACCACCTTCCCATCCCAAAACCATAGCCACATCCCTCCCATCAACCCCACATTGTATTAGAAACACATATCAATTCCCCAAAAACATGAAATCACATAAAATCACATCAATGACCACCATAAAGATTAAATAAGTGGGATTTTATCAGATTTCACTTAAATTTAGGGGTGTTATCACACAAGCCATGACAGAGGGGAAACCATTTTTTTATAAAAATATAACTGGTTAACCAATTTCAGTTTTCTTGGAGATATAATATTAATCAAAATAAAAAAAGTAGTTATAATAAATAACATGTAGTGAAAAAAAAATCCCTCAATGACCAGAATTTTTAACGGGCCATGAATCCCATATGATCCATCATATTACAATATTATCAAATCTATAAAAACATGAGAATAATTCCCCTTTCCACCCATCAAATACAATTATCTAATTATTTATCATTTATTATGAAATAAAAACAACATACCATTGATAAAAAAGAGTAAAAACCTTACACATGATACACAATAAATAGAAATGATGGATTACCTACCTCAAAAAACCATTCCAACTCAATGTGCTCTATAGGGAAAAGACAAAATTCCCACAAACCACAACCCAACCATGAGATCACATATCAACATACAAAACATTAAATAATTATAAAAACAAAACCCAAAACTTTTTACAAACCAAATTAACATCACCATAGTGAATTACAACGAGAATAATGATTGAAAAATACTAGGATATGGGAAACCACTCACCATGGATCGAAACTATAAACAATTAGAACTGATGAATCTGTGCAAGGAGAAGAGTGATGAATATCCTACACTTAGGAGCCTAGGATTATTATTTAATTATAGGGATATTATACATGTCCAATTGGAAAAAATATACTAAGAAAAAATTTAAAAGTTTGGAACCCATTGGTTTCATAGAGTCTAACAATTACAAGGTGTGTAATCATTGTATTTCTAGAAATTTACAGCTTTCACAAAAAATTCAGTCACCATGAAATTTATTTATTAAAAATTATTAATTTAGATTAAATGACATCTATTTTATTCAAAAATCAACCTTATCTAATCTAAATTACATTAATTCACCATCTGTACAAGCCGTGAAAAACCTTTACACATCATGTAAACATTACATGGTATGAATTACCCACTGTATCACCCTTGTAGCTCCAGCCTACATGGATAATCCTTAGGTTTCATCCAAAACACCACCAACAACCAAAATTGAAAATGTGATAGACCGGGAAGGAATGTAATGTTACAGATAGTCTATACATGAAATAAAACTACAATTTGACTTATTAGAAAAAATATCAAGAGCTCCCCATGGTGAAACACTAAATCAGATAAAACATTATTGAAATAGATCATTAATATGTATTTTAAAATCCCAAAAATATGAATATGAAATTTGATAAAGTTCCATCAAAACTAGATAACCACCTAGTTGAAACTCTATAACAATCCTGATGTATCAACGAGGTGTAGGGTCACGACCTATAATAAGAAAACATCCAAAAAATCCACAAAAATCTAGAATCCTTTAATACAACAGATTTCATTAACTATTTCATTGATTCATCAATGAATGTTATAATGGGATTCACATGCCTATATCCCTTATTAAAAAACCCAGTCATTAGAAAACACCATATGTAGTACATCCTCAGCAGAAAAGTAATATCTCATTTTCAAAAAAAAAACTATGACTATGGCTGGGGAATATAATCAATCCATGAAAAGAATGAAATTGTATGGTTGTGACTGTTGATAAAGAAAATACCCTGAAGTATGATATTTCTTCATCATTAGTCTACATCCCCGAAACACATCAAACAATTTGACCTAACCTTCAAATGGCTTTGATAAAATCAAGGGTTTGGGAAGCATATCCACATTCAATCCCAATGTTTGGACATAAGAGTGAGAAAAAAATAGTGAAAATATCTAGAATCAAACATTTTATAAACCAAGATATATGATAAAATGATCTTTCTTTGAAAAACTATTAGATCCTTTAGATTTAGATCCTCGATCACCTTAATCTCCCCATAGACAGGTCTTATGCCTCATTCTTGATGACCTAGACATATGTGAATTATCTTAGTCCCCTAATAATGAGCATCATCAAAGGGGTTCCCTTTATAAACACCACCTTCTATTGGATATGAATAAGACTAATTGATATGATGCTAAACATACATTGACAGGTCCTACTATCGACACTGCCTTGAGGGAAATTATTATTGTTGTTCTTGGATAGGATTCTACCCTCCAAAATGATATAAATTCCTCTCGGATGATAGGAACTACCACCAATAATGTCTATGTACTCCACATCCATAACATTGAACCAAATAAACCTTCTAGAAAATTAGAGATACCTTCTATAGAGAAATGAGATGATGATTTGTAAGGCTGCTTCCCTAAAGACTAGAATATCTATTTTCCTAACATCTATGGACCCCTATCTCACACCTTACTCCTCATAGGACATGGATGATCCTTCAATATGGGTGTTTCAGAAAACTAATTCACCCTCTCTATCACCTCATCTTTCTTATAGACCTCTAAATATGTGGGTAACATAAACGGAGAAACTGAAAAATGAAGGGAGGGATGTGACACCTCCTCCAAATAATGTGCTAAGGACACCTCATGTAGAAACAAGTAATTAGAAAATCACATAAGATCCTTAAGAATGATGTTTATCTACTGAACACTCTTACTACCACACTTGATAGACAGAAGCTCATGCCACATAACTACATTTTCCAACATTTATAAGAACTCAACCCTGATCTATTTCTATAAATCAGTGTATATCAATTTTTTATCCTCATAATCCCTAAGATACAATGTCCATAACCTACATGTATCTCCACACAAATAACTAACTTCCAGTGGATCCCAATACATGCATCGGGATTAAATATATATAAAAGAAATCTCTAACTCCTCGAACCAGTGCTCTGTCTCCAAATAAGAGATGCTGCCTGCATACATCTCAAATATCTAATGATGAAAAGCCCAGAATATCTTCATGCCCTGCTCCTACCATACATGAACGCCAAATCATATACCCCAATCCCCCACTAGGTACCACCCCCAATTTTGTATCACCAATATCATCACGAACCACTACTAAAGAGAAATTGGGGGATATAGTTTAGTTAGTCATTTATATCCTCCACATATTGGATGTTCGAAAAAAAGATTTCCTAGATCGTAGGCTGTTGGTACATAGTATTTGAATCGAGTGGGTGTGTATATATATACAAGAACACAATATATAATAACCTCACACACATTCTGACAATTATGAGTTCATACTAACATAATTGTAATGTTGCGATCACAAATAGTGTGTCACCTGTACCACTCTAGTGTTCCATACCACTAATGAAAAAAAATATCAATCATGCGTCACCTAAGGGCCACATCCTATGATCCATTTTCCATTACATTCATATATGTAAACATTCATTAATATAAGTTAATATTATAATAATTTATATTATTCAAGAAAATTATGTTCCACTGCTAAAAAACGGCTACCATGTATCTACCACATCAACCAGTACATTGAAAATCCATCAGGACTTAATAACCAATAACACCAAGAAAAATAATCAATGACACCAAGCCACAAAAAAATTCCCAGGACACCAAGAAAGAACAACAAAAAAGCCATGCATCCATAAGAAAAATAAAAATCATATGGAATGAATATCATGATTACTCTTTTAAATTAATTAATTTAAAAATTTAACCAATTTAAGTTTAATTCAACCAATCCTTCATAATAGGGTGTAACATAGGATATAAACAAAAAATATCAATAACATTTAAAACATCTTACATTTCACCCAAATACAATAAAATTTTTTAGTCAAATAAGTGTCTTTGATTTATATATTACATACTATTCATCCAATGGAAAGAAATGTATGATTATTTCATAGTTTAAAATAAAAAACGAAAGAAATTAAATCACCTACATTATTTCCAATTCCCCAAGGAATCACTTCATAAAAAACAAGTATCATCCACCACTATATTCGAAGGAACACCACCTGAGCCTATGAATAGTGAACCACAATTAATAATCACTTACAAATAGAGGTTTCTCTACCATAAAATCATTGAATGAATGATGAATGAGAAAAAGGGAGATAAAGGAGAATAATGTGATACCTCGATCCAAGGAACTTCACTCTGGATTATACATGGGTTTAGAATATCCAAAGTAAATGAAGAGAGGATGGAAGAAGAGATTATGTTTGGCCAAGTGTTGATATAGGGGAAAATCATTCTAAAAAAGGAGTTCGAGTTTTCTATTTGTAGAGAAATATTGCGTGGCCTTCAACATGATGTGGTGACCGATGGCCATGTTGTGGTGGCTCCTAGTCAATCATGAACCCAACTCTCCACATGAGATCCTTAAATCATGAGCATTCTAAAAAAAATTAAAAATCATTACTATTGGAGCCTCAACTTTCACCATGGTGTGGTGTAAGGACCCAAGATGTTTCACCTCAATACACCATGTAACAAATCGTGGTGATCTATTTTCTTAACTATTTCTCATATGAGAAACTTTGAGGCACCACATATGGCACTACATACACTTAATGGATTTTTTGAGATATCTTTTTACATGATGTGACCACCATACCGACACATCCAATTTTTTTTATTGAAAATATACTTCAACGGTTTTGGTGTACTATACCCCATAAAATGTACTCAAAATAGATAAACTCGCCCTCAACTCCAACTGAATGTCAAAACAACCAAAAGCCAATTTTTTTTTTCCAAAACTCAACTTTGAGCTTCCAGAATGCCGCCAAACTCCCTCACGAGACCCTAAGACCAAAAAAAGTTAATGTAATGAATGAAAACTCTTGATCCATTACAAGAGAATCCCAACACCAATATTTTTCCATGCTTCACCATTATAAATATTGAGTTCGGTAAAATATTTGAAATTTCCCCTTTCAGTTGTTTGAGTCTACACTTGAAAAATAAACATCACCATTAAGAAAATAGGAATATATGATAGATATTTGGTTCTATTAATTTTTTTTTTCATATTTACACCATGGATAAGAGGACTTGATGTAGGCCTTATACTCGGTTGAGCCCAATGAAATGGAGGACGAAGAGGAGACATGTAGTTTTGTGTGGGGAGTGTTTGATGGTTCTTCCATTATTTGGAATAACTATGGAATATTGAATGGGATACTCCATAGCCTTGTACTAGTATAATCAGATATGGATGAGGTATACATTGATTATACTAGAGTCTAGTCTATTGAGGGTGACTACACATTGGATGGGGCTCTGCGACAAGTTTTCGTATTTCTGTGGCATTGTTCAGGATGTTGTGCTATGATATTTTAACTAAAAAAATTCTTATAAATGATTAAATCCCATAAAATTATGTTAATATACCAACTGTATCTCTCAATCAATTACCTCCCAATAGATCATTTTAAAGTACTTTAAATCCCATCATTATTAGTTTCAACCTAATGCTTTGGGAGATTTATTATTGCTAATTACTCACTATTCTTGAGGTAATTGTGTCTCTGAAAAGGTGTAAATTCACGAATTAGAAGGTATTATAGTAAAATAATTTTGTTTATTCAATGAAATTTATTAATAATAAATCAAAATAAATTTCCTTTTTAATATCTATTTTTAATGGGATTTTAATTAAAAATACATTTGAGCACATATTGTGATGTGAGGAAATTCCTTATGTTTGTTTTGATTATAAAATGGATTTTCATCCATCTGAGCGATATTTAATCATTGTAAAATTTTATGTGAAATTTTGTAAGGGTGTTTTTGAATTGGAAATGGATTTTCATGAATGAAAGCTATAAATATATATTGTGAAAATATTTTATAAATGGTGAGCAATTTTTTTAAATGGGTTTTGAAACATATCACATTGGGAACCTTGGGCACATACGGAAATGGAAAATTTTACCATAGTGTGTGTGTGTGTTTCACCACTAGGGGTTGTTAATTTGATCTCATTTTGTGGTGAATAGCTAATGGGTATCTTGATATAGACATACTATAGAAGGAATCTATATATTTTTTATCCACATTATTACTTGTTTAGGATTATTTTTATATCTGAGTGATTGTTCCCCTAGGATAGAGCCTATATTTTATACATTTTCTGTTATATTTTTATACACATGATGTTATATTTCATGGTTTGTCTATCACTGGTTTATATTATGGTGTATCCATGGACAGTTTTGATTATGCTCACATGATTTCTTACATACATTTCATATTCCATAGTTTTGTGAATATGAATGAATTTTATAAAAAAACCAACTGGTGTTTTGAAGATTGGTTTTATCTTACTATAATTATTTATAAACTAGATTTTTTTATGTTAGAAATAAACAATTCATTATAGTAGATTTCTTATAATTTCTTTGGTGAAGTCCTACAATTCTTTGTTCTTAAACCCTATTTTTCTAATTTGGGTGTTTGTAATGTGTGTTTTTGAAATACATGGGTAAAAGTAAGGGTTTCATGTTGGTCACCATCAACCCTTGAGTTTTGTTTCCTTCTTTGTAATAATAGGATGGAGGTAATAGATTGTCACATGGATGCTAGATTTAATGTAACACCCCGAGATTCCACGATACGCTTCTCATTCAATAATGCAATAGCTTGCATTGTACGCAACTTCGAGTTCTAAAACACCGCGACTAATCAAAGTAGCCGTTATGAATAGTAATAACCACTTTTTAAAATTATAGAAATTTTATATTTCAAAATGGACTTCATTTTTGGATTCAGAATATCGAAATTAGCCTATGTTGAATTTTTGGTATTTTTCTGAGAACTTCTAATTTTTTATGAATAGTGAAAAATACTTTAAAACAACTTTTTTAATCAAAATAATTTATTGTTATAAATTATACTATTTATTGGTTTTAAGGTATAATTAGAATATATTTTTACCATTTTATCCAATGGTGGTCATTAGAATTAATTTAACATTGAAATTGGACATAAACAATTGCCAATCTTTTGATATAAATTGTTTCTTAAAAACACGCTATTTGTCGTAACAGCGGGAATTAATTATAAAATTAATTAATGAAACTTATATGTTTGGAATTTTTTAAAAAAGACATCATTTTTGAATTCGGAATATCAATTATAGCTTAGGGTGAAATTTTGGCCTTATTCTGAAAAACTTCAATTTTTGATGAATAGTGAAACCACTAAGTGGTAGTTAAATAACTGATTTTTCGTTTAAATGAAATATTACCACTTCTGTGATTTGATTTTCAAAAATCCGACATACATGGTTTTCATTAAGAAGTAAAATGTGGTTCAATGAGATAAAAATAATTTTTTGGTGAATAGTAACTTTTAAGTTCTTAATCGCGATTAGAGGTAATTAGTGTCGTTTAAGGTACAAATAATATTTTAATAATATGAGATGAGCATGACACTTGTCTTACTCCTATTAGATGAGTAATGGCCGAACAAGACAACCCATGGGTCAACTTGGGGACCCCATGGAGCCACTTTAGTTGGAAAATGACATTAATATATATTTATTTAATGTTAAAATTAAATTTACACAAACATGAGTTATTTTACTAAAATAGTTTTTAAGTGGGGATACACAAGTCCAAATTTTGACTATAAATATTCATTAGAAATCTAAAAAGATTTCCTACGTCATAGTATTTTTTTTATAATTTTTAGACATTAAATAAATTAAATTATTTATGACATCATTATGATGCAGCGATGACATCATTATTTAACGATTTAAATAAAATGAGAAGATAATGCAAAATCCAAGGCTTACACTTGTCCAAAGCCTATTGGATGAGGAGATTTCGAAAACTTATCACCTTAGCCTCGAAATATATAAGTGTGGGACCTTTAGAATCCGAAAAGCATTGTGAAATAATGTAACATTTCAATCTTTCCAAAAGTGCCCCTCCTCTCCACTTATAAAAGGCCCCCACCTATCCCACCTCGTTTACACTTTCAAGCCATTTGGCTCGGCCAAACTCTGCCCAAATACTCTCCCAACTTCCCCCTCTTACTCCTAGAAGCCTTACATTGGGCAGAACACTTCCCAAGGAAGCCTTTGGCTCAAATCAAAAAGAGTTACCCGATTTTGAGGTAATGTCTTTTCTAATGTTGTTTTGTTTTATTTTTCTTCTCCAACCCCCTAAACTCTTTTTATTCATTTCTTTTGTAAAAACACCAGTATCCTCAATATACTAGGATGTTGTTATAAGAAGGATTTGAGCTACACTTACACACACCTACATCTAATGGTTAAGGAACATACGGTTTCTGTGGATGGCGAATTTCTGCCTCACGAAACGATGATTGTTCAACACTCATATAACACCTTCAAAGGTGGCCATTAAGATGTAAATATTTTTATATATGATATATAAAATGTTTATGTTTTACTTATTCTTCTGTATTTCTCATTTATGGCATAATTTATGATTTCCATTATGGGTAAAACGCGATAATTTCATTTTAGGAAGTACGAACTACCGCCCCCTCAAAGTGATTTGAATCGTTAATGCCATATGTTGGATGTATAAAGGATGGAGTAAATGGTATTATACACTATTTTATACTGGAATTATATTATACATTTATATCATTATGATTTCGTTCCATTAAATATGAAATTGAAATGAATGTAGCGTTCATGCGTACGTACGGCTTACCGTCTCCATGAACGGTGCATTTCATTTCATACCTCTAAATGTTACGTAATATTATAAATGAATGTATATACTGGATATATAAGATATATATGAAATCTAAATCATGAATATAATTCTGGAGATAATGGATATTCTACCACATAATCAACTTGTAATTATAAGAAGTTTATTGTTGACTCAAGTACCAAAGATCGACAAAACGACCGTTATTAACTTAAATAATTACATAATGTTCATATCGTTGTAATAAGTGATATAATAAGGATAATGAAATTGAAAATGGTTCTTAATAAGGTATATATTAACTCTAGTTTATTATTCAGGAGGTTAAAGAACGGTTGAGTCAAGTCAGACACAAGGTAAGGGAATTTCTTAACCCAACTTCCATTCTTTGGGTTAATCTCCTACTTTCAAATTATGTCATGATATTATTATGTATTATTTTGTGTTTTTACTTTATTTATGTGTACATAAAGTGAATACACATAATAGATCTATTTTCTTTTAAAAATTATTTTTTAAGGACTTCATCTCAATCTCCTTTCATTGAGGCATATTTGGTTTTATACACAACTTTCCTTTATACGGTGTATAAACCCCTTTGACTTTTACGTTTATTCAAAAGGAATCTTTTTATACGAAGCGTTTTACTAAACGACAAAAAGGGAATGTTTTTCTTTCCGTACTTATGTGTCAGAAACGACTTCTCCGCCGCCGTGACCATTATTTGAGTTTCGGCTTCCTCTACAAGCCATCACCTTTTTTAATGAAAAATAAATACAATGTTTTAACTTTATTTTATTTTGGTATTGAAAATGGTTTTGAAAGAGTTTTTATTATATCAATTAGTTGTATTGATATCTTGTGATTGAAATGTGGAAATGTTATGTTTCCTTTATGCATGTTTTATGTGATACGATTATGTTATGGTTTATGATATGTTTAAACCTACTCATATGAGGAATGCAATGGACTTAATAAGTGACGGGTGGAGCCCGCTATAGCTCCTCGATGCATCGGCAGGTCTCATGAGACAAACTAGTGTCTTGGCACGAGGCCTTGATAAAATCTTATTTGTGGTCTTGGAATGAGGCCTTGACTACGTGGTTATGATAGTCTGGCATTATACATTCCATCATTATGAAAGTGGTTATTGATATTGCATGTGATTATTCGACCAGTAGAATATCCATGTGAAGAAGTGAATGGAATTATCTCATTTTACTTTTGCCATATTATGTTGATGTTCAAGTTTAAAAGGATTTTGTTTTAGTTATACATTGCCTTAAATTTTTATGTTTATTTATGAAAGCTTCCGCAATTTTGTTATCATTACTGAGCAACTGAGCTCACCCCTTTCAATGTTTTAATATTTTCCAGGATGTGAAGAAGTATTTTATGAATGACCTGTGGGGATAGTCAGAAGTGGAAATGAGTGTGGACTATGAAGACTTTGTTATTAGTTTTTCACTTTATGATGTAATGCAAGACTTATGAATGTTTCTAGTGTTTCCAAGGATACTAAACTAATCGGTCATTCGAGACTTGATCTTTTGTGATCATGCCAACGTTACGAAGTAATGCACCGACTCTGGGTAGCTGGGGTCGGGGCGTTACAGTTTGTATCAGAGGAAGTTTAGTACAAACCTTGGAAGCTAGATTTAGATAAACTCTGATTAGAGCACATAGACCAAAGATGAACTTTGAGGATTAGTATAGAAGAACTTCCTAGAATTTTGGTATTTTAGAGATTTTGTGAGTTTTCTGAGCAATACATCCCTTTCTGGATACGAGCAGGTAGAGGCAGCTCTGGCACAAATGTTCCTAGGGGTAAAACCCAAAAACACCTCTTTGAGCTAGACTCGAACGGGAACTGGTGCACGACAACGGGCCTTGCTGCACTCTTGGTTACGACACTCCCGGGGGATAAGCTTAGGATAACTCTCATTTTATTTACAAATCATTATAAAGGAATTATGAGTATATACTTCCTCAAAGAAAACATTTTTATGATTGTGGATTATATCCATAAATAGTTCAATTTATGTTAACTGTTTTATATGTATGGGATTATGTATTTTGATTCATAAACTGATCTAGTTTATGCCATTGTTTAGAAATGGCGCCTAGTGGAAGAAATGGAAATCGTATCAATGCACGCACTCCATGTAGGGATTGCCCTCCTGCTCAAGATAATTATAGTGGGGCTGGTGATGCAACCGGTGCCGATCAGCTAATCACCATACTGGGACAACTTACTCAGGTTATGAATAATAACCTTACCCGTATGGAGCACCCTGATCCACAGCGTGGAGGATCAATGTTAGATCGATTCATGAGGCAACAACCACCAACGTTCAATGAGAGTACAAATCCTTTAGTAGCCGAGCAATGGATAAATTCCCTAGAGAAAATATTTCAGGCTTTGGGGAGCAGTGAAAGTGAAAAAGTTATCATGGTAGTTTACCGCCTCACTGGAGATGCCGATCAATGGTTGTCACTAATTCAAAACACAAAGGAAGATGATGAATTAACAAACATGGAATGGAAGGAGTTCAAAGAGCTGTTCTTAGAAAAATACTTTTCTCGAGACCATCGAGCGGATATGGAAAGGCAATTTCTGAGTCTGAGGCAGAAGGAGGATGAGAATGTCGCAAAGTATGAGGCTACTTTACAAGGTTAGCAAGGTATGCTGCAGATTACATACGTAACCCAAGAAGTAAGACTGATCGTTTCTTTGATGGGTTAAAACCATTTCTCCGTCGAGCTTTAGTATCACAATCCTTATCTTCATACGAAGATATTGTCTCGTGTGCTATCAAGACAGAAAAGGAATTCTCTAAGTCTTATGACAACAAAGTAAAGCAAGAGAAGAAGAGAATGGTGGAACAAGAGACAGATAAAGGGAAAAAGGGAAAGAAGGATTTTCCATTATGTGATAATTGTGGGAAGAATCACCCTGGTACTTTCCTAAAAGGAATGGGAGTTTGTTATAAATGTGGAGAAAAGGGTAACCAGGCTCGTGATTGCAAGGGAAAGAAAGAGGCTGTCAAAGTTGAATGCTACAATTGTAGGGAAACAGGGCATTATGAAAATGAATGTCCTAAGCTTCAAAGAAACTTACCTCAGAAAAGGCCAAGGGATCAAGGCCAATCTTATAATGTGACTACAGTTGAAGCGGAATAATTAATGTATTGGTTCTTTTGGACTCAAGGATTATATTCTGGTTATAAGAATAATGTGATATATATATGGATTGTACTGCAGTACTTGTTGATTTCAGTAAGGTTTTAATATGATTAAGGTAATCATATTTTTAGTATGTGACAATAAGAGAAACTTTTCTTTGTTTGGGGAATCTGATGTTACAATTGATTTTGGAATTTAGAGACCTTTTAGAGAAAGTCTGGATGGAGGTATTTTGGATAACTATTAAGGTTGGAATGGATTAAGTTGAACCATGGATAGTATTGTTTAATGTTATAGAATTTCTGAAGATTATTTTTGGAATATTATAATACTATAGTTTTAGGAAAAAGGACAACCTACAGGGTGGGGAATAACCCGTCGCGTCGGACAAAGATACAGGAATCGAACCCACATCCATAGTGCGACAAGCCTTTATTTCCTACCACTAGCCTACAGGAAGTCCCTGGTTATTACAAAATAGTTTTACTAATCTAAATGGTATGTGTTAACATTTTGAACCTTATACAATTAGGATAAATAGAATATTTTTGAGTTCCGTTACCATTTGGAGTAAAAGTTGGTTTTGTGGTAAAAATTTATTAACGAATGAAAGTATACATAACAAGTATGTATATTCCCTTAAGTTCTTAGTAAATCTCCTAAATAAATTCCTCAACATTATAAAAGGTAACTTAAAACAAAAATGTTGTCGGTTAACTTTTCCAACTGGGGATTCAATGACCGTTTAACCAATCACAAATTTGTGATTTTCTTGTGGTTAAACTTTCTCCTAATCCTCTTTTCTATAACTCTCCATCAGACCTTGATGGTTTTTTTCTCATCCATATCCATATTTTCATATAATCCTAGAATGGGCTATATCGGGTGACCTTTGTACTTATCCTGCTTTCTATTAATGTTATATATTTATTAACCTTATTTCCGATGTGGGTTTTCCTCAAAGGTATTTTTTCTTTTCAACCTTTTAATTTCAAAGAAAAATTTAAAATTGCGAGGACGTAATTTATTGAAGGAGGGGAGAATGTAACACCCCGAGCTTCCACGATACGCTTCTCATTCAATAATGCAATAGCTTGTATTGTACGCAACTTCGAGTTCTAAAACACCGCGACTAATCAAAGTAGCCGTTATGAATAGTAATAACCACTTTTTAAAATTATAGAAATTTTATATTTCAAAATGGAATTCATTTTTGGATTCGGAATATCGAAATTAGCCTATGTTGAATTTTTGGTATTTTTCTGAGAACTTCTAATTTTTTATGAATAGTGAAAAATACTTTAAAACAACCTTTTTAATCAAAATAATTTATTGTGATAAATTATACTATTTAGTGTTTTTAAGGTATAATTAGAATATATTTTTACCATTTTATCCAATGGTGGTCATTAGAATTAATTTAACATTGAAATTGGACATAAACAATTGCCAATCTTTTGATATAAATTGTTTCTTAAAAACACGCTATTTGTCGTAACAGTGGGAATTAATTATAAAATAAATTAATGCAACTTATATGTTTGAAATTTTGTAAAATTGACATCATTTTTGAATTCAGAATATCAATTATAGCTTAGGGTGAAATTTTGGCCTTGTTCTGAAAAACTTCAATTTTTGATGAATAGTGAAACCGCTAAGTGGAAGTTAAATAACTGATTTTTCGTTTAAATGAAATATTACCACTTATGTGATTTGATTTTCAAAAATCCGACATACATGGTTGTCATTAAGAAGTAAAATGTGGTTCAATGAGATTAAAATAATTTTTTGGTGAATAGTAACTTTTAAGTTCTTAATCGCGATTAGAGGTAATTAGTGTAGTTTAAGGTACAAATAATGTTTTAATAATAAGAGATGAGCATGAAACTTGTCCTACTCCTATTGGATGAGTCATGGCCGACCAAGACAACCCATGGGTCAACTTGGGGACCCCATGGAGCCACTTTAGTTGGAAATGACATTAATATATATTTATTTAATGTTAAAAATAAATTGACACAAACATGAGTTATTTTACTAAAATAGTTTTTAAGTGGGGTTACACAAGTCCACATTTTGACTATAAATATTAATTAGAAATCTAAAAAGAGTTCCTACATCATAGTATTTTTTTTATAATTTTTAGACATTAAATAAATTAAATTATTTGTGACATCATTATGATGCAGCGATGACCTCATTATTTAACGATTTAAATAAAATAAAGAGATAATGCAAAATCCAAGGCTTACACTTGTCCAAAGCCTATTGGATGGGGAGATTTAGAAACCTTATCACCTTAGCCTAGAATTATATAAGTGTGGGACCTTTAGAATCCGAAAAGCATTGTGAAATAATGTAACATTTCAATCTTTCCAAAAGTGCCCCTCCTCTCCACTTATAAAAGGCACCCACCTCTCCCACCTAATTTACACTTTCAAGCCATTTGGCTCGGCCAAACTCTGCCCAAATACTCTCCCAACTTCCCCCTCTTACTCCTAGAAGCCTTACATTGGGCAGAACTCTTCCCAAGGAAGCCTTTGGCTCAATCAAAAAGAGTTACCCGATTTTGAGGTAATGTCTTTTCTAATGTTGTTTTGTTTTATTTTTCTTCTCCAACCCCCTAAACTCTTTTTATTCATTTCTTTTGTAACAACACCAGTATCATCAATATACTAGGATGTTGTTATAAGAAGTATTTGAGCTACACTTACACACACCTACATCTAATGGTTAAAGAACATACGGTTTCTGTGGATGGCGAATTTCTGCCTCACGAAAAGATGATTGTTCAACACTCATATAACACCTTCAAAGGTGGCCATTAAGATGTCACTATTTTTATATATGATATATATTATGTTTATGTTTTACTTATTCTTCTGTATTTCTCATTTATGGCAAACTTTATGATTTCCATTATGGGTAAAACGCGATAATTTCATTTTAGGAAGTGCGGACTACCGCCCCCTCAAAGTGATTTGAATCGTTAATGCCATACGTGGGATGTATAAAGGATGGAGTAAATGGTATTATACACTATGTTATACTGGAATTATATTATACATTTATATCATTATGATTTCATTCCATGAAATATGAAATGGAAATGAAAGTAGTGTTCATGCGTACGTACGGCTTACCGTCTCCATGAACGGTGCATTTCATTTTTTACCTCTAAATGTTACGTAATATTATAAATGAATGTATATACTGGATATATAAGATATATATGACATCTAAATCATGAATATAATTCTGGAGATAATGGATATTCTACCACATAAACAACTTGTAATTATAAGAAGTTTATTGTTGACTCAAGTACCAAAGATCGACAAAACGACCGTTATTAACTTAAATAATTACATAATGTTCATATCGTTGTAATAAGTGATATAATAAGGATAATGAAATTGAAAATGGGTCTTAATAAGGTATATATTAACTCTAGTTTATTATTCAGGAGGTTAAAGAATGTTTGAGTCAAGTCAGACACAAGGTAAGGGAATTTCTTAACCCAACTTCCATTCTTTGGGTTAATCTCCTACTTTCAAATTATGTCATGATATTATTATGTATTATTTTGTGTTTTTACTTTCTTTATGTGTACCTACAGTGAATACACATAATAGATCTATTTTCTTTTAAAAATGATTTTTTAAGGACTTCGTCTCAATCTCCTTTCATTGAGGCATATTTGGTTTTATACACAACTTTCCTTTATACGGTGTATAAACCCCTTTGACTTTTACGTTTATTCAAAAGGAATATTTTTATACGAAGCGTTTTACTAAACGACAAAAAGGGAATGTTTTTCTTTCCGTACTTATACGTCGGAAACGACTTCTCCGCCGCCGTGACCATTATTTGAGTTTCGGCTTCCTCTACAAGCCATCACCTTTTTTAATGAAAAATAAATACAATGTTTTAACTTTATTTTATTTTGGTATTGAAAAGGGTTTTGAAAGAGTTTTTATTATATAAATGTGTTGTATTGATATCTTGTGATTGAAATGTGGAAATGTTATGTTTCCTTTATGCATGTTTTATGTGATACGATTATGTTATGGTTTATGATATGTTTAAACCTACTCATATGAGGAATGAATTGGACTTAATAAGTGACGGGTGGAGCCCGCTATAGCTCCTCGATGCATCAGCAGGTCTCATGAGACAAACTAGTGTCTTGGCACTAGGCCTTGACAAAATCTTATTTGTGGTCTTGGCACGAGGCCTTGACTACGTGGTTATGATAGTCTGGAATTATGCATTCCATCATTATGAAAGTGGTTATTGATATTGCATTGATTATTCGACCAGTAGAATATCCATGTGAAGAAGTGAATGGAATTATCTCATTTTACTTTTTCCATATTATGTTGATGTTCAAGTTTAAAAGGCTTTTTTTTTAGTTATACATTGCCTTAAATTTTTAGGTTTATTTATGAAAGCTTCCGCAATATTGTTATCCTTACTGAGCATTTGAGCTCACCCCTTTCAATGTTTTAATATTTTCCAGGATGTGAAGAAGTATTTTATGAATGACCTACAGGGATAGTCAGAAGAGGATATGAGTGTGGACTATGAAGGCTTTGTTATTAGTTTTTAACGTTATGATGTAATGTAAGACTTATGAATGTATCTAGTGTTTTTCAAGGCTACTAAACTAATCGGTCTTTCGAGACTTGATCTTTTGTGATCAGGCCAATGTTACGAAGTAATGCACCGACTCTGGGTAGCTGGGGTCGGGGCGTTACATTTAATCTTTTATTTTTCAACTTTATAATTTAGTCGGTTGGCTTGATGTTGTATGTCTCATGGATTCTTATCTTTTTTTCTACTTTTTGCTATAATATTTGGACTTTTTTTGTTATACATGTGATTTTATGGTTGTTTTATTATACTCGCCTATTAGATATCCATATTTGGTTATGTGTTCTGACTTAAGTAGTTTAGTTCATTGAAAATTGATATTAGAGGGATTAACTAACAAGAAGAGATACAAGACAACCTGGGTTTGATTCTAGGAGTCTGGTAAATTGGATCTTGGAAATGTTAGTGCTCAAGGAGTATATTAAAAGTAGCTTATTGGTCACTACTTTATATTATTAGACTTGTGTTACTATGGAAAGTCTAGGTTTGTTTACTTTTATTAATGTTTCCCATTTTTTAGGGTTTGGTGTAATGAATTATGATCTAAATTGGCACATGTTTGTTTCCTTGGGATATAAGCTAGATTTGGGGTGTGATCCAAAAATGTGATCAAGTGGTTATGTTTTTCTAGATTTCTTGAAAAACAATTTCATTACTATGCACTTGGTTTTAAAACCATTAAAATGGATGTGGCATGCTTAACACATGGACTCCAACCTTGTTTCTAGGTCGATCATGACTCCACAACCATTTTATTCTATTTTTTATAACCCATGATTCCATGATTATATGAATGTATCTCACTAATAGTAAAGTAATCAATGTGGTTTTTGAGATATAATGATTTCAATAATTTGTTTGAATAAAAATTTTGGTATGATTTTGTTTTAAATGGATTACATAACATGTTTATTGATTGAAAAAAATCATTTAAATTATTTTTGTTTAAAAAGTAAATCTTTATTTCTTAACTTTGAAAAAATTCTCGATCTCTAGCACATATTTTTTGGAATTAGTCTTTTACTCATGGAATCCTAGAAAATGATTTAGTTTTAAAACTAGTTAATTATTTTTCATGAATTAATTTCCCACTCTTGAAGAATGTTTTAAATAATTTTTAAATGTTATGAAAATTATTTTTATTTTCGACATGTAAACTAGAAGGTTGAATTGTTTATGAAAGAGGAACGTAAAATTAAATTTAATACTCTAGAAATTAAGAAAAATTGTTTTTATAACTTGTTAAATGAATGAAATATTTTGGGTGTTTTAATGGTGGTTTCCATTAAAGAATTTTAAAAATAGAAAAAAAACTAAATTAGAGAATGGATCATATTTAATGATTTTGTTTGAAAGGTCAAAGGTTTCACTCTGTTATTGAGAATTTTTAAAATGTTCCACTTATGGATTTGATTATAATGAAATTAAAGATTTTTATTTATGGATGTAATTGTTTGTGAATCTTCTTTTCATGGGATTTTTAAAGGTTTTCAAAACAAATAGTTTTTTAAAGGGGGTTCTAATCCTTGAGAGGCTTTGATTTTAAATCTCTATGAAAGTGTTTTATTTCTTTTTTGACTTATATGTTTTTCCTAGAAATATATTATTTTAATGGCTTATAAGATGTGATCTAATTAACATGACCATATAGAGATACCCACTTGTGTGATTTTATTGGGAATTCCAGATATTTGGTTTTTTGGATAGTAGTTCCTTCCTAGAGAGTAGTCCTTTTTTCCTTGTCTCTTTTTTCTTCCCCAAACTCCGTATGGAGTAACAAATTTTATCTGTTCTATATAAGTGTTTTAGTTGGGAAAGGTTTTGAGATGAATATAAATGATATTATTAAGTTACCTAGTAATATAATCTCTTAGGTTTTATTGTGTAAATGGGTCTCTAAGGACGAGATTTCCTAGTTTTCTTATGTACTTAGGGAAGAGTTGAATCTCAGGTGTATCCTATGTTTTCTGTGATGATTTTTTCTAGTTTACACACATATGTTTTAGACTGGTTGTATTTTTTGGGATAGACTTTCATGGATATGATATTGATATCTTCCTTGGGATTCCCCGTTGAGGGTAGTGGTAATCACGATATTATTTTGTTTCAATGTTTCTTTTCACTTTGTGAATTTTGTTCTATGGAAAAAACATATGGCGGAATCTATTCCATGGGATTAGGCATAGTTCCCTAGACATGGTGAATTGTGGGTATGTTCATGGGTAATATGATTTAGTTTAATTACTTTTTGTATAAGATATCCATTAATGATATTTGATTGTCTATTAAAAAGTTGGTACTATCCGGTTGAGATTTCTAAACCTGAGTTACCGTAGATACATCTTCATGAAACAATAATAGAGCCTTCTAATTTCACATAGAGAAACATATTTATTGATACTGTCTATAGGTATTGTGAGACATGATGGATATAGTGGCTTGGCTTGTTCCTTTCCAAATATTACCATAGTGGTTAGACTCAATGATTGTTCAATGAATTCATGAGGATATTGCTTTTTCATAGGCAGGTTTTTTATATTGGTTGGTTTTTCCTAGTAAGAGAATGTTTTTTACCTTTTATAGGGTTGGAGATCTATGAGGTTTCCTTTAGTTGAAATTTGGATGCTCATTTTTATTTATTTATGCTCTCTTGTATCGATACAGCTTCTTTTTGTACCATCATTATTAATCTAATATAAATGATGAGGATGCCAATGTGAGGTATCTGTTTTATTTAGAGCCTCATGTTGGAATACACTAGAACATGTGACTCTTTTTAAAGGATGGAAGTTGGGTTAGATTCAACTCTAGTCTTAGTTTTTTATAATCCCATTTGGGTCTTTACCAATATAATTTGATGCTAAAGACATGAATTTGGGGTGTTCTTTTATGTTATAAGATGGGTTATGGATTAAAGATTTTTACAATTATACATTTTCTTATTGTACTGTTCATGGGATTTGAAATAACTTTTTTTCAGTGAAAAACAAGCTTAACAAGGAAATGTTTTTGGTTTTAAAATAATGCATTTGCGATTTTTTGTAAAATGAGATTGTTTTCATGACATGTTTTGGTATTAGTTGGTTTAATTTTGGGATTTGGAAATATTTTAAGTATTTTATTTTTAATCATGATCACATGCTTTTATAAAATACGGGTTTTTTTATTTTAATGGAATCCATTAATTTACACAAATAATTTATGGTATGTTTAGGCTAGTACCCTTAGTGAGTGTTTTTTAATAGAGAATTTTATTAAGAAACTATTTAATAAAAGAAGGTTTTTGATTTATTTTGAAACAAGGAATGGGGTTTTAATTTTATAACATGTCATGTTTTTTTTTTGAAATTAGTTTTAATTATTTTTAAATTAACCATGTTGACCAGGGACATGGGGTTTGAATTTGTAAAAAAATTTCATTTATTTTGAAATGAAGGAAGGTCCAATTTTAATGGTCCCATGGTTTTAAAAATAGGATTTTGGGAAAAAAATTTAGTGACACATGTTTTTCTCGTCCTTATTGAAGAGTTTTGGCTTATATTATTATATGGTAGTGATTATTTAGTTTCACCTTTGGATATATTTGGGACTCATGGTTTAGACCCGTGATCTTTGGATTGATGGCTATATTTGTAGGAACCATATTTTCTTAGAGAATATTGTGTGAAATAAATTTGAGAATGTTTCCTTGGTTATTTGTAGATATTTTGCGGTTTTATGGACAAAATACAATTTTTGGATTTGTGGCCACTGAGATTGGAGATGTTTTATGTCGATGAAGATTTGTTGTAGTGATTCTGGGGTTCTTCTTTGGTTTTCTGTTACATGCGGTGCTATTTTTCACACTTTTTAGTATAGACCATGAGATAGATTATAATGGTTTCTTTTGATGTTGGTTGGCCTAGGGTTAATTCACGGATCCATGGGTTGTAGTTTTGTTTTTGGTTAGGTTTTGAATGCGACCGGGTTGTGTTTCATCTCGAAGTTACAATGGGGCAGTGCATTGGGGAGTTGGATATAAACACCTTCATCTTCTAGTTGAAACCATTTGGTTAGTGACCTATTGTCTCATGTCTAGGTTTTTCATTCATTTTTATTCCCTTGTGTGGATTCCAAACTTTGTTGATCCCATTTTGGGATCCTTTGGGATATTTTTATGAGTACGTCTCTCCTTCTGGTTTTAAAACAATTGTGTGTTGTAGGCCTTTTCAAATCAAGTTTCATGAATTCCATTTTCATATTTTGGTAATGTAGTTTATTAGTGAATTTCTCTTGTTTGGGGTAATATTTTTCTTATTGTTACACCAATTTAGTTCATTTATAAATGGTGGAGAGATCAGTGCATTGTCTCCTTCCCACTTTAACCTATACTTTGACCAGAATATTTCTGGGGATAAAATGATTTTAGGGTGGGGATAATTGAGACAGCATATAGGTTTGGTTATGCTATATTTCTGATAATTAATTGTCTGTACATTGAGACGCTTTATTTCTTATATTATTTTAAGTTTCAAGGAATTTTTTAGTGGACTTATCCATGGAGGGTATCAGATGTACCGTGGAGTGGCCTCACTATAGTGTGGAAAAGTGGGTTGTGTCATAGTATGATGAAGGATGAATTTTTATACCTATAAAAATTTGGGCATGGATGTAGTGTAGGGAAATGGCTATTACATAAAATCCTTGAGAGAGTTATTTTGGATCTACATCCAATTTCAGAATAGTTTCACCATGGAGGAGTTGTTACGACATAGTAATTCTGCTCAGTTCAGCCCCATTATGTGTAGGTAGAGGCTACGATGTGGAGTAACATGAGAATTTTTTTTATGGTTCTTCCATTATGTTGGTATATATGACATGGTTGATAGTCAACATCAAAGGCTTGTCCTCAAAGAATAGGATCTTGGTGAGGTCTACACCATAGTTTTTGGAGGCTAGTAGGTCATGGGAGACTATGGGAGGGACAAGGTATCTAAAGAGTGGTCTAATGATTATATGGAATGGTTCATGAGACAATGTCAAGGTATTTAACTTTAAAATTTCCAATAAATGTCAAAATCCCCAAAAATTGAGTTTATATTCCAATATTCTCTCTCGAACCAAAGACACCCATGAGAGAATTTTTTAAGGCATATGAATCCCATCTTGATCGGATACAGCCCCATCACTTGGGAGGTCAATTATTGGTGATATTTCTCTATTATTGAGGTGGGTTTATCATTAAAAAGGTTATAATTCATGAATTACATGATGTTCTTATAAATTTTGTTGGGTTATGGTATAAAATCGATTGATGTGATATCAAAGTTTGTTTTATGATAAAGATCTATTTTTTTAATTTGGATTTTCATTAAAATTAAATTGAGTTCATTTTGTGATGAAATTAAATGAATTATGGTGGATTTTATTCTAAATGGGGTTTCATGTATGAGAGCGGTAATTCATTTTTGTGGAAATTTTATTGAAATTACATAAGGGAGGTTTTGAAAAAGAAAAGGATATTCAAGAATGAAAGAATAAATGATTTTCTGTGAAAATGTTTTATAAATTGGTATCAAGGATTTTAAATGGTGTTTGAATCATTGTAAATTGGGAACCTTGGGTGCATCGGGATATGGACACATCACCTTAGTGTGTGCGCTTCACTAATGGGGGTTTTCTATAGGTTCTCATTACGTAGTGACTAGCTAATGAGTAGTTTGATATTGAAAGACTTCGGTGGGATTCAATATCATTTGGATCCACATCATTCAAGTTTTAGACTTGTTTTTTTGTATGAGTGCTTATTTCACAAATCCAGAACCCAAATGTTTATCTTTTCCATTTATACTTGGTTTTACACATGATGGTAAATTTCTTGGTTTTATTATCACTAGTATATCTTATTGGTGTATCCATGGATGGTTTTGATTATTCTAACCTAATTTGTTATATAATTTTCATTTTTTATATGCGTATAAGAATAGCTTCTGTGATAAAAAACTAAAGGTTGTTTTAAAGAATGGTTCTTCATACAAAAATGATATATAAATTGGATTTGTTTAAATGATAGAGATAATTTTTTCAAGTTATTCTATATTGTATATTTTTTTTTGTGAAATCATTCTTGGATTTGTTCTCACTCATTACCTTTTCCTTTTTCTGTTGTAAATGTGGTCTTATAGGACACATTTAAAGGGAAGGGTACCATACAGTTTAGAAGCTTTTCTTGATTATTGTAACCTTATTTGTGAGAAGGATTGGAGTTGATTGATGGTGACAAGAGGACCCAATTTTGTCTTTTATTGTATAACTTAATGTTTTATTTTCAATGTGTTTATGTTTTACATGTCAGATATTTTTTTTTCTATCATGTGGTACTATGTTGTTTCGACCTATTTTGGTTATACATGAGACTTTTTTGGTTGTTTAATGATAACCACCTTCTGGAAGGCCATATTCAGGGATGTTTTTTGATTGACCCAAGATAGGTCATTACAGAAGTCATACCTCAATCTAAGGTACTTCGATTTAGATGGACCAAGTTGTTATAATCTCTAAAGGAAATTAAGAGAGGATGGGGGAAGGGCCTGAGGTCTGCCAAGGTTCAATGGAAGGGAAAGGAATTTTAACCAACGGAGCTAAGATCCCTAATTTGTAGTGAAATATCATGTAACCTTCACCATGATATGGTGACCTCTGAACATGCCATGGTTTCATCAAGTAAAACGTGTACTTGAATCTTTCCATATGATCCCCAAATGTCATGAATTTTCAAAACAACCTAAAAATCATTTTGACTGGAACCACGCCATTCAACATGGAGTTTTGTAAAGATACATCATGTTGTACCTCATGAAATCATGTACCACGATGTGGTGAGATTTTTTCTTCGTCGTTTCTCATATTAGAACCAATTAAAAATCATGTTGGGAATCACGTTGAGATGGATAATTTTTAATGATTCTATTTAGCACTAGGTGACCACTATACCAACACTCCAGCCAAAATTGATTGACAAGAAATTTCCTTGGAAGTGGTGCACTAATAACCACACCACCCACTCCAATTCTCTAGACACACCCTTAATCCTGAAAACGACAAAATAACCACCACCACACCCATTACCATGACATGACATACCTATAAATGGACAGAACTCATCATTGCTGTTCCAAAATTCCACCTAACCCTCTCATGAGACAGAAATTCAAAAAATATTAAAAGGGATTAAATGGAAATGTTCAATCTATTATATGATAATCCTATCATCATTGTAGTCCCATGTTGTCAGCAGTGTGAATACTGGGGTAGCCTAACATTCGATATTTCTCTATTCAATTGTTTGATTCCGCACTTGAAAAAATAACTCCACCACTGCTATCATGTAAATCATGAATATTTTTTATTTAATGAATAGTAAACAACCCAATTTTGTGTTTATAAATATGTATTGGCAATAATTTATAATAAAATTTTCAACAAACATAAATGTAGAGACATGAAGAAAGAAACAAATTGAGAAACAGAATTCAAAATAATTATTTATATTGTTAGTGAAGCAACAAACCGATGAAAAAAATGATAATGATGAGGTGGATACTATTTCTAATACATTTTAAATTTTTTAGAACAATACTCATAATTTTTCTAAAATTATTCTCAAATATTATTTTTAGGGAGAATTACTACATTTATTTTAAAACATAATTTAATCTTCACTAAATTATAAATGGGTTAGAGGAAAAAACTATCACACATTATGCACATGCATTTGGGGTTCATTAATATTGGATAATTATTTTAATATACCCATTGACTTGAATATAGTCTTGTAATCGAAAAAGTTAATGAAAATAGAATAGGGTTGGTGATGCATCTAAAAAGAGTTGAGTAGGGATCAAAATGATCATAAACAACTATAAACCAATTATTTATTGTTACAATATCATTAATTAATCATTAAACTATTTGATTTCATAGTTTTAAAAACTTCTATTAAAATTATGATATATATTCTTACAAAAATAGGTAATTAAATTCTCATATCATATATTAAAATAGGAATTTTATAAAAAATCAAAAAAATTATTTTAGATTCAAATTATTAACAGTAAAATGATATAATGATATAAAAATAATAAAACAGTGATAAATAATTATTTTAATTATTTTAAAAAATAATTATTAATTAAACATCTATTATCTAATATTTATTCTACTATATATATTAAACATAGTTTGTATAATTAAAATGTTTCGTCCTGGTATGCCTTTTTCGTCCACAAGTTCACTTTTTTACCTCTCCCCCATCCCCAAATTTTTTTCCCATGTATCCTTCCTCTCCGATTATCTACCCCATAATCTATGCTTGCACGCCAACCTCACCACCTCCGCCTCCCTACCTTGAGCTCCCTGGATTCCCTAATTCCTGCATATACCTCTATACTCATGTTTCCTTCCCAATCCTTCATCTTTTTTCACCTCATCTCCCTCCCGCAACACTCTTCTTATATTCATATTCTATATCATAGGGTATCTATCAGATACACTCCTCTATTGATTCATTACTTTAACGATCTCTCAGACACTCATCAATAATGTTGAAACTGGTATCTTCCTCACATAAATTTTGTATAGTACATTTTACTGTTAACAATCACTCATCCATCACTAAATCTTCCATACTATTTTCATTTTTTTCTTCATTGATTTCAGATGAATTGAATAATATGGTTATTTTATGTTCAATTTACTACCTTTTGTAATTTCATTTCCTCATTAAATTTATTTACTTCTATTCTCAAGTTTCATCGCTAAACTATAGACTACTTTTCCATTTCATCCATTATGTTTCAGTGACAATCATGTTCTAAAAAATCATGACTTATTCATGCATTACATGTATCAATTTCAAAAAACTATTGATCATGATCCACTAATCATTCAAATTTTTTAAGCATGTTTGTTTTATTTTATTTCTAATTTGAATTTATTGTTTAATTTGTTTAAATTTGATCCCTTTAAAATCATTGTGTTATAATGCTTCATTTATCATGGGGAATTTGTTTTTTTATTTTTTTCTCTAATATGTGCATAATTTACTTCAATTTATATATATATACTTCTTAAATATTGTATTCAATTTCATGTGATTATTCATATTTCAAAAATCCATACCATTTACAAGGTCAATTAGTGGACACTAATGATGACATGGTAAATAGTGACATGGTTAATCAATATTCAACAATCACTGTCCACAATACTACCATAAAATGGGGAATGGGAAGTACATCATTTTATCAGCGCCAAGCCGAAAGCACTGATAAAGGGTTGACCTTTTTAAGCGCTGGCTAAAAGCGCTAAAAATTTATCCTTTTTTCAGTGCAAAGAAAATCACTGATAACGGTGTACCTTTTGTCAATGATTTTCTTTGCACTGATAAAGGGGTCATTTATCAATGCTATTTTTAGCGTTGATAATAGATTTTAATAAAAAATATTATTAATTTATATAAAATTATTATGTTTAAATTCATATAATTTATATATATGTACACATTAAATAAATCATTCTTGTAATTAATATGTATATTTTAATAATTTAAATATATATATATTGTTTTTAAAAAATTATTTCTATGATTATAATTATATATTTATATATATATATATTTAAACAATTATAAGATTCTAATAAATTTCATTAAATTATATAAATATTTATTACATTTATTAGATTTATTATACATTCATTAGACTTATATTTATAAGATTTATTATATTTTTAATTAGATTTATAAGAATTATTGGATTTTTAGATTTATTAGATTTACTATATTTATTATGTTTGTTATACTTGTTATATTTAATATATTTATTTGATTTATATTTAATATATATAAATGATTTTTAAATATATATATATATATATATATAATTATAATTATCAAATATATATGTGCTTCTAGTAAATTTGGTCCAAAAATATATTGATCATGCATGCATATATCTTATGTGTCATCATGGATGTTCATTTATACGTTACACCCTTCTTATTATTCATGTTTCCCATATATGCGACAAATCATTTTTTATTACGTACATATATGAGTAATTCATGTAACCCATGTGGATATTATTTTCAAAAAAATACTTGAAAAATTACATTAAATATTTTTAAATAATACATATATTTAATATATTTATAATTATTAAATTTTAATTATATATAAATACTTTCTAAATATATGTATTTGTAATTATAATTTTAACTATATATATATTTAAATATTTATAAAATGACCAAAAATACATATATTATAATTTTATAAATATATATAAATATATTTAAAATTATATACAAATATTTATAAATATATTTATTTATAGTTAATTATAACTATAAATAAATAAGGATATATATTATAAAATTATAATAAATTTATTTATTATACTACTTATTTTATTTTAAATATATAATTAAATAAATATATTTTTAAATATGTCCAAATATTTATAAATAAATACAAATAGTTATAATTATAATTCATAGATAAATATATAGATATACTTAAATAATAAAAAATTATAATAAGTATATTAATTATACATATTTATATATAAATATTTATAAATAAATACAAGTAGTTATAATTATTCTATAAATAAATGTAGATATATTAAAATAATTAAAAAAATATAATAAATATTAATTTTTATATTTATAAAATTATAAATAGATTTGATATAATTTTATAATTATATATATATATATATATATTTAAATTACAACACAAAAGAAATATATTTTTAATATAATTTTTAATTATAAATAAATAAATAATTTTTTTTATTTATAAATATAAATAAATAAATGTTCATTTAAATAATTCTTAATTTTAAAAAAATATATTTATTATTTTTATATATAATGTTATATATAATTAAATAAATATATTTATAAATACATACAAATACTGATTAATAAATACAAATTTATATATATATATATATAAATTATTGCAGACATATATTTATAATAAATATTAGAAATATATGTAATTACAAATATAAATAATATATTTATTTTAAATTTATAATTATAAATAAATTTATAAATATAAAGAAACATTTATTTATTTATAGTTATTATTATAAATAAATAAATATATATGTATTTATTATACATGTAATTTTATAAATGTATATCAAAATATAAATATTTTTTTTCATTTTAGTTTTATCAGCGTTTTTGTGCTAACAAAGATTGTCCTTTATCAGGGCTAGAAAAGAACTGATAAAACATGTCTTTATGAGCGCTATGATTTTTGCGTTGATAAAGTAACATTTTATCATCACTTTTTGAGTGTTGATAAAGACCTATCTTTAGCAACACTAAAAAAGCGTTTATAAAAGTATGTTTTATCAATGCTTTCTAATTTAGCATAGATAAAACATACCATTATTAGGGATTTTTAACTAGAGATGATAAATTCTTCTCTAGGTTTTATAAGTGAACCCTAACCGTCTCCTCCATCCATTGCAACACTCATGCTCTCGCAGAAGCCTTACCCTCCTGTCGCTGCCTCCCCCTCGTCCTCCTCCTCCTCAGGTGCCTCCTTCTCATCCTCTACCACCACCATCAAGTCCTCCTACATAGTTGTGAAGCTCTCCTTCTTCATCTCTACCACATTATCATCCTCTTCGACTGCTGAATCCTCCACCTCTTCCACCGCCACCGCAAAGCCCTCCTCCACCAGAGTGAACCTCCTCCTCCCCTGTCACTAAATCTGACTGTCACTAAGCCCTCCACCAGTGTTCATTATAACTCGATTGGGTATTTACACAAAAATAAATATATTACATGGATCTTTTGTTTTTTAGTTTTGATCCGTCATGTATGATGGGATTATTTGGGAGATTTAAATCTTTGAGTTTCGGAACATTAGGTCTTATAATGGAGGTCTTCATTATTATTTAGTTTTTATCCATTGAAGGATGCATGTTTTAGCTTGGTTTATTCATCTTCCAAGTACAATTTTCAATTAATTTGTTTCATTTTGTATTTAAAAGTGTTATTATTCTTTTTAAATTATTTTTTTCTGAAATTATGAATTTATTTTATATCTCTGTGATGATTTAAACAACTTTATTATGTTTTTCTAATTAAATAAATGGGTTCCCTAATAAATTTCATTTTTCCATGTTTGAAATGGAATTTTTTCATGTATTTGATTTTGTGAAATGACCATGAGGATTTTTGTAATAGTACAAATGTTGTGTTGTATTATAATATAGTTTTTCTATTCAACAAATTAAACCAATGTTTTGATGTTGAAGTGGTTTTAGAGTGTTGTTTTGATATTAAAATGATTTTAAAAGGTGGTAGTTTTATAAATTTCAGATGTTTATTTGAAATGAGAATTTGTTTTACCCCTTGTGATAAATTCCTTAATGGATTCATTAATTTTTTTTTGATGGAAATGGTTTGATTTGGTTCTTGGTTGTGATTTTAATGCATGAGACTGATTTATTTAAGGGAAGCTTTAAAATGATTTTTATATAATATGTGATTCTCATACAGTAGGTCCACATACATAATGTTTGGAAAATCCTACTTTTTTTACTACATTATTATATTTCTAACCATGATGTAAAGTGTATATGTATAGATACATAGAGAAGAGATATAATGGTTGTATATAATAGAGATAAATATGTTGTAATAAATCCATTATTAAATACACATAGATAAAAATGTTTTTGTTTTGATAATATGAAATATTAACATATTTGTGATGAATTTATGGGTGTAACAACATATTATATTGATAAATATTGATTAATAGAAAAAAATAATTATTTTTAAAACCTTGGATATTTCTATTACAATTTTAAAAGATGAAGTGATTTTGTTTTCAAGTATATAAAATCAAAATTTCAAGGTTTGTTTTGTTAAATTAGATAATGGAAGCTATAATCATGTAATGAATTCTTCTTATAAACATCAGAAATATATTTGAAAAATTGTATCATTAAAGACTATTTTTACAAGTTTTGTGTTGTCTTTTTTAATTTTTTTGTTTGAAATGTGCTCTGAAAAAAATAAATGATGTTGATAATATTATCAATGGAATGATGTATGTGAAATTAATTTCCAATTTGAATTTAAAATTTTTATAAAAGGATTGAAAAGGTCTACTTAAATGTAATAAATATATTCCGAGTTAGTAATTACATAATATTGATTTACACTTGTTGTATTCTTGATAATTATAAATACATAAAAGAAATCTTCATATGTTATGGGTAATAAGTTCATAATTTTCATTTTTTTTATTTCTAATTATTAATTAGAGAATATGTATACAATTTTAAATTGTTTAAAACCATTTTATAACATCCAACAAATTTTTCACAAACAATAAATCAACATCACTATTTTATGGGATTTTAAAATTTTATATAAGATTAAAATATGTATGAAATGATTGTACATATTTCATTGTTGATATGATTGCGGACTTTATGAGAGAAGTTAAATATTTTAGGATTATTGTATTCTGATAATTTCATTTCCTTATTTATATCCAAATATTATGCTAGGATTTTTGGAGTATTGTTTTTTTGAAATATAGGATGTATTTAATCTGTATTTTCATTTGGAGAATATTTTCCTCTATTCCATTTGTATGAGTATTATAGACTAGTAAAATTAACATATCAAACCACTCATTCTGGAAAATTTGTATAGAATATAGATATCATGATTTGAAAAGTTCACATGGATTCGTCTTATGAATATAAACATTTCATAAGCAGAACAATTATTTCACAGATTTAAAAAAATTATTTTTATGTTTTTCTAAAATGATATTTTTTTATATAAGTATTGATTTTGGAATTTTATATTTTTTAGTGAAATTAATTTAAGTTGGCCTCAAGTTTTTATTGATAATCCCACACCAACTTCATGTACTAGAAGCGAGTCACTGAAACTACATTAGAAAAAGTAGGTTCATAATGAAATTCTTATGAATATCAATTTATCCAAATGTTGAAGAAAGAATTTCCTTTATCACTACAATGAGTCACAGTAGTCTATCTCAATCACTCACAAATCATAATACATTGAAGAAAAAAGAGGAGATAATAGAATAATGTAATGACAAAAATTAATGATTTTCGTGGATTAGAATTTGAGGCCTACATCAATGGGAGAAGTGATCCACCCATTCATTTTCTCAAAAATACAAAGGAATTTTACAGTCACTATGACTTGATAGACTTTTATGTTAATAATCTAAATGATCATATAACACATCAGTATGTGTTCCAACCCACCTTTTATATATGGTTTTAACCGATCAATCAGTTGCATTGAGCTCCAATTCCATAATGGTCTACATTTTGGGATTGGTGACTATTGATTCATTATAGTAATCCCCATCTTGACAGCATGCATCTGTAAATCAAATATATCACCACCTTTCAACCATATAACTTTGTTATTGATCCTCTATCTATATATTTCACGACCTGATTGAAAAAATACCATTAAAATATATATATTTTAGTCAATCTACCAAACTTCTAAAGTCACTTTCTACTACTTCCTTTATCTGACCAGTACTATCTTCTAAAGTCTCACTTTCAGTCAACCGAATCTGGGGCTTGAAAAGGATTCCCAATACCAACTATATCATACATTTCAAATATATGTTTTGTTATAGTTTATAAAATTGGTTTTAAATCATTTTTAAATTTAAATATAAGGAATAATCATTGAAAGGAAATTAGTTAGAAAACCAAAAACACATTGATATGTTTAGAGAATTGTTATCATATAGAATGATTCAAATCTTATTCAATTATTTTTTGACATGTAAAATTCACATTATACATTTATTTAAAAAATAATATCCTATGTGTAGAAGATTTAAATATAACATGTTTTTGGTTATTAATATAGTTCGTGATTGTTTCATTGATGAATGAAATAAGTTTTATTATTGTATTTAATCATAATTAATTTAATTTTGTTTTGTATTAATTTTTATTACCTATTAAAAACATTTTATTCAAAAATATTTAGATAATTTACTCATTACCTAGACATTTTATAATCAATTGTTTTCTAATCTTATGTTAGAAGTAGTTTTTTAATTTTTTTAACTATTTTGGTCATGATATAACAAATATTTTTTTCCTGAAGAGATAAATGGTGCATTGGTAATTATATTTTTTATCAATTAGTAAGGAAACCATGATGTTATGAAACTATATATATGTTTTGTGGAGTGTGTAAATAGATATTGAAGTAGCTGTTTATATAAATAGAGATGGGCTATATATGATGAGAAACTTCTTAGAGACATATTATATATAATGTTTTCTCCTGATTAGATTTCACTAGCAGAGAAATTGTTTTTCATGTTGGTTTTTTTCATTTTTACATTGGTTATATGTCACTATTATTAAAGGATACATTTAAAATTAAACAATAAATTGTTTTCTTATATCGGTTATTTTTTAACCGATGTAATAAAAATTAGATGGGTTTTTTATGCAAATTATTAAATAACAGTCGTAAAAAACAAATGTAGTGAAGGTTTTTTCTCATTTAATATAAAATAAACAATGTAAAATATAGTTTTTCACATTGGTTATTTAATAACCAATGTGAAAAACCAAAGTGATGAAGTCTTTTTCTGTCAATTATTTTATAACTAATGTTAAAAATGATAAGTAGATGGTTTATAACATCGGTTATTAAATAACCAATGTGAAAATAAATTATTATTATTTTTCCTTTTTTTTAACATTCATGTCCATATCTGAACAAAATGGAAATAAGAAGAATCTGTATATGTAGTTGTATAATAAGTAGTAATACATTTACAATTACAAAATTCAAAATTATAATATTAGGTAAAAACTATATAAAATAAATCAATGGTAAAATGGTTTTTCCATTCCACTTGTATGTGTGTGAGCTCTTATAGACTATAAGGGAGATAGTCAAAAATAAAACCTTCAAATTAAATTAATTGAATTTTACATGTATTATGAAAAAAACAAATGAAATATTAAATAATACTCTATAAAGAAATCTCACCTTACTGAATATTATAATTATTCCACATGAAATAATTTCATTCAATAACAGAAGACATAATATCCACATTATTTTTTTCCTTTTTTCTATTACGAAAATCCTATATAAATGATTTTTTCAATTCAAAATAACATTTTTATGTTATATATCTAAAATGTACTAATTATAAATGAAAATGCACCTTTACGTTTATATATTTGATCTTTGTGCACTTTTTCATTGCGGTCTCTCAAAAAATTTCATCCCTTGTTATAAAATATTAAAAATGAAATAAATATAAAATTAATTATAATATAAAAGTTTTTTTGGAAATTAAAACTTCCTTTTCCAATACATCCTTCAAATTTGGCCACACTTCATCATGGAGATCCTATAACCAGTAAATTGTTTCTCCCTTGGAACAAAAATGCCTAACATCCAATGTTGAGTGATATAAAACAAACTTTAATGTTATTGGTCCCTTAAAATTTATTTAAAATTTATGACATAAATGTTTTTTACTCTTTATGATATGGAAACATCAAGAATTGAAAAATTATATCCATTTGACTCCTTTCAGCAATATAAACTATTCTTTCTTCTTGAGTCATTGTACTCACTATAGGTGAAATGAATTGTAGATCCAAAAATCCATAAACATATTGCTTATCACTCTCCTTAAAAATTGTATAATTCTACCTAATACAATAAAAAATAAATAACCTCTAGAGGTGGTCTTTTAGAAGCGATTTACAAAAATAGCATCTATACCTTTTTTTAAAGGGTTTAGCGGTGGTTTATTAAAAACCACCGCAAAACCCCCTTTTGAGTGGTGACATTTCCCTCCACCACCCAACCCTAAAACCCCTTCTCCCCATGATCCCTACAATTCCACCTTATCCCCTGACCCTGGAAAGCTCCAAACCCTAGATCAGCTCCCCACCCATGATGATGATGACCTCGCCGCCAATATGCACACCACACTACCCATCAGCGGGCCTCACCGCTCATTGCAACCGACCCCTTGAATCCCTATCTCAGCTCCCCACTATCGGTATTGACCCATTATTCCATTGGATCCCTTGCACCACCCCTCAGCGCACCTCACCACCGCTGACTGCCTTTTCCATCCATACACACAAGTTTGTATACCATTACAGTGCGGTTGTTGTATGATTTTTGGTTGGTTTCATTAAAGATGGTTGAATCTTATGCAATTTTTTTCAATATTTATTTTTGTGGTTTTTTCTTCCATTTATAGGTTCCCATTCTGATCTGGATTCATGTGGTTTCAATAATGGTCATCTATGATAATAATCTTAATTTACATCCCAATTGTAGAAGATTTTGTAGCATGTTTTTTTTCGTTATTTTTCTAAGCAGCACGTTTCATCCTCGGATGGAAGGTCAGATAGAGTGAATGACCAAAATTCTAATGTATGCATTGAAGATGTTTATTATTGAATTTATAGATTCTTGGGTGAATCATTTTCCTTTGGTTGAGTTTTACTATGTTAATAAATATTTATTAACCATCAGTAAAAGTCCAATTAAAGAATCATATGAGTGTTCTAAGATTTCTCTATTTTGTCTGAATGAGGTTAGAGAGTTAGTTAATATTAGACCAAATTTGGTGAAGAGAATGATAAAGAAGGTGTATCTATTCTATGAGCGAATAAAATATGCTCCAGACCATCATGCGATGGACCCGAGAGTAGAGTTGTTTATGCGAGATGGGTTTGAATGAGTGAACTGTAATTCAATTCTCCTTTTATGAATTCTGAAAAAATAAACCTAATTTACCTATTAGAGTGAGAAAAATTACCCTTTAACTCACACACACTATGGAAAAAAATAGAAAAAGACACTTGATATACATGTGTCACCACCCAAATTGATAATTTAACCCTTGGCATGATCCCTAATCACTGAAGCATATATGATCCACTAGAATCACCATGATTGAAGAAATGAGAGGGGTATATCTTTATCTTGAATTATAACATTGACATCACATTCATAACCTAAAATATCTCATTATTATCTTGAAATTTAAAAAAATATGAATTATCCTTTTCCTGTTTTTAGATTATATCTTAATAATTATATAGTACTCTCACTCTTAAATGTTAATCCCCACTCCAAAATCTTAAATTCATACTTTATGATCAATGATGCATCTTTATTATATTATGTTTTTTAATCTTACACTATCGTAAATGTTTGGTCATTTTAGATTACATGTACTTATATCATGACATGGGATCGACTCTCATGAATCCATCAAGGTCAATTTCAAATTCACATGTGCCATATGCTCTCTTACTAGTAACACCCTAAAAAGTGTTTATAAATGGATTCTTCAAAAATCCCTTTCTACATTCCATAATAGCATCCAATTCAAACCATGCATTCTAATCAATTTCCATTTCTATAGTATGACTTCACTACCATGTCGTGACAAACCACAGTAGAACCAAGAGAATCAAAGAAGACAACCCAACCTCTATATTTCAAAGAAGACATGGATTTTTCATATCCCTGTTATTCCACTTATACCTACACACCAATGGGTCAAATAATACATTGTATACATACTTATCTACTTAGATACTAAAAGGAAAACATCACAGCGCTAACTATAATTTCATTCAGATAGAGGTCCACATTATGTTTCAACCCTCATAATTGTTCCATGATCCACCCCATATTATTAAAATTTAATCACACACAGTGTCACAACATGTTTCTACCCATAACACATCACCCCAATACCCCACATGTTCTAAAATTCTCAACCCCAGACCATACCCAACTCTTTGAATCCTAATTCGAGGCCACTAATTTGTGGTAAGATTTTGTTTCCATTTCATATTCTTTACTTATATTCAATTTTTATATGATTTATCAATACCATACCAAAGTGATATCAATGTTATGGCATCATCAATTTTCGCATCTGTTTTGGTAGAGGAAGGAATACAAAAAACAATAGGGAATGGATCCCCGTTCTCGCCTTGTTTTATGGATCTTTGTAATTTTCATGCTTTGGTTTTCTAGTAGGTGATTTACCAAATTTATTTATATAAGAATAACTTATGTAACATATTTATATATTTTTCAACTAGTATATATGATACTTTTTCCCTATTTATTATTAACTATGTATTTTATTTTTTTTTAATATTGTTTTGGCACACTATGATATACATGGATAAAAGTTGTTTCACATTACCAAGGAACACTCCTCAGTATGTTAACGATTTGAAGGAGTTTTTAGATTTTTCAATTTCAAATCGATCTGTTAAAGGTTGAATAATATTTCTATATCCTAAATGTAAATTAATAAGATGGTTGAAGAGAGATGATGTTTTTGAACATTTAATACTGATGCAATTCCATGGTCAATATTTCTTTTGGATTTGGCATGAAGAATCGAATGTTACAGAAAGGTCGAGCACTAATGTTAATCCACAAAATGAGCTCCCAACGTCATTGAAAATAAAAAATGAAATGAAAAACCTCATAAATGATGCATTAAAAACTGCGAGACACCAATATCAACATCAAAACATAACAAAACAACTAGAAGAGGGTGCTAAAAATTACAATGTGACAAGTGATGTTTTGGAAAATGTAACACAAATAGATCAAGATTGTAACATATCATTGTATCCTCCTCATGATTCTATGGAAAAAAATGTAAGATAAATCTTCACTGAGAAAAATATGTTTCATGATTTAGTTGATGATGTAAATCAAGAGTTTTATAGTTGATATTTGAAATATTCCATTATTTCTTTTCTGCTGAAGTTGTACCATATCAAATGTCTATGTGGAATTAAAAATAATGCAATGTCCAAGATGTTGGAATGGTTGTGTGATACATTTACTAAATAAAAAAATTCCACGAATCTTTTTATGATATGAAAAAATGTTGTTAACTGGCATGGTATGAATTATATAAAAATACATGTGTGTGCCAATGACTGTATGCTTTGTAGGGGAGTGGATTCAAGTAGACAGAATCAAAAAAATGTTCTTATTATAGATGGTAGTCAATGGGTGTTGTTGGAATTATGAATCAACATAATTTATGAAGATGGAGAAAATGTACACACCAGCAATGGTTTTTCACTACTTTCCTTTAAATCATTGATTGCAAAGATTAGTCGTGTCATCGAAAACCATCAATCACATGAAATGGCATTCCGTATATAATAAAAATGATGGGTTCATGAGACATCAATGAGATTAAAAATCATGGATGACATGTGATTCATTACATCTATATTTCTCAGTTGATCCTAGGAATGTTCTATGGGGATTGGTTGTTGATGGATTCAACTCATTTGGGACTTTGAGTACCAGTTATTGCTTTGTCCAGTTGTTTTGATCACTTACAATCTGACTTCGTGGAAGTGTATGAAACAGACATATTTTATCATTTTGATGACTATTACTAGAAATAAAATTCCTAGAAGTGATATTGACGTAAACCTGTAGCCATTGAAAGAAAAATTACAGGAGGTATGGAGCAACAGTATTGAGAAATTTGATGATTCTTCTAAAACAATGTTCAAAATGCATGTTGCTTTAATGTGGACCATTAGTGGCCTTCTTGGGATTGGGAATTTATTTAGTTGGGACATTTACATGGTATTGGATTTTTCTATTTGCAACATTGTTTTTTAGAACAAACTACTACCTTATAGTAGAAAATGGTGCTCTTTGTGCCATTGCCTATTTCTCGATGCATCTCATAGATTTCAGATGAACAAATCAAAATTTAATAGTTTCATTGAATGTAGACCACCACAGAAGTTGTTAACTAGTTCTAAAATATTGAATCAACATGAAACTATTAAAAAAAATTGGGAATGCTAATAATTTGAATGATAGAGATAAATAGGTTTGAGGTCAATCTTCAAGGGAAATCAGAACATAACAATGGAAGAAAAAAGTATATTTTTCAAAGATCCATATTAAGAATTTAATTTGATACGACATAATCATAATGTGATGCATATTGAAAAGAATGTCTATAAAAATTTTATTTTCACATTACATAATGAGCATGGAAAGTTGAAGGATCATCTCAATTCTCGCAAAGAGTTCCAAGTAATGAATATAAAATGTGACCTCTGTCCATATGAGAATGAAAAGTATGATCTGGAAATTTTTGCAATGAAAAATAGGTATAAAGATACATTCTTTTGATTTTTAAAGAATGTGAAGGTATCTGATTGGTATTCAAGTAACATCTCAAAATGTGGTTACTTGACAAATCGTAAGTTACATGGATATAAAAGTCATGATTCAACTATTTTGTTACAACAGTTACTACCATTGGAATTGTGTATATTAATAATAGAAATCGTTACTGCTGTTGTACTCTAATTATGCACATTTTTAGAAAACTATGTGAGAAATATCAATATCTATTTTATCTTGAGAAACCTTAGAAGAGGATTGTATTAACCATTTGTGCAATGGAGGTGATCTTTTATCCGTCGTTTTTTTTACTTTTATGATGTATTTAACTATGAATTTAGTTAAGGAAGTTAAATGAGGACTCCCCGTTCATTATAGATGGATGTTTCGAATTGATAGGAACTTTTTTATATGTTTTTCAGTTAAGTAATATTTTGGGAACTTAATTAAATGAATAATTATGTTTATTTTATCTCACATATATCTTGGGAATTTGAAATCATTTATGAGAAATAAAGCTCAACCAGAAGGTTATATTGCTGAATGATATTTGGGTAAGGAGTTTCATACCTTTTGTTCTAGATACTTGGATAATGTTGAGAAATATTTAATCAAGTTGGATGTGTTGATGACACATTGAATCAATCTCAAATACCCTAGAAATCAAAAATATTTCCTGTTACTAGCCGATCAGTTGGGAGGACCTCAAATGTTACACTGACCAAATTGGAATTATTATGGGCATATAGATATGTGCTTCTAAATAGTGTAATTGTAGATCCATTTATTGACGATTTTATGATAAAAAGTGATTAATTAGATTTTGAAAACGAAATGAGAAATATATAAAAAAATATATTAATAAGGAGTTTATAGAATGGTTTGAAGGACATGTATGTTTTTAAAAATTGCAGTAAATATAATTATTAGTTTGACACATATTTTTTTTAAAAAAAAGTATATTTATTTTTTTAGATCAGGAATATTGATACTCGAGTAGAGTTGTCCAAAGATTTGATGTTTTTTTCTCGAGGTCCTATAAAAAAGTTAGAATGTTCAATGCTTACAATGTGAAAAGATTTAGATTTCGTATAGTCAATCGAGAAAAGGGTTTGAAAATATAGAATAGTGGTATATTTACATTTGCTGAAGTGGGATACTAGGGAAATCTGATTAATATTATTGAATTTAACTACCACATGCAATTTTCAGTTTTTTCATTCAAATGAAATTGGGTCGATATTATCAGAGGTGTTAAAAGAGATTCCTTGCAATACACTTCTATGAACTTCTCTCACTTAATAGATGTTGCTGATCGTGAAACGTATGATCCAAATATCTAATCATCAGAAAAAATTGTATATTATCTGAATGATGTTATTGATAAAGGGTGGAGTTTCATTTCTCACATAAAACATTGAGATTTGTATGATATGGGCGGTGAAGTAAAAGATTTGACCTTTGAAATTGAATATCATCAACAAAAAGAAGCAAAATTATTTTTCCATCATGATATTTAATATATTAGTCTAGCATAGTTGAATAAAGTGGATGATGTAATGGAGTAGGAATAAGATATGATTGAATTGGAAAATTATTGTATGCACAATTATTTTTTCATTCAGCAACCACTTATTTCATTTGTGTAGTAATTCATTATCTTTCCTATGTATATTTTGTTTGTTAGTACTAATAATCTGTTATTATTTTTAATTTTTTTGAATTTTTTAAAAATATATTTTCTGAACATAATTATATTTGATTAAATGATAGGAATGGAATGGAGGAAGAGATACATTGTTTCCTCTACTACTACAATAGATGATGATCCATCTGTCTCCATCCCTATGACATCTAAGCCACCAGCTACCTCCCCTCTACACCATCTCCCCCAGCACCATGTCTCACACCTTATGTGTGCATCCATTAAGATGCTAAGCCATTGACTCCCCCTTCAGCATCCTCAACCGTGAGGCGGTGGTGCGCTACATTTATCTCACTTTGTTGCACTTTTTTATACTAATTTGTTGTTCATTATAGATGAATAAAATTCAACTATGCAAGAATATATAAGAATTAATGATGTGCATAATATGAATGGAGAGAAGATAGTTGTCCCATTTGATTCATATGAAGTCCCTATAGATGACGCTGATGGATCACATGGCCAAATTCTAGGTCAGCTGGCAGCAGAGCCCATTTCCGAACCAATTTCATATGATGATTGGAGGCAAATGCCACCTTGTTGGAAAAATGATGTTTTTGATTCCCAAATAAAGTCAATTTTAAAACATTATGGTTTAATGTAATGTCATGTTATTAATATTGTTCGTAATTAATTTCTGTATACAGATGTTCTTCCACTTTCCAGTTGCTGATGTGATAGCACGAGAGTGAACATTGAAAAATCATTGTAAGAAACGTAAAGAATTCATATGGAGATTCAAGAGAGATGTCAAAAATACTTCATTGACCGTCCAAAAAATATATGAGAAGCTACCCAATGGTATACCCATAGAATAGTTGAATGTTTTTGTTGAAAAACATCGTGATTAGAAACAAACGGTATTTAAATATATAATATTATATTAACCTCATTTTACATTTATACTTGTATATGAAGAGGATATGACATTGAATACATTGCTACTAAATTGAATTTTATTTATTTTAGGATATCTGAAGAAAGAATGCATTAAGTCGAGCTAAGAAAGTCATCCCTCACACTATGGGGTCCAAAAGCTTTTCTTGAAGCGGACTGACTCTGGTAATCTTTTCATTAGTTCAAATATTTATAAGAAAATATTATCTGTATAATATATTAAATTTTTTATTTATCTTTGTTCAATTCAGCCATAGAGTTTGGGGCATGAACCATCCTAAACTAATGTGTGGTTTGAAGCTCACAAAAAAATATGATGGATGTTTTGTTAATGATCTTATCAATGAAGTTGGGGTATGAACTCATTTTTTCATTATAATAACTTATTATCAGTTTTTACTATGTTAATATATATGGATATTTGATTTATAGTTAAGAATTAACGATCTATGGGATGCCAATCATGGGAAGTCATACTCAGTCTCCTAGGATGACCCGGTTGCTAAATACCTTGGGAAGAAGCATCCGGGTAGAGTGTGTAGGATGGGTTTGGGATGCGTACCATCTGAGGTCTTTGGAAAGCCACCAGGGATTGCAGCTGCATCTACTCCTGGTGGTAGTCAGTCCATACCCAGAGATTCCTAGAGAGAGATTGTATCTCTATGAAATATAGATCAAGACCAGGGGGCTCAGATATCTGCTTAGCAGAATCTGTTGACTGATATCCATAAACAGATGAGAATATATGCCCTTATAGGTATTGCATCAACTGTTGGTTAATAGGTAAATAAAAAAATTCAAAATAAATTAGTTTTTAAAATTTTATTGGATTTAATTTAAAATATAAATATGAAACACTATTTAATTTTCAATATAATGATCTTACATGTGGTATCAGGAAGTGAAGATGGAGGTGGAGAGGGTGAAGATATGTGTTCATCATCGGATAGTGATTAGTAGTACTATTGATATGTTGGAAAAATATGGTAATAGTCAGTTTATATATGTATCATGTGTGGCACATAGTTGCCACCAAACATTTTCATGACATAACATTCTCTTGATTTCTCATGTTTCATTTTATTTATTTTATTGATTTCTAATGTTTCCTTTTTTGTCTTGATTTCTCAAGTGTGGTATGCACCATATATGTTGACTCTTTATTATAATTATTCATTTTTTATGATTTTTTCCTAAATTTGTCATGTTTGTCAGCCATGAGTGAACAACCCACATCAATGCTTTATAAGATCACATAAACTCATCTCTCATGTTATATGTGACCATTACCATTCCACGAACTATAAACACTCCATGTATATAAAAATTCAATCCTGAATTAGTTTCACATTCTTCCAACATATCATACATCAAGATACATTCAAGAATAATATTCTAACACATTATTACTTGTTTAACTAATTAATCATTATCTTTGAGGATACCCACATTGATTCCCATAAACCCTCAACTACACCCACAAACTATTATTACAGTGAAGATAAGATATTTTATCCAACTAATGAAATCAGTTCTCCCATATCATATATTTTGTAGCCAAATTCATTTACCACTACATTTCCAATTCAAAGATTTAAATATACTAAACTTCAAAATTTTCTACTTTCCTTGGTATTCATGACACTCTTTCTCTTTTCTACTTTCCTTGAGACTCATTTCTCCCTATTCTTAATTATTTGAATGTGATATTCTAGAACTTCTTCAATGAATGAATATTATCATTTGGTAAATTGTGTGCTATCAATTATTTTTTCCTCTATTTTGAGACACATATACTTCAATGTAAGGGATTCATGATCATCTCTAACTGTGTTCTAACCCTGACCCACATAGTATCACTCTTCAATCAAGCCAAATGGTTTCCCATGACCATGATTCTATCATACAACCATTTAGAGGGCTCTATAAAGCATGAAACTCAAAAACAAACAACCTAAGAATTCACCCAATAAAATAATATCTTAGAAACAATTAAATAATAGAAGAATTTAAGGATCAAAGCCCCTGGAAAACATCAAGTCATTATAATCTCCCCCTCTTAGAATTTATCACCCTTGAGTAGTGCCTATATATTTCACACCCAAAAAACTAAGGCTATTGAGCTCGTGCATCATATTATAAATTGTAAGACTCTTTATGCTTACGTCTATGCTCCCATATAAATCTAACAAGTTACATCGGATTTCATTAAAACATTTTCTCAATATATTCCATGATTCCCACTAAGAGCTCCAAAAATGTTGAGTAAGTATCCAACTGAAATTATCTATAGTCGATCACATAATTTTGATCGATAATATACAACTGAATATAAGAGACATGTAAAGCATCACTCATTCATTGATATTGTGGAAGAAATTCCAAATATAATTCCACTATTATGACACTATGGATAACCCTTAATAGCCCCATAAACATCGGTGCTAGCATCATTTTCTTCTGCAATCATTGATTCCATAATTGATGAGTCTCCCATAATAAAATTCAAACACTGAAAATGAATCCCATCTGTTGCCTCCTAACATTTTCATATGATCTCTATTTTAAATGAGAAGCGATTAAATGCTTCTTGATCTAGTACAGTATCAAAAATGCCTCTAAAATCACAAATGAGCCATAATTACTTCCTTCCATCATAATGCTAACATATTAGTGAATGAAACAACAGACCATAAAGAATATAAAAATGTTTCTTTTCAATTTAATTATATTTTTATTTTTATATAAACCTAATTGAGGATTGGATATCAACCCAACTCCCCCTAAAGTATAATATGACGAAAATCATTATGCAATGTAATTTTGGATACAATTGGTTTCAAAAATAATAGAATCTGGATTTTTACTACTATATTCTTAATTAGAAATTTGATTGAAATACATTGATGCCTAATTCATGTTTGTATAATTAGTTCATCAATATGTAAATGTAATTGGATAAAGAGAATGAAGCTGAAAATTCATGCCTAATTAATGTTTATATAAATTGTTCATTAATATGTAAATGGAATTGGATAAAGAGAATGTAGCTGAGAATTCATGTTGTTTTTAATATTAGAGGTTTATTATTGTGAATTTATTATTTATATTTTATTTAAACATGAATATTTAATGGTGGACGTTCTAGTTAATTTATATTTTCAATATTTGTAACACATCATAAATAAATTGATTAATCCAAGAATTTAATTGAATAATTAGTTCGATAAAGATAAATTTAAGGTGTATAATAAGCCCATTTTATTATGTTGGATGGATTGTTATTTTAGGGACAGAATTCCATATTGAATCTATTTGATGTTTTTTTTATTTCTCTGGATTCAAGACTTTTTATATAATGTTATGTGATCTTAGGATGAATATTGGTTTACTGTAGTATGTATTATGTTGGACTTTTGGTATTCTTGGAATGGTTTTTTTCAGGGCACTGGTACAGGGGCTATAGAAACTGGTTATTTTTTTTATAAATATGTTTTTAGTGGTGTTTTTAAATACTTCAAACTATAACAGGTATATTTAGTGGAGGTTTTAACCACCGCTAAATGTCTGTCGTTTCTTATTAGCAGCGGTTTTACCGCCGCTAAAAGGATCCAACTACAACAATTCCCATAAAACACAACTAAACTAATTTAACTTTCACCAATAGTTTCCCGACACACAATTTAGCGGCGGTTTTCCGAAACCACTATTGAATCATATAGAAGAGGTTCAATCCGTCTCCATATTTGATAATAGCTACCGTGAAATTGTAATTTTCTTGTAGTGATACAAAACAAACCTAAGTGTATATTTTTAATAACATAAATGTAGGGAATGACATATATTAATACTTCTCGGGAAAAACATTTATTCTCTGTATGCCATAAAGATCTCTAGTTAATCCATGATATCATTTTTCAAAATTCCCAGAGTCATTGAACACCCAAAAACCACATGTTCTATTGAATTCTCATAAACACCCAACAATAAATTTGAATATCATTACAATCTATCAAGACTACTATAATATATATCTAAATTCATAATTGTTTTTATGCTTTATTTACTATAAAATACATCTTTATATTTTATGTATTATTATATAAAATAGATAAATATTTAAAAATTAAAATGTCAAAAAAAATTATACAGAAAATTAAATAAAAGATAAAATATACATATACCACTATGGTAATATATCATATAAGTCTAGATGGCCAAACTAAAAATATGTATATACTTGGTCCAACTATAGTCACCTCAACTATATGTTCTTTTACTCCAACTATACTATCTATAATATACTATATAGTGACCCTATTATTCTTTATCTCTATCTACTGATGATGAATGATATATCCAATATAATATATCATCCCATCTACGACAATATGATACTGATTATCATCACCATATAACTCAATGTAACTGGGAATCAATTGAGGAAGGTTTGTATGAGTAAGGTAAGGGGTGGGGTCTGTAGGTGGAGTTGTAGGAGTAGATTATTTTGGTAGAGGTGGAGGAGTGAGAGTTGTAGTCTGATACTATCTTTTCATTTCTTCAAACATAGAATATACTAACTATATAATATTATCCTCCATCATCCCATTAATATTATAAACTTGAGACTCCAATTTTTTTATTAAAATTCTCAATTTTAGAAGCTGAATAATATGGAAACACTTTTCTCACCAATACACCCGCTGGGTATCCACGGACATGACCTGGGTGTTTAGGCTTTCACAATGTTGTAGATAAAAAATCCTACCTATCCTCGGCTACAAGGACCCCCAGTGTTCTATTTTACTCAATATAATACATTATGAATTTCTTAAAAAATTATATAATGATTCAAAATATATACAGAATTTAATTAACATAAATAAATAAAGTAATCATCTTAAAATCCTCTCAGCTATAATCCATAACAATTTTTTATGATATTTTCCTTCTCTTATCATCTGATATCTCTTCCATTTTTCATTTCTAACTAAGGGGTGGATGGGAAACCTCTCCAAATATTTAAGACTTATCTCTAATTTTTTGTTATTTTTCAGCCATTATTTGTTTTTCCAATAACATATACCCTCCATAAGATAAAGTGTGACGATATATGCTTTTAAAAGATTAAATTACCCTTACGAAAAATGATTATTTCCTTCTACTATTAAAAAATTTCATCCATGTGTATTCATTTATAATTGGATATATATCACATGGATAATGTTGTTACCTATTCCAATAAATAAAATTTTATGTGATAGTTGATTTGAAATCTCTCCATCTCCTAGAAACCAATGATGAACATTTCCTCCGGACTCCTCCAATGATAGGTCTATCATATTTCATCTGATTATAAGAAGGGAAAATTTTAATACTAAAAAATATAAAGATTAGTAAAAAAATAATAAATGAACATACAAAAATGGTCGATCAAAACTCATATAGTGTCACTTTTTCAACACTTACCTAATCAACCATCAAAATATTGAATTTTCATTTAGCCTAAAATGATATAAAACTCTTGAATTGTATTAAATTAATACCTATTGAAATATCGTTATCACAAATGTATATCAGTATCCACTAGTACCAGCAATGAGAAACTGATAATATTGGTAAACTGTGGTTCCACGTTTACCAACCGTCGAACTATTCTTTAGATCTATGGGTGTGTATGAATTTTATAAAGAAGGATGAGAATGATCATCAAAAGAATGTGAACATGACTCCCCATTGGTATGAGAACTCTCATCGCCAGATGTATTTGGTGGATCAGTAGATTTATATGACATTACCTTACAAATAAAAGAAATAAACAATTAGTATACAAATATATAAATTCAACAAATACAATATTAATGTGAATAAAAAAATGAAAAATTATGAAACAAAAATTTAAATTAATTAAAAAAACAAAATATTCTTTATATTTTTTATAGTTAACTAAAATGCTATCAATAATAATGATATATGAAATGTGTATTAAATGAATGAAAACTAATCAGAAAATGGTGTATGAAAATTGAAAATGCTAAAAACTAATAAATATATTTTTTAGATTAATTATATTTCAATAAAATAAATAAATAGATAAGTTACATAATGGTAAACATGGAACTCTAATAAAAAAAATAATATAAATAAAAATTCCATCTTTTTACATTTGAGAATTAATTTAATAATAAAAATAAATTTAACATATCTAGAATATTTTGATATTTATAAAAGTAAATGGGAAATAGACATATGTTACTTGTAATGCTTGGAAAATACTAAAGGATTATTTTCCCAAATTCCTTCTTCATGATCGTTCCATATAGAATAAACCATGTCTATGATATTCTCATTATTATTATTTGTTAATATTTCCCTATAATTAGGGATCACACATAAATCAGAATATTTTTCATGTTTATCAACACCAATATATTGTTTTATCCTTGTAAAAAATTTAGCTAATAAATATCATATTAATCAAGAACATAAATTTTTTTTCATATGTTTCCATTATAAAATGATTATATGTGTATTCTAATCTATTCATATTATGGAGTGTCATTCTGAATTCATTATGTATAACACTATTGTTACTAATAAGCAATTTTTAGTTAAACAATACAACATTAATTTTAATTTCATAAACCTCCAATATTTATTTATTAACTCCATAATGTGAAATTTATGTGTATATTGGGTTTCTGTCTTAAGAAAATAAAAAATACATTTCTTCTACGAACACCTATACACCACTATGTTAAACTGTACTTATGTTTTCTCGGTCATTCATATGAAATTTATAGCCATTAATGTCATACCTAATCGATGTAATCAAATTTAATCATAGACCAACCACTAACCATTTTACTGATTCTAATTCATCATATCGAGCATGAATGATCTTTTTAAACCGTGGATTTTCTTTTATACTCATTCAAAACACACATTTCATTCTACTTTTGATAAAAAAATTCAACACATTAATATGAAATGTTATTTATGGTTGATCATCATCTATGTTATTCAATATGTATAAATGTACCTTATTTATATATTCAACTAAAAAAGATTTTACTTTCAATCCATGGATCCCCTTTCCCCGATAATTAACTCATTCATGGAGAGATGGAGGAAAACCAATGTGATCAACCATAAATATGTAGATTATAAAGAACTCCTCAAACTCATCAAAAATATACTTTTCAACAATGGAGGCTTTAGGTCGATATGGATTCTTAATATACCCCTTTTATATATTCATCTACATTTCAATAAGATGCAACGAACATAGATATACAGGTCCTGAATGATTTATTTCTCAAACCAAATGAACTATTAAATGCACCATTATATCATAAAACAATGGAGGAAGATAGATTTAACATTGAAAAAGTATATAAATTGCTTCATTTGACAAAATATCCAAATCATTCAGATAAATTATGTTATTACATATTTAATGAAAATAAAAAACATTCATGATAGTCTTTAGGATATGGATGATAAATATTCTATGAAATGAAACTAGTAGAAGTTGTTTCATCATTATGTGACAATCATGAGATTTCATACCTGTCAACTTCAAATCCTTAAAAGACAAACAATTTTTTTACATTTTATGAATAACCATGAGGAACTTTGACCTCATGAAGGCATGGACAAACGATAATTTTCACCCTATTGGAGAATATATGACAAGCTGAGGGATGAAATTTTCACCTTCCATCATGACTGGGGGATAACTCCAAATGTGTTCTCCTTGATAGTAAGTTGATTCATTCATTCAAAACATCTTTAGCCTCTCCATTAATACCAAATAATATTATATTAAAAATTTCATATATATTCTTCTCTATATGAATTACATCAATGTTATGTTGCACCTCATTATATATCCAATATGGTATCTTAAAAAATATTGAACATTTATACCAAATATTTCTGTCATTACAATATTTATGTGTAATTACAAATGTCACATCATGGTTTTTCAGCCTCTCAAAATACTTATTTGTGGATAAATGTTTTTGGTAAAGATAAAATTCTTGTGATCCATTAAATAAAATTATTAATCAATTATAAGTGTGATGTATAGAATAAAACATTTGATGACCCATGTATACTGTTCTTCTCCCATGATGCAGCTCCTAATATGAAGTATGTTGTTTGAAAATTGGACATGCCTTATTCCCATTAACAATATATCAAGACAAATTTCCTTATGCTAGAAAGTATTTTATTATGAACATAATCATTTAATATAGTTGAAAATATTTAATATTATAAGAATCATTCACCCAAATACCATCCTCACATGAGCATTTCAAATCATCAATTAATGACACAATAAAACATTAATATCATTTCCATATTGTTTTGGTTCAGATACCATTAAACTAAACATAACATAGTGATAATTCTTACAAAATTAAGTAGATACGTTGTAAACTAACAATAAAATTATACATGAACTATGTGTGCTACTAAGGGTTTGATGTGTAATAATTCCATACATAAAATATCTAAGTCCATGATTTCTAACTTCATTTCAGAATGTAGGAAACTAGTAATCAATTTTCATCCACTGTTCATAATCAGCTAGATTGAAATTTTTTCCATTAATTATACACTCATTAGAATTATATATTAAACTTTTTGAAACATGAGAATTTTAATGAAAATGTTTTAAATGAGTAATTATAGGAAGATATAAAAATTCCTTGGTAGGGGACTCTTTAACTTCTAAACAAGCTTATTATTTTTCATTCAACATACACCATGATGTCCCGAATTTTGGACACTCAAAGAATAATTCATATTACTTCCTATATAAGACAGAATCATTCGGGAATGCATGTATTTTCTAAAACCCTAATCCAATTGGTCATAGTATTTTCATTTCTTTATAATGTGAATAAAAAATTTCATTGTCTATAGGAAGAATATCTTTCAACAATTATAGAGAATTAGTAAGACTCTTGTCACTCCAGTCGTGTTTCACAAAAAAGATATTCAATCTTAACACCATGGATAAAACCATTTATTCTATACAACCTAGATACAATGGGTTTTAAGAATCACCATATAGACGATACACATTGTGCTCCTTCTCATTTGCCTCTTATTTAGTATCATGAAACATTTATCAAATTTAATCCATGTTATCATCTTGAAAATCACTATCAACATATCATATGAAATTCTACCCAATTTTACCATTCTAAATCCAAGGGATGTAACTCAGATTAAAACCCTGAAAAATTAAATGATCATTGATCCCTTTTTTTGAAATTCAACATATCTAAAAATTTCAATCACATATATAAAAACATGTCATTACTTGTAATAATTCGTTTAGAAAATTCCAAAAAAATCATCAACACTTTCCCCAAAATCTTTACTTATTCGAAGTGATTTAATCCAACATCAACTAATTATAATCTAAAAAATATAAAAAATAACTTTTCAAAATAATTTAGTGGTGATAAAAGTGAGAATAAATTAACAACATCAAACCATGTATATATTTATATCAAAGATATCATTATTTGAATTTAATTTTTTTTAAATTTAATTATATATATGTATTTGATAAGTATAATTATAAATTTTATACAATAATCCAATATAGGATTAAATTTAATAAATAAATAGGATGTAAACTACTAATCAAAACATTGAAAAATATTAGAGTGAATCTAATTAATTTAATTTATCATGAGATCATGAAGAATATACAATGATGATAATAATCATAACATGAATGGGACCCAAAAATAACATTTAAATTTAAATCATTGTGTCCTATTAGAACCCATGTATATTGGAAATCATGATCCCTTGATGGAATATTATATGATCAAATGATAAGCTAACAAGGAGGAAAGTATAATATAACTATTTATAACATAAATTAATGATGAATAATCAATCAAAATAAACATAGATAATAAAAGTTATTTTAATAAACATAATTCAACTAAATTTATCACATATAAAATATTATGTTTACAACATATTAAGAGACTATATATAGAGTATAGTGTAACTTAGTTCTATAAATATAAATTTCAAATATCTTTATAACTACCCAGAATCTTTGTTGGTCATTTTGACATACCAAATTATAAAAAGTGCTTCATTCTCCAATGAGTACTGAACACTATTTAATAAAGTAATGAATTTAAATGAATGAAATAACTCTAATCCCTTATAAAAATAACACCATCTAATTATGCAAGATCAACACAACTTAATGGGTAATACCATAAACTGTATATATTTTATGGAGGAACCACATACCATAATAGTTGAGGGAGTACAAATCTAATCCCCAAATTAGTGACCCATACACCATCTTGTGAAATATGCTAGAAATATGGGTGTTATAAACACTATAACTGGGTAGGGGTATTTCACCCTTGATCAGATGGATCCCTAATTGCCACCATCCTCAATTCTATATTAACAATCATTACAATGGTCCTCATTGTTAACTCAATGAGTTGATTTACCACAAACACATTTTATATCATGAAGACAAACCATTGGTAATTGAGAGATATGTTCTTTTCAATTCTACATAAAATAATAATTAGAATATCAAATTTAAGTCCATAAAACTAACACTATTGTAACAATAATAACATTTATAAGGAGAATATATAAATTCCACATATTCAATAATATCAATAATCATTCCAAACATTCCATTAAAATCCCATGATGAACCTCTATGAAAATCATGATATTTACAAATATAATAATAAAAAATTATTATTTCACTAATGATAGATTATGTAGGTATTACTATGTTAAAAATATAAATCTAAATAATCTATAGTTTATTAAATAAATAAATATCATATAAAAACACATACTTTGATGTCAATGAAACTTTAAGGTCATCACTAAATGATAATGAATTGGGTATAAGAATGGTTATTATATCTTTTTACTCTTTACATCCCCCTAAAAATCAAGGCTTTGTTCAATATTAAGAAAAAACACATATCTACCATGATACAAAAATAAAAAGAGATTTACGAGAGTTTAGAAGGAGGAGATGATGAATAAAATGAAAGTCAAAAAGGGATCAATAACATACCATAAATAGTTGAGTAATCATTTTCGAAAAAACTAAAATTGGGAAACCATGACATTAAATGAATGAAATCGAGTGAGAATCATTTTCAAAGACTTACATGGTAGTTGAGAGATTATAAGATCAAATTGAAACAAAAGGTTAGGATGTATAATGAAGGAAAAAATATTTTAGACCACTAGATTGAAAAAACAAGGTTAGGGTATCCTCTTGCGTGAGGGAAGAGTCTACCTATGCGTGATCGGAGAACATAGAAATCAATCGATATAGGAATTCATAGAATTTTTAAAGGGCTATCACCCCAGTTATTATATAACTGACGTTTTAATGTTTTATAGGTTTTTTACACATTTTATTTTATCACAAATGTTAAAAGGTGGATATATCATGTCGGTTAAAAAATAACCTATGTGATAATTCAATGATATTTTATTTATCACATCAGTTATAAAATAACCGACATGATAGATATGATTTTTCACATGGATTATACAATAATCGATTTTAAAAATCAAGTACCTCACTTTTTCACATCAGTTTTCTAATAACCATTGTGAAAATTCAATAAATATGGCTCTATCACGGTTGTTATATATATCAGACATGGTAATTATGATGTGAAAAATACATTTTATAATATTGTTTATTGTATTAGTTCATAAAATCTAAATATTGGTGTATTTTCCTCTAGATGTATGATATGTAGTAATTATTTTTAAAATTTCTGGTTTAATACAGTTTTTATATGATATGACATGGTTGGGTATGGGAAATTGTATAAGGAATCTATTATTTTGAAATAATGTGCTTTCTTGATGTAGGATAATCCATCTATTGTACACCAAGAATACATACTGATGTATTAGGTGATGGAGAAACATTGGATGGCGTTTGAATATTATTTGAAAATTTTTATAAGTGTAATTAACTAACTCTAGACAACCAAAAAGGTCACCCAAATTAGATAACCATAAGGCTCAAAGTGAATTCCTGATCACCACTGTCTAGAGATAAGAACATGGGTATCAGTATACAATCAAGGGAACAATTTCACCCTTAAAAAACATGTGATAAATTATATATCATATCATAGTTGTTCCAAATATAGAATGATAACTCATGGTTTTGATAAAGTATATATTTAATATGAACATGGTGAAAACTACAAAACATAGAATAGTAAAAAGTCCAACAACACGAATCTCCACAACTCCATGAGCCAAACTCTGTATGACGTATCATCACCACCATACTAACATCACCAGAAAGAAACACAAAACATGAACCCAAAAATACATGAAACACATTCCCATTACCCATGTATAAAAAAACCATGCCTACATACACTTGAAGGACTATGTATGATGGGAGGACTAAATCCAATTATGACAACACCCTTAATCTATAAAATGACTATCACCATATATCTATTATTTCTTCTTCAAAATATGTTTTATAAAAAAAATTCCTAGGAAATATATTCCATAAATTATCATTTGGGTTTCTTCAAAAAAATTTCATATTCAACATAAATAAGGAATATGAAATTTTGTCCATGGTATATATATAGAGGTAGAAATATCCATGTATTGATGCATCATATAACCAAGAGGGAAATCATAGAATAACTGTAAAGATAATTTTTTCAAAAAATATCCCAATGGGTGTGAAACATGAGAGTATAAATAATGAATAAACATAAGGAAGACTAGTGGACATATTCTACCTAAATCTAAGAGGGGATCCCCAGTCAATGAAACTAACCAGATCCATAACCTAATGAGCACCTATATTAGAGATCAATATACCCCAACTAAGTCCTATGTAAGTTGAAGTATAATTTTGTACCCCAAGGTCTTCCCAATGATCAATAATCAAACATTATGTTTAAGAAAATATTACCATAACTAATTAATCATTTTCTGTAATAAATGTTATACTGCTTCATTGCATGATTTTTTTTGTTTCAAATTCATCTTTGTGGTATTTCATCCATCAAATTATTTATATATAACAGTTTTCAAATAAAGTTCCACTTTTGAAACACCTTACATTACAATGAAGGATTAAATATTATCCCTCGTGGAAATAAAATAATTCCATATCATAAAACAAAATGAAAAGAAAAAATAAGAAGAAAATATATTCCAAGGGAAAATCTATTTCATAAGCACAACTATCATGATAATAATGGAAATCACATTGCCTTTGAAAATAGATATTTAGAATGAAGGGATATTTTCCTCAAAACCATAGATCTATAAGAAGAATAATAAATTATCATTTTAAACCCAATATCCATTATTTAAACCCCTTATATGGTTCCATCGCCTTAGGTAATGATTTAGAAAAAGGAAAAAAACATAAAGATATATATACATACCTCAATGAAATTGACCAAGATCAATTTAAATTACCATAGAACCATGGGAGAATCATTTTAGAGATACATATGTATGATGGGTTGAGATACAGTGCAATTAAAAAGATTCTTTGGTTAAAAATGAACAAGTAAATCAGTGTAAAATCAAATTCTAAAGAAATTTTGAAGCATCACATGGTTTGAAAAACTATTAACTATTCATATAGAATTTGTTTACCATTTAAAACAATCTCACCTGATTACCTTCTAAAAGAATAACGGTTAGAAAAAACCTGATCAATTCATGCAAATATCCCTAAATATCAACACCCTCGATCAAATGGTTACCATTCGACTGATACTGACTCTATTACCAAACCATATCCTAAGAAAAAATTTTTTGTTTTCCAAAATTTTGACCCCCATCTCTTAGAAACCTGTAAATCCAAAAATGTGACTAGAAAATTAAAATAAAATACATATCTATGAAAAAAGGGTGTCCCATCTCTCTTTACTATAAAATTAATATCCCTAGAAAGCACATGAGATCCTAGATTCACATAGAGATAAGGCCATTGTAACATCACCAAAATCTCACACTCTCACCCTTAATGGATATTTCTATATGCACTGCCATAACAAACAGTTCAAAGAGATTACATTACAATGTAGCCACTGTTATCGCTTTGATCCAAAACATGAACTGGTTATATAAACACTAAGGTATCAGATCATGTTCGATATCCTCACACATTAACACATGGAACAAATCTGACTAGTATGAATTCAGTTGAAAAACATGAAAAATGACAATAGGCATGTCAAACATGATGGTAGTATCAACTGATATGTTACCTCTATGAGAAATTAAACATTCTATAATGGGCCAACATACCTTGATTCCAACATAATGTGATTCATGAATAACATTTTTCAAACTGGGGTGAGACTCTCAGAAAAACCAGATCACCAATCATAACTCAAATATATGATGATAAAATTATGAAAAAAGTATCTGGTGAAGTATATATATTTTGAAGCCCTTTGAATGTTACCCAATTTTATTTTTCACCCCTGTAAAAGACTTGGTTTTAAGAAATACCTTTCACCCAAATACCTCCAAAACAAAAGAGATCAACAAGGATGCCTCTAAAGAAACTCAAGGGAACCATTCTGGTCGAGGATTGATAGTTATTTTTATAGTCAATCCCAACCATTGAAAGATTATATTAATAATAACCATTGAAATCAAGAATGCATGCTTGAATCATATTCATTAGATATTGAATAGCCCTTATAATATATACGTAAATTTTAAGTTAGTATATCATCCTAAAATTTGACAGAGAACCCACTCTATCATGTATTCTTCAACACAACTGATATACAAAGAGCAGGTAACTACTATAAAATAATTTTTATGGTAATGTGTGCAGTTACATTTCATATTGAACAGATAAATGTTAAATATCCTCTATCATTATGATATCCTCAAAAGGATGTAAAAAACTGAATTCATAATCTAATAAATGATCACCCAAATTGTGTAGATTTTATTATGGTTCAATGATTTTACAAAAAAAATAAGACTAGGTGTACTTAATCAAATCTACATCATGAAATGGGTTTCGGAAACAAAAAATTGGTTTGTATTTATTGTTATGATTAAATTATTTAACATGTATGGAATCATGAAATGAAGTCTGCAATTTGAAATCTCATATAAATCAACCCATATTGACATTTTATATCTTGAAACATCTGTATATCCCAAGAGTTTACTGACTAACTGACCAACATTTACCGTCCATCACCCTCTATCTCAGATCAATAAAAAAACAATCACCTCCTTAAGCACAATGTGCCATCAGGATACTAAGACTAGAAAATCGAGGTATCCCACTATAATAGGATCCACTAAAAAATTATATATATAAATTTACAAGGTAGAACCAACTTCACAGCAACATAAGTAAAACTTATTATCAGTCTCATTCACATCCATGTGAATCTTTTCAAATAACATCACTGAGGACCATTCCCCCCACTAACTCCTTCAATGATAATGTTAATAATTTTCATACTCAATGCTTCCATGAACAAATTACTTTATTTTGAGAGCACATAAAATATCATGATCGTATATTTCAGGGATATCACCCCATAATTTCTATTTTAGTATTATATATAATTGTGTGAGAATATTATTTTGGTTAATGTGACTCGAATATGTCAAAAATCACTCTAGGAATATGTAATTATACTATGTCTTGAGATCATGTATAATTTATATCAAATCGAGTTCACGGTGATATAAATTCATTCCATGAGGGTGTAATTAGAGAAATAATAAAGACAACACCCATATATTCTTTATCAAATCACATACCAACCCTTTTCTTAGGGACTGATGGTAAAAATGATCATAAATCAACCCTGTTTAGCAATAATAATTATTGGGATGGGTGATGAGCTCAATTTCAACCTATAAAGGAATATTAGGATTTGAGGATAGTCAACATCAGGATCTTAGAAAAATGGATACATGACCTAGGTCTCCAAATAGTTATACTTAATAAAAAATATTTCAATAATAAGTAACCACTTTGGTAAAATAGAGAATCAATCCAAAACACTAGATCCAATTTATCTCTCATAACATAGATGTGGTTGAAATGGAACATGAATCTTTTTATGAAATGACATGGACATAGTATTGGTTCATGAAATTACATCTATGATACATTATGATAATAAATATTTATCCTAATGTTTCTCATGGATCAACCAACATCAATCATGTCTCTAATGTATCCCTTAGTTTATCAGGTAATCGAATTCAGCCTAGTTACCCACTCACAAACCTATGGATCACCATATTCAAAACAATAGAAAAAAACATTCCATAGATTTTACCAGAAGGATATCCCAAAAAAATGTACATAGATCTAATAAAAGAAACATTTCATGATTAATCTCACGATAAGCACCATTTTCAATGGGGAAACCCAAGTATGATATCTAAGATCACGCATAAAAAAGGATACCCAAAACCATAAATGACACAAAACTATTAATCATTAATAAAAAAATATCCACACCCATTCATATGGTGTAGCTAATATTCCACTCATCTTGAAGACAATTAACATTTGATAAAACTCGTCTTCATCATCATGATTACATAACTGAACCAACAAATTTCACTAATTGAGATATAGGAGAGACAACATCATGAATTATTTCAATACATTCCATTGATACAACATTATTTCGAACGATAAGGATTTATACATCATTTAAAGACTGGGAAACATTGGAGACAAGATGATGAGACTACCATTATTACAAACATCACACATTAAACAAGAGACCATTCATAAATAATTACATTAAACACATATTATTAGAACTCAACATTGTCATGTATTCTCTAGAAAATAAAATAGATCGTAAAATTAATCCATGGGTAATCCAAAAATATAAACAATATGTACATGTAAATTTTTTTCCACATGTTTCAAAATAAAAAACACTTCCATAAAAGAATAATATTTCTAAGACATTTCATGTTGAGAACCTCAAAACATCATTTATAAAGGAGTCATATGTGAACCTACCATTTCTGATGAATCCATATTTTGTGACATTTCAATATTAAAAGGAATATATATTCTCAATTATTATGTTATAAGATTCTATACCTTACCTTAAAAAACAAATTATTAATAAAGATTCATTTTTATCTAGAATTACGTAACCCATTTGTTAATATTTCAATATAAACCATCATTAAATCACCCATTATGATTTATGAAGAAATAAAATTATAAAATCAATATTTCATCATATCCAAAAAGTTCTTTTTTAGTTATCATCATATTTTTAAATACCATTTTATCTATTATATCACATGTCATATAAAACCATAGTTGTGTATTGAAAACAAAACTCACCCATTACAAATTTTTGGTAAACAACTATTTTTTTTTAAAATTAATCATTTTTTAAATACATATCCATTCAGTGAGGAATTATAACATATATATAATTAAATGCTAATAAAATAAAAAAAATCATGGTGTTCATAATAAAACAACCATTTATAAATACATATGTAAGAAACTATGAACCATTTTACAAAAAAAAATCTAAGGAATCATTTTTTAAACCCAAAATTGTTTTCCTCAAATCTATATTACATATTTTAATGATGTTGTACGACACATACATAAATATTATTATATAATAAATATTAATAAATGTAATCCATTGATATGAAAAAATCACAAGAACCACCTTGACACTTTCTTCGTCAATGAAATTCACATAATGGATCCAAGCATCATTGGTACTAAATAACAAAAAAAGGTTATGGATTCATTATTTTACTAAACGCATGGTTGATAAACATGTACCAATTATTCCACAGTCATCCTAATATATTCAAAATAATGTGTTTCGTCACTATATGGATTGATAGGCCATCTAAGTTAACACCAATTCATAATTTTATTTTTTTACATCTCTAAATTCATAACATCCTCAAAGGAAACCAATTCATGACAATGGGGATAATAAACCATTATATTAATGAACAACCCAAAAAAACAAGAAATTAATATTATACCATGCTTCCAATGGTAACTCAATTTTCATTATCAGGAAAATTATCATAACCTACAACTCAATTTCTAGAATGTGCTAATTTGAAAACCACTGGACATACCTAAATAATAAGAGGTTCATTTTAAAAAGGTAGGACCTTGTAATTATCCCTTTCTCTGATACCATTTTTTAACAATCCAAGATTGTTCAACCAAAAATGTCACATGAATTAACTTTTAGGAAGTATTAATGTGTTTTCCTAATAACTATGGAGTCATGATTCGTAGCTACAAACATGGGACCAATTTAAACTTCAACAGAAAATGTGTGATTAAATTAACATATCTAATTTTATATGTTCTATAGATTCCATTACAAATATTGGGTGAGCTATAACATATGATGAAGATGAACAAGGTCATATGGCCAAAACCATAAATGGTACAAAGTCCAATAACCTGGATATCCAGAACAAAATGATCTAAAACTCATATTTAGTATCACCCCCACCATCCCCAAATAACCAGAAAGAAACACTGAACATGAGTTTTCATCATAATGAGAAACTATTCTTCTATTTTTGTTTTTATGAAAAACCATGTCTATTTACAAAAATGGAATATTCAGGGAGTGGGCACTAAATCCTGATAGCATATCACCATGAATCTATACAATGACTGTCACCATACTTCTATTAGTTCTTCTTTAGATCGTCTTTTATATAATATTTCAAAATAAATAAGAGCATATTCTTACAACATACCAAATTCATATATCACAAAATGGTAAGGAACCCCAACAGCCCACCATTCAAAATTTGTCTTAATATGGATATAGTAGATCCTAAGGTGCTTCTCTCTAAAATGGATTAGTTATTATCATTCCAATCGCATAACTCCACAAAACCTCCCATGAATTGGTCATGAACACTAACATATAACCATGATTCACACAAATAAGTATTTAAAAACATGGGTTAGACCCTCTTTTGGGTTACCCCCAAAAAAAATTATAAGTACATACCATCCCTTTGTCTAGAGTCACATCTCAATGGTCACCAGGGATTCTAGGATCTCTCACCAAACCCATTACCTAGGTCTCATATGGGTCATATCACCTAAAATGTCATCTATGATAACATCTAAAAGACCTATGGAACTCCCAAGCAAGATTACCCCTCTATGATCTCCTATAGGGTTAGAGAAAAATCATATTCAATGATCATAACCCACTATAGTGGATTGTCCTCTATGACTACATGTTGAATAGACTAATCCAGAATGGATCCTGTCGTCTATACTAATATATATAATTATATAATTTTGTTTCCAACCTAATACATATGAGGAAAATAGGTACCCTCGATGATTTCCCTAATAGGTAATAAATGATGTACATATCCTAAACATCTATTTTGGTTATGTTCAATGTCATTTCACGATATATAAGAAACACCATATAGGTTATTACTGACAATTTAAATAACCGAACAGCTAAGGAAACCACCAATAATAAGTTTAACATAAGGTAATTTTATTCTTTCATTGACATACTAGGGTCACTTCACCTCTTATGCACATTTTCTACCTCATCCTCATCACCAAAAATCATCAATTTGTAGATCCAGGAAACCTTCTAGCATAGAAATATATAAAAACAATTCGGTCTACTTAAGTAAAATTCCACCAAGTGATTATGTTTGAAAACACCATATGAGATTTTTTTGACAATTTTTAAGATGAAAACTCTTTTATAGTATTAAAAATAACACACTAGTTGGCCAATATGTCATATAAATCATACATTCCTAATCATGAAGCATGATACACCTATACAGTTAAGAGTCAAAATTAATAATAAATTCTAACTAACCATCATGTGGATCCCTCAAGGTGAATAATAAAACCCTAACATCAAACATAAGGAATATAAATCCTATCCTTGGAAGCCTATACATATAACCAGAAAATGTGTTCATGATGCACAAAAATGGATTCCCTCAAAAGAACCAACACATTCATAAAACTCATGTTTACCATATCCCAAAATAGTAAAAAATGAAAAGAAACTGATTAGATAAAAAATTTAAAATCCCAGACTTGGTAACCACAGATCAGTGTTCTAGACTAAAGAATAACTAGGGATAAATAATACATCCTCATAATATTGAGGCTAGAGACTAGAAACATGGGTGTAGGTTCTATTGAGAGGATACAATACAATCACATAAAAGTGAGTAATAATATAATAAAATCAAAAAAATCACCCAGATTAGAAATAAATAGGTGGACGTCATAAATAAACCCATCTATAACAAAATGGAATGCATCAAACAATGATCTTGAATAATCATGTTGTCATACAAGGGCTGACATCCCCTTGGGATTATATGGAATATATAATAAAATAAAAGATGTCTAAACACAAGTCATACTTCTTTCGTTAGTTTTCACTATGTCCCAATCACCATCTCATTAGAGATATCGTACATGATCATGTTATTACATGAATAGGCTCATCCTATGCCTCTAACCTAGTAGGGAAAACTTTTTTACCCAAGTGTAGCGGTGGCTCAAGCAGTGTGTGAGTAAATAACTTAGTTGGTCAACAAAAAAATGGTCTCATAAATAGCCAGTAAAATCTATAATACATGCTTGTTATATTACAAGAATAAATAAATAAATATAGAATAGAAAAATAAAAAAACTATAGGAAATAAATAAAACCATCATTGGTTCATAGTGACATGACCCCAATTGACCATACATTCCTTGAACAATGCTTGAATATTTTTTAGCATGATGAATAACTATAAGGGGACTATTTAGTATATAATCTAGGATCAGATACACATTCCTCTATCAATAATGATCATCATAACATATGTATAAACAATCGATCTTGCTCATCTCAAGACAAAAGGTTGATCCCCATGGTTGTAACATGGGTGTTCCACACTATTTGGTTAAAATATAATTCATTGGGAGGGGGAAATGTCTTGGATAAATTTTAATGACCAGCGGTGACTTATTACTATGGATACCCTAAGAAATACAATTGTTTTACCCACCTCATATATTAGTCCTCTCACATATATATTCAATAGACCATAGATCCCCATCTGAAATCACAACCTATGGAATCCACTATATCGTAATGGGTATCTCAGGAATCTATTGGGGGGGGGGGGTTTCATGTCTTCCTTAGGATGTTTCTATATATATTATCTGGAAAAGTATCCCAACCAACAACTCTTATAACTTTTATAATCCCAAAAAATCTTAGGCATTCACTATGAAATCACTAGTTCATTGGAATCCCAATCTTATCTTGCATTCCAATGGTGATGTATCAATAGTGGAATCCAAGAATTCCATGTATTCTAGTAAAGATAACATCTCAATAGAATCCGAGAATCATAGTAATTACTATGAAAATATCATTTTAATGTAACTCCAGTATCTCATTCATTCCAAAAATGATCATATATCATAGAATCCATGGGAATTCCAAACATTCTTATTGTACTATGATGGATCCTAGTCCTAGTAGGATTTCCGCCAATCTCACAACCAATGATTCTTGAACAACACAAGAAATACATAGATCATTGAAAACAAATTAACATATATAGATTGAAAAAATAAGAAACAACAAAAGGGATGGTCGAACTCCAAAACCCATTATCATATATCATAGGCCCATTAGGACTATTTTCTCGATTTAGGTCTTACAGGACACCCAAAATCGATATTACCCAAAAACCATGAATCTTATTAGAATTAATCCAATATAAATAACCTACTGAGGTCTTATATTGTCATTACATACTAGGAAACCCTTCATGGGTTCCCTTATCACCTCCTAGTCTCAGGATCATCACTCACCGCATGATGCTCATTATTCACTAGGACACAACTAAGATCACACATGGTATTTTTGGACTCATGGTAAGTTATGCAATAAATAGTCTATGAAGTATGCTTGGATACCTCCTTTATATTCAGGATCAGGAAAGGACGTTTCACACAATGAAGGACCATATCAACCTACCTAAGGACTATCAAAATATGAAAATTCTTTTGAATAAAGGCCCACACTCATTTTCCATCTCATTATGTCTAAGGTTTCTAGGGTGTTGTGTGGTTTAAAATATACCACCTCTAGGATGATCATCACAATGTCAATGATCTCTGATACAAAGGTGATTGTAGTTTCCCATTAGGCCCATACTACTTCTTTTAGTTAGGTGTCACATGTTTTAGTACCCCCTCAATGATAGTGAAGACCATAGAAGGTTGGAATTGAGGTCCAAGGTATCTACCATAAGTGGTTGATCTAGTAATATGATTCATAGGGTCTATATAAATTACATAGAACAATTAATTTAAAAAATAAATACAAATAATTTATCCATGTTAATTTCCTTAGTGGTGATACCACACATCATATTCCACATAAAAATGGGAATAATTACTCTAGGTTATATACATGATATCACCTACCTCATTAAAGGCTTCATCACTTTTGAATTTCTTGACAGAGAGCTCTTCCTAGGCCCGATCGATGTTCTCTTTATCCAACTGGTGTTAACCATCACATGTTAGGTATTAACTCATTCCATGACACCCAAAAAACAAAAATTTTGATTTATTAACTAAATAAAAAAATTACTCAATTTACTCACAACACCTAAATTCTCACTGGGTGACATCATTGCCCAAGAACTGAAGTAGAACACCTGTAAGAGGTCCACAATGGACTCATAACTACACAGTAGATCAAAATTCCTAAATTCTAATGATGATTATATAAAAATTATAAATAAAAATAATTTATTAAAATAAATAAAATCATGTCATGATGTATCTTCGCCGAATAACTGAACAACGATAAGTGGATGTTATTACGAGTGATCCTTGTGGTGCATCATGAAAAATACTCTTTGAAAATGGGAGAATTAACCATTATCCAATGAAATTTCATTAGAAAACCAAACTGAAAACAAACTATAATTCAACAACTATGATAGAATAAGAGACGGAATATGTAGAGGTGAACCATATCTTAATCCACTAACATAATTAATCGGAACGCCGCACCCAAAAATGGGGGAAAATAGGAGTTGGGGAGGGCTTAAACCCAATGAATTTTTCATATATGAGAATAAAAGAGGGGGATTCGCCCTTAATCAATAGGTGTTCAATGTTTCATTTAATCCCTTTATCCCCAAAATAGTTAGTTGGTTGGATCCTGGTGGTTGCAATAGAGCTCTACATCATCCCTGACCACCCTAGATGCCTTCTACATGCTCTAAGAGCGCCCTTAACACCACCAGGAATTCATTTCAAGTCCAAAACACCTATTTGAGAGGAAAAAACCTTAATTTTTTGGATTCATTGTTCTATTTTTAATATGGACCTCCAATAAAATTTAAAATTCAGATTCCCCTAGGAATTTTAAACTCATATGTATATATGATCTTACTGGTTTGGATGATCTCCATATTCACCTTTTTCCACGGGAGGATGATGTTTATATCTTTTCTTTTATCCTAGATTATTTATTAATTTTATTCATATCATCATATTACATACATTCACACTGCATTTACTGGTTTATCTAAGGGACCTTGTTGGTGGTTCCCTATTGAGTTATGTAATCACACCAGGATCGAGTGTCTATAAAACATCTCCAATTGAGAATCCATACTTTTTTTATAGGCCAAGGTTGGTAATTATACTATTATTATATGATTTAGAATGATAAATTATGTTGGATCTGATATTTTGGGTGAGGAGGGTGATTGGTGATGTATCAAGGCCTTATTAGTGTTTTGGTTTTTATATTTTATTTCTATTTATGCAGTTGTGATCAGACCATTAGGAGGTCAGTAATGTATGGCCTTATGTCACAATTCATAAATTATTGTGCTTTATCTACTAAATTTATTTTTTTCGTCTCAAGGAATATGATTTCAAATTTATATATCATTCCTCAATTTGCTATGGGGGTATTGTCTCCCCATGGTTTTATGCTAAACTCACATTGTGGGTTAAAAGCCTTCAGCATGTGGGGATGATTGCCTATGGTTTAGTAGACACCACCAGTCCAAGTATAGTGTAGTGTCATGATGTGTTGGAATATCACATCATCACACCAAGTAATCCTCCCACACACTCCATGAAATCTCATGACTCACATGCATTTGAGATAAGAGATAACAAAGAAAAAATCATGTCAGGAATACATGGTTTTGAAATTACATCCAATATCTACAAGAGAAAACTATAAACATTATTTTACATTTAGAAGTTATAGGGAATTAAAATATTTATTGAAAAGTTATCCAATCATACCATTAATTTATGTTGATAATTCAACACTTGTATAAGTGGTTCTTCCCAACATTTATAGTGGGGATTAGCTTGTCAACTAGTACACTGACTTCTAAATTATACCAAGGTCCTACCATTTCCATCGATGATTTATGATCTATGGTGAATAGATGCTATAATACCTATGAAACCCTGTGAACCATATTTATACCCATCATTTACGAATAAATTGATAGTGAGAACCAATCCATTAAATGATAATACCTTTTTTCCACATCAACTCATCAACTAGAATATTCTAACTTCTAATCCCTCACTAAATTCCACCATTTGGAACACCTAATGGAATATATGTTGAGGTGAGTGTCACCCCTGATGTTCACATCCTTAGGCCCATGGTTATTGACTATCTCTGAGGATATATCACACATAATGGGATGATTTACCTGAATTATTTCCCTGGATTATTGAGTAAACAAAAAAACAACCCAATATTATATATAAAATTAATCAAAATCACATACAACCAATCCCACAATGCATGAGTATAGAAAATTTAATCATCCCTAAAATAAAACAACACCAAGAAAACAATATTGTGGAAATGTCCAAATACCTCAAAACTCCAAGATTATAATTTCAATCTCAATCACCAACACCCTTATAGAAACCTATGAAATAAATTAATATTAATATGTAAGGTGATAAAAATATATTTACTCAGTAGGATAATGTCAAAAGAGTCTCTTAAAAATATGAAAATATCATACTATTACGACAATGATTAAACAACATAACATACAAAAACACAGTGGGTAGGCTAATTCCTTTGGGATCACCTAGGATCGCTCACTAAATCATGTATCCATGAATAATAAAGTACTATGAGAGGAATATTGAATGTTATTCTATAACAAATTTTCCTAATGGTGTTCCATTCCCACCTAAATAGAAGACATATATTGATCTCATCTCTTCTAAAAAAATAATCATATCAATATTTAATCCCTACTGAAAATCTATGAAATAAACCACATAATATACCTTCAGAAACCAATCTCTCAACGTGTTATTCATAACACAACATCATACCATAATAATATAGAATTAGGGTATCATGAACTTGTGGGATATCAACCTCATTCCCTCCACCTACCCCACAAATCCCCTACTACATATATCCTCATACAATACTGGGTAACACCCTTAACAATCTATCATTTCCAAACTAACTAATCACTATTGAAGATACAGTGTGGGAGAGGGAGTACTAAAGCATATTTATACTCCCCATCATGGATGATGAAAAAAATACCATACTAGATACATCTAAATGTAGTATGTAGTAATCGAATCAGATGAGGAGCATAAAGAAATAAAATATAGAAATATATATAGTCTCATAAAAAAGACAACACCTATTAGTTCATTATAAAATCATCCTAAGACTGACATGACCAAAAGAGTGTTTCTAATGCCACTCAAATGTTATCTATTATTAATAGAAAACAAGAAATCTCAAGTAATAATTAAATATGGTCTGTATCCCATGCTTTACATTCCATTTCCATTCATATACATCTATTTAAATTAGTTACATTTCATTCATTAAAAAATCAATTTATTGAATTAAATTATCATTGCATATATACCAAAATGATAGAAAGAATCAACCATATCAATAAAAACCTATAAATTCCACCGACCAATAATAACCATGGACACCATGCCACAAATACTGTGGCCACCAAAACTTAAAAACCCACAAATTATCCAAAGACACAACAACCAACCAATGCCAAAAAGACCAAAAACCATCTAATACACCTCCACAAACAAGGGAAAAAATAAAATGAAAGTAAATGAATCTTAATATTTCAGAAAGCATATATTTAAATATTTTACAAATTTAAGGGTATTTTCAATAAATACATCATAACAAGGCATAACATGGGATATCAATAATAACATAAACAATAAGAAAAATAATGACATCAAGATATTTTCTCAATTCATATAAAATTTATGTAATCTAGTAATTATATTTAATTATTGAAATTCAATCCATACACTCATTAGAAATAAAATGTATGATAGTTTCATAATAGTATATAATGAAAGGAAGAACATGAATCACCATCCTCAATTTTGTTGCCCCATGGAGTCACCATATAAAAAAAAGGATCAACCACCACCAGATTCAAGGTAAACACCACCCAAAAATATGAATCTTGAACCACCATCAGTAATTTCTCCCAAATAGAGGGTTTTAGTCAACAAAACCATTGTTAGAATGAATAATGGTAACAATGGAGATAAAAGAGAAGATAATGATACCATGATACATGAACATTGATCCAGCTGTGAATAGGGGTTATTAACTCCAAATGAAATGATTAGAGAATAATGGAAGGTCTAGTGGTAGTTAAAATGTTAAATAAAGGGAGAAGAATACAATCAAAAGGATTGTGGGTAAACAATATAGAGAGAAATATTAAAGTTCATTTACAATAATGTCTTGACCACAGACCACATCATGGTGGCCTCTAGTCAAACATTAACCAAAATTTATTGCATGAGATAATCAAATATCAAATAGTTTAAAAAGTCCTTAAAAATAATTATCACAAGTACCACATCATGAACTACATCATTGTGCAAAGAAACAATACATTTCACCTCACCAAGAAGAGTACCATGACATGTTGAGCTTCTATCTTTTCCATTTATCTAAGTAGCACCCCAAAGGTTCTACACTGGGAACCATACCTGCTCAGATTATTTTCAATATTTCCCATTTTACACCACATTAAAACCATACCAACACACCCAATAAAATTTATAGATAACACATTTCACTTGTTGGGGTCACTAAGCACCACACAACCAACTCAAAATGGCTAGGAACACCATCAAAACCTACCGAACATCAAAAAAACCACCACCAAACCCACTACAGCAACCTGGTGTACCTTCAAATAGTTAAAATTAAACATTTAGATTCTATAAAACCTCTAAAATTCCTCAAGATATTATTAAACCTTAGAAAAATATAATGGAATGGTCAAAAAGTTTTAGGAAAATAAATCATCTACCTCCAAAACAATTCTTATCCCTAAAAATATAAACCTTCCAGATAAGGTATCATCAACAACTAGAATCCATCAAGAACTCCAGTAGGGGATACCACTCAAATAAGAACAACGATATATTCTTTGTACTAGCACTAAGTAAACACTATCATTAATAAATCCAAACCAAAAAGCATGTCTTACATCATCAATATAACATCACATAACATGAAAATATGAAAAAACATTGGGTAATGGTATTGCATATGTCACACCTACTCATAAGTAATCTCTTCTTGATCACCATTAAATTATAGAACCCACACAAAGGGTATTAAAACCCCTCGAAACAACTTCTCATGATGGTCCTGGGTCATGATCAACCACACCATGAACATTGTATCATCCTTGAAATCAAACTCTCGTAAGTTAATGACATTTTATTCATTATGAAGATACTAAAGATTTTGGTGTATATAAAATATTTAATTAATCTAATATTTCTACATAGGAAGTTCTAAATGATAATACTCCTCCCCAATTATCCCTAACACCTCAAAGGGTCCAACAAATTAGCGTAGGAGCTTTCCCCCATGAGAAATCCTTTGTTTCTAGTGATGAGGGGAAAATCCGGAAAACATTATCTCCATTCATGAACCCCAAGGTACACCTCATCTGATCAAAATATTCCGTCATATATTCTTGTGTTGCCTTAATCCTCTGATGATACATCTGGATCCTTTCTGTCATGCTCAAAACCAAATCCGGACTAATAATTACCACCTCTCTAATCATGATGGGAATCGACAAAATCTCTTATACAAGGACTCATATGGAGTCACACCAAAGGTTTAATTATAGAAATTATTGTAATAACACTAAACTATGTTTTCATATTGTACCCATGATCTTGTTGAATTCCTGGCACATTCCCGCAACAATAACATTGACATTTGGATAGTCCTCCCATTCTGCTCATTTGTATTGGAGTGGATTATAGTCTTAAAGAAGAATTGAGATAAAAAAGAATGATTCAATATGTCACATTACAATAACAGAGTTTGGAAAAAATATTTATTCCCAATGTCAAAACTAGTATAGTGGTCAAATTAGGTTTTCTATATATAGGACTACATAATAATCATGTTTGTCACATTAAAATAATGTAAAATAGATAGTGTTTTTGAAATTGGTAAATTCTAAAAATAGAAGAAAAACTAGGGATTATAAACATATTTACGATGTAAATTGTTAAAAATAGTGATATGAGAGGGAAGATAAGGTCAATTTATTTTTCCAATTGAAATATTTTTCTAGCTCCAAGATACCGAAGCCACTTATACTAAATTGATTTATGTGAGATTCCAAAATCGCTTCCTCTCACTCCATTGGTAAAATGGAGGTGGTGAGAATAAAACATTCCAATATCTCATGATAATATATCCTCCATAAAATGTGTTATATGCTTGTTGATAATTACATTAATTGACATAGGAAATACCAGAAAAAGTCTTCTTTATTCCAAAAAAAATCAAGAGTGCCCATTTCCCCTCCCACACATACTGATAATAAATTAGTACTTTATCACAAAGACCTTGTATATTCCATCATATATTAATCATAAAACAGTTTAGGGATACAATTATCATCATCCATGGTAATAATAATAAAATATTATTTTACCAAATATTGTCATTAATGATAATAAAAACTATTATTAAAATATTGAAACCAACTTAACTAAATAAAAATTGATTTTTTTGAATGAAGTTAAGGAACTCATGAAATTAAAAAATAAAACATCCTCTTACCCAATAACTCAAAACTATTTACCTCTATGTGAAGGATATTCAATTATATGGTTGAAGGGTAAGTCATTACAAAACTAAAAAAAGAGAAATGGGGAAATTGAAAATTTATTCTCTAGAATCTATATACTGAATATTTTCTAAAATTATTGCAAAAATCAAATAAAAAAATACCCAAAGTTCTTCTTAAGATCTATTAAGAATTATGTTGGATGTATAATCTTAATATATCAAATCCCTTGTACATTGTTAAAAAAAATTATTAAAGAATCACTGAAGCTATAATTTTCTAGATGAAAAGACTCTTCATCTTCTTATACTTTGAAGTGTCAATGAACTGAATTAACGAGTGAATTATCAATTAAATTTCACATAATCATGATATAGTGATTTACATTCCATATAAAAATAAAATCACCTCATTTTATTTCATATAAACCATGATATAACCGATTTAATGGATATTTTTCAATTCTATCTTCCAAAAATATATTAGATATTAACTAATTTAAATGGCCCCTATGAAATTATAATTAGCATGGATTATAGTTAAATAAGTTTAGTTACACAGGAAAAGGAATCCAATAAGGAAATAATTTCTCAATTTTGATTAATATTGAAAATTTTATGTCTGAAATATGTAAGTGATATAAAGGAGTTAAAATTCAAAAATTAATCAATTTTATATTTTAATCCTAGAATATCCCTTAAATAAAAAATGATGAAATTAACCTCATATTGAAAATTTGGTACGGTTTAAAACATTGAAAAAATTGAAAAAATTATAAAAACACTTTCTTTATAAATCCCCCCACAATTGGAACTTTGATTGCTGGGCATGTAAGGATCAGAGCCAAATAAAAGAAATTTTGAAAACACATTCTATTGAGATGCATATATTTAACACCATGGAAAAATACCATTATTCAATAAAAAACTCGTATTTTTTGTTCTCAATTCGTCTCATTTAACTCACTTCCATTAAATTTATCGACTCATTAACAGAAAAATGTTTCATCACTTGAATTCTCTCTCATCACAAAAATTATAATTATCAATAATAATTTTATCCTCCAAAACCTTAGAAGAGTCACCATAGGCTTGATAAATTACTACATCTCATACCAATTGTTTCAGGGAGATATTGTTATCATTATTTATTTTTATGTCTATTCAATTGCCTTTTATTGGATGGTTTTATATGTAATGAATTATGAGGTAGAATAAGGAGGGTTTGTGTCATTTTGAAAAAATTTCTAGGATTCTAAATTTCAGTCTAGTATGGTATCTCCTAATCCATTAAAAAAATAATATCCAATCATCATGAAAATACTATTAAGTCTACACATCATTTGGTATTTATTCCAAATAAATGATATCCACTCAACTTCCTTCTATAAAATTAAATTTCTGATTGATATTTTCCAATTCTGTACAGCTTAATTTTAAAAGGTGATAAGGGTTATTTTTATTTCAAATGAACGTGAAACGAACTTATTTTAGTAGAATAAATTTTCTAGAAAAATAACATTTATATAATTAAATTTTAACCCAAATTAGAATCTTATTATTTATCACACCACGAAACATCTTCCCCCCCACACTTATGTTCTTCTAGATCAATCATTTTTACATCTTGAACAGGTTGGATTTGGAAAATTGGATTTCAATGTGGAAAAACTAATAGGATTTTGATGGATTATAATTGATACAATGATAAATTGTAAATGAAGGATTGAATAAAAATTATTATCTTAAAAATTTTAATTTTAAAACAAAATAAATTCCCCAATAATTTAAAACACACATACCTAAAACCCTTATGTTTGGAGAGAAATAACTAAAATTATTGTTATATAATGAATAGAATGATTTTATAATGAAACTTGGTGAATGTAAAGAATATTAAAAATGTGTTTAGAAGCCTGATTGAAATGTAATTTTATAGATAAAACCAGCCAGTTCAGTATTGGGATTAAAAAATTAGTGGTTTTTTCACAAAATTATAAATGTTTTGAACACGAAAAAAGTTATTATAAGAATTTAATTTAGTCTAGATTCAAGTGAAAAAAAATTTCACTCATTTAAATGGGTTTTAAAAATATAAATAGATAATCATTTTAGATAAATATTTTCAAAATAATATAAAAATTGAAAAATAAACACACACAAAATTGAAAACGACACAACTTTTTTGAGAAATAGAAATTTCAAAACCCTAAAATATAAATGTTACATCTCCCATACATAAATTATATAGTTTCCTTAATTAATTTGTTTATATTTAACATTTATTCCCTTTTTATATATAACCATAACATGAATGTTTTAAGGATACGAACATGATGACTTTTTGGTAGTTAACCTTTAGTTAATCTCTTATCAGCTACTCATAAAAATATTTCAAGATAAATTGGAAAATAAATCATAAAAAGTTAATTAAACTAAAAGAAAATGGGAATAGAATGATAAAGGTAAAACCAAGATGGACAAATCATTTTTTAACCCCCATGTGGGCTTGGGGTTGTGTTTACCTCTAGAAGGTAAGTATTTGGTTTTATCCAATATCTAATGCTAGGTGGAGTAACTTTGATTTAAACCATCAAGTAATATTTATTATAACATACATTCCATATTCATTATTTATAATTATTCAATTGTTAAGGTACACCACATCCACCCCATACCAATAGGTACAACTTTCATGGTGGGGGTATGATGAAGTATGAGTCCTCCACTTTATTGGTTTTCACTTGAGCAACCTATTATTTCTTCTCCAGTGATGGATTTAGGTATGTTGTATCAATGGAATAATCCTATGGAATGTTATAGTGTCATTAATTTTAAACATAACATGATTAATCAAAATCAAAATTCCCCCATTTAATGTTGGAAACATTTTTCCTAGTTTTCTTAGGAAAAGTATCTTGCATATCCTCATAGCGTCTCTCTAATAAATGATCTACATATTTATATATATTTAAATGTTACTCATGAATTAAATATAATTTTTCTTTATCTTTCTCCAAGGGAAAACAAGAGTTTAATGAATCTAAAAATTCAAATAATGATAGGTGTTAGAAAATTTAGTTTCAAAAAAAATGAATCAAAATTATTTCACAAAAATATCATCTTTTCATGTCAGATTGACATAAATTACTTCTTTAATGGAAAGTGGTTCTTAGATTTTAGTGGTAGTTATTTGCAGTAGGTAGTTTAGATCATCCAATTTTTCATTAAAATCCACCACTTGGGAGGTTTCATATTCCTCATTAAATGTTATAATAAAGTTACAATGGTTCCGATTCTCATTCCTTTTAAAAAATTAGATATCACATTTCACATCATATTCATTCAATAATTCATCTAAAACATTTTAATCAATTGTATGAATATTAGTCGGAAAATATTATTTCTAAATCCCATTTTGAAATGTTTTACAAATGTAGAATGGATCTTTAGAAATTTCCTTATTGTCCTCCTCATCTTATTCATCTTCAAAGATGAGTAGGGAAATATCTTCCAAAACTAGATCTGGTTGTGTCTCCGGTTCATGTTTAGGTTTCTCTAGATTCACAGTTTCTATTTGTTAAATTGATCTATAGATCTTTTATATATTCTTCTTAATCCAATGAAACTTGTATATTATTCCATTTCAACCAATTTTTCTTGAATGTTAACATGTTAAATTTATTTAGAAAAATTGTGGAGAAATAAGGAAGGTATTTTTGTACCTTGACCACTTTTTGATAAAATCCTCAGAAGTACTCCTAGAGTTCAGTTTATTATCCATCCAATTTTTCTAATACTACTTATTTTAGGTTATATTTATGTTCTTCGATGTTCTATTTGAAATGATTCAGTATGATTATTTGTCTTTGATATCCTTGATCTATTTAGAAAATAAAGTAACACCATCATTCTAGAAAAAGGTTAGTTACGAATTGTTTATGATTTTTTATTTTAATTTTAAAATAGAATGATATTTAAAATTAGATTATTGTAACGACCTCCCCTAAAATGACACTATGTCTTAACTTGTTACAGTCATGGGGTGTAGGAAAAATAATATTTTATATGTTGAAATTTATTATAGTGGCTAATCTATGTTTTTTCCAAGATTAGTTCTCAAAAATTGAGTTTATTACATTAAATTATAGTAAAAATAGTGATACTTTTGAAATTTTATATTTTAAAAAAATGTATTTAATCAAGTTATTAAAAAAATATTTATAAAGGAAGTGATGAAAAATTGTTATATGAGGATGGAGGTCTGGTTAGGGTTTTTTTAACTTAAAATATTATCCATGATCCGTGTTTTCCAATACTCTTCTGATAAATTGATTAATTTGGTATTCCATAATTTGTTCCAATCACACACTTTGTAACACCCCATTAACATTTTGATAGGTATTTTATAGAACATTTCTGTGGTTTTTAATTTTTATTGGTTTGGTAATTCCAATGTTGAATTGAGGGGATAACTGTTATGGTTATGTCAGGGACTTGTTGGAACATTCAGTATAAAATTTGTTGTTTCTACACTCTTCTTGGGATTTAGACATCATTTAATCGGGTTATACGACATGTAATTGTCACCAAGTTTATTTCAGGAAATGGTTACACATCATGAAAGTTTATATTACATGTAGAAATTACACATCATGTAAATATTAAAGACTAGGTATTAAAAAAAGGAGACATGTTTTTCAAGTATATGTTGGACTAACAAATTAAACGACATGTAATTGGGTTGAAAAATATGTAAAATATGGAATATCAGTTTTATACAGGTGATATGGGTGAAATCCTTATTTCCATCATCTAGGTTTTCTTACTCCACCTAGAGGCTTTGCGTAGGCGATTTTAGAGCCCTATAACCTTTTTAGGTCAATGTTCTCATCCATTGATCATTGATATAGTGGTGGTTCTTTCCTCAGGAAAGTGGTCTTCCAGACTCTTTTATCTTTATTTCTTTTACACATGGAGTTTGATAGGTCATCCTGGGATTGATAGAACTAAGGTATGTATTATTGGATCTTGTATCAAGGTTGAGATCATAGATCTTCTACATCTTCTTATTTCATTGGTGATTCCCATTGTGGGTGTTTCATTCCATGATTATAATGCAGGAGGCTCCTTTTAAGATGGATAATTAATTAAACCATGAATTTATTGTTTTTTGAAATTTATTTTTATTGAATTATGAAATCCCAATTTGATGCGAATTGGAGTTTGAATTGATATGGTATGGATTTTGGGGGAAACCACAAATTCTAATTGATTTGGAAGTTGGGGAATGATTTGAAATTGATCAAAATTTAAAAATGAATTGATAATTGTATTTGGAAAATGGATTAAATTAATATGATGATATAATATGAATGGATTTATTTCAAAAAGAAATGAAATTATTAAAGAACCATGTTGCAATTTTGAAAGTGAATTTGAATTTTGAAAAGTAAAGGTTTGAGATGTTTATGTAAAATGAAATAAAATAATTTCAACCATTTTGATTGATTTATTGAGAACATGCAATATTGGGTAGTTAGTGGGTTACTTAAGAAAAACAAGCTTGGATAATAATGTCCAAGGAACATAATATGATCCCAAAATCTAAAAAATACGTGTTCAGAAAATATTATCCCTGATGGGATATTGATGAGTCGTCATTGTCCTGTGTCAAAGGGATATGTGTACACATATTTTCATTATCCAAGATATTATATGCTTCAGGATCCTAATACATGGAATTATACTTCCTTGGAAAAATTACTATTCTTATATTTTAAATTTTTTTATAAATTCCATTATTTGTAAAAATATTTCTCTCAGGCCTAATGATTTATATAAACCATGTTATCTAAAGTGTTTGTCTAATCGATGTTTGAAATTTATTCCATCACATGAAATGTAAATCATTTTTTTCTTTAAATAGGAAAATGTACTTCCATTCGTATTTTGAATAAAAATGAATTCATGTATTGGTCTTTTTTATGGAATTTTATTGTGGTACACTTATTGAAACCCTAATGGATTATTACCTCACACCCTACCTTTTTTCCTTCTAGATATTATATTTTTTTCCATCGATGTTTGAGTAAAGGAAAGTCACCTCTTAGAGGAAGATTAAATTTTTGATCCCTTGGGCATGGAGTGATGTCTCCTTTGGGATGTGTATTTTTTCTTGTTCAACATATGGTAATTTTATGATCTTATATTATTGTTTTTATATTCCTATTTGGTATCTGGTATAGTCTTCCTATCGAATATTCAAGCATACTGATTTTTATTAGATTCATATCTTTGTGATTTTGGAAAAATTTATCCTCAATTTTATATTTTTTGATGTCAGTTTCTAGATGACAACCCAGGCAGATCATAAACTCTATTTAGGATATGTAGGGTTTATTATAGGTATAAAGGTACTATGGTATCCAGATTGGTTTGTGAAAAAGGGGTATCAAAGGTGCAGGTTTATCTTCTTTCCATGACATCAGTATGTAATTGAGATATTTTTTCTGGAACTAGGCTGTAGTTATGAGTGAGTATGTAGACATGTCACATAATAATGATCCTTAATTACCCATAAGTGGTTTTGGAAAGACATTATTCATATTAGTTTTAAGCTTTTCCCTTATTTTTATTTGGATAGAATGAAATAAAAATCATTGTTATTTTTCTGAGGGTATTAATTAAACATTCTTCTCTTATTGAGTGTTGATCTGTGTAAAGTTCTGATATCTTCAATGTTGTTTTTTGATGTTTTGCAGGATCATGCATCTGAGAAGAGATTTGAATAGAATCTAGGAGAAATCCACTTATGAATCCGGGTGATAAAATCATCTTGTGGACCAGAATCTAGATGAGATTGTTGTGTGTGTTTTTTGAAAGAGTCCCATGACCAATTAGCCAAGCTTTTTATTTATGAAAAAATAATTATAAAATTTGAATTAACAAGATATTATTACAATAACGTTCATATAAGGAAACCAAATAAATTAAGAGAATGTTTGACCATGTGAGTGTCACACCAATGACCATGTTAGTAAGACCATCCACAATAATGATGGCCTCCTAGAATAAATGTGTGACAATAAAGATGAGTTTCATAAGTGTATTCAATAACTCCATTGATTTTTCTACAAGTCACCATGAAATATGCAATTCACTATTTCTTATATCCTACACAAGAGTGGAAGAGTCACTTCCCAATCCAATATTATTCTTACGTTTAATTTTTTAAAAAATAATCGCTTGAAAAATTTCAAGCATCTCTAATTCAAGAGAAGAAATCACACCACATGATCAATAAAACCAACCCATGACATTATCATCATTGTCCCAAAAAACAGCACAACACCCAGAGGGGCCTGTTTTTTTTAATTCCCCATTTGTGTTTATTTTGATCCAACGAGGTAGATGAGGAAACCATGTAACCTCATTCATACCCACAAAAGATATAATGTTACCAAGGATACTAAAATTTATCAATGTTTTGAAGTCATGCATAATATTTTTACAATGTCCCATTTGAACCAAATTTTTGTCATTAAATAAAATAAACAATATTCTAAAAATATATATTTTTGAAAAATGCAGTCCCATACTAAGGTGAAGCGTTGTGACACCACCATATGGAGTGGAATCATTATTAAATAAGAACACAGAAAAGTGCATGTACTAGTGTAGAATGTTGAATATAAGAGAAGATTCTCCAAAGGGCCTATAAAACCAAAAATTGTATGCCATAATATAATGATTTCAAGAATTTAAATATAAATAAATGAAGTAGTTGAAAAATTGAAAAAAAGATTATTTGTATCTATTTGACGCTAATAACATAGTACACACTATGAGAAATGGGAAATAATTCTTCTTTTCAAGACATTATCGATGTGTACTCTATTTTGAGAAAGCCTATAGATAATCATGAAATGAGTGGATTTGATCCATTTTTTATTAGGAAACGAAATGTAAGTAAAATAAATATTTTATCCATTGATAGAATGCAGATAAAAGAGATCACTTTTGATCATTCAATTTATTACTAATTCCCAAACCATAAAATCTTGGTAGGAATCAGAATCATAATTCTCAACCATAACCAGTTTTCACCCAAAAAAATAGAATGGGTATCATCAATGAAATATTTTATAGAAATATATGAATAAATACATAAATGAGAGGTCCAGAAATCTTTAATTAGAGGATAACCAATTCAATTATCATACATGAATTTAATATTAATTCTCTTATTCACAATCCATTTTGATCATGTCATGGGACCCTAGAATGAAGATTTTATTTCTAACCAAATAGAATATTAAATATAAGAATAACTTCCTTGTTTCATTTTATGAATAAAATATTCATTGAGAAACCCCAAATAATAAAAATTTATATACCTGAGGTTCTAGGTTAGCCTAGCATAAAGGGAGTCATTAAAAAGACAAAATTTTTTTGTAATAATTACCCCATTAGATATGTTCTTACAGAAATGTTTCCTAGGAATAGTAACCATATTTCATTCATGAATATTTTTATTCAAAAAAATTATTTATACACATAGTTAACTCATTGATGAGCCCTCTCACCCATTTATATACAATGAATGGATATACTAGATTAGAAATATTAAAATTCTTAACAAAAATAATTCTTCCAAAAATGGATAAACACTTCTACTTCCATGTTTAGTGTTTCCCATTTAATTTTTAACCAATTTAAACAAAATACATATCTCTCGCACTCCCCCAAAAAAGTGGAACACCATCATTATTAAATGTAATTGTCCCCTCTATGATTTCTATCTCTGAGAGAATAAAATTCATTTTAGTAATTGAAAAAATCCTCCCAAAAAAAATTAAGGATTTATCCAACTAAAAATTTTTCATATAAAGAAAATCATAGTGCTGTAAAATTTGTTTCAGAAAAAAAATATTATTTTTACATACCTGTACAAAAAGAATGATATCATCCACATAGAAGAGTTGTGTAGGGGTAATGAGAGACCTGGGAAGTTGAATTGGAAAAAGGTATTCTTAATAGATAATATGATGGATCTGAAGGCTGAGATAATCCTAAAATATTGAAAATGAAATTATAAGAGATGATAATTTTGGTGAAAACCTCAAGATAAATTTACAATATCTTTTGGGGAGCCATGTATAATAACAGAAACATTACTCGATTGAAATAGGGGAAAATCGTAATTACGTAAGGTGCTATTGACGCCAAAACATCCAAACACCATAAAAAATTCCAATCCAGATTGTTAAAATCCTTATAAATATAAATATTTAGGGAAATTGAACCTCATTTTCTAGTTTTTCTAGGAGAATTAATAAATTATGAAGAAGAGTAAATGCATTAATGTATCGTTCTTCCATTAATGATTCCAAATAGATTCCAAGAGCCAATTTTTTTATGGAAAACATGAATTAAAGTTAGAAATAATCTTTCTAATAACCTTATAAATAGTCTTTACTGGATAAATAGGTCTGAAGAGATGTAATGGACAAGAATTCTCAATTTTAAGAAGCAATGTGATGAACTAAGCACTATGTACCTAAGGGAGAATTTCGTATGTGAATAATGATGATACCAACTAGTATACATCCCCTTTAATCACCAACCAATACTTCCGAAAAATAGGTATTGAATCCATATGGAGTAGGGGAACTAATATCATTGAGGCAGAAACCAACATATTTAATATAAAAATCTAGAGGGACACTATTGAGAAAAATGTTTCCCTTAGAAGCGACCATAGAAGTGATAATTCCATCCATCAATGTATCCTATAATCTATACCCTTAAAGAGATTATATAAAATTTAAAAATTTCATCAAAAACACAAAAAAATCTTATGAATGATCTGATCCTCAACATTAAGAAATAATAAAGGTCGGATAGCCTTCTAAATTCTTTGACAGATGTTAAAATATTTTGTGTTCCTTTTCCATTCCTAAAGCCACGTATTTCTACATGTTTCTTGAATGAATCCTTCCTTCATTTCCAAGAGATAATTGAACTTTTCAACAATACTAGATTTCTTGATAAATTCCATATCAATGCCATCTATTGTTGTCTCATCATGAATTTGGTGAAGAGATGATTAAAGTGTTGTGATCTCATTTTCCAAATCACAATATTTAGCCTTGCTCTAAATTTTCATCTTAGCCTTGAACAGATTCATTTTAAAAAGGAAGGAGGACTCCCCCATCCACTATTCATGTCGATATACTAATTATTAATGAGACTATCATAGTCACATTGAAGAGACCAAGCTTTATTAAAATTTAATGGTAAGGGAATACTCTGTTCTCCACTCATAAAGTTGACAAGAATTAGATGACAATATGATTGTATTTTAGGGAGAGAGATACTACAAATTGAATACTATTTTTCTATAGCAACATCATTAATAAAATCACAATAAATTATACTAGAACCATTCAATTAAAATAACTCTTGTATTAGGTGTATTTGGAAACAAAAATGATTAATTTAATAAATTAATTTTCATCAAAATATGGTTTATACTACATGGGTGATATATGAGATTTAATGGGAAACCATATTATCGCTGAAAGAGGGACAAATTATGATATCCCCAACATGAAACCTAGGGGAGGAGTTACATCCCATGAATCTCTCAATCTCACGCCATAACCCGCTTTTTTACTAATATCAATTTCTGGAACAAATGAAATAGACAACAATCTTCCAGGAGTCAAACATACAAGATTACGATTTCAACTTCCCATCAATACTGATAACATTATCTTTCCCCAAATAAAATTTTCCAAAAAACTACAAAGGTTCCGTCGGACTAGAAGAACCACTATTATCAACTACTTGAAAACCAAAATTATTTAGACCTAAAACCGATAGATAAAGAATCATTGGGTTTATAAATTTCATGATACATGGGTTTATGTTTAGGAATATGCTTGTGCAAAGAATCAATTGTTTTAGAGTCTGTGAGAGCCAAAAAATTCCAATAAAGGACATTCATTTGGAACCTAATTTAAAAATAATGTTTGATTTATTATTTTTATTTTTTTCCTATTTATTTCGTGAGGATTTCTTGGATTCATTCATTAGTTTGGAGGGTCTTTTAGTTTGGATTCTATTGAGCTCACCTTGATGAAGACCCATAGATTATGGAGAGCCCATTAATGTTTCTATGGCCCTAAAATATAGATCACTCACCTCTAAAGTGAATGGAGGCACACTTTGTGAGTTTTGGTTAACCTTAATAGATTTTTCTTCTTCCACTAGGCAAAACCATTTTTTTCATTAGAGGGGTCTTCTGGTAAATATATGTCATATGAGAAGATTGTGAATTTGATGGAGGGTAAGCATATAAAAACAATTATAAGTAGTAGAGTAATCATCTTCACTAGTATACTTAAAGAATTTTATCTGATCAACAAGAGTTTCATATTCACATGTAGCCTCACAAACACTGTTTGATGTAGTAGGGCATGTATCTTCACTAGAAGTAGTAATAGGGGAGCCCTAGTTGGAATAAAAAACACAACCATAGCTGTTGATCCACTACCATCAATAGGAACCTCTGAGTTTGAAATAGTGTCATTCAAATAGTCTTTCTAATCTTATAGAGAATCTAATTTATCAGCATAATACAAAATTAAAGCAGCAACGAGTGTACTCGAACCACCACCATCAATAGTAGAATTCCTTCCAGAGATGTCATCACCATTGGGGGGGGGGCAATCGAACCAGAGACTCCATCATCTAGGCACACCTTCTTTAAAATAGGCAAAGATAAAACCTGTATTGTAACATCAATTCTTATTGAGTCTTTAACCAATATTCATTTTCATATTTTCACCTTATTCATATTTTTCTCCTTTAGATACTTACCTGAATGTTCACCATTCTCATATAAGGGAGTGTTATCCTTAGTCTTTATACCAACCTCTTTCTAGGGTGGTTGTCCCATGAAAAAAATAGAGTTCAAGGTAGGTCTTCCCATAATCGAATCTCATACACAAGATTTATAACAAGACTGTCTTGTTATGAATGTATTTGTGGTTTACCTTGAAATAATATTTTCTATGCCTACGTTTATGCCATAAATCAATTTCTTATGCTAATGTTTTTCCCTTGCACCTCATGTTATTTGATTCCCATATGATTCATGTCTTATGAACTATCATTATTTATCCCATGAATCAAGATTATCTTCTTTGGTATGAAGGGTATGAATTTATATTGTTATGTTCATGTTATCATACACTTATTTTCATGTTATTATTACATATCTATTTTATTTAACCTTACTAATTATTTGAGCTCTACATATATTATGATTCCTTTCCACAAGATACGAATAATGATTTTGAGAATGGTATGTCTAATAATATTATTGTGTGGGAATATAATTATGGTACATTTTTAAGTACATTCACCAAATTAGAAGATTGTGTACCTAGTCTGAAAATACACTAATATATTATAGTCCATAGTTATGTGACTATGTAATGTATTTAATATTAATTTAGAATGTTGTAATATCTATATAAAAAGAATATGTTTCTATAGTTGGTATCAGAAGAAATATTTATTTGACCTTTCAAAAGTATGAAGAGAATACTTTTGTGAGATCGCTAGAGATATTTAAAAGGATATGTCTATGCATTTATCAAAGGGTAAATCTATGGATGGGGAAAAGTGTAAGAAAATGTCCTGTAATTATGGAAAAGGATTGGTAATGTTGTTTTTGAGAAATTGAATCCCCATTTAGATACATCATGTGGATGTGGCTCCAGAACAAAGGTACATGTGTTATTAAATCTAAAAAGGGCACATTTAGATACATTCGTTCATAACATGGTGAATGACAATGGGTCTTGATAAAAATCTGGTTTAACAATCCTTGGGGATATTATTTTGAAATTCACAAACTCTTTTTGAACCATCATAAACTATTTAAACAGATTATGGTCATGGATGACGTAGAAAAAAACAAATGATTCATAGATTTAAAATAATATGTCATGATTTAGACATCCTATAAGTGATTTTTCAAAATTATATATTTTTCCACTATGAATAGTGTTTCTCACACTGTGCCTTTTGGTTTTAGTCAATGCATGGAATTAGAAGAGACTAGATTAACCTTGAATGTGATAGAATTTTTTTGATGATTATCTAAATGTGATGATTATTGGAGTGAGATATATTATGATTAGGAATATTTTGTTTTCAATGGACATGATTAAAAATGTACACCATAACCAATTAGTAGGCTCATAAATGATGATAATGATAGTGTTCACTTAAATTTTGGGTAGTATATACCATGAAGGAAAGAAGATACAATTTCTTATATTTTGTGATTGTGGGATGAAAATACTTAGGGAATGGCTCAAAGAAATGAGAATAATATTTATGTCTGATGTTGAAGGAAATTGAGTAGGAAATTAGTGAGGTAAAGTGAATAGTTTTGTTAATGAAATGGATGGGAATTTTAGTATCTCTAAGGTATTATCAATGCATGAAATCGTAAATTTTGAAATGTAGGGGAATATGCAAATCAACATCCTTGGGGGGGAATATCATGAAGAGAATAAAGAAGGTGGTTTGAGTAATGGTTATAATATGGGTGATGAAGAAATTTTTAATGACATATTAATGGAAAGAGGTACTGTAGAATTAGATGATGAAGCCCTGTTAATGTCTTAAGAATGAGGTGGAATAATTGAAGTATTTTTATATTGGATTTCCAAAATTATGTTATATGAATATATATAAAGAATATTTCTAGAATTTTTGGATAATGGATTTTCAATAATATATAAATGGTACAAAAGGCATAGAATGTTTATTTAATGGTTAAGTGGTACTTTATGGAAAATAGATGATTAATGAAAGATAACCCTTAATATGAACATAGTTTTAAATAAAATGTATTTTTAGTTTGGATGAATAGATGATTGATAAGGATAAATTAAATTGGACGGTACTAATTACCTTGTAATTGACTAATTATTAGTTATAAAATTTTTTTATGCAATGATTTATAGAGATTAAATCATTTTTTGGATTTGAAGAATATATCATGTAATCTGAATTTTTTAAGGAATAAGGTCACATGAATCCTTTTAAAATGTTTTTATGGGTTTTCAAGTTATTACTATGTTTTAAGAGAATAGATGATGATGTTTTTCTGAATTTTGGAATGTGATACTCAATGGATATTTTATGATATATGGGGGATCAATGTGAAGATGATTTTTACACCATCTCCAAAAGTTTTTTATTTTTGAAGGGTCATAAGATTAACAATTTACGAAATGGTTTAAGATAATCTTTGGATGATTATTTTGAGATTAATGTGTAACTTCAAAAGATAAATATTATTCCCTATTAGATAGCCAGTGCTTAGTTTTTCTAAACTATAGATACAATGAATGAAATATCATTATATTATGGATTATATTTATTTCTCCAGAAAAGAAAATTTCAACTCCTAGAGTAAAAGATGAGGTGTAGATTGATCACGTAATAAAAAAAAGTATGAAAATTTTCCTATGAGATTAAATTATATCATGTATTTACAATTTCATATGATTCTGCATATAGATGGAAAATTAATTCCCTAGCATTAGGAAATGAATCTTAAAAAAATATGGTGTCATGTTATAATAATTTTTGAGGATATAAGTGATATGTTATATGACACATTGATTTCTGGATTTTATTTCATTAATTTTAACAACCAAAATGCTTTAAATGATATTCGTTTCTTTAAATTAATGTTTATTATATTACCTTATACAGTATCAAACACACAGAATTCATAGAGAAAACAACAACTCATTATTTCATTAATGGAAATTGTTACATTAGATAAGGAATAAACGCATTAAAATGAAAATTATCATGACATGTAAAAAATAAAAAATAGAAAATCTACAAAGTAAAAATTTAGATCACCCAAATATACGAGAATCATCACTCCCTTGGAAAACACCATATATAATAGTCAAGATATTTGTAAACTACTCAATATGCTAAAAAAGGGAAATATATAACCTTGATAGTAATTGACTTGAACAAAGATTGAAAGAATTATGTGATATTTATAAGAGGCAAGTTGACCATTGGAATAGTAATTTGTTTGTTAGAATAACAATGTGACCATGGGAATAGTTATGTGACTATTGACAATAGTAACCTGACCATTAGAAATAGTAACATGGCTTTTGGCATAGTAATTAAGCCTATACAAAACAAATTATGATTTAAACAATGTATATCATGATTTATTTCTGTAAATATAAATATTATAATAGAAAAATAAAAATCATGATTAAAAAACTCAATGTAAATATAAGCAAATTTTTAATAGACCATATTTTTAATTTTTTCCTATGGATCATAATTTTTATATTAGAAATTAAAAGTAGCTATTTTATATTTTTTTGGGTAAAATAATATCATTTTTAAAATTAGAACATAAATGATTTCCAAGGCTAGTATTTTGTTAATTTTTTGAAATAAATCAATTTTCTAGTAAATAGTGAAAATATATTTTTCACAGAACTAATGTATCTTATATATCATCATTCATGATGAAATAATGAAATAATAATATGTAGAACATATTGTTAGAAAAAAAATATAATTAACTTTGTAAGTGATTCATTAAATAAAGTAAATTAAAATCAAATCCTATAATTCATTTTCCAAAACAAAAAGTCAAAAGTGACCCCATAAAATAACAATTTTTCATTTTTTCCACATACATTTTTCAAAAACTAATGAAATATAATTATTAAGATTTTTAATGTCTTAAAAAAAATTATATTATATTAATATTAGGATTATATTTTCAAAAATTCATTATGACAAGTGTTACAATTGATATATTATTATATTTAATATTTTATTCTAAAAATACCCCAATCCACACGTATAAATAACCCCTACCCCCCCCCCCCCCCACCTGTAAAACCACTCATCCCTCTCTAACCAAATTCAATCCACTAAAAAATACTCCCTCTCAACCCCCATAATATTTCTAGGTATTATCTAGTGTAAACGAACATGAAACATTATAGTGTTTTTAATGTTGTGTAAGGGAACCTACAATGGGGAAACAACATGTTTCTATCAAATATAGTATCTTTTTTATTCTTCATTTACTTTTTTCAAAATTAAATTCCAAAACGAATCTTATGAAATTAATTTGGGAGTATTTTAACATTATATTATTGATTTTATTCTACTGTAAGTATCATAATTATGACATATATAAATTTCAAACATGTATTTCCCACACTTTTGATAATGTCCCGTAAATGGTCAGTTAACCACATATAGAGACATTCCCATGCTAACACATATAACAATATTAATGGATGTGTATTATGAATTATATATAATATATAAATATTTAATCAAATGTAATATCTTCTTATGGAATTAATTATACATTTGTATAAATGACATTGAACAAAATGGGAAAATACAAGAAAAAGAGACATCTTAATGGAAAACATGATATCAAAATGACGGACCTATAACCATGAAATTGAAAAAATATAATAAAATTAATCTAAGTAATAAATAGTGGTAAAAATTATAATAAATAACTCATATATCATTGTTTTAATAAATATATGATTTTTATTTAGGAGCCACAAATAAATCTGGATTTATTGTGAGGGAAATCATGAAACAAACCCCTCTTTGGGATATCCATATTTTATTAAATCTTTGGTATGGATATTCCATTAATATTAAATAGATATCAATTCCCTATTATTAAATTTTATTTTCATGGATATACATGTTACCAAAATGATTTTCAATCCAAATACAATGATTTTAAAAAAAGTCATTTCTTTACAAAACATATATTTTACTCCCATGAAGTTGTTTCTTCTTAACTCTATAATGAAGATTTTTAAGACAAATATGTTTTCCATTATCCAATTCAAAACCATATGATATTCATGAAATCATGATTTATGAAATCCTTATGAAACGCATTCCTTTACATGGGTTATTTCATTATTATGATTGTTATAAGTTCTGTGGGGCATGCATTACTCTGTAAATATTTTGATGTGATGAGTGGGCCTAGAATTATATATCCCTCCAATGAATTATGTAATTTTATTTTTCTTATTAATTTATGTGTATTATACATGAAAAATAATCTAATTGTTTTCACTCCAATGATGTTATCATTTGTGCACATATGCTATTCGTGAACAAGAGGCCAGCTTTGTTCACCACTATGTGTGGAATTTGAACACTATGATATAAGTTTCATTATTATGAATTTCCACATTCCATGTATTTATCAAATTTTTTCTGAATGATGATGATTGCGATCATATTATTATGATATTATGATGTTGATTATTATCACCCATGGTATATTGATTCTTGTCCCTTATTCATTTTCTCACTAGACATTTACCACACCTATTTCATTGATTTATATCATTTTGTGACGACATGTAAAAAATAGACCATGTTATTTTATAAAGATAAAGAATATTTATATAGGTAATGTTTTATTAATTATTTTTTTATGTGTTTTTTATCCTAATTCCCCCAGATAGTAAACCTTTTGACCCTTGAATGTATAACTAGTATGTTTTTTATCTTTTAAATGATGTAATAGGAAAGTAAGAAAAAATATGGAAACTATATTACCTTTCTCCTAACAGTGTTCTCTATTAGTCACCATATTTATTTATATACTATTTTTCTCTTCTATTTCCATGTTTTCAATTCTGACCCAAGTTATACTATTTCGAAACCTAGTATGTGTTATTCTAGATCACATTCTCAAATTCCAATATCTTTTTTAAGAGGATGTTTTATAACCCTATTTACAATGTGTGTTACAATAATGAAATTTCCAAATGTAAAACTATTGATGAACACGGTAGGTATTGAGGGGGGAAATTCAATTTAATGGGGGTAGATTGTAACTGAAGGACCCTAGGGCACCCTGAGAGGGGGGGATCAAGGTGTCAAATTTTTCAATTCATTACTGGATCCTGTTCCTATGTTGGTAAGAATTTATTTAAATGTGTATGATGGATATGTGTAGTAATTAAAATATTCACCAACAGAAGGACAACACACCAATTTTACATGGTTCACCACTAAGGTCTATGTCTAAGAAGCATATTCCGAAAAGTTTTTGGTTATACCTTGTTCAACTAATCTTCATTAGTTATGGATTAAAAAATATTGGGCACAGTCACTCTATCCCAGACACATTGCCTTTACAAGGTTTTACGGAATTCCCAATGCATCCCTTAGAACTCTTTCATTGAATCCCCCTATCTTACTACCCCTATAAGAGTCTCACTCAGTTTATTGACTTAATGGTCTTTTTAGCAGATTGACATGGAATTCTTTGTCTCTATTCAACACATGACACTTTGTGCATCAAAGTCCCAAATTGATTCTATTCTATATTTTTTCTTCTCCTTTAGTATAGTAACATAATTCACTAAAACCTATTCAATTTTTTTCCTTTTAGAATAAAATGTACATTTTTGATAGTTCATGGAATGAATTTTATCTCCACTTAGCATCATCATAGTTAATATTACCAGAATCATGGAAATTACACAGAGTAGGCATGATATGTAGATTATAGAGAGTCTGTAAAATCAGGGATGATTTGCGGAAGCGAAAATAGTCTATGGAGTCAGGGACAGTTCAAGGAAGCAGAAATAGTATGTAGAAGAGAACTGATACTTAATAAAATACATATATGGGGTATTAGAGAAGAAGACGGTGTGTGGCTATAAACCATCCCAAATTACTCACTTTCATCTTTCTTCTTTAACAATTGGATGATGCCATCAAGAACAATATATGACATGATATGTAGTCTTTAGTCAATCACCTTTAGCATCATTAGAGTTATAAAGGAATGTATTGAAACTTCACTATCTTCAAATTACATCATTCATTCCAATTAAAACGGATTATTATTGGCATCACATTTTCTCCCTATTTAATTTATAAGGATTTCATCAAACGTTCTCCAAACATATTATATTCAGAAAATAAAAATCAATAAATCATCGCCTGATTTACCAATATAAATAAAATTTGGGTTCCTCATCTACATATTTGTTTTAATCTTCATTGGAAAATATAGACAAAAAATTAAACCGTATAAACACTGTGGTCCTCACAATACCCCCTTCGTATTTTGTTGTCAATACATTAATGTTATCCTCAACTGAATATGTCAATATAAAATTGAAAATATTCTCTCTCCCCTAACTTTTAATTCAATTATCTCCCCCTTATTGATATGAAATATAGTGTTCATGGGAAAATGTTATCAATTCATACATAAGCATTGTTCCATCAACCATTTCACTTTATGTCTAATTGTGTAATGCTCGGTGTAGAAAAAAAAAGAGGATTTTATTTAGACAACAAGGTTGTCCATTATTCACTCATCATGATACCACATGAGATGAGAAATCATGTAATTTTTCTTCATTGGTTTTCTACTTTCGTTCCATAATAATGAAATTGAATGTGATAGGGAATAATCAACCTAAAAATTCTCCACTCACTACAACAAATTGATAAAAAAAATTCAATTTTGATTGGTAGGATAAGTGGCCTTGGGTAACATCCATTCTAATTATGTCATTAATTAATTTAGTTACCCCCCCTTTGTAAAATTATCTTCATTCCGATTGACCAAGGATGAGAAATTGATAAATTAAATACCATTCCCAATGACATGTTCTTCATAAAATATCCAAAGAAAATTAATTTAACACAAACTTATATTGATAATGATTAAAATACAAATGTTGGAAGCTTTTTAATTTCTCTCCCCCTCAGGTAAAACACTCCTCATTATCTTCTTCAAGGGTTATCCTTCATTATTTTAATATTTGAATATCAATTTAAGAATCATAGAAGGATGAAAATTTCTCCATCTTTGGTATCAAGAGTTGACATCATTCACTACTTCTCATGTACTCCCCTAAGAGCTTACTTCACCTTCTATTTCAAATGTTGGAAAACACAAATATGAGACACAAGAGATTTAAGGAAATGAGTTGAATCATCCTTGCTTCATCAATATGAATTGCATGGTTGATATGTTTTTCTCAACCATGACTCCCCATTTATTCTTGTCTTCATGCACACACGGCTGAACATATTTTCTGATCTGTGCTGATGTAGAATTAATCTCTCCACATTCCCTTCTACTGTGCATAGATAATTGTTCTTATAAATAGATTTAATGGATTATACATTCTTAATCATATTAAGGACATCTTCTTTATATGCTATTAATGTTTGAGATCCATTTTCAATGTGACCATATTGTATACATCTCTTAGTCAGAACTTAGGTAACACATGTGTTTCTTTCTGTTTTCACTATATCATTCACCTTATCTTCATCATGTGAAAGTTTTACATTTCCATTGTCACCACCATTTTACTTTTCATCATAATGATTACTAATTCATTTCAAATATTATGTCTAGATGACCAAAATGTCATTTTTAACTATTGCAGCATGTTTGGAAGTTTTACATTGGTAAAACGGAGTGTCATCCCACTTAGTTTCTCAATTTGATAAATTTCTCTCCATTTTGTTCATCTAAAATCTAGGGACTTCTCAGCATCCATATGTGAGATATTCTTTGGGAAAGTAGTGTTCACTATATTCTTATGATATTTTTCCAATCCAATTGCTTCATACATATATGGAATTAGAGGTATTATTTTCTTATCAACAATTAATTAATATTGAGATGGGAATGTACAGACATTGTGACCACTTCCATTGAATACATCATAGATGTTATCCATCATTCCAAATATATTTTTGGAAAACATATGGTTCTGGACCTATTGATATTTCTTCTTATTCTATATATTTCAACCCCATGATGTATAATTTCTTTGTTCTTTTACATTATAAGTATTTTATGAAAATTTTAATGCACAGTGACCAAATCTATTTTAGGACCAACATTGACCCAAAATTAATGTATTTATTGTATTCTGTTGCTGGGACTTCTTCTTTGATTTTTGTGATAATTATGGATAACACCCTTAGAAATTATTATTCTTACTCATCGAAGACATTGTGATAGGTAACTCCTCACGTTTCCCCTTCCATACATTTTTTGAATTTCTCTTCCAGACTACACTTCTTGTCGGAACATATTAAAAAAAAAGTAAATGATGGATTGGATGGTACCTTTTTCATCTCAGCTACTTGTGGTATATCATCCAAAAATTTCATGATCTTCTTATCACATATTGGAGGCCTTTATACTTTAACATCCCCAACTGAGCATTGAGATGAAACAGAAACTATTTCTTGAGATTAATCATTAAAAAGGATCATGATCTTCTTGTCACATGTTGAATGTATATGAGCTTTATAATCCTCCAGTGGACACAGAGTACCAGTAGCAATGGTTTCCTTATTTTGTAAAGGCTCGATATGTTTCTTATCAAGATTGGTTAACTGAGCTTCCATTATTAGAATTTCCATATTTAGGATGATCTTATGATCTTCAATCATGATCAACTTCTATTCACAAGTCATCTTCAATCTTTCAACCTCATATTTATGCATCTGAATTTTGTTTTGAAATGAATATTCATGTTCAATTATCATATCAGAAGTTTTTCAAATAAAAACCATTATATTAATTGCTCTTATTCATCTCATCTTCATGTGCGCAGATCATTTATTCGAGATCCTTGTCGACTCCCTTTTTTATTCAACTTCTTTGATTCATTTTGTGGTATTTATTTCATGTTCCCACATTGTTTCATTAAAATCTTTAATTTTTCTAGAGAGATCTAATCATTAGAATTTTTTCCTTCTAAGACCTTTTTTATTTTAAACTTCTTTTTCCATCTAGGTGATATCATCTTGCATAAATTGAAATATTCTACAAACAAAGGCTGTTATTTCATCAGGAACATCACATAAATAATTTATTAATATATTAATTACCCCCTCATGTGATGTAAAACATTGTTCAATCTCACCACTAGTGTTGGAAACCATATTTTTTTTGGAAAAAAATACCCACATGCTCTTCACATTCCAAGACCAATATTTATTCATCATTGAAAATGCATGGAGAAGGAGAAACATCATCTTATTTAGAAATGAGGGACATCTTAAACTGACTGTTCTCATTATTTTCCCTATTCTGCATGGTCTTTATGGATATAGACTTGTGATCTAGAATAAATGAATACTAATCCAAAATACACATCATTGTTGACTTAGGAAAGGGAAATCAAATACCATTTTGAATAGAATTACTATATAGTATCCACCATACATAATATTTTAGCTCTGATACCAATTAAAGGACAATAGACCACCCTGAGAGGGGAAGAGGGGGCGAATCAGGGTGTCAAATTTTTCTCTTCTTTAATGGGTCTTGTACCCACATTGGTAGGAACATGTTTTATCCTCTATTATGGATATGTGGAGTAATTAAAATATTCACATGGAGAAGGACAACACATCACTTTTACTTAGTCCCCCACTAAGGGCTACAACCAAGGAGAACATAATGAATGAATTCCAGTCGTACCCAATTCCATTAATATTAACTAGAAGTGGATTGAAATGGTTCAGAAATAGTAACTTTGTCCTAGGAAAGATTCCATTAGAATGTTTTAGGGAAAGAACACTACATCCCTCAGATCACTTCTACTGACTCCTCCTAGTGCACTGCCTTTGGAGAAGTTCACCTCTTTTTATATATATAAAGGTATCCCAAAAAAATTTACAATTAAGTATTTGTGTCTATTTAGAATGAGACACTACTTCCATCGAAGTCCTGAATTAATTCTATTTTATATTCACTCATCTCTTTTAGTGCAATAACTAAATTCACTAAATATACTTCTCTTTTTTTAGTAAGAATCACATGAACATATGTGATTGTTTAATCAACGAAGACCAGCTCAGCATAGCCTAATAATAGATAATATAACTAGATTAATTTAATATAAATCTTTTACACTTATTCTTATCTAATAAAATATATAAACAATGAATAAATTATTCGTTCTCTTTTGTGTACTATTTCCTCTTCTATAAACTATCCCTGATTCTGAAAACTATTTCAGCATCCGTTACCCGTCCTTGATTCTGCAGACTGTCTCTAATCTTTTTAACATTCAGGATTTATGTTCTATTCTTTCTCAACATACCACGCCTGCTGCTCATACCATGCCAACTCGGCGTACCGCACCTACTCCACATACCACACATGATTCATATACTTCCCCCATGTATCTTTTATGCATTCCACCTCTACTTACATCCTCCACGTACCTTTGCGCTTATAGTTTCTATTTTTTCATATTTCTTTATGGACTATTCCTTTATATTTTGAAAACTATTTCACCCTTCCACAGACTTATTCTACAAATTTTCTGAATCATTTCTTCTCCTGTGTATGAATTTTTCTTAATGAAGATCTCTTCCATGGACTACCCTTCCAATTCCATGAAATGTTTCATCATTTGTGTACCACTTCATCATATGAGGAATCTCTCCCGTGCAAAACCTCTATTAATTGAATTATTCCTTCAAGAAAACATTAAGATATAGTCGAGTTTTCCCCCAGTGATGATCTTTTTTTTATCTAATTCAATCTCATCCTTAATAATGGGATTACCAGTCCTAATATAGGAAAATAAATCCTTATATTTTTCTAATCCAAATTAACCAAATTTTTAATGTGGGACAATCTTCACAGCATACTGAACTCCATCTACATATTGTATGCCTCCACCACATACTACAAACCATTATCACATACTTTTATCCTTCAGCATACCATTAGCTGACCGGTCCACATATTGCATCACATCCCCAATGTGGAGCCTTCCGATGTACCAAAACTCCTTCCACCGTGAACTATTATTGATACCATGACTATTTCACCAAATTGACTCATGTACCTTTCCTGCAACATGAATGTAGCCGCAATCCATTCTCAAACATGGTACAAGATCCATTTTGTGATGTACGATGTTTTATTTACATACGGATTTCTTCTCCATTCCGCATCTCATTCACTCCTTTGTAAAAACCCTTCCATTTCAAAAAAACAATTTCCCTAGTTGGAGGTCCAAAAATTTAGAAAGTGCTGGGAAATGAAACGCCATGAAATTTCTACATTGGGAAGAACACCCAAGATTATTCACTGTCATCTATCATCATCAACAATCAGTTTTTGTTATCATGATCATTTTCTAACATTATATATATTCTTTGATTGATCACCTTTAGCATCATTAGTGTTGTAAAGGAAATTATTTCAACTTCACTGTATCCCAGCAACATCATTCATTTTGATCATAACTAAATATGATTTCAAAAACATTTTATACCCCTTTAATTCATAAGTCTTACATCACAAGTTCTTGAAAAATATTGTATTTGGGAAATAAAAATTTAAAAAGAATTCTAACGCCTCGGGCCCAGTTACCCAGAGTCGGTGCATTATTACATAACATTGAAATGATCACAAGAAAGATCATGTCTCGAAAGACATATTATTTTAGTAGCCTTGGAATAACTAGATACATTAATGAAGTTTTCAATTACATCATAAAAATGAAAACTACAACAACATAGTATACATAGTCCACACTATTATCTGCTCATACTATCCCTGCAGGTCATTCATAATTTACTTCTTCACATCATGGGAAAAATAAAACATAGAAAACGGGTGAGCTCGAATGCCTAGTAAGGATAACAATATAGAGAAAACTTTCATAAATAAGAATAAACATTTAAGGAAATGTATAAATAACACAAAAGCCTTTCAAACATGAACTTCAACATAGTATGGAAAAATAAAATTGAAATAATGCCATTTACTTATTCACATGGATATTCTACTAAATGAATAATCACATGAAATATTAATAACCACTTTCATAATGATGGAATGCATAATGCCGGACTATCATAACCACAAATCCAAGGCCTCGTGCAAAGACTACGAATAAGATTTTTTCAAGGCCTTGTGCCAAGATGCCAGTTTGTCTCATAAGACCTACCGATGCATCGAGGAGCTATAGAGGGATCAACACGTCACTTACTAAGTATAATGCATTCCTCATATGAAAAGTTTGAAACATAACATAAACATTCGTATTAAAACTAGCATACGAAATGTTAATACTTTATCCACAAACCAGGAATGATATAAAAATAGCACATCCACAGTGAAACATAACTCATTCGATACAATATGGAAGATTGTATTGTATCATACTAACCAAAATAGAGAATGATTAAGGATATTGACATAGTTGAAAATAATCATCAAAACAATTAGAGTGAAATATCCCCCTTTTTCTTGAAATCATTTAAAAGTAACACTATTTGTCAAGAGGCCATTTAAAATAGATTTCTTTGAATCAAGGTGTCCCATACAACATTGAAACTTTTAAAATGAATTATAATTTTAAAACATTAATGTCCATATATATAAATCCTTAAAAAAAAATTTAAATCATGGACATTAATGAGAAAGATTTAGAATAATAAAACCTTAAAAAATTTAAAATGATATTTTAGTTAGAGTTACTATCCAAAATAATGACACTTGAATGAAAATAATTGAGGTAATCAGAACTTTATAATATCGTGAGAATAAAATGATTCATGATATATAATGACAATGTACATTATATACACCATATAAATGTGATTTGGTGTATAACAACAAAGAAGTCTCAATGGAATGTAAATTGAGATGGATTCTTTTATAAAGACCATATCCTTAGGTTAAGAATAAATCAACGAAATAATTATGTGTAAAAAATATAAATACAATAAATATGATTGGATATTTAGTGTAAATAAATCAGGTGACATTCACACATATTCTTGTAAAAACAACACCAATGAATTGGATATTTAACTCAACAAATGAAAAATTAGTTAAAATTATTCTTATCAAATTCATATCGATGACTTGAGAAATTATTAATGGAGCGATTATGTGTATCAAAGGTATATCTACTGAAAAGGGGAGTGGAAATTATGACATAAGCAAATGAATAGTGATTCCACACATAATTTCGGAGTAAAATAATCAATGAAGTTTGCATAAAGCCAAATAAATGGAAATTGAAATTTCAAATTCCCTTATCGATTGGGTAACTTACGAAACATACACACATGAAAGAATGATAATACAATGTTGATGTAAATATCCATAAATTAAAGTATATTACACAATGAATACAATCATGGGCAGTACACACACCACATTCAATAAATAAGTGATGAACAATTGAATTCTAATGGAATTAAAAGTGAGATAAGAAACCCCTTAATTTTTAATTTTTCCTTGGTTGAAGGTAGGTTAACCTCCTTTATAATGGTGAAATAATTGTTATTTAATTATAAAAGAATCATTTATATTAATATGATATCATATATGATCATTTAACATTGATATGTTAATAATATTTTAGTATTATCGTCATTTCGGGTGTTAACATACTCATTTTCCTTTATATTCTTTGTTAAGTAAGATGTGTTTGTTATGAATAGGTTTTATCTTATTCATATCCATAATTAAATTATGTCCTTAAAAATTATTTTTAATCATCAAATGAGAATTATACTTGAATGGATACAATGGAGAATGAATTTCATCGCGTTCGTGGAGACGGTAGTCCGTATGTACGCACGAGCGACAATATCATTCTTTTGATGTTAAAATAATATATAATTGGATGGTATATCATTTAGATAGAATAATTATCATGTTATATTTATTATTTAAATGAATTACACATCATTATTATACGCATCCAAATAATAATTTATTGAATGACAATTACACCACGACGTGGAGACGGTAAGCTGTACGTACGCATGTATGGTGACATGCCATTCAAAGGATGGATAGAATACTGAATATGGTTGTAACATATTTATAATAACATAAAAATATATAGAAGATACTGGAGTTATTATTTTATAATATAAATAACAAAAAAAGAATAATTGGAAAAATAAAGGAACTTGAAAATGGGGGTGAAATTATTACCTCTTCTTCGGGTTCTTCCTTTTGATTTGATCAAAAGGGCTCTGTAGGTTGGATTTTTGACTAAAGTAAGTCTTCTAGGATGAAGTGAGGGAAGTTTAGAGAGTATTTGGACTATGTTTGGCAGAACCAAAGGACTTTTAAGGTGTTAATTAATGAGAAGGGGGAGTGCCCTTTTATAAGAGGGGTGAGGGGATCCTTTGGAAAAGCTAGAAATATTATTTTATAATAAATTCATATTCGGTATCTAATGGCTCCAAAGTAGATTATTTAAATATTAAGGTGGTTATAGGTCGAAATTCACTCAACATATAGGATTTAGACAGGTTTGGGTCATTATATAAACCTTATCTTTTAGTTTTAACTCTTAGTTAATTAGTTTGAGATTTACCATGTCACTTTGTTTTTTTATATTATTTGTTAATAAACATACTATATACATAGAAGAGACCCCCATGTGGTCCATTAATGATACAAATATCATGATATAAGTCTCTTGGACGAAACATATATTTTTAGGAATTTAATATCAATTAATAAAATAATATTTGTTTGAAAATTTCTTTTATGCCAATTTTGACACTATTCAATAATTGATTTTTGTAAAAATCATAACAGAATGATTAATTCGAACAATGTTAATTACGTCAATCCTAACATATCATATTAACCTATAAAATTCTTTTTATTCAAAAAAAGTGTCAAATTATATTTACATGGGTATTTATAATATCAATTATTTTAAATTTTCACCATTATGGTAATTACTGCATCATCATTGTGTCATAAATAAATTAAATTATTTATTTGTCTAAAAATTATAAATGAAATATAATTATGTAGAAAATATATATATATTTCTGATGAATAATTATAATTAAAATAAAACATATATAACCATATGTAAAATGTTTTTTTTCTAAAAGATATATGCTTATGTCCTTTTTGTATTTATTTTAACTTAATTAATATAAAGTGTCATTATAACTTAAAAGTGGCTCCATGGGGTCCCAAAATCATCCCAAAGAATCCCATGGTCGGATATGTATCCACAAATTTAGTTACAACACGTTTTAGGGTAATTTATATTATTATAATATTATTTTTTAACCCTTATTTACCGAATTTACACTTTAACCATGGTAAATAAAATATTTACCGAAAAAATTATTCAAAATGTCTAAAAATAAAAGTTACCTATTTACAAAATTTTGAAATCCTGATTCAAAATATGGAATCCAGTTTTCCAAATTCAAAACACAGAAGTGGAATAAATTAATTTAACATTAATTCCCGTTGTTAAAACAAAGATTGTTTTTAAGAGATAATAACTATCAAAAGATTGACGCTTGTTTATGTCTGGTTTAATTGTGAAATTATGTCCAATGACAAACATTTAATTAAATGGTAAAAATATATTCTTAATATACTTTAAAACCACTCAAATTCATAATTTATCAATATTAATTATTTCTATTAAAAAAGTTGTTTTTAATTATAATTTAGTAATTTTTAATATTCATCAAAATATGAAAGTTATCCAAAAAGTACCAAAATTTCACCCTAGGCTAATTTCAATTTTACAAATCCAAAAATGAAGACAATTTTGAGAGATAGAATTTATAAAATTTCAAAAAGTAGGTATTACTATCATAACGGCTAGTTTGATTGGTTGTGGTGTGTTAGAATATCAAAGTTGCGTACAATGCATGCCATTGCATTATTAAAAGGGAAATGTACCATGGAATCTTGGGGTGTTACATTCTCTTCTCATTCAATAAATTTTTTCCTCGCAATTTTTTTAAAAAAATTGTGTTTGAGAATATAATAGAAAGTCCCACATCGAAAAAAAGAGTCAATAAAACTATCACTTTAAGAGAAAGAAAGAGAAGTACAAAGGTTACCCGAGATAAAATATACTAGGATTCCATGTAGAAAAACATGGATATGGATGATAAAATAAGTGTCAAGTTCTGATAGAGAGGGATATAAAACATGATCCGGAGAAATTTAACAATAAGAAAGCCAGAAACTTATGATGGGACAAATAGTCATTAGTTTCCCAGTAGGAAAAGTAAACGGAGAACATTTTTATAATTTTTTTTAAGATACATTACATAAAGATGAAGAATTCATTTCTGATATTGACTATAAACATAAAGAGATATAATTTTTTTTGTATAGTTTTTTTATTTAATAAATTCTTACCACTAACTCATTTTTATATGCTGAGTATTCAAGAAGACTTGGTCACACTAGAAGAGATAGAATAAAATTCTTATTGAATCACATGATCCATGAAGGATTAGCTATATATTTACCTTGTATTTAGAGATTAATCAAAAACAAAATGGTTACTGCAAGATCTGATGATCCCCCAAAAGGATATTCCATTAGAGAAGGAAACACTAATCTTAATTTGTAAAATTAATCCAACAATACCCCAAAGTTAAATAAATAGAATTCAATAAATAATTGTCCTTAAAATCCTTTAATAAAATCCAAATTAATATTGAAACTCAAAACATAGAAGAATTTGGTTATGTAGTCTTCCATGTTAAATGGTATCTACAAATGACATAAATTACTCATAAATTCACATACTTAAAAGTAATTAACCTAATCACATGTTAACTATTATAGGTTAATCATTTCCATCAATAAACCAAATCACTATAAATCCACAATAAAAAACTACATAAAAATCCACCATTACTCCTCAAATAAAATCCCATAGTATTCTATTTTCCTTGGGCATATAGTGTCCCCAACAAAGCGAACATCTTCCAAAATAACATTTATCACTTAATCACCAAATCATTTTCCTATACTAAGGATATTCACATGATAAGAAATAAGATCCCAAATCAAATTATTATTGATCAATAAAATCATTTAACTAAAATAATAGCCACATTAAACAGGGACTTCACGTAGTCCAGTGGTAGGCGATAAATCCCAATCGCACTTTGGTTGTGGGTTCGATTCCCACAGCTTTGTCCAACGCAACGGGTTGTCACACAGTCTGCGTGTTGTCCTTTTCAAAAACTATAATTTACATCATTACCAAAATGAGATAATTTCCTCAAAATAACCATAACATAATTTAACCCCAAATGTTATCTCATACCTTGCATTTTCATCCCAAATTATAATAACTTATAATTGCCTCATCCCAATGATCATATAAAACCAAATGGTTATTTATATCTATATCCACAAGAGAAAATATAATTTTTCATAAAATATCATTCTCACATGGTAAACTGTAGGGTTACAAATACAAGAGAATATTATTCCAAAGTAAACCCATCAACAAGGTGCACTAACATTTTTTAAACATTTCTCCAACCATTTATTTCCACATAGATTCTTCTTTGTCCATGAAAATATCATATAGAATAGGGCATTCACTAGGGTAATGGCGAGGTCCCCTGAATTTATAGAAAATGACTGTAAATGGATTCTTGGGACCATTTTTATCTTCATCCATAGTACTCATCATTTTTCTTCTGCAATTGTTAACTTTATGTCATTCCTTCCCACACGTAATGCATTTCTTTATCCCATTGAGAAACTTTCTTGGGGGTCTCCTTGCACATTTCATGCATGAATGAAATTGAGGATTTCTTTCCCAATGGTCCCCACTACTGGAGGTCTTATCATTCATCACCTTTCTCTTCTTTGTTGAGTCCGGGAATTGGTTAATATATATATTGTTGATCATATTTTTGGAAAATTGATTTGGCATAAAGGAGATATCTTTTACGCCTATCAACATTCCATTTTGTTGCTCCCTACCACCACAGTTCCCACCTTGTACATCATTCTCAAAGTCACTATGACTTCCTTGTAATCCAGCCATTGACTAAAACATGAAATAATTGTGTGAGTAACAATAGTCATAAAATCATTTAGAGATTAACATGTCACCATATTCTCAATTTAAAACACATTAGGATTAACCAAGGTCATCTACTCTCATATTATATATATAATACTTGAAATCGGTTTGTAAAGAAAATGTAAATTATCCAAAGCATATCCCCCAGGAGTGTCGTAACCAAGAGTGCAGCAAGTCCAATTTTCGTGCACCAGTTCTCGTTCGAGTCTAGCTCAAAGCGTTGTTTTCGGGTTTTACCCCAAGGTACATCTGTTCCAGAGCCGCCTCTACCTGCTCGTATCCAGAGAGGGATGTATTTCATGGAAAACTCACAAAATCTCTACAATACCAAAATTCTAGGAAGTTCTTCTATACTAATCCCCAAAGTCATTCTCAGGTCGATGTGCTATAATCATATATTATCTAAATCTTGCTTCCAAGGTTTGTACTAAACTTCCTCTGATACCAACTGTAACGCCCCGAACCCAGTTACCCAGAGTCGATTCATTATTACATAACATTGGAATGATCACAAAAATGATCCAGTCTCGAAATATCTATTAGTTTACTACCTTTGGAATAACTAGATACATTCACAATGTTTTACATTACATAATAAAAATGAAAACTACAACAAAATATTCTACATACTCCACACTATTATCCCCTCATACTATCCCTACAGGTCATTCATAATTTACATCTTCACATCCTAGTAAAAATAAAACATAGAAAACGGGTGAGATCAAATGCCCAGTAAGGATAACAATATAGCAGAAACTTTCATAAATAAGAATAAACATTTATGGAAATCTATAACTAAAAAAAGCCTTTTAAACATTGACTTCAACATAGTATGGAAAAAATAAAATGAAATAATTCCATTTACATATTCACATGGATATTATACTAAATGAATAATCACAAGAAATATCAGTAACCACTTTTATAATGATGGAATTCATAATGCCAGACTATCATAACCACATAGCCAAGGCCTCGTGCCATGACTACAAATAAGATTTTGTCGAGGCCTTATGCCAAGACGCTAGTTTGTCTCATGAGACCTACCGATGCATCGAGGATCTATAGTGGGCTCCAAACATCACTTACTATGTCCAATTCATTAATCATATGAAAAGTTATAAACATAACATAAACATTCATATTAAAACTAGCATACGAAATGTAAATACTTTATCCACAAACCATGAATGGTATAAAAATAGCACATCCACAGCCAAACATAACTCATTCTATACAATATAGAAGATTGTATTTTATCATATTACCCTCAATCAATAATGATGAAGGATATTGACATAGATGAAAATAATCATCAAAACAATTTGAGTGAAATATCCCCCTTTTTCTTGAAATCATTTAAAAGTCACACTATTTGTCAAGAATCCATTTAAAATAGATTTTTTTGAATCAAGGTGTCTCATAACACTTTTAAACTTTTAAAAGGAATTATAATTTTAAAACATTAATGTCTATATAAATAAATACTTAAAAACATTTTTAAAACATGGACATTAATGAGAATGATTTAGAATAATAAATCCATAAAACATTTAAAATGATATTTTAGTTAGAGTTCCTAACCAAAATAAAGACACTTGAATACAAATAATTGAGGTAATCAAATCATTATAATATCATGAGAATAAAGGGATTCATGATATACTATGTCAATGTACATTATATACACCATATAAAAGTGATTTGGTGTATAACAACAATGAAGTCTCAATGGAATGTAAATTGAGATGAATTCTCTTATAAAGACCATATCATTAGGTTATGGATAAATCAAAGACATAATTATGTGTGAAAAATATAAATACACTCAATATTATTGGATATTTAGTGTAAATTAATCTGGTAACATTCACACATATTCTTGTAAAAACAACACCAATGAATTGGATATTTAACTCAACAAATGGAGAATGAGTTAAAATTACTCTTATCAAATTCATATCGATGACTTGAGAAATTATCAATGGAGTGATTATGTGTATCAAAAGTATATCCATAGAAAAGGGGAGTGGAAATTATTACATAAGCAAATGAATAGTGATTCCACACATAATCTCGGAGTAAAATAATCAATGAATTTTGCGTAAAGCTGAATAAATTGAAATTGAAATTTCAAATTCCCTTATCGATTTGGTGACATACGAAACATACACCCATGAAAGAATGACAATACAATGATTATGTAAATATAAATATATTAAATTATATTACACAGTGAATACAATCTTGGGAAGTACACACACCAGATGCAATAAATAAGTGGTGAACAATGGAATTCTCACAGAATTAAAAGTGAGATAAGAAACCCCTTAATTTTTAATTTTTCCTTGGTCGAAGGTAGTTCAAACTCCATTATAATGGATAAATAATTGTTATTGAATTATAAAATAATCATTTACATTAATATTATATCATATATTATCTTTTAACATTGATTTGTTAATAATATTTTAGTATTATCGTCATTTCGGGTGTTAACTTTCTCATTTTCCTTTATATTCATTGTTACGTAAGTCGTGTTTGTTATGGATAGATTTTATCTTATTCATATCCCGAATTACATCAAGTCCTTAAAAATTATTTTTAATCTTCAAATTAGAATTATACTTGAATGGATACGATGGAGAATAAATCGCATCACGTTCGTGGAGACGGTTCTCCGTACGTACGCACGAGCGACAATATAATTCTTTTGATGTTAAAATAATACATAATTGGATGATATATCATATAGACAGAATAATTATCATGCTATATTTATTATTTACATGAATTACACATCATTATTATACCTATCCAAATAATAATTTATTGAATGACAATTACACCACGACGTCGAGACGGTAAGTTGTACGTACGCACGTATGGTGAAATGTCATTCAAAGGATTGATAAAATACTGAATATGGTTGTAATATATTTATAATAACCTCACAATATATAGAATATACTTGAGTTATTATTTTATAATAGAAATAACAATGAATGAAGAAGTGGAAGAAGAAAGGAACATTAAAAAAGGTGGTGAAATTATTACATCTTATTCGGGTTCTTCCTTTTGATTTGATCAAAAGGGCTCCATTGGTTGGCTTTGTGACTAAAGGAAGGCCTATAGGATTAAGTGAGGGAAGTTGAGAGAGTATATGGGCAGGGTTTGGCTGAACCAAAATGCTTTGAAGGTGTGAATTAATAAGAAGGGGGAGTTCCCTTTTATAATAGGGGTGAGGCGCACCTTCGAAAAAGCTAGAAATATTATTTTATAATAAATTCATATTCGGTATCAAATGGCTACAAAGTGGATTATTTAAAGTTAAAGGTGGGGATATGTCGAAAAACACTAAACCAATAGGATTTATACTGGTTTGGGTCATTATATTAACCTTATCTTTTAGTTTTAACTCTTAGTTAATTAGTTTGACATTTACCATGTCACATTGTATTTTTATATTATATTGATTATAAACATACTATATACATCCATGTCACCCCCAATTGGTCCATTAATTATACACCTATCATTCTATAAGTCTCTTGGACGAACCTTATATTTTTAGGAATTTAATATCAATTAATAATATAATATTTGTTTTCAAAACACTTTAATGTCAATTTTGACACTATTCAATAGATGATTTTGGTAAAAATCATAACAGAATGATTACTTCGAACAATGTTAAATAAGTGAATCTTAAAATATCATATTAACCTATATAATTAGTGTTATTCATAAAAAGTCTCATATTATATTTACTTGGGTATTTATAATATCAATTATTTTAATTTTTCACTTTTATGGTAATTACTGCATCATCATTGTGTCATAAATAAATTAAATTGTCTATTTGTCTAAAAATTATAAATAAACTATTATTATGTAGGAAATCACATTATCTTTCTAATAAATATTTATAATCGAAAATCCAACATATATAACCCTATGTAAAAAATGTTTTTCTAAAAGATATATACTTATGTCAATTTTGTATTTATCTTATCTTAATTAATATAAAGTGTCATTATCACATACATGTGGCTCCATGGGGTCCCAAAATCAACCCAAAGATTCCCATGGTCGTACATGTATCCCCCAATAAGGTTAGGACGTGTTTTAGGGTAATTTAGTAATATTATAACATTATTTTTTCACCCTTATTTAACGAATTTACCTTTTAACCATGGTAAATAAAATATTTACCGAAGTAATTATACAAAATGACTAAAAATAAAAGTTACCTATTTACACAATTTGGACATCCTGATTAAAAATATGGAATCCATTTTTCCAAATTCAAAACACATAAGTGGCAGAAATTAATTTAAAATTAATTCCCATTGTTAAAATAAAAAGAGTGTTTTTAAGAGATAATAACTATCAAAAGATTTGCGCTTGTTTATGTCTGGTTTAATTGTGAAATTATGTCCAATGACAAACATTGAATTAAATGGTAAAAATATATTGTAAATATACTTTAAAACCACTCAAATTCATAAATTATCAATATTAATTATTTCGATTAAAAAAGTTATTTTTATTCAAAATTTAGTAATTTTCAATATTCATCAAAATATGAAAGTTATCCGAAAAGTACCAAAATTTCACCCTTGGATAATTTCAATATTATGAATCCCAAAATGAAGTCCATTTCGAGAGATAGAATTTATAAAATTTCAAAAAGTAGGTATTACTATTCATAATGGCTAGTTTGATTGGTTGTGGTGTGTTAGAATCTCAAAGTTGTGTACAATGCATGCCATTGCATTATTCAATGGGAAACGTATCATGGAAGCTTGTGGTGTTACATTCACCCCTCCTTAAATAAATTGAGTCCTTGCAAATTTTTTTTAAAATTTGGCTTGAGAATATAATGGAATGTCCCACATCGAAAAAAATAGTCAATAAAACTATCACTTTAAAAGAAAGAAAGAGAAGTACAAAGGTTACCCGAGATAACCTATACTAGGATTCCAGGTTGAAAAACAAGGATATGTATGATAAAATAAGTGTCATGTTATAATGGAGAGGGATATAAAACATGATTCGGAGAAAGTTAACAATAAGAAATCCAGAAACTTGTGATGGGACAAATGATCATTAGTTTCCCAGTAGGAAAAGTAAACGGACTACATTTTTATAATTTTTTTAAGATACATTACATAAAGATGAAAAATTCATTTATGAGATTGACTAAAAACATAAAGAGATATACTTTTTTGTAAAGTTTCGTTCATTAATAAATTCATACTACTAAATCATTTTTAAATGATGAGTATTCAAGAAGACTTGGTCACACTAGAAGAGATAGACTAAACTTATTAATGAATCACATGATCCATGAAGGATAAGCTATATATTTTCCTTGTATTTAGAGATTAATCAAAACCAAAATGGTTACTGTAATATCTGATGATCCCCCAAAAGGATATTCCATTAGAGAAAGAAACACTAATCTGAATTTGTAAAATTAAACCAACAGTACCCCAAAGTTAAATAAACAACATTCAATAAATAATCGTACTCAAAATCCTTTAATAAAATACAAAATAATATTGAAACTCAAAACATAGAAGAATTTGGTTATGTAGTCTTCCAAGTTAAATGGTATCTCCAAATGACATCAATTACTCTTAAAGTCACAAACTTAAAACTAATTAACCTAATCACATATTCACTATTATAGGTTAATAATTTCTATAAATAAACCAAATCACTATAAATCCACAAAAAAACATAGATAAAAATACACAATTACTCCTCAAATGAAATCCCATAGTATTCAATTTTCCTTGGGCATATAGTGCCCCCAACAAAGCGAACATATTCCAAAATAACATTTATCACTTAATCACCAAATCAATTTCCTATACTAAGGGTATTCACTTGATATGAAATAAGATCCAAAATAAAATTATTATTGATCAATAAAATCATTTAACTAAAAATAATAGCCACATTAACCAGGGACATCATGTAGTCTAGTGGTAGGTGATAAATCCCAATCGCACTTTGGTTGTGGTTTCGATTCCCATAGCTTTGTCCGACGAGACAGGTTGTCACACGGTCTGCGTGTTGTCCTTTGAAAAAACTATAATTTACAACATTACCAAAATGAGATAATTTCCTCAAAATAACCATAACATAATTTAACCACAAATGTTATCTCATACCATTAATTTTCATCCCAAATTATAATAACTTGTATTTTACTCAACCCAATTATCATATAAAACCAAATGGTTATTTATAACTATATCCAAAAGTGAAAATATAATTCTTCATAAAATATCATTGTCACATGGTAAACTATAGGGTTACAAATTCTAGAGAAAATTATTCCAAAGTAAACCCATCAACAAGGTGCACTAATACTTTTTAAACATTTCTCCAACCAATTATTTCCTCATAGCTTCTTCTTTGTCCAAGAAAATATCCTATAGAATAGGGCATTCACTTGGGTAATGGACAAGTCCCCTAAATTTACGGAAAATTACTGTAAATGGATTCTTGGGACCATTTTTATCTTCTTCCATAGTACTCTTCATTTTTCTTCCGCAATTCTTTACTTTATGTCCTTCCTTCCCGCACGTAATACATTTCTTTGTCTCATTGAGACACATTCCTGGGTGTCACCTTCCACATTTCTTGCACGATGGAAATTGAGGATTTCTTTTTTCGTTATCTCCACTACTGAAGCTCTTATCATTCATCACATTTCTCTTCTTTGTTGAGTCCGGGAATTGGTTAATATATATATTGTTGATCATATTATTGGAAAATTGATTCGTCAAAAAGTCGAAATATTTTATGTCTATCAACATTTCATTTTGTTGCTCATTTCCACCATCGTTCCCACCTATTACATCATTCTCAAAGTCACTATGACTTCCTTGGAATCCAGCCATTGACTAAAACCAGAAAGCATTATGTGAGTAATAGTAGTCATAAAATCATTTAGAGATTAACATGTCACCATATTCACAATTTGAAACACATTAGGATTAACCAAGCTCACGTACTCTCATCTTATATATATAATAATTCAAATCGGTTTTTAAATAAAATGTAAATTAACCTAAGAATATCCATTGGGAGTGTCGTAACCAAGAGTGCACCAAGGCCCGCTGTTGTGCACCAGTTCCCGTTCGATTCTAGCACAAAGTGGTGTTTTTGGGTTTTACCCCTAGGTACATCTGTGCCAGGGCCACCACTACCTGCTCGTCTCCATACCGAGATATATTGCTCGGAAAACTCCCAAAATCTATACAGTACCAAAATTATAGTAAGTTCATCTATACTAATCCTCAAAGTCCATCTCAGGTCTATGTTCTCTAATCAGAGTTTATCTAAATCTAGATTCCAAGGTTTTTACTAAACTTCCTCTAATACCAACTGTAATTCCCCGACCCCAATTACCCAGAGTCAGTGCATTATTACATAACATTGGCATGATCACAAGAAAGATCATGTCTCGAATGACCGATTAGTTTAGTATCTTTGGAATAACTAGATACATTCATAAAGTTTTACATTACATCATAAAAATGAAAACTACAACAACATAGTCTACATAATCCACACTCTTATCCCCTCATACTATCCCTACAGGTCAATCATAATTTACTTCTTCACATCCTGGGAAAAATAAAACATAGAAAATGGGTGAGCTCGAATGCCCATTAAGGATAACAATATAGCGAAAAACATTCATAAATAAGAATAAACCTTTAAGGTAATGTATAACTAAATCAAAAGCCTTTTAATCTTGATCTTCAACATAGTATGGAAAAAATAAAATGGAATAATTACATTTACTTATTCACATGGATATTCTACTAAACGAATAATCACATGCAATATCAATAAACACTTTCATAATGATGGAATGCATAATTCCAGACAATCATAACCACATAGCCAAGGCCTCGTGCCAAGACTAAAAATAAGATTTTGTCAAGGCCTTGTGGCAAGATGCTAGTTTGTCTCATGAGACCTACCAATGCATCGAGGAGCTATATAGGGCTCCATCCGTAAATTATTAAGTCTAATTGAATCCTCATATGAAAAGTTGTAAACATAACATAAACATTCGTATTAAAACTAGCATACAAAATGTCTATACATTATCCACAAACCATGAATGGTATAAAAATAGCACATCCACAGTCAAACATAACTCATTCGATAAAATATATGAAGATTGTATTGTATCATATTACCCTCAATAGAGAATGATGAAATATATTGATATAGATGAATATAATCATCAAAACAATTAGAGTGAAATATCCCCCTTTTTCTTGAAATCATTTAAAAGTCACAATATTTGTCAAGAAGCAATTTAAATTAAATTTTATTTGAATCAAGGTGTCCCATAACACTTTAAATCTTTTAAAAGGAATTTTAATTTTGAAACATTAATATACATATATATAAATCCTTAAAAACATTTTTTAAACATGGACATTAATGATAAATGATTAAAATAATAAATCCTTAAAACATTTAAAATGATATACACCATATAAAAGTGATTTAGTGTATAACAACAAAGACGTCTCAATGGAATGTAAATTGAGATGGATTCTCTTATAAAGACCATATCCTTAGGTTAAGGATAAATAAATGACAAAATTATATGTGAAAAATATAAATACAGTCAATATGATTGGATATTTAGTGTAAATAAATCAGGTGACATTCACACATATTCTTGTAAAAACAACACCAATGAATTGGATATTTAACTCAACAAATGGAGAATGAGTTAAAATTACTCTTATCAAATTCATATCGATGACTTGAGAAATTATAAATGGAGTGATTATGTGTATCAAAAGTATATCCACAGAAAAGGGGAGTAGAAATAATGACATAAGAAAATGAATAGTGATTCCACACATAATCTCGGAGTAAAATAATCAATGAAGATTGCGTAAAGCCGAATAAATGGAAATTGATATTTCAAACTCCCTTATCGATTTGGTGACTTATGAAACATAGACCCATAAATGAAGGATAATACAATGATGATGTAAGTATCTATAAATTAAATTATATTACACAATGAATACAATCATGGGCAGTATACACACCATATGCAGTAATTAAGTGGTGAACAATGGAATTCTCACAGAATTAAAAGTGAGATAAGAAACCCCTTACTTTTTACTTTTTCCTTGGTCGACGGTAGGTTAAACTCCTGTATAATGGTCAAATAATTGTTATTAAATTATATAAGAATCATTTACCTTAATAGGATATCATATATGATCTTTTAACATTGATTTGTTAATAATATTTTAGTATTATCGTCATTTCGGGTGTTAACTTACTCATTTTCCTTTATATTCATTTTTGCGTAAGCAGTGTTTGTTATGGATAGGTTTTATCTTATTCATATACAGAATTACATCAATTACTTAAAAATTATTTTTAATCATCATATGAGAATTACACTGGAATGGATACAATGGAGAATGAATCTCATCGCATTCGTGGAGACGGTAGTCCGTACGTACGCACGAGCGACAATATCATTCTTTTTATGTTAAAATAATATATAATTGGATGGTATATCATATACAAAGAATAATTATCTTGTTATATTTATTATTTACATGAAATATACATCATTATTATACCCATCCAAAAAATAATTTATTGAATGACAATTACACCACGACGTGGAGACGGTAAGCTGTACGTACGCACATATGGTGACATGCCATTCAAAGGATGGATAGAATACTGAATATGGTTGTACCATATTTATAATAACATCAAAATATATAGAATATAATGGAGTTATTATTTTAGAATAGAAATAACAAAGAAATAAGAAGTGGATGAAGAAAGGAACTTGAAAAAGGGTGGTGAAATTATTACCTCTTCTTCAGGTTCTACCTTTTGATTTTATCCAAAGGGCTATTTAGGTTGGATATCTGACTAAAGGAAGGACTCTAGGATTAAGTGAGGGAAGTTGAGAGAGTATTTGGGTAGGTTTTGGCAAAACAAAAAGGCTTTTATGGTGTGAATTAATGAGAAGGGGGAGTGCCATTTTCTAAGAGGAGTGAGGGGCACCTTTGGAAAAGTTAGAAATATTATTTTATAATAAATTCATATTCGGTTTATAATGGCTCAAAAGTGGATTATTTGAATTTTAAGGTAATTATAGGTCAAAAAAAACTCAACGAATAGGATTTAGAATGGTTCGGGTCATTATATTAACCTTATCTTTTATTTTTAACTCTTAGTTAATTAGTTTGACATTTACCATGTCACTTTGTATTTTTATATTATATAGTTAATAAACATACTATATACATCCAAGAGACCCCCAAGTGGTCAATTAATGATACATATATCATTATATAAGTCTCTTGGCTGAAACTTATATTCTTAGGAATTTAATATCATTTAATAATATAATATTTTTTTAAAAAGACTTTTATGTCAATTTTGACACTATTCAATAGTTGATTTTTGAAAAGATCATAACAGAATGATTACTTCGAAAAAAGTTAATTAAGTAAATCATACCATGTCATAGTAACCTAGAAAATTAGTTTTATTCATAAAAAGTCTCAAATTATATTTTCTTGGGTATTTATAATATCAATTATTTTAATGTTTCAGTATTATGGTAATTACTGCATCATCATTGTGTCATAAATAAATTAAATTATTTATTGTCTAAAAATTATAAATAAAATATCATTATGTAGTAAATAGTATTATCTTTCTAATGAATATTTATAATGGAAAATCAAACATATATAACCCTATGTAAAGTTTTTTTTCTACACGATATATGCTTATGCCATTTTTGTATTTATTTTAACTTAATTAATATAATGTGTCATTATCACTTACATGTGGCTCCATGGGGTCCCAAAATCAACCCAAATATGTACATGGTCGGAAAGGTATCCACCAATATGTTTATGACACGTTTTAGGGTAATTTAGTATTATTATAATATTATTTATTAACCCTTATTTACCTAATTTACCCTTTAACCATGGTAAATAAAATATTTACCGAAGTAATGATTCAAAATGTCTAAAAATAAAAGTTACCTATTTACACTATTTGGAAATCCTAATTCCAAATATGGAATCCATTTTTAAAAATTCAATACACAGATGTGGCAGAAATTAATTTAAAATTAATTCCCGTTGTTAAAACAAAGAGTGTTTTTAAGAGATAATAACTATCAAAAGATTGGCACTTGTTTATGTCTAGTTTAATTGTAAAATTATGTCCAATGAAAAAAATTTAATTAAATGGTAAAAATTTATTCTTAATATACTTTAAAACCACCCAAATTTATAATTTATCAATATTAATGATTTCGATTAAAAAAGTTGTTTTTAATTAATGTTTAGTAATTTTCACTATTCATCAAAATATGCAAGTTATCCGAAAAGTACCAAAATTTCACCCTAGGCTAATTTCGATATAATGAATCAAAAAATGAAGTCCATTTTGAGAGATAGAATTTATAAAATTTCAAAAAGTAGGTATTACTATTCATAACGGCTAGTTTAATTGGTTGTGGTGTGTTAGAATCTCAAAGTTGCGTACAATGCATGCCATTTCATTATTCAAAGGGAAACGTAACGTGGAAGCTTGGGGTGTTACAAGAATCATCTTATTTACCACTATCAATAACATTTGAGTTTTCCTTCTTCTCTTACTTTATTTTGATCTTCATAGACAATTGTTGACAAAAAATACAACCTTATAGAGAAAGTGGTCCTAATAGTAACACACATTGATTTTGTTAAGTACGTTTTTGAAATTGAATAAAAATAAATTTGTTTGGTGTTACACATAAAACTCATTTTATCTTGCGGTGCATAGAATAATAAGTTTAAAAGAAACATGTCATACTATTAAAATAATATAATTTTAAGTAATAGTTGTCACATATTTTTTAGAATAATGGGTATGAATAGTATTAACTAAATTATGAAAATATATGGTTTACACATGTGTATAATAAAAATTCTTTGGTGATGAAATAATTACAAATAGGAAAAAAACTATTTGAAAATAGAGAAAATCAATTTCTAAAAAACATCTTTTATGAAAAAAATTATGTTTTACTATAATTCATTAAAAAAACACATTTTTTGAATGATTTTAATGTAATTTATATAATATATATATTATCAACAATTTAAAAATAATCATATCTATTTTAAATGTATGATATAATAATAGATCCAGTTTTACGCTTTAAAACCGTGTTTATCTAAAAAGTTGTCTTTTATCTTTTTTCACACATATTTTGTAAAATTAATGTTATAATATTATAGAAAATTTAGTTGAAGAAATAAATGTAATTTTTGAAATCATCATGTTAAAATTTCCTAATGATGATTTTTTGATAATTTTAGAAAAAGATTATTTTTTTATAAATTGTGAAAAATAAATAAATTTAATAGAAAACTGTATTTTCATTTAAACTATCGATAAAGGTAAATATTATATTAAATTTATTTTAAATTAAAATTTGTTAAATTATTTATATATTATTCTAATATAGGTCATTTGTATCATTTTTATATTGAATTTTGATATAATAACCTTGTAAAATTTTGAACATTTTGATATTGAAAACCAGTTTTCTCAATGATTCTATGAGATTAATATTTAATTTAATTCATCAAATTACGAATATCAAAAATTTATAAATGGATTAAATATTTCAATCATAATAATTGATAAATTTTAATAATATGAACTTAATTTTATTTTCATTAGGAATAGTACAAATAGAAATAATTATTTACCACTCATAAGGTAAAAATGGGTTTGTTGGGTGTCGAATAAAAAATATAACTATTAAAATAACCTATAAAAATTTCTAAAAACTATTAGATGGATATAGATTGAAAATATAATGTCATATTCTCAATAATACTCTATTTTGGATCCTTCTTTCAGAAGAAACAATGTGGGTACACATTTTTATTTTCAAAAAATTATAAGTGTGCCACTCACCTCAAATATAAAAATCCACCACATCTCCTCTCATATTCATACCATAAATACATTCTGGATAATCTATGACCAGCCTAAATAACTTAATAAATTCTCTATTTTCATCATATAGTACTTTTATTTGGAAAAAATCCATACGAGTATGGATTTTGGTTCAAACCTAATGTGTTTACCCAAATAAGACATAACAACCTTTATTGAAAATTTTTATTTTATTTACACCTCCACTTTCATAAATTATTATTAATCTATGATGAAAAAATTAAAAAATATATCATATATATAATAAGATTTTTTTATTAATTTTATCACCCAAAACCATACCCACATTCATAAATTGTGTTATGAAATCATTATTCACATGCATAGTAGACTACCACCACACAAATTGATGTCATTAATTATTCAATAACTAACACGTACAGTTGGGAATGGTGATATATATAAAGTAAATATTTTATATTTTTGTGATATCCTATACCTGGTTTCCACTTAACCTATGTCCCAATCCCAGTTGTTCTCATGACCCCTAGCATGTCTCCCCATATGCCAGGGGCTGTCGACTAGCAGCGAGTGTGGGATGCTAGAACAGTGGGGAGATATTACCCAATTTCAAAGTACACAACGGTTAAAATAATAATATATATTAGTATAAACAGAACCACAAAACAAAATAAAATAAACAGTGAAATCATACAAAGATATATATAAAGACTGAAGTGTGTAACTAAAGCCTTTGAGGTAGTGTCTGATACATGATTTATGCATGGCATGCTAGTACAAGGTAGACATAAAACATGCATGTGATAAATCAACAAAAAATTGTAAAAAAACAAAATCTATTACATAGAATCTAATGCATATGCCTGGTCCTCTACTCTTAAGGACCATCTATGCAAAAGAGTCAATACCAAGACAAGTAGTGTTTTCCCTTATCCACACCTCCAAGAAAACAATTGGCTCGGGTGCCAAAGTTGGCATGTGTATTATGTGAGGTAAATCTCAGTAAGCCATGTCCAATAGTATATATGTGTAATCTGAGTGGTGATTATTGGTAAAAACTGTGAATATAATAGAAAATCAGTAAAATTGAATAAACAGTTATCCTCCCTCTCAGGTTCCCAATGGATACCTGGCCGGTCTACCAACGTCAGCTCAATTCTGGCACATCTGAACAAGTCACTATGTATAAATGCATATATAAGTTATTACTGGAATGAAGTAAGAATTACTATCATCCATTCATATATATATATATGTGTGTGTGTGTGTGTGTTATCATTATAATGAGGTACTTATGCCTCTCTTCTATAAGAGTATATATACGTAGCATGGGGTAAGAATTCAACCCATCTAAAAATAGAAGACAAGTAGCTTGGTTTAAGAATGCATCCCATCCATAGAAGATAATGGAATGGGGTGTCATCTCATCTAATCTATATAATGATTATAAATTTCATTGGGTAAGAATAACTCTCATCTATACATAAAAAGTGGTTATCCTTGGCGGAGGATAAGTATGTGTCCCATCAATACTTATCATAAATGGGATGGGGTATGAATGGATCACATCCATACATTTAAATTTTAAGTGGAATGGGTATGAATTCCTCCATCCCATAAATTTATATCATGAGTCGTAAGTATATTAATGACATAATCATTTACATTATATAATGTATGAAAAAAAAATCTTACATCTTTTGAATTTCAAACAACCAACCATTTCATGCAATGTCATAAAGATTAAAGAAACAAGGGAAAAGAATTTACATCCCTTGATCCATTAAGTAAACCATATAATTAAGTAGGCTTAGTCCATTTCATCCAATCCAAACCACAATATACACCATTCAATTATGTTAACATGGAAAACTTATTTAAAGCATACATGACAAAGGAAAAGGGTTATACCAAATAGTCAGATACACATCTCAGTAGAAGCTTATCCTAGTGGACCAAAATCCATTGGGGTATCTTGGTAATATAGACAGAAAAATGGTCAATTCAAATTTAACTCATGATGGTAGATACAATCCATAATTTTACAATTTTGGAAAATTGGCCTAAAATGGCCAATTTGGATGTCACACCCCTTATGTGTCTATATAATGTATGGGTGATCTCTAAACTCTTAAACCAAATAAAATACACCTATACTAAGGCACTAGGGTCCTTTAGTCATGAAGTAACCAAATAAATTATGGTTCTTGACAAAGGATGACTTACGACCCAACAATAATAAATATGAGATAGCCAAAGCTCAAATAGTAAACTACATGACCACCTACCTCAGAGAAGTAGATGATTCTTGGGTTGGTATATAACTCATATTTAAATTAAGTTAGGGTAGATATTATATTATATTCCAATATCCATAAAATAAGGAGAATGATCCTGTATCTAAAAAGTAAAACTAATAGAGAAAATAAATGATTAAGTAACGACACATGAGATTATGATTACATCATGGGTTCCAAGGATTCCTACAGATTGAAGATTGTCTGCTAGAATAAGATGTTTTCAAGAAATCAATGAGTGAGGAGAGTTTTTGTTTCAAGTAAAAGGATGAGGAGGTTCTGTCTGTAGGATGGAGGAGATAAAGAGAGAAATAGAGTAGTTTTATTGGGAAAATGGGAATTGTATCCAAAGACTAGGCCACATGATTTAGGTGAATGGTTATACAAACCATTCACAAACTATGCACTATGAAACATCACCCTATAGCAGACATCATGGTTTAGGAACACAGTTTTCCAAAGCATGGGCAAGAAATGTTCTATGTGTATCCCCCATATGTAAAAGTCCACATGGTTTAGGTTCATGATTATCTAAACCATGTAAAATGTTGTTGTCACTAATTCCACACCTTCAAGCTCTAGAATAGCCTCAGAAACTCCTCAGGCCTACCATAGGTCATAAAATACCTTTTCTAAGATAAAATAAATATTCAAAATGGAAAATATAATGATCCTTACCTTTGACAAAAGTTGGGTTGTAACAACCTCCCCTCATTATAGAAACTCATCCTCAAGTTAGCCATCTGAGGGAAAAGATTTTTTGTCAGTAAAGTGTTCCAACCACTGAGACTGTATATCAGCTAACCTCTCCCAGGTCTCATATTATACTCTGACATGATACCATATCACTCATACAAGAGAAACAAACCTACCTTGGATTGTTTTCATGCTCTGGTAAAAAATACACACTGGATAATCCTCAATGAAAGAAAGAATATCTGGCTTGACTTCATGAGGATGAAATAAGATATATGGGTATGGGTAATATTGGTGAAGCTGAGATACATGGATGACATCATGCATCAACTAGTAGCTCTCAAGAAGTTCCAACTTGAAGGCCAGCAGTCATATCTATTTCACACACTTGAAGGGTCCAACGAATCTTATTGATAGCTTACCTTACTTTCGAATATGAATGTGCCAAACATGGGAAAGGCTTTAAAGAGAATCTGTTCTCTATCCTTGTACTCAATATGTTCCTGACATCTATAGGCATAAGAATTCTTCCTAGATTGAGCTATCAACTTATACTTCCGGATCACCTAGAACTGATCTAATGTTCATTTCACAAGATACGACCCCTGCACAATGACTTCCCCTACCACGAACCAGCATAGGAGAGAGCTATAAGGCATACAATAAACAACTTTATAGGGATCCATCTCAATGGTATCCTCATCGATATTGTTATATGAAATATCACTGAGAGGATTTTGTTTCTCCTAGGAATCCCCAAAGTCAAGAACAAACACACATAGGATAACCTCTTGTATCTATATTGTTGGCCCCATATGTCTATTAGTCTGCGGGTGATAGGTCAAGCTTCAATGAACCTTCATACCTAAGGACTTCTAGAAACCTTCATAGAACCACGACGTGAAATGAGAAACACTATAAAAATTTATTGAACTAGTTTCTCCATGAATATGTACCACATTTTTGACATATAGACTTCCCACTCATCTTTTAAGAATTTCTCATTCATAGGTATGAAGTGTGAATCCTTCATTATAAATTAAACAACAACCCACACTACATCATTGTCACGAGGCGATCTGGGTAAATCAGTCATGAAGTCCAGTAAAACATCATCCCATTTCCACTCAAGAATGGAAAATGGATAATGAATCTATGCTGGATATTTATGTTCTTCCTTCACATGATACCCTATGGAACATAGTGTGATTAAATCAGCAATCTCATGCTTCATGCTGGGCCACTAATACTGACATCATAAATATCAATACATTTTGGTGAAATAAGAGTGAACTGCACCTACTAAGGCATGGAAACCCCCCATATACTTTTCTTTAATGTCTTTTGAGACCCATACATGTCCACAGAACAAAAAAATACCATCCTCATTGAACTCCCAATAAGAAAATGTATCGTCATCTAAAACACTTTTCCCAAGGACAAGGCCATCAAGATCAGATAAATATCATGACCTTACTCATTCTAGAAGAGTAGATGTCACTATTAAGGATGATAGGATAGTCTGATCGTATCCCTCTTTAACCTCAATGTGAATCTCCATGAATAAATCCATCAACATCCACTCATCACAGGATTCCCAAACTACCTATGTTTGAGTCTTTTGGCTTTGAGCATTGGCTACTGAATTCCATTTTCCTGGATTGTAGGCAAGATCAAAATAAAAATATTGTAGGTACATGACCCACCTACACTACCAGGTATTTATATCTTGCTGAGGGAATACATATATGAGCCTTTTTTGATCAATGAACACCACAAAATACTTTCCTAATAATTATTGTCTCCAACATCGTAAGTCATGAACAACAATAGTTATATTGTGGTCGTTCTTTGGGTAAGTATTCTTGTGTGTCCTCAACTGATGAGAACCATACTCGAGGAATCTCTCATCCTATATCAGAACAACTACAATCATAACATTGGATGCATATATGTAGAATTTTTAATCCCTACCTTGTTATGGAAGTATTAGTATTAGTGATGAAGTTAGTCATCCCTTTATATCCTAAAGGATTCTTTATAAGATTCTGACCATTTAAATTTCACACCCTTATTATTCAAGACAATAAGTGGTGTTGCAATGCATGAAAAATAAATAATGATGTGTCTATAATATATTTAAAGTCATGATAATCTTTGAATATAAAAATAATCATGCCATTCTCCTAAAAATATAAAACTCACACATTCTCTAGGTCAATAGAAACTCATATCTATGATATGATATGACCTAGAAAGTGGACTTTATCAATCCAGAAGTGGCATTTAATGATTTTATCATAGAGTTGTTTCTATCTCATCATATTCACCAAGATCTCATGCTGGGTTTCATGTTCATTTGCTGAGCATGAATACTTTAATATATCATCAACAAAGATATTGACAAATTAATCTAGATAAAGGTGGAAAACAAGATTCATTTGAGCCAGGAAGATAACAGGTAAGTTTTTGAGTCCAAACGGAATAACCAGGAACTGATAGAGACCATACCTACTCCTCAAACCTATGAAAGTTATGGATGATGACCTGAAATGCACGAGATGTTAGAACGACCTCAAATATCTCTTTAAAAACACTTTCACTTGATAATGGTGTTTAAAGTGGCCATCTTATCTAGTCAATGAATATTGGTTCTTGATAGTCCTCAGATTCAACCTATAGTATTCTACCAAAATGATAAGGGTATCACATGACTTATCAGTAAAGAGGATAGGTGAAACATAAGGGGATTTTCTAGGGAATATAAATCCTTTCACCTCTAGATCCTATAAATGATTTTTGAGTTCTAGAAGCTCCATAGGTTTCATCCTATAAGGAGGAATGGTCCCGGGTTCTACACATGGAAAATGGTCAATAGTAAACACTACCTCTCACACTAGAGGTTGACTAGAGAATTATTCAGGATAAATGTTTCTAAAATGATCCACCATAGGAGGAAATACTGTGGGTTATATCCGCAGTTCGACAAGATAAATACTGGTGACATGGGTTGTAACACAACTCAGCCTTTGTTGCTCGGGTCCTACTCATGTATCACTAATAGTCTATTATCTATTATGAACATGCGTAATAACCTTTGGTGATGTAAACATCAGCCTATGATGATAGTAGTTAATGTCGGATCAATAGGGAACTAAACAGTCTAGCCTGATGATTACATAAAAGACAGTCATGTCCGGAACATACATGATCCATTTGAAAAGGTAACATCCACTTTCAAGGAGACAATTTTGATTGTGGCGAATGCCCTCTGAATAGATTCCTATAGGTGTTTCTGGTGCCATGACTACCTGATAAAACATGACATAGTGGACAATAATTTCAATGATATATTCAGATATAAATAATTAAGATGTGCATGTATAAAACAATGAAGACACTAATGTAAAGGATACTAGAATAATACCCAGTACTGTAGATGGTCTGACACTCTTTTCATATGGTGTTGGATGGACTACTTGTAACTGGACTATACCATGACCCTATGTGACTCCCATACTAACCTGGTCCGGCCCACTCTATAGGTACTGGGAATCATATTCATGATTTCCTTGTAAGAAGCCGATACTTATTTTTGAGGTACGTGTTTCTTCTGTTCTCTTTTACTTATGTGTTTTTGAGAAAATAAGGAAAATGGGGGAAAATCCCAAATTTTTTGACTACAGGTCGTTTTCTTTTTTACAAGACATGTACATTGGCCGTGTCGGATGAGTACACAGGCTGTGTAGCCATATTGACTAGAATGTGTTTAAAAACTGACTACAAGCCATGTAGGGGTCCTTTACATGCCGTGTAGTCATTCGACAGTCGAATAGTAAGGTGGTGGATTGCTAAGTGATAGTACATGCTATGTGCTAGGGAATAAACGCCATGTAGTCATGGTGACAGAACAGCAGTGCCACTCTGGCGAAAAGTGGCCGAAGGAATAGTTAAAATATTAAAAACTACAAGCCATGTACCCAATAGTACACGCCGTGTATTCTGTTTTTATTGCTTAAAATGGCCAGTGGTTTCCCTTTTTCACAAAGATGGCTTAGAACTAGAGGAGGAGTCGAGAGAGAGGGCCAGACCTTCAAGGAGCTCCAGATCGCACACTCGGTATTCGTTTCTGCCTCTGTCGATCTCGTTGGAACCATACGGGTAATCCTCTCCTTCTCCTTAAGCCGTTCTTACCGATTATTTCTCAAGGGAAAGTTATTTACCTTTGAACGAGTTTTCTTCTACCCCAGATCTATGTTTTCTTTGGGCGTTTCTGGAAGTGACGTTCATGTATACCATTCAAGGGCGTTTAAGGTAGGTGTCTTAGTGTATAAATTCCAACTGCTGGGCATTTTTTTGTAACGTTGAGCTACTAACCCATTTTGGGGAGTCGTGTGGCTGAGGCCATATCTATTTTAAATACCTAAAATTGTATAGGTAATTAAATGTGATTATAAACTGCTGTTTGGGATTGCTTCTTGGATCCAAGACCACCCCGTCGGTGCGTTCCTCTATTTAGTTGTTTTCTCAAGATACCCGAGGGTATGCCAATTTAATAATGTTTATATAATTTCTTTGATAGGAATTTCATGTGTATTGCTTGTTTATATATTGGGCTTGGCCTGATTTCTTACTTAACCTTAGGGCAGTGCATTACTTAGCCTGATGGCAGTGTTGCCTGTAGCCTGAGGGTCATTGTTATTTCGGCCTGAGGGAAACTTCTTTCGTTCCCATGGGTAATAGACTCTGTACCAGGGGTGACACTTCGTACAACTGAGGACAATACCTATTAGGCCTATGGGAAATTACTTGAGGGTTTTTTTTCTGATTACCTGAGGGTAAGAATTTACATGTCTGGTGACACTGACCTTTTACATAGAACATTCATCGAGGTTAAGTCTTTTATTAAATGAATAAAATGAATATTAAGAAGGTCAATATAACTAGTTATGTTTTTTACTTTTGAGTACTTCTTTGTTTATTTCATTTACTACTACACACTATTGTTGCATATTTTCACACAGTTGGGAACATGCCATTGGTGGGTTCATACTGGGATTAATTTCTCACATCCTGTTTGTGTCATGTCTTCATCCCAAACAGACTATGTTGCTGCAGGTGTGTATAATGGAAAGGGTCCCTATACAGGTATATGATTGTTGCTAAGGAGTAAAGAAGCATTTGACCGAGCTTAGGGTTACGATAATGCTCGCTGTTTTGTTTTTTTTTTGCTGTAATCTGTATTTTATTGTATTGTAATGTTGTTTAACATGTTATGGCTATTTTCTTAGAACATGAGGCAAGTTGCATCATTATTTATATAACTGTTGGTTATATTTTAATACAGTTGTTTATTTTTACTGAGTATGGATTATTTCTTCCACTAATGTTTTATGTTGTATATTATATTTCGCTGCGCTACACATTGACAAATGAGGGAATAGTTTCCCCACAATAAGACCTGGGCCCTCAATGCTAGTCGGAAGCCTCAGTAGTTTGGGGAAATGCACTTGAGGTCATGTGACCAACCGGGTTCGGGGCACCTGTAGAGTGGCACCCAGATCCGAGACGTTACAAAGTGGTATTAGAGGAGGTATTTTCATTGACATACTGTTCGGATCATTAGATAGGGATAGGACGGGAATGTTAGTTGGTAATAAGTTGTGCTTGTTAGTAGCTAACCCATGTGCAGGGAATATCCAATTTACCTCTTATTGCAATTTTATTGATTTTTCAATTTACAGTTGATCTAATTTTCACCTTTGGGTAGCGCACTTGGGAATTATGCTGTTTAAATGTTATCCATGGGTTCTATTTAGTTTTAACTCGAAGAGATAAGGGTATTCCATCTCATTGATCATTTAGGTACATGCTTGAAATCACATGCCATGGATATTTTCATGCCATGTTGGTGCATTAGAAATTGCATGTTGTTGTGATAGTTGTTGTTCTAGAAAAGCATGCTGTTGTGATAGCTTCTTTGATAAATACCTACTAGGTGATAAGGTATTTTTGTGTGAGCCAGTTTATAGATTGAATGACAAAATTTGGTTTTTGGGGAGTCTGGGCCCTCAATGACTGGAATTTGATAGATCATTGACATGTTTACTTGTATATAACATGTAGAAGATGCCAAACTTTGATTCATTGGGAGCATGGGCTCTCACAAATCATAATTTGGCACTTAAGTGTTGTTTTTAGGTATTTTTTGGATTTCGGAGTAGTATCTGAGGCTTACTGACCAAAGAACCCAAGATACATGCTGTGTAGTTCTACGGACACACGTCGTGTGTTCTTCTGTTCGGTTAAAAAAGAAAACTTTTTATGTACATGCTGGGTACCCTATGTACACGCAGTGTAGTCCTCCCCGTGTCATGGACTGTCTGGGCGAGGACACGCGGTAGGGGAAATGCTTGGGAAAAACACGTTGTGTACTGGATATACACTCCGTGTAGTGTTGACCCGAAGTCTGACCGTGTAACTAACAACACGGACGAATGATACCTTAAGACATACACGCCTTTTCCACTATAGAACACACCATGTAGTCTGACCTGGGATCCGGTTGTGTAACTATCAACACGGTTCGGTGTAATACTTTCGTGTACACCCCTTTTCCATCTAGAACACGCCGTGTAGTGTGAGCTATGTATCCCACCATGTACCTAACAACATGGGTCGGCGAAGCTCTTCTAGTACACACCGTATACCTTTGGGACACACCATATATTATTGTCTGAGGATAGACCGTGTGGTTTAGCCGTGTGGCTTGCAAATAGGGTTGTGTACTCGCCGGGTGCGAGTGTAACACGCCGTGTAGTCTTAGTAGAGTAGTCATCCGTGTCACGAACGATATGAGAAGTTGGAAATTAAACCATACACGCCATGTAGAGTTTATACATGCCGTGTAGTCTTGTTTAAGTGACCTATGTGGCTTATCCATGTAGAAGTACTCGGGCAGGGAAGAAGGATTCAAGTACACACCGTGTAGTTATAAGGCACGCCGTGTGTTTGGAGTGTTACACTACCAGTTTAAGCTGGGGTACACACCCATATGAATGTCTTGCGGGAACACTCTGTGTAGTTTTATACACACCATGAAGTCGTGTTTTGTGAAATTTGAAAACATTCCTTCTCTGTCTCCTTGTTTTCGGTCTTGGATAATCATGATCTAAGGTGTGCATTTGACCTTGAAGTGTCATGTCACCGAGACGACCGCAAATTGTTCACTAGGAGAGTGGCAATGATTATACTCTATAAATGGTAGGCGATGGGCTAATAGTGGATCCTCCAACAGAGCCAGATGTGGCACAAGCCGTGATACCAGAAACATGCATGGAGGTGATGTTCCATGAAGTGTTAATGCGGTTCATGCTGACCTTTCAAAGAGCACTGCTAGTTTCCACATCTATGGATGAGCTGACTCTTATATTCCTGTAGTAGAATCCTCCTACGTTATCAAGGGATGGCAGAACAAAGGATGCGGATTCTTGGATGGAGTCCATGCAGACCATCTTCGAGCATCTTGAGATGCCTCCAGGGTGGAGATTCAAGCTCGCACCTTCTATGCTGCATGATTCCACCAAGAGGTGGTAGGATGTTACCACTAAGAAAAAGCATCACAGAGACATGTAATGGGAATATTTTCAGACACCTTTCTATGATTTCTTCTTCCCAGAGACGCTGGGGGCAGATAGAGCTCGAGAATTCATGAACCTACAGTAGGGCGCTATGTTTCTGATGGATTATTCGGCTCATTTCACCGAACTTAAGCATTTTTTAGACGTTCTAGTGTGTGATGAGACGTTGAGGGCTAGGCGCTTTGAGGATGGTCTTCGATATGACATCTGCGCACTGCTGATTTTTTTCAGGTTGCCTTCAGTACATGCTATTGTGAACTAGGCACTGATTATAGAGAGGAACATTCAAGAAGATAGTGGTGAGGGATAGGGTGGTTTAGCACCAGTTTATGGTACTATTTCTACTAGTAAAACGAAGCGATAGATGAGTTTCTCTCACAGTGGCAGTACTATCCAGGCAGTTTCTTCTGGTGGCCCGGTCTTTTTCTACCAGTGTAGTAAGGTGGGGCACAAGAGACCATAATGTCCACGTGACATAGTGGAGTCTCGAGCATGTGGCAATATAGGTCATCTGCAGCACTTTTGCAGGGTGTTTCTACCAGTGGATAGTGAGAGGGGTTCTGTATAGACTTCATGTGTGAGATCAGGACTAGCAGCTTCTTACCAGTCAGGAAACTGGAATACGCCAGGGCATGCAGGCAGAGATTGTGGTTGTGACCGTTGAAGCCAGACACCAGGATCTCAGAGGTAGTAGGGTGGGACAACTCAGGGTAGTCCGGATGTGTCGTAGCGTCGTGACACTGGGCCGACATATGTAGTGCAACAGACCCAACAAGAGCAGGATCTCAGACCCTCTACTATCAAGGGTACTATTTTAGTATCTTCAGTCTTGTCATCAATACGTTTAGATATGGGTTCTATACATATCTTTGTACTTGTGCCTATTTTGGAGAGCCTTGGGCTCTATGTTTATTCTTCTTCTGATGTTATGACGCAAGACACTCCGTTGGGAATAAGAACGACTAGTGTCCGTCAGTGAAAGGAGTTCCCCCTTGAGTTTGGTGGGTGTCACTTTCTATGGGACCTCTAGGTCTTAGATATGTCAAGCTATGATGTCATTCTCAGGATGGACTGGTTAGGACCATTTCGAGCCTTTGTAGATTTCTATCGCCGTTGGGTGAGTTTCACGTCACTAGAGGGTGAAGAGTATCTATACAAGGGCAAGTGGGATGTTCCGGCATGTCTAGTTGGACCAGAGCATCATGGGTGAGGTGAAGTAATTGCCTAGATTGTGAGTATATATATAGATGATCAGGGGAATTTTTAGCAGTATTTCCCTCCAGTGGTTGATCATTTCAAGGATGTCCTCCATGATAACATTTCAGGTCTACCTCCAGAGTGAGAGGTGGATTTCTTTATTGAGCTTGTTCCAGGAGAAGCACCAGTATCCATTCATCCTTATAGGATGGATACACCTGAGGTATAGGAGCTCGAGTTACAACTTGTCGAGCTACATGAAAATGGTTTCATCTGACCCAGTACCTCTCCTTGGGGTTCGCCGGTCCTCTTTGCGAAGAAGACATAAGGTACCCTCAGACTCTGTGTGGATTATCAGAAGCTGAACCAGTTGACTATTAAGAACCGATATCCCTTTCCGAGGATTGATGTTCTTTTTAATCAACATCGTGGAGTACGAGTGTTCACAATGATTGACTTGAGTTTCGGATATCATCAGTTCCACATGAGACCATCAGATATACCTCTTATATCTATTCAGAGCATATAATGTCTATACGATTCCTTGGTTATACCGTTTGGACTCACGAACGCACCATCAGTTTTCATGGCTCTGATGAATCGTGTGTTCCATCCATATCTGGATTGTTTTGTGGTAGTATTCATTAATAATATCTTGGTGTACTCTCACACTTGACACTACCATACCACCCATCTTGAGATTGTATTGAGTACATTGAGAGATCATAAGCTATATGCTAAGCTCTCAAAGTGACACTTTTGGATGGACCGGATTCATTTTCTTGGTCATATCATTTTAAAGGTAGGATTTGCAGTAGACCCAGAGAAGGTGAGATTAGTAGCTTACTGGGATCATCATAAGAACGTTTTTTAGATATGTAGTTTCATGGGGATGGATAGTTACTACATACGTTTTATATAGGACATCTCCCTCTTAGGAACACCCTTGACGGGTCTGACTAAGAAGGGTGTGAAGTTCGTTGGGTCAGAATCTGGGGAGACAGCCATTCAAGAGCTAAAGGTATGGTTGACATTAACACAAGTCCTGATACTTCCCGAAAAAAGGGATGAACTATACAGTTTACTGTGATGCATTAGATATTGGATTGGGAGCGGCGTTGATGTAGGGTGATCGAGTTATTGTGTATGGTTCTCGGCAGTTGAGGCCAAATGAGAGGAATTACACGATGCATGATCTTGAGTTGGCTACTGTTGTACATGCATTGCGCTGTTGGAGACATTATCTCTTGGAAGAGAATTTTGTGGTTTTTACCAACCAAAAAACTCTCATATATATATTTACTCAATGTAAATTGAATCTGAGGTAGAGAAGGTGGGTTGGATACCTTTAGTATTTAGATTTTGAGCATTACTATACACCTGGTAAGGGTAGTGCAGTTGCTGATGCACTGAGCAGGAAGACTCAGACACAGGCAGTTCATAATGCCAGTGGTGAATGGATGCATATTGATTTGTTCTCTGAGATGAATTTGGAGGTGCGCAATAGTCAGGGGAATACCTATCATTCTTTCATAGCTGTGACCTCTACCCACCTGGATAGAGTGATGATGAGACAACTATCTGATTCAGAAGGGCATGTCCTATGGGAGTCGGTGGTGAGTGAGGACCCTCCTCTTGGATGGACAGTAGGCAATGATGAGGTATTGCATTTCCATGGACGAGTATTGGTTCCAGGAGATATATGCGTGGAGTTGTTGCGCGAGTTTCATGCTTCATCTGGGGCAGTTAATACCGGGGTTACCAAGATGTACTAAGACTCGAGAAGTCAGTACTGGTGGCTGGGTATGAAGAGGGATGTAGCTGGTTTTGTTACGAGGTTTTCCACCTGTCAGCAGGCGAAGGCGGAGCTTCCAAGGTTAGCTAGTCTTTTACAGCAGTTACCCATTCCAGAGTGGAAATAGGATGATGTCGCGATGGATTTCGTGACTGGATTGACGAGGTCAACTCGAGGCACTGATGCCATGTGGTTTATTGTGGACAGACTCACAAAGGTATCTCACTTTTTTCCGATCAAGGAGACCTTTTGAGTTGATAATCTCGGGAAGATGTATATCTGAGATGTTTTACATCTTCATGGGGTCCTTCATTCTATCATTTCAGATAGGGACACCCATTTTACATCTCGTTTCTGGTAGATTTTTCAGAGGGAACTGGGTACACAGGTGCTTCTGAGCATATCATAACACCCTCACACCGATGGTCAGTCAGAGCATATGATACAGGTGATGGAGGACATGTTGCGTGCATGTGTCCTAGACTTTGGGGGATCTTGGGAGAATCATATAACCCTAGTCAAGTTTTCATTCAATAATAGTTTTCATGAAAATATTGAGATAGCACCATACGAGGATTTATATAGTAGGCCATGTCGATCACCTTTTTGCTGCATAGAGGCAGGCGATGCAGCTTTACTAGGACCACGTCTCGTGTAGGAGAATTTTGACATGGTCCAGTTGATTCTAAAGCAGATGGCTACTGCACAGTCTCGTCAGAAATCATATGCTGATCGTCGTAGATGACCCTTGGAGTTAGTGGTCGGGGATCAGGTTCTCTTACGTGTTTCTTCGAGGTTGGGACACAAGCGGATCAAGAGATAGGGTAAACATTCACCAAGGTATGTGGGGCCATTTTATATTCTAGAGAGATTCAGGTAGGTTGACTATCAATTAAATTTACCACAGACGTACCAGACCATGCATGACATTTTCCACGTATCTCAGTTGTTCCATTATCATTCATACTTGTATCACATTTTTCAGCCCAAGGAGGTTGAGAATGATTTAGATGCATCATTTTAGGAGCATCAGATTCGTATCATTGATAGGAGCACGAAGGTTCTCCGAGGCCGATCAGTTCCTCTCATACGAGTGCTATGGTAGCATGGCCAAGTGATGGGAAAATCCTAGGAACAAGAGACCGACTTACGTGCTCAGTGGAAAGAGTTTTTCTATGCTTTATCTTCACCACCATTGGAAGGGAAATTCGGGGTCTAATTTCATTAATGGGGGAAGTTTGTATGAACCCGGTTCTTATTTTTGAGGTACAAGTTTCTTCATTTCACTTTTCCTTAATGTTTTTTGAGAAAATAAGTAAAATGGGGAAAAATCCAAAATATTGTGACTACACGTCATGTCCTTTTTGCACACGCTGTGTACTTTGGCTGTGTGGGATGTGTATAGTTGGTGTGTAGCCATGTCGACGAGAAGGGGTGTAAAAAAAACTACATGCCGTGTAGTGGTCCTTTACATGCCATGTGGTCAGTCGGCAGGCGAATAATAAGGCATTGGTTTGATGAGCGACAGTACATGCCGTGTTCTAGGGAATACATGCCATGTAGTCTTGTCGATTGATGAATAGTGCCACGCTGGCGAGAAGCTCCCGATGGAACAATTAAGAAAAATGAAAACTACATGTCGTGTAGCCAACAGTACACGACGTGTAGTCTGTTTGTTTCGCTTAAAATGGGAAGTAGCCTCCCCTGTTCACAGAGAAAGCTTAGAAATGGTGGAGGAGTAGAGATAGAGGGCCAAACCTTTTAGGAGTTCTAGATTGCACGCCATGAATCTATTTTCTCCTCAGTCAATCTCGTTGGAACCGTACAGGTAAGACTCTCCGTCTCCTTAAGTCGTTCTTACCAATTATTTCCCAAGGGAATTTTATTTACATTTGAACGGGTTTTCTTCTGCCCCATATCAACGTCATCATTGTGTGTTTCTGGAAGCGACGTTCACATATACCATTCAAGGGCGTTTATGGTAGGTGGCTTAGTGTTTAAATTCCAACTGCTGTGCGTTTTTGTGTACCGATGAGCAACGAACCCATGTTGGGGTGTTAGGTGGCTGAGGCCTTAGCTGTTTCAAATACATAGAATTGTATATGTATTTAAATGTGATAATAAATTGCCGTTTGGGATCGCTGCTTCTACCCAGGACCACCTCGGGGGTGCGTTTCTTCTGTTTATCCGTTTGGCCAGGATACACGAGGGTATTCCATTGTAATAATGTTTATTAAATTTCCTTGGTAGGAATTTCATGTGTATTTCTTGTTTATATGTTGGGATTTACCCGATTAAATTATTATCATGAGGGCAGTGCTTTACTTTACCTGAGGGTAGTGTTAACTTTACCCTGGGGTCAGTGGTTATTTCGGCATGAGGGAAACTTCTTTTGTGCCTATGGGCAATAGACTCTATGCCTGAGGGAGACACTTCGTATGCCTGAGGGAAAAATATGTTATGCCTATGGGAAATTATCTTAAGGTTTTGTTTCTGATTACTTGAGGGTAAGAGTTTACATGTCTGGTGACACTGACCTTATACATAGAACATTTACTGAGTTGATGTCTTATATTAAATGGATAAAATGAATATTAAGAATTGAAATATAACTGGTTATGTTAGTTACTTTTGAGTAATTCTTAGTTTATTGCATTTACTACTGCAATATATTGTTTCATATTTTCACACAGTTGGGCATGGACCTTTGGTGGGTGCCTACTGGGATTTATTTCTCACACCCTATTTGGGTCATGTCTTCGGCCCAAACATACTATGTTTCTACACGTGTGGATAATGGCAAGGGTCCCTATACAGGTTAATGATTATTGTTGAGGAGTAGGGGAGCATGGGACCGATCTTAGGCTCACGATGCTTCCAGTTGTTCTGTTTTGTTTTGATGTACTATTTGTTGTATTTTACTGTAATGCTGTGTAAAATGTTCTGGCTGTTTTCTTAGAACATGAGGCATGTTTCCCCATTATCTATATAATTGTTGGTTATCTTTTAATGCAGGTGTTTATTTTTACTACGTATAGTTTATTTCTTACACTATTGTTGTATATTGTATATTTTATTCTACTGTGATACACTTTGGCAAATGAGGGCATAATTTTCCCCTATCAGACATGGGCCCTCGCTGCTAGTCGGCAGCCTCTGGCGTTTAGGGAAATTCACTTGAGGTCATGTTACCAATCGTGTTTGGGGAACCTGAAGAGTGGCACCCGGATCTGGGACATTACATTCATCTTCCTCAACAGCCACCTAACGTCAGGAAGAATTCCAACTACATGGCTGTCATGATATAAGTGACCCAACAATTAAATGAGGAGTAGGTGTCAATACCTTATTTCTATGTGTAAGAGGAAATTTTATATTGAAATGGTGGAGGGGAACAATCATACTAGTGACATTTCAGTAAACCAAATTCTATATGAATTTTTTCTTGAGGTTTATAGAGATTGCACACTGATAATAGATTTGAGAAACACCGGTGAAATGATCCTGACCCTCGATACTCCCATAAGACTATTTGAATCATCACTTTCACCTATAAAAAGATCCACTAGATGCCTTAGGTGCTGAACCTCCACAGAATACACCCTTAACATCACTCAAATTATTCTATGTGATTTGGTCCTGGTTAATGATCTCTAAAATAGTCATCATCACTTAAACATTGACTTGTGACCAGATAGCATAACACAGAACATCCTCAATCTTCCTTGCACCCATCAAGTCATTAGTAGTTATAGAAGGAGAAAAACACTATATCTTACTGAAATGGGATGAGTAATCCATATGTCACACTGTTTATGACTATAGGATCATGAAATATCTAGATCTATCATCCCTTAGTGTTTGGGGAAATATGTAGTCATATATGACATTTCAGAAGACTATCGAAATGATATGTCTATGCTGGACAACATGGGTGATGAAATACCACCACCTCTTGGATAAATTGTGTAGAATATAAGCAATTAGTTTTACCCTCTAATATAGAGCCATCCTATGGTGATCAAAGATAGATAGGATCATCTCGATCCAAGACTCTATAGTAAGTGGTCCACCATCCATTGAGAATGTATGAGGATGCTAATGCTAAAACTCAAGAGCTAACTCTCCCATAATCGGGTCATGCTACACTCCGGATTTCCTATTTTGAATCATACTCTTGAATCCCAATCAAAGATAGGTGTCATTACCCAAATCAGGTAAAGGAGGAGGAACCATTGGTGTCTCAACGATAAGAATAATTGGTTTCTCAACGTCCACCCTCTTAGGAACATGATGATCATCACTTTTAGGGTGTGCGATTTGAGAATGTCATAGTAGTATAATTGATACAATTCTAAATGAACATCTCAGAATGTATTTAAGAAATTTTGAATATTCTATTTAAGAAACTAGGACATGTATTTAATCCTTCTACAAAATGAACACACCTCTTTTCCTACATCATAATCCAGTAATATATGTTTGAAGAGACCCTAACAAGTCATAAGAATATAGTAACACCCACTACCCACTACTAAGGTTGGGATCGGGTCATGTTCTGATGTCATGCATGTGGTAAATTGTTATTCTTAGTTTGAAAAACATTTCCCCATATGGCAGTGTTCTCATTTGAAAAGTTAAACCCTTTAAACCAACATAAACGAATGATATTCCATTATCTAGCCCATAAGGGAACATATATATTATTAACCAAAGGATGAAACTAACATGGATTTGATTATCATTTATATTATTCTTATCAATGTATTTATTCCTTTATTAAATGATCGATCTAGTTGGAATTACATTTTATGATTGATAAGGGCCCACACACCTAATTAACAAAAGAGTGGAACCCACAGAACCCACACAATTTCACAGTCTGAAACCTATAAAAATAGTCAAAACAATTATATATACACAATAAGTCACAATTTTCATGCAACATGAAATGAATGATAAAAATTAAACCTGACATGGAACAATGCATGGATTATTCATCTTGTGCCTATCGTGATGCATGTTCTAATACATAACACTTATTTCATTTCGTCAACGTAATGAAATAACAATTCCAACAGTATCAATATCATCAGGATAAAAAATCATTTGTATCCCCAAATAGTGAAAGTGTATCAATGGTAATATCAAAATCAATAACAATCATATATATGAAAACTCATCCTTTTCCCCATACTTGGCTTCGCGATTCACATGCACAACTTATGACTAAGCCTCAATGCATTCTCAATATCCAATCTATTTTTTCCAAATAATAAAGAAATAAAGTAAAGAAACTGATACCACATTTTCACATCCCAAACATGTATTTCACTTAACCCATGCACCATGCCTGGTTGGCCACATGACCCCAGGGGAATCTCCCCATTTGACAGGGGTTTCCGACTATCATCTGAGATATGAAGGTAAAATAGTGGGAAGAATTTACCCCCATGTCAGGGTACATAAAGGTTGAAGCAGTAATATACTGAATTAGAAGCATAACAGAAAAAAAGATGAACTAAATAGTGGAAGCATACAAATATACAACATATGACTTAACATTATATCAAAAGATTCATAGGTATTGACTGACACATGATGTATTCATGGTATTCTAGTACATATTAATAAAACCGGCATGGGATACATCACTAAAAAAGTGAAAAAAATGAAATATACTCCATGGTATCTCAATCCTATGATCGATCATCTAATCCAAAGCATTACCATATAAAAATATTCAATATCTAGATGACTGATGTGTTCCCCTATCAAAAAATGTAGATAAACAGTATCCTCAGGTGCCAAAGGAGGCTCGTGTAGGGTGTGAGATAATTATCTGTAGGCCACCACTAACAGTTTCTACGTGTAATCTGAGTGGTGGTCATAGATAAATAATGTGAATCTAATTGAAGATAAGTAAAACTGAATAAACAATTATCTTCTCACTTACGTTCTTAAAGGATACGTAGCTAGTCTACCTACTTCATCTCAATACTGGCATGTCTAAACAAGTCACCATGTATAAATATACATATAGGTTATCACAGGAAGGATGTAATAATTCCTCCAGTCCATTCATATATATACATATAATTGTTATCATTATCATGTTGCAGGCATGAATCTCATCGATAGGTGTATATATAACTCGAATGGGTTTAGAATGCCTCCCATCCCTAAATAGAAGAGTACTGGCCAAGGGTAAGCATGCCTCCCATCCATAAAGGTTACTAGAATGGGGTATGACACACTCCTATATATATAGAGATTATAAAGGGAACAGGATAATAACTCCTCTTGTCCATACATAAAAAGTGGTTAAAATTGGTGTGGGTAAGCATACATCCCACCCATATATATCATAAGTGGCATGGGATATGAATGTCTCCCATCCCTAAATTTACATTATAAGTGAGATGGGGTATGAATTCCTCCCAACCAAACATTTATACCCTGAGTCATATGTTTAGTAATGACAAAATCATTATCATTATATAATGTAATCCAAACAACTTATATAAGTTCAATTTAAAACAACCAACCATTTCATGAAATGTATTTAAGATAAAACAAACAAGGTCAAAGTTGTTCCATCCCTTTATCTATTAATTTATGCAATATCATTTCAAATGTTTAGGACATTTTATCCTAGCCAACCCAGAATGCCCACCACATAATTTTCATAACATGGGAAACACGTTTCTAGCACACATGCCAATGAAAAAGGGTAATGTCAAATAGTTAGATACATATTTTTGTGACACCATTCCAATGGTGAAAAATCCCATGGAAAATCATGGAATATATCAAATACATGTTTAACAATAGTCAATTCAATTTTAACTCAATCAAGGTGAAACAAATGATAATTTGGCATTTTCTGAAAATTGGCATAAAAGGCCAATTTGTTGTCACACCCCTTGGGTGAACATATAATTCAAGGGTGATCTCTAAAATCCTATCCCAACCAAATTCACCAATATCCAGGAACTAGGGTTTCTTAGACATGAAAAAATGAAGACAATTTTGAATATTATAAAATTACATCTTTCGACACAATAAAAAAAATACTAAATGACAGAAAATGGAATGAAAAACTATAGGACTAATTATCTTTGGGAATTAGAATATGCCTAACTTGATATAGACTTCAGATTTAAATAAGGTTGGCATAGATCTGATTTTGATTTAAATACATAAAAATTAGGTGAATGATCTTACTTCTAAATAGCTTGATTTATAGAGAAAATATGTTAAGAAGGAAGGGCATGTGAGGGTAGCCTTACCTCAATGGTTCCAATGCCTCTAGCAGATTGAATATTGGTCCCAATATAATGAAGTTATTAGGAAATCAAGGAGGGAGGTGTGTTTGACCAATAAAGAGAAGGAAGATAAGGTTTAGTCCGTAGGAGCGGAGAGATAATGAGAGAAATGAAGTATATTTTTAGTGTGGGGAAAATGGTAATTTTTCCCAAACACTAGGGTTGCATAGTTTAGGTGCTCTATTTTCCAAACCATGTGAAAACTGTATGCTAATCTTTTTCCCCTACAACAAACTACACAATTTAGGTACATTGTTTTATAGAATTTTCAAAAACCATGCAATAACCTCTAGTCCCATAATTCTAGGAATCCAGGCTCCAAACCATCCCCAAAACCTCCTATGGCCTTCCCTAGGCCTTAACATACCGTTACCAACAATAAAATGATGATTCATAATAAATAATGACCCTCACTTTGGTCAATAGTCAGGTTGTTACAATTTATAACATAATTATTCTACCAGATTCATTATAAAACAATTATCATTTTTAAATTAAATTCCTTATAGGATATTATAATGATTTTCTTGTGTATAGTGTACTACCACCTTGCAAAGTGATACAATTTGTTATTCACTAATTGTTTTCATAGATGATAATAAAACAAGATAAAAACTATGTTTCATATTTATTAAATAATTATGATATTGATGAAATATTAATCAATATAAAAATATAATATATCATTTTATTTCTTATATTTTACTCACTGAAATATGATAACATCATTTTTGAATGTTTGGACTACCACCTTTATGAAGCGATATGACTCTCTATTTCCATCACAACACCGCATGGATGATATGTGTAACTAAAGACAAAGAAATAATATGTTATTTATGATATTAGTACCATTTTAAAATGGTACAATATTACTTAACTCCTTTCCATAATAATCAATGAAAAATGGAAACGTTACTCATACATGCGTATAACCTACTATCTCCATGGTCGTAATGTACATCATTTCAAAAAATTGTCCTTATTCATTGGTATTAAATGTATAATTGATATAAAAATAATATAATTATCTTATTATTATTATTTTGGAGATTATGAAACCATGATAAAATTAGGAGTTGTGAATGAAAAAAATAAAAACATACATTAAAAAAGTTGTTATTAAGTGAAATGTGATTTTAACAAAGAATTAATTATAAATGGTTATTAAATGTTCAAAAGGAAATCATATAAGATATAATATATATAATTATGGTTATATATTATATGTACTAAAACCTAAATGAATAATTAAATAGGCTTGAACATGTACAAATGAAGTTGATAATTAAGGTAAGGGATATTTAGTCACTATTTTATTTCTAGGAGACATACCAAAATTCCGCACTTATTTCTCTTATGTTGTGTACATACATAATATTTTACATGTAATATCATGATTAAAATTATTTGAATGGTAAATAATGGTTAATTTGATTTTATTCTTTATTGGGGATTATGGTTCACTAGATTACTAAATTGGTAAGTGATTTCTATATAATGTTTTTACTTCTCTAAGACTCATTCCATATTCACAACCTATTTCTGTTATGTGGTATATATAATTAACATGAACGTATATACTTATTATTGTAATTTATTTTCATTGTACTTACATATCCATTTTAGGATCTCTCTTTCAAGGGGTATGTTGTTCAAAAGTTATCAAATCAGTAGTGGATTTTTTTTCTGAATTTGACTTCATTGTGAAAAAAGATTATGTTATGAAATTATGTTCCTTTAAAATATTTATAAACGGACCCATTAATGATTAATATCATGAATTTATTTATTCTCATTAAATTTTATTTTTTATTTAATGATGTTCCTTCACATGGATTACATTCTAATGATACCGAAGTGGTAATGATTTTATGTTACAATCTCATCATTTATCAGGATTGATTATGATTATATTTATGATGATAAAATCATATGATCCATATCTCAAGAAACTCATTACTTTTATTTTAATCTAGTTATATCACGTGGATACATTTTTTTTCCATTCATTTCCGTCTCTATATGTACTTATACGTTTAAAAATAATGTTTTTATGGCAAATTTGTTTTTTTGTTTGAAAGCTGTATTTCTTTAAAAAAATATGTTTTCTAAATACGTTTTGAAAAGGGGTTTTATAATAATCTAAATGATTTATTAAATACATTTTTACCCATGTTCTAATTTTTACAAAATATTTTAATAGGAATCCTCCTGTTGTTTTCTAAATAATGCCCATTTTACATTAACAAAAAATATGAAAGGAGTCTTTGTTTTAACATGTACCAAATGAATGAAATGTCCATCCTTCATGACAACTATTATATTTGAAGCTTTGATTATGTGTTTTTAAGGTTATTTTCGATGAAAAGAATTTTAAAAATCATTGTATTTTAAAAAAAGTTTTATGAAAACTAAAAAGGTTATTTTTTATCAAAGAATTGTTCCTTGTGATCTTTTAGAATAATTTTCCATGTAAGAAGACATCCTTTGAGGTTACTTATGTAATATCGGGGTTATGATCCAATAATAACTTTATTATTATTTCTATGAATGTTTTGTTTTTATGATGACATAAGGTTTATGAACTTGTTTCTATTCCACAAGTTATTCCAAGATTAAATGTTTATGAATCCTCCTTCTTTTCAGGGGTTATAATATGATGAAATGATGAAATGATTATGAAACCAACAAATTTTCCACATGCTATGATATGTTTAAATGTTTATCATGCACATATTCATTTCATGGGTTTTAATGTGATGAATTTTTAGGCTACTGTAGAACACATATATAGGATTTTCTTTATGTGTCATATAGGACCTATATCTCCCTCCCATTAATTTTGTAATGGTTAATGTTTTGTGAGATCAAATTTTAAATATGAGGTCATACCAAGTCCAAAATAAGGTAAATGAGAGGTCATACAATGCCCGAAGTAAGTACACAATAGGTTATACCATGCTTAAAATGTTATGAATTTCATGGTGTTTATCTATGACCAAAAATTTTCAATACTTATGTGTACACCCAAAATCTATACATTATGTCAATTTTATACCCTCATTAATATTGTTGTTTTATTTACTTATGATTCATGTCTTATGAATTATCAATATTTATTACATGACTCAAGAAAATGTTGTTTACATGAAATTTATTGTTTTAAAATTATATTCTTATGTTCTCAAAAAAGTATGTTTATGTTTTTCTTAATTATCTCCCATTTTTTTCATTATTGAGCATTGTGGCTTACCCATTCTTATGTTCCCCTCCCCAGGTTATGAAGAATGTTTTTGTTATTGTATTTCAATGAATAGTAATTTGTGGTAAAATCTTTATGGGTGACTTTTACCATATTTCACAAAATTAGATGATTGTGTACCTTTTTACTAAAGACACTAAACTAATTTATTCCTCAAGCCTGTGATTTTGTGATTTATTGAGTATTCATCTAAAATGATGAAATATATATGTATAATAGCTCATGTACCTGTATAAAGTCTAGAAAAATTTATTCAACCACTTTCAATAAATAACTTATACCAGTAAGGACATGTTTTAAATAAATATGCATGAAATAATAATTCTTTGAATTATTAAAAAAATTAATATTCCCCACCTTAATAGATATAAGTAAAAATAGTAAGCAAACAATGTTTAAAAATATATCCAATTTTAAAATAATATAATGTGAATTTTTAAATGGTAAACAATAACTGAAACATGCATAAAAATGATACAACTAAAATTTCATAATAAAAAACCTGCTTAAAATAGTTTTAACAAAATAAAATCCATGTGATTCATGGAATTATAGTGCTAATTTCATCCTTCCATTAGAAGTGAGAAATAATTTTAAAAAAGACAACATACTTCAATTAAAAGATAAATTAGTTATAATCAACAATATATGAAACATAAATAGATCAGATCATGTTAATATATAGAATAGTAGGTAGAAAACACTCTGTAGAATATCAAATAGTCAAACTCAAAATAATTAATAAATAATTAAATTATAAATGAATAATCTACCCTTAATATATAGTTATCCCTTTCAAAATATTGAATAAAAAATTATTCTTTCTTGAAAAAAATTTCATTTATTATTTATCATCATGGTGATAAACCCTGTGGTAGAACATTTAAGTGAAATAATTCGTTAAAACACATGAAATTATATTCATGTAATGATAAGGATTTCCAATGGTTAATGTAAATCATTTAAACAAAAATATAACACTTTTGTAAATCCTTTTTCACATAAATTAATAAAAATGATTAAACATTAATTACATGCTTTAAAAATGATATATACATAAAATTTATCCAATGAAATACAACACGCCTATATTTTATGATATATTTCTCATTAAATAAATTTAATTTCATCGACAGTTTGTTATACCGGTATCCCATGGTCTAGATAAACTATAATGGTTTACACTATTATAACCAAGACACTGAGTTATATGAGTAAATAATAAAAACAAATTATTTGAAAAAATGTATAATAGTTTTAGATAAATAATATATACTGAGAAATAACTAGTTAGTTTACAGTATATTCATTTTAAGCATCAAAAATACATTTTCAATCAAAAATATTTATATTAGATTTTCTGGGAAAATAATATATCTTATTTTTTAAAATTTTAGAAAATATATTTGAGAAAATTAACTACATATTTATAATTATCATATTAATATTATCTAGTAGTTTTATTTAAAAAAATAATCTAAAAATTTTTATTTTTCCATAATTTGTGGAAAGTATTGATTTTTATTGAAAACTATCTTTTGTTTCAAAAATTTACAAAGATACATTAATTTAAAAAATATTTTAGAGTAAAAGTAATGAATTTATTTTATTATTTATCTAATTAAGTTCACTGGAATTTATTTTATGTTGAATTATACTATTAAAAATATTTATTCTTAGCAGAATTTTTTTCCAAAAAATTACATTTCCTGACATTTTGTGGGGTTCATTTTAAAATATATTATGCCACATAGGATAATTTAATTTGGAAAAATGGATACCATATTTGAATTTAGGATGTTAAAATTTTGTAAATATTTACATTTTAGTTCTTTCCATTATAAATAGTAACTATGATTAATATTTATCAGCTCAATAAGTGTAAAACTGGTTAAATAGTGAAAAAAATTGGAACAAGGCTTTAAAATTTCAATAAAAAATTAATTTAATCTATTTTATTAGAATATATCATCTATTTACATCATATTCTAGAACATATGGATATGTGGGGCTATTTTTCATTGAATATGACAATTATATTACTTTAATAAAAGGGTCAATACAAAATTCCACATTCGTGGATTTAATATCTCTAAAAATTTTACAAAAGAAAAAAATGTGTATAAGTTAAGTCTTAAATATTTATTTGAAATATAAATTATTTTTTTCATGATTGATTATTTAAATTATTTATTGAAAAAATAAATACCTTAAATGGTACATATTTCCAATAGAGTTCATGTACAAGTTGTAGAAAAATAAAATAAATGTTTTTACAAACTATAATATTATTATGGTATGGATGAGTTACAGTGAAAAAATTATATATGAATATAAATATTAGATCATTTTAAAAATTTATATTTTAATTCAATTTATTTCTTAATTTTTTAAATTTTATATTATGTGAATATATCATAAAATGACATTAATATTATTTTATGTCAAAAATATTTCTTGTATTATTTAAAAATCATATAATCATTTAAAAGGACACATAGGATTATAAATGGTTGAAAATTTCATACCTTGTTTATTTATGAGAAAATTGAAACCTTGTATGTAAAATTATAACCCATTAGTATTAAAAAAGTATTTACCATGGTTTAGATTAAAAGTTGTTAACCATGAAGTTAAGACAAAACATAATGGAGGGCTACCAAAGAAGTGGTAGTCATCTTATCCCATATCCTGTAAAATATTTCTTCATATACCTCTTCTAAATTTATGATATTCATAATGAAATATTAATTTCAGTATAAAAAATATAATTAAATGTTATTATTGTTATGTAACTACCAATATCTACCATTTTTCCCTCAAATGGGAAGTTAATGTATCACTCATTCATACGTTTGGGAAACCACGCCCAGGTAGGTATACAATTAATTTTCAATTACAATGTTTCATGGATTTTAATTTTTATATACATAAATTTTATATATTATATTTATTAAATATATATTATTATGTAATTATAATATAATATCAATATTCATACCTTTCCATTTGTTTTAAAATGAAAATGTTACTCATGGATACAAGTGGACTATCCCCACCGAAAAATGATTTGATTAGGATTTCAATTTTATCATTACATTAATTGTAATAATGACAAATTAAATAAATAGTTATAATATATATGACATAATAATTATTTTTAAAGGAGAATTATTATATTCCATTCCTTCATTGCAGCTGTTGAAAAGTTAAAACATTGTTCATGCATTTTTACTATCTTCTGTATCTATAAAAGTTGTAATATATTTTTCTATACCTACCTTCTATGAATGATTATAAATATTTATATAATAAATTAATGTTATTTTTATAGAATAAATAATTTTTCTTAAATTATGTAATTTGGATCAATATACAAGGACTAGAACTACTGAATAGAAATTCTCATGAAAAATGAAATAGTTATCACCTAAATTGATGATTTTAAAAAGGAATTATAAATAATTGGGTGTTGAAATATAATAAGTGAAAATATATGATATTTTGAGTATTTATATTATTGTTTTATAAGAGTATGATAAAACTAAATAAATGATTCATGATTCAAAGTACATTCAAGGAAACTCAATGAAGAGGATTTATGTCTCAATTAAATTATATTCGAGATTTTTTTATCATGAATTTCAATTGAAGGAAATTATATGATCTGTTTATAATAAATAACATTAATTTTATTCCAAACTATTTATTTCTTGAGAATACATGTTTTCCTTTCATTTGGAACACTTTATGTACATAAGATACTGGAGGAATGCCTTTAAGGAAAAATGACTTCATATTTTTCGTCAGTGGAAAATACTTATCTTATATATATATATATATATGTTTTCTAGAAGTGTCATAAAATGTTTTTTATATTATTTTATTATTTTTTAATTAAATTATTAAACAAGATTTAATTTTCATATATTTTTTCAAACGTAAAATTCTTATAAATTTAGGAATGAGAAATTTTAGCTTTTATTATAAAATTGAACAGAATCTCTATTTTAAAATACCTGACATGATGGAATTTCTCACCATCGTGACATGTTAATACTTTGAAGATTCCATTACTAGTTTCCATGTTTATTCTAAAAAAAATCCTTGATAGTTTTGAAATATTTTTATTTTAAAATTTTATTTTAAAATGAAAAGGTTATTTTCCTCAAGATATATTCTAGTAATATCTTAATTGTATTTTTTCTTCGATGATAACATCATTTGATGTTACATATTATTTAATAATGATATGATCCAATAATACAATATTTATTGTTTCTACGGATTTTTTATTTATATGATGATGAAATATCCATGAATCCCATTTCCGTTTTCAGGAATTAACTTATGATGAATGTATTTATGAAGGTATAGAAGACATATGAATGGATTTATGATAATTTGAATGGTGTTCCAAAAATGTTATATCCCACTAATGAATTGGGTAATGATTATTATTTTATGAGCTCAAATGGTACATAATATGTCATCCAATGTTCAAAAAATATGGTACATAGGAGGTTATCCCAAACCTGAATGAGGTTATACTAGAGGTTATCCCAAGCCTAAATCAAGTACTGAGGTGGTTATCACAATCCAATCATGTTATGAATGTCTTTGTGGGTATACATGACATATTATTTCCATGGATTTTATTATGATACAATATATTCAGCTATTTTATGACATGATCTTGTTCTAATGTTATGTACTCATATATCATGTTCTTTGAACCCATTAAAATAAATGTCACATGAACTACAAACCCTTATTCGATCACTGATGCTTACGAGCTAAAAATTTCAAGGAATGATTTGAAAAGTTTATCCTCATGTTATCATACCCATTATTCCCATGTTATTTTTAAATGATCATATATATATATTTCATACCCTTATAGTTCATATGAGTATACCATTTAATATGTTTTATTTCCCCTAGATATGAAGAAAATGTTTATATATGATGTCCCTAATAATGGTAATATTTTTTAAGAACATATTGGGAGACAATGTAGATCTTTTATTAATTTTTTTTTATTTTGGTTTGAAATAACAGTAAATAATTATTTTTTTATCATGAGTCATAATGATATATAATTAATATTAATTTAATAAGATGTAATAAATATGTAACAAAAGTTTGAGTCTCTATATTTACTATTATAAAAAAGATTAACTACCTTGGGATACTATAATGATAAAAAATTAGTGAGAACTCTTTGAATAATCTTATGTATAGAAGAACATCATAAATTATTGTAAGCAAAATAGTGTTTTTTTCCTCGAAAAACATCCCTTCTTTGATAGTACATGTTGACATTCATTAGGAATATATGAATCTAGGAGTAATAAAACTGAAAAGGGGTTTTTCATGTATATCTCAGACATCATTCATGTCCATAGTGAGTGTGCATTTATTGAACCCATAGTTTTCACTCTAGGGGGTTATGATAGGGTTAATTAAACATTTATTTATAAACCATAATTAATAATTTTAATATGTGATGATCATGAATGGTCTAGTTTAAACATTTGGTATCATATATTGAAAAAATATGTTATGATATATACATGGAATAAATTATTTTTAATGATTATATTATTTCCAACTATTAATTTTTTTTCAAACTATTTTTTTGGATTTATACAATTTGTGGAACATAATAGAATTGTGTTAATTAGGAATGCAATGGATAATGTAACAGTTATAATCCTAAGAAACCAACTGTTATGGGAGTTGGAATAAAAATATAATTTTTATTCTTTGACAGCCATCTCAAGGAATAAATCATGTCGATATTTGTAACCAGAAATAGAGCGAACAATTTTCTACTGAGTCCATCAAGAGGAAACATCCAACTTATTTTAGTGGACCTACTGATTCACTAGTTACTAATTAATTAACCAATACAATTGAAATTCTATTTTTTCAATATCAAATATTTATAGCATGAAAAATTTATTTTGGATGTATGTAATATGGAAAAGTAATTATATCAATAGTGGAATTACATCACGAGAAAATGGCAATCAGAAGAAATTTACTCCATGGGGTTTCATAATTTTAGAAGGTTATTTTCTTAAATGTATCTTCCTTGTATTATTTTTTTGAAAATAAATTTGAAATTAATTGTTATAAGGTAGAAGGATGATGAATCCATTAGTTTCAATGAATAAAATTTTAAAATACCTTTGAGGAATGCTTATTATATTATTAACCAACATGAATGTAAGATTGATTAGTTATTTTGTGAATTAAAACCATGTTTTTGAATGGAGTTATCCATAATCGATATCAGTAGCTATGAATAAATGATTTAATTATATATCAAGGTGGAGATAGATGTTGTACATAACCATCAACCCCATGGTATTGATATGAACATAAAGATGGAATTCAAAGGGAATACTAATAATAAAAAACATGTAAGGGAGAAGATGGACCATCCATTATACTTGATGTGTAGAAGTATACATCAAGTAAGTTATATTAATGGGATTTTTTAATTCTTTAAGAGATGAAAAAAAGGTGATTAGTAAATTGAATTTTGAATTAATAGAAATACATTATCCAATAATAGAAGAAAATTATCAAAATATTCACCACCTACACTCTAGAGTTTAAAAAATAATGATTATGATAATTCTACTAATTAGTGATAAAATATAAAGTTCAATGGTGTTGATCGATGAAAAAACCTTTTAATAGATTATATAAAGGGGAATAGTACGTGATCATTATTACAAATGTGGTGAATGATAATTAATTGGTGAAAAGTGAACTTACCATCCACAGTAAAACTAGTATTGAATTATTTAATTATAAATATTTCCACTCATTTATATTTGAATAATTTTACAAGGGTATCAAAATACCACGTTAGTGGTTATATTTTGAATTAGTAGTGAAAACCATTAATGTTATGATGATCATATGTCATGTATATGGTTATTATCTAACTCATGATTATGGGAATGTGATTTTGAAAAATCTATTTAATCTACCTATAGTATAATTTTATGTTATATAAGGAATTAATTGAATTTATATACATAAATCGTAAATAAATGGTAGGAGGTGTCTAGTCACATCTGATATTCCAAACCATTTAATAAACATTTATAAATGTGATTATAAAAATGAACTTATGAGGGAATGTTATCCATTTTATGCATCATGATTCGTATCCAAAAGGGTTTTTTATGTCACATGGTTTCGGAGAAACATAACATCAAAAATATTCATATTAGATAAGAGTTTGTTGAGGTTTTTATTTAAGAATAGAGTTTAATTCCTCTAAATCATGAATTTGATTTTTCAACATAACTCATAACTCATGCTACATATATTTCAAATACTCCATATAGAATTTACTAGATTGAGTTGTTAGAATTACAAAATATAATGTAATAGAATATAGAAAAATTATTTCTAAACACCTTGATATTTTAAAATAACACAAGGATTGATATCTTATGTTGTACAGAACACTATGATTAAAATAACTCAAAAATATCGTTATTTTAAAAAGAACATTTTAAAATAAACACTACATTGAAGATGATGAATAAGATTATCTGTATTATAAAATAAATATAAATTTTATATTCAATAAAAATTTAATTATTCTTAATAAATTAACACATAATATTCAAAAAATTCATTTTCTTCTTAAAAAATTGATTTGTTCAAAAGTTTTTTTTATATTAGAAAAGGAATATAAATAATTTACAAAAAATATATAAAAAATATTTTAAATTATAAAATTTATTTTTGGACTCATCAGTTCAAAATTATTATAAGATATTTTTTTGGAGATTTTCTAGAAAAATTTTATTTCTTGGTTGTAAAGTGAAAATACTTTTTTGAAGAAATAAAATTACTATTATAAATTAATTTTTACATGATAATTTTTTTTTAATTTATTATACCATATTCATGATAAAATTTAATTTAGTTATTGACATAATAAATAATGTGTTAAATTAAGAAACAAAATCATATCAATTTTGAAAACCGTGATTTTAAACAAAAAAAAACTATTTTTATGAGTTATATGCGTAACATATGTAGAATTTTATTATCAATTTTACAAATTTAATGAGATAATGTTGATTCCATATTTGGAATAAAGAGGCCCAAATTATGTTATAGGGTAATTTTATATTTTATGCATAAAAAATTTAATATGGTAATGAAAATTATTGTAGTATAGGTAAAATAATTTTACCGGTTAGAGTTTAAAGGTAAAGGTATAAAATGCATAAAAACTAAAACATAAAATGGGTTGTTGATATGTTTATCAACCTTAACTATCCTTTACAACATTAATTATCACCCTATTTCATTGGAATTAGCGCCCCTCAACTGATTTTTTCTTTAAATAGAAAATTATTATTATTTATTCATTTCAATCCCCCCATCCTCAAGTGTAAATACAACCATTCACTGCCCCATTTATCCTCAAAATACATGAATATATTAAAATCACTTCCAAAAAAACTCCTCCCAGCCCTCCCCATGTCCATGTTCTATTGGACTCACCCATATACCAATTCCATGTTTCTAAAGGGGTCCTTCTAGAAGGTGATATTCAAAAGGATGTTGGAGTATGAAAATATAATGGGAACCATGAGGTAAGGTACTTCTTTACACAATTTCCATTCATTGAGAAAAAAACATACTCCATTGATTATTTTATGCTCTGATTGTGTATTGAATAAATTTTTTATCTTATAATTGAATTTCTAATTATTTTATGTGGATTTAAACAGAATACACAAAATAAATTAATTTTATTAAATCTCACTTCAATGATATGATCATTGTATCGGTATTCATCTCAATTTCCATTCATTGAGGAATATTTTCATGTTATTACCCTATAAACATCAATTATGTGTATATAATTCTTCTTTGGAATGTTATATCATGAATTTATATATTCTCATAATATTTTATGTTTTCTGAATAGTTATGCTTTCATGGGTCATACTATTCAAATGATTACAAGGTTGTGATGATTTATTTCACAATCTCATCATTGTTTGGGATTTTTAGGTTTATGAATCTGTTGGGGAATATTTTTTTACCATATATATGTTTACAAAAAATTAATTTTTTATTATGATTTAAAATTAAACTAATAATTTATAAAGTTGTTTTCACACAAGGTTGACTTATAAAAAATTGTTTGAATGGAATATTTTTTCGTTTTCAAAATTATTTACTTCATAACTTTACAAAAAATAATATAGAATAAAAGGATTTGTAATTATATGGTGTGAGTCGATTGTCCCACCATCATGATAACTTGATGTGAACAATCAATTTTAAGTTAACATGGTAATTTTAAATGAAAATGAATTATTTTATAGTTTACTTTTTTAAAAAAATAAGTGATTTCAAAGTAAAAAAAAGATATTTTCCTCAATAATTTTTCAGTGATCATAATAAATTATGTTCATCTATGTGACCATATATTTTTTTATTTTATGATTAATTTAGGTTAATATCTTATGATATCATCTAACATATTTTATTGAATTCAATCAGGTTGATTGGGAATCAAATATTTAGATAGCATCTACCATATTACTCTAAATGGTTTCTGGTTATGTAGACTAATTGAGGAAAGTTAATTATAGTACTTATAATAGAATTAATTAAAATTTATAGGTTGATTTTGTTTCACCCCATTCATATGTGTAATTAATTGGACTTGTTATATGATTGGTGGGGCCCATTATAACCCCTCGATAATCAATAGGTCTAATAAGTCAAACTAGTTTGGGTATTGGATTATTTCATACCAATTTACATATGGTTTCTTGGATAACACATTGATTGTATGTTTATGATGTTTTCCATTATCAATTATCTAATTATGATTTTAGTTATTGATTTACATGAGAGTATTAAATTAGTAGAATATCCATGGATAAGTTTTCTAGATCATTTGATTATCTATTCGAAATATTGTGATGATCTTCTATTCTGGTAATATTATCTTCATGTCATTGATAGAATGGAATTTTTTTTCAGTTATTTACCTTTATATATTTTTATACCTTATTTATTCATACCTTTGGCTAGACAATTACAATTACTAATCAATTTCTCTCACCCCTTTCTTATGTTTTATTTTTCCCTAGGATGCTATGATGTTTATGATGATTGGTATACATGGTTATCTTTAGATAATAATAGCCTTAAAAAACTGTTCAATATGGTTTATTTTATATTTTCAAATTAAATTTATTATTCAAATATATATATAGTGTTAAAAAAAATATTTTTGGTTAATCAAAATTTTATTTATGATCTCTTATCCCCAGTAATAATGTAACCATTGACTATGGGATAATAGGGCAAGGGTGTTATAGTGGGTATAAGAGGAATATTTTTTGATAAAACATTGGAATGAGTTTTAGTCAAACATATATTAGAGTGTGAAACCATATTTTATAATTTTTAAATACCCCCACAAAAACCAAAATTCTATTTTTATAGATTAGTTATACATAAATTTTCAATATAAGATAATCTGTTCTGAGATTATGAATAATGTATCATAATGTAATAATATAATATATTGTATGAAATAATATAGAAATAACAAATATAATATTTAATGAGAACCATATCAATGAAGGTGATCCATGTAGGGACTTACCACATTTTAAAGGTAATAATGTTGGAGATGGAGATAAAAATGGAGTGGAACAACTTTTAACTATACTAGGATAGCTTACTCGGGTTATGAGAAATAACCATACCCATAAGGTGTATCCATGATCTATAATGCAGGGTAAAAATGTGAGTGCACTTAATGTGACAACAACCTCAATTATTCAATTTGAGTTTAAATCAATTTTTAGCTGAGAAGTTGATAACTTCTTTATAAAGGATATTTTTCTCAATGGGATGAAATAAATGGGAAAATATTTTCATAACAGTTTATCATATCTTAGGGTATGGAGATCAATGGTGGTGATTAATTCAGAATACTAAAGATTTATATGAAATAAAAATCATGGAATGGAAGGATTATAAATAAATTTTCTGGAAAAATATTTTCATTGATAACAATTTGAGAATATGAAGGGATATTTCTTTTATCCGAGACAAATGGATGAATAAAGTGTTTCAAAGTAAGAATCCAACATTACATTATTAGCAATGAATGTTTTGAAATATGCACATAATTTAAAGAGTATGATTGAATGTTTCATTTATGACCTTAAAAAATCATTTGAAGGGAAACAGTCTCCGAAAAGTTTTCGTCATATGATTATTTAGTATTTTTTTCTATCTTTATGGAGAAATAATTATCCATATTTTGTGGTTCTGAAGGAATATAAGATACGAGGATGATGGTAGAGAAAAATATGTATAATGGGAAGAAGGGAAAGTATGATTTTCCCACATGTGACAATTGTTGAATGAGATACATTGGTACTTGGCTGAAGGGTATGAGAGTTTTTTCCAAGTGTGGAGAGATAGACCACTAGGATTGTGATTGAAAGGGAAATAAATAATTTGAGAATGTGAAATTTTTCAACTATAATTACATTGGTCTTTAATCAATTGAAATCCAAAATAATCATGCTAATATATTTCAAATGAATCTATTGGATCAAGGTTAATCTTTTTCTATTGATATATCTGAAATGGAATGATTACTGCACTTATGTTTATGGATCCATGGATATATTGTATGGAATTATCATTATAAATTTTTTGAAAAATATATGTATTGTGCTATGAAACTTTCACTTTATGGATTTGAGATCATTTTTTGAATGGTACTAATTACTAGGAAAAGTGATTCATTAGAAATTTGATCTTTTTAAAAACACATGTTTTACCTAAGGATAACCCTTAATATATTCCCAATGTAGAGTAAATAATACTAGTATAAAGAGTATATATCCCTTGGACCTGATTAATAATTTTACTATAATGTTGTTTATGCTAACAATGGTGGAGTCTATGAAATTTTTGTATTTAAAGGAAATATGCAATATTATGTGTTTTTTTAATAAATAAAGAAACACGCATGTATTTCAATAATCCTTTATGGTAATTCATGTTATTACCATGTTTACAGAAAATACATGATAATGGTATTTACATATTTGGTATTTGACAATTATGATATACTTCAGGTAGTTTCAGATATTAATCATAAGTTCATTTTATTAATTTAGTATACTTATTTCTAAAGTCATAGATCTTGATCATTTGGAGGATTCATAAGGTTAACCATAATATAAATGGTTAATGTTGAACTATCGATGTGGTTTTAAGGATTAGTGTATTTAGGAATATAGTATATCTTGTTCCAATCATATAGGTTATGGAAATTTCTTATGATAGAAGAAACTAATTCTCACTCTTTATGGATCTTATGATAATTTTATGTGAATTTTACTGCTTCTAGCATAAAAACCCACTTTTGGATATTTATTTCACGATTTAAGTGAATCCATTAATAAGGATTGTTTCACTAGATTACTGAAGACATCATGAAATAATGATGTAAATGTGTGTTGTTATATTTTTGGTAATGAAAAATGAAACATATGAGATAAAATTTAAGGATTTTTTGGAATGTTTAATGGATTATGTTAATTTAATTTTAGAAAAAAGGAATACTATATATCGGTTAATAACCCGTCATATCTATCTAGGTCATGAGGGTTGAACGCATAACTGAATGGATACAAGGGTTCTTCACCTACCACTAGGATATGAAATGTATTTATTATAATTACATAGTTTTTCATTATTTATAAGATATTAAATAAAAAGTATATGTTAATTTTTTAAACCCAATATGATTAGAATAAATTAAACATTTTATAATTTTGCTTAATTTTGGAAAAAAGATAATTTTTGGGAGAATTTTTTATTGGATTGAACTTAACCTATAACGATATTATATTTAGTTATGTAAATACACTATTATGTAATATAATTCATCAACTCTAGGAAAATTATTTTGGAATAATAATTTTATTCATTTAATTTTCTTAACCGGGAAATAAATTGACTTTTAAGCAATTATAGATGTATTGGTTTTTGATCGTAAAGATTATAATGATAATATTCTATATCACTCTACATCATAACATGATAGTTAGAATTATTTTCCTTGTCCACGTTTTCACTTCCCAATATTGTTTTTATTAATTGAATCCCAATTTCTTAGTGACCTCCACATTTTTGTTTCCCTCTTTTAAGAAGACATATTATTAACCATTTATACGATGTGTGTTTCCCAGAGTGAAATATTAAAATATCAACCTTATTCTACAGTGAAATTTCAAAATACGAGGACACAATTTACAGAATGAGGTTATAATGTAACACCCTTATATTTTAAAATAACACTATGTTTTAGAGCACATGTTTCACAGAACACCGAGCTTAAATGAACTCCAAAATATCATTATTTTAACATATCCATTATAAACTAGAAATAAAATTTGTGGATGTGAATATGATTAAATATATTAATCCTTACTTATGAAGATCATATAAATTATTAATTTCAATATTATTAAAAAATAACACATTCATTTTAGTAATCCTATTTAATTGTTCAAATTAAATTTTTTCAAAAAGGGATTTAAATTGTTTTTATGAGAAAGTAAATAATTCTTTTGACACATTTATATAATTTATTTTTCAAAATAAACTATATTTTTGGATTCGTCGTTTCAAAATTTTCATAGGGAATTAGTTTTTAGGAATTTTCCAACAATTTGTATTTATTTAAAAAAATTGAAAATACAATTTTTCAGGAAATACCATAACTGTTTCGAATTAATTATTAAATGATCATGATATATAATTTATTAAACCTTTTTATTGATCAAAATTTATTTAATTCGTTACATATTAAATAATGTCTTACTTTTAGAAACTCAGGTTTACTAATTTTGAAAACTATGATTTTAACCTAGAAAACTATTTTGAGAAGTTACACACATAACATAAATTGAATTTTTTTACCACTTTTATAAACCATATCAAGTAAGATAGAACCCATATTAGGAAATAATATGTCGAAATTTTTTATAAGGTCATTTTCATTTTTATCCATAAAAAAATTTTCCATCGTAAAAATATATTTTATGTAGTAAAAATAAAATAATATAGCATGTTGAAGTTAAAAAGAAAAAAATAAATACCTAAAAAACATAAAATTAAATTGTTTATTGATGTGTTTTTCTACCTTAACCAACCTTTAGAAAATTATTTATAAACCAAATTTTTTAGAAATAATTCCGCCCAATTATATTGGGAATTAAGTATAAAATTACCATTATTAAATCATTAAAAACCACATGATCTCATGTTTAAATACAACCCCTTAGCACTACCTTTCTCCTAACATGCCTAAAATCATCTCAAATGTATTCAAAATCCTCTCCTCCCAACTCTAACAATGTATACATTTATATGGAGTCACCTAAAGTCTAATTCCATGTTACTCAAGCATTCTTTCAGGGAGTTCATATTCAAAAGTATGTTGATGAACAAAAAACTAAAGAGAATCCTGAGGTAAATGAGCTTTTAACTCAGTTTCAGTTCACTGGGTTAAAAATATACTTCATTTATTATTTGATTATGTAATTATGAGTGAAAATTATTATTATTATTATTAATGTATTTATACATGTTTTATATGGATTTATAGTGAATACACATAGCCAATTAATTATAGTAATGCTCACATAAATGACATGATCTTCACAAGGCACTACATCTCAATTTTCATTCTTTTGAGGCCTATTTTTATGTTATTCACATGTAATATTCATTGTTGTGTATTTAATTCCCAATTTACATATTATATCATTAATTTAATTTTTCACGAGATATTTTATTATTTGTTAAATTTTATTATTTCGCAGGGCATATGATTCGACTAAGAACAAAGTAGTAAGGGTTTATTTAACAATCTCATAATTATTCATTATTTTTTATGTTTAAGTATCTGATGGAAAATATTTCTCTTCCAAATCCATGTTTCATAAAAAAAATCTAATATATTTTTACAAAAATCCTATAAAATTTTTAGACTCATCTTTACACACGTTTTTCTTATTATAAAAAATGATTTAATATAATATTTATTTCATTTTCCAAACAAGGTAATTTGCGACTTTCCCAAAAAAAGGGATGGAATTTATTTTAACTTATATGAAATGAGTGGATTTTCCCACAATCATGAATCCGGAATTTTTTAATGATTAATTTACCTGTTTACATGGTAATTATTAAATAAAATTTATTATTCTATAATTATATAATAAAAATACTAACTTCAAATTTAAAAAATGATCTTTTCCTCAAGATTATTTAATGACCTTAATAATGTATTTTTACCTATTTCAATATAAATTTTTTAATCTTATTCTTCATTGAGGAAAATTTATTATAACATTATATACCATATTTTATTGAATATGATCATTTTGATTGGGAATGTAATATTTAGATACCATTCACCATATTACTCTATATATATTGGGATTATCTTTACTGATTATGGAATGTAATTTAGTTTTATTATGCTAGTTTCAATCAGAATTTATTTTTTTATTAGCTTTCACCAGTTTTATATGATGAATTAATTGGACTTAGTATGTGATTTGTGCGGCCTTCTATAGCCCCTCGATGAATCGGTAGGTCTCATGAGACAAAGTAGTTCGGGTAATTGCTGATGTCTTACCGGTATTTTTATGGTGTCTTAGATGAATCATAAACAAAAATTTTATGATGTCATGAATTATGATTTCCTTAATTATGTGATTAGTTATAAATATTCATGTGATTATTCAATTATTAGAAATTCCAGGGTTCTTTTTTCAAGATCATGTGAATATTTATATGGGATTATTTTATCATCTTTGATTTGGAACATATTATGCTCATGTTATAGAATTAGTGGAATGTGTTTTAGTTGTTTACATTACTATATTATTTATGCATTATTTATTCAATGATTCCATTTTATAGTTACCCTTACATAGAATTTGAACTTTCCCCCTTATTATGTTTTATTTTTCCTCCGGTGATACGATATTTATTATGATTGGTAAACATGGTTATTCTAGGAAAATAATGTTATTATATATGGATTAACTATATTGTATTTTATGTTTTCAATTGTAATATAAAATTAAAATATGTATCTAGTTTTCAAAAGCTACTTAACTGTTAAGCCCTTTAGGATGAGATTCCTTATATGTTAATGCAACATAATAAAGAATCCACCGACTCTAGGCTACTGGGTTCTGGACATTACATATTATTTTCCCATGTTCATTACCCCAGGGACCACCAATTCATTTTTTTAATAACATAGATGGATATATATGACTTTTCATTTATTATTCGGAACATACCAAGATCAAAGTCAATATAAGATATCATTTTCACTATATTAATGATTTTTTCAACCAGTTATGAGGAGAATAATATTTTTCAATGATTTCTCTTCTATCCGGATACTATCAGTTGAGTGTCAAATGTGAAGACATATCCAAAACAACCTTCAATATGAGGTATGTACACTATGAATTTTTAGTGATTCATTTTTTCCATAAATAATTAGTCTATATCTTCATAGATTTTATTAATAATATCTTTAGTGATTTCCTTGATTATTTTGTGGAATTCAATATAACACCCCAACCATAGAATCCTAGATTCGGTGCATTATTTTATTACACATGAAGGATTACAAGGAATCAAATCCTGAAGGACCATTCAGTTTAGCAGTCTTGGAAATCCATATTACATACACGATACCCATAATACATTAGGATCTCCGAAATACAAACATGATACATAAAAATAATATAAACTACGTCATTGAATGCTAATTCAAATATTTCTTCTTTATAACTTGGGGAAATAAAACATAATAATAGTGAGATCAAACGCTGAGTAAGGGTATGTAAAGAAGAATAAAAAAACGATTCAATTGGAATAAATTGAAATGGAAAAGAAAATAATTGATAACACATGACATTAAAATAAATAAATAAGGAAAATTCAATATGGAAAGGTAGGAATCTCGCACACATTATTTTCAATCAATGAAATGAATTGAAATATATATATCTATAATTCAATGGTACGTATCATGGTTGAAAAACAACTAAAATAACTATAAAGGAAATGACTAATTACTAGACATCTTGTATTTGTAACAATAGGACCTATACTATCAAGATCCATCCTCTGTATTGTTTAAAACTATAGGTAGAATCCTGTTTAATTTGGGCAACTTAATTTTCACATGAGAACATGTCTATGCATCAAGGTGCTATAAAATGTTTGGTATCCACCTGTCATTGCATTTCCAAATAATTATTCATATCTAGGTAACTATTTAAATAATAAATAATATGCCTTATGAAATATATGTATTGAATAAAAGATTAAAATTTATCAATAAATCCATAGTTAATAAAATAATGATCAACGTTAACACCATAAGTGAAATGACATATGGTTTAGGAGATAATAATATCCATCACACGAATATATAGATATTAAATTGAATTTACAATGAAAAATTTTTACAATGAAAATATTGTTTCAAGAGAATTTTTAAAATTACAAAACGAAGTGGGATTTCAAATATAATCATTATGAAAAATAATTTGGAAATTAATCTTTAAACATTTCAATGTGTCACATACCACTTCCAAACATTTTAATCATAATCATCAGAATTGTATTACATTAAATGAAACATTTAACATAATGAGAATAATTGGATTCGTGATATAACCTTAGTAAATCAATATATACCCAAAATAAATGTGAATTTGTCTATAATAAGAAATTAGTCTCAATGAAATGTACATTGAGACGACATCCCCATTAATTATCTGTCATTTTTGCTGTGTGATCATTATCCTCCTATAAAGTGGTTTAAAATATTATAATAACTCATAAAATAACTATACATATGTAATTAATATCATATATTAACTTAATAAAATATTTTATTATTCTTTGTTAACACTCTTTCATAATTTTGACTATTTTGGGTGTTACTTACTGGGATTTCACAAGAATGTTTTTGAATTATCAAATGGTGTTACTATTAATGTGACCAGGAGTTCATAATATCCAAAATGTAATCCATGACTTAATTATCATATATTCTCATTATATATTTAAATATAGTTGTCTATAATATTTGGAGATTAGAAATGAAGTGCACCATTCATGGAGAGGGTATGTTGTAAGTACACAAGAATTATAATTTCATATTTTTATATATAAAGAATGAAAAATAAATAATAAATATTTATATTATAATTCCATTATCATAAAATTTATATATATATTTAACATATGTTTCTTTAAAAAATTCTTTATGCGTTCCATGTATGGCATGAATGAGTCATATAGCTTTAAGAGGGTAGTAGTCCATAATTCCTCAGACAAAATTTTCATTTTAACACAAGATGGAAAGAATAAAGGTATGTTTTAAATAAAAATTACATATTAATAAAGTCATTATAAATATCATATATAACATATATAATTATATTTTTCATCATAATTGCCACCACGATTGATGAGAAAGGAAAAATGAACAATCATCATTTCGTGAGGCAGTAGTTTACCGTACACAAAAACATTATGTTCGCTACCCATTAGGTGGAGGTGTGTGCATGTGTACATGGAAACCTTTTCAAGAAAACATACTAGTACAATGAGGATACTTTTTATTTAATATTATAATGATATAAATTGATTTTATGGAGTGTATAATGATAATTAAATTATAGATCTTGAGAAAATATGTTACCTCTAAGTCTGTTAACTTCTTTTGCTGTATATCAAAAGGCTTCCTTCGAAGGATTTATTCCCAAATGTCAGATTCAAGGTTGAGGTGAGGGATTTTGGGAGGCTATTTGGGTAGATAATGGCCAAACCTGGGTGGTTTGAGTGGTGTCAGGAGTGGTGAGTGGTGGTGTCCATTTATAAGGGATGAAAAGGACTCAATTGGATTTTATGGACACAAGTTTGGTGTGTACATTTTAATACCTAAAAAAGCACCTACCAAACCATCCTAAATAAATAATAGAAGGTTTAGGATGATATATGAAAATAAAAGAGTTTTCTATTGGTGTATAATTCATTTGGGTCCTTAAGATAATGGATTAGTCAATTATTAAGATTAGTTTTACATTAATATTTTTATTAATTTAAATTAATTTGACTAATATTTTTGGTCAAAAACTATATTAGAGTTATTATAAATAATAAATTATTCTGATTAGAAATATGGATTACATTTTTAAAAATCCAAGTCCCATAATTAGTAGAAAATAAATTACAGTTATTCCCACAGATGTGACAACAATGCAGGGATTTAAAGTAAAAAACATCATACTGTTTGCAATGTTTTATAGTAAATTTAATGCTGAAATTGAAACAAATGACCAAAATCGGATTATTTTGTAGTAATATAATCTAATAAAACTCTAAGAAAAATTCATAATGTAGTTTGAACTTATAAAAAAATTATAAAAAAAGTAGTTTTGGATTAAATTTCAGTATTATTAACTATTTATTAAAAAATGAATCTGCACCGAAAAATTAAATAAAATCAACATATGATGGTTTTGTAATTTCTATTCCAATGATGAAATTTGTTCTGTTAGATTGAATATATAAAAGGTTCCATATTTTAATCCATAATGGGTTCAACATCAATTGGTGGAAAATAACATGTATTAAAAATATAATATTTTATGTGTAATATTTGAGTTGTTCTTATATTATGTTTATAAAATAAATTGGATGAACATAAAAAATATTATATTAAATACATTACTTATATATTTCATTAATATCATTCATTAGTTGCAAATAATTATTTTTATTAAGATAAAAATCATTTGGATGCATAAAATAAAAATATTTCATTTTAAATCCAATTGGTTCTTATTTTCATTTTACATTAACTAGTTACCCTGGAAATCCTTTTATATTTATATAATACATATTTTTTCATAATCAATTTAATACTATTAAAAACTACTAATTTATATACTATTATATAAATTAAAACTATTTTAATAATATATTTATGGCTGGTAAAACTCAGTCTTTCATTTAATGCAAGATAACTCAGTATCAAGTGAATTTACCAACATAAAATATATCCAATATATTTTAAATATTAACTCTATTTTTGAGTTATTAGGTTATTATTTTCCCAAACGTTATTTGTGCCACATGTCAGGAATGCTATCAAATATAAGGTTCTTACTTTAGAATTTAGTGTGTTGCATTCTCCCCATCATAAATAAATTACATCCTCACTATTTAATCTTGTTCCCATTAACCTAGGTATTGATATATAGTATATTATTTTAAACCCAATTCAAAAATATGGTTAGATACACATATTCTTAATAAGAGGAAAAGTAATGTAAAATAGTCATCTAACTAAGTTTCTTATTTTGAGAAAATCAGTGGAAAATGGAAACATATATATGGAAGAATAATATACCAATCATGTTATGATAGAGAGTGCTAGAGAACACGGTTAGGAGAAAGTTATCTATCACAAAGAAATAAATCCATGATGATTTAATAGTCCATTTGATTCATTGTAATAGATGGTTCTAGGAAAACTTTTTTCGTTTCAAGATCATTTTTCCGAGAGTTGAGGAATTATTAAGAATATATGTAAATATATGTTAATATAAAAAAATATTATCCATTGATTATGACATAAACTATTCATACATCATCTCTTAGAAGATGATGAATCATATGGTCAAGAAATACATTAATCTATAAAACCTTTTCCAATGTTGAACATAAACCATTTTATAAATGGTTAACTTTTCCAAAATATTATGATCCAATACTATATAATGAATGTCACAGAACTTCTAAAATGCACTTATAATTATCCTTTAGTGAACATAAAGGAATATTAAATTTTATCATTAATAAAATTTGAATAAATTCATCATTTAACTTCTTGAAATATTTTTATAACATTAATTACCATAAAACATTATTGAAAATATTAATTCTTCCTTATTTTTTTATGCAATACACTTGTTATTAGATATTTTCATTAAATCCAAATGTATTGTAATTTCCATCATGGATAGAATAGACCAATTTTTGAAAATTAATTATTCAGTTCCAAGGTAGTAATCAATTATCTAAATAAAACATTTGTTATCATTATATAAACACAAAGATTATATTAATGGTTTTATTTCCCTCTATAACGTTTTTTGGAAAAAGTTTATATTTGTACTGAATAAAGTTTCTTTCCCTTGTTCAACATGTGATTCTCATATTAATAAAAAATGTGGTATTGTAGAACAACTACATTTTTCATAAATAACATGATGAGAACATCATAAATAAAATTATTTTACAGTATAATTCGTAAATCTATATACTAATGTACATTAATCATTACACTTCAGTTGTTTCAAAAACACATGTATGACCTTGATACATTATCTTATCTATAATTATATTCCCATGATCCTTTGGCAATTCCTTTCTAGTGTACCCCATCTCATTGAAGTTCTATCACTAAAAATAACTAACCAGCTTTTTCCCCTTGAAATATTTTGCCTCATGGCCCATTTATCAACACTTATAATGACTTTTCAATCCTTTCTAGCACTTACCTTTGTGATTCGTTATACATTTATCCGATGTTGGAAAATACTTAATTCCTTTCATCTTAATTCACTATTACCTTTTTATTAGTGTTCAAAAGACCTCTTTTTCTTAGTTTTCCTTGATTACATAGGATCTACAGAATTCCTTTTATTATTTGATGGCACATAATAGTATTTATTCATAGGATGAAATATTATGTGAAACCAGAACCCTTCAAAAATAAGTCTTAAAACCTTAAAATAAGTGGTCTATATTTCACTACATATTATGTATGTAATCCATAGTATACATAGCTAATCGTGTAAAGGTTCCTTCATAATCCATAACACTAACATCTTATTTTTTTATTTTGGATAATAAACATATTATTCATATAAATTTTAAGACTAGGAGGGATGTATTAATCAAAGAGTGTATCCATAAATTATCCCCATTACATGAGATATATTTCTTCTTCCTTCCATGTATTCTGGATCAGATTCCACCACTAATCATTATCACCTTGGTGGAAATAGAACGCAAGTGTAACCTTATTGTTTTCACTTCATTCTAATGTTGTAAATATATTATCCAGATACATAATCATTTTGTTAGAAAAAATGGATTCGTAGTCCCACTAAACCATGGGGGTTTCTACAACATAAAGTGTTCCAACATAGAATATTATCTCCATGGAACATGTTTCTCCATTTGTTAATGTTTATTAATCACAACCTAACTAATATTTTCTAATATATCCATAAATATCATAGTAATACTACCATCTACATTGACTTCTTCTGTAGGGGAATCTCTAAATTGTCCATGAATGTTAACGCACTTCATCCATCAACGATTTATTTATAGATAATGAAATATATAAGATTATCTCATAAAATTATGAACTATCTATAACTCTATATATGGTATAACAAATAACATAAATTTATGCACTATAAATCCTAGAACCAGAAATTTTTGTTACTTTGGGGTCATAATTCCTTCATATTGGTAAGTATATAAATTGTGAATTATCATAATAATACCCCCAAAGAGTGTCAAAAATGGTGTAATGTTAGGCCCACTATCGTGTACTAGGTTACCTTGAGTTAGTACCACAATACCTTATTGGAGGTTTTACTCCTAGGTACATCAGTTTCATAAACTTGTCTACTTGTTTTATCCAAAAAAGGATGTATTGCTTGGAATACCCACATAATTTCAACCTTTCCAAGATTAAGGGATTTGCTTATAAAATTATCTTCAATGTCTATCATATGATTGTGCTCCCAAATCTAGGTTTTCTAAATCTAGTTTCCAAGGTTGTTTCTAATATTTCTTTGATTCCAACTGTCATGACCCAAACCCAGAATCATGGACCCGATGCATTATTTTATTACATAGGTAGGATTTCAAGGAATAAAATTCCAAAGGACCGTTCAGTTTAGTAATAATTCAAATCTAGATTACATACATGATACCGATAATACATTGAGAAATAATAAATAATATCATGAAACATAAAAATAAAAAAATTCATCCTTTAATGCTAAATCAAATATTTCTTGTCCATAACCTAATAAGAGGAAAAATAACAAGGGTGAGCTCAAATTATCAATAATGGTATTCAAATTGGAATAATTAATGAATCATAGGGAATAAATTAACATGGAAATGAATATAACTTATAACACATTCAATTCAAATAAATATATTTTTAGAATTCAATATTTCATGTTAAGAAACATAAACACATGCCATTAAATGAAATGAACTGAAATGTACCTATAGATATGTTAATGCCAAATCACATGGATGAATAATTACCAAAATATATATGAAGGAATTTATTAATTATTTTAGATCAGGTTCTAGGTACATGATGTCCTATACTATCAAGATCCATCCATGGGATAGTATAAATCTATAGGTAGAAACATATTTTGTTTGGCCAACTTAATCATCTCATGATAACTTGTCGATGAATTGAAGAGAAATATGAGGTCCGAGGTATACCCATAATTGAATATACAATGAGTTATTTATATTCAGGATTAATTTTAAATAATAAACAATATTACCTTTTAAATATTCTTATTGAATAAAATATAGGAATTTAACAATAATTCCTCAGTTAATCAAATAACTATAAAAGTAATCACATTATATAAAATGATATATAGTTTAGGTAATAATAATATCCATCATATGAAAATTTGGATATTCATGGAAATTTCCCATGAAAATTTATTATAATAAAATAATTTTTCAAGATAAAGTAATCAATTACAAAAGTAAGTGAGATTACAATAATAATCATTAAGACCAATCTTGAGGAGAATAATCATTAAGCACTATAAAGTGTCCCATACCACATTAAAACATTTATATCATAATATCTTGATATGTATCCAATTAAATTACTCTTAGAATACCATGGGAATAAGTGTATTTGGGATAAAAATTAAAAAATTCTGAATATAAACCAAATAAATGTGTATCAACACATACTAACAAATAAGAATCATTTAATTATAAATTGAGACAAAACCCCCAAACCATATCCTTTGATTTTGTAGTGTGGTATTTAGCCTCTTATATAGTTGGTTATTGTAACATCCATGGTAAATAGAGAACATGAAAATTTTAATATTTATTAAATTTTTTGAAATAAATATTAATTTTACTTTAAAGGGGTTTCTATGTTCGATAGTGTACCTGATACGCAACAATGGGTTTCTTTGAAATCTTACGTTGTACACTAATAATATAATATTATTATTTTAAATTACAGTTAACTACTTTCCATTATATTGGTGGGTATGAACAAAACTAACTACAATATGATCATACTTTTTTTAAATGTATTTACATTTATCAAATAAAATTTAGAGGCTTAAAATGTGAATGAATCTAATTTTAAGCATAATTTACATTAAAAGGCCGATTTATCGCCTTTTAATGGAGAAACCACTTTGAATATAGTTTTGGTCTCATTAATACAATATATTTGACCACAAATAATATTTCATTAGAATGGGAACATCAAAATATACTTTGGGATGATTTTTGGTATTTTTCTTGATAAAGTTCATTTTTTGATGAATAATGAAAAATACTGTATTTTAATTCAAAAGTTCCTTTAAATATAAATTATTTATATTCATATATTCTATTTTTAATTAGTTTTAAAATGTAATTGGAATATATTTTAACCATTTCATCCAATGGTGGTAATTGGATTGATTTTCACTTTGAAATTGGACATAAACAAGTGTCAATCTTATAATAGATATAGTTTCTTTAAAACACGTAATTTGTTTTGACAACGGTAATTAATTAATAAATTATTTAATGCATCTTATATGAATATAATTTGGTAAAATAATCATCTTTTACGAAATTGGAATTTCAAATTTATCTTAGAGTGAATTTTTGGTATTTTTTTGAAAAACATTAATTTTTGATAAATTGTGAAACCACTTAGTAGTAGTAAATAAACTGACTTTTTCATTTAAATAAAAATTTACCACTTCTGTGAGTTGAATTTCTAAAATCCAACATACATGGTTATTATCAAGAAGTAAAATGTGGGTCAATACGATGAAAATAATTTTTGGTAAATAGTTACTTTGGGCTTTTATGTACCATAGTTAAAGGTAAATTGGGTAATTCAAGGTTAACATAATACTGTAAAAATTTAAAATTACCTTAACACATGTTCTAACCTTATTGGATGAGTAATTTCCAACCACGGTAATCTTTGGGTCTATTTTGGGACCCCATGGAGCCACTTATGATAGATAATGACAATTTATATTAATTAATTAAATGTAAAGGCAAAAACAACATAAAAAAATATATTTGAGTAAATTAATTTTTATATGGTGTTATATAAATTATATTTTCTAATATAAATATTAATTGGAAATCTAAAATGATTTCCTAAATCATGGTATTTTTTTATTATTTTTAGACATCAAATTAATAACATTATTTATGACACAATAATGATGCGGTGTTTATCTCATTAATAAATGATTTAAATAAATAAGATTATAAAGACTAAAATAATATCCATAACCTGTCCAATTCCTATTGAATGATTTAATTTCAAATATGAGTCATCTTATATTCATCTTTAATGTGTTTTTAACCTTTTTAAACCGATTATAAGTTTATAATAAAATAATGTTTTCACACTTTCCTAAAGAGTCCCTCCTCACCCTTATAAAAAGTGACCACTTCTTTACAATTACTCACTCCTCTAAAGCCTTTTGGATCGTCCAAACACTTACTAATTAAGCTCTCTACATCTATATACTCCTCATAGAATCCTTACCTTAAGAAAAAGGCACTTCAATAAACCCTTTTGGTTCAAACCAAAGGGAGTTACCCAAATTAAAGGCAATAGTTTCTCTTAAATTGTTTTCTTTTCTTTTACTTCCCCAACCCCAAAACGCTTTTTATTCCTTTTTTTTGCAACAAATAATTACCCTGAATATAATAGTATGTTTATATGTGAATTATTCATTCTAAAAATACACACACCTCCATCTAATGGGTGAGTAACATAATGTTTCTGTGGATGGAAAACTAACGTCTCACGAAACGATGATTGTTCGATTATCTTCTATCGCCTCTCATGGTGGCCATTATGATGGAAATTTATTTATATATAATACATATTATTTTTATTTTTTTCTATATTCTTCAGTAATTTATATTTATAGCAACCCTTTATGGTTTCCATTATGGGTAAACACAATAATTTCATTTGAGGAAGTGCGGACTACCGCCCCCTCAAAGTGATATGATTCGTTCATAAAATATGTGGTACATATAAAGGATATATTTAATGATATTATATATGATAAAATACGAGAATTATAATACTACTCTGTATACTTATGTTTTAAGTCCATTAAATTTGAAAGATAAATGGAAGTAGCATTTATGAATACGTACGACTTACCATCTCCACGAATGTTGCATTTCATTTCTAACCTCTAAATGTAATGTAATATTATAAATACATGTATATACTGGATATATACAATATATATGATATCTAATTCATAATTATCATTCTGGATATAATGGAATATTGACCACGGGACAACTTATAAATATAAGGTGTTCATTTTTGACTCAAATACCAAATATCGACAAAACAAAAATTATTTACTTAAGTGATTACATAATGTTTATAACATGGTAATAATTGTTATAAAAGGAATTATAAACTTGAAAAAGGTTCTTAATAAAGTATAAACTATATTTATTTTATTATTCAGGATATTATAGAATGATCATGTCATTGCGGACACGAGGTACCAGATTTTCTTATCTCACATTTAATTCTTTGAGATTTCCATTGATCACCACTTATTCATTGCATGTGGTGAATTGTGTACATACATTTGATATATATCATAATTATTCTCATTATATTCATGGTATTTTCTGATCAATTTGGTAATTATAAAAATTTGTTCATATGAATCGGTTGATTATAATGTTGTAAAAGGTTTAATATCACTTTTTATTCCCGTGAGATTCATGCTATATTTGCCACTATTTCATTTTGTGTGGTTTATTTACTGCCAATGATTGTATAATTTGTGTAATATACATTCATTTACGAGTATTTACATCTTCATTGTATGATCCTTCCTTCATATGGTGTATGTTTTGTATGTTACCAAATCGGTAAGGGAACCTTTCACACTCTGCTTTTTAAAAGACATCTTTTTGTCATGTCTTTTAATTTACATCTTAAAATGTTCGGATATTTTCATTTATATCCTTATTTACATAAACGTTTTTTTCAATTGATGAGATACCCTTTTAATCTGATCAACTAATTTTCCGAATTTTAAAGTGACACTGTTAGGCTGTAAAATTTTTACAATGGAACTTCTTAACCCAATTTCAATTCTTTCGGTCCAACTTGTACTTCTTGAATATGTCATCCTATGTATATGTGTGAATTTACTCTGATGGTTTTACACTTAATATCCACTTATATTGGGTCTATTTATATTTTTCTCACATTATTATGTGATTTAGTTATCGTTACATTAAGGATACTATCTTTATAATGGATTTCATCTCAATTTACAATTCCATTGAGTATTCATTGTTGTTATGCACGAATTCACTATTTTATGGAGTATATAATATCCTCTGAAATATTATATCACGAATCCCTTTATTCTCAGGATATTATAAAGTTTTGATTAAATGTTATTCCTCAATTATTTTTATTCAAGCGTCTCTCTTTTTGTTAGAAAACCTCTTTAACTAAAATATTGTTTTAAATGATTTAAAGATTTATTCTTATAAATATTTATCCTTAATGTACATGTTTTAAAAATGGGTTTTAGGATTTATTTATATGGTCATTAATGTTTTTAAATGATAATTCATTTAAATTCTTCAATGTGGTATGGGACACTTTGATTCAAAAATCTCATTTTAAATGGTTTATGAAAATGGATTGATTATTTCAATATCTTGAAATTACATCTTGTGATTGAAAATGAAATGTTATTAGTGAAATTTTTATATTTGAAATATATTATTTGATATAACGGTACTTGGAAATTTTACGGGTGGTTACGTTATAAACCAACTGACGGGTGGTGCCATGATAAACCCGGACGTTTGGTTACGTTATAACATCAAATGCATTGGGTATGAAAGTCCGCCGTATAGCTATTCCGTTTAGTGATATTTGTGGAAGTCAACTATATGCTTATTCCATTTAAGTATGTTTATGTCCCATGTTACCTTTATATGTTATGTGTTCTTTATGTGGGTTTTATGGTAATATTTTGGTTACAAAAGGGTAAGTAATGATCTTTTATTCAGTGAAGAGTATTTACTACTTCATAAAGGATAAAAGTATTACTAATCATAATATATTCATGGTTTACCTATTGTTTTGTAAAACTAATAGTTTTTATTCTTTTTTTATCTCTTGCTGAGCTTTTTATGCCCATCCCATGTTTTTAAAATGATTTTCATAGGACATAATGTGGAATAGGTTCAAGGATAGGGTCAAGGAAAAGTCATGTTGTCTTAAACATGGAACTAGACATGACTCTTTTTTTGAAGAGTTCTTGTTTTGTAAAAAAAAATGGAACTGGGTAGAAGTGTCTACTTTGTAATCATTTGAGAGGTAATAGTTATGTCCAAATTATTTAAAACTCTAAACATCAAAAGATCCTCAATGTGAATTTTTCATTTAATTCAATATTTTGTAAGGTTTAAGGCCAGGTCCTTATAGTTATAATATGGTACAAACTAATATATGAACTATAATCATGTTAATAATAGTATATATTAACTTTTTTCTTATAGTTAATTACTCGTTCGTTAAAACTCTTTCATTATTTTGACAATTTCAGGTGTTACTTACCTAGTTTTCAAAGGATGTTTTTGACTTGTCAATTGTTGTTTTGATTAATTAGATAATGATTTCATAATATCCATAATTTAAACCATTCCCAAATAATAAAATATATTTAGTTTATATGTATTTATTATAGTCCATAATGTTTGGATACTATAAATGAAGTGCACCATTCATGGAGATAGAAGGTCATACGTACGCATTAACAATCCTTTCATTTCCTTTTTATTGTAAAAATTGAAAAATAAATGATAAAAAAGTATATTATAATTATAGTATTATATATAAGTTATTTATATTTCAAATGTTTATTAAAACCATCTTTTATATATTAAATGTATAGAATTAAAGAGCCATATCACTTTGAGTGGGCGGTAGTCCACACATCATCAATGGAAATTATCATATTAATAGAAGATGGAAAACATAAAGGTATTTTATAAACAAAAAATAAATAATAATAAAGAAATTATAAATATCATATTTAAAATATATAAATATATTTTCAATCATAATTCCCACCATGATCGGTGGTAATGTAAAAATGAACAATCATCGTTTCTTGTGGTAGTAGTTCACCGTACAAAGAAATTATATGTTTGTTACCCATTATACAGAGATGTGAGTAATTACAGGTTAAATCATTTTTAATGAATAAATTCTAGTATAATTTTTATACTATATATTTTATATGTGAATGACCTAAATATTTTTTAGGGTTTGGATAATGGGAATGAAACTAGAGATCTTGAGCGAAGACATTACTTCATATCCAAGTAACTTATTTTGGTTTCTTCCAAAATTATTCCATGGGATTTTGTATTCCCAATGTGAGGCCTAAAAGTAAAGGGTAGGATTATTGGAGGTTACTTGGGTATCTAATGTCTAATACTAGGTGTTTCTAGAAGTTTGAGGAATGAGGAGATGTGGCGGCCTTTATAGGGGATGAAAATGACCCACTAAGAATATTTGGAAACGTTTTAGGTTTACATGTGTTATTAAATAAAAATTTCATAAAAGTCAAAAAAACTCAAGAATGAATGTTTTATGGGTGATATATGTCCAGAATAATGTTGATGGACAAGTGGATATGTAATTTCATCTACTAAATTAAAAGTTTAGTCATTTATTAAGTATATTTTTCCTTAATAATTGTAATTAATTTTTATTAATTTCTATAATCTTATTGGTAAAAACTAAATTGAAGTTATTTGAAAGTATAAAATATTATTCATAACAATATGTGATCCATTATGGAAAATTCAAATCAGAGTAGTGGAAGAAAATAAATTAAAATTAATCCTGCAAACAAGATGACAATGCGGGGTTTTAAATAAAAAATATCCAAAGGTTTGATATGTTTTTAGAGTCAGTTTCAAAGTGAAATTTATTTCAATGACCTAAATTGGATCCAATGTTAAAAATATAATCTAATTAATCCTAAATACGAATTAAAATTATAATTCAATTTTATAAATCAATTATATGAAAAGCAGTTTTGAATTAAATTTTATTATTTTTCATTATTCATTAAAACATGAATCCTCACCAAAAAATACGAAAATTCACCCTATAATTATTTTTATGGTTCATCACAAAATCTGATATTTATTTTGACATATATAATTTATAAATGGGTCCATATTTTTATATAAATGGGTTTGCTATTAAATTGTGGCAAAAATAATCTTAATAAAAATATAGTGTTGTTTGTGTAATATTAAATTTTTTTTCTTATTCTTATAAAATATATTAGATTATCCTAAAAAATAATATATTTAATATATAACATATAAATTTCATTTAAATTATACATTAATTTATTTAATTATGTTTATTATGATAAAAATCATTTAGAATCATAAAAATTCTAATATTTTTTTATAATCAATTGGTTCTTATTTTTGTTTCTCATTAATTGCAAAACAATTAATTCATTTATATATATATATATAACATATATTCACATAAATAAGTTAATACTATTCCTAATGGCAAGATTATATATTATTATATAAAATAAAAAAAATTAAAAATATATTATTGTTCAATAAAACTCGTTCTTGCATGTAACATAAGGTAACTCAATTTTGAGTGCATTAAAAAACATAGAATATATCAAATATATTTGTCTATGTAAATATATTTCAAAGAATCATGTATTATATTACCTTACATGCTTGGTGACACATTTCATGCATACTATAGAATATAAGGTTCTTACATTATAATTTTAGGGTGTTACAATATTTATAGATGATATTATTCTATATTCAAATATAAAGGAAATTCATCAATATCAATTGAGGATTGAACTGAATGTCCTAAGAATGTATAATTTTTAAAAAAATTAAAAAATTGTAAAAAAATTTCTGTAAAAAGATTCATTACTAGTTCATATAATATCTAGTGAGGGTATATTAGTGGATCCATCAAAGATAGAAGCTGTTGAATTTTAGCATAGACCAAACACTATGATTGAAATATGTTGCTTTATTAGTTAGGCTGAATATTATTGCTTCATTGTGGGGAATTTATCAGTGCTAAAAAATCCAATCACCATGTTAAGTCAAAAGGGATTAATGTTCCAATAGAGTGATGAATGTGAAAATTTTTCAAAGGATTGAAGAGTAGGTTAGTAAGAAATAATTTTTTTACATTAACCTATAGTGTAGAATGATTTTTTATCTATAGTGATGAATCAAAGAATGTACTAGGATACTTAATCATGAATAATGAAATAGTGATCCCATATACCTCACACCAATTAAAGGTACATGAGAAAAATTATACAAATTGTTATTTTTAGATAGTAATTATAAATAATTAATTAAACATATAACTGAGTTATCATTATGGATAATGCTGTGATATATAAATATATATATGTATATATGTATGTATGTTTAAGTGAAAATTCTAATGTATATATTAACTCTAAATGTTCAAAATATGTGATTTAGAATATGGTTGGAGTTGATTAATGATTATGACTACTTAATACATTATCATCTTATTAATGTTAACACGGTGGTAGATGCTTTGATTCAAAATTATCATACTAGCTTATCTATGATGAGGATAAAAAATGTTACAATAATTATAGATTTGGAAATACATGATCTATAAATATTAAAGGGGAGAAATATTATCTTTCAGAAATGAGTTCTCAAAAATCCATCCAAGTTTTCAAGAGGAATAGAGTGAAGATGTAGTGTTTTAATAAAATTTAATAATTTTTTCATGATTTTAAACTTGATTTTGATTGAATGAGAAGCTTTAAGACCTATTTATGTGTTCCTTATATAACATATTCAAATAAGGATTTGTTTGATAAATCTCATAGTCAATTATTCTAAATTCATCAGGGATTACTAAGTTGTATATAGATATAAATGATTTTATTGGTGGAATATAATTAAAATATATATTTCATTGTATGTATCGTGGTGCATTGTATGTAAAAAAGTAAATTCATGTAGAGAGAATGAAATGGAAATGCTACAAGAATTATCCATAACAAAATGGTATTGGTAAGAAATCACCATGAATATTTCAACACACTCTACAAAAAGAGTATAGTCCATAATGTTATTGGGGTTGTAGTTGGTCACATTATGAATTCAACTGAATTAATAATTATCATAGAATATTTATATCTAAAAAAAATTTAAGAACATATATTGAATAACTATAAAGGATGAATGTATTACCATATTCTATTATATTAGATAGAGATATGAGGTTTACCATGATGTTCTATAAAAGTATTCATCAGGTACGAGACAAAGAGTTGAGTTTTTGTTCTACAAAACATCCACAAATTGATGGTTAGTTTAACAGAACAATTTAAACCCTAAGGAATATTACAAGAACATTTCCATGTATTTTAATGGGGTTTGGCTTCATCACATTCCTTTTGTCAATATATCTTCTAAAAATAGCATTCACATGAACATATATATTACACCTTAAGAATACCTCTATGGCAAAGAGTTTAAATATATAATGTGTGTGGTTAATTTTAGAGAAATAATTATTTTGGTACCAAAGATAGATGATGAAATGATAGATGGATATAGGGTTATTCAGTAGCACATTAAGATTGGTCATAGTTGATATAAATGTAATGCAAAAAATTTTCTGTAAAATATAAAATTTTACATTGGTGAGAATTAATTACAATGTATTTCTTCATGGAATAAGGTTATGAGATTCATAAAGAAAGTAAACATAAGCCAATTTTATATTAGATCCTTTTATATTATTTATTGAACATGGATGGTAGATTATCATTTGGAAATTCCACAAAACCAATATCAATTCCAGGATGTGTTCTATGTATCTCTTCTAAGGAAGTACATACATTATCTTTCACATGTAATAAACTCAGAGGATTAACCACTTGATTAAGATGATTCCTATAAAGATAAATCAGAATAAATATTGGATAGTAGGGATCATAAATTTTTGGAAATAGACTACTGACCTAATTAAAATTTATTAGAGGAATTAGATATTTGTATAAGCAAATTAAAAAATCGATAATGTTATGAAATTGAGATATATTAATTTCTTTTTATTAGAGTGCCATAAATTTTGGCTGAAAATTCATTTAATGGGGTGTAGAATTTATCTTCTAGATTTTATGTTATATTTCTATTTAAATAAATTTAATTTCATTGATAACTTTTGATACATGTAACCTCCAGTCTAAATGAACCATAATGTTGTATACCATTATAAACAGGCCATTATGTTAAAGAATCAAATAAGAATAATTTTTTCTTCAAATAATTATAATGGTTTATGATAAACATTATTTATTGATAAATAAGTATTAATTTTCTTAAAGTCATTATATTCTATGGAAATTCATATTGACTCAAAAAAAATTATATTTATTTTGGTGAGAAAATAATATAATCAATTTCTACCAATTTTAGATAAATTATATGATAAAATTAAATTAATTTATTTAAAAACATTTTAAATATTAGGTTAGATTTGTTTTTTTGATAGGTTTTTAAAAATATTTAATTTTCACTTGATAGTGAAAATTGTGAACTTTTACTAAAAAGCTTATTTTTTCAAGAATTTAAAAAGTTACATATTATTTGAATAATGTTTTAATAATAAGATTTCTTAATTTATATTTTTAATAAAATAATTATGGTTTATTTTATTTATTTTATGTATTATTTTAGTATCAAAATTTTTTACACTCCATAAATCATTTTTTAGGGGAAACTGCGTTGCATCTTATTTTTCGGGTAATATTTTAAATTAAATTCTCCAAAAAATTTGGATTGAATCCTAAAAAATTAATACCATTTTGGAAATTATATGTTTTAAATATTGAAAATAGTTTTATTTATTTTATTTGTCAATATAAATAGTAAAAATGGTAAACATTTACCACCTCAGTAATGGTCAAATTAAAAGAAAGGGGTTAAATATTTTGGATACGACCTTAATATTTATCCAACACATTAATATATCCAATTGGATGGGTATATTTTATAGAATTACATACATGGCTCAAATATATGGCTACCATTTGTAATTTTCTTTAATTAGGATGTTTATATTTAATTAAGATAAAATAAATAAAAAATGTAACACTCTTTGATTTATTATGTCTATTTTAAAAAAATGATAAAAGGAGGATACATATTATTTTAAATTTTTATTTTAATGATGTATAGTTTTATACCATGGTAATATATTATTAATTTTTTAGATGAAATAATTTCCTTAAATTCACACTCAATGCTATAACATTTCTAATCTAAATAGTAGAAAAATAATGGAAACATGTTTATACCCCTAAAAATAATATTTTTTGGTTACGTTATTGGGCCCAAAAGTTTTTATAGATTAATATAAAATATTAGAGACGTGTTAATGGATTATTTTATAATTTTAATTATATTATATTACATTAAATGTGATATTTTGTGAATAGTTATTAAAATGAAATTAATATTATTTTATTATAATTTTTTATGACATTATTTAAAAATGATAAATAATGTTAAAATAGGACATGTTTGATAACATCTTTTTCTAAAATTTCATCCCTTGGTCATTTATGATCCAATTTTAACCTTATAAATAAAACTATTACCCTTTAATATTATAAAAGTTATTACCACCGTTAAGAATAAGATTGGTAAACTAAGTAGTTAGATGAAAAGATAATGCTTAACATGAAACAAAAACAAACCTAAATTTAATTTAATGAAAATTTTTAGACATTTTAATGTTATTATTTTAATTTATATTAATTTAGAATAATTTTTCATGAAAATTACAAAATTATATTTTATTATTTTTATTAACTCCAAGTATGTCTCTTCCCTCCCTAATAAAAGGAAAATTTTTCTCTCTTTATGTTTCACCACTTTGATCCATATTTATCAACTAAAATATACCCTATTATCTTTTCAACTTCCGTATACACTAATTCGATATTCATATCTTCTTGAAAAACCATTCTAGTGGTTATTATGATGGGATCTAAAGGAGGCATATCGAAGAAGAGGTAATCATCTTACCCAACCTCTTTTAGATTATTTATTCTTATACCTCCTATTATTATATGTTATTCAACATTAACTAATAACATAACTATATATAAAATAATTAAAGTTAATTATGAAAAAACCAACAATATCCACCCAATATTCCAACAAATCAGATGTGAATGTCTCACTCGTGCGTATGTTTGGACTAGATTTCCACAAAGAAATTAAACTCATTTTCCATTTACATATTTCATGGATGATAAATATGATTTTTTCAATGTTTATATATGATACTCATAACAAAATTATAATTATATAATTATAATATAATTTCTACCTACATATCTTTCCATATATGGAAAATGATAATGTCACTCATATATATGTGTTGATTACCAATTACCCAAGGTAATTTATTTAATTTTTCATTTCATTATTTCAATACATGTAAAATAACAATATCACACCCCAAAACTACTGGAAAGGGGTGTTTTCCCAACACTTGTATACCAACGGTTCAAAGGAAACATTGTCATATGTGTTCATTCCCAACGGTTTATATAAATCGTTGGGAAAGACCATGAAGAACTTACATTTCCCAACGGTTTCATAAAACCGTTGGGAAATATTGGGTTTTCATTAGTTTTCCCAACGGTTTTATAAAACTGTTGGGAAAGATTTGTTTTTCCCAAAGGTTTTTAAGAACCTTTGGGAAAGATTGGTTTTTCCCAAAGGTTTTTAAGAACCATTGTGAAACCCCCCCCCCCCCCCCAAAGACCAAAATGCAGGCAGCGGCCTCCCCACGATTCCAGAATCCTTCCGCTCGTCTCCAGGAGCGATTCCTTGGCAGAAGGACTTCCCAATCCCTACATCTTCCATCGGATCAGCACCTACAAGGTTAGACTCCTTCTATATTTTATCAAGGATATAGTTCCAACTATTATAAATCATATCCTTCTTTTCTCGATTTCATTATTCCCAATTTTTATTGTTTTTGAAAACTTTTATGATTGTTCCACGAAATGTGTACTCAAATCCCTATATGGGTGTATGTCCAATTAATGTTTTCATTACACATTTACATTTATAAGGGCATGGTGTCTCTTTATTGGGGTCTAATTTTGAAGATTCATATATTTTTTTAATCTGCTTCAAATATTATATCTTCATGTATAGGAACTAATAAGAAATTGTTTGTAATTTTTATTGATATTATTTCATGAAAATCACTCCTTTCATTAAGATCATGCAAAACATGCATATCTTGTTCATCTTAATTTTTTTACACTATGTGTATTAAATAACAAGTATGTATCATGTTTCTATAAAAATCTATATATATATATATAAAATGACACACTATTCACTTATCCTTTGCACAATATAACATATGGAGATTCTTCTTGAACTTTTCCAAATTGTATGTGGTCCATAATTAGTACTTCTTCCTTCTTCATTAAACTAATTAGAAGAATGTATAATTTGCAATATTAGTGAATATTATTTTTTCTAATATAACCATTAATCATTATTCCTTTGAAATCGTACATGTGTTATTCAATCACCTTTTTAAAACACAATGACCATTTTCACTGATTTGGGGTTCCTCAAAATGATTGGAAAAATCAGAAAAATGCATTTATTGAATCATGTTTCTCATATGGTTTCATGGATACAAGTTCATCTCGAGAATCATGACTGCATGGTTCAAATATCATGAGGACCATGAGATTATTATTCTTCACACAAATGATGTTTTTTTCTACAACTATGTGTTTTTGTTTTCACTTTTGATTTGGCCGAAAGGGGAGCTTTTTGGTCATTAATCATGGTTGAGGGTGGTCATTTATGATGTAAGATAGTCTGACTTCGTTTTACTTGATATATCCAATATTATTATTGATTTATTTTCAATTTGATTATCTTTAAATAGTGATGTTATTTAATAAGTTGTTATTAATGGTTGTAATAATGACGATATGGTATAACGGTTCCTATGGTGTTTATAAGGGTTCACGTGGTGTGTATAATGGTTGACATGGTATCAGTGAACTAAATTCATTAATTTAAGCCCTCATTTTCACTAGCATGTAAAAAATTGAGTGATTTCAACTCATCCTCACATGATTTCTATCCTAAGACAGTGTCCAACATATGGAAGACGAGGTTTTGAATTCCTCAGTTAACCAGGATCATATATTCCATTTCCCCTAAGATGACTGTACTAATATATATTTAGGGTAAACTAAATATAGTTCTCATTGTAAATTGTATATTATGTGTCTTTCTTGGCGGATACTCACTTTTTTGAGGGTGGGGTTCTTTTCACTACATCGACTAGAAAATTCTTCCTTTATCGTTTACTTAAATGTATTTTCTATTAAAGTTCAATCCTATTGAATTATTTATGACAAAATGACTTATATAAATTCTTTTTACAGAATGGAGAAATGTTGGATGTATGAAACCGATCGGATCTCAAGCGATTTTCAAAACAATTTGGAGAGCTTTATAGATTTTTCATTTCACAATGCTTCAGATAGTGGTCGCATACACTGCCCATATTCCAATTGTGTTGGTAGACCTTGGTTAATCCATGAATAAGTCAGCTACCACATAACCAAGAATGTTTTTCAAGAAAACTACTTTTTGTGGTATCACAATGGGGAGAAAATTAATTCTCAAATTGGTGATGATCTAAATGGAAGGACTGGAATTGAGAATTTGTTAGATGATCAGTTTCCATTTATTCGTCGTCATGAACAAGAAAGGATTTCGACTCAAGAAGACTTCAATATGAGGACAGTTGATGCATCTAGTGAAAATGATGATATTGATATGGTGAAAAAATTGAATGATGCTACCATGACTCCGGTATATCGACAATGCGATAAAATGAAAAAGCTGGAATTTTTAATCCGATTGTTTCATGGGAAAACTATGCATGGAATTTTTAATACAGCAATCTATTACATTCTTACCCTATTGAGGGTTTTACTTCTAGATGATGTAGATATTCCCTCAAACCACTATATGGCATGGAAGTTAGTTGAGGAATTTGGATTTTCAAGAAACAAAATTCATGCTTCCCGAAAGATTGTCGTTTATTCTGGGAGGAAACCGATGAACAAAATGATTGTATAAAATGTGGCACATCCCGCTGAAAGTCAAAATCTAATGGAACACCATCCTGAATTCAACAGAAAGTAATGTGGCACTTTCCATTGATCCCCATACTTCAGAATCATTTTATTTCTGATGACATATCAACAAAAATGAGATGGCATGATACCGAGAGAAATAAGACTAATGATGAGTTGGTTCATCCTGTAGATGGATTTTCATGGTAGAGATTTGATGCTCGACATCCTGATTTTGCAGTTGACGTGCGTAATCTGAGGCTGGGTCTTTCATGTGACGGTTTTAATCCGTTTGGGCAGATGCTTACTTCGCATAGCACATGGCCAGTTTTTATACACATTTATAATCTTCCCCCATGGTTGTGTATGAAAAAACCTTTCACTTTCACATGTACACTCATATCTGGTCCTTCTGATCCCGGCATTGATATTGATGTATACATGAAACCTTTAATAAAGGAGTTGAAACTTCTTTGGGATGTGGGTGTGCGCACATACGATGCATGTTCGAAAGGCATATTTCAGATGCGTGCTACGCTTATGTGGACGATCAATGATTTTCCGGCTTATGCAATGATGTCTAGATGGAGCATGACGGGGAAACTGTCATGTCCAGTTTGTATGAAGAATACACGATCCAGAAGACCGAAACATCATTGTAGTTTCAGTTTTATGGGACATCGATGATTCTTGCCAAAGCATCATCCATATAGAATGAATCGCCTAAGATTTGATAATACCATAGATACCGATGATCCACCTCAGCGTTTGTTTGGAATTGACGTGCTTAATGAATTGAAAGATTTCAGTGTTTCGTTCGGGAAGGGTCAAATGAAATATGGAAAGAGAAAGAATGTTTCCACTAAAACCTGTTACAATTGGAGGAGGGAGAGTATCTTTTTAGATTTGCCTTATTGGTAAACCAATTTGTTATGTCATTGTTAGAAGTAATGCATATTGAAAAGAATATATGCAAAATGTTGCTTTCGGTTCTTCTAAATTTCAAGGGGAAGACAAAAGATGATTAATGATCTCGGCGTGACTTTGTGGATTAGTGCATCATACCGGAAATGCATCCTGTGCGTATCAGGGAAAATAAATGGAAACTTCCACGTGATTCTTATGTGATGAAACATAAAAAAAACCAATTTTTGGAAGTATTAGAGACTATTAGAGGTCCTGAAGCCTATTCAAGAAACATATCTAAACTGGTCAACAGAAGAGAGTTGAAGCTAAAATCTTTGAAGTCTCGTGATTATCACGTTCTACTGCATGAGTTGCTTCCAATGTCAATCCTTCATCTTTTGTCCAATAATGTAAGGGTGGTTGTTATTCGGTTGTGCCATTTTTTAGATATCTTTGTGCTAAGAAGTTGTCCAAGTCGTTCTTGCAAAAAATGTTGACAGTTGCCCCATTAATTTTGTGTGAGTTGGAGAAAATATTTCCTCCATCATTTTTCACATGCATGCTGCATCTGACTGTCCATATTCACACTGAAATACTTCTCGGATGACCTATTTCTTTTTGTTGGATGTATCCAACTGAAAGAAATATGTTCACATTAAAGTTTTCTGTCCGAAACAGATATCATCCCGAAGGTTCTATCGTGAATGGTTACATGGCTCAAGAATGTATGGATTTCTGCTCGATGTATTTATCTAATCTTACTACAAGATTGAACAGACCAATGTGAAATGAAGAAGAACAGTATGCGAAAATTGAAGGTATAAAAAAATTAATGTTTAAAATTATTATTTCAATATTTAATTAAGTTTAATAGTCATTTATATTGAAGGTATTGAGTTTTTCTGTTGACTCTATCTCTGAGGAAATAAGAGCTTTGGCTTTTGGTCCTAATATTGTGGTTCGTGACTATAAATCAATTGTTATCAATGGGTATAAATTTATTGTCACTGAACGAGCAAAGAACACGAGAACACAACATGATGGTGTTATTGTTATTTCCACAACAGATTGTTATTCCAGGGAATCAGATAGTAGACCACGATTTGAAAATGTGGGTTATTATAGAGTTGTTGAGAATATTATAATATTGGATTATTACTCTCATGGACGAGTCACAATGTTGAAATGCCATTGGTTTGATTCGATGATGAGACATGGCACATTTATTGATGATTGTGGATTTTGAGTAATTAATATGACTCGCACTCTTGATACTGAAGAACCATATATGTTGGAATCAATGGCTAAACAAGTTTTTTATGTCAAAGACCAACTTCGACCTGAATTTGGTGTCATAGTTGAAGTAATTCCAAGACATATTTTTGATGATAGTGATGATGATGATGATGGAATTGACTTTGTCCCTAGTTCCATTGGAACCAATCCATTTACTTCTTTTGATGACTCAAATAGCTCAATTTTCAGAGTTGATTGTGAACCTGAAGTTGTGGTTGAAAATATAAAGAATCATTCATCCATGTTCTCAATTCTTTTGGTTTACCTCGAGTTGTGTTGTTATGGTTGGTAATATTCCAATTGATTTAGTATTGATCACAAATATGTTTTAGCTAAAATGACCGTTATGTGAATTTTCAAGGTTTATTGGTTGCAGTTTTATTTGAATTGCATTTTCTAATTTAGAATTGAACTGTATTGAAACATAGTCAAACAATATTTTTGACTTGGTGAACATTACAACTTGTATGATTTATTAAATCTATTCAAGCTCTTCTAAAACAATTGATAACTGACATGACTGTTATATGAATTTTCAATGTTTATTGGTTGTAGTTTTATTTGAATTGCATTTTCTAATTTGGAATTAAACTGTATTCAAACATAGTCAAACAATATTTCTAACTTGGTGAACATTACAACATGTTTGATTTATTAAATCCATTAAATCTCTTCTAAAACAATTGATTGATTAATTGAACATTATGTGAATTTTCAATGTTTATTGGTTGCAGTTTTATTTGAATTTTATTTTCTAATTTGGAATTGAACTGTATTCAAACATAGTCAAACAATATTTCTAACTTGGTGAACAATACAACTTGTATGATTTATTAAATCCATTCAAGATCTTCTAAAACAATTGATATCCAAATTACCGATGAATCCCCCTATTCCCTCATATATATTTAGTTTTTTGGGTTACACATTAGTTTTCTTTTTCTAATTAATTACATATTTTTGTTTTCAAAATGCAGGAAATGAAGCCAATTGAAGAGAGACGAAGGAAAAAAATGATGAAGAACAATCGTTGAATGGCAGAGTAGGGAATTCCATCATTAGTGTCTGTAGTGAGCACTATATTTCAAATTAATATATTTAAAGAATATATAATGTCATGTGATTAATTTTTTTGTAAATTTTTTTGTAGGATCCACCTATACAACGATAGTAATTCGACGAGGAGCCTAGTACTGGTCCTAGTACTCAGGCCAGTGGTACGAGGAGGGTTCGTACCAAAGGTGGACGAGCAGCTGCGCGTACCCGACTTGACCCTGCCCCTCCCACTGACATGTCATCCTTCCCACATTATGAGCTTGTTGTGTCGTCAGAGACACATAGGATATTTAGGCCTCCCGTGTTTTCGCTACCTTCTGCATCTTCTGGCCCATCATTTTCACATCCCATTATGATTCCCTCACCTCAGTCAGCATCCGTTCAGACAGCTATCCCATCTTTTTTTCCTTCTACTTATATCTCTCCGAGCTTCTATATTCCATCATCTTCGACTCCTGTTCCAACACAGGGTGTTCCATCAGTTTCTATGGATCCAGCGGTACTTAGCGATCATACCGACACAGGTATATTTATAGAACTCTAAAATTGTTTTATAGAAATATTTATCTTCGTTATAACATGTTTTGATAAAATATTTGTTTTTCTTTAATGAAAGATACATCTACTGATAGGAGGCATGGGCGGGGGCGTACATGCATGTGTTTGGTCTGGAACCGCCGCACACAGGTTATGATGGATTATAATAAAGACAAACAAATGGTTGAGAAAACAGGGCAGCAATGTTGGAGTTTTTTGTCGACGATTTCCAAAAACTCTGACATCATTACCGTCAGTCCGCTATCATGGAGACATTTTCCACATGAGGTCAAGGATAGAGCTTGGGCAGAGATATTGGTAAAAATAATCTGTTCTATTTAATTCCATGAATTATTTTAGTATTTATATGAATTAATATTTTGATTTCAGCTTCGATATTATTTTCCCGATGGTGAGGGTGCATGATCAGAACATATAAAGGATTTATGGGAGCTTTGGAGATCCTACAGGCATGAGTTGTAAATTGGCTGGGTTGCTAGAGTTGGAGCTGAGATAGAGGTGGTACCAGTGGTGGATGATTGTCTTATAGAGCAGTATCATTAGATGATTACTCATTGGACGAGTACCCAGTTTAAGGTATTAATAAAATTTGAGGTATTTAAATAATAACTTTCATGTGTTCCATTAATAAGATCGGTTGCATTTTAGAATTTTATTTAGGAATCATCTAGAAAAAATAAAAATAACATTGATGCAAAAAAATACCTCCACACTCTGGGACACACTACGATGCCTGATCATGAGAGGAAGCAGGTATGACAATTGTTTATAAGTTTTCGTTACGACTTACACTTTCTTTTGATTCTTTAATTATTTAATAGCTTTCTAATGTTTTCATATAACTTTAGTATTCAATGGAATTTTAAAGGAAAATACAAAATATTGAAGGATGTGTGCCTCAAGAAAAACTGTTTTTCTCGAGTAGACGGAAAATGGATGGAAGTTCCATCAATGAAGCGACTCCGCAGAAGATTTTATGTTTTAATCGGTTGAATTTATTTATTAATATCAATTTTGTAACATAATGATACATTTATATTTGTAACAGGATGCTTTAGAGTCCCTCGATGCCCATGAACCAGAAACTTTTGTGCCAACAGATTACTTACATCAGGTGTTGGGAGAGGATCATTCTGGCAGAGTACGCTGCCGGCCTAGGATAGACCCGAAGAGGTATTGGCCCTCCTCAGGTACGAGATGTAGTGCCACCGAGCTACAGAAAATTAGGGCACATACAGAAAAGGCTGAGAAAAGGGCCACAGAGATGACATAATAGTCTGCTTGGGGAAATAGTGCGTTTATGAAATTTATTGATGTTCTACGTCGTAAAATTCCAGTAGAGGCCATCGCAGCTTTTGATGAGTATATGTTGTCGATACGTTCTATATACGGTGCACCAGGTGGTAGTTCTAGTGGTGGTCTGGACGATGTCCAGATTGACGATGATGATGGTGAGGTGTCTTAGCGGAAGAGGAGGTAGAGGAAGAGGGTGAGGCGCGTGGCAAGGGCGAGGAGGAAGGTGAGGTTGAGGACAATGATGGGGACGAGGATGAGGGTGATGATAATGATGGTGATTATGGTTATGGTGATGTGGGACAAGTTGATCCAATACATTTTTGATTGATATTACTGAGATTTGATATTTAATCTATTCTAGTTGTTGGTTTTATCTAGATTCGTACTATAGTATTGGAGTTGAGTTATTTTTATATATTATCTGTTTTTATGGACGTTGTTGTCTGTTAGTGGTTGTGTGTTTGGGAACCACCCTCCTTCCTAGACCCTGGACAACCCCCACCATCCTCCCTAGACCCCAGACAGCCCCACCGGATAGCCCACCAGACAGCCCCCCGGACAGCCCCCCCCATCCTCCTCCCTGGACCCCGGACAACCCCCCAGACAGCCCCCTAGACAGCCCCCAGAAAACCCTCCATCCTCTTCCTTGGACCCGGGACAACCCCCCGAACAGCCCCGGACAGCCCCCGGAAAGCCCCCGAATAGCCCCCCGGAAAGCCCCCCCGGACAGCCCCCAACCCTCCTCCTTGGACCCCAGACACCCCCCAAACACCCCCTGGATAGCCCCCCGCACAGCCCCCCACCCGCCTCCGTGGACCAGAGACAGCCCCCCCGGACAGCCCCACGGACAGCCCCCCAGACAGCCCGCCGGACATCACCCCCACCCTCTTCCTAGGACCCCGAACAACCCCCCCCCCCCAACAGAGGATTCTCATAAAATGGACAACATTTTAAGTACACACGGAAAACCAACCAAACGAATTTGGTTTCCATTTAAACATTAGGAGAACGATCCATGCATCATATATGAAATGTATGAATCAACCCTGCCCCAATCCGAGGCGCGGTGTGGCCACCACCACTCAAAGTGTCTGGCTTTTGTTTCAAAAGGACGTCATTTTAATTGAAAAACATCAACTGGCATACAGAAAACCAACCAAACGCATTCGGATTGTGTTGATACATTAGCACAATGATCCATCGGTCATATGTGACGTGTAAGAGTTAGCCCCGCCTCAATCTGAGGCGCGGTGTGGCAGCAAACACTCAATGTGTCTGTCTTTTATTTCAATATGACAACATTTGAAGTGAAAAACATCAACTGGCATACGGAAAACTGAACAAACGCATTCAGATTGTGTCGATACTATAACATCCCCAAATGATAAAGGGTTAAATGACTAAATGATATGACTCATGTCAACAAGGTGCACCTTCCTTTTCGGGAGCCTACCTCATTAGAACTCCACAGTTAAGCGTTCTTGGCCTGGAGTAGTGATCAGGATGGGTGACCTTCTGGGAAGATTCCCATGATGTGTGTGAGTGAGGACAAAGCACACTGGAAAGGACATGTGTTGGCCTGTGGGGACTATCATCAGTCAGATGACCCGTTTGGGCATGTGGGTGGACCCTTGGGTAGGCCCCACATGTCTGTGGGGGCAATTGGTGGTACCTGGTGGGCCAGGACCCGATGACCATGTTAAGGCGGGGTGTCTGTGCTATCACTGGGACCCGATTGTCACATTTCGTATCAGAGGAGGAACCCAGCCTTAAGTGTGGTGCACTACCTGGGTTGAGATGTAGGGCCCACAACGAGGGCGTTGTGCTCTAAAGGGGGGGGGGGGTGATTGTAACATCCCCAAATGATATAGGGTTAAATGACTAAATGATAAGACTCTTGTCAACAAGGTGCACCTTCCTTTTCGAGGGGCCTACCTGATTATAACTCCACAGTTAAGCGGGCTTGGCCTGGAGATGTAGGGCCCACAACGAGGGCGTTGTGCACTAAAGGGGGGGGGGGAGTGATTGTAACATCCCCAAATTATAAAGGGTTAAATGACTAAATGATATGACTCATGTCATCAAGGTGCACCTTCCTTTTTGGGAGCCTACCTGATTAGAAATCCACAGTTAAGCGTGCTTGGCCTGAAGTAGTGATCAAGATGACTGACCTTCTGGGAAGATTCCCAGGATGTGTGTGAGTGTGGAAAAAGCACACTGGAAAGGACATGTGTTGGCCTGTGGGGACTATCATTAGTCAGATGACCCGTTCGGGCATGTGGGTGGACCCTTGGGTGGGCCCCACATGTCTGTGGGGGCAACTGGTGGTACCTGGTGGGCCAGGACCCGACGACCATGTTATGGCGGGGTGTCTGTGCTATCACCGGGATCCGGTTGTCACAGATACATTAGCACAACGATCCATGGGTCATATGTGACGTGTATGAGTAAACCCCACCTTAATCTGAGGCATGGTGTGGCCGGAATCACTCTAAGTGGACCTCTTTTGCTTAAAATGGAAAACAATTTATGTACATACGAAAAACCAACCAGACACATTCGGTTTCCATTAAAACATTAGGAGAAAGACCAATGGGTCATATGTGATGTGTACGAGTCAACCCCGACTCAATCCGAGGCGCGGTGTGGCCGCCACCACTCAAAGTGTATGCCTTTTGTTTCAAAATGACATAATTTGAAGTGAAAAACATCAACTAGCATACGGAAAACCAACCAAACGCATTTAAATTTTGTCGACACTTTAGAACAACGATACATGGGTCATATGTGACGTGTATGAGTCAACCCCACATTAATCTGAGGCACGGTGTGGCCGGAATCACTCTATGTGGCTCTATTTTGATTAAAATGGACAAAAATTTTAGTGCATAGGGAAAACAAACCAAACGCATTCGTTTTCCATTGATACATTAGGAGAACGATCCATGGGTCATATGTGACATGTACGAGTCAACTCTGCCTCAATCCGAGGTGTGGTGTGTCCGGAACCAGTCAATGTGTTTGTCTTTTGTTTCAAAAGTACGTAATTTTAATTGAAAAAAAAACAACTGGCATAAGGACAACCGACCAAACGCATTCGGATTGTGTAAATACATTAGAACAACGATCCATGGGTCATATGTGATGTGTACGAGTCAACCCCACCTCAATCTGAGGTACGGTGTGGCCGCCACCACTCAAAGTGTCTGTATTTTGTTTCAAAAGGACATAATTTGATGTGAAAAACATCAACTAGCATACGGAAAACCGACCAAACGAATTCGGATTGTGTCGATACTTTAGAAAAACGATCCTTGGGTCATATGTGAAGTGTACGAGTCAACCCCGCCTTAATCTGAGGCACGGTGTGGCCGGGATCACTCTATGTGTCTCTCTTTTGCTTAAAATGGACAACAATTTAAGTACATACGGAAAACCGACCAAACACATTCAGTTTCCATTGAAACATTAGGAAAACGGTCCATGGGTCATATGCGACGTGTACGAGTAAACTCCGCCTTAATCTGAGATGCGGTGTGGCCGACACCGCACATAGTGTCTCTCTTTTGTTTCAAAAGTACGTCATTTTAATTGAAAAACATCAACTGGCATACGGAAAACCGACCAAACGCATTCATATTGTGTCGATACATTATCACAATGATCCATGGGTCATATGTGATGTGTAAGAGTCAACTCCACCTCAATCTGAGGCGCGATGTGGCTGCCACCACTCAAAGTGTCTGTCTTTTGTTTCAAAAAGACATCATTTGAAGTGAAAAACATCAACTGGCATACGGAAAATTGACCAAACACATACGGATTGTGTCAATACTTTATCATAATGATCCATGGGTCATATGTGACGTGTACGAGTCAACCCTGACTTAATTTGAGGAATAGTGTGGACGTAATCACACTATGTTGCTCTCTTTTACTTAAAATGGACAACAATTTATGTACATAGGGAAAAATGACCAAACGCATTCCCTTTCCATTGAGACATAAAGAGAATGATCCATGGGTAATATGTGACGTGTATAAGTCAATGCCGCCTCAATCCGAGGCACAGTGTGGCTGGAACCACCCAAAGTGGCTGCCTTTTGTTTCAAAAGTACGTCATTTTAATTGAAAAACATCAAATGGTATACGGAAAACCAACCAAACATATTCGGATTGTGTTGATACATTAGCACAATGATCCATGGGTCATATGTGAAGTGTACGAGTCAACCCCTCCTCAATTTGAGGCGGGATCTGGCCGCCACCACTCAAAGTGTCTACCTTTTGTTTCAAAAGGATGCCATTTTAATCGAAAAACATCAACTGGCATACGGAAAACCGACCAAACGCATTCGAATTGTGTCGATACATTAGTACAACGATCCATGGGTCATATGTGACGTGTATGAGTCAACCACGCCTCAATATCAGGCGTGGTGTGGCCGCCACCACTCAAAGTGTCTGTCTTTTGTTTCAAAAGGACGCCATTTGAAGTGAAAAACATCAACTGGCATACAGAAAACTGTCCAAATGCATTCATATTGTGTCGATACTTTATGAAAATGATACATGGGTCATATGTGAAGTGTACGAGTCAACCCCGCCTTAATCTGAGGCACAGTGTTGCCGGAATCACAATATGTGGCTCTCTTTTTCTTATAATCGACAACAATTTAAGTACATACAGAAAACTGACCAGACGGATTCGGTTTCCATTGAAACATTAGGAGAATGATGCATGGGTCATATGTGACGTGTAAGAGTAAACTCCGCCTCAATCCGATGTGTGGTGTGGCCGGCACCACTCAAAGTGTCTTTCTTTTGTTTCAATAGGACGTCATTTTAATTGAAAAAAATCAACTGGCATAGGGAAACTGACCAAAAACATTCAGATTGTGACGATACATTAGCACAACGATCCATGGGTCATATGTGACGTGTACGAGTCAACCCCGCCTCAATCCGAGACGCGGTGTGGCCTCCACAACTCAAAGTGTCTGTCTTTTGATTCAAAAGGACATAATTTGAAGTGAAAAACAACAACGGGCATACGGAAATATGACCAAATGCATTCGGAATGTGTCGATACATTAGAACAACGATCTATGGGTCATATGAGACGTGTACATGTCAACCCTACCTTAATCTGAGTCACGGTGTGGCCAGAATCACTCTAAGTGGCTTTCTTTTGCTTAAAATTGACAACTATTTAAGTACATACGGAAAAATGACCAAACGCATTCGGATTCCATTAAAAAATTAGGAAATGATCCATGGGTCATATGTGACTTGTAAGAGTCAACTTCGCCTCAATATGAGTCGCGGTGTGGCCGAAACCACTAAATGTGTCTGCCTTTTGTTTCAAAAGTACGTTATTTTAATTGAAAAACATCAACTGGCACACGGAAAACCGACCAAACGCATTCAGATTGTGTTGATACATTAGCACAACGATACATGGGTCATATGTGATGTGTAAGAGTCAACCCCACATCAATCCGAGGTGCGGTGTGGCCGCCACCACTCAAAGTGTCTGCCTTTTGTTTAAAAGGACGTCATTTTAAATGAAAAACATCAACTGGCATACGGAAAACCTACCAAACACATTCGGATTGTGTCGATACATTATCACAACAATCCATGGGTCATATGTGACGTGTAAGAGTCAACCCGGCCTCAATATGAGGTGCGGTGTGGCCGCCAACACTCAATGTGTCTGTCTTTTGTTTCAAAAGGACGTCATTTGAAGTGAAAAACATCATCTGGCATACGGAAAACCGACCAAAAACATTCCGATTGTGTCGATAGTTTAACACAACGATCCATTGGTCAAATGTGATGTGTACGAGTCAACCCCGCCTTAACATGAGGCACGGTGTGGGCGGAATCACTCTACGTGGCTCTCTTTTGCTTAAAATGGACAACAATATAAGTACATACGGAAAACCGACCAAACGCATTCGGTTTCAATTGAAACTTTAGGATATGATCAATGGGTCATATGTGACTTGTACGAGTCAACTCCGCCTTAGTACGAGGTGCGGTGTTGTCGGAACCACTCAAACTGTCTGCCTTTTGTTTCAAAAGTACGTCATTTTAATTGAAAAACATCAATTGGCATACGGAAAACTGACCAAACGCGTTAGGAATATGTCGATACATTAGCACAACGATCCATTGGTCATATATGACATGTACGAGTCAACCCCGCCTCAATCCGAGGCGCGGTGTGGCCGCCACCACTCAAAGTGTCTGTCTTTTGTTTCAAAAGGACATCACTTGAAATGAAAAACATCCACTGGCATGCGGAAAAGCGACCAAACACATTCTGATTGTGTCGATACATTAGCACAATGATCCATGGGTCATATGTGACATGTACGAGGAAACCCCGCCTTAATCTGAGGCACGGTGTGGCCGAAATCACTCTATGTGGCTCTCTTTTTCTTAAAATGGACAACAATATATGTACATACGGAAAACCGACCAAATGCATTCAGTTTCAATTGAAACTTTAGGAGAACGATCCATGGGTCATATGTGACGTGTAAGAGTCAACTCCGCCTCAATCTGAGGCATGGTGTTGTCGGCACCATGCAAAGTTTCTTCCCTTTGTTTCAAAAGTACGTCATTTTAATTGAAAAACATCAACTGGCATACGGAAAACCGACCAAACGCATTCGGATTTTGTCGATACATTAGAACAATGATCCATGGGTTATATGTGACATGTATGTGTCATCCCTGTCTCAATTAGTGGTGCGGTGTGGCCTCCACCACTCAATGCGTCTGTCTTTTGTTTGAAAAGGACATCATTTGAAGTGAAAAACATCAACTGGAATACATAAAACCGACCAAACGCATTCGGATTGTGTCGATACATTATCACAACGATCCATGGGTCATATGTGACATGTACGAGTCAACCCTGCCATAATTTTAGGCACGTTGTGGCCAGAATCACTCTAAGTGTCTCTCTCTTTCTTAAAATGGACAACAATTTATGTACATACGGAAAAATGACCAAACACATTCGGTTTCCATTGAAACTTTAGGAGAACGATCCATGGGTCATATGTGACGTGTACGAGTCAACGCTGTATCAATCCGAGGGGTGGTGTGGCCAGAACCACTCAATGTGTCTGCCTTTTGTTTCAAAACTACGTCATTTTAATAGAAAAACATCAACTAGTATACGGAAAACCGACCAAACGCATTCGGATTGTGTCGATGCATTAGCACAACAATCTATGGGTCATATGTGATGTGTACGAGTCAACCCTTCCTCAATTCGAGGAGCGGTTTTGCCGGTATCACTCTAGGTGTATGTATAATGTTTAAAATGGACATTATTTAAGGTAAAAATATATGGTATACAAAAAACTGACCAATTTATGAATTGAAATCCGGATTCCACATATAATTGTCATTTAAATATTAAATTGAATTTTAAATGAATTATGTATTTTTATAATTACGTAACGAATTATAATTTAATTATGGATGTGTATAGTTCCACCATTATATGTTAAATGTGTATGAATTTGTTCTCTATATGTATGTGTTAGTTGGTTGTTACAGTTATAATAATTGTATATGTATGTGTTAGTTTATTGCAGGTACAATCATTGGATTGAAAATGAGAGGTATCCAAAAAATGAGACCTGGTGGGAAAATTGGAGAGCTGGTTTCAAATTGGGGAGCTGCTGGGCAAATTGCTGAGCTGCTGTGCAATTTTCCATGCAGAGGCTATGCCAATGGTTCAAAACCGTTGGCATAGAATGTCTTGGATTTGTATTACCAACGGTTCATAAAATTTTCGGTAAAACACTTTTTCCAACGGTTCTAAACCGTTGGGAAAGAGGATATTTTGGGTTTTTTCCAACGGCTTTCCAGAACCATTGGGATAGGTAATTTTTCCCCACCATATCCTAACAGTTCACTGTAAACCGTTGGGAAATGTTTTTTCCAACGGCTTACTTCCCTACAGTTCTCCAGCCTTTCCCAACGGTTCTAAACTGTTGGGAAATCCTGTATTTCCAGTAGTTCAATTATAAAAAATATAATTATCTTCTAATAATTTTATATTTATCCATAACTTGTGATTAACACAACACGAAGTTGAAACAAAATGTTATACTCTATTAAATTATTAGTTACACATGGAAATTTGAACATAAAAATTAAATTTGATGGTATGAAAAAGAATAAATAAAACATGAAATATATATAGTTTTCATAGAATCAATTTTTATCTATTTATTATAAATTAAAATTTGAATCATTTTAAATAAAAACAAATGTTTTCTAAAAAAAGTATTTTTATATAAATGGCATGTTTATCGTAATTTGAAAAAATTATTTAAATTTCATTTTGACAACTTTTATAAAAATTATTTGAAAAAAATTCATTTACTAAATCATAAAAAAATTATCTTAGTGTGATTTTTTGGGGTTTCTAAAAAGTTTCAATTTTGTAATGAATTGTGAGAAATATTATATTTTAACAGAAACCTACTTTTTTGTTTAAATTATTTATAATCACAGATTAAATTTTAAATTTATTTTAAAGTAAAATTATTTAATTTTTTTTATCAATTATTCTAATTTTTTTAATTGGGATAATTTTCATTTTGAATTATGATTTAAAAACATTGTAGAATATTGGAAATTTTCTATTTTGAAACCCACTTATTTATCATGTTTTTCAGAATAATTGTAAATTCAATAATGAAAATTCATAGAATGAAATTTGGAAAGAATTTATTCCAAATTTGGAATAAAGATAATTTATATTATCTTAAATGTAAATGTTAAATTTTTACCAAAATGAATTCTGAAAAAAGAATAAATATTTTGCACAATTAAGGGAAAAATGGATTTACAATGTGTTAAACTAATAATTTAAGCATTAAAATGACCTAATGAATTTATAAAATATATCATACATCTATAATTAATCCTTAATATGTATAATTTTTAAAATAAATTATTTTTGGACCCTTGAAACATTTGAAAAACGTGGGTACACAATTTTCTTTAAAAAAATTAAAATTGTGCCACTCACCACACATATAAAAGGATACCACCACTATTCTCTTCTTCAAAACATTAATCCCTTTTTGTTCTGAAAAGATATTCCCATATAACATAAAAAACATCCTATCATCCTAGATTCCTTATTTTGTTTCATAAGTCCATCCTCAGAATGCTTTGATGCAATCCTAAGGAGGATACTCGATGAAGAAGTAATGGTCTTCAATGAGCATTTTTATTTTATTTCTTCCACCAATAATTTAAATTATTATTAAATCATGGTGATATAATAAACTCCATATCTTCCATATAATAAATTATTTTAAATTAAATATATTACCGATGAATATATCCACTTAAATCAAATGGGTTCTAATGTCATCATTTGTGTGTAAGGAGGGCTTCCTTCTCTCGAACCGATGTCATTTGTTTTTTCATTACCACCACTCATGGTTGGTTATTTTGATCAATGTAAAGTATATGTTTGATATTTATAATATTTTTATACATATGGAGTCATTATATCATATAAACCATTTTAATTTCTATTCACTATGAGATACAATAATGTCACTCTTGTGTTCGGCGAACTACCACCTCACGAAGTAATGTGATTCTTCTTTCACAAAAGATTTAAATAAGTGGAGATAAGGATATATATAATGATTATATGTTTTAGAAATTAAATTATTATGAAATTAATTAAATATTTAACATATTTCGAACATAATATACCAATTTTCTTTTTACCTTTTCACTCACATAAAGACGATAACATCGTTCGTGTATGTGTGGACTACACCTTCATTAATAATTATGAATATGTTTTCAACATCAAAACACATGGATGATATGAAAAATTATATTAAAATAAATAATATGATATTACGATCATTATAAAATGGAAAATTATGACTAACCACATTTCCATTATGATAATTGATAAATGGAAATGTAAATAATGTGTATGAATGCCCTAAAATCACCATGAACATGAAAAACGTCATTTATAAAAATCGTCTTTCATGAGTGAGTTTAAAAGTATAATTGAAGTACAAATATGATAATTATTTCATCACTATAATGGTTATGGAACTATATAATTTACACAATAACCATAAAATTCAAAAAATGATGAATGATAAAAAAATTGATTAACCCACAAAAGAATGAAAATAATGAAATATTATTGTCAAACGGGTGGTAAAATATTAAAGGAAGAACATATTAGAAATTATAATAATGTGTACATTTATGTTATAAGTTATTAACTTTCATAAAACTATTATACATAATTTTAAACTATATTCAACAATGATAAAGTACGAGTTAATATATTTCATCTCAATTTACAATCCCTTGAGACATATTTGTTATTATACAACATTTCATTTTTATATTTTATATATTCTACCCCATTGGCATTTAATATCATGATTAATTCATCATTCGTGGTATTTTTTTCTCTTTGAATCATTCTATCCAAGTGTATTGGACTTGAAATTTACCATGTGTTATATTTTTTTGTAAAGATTCACTTTATTTTGTGAAAATTTTCTTTATCATGAAACAATCACTTTAATATAATCCATTTTCATTAGACACTAAAAAATCTTAAATTAAAATTGATAATATTATTTCCTAAATAATATAAATTTTTTACATACAGTGTTTTATTTGATGGTCATTTTATTATCTTAGAAAATATTAATAAATCTGTATCCTTTATTGAATATAGATATTTGATGTTAAAGAATTTTGATTAACGAATTAAATAGGCCATTTGATATGTGAGTAATTTTTATGTCCAGTAGTTCTATGTGGGTAATTGTATAATATGGCCCCTTGATGCATTAGTATATCTCATGAGGGAAATAATTTTTTCAAATTAAATAGGTTTCTACATATAGTATAAACTATCATGTGAAAGGACTTGATAGTATAGGTATCATAATTCTTATGATCATAGAGTCTAATAAATAAGAATTCCCATCATTAAGAATTCATATATTATTATTATCAATGATATTTTAACAATTATTTTTTCAATTGATGAATTGCAATTTCATATTTTTAATTAAATGTGATGTGTGTTCAATTATTTACATTTCCATATTTATTATTCATTATCTATTCATGTAGTCATGTTATTTAAATAGAATGTGTTGGTCAGTTATTTTCCATTACTTATTAATTATTCATTAATGATTCCTAATATCATCCACAATAATTAAAAATAAATAATAATTTGAGCTCACCCATATTTTGTTTCTATTTCCAATGATATAATGAAGTGATATTTGAATGATTTTTCAAGTATTTAGTTCACTTTATTTTGTGATGTCTAATTATTTTTTCTTTTCCATATATAAATTTTTTATCTTTTATGTATATAGAACACAAATATTACTAATCTGATCAGCCCTTCCAGATTTTATTCTTTGTATCAATGTTAATGAAATAATGTTAGGGATCGACTCTAGGTTACTGGGGTTGGAGTTAGTTTAGTGGGTAACAAGGGTTGTTTATTATATTCTATGGGAATAAGATTAATGAAGACATAAATCAGGGAACATAAACCTATTATAGACGTTTATTTGAATTATATAATAACATCCTAAGGTTTTGTAGAGAATAAATTTTGTGGTTTTTCCTAGAAATACATCCCTGTTTTGAAACTACAAGTAGATGTGGTTCTTGAACATAGGTACATTGGTGTCATTAAACTAAAAGTGGTGTAGTGGGAAAGACCTAATCATCACCAGGTACATGATTTTGGTCCTTACTATGTACCTAGATTGAAGCTCATATGGTATATTTTAGGGATAAATTAAATTTTCCTTAAAAACCATTTCTAATGATTCAAAAATAAATATATCCCAATAGAAACAATGTTTGTAACCTTTAGATTAAAAAATCACAATTCTTAAATTATGATATGTGTTATATATTATTTGGAATTATACATTAAGATTTATTGTTCATAATTTTATGATATAATATAGTATAATCCAGTTATTGAAATTGATATAATGAAGAATAATACTAATATTCGTGACCAATATAGATATTTCCCTACTAAGGAATCCCATACAGCTGGTATTGAAACTGAGAAAATAATTTCTATATTACGGTATCTTACTCAAGTTATAACAAATAACACTTCTTGGATGGATTAACATATTTATTAGTGAGATTATCTATTATTGGATTAATTTATGTTATTGACGCTATCAATATTTGGCGGGACTAATAAAATAATTCAATATGAGAAACATATTATGTCTTGGGAAATGATATTTATGGTATTGTGATATGGTTAAAGGGAAAAGGGTACACATTAATTATATCATATCAACGGAAATCCTGATCAATTATGATATTTGATCTAGAATACTAGAAATGATTAGTAAATAAAAATCATTTAATGGAAATATTTTAAACAGAAATTCATTGAAAAATATTTCCCTCATGGGCAAAAAATATAAATGAATGGAATGATTGTTATATTAAATAAAAAGATATATTAATGTCTTACAGAGTATTAGGATATAATAACAAGGTTATCCAGGTAAAATATAGATTACATACACCAAACAGAGTTCAATATTGATCACTTATTTAAATATCTAAAAAAACTCCCTAAAGTGAAGTAGTCTCTTAAAAAATCATATGATGAAATAGATTTTTGTTCTATAATAATAAGGAAGAAATTGTATATATCCAATGTATCGAAGGGGAATCAATAGAATAAGAGGTCATATAAATTCCATGAGAATTTGATTTTATCAAATTATAATATGAGGATTAAGTGATTTCAATCCTGTGGAAATTTTTTAATGAAACATCAATTGAATTGAATTAAGGTCATGAGTGTTTATTACATGTGTGATGGTAATGGGATCATTCCCATTAAAGGGGATTACACATGCAGTTAGATAATTTCATAAAATAACAAATGTAACTGAGGTATGATGTTTCATGGTATGTGTGGTTCCTACTAGTGATTCATTTATAATTTTTTTCATTATTTCATAACACATTAACTAAGACTACATTAAAATGGGTTAGGTTTTATAAGAATGTGGAATGTGAATAATATTTAAAATAACTTAAGAGGATATTGGTCAATCCTATTATTTTGATTTTACCATATGGAAATAATGGAAATGTTATCTAGAGTGATTCCACAAAAAAGGAACTTGGTTGTGTCATAATGAAAAATGACAATATTATTGTTAATGAATCTTAGAAATCGAAGACTCTTGAGCATAACTACCAAACCCATAATCTTGAGTTGGTGGATGTAGTATTTTATTTAAAGAAATGGAGAAATTATCTCTATAGTGAAAGATGTGATATATACATAGACTATAAGAGCCTAAAATACATCATTTCAATATAAGAGCTCAATATGAGGCAAATTCGATGGCTTAAAATACTCATGGATTATTATTTCTCAATATAATACCACCCTACGAAATAAAATATGGTAGAAGATTCATCAAATAAGAAAGGTGATGGATTACTGACCCAAATGGGGATTAAGATGGATACAATTTTTATAGATCAAATAAATATTGTCATGGGAATTGTTAATGAAGTGGTGACATCACTCATTTTTCTAATGGTTGAGAAAGAATATTTGTGAGAAAATAAAAATGTTCTCAATATGATGATGAAAACTTTCAAGATAAGATTAAATTTTTGAATGATGGGAAATTAATAAACTCAATTTTTGAATATGGTGTTCTAAAATTTTTAAAGAGATTATGCATTCTATATATAACTGATCTAAATTTTTGATTGTTGTAATATTCATGTAGATAAAATTTCTCAATACACCCCGGTAGCAAAATGATTTATAGAGATTCGAGTGTTTATTTTTTATGGGATAACATTGAAGTGGATAATTTTTAATTATGTGAATAGATGTTTGTTGGTCAATAAAAAAAGGCTTTTAATAAGTGACTTAGATGAGTTTTGCATCCTCTTTAAATTACATTGAGGAAATAGGAAGACATTAATGTGGACTTTTTCATTTGGCCACAAATACTCTAATAAATAATTATGCAACGGTGGTTATTGTTGATCACATAACCAAATATTCATATTTGTTTTCTATAAGATAATATTTTACCTCTTAATAACCTCCCAAGGATTTGAATGGATGATGTTATAAGATATCATGTATCACCTCTATTAATTTTATCCGATCATGATCCTTGTTTTACATCAAAACTAGTGTAGTGTCTTCAGAAGGCTCTTGATATTGAGCTTATTCTGAGAATTTCCTATCATCCACAAACTGATGGATGGTCCTAAAGGAATATCCATACATTTAAAGACATGTTTGGGTCATGATAAAATGAATTTCATTGGTATGTGGGATCATTATTTACCTTTGTTAGAGTTCTAATATAACAACAATTTCAATTATTGTGTTAAAATGGCATAATATGAATCATTATTTCTATGAATATGATGTACTCCATATTTTCGCGAGTAAGATGGTGAAAGTGAACAATTATTCCCAAATGATATTGAATAGACAAAAACAATGGTAATTTATATTCAGGTTCACATTAACATATCTCAATGAATGAAAAATATAAATGTTGATAATCAAAGGAATGATTTGTTATTCTATGTGGGGATCTTGTTTTCTTGAATGTACCTTTATAGAGTGGTGTTATAAGGTTTTATATGATAAGTAAAATTTTACCTATGTACGTAAAACCTTTTTAAATTCATGAAATAACTGGATTTTTTTCTTATCATTTTAAAATTCAACCAAATATCTCAAAAATACATGATGTGAACCATATATACCTATTAAGAAGTACATGCATGAACCAACTCATGTTCTCACCTATGATGATTAAAAATTGGAACCTGATATGTCTTACTATGAAGATACCATCAATATTATTGATACAAGAGTGAGAGTATTGAGGAATCATATGACTACGATGTTAAAGGTATTATAGAGAAATCACAAAATGGAGGAAGCAACATGGGTACAAGAGGATATTATAAAGAAGAAATTTAATAATCTATTTAGAATGTAATAAAAATGGAATGTCAAGGATGAAATTATTGTTGGAGGAATAATTTGACAACATGATATGTTATAATCTATTTCATTCTTAATAAATTTTATTTCATCAAAAACATGTGATGCACAGAACACTAAGATTAAACAAAACGCAATACTTTGTTTAAATATTATTTATGCAAGACCATTTTAACATGACCATTAAATTATAGGGAATGAGTATGAAGAAATAAATTTATATATATATATATATTACACTCATAAAATATTTTTCTATAGATTATTAATGAAAAATTAACAATTTTGAAGAAAAGGAAATATCTTCTAAAAATAGTATTTTTTCCTTAAAGATAGATTAGTTGGTCTTTGTACCCATGATTTAAAATTATCTTGGACCAATTTTAGAAAATATATTTGTAAAAATTAAAATCATTTTTATATTAGAATACAAAAACTAACATAGGGTATTTGTTTATGTTTTCTAAAAGTTCCATTTTTAGATGAATAATGAAAATACTGAATTTTAATTGAAACCCGCATTTTATTTTAATAATTTATAAGTTTAAATCATATTTTGAATTTTTTTAAATAAATATAGTTAATTATATATCAATTAATCTAATTTAGGCCATTTAAATATTTTTTACATTGAAATTTTATATAAAAAAATTGTAATCATTAAGAAATTTTCTCTTTAAAAATGTGTTTTTCCCTCACATCTACGTTATTAATTTTAAATGAAAATTTTACACTAATGTGGATTGAATTTTTAAAAATTAATTCCATATATTGATTAATTATAATTTTTTTATCAAATAAATACAGATTAATTTTTTACCCATCTAAAAAGTGAAAATAGAAAAAAAATATTACGATTAAGGAAAAAGAAAATTTCCAATGGGTTAAACTAAAATGATAAGTGTTAAAATTAAGTAAAAACATGCATAAAATTCATCTCCTTGAAATTATTCTATCTTATCTTGTCTATGTCAAAATTATACATTATTTGGAACCCTTTCTCATGTGAATTATGTGTGTACACCATTTTTTTAAAATATTATAATTTTTACTATCACCATAGATTTAAAAGGACACCAACTCTCGTCTCTTATTCACACATTTGAACCCTTTTGTATTTTCCAAGACCAACCTAAATCACATTAAAATTCTATACCCCCATCTTAGAATAATTATTTCGGTTATAAATCCTTCCTTGTAAGGATTTGGTGAAAATCTATGGAGGATACTCAATGAATTGGTAACATTATTCAATGAGTGTTTTTATTTTATTTAATTCTCAAACTCATTAAAATATCATTTAAACATGATGATATAATAACTAAAGTATCTTACATATAATAGGATTTTTTTATGTTATGGTCATGACCTAAAACCATCTCTAAATCCATAAATTAGTTTATGAAATCATCATTTGCGTGTACATTGGACTACCGCCTTGCGAACTATTGTCATTTGTTTTCCCATGACCACCTCTCACAGCTAGGTATGATGATGGATATAAAGTATATATAAGATATTAATAATATAATTATGCCAATATAGTAATTATATAACTTATAAAATTTTATATTCCATTCCACATGAGATATGATAACGTCACTCATGTCTGTGGAGGACTATCGCCTCACGATGTTATGTGATTCATCATTTTCAAATTATTTTCATGGAAGTTGATAAGGATATAGTTATTGCTGATATTTTATATAAATGAAATAATTATGATTTTAATGAAATATTTGTATTTCATAATATATAATATATCATTTTATTTCATGCTTTCTCACTCACATAAAGATGAAAACATTGTTTGTGTACAAATGAACTACTACCTTCACGATATGATGTGACTCACTTTTCATCACTAAACCACATTTATGATATGTATAATTTTATTTAATGAAAAAATATAATATTACAATAATTTTTGAATGGTAAAATTTTACATACCTCATTCCCATAATGACAACATAATGATGGGTATGTTTCTCACGCATACGTACGACCTACTTTCTCTATGATCACAACAAACATAAATCCCCAAAAACATAATTCATGATTGGTTTTAAAAATATACTTGATATATAAATATGTTAATTATTTCATGATAATTAATATAGAGGTTCATGATCCTATCCAATCATGGAGTCTCTTACATGTTTATATTTTAGTTTAACTCACTATGTTTTGGTTAAAACAATGGTTCACGAGTTTATGAAGTGCCTCAGGGGTGTTTGAAGGGTTTTGGACATGAAGGGAGATGAAAATATCCCAAAAAGTATGAATTTTATGGTTGGAACATGTTTATTACTAACCATGCACCTAGATAGGGATAAAAATGCCGGGATTAATCCTCTTAGATATAGGCTAGACTATGGGAACCACATGATTTTCATAACTTGTGGGATGCATCAAAGAGACTATGTTGCTCAATCACCTTGGAAAGTCGTGATCACATGGTCATTACATGGTTTTCAAAACCTTATAGGTGGACTTCCATACCATGAGGCACAGATTCATCTTGGATTGATGGAGAAAGATGGTTGGCACAGGGATTTCCCAACCATGTGGCCAAACTCTATGCCACTATAAAAATGGAGTTTTAAAAATTTTCCCTCTCATACTATCATGAACCAATGTGAGAAAATCCAAAACAGGTCAACTGAGCTGGCCCACAAAAAAGGCCTAAAACCTGTTCCCAATCATCCTAAGCTCGAAACCAGTTCCGGTAATCATGATAAAATAGTTGGGAATGATTTACCCCTTGAAAAGATGATACATAAATGACAATAAACTAAAAAATAAAACAATAATCTATTATTAGAAATAATATAAAACTACACATACCTCCATTTGTCCTCATGGGTCACCTCTTTCCAAAAGATCACAGTTGCTCGATGAGCGAACTAGAGTTGGAATTTTCACCAGAATCTATAAAAATAATAAATATATAAGCATTAGTATTCAATCTCATTAATAATTCTTGAATAATGTATTTTTTATAAGATACCTTTAAAATGAAAAATAACTGATTTTAGTTTGAAAATAAACTCATATAAAAATAATGTTTTCCAGTATTTTTAAATTTAAGTAAAAATCATTCAATTTAAAAAAACATTTTGTTTCCATCATATATCCAAAATATTTTTCAGTATTCATAAACATTTCCAAATTAGATAAAGTAAACAAAAATTTAAACATGGATTTTATAAAGGAGGAAACGAGAATGAAGAAACTGAAATGGAAATCACATCAAAAGCACCATGGTAAAACCATATGGATGATCCCAACATCCACTGTATACCCATGGTTAGCACCACCTCAAAAAATCATCAAATCAATATATCATGTTAGAAGTGAGAACCATGGAAAGATGCAATATGTAACTAGAATAAATGGTAAATAGAAAACTTGTACCTTGGTGATCAATAATCTTACGAATCAACTACCAACAACTTTCTCATGCACGATCCACTATAGGGGAATGTGTTCTAAGGTCTCCTGGACTTCAATCATAAGCCAATATAAATAGGGTTCCCTTGCATTATCCACTAAATGGTATCACATCCCCAGGTCTAGTTTTCATCAATCATATCACATTTTTAGTTAGTATTGCAGCATCAATCATGCAACATGAATTTGGGACTATCCAATGTAGAGTCAATTAGCGTACTAGATATAGTCCACCCACTTAAGTACCCATGTTTCCCATGGGTTCTACATAAAATGGTGGTGAGTTTTTATATTATTAACCCATATGAACATATCATTTTATTTACCCATAATCCCATTAAACCTCTAAATATCGATTTCCCTCCTTGATAGCATCCCACTTTTAAGTCACACAACTATTCAAAAGCCTCTTCACAAGGAATATATAAATAACATATTAAAAATAACATCACATTTTTATGTCATATAATAATTCCATTAGAGGGGTTTTCCACTTCCACAAATCATTCCCAATGTTCTATCATGACCTCATTACTATAAAAGTAATACATTTATTTTAGAAAACATAATCAATCAATAATTTTAAGATACGAAAAAATTAAAATATTGATTAAACAACCAAGAAACTACGAAATCATAAATAAAAGGATGAAACCATGATTAAAATGAAGAAAATATTTTATGAAAGTGAAATCTTTATTTAAGCATGAATTCACACAGAAACCTATGCAGTTTCAAACAAACCAAAACATAAAATTTCCCCATTTTTAAAAAATCACATATAAACCCATCTTCATTCATGTATAATTGAAAAACATTTTTTCACACACAAAACATCATTCGAAATTCCCATCTCACAATGAATCCCATTTAGGAAGCCACATTGGAGCCCTTTGGAAACTCCAACATGTCATTACACTTAAAAAAATTGGCTGAAAGGCCAAACATATTTTGACATTTCAAATTCACCTAATATAATTTATTTAGAAAACCAGTCAAGCACTCAAGAAGCCTAGAGTTTCAAAACCCACACAAAGAACATTGTTTTATTAAAAGAAACCCATAATGCAATATAAGAAATGTACTAAAAACATTAAATAAACCAATTATGTTCAAAATTATATTTTTCTACAATTTATAATCATTAAAATGTAATGAAAATACCCATGATATTATTGTATTAGTTTAATGGATCAGAAAAAGGTAACCTACCTCATAGACAATGTATGCTGCTAAATATGATGATAACTCAAACTATCCATTTACTAGTTTCATGCATACACACCATCGCTTATATGCAGGGAAACCTAGCTCATATGTACATATTTTCCTATCCAAATATACACAAGGGGATCCTAACATATATTCCTATATGTGAAGATACCTCCATAAACTTACAATAATATGATTTTTCATATATATATATATAATCACACCAAGACACAATATATATATTCATCCTTTCATGGGTGAATATATATTAATAGGGAAATTAAAATATCTATACCTACTTATGAATAAGTCTATTTTAAAAATATCATACAACAACCATTACAATGAGAACCATTACACTAATGAAAAAAATAAATAAAACTCAATAAAATTACCAAATAGGACCAAAAAAATATGAAACAAAACATGTGGGTTGGTGAAACAATCCTCATACCGTGATATGAGATCTAATACAAACCAAACCGTTTTTCCCAGAAGATGATGAAACATACATGATCCCGACTCGAGAGACCTCCCACATGCACTAAAAATGATTCAAAACCCCAAATTTTATATCATACATTAACCTAGTGTTCATTCAAACAAGAGGAAGTGATGATGATAAGAATAGTCAGCCAGAAATGAGAAAGAAGAGGGAGATGGGGGATTATGATTGATATTCAACCAAGAAAATATGGGAAAATCTTGTAGAAATTTTAACAAAGTGGGAGATCTATGGAGGGGATGGGGATATTTGAGAATGGTGTAGGGAAATTGTGTGATTATAGTTTGGATAAATAGTGTTAAAAGGAATGAATGAAATAAGGAGAAAAATAAAAAAAATAAAAAAAATTATAAAAACTGGTTGTTCTGCATGGTCTATGCAGAATTTTCCAAAATGTGTTCCAATCGTGATTTCTCTACTAGAAAATCATATAGATCCACATTATCACTCATGATTGAGCTACAAAGTTGAAAATTGTGGTCGAACTGCACTGAATGAAACTATCTTAATGACAATCATTCACTCATGGTCACTACATGGATACACCTAACCATGCACAACCTATGAACATGACCCCTATTCAATTAAAATATTGAATATTTTACCCAAACTAGCCCAAAATAAAAAATAGGGCTGAATATTAAGTAAGTAAATAAGATAATTAATATTGGAAGGTTGGGGTGTGACACGACCTTAAATCCCTCTTTCATGAATTTCTCACCCATTTGAACCCCTTAAGCTTGGGTTGTGAACAAATAGTAACCTCATCTTCCATGGGCTATTATCTTATGATTCATATGTATTTGAAGTATTGTTTTTTTTTTGATCGATTCTACAAGTAGATATTCAAATTATTTTCCTTCCCTTTTTTAGAAGAGGCCGTGTTTGTGGTTTACTCTCCTTTGGAAGATATTTACCCATTTTTCTGAGGTGTTATTCTCAATGGTGTTTAAGACCATTTAGGTTTGTATCAATGTTTTATTTAGGATGAGTGTTTGTCTATTAATATATGGTATATTTTTTAAAAAAATTACCATAGTATTATTGTTATATAAGTGTTCGTAGTGTGCCAATGTACTATATTATTGAGTTTTAATTTATGTGTCTAAAAATTGTGATTTGGGTCTGATATTGAGGTGTGAGACACTCCAAAGACCCAATTGGGTACATTGATTATGTGAGACTAAACCTAGGGCTACCCTTGGGGAATGCCAAACCCATGAAAATGGTGAAATTAGTTGGTAAATGTTGAGATTGGAAAATTATATAAAAGGATGGGTTTAAATTTTTATTTTGGAATGCATGATTTGTTAATAGGATAACTAATATACATACATGTTGGTGTTGTATGTTCCCAAGGGATTTTTAAAATGGATTAAATTATGGGTTTTTGTTTTACAGAATAATGGTTTTTAATTAATGAATTTATGTTTTTAATGAGAATAGTTTTTTGTAAATAGTTGTTGACAACAAAATGATTTGAAAGTGGGTTCATATTCTTAGATTTAAAATTACTTTATGAAATGGGGGTGTGGTGTCTTTATTGTGAAAAATACTTAGGATTGTTTCATAGTGGAAATTAAATCCTAGGTGTATGATTCATTTTGTATTCAAAGAGGAAGGCTCGTGTTTTAAAGCATGTCTACAAGATTATTTTAAATGAATAATTTTTTTATGTTATTATTAAATTTTGAAATTTAATTGATGTTAATTTTTTTCTATTTTATTATATGGATTATAGAGGTATTTGGTATATTGTGAATGTAATGATTGAGTTATTTTTTGTAATTGGTATATTGTGAAAAATGAGTTATGACATGTAAATTGTAAATATATAAAATGGTTAAAGAATATTGTGAACATGGTTTGGGGGTATGTGGGGTATTGTACATGAGGCTCTACACACACATGTCGAGTTAGAGTGAGGCACTAAACCTTACCCCTATAATGATTTTGTTAGGGATTTGGAATGAGAATATATGGTCCTAATGAATGCATGTGAAATGAATATCTAGACTATGATTCCATGGTATTGTTATATATTGTTGAGTTGGGATGTCGGACTGAGGCTCTATAACTCCAAACATACAGACATGGCATGGCATGGGATGTTATATAGAGCATCTATGCTTACTAAATGTATATAAATGGATCATTTATCGAACCAAGGCTCTTCGATATGTTTAAAAAAAATTGTATAGGGAATTATCTGTTGTGATTAAAATTATGTAACCCATTATGTGATATTATTGGCTCCAGATGTGGCCAAAGATGGTTTAGATGGTTTGTTAACCCTACAGAATTTAATGTATAAAATTGTTATTTTATAATTTCTTAAATGTGATATATATTTTATTTTTTGACTTGATTATTTTTTCCACTTTATTTATCTACACACACTGTTGTATTGACATGTTATTTATTTTGACATCATTGGTGGTGGCCTACTAAGTTTTACTCACACCCTACCTAGGCCGCCATGGAACATGGGTACCAGAACAAACACTACTTATTTTTTAGTATCGGTTTATGAAAAGGTCCTAGTGTTTGGTTTAAGCATGTCCCAGTGGGTTGGAGAATGGTAGGTCATGGCCAGTTTGGGGAATGGGTCCACATTCAGGATCTTTTGGTATTTTATTGGAATTTATTTTTATGAATTCATGACATGTACTGTATTCACCATATTGTAATAGTATGTGTATTTGGTTATTTATTGGATTTAACTATTTTTTATCCATTTATGGTTTAGATTGGTTTATTTAATTGTTTATTTCTTTTCCTACTCTGTTATTACTATGATTAGAAGGAATAGGCTCCCCACTGTATCTCTATAAAACCACGCTACTAGTCGGTAGCCTCTAGCGTATGAGGAGTTATTCTTGATTTCATGTGGAATGTTGGATTGGTACACAAATTATAGTGGCTACCAAGTCAGATACATTATAAGAGGTTATGGAAATATAAAATATGCAGAAGAACCAGAACATTCACAACAATGAATGAATGGTAAAACACTACTTTTAACACCATAAACAATGAAAATAATTAAACATTATTATCAAATGGGCTATAAAATGATAGAATAAGAAAATATACGATATTATAAAAATGTTAATGTTTAATTAATAAATTAATAAATTGTATAACCATATAAAACACGAGGTTAAATCCTATTAAACTAAAGGAATCAATGAGTTAATGAATTTAGTATAAATTTACATTCAATTATGGTTTATTTTTATTATACATAAATTCAATTTTTTATGGTGTATATATTTCCAATATGAAATGTGATGTCATGATTAAAAAATAATTAATGTTATTTTATGAATCACTTTAAATAATTTCATCCCAGAAGATTTGACATATAAATAATGATGTGGTAAAAGTTGTTGTACAATAAAAAATTCTTTTGGGATTATCAACATTCTATTTTAATAAATAAATTTATTCTTATCATATTTTATTAGAAATTGCATTTCTATTAAATGTGAATATTCTATCATAATGGATATTATTTTTGATAAACAATATAACAATTTTATATATTGTTTTTACTTTGAATTTTACTTCATTAAATGTGAAAATACTGATAAATTTATATCAAATACTCAATACGATGATTTGAGGATAAGGATTATTAATTCATGATTTATGTATATAATTCGACATGTGAGGAATTATTTGGACCTAAAATAATAAGTGGGGACCTATATAATATTTCCCCTAGATGCATCGATGGGTCTCATGGGAAAAATAAGTTGGAGAAGTTAAATGGGTTTCTACTAGTAGTATAAATGGTCTTGTGAAAGGGATTGACAATAGATGTATTATAATGCATGGAATTGTGGCATCCAATAATTAAACAATGAATTTATTGATAATTTAGTTATTATTAATATCTATGATATTTTAATAAGGATATTATATTGGGATGCATTTAAATCTCAGATTATTAGTTAAATGGCATGTGTGTTCAACTATTTAACATTCCATATTCATTACTCATTAATGAATCAGGATATCTCTAACTATATTGTGCCTTTTCTGAGCATTTTTGCCCGTCCTTAGTTTTTTAATATCCCTATGATATGAAGAAGATATAATTGGATGAGTTTTCAAGGATTTATGTCATTTTTTTATGTATTATGTTTTAATTTCTATTACCAATATAAAATTCATATAATGAATATATCATGTTCTTCAAAAATAATAAACTAATCTGTCCTTATTGATTTGAATCTTTGTATCTATACCAATGTAATAAGATAAAGCACTTTATATGAGTTATTAGGCTTGGGGTAGTTACATAAAAGGGTATATTTAATGAATATGTATCATATTAAGATATATTAAGGATTCTATAAAGGAAAGTTTTTTACATTATTTTATTCCATCCATCAAAATTAAAAATGGTGTTCATGTGTACATACGACCTGCCATCTCTATTAATAATGTAATTTATTATTCTATCTCAACATTTTATGGAAGATTTTAAATATGAATATAATTAATACATATGAAATTTATATCATAAATAACATTATGATGATGTTGCAGTAATGATCAATTTACATGGACCATAACTATAGGAAAAAATTCTCATGAAAAACAAAACAATTCGACGTGAAAATGACAATTTTAATTTTTAATTATTAATAAATGGGAATTAAAATGATGTAAGAGGATTATATGTGATATTATTAGTATGTTCATGAATATAGTGTAGAATTATAATAAATTTAAATTTGTTATTTTTTCTATTAAATATCATGCTACGAAATTCAAAGTCAACGAATGTGATTAATGCTTTTTTCACATTTTAATCGGAATTGTTTATGCGGGAATTTCCATTGAAGTAAATAATCTGAAACTTTTCTAAAAATCAATTTCATTATATTGTAATATTTATTTTCTGTAGAATACATTTTCCTTTCATTCTTCTCAATTTATGTACTTACAAGACCAAAATAATATTTTAAGTAAAATTATTGTTATTTCAAAATTTAGTTGAAAATCACATTTCTTCCATAAAAATGTTTTCAAAAATTTAAAAAAAAAAATTTCATCATATTATATGATTTTTATTTTAATTTTTCTAATGCATTAATTTTTACACAATAGTTTAAAATTATTATTCATTTCTATTTTCTGAATGAGGTAGTTTTTACTTTTATCGAACAATGTGAAAGAAATATTTTCTTAACATGCACAACATGAATCGAATTTCCCTCCATAATGACTTACAATGACTTGATGATTCCTTTACATATTACCAAGGTTATTTTTAATGAATTTTTTTGAACAATATTTGTGAAATTTTTTTATTTTAATTTGTGAATTAAAAATGGAATGGGTATTTTCCCCATAAAAATATTATAAAGAACTTTTAATATATGTTCTCATCTCTGATAAAATATTTCGATGTTATAAAGGATTTAATAAATTATGATCCAATGTTAAAATACTTGTTCTTTATATAGATGTTTTATAATTATATTTATAAAATATCAATGATACTCATTTTATTTTCCATGGATATTGTTTTTATGAATCTATTTATGATCATGTAGAATACATTTGAATAGTTTTCTGATTATTTTATAGGTGAGAACATAATTATATAGCCCTCCAATTTATTGGATAAATAATAATATTTTATGATCTCAAAGGGAACGTCGTAATTTATCCCAATATTGAAAAAATAGGGTACATAAGAGGTTATTATAATACAGAAGGTTGGTACATGTGAGGTTATACCAAGTCGAATGCATATACACATGAAGTTAGACTATCATTTTATGATTTCCTTGGTGGGTATCCTTTACATAATATATTTATGTTTGTGATTATTCCACGCTATATTCCACTCTTTTATGACAAGATCTTATACCAATGGCATGTTCTCATGAATCATGTTCTTTGATTTTTTTATGATTAATTTCTTATGCACTACCAATATTTATTCCATGACTCATGTTTATGATCAAAAAATGGATGTGTATAGTATTTTAATATTAAGATCATATTCCAATAACAATTATGCTAATTTTTATTTTAAATATTAATTAATATTTCTTTTCTTATACCCTTACTGAGAATACAATCTCACATATTATAATTTTTTCTATCCCCTGGATGTGAGAAAATGTTTTAAATATGAGTTGTTTAAAAAAATTTCTAGTTATGAATAACTATGGTGGAGATGGTGTAGATTTTTTATGAACCAATTTTTTATGTATCAATGATTCAGAAGACACTAAAGTTATATGCTTATGAAATGGATCATCATTTTTTACAACCAATATTCATCTAATAAGATGTAATATTTATGTAAGAAAAGTATGAATTTCTATATCCCAACATAACATTATATAAAAAAATTAAAATACTTTATTTTTGTCAAAATAATCTAAACATGAAATAGTGAAAGTTGTTTAACAAGAAAAGGAAATTTATAAACATGCAAGTGAAAAGATAGAATAATAAAGAATAAAACATTTAATGGTTTTTTCTCCCCAGAATATTATAATTAGACTATATAAACCAAATAGTAAAATAAAAATAAAAATGATACACATATTGGATTAAAACGGTTTTGTCAACTTGGAATTCACCTATTTGACTATATTTAATTATTAAGAATCAACCAAATGGATTTACATTGATGTCTTGAAATATTGTTGTAGGATTTATTTTTCTAGAATATATTTCATGTAATTATATTACAGGTATTTTTAAATATTTTAATATTAATAAAACATCTTATTACATATTTTTTATTGTACTATATAACTATATTGTAAAAATTTCATAGGTTATTATTCACATTGATAAGGTTATAGATGTTTCATGGTATGATGAATACTTTAAGTTCCATGAAAATATTCTTAAATAATGTTTTTTAGTTGTATAATGTGTATTGATATGAAACATATTATGTAGACTATCAAGTGTGAGTACTCATATGCAGATGAGTCTTCTTCTCAATACATTCACATATGATAATATACATGATAAGAGATTATAAGAATAAGACCCAATTATTGTAATTACATATTTTTTTTCTTCCATTAGATATTATTATATTCGAGTGTGTGTAATGGTCATTAAAATTTAAGATAAATTATTAATTCATGTGATGAATCGTGCACTAATATACAATTCATACAAGTTTATGATATAGTTCGTGGTGATGTTGGACACATTGGGTGCTCCATGAGTGACCTGTCAAAGAATGAATATTTCAAGGAAGGATTTGTCTCTTCTATATTTTATTGAAAATTATATACCAGACCCTTGATTGGAAAAGAAGATTCACTATATATTCTGTGTCCATTTTATAATCACATTTTATTAGAGATATTCAAAGGAATATCAATCAATCATATAGTTTGATGAAACACATGTGAACCTTTCATGTTTAGATATTGAAATGTATTGATTATATTTAACAGTGATCGTTCATTTTCTAATGTTTACATTGGGACATTATGTTATCTCTCTTGGTTTCCTTGACCTTTTGATAGAAAATAATTGAGGACATTAGTCAAGCCCACCAATGGCCAAGGGGAACGAATCATAGATGGCCACACAATATGTTTTTTTTATGATGATAAAATTATATTTGAATTTGTTTATTGAAATAAATAATATTACCAAGACCGATGAATATTTTTTTCCTTGTTTTATTTCTCTTTAATATTCTAAAATAATGAAATAAATATTCATTCATTAATAAATAATTTATTTTATTATGTTAATACTTATTAAATGTTTATTCCTTTGATTTTGAATGAAATATTTATATTATTTATTGATGAATAATGTACATAATTAAATATTTATTCATGTATTAAATATATTCCAAGGAGTTTTAACAGACTAACATCATGTTTGTTGATGAATATTTATTTGAAATATGGTAAATAATAATTATCATTATACAAGGTAGAATAGACCATAATATAATAATGATATTATTATTATTATTATTTTGTTGATTTTGGTAAGAGAATGATTATTAAATAATTTAAGGGATAATACACAATTAAATTCAACTTTAACCTAATAAATATCTTTATAAATAGAATGTTATGTTTATCATATAGGGTTATTGAATATTTGAGAATGTTTTTGCACAACATAATTATATATCCATACCTCATCATCTTTTTTAAATAAAAAAGAAGATATATTGAGATTCCCATAAGCATGGAACGACTAGAAGAGATAAACACATAAAATACAAGATGATTGATTTTTCATGCTATCACACAGACATAAATTGACATCGATTAGAGATCATAGGTGCACAAGTGGATCATTCCTAGAGGGATTCAACACTTGGATCCTCTATAACACAATAAAGGTATTTCTAGATGGGTTTTTGTATGACCAAAATCATCATTGAAAATGATCCTTAAAAATTATCCCATTAATTTAATCAAAAATAATGTAATTATAAATTTAATTTTCAATGATCCTCACCGTTTTTTAGCCACCAAAATCAATATTCGATGGAAATATTTCATAGCTGACAGATTTCATGCCATGTAAACTACTTCAAATTATCCATTAAATCAAAATACACTTCTATGATTATCACCCACCATGGAGATTACATTGTTCCAAGAACCAATCAGAGTCCTATAGAATCTCAAGTTACTTTTCGAACCCATTTAATTTTAGATATGTTAATGATAACAACAAATGAATCTAGAATTTTTTTAAACTTATCATAAATTCAATCCCCCATATTTGATATGTTTTTAAAAATATAATCATGATTAACACTAAAAATATGATTAATTATAAAGAATTAGTCATTAGCATAATGTATTAATATACCCTAGTGAAATCATTTAAAAGAAAAAATTATTTTATTTTTATAATTAAGAACAAAATTATTTTATATATAGCATAATCATTTCCTCTTTTCCGCCAATTCCAATTATTTATTTTTCTATTTTTTTATTTCCATGTATTTTATTTAAATAAATATATACTTTCATAAACGTACTAGAAACTTTTTTTAATGAGTACAATTTACATAAAAATAATAAATCAATTTTTTCATCAAAAAAAGAAACCATTTTACTAAAATTAGAACTCAAATGTTGGATTTTTTTAGATATAATTTATTTTTCAATAAAACATCACCATATAATTTATTTAATTATTTATGTTTTTAAGAATAATTATATTGAATAATAAAACAATAATCATTTAGTTCATTAAAGTATAGATTTTTAGAAATATATTTTCTAGAAAAAGAAAAGATTTTACTTCCTCACTATGTTTGATAAAAGATAAATTCATCTTTTTATTTTCATACCTAGAATCAATGTTGGATATAGATTCATATCCTAAATCATTAGAATCACTCCATGTATACTTTTTGAATTTATACACATTTCTTATATAATTAAATTTAGTTTGAGCTTTCAGTTGAGGGTTGTCCAATCCAAAATGACCATTTCTTATTATAGTCGTAGTACATAACTTCATTCTTCACATTTCATTAAATTTTAATTTTTTTGTAAATGTGTATATGTTTCCCTTAATAATTGGATATGTTATCAAATAGAACAAACTACTAAAACTAAAATGTTATTCTTTTGAATCTTTAAAGTTGCATTCTCCTTTTGAAAAAGAAATTAGATCTTCAATCTTATTATTCATCCCAACATCATATTTTATTAATGATACAATAAATTAATTCATCTATAAGTCTTTAAGATCATTGAATTGATGAATATCCAGGAAAATTCAATTCTAATTTTATGGTAAACCCCCAAGTACACTGAAATTATGATACTACTCTATAATAGGTGTTCCTAAATCTTGGGAAACCTTCCATTAATATAAGAAATAATTAAATCCTCATCTATTATATCATTATATATTATATTTATGACACTTTTTTACCTTCATAAGATAAAATAATTTTCCTCTACATCTCAGAAGAAGTATAAATTTTAGAAACTATGTTAAAATAATTTAAACGAAAGAAGCATATAATTTCATTCATAGCTCAAGATTTTTAATCAAACTCATCTCCTTGAGTATCATTATATGTCTCAGTTCCACTTTTAGAAATATTATATGGACTTTATATTTCATATATATTTTTAGACTAATATTTTTTAAATAAATTATCATATAATCTTTTTAACAACCATAATTATCACAATTAAAATAAAGAGCATAGATTATAGATACACCTTATTTAAAATCGCTAATTAAAATAAAAATTCATATGGATCATTAAATAAAGCTTATTATGGCTTAAATAATATCCAAAATATCCCATTTACAAAAAGTAAGATTAATAATTCAAAAATTTATATGAAATAGAACTTTTTCTATTACTTTTTATTTTCCCATAGAAGAGTACAGGAGGACATAAGAGGTGACCAGTGAATTGAGTGTAGTAAAAACACATCAAAATTTAATTACAACTCATGATTTCTATAATATGTGTGTTTCGGTTCGGCCTCGAAACGCCCAATGGTTCCGTATCTGATGACACCTGGAACTACTTTTCAAAGTGAGGCATTCACCGGATGGTCTGACCAGTGATGCTTAAGAACTAACAGTGGTCAAGATGATGGGAAGTCGGGCTCATCACACCCTATTGGGGGGAATTATTGCATGTTCCGGGACTCTCTTATAGATTTAAGACGTATTAATATGTTCAAGAATCTTTGGTTTATAACCAAGTATAGTATCCACATATTTCTTCTGGTTGGAAATGGTCAGCTGAATGCATGGGTACGGAATCATTTAGGCCGGAGTTTTACCATCCCTCTTTGTATTAATGACCCCATGGAGTCGGGACTCTTTGAGGCGGCACTAGGATTGGTGCGGTGAACCGATGTGAAGATTGTCGGATCGACCAGTTGTTGGGATTGAACCTCATGGAGGCTTCCTACATACCATGCCTAAGAGACAAGGATCATAGTCCATGTAGTTCGTAACGTCTTGGGACTTACGCTGTGAGGCATCCCTAAGTGATGGATTGGGGCTTACACTCTGAGGAGGCCCAAGGTGTGGATGATGGCTTGAACCTCAGGGAGGCTTCCTATGTACCCTAACTAAGAGAATAGGATCAAAGTCCACGTAGTTCGTAATTGCTTGGGACATACGCCGTGAGGTAGCCCAGAGTGATGGATTGGGGCATACACTCTGAGGAGGCCCAAGGTGTGGATGATGGGATTCAACCTCATGGAGGCTTCCAACATACCATACCTAAGAGACAAGGATCAAAGTCCACTTAGTTCATAATGGATTGGGACTTACGCCCTGAGGAAGCCTAGAGTGATGGGTTGAGGGTTAAAATCTGAGGAGGCCCAAGGTGTGGAAGATGGGCTTGAACCTCAGGGAGGCTTCCTATGTACCCGACCTAAGAGACAAGGATCATAGTCTACATAGTTTGTAATGTCTTGGGACTTACACTCTGATGCAGCCCAGAGTGATGGATTGGGGCTTACACTCTGAGGAGGCCCAAGTTGTGGATGATGGGCTTCAACCTCAAGGAGGCTTCCTACGTACCCTGCCTAAGAGACAAGGATCAATGTACATGTAAATTATAATGGCTTTAGACATACGCTCTGAGGCAGCCCATAAGAGGTGGTCATTTTCAATGCTTACTCTAATCCCACGTGAGTTATGCTCGGTGTGAGAAAAAAGAGGCATTAGGGACCAGACGATCACTTCTTGAACGGTGCGTCCGTGAGAGGTGGAGTGGGACTTACGCTTGAGTGCGTCCCATAAAGTCAGGGATTACTCCAGGATGGACGCTCGTGGTGACAAAGCGCAGTGGGAGAGGGAAAGAGGGGCTTCTATTCCCTTCACCTCTCTTGTTCCCCGGGGAAGTACCGATGTGCATGGGGACGGCTGCCTTCAGATGGGTATGCTGCCCCCTCTCTGGGGAGGGGAGAAGTGATCGACTACTGAAGCATGAATTTCATCATCCTGTCGAGTAGGGGCATGAAGGGGGCTCTCGGGCTTAGACCTCTCATTACCGTGGGAATGTGAACCAAGGCATGCTTTGAGAATCTACCCAATGGTCGGGGCAACCCCTTTTCCCCTTTTTACCGTGGGTGTGTGAACTCAAAACGGCACGCTGATGCGCCTGAGCGTTACACAACACGGATCTAGTGGCTCTGGTGGAGGCCTCATCTCGGGGCCGATGAATACGCCAATGAGGTGGTTGCGAAGGATCATTCCGGATTGGAATTGGATGGATTTTATCAAGCTCGGGGAATGGGATCTCTGAATGTTTTGGCAGGACACACAGGGGTATGGGTGGTGGATCCCATCGCATAGGGAAATGCTACGTGGCCGGAGAGGCCATCCACGAGCCAGGGTGGCCCGCGGAGTGGTTGGTAGTCCGTGAACCAAGAGGGTTCGTGGAATGATTGGTCGTCCGTGAACCAGGAGGGTCCGCGGACTGATTGGTCGTCCGCGAACTGGGAGGGTCCATGGACTGATTGGCATCCCACGAACCAAGAGGGTTTACGGCTTCGGGTTCAGTCCACGTACAAGGTTGGTACGTGGAGGGTTCCACGCGAGCAGTGGCGGCCAATGGCGGTGCCGACCGAAGGCTCTTTGGTCGGGGATTTTCCCACATAGGAGGTTGCTACGCAGTGTGGCAGATCGGAAAATAGGCATAAACTCCCTGGTCCATGGGGAGTACATCCACAGAGGGACCCTGGTTTGCGGTTTTATCTTTTTTGTTATTTTATGTTCGTGTTCACCAAGTTATTATGCTTTTTTGGTTCCTTATTAGTTTTTTCCGAGGTTCATACCTACTCTGGTTCGTGAACTAGAACTTCTGAAATCCTAAGCCTTCCTTCAAAATCCTTCCACCCGAATCTGACCGATCTCCCCTCCATTCTTTCTTCTCCTCTTCTTTTACAATATCCTTTTATAGAGTAGGGAAAAGGATATATCTATGGTAATGTTGAACCTTTTGCAGAAGCCCATGACCAACAACCCGGATCACATATGAATTGGTCACTCCGCAATTCGTGGGTCATTAAACAATCATCCTCCGCGAAGCAAACTCAGGGAGTGCCTCGCAGCCACGGATGGTTCCGCCTCCATTTCGCGAATGAAAACAGATGTGGTTTGGGCTGGTTGACACGGATCACAGCTGGGGCGGTCAGGAATGGTGAACCAGGTTGGCCCTTGTCCCGCCTCGTGACCGCAGAGGATCTCCACCTCCATCTCGCGAATGACGATGGTCCACGGAGGAGGGACGCTTCACGGAATCAGTCGTGCATCGCTAAAATTAAACATTTCTGCATACCAGTTTGTCCTTCACCATCATTGAGTATTCTCCACATTTTACCTATCCTTTTGAGGGGAAATTGGGTAGAATCTCCCTTGATTTAATGGGGATCATCATTCTCCTATGCCGATTTTTTTCAGGACCCTTCAAATTCCCCCAATCGGAATAGGGTCCGATCAGAATGAAGTGGAGGCTATTTTGATGCAGAGTGGTCCTGAAACTCGGGTAGTTCGCAGTATAGAGGTGGACCTGGTATGGGAACACTCCTTTATATAAGGATGGACCTTAATTTTTAATCTACTTGATTCTTCGTGAATATCAGCGCTCCCTCACTTTTCTGCATCCACATGCTTGTTCCTACACGAAACGATTCAACAAAGAACCGACTACTTCTTCCATGAACCATTTATTGTTCGCACAGTTCTTCATTCACAGACTAATTTCCCAGCTACGAACTAACACTTTTAATTAATTAAAAATTATGTCATGATGGGCCACGTAAGAACTCGCTTCACTGTTTTGGTGCTCCTCACTTTCGATGCTCTGCGGTTTCGATGCTCCGCAGACTAAAATATTCTGAACTTTAAAAATTTCTATGTCTTCCAAAAATAACCACTTAAATTCGGATTCAAATTCCACAGAGAAACCTGGTCTATGGATTTCTGGTCAACTCTCCACAGGCCAGAGTATCGCGTAGGGTTGGTTCGTGGGGGTTGTAATCGCAAACCAACTTTTGTGGTGTAAAGACCTGGAAATTTCAAGGAAAATTGTTTCTTAATTTTCTTTGGAATTTTACAAGAACGCAGTTTTTGACGGCGCCTGATTCCGAGGCCCGGTGTGCCCGGAATTAATTTCCGAATTTTGGCTCGGGTACATTGAGTGAATGAGCGAGCGGGAATTTCTATCTTTTGAACCGGTGCTCGAAATTGAAATCCGATGACACCGATGAACTCGCAACACAGGTAATCGCTTAAGGGAACCTTTACCATAGTTGCGTTTGTGTGGGAGAAGAATTTAATTAATGGGGTTTAATTAAAAAGTAAATAAAATCGTTAAAACAATTTTATTAATTTTTCATGGTGGTTAGTTTCTCCCATGGGAAGTTGGTGGTGGGGCCCACATCTACCCAACTTCCCATGTGTGGATAATTAAAAAGGGTGGGAGACTCACGAACCCCCCACCTTTTCAATTTTTTCCCCTAACTCCCTAACACCTCATAACCCCTCATATTCCTAACTCCCCATTAACTCACCTTCTTTATTATTTGACAACTTGTTGTAATTAATTTGGTGAGTTACATGTAAGTTTTTGAAATTCAAACAATTGAATTTCAAATGCTTTGTTGTGTTAATAAAATATGTTTAGAACATATTTCTTTAGGGGTTGGTGTTGGGTTGTTTGAGAGATTTTTGGAGAGAATGGTAAAGAACACCTTCTTCCTCGACAAAGAACGCGAAGAACACTATTCTTCAACGAAGAACTTCTCCTCCGAAGAACACGGTTCTTCCACGACGTCGTATCCACGACGCGACGTTCTTCTTACGCGTCGTCTCTTCCGTGACGGTTTTCCGCGACGAAATCACCGTCAATGACTTCGAATCCCCGCTTCGCGATGTCGATGTTCTTTCCCCGCGACGCTCGACCTCCGCGACGCTCGTCTTCTGTGGGTCGTTGACGAACATCATTCCTGAATCGAGGTAGGTGATTATTGTTATTTTATTTAATTAATTACGTTCATGATTCTAGTTTATCGATCTTCATGGATTTTTTCTACTAGATGTTATCGTTTAACAAGAGGGGGGTCGGACCACAGAAACACAGCCGAAACCCCACTCCTATGTTCATGGTTGATTCTTGTGGATAGAACGGAATGGTGTGGTGTCATCGCACCACGCGTGAATCACACAACAAGTATTACGCGACGCCATCGCACCGCACCGTGAAAAGAAAGAACAAGGACGCGACGCCGTCGTGCCGCGTCGGAGAAACCGAAGACATCCGCGGACGGAGTCGGGCCACAGCGAAGGGGCGCGGCGCCAGCACGCCGCGCCGGAGAACCAGGAAGACGGCTCGTTTCATTTTGACATGCGGATTGATGGGCGATGATGAAGCAAGCCGTTTGGGCGTTTGAATCCCTCCGTAGTGAAAGTGGGGTCTCGGGGGGAACATAGGCGAAGACGGCTGGAGGAACGAACCACCGGAGCGCGTCCGGTGGTCCCAGAAGGCGGCGGCGGCGGCGCTCCACCGGAAGGGAGGCAGCCGGCGGTTCGCTGCCGGCCCCAATTAGCGGCGAAGGGTGGGGGAGCCGCGCACCCCGCCCGCGGTGTCCGCTGGGCCGTGCGTGCCGAGCCGCGGCCGGCCGGTCGGGCAGGACTGAGCCGGACCGAGCCGGGTCTGGCAGGGCCCAGCCGGGTCAGACCCGGGTCGGGTCGACCCAGTTCGACCGACCCGGGGGGGGGGGGGGGGGGTCGGCCCGGGTCGGCCCGGGCCCAGACCCCCGTTTTCAGAGAACATTCGGTCAAATGCACGTAACATGGGCTACGAGCCTCCAAAAGACTCGCCGTCAGTGGAAACACGATTCTTGGATTGAGACGGTCATTTCGGTATATCGCACTCAAGGTTTCGGATTACTTTGAGTTCAGCCGGGTTGGTTCAGATACGAAACCAACCGGGCCCTCAGAGCGGAAACACATATATCTTGAGCTCCGGACGTCCGATTGAAATGGCGTCGACTTTTATGGTTTCTCTAAGTGAGACGGATCTTTTGGCTTACCCTGCATGAGGTTTGGATGTCGCCGGAGTGTGGTCGGTTTGGTTCGCTCACGAAACCAACTGTGACCCTGGAACGAGAAAGCCAATAACTCATAGACCGGGCGTCTGATTGATGCGCCGTCTGTTTGATTGAATTCCTATTCATGAGACGGAACATTTGGAATACTTCTCCTGAGTTTTGGATATAGTTGGATAGTGGCCGGGTTGGATCGCACCTGAAATCCAACCGGGCCCCTGGAATAGAAAAGCTGGTATCTTTCAGACAGGACGTCCGTTTGACGAACCGTCAGCGGCGTTGTTGATCACATTGAGAAACATTCCCTATGAGTATACCCTATGAGAGTTCGGGGTACAGTTGAGATATGGCCGGGTTGGTTCGCCCACGAAACCAACCGTGCCCCTGGGACGAAAGGGCTAGTAACTCACAGACCGGGCGTCCGATTGACGCGCCATCTGTTGCGTTGAGACCCCTATGACGAGGCTGTCCTTTGGGATACTTCTTCATGGGACTTTGAGATACTTGGAGTATCTACCTGTAGCTCATGGAGCAGACCCTCCCAGAGACGAGCATGCGGTGTACGGAGACCGTGTAGCTGGCTGAGACCTGACGACTGCTTGACCGACTCGACTTGGAGTGAGTCAACTAGCCCAGTGGACGGAGCACTACTTTCTGAGGTGCAGACCCATGGCGGATGGAGCACTACCTGTGTGACAGTGCAGACCCGCGGTACTCGTCCGGAGAGTACCTCAACAGGCAACTAGGGGGTGTGCACTACTGTGTTTGGGTGACATACATTGGCGGGAAGCACTACTGTGTCTGGGTGGCTGACCCGCAGTACTCGACAGAAGGATTACCTCAGTAGTATTAGGTTGGTGAGTAGTACCTCGGAGTCGTGACAGGACCACTGTACACTCCCGAGACGGGGCTCTTCAGTAGTTACGGTTTCGATAATGAAAATCCTGGTTTGAGCTGAGACTTATGACCTTTGTGTTTGCTGCATGATTGAGATGGTTCACTTGATAAATTAGGTATATGTATGGGCATATGCCTGGATAGTGGTTATCTGTTGATTTCATGATCCTTGTGTTTCCTCATGATTGAGATGGGTTACATGATAACATAGGTATATGTATGGGCATATACCTAAGTAGAGGTTATCTGTTGAGATCTTCTTTATGGTTATCCTTGTTGGTTTTAGTGAGACAGTGAGGGTCTCGGGGTCCCTAATGGGTATCGTTATACTCACCCCTGCACGGGCTATGCCCGCAGCTCGTTGTGTTGGTTGCAGACGACGGGCAGTGCTGACGAAGGCCGAGTGTTCGAGGATGGGACGGTACCCGGAGGTGGACTACAAGACGAGTCAGTATCCGGATGTGGACTTCACATCGAGACGACACTCAGAGGAGGTTAATGGGCGAGGGCGTTGTAGAGGCTATCGGTACCAACCCTTCAGGTAGGATCCGTGGTGGACGATCCAGGAGCTGCGCCATCTGTACCTACCCTTTATGTAGGATCCGAGTAGGACGAACCAGGAGCCGCTTCCGTCCCTCCAGCTATTGTCTTTTTCTATTGTACTTTGTTCAGTTGTAGTTGTACTTTCTTTTGGGTTTGTATTCTGTCCCATTTTCCTTTCAAAACTTCTCTTTGTACTTAGTGTTTACTTCTACTTGTACTCTGTGGTGTTTTTTTACTTTTATAAAGGCAATGCCTTCCGAGTTATCTGGATTTATGCCTTTGGTGCAAGTCGCCAGCCCCTGGCTTATGTAAGGCGGGCTTGGGGTAGTCACAGCACGGGCCCCAAAGACGGGTCTTGACAAATTGGTATCAGAGGAGTCGGTTCTACCGCAGAACTTATAACTCTGATATTTTCTTTCTATTAAGCAATAGTGTTAAGGGTACCGAGTGTGGTCTTCAGTTCAAGGAGTCCAGTGTTGGTGCGGTCGGCCGACGTATCCACACACCAGGACCCTGACAACTGAATTCCAACTTTGTGCATGAAAACACTGATTGAATGTGTGTTTTCAAGAAGCTTTATTTAAATATTAGCTCAAACCAGGTCAGCTCACCAGGTATAATCATTTGACCGTGTCACGTTGTTTCCTTCAGGATGCCTTTTCTCAGACGTCCAGCTAGAGCCCAGAGGGATGTGCATGCTGACAGCCTGTTGAGTGACGAGGCTTCGGTACAGGGCCCTCTTGCAGTTGAGGCACCAGCGGAGGCACCAGTGGTACAACCATACATTGGGCCACCGATGCCACCAGCCCCAGCAGTAGGCGATGCATGACGCTTGAGCGCCCTGCACGAGTTCCAGCGCCAGAGGCCACCCAGGATCCAGGGAGGGACGGACCTGCAGGCGGCTGAGGATTGGCTGGAGGCTGTGGTGAGTGTCTTTAGGCTAGTGGGGACACCGGAAGACTTCATGGTGATCTTTGCTGCCAGCCTCCTTCAGGCAGCAGCAGGCAGGTGGTGGAGCCACTTGTTTCAGTTTTGCGACGGGATGACATTCGCATGGGAAGACTTCGAGACCTTCTTCAGGGTGGAGTTTGTGCCAGTAGCTCTACACCCCGAGCGTGTACAGGAGCTTCTGCCTTTGCCGTGTGTTTTTTGATCAGTAGTCGAGTCATCTGTGGGTAGTAGATAGACGATGCAGAGGTCCAGGAGGACCAGACTAGCAGTTGGACGATCTCGGGTTTTAGGACCGGTGGTGCGGGGCACCCGGGGTGGGAACAGAGTTAGGCATGCCAGAAGAAGGTTGTGTTACTCATGTGGCGGAAAGGGTCACCTGGCACGTGACTATCCGAATCCTCGTACGGTTGATCAGCGGGTGTTGGAGGAGCCACCGAGACAGAAGCAACCGCTAGTGCTTGAGCAATAGCCGAGCAGTGGACAAGGCAGTAGAGCTCCGAGAGCAGGTGGACAGGAGAGGAACTAGTGGATACACCCTTTGTACTTCTAGTTCCATGTTTCTTTTGTATTCGTGTCTTGTACTATGAGCTGCAATAATAAAGAGACACTTATCTTGTGATGTTTTCTTTCCTGTCCTTTTTGTTTGGTTGATACTGAGTTGTCCTGGTTAAGACTGTTGACTTGACCATCACATTCGAGATTTCTACTGGAGGATACCCAGGGACCTCACACTGATGCCGACAGTGTGACTCGACCCTTGGAGGCGAGAGTGACAGTTGGATCTCTTGGTAGTTACGTCGAGGCCTTACCACGTCATCCATGGCATGAATGCATCATTAATGTTGGGATTGACTGTATTAGTCAACAAATGTGGTTCATCCAGGGGATGAGACTGGATTTCTCTTATCGGAATAGAAGAAATCATAACAGCTATTGTGAGACAAAAGAAGGTCCAGGTCATCCAAGAACTGATGAAGACTGCACAGTGCAGTAAGAAACAGGAAATTGGTGCCAGTCTTAGAGACTCGGGTGTGTTAAATGTTAAAGAAGAGGAATCTTAAAGGAGAGATGAGTCTACGAAGTAGTAGACATGGTGGAAGATCTAGGAGAGAAGCATGAGGTGGTGTACATCCTAACATGGTACAACCACTCGCCTTAGTTATTCCCTCCAGGCATAGGGAGCTGGAGGGAGGAGGAAGAGTGCGGGTGCATGCGGTCAAGGAGTGTGACCCAATGGCTCTAGAAATGATTCAAGGGGCAGTCTGTGTCCACTACTAGCTACTGTAGTAACGGACTTCAATATGAATCATTCCTTGCTTTCAAAAATCTTCTTCCAGACCTAGAGTTTCCGGTAAGCCATGGACTTGACCCTCATGTCTGGAGATACCTTGGGAGGAGACTCGATAATCACACTTACGCTGACAGTGTGGTCAGACCCTCGAGGCGAGAGTTCCGGTTGGAATCTCTTGGTGTCAGCGTCGAGGCCTTACGACGTTAGTTTGAGTATAGAATGGGCAATAACTTTTCATACTCAAATTGACAGTTTTAGGCAAACGTCGGGATGGGTTTTCCTTGGTCGGCAAAAAGAAAAACCCAGGAAGCACAAGATAAACTCTTTCACAAGAGGGTGCGACTGATCACTCTTGAGTCGGTCAAACTTACCCTCGTAGCGGAAGTCGTTTCGAGTTCCAGTTCTAACAGAAAATGGAGAACTCTGGAGTTCGAGGATGACGATCACATCCATATATGGGTCTCACCTCGACGAGGTTTACGGAGATGTGGCCAAGGAGGAAAGTTATCTCCGAGTTTCAGCGGACCTTCTTAGGTCCTCAGCTAGGTAAGAGGGGTGTTTTACCGGTTTACCCATTCACCGCAGTTGCACTAGGTGCACAACGACTTCCACGTATCTCAACTGAGGAGATACGTGCTCGACCCTTCGCATATCATTGACCATGAGAAGCTGGACGATGGTGATGGGGTGTCTTTCACGGAGGTTCCAGTGGGGATCGAGGATCGACAGGAGCAGATCTTACGAGGACGATCGATTCCTCGGGTTCACTTTCTCTGGAAGTACGGGAACCTCAGGGTAAGCATTTGGGAGCGGAAGGCTCAGATGCGCGCTCTGTACCGATTTTGTGACCCTAGTATGTGTTGAAGCTTTACGGGGACGTAAATCCCTGAGGTGGGAGTAATGTAAAGACCCGGAAATTTGAAGGAAATTTGTTTTCTTAATTTCTTTGGAATTTTACAAGAACACAGTTTCTGATGGTGCCTGATTCCGAGGACCGGTGTGCCCGGAATTAATTTCTGAAGTTTGGCTCGGGTACGTTCAGTAAACGAGTGAGTGGGAATTTCTATCTTTTGAACCAGTTCTCGGAATTGAAATCAGATGACACCGATGAACTCGAAATGTCGGTAATCGCTTAAGGGAACCTTTACCATAATTGCATTTGTGTTGGAGAAGAAATTAATTAAAGGGGTTTAATTAAAAAGTAAATAAAATCGTTAAATCAATTTTATTTCTTTTTCAAGGTGGTTAGTTTCTCCCATGGATAGTTGGTGGTGGGGCCCACATCTAACCAACTTCCAATGTGTGGATAATTAAAAAGGGTGGGGCCCTCACGAACCCCCCACCTTTTCAATTTTTTCCCTAACTCCCTAACCCCTCTTAACCCCTCACATTCCTAACTCCCCATTAACTCATCTTCTTTATTATTTGACAACTTGTTGTAATTAATTTGGTGAGTTACATGTATGTTTTTGAAATTGAAACAATTGAATTTCAAATTCTTTTTTGTGTTAATAAAATAAGTTTAGAACTTATTTCTTTAGGGGTTGGTGTTGGGTTGTTTGAGAGATTTTTGGACTAAAAGCTAAGGAACACCTTCTTCCTCGACGAAGAACGCGAAGAACACCATTCTTCAACGAAGAACTTCTTCGCCGAAGAACATGGTTCTTCCGCGACGCCGTATCCGCGACGCGACGTTCTTCTTCCGCGTCGTCTCTTCCACGACGGTTTTCTGCAACGAAATCACCGTCAACGACTTCGAATCCTCACTTCGCGATGTCGACGTTCTTTCCCCACGACGCCCGACCTCCGCGACGCTCATCTTCCGCGGGTCGTTGATGAACACCATTCCTGAATCGAGGTAGGGGATTTTTGTTATTTTATTTAATTAATTCCGTTCATGATTCTAGTTTATCGATCTCCGTTGATTTTTTCGACTAGTTGTTATCGTTTTACGATAGGGGGGCCAGGCCGCACAAACACGGCCAAAACCCCCCTCTTATGTTCTTGGTTGATTCTTGTGGATGGAACGGAATGGCGTGGTGTCGTCGCACCACGCGATAATCACACGGTAAGTATTACGCGATGCCATCGCGCCGCGCCGTGAAAAGAAAGAACAAGGACACGACGCCGTCGCGCCGCGTCGGAGAAACCGAAGACATCCGCAGATGGAGTCAGGCCACGGCGAAGGGGCGCGACGCCAACACGCTGCGCCGGAGAACCACGAAGACGTCGTGTTTCGTTTTGACATGCGGATTGATGGGCGAGGACGAAGCAGGCCGTTTGGGCATTTGAATCCCTTCGCAGTGAAGGTGGGATCCCGGGGGGCCCATAGGCGAAGATGACTAGAGGAATGGACCACCGGAGCGTGTCCGGTGGTCCGCAGAACGCGGCGGCGGCGCACCACCGGAAGGTATGCGACCGGCGGTTTGTTGTCGGCCTCAATTAGCGGCGAAGGGCGGGGGAGCCGCGTCGGCTGAGCCGCGGCCGGCCGGTCGGGCAGGACCGATCCGGACCGAGCCGGACCGAGTTGGGCCGGGCCGGGCCGGGCCCCGGCCGGGTTGGACCCAGGTCGGGTCGACCCGGTTCGACCGACCCGGGGGGCGGGGGGGTCGGGCCCCCCGTTTTCGGACCACTTTCGGTCAAATGCCTGTAACTTGGGCTACGAGCCTCCAAATGACTCTCCGTCAGCGGAAACACGATCCTTGGATCGAGACGGTCATTTGGGTATATCCGACTGAAGGTTTAGTATTACATTGGGTTCAGCCAGGTTGGTTTGGATACGAAACCAACCGGGCCCTCGGAGCGGAAACGCTTATATCTTGAACTCCGGACGTCCGAATGACGTGCCATTGACATTGATGGATTCCTCTAAGTGAGATGGATCTTTTGTCTTACTCCGCATGAGGTTTGGATGCAGTTGGAGTGCGGTCGGGTTGGTTCGCTCACGAAACCAACCGGGCCCCTAGAACGAGAAAGCCAATAACTCACAAACCGGGCGTCCGATTGACGCGTCGTCTGTTTCGTTGAATTACTCTTGATGAGACTAAACTTTTGGAATTCTTCGCCTGAGTTTTGGATAATGTTGGATAGTGGCCGGGTTGGATCGCACCCGAAATCCAACTGGGCCCCTGAAACGAAAAACCCGGTATCTTTCAGACATGATGTCCGTTTGACGAACCGTCAGTGGCGTTGTTGATCACGTTGAGAAACGGTCCCTTTGAGTATACCCTATGAGATTTAGGGGTATAGTTGAGATACGGCCGGGTTGGTTCGCTCACGAAACCAACCAGGCCCATGGGACGAAAGGGCTAGTAACTCACAGACCGGGCGTACGATTGACACGTCGTCTGTTGCATTGAGACCCCTATGACGAGGCGGTCCATTGGGATACATCTTCATGGGACTTTGAGATACTTGGAGTATCAACCTGTAGCTCATGGAGCAGAACCTCCCAAAGATGAGCGTGTGGAGTACGGAGACCGTGTAGCTGGCTGAGACCTGACGACTGCTTGACCGACTCGACTTGGAGTGATTCAACTAGACCAGTGGACGGAGAACTACTTTCTGAGGTGCAGACCCATGGCGGACAGAGCACTACCTGTGTGACAGTGCAGACCCGCGGTACTCGTCCGGAGAGTACCTCAACAGGCTACTAGGGGGTGTGCACTACGGTGTTTGGGTGACATACCTCGGTGGGATGCACTACTGTGTCTGAGTGCCTGACCCACGGTACTCGACAGGAGAAGTACCTCAGCAGTCTTAGGTTAGTGAGCAGTACCTCAGAGTCGTGATAGGACCACCGTACACTCCAGAGACGGGGCTCTTCAGTAGTTATGGTTTCGATAATGAAAATCCTGGTTTGAGCTGAGACATATGACCTTTGTGTTTACTGCATGATTGAGATGGGTCACATGATAACTTAGGTATATGTATGGGCATATACCTGGGTAGTGGTTATCCGTTGATTTCATGATCCTTGTGATTCCTCATGATTGAGATGGGTTACTTGATTACTTAGGTATATGTATGGGCATATACCTAAGTAGAGGTTATCTGTTGAGATCTTCTTTGTGGTTATCCTTGTTGGTTTTAGTGAGACCTTGAGGGTCTCGAGGACCCTACTGAGTATCGTTATACTCACCCCTACGTGGGCTATGCCCGCACCTCGTTGTGTTGGTTGTAGACGACGGGCAGTGCTGACGGAGGCCGAGTTTTCGAGGACTGGACGGTACCTGGAGGTGGACTACACAAAGAGTCAGTATCCGGAGGTGGACTTCACGGCGAGACGACACTCGAAGGAGGTTGAAGGGCGAGATCGTTGTGGAGGCTATCTGTACCTAACCTTCAGGTAGGATCCATGGTGGACGATCCAGGAGCTGCGCCATCTGTACCTACCCTTCAGGTAGGATCCGAGGAGGATGACCTAGGAGCCGCTTTCGTCCCTCCAGCTGTTGTCTTTTTCTGTTGTACTTTGTTCAGTTGTAGTTGTACTTTCTTTTGGGTTTTTAATCTGGCCCATTTTCCTTTCAGCACTTCTCTTTGTACTTAGTGTTTACTTCTGCTTGTACTCTGTGGTGTTTGTTTACTTTTATAAAGGCAATGCCTTCCCAGTTATCGGGATTTATGCCTTTGGTGCTAGTCGCCAGCCCCTGGCCTATGGAAGGCGGGCTTGGGGTAGTCACGGCACGGGCCCCGAGGACGGGTCATGACACGTGGTCTCATCGTGGATTTTACTATGAAGCGTAGATGGAATCCTCTGCAAATACGTGGTATTTTGTCCAAGTTTTATTATTTTTGAACTAAAAATTGGTTGGCTTTCATTGTGAATGGTGAAAATATGGTTCCCCCTCATTCAGCACCTAGGCCTACCACCGAGCCTCTCCCAATTGGTTCAAGGAGATGTTTAGATATGATTCGTGGATTGGAAAACATCCAAGAGGACACTAGTCGGTCCATCATTCCTGAAAATAATGTCATAAAAACTTACTCCCTCATGAGCTCTTGGATTATCCACAATCAAATCGGCTTCCCCTTTATGGATTCGGTCTTCAAGATGATGTCCCTATTCCCCCCCACTTTCTCAGGTCTTCCTTCTTCTTTCATGGAAGCGTCGTCAAAGGGTATTTAGGAAAACCTTACCCAATTAGTGGAGATGGTTTCTTCCTCTGACAAGAAAGATACCTTCATTTTAAGAGTCTCTTTTTGGACCCAATGTGATCAGGATGCCCAAAAATTTTCTCAAGAAGCTTTCTTCAAGTGTTACCCCTCCATAATCAACCTCGCTCGACTGGACCCTAACACAGTGTAGATTTCTAAGTGGGATATGTGGTCTAGTGGGATTTTCTCAAATGAATGGCCTGGGCCTTTTGGGTCCATCATCACTACCGAAAATCTCCCATGTCGCATGAAGCAGTCAATCTGTACTCCGCAGTATGGGCCTCCCAGTTTGCTGTTTACCCACCATCACTGATCCTGCCTGACCTGCTCAATCACTGGTGTTTAAGAACTAATACTTTTCACCATTCCCATGGTGAAGTTGGCAGTAGTTTGTGTGAAATATATCAATTATGAGGGCTCCCGATTATCGGTGAGATGTATGACGAGTTTCTTACAACCCCTGACGCATGGGACGATGTCGAACAAGTTCCTTCTTTGGTGAAGGATTTTCTGTTTATGGAAAAGCAATCACTGGGTCAGGCCTTGCGTGCCTACTCTCTTATTCCATATAGCACCTAGATAGGGTTATTTCTGAACACCACTGGTCCTGTGCCGACGATCAAGCACCCCTGGACTCACCCTTCTCAATAGTCACGAACCACCCCAGGTTCCTACTAGGTTGTTCTGGAGGCAGGGGACTACCTTTCATGGGGTTACGAGGGGCACCCCGGTGTGTTTTCTATGCTCTGGCTGGAAGGTTTGTTTGCTATGATTCTGAGTGGGTGGTTATTCACTTCTCGGGATATCAACCCGGGCATTAGAGGACATACCTTGATGATGGCAGTTGAGCTAGCAGAGGGCCGCCTGGTGAACTTAGTCATGCCCACATTGGCTCGTATTTATGAACAGTTGGGTCACATGTAGAAGGGTGGGTCACCCTTCCATCTGAGTGGGCCATTTCTATTTTTGTATGGCTGGGTAGCGGATCATTGTCGCTGTTATGAGTATAGTCACAACATTGTCATCCCGCTTCCTACCTGTCGGCCTACCCTGTTTGATATAGCTAGAGTTCACTTGAAATCCCTCAGCTCTAGTGAAGTCCTTGAGATTCTGAGTGACTTCTCCTAGTTTTCATTCACTCCCTACCCCACCTCTTCTTGTGTCTTTGTAGACATCTTCCAGGGGATCCTAGAGGGGCATTCTTAAATGATCTCTCTGTGGGATGGATTTCTATATGCGTGGATCGATGAGGTTTCTTTATGCGGGCTGTATGTCTCGTATCTTTTTTCTCACTTATTTGGGTGCTTGCATACCCATGTTTCCCTTCCCCCTCCTCAGGCTCAAGGCCCACACCCAACCATACATTGTCAATGGTGGATAATAGTAACATGAGAGGGATCTGACACAAGCATTCCCCTACCTATCATGGGGGTGGCTACCGGCCTTTCCATGGAGTTTGTAAAATCATGGGCAAAACACTATCCCGATGGGATTCTAGGGAAGGTCATCCAGTAGGTTCCCAAATCAGAAGGTACTGCGGTTGTTGTGTCCACCGCACAATACTCATCATCTCTAATGGAGGATTGACTGATGGCTCATCTATCAAAGTTACTCAAAGGATATTCCTCTCCCTGCCCTATGGTGGCCGAAGTTCAGATGGGTTCATCCTTATTGTACATGGATGATGATGACCCTATGGTTCCAGGTCCCAGCATGATAATCACGGATGTTTTTCCAGACGATACCAGGCTTAGCAACATGATCCACAAGACTGAACCGGGGTTAGAGGCTCCATACATTCCAGCTTCGAAACCAACTTCTAGCGAGCACATGCCTGCACTAGTTGCAATGCCAGATTTTGTTCCCATGGTATCCGGCGAGGATACCAATGATCCTCGCGTCGTGGCGGACCACCGGTCGGTGCGCAGGTGGACCTGGCCCCGAATTTGTGAGATCATTGCCGAAACTCCTCTAGCTGAGATGGAAACTAAAACCGAAGTTCTTCGACAGCTCTTCCTAGGTTTGGGGTCAGGTGGATTTGAATATCAGAAGTTCCATTCTCTTGCTTTCCATGTTGGGATGGCCCGTGAGAAAGTTTCCACTTGTGAACGCAAACTTTCTCACTTTGCTACAGCTCATTGCGTGACCCGAGCCATGGAGGAAGCCACGATACAACTCCAACAGCTGATAGCACAGAAGGTGATCTCTTGAGATCAGGTGGTCGTCCTATTCTCTGAGTTGAATGAATGTGAAGAACGGGAAGCGATGCGGAGGAATCAATTGTCAGCTATGATTGTTCGTCTTGAATCCTCCAGAAAAGGGATCAATGATCTCCAAACAATAGTGGAGCATACTCATCAGGTGACTGAGGTTGAAGGGAGGGAGGAGGCCATGTTGGAATAGTCTTGCAACGACTTCCACCACATGGTCGCTGATCTAGTGGAGAGAGCGAGTCAGGCACCTTTATGACTATTAGAGTCACTCTTGTACACATTCTTTTACTTACCCCTCTATTTTTTTGTGAGGGAGAGACCCCAGCTGTGGACATCTTCCCTTTTTGTTCGAATGAAATACAGTCTCTGTCAATCAGTTGTCGATGTAAAATTTGATTGTTACTAGAACAATGGTTGTGTAAATAACAACTCACTGAATCAGAATTAATCATAACTCAGGGAAAAAACTCTATCTTTTTCCTAACCATTGGGTCCAGCGAGCATAGTTCTACTATTGCTAGGGTTTTGTAGAGAAACCCAACAATCTTTTTTTCTTTTATTTTAATGCCCTAATTTTTCCTGGGCTCATTTAGTGTGAACCCAGCGGGTATGGCCTTTTTTTATGTTTCCATTTTCTGGTTTTCAGCCTAACAGGCTTTGTGCCTCTTTTCATGGGTGGTTTGATGTCCCTCCATCGAGAATATCAATATTGCTATTTTAGGTCGATCATCTTTGAACATGTATAGTGGGGAAGGGCCCCAATGAGGTTTGGTTGATTAAAATATGTCTCAGTGTCCTTCAGACGCATGTGGAATGAGTTTCTTTAAATTTGAAAGACATGCAGGGCATGTATCAAGGCATGGGAGCCGCGTCGGTGTGCAGAGGTGGGAGGAGAATTGCCTAAAGAAATCGTGCCTTTGGTAGACAGACTAGGGGTGATCAATATGCAGATCTACTGAGGTCATGGTATTCATAGTCATGTAAAGGTGTCCTTAAGTCAATGAATCTCCATTTCTGATGGCCATAGGACTTTGTGAAAGTCTGGGTTATGGAAACCACCATGGGTGTCTTGGAGAATTATGAAAACCACTGGGGTGGCTTGGAAAGGGTATGTGACCTCTGAAAGGGTTTGAGAACATCGGTATCAATCAGGAGTGTGGAAGCAAGGGTTTTTGTCCTACGCATTTCCCTAGCGTAAAGTATGGTTGAAGATTGGTGCAGTTTAAAGTCATGTAGCAGGGACATAATCTAGAATGGAACAGATTCTCCTGGTCCTCGATAATCTCGTCAGAGATGTTCCACCATATTCAGGTAGGATTCTGAATGTGGTTAGTAAATTGTAGCTCAGAGGGTTTCCAAATCCCTGGATAGACTTGGGGGCTTGGAGGCCAAGAGGCATACAGAGTGAAGCATTGCCTAATGAAATACTGCCTTTGGTAGACGGGCCAGGGACGATCAATATGCAGATCCACTGAGGTAATGGTTTGCATAGTCATGAAAAGGTGTCCTTAAGTCAATGATTGTATTCCCCCTGAAAGCCAAGAAACATCAGGGATTTTAGATTTGAGACCACCAGGGGTGGCTTATCAGATTTCGGCTATTTCTGAGTACAGAGTATGGTTTATGATGAGAGGGTTCCTGGATACGAGGGAAACATCTAGACTAAACTTCTCAAGAATGGGTGAAGTAATCCCATCTCACGTGGGTGTGATAAGTTGGCATGTGTCGGTCTGACCCGTGCACTAAAGGATAGAGAATATCCTATGTTCCTTACAAAACCCGTGACGGGTATGACCATGCAGTTTAGCATCATGCCGTAAAGACGAATAGCATTATTAAAGGATGCAATGCGGTTTAACGTCATGTAGAGAGGATGTGGGGCATTTTTTCTTTCCATTGCCAATATTGTGCATTTTCACGTCGTGCAGAAAGGACGATGGACCATGTAGTTTATCGTCATGTGGTAAGGACGAGGAGCATTATTAATCCAGTGAAAATGCTTTTTGTTGGAGGCATTCCACTAGATGTATAATACTTGGTGTTTGCAGCCTTACGCCAAGTGGCCAAGATTTGATCTGTGCAATTTGACGTCATGCGGTAAGGACGTAGTTAAAAATGACACTCTTGATTAGAATGTAACTGGGCCCGAGTATCCTGGCATGTCCAAGACGTGGAGGGGGGTTGATGGTGTAAATCATGGTTCCATGGCTTCATGGATCAGAATATATGACATGGAGGCTCTGGGGCCAGTAAGTATATGACGGTAGGAAGAGTATCGCCCAAGGAAATCTTGCTTTTGGTAGACAAGTCAGGGGCTATCAATATGCAGAGCCGCTGAGGGCATGGTATGCATAGTCATGCAATGGTGTCTCCGAGTCGATGGCTTTCCACTTCAGATGGACATGAATGGTTATGAAGATCCTTAATTATCTGGGCCACGAAGTCTGTCATCGGGGAAGGAAATGTCTAAAATTGTCAGGCATACTCGGCCCTGGTTGCTGTTAAAGCTTAGAGAGCTCCCTGAGCTAATTTATTTTCCTCACAGGGTGTACCTTTACTCCATGAAGTTTAACATCGTGCGGTAAGGAAGAGGTACTCCCAGTTTAGTGATCATTGATCTCGGACCATTGGGTGACTATTGCTGCGGTCACTCAAAGGATAACTGGGTACACACACTCTGATAAACATGGAACATGGTGCTGGATGAAAGTAGTAAACCACAACTTTGAGTTTTCCCAGATCAGGAGGTGTGGCTTGGGGTCTCTGAGGCTGGTAAGCATACATAGCTTTGAAGAGTACCACGCAAGGAAATCATGCCTTTGATGGATGAGCCTAGGTCTATCATTATGCAGAGCCGATGAGGGCATGGTATGTATAGTTGTACAAAGGTGTCCCCGGGTCGATAACTTCCCACTTCTGATGGCCATGAATGATTACGAGAATCCGCAATTACTAACAGTGCATAGTTCATCACATCGGGATAATGGTGTCCGAGTATACAAGAAACATCTTCAATGCAATTGTCTATTGAGTCAAAGTATCCTATTCCTACCTTGATGTTCATTGACACAGGTCGCTATATGAACCAACGACGGACACATAGGCTAGCCAGGTAGGGGTACCCTGGAAGCATTTGGATGTGAAAAGGGGAATGAACATGTAAACCAATGCTCCAGAAATTTTTGGATCGGGAGATGTGATACTAGGGCTCTACAGCCGGTAAGCATACGGAGCTAGGAAGGGTAGTGCCAAAGGAAATCTTGCCTTTGATGGATGAGCCATGGGATATCATTATGCAGAGCCGCCGAAGGCATGGTATGCATAGTCTTACAAAGCTGTCCCCGGGATGATAACTTTCCACTTCCGATGGCCATTAATGGTTATAAAAATCCATAATAATTCAGTCGTGGAGTTTGATGTATGGAGGGGAAGCATCCAAATGTTCAAGGAGTATCTCAATGTCATTTCACCATGTGTCATGGGTGGATCACGATGAATTCCAGGCAGTTTAACATCATGTGGTGAGGATGATGTCCGTGCAGTTTAACGTCATGCAGTGAGGATGATGTCCATGTAGTTTAACTTCATGCGGTAAGGACGAAGTCCGTGCAGTTTAATGTCATGTGGTGAGGAAGAAGTCTGTGGAGTTTAACGTCATGTGGTAAGGATGATGTTCGATCATTTTAACATCATGCAGTAAGTACGAAGTATACACCCCATGCAAGTCTTGTCCATACACGGTGGAAGGGGGCATTTTTAGCATTATTGTCCGTGCAGTTTAACGTCGTGCGGCAAGGATGAAAATATACACACCGTGCCGGTCTATCCCATACACGGGGAAATGGAGGCAATTTTAAATATTGCCATTCATGCAGTTTTACGTCATACAGCAAGGACGAGGAGTACACCCATGCCGGTCTGGTCCATACATGGGGGGAAAAGGGAATTTTTTTAACTTTTATTCAAAGGGATGGGCCAAGACAAGGAACCCTGACATCACTACTTATCCTGTGAGGGTAGGAATCAGGCCGCACGTAGTTCTATTGATGAAGTACACCCCATGCGGGTCTAGTCCGTACACGGGGGGGGGGAGAGGATGTTTTTAATTTTTATTTTATTTCATTTGGGATTGGTTGGGCCAGGACGGATCTTGGCGTCGCTACGTATCCTATGAAGGTGGGAATCAATCCGTACGTAGTTCTCTGAAAGGCAATACACCTCGTGTAGGTCTGGTCCATACATGGGAGAGGGGACATTTTTAACCTTAGTTCAGAAGTGGCTGGTCCAAGACTGGAAACCCTGGCGTCACTATGTATCCTGTGAAGGCGGGAATCAAGCCATACGTAGTTCTTTAAAATCTGTGTAGTTTAACGTCATGCGGTGAGGACGTGGTCCATGCAATTTAATGTCGTGCTGTAAGGATGCAAAAATACACCCCGTGCAGGTATGGTCCATACACGGGGGAAATGGAGCATTATTAACTCTTGTTATCCGTGCAGTTTAACTTCATATGGTAAGGATGAAATGCTCTTAGTTTAAGTTCATAGATATTGGACCATTGGGTGCTTTTCAGTTTAACGTCATGCAGATCAGACGAAGAATACACCCCATGAAAGTCTGGTTCATACATGGGGGAAAGGGAGCATTCATAACTCTTTTTATCCGTGGAGTTTAACATTGTGTTGTAAGGATGAAATGCTCATTGTTTATGGTAATAGAGTTTGGACCATTGGGTTCTTGTAAGTTTAACGTTACGCATCTCATATGAAGAATACACCCCATGCAAGTCTGGTTCATATACTGGGGAAAGGGAGAATTCTTAACTGTTGTTATTCATTCAGTTTATGGTCGTGCGGTAAAGAAGAATGTATCTTAGATTAAGGTCATAAAGTTTGGACCATTTGGTGCTATGCAGTTTACCATCATGCATCTCGAACGAAGAATAGTTCACCGATAGATATTATGTGAAATACTTCTTCAAGAATCTCGCATTTGTAGGATCAGTTGTAAATTGTCCATCCATGGAGAACATGGTATATACTCCGTTGGAGTAGACCTTGTGTACAACCTATGGCCCCTCCCACATGGGATCCAGCTTTGTAGGCCTCTTGTCGAGTATCATTGGGGTCAGGAGGACCAACACTAATTCTACTTTCAAGAATGACCGAAGACGAACCTTTTTGTTGAAGGCTCGTGCGGTCCAGTTTTGGTATACTTCTAGATGGTGGAAAGTTTACAACTGCTTCTCGTCTAGCTATTCCAATTCACCTATCCACTTTTCTGATTTCCCACCGTTGGATAATTGATTACAGATGGAAACACGGAGTGAGGGAAGTTGGCGTTCAATGGGAAGGACCGCCTCTGTGCTATACACCAATGAGTACGGGGTAGCCTGAGTAGCGGTGCGGGCTGAGGTTAGATAAGCCCACAACGCATGGAGGAGTTTACCCAGCCACGAATTCCTGTCTTTGTCCACCATTTTCTGGAGAATATTGGACATGGTCTTGTTGAAAGCCTTTATCTATCCGTTGGCCGCTGCATGGTAGTGAGATGAGTGGTTAGCCTTGATACCATACTCTTGGTATAGTATCTCCAATTCAGCAGAGTAGAAGTTGGTGCTGTTATCCATATGTATGGTATGAGGGTCACCAAATCTGGTGATGATATTGGTTTTCAAGAAGCTGACAAAGAATTTTGCCCTGACTGTCTTAAGGGGTATGCATTTTTCCCATTAGGAAAAGAATGTTGTTGCCGTGAATATATACTTTATCTTTTTGGCTGTTGTACAACGTCCATTCCCCAGACGGAAAATGGCCAGGATTACTTGTCCTGATGAAGTAACTCCAGGGGTTGGTGTATGAAGTTGGCATGTATTTGGCACGAGTGGCACTTTTCGGTAAATCGCTCGCAATCTCGTGCCACTGTGGGCCAATAATACCCGAGTCTTCGAACCTGATGAGAAATCTTGGTCCTCGGCTGATGCCCCCCACACATTCTGACATGTATTTCAGTCATGGGGGTGGCAGTTTCTTCTCTGTAAATGCATCTGAGGAGGACTCCTTCGAGGCCTCATTTGTAGAGGACTTCTTACTGACCCGTGCCGCCATATAGGACAAAGTTGACTGCCCTTCTCCGTATTTTCTCTCATTCAGCCATGTATGATGGAAGTTCTCCCCGTTGAAGGTTGTTTACCATGGGTGTCATCCAACCGGTGGTGGGAGAATATGTCTCAGGGACAGGACTGGTTTCATGGATCTCCTCTTTCTTAGTCTTATCATATGCTCGGACCATTCAGCGGTGGGCAATATTGATGAATTTTTTATCCCGGCCTGGTTCGGCTAGGGCTATCGCCGCATTATAAAATGCATATGCCTTGGCATTCTGAGACCAGGCAATATAGGTCAATGTTGGTTCTGTAGAGAATTCCACCATTAACCCTCAGACATAGTGAAGTAGGTGAATCAACTCCTCCTTTTTTATAAAATAGTCTCCATTGATGTGCTTGATGACCAGTTTTGAGTCACCTTTTACCTTCATGTGTTGTAATTGTTCCTAGAGTGCATGTTCTAGACCTGCAACGGGGGATTGATACTCTGCATCATTGTTTGTACATCCTTATGATAGGAGGAAGGAATATGGAAAAACATCCTTCTCTGGGGACATGAGTATTATCCCCAAGCCCACCTTGTTAAATTTGGGGTCTTCCATCCATTTCTCGGTTGGGCTCTGGGATGCTCCGTCGTAGTACATTTCCCATGTTGGGTGCTCCCCTTGAATTGAGAAGATGCATTCATCTGATAGATTGATGTCTTGTGCGGTAGTCCCCGTTGAGGGGTGCTCTGCCAGAATGTCTACTAATGCCTAGCCCTTGATGGCCTTCTGAGGCATAAACCGGATGCCAAACTGTTGCAGGATGACTGCCCATCGAGATTGGCACCCAGTCTGCATCAGGTAGATGTGGATGTACTTTAGCAGGTTATTATATGAGACCAAATGGACTTTATGGTGCTGTAGATAATGTCTCAACTGTTGAACCGTGATGACTGGGGCCAAACATCTCATCTCAATGTTTGAGTATCGAGTCTCAGCATCAATCATTGTTCGGCTTAGGTAATAGAGACTGTTTTCACTACCGGCATAGTTCTTTTGTGCGAGGATGGATCCCAGTGACCACTCCAGGGCCGTTACGTATAAAAAGAGAGGTCTTCCTTCAACCGGGGGCATGAGAACCGATGGGATTAAGGTGTACCTCTTTTGAATGTCAAACGCCACTTGACATGCATCTTTCCATTAGTAAGTGACTCCATTCTTCATTAACCTGGTAAAGGGAAAACATTTGCCCGCCAGGTTGGCTATGAACCTCTTGATATAGGCCATGTGCCCTTGGAATGCTCTCAACTCAGTAAGGTTGCAGGGAGGGGGTAGGCTGAGAATGGCCTTTGTTTTTTCAGGGTCGACATCGATGCCACAATGTCATACAATGTAGCCAAGGAATTTCTATAAGGTAACCCCAAAGCCACATTTCAAGGGGTTCATCTTCAGGTTATGCTGTCGAAGTTTGTTGAAGATGGTGTCATGGTCTGACAGGTGATCTGAGTGCTATCTTGATTTAACCACCAAGTCATCTACATAACATTCAATGAATCTCACCAGGAATGGCTTGAAAATACAATGCATGGCGCGTTGAGATGTGGCACCAGTATTCGTATGGCCAAAGGGCATGACCCTGTAACAGAATACTCCTTGGGGGGCTATGAATGTAGTGGATTATTTGTCTTCTTGGGCGATTCATATTTGGTTATATCCAGAATAGCGATCCATGATGGATAGAGCCTCGTACCCCACCATCACAATGATTAATAACTCGGTGATCAGGACTGAGAAGTCATCTTTCGCGAAATGCTAATTAATATCTCTGAAATTGATGCAGACACGAATTTTTCCATTCTTTTTCTTGATGGGGACGATGTTGGCCAACCAGATGGGGTACTGGACTTCCCGAATGAATCCTACTTTAATGAGATTATAGACATTAGCCTCTATTTTGGAAGCATGTGAGGGATGTATCCTTCTGTCGGCCTATTTATAGCCCTAGTGGTCTTTTGGATGACCCTGGTGATAGGTCAGCACTTCGAGATCGAGTCCCAGCATTTCGATGTAATTCCAGGAAAAAACATCCTGATACTACCTCGGGAAAGAGTTATATACCTCGTGCTCCTCAGGGGACATGGCTGCAATGATGAGAGTAGGCGTCGGATCTTCCTCGGTACCCATGTTGATTTCCCTGAGCTCGTCCACTGTGGTGGAGATACCCTCCTCAAATGCGGGAGGTGCATCCTGGAGATCTTCCTCCTCTTATTCTTCCAAGTCCTCATCTCCTAGATCTGACAAAGGGAGAGTTTCTGGTCTGAGCCTTCGAGGGATTGAGGGAGAGGAATCGTGGGCATCCCTTCATGAGTATTAGTTCATACATCGAGGGTTGGCGGATGTTCCGGCATTGTTGTGCTTGGCCATCGTGGCTGAAGTCATGAGGACATCCGAGTGCGTGTCCGTACTTGAACTCCTACTCTCGACATGGTTGATGGGCATGACATAATCTCCGCCAAGCTACTTGATGGGGTCATTAGGAACCATTTCTAGGACATTTGGAGTAGGGATCTAGTCGACACCATCGACCAAAGGCTTCATTTTCTTTTGCTCATAGAACCTGATGTCGATGTAATGTGACTCTGAGTGCTCGAAATGGGACTTGTCGAAGTGCAATTTTCCACTTTTTCCATTGACACAGTACCTGATTCACTGGTGGTAGGATGAAGGAAAGACCATGTGCTTATGGATCCATGGCCTTCCTAGCATGGCATTGAATGTTGTGCTCTTTCAGACCACCAAGAATTCTGTGTAGGCTACCAGGTCACCAAAATGGGTCTTTAGAATAATTTTTCCCATTGGATTCTGCTCACTCTTGTCATAACACAATAGAGTTTTGGGGGAGAGAATTAGGCCGTCCTCATTGTAGCCCAACTTACGGAGTGTCCATAGGGGAAGGAGGTTAACTCCAGAGCCATTGTTTGTAAATACTTTCCGAATATCAATAACATTCAGTGTGCTGGACACATATAGTGGTCTGATGTGTCCCTGCTTGATGGAATCTTCATCTTGATCGGTGAAGGAAATCACCGCATTGCATTCAGTTGGGTCAGTCTCCGTCCGGTAAATCTCGGCTATAGATACCTTGGCTTGAAACTCTTGAGGTCTGATCAAAGATTCTACAAGCACCTCCTTGAGGTCTACGGACAGAATTAGGGAATCGAGGATTGACAGCTTGGCTGTTAACGATGCCAACTACTTAAGGATATCGTATTTCTTCTCCAGCGGCCAACGCTGCTCCATTGGCGGGAGAGTCATAGCGGGTGCTTTAGGGGCTGAGCCATTTGACGAGGCGGGAAAGGCAGTGGGGTCGGATATCGATGTTGTTCCCGTGTTTGGGGGACTTCACCCGGCCGGTCTGTCTGTACGCACCAGGAATCTAGACACTTGCTCTTCCTCTGGTGGGTATCACAGAACAACAGGCCCAAAGTGGCTGTTTTTGGAGGTGGAGGGGCATTATTTCTCCTGCTGATTCCATTGAAGGTCTATCGCATGGGTTTCCACAATTTTAATGGTTTTTTCTGGTGTCCAACTGTATGGTTGGCTTCGGCCATGGCTGTGTCTCCCCTAGTATCCACTACCTCTGTGATTCCTCCTCCCAGCACCTCATGCAGGGAACTCAGGTTCATAACCGTACCCTTTTTCAGGGGACGATTCCATGAGATGGATGACATTAATAGAACCAAATCGTGGCTCTTTATCCTCTGACAGGTCAACCAGGTCGGTTGTCCCTGATGGTTCCGTTTGGTGGGTTGGTGCCCGTGATGCCAAATTCACGGGCATATAATCTGCCAAGGTCGGGACTCACTTTGGCCCCGTCGTGACTGCTCTTCTTTCGATTGTTTCCTCCTTCATTGATTATGCCCGGATGACTGGCTCATTGAGGGTTGTAAGGCCGATACTGTCGGCTCTGCAGCATCAGGGGCCGTTGGTGAAAAAACTGGCTGCTGTAGTTGAGCTCGGAGTATGCCCTGGGCTCGGTTGATAGTCTTCCGAGTCATCCAGTTGTCAAATTTCAACCCCTGCTTGCTGGTGACATTCTACCGACCCTCCTCTTTGTCGGAGTTGGTGGTAAATATACATGCCACATGTGTTGGGGGTGGTCCCATCTCAAACTGTCCAGAGTCTACCATCCTCTGTAGGAGGTCATTAAAGATGACGCATTCTCGGATACTGTTCCCCAACATCTGATGGTAGGGGCAGTAATCTGGCCTGTCATCATGGCCTACTTCTTTAGGTTTCCACGGCTCCGGGAGGTGGAGCAAGTTGTAGTTCATGGTGGCAATGAAGTAGCTGCATACATGATCATCTCATAATGAGTATACTTTTTGTCTCTGTTCCTCAAAATGGTTCCATTTCGTTCCTCGTTGGTCATCCCGTTTAGGCAGAGGCGGCTACTGATATGCAGGAGGCCCCTAACGATTTGGTGGAGGCCTAAGCAGTGGAGCGGGAACATGGTCCGGCATGAGTGTGACAGCGGATTCTTCATCTCTAGGGGAAATTTTTGTTAGAGCCGACGAGGTTAATCGGGACATTGAAGTAGTTCGCTGCAGTGAGTCCTCAATTCTTTGGGCAATGGATGAGAGATGGTGAAAGCCAGTGGTACACTCCACTGGTATGAGTAGTGTTCATAGCTCATCTCCAAGATTGTCGATTCATATGGTAAGAAACTCATCTTGATTCATGGGAATGTTCATGTACATGGTCAGTCCTTTACATCTAGCGATGAAATCTGAGACTCTTTAGTTCTCTCTCTACTTGCAGTTCATGAGGTCGCTGACCGTCATCTTGGGGAACGTTGAGATGAAGTGGAATAGGAACTGCTACCGAAGGTCCTCCCAGCTCTTTATTGACAGGGCTGGCAGACTCGTATACCAGACAAAGGCAGATCCTTACAAGGTCCAAACGAAGCATCTGAGATTCACTACTTCTTGTTGTTCCAGAGTGCCCGTCATAGGGTCGCAATAAGACGCGTAGTGTATCAATTTCTATTCCGGATCACATGACCCATTGAAAATAGGGAATAAAGATCTCCCCAAATTGGGTGGTGGTGGTGTGTTGGTCACTAAATCTGGGTAGGGTTTCCGCTCTGGCTGTATCGGATCGCGTCGAACTTCCATCGCTTCCAATCGAGCTGTTAGTGCCTCAATGGTGTTGGGGAGACCCTTGTTTACATCCAATTGGGCCTGGTCCTGGGAAGATGTAGCCCGAGGAATTGCCTAAGGATCTAGATTAGCCATCACCAGGGGTTTGAGTGCAATTTTAGGAACCTTCATAGGGTTCAGGTGTACTCACTCTGGTTGCTTTCTGAGTGGAGGGAAGTCTTGGTATTAATCTGAATCTATGCTTAGGTAGTTGGGCGGGTCGGGCGCCTCATTGGACAGGAGCCCTGACTGTATTTCATTTTTTGGGGCAAACCTTATACTTTGAGGTGCACTTCTTGGGAGTGCATGATGTGGCTCCTCCTAGGACACACTATCAATAAGACAATTCCTCTGAAGTAGCTTGGTGTTAAGCCACCTCAATTCTTTCATATCATCTTCCTGTCGAGCAAATCTTTCATTGAGTGTGAGTGTCTCATCTTTCTCAAGAGAAGGAGGCGGGTTAAGGGTAACCAGTACATTATTCTTATCCTTATAATAATTTCACTGGGTATGAAGAGGAGGATTGGCTAGATGAACGACCATATTTAGGGCGGCCCTCTGGATCTGGGTGTGCACACCTAGAGGTTCGTTGTGGGTCACAGCCTGACCGGAACCATCGTCTCCTAGTCTATCCTGATTTGTAGCATCTCTAATGTCATTTGTAGGGTTAACCTCTATGACGTTGATAAATTCATATTGTAGGGCGGAGAAGATTCCATCTTCAAAATAGGAAGAGAATCTCCCGCGTCTTCTACTAGCCTTCCCTTTCGTGACCTGGGATTGCCTTTGGACTTCTTGATGAAGGGTGACACGGAGAGTTCATTGAGGCGTCCTTACAGTGTGCCTTCCTCTCTGAGGGGATGATGATTCAAATGACGGGATAGGACAGAAACATCCTCTTCTGATTTTCCTCCCTAGATGAGAGAATACTGACTCTTGTGGGGGAGGTTGTTGTTGAGGGGGTAATAATGCCCCCAGCCCTGAGGGTAGGGGTTCACTCCATTCCAAGGACATCGAGTTTATTTTCGGTTTTATTGGACTTACGGGGGAATTTTTTGTTAAAAATTCCCCAAGCCCTGTAGGCTAGGGTTGACCCTCGGCTGCGACAGTGGTTGCTGCTATTGCTACCTGCCTGATCTGGCGTGCCCCCATTCGGGGATAAACTTGATTTGATGTAGAGTTCTTCTGTGAACCTATCCTTTCTCAGGAGGTAGGAAAATATCGCTAATTGGACTCTCTTAGGTGAGAGGCCTGTTGTATGCTCTCGGTGTCCTGATTTTGGAGTTCTTGAATGGCTTGTTCCTGTTGGGCCTGACGCTTCTGGGACTTACTCAAGGCCTGACTCTATTGGGCATGTTTCCTTTCCTGAAAATGAAGACCACTCAATTTCCGTCTTGATGTGATGAAATTACCAGACACCATGCCGAACGGGTTTTTCTGGGAGGGGAGATGAGTGAATTGCAGAGCTCCATGTTCTCCCCATCCCCTGATATGGACTCCCGTCGGAGCGTCACCGATGAGGTGGTGTAGCTGGTGCAGCGCACGGAGGCAGGCTATCTATATGTTTCCTTTAGACCTCTCAAGTCATTGTTTCCATGCTAAAGGAAGAGCTTCCAGGTCGATGAGACATAGGAGGTGTTATATTGTCTTGACATGGTCTACATACCCGGCGTATGGCCGAAAGCTTGATTTCATTCGGTGGAGGGTTTTCCATATATTATGGCGGATGTCGTCCATGGATTCATCTGACAACTCTCTTGGTATGTCAAACTGAGAGGTGGCCGTAGGCCAAAACATAACTGGTATATCATCCCTGGATAGTCGTTTCCTCAGGTGCAGCATATCGGCATACTCCTCCGCTAATGACTTTTCTACTTGGTCGGCACAACTGAGATTCTTGCTGCCAATGTGGTCAGAGGCAATATGACTGGTAGGTGCTGAGTCATTATGTGGGTGATTCCGAGGTGGTTCAGAGGATGAATGTGACCCTGTACCATCTCCTGATTGCATAAGGATGTCGTCAACAACTAGTTGGGAATCTGACAAGCTTGATCCTGTCCTTCTAAGTGCCTCGACATATGAGGGCTTTTCTGTGCTTGATTCGGAAGGGGGAGGACCTTCCTGTCGATATGATATGTCATCGTGGGGAGGACCTCCACAATAGCGGTCGTAATGGCGAGGACGTCCATTACTGCTTGAGGCCTCACTTCATAGAGGAATTTTGCATTACACACCCTGGGGAGGACCTCCAAGGTGTGTCGTAGCAAGTGGAGGACCTTCTAGCAGCGTAGTGTCATTACGGGGAGGGCCTTTTCAAAAACTTCCATCATTGTGAGGATGACCATCGCGTCTTGACGTTCGCTGTACATCCTGGGGAGGAAATTCATAACACACTGCGACAAGGGGAGGACCTTCTGTTGCGTGGGGCCAATTCGGGGAGGACCTTCGCAGTGGAGGTCGTGGTTGCGGGGACTACCATTACTACTGCCACAGGGAGTATATCTGCGAGATACATCCTGGGGAGGGCCTCTAGAATGTACCGCAATGAGGGGAGGGCCTTCTCGTTGCTTGACATCTCTACGGGGAGGACCTATGTTATCAGGGTGGAGAGGACTACCACGGTGATCTGATGCCTGGCTACGCAGAGATTCGTTGCAAGATAACCCCTGGGGATGACCTTCAGGGCAGGACAGGACAAGGGGAAGGCCTTCTTGTCGTGATGAGATGTCACTGCGTGGAGGGCCTCCACAGTTGCGACTATGATAGTGAGCACTAGTATCTTAATCTGTGGCCCCACTGCATGGAGAGTGTAGGAAGCATTTACCCCAGGGAGGATCTTCAAGGTGGACCGCATGAAGTGGAGGACCTTCTTGCTGCTCAATCTTCTTTCCACGTGGAGGGTTTCCGTGTCTTGCATCAAAAGAGGAGATCTCATGATCGATCGTTATATGCCCACGGGGGATGCCCCCGTGGGTGCTCTGGGGTGGACCTTCAATGCTACTGGTAGCGAGATTGCAGGGAGGACCTTCGCAACTTCTACTTACACTCCCATAATATGGTAATGGATGGGAATGGTTCTGAGCCTTTAATGTGTGTTTAGAGTTGTTAGTAACCCCAACTTCTAGCAGAGTGAATTCATAAACCCGCTCTTTATTTTCCAGCTACTTTTGGCGCGTTCGGGGCGCTCTCTTGCAGGCAGCGGGGACCTTCTGCTGTTGACAATGTCCATCACCTTTGGGTCCCTGTCTAATTGGGTCCCGTGATGCTTCTAGGATAAGTCGATGAACAACTTGACTTTTAGCAGGGATATATGCCTTCTTTGGAGAATCCACTGTGATGGCCGGGTGCCCCCAACTGGAACGAGTGACGCTGCTCGATCCGGTTGACCTTTCATCATGGAATATGGTCGGCAACCCTCCTGGGAAGAAGCAGGGATGCAGATCTGCTCCGAGGAAGTTATCTCATCTCTTAGATGAGTCGCCTCAATTGGGGAGACGAGCTCACAGGCCCAAATCCTTGCTGTTTCCACTGATGTAATTACATTCTAGTAATTCTGCAAGATATGATCTGGGATCATTACCTACTCCTCCATCATTTACTGGATATGCCGAGAGGCATCATTGGCTGGAATGGGTATGGAGGCCCATTCCGTTATCAGATTATGAATATCCTACTTCGGTCCTCCAGTGGTCATATGGTACTGACAATTCTCTTATGTCTAGGTAGGTGAACGAATTTGCCCCCGTACTGGGATACGTCAGTTTATCTCTTCGTATGACGCCACCTTGGGGTGGAAGAATTTACATGCATCTACAGGGAGCTGAACCTGCATTTGTTGGCCTCCCACCATATTGAGTCGGTGGCCTTTGTTGGCGGGGAGACGTGCCCACCTAGTAATTGTCGCCACATCTGGGTGGCGGGCTTTGCCGATTGCCACCATTTTAGGATGGAGGGCATCAGAAGAATATTCTAGGAGCTGGTCTTGCAGGTTTTGGGTCTCCACCATATCAAGCTGGTGGGGTTCACGAACCTTGGCAGGGAGAGGTGCTTGCCGGGTAAGCGTCGTCCTGCGTGAGCGACGGGTGTGACAGATCACGGCTGGGATGTGCGCCAGCTCATATGATGGAACCATGTCTGGATGGCGGGATCAAGAGGAGAGAACAAGTGTAGGTGCCTGTTCATGGTGAATCTACGTGGCTTGGCAGTGGAGCTCCTCCTCAGGGACCAGTGTGATGACTGGTCCCTCAGTGTAAGTTTGCCACCCTCATTGGGCAGTCTGAGGGGCAGAAGCTCGGGGAGCATGGTCCTGAATCCTCGGGGAGACATCCTGCTCAGCGCGAGGATGTTGAGTCATAGAATGACCGTGATGACGTCTTCCAACAAGGTCCTTGGATTGGAACCCCATTTCGGTATGGATGAATTCTTCAGCGTTGACCACATCCACCTCTCAAAGATAAGGGAGGTACACATTGTCCCATTCTAGGGACAGACTCTCGAAACAGTTGGGGACAACAACAGGGGATATCTGGATCTGCCTTTGCGGTCGCTGCTGGGTAGGCGACCGGAGAGTTTTGGAAGATTAAAGGGTGTGCATGGCTGCCTCCACCATTGGGAGAGCACCGTTCACGTGGTACTCTCGGATCAGCGCATCCGAGACCCAGCGTTGAAGATGCTGGGTGGGTAACGAGGTCCTCCATTGGTGAGGATGCCCGGTCATCGCGTAGCCTGGGGTGCACACTTGCGAGTTCCTTCATGATGCCATTGGATCGAAGGGATTTCTATATAGTACCTGTAAATCATTCTAACAAACACAAACAACAATCCTGTCAAACCAGCATCTCATGATCCCATGCATATTTAATGACCTTTCTTGGTCCTCCTTGAGAGTATAAGGGGGTAAGGGGTGGGATTAGGTTACATCCGTCATTAATTATTAAAGATTCATTTCGGGTTCACCATTTTTGTTTCGGTTCGGCCTCGATACGCCCAATGGTTCTGTATCCGATGACACATGGACCTACTTTCCAAAGGCACGCATTCACTGGATGGTCTGACTAGCGACGCTTAAGAACTCACATTGGTCAAGAGTATGGGATGTCAGGCTCATCACACCCTTTTTGGGGGAATTATTGCATGTTATATGTCTCTCTTATAGATTTAATACATATTCATATGTTCGCAAATCTTTTGTTTATACCCAAGTATAGTATCCACAGATTTCTCATGGTTGGAAATAGTCAGCTGAACACAGGGGTCCAGAATCAATTAGTCCTGAGGTTTACCATCCCTCGTTGGATTAATGACCTCGTGGAGTCAGGACACATTGAGGCGGCACTGGGATTGGTGCAGTGAACTGATGTGAAGATAGTCGGATCAACCGGTTGTTGGGCTTGAACCTCATAAAGGATTCCTATGTACCCTGCCTAATAGACAAGGATCAACGTCCACATATTTTTTAATGGCTAGGGAAATATGCTCTGAGGTAGCCCAGAGTGACGGATTGGGGTTTACACTCTGAGGAGGCCCATGGTGTGGATGATGGGCTTGAACCTCAGGAAGGCTTCCTACGTACCCTGCCAAAGAGACAAGGAACAAAGTCCACATAGTTTGTAATGTCTTCGGACTTACACTATGTGGTAGCCAGAGTAATGGATTGGGGCTTACACTCTGAAGAGTCCCATGGTGTGGATGATGGGCTTGAACGTTAGGGAGGCTTCCTACGTACTCTGCTTAAGAGACAAGGATAAAAGTCCACGTAGTTTGTAATGGATTGGGACTTACGCTCCGAGGAAGCCTAGTGTAATGGGTTGGGGCTTACACTCGGAGGAGGCCCAAGGTGTAGATGATGGTCTTGAACCTCAGGGAGGCTTCCTACATACCCTACCTAAGAGACAATAATCAAAAGTCCACATAGTTCATAATGGCTTTGGACATACGCTCTGAGGCAGCCCAGAGTGATGGATTGGGCCTTACACTCTGAGGAGCCCCAAGGTGTGATGATTGGCTTGAACCTCAGGGAGGAATACTACGTACCCTACCTAAGAGACAAGGATCAATGTCCACATAGTTCGTAATGGCTTGGGACTTACGCTCTGAGGAAGCCCATAAGAGGAGTTCATGGTTGATGCTTACTCTAAGCCCGTGTGAGTCATGCTCGGTGTGAGAAACAAGAGGCAGCATGGACGAGGCGATCACATCATGAAAGGTGTGTCCATGAGAGGTGGAGTGGGACTTATGCAAGAGGGCGGATCATAAAGTCGGGGCTTACTCCTAGATGGACGCCCATGGTGACAAAGCGCAACGGGAGAGGGAAAGGGGTGCTCTTGTGCCCGTCACCTCTCTTGTTCCCCGGGGAAGTACCGAGGTGCATGGGGACGGCTGCCTTCGGATGGGTCTGCCGGCCCCACAATGGGGAGAGAAGAAGTTCCCGACGGCTGAAGTGTGCAGTCCCCCACCATGGCGAGTAGAGGCAGGAAGGGAGCTCTCGGGCTCTGTCCCCGCATTACTGTGGGAATGTGAACGCAGGCATGCTTCGGGAATCCACCCAAGGGTTGGGGCAACCCCTTTGCCCCTATTTACCATGGGTATGTGATTTCTAAATGGCGCACTGATGGGCCTGAGGGTTACACTACATGAATATGGTGGCTCTGGTGGAGGTCTCGGCTCAGGGCCGATTAGTAGGCTAATGAGGAGGTTGTGAAGGATCAGGCCGGATTGTAATTGGATGTATTTTATCTAGCTCGGGGAATGGGAACTCCGAAGGTTTTGGCATGCCACACAGGGGTATGGGTAGAGGCACCCTTCACGTAGGGAAGTGATACATGGTTGGAGAGGCTATCCGCGAGCCAGGGTGGTCCATGGATTGATTTGACGTCTACGAACCAAGAGGTTCCGCGGACTGATTGGACGTCTGTGAACCAGGAGGGTCCGCAGACTGATTGACATCCTACGAACCAAAAGGGTTCATGGCTTCGGGTTCGGTCCACGTACAAGGTTGGTACTCGGAGGGGTCCATGTGAGCAGCGGCGGCCAAGGTTGGCGCCGGCCGGAGGCTCATCGGTCGGGGCTTTGCCCATGTTAGATGGTGCTACGCAGTGCGGAGGATCAGAAAAGAGGCATAAACTCCCTGGTCCGTGGGGAGTACATAAGCGGAGGGACCCTGATTTGTGGTTTTCTCTCCTTTTTTATTTTAAGTTTGCAGATCACCAAGTTATGATTCTTTTTTGGTTCCTTATTAGTTTGTTCCAAGGTTCATACCTACTCTCGTTTTTGAACTGGAACTTCCGAAATCCTATGCCTTCCTTCGAAATCCTTCACCCCGAATCTGACCGCTCTCCTCTCTGTTCTCTCTTCCCCTCTTCTTTTTCAATCTACTTTTATAGAGTGGGTAAAATGATTTATGTATGGTCATGCAACACCTTTTGCTGAGGCCCATGACCTAAAACCCGGTTCACAGATGACTTGGGGAATCTTCAATTCATGGGGCATTAAACACTCCTCCTCTGCGAACCAAACTCGGGGAGTACTTCGCGGCCGTGGAGGGTTCCGCCTCCATTTAACAAATGATAGTGGAGGAGTTTGGCGCCTATTGATGGGGCTCATGGTTGGGCGGTCCGGAATGGTGAACCAGGTTGGCACCTATCCCACCTCGTGACCACGGAGGATCTCCGCCTCCATCTCGCGAACAACGACTGTCAGCAGAGGTGGGATGCTTCGCGGAACCTGTCATGCATCACTAAAATTAAACTGGTTTGCGGACCGGTTCATCCTTCGCCATCGTTGAGTATTCTCCACATTTTTCCAATCCTTTTAAAGGAAAATTGGGTAGAATCTCCCTTGAGTTAAATGGGATCATCATTCTCCTTTACGTATTTTTTTCAGGACCCTACAATGTGTTTAGCATTAATTATTTTATACAATATATAATTAATGAAAATAAAGAACATAAAACAACAATTTTTAGTGGATAAAAACCCAAATATATCCTAGTATATTTCACCAACACTCTATCTATGATATTTGAGATTTATTAATCTTGTACTTTAATTGGGGACCGCAACAACTAAGTGCAGGTAGTTAACACCATACAAACATGATTTTACTTGGAATTCAATTTATTTTACTAAAAACATTAATATATTACTTTGAGAATAAAACAATCAACCATGACTATGTATAAGTAGTAAACACTCAAGTAGAAATTATATGTTATGTGGAAGGTGAAAGAAAATTATTGTATAGTTTATTCCAAACCTAATAGATATAAAAAGGCCATTAAGAATGCACAATAGTATCCAAATTGGATATTCAAGACATGTAGTCTTCCTTATTACATAGAATAGTATCAAGCGAATAAACAATACCTCCGATACTTATTTTTATTCAATTAGTAGTACACACATAACCGTTATATCAAAATTATTTCCTTTTACATTCCTTTGCGTGGTGAGAGAATAATAAAACATATTATTTATATTTTATTTTAAAATTAATTGATTAAAGGTAATTGAATTTTAATCTCTTCTAAATTTTAATTTCTTATATGTTCTAATTATTCATAGAATTGGGCATAGAAATAAATAGAAATATTTTTTACCAATTGATATTTATCTCGCATTAAAAATTCTATAATAAACTAGTCGAAAGACATTTATAAATTTATAAATAATAAATTCGTCCCCTTACTATGGCCAATCCTTAAGAAAAATCATATTAAAAATATGTGAATATTTTATCTAAAAAATTTCCAATGATAATAAAAACATTGAAAAACATTTAATTTCATGAAAATTTGATCATTGACCAAACTGGGTTTCCAGAAATCCAATATCCTCAATCATCTCATCAATTTAGCTATTCAAATACATCACAATGGATAAATTTATAAGGTGAATCCCACATCATTTGAATATCTTATTAAAAATCCAGAACATAGAATCCAGATAATATATAAAAACACATTTCCTAATAAAAAAGATTTGTTTCTTTATCTGAATTGTGGTCATAGTAGTATCAAATATATTGAAAATACATCATTAAATGTAATATGAATTTATGAGTAATCCTAAAATTCATAAATGTATGATAATAAAATAAAATATTCTTTAAGAGATGGAAATATTAAAATTTCAGTGAAATGGAGTATCAAGATACTCTCTAGTAATAATACGCACTCTAATAAACAACTCATAACACATTATAATGGCATCATGAAATGTTTAACAATAATTCTATATGTGGAATCATTGTCTACATGAACAGGCAAATTCTTCTTGAATTCTAAAAAATTTATATAGATTATTCCATTGAGTTTCGTTAATTTTTTCAGGGGGCTCCTTGAAGACACTAGTTTTCCTTAGTACCTCTTGGATTTTGATCTATTGGGTTTTTGATGTGAATCATATAGACACATAAACAGAATAAGAACACAAATATATATGATCTATATTTAATAGAATGACCATGTAAGAAATGCTGAACATAAATGTGCATACATAGAATGCCAATGAAAAAATCTATAAGGATTATTCTGGATAAAGATCACTAGAGAATAAAAAATGATTCCATTCTCTATGGGGACCACATCGGTCGCTATATCACAATCTCAATTTCCTGACTTCAATAAATTTTATTATTTTCTACTATCATCACCGAACAAGATAAAAAATCTATGGGAAGAAATAGTGTTTATTGAGGCTTACTTAAAATTGGGCAGTCAAAAAATGAGGGATTATATCCAATTATATAGCCATTATTAATGTGGTTTATTTAATTAAATTAATAATCCTTATTCAATGTATCCCTATAAATTAATTCACATTTTCATTAATTTATTGAGTCATATTTATTGAATATTTATTCTATTTAATTCAATCACAATGGATTATTACCCAAAATTAAACCACAAGGAAATGTGGGTGTAAATACATGCATTAATATTTTATTAAATTGGATGATGATTATATATATAATATAAATTTTAGTTCGCATATCATATAATCTCTCACATTCACTAAAATATTTAATGGATTTATTCTAAACTTCCAAACACATTATGAATCCATCCAAAACCATTTTGGTTACTGTTTCATCAAAATATGTTTATTCTATAACAAATTATTTTTCAAAAATCCAATCCTACCCATTGCAATAACCATGTAACCATATTGTCCTTAGTAGTGTTAAAAAAATCCGCATTTCATATGCATAATTGAAGAGAAGAATCTAGGAAAAAATTAGTTCTACTCAAACTACTAAGGGTCTGGTGTGGTCTCCATAAAATATATTCATATATCTATATGAACATATCCACCACTAGATGTATTATATACATTGTATGTATACCAATAAGATTCATTATATTATTACATCTTGTGAGCATTATACATTGAACATGCTAATATAATATAGTCATATAATAGTTTATTTATTCCCCAAAGAAGATAGTTCTAGTTGATGAATAAATATCATGTCATTAATCTAACAAATGAGCACATCACATGCCCATCATCAATGTAATTAGGAACATCATATGTGTCCCAACTACGAATAGTGAATCATTTCCATAGCCTCATTCAATCAAGGGCCAAATTTATTTTCCTTTATTACATGTGGACAAATCCCATCATGGTTACACTCCAACCGACAAAATGATCGGAAACATAAGAAAACACCCCTTGATTAGCTAATTTCATATTTTATCTTTTGTAAGTAGGGTATCAAATTATAGATCTTATCATGCTCGGTATCAGAGGAAAATTATGTAAGAATGATTGAAAATATGCATACACCCCTAATTATATCAATGACCATATTCTATTCCTTAAGATATACATTGGTGGGTCAATCAATGTAATGAGCATCTAATTATTATTACATTAATCTATTATTTATATGTCTTAAGAATATGTTTTTAATGATTATAAATATCTATACAATCTAATCATAAATTTTCATGATATCCCATAGTACTTTGTGATCATCAATTATGTATAACGCAAAATTTTATACATTGATAGGTTATTTATCATTTGTTTGTCCATGTAAATTAAATTATAATACATATGAATGAATCATAAATGGTGGTTGACCATTTTATTATTACATGATATGTTTACATCAAATGAAAACACTCTCTTACTATTTCATAACATGACATTATACGTGACACTAGTGTTGTTCCTATAGTAATGGATTTTGAACATTATATCAATATGTTATTATAGTGACATCATTATGTTACCATATTGTTTGTACTTCCATTGACCTCTTAGTGATTAATATTAATATTTCAAGGAATTTGGAATAACAATGTTACGTATGAACCATATTCCTTATGTGTAACAATATTAACCAATATTCCAACTCCTTTCCTTAATAAAAGAAAATGTATGATGTTAAATTATATTATTTACTTGGAAATCAATCTATGTACATAATATTAATACATGGAACCTATTCAATTAATCTTTTACATGATTGTTTTTCAAATAATTTATCTATTTATATTATCACATAACCAATACAACCTAAACTCTTTTTTGAATAATGTTATATCTATTTTTTTATTTTAGGAAATATAATATTTAAATTTATCATTACCAATGTACCCTAAACTAATTTAGGATACCAAGTGAAACATTTTTTATATCAGATTCTATAAACCATATGGGAAATATCGATGTTCACTTGTTATAGTTACTAAATTTAAATTTTAAATTTTTTTATTTCCATCACATACCATAATCATTTTAAAATATAAAACAAAAAATCACTTTCATATTAGACTAGTATAATCCAATAAAAAATATTGATATTCAATTTATTGTGGTCACTAAATGTATCGATTTACATTATCAACAAAACATATCCTAATCTATTTTATGATATGGAGTGAAAAATCACTTAATATCTGTTTGAAAACATTGAAAATTTTATTTTCCACACATACTCTAAATATATTCTTAGAAACAATTCTAATATGATATAAAAATATATTTGTGTTTAGGAAATAAGAATTATTTACTGTTAGAAGAAATAGATTAACAAATAATTCTTTGTTTTCATATCATATATGGTATTATATATATTTATAATTTTTCCTTTTTAATTAAAATATTACATTGATTAGTGGAAAGTAAAACTTCATAAAAATTTAATATACTAGGAAGACATTATCATGGAGAAAAACTTTTTTCTATTTCATATAATATATATATTTTTGAATTTAGAGGCACAAAATTTGTTTCCATAAAACAATCTCATTCATTCAAAATAAAAATTTGTTTTAAAATTTTAAATGAGAAAAAAATTCACATTATTTTAAAATTCCAATCTAGTTTGATGTTATCCATATAAAAACAACTTACTCTATAAATTCAATCTCCATACATCAAATATTCACTTCTTTTATGAACACCTATATATTTAAAACACATTTAAAAATATAGTTAGTTTTTAAAACCTTTAAAAATAATAGGATTAATATCTATAATATAAATACCTTTTATATACTCTCATAATAGTTTCACATGAAATTTTTGGTATTCATGATTGTTCCCCCACCAATAGAAATTTTGGTTATTTTGGTTGCCTTGTCCTTTCATCTAGTTGTTTGAATTAATTAATGGTATGAACTCTTCACGACTTCTTTTATCACCATTATTTCAATAACCTTTACCTTTCCTTCTCTATACCATAATAATGGTACTTGAATTTGGAGCACCCAAATCCTACTCAACAATCAGAAATATATTTAGGAGTCAGGTAATGGTTTGAAGAATTCATCAACATTTAATTATCAAAAATATTTCGAATCCTTTGTTGCAGTGAATGTAGAATGATATCTAAGGAAATCCCTAGCGTAAGAGGTAAACCTAGTCTCTCAAAATCATTTACATGAATAATCATACTGAGTATAGGAATAATATATTATTAATCATTATACCTTTCATGTATTTCTTGTTCATGAAAGAGCCGATTTATGTTAATATATAATTATTTAATAACATATAAACTCATGTAATTTCAGAAACACTAGGTATGTGGTAATAATAATTAACATCAAAACTTCATTTGATTATTTGATATGATTATTATAGGGATTTATCTATATTTAAGGTATATCATACCTAATGGGATTTTCTAAAAGTGGCTTATGTCATACATAAAAATTCTCCTCTTTCTAGATAATGATTCACAAGTATATATTCCAATTATGAATGTTCTTCCATTCATTTTTTCTTTTTTCCATGATAGATCCAAATGATAATGTGGTGGATGAATCCATTGTTTAAAAAAGAAATGTTTTACCAGATGAATATCAGGCCTTTTTTCATTACATTAATGAATTTTTATTATAATTTAACCACTAAAATTTATGACTCCATATATCATAACCATTTAGTTATATAATAACCATGTTTTAATGAGATATAATTTAGTTTTTCTATGAAACTCATTACCTATGTTGTTTATGTAGAGATTAATCCCAATCACAATATTTTTGACTCTTGGGAAGCTAAGTGAATAAATAATTATTTAAATACATGATATGGAAATACTCAGTTCTATTCCTATCTTATCCCATCCCTTAGGTTTTAATATCTACGTGTAACCCAACGAATATACCAAAAAAATCCAATAATGGATAATCCATTGTCACCTCACTTTGGCATAAAGAAACCCAGTCATGTTCCAGTTTTACCTATAACTTACATTCATAACATTATATAATATAAGGGAATCTTAATTTTTCATGAAACTAAATAGTTTGATGATCAAGGTCTATCTAAGTGTCACATTATATGAAATATCACACTTACTATTTGAGGGGTTTGTTTCTAAAGTTTCACCCATTTAATATACATCATAATAATATTAAATTCATAATTATTACATATTATTGAATCATTATATTATAACAATTTAATCCCTTTTTTATGCATTCTTTTAACAATTTATTTTTTAGAATCCCAATTCCAACCACTAAACTAATATTTCCACAGCAAATTAATGTGTGACTCTTTACAAAGCCCAAAGATTGTTTTTATCACCCAAAAATAGATGTCAAACATATTCATACATATCTTAATACATCATATGCATAAGTAATATGAGATCCTCATGTGAAGTCATATATAAACATGTGATTGATAATCTCTGAATGAATAAGAGTAAAGTGAGTGATAGACAAAATCCTTCACCTTCCAAGAAAAAGGTGTAATCCTAAAGGCAAGTAGGTGTTCCGAACCCAAGTCCCTCTACTCAAGGAGACTTTATTCAAGCGATAATTAAACTCATGATATCTATAGAACATAATATTCCAAAATTATTACAATCATTTATATTTAACATAACAGAATCAATTATAAATCATGATCAAGGAAGATGAAAACTCAATATTTTGGAGTCATACTTATTATGTAATGAAAAAATATATTTCCTTGATGTATTTAAACAATTAAACTAAATCATTCATATTAATCATATAAATTATTTATAATTAAGAATAATTTAGGAAATAAACATTAAATAAACTAAAAATACAAATATTTAAACATCAGATAGACATTTTTGAATAATTTATAAATAAAATATAATTATAAACCATTGTAAAAATTGGCTAAAATTATTTAAATTCTATAATATTGAATAAAATAATATTTAATTCTTAATCCAATATAATCCCTTAAATATTTTTTATTCAAAAAATTTAAATTTTTTTCCTTTAATCCATTGATTAAATCATTAATCAAAACCCTTTTTTGTGAGGTTTAAATAAATTATTTGAATAATATCTTTAAACAAGTCAACTTTTAATTTGAAATATTTAAAATTTATTACTTATAAACAATTCATAATTATAAATATAAACACATTTTATATCTAGACCTTATTTATGATATTTATAAACTCTTTTATAAATAAATTAATAACATTTAAATAAAAAAATTATTTAATGATTACAAATATTCCATATAATTTTAATAAAGAAGGTTTAAATACTTTTTATTACGATGTATAAAATTTATAAATCATATTAATGTGAAAGGGATATTCTAATTATTGAGGCCTAAATTTTGAAATAACATTTATAAGAAATTATTTTAAAACAATTAATCATTAAAAATAAAAATTTTATTGTTAATTAATTTATAATAAACCATTTTAAAATTATGATTATTAATCTATAAAACATTTCAATTATTTATAAATAATTTATAAGTAAAACAATTTCAATCTTAATTTAATTTTTTATAAAGGAAAAATTATTTTATATACAAAACACTTTCTATAGTACTACAAATAAGGCCTCATTTTCATGGGACACCTTAAAATTAATTATTTATGAACTATTCATAATTAATTATATAAACTTATTAATATTTAATCTTTATCTAATAATATATAACCCTTTATAAATTAGATCCTTATATTTTATAAATAAAATTTTTATTTCTGGATATCAAGAAATATTTAAAAAACATTTTACTATGCTTTATAAATATTTTATAAACAATGTATATTAAATAAATATTTATCAATTAAACATAAAAAATATAATTATTTTATTTATAAAACACTTTTAATGTTTTTTATTAATATTTCATAATATCATTTTAATTATTGATAATAAATTTATAAATAATATAATCAAATTCATCATTGAATTTTCTTGATTAAAATAAACACATTATTTATTTTCGTTACAGAGAAATGTTTAATATGAAAATTTAATAACTGAAAATGTTTAATATATAAAATGTTATTAAGACTATCTTACTAATGATACATACATTTTATAAACTATATTATAAACATGAATAACATAAACAGGACTACATGGACAGACCAATCTAAATTCTGCAATAATTTTTCTTAGTGAATATCACATCAGAAAAAAAATGTTTTTGGGCTGTAAGACGATTACAAAGGAAACTATATCCCAATCTCAATCAAAGAAATCTCATACACATTAAATGGTTCTATTATCTTCAATAAATGTAATGAAATATAATTTTAAAAATGGAATTTACCTTTTTAATGAATAAATGCCTTATCATGTAATATAGTTATAGAAAACAGATACACCACTATTTTTATATTTTAAACCATATTAAAATATAGATTTTTAGATTTAAAATATCTTTAAAAATGATAAAAATTTATAATTTTTCAATTTTACAATTATAGTTAATATTAGTGTATAATAATGTTTAGGATAAAGTATAATTGACATAGATAGAAGAAATGTTGGCCTCAAGTAGTAATATTGTACCCTATGATGTCTACTTATCAGAGATTCTAAGGGAGATGGAATCACTGGTCTTTTACCTTGACCAAGATCAAGCTAAGATTCAACAGCTAAAACATGAATGAAACCTTTTACCAGAGAATATAAAGAGTATCTATTTCACGATCCAATCCATGATCTTGTAACAACCCCATGAATATACCACCATCACACACAATACACTTGGTCCGTATGATGGTGTAATAAGGGGTTATATATCTAGACCCTAATAGTATAAACATTAATATAATGTCTGTAATAGTAAAATTTTTATGTCAATAAATTTTCATTATTAAATTATATATAATGCTACACATGAGATGTTGAAAATTATATTTTGATATGATGAATAAAAAATCATATTTTTGGAAAATATATATTTTTGACACAATTTTTGATAAATTTTTGATTTTTTAAATAATAATTACTCAATAATTATATTATTATTAAATAATATTTTTGTATATATAAATGATAATATAATTTAATGAAATATAGTGTAATATTTATAAGGATTTGAAAAATGTTATTATAATAAAAACAAGTATTTCTCCATAAATAAGGGCTTTTGTTTAAAATTGTTAATTATAATATTAAGATAATTATTTTTCAAAAAATATGTATTATTTTTGGAATCATCTAGTCAAAATTAGCCAATGGTAAATTTATAATAATTTTCAGAGATAGTCATATTTTTGGTATATGTATACAAACTATATTATGAGATCATAATGGACAAAAATTGATGTAATAAATGTTAAAAAAAATTAATCCATGAACTTATATATAACTTCCCTTAAAAATAATGTTTTTTAATTTATTTAATTAATTTTATAAGCCATTACTATATCCTCAAAAACATATATTATGTTTTTTTTTAAAATTAATTATTTATGAACATGACTCAAATATTATAGAAACCATTGTAAAAAATGATAAGTTTTGTGTTTTTTATTATTTTATTATCTAAGTTCTAAAACCTATGTTTAGAAAATAATGATTATTTCCCATATATATTAATTTAAATTACCACCAAACTCCCACTAATCTTTCCTCGTTACAAATTATTCACGAATTTAATCTTAATCTATATATATAAATCACTCTTATGTTGTTTATAATCTCTTATGAAACTCCTCAAAAGCATTTAGAATCACTCTCTCCTAGTAAGGGGATTCACTCGTCCTCCTCTATATTCAATCAATGTCTTTGAGAAATGCCATTTTATTTCTAATTGTTTATGTGAAAATATTTTTTACACATCCAAATATTATCATTATGAAAACAATTTAATTAGACACATAAATTGAATCTCAACAAACTCTTCCTAAACAATCAAATAGATGCATTATGCTGGAAAAATTATCCTGTGATTTTCCATGATAAAAATCTGTTTTATGTGTACCCAAATACATTTCCACTCATGTGTATTAAGATAGATGTATTAATAAAAAATTGATCGTGGAATCCCATATATGATACCCACACTCTTATATCATGGTATTTTAACTTATTAATTATATTATGACGTTGTATGATATATGTAACACACAAATTAAAATACACAATATGTGAAGGATAGGTGGGAACATGATCATGTAGCCATATAATGTGTTGGGTAAATTTTTTCATCCCATGATATACCATTTATGGGGCATTGGAGATTATCCTAAGCACAATGTGTTATGATTTCTAAGTATCTTTTTTTCCTTATGCTTACAGTGTGATGTTTTATTTTGCTTCCATATTTATATATTGCATTGATGTTGTCATCTTATACCATGATTTAGTTTTCATATTTATGATTCTAACCCTTTCATGTCACCTTGAAATGTCTATTGAATAACAAGTATTACATTAATCATGTTATTCATTCATTATTCCCATAATTATATATATAGTTAACCCATTTCTTATATACCTCTGTATGTTCTCTAAGGATGTTTTGAAAGATAGATGGAATATAAGGGAATGTTTTAGAGTTTTTTGTATTGTTGTTATACCAATGATTCATTTTATTATTCTATGTATCTAATTAAGCAAATACACTAGGCCACATTATGTTTTGGGACAGTATTATGGGTGTATTTATGTAATAAATAATAAGTTAATGTTTATAAAAGATATATGATTTCATAGTTTGTATTAGATAAAGGACTAGTTATTTTTGTGGACTACTATTAGAAACAATTATTGAAACCATTAGTGTAATATCATTATATTATAAAATAATACATTTTTTATCCAGTATATAACATGCACCACAAAACATAAATGAATTATGAAATATGATTTTTTTTAAATATGACCACTATACACTATCCATTTAATTGGTAGGTATGAATAGTATTACCAACATTATTAAATGTATATAATGGATCTAATCAATAAAAAAGTATTATATAATGTTTAATATATAATCACTAAATTTCGAATAAATCGAATTTATTCTTTAAAAATAATTTTTCTTCAAAATTGTTTATCTTTTATTTTCATGAGATAATATTAGAATTAATTTCTTAAACATTAATAAATTTTATTTGATAAATATTATATCCTATTTTAAATTTTCATATTAAAATAATACTATGGTTAAATTTTCATTTTTTTTAAAAATTTTGATGTCTCAATGAATAATATATAATGTTGATTTTTATTTAAAACTGTATATTCATTACATATATTTGTAGAAAAATCATTGTTGGACGAGATTCAAAAATTGAATTAGTTATTTTTTATTAATAATTATATAATTACTCTGTTTTGAAATAATTTTATACATGGATATAGAATAAAATTAATTTTTAACTTCAAAGGAATTTTTAAAAAAAAATTGTTTTTGACATGTCTCACGAGTTTAATATTATAATATATTCTACAACATGAATTAATAGAATCATGAAAACTAATTCTATATTTTCAATTAGGGGGTCCTAATATTGTAAATATTCCACTTTTATTTTTATCCATTATGAATTATCATTCTAGAAAACAATTATCACCATTGTAATGGTAAAGCAGGCGGTGAGGGTTAGAAACAATATGATAAGGACAAAAAGATGACCCAAATACATTTATTTATCTTATATTATGAGTTTAAGTCATGAATTTCCATCAGATCCTCAGATATATGGCCACATGGTTCCATATGTCTTTGAATTTTTCGATTATAATATTTATGTAAAATATAATGGGAAAATACCTTTATTATGAGGTAGTTCTTTTAGTGACTAGTTCCTAGTGTATTTGGGAGGGTAGGAACCAGTCTCATCATGGTGGACCATGCGTGTAATGTTGGAATTTCCTGGTTAGAGAAATATTCATTTTCATGGACCTCATTGAACTTCTGAGTCACTGGGATAAGGCACCCTCCCTCAGTTAGTATATGGCTAGAAGTATCCCTTAATATTTTTCTAGTCCTTTGTTAAGGGGGAATGGGTAAGCTATAACCCCCCTAAGACCTCAAAATAATGTTGATGTCTTATACATGCCATGATGCATGCAGGGGAGGAGTTTTTCATGACTCCTATGGTTTAGTTGTTTTTTCATTCTATTAATTTTTGGGACTAGTGACTATCTCAAAGAAGAAAGAAATCCCATGGTCCACGACTTTTCGTTTTTTCACTCTAATTAGATTCCCTTTTCAATAGTAGAGAAGGACACAATGATCATATAGAACTCTCTTAAATTCCTTTCTTTTACAACTTGAAAAATCATTTTCTAGATTCACAATTGGAGGGCCCTTTTCAAAAATGGCATCAAGATCCCCCTTACATGGAATGAAGGTAATCATGTGGAAGACTTACTAGCCTCAATGTCATCATAGGTGTCCCCCATATGGTATTCTATAATATAGATTCCTTTATCATAGGTGGTTTTGATATTGTTATCATATATTCCATTACTCTCCACTTCTATTGGCCCCATTAAAATGTCATTTATGGATTTTACTCTTTAATCAAATAAAATAAATAGACATTTTGGGTAAAATTTTCATATTCATGCTTTTAATATCTATATGATTTTTAAAAGAGATAAAATCAAATTATATTCAGTTACAATGAATAATTTGATATATAATTTTTTTCCATGTTAGTTTTTTTTCTATTTTCTAGTAATAATATAATTAACTTAAATACTTATGCAATGCTGACACATTATTTATTAAATAATGAAAAATGATATAAATGATTTTAAAAATATAAAAAGTAATATAAAATGATTTAATTACTATCTTATATGTATTGATTAGATAAATATTACATGATATTTATTTGTTAAATTATTATATTGAAATTACAATTATTTCATGATGTTTTCAAAGTTAAATTAAATGGATATTTTAAAAATGACTTTAATAAAATTATATAATAATTAATATTTCATTAAATTATTAAAAAATTCATATAATATTAAATTAAAATTATTAATTGGGATATAAAGGTAAATATCATCCATGTACAATTTTTTGGCTAATTGTGCTTTATAGTAACTTTATTAACCCCCAAAGTGTAGATTCTTCATTGTTGCTATAATTAACAGAACATGTTTTCATATATTAAAACAAATATATAAGGGTAAAAACATAATATAAAATAAAAAAAAATTATTGGATGATATTATATCAACCCATACTCATTCTATATTCTAATTCTTTCATTTTTTGATCATCTTTTATGAATATAAATTTGTATTTTTTTAATATTTTATGAAATTCTGAAAATGCCGCTCTCCACACTTATTAATGGGTAATTTCTATCCTATATTTTTCAAACATAAAAACAATTTTGGTTCAAAAAATACATTATAATATCCTCACTTTACTTACCTTACCATTTCCTAGAGGCATTGGTTGGATTATAAGGCCCACCACGGAGGGAATTTCGTGTAAACCTAAAGAGGTTGTCTGAAGAAGTTTTATCATTCATAACATAGCGTAATTTTTTAACATATTCTTCTTTATCCATGAAATATTTTCAAACATTATGATATAATAATATCAATACATATCATGTAATAACATTTTATCATATTATTGTAAAAAATACATTTTTATTATCTTCAATCAAATGGGAATTAAAACAATCGTTCTTGTGTACATCTAACTGCTGCCTCACGATCCGATGAAATTTTTCTTCCATGATCACCTCAAACATATGTTTATAATGATGGATTTAATTTATATATATTATACAAGAAATATTTATCATTTCAAAAAATTAATATATCATATATTTTCATACTATTAAAGTCATTGCAATATGATAACAGCATTCCTGCGCTTATGTGGATTACCACCTCTATTATGTGATGTGATTCATTTTTCATTACAGAATGACATGGATGGTATATATAAGTGTATTTTAAGAAATTATTTGGTTTTAAATATATACCAATTAATATTTATTGATAAAATAATACTTACATTCATTCTATTATGATCGTCGAAAAATTGAAAAGTTACTCTTCCATACGTACGACTCACCATCTCCATGATTATAATATAGTTCATTTTTCATAACTGTTTTAGATGGATTATTTAAAAAATATAAATAATGTTAAAAAATTAAAATTATTTCTTGATTATTTTTCCAGTGATTATGGAACAATGACATATTTAACCAATTTTTTCTTAGCAATTTTATTTTTCAGGTATGAATCGAAATATGGCAAAATCATCGAATGTGATGATAATTTATTAAGTAAATAAATATAACATGGTAATAATTAAAATAAATTAAATAATTAATTTGAAAAGTATTTTTATGAAAAATATAAATAACATCATTTTATTATTCTGTAATAAAACAATCATATGTGACAGGATGGATATGAGGCAAGATATTTTGTCATAATTTCCCATCATTGAAGCATATTTGATTTCTAGGAACATAATTTTGTATATGGTGTATATACTACACCTAATCTTCATGTAAAATCATGAATCATTCATAATTCATGTTATGTTAAGTTTCATTTTTAATTATTTCATCCAAGGATATTTAACTTGAATGTTACCAAGTGGTAAGGGGATTCTTAACTCAATTTCTATTCGATGGATTTTTCTAATTACCCATTTAAAATTTTATACCATGATTATGTGTGAATGAATGATTATTGTATTATATTGTATTTCTAATTTTATTTTTCTAGGTTTATGTTTTTTACAAAAAAATAAATCATTGATTAATTCTCACTTCAATGATATGATCTTTGTACATGTTCTTCATCTCAAATTATCTTTTTTGGGACATATTTTATGGTTTACACCTATCTTATTTTATAATGATTATCTTATAAAGATTTTATATGTTATATAATGATATAATTTATATTCATAATATTTAAAAATTCTTTTGAATTTATTACTTTCATGGGGTTATGATCCAAATGTAACCACACTAGTAAGGGGTTATTTCATAATTTAACATTATTTGATATTTTGTATGTTTATGTCTCTCATAGGTAAATTATTTTTTATTTCTATAAATAACCCAAAATATTTTATTATGAATAGTTTTTTTATAAATAATAATCTTTCCTTTTATTTTCCACTCTTTATGATCTAAAGTTATTGAAATCATAATTCTATGAAAAGATACATTTTTTATCTCCTTTCGGTCAAACATATTTTTCTTCCATATCCATGTTTTCTAAAAATATTATGATAATTGTTTTAAATATTATCATATGATTTTTTTAAAATCCTCTTTATCTATTATAGATTTATTTAAAAATGGTTTAAAAGTAATATTCATTTACCAAAATAAAAACATTAAAATTTTTTCAGAAAAAGTGGAAGAAATCATTGTTTTATTATCAAACACCTAAATATAATTTCATGAAATCATGATCTCCCATTACATTGACGATTCCTTTACCTGTATCCATGGTTTTTTAAAATTAAATATATTTCCTAATATAATAAAAAAATTTAGAAGAGTACATCAAATTTACATGGGTATCCTCCTCAAGAATGTTTTTAATGATATCTTCATGGTATTTCAATTAATAAACAACAAAAACCCTATTATTATAAACTAGAAATGTGTTATAACCATCCCATACTTATTATTTCTTTGGATGTTATTTGATTATATTGAATTAGGAAATTATTGAAATTTATTGTTCAAGTTCTTAAGATAGGGATTATTTTTAATAATTCATTTTGATGAGGATATATAATTTATTATAATGATGAATGCATAGTAATTATTATGTGATTGGTGCAGCCCAAAATAATTTATCATTTTGATGAATTTTTAGGTATCACTAGACAAAGAATATTGTTTATTTAGTGTATACCTCACAAATTTACATATGTTATCTTCACATATGGCCTTGATAATATATTTAATATTTCCTAGTCTGAGGACTCAATGATAAGATTGTGATGTATGACATTATGTAATCGATATTTGTGAAATCAATTATTGAGGGCCATGTGATTATATTAATATTAATTATTTCTATGGATTACTTTCAAAATCATATGATTATTTATATAGAATTACATGATTATCATTTCTTCCTGCAACATTATTTTTTCCTCATTTTATTATCTAAATGAATTTTTTCTGTTATTTCACATTCCTTATTGGTTATTAACTCTTTATTCAGGATGGATTCAATTGTACATAATAGTTATTATGTATCTATGCTCACCCACTATATTTTTGTTTTCCCCAAATATATAGTGAAGGAATTCCTAAATTTGTCCATGGAAGAAAAATATTCACTTTTATTATGATTTGTATTTTATGTAATAAAATTTAATATGAGACTCAAATAAATATATTTGGTTCATAAAAACTAGTATAATATTCCATACCTTGGGATATGTTTTCATGTATTTGTTGGTAATGTAATAATGTAAGCATCATGTCTAGTCTACTAGATTTTGGGTTTTTAAAGTTGGTATTAGATGATGTTTAGTATAAAATTATATTTCATTAATTAAGGGAAAATATATTTTGCAATATAACCATATGACATAAATTGTGGATAATTCAAAATATACGATAACATCTTAAATTATTTATAAGGTATATATTTTGTTGTTTTTCTAGATATACATCCATATATGGATACTAAGTGTGTATTTGGATTTGGAATATATGATTCTTGTGGTAATAAAAATGAAAAGAGTTAGCTAATAATATATCTACCATAATTATGGTTCCTAATGAGTGTTCCCTTACCCTGAACCCAGTTTGACACACTCAGAGGATATGCATGGGAAAATTCATATTTTTAATTCTGAACCATTATGGTGAATTAGATAATAGAAACTATTGAGGCATTTGATATGAAACAATGATATGGGATAAACATAAAGAATGAAAATTTTAGGGTTGATCATATGTCTAAAATCATAGATACCAATTTTGAGGTTCAATGTTATGAGAGTTTTGTATAATTAATGAAATCATTGGAGAGATTAATGGGAATTCAACCCTTTGGTTTACTATGTGATTTAATGAAATGGTTATTTGAGGAATAGTGTTTTAATTTTTTGTGGAAATAAGATTAATGTTATTGATATCATTAAGGGTTCATATGATTATATATATTGAGTTAATTATGGGTTATTAATATATGGGAACATATGTTTGATTATATTAGAAAGCATGGGATTGAGATGTTATTTTTTAACTAAATGATTAATGTTTAGTACTATATATTTGGAATATTATATGATTCAGGTGAACATAATTTGAGGAATAATGATTAAGTTGATTATGAGAATAATTTTACAAGATCATATATTTTTTAGTTTTTTGAATATCCGGGTGATTAATGATATTTCATGAGATGTTCTCCTTAGATGAGGTATATATAAACATTAGTATTAACATTAAGGATTGTTTTACAAGATTTCAGTTTAATTTTTGGAGATATAATCTGAAGGGTATAAGGTATATTATGAGGTTAAAACCATATTTAATGTTGATATGGTTGAGGTAATTTGGGATATAATGTTATTCATTTATGGAAGAGATTAAATTGATATTTCAGGTTCATTTTTAAGGGTTTAAGGATTAATTTATTATATTTATCCATATTAGATAACCTACATAAATATTTTTATTATAATAATGATAGAAGGGATATATTTTTATTATTTTATGTATTATGAGATCTGTTATAAGTCTTTTTAGTGCTTCATTCTTAAAAATTTCATATTTAATACAAATCGTTTGTATAAAAAAATGGGATTATGGTAATGGTTGATTGGAGGGTGAAATTATACATGTCATGCAAGTATAATTCCTAATGTTCTTATTCTAAGAGGTAAATTAATTCATAAAAACAAGGAAATATACCTTGAAACAAAAATTGTATCCTATTATGATCATTAAGGATGAATTTATTAGCTTTTCCCCGATCAAATATTTATGGATTTGTGGTTGTTAGCATTCATCATACCATGAACTCTATCACTCATTATTAGTCCTTGGGTGATACTTTTCTCCACCAAATCTATATTTTCACTTTCCTGAAATGTTATCCTATTTGGAAATATAGTTTTGTGTTATTCCTAGTGAACATAATAATTCTATTTCCCCCATATAAAGAGGAAAATTTATCAACAATTTTTATAATCTGATTTTCCCTAAAATATTTCAAAAATCAAAACCATGATTACCGAGAACATGTTTAAATTTAAATGAATTGATATATTAAAATTATATAATATAACTCCCCAATAATTTAAATGGACACTACATTTGATAAAATTTAAATCACACATCAAAAATAATAATAGAATAATGATTTTTTTTAATATAGGTGTTATAAAATAGTTGTGGAATTGGGGGGTATGAATAGGAATAAACACATTTTTTATTTTATATAATACATATAATTAATAAATATTTATTGATTAATTTTTATTTTATAACCACTAGATTTTTGATAATGTAGTTTTATTCTTCATAAATATGTTTTCTTCAAAAAAGGGTTTTTATCAGTTATCTGGGAAAAAATGTATAATTTCATTTAAAAATTTTCAATATTTTTTTTATAAAAATTGATATCATTTTTTTAAATAATCATAAAAAATTATTATGTTTTATATTAGTTTTTGAATTTAATTTCTTTATTTTTATTTCAATTAAAATTATAATTATTTCTATTTGAATAAATGTTATTCTTGGATATAGTATAATAATATTTTACACTTAAAGGCATTTTTCTGAAAAATAAATTTTCAACGGGTATTAATGGTTTAATAATAACGAAAATTATTACACTTATTTATATTTAATCATTAAAAAATTAAACATAGGTAATAACTATGTAAAAATAATTTAATTATTATCCATTTAATTTTAGTCATTATGAATATTAACTATTTCAAATAATTAACACCATGGTAAGGGTAAATCACGTAAATAGAGTAAAAAATAATATGATAAGGTCTAAAATTTTACAATGAAAAAAAACCATTATCCAATTGGATAATATTATTTTGGACATTTATATATAAGTCAAAAATATATAGATATTTAGTTCCATACATATTTTATTTTTCCATTGATAAAAGTTGAATAAATGATAAGAACAAAAATGTCACTTTCTTGTTCTTAATATCTATAATATTATTTAATAGGGATAAAAGAAGCATATATTAATTTTTAATGATTAATTTTAAATATTAATATTTTTTTATCGTGATAAATTTTTCCTGTTTTTTAATTAAATGAGTACATTAAATGCTTATGCATCATTGTGATGGTATTTATTCCATTAATGATAGAATAAAACAAATGATTTTAAAATTATAAAAAATAATATAAATTTTATAAATTATTCGGTTCCATTAATTATGTAGATAAATATAACACGTTAGTGATATTTTAAAGGATTAAATTCACATTTACTTGTTTCCATGTTGATTTCATTGTTAAATTAAATTACTATTTCCAAAAAAAGGCAATCGATATTATTTTATAATAAAACATTATTAAATAATTTAAAATTAATCCAATATATTTTCATCCAAAATGTTATTAGGATATGATAGAAAATAACATACAAGATTCATTTAATGCCCAATTCTCTTTTTATAGTAAATATATTTACCCTTAAAATGTAAAAAACATTTTTATCAAGGTAAATGTCACAAAAGGTTAATGCTGGGTAAAATAATGAGATAAACATAAAAAAACTTAAACATGTACTAATTTTATTAAATAATATTCTTTAAATAAATTATTATCCTATAATTTAATAATATCAATTTGTATCCTTTTCCCCATGAAGAATAATTTCTTTAAATATAATATTTTTGGAGAATGAAAAAGTGCCCCTCCCCTCACTTATAAAAGGGGATAGCCTCTGTTCTCTTCTTCACACTTCTAAATCCTTTTTTTTCAGCCAAGAACAACTGAAATATCTTACTTAATTCCATTTACACATGAATGTAAGTTTGTTTTCTGGGGAGGATTCCCTTGGTCATCCTCATTTCCAACCTCCATAAGCTATTCTAATTTGTTATCTTTGGATGGGTTTCTTTTCACATCCTAAATGAAAAAATTATTTTTTAATTGAGTCTCATATCATGGATGTTTATAATTATGGATTTAATATATATATCTGTATATATTTGTTTGTGTCAGATTTATGAAATAATAATTATTCTATAAAATTAATATATCATATATTTTCTTACCTTTCCATTCATTGAAAAATGATGACTTCATTGTTGCGCATGTGTTGATTGCCACCTCCATGAAGTGATGGGATAATATTTTTCAGTATCGAATCACTTGTATATAATAATTATGTTTATTTAAATAAATAATATGTTATTAATACTATAGTTATAATTATTGAAATATAAAATAATACTTATATTCATTCAATCATGACTATTGAAAATTTGAATCATTACCCATGGGTACGTATGACTTATCCTTTCCATGACTCTAACATATTTCGTTTTCATAACCGTTATTCATGGATAGTTTTAGAGGCACAATTTATCTATAAAAATTATAATTATTTTGTAACTATTATTTTATAGATGATGAAATGATGGACAATTTTACCACTGTCAACTTATTTTTGTAATTTAGGATACATGATGCAAATTGGGTATAAATGTCTGATGTGAAATTAATTGATTATGTATATAAAGATAACATGGTAGTAATCAAATTAAAATTAATAATAATAATGAAAATATTATTAATAAATTAAATAATTATCATAATTTTATTATTCAGGATGCTAAATAGCATAATTGATGATTTCGGGCAGTGGTAAGTGATTTCATCTCATTTTGCAATCATTAAGGAATATTTTATTATTATGCACATAAATCATTTTATATGGTGAGTATACCGACCAATTTTCATTTAATATCGTGAAAAAATAACAAGGGTATATCGCTTGAATGCTACCAAGTGGTCATGGGTTTATTAACTCAATTTCCATTCATTAGTTTATACATCTACTACATTTAATATTTTATGATGTGATTAAGTTTGAAATTACCTTAGATTGTATTATTATTTATTTAAAATTGTTATATTGGGCTTAATATTTTATCAAATAAATAATTCATTAATTACTTCTCAATATATTGATACTAACATTGCAATGGTTCTTCATCTCAAGTTATATCCTTTGGGACATATATTATATTTCACACCTATCTTCTTCTAGAGGTATATCTACTACCGATTTTAAATTTTATATCATGAATATATTTATATAAATTGTTTTTAATGTTTCATTTGATGATATTTCTTTCATTTGGGTAATAATTCAAAATATACCACATATATATGGGTTTATTTCACAGTCCCATCGTTATTCAATGAATGTTTATGGTTATGTCAATAATGGGATAATAATTTGATCATTTTATATTAAACCCATCATATTTTATTCTACTCTCGTTATTACAATAAATTAAAAATTCCACTTCCATTATTTACTCTTTATGAACCCATGATATCGAAATCATATTATTAAGAAAATATGACTTTGTTTCTCATTTTGGTCAAAAATACTTTTCTCTGATATCAATGTTTTCTAAATATGTTTTAATGAATGTTTTAAATGTTATAATATGATTTTATTGACATTTTTACACATTATTTAATTTAAAAAAATGGTTTATAAATAATCAAATTATCATTTTACTAAAGTTGTCCTTTTGACTTTTTACAAAAAATGTAAAAGGAATCATTGGTTTTACATGAAAAGCATGTATTGAATTTCCCAACCCCATGACCAACCCTTAATTTAATGTTTACTTTATATGATTCCATGTTTATTTACAAATAAAATTAATTTCCAAATATTATGTAAAATTTTAGTTCATAAAATATGACTTGAAAGTGAAAATGGTATTTTACTCAAGAATGTTTTAAAGGATATATTTATCTTATTTAAGGTTATTAACATCATCAAACATTTTATTATCCATTGGGTATATTATGTAATGATATCAACCATATTATGCCAAAAGATAGTTTATGATTATATTTAATTGTAAAGTATTAATATTATTTATGATATTTATTTATATGAATATATATTTTTTAATATGGAATCCTGATTAACTATTATTGTTAGTTCATATAATGAGTGCATTGGAATTATATGTTATGGATGGGGACTTGAATTAAATATCCCCTAGATGAATTGGTAGGTACTTTGAGACCATTTTTTTGAAATTTTCACACGCCTTACCTATCTACGTGTGTTGTCCTGGCATGAGACCATGACAGTACATTTATGATGTCTTGGAAAGTGGTCTTAATGGAATGTTTAAGAAGTAAAAAATTATACGGTCCATCATTATGAAATTATTTATTGATTATCACATTTTTATTTGAATAGTTTTTATATTCATTGATTAGTTTTATGATTTTTTGGTTATTTATATGGAATTATGTGATCATCATTTATTCATACCATATTATTCTTCATGATCAAGATATTTTCTAAATGAATATTTTTTTCCAGTTATTTCCATTTATATATTAGTTATTTTATATTTATTCATGTTAACATCTATTTTACATAACCCTTACCAAGAATCTTAGCTCACCCTTTATTTTTTTTATTTTTCCCTTAGAAATAAATATGGAATATTCAATAGAGTTTGTGGATGTAGAATATTTACATTAATTATGTTTTTAAATTATTATTTTAAAATATAATGAGAGGTTAAATAATTTATCTAGTTTACTAAAAATAAAAAATATTTGGTGGATCAAGCTACACTTCCTTTTATCTTGTTCGAGTCTAATAAAGTAACCACTAGTTCTGGGCTACTTGAGTTGGAGTATTTAAATGTGGGGATAAGACTAAACATATGAAAACATCCCTAAATTATGGTAAAGTATTAATGAAGCAATTTCCAAGAAACAAAATTCATTTCCAGACACTACAGGTGGATGTGGCTCTGGAATAAATATACCTAGTGGTAATAACCCCAAAAATTGAGCATTGGGTATTAACTAAATATTCACATATTCAGTGACTAATAGGCCCTATTGAACACCTTTTTGACACTCTAATGGGAAATGATTCGGTAAATTCACAATCTCATTATAGAAATATTATGAAGTGAATATAAATTCCCATAATTCTTTATGTTATGAAATAAACCACAAATAAATTATATTGATTTCGTAAATATAATACGTTAAATAATGGATTCAATTTTTGATTTATACATTCAATGTTCATAGTTTTCCTTTTATATGTTTAATAGTCTCAAAATTATCATCCCTATGTCAATTTTAAATGAATTAAATTATAACAAACATATGCAAATATTGAACAGTGGGATTATCATCCATGGATATTCCCATAACTTCCTATCAAACAAGTTTAGTAGAACTATTCAAACACCTCCTCAAAATATGGATGTGGAGTCAATGCTGAAAATGGTAAATGGAGAAACTATTTAATATCATGTATATCACACCCATATCCAAAATCATTGGGTTAAACATAGTAAAGATCCTATTGATACTCCCTTTAGTATAATTTAATGAAATTATTGGAATCGATTGGATTTCATTAAATAAAGCCAACATAAATTTCCAACTAATGAAAATCACCCTCTATATCACAAATCCAGATCTGATTCTCTACAATCGAATGGAGGAGGATTAATATCTTTTGGAATCATAATCTCATGAATATATACTATTTCCTTATGACAATGTTTATCCACCTTAAATTATTGAGACTAATGAAAACATCATCCTTGATTAAGTTATAATTTTAAAGGAATATACTGATGTGTGTCCTAATAAATTTTCCAGTCTTACTCCATGTTATGAGGTTGATTTCACAATAAAACATAAATACAGATTTTTTCCAATATCCAAATGAATATATTGTATAGCCACAATTTAACATGATGAGTTGGAGAAGAAACTATTTAATAATTTGGATAAATGTTTTTTACACCCACTCATTTCAACACGGGGTGAGTCCACCACCTTTATTATGAATATGAATTTTTTAATGCACCACTACATTTATTTTTATTAGAACAACAAGACCGTGATAAAGAACAAGTATCCTCTATCAGGGATTGATAATTTTTACAATGAGATACATTTTTATGACCCATCCCTCTAAATATACAACAATAAATTAAGAGATATAATGACCCTAAATCCAACATCCATTAGGCCCAGGGTTTGTGACATGAACCAATGGTTTAAAAATATCACATATATGGGAGTAATTATCCTCTATAATATAATATGATTTGAATATAGGATTAAAAACACCAACAAATAATAAATTGTTACACCAAAACAAAAAAAATAATGCATGAAAAAATATATTCCAATACAAATAAAGCTTCCAATGTGATCTTCCAAAAGACAATCCCTAAAATGGTGACCAAATATAAACTCCAAAACCAATGATAGTAATGTCTAACCCAGTCCCAAATGTCCTCTTATAATCCTGAAAAAAAATTTATACATGAAGGGTGAGAGTAACATGTATAATCAGAAGGATAATACACAAGGTCTCAAGTTCACATTTGTATAGAGAATGTTGATGCAATTGTGAACAAATATTAGAACAAACAATAAGGAATATAGGTCAATTAACCAATCTTGGCCACACCATGGATCACTCACCAAATATTGCATCCAATATAATAATATATCATCTAGATTATAAAAAATCATGGTTATCCTCTACTGTTTACCCAATAATTTTTTCTCACTTTTCCTAATATCGAATTTATTTTTATACCATAACATCCATTGATACTACATATGAGAAAATCGCATCACAAAAGAAATCATCTCAGACCATCCATCATTGATGTTCATTAGAATTCATCCCATCCCATTCCAACCTTGAAATGTCTAGATTCTAGTTCTAGAATTAGGGTTCATCACATCAAATATTTTTGAAAGGAATATAAGAAAACACATCACACCTCACTAGATGGCACTTGGGCCAGCACAAACCCGAAGACACCTAGGCCATCACAACTAAATGAAGATTGGAAAAGAGGGGGTAGAAATCCATCTATATTACCACCATCATAGATATTAGGGATTTTACCCATAACCCATGACCTTTGAGCGTTAGTAAGGTTATCCAACTTGGATAGGGTGTTTAAAGAAATGTGATAATCATACATGATATATAAGTATCACATAATACCCAACCAATAGATTTGGAACTAGACCAATATAATCCACCATACAACTACTACACAAAAAACTAAACAATCAAAATTGTTACTACCACTATATGAAACTCACCTTGTGTTCTCCATAAATAAACACATTGAATTTTCAACATTCATCTACAATTTCAGCACTATCCAAATATAACACATTTCTACTCTATTTTATGTATCAAACCACATCATTTAAATTTAAAAAACCATATTTCATTCATTTATTTTAATTCTTTTTCCAAATTTTTATTTGTATCCTATTTATAAATTTAATTCACTCCACATAATAATTTATGCCATTAGAAAAAAGTAATCTAACACAAATATGCCTCACTACAACCAGACAAATCATATAATCATCTCCACAACACCTCCCTCCACTATCATTATTGAGCCCCCTAGCCATACCATCTCATGAAAACAACCACATATCAAAACACTTGAATATTTACAAACACCATGGACCAAATCTATTATTCATCACAACCACTTCACAACCACAACCACCATTCACCAAAATTGTTGTCCATCAAACAAACTGTGCACGACATCTTATACCAAAACCTCATCACACAAAAACACCACATGGAAGATCTGACCTGCATCCCAACTTCTCACACCACATCTATGACAACCAACAACCATATCACATCTAAACACATCACAAATTGTATTTAGTTACCTCCATAAACACATTATATCTTATACCATTCAAGGCATCACAACATTCACAAGAATACACAATAAAAGACATCATGCAATCCATGTCATTCATCATATTTATTTTTACATAGCATTAATATTATAATAAAACCCATGTTTGAATTTCAAAACAAGATATTATCCGAATATATATACATCAATAATTTATATTAGGTGTAATTACCTAATACCACAACAAGGGTACAAACACATATCAGCAAGAGTGAAATTAAGGATCCCAAAACTATTATTTTCAGTATTGGTAGCATGAATGCATAATATCATCCAGAATATCAAAAAATAGTAAATCATGTCACATCACCCTCATAAACCACCGATTTAAGTTGTTATAAATAATTATCATTATTTTTCCAGCACTTAATATCCACCCAATTGATATCAAAATCATGATGTCCCCGCACATAGCATGTAAACAAGTGAGAATGAGGATTCCCTCCCCCAAAAAAGCTTTAAAACCCTTTTCCACATGATGGGGTGAAGAGGAAACAACCCACAACTGACAATCACATATGGAATTAAAAAATAAACACAAAACACATCAATGGTTCTTATGATCATTTCCCAAAATTCACCTTAAATGAAAAAAAACCACAACAGTGTAGTCCCTAAAAATTATTGGAAGTAAAGACTGAAGAAAATTGTAAGGACCTCAACACAATCATCATCTAGAAACCACAAGAACCCATAGATCAATGTAGGGAAAAGGGATGAATGATCTCCCAAGGGTACATATGTTTCCTCCAAAACCAAAATGATACATGATCAAATAAGAGGTAAAAACTCTGGTGAAATCTTATATAAATGTTGTATGTCACCCTATTTATGACATATATTCCACATTTACAAATTTAAATCTATGGTGGAGTAGATTTATTTCATGTAGTACCCTTTAAATCCAAAAAAAACAGTGAATCCTCAACCAAAATAGAAAAACATGGTTCCACATACTAAATTAACTCACAACATAAATCACTATTTAAAAGATGTAAAACAAATTTTCATGGCCACCCACCAACCTTGAATGATTTATAAATCAACTTTACACACAATATATAATCCAAATTATTAAGCTATAAATCCATCTTTTATGATTTGAAAGAGATACTATATATCTGATGTAGATCCAAATCCACCTAACATCCTCTTATTTCCTCTATACACATCTAAATGGCTCAAGCTAGTTGACTAAATGGATGGGATGTCATGGACTATTACATTAGATACATATCAAAAATATATATTCCTTGATAATCAAAATAGAAAAAAAAGAACAAAGGGGGTCTAAACATAAACACCATGAGATAACTATCATGTATATTATCACTCGTCTAATGAAACCAGCATACAAACACACCCAACAAGGGACCCATAAAAACCATACACCACAACATCAATATGTCTCACATAGAACAACACCACATCACATGGTTACTTACATTGTAATGACCCGAAATTTTTAAATAAATTTTGTTTCCTAATTTTATGTGTTATTGTTATACTCAACAAAAATGTTTTATCTGATAAACATGATTATAATTAAAATGAGATCAGTGGGTTTTGACTATTATATAACCATCGGTCAATATGACCACTGTGAACAAAATGTTTTGATTATTTTCTCTAAATATAAGTAATCTTGGTTAATTATTATAGAAAGAAGATTCGATGGCCTCACCTAGTAGTCTTGGACCGATTGAAGCCCATCTAATAGAGCTTGGGAAAGAGGTAGCACCATTGGGCTTTGCTTTGGATCAAATCCAAGCCGAGCATCATCATGTGAAGCTAGAACGGAATCGACTTTGTGAGAAGTTCAAACTGATAGAAATGACTACTCGGGCAATGTTGACTGAGCTGCCCCAAGCTTCTATCACCCTAGCACACCTTACTCTTAGGTCCTATGCTGGTATTATAAGGGGCTATGTAACGAGACCGTAACTACCTTGTGTAATCCTTGTTTTAAATAAAAATTGGGATTTCTTCTTATGATGAAGTTTATGAATTTTGAAATGACCGGATAAATATAGTATGCATATTTTTGATGAATTTTATAAAAAGGTTATTTTAAAAATGGTTGTGTAAACCTTAAATAATTAAAAATGTGTAATGATTTTCAAAAAATGGTCTTCTGCAATTATGTTCAGTACTAAATTTAGAGTCTAATAAGATCAACTTGATTTTTGATGAATAGTAAATTATGAATAGTAATTTTATGATTAGGATTAGTAATATGACCAAATGGATTAGTAATCTCACTTAAAGGAAGTTTTAATATAATCTAGGCACCTTGATTAAGTAATGTGATTCAATAAAATAGTTAAATAACGGTTTCATTAATTATTATTCAAGTTTTAGTTTTTTCGGGTGAATAGTGTTTTTTAATTAAAAATTTAATTAAAAATAATTAGAAAATTATTTTTATAAAAATGACTTTATTTTTGAACTCAGAGCATCGATATTATGTTATGGTAATTTTTGGGGTTTTTTCTGAAAAAAATGAATTTTCGATGAATAGTGTTTTTATTTAAAAATTAAATTAAAAATATTTAGAAAATTATTTTTATAAAATGGAGTTCATTTTTGAAATCAGAGCATTGATATTTGGTTAGTGTGAAATTTTGGGTTTTTTCTGAGAAAGTTGAATTTTCAGTGAATAGTAAAAATGCAGTTTTAGGGTTTCGGTATGTTTAGTGACATCATAGCTGTGTCATGATGATGTCATGAGATATTTTGAGGGTTGGCCGGCCACGGGTGATGAATTATTGTTGTGGGGGCCCCATGTGGCCTAACTCCATGATAAATGCCAAGGGAGAGCACATTGGTTTGAGAAAAGCACATGTGAGGTGTCATTTGGCCATTAATGCCTTGTCCCCTCACTTTCCCTATAAATACCAAGCCCTCCTCTCATCCATTCGACTACCCATTCATTCCCAACGAATTTCTGGTCTCATTACCTCCCAAGGAGTCCTCCCAAGGTTCCCCCAAGCCCTCAAGGTCCCAACCTTTGTGGTTTAAGAGTTACATTTTAAGGTAAGGGATCCGACCTCTCTCTTTCTTTTCAAGTAATCTCTTTTATGTCATTTCTTTTATACTCCATGTTCTTATGTTGGAGGATGTTATTTTATATTCATCATACTGCCTATTTCATGTTCATATGATGAGAGACCCCCCTTGCTCTCATCAATTCGTTTTAAGAATGTTTAAGTGGCGCTGTTAGGCTGCCGAATTTTTAAGGGATTCTTTCACCTTCCTCGTTTTCAAGTTCTATTTTCATTCAAGTCTTTCATGTTCCTTTTTATTATTTTGGGGTATGATCTCTAAATTATCATACTGATATTTTATGATCATATGATGAGAGACCCCATTTGATCGCTTCAATTCAGTATTTTGATGTTTTAAGTGGCGTCGTTAGGCTGCCGAATTTTTAAGTGGTTCTTCACCCTTCTCATTTTGAAGTTCTACTTTCATGTCAATTATTTCAAGTTCCTTTTTGTTATATTGGGGTATGATCTCTATATATATCATACTGTAATCTTATGTTCATATGATGAGATACCCCATTTGATCTCTTCAATTCAGTATTTTGATGTTTTAAGTGGCGCCGTTAGGCTGCCGAATTTTTAAGTGGTTCTTCACCCTTCTCGTTTTGAAGTTCTACTTTAATGTCAATTATTTCAAGTCCCTTTTTGTTATGTTGGGGTATGATCTCTATATCTATCATACTGGACTCTTATGTTCATATGATGAGAGACCCCATTTGATCTCTTCAATTCCGTATTTTGAAGTTTTAAGTGGCGCCGTTAGGCTGCCAGATTTTTAAGTGGTTCTTCACCCTTCTCGTTTTGAAGTTCTACTTTCTTGTCAATTCTTTCAAGTTACATTTTGTTATGTTGGGGCATTACCTCTATATATATCATAATTAACTCTTATGTTCACATGATGAGAGACCCTATTTGATCTTTTCAAATCATTTTTGTTGAAGTTTAAGTAACGCCGTTAGGCTGCCGAACTTTCATTAGAGAAATCTAATTTTTGTCTTCCTTCCATGTTTTTAATTTCAAATGGTATGTCCTTGAAATTTAATTACCATGATTATGTATCCTTCATATTCTGTCCATATACTATTTTATGGGTCATTTATGAATGTTCGACCCATTTTACCTCTCTTTTAATGTCTTCTAAAACATCGAAACTTTGCCGTTATGCTGCAGAATTTCTGTCTCAAAATGTCTATCTCTTTTTCTAAAGTTCTTTTATTTTATTAACTGAATAATCAAAGCTATTTCTTCTAAAGGGGTATTCACATATATACCAAAATGTTCTATTTTAAATTCTGGGATTTACATACATCAGTCCCACCTTCCTTTTCTGTGGTTTTTAAAGTGATATAAAGATCATGTCTTTAAAGCAGTTTTTAAAAAGTTATGATTATGAAATGAAACCCATTTCCTTTATGTTATATGGGTTATTTATGAAATGTTTGATGATGATATATGTGGCTCAAATGATAATAAAGGAAAATTTAAGGGTGCGCCCTGATAGCGCTCCAATGCATTGGATAATGATGTAACCACTAAAGATTACAATTTTCACGATACCTTGGTGAATAACCTTGGTAATTTTCAAATGACACCTTGGGGATGGACCATGGTGATATGTTCATGATTTTCTATGTTAAATGATGTAGCCACATATTCAAGTTATGAAAATGTTATTTTATGATATGGCACATGATTTTTTTTATCATGCCTTAATGTTCTTGTTCATGACATAGTTGATGTATCTCAAGTTCACATGTTAAATGTTTCCCTTGTTTCCCTTACTGGGCCTTCTGCTCACCCTTTCTTTTGATGTATGATCTCAGGTTATGTGATGCCGTAATGAACCTAGGATGAACATGAGGAGAAGCCTTTCAAGTCTTTTAGAAGAATGTTTTATGTTTTCATGTTTTAAGTTCCTGGTTTCCAAGAAACTAAACCTTAAAGATCCTCAGTTTTGTATAATGTAATGAATGTTTATGTGATAAAAAGGCGGGATGCTATAGTTGGTATCAAAGGATGGTTTAGTTATTTGTGGAAATTAGGATATGAAAACTCTAGGAGGAACCCTATAGAAAAGTTTAATATAGGAAATCTTCCTGTTATTTTGGTGAGTATTGAGTAAGGGGTTGCCAAGCTAATACATCCCTGTCTGGATACGAGCAGGTAGAGGTGGCTCTGGCACAGATGTACATAGGGATAAAACCCGAAAACACCGCTTTGAGCTAGACTCGAACGGGAACTGGTACACGACAACGGGCCTTGCTGCAATCTTGGTTACGACACTCCCGGGGGATATGCTTTGGTAAATTCATAAGCTTGGTATGAACCATTGTTAAAGGAACAAACATAAAATAAAATAAAGGTTCACATAAGAATATATGATCATTCATAACCTAGATGGGAACCTAGGAGATCACAAGTTAGGGTATACCTTTCATATACAAGTTATCCTTATATGCTTTCAGTTCCTTTTCATGATTATTAGCTACGTACTTAAGCCCCTAATTATACTTTCTCTTCTTAGTTAATGGTGGGAAATGGAAGAACATGTTCTGACAACCAATGTGATAGGAAATGCGACGATTTTCGTATTAATATGACAGTGATGATTAGGGGATTAAAATATGATTATTATTTTGGAAGACGTTCATTATTTTGGGAACCATATTTGATCGAGGTAAATAGATTACTGCGGTATTTTCATTGAGGAGTAAGGTTGACTTATATTTTGAAGAATCGATGAATTTAAGGTGAACTTATAGTAATTTAGGTTACTTATGAGAATGACTAACCTATCTTGGGTAAAATATGTTTAGGTCAGCTACTTTTTATAAGATGTTAGGAGTGGTTGATGTTGACTGGAGATGAACAATGAAGTTGTTTTGGAAGACTACGTTATCAAATCCTTATTGTATTTGGGTTTCAATCTTAGTTTGGTTTGTTTTGAGGAATTTTAAGGACCTTTATTTATGGAATGGTCTATGATGAACTTTGGGTAGTACCATGGAACTTTGGTGATATAAAAGTAGTTTCCATTCCTATGGGATTCTTTCTTTTTGAAGAGTTGTTTTACCTTAACCTTTCTGTTATTGGGATAATGTTTAAAGATAGAAGAAATAGATAGTTAATCTTTTGTAGATTATGTGATTCTATAGAAGATGATTCTTGTGATTTTATGAGACCAAGTGTTTTTGAATTCTCATCATTTGGAGAAAAGATTAGTGTTGGTAGGGACTTGTTAAAGGATGAAACTCTACTTGAAGGTAGGTATATTTTCTTATGTTTTTGTTCTATGTATTAAATGAAATCCTCAAAATTATGAAAAGAAACGTAAAACAAAAATGTTGTTGGTTTACGTTTCCTACTAGGTAATCGAAGACCGTTTACACACATCATAAGTTTGGGATTTTATCATGGTTAACTTTCTCCTAATCATGTTCTCTATCACTCTCCCTCAGAACTTGACCCTTTGTTTTTTCCCTCCATGTCCATGTTTTCATACATGGAACCCTAGTGTGGGTTAACTCAGGTGACCATTGTACTTCCCTTTCTTTATTTTAAAGTAATAGTTTTACTGACTCCTTTTCCGATGTGGGACTTTCAATGAAATTTCAAAACCCAATTTTAAAATTGCAAGGACGCAATTTCTTAAGGGGGGAAGATTGTAATGAACCTAATTTTTTAAATAAATTTTGTTTCCTAATTTTATGTGTTATTGTTATACTCAACAAAAATGTTTTATCTGATAAACATGATTATAATTAAAATGAGATCAGTGCGTTTTGACTATTATATAACCATCGGTCAATATGACCACTGTGAACAAAATGTTTTGATTATTTTCTCTAAATATAAGTAATCGTGGTTAATTATTATAGAAATAAGATTCGATGGCCTCACCTAGTAGTCTTGGACCGATTGAAGCCCATCTAACAGAGCTTGGGAAAGAGGTAGCACCATTGGGCTTTGCTCTGGATCAAATCCAAGCCGAGCTTCATCATGTGAAGCTAGAACGGAATCGCCTTCGTGAGAAGTTAAAAATGATAGAAATTACTACTCGGGAAATGTTGATTGAGCTGCCCCAAGCTTCAATCACCCTAGCACACCTTACTCTTAGGTCCTATGCTGGTATTATAAGGGGCTATGTAACGAGACCGTAACTACCTTGTGTAATCCTTGTTTTAAATAAAAATTGGGATTTCTTCTTATGATGAAGTTTATGAATTTTGAAATGACCGGATAAATATAGTATGCATATTTTTGATGAATTTTATAAAAAGGTTATTTTAAAAATGGTTGTGTAAACCTTAAATAATTAAAAATGTGTAATGATTTTCAAAAAATGGTCTTCTGCAATTATGTTCAGTACTAAATTTAGAGTCTAATAAGATCAACTTGATTTTTGATGAATAGTAAATTATGAATAGTGATTTTATGATTAGGATTAGTAATATGACCAAATGGATTAGTAATCTCACTTAAAAAGAGTTTTAAAATAATCTAGGCACCTTGATTAAGTAATGTGATTCAATAAAATAGTTAAATAACGGTTTCATTAATTATTATTCAAGTATTAGTTTTTTCGGGTGAATAGTGTTTTTTAATTAAAAATTTAATTAAAAATAATTAGAAAATTATTTTTATAAAAATGACTTTATTTTTGAACTCAGAGCATCGATATTATGTTATGGTAATTTTTGGGGTTTTTTCTGAAAAAAATGAATTTTCGATGAATAGTGTTTTTATTTAAAAATTAAATTAAAAATATTTAGAAAATTATTTTTATAAAATGGATTTCATTTTTGAAATCAGAGCATTGATATTTGGTTAGTGTGAAATTTAGGGATTTTTCTGAGAAAGTTGAATTTTCGGTGAATAGTAAAAATGCAGTTTTAGGGTTTAGGTATGTTTAGTGACATCATAACTGTGTCATGATGATTTCATGAGATATTTTGAGGGTTGGCCGGCCATGGGTGATGAATTATTGTTGTGGGGGCCCCATGTGGCCTAACTCCATGATAAATGCCAAGGGAGAGCACATGGGTTTGAGAAAAGCACATGTGAGGTGTCATTTGGCCATTAATGCCTTGTCCCCTCACTTTCCCTATAAATACCAAGCCCTCCTCTCATAAATTCGACTCCCCACTCATTCCCAACGAATTTATGGTCTCATTAACTCCCAATGAGTCCTCCCAAGGTGCCCCCAAGCTTTCAAGGTCCCAACCTTTGAGGTTTAAGAGTTACATTTTAAGGTAAGGGATCCGACCTCTCTCTTTCTTTTCAAGTAATCTCTTTTATGTCATTTATTTTATACTCCATGTTCTTATGTTGGAGGATGTTATTTTATATTCATCCTACTGCCTATTTCATGTTAATATGATGAGAGACCCCCCTTGCTCTCATCAATTCGTTTTAAGAATGTTTAAGTGGCGCCGTTAGGCTGCCGAATTTTTAAGGGATTCTTTCACCTTCCTCGTTTTCAAGTTCTATTTTCATTCAAGTATTTCATGTTCCTTTTTATTATGTTGGGGTATGATCTCTAAATTATCATACTGATCTTTTATGATCATATGATGAGAGACCCCATTTGATCGCTTCAATTCAGTATTTTGAAGTTTTAAGTGGCGTCGTTAGGCTGCCGAATTTTTAAGTGGTTCTTCACCCTTCTCGTTTTGAAGTTCTACTTTCATGTCAATTATTTCAAGTTTATTTTTGTTATATTGGGGTATGATCTCTATATATATCATACTGTACTCTTATGTTCATATGATGAGAGAACCCATTTGATCTCTTCAATTCAGTATTTTGATGTTTTAAGTGGCGCCGTTAGGCTGCCGAATTTTTAAGTGGTTCTTTACCCTTCTCGTTTTGAAGTTCTACATTAATGTCAATTATTTCAAGTCCCTTTTTGTTATGTTGGGGTATGATCTCTATATCTATCATACTGGAATCTTATGTTCATATGATGAGAGACCCCATTTGATCTCTTCAATTCAGTATTTTGAAGTTTTATGTGGCGCCGTTAGGCTGCCGAATTTTTAAGTGGTTCTTCACCCTTCTCGTTTTGAAGTTCTTCTTTCTTGTCAATTCTTTCAAGTTACATTTTGTTATGTTGGGGAATTATCTCTATATATCTCATACTTAAATCTTATGTTCACATGATGAGAGACCCTATTTGATCTTTTCAAATCATTTTTGTTGAAGTTTATGTAACGCCGTTAGGCTGCCGAACTTTCATTAGAGAAATCTAATTTTTGTCTTCCTTCCATGTTTTTAATTTCAAATGGTATGTCCTTGAAATTTAATTACCATGATTATGTATCCTTCTTATTCTGTCCATATACTATTTTATGGGTCATTTATGAATGTTTTACCCATTTTACCTCTCTTTTAATGTCTTCTAAAACCTCGGAACATTGCCGTTATGCTGCAGAATTTCTATCTCAAAATGTCTATCTCTTTTTCTAAAGTTCTTTTATTTTATTAATTGAATACTAAAAGCTCTTTCTACTAAAGGGGTATTCACATATATACCAAAATGTTCTATTTTAAATTCTGGGATTTACATACATGAGACCCACCTTCCTTTTCTGTGGGTTTTAAAGTGATATAAAGATCATGTCTTTAAAGCAGTTTTTAAAAAGTTATGATTATGAAATGAAACCCATTTACTTTATGTTATATGGGTTATTTATGAAATGTTTGATGATGATATATGTGGATCATATGATAATAAAGGCATATTTAAGGGTGCACCCTGATAGCGCTCCAATGCATTGGATAATGATGTAACCACTAGAGATTACAATTTTCACGATACCTTGGTGAATAACCTTGGTAATTTTCCAATGACACCTTGGGGATGGACCTTGGTGATATGTTCATGATTGTCTATGTTAAATGATGTAGCCACATATTCAAGTTATGAAAATGTTATTTTATGATATGACACATGATTTTTTTTATCATGCCTTAATGTTCTTGTTCATGACATAGTTGATGTATCTCAAGTTCACATGTTAAATGTTTCCCTTGTTTCCCTTACTGGGCCTTCTGCTCACCCTTTCTTTTGATGTATGATATCAGGTTATCTGATGCCGTAATGAACCTAGGATGAACATGAGGAGAATCCTTTCAAGTCTTTTAGAAGAATGTTTTATGTTTTCATGTTTTATGTTCCTGGTTTCCAAGACACTAAACCTTAAAGATCCTCAGTTTTGTATAATGTAATGAAAGATTATGTGATAAAAAGGCGGGATGCTATATACATAAACCACCACATCATAGTAAAACCATATGAATCTCAAAACATCACAATAAAACAACCAAAACCAACATATAACACTACTTATCGAACACTAATTAGGTAATTCTATCTTCTATGTCATGATATTGTCCATATTGTGTATCATTAACTTTCCCATATGTACTTACTTTCATAAAGGAGTAAAACATGTTTATTAGGAATTAAGTATTCCCATTTTGATATTTGAAGGTGTTATATCACCTGAAAACATCATGAAAAATAATATCTCATAAAATAACAATATCCATCATCACATCCTAAAAAAAATCAAGGAAAACACAAAGAAAATCCAGGCACACGACATGAATCTACATCTCTTATTCCCGTGTACTCTCCCCAAGGCCACCATGCCGCCGGTACATATGAACCAAGTGGACTCTTTTTTCCCGGAACCACCCTCTACTGATGATCTTGTATCCCAATTAGTCACTTCACAGACCTCACATCGGTCTCAACATCAAAATATCCCTAGTCAATGATGTAGAAGTCATCATGAAGATACTGATAAAGACGAGACAGATGGAAGCCATCACAGATCCTCCCGACCCACAGTGGAAATTTCAACTAATACACAACCTCACCAACATGTCCTAGAATGTCAAAATGACCCTATAGCCTGAGAAAATGATTACTCCACCATGTAAAACTATATTACAAACATCAAGGGGATACTCTAATGAACACTTGGTCCACAACATTGCCTCTAGGGGCCTCAATCATTGATTGTCATAGGCATTTGGAAGAACCATGATTACCATTATCCTCTCTCGAACAGAAAATATCTTCTCAGTATTTCTCTAGAAAACATCAAGGCATAGAATTTATAACTTCCCAACCTCCAACCATAATAATAGTGAACGACATGATTTACATTATAATTCCTCAAATAGAAGCATGCCAATGGATGAGTGATATATTTTTTTATACACTAACTCAACTGAATTAAATTACATTAACCATGATTTGCGAATGTCTAGGATGAAATATTTCAATATATTGTTCAACATATTAATGGTCCACATTATTTTACCATCTATATAATATTGAAATAAGTGATAAGGTGCAACTGGGATTCTAAAACATGTTGTTAACACATCCAAACCCATGATGTAAAGTGAGGATCATAATTAGAGGTAATGGAACTTGGTACCCCATTTATCCTAACCATTTCATTCACAAACCACCTCACCAAAACAAATATGGTACTTGAAAGGCCAATATAAAGTGACCCAACGTTGTCCACTCAACCATTATCACCCAAACCACAATACATCATCCCTAAGCCTAGGGTAACTATGTGAAGGAATCCATAAAGAGGTCTTCCCATTTCCAATCAAGTACATATATAGACTAAAAAATCCTCACAGAACATGGTGCTCTACATTCTCTAGTTGTAAATCAAAACACCATGCAATAAAACATTCCATAGACAATTTCATCATTGACCACCAAAGTTGACTCCCCAATCAATGATCAACATTTTTTCATACTAGGATATACCATAACGGGGAAATATGAAACACATGGAGAATTCGCCCCATATATGAGTAACAGAATAAAAAAACTTCCCTAAAATAATGTTTAACTCTAATCAACTTTCAAATGTCCAACAAGGGAGTCACCATGGATAAAATAGTCACACATCTGATATTCCTCTAATTCTCCCCATTAAGACTCCCCTATATTAAACATCTTGGATGACTCCACGATCATCTAATAAATAAAACAATTGAATCCTCTCTCTTTGATGTCAATATGCATCACAACAAGCTCTTTCACCCATTTCTAAGCCTTTATAGACTTTTCAGACACATATCATTGAGGAATCTGGATCAACACATCAATAACAACATTCCCCATTCTCAATGTGTAAGAGATATGAAAATAATATTCTAGAAAAAAAATCCATCCACATATGTTAGAATTGATTTAGATCCTTCTAAGATAAAGCATAATTTGGGAACATGTGGTATTTGGAAAACATAAAGGGATAACCGATGATATAATGTCTCCATAAATTTAGCACAAAAATGACAATTGCTATGTTCAGATCATGGGAGGCATAGTTATGATCATGGTGATGTAACTTCTAGGACTAATATGAGATAACCATTCTATGTTGCATCGACTTACATACCAATCCTAGATGGGAAATCACACAAATTACCAAAACAACACATCCTTCTCACGAAACTGAAACATTAGATCACTAATCATATCATACTTCATGTAACCAAATGTTTCTTGGGAAATATCCAACCACACAAAATCCCTCTCCTATATAGTAAATATTTTTTATGACGATGAAAATAAAAAGAAATCGAGTAAAGACATCCGATAATATACTGTGAGACTAAGGAAATAATTATCTTCTACAAAATTCATAGTTACATCCTATTAAACAACTGCATCAATCATTGACAGGACAACTTAGAAACCCTGCTGAGACACCACATGTCCAAGGAAAAAATATCTAACATCCATAACTCACCATTGGACAACATTACATATATATTGTGTTGTAAAAAACATGAAATACATCACTGAGTTGTGTAGAATGATCCTCTTATGAATTCCAGTTAGTCAATATATCATTTATGAATATAATGGTGTACCAATCATGGAACTCATGAAACATGGATTAAATAATCTTCATGAACATGGATTATGTATTGGAAATATTTAAGGGAACGACCATGACCTCAATGTTCCCATTCCAATTTTTAAATTTTGTTTTCCTCATAAACTCATATTTCACCTTCAACTGATGATATCTAGACTATAGATCAACTCCTAAAATCAATCTAGAACCTCAAAACTGATCAAAAAATCATCCATCCACATAAGAGTGTAATGATTCTTGACATGAACCTAATTACATATTAGATAGAATATAAAAAACCATAAAAAATCCACCCCTTATCTTTTTACAACACTAGAGTACACCAAAGAGACTCATTGGGTCCGATAAAACCACAATGAAACAAATCATCTCATATAAACATCAACTATCGCAACTCTATAAGTTTCATTTGATAGAGAGGAATCAAAATCAAATATGCACCTGATTGTAACTCTATCTCAAAATTCACATTCTTTTTAGGGGGTAGGACCATAAAATCTTCTAGAAAAACATCTATGTACTCTTCCACAACCATAAGAATGTCCTCTTTCTGGGCATCCATTGATAGCTCTTATAACTAAGAAAAAATATGTTCGAGTTTACTACCACACAACTGATATCTTGACATGCTATTGTACAATAATATATATAGAAATGCACATAGACCCTCCTTTAGATATATTAAACTAATGTGTCAACAAAATATAGATAATCCATGATAAATATAATGTCATATGTATATATCTACAACAATAGGGTGTCTCCCATGAACTAGTGGTACCCTATCAAGAGTATATATCCCCTACACGAATCAAACAATTAATCATGAATGCCATCCAATATAGATAACAGAAGGAGAACAAGATTTACTTCCACATATTGTCCCAAAGCATTATCCAAAGAGGGAGAAACAAAGGATTAAGTGAATCACAAATTAAACAATGAACCCACAAGAGTAGATGATAAACTGATCATACCACAAACACACCTAGCTTTTCTGATGTGTTTACCACTAATTCATGCATCAAAACATGGAAATATCTTCAACATCTATGTCACTGGACTTCATGAACATGATATAGAATAGGTCCTTGTAAAAATGGAATATCATATGGATTTCCTCTTCCAATAATATAAAATCTCAGCTATAGAACATTTTTTGGTTTTCCCTGCCAATGAATCTTCCTTAGGGAAAACAGTTGCTACTATATAAATAGGGCCTAAACACCAATATAATTATTTCCTCCCTAAGTAGTAAAAAATTGATCATGGTGACTCTAAATTCCTCTTTATATGTAGAACATGAATAGAAATCCTCCAACTAGTTCTTTGGATCCACCTTCTCTATATGAGTAGAAATAGGTCTTTAGGGGTTGATTCTCCACTAGTTATAACCCTCACCACCTAAAAACCCATGAATAAATACCTAAAAATATTCTCCAAAAAATTCCTACATTATACTCTCTTGAGGATCATATCCTAGATAAAGAATCCACTTAAAAACCTCGACCTTTTTTTGAAACTCAATACACATTGGGAGCGTAAATGATGTGACTATATACCTGATCACTGGGTGAAAATACTCTTATAGGTCTCACACCCTGGATTCATCTACTATAAAAACCATTACCGAATAGTGTAGGAGGAACTTGAACATAATCCCAGGATCCCATGCAACGATGCTCCAATATTAAATGGAGAGCAGCACCTGCCTCTTTACATCCCTCATCATTGATCAATGGGACTCTATCCAAAACACCTAATGAAACTATCCACAACACCACTTCCTCCATACAGTCACAATGGTATAATTTCCACCACTAATAGACTTTTCCTCACATTAGACTTACTAAAAAACTAATCCATTACTCATCCCTCACTCAAATCAGATTGAATGTGTCCTCAAACTCCTACAACTAGTGATTCATCTTTTAATCTGTGGCACCCCTTATACATTCCAAAATTGTACCACTAAAAGGCACACAAGGCTCTGTTTCATGCCACATACTAAAATATAGGGTCAATAGTACAATGATCAACTGAATCATCCTATTAAACATTCATAGAATAATCTAATTATAGTTGATGAACACAATCCATTAATGAATATCAAGTAGATGTCCTAATCTTGGTGACATGTAATTCTATGAAATATTTTTTTATTAAATATATTTTCCAAAAACATCCAAATTCAAACATAGTCATAATCAATAATGATGCATGTTCCACTCCTAGGTCTCTATACTTCAAATTTTTTCACCTAAATTGGTCATTCAATAAGTTCAGAGTACATTAACTGGATCACAAGGGGGTTTAAAATTGTAATTATGAGCTGGTCTCCCAAGCCTACATGGGACACATAGAAGAACTAACACCATTTCCCATCCATATGTTGATAAAAATCCTAGTTGAAAACTCCAAAAATTATTTTATCTCTAAAAACTAACTCTAATAACACTCTTTCATAACCCCCTTGCACAAATGATACTATAATAATGGAATAAAGATAACGGCCCCCGGAGCCCCCCTCAAGCAGGCCACAGGTTTGTGACAAGCACCATGGGTATATCAGTCTCACATATGTGAGATACATTACCTTTTATAATAAAACATTATCCTTAGATAGGATAATAAACCACATAAAAATGTCTAGTAGATAATATTAAAGGTAAAAAAGTATCCAAAAATGCATGAAAAAATAATCCTATAAAAATAATGTCTCCAATGTAGAGTAACAATAGACAATTCCTATAGAAACAGCTCAATAGTATCTCCAAAAACCAATCGATTAATGTCTATCTAGATCCCTAATGTCCATATAAAATTTTACAAAATATTTTATATCCATAATGTGAGAAAAAAATGTATACTCAGTTGGATCATACCCAACATCTCAAGTGCACAGGTAAAAACATCATGCTAATTCACCCATAAAAAAATTGTAGAACCAACAAGTACCTATACATGTAAACTAACAAATCTCAGAAACACTATGGCTCACTCACTTAATAACAAATCCAATATATTTATATATCATCATGGTGATAACAATGAATGGTTCCCCACTACTGATTCCCTACTAACATTCCACTCTACTTCCTAAATATTGATTATATTGTTCTATCATCCCATCTATGCATACCACATTTCCACATATCGCAACACATCACATAAAATCTCCTACCAAACATTACTATTGTTGGTCGGGATGCATCCCTACCAAACCCATACTCGAAAGGTCTAGCATTCAGTGCTACCATCAAGTATCATCACTCTATATGTCTTCTAAAGAATCTTGGTCCAATACATAACACCTCACCAAAAGACACATAGTCTAACACATCACACCTCACCTAATGAAACCTAGGACATCAATACTGATTGAACATTAGTGAAGAGGGTGTATGAAACCATCTATATCACCACCATCCTTGATTTTTGGAAAAAACCTACAACCCAGGTCCTCTATCAATTTATTAGGTCATTCAACTCATGTGGGGACCACAAATAAATAACATTAACATGCATGATATATAGATATCACACATTACCCAACCAATGGGTTCACCAATACACTGATGTACACTTCCACATCACCAATATTACACATTCAAACCAAAAAAACCACTTCCACAAATATATAAAATTCACCTCATGTCCACCACACATACCACACTACTTTTTACACATTCAATTACAAGTTTTCACATTCCAAATATAGTATTTTCTACAATATTCATTTACTAACAACTTCATCCACATTTACAAAGACCATATTTCATTCAATTATTTTACTTCATTTACCAAATTTCAATTTATATCCCATTAATTTATTCATTTAATTCAAAAACATCATTTATTCCCATGATAACTGGTAAAATAACACAACCATGCCTCACCAAAATTGGCCCAACTCACACAACCATTGCCAAAACACCACACATCCACAAGCTTCATTTCACCACATCATCCAAACCATCTCACTATAAAAAATACACATCACAATTTCCACATATCCATAACAACCATGATCCACAACTACTTCACATCATGAACACTACATAGCCACATCCACAGCACACCGCAACTACTATTTATCACATCCACTACATATTACATCACATAACACATCCTCATCGCACAATGGTACCAAATGACACAACACCAGTAGAAATCATCACCATCATACAACTAGACACATTACATCAATTCCAACCAACCACTACTTCATATCCCTAAACATCACACATCCTAACTAGTCACCTCCACCTTCACACAATATCCCAAACCATTCAGGGTAACACAATAAGAACAATCATAGACAACAACACATGTCTCATCTTACAAGTCTGTGAAAGGTATCTTATCACATTAATTATTTTACATACCATTGGTATTATCAAAAAATCTAGTTTCCTAAGGTAATCCAATCTATTATCCAAATATACATTCATTAATATATTTTTTATGTTAATATCACCAACAACATAGAAAGAGTCTCAGAACCTGTCATATTTTTCACAGAAGTCTCATGATAGACATTATTTTTTGTAGTGGAAAAAATATTGCATAATATAATAAATAATGTCAACAAAATATTAATGTACACAATCATTCCCGCATACCCAACAATTTTAGATATTCCAAATAATTATATTTTTTATGGAAACCCACAATGTTCCCGAAATGGAAACCAAAATCATTCAATCCCCACTCATATCATGTAAATATGTGAGAATGAGGATCCCCTACATCAAATAATTTTTTTAATTTCATTGTGAAAAATGGGTTGAAGAGGAAACAACCTACAACCCAAAAACACATAATGTACTCATAGATCAACCTACACCACATTAAGGGTTTTAAAAAAAAACCAAAAACACACCCTAAATGAAATAGCGCCACTAAAGATGATTTATTAAAGAAGAATGCATTGAAAAACAAGAGAAAGATGACATAACTCACCACATATCATCAATAAATAATTAACAGAACCCACCAATCAAGGTAGTGAGGATATAATGGAAGATCTCCCAATGGTTCCTTAGGATGGTCTAAAACCCAAGGATAAATTGTTTAATGAAAGGAAAATTCAATGATGAATACTTATATATATATGTTATAAGTCTATTTATAGTGTAGAGATCACATTTACACCATAAATTCCAAAGTTCTATGGATTTAAACTATTAACTCTCCTTTAAAGCTGTATAATTTTCAAAACCTCAAACCCTATAGAAAAACATGGAAAATTATTATAAATTATCTTTTTTTAATAAATCCATGCCTTACGTCATAAAATATTTTTTCCACGGACACCCCTTTTCCATGAACAATATTTAAACCACCTTATTACATCCTAAATCAATCTTATATAGAATAAAAATCCTACAATAGTTCTATTCCAAATCTAACTCCATCAAACCTCCTCGAGTATCCTCCGAACACCTCTAATTACTGAAGGCATGGACCATCAAATTCATGGATCCCAATACTTCTCTATGATAGATCATTTGATACGTATATTATCAAGTTAAGGTGAAGATAGATGATATCCCCAAAACATTATTTTATATAAGGTATGGGAACTACAATTTTATAGTGATTCCATTTAGAATCAGTAATTGTATAGATATTTTTCTGGACAAAATAAATATGATCTATATGGATTCTCTTGGAAATATATAGATAGTTTTATAAAATATATTCTTATATACTCCAAAATAAAGGAGGAAAATGAGGTTGATTTGAATGTTTTACTGAAGATATTATAAAAAATTATACATTATAAATAGTAAATGTGATATTTGGAAAGACAAAGTAACATTAAAGGGACATGTTGTCAATAAAAAGTTAAGTCCTTACTTACATTAAAAATAGTTGTATTTAGAATATGTCCCAAACCATCATTTGTGATGGAGACCCATAGTTTCCTTATATTGGCTATATACAATCACTAATATGTGAGAAACTTCTCATGATTTTCTATCCCACTAACCAATAAAACCCAGAATGGAGTGAATTTTATCTAGATTGATGAATGTGGGGATAACATTAATGAGTTAAAAAAGAGGCTAATCACCAAGCGAGTTCTTACATTAACCCTAGTGAGGAAGTATTTGTGATCTACAATGATGCTTCAAAAAATTGAAATGGGTTGTGAAATCATACATGATGAAAAATTGATAGCCTATTCCTTATATCAGTTAAATATCCATGACTAGAACTAATGAACACATGATCTAGAATTAGCTGCAACGATAATCACATTGAATATTTGGATACATTATTACTATGGGGAGATGTTTTACATATATTTATGTCATAAAATTATCAATTATATATTCATAAAAATGAGCTCAATATTCACTAATAAATGTGGTTAGAAATGATCAATGTTTATGATTGTTCAATACATTACAACCTATGAAGTTAAAAAATGTAAAATTATTGATGATGAAAGGAACATGTAAGCATATATCTAGTGAGGATTGAAATGGATGCAATATTCATGGACATGCAAGGGTGGAGATGGGAATAATAGAAGGATATTTTTACTAACTTTCTCAAATAACTACTCAACCATCCATTCATGAGAGTATTAAGGAAGCCAAAAAAAGATGTCGAGGAGATACATATAATGGTTGAAAATATTTTGGAGTCCTACTTTGAAAAATATGGTGATATAAGGATTGGGACATAGATATGTGTCCCATATAAAGTAGTATTGAATGGGGATATTTTGGATGAAGTGTGTAACATCCCAATTTTTTGGAGAGGTATAGATCCTTGTCTTTCCATTTAAAACCATTAATTTCTGGCACATATGGTTTTTAAATGGATAAAGAATCATTCAAAATAGATTGTGCCTCATTTGGAGCATAGATTTATGGAAAATGGGAAGGCATAATAATCTACATGGTTAGCACATTGTTAGTTAAAATAGTGCGACTCAAACATGAGGGCACTAAGTGTGCAATAAGAGTCCATCATGTTTTTTACCATGTGGTCTAGGGTGCATGACCATGTCATTTTTCATAGATAGAATACTGATCTGTTTCATATAGATCTAATATGGCTAGTAAAACTATGTTTTAAACTGTATTAGGGGTCCCCTTACACAGTTTCAAGTCCACGGTTGGCACACAGTTTAGCCACCGTACAAGCAACTTGTTCAACCCAAAAATGAAGGGGAAACTATAATTTTTCCACTACTATGTTTTAACCCCTCATTTCATATTCCCCATTAATTTTTCAATAGATACTGACACAAATTTTCATCTATTCTCCCCCTCATAGGGATTTATCTACCTCCCACATTCTTTATCAGTTTTTTCCACCATCAGATGTGTTAGAAAGATTTAGGTTCTCTCCTTAATCCTCAACCATATGCTTGAGGAATCTCTTATCCTCTATTTCACTCTCTTTGTGTGAAATAATTTTCACCATTTTCAAGTCATTTTAATATTATTCGGTTATCTCCCATTTCATCTCTATTCATGTTCCGTCCCTGGACATGTAGAGCTCTATAACCCTAAGCTAGGTTGTCTAGTTTCTTTCCATAATTTTTGTTTCATTTTAAATCATTCAGATTTTTTCTATGCACCCGACCATTCCAGTGACACGACTAAAATTTTAAAAAAGTTAAATTTAAGGCTTTACCAAGCCTAATAAAACCCTTTATAATTGATAATAAATGCTTATGTTGATCACCTTGTATTGAGAAGGCTCAAGTGGGTGTTCCCTTGATATATTTTATTCCACTTCCTTAACTTTTTTAAACACATATTGTTTTGTGATTCCCATGTAATTAATGTTTTGAGAAATAAATTGAATTTAGAGAATTTTATAGCTCTGAGTTAGAAAATTATATATCATGCCATATGCAATAAATCAATTGTTTAATTAAAATGAATTTTCCATAATATTGATTTTTTTATAAATGTTTCACTATTAAATGGTATGATCATGATATCTAACTAATTCCATTACTTCATTACAAGGGAAATAAAAGGGTAATTACATATAGATTCCTATGATGGGATCCTCATGACCTATGGTATGAATTTTTAAAATATGTCTAAATAAATTGGGGTAGATACTTGGTATTCCTTGGATGGGATCACGATAAATTTACTCTACCTCCAAATGAGTGGTACATTATACCAATGGGAGACCCCATGGATGAGCTCAGTTGTGAGATTATTGTACCACTCCCTTACAATGATGTGGACACCTATGTAAGAAACCAGGGACATAATTATGGGACTTTTTTATTATCGTACCATGATGAGATTGACACACGGGTTTCCATTTATGGATCACCTTAGATTGATAGACAAGACATTAGGTATTTGTAGATCCACTATAGAGATAATTTGTTTTCCTTCTAGATCTCCTTGGATGGGCTAAAGGTGTATCTTTTTAATTATCAAAGATTTCATTTAAATTGAAAATTAGTAATGTGAAACTAAAATTATATGGATGCTTCCTCCATGACTAATCACATGAATGGGGATGATACATCTTATGACAATTTATTTTTAATATCTATTACCACGCTTATCACCTTTTATAGGTTACCTCCTCCAGATATATCCATCTTGAGTCAGAAATGTTTCCCAAAAGAAACTCGGTTCAATTAATTATTATTTTCAACATTGAATATATTATTATTGGCATAATTAGAATATTGTAGGATCATATTAGATTAATCTAGACTCCGTTGGTGGTGACCCACTTAGGATATCTCACAACCTATTTGGGACACCATTAGTGACCACATAGACATCAAGACTACATGTATATAAAATTTTAATAATCAATCATCCTATGCTTGATTGAATGTTTAGGATGAAGTTTGGGTTTAGAGGACCAAGCATATTCTCAAGATTTTAGTAGTGGATTTTTCCCGTTTATGTGTTTTAGATAGCTTGTGGAATATTCTTGTATACCCTCTTCCTTGTGTACAACATTTTAATGGTACATGATCATCATCATCATTTTATATCTATTTATTAATCAGTTTTAACCTATTCATTATTATTATTTTGTTTTTAATTTATTCTAGTTTTACTTCGTATCTTTATGTCTCAAGGCTGGGCTCCACCCTAGTCTATGAGGGAATAATCTCCTCCTAGATAGACCACAATGCCTCAATATTCTTCGACATCCTCTAGCACACAGGGAGGCACACAAGAGGCCTTGTGGCCTGCCACCCAGTGGCATCACTATGACTCTTTTGGGATAGGGAATTACAAGGTGGTATCAAATATTCTTTTCCTATATTTCATACTGTTTTGGTATTATACTAGAGACAAATAGAATTATTATTTTGTAATGGTCCTATTTGTGGGAGTAGCTAAACCACGTACATGGGAAATCCAAATTATCTAGGATGGGTAAATTACATTATTATTAATGTTGCTTATGGTTTTATGGATTTCACCATTGGGTGACTCACTTGTTTTTTGATGTTATTATCATTGAGAATATTGTAATTGGTTAATTTACCTTGCACCGATGACATGTGGGAACAAAAGTTCGTGCATCATTCTAAGAACCATATGACTTAAATTTCATTTCATATTCCAGGACTTATATATATTTCATTGTGAAATTACTAAATTACATGTCCTTGTTGTGGCACCTTAATTGTGATGAATTGTAGTGTGATATAATTTCGCCTAGGGGTGACATAAATGATCTAATAAATGTGCCTACATCAATTTAAATGATGTTTTCCCATATTGATTGATGGTGACACATTCATTAACCAATTATACCACATTGGTTGATTTTATTTATGCATGATGATGGAAATTTGAGAATTTTTTACTATTAAAAAATGGGAGTGGTAGGTTATTGAATAAAATCACTATTCATGATCTATTACATCCCGTTAACAGACATACATTCCAAGTCGTAGTTACTTAGTCTACCGATTTTAGTTTATAAAGAGTATGGAACATTATATATTTGTAATTTATAATGAAAATAAATAAATAAAGATATATTTATCAAAATAAATAATAATAATTTTCATAAATTAATTTTTTAGTATAAATTTGTTACTGCTCATTGGGATGCCAATTGCAATATAAATGGTGTTTTCCTATATATAATGTAATTGACACTCCATATACCAGAACCTCCCTATGTTGTATAAGACCCTGACCCATTACTAACCTTAGTAGTGGAACATAGGATATGTCTCCTTTGATACTTATTTCAATCTCTCTTATCACCTGGACATGGATTTAGAAGTAGGTAGAGAGGTGTGACTTTCCAATAGGAAGGCCTTTTGACTTCCCACTCTTATTATAACATTACTTAACTGCTTTCATTTATACTACCTGTTATAAATCTTATTTAATTTGTGTTCATTTAAATTTTAGACCTATTCCAACTCAAAATACTCATATTGTATTCTTATAGGGTGATGAGTACTATGCTTTGGTGGTGGTGGGCCCCAAGCCACATGTATTCCCTTATTTAGTTTCACATGAGGAACCTCTTATTTATCCACCACTGGGTATTGATTATTTCTTCATAGATATCTTCTTTTTCTCTAATAAGTACGTTTGGGGTTCTAATCGACCTTCCCCTACTATAATAGACATGACCAGAGAATTCAATTAGTAGCATACTCCCACTTTAACAAGGGATGTAGATCCTTAAGATATTGTTTTAAAGCTAGAGTAAATGTTTTCTATCATTGTGCATATAGATACAACTCCAAAGTGGAGGGTCAATCTCACCACTTATATACTTCATGAATCGTCCATGCATTGATGGGATATACTTACTCATCTTAGTAGACATTATGGTATGGACTTGGAAGACTTAATGATATCATTTTTTCAACTACTTATTTATAAAGACATTGAGAATATACTGTGGATAAGAGTTTATGACCAAACAAAAAGGATATGTGTAAGTAATGGATTTTCCATCTCAATTAACCAAATTATAGAGTTCTCCACAGAATTTTACTGGTGACAAGATAATGATTGTGAGATTTTTTGAGGAAGGGATTACATACTCCATATTATGATAAGTGAATGTCTTTTAGTTCACCATTATTTTAGAGAAATTGAATAAGGACATCATCACTGAGCTGAACAGGAGGGGATCTAGTAATGTGAACCAAGAGTGTCATCATCCAGAAAGGAAAGTGGTTTATCAAGTTATAGGAAACATTGTTTTGATGGAACATGTGGTTGTTTGAACAACATTTTTTCATGAACTAACAAGTATTTGGTGGGTCTCCAGTGTGGAAAACAAGGCCCTAATTCTCCACAGTGCATGAGGAACTCAATTGAGTTCTGAGCTACCAGCAGGATCACTCGTCTCCAACATTTTGGCCGATATTATTATCTCGTTCATAGTGAAAGGGGATTAAACTAAACAAACCATATATGTATTGTTTTAGAACTTCCATGTTATGTTATGGGTCAGTCTTATACAAACTAATGATGTTGAGGTATTGGTTGTTGTTGAGGTAGTCCGGATTCAGAAGCTCATTTACAGCAGATAATACCTACCCAGGTCAATCAAGATGAATCTCAAGGCCACATATCAGGTCATATCTATTCAGTTTATACTAATCCTGAGGAGTAGAGTCTAGTGTTTCCACTATATCAAGTACTATTCTATTATCCTCTATATTAGCTTCTCTTTTATTTGATATAGTTTTATTGTACTCTTTAATATCTGATGCAATTATGGGATGTCTAGGCTTAGAGATAGAGTACATCCATGGTATGATGAAACTGGATGCACTTATATGGTTCATATCAGATATTGTACACCCCTATATGGGGTTAACCATTGAAACATGTGTGTACCATTTCATATATAATTTCATCATCCTCGAGATGACCGACTTTGATGATATTATTATAATTGTGTAGCTAGTTCCATATCAAATACAAGTTTATTTCAAACCCCTATTAGATTCATTCATGTCACCTAAGGGAATAACGTACACACACAAGGATGAATGGGATATACTATTTTGATGATAATGACTAGAGTGTACTCGGATATGAAGGTTGGAAGGTCGGTTGTTGAGTCTCTTAAGGTTTGATTATAGAAATTAGATTGCGAAAGACCCTCCTATTGTGGATAATTTCAGGATTATCTTCCCTAAAAATTTATATATATTAAATACTGAGAGAGAGGTGGATTTTACCATTTTACTAGTTTCAGGTGCAACATTATTGTCAATTTCTCCCTATTAGATGGATCCCATCACACTCTATAACCCAAGAATTTTTAGAAGATATTGAGGGAAAATGTTTTATATGACCAAGTACTTTACCTTGAGGTTAACTGGTCCTTTTTTACCAAAAAAAGGAAGGTATCCTCAGTTTGTGCATGTATTACTAATTATTGTGCTAGAATAAGGTGAAGAACTAGTATCCACTACCTCTTATAGAAGACGTCTTCAACTAGCTTTGAGGAGAGACATTTTTCTCCATGGTTTTTTTGAGTTTGGGTAACAACAATGTTCATGTTATGAAATATGGCATACCCTGTACAATGTTATGAAGTAGATATGGCTTGTATGAATATATTGTCATGTAATTAGGCATTATAAACAAGCCCTTTTTCTTTATAGTTATGATGAATTTTGGATTCCACCCATATCAATATTTATCTACAATAGTCTTAGTAGATGACATCTTGGTGTACTATCTCATGAGGCATGAACATGACAACTATCTTCAGATCATTATTAAAAAACTAAGAGAAGACCATATTTAAAAAAATATAAATAATGAAACTTTTTTATTAGTAAGTTTTTGTTTTTGGGTCATATCATCTTAGAAGAGGATGGACCTATTGAAGCCAATAATGTGAGTGTTTTGGTCACCTTGGAATATTAGAAGAATGTGTTTGACATACATAAATTCTTGGGACTAGATGGCTATTTTCGATGATTCATTAATGATTTCTTATGCCTCAAAGCACCTCTTATTATCCTAACTAATAAGGGTGTGAAAATTTTATGGTCTAAATATTGTGAAATAGATTTTTCTGAGTTGAAATGGAGAATTAATTCAACCCCGATTCTAAATCTTCAATAGACATTAAAAGGATATACTGTTTACAAGGATGATTTATGAATCAGGATAAGAGTGGTTCTGATGAAGGATGATCTTGGTTTATAGTATGGTTCCATTAATCCTAGAATTATTGAGAAGATTTCCTACTCATGCCCTCAAGAATGATTTCATGATACACACTCAAAATTATTTGGGGAATTATCCTTTGGGGGAGTGGTTATTTTTTTAACATGGATAAAAAAGACAAAAATATATCTACACACAGAGAGACATGGATATCAAGATTAATAGGTGGGTTGATAAATTTTATTCATATGATTTTGAGCATTCTTATACCCCTCGAAAGTGTAATGTATGGGATAACGCCCTAAGATAAAAGATTCAAACAGAAGTGTTCTGTAAGTCTAGTAATGAGTGGTAGTTGATGGATATGTTTTTTGAGATGCACATGGAGGTTTCAGAACAACATGGGTAGCATATTTTAGATGATTTGGTAGTGAATTACTCCCTTATTGAACATGCACTCTGCAGAGAGCTCTTAGACACTGAGGGGCTGGTGCACAGGGACAGTGTATTAGGTGAGAACCCACCTCCAAGTTGGGTGGTTGATGAAAATTAGATCCGATAATGCCATGATTGTTTATGTGTTCCTTATGATATATAAGAAGAGTTTATGAAAGAATATTAGGCGTCTATTTGGATAGTTCACCAAGGTCTTACCAAGATGTATTTATGGGTACATTTTAAGTATTGTTGTGCATGTATGAAGAGGTAGAGTACAAGTTCCACAACTCAGTTTTCCACCAATTAGTAGGAGAATGCAGAGCACCAGCGAGCTGGTATATTTCAATAGCCTCTATCCATTCTTATGTGGAAATAGAACAATGTAACAATGGATTTTTTATGGGAATACCATGATTCCCATGAGGAATCGATGCATTATGTGTGTTCATTAACGGGTTTTCCAAGGTCTCACACTTCTTACCTATTAAAGTGACCTTCTAATTTGATGATATTAGAATAATATATATTTTGAATATTTTATTCCTTCATTGTGTTCATCATTCTATCGTATTGGAGTCAGATGCCTGCTTTACATCCCTTTTATGGAAAGGGTTGTAGATGGAACTAGGTTCACAGGTTCTCTTGAGTACAACATATCACCTTCAGACAGACGGGATGTCTGATTGGACAATACATGTGTTAGAGGACATGGTTCAAGCATACCTCCATTATCTTGGTGGTTCATGTGAATATAATATACCTCTCTTTTAGTTTATTTAAAATAATTATTTTCCAGAAATGTTTTAGATGTCTCCGTTTGAGTCACATTATGATAGATTATCGATTTCACATCAAATTTGTTTAGATGTAGGTGAAGATGCACTACTCGGTCCTCCTATCATTTAAGAGAACTAAAATAAAGTACATATGATTCATATGTAACACCCCGTGATTTTACAATATTTCTATTCTTAAATAAATTCATTTTGTTCAATACCTTATGTGGTACACAACATTGAGTTCAAGCACACAATGACCTAGAAAACAACCCATTTGAAAAGAGATTACGAATAGTATTAACAGAATTTTTTATTCTATATATTATATATAATTTTAACATTAATATTATTTATTTTCTACACATGTTATAAGAAATTATTACATTTTTCAGATAAAAGAATTATTCTAAAAAATACAGTTTTACCACCTTTTTATGGTGCATCCATTATTAATATAGTTTTTGAATCTTATATATATTTTATTTGATGAAATAAAATTCTTTTTTGGATGTGGGATATAATAATTTATTTTTTATGAATTTTTAATATTTTCTGATATGTTTTATGTTCTGATGAATAATAAAAATGCAATAAATTTTAATTGAAAAATTCATTATTTTTATAAAAAATATTTATGTGGATAAATAATATTATTTAATGGTTTTAAAGTAATAATAGAATATATTTTTATTTGTTAATCTTATTTTTATCATTGCAATTAATTTTACCTGAAACATTATTGTCAAAAAATTTCAATATTTTGCAATGTCATTACTTTTAAAAACATATGTTTCATTCTGACTATAGGATAAAATTTAAATTAATTACTGAAACATCTATATTATCAATTTTCAAAAAGGGATTCCATATTATAAATAATTGGGTCTAAATTATGTAAACATGTTCCTTTTATTGGACATTATTAATAGTAAATTTAGTAACTTTATTTATTACCTTGATTAATGGTAAATAAGTGATTAATGGTAAAAATAATATTATAATAATAAAAAATTACCTTAACTCTTGTCCTAATTTTATTGTATGGTTTTTTTGACCATTGGGATTCTTATGTTTAAAATATGATCCTTTTTAATCCACTTGTGTTAGATTCAAACATTTATTATATTTTTTTAAAGAAGAGGTAAAATGTCATATTCAAATATTAATAAATATATCATATTTAATATGAAGTTATATAAGTGATATGTTTGAATAAAAATATTAATTATAAATCTAAAATGATTATCTACATAATGGAATCTTATTTATAATTTTAGTAAAAATATTATTAAAAGAAATGAAGACAGAATAATGATACAATAATTGTTTAATTAATTGAGATTTAAATTAATTGTTATTAAAAATAATAAAATAAATATAATTTGACTTAATTAATGACATATACTAATTTTATAGATAACATAGACATTTTACTGACATATTGAAAATATTAGTTTGATGTTATCATGATTTTTCGATATATTTTAAACGAAAATATTGAATAGTTCCAAAATTGACATAAATGAGATTTTAAAATAAAAATTATTTTATTAAATGATATTAAATTAAAATAATATAACGTTCATACAACTAACTATTATAGTGTCAAATAATTCATAAATTATTGAATTTGGATTGTTTGGATTTTATCGTAACTGTATTAACCCAATAGTATAAAAAGACAAGTAGAAATGGTAAGAGTTAATCTTTTTAACTAAGGGTGAAACTAAAAATATAAGGAAAATTTTTTGACCAATACTTGTCTAAAAAAATTGGTCGACAGGATTGGGACGCATAACCATATTGTCAAATAAATAACTCACATTTTATCTATTTGAAATTGATAATCCATTTATAATAAATTAATAGTTTGGGAGTTTTCTAAAGAGACCTTCCAATTTCTTATAAAAGGGATCCCATCATTATCATTTATTAACATCTCTAAAACTCTTTTGATTGGCCAAAACCTACCCCATTACCCTCCCAACATATCTAAATTCATCCTAGAGTCCATACATTGGACAGAAATCTATCCTATGGAGTCCTTTTTTCCCAAGTCAAAAGGGGATACTCAAAGAAGAGGTTATTGTTTTACAAATTAAATTAAAATTTTTCTCTTCTTTTACATTATTTTCCTATGTTGATTCCATAATTAAGTAATAAATCTCTAATCTAATATATTTTTTTATTTTTTATGATTATGGGACAACCATATTCCGCCTTTTATACATCCAACAAAAATCTATTTCACCATGCTTTCGTTTGTACGGGTTACGGTCTCAATGTTGTGGTGTAATATTTTTTCATATAAAATTTATTTAGATGGTTATAACAATTGTAATAATGGATATAAATAATAAATAAAACATGGTTGTGTTTCTATAGAACTAATATATCATTCATTTTAATTCCATTTCACTATTATGGTATTGATACCATCACCCATGTGTACGTATGACCTACCGTATCCACGATGCAATGAGATTCATCCTCCGCTACAACGATTCAATAATGATTATGAAAATGTAAATAATGAAAATATATAATATCTATCAACTTAATATCATTTTATATGTGAATGAGTCAAATTCTATTCATAATAATCATGACTCACACCTAAAAATAACCATAATAAAAAAAGCAGTTCACACCTAAAATAATGATAAAATTTGAATTTCAATAATAAAAAAACTTTAGAAGATCATATATGATATCATAAATATGGATCCAGTTCATGAATAATTTATTAATATGATTTAACAATTATACAATAGGTTAACCCACCCTCTACTAATGTAAAGGAAATTTAAATGTTTAATTTCAAAATATCATTATAATTCAAGTTTGTATGTACGTAAGAATCTACTGAGACATCCTTATCATCAATGTCTATGTTTTTAAAAATTTACTACAAAATGATATTATTGTTCTTATTATATTTGTTTAATTTAATATATACCCATGTTTTAATTTGAATAAATCATTCTAAAAGGAATATTTTTTTTTCATTGTCTAACAAGGTAATTTATAACGTTTTCGACAAATTAGTGAAAGAATGTTTTGTATCTTCTATGGTAGGAGCAGATATTTTATGTTGTTATGATTCGATGAACCCGGATCTTCTTTTCAGCTATGAATCTTGTTTTCTGGTGTTTTTGAGGAAAATATAAGTTATTGGAAAATTCTGGAGTACACATCGTGTACTTATAAGTACACGCTGGGTACTCAGTTGCCATGGGTGACCGTGTATTTTCCATGTAATGGACAATTACATGGCCATGTGGGGTGACCTAGAGGCCACCTAAATCTGGTCTTGATAAAGGCATGTACACACCATGTACATCTACAGTACACACCATGAATTTTATTTTTATTTTGTTAAATTGATCGGGGTCATGTCTGATGGAGAAAACCATCTTATTCTTGACCTATCTCATATAGGAGTGAACGAGACTGACTGATCGTCACCAATCCCCTGATTCACCTTCCGTTCTCTGATATGAACGCCATCAATTGAGTTGTAATCGCAACAGTAAGCTCTTCCTTCTTCTAGAGCATCACCTATTGATTTCATCTCTTTCAAAAGATATCCTCGGTTGAATGTTTTTAACATTTTTTTATATCTACAGTGTTTATGGAAGAACAATGTCCTATGATTCAGATATATTAGTCTCACAATTCCATGGTAGGTGGTTTGGGACTTTTTGTAGTTAGTCATTGAGTTATATGTTAAAAAGTGCCAAATACCCTCATTCGGGGTATTGCGTGTTTATGGTATTAGACCTTTTATTGCCTTCTATGCCTTGTTTTTTTGGATTGAGGTTAATTATTTTTGAATAGGGTTCACTTTTCCAGGATATGGATTTTTTTCCCATGTTTTCTTATTTTGAACGTTTGATCTAGCATGATTATGAGGCTGCTTTGTTTTCAATGACTAGTATTGTAGGATGGAGTGTTTTATCAGACATGTTGTGATATTTTGTATACTATTTAGCCAAGTAGTTACTGAGATTTACTTTGGCTTCCATATTTCAGAGTGCATTATTGACTTACACCGGGATCTGGAAACATGGTTTAGTAAACCATAAGGAGAATTGATGTTGAGGGCTTCTCCAGAGTGACTGTTTACCCTTTCATTGCGAGACTGTATGAGAGATAGATGTAAGTGATCCGTCTGAATGTTTGTATTTATTCGATGTGGCCCACTAGGGGAACTAGACGTTGAGTATTCCTCAGAGTGCCTATTAGTTTTCGATACGATACTATACAGGGAATTGGTGGTGATTTCTTTATAAGAGAGTATGTGTTAAAGCTTAACTAGAGACGTTAGACTGTGTGTACTTCCCATAGAGTTGCGTTTGTTGTTTGGAAAAAACCGAGGGGTTAGGCTATGCATACTTCTTAGAGGGTAACTTGATTGTGGTTATCCGATTATCTGATATATGAAATTGAATTCATTTTAAACTGAAGGATTGTTTTCTTTTTAGTACTTCATTGTTTACTGTTTTTCTATGCTTATTTCCTGATATATATATTCACTAATAGTTAGGCAAATATATTTGTGTGGTTGCCTACTAGGATTAGTCTCACACCCTATTTATGTCTTGCTTTTGGGCCAACACAGATTATATTTCTACAGGTCTAGATAAGGGAAGGCACCCTTCTACTTCAGGTATTTGAATGCTTTGGAGTAATAGAGCATGGGACCAAGCCGAGGTTTGTGATACTGAGGAATTGTTTCTTGTTTTTTTACATTGGTTTCGTACTGTATTTAATAATTGTAACGTGTTTGGTTATTTTCCTGGACATATTTATCATGAATCATTATATATGTGCTCTAGATTATTTTTTCCAGTCTTTCATTATTAACTTATTGCAAGTTATTACTCATTCTACTATTGTTATCTCTATTACTTCTATTGTGTTAATCTACCAATGAGGGAATAATATCCCCACAATCACACCCAATGCCCTCAATTTGAGATGGTATCCCTTTGCGTTCTGGGAAATGTGTTGCGACAATGTGACCAACCGGGTACGGGGTGCCTCTGGGTGGCACCCCGAACCAGGACATTACAATGTGGTATTAGAGGAATTATTTTATTCTTGACATAATGTTTAGAGCCTATAGCCAGGGATATGATGGAATAAGTACTTAGTAAAAAACTGTGCCTGGGTGTAGCTCACCCATGTATAGTGAAAAGCCAATCTACCACATATATTCTGAATCTTTTGCTATTTCAATTTTACAATTGATTTTAATTTCATCATTGGGTGATTCACATGTATTGTTATGTTATCTTTGATGTTATTGAGGTTATATTTATGTTTCAACCTGGAGAGATGAGGGTATGACATCTCATGCATCATATAGGCACTTCCTATAAATCACATGTCATGCATTCTTACCAAGCCATTATGGGTGAATTAGTGATTTCATGTTGGTGTGATAGATGTTGTGCTATATATGCATGTTGTTGTCATAGACGAATTGATAGAATACCTGCTTTTTGATAGGGTATTGGATTGTGTAATGTTTGTTTAAATGAATACCAAACATTGGTTCTTGAGGTGTTATGGTTCCACATAGACTAGAATTTGGTGGATCATTTCATTGTTATCCTTGTTTATGACAACTAGAAGATGCCACAATTTGATTCTCGGGGAGTATGGGCCCTCATAGATCAAAATTTTGCACCTTTTTGTTTGTTTAGGTGTTTTTTTGGGTTCTAGAGTAGTTTTTGAGGCTTACTATCCTGAAAAATCCAGAATACACAGCGGGAAACGATGAATACATGTCAGGTTTTCTTTCTATTTGGGAAGGAACTATTTTCCTAAGTACACGGAATGTACTGTGTGTACATACTGTGTAGTCTCTAACCATGTCACGGGCAATGTGAGTAGAGACATGGGGTTGGTAAATCTTTGGTGGGACACACTATATACCAGAAGTATAGGTCGTGTTGTGTAGATCATGTGTCCACCTATATGAATAAAGACACTAATGGATAAAACATAGGTTATACATGTTGTGTCTATCTTGAACCCGCCATGTAGTATAACCATTATTTCCAGCCATGTAACGAACAACATGGGTTGGTGAAATCCTTCAAGTACACGTCATGTCTATATAGAAAACGTCGTGTAGAGTGAGACATGTAACCGACCACGTGACTAACAACACATTTTGGTGATGTTCATCTAGTAAACACCTTGTCTGGAACTAACACACCATGTAGACTTGTTAAAGGAGAACTGTGTGTCTTAGCCATGTAATGGTACCTGGGTAGAGGAAGAAGATTAATGTACACATCGTATGTTTGGAGAACATGTCGTGTGTATGGGGTGTTACACGACTAGTGTTGGAAGGTGTATACACCCATGTGAGGGTTTAAGGGAACATACTATGTAGAGTATATATGCACTGTGTATCCATGTTTTGAAAAACATTAATGATTTATTTCTCCTATTCCATTCAAAAACATCTAGTTTCTGGTCCTTGTTAAGTTGTGCTTGACCATGCATAGTCATGAAACTGATGCATTCTTTGGGTGTATTGCGGTTATACGGCAGTGATCAGACACCAGACATGGATGATCATGGAAAACCAACAGATCCCCCTATAGTGTCAGTCTTGGATGCAACTATCATTCCGAACACATGTGTTGACCCACAGTTCTGAGAAGGATTTATGAGGTCTATGCAGACCATCCGGTGAACATCGCATCCTGCCCCATCTATGGCCGAACTGACGTGGGTTTTCTAGCAGTAGTATCCACCCACCTTCATAGGGGAAGGATGACCTCAAGCTGCAGATTCATGGATAGAATCCATTATATCTATCTTCAAGCATCTAAAGATGCCTATAGAAAGTCGGGTGAATCAAGCTATGTACATGATTCCGGACTCCTCCATGTAACGCCCCGACCCCAGTTACCCAGATTCGGTGCATTATTACATAACATTGGTATGATCATAAGAAAGATCAAATCACGAAAGACCGATTGATTTAGTAGCCTTGGAAACACTAGATATATTCATAAGTTTTACATTACATCATAAATTGAAAAACTACTACAACAACATAATGTCTCCATAATCCACACTCATATCCCCACATAATATCCCTGCAGGTCATTCATAACATACTTCTTCACATCCTGGGAAAAATAAAACATAGAAAAGGGGTGATCTCAAATGCCCGGTAAGGATAACAATATAGCGGAAACTTTCATAAATAAGAATAAACATTTAAGGCAATGTATAACTAAAACAAAAGCCTTTCAAACATGAACTTTTAACATGGTATGTAATAAATAAAATGAAATAATGCCATTTACTTATTCACATGGATATTCTACTAATCGAATAATCACATGCAAAAATAAATAACCACTTTCATAATGTTCAAATGCATAATGCCAGACTATCATAACCACATAGCCAAGGCCTCGTGCCAAGACTACAAATAAGATTTTGTCAAGGCCTTATGCCAAGACACTAGATTGTCTCATGAGACCTACCAATGCATCGAGGAGCTATAGTGGGATCCACTCGTCACATATTAAGTCCAATGCATTCCCATATGAAAAGGTTTAAACATAACATAAACATTCGTATTAAAACTAGCATACGAAATGTCAATACTTTCACCATAAACTATGAATGGTATAAAAATAGCAAATCCACAGTCAAACATATCACAAAACCATCAATAAAATATAGAAGTTTTGTATCATAATAAATCAACTTCAAATAATCTTAAAATCCATCAAAGGATGTTGACATAGATGAAATCAAAATTCTTTTTAAAGAAATATCTCCTTTTATTTTTAAATCATTTAAGGTCCATATAAAATAAAACATTTTCTTTGAAAATATTCTTATAAGATTGTAATGGGATGCTTTGAAGATTTTATAACGGCGGAAAATAGCCGCACCCTCCGTGTATGTTAAAAAAACATTCTTACCTTAATTCTGTCGAAAAGGTTAAAAAGGACCTTGTTTTGAAAACGACGAAAAGATTCCTTTATAAAACTCTTATAAAAAGTCAAACAAGGGTATAAATGACTTTAACCCATATTCTTGTAAATAATAAATATGTTTTGAAATACATTTCGAAAAAACATGGATGTGGATGATAAAGAAATCCCAGTAGATTATTACGTATAAACAACTTCGGATAATGAAGAGATTGTGAAATAACCCTTACCTTGTACTTTTCCTTGGTTGGGGTAGGTTAACCTCCTGTATAATGGTGAAATAAGTGTTATTAAATTATACAAGAATCATATATATTAATATGATATCATATATGATCTTTTAACATTGATTTGTTAATAATATCTTAGAATTATCGTCGTTTCGGGTGTTATCTTACTCATTTTCTTTTATATGTTTTGTTACATAAGCCATGTTTGTTGTCTCTTATTCATATCCAGAATGATATCAAGTCCTTAAACATAATTTTTAAATCATCAAATGATAATTATACTTGAATGGATACGATGGAGAATGAATCTCATCGCGTTCGTGGAGACGGTAGTCCGTACATACGCACGAGCGACAATATCATTCTTTTGATATTAAAATAATATATAAATGGATGGTATATCATATATACAGAATCATTAACATGTTATATTTATTATTTACATGAGTTACACATCATTATTATACCCATCCAAATAATAATATATTGAATAACAATTACACCACGACGTGGAGACGGTAAGTCGTACGTACGCACGTTTGGTAAAATGTTATTCAAAGGGTGGATAGAATACTGAATATGGTTGTACCATATTTATAATAACATCACAGTATATGTAATATACTGGAGTTATTATTTAAGAATGGTAAAAACAAAGAAAGAAGAAGTGGAAGAAGAAAGGAACTTGAAAAGGGGTGGTGAAAACATTACCTCTTCTTCGGGTTCTTCTTTTTGATTTGATAAAAAGGGCTCCATAGTTTGGCTTTATGATCAAACTAAGGCCTCTAGGTTGTAGTGAGGGATGTTGGGAGAGTATTTGGGCAGAGTTTGGCCGAACCAAAAGGCTTTTATGGTGTGAAGAAATGAGAAGGAGGAGTGCACTTTTATAAGAAGGGGTGAGGGGCACCTTTGGAAAAGCTAAAAATATTAATTTATAATAAATTCATATTCGGTGTCTAATGGATCCAAAGTTGATTATTCAAAGGTTAAGGTGGGGATGGGTCTAAAACAACTCAACCAATAGAATTTAGACAGGTTTGGGTACTTATATTAACCTTATCTTTAATTATTAACTCTAAGTTAATTAGTTTCACTTTTACAATATCTCTTTGTATTTTTATATAATATGGTTAATAAACTTACTAAATACATCCAAGAGACCCCCAAGTGGTCCATTAATGATGAACCTATCATGATATAATTCTATTGGCCGAACTATAGATTTTTAGGAGTTTAATATCAATTAATAATATAATATTTGTTTTAAGAACTCTTTTATGTCAATTTTGACAGTATTCAATAGTTGATTTTTGTGAAACTCATAACAGATTGATTACTTCGAAAAAAGTCAATTAAATCAATCCTAATATATCTTATTATACTTGAAAATTAGTTTAATTCCTTAAAAGTTTCATATTATATTTATTTGGGTATTTATAATATCAATTATTTTAATTTTTCACTATTATAGTAATTACTGCATCATCATTATGTCATAAATAAAATAAATTATTTAATGTATAAAAATTATAAATAAAATATAATTATGTAGGAAATCGTTTTATCTTTATAATGAATATTTATAATCTAAAATCCAACATATATAACCTTATGTAACAATTGTTTTTCTAAAAGATATATGCTTGTGTCATTTTTGTATTCATTTTAACTTAATTAAAATAATGTGTCATTATCACTTACAAGTGGATCCATGGGGTCCCAAAATCGACCCAAAGATGCCCATGGCCGACCATGTATCAACCAATAGGGTTAAGACACGTTTAGGGTAATTTAGTATTATTATAATATTATTTTTTAACCCTTATTTACCGGATTTACCCTTAACCATGGTAAATAAAATATTTACCGCAATAATTATTCAAAATGTCTAAAAATAAAAGTTACCTATTTACACAATTTGAACATCCAGATTCCAAATATGGAATCCATTTTCCTAAATTCAAAACACAGAAGTGGCAGAAATTAATTTAAAATTAATTCCCGCTGTCAAAACAAAAAGCGTGTTTTTAAGAGATAGTAACTATCAAAAGATTGACAGTTGTTTATGTTTGGTTTAATTGTAAAATTATGTCCAATGACCAACATTATATTAAATGGTAAAAATATATTCTAAATATACTTTAAAACTACTAAAATTCATAATTTATCACTATTAATTATTTTGATTAAAAAAGTTGTTTTTAATTAAAATTTAGTAATTTTCACTATTCATCAAAATATGAAAGTTATCCGAAAAGTACCAAAATTTCACCTTTGGCTAAATTAGATATTCTGAATCCAAAAATGAAGTCCATTTTGAAATATAAAATCTATATATAATTTTAAAAAGTTGGTATTACTATTCATAACGGCTAGTTTGATTGGTTGTTAGAACTCGGTGTTGTGTACGACACACGCTATCGCATTATTCAAAGAGAAGCGTACCATAGAAGCTTGGGGTGTTACATTCTCCCCTCCTTCAAATAATTTCGTCCCCGAAATTTCTAGAATACTATCGCATGAAAAGACTCGGGTGGTTCTTCATCATAAGTTCCTCGGGTTCCCACGTTGCCTCTTCCATCTTATGGTTTCTCTACAAAACTTTTACCAGACGCGTCGTCCGGTTTCTCAGTACTTGTTCTCTCGTATCAAGAATCCTGACGGGCTCTTCACAATAGGAAAGACCGGGTTCCAGTTCTAATTCTTCATAGGTGAGTACATGCGTTGGATCATGCATGTATTTCCTCAACAGAGATACGTGGAACACATCGTGAACTTTGGAGAGACTTGGCGGCATTGCCAATCGGTAAGCTACAACCCCAATTCGTTCTAGAATTTCGAAATGTCCGATGTACCTGGGACTCAATTTACCTTTCTTACCAGAACGTATGACTCCCTTCCATGGAGATACCTTTAGTAAAACATGATCACCGACTTGAAATTCCAAATCCTTCCTTCGATTATCGGCATAGCTCTTCTGCCTACTTTGAGCTGCTTTGATGTGATTTTGGATTACTTTCACCTTTTCCACCGTTTCCTCCACCAGTTCTGGGCCTACAAGTTTTCTTTCACCAACGTCATCCCAACAGGTTGGTGTACGACATCTCTCTCTGTATAACGCTTCATATGGTGCCATCTGAATTCTCGAATGAAAGCTTTTGTTATAGGAAAATTATACCAGAGGTAAATATTGATCCCACATACCCTGAAAGTCAAGTGAGCAAGATCTCAACATGTCTTCTAAGGTTTGAATAGTCCGTTCTGATTGTCCGTCTGTCTGAGGGTGGTATGCAGTGCTCAAATGAAGTTCAGTATCTAGGGATTTCTGAAGACTTTTCCAGAATCTTGAAGTAAAACGGGGATCACGATCAGAAACAATCGATAGGGGTACTCAATGAAGTCTCACAACTTAATTAATATATAGTCTTGCTAGACGATCCAGGGGTAGATCTTCTCTTATAGCAAGAAAATGTGCTGACTTGGTAAGACGATCAACAATAACCCATATTGCATCGTTCCTTCTAGGAGTCTTTGGTAGCCCAATAACAATGTCCATCGTAATATTGTCCCATTTCCACTCCGGTATGGGAAGAGGATGCATGACTCCTCCAGGCTGTTGCCTTCCAGCTTTCACTTGTTGACAAACCATACATCTTGACACAAAATCAGTAATCTCCCTCTTCATGTTGTCCCACCAAAAATGTTCCTTCAAATCTCTATTCATTTTGGTGCCCCCAGGGTATATAGGGAAATTGGAACTATGAGCATCATCCAACAATTCCCTTTTTAGATCAGGTATATCGGGAACACAAAGCCTCTTCCCAAATTTCAAAATTCAATCTTCATACACAAAGTCTCTCAATCTCCCATCATTCACAGCTTTAATCTTCTTTTGAAATTCTTCATCATCGGTCTGAGTACTCTTAATCCTTTATATTAAAGATGGTTTGGAAACTATTTGAAAAAGAAATGATGTTTCGCCTTCCCTGGTTATTCCAATGTCCATCTTCACTAGATCCATGAAAATTGGATCCCTTTCAATTCTCATATTGTTCAAAACTCCATGGTCTTTTCTACTCAAAGCGTCTTCCACCTTGTTTTCTTTCCCCGGGTGGTAGTGTATCATGCAATCATAATCCTTGAGTAATTCAAGCCATCTCCTTTGCCTCAAGTTGAGTTCTTTTTCTGAGAAAATATACTTCAAACTCTTGTGATCAGTATAAATGTCACATTTTTCACCATAGAGGTAGTGCATCCATATCGTCAAAGCAAAGATCACAGCTGCTAACTCTAGATCATGAGTAGGATAGTTTTGTTCATGAATTTTCAACTGTCATGATGCATAGGCAATAACTCTATCATTCTGCATAAGGACACAACCAAGTCCTTTCTTTGATGCATCATTATAAATAACGAACCCATCATTCCCCGATGGTAGAGTCAATATAGGAGCATTGACTAATATTATCTTCAGTTCTTCGAAATATTCTTCACACTCTTTTGTCCAAACAAATTTAACCCCTTTACGTGTGAGCTTCGTTAATGGGTTAGCCAATCGGTAAAAATTCTGGACGAAACGTCGATAATAACCTGCCAAACCAATAAAACTACGTACCTCAGTTATACTCGTAGGTGATGGCCATTCATGGATTGCCTTGGTCTTAGAAGGATCAACAGAGATTCCATCTTTAGAGACAATATGGCCAAGAAAAGGAATATACTGAAGCCAGAATTCACACTTGCTAAACTTCCCATTTAATTCATGCCTCCTCAGAGACTTCAAGATAATGCGCAAGTGATTTTCATGATCTTCGTAGGTTTTAGAGTATACCAAGATATCATCAATAAATACCACCACAAATTCATCGAGATACTCCTTGAAAACTCTATTCATCATATCCATGAATACATGGGGTGCATTAGTCAATCCAAAAGGCATTACAGTAAACTCGTAATGCCCGTACCTGGTTCGAAATGCTGTCTTCGGAATGTCTTCCTTCTTTACACACAACTGATGGTATCCAGATCGAAGGTCAATCTTTGAAAAGTATTGAGCTCCATGTAGTTGGTCAAATAAATCATCAATACGAGGTAGGGGATACTTGTTCTTTATCATTATAGCATTGATCTCCCTGCAGTCGATACATAACCTCATAGATCCATCTTTCTTTTTAACAAAAAGAACAGGGGCTCCCCATGGAGAAACACTAGGGAGAATAAATCCCTTATTACTCAATTCCTCTAGTTCTTTCTTTAGTTCAACTAATTCTACAGTGGCCATTCTATAAGGGGTCTTCGATATAGGCCTTGATCCAGGAATCAAATCAATGGAAAACTCAACTTCTCGTTCTGGAGGATGTCCAGGTAAATCTTCCAGAAATACATCTACAAATTCTTTCACAATAGGTACATCCTCTATTTGAACATTCCTTTCCTCACCCGCAGTTATTTCATTCTCTTCCTCCCTAATAATTGAATTTAGTTGAGCTATTGAGGGTGGATCTAAATAAGAATTAGGTGGTGACGATTCTGCGCTAAAGATAAGGTGTTCCTTATCATTATCATCAAGAATCGTAACCTCTTTCTTCTTATAATAAATCTTCGCATCATAGTCCGAAAGCCTGTCCATACCAAAGATTTTATCAAACTCAATAATAGGTATGACGATGAGATCAGCAGATAACGAACATTTGTGTGCTCTAATGGGGACTGATTCACAAAATTTTGTTGCAATTATACTTCCTTTAGGAGTTTTAACTGACAACTCCCTTGTTAAATAAAATTGGAAATATCTAATTGTCTTAGCAAATTGGGAATATATGAAACAATGCGATGATCCAGAATCAAATAATGCATTTGCTAAACTTGAGGAAACCATTAAATTACCTGCCACCACGTCTTTCAGAGCTTCTACCTCAGCAGTAGTGATAGCATAAGCTTGGGCTTGATCCCTTGGCCTTTTCTGAGGTAAGTTCTCCTGACGCTTAGGACATGCATTTTCATAATGCCCCATCTCCCTGCAATTATAGCACTGAACGTTGGTATCTTCCTTCTTCCCCTTGCAATCACGAGCTTGGTGGCCTTTTTCACTACAATTGTAACAGACTCCCATTCCCTTCAAGCAAGTACCAGGGTGTTTCTTCCCGCATTTACCACATGATGGATATTCAACCTTTCCCTTCTTCCCGTTATTTCCATTCCCAGATTGATCAGCAGGTCTCTTCTTCTCTTTCTTTTCTTTATAGTCATAAGACTTAGAGAATTCCTTTTCGGTCTTGATAGCACATGAGAAAATGTCTTCGTACGATGAAAAGGATTGTGAGACTAATGCTCGACGGAGAAATGGTTCTAACCCATCAAAGAAACGATCAATCTTACTTCTTGGGTTACGTATATAATCTCCAGCATACCTTTCTAACCTTGTAAAGTTAGCCTCATACTTTGTGACATTCTCATCCTCCTTCTGTCTCAAACTCAGAAATTGCCTTTCCATATCTGCTCGATGGTCACGAGGAAAGTATTTTTCTAAAAACACATCTTTGAACTCCCTCCATTCCATATTTGATACTTCATCATCTTCCTTCATATTTTGAATCAATGACCACCATTGATCAGCATCTCCAGTGAGGTGGTAAACTGCCATGATAACTTTTTACCTTTCACTGCTCCCCAAAGCCTGAAATATTTTCTCTAGGGAAAATATCCATTGCTCAGATACTAAGGGATTTGTACTCTCATTTAACGTTGGTGGTTGTTGCCTCATGAATCGATCTAACATTGATCCTCCACGCTGCGTATCAGGGTGCTCCATACGGGTAAGGTTATTATTCATAACCTGAGTAAGTTGTCCCAGTATGGTGATTAGCTGATCGGCACCAGTTGCATCACCAGCTCCACTATAATTATCTTGAGCAGGAGGGCAATCCCTACATGGAGTGCGTGCATTGATACGGTTTCCATTTCTTCCACTAGGAACCATTTCTAAACAATGGCATAAACTAGATCAGTTTATGAATCAAAATACATAATCCCATACTTATAAAACACTTAACATAAATTGAACTATTTATGGATATAATCCATAATCATAAAAATGTTTTCTTTGAGGAAGTATATACTCATAAACCCTTCATAATGATTTGTAACGAAAATGAGAGTTATCCAAAGCATATCCCCCGGGAGTGTCGTAACCAAGAGTGCAGCAAGGCCCGTTGTCGTGCACCAGTTCCCGTTTGAGTCTAGCTCAAAGCGGTGTTTTCGGGTTTTACCCCTAGGTACATCTGTGCCAGAGCCGCCTCTACCTGCTCGTATCCAGACAGGGATGTATTGCTCAGAAAACTCACAAAATCTCTATAATACCAAAATTCTAGGAAGTTCTTCTATACTAATCCTCAAAGTTCATCTTAGGTCTACGTGCTCTAATCAGAATTTATCTAAATCTAGCTTCCAAGGTTTGTACTAAACTTTCTCTGATACCAACTGTAATGCCCCGTCCCCAGTTACCCAGAGTCGGTGCATTATTACATAACATTGGTATGATCACAGGAAAGATCAAATCTCGAAAGACCGATTGGTTTAGTAGCCTTGGAAACACTAGATCTATTCATAAGTTTTACATTACATCATAAAATGAAAAACTACTACAACAACATAATGTCTCCATAATCCACACTCATATCCCCACATAATATCCCTGAAGGTCATTCATAACTTACTTCTTCACTTCCTGGGAAAAATAAAACATAGAAAAGGGGTGAGCTCAAATGCCCAGTAAGGATAACAATATAGCGGAAAATTTCATAAATAAGAATAAACATTTAAGGCAATGTATAAATAAAACAAAAGCCTTTCAAACATAAACTTTCAACATGGTATGGCATAAATAAAATGAAATAATGCCATTTACTTATTCACATGGATATTCTACTAATCGAATAATCACATGCAAAAATCAATAACCACTTTCATAATGTTGGAATGCATAATGGCAGACTATCATAACCACATAGCCAAGGCCTCGTGCCAAGACTACAAATAAGATTTTTTCAAGGCCATGTTCCAAGACACTAGTTTGTCTCATGAGACCTACCGATGCATCGAGGAGCTATAGCAGGCTCCACCCGTCACATATTAAGTCCAATGCATTCCCATATGAAAAGGTTTAAACATAACATAAACATTCGTATTAAAACTAGCATACGAAATGTCAATACTTTCACCATAAACTATGAATGGTATAAAAATAGCACATCCACATTCAAACATATCACAAAACCTTCAATACAATATAGAAGTTTTTTATCATAATAAATCAACTTCAAATAATCTTAAAATCCATCAATGGATGTTGACATAGGTGAAATCAAAATTCTTTTTAAAGAAATATCTCCTTTTATTTTGAAATCATTTAAGATCCATATAAAATAAAACATTTTCTTTGAAAATATTCTTATAAGCTTGTAAGGGAAAGCTTTGAAGATTTTATAATGGCGGAAAATAGCCGCACCCGCCGTATAAGTTAAAAAAACATTCTTACCTTAATTCTGTCGAAAAGGTTAAAAAGGACCTTGTTTTGAAAACGACGGAAAGATTCCTTTATAAATCTCTTATAAAAAGTCAAACAAGGGTATAAATGACTTTAACCCATATTCTTGTAAATAATAAATATGTTTTGAAATACATTTCGAAGAAACATGGATGTGGATGATAAAGAAATCCCAATAGATTATTACGTATAAACAACCTCGGATAATGAAGAGATTGTGAAATAACCCTTACCTTGTACTTTTCCTTGGTTGGGGTAGGTTAAACTCCTGTATAATGGTACAATAATTGCTATTAAATTATACAATAATCATATATATTAATATGATATCATATATGATCTTTTAACATTGATTTGTTAATAATATCTTAGAATTATCGTCGTTTCGGGTGTTAACTTACTCATTTTCTTTTATATGTTTTGTTACATAAGCCATGTTTGTTGTATCTTATTAATATCCAGAATGATATCAAGTCCTTAAACATCATTTTTAAATCATCAAATGATAATTATACTTGAATGGATACGATGGAGAATGAATCTCATCACGTTCGTGGAGACGGTAGTCTGTGCGTACGCACGAGCGACAATATCATTCTTTTGATATTAAAATAATATATAAATGGATGGTATATCATATATACAGAATCATTATCATGTTATATTTATTATTTACATGAGTTAAAAATCATTATTATACCCATCCAAATAATAATATATTGAATAACAATTACACCACGACGTGGAGACGGTAAGCCGTACGTACGCACGTATGGTGACATGTTATTTAAAGGGTGGATAGAATACTGAATATGGTTGTACCATATTTATAATAACATCACAGTATATGTAAGATACTGGAGTTATTATTTTAGAATGGTAAGAACAAAGAAAGAAGAAGTGGAAGACGAAAGGAACTTGAAAAGGGGTGGTGAAAACATTACCTCTTCTTCGAGTTCTTCCTTTTGATTTGATCAAAAGGGATCCATAGGTTGGATTTCTGATCAAACTAAGGCCTCTAGGTTGTAGTGAGGGATGTTGGTAGAGTATTTGGGCAGATTTTGGCCGACCCAAAAGGCTTTGAAGGTGTGACGAAATGAGAAGGAGGAGTGCCCTTTTATAAGAGGGGTGAGGGGCACCTTTGGAAAAGCTAGAAATATTAATTTATAATAAATTCATATTCGGTTTCTAATGGATCCAAAGTTGATTATTCAAAGTTTAAGGTGGGGATGGGTCGAAAAAAACTCAACCCATAGAATTTAGACAGGTTTTGGTACTTATATTAACCTTATCTTTAAGTATTAACTCTAAGTTAATTAGTTTCACTTTTACAATGTCTCTTTGTATTTTTATATAATATGGTTAATAAAATTACTACATACATCCAAGAGACCCCCAAGTGGTCCATTAATGATGAACCTATCATGATATAAGTCTCTTGGCCGAACCTTAGATTTTTAAGAATTTAATATCAATTAATAATATAATATTTGTTTTAAGAACTCTTTTATGTCAATTTTGACACTATTCAATAGTTGATTTTTGTGAAACTCATAACAGATTGATTAATTCAAACAAAGTCAATTAAATCAATCCTAATATATCATATTATCCTATAAAATTAGTTTAATTACTTAAAAGTTTCATATTATATTTATTTGGGTTTTTATAATATCAATTATTTTAATTTTTCACTATTATAGTAATTACTGCATCATCATTGTGTCATAAATAAAATAAATTATTTAATGTCTAAAAATTATAAATAAAATATTATTAGGTAGGAAATTTTCTTATATTTCTAAAGAATATTTATAATCTAAAATCCAACATATATAACCCTATGTAACAATTGTTTTTCTAAAAGATATATGCTTGTGTCATTTTTGTATTCATTTTAACTTAATTAAAATAAAGTGTCATTATCACTTACAAGTGGATCCATGGGGTCCTAAAATCGACCCAAAGATTCCCATGGTCGACCATTTATCAACCAATAGGGTTAAGACACGTTTTAGGGTAATTTAGTATTATTATAATATTATTTTTTAACCCTTATTTACCGGATTTACCCTTAACCATGGTAAATAAAATATTTACCGCAGTAATTATTCAAAATGTCTAAAAATAAAAGTTACCTATTTACACAATTTGAACATCCTGATTCCAAATATAGAATCCATTTTCCTAAATTCAAAACACATAAGTGGGAGAAATTATTTTAAAATTAATTCCCGCTGTCAAAACAAAAAGCGTATTTTTAAGAGATAATAACTATCAAAAGATTGACACTTGTTTATGTTCGGTTTAATTGTAAAATTATGTCCAATGACCAACATTATATTAAATGTTAAAAATATATTCTAAATATACTTTAAAACTACTAAAATTCATAATTTATCACTATTAATTATTTTGATTAAAAAAGTTGTTTTTAATTAAAATTTAGTAATTTTCACTATTCATCAAAATATGAAAGTTATCCGAAAAGTACCAAAATTTCACCTTAGGCTAAATTACATATTCCGAATCCAAAAATGAAGTCCATTTTGAAATATAAAATATATATAATTTTAAAAATTAGGTATTACTATTCATAACGGCTAGTTTGATTGGTTGTTAGAACTCGGTGTTGCGTACAACACACGCTATCGCATTATTCAAAGAGAAGCGTACCGTAGAAGCTTGGGGTGTTACACTCCAAGAGACGATAGGATGTGATCTCATAGGAAGGATACCAGAAGGGCAAGGATTGGGATGAGTTTCATCATGTCTTCTATGATTATGTCTAACTGGAGTCTTTGAGGGCCAATCAAGCCTTAGATTTTAGGAGTCTGGATCAGATATCCCTTACTGAGGATTGATGATCTCTTTGATTAGCTTCGAGGAGATCGAGTGTTCTCGAAGTTGACATGAGATCCAGTTTCCATCAATTTCATGTTAGATCATCTGATATACCTATTACAGACTTCTAGAGTAGGTATGGTTTATATGAGTATGTAGTTATATCGTTCGGTCTCACGAACGTGCCTACAGTCTTCATGGAACTGATGAACTGAGTGTTCCAACCATACATGGATTAAATTGCGGTAGTCTTTGTATAAGATATCTTGGGGTACTCTCACACTCAACACAACCATGCCACACATATTGAGATCATTTTGAGTACAATATAATATCATCATTTATATGATGTGATCTCAAAATTCCACTATTGGATGGACCATATTCAATTCATGAGTCATGTTTTCTCAATGATAGGAGTATCCGAATAACGTATTTGAGGTATGATTTTTTAAATTATTGGTTGGTTACTACGTACATTTTATACAATACATTATATGCTTAGCAGCACATTTGACGGGCCAGTCTAAGAAGAGAGCAAAGTACTTGTGGTCAAATTCTTGTGAGTTAGTATTTTTTGAGCTTAAAGGGAGGTTGACAACATCACCGATACTAGTTTTCTAGTTTCGGGAAAGATCTATATAGTTACTGTGATGCATCAGTTATTGGGCTGGGAAATGTGCTTATGCATGGGGAAGGAGACATCACATACGGGTCTCGGCAGCTAATGCCAAATGAGAAAAATTATCCAATGCATGATCTCGAGTTGACTACAGTGGTTGATGCTTTTCATTGTTGGAGACATAATATTCTAGTAGAGAATTTTTTTGTCTTCACATACTATGAGAGTCTCAAGTAAATCATCACTCAGCTTGACTTGAATTTGATATAGCGATGGTGGGTTGATTTTCTTCAGTCTTTTGAAATTGAACATGCCTACAAACCTAGGAAAGGAAATGCAGTGGCTGATGCGTTGAGCAGAAGGACTCAGATGCAGGTAGTTTAAGAGGCCACCAGGGAGTGGAAGCTTATGGCTCTGTTTACTGAGATACATTTGGAGATGCACAACATACAAGGATAGATGTTTCTTTCTTCAATAGTTTTTACCTATACAATACTTGATCGAGTGTGAATGTAGCATCTATCATATTCTGAAGGCCTTGTCCTGTGGGAGAGTATGTCAGCAGAGGACCCTATTACAGGATGTACCATAGGTGAGGATGTGATGTTGCGTTTTCATAGGTGTATATGGGTGTCTGTAGACATATGTGAGGAATTGATACATGACATACATTCCTCATCATGGGCAGTTCATCCATGTGTCACCAAGATGTATTGTGATCTACAACGTCAGTATTGGTGTATAATTATAAAGAGATATGTTGCCGGTTTCGTCATGAGGTGTTCCACCTGTTAGTAGGTGAAGGCAGATAATCAGAGACCAGCAGGGCTTTTACAGAAGTTACCCATTCCCAAGTGGAAGTTGAATTATGTCGCGATGGTCTTTGTTACTGTGTTGGTGAGGTTTCCTTGAAGGAATGATGAAGTATCGGTCATCGTTGATAGACACATGAAGGTTGCTCACATATTTTTGATAAAATAGATCTTCAGTGTGGATGGGATAGGATGATTGTACATATGAGATATTTTATGTCTACCTGGGGTTGTACACCCCATTGTTTTACATAGGTACACATGTTTTACTTATCGGGCATGGTAGGGGCTATAGAAGGCTTTGCGAACCTAAGTATTTTTAAGTATAGATTACCATCCCCCTATTGATGGCTAGTCTGAGCGTACTATTCAGGTTCTGGAGGAAATGCATCATGCATGCATCTTGGATTTTGGAGGGTCTTGGGAGAAACACATAACTCTTGTAGAGTTTTCCTACAATAATAGTTTTCAAGAAACTATTTAGAAGGGAAATTATGAGGCTTTGTATGGTAGGCCATGCAGATCACCCTTATATTGGCTGGAGGCAAGAGAGGCAGCTATATTGGGACCTCGTCTTGTCTAGAAGACCACATAGGAGATATATTTCATTCGGAAGAGGATGGATACTGCATAGTCTGAACAGAAGTGTTATGCGAATTGATGGAGATGTCCTTTGGAGTTCATGGTCAGAGATCAGGTTTTCCGGCATGTCACACCAAAGTTGGGACACAAAATTATTAAGAGTCATTATAAGCTTTCATCGAGATACGTTGGGCTGTTTGTGGTGTTGGAGAGAGTTTTATTAGTTTCCTATCGGTCATAGATACCTAAGAGGTACTAGGAAATGCATTATGTCTTCCACGTGTTTTAGCATCGACATTACCTCTTAGACTCGTCTCATGTTTTTCAACATGAGTAGGTTGATTTAGATGTGGATGCCTCGTTTGAGGATCATCATATCCATATTTTTTTTCAAAGTGAGATGGTTTTCTATGGCTGGTATGTTCCTCTGGAATGAGTTCTATGATAGCACCACCGAGTAAAGGACACGACATGGGAGAGGGAGGCTGATGTACGATCACAGTGGCCAATGTTGTTCGAGGAATCGTCTTCTTTGACACCTTTCTAGGGAAATTTGAGGATGAATTTTGTTAAGGGGGATGTTTATAAGATCCCAGATCATCTTTTCATTTATGAATCATATTTTCTGGTGTTTTGAGGAAAATAAGAGTTTCTATAATTTTCTATAGTACACGTTGTGGGCTCGGTTTCCACGGGTGACTGTGTACTGACCGTGTAATTGCCCCGTACATGGCCATGTGGGGAAACATGGCGACTTCCTAAAGCAGGGCCCAGTAAAGGCAAGTACACGCTGTGTAGATTATTTTAATTTCATTAAAAATATAGGGGTCGTGTCTGATGGAAAAAACCATCTCCTTCTCGACCTATCTGATCTGAGAGGGAATGAGACTGTCAGATCTTCACTGAACCCCTGACTCGCCGTCCGTTCTCCAATTTTACTATCATCAATTGTGTTGGAATCGCAACAGTAAGATATTTTTTCTTCTAGAGCCACACCTCTTGATTTATCCTCTTTCATGAGATATCCCAGGTTTAATATTTTTATTGTTTATTATAGATATATGGAATTATAGGGTGATTCAAGGCCCGAGATTCACGTATATTGATTTCACAACACTATGGTAGGTGGTTTTGTTCTTTTTTGTAGTTATTCGTTGAGGTATATGTGCAAAAGTTCCCAATAACCTTGTTTGGCGTATTTCATTCTAATGGTTTTACCCCTGTCATTGCTTTATATGCCTTGTTTATTTATATAGAGTTTATTATTTGTGAATAGGGTACACTTTTCTATGCTATGGATTTTTCCCCATGCTTTCTTGTTTTGACCGTTTGTTCTAGTTTTCTTGTTATAATTCATTGTTTTCCATTCCTAGTATTTTAGGATGGAGTGTTTTATATAACATGATGTCAAATTATGTACAATGTTTATCCAAGTAGCTCTCAAGGTGTACTTTGGTTTCCATATATCATTATGCAGGATTAAATTACACAGGGCGATGGGAACCTGGTGTAGTAGACCATACAAAGAATGAACATTGAGGGCTTCTACTAAGTGTCTGTTTACTTTTAGGTTGAGAGTCTATATGGAGTATGGACATAAGTACTCCCTCAAAGTTTTTGTAGTTCCTCGATGTGGACCACATGGGGAATTAGACGTTGAGTGCTTCCTCAGAGTGCCTTTTAGTTTTCGATAGAAGACTATATAGGGAATTTACGGTGAGTGATTTCTCAGAGTGTCTTGGATAAAGCTGAACCAGAGGGTTAGACTGTGTGTACTTCCCAGAGGGTTTATTGTGTTTTTTGGTAGAAGTAGAGGGGTTAGGCTTTGAGTAATTCATAGAGTGTTACCTGAAAGTGATTATTTACTTACTTGATATATGAAATTGGATTCATTTTAAACTTAAGGATTGTTCGCTTTTGAGTGCTTCGTTGTTTACTTCTTCTCATTGCTTATTGCCTGCCATATATATTCACTAACTGATAGGAACATATATTTTGTGGATGCCTACTTGGATTAGTCTCACTCTCTGTTTGGATCTTTCTTTTGTGCCCAAAAATATTATATTGTTGCATGTCTATATAAGGGAAAGTGCCTATCTAAATCAGGTACTTGGCTGCATTAGTGCTTGAGAGCTTGGGACTAAGCTGAGGCTTGTGATGCTAAGGAGTTGATTCTTTTTTTTACATTGGTTTTTTACTTTATTTAATCATGGTGACGTGTTACTATGTTTTTCTAATCACATGTATCATGCATAATTATGTTTGTTCCGTATTTTATTCCTTCCAGTCTTCCGTTGTTTACTTATTACATGTTATTACTGCTTCTGCTATTGTTATCAGTTTTACATCTTCTGTGTTACTCTTATAATGAGGGAATAGGTTCCCCATTATCACACCCAAGGGCCTCATTTCTTGTAGGTATCCTTTGGTGTTCGGGGAAATGCGCTTGAGGCCATGTGACCAACCGGGTATGGGGCACCTCTGGGCGGCACCCGGAACTAGGACATTACAATGATGACTTAATATTTTGAAGCTTCCTTTAAAATCATACTAGGTGATTTTCATAAAAAATTGTTTTCTCTTATAATTTCACGTCTTTTAAATGATTTAAGATAAAAAATTACTATTTCTCTCAAAGATTTTGAATGATTTTGTTAGATTATTTTCATATATTTCAACATCCTTTGTTGGATTTTATGCTTAATTAATGTTGATTTATTAGGATATAATCTTCAATATTTTATTGATGTTTTTATGATATGTTTAACTATGGATGTGCTATTTTTATACCATTCATGGTATATGGTAAATGTGTTAACATACATATGATTATGTTAATATGAATGATTATGTTATGTTTAACCCTTTCATAAGAGTAATTAATTGGACTTAGTAAGGGATGGGCATGGATCTCTATTGAAACACCCCAAGCTTCTACGGTACGTTTCCCTTCGAATAATGCGATAGCGTGTGTTGTACGCAACCTCGAGTTCTAACACACACCACAACTAATTAAACTAGCCGTTGTGAATAGTAATACCTAATTTTTGAAATTATATATATTTTATATTTGAAAATGGACTTCATTTTTGGACTCGGAATATCGAATTTAGCCTAAGGTGAAATTTTGGTACTTTTCGGATAACTTTCATATTTTGATGAATAGTGAAAATTACTAAATTTTAATTAAAAACAACTTTTTTAATCAAAATAATTAATAGTGATAAACTTTGAATTTGAGTGGTTTTAAAGTATATTTAGAATATATTTTTACCATTTAATATAATGTTGGTCATTGGACATAATTTTACAATTAAACCGAACATAAACAAGTGTCAATCTTTTGATAGTTATTATCTCTTAAAAAAACACGCTTTTTGTTTTGACAGCAGGAATTAATTTTAAATTAATTTCTGCCACTTCTGTGTTTTGAATTTATGAAAATGGATTCCATATTTGGAATCAGGATGTTCAAATTGTGTAATTAGGTAACTTTTATTTTTAGACATTTTGAGTAGTTACTGTGGTAAATATTTTATTTACCATGGTTAAAGGGTAAATCCGGTAAATAATGGTTACAAAAATAATATTATAATAATACTAAATTACCCTAAAACGTGTCTTAACCCTATTGGTTGATACAAGGTCGACCATGGGCATATTTGGGTCTATTTTGGGACCCCATGGATCCACTTGTAAGTGATAATGACACATTATATTAATAAAGTTAAAATAAGAATAAAAATGGCATAAGCTTACATCTTTTAGAAGAACAATTTTTACATAGGGTTATACATGTTGGATTTTCGATTATAAATATTCATTAGAAAGCTAAAACGATTTACTACATAACTATATTTTATTTATAATTTTTAGAAATTAAATAATTTATTTTATTTATGACACAATGATGATGCAGTAAATACTATAATAGTGAAAAATTAAAATAATTGATATTATAAATACCCAAATAAATATAATATGAAACTTTTAATGAATTAAACTAATTTTCTAGGATAATAAGATATATTAGGATTGATTTAATTGACTTTTTTCGAAGTAATCAATCTGTTATGAGTTTCAAAAAAATCAACTATTGAATAGTGTCAAAATTGACTTAAAAGAGTTCTTAAAACAAATATTATATTATTAATTGATATTAAATTCCTAAAAATCTAAGGTTCGGCCAAAAGGCTTATATTATGATAGGTTAATCATTAATGGACCACTTGGGGGTCGCTTGTATGTATATAGTATGTTTATTAACCATATTATATAAAAATACAAAGAGACATTGTAAAAGTGAAACTAATTAACTTAGAGTTAATACTTAAAGATAAGGTTAATATAAGTACCCAAACCTGTCTAAATTCTATTGGATGAGTTTTTTTCGACCTATCCCCACCTCAACCTTTGAATAGTCAACTTTGGAGCCATTGGAAACCGAATATGAATTTATTATAAATTAATATTTCTAGCTTTTCCAAAGGTGCCCCTCACCCCTCTTATAAAAGGGCACTCCTCCTTCTCTTTTCCTCACACCTCTCAAGCCACTTGGCTAGTCCAAACTCTGCCCAAATAAGCTCCCCACATCCCTCTCCTCCTCCTTGAAGCTTCCCCTTAGGCAGAAAGCATTTCAAGAAGTCCTTTGGTTCCAACCAAAGTGAGTTACCTAGATTAAAGGTAACGATTTCTCTTAAATTATTTTCATTTATTTTGCTTCTCCAACCCCCAAACTCTTTTTATTTCCTTTCTTTTGTAACAACACCAGTATCCACAATATAATAGGATGTTGTTATAAGAAGCATTCAAACTACACATACACACAACTCCATCTAATGGATGATGAACATAATGTTTCTGTGGATGGCAAACTAACGCCTCACGAAACGATGATTGTTCAAATACATCTTACCACCTCTCATGGTGGCCATTATGATGGCACTGTAATTAAATATGATATTAATTATATATATTTTATATATAATCTTCTGTAATTCCATTTTATTTCATACCATTATTCGTTTCATGTTGTATATACATACGATAATTTCATTTGAGGAAGTGCGGACTACCGCCCCCTTAAAATGATATGACTCGTTCATACCACACATGGAACGTATAAAGGATGGTGTTAATGAACATAAGTAACATATATAAAATATTATATTATACTGGAATAGTAATATACCTATGTATCATTTGGATTTGATTCTTTTAAAATGAAAATTAAATGGAAGTAGCGTTCGTGCGTACGTACGGACTACCGTCTCCACGAACGCGATAAGATTCATTCTCCATCATATCCATTCAAGTATTATTCTCATTTTAGGGTTAAAAATAATGTTAATATCATTCTGATTATGAATAAGATATAATATATCCATTACAGACTTTTCTTACGTAACCAAACATTTAAGAAGAACGAATCGATTATCACCCGAAACGACGATAATACTAAGATATTATTAATAAAGCAATGTTAAAAGATCATATATGATATCATATTAATGTATATGATACTTGTATAATTTAATAACAATTATTTCACCATTATACTGGAGGTTAACCTACCCCAACAAAGGAAAAGTACAAGGTAAGGGTTATTTCACAATCTCTTCATTATCCTAGGTTGTTTATACGTAATAATCTACTGGGATCTCTTTATCATCCACATCCATGTTTTCTTAAAAATGTATTTCAAAACATTTTTACTATTTACAAGAATATGGGTTAAAGTCATTTATACCCTTGTTTGACTTTTTTATAAGAGGTTTATAAAGGAATCTTTCCGTCGTTTTCAAAATAATGTCATTTTTAACCTTTTCGACAGAATTGAGGTAAGAATGTTTTTTTAACTTATACGGCGGGTGCGGTTATTTTATGTCGTTATAAAATCGTCGAAGCTTTCCATACAAGCTTATAAGAATATTTTCAAAGAAAATGTTTTATTTTATATGGATCTTAAATGATTTCAAAATAAAAGGAGATACTTCTTTGAAAAGAATTTTGATTTCATCTATGTCAACATCCTTTGATGGATTTTAAGATTATTTGAAGTTGATTTATTATGATACAAAACTTCTATATTGTATTGAAGGTTTTGTGATATGTTTGACTGTGGATGTGCTATTTTTATACCATTCATAGTTTATGGTGAAATTATTGACATTTCATATGCTAGTTTTAATACGAATGTTTATGTTATGTTTAAACCTTTTCATATGGGAATACATTGGACTTAATAAGTGACGGGTGGAGCCCGCTATAGCTCCTCGATGCATCGGTAGGTCTCATGAGACAAACTAGTGTCTTGGCACAAGGCCTTGACAAAATCTTATTTGTAGTCTTGGCACGAGGCCTTGGCTATGTGGTTATGATAGTCTGGCATTATGCATTCCAACATTATGAAAGTGGTTATTGATTTTTGCATGTGATTATTCGATTAGTAGAATATCCATGTGAATAAGTAAATGGCATTATTTCATTTTACTTTTTCCATACTATGTTGAAGTTCAAGTTTAAAAGGCTTTTGTTTTAGTAATTCATTGCCTTAAATGTTTACGCTTATTTTGAATGTTCCGCTATATTGTTATCCTTACTGGGCATTTGAGCTCACCCCTTTTCTATGTTTTATTTTTCCCAGGTAGTGAAGAAGTAAATTATGATTGACTTGTAGGGATATTATGAGGGGTTAATAGTGTGGATATGAAGAATTTGTTGTTGTAGTAGTTTTTCACTGTGAAATGTAATGTAAAACTTTATGTTTATATCTAGTGTTTCCAAGGCTACTAAACTAATCGGTCTTTCGAGATTTGATCTTTCTTATGATCATGCCAATGTTATGTAATTAATGCACCGACTCTGGGTAGATGGGGTCGGGGCGTTACATCTATAGCCTCTTGATGTATCGTTAGGTCTCATGAGGCAAAATTAGTTGATGAAAAACCATTTAAATTTTTTTCTTATCAGTTTAATATTGTCAGGAGGATAGATCATAACACAAATCAGATGGGTTTTCATCCACATACTTAAACTGTTACAAGGATAGATCTTGACAGTGGCTATCTTGAGGATATATCTTGATAGTACAAATGTCCAAAATTATGAATTCCATCATTATGAGAATATATATTGATATTACATATGATAATTCGACTAGTAGTTTATCCATGTTATTGTTTTATTGGAATAATCTGATTTTTTTTCTCGCCATACTATACTGAATATTATGTTCTGAAGACCTTTTTATCAGTTTTATACAATGACGTAAATGATTAAGCTTATTTATGAAATATTCTAATATAATTTTTAACCTTCTGAGCATCTAATCTCACCAATTTCTTTTGATTTATTTTCCCAGGATTCCAAAAGGGGTTTATGAATGATATGCAGGGTTACGCTAGGAGAAAAGTGGTGTTCACAAATAAATATCTATATAGTATTTTATATTCTGAATTATACTATAATGTAAATATATGTACTCTGTTTTTCTAGACATATAAACTAATCAATATTTCTGGATTTGATTCCTTATTTTCATGCCAAAGTAATAAAATAAATCATCAACTTCGGGTTTCTAGGTTTGGTGTGTTATAGTTGGTATCAATGTATGTTTAGAAATTACCATAGAAATTAGATTTAGAAAAAATAGATGAGGGAATAATACCTTAAGAAGGACTTTGAGGATAAGTATAGATGAAAATCCAAGAAACATGGTAATGTAGATATTATGTGGTTATTATTAGAAAATACATCCATGTCTGGACACTATAAGTTGTTTCCGTTAGGGAATAGATGTATCTCAGTGTAATTATTCTGACATAGTGTTATGGGACTTACTCTATGTAACCTTGTACAGGAAAACATAGATTAATGCACATCTAGTTTGACACTCCTATTGGATATGTTTTGGATAATTCACATTTTATTTTCAAACCCTTTTGAAGGATTTAAAAGTAATAAAGTCCCCAAATAAACCATGTCCATGATTATGAGATTAGATATACATAAAATTTTCAATTTATAATATGTGTTTTGAAATTATACATTGTGATTTATAACCTAATCTAGTTAATGCCATATTTTTAAAATTGGAACCTAGTGGAAGGGATAGAAACTATATCAATTCAATCTATAAATGTTGGGATTGTTCCCCAATACAATATTATGATGTTAAAGCTGGAGTTAAAACTAGTTCTGAACAAATTACAACCATTTTGGGAAATAAAACTCAATTTATGAACAATAAATTTACTCGTATGGTTCATCTTGATCCACAATGCGAAGGATCAATGTTATATGGATTCATACAAAAAAAACATCCAATATTAAATGTGAAAAAATACCTTTGTTTCTGAGGTATAGATAAGTTCCTTAGAGCAGATGTTTCTTGATCTATGAAGCAATGAAAGGGTGAAGGTTGCAAGGCCATTTATTCTCTTTCTAGATATGCAGATCTATGGTGGTCATTGATTAAAGAAACCAATGAGGAGTAAGAAATAACACACATGGAATGGAAGGATTTTAAGTAACTTATCTTTGAAAAAAATTTCCCTCACAGAGTGAGAAATGATATGGAGATCTAGTTTCTAAGCCCAGGCCAAAAGGAGGATGAAAATGTAGTAAAGTATGAGTACATCTTTTCAAGGTTATCAATGAATGATATAGAAAATATAAATATCACAAGAAGTAATATTTATTATTTCTATGACGTGTTATATCAATTTCACCAAAAGGATTTTGTCTCCGAAAAATTCACATCATAAAAATTAATAGTCTCATGTGATATCAAGAATGAAAAATAATACTCTATGTATTATGAATTGAATCGATAGAATGAGAATAAAAATATTTTGGAGAAAGATTTAGATAAAGGGAAGAAGGGAAAGAAGAATTTTCCCATGTATAATAATTAGGGAAATAATCACCCTATTAATTTCTTGAAAGGACTGGATTTTTGTTATATGTGTAGAGAAAAAGGTCTCTAGGAAAAATAATGCAAAGGGAAGAAATAAAAAAAATTCATATTTAGTGTTTAAACTATAGCGAAATGGGTCACTATGAAAATAATTTTCATATGAGTATAAATTTTAACATAGAAAAATCAAAGGGATCAAGGTCATGATTATGTTGTTACTACTGTTGAAGTGGAACAATTAATGTATTTTTTTGGATTAAAAAAATTATGTTATTTTATTTTGTTTCTAAGAATCATGATATTTACATGGATTTTAATATATTACATAATCTTTTTTAAATTGGAACCATGCATGTTATCATTAATTTATTGTGATGATCCTGGTAATCATATATTTGGTATGTGAGAAAAAGATTTGAATTATGAATTTTGGGGAAAATATGATTTGATTTTACAAATTTAGTGACCATTATTATAATTTTCTTGTAATGAATAGATGTATTTTGGTTGAGTCAAATGGATTTAATGTATTTAGTTGGAAATTGGATATTATTGATAGAGATTAAATTAGTATTTATCATATTAACCTGTGAGAATCATTTTGGTTTGAATATGATTTAAATGATTAAGGAATTACATGTTGATATTATGTTACTAAACGTGCTTCAGGCATGAAAAATTCATTTTGACACTCTTAATCCTACGTTTATGTGATGATGAAATAATAGATTAAATCACAATAAAAGGATTATATTATGATTATGACATGGATAGAAATGAATTAAGTATATTTTCTCAGGGGATTATCAAAATTGTAAAAGAATATCTCAATGTCATTAAATGTAATTTGGAAGAAAAATGTTGTCTGGGTACCATATTTTCTGATGAATCAAATGTCCCCTTATACCATCATAGATTAATGGATTTATGGTGGTTAACATTCTCCTACAATGTTTTCTACCACTCTTCACCAGAACATGACCGTTTTTAATTTCATGTCAATGTTTCCATGTTCCATCGGTGTTTTCATATTCAAAACCCTATTTTTATGGCATCCTTCATACATTCTATTATTTTTTATTAAGAATACATTTATCAACCCTTATTCTGATGTGGTATCTCAATAAAAATATTTTGAATGTCCAACCCATAGCATTCAATCTTGAGTACAAATTTTAAGGATTAAATTTATTGAATGTGGGGAGAATGTAACACCCCATGATTTTGTAGTATGTATCTTTATAATTAGAATCATTTTCTTCAATAGGTTTTATTGTATGAAACACTGAGTTCGCGCAAACAATGACCTATCAATGTACCCATTTGAATGTCATTAAAGATTAATATTAACCAAATTTTGAATTTTATACATTCCATATACTTTTTTCATTCATATTATGTATTTTATAGACATTATATAAGAAAAGATACCACTTTTTGGATAAAAGTAAATTTTTTTAAAAAATTCATTTTTGACACATTTTTATTGCACACCCACTTTAAAATGAGTATTTTAAACTTTTATATATTATATATAACAAAATAAGTTAATTATTAGGACATGGTATACAATAAATTACTTTGGATGAACATTTCATATTTAATGATATGTTTTAAGTCTTGATGAATGGTAAAAATATAATAAATTATTATTGAAAAAAACTATTTTCATCAAAATAATTTACATGGAGAAATTATATTATTGAACGGTTTCAATGTAATAATATAATATTTTTGTATTAGTTAATATAATTTTGGTAATATTTATTAATTCTACAATAATTTTTTGTGGAAAAAATTTCGATCTTTTGCAATCAATTAACATTAATGAAAATACTTTTATTTAAAAAATGGATTCCGTATTTTTAATTATATGTTAACTATTATTTAAATATATTACTTTTATTTTTGTGAATTAATAATAGAAATTTTAGTTATTTTATTTATTACATAGATAAAAGGTAAATAAGGTAATTAAAGGTAAAAATAATATTGTAATAATATAAAATTATCCTAACACTTTTCCTAATTTAATTGGACGAGCTTGTTTTGAACAAAATTGACCATAGTTAAAAAACAAGATCCTTTTTAAGAAACTTTTATAAGATTATGAGATATATTATAATTTATTTAATGAAGAGTTAAAATTTTCTTATTTATTTTAGAATAACTCTATCGTATTTAATATGTGGTTATATAAGTTATATGTTGGAATAAAAATATTTATTAGAAATATAAAATTTTTAACTGTATCATGGTCATTTATTTATTATTTTAGGATATATATAATTAATTTAAATGGTGACACAATTATGATGTAGTAATTTTTTAATAAATAGTGATATCAAATAATTGATATTAAAAATATTATAATGATTTTATATTACATAATAATTATTGACATAAACTAATTTTATAGAAAACATAGACTTTGTAGTGACATAATTGAAGTATTGGTTTGATGTTATAAAGATTGTTTGATATTTTAAAAATGAATAAATTGAATATTTCCAAATTTACATAAATGACATTTTAAAATAAATTCTATTTCATGAAATGATATAAAAGTAAAAAAATCTAATGTTTGGAAAAATAACTATAATATTGTAAAATATTTTATTAATGATCCAAATGGGGTTATTTTGTAAATTTATAATAACTATGTTAACCCTTTAGTTCAAAACGACAAGTAGACACGATAACGGTTAAACAGTTTATCAAAGGGTTGAACTGAAAATATAGGGTTAATTTTCTGGCCTATACTTGTCTAAAAAATCATTTGAGATTATTTATACCCATACAATTTTTATCCATAAAATAACTAAATTTTTATCAATTTGAAATCAAAAATCCATTTATAATAAATTAATAGTTTTTGAGTTTCCTAAAGGGTAATTCGACATTCTTATAAAAGGGAACATCTACTTCTATTTTATTAACACCTCTAAATCTCTTTATCATGGTAAAATCCCACACACATAATCTCTTAAATTCTCAAAATTCATCGTGGAGTCCCAACATTGTGCATAAATCGAACATATGGAGTCCTTTTTTTTCAAATCAAAAGATGATACACGAAGAAGAGATAATTGTTTTACAAATTCATTTCAATTTAGTTTCTTCTTCTACTTCCTCTTCCATTGTTATTTCCATACTAAATTAATAACTCAAAAATATAATATATAATTATATTTTTTTATTATTATGGGCTGACCATATTTCACTTTTTACCCATCCTATTAGAAGCAATATCACCATGTGTGCGTACGTACGACATACCACCTTCACACCGCGGTGTAAACTATTTTTCATCTATACATTATTTGGATGGTTATAAAATTGTGTATAATGGATATAAATAAGGAATATAACATGATTATGATTAATTATTACTAATATAACATTAATTTTCATACCATTTAACTATTAATGGAGTGATATTGTCACTCGTACATACATACGACCTACTGTATCCATGATGTGATGAGATTCATCCTCCACTACAACCATTAAAGAGTGACTATGAAAATTTTCATGAAGAATTAATATATTATTTATGAACAAAATATCATTAATGATGTGAATATGGTTTACCCTATTCATAAGAAACAAGACTGACATGAAAAAATGAACATAAGAAAATGAATCACACCACACCCAATATAATGATTATAAAGAAATATCATTAACAAAATGATATAATGGATAATATATGATATAAAAAATAATGGATATAGTTCTTATATAATTTGATAACATGATTTAACCATTATAAAGTAGGTGAACCTAACCTATACTAAAGAAATGTAAAGGGTAAGGGTTATTTTCACAATCTCATTATTATTCAAGTTTGTTTATACGTTTCTACTAGGACGTCTCCATCAACCATGTCAATGATTATTAAAAATTTATTTAAAAATATTATTAATATTCCAATTAAATTTATTAAATTCATATATACCCATATTTTAGTTTCTATAATATGTTTTGAGATGAATAATTTTTTTTCCAAACAGGGTACTTTATTACTTTTTCATAAAATTATGGAAAGAATGTTTTTTTAAATTATACAGCGAGAGAGGATATTTTACACCATTATGACCCATTAAGATTCCGAATCTTCCCATACAATTATACAAGGTTATTTTCAAAATAATTTTTTTTATAATTGAAATTTTTTAAATGATTTCCATGTAAAAATAGGATATTTCCCTTAGTGATTCTTTATGATTTTATCAGATTATTTCCATCTATGTCAACATCATTTCTTGGATTTTATGATTAAATAAGTTTGATTTATTCTGATATAATCTACAATATTTCATGATGGTTTTTTGATATGTTTGACAATGGATGTGCTATTTTTATACCATTCATGGTTTATAGTTAATTTATTAACATTTCTTATGATATTTTTAATATAAATGTTTATATTTTGATTCCCCTTTCATAAAAGGGATGAGTTGGGCTTCGTATGTGACGGGTTGGGCCCTCTATAACACCTCGATGAATTGGTAAGTCTAATGATGTGAAATTAGAAGGAGGAAAACCCATCATGTTTGTTTTCCAAGTAGTTTAACATTTTTAGGAGGATACATCTTAACGCAAACTTGACTGGTTTCTACCCAAAACCTTAAACTGTCCTCAGGATAGATATTTATAGTAGCTATAACGATGATATATCTTAATAGTGCATTACTTCGACATTATTCATTCCTTCACTATGATATTAGTTATTGATATTACATGTGATAAATAAAATAGAACAATATCCTTGAGAATATTTAAATATAATTATTTGATTTAGTCATTCCATATTATGGTGATGATTGTGTTTAAAAGGCTTCTTTTTTATTTTTCTACCATGCCTTAAATGTTTATGGTTATTTTTGAAATTAGTTTCTCTATTGTTTATCCTTACTGAGCATATGATCTCATCCATTTCATAGGATATATTTTCCCAAGATGCCAATATGTTTATTATGATTGATATGCAGAGGTAATCTATAAGAACAATGGTGTTCAAAAAGTATTAAATATGTTGTATTTTATATTTTGAAATATTTTATAATGTTTACATATCTAATATATTTTCCAAGAATTCTAAACTAATCGATGCTTTTTTATTTGATTCGTTGTAATCATTCCAATGTATTAAAATAATAAAAAGTTTTTGGGCTAATCGGGTAAGTGTATTACAATTAGTATCAAAGGAAGTTTAACAGTAACCTTAGAAATTAGATTTAGAAAATATAGATTAGATAAAATTACTTTGTGATAGACATTTAGGATATGTATATAATAAAATACTATAATCAAGGTAATGTAGAGATTATGTGGGTATTCCTAGAATATTTATCCCTTTCTAGATACTATAAGTGGACTTGGTTATGAAACCGATGTACCTAGGAGTAATAACATTTCCATGGTGTTCCGAGTCAGGCTCAGGGTTACCTGGTAAACGAGACCTGGCCATACTGAGAACCAAATTTGACACTCTTAATGGATATTCTTAGGATAAATCACATTTTTTGGTGAACCATTATGAATGAATTTAATGGAATTAAGTCCCCAAAGAAACCATTTTTATGATTTTGAGATTTGATTTTCATAATTTTTCAATTTATGTTACATAATTTGAAATTATGCATTGTTATAACATAATCTATTTTATGCCATTTTTTTAGAAATGCTTCTTAGTGGAAGGAATGCAAACTTTATCAATGCACACAATCAATAAAGGAATTATCCCCTTATACGGGATTTTGATGTTTTAACTTGAATTGTAACAGGTTCTGAACAAATTATAACCATATTGGGATAAGTAACTCAGGTTATGAACAACAACCTTCTGCGTATGTCACAAGATGATCCACAATGCATAGGATTAATTTTCGAATGCTTCCGGAGGTTACAACATCATACATTAAATAGGACTTAAAATCCATTTGTTTCTAAGAAAATGATAACTTCCTTATTGATGAAATTTCATACTATGAAATGCAATGAAAGGGAGATTGTTGGAGTGTAAGTTTATAATCTATCTAGAGATGTAGGTCAATTTTGGTCATTTATTAAAAACATAATGTTGGGGGAAGAAATTAAAAACCTGGAATTGAAGGGTTTTACATAACATTTCCTTGAAATCGTTTACCCTCATTAACAAAAACCAAATATGGAGAGGCAGTTCGTGAGTCTAAGGAAAAATGGGATGATAATGTTGTGAAGTAGGAGGCCAACTATACATAGTTAAAAAGGCATGATATAGACTATACACATATCCTAAAGAGTATGATTGCTAATTTCTTTGATGTGTTATATCCACTTCTCAAAAAGATTTTGGCCCCCAAAAAATTCAAATAATATGAATATATTGTTTCATGTGCTATCAAGAAAAAAAAAATTTCTATATCTTTTGAACATAAATGAAATCATGAGAAGAAGAGGGTAGTAAAGGAAGTAATGGATAAAAGGAAGAATGGAATGATGTATTTTCCCATTTGTGATGATTATAGAAAAAATCACCATTGGAAGTGCTTGATGGATTGGGTGATTGTTATAGGTTTAGAGAAAGAGGATTCTAAGAATAATAATGAAATTGGAATAAAGAAAAGATTGATATTTTTTGTTTCAAATATAGTGAAATGGGGCACAGTGGAAATAAATTTTCAACGCATGAAGGAAATTTAGCGTAGAAAAATCAAAGGGATCAAGGTTACAATTATGTTGTTATAATATTCAAAGTGAAAAATTAATTTATTTGTGTTTATGAATTCAAGAATTATGTTATTATATTATATTTTTAAGAATCTTGAGATCTATAATGAATGTACTGAGGTAATTTATCATTAATAATTTGGATGCATTCATGATATCATTATGGCATTATGGTTATCATGGTATTCTTATATTTGGTATGTGAAAAAATGATCTACACAATTTTTTTGGGGGAAATATGATTTGAATTTAGAAATTCAATGACCTTGATTATAAATTTTTGGACTGAAAATATGTTTTTTTGACAAGTCTTGTGGTTTGAATGGATTGATTTTAACATTGGATATTGCTTCTAGTGATTAAAGTATAATTTATCATATCATCTAGTGCGAATTATTTTGGTTTTGATAACATTTAAAGGATGAAGAAATGACTTGGGATATTATGATTCCTAAAAGCACATCCAGATTGAAAAATTCCTTTTGAAACACTTTTTCCCATGTGAAAGTATGTAGTGAAAATATATTGATACACAATCAACGTGTTAGATTAAGATTTTGACATTAAAGGAAATAATGTATGTTTATTTTCTCAAGTGCTTATCTAAATAATAAAATAATATCTCAACATTAAGAAAAGGTTTTTGGTATGAAAATGATTTCCTAGTACCATCTTTTTTAATTAATCAAATGGTCCATTAGACCATCACATATTTTTTTCCATATGGTTGTTAACATTATCCTGACCATGTTTTATATCACACTTCCCCAGAACATGACAATTTCATTTTTATTCTATGTCCATGTTTTCAATTTCCACTATTGTTCTCATTTTAAAAACCTAGGTTTGGTGGTGACCATAATAATTTCATTTCAATTTTATTAAGAATAAATTTTATTGAAATTTTTTTCGATGTGGGATTTCAATAAAAATATTTTGAATTGTCCAACACATGGATTTTGATATAGAGATCAAATTGTGAGGAAAAAATTTGTTGAACGAGGGGTGAATGTAACACCCTATGATTTTACAGTATGTCTCTTCTTAAATAAATTCATTTTCATAAATAGAATGCATTGTATGAAACACTGAGTTTAGTCACACCATGACTAATCAAAATATAGGTTTGAAAATAGGGTAGTAATATTATTTACAAAATATTGAATTATATATCTTCCATATATTTTAACATTCATCATATATGTTATCTTTAATTGATATAAGAAAATATTCCAGTTTTCGGATAAAATAAGTATTTGTCCAGAAATATAATTTTACCCCCTTTTGATATAACACACATTTTAAAGATATTTTTTTAAAATTTTATATATTATATTCAACAAAATAAAATTATTATTTTAAATTTTTATATAAAATTTGTATTCGGATGAAATTTTTATTTTTTCATATATGTTTTATGTTTTGATTAATTGTAAAAATATTCTATATTTTAATTGAAAATATATTTTTTTATATAAATAATTTTTTTTATAAATTATCATATTGAATGGGTTCAAATTAATAATATAATATATTTTTATCATATAATATAATGTTTTTCATTTTAATTATTTATTCCTTGAATTTTGATATAAAAACATTTCAATATTTTTCTATGTTTAAAATTTTAAAAAACCGTTTTCATGACGACAACAGGATTAATTATAAATTAATTACTAAAAGTTTGACGTTTTGAATATTGAAAAATGGATTCCATATTATGAATCATTTAGTCCAGTTAATGTAAATAGGTTTATTTTATATTTGGGAATTGTCAATGGTAACATTAGTAATTTTATTTATTACTACAATTAATTGTAAATAGGGTAATTAAAGGAAGAAATAATAAAATAATATAACAAAATTACCCTAGAACTTGTCCAAATTTCATTTAATGAGTTTTTTTTACTCATATAAATTTTATATAAAAAATATGATCCTTTTAATTCCAATTGTGTAAGATTATATCATTTATTATATTTTATTTAAACAAGTGTTAAAATTGGCACATTCAAATTTTAATGACTATATCACATTTAATATGAGGTTATATAAGTGATATGGTTGGCCATAAATAGTAATTAGAAATATAAAATGTTTATAATCATCATGGATGTTTTTTCATAATTTTAGTAAATATATTATTAAATTAAATGGTGACACAATAATGATGTATTAATTGTTTAATTATTTACGATATCAAATAATTGATATTAACAATATTAAAATAAATATATTTTTAATTTATTAATGATATAAAGTAAATTTAAATATAATTTTGACATGTTAGTGAAATATTTCATGTATTTTTTTCATGTTATCATGTTACTTTGATATTTTTAAAATATATTTATTGAATAATGTCAAAATTGACATAAATGATATTTTTAAAGTAAATAATATTATATAAATGATATAAAAGTAAAAAAAATCTAAGGATCATATAAATAACTTTTATAGTGTTAAATATTTCATAAATGAACCAATTGGTTTTATTTATGTATTTTAAAATAATTACATCAAACCTATAGTATAAAATGACATGTACACACAATAAGAGTTAATCTGTTTGACTAAGTGATAAACCAAAAAGATAAGGTTAACATTGTGACATATACATTTCTAAAATTAATTTATTGATACAAAATTGATCCATACTCATATTATCTTATATATTAATCACTTTTGAGGTATTTTAAATGAATAAGTCATTAATAATAAATTAATAGCTTCAGAGTTTCCAAATGTGCCCTTCCCCTTTCTTATAGAAGGAACCCTATACTTAACTTTTATTCACACATCTAAAGTCCATTGTATGGGCAAAAAATATCCACAATTACCCTCCCAAAATACACCAATTCATCTAAGTGGCCATAATTTTGGCATTAATATATCCCAAGGAGTCCATTTATGAAAATCCGAAGGCGATACTCGAAGAAGAGCTAATTTTTTCCAATTCAATTCAATTTACTATATTCTTCTAAATTCTCTTCCAAAATTGATTTTATAATATTTTAATTACATTATAATATAATATACTATGATTTTTTTATGATTATGGGATATCCATTTTCCTCTTTTACCGATTCTATAAAATGAAAAATCCTCATGCGTGCGTGCGTACGACATACCCTCTCCATGTCGTGGTGTAAACTATTTTTTATCTATACTTTTTTATGGGAATAATGATTAGTATAATGGATATAAATAATTTATATAACATTATTATAATTCTTTATAACTAATATAACACTAAATTTCATATAATTTTACCATTATGGTAATGATACTGTCGCTCGGGCGTATGTACGACCAACCATCTCCATGACACGATCATATTCATTTTCCACTACAACCATTTATGAATGATTATGAATGTGTACATAATGAATTAATATAATATTTATGATCTTAATATCATTATGGGTGGGATTAAGTTATATCCTCTGCATAATAAACATGAATCACACAAAAAAAGAAACACGAGAAAATGAATCAATTGACACCTGAAATAATGATAATAATGAAATATCATTAAGAAAATGATATTAGAGGATCATATAAGAAATAATATATAGTGGATATGGTTTTTGAATAATTTAATAACATTATTTAAAAATTATAAAAGTGTTTAAGCCACCATCTACTAAAGGGATGAATGGGTAAGGGTTAATTTCACAATCTCATTATTATTCGAGGTTGTTTATATATAGCCATCAACTGGGCATAATTTTTCATCCATGTATATGTTTACTAATAATTTGTTTAAAAATCTTATTACTATTAATATATAATTATTTAATTTCATTTATACTTATGATAAAATTTTAATAAAACATTTTGAAAAGAATATTTTCATCATTTTCTAAACAATGGACTTTATGAAATTTTTGACAAATTAATGAAAGAATATATTTTTTTACTTATACGATGCGAGAATCTATTTTCGGCTATTATGATTCCATAAAATTTTATGTTTACTATACATGATTACAATTTTTTCAAAGGAAATATTTTATTTTATAATTTCACATATTTTAAATAATCTCAATGTAAAAAAAGTATATTTATCTAAAAGGATTTTAACGATTTTATTAGATTATTTTCATCTATGTCAACAACCTTTTTCTGATTTTATGGTTAATTTAGGTTGATTTATTATGATATAATCTTCCATTTTTTATTTAAGTTATTATGATATGATAAAATATTGATGTGCAATTTTTATACCATTCATGGTTAAGGGTTAAAGTATTAAAATTTCATATGCAAGTTTTAATATGATTGCTTATTTTTTGTTTAACCTTTTTATAATAGGAATGAATTGGAATTACTAAGTTATGGGAAGGGATTTCTATAGCTCCTCGACTCATTAGTAGGCATCATGAGACAAATCTAGTTTGTGAAAAACCTTTTACCTTAGTTTTCCATGATGTTTAACATTTTTAGGAGGATAGATCATGACACAAATCTTACTAGTTTCTCTCTATAGACTTAAACTATCATCAGGATATAGATCACGACAACAGCAATATTGAGGATATATTCTAATAGTGTAGACGTCCATAATTATGCATTCCCTTATTATAGGATTAGTTATTGATATTACATGTGATAATTCCACTATTAAAATACCCATGTAAATGTTTAAAAGGAATTATTTGATTTGTCCTTGACATATTATGATGATGTTTTTTTTAAAAGGCATGTGATTTAGTTTTATACATTTCCATAAAATACTTTTCTTATTCATGAAATCTTCTACTATGTTTTTTTACCTCACTGACATTCAGAGGTAACTCTATTGTTATGATTTATTTTCCTTGGATACCAATATGTGTATTACAACTGATATGTATGGTTATGCTTAGAGAACAAAGGAATTTTCAAATATTTATCTAGGTTTTATTTTATATTATAAATTATAATCTAAAGTTCAAGTATGCAATCTATATTCAAATACTTATAATACGATTGGTCCATTGAGATTTTGTTCCTTGTAATGATGACAATGTATTAAAATAATGCACCAGCTCCATGATTTTGGGGTTGGGGAATTACCTCAGAAGTGTATGGATATTGGTTAGTATAAGTCTTATAATCATCATCATTGTTGACCTTTTGAGTTTGAGATGAGACATCATGTCTTTCATCATGTTTCTCTTAGATTGGTAAATAGATTAATTTATAGATATTGTAAGCTATTGACATATTTTTATAGGCATATAGAGATAGTAGAGAAATACATGCTAGCATCCTATCCATTTCTATTAACTCATTGGTAAAATTCCTTGAATGATGTCTTCCATGTGTCATTGATTCGTTGATATCGTGTTGACCTATCTCATTTGTTTGACCCAGATGATATTGATCTATAGGTGTATATTTCATTCGTGGAGAATCTGATGTGTATCATTGATCGGAGCATGAAATCTCTTGGAGGAAGGTTATTTTCATTGGTCTGGGTGCTTTGGTAGAAAAACCATGTCTATGATGAGACCTACTATTGGGATTCCAATCTATGTGTAAAATGTATAGAACTATTATCATATTATGTCTAATCATAATAAAAAGGACAAATTGAGGATGAGTTGTTTTAAGGAGGGGTGGTTGTAACGTACCATCTTCTTGGAGTGGTATAGATCCTTTTGTTTTTATTTAAAATCATTTGTTTCAAACTCATAAGGTTCTACAATGGATAAGGAATCATTGTAGATATTTTAAGGGTCATTCCTAGGATGGAGATCTAGAATATGAGAATGTAGACAGAGCTGAACAGATAATGAATAGTTAGGGATAACTGTGTGATTCAACCATATGAGTGCTAACTGTGTAGGAGGAGGCCACACAGTTTGTCTCAAACAATGTAGGTAAGGATTAATGACCATATATTTGTCTTCGACATGTAACAGATCAGTTTCATGTGGCTTGGTTGTGGTTATTCAAACTATGTTCCTAGTCATCCATGGGGTCCTCAAAGACATTGTGTGATGAATGTTTTGTTGCACTATTTGGGAAACTGTCTGACCAAACCATGTTACCCAATACATTAGCATCTAATTACCATTTTTCACCTTTTATGTTGCTAATCAATTATTTCTTCTTCGACGTTAATTTATCTCATGCATCAGTCACTGAAACTCCATCATTCCCCCCTCTTTGGTATTCTTCTATCAACCTCATCTGTTATCTTTTTTCCTCTAATTTTTGATGAATTGTAAGGCATGAGGTGATAACATTAATACTCTTTCCTCAATTTTATTTTTCACTTATAATACATTTTTCTATCTTTGTGTGACCACATTTCCCCCTTTTAAGGTCATTTGATGATTCTTCCATTATCACCCATTATAGATCTATTCAAGGCCTGACACTGGATGAGGAGATCACTACAACCCTAAGATATGTGGACTAGATTATTTCCCAATGATTCAATGTAATTTATATCTTGTAATAGTGTTCCACATGCCATACCTTTTTTCAAACACTCTGATTTTTTTAATAAATTAAATTAAGGGCTTTACCTTGCTTAATATGACCAACGCTTGTGGTGAATCAACCCTTCACATGATCAACCTGACTTTGGAAACATAAAGTTGTTATTCCCTACCATGGTAGATTTTTCCACATAGCCAAAACATTTTTAAACACCGCATGATTTGTGATACTTTTCTAATAAATATTTTGAATATTGATTTGAATTAAAAATTTTGGATGTCCATGAGTTTGGCCCTTATTAATTATGCCTTATTCCATAAATGGATTGAATAAATAAATATATTTATATTTTTTTAATTTTTTTATAAAGGTTTCCTTGTTAAATGGAATGATCTCGATAGCTAGATCCTACCCTTAATTTGTGCTGATGGAGGTCTAAGGGTCCTGACTTATGGACGCCATGGATGGGTTCATCGTGTGTTATAGTGAAATTTTTTCCATGAACTATAAACAGGTCACGGGTGATACTTGCTATGCCTTGAATGGGATCATAATGTTTTTCCTATTCCTCCAGAAGAATGATATCAGTTCCCTATATGAGACCCCATGGATGGGCTCATTGGGGATATGGTTGTACCATGACATGAGTGAGACTCAAACCACTACGTGAGATGCTAGGGAGAGACTCTAAGTTCGTTATTGGTATCACACAATTCCAGAAGTGATTATAAGAATTTAATTTAAGGTATTTCATTGATGTAATCCCATGAAAATGGTTATTTATACATCCCCTATAGTGATACATGGTATTCTTCTTGGATCTCCCTGGATAGGTAGGTTGTCTCTTTTTAATTTACAATGATGTTATCTAAATTAATGATTTGGAATGTGTAACTAAAACTAAAGGGATGTGTCATCCAATACATGTCACAATTTTTTGGATCATCCATACATTGAGACATTATTTTTAATATCTATTTCATTGTTTCAAAAATTTATTGTTGACCTCCACATGATATATCCATCTTTGGAAAAATCTAGTAGAGTGGTTCAGGAATCCCAAAAGGAACCTGGTTGGATTTATTATTATTTTCATCATTTCATTTATTATTTATAGCACACTTATCAATTTATATGAACATACTGTATTGATGTAGACACTATTACTGGTATCCTGTTGAGAATATGTCACACCCTTCTTTGTCCACCTTTGGTACCCATGAATACTTCATGAATGTAGGTATATATAAATGGAATTAACTATCTTTCGATGCATTATTTAAACATCTAGGATGTAGAACTTGTATAAGTTAACAAGCATATGTTCAAGATACCAGTATTTTTAGTTTTTATTGTCTTTATTTTAATATAATGTGGCATATTCTTATAACCCATGTTCGACAAATTCTCAATTTTTATAGCAACATGATCTTCATATTCATGTTTTCTCTATTTATTATCCAACTTGTTTCTATTAATTAATAATAAATTATTGTTTGATTATTATATTTCAGATGCTTATCTATATTTTTCACCTAGAGGATCTAATCTAATCTACGGGGAAGTAGTCTCCACATGGACACAGCCTAGGCCCTCACTGCTAGTTAGTAGCCTATAGAATATGGGAAGGTGCACTTGAGGTTTTGTGGCCCACATTCTAAGGAAACCACTAAGTGGATTCCATGGTGGGATTCTAAAATGTGTGTTGATCATCAATATATATACAACTATGAAGCACTTCATATAATATTGATCTGAAGAAAACCTTTTTATGGGATAACCTAAATAGAGAGATTATAGAATGTTTATCCTGATACATGGTGTGTTCAAATGTCAAGGATGAATAAATAAATTATAAGGGTATGATGAAACCATTTCCATTAATAGTATAAAATTGGGAAATCATAGACATTGTTTTATTCATTGGACTTCCAAGGACTTATAAATTCAATAACACCCTTCACGTGGTAGTTGATCTCGATATAAAGTCACTGAATTTAATTACAATCAACAAATATTTCACTCCTAACCCAGTCTCCATGATATACATAAGGTAAGTGGTAATACTACATTAAGAGACACTCTCCAATGTATGTAATCAATATGTAAGTACTAACATGGGATTCAAGAGAATTCTTCAATAAGAATTGGATACAGAGATGAGTTTTAGTCCTATTTATCACCCTTAAAAAGATTTCATGTCTAAGGGAACCATTCAAAATATAGATGATATGATATGATTTTGATCAATATATTGAAATGTATTTATTAATCATCACATATGCCCAGTTTAGTTATCATATAGCAATAACCTACATTATGACATTTAAATTGAACCTTACGTGACTCTGTATGAGAAGGGGTGTCAGACTGCAACATGATGGGATGAAGTTAGAGAGAAGAATATAATGGGACCTGATCTTATCGAAGAGATGATTGAGAGTGTTTAAACCATTAAGCATCATTTTAAATTTGTAAAAATTTAATAAAAATGATATGGAAACAATTTTCAATTAGTATTATAGGTTGATGTTATTGATAACATATTCCTTTGTATATCTCCATAGAATAAATTCCCTAGTTTTGGAAATAATGGATAGATTATTCCAAGATACACCATAACCGTTCTTATATTTGATGAAATTAGAGTTTTGGACACTCAAATAGAACACCCACCTAATCTATATAATGTACATCATGAGTTACATGTATCTATGTTGAGGATGTATATACTAGTAAGAATTTGGACCTTATTTTCAAGTATGTTGTTCATTTATTTTTGTTTTTGATGAAAAAGGAAATTCTTGAAATTTTTTAAGTACACACTGTGTACTTTATTAGTACACGATGTGTACTACCTTGCTACAGGAAGTCGCGTGCTGGATGTGTAGTAGCCACACACACGGTTATGTGGGAGTGACACAGAGGCCACTTAAAGCGGAGTACAGAAATAGAGTGTACACACAATGTACTTTATTTTTTTCATTAAACGCACCGGGGTCACATCTATTCGCCCGAATTCTCTTCTTCTTGGTATTTTTCAACTGAGAGCTCCGTACGGCCGCAGATCTTTAATGATCCCTCGATCATCTATTCTTCCTCTGAATCAAACATCATTATTTTCATTGGAATCATATCCGTGAGTTCCCCCTTCTCCTTGAGTCTCTTTTCATGATTCCTCATATTTCCATGTTATCGTGGGTTTAATGTTTTATATGTTTTCTTATATAAAAGGTGTTCTAAGGTGATCCAAGACTTGAAAATCAAGTATATTGATATCTCAATGCCACGGTATGTGGTTTTTACTTTTCTATTGAATGTCTTAGAGTTTTATGTGAAAATGTGTCCAATACCAATAAACAGGGTATTGCGCGTTAACCGTTTTAGCCCTATTGTTTCTCAACTATGATGATATGCTTGAGTGTATGGTATTTCATTGTGAATAGGTTGAATTTCTATTCTTTGGATGTGTTTCCCATGAATGTTTTTCATTTTTTGAACTTTGGTTCTAGTCTTCCTATTAAGATGTTGTTTACATTCCCTTGCCAAGTATTGTAGGATGGATTGACATATATTCTTTTATGATATTATTATATAGAATTCTAGACAAGTATTTCATGAGGTTTACTTTGGCCTTTCCACACTGCTACACTTGTTTGAATTACATAGGTCTGTGAGAACCTAGTGTATAGACTATAGGGAGAATGGACATTGAGGGTTCCTCCAGAGTGTCTGTTTTACTTACGATGTGAGACAATAGGTGGAATTGACATTGAGTGCTTCCCCAATGTGTTTGTAATTCCTCGACATGGAGCACAGGGTTAATGAGAGATTGAGTACTTCCCCAGATCGCCTTTAGTACCGTTACAAGAATATATGGGGAATTGATGGTGGGTTCGTTCTTAGAGAGTATTCTTAAGCTAAACCAGAGGGGTTAGAATGAGTGCACTTCCTAGAGGGTTTCTTGTACTTTTTACGTAGGACCAAAGGGATAGGCTGTGAGTACATCCTAGAGGGTTAAATTATGATTAGTTTATTACTTGTGTTTCTAGGTAGGACCAGAGGGGATAGGTCCTGGGTAATTCCTAGAGGGTTACCTATTGTGTTTATCTACATTGATTTTCTATTGCATGTTGTCTAGTGTTTTGAATGCTCTGAAATTATGGATTGTTTAATACTGAGTACTTCCTTGTTTACTGCCTTGTGTATTTTACCCTCCATATATTCACTGACTATTACACACAGATCTTATGGTGGTTGCGTACTGAGATTTAGTCTCACACCATATTTGGGCCATGCTTTTGGGCCCAAACAGATTATATTGTTGTAGGTATAGATAAGGGTATGTGCCCTTCTACATCCGTTACATGACTTTCTATGGATATGGATATCATGGGACTAAGCTATGGCTTGAGATGGTGAAGAGTTTATATGATTTCTTTTGCACTTTGGTTTAGCACTATTGTATTACAACATTGTGAATTGTTTGGCTATTTTCAAAGACATATATATCATGAATCATTTTATATATGTTCTCTAATTTATACTTTCATTTTTCAATTGTATGTCATTATAACTGCTTCACCTGTTGTATGTACTTTTTTACTTTAGTTGGGTACTCTGCCAATGATGGCATAGTTTCCCCACTATAACACCCAAGACCCTCACTGCTTGTCACTAGCCTATGGTATTCAAGGAAATGTGCTTGAGGCCATGTGAACAACCGGGTACGAGGCACCTCTGGGTGGCATCCGGAACCCGAAATTTACAAAGTGGTATCAGATGAATTCGATTCTCTTGCTTTACGGTTTGGAGCCTATAGATGGGGATATGAAAGATTATATACTTGGTAATAAGTTGTGCTCAAGAGTAACTAACCTGTGTACATGGAAAAACCAATCTAACTTGTTTAAATTTCAATTTTTTCTAGTTTTTCAATTATTACAATTCATTTGATTTCACCTTGAGTGATTCACAAGATTTTCGATGTTATTTTCAATGTTATTGAGGTTCTATTTCTATTACAACCTGATGAGATGAGGGTATGCCATCTCATGAATCATATAGGTACTTTCTAGAAATCAAATCTCCTAAATTTTTTCCATGACATCTAGAATGCATAAGTTATTTCATGTTGTTCTGATATATGATGTGTAAATTATGCATGTTGTTGTGATAGTTTCCGTGGAAAAAATACATGTCCTTTTATATGGTAATTTTTTTTAGATATTTACATGATTGGTTGCGAAACATTGGTTCTTGGGATGTTATGCGCCCTCATGGACCGTAATTTGGTGGATCATTGCCTTGTTTGAAATGTTAAAATGTGTACAAGATGCTAAAATTTGATTCGTGGGGAGTTTGGGCCCTCACGGATTTGAATTTGGCACTTTTAATGCTCGTTTCAGTGTTTTTTTAGGTTCCAGAGTAGTTTTTAAGGCTTACTATTTACAAAAACCTAGAATACACGACATGTAATGTTAAGTGCATGCCATGTGTTCGTTTGTTCAGGAATAAAATATTTTTCTTAAATACATTCCATGTACTTTATATACAAGCCATGTAGTCTCTAACCATGTCTTAGGTCATGTGGGAAGAGACACAAGATTGGGAAAGTCTGGTGGAAACACCCCATGTACTCGTCATAGACACCGTGTAGTGTTGAACCTGTGTCTGCCTATGTAACTAACAACTGGGACAGATAAAACCGTAAGTTATACACACTGTGTCAAGATTGAACACACCATGTAGTCTAACCCAGGTACCTAGCTATGTCTTGAACAACACGGGTTGGTGTTATCCTTTCATGTACATGTCGTGTCCTCCTTGAACACACAGTGTAGTATGACCCAGGTATCCGGCCGCTTCACGAACAACACGGGTCGGTGTTATCCTTTCATGTACTCGCCATGTCCTACTTGAACACATCGTGTCGTGTGAGCCATGTGTCAGGCCGTGTCACTATCAACACTGGTAACGTGAAGCATTTTTGTACACTCCATGTGTTTCTTGAACACACCTTCTAGTATTGTCCTAGGAGAGCCGTGATGCATAACTGTGTAGAAGGAATCAATAAGGGGAAGAGGATTCAATTACATGCCATGTGTTAAGACAACACGACATGTGTTTTGGGTGTTACACGACTAGTTTATGCAGGAGTACACACCCATGTGAATGACTTCATGGAACACGTCGTGTAGAAATTGTACACGCCGTGTAGTCATGTTTTATAAAACATGAATTTTTTCTTTCTCTTGTTCTCTTATTACAATTATTTATTTCATTTCCAATTAATTATGATCAAAGGTGTGCACTTAACCTTGCAGAGTCATGCCACCGAGACGTACTCTGGTTGTCCGCAAGTTATTGGGCAGTGATCTGACACCAGATATGGTAGATCAGGGACTTCTAGAAGATCCTCCTATTGTACCAGTCTTGGCACCAGCTGTTATACCTGACGCTGGTGCTATTTCAATGTTCAGGGAATGATTCATGTGGATGATGCAGACTTTTCAAGGAGAACAGCCTCCTGCCCCATCGATGGCTGATTTGACGTGTGTCTTCCAGCCGCAGCATCCTTCCACATTATCATGGGAAGAGGACCTCAGGTTGCAGAGTCATGGATAGAAGCCTCGATGGAAATCTTTGAGCATCTGGAGAAGCCTCCAGAGAAGAGGGTCATGCTCTCTACATATATGCTTCGGGACTCTGCCAAGAGATGGTGGGATGTGATCTCACAGTCAGGAGGCGAGCAGGATATGGAGTGGGATGATTTTAAGCGCATCTTCTTTCAGTACGTCTCTCCAGAGGCCCTGAGGGCCAATCAAATATGAGTGTTTATGAGTCTGGAGAATTGTACTCTTTTTGTTATTGAGTATTCATCCCACTTTATTGAGCTGTAGCACTTCACACCTATTCTATTATTTGATCAGTTGTTCATTGTAAGGATGTTTGAGGATGGTCTGAGGCATGCCATCTGATCGCAGGTAAAAATCTTCCAGTTGACTTGTATCACTTCTATAGCCAACCAGGCACAGATCACATAGAGAAATATGAGGGATTCTGTAGTTGTGAGCCCGGGAGGCTCATCATATGGAGTTAGTATTCCTTCAACAGACAGCCGGAAGCACCGTAGGGATTCTTCGCATGGTGATCTGAGGAGGCGAGACGCTTCTTCTAGTAGCCAGGTGGTGTGCTACTAGTGCAGAAAGAGTGGGCATATGGGGCCACATTGCCCGAGGGACCCAATGGAGTGCCGATCATGTGGCAAGATGGGTCATATTTAGATCTTCTATCAGATCCTCTCACCAGCTGCTGGTGACAGGGGTTCTTCTATGACTCCTCATTCAGAAGTCGCACCCTCGGTTTCCCACCAATCTGGGAACTGGAGTTCTTCCAACCGTTCTGGATGATGTGGAGGTGGTGAACATGGTAGCCAGTTTCCTTGTATTCAGTGACATTAGGGAGGATCAATTCACAGTGGTCAGGAAGGGTCACAGGGTCGTGGAACAAGCTAGACTTTTGTAGTGGAACAGACCCAGTAGAAGAAGTGTAACACCCCAAAATTTCATAATACATTATTTTTCAATGTAATTCAATAACTTTCACTACATGCAACACTGAGTTCAAGTGCACCACGACTTACCAAACTAGCCTTTCAAAAGCGATTAAGAATAATACTAACTGAATTTTGTAATTTAAATAATCTTTGTAATTTTAGAATCAACATTATGAGTTTCTTATATATAATGTAAGAACAAAAACTTTTTTTCAGATAAAAGAAGTATTTTTCAAAAAATGCAATTTTACCGCCTTTTAATAGAGAACCATTTTTAAATCCAATATTTAAAACTTTTTTAAATTAAATTTGAAAAAATAAACTTCTTATTTAGAATCAGGACATAATTATATAGTTTCAATAAATGTTTGGTGTTTTTTTGATAACTTTCATATTTGGGTGAACAGTGAAAAATGCTATATTTTAACTAAAAACATCTTTTTTAATCAAATTAATTACTAGTGTTGAATTATAAATTTTAATAGTTTGGAAGTAAAATTTGATTATATTTTTACCATTTAATCCAATGTTGGTCATTGTAAGTAATTTCACATTTGAATTGGACATAAACAAGTGTCAATCTTTAGATAGTTATTATTTCTTAAAAATACGCTTCATGGTTTTGACAACGAGAATTAATATTAAATTAATTGATGAAAATTCAATGTTTCAAATTGGTAAAATAGAATTCATTTTTGAATTCAGAATATAAAAATTATCTTAGTGTGAATTTTTGGTATTTTTCTGAAAACTTTCAATTTTTGATGAATAGTAAAAAAACACTGAGTTATTGTTTAAAATCGACTTTTTATTTAAACAATTATTTATTTTATTTAATGTTATTTTAGATCAAAAAAGATAAATAATACCTATATAAATTCAATGTAATTCACTAGATTCAGTTTATAATAATCTTAGATATATAAAAATTTTATCGAACTTTGTACAGTCTTTAACCCACCCCCTAGGAGTATTTTAAAATCTACATAAAACTTAATTTTCCTGCTTCTGTGAGTTGAATTTTTAAAGTCCGAGAGTCGTGGTTAATATCAAGGAGTAAAATTTTGTTCAATAAGATAAAAATAATTTTTTTTGAATAGTAATTTTTTAATTTTATTTACCAGAGTTAAAAGTAAATAGGATAATTAAGGGTAGAAATGATATTATTATTACCCTAACACATATCATTATTCTATTGGATAAGTGTAATTCGACCAAAAACAAACTTAGGAATAAAATATGACCCTTTAGATCCCATATGAATAGATTAATACATTTATTATTATTTTATTTAAAGAAGAGTTAAAAGACTTAAAATCAAAGTTTAATAACACACCATTAATAATATAGGATTATAATAAGATAAATTCATATATAAATATTAATTAGAAATCTAAAAATATTTCCTACATAATGGTATTTTATTTTTCATTTTTAGAGATTAAATAATTAAATTTATCAATGACATAATTATGATGCATTAATTGCCTTATTAATGAAAGAATCAAATTAATGGTATTATAATTATTAAAATAATTATAATTTCAATGTTTTTATGAAATACACGAATTTTCTAGGTGAATATGAAATGTTATTATTGATTAAATTCTTTTTAATTAATCATGCTGTTATTATTTTATCAAAAAACAAATACCAAAGTGTTTCAAAATTGAAATAAAATAGTTTATAAAACTAATATTATATTACTAATTGATATAATAGTGTTAAAAATCTAAGGATCTAAAAAAAGAATTATATAATAATATATTTGACATTAAGAAACCAATTTAGGTTCTATTGGAATTTTATAGTATGTTTATTAACCATATAATATAAAAATACAAAGAGACTTGGTAAATGTCAATCTATTATACTAAGAGTTAAATATAAAAGATAAGGTTAAAATGGTAACATAAACTTGTCTAAAACATATTGGTTGAGAGGATGTCGTCACATAACCACCTAAGGCTCTAAATAAATTCATTTGGAGCCATTATAACCAAATGTGATTTTATAATAAAATAATAATTTAATCTTTTCCTAAAGTGACCCTCACCCCTCTAATAAGAGGGTACCTCCACTTCTCTTATTTTCACACCTCCAAATCCATTTGTCTCGGCCGAAATCTAGCCAAATATCCTCCCAAATATCCTACCTTCATCTTAGAGGCCTTCCTTTGGTCATAATACCAATCTATGAATCCCTTTTGATCAAATAAAAAGGCAGAACCCGAAGAAGAGGTAATGATTTCACCACCCTCTTTCAAGTTCTCTTTTTCTTCCACTTAATCTTTATTTTTTGTGTCCAATATAATACAGTAACTCCAGTATATTCTATATACTGTGATTTTATTATAAATACGGAACAACTATATTCATTATTCTACCCATCTTATGAATGATAATGTCAGCATGAATGCATACGTACGGCTTACCGTATCCACATCGTGGTGTAATTTGTTATTCAACACTATATTATTTGGATGGATATAATGATGAGTAATATGTATGTAAATAATTATAATAACATGATAATTCCTCTATAATATTAACATACCATCCAATTCCACACCTTTAAGAAAATGATATTTTCGCTCGTGCGTACGTACGGATTACCGTCTACACGACGCGATGACATTCATTTTCACGTCCACCATTCCTTGATGATTATAAAAATATATAATACTAATAAGTATGTAATATATTACATAAAAATTCTACTGGAGATATATATATATATATACTTACATATATATTATTCACTTTGTTCCGTTCAATACGATATGAAAACGAAAACATCGTTTATGCGTACGTACGGAATACCATCCCCATAAACGGTGTTTTTCATTTCATATATATGTCAATTATACATATTTATATTCTAAATATATATGATATATAAATAATGTTTTATATTCTGTAAGTATTTAAATCTTTATCTATGTGATAGAATCAAGGGTTACAAGTTAAAACACATACGATAAAGAAAGCGATTATTACCCGAAATGTTAATTTAACATGGAAATTATAATTAAATGGGTAGTATAAAGTCATAAATGCATCATGTATGATATCATAAATATTAGTATGGTTCTGGTAAAATTTAATAACATTCTATTATTATAAGGCCCCAACCTTAAACCTTACTTAATATTGAATTAAATGAGTAATTCGCATTGAGGATCTTTTCAGGTTTAGAGTTTTAGAGAATTAGGACATAACTATTACATCTCAAAAGATTACAAAGTAGTAGCTTCTACTAAATTTCCATAAAATAAAAACTCTCAAAAAGAAACATTTATAGTTCCATGTTTTAGGTAGCATGACTTTCCCTTTATCCCATCCTTGACCCTATTCCACACTATGTCCCGTGAAAAACATTTCAAAAACACGGGATGAGCATAAGAAGCTCAGTAAGGGTTATAAAAATATGAAAGGAAACATGAGTTCATATATACATAAGAATGAAATCATACTTTACCCATAAAACAAAGGCACTTTAACATACCTCATCAAACCATGAATAAATCATAGAAATCATAAGACATAAAGGTAACTTGAGGTATTCATAACATTCTTACGTAGGGAGTAACCCTCTTGGTTACGTTTGGAATACCCATCACAGTATATTCCCTAAATCTCTTCGGAGAAACCTTAACGTTTCACTCCTTCGCGTTACCCAATGCATTGGAAAGCTATATCGGGCTCACCTGCCCTTAGTTTATCACGAAACCACCCGTTTTCATAACAATTCCCAAGATCCATAACATAAATGTATCACATAAAACATGCATAAAGTAAACATAACATTTCCACATTTCAATCAAAATATAACATTTTAGTATATTGAAATAATGAATCCATTCAATAAGAAAACATTTCCAAAACCATTTAAAACATTTAATAAAGAGATTTTTGAATCAAAGTGTCCCATACCACCTTGAAGCTTAAAATTTTAAACCATTAATATTGATATAAATAAATTCTTAAAACCATTTTGAAAACATGGATATTAATAAGAACAAATAATTAAAACATTTAAAACGATATTTTGGTTAAAGGGATTTTACCAAAATTAGAGACACTTGAATACAATAATTGAGGAGTAACATTTAGTCAGAACTTTATAATATCATTAGAATAAATGGATTCATGATATAATACTCCAAAGGACAGTATATACACCATATAAGAGTGAATTGGTGCATAACAACAATGAACTCTCAATAGAAATGTCAAATGTGATGAAATCCCTTATAAAGAAGGTATCCTTAAATGAAGGACAAATCAATCTCAAAAATATGTGTGACAAATATAAATACACCCAATATAAGTGGATATTAAGTGTAAAACAATAAAAGGTCATTCACACATATTCAACTGATTACATATTCAATGACTACATGTTGAACCCAAAGAAATCGAAATTGGGTTAAAAAGTTCCCTTGACAGCCTAACTTCATCACATAAAAATGAGTTGATGAGAGATAAAAAGTGTATCTCATCACATGTACATAAAATTTACATCAATAAGGATATCTGAGAACATATCCCAACATAACAATATGTAAATTAAAATACCCAACAAAATAATTCTTTTAAAAAAGAGGAGGGTGAACGGTTCCCTTACCGACTTGGGTATCTTCCAAAACATACACCCCATGAAAGAAGTACAATAGATCATTGATGTAAATACTCATAAAAAAAATTATATTACACAAAGAGTAGAACAATGGGCAGTACATACACCACTCAATGGAATTTGTGGCAAATGTAGCATAAATCTCACAGGAGTAAAAGTGAGATGAAAAATCTCTTACGAAAACTCAGCTGCCTAACGACACCACATAAAACTTCCGAATATGGATTGATGAGATCAAATAGGGTATCTCATAAAATTACAATAAAATGTACAGAAATAGGAATATAAAATAACATCACCCAACATTACAAAGAGGATCTTAAAAGAAGTGACATAAAGGAGAGTACTTAAAAAGAAAGAGAGAGGTTAGATCTCTTACGAAAGTTCGGCAGCCTAACGGCGCCACTCAAAACTCACAAAATGGATTGATGAGAGAGAATAGGGTCTCTCATCACATGAACATAAAAATTACAGTAAGTGTAATATAAAATATCATCCCAATAACAAGAAATATGAGCTTTAAAAGGAATGACATAAAAATATGTACTTAAAAAGAATGAGAGGAGTAGGATCCCTTACCTCGGGTCCGACTTGACTCGATCGTTCTTCAACGTCCTGAATAATAAACTCGAGTTAATTTATATCTTTTTAAGATAATTTTTCAAGTTCATTATTCATTTTATATCACTTATTGACATGTTATAAACATTATGTAATCATTTAAATTAATAATGTTTGTTTTGTCGATATTTGGTTCTTAAGTCGAAAGTTGACTTCTTACAATTACATGTTGTTCCTGTGTTCAAAGGTTCGTTATATCCAGAATGACATTCCTTATTTGGATATCATATATATCATATATATCCAGCATATACACGTATTTATAATATTACATAATCATTTAGAGGTAAGAAATGAAATGCACTGTTCATGGAGACGGTAAGCCGTACGTACGCATGAACGCTACTTTCATTTCTTTGTCATATTAATGGAATTAAAACTAATATGAGAGGTATGTATATTTTAATTACATAATTATATTCATCATTTATATGTATCATTCATCATATATATCCCTTATATACATGTACTTATAATAGTACATTACATTTGGGGATAAGAAATGAAATGTACCGTTCATGGAGATGGTAAGCCGTACGTACGCATGAACGCTACTTTCATTTCTATCTCATACTTTAATGGAATGAAATAATAATGATATAGAGGTATATAATAATTCCAGTATAACATCATATATAATAACATTAAAACCATCCTTTATACATCCCACGTATGGCATTAACGAATCACAACACTTTGAGGGGGCGGTAGTCCGCACTTCCTAAAATGAAGATATCGCGTATACCCATAATGGAAGCCATAAAGGTATGACACAAATGAAAAATACAGAAGCATAAGTAAAACATAAACATATTATATATCATATATAAAAATAGTGACATCATAATGGCCACCTTTGAAGGTGTTAAATGAGTATTGAACAATCATCGTTTCGGGAGGCAGAATTTCGCCATCCACAGAAACCGTATGTTCTTTAACCATTTGATGTAGTTGTGTGAGAGTGTAGCTAGAATAAATCTTATAAAAACATACCAGTATATTTAAGATACTGGTGTTGTTACAAAAGAAGTAAATAAAAAGAGTTTAGGGGGTTGGAGAAGCAAAATAAAACAAATGAACACGAGAGAATGAATCACCTTTAAAAGTGTATCTCTATTTGATTTGAGCCTAAAGGCTTCCATTGAAAGGATTCTGCCCAAAGGGAATCCTCTAGGATGATGATAGGGATGTGGAGAGAGTAAATGGGCAGGGTTTGGCCAAGCCAAAGGCTTTAGGAGTGTGTGAAATGAGGTAGAGGTGGGGGCCTTTTAGAAAAGGAGAGGAGGGGAACTTTTGGAAAGTAAGAAATATTACTTTATTTGAAAATGTGTTTCGGTTTTAAAAGGTCCCACATTGATATAATTCCTGGATAAGGGAATAAGGGTTCAAAATCCACCCATACAATAAGTTTTTTACATGTGTAGTTCATTGATTTTACATTATCTTTCCATTTTATTTAAATCATCAAATAATGATGTCATCGCTGCATCAATATTATGTCATATATAATTTAATTTATTTAATGTCTAAAAATTATAAAACAAATACTATGATGTAGGAAATCTATTTATATTTCCAATGACTATTTATAATCAAAAATCGTATTTGTATAACCCCATTGAAAAATTGTTTTAGTAAAACATATCATGTTTGTGCCATTTTTTACATTAACATTAAATAAAAGGTATTTATGTCATTTTCCAACCAAAGTGGCTCCATGGGGTCCCCAAGTTGACCCATGGATTTTCTTGGTCGGCCATGACACAACCAATTAGGGTAGGACATGTGTCAATCTCATCTCATTTTATTAAACCATTATTTTTACCTTAAACTACACTAATTACCACTAATCGCGATTAAAAACTTAATAAGTTACTATTCACCAAAAAAATTATTTCTATCCCAGTGAACTACATTTTACTTCTTAATGACAACCATGTATGTCGGATTTTTGAAATTCAAAACACAAAGATGGAAAAATTTCATTTAAACGGAAAAATTAGTTTTTATAAGTACCACTTAGTGGTTTCACTATTCATCAAAAATTGAAGTTTTTCAGAAAATTACAAAAAATTCACCCTAAGATATATTTGATATTAAGAATTCAAAAATGAAGTATATTTTACAAAATTAAAAACATATAAGTCACATTAATTAATTTAATAATTAATTCCCGCTGTCAGAGCAAATAACGTGTTTTTATGAAACAATAAGTATCAAAAGATTGACACTAGTTTAAGTCCGATTTCAAAGTGAAATTAATTTCAACGACCACTATTGGATTTAATGATAAAAATATTTTCTAATTTCACTTTAAAACCAATTCAAAAGATAATATAATCATATAAATAAATTATATTAAAAAGTGGTTTTGAATTAAAATACAACATTTTACACTATTCATTAAAAAAATGATCTTTATCGGAAAGATACAAAAAATTTACAAAAAGTAAATTTTGATGTCCCGATTCTAAAGAACAGTTTTATTTGGTCCAAAAGAATGCATAAGAGTGATCAAAACTATATTTAATGACTGTTCGCCATCAAAATGCGATAAGTGAACCTTTAGTGAAAACTAGGGCATATACGGCTAAAATTGAATTCTTTCCGTATTTTAAGCCTTTATCTTTTATTGGATTAATGTAAAAACATTTAAAAACATATATAATCATATTTTAGTTATTTATATCCATTCCTGCCAATACAACAGCTACATGTTAACTACCATTTAAAATAATATTATTTTATTATTAGAGTGCAACGTAAGATTCCAAAGAAACTCGTTGTTGCGTGTTAGGTACACCATCGAGCATAGTGTCCCCTTTATAGTTATATTAATATTTTTTTCACAAATTTGGATAAATAAGAAAAATGTCATATGCTTTATTTACATGGGTTGTTATATCCTTCCCCCCTTTTGGGAATTGCGTCCTCGCAATTTTTAAAATTGAGCTTAGAAACATCCTTGAAAGTCCCACATCAGAACAAGAGTCGGTAAAACAATCACTTTAAAATAAAGGATGATAAGTACAAAGGTCACCCGAGTTAACCCATAATAGGATTCCAAGTATGAAAATATGGACATGGAGGAAAAAACAAAGGGTCATGTTCTGATGGAGATTGATAGAAAACATGTTTAAGAGAAAGTTAACCACGAGAAAATCACAAACTTGTGATGGGGTAAACGGTATTCGATTCCCCAGTAGGAAAAGTTAATAGACAACATTTTGTTTTAAGATACTTTTTATTGAGGAATTTATTCATAAGGAAACATAATCACTTATCATGTTGACTTGCAACTTTTAATAGATTCATTAATCAAACTCATATTTTATTCCAAAAGACGAGTATTTCGGGAGACTTGTTCGCATTAAGAGTACTATAATCAACTTCTAGAGAATCACCTAATCCAAAAAAGAGAACTATATACTTCCCATTTCTTTAGGCTTTAACCAAAACCAAAACCAAAAGGTTAGTACAAGATCAGATAATCCAGGAAAGGATAACCCTTTCTAAAAATAAAATTTATTCTCAATCTCCAAAATTTTTCCAACAAAACCCAAAGATCAACGAGAACCATTCTATAATAAATTTGTCCATAAAATTATTCAAAGTAAACCAAACTAAGATTGAAACCCAAATATTTGAAGGATTTAGTCACATAGTCTTCCAAGTTAAGTCGTAACATTTATCTCCAAACAACATCAGTTGCTCCTAAAGTCTCGTATTGAAAAGTAATTAACCTAATCGCATAACCTCCATTATAGGTTAATAATTTTCATAAATAACCCAAAATCAAATTAATCTTAAAAAAAGAATCAGTCAAACTAACCAGGGACTTCACGTAGTCCAGTGGTTGGCGATAAATACCAGTCGCACTTTGGTTGTGGGTTCGATTCCCACAGCTTTGTCCGATGCGACGGGTTGTCACACGGTCTGCGTGTTGTCCTTTTTCCAAAACTATATAATTCTTAAAACATTCCACAAAATGAGATAAAATCTTCAAAAATAATTATGACATATTTTAACATCAAGTTTATCTCATTCCATTCATTTTCCATCATATCATAGAGTAACCCATAATTACCTAAAAAGTAAGGATCATATAAACCCTAAGGGTTACCTTTTTAATTATTACATGAACTTCCACATCGATTGGTCATCTCGTACATGATGCATTATAGAACATACCATGGTTCACGTGGTAGATCATGACTCCTTGATAGTTGGTTTATAACAACCATGAGTTTCCTCATTGAGTACCCCATTTAATCGAGTCTCTTAATCAGAGAACCACCACAGTTTCCTTCAAACCAATTGTCACTTTGGTGCCAGCGAGATCCAGCCATTCACTATAAATAGAAATGTCAGTGTGAGTATATCAACAAAACCATCATGTACTAATGAGTAAGATAAACACTAAGATATACTTACTCATTCAGTTTATCTAAAACTAGTACTCTTTCTGAAATCCTAACCATTATGGTAATGTCACTTATGCTTAAAGAATACCCTAACCTCTAAAGTTATATAAACCGACCTTTGATACCAACTATAAGGCCCCAGCCTTAAACCTTACTTAATATTGAATTAAATGAGTAATTCACATTGAGGATCTTTTCAGGTTTAGAGTTTTAGAGAATTAGGACATAACTATTACATCTCAAAAGATTACAAAGTAGTCACTTCTACTAAATTTCCATAAAATAAAAACTCTTAAAAAGAAACATGTATAGTTCCATGTTTTAGGTAGCATGAATTTCCCTTGATCCCATCCTTGACCCTATTCCACGCTAAGTCCTGTGAAAAACATTTCAAAAATATGGGATGAGCATAAGAAGCTCAGTAAGGGTTATAAAAATATGGAAAGGAAACATGAGTTCATATATACATAAGAATTAAATCATACTTTACCCATAAAACAAAGGAACTTTAACATACCTCATCAAACCATGAATAAATCATACAAATCATAAGACATAAAGGTAACTTGAGGCATTCATAACATTCTTACGTAGGGAGTAACCCACTTGGTTACGTTTGGAATACCCATCACAGTATATTCCCTAAATCTCATCGGAGAAACCTTAACGTTTCACTCCTTCGCATTACCCAATGCATTGGAGAGCTATATCGGGCTCACCCGCCCTTAGTTTATCACGGAACCACCCGTTTTCATAACAATTCCCAAGAACCATAACATAAATGTATCACATAAAACATGCATATGGTAAACATAACATTTCCACATTTCAATGACAATATAACATTTTAGTATATTGAAATAATGAATCCATTCAAAAAGAAACCATTTCCAAAACCATTTAAAACATTTAATAAAGTGATTTTTGAATCAAAGTGTCCCATACCACCTTGAAGCTTAAAATTTTAAACCATTAATATCCATATAAATAAATCCTTAAAACCATTTTGAAAACATGGATATTAATAAGAACAAACAACTAAAACATTTAAAATGATATTTTGGTTAAATGGATTTTACCAAAATTAGAGACACTTGAATACAATAATTGAGAAATAACATTTAGTCAGAACTTCATAATATCATGAGAATAAATGGATTCATGATATAATACTCCCAAGGACAGTATATACACCATATAAGAGTGAATTGGTGCATAACAACAATGAACTCTCAATAGAAATGTCAAATGTGATGAAATCCCTTATAAAGAAGGTATCCTTAAATTAAGGAAAAATCAATCTAAAAAATATGTGTGAAAAATATAAACACACCCAATATAAGTGGATATTAAGTGTAAAACAATAAAAGGTCATTCACACATATTCAATGGGTGACATATTCAATGACTACATGTTGAACCCAAAGAAATCGAAATTGGGTTAAAAAGTTCCCTTGACAGCCTAACGACATCACATCAAAATGAGTTGATGAAGGATAAAAATTGTATCTCATCACTTGTACATAAAATTTACATCAATAAGGATATATGAGAAAATATCCCAACATAACAATATGTATATTAAAAGACCCAACAAAAGAAGTCTTTTAAAAAAGAGGAGGGTGAAAGGTTCCCTTACTGACTTGGGTATCTTTCAAAACATACACCCCATGAAAGAAAGACAATAGATCATTGATGTAAATACTCATTAATGAATGTATATTACACAAAGAGTAGAATAATGGGCAGTACATACACCACTCAATGGAATTTGTGGCAAATGTAGCATAAATCTCCCGGGAGTAAAAGTGAGATGAAAAATCCCTTACGAAAACTCGGCAGCCTAACGACACCACATAAAACTTCCGAATATGTATTGATGAGATCAAATAGGGTATCTCATCACATTAAAATAAAATTTACAGAAAGAGGAATATAAAAGAACATCACCCAACATTACAAAGAGGAGCTTAAAAGAAGTGACATAAATGAGAGTACTTAAAAAGAAAGAGAGAGGTTAGATCTCTTACGAAAGTTCGGCAGCCTAACGGCGCCACTCAAAACTCCCAAAATGGATTGATGAGAGAGAATAGGGTCTCTCATCACAGGAAAATAAAAATTACAGTAAGTTTAATATAAAAGATCATCCCAATAACAAGAAATATGAGCTTTAAAAGGAATGACATAAATTTATGTACTTAAAAAGAATGAGAGGAGTAGGATCCCTTACCTCGGGTTCGGCTTGACTCGATCGTTCTTTAACGTCCTGAATAATAAACTCGAGTTAATTTCTATCTTCTTAAGATCCTTTTTCAAGTTCATTATTCCTTTTATATCCATTATTTACATGTTATAAACATTATGTAATCATTTAAGTTAATAATGTTTGTTTTGTCGATATTTGGTTCTTAAGTCGAAAGTTGACTTCTTACAATTACATGTTGTTCGTGAGTTCAAAGGTTCGTTATATCCAGAATGACATTCCTGATTTGGATATCATATATATCATATATATCCAGCATATACACGTATTTATAATATTACATAATCATTTAGAGGTAATAAATGAAATGCACCGTTCATGGAGACGGTAAGCCGTACGTACGCATGAACGCTACTTCCATTTCTTTGTCATATTAATGGAATTAAAACTAATATGAGAGGTATGTATATTTTAATTACATAATTATATTAATCATTTAGATGTATCATTCATCATATATATCCCTTATATACATGTACTTATAATAGTACATTACATTTGGGGATAAGAAATGAAATGTACCGTTCATGGAGACGGTAAGCCGTACGTACGCATGAGCGCTACTTTCATTTCAATCTCATACTTTAATGGAAAGAAATAATAATGATATATAGTTATATAATAATTCCAGTATAACATAATATATAATAACATTAAAACCATCCTTTATACGTCCCACGTATGGCATTAACGAATCACATCACCTTGAGGGGGCGGTAGTCCAGACTTCCTAAAATGAAGATATCGCGTATACCCATAATGGAAGCCATAAAGGTATGACACAAATGAAAAATACAGAAGCATAAGTAAAACATAAACATATTATATATCATATATAAAAATATTGACATCATAATGGCCACCTTTGAAGGTGTTAAATGAGTATTGAACAATCATCGTTTCGGGAGGCAGAATTTCGCAATCCACGGAAACCGTATGTTCTTTAACCATTTGATGTAGTTGTGTGAGAGTGTAGCTCAAATAAATCTTATAAAAACATCCCATTATATTGAATATACTGGTTTTGTTACAAAATAAGTAAATAAAAAGAGTTTAGGGGGTTGGAGAATCAAAATAAAACAAATGAACATGAGAGAATGAATTACCTTTAAAAGTGTATCTCCATTTGATTTGAGCCTAAAGGCTTCCTTTGAAAGGATTCTGCCCAAAGGGAATCCTCTAGGATGATGATAGGGATGTGGAGAGAGTAAATGGGCAGGGTTTGGCCGAGCCAAAGGCTTGAGGTGTGTGTGAAGTGAGGTAGAGTTGGGGGCCTTTTAGAAGAGGAGAGGAGGGGCACTTTTGGAAAGTAAGAAATATTACTTTATTTGAAAATGTGTTTCTGTTTTAAAAGGTCCCACATTGATATAATTACTCGATAAGGTGATAAGAGTTCGAAATCCACCCATCCAATAAGTTTTTTACATGTGTAGTTCATAGATTTTACATTATCTTTCCATTTTATTTAAATCGTCAAATAATGATGTCATCGCTGCATCAATATTATGTCATATATAATTTAATTTATTTAATGTCTAAAAATTATAAAACAAATACTATGATGTAGGAAATCTTTTTATATTTCCAATGACTATTTATAATCAAAAATCTGATTTGTATAAACCCATTGAAAAATTGTTTTAGTAAAACATATCATGTTTGTGCCATTTTTTACATTAACATTAAATAAAAGGTATTTATGTCATTTTCCAACCAAAGTGGCTCCATGGGGTCCCCAAGTTGACCCATGGCTTGTCTTGGTCGGAAATGACACAACCAATTATGGTAGAACATGTGTCAATCTCATCTCATTTTATTAAAGCATTATTTTTACCTTAAACTACACTAATTACCACTAATCGCGATTAAAAACTTAATAAGTTACTAATCACCAAAAAATTATTTTTATCCCATTGAACCACATTTTACTTCTTAATGACAACCATGTATGTCGGATTTTTGAAATTCAAAACACAAACATAGAAAAATTTAATTTAAACGGAAAAATTAGTTTTTATAAGTACCACTTAGTGGTTTCACTATTCATCAAAAATTGAAGTTTTTCAGAAAATTACCAAAAATTCACCCTAAGATATATTTGATATTAAGAATTCAAAAATTAAGTATATTTTACAAAATTAAAAACATATAAGTCATATTAATTAATTTAATAATTAATTCCCGCTGTCAGAGCAAATAGCGTGTTTTTATGAAACAATAAGTATCAAAAGATTGACACTAGTTTAAGTCTGATTTCAAAGTGAAATTAATTTCAACGACCACTATTGGATTTAATGGTAAAAATATTTTCTAATTTCACTTTAAAACCAATTCAAAAGATAATCTAATCATATAAATAAATTATATTAAAAAGTGGTTTTGAATTAAAATACAACATTTTACACTATTCATTAAAAAATGAAGTTTATCGGAAAGATACCAAAAATATACAAAAAGTAAATTTTGATGTCCCGATTCTAAAGAAGAGTTTTATTTGGTCCAAAGGAATGCATAAGAGTGATCAAAACTATATTTAATGAATGTTCGCCATCAAAAGGCGATAAGTGAACCTTTAGTGAAAACTAGGGCATATACGCCTAAAATTGAATTCTTTAGGTATTTTAACCCTTTATCTTTTATTGGATAAATGTAAAAACATTTTAAAACATATATAATCATATTTTAGTTATTTATATCCATTCCCGCCAATAAAATGGCTACATGTTAACTACCATTTAAAATAATATTATTTTATTATTAGAGTGCAACGTAAGATTTCCAAGAAACTCGTTGTTGCGTGTTGGGTACACCATCGAGCATAGTGTCCCCTTTATAGTTATATTAATATTTTTTTTTCACAAGTTTGGATAAATAAGAAAATGTCATATTCTTTATTTACATGGGTTGTTACATCCTTCCCCCCTTTTGGGAATTGCGTCCTCTCAATTTTTAAAATTGAGCTTAGAAACATCCTTGAAAGTCCCACATCGGAACAAGAGTCGGTAAAACAATATCTTTAAAATAAAGGAAGTTAAGTACAAAGGTCACCCGAGTTAACCCATACTAGGATTCCAAGTATGAAAATATGGACATGGAGGAAAAAACAAAAGGTCATGTTCTGATGGAGAGTGATAGAAAACATATTTAGGATAATGTTAACCACAAGAAAATCACAAACTTGTGATGGGTTAAACGGTATTCGATTCCCTAGTAGGAAATGTTAATAGACAAAATTTTGTTTTAAGCTACTTTTTATTGAGGAATTTATTCATAAGGAAACATAATCACTTATCATGTTGACTTGCAACTTTTAATATATTCATTAATCAAACTCATATTTTTTTCCAAAAGACGAGTATTTCGGGAGACTTGTTCGCATTAAGAGTACTATAATCAACATCTAGAGAATCACCTAATCCACAAAAGAGAACTATATACTTCCCATTTCTTTATGCTTTAACCAAAACCAAAACCAAAAGGTTAGTAAAAGATCAGATAATCCAGAAAAGGATAACCCTTTATAAAAAGAAAATTTATTCTCAATCTCCAAAATTTTTCCAACAAAACCCAAAGATCAACGAGAACCATTCTATAATCAATTTGTCCATAAAATTATTCAAAGTAAACCAAACAAAGATTGAAACCCAAATATTTGATGGATTTAGTCACATAGTCTTTAAAGTTAAATCGTAACATTTATCTCCAAACAACATCAGTTGCTCCTAAAGTCTCGTGTTGAAAAGTAATTAACCTAATCGCATAACCTTCATGATAGGTTAATAATTTTCATAAATAACCCAAAATCAAATTACTATTAAAAAAATAATCAGTCAAACTAACCAGGGACTTCATGTAGTCTAGTGGTAGGCGATAAATACCAGTCACACTTTGGTTGTGGGTTTGATTCCCGCTGCTTTGTCTGACGCGACGGGTTGTCACACGGTCTGCGTGTTGTCCTTTTTCCAAAACTATATAATTCTTAAAACATTCCCCAAAATGAGATAAAATCTTCAAAAATAATTATAACATATTTTAACCTCAAGTTTATCTCATTCCTTTCATTTTCCATCATAACATAGAGTAACCCATAATTACCTAAAAAGTAAGGATCATATAAACCCTAATGGTTACCTTTTTAATTATTACATGAACTTCCACATCGATTGGTCATCTCGTACATGATGAATTATAGAACATACCAAGGTTAACGTGGTTGATCATGACTCCTTGGTAGTTGGGTTATAACAACCATGAGTTTCCTCATTGAGTACCTCATTTCATCGAGTCTCTTAATCAGAGAACCACCACAGTTTCCTTCAAACCAATTGTCACTTTGGTGCCTGCGAGATCCAGCCATTCACTAAAAATATAAATGTCAGTGTGAGTATATCAAAAAAACCATCATGTACTAATGAGTAAGATAAACACTAAGATATACTTACTCATTCACTTTATCTAAAACTAGTACTCTTTCTGAAATCCTAACTATTATGGTAATGTCACTTATGCTTAAAGAATACCCTATCCTCTAAAGTTATCTAAACCGACCTTTGATACCAACTATAAGGCCCCAGCCTTAAACCATACTTAATATTGAATTAAATGAGTAATTCACATTGATGATCTTTTCAGGTTTAGAGTTTTAGAGAATTAGGACATAACTATTACATCTCAAAAGATTACAAAGTAGTCGCTTCTACTAAATTTCCATAAAATAAAAACTCTTAAAAAGAAACATGTATAGTTCCATGTTTTAGGTAGCATGAATTTCCCTTGATCCCATCCTTGACCCTATTCCACGCTAAGTCCTGTGAAAAAAATTTCAAAAACATGGGATGAGCATAAGAAGCTCAGTAAGGGTTATAAAAATATGGAAAGGAAACATGAGTTCATATTTACATAAGAATGAAATCATACTTTACCCATCAAACAAAGTCACTTTAACATACCTCATCAAACCATGAATAAATCATAGAAATAATAAGACATAAAGGTAACTTGAGGCATTCATAACATTCTTACGTAGGGAGTAACCCTCTTGGTTACGTTTGGAATACCCATCACAGTATATTCCCTAAATCTCATCGGAGAAACCTTAACGTTTCACTCCTTCGCGTTACCCAATGCATTGGAGGGCTATATCTGGCTCACACGCCCTTAGTTTATCACGGAACCACCCGTTTTCATAACAATTCCCAAGAACCATAACATAAATGTATCACATAAAACATGCATATGGTAAACATAACATTTCCACATTTCAATCACAATATAACATTTTAGTATATTGAAATAATGAATCCATTCAAAAATAAACCATTTCCAAAACCATTTAAAACATTTAATAAAGAGATTTTTGAATCAAAGTGTACCATAACACCTTGAAGCATAAAATTTTAAACCATTAATATCCATATAAATAAATCCATAAAACCATTTTGAAAACATGGATATTAATAAGAACAAATAACTAAAACATTTAAAACAATATTTTGGTTAAAGGGATTTTACCAAAATTAGAGACACTTGAATACAATAATTGAGGAATAACATTTAGTCAAAACTTCATAACATCATGAGAATAAATGGATTCATGATATAATACTCCAAAGGACAGTATATACACGATATTAGAGTGAATTGGTGCATAACAACAATGAACTCTCAATAGAAATGTCAAATGTGATGAAATCCCTTATAAAGAAGGTATCCTTAAATTATGGACAAATCAATCTCAAAAATATGTTTGAAAAATATAAACACACCCAATATAAGTGGATATTAAGTGTAAAACAATAACATTTCATTCACACATATTCAATGGATGACATATTCAATGACTACATATTGAACCCAAAGAAATCGAAATTGGGTTAAAAAGTTCCCATGACAGCCTAACGACATCACATCAAAATGAGTTGATGAAAGATAAAAAGTGTATCTCATCACTTGTACATAAAATTTACATCAATAAGGATATATGAGTAAATATCCCAACATAAGAAAATGTAAATTAAAAGACCCAACAAAAGAAGTCTTTTAAAAAAGAGGAGGGTGAAAGGTTCCCTTACCGACTTGGGTATCTTTCAAAATATACACCCCATGAAAGAAGGACAGTAGATCATTGATGTAAATACTCATAAACGAAATTAAATTACACAAATAGTAGAATAATGGGCAGTACATACACCACTCAATAGAATTTGTGGCAAATGTAGCATAAATCTCACGGGAGTAAAAGTGAGATGAAAAATCCCTTACGAAAACTCGGCAGCCTAATGGCACCACATAAAACTTCTAAATATGGATTGATGAGATCAAATAGGGTATCTCATCACATTAAAATAAAATGTACAGAAAGAGGAATATAATAGAACATCCCCCAACATTACAAAGAGGAGCTTAAAATAAGTGACTTAAAGGAGAGTACTTAAAAAGAAAGAGAGAGGTTAGATCTCTTACGAACGTTTGGCAGCCTAACGACGCCACTCAAAATTCCCAAAATGGATTGATGAGAGAGAATAGGGTCTCTCATCACATTAACATAAAAATTACAGTAATTGTAATATAAAAGATCATCCCAATAACAGGAAAGATGAGCTTTAAAAGGAATGACATAAAAGTGTGTACTTAAAAAGAAAGAGAGGAGTAGGATCCCTTACCTCAGGTCCGACTTGACTCGATTGTTCTTTAACGTCCTGAATAATAAACTTCAGTTAATTTCTATTTGCTTAAGAACCTTTTTCAAGTTCATTATTCCTTTTATATCACTTATTTCCATGTTATAAACATTATGTAATCATTTAAGTTAATAATTTTTGTTTCGTCGATATTTGGTTCTTAAGTCGAAAGTGGACTTCTTACTATTACATGTTGTTCATCTGGACAAATGTTCGTTATATAAAGAATGACATTCTTGATTTGGATATCATATATATCATATATATCAATCATATACATGTATTTATAATATTACATAATCATTTAGAGGTAAGAAATGAAATGCACCGTTCATGGAGACGGTAAGCCGTACGTACGCATGAACGCTACTTTCATTTCATTGTCATATTAATGGATTTAAAACTAATATGAGAGTTATGTATATTTTAATTACAAAATTATATTCATCATTTAGATGTATCATTCATCATATATATCCATTATATACATGTACTTATAATAGTACATTACATTTGGGGATAAGAAATGAAATGTACCGTTCATGGAGACGGTAAGCCGTACGTATGCATGAACGCTACATTCATTTCGATCTCAAACTTTAATGGAAAGAAATAATAATTATACAGAGGTATATAATAATTCCAGTATAAAATAATATATAATAACATTAAAACCATCCTTTATACGTCCCACATATGGCATTAACGAATCATATCACTTTGAGGGGGCGGTAGTCCGCACTTCCTAAAATGAAGATATTGCGTATACCCATAATGGAAGCCATAAAGGTAAGACACAAATGAAAAATACAGAAGCATAATTAAAACATGAACATATTATATATCATATATAAAAATATTTACATCATAATGGCCACCTTTGAAGGTGTTAAATGAGTATTGAACAATCATCGTTTCAGGAGGCAGAAGTTTGACATCCACGGAAACCGTATTTTCTTTTACAATTTGATGTAGTTGTGTGAGAGTGTAGCTCGATTAAATCTTATAACAACATCCTAGTATATTGAATATACTGGTGTTGTTACAAAAGAAGTAAATAAAAAGAGTTTAGTGGGTTGGAGAAGCAAAATAAAACAAATGAACAAGAGAGAATGAATTACTTTTAAAAGTGTATCTCCATTTTATTTGAGCATAAAGGCTTCCTTTGAAAGGATTATTCCCAAAGGGAATCCTCTAGGATGAATATAGGGATGTGGAGAGTGTAAATGGGCAGGGGTTGTCCGAGCCAAAGGCTTTAGGAGTGGGTCAAATGAGGTAGAGGTGGGGGCCTTTTATAAGAGGAGAGGAAGGGCACTTTTGGAAAGTAAGAAATATTACATTATTTGAAAATTTGTTTCGGTTTTAAAAGGTCGCACATTGATATAATTTGTGGATAAGGTGAGAAGGGTTCGAAATCCACCCATCCAATAAGTTTTGGACATGTGTAGTTCATAGATTTTACATTATCTTTCCAATTTATTTAAATCGTCAAATAATTATGTCATCGCTGCATCATTATTATGTCATAAATAATTTAATTTATTTAATGTATAAAAATTATAAAACAAATACTATGATGTATTAAATCTTTTTATCTTTCCAATGACTATATATAATCAAAAATCGGATTTGTATAACCCCATTGAAAAATTGTTTTAGTAAAACATATCATGTTTGTGCCATTTTTTACATTAACATTAAATAAAAGGTATTTATGTCATTTTCCAACAAATGTGGCTCCATGGGGTCCCCAAGTTGACCAATGGCTTTTCTTGGTCGGCCATGACACAACCAATGAGGGTAGGACATGTTTCAAGCTCATCTCATTTTATTAAAGATTTATTTTTACCTTAAACTACACTAATTACCACTAATCGCGATTAAAAACTTAATAAGTTACTATTCACCAAAATATTATTTTTATCCCATTGAACAACATTTTACTTCTTAATTACAACCATGTATGTCGGATTTTTGATATTCAAAACATAAAGATGGAAAAATTTCATTTAAATGGAAAAATCAGTTTTTATAAGTACCACTTAGTGGTTTCATTATTCATCAAAAATTGAAGTTTTTCAGAAAATTACCAAAAATTCAGCCTAAGCTATATTTGATATTAAGAATTCAAAAATATAGTCTATTTTACAAAATTAAAAACATATAAGTCACATTAATTAATTTAATAATTAATTCCCGCTGTCAGAGCAAATAGCGTGTTTTTATGAAACAATAAGTATCAAAAGATTGACACTAGTTTAAGTCCGATTTCAAAGTGAAATTAATTCCAACGACCACTGTTGGATTTAATGGTAAAAATATTTTCTAATTTTACTTTAAAACCGATTTAAAATATAATATAATCATATAAATAAATTATATTAAAAAGTGGTTTTGAATTAAAATACAACATTTTACACTATTCATTAAAAAAATGAACTTTATCGGAAAGATACAAAAAATTTACACAAAGTAAATTTTGATGTACCGATTCTAAAGAAGAGTTTTATTTGTTCCAAAAGAATGCATAAGAGTGATCAAAACAATATTTAATGACAGTTCGCCATCAAAAGGCGAAAAGTGAACCTTTAGTGAAAACTAGGGCATATACGACTAAAATTGAATTCTTTCCGTATTTTAAGCCTCTATCTTTTATTGGATAAATTTAAAAACATTTAAAAAAATATATAATCATATTTTAGTTATTTATATCCATTCCCTCCAATAAAACGGCTACATGTTAACTACCGTTTAAAATAATATTATTTTATTATTAGAGTGCAACGTAAGATTCCCATGAAACTCGTTGTTGCGTGTTGGGTACACCATCGAGCATAGCATCCCCTTTATAGTCATATTAATATTTTATTCAAAAATTTGGATTAATAAGAAAATGTCATATTCTTTATTTACCGGGGGTGTTACAATTATCTTCATAGAAGAAGCTTAATGTACTCTCAACTAAAGGAAAGTGAAAGATAATGGTTAATTCCCCAATATCATTATTATCCGAGATTGTTTTTGTGTAAATATTTACTGGGTAATTTTTATAATCCATGTACATTTTCCTAAAAAAGTTTCCAAAATGAATATTTTAAGGATTTTTGAATGGTACTATTTATCCAGATCATAATTTTAAATGTTTTAAACATTTATCTTTCTAAATATTTCTAATTAACATCCATGTTTTAAAAATTATTTTAAGGATTTTTTAATATGGACATGAATGATTTGAAATGATAATTCTTTTCAAAGGTTTCAAATTTGTATGGGACACTTTGATTCAAAAATATATTTTAAATTAATTCCTTTATAAATGTTAGACTTTTAAATTATTTTTTTAAAAAATATTTTTCTCTTAAAAAGTTTTACTCCTCATATTCATCTATGACAACATCCTTTACAGGATATTAGTTTTTATTGAGGTTGATTTATAATAATACAATCATCCATATTGTATTGAATGAGTTAAGATATGTTTGACTGTGGATGTTCTATTTTTATACCATTTATGGTTTATGGTTAATGTATTTACATTTCATATGCTAGTTTTAATACGAATGTTTATGTTATGTTTCATATTTTTCATATGAGGAATGCAGTGCACTTAGTAAGTGAGGGGTGGAGCCAACTATACCTCCTAGATACATCCGTAGGTCTAATGAAGCAAACTAGTGTCTTAGAACAAGGCCTTGACAAAAATATTATTTGTAGTCTTGGAACAAGGCTGTGACTATGTGGTAATGATGTTCAGTGTTAGGCATTCCCTCATTATGAAATTAGTTATTAAATGTGATTATTCAACTAGTTGAATATCCATGTACATGTTCATATGGTAATGTTTGATTTAATTTCTTCATATTATGTTCGAGTTTATGTTTTAAAATGATGTTTTTTTATCACACATCTTGCCTTAAAACTTTATTGCTTCCACTAAATTATTTACCCTTACTGAGCATCTAAGCTCACCCCTTTCTTATGTTTTATTTTTCTTCGATTCCACGAAGTGTATTATGATTGATATGCAGGGTTATGAAAAAGAGAATAATGGAATTCTCAAAGAACTATATTTTTGTGTTGTATGTTAGAAAGTGTAATGTAGTGTTCATGTATCCAATCTATTTTCGAAGACTGTAAAACTGATCAGTATTTCAGGACATGATTCCTTATAATCATGCCAATGTATTAAAATAATGCACCGACTCTGGGAATCAAGTTTCAGGGTGTTAGAGTTGGTTTTATAGGATGTTTTGCAATAACCTTGGAAACTAGATTTAGATAAACTCTGATTAGAGCACATCACCCTAATATAGACTTTGAGAATTAGTATAGAAGAACTTCCTAGAATTTTGGTAATATATAGATTTTGTGAATTTTCCAAGAAAATAAATCCCTATCTGGATACGATCAGGTAGAGGTGGCTTGGGCACAGATGTACCAAGTGGTAAAACCTGAAAACACCACTTTTAGCTAGACTCGAACGAGAAATGGTGCACGACAATGGGACATGCTGCACTCTTGGTTAAGACACTCTCGGGTGAAATGCTTGGGATAATTTTCATTTTCATTAAAATCATTATGAAGGATTTATGAGTATATTCCTCTCATAAAAAAAATATTTTTATGGATTATATCCATAAAATGTTCAATTTCTGTTAGGTATTTTACAAGTTTGGAATTATTCATTTCAATTCATAAACTAAAGTAGTCTATGCCATTGCATAGAAATGGCGCCCAGTATAAGGCATGTGAACTCCAGGAATACGTATGATCCAAAGACTAAGAAGGATCATATCATTCATGTTATTAGGCCAAAATTTAGAAGGGAAATAGTCACCCATGTATTCTCAAAATTTGAACAAATAATAAAATGTTATAATAAGGTAACAAAATAATTCTCTAAATCCTATGGATTTGAAGGGAAGAAAGAGAAGAAAAGGACGAGAGAGAGAATGATAAATAAAGGGATGAGGGAAAAAGGATTTTCCCATATGTGATAAATGTGGAAAGAATCACATTGGTTAATTCTTGAAGGGAATGAGAGTTTGTTATATGTTTGGAGAAAAAGGACACCGACTACGTGATTGCAAGAGTAAGAAAAGTTTTCAAATGTAAAATTCTTCATCTGTAAGGCATTGAGACACTACAAGAATCAATTTCCCATTCATAAGAGTATACCGCAAATGATGTTATTTGATAATAATAATCTTAGGATTCTACTTTAGAGGAAGTGGATTGACTGGTGTTCTTATGTTGTTATTACATAATTATTTCATTTGAGTGTTGTATCCACAATATACTAGTTACATGAATTAGGGGGATAAATAAGGATTGTACTGCAGTTCTATTCTGTTGAGGATTTGAGATTTTATAGTTCTAAGAAATGTAACTTAATAGTAAGCTACAATTTTTTGAAAATACATGGTTTAAGGAAAGGTAATCCTTAATATGGTCTTGATAATGAGATAGTGATTTTGGAATAAGATTTGCTTGAGATAGATAAATTATATTGAATATTCTTAACATCTTTTAAACTGATTAATGATTTTTATATTCCATCATTTTAGAGTTTAAAACTTTTTTTGGATATAAAGAGTATATCCAGTATTCTATAAGGAATAAGGGAGCATGAATGTAATCAATAAGGTTTTGTGGTAATTCACGATATTGTGGTGTTTTAATAGAATACATGATGAAGGTGTACACTTTTTATTACCTAGGAAAAAAGGATCTTCATTATGTTTAACATAATTATAAATATTGGACTGAGAGTTTGGATATATGTATATTGGATAATTCTAAAGGTTGGAATGGATTAAATTTGGAATTGGACACAATTGTTAAGGTTATTTTTGTATTGTTATAAGAAGGAAAACCCAGAGGTCGGGCGACAACTAGTCGCATCCAGCAAGGCCATGAGACTTGAACCTGCAACCGAAGAGTGATAAAGGTGCATGACCTACAGCAGGAATAAGTGATATACTGGTTTGTATAATTTAGTTTTTTAATAGTCGGAAAAATGAATTATAAATTCATTATTTTTTGAACCTAATACAATTTGTTTAAATAGAATATTTAATTTTTGAAATAATTTGGAATGAATGATGAGTTTGTGGTAGGAATTAGTCGAAGGATGAAACTCTACTTGTCAAGTATATATATATAATTTTTTTCCTCTTATTAAAACTAAATTTCATTAACCCAATTTCCGATGTGGGTTTTCCCACAAAGTTATTTTCTATTTTCAAACATTTATTTTTTAATAAAAATTTCAAATTGTGAGGATGAAATTTATTGAAGGAAGGAAAAATTTAACACCCCATGATTTCATAATACATTATTTTTCAAATTAATTAAATAACCTGCACTACACGCAACACTGAGTTCAAGCGCACCACGACTTACCAAACTAGCCGTTAAAAAGCGGCTATGAATAGTACTAACTAAATTTTGAACTTTATATAATCCTTATAATTTTAGAATCCATATTATGAGTTTTATAGACATAATGTATGAACAAATACTTTTTTTCAGATAAAAGAAATATTTTTCAAAAAATACAATTTTACCACCTTTTAATGGAGAACCGTTTTTAAAAAAAATATCTTCAACTTTTATATTTTCAACTTGACAAAATAAACTTCTTTTATAGAATCGGGACATAATAGTTTAGTTTAAATAAATTTTTGGTGTTTATTTGATAACATTCATATTTGGGTGAATAGTGAAAAATACTATATTTTAACTGAAAACAACCTTTTTAATCAAAATAATTTATAGTGTTGAATTATACATTTTAATTGTTTGGAAGTGTAAATAGATTATATTTTTACCATTTGATCCAATGATTGTCATTATAAGTAATTTCACATTGGAATTGGACATAAACGAGTCTCAGTATTTTGATAGTTATTATTTATTTAAAATATGCTTCTAGGTTTTGACAACAGGAATTAATTTTAAATTACTAAATGAAACTTCTGTGTTTTTAAATTGGTAAAAAAGAATTCATTTTTGAATTCATAATATCAAAATTTTCTTAGGGTGAATTTTTTGTATTTTTCAGAAAACTTTCAATTTTTAATGAATAGTAAAAAAACAATGAATTACTGTTTAAAAAATACTTTTTATTTAAATAATTATTTATTTTATTTAAAGTTATTTTAGGTAAAAATATATACATAAAATCTATATAAATTCAATTTAATTCACTAGATTTAGTTTATAATAATCTTAGATATATAAAAATTTTATCGAACTTTTTACTGTCTTTTAACTACAACCTAGGTGCATTTACAAATTTACATAAAACATAATTTTACCTCTTCTATGAGTTTAATTTCAAAAATCAAGAGACACAGTTAATATAAATGAGTAAAATGTGTTTCAATAAGATGCAAGTATTTTTTTTTTGAATAGTACCTTTTAACTTTTATTTGCCACGGTTAAAAGTAAATATGATAATTAAGGGGAAAATGATATTATTATTACCCTAACACATAACCTAATTCTATTGGATAAGTGTAATTAGACCAAAAACAACCTTATGAATAAAATATGACACTTTAGGTCCACTTGGATTAGATTAATACATTTATTATTATTTTATTTAAAGAAGTGTTAAAAAAGTTAAAATAAAAGTTTAATAACGAAACCTTTTTTAATATAGTGTAATACATAAGATAAATTCGAATATAAATATTAATTAGAGATCTAAAATGATTTCCTACGTAATGGTATTTTATTTTTCAATTTTAGAGATTAAATAATTAAATTTATTAATGACGCAACGATGATGAAATAATTACCTTATTAATGAATGAATCAAATAAATGGTATTACAAATATTAAAATAATTATAATTTCAAAGTTTTTATGACATACACAAATTTTTATGGTGAATATGACTTGTTAGTATTGATTAAAGGTTTTTTAAAGTAATCATTATGTTTTTATTTTATGAAAAAAAATAAATACCAAAGAGTGTCAAAATTGACCTAAAATAGTTTTTAAAACTAATATTATATTATTAATTGATATATTATTAATAAAAATCTAAGTATTGGCCAAAAAAATATATAATAATATATATTTCATTGATAATCCAATTTTATTTATATTGGAATTTTATAGTAAGTTTATTAACCATATAATATAAAAACACAAATGGACATGGTAAATGTTAAACTATTTTACTAAGAGTTAAATATAAATGATAAGGTTAAAATGGTAACTTGAACTTCTCTATAACATATTAGATGAGAGTATTTCAACCCATAACCAACTAATGATCATAATAAATTCATATTGAGCCAATATAAATTTAATATGATTGTATAAGAAAATAATACTTTAATCCTTTCTTAATGTTACCATCACCCCTCTCATAAAAGGGTACTTACCCTTATCTTATTTTCAACCTCCTAATACATTTGGATTGGATGACCTCTACCAAAATATCCTCCCAATTATCCTACCTTCCTCTTAGAGGCCTTACTTTGGTCAGAAAGACAACCTAAGAAGCCCCTTTTATCAAATCAAAAGGGAGAACACAAAGAAGAGGTAATGATTTCACCACCCTCTTTCAAGTTCTCTTATTCTTCCACTTACTCATTAATTGTTGTTTACATTATAAAATAGTAACTATAGTATCTTCTATATACTATGATGTTATTATAAATATGGAACAACTATATTCATTATTCAATACATCTTATCAATGATAATTTCACCATGCGCACGTACGTACGACTTACCGTCTCCACGCCGTGCTGTAATTTTTTATTCTACACTATATTATTTGGATGGATATAATGATGTGTAAAATTTATATAAATATTTATAATAACATGCTAATGTCTCTGTAAAATTAATATACCATCTTATTCCTCACCTTTAAGGAAATTATATTGTCTCTCGTGGATACGTATGGATTATTGTCTCCACGATGCGATGAGATTCATTTCCCTGTTCAACATTCATTGAGGATTATAAAAATATATATTAATAATAAGTATGTACTATATGACATAATAATTCTACTGGAGATATATATATATATATAAATTTACTTATATATATCTTATTCACTTAGTTCTATTCAAAATGATATGAAAACGGAAACAGCGTTTATGCGTACATATGGACAACCATCTCCATAAACAGTGATTATCATTTCATATATATGTCTATTATAAAAAATTATATTCTAAATATATATGACATATAAATCAGGTTTTATATTTTGGAAGTATTTAAATCTTGATCTAAGTGATACAATCAAGAGTAACAAGTTAAAACACGTATGATAATGAAATCGATTATTACATAAAATGTTAATTTAACATGGAAGTTATTATTAAATTGGTAGTATAAAGTCATCAATGAATCATGTATGATATGATAAATATTAATATGTTTCTGTTATAATTTAATAACATACTATGATCTTCATATAAGAGGTTAAACCTACCCTCGACTAATGGAAAGTGCAAGGTAAAGGTTAATTCCTCAATCTCATTATTATCTGTGATTGTTTATGTGTAAGTCTTTACTGGGACATTTTTATCATCCATGTCCATTTTTCATAAAAATTATTTCAAAATGGATATTTTAAGGATTTTTGAAAGGTACGCTTTATCAAGATCTGAATTTTAAATGTTTTAAAGATTTATCTTTCTTAATATTTTTAATTAATTTCCATGTTTTCAAAATGATTTTAAGGATTTATTTATATGAACATGAATGTTTTGAAATGATAATTATTATTCAAATGTTTAAAAGTGGTATGGGACACTTTTCTTCAAATTTTTTTTTAATTTACTTCCTTTATAAATGTGTGAATTTTAAATGATTTTTATAAAAAGGGTATTTCTCTCAAAAGGTTTTACTCATCATTTTCAACTATGACAACATCCTTTACTGGATATTATTTTTTATTGGGGTTGATTTATTATAATAAAATCTTCCATATTGTGTTGAATGAGTTATGATATGTTTGATTGTGGATTTTCTATTTTTATACCGTTCATTGTTTATAGTTAATGTATTGAAATTTCATATGCTAGTTTTAATATGAATGTTTATCTTATGTTTCAACTTTTTCATATGAGGAATGAAGTGGACTTATTAAGTGATGGGTGGAGCCTGCTATAGCACCGTGATGCATCAATAGGTCTCATGAGGAAAACAAGTGTCTTGGAAGAAGGCCTTGACAAAAATATTTTTTTTAGTCTTGGCACATGGCCTTGACTTTATGGTAATGATGTTTGGCGTTAGGCATTCACTCATTATGAAATTATTTATTACATGTGATTGTTCGACTATTATAATATACATGTGAATGTTTATATGGTAGTTTTTGATTTAATTTTTTCCATATTATGTTAATGTTTATGTTTAAAAAGTTTGTTGTTTTTATCACACATATTGCCTTAAAAATTTATAGCTTCCACTAAATTATTTACCCTTACCGGGCATCTGAGCTCACCCCATTTTTATGTTTTGTTTTTCCATGATTCCAAGAAGTGTATTATGATTGATATTCAGGGTTAAGATAAATAGAATAATTGCAATCTCAAAGAACTATATTTTTTATATTGTATGTTTGAAAGTGTAATTTAATGTTCATGTATACAATCTATTTTCAAAGACTTCTAAACTGACAGGTCTTTCAGGACTTGATTAATTATAATCATGAGAATGTATTAAAATAATGCACCAACTCTGGGAATCTAGTTTTGGGGCATTACAAGAAGGATCACAGACATTATACAGTTCAAGATAGATCCTAGTATCCTCAGTTTTAGCATCTTATCTTTTTGATACATGGGCTTCCCATTTCTTTATATCTGTTCTTGTTGTGGAGAGCCTTGGTATCTGCATCTTTTCTTCTGCTGATATCTAGACACTAGACACTCCATTGGGGACTAGAACGGCTAGTGCACGTCAGTGCAGAGAGTTCCCTCTACAGGTATGTGGGTTTTACTTTTTATGAGACCTCTATGTCTTAGAGGTGACAGGCTATGATGTCATTCTCAGAATGGAATTTCTAGTTCCCTTCCAGGTATTCGTCAACTGTTATCACTGCAGGATGAGTTTCATATCACTATAGGGTGGATCTTTTCTTCAAATGGGCGAATGGGATGTCCAGGCGAGCAGAGCGAGTTCATTGCATCATGGGTTGGGTGGAGTTACAACCCAAATTCCTTGTCTATATCTAGATGACCAGGGGACTTCACATTTAGAAATTCCACCATTGGTGGATCATTTTCAAAGATGTCTTTCCCGAAAACGTTTCACATTTTCCACTAGAATATGAGTTAGAATTTTCTATTGAGATCGTGTCATGAGAGACACTATTTTCCATTCCTCCTTATAGTATGGCTACACCTGAGTCGCATTAGCTCAAGAAGATGTTGGAGGAGTAGTAGGAAAAGGGTTTCCTCCCACCCAGTACTTCTCCTTGGGGTTCGCCTGTCCTATTTGTGAAGACGGCAGACACAACCGTCAGGCTTTGTAACGTGCCTGCAGTTTTCATGGCACTGATGAACTGAGTGTTCCATCCATACTTGGTTTCTTTTGTGGTGGTCTTTGTGGAATATATCTTCGTGTTCTCTCACACTTGACATGACCATGCTACCCATTTTGAGATCGTTTTGAGTACACTAAGGGAGAATAAGTTATATTCTAAGCTCTCAAAGTGCCTCTTTTTGATGGATCAAATTCACTTCTTGGGTCATTTTATCTAGGAGGCTGGAGTATCAATAAACCTAGATAAAGTGAGTGCATTAGTTTCTTGGGAGTATCCAAAGAACGTCTTTGTGGTGCAGAGTTTCCTGGGGCTAGCTGGATGTTACAGACGTTTCATACATGACTTTTCAACCTTAGTAGCCCTGCTGATGGGTCTGACCAATAGGGGTTCGATGTTCAATGTGTCAAATTTTTGTGATCATCCATTCAGGATCTGAAATGGAGGTTGAATTCAGCACTGATACTAGTATTTTCAGAACCAAGAAAGAGCTATAATATTCACTGTGATGCGTTAAGTATCAGGCTTGGAGTTGTGCTTATGTAGGGAGATAGAGACATTGTGTTCGTGTCTTGGCAGTTGTGGCCACATGAGATAAATTACCCGATGCACGATCTGGAGTGGGAAACTATTGTTCATGCCCTATTTTGTTGGTGAAATTATCTTCTGGGAGAGGAATTTTTGGTTTTCACTGACCAAAAGTGTCTCAAATACATCTTCACTAAGCATGATCTAAATTTAATACAGCGGAGGTGGTTCAAGTACCTACATTCCTTTGACATTGATCATGCCTACACGTATTGGAAAGGAAATGCATTGACTGATGTGTTGAGAATAAGGACTCAGATACAAGCATTTTAGGAAGCCAATAGTGAGTGGCATCTTATAGCTTTGTTCTCTGAGATGCATTTGGAAGGTCACAACAGACATGGGCAAACTTTTCTATCTTCTGTAGCTGTTACCTCTACTCTTCTTGATCGAGTTCGAATGGGGAAACTATAAGATTCAAAAGTCCTAGTGTTAAGGGGGAGTGTGTCAAGAGAGGACTCTATTCCTGGATGGACCATAGGCAAGGATGCGATCTTCTTTTTTTCAGGAGCACATATTGGTTCCAGTAGATATACACGTTATGCTGATGCGGAATTTTCATTCCTCTATTGGGGAAGTTTATTTTGGTTTCACCAGGATGTATCATGATCTACACCGTCAGTATTGGTGGCTTGGTATGAAGAGGAAATTTTCTTGTTTCTTCATGAGGTGTTCCTCTTTTCAGCTGGTGATGGCGGAGCATCAGCAACTAGAAAGACTTTTGCAGCAGTTACATATTCTCGATTGGAAGTGGAATGTCTTCGCGATGGAATTTGTGACTGGTTTGCTGAGGTCGACTCAAGGGAATGACACAGTTTGTGTGGTCATTGAAAGACTCACAAAGGTTTCTCACTTTCTACTGATCAAAGAATCCTTCAGTGTTGATGAGCTGGGATGGTTGTACATCCTTGAGATTATACGTCTGCATGGAGTTCCACACACCATCGTTTCAGATAGGGATGCAGTTTTTACTTATTGGGTTTGGTAGGGGCTTCATTAAGGTTTGGGAACATAGGTACTTTTGAGTACAACTTACCACCCCCAGACAGATGGCCAATACAAGCGTACGATTCATGTTCTTGAGGAAATACTTCGAGCATGCATCCTAGATTTTGGAGGTTCTTGGGAGAAACACATACCTCTTGTGGGGTTTCCTATAATAATAGTTTTCAAGTAACTATTTAGAAAGAAAATTATGAGTCTTTGAATGGTATTCCATGCTGATTATCCTTATGTTGGCCGGAGGTAGGAGAGGAAGCTTTGTTGGGACCTCATCTTGTTCAAGAGACCACAACTCAGATAGAGTTGATTCGGAAGAGGATGGATATTGCACAGTCTTGATAGAAGTATTATGTTGATCAGTGGAGATGACCTCTGGAGTTTGGGTCGGGGATCAGGTTTTCCTGCATGTCACAATGAGGTTGGGACACAAGAGGATTATGAGATATGGTAAGCTTTCTCCGAGGTATGTTGGGCCGTTTGAGGTGATGGAGAGAGTTGTGTCGGTTTCCTATCGGTTGTAGTTACCTCAGAGGTACCGGGCTATGAACCAAAGTTTTCACATTTCTCAGCTCTGACATTACTTTTCAGACCCGTCTCATGTCGTTCTACCTGAGGAGGTTGAACTCGAACTGGATGCGTTGTTTGAGGAGAATCCTATCTGAATTGTGGATCATATTACAAAGGTTCTTCGTGTCCAGTCATTTCCATTGATACTAATACTATGGAAGCACATGCAAGTGCAGGATGGGACTTGGGAGAGGGAGGCCGATGTATGAGCACAGTGGCCCAAACTCTTCAAGTTTTCTTCTTCTACACTGCGCTTGGGAAATTTGGAAATGAATTTTTTTAAGGGGAGAAGTTGGTAAGAAACCGGGCCATCTTTTTCAGGTATGTTTTTCATTTCTGGTCATTTTTTAGGAAAAAGGAAATTCTAGAAATTTTCTAAGTACATACCATGTAATTTATGACTACATGACGTGTACTACCTTTCCACAGGAGGTGTGTGTTGGCCGTGTAGTAGCCACACACATGGCCCTGTGGGAGGGACATGGAGGCCTCTTAAAATAGAGTACTGAAATGGAAAGTACATGTTGTGTACATCAAATGTACACTCCGTGTACTTTATTTTTTTTCATTAAACGCATCGGGGTCATGTCTAATAACAAGAATGCTCTTTTTTAGGTCTCATTCAACTGAGAGCTCCCTACGGCCGCAGATCTTCGACGAGATTCCAAACCTTCATCCATCCATCAAATCGAACACCATTAGTTTCATTGGAATCACATCGGTGAGTTATATCTTCTACTTGTGTCCCATTTCATTATTCCTCTTTTTTCCATGTTATCGTGGGTTGAATGATTTATAGGTTTTCATAGATCTATGGTGTTCTAAGGAAATTCATGTCTCAAGGTTCAATTATATTGATCTCCCAAATCCAACGTAAGTATTTTGTGCCATTATGTTGATATTCTTTGAGTTTTATGTGCAAATGTTTCCAATACCCATGAACATGGTATTACGAGTTTACCGTTTTAGCCCTATTGTTTCTCTACTATGTTGTTAATATTGAGTTTATGATTTTTGATTGTGAATAGGGTGAATTTATGTGATTTTTATGTGTTTCCCATGCATATTTTTCCTGTTTTGACCTTTGGGCCTGGTCTGCCTGTTAGGCTCCTGTTTACTATCTTATGCCTATTATTGTAGGATGTTGTGACTTTTGTTTTGTTATGTTGTAGAATGCTATCCAAGTAGTTTATGTGGTTTACCTTGGCCTTTCCACTCTACTAAACATTCTTGACATACAATGGGCCATTAGAACCTGTTGTATAGACCAGAAGGAGAATGTGCATTGAGGGATTCTCTAGAGTGTCATTTTTACTTAAGATGCAATACCATAGGGGGAATTGACATTGAGTGATTCCCCAAAGTGTCTATGATTCCCCGACGCGGGACATAGGGGGAATGTGACGTTGAGTGATTCTACAGAGCGCCTTTAGTATTATTACGAGACTATAGAGGGAATTGATGGTCAGTGATTCCTATTAGAGTATATTCTTATGCTAAACAAGAGGGGTTAGACTGAGTGTACTGCCCATATGGTTTCTTGTACTTGTTAGGTAAGACCAGAGAGGATAGGCTGTGATTAATTCCCAAATGGCTACATTACTATTCGCTTCTTGCTTGTGTTTCTTGGTAGGACTAGAGTGGATATGATATGGGTACTTCTCAGAGGGTTACCTGTTGAGTTTATCAGCATTGAGTAGTTGTTGCACGTTTTGTGGTGTTTTGAATGCTTTGAAATATTGGATTGTTTACTGCTGAGTACTTCCTTTTTTACTGCCTTCTGTATTTTACCTTCGATATATTCACTGACTGTTAGGCACAGATCTCCTAGTGTTTTCCTATAGGGATTTAGCCTCACACCCTATTTGGGTCATGCTTTTGGGCCCAAATACATTATATAGTTGCAGGTATAGATAAGGGCAAGATCCCTTCTACATCAGTTACTGAACTTGCATTGGATCTGGAGAGAATGGGAACAAGCTATAGATTGCAATGTTGATTAGTTTCTCTACTTTATTTTGCACTTTGGTTTAGCACTGTTGTATTCCCACATTGTGACTTGTTTGTTTTTTTCCTAGACATATGTATCATGCATCATTTTATTTATGTTCTCCAGTTTATACTTTCAGTTTTCTATTGTATGTCATTATTTCTGCTTCCACACTTGTATGTATTTGTTCACTTCCGCTTTGTACTCTTCCAATGGAGGCATAGTTTCCCCAATATCACACCCCATACCCTCGCTACTATTCGGCAGCCTCTGACATTCGAGGAAATGCACTTGAGGCCATGAGACCAACCAGGTATGGGGAACCTCTAGGTGGCTTCCGGAACCAGGACATTACAATACTAAACTCCTCACATGTACTAAATCCAAAGGCAGTACCCATTAAGAATGATATTTCTTATGTTGAGTAGCTGGTCAATATCATAGACTATAGAGACGAGGTTCTATGAAAATGAGAACTACACTGTTCAATGTTTTTTGGTAGAAGCACATGTCTTGGAAGCAACATGGGAACTCAATGATTCGATGAAATATAAGTACTATACTCATTTTTAGAGTATGTAATGAAAATTTGATGGTGATTTTTATGATGGGGGAATAATTTAATGAACAAGAATTTTATTAATGAAATTACCATTTTGAATTAAACTTTTCTTTCTTTTGAAATGTATTTATAGAAAAATCATTCCCAACATTAGTTATATTGGAAATTTATAAAATATATCTGATTTAATATAAAATAAAATTTAGCATCTTTAACATTCATAAATTTTCTATTTTATAATGAATGTTAATATTAATATATATTAAGGGTTATAATAAAGTCAAATTGACACATATTGATTAAATTATAGCCTATACGAGTAGGATCTTAACCTATGAATCCTAATTATCAAATTTTTAGGGGGATATTGTGTCCTTGTAATTTTCCTTGGATAAAAACCATGCTGAAATTTAACAAATGAATCATTAATGAAATCATTTATAGGAAAATTTAAAGCTTATTAAGTTCACAATGCATACAATATTCATCAATCTACAATTATAATGTTACACCATCACACACATTACACTTTGGGTGTACAGTGGTGTAACAAGGGTAATGTATAGTGGCCCTAGTAGTTTTAATTTTCATGTATTATTTTTAAAAAATAAATGATTACATGAATTCCTTTTCATTATTACATTATATTTACAATTATATTTGAGTTTATGAAAATTAGATTTTGATATGAAGAAAAAAATTTATTTTAGTAAAATATATGATTTTAAAACTCCTTTTGAAAAATTCAATAATTTTTTAATAAATATTACATTCATGTAATATTATTATTAGATAATATGTATTTTTATAAAAATGATAACATAACTTAAGAAAGTCCAATATAGTCTTTCTAAGTGTTAGAAATTAATATTATTGTAAAAAGATGTATTTTCCCGTGAATTAATATTTTTTATTTAAATGTTTCAATTATCATATATTCAAAATTATTTTTATAAAATAAATAGTATTTTTGAAGTCATCACTTCAAAATTTTCAAATGGTAGGTTTTTAATATTTTCTAAGATAGATGATTTTTGGTACAAAAATACTGTCATTATTATGACATCATAATGGCACAAAACTGATTTAATAAATTCTATAAATATAATCAATGATGAAATATATTCTTATAAAATATAATTATTTTTAATTAATTTTTTTGGTTAATTTTACATAACATTTATAAATATTAAAAAAACTATATAATATTTTATGGTTTTAAAATCAATTATTTATAAACATGACTCCATTAAACATAACCAACAATATTATTTATGTATTTTCAGTTATGGTCCTTATATATAATTTAAATCACTCCACATTGGGATAAAACAGGAGGGAAAACAATGAGAGGGTTTTTGGTTTTTATTATTTTAATAAATAGGGTCCACAACATTTTTTTGGAAATTAATAAATAATTCCCATATCTTTTTCTATAAACACCCACTAACCTCCCAATCTCATTCAGGAAAAACTATATGAACATGAATATTATCACCTGATACATCTCTAAATAACTCCCAATGTGTTTCTAGGAACCTAATAGTGTCCTCCAAAGCATTTAGAAACTCCCTCTTAATGTAAGGGGATACACTCCACCTATTTATTCAATCACTTTCAATAGGTTTTTCATTTTTATTTCAAACTATTCCAATTGGAATATGTCTTTCCACCACCGTTTATTATCTATATGATGGGTATTTTATATGAGACCACCATTAAATCTCATTAAAACCAACTATAAAACCTTATTTACACTCGTTATGCTTCCTAAATAATCTCGTGATGTTCATTAGAAAACATACATATTGTATATACCCATACCAATTTCCACTCATGGGTATTAACCTATAGGTTCCTATGCATCATTGATTTGGATATACAATATATGTATCCCACACTCATAAATCATAGGACTAGTATTAATGAAATATCTTCAAATTTTTTCTATGATCTATATTGCAAACAAATTCATGTATATGATATGAATGTGATAGGTGGGCCCAAAATTATATAGGCAACTAATGCATTAGGCATTGTTTATATATCATGAGATCCAAATATTGGTTTATGGGTAGTTATCATTATCACACTATGTTATGATTCATTATAGGTTGACCTTGACTTATTATTATGATGTCATGTTTTATGTTGTTTCCACAATCTTTTATTTCCATTATATTATCATCAAATATCATGATTCTATGTTGATATTTATGATTGTCAACCATTTATGTAACCTTGATATGACTCTTTAATCACATGTATTGATTTCATCATTCCATTCATTATTTTATTCCTTTACTAGTCTTTATATCTCACCACATTCTTAAGTACATCCCCATGTTATCTCATGTGGCATTAGAAGATCGATAGAATATAAGGGCATGGTTTAATATTTTTAGATAATTTTTTTGTACACATGACACCTTTTATTTTTCTATGTATATAATTACCCAAATAAATAGGGTCTCATGATCTTTTGTTATTGTATTTAACTTTTTAATTTTGTATTAAATCATGAATTAATTTTTATAGATGGCATGGGTTTCACACTGAAGGTGATGAACATGATATATTATAAAAGGGATTGAAGAGAGGAAAGATGAAAATCAGTTAATCTCAACCAGAGGTATCACATGTCTTTATATATCCATCTATATAGAATTTAATTTAATCAAACATGTAAACCATATTCTGTCCATTTGGTCAATTAATATTGGATTAATAACTGAAATGAAATTTCATGGGATTGAGGTGGGAAATACATCAATTATTCATGTATTCAATTAAGTGAAACTTATTTGAATTATATATATAAATTCACATATCCTATAATAACTCCTTGAAATATCATGACACACTTCCTTCATTTTGATATCACAGTGGAAGCATTTTTTATTTCCACTACAGTCATGTTTCAGAATGTGATGTTCGTCATTAAAAGGTTTCATAACTAATGTTATGTGAGTCACAGAATTTATATCCTTCATATATAGTTATTTTAACATATATAGTTCGAGTAATTTCATATATATGGTTCATTAGGTTTTCAAATATGCAACAAAAGTGATCTTTTCTTTCATGGTGACAAGTGACTTCAATAAGAGAAGATCTTTATTTGTGTATAATAACACTCGATTTTTTAGTTATATTTCAATTATTAAAGCATCTAGTGAAATCAAAATAGATGAATCTTTAGTTTATCATTCACAAAGCTTTCTACCACATCCTTTTATGAAATATACTTCATGTAACCCAAAATTACTTCAACATAAAGGTAATATAATTATTTATATCTATACTTGATGTGTGTGAATTTAGGTAGAAGAAGCATCAAATCACATAAGTGAGCCATTATAATAATTTTTCACATAACAAAATAATCATGTTAGAATTATTCAGGTAATCTAATAATCATGTATGATTCTAATGTATGTGTTCTTCTACACAATTTAGAATCATCAATGTATGTTAATTTTCATATAAAGAGTCTAAAAATATATAGAAATTTATAAATTTTGTAGCGATATCGGACAAATTTAGTACCCCAAAATGACAATTTTTTCCTTCTATATAGTTTAATGAAATTTAGATAATTATATTCCAATTCATCACCCTATGTTTCACATTGTTATGATAATTTTGGATCTTTTTACCATTAAATAAAAAAAGATACTATTTACTAAAGACCATATATATAACATTAAACATGCAATCACTTTAGGAAAAAAATGTGAATATCAAAAAAGTGATTATGTGTAACATAATGAGATTTAAGTATACATACATTACAATACAAATTAAAAAAGGAAAATGTAATTTTTCTAATACACAAATATTCTAAAAAATATCAATATATATATATATATTATGGAATTGAACATATATATTATTATGATAATATATATATATTTCTATATATTTTGACAACAAAAGAATATTATGTGGTCAATTTTAATGATGGGTATAATAATAAGAATATGTATCTACTTTTTCAAAAAAAATTGATAAAATTTAATGTTATTATTATATATTTTAGAAGATAAATTGGGTATATTAAAATATTTGTTGTGAATGTACAAATATGGAAGGGGAGTCTGAATTGTTCATTGTCTTGATCATCTGCAGCATGATTTATAGATTATCATTCAAATATACATGGGTAAATATATATTAATAAATAGAATACTAGAACAAAAAAATTCTAGAAAATCCTAAAAAAAATATTGATCACACTTTTTTTAACAACATAAAAGACATATTTTTCCTGGTGAAATGTAGTGGTAGAAAACAATATGTATATCTCTTGATATTATCGTATACATGGATCTTCATATTAACTGTGAAAAGGAATCAGATTAGATTTGTTAATTTCTATGAAATCTGTATGTCTATTACCATCTTCAATGCAATACCCTATAATTCATTTGTGTGTGTATATATATATATATATATTTCTATGAATTAGTTCACAACATGTATTTCATATTATATTTAGTAATATTTTCTTGGGCTTCAATTTTCCACAAGGGGGAGTGTCATTCTGTTGTTTTGAAGTCTATCTGTGCATGTCCAATGTCATATAATATTGGTTATAGATTAAGGATCCCCATAATGTTGTTCACAGTTATTGGGGTTTAACCGACGTAAAAATTTTACATAGCCTATTGCATAATATTCCTTATAGGATATTTATAAATTGTCAGTAATATATTGATGAATATGTTACTAAAATGTTTTGTATAAGGTCCTTGGGATTCAAGAGTTGTGGAACTATGTTGATAATGGATTAGATAAAATAATAAACCTCATTAAATAATCCTCATCCTAAAGTGTTATTATCAAAAAGACTTTTTTTAATAAACCATGGATTCCATTTTTGATGATTGTTTCACACCTAATATTTTCTAAAGAATATCATAACAATGGTAAAACAATTAGTTAGGAGTTTTCAAGGATCACATTAATTTTTTCATGTAATGGATAGAGGATAATATATGTGAGATACAAGTCACCATTGTGGGCAATAATTTATTATGTCTAGATATTTATATTTTCTAATATTGTATAATTTTTTTATGAGAGTAGGAATTTCTCTATTGTACTTCCATTAGATTTATAATGAACATTTTATGGGGAGTTTTATCATTTGTCTTAAATTTTTTATCAAGAAGTGAAGGGGAAATCTTATGGTTTTAATATCATTTTGACCATCAAGGAAAAAATTAATTTTTGAGATTTATGGTGAGGGTAAATGATTTTAGAAATAAATTATGATTTTCTATTTTATGTAAAGGAATTTTGTTTTTTTATATTTTTAATTACATAAAGATATTATTTTTCTTTAATATCCATTTAAAAAAATATTATTTTTTTCAAACATAAATTCAAGAGGATTATTATTATTATTATTAATCTTAAAAGATTTTTCAAGGATTTTAAAATGTTATTTGAGATGTTAAATATATCATTTTTTGTTTAAATTATTTTTATATATTTATGGATGTTATATATTTAAATAGGTATGGCCAAAAATTATATATATCATTTAAATCAGAAGAATTTGTATAAAAATATTGTTATTTATTTAAATTTAATTTATTTTTAAATTCTACCATTTAATTTATAAAATCATGGATTTATGAAAAGCCTATAATATATTATGAAAATTTATATTTTTTTCAAATGGATGAGTATATTAATTAAATTCCTTATTTGAAAATAAATCATGTAGTTTTTCAATGGGTTTTAATGAATTATATGTGTGAAAGAATGATCTGATTTAATATTCATTCTTAATTGAATCTTGATACTTTTAAGTCGAATAAGTTTATGAAGAATTAGGTGATCCTAAAACATCAAAAAACAATTTACAAATAAGCATACTGGTAGTGCCCACATGGATTTTATATGGTTATCCAAATAGGATTTTAATCAATAAAAGTTATTATTTGGAAATAATTTTTAAAATTAAAATCGAAATTTTATTTGAAGGTATTTAAAATTGAAGTAAATAGTTCTAATCAGTATTTCAATGTTTTGTAAACATTAAAATTTCATTTTAAATGTTTTTTCTATATAAAATATTATATATTTTATATAAATGGTTTAAATATGTCTATAAATAATTATTTATAAAATTATTGTCCACTTGGTTTAAAACCCATTACTGTATAATTTTATGCTCACCTTATGTATTTACAAATAATTTCATAGTATCTTTAGATAAATAAATGGTGTTTGATTTTAATTCATTTACTTTCAAAATTTAATATATTTAGATATTTTATAATTTTTGTGAAATATGATATTATATAAGGATTTTTTTTATCTTCAAAATACATATATTGGAAAAGATCATCAATTGTATAATTAACTGTGTATTTTTTAGTTACTTATTAATAAAAAAACACATCATGTTTTATGTGTTGTATATAGAAGTGTGCATTAGGGGTGTTACAGTGGTATTAGAGTAATGGTTTAGACAAATTGGGACATTTCTATGTCTTCATTTAAAAATAATTTCATATTTGGAGATTTTATTTTGATGTTCTAGATAATTAGACTCTATGTGACTCTTAAAAATATAAAAATTACAAGATCTTGGTTTACATAAATTCAGAAAATTGACCATAAAAATTTATTATGAAAGACAATAACAATTGTGAGGACACAATTTCTTTTATAGGGAACAATGTAACATTCTATGTATTTAATATACTTATTTTCACATTATAAATTATATATTGAAGGTAGAATGTGACTAATCACCCAAATAATTATACAAATCTTTAAAAATATATATATATATGACTAAATATAAAATATATAGATTTTTCTTATTTATTGATATATATATATATATATCCATATCTATATATTATGGAAAAAAATAATATTAGGTGTCCAATTTGAATCATGTTTGTTAAAATAAGAATATGTCAACATATTTTTTTTAAAAATAAAATTTATTATAAAAATAAATGTTATCATTATATATTAAAAAAGATAAATGGTGTATATTAAATAAAATGATGTTTTCAAATATATAAAGAAGAGTGATTTTGTACTATTCATCATATTAATCTTCTAAAATATTATTTACATAGTATCATTGTGAAATACGTGTTCATATAAAATTATAAATTAAATATAAAGCTAATAAAATTTCACAAAAATCATACTACTAGGATTTATCACCCATTAATGTAAAAAGTGATTGTTGTTTTATTTCTTGTGAATGAAAGATAAAAAAATAAAAAATACATATCAATCATAATAGCATTGAATTCATGGATGTTCATTTTAATAATCTAAATAGATAAGAGTATATTTGTTACATTCTCTCCAATAAAAAATACCACAACCTACAACAAATATATTCCCAATGAAATCGTTCCTAACATATATAATTATATTTATGATGTGGTTCAAAGATTTTAAAAATGATGAGATTTAGTATTATTTATTCATATTAATTTTTCATTGGGGGAGAGAGACATTCTGTTGTTTTGAATTCCATACATGAATTCGTAACGTCGCATAATATTTTTTACAAAATAAGTAACCCAAAAATGTTGTTAAAATTTAGTGGGTGTTACCAATTTTTTTACACGACCTACTGTATACGATACCGTTTAAGAGGGTTATAAATTTTTACTATTACATTAATTATTTTGTTGAAGTATTTTTATAGGTCATTCGGGGTGATAGTGGGAGTAATTTATGGATATGGTATTTCATAAAATAATATGTACTTATTAAAGAAACCTCCTCCCAATGTGTTTATGTCAAACACCACGTTTTTATCCATAATGGAGCCATATTTATGATATTTTCACTCCTAATATTTTATTATCTAACACATATCAATGGAAAAAATTATTTATCTAGGAGTTTTCAATGATCACATTCAATATTTCAAAAATGGAATATGTGATAATAAATGTGACAAAAAATTCAACATTATAGGAAATCTTTTGTAATGACTCGATATGTGTCATTTTTAATATATTATGATCATCCTATAAGAATAATATTTTTCTTTACAGTACATTCATGGGATTTTTAATGTACTATTTATGGGGGGTTCCTACATTTGCCATCAATTTTCTATCAATAATAGTAGGGGAACTATTCTGGTTTCATCATCAAATTGAACCTCAAATGAAAAATGACCTTCTACAAGTTTTAAGGTATGACTAAATGATTTAATTATGCTTTAACAATTTCCTGTTCTATGTAAAGGAATTATTTTTTCAAAACTAAATTTTATTAATGATATTATCTTTCATAAGTTTTTGTTTTAAAAAATTATATTTTTTAAAAAAAATATATGCAAGAGGATTATTATTATAATTTATCCTCTTAAGTGATATTTAAAGGATTTTAAATGGTTTTTGGTAATATTAAACATATTATTTTATGTATAACATTTATTCTAAATTTTATGAATTTTTCCATGAATATTAGAATGGACATTAATTATAGGTAACATTAAAATTAAATGTAATTTTTTAATGAATTTAAATTTATTTTAAATCAAAGGTGTGCTAAAAATTCATATATTTAATTTATAAAAACATTGATTTATCCAAAACATATTTTTTAAAACAAATTAGAATTTTTGAACATATATACTATATAAATATATATTCATCAATGAAAATAAATATTCTAGACTTTTGAAATGTTTTTAATGGATTATAATATATTGTAGGTGATAAAGACATATAATATTTAAGAAATCATTATTAAATAAAACTTGTTACATTGGCATCAAATGAGTTGATCAGGAATGGGGTGATCTGATGGCCTCAATGACACTATGACCTAATAGGGATATAAATAGTGGCCTCAATAATTTCTTATGAACCAAAAAATATCACTTTTATCTATAATATTTGTTATCTTAAAAATATTACTGAAATATAAATCCAAAGATTATTTAAAAGGATATTTTTTATATTAAATCATTTGAGGAGTATTTCTCTATTTGGAAAATCATATAATTTTATTTTAAAATGTTTTATGTTTATCTAATATTATATATTTCATATAAAATAGTTTAAAATATATTTTAAATAATAATTTATCAATGTATTCTTTAGATAATTTGAAATACCTCACATGTAAATATTATTCTCACCCTCTGTTTTAAAAAATTATTTTCAAAGGGTCCTTAGACAAATCAACAATTTTTTGTTTCAATAAAGGGTCCAAAATATGTATATATAATTATATGTTTTATAATTTTTGAATATTCAAATATTATACAATTAGTATTCCTGAAATTCCAAATCCTAGATAAGAAAAGATCATTAATTGTATAATGGATTTTGTATTATTCAGTTACTTGTTATCAAAGAAACATATCATGTTTTTAGTACCAAATTAGAAGAATATATTTGGGGTATTACATTTATGCATCATTATATTATAAGAATTTGTAGAAAATATTGTTATATTTCTATTTAAATATGAGGCATAAAACATTTAGTTTTGTAGATAATGATATGATAAAATTACAACAACCTAGTAAAAATTCTATATTACGCTCTTCAGAAACTATTTATATAATCGGTAATTTCATTGAGTATAAAATAATAATTTTCTATAATTAATATTAAATATTAAAAAATATTGATAGTAAATGGAAGATTTTGGTAATTATCAATATAAAAAATATATTTCAAGGATCCACTCAATAAATAGTATTATTGAGTCACCATAAGACATTTAATTAATTTTCAACAAAGTATATCTTCATTTTCACTTATTAAATCATTATTAATCTAAAATTTAGTAATATATAACCTCATCTAAAACAACCAACATATGTTTAATTATATAACTAACATATATTGAATTAAATAAAAACCATTAATAATCAAAAAACAAGATCTATCTTAGTAACTAACTATAAAAACAATATTGCGCGTCTTCAATAAAATCATTACTTAGAACTTCACCATTAAAATATTCCTCTTCAAAGACTTGTGATTAATATTTTTAATTGATTTCTGTCTAGGTGTATCTTTTTTATCTTTCATTTTTTGTTCTCTAAATCATGATACACTAAAATAAATGTTTTTATGTACACTATTTTTGCACAACGACAAGTCCCTTCATAAAAATTTGAAATTAAAAATAGGAAATAAATACCACCTTCTATTCTAAACTTCATATGCATAAATTCCAGGTTGATGAATCAGTACAGATAATCTAATCACCCTTGATATGATTTACAAACATGAAATATTTAATGGTAGTATCCAATATGTTATCCAATAATCCATATCATCAAAACACTTGAGAAATATATTTCTACACCAATTAATGTGTGACCATGTAAATTTAGGAATGAAAATAATCATCATAGTGAACAAGGTGAACTGTGGTTTGAAAATGAAATTACTCCCCAACTACTTCAAAACTTTACTATCAATTATAGTGTTTTCTTATGCATTATGGGGTGAACACTAAAATTCTATTCAAATAGAGTTGAAAAAATTATTAATGGCCTCAAACGTTATACTATAAAATTGGTCTTCATAAAGGATTTCCATCACTTACAGGGAAACCTTTTCACAAACCAAAATAGACAAAACACGAAATAAAATGTCCTCTTGATTGAGTTGAGATATTCATTTCATAGTGGAAATGCTCAATGATCTTCACATTTGGGATCCAAATTAATGTGTGATAATTATCATTACTACGTAATTTTCATTTGTATCACCAAAAATTTAATCATTCATAACTAAATTATGGTATTACATCTCCCCAATGGAATGGTTTTTTCTTCCACACCAAAACTCCCTGAAAACATCATTTTTAAAATAAAACATTCTTTAATGTTCATAAAAACATTCAAATGGTTTTCAACTCATCTTATTCAAAAAAAATCATCTACGTTAGAATATCATTCATGAAGCAACAAAATGTTGAAATTTCTATTAATGCGTTGAAAAAAAAAGATGAAAACAATATCTCACATCACATCCACTACACCATCTCAATTCAGAAATATCCCCATGTATATAGACACAATCTATGAAACTTTAAACATTAAACATATTAATGGAACAAAAATACCCCCCTTTGATTTTTTTAAACCATAAATGCTAAATAACTATTATAAGATAATAATAAATCATCATTCAATCATTTTAATCATAACTGAGGTAACTCAATGTTTGAAATAAGAAATAAGAATAATAATATAAAAGTTTTATATTAAGATAAATCTCATTCCTTTAAAACATGATTCTTATACTTCCCACATTAACTCATTTTCTTAAAACTGTTCATGTACTTGTATCAAATAAACATCATGAAAAAATTATTCAATAAATATATTAAAAAAATTAATGCATTACCAACACACACATTCAAAATTCATCGTAAAATATTGTTTTTAAAAAAAATTCCTAAATATATTCAATCAGTTAAGTAAAAAAAATTACATGATTTTATGTTTTTATATCCATCATTGAAAAAAATGAAATACAAGATAAGAGAGTATGAGACATCATACCTTAGACATAGAATGAGGACAAATGAATAATTTTCCTCAATTTACGAAGCTTGGGAAAACTACCAAATTTATTATAAATGTATTTAAAAATAAAATTATTTCACATACCCCATTTTTTATTAAGATAACATTCATTATCTTTAGCTTTATTAGGATGACATGATGGATACTTACTCTTATCATTCCACATCTTCATCTTTTAGAAAACATTGACACTATTTCCCTAAAATTACAATGCCTTATTTAAAATCTCATTAAACCAATAAAATTTGAAATTAACTAATTTATTCAATTATTTTTTCCTTATTTGTGAATATACTAGTATTTCCATCTATATTAGAGTTAACAAACTCCATTGGAATTATATTTAATTTATTTGACATCTACTGAGGAAACACATCCATTAATGAATTTCTTATACTATCTCATTTATAAAATCACCATGGTTCATGTTGCTGATCATTTTGATCTATAAATATTATTATAATCTTGTCAAAAACATGAATTTAATGGTTTAAATTTCAATAAAATTTATTCAATCATTAAAAATGATTCTTGAACTAGAAATTATTATATAAAATATCATTCTTCTATATTTTACTTGTTTATAGAAGTATTATCCCCCTATATACTTGTCTTCCATGTTATATAATTTGTATAAATGTACATTTTAATTGAATGAAATGTATCATAATGTGTATTTATCATCTATAAAAGCATCAATTATATTTCTCACTAAAGGAACAATCTTTATGGAATCAATGATCTTCTAAATTCAATATTCAAAGATATGTTTTGACTTCATTTTAGAATATAATAACACTGGGATACTCAAAAAATGATATAATCCATTGAATATATTTTCATGAAATCTTATATTCAAAAAAAATCGAAATCCACTCTTTGAAGGTGGAATTTTGTGATGAAATAATGTTTTGAATTGGTTTTTGTTTTTTTCATTGTTCTCTTCTTATATTTTTGGGATCCATTATTTTATTCAAAAAAATATAAATAATTCGTGATAATTTTGTGAAAATATATATAATTAAATAATCTTTATTTCAAACATTATCCCCATCACATCTATCACCATTTATTCTTAATCAACAAGAGTTTTCATAATATCCTTCTAGAAATAGGTTTCTCTATATCCATTGACTCTGATTCACAACACAAACATCATTAACCTCTTCACCTTATTTTTTTATAAAATATAAAATTATTTGATTAATCACATAACTAAGATACACTTATAATATTTTTTAAACCATCAATAATGATATTAGTCATGGAATTTATATCCTCTTCTGCAATATTAATAAAAAAATTACTTTATTTTATGTATTCCACCATTTTAAAAAGTGTATTTTTTTATTTTAACTTATTAAAGACATTAATAAATTTATTTTAATCTGTAATATATTAAAACAATCCATAATCAAATATCATTGATTGATTATTTCAAGATGAACTCAATTTGACTTCCACTAAAAGAGAATACTCCTTCCTATAATATTTCATATTCTGAAGTCATTGATCACTTTTCGAACTCAATTTCAATGATAAAATTGTGTGTTATTCCTTATTTATGTTTCACCACTTATCCAATCTTCCACATGTTTCATTTAAAACCTGGAAATTATTCTTCGAATGAATATTTTATTTTTATAATTCGTTAGGAAAATTTATTCCTTGATTATATTATCTAACCTTGAATTATTTATACTATCACTTATAGAACTATTTATACATATTACATTGAAACAAAAAATCAATTTCAAGATTCCATTAAACCAATAGTAACCACAAAATGATAATGTTTTCCAAAGAGCTACCTACTGTCCAGATCATTATAATTTCCTTTCTTCACCACTCAATCTAATACATTCTTTTACTTTTACCAACCCAATATTGTTGGTTATGAAATATTTCTATTCATTATAGACATACTATTTATAATTTTTCTAATTACACATATACTATATTATAGATTTATGTCACTACACATGGATTTTTCATAATTCCAGGGGTCAATCTATAAGATAAATATCTTTTTGCACATTAAACTCACATTTCCTATTGTATTATTCTACATACCCCTTTGACTTTTTGAATATAAAAACAATGATTTCTGATGATTTGTTTGATTTGAATCAATATTTGGACATTCAACAATCCTACCAATGCCCTTTAAAATTTCGCCTTCTTCATTAACATATTTTTTGACAACCAACATATTTTTATTATATTGATCTACATCCTACAAAAATTTAAATCAACAATAACTATGTTATGATTCATTTTATATAATATTTTCCTTTAGTGTACCATTCAATTTATTATTTTATCATGTAAGAATGTCATACATATAAATTCATTCATCAATATTGGCTCATATTCTCATTGGGATTTATCAACCTCATTTAAAAAGTTGAGAGAATTTATCCAATATTTTTTTTTCTTTTATATTATTTAAAAATTTTAACAAGTATTTACTACAGATATTTTTTTAGTAAAATTATATGTATATATAATATTTATCTCTATCACCATTGAACTCATTTTTATCCACTTTAGATAATAAAAAACATCTTTCAATGGTTGATACATTGTGAATAACCTTAACTTCCACTATCAAAACATCCCTCATCCTCTATATTTGATAAATAAGTCATTCTATTTAATTTTTTTAAAACAAATCTTCTAAAATCGAAAAAATTCCCTTAACTATATTTTAGATTATTATTCCTAGAGAAAATCCTTGTTGAAAAATCATCATCTATACTAATTTATTATTTAACATTAGGGAATTCAATGTAAAATGTCCATATCTCTATATCAAATATAACATAAAAGGTAGTTTTCCATGATATATACCTTTTAATTTTTAGCTATTTTTCAGATGAGTGGAAATTTTTTCCAGACTTCACATCATCATCTTCACATGATGCTATATATTTTTTAGAGTGGGTGAAATAGAAAAAAAATATGAGTATTTAATTATTAATTTAATTTATTTATATGAACATAAAAAAATATTTATCACATGAGGTTTTTTATTTTCTATGAAATATTAATTTATAACATGATGAGAGTAACTATCACACTGAATGGTCAGATCAGTTCCCTGATATGATGAGAACCTCGAATTTCCATGATTGTATTCTTAAATGTTTTCCTATAACAAAATGATATCATTTAACGGGGAATATTTTATAATGATTTAGGGGTGAAAACATATAGGAAATTGAGTCATGTTATCATGATGTATACTCTTTGTAATTTACTATGAAAAAGATTATTAGAATGAGACCCAGTTGAAAGAAATTCACATTTATCTGTGTCATATAATTCTTTTCTCTTTGAATGTATATATTGATCCATAAACATTAATAATATTATTAAATAATATTACTAGTCATGGACATTGATGTATTGAGGGAAAATTTGTTGACATATAATCATTGTGAAGTATGATATATTGAGTGTGTCACAAGTAAAATATAAATAATGGATAATGTGATAAATGATTTTTCACATCGATACATTAATGAATGCTAATATCTCCATCTCTTTGATAGAACTAAAATAGACTAACTAAATCCACGATCATTGTGTTTTATGGGAAAGTTAATTTATAGAAATTCATAGAAAGAGACATCAATCACATAGGTTGACCGTAATAAAATACATCCTATTTGATTAAAGATATTTCAATAAACATATTATATTACATAATAAGGATTCATGTGATTTTTTTTCTTTTGGAAATTAACTTCATTCATTATGGGTTCCTTGGAATGTTTCTAGATTTTAGCATTGTACTTTAGGTGGTTCCACTTAATTACAATAATAAAGAGGCCTATAGGTATACATACTAAGTATATCAAGAACCACAATTAAATAATGTTAATTTTTATTAATTAAGATATTGAATAATAAGTATTATCATATAGGTCTTAAACACTATTCATTTTAACTTGATCAAATATTTTCCATCACTAGTTATTTGAGTCAATATTTTTATGATAAATATATTTAATAAAAATTTATTTCATGCTAAGTGAATATATATTTTTTCTATTTAATGGGGAAGAATGAAGTTATATTTATTTATTAAATGAATATCTATTAACTAATAACATATAAATATTTTATAGGAGTCGTTAAAAACTTTTAATGGTCCTGTGATAAATTATATATATTAATTTGTGTTGAGTAATTAATATTTTTATATTTTTTTGGTTTTGTGAATATAAATAAATAATAATATTATTATTATTATTTTAAAAATATGTTTCTATTGGGTTTATAGAAATAATAATGGATCATTTGAAATTATTATTTTCAGACTGTAACATTATTTAATCCAAATCATATTATTTCTAACCCCAAACGGTTTCAATTTTATTGGTTTATTGCATCAACTCAAAGAAATTATAATAATCCTTATATAACACCCAACCAAAAATGTTCCCAATAATGATGAGTGATACTCCTACTCCACCAAATTTTGTGGATCCACATAGATCATCTAAAATAATTCCTCAAAAGCAATTCTCATGGTAATAAAATACAAATGACATAAGGGTTATGATAAATCATTCATGAACCATGAGATTCCTTTGGTGAAATTCATATTTATATGAATCTTGTTTGGATGAAAACATATGGTAATATTCATTTTATTCCTAATAAAAATTTTGGTAAAATGTGGAGACATTATATTCATCATTGAATAATGAAGTCATCCCAATGTAATTATTTAATATTTTAAATTATTTATAAATAATAATGTGATTATCCTATGTTTGGCCGGGGAATCAACATGTAAATTAAAAATTTACATAATTCCATTGTTAATGAAATTGTTTTTCTATGTAGATCTAATATTAATCATTTATCATGGTAATAATTCTATATTGGGTATTTTCCATCTAGCCTGTCCACTACACCTGAGACCTACACTCTTCAGTTTCATCCTAGATCTCATTATACATCTTCCCATTATTATGGGACTTGAATGATATTTATTTCTAACATTTACTAACCTTGATGCATGGTATAACATTACTCATTTAAAACACCATGAAAACATTATACAAACTATAATTTTAAAATGTGTTCAATTCCTGATATTCAAGAGATAAAACCATGGCATAATACTTATGTATAAGGTTTTGAAGATAATTAATGATTTCGTTAAATCATAGAGACATTCCCTATAAAAAATTAATAGGATAAATATAAAATTAAGTATTTTGAATAAATCATTTATCAACTCTCCGTTAATCATATGTAGCTATTCAAATTGAGCACACATGATTAAATGTTTTTGTTCCTTCACTATGTCATTCCATTTATGAATAAATCAAAATTTATCATATATTTATTTTTCTATAATTTTTCCAATAAAAATTATGAAAAATTAATTTAATATTGAGGATAATATAGAATTCTATGTATTCTAATTAATTTCAATCATATTCTTATTAGTTAAAGTAAACATTACACCGTTTCTAACTAGAGTAACACCATTAATTTTAATTTTCAATAATTCAATGTCTAATAAAAGAACCTATGGTTACATTATTTCCATAATGACATTATAATTATTACTATAAATTTGGTAAATCTTATTATATTTAAAGAATTTTCATTAACTTATGATCAAAAAAATAAATTCATAATCAACAACAACACCATTAATAGAAAACTAATTACGACTACTTAAAACAACTTATATCTCTAAGAAGGGAATCCATTTCTCTAATATAAATTTTACAGGAAACTACCACTATATTATTTTGATCCTATTGTGAGTATCTATTATGGTGGAGAGGGTTAATCTATAAATAAAAATGAATTTACGACTCTACCCCATATCAATCTTTATTACCAACTATGATGAAAAAAATATGGTATCACAAAAAAATATTCATTATGATACTTGTTTTGATGTAAATAAATTTATATTAATGATTTCATTCAATCATCCCGAAAAACAATTGTACATTGATATGTAAATGTCTCACCACTAAAAATGAATAGCTACATCCTTAAAATGATGTCCAACAGTGAATCACCATATGATCTACATGAATCACTAAATGGATTATAATGAAAATAGTATATCCATTAACTCAGGTGAGTACAAATATATTTCGAAAAATTCAATGTTTTCTCATAAAATTTAAAATATCTTTTCAATGAATTGAAATAAATATTATTATTTAGTCAACAAGACTCTCTAAATCCTTTACCAATGTGGTTTCTCCCTATCCTAACCTCTACGATCATCGATAGACTGAAATTCATCTATTTAAAACCCCTTATATACCATCAAACATATTATTCCATCTTTATATCAGATATAACAATGTATAGTTTATATTTTTATAATAAAAGAAATACCTTACTTAGGAACTCAACAAAAAATAACTCTATTAATATTGTTTGAATGAAATCTATAGAGCTTTCCAATCTAATTATTCCTCTTTAAAGACCTATAAAAATCAGTTGAATAGATTTTTTGATATGTGTATCTTATTTTTTTGTCTCAATTATCCTTCTCAATGCCTTGTATCCCGAAAATAAATTTTTTTTTGACCCTATTTTCCACAATGATAAATATTTTCATTGAAATATGAATTTTAGATTTCAAAATCAAATCTACTTCCAATATTAAATGTTTATAAATTAATTAATGTCATTGGATCTATCCCTATAATCGAGTCACTCATGTTCTGTTTTAGATACATTAAAGATCAACTAAGAGTATGTTATTAGTCATACAAGTGTCCAAATCATCAAAACCATAAAACATATGATTTTATATCCAATCACAGTGTGACTTTGCAAATTATATCGCACTAATGATCTTCATGGTTCCACAAGGTGAGTCTTAATATGGCCACTTAGTTACTATATATTTTCCCCACATGCGACTTCACTAATATATAATATGTGTGGCGGTGAATCAAGGTATGTTTGTAGTTTGGGTTTCCCCACAAAACCATGATACTCTTGATTCCCAAACCAATATTACCCTCATTTGTTTGTAAGGTTATAGTTGTGTTCAATTTTTTAATGATGATATGATTGATTGGTGATTTGATATAATCCTTATAGAGATTTGATCTATGATTAATCAATACACATTGACATATTTTCATCCTACAAAGTTTATATAAACTATAAACACAATTTATAACAATTTTCATGGTTCACCCGCACTGGGCTATGTTCAAGGACAACACATCAAAATTGTGTTGTCCCAAAATTAAAAAATATTAATTCAATAGTGGATATAGAATATGGGGATCTTATTCATAGGGTAACTCCATTTAAATGATTTATAGTCTCCTCACTTTCCCACAAGGCTCACATGAATTGCATGTTCTGGGATGGCTCACTTCCACCTATAGTTCTCTAACTTTTTCCTCTACCAATGATAACTACATAAGGAGGAAAATAAATTGGGACATAAGACAATGAATGAAATCAATGTTGAATAATTGATATACTAATTATTTTCCATTGATCTTCATATTTGGCCTTCACAAACTGGTTGTGAAAATCACCATTATAACACCATTAATTTCCTTCATGGACTTTTCATTATGGAATAACTTCTTCCTTTGGAATGGTTTTAAATGATATCCAATCACTTTCTACACTATTCAATTTATTTGACAAAAACACACTTTCAAGATAGTATTTACATGGTGTAAATCTCATCCAAATTTTTTTAACATAAAAAATTCATGTATATTTCATTGTATAGGAAAACATTATACTTTCGCACAATTTTTCTTTCCTAAGAAACATACATAATTCGAGAAAATGAAAATATTTGATGAATACCACTTCATATAAATTGAAAAAATGTACTTTCGTTGATAAACTAATGTTATATATATTTTTTCATGCAAGAAAGACTTTTTTTGATTTCATATTCATGTGAACACATTCATGAAACATTCATGGTAAAACTAACACATGTCCTTTCTCCATGTAACTCCTGTTTAAGTTAATTCATCATATTATAAATAAATCCTTGAAACAATTTTATGAATTCAAAGCCTCATATAATTCATTGAATCTAGATTCCTGAAAAATAAGATAGATTTTGCCAATTTTTCAACATGTTAAACCGTTTGTGAAAATACCATATGTGCCACCAACCAGACAAGTAAGATTTCTTATTTTATGACCTATAATAAATCTGACACCAACATTATAATTAAAATTTATATCATCCTGAAACTTAGATTGGTATTTTTTGGGTATTGGGAACTCTATCTACATTACAATAAATTTTATTTTTCAAAACATCATAACTTTTATGAAGCACATACATTTTATTTATTTTGATGAGGAAGTATTGAATACTCACTTTCTCAGAACATTTAGAAACATGTAAAACCTTTAACATAATATATCATTTTTAGGAAAATAATTCCTTTACCCTATTTACATGCGATGACATAGAGTCACCGTGTTCACACAACACCAAATTTATGAAAAAAGTTCATTATTTCTTAATTTTCAAAAACCAAATTCTTACGTGCACTCAAATACTTCTAGAACCATTACCTCATGAATATAAAATAGTCTTCATAGTCTATATACTTCTCCATGAAAATTTAATGAATAATCCAAGTCTGGGTGATCCTCTTTCCAATATAGATTCAACCCATATCACTGTATGAACAAGATCAACAATTCAGACTAAAAAAATTACATCATGAAACCCACCACATTAACTTTATTGTGAACACCATATTCCCCTGAAAATATATCCCCATTCCCTTAATTGGGTACAAAATAGTCTCATACAACTGTTTACATAGTGAAAAAAATATCATGCTTCATCAAACCATGTTAATGGTAACACAATATCAAACACACCAACACATTAAGATTGAAAATGGTAGAGTCAAAATTTAATCTATCATATGATACATGGAAACAAAAATTATCATTGATTTTCAATAATCTCCCCATTTGGATTCACTGTAAAAATAATCAATAATCCTTTACCACTATCTAGATTCCACTAGATAAACCATTGTAGAATCGATCTATCAATTAATGTCAATATCAATTATAGATTTATCATTGTGATAGATATAGAATATTGAATAATGTGTGTCATATAAGTGGTCTACATTCATCATCCTCATGGGAAACAGATTTCATCACAAACTACTTTCATGATTTTCCTTCAATTAATGATTATCATTAACGTCATTAATTTTTCCACTATCTAATTCTTACTCCCCATTTAGAAGTTTGGTCGGAAATATGGAATAACTCTTTTTACTTATCTCCTTTTATCATAAAATTCAATGTATATTTAGTACCATATTTACATAATATGGAAATACCTATAAACATATAAATTGGGAAGCAATGTTAACATATTTAGTATTGTTATCATTTTCCCCATGCCATCATGATGTTAGAAAAAATATTCTTTCATACTTTGATACCATTAAGACCACACATTTTGTGATAAAACTGTATACCTTTATTAATGGTTTACATAGAGGTATTTAAACTCATCTCTATTTTTCAAAATTGAACTCATATTAGATAAGGAGAGAAAATTATCTCCCTGTGATATGAAACTTTTACACTCCTCTACTTATTAGGACAATTTGTTTGACCCAAAAAATTAATTCTTCTCCAACTTCATTTCTTTTTTATGTGACTATAGGCTTCCGTAGCCTCACCATCTCAAAAACAGCATTCAATATTATAATTTCCACAAATATTTTCAATTTGTGAACATACAACATTGTAATGACCCATAAACACAACATTTAAGCTAAATAATTAAACAATTGGAGTAGGAAACAATATATTATGTTAATAACACCATCATTATACATTTCACACCCTTACATACACAAATTTGATGATTCCTTACAATATTGAATTTTATCATTGTAATATTATAGAATTATTATTAATTAATAGAGATCTATATAAACCCAATCGATTCCCATTTTTAAAAATGATGTGGATTGTTTCATATATCAACATGATGAATGATAACATTTTTGAAAAAATTATCAATTCTTATTTATGATTGATTGAATAGCCTTCAAGAAACCACTCTTGAAACAAATTATTGAAATGATGACTCTTTTTTCAACTTTTGAGACCACTTTTTTAAATTTACATGGAAACTTATTTATTAACTCATACATAGGGATTATTTCATTGGTTTTTAGAAATACCATCTTTAATATCATCATATTAATTCTCCCCATGACATTTTTGTATCCATTGTCAGACTTCAAATTATATTAAACATCGGGGTTAATTATAGAAGCTTATGATATCCTGGGGGAAGTCATATTATATAACATATTGGATTAAAACAAATAAATAATGATAGATTTTTTTTATTATTTACCCATTTTTCAATATTAAAGATCAGATTCCAGAGAAATTGGGTACCCTTGAAATCAATTCATTCCAGTACATGGTACCACTAAACATCAATTGTATTTCCAATAGTTAGCTCCTAATTATAAAAATTGAGACTATTCATTAAAATACTATTTTTTCTTATTTTCATATTCACTATAATTCAATATACAATATGATTTCTTCTTATAATTATTTTATTATCTGTTGAACATTGGTGAAATCCACAACCTCACATTTCATATTTTGAGGAAACATCCCCATAGATCATATCTCCCCCAAAACCTATAAAATATCAATAATTCTTAATATATTTTACAAAAGAATGGGGAGGGTGGACTTATTTACTTCCCCATGTGGAAGAAAAAGGCTGGTCTTAGTGGAAAAACATTCACCATCAGACAATCCTTTTCCTTTTTTCATATTTGGGTAAAAGAATTTCATTGCCACATTGACCTCTTCTTCTTCCTAATCATCATTCATGGTATGATTCATTGGGTCCTTGCACGTGGATATCCTTTGAGTGATACCACATACAAAAACCTTATTTTTGATGTTTTATATGGACCTACCATAGCATGGAATTAGAATTTTTATTAACTTATAACTCTACTCACAAGCTATTCTCTTAGAAACATTAATAAAACCTCTTCTCATTCCTTATGATATATTTTGTGAAATTAAATAGGCATGATTCATTTCTATTCTATTTGGAAGTTAGTTGATCCATCTTATCTATTTTTTTCCTTGGTTGATCAATCATTATACGTTCATCCATAATTTTTTTCCCTGGAGAATCTTCCATCATTTTCCCTTGGATTTTTTTTATTTCTCAGAAGGATTCCATGAGTTAACTGATATTGGTGTTTATTTTACCATTAATTTATACTGTCTAATTTCATCTAGAGTAGTAAATATATACCCTATATTAATATATATTCATTAAATGAAATTTCCATGTTGTTGATCATATGAATTTATGAATTCCATCTAATACCTTTAAATCCTCTAATTCTATAATATCTCACCATATGACTATGGTTATCACATAAAAATAATCTCCGATTAAAATCAAATCTTTTATAGAAATTACTTGGATGATTTGTTATTCATTATGTTTTACATATTCCATTGAACCATATTAATTCATGAAAAAAACTCATGGTAATTTTTATGTTTCCATAGTATTAGAAAAAAGTGGCTACCTTCCTCTAAGATTTGTCTCTTTTATATTTGGAATGTTTCTTATGTTTACTTACTAACTCTAAATTTACACATTTTGACTCCTATAGTTGATTCTCCCATTAGAGGGATAATTTTACTTTGATTTAAGGGTTTCAATATCCTTTATATCGCTTTTGTATTCATATCCTCACCCTTCAGTTGGTCAATCATCTTTTTCAGACATGATCTTGCATCATATACAAATTTTATCCTCTCCTCTAATTCAATTTTGTGGTTGATAATGCTTTATTTTCACTCCATATCAATAACAATTTTTTATTCAATATATTATTCTTTTTTTCAAGTATATCACTTTTAACCTTCATTTATTCACTAATTTTATTATTTTCATCATTCTAAACGACATTCACTTGCTCCAGACTTTGGTTCTACTCAACCAAAACCTCCATGTGTGAAACCAATTTATCCTTCCATTACTATGGATTTTAGACCTATTAAGTGTATAGTGTTTTCTATTAAGAAAAATATTTACACTCATTAACATTGAATGATATGTCATCCAACATCTTGTATAGGGAATCATTTTCTCCCTTATATATAAATACACATTAATTTTTCATTGATTGATGAATATCGTTTTGGTGACCTAAATATTCATCACATAAACATGGATCCCATGAGACTCATTTTTCTTTTATAGCTTCTTGTTTTTCATTATTCATCCCCTTGTGAAGCTCCCATTATTTGTATAAATCTTCCACAATTTGACCTTTTTAGATTTAATCATCATATTTAGTTCCAACATCACATGGAATATTAATCACTTTAGATAGTCCTATAATGTTGTATGAATATGTAGATACACAATTAGATTAATCCATCCCTTGTATGTGTGAGGTACTAGGATCATTTATCCCAATAAAACACTTCTCAAAAAATTAGTCCATTACATAGAATCCAATTAGAGTTTTACTTATTCATCTAAAAAATATTCCTATTTAATAAACAATATGGGAAGAATATATCCCACATCAAAAAGCTAATATATCTATTCATATAAAATCACAAATAATAAGATAATCTAATAAACTAGTTGACATTATTGTCCCCATAAGGAAGTTGACTGATATATTCATCGAGGAGGGGGATAAATTAGGGTGTGAAATTCAGTCATGTTTACCCATGTAACCTTGAAACTCTCACCTCCCCAACAAATCACGACTTTACATGTTAATAGGGTCCCTTTGTTTCTCTTGTTTAATGATGATCTAATTGATTGATGAAATTTTATTTTCATTGTTCAAAAAAACCAACGGTTTCTCAATAAAAATAAATTGATTTTCATCTATAAGAATGTATGTTAATCATGTAGACATGAAAAAATAATATTACTTTGTTCACCAACACATGGTTATGTCTAAGGAGCACACATAGACATTGTTTCAAATTACAAAAATACACTAATAATAATTTAGTATTGTATTTAGGCTTGGAAACTTCTACTATTGGGTTCACTCCCTTTACATGATTTTGGGTTTGCTAACTATGACCCAAGATTCACACCCTTTACAAATTATTGGTTGTCTCAAAATCACACATGGGTCACTCTATGTGTCCACTCCCTTTTCTAAATTGCATTTAGATTACAATCTCATTGGAAAACAAAAAAAAAGGCATGGACTCGCCATATAATATTTGATGGACTAATTAGTTCTCAATGATCACCATTATTCTCTTTCACAAATTATTTGTGAACATCTCCATTATATTAACTTCACTTTCCCAATTGATCATGTCTTCATGAAATGAATTTTTGATTATGAATGTTTTTCAATGAGTAGAAATTAATTTTTTTGTACTATTGACATTATATGAATTTCTATTCTTAAATTTTGTGCATGTGATCACTTTTTTCACACAACTATTTAATTTTGGTGCAACAAAGTGGATTTTCATGGATTTTTGAAGTTCATTAAACTATATAATTTTACAGGACATTCATTTTATCGCAAAACTAATGACATTAAGGATACTTGTAATCATTTATGAATATACCTAGGTCTATGTAGACATTGTTTAATTCATATATAAACTTATGTTAGATTTATAACTTTGTGAAAGAAGTAAGTTATCAAAATCGATGTTTGTGTGGATGTGTTCTTTAAACATTCATTGCCAAACTAATAGAGGTCCAATGTTTGGGTAACTGATGTTTTCATTACTTCTTCATATATAAAATAACTTTCTCATAACTTTTTATCTAATATAGTACCTCATTAACATCATTAAGTATTTATGATTGAAAAATAAGGGGTGGTCTCTTATTTATACACATTATGGACACATCGAATGAAATCCTTTCATGAAACTTATCATTGGTGAAACTATTTGCATTAAATTATCTTTAATTTTTTTTTGATTTCACCATTATCATGCATCTTACTATCATCATAAAACATCTATATGTATTTTTTTGGATTATGGAAATATTTTTGTGCTAGGAAACACTGGATTTTGTGAATCCTCATTACTTTCTGGAAACAATTTTATTTTTCATATTTTAAAGAGGTAGTCTTGAATATTAACATTCATTAATCATCTAGAAACTAGCGACACCATTCAAGTATCTTTTGAACTTTCATGAAAATTATTCCTTTCCCATATTTACTAATGAGGGGTTAGAATCAAAATTTTCATGTAACATCACATTTTCATGAAATTTATTCTTTCAATCAATTTTCCAAGACAAAATTCCTTCATGAACTTGAAAACAATCAGACCCATTAATTACAAAATGCATAAACATCTATATAGTTTTTTTTAATTCTGTAGGATCTTATGATGATACATCCCTGTATGGGTGATACATTTTCTTCTATATCTTTAACACATCTATAAATATGATTATGATCAACATTTTGGGGATGAAAATTACTTCAAGAAATCATAAACATTCCATATATTAAAAGCATTATCTGGTCATGCAACATTATCCTCCTTACCTCTTTCATGAACGTCACCACATCATGCAACTACTGATATGGTGATTATAAAATACAATGTAATCCATCACAGCATATCAATGAAAAAACCAAATCAATCACACCAACACACTAGGGTTGCAAATGAGAAAGTTAAAAATGAATACAATAAAAAACAATGAGAAACAAAAATTCCCATTGATCCCTAAAACACTACAATTTTATACCAATCCAAAAATCCAATGTGGTTCCTTCTTATTCATTAACACCAAAACACCGAAACCCTCTATACAATATAATGAACCAATACATCAGGGATTCCAATATTATGGTGTGGAATTTTTCTTAATTGAATAAAAAAATGCTTTACATCACATTATAGTCACTTTCCAAAACATATTAAATATAAAAGATCATATCATATCATTTTCATCAGGAACATCCTTTTATGAAGAACTATATCATGTGTCTACACATTTGTAAACCAAATAATAGAATATTCATTATCATTGCAATATGATTGATTTTATCCAAGATAAAATTTAATCTGATGTAGGTGCATTATAAAATGATGACCTCCCTCGTGGTTTGGTTTTATATTCTATATAGAAACTCATCCAAAACATCACTTTTCAACCCAAAAACTATTTTATTCTCTTTTAGGAATCCGTAATTACTTCACCTTATTTGAAGCATTTAAACTCATATATGTTGTAATTTGATTAATGTACTCATAGTGCATTGAAAAAAGTTTCAATTTCATGAAAATAAAATATAACACCAACATATCAAATCACATATATTTTAGCATCTCCTTTCAAAAATGTCCACATTTAACTCGAACCCAATTATGGGAAACTATAATTAAAAATATCATCATATCTAAAATATTAATCTTATTTTTCTTTGGATGGACTTCATAAAAATTCATATAATGTTGATTTTTTCCCCCTAATCATTTTGTATTAATATTTGATATCAGGAATCCACACTTCAATATATTAAATTATTTAATCATGATCACCCAATTATTAAAACAGATCAGTAGACCAATTTAGATTTTATATAACCCTAATATATTTTTGGATATATTTTTAGTATTGAATGTGCCAAAAAAATTGATAGACAAATAGTTTAGTCTATGATTAGACATTGGGCATGTATATTGGATTATGTAAATAAACATTTCTTTCTAATTAATACCATCATTTTGGTTACAGGTGACAATACCTTTAAACGATATTCTAATTTTTAAAAAATGTTAATTTTTAATTAGATATACAGAACAAATTGGAATACTAATAATAAATTAATAAAACTAATGGTATATTTTATGATTTGTGAAAAATGTAATGGGTCTAGAAGTGATAAGGAAAATTATATAATAAAAGTGATGAAATCAAGAAATTCAAGAAAAATAACATATAATGTTATGTCTGTTAATTATGTTGATGATATGAATAATTTTTATATGATATATCACATGGATGGAATAGTGAAGGGTTTTTTCAAGGGATATATTAAAATAGGATTAGTTTGAGTTTAATTTAAAATTATAGAAACTCGTGATAAAAGTGAAGAGTGAGATGTTCCTTGTATTCCTCAGACTGTGAAATGGAAACTAAACTTTCTCCTAAATAAGAGTTTGATTTAAAAAATATCCAATATCATTTTATTTTATTCTTAAGGTCATGGATATGGAATGTTAAATAATTAAATGTTATTGATTTTTTAGTTTGAATATATTGAATAAAATAAATCAAATGTTAGTTACACCTAATAATGTAAAAACATTTTATAATAAAACGAATATACTTTTCCATGATGTTAAGGTGATAGACATGATATAATTCAAAGAGGTTTCTTAAATTCATGTTTAAAGTATTATTATGGACATAGATAAGGAAAATGATATTAATAATGTGGTCAAAGAAACATTTCTAACCCAATTTTTTATATGGAATCTACTAAAATTGTTTTGATAACCCTTGGGACAATAGGTATAGTGACTGAAGGGATATAAATGTATTCTTATTTTAAAACAATATTATTAACTAAAAATCTCAAATTGGACATACTTATCAAACAAATAGATAGGAGAACCAATATAAAACTTTGGATGCATATAATATTTCTCAACTAGGAGAATGATAAATTATGATTGATGAAAATATGGGGTAATTTTTATCTATAGGATTCATGTATTAGTTTTTTATAATAAAAAATAAATGATGGAGGTTGAAAAGGTCGTTAAAGGGAAAAATGGTTACCATTAATAATATTTTTATAATGTTTTATTAATAAATTTTTTTAAATGGATGATATGTTTAAATTATGGAAATGATTATGATGGTTTCAAATGAAGACTTGGAAACAATGATAATGATAATCCATGTCATGTGGTAAAAACATAAGGATAAAGACATTACCTATGTGGGTGGTGTTCACTACATGTATTGTATCCATTTTGAAAATTCAATACATTGGATGATTCTATAAAATATTTTTGGAGTGAGGCATGGAATCAGAATGATATTTTGGGGCCTATAGAGCCTCTGTATTGATATATGAAAAATAAAAAATATAATATACAAAAAATTATCAGTTTTTCTTGAAAAATGGAATACCTACCAAATTGTGACTTCAATGGGAAAATAGTGATACCCATTAAGTCTAGATCATGGGATGTACGCTAGAAATTAAATAATTTTGTATGTGTGTAAGATGATTCATTTTATTGAATTTGATGGCAATATTATGCTTTAAAATATTAATTAAATAATTTATTATTTATTAATTCTAGAAAAAATAAAATCTAACACTATTTAGTAATGGTTATGTCCAAATCATATAAGTATCCATAGAAATCTAGAGTTTTGGTGAAACATAACCATGGTGGGGGATAACTTTTGCGATGAATATAGATTAGGAATAAACGAGGGTCGGTGGAGAATAAGTGAGAGATGCATTAACTCTCATTAGGAAAATTATTTCATTATCATTTGATCTGATATTGATATAGGAATATTTATTTTGATGGTTTATTACAAATTTTTTATTATCACATTATGATGACTAAATTAATCTCAAATTAATTAACATTCAATAATTGATATTTAATATAGTTGGAGATGTGATCGAGACAAATTTTTTTACGGGTTAAAAATTTTATAAAATAATTACTGCTTTTTGTTTCATATGTATAATTAAAATAGATCAAAGATATTATATCTGAAATTTTAGAACAACAAGAAGTGAAGGATGCATGATGAATCTTCGTATCGATTGATAGAATCCAAATTTCTAGCCACCAAAATTTAGGGATTGAAAAAATTGTTTATCATTTGATTTTAGTGGTCAAAGATATAGTTTATAGAGATTATGGATATATATATAGTATACATAATGAAATTTCTAGATACACATTGAACATGGTCAATAAGACCTAATTATAAAACATGTAGTTCAAAATATCACCAAATGTGTGGTCCCCTTGGTGTAGTGGATGGGATTTCTGGTGGAGATAACTATCACACATCATGTGTGAAATCCAAAAATCGTACAACCCCAGAGGATAGAAGATCAGTATATTCCGCAGGGAGTATATAAATATGGACAATGAAATGGTTATAATAAACAAATATTGGTAATGTACACAGATATAAGTAGTGACCCGTGTACAAGTACCCAACTGACCTCTCCATGAAGTATATGACACCAACAGAATGTGTATTTTATTAACAACATCCAAAGGGAGATATTTTTTCTTTATATGAAATAAATTTTTTTTTAAAAACCAAGTGTATTATAATATATGTTTAATAACTTCAATCAATTTAGAAATGTTCTTTCTAGTAGTGATTTTCGTCTCCTAAATACTCGATATTGTTTGTAATCTCACCAATCAAGATGATGATCTTCTTAATGAGTATAATGTTTCTCATATGATTATGAAAATGGTAAGGATTATCTAAATTTTGGATTTATTTATATTTACAAATTTTACCAACATTACTGAGGAATATATCCTCTATCTTCAAAGTAGAATTTGGATCATCTATAGAACTCATATGAGAGAGGGATCCTCTCATGAATTCTGGTATTAAATAAAATTTTAAGGTCCATGGATCTTACCAAATTGTTTGAGTTAACGGTAAATGATTAATTATTGAGACTATATAAATTATGATATAGAGTGTAATTTTTCATTTGTTTGGTTACGACTGATTTTAAACTATTATATGAGTCCCTTCGATTATCAAATCAGGGTTTCCTTATTATTCCACATGTTTTTTATTTAGAGATGACTCCACCATAGATGAATTATTTAATTTGATGGATTCGTTTTTGGTATGAGTATACTCACCCATATATGATTTTATACTACCCATGTCATGTATTATGTAAATAAAAGGCCTTTTAATGGAGTACAAGGTAGTCCATGAGTGGGTAGATCTCTATTGTGAAATAAGGAACAAAAAATATTTCTAGAGATTCTTTTTTTGTATCTATATACCCTTTGATAGTAATTCAAAATGTTTTATTGTATATTTTATAATGTATATGGATCATTTTCATTAATGTATATTTTCATACTTTGATGTGGGATTAGATGTTTTGGATGCAATTTTTATATCATTTACTTCTATTCCAAATTATAGCATTATATGTAAATCGTTGTGTATGAAAATTCGCTTTAATATAAGGCCATAAATGTGTGTAATATTCCCTCCCACTACTATTACCTAGCCCCTAGACAATTTTTTGTATGAATGAGGGTCACTCTCAGTTTACTTTCAGGCACGAATGCCCTAGTGGGACATAATGTGATAGTGTGGTTCTCGAACAGAGGTTATATTAGGAACAATATTTATACATCATCTATATATTTGTACGTTGGATTGGATTATACTAAATATACACAAGGGGTGAATTTTGACTTTTCTAAAATCATTGTGAGACTGTGTTCTGTCATTTATCTTTAATCAGATATATTACTGCAGCAAAAATATGAAGTGCAGAGACACATGATGTATAGTGGTTGAGGGAACAGAAGGCCCATAGTCCACACCACCAACGCTCTACTCGACGAGCATGGCGACTTTCACTATCTGGTCCTCATTTCAACAGAACGTTAAAAAACTGAGTACAGGCGGTTGACACCTTTACAATATAATCCAAACATTGCCTTCTCCTTCACTCACAGAACCTAATCAGCTTAGTACGCGAATCTGGTTACTCAAGAATATAAAAGAAATAATTTTGTACTTTTAAAATACTTTCTAGATGTTCTTCACAATTGCAAAAACATACAATTGATAGTAGATGGATCATCACCTTCAGAAATAATGATCTTCACAAAAGAGTCATTCTGAGTCGATCATGTTGCATTAAATATAGAAATATAATTCACAACTTCAGTAGTGTCATATTCAAAGTAGATCTTCGATGTAGAATGCGTGAATCTTCTGTCATGATTCTTCTTCATTAATAAACATATATTTTTCACTCCTTTGAATCAACAGGTCTATATTTTTTATATATTTTTTTCTTCTTTTTTATGAATGATATATTTTTTAAAAAACTTCTCCTCCTTATTTTGTTCAGAAAATCTCATTTATAATAATAACGAGTACATCTCCCGTAAATTTAGATCCAAAAAATTTTCTTTTTGACTTGCAAAATTCAAACATTTGAATTTACAGAGTAGTTGTAACTTCCTTGTAGACTTGTCATAAAAAGATCCTTTTAATTCGATCCTTAAACCACTGATAAAAAGGCTTTGAATCAGTCAATGTTACGCTTAAAAATAGCTTTATATCCATCTTGAAATCAGCCTAATAATCAGTTTGCTGATGGTTGCAAGATTATATCAATTTTAAACTCTTCGATGCCAAACGTAAGGTTGAGTTATACAGTATGCACCCTTTGAACGTAACGTAGATCATAAACATAAGGTTGATGATGTAGCATTCACATGTATGATTTTCAACGTATGGTTGACCACAAACATAAGGTTCATGTCACTTTCTTCAAACGTAAGGATAATAAAAGATCCATACATTCGTAAGCTTCCAAACAAAAGAAACATGATCCATAATTTTTAAGAACCTATGGTTGTTTACAAAAGTAAGGTTGATGAACCATAATTTTGACAAACAAATGTAATGTTTATCACTGACGAATGGTTCTCCTTCCATACTTTTCTATTATCCCAAACGTTGGGTTCCTTCCAAACATAGGTTTTGTTTTCAATTTTTTCCGATAATGTATCATTTATTAGCCATACTTTTCTCTTATCTCATAAATCATAGACCACATTTCATCCTTAAACTATGTTTCACCATGTAGGGTATGAACAGTGTTTCCCGAATGTGCTAAAGCTAATCTCGAATATGAAGAGCATGAATAGTGTTTCTAGAATGCGCTAAATGTGAATACCTTAGAAATTAATTGTCTTTTTTCAAGAATCTAAAAATTTTGTCCAGAAATAAAATTTATAATGAATAATAAACTTCTACAATATTCTTAATAAATAAAATCATTAGAAAAAAATTATGGGTATTTCTGAGCATTAAAATTATCATAAATTGATAGAGCATTATTCTCAACAATCTCCCCCTTTAAATAAAAACATTATGTATTGTTGAAAACAACACTTGCTCAACAATATCCCCCTTTTTGATGATCACAAAAACCATAAAATAACCAATGAAATTAACTTACAATAATTAATTACATATAGTTTTGAATTTTAAAAAGATAAATACAATATTAGATTTAACATAAATTTCTCCCTTTAATTTATCCATTTTCCTTTCACGTCCAATAAAAATAAATAAATAAATGTTGTGTTTATCCAAAATTCTCCCCCATTTTGTGATATCAAAAAGAATGCCAAAATATGGAATATAACACAGATTAATGTAGCACTAAAGGTAAGTAAATTCTATAAGTAACTGTTTATCAATTAGTGAATCACAATTACTAGCCTAGATATACAATGATAGTAAAAAAAAAAATATAATGAAATATATTTCCATTTAAAATAAAAAATTGAGAAATACAGGAATCAATGTTTGGTATGGGGTAAGATAGCATCTATCTAATTCGAACAACTTCCTTGATTTCTGATAGATGTTACCTAAGTCTTCTCATCATTCCATCACAAATCCTAATAATAAGATCCCCATTCTATTGAGTCATATGAATGTATTCTATGAGGTTAACTCTGAAAAACTCATGTAGTCCTTCTTCCATCTCCAAAAATAATGACAAATTCTCTGTGAACTTATTTAAGACAGATTTGATTCCTCGTTCATTTGAGGTGAGTCGATAAACCAAAAATTTCTGATTGTCTAACAAGACTGAAAAAGGATCACTGTTGCATTGAAAATCCTGAAATATGTCATTCATGTTTCTCATTGCAGCTGTGATAGCCTGAATCCTTCTGATTAAATTAGGAGAAGTAAATGATCCACTAGCATCACTAGTCCTGACAGTTGTAAATTTTGTATCCATAAATAATTTGAGATCTAACAATTCTGTCTTCATAACCATTTCAGTCATTAATTTGTCAACCTCATTCAACATATCCTTGTTAAAATTTTCATATTCTTTCTTGTAAAATGTTCTATTTTTTAGCCTCCGGAATTTTAGTTGTTCCTTTTGCAATGCTCTCCTGAGAGTGGCATTCTCTTGCTCCACCCTCGGCAATTTCGTTTAAATTTCATCAACTTCCACAATTTCTGTTTCAGGGGTACTTTGTCCTTGATTTTCTTTTTCATAAATAATGGGATATACCAACAATAGGGGTAAGGATTCAACATCTTCTTTCTCCTTAGATTATCTAACCGGTTGATCCATAGATTTTTCTCTTGTGTCTTTTCAAGAATCATCCACAGAAAAATACTCTTGAAGAACTTTTTTTTTGTACTTATGAAGAATTTTAATCCTATATATCAGGAATAACTTCTTCTATTTGAATATCTTGAAGAATTTCACCATTATCGAATTGTGGACTGGCCACTTCTACTCCAGGTACTTCCTCTGGTTCAATATCATCTTCAGCTTCTGGTTCCGTTCTTTCAACTTCAATTCTTTCAGAGTCATCTTCTATAATAGTCACATATTGTTCCAGTGTCTCTCCTTCATCTCCTTCTTGAATTCTAGATTGAATTTCATGTCCTTCCCCTGGTTCTGACCTCTCAATAATATCTTCTATTGCTTTTTCAAAATTAGCTTCTCTTATAAAACTGTAAGAGTGTAAATCTCTTATTGGCAGTACTGTAGAAACAAGTTCTTCATTAACAGTTATTTTTCTTTGAGTCTGAAGGCCCTCTTGACTTCATTCTTCTTGAGATTCTTCAGTTTCAAATCATATTCTTTTTACAGCAGTTCTTACTCTCAATTTATCATGTCCCTCTTTGGAATATTTTAAATATTTCTTAGCAATATTCCTCAGCATTGATGGTCTCAGACTCATCAACTCTCTTAGTCATTTTATTTTCTGTGAGAATATCTAAAAGTTTTAAGTTTAGGGATTTAGAGGATCTAAGATTATGCTAACAAGCAGTGGTACGGTTTCGTGGGTTCAAAATGGTTTTGGTGGAAATGAAATGGCTCTGAATTCTAAAGGATACTGACTGCCTTGATTCCTTTCTTTTCATTAATCATTACATTGACTTTATATATAAATAAAATTGATTATGTGGGGTAATGAAGAGAAAAAAACTTATTCTATTTTAAAAACCAATAACTAAATTATTTTAAACATTATTAAAATAATGAAACAACATAGTAAAATAAATCATAATTTAAAATTAAATAATCCTAGCTCCCCCTTAATAAAATAAAACCTTGCATTGGGAAGTGGTTTAGTAAAAATATCTACTAAATGAATTTTAGTACTTACAAATTCCAATGATATATCATTTTTTAGAAAACGATCTCTTTAAAAATGATGTCTGATATCATTATTCTTAGTTCTAGAATGATTAATAGGATTTATTGAAATATTTATAGCACTAGTATTATCACATAAAATAGGCGTATTATTAAAATTTACTCCAAGGCCCATAAGAGTGTTTTCATCCACAACACTTGTGCACAACAACTGCCAGTAGAAACATATTCTGCCTCAGCTGTTGACAGGGAAACTGAAATTTGGTTCTTACTTGACCATGATACTATGAATTTCTTTAAAAAGTGACATGTAACCGTAGTTATATTCCTATATAATATACAACTCCCAATGTCTGCATCAGAATATGAAATAAAATTAAAATTAGATGTTTTGGGATAAAGAAGAGATTGAAAAATAGTTCCTTTTAAATATATATATATTATTTTAGTAGTAGTTAAATGTGATTATTTAAGATTTGATTGAAATATTTCACAAAGACATAATGAATACATTATATATGGCCTGCTAGCATTAAGATCTAATAAACTACCAATCATACCTTTATATAACTTTCAATCAACTGATTTTCTAGTTTAATCCAAATCATGTTTTATATTAGTACACATAGGTGTTGTAAATGTCTTGTTTTTTTCAAGTCCAAATTTCTTTAATAAATCAATAATGTATTTTCTTTGATTCAAAACATTTCCAAAATCTTTTTGATAAATTTCAAGTCCATAAACGAATTTTAATTCACCCGTCATGCTCATATAAAAATATTTTTTCATTAACATTGAAAACTCATGAGAAAGGGATATATTTGTTGACCCATAAATTACATCATCAACATAAATTTGAACAAATAAAATATTTGTATTTATAGTTTTTTTAAAAGTGTTGTATCTTCCATTCCAATAATAAAATCATTTTTCAACAGAAAAGAACTTAATCTTTCATACCGAGCTGTAGGTGCTTGTTTAAATCCATAAAGTTCTTTAGTATGTTTTAAAACAGAATCTGGTTTTTTAGAATTTTCAAAACCAGGAGGTTTCTCATCATAAACTTCCTCCATTAAATAACCATTTAGAAAGGCAGACTTAACATCAATCTGAATTAATTTAAACTTCATATGATATGCATAGGCTAAAAAAAATTTAATGACTTCTAATTTAGCTATAGGTGAAAATTTCTCATCCTAATCTATACCTTCTTCCTGATTATATCCATTTTATACAAGTCTTTCTTTATTTTTAGTTATTATTCCTTGAATATATTGCTTATTTGTAAAGACCCATTTGGTTCCTATCACTGGATAATTGTGTGGTCTTTCAACTAATTCCCAGACTCTATTTCTTTTGAACTGGTTCAATTCATCTTGCATTTCTATCATCCAGCTTTCATCATCTAAAGCTACTTCAATAGACATGGGTTATAATTGGGATAGAAAGGAAGATAATTCTACAAGATTCCCTATATTTCTTCTATTTTTATTCATGTGTCTAAGTCACATATTATAGTTTCTAAATGTTGATTCATTAGGATTCTAGACTGTCTAGGTAGTATGCTCATAGGTTCTTCAGTATCATGTTCATCTAAAATAGGCTGAATTTCATTTATATCGTTTTTCAAAATCATTTTTTAAGTTCTCAAGTCACTTGTAATCATTAGAGTCAGATTCATCCATTTGATCTGTCCTATTCTCAAGGGGATCAGATTCATCAAATTTGATATGAATTGATTCTCCAACAATACATAAATTTTTATTATAGATTATATAAGCCTTGGAGGTAGTTGATTATCCTATGAAAATGACATCATCATATTTTTATCGAACTTATGTTGATTTTCCTTGGTGTTCATGGTGTAAACCTTGCATCCAATAACATCAAAGAAATTTACTATAGGTTTTCTATTATTCCAATGTTCATATGGTGTCTTTTTCTAAAGAAATATAATTAAAACTCTATTCATTATATATAAGGTTGTGCTTATCGCTTCTGCCCAATAATATGTAGGAATACATTATTATTTTAGCATAGTCCTAGCCATTTCCTGAATAGACCTATTTCTTCTTTCAACAATTCCATTTTGTTGAGGTGTTATTAGTGCAGAGAAGGTGTGTTTAATACCCATATTTGAGCAGAAGGAATTAAATTCCCAATTCTCAAATTCCCCACCATGATCACTTCTTAATTATATTATTTTAAAACATTTTTCATTTTGAACAGTTTTACAATAACTTTCAAATAAAGTAAACGCTTCATTTTAAAATTTTAAAAAGAAAATCCATGTAATTCTAGAATATTCATCATCTAAAACATATACATATAATTTCTCCGCCAAGATTCCTACTCTTGAAGGTCCAAAAAATATATATGGATAATTTCTTGAAGTTTAGATGTAGAAATTTTGTTAAGAGATTTAATGGATGATTTGTGTTGCTTGCCAAGATGACATGAATCACAGAATCCATTACATTCAAATCCGAGACTAGGAAAATCAGAAACTAATTGTTTCTTTTATAAATTAACTTACACATATATAGTATAATGTCCAAGTCTCCAATGCCAGATCCGAGATTCATTCACATAAGCAGTTAAGCTGTTTACATGTAGTTTACATAAGGAATTTTAATCCAGGGTATACACATTTTCAGTTATAGGTGCTCTAAATTTAATCAGTTTATTTTTGAAAACAGAACAACAATTGTGAGAATAATCAACATCACAACCATCATCACATAGTTGAGAGATACTTATCATATTGTGTTTCAATCTGTGTACATAAAGTACTTGTTTGATTGAGACAGCTTCTGGATCTCCAACTGTTCCAATACCAATGATCTTTCCTTTGGAATTGTCACCAAATGTAACTAGTCCACCATCTTTTTGTGTCAATGTAGTAATGTTTGATGAGTTTCCACTCATACGCCTTGAGAATACACTGTTGATATACCATATTTCCTTTTTGTTTTTATGACCTTCTTCCTGCAAAGGCATTTACATAATTTTTTTCGGTACCCATATTCTATTTGGTCCAGGGGTGATACCTAGCAGAGTTCTGGGAATATAGACTTGCATTGATTTTCTAATTTCACATGAATCAAATGAATCATTTGGTATAAAAGCCTTCTTAATACCACTTATTTGGGGGTGTCTTAAGAAATAGTTTATAGATATATGTCCCCTTGTTCCACATTAATTAACAATTAGTCTTTTTCAACATTGAATAAAATAGTTCTTGTACAACTTGTGTTTTTAACCTTTACTTCAAATTCCAAATATTTCCTTTTTAATGAATTTTTTCACATGAATTGCATTTAAAGTATTTTCTCTTTTTGTAAAATAATGGCTGAATTTTTATAAGTTTAAACTTCATTTTTTAGTTATTTTATCTTTGATTAATAATCTGTATTGTTAGTGTTAATTGAGTCAAAAAATTTAGTTAACTACTTATATTGTTTCAGCATTGTATCTCTTTCATAAGAAAAAACATATGAATGTTATTAATGACTTATAATTAATAAAGAGAGAATCAAATTTTTCATCATGAATATTGTAGTATGCTGCACATTTTTCATTTGAGTAACTAGATTCAGAACTAGAGTCAGAAGAGTAGTAAGATTGTACCTTATATGTTTCTGCCATGAAACATATGTTAGCTTTCAGATTTACTTCTTCCTTCTATGAGTCTGATTCAGAAGTGATACTAGATTCCTCAGATACACTCCATTTAGCTTTCATTGATTTGTTTTCATGAATTTATTTTTCTTGTCCTTTTTTAGCTGATGATAGTCAGGTCTGATGTTCCCCATTTTATTTCATTCATAACATCTGACATCCTTGTCATCCATTGTGAAGGTATTTCAGAAGAACTTCTTCTTAAAATAGAATTTACTGAATTTTATGGCTTGTTGAGCCAATTCCACATCAGAATTTGATAAATCATAACTTTATGATTTCACTTTTACACTTTTCTTTATCTTTCTGTTTTTTCTTTGTGATGACACATTCAAGGCGGTTTTATCTCTCTTGGTAAACACATTATACTCATTAGCATCATCTTGCATCTCAAATTCATACATCATTAGTGATCCAATTAGTTCTCTCATGGTTAAGTCTTTGATAGGTGTCGACTGTCTGATTGTAGTAGAGATTCCATTCCATCTTGTAGGTAATACCCTCAGTACTTTTAAAGAATGATCAACTTGTTTAATAGGTTCTCCCAAAGCAGTTATGTTATTGACAATCATTGTCAATATTCCATTAATTTGAGTAATACATTCACCTTCATAAATTCTAAATGTATCAAATTTAAGCTTATTAGTAGAATATCTCATTTCCCTTATACTGTTAGTTCCTTTATAAGCAACAACAATAGTTTCCCACATCTCATATGCTATCGGGCATTGAGATACTCTATTAAATTCATCAGGTCCTAGACCAAATATAATATCATTCATTGGATTTCAGTTCATATGTTATTCTACTTCAGTAGTTTCACTCCATGTTTCAGGTTTTTTGGTTATTTCATATGGATTCAGAATCATAGAATATACTCTGTATCCAAGTTTTTTCAGATAGAAAATCATTCACGACTTCTAGCAACCATAGATTTCTCCATTGAATTATGGTTCTATAACCGTAGACATTCCCTCTCTTGTATCAGTCATCTTTCACTGTGTATAATCACTTTCAACTATTTAAGGCTTAATCAGAATGATCAACCTCTGATACCAATTGTTGGATCAGATTATTCAAAATATACACAAGACGGGGGGTGTGAATTGTGTCTTTTCAGAAATCTTCGCGAGAATGTGTACTATGCATTATCCTTAATCATATTGATTAATGTAGTGGAAATATGAAGTTCCAAGACACGTGATGTATAGTTGTTCAAGCAACAGAAGGCCCCTAGTCCACTCCACCAATGCTCTACTCCAAGAGATTGGTGAATTTCACTATCCAGTCCTCATTTCAATAGACCATTCAACAAATGAGTACAGGAAGTTGACACCTTTATAATCTAAGGCAAAACAAAGTAATTTTGTTCACTCACATAACCTACATAGCTTAGTACGAGAATCCAGTTACTCAAGAATAGAAAAGAATGTTTTTTGTACATTGAAAATACCTTCCAGATGTTCTTCACAATTGCAACAGCATGCAATTGACAGTATATGGATCATCACCTTCAGAAATAATGATCTCCACAAAAGAGTCATTCTGAGTCAATCCTATTAAAATAAATATAGAAATATAATACACAACTTTAGAAGTAGCAGATTCATTGTAGATCTTCGATGTAGAATGAGTGAATCCTCTATCGTGATTCTTCTTCTTCAATAAACAGATCTTTGTCCCTCCTTTGAATCAACATGTCTATATTTTTGATAGTATTTGTTTTTCTTCCTTTTTATGAATGATCAATTTTTTACAAAACTTCTCCTCTTTTTTGGATCTGAAAATATCGTATATAATAAACACGGGCACTTCTCTTTCAAATTTATATCCACAAAATTTTCCTTTTGACTTGTAATATTCAAGCATTTGAATTTAAAGGTTAGTCATATCTTCCTTGAAGTCTCAACATAAAAATATCTCTTTAATTCAATCCTTAATCCATTGATAAAACGACTTTGAATTAGTCAAATTTGTGCTTAAAAACAGCTTTCAATCTGGCTTGAAATCAGCCTAATAATCATCTTGCTGATCATTGCAAAATAATATTGACTTTACACTCTCTGACGCCAAATGTAAGGTTGAGTTGTACAATATTCATCCTCTGAACATAACGTAGATCATAAACGTAAGTTTTATGATGTATACTTCACACATAATATTGTCAACGAATGGTTGATAACAAAGATAAGGTTCATGTCACTTTATTCAAAGGTAAAGTTGATAAAGGATCTATACTTTTAAAAGCTTCCAAATGAAATATACTTGATCCATACATTCTAATAATGTATGGTTGTTTACAAAATTAAGGTTGATGAACCATACTTTTAAGAAAAAAACTTAATATTTAACACATATGTACAGTTCTCCTTCCATACATTTCTAATATCCCAAATGTAGAGTTCCTTCATAACGTAGGGTTCTTTTTCATACTTTTCCAAAAACGTATGGTTGATTAGCAATACTTTTCTCTTATCTCATGAATCATACACCACATTTCATCCTTACACTATATTTCTCCACATAGGGTATGAACAGTATTTCCAGAACGCGCTAAAGAAGATCCCGAAAATGTAGAGCATGAATAGTGTTTCCATAATGCATTAAATGCGAATATCTTAGAAATTAATTCTTGTTGTTCAAGAATATAATTCTTTTTTTCAGAAATAAAAATATAATGAATAATAAATACCTGCAATATTCTAAAAAAATAAAATCATTAGAAAATAATTAAGGGTATTTGCGAGCATCAAAATTATCATAAATAGATAGAGTTTTTCTCTCAACAATCTCCCCCTTTAAATGAAAACATTATGTATTGTTGAAAACAACACTTTCTCAACAGTGTACTGGTTTGGGACCTAGTGAAATGGTGTTGAATTTTTTTGATTTCAACTCTTAGGGTAGGGAAACTAGAGATACTGTCACAATAGAAATATCCAATCATCGAAATACTGATAACATACTTGTTGAGTCAGTACATTTAGGAAATGTTTGAAGGAATAAAATTCTACATACATCATATTTGTATCACCTTGTGATTTTAGTATTTATAACTCTTTAAATAATTTATTTTTTCAGTAGCATTCATTACATGCAACATCATGTTTAAATGGACCATGATATACTATTAAATTATTATTATTTGATAGTTATTACATAGCCATTAAATTGGTGTGTATGAATATGACTAATTTAATTATGAAAATTGTATAGTTATATATTTAAAACATGAAATCATAGGTTATCAATTAATTATAGATGAAAAAAATTGAGAATATAAAATGTGTTTAATTCAAAAAAAATGTTTTGTGCCGATGTGATTTATTTTTCCATTAAAATTTTTATTCAATAATTATTGGAGAAATTTTTAATGAATTGTATATATTATATATATATTAAATTGTTTAATCATTACGATTAATCCATGTTTTATGACTAAAAATGTATTTTTTTTTTCTAAAGATATGATTTATCACATTATGTTTGCTTATTCCACAAATAAATTTCATCCACTTTTATAAATTGAATTAATAAATATTGATTAACTATTTTGAATTATTATATTCAAATTTGGTAAATAGGCCCTCTTTATTTTTTTTACTATGAATAGTTGCCTTGGAACATTTTATCACCTCGGAAAAAGGTAAATGTGGTCAATAATAGTTAAAACTATGTTATAAGGCCATAATTATTCATCATAACTATCATTTTTTGAATTTAATTCTACCATTATCATATTATGATCTCAAACAATAAGTATAAGGGTCACTGTTTCCTAAAAATTACCAATATAATTATTAATGTAATGAATGTTACAAAATGTCACTCTTTTGGTTTTAAATATATATTATGTTTTCACATAGGAAAAAAACTAGTTATGTATAAATATAAATGTAAATTTTTGTGAATAATAAAATAAAATTCATTATGATAGTTTATATATATTTTTATGCGAATATTTAATTACCATAAATTTTTGTGTGACATTAGAAAAAATATTTATTTAATTAATAGAAAACTAGAAAAAAAAATTTCCAAAATATTTTTCAAAGTGAGTTATAATGTTCCACAAATTTTTCTGATAGATATGACAAATAGTTATGTATTAAATGATTATATTCAAAATAAAACATTTTATTTTTTTTCTTTTAAATAAAATTAGATTAATAGGTTCAAAATTAAAATTAATGCATAATTTAAAAAATAGTATGTTTTTAAATTATTTAAAAATAATACAAATATTGATGGAGGAAAAAATATTAATATATCATCTAAAATTTTTTATTTTTCCATTTATGATCCTATTTTTACCATATAACTTAAATTATGACCCTTTAATAGTAAAAAATATTTTACACTTGTTATTGTTAAAATTGGTTAACCATGTACGTAATAAAAAATATACAATTTAAAATTCCATATAAACCTGTCAAAATATTATTGGTCGATTTTATTTCAATGCCATAATATCATAGATTCTAATCAATATCCGTTTCGTGGATTTTTACTAGAAAATGAAAATTTAATATTTTAATATTTTATGAAATCACAAGAGTGTCCCTCCCTTCAATTATAAAAGTGAACCCCTCATTTATTTCTTTACAACACGTTGAGCCATACATCATGAACATACCATACTAAAATGAATTTTGAAATTACTTAGTCATATTCTAGATGTGTTTTTCTTCACAAAAGGCCAACCCTATGAAAATGAAGAAGATATCTAAAGGATTTAATTCAATGAATAGGTAACCACCTTCACCCGATCACTTTATTTTTACTTCTTTATCACACCTTATTAAATTGTATTTATCATAATGTTATAACTTCAATATCGAATATATAATTAAATATTATAATGAATATTTAATATCCATTATCCACCATATTCTCCACAAAATGTGTAGTGAAACTATCACCCATATGTATGTATAACATAGTTTTCCATGTAATGTCACATTTCATTTTCCACCCCCATATTTCATGTATATTTATTTTGGTGGTTTTAATGTATATATATAATGCGTATAACATAATTATACTTATATAGTTATAATATCACACTTATTTTCATACCTTTCACTCCATTAAAAATTGATATCATCGTTCGTTCATACATGTGGACTACCACATCCACGAAACAATGCAATTCATTTTTCATTTCCATTCTTTTTTCCCATCTGTCCAAAATTAAATACAGTGTTAATATTTATTTACATCCTTCCATATCCCTTAATGGTTTAATTTATTTTTCTATATCAATATTTTATGAATGTTTATATATATATATGATATAATAAATATATACATGATTATGATATATAATTATAATAAATTTTTATTTATTATGCATGACGTTTGAGTGTCGTTGAAGCAAGTGGATGTGAAGGCAAGAGATTTCTGTCTCAATTTTTTCTCAATGAGACACATGCCATATTCACCAGTTTTTTATTTATATTGTGTATATACATCCTTTTAATGACTTTTATGATAATTATTATTAATTTTATGGGGATTATTATATACCAATAAGGATATTTTTATCATGGGGTCTAAAATTAAAATTTTACCAATGAAATAAGGGTTTTATGTAAGGGGATCACTTTTTATCAATGATGTTTATGATTTTTGTTCTGATGATAAAAATACATGATCTCCATCACAAAAATCATAGTAATATTTTATCCTCTTTTTATTTATTGAGGATACAATATTTCTGTTAATATTTCTTTCTTTAAGAACAAAAGAGACTAAAAAATATTATAAAAAATTACTTTATTTCTCTCTTTGGTCAAATTGTTTTTCCTCAATATGAATTTTTCTTAAAAGTGTTTTCATAATGGGTTTTTATTATTTTATTATAATTTAAAAATATTTTTACCTGTGTTTCAAATTTTATAAACTGGTTTTAATGGAAACATGTTTTCATTTTCCACATGAGGTACTTTATGGATTTTTTCATAAGTATGAATGTAATGTCATTTAACATGTATAGCATGAATTAGATATATGTCCATCATGACCCCTCAATGATTGAAATATTATATTAATATTTTTTAGGGTGGTTTTAAAATAAAATGTTTCCAAAATATTTGTGAAATTTATTGTTTTAAAATATGTGATTTAAAATATGATAGGGTATTTTCCTCAGGAAATTTTTCGACTGATATTCTAAAGACATTTTTCTTCTAAAATGACATCCATCAATTTTAGTTCTGTTTTACTAGGGATATAATCCAATGATACTGTATTTATTCATTTTGAGGGAGGTTTATTATTATTATGATAATATTGTTATGACCCTCATTCCTTTTCCAAGTGTTATAATACTATGAAGTGATTATCTATTTATGAAGCCTGTTTATTTTCAATGGTTTATGTTATGATGAAGTTTTTATGAAAACCATTTCATTTTATTATTATTGATATTATAAATTCTTAATGATCTTATGGAATGAATATGTATGCTTTTTAGTATGTGATAGGTGGGCCCATTCTAATATATACATCCAATTAATAGGGTATGTATGGATAACTCATGAGGTAATTATTCTTTGTCTAAATCTAATTCTGTGTTCACAATTTCATAAACATACTGGGCATTCATTTCTAAATGATTTTATTTTGACGTATATTTCATTTTCATAATATTAATCATGGACTAGGGTTTCATTTTCATAATATTGTGCAAGGAACCAACATTCTTTCCCATTAGCTTATCCAAGGGCTTGATAGCTATTCCATAAAGTAATTAGTGAATCAATTTCTATTTATACATGTTTAAAAAAATATAAGATGTTATTTTTTACATATTGTTATGTATATGAAATACTCTAATGCAATATATTATTTGATTTTGTTATGATTCTTGTCTTATTAATTTCCACGAATTATTCCATGAATCAAGATTATAAAATATGATATACACAGTATGGTTATTAAAATGCTATTCTCATGTAATCATACCCTTACGCTAATGTTATTTTGAGATATCCCCTGTTTACCATTACTGAGTAGGTGAGATCACCTTTTATATGTTTGATTCCCCTAGGTTATGAAGAATGGTATAAATTATGATATTTCTAAGAAGGGTTACAGTTATGAAAAAATATGTTGGACATGATATAGATCCATTATAAACTATGAGTTTTTGTATCAATGTTTCCAAAGATAGAGAAAATTTATGGTTTTCAGGTGTTTATTTGTGAAATTTGTTGAATATTCTTTTGATAAAGTGTTAGTTTAATCATTACATTATATTTTTATTAAAAATGGGGAGACTGTTGAGAAAAATACTCTATCTATTTATGATGATTTTTCTGCCCACAAACACCCTTAATTGTTTTCTAATGATTTTACTTTAAGTATATTTCAGGAAAAAAATATTTTTTATATTATTATTTTTTGGAAGAGTATTCAAGTATTTATACAACAAGTAAAATGTGATAAAGAGTTTGGAAATCAATTTGAATTATTCAAAAAACAATATTCATATCCTACATTTGGGAGCATAGCGTAATGAAAAGAACACTATGTTAGGAAGGAACCCTACGTTTGGGTTATTGGTAAACTATGGAAGATGAACCGTACATAAGTTACAAATGTTACGTTTGTCTTTCAAAAGTATGGTTCGTCAACATTACTTTTGTGGAAAACCTTACGTTTCATTTAAAAGTATGTATCATATACCTTACGTTTGGAATCATATAAATGTACGGATAATATATCATTCGTTTGAATTTTTAAAAGAAAATATTTGATGATCAACCCTATGTTTGTATTCAACCTTACGTTTTAAGGATTGACATCAACCTTAAGTTGTGAGCCTTACGTTCAAAGAATGTGTGCTATACAGTTCAACCCTACTTTTTATATCAGATATTTAAATTACGCATTTATTAAAGAAATTGTATTTAGGCAGATTATCAGGAGAATTTCTATCAAGATTAAAAGACCGAATTTAAAGTGCGTCTTTAACAAGTTCAAATCCATTTATCTGTGATTAAAATGATCAAAATTAAAGGGGATTTTCAAGGAGAATTTCAAGGGGAGTTATGACTGTTCTGTTAATTCAAATGTTTTAATATCACAAGTAAGAAGGTGAATTTTGTGGATCCGACTTTGCAAAGAAAGTGTTTGAATTATCTGTGACTTTTTGAAATTCAATATAACAAACAATGAACAAGGTCTAGAATAAGAACATAGGAGCAGATACACTTAAGATATAAAAGATCTATTGCACAAAAACTTTGATACATAAGAGATTAACATAGATAAATCATGATCTACAGATCTTCTGATTACAAAGAGAGAAAAAGCTCTATTTGTTGAAGAAGAAGAAACACGACAAAAGATTCACCCTTTCGACATCAACGATCAATTGTAAATCTAATGCTGCTAAATTTGTTATTATATTTCTATATCCATAGCAAGTGGATCGACTCAGAATGACTCTTAAGTGATGATCATTATTTATGAAGATGAAGATCCATCTACGGTCAATTTCATGATATTGTAATTTTGATGAACAACTGGGAATGTAATTTCACTGAAACAATGTTTCTTTATATTGAGTGACCAGATTCTTGACCAAATCAGTGTATTTGGTCCTTTGTATGATCCAGAAGGATTTTTTTAGCTTTATGTTTGTAATGGTGTCAACTGTTTATACTCAGTTGTGGAATAGTCTATTGATAAGAAGACTAGATAGTGAAAATCACCAAGCTCATGGGGTAGGGAGTTGGTTGAGTAGACATGGGGTCATATCTACCTCGAACCACTATAAATCGTGTGTCCTGTGCTATTTATATTTCTACTGCTGAATCATTGATATAAATATAAAAGGAAACATCACAATCATTAGAAAAAATTGAAAATGGAACAATTCACACCCCTATTGTTCAAATCAAGAATAAATCAATCCAACAATTGGTATAAGAGGAATATCTTTATGATAAAGTATTAACAAGATAAATGTGATTAAGGATTATACACAGAGCAAGATGAATGATACAAGAGAGGTAATGTCTATGGCCAGAGCATCGTACTTCAATGGAGAACATTATGGATCCTGGAAGTCGATAATAATAATTTATCTAAAATACCTTGTATATAGAGTATATTCTATGATTTTGACTCTATTTGAAATACTAGAGAAACCTGAAACATGGAGTGAAGATTTAAAAGCTGATTATGACATGAATTTAAATGCAATGAATGCAATTATATGTGGTTCGGGACCTGATGAATTCAACAATGTATCTCAATGCCCGACAGTATATGAGATGTGGCAAACTATTTCTATTACTTAGGAAGGAACTGAAAATGTCATAAAAATGAGATATGCTACTGCTAAGCTTAAATTTGATACATTCATAATGATTGAAGGTGACATAATTACTCAAATGAATGGAATATCGAAAGAAATTTTCAACAATATAACTGCTTTGGTAGAACCAATCCAACAAGATGATCACGTTTTAAAAAGTACTGATAGTAATGCAAACTAAATGGAATGGAATCTCTGCTTCAATGAGATAGTCAGTACCTTTCAAAGACTTAACCATGAGAGATCTGATTGGATCACTTATTATGTATGAAACTAAGATTCAATATAATGAATATTAGAATAATTTTCTTATCAATAAAGATGACACTGCCTTAAAAGTTTCATCATAAAGTAAAGCATAATGATAAAGAAAATGGAAGTGTAGGTGAAATCAGAAAGTTCTGATTCATCAAATTCTGAAGTAGAACTAGCACAGCTAGCCAAAAAGTTTAGTAAATTCTACAAAAAGAACAAAGGATTTATAAAAACATTCAAAAAGAATGAAAAGGAAGTTAGATACTATGAGTACAAGAAGATGAATTATATCAGACATGACTGACCACAACTAAAGGAAGACAAGAAAAATAAATTTTTAAAAAGGAATTACTTTGGGAAAAAAGATAAGAATGTAATGAAAGATGCATGGAGTGTATCTGAAGACTCAAGCAGCTCATCAAAGTCTCATTCATAAATGGATGAATTTTATTTGAATGAAAATATGTGGTTTATGGCAGAAATAGATGAGGTACAATCCTATTACTCCACTGACTCTAATTCTGAATCAAGATATACAAATGATAAACATACATCTTACTACAATATTCTTAAAAATAAATATGATTCTTTATTTAAAAAAACACATGTCTTTAATAAATATTCATAATACTGTTTAAGGAGAAAGGGATACTCTGCTAAAACAACATCAGGAATTGCTGGAAATATATAATTTGATAAATACAAACAATAGTGATCATGAAACTAAAATTAAAACACTACAAAATGATGTATAAACATATAAAAGTGCATCTCTTATTTTTACAAAAGGAGAAAATACACTAAATGAAATTCTTGGAATGAATGTGATTAAAAAGGGATGATATGGAATAGGTAGTAAAGGTGAAAAGCCTAAATTGTACAAAAACTACTTTGTGCCTAGTATAAAAATAATAATTTGTAACTACTATGGAATAAAAATTTATATATATATGAATTGTTATTTAAGGAAACCCCAGATAAGTGTAATAAAGAAAGACTTTGTCTTAAACAATTTAAATGATTCTATTGATTTTAGAAAAACAAAGCATGTATGGATTCCCATATCATTGTTGGAAAACACAACTGGACCCAATAGAATATGGGAACCAAAATAATCTGTTTAAATGACATTGTAAGAACCAGGTCATAAGAGCAAAAATACCATATGTTATATGGACAGTGGATGCTCCAAGAATATGAGTGGAGACTCATCAAATTTCATAACACTAACTCAAAAGGACGGTGGTCTAGTCACATTTGGTTATAATACCAATGGAAAGATAATTGGCAATGGAACAGTTGGAGATCCAGAAGCTATCTGAATCAACAAAGTACACTATGTACAAGGATTGGAACACAACCTGATAAATATCTCTCAACTCTGTGATAATATTTATGCTGCTGATTTTTCTAAAAAAATTTGTTATTATTTGGAAAATAAATTTCGTAAATTTAGAGCACCTAGAACTGATAATGGGTACACAATGGATTTCAATTCATTGTGTAAACAAAAATTAAACTGGTTAACTGTTATGTTAAATGAATCCTGGATCTAGCATAGAAAACATGGACATTGTTATATATATGATTTAAATAAGTTATCTAAGAAACAACTAGTTATTGATTTTCCTAGTCTCAAGTCTGAAAGTGATAGATTATTGTGATGCATGTCAACTGGTCAAGAGGCACAAATAATACATCAAATCAGATAACAAAATTTCTACATCTAATCCTCTAAAACTTATACATATGGAATTTTTGGACCTTCAAGGGTATCAAGCTTGGCTAGTAAATTATATTTATATGTTTTAGATGATGAAAATTATAGATTGTCTTGGTTTTTCTTTCTAAAATATAAAAATGATGCTTTTACAATATTTGAATGTTTTTGCAATGTTTTTCAAAAACAAAAATGTATCAAAATAAAATAATTAGAAGTGATCATGGTGGAGAATTTGAGAATCTGGAATTCAATTCCTTTTGCTCAAATATGGGTATTAATCACACCTTCTCATCACCAAGAACACCTCAACAAAATAAAAATGTTGAAAGAATAAATAGAACAATTACAGAAATGGATAAGAAAATGTTAAATGAATACAATCTTTTTACCCATTTCATATATGAATCTATATGTACAACCTGCTATATAATGAATAGTGTTTTAATTAGACCTATTTTCAAAAAGACACCCTATGAACTCTGATATTAAAAAAATGAAAAGTAAATTACTTTAATGTTTTTGGATGCAAGGACTACACCCTAAACACCAAGGACAATCTTGGTATGTTTGGTCCAAAAATGATTATGGCATATTCTTAGGATATTCTGCTACTTCCTAGGCTCATAGGGTTTTTAATAAAAATTCAAGGATTGCTGAAGAATTAGTTCATGTGAAATTTGATGAATATGATCCCTTTGTGAAAAGTAAAGGGCAAATTGATGAATCTGACTATAATGAAAACATGAGACTTGTGAAAATGACAATTTATTTTGAAAAAGATATAAATAAAATTTATCCCAGTCCCGAAAAACATGACACTAATGGACCAATAAGTTTACTACATAGACCCTCAATAACCCTAAATAATCACCATTTATAAAATATAATAGGAGTCTTAGACATATGATTAAAAACTAGAAGGAATATAGGAAATCTTGTTGAGTTTTCTACCTTTCTATCCCAATAAGAACCCAAAACAATAATAGATTCCTTAGTTGATGAATGTTGGATGATAGAAATGAAAGAAGAACTAAACCAGTTCAAAAGAAATGATGTTGCGAACATAGTTGGAAGATCTCAAAGCTATCCAGTTATAGGAATGAATTGAGTCTTTAAAATAAGCAAGATTATCAAGGAATAATAACTAGAAATAAATAATGACTAATAGATAAAGGATATAATCAGGAATAAGGTATTGATTATGATGATAACTTTGTAGATGTAGCTATATTAGATGCCCTTAGAATACTTTTATCCTATGCATCTCATATGAATTTCAAATTATTTCAGATGGATGTTAAGTCTACCTTCTTAAATCGGTATTTAATGGAGGAAGTTTATTTTGAGCAACCTCCTAGTTTTAAAAAATCACAAAAACAAGATTTTGTTTTTAAACTTACTAGAGCTCTTTATGGACTTAAATAAGTACCTAGAGATTTGTATGAAATATTATATTCATTTCTTTTAAAAAATGATATTATTATTGGAATGGATGATTGAACACTATTTAAGAAATATATAAATTCAATTAGTTTTTTTGTATAAATTTATGTTGATGATGTACTTTTTGGTTCAAAACATTTAATTCTTTGTCTGGAGTTTTCAAATTTAATGGAAAAATAATTTTAAATAAGAATTATGGGAGAATTAAATTTCTATTTAGGACTTCATATTTTTCAAAAACATTTGGGAAATGTTTTGAATCAAAGAAAATAAATTACTGATTTACTATAGAAATTTAGTCATGAAAACAGCAAGACATATAGAACTCTTATGTTTTCTAATAATAAAACATGATTTGGATGAAACTAGAAAAACATTTGACATCAAGTTATATAGAGGTATGTTTGGTAGTTTATTATATCTTACTGCTAGCAGACCAGATATAATGTATTTAGTTTGTCTTGGTGGAAGATTTCATCAAATCATAAAGATTCCAATGTAGCTACATTGATGATGGAATCCCAGTTGTTGTAGTGGAAACCTATTAATCTAGACATACCAACTCATGCTCACCTTTATCAAATCCTTAGTCATATCCAAAAAGGAAAAATCACTAACCATATTTTTAGCCCTTTTAAATTAATATTTTTTTTTATAATGGGGATTATTTACAATGATAAAATATCAAAATGATAACAATATTCCCCATGATTAATTCCATTCTAGGATTTTTAACGTTTTTTGGGTTGAGGAAATGTCATTAGGTTAGAATGATGTGATTAATATGTTGTGTCTTTGTGGCAATCTCAACTTTATTCCCTATCCTACACTGACTGAGCTATTTATTGATAATGGATGTGCTTTTATTGATGATTGTTTCAGTAAAATAACAATCTAGTATGGGGTTCTTATATCTCTCATAGACACGACGGTTATATATGATGCATACACTCCAAAACAATTATATCTATTTTTCTATATTTAGATGGGTTCCCCTCTTCTCTTAGGTGGAGATAGAGGAGAAAGAGTTCAAAGACTTATTGACCACTGTTCACTTGTGATTCCATGAGAATACAAAAATACTAAGATTATTCTTCTACCTATCTATAAATATATTTTCATACCTTACAAAAAATCCCGAGCTTGGGTCCATGCTTAATCGAGTGGTATTTTTAACTTACTAATCATGCGGATGGAGAGGCCCTACACTTCCCCAATCCACTTATATGTTGTATATGTGTACGTGATTTTGGATTAGTGGAATCATCCATGGATGTTATCTCATAGTAGTGATGAAATTATCATTAATAAGGAAGGGTTTATTAACGAGGGAAACCCATCGATTCATGTGACAAATGATGTACTGGTCGGGGGAGAAAATGGTGACACTTCTTCCCTTGCTTCATCATAGCCCTGGAATATTCCTCATTCAACATATTTCATACCGAAAAGAAAAATTTCAAAGATAATACAAACCATGGTCATGGATATTCCATTAGAGAATATCCATGTCCAAGAAAAATGTATTCACAAACTCTTTTATGATTTAGGGGACTGTGGCTTCGATTCTGAGAAATTGTATGATATCGTGCTATAGATTGTCCAGAATAAGAAATAACTAATCCAAAATTAGGGTAATGACATGGTTTTGATGAAAGGAATATTTTTTTTTGAATTAATGATAAAATATTTAAATGTTCTAGAGTAGATACATCGTAATGTCTCTCTATTGTGCTCACGGATGGATGAATAGATTGGACAGGTAATAGAAAAAGAAGAGATCATAGCTCACTCAAACCATCATATTTTAATTTCAACATCCTTATTAGTGAATATTGAGAAAAGTGATAAATTATTATGAACTTTTATTGAGACTGTCCATCCTAAGGAATCAGCTAATGAAATTAAGTAGACAACACTTCAGCGATCGATTGACACCTATCTCCATACTCAAGTTAATTTAGTCACATAGATTAATATATTTTATCTAGATCTATAAATGAATGGGTTTCAAATTTTCTTGAACCGTAGAGGGACTATAGAATGTGGAGGTTCCTTTCTTCACATATAGATTATTATTGAATAAATATTATTTACATTAGAACTCATTCATCGGTTTTATTTCATTAATGACGTGCATGGAATTTGATTTACTTGATATAAATGGTTTATCAATGATTATTATCTCTTTTTATAATATTAAGTAAACTGAAATTCTTGAATTTTAAGGAATGAATCATAACAGAATTTCTATAAATAATTTCCATAAATAATTAATGGCACATTCATCCTTAGTCACGTATATATTTGGTTCATTCACGGATCACTTGATTTGACAGTATAATTTGGAAAAATATACATCCTAGATAAAGAGTGCTCTAATTTATTCAAATTTTATTGATCATAGTATGCATATAATTATTTTTATATGAGAAAATAATGATACCTATAATCATTTAATCATTTTTCATATTTCCATATCTTTTCCCTAAGCTTCATATGAGAAAATATTAGTGGATGGGGACATGGATTTTAATTATTCCTCCCTTTATTGTTCTTTATCCTGAAATGTTTTGCCCCAATTATATTTCATAAATAATAAATTTTTCCTATATCACACAAATTTAACTAAAAGCAAATTTAGATTCTACTATTTAACAACACATTTGGGTTTTCAAACTGGCGAGAACTCTATCTTAATCAATTCGATAATTTATTGTCCTGAAAACTAGACCATTTTTGTGTTGATGTTTGGGATATTTTAGCTCAGGATCATTTGTGGATGTAAGGTATGGTTATTTACAGATGTCATTGGAGTCTTAAATATTTATGGAAATTATAAATAACATGTGTTCATGAAGGGTTCACATATCCTAAATTCTACATTGATATTATGAATAAAAATTGTTCATGAAGGGTTCTGGAACCCTTCATTTTACTAGGGATCAATATTTGTGATGAGTTGTGACACCCTACATCCATAATGAGATTGGGTTTTATGTATAGTGAAACATTTGGGATTTTGAGTCCACTTCGATAGTTGGAATATGGATTGTGTAAGTGATAACCCAACTGTTGGAACCAATGAATATATAATAGGGAAGACATTCCTGGTATTTTCACAAGACACCCTAAGCTAATGAGTTTCATCATGATAATTCTTGGGCTGACGAAGATTGGATATTCTTTTCTAAAAGGAGTAAATTCCAATATTTGGTGGGTGGAAGGCCCTTATATATTATCCCATTGGTCTTATGGAAATTTTCATGCAAAGGGTTCCCTACTATTTTTGAAGTTCAATGATTGATTTGTGAAAACGAAAATGCCTCGATGAGGAACTGGGGTATGGAGAAATCATCTATCAAATATTGGTTCTAGACCCTTATGGATGTTTAATTATTTTATTGGGATGCTAGATCCATATTCCATGTTGTTACATGTCACATCATGTATGTCATCAAAACATTTTAAAATGGAATAAAACATTATTTATATGAGAAAGGGTACAATACATGGTGACATAACTTCAACTGTGTCGACTCGACATGAATAGTTCAGTTATGGGGATTGTTGATCATGGTCCAAGAATATCTGAGTTAACATGTGGTGGAAACTGAGAGGTAGAATTGAACCATTAATAATGACGGAAGACCATATTCCACATAGTCAAGACAATAATTCGTATATTTATATTGGGGGCTCTCCTCTAGGACCAAACATCCTCTTGAAAAAATCTACTTTAATAGGTTTCAATTATTTAGAGAAATCACGAAGGGTAATTTTGGATTAACTATTTCATGTTAAGAGTTTTCCACAAGGAAGAACAAAGAGCCTAGAAGTCCATGGTCTTTAGGCATCAAATAGATGATTTCTTACTCATGGAATATTTATGTGCCACCTAAGACATCAAATTCAATAATGTGGTTTATGAAAAATGTAATATTCAAGATTTTTTTGAGCACTTGATATGTTTTTTCATCGATGAAACAATACATTATCACATCAAGGATATATGATAAATCATTATTATCGGTTTTTCATAGGACAAGTGGTCCTGTGTGCATACCCCTCTTTAATAGAGCCTTGATATGAACCTCATGATATCTATATCATGTTTATTTATACTCAATGTTTTTCTAATCTAACGAGATTAAAAGAATAAATATTAGAGATAATAATTCTAACCAGGCCACACTTTGAGGGTTTTTAAATTGAGATGTTTTATTTCTTTTTTCCCTAGAGTTTGTGGTCATTTGATCAATACAATCAAAGGATATATTTTATTTTCTTACATCTTTGACCAATGTGAATTTAGTTTAAGTTCATGATTCTCATTGACATAATATAAGGTGTATGATTCATAATAGCATAATTAGAATACCCATGGTCAAGATTACTCTAGAATCCTTTTGAGAAGGAGGATAATGTTTTTAAAATCATGGCACTGGGTCTTGGGTCACTTTTAAGGGAATGAGAAAATCATTGTAAAAATTATCATGAATCACCCATAGATGACAAGACCCATTGCAATGATTTGAGGTCTCACGAGGATTAAAAGGCCCATATTTCTAGGTAAATATTCCTATTTTTTATAGTTCTATTTTACTTATGTTGATCTACATGTATCATGGTCAAATTGAGGGATAATTTATCCAATATAGTGATTGTGAAAAGATTGAGGCAACCCAAGGAACTAATGACATGATGTGTGAATTATAGGTTGAGGTAATTAATAGATTATATAATCACCATATACTATGGTTGATGACGGGTAGGATCTTTTGGTCTTTTTATAAGGAATGTTTTTGTGTGATCATCTTCGCATTTTATGTGGGGATTTATTTTTCATATAGTATAATGTCATGTGATATGGGAATTTTCCTTGTAGTTTATCATTATGGGGTAGTGATGTGGTAGTTAACATGAAAATTAGATATATATCCACAAGGAGAAATTACATTGTTTGGGTGAATTTAGAAGTGGGAAACAAATTTTATCCATGAATATTCATATTGATGGGTAGATATAAGAAAGAGCCCTTCTCACATTGATTTATTTCATATGAAAGTAGGATGGGCATAATAATGGATCATATATAGGCAGAGTGAGCCAGTATGAGTTAAACCTCATTATATAGAGGATACATTTTATTGATTGGTCTTACCTAGGACTCCATGTACATATTATTATGGATAGAATCATTCCATAATCAACTGCTTTAAGGAGACCTCTCTGCATAGACCAGACTCATATGCAGTGGAGAGGATCATTCTATCTTCTTCCCTTTGTGAGTTCTAATAATATGGTTAGGTAAATGGTCCCATACATATATTAGTCATGTATGTAGGTATAGATACTTTATTACATATTTCTGGTAAGAAGATGATTTTTTTCCTAACATAGATTCATGGACAGGATGGCCTACTCTATGAAATTTTTGATCATGAAGGATAGACAATATGAGAAGAAGTATAATATTATGAAACTAGGATGTTGTTACCTATACAAGACACATCACTATAATTTCATCTAGATTATATTTTCTAGATCCATAATTCCACATGTTCAATCCATTGTTTGAGAAATAAAAAATAACTGGCTAGTCGATTAAGATGAAGAAGTGTATGTGGTGAAAAAAATGTGGGGTTTTCGAAATTTATTATGAATTATGACCTCTACAATGATCTAATTGTCATGAAGGGTCATTATTGGGAGTAATTATAATACATGGTTGTGTCTAAAATTGAGGACCCATGTGTCAATACATATCTTGTGATAGAAGGAATCATGCCATCAATAGTTCTCATGTTGTTACCAACATTGGTCTGGTGTATGCAATGCGGGTGCATTTTATTATTTATATTGTGACTAGACCTAGGATTTGAGATAAGGGATTATGTATATATAATGTGGTGGAATAATTCAATAGATATGTTTTTATTGAAAATAAATATCTCTATAGAGGTTGGATTATATATAGATGGGATAATTCTTTCTATTTATGTTGTAGATAGAGATAGGATTTGAGATTTGGGCAGCAATATTTTTCATATGGTGGCATGAATCAAGATAGAAGTAGTTATTTAATATAAAACTCTCCAAAAATTTCTTTTCCATACATATATTGGAGAACTTGTTTCATATATGTTGTATATGGAGCCATGGTTTGATATTTGTGCATCAATCTGTATTCTGTGATGGAAAGAATCAAGACGCGCTTAATTTTTAAATAGAAAACTCTCTACACAGGACTGAACAATAAACATAGTGGGAATTTTTTCATTTATACTGTGTGTGACCCTTGAACATTAAAACTATGAATCACTATGTATCTTGTGATGGAAGTAATTATGTTACATGTATCTCTTGAACAGAAGACAATTGATGTATGTCTAACCCATACCCAGAGGTGGTAATTTTTTCATTATGTTACAGATAGTCCTATGTTTTTAGATTTGGGTTTCATTACATAACATTTAATGAAATGAATCATGGAACATGTGGTTATTGAATGAAAATGTATCTACATAGGTCTGACCTATATGAAAGGGGCATTATTTTCATTTATGTTGCAATTGGGCCCAAGTTTTTAGATATAGGCATCACTATATTTCCTATAATAGAAGGAATATAACTCCATGAATTTATTGAATTGAATACCTCTATTCAGGTTTGTTCATATGTGGATGAATTAATTTTTTCATTTATATTGTGTTTGAACCTATTATTTCAGATATGGGAATCACAATATATAATGTGATAGTATGAATCAAGACACAAAATGTTCTTGAATGAGAAAATCTCAATGTCAATCTCACCCATATGCAGAGGGGGTCATTTTCTCCATTTATGTTGTTACATGAAAAAGGTTTTAGATTTGTTCATCACTACATGTCATTCTATGGAATGAATCATTCTACACATTTATCTTAAATTAAAGACTCACTATTCAGGTTTGACCCAAACCCAGATATAGGAATTTTTTTCATTCATTTTATAACTAGACCCATTTTTTAGATATAGATATCACTATATATAAGACGGTAAGAGGAATACAGAAATATGTGGTTATTTAATGGAAATGTCTCTACATAGTTCGGACCCATAAATATATGGGGGCCCTTTTTTTATTTATATTGCAGCTCCACCAAGGATTTGAGATTTAATTGTGACTATATATCATGTAATGGAAGGAATAAATGTAATCATAGTTCTTAAATTTGTATATTCTCTATATGGGATGGAATTACATGTTTGGAGGATAATTACTCATTTTTCATTCATAGAAATCTAGATCATTTGCAGTGAACATTCCATGAAGTAAAATTCTACCTATAGTTCAACATCACACATTAAAATAGTCTTCCATTCAGAATAACATTATGTAGTAATGATGAAATATGTTTTAATGTTTAATTTATTAATTTTAGGAATTTGGAATTTTTATAGCTTATATTCTTTATTCATGAATTTCTTCTATTTAGTTTATTCTCATGTGGTATGACTGATTGACTCTTGAAATAATTTAAGAAAAGTACTTATTGAGAATCATTTCAAGGGTGTGTGTGTAATATGTTCCATTTACATTAGATCCAATGAGTATATTGCATAAAATTTATCTTATGTATGATGTATGACCCATCCCACAGGTATTCTAGCTATGTATGATTCTTTCATAGTATCATTGTGGTTTTGATGGCCAAAACCAGTCATAGTTTTTGGAATTAGTGGAGATGAACCTTTTTTTATACCACTAAAATCTGATTTTGAGGAACCTCAATGTTATCCAGTTTATGAAACAATTTCTCATTGAGCATCTCCAACTCATTCTGAAACTTTTTTTATTTATTATCATCACAATGTTGTCCACATATAACTATTCAGATCAAGGGAAACTAGAAATCTATTGGAAACACTACTTCAAAAAATAAACAAATGAATATGGTGTCTCTTTTGTGGAAATCAATGTGGTAGTACAATAGGTAAGTATATAATGAAGGGGTTTTTTTTTTCCATGACTTATTTTCCATTTACACATTTTTTTGGATAATATTTTATAGAGTCTGAATGAAATCTTCAATTTGTTCACTTTCCATTGTGTGATAATGGGAAGAATGGTTGGATTTAATTTTGTACTCAGGGGTTAATTTCTTCAAATTGGTTGAATGAAAGTTGGCACTATTTTTTATCAATTTTTGTAAGGGAAACCGAATATGGTGATGATATAATATTTCAAGAGGTTCATTATGTTAATCATAAAAACATCCTTGATGATTATTTCCATATTCCATCTAGAAAATAATTTTTTAGTTGGATGTACGTACATAAAATACATTACTATGGAGGGGTGAGGGAGATGGCCCAGAACATCCATTCTGTATAGAAAAAATGGCCTGGAATATTTAGATCTATGAAGTAATGCCGGGGTTTAATGGAATAATATTATGTGAATCAATAATTAATTGCATTTCCTAATGAATTCGAAAAAGTCATGTATCATTTTTTTCCTATAAGAACCTATCATCCTAATTTTGAGGGAGAGTTTAGTCCCAACCTGAAAAGCATCAATGGATCCTTCATGGACCTCTTCCATGGTATCCAGAATCACCCCTACTGTTATGAAGTTGAGGAGGGTTTCATAAAATCCTCATTTTTATAGGTCTGTTTAATTTTTCTTCCTGTCCTGAAGGGAAATGGTCACTGCTCATAATTGAGTGCATTCATTTTCAGCTAAACCTAATGCGAGAGTCCCATTTTGGGGTTAATCAAATATGTGATCCATCAATGTAGGGGTGGATATGGGTTAATCATGATATGGGGTAATGTTGAACTAATTAATTTCAAATATATCATAAACTATGACTGATTATGACATTCTTTAGAGTTTGAGGCAGAAAATCACACCATCCTGGTCGTATTTGGATATGATTATGGCTATATTAGCCCCTGCATAAGCACAATAATATTGTGATCGATGTATGTAACACACTATTGGTACAAAATAAATTCTTCAATAAATCATATAACATAACTAATGATAGGGGCCAATTCGTATTCTTTATGGCACACACATTGTTCATTTTTTTCAATAGTTCTGAATCCCCATTGATGTTTGGGTAATCATTCTTTATATGAAAGGATTGTTTGAACCTAGGAAGGAGTGATTGATATTCTCCCTCATTATTAGTGCATCCATAGGTCAGTGGTAAAGAATAGAGAGATTTTATCCCATTAAATTAAATAAAATCCATAAACTAACTATATTTATATTCGAGTTTTCCACCCTCTTACGAAAAGGACTTCAGAATGCATAATCAAAATACATCTCACACACTCTGGGAGTGTCATGGGAATACAAAACAACTTAATTTTGATGTATAGTGACAATTGGTGTTATTTATGGGGTGGGATGTGGCATAATGAAATCATCTAGGACCTACTATCTAACAACCATCTATGACATCAATTGGATGACATATTGTTTTAAAATAACTACCATCTGGACAAATACCCTATCTACATAGGGTGTCCAAGTATGCACCTGAGTAGGTAAATACGGGAGAACATGTGGACTTCATGTACTATTCAATATTCTCAAAAGATTTTTTGAATTCCTTATCACAATATTAGGTGACTCCCTTCTTTATTAATTTGGAGATGGGGGTGATTTTCTATCCATATTATCTTTGAAATGTAAAATGTTAGCATGTTTCCCTTAAATCACCCTTAGTTCGTTAAAATTACAAGGGGTAAAATTTCATTTCATTCACTATTATTTTTCAGGTTGTACTTGATGAAATTATATTGTACCACATATTAAAGGCCTTTCTGGGATGTTACTCAAAATTCACACGTCAGGGGATTCATATTCAAACTGTGCAACTACAAAATGAGAAGGATTGTTTGAAGATACATGAGGTTAACCCATGAGTGTAATGATTTGAATACAATGTAATATAAATAAAATTCTTATATTACTCCAAATAAGAGACTAAAGGTATAATACATGGAATAGTGGTATGTAGCTCCATCATTCCTTAATTCAAACGGAATTGCCTGACCAAAAAAGATACAATGAGTTCCTCGAAAGGAAACAAATTACCCCTCTTCCCGGGCCATCATTATCTAGTTATACTCTGGATACCCATCCATGATGGAAAGGGTTTATAGGTAATTAGATTCATCAATCAAGAGTTATATTATCGAAAATGGAAAAAAAATCATGTAGTGTCAATTATGGTACCTGAATTATATACAGACCCTGATCTACCTATTATTTTTCATTATGGAGAGGATGTTGGGAGGAAATTTTGGGAACCTCATCCCTTGGTAAATAATTTACAGAAATAAAATTCATCTTCTAATTCTACATTATAATCATGAGAAGGGTGCATCTTCTTGGGTACCTTATTGAAATTGTAATTTTTATCATGTAAGTCATGTTGTGACATAGAGACATCTCAGTAAATCTTTGGAATTTTTATATGATTCATAGAAAACATGTATCATTATTTATTTATAAAGTCAATATAAATATAATAGTTCATGATAGACATGTAGTAACTAATCAACAATGGATGTGAATATTTTAATATTCCCAAATTCAAATACATGAGAACATCGATGGTGGGGGAGACTCTTTAATCAAATACATGAGGGGTGATCCTATGTTTATCCTCTTCATCATCCACCTTCGAGTACATGGATCATTTTCAAAAATAGTGGGTAACCAATGGGAATATTTATCACTTTCAAGGTATTATAGGTTATGGTAAGAGACATTTTCATCCTAGGAAGTCCAAGTCATTGTAGAGATACTTTAGGGATTCCTGTTTTCTTGTATGCTACCACTAAGGGATAGATGATAGTTTACATCATGAGTCACATAGAATGCTTTATGGGAATCATAAATTTTTTTATGCGATGATTGAATTATCAGATATTGATAGTGAATATTCCTGATCCCCTTATAATTAATCCCCTTCAGCTGATGCAACTTCCATCACACATATATGAGCCAATGTTAATTATGTTATAAATTCCCTCACCCCTAAGGGATATAGTTGGATTTTAGCCACTTTAGATATTTTTGGGATCCTCTTAGTGATTAATGACTTATAGGGTGGAGGTGGTTGTAAAAATCCCCCCATCCCTCTGGAGTGGGTTCTCTCCTAGAAAACAGTTATAGAATCTTCTACTACTATTTACATGATTTGGTGCAATTGTGATTATGTAAGAGATGGGTGAAATAGGTTCCACTTATTGGAGTCATCTTCTATAGGAAGCTGTCAGGTAGTACATAACATTAGCTTTCGAGTCTAAAATGTGTTCCTATTTTTTAGATGTACCCAAATAGAGATTAATTTTGTAGACATCTCCATTAATTCATAACATCTCTATATCTTTAATGCAGGGTTTTACAAAACAACCATCCAAAATGTTACTTGGTCCCATGATTTATCCTATTTTTGGGACATTATAGGATACTATATATAGGTGTTTTCTTTATACATAGACATTCTAATGCCCAATTCTCCATATTGTCCCCATCATTGGATACAGACGTTTGAAGAGGTTTTGGAGATCAGTTTCTGAAGATTTGTGGTCAAATGGTGGGAATTTTTCAATATATTTTAATTATTATTTTCTAGTTTTTCTTCCTTGTCCATGAAGCAAGTAGATAGGTCCATATTACAATAGACTATGTGTTTGGTCTGATGGTGACCCTCATATTATTTATAAGGGATCTGTCTCGACATTAACTCTCAATGAGTCTTCGAAATGATATAGTGTATGTAAGGAATGACCTCCTTCTCTCTCTCATTTAGGATCTCAATTTTTGAAGCTAAAATGGAATATATCAAGGATAGGAGGATTATTCCAACTGACTCTCTCAACACATTCATGTTTCCCTATTATTTATTTTATATTTATGGCTCCACCCAGTTAGACCACATATGTTTCCTCTCTAGGTCGTCTTTTGACTATAGTGAAGTGTTGTTGATAGTTGACGGGAACAAAATATTTCTTACCCTAATGTTTGAGTAATCCTTATATATTAATGTGTCTAGCATTGAGCACCTCTCTCTATAGTGGTTTTTGGTAAATGGGGGATTTATTTCTCTACGATATATATCATCTTGGGGAGTTTAAACAATGAAGATGTTACGTGTAGTGTCCATGTGCTCTATATATGAATTATTATAAGGGCAACTATCATAGTAGGGATCAATTTCCATGTCAATTAAGGTGTTGACATAGCCTTGAGCTTCTGTGGATATTTTATTGTACATGCTCAACGAAGCTAGCATTTGGATGATTGGGGAAATGAGCCTCATTCTATGCCAAGACCGAAATATATTGGCCTAACATTTCGGGTTGAGTAATGATATGATCCTTCTACAAGATGGTTATTGAAAGAAGTTTACATCTATCTAGTGTTGTGGGGATTTGAGCCCACTATTAAGAAGATGCTATAGTATACTGGTGATCTTTAGCATTATTAGTAAGAATATGTGCCTTATTGTGGGTGTTTTTTAGAATATGCTGGTTAATCCAAAATTAAATTACTTTATGATAATGATTCAAATAATCATTACTTGTTAGAATATACTGAGTGAAATCCATAATGGGAGGAGTATAAGACTTTTCTTATATATATTATGAAGGATTTTGGTGCAGCTATTCATCGATGAATGTAAGGATAAGATCTTGGATTCCATGATATGCTGGAATATTCCATATAGGTTCATTGTAATGGATATGATCATGGACTTATGAATTTTTTGTATGGATGTAGTGGGTTTTGATTGGAATATGCACCTGTCTTGATGCATGTTCCAATGAAAGTTGCTGAGCCCCTGTCAAAACAAGGATATAATCCCAATCTCGTGCCATAGGAGTATTTCATCATTCTTTTTCGATATAAATTTGAAACTATCCAATGGCATGTTCTAAACTATGAATGTGAGCCCCAATTGGAATGAGGATATGAGCTCTTTCTTATTCATCTTCCTTTAAGGGAAGCTATTAATAATCCCCATAGATTGGAGGAATAATGTGTGATATCCCTAAAGTAGCCACCAATTTATTATAATCATGAGGATATATTGATCTAGATATCAGGATAAGAATATGTGCCTATATATATTGTTGTAATATACCTGTGGATCTCTTCATCTATTTCATGAATGTAGTTACACTTTAGAAAAGTGTTTTTAGGAATATATACCTATAAATTATCAGTCACCATGATAAAATATAAGATTTATCTAATTTTATTAGTGATATAAGTCCACTCCTATCTTCATTTTTTTAATTAGAATATACTAATGGGATTTTTCTGCTGGAAAAAGGATATATGCCTCCCTCATTCTTGGTTTAATAATATACATAATGACTTTATATGAGTAAGTAGAGATATGTACCTCCCTAGTGGATACCACCAGAATGTACTAATGGATTCATCAGATGAAATGTGGATATTAGGTCACTCATGTTTATCTAAAACATTACATTCCCTAAAATTCTTCCTTGTTACTTATGAATGAGTTTCATGGGTTCCAATGTACTGGGTGGTTCCCTCAATGGGAAATTAAGGGGAACTACATGTATGAGGCTGGTGGAAGGGTTTGGTTGGAGGCCTCCTAATAAGTTCCTAATATTGAATGTAGTAATAGTTGACTCCTTGATCCATATTCCTATTTTATAGAGAGTACTATTTATTACTCTCAATGTATAAGTTTTCAAAGACATTGGTGGTGGTTATGGATGCCACTAGTTTCATTGTAGCATTCAATTAATAATAAGTACTTACAATCTTCAACATGAGGAGACCTCTGCATTCATCCTATATGGTTGGGATCATTCTATGTAGATTATATATATGGACCATTAAATTTTCCACTCGATGCTAATTGTGTTGTGTGGGTGAGGTTATTTTGTTACATACAGAGGTTACTTCCATAATGGAGGCTCTGAAAAATTATCTTGATGATGAAATGATATTGGGTAATAATTTCTATGAGAGTTGTTATATATTCGTGAATACAATATGTAAAAAAATTAGAGATCAGTTTATTATCAAAAGTTTAAAACATACTCAATCAGTTATTCATATTAAAATAATTTTCCTTTCATCTTCCCAGATCATGGATTTTTCTCATGTAGAATTTTCATGGTTAGAATGGACTTATTTCAAGGGAACCCTAATTATGTTTTTTTATTAATGGATATTATATAATTTATACCACTTTTGATTTCATAGGGGTTGAAAAAAATGTCTCCATTCATGGTCTACCAATCTTTTTTTTAATTCAAATATTTCACATTGGGATTTCCATTTTTTTCCAAAAAGTGTCAATGGTTTATTTTGATGCATATTTTTGGTTTATTGAGTGTGGTTTCACTATCATTTTTATCTTTTTTAACATTTATATCTTTTATGAAAGCTCCGAATGATTTCTACTTCCCTGGCAAGGCGTGAACCTGATTTCCAACAGGAGCCTGTCAATTGGGGTTTCAAAACAAATGTCACTTAGAAAATCTCATTGGTCGATGTAATGTGAGTTTGTTCTCATGGAATCCTTCATGGGGGAATTATTTCATATTTTTGGACTCTCATATATAATTAAAATATGTTCATAAATCTGTTCTGAACCATGATATATGACTAGATACTCAAATAAAATCACCGGGTGTTTAATCCTTTTGAGTGTTAAGGGGGTAAAATTGATTAGACCATCTGTTTGTATTCTAATATCTCCTTCCATTTCAAATTATTTCATAGAAATAAGTAGCTGCCTATAATTTGAATCCATATAACATGGAATTCTAGAGTTTACTAACATCCATGAAGGATATTGGTGTTTCTATGATGGTATTGATCCTTTATAAGGCATCTGAAGTATCTTATTTATTACATGAATCAAAAACAATGTAGTTCATTTAAGTCTATTCCATGAATTGTAATTTTATAAAGAATGGAATATATATGAGGTCACTTAGGCATGAAGTATAGATCTTGATATTTAGGTAGGAATTGTACATATACAAGGAATTAGAGTCATCGTAGTTCAATCATTACTCAAAAATCTATGGGGTGGTGATAGATAATTAATTCTTCTGTGGGTTACATCCTATGGGTTTTCCAATAGGGGAATGAATTCTAGATTTTGCACTAAGGTTTATTCCCTAGTATTTCAGAAATAATATCATTTTACTGGTGGGGGATTACAAATTGGTGTTTCCTAGACAGGGGAAATTTATGATTCATGTGATATAATCATTTCAAATCCGAAATCACATGTGAGTCACGCTTAGTGTGAGAAGAATGATAGAATGTAACATGGATCACCTCATATGGAAATGGGAAACATGAACTAGGGAGACCCTAATTGGGTGATTTATATAGATCTCATACCTCATGAAGGATTCAACATTCTATTCTTATAGTATGAATCAGATTCGTCAATCTTATATATGATTTATTTTCATTTGTGCCTATCAAACATGGTTATCATGTCCTAGGGTATCTTCCTAAAATGATTGAAATGTAGAGTGGTCTATTCCTAACATGTATGAAATGTGTATGGTGTCTACTAGACATGTTGGGTTTGCCTACCTAAAATGTATGAGGATTCCTGATGGAAATTTATGAGGCATCTCACAAGTGATCTAGATGAATTTTCCATGGGACACTACATGAAGAGGATAGAATTTATAATATTCTTCATATCATTAATGCATAGATAAGATATGGTTTCAATATTATCAAATGAAATTTTATTGGTAGTATTCACATCATCGATGAATACACATCTAAGGGTATTGTATGATCTGGGATGACATGTCAATGTGCTGCTATATGATCTAGCTTCTATATCTAGACGAATTCACATGAATCTAAAGATATGAATGGAGGACTTCACATGACATGGATAAAAAATTTTGAGGGCTTTACATGAAAAGGATAAATTGTCTAGAATACATCGCCTGACTTGGATGACATATTCGAGTGTTGTGGAATGATCTAGATAGTTCATGTGAAGAATGTGATGCCTTCATGTGAAAATCATGTGTTTATTTTCCTGTACAGTTTCCTTACTCATTAGCCTTTTGTTGGATGACTTCATCAATGATTTTCATTCATTGGAATCTTTAGACCTTGTCTGACCAATCTGATATATTGAAAATCCTCTACATTATCTTTTCGATTCACTAAAAGTTATTCATGTGATAAATAGTGTGATCTTGTGAAGCATATATACATGTCATGTCATCCCATATGTTTCTCACCAGGTTTCCCTTGTGTAAGACCCTTGTGATTATGTGTATTTATTCTATATAAAGTCCAGTTTATCCTCTATGACATCATGTGTATTTTTCTGGACAAGGGGGGGAATTTATATGCCACCACACTCTAATTCAAGGCCTCCTTATGCGACACATATATCATAGATACAGGCTTGAGTCAGTATATTATCATGCATTTCACATGAACCATCATTAAGTAATCCATGTTGTCCTATATAATTCAAATGATAAATAGAGACGGTAATATCATTACCTAATCACCAAATTTATTAGACCTGTGACATGTCAATGGGATTTTCCATAATCAATTTGACATATCAAGAGACTTGTGTAATATCGTACCGACATGTATGAGGGTCTTCAAAAAATCAGGATACCAATCGAAGATTCTTGTGTTTGATAAACAGATAATTGTTTGTGTTATTTTACATTATCAAAATATCTTGTCATGTGAATTTTGGGAAATCAATCTAGCATATCAAAGGTCCACGATGATATAAATATGGAATTTCAATGGTCTTTTGTGTGATCAATGATCTAATCACACGAGGTGCATAACCCCCTTTGTATCATAATATGTGTAACTATTCCGGGCATGATCATATTTAATTTCATAGATTTTATTAATTATATTACAATAATTTTTCATTTTTTCCTTTTTTTCCATCAAGGCTTCTGATGATCAATAATGGATCTCACGACAACATGTGAACATTTTCGTGGATATTCAGGCTTCATATTTGTGGCACATAATGTGATCAATTCTAGGTCTCACAATGATGAATTATCATTACCATGGATAGTCACTCCACATTTCTATTATCTGTTTCATAATCATTTATTGATCTCTTGATGATGTACGATCATTTTGATGGATAATATCTCCACTTTTATGTGGTGAATCAAGATATGAATTCTAGATATCAAGGTGGTTTGTATGTAATGTAACAGATAGTCACTCCCCTTTTCTATGGGTATAGATGTGTGTTTCATCATTGAATCGATGTATCTGATTCCCTTTTCATGATGGAGATGACATAACTAATGGTATTTACATGACCTACATGACATGAAATTAGTTATCTCACATGATCATTGAATTGATCAAATAATTAATATGAATAATTTAAGTAAAAATATAAATAACATAAATTTAAAGAAGCTTAGATATTTTTTATATTTAATTTTGTTAAAGTATTTGGGTGATTTTCAGGTGTCTATCAGTTGAAGCACTTTCTGATATGAGGAACTCATCTGGCATGCTTTTTATAACCACTAAACATAGTCTGCAAGCCTTCACAAAACCATGATTTCATGTCAGAGGGGATATACATGATATATAAGAGATCACACGAAGTAAATGAATCATTCATTTAATGCTTCCAGTTTTAAGAGATCATGTGACTTCCTGGGGATCAAGTGATCCACATAACCTTGTTTCATGATCTCCATGTAGTCGTGCTACTCCTCCCTTCCTTTTTGGAGGAAATATTGTGTCTTCCTAAGGTGTTTTTTCAATCATAAAATTATAAAAGTATCATATATAATGAATCAATAGTTATATATTTATAAACTGAATTCATTTTTATCAATTTACTTGAACTAATTATAAAAACCCATTTGAAAATAAAAAATACATTTTTTTGGAAAAATGTTTTTATGCCTGAAATATATTTTTGTACTAATAAATTAAATTAATCTCGTTTGGTGAATGATTTTAATAAAATTTGTATATTATATATTTATTCAAATCATTTAACACTCATTTAATATTTTTATAAGCATGGTATAAGAATAAATGATGTTTTATGCCTATGAAAATACTTCTTCGAAAAAGTTGGTTCTATCATATTTTACATTTTTATTTTTTTATCAATTTTTTCTACATATAAATTTTATTTAAAAAATTTATTCATTAATTTTTATTAGGAGGTTCTTATTTGGTATATAGAACCATTTTAGTCAATAGAAATAGTAAATCTGTTAAATTTATCACCTCAGTAAAGTGTAAGTCAGATTAATCTTGGTTAATATTAATTTATATTGCCTTAATGATTTGTCATAATTATAATTGTATTAATTTAATTTGACCCTTTCAACCTTATTATTGGAATATAATTTATTAATGGAGATTATTCCATGAAGACGACCTGTAGAGACCCGTATCCAGACGTACATGGACATTACATTACTTTTGCGGAATACTTAGTAAATAACAAAAACACACACACAAGGATCGTAATAGTTTAGTGTCTTTGGAAACTCAGAATATAATCTTCTAATCGTGGTGAAAGATCTTCAAAATATCCCATAAATATATTCCTTTTTTTTACCTATAACCTTTCTTTATATCCTGGGGAAAAGAAAACATAAAAGGGTGAGCTCAAATGCTCAGTAAGGGTATACAAAAGAAATAAAAATCATATCATATCTTTTTGAAAATCATAACCTGCAAAATAGATCATAATATCTTAACATGGAACAAATCATAGAAGTGAAAATGAGATCCCCATAATCATAACATGAAACTTGAAACTTTGTGGCATGCACACATAATCATGGAAAATCATTTCTTGTTAGTCATGACTCATTGCCAAGACTATCTTAGTGGACAAAGTCCCTTTCTGAATCGAGTAACCCTCGTTTCAGTCCTGTTTCACTGAACCGGTATAACCTACCATTCCAGCCATGTCTATCTCATGAGATATAAAATCTTTACCCAATGCATTGGAGGGAGATATAGGTCCCACCCATCTTATAATGAATCCTTTCTTATGTGTGCCACATAATCATAAATCATACATCATCGCATAACCCATGTAATAAAAATGGGATTCTTAAACAACATGACATCATAAAACAATTCATATAAGATAAAGGAATTCATAAAAATGTTTCCATCAAAACATAATCAAATCCATGTAATAATAGGGATAAAAACAGAACCCTTTTTATTATCTTAGATGGAAAATAATTTTGATAAAACACTTGAACTTCATTCTTGAGGAAAACATTTTTCCTTTCCTAACATGTCATAAAACTTTAAAATAATAGAAGTTGATTAAAAATAAACTTGAAAACTTGTAAAGGAAGCTTCTTGGAAATAATGTATTAAAAATCCATTCATGTCGTATAAGTTAAAAAAAACATTTTTCGTACTTTTGTTGGAAAAGTCAAAAAGTACCTCGTACGAAAAATGACAAAAGATTCCTTTCATTTCTTTTACTAAAAACTCACCGAAGGGTAAAAATGGATTTAAACAATTGTAGGTGGATGGAAGTAATATTACATATTGATGAAACATGGATGTGGATGATAAAATACACCCCAGTAAATACTTACGAATAAACAATCTCGGATAAAAATGAGATTGTGATATTTCCCTTACCTTATGTCCGACTTGCTTTGTAAGTGTCTGAACCTCCTGTATAATGATTTAAATCATGTTATTGACTTATTAAAGAATCATATTCATTGTTATGATATCATATATGGTTCACTTATGACATTATATTACCCGTTCTTTTGTAAATTCCATGTTAAAGAAGCGTTTTGGGTAAAATCGTTTCATTTATCGTAGGTGTTTTGACTTGTTGTTCTTGACATCATTATTACTTATATCATGATTTGATTACTTCCATAATATAAAATATGATTTATATATCATATATATTCAGTATATATATATATATATATATAATAGGTAGATAAATAAAATGAAAAACACCGTTCATGGAGACGGTAGTCCGTATGTACGCATGAACGCTGTTTTCCTTTCCTTGTTGTCTTGAAATGGAAGTAAGTAGATGACATACATATGTATATATATACATAAATCCAGTAGCTTTATAATGTCATATATTTCATTATTATTTCTTATATATACATTATAATCATTCTTAAATGGTTAACATGGAGAATGAATCTCATCGCGTCGTGGAGACGGTAGTCCGTACGTACGCACGAGCGATGATATCATTTCTATAAATATTGAATTGAAATGGAGTGGATTACACAATATATCAGAATCAATATGATGTTGTAATAACTATGTATAGTTATTCTTTACACCATTATACCCATCCATGTATGGTGGTGGTGGAAAATAGATTACACCACGGCGTGGAGACGGTATTCCGTACGTACGCACGCGCGGTGATTTCTTTTTCCGTAGGATGGATAGATGGTGAAATAGGGTTGTTTCATACTTATAATAACATATAAGTATATGAGTGATACTGATGTTATTACTTTATAATTAAACAACCTAAGAAGAAGAAGTGGAAGAAGAAATAAAGATGAAAGAATTGGTAACGGTAATTACCTCTTCTTTGAAGTGCCTCTTTGAGACCTACTCTTAGGGCACTAGAATTGGTATTTGAGGAAGACCAGAACCTCTAGGATGTTGCTAGGAAAGTGGAGAGGAGAAAATGGCAGGGGTTGGCCGAGCTTGAGTGCTCAAATTTGTGTGAGGAGGAGGGGGAGGAGGTGTCCTTTTATAAGGGAGGAGAGGGGCACCTTAGGAATATCTCAAAATATTATTTTATATTAAAGTCAAAATCGGTTTATAATGGTTCTAAAGGGTCTTATTTCGAAGCTAAAGTGGGGATGGGTCTAAATCCTATCAACCAATAGGATTTATACAAGTTTAGGGTATTATTTTGACCTTATCAATTAGATTTAACTCTAAGTTAAATAATTTAACTTCTACCGTGTCTTTTTGTTTTCTTACACTATATGGTTAATAAACTTACTATAACATGCCAAAAGAACCCCAAATTGTTTATTATTAATATATATATCCTTATCTAAGTAATTTGGCCGATCCTTAGATTTTTAGGAATAAAATAACAATTAATAATATAATATTTGATTTAAAAACTATTTTTTGTCAATTTTGACACTATTTGATATATGATTTTTGTGAAAGTCATAACAGAATTATATGTTCGAAAAAGGTTAATTAAATCAACACTAATATATCATAGTAACCTAGAAAATTAGTTTAATTCATAAAAAGTCTCAAATTATATTCATTTGAGCATTTATAACATCAATTATGTTAATATTTCCCTAAAAGGATAATTACTGCATCATCGTTGTGTCATAAATAAATTAATATATTTAAAGTCTAAAAATTATAAATAAACTATCATTATGTATGAAATCTTTTTAGCTTTCTAATGAATATTTGTAGTCGAATTTATCTTATTTATAACCCCATATTAAAAATGCTTTAGTTATTAAACTTTGATTTTAACTATTTTAACTATTCATTAAATAAAATAATATTAAATGTCATAATCTAATCCAAGTGGACCTAAATGGTCATATTTTGTTCCTAAGTTTGTTTTTGGTCGAATTACACTTGTCCAATAGAATTAGGACATGTGTTAGGGTAATATTAATATCATATTTACCCTTAGTTACCCTATTTACTATTAACCGCGGTAAAAAAAAGTAAAAAGTTACTATTCACCAAAAATTATTTTCATCTCATTGAACCACATTTTAGTCCTTGATATTAACCGTGTCTCTCAGATTTTCGAAATTCCATTCACAGAAGCGGTAAAATTATGTTTTATGCAAAATTCAGTTTTTAACCTACCACTTAGTGGTTTCACTATTCATCAAAAATTGAAAGTTTTCAGAAAAGTACCAAAATTTTACCCTAGGCTATAATTGATATTCCGAATTCAAAAATGATTTCTATTTTACAAAATTCCAAACATATAAGTTGCATTAATTAATTTTATAATTAATTTCCGCTGTTACAACAAATAGCGTGTTTTTAAGAGATAATAACTATCAAAAGATTGACACTTGTTTATAACTGGTTTAAATGTGAAATTACATCCAATGACCAACATTGTATTAAATTGTAAAAATATATTCTAAATATACTTTAAAACCACTCAAATTAATGATTTATCACTATTAATTATTTCGATTAAAAAAGTTGTTTTTAATTATAATTTAGTAATTTTAACTATTCATCAGAATATGAAAGTTATCCGAAAAGTACCAAAATTTCACCTTAGGCTAAATTCGATACTCCGAATCCAAAAATGAAGTCCATTTTGAGAGCTAAAATTTCTAAAATTTAAAAAGTGGTTATTACTATTCATAACGGCTAGTTTTAATAATATTTTAATAGCATGTCATTGTTTTGTGAAACTCAGTATTACGTACCACACACGCTATCGAGGAAGGTTGCGATTGCGTGTAATGCAAGGAAAGTCAATGATGCGTGTTGTGCAAGCTCCTTTTGGTGTAGCGTTCAACATAAGACATTAGTGAAATAAAAAAGAATATTTTTCATAAAATCTCGGGCTGTTACATTCTACCCCCCTTAAAATGAATTTCTCCCTCGAAATTCGTCAGGGTTATAAATGGTTTACTATTCGAAAGTTTCTTTAATAGAAACCCACATCGTAAAAAGGGAATACCAAAACTTGGCTTTAAAAACTAAAGTATGAAATGTAACGATTACCCAAATAAACTAATCATTGGGTTTCCACATAGGTGAAAATATGGATATGGAAGAGAAATCTAACCATCATATTCTGATGGAGAGTGGTAGAGAACATGGCTATGGAAAAGCCAGTAATCACAAATCCATAGATTTGTGATGATATAAGGTACCATCTGATTCATCAGGTATAAGATCACTAGGACAACATTTTTGGTTTTCAAGATCATTTCCCTAAAGTTGAAAATTTTCTTAGAATAAATACTTACTTTATTTTGGTACAATCTCACTTTTGTTCGTGCCTTGAACAATTTCTACTTCATCTCTTAAATAAATGAAGTTGAATTTGTTATTCGTGAAGTGTTAGCAGATCATGTGATAGAATGACGGGTCATTCCATCTGTCTCAAACAAAAGGTAAGCAAAAGTTATTAAATATACATAAGTCATTATATAGTGAGATTAATCATATATAGTTCCTAAAATGGACTTATACTTCATATATCATACTACTTAATATAATAAAACTAGTTTCTACTAAACGGGGACTTCCTGTAGGTCAGTGGTAGGCGATAAAGTCCAGTCGCCTTCGGTTGTGGGTTCGATTCCCATAGCCTTGTCCGACGCGATGGGCTGTCGCCCGTCCTGCAGGTTGTCCTTTTTCTAAAACTACATTACTATAACAACCTATAAATAATATCAAAAAAAGAACTTCTTTAGGCTTATCCATAATACTGCAGTCCATTCTCATAACATAGTGAAAATGATTACCAGAGATTTAATACCATCGTTGATCCCCATATATCATAAGATATGTTTTGTTGGTCACATTCCAAACATTCAAAGTCTTTAATCATGTATTCTCTTGAATACCTTAGAGAAAACATGAATGCAGTTTAATGTTAACACTTTCCACATACCAAACTCCTCAAAATTCTATATACTCAAACCATGATATCACTTAGTCCTTATATCAATCATGAGCTCATGAATACTGTTAAACATTTCATTTTCTTGTTTTCCCTTCATTATGCGCATATCATCTTATTTCCAAAAATATCTCAATCACTTTGAATACCACATTAAACCAATACATAAATATTCCAATACTCCATGATACAACATTATTTTGGAATCCCATTACATAAACACTTAATCATTCCACCACATCGTTATCATATTCAACATCGCCAATATTGATCGCATGTGATTTCCCTTTGTCCTTTTCCTTTAGTGGTTGCTCATGTTGATCATCACTAACCCTTGGATTAGGACAATTATTAGCATAATGCCCCATTTCCTTGCACTTGAAGCATTGAAGTGTTGGTGGTGTGTTCTCTGCAGTGTTTGCTTTATTCACATCATTAGAAACCCTTTTTCCATTACTTCGACACTCGGCTGCTCGATGACCTTCTTTTCCACACTTAAAACATTTTCTAGTCCCTTTAAGACAATCTCTACCATGCTTCTTTCCACACTTTGTGCATAAGGAAACATTCATCTTACTTTCACCATTATTATGAGATTTCTCCTTGAACTCCATCTTTCGTTTCTTGTCAAAACCATGAGGTGGATATGTAACACCAACTTCCATTTCTACCTTGATAGCACAAGAACAATTTCTTCATAGCTACTGAAGTCTCTTATAGCTAATGCCCTTCGAAGACTTGGTTTTAAGCCACTGAAAAATCGATCAACTTTACTTTTAGGTTGGATGATAATACCAAAAGCATACCTTGCAAGTCTTGTAAAATTTGCTTCATAGGTACCAACAGATTCATCGTCCCTTTGCTTCAGTTCAAGAAACTCTTTCTCTATCTTTGTTCGAAGAATATGAGGGAAGTACTTACTGAAAAACAAGTTCTTGAACTCGTCCCATTCCATGGACTCAATTTCATCTCTTGGCCTCGTATTCTTGATAAGATTCCACCATTGATCAGCTTCACCTTCCAAACGATATACTGCTAAGATGACTTTATCATGTTCAGAACATTGAAGAACTGAAAATATCTTTTCAGTAGTACTGATCCATTGTTCAGCCACAAGTGGATCAGAAGACCCACTGAAAGAAGGTGGACGTTTCCTCATGAAGGACTCAATAGAATATTGTTCCCTTCTCTGCTCATTTGGAAGTACAGAATGATTCATATCTTGTGTAAGTATAGCAATAAGATTTTTCACTCCATCTCCCATAACATTTGTTCGTTCAGGAGGGCAATCATTGCATTGTCCATTGCATTGATCAAGACGGTTCCTTCGGGTTCCAGCCATTGTCTAAAACCCAAAAAGAATAGTGTGAGGGGAAAAAATCATGCTAGGGAAAACAACATAATAAAGGGGAAGTACCCTCAATATCTAACATCTTAGGTTAAATTCTAAGATCGTTAGCGCAATTCTAGGACTATAACCTATACGTATACTTAACCTTAGAGACATCCCTAGACATACCTTAGAAATATCTCTAGGGATCTCACTAACGTTTTTCGCATCCTAGTTTCCAAAGGTTGACTAAACCTTTCCTCTGATACCAACTGTAGAGACCCGTATCCAGACGTACATGGACATTACATTACTTTTGCGGAATACTTAGTACATAACAAAAACACACACACAAGGATCGTAATAGTTTAGTGTCTTTGGAAACTCGGAATATAATCTTCTAATCGTGGTGAAAGATCTTCAAAATCTCCCATAAAGATCTTCCTTTTTTTTACCTAAAACCTTTCTTTATATCCTGGGGAAAAGAAAACATAAAAGGGTGAGCTCAAATGCTCAGTAAGGGTATACAAAAGAAATAAAAATCATATCATATCTTTTTGAAAATCATAACCTGCAAAAGAGATCATAATATCTTAACATGGAACAAATCATAGAAGTGAAAATGAGATCCCCATAATCATAACATGAAACTTGAAACTTTGTGGCATGCACACATAATCATGGAAAATCATTTCTTGTTAGTCATGACTCATTGCCAAGACTATCTTAGTGGACAAAGTCCCTTTCTGAATCGAGTAACCCTCGTTTCAGTCCTGTTTCACTGAACCGGTATAACCTACCATTCCAGCCATGTCTATCTCATGAGATATAAAATCTTTACCCAATGCATTGGAGGGAGATATAGGTCCCACCCATCTTATAATGAATCCTTTCTTATGTGTGCCACATAATCATAAATCATACATCATCGCATAACCCATGTAATAAAAATGGGATTCTTAAACAACATGACATCATAAAACAATTCATATAAGATAAAGTAATTCATAAAAATGTTTCCATCAAAACATAATCAAATCCATGTAATAATAGGGATAAAAACAGAACCCTTTTTATTATCTTAGATGGAAAATAATTTTGATAAAACACTTGAACTTCATTCTTGAGGAAAACATTTTTCCTTTCATAACATGTCATAAAACTTTAAAATAAAAGAAGTTGATTAAAAATAAACTTGAAAACTTGTAAAGGAAGCTTCTTGGAAATAATGTATTAAAAATCCATTCTTGTCGTATAAGTTAAAAAAACATTCTTCGTACTTTTGTCGGAAAAGTCAAAAAGTACCTCGTACGAAAAACGGCAAAAGATTCCTTTCATTTCTTTTACTAAAAACTCACCTAAGGGTAAAAATGGATTTAAAAAATTGTAGGTGGATGGAAGTAATATTACATATTGATGAAACATGGATGTGGATGATAAAATACACCCCAGTAAATACTTACGAATAAACAATCTCGGATAAAAATGAGATTGTGATATTTCCCTTACCTTATGTCCGACTTGCTTTGTAAGTGTCCGAACCTCCTGTATAATGATTTAAATCATGTTATTGACTTATTACAGAATCATATTCATTGTTATGATATCATATATGGTTCACTTATGACATTATATTACCCGTTCTTTTGTAAATTCCATGTTAAAGAAACGTTTTGGGTAAAATCGTTTCATTTATCGTAGGTGTTTTGACTTGTTGTTCTTGACATCATTATTACTTATATCATGATTTAATTACTTCCAGAATATAAAATATGATTTATATATCATATATATTCAGTATATATATATATATATAATAGGTAGATAAATAAAATGAAAAACACCGTTCATGGAGACGGTAGTCCGTACGTACGCATGAACGCTGTTTTCCTTTCCTTGTTGTCTTGAAATGGAAGTAAGTATATGACATACATATGTATATATATAAATAAATCCAGTAGCTTTACAATGTCATATATTTCATTATTATTTCTTATATATACATTATAATCATTCTTAAATGGTTAACATGGAGAATGAATCTCATCGCGTCGTGGAGACGGTAGTCCGTACGTACGCACGAGCGATGATATCATTTCTATAAATATTGAATTGAATTGGAGTGGATTACACAATATATCAGAATCAATATGATGTTGTAATAACTATGTATAGTTATTCTTTACACCATTATACCCATCCATGTAAGGTGGTGGTGGAAAATAGATTACACCACGGCGTGGAGACGGTATTCCGTACGTACGCACGCGCGGTGATTTCTTTTTCCATAGGATGGATAGATGGTGAAATAGGGTTGTTTCATACTTATAATAACATATCAGTATATGAGTGATACTGATGTTATTACTTTATAATGAAACAACCTAAGAAGAAGAAGTGGAAGAAGAAATAAAAATGAAAAAATTGGTAACGGTAATTACCTCTTCTTTGAAGTGCCTCTTTGAGACCTACTCTTAGGGCACTATAATTGGTCTTTGAGGAAGACCAGAACCTCTAGGATGTTGCTAGGGAAGTGGAGAGGATAAAATGGCAGGGGTTGGCCGAGCTTGAGTGCTCAAATTTGTGTGAGGAGGAGGGGGAGGAGGTGTCCTTTTATAAGGGAGGAGAGGGGCACCTTAGGAATATCTCAAAATATTATTTTATATTAAAGTCAAAATAGGTTTATAATGGTTCCAAAGGGTCTTATTTCGAACATAAAGTGGGGATGGGTCTAAATCCTATCAACAAATAGGATTTAGAGAAGTTTAGGGTATTATTTTAACCTTATCAATTAGATTTAACTCTAAGTTAAATAATTTAACTTTTACCGTGTCTTTTTGTTTTCTTACACTATATGGTTAATAAACTTACTATAACATGCCAAACGAACCCCAAATTGTTTATTATTAATATATATATTCTTATCTAAGTAATTTTGCCGAACCTTAGATTTTTAGGAATAAAATAACAATTAATAATATAATATTTGATTTAAAAACTATTTTGTGTCAATTTTGACACTATTTGATATATGATTTTTGTGAAAGTCATAACAGAATTATATGTTCGAAAAAAGTTAATTAAATCAACACTAATATATCATAGTAACCTAGAAAATTAGTTGAATTCATAAAAAGTCTCAAATTATATTCATTTGAGCATTTATAACATCAATTATGTTAATATTTCCTTAAAAGGGTAATTACTGCATCATCGTTATGTCATAAATAAATTAATATATTTAAAGTCTAAAAATTATAAATAAACTATCATTATGTAGGAAATCTTTTTAGCTTTCTAATGAATATTTGTAGTCGAATGTATCTTATGTATAACCCCATATTAAAAATGTTTTAGTTATTAAACTTTGATTTTAACTATTTTAACTATTCATTAAATAAAATAATATTAAATGTCATAATCTAATCCAAGTGGACCTAAATGGTCATATTTTGTTCCTAAGTTTGTTTTTGGTCGAATTAAACTTGTAAAATAGAATTAGGACATGTGTTAGGGTAATATTAATATCATATTTACCCTTAGTTACCCTATTTACTATTAACCGCGGTAAAAAAAAGTAAAAAGTTACTATTCACCAAAAATTATTTTCATCTCATTGAACCACATTTTAGTCCTTGATATTAACCGTGTCTCTCGGATTTTCGAAATTTCATTCACAGAAGCGGTAAAATTATGTTTTATGAAAAATTCAGTTTTTAACCTACCACTTAGTGGTTTCACTATTCATCAAAAATTAAAAGTTTTCAGAAAAGTACCAAAATTTTACCCTAGGCTATAATTGATATTCCGAATTCAAAAATGATTTCTATTTTACAAAATTCCAAACATATAAGTTGCATTAATTAATTTTATAATTAATTTCCGCTGTTACAACAAATAGCGTGTTTTTAAGAGATAATAACTATCAAAAGATTGACACTTGTTTATAACTGGTTTAAATGTGAAATTACATCCAATGACCAACATTGTATTAAATTGTAAAAATATATTCTAAATATACTTTAAAACCACTCAAATTAATGATTTATCACTATTAATTATTTCGATTAAAAAAGTTGTTTTTAATTATAATTTAGTAATTTTCACTATTCATCAGAATATGAAAGTTATCCGAAAAGTACCAAAATTTCACCTTAGGCTAAATTCGATACTCCGAATCCAAAAATGAAGTCCATTTTGAGAGCTAAAATTTCTAAAATTTAAAAAGTGGTTATTACTATTCATAACGGCTAGTTTTAATAATATTTTAATAGCATATCATTGTTTTGTGAAACTCAGTATTACGTACCACACACGCTATCGAGGAAGGTTGCGATTGCGTGTAATGCAAGGAAAGTCAATGATGCGTGTTGTGCAAGCTCCTTTTGGTGTAGCGTTCAACACAAGACATTAGTGAAATAAAAAAAATATTTTTCATAAAATCTCGGGCTGTTACACAACCAATGTGATCCTTAAATGAAAGAATGTTACAAAATCTAACTCTCTTAGTTTTCAATATCTCTTATGCATTCACATATGGACAAGAAAAAAGTATATAGTGAATATAAGTATCTTTTTTTTGCATTATGATATTATCTTGATGTTGAAAATTTATTTCTAATTTTGTGTTATTAAATATTGGCCTTAACGTCTTTTATATAACTAATATAGTATTTATTCAATAAATAGAAATATAAAATATTTTTTTAAAAAAATATATATTTTGTGTGATTTATAGTGTTACAAGAATTTTATATTTAAATATAATATATCATTGATTTTCTAAATGGTTATATTCAAATTCCCAATTTTTTATTATGTCTTTTTTGTAAAATTAAATGAATAGATTCAAAAGAAAGAATATTATTATTTTATTGAAATAATATTTTGTTAAATTATTGAAAACTCAGAAAATTCATCAGGAAAAACATGTTAGATAAGACAAATTCATAAATTTTCCCCTACACCATTTATGAACCACCTCATTATGAAAAAGAAAAATTATAACCGTTTAAGTGTAAAAAAATATAATTATTGTTACGGATAAAATTGATTTACCAAGTTGTTATAAAAAAGTTAAATCATAGAACACCACATAAATATATCCATATTTTATTGGTTGATGGGATTAGAACCCCATAATATCTTATCCTTTAATCTCAATACTTTTTCATTAATTTGTTTTATATAATGAACTTATAATTTTTAGTCCTTTTATGAAATCCTAAGAGTCCCCCTACCCTCTATTATAAATGGTCACCCCACCATTCTATTTTTCACACCAAATTGGACAATCTAGATAAAAAATCCCCTTCAAAAATATATTATAAAATTAATTATTGAAATTTTATATGTTGTCTTCTTCCCAAAATAGTAACCCTAGATTCCTTAAGATTTGATCTAAAGGAGTTATTTCAATGATGTGGTAATCACCTTAACCCAATATTATTCTTTTCATGTCTTCTTTATCCCCTACAATTATAATGGATTTTTAATAAAATAATAAATTAATTATAATAAATATACAAAATTTATATTATGATTATTGATTTACCATTATCCACCATATTTCCCATCAAATGGTAAATGATTGTATCACCCATTCGTACTTATGTCTTACCATATTCACGTAATGATACAATTCATTTTCCACCGCCATATTTCACGGATTAATATTATGATTTATTTAATAATTATATATGAAAATAATGATATTATTATACTTCTAGAGTTATAATATCACATCTACCTTCTTACCATTAAATCCTTTGGAAAATGATAACATCGCTCATGTGTACGTGTGTACTACTTCTAACATAGTGTGATGTGATTCATTTTTTCTATCCACATAACATGGATGTTAATAAATATATATATAATGAATATATATTATTTTTATTAAATAATAATTATTTTTTATTGTAAAAATATTATATACAATTCATTCATTCCGTCTGATAAAATTCGAAAGCACTTTTCATGAGTACGTACGATATACCATCTCCATGAATAGTGTAATTAATTTTTATACCCCTAAGTCTTAATAGTGATTCAAAATATTAATATTTTATATTATAAATTTTTAAATGATATTGATATAAAATTTTAATAAATAAAAATTTATTATATATGATTTTAAATTTCCTTTTAAGAAAGTTGAACTCTAGTTATGGGATTCCGATCGCACTTTTTTTTTCAAGGAGACACATGTCATATTCACAAATTATTTATTTTCTGAAGTTTATATACTACCCATGAATTACATTAACGATTATTATTATTTAATTTATAGTTTTTTACATATCCATATAATATTATTTCCTTCAGAAGGATTGTAATTCAATTTATACAAAATTTCTAATGGTTTATGTCACAATCTTATTATTTATCGAGATTTATCTTAAATTTGTTTTTATAAGGAGATTTCATGATCTACATATCAAGAATCTTAGAAAATTTACTATTATATAGTGATATAAATATAATAAATGTTTTCAATTAATATTCACTTCTTTAATTACTCATGAAACTCAATGGTTATTTTTAAGGTAATTCGAATTTATTCCTCTCTTCAGTCGAAAAAAATTATGTTCCATATCCATGTTTTCTAGACATGTTTTAAAGATGATTGTTTACTATTATTTTATGATTATTTAATGTTTTTTTATATTTTGTTTAATTTTTATCAAATCATTTAAAATTAATCTTTGAGCCTTTTTCCAAATGATGTACCTTATGAATTTTTACTAATGATTAAATGGAATGATTTTTAACTTATTTGGAATGAATGGAATTTCTAATCATCACGACCACTAAATAATTTCAATCTTACATTACAATTTTTCATGTATGTTTTCAAATAAAATGTTTTCATTTTTTATTTTTGGAATATTTTCGATTATATATAATCGTTTTAAAGAAAAAATTGTATTTTCAGAAAAAAAATGTTCAACCTAGTCTTTTAAAGAAATTATACATATATGATGACATATTTTGATGTTATATATGTTTTAATAGGGATATGACCCCATTATACCATCCATATAAATTCTATTTATGGTTTATGAATATTTACAATATTTTTATGAAACTCATTTCGTTTCCATGGGCTATGCTATAATGTCATGATGAAGTGTTTATCAAAACCATTTCTTTTTTTATGGCTTACACTATGAATAAATGTTTATGAAATGAATTTAATATCATGGGTTGTGATATGATGATTTTTAATGATATTTATTCACACATATGTATGAATTTTATTATGTTATCAGTTTTCCTAAAATTATATTTTCCAACAACATATTATGTAAAGACAGATGACTCGTAAGGTAAATAGGATATCCATGAATCTAATTGCATGTTCAAAATTTCATGTATGAACCTATTTTTCATTTTTATTAAATTGATAATGGGAATGGATTTCACTTCCACAAGATTAAACATGGACCTGGTTTCATGTCTATATGATTAAGCATGGGCCCATCATTCTTGTCCATAAGTATACACGAGTGCCTGATTTTCTATCCTTAACATAATGAGAGAACATGTTTCTATTTATATATTGTTTAAATGTTATTAGATGATGTTTTATTTCAATATTCCAATGACTATGATATTCTCTCAAGGAATTAATTTATTACTCAATTATGATTCATGTCTTATTATCAAAAAATATTTATTCTATGACTCGAGATTATGTTCTCTGATTTTTATTGTATGGTTGTTCAAATGTTATGATCATGTTCTCATACCATTATTCTCATGTTATGCTGAAAACACAATTGGTGACCCTTACTAAGAATACGTTCTTACCCTTCTTTAATGTTTCCTTTCCACGGGTTATGAAGTACCAAATTAAGTATGATATGCCTAATAAGAGTGATATATATGGGGAACAAACTAGGATATGATGTAGATACGTTATGAACCAATTGATTATGAATTTATGTTTCGTAATCCATAAGAACTATATGATTATTATATGGATCATTATGTTGTGTATTTATTATTCATCTAAAAGTTGAAATATATATGTTTGAAAAATATTGGTCTATAAAAAATTTGAATTATTTGTATTTATCAAGACCTTCCTCTATCAACTCCCCACATATTCTGATTAACCATGGTTAATCTCGACTACTAAAGCATGACCCTATGGTGAAATCAAAGACTGATAATGAAGTGGGATCTTGATGATGACCTACCTATTGATGAGTCCTCTATGATGCTACATGATCATTAGATGACACCTCTGGGTGGACCGTGTGTGGTGCATCCAATTATTGAGAAGCATGGGGATCCCCCTCTGAGGGTTCAGGTGGATTATCCCTATTGGGTTGAGTATTTGTTGATACCTACAACACTGAATGATTAAGAATAGAAGATGAGTTTACATTACGAGTTTTTGATTTTGATAGTTCCCATGTTTCTAGTTGGTCCAGACCCCTAGGTGAAAAAGTACTAACTATAGTCTGTGGTGCAATAATTAATTCTAGTTATATCCCCCCATGATCTGATGGTGGTCCAAACAGTATGAATTCTCTAGATAACTTCTATGAGATGGTGTGGTAATCTAATACATATGAATGAATGGGTGACCCAATATTGGATTGATTCAGAGCATATCTCTAGAAAGGATCACATTCTACTGATTCTGTGGAGAATGTGTATCGAAGATTATATGGAGGTCCAAGAGGGAAACATGACAGTCATGGATTGTGTAATGAGGTTTGATGACCTATAATGATACTCCTTGGATATGGTTTTTGATATATACTACTAAGATCAGACCATTAATAATTGGATTTACCATGATATTATATATTCTGTAGTATCTCTTTTAATTTCATTATATAATGTGTAAATATAATTCCCTTATTTCTATAGTGGTTCTTACAAGAGGTCCAGTGTGTGGAAGGAAGAGGCAATAGCCAGCATGAGGTGGAGTTTTCAACTGTTGGAGGATGAATACATTTTTCAGGGTAACGAAACTAAAGAAACCAATATATTATGATTCAGACCTATAGATCCATGCATCATGGTTTATAGAAAAGTCTTAGATAGCCTAGGGAAACATGATGTTACTCTTGTGAATGGTGAAGAAATCTTGAATAGGACTATCAGAAAAATCAGGTAGAGGTTGAGAGGTACATAACTAAAGATCTTTGAGTTATAGGCAGTGATGTGTGTTGGGTGATCCAAAAAGTGGTGGATATGTTAGATGAGTTGGTAATTCTATAAAATTAGGCTTACATTATGATAGTCTTCCATCGACACCACCTCATGGTTGTCGACTATAGGTGTAGGGATTTGGTAGATAGAGACGAGCATAGGTATTAGCGGTGCAGGTTTATGATAATGAGGATCCCAGTATGGATCAAGGTATGATCTGTGTCAAATAAATTTTATACATAATTTTTTCATAGACATAGGATTAATCCATTATTTTCCATTTCGTCCCATGTTCGATATTTACAGGTTCTAGTAGAGCATTTTGATCAACCCATACTGCTAAAGACTCCTACCAGGGGAGATTTGTAAATTTCACAATTAATTGAAACTATGACTTTAATATCTGAGGAGATATATTTTCATGGGAACTGATTTTATCCATGATAATAAATTATAATTTCGTTATAGTTATGGATTGTTTCAGTGAATTCCTTGAAAAATTTTACTACTTCTAGAGGAGGACACATAGTGTCCATGTATATGGGATGGGATTTTCCTTCATTAGTGGGAATGAACCTCATGTAGAGCAGGATGATCTGATATGAAAGAGTATAATGTTTATTTAATGTTTATTTGACATAAATTTTATTTTTTAACCCTTTTAGTAGTTTATGATGTGATCTTTTAGTTCCTTTCTTTGGTAGAGTGGTATGTGGACATCATTCTCAAGGACGTACCAGCTTACCTTCTTATTGAGAGACCAATGACTGCATAGACTTGTACACAGATGCTACCCCAATATTTGTGCCAACATATCATATGGATCTCATATTTCTATGATATCTAATGATGAAGATGGAGGATATATAGAGGAAGTGATTCATTAGACTCGATGTATCACCCTTGACAACTCGAATGTTGTTCTCCAAGAGGCTTGTTGAATGTTTAATTTTATGCATGAATTATTGTTACCTAGAAATGGTGACTATAAGGAGTTTGTATCCACTATCTATAATTAATGAACTATTATTTTAGATAACAGGGGTGAATTGTATCACAATGATTGTCCTTAGGTTGGGTTATCACCAGCTCTAATTTCAAGGGTGGGATGCACCCAAAAAAACATTTTGATGTTTCTATACTCACTATGATTAATTTTTGAAACACACAGACATGATGAACACCATAACAATGTTCATGTGACTCATGAAATATATATTTTATCACTTCAAAGTCTGGTTCATGGTAGTCTTCATTTATGACATCATCATTTACTCATCATTCGAGAAAAATCAAGCATGATATTTTAGGAAATAACTTAATGTACCCTGAGAAACTATCTTTATGGGAAGCTCTCGATGTATTAGTTCTAGATTTTAGGGTTAATATTCAAATAACTTTCCATTATAGTGTAGGGAGAATCAGTAGACCTAGTAAATATTGATGTAATAATAACTTCATATCCACCCAATATTATGACAGAGGTGTAGAGCTTCTGTAGGTTGGCTGGTTATTACTGGAGATTCATTCCAAATTTATCCCCAGTTGTGAAAACCTGGACTACCCTATAATGAAAGATAAATAGTTTTATGTGAACGTAGAAGAGTCAACAGGTATTTCAAGATCTATGGTTGAGGTTGATGATTACCACCATTTTGAGACTTCTAGAGGAGCGTTTTGAGTACATGGTTTTAAGACATGCCTCTAGAACTAGTCTTGGTTGTGTTTTCGGATAGAGAAAGTTATGATTACTCATGGGTCACGATAATTGATATATCGTGAGTAGAATTATACGACTCATGACTTGGACCAAGTAATAGTGGTGTTCTACATTAGGAATTAATGACATTACGTTATGCGATAGTGATTCATCCTCTTTTCTAATCATAGGAGTCTCTGATTTATCATCTCTAAGAAATATCTTAACCCGTTGAAATGGATATTGATGGTGTTAATATAGGGTTATGAATTTGAGATCTTCTAACATCTTATGAAATGTAACATAATAGCCAATTATCTATATATTTAAAAACATTCGTAGTTTTTTAGTGAGATTAGTCGGCCTCGTTGATGTTTTCTATTGTGGACAAGGGTAGAGTAGCATACCTCCAGTCAATTGTTATTACCCCTATACATCATCCTTTAATAAAGGAGGCACAACATAGAGATATCCATTGAATATTACTTCATGACTAGATATCTAAAGGGAATTTTTATGATTGATTTTATGAATGCATGTATGACATAAATTTTTTTTGAGGATGGATAATGGTACATGTCATGCCACAGGAAGAAGTGACAAGCGAGTTTCATACACCGCCCTTTTAAATTAATTAGGTAGTAGACAATATGTACCAAGAACATCAGAGTTAGTTTTTGTGTATAGGAATAATGATGTTTTTTTGTGATTTTATCCCAAGAAACCTCACCCACCAATAGGTTATGGTAGATCACAAAGTTAAAATGTGTTTAGACCAACCCATTAAGGTTTGAGAGTGGGATGTGATGGTATCTCCAATGATTTTTATGGGATATCTTTGATCAATGAGCAGACATGATTCCATCTTGGGGATCATAGATTGAAAACCCATGTTTTCCCTCTTTGAATACATATTAGATTAGAGTTAAATGAAGATTATGGGAACCCTATACATATAATAGACCGTTAAAATTCATCGAGATCCCTCATCAGTTGTTTCATATTACTATTCTCATTTCAGGCCTCAAATATGGAGTGGATCACTAGAAAATTATGAGATATTGTTATAAATTAGCATGGAAATACATCCCTAGAAGGATAGACATACTAAGTGGACCATTCATGTCCTGGAGGAGATGTTGTGAGATTTCACTTTAGAATTTGGATTTAGCTAGGAGAATCACCTACCATTGGTGTGGTTTTAATATAAAAGTAGTTATCATTCGACCATTACTATGGAACCATTAAATTTCTTGTACAAAATATCATGTATGTCATCACTTTCCTATATGTATCTAGGAGAGACATCACTTCTGGGCCCATAGATAGTGAAATTGAAGACAAGTAAGGTGAAGATAAACCAAGAGAGAATAAGAACTAACCAAATTCATCATAAGTCCCATGCAGATCAATAATTGAGGCTATTGGTCTTTAAAGAACGAGACATTGTGTTCCTGAAGGTATCAACAAGATGAGGACTGTGGATAATTATTGTGTGGTGGAAATATATTTTCAATATTTATTGGAAATCTATAAATATTTTTTAGATTTGGTGAGCTTGTATACCACATGGCTTTACCAACACAATTAGACCTGGTGAACTATACCTTCAATGACTCATGGCTATGTAGATTCATACACGATTTATTACATGTTATTGAAGGTGGTTAGGTTGAAATTTAGGATGGATATAAATTCATAGAGTACTTGATGGAGATCAATGATTGACTGAATAAGATCCTTCATGGATAATTGATTCCCTTGGCAAATGTTTGGTGTTGGCATGAGAACCTCCTAGACACCTTGTGGGAGAAGGTGAACAAGATGACAGATTATTACCCTCACCTATATGAATAGTTTATTTCTTTTCAGGGGTAAAATACATAAATATGTGAATAATATAAGTACTCTATTTTTTCTATTTAATAATTAGTGATATTTTAAATAATATTTTTACAAAATGTCATGGATTCTATGTGAAATTTAATGACCTTTGGGTCCTCCATATTTATATATGAAAAATATTAAATATGATATATCATACAAACATTGATTTGGGAATGATGGAGTATATGTTGAATAGTGTATCATACGGTGAAGTTGATATCATCCTTAAATCTAGATTGCATGTTATACCCCATGAGTAACATAACAATTATACACATCAGATGTATTGTAATAGTGTGGTCTTGGGAAAAATAATTTATGAATAAGTTAATTAAATAATTTATTAACTATTAATTTTTTGAAACCCTAATGTACCTCTTTTTAAATATGGTATTATTAAAATCCAAGGGTAGCTATATAACCACATATTTTTGTGGATAGAAACTATAGCATATATCTCTATTGGTGAGAAATAGAGAGAAGGAATAATGATTGATCAACGATGAATGGGTGAGGAAGGCTTCATCTCTCCTCAACGTCAATGATTTTGGATTATCATTAATCAGTGATCAATCCAATATTAATGTAGGAAATTTTATTTTTTTGGTTTATTCCCCATTATTGATGATAATATTGAGGATGAAGTACTTCATTCTAAATTAATTATTCATACAATAATTACATGGAATAATTGATTAATCTTCTTATGACGGTTATATGTTCATCAGATGGATTTATATAACACTTATATTTCCTCAAATTTTATCAATGGCCATGTTTATGAAATCCATAAATGATATCACTTTTTTGTGCATTTATCCCTTCGTTCTCCTCATATTTATTGTCGGCATATGGTAGGGTGATAATTTGAAGATTAATCTAGATCAAGATGAGATAAATACCAGATTAATTATTTTTTACAATTTTGATTATGTAATTGTTTCTTTTTAACCATAATATGTTTTGTAAATAGATCGTGAAAGAACTTCATAAGATTTTGGGCATATAGGTGATGATATAGGCCTGATAGATCATCATGCGGTTCAGAAAAATCTTGATTTCCAACCCCCAGAGATTATGTATTGATAAAAAATGTTTTTTACAGTTACTTTTATATTCAAATATTGAATTTTAGATTATACTGGATGTTGATATATTCAAATCAATGAGATTTTTAGAAGAACATTGATCCTGGTTGAGATAACTTAACCGTAAGACCTATAATTTCCATGGACACATTCCACCTGTTCGCCATGGTGAGATGGCTAGGGTTTCAAGTGTTGATAAGTATCACTTCTTGTGTCCCAAATCCACATGTCCTATTACCCCCTATGATTGAATGTTTTCATGTGTCATCCAATGTACAGAAAAATAGACACAAACATGGGTACAATACTCCGACAAATACAGTTTACATAGATATAGACATAGATACACTCCAGAGTACTTACATAGCCTCTACATGTCATGTATGACATCAACATTCAATGTATATGGTGATGAACATGTCATATTATATAACAATACATGGAATTTTTAGACTTACAAAGACACCATGTGACTTATAGGACACATCATGCACTTTTAAGGAACATAAAAAAATAATACAGGTGTGTGTTTACCCAATAAATCCCTAGGGAGAGTCATTTATCTCACATTATGGGTCAATGATCCTCCTATTATGTATAATCTCACCCATGTGTGTATGTGTGGGGTAGGTATCCTCTACCAATGAGTTTTAGATAGATTCCATAATTTTACTCACACTATAGGGGTATATATCATCAATAAATGGAGTATAATTTCATATATTTATAGAGCATAGATAGAAGGGTGGTCCTCTAAGGGATTATGGTATTTCATGACATCATACGACATGGGAAATAATTTTTACCTAAAAAGGATTAATTATTAATTACGATTTGTTTAATAAATGATTTAACATTTATATCAAATATGGAATTTTGTTATTGACATAAAATGATTGTATTTTCTAAAATAAAATGGAGGTTTAGCTTTTTAGAGGAATGGTTTTTATAAAACGATGTTCATGATTTTTGACGTGTATTCCTAAAAAATTAATCACTCACTTTTTAGTGAATATTGTCAAGGTATTATCATTATTTTACATTATTTCCCATATTTTTATTCCTATTTCAATTCATGTAGTAGTATAGATAAGATAATTTAGTATTTTTACATGATTATCCTCTTTGATGAACCTTTATTGTTTAGATATTATCTGTAAAAATGATAATCATTATTTTAATGTATGTTTTGATCTCGTAAGAAGGATTTGACTATTGAATGGATTTACTATTGTAATTTTGATGCAGTAATCTTTTGTGAGGACTAGTTACATGATTTATCCTTTCAACGATTTTCTGACCTATGTAAATGAACTGGACACTATACAGGTGCCACATTTTATAATTTTTAAGAGGCTCTATTTAAAAAATAATCTTAGTTGGGATATTGGAATTTATTACATTACATTTTTTATTTTTCTTTAACTATTAGTATTTTCTTATTTAGGTATATTTGTTATATTATCTATTTCATATTATGATTTTGGAGAGCGGTTCATACTTCTAGTGGATTTATAATGTTGTGAATTCTGAATATTAATAAATTATTATTATTTTATTAATATTTCATTATTTTATTAATAAATGATCAAATTCAAGAGATGGAAACATTTATACTGATATTTATGAGAGGTTTTGGTGGAAATTTTAATGTTTCACTTCTCAAAATGAAGAATATATTTGTGGTTTTTTGTGTAGAATCATCTATCAATGAACTTGATTGATTATGGAGATAATGATTATTTTAATTTTGATGAAGTTCAATTAATTTTAATAAAGGTAACTATTGATATTTCAAACATTTATATCTATTTTACTTCAATGTTTGTAATTTGATAATTTTTTTTCAGCTATAAATTTAGTGATTTTTTAACATTTTACCCCCCGCATAATTTTTCAAGCATGTTTTATTTTCAATAAATTTTTGGGGATGTGAGTTTGGGGTTTAAAACATGTATAACATATATTTTTATATTATTATAAAAAACACATGTTCGTACTATTTCTAATTATTAATATTATTAACAATTAATGTAATTATTAATTATATGTTTATTGTTTATTATTTATTATTGGATATTAGATAATTTATTATTTATTTTCATTATTAATAATTAATTACAATTTAAAATATATAATTAATAATAATGTGATTATTACATCCCACATCTAATGGAGCCATGTAATCATGTTTTGTGGATCTTTAGGAAATGGGTCATGTTGTTAGTAATGGAGAGTCTTCATATAGTTAATAGAATATGGAATAGGATAATGTGTAATAATAACACATCTTGTCAGCCTGTTCCAAAAAAATAGAAAAAATTGATTTTATTGGTTCTATGAAACATCAGTGTAAGAAGGCTCAACATCCTTCTTATTAGGACATGATTATGGCGTATGTTTGGTATTCAAAATGAGTCTCTTATGGATATAATCTGGAGATCATTGTAGGGAATTAAATATGGATGATGGTAGAAGGAATCAATGATTAAGAGGACTTAAATATTGGATTAGATTATTCTGATCCTACTAATCCTCCTATGGAACACATTTCAGTTATTAATGTCATAGTTTTAGATGAGAATGATCTTGAAATTTTCACTAAATAATTGAATTTAAGTAATTTTGTGCATGAAACCTCAAAACCATTAGATGATAATGCCTATATATAGGGGTTCTAAACATGATGGGGATACTATTTTCAATTGAAACCACCATGTATTTGATGTATTAGATAAACAGGATTCAGCTTGTGTAGCAAAAAAGTACAAAAATAGAGATTAATTGGGTGAAAGCAACTCTATTAGCAAATGATCAACTAGGGATGTTGCCATAGGAAACGATAACCTCTTGATTCTTACACATGTTCTACATCCAACTAATTTTTTTTACCATTACAGACTCAATTAACTTATTTGAGTTTGATTTTATTTATAATGAAGTTATTGCGAAGGCCACTAGTAAAAATTGGAGTATTACTCCTCTAACTTCAACAATTTTTGTTGACTGCAATTAGAATTCTATTATTACAAAGTAAAACGTTGATGATCCTAATAAAAAGGATTTTCCCCTTGTATATCACATCTCCAATTACAAGGGTATCTCCAACAATCAAAATTTAGAAAATCCCAATGGTGAGGGACCGTAAACTACTGAATGAGCAGGGTGAGATCCCACTGCTAAAAAATAATGAGGTGTTATACCATACAGGTTAGGATGTAAAATATGTGTGTGAGGAAGGTACCAAAATTACATTTTAGGATGAAGAGATCACCTGTAGATAGAATCTCCAATGTAGGAGAGGGGAATATCAACCTTATTAGGGTGGGTCTTAGAGCTGTGCCTACCAGCCTAAAAAGAGAATATTTTATTGTGTGGTATTTAACTATGTTTTTCTTGACTTATGCTTACAATGTATCATACATCCATGATATTTATTATATTTTTAAATTTTATAAAACAATTGTTGGACTATGGGTTTTGGTATCTATGTTCATAGTTGTATAGAAATGAATTAATTATATAAATATGTTTTAAACTCTAAATTAATTTTATTCGATGCGAATAGATCATCTCGATTCATATCCGAAAATGTTCTTTATTAATTATATTAATTATATTAATTTATAATTAATTAAAATTACATTCTGGTTATATTTAATTATCATATTTTACTAAAAGTCTTATTTCTCAAAGGGTAACTAGGATGTTAACGCATTTTATAATAGAGAAATGAGATCTAGAGACTCTAATTAACTCTGACGGTTGGGTGTATTTTTATGCATGAATGAAAATCATACCCTATAACTCTCCCATTAAATTTATTTAGTGGGACTATATTATATACATAGTTCATAACACATTTATAATAAGTATTCTTATTGGATGATGGAGGTGGTTTTTTAAACGAAGGGAAACACTTCAGGGAATGTGTAAATTATTTTCTATGCAACACAAGTTGGTTGTCTATGGTCACAAGGTTACGAAGTTGGTATGTGGGCATCCAAAAGTAATTGTACGGGGAAAATTAGTGTTCATGGGGGAAATTGAAGAAACCTAGTAATTGTGGTTGGTTTAGTAGAAATAAACTCAGTTGTAATTACATTAAACAAGCCTTTAATTTAGTCTTTATTGAGTAATAACAAGCTTATGTGGGGATAAATTGGTGTTTGAGTGGGGTTAAGTGGTTTATCGAATGTAATGTTTTATTTCTTAACTCTTTGTTTTTTAATATATATTATAATAATAATATCAAAATTAATAATAATTATTAAATATAATTATTAATAATGTAATTATTAAGTATCAATGTTACTAAACACATTTTTTATTTATTACATTATTTTTTATTAATAATTAAATTATTTTTTATTAAGTACACTATTATCATCTTTGTAACTTGAATTTTAAGGTGGGTGCTATATCAATGTAACCTAGTCTGAATAATAGTGGGTTCATTATTGACCCAAATCCAAGAGGGAAAATGTAGTGGTACTATATGGATGCATTAATGTATTATATAATCACTATGTAGGCGATCCTAGAAATTTGAAACCATTGGGGTTTATACATTGGACTTCTCTTATGGTATCAAAACGAGTTCGAGTTCAGCCCTTAGGGGGATGATGGATTTACTCAATGAGAATATATATGTGTGTATTTTCTTTATGATTGTATCCAAAAATGGATATAGTAATTATTATTAATTAAATTATTAAAAATAATTTTAAAATTAAATTATTTAAATAAAATTATTATATATTAATGATTATAATGTCCCTTAAGGGGGTACTCGAGAGGTTAAGGTAATTCACATGGTTACATGTACTCGGGGGTTTTATTCTCTATATTTTACATCTGAATCATAATTACACCCAACTGTGAATTTTCCCTCAAATTCTTCATGGCCCATGGGTGAGGTTGTTTCATCCTATTATGATGCATTGTCAAATTTTTGAATGGGTTCTTCTATTAAAAGGTTAAAGGGGTTACTAAATAGAAAATCTAGATGTGTAATGGGAGGATGGGGTTCTATAAATATTTTTTAAATTTTTTATACTATTATTATTTATTAGTAGTTAAGATATATTAATATTAATAATATTATTATTATATTTCACTTCTCAACTCAACTTGACCGGTTTAAAAATATTATTATTATCATCATTTTATTGATTATTATTATAAAAGAATGAGTCTAAGATTATAAAAATTAAAAATGTGATAATTATATGACCCAAAATGATGGGAAAACAAAAAATTGGGGGTAACAGTACCTTTTAAAATAATCTCAAAATAATGAATGAAATTATTATTGTGGTTGTTAAAATAATATAAATTCAATGATAGAAACCTATTTTCGGGTGTACCAATAATATATTTTAAAAAATAATGATCATGGAAAAGATAAAAGAACAATGATTTACTTCAATATGATCATATGTCACTCTTTAGATCCATTAAATCATTAAAATATCTAGTTTCGACTAAGGTATTGAGATTCAAAGTGTCAAAATTCACCTTATTAATGAACGTGTTACCCAAAAATCTTTTGGTTGTAATAAAAACATACCTTAAATTTTCAAATCTAGGGTTTCACAACATATCCTATGCTAGAAGTAATCAAGATTAATGTGGTTATTGAATATAATAGTATTTACATAGTTATAAACCAAACATATAGGGGGTTATTTTATCCATTTATGTTGCAGCTCACCCAGGAATTGAGAACCTGTTGTCACTACGTATCTTGTGATGGATGTAATTAAGCCACACCTAGTTCATGAATCGTTAGATTCTCTAGAAGGATCTAAATCAAAAATAGGGAAGAAAATTTTTCATTTTTCCTTACACTGATCTAAATAATGTGCAGCGAACCATCTATTATGTAAAGTTCTCCATGAAGTTTAACATCATGTGGTAATGATGTATTTTATGTATTTTAACATCATGTGGTTAGTATTTCAGTTGTTTTGGTGTTCAACATATTACTTCTAGGACTTGGGAGGTTTAGTAGATTAGATTATTTCTTCCATGATTTCATATGTTTAGTTTAACTTCATGTGGCATGAATGATTGATGTAGGAAGGATGTTATGAAAATTAATTACTGGGAAAACAGTCATTGGTGGGGGTGTAATGTGTTCCATTTACGTTGTGTCCAATGAGTAATATCTATTGAAATATATCTTATTTAATATGTATTTCCCTTCCCACTTGGATTCTATCTTTGTAATATTCATTCATTGTATCATTGTGGTTTTTAGGGTTGATAACAGTTCACCTTTTAGGAATGAGTGGAGATGAACCCTTTTATTATAGGCTGTTAAAATCTACTTCTGAATATCATAGAGTTTATGAAGTGTAAACAACCATTTATCACCATGCATATCCAACTCATTAATCCTCTTTTTTAATTTTTTTATCATCTATGAGTTTACCACATATAGCTATTAAGAGCACAGGAATCTGAAAATCTATGGGCAGCACTACATCAGTCCTATAAACGAAAGATTAGGGAATCTCTTGTGTGGTAATTCAAGTGGTGGTATAGTAGGGAAATTAAATATGATGGATTATGTTTTTCGATGTCATATTGTCTATGTACACAATTTATTGGATTATATTAGACATAGTCTTTTTGAAAGCCTTTATATTTTCATTTTCTAGATTGTGATAATAGGATAAATGGTCGGATTTCATGATATACTTCCACTACAATTTCTTCAACTTGGTATAACATAATTTTTCATTGTTATCTTTCAATAGGTGTGAGGGGCATCGAATATGGTGATGATATTTTATTTCATGATGTTGATGATGTTATTCATCCTTACTTCTTTGATGATTATTTCATCATCCCATATGGAAAATAATTTGGTAGCAGTTAGGATGTACATAACATATATAGCTATAGCGGGGGGATATGGCCCATAACCTCCATTTCCAATTTGAGTAACAGCTACAAATATTTATAGATATTTATAAATCATGGGGTTTAATGGATGATGTTTATATGAATATTGTATGAATGAAATTCCATATGGAATTACACATAGTAATGTATCATTTTTCCCAATTGAAACCAATCATCCTAATTTAGTTGGAGTGTTTGGTACCAAACTGTTAAGCATCATTGGATCATTCATGGACCTCTTCCATGATGGTGGGAGTCTCTCCATCTACTATGCTGTTGAGGTGGAATTACTCATATACTCATTTTTTAGTTCGTTGTAATTATTTTCCATATCCTATAGTGTAATTTTCATTGCTCGACATAATGTCAAATACATTTTAGCTCGATCTAATTAGAGAGTCCTATTTTGGATGTAATCGATTATAGGATACATGAATCTAGTGGTGGACATTGCATCATCATGATCTAGGGTAGTTTTGATCTGATTTATTTTCTCCATGTCACTAATAGTGACTAATGAGGCCATACACTGGTGCATGATGTAAAAAACCCTTCACCGTTAATGGGTATGATTAGGAATATGGCTACATTAGCCAGTGCATCAACACGAAAATATTTTCATCGAGGTATGTAATGCACTATTGGTTAAAAAGTTAATTCCTTCATCAATCCACTAACATAACTAATGGGAGGGGAATTATTATTTTTATGGAACACTCATTGTTGATTTGTTTGATCATTCGTTATAAATCCCCTATTAATTTGGGTTGTATTTCTAAATCTGTAAGGGTGGTTCCATGCTGGAAATGAGGCCATTATATATACCCTCATTGATAGTGAAGACATTGAGTAGTGGGAAAGAGTAGGGAATAATGTTTTTTCTATAGAAATAAATATAATCCATATATTAACACGATTGAGCATAGAGTTTTCCATCCTCTTATAATAGGACTTCATGTGGAACTATCAAAATACATATCCCACATTCGAGGATTATCATGGTAATAAAAAAACATCTTTTTTGGGAATTCTCATGTCCATTTGTGTGATTTATGGGGTGGGACATGGCACACAAAAATCTACTAGTTCTAACCCTTTAACTACCTTCAATGGAATCTACATGATGCAATATTATTATTGAATAACAACAATTGGTCCAAATGTTCAATCAATATAGGGTGGAAAAGGATGTACTTGAGTAGGTAAATATGAGAGGCCAAGTGGACTTCAGGTAGTTCATGAGTTTCTCAATTTTTTTTGATTCCCCTATCCCATTGGTATGTGGCTCCCTTTATCATAAACATGGTTATGAGACTGATTTTACAGCCATTTCAATTATGAAATTTTGAATGTTACCATGTTTACCATATATCCCACTCAATTCATTAATATTTGATGTGGTGGTATTTCTAGTATTTCTCTTGTATTTTTCTTTTCATCCTTAATGCAATTATGTTATACCAAAAATCCAAAAAAAATCATGTATGTTACTCCAAACACACACATTAGAGGATTCATCTTCAAACTATGCTACCACAACATGATAAAGATTGTTTGAATAGGTGTGAGGTCATCACATTACTATCATGATTTGAATACTATCTAACTGAAATAACATTCTCCTATTTCTCCAAAAAAAAATTTTGATATTTTAGGGGTCGTTGGTATGTATTTCTATCATTCATTAATTCAAATATAAATACCTGATAGAAAAGTATTCCTTAAGATTCTTATAATGCAACGAATTCCTCTTGTTCAGGGGTTATATTTATCTATTTATTTATTGAATACCCATCCATGAAAAAAGGGTTTAGAATCCAGTTTTATCATTGATCAAGAGTTGTATGATTGAAATCGGAAATTTTACTTGATGTAGTGTCAATTAAGGTTCCTGGAATCGATGAAGAACCTGATCTACATGTTCATTTTCTTAATTGGGAGGATGTTGGGGGCCATTTTGGGAACCATACCACCCTGAATAAAATTTCTCTATTCGATTTATAGACATATGATTCATCATTTCTATAATGAAATGGGTTCATCCTCTTGGATCCCTTCATGGATCCTTGATTTTCATCGTGTAATCCAATGTGTTTCATAGAGTCATTAGCGATTATCCTTGGAATTTCTCTATAATTTTTGGAGAACATGTATCAATGTTTCTTTATAAATTCATTATACATATCATGGTCCTTGAGAGGCATGTAGGATATAATCAATATAGGTCATTGATCTTCTTATATCCCCCTATTAACCTACATGAGTTCACCAATGGTGGTGGATATTGGATTCCTCAAATGTGATAGGGGCATTCATGAGTTCACCCTGTTCTTCATCCTCCTTCGAGTAAATTGATTCATTTTCAAACATAACAGGTAACCCATGGGATTCACTAAAACATTTATTGTAATAGAGGTGATGGGAAGGGATATTTTCATCATTCACCATTAGATTCATTGTAGATATATTCTGGGGATGCTTATTTTTTTATACTGCCCCTAGGGGTAAGAGGTTCCTAGACAGCCTGAGTTTTATTGAATGTATTACAAAAAGCCATCATTTTTATAATGGAATGAAGGAATTCTCAGATATTGATAGAGAGTTTTCCAAATCCCCTTCTATAGAATATCGTTCAGCTGACGCAAATTCCATCACACTGACATGATCCATTGATGATTGTGATACAAAATCCCACATCCTATGGGATGGGGTTTGTTTGTTTCTACATCTGACATTTCTTGGATCCACTTAGAGTTTATTGACTTGCGGGGTGACGGTGGTTGTAAAAATTCCCGCAGCCTTATGTAATATTTTCACTCCAAGATAACTACCATGGATTAGTCTATTGAAATATATTTGATTTGGTGTAATTGTGATCATGTATGACATGGGTGAAATGGATGCCTATTTGGGGAGTCATATTATACGGTAATCAATCATGTATTCTATAACATTATCTTCGGTGTCTGAATTTTGTTCCCATTTTGTGAGGTTCCCAACATAGGAATCTGTTGGTACCCCTCTCCATCAATTCAACATATCTTTGTATCTTCACATATGTAAATTATTGACCAATTGGACCACGTGTTACCCAGTATAAAGATTTTTCCTCCTTCTATGACATAAAAGGATTCTATATATATGTATTTCTATTGTTCCGCGGAAACAGTGATGTGCCATTCTCCATACATTTCCTATCCATGGATACAGATGTCTGACGAGGCGTTGTAAATCTCCTACCATAGATTTGTGGTACAATGGTGGAATGTGACTTATATATTTTCGTTGTTCTTTTCCCTAATTCCCTCATGATCCATGGAGGTAGTAGATAAGTACATTTGACAATAGAATATGTGTATGGCCTAATGGATTCCCACATATCCTAGATATAGTAGGTTCCTAGAATTCAACAATTTATGAGTCTCTCACATTTTATGATGTTGTTGGGGAATTAAATCCTACTCTAGATCATCTAGGACCTCAAAGTAAGTAAAAAAGGGATATAACTTGGATGAGAGGTTTCCTCTTACTAACTCTCACCATATTTTATTGTCAGACTCAATTTCATTAGATATATATTCCACTACCGAGTAAGACCACAAAGGTTTCTTATATGGGTTTTCTTATGATCATGGTGAATTGTTGTCGATGTATGATGGTAACTATATATGGGATACCCTAATGTTTTTTAAACACCAATATATTAAGGTTTCTATGTTTTTTGTACCTCTCTATATGAAGGTGTCTGAAAAAAGAGACTATTTTTTTATCTAACAGATGTATCACCAAGGGGATTTTGAAAAAAAGAATATTTTTAGTGTAGACATCAGATGTAACATCTCTGCATTACTATGAAGAGGAATATCATAGTATATATAACCTTATTCTTTGATTAATGAGAGGACATAACCCTGAGGTATTGTGGATATTTCTCAAACATCCCCAAGGAAAATGCCATTGGTAAGATCAGGGATATTAGCCTCATTCTGTATCTTCATCGGAATATATTGTCTAACCATTTGGGGTAGAATAGAGATATGATCATACTACATGATGGATGATGAAACATGTTAACAACTATCTAGAATTGTTTGGATATTATCCTGCTACAGATAAGCTACTCGAGTATTCCAGTGATCTTCAGTATTATCTGTAGGAATATGAGCCTTCTTATTGGTGTATTTTAGAATATTGTGGTTAATACGAGATGAAATGAGGGTACCATCACAATTAAATCATTAATTAACCATTATAATATAATGAAAAAACACCGAATGGGACGAGGAGTATAAGAATCATGCAATAAATCCTCTGAAGGATTTTAGTTCATCCATTCTTCGGTGAAAGTATGGATATGATCTCGGATTCCATTAGCTATTAGAATATTCCATATACCTTTATTGGAATGGATATGAGACTAGTTATATACCTTTCATGTATGCCTCTAGTGGTTTTTGATATTAACATGGACTAGTCTCTATTCATGTAATAAACTAATTTGGTCATCCCCTATCAGAATGGGTATATGATCCCAGTCGTGGTCCATTGGAGTATGTCACCATTTGTTATCGACATGATTGTATGATAATTATATGGAATCTTCTAAACTGAGTTTGTACATCCCAGTTCCAATGAGGATATATTTTTGGTTATATGACACTTCTTTTACCGTAATATTTCGATAATCCACCCACATGGGAGAAAAAATGTGAGCATTATCAATTGTTTCAACCCATTTATACTAATCATGGTGATACATTGATCTAACTATTTGAATATGACCATGTGTCTATCCCTATATCATAACTAGTTTCAGAATATACTATTAGAGCTCTACACATATTTCTTGAATATAGTGGCACAATATAAAAGTGATTATAAGAATGTAGGCGAATACATTCTTGGTCTCTAATATATATTTCATGATTTCCATGATATAAGCATATATTGAATTCAACTACTGTACTCCTTAACCATTGTAATATAATAATGGGCTTTATGTGTGGGATACTGGATATGTTCCTCCATCATGCATTCTATAAGAATATGTATACACACCTGGTCCATGTAAGTAGGGATATGTACATTCCAACTAGATACCATTCCAATAAGTTGATATGATTTGTTACTAAAAATGGGGACATGGGACACTCCTATTTATTCCCATATTTTCCTTCAAAAAACATCCTTGGTACCTATGAATGAGTTTCGAGGGTTTCAATCTATTGGGTGGCACACTCAATAGGAAATTGAGGGGCATTGGATGGATGATTCTTGTGATAATGGTTGTTAGGATCCCTCCTTGGCATCTCTTGAATTTGGATGTAGTCATAGATGAATCCTTGATAAATCTCCAAATGATATGTATGTTTCTGATTATCACACACTAGGTATATGTTTTCTAAGAGATTGGTAGTGGTGACTAGTTCCACTAGTTTCATTGTAGATTTTCATGAATGAGATGTACTTGATAGATTTTGAATCTAGATTACTCTACGTTAATCTTCATGTGTTGGGATCATACCATGCCGGTGGTATTTTTGATACATTGATTATTCCATTTGAAGATAAAGGATCCATTTGGGAGAGGTTTTTTTGTTACCCATTGAGGTTACAGCCATTGCTGATGTTATAGAACATTCTCTTGATGGAGAAATGGTCTTGGGTCAAAAAATTTAAGAGATTGGTTACTGTAATGGAAAATTAAATATGTAAAAAGGTCAAAGATTAATGCATTGTCTCAAATATAAATCAAGATCAATTATCAATGCATATGTAACATAATTGCCCATTTTTTATCCGGGTTAATCCCTTTTTGTCTTATAGAATTTTCACGGTGAGAATGGAAATATATCAGGGGAACCAAAATTATGATTTAGTATTAAAGGATATCATATAATAGTTACATTTTTTCATAGGATATGAAATCATAAATGTCCCAATGCCTATACAAGTAAACATTTTTTATATTCTCATATATTACACAATGGGAATATCATTTTTTCACAAAAACTGTGTATTGTTCCTTCTGATGCTCAGTTCTGGGTGATTGATGGTTATTTAACAATTATATTACTAGGGTTTTCCATTTTTATCTTTAATGGAAACTCTTAATAGTTTCCATAACAATGAAAATTCATGAACTTAATTTATGAAGGCAGTAGATTAGTTGGACTTTCAATCCCAAAGTCACTTAAGAATCACATTGGTTGAGAGGATGGGAGGTCTGTCTCATTACAACCTTCTTGGGGGAAATATTTCATTTTCATGGAAACTCTTATGGATTTACGATATGTTATTGAATCTATTCAAAATCATGATATGGGATTGGTTACCCTAATCAATTGATCTAGTAGTGAATCCATCTATGTTTAAAGGGGGTTCAATTGAAGATGCCTCTATATGTATACAAGCTTATCCATCCATTTCCCATTAGTAATTAGAAATATGAAGCTATTTATATATAAAATCCATATGGATTGGAACTCTAGAAATTATTGACATATAAGAAGGACATTTGTGTTTCCATGATGGGATTGAACCTTCACGGGGACTTTTACTTCTCCTTTTATTAACAAGAATCAAAATACATGTAGTTCATGTAAGTCCAAGTCATTCATTTTTATTTCATGTTCAAAAGTAACATATGGGGTCACTTAAGAATAAGTTATAGATCCTGAGCCTTATGGAGGCATCCTACATATATAAGGAATTAAGGTCATCAGAGTTTGATCGTCCCTCAACCCACTAAAAGGATGTGATAGATAATTAATTCATGCATGGGTTATTTCCATTGTGTTTTATAATTTGGTAATGAATTTGAGACTTACACTAAGGTGGATTCCCTCATATGGGGGAAATCATATAATTTTATTGATTGGAGCCTACAAACAATATTATCTCCATCCTGGGGGGAATTTATAGTGTGAGTTTTATAAAAATTTCAATTCCATAAAACCATTTGTGTCTCACTCGATGTGAGAAAATAGATATAAAGTCACTAGACTCACCACATATGGATATGAGAGTTATGCATTATGGTGAACCACATGGGGTGTTTGGTATGAAGCTCATACCTTAGGAAGGTATTCTACAAACCCAGCTTATAGTAAAAATTGGATTCCACGTACTTCAATATGGTGTATGTCCATGTGTGTCTATCAAGAATGGTTATTATGTCCTAGGGTATCTATAAGAAATTCATGACATGTCGGGTGCTCTGGGCCTATCATGGTTAACATCATAGGAAAGTATAATGGATATATCCTTGTATCATATTTGACAAGTATGAGGATGCGTAGTGGACATTTCTGAATCATATGCAGCATGACTTAGATGACTTTCTAGAGGCAACTTCATGACAAGGATGACATGTCTAAGATTCATCACATGGTTAAGTAAGAGATATCATATGGTTTCTGCCATATCCAACCGAAATTTTTGGGTATCCTTTTTTTGATTGATAAAAAAACCTCCAAGGGTATCACGTAATTAGGGTCGACATGTCAAAAAGCTACCACATGATCTAGATTCCACATGTGTAGGAAATCACATGAGTTAAACTATATTACTGGAGGACTTCACATGACATTGATGACATTTATGAAGGGCATCACATGTCTTGGATTGCTTTTCTGGATAATATAGTGTGACTTGGAAGACATGTTTGAGTGTTTTCATGTGATCCAGATAGTTCATGTGACCCACGTAATTCCTTCAGGTAAAAATCTATGTTTATATCATCTTATATGGATTCAAGACAATAAATACATTATTTCACGAATTCCTCTATGTTTTTGATGAATTGTTTTATTGAGACATTATGTTAACAAGAAAATATAAGAAAAATCCATCACATATTCAATTTGGTGCACTAAAAATCCTTCACATGATCAAAGGGAAGATCACGTGAAGTAAATATACATGTCATTTAATTTCTTATATTGTACCCAAGTTTACCAAGTGGAAGACCATTTTGATTATCTTTCTTTCATTTCAAATAAGTACACTCTCACCTCTCTGATCTCATGTGTATGTTTTTTATTCCATGGATGAGGAATTTATAGACCTACCTTCCCTGATTATATGCCTCTTTGTATGATTTGTATATCATCTATATGTGATTGATTCTTTATATCATCACATGATTCACATGAACATTCTATGAATCATCCATGTTATAATCATTGATTCATATTATAAATAGTAACTACAATATAATTCCATCATGTTCATATTTATTCAAACCATGGATTCTCAATGGGATTTTTCATACTCAATTAGGCATGTCATACGACCTATACAATATCATGCCGACATGTCTGGGGGTTTTAAGAAAGTCATGATTACTATAAATGAGTATTTTGTGTAATCAAGGGAGACTTGTAAAGTGCCATCATGAGATAAAACTATCATATCAAGTGCATTTTAGGATATTAAGCTGACATATCAATGGTATTTAATTAGATCAAGCTGACATGTTAAAGGGAATTTATGGGATTGACGGTCTAATAACACCTGACGCATAGCCCGTATTATATGAAATTATGTGTAACCTTTTCCTTTCATGATCAAATTTGTTTTCCTAGATTTTATTTGTTATATTACATGAATTTTGGTCTTTTCCAATTGAATATCTATCTGGGTTTGTCATGATCTATAATGGATCCGATGACGTTGTGTGAGAATTTTCCTATATTATAACTCCTATAATCCATGGAAAATCACATTATCAATTCTAGATTGCAGGATGATGAATGATCATTGAAATGGATAGTCACTACACTTTAATATTGTTTTTGTGTGTGATAAATTCTTGATCTCTTGATGGAATTCATGCATTTTCAGAGATAGTCAGACCTATTTTCTGTGATGAATCACATAAAGAATGATAGATCTCATGATCGAGAATGTGCAATGTCACAGAAAGTCACTCCACTTGTCTATATATCTAGAGTGGAATTTCATGATTTAATGTCTTTCACTAAGGGCCTTTTCAAGATTGAGATGACACACCTGAATTATTTTACTTGGAAAGGATGTCATACTATTAGTAATGTCGTATCAGCATTGAACTTTTCACATAATTAATATGATCCATTTGAGTAAAAATAAACATAAGTTACATTATATGAAGATTACATATTTTTCAGATTTTTTTTTATAAATTGAAATGGGTGATTTTCGTGCATTTATTAGTTGGCCCATCGCCTAATTGGAGGATCCCATCTGGTGACCATTTAATAACAATCGATTCCGGTTTGTAAGCCTTCAAAAAATCTTGATGGATTTTTAGATGTAAATTACATGATCATGAATACATCACATTAATATAATAAATCATTCACATGATGATCCCAGGATTATGCGACCATGTTTTGTTATTGTTCATGTTACCCATGTAACCCAATTTCTTGATCTCAATGTCATCATGTTCCACCTCGTTTCCTTTTTGGATGAAATTATCCTTATGCCCAGGGTTTCCCCTCAACCATAAAACATTCAATGATAATCTATAATGAATCGATTGTTATATACATATAACATCATTTAATTGGTTATCAATTAACCAAAAATAAATACTAAAAATCATTATAAAATAAAAAATAAAATTTTTCTGAAAACAATTTTTATTTATGATATGTATTTTTATTTTAATAAATTAAATTACTTACTATTGATTATTTATTTTGGTGAAATGTTTATATTAAAATTTTATTAAAATAGTTTAAAATTTATTTAATATTTTTATGTATATGGGATAAAAATTAATGAAGTTCTATTCTTAGGAAGATATTCCTTCTTAATTGTTCTTTTTATCACGTTTTACGTGATTAATTTTTTAATCAATTTTTTCCACATATAGAAATTCAATTTTGAAAAATGGATTCATTATTCCTAAATAGGGGTTTAAAATTTGGTAAATAGACCTCTCTTTTTTGGTATATATAAAAAGTTTCTTTGGTAAATTTATCACCTCAATAATGGATGAGTTAGGTTAATTATGGCTTAAACTATAAAATAATAAAATAATTATTCTTCCTAATTATTGTTTTATTAAGAGAATTAGAGCCATATCACCATTATTTTTTAATTTTATTTCTTGATGGAAATTTGTTTTTGATAAATAACTCTCTGATGTTTAAAGTAAAGAACGTTACTAAATGTCACTCTCTTACTTTTAAATATCTCTTATGCATTGATATTGGAAAAAAATAGTTATTAATGAATATAAATATCTATTTTATGAATTTTGAAATTATCTAAATTTAGGGAATTTATTTATAATTTTTTGTAATTAAATAATTTCCTAAAATTCTAGTGCAATACTAACATAGTTTTTATTCAACTAATAGAAATATAAAATAAATGATTTTAAAAAAATATTTCTTGATGGATTTATAGTGTTACACGAATTTTTTATTTATATAAAATATATTAGTTATTTTTAAAAGGATTATATTCAAATTATTAGGTTTTCATTATGCCTTTTAAGTAATATTAAATGAAGTGTTTCAGAATTGAAAATAAATATATTTTATTAAAATAATATATAATTAAATTATATAAAGATAATAAAAATATAGAAAAAAAATTGGATAATATATGGTAAATATTTTTCTCTTGACCATATATGAACAAAATATTTCCTTATAAAAAATAATATAACCATTTTAGAGTAATTTTTTTATCGATGTTAAGGATAAAATTGGTTAATTGAGTAGATAATATAAAAGATATGTCTACGAACACCACAAAAACCTATCCAAATATTATTATATTATATGACGTAATACCAATACTATATTATAATTTAATAACTTAATGTACGGTTGTATTTTGGATAATTAATGACCCCATCATATTTAAATCTTTTATGAAATCTGACGAGTTCCCCTACAGTCTATTATAAAAGGGCACCCATCCTTTATCTTTTTCACGGAACATCGAGCCTTATATCTCAACCATATACTACCAAAATATATTATAAACATCATTATCCACATTCATTTTTTACTTCTTATTCCCAAAAAAACCATAGGATTTTTAAGATTTTATCTAAATGAGTTCTTTCAAAGATAACATATTCACCTTAACCCAATCACTTTTTTTTAAATCTCAATTATATCATTTAATTATATGGAATTCTTAATAAAATAATATATTAAGAATTATAAACATAAAAATAATTTATTTTGATTATATAGTAACAATTATCCACCATCATTCCCATTAAATTGTAAATGAATGTATCTCTCATGCATACGATTGGCTTACCATCTCCACATAACAATTCAATTAATTTTCCCCCACTATATTTCATGGATGGTTATTAATATGGATATAATATCTATATATTATACTTATGATATAATTATAAATCTATAATTATAATATCACATCTAACTAATTACCTTTAAATCCATTGGAAAATGATAACATTGCTCGTGTGTATGTGCGGACTACCGCCTATACAGAGTGATGTGATTTGATTTTTCCTTTCAAAATTACATGAACTGTAGTTTGGATACATATAATAAAAATATATGATTTATATGATATAATATTTATTTTTTAGTTGAATTATTATATATCATTCATTCACTCCATCTTCCATAAAGTGAAAACATTGTTTAAATGTTTGTACGGCCTGCCATCTCTATGAATAGTGTAATAGAATTTTATATCCCCATGTTTTATGAATGATTAAAAATATTCATATGTATATATATATTATATTATAATTTTGAAATTGATTATGATATATATTTTTAATAAATGAGGAACTATTATATATAATATTATAGTTGTTTCTAAGAATATGGAACTCTAGTTAAGGGATTTTTGTTCCACATTTGTCTTTCTGAGACAAATGTCAAATTAACCATTGTTTATTTTATAGAGTGTATATAGTACCAATGATTATAATTAACCATAATTATTATATAATTTATGGGTATTTACATATCTATCTAATTTTCATTCCATCATGGGGCTTGTAATTCAAATTCTATCAATGTTCTAAGGGTTATATATCACAGTATCATTATTTAATGACATTTTTTATGATTATGTTTTTAGGATAAAATTTAATGATGTACATATCAATAATATCAATTATTTTATTCTTATCTAGTTATATATAATACATGTTTTCATTTCATTTCAATATGGTAAATAATTCAAGATACTGAATGGTTGTTTTAAGGTAAATCAACTTTATTCCTCTCTTGAGTCGAAAAATATTTTGTTTGTATCCATGTATTTTATAAATGTTTTATAGAAGGGTTTTAATATTATTTTATTATCATTTAGAAAACTTTATATCGATATTTGAGTTTATAATAAATCCATTAATATGACTTTTTATGTCCTTTTCCAAATGAGGTACATTTTCACTGTTTACCAAAGATTGAATGGAATGTTTTTTTAACTTATACAACATGAAAAGAATTTTCCACCATTATGACTGGTCAATAATTTGAAGGCTCCTTTACTATTTTTCATATATATTTTCAAAAAAAATATTTTACTTAGTATTTTTTAAAATTCCAATTTTTAAATATGTAATTTAAATAAAAAATGGTATTTTCAATGAAATTTTCTAATTGAACTTTTAAATACATTATTCATCTTAGATGAAATTGTTCTATGTTACAAATGGTTTACTATGGATTTGAAATAATGGTTCCATCCATATTAATTATCGATATGGTTTATTATTTTATTAGCAAGATGTATGTTGGGCAAAAATCCATCAAGGTAACATTGCAGCATTTTTGGGTTGATTGTGTTTGTTGACAAAGCAGGTTTCCATGGAAAATTGTCGAGTTCCCGAGAAGTTGTTGACATTCCATGTTGACAATGAACTTTGAAAAAGGAAAGGACGATCTGGAGGCGGTACAAAAGAGCAGTACAAGGTGGCACCGTTTTCCAGTGTTTGCCAAATTTTTGGGCCTGAAAATCGCCAATGGAGAATGGAGTGATATGTTGTTGGCGAAGGTTGAGGAGAGAGAAATGAAGGAGGTGTGCAGAAAAATTAAGCGTGGCGCGCAAAACTAGAGGGTTGCGCGAAATCTTGAAGTGTGGCGCGCAAAACAGCGGGTTGCGCGAAATTGTATTTCGCGCAAAAGATGTTTCAAGGCCGAAAGCTTGAAAATCGGTAAAGGCATGAGGCGCGCGAAATTTTGGAGGCGTGCGCAGAAAATTGAAGTGGCGCGTGAAATAGCGGATGAAGTATTTCGCGCAAGAGGTGTTACGAGGTCCGAAGCTCGTAAAATGGCAAAGGCATGAGGTGCGCGAAATTATGGAGCAGTGCGCGGAAAATGTTTGTCCGCGGAAGATCAAAGCGGATTACGCGCTCAAGGAGGGTTTTTCGCGCGGGGTCGATTTTTCCTATAAATATGAAGTGACCCTCCTCCATTAAGCAGAGCTCAAGACATAGAAAATACCCGAGCTCTGGTGCGCGAAATTGAAGTTAGAAAGTGTGTTGCGCGTAAACTTAAAGTTTGCGCGTAAAGTCAGCTGTTGCGCGAAAAGCTAAGGTTGCGCAGAAAGTTTGTGTTGGCGCGTAAAAGGAAGGTTGCGCAAAAAGTGGATTTCGCGCAAAGGCAGTGAATTGCGCGCAAGGCAGTTTCCAGGCTGCGCGTAAAATTTGGAGGTTGCGCGAAAAAGAAATTTCGCGCAAACCATAGAAATTGCGCGCAAGACACCGTAAAGGTTGCGCGTAAAAATTGAGGTTGCCCGGTACATCCGGTGAAAAGTGAGATTCATCTGCGGGTGAAAGTTGGACTTCAACAGAGCATCTACATACAGAGGAAGATGCATTCCTTCATGGAAATGAAGAGACCTACAGGTCTATAAACTGTGAGTGAATCCCTTCCAAGAGCAGTGAGCTTAGGAAGAGGAATAAGGTGATCCTCTCCACCGGCAGTGAGCCAGAGAGAGAGAAACAGGGAGTGACCCTTGGGAAAGCAGTGAGCTGACCCTAAACCTTGTAAAGGCAGTGAGCCTGGGCATAGAAGTGATCTAGCCCGAACCTTGTAATCCACAGCTAGTGAAGTTAGTGGAATTTGGTACGAACCGGCAACTTGTCGGCGTATGCTCCTTGGACGTAGCCCTTAGCGGTGAACCAAGTAAAAATCTCGCTGTCTGCCTACTTACATTCCTGCATTGCATTCAAAGCATCATCATCAGGTAAAGGAGACAAGTGATCACAGTAACCACACAAGTGCAAACAAAGTGACCCTTGTAACAAAGAGGTCAAGATCCAGTGGGGCAGGAAGAACATTGAAAAAGAATATCCATACCCTGATTCACCCCCCCCCCTCTCAGGGTATATAGGCCCCTATTGGCCCTAACAATTGGTATCAGAGGGACTGGTTGCTTTTATCAGATTTGTTTGCTTTAACTTGGTGTATCGATCTTTGTAGTTGAAGATATTGTTTGCGCTTATCTCGGTCTACCATGGGAAAAAGAAAATCTTCAAAGAAGAATCAGAAGTCAGGTGGTATCCCTCAGTGTGGAAGTGTCTTTGGAAAAAGTGTGATTCAACTAAAAGAATCAAACAACTTACTGAAGGAATCATGCAGTGAACAGAAAAATGATTTGGATACATCATACAACAAAAATACTTACTCATTCAAAGATGTTGATGGAATGAGTGAAGAACCTGACTTTCCAAGTGACGTTGGAACCACTGAAGATGAAGAAGAAGAAATTGAAGGAAGAATTGATATGCGAGCTGAGTTGGAGGCTGCTCTGGAAGAGATAGATGTTTGGAGGGCCAAAACCAAGAAAGCTAACAAAATTGTTCGCGATGCCAAACTCTATATGCAGCAGCCGGAAGAAGAGAAATCTGAGCTGATGGAAGAAATTGAGAAACTTAATTTATCAACATCAGAGAACTCAGAATCCGTTAGTAAGTATAAGCTGAAGGTTGAAGAACAGAAAAGAGAGATCGATGGCCTGAACAAAAAGGTGGAAGTTGTCCATGGGACTAAAGAATTGGATCAGAAATCCACTGAAGAAATTAAATCTAAAGGCATACAGATCTATGCTCTGGAAACTGAGGTCAACAAGCTAAGAGGCTTAAATCAAAGGCTTATTGATATAGTTACTGACCTAACAAAGAAGAATGATTCTCAAGGTGAGGAACTACAGAAGCTGGCTAAAATGAAAGGAAAACAAAAGGCTGATGATTATGAAGAGAATCAAAAGTTAGATGAAGTACAGAATCTGAAAGCTAGAAATGATGATCTAGCAGCACAGTTGTCTGAAGAAGTTCAGAAGAATCGAAGCCTACAACAAGAGAATGAATATGTCTCTAAATCTGTTTCTGAGGAAAAATTAAAAGTAGTGAAGCAAAGTGCAATGGTGGAAAAGCTCACACAGGAACTAGAAGATGAGGTGAGTAATGGGAATCTTATCAAGAAAGAACTGGATGTCCAACTTGAATCAAGGGAGACGAAGATTAAAAAGTTGGAAGAGGATCTAGAATTAGTAAAGAAGGATGTGGATAAATCTAATGCTAAAGGAATGCCAAAAATGAAGGATGCCTTACACTTGCTATTTGATCATCCTTCGACAAGTGATGATAAAATGAAGAATAGGTATGCTATTTCTGAAGAGAAACAATAGAATATTTTCTCAGCTCAAAGACCAGCAAGTTTTGGAAAAGCTGGTATCGGATTTGATGAATCCCCTCCCGTGCAAGATAGAAAGAGAGCTATGAACAGTTATAGATGGGAAAGAAATCCTATAGGTGCTGGAGATAGGCCTAAAAGGACAGATATAAAAAGTAGTGATGACATGTGCTATTTTTGTGGGATTCATGGCCACACATCAAGCTTCTGTTCAGAGGCTCTGGAATACATCTCAGGGTGTGAAAGTAGAGACATTACTAAATCTGAGAATAAGAAGAAGCATCATGATAAATCAGAGAGAAGAGTTTCTCAGAGGAGAACATTTATCAGGTGCTATTACTGCGGAAGGATGGGACACACCATGAGTATGTGTCAGGAAGCTCAGGAGATCGATGCCAGAAGAAGAAAACAAGATTCATCAACATCTCAGCAGAGAAGTGATGAAATGAGGTATGCCTTTAATAGAAAATGTTTCATATGTTCTGATCATGGGCATTTGGCCAGACAGTGCAGCATGAAGAAAGCGGGGAAGGAAAAAGACCCGAGAAAGAGATTGCCAACTCCAGTGGTACATAATGAGAAATTATACACTGGGAGACAAAGTGTTAAGGTGAAAAATAGGCCTAAAGCCTCAGGGGAATCACATGGATCTGAACGAAAGGTGTATCAGTCACCTCCTCTATCGTACTCACAACCACTCTCAAGGAGAGAATGTGAACAAACCTGGAAGATTAAGGGGAGATCTACTCCAATTGTGAGTAAGAAGAATGGACGTTCAGTGGAGGACCCACCACCAATGAAAAATAGGGTGGTGACTCAGACATCTGATAAAAGATTGATGAACAAAGAACGTATTGAGAAATTCACATGTCGTGTTTCTCATCGAGAAGTGAAAGAAAGAGGAAGACCCCTACGATGGGAGAAGAAGAAGGGGAAGATGCCAAACAGAGAGGTTCCTACTCAGAGAAATAATCAAGGAAAATGGAATTTTGGTAGAACCTCAAAGAAGGAAATGTGTACTAGTGGGTTTAAACCCCAAGTGGTGAGAAAGGCTGAGCCTACCAAATCTACATATCAGAAAAAGGCTCAGAATGTAGGCAATGAATGCCTTGTCATATGGCCAGAACAATTGAAGTTGGCTAGGCAGTTGGAGGAAGCAAGAAAGGAGTGTGATGCTCTCCAAGAAAGAATCAAAGGGTTGACCCATCAGGATCAACCACAACCCTCATCTTGAGGAGTCTGAAGCAATACCCCTCTCCCTATGTATATAAATGCTATTAACTGATGATTCTTGTGTTTCAGGTTTTAGGGAGATACAATCCAAGGGGAAGTGGCATCTAAGGATGCGAAGTGGAGAAATGATATGCTCTAGAGTTTCAATTGATTCAAATCAGATACTAGAGTTGAAGAAGAAGGAGAGCAACAGAGCACAATAGGAAGTGATTGTGTTATTAACTTTATCTCTTGTTTCCTACACCGAGTTTCAACTCCGTAGGCTTAGAGATTTTGTTAATGGCTCAAATTTGAGTGGAAGATGAGAACAAATGATGCAGGAGGAAAAGACGTGTTATGGGTCTAAACTGTTGGGCCTAACAACTGGAAGAGTTGCATAACACAGGGGGAGCATTCTATATCCAAATCAGATGCCAGATCCATCAAGGAAATAATTGGATGACCCAGCTCAAGAGTTGTCTATCGAGAGAAGACATACTATGAGAGAAGCAGCAGTGATCAATCATTTCATTCTTATTTAATTTGATCTAACATTGTGGTATCAGCTGACTGTTTTTCAGGATACCAAGAAGCTGCGAAAAGTAGCTGAAAGAAATGAAGCCACTGAAAAATGAGTCAGTGAACAATTTCCTGACGAAAGTGTTGAGGAAGAAAGCAACACAAGGGGAGAAGATGTGGCTGAGGGTGACTCAGAATAAGATACTGATGATGATTACAAGGATGTAAAATCCTTATCTGCACAAAATACAAAGAATCGAGATGAAATTGACAGGCAGACTATCATCAGTGATCAGTGAGATCTAGTTCAGACAAAGAGAATGAAATCACTACAGCAGACATCATTACTATCTCAGGTTGAGTCGAAATGCTTTGCTGAGGCAGCTGAAGATGAAAACTGGGATCATGCCATGAATGAAGACATTGGTCAGAATTGAGAAGAATAAGACCTGGGAAGTTGTTTCGAGGCCAGATGATAAAAACATCATCAGGACAAAATGGGTCTATTTAGACAAGATGAACGAAGATGGCACAATGACTCGAAACAAAGCACGACTGGTGTGCAAAGCATACACCCCAAGAGAATGGTACTGAAGGCTATATTAGTATTTGAAGAAGATTGGTTTTCAGTGTGGGGGATTTGATTACAATCTTTATTTCAACAACAATAGTAATCAAAGGATGGTGAGGCTGGTCAAGAAAGAAGACATAATATTTGGAAGATCAGATGAAGCATAGTTACACAAGGCAGGAATAGAACATTCATTTCTGAATCCGAGTATGCCAAGGATGCTTTGGAATGATTTGGAATGGAAAATTCCAAGGAGATGAAGACTCTGGTTTCTACCCGGATGAAATCATCAAAAGATGACAGTGGCAGGGCAGTTAATATCACAGAATACAGGCAAATCATTGGAAGTCTGTTGTACTTAACCGCAACAAGGCCTGATATTGTTTTCGCCACATGCCAAGCAGCGAGATATCAAAGTAATCCCAAGGAAAGTCACATGCTTGCAGTGAAAAGAATACTTCGGTATATCAAGGGCACGGTGGACTTCGGCTTGACATACAACGACAAATCTCATACAGAGTTATTGGGATACACTGATGCAGACTGGGCGAGTTCAGCGGATGATAGAAAATCAACATCCGGTGGTGCATTCTATCTTGGTGGATTGTGTATTTCTTGGCTAAGCAAGAAGAAAGATTGCATTTCATTAAGCACCGCAGAAGCTGAGTATATTGCGGCCACTCAAGCCTGCACACAGTTATTGTGGATGAAGCAGCAGCTTGAAGATATGGGAGTTGAAGTGAAGTCTCCGATCGGAATCCAGTGCGACAACTCAAGTGCTATAAATCTTAGCAAAAATCCCGTCCATCATTCAAGGACAAAGCACATTGAGATTAAGTATCATTTTATCAAGGAGAAGGTTGAGCAGGGGATCGTGAAGTTGGAGTATGTGCCTACAGAGCTACAGGTTGCAGACATTCTGACCAAGGCCTTACCCAAGGAAGCTTTTGAGAGGCATCGACTGGCTCTAGGAGTTCAGTCGACTCCCCGCACTTGAAATAGTGGGGATGTGGACACCACCCCCCCCTCTCTCCCCAAGGTATGGTGTGTATTTCCCTAATGCGCTGATATGTGTTCTCTTCTATGTTACAGACTACAAAGGCGTGACCTTTGGGTTCGTTGACAAAGGGGGAGAAAAGTGCTTGACAAGTGCTTGACAAAGGGGGAGAAAAGTGTTAGTTCAAGTGAGAAAATAGTGCGGAGATTTGATAAATCATAATTGATACGGGGAGAAGCTGACAGGTGGAGCAGCCAGAAAGGGGGAGCAATGAGAAAGGGGGAGAGATTTTTAAATCTGACGATGCTAGAAGTGATCGATCAAATCATAGAAATCACGACAGCTAATGATCGTGATAAAAGCAGAACAGTGGTGTTGGAATGGTGTGAGACGGTGTCCAGCTATCAACAATTGGTATCAACTTAAGAATTCACCAATTGGTATCAGTGTGGTTCAACAACTGGTTTTATTTTAGGAATTGGTATCAGGGTGGAATCGACAATTGGGGTCTGACATGGAGTGATTCATTGATGAACTTTTCATACTACTCTTGTTTCTCACGACGAGCATTGCTCATGTGGGCTTAGAGTACATGTTAAGTGAATCCTTGAACGCTATCATAATCGCAAGAGGCGAACGGTGGTAGCAGCTGGAAGAAGACTCAGTGAGGTATCAAAGTGCAGAAAATATTTCTGAGAAGAGTTTTGAAGAGTTGTCAACAAACCCAAAGGGGGAGATTGTTGGGAAAAAATCCATCAAGGTAACATTGCAGCATTTTTGGGTTGATTGTGTTTGTTGACAAAGCAGGTTTCCATGGAAAATTGTCAAGTTCCCGAGAAGTTGTTGACATTCCATGTTGACAATGAACTTTGACAAAGGAAAGGACGATCTGGAGGCGGTACAAAAGAGCAGTACAAGGTGGCACCGTTTTCCAGTGTTTGCCAAATTTTTGGGCCTGAAAATCGCCAATGGAGAATGGAGTGATATGTTGTTGGCGAAGGTTGAGGAGAGAGAAATGAAGGAGGTGTGCAGAAAAATTAAGTGTGGCGCACAAAACTAGAGGGTTGCGCGAAATCTTGAATTGTGGCGTGCAAAACAGCGGGTTGTGCGAAATTGTATTTCGCGCAAAAGATGTTTCAAGGCCGAAAGCTTGAAAATCGGTAAAGGCATGAGGCGCGCGAAATTTTGGAGGCGTGCGCAGAAAATTGAAGTGGCGCGCGAAATAGCGGATGAAGTATTTCGCGCAAGAGGTGTTACGAGGTCCGAAGCTCGTAAAATGGCAAAGGCATGAGGTGCGCGAAATTATGGAGCAGTGCGCGGAAAATGTTTGTCCGCGGAAGATCAAAGCGGATTACGCGCTCAAGGAGGGTTTTTCGCGCGGGGTCGATTTTTCCTATAAATATGAAGTGACCCTCCTCCATTAAGCAGAGCTCAAGACATAGAAAATACCCGAGCTCTGGTGCGCGAAATTGAAGTTAGAAAGTGTGTTGCGCGTAAACTTAAAGTTTGCGCGTAAAGTCAGCTGTTGCGCGAAAAGCTAAGGTTGCGCAGAAAGTTTGTGTTGGCGCGTAAAAGGAAGGTTGCGCAAAAAGTGGATTTCGCGCAAAGGCAGTGAATTGCGCGCAAGGCAGTTTCCAGGCTGCGCGTAAAATTTGGAGGTTGCGCGAAAAAGGAATTTCGCGCAAACCATAGAAATTGCGCGCAAGACACCGTAAGGGTTGCGCGTAAAAATTGAGGTTGCCCGGTACATCCGGTGCAAAGTGAGATTCATCTGCGGGTGAAAGTTGGACTTCAACAGAGCATCTACATACAGAGGAAGATGCATTCCTTCATGGAAATGAAGAGACCTACAGGTCTATAAACTGTGAGTGAATCCCTTCCAAGAGCAGTGAGCTTAGGAAGAGGAAGAAGGTGATCCTCTCCACCGGCAGTGAGCCAGAGAGAGAGAAATAGGGAGTGACCCTTGGGAAAGCAGTGAGCTGACCCTAAACCTTGTAAAGGCAGTGAGCCTGGGCATAGAAGTGATCTAGCCCGAACCTTGTAATCCACAGCTAGTGAAGTTAGTGGAATTTGGTACGAACCGGAAACTTGTCGGCGTATGCTCCTTGGACGTAGCCCTTAGCGGTGAACCAAGTAAAAATCTCGCTGTCTGCCTACTTACATTCCTGCATTGCATTCAAAGCATCATCATCAGGTAAAGGAGACAAGTGATCACAGTAACCACACAAGTGCAAACAAAGTGACCCTTGTAACAAAGAGGTCAAGATCCAGTGGGGCAGGAAGAACATTGAAAAAGAATATCCATACCCTGATTCACCCCCCCCTCTCAGGGTATATAGGCCCCTATTGGCCCTAACAATGTATATGAAACTCATTTCTTTTCCATGGGTTATACAATTATGAAGTGATGATGTCTTTTTAAAAACCATTTCATTTTATTGTATTATGCTTAGATGAAATGTTTGTGAAGAAAATTTCATTTCATGGGGTTAGATATGATAAATTTTTATGATCTTTGTTTAAAGCATATGTTTGACATTCATTATGTGATCGGTGGGATTGAAATTATATATCCCTACAACATATTGGGTAATGAAGGATGAATCATAAGGTAAATATTATACAGGTGAACCTAATTTATTGTTCAATATTTCATGTGTGGACCTAGTTTTCATGTCTATAATATGAAGAATGGTAATGGATTTCATTTCCAAAATATGAAGATTGGACCATGGTTTCATGCCCATAAGATTAAACATGGACCTATATTTCTTTCCATAATTTTATGTGAAGGCCTGATTATATATCCTTAACATAATGTGTGAGCCTTTGTTTATTTATATATGGTAACAATGTCATAAAATGATTTTTCCCATATTCCAACGTTTATGTTATTCTCTCAAGGAATAAATTATTTTATTAATTTATAAATCATGTATTATGAACCTCTGAGATTTATACCATGACACAATATTATGATCTATTATTTTTATTGATTGATTCATCGAATGTTAGGCTCATGTTATCATACCCATATGGTCATGTTATGATGATATCTCCCTTTTTACCCTTATTGAGAATCTTTTATCACCCTTTCTTATGTTTCCTTTCCTAAGGTTATGAATAATGATATTAAGTATGATATTCATATGAAAAGGGATATTTCTGTAGAACTATGTAGGAGATAATGTAGATCCCTTATGAACCAATTGTTCAGATATATATATATCCAATGAAACTATACCTATATTATTATGGCGCGTATTGTTATGTTCTGTAGTTAATATTCATCTAGAAAGATGAAATATCTATTTATGAAAAATATTTGTCGCTATAAAATAAAAATGGGTGGTGTTTTACATGTCCTTGTTGAGACAGATCCCTATATATGCTCATTAACCATGAGAAATCTAAACTAATGCAGAATAAATCTATGGTGATAGCCAATACTGCTACTAAAATTGGATCATGATGATGAACTACGATGAATTGAGGGATCAGTGTTGGTACATGATCATGAGATATCCCCTCTGGGTGGACAGTGTGTGGTGCCTCCTCCTACCGAGAAACATGATTATCCACCTATACGGGTTCAGTTGGATATTCCACATGTGTATATTGGAAGATGGTACCTATAATGCTAAAAGATGAAGAACTCTCGAAGATTTTTCATCATGAGTTAAAGAGTTAAATACTTCCTGTGTTTTGATGTGATCCATACCCCAAGGTGGAGAAAGATAAGATATTTTCTGTAGTGTGAGTATTCCTCCTAGCTATAACCCCTCTTAATCATAAGGTGGTCCTGATGGTGTGCCATATCTAGGGAATATCTATGTGATGGTGTAGTCTGATAATCCAGATGGATGATGGGGTGACCCAATCTTGGATATATTTTGAACATATCCTAAGAGATGATTAATTTAAAGTGATGTTGCGTACAATGTGTATCCAATAACTTCTAGATCTCCAATAGGGAAACATGGTAGTCAGGGAGTCTCTGAATAGTTTTTTAACTAATCTTGATAATCAATTGATATGGTATGTGATATATACTTCTGAGCTAAGAACATTGAGCATCATATTTACAGTGATATTAGATCTTCAGTTGTATCTCTCTTTATTTATTTATGTTTTGGGTTTTTAGAATGTATGTTTTTGTTAGTGTGGTTCTTGGAAGAGGGGCATCATGTGCAAGGAGAATGTAGTATCAACCATGTGTTGGTGTTTTCTTCTTCAAGAGGATGAAGACATGTTTCAGGGCCATGAAACTCAATAAACCGGCATATTATTTTTCAGAACTAAGGATCCATAGATCATGGTTTGCAGAGAGATTCTAGAAATCCTAAGAAAATTAAATGTTACTCTTATGAATGGTTAGGATATCTGGAATATGAATATCTAACCCATGTGGCAGCGATATAGAGGTAGGTAAAAATAATCCTTCATGATTATGTAGCAGCGTGTGTATGATGATCCATAAATTGGTAGATATGTAAGGCGATTCGGGAGAAGTATATATATAGGCTGAAAATATGATGTTCTTCCACTACCACTACATTTTGATTATCCATTCTATGATTAAAGAGCTGGGGAATATAGATTATTTTAGCTATAAGTGATGGTGGTTTATGATAATGATTCTCCTCTAATGGTTCAATGTACGATCGATGTCATATGAAATTAGCCATAATTTTTATAGCCATTAGAGAAATAAACATTTTTCTATAGTCAACCCTTGTTTGATACTTAGAGACTATAATAGAGCCTCTATCTCATCTCTAATAGCTTGAGAATCATAGTTGTGGATATTTGGAAATTTCACACATCTTAAGAAACTGTAAATTTAATCTCGGAGGAGAAATATTTTCATGGGATCAATTTATATCCATGACAAGTCCTTATGATGTAATTGATGGTATAGAACAACTCTCTATATTCTATGAAAAAATTTAATAAATTAAGTTAAGGATGTGGAGTGTCCAAGTAGAATGGATGTGATATTCCGTTATCGGTGGGAAACAACCTCTTGAAGAGAATATTGAGCTTATATACAAGGGGGTACTATTGATTACCCATTAATTGGCTTCTATAACCCATGGTGTATTAGATGATATTAATCATCAGTTTCATTCAATAGTGGTGTAGTATGAGGATATCTTTCTTTATGACATACCAGGCTTACCTTATATTTGAGGGAGTGACCACTGCTTTGAATTGTACTCGAAGACTACCCCAGTATTTTTTTCAGTATATTAGATGGCTCTCATCAAGTAGTGAGATATATTTGTGTAGTTGTAGGATCTATATAGTAAGGGCTTCATTAGATCCAGTGTATCCCCAAGATAACCCGATGTGTTGTTCCTCAAGAAGTCTTTTGAGAGTTTGAGGTTATGCAGATATTTCAGTTACCATAACCATGTGACTATCTTGGTTATGTATCTAATAATGAGAATTGATTCCTTCTTTGACATGTTGAAAGAGGTGAATTGGGTCTCAATGATTGACCTCAGTCCAGGTTATCACTATCTCTATGTTCATGGGTAATACATACAAAAAATAACATTCTAATGTCCCTATTGTCAATATGATTAATTGGTGATACCATTCAGCATGATGAACTCCCCAATTGTGTTAATATACATAGAAAATAGTTATTTTATTTTTTATTATATGGGTTCATGGTTTTAGTCATTAATGAAATACACCTATAATTAACATATGAGAAAAATCATGAAATACATTGCGGATATACCTCTATGTACTCCAAAATAACTGGATTAATAGGAAGCTCTTGAAGTATCGATTCTGAATCTGAGGGTCCACTTCAAGTGCCATGTCATTATAGAGTATGTAGTATCAGCGGAGATAGTAGATGATGATTTCCTAATATCTTGGTATCCACTGAAATGTGTGATGGAGTTCCAGAACTTCCATGGATTGGCTAGTTATTACTAAAGATTAATTCTTAATTTCTCTTGAGTTGTGACATCCCGGACAACCATTAACTGAATGGGGAAGCCTTTTTCTTGAAATAGAGGTGTCAATAGACATTTCAAGAGTTTTGGAAGATGTTGATGATTACCCCGATATTGATACAGATAGATGAGTGTGTTCATTACATGGTGTTATGAAATACCACTATATCTAGTTTTTATAGTGTTCTAAGAGAGAGAAGATGATGATTTCATATGGGGCCTAGTAGTTGATATAACATGAGTATAATTATGTGTATCATGACTTAGAGATATTAGTATTGGATTCCCCACTAATGACTCAGTGAAATTACCTTTTGGGATAGTGAATCATCATATTTTAAAATCATAGGAGTCTCGGGTATATCTTCTCTAAGAAATATAATAACATGTGGAAACAGTGATGGATTGAGTTCATATTGGGTATTAATTTGAGATAATATCTCTAATTAAAAAAGGTAACATAGTATAAAATGTTGTTAGTATGAAATAACATTCACATTTATTGAGTGAGTCTATAGAGTAGTTGACCTCATTAAAGTTGTCATTTGTGGACAAGGGCGGAGTGGCATACCTCCAATCAATGGTTATTACCCCTATTCTTCATTAGTAAATCAGGGAGGAAGAACTTAGAGATATCAATTTCATGGTATATCATGACTATATATCCATAGGAAATTTTATGATAGTTTTTTTAAATTTGGGAAGAACATCATCATTTTGAGAGGATTGATTATGGTACAATACATTCTATTAGAGGAGGTGATGAGTGAGTTTTATACACCCCCTTTCCAATTCATCAAGTAGTAGTTAATATAATCCAAGAGAATTTGAGTTAGTTTTTATGGCTAGGAATAAATTGGTTTGTTGTGATTTTATATCCTGATACCTCATCTACCAATAGTTTATGGTAGATTACCATGTTCTAATGTGTTTAACCTAACCCCTTAGGGGTCAAAGTGGGAAATTGATGGTATCTCCATAATATTTTAAATGGAATATCCATGATCAATGAGAGGAAATGACTCAATATTGGTGATCATACACTAACCCACCATGTTGTCCCAATATATATATATAATAATATTTTAACATACTGTATGGAAATATTGTACATGTAGGAGATTGGGCGACTTCAGGGAGTTCCCTGAATAGTCATTTCATATTACGATTCTAATTTATCATTTCAATATTGGATAGTATTAGAGGATGATTTTGAGATTTAGTTATGAATTAGAATGGAATTCAAACTCCTTAAGGATAGACATATTTAGTGTACCATTTATGTCTTGGAGGAGATATTATGAGATTTCATTTTAAATTTTGGTGTAATTTGGGAGGATTAACTACCATTGGTGGATTTTTCATATACAAATAGTCACCAGTACGCCATTGTTATGGTCCCACTAATGGCCTTCTATTCGAGATAATGTAGGTCACCACTATCCTAGATGGATCTTGGTAATACATACCTTATTGTTTTGTATCTAGTGAAACTGAAGACAAAGACAATGCAGATCATATAAGAGTGAATAAGGACTGAAAAAAGTTATCATAAGTCCTTTGAAGATCAAATATGGATTCCATTGGATTTCTCCATGGGGGACCATGTGTTCTTGAATCTATCACCATATTGAAGACTATGGATATATTTTTTGTGGATGAAATATATCTTCAACGATAATAATGAAATTATATATATATTATAGATTTGCAGAGTTGGACCACCACTTGACCATGGGCACCATATTAGAACATGTGAAAGTTGTTTTCCATTTCTCACATGATTTTTCAAATGAATTTGAATGGCATGTGGTGGAAAATATATATAGAGATTACATCATATATTACCTAAGGATGATCAAGGAATGATTATATAATAACCTTCATGGATAAGTTACTCCCATGGGGAATGTTTGGTGGTAGGATGAGAACCACCTGGATTGATCATGGGAGTGGGATAACTAGATGCGATATTAGTACATTCAAATATTTTAATATTTTATTTCTTTTTGACGTCCAAATAATTGATGTAGGTGATAAATTAATGGCTCTATTTTTCTATTTAATATTTTTTGATATTTTAGATAATATTTTTAGAGTATGTTGTGGAATCACCTTGAAATTTTATATCATCTGGGTCCTCGATATTTATATATTAAAATTATTAAATATAATATAAAATGAAATAAAATATTTAGGATGGATTAGATATAATTTTAATACTTTATTAGATAGTAATTATGAGATTATCATTAAATATAAATTGTGGGTTGTACCCCATGTGTAACATAAACATTGTAAAAACCAATCTCAACCAACTCAGAATCCATGATCAACACTAGATATATAGTGGAAAACAAATCAAACCAATATCAACCAACTCAGAAACTCCTAACAAGATCTATGATCGAACTCCATAATACATGCCCATGTATCATGGAGAACCAATAATTAAATGTGATACATTCTCTTTACCTATGTCATAATAACCAATATCTGGACAACACCAATGTTCCAATGAGGGGGGGTGAGTAATGAAACACAATATTTTTTCCTCAAATGACATCCCTACTCATGCCACTAGGATATAAAATTTTATTACATTTATATAAAATAGTTTAAAATATTTTATATCAAAATAAACAAAAATTCCATAAATAATAGTTTCCCAACCCAAATCCATTTACACATAAAATAACAAATAAATACTTTTAAACCCATTTTACAAATTCAAAATTTTTGTAACCCATTGGATTCCACATATGCACAAATCCGATAATGTATGAAAACATGTAACTCATTATACTCATGTGTAGCAATTCATCCATTAACTAAATTGTCTCTTAAGGAACCATTTTAATGGGGGGAAGTTCGTACCCTTATTGATCCCACAAATGATGGGGGAAACTTCAAACATTTATCTATCTCAAATTCACATGAACACACGCCAACCATTATGCAAAAAATCAATTCCAAATCAAACTATTTCATTAATTTCAAAAAAAACATTTATTTTATTTAAAAATATTCTATGAAATCATTTTTATAAATACAACATATCCAAATTTTAAAATCAACATTTTTTAATCGTGAAAACAATTAACTCTTCAAAACTAATTTCTACAATTCCACAAACCAGCACAACGGACGGTTTCTACCAATTATTTCACATGGATTTTACAATAAAATTAATTAAAATGAAAAAAAATTAAACGAAACCATCATTTTTTAATAAGAGGAGTTTAGAGTGAAGTCAAAAACATTAGAAACTGTGGAGAAAATAAATAATGAAATTAATTCATTATTAAAACTAGGTTGAATATCCAAAAACCCATCATAGATCAAGTCCCTTAACATTAACATAGCCATTTATCATAATTATTAACTTCAAATATCATATAATTGATCCCATAGGACAATATCCACGAATCTAAGAGGGGGGGGGGATGAATCAATGTAAAACACCCAGAACTGATACTTACCATAAAATATGGCCTTCAACACACCATTATTTTCCAAAAAATCATTCCATGATCATAGGGGAAAGTCTCCATAGACATTGGGCAGAGAGAAAACCGAGTTAGGGATGAAATATATGCTTAATGAGATTTTTTGGATTCAAACCAAGTGAGTTACACTTTAATAGGAACTAATAATTAAATATGCATTCTTGGGTCACAAAATTATTCTAACCATGCACTATCCATGTTCTGCCACTACCTCTAAAACACATCACATGGTCAGATCTCATTGTTGGTGTGCCAACTGTGTTTTTCCCTCTATTCCACTTTGCGCAGTTTCTCCTTGGTGGCTGCATGGTTTGGCCAAATATTGCTCCAATCCAGATCCCACTATCATCCTTTGAAATGTTTCCTCAAGGTGTTTCTCTGTTTCTACTAACCACTCTCAAACTGTGTACTTCTATAAAATCCCTAAAACCATTCCAAAATTTCTCCGAAACCTCCCAAATATCACCCAAACACAATACATATATAAAATATCTTTATAAATGGTTATTTACTTGAAACTAATGGTCATACCTCTTTTCTACAGAAAAATCTATTGAATACTCAAAAAACATAAATATTTATTCCCTCATTCAATAAATAAATAAATATTATGTATCTGTATAATTTAATTACAATGAAATGAATAAATATTCATTTAATTTATTCTATTATTAATCCTAAATATAATTATTCCTTATTCTTGAAATGAATAATTATTGTCTCAATTAAAATTAAAATAATATTTAATTGAGATCAAGAGAAAAACATAGTGTGAAAAACTATAGGATTATTTCTCAATGACATTAGGCGGGCTTTCCAAAAGTCCAATATTATAGTCTAGAAATGGTTTAGGGAACCCAGGAAAAAGAACCTAATAGTGCAACACCAAAAAACAAATACCATGAATCATTGATTAATATAATCCATCTGTCATAATATAAAATCAAGTAGGTTTCAAACATGTTTCATCAACCTATATGGTTTATATGTGTTTCATTTATTATGTGAAATGAACTCTTTGTTACTCCCAGGATATTGAATTTTATGAGATTGTTCTATTTCAATTAGTGGATTGAGATATATAATTATATTAATATGGAAGGAAAATTTATTTATTCAATTTATTCATTAATAATAAATTGTTTGTGATTCACCCAATATACCCAACATCTCTATGAAATGTTGTAATTATAGTTTATGTAAAAACATATAAATTTGTGTGATATGAAATGAATTAAAAACTATAGTAAATTCTAGGGACCACTACAGATTCCCACTAATAAGAATATCGACTGACACATAAATATGTTGAATTCCTACTCGTGAGTCTATTCATATATTTTGTTATTTTAGAGACTACTAAGTGATAATTTCATTATAATAAGTCTGATATACTTCTGAGTACTTCGATATTTCATTTAACATGCTCTGTATCCTATCCAAGAATTTTATTCAGCCATTGAACTGGGTAGAAGTGCATCTTCATGGAATTTCAAGGTTCTCATCATAGAAAGGAATTCTTATGCCATTTTATTACAACAGATCATCTAGTACATTATTACATTATAGTTAGGTAGAACTATGAATGATATGTAATACGATATTTAAATTAATAGTGATTTTTTTGAACATAAATTAAATCCAATGAAAAAACATAGGTCCCTGAACACCAACTATAATAGAATACCACATTGACTAGAGCTAGATTCATTGAAATTTATTTCATTATACCTCACATGATGATTATGATTCTGCTGAGTTATGTCTTTATCAAGGGGTCCAACATGTTATCTTCTATGGAGAGTCTTCTCACTCTAAATTCACCTCTCTAAGAAAAATATCTAATGATATGATATTTCTGAAGTACATCCTTATTAACTGGTGTGATATTGGCTCCATTTCAAGGGACAATTCTACTATATTTTCTAAATAGACTATAATGGGATCTTTACTACGATGAATCACATCAATCTTCTGGATGAAATTATATAAAAAAAATAAACATTATCTTCGTAAAATGTCTCAATATACTCAAACTCTATTGTAGATGATGTGAAAATGTCTTACATTTAGGAATTCCATCCCACATCAGATCTAATGAGATTGAAGATGTATCTCAACTATGAATTCAAATAATATTTATGTATTTGGATTATAGCATCTCTCATATAGTCTAATGACTAGTTCATCATCACCTCAATATAATAGGAACATATACTTTTTTCATTTAAAATGCTTATGTATTGTATTGAATATCATCGAATGAAGGTCTCCATGGTCATCTTTATATCTCCCCTCTATACATAAGGTGTAGGATAAATCTATCCTAGTTCATAGCATAACTTACCAAACTATCAAAATCATTGAGGCATAAGGAATCTTTTACATAATTTTTCCTTTCTCCCGTGTATAAGGGAATATTTTAATAGAAATATTAATTGAACACGACAGTAAAAATAGTACCCTATTGTATTGTTCAATACTAAATCTCTTTATTAACATCTAAATATAAATACCAGGAATTAGAATAATAATTCACCAAGATCTATCATGGGTTTTCATTATCCTAATAAAATATGTTCTTTAACAAAAGTACTTGATGGAGAAGAATTTATTTTAACAATCAATAATAGACTATTATACTAGTATTTGATTTTCGATAAGTATTGTGTCATCGATATAAACTAATAAGAATGCTATTTCACTCCAACTATATCATTTATAGACAAATGGATTACATTCATTATTTATGAAACTGAATACCATTATAGATTCATCAAATTGAATGTTTCATTGAATAGATGATTTATTTAATCACTCAGTGGATCATGGAAACTTTCATACCTTATTAGCATGACTTGGCATCACAAACCCTTCATGTTGTGTCATATTGACATCTTACTAACGATTAGCATTACAAAATGATGTCTTGAAATCCAATTTTCAAATATCATAGTAATCCAAAGTAACTATTGAAGTTATATTTATAAGCGATTTCAATATAGAAACTATTTAAATGTCTTCATAATTTTAATTTCCATATTTTCTTTTGAATATTTTTGAAATAAGTAATGCATTATAAGTGTTAACATATCCATCAATTTTATTTTTCTTTTTGAATACCCATTCAAAACCAATATAAATTAATTCCACTTGATAATAATCCAATATAATTATTTCTTTTTTGTATATGGAATCCATTATGATATTCCTAGATACATTCCATTTAGTTAAAAATTTTCCACTTACCACTTTCTTATGGGTTATTGGGACTTTATAATGAACTAGTGTTGAGTTAACATCCTTGATAAATACAAATCCACATTTTTTAAGTTCTATAAACACTATTTTAATTCAATCTATTACATATGAAACATGAAAATAATATTAATTGGGGAATTTTTCAATATTTTATTGTTCCAAATCTTGTGTAGCTTGATAATGGTGTTAATTGAATAATATCATTATCCATCTAGCTATTTTGGATATGTTATCGTTCTCACGGAATTTGGGAAATCTACCAGTCACAAAAATTTTATCAAAATGGTTATATAAATAATATCACCTTGTTTGCTTAGGTTATTCCATAAAGATATGCTTACTTTCATTGGGAAAATGATTTTTGATAAAAATAAACATAAAATGATAGATTAAAGAAGATAGAGTAAGAATAGAATCCAAAAAATCTTGTGAATAATCCATGAATATTTTATTAATATGTTATCTACCACAATATGAGTGAAGATTATTCATATTCTTACCAATATAGTTCTCAAAATCAATTTTAAATTCCTTGGGTATCTCAATAGAATGTAACTTATACCTCTTCAATTTAATTAAGTATTTGTCCCCACATCATGGTTAAAAAGATATGGTCCACACATAATGGTATGCAGCATATCAAGAATCTCAATGTTCTTTTCACATTTTCCATAAAATTCAGCACTTATCATTTTTCTTTATAAATAAGAATTTCATAAACCAATTGGTTTTAGTTCAATGGAATATAGAAATCCCTCATTATTTAATATAGTAAAATGTTTTTTGTTTACATGACCTTCCATGTGATGTCATAGTTGGGTATGGTATTAATAATGGGAAATATTCTCCTTATTAATTTCCATTACTTGTTTGTGTATTCAAACATGTAAATATGTTTTTTTAATTTTTTCTATACCAAAACATATGAAATATTTGTAAAATAAGAAACACTCATTCCCAATGACTAATAAAATCTATTTGATTCAGGTTTGGATATAGTTATAATTTGTTTATCGAATCAAATATTATAAACAGATTTCAAAAACATGGTCATTCTCCTCGACAACATAATGTGGTATTCCCTAATAGCAATAGAAGTAAGTAAGAATATGTTAAATTCTCATAGAACATCCTCCCATCGATAAATTTCACAAATATACTTACGTCATAAATTTTAATATATACGTGAGAACCACATTCAATATAAAGTACTAAATTAGTTGAAAGTGATAAATTTGACTCTATAATGAACACACCAAAATATTCCACTTGATTATTTTTATGGGATCAGTTTTCTTCCATTTTCTTTTATTGACATATGAGAAACAGACACTACCTTACTCCCTTTGTTTCACCTTGTCCTTTCCCTTATTTTATGTTTTCTGAGAAGAATCTATGGACGTAGATATCTTTAACAATAATTTACATTTATTAACCATACAGACAGAATGATATTCATACATAATATCCTTATTATCTTGGTATGTAATGTGATAATATCTAATAGATAATTAACTACGATATTCACATTAAATTTTTTAAGAAATCATTGGAGTCACTTAGTGAGTAATGAAATAATGAAGTTAATGGGAAGTTGATTATGTTTTTTAAACCCTATAACATAAATGTTCTCAAAGTAGCCAATATGATTGAATACAAGGGGCCCATATGGAACACCTTCTACATGTTTAATATAATGGAGATAATTGGATATCTAAAAAACTTCATCTCTAGTTCTCTCCTCATATAGACAATGAAGATGCCAAAGCATGATATAAGCAACCACATAATGATGTGACTTAATTATATTACTAGACGTGTATGAATGAAATAAATATTGAAAAATGAATACATATTTTAATTTATTATCATAGACTATGAAATCCTTTACACTCGCCTCATTTTCTAGTGGATCCAACATTGAAGATCCTGGTATGTCATATTTTTGTTCGTGGAACAACACTACCCATATGCAATTGAAACATTGATAGAATTTAATTATTGTAAGCAAATGTTATTTTTCAAAAATTAATCATCGGGGAAATGTGGTTTATGAAGTTTCAATTATTCCATTAATATAAAAGAGAATATTGTTCACACTTTATTTTATTACAATTTCTATGAAACTATAAATTGTTTTAGTTTTATTAAACTCCCCATGATTTTTTCTTATCTGAAAGACCCTAACCATTGAAATTAGAATGTCCCAACACCATAGACATTCTAGTGGAAATGATCTATATTTCCCTTCTTATTATCAAGATGGATTTTATGTAAATTATAAGAATGCAATTAGGTTGGTGGTCTTGAAACTACAAGATAAAACATCATTGTACCCCGGAGTGGACTACATAATATTGAAAGCCTACAGTATATTTCATCAACACATGCCTACAAAACATTATTGGGAAGAATTATTCTATTAAACCCAATAAGTATTTGGTTGCGTTGACCCTCTATATCATAAAATGCATCCCGATAAATTAAACATCCCCCAATAGAGGTCCTACTAAAACTTTAACTATGGTTTAATCAAAATTCAGATTATTGAAGACATAATGACTTTATATTAAGTTGATATATTGTGTTTATTTCCTTTAATATTTTCTATTTTATCTTTAACATGAATTGTTAATATAAATTAGAATTCATAATAGGTATTTACCGTGTTTTTATAAATCATTTATTAATAACAAATTTATTTTAATTCCAATGTTTGATATTAGTTTTTTGGTTTTTTTATCATGCTCTATGCCCATAAAATTAATTCATGCATGAGATAGAAATAAAATAAAAAAATATATATTTTGTGATCCATATATTTTTATAATTTTTGACTTAATGAGTGGAAAATAAATTTAATTTTACTATAAGGATGAACTCATGATTTTGATATTTTCATGAGTTTTTGCATCCCATCATTCCGCCATTATATATCCCATGTTGGATAAATCTTTTCCCCACTTTAACCTCCTTGTCCTCAATTTCTTCTTGAACTAACTCCATAAACATTCATAAAATCATTTTAAAAAATATTCTTTAAAACTCAAATGACGCTGAGGTGAGTAAGTGGAATGGATAGTTGGAATAATGTAAAACTACCATGGACACATGGGTACAATTTTTATGTTTTCTTTTGTTCGTTTTTTTGTACGTTTTCGGAGTGAAAAAAATTGGATTGTAACTCAATGTTGCACTGTTAATAAGTCAGGTTGTACCTATCTTTTATAGTTAATTGTTTGTTGTGAATCAATCAAAAATATTATTAAATGTTAAATCCATTTGAATTCACTATGTTCACTACATTAATTAAGTGTGGGGGAGGGAACCATTTTACTTTAGGATTTTCATTTGATATTTGCTTTACTGTTTTCATAAAAAAATAATTTTTTTTTTCAGATATTTTTGTGTTTATTATATAAAATTTAGTGTGTTATAAACAATTTTGAACTTAATGAATTATCATTTCAATTTTTGAATCCCATGAAAATTAATGAAGTAATATATTCCATGAAACTGTGCTTAAAGGAATGTTGAACAACTTTGTGTCATGTTCAAATCTTTTGGAATTTACTCTGATTGTTAAATCCCATGCCACATCTCACTATCTTTATTTTTTAATTCAATTTATTGTGAAGCATCAATACCATTTTTTTCATATTCATTACGTTCACCTAATTTCATGAGAGAACTATACCATGCATTATTTAACTTGAATTTGATTTATTCCTATCAAAAATGAGGGTTCTAGGTACATGTGTTTAAAATTATTGAGGAATTTATTTGGTTTTAAGCCCCCCTTTAAAAATAATCCTTTCTGTTATGGTATACCTTATAAATTAATCATGGTAGCCCATGAAGCCATGAAAAACCTGTTATGTTAGCTACATTTCAAGCCAATATTCATTATCCATCATGCTTTTGAAGTGAAATTTCATAATCTAGTTGATCTTATGTGTGAGGGAAGAACTATTTTTGTGACCTACATAATTTGGTGATACATTGGGTGGAAAATAAAACTTGTTAGAGATGATGTTTCTATAGAAGGGTTGATTTTGTAAAAAGTTGTGCCTTTATAGAGTTTCATGATAAACTATGTTGTTCCTTTATAGAGCTTCCAATGTAGAAAGAATTGTGTTCTCTTAGGGATCATTCAAGAAAAACAATGTTTGAAATTAAATTTTTTCTTGTAAAATGATAAATGGCATGAATAGTCCGTGAGTTCTCATGATTATAGAAACTATTTTTTACAAAGGGGAATAGAAGATGAACATACTTGATTTAAAATTAGAATATTTCAACTTTTCCCCCCAAGATCCAGGCTCTCCTTTTTCGACCTCAGAATTTTTGGCATCTAAATATTACAAAATGGAAGCCACAGAAAATCCTTGAAAATTACTCATAAGAAACACATCTCCATGACTTACATAGGGTAGAGATGTATAAATTTAAAAATCCTTTGGTTACTCTTGGGTGACGTTGGATGAGAAATGTCTTCTTGAATATTTACATTTTTGAGATGAGGAAAATTCAAGTGAGGCTGGTGTTTTGTGTGAATGGGATAAGAAATGAAGTGGAAATTTTCGAAATAATCTTAAATGGGGATCTTTAAATAATTTTTTTTGATGAAGCATGATATCTTTTTGTTTCTTAGAATGGATTTTGTAGATATCTTTGTTATGTTTTTTGGATTTGATTTTATTTTATTTTGATGTTTCCTTGTCCGAGAGTCCATGCGCTAAGTGTGGGGGCATTGATATAGAAAATATTTTCAATTAAATTTACATTTAATTGAATTGTTTTCAACCCAAAAAATTGTAAATTTAAGATGAATTTATGCATTTGTCTTATATTGGTGTTATTTTGAGCTGAAAAGAAAAAATGACTCATTTCTTATTTTTAAATGTTTTAAATTATATCATTAATTCAACTATAACATTTTCTACACTAATCCATATTGACAAATTATTTGTTTTCCAGATTCTACACCACCATGGATTAAAATAAACTATTTGGAAAAAAATCTGAATCGACTATATTGAAGATCAAAAGAAGCTCAAAATTTGGAATATGAAGACTGTTTAACGATATTCAGAGTTTTGGTGTCGGGTCCATATGTCACTCATGGTGGGACCCATTTTGGTGGAATTTAGTGTATAGACACCCAAGATGATGTGGGACATATTTCCTGAGTCTTGTCTATTGTAATTGGCTGTTTCAATGGCCATTAAAGCTTTCTAATCCAGAGGTTTTCGATTTGGAGATTATGACTAGACAAAATAAATAGTCAAAGTAAGAAGGTCATAACTCTCGGAATATTAGTCCAAATATGCTTATACGTTGATAGGAAAATGAAAATATAATTTTGAACAACATTATAGAAAGGTTAAACCTATGAAGTTGTTATTTAATGTGGTTAAATGTGTCATCTTTAGGGGGATATATTTTGGCTATAAAAATAGGGGAGCTCCTCCCTCTCAAACCATCTCTCATTCCATCCCATTCATTCTGGCACTCTAAGGAGGAGAAATTTTCATCTTTATATCATTTATTACTTTTCATTTCCATACATTTTTAATTCCTTTTTCATACCCATTCATCTAGAGTACTATTACCATGATGGGGTAAACATTTGGTGTGATTGGGGAAGGTTTGGTTTTCTATTTTTTATTTCTTATGTTCATAGATGTAATTGAATGAAATTTCTTTCTTCTTCAAAGTTGTTTTCAATTTCATATAACGGATTTTATTATCATGTTTGATTGTTCTTGACCATTAATTATGGTATTGGTTTTTTCCATGGTAAAATAATCATTATATTACTTCACTAATTTTTTTTATATACGATAGAATAAACCATGGATTAGTGGTGAAGTACTCAACGATCGTCAAAACATGTAAAAGGGTAGTGACTGTTCTTGATTGTTTAGGAGAAAAAAGACCTAATCATTTATTTCCAATGTCAATAGAGGAAATTAAATACAATTGTTATCACATGGAAGGATATTTGACCAAACTAAGATCATTGTAAGGTATTCTCTCACTGTCACAATTTCACCACGGATGTGAGAGGAAACAATTTTGGTAAATCACATTAATCCATTAAGAAAAATATGTTTGAATTGAATTGAACAAGGATAACATTACAATTTGGAAACTGACCCTGACCTAATCACCCTTTCAATATCTCAAAATTTCAATCATTTGAACTTCATTTTTCATTTCAATAAATATCTTTGTAATTTATTCTAAAAATAACACCCCATTTTTACCCTCAATTAAAACTAAAAAACGGTTTTGGATATACTCATCTTCAAGAGACATCCTAGCTCAACCACATTTCTGTATTTTAACATAAGAAATAGTTGTTTTTCAATATCCTATGATTGGAATGAAATATAATTTAAATAAATGATTAAACTAACATACAATGAAAAAATGCAATTAATTGAGAAAGAACAATGACTTTTTTACAACGATTCGTGGGTTCTATAATTCTCATTTTTGGTATTTAAATTATGTTTTACAATTCAAATATGAGATCTCATTAATGTATTACTATTATTTTATTTATTGGTTTATAATCATCAATGAATTTAGAAATCGTAACTTCACCTCATTCCATAATCAATTGTGATGGCACACCTAGATCAAGTTCGTGACATATTATAAGAACAGACACTATTGTATCTCATATCAACCAGTTTATGGCTCAACTCCATCATATTTTTACGAACAGAGGTCTTCCTTTCAGGTATGTTTTCTGTTTTCTGGTGTTTTTGGAAAAAGAGGAGTTTTTGGAAATTTCTAAAGAACATTCCATGTACGTATATATGCACACAGTGTACCCAGTTGTTGCACGTTTCTGTGTGTGGTGACCTGGAGGCCACAAAAATCGGGGCCCATTTAGGGTAAGTACATGCCGTGTAATTCTAAAGCACATGTCATATACTTTTTTTTATTAAACGGACCGAGGACACGTCTAATCAGCAGAACACTCTTCTTCTTCATATGTATCATCTAGGAGCATCCATATGACTTCGTATCTTCTCTGAGAACCTGACCTTCCATATATTCTCCGAATCAAACTCCTTCTATTGCATTGGAATCACATCGGTGAGTTCTCTCTTCTTCTATAACACAATCCATTGATTTCTCCTCTCCTGTGTGTTATCGTTGGATGAAATGTTTTAGCATTTTTGAAGATCTATGTCGTTATAGGGAATCTCATGGCCTGAGATACACATATATTGATCCCACAATTTCGAGGTAGGTGGTTTGTGCCTTTCCATAGATTTTCATTGAGTTATATGTGAAAAAGTTTCCATTCCCTTTTTATGGGTGTCACATTTTTATGGTCGTTTCCCTTTTGTTTTCCTGGTAGTCCTAGTTTGATTGTATAGAGGAAAATTATTGAGAATAGGGTTATATTTGCTAAGATATGGATGTTTTCCCCATGTATGCATGTTTTGGCTATTTGGTTTAGTTTTTTCTATTAGGATATTTCTTTGATTTCCATGCCTAGTATTGTTAGGGTGGAGTGATTATTATCTGACATGATATTATGTTTTAGAAGATTTAGAAAATTAGTTCTTGAGGTTTAATTTGGCCGCTATAAATTTTTTTTCTCTTTTTAATTACACTGGGTTGGGAGAACCTTGTGTAGTAGACCATTGCTAGAATGGACTATGAGGCCTTCTCTAGAGTGTATGTTTACTTTTACATTGTGAGACCATCTGGGGGATGGATGTATGTTCTCCCTCAGAGTTTCTGTAGTTCCCTGATATAGGCCACATGGGGAATTAGAAATTGAGTACTTCCATAGAGAGCCTATTAGTTACAGATATGAGACATTAGGGGCAATTGATGGTGAGTGATTTCTTAGAGTGCATATTCTAAAGTTGAGCCTTACGGTTTAGACATTGTGTATTTCCCAAAGGGCTGAATGTCTTATTGGTTGATCAAAAGTGGTTAGGCTGTGAGTACTTTCTATATGGTTTTCTATTTAGGATTATGTAATTACATGATATAAGAAATTGATTTCAATTGAAACTATAGGAATGTTTGTTGTTGAGTACTTCTTTGTTTACTGTTTATTTTTTTTATTACCGTTCGTATATATTCCCTGACTAATAGAAACATTTATTTGGGTGGTTTCCCAAGTGGATTTGTCTCACACCATGTTTGGGTCATTCTTTTGGTCCCAAATAGATAATATTGATTCTGTTTTAGATACATGCAAGAACCCTTCAACTTCAGGTACATGAATGTTGTGGAGCTGGAGATCTTGGGAATAAGTTGAGGATTGTGATGTTCTAGAGTTTATATTTTGCTTTTGTACATTGGATTATTTTTATATTCCATCATTGTGACTTGTTTGGATTTTTTCCCTGACATATGTATCATGCATCATTTATATATATTTTTGTGTTTTAGTTGTTTATTTCTATAGACATCTGTTGTTTAATTATTGCTCATTTTACAGCTTCCGATAATGGTATATTTTTTTACTTCTGTGCTGTTACTCTGACAATGAGGGCATAGTTTCCCCACTATCAAAGTCAATTCCCTCACTCCTAGTCGGTAGCCTCTGGTGTTCAGGGAAATGCGCTTGGCTCCGTGTGACCAACTTGGTATATGGCACCTCTAGGTGGCTTCCGGAACCGGGACATTACAAGGTGGTATCAAAGGGATGTTCTATTTATTCTTGACTTACTGTATGGAGTCTATGTCCAAGTATTAGTAGGAATGGGTACTTAGTAATATGTTGTGCCCATGAGTAGATAATCCATGTACAGGGAAAAGCCAATTTACCTCATTATTGAATCTGTTTTCTAGTTTTTCAATTTTACAGTTGATTTGATTTCACTATTGGGAGATTCACAAGTTTTTTCTATTATCATTGATGTTATTGATGTCCAATTTATGTTGTAACCTAATGAGATGGGGGTATTCCATCTCATGCATTATATAGACAGTTGCTATAAATCACATGTCATTCGTTCTTTCCATGATTCTTAGGGTGCATTAGCTATTTCATGTTGTTGTGATAGAGGTTGTGTTAGAAATTCATGCTTTTGTAACAGATTCCTTGATATAATAATTGATTTTTTATAGGGGTATTGGATTGTGTAAGGCTTTGAATGAATAAACACAAATCCTTGGTTATTAAGGTGTTATGGGCCCTCATGGACCGAGATTTTGTGGATCAATTCACTGTTATCCTTTTATATGACATGTATATGATTCCATGCTCTGATTCGCAGGGAGTATGGGCCCTCACAGATAGGAATTTGGAAATTTAATGTTCGTTTTAGTGTTTTTGTAGGGTACTAGCGTAGTTTCTGAGGCTTACTATCCAAAAAAAACACAGAATACACAGTGTGTAATGACGAAAAAACACCATTTGTCATTCTTTTTGGGAAGCAACTGTTTTTTTGGAGTACACACCATGTACTATATGTACACACCATGTATCCTTTAACCGTGTCACTGACTATGTGGGAAAAGACATGGGGTTTTGAAATCATTGGTGAGACACGTCGTGTACCAGATGTACACACCTTGTTGTGGAGACCATGTGCCCACCGGTGTGACTAACGACACAGATGAATAAAAGATATGTTATACAAGCCGTGTCAATCTTGAAAACATCATGTAGTGTTTTACATGTATTCGAACATGTAGAGAACAACATAGGTTGGTGAAATTTTTCTATTACACTTTGTTTCAGGCACATACACACCGTGCATTCTTGTTATAGGAGAACCATGTGGATTATCCATTTAAGGGAATCTAGGAAGGGCATGAGTATTCAAGAATACTTTGTGTGTTAGTAAAATACGCCTTGTGGGTGTTGTGTTAGATGACATGTTTTGGTAGGATTACATGCCCATGTGAAGGATTAAGGGAACATGTTGTGTATTCATTATACAGGTTCTGTATCCATGTTTTTAAAATCTTGAATTATTTATTTATCATGTTCCCTTATTATAGTACTAGTTCTATGTACTTGATAATCATGACCTAAGTTGTGCACTTGACCTTGACGAGTCATGCCATCGATATGTACTCTGGTTGTATTCCAGTTATATGGTGGTGATCAAAAAACTGGCATCACTGATCAGAAACTATAAGCAGATACTCTAGCTATGGTAGTCTTGGCACCAAGTTTCATTCCGGACACAGGTGATGATGCACAATTCCGAGAGGGATTTATGATGTTAATGCAGACCTTCTGTGGAGTATAACATCACGTCCCATATATGGCAGAGTTTATGCGAGTTCTCTAGTAGCATCATCCTCCCAGTTTCTTTGGAGAAGGAGGACCTTAGGCTGCAGTGTCATGGTTCGAAGCCATGTATTTGATCATCAATCATCTGGGGACACCTCTATAGAGGAGGGTGAATCTCTCAACAAATTCATTGGGACTCTACCAATAGATGGTGGGATGTGAGATCAAAGGCGGGATGCCTGCAGGTTATTGCTTGGGATGAGTTCTACTGTGCCTTCTACCATTACTTCTACCCGGAGACATTGAGGTCCGATCGAGCCTAGGAGTTTATGAGTCTAGAGCAAGGTACACTTTTAGTTATGGAGTATTCTTCTTGTTTCCCAAAGCTTCAGTGCTTCACACACATCCCAGGAATTGATCAGTTATTTATGGCGATGAATTTTGGGGATGGTCTTAGGCACGACATCCGATCTCAGGTTAACAAATGTAGGTTGACTTTCATCACTACTATAGTATACCAGGAGCTGATCACGGAGCACAATATAAAGGATTATAGAGTTGTGATAAAGGACTGTTCGACATTCATGGTTGGTATCTCTCTTACTGATAGTAGGAAGCACCGTAGGGAGTCTTTGAGAGGATATACAAGGAGGCAAGATACATCTTATGGTATCCCGGTGGAGTGATACCAGTGCTGAAAGAGTGGGCATACGAGGCCATATTTCCTGAGAGACCCAGTAGAGTGTCGATCTTGTTGAAATATGGGCCACCTTCAGTGCTTCTGTTAGATCTTTTCACCAGTAGCTGGTGACAGTCGGAGTAGTTGCAGGAAAAGGGTTGCATCTAACCAAGTACTTCCTTGTGGGGTACACCAGTACTATTTGCAAAAACAGTGGATGGCACCTTCAGACGTTGTTTGGATTATTTGTTGTTTAACAAGTTAATGATCAAGAACTGATATCCCTTACTCAGTTTTGATGATCTCATTGACCAGATTTAAGGATCCCGATTGTTCTAAAAGATTTAATTGAGTTACGGTTATAATTAGTTGCGCATTATACCATCTTATAGGAATCTTACAGCCTTTCAGAGTTGTTATGGTCTACGGGGGTATGTGGTAATTCTTTTTGGTCTGACGAAAACATATGCAATATTCATGGAACTGATCAACTGAGTGTTCCATCGATACATGGATTCTATCATGGTGGTTTTCATGGGTGATATCTTGGCGTACTCTCACTCCCGACCCAACAATGAATCCCACCTTGAGATCATTTTGAGTACACTTAGAGACAATTAATTATATACGGTGCTCTATAAATTCCACTTTTGGATGGACCAAATTCACTTCTTTGGTCATGTTATATCAGAGGCGGGAGTATAAGTAGACCCAGAGAAAGTGATAGTAGTAGTTTCTTAGGAGCATCCAAAAAATGTATTTGAAGTATGAATATTTCTAGGACTAGTAGATACTGCATTAATTTCATATAGTACTTTTCACGCATAGCATCACCACTCACAGTGCTTAATAATAAGGGTGAAAGGTTATTGTGGTTAGATTCTTGTGAGTCGGCCTTTCATGAGCTGAAATGAATGTTGACTTCATCATCAATACTAGTTTTTCCAAAACCGAGAAAGAGCTATACAATGTATTGTGATGCATCAGGTATCTGGTTGGGAGAAGTGATTATGCGGGGAGAATGAATCATACTGTATGGGTCTTGACAGTTGAGGCCACATGAGAGGAATTACATGATGCATGATCTTAATTTGGCAGCGGTTGTTCATGACTTACGCAGTTGGAGACACTATATTCTGGGAGAGAATTTTTTGGTTTTCACCGACCACAAGAGTCTCAAGTATATCTTCACATAAAAGGACCTGAATTTTACATAGTGAAGGTGGATTGGGTACCTTTAGTCCTATGACATTGAGCTTGCCTAAATTCCTGGGAAACACAATGTAGTAGATGATGAATTGAGTAGGAGAACTCATATTTAGGTATTTTAAAAGGCTAGGAGTGAGTGGCAGATTATGACTCTATTCTCTGAGATGGATTTGGATGTGCACAACATACATGGGAAAACGTTTCATTCTTCAGTAGCTATTACCTTTACTATTCTTGATCGATGGAGAATGAGGAATCTATCAGATTCTGAAGGCCTAAACCTATGGGAAATCATGTCTTGAGAGGAACATATTCTTGGACGAACCATAAGAGAGGATGAGATCTTGAGTTTTCATCAGCTGGTATGGGTGTTAGAAGACATACACAAGAAGCTAATGCCGGACCTTCATTGCTCAGTTTGGGCAGTTCATCCTACTGTCCGCAAGATGTATCGTGATATACACTATTAGTAATTGTGGGCAGGTATAAATAGAGATGTTATAGGTTTTATCATGAGGTGTTCCACCTCTCAGCAGGTGAAGGCTAAACATTAGTGACCAATAGGGATTGTATAGCAGTTACCCATTCCCAAGTGGTTATGGAATGACGTCGCGATGGATTTCATGACAGGGTTGCTGAGGTCACCTCGAGGGAATGATGTTGTATGGTTTTTTGTTGATAGACTCACGAGGGATACTCAATAATTATAGATCAAGGAGACCTTCAGTGTTGAGGAGCTGGGATAAATGTACATCTAAGAAATTGAATGTTTACATGGAGTAAAAAACACCATTGTTTCAGCTAGGGATGCATGTTTTAGTTCTCGGGTCTATAAGGAACTATAGAAAGCTTTGGGTACAGAGGTACTTTTGAGTACATTTTACCATTCCCAGACTGATGGATAGTCCGAGTGTACATTTCAGTAGCTTGAGGACAAGCTTAAAGCATGCATCCTATATTTTATAGGTTATTGGGAGAATAATTTACCTCTTGTGGAGTTTTCCAATAATAATATTTTTCATGAAACTATTCAGATAGAACAATTTTATTCTTTGTAAGGTTGGACATGCTGATCACTAATATGTCAGGTGGAGACATGAGAGGTAGCTATATTGGGACCTTTTCTTGTTATGGAGACCACAGAGTAGATGGAGTTGATTTGGAATAGGACGGCTACTACATAGTCTCGACATAAGTCTTATACTGATTGACATAGACGACCTCTGGAGTTCGAGGTCAGAGATCAGGTTTTCGTACATGTAACATCGAGGTTGGGAAACATAAGGATTAGGAGATAGGGTAAGCTTTCACTAAGATAGGTTAGGCTATTTAAGGTGATGGAGAGAGTCGAGCATGTTGCCTATTAGTTGCAGTTACCTCAGAGGTACCGGGAAATGCATGACTTCTTCCACGTTTCTCAGTTTTGGAGTTAATCCTCAGACACGTATCGTGTTTTTCAAACCAAAGTGGTTGAGTTAGAGGTGGACGGATCGTTCATGGAGCATCCTATCCTGATTATTGATCGATGTGAGAAGGTTCTCTATGGCCGGTCAATTCCTTTGGTATGAGTGATATGGTAGCACGAGCGAGTACAAGATAGGACTTGGGTGAGGGAGGCCGAAGTACGATCACAGTGGTCGGAGCTGTTTGAGGATTATTTTTCTATGCCTCCTTGCTATGAAAATTGTATGACGAATTACATTATGGGGGGTGTTTTTAAAACCCAGATCTTCTTTTTAGAGATTTTTTCCTTTTTATGGTGTTTTGGATAAAAATATGAGTTTCTAGAAATTTGTGAAGTACATGATGTTTACATATATGTACACGATGTGTACTCAATTACCGCACATTTCTCTGTGCTAGATGTGAAACTACCAAAATCGAAGCCATGTGTGGTGACCTGGGGGCCACCTAAAGTAGGGCCTAGTAAAGGAAAGTACACACCATGTACTTTCATTTTTTCATTAAATGGGCCGAGGTAACATATAATTAGAAGAACACTCTTCTTCTTTGGTCGACTCATCCAAGATCATCTGTATGGCCACAGATCTTCTCCGAGCACCTGACTCGTCATCTGTTCTCCAAATCAAACTCGGTCAGTTGGGTTGTAGTCACATCGGTGTGTTCTCTCTTCTTCTAGAACCCCATCTCATGATTTCTCCTCACCCATGTGTTATAATTGGTTGAATGTTTTTGGCATTTTTTTTATATCGATGACTTTCTAGGGAAATTCAAGGCCTGAGAATCACGTATATTGATCTCACAAGGACGATGTAGGTGGTTTGTGCCTTTCCATAGATAGTCATTGAGTTGTATGTGATAATTGACCAATACCCTTGTTCGGGGTATTGCGTGTTTATGGGTTTTTCCATTTTATTTGCTTACAATTCCTAGTTTGATTGCATAGAGGTTAATTTTTTATAATAGGTTTATCATTCCTATGTTATGGATGTTTTGACCATGTATGCCTATTTTTTCCATTTGGTCTAGTTTTTCTTGTTAGGATATTTCTTTGCTTACCATGCCTAGTATAGTTAGGGTAGAGTAATTTTTATCTGAAATTCTGTTATGTTGTAGACTATATAGCCAAGTATTTCTTGAGGATTACATTGGTGGATATGCAATTTTGTTCTCATTTGATGTATACAGGGCTATGAGATCTGGTTGTAGTAGACCATAGGGATAATGGATGTTGAGGTCTTTTCCAGAGTGTCTATTTACTTTTACGTCGTGAGAATAAAGGGGGGATGGATGTATGCGATCCCTCCGAGTGTATGTAGTTCCTCAATACATGCCATAGAGGAAATTGGATGTTTAATGCTTCCTCAGAGCACCTATTAGTTGCTGATATGAGACAAAAGTTGGAATTGTCGGTGAGTTCTTCCTCAGAGAGTCTGTACTAAAGATGAAGTAGAGTGGTTAGACTGTGTGTACTACCAAGAGGGTTTGTTTTCTTGTTGGTTGAACCAGTGGGGTTAGGCTATGAGTACATCCAAGAGGGTAACCTATTTGTGATTATATGTTTACTTGATAAAACAAATTGATTTCAATTGAGACTATAATAATGTTTACTGCAGAGTAATTCCTTATTTACTACTTCTTTTGATTATTACCTGACATATATCTTCAGTAACTATTAATCACATATCATTCGGTGGTTTTCTACTTGGATTAGTCTCACACCCAATTTTGGTCATTCTTTTTATCCCAAATAGGTTATATTACTACAGATATAGATAAGGGAAAGTGTCCTTCTACTTTAGATACATGATTTTTGTGGGGCTAGAGAGGATGAGACAATGCAGAGGCTTCCGATGCTGCTGGAGTTTATCTGTTTAATTTGTACATTGGTATATTACTGTATTCCAGAATTTTGATGTGTTTGGATGCTTTAACAGATATATGTATCATGAATCATTTATATATATATATATATATATATCTGTGTGTGTGTGTGGGGGTGTGTTCTAGTTTTTTATTTCTGCAGGCTTATGTTGCTTACTTATTGCTTGTTCTATTGAATTCGCTCTTACTGCATATTTTACATCCACTGTGTTACACTGGAAATGAGGTCATAGTTTCCTCACTATCACACCCAACACCCTCACTTCTAGTCAGCAACATCTGGTGTTTTGGGAAATGTGCTTCTTGCCTTGTTACCAACTGGGTATAGGGCACCTCTGGCTGGCTTCCAGAACCGATACATTGTAATATTAAGAGATTTTATCCAATATAAGGGAGGGAAAGATTTAATAAAAGAATATAAATGTGTTTGAGATCAGTGTTGTGGTGGACGATTGCCACACCCATGCACATCACTCTTTCTCTTCACAAACTTAGTAAAACATTGGAATTTATGAACAGAATAAACGAAATTGCCACATACCTCCACCTGTCCAAGTATCTGGTAAACCCCTACTTTTTTAGGGTAAGAGGTCACATTGGATAATATGATATGAATAAGATTATAAAATAAGGAGAAATGATTAAAAACAAAATAGGGTGGATGGGTGGACACAAAAATAAAAACAATGCATTAATTTATTGGAAATAAAAATTTCAATTTAAAAATAAAACAAAAATGAAGAAAATAAATAAATAAAAAATATATGGAGATAATTTTCAGATAGCCTCACATGGTGGAGATATCCTCCTTGGTGCCTTGAAGGAATGAAATGGAAAATGAAATGGGATGAGAGATGGGATCTCCCCTCATTTTATTGGAAGATTTTGTCCTCTAAAACCTGATGCGTGTTTGGCCATAATAATGGCTGATTCATCCTTCCATCCTACATAAAAGTTATTCAAAAATATTTTTTTCATTCACCCTCCAAATTTCTGCTATATTTGACTCACAAATAGGGAGTTGTGGATATTTATTGAGAATAAATTTTCCTGTCTGAAATTCCTAGAAAGATTCCTCCAAAAAGATATCGTTCAAAGGACACCATAATGGTTTCATAACTCCCTAAAATTTAATCTGTTGGAGCCCCTATTTGACATAGTATTATTCCAGGGTGAAGAACCGCAATTGAAGGTGTTCAGGCCATGATAGACTTCCATTAAGGTGGTAGTGTCCACACTGTACCTCCGAAAAAGTATTCAACTTCATTGACTTTTAAGGATTCTAGATGATTGAATCATGCATTCCAATTGAAGAAAAATTATTATTAAATAAATCAAGGGTTAAAAAAACTAATGACACAATTTGGAGTCCATATGTAAACTTTTTGACAAAAATACCCCTATAATATTAATCAGTCAAAATTCCAGATTTAACCGCTTTTTGCATTTATGCTCAAATTACTACTAAACCCAAAAAAATACAATTACCCATACAATAACACTATGGTGGGATTATAAAAAATGATTCACGGTATTAAATATAAGAAAATGTGAGCTTCATCACTCCCCCATAGTTCAACATTTCACACATGGGCAATCATATTACTTCCAAATCAAAATTCACAGAAGAATAAAAAATGAGACAATATCAATGATCTTATCCAAAATAGAATTCCACCATGTATCATCTAGGAAAAAAATTCTCTATTATTTTCATTTCAATGATTCAAATTTGTTTTAACTCATTAATCAATACATGTCCCAATCATAACCTACCTCATATTGAATTTTTTATCACTATTCAATCAAGAGACATTGAATCTAGAGACATTCTCATACATGAAAATCACATGTATTAGCTAAGGCTTGGAAAATTCACATTTCTCCACAAAATAAATCATGAAAATTGAATTCAATAATTATGTCATTAAATAATTGTTCAAATGATTCTATGGTATAGGTTTGGTTGGAAAATGATTGAAAAAAAGTTCCAAGTCAGAATGTGGAGGTTGGACTCTTATGTACAAATCATTATTAAATCATGTGAAAACACAAGAAATTCCTCACTCAATCTGGCTTGAAAATGTAAAAAAACCCAACCACGTTTATGACATGGTAGAAGAGTGAATCAATGATTATAATGAATGATATCATCTAATATCTCTTTTTTCAAATCACTAGAAAGGGAAAACTTTATTATATTTTTGTTCTTTTTTTGATTTTCATTTTCATGGAGGATGAGAAGAAAATTGGATACAATGATTTAATGACTATTCAAGCCCTTGATTTTTGAGAGGTACATGAGTCATAATGAATGTACAATGAGGAATTCTAGCTCATCTCCATTTTTTCATTTTTAAGGGTAAATATATGAAACAAATAAATGACATGAAATAAAGTCAAATGCCAAATTCTCTTATTACCCATTGCCCAATGTATTGAAACACACCTCGCACCGCCCATAAATGATAGTCAACCTAGTTAACGCACATGAAAAAACCTTCCCCAACACAGAAACCTTAAATATCCATGAAAACATATTAAAAGTGTGGGTACATAAGTTAAAATCATCTTGTAATATGGATTTAACCTATAAGGAAATCCAAGGAATATAAGGGATTATGAAGGATAAATGTAAAGGTAGGTCTCAAGATGAAATGTATCTATCCAAAGAGATTCCTCAATCATTTCAAATACATTCCATGAAATCTAAATCATCGATAGAGTATAATCCCAAATTCTAGTTCTCACACAAAATCCATGTTTCTCTCAAGAAAGTGTGGGTATTAGGAAGAATAAGTCAAAATAGAATAAAACTCCTCATAGGATTGAAAAAATACTCTGAGTTAGTGTTTCAGGGGCATGGATTTAAAAAATCAGTGAAACTCATAAAAATTCTTCAAAATAAATTTCCAGGAAAAAAAATTCACATAAAAAAAATTTAAATTCCATTATTTCCAAAATCATTTCAACTCTTTCAAAATCAATTGATTTGTGAAATGTGAAGGTAACTTTCATTAATGCTCAAAAATAATAAAAAAATGAAAATCAAAAATGAAGTGAACACAGGAAGAACTAAGGAGGTTTACACTCCCCCATACATAAATAATACTACACCTTATTTCATCCCAACAAAATATAAATATAAATGTAGAAAATCCAAAAAAAATAAATGATACAACCTAATATTATAATTTTTGAAGTGTAATCCTCGAGATAAGCTTTTTGATACTTCCATTAGACCATGAAATCAAGAAATAAAATAAATAATATGAAAAATAAAAAAGAAAATAAAGAGAATGAGATATGGGGATATAACATGGTTTGGACCCCCATGTGGGTGATAATATTTCACTACCCCAAGTCAGGAAGTTGTAGTGGATTATCCCCAATAATATGGTGTGTGTGTTTTCTTTGAGATGAACAACCACAAGTGACTTTTCCTGATGTCCATGAGTAAGAACTGAAATTAGAAAACCCCAAAGAATATAATAATGTTCCCAACCCACATGAAATAATAAATATGGAATTTTAGGTCTGAAGTGTGATGGAATATAATATATATGGTTCTCCCTATTTAATTCCATGGTATCCTCCTCTATATGGAATGAAAATTGTTGTTGAGGGGTTAGGTGCACCACACCATGCTTGACCAACTCTTCTTCAATAACCACCACCTGGGTAGTCTTTTCACTAACATCCAAGGTTTTCTCATTTTGAGTTGTATAATAAATTTCAGATAAAGAGAAATCATAAAAAAAATTCTGATTGAATAAGAATAAAAAATTAATAATTAAAAAATAAATCTTCCCTTTCAAGTATGTTAGCATGGTAATTGATCTATTTAGGCATGACCATTGGCAACTCAATCTCAGTAGGTCTATATTCTTTATTATATTCCAAAATAAATATATAGATATAATTCTTCTAATGTATCATTACTAAAAATGTAAAGATCATGTTTCAAGTTATCTTCAACAAATATATTCCATGATTATTCCAGAAAATATTGATCTCCCATCCATGCATCAGTTGGAATGTGTACCGCCTGTACATCCTCAAGTAATGTATGAGTGTGGGATGGTGGGACTAGATCCTTTATTTGTTCTTTCTCACCCGACTCAGGTTCATTAATATAAAAAATGATTGGTGAAATCTATTCCACCACACATTATGGTTCAAGATTCCGGCTCAGGTTCAGGTTTCTCCTAGGATCTGCATCCATTTTTAGCAATCCTTTCAATTTGGCTCTCTAGGTTTTTATAATTATCCCTAATCTAATGAAGCTGAGCATTATATTCCTTGTAAACATATACATTCACTTGATATTGGTCCAACCACGTATAATAATGAAGATTTGAATACATCATAATCAAAAAATATTTTATTTAGTGTTTATTTTGAAATTTATAAATTTTTTGTTTTTTCAAATGATAATATATCTAGAATGTGAAAATAGAAAAAGATATAAAAAACTATTGATTGGAACCCAGGAAACAATGCATGTTTTTACATATGCCTGTCGTAGGGCATGGAAAAAGAAATTTTATTTTCCTAGTGCAGCATAGTGGTTAACCAGGGTCATCTCACTTGAAGAGATTTTCCAGAGATTCCCTCACTTAATCTAATTTAACTAAAATACTTATTTTTTGTTATATTTATTTAATCTAGTATTGGAATGAAATTTAATTTAAATAAATTATAAAACAAACATGAAATGAAAAAATGCAATTAATTGAAAAAGAACATAGCCTTTATGGGTTGGTTTGTGGGTTCCATCATTCTCCTTATTGGAATTTAAATTATGTTTGATGATTAAATTATAAGATATCATTCAGGAATTACTATTATTAAATTTATTTGTGTGATATCTTGAATCAATTTAGCAATCTTAACTTCACCTCCTCCTATAATCAATGTTAATGGAAGACCTCGATCGAGAGCGTGACATCTTCTAAGACCTAGAACCATTTTATTCAATTTCAACCACCGAATGGCTCATATGAAGATCTTGATTCCAATAGATGGAAGAAAAATAATTTAATAAAATAATAGAAATGAGTTAGAGATCAGTTTAATGGTGGATGTTCACTATACCTATGCACATTACTCTTGCTAATCACAATATTAATAAAACAAAAGAATTTAAGAATTTAAAAAAAATTAAATTTACACATACCTCCCCCAGGTAATGTCTTTGGCCAACACCTCATTTTTTAGTGTAAGAGGTCACAATGGTTAATATGAGAAGAAAAAAAATTAGATAAGAAGGAGAAAATATGAAAAAGAAAACAGGTTGGATGGGTGGGAAGAGAAATAAAAACAATGGATTAATTTATTAGAAATCTAAATTACAATTGAAACCAAAAATAGTAATAATGAAAATAAATATATAAAAAAGAAATGGGGACGATTTTTGGCTGGCCTCCCTGGGTGGAGATCTCCAACTTGGTGTCTTGAAGGAATGGAATGGGATGAGAGATGCGATATCCTCTCCTTTTATAGGCAGAATATGTCCTCTAAAAGATGATTCCTTTTTCCACATTAATGGATGATTCAGTCAATCCATCCTTCAGAAAAGTTATTCACAAATATATTATGTTTTAGCCTTCCAAATTTAAGCTTTATTGGATGTGAAAAAAGGGAATTATGGATTTTTATTAATAGTATCCTTTTTTATCTGAAATTCCTAGGAAGATTCCTTTAAAAAATGTCGTTCAAAGGACACCATAATGGATTCATAACTCCCTAAAATTTAATTTTTAGGTTCCCCTATGTGTCATAGTTCCATTACAGGTGTAATAACCGAAATTGAATGTGTTTTTTCCAATATAGACTTCTGTTATGTTGTTGGGGTCCACACTGTCCGCCTGAAAAAGTCATTAACTTCATTGATTATTTAAGGCTTATAGATTTTTGAATCATCAACTCCTCCTAAATACAATGTTGAAGTAAAAAATTAAATAATATCAAAAAAAATAATGACACCTGTTTCAATCAAAATGTAAATTTTATGACCAAAATACCCCAATAATATTAATCTGTCAAAATTCTAGAGTTAATCGCTATTTTCATTAAAGAAAAAATTACCACTAAAACCAAAAAACATGAAAATTACCCATAAAATAACAATATGGTGGGATTATAAATATAATCCCCCAGCCTTAAACCCTACTTAATATTGAGTTAATACAAGATTACACATTGAGGATCTTTTCAGGTTTAGAGTTTTAGAGAATTAGATCATAAAACTTGCATTACATTCCACATTTAAACAAAGTGGTTACATAAAAGACATGATTCATTATTCCCATCAACAGAAATATATTTAAAATAATACTTGACTTCATTCTTGACACATCCTTGACATTATCATCACATCACGTACCTTTCCCTTGACCTGTGAAAAACATTTTAAAAACATGTGATGAGCATAAAAAAATCTCACTAAGGGATATAAAAATATGCAAAGGAAACACGAGTTCACATATACATAAGAATGAAATCACACTTTACCCATAAAACATAGGCACTTTAACATACCTCCTCAAACCATGAATAAATCATTGAAATCATAAGACATAAAGGTAACTTGAGGCATTCATAACATTCTTTCATAGGGAGTAACCCTCTTGGTTACGTTTGGAATACCCATCACAGTATATTCCTTAAATCCCTTCGGAGAAACCTTAACGTTTCACTCCTTCACGTTACCCAATGCATTGGAGAGAAATATCGGGCTCACCCTCCCTTAGTTTATCACGGAACCACTCGTATTCATAATAATACCCAAGAACCTCAACATAATCGTATCACATTAAACATGCATAAAGGAAACATAACATTTCCACCTTTCAATCACAAGATATCAATACAACACATTGATATAAAAACATTATGAAAACCATTTTCAATACCAAAATAAAAGAAAATTAAAACATGATATTTATTTTAATTTTAAAAAAAGTATGTCTTGTAGAGGAAGCCGAAAATCAAATAATGGTCACGGCGGCGGAGAAGTCCTTGTCGCCGCATACGTACGACAAAAACATTCCATTTTTTCGTTTAGTAAAACGCTTCATAGAAAAAAAGATTCCTTTTGGATAAACGTAAAAGTCAAAGGGGTTTATACACCGTATAAAAGAAGGTTGTGTATAAAACAAAATATGCCTCAATGAAAGGAGATTGAGACGAAGTCCCATACAAAGACGGTATCCTTGGATTAAGGATAAATCAGTTACATAACTATCTGTGAAAAAAGAATACACGAAATATAAGTCGGTATTAAGTGTAAAAAAATAAGAGGACATTCACACATAATCATAGAACGACATATTCAAGGTGTACAAGTTTATCCCAAGGAATCGAAATTGGGTTAAAAAGTTCCCTTGCAATAATTAAACAGCCTAACGGTGTCACTTCAAAAGTCAGAAAAAGAGTTGATGAGAGATAAAAAGGGTATCTCATCACTTGGACATAAAATTCACATCAATAAGGATATAGAAGAACATATCCCAAAATAATATTATGTGAATCAAAATACATAACAAAATAAGTCTTTTAAAAATAGGAGGGTGAAAGGTTCCCTTACCGGCATGGGTATCTTTCGAAACATACGCCCCATGAAAGAAGGAAAATACATCATTGATGTAAATACTCATAAGTGAAATAATATTACACAATGGGTAAAATAATGGTCAGTACATACACCACTCAAAGTAAATTGTGGCAAATGTAGCATAAATCTCACGGGAATAAAAGTGAGATGAAAAATCCATTACGAAAACTCGACAGCCTAACAACGCCACATAAAACATCCAAAATGGATTGATGAAGGCGAATAAGGTCTCTCATCAAATGATCATAACAATTAAATTAATATTAATATAAAATAACATCCCAATAACAATAAATATGATCTTAGATGGAATGACATAAAAGAGTGTACTTAAAAAGAAATAGAGGAGTAGGATCCCTTACCTCGGGTCCGACTTGACTCGATCATTCTTTAACGTTCTGAATAATAAACTTGAGTTATTATATACTTGCCTAAGAACCTTTTTCAAGTTCATTATTACTTTTATACCATGTTATGAACATCATGTAATCATTTAAGTTAATAATGTTCATTTTGTCGGTATTTGGTTCTTAAGTCAAAAATAGACTTCTTACACTTACATGTTGTTAATTTGGTCAAAGGTTCATTATATCAAGAATGATATTAATGATTTGGATAACATATATATCATATATATTAATCATATACATGTATTTATAATATTACATCACATTTAGAGGTAAGATATGAAATGCACCGTTCATGGAGACGGTAAGCCGTACGTACGCATGAACACTACTTCCATTTCTATTTCATATTTTCTGGAATGGAATCATAATTATATAAGAGTATATTATAATTCCATTATAATAACATATATAATATCATTAACTTTATCCTTTACACATCCCACATATGGTATTAACGAATCAAATCACTTTCTGGGGGCGGTAGTCCGCACTTCCTAAAATGAAGATATAGTGTTTACCCATAATGGAAACAATAATGGTATGCCATAAATGAAAAATACAGAAGCTTAAGGAAAGAATAAAAATATTATATATCATATATAAAAATAGTTACATCATAATGGCCACCTTTGAAGGTGTTAAATGAGTATGGAACAATAATCATTTCGGGAGGCAGAATTTCGCCATCCACGGAAACCGTATGTTCTTTAACCATTTGATGTAGTTGTGTGATAGTGTAGCTCGAATAAATCTTATAACAACATCCTAGTATATTGAAGATACTGGTGTTGTTACAAAAGAAGTAAATAAAAAGCGTTTAGGGGGTTGTAGAAGCAAAATAAAACAAATGAACATGAGAGAATGAATTACCATTAAAAGTGTAACTCCTTTTGATTTGAGCCTAAAGGCTTCCTTTAAAAGGATTCTGCCCAAAGGAAATCCTCTAGGATGAGGAGAGGGATGTGGAGAGAGTAAATGTGTAGGGGATGTCCGAGCCAAAGGCTTTCGGAGTGTGTGAAATGAGGTAGAGGTGGGGGCCTTTTATAAGAGGAGAGGAGGGGCACTTTTGGAAATCATGAAACTATTATTTTATTTTCAAAAGTGTTTCGAATTTATAAGGTCCGAAATTGATATATTTAGAAGATAAGAAGATAAGGCTTCTAAATATTCCCATCCAATAGTTTTTGGACATGTTTAGGTCTTAGATTTTATATTATCGTTTCATTTTATTTAAACTGTTCATTAATGAGGTCATCGTTGCATCATCATGATGTCATAATTAAATTAATTTATATAATGTATAAAAATTATAAAAAAAATATCCTGATGTAGAAAATCTTTTTATCTTTCCAAATAGTATTTATAGACAAAATTATTATTATTATAACCCCTTCTAAAAATTGTTGTAGTAAAATAATTTATGTTAGTGTCATTTTCACCTTTATTTAAAAAAAAGGCATTAAAGTCATTATCTCACCCAAGAGGCTCCATAGGCTCCCCTAAATCGACCCATGGGTTGTCTTGGTCGGCCACGACTCATCCAGTAGAGGTAGGACAAGTGTCATGGTGTTTTCACATTTTTATAATATCATTTTTACTTTAAATTACACTAATTACCTCTAATCGCGATTAATGAAAAACATTTACTATTCACCAAAAAATTATTTTCATCCCACTGAACCAAATTTTACATTCTAATGACAACCATGTATGTCAGATTTTCAAAATTCAATACACATTAGTTGTAAACTTTCATTTAACTGAAAAAATCAGTTTTCTTGATTACCACTTAGTGGTTTCACTATTCATAAAAAATTGGAGTTTTTCAGAAAATTACCAAAAATTCACCCTAAGCTATATTTTATATTCCGAATTCAAAAATGAAGTCTATTTTACAAAATTAAAAACAAATAAGTCACATTAATTAATTTAATAATTAATTCCTGCTGTCAGATCAAATAGCGTGTTTTTATGAAATAATAAGTATCAAAAGATTGACACTAGTTTAAGTCTGATTTCAAAGTGAAATTAATTTCAATAACCACTATTGGATTTAATGGTAAAAATATATTCTAATTTCACTTTAAAATCAATTAAAAAGATAATCTAATCATATAAATAAATTAGATTAAAAATAGGTTTTGAATTTAAAATACAACATTTTACACTATTCATTAAAAAAATAAACTTTATCAGAAAGATACCAAAAATTTACACAAAGTAAATTTTGATGTCCCAATTATTAAAAAGAGTTTTATTTGGTCCAATAGAATGTATAAGAGTGAACAAAACTATATTTAATGACAGTTCTCCATCAAAAGGCGATAAGTGAACCATTAGTGAGAACTAGGGCATATACGCCTAAAATTGAATTCTTTCTATATTTTATGCCTTTATCTTTTATTGGATAAATGTAAAAATATTTAAAAACATATATAATCATATTTTAGTTATTTCTATCCATTCCCTCCAATACAACTGCTACATGTTAACTACCATTTAAAATAATTTTATTTTATTACTAGAGTGCAACATAAGATTCCCAAGAAACTTGTTGTTGCGTGTTGGGTACGCCATCGAGCATAGTGTCTCCTTTAAAGACATATTAATATTTTTTTCACAAATATGGATAAATATGAAAATGTCATATTCTTTATTTACCTGGGGTGTTACATCCTTCCCCCCTGTTTGGGAATTGCGTCCTCGCAATTTGAAAATTGGGCTTGGAAACATCCTTGAAAGTCCCACATCGGAACAAGAGTCGGTAAAACAATCACTTTAAAATAAAGAATGATATGTACAAAGGTCACCCGAGTTAACCCATAATAGGATTCCGTGTAGGAAAACATGGACATGGAAGAAAAAGAAAAGGGTCATGTTCTGATAGAGAGTGATCGAAAACATGTTTAGGAGAAAGTTAACCATGAGAAAATCACAAACTTGTGATGGGTTAAACGGTATTCGATTCCCCAGTAGGAAAAGTTAATAGTAAATATTTTTGTTTTATGTTACTTTTAATTGAGGAATTTATTCATAAGGAAACATAATCACTTATCATGTTGACTTTCAACTTTTACTTGATTCCTTAATCAAACTCATATTTTTTTCTCCAAAATATGAGTATTTAGGGACACTTGTTCACATTAAGAGTACTATAATAAACTTCTAGAGAATCACCTAATCCAAAATAGAGAAATATATACTTCCCATGTCTTTAGACTCTAACCCAATCCAAAACCAAAAAGGTTAGTACATGATCAGATAATCCAGAAAAGGATAACCCTTTATAAAATGAAAATCTATTCTTAATCTCCAAAAATTTTCCAACAAAACTCAAAGTTCAACGAAGACCATTCGATAAACAATTTGTCCATAAAATTCTTCAAAGTAAACCAAACTAAGATTGAAACACAAATATTTCAGGGATTTAGTCACATAGTCTTCCAAGATAAATCGTGACATTTATCTACAAACAACATTAGTTGCTCCTAAAGTCTCATATTGAAATGTAATTAACCTAATCACATATCCTCCATGATAGGTTAATCATTTTCATAAATAACCCAAAATCAAGTTACTCTTAATTCATAACATCATATAACTAAAAAGAATCAGTAAAACTAAACAGGGACATCACGTATTCCAGTGGTAGGTGATAAATACCAGTCGCACTTTGGTTGTGGGTTTGATTCCCGCAGCTTTGTCCGACGTGACGGGTTGTCACACAGTTTGCGTGTTGCCCTTTTTATAAAACTCTAAAAATAACCCTAACATGTTTTAACCTCAATAATTTCCTTATACATTTAATTTTCATCCGAATACGTTACGATCTCACCATCTTAATTCTTAAAGTCTTATTTCACCACCATAAGATAAAATAAAACGATTCCCAAAATGAAAATCATTATACCTTGATCATGGTGTCCAATCGGTTTCATCATCATCTTTCTCACATAGGTAGAAGTCCCATGCATTACAACAATGATTTGGAGATCCTTAAAAATCATTTTCTTCCTCCATCCAAATACACCTCGTACAACATGGGTCATATGGGTGTTCATAGAAAAACAGTTTTGGAAAATAATCATGTATGACAGATAATTCCAAAACATCTGATAAAACCTGATTTCCATAAAATAGTCGGAACGAAATTGAGTTAAAAAGTTCTATTATTGGTCCTTTTAAAATACCATAAGTATGTGATGTGAGACTATATTTTAAAAGCAAATATAAATAGGCTGTGCAAGGGTCTCCTTCCTCAGCACCATTTCTAAAATCATAATATGCTTCAAATTCTTGTGATAAGGTAAAATATATGAAAATACCATGATAATATTTACCTTTCTTGAATATATGAGAATATTGTGAAAATAGTATTTTTCTAAAAACAACCCATGATCCACGATGATAACGAGGTATAGTGGATGTGTTTGATATCTCAAAAAACTACTTGCAAGTGAGTTGTATGCTAGAAAAAGTTTCACAATCATCCGAAGATGAATTTTCAATAATTATTGCAAGCATGTAATCAGGAAGAGATTGGAAAGTCGTTTGAGATCCTTCTCCTTCCATTCGTAATCGACATTACTTGACCTGAAAAAAAAGTTATAAAACAAGGATTTAACTGAAATAATAGATATAGGGGATAATCAAGTGTCTCACAAAAACTCCTAATCCCTAAAGTTGTCTAAACCGACCTTTGATACCAACTATAAGGCCACAGCCTTAAACCCTACTTAATCCTAAGTTAATACAGGATTACACATTGAAGATCTTTTCAGGTTTAGTGTTTTAGAGAATTAGATCATAAAACATGCATTACATTCCAAATTTAAACAAAGTGGTTACATAAAAGAAAGGATTCATCCATCCCATCAAAAGAATCATATTTAAAATAAAACATAGATTCATTCTTGACACGTCCTTGACATTATCATCACATCACGTACCTTTCCCTTGACCTGTGAATAACATTTTAAAAACATGGGATGAGCATAAAAAAGCTCAGTAAGGGATATAAAAATATGGAAAGGAAACATGAGTTCATATATACATAAGAATAAAATCATACTTTACCCATAAAACATAGGCACTTTAACATACCTCATCAAACCATGAATAAATCATAGAAATCATAAGACATAAAGGTAACTTGAGGCATTCATAACATTCTTACATAGGGAGTAACCCTCTTGGTTACGTTTGGAATACCCATCAAAGTATATTCCCTAAATCTCTTCGGAGGAACCATAACATTTCACTCCTTCACGTTACCCAATGCATTGGAGAGCTATATCGGGCTCACCCTCCCTTAGTTTATCACGGAACCACCCGTTTTCATAATAATGCCCAAGAACCTCAACATAATCGTATCACATAAAACATGCATAAAGGAAACATAACATTTCCACCTTTCAATCACAAGATATCAATACAACACATTGATATAAAAACATTATGAAAACCATTTTCAATACCAAAATAAATGAACATTAAAACATGGTATTTATTTTTCTTTTAAAAAAAGTATGGCTTGTAGAGGAAGCCGAAACTCATATAATGGTCATGGGAGCGGAGAAGTCATTGTCGCCGCATACGTACGACAAAAACATTCCCTTTTGTCGTTTAGTAAAACGCTTCGTAGCAAAAAGATTCCTTTTGGATAAATGTAAAAGTCAAAGGGGGTTATACATCGTATAAAAGAAGGTTGTGTATAAAACAAAATATTCCTCAATGAAAGGAGATTGAGACGAAGTCCCATACAAAGACGGTATCCTTGGATTAAGGATAAATCAGTTACATAACTATGTGTGAGAAAAGAATACACGAAATATAAGTGGGTATTAAGTGTAAAACAATCAGAGGACATTCACACATAATCATAGAACGACATATTCATGGTGTACAAGTTTATCCCAAAGAGTCGAAATTGGGTTAAAAATTTCCCTTGCAATAATTAGACAGCCTAACGGTGTCACTTCAAAATTCAGAAAAAGAGATGATGAGAGATAAAAAGGGTATCTCATCACATGGACATAAAATTCACATCAATAAGGATATAGAAGAACATATCCCAAAATAATATTATGTGAATTAAAAGACATAACAAAATAAGTCTTTTAAAAATAGGAGGGTAAAATGTTCCCTTACCGACATGGGCATCTTTCGAAACATACGCCACATGAATGAAGGACAATAAATAATTGATGTAAATACTCATAAATGAAAGAATATTACACAATGAGTAAAATAATGGTCATTACATACACCACTCAAAGTAAATTGTGGCAAATGTAGCATAAATCTCACGGGAATAAAAGTGAGATGAAAAATCCCTTACGAAAAATCAGCAGCCTAACGGCACCACATAAAACTTCCAAAATGGATTGATGAGAGAGAATAAGGTCTCTCATCACATGAGAATAACAATTACAGTAAGATTAATATAAAATAACATCCCAATAACAAGAAAGATGAGCTTAGAAGGAATGACATAAAAGAGTGTACTTAAAAAGAAAGAGAGGAGTAGGATCCCTTACCTTGGGTCCGACTTGACTTGATCGTTCTTTAACGTCCTGAATAATAAACATGAGTTAATATATACTTTCCTAATAACCTTTTTCAAGTTCATTATTCCTTTTATACCATGTTATGAACATCATGTAATCATTTAAGTTAATAATGTTCATTTTGTCGGTATTTGGTTCTTAAGTCAAAAATAGACTTCTTACACTTACATGTTGTTAATTTGGTCAAAGGTTCATTATATCCAGAATGATATTAATGATTTGGATAACATATATATCATATATATTCATCATATACATGTATTTATAATATTACATCACATTTAGAGGTAAGATATGAAATGCACCGTTCATGGAGACGGTAAGCCGTACGTACGCATGAACGCTACTTCCATTTCTATTTCATATTTTCTGGAATGGAATCATAATGATATAAGAGTATATTATAATTCCAGTATAATAACATATATAATATCATTAACTTTATCCTTTACACATCCCACATATGGTATTAACGAATCAAATCACTTTCAGGGGGCGGTAGTCCGCACTTCCGAAAATGAAGATATCGTGTTTACCCATAATGGAAACAATAATGGTATGCCATAAATGAAAAATACAGAAGCTTAAGTAAAGAATAAACATATTATATATCATATATAAAAATAGTAACATCATAATAGCCACCTTTGAAGGTGTTAAATGAGTATTGAACAATCATCATTTCGGGAGGCAGAATTTCTCCATCCACGGAAACCGTATGTTCTTTAACCATTTGATGTAGTTGGGTGAGAGTGTAGCTCGAATAAATCTTATAACAACATCCTAGTATTTTGAAGATACTGGTGTTGTTACAAAATATGTAAATAAAATGAGTTTAGGGGGTTGGAGAAGCAAAATAAAACAAATGAACATGAGAGAATGAATTACCTTTAAAAGTGTAACTCCTTTTGATTTGATCCTAAAGGCTTCCTTTGAAAGGATTCTGCCCATAGGGAATACTCTAGGATGAGGAGAGTGATGTGGAGAGAGTAAATGAGTAGGGGATGGCCGAGACAAAGGCTTGAGGAGTGTGTGAAATGAGGTAGAGGTGGGGGCCTTTTATAAGAGGAGAGGAGGGACACTTTTGGAAATCTTGAAACTATTATTTTATATTCAAAAGTGTTTTGAATTTACAATGTCCAAAATTTATATATTTTGAAGATAAGATTATAAGGCTTCGAAATATTCCCATCAAATAGTTTTTGGACAAGTGTAGGTCTTAGATTTTATATTATCGTTTCATTTTATTTAAATTGTTCATTAATGAGGTCATCGATGCATCATCATGATGTCATAATTAAATTAATTTATATAATGTCTGAAAATTGTAAAAAAATATATCCTGATGTAGGAAATATTTTTATCTTTCCAAATAGTATTTATAGACAAAATTATGATTAGTATAACCCCTTCTAAAAATTGTTTTAGTAAACCAATTTATGTTAGTGTCATTTTCACCTTTATTTTAAAAAAAGGCATTAAAGTCATTCTCTCACCCAAGAGGCTCCATAGGGTCCCCTAAATCGACCCATGGGTTTTCTTGGTCGGACATGACTCATCCAATAGGGGTAGGAAAAGTGTCATGGTGTTTTCACATTTTTATAATATCAATTTTACTTTAAATTACACTAATTACCTCTAATCGCGATTAATGAAAAAAAGTTACTATTCACCAAAAAATTATTTTCATCCCATTGAACCACATTTTACATACTAATTACAACCATGTATGTCGGATTTTCAAAATTCAATACACATTAGTGGTAAACTTTCATTTAACTGAAAAACAGTTTGCTTGATTACCACTTAGTGGTTTCACTATTCATTAAAAATTGGAGTTTTTCAGAAAATTACCAAAAATTCACCCTAAGCTATATTTGATATTCCGAATTAAAAAATGAAGTCTATTTTACAAATTTCAAAACATATAAGTCACATTAATTAATTTAATAATTAATTCCCGCTGTCAGATCAAATAACGTGTTTTTATGAAACAAAGAGTATCAAAAGATTGACACTAGTTTAAGTCTGATTTCAATGTGAAATTAATTCCAATGACCACTATTGGATATAATGGTAATAATATATTCTAATTTCACGTTAAAACCAATTCAAAAGATAATCTAATCATATAAATAAATTATTTTAAAAAGAGGTTTTGAATTTAAAATACAACATTTTACACTATTCATTAAAAAAATGAACTTTATCAGAAAGATACCAAAAATTTACACAAAGTAAATTTTGATGTCCCAATTCTTAAAAAGAGTTTTATTTGGTCCAATAGAATGTATAAGATTGAACAAAACTATATTTAATGACGGTTCTCAATCAAAAGGCGATAAGTGAACCTTTAGTGAGAACTAGGGCATATATGCCTAAAATTGAATTCATTCTGTATTTTATGCCTTTATATTTTATTGGATAAATAAAAAAAATATTTAAAAACATATATAATCATATTTTAGATATTTCTAACCATTCATTCCAATACAACAGCTACATGTTATCTACCATTTAAAATAATATTATTTTATTATTAGAGTGCAACGTAAGATTCCCAAGAAACTCGTTGTTGCGTGTTGGGTACGCCATCGAGCATAGAGTCCCCTTTAAAGACATATTAATATTTTATTCACAAATATGGATAAATATGAAAATTTCATATTCTTTATTTACCTGTGGTTTTACAATAAAGAATGACTAACAGTATAAAATATATGAAAATTTTATCTTCATCACTAATCATTAATTTCAAAACCATGGTATAATATTTATTTAAATTAAATCTACCACATAATTAGGTCCAGTCAAGCTCATCATCAGACCTACCCTTATTATGATTACTCATTTAAATCAATGAAAAAAATACACATTTCAATTAATTTTTAAATTATATAAATCTCACTTGAATTAATTTGATTTATTTTTTTATTAATCAATTAATTAACATTATCTTATTTTGTCGAATCGTCTTGGAATTATCATCTTATATGATTTTAAATAACATTATTATTTTATTTAATCTCAAACTCAATAAAATTGTACGCATAATTTTACATGGAATAAAATTATAAATTACTATTACAAACTACTCATTATGGTTTTAATTGTAAACAATACACTCGTATGACATATTATGTAATTGGCATATGTTATAATTTCCAGATGTGTACAAATAAATTAATACCACATGAAACAAATGAAAATTACATAACATATTTAATTTTGTGGGTTGTGTCTTTAGTACACAATAATCATAAATAATATGTTGTTTAGAACATTAAACAGAATTAATTAAGAGTTTTACATAATATAAAATCTAAAAACTGGAATTTACTATAAAATTACTAACCCAATAAACCTAGGCTGACGAGGTTTAATGGCGTAATTAATTAAAGTTAACACTCCAATATAAACTGGTAAAATGCATGTCATGTGTAAGCCTACCAGATAGTTTGTACGTCTCTATACTAAATATCTATACTAAAGTATTGGGGACACAATGTGTTGTTATCATAGATATTTATGGTGTAAAAATCATATATAAATAATAAAATATGTGTACAACAAATAATGTTGGAACCAGTCTATGCATAGTAGGAATTAAATAAACATGGTATATTAATTATGTGATATTCTTTAACACATTGATTTATTACATTGAAAACATGTGGACACAATGAAATATTGTTAATATACACCGTGAATATGAATTTTACCTACAAAAAATCTAATTTAAATGTACACTACAATGGTTAATTATGAGTAAATAAATGTTTCATTATTTTATTTTTTAGTAAAATATTAAAAAAAAATATTTTTATCTTAATTTTATCCCAATTTCTTGAATTTAATACATGAGAAATATTGTGCCATAAATCTACATCAATCAACATTTTATTTTAGGTGTGGAAATATATGTATATAATGAAAATGGTTAATTTGGGACAATAGGATGGTCGTGTGCATTCCATAAAACCTCTAATTTTATACCATTACATATCACCTTAATGTTTTTTAAATACTATTTCACTATGTTGCTCCTATCAATTTTCAACAATATGGTGTTTACATTTTATGATTTACCCAACCTCATCATCACTAATATGTTTTTTTATAAATGTCAAACATCATCAGAAGGTGAATTCATTATCTACACAAGTATATAAACATTTAATTTAGATTACACAAATATAGTAGTGAATAAATGATAATATATGGAATCATATTGAATATAAATTAATAATTAGAAAATTTTGAATATTTTTTTGAAATATTTATTTTCTTTAATTGTAGAATGAATTTTTTCCATTTTTTAAGTATCCAAATCGTCTCATTTTGGTTCCTTCTAACATAAAGGTAATCATTTATGCTGGGATCACCATAAAATTATATATATATATATCTTAATTATGGGGTTATATAGAATGGAATTTTAATATATCCATATAATTGTTTAGAATAAGGTTGAATAATTGAACAATTTTTGGTTCTGGATCTAGTATATAAAGTACTTGTATTTTTTGTGATTCCATTATGAATGGAACCTAATTGTACACCTCTTTCCAAAAATTTACTCTCATAGATCCCAATTTAATGATATTAACTACACTCCTATTATAAACCAATTTTCATTAAAAAACACACTTGGAATGTTTTATAATCAAACTTGAATATTTTTTTAGTGATGCTACGGTATCACATATTCCGATAAATTAGATTTCTATCTTAGGTTCCAGATACATGAATCACTTCTTCCATACACGTAACTGTCATATTTTTCACAGTAAAAATATATCATAGTTTTGTTTTATTGAATTTATAAATATAAATTACATAACCATTGTAACATAATACATGTGTAGTTAGTCCTATGGCTATCCATCGATTTTTTTCGAAAATTGATATACAATTTCCATATAACTTCTTAATATATGGTATAAAAACTATAATACATATAGGTAATTATGTGTATTTTAAATAAATATTCTGATCCTTGATGGATTCAAATGACTAATAATTTCATTGTGGGTTCCATCATAATGAAAAATTTCTATACTATTATGTAAAATATTTTTCAGATCCTTCTCCCACTTTGTAATGGTAATTATGGTAAAATCTATTCAACAAATTCCATCACCCACAAGGTGATCATTATGAAGATATTTTAGGAGAAAAATTATATTCCCATTAGATAGTTATTGGGAATAGAATTTAATTAATCCCACAATGTTATATTATTTTTTAATAAAAACATCTACCCAATATCAAATTTTGTGGCTCCCTTTTGAAATATTTATATATTTTTCAATGGGGTACATCCTTCTATATTGTAAAAGACCACTCAGATCTCTCTAACCAGGTGAACCATTATATCAATGATTAATAATGGAATGAAAATCTATAATTCAATTAATTTAACGACAATTTCCTTTTCTATAGTTGGAAACAACGTTAGGTCTATAATTTTAATAAATATGATTTTGAAAATGAAGCTGAGCTTGGTTAATATGTGTGAGGCATATTGAAGAGAAATTAAATTTAAATACGCACATATTAAATCATGTATCAAAATATGACATCCATGTGATGTTAGGCCCATTAACATATAATGATTAATGAAAAAAGGATTCTTGATATTTTATGAACACCCCTTTGTAATATTTATACCATTCAAGAAGATAAAAGACTAAAAATTTTAAGGGTTTAGTTTTTCATTGGCCATTAATTATTATGTTTGGTTGTTTAGTGGTGTTCAGGAGAAGGGAGGAAGGGTGGTAGTATTTTAGAACTAATATTTCAACAGGGGTCCATTTTTCAGTGTGGAACCAAGGGTTGTGTCATAGTTGTCAGTTTTGTGTCCTAGCTATTGTCCTCATGTCGTAGGGTCCCATAGTGGGATGATTTAGTGGTTTGGTTGATTTGGGAACCCCTATTTTCTACCGTTGGATTTCACCATGGATATTAGTGGGGTATATTTTTGTGTACCTACTGACTCATGTGTCTTTATGACATAGAACATGGTTATGACATTGTGTGAAATGGTGATGGACCATACAACACAGTCATGGTACCTGTGGTGTGGAGTCTTAAGGGGTTGATTTTCATTATTAGTTTAATATGGGGTGGATACATCATAATGAATGGTTTGTTAGATAGTTTTACATTGGGATTCAAGGATTTGAGGTAGATATATATAATATTGGTTTTTTAGATATTTGTTAACGCCCTCCAAATGGGAATATGCAATATCAGAAAAGAAAAAGTACCTGAATATGGGTGTTATATTACCCAAAAATTAAATGAATAAGTGTATGGATAAGAATCAAGGATCCACTAAAGGACTCACAATCACGTGACCAATTCTAGGTCACACAAAGTCTTCATGCATGGAGCATATCCCGTGACAATTATCGTGGATCCACCTTCAACCAGACCGCCCCTACTCACTCGGAGGCTCTCTAGACTAACGATGGACACATGATGGAAACATAATGGGCACTCAAAGACCTAATGTTTTTTCATTATCATGTTCTTGAAGACCTATTATATATTTTTCAATAATAAAGTGATGTGATATCCAAAGGTAAAGACCCCTAGTGTTCATAGAGATCATGTTCTAAATCATCAGTTAGTTGGATAAAATCACATTTTGATATTTGAGCCAACTCAAAAAACATATTATCCTTCATCACAAAAAATGAAGGTGATATAGGGGAGGAAGCAATAGGGGTTACCATTTGCAGAAGGATATAAGACATGAACCCCTGAATACATGTGAGACACTCTGATTCCGTAGAGACCTACTCACTATGTCTTAGGAGACACATTCATCTTGTTAGCATCAGTGTAAGGAAGACTTCAGGCGTGTCTAGTAAACTTTATGGGCACTTAACAACAAGAGGATAGTTAACCCATGAAATGGATACACACTCTTATGTGACCCATACTGATCATGTGAGATAAAATAAAAAAATTGGGTAAAAATCATATATATAACTTGTAAAAACTCACATGACTCAATAACCATGTTGTGTTAAAAAAATATGGAAAGGTAGGAGATGATGTGGGTTCTTTGTTCTATAGGACGTGTGACGCTATCCCCCCAGTGACTCGTGAGACACTATGAGAACATGGCCCCATGTCTTCCACATCCCATGAAATCTCTTTTCCATGTCATCCTCACCATGTGCAGCACCCCGAGAGACTATGTGGTTCTCTAAGAATGAATGAATTGAGTTATTCATTAAATGATCATGCACCCCCATATGACCCATAGAGGACATGAAACACGTTACTAGAAAATAGAATAAATAACAACAAAAAAACCCATGTAATCTCTCATGACTCCAAAAATTTGTCTCCAAAAACAAATGAGATCAAAAGGGAAGAGGTGGGATGTGTTTTCAGTCACTGAAAGAACTATGATTCTCCCATCGCAACCAAAGAATGGTCATATGAGTTGATAAGACAACTCAACCGAGGTCCCATGACAGTCTTCCAATAGGCATTATGATCTTGTGAAGGACCTTGGGAAAGTAAACATGAAAAAATGGAAGTCATTTGGCAAGATTGAACTATCAAATAAGGATTCATCAATTGGAAGTTGTTTTATTGAGGATGCATCAATGGATGAGACATGAAATTACTAGAAATCAGGATACATGCCTAAAATAGATAACGATAGAGACTTCAAAGTCCATATGGCACTAAACACCCTCACTGACTCCATCTTGGACTAACACCAAATACGCAGCAGAAAAAGAAGAGTATCCATGGTTGGGAGGCCTATAAATCCCCCACCTTAGCATGAAAAATTCAATAACAACTATTATTCAACCAAGATTCCCAGAATCTGGAAAATTTTACTATACTTCTATAGAATTCGTGGAGCAATTACTCAAATAGCTAGCTTTTTATTAGGTAATATACCAGTGTGAAAATGAAGTAGTCATGAACTAGGAATAAAATGAATAACGTGATCATGCATAGGTCACACGAAGGAACTCTGGTAGGTCATCTGATGGATATACCGAAAACCCACTAGATCAGGTGAGAGTCACAGAGAGATTACATTGAACAACACAATGGCATTACCAATTCAAGGGTTAGAACCATGATGAAAGGTGTAAGGATTATGATAATGACATGCTTGCTTCCCCTAATGTGCTTCATGGGTGTCATTAAATGACATTAGACAACAACCAGACATGTCTCATAGATCACGTGATAATTATTTGAAATTCCCTCTGTGATATTTGGAATAATTTAGACCTGTTATAAAAAGTCACATAGTTTCCTCGTGGTCCCCACATAGATCTCATGAACCCTTTGGTACAGTCATCCAATACATTCGAAATACTTAAGTCACATCTCCTAACTCATACAATGATTCCCAATCCTATCAAAATAGTCTTTTGAAGGAATTTGCTCATGATAACCAAGCTCTCACGATCCCCTTGGAAAATTCAACTAGGAGTCATGATACCTGCCAGACATATCAACCAGGTCTTGTGATGCCTCCCAGAGGTTTCATCCATGACATGTGACACCCCTTAGACCATGCAAAAATGACTCCCAAAAAACCAAACATTTGTGTCATGCCAGGCCTTGGAATGGCTCCCATAATGAGCCAAATGGGTCATGTGATGCTCATTAGACAGGACATGCATATCAACAAGGTATCCCATGATTTGATGATATTTCATGTCCATGGAGAGTAATCCCCAGTCAATAGAAAAAACACAATGTGTAATAACAGATAAAATGAACAATGATAACTCTAATTCCCTCCATAATCAGGATATGTAGGATACCATAATAGGGATCATTCTCTATAAAAAATAACCCATGGATTGTTTTAGAGTAAAAGTCCTATATTCATATTACATGAGGCTGATAATCTTCTCCCCCTTGTTTCTCACCCGTTCGTGGCTCACATAGTCTTAAGGGGATGCAATGAACACCACACTAGAGTCATATGTCTCCACTATCTAGGGAATCCACGGTGTATAATACCCAACATAAAAGGAACTACAATGACCTTGAATCATTTTAATATTCAGCATATGTAGGCTACCTCTCCCTGAGGTTTGACCACCATATTGATTATCTGGTGTGATCTCATCATATGATCCTTTTACTAAATGAAATTAAATAGATTACTTGATTCCCCTTATTTATCACAATGATCATGACTCATGTGTTCTTAAAAAGATGTGATAATCATATAATCTACATTATGAGTCTCTATAGGGACCAAAGTAATCTAGGAAAACAAGCCATAAATAATCAAATTACGTGGGTTTGAGTCCTCCAATAACTAGGATACATATGATACACCATAATAGCTCAATCCCATTCATGAGATATTTACCACCTCCATACAAGGGAGAACATCCAAAAGAACAAGGTCAAATGGCTATAACATATAAGATAACAACCATTGTTGGATAATGATGATGAACCACATATATAGAAAGATGTACTCACCTGAGAAATCACAACCTTTTACAGATAAAGTAAAAATAACATATATTCATTTAATTTGGGTAATCGGTTAGACATCGACAGTAGAAAGATATTAAAGAACATATATTAAATCTATAAATGTTTCCAAGAGTATAGAATAATTCCTCCCAAAAAATCATGTGATGATGACAATATCACATCCTATCGACTGACGTGATTCCCCAAGTATAACATCGACTAAAAATCCAGATGGTCGCAGAACATTTGAAAGAAGGTTCATACCCGTATTTGGATAAGGTAACCCCTGGGAGATTCATGGAAGGACATAAAAAATGTAAGATCTGATGTGTAGAATTCATAAATTACATTTAATAATCATCAATCAAACTATCAAGGGAAATTGCATTCCTCATTTCATGTCCAAACCTGTTGAAAAATATGGTGAACCCGATTTGAATATCCTGAATAAATGACGATTATGTTATAATTTGTCAGGCCTTGTTTCTTTGACCATATATGCAAAATTCACTGATAAGATTGATGTGAATATTTATGGGCACTTTATTTTGCAGAGAATACATAAAAAAGTAGTAGTAAGGCTAGAATAAACCATGATTCATGTAAGACCATCCTCGTGTTGACATGTCTATGCAAACAGAATGACCAAAAATAGAGTATTGGAAAAAAAAAATTAACCATGCACATCCGATTTAGAATTTTCATGCCTACGATATTGCACTAATTGGTAGCCTTGTTACTTATTGTCTACTCCAATTATACATCCCAACCTAAGAGAATGTCTTCATTCTCAAATAGTCAATTCAGTACATCATCCACCACTACAACCCTTACAAGTCATAAATTGACCTCACCTTTATTAAAACTCTCAAAACATGTGGAGAATAAGATGGTCCAAGAGTACTATTGATATAGTAAAATATTGACCATGAAATATTCCAATGTGATTCTTCAATAATGGAAGCTAGCGAGTCTGCATTGCTTGGTGAAGGCTGCTGCTAAGCGGGTAGACCCATCACTATGATCGAACACCTAAGGATCCTATAGCTTAAAAAAATAACCACCACATTCTATATTGGATAAAGGATGACTATGAATCTTAATATGGATCCTTTTCAATTCAGGTTACTTTGAGGAAGGAAGCTACTAACTATCATCGATAAAATCATCCCACTGATACGTAGCAGTTTCCTACAGAGGGTGCCAACAAATAAATGGACACCTTGTATGTCAATGAACAGTCTTTGAGGAAGAATCATTGGAGTAGGATGGGATTTAAAATTCAGTGGAGGGATCATATTCATTCTCATACAGATTATGCCTGCTGATATACACTGGAAGGAACCAATAAGCATAATCATATCCCTGTTAATCAAAACATGTTTGTGGGAATATTCCTCCATCCACAGTAAAGACGGTTCATATCCCCACTCATATCAATGATTCCTACTAGAATAATCTAGCAGTAACTATAAAAAAGACTCATATCCTTACTCATTCAAAATAATCATGCAGGCATATTACCATAGTATGGCTGGGGGAAGAACATAATCCTACCCCCGTACTCGAAGCCTATCAACATATTCGAATGGGACAAGGAGAATATAAGTGGGAACATATACAAACTTCAAATGAAGATTTCTACAAACTGAATATGTAGATATAAAATGTGTAATCTTATATCCCTTCACACACTTCTTTAAAATGCCAATATATTTTATTATCATTTGAAGAGATCCCCTGATATATTCTATAAGAGTTGAAGATAAAGGGATTGGCCGTTACCCATATATCTATTTCCAGGACAACTCAACTCTATAATCATCATCATGAAGTGGTTGTAACATATAATGAACCCATTATTTCTCCTACACGAGAGGATTATCCACATATTTTGATGAATGGTGCAGAATATTATCAAGATAATATGCCCGTTACAAATGGGGTCATCCAAGTGAGAGCGGAACCAGACTCAGGAAATGGAATCATGTTGGTTGTAGAAGTCCATAAACATATTATAAAGGCCCAGGATCACGCTCATATCCCCATTCTAGCTGAGGCTAACCAAGTGAGAGGCGAACAAGACATAAGACATGATCACATTCCAATTTGTATGCCATTATGGCCTACTATAGTTGTTCCTAGAAACAAGGATCCAAACATATACCAACGAATGACTGCTCTAGCATAATTCTTAGGAAATTATGCGGGAGGCTCATTCTCATCCCATTCCAGAGGATCTTCAGCATCTTCTAGCGGGGAATCCATATTCACACCAAGATTATATTCCAATTACTACTATGTCTCACCAAGTGAGAGTGGTACATGCCTCTGGGTAGGCTCATACTCATGCCATGAAAACTAGTGGTATATCCAAAAGGCTTACGATTGGGATCATACTCTTGTATTCAATGAGGATCACCATGTGAATATGGAACATACCTCAGGACAGGCTTATATACCAAAAATTAATGAGAAAAATTAATGGTGTATTCCAATATCTAATCATCAGTGGGTTCGTATACACAGAAAAACTGATGGTTATATACTTTTTCTATCAACCGTCACTCAATATACACATATCCCTACATAATCACAAATGGAATTCGATTATATTTTTTCCATGATGTAGAATATTTCTCATACTTCTAATCTACCGAATTTCAATGTCCATGGGGTGGTTAGACACACATTTTCAACACCACAAGGGTTTCTCGATACTTCTATCAAAATAGAAGAATGAGAAGTTCATTACAGTGACAGTCCTCTTCAAGGTAGTGTGGAGAAAGATCACAAGGAATATACTCTTTATAGCCACCATGGACATCCACCCCATGATGAGATATCACATGGGAATCTAAATCCCCCCTTTTCTATAAACCACTGCATATAGAGGTGAACCATACCTTGACATCTTTTAAGATAGAGATGTTCAAAACAGTAGGGTTATTTGTATATGGTTCCCCATAAATATTCAGAAAAACACCATTATCTTCAAAAGGTGACCATCAATTCCATCATTAATGGTATAAGACGGTGGAGGTGTGTAAGTCTGATGAGGAGGAGGCTAACATTTACATCTAGAGAGGGTTAGTTTGAAACAACCTACACATCATGTTATTCCCCCCAATAGTTCTATCTATGTGATGCAGGATGAGATAGAAAAACATTTCAGTCCAAATATATTCCATAATATTTGGTATACTCATCGGCAAACAATGATCCAACATCTTGCTTACCCACAATACAAGTGTCACATTCAGACATTTAGGATATTATTTTTCCATCTCAACCTAGCTACTATCTCCATGGCTTGGGACCAAAAACTTGAAAAGCACAACATAAATATGAAGCATGATTGCCACCATTACATCACAAAAATAAGAAAAAATGATCTTTTAATCAACATTAGGAATCCACATTCAATAGTTTGGATAGTATAGAGCATCACACTTTTCCACCCCCTATAATATTTGATACCTTCTGATAGGGAATCTCAAAATGTTATATCCTCCAGCAATAGAAGGGTACTGGGTAATGATCATTCTAGTTCGTCAATACAATGGAATTCCTACATTCCAAAGGTTACTGTACACCAGGGATGAAGAGAGAGGATAGAACACATTATTCCAAAATTTTCCCTTTAGGATAACGGGAGATAATTCCACACACCGAAATTGAAGTTGCGATCACACTGTCATCTTTTCGTAGGGAATAACTCTGACCATGGACCACCATCGCACCCCTCTCCCATGCAAGCACAACTATGTAAACTCATGATGAAGGCAGTAGATTCTTTTATAGTGTCCATCCAAGAGTAGACTCGACCCCTTGGGAAAAGATAATATCTACCACCACCTATACACTTCAGATCATAAATTATCAAGAAAATTCACCATATGCCTTTGGCAGCCATGTGTAAACCCCGTCAGAAGGGTTGGGGTATTTATATCTCAATCACCATATCCATATTTATTCTCCACTAAAAGGACCCTGGAGTCATTAGTGGTGTTTCTAGATCATCCTCATCCCACTAGTTTGGGTGCATTTATATATTCACGTCTTTCTTGGAAATCATTAGCCCTCTAATTGGAGGAATTGTATCATCAAAAACCAGACCAATCGATACCAATTTTGGACCCATATGACCTACCCAAAATTGAGGGATAATAGAGTTTTCATAATCATACACACCATAGAGGGAATTAAAAATCTCTAGTTTGGGAGGAAGAAATCCACGGTCGGTGCTCCACCGGTTCCTCCCACCATAAGACAAGCCACTATTGTTTGGGGATGTCTCAGAAATCCTAACTAAAAACACCCACAAGGAAACTTCTCATAAAACAAGATGAGATAAATGTACCAGGAAGACAATAAGTCCATTCTGGGGTTGCTGGATGAAATATCCCAATTAGAATAAGGGTTCAAATAATGACCTAGATGGTGGATATGAAGAATCAGATTGTTTCTTGGAATGATATGAAATGACCACTATTTCCCATTATGGATCAGTGAATGTCATAAATACAAACATGGTAGAAACTAATAAGTATTAATATGTAGAATTACACAACATGGAAATAATACCCCAGTAGGAGGGTGATTTTGATGCACCAAATGAGGTTGCACACACCCAGAACCTGAGAATGCACCAAAATTTGGCACGAAAAAAATGATATGACACCTCCTAGGTGTAATTTTGGAAACAATAACTGGATGTATGTAACTATATCATAGTTTCCATCCATGGATGATAATGTTTCACATAAGGAGAGTTAAATTTGAGCACTATAATAACTCAAGGAAGAGATAATTAGGGGAAACATTCCCACTAGGTATCATATATAAATAAAAGAGAATATTATACATCCCATGGATAATCCTACAGCAAGATAAGAATCTGAATATCAAGTTAGATCATGATTTAAATAGCCAATCCACATAAATGAGGAAGATAAAAATGATCAAGACATCCCTCCGTTGTGGAAATAACAACACCCGCACCAGGGTGACCATTTAGTCATGGGGAAAATCAATGGTTAATGGGAGATAAAAGTAGGACGACCTCATCATCACCCACCCACTCCTTTTGTACAAGAGGCAGATAAGAATGAAATTCCCCAATATCTACTAACCGTAAAATAATCCTTGTATAATCGAATGGATACTGTGTACGGGAGACGTGTGTTAATTTATCCTAAATGGAATCCATATCCAACATGGGTGGATGATACCCCACCTCCACCCTACTTGTATACCCTACCTTTTCTACCCTTGAATGTCCACGAAATGTTGAGAAACATATGACACACTTTGTATCCCAAGGTAGGCTGATGATGGGCCCTCGAGATCAATAAGAGGAAACAAAGATGATGTGTTTCATACAAACACTGATAGGGAAAACCATTTTGTGGTACTCTAGTCTACGAGTGGGATCTATTTCATGATTGGAATATCATTGTTTTTAATTTCTTTTTTAGTTTAGTTCAATACTGAGGAATACAACAATTTTTAACCTAATGAACTGTAATAAACACTAAAATAAGATTCTGTCCGATTTCATATCATGGTAGAAAGGACTAACCTATATGCTCATCATCCCTCTATCGTCGGAACAACTGCTAGAAATCTATTCTAAAAATCTCCAGGATGAGTTGTAGACACCACTAATCCCCATGATATATCCTTCTAGGCTTAATGAGATTTTTGAAATGGGAAAATGTCTTGATGAGGCTATTCAATGAACCTGATCCAAGTCTCGACATATGGAAACAACAAAGTGGAAAAGACCCAGAAAAAACATATGCAACAACTATCACTCTCAATAATATATTATTGGCCATACAAGAACCATTTAAAGCCTAGAACTACCCAACACCCCCTACCGATCGACGTCATACACAAAATCACCACAGTCTAGTAGCATAGAGAAATTTGGGTGAACTGAGATTTCATGAACATATAAATAGTTTATACTCATTCCAGAGTGAAAAATTACCCATTTATTTCTTAGTAGTCATGGATAATAACCTTATCATGCTTTCACAATCTAGTAGGACTGATGAATTTCACCTCACCAACCTTCCTGACTATTGTCCTTTCTATAAAATCATGGGTCATAATATCTGGAATTGATTCATCTTCAAAGGCAACCTTCAACTCATGGTGGACTCTCACCATGTGACACTATAAAATTTTTTATATAAGGTGTATTGCATAAATATAATCTGATCAAAATAAGGGGAAGGTTTACAAAATGTTCCATCCAGGAGAGCACAAATTTTCGAAAACAAGATTACTCAGAGAACAATTGATCGATCTCAAGGAGCCTTGAAAGCGCAGTTGCAAGATCTCTCAAAATATCCACCAAATAATATGGAGACATCAGATATGCCCCTAATGGTGGATGTGACCACCAGAAGATCGAATAAATAGAGGTGTATGAAACATAATCTCCTCCAATTTAAGAACTAACCCTTGAAAATGTTTTCCCTACAACATGTTCAGCACAGGCAGTGCCCCTGAAATTGGAATCCTCATTAAATGAGTAACTAATATTAGGTTCATTCAACATAATAAACTTGATAGAACCCTTTTATGATGTTTAATATGACCTCAAACATGGTTTTCATGTATATAACCTTCAATGGAAGGATGTATGCATTGAAGCTGTGAATACATGGGATATCAAGAGAATAGCCTGACTCAATATTATGGCCATATCCCCATGGAGTAAATATATGAAACAGGGACTCATGGGAAAGATATCCAGTAATATCAAAAGTGGTGATGATTTTTCTATGATCCCTCTAATAATCGTCCACACCCGATTGTCTTGAATGTCCACTTAGCAGTTCTCCCATCCGATCGAACCATGAAACTAATAATGTCGAAGCAAATTGAACCACTAATAGGTGATATTCCCCCAACCTTGACAAACATTCCATGTCCATATATCTCAGATGCTCCAGCTCTAGAACTACATGCCTCAGGGCAACCCCATATTAGGAATTTCTAACCTCTAGTAAAAATGAATTATGTTCTACAACAATAGACTACACTCCAAGCCAATATCATGATCATGGTTGCACTCTGTATTTCAAAAGTACTCAGGGAAGCACAAGAGAAAACCCTCAAAAGCCCACAAGATTTCGAGATGGATGTCACTACCACTGAGGTATATTGAGTGGAGACTATGTCATTAGGATTCAATGATATTATGTCATTCACAAATCAAATGAGGAGAAGTCCATAAAAGGTCACATAAAGCAATTATATTTTTCTGGTAGACATAGTGTTGTCAATTTAAAAAGGGTGTTGTTTTATAATGGATTGGGGATCAATATCATCCTAGTTAAGACTCTCTGACCATTCGCGTATAGTGAAGGGGACTTATCCCCTTCATAAATGACCATCCAGGGATATACTAAATATGAGAAATGGCCCCATGGGAAGATCAAGATAGAGCCCAAATTTTGGAGGTCACATCTGATGATGAGTTCATGGTTATCTAGAATTACACCACATATAATGTCCTACTTGGATGGCCCTAGATACATTGGGACCTGGTGGTTCCAAAAACAGTCCATAAAAATTTTATTTACCCCACATATATAATGGTAGGCATATAACACCATGACAGATCCCCCTATGAGCCTTGTAGATCCATATACGCTGAATTAGATTTCTGTAAGAAAGGAGGTAGACATGAAATGGTGGATGATGATATATTTACTTTAGATCCCAATGGATTTGAGACCTCTTATTCAATAATTAGATCATGCTTGATTATTTTTATGTTCTCCCCCTAAACATAGTCGAGGTAGAAGATATGAACCTAAAGGTCAAGGCCTCTCCCATCCACAATGACAATCAACCCGGACATCTCTCTATAATGAATTTTATAGAAAGGGATGGTGTTGAGTCTTCTCATGTTGTCCTTCATCCTAATACAGATAGAGAGGTCCCCAATTTCCATCTTTACATGAAAAAAACTCAAATTTCATTGAAATGGAAAAGGATGACCTTCAAAATTCTCCTCCAGCATTTGTGGATGGAATCACCAGAACTATAAATCAACTAATGTAGAAAAATATTGGGACAAATGAAGACCCATGACCTACACTGTGTAGTGTCACCACACATCTCGTAGAGAAAGAGATTTATATCACATTTCTGAACCGACACTGATTTGTGATTGCCTTGAATAATACATAAATTCTTAGACTGGACTCAGAGGTGGCTACACACTTTCTTATACTCCCCGATGAGTATTGAGGATTTAATTAGTTAGCAGGATAATTCACCCCTCTCATGCCACAACGGTAGATTCAGATGATGAATATTTGATCAAAGACAAATTTTTCCGAGAAGTGAAATGCCCAATGTGGATTTCCAAAATTGTACCCATCATGAAGAATGGACAGAGTAGAGTTTTCAATGATTTTAGGGGCCTCAATTGTTATTTCATGAAGGATGATTTCCTATTTTCGATCACATAACTCTTTATCGATGAAACTTATGGCATACACGTCCTTTCCTTCATGGACTTTTACTTAGGGCACAATCAGATCATTATCTACCACTAGGATGTAGAATCCACTACCTTTAGAGTTCCCTAATGGACCCTCTTCTAGTAGTTCATGTCATTTAGGTTAAATAATGTTGGTTCCACAGATCAACACTCCATGCATCATATCTTTATATCAGTATTGAGAAGGAAAACTCAATGTCATATTGATGACCTGATCATTAAATCTCAAAAATTATCTGATCACTTCATGGATCTCCAAGAAATATTTGAAAATCTGTGAAAATATAGTTGAATTAATAATCCACTGGAGTGATCGTTCAAGGTATGATTAGGCGTATTATCGGCGTTGTTATACACCTCTGCGACAATGAGGTCGACCCAAAAAAACTATTACTATCAGAGTGATATCACCCCTAGTAATCTAAAATAAATGAGAGGACTCCATATGACCATCACCTAAATGCAATTATTCATATAAAACATGGTAATAAATGCACTCCACATCATGAGGCTGAAAAAGAGGGGTGTAATCTACCAATGGGACGATGAACTTCTAAAATCCTTCGTGAGTCTTAGGTAGTACTTACTGCACCCACTGTTTTTGATTCCTTTAGTGGAAGTGATGACACTCACCTTATTCATCCCCTCTATGGATTGTTTATTGGCCATCCTCCTCACATAGTATAATTATGTGGGAACAATTAATAGTCTTTAATACCTTAGTCGGACTATGTTAGGTACCGAAACCATATATTTTGTTCTTGAAAATTACTTCCTGCACTCATCTTCGCAGGGAAAAATTTGAGTCATGACATGTAGCACCACATGGTCCACCTGGTCTCTCGTATAGACCATCTCATCTAGATTATTTGATGCCCCAAGTTGACATGGCCCAAGGTTCAATGAGGGGTTATTCTACAGCAATTTTGACATTCAGTTCATTTCATAGATGTTGGTGAAAGGAAAAGCCCAGGTTGACTTATTTGCAGCACGTCCTGCCCCAGTAAATAGATCATTGGAAATGTAGAACCCTAATGAAGAGGTATTTTTATCTAATGACACTCCGTAGACACAAGAAATGTACTTTTATGGGGCCTCTTGTCACCCTATCTGCTAATGAATGGAAATCCTGAAGCTCAATCGGGTTGGTCTAGGAATTATATTTGACTCTCCAGACAATGAAGTTCCCTATACACTTTCGCACAATCTGAGGGGGGAACATATAATGTGGCTGATTACCAAATCCTCTGCACTAGGTTGGAGTTTATCTAAATCTACACATAGCCTACCAGGACATCAGAAGATATTCATAACTAGTAATGAAACAGATCAATGGTGAATATTCCATAAAAATGAATAACTAGTCACTCCCAATGGCTATCTTAGGGGAATAATGGTAGAATTTCCATTTGATCCCACAATGCATTATATTCCCTTATCATAGAATAAGCATTCTAATGCGCTATATAATCCAACCACCATCATCGCCCACCCTAAACAAGAGGAATCATCCTTCAATATTACACATTGATGAATTGTCTCGCAAATATTCATATGTGATCTAGAATAACTCAATCAGGTCAACACTTCTACATAGTGCGATGAGCCAGTAACCATACATAAGTTTATGGAGCCCGCAATGAGTTACCTCTGTGATGGGACTCTTCTAAATGATTGCACCAGAAGGGAACAAATTCTGTGTCGAGCGGAAAACATCACTCTATAGGATGAAAAAATGATCATAAAATCATTTACAAGAATGTATTTGAGGGAATTATATTTTAGTGAATAGAATATAAAGAATTTATCTCCATCATGGATGAATTCCATGTATGCTCTTGCAGTGACCACCAATATAGAACAAGGATCTCCAACCAAATATGGAGGATTTAATATTATTGGAAGACCATGATACATTACTATATAAAAATCGATATGAAATTTCATGCATTCTAGAATCACGTGAACATCTTCCTTAATCCCATCAAATTATTGCACATGACTAAATATTCCCATACATTTTCTATTTAGGGGATTGATGTTGTGAAGCCTTATCCCTCAACCACCACAAAGTAGTTCACTTACATCCTTAATCATACTGAATTCATAGCCAAATGGATTGAGTAAATATACCTCAAGGATATTGGGATGAAAAAAATTATCAGACATAAAAAATTCTCATATAATCTCAAGGTTTAGTGTCCCTCACACAATATTTATGGACAACAATGCCTACTTATGTTCCAAATAGTTGAATAGGTTTTACCATGAGTATATGATCGAGTAAAATCCCTCATCTCAATATCATGCAGTGGAAAATGGATAGATAGAGGCCTTCAATACGACACCATCTAATATTATCTTCACTTTAGTGAACATGGATAAAAAGTATTGTCCCTTAAAACACTGATAGCCTTTATGGGCCTACCGCACCACCACACATATTTCTACACATGCAATGCCATACTAAATGGTGTATGGGAATGAGGCGGTGCAACAAATAGAGTTCCAGATTCCCTCACTACAAATATCCATTTGTGGAAAACTATAATATGATGAAAAATATCAAAAGTCGTAAGAGGAGTTGAAATGGAAAGATAAGAAGAGGTTTTACACACTACATAGTGTGGAGGTCCACTAGAATCGGATTTCATGTGAATTTAAAAAAAATTCATCCTTCATTAATTCATCCTAGTAGAACGGGCGTTTGACCTCATAACCCTAATGATATTGGGGAAGAAGCCCCTAAAATCAGAGCCCGAGTTGGAAGGACCTTATATCATATGTAGGTTCTATCATAATAGTGCCTATTTTCTAGCCACTATGGATGGGAAGCCTGTCACACCACCCACAATTATATGTTTTTTTATGATATACTTTGTGATGTTGTCAACAATTGTTTGTCCACATCAGTGTGGGTCCGCTTTTTTGTCCCTAGCATATGACGTTATACTGCAAGGAACATCACATCATTACCACATGATGTTGAACTCCATGGTCCCTCAATAACTATGTTCGGATTTATTCTTATCATTATAGGATACATAGTGACAACTAATCCTATTCTTTCTAGTAAACCCATAGGATTATCTTCCTTTCATGTAAGATGATCCAATGTCGTTACCAAATGACATAAAACAACACAGATCTGCTATATCCCCTTTCCATTAATGATGATTTTACTTCTTCCATACCACATGAAATTCATCTTCATGATCCTCCCAGAAGAACCTTTAGATAGATTCTCATTATAAATTATGTTCATTGGGATTCTATGATCCCATATCATGGTCCATTGATAGCATCATACAAAATTCATTCATTATACCCCTCTTTGGTATCTACACTATAGGTAAACCCATGCCACTCCTTTTTTTCACACTAAGCATTGTTCATGCGAGCATAGGAATTACGTCAAGGACATAACCTCATGGGAAATCGATATAGGTTCATTATATATATATTGTGGTCCTGAAAGAAATACAATAAAACGCATTTCAAAAATCCTCACCGCATGATGATAAACTGTAAGGATGATGTACTTATCATAACACATAAAACCGCATCGTTATCCAAGAAAAATGTGTGTTTTGATTCTCATTATCCTGTGATATATAGTGACAACAAGACTGCCACTACTAGGCCCAACCATGATTTTCATACAAATTCACATATGTCCACCTTCATCCTCACCATAGGAAGTAAAATTATGTGGAACATAATGAACTACATGTAGCTTGATTCATTCTTATACATGATATGTAGTGACACCTAGATATACAATCCTATTACCAATCAAGATTGTCAATGGAAATAATTCTCACCTCTACATATAGTCTAGAACATCGTAGAGTATTTACTTTTCCAGAACTGTGTGTGGCATTATTCTCATCCTCATAATATACATAGCACTGTGCATGCATTTCATCATTGGACCCACCAATAGATATGGCACGTTTTTCGCCCATTGGCTTGAGTTTTTCTGGAATGATGTGTAGTGTGGTTGAGATGACTTTGGTCCACATTCATATCATGTTACTTCATAGATCAACAATGCACATCACAACATTTGGATGTACATCGTATGGTTTCACCAACATGACCCAAAATTGTCCACATATGTCCTTACCATAAGACATTAAACGGGATAGTTCTCCTAGAACTATATGTGGATTGATTCTCATTCTCATGTGATACATAGTGATTCCCAATCTCCGATCATTTCACCCAAATGATGTATTATCATGTTCCATGTCGGTTCCACTATCATTTCCACATGATGTAATACTGCTTGTAACTATATCCTTAATGCATAACATTAAACATCACATAGATGAATTTACCCACAATATGATTATAAAATATGAAAACCATCACCCATTTTTTATTCTTTATCAAAGGAAAATAAGAGGATTTCCTTTGTCTACAAGGGAATGAGGTGTTTTCACAATCCTTTAAGAGAGCAACAATTCCAAATATCACAACTCATGTCTTGAATGTCTCTTATTTCTATAAACTTTCCTAGCACTTGGAAAATATATATGGCTTTATGGAACTTTCAAATGATTCTACGTACTTTCCCATGGCTCTTGCATATATACCTATGGACATCAACCAAATTTCTCCCTCTATTAAAGGAAATTTTAGTCCTCATGAGCACTATCATCATCATGAAAGAACTCAACAACCCAATGTGTCAGAAAAAATCCCGGTATTATTTTTCCACATGAACATTCCCAGGGTGTGAAGCTCAAGCCATGATTTATGACATTATATCCCATGCATGAGAATATGCTGGAGAACCCATAACCTTGGGACTCTTGATTTTCATCTTATGTACCATCTCTCATACTAGGTACATGAGAGTCATGAACCTAAACTGGTTATGCATTGGTCAAAGCTATATGAACCAAAACTCTATCCCAATATGGTCCAAATCACAAAACCTAATACTATAAACAAAAGGAACACAAAACATGTCAGGTCCAATACCAAAAAACAGAATCATGGGAAAAAGTCGAGTCTCCACCTTCTAAAAAGCCTATTCATGGGGTTTAGGAAAAAATTAGGGTGCACACATTGAAGGCATAATGGTCATATGATCTATAGACTAAGTATGAATCGAACTATTCTTTCTAGAGCCATCCGTATAATGAAAAGTTAGGGAAAATATTTTCATATTGCCACCCCATGAGAATATATTCACTAAGTGATGACACAACTTTAAGGGTTATTAAACCCCCATTGGATTTTAAATATTTCAAAAACCACAATTCGTGAATTGGGGTGTCTGAAATCAACATAATCATCCATATCCCTTGGAGTGGATATCTAGCTTCATGTACCCTTTGCTTGACTATGCATACATTCCCACATCTCCTGTATATTCACCTATGGTTGTCAAGCAAATGAATCACTATGAAAATGTCATTCTGATTCTCATGAGCATTTACATCGTCACAACGTCACTCAATAACAAAGTATGTATGAACCAATCCTTGTATGACTATCCCATATAATTCCCCTAACATGATTACTCAGGATCGGGATTTATAATATCCACAACAAACAATCTAAGTGTAGTGGATATCCTCAACATTATTCCACCATGTTTCATTCCCTTTCTCATGGAAATACTATGATTTTCCATTCCATACCCTTTTATGGTCCACGCCTCGTGATTAGAAACCAAAATATGTAGATCTTGATATTAACATAGTTATATAATTGCCTTTGGGTGCCTGAACACTTCATGGACAGTTTCTATCCAATAACCAACTGTATCATCTAGATTTTTTAGTCTTCAAAAATCATGCATAGCCCATGGAAATAATTGGATATCATCATTTTCTTGGCATGATACAAAAGCATAAGGGCCTCAACCCAACAACTAAAAACATCTTTATATTTCCCGAATGTAAATTCAATCCTTGTGAGCCTTAGAAGCACCATGTAGGATCCCGAAATTTTAAAATTTGATGCTACAAAGCTAGCAAGTCTGTACCACCTCATACTAATGGAATCATACTTTTGTGTTAAAATTTATGGCATCTATTCACCAACAATCTAGGAGGGCCAAATATCCCTAGTTTTATTACCTTATCCATGTTATGAGCATAAATTCTCTAGATCCATTTGAAAAGAATCCTAGATACAAGGAGAATTTTCATGTCTATTCCTACATGCCCATGTATCCTACATATGTTCCTATGGCTGTCAACCAAATGTGTCACTCTGCAAAAAGGGAATCTCGATCCTCATGAGACATAGGAACACCATGGTAGGGTCCAACACCTCATATTGTTTTATGCCACTCATGGAATTTTTGAAGCATATCCTATGATTATAATTCTTTTCCAAGCTAAAAATAACTTAATATAAGGCTACTGATGATCTTATCTAAAATACTACAATCTAACGCTAATGATTATCCATGCAAAAAGACCAAAAACAAAATCTACAGATGGTCTGAGTTTATAGACTATAACCTAAATCTATAAAAAATCCAATCTAAAAGACAATAAACATTATCTATATAAGGTCTGAGATAAAATAACCTAACACGAATAAAATATCATGTCCGATCTAAAAGTCCCAAAACTAAATCAATATATGGTCTGATCTAAAAGGACCTAAACAAACACTAAATATAGTCTGAGATAAATGGACCAAAACCAAAGCATATTGTAATTAATTTTAGGCCCACTACATGAACTTATTACACCTAATATTCCTTCTAATGGTAGTTGAATCACTCATTATCCTGTATATATCTTCTAACCAGATGATCCCATTTCACATAAAATGATTCCATGATGGCCTAAATAGTGTACCAATACTGAATCTATTGGGAGTAGGCATTCAAAAGTATTTCTATAAAAGGTAATCTGTTAGATCATCAACATAATAATCCGGAAATTCATGTTCAAAAAATTATGAAATATAGAAATATCATACACAGAAGAAAATTGGATAATAATATAAAAAAACACATCCAATCAAATTATTGAAAAGGGTGGAGGAATCTTCAAATTTTGTAGTCTCTATGATTCCTCAAGAAATTGGAGTGTAGGGAAAAATTATCAGATGTAGTAAAAAAATTGATTCACAAAAAAATATGGTTAGAAAACCTGGAATGAGTAGTAAGAGTTCTGCGTGAGACATTAATTGATCACTGGGGTGTTGTTCTTCCCACTTCCTCCACTTCAACCTCGGGATAGTGAACATCAAAAAGAGTAGTCAATTCATCAACTCTACTCTGAGAATTAGTTAGTGAGGTCAATGATATCAATAGTTTGGACCTCAAATGAGTAATAATATCCTCATATCTCCATATTTGTTCCATCCATGTATTTATATGAACTTTTAGTGCAGATAATAATTGACAAACCTAATCTTGTGCCTCTTTTGTTTCCCTCATTTGTCTGGAAAGGGTTTCCCCATTCAAAAAATCATGAAGGCACCTTTCCTATGCATAAAATTCTTTTTAGGTCAAGATGATCTTCTATATAATCTCATAAAGATGTCTCTGATTGAAATCATGCACCCTTATATTATGTAAAAACTAGCGAAGCCCCTACCCTTGATGGAAAAATGTCTAATGTGGGGTCTCAGTAATCAAGACATAGATATTCTTCTATATCATCATATTAAATGACTGACTCTCAGTATACAATGATGTTTTTATGGTATAAGTATCACTAATGAGCTAGATCAATACTAAAAAATAAGAATAATCCTCTTAAAACATTTTCTCATTAGCTATATCATCTATAGAAAAGGTGTTAGGAATGATATAATCAAGATTATATTACCTACCATATGAAAAATGATCATTAGGGTGAAGTTAATTCCACGATATCTCACATATTTCATCAATAAATTCCATCAATTATATTGATAGATGAGTAAGTTACCCAAGAGGCATGTCTGCAAGATGGACCAACTGGAAAGACATGCCATTTGGATAGGCTATCATCTATGCCTATGCCCAATCTTGGGACAATAATATAGGAGCATCAGTAGGAGGAAATAGAATCATAGCTTTAGAATCTTCATGGGTTAATATCATGAAAAAATGGTAGAGATTCCAGGATGTATCTCCCCTTGGACACTAGCCAATTGAAGAAGGGAAGCCCACTGAACACAACCAAATTATCAGGAAAAGTTGTATGGTGTGTATGGTTCAAAAACAATCAGCTCGTCCACCCTAGATATATGAACCAAATCCCAAAGTGATATATTATAAGATCTATTATCAAAAGATCCACTACCATTATCCATATTCATACTACCTAGTTCACAAATGTTAGAAAATAAAAAGCTATCAGATTGACATAATAAACCTTTGGCCTATATAGGGGTTATGGACGAAGGAATAAGTCTATAAATGTACATCAACATATGATTGGATATGGAATATGGAATATGGGAAGTATTATAGTGCTCTTAACAATGGATGTTATCTCCTATTAATGAAAACTGGAACTAGAGAGGATAAACAATCCTATATGGGGTGTTTCCAGGTTGTATATAGCCAAACATTTGGTAGATGCACGCAAGGACAAGTATTTCCAAATTATGATGTCAACCCACTTTAGGTTTCCCATCTATGAACAAGTTTCTAAAGTGGATGCTAGAGAATGCATATATAGCTATGAAAAACACTAGTTAAGGAACCTAACAAGAAATAATTCTAGCCTATGGTCTTATGAGGCCCCTTGGATCACCTGACATACCAACGAGGTTTAATCCCCAGCTTCCAGAATTGCACCACACAATCCAGAGCTGTTGTTGAATTTTTTAGAAGGGAACAAATGGGTATGAGTCACACATGGTTGAACCGTGCTTCCACATATAAAAATAGTGATCTAGTTGATAGAGTGAATAGGAGAACACGCAAGCCAATCTTGGTGAAGTGTATAATTATTTATATACATATTACTGATCATTATGAGCGACAATATCATTTCCATAAAGGTGCTGAGTTGGATGGTATAAAAATTATATAGACACATTATCATGTTATTATAATTATTAATATACATATTAATCATCATTATATTCATCCAAATAACATAGTGTTTCATAACAAATTACACCACGGCATGAAGACAGCAAGTCATACGTACGCACGCTTGGTGACATTATCATTCATAAGATGGATATAATAATGAATATAGTTGTGCCCTATTTATAATGACATCACAATATATAGAAGATACTTCAGTTACTATTTTATAATGGAAACAAAAAATAAAGAGTAAGTGGAAGAATAAGAGAACTTAAAAGAGGGTGGTGAAATCATTACCTCTTCTTCGGGTTCTCTCTTTTGATTTGATCAAAAGTGATTTATAGGTTTGATTTTGGACCAAAGGAAGTCCTCTAAGATGAAGGTAGGATAATTATGAGGATATTTGGGAAGATTTCGGCCAAGTAAAATGTATTTGGAGGTGTGAAAATAAGAGAAGTGGGAGTACCCTTTTATTAGAGGGGTGAGGGTCACTTTAGGAAAAGATTAAAGTATTATATTATTATACTATCATATTCAGGTGATAATGGATCCAAATGAATTTATTTCGATCCTTAGGTGGTTATGGGTTGAAATAATCACAACCAATAAGTTTTAGACAATTTTATGTTACCGTTTTAACCTTATCTTTTATATTTAACTGTTATTAAAATAGTTTGACATTTACCATGTCTCTTGGTATTTTTATATAATATGTTTAATAAACACACTATAAAATTCTTATAGAACCCCAATTGGTTCATTAATGTCGTATATATTATTATATAAGTCTTTTGGATGATCCTTAGATTTTTAAGACTATTATATCAATTAATAATGTTATATTAGTTTTAAAAACTATTCTATGTCAACTTTGACAGACATTGGTATTTTTTTGATAAACTAATAATAGAATTATTACATCAAAAAAATAATAATAAATTCTAACATGTCATATTAACCTAGAAAATTTTTGTATGTAATAACAACTTTGAAATTATAATTTTTTTTAAAAATTTATAATACCAATTTTTGATTCATTCATTAATAAGTTAATTACTACATCATCATTATGTCATTAATAAATATATTTATTTAATCTCTAAATATGAAAAATTAAACACCATTATGTAGGAAATCTTTTTATCTTTCTAATGAATATTTATAGTTGAATTTATCTTATGTATAATCCTATATTAAAAATGGTTTAGTTTTTAAACTTTTATTTTAACTCTTTTAACTATTCTTTAAATAATTTAATAATAAATGTCTTAATCTAATAGAAGTGGACCTAAAGGGTCATATTTTATTTAAAAGGTTGTTTTTGGTCTAATTAAACTTATCCAATATAATTATGACATGTGTTAGGGTAATAATAATATCATTTTTATGTTTAATTATCCTATTTACTTTTAACCGTGGTAAATAAAAGTAAAAAGTTACTATTCACCAAAAAAAATTTATCTTCTTGAACCACATTTTAGTTCATGAAATTAACCTTGTCTCTAGGATTTTTGAAATTCAACTCACAAAAGTGCTAAAATTACATTTTATGTAAATTTTCAAATTCTCCTAAGAGGTGGGTAATAGATGGTAAAATTTTTGATAATATTTTTATTTATCTAAGATTATTTTAAAATAAATCTAGTGAATTAAATTGAATTTATAAAGGTATTATGTACAAATATTGAACTAAAATAAATATAAATAAAATATACAATTATGTAAAAAAAGTCTGTTTTAAACAATAACTGAGTGTTTCATTACTATTCATCAAAAATTGAATGTTTTCAGAAAAATAAAAAAAATTAACCCTAAGATAATTTTGATGTTTTGAATTAAAAAATGTATTATATTTTTCCAATTTCAAATAATATAACTTTCATGAATTAATTTAAAATTAAATTCCGTTGTCCAAACCAAGATGCGTATTTTTAAGAAATAACAACTATCAAAAGTTTGTCACTTGTTTATGTTCAAATCCAAAGTGAAATTACTTACAAGACCATCATTGGATTAAATGGAAAAAATATAATCTAATTATACTTTCAAACCATTAAAATTGAATAATTCAATACTATAAATCATTTTGATTAAAAAAAATTCAGTTAAAATATAGTATCTTTCACTATTCACCCAAATATGAAAGTTATCATAAAAACAAAAAAAAATTATTGAAACTAAATAATTATATCCCAATTCTAATGAAGAAGTTTATTTTGTCAAATTGAATATATAAAAGTTTCAAATATTGGATTTTAAAAGGGTTCTCCATTAAAAGGAGGTAAAATTGCATTTTTTTAAAAATATTTTTTTTATTTGAAAAAATGTATTTGTTCTTACATTATGTCTAAGAAACCCATAATATGGATTCTAAAATTATAAGGATTATTTAATGTTAAAAATTAAGTTAGTACTATTCATAACTTCTTTTTAATGGCTAGTTTGGTATGTCGTGGTGCGCTTGAACTTAGTGTTGCATGTAGTGAAAGTTATTGAATTACATTGAAGAAATAACATATTATGAAATCATAGGGTGTTATATTCTTCCATCCATAAATAAATTGTGTCCTCCCAATATGTTATTGTTCTTCAAAAATAAAATGTTGAAAATAGAAAATACATTTTTGGGAAAAAACACATCATAAATTGGGTTTATAAAATTTATTCTTAATAAGATGAAAAAAATTATAAATATATACTTGAAAATTAGTGTTTCATCCTTCAACTAATTCCAACCAAAAACTCATATTTCATTCCAAATGAATTCAAAAAAAATTATTTTATTTATCCAAATCGAATAAGGTTCCAGAAATAATGAATTTTTAATTCATTTGTCAGACTATTAAAAAACTAAATTATACAAACTAGTACATCATGTAGTCCAATCGTAGGTGATGCACCTTTATCACTCTTTGGTTGCAGGTTCAAGTCTCGTGGCCTTGCTGGATGCGACTAGTTGTCGCCTGACCTCTGGGTTGTCCATTTTATGACTATCCAAAAATAACCTTAATAATAGTATCAAATTTCAAACATAATCTATTCCAACCTTCAGACTTATCCAAAATACTTATATCCAAACTCTCAGTCCAAAATTTATAAGTATTTTAAACACAATAAAGATCCTTTTTCCATGTAATAACATGTGTACTCCTTCATTATGTATTCTTTTAAAACACCGCAACATCCTGAATTACCATAAAACCTTATTGATTACATTCATACTCCCTTATATCTTTTAGAATACTGGATATACTACTTCTATCTAAAAAAAATTTTAAACTCCAACAATGATGGAATATACAAATCATTATTCTGTTTCAAGGAAGTAAATAATATTCAATATAATTTATCCAAATCAAGCATCTCTTATTTCAAAATCACTACCTCATTATCAAGACCATATGAAGGATTACCTTTCCTTCAACCATGTATTTTCCAAAAAATTTTATCTTACTATTATGTCACTTTTCTTATAACTATATAATCTCAAATCCTCAATAAAATAGCAATTCAGAACAATCCTTATTTATCTCCATAATTCATGTAACTAGTATACTATTGATACAACACTCAAATGAAATAATTCTATAATAAAAACATCAGAACACAAGTCATTCCACATCATCTGAGGTAGTATCATAACTTGATTATTATCCAATAAAATCATTTGCGGTATACTCTTATAAATGGGGAATTGATTGTCGTAGTGTTTCAATGCCTTGCAGATGAAGCATTTTACATTTGAAAAAATTTCTTACCCATGCAATGACATTCTTGGTGTATTTTTCCTCCACACTTATAACAAACTCCAATTACTTTAAATCATTAACCAAGGTTATTCTTTCCAAATTTATCACATATGGGAAAATCCTTCTTTTCACTCTTCTATTTTTTTATATTTCCCTCTTCCAACATTTTCGTCGCTTTCTTTGCTTCATAACCATAGGATTCATAGAGTTCTATACTTACCTTATTAACACATGATACTATTTGTTCATATGTTGAGAATAGATGGGAGACTACTTCCCTTCTAAATTTTGGCTTAATACCATCAAATATATGATCCTTATTACTCTTTGGATAATTCGTTTTCCTGGAGTTCACATTCCTTATACTAGGTGCCATTTTTATACAATGGAATACAATAGGTCAGTTTATGAATTGTAATGAATAATTCCAAAATTGTAAAATACCTAACATAAATTGAATAGTTTATAGATATAATCCATAAAAATATTTTATTTGAGGTGGTATATAATCATAAATATTTCATAATAATTTGTAAAGAAAAAAAGAATTATCCTAAGAACATTCTCGGGGAGTGTCGTAACCAATTGTGCATCAAGGCCCGTTGTTGTGCACTAGTTCTCGTTTGAGTCTAGCTCAAAGCGGTGTTTTTGGGTTTTACCTCTAGGTACATCTGTTCTAGAGCCGCCTCTACTTGATCGTATCCAGATAGGTGTGTATTTGGTGGGAAAACTCACAAAATCTCTATATTACCAAAATTCAATGATGTTCTTCTATACTAATTCTCAAAGTCTATCTTAGGGTAATGTGCTCTGATAAGAGTTTATCTAAATATAGTTTCTACGGATATTGCTAAACATCCTCAGATACCAACTGTAACGCCTGGAAGCTAGATTCCCAGAGTCGGTGCATTATTTTAATACATTTTCATGATTACAAGGAATTATCTCCCGAATGAACGATCAGTTAAGAAGTCATGGAATATATATTACATACATGAACATTACATTACACATTCTAACATACAATTCAAAAAATATAGTTCTTTGAGAATTCCATTATTCTCTTTAGCCTAACCCTGTATATCAATCATAATACACTTCATGGAATCCTTGGAATATAAAACATAAGAATGGGGTATGCTCAGATTCCCAGTAAGGGTAAATAATTTAGTGGAAGATATAATCTTTTAAGGCAAGATGTGTGATAAAAACAACAACCTTTTTAACCATAGACATGAACAGAATATTAAATAATTAAATCAAACATTACCATATAAACATGGGCATGGATATTAATATAGTCGAATAATCAAAGGTAATAACTAATTTCATAAAGAGGGAATGGCTAGCACCAAACATCATTACCACATAGTCAAGGAATTTTCCCAAGACTACAAATAATATTTTTGTCAAGGCCTTATGCCAAGAAACTAGTTTGACACATGAAACATACCAACACATTGAGGAGCTATATAGGGCTCCACACATCACTTACCAAGTCCACGACATTCCTCATATGAAAAAGATGAAACATAACATAAACATTCTTATTAAAACTAGCATACGAAATGTCAATACATTAACCATAAACCATGAATGATATAAAAATAGATCATCCATAGTAAAACATATCTTAAATCATTGAATACAATATGGAAGACTGTATTATAATAAATAAACCTCAATAAAAAATAATATCCAGTAAACGATGTTCTCATAGTTGAAAATGATGAGTAAAACATTTTGAGAGAAATATCCTTTTTGTAAAAATAATTTAAAAGTCACACATTTATAAAGGAAGTACGTAAAAACATATTTTTTAATAAAAGTTCCCCATACCACTTTGAAACTATTGAAAATAATTATCATTTCAAAACATTCATGTCTACACAAATAAATCATTAAAATCATTTTCAAAACATGGACATTAATTAAAAATAGTTAAAAAGATTGATCATTAAAAAATTTATAATTATAATCTTGATAAATAGTACCTTTCACAAATCCTTAAATTTTTCATTTTGAAATCCTTTTTATGAAAAATGGACATGGATAATAAAAATTTCCTAGTAAATACTTACATATAAACTATCTCAGATAATAATGAGATTGAGGAATTAACCATTACCTTGCACTTTACTTTAGTTGTGGGTAAGTTTAACCTCTTTTATGAAGATAATAGTTTGTTATTAAATTATACCAGAACCATATTAATATTAATGATATCACACATGATTCATTTATGACTTTATACTGCCAATTTAATAATAATTTCCATGTTAAATTAACATTTCGGGTAATAATAATTTTCTTTATCGTATGTGTTTTAACTTGTTACTCTTGATTGTATCACATAAATCAAGATTTAGATAAATCCAGAATATAAAACATGATTTATATGTCATATATATTTATAATATAAATATGTATAATATACATATATATGAAATGAAAGACACTGTTTATGGAGATGGTAGTACATACGTAAGCATAAACGATGTTTCTGTTTTCATATTGTATTGAAAGAAACTAAGTGAATAAGATATATGTATGTATATATATATATATATCTCCAGTATAAATATTATGTCATATATTACATACATATTAGTAATATATATTTTTATAATCGTCGATTAATGTTGAACGTGGAAATGAATCTCAGCGCGTCGTGGAGACGGTAATCCGTACGTACGCACGAGCGACAATATCATTTCCATAAAGGTGTGAAATTGGATGGTATATTAATTTTACAGAGACATTAGAACGTTATTATAATTATTTATATACATATTACTCATCATTATATCGATCCAAATAACATAGTGTTGAATAACAAATTACACCACGGTGTGGAGACGATAAGCCGTACGTACACTCACATGGTGACATTATCATTAATAAGATGGATAGAATAATGAATATAGTTGTGCCATATTTATAATAAAATCACAGTATATATAATATATTAGATTTACTATTTTATAATGGAAACAACAAAGAAAGAGTAAGTGGAAGAATAAGATAACATGAAAGAGGGTGGTGAAATCATTACCTTTTATTCGGGTTATCCCTTTCCATTTGAACAAAAGGGCTTCTTAGGTTGGCTTCATGACCAAAATAAGGCCTCTAGGATGAAGTTAGGATAATTGGGAGCATATTTGGGAAGATTTCTACCTATCCAAATGGATTTGGGGATGTGAAAATAAGATAATGGTAAGTACCCTTTTATTAGAAGGGTGAGGGTCACTTTATGAAAAGATTAAAGTATTATTTTATTATACAATCATATTCAGTTTATAATGGCTCCAAATGAATTTATTTTGAGCCTTAGGTGGTTATGGGTGAAAACAAACTCAACCAATATGTTTTAGACAAGTTTATGTTACCATTTTAACCTTACCTTTTATATTTAACACTTAGTAAAATAGGTTGACATTTACCTTGTTTCTTTCTATTTTTATATTATATGGATAATAAACATACTATAAAATGACAATAGAACCCCAATTGGTTCATTAATTTCACATATATTATTATATTTTTCTTTTTGACGATAAATAGATTTTTAGGACTATTATGTCAATTAATAATATAATTTTTTTTAAAACTATTTTATGTTAATTTTGACACACTTTGGTATTTTTTTAATAAAATAATAACTGCCTGATTACTTCAAAATTTTTTTTAATCAATACTGAAATGTCATATTAAACTATAAAATTAGTGTATGTCCTAAAAACATGGAAATTATAATTATTTAATATTTAAGTTACCATTTATTTGATTCTTGAATTAATAAGGTAATTACTGCATCATCATTGTGTCATTAATAAATTTAATTATTTAATATCTAAAAATGAAAAATAAAATTTCATTATGTAGGAAATATTTATCTCTTTCTAATGAATACTTATAGTCGAATTTTTCTTATGTATAAAAATATTTTAAAAATGGTTTAGTTATTAAACTTTGATTTTTACTCTTTTAACTATTCTTTAAATAAAATAATAATAAATGTCTTAATCTAAACCATGTGGACCTAAAGGGTAATATTTGATTCCTAAGGTTGTTTTTGGTTGAATTAAAATTATCAAATAGATTTAGAATTTGTTTTAGGGTAATAATAATATCATATATACCCTTAATTATCCTATTTACTTTTAACCGTGGTAAATAAAATTAAATGTTACTATTCACCAAAAATTATTTTTACCTTATTCAACCACATTTTACTCTTTGATATTAACTATATCTCTCAGATTTTCGAAATTCAGCTCACATAAGCGGTAAAATTATGTTTTATGTAAATTTCCAAATACTCCTAGGAGGTGGGTAAACGACGGTAAAAAGTTCGATAAACTTTTTTTATATCTAAGATTATTATAAACTGAATCTATTGAATTACATTGAATTTATATAGGTATTATGTACCTATATTGACCTGAAATAAATTTGAATAAAATAAATAATTATTTAAATAAAATGTAGGTTTTAAATAATAACTCAGTGTTTTTTTACTATTAACTAAAAAGTTGAATGTTTTGAGAAAAATACCAAAAATTCACCCTAAGATAAATTTGATATTCAGAATTCAAAAATTAATTCTATTTTACCAATTTCAAAACATAGAAGTTTCATTAATTAATTTAAAATTAATTCTCGTTGACAAAACCAAGAACTGTATTTTCAAGAAATTATAATTATCAAAAGATTGACACTTGTTTATGTCCAATTCCAAAGTGAAATTACTTATATTGACCATAATTGGATTAAATGGTAAATATATAAACTAATTATTCTTCCAACCCATTAAAATGTATAATTCAACACTATTAATTATTTTGATTAAAAAATTTGTATTCAGTTAAAATATAGTATTTTTCCCTATTCACCCAAATATTAATTTTATCAGAAACACACCAAATATTTATTAAAACTATATTTTTATTTCCCAATTATAAAGAAAAGATTATTTTGTCAAATTGAATATATAAAAGTTTCAAATATGGGATTTAAAAGTGGTTAACCATTAAAAGGCGGTAAAATTGCAATTTTTTAAAAATATGTCTTTTATCTAAAAAAATGTATGTTTTATCACTTTTTTTTAAGAAACTCATAATATGGATTCTAAAAATATAAGGATTATTTAATGTTCAAAATTCAGTTAGTACTATTCGTAACTGCTTTTGAACATCTAGTTTGGTAAGTCATGGTGTGCTTGAACTCAGTGTTGCATGTAGTGCATGTTTTTGAATTACTTTGAAGATATAACATATTATGAAATCTTGGGGTGTTACAAAGCAACCCTGACTATGCTTGCATTACAGACAAGAGTGTCCTTCCTCGATTGTGTGTGTTGTACGCAATAGTGAGTTTCACTAAACCAAATATTATTATAATATTATCATGAACAAGCCGTTATGAATATTATTTACTACATTTTTAATTTTATAACATTATGATTCATCTTACACATTTTTTAGATCATGGTATGAGAACAAAACAAATTTATCAGGTAAAATAATTATTTTTCAAAAAATGAAATTTTTCCACCATTTGATGGCGGACCCATTTTAAATTTAATTTTTAAAAATTTATAAGATAAATTTTACAAAATAAACTTCTTCTTGTGAATCGGGATATAAAAATTTATGTTTGAAAAAGTTTTTATATTTTTCCGATAACGTTCATATTTTAATGAATAGTAAAAATATGCTAAATTTTAAATAAAAACAACTTTTTTCATCAAGAAAATTTTTATGGTTAAATTATAATATTTCATGGTATTAAAGTATAAATATAATATATTTTTACCATTAAATATAATTTATTTCATTATCATTATTTTTACATTGAATTTACAGGTACAAACATTTCTATCTTTTGTAATGATTTAAATAAAAACTTGTTTTTTCTGAAAACATTATTAATTTAGAATTAATGAATGTATCTTCTGAGTCTTTAATTTTAAAAAATGGATTTTATATTTGGAATCATTAGTTCTAAATAATGTTAATAGACTACTTTTTATTTTTGAGCATTATGAAAAGTAATTATGGTAAATTTTATTTAACAGAATTAAATGTAAATTAGGTAATTAACGGTAAAAATAATATTATAAAACTACACTAACACTTTTATTAATATAATTAGATGATTATATTTTATCCTAAGATATTTTTGGGTCGAAATGGTTTCTATTATAACACACATTTATGTTATTATGACCTTTAATTTTTTTTAAATGAATGTTAAATATGTCTCACTCAAACTTTAATAATTATATTATTTTTAATATAAGGTTATACAGAATATAAATACGGTTATAAATACTCATTTGAAAGCAAAAAGTTTTTCATTTATCATATTAATTTATTTGGAATTATTATAAAATATATAATTATCTTAATAGCTTATTCAGTAATGATGCAGATTTTATTTATTTAGTGAAAAATCAATAATATAGTTTTTATTAATCTAAAAATTACCATAAAAGGCACATAAACCTGAAAAAAACATATTTTTCGTGTACATATAAACCATAATCATCAAAAAGAATAATGTTTTACCATTTTGAGCCTTATAAAAGTGATTATGACACTTATATTATTTTATTTTAAATGATGTCAAAGTTGTCACCTTCATAATTTGATAAATATAACAATTTAAATGTTGTGATTTTAAAATGATAATTATAGTAAAAATATTCTTATGTAATTTAATAGATTTACCTGCATTATAGTATTTTATTTTTAAATTTTATGCAACAAATAAGTTTATTAAATAATTATACAAAAATGTTGTAGTAATTATTTTATGAAGGGAAATATCAAATAAATGGTTTTAAATTTGTTAAAATAAATGTTATATGAACAAATTAATGTTTTTCATGAATTTTTTAGTTGAATATGAGAAGTTAGGAATCTATTAAATAATTTTATTTGGATATATCTTTACTGTGGATTTAATTTAAATTCATATAATTTAATAGTGTCAAAATTTACACTATTGTTATTTTATAAAAATAACATATTATTAAATTGTTTAAAAATTAAAAATATTTTAAAAATTATAAATTAAAATATATATGGTCTAAAAATATTAAAGTATCCATTTATGGACAATTTAAAACACATAATTAATTATTTATCATAATTTAAAATATAGAATATTATTACCACAAATAAAATTAAATGGATAAAATAAAGATAAATCAAGTTGATAAGGTTTAAAATAAATTCCCAATATGTCTAAATTGTATTATCTGATAATATTACAACCCTAAAACATATCATCTTTGGATTTGAGTCTTTTTGGAACTTTTTATGTGGGGTTTTAATTTATTATAAATTAATATTTTTGAGGTTTCCAAATGTGCCCCTCTCCTCCCTTATAAAAGGTCACCTCCCCCCTCTCCTCTTCACAACATATTTAGCCTTCATGCTCGGGAAAAACCTGTCAATTTATATTCTCCACTTACCTATAAACATACTAGTGGTTCTTTTCTTCTTCAAAGAACAACTTTAGTGCCCTAAATGGTGGTTAAAAAGAGGCATGTCTAGGAAGAGGTAATATCTTTTACAGATTCATTCAAAGTTATTTCTTCTTCTACATCTTCTTTTTTATTTTCTTCATTATATAGTAATAAAATAAGTATCAATCATATACTGAAATGTTATGATAAATATTAAACAACCCTGTTTCACCTTATATCCATCCTATGAAAAATGAAATCGCCACGCGTGCTTATGTACGACTTACCTTCCCCACGCCATGGTGTAATCTGTTTTTTCAACACCACCTTACTTGGATGGAAATAATGGTGTAAATAACAGTGATATATGTATATTTTAACATTATACTAATTATGAGTTATTATATCATCCACTCCTATTCAATTCAATAATTATGGAAATGATAACATCGCTCGTGTGTGCGTACGGATTACCGTCTCCACGCCGCAATGTGATTTATTCTCCATGTTAACTATTAAAGAAAAATTATAAAGTATATATAATGAATAATAATGAAATATAAGACATAATAATGCTACTGAATATATATTTATGAAATCTATTGACTTCCATTCAATTCAAAAAGGAAATGAGAACAATGTTCATTCGTACATAGGGCCTACCGTCTCCATGAACGGTGTATTTAATTTCATTTATCTATCTATTATAAATATATATACTGAATATATATAATATATAATTCATGTTTTACATTCTGGAGGTAATTAAATCATGATATAAGTAATAATAATGTCAATAACTACAAGTAAAAAACACATACGATAAATGATACAATTGTTACCGAAAACGTTCCTTTAACGTGACATTGAAAAATGGATGGGTAATATAAAGACCGAAGTGAATCTTATATGATATCATAAATATTATTATGGTTATATTACAAGTTTATAATATGTTTAAACCCACAATAGTGGAGTTTAGGACACACATGGAAGAAATTATACCTAAGGTAAGGGATTATTTCATCTCACATTTATTTCCGTGAGACATATCCCTTAATCACCAACTATTTATTTTGTATGGTGTTTATGATTACAAGGAATGTTTTATGAATTTTTTATGAAGGATATTATATTTACATATTTATTAATTTTTTTTATTTTATGACATGTATGATTCCACTAATTATAATTGGTAAGGGTTAATTATTCTAATCTCATTATTATCCGGGATTGTTTATTCATAACTATCTACCAGGGTAATGTTTATCAACCATGTGCATGTTTTCTAAAAATGAATTCATAAAATGTTTTCTATTCATCCATGTTTGTTTAAAGTCATTTTGAACTTTTTTTTACTTTTACCACATGGTATTTAACTAATCTTTCTTTTTTTTACCATACGAGGTACTTTTTGACTTTTGCTGCAAAAGTATGAGAAGAATGGTTTTTTATGTTATATGGTATGAAAGGATTTTTATGGTTTCATAGCACCTTATTTTCTTGAATATTCCTATACAATATTTCGTGATTATTTTCAAAAAAATATTTTTCTTTTAAAATTGTGTTGCATTTTGTGAAAAGAAAAATATTTTGAAGAAGAATGGATATTTTCCTCCAGAATTCATTTCATGTTTTTTTATCAAAACTATATTCCATCTAAGATGACATTATTTAGTATGATTATGTTTGTAGTATAATTTCTCTATTATTTAGATGGTTTGATTTTTCTTTATGATGTAATTATATCCATTTGTTTTATATGGATTATGTTATGATGGAATTATGTTTATGAAACCCATTTTATTCATTGGGTAATGATGAAAGATTTATGATTGTTTTGTGGCACACAAAAGAATTATTTCAATAGGAGATGGGTGGGACTTATATCTATCTCCAATGAATTGGGTAAATATTTATATTTCATGAGATATACATGTTGGAACAACAGGTGAATCTGGTTCTGTATTACAGGGTTGGAACAACAAGTAAACCCAATTCAGTAATAGACATTGTCCACTATGATGGTCTTGTCAGCAATTCCTTGGGTACATTAGAAATAATATCATTGTATTAATGGTTTTCCACAATTCCATGATTTATTCACATTCTATTTTATCATGAATAATGTTCTGTTTTGATCTATTCTTTTTGTACTGCCAAGATTTATGTCATTGCTCAAGAATTTGATGTTTTATGTTCATGTTTTTACGTCTACGTGTTTATGGATTGTTTTAAAGTTATCCATGTTTACCCTTACTGAGAATTTGAGATCACCCATTTTATGTTCACTTTTCCACAGGCTAAAAAGAAAGGTATTAGGTAAGAAAAAAATTGGAATATATTTATGGGAGATTTTGAAGATCAATCACTATGATTAGATGTTCCGAGTTTCCAAAGACACTAAACTAACACGTTATTTGGGCATCTATTTTTGTAATGTACTATGTATTTCTCAAAAGTAATGTAATATACATTTACATCAGTATTTCGATCATTATAATTGGTATTAGAGTGAAGGTTTAGTTAACATTTGGAAACAAGGATGCGAAAACTTTAGTGAGATCCCAAGAGATGTTTCTACGGTATGTCTAAGGATGTACCTAAGGTTTAGTATAACTATAGGTTACAATCATAGATTTAGGTTGACGATCATGAATAAACTAGGATAAAAATAAAGAATCATGGATTAAATAATGTATGATAAGTTATACTTTTTATGATTATGTGGTTCTGCATTATTTTAATTGTTTCTTACACCATGGTTTTTGGTTTTTGTCCATGGAGGGAACCAGAAGGAATTGGGTCAACATTGAATCCAATGGACAAATTGGTTTCTATGAGAAACAAAATTTCACAATTCTTATAAAGAAAGATATTGTTATCATGCTGAATCCATCATCATGATATATTATTAACAAGGTGAACTTTAGAGGTATTCCTAATTCATGAAATAATAGTAAGATGGACTTTTATGCATGATTTCATGGTGAAGAGCATAGAGAAAGGAAGATTTATATTTCTAAATAATGTAATAAGTAACTTCATGAATACATCAAATAGAGGGGATGATTTTATCTATGTGGGGAGAAAGGTCATAGAGTGACATACTGTTTTGGAGTTGAATTTCTTATTTATGGAGAACATGGGCGTTACCCAACCCAATTCCCATAACCTAAGAGGATACTTCTAAATGAAGCAAGGACTTATTCCATGACAATCAATGAAGATGATGGATTGAAGGGTTTATGTAATGGTATTCAAGAATAATGTTGTTGAGGTAATTTTATGGTATATTGGAATATTTGTGTATTGGTCCATTGTGGTTTTCTATAAGAATATGGTAATGGTAACAATGAAAAGTGATTGAAATATTTTTCGAAAGAAGATGATATGGGCATAATGAAGGTATAAGGAGAAAATAAAGAGTTTGATAGTATTCATGAGCTCATCACTGATATATGGAAAAATTTATATCATGGTTCGAGTATATAGAAATTTTTGGAATTTGGTATGTGGAAGGAGTTAACTTTTGAGAACATTCATGTTTTCACTAAGGTTATATGGTAATTCATGTTTCAAGAGAATACATGATTAAGGTATTCACATGTTTGGAATGTGAGAAACAAGATATATCTTATGATATATGGGGGATAAATGATGATATTCACAGTCTTGGTAGATAGCCTCTCTAATAATATTTTTCATTATACTATCAGATTGGAAAGAAGTATTTTGGTTAAGAATGAAGATTGGAATGGATTAAGATGGACATCATATAATATTGTTTAAGGCTAGATTTTTTTCTTCAATATTATTTCTGGAATTTTATAATAGCATCGTTTTAGAAAAAATAAAAACCAGCATGACAGATGAAAACCCGTCGCGTCGGACAAGGTTTTGGGAATTGAACCCACAACCGAAGTGTGACATGCCTGTATCGCTTACCACTGGCCTACTGGAAGTCCATGGTTAGTAGAAAGATGTTTTATTTTATTAACCATTATGATAGATGAATTATAAGTCCATTTTTGGAACCATTTATGATTAATCTCACCATATATGGACTTATATATACTTAATACCTTTTTCTAACCTTGTGTTTGAGGTAGATGGAATGACCTATCATTCTATCAGATGATCTGTTAATACTTCTGGAATAAAAATTAAATATCAATTTATTAAACAATAGATGAAGTGGAAATTTTTCAATGAATTACCAATGATGATATTACACTGAAATCATGTAAGTATTTCTCCTTATGTATAAATTTATCAAATTTAGAGATATGTTCTTGAAAACAAAAAATGTTGTCATTGTACTCTCATGTACGATGAATGTGATGGTACTTTATATCATCACAATTATATGTATTTGTGATTATTGGATTTTTCATAGCTATGTCCTCTACGACTCTCCATCGGAACATGATGCTTATATATCTCTTCCATATCTATGTTTTCACCTATGTTATTTAATGTGGAAACCCTGTGATGAGTTAATTTGGGTAACCGTTAGGTTTCTTACTTTAGTTTTAAAAATAATGTTTTCGTATTCCTTTTTACGATGTGGGTTTCTATGAAAGAAACTTTCAATTCGTAAATGATTTATAACATAGAAGAATTTCAGGGGAAAAATTCTTTTTAAAGGGGGTAGAATGTAACGCCCGAGATATTATGAGAAATATGATTTTTAATTTTTTTGATGTATTTTGATTTATGCTTCACCAAGATTAGCTTTCACTATACACAACAACATATTAGCTTGTAATATACGCAATACTATACTTGCCATGTTTTGCAAAAAATTTCATGTTATTTCGATTAAAATTCATTATACACAACACCATGTATAGATTTTGATCAATGTATACCCAAAATATATTTTGAGTATGTTATACGCAACACCAAAGGATGCTTTCCCTACGCGCATCCCTGATATGGCATGCATTAAAGGCATGAGTGAAATTCATCGATAGAAGCAATACTGAGTTTCACATAACAAAATGTAATTATAATATTATCATGAACTTGCTTTTATGAATAGTATTAACTACATATTGAATTTTATATCATTATCATTAATCTTACACATTTTATAGATAATGTTATGAGAACAGAATATGTTTTTCGGGTAAAATATGTATTCTTCAAAAAACGATGTTTTGCCGCCTTTTAATGGTGTGCACATATTAAATATAATTTTTAACAAGTTTATAATTTAAATTTTACAAAATAAACTTATTATTATGAAATAGGATATAAAAATTTATGTTGGATAACGATTTGATATTTTTCTGATGATGTTCAAATTTTGAAGAATTGTAAAAATAGGCTAAATTTTAATTAAAAACATCTTTTTTCATCCAGATAATTTATATGGATAAATTTTAATATTGAATTTTATTAATGTATAAATAGAATATATTTTATCATTTAATAAAATTTATGTCATTATCATTAATTTTATATTTAATTTATAGGTAAAAACATTTCAATCTTTTGTAATGTTTTAAATAAAAACCCTTTTTTCCGACAACGAAATTAATTTTAAATTAATTACTGCATCTTCAATGTCTTGAATTTGGAAAAATTTATTGCATATTTGGAATCATTAGGTACAAATTATGTTAATATGCTACTTTTTATTTTTGGTCATTATGAATAGTAACTATGGTACAGTTTATTTACCACTGTTAAATGAAAATTTGGTAATTAAGGGTAAAAATAATATTATAAAAATACCCTAAACATTTATTAATATAATTGGATGAATATATTTAGTCCTAAGATATTCTTGTGTTCAATGGAATCTATTAGAAACCACTTGTATGTGATTAAGACCTTCAATTTATTTAATTTAAATGAATGTAAAATATATCTCTCTCAAACATTAATAATTAAATTATTTTTAATGTAAGGTTATACATAATATAAATTAGGTTATAAATTCTCATTTGAAAGATAAAATGTTTTTATTTATCATGTTAATTTATTTTAAATTTTTATGAAATATATAATTACCTTAATATCATATACATTAATGATTCATAAATTATATTTTTAGTGAAAAAATAATAATATAGTTTTCATTAAACTAATAATACCCATAAGAGGCCCAAAAACCTGTCAAAACCTTATTGGTCATGTACATATAAACCATAACCATCCAAAAGTCTAATTTTGACCATTTTTATCCTTATAAAAGCGATTATGACAGTTATATTATTTTATTTTAAATAATGTAAAAGTTGTCACCTTCATAATTAAATAAATATAACAATTTAAATGTTGTGATTTTAAGATGATAAATATGAGAAAAAGTATTCTTAAAGAATATGTTATATTTATATGAATCACGGTATTTTATTTTTAATTTTTATGAAACATATATTTATATTAAATAACTATACAAATATTTGGAAGTAAATAATTTATTCAGGGAAAACCAAAGAAATGGTTTCAAAAATATTAAAATAAATGATATATGAACAAATTAATGTTATAAATTAATTTTTTAGATGAATACGACAAGTTAGGAATCTATTAAATATTTTGGTTTGAATCTATATTTTGTGTGGATTTAATTTAAATTCAAATAATTTAATAGTGTCAAAATTGACACTATTTTTATTTTATAAAAATAACACATTATTAAATTGTTTAATAATTACAGAAATATTTAAAAATTAAAAATTTATATTTATATAGTCTAAAATGACATAGAATATCCTATTATGGAAAATTCAAAACAAATAAGTATTTATTTATAAAAATTTATAATTTTGAATATTATTACCACAAATAAAATTAAATAGATTAAATAAGGATAAATCACTTTGATAAGGTTTAAAATAAATTCCCAACATGTCTAAATTTTATTTGATGATAATATAACAACCCTATATCATCTCATCTTTGGATTTGATTCATTTTGGTTGTTTCTATGTTTTATTTCAATTTATTATAAATTAATATTTTTGAGGTTTCCAAAAGTGTCCCTCTCCCCCATTATAAAAGGGATCCTCTTACCTATCCTCTTCACAACATTTTGAGCCTTCATACTCAGCAAAAACCTGTCCATTTCTCTTCTCCACTTTCCAATAAACCTACTAGAGGTCCTGGTCTTCTCCAAAGAACATCATTAGTTGCCTAAGAGGAGGTTAATAAGAGTCACGTCGAAGAAGATGTAATATACTTTACCGATTCTTTAAAATTTATTTCTTCTTCAACATTCTCTTTTTAATTTGTTTCATTATAAAGTCATAATATCGGTATCAATCAAATACTTATATGTTATTATAAATATTTAACAACCCTATTTCACCTTCTTTCCATCCTACGAAAAATGAAATCACCGTGCGTGCATAGGTACAGCTTACCGTCTCCACGCCATGGTGTAATCTTATTTTCCAACACCACCTTACTTGGATGGGTATAATGGTGGAAATAATAACAATATATGATTATTATAACATGATACTAATTTGGAGATATTATATCATTCACTCCAATTCCATTCAATAATTATGGGAATGATATCATCACTCGTGCGTATGTATGGATTACTGTCTCCATGACGCGATTAGATTCATTCTCCATGTTAACCATTGAAGAATAATTATAAAGTATATATAATGAATAATAATGAAATATATGACATAATAATTCTAATGGATATATATATATATATATATATTTATTTATTTCATCTACATACATCAATTCAATTCAATAAGGAGATTAAAACAACGTTCATGCGTTTGTACGGCCTACCGTCTCCATTAATAGTGTATTTTATTTCATTTATGTATCAATTATACCTATATATACTGAATATATATGATATAAAAATCTTTTTTTCATTATGGATGTAATTAAATCACGATTTATGTAATAATAATATCAAGAACAACAAGTCCAAACACATATGATAAATGATATGATTATTACCCAGAACGTTGCTTTAACATGAAATTAACAAATGAACGGGTAATATAAAGATCTTAGTGAACCATATATTGTATCATAAATATTACTATGGTTCTATTACAGGTTTATAATATGTTTAAACACACTATATAGGAGTTTTAGACACGTATGTAAGAAATTGGGCCTATGGTAAGGTATTATTTCGTCTCACATTTATTTACATGAGACATACGCCATAATCAACAACTATTTCTTTTGTATGGTGTTTATGATTACCAGGCATGTTTTATGATTTTTATTATGAAGGATAATATATTAAAATATTTATCTAATTTTCTTTATTTTATTAAATTTATGATTCCACTGGTTATAATTGTTAAGGGATAATTATTCCAATCTCATTTTTATCCGGGATTATTTATTCGTATGTATTTCCTGGGGTTATGTTTATCATCCATGTCCATGTTTTCTAAAAATGATTTCAGAAAATGATTGTTATTATTTAAGGTATTTTTAAATTCATTTTTACCCTTTGTTGACTTTTACCACATGGTATGAACATAATATTTCTTTTTCTTAGCATACGAGGTACTTTTTTACATTTATGGAAAATGTATGAGAATAATGGTTTTATAAAATTATACAGCATGAATGGATTTTTATGGTTTCATGACTCCTTATTTTCAGGATACATCCTCTATAAGATTTAATGATTATTTTCAGTAAAATATTTTTCTTTTAAAATTGATTGGTATTTTGTCAAAAGAAAATGATTTTGAAGAAGAAAGGATATTTCCCTCAAGAATTCATTTCAAGTGTTTTATCAAAACTATTTTCCATCTAAGATGACATTATTTAGTATGTTTATGTTTCATGTATAATGTCTCCATTATTTACGTGGTTTGATTTTTCTTATGATGAAATGATATCCATTTGTTTTATATGGATTATGTTATGATGGGATGATTTTTATGGAACCCATTTTATTCATTGGGTTATGATTAATTATTTATGATTGTTTTGTGGCACAAGTATGAATGATTTCAATATGATATGGGTGGGACCTATAACACTCTCAAATTCAATGGGTAAATATTTATATATCATGAGATAGACATGGATGGAATGGTAAGTGAATCTGGTTAAGTATTACAGTGATGGAACGGCAAGTAAACCCGGTTCAGTAATAGACTTTGCCCACTATGATGGTATTGGCTGCAATGACATGGCTACAATGGAAATCATATCATGTGCTAAATGGTTGTCAATAATTACATGATTTATTCCCAATCCATTTTATCATGATTAACAGTCTGTTATGATATTTTCCTTAAGTACTTCCATGATTTATGTCATTGCTCAAGATTTTGATGTTTTATGTTCATGTTTTTACATTTAATGTTTATGGATTGTTTTTAAGTTCATCATGTTTAACCTTACTAAGCATTTGAGCTCACCCTTTTTATGTTTTCATTTCCCTAGGATATAAAGAAAGGTTTTAGGTAATAAAACAAAAGGGGGATATCTTTAATGGAGATGTTGAAGATCTTTCACCATGATGAGAAATATTGTGTTCCGAGTTTCTAAAGACACTAATATAACATAGTCTTTAGGCATCTGTTTTTTGACATGTATTAAGTATTATGAAAAATTAATGTAATGTACATGTACCTAAATAATTGGGTCATTATAATCCTAGATCGTATCTCCATTATCGAATAAGTAACATAAGAAGATTTCATCAATCATGGAAAATTATTTTTCATGAAAAATCACATGGAACAATTTTTGAGGAAAATAAACATTTCACATTGAAAAAATAATTTAAAAATTCAAAAAAATTAAAACAAAAATTTTTTTTAAATAAACTTATAAAAATATAAATTATGACTTGATGAAAATAATCATCATATTGGCAAAAAATTCAATACATATAGTAAATATTAAAACAATCTTTCCTTTAACATTCATGAAAAAATCCATGTTGTATTTTTTGGAATATGACATGATGATTAACTTAATTTGGGTTTTTAAAATTTAAAAAATATGAATATTTTTTAAAAAAATATTTTGAAAAATTATAAAAACATTCTTTAATACATTTTTTGAGAATATATATTTAGAATAAACATTGTTTTTAAGCGAAAAGGCAGTTTTTTCTTAAAAATGTTCATTTTGAACTAAATACACGAAGAGAGGAAAATGAAAGGGAAAAAACATATCCTCATGAAATAACTATATAAATATAAAAGGAATTATTTTCTTTATAAATTTATCATAAGATTTTAACATCTGAAATATAACCATTATCAATCCTGATAAACAATGTGATTTAAAAAAAATTACCAATTTGACTTCTTTGAAACATAAGACCCATGAAGGAATATCAGTAAACGATAACTAAAATATCATGACGATAAATAAATTCATTATATTAAAATTAAAATTTGGTTTTCATACACCTTATATAATAATAATTTTGTGTAACATAGTCATATGTCTCAATAAAGAAAATTCAGCCAAAATCCCTTACGGCTTTAATAAATGAATAACCACAAACCCCAAGAAAGTATGATCATAAAATGGATAATTAAATAAAAAAAATTATTTCTAACAATAATTAGATACATTAAAAATAAATATATACACTATATAAATGAAATACATAATTAATATGGAATACATCTCATAGAAAAATAAAAGTGAGATGAAAAGCCATTACATCAAGTCTCGACATAGTTTGTACACATTGAAACCCCATGTAAAAAATATATGTTTATTATAAATATATTTAAGGGAAATGATTAAAAATAACATACCATATATTATTTACTAATTACATTTTATTTCCTTTTTATTATCATTTCCCTATTAAAAAATTGTTTCGGATAATAATTGGATTGTTTTCCATGTATGTTTTGATTTTTTATTTTTTTGTGATATAAAAATCATCATGGTTCCATAATCCATAAAAGATTAATAAATAAATAATTATATTATTTATAAATTATTTATTCTTGTAATACAACTCATGGATGATGGTTTCGATAAATGTTGTACATTATGAACATGGATATGGTAGGTCGTACATACGTATGAGTAACGTTTGAATTTGATAATGATCATTATGGAAAGGAGGTAAGTAATATTTTATCATTAAATAATTATCATAATGAAATAAATATTATAGAATTCAAAAAAATATTATTATACATATCATCCATGTGGTGTGGTGATGAATATATAGATTGATATCTCTTTTTGACGATGGTAGTCCACACATAAATGAACACAATTATCATCTTTCAAAGAGTTAAATGGTAAGAAAGAAAATGACATATTCTCTTATAAGATTTATAAATATTTCATTAATATAATTATTATATCATTTTTATAATATATTTTATTAAAATTATCCATATTATCCTCAATTTGACCTGTAATTGAAATAAACTCGCATCACTTTGTGAGGTGGTAGTACGCCATACACAAGAACATTGTTATCGTATCCCCAGAAAATAAAAAATATAAATGATTTATTTGAGATTATGAATTAATATTTAAAATTATATACTAAATTTTATATATATAATATATTTTAATCATAATACCCATCCATGAAATTTGGTAGGGGAAAAAAGAATGACATTGGTTTATGAGATGGTAGTGCACCATAAACATCTATAATCATTTAATAACCTATTATATATAAGTAGAGATTATTTTAGATAATAAACATATCATAAAAACATCTATGTATCTATAGGATACTGATTTTATTATACCATCATGGACTAATCCATTTTTAAGGAGGTGATAGAAGACATAAAACAAAATTGCTCATCGAAGAACATTACCACTTCTTTGGTGGCCCTCATTTGGTTTTCACCCAAATCCTTCCTATGATTAATTTATGACAAAAATAAGGATTATAGGATGATATAATGGCAATTATTTTGTAAATTTGTCATGTAATTTGAAAAATATAATTGTTTGAATGTGTGAAGAATATATGAGAGGGGGTGACTTTTTATATGTGAGGTGAGTGACACACTTGTAATTTTATGTAAAAGAAGAAGGTGAAACCACATTTTTCTCATAGAAAATGATAAACTATATATTGTTATAGATTATTATAAATTATAGGGTATAAAAATATCCATAAAATAGAGTTTGAGAAATGTTTTTATGTCATTTCCACCCTTATCTTTTTGGTTTAACCCACATTAAACCCATCTATACTTTAACCATGATAATTATTTTTTACTATTTTCATTATTAATACTGGTAAAAATATAAAACTTATATTAATAGATATTATAAATTATTATTCTTTAAAATATTGATTCCATTTATTTAATTTAATTTAATTTAATTTGAAAATTCTAATTTAAAATTAACCCAAAAATGTGAATAAAAAGCATGTTTCAAAGGGAAATGTTCAATTGTTTGCAAGGTTTCTATATAACAATTAAATATGAAAATGATTCAAATGAACTAAACTGAATTAATATACATATAATTGAACCAATTTATCTTTAAAAACTATTTAAAATGTAATTTAACATTAAAAATAATTTTAAATGAAAAGTTTATTTGTAATTAATATTCTGTATTTTTCATAATTCAGCAAAAAAAATAATCTTTTTAGGAAAATTTAAAAAATATCCCAAAGTTATTTTGGATATGATGATTTATGAAATTAATTATAATCTTTAAAAAAAATTTATAAATGATTCAATATTTATTTTAAAAATTATGTATGCAAAATGTAGAAAAAACTAACATTTTGAAAAATAGAGTATTCAAGCAAAAAAATTGGATTTATTCATATATATTATATAGAAAGCACATTATATGAAAGTTAAAATTTTAAAGTAATTTATAATATATATATTTAATTAAAATCAGTTTAAAAATTAGATTGTTTAAGATATTTAGGTAAAATGTGTTTGTGAAAATACCAAAAAGTTTTTTAAAACAAAATATTATCTTATTTAATAATGGTTTTTATTTTCATTTCAAATTAATAGGAGATGAAAAATTCATTTTATAAATAATTAAACAATATATTTTCATATTTTTTAATCATATTCAAACCCTTAATTCTAACAACTTGGTGAAAACTATCATATATAATGTTTTAATAATATTTCATGTTCTCTTTAAACATAGTGTTACATGTAACACAAAAAACGTAAATATTAAATTTAACTGAATAAAATATTTCACATAATCATGGGATGTTACTTTACACACATATTATAATTACGTTTTCCATTTAATTATTTCTGGATCATCAATGGTGTATCATTCAAAAATCCTTTCATAGAAACCCAAATCATACAAATTAATAATAAAACGTCCATTGAAAGGGAATGTTGGAAACATAATGTTTACCTAAATTAATTCATAACTAGTTTTAGATATATTATAACATAGGTGGGAAGTGAATAATTGATATAAAAGAGAAAACTAAGATCTAAATACCGATGGAGAGTGATATATACCATTTCCAGGTTAATGATAATGAGAATAAAGATATAAACCAATGAGACATGAAAAAGGTAATTTATATCAAAAAAATAACAACAATAAGAGAAACTTGTTATTTAAATATCATTCTATTAATTATGGGGAATTAAATTTCCATATGTACATAGATCATATGAATATGTACTTTCTTGATATCATTTTATTTCATAGTTTTAGTTTCATTCTTTTGTTCTGCCTTGATTAATTTATACTTTATCAATTAATATAAGAGAAATTTTTCTCATTTTTGAAGAAGTAAATAAGATCCATAAAATATTATAAGTCAATCATTCCATCACTGTTTAATATAATAGATAATGTGGTCATCATAAGTTATGAAAAAATATTTATATGGTGAAATAATACATTAATCATTAAAACATGTTCCAAAATTAAAGGTCAACCATTTCATAAATGGTTGACCTTATAACCCTTGAAATATTAAATATTTAAAAGGAAGGATACTATATTTCTTAACAATAATCAGCAAAATTTCATTATGTAGCACTTAATATTCACATTCCAAATATGTGAATACCTTATTCATATATTTTCATCAATCATAGTAATACGAAGAATTATCCTAAAATCATATAAAAAGGACACATTATTTTTAATTTCATGAATCAAACAATAGATTTTTGAATATATTTCATAGATCCGATAATGTTTTAAACTCCATCGATGATAGTATAAACAAATATTTCAACAAAAAACTTTATCAGTTATGAGGTCATCAATACTATCCCATTCACTTTATCCATATTAATATTCTCTTTTTACAAGCTAAACAACATTTTCTCAACACCAAGAACATACTAAGGACCCTAATACAGGAATAAAAATATCATAAGGCCCTTAAATAATGTTTCATGTCCATAATAACAAGTTAAAATATTATTTAAAATTATTAATGAAAAAATTATACTAAAAAATCATTTTATATTACATGATTTATATATCATATTCATTTAATTACCACATATTAATACATAAATTGTTCCACTTTCTTCACAAACCATTAACATGGATTAAATATCAAATTCCTTAACACTTATTTTATTTAATAACTCATTTTTATTATCCTAATAATCACCAATATAACTATTACTCATTCACCCTTTATAATTCTCTTCAAGAGATTTCCCCTTAAGACATCAATTTTTCAATATTCAATAGTCGATGATACCACTGGGTGAGTATTATTATCATACATTTCTTTAACTAGACTTTTTATTTTCCATATTTAGTTACTTGTTTTTTTTTCTGTCATTCCACACCCAAATAATCATCTTGTACCTCTGAGACATTACCTTCTTTGATTATTATGATTATCTCTTCATATAGAAAATTGAATCGCCATTCCTCCATTGTCACTACTAGATCTCTCAATGAACTATATCCTTGTCGTATTTTGTGAGTCCGAGAATTGGTTAAGGTGATAATTGTTAATCTTGTTTTGTGATAATAGACTATGAATAATCAAAACATCATTTAATCTAGACATCACCCCTTTTGGACGCCCGTTAGTAAATTTTCAATCACATTCAATGTTAACCCAATTCCTTATGGTTCAGTCCCTTGACTAAAACTGAAAAGAATATTGTGATAAAAACTAGTAATATTAGAAAAACAAATAATCAATAAATATAACTTATATGATTTTTAAATCAAGACACATTCCTTTTAATCTACGACACATTATGTTTATCACAAGCCATTCATATTCATCATATATTTAAATCCTCCATGATGGTTTGTCAATATTTTATGAATTTCAATAGAATAACCCCTAGGAGTGAAAACATGGTGTATATAAAAGAACTTTGTTTTGCACCATGTGGTGATCGGTTCGTGCACAATGAACACATTTTAGAGTAATTACTCCTAGGTACCCATGAATTAGAGCCACATACACCTGTGGTTTCTAGATGGGGATTTAATTTCATGGAATCCAATCACTCTATCCTTTACAAAAATTCAAGTATATTTTAATATACAGTAACTTATCATTAAAAATATAAATAAAAAATTCCATAGACATATCCATAGAAATATAAATATGTATTTCACTAATTTTGATTAATATAATTATTAATTACTCTACTTTTCCTATTTATTTTTCTCGAATATTTTATGGATTGTTATCAAAGCTAGGTGTGGAGAGAGTATGATATTACGAGGACCGGTTTAACAAGGAATAATTGTTGAAATATATTAAATGTATAAGAACATTGTTTTTATGAAAGAGTTGAATAAATTCTAAATGGAGTCTGATATAAAAAATTGTAGGTTTTTGTTGAGTTCAAATAATGGGGTTTTACCCTTGCCATGATATAACCATGTAACACATCAAGAGTTCAGGATGGGTTCAATCGTGGGAGGACATTTAATTAAGTTTATTTAATTAATTAATTATCCCTGTATAATAATTATTAATATATCTAATCTTATGGGGAATTTTAGGCTTAGTAGTATAACCCAAAAAATCAAGAGGATCCATCGTAGATAATAGGAGGAGATTTCATTAGAATGTAATGACTATATCTTGGATCATAGATTGGTGTGCGATGATGAATGAAAATATTTCCAATGACAAGGAGCCAGAATCATTCTTCACTAGATATTTATCCAAATCAATGTAGGAGTTTTTTGTTTTATGGATTTAAACCCCATATTATTTATATGATCAACATGACTCAATTTAATAGTATATTGATACACGTATCAGTCATATTTTGTGTATGGGTTTTATTTTATGGATTATTAGGAGAATTGATTATTACTGATAGGACCATAATTATTTGTTCTAGTGGAAACAGATCGAGGAGAACCAAACATATCTGGGGTTTGTTAATATTTTGTGTATTTCTGGGATTCCCCCCAGCATTATTTATTCAGCATGGGAAAATTTCTTTTTCCTGTGGTTTGAAAAATACTTGCTAATCAACTATTTTGAACCCATTTCATGGATCAAAATATTGATATCATAGATCCAAAATTAGATCAATGATTAGAATGACATATGATAGATATGGAGACCATGTTGTAGTTTCTTCATGTGGGTTTGATATGTAGATACTATGAGATGCGATAGAGGTATTCTGATGAATATTTTCGGGTCAAATTTTAGTAAAAAAAATAGAAAGAGTTTTCCATTAAATATCTACACTTCTTAGTGTAACACATTGTATGATTAGAATCCGAATGATAGGAAGATAAAATTGAATGAATAAATGGGGGTTCTAAGAAATCCTAAAAAAATAGGATTTTTAATATGGTATTACATAACATGGTAGGCCCTGACGGTGGTAGTAGGGTTTCCATGTGAAGATAAATATCACACTTTATGTTACCTCTATCACACAACATGTGACCATACCGAGTGGATCAGTGTATAATGAGGTTCGTACAGATATATGTCTAAGAGTACATGAGCTCAAACACACCATGTACTCGAGCAAGAACATGGATATAAGATCACATACATGGTGAGGGTAAATGGGGTTAGACACATTGTGAAATCCTGCATGAACATAAGTATTGTTATGGAGAATGATACATGAGAAAGAACCCATTGTCTAATAGAAACGTTGTGTACTATTATTAAAAACAAATTACTTCTTAGAACATTGCCTAGAGACCTTATTCTATTCATGTTGGACAAGTTTTTCTATGGATATTTCGCTTAATTAAATCCCTAAGGGTTATTATAGAATCATGTCTTAAACATTGGATGGTGATTCCTTTAGTTAGAATCCTTGGATAGAGATTTTTCAATCCTTAGATTATTCCTAGAGTGAGATACTCTATCATTATCCTTCCCTGTGTGTAGTAATTAGAATCATCGTGACCAAAATTATGATGTCGTTGATCCTCAACATAGCATGTTATTCTCAATATAGTTATCGGTATACCACATGGCCTTTGTTGTGATATTCATCATTGAATCAATATCCTATGTATTTTATTGTGTAATTTTTAAGGATAGATCTATTACTATTACATCTTAGATAGATGTTATCAATTCTATCTAACTCTTGGAGTGTGTTCTAATTAATGACTGTTATATGGAACCTTTAATCAAGACTCAAGGACTGAAATTATGATTGTGACATTAATTGGTGATGGTGTGTCCTCATTGTCTATATATTGATATTATTATTATATATGTTATAGAAATATACCTATCATGAGTTTACTATTATTCCTGATATTATATACTTATGTATTTCAGGGTGTAATAATGGTTATTGTTATACTCACCCATGAATGGGATTTACCCACAAGTGTTGTGTTTTATACAGACATTAAATCTTTTGATAGAGTCCTAGAGAGACTTGGACCCGACAAATCATATTGAGATAGATATATTATAGTGTGTTTCTATGGTTACCTTAGAAATATCCCCCTTCTATAAATTCTAGGTATTCCCATTTTCAGTTTCATTGTGGTGGTCTTGTATTTGAAAAATTTTATTGCCCGAACATTTTTATAATTTGATGGTGGGATTTAGATGTAAGAATGTATGTCTTATTAGTTATTTTACATTTAATAATTGAATGGTCATGGATATGTGTCCATTTGTATAGGAACATTTGGTTTGGATTGCGATTTGAGTGATATTCCTACACAACACTTGTCTCAATCCCCAATCTTTTTGGAGTTATGTTTAGGGTAGTCATCAAATTTGACCCATTGGGATTGGTCGTGATAGACTGGTATCAATGAAGTAAGTTCTACCTTAGGACCTGAGTATATGATATTGGATTGATGAATTTTTTTTAGGTGTTTCATATTTTGAATTTAGGTCAGATACTACAGTGTTGGTGAGGTGGATGATGTATCCATAAACTAGAACATTGATAACCTACCTTTTGAATCGGTACAGATAAAAATTGGTTTTAAGGAAAACAATGGTACTTGATAAAAATTGGAATGGGATGTGGTTTCCCTTTCCTTATTTAATCAACCATCGAGATATAATCATTAACCATTTTACATATTCTATACTTTTTTATTATACCATGACATATTCCAACTATGATTTAAAATCAGGATCATGAGGATGGTCACTTTAGTGATAGGGCTTTGATATAGGAAACTCCTCTATAGGTGTTACCTCTATGTTGTGCACTGGTTATAACAATACATGTGTTGTAGTGGATGGTACCCATAGTACAATAATATGTGGTGTGAAGGGTGGGTGAAGTTCATGCATTTCCGTTATTGAAAACCTCTGGATCTGAGGTGATCCCTAAACATAGAGGGCATAGTACTAGCTTGAGTCTATGAACTGAGTTCTTTATATTTCCAGGACACTATAAAATCAAAATGTGGTCTAACAAATGATCATTCACCTTGGATTTTTAGGATGATGATGGGGTTTAGTGAACTGGTCATATGATTAGAAAACACTATAATGGTCATATTTTGAGATCCTTTTAATAGAGGTGTTCTATCCAGCTCTAATGAGGGCTATGCGCATCATGGAGACCCTGAAACATAAATAGGGTAGTATGCATGTGGATGAGTATTCATCTTGGTTAACCACGATATTGCCCTTGATCAGTTCTTTCTGGATCAATCCTTCAGGATATAACATTTTTAGAGGTATATGTTCTAGAATTGTAACACTCTTCTTTCATAACTATTCTATTGTTCCAGATTGATCCTTGGTGTTATGGAGTTTTCTACCTATGAAAACACTGATATATTTTGTTGGCAGTGGGCATATAAGAGTAGAGACTTTCATTCTAGGAAGATGAAATAATACATAGGGATAGAGATGCATGTGATGTTTCAGGAGTAGGTTTTAGGATAGAGGTACTGTCTTTTAGGGTTTATAGGATGAGTTTAGTTAGCCTATGGAGAGTTAATTCTACTCTTTTGATGGTATGTGACATCTCTTGCGGGATTCTCCATCCCACCAAATGGCTGATAGATAGATAGTGAATGAGATGCCTTTGAAATAGTATTGGTAGGAGTAGACATATATGCTTCGTGAAAGACATGTAATAGGAGATGGGTGAGTAGAGGGACATGGTATATGATTTTACTAATTACCACCGCCACCATGAGGTGCTCACCAGGCTCACGGAGCATAGGGACATGGAAAAGGGATGCCACAAGTGGCCAAGGATTATGAACCTGAGGCTCTATAGATGATATGAGTTAGATATTTATCTTTTATACATTAGAAGTAGTTTTGATAATGATTGGGGCGATTCATTCCATTATTTCAAATTATCTATTTTGAGACATATAATTTCAGATAGATCCCATGGATCAACCCTTGCTCTTTGGGACTCCAATGGGAGATGAATCAGTGAAAAGACACATTTCTCATGCTGTGGCCTGACTCATGCAGGTGAGTGCATCATTTGGAATCCCATTATAGTAGTGATGAGGAATTATTAACTACAATTATGAATTGATATATTATTCGTAGTTTATTCCACGATAGACTATTTCATGAAGATGATATTGTGTGTCTACAATGATGGGATGATATTTTTCATTGTGGTTGAAAAGGAAAACCAGGATGCATATGATAGAATCATTCATATGAGGGTCAATCCAATTACTCAACATATGGTTATTATAACCCATTGTATAGTAGATTCTGTGAATTTTTAGGTCCCAGCAGTTGTGGCATAATGTGGGGACAACTTTCCTAAGGATTCTTGGGGATTATCTACCCATTGAAAGGCGTACTTATACATTGATCTACACCACATCATGAACTTTATATTTGTGCCAGTATACCAGATTGCTCCCATGGAGATTCAAAAGAATTTGGTATAGTTAGGGGAGTTATTGGAGAAGGGCATTCTTAGTCCCATTGTTTTACCCTATGCAGCCCCTTTGTTTTTTAGCAAGAAATAAGGAAAGAGAGTGAGGTTGTGTGTTGAATACTGTCACTTAACCTATGTGACCACAATGAATATGAATCCACTATTGAGGTTCGATGGACTAATTGATATGTGGATAAGGTCATGAGGGTACTCAAAGACTAACCCTAGATAATGATATCACACATTTAAATTTTAGAACAATGATATATTGAAGAATGCCTTAAGATATATCTATAGTCACTATGTGTACATAGTGATTTGATAATAAATGGAGAATACCATAAAACTGTTCATGGGACTCATTAAATATATATTTTAACTTTTCATGGAGCAGTTAATGTTTGTCTTCATAAATAATACCCCAGTGTACTCTTGGTTTAATGAGAAACACATAAGAAACATGTCACTGGTTCTAGATTTTCTTTTATAGTTCTTCATTATGGGAAACTCTCAAAGATCCAATTCTAGATTCCTGAGGATTACTTTTTGGGACATGTTTACTAAGAAGATAGTTTAGGAGTGGATCTGGTGTAAATCTAGGTTATATTAACTGGGGATCCACCCAATAGTTTGATGTTGGTGCATTTATTCTTTAGGTTGGAAGGATTCTATAGGGGATTCATAACTGATATCTCCAAGATATCACCCCTTGACACCTTTAACCCAAAAGAGGAAGTATTTCATGCTGAAAGAGAGGGTCCAATAAGCATTCTAAGAGTTGAGGTATATATTCATGAGTCCTCTCATTTAGAGATTACCAAAGGAGGTTGTAAACTCTGTAGTGTTCTATGATTCATCGGGAAATAGACTTAGTTGTATTTTAATGCAGATGCAGAGAGTGAATTTTTAAGCTTCTTGTAAGTAGAGACTACAGGAGCAAAACTACTTGACCCTGATCATGAGTTAGAAGCGGTAGTCTTTTCACTGAATATGTGGAGACTATACCTTAGGGATGAGTGGTATATCATATACTTACACCATAAGTGTCACAAGTATATATTTTCTCACAATGGGATTTTAGTCGCAGTAGCTTAGCGAGGCATCAAAATAGGTGGATTTGTTGTGGTTATCTTTTGGGTTTGGATATAGAAAAACATAACACTAGTCGATGGTTGTTAGCCACAATATTTTATAGATTGTAATGGAGGTATAGTATGATAATACCAATTATGAGACCCTCCATACTTAAAAATCATATGGACATGCTGATGATCTATTTTCTGAAGGTGGGAATCATATTTTTATTTTTAGTAGATTCACAATGGTAATAGTGATGTTGTGGGAGGAGGTTTTGAGAGAGTTTCATACATCTCATTTGGTAATACATCCAGGTGTGAAAATGACGAACTAGGACTTACAACATCATTTTTGGTGTATAGGGATGATGATGGGAGTTGAAAAGTTTGCCTCTCGATGCCTAAATTGTCAACAAGTGAAGGCTGGGAACCATGTTCTAGTGGGTTTATCTCAACACCTCGAGGTGCCACTATGTAAGTTGGAATGAATATCTATGGACATAGTGATGTGATTACCACATATGTTCAGGGTAAGTGATACCATTTGGATGATCATTCACTAACTTAACATGTTGGCCAACTACCTATCTATCTGAGAGTAGAGTTCAATATATAGATTGGGATTCCACAATGTATGTGAGATAGTATGACTGCATAGAGTTCCCTCTATTATTATTTATGACTGTGATTCTCACTATACATTGTGGTTATTGAATGGATTGCAGGAGGATTTTGTGAGATTGTTGTCTTTTAGCATGAAGTTTCAATAATAGAATGATGGCCAGAGTGAGAAAACTATACAGGTTTGGGAGGATATGATGTGAGCTTGCATGTTAATCTTTGGTAAAATCTTGGAGGATCAGCTACCATTAGTAGAGTTTCCATATGACATCAAATTACATTCGAACATCAGTATGCCACCATTAAAGGGGTTATACTTCAAACCTTGTAATTCACCACTATGCTAGAATGACCCAATAGATTCAGTACATATGTGCCTAGTGTTGGTGTGTCATACTATAAATAATGTGAAAATCATTAATGATTTGATGAGGACTACACAAATTTATCATAAGTCCTATGCATACTGATGATGGAGGCCTTTGGAGTTTGAGGAGGGATACCATGTGTTATTGAGGGTCTCATATTGAAAATGATGGTCGATATTTTACTCGGATAATTTGATATATCTATCATTCATTGGCCCTATAAAGATACTTAATAGGTTTGGAGTGGAGGAATACTACTTAGCTCTACCAATATAATTAGACAAGGTATAACACATCATCCTTGTGTGACAACTGAGGAGGTACATTCATGATCCATCACTTATTATCGACTCGGGTGAGCTGGACATTGAGGGAAAAGCTACCATTTTTTAGAACATAATTGAGATTTAGGATGAGTAAGAGAGTACCCTTCTTGCACAAACGATTCTTCTAGTGCGTGTCTGGTGGAATCACAAGAATCATTAGGATAATACCTTGTTGCAAGAGACCCATATGCATGATTAGTACCCCTATATAATTCTATAGCCAATTGTTTTTGTCATTTTATGATATAAATCCACAAGGTGGGGAGAATGTAATGAATCCTACTACTATTTGTATTGTTTATTAATATTTTATGAATTAATTTTGGATCTAGGAGTGGAGAAAAAATGGTATTCTAAGGCTCGGTGATCCATAATTAAGTATTGAAAGCTACTAAATATATAAAATTAGAACATGGTAATTTTCTTCAAAAGTTGAATAAGTTATAAATGGAGGCATAAATTATAAATTTGAGTTTAGAGCATGATTTTACCTTAGGTGCCATTAAAAAATAGATCACATCAGTCATTTATATTGGTCATGGTCATGGGAAGACAATTAAATAAAATAATTTAATAAGTTAATTTATTTAATCAATTTCCATGGCTTAACAATTTTTGATATAAATGCTCATATGGAGAATTTTCATGGTTAACCACATAACCTTGATAATTGAGATGATCCATTGGAGATAAATGAAGAGATTCAATTTCTAAGAGAAAATTGGATAATAGATCATTGATCGGTTTGATACATAGCACTATGTTCCTTCCACTTATAACGAGGAAAAATAATTCTTCATAAACGATTGATCAAAAATGAGGAATGTTGATTCTTTTTTTATATTTATCCTCCTTTATTTTGTAGACAATGAAATCAGATAAATTGACCAAATGATTGATTTACATATCAATCGAGTTATAGGTATGTGATTCATATATGTGGGTTATTAGGAGAATTGATTATTATTTATTGGATATTAGTTCATCATTCTAATGGAAATTGATTGATGACAGTCAAATGTGATCAAGGGTAATTCATCTATTGTATGCTTCATAGACTTCTCCCACAATTATTCTTGTAATTCAAGAAAATTCCATTGGATCGTGGTTTAATAAATATAAAACAATTAATAATTTCACTCCCATTTGATGAATAAACAAGTTGATATTTTATTTTTGAGTTCATATTGAAGATGTGGTCTATATATAATAATCGATGCAGTCTTGATTGGATTTTTTTCAAGTCTGTTTGAAGTGTGGATACCTATAGATGTGATCGAGAGATTACTGTGATTTTTATGACTGGATTCCAGTGGGCATCAACATAAATTGTCATCCAAACTAGATCCAATCCTCTTGACATGATTCATAGTCATATTTGATGCAGATGGAGTGGATGAAAATGTTGGAGGAATAACAAAGGGTTCTATGAAATCTCATATAACATATCTTGTAATTAATGAAAATACACCATGTGGGGCCCTATCTATAGTGCTATGGTTTCTGTGAGATGATAAATATAAAATATAATGTGGGTACACATACATGACCTAGAGAACATGTGCATGAACATACAATGTAGAAGGGCCTAAACAAGGTAGAGTAACAAAATCATGGTTAGGGGAAATCGATCATGGAAACACTATGTACTCAGACATGAACACAGGCACAAGCACAAGTCGTGATACATAGAAAATACCTGTTTGAAAAGGTAAATGTTGTTTACAATAAATACATATCTTGTGCTTCATCAAACATGTCATAGAAACCATGACCTCTTCTACCATGACATGTTTCATTAAGGGGTGTTCCCTTGATCCATTCCTTAAGGGTTCGTATGAAATCACATCCTATACATGCGACGGTAATTCCTTCATTGGGAATCATTAGATAGAGTTGTTGGAATCCTTCTGAGAGTCCCAAAGTATAGTCTTGTATTGTTATGTATCCCTAGGTGGTGTTCTTGGTATCATTGTTTCCAGCAATACACGGTCTTCAATACTCCACTTAGGATGTTATTCCATATTGAGTTGTTGGTATACCCCATGGACTTGGTTTTTATCCTCATATATGTATCGTTCTTTTCAAACATCCAACATGTACTTATTATGGTGAGACCTGATGAGAATGATATCTAAAATGGATTTCATTAGTGGTATCTAGATCATGGAACATGTTCCCTTGGTTGATATATATGTGGAACCTTATAGTTGGATTCCAAGACATAAATTACAACTGAGACTTTACATTGAGACGATATGTCAGTGGCGAGTATATATAAGTGTTATTATTATATGTGTTATAGACAATAATTGTGATGAGGTGACTATTATCCATGATGGTATATGATTAGTTAAATTGGAGTGTCCTACTGAATATTATTATACTCACCCATATATGGACCTTTCCAACACATGTCATGTCTTATGAAAATAATCAGCCTTTTGATAGGGTCATAGATGGACCAGAACCAAGAAGATCATAGTGAGATGGAATGACTGAGGTGTTTTACTAGGGTTTCCTTGATAGCGGTCCCCTTCTATAATTAATGTTTAGACTCATTTTCAGTCACATTATAGTGGGATTTTATTTTTCCCTTTTTCTATCCAATATATGTTTCTAAACGTTGATGGTGGGATTTTGATTTATGATTATATGGTGTGTTAGTTTTTTTTAAATTTCATCATTTTATGGTATTTTAGATGTGTACATTTATAGAGGTATATTTGGCTAAGGCCTCCCATATGAGTTATATTTTTACTCGATACTAGTCAGCAGCCCCTGGCCTATTAGAGATGAGCATGGAGTAGTCGTGACATGGTCCCCGTTGGGACAGTTTATGACAGTAGTTTCTTATGGGTAATTATAAGTAACATGATATTCCAAATTTAAAGACCTAGGTTTTTGATACATATATATTACATATTTTTAGATGAATATTCAATACATTAAAAAACACATGCCTAAAGAACTTAATTGTTTAGTTACATTGGAGACTAGATACACCATATTCTAATTTAATAAATGATCTTCATTGTCTTACATAATGATATTAGATTATGTAATCTTCATAGACATACCCTCTATAGAAACATTCTTTATAACAAAGGAAAAGGAAACATGAGAAATGGTGATCTTAGATTCTTTTCCAGGGTAAAGAGGTAGATACGTAAGAATAACAAGAACATAAGGATATGGGAACATGATCCTATCAATTTTAATATATAACTATCACATTAATGAACAAATTATTGAGTCATCGAAAAAACAATGACAGTTTATAAGAGATGAATCATAAGGGAATCAACAAAAATGATAGAAATGAGCATAACATTGGAATAAGACATAAAATCAGAGAAAAGACATAATAATAGAAAATAATTGATCATAAACAACCAAAAATAAATTTTTAACATGTTAGGCCTTGGATAACCACCCATGTATCTTCATTTATATTGGGTTAGCTGTCTTTTTACACTCTTTTGAGCTCGTTGTAACATCTCGTGTAATATATTTTGGTCTTGAAATAACTTCCCATGTACCATTAGAGACTGTATAACATTAATCATTACATAATTAATTCGAGGGAAATATTGGCCCCAACAATAATATAATTCATAAATACATTCTCCAAGAGATTATATAAAATAATTAATAATATATCTCATTAAAATAAATTGGTTTTATAAAACAATTTACCATAGCATAACTTTTGTAAAATAAACGAGTTTCATAATCATATATTTATTTCATCATCTAATAAGCCATGGAAAGGATATGGGTTTCATAAACATATTTTCATTATAAAAATAAAAAATTAATGCCATGAATAATACTAGTATCCTTGGATCATATCCCTATTAAACCAAAGGTAACATCAAATGATGTCATCTTACATGGAAAATGACTTTGAATGAAAAATAACACGGAATGTTTCCTGAGGAATACAAAATTTGAACTATGAAAAAAACATTTTTAAAACATAATAGATTTTAAATATACTATTAGTATAAAATAATATTTTAAAATTATAAATAAATATTCTAATAAAATAATGTTCCAAGGTGTTGAAAATTCATTAAAGCAATACTTGTTGATCCAAATATTATTTTATCATTTTTAGTATACTCAAGATGAATATTTTTTTTGGAAAACGACATTGAGATACAATTAATTATTTTTGTAAAAGTAAAAAACATTAAAAATTGGGTTTAATAAATGTTTTTTTAAATTATTAAAAAAATTAAAACAATTTTGGAAAACATGGTTTTGAAAGAAAAAGGTTTTTCAATCGAAGAGACATGTTTTAATCATATAATTATTTATTAAATATTTTGTAAATAATTAGAGAAAAATGAAGGATATAAATGAATCCTTTTGAAATTAATATAGGATAAAAACATAATTTTTTACATCAGTTACCGATCATATGATTTTATCATCAGAAACATAATCATAAACTATCTCTATGAATGATTATATTGTAACATAAAATATTTACCTCTTCGGAAAAATTGAAACATAAAACCCATTATGGGATATCGTTAATTAAAACATAAAACTACATATGTATAAATAAATTAAGAATATTAAATGTAAAAGGGTACATATATATAAATCTTAAAATAATATGGCAGATAAAATTATCGTATGTCTCAAAGAATACAAAATGAGGAAAAAAATACTTTACCGCTTTTTTAAGATTTGAAATATAATTAACATTAAAGATAAATCCTATAATGGATATGTAAATACACAAAACAATAATTATAATATTCATAAAATAAATTCCTGGGTAGTATATACACCTCATTCAAAATCTCATGGTGGATTTGGCATGTGTCTCATAGAAAAATAAAAGTGAGACAGAAACCCATTACCTTAAGTATCCAATTCCTTAATACACATTAAAACACTATGTTTAATAAATATAACCATATTATATATATATTTAAAAATAATAATTATATATGTAATACCATATATGGTTTTTATGATGTTTTATTTCATATTTATTAAAAAAATTATTTAAATCATAATTTGGGTAATAACTACTTTTCTTTTTTATATGTCTTTATTTTTGATTTTTTGTTATTATTACATTGATCATGGATCCATAATAAATAAAATAATAATAATGAAATAATTATCATATTTATAAATAAAATATATTTTTCATACTAATCATCAAGGATGGTTTTCTGAAATGAAGTACATTACGATCATGGAGACGGTAGGATGTACCAACTCATGACTAACATTTAAATTTTTGAATGATCATTATTGAAATGAGGTAATTAATATTTTATCTTTAAAAATGGATCATGATGTAATTTATAAAATACTATTCTTTATATATAAATATACATATCTTCCATGTGGTGTGGTGATGAAATAAGACAGCCGCATCACTTCATGAAGTCAGTTGTCCACTCGTACATGAATGATGTTATCATATTTTAGTGAGTGTAATGGTAGGAAATAAAATAATAAATTATAATAAAAAAGGATAAATATGTAATTAATATCATTATTTTTTATCTATATCATATATATTTATTAAATTCATCTTTATTGTCTTAAATGTAATGCGTTAGTAAAAACGAATCACATCACTTCATGAGGCTGTAGTCCCCCATACACATTAACGATGTTAACATATCCACTAAATAATGGAAATTAAAACTATATATATTATATAATAACCCTATAGGTATAATTATGGTAATTACATAATTTTTATACTTTATAACTATCATCATAACCAACGTTGGGAGGTGGTAATGGAAAAACAAATGACATCAGTTCATGAGGTGGTAGGCCACTGTACACATGAACGGTGATTTTGGAACCCATTTTATTGAAGTTGACATGTTTTTCAGTAAATCCCTTCTCATATAAAATATACCTATATATATTATACATAGCTTATTATATCATCTTTGTTTAATGAAAAATTATCTACCTGGAAGAAGAAATAAAATAAAAATTTCTCTTGAGGAACATTACCTCTTCTTCAGTTAAAATCCTTTAGTCTATATAAAAACCATCCTAGGAAGGATTAATGACTACAATAAGGATTATATAATAATATTATGGATTTTGGGAAGTGATTTGTTTAGGAGGATTCAGAATAAACGTTTATAGGTGTGAAGAATAGAGGATAAGGTGAGGCCTTTTATAAGTGATATAAGTGATACAGTTGTAATTTTTTGGAAATGAATAAGGAGTAACCACATTGTAAACATGATTTTGTCTATATGATGGAGTATTTTAGAGACTTTGACATTATATGGTCCAAATATTTCAATAAAATATAATGTATACAAATATTTTGGTCTTTTTAGCCCTTATATTTTTATTTTAACCCAAGACAACTCTATTTTAACCTTTACTACAGTAATTAATTTTTACCATTTTCACTATTAATTTTGTTTAAAAATTATGTATAAATATTTATAAAATAAAAATTATAATATTTAAAAATATGGAATCCGTTTTTTTATAATCAAATTCATAGAAGTGGAAATTTTTAATTAAAAATTAATCCCAAAAAACCCAATGAGAAAGATGTTTTTCAAAGAGAAAATGTTCATAACTCTTAGAGGATTTTATATTACAATTAATTATAAAAACTATTTCAGATACCTAAATTGGGGTAATAGATATATAAAGGAAATAATTTTAATTTCAAAATAATTTAATATATAATTTAATTTTTAAATAATTTAAATGAAATGGAATTTTTCAATTAATATTTATTCTATTCGATATTCATAAAAAATTAATCATTACAAAAAATTACCAAAAATTTTCTGAAGATAATTTTTATATATGGATTTAAAAAATCAAGTTTATATTTTTGAATATTTTTGTAAAATTTTTCAAAAATTAGTTTTAAAAATATGTATGCAAAAATGTTACAAACTTTTTTTAAGAAATGATAGTTTTTAAGTGTTATATTGGGTTTATTCCTATGTATTTTCTTAGAAACCAATAAGATTAATGATAAATTTTGTTTATTGAAAATCGAATATATAAATATCACTACAATCATTCAATAAAAGTTATTTTTTTATTTGTTGGTTTGAAATTATTTTTATACATAAAATCGTTTCTTGAATCAGTTTTTTTATTTTGAAATAGATTTAATATTAATTTATAATTAATTGTTCAAAAAATTGTTAATTTTTTACATCTGTAAATAATATATATTTATAATTTATTTAATCCAATTAAAAATTTCTACTCTTCTGGATAGTTGATAACTATCATATATACTATTATGAAAATATGTCCAGTTTCATTTAAACATGATTTTTTGTATATGAAAAACATAGAAAAGATTAAATTTATATGATAAAAATATTTCAAAAATCGTAGGGTGTTAAATTTTTGTAGTTTACATATAAACATTGAGTGAATATTTGGTTTGGTTTCCTATGATCAGTCCTAAAGTATCTAGATTATATATTGGTAATATAATAATAATGAATTCATGGTATGAGTGTTGATGATGGTTATAATGATATTTGCTGAATAAAAGAAACTATGGGATTGTTGGGGTGAATGATCTAAGAGCATGGGATTGTAAACTAGAAATTAAATCATTAATTATGATGTTATTTTGGCATGTAATTAAATTAAATTATTAAACTATATTTTGTAATGGGGGTTCAATAAATGAATCGTAATTTTATAATTTACTAATAAAAAAAATGAATAATGATGTTGAATGATGGGGTTTGTATTCTTGTGTGAAATCCAGTTTCATTGGCCTTAGAAGTGGAAACTAGGTGTCGTCTTGGATGATGGATTAAATTGACACTATGGTTAGTTAGTTTCCCCTAGTTTGGTTGTGTATGATATATATATATATATATTGAATTAATTCACACTGACAATTGATTTAGTAGGGAAAAAAACACCCAACTGTTGTGGGGGGAGGGTGTGTTGTTTTCCCAAACATCCAGGTTGGTGGGGGAATAAATGGATTAATTTTACATGTACATCATTCTCTATGAGGCTATATCCTAATTTTTATGTGCATTCTAGTTGTGATGGGGTAAGGTGCAGTGTCCATGTCTACATGGGTTGTGGTGGATTATGGGTTTATTATAATTTAATGTACATTTTGAAGTGGCTTATGGTTATATCATATACATCTATTCATTTATTGTGACTATAGTTTCCCAAAAGTGTACATACAAGGGATTTAGTTTCTTGACATATAATGCGTGATGCATGGGATATAATGGATTATGAACATATTACATTGTTATAGAAGGGATTGTAGGATAGGATGTCTGGAATTAGAGTATGAGAGTGCTAAACTAGCGAGGGAGTGACATCAAGGTATCATTCATGTATATATTATTTTATATTACCTAACATACATATATGGATTAAATTGTTAGTAATACATTATGATAATGGGATTTAGTTTTACTTGGTTAGGTAAAGAATTTGTTTTATTGTTTATTCACTGGGATTTAGTATTCATTGATCACATTTTCATGAAACGTGTCAGGGAGTATCCAGCTGAGTGTATTTATTTCATTTCCATATATTTATAAACTATTTTCCATGTCTATAGGGCAGAGTTGGTGATTGAGTGGGTAATTACTAACTCAATTTTTTTTAAGAGTTGGTGGAGTTAATGGTCACTACATAGGATTTTTTTTATTTTAAATTTTTTCTTATTTGTAAAACATTACATTCAAGAATTGGTATTATATTTATTTATTCAGGGATATTATTGGTGTATTTCATTTTATCTATTATCCTTACATTTAAAAAAAATAGTGAAATACCTCCCATTTTTTATGTATTATGTACACACATTTCTATTTATCATCTTGTGGTCTATTGGATGTGGGTGTTGGGGGTGACTACAAATATTTACATCAGTAAATGGAGGTGTAATAATGGGGTGGTTCATGAGTGAGTGATATCCGAGCTGATGGTTGTGTGATAGGATAATGTTTGGAGAAAGGTAACTATGAGAATTTTGTGGTTGTTAGTGAAATATTATTGATAAAACATAGTATAAAACATAAGTGAAGGGGACTGATTAGGATGTGGGTATTTAGGTCATCATGCGATCCCCTACAATAACCATTATATTGATTAAATATGTAATGATAAATGATGATGTGTACAGGGTAGAGTCTAGGGAATGGATCCTGGAAAATGGTTTTTTACTCTTGTGTTTAAATTGTTTATAAATGGAAATTTTTATAAGACCCTATCAAATGAACAAAAATATTATATATTTTAGGTTTAGAAGCACATAGAATTTTATTATTTTACAATCATGTCTCAAGCTCAATGTCTCCAATAGGTTTGGGGTAATGATTTTAAATAAGATGCACCATTAGATTAATATATTTTGAATGTTGATTGAAGATATTCTTTGAGGATGATACATTGAGAGTTTCAATGACAGGTGATATAGATGTATGTTGGTTGTATTTCATATCTGGAGACCAAATCTTAGTTAAATGTGGTAGATATTTCTTTCAAATTTAATCATGATTAGGGAGATCTCTATGTTTCAATTTTAGTGATTATTTTTTAAGGGGTAGATAAAAAATGGTTATTATTATTCCATATAGATCATGAGGGTTCTGGTATTTCATTAGATATGTTTTGTGATCAGTTTAGGCCAAATTTCATTTTTTGACAATCAAATAAAATTATCGTTAGATGATCCTTAAGATCTAGACATCATGCGAGGTATATCACTTATATTCTACCTGGATGTATGTATTGTTTGGTTTATGAACTCCACACTCCATTGTAACATCAAACCTATACCATATTTTAGTTCTTTAGGTAGAGAGGATACTAGGTCCATTGGTCTTCAATATGCTAGTTGGTGTCCAATTTAGTTTGTGTGATGTGTACAAAGAATATGATTTGATCATGGTGATGAATCTATGTTTGGGATATCTCATATGTTTATGGATATCTCTATAAGATATTATTCTTATCATGGAATTTTTGTAATTTATTTGTGATATTATGGATTTCTCCATGGGTGAATTTTTTTCATTGATGCTGATTAAACAATGGATAAATTTTTTAGAAAGTGAGACCCTTATATGGGTTACAGGTATTCAAGTATTTTTTTCTACGTTGTACATCATATTGTTGGTTTCAAGAGTGGATCAGTTGTTGGGGTTTCCTTGGGGTTTTGAGGAGTAATATGATGTCCTTTCGATATAGGTTTTGACACTGCCCAAATGACGTGTGATTGGTTTTTAGATAATGTACAATTGGGTGCTACTTTGATATCAATCACCCTAATAAATACTAAATTTATCAATATATTATGTTATTATGGGTGGAATTTTAAACTATATTTAATATCATTACATAATTTTTGAAAAAACTTTCTGAAAACTGATTTCACTAATCATCCATATTTTTAAATGTAATGAATTATACACATTTAGAAATTCCACCAAGTAGTTATGTTTATAAAAAATTCGAATTAGTGATGTTTATAAACGAGAATACCTTGTAATATTTATAATTTTTAATAAATAGTGACACCATGTTTACATGTGTTTTTTGAAAATATAGGTAATTACATTAACTATGTTATAAAACAGTTATAATGGGAAAATTATACATCTCTAAAATGATACTTTAATTATTTAATTAATATCATATTATAACTGATTATTTCATTATTTCAATTACTAAATGAATATATTTTATATTTAAAAACCATATGTTATTTTTTATTGAAATATATACTTATAGTAACCTAAAAAAATAGAATCAACAATCCTACAAAATAACTCATACATATTTCTTTTAAATTTTCTATTAAATCCATTTATAAGCAACTATTAATCACATATATGTAAAATCGACCAATAATAAGTAAAAAATACCAACATAACTAAAAGACAACAAGAATTATTGGATAATGTCCTTATAAGTCCATATCAAAATAGGAAATCACTCTCATTGAATACCTATCTTATAACAAATAAATATAAATAATTCCATACTAAATTATATGATAACACTTAAAAATAAACATGTATCAATTTATCATAAAAGAAGAAAACATGAAAACCATAAAACATTATTTTGATCGAGATGAATAAATGGAATTTTAATCCCAATAAAAATATGTACCTATCTATAAACATTCTCATTCAGTTATCTACAATGTAAATAAGGTGATAATGTACATAAAAAAATAAATATTTTCAAATAAAATATAATCATTATTTAGTAAATAAATAATAATACTAATGCATAAAACATTTGAAAATATGATGGAATATATCCTTGGATATTCTATAATAATAATTGTACCGTCACATCTATTTGTATCTTCAATTGGATTACATTAACTTGATGATTCATATTTGATATAAATGATGTGTTAATCCCACTATATGAAAGAGAGAACCAAAAAACATGTATTGGTGACATACCCAATACTAACCCTCAAACACCCTCATGTGTTCCTAAACACCAATAGCATAGCTCAATGAATCACTAATGGAAATAACTTATTGATGATATATAGGTTCATATAATTATTTTTCGTAAAAATAATTAGTAAGAAAAATTAATATCATCTTTCTAAAACTTCATAACTAGAAAAAGTTGAAATGTTAAAAAAATATACTACATACACATATATGATAGAAGATATATTATACAATGTTTTTATCAACATGACATTTTGTAATGGTCCATATGAGACCTTGCATAATCATGAGTTGACAATATCAGGATAAATTTGATCGTTTTGTTTTCATGAGTATTTCATGGGGAAAATGGAAAACTACCCTATTATATGACCTCAATTTTTTTGAACACTCTATTAGTCTAGGAATAGGGAGATTACCATAGTATTGGAGTTTGGTGAAAAACCGATCCTTTCAAATTTTTAATGAACATTTGATACTTAAATACATAAATTTAACTACATTCATGCAAATTTTCTCAATCATATATTTTTAAATGGAGTTTCCAATTTGGATGTGATCACTGTGGTTGAGTTTGGACTCATGGGTATTTTCTATTTTAGGTCTAATCACATTATTAGAACAAGTTCCTAGATTGACTGCCTTTTTCGTTCCTTTTTCATTTTATTTTTTCCATCATTTTCCTTTTTTTTATGTTTCCCTTTTCTTTTTCCCCTTGGCTTGTCACGAATTCTTGTGGGGATCCTCATTTGGGGTTTTAAGCTAAGATAGTAAGAGGGAGAGAAGAGTGAGAGGGAAGAGGAAGCACTACTTGGGGAGCTTGTTCGGAGGTATATTGATTCATGGTGGGTGTGCGACGTGGATCTGGTGCGATGTGTTGATGGTGTCTAACATAAAGCAGAACCATTTTTGGGTTTTAATTAAAATCCCATATATTAGTTTTTTTGGTTTTTAATTCCATTAATTGATTTTTGGAGACTCCTTGAGTGTAAATCTAGGATTAATATGGTAAAAAGGTGTGTTCATTGCCATTTGGGTGGGGTCCATTTGGAAAGACCCACTTATATGATTTTTGGTCGAGCAAATAAATGAAATTTGTTCTTAATGGCTGGGAAAGATGATTATTTTGGACTACATGCTATGTAATTAGGAGTACATTCCATCGGGTGGTGAATTGGGGTGTGGTTGGGGGCACATCCAGAGACGCAATGATCGAAGAATATGGACTTATAAGGCACAAAACTAGTGTTGAGTTGTGGTACATTTCTAGTGGCCAAGTATTGTGCCTGGATATGCCTCATGTTAGGTTCCATGGAAATTTAAATGGCTAGAAACACCATTTGTGGGGTACATGTTTTGTACCAGACAAACACATCACATTCTATGTTGTTATACATGTTGAGTGATATGAAGTACATGAGAGGGTACCCAATGTTTGAAACAAACCATGTATGAGGAAAACACACTAGGTAATTTGTATATGAACATGCTCCGTTGCTAAGAAAGAACGTCCATGAAGAACATTTTAACGGTACATGTGGTGTACCTAAAGCACACAACATGAACATTTTATACCCTTGTTCATTTTTCCTATTTTCATCCTAGATTTATAATTATGCTTCTGTGTATTCTGTTTTGATAAATTTTATGCATAGATCCAAATGGTAGAATCGTTTAAGAATTAATAAGTTGTCAAGATAGTGTTTTGGAGTTGGTAATTTGAGTTTGAGTATTTCTTAGAGGTTTAGATTCAACATCCTCACACGGGTTGGGTTGTGAGTTGTGAGTTGTGAGTCTTAACTGAGGGTTGTGAGCTCAATGATTTCCCTAGACCGAGTGTTCCATGAATATCTATTTGATGTAGTTTGGATGGTTGATGTAATCCATGATTGTATAGTATCTCAAAGGTGATCATCATCTATCCCTATATATCGGTACCGATTTCTCGAGGCTGTAGATAATGAATCCTTAATGATAGGTTACCATCATGGGATAACGATTATCGTAGAGTGTTGTTGAGTTATTAATATGATTCTGATGGAATCTCATGAATTCTATTAGTGTATATTTCCTAATCAATTGATTAGTGTATTTCAAAGTCATATGTTGAGAATTCTCATGTGGCATTGTGTTTTTTTGGATTCCCCTATGGGTGAGGTACTAACTACGGATGAGTTGTTTTCCAGTAAGAACAAGTAAGGCGTTCATAGAAGGGATTTTTCAAGAGGTATTACTTATATTGAGGAGACCTTTTAATGTTTTGCATTTTGTATGTGTTCATGGAGACCATTGATAATTATTTAGTAGACATGCAATTCTATTGGATTCCCTTTATGTGTTTTGTTGATAAAAGATCAATTAGATGGAATTGGGGGGGGGGGGGTTGGGATGGTTCAAAAATAGATGTGTATAACTATTTTGGATGATATAGAGTTATTAATTTTATATTTTCTTATTATTGGTGTGGAATCAGTGCATGTTGAGGATATTTTGATGTATGTTTTCAATGAAAAAGGTTGTCGAAAAAAAAATCCCTAGGTGGATGTCACCATATGTTTTGACATATATGTATATTGGAGCCTCATGTTTTTATATCCTTAGGTTGGTCTATTAGATCCCATTATGGATATTTTTTTGATGAATCTAGGGGACTGAGAATGCCACCATTCTTTGTTAGTCAAGAGTTGGTTGGTGATGCTAATTCAGCTATTTGGATGGTGCGTTCAAGAGTTGGACCAACCCAGATTCAGTTATCCTTTTTTAGTAATGCTTGATACAGTTTTTTCAAAGGGCATTGGTTTGGGGAGGAGTCCCTTGGGATATCTGGGATCTTTATTAGGGCTTGAGTAGTTTATTTTGTTCTATCATATCTTTCATGGCTAGGTTTAAAAAATATTAGGGTTCTAATGGAGGATTTGAATGAGTCCACCCCCTCTTATAGTTAATGCGCACGGACTACAAGGTATATAAAGGGATGTTGTGGATTTAGTTGAACACATAGTACCTAGGATTATTACCAATATCTATTTTATGTATGGATCCCACTAGATAGGGATTCCATACTTCCAATGATATATAGACTATACGGTGATGTATTTTTCATTTCCATGTCAGATAATGATTAATTTTTTCAGAAATTCAAGAAATTAATGTTTCTCTAGAGTGTGTCATGGAGACCATTTCAGTGGTTTGGATCATTCCATTGAAGTATTAGATCCTAGTAGATGTGTGTTTTTGTGAGGATGAATATGGTTATACCATGAGGTCTGACAGTCAAACCTTTTCATTTATATGTCTTGGAGATCCTATGTATATCTTGATGATATTTGTGACGTCATGTCGCTAGGTGAGACACATACTATAAATAATTTAATGGGGAACAAAGTGGGGTAGAGTTACCTCACATGTAAATATATAACATTTTGTTGGATATTTAATTTCCATTTGTTTGACACCCTTTTAGAATATTTTTATTTTTATGAAATCTATTACCAATTTTCAACTAGGACAGATATATCACATGTTTATTCACTTGTTATGAATGTAGGTTACAAGTTCACCATTTTTGGTAGCCTACGTTGATTTATTTTATAGGCCCACATAGTCACCTCTGTGTGAGTAATTTTTTGATGTTTTAATTCATGTTGGAGAATATTTTTATGATAGATGGGGTCACGATATTGAGTGTCATTATCTTGTGGAGCCCCTCTCATAGAGTCTCAGGATCATGTGCATATAGCTCGAAAATCATGATGATCAGGTCTGTGGTTTTTGATGGTGTTGGTAGTAGATCCTAATTTATTTATTGTGATTTTTTTATTTTGTGTATTTGGTCAGTCTAGTGGGTGATTTTTTTAAAAAAAATTCATTCCATGATTATTTATGATTATATGCTGCATTACATTTATTATAAAATGAATTTGGTTTAGTAAATTATTTTTCATTCTTTGATATTTATCCATTTAGATGTTATGGTTTTTTTACTAATATGGAACTTTGGACTGAGGGTATAGTTACCCTAAAATGTATGTGCAACCCTCACTACTAGTAATTATCCATTGGCATACAGAGAGACATGATTGATGTATTTTGGTGTGCGATATTGGGTTGTGTGTTATAATGACCAGGTATAAATCATTAAAAAATGGTATCAAATGTGGGTAGTATTTTGATTTGGGGAGTTGGTAGAAAAATAGTCCATGGAATGGGGTTCATTTCTCAATTTTTATTTTTATGTTTTTGTGATTTCACATTTTGTTATGCACTTGAGATTATAGATTTATAGTTATCTTTATTGATGGATCTTGTACCATTGGGAATATTCCAATTCTCATGTATCACTCAATAGACATATGATTCACAAGAAATACACTCTTATATGATATTTTTACTAATGATGATGGTCTAGTTGTTTAAAGATTCTATAATAACCTATATGGTGTATTACATATGTCCCATTTTTTGAATTCTATACAAATAAACAACATTTATATATATATTATTCTGATGATCGGTCATGTGGATGTTGTGGTGAGAGGTTATAAAGTGATGAAGATGTAGCCCCTTTATAATGAGATGAGTGGATAACCTTGTCAGTTTTAATGGGATCTATGTACTCTATGGGTGGCTTGATGAGGGAAATGATTCTTGAGTTCTTCTTGGATGAGGCTCAAATTTCCCTGAGGTGGTAGTTGTCCTCAGGTCTCATTTCCGAGTTACATAGGAGGATATTTTTTCTTTTTTTGTGTTGTCTAATAGGTCTTGTGATGAGTCCCTTGTGCATTATATAATTGATGACTTGGGTATGTTTGATTGACCATTCTTAGAGGCGTAGTTTATGAATGAAATAAGTAGGTTGTGGAAAGGATTAAGTATTCATATTGTATGATAATTGGAAAATTAGATGTGCTCTCGGTCTCATCGATGGATGGAGAGGGACATTTTGGTCGGACCTCTAACCTTTCTAATTTTTGTAAAATTTTGGGTATCATTGTGGAATCATGTTTGGAAAATTGTGTCTTTAGATCAACACCAGAGTGGAGGGTGGTTGTGCGGTTGATCATTACATGAGGGAGAAAGCATGATTATGAAGTGGGGGTACTGAGGGTGATCCAATTTTTTAGAAATTAACTACATGGGGAGCATGGTTAGTGGTTTTATGTGAATTTTCCTAGAATAATTTGTATATGAACCATGTGAGTCTGAGTCCTATTGAAATTTCAAGAGTTTTTGAAGATCTAATTGTAGCTGGAGTTCACCATATGTTGTTGGAGGCTGTGAAACTCGTTTTAATCGTTTTTTATGAGTTTGGAGTTTATTATTCCTTGTGAGCTAAGAATGAGAATTTTTTGTTGAGGTTTTCATGTTGGAAGTCAGTTATTACTGGATTGGACTTGTATATCCACTAAATTAAATTATGGATGTAGCATGGGCCATATTTTTTGTTATCTTCGTAATAGAGGGATTATATTGGTAATCCTATTGTGGGGACCATCAGTTTGGTTGTGGTGGAATGTATCTCATGTTGGATGAGGGTCGTGGACACAATGAGACTGAGCATTGTATGGTAAAGATTACATCAACTTCACTATTTATTTTGATTGATAATTGCTACTAGTAACCATTGGGGAATATTGCGGTTGATAAGAGTCTATAGTGGGGAGTTTTTGATGCATCACCAGGTCACAGGATGTCAATGTCAAGATAAATTTGAACTTTTAGTTCACAAAATTTTTTCTGGGGAAAATGGTAAAATATCCTATAATATGTTCTGGGATAATTTTTTTATCCACACTATTGGTCCCAACAATTGGGTTTTTACCCAATGATAGGGTTTTTTTGGAAGCACAAGTTGTTTGATTTTGTTATAATATTTATTATTTAATTAATTAAATATTATTATATTCATGCATGTTCATTATAACATCCTATTATATAAAGCATTGGAATATGATTATTTTTATAAATATTTGATTAAAATGGGTAGCATTTCCTAGGTGAAGCATAATCCCATCGCAAGCACTAGGATTGGTCATGGGACATCGCCCCTTTTCAATTCTTTTTTAAATTTTTTCACCCATTTTTTATTTTTTATTTTTTCCTTTTCCCTATATATTTTCACAAATTACCATGTGGTTCCCCAATATTGGGTATTTATTTGATATATGGAGAGGGATAGAATGGAATATAGGTTATGGGGCACCATAAGGAGCATTTATTGAAGTAGATCACAGCTCGATGGGTGCTTGATGTTTATCTGGTATGATGCATTGGTAGTTTCGACACGTTCATAGGACCATTTGTATGTTTTGTCAGTAAAAAACCATATTATAATTTTTGTTTTTTAATTACATAAATTGGTTTATGTGGATCCCCATAAGGTTGATACCGGCTTAATCAAGAATAAACAAGGGTTTTGGGATGTTTAGGGGATTTTATGTTTGATAAAATCCATGTGCATGATGTGTTGTTCTGATAACACATTACATGTGTTCTTCATATTTGGGAAATCTGGGTTTTTTTGGACTACAATATGCATTCATGAAATTAAATTCCTTGTAGTTGTGATTAGGGGTGTGGTCGGGGGCTCGATTAGACATACTATGTCCGTTGAACATGTTCATGTAGTGTATATAGCCATTTCCATGGTGTGGAACATAGAAAAAGGATATTTATGATTCGTAGACAAAACATGTGTGTGGGTACCTAGATAGGTGCACATCTAGTCACCCTATGTGGGGGTGCACACCATGTACCAGTGGACCACGCGATGTGCTCAGAAATTCTATAGGCCAAGTGGGATATTATAAAATGGTAGGAACCCTTTGTATCATGATGAAACACCATTTAATTTTGATAAGTATATTATAAGTGTCCATGGAATCATGTATAGTGATAAACTTTGGGGGTACTAACCATGTACCTGAAGTACGTGCTATGTTCTTTTTCTCCCACAAATCATTTTCCCGATTTTCACCTTAGAGTCAGAATTGGACTTGTGATTATTCCATTCTGTGTTTTTTCATATTTAATCGAGATGGATGTGTCCTATTTTAATTTATATTCTATCTATATGGTGGTATGGAATTTAATATTTTAGTAGGATGATTTCTTCATTGTTTGGATACAGAATCATCATGTGGGTTGGGTTGTGAGTCAAAAGGATCATCTATGGGGTTTGATCTCGATGATTGTCCTAGATTGAGTGTTCCATAGACAACTATTTGAGGTGTTTTAACTGATCCCAGAAGGTTTGATAATATAGTGTCTCTAAGAAGATATTTTTCCCTAGATGTCTGGATTGGTACTTGAGGTCAGTGCTCATAGAGCCTTCGGGCTAGATTGATGTCGTAGGATGGAAGTTATAGATGGGTTTTGTTGAGTTATTAATATGAGTTTTAGGGACTCCAAAATATTAACTTCTAGGATAATTTCTGATCAATTGATTATTTTATGCCATATTTGGTTGTTGAGAATTTGTGAGTGGCTTGGTGATTCTTTGGATTCCTTTGTGGGTGAGGTAGTACCTATGGATGAATTGTTAATTGGGAAGGTTGAATGAGGTTTTCTTATACAATATTTTCTTTGAGTTTTTATCTAAGGATCCCATAATGGGTTTTTTGTTTTTTAGGTTGTAATAAGGAACATTGAGAATTACCCTGTATGAATGATTTTATTTTGGATGACATCTAGGAATATTGTTGAAAAATGATTTTTTGGAGGCCACCAAGGGTTTTTTGGGATTTTTCAACACTAGACAAGTCCCATGAAATTGGATGATCTATAGAAATGAATTAGATGATTTTATACTCTTGATATGGTATTATGGAAAATTGATAATCTTATGAAGGGTTTGTCCTAATAGATTGTGTGTTGTAGGGGAGTTCCTAGTTGGATGTTGCCTTATATTGTAACCCTGGGTCCTACTGGTTCCCTTTGTATGTTTAACCTTATATTGGGTTGGTGAGAGACCTTTTCAAAATCATTCTAGATGAATATATCTAGTGGACTATGAGATTCTATATTCTATGTTAGCATAGTTTTTTTTAGTACTTCTAGTTCACCAATTTTTATGGTGGGTTTGATAGATGGATAAAACTCTTTTTGGTTGAACATTGGCCATGTAATTTTAGGAATATTTTTCCAAAGAATTTTTTTTGTGAGGTGAACACTGGGATATATTGGATTGGTACTTGACTCAAGTTTTTTGTTTTATTATTTCCTTCAATTTTTGAATGTGGTTAGACGATCATAGAGGGATAATGAAAAATCGAAATGTGTGCACCCCCAATTTTTATTACATTCCTAGGATAGATAGATTATATATGGATATTATGGATTTTGTTCTAATATAGATACTGTGGACACTTAGAGCTCACAATTTTTTATATAGATCCCACATTGAGGTATATCTATTGGGTCCATTCTAATGAATCCCATAGGGTGACGTATCTTTTAGGTCTATGTTAGAGTCTGATTCATTCTACATGACTTTTAAGACCTGATAGTTTCTATAGAGGGTAATTTGTAGACCCATTACATAGTTCAAATCAATCCATTAGAGTCTTAGGGCCTAGTAGATACATTCTCTCTTGTTGATGCCTATGGTTATGCCCTAGGGTCTAAAATTTGTGTATTTTGATTTATATATCTTAAAGATCCTCTATAGATCTAGTGGACACACTTGATGTCATGTGGTTATGTCATCAAGAATCTTTAAATCCTATAATAGGGACTATATATTGTGTAGTCTTACCTCAAGTTTCAATATTGAAATTACAAAAGGGTATTTTCTTTATTTTTTGTTTATCCCCGTATTTAGGCCTTTTTTATTTTTATCCTAGCAATTAATAGTTTCATATAATATTGACATATCATGTTTTCATAAATATTTTATCATAGAATTTTATTGGTTCACCATTTAAGGGATCTTGGTGAGGTTTATTTATCCCCCCTTGTACCTACACCTCGAGGTGCACAGAAACCTGATGTCTAATTTAAGATAGAGAATAGGATGCACGATGGTGGGTGTTAAGGACTACTATAACATTAATGATATGATCTACTCATGTGGTGTCTTATGTTTAGGATAGTGAGGCTTGAGCATCATGGGGGCTAGTTATGTGGTTTTTCACGGTGTTGGAAGTAAAGCCTGATGTTTTTATTTTCATTTTGTTAAATTTTTAATTGTTTTCATCCCTTTGGGTGACTTTTTGTTGTATTATTTTCATGATTGGAGTCTGTATAGAATCAATATTCATTCCATTTAGTATATCATATTTTTGTTTTAGTTCTTTTTTCATGTGTACTTTGATGGTTATACTTTTGGATGTTTTGAATGTTTTCTATTATTATTTCAATCTAACCTAAGGTTATAACCTCCTAAAATTATCTATTAGATCCTCACTAATAGTCTAAAATCTCTAGTATGAATGGAGGAATTCATTAAGCCAGCTGTTGTGTTAGATCATGTGATGTGATACGATGAATCTATCAAGTTTGTTATATTTCACACTTATCCCCTACTAACTTATAAATTGTAATTTTCTTGATAAAACGTCAGAGTCAATTTCTAATAATAATAAAAGAAATATTTTATTATTATTTATTTCCACTTAAAATCGGGTCCCATTATTGTGAAATTATTTTAAATCCACTAATTTGTGGAATCTATTGTAAATTTAATAATTATTTATATTTTTAGATTTACCCTGTCTAATGAAGATTAAAAAACAATAATGATTCTAATTTAATAAAAACAAAGTCCTAATAAATACATGTGAGGGTCAAACACATTTTCCACATGGGATGGTAAAAAACCAATGATATAAACTACATATATTTTTTACATTATTTATCAACTCAACTAATGTATTTGTTTAATCATTTCATAAAATCAAAAAAGAATACAAATTTTTTTTCCATATTTGACAACTTTTTTTCAAAAAATAACTCTTATAGATGACAATTTAAACTATGAATAATGATGATTGAGAAATCTGGGAAGGGTAAAAAATTGAAATAATTAAAATATGATCACACATATAGGAAAACATGGCTATAAATTTTACATGGATGATATTTCAATATTGCTCAACATTATATTTATCTTTATCTTTTCTCTAAATCTCAAATCATAAGGTGAATAGTGCAGAGTCATTATCCAAACAACCTCATAACCTATGTAATAAGAAAGTAGTCTTCATGATAGATTGTCCTATGTTTATCCAGTCCAGTAATATCTTCTCATCATTTAGTAACTATATATATTTTTATATGATATTTCTAAGCATTTTCATGTTACTATTTTCAAAAAAATATTGATTCATAATGAAAGCCAAATTTATTATTTTTAGTTTCATTCATTCGATTAAATTCAATATCTATAGATATATTATACATAGACGACCTTGTAGGTGGTGTAGGGCCTATATGAAGTTCATTTTATTCATTCTCCTTCTCTAGGATCTAAAAATCTAGTGGGGATTATCAGTTTTCGTCATGTGAATTTTCAGAAAAAGAACCTGGACCAAAATAACAATACATGTTTGGAAGAAAACATTTCCTATATTTGTTTCTAGAAAATAAATGAAAACATTTATAATAATATATTCTCAAAAATTTAAATAAAATAATCATGGACAATTATAATGAGAATATATGAACTGGATAATAGTTTATTCCCCACCCTGATAGGAAATAAATTTTCATCATTTTTTTCCATATGATTCACATTAATGATAATTATCATTATCCCCACCACCGATGTAAAAAAAATTGATTAGGATTTAAATTTAAAGGGATGCTATAATTTCTATAAAATTCATCTTCAACATAATATACAATTTGATCCATATAATCCTAGACATATTTTTTTTACAATCATCACCCCTAGTGTCTATTAACAATCAAAAATTTACAATTTAAAATTCCAACTCATAAATATGAATTCTTCTATGATTATTTTTAATTTCCCATATGAATTTGAATAAATGATCATCCAATTTCCCATGATAGATAATCTCAATAATATATACACGATTTTTATTGGAAGGAACACCTCTAAATAACAATTTATCATCACTGAAATTTTCATAATTCCATGTTCTAATACCAATCATAATGTGATTTTGTGTTTATGGTTCTTGATCACGTTTCAATGTGAAAAAATTGAATCCATTAACATAATATGTAGTATATAATTTTTCATAATTAATGGTACTCATATCTATATAATTTATTTCAACTGAGATTTCATCACATGAATTCAGAATCTATAAGGAAGTTATTGTGAAAATCCTAATAAAAAAATAAAAAAACCATTATAAGGTATAAAAATACTTAAAAATCATGAAAACTATTAAATATTTGTTTGACACTATTATTTATCTAAATATAAGAACATGTATAAATTCTTATTTTTCACCACTCAATATATCTAAATTCCCTAGGAAAAGTATATAAAATGTTTATATTGTTCTAACTTATAATAATGTCACATATTACTAGTAATAATTCTTATTGTTGGAATAGATCTAAAACTGTACACATTTTTAAAATACGATGATGTTCGTGTAACATTACCTTTGGAGACAGTGTAATGTAATTAAAACCACTAACATGCTTTTTATTAAGATAAAATGAAATGATAGAAATTGAACTTCCAACAAGTTGATCATTAGAACTCCCAAAATGATTTAAATCATTCTCAATTGCATATAAAATCCTTGAAAAAAAATTTAATTCCTCTTACTCTTTGAAACCCATGGCTATTGTTCCATCAAGTTGATACTTATTATATAAAAAAACATTAGTTTCCCTATGTACCTAATAAAAAATTTAATCAAAATAAAACAAATCATAATCAAAATAAAAAAACATATAAAAGTTATATGTTTATTTATATAGAACTCAATGGGAATAATCCATCGATATTTGATAAGCATTAATAATTTAACTTCATCAATCTAATATATGATTGAATGAACCATATTAATAAAAAAGGTATAAATAAGATTTTGATAAAACATAATTGCATAAAAAATCATCTATGATGTATATGGATTTCATTTAAATTTATCCCCTTATTATATATTTTCACAAATAAAGAATATACATAAATTAAACATGAAATCACATGATTTTGAAGTGTCCTTTTCATTTAAAAATATTGTTTTTTTCCATCAAAATATTTGAGTAATGATGTTTTTGTTCTGAAATATTTCATTAACGTACATATATGTGTCTACATATGTCACCTGAATATACATACGGGATTGTTACATTCTGTAATACATTTAGAAAAATATCATTAATTGAAATTGATAAGTTAAACATGGATGGTCGATTTAATTTATCTTCATAAAGGCAAGATTGTGCCTATTTATCATTTCATGTAAGTCCCTTTGAGCATTTAAGGGATTTTTTGATTTCCCAACATTATTCATCAAGGTAAATATAACATTATGACTCGTAATATTATAAATATTCTTGATAGACATATTTTTGCATAATAAATTATTCACCTATTACATATGTTAAAAAATACACTATTTTTTACATTCATTGTGTTTTATGATGAATATTATTATATCTCTATGATATTTTAGACACTGTATTAACATATGGTTCTTTTCAAAATATAGTATTAACATACATTTATGAATATCTATTTTTTGACCTTTTAATTAAATAGGTGAATTTATACATTCTGTTATTCCATCAAATCGCTTTTAGGATCACGTGAATCTATGTTCAAGGTTCAAAATTTATTTATGACTCCTGAAACATGAATTTATACTACGATTACATCATAAGGGTTTTTATTAAAAATTCGACGATGGAGTTACATCTTGATAAGGTACCATACCTATGAAAAACACTAATATCCCACAATAATGTTGGACACATATTAAACACATCATTTATAAATTAATCAATTTGTTTAACAGAAGTATCTCATAAAAAATTAAATGACTTTTTTAATTTCTAAATATTTATATTGACATAATTTACCAGAGTTCATTAACCTTGAATTATTATCAAAATAAATAATGATATTTTTTTCATACAAATCCATGGGTAAACTATATAGTAAATGATTACAATGACTTGAATTTTATAACTTATAATAGAATAATAAAATGCATTAAATAAATAATAAGATAATCCTAGGAATATATATTTATGGTCTATAAAAAATTTAGGATGATTCTTACAAAAGTTATTTAATGATTTATAGTTTTGTGGGTGTCTTATAAAACCGTCATTATTATTTAAAAATGTATGAAATTGTATCTGTATGGTTTATTTATTGAAATAAACCTTCAATTCTATTTTGACATCAAAGGAAAATATCTCAAAACCATTACGTCTAATTTTTCTATGTTTTAACTGTTATACTTTCCATTAAACCTTTGTTTCCATTTATACTTACTACACATCTTAACATGTTTCTCTATTTTCATTAACACCAAAATATATCATACAATGATTGGGATAAATATTAATTTTTGTATAATTATATTTTATTTTTGAAAACATTTTCATGGATTCATAACAACAGTTGGTAATTTTAGCATTATCATAAGCATATGAAAACAATAATTGTATTATAGACATTATTTAATCACTTATTTCATACCAACATTTTATATGGTATAATTTAACCATGAATTAAATCATGGATTATTTTTTACAGAATTTATATTAACATTATTTTCCACCCTTCATTATTTCTAAATAGTCTTCAGATTTATTAGGAATTTGTGTATAACATCATATTCCATTAAATCCATATGAAATTAATAATTGGGAAAGGTGTAAATTCATCATTAACCATATAGAACATTGTGTTGATATCAATTCTAATATCGTTGGTATAATATTATGTTGAAGTTCTTTCAATTATATTTTTTAGAGAACTTGTCTCACCATGCATAATCTAAATAGTATAACCAATTTGAAAAATATTTCATATCAATATATAGTAGAAAAATTCTTTAGTTTATCATTTTTAAACTCTCATTTAATCCATGAAGAAATTATTTTATCCCAACTGATTTATCCAAAAAATGAGAAGTATAAAAAATTTTGTAGTCTTTCTCTATACTCAAAAGTGTTGTAGGGATTATAAATCATTGACTTTTCCATTTTTAATGAATTAATAACAAGTAAAAAATAATTATGTATAAAAGTCAATTATTCATTTTAATATAAATATATAAATTGTAAAAAAACTAATTATTGAAAAAATACCATCAAATATTTTTTATAAAAATAATTTAGTAAAATAAATAAATGGATTCACCAAATGCCTAAAATGTACTAGTGAACTAAAATATGTCAAAATGAATAATAATTCAATTGTAAAACAAAATAGATATATTTCATATATAATAACAACATTATTTTTCTAGAAATAATTTTTTTCAAAATAACTATCTTAAAGATAAATTTATAAATTTAATCATCATTCACTAGCACAAAACAAATTATTTAATAAAACTTATTTGTAGTTAAATTATTTGATCAAAATATCCATTAGACTGACCAGGTTTTAGTTATCATTCAGTATGAAATGATTTAGACCCAACACAAATAAAGAAATAAAAAGGACTAGAACAATGAGTATATGAAATTCAAAATATATAACTGAATTACTAGAGAATATTTGGACTAGAAATTGAAAATAACATAATGAACGTACAATTTTAAACCAATGAATATCACTATTGTTAGGGAGGTGATTCACGAGGATGAATTCAGTGGTCTGAGGGATGTGATTTTGTTGATCTACGTGAGATATTATTTGTAAGGGGAGATATGTGATACATAGTGATGTGATGATGATAGTAGAACTATTTTATTGACCAAAAATGTGGGGGTAGTATCAAAGTGATTAGAGGTAGGTGATAGTTGAGTGAGTCGAGGCAGCTAAAATGTGAGGGTGGCATTTCAGTGAGTAGGGAAAGGTGGAGTCTGAGTGAGGAAGGGCAGGTGATGCGTGAGGGTTATCAAACATTGTGGGAGGGAATTGGAGTTTTGTTCATAGAGAATTTGTTTTCAGGCCTAATAATTGATGAGTTTCTTGAAATAGAAAATCAGGCTACAACCTATTAAAATGTGAAAAAAATCTGGAATGAACCATTTTAATAAATATTAATATTTAAATTAATATATATATACATATATATTTGTTTATATATTATTAAATATAAATATATATATATATATATATATATATATATATATATTTATGTGTGTTTATATATCTTTCATTATATATATATTTATGTATATATATATTTGCATATTTATAAATACACATAAATATATGTAGATAATTATATATTTATGTGTGTATATATATATCCCCTGTAGATATCGGGGTTGGTTTGGAGGGTGCGGTTTGGAGAAATGGTCACGGGGTCAAGTCCCAATATCAGTTTTATTCCTTATATTTTATCATAATCAATATATATACATATATATATATATATAGACCAATTGTTTTTGGTTGTGTGGTTTCTATTTGCGGTGGGGGTGTGTGGCAGGTCATGGTGTCAAGCCCCTACTCTAATAACTAAAACAAATATATATATATATATATATATATATATATATATCATTATATATATATAACATATTAACCAAAAAATATAAATTTTTATATATATATATAAATATAATGATATATAAATATATGTTAATGTAATTGTATATAAATATAAATTTATACATATACATCTATATACATATATATAATTATTAGTTTTTTATTATTTATGTATATTAATATAATTTACCATATTTTAAAATAATCAATAAAATATAACTAATATAGACATGTTTTTTAAAAAACATTGATAAAATAGCTTACTTTTCTTAAAAACCTACCTAAAATAATCATGTTTTCATAAAAACATGGCCTACAAATATCACTAATAAAAGGTTTCTAGAAAAAAATAAGGCTAATTTTACCACCATTAAACATGTGTATATAAAAACATAACTAAATTATCCGGGTCTAAAAATGTTCAAAAAATGTCTATAAATTAACAAAAAAATTTAAATAGATAGTTAAAAAAACTATTAATTACATTTTTATAGTGAATGTCCCCTTATAGGCTGATTCCTTCTATGTTGAGAGAGCTTCAAATTCAGATTAATGATCTTCTATAGTGAGGTTTTATTTATTTTATTATGTGTCATTTGGGTGCTCTAATTTTGTATATAAAGTGGATGACAGATCTATGGATGTGTATTGAGTATCAATGCCTGAATTAAGGGGTTATAAAGAACCACTAGCATCTCCCATGTATTTTTTATAAATTCTATTTGTTTAAGGGAGAAAGATATTTCTTAAATATATCTTTACAATCAGGATATCACCAATTATGGGTGATAGATGATGATACTCTGATGACTGCTTTCAGATATCGTTAGGGGAATAAGAAATTCATTTTGGTGTTTATAAGTTGGATGGACACACTAGTTGTTTTCACAAAATTATTGAATAATATGATCAATTAAATTTTCGAAATTATCTTCATGGTGTTTAGTGATGATATCCTTTTCTGATTTTAATTAGAGGAGTAGTATACAATGTATCTGTGATCTGTGTTGGTGGGTTTTTGGTTAAACCAGCTATTTTAGAATCTATAAAAGTTTGAGTTTGGGACCGATAGGTCCATTTCATATGGTATGTTGTTTGTCAACAAGTATTTTTCATATATTTTTTTAATATTGAGAAATTATAATCTTAGGTCACTCCAATAATGTTGTCGATGTGCATAGATTAATTTTTCATATAGGATATTATAAACGATTTGTACCTAAATTATCATGGATTATTACTCCTATGAAATCTTTGACCACATAAAATATGGTTTTCAAATTGATTAACTATGCATGCCAACTTTTTAGTATTTTAATGATAACATTTTTTTGATCTAGATCTTTTTAAGGAGAGTATTTTATTTGAGGTTAATTGTGATATTACATGCCCAGGGTTGGTTGTGTTAAGTTGTAGCAGAGAGAGATTTTATTTTATGGGTCTCAATAGTTATGTCATCATGAATGAAACTATTTCACCCATCATCTTGAGCATATTATAGTTGTGTTTTATGTGAATATATGGTATCAATATCTCATTGGTGATCATTTTGTGGTCATCACAGATCACAAGATCCTAAAGTATGTCTTATCTTAGAATTATTTGAATTTATTCAAATAAAATCCGATGTAATTTTTAAAGTAATATTAGTTATAGATATTCTACAACTCATGAAAGGGGAATATTGTGGAAAATTCTTTCAGCGGAAATTTATACAATGTTGTTGTGTGTTAGATTGGTGAAGTATCGATGGTGATGGAGGATCTATGTTTGATCCACCTTTACATGTGGGGTAGTTGATTATAGAGGGTATCTTCATTAGATAATGTTGTATTAAACTTTGGTGTAGAGGCTAGAGGAGTCCAATATCTTGGATTACGAGGTCCCAATTTAGTGAGATCCAATTTTTAATGGTTAGATCATGAGGGATAGTATCAGGATAACCAATATCAAGGGTTGTTTTAGGGGATTCTCTCCATTCTATTTACGGTGCATTATGTGGTTCTTTATGAGTCTATAGTCTTCAGTTGGTGACATATATTTGTGTGGATAAGATATATTATTTCATTTGAATTTCGTTTAGGTGATATTGAATGAAATTATAACCTGTAGAATTTTTATTTTGATGATTAGTTTTCCAAAGGGTGAATGTTGAGATCTATATTCCAATTTAGTTTCTTCAAAATCTCAATATTCACTAGTGTGAGTGGCAGGGAATCTTGATGGGATTTATCACTGTATTTCTATATGATTAGGAAGGTGTGATGAAATATTAGTGAACATGGAAAACATGAAAAAAATTAACATACAGTTCAGTGATATATTTTTTAATATGGGTAGAGTATTTATCATGGCTATAGAAGGAGGATGTGGTGAGGTTTCATGGTGTTTGAGAGATTATTAACTCTGATTGTATTCCCCATTTCACCTATATGGTCTTGATAGGTATCTTATGAGATTTTTTTTATTTATGTATTAGAACAACTTTTCATCTATATATGGATTGTTAAAAAGAGTTCATTATCAAGATATTATATAAAATTTTAAAGAAATTGTTTCATGATTTTAGTGACTTGTGGTCAAGGAAGATTCACATGGTGGAATTTTCATACAAATTTGTTATCACTACAATACTATTATGAATTTTTTTGTGGAATTTTAAGGTGATGTTATCAATCTCTATTCTGTTGGACTGAGATTAGATGGTCAAAAATTCATAGACTAAAATTGTGACAAACAGCGAATGCTTTATTATAGGTGATCCAAAAAAAATAAAAATAGGGAAATATCATTATATATACAATACTAACCATGGGAGGTGTCCACAAGAGTTTTAAATTAGATATCATATGTTCTTTATGATATATCCTCATCATGGGTATTAATGGTTTATTCATAGGAGGAATATTTCTCCCTAATTTATTAAACCATCAAGGTGATTTTCGGTATAAGAAATTTTTTGCATAATGGTTGACACATACCTCATAGATGAGTCAGACAAACGATTATTTCATGTGTCACATCTCTACCAGTACCATCAAGACAACTCACATGTCATTAATTATGGATATGAATTTTAAATATTTTGAGGGATTCTAGGAGTGTCCTATTGAGTCCCAGGATCATCAGGAGAGGGTTTTTTGGGAGAATTTTATTCCTTCGGTTCATTCCATTTGGTGGAATAATTGTTTGAAGGAGATCACAGGGTAGTGGGATTAAAAAATTCACACTCAATATTGTAGGTTTTTTAGGCTTTAATCTTATTTTTTTTGAGATTATTTGTTTGGAGTTGTTGATATATGATATGAACAATGTTATGTGTTTTTTTAACAACATTCCTATTATGTGTAGGTTTTGTTTCTGATATATATAGATTCATGGGAGATATCTCATGGAATGTTTCTTTATATCCATTTCATTCAATTTTTTTTAAATTCTGGAGGATGATAATTATTTAAACGGTATTGGATATAAGGGACCAGTTTTTCCAATGAACATCCATTGATGTTTGGGGTGTTTGGAGGTGTCTAGGCGAAAGATGAAATTTTAGAGGTGGTTTTGATATGAAATTTTTGGTGAACAAAAATAATAAGGCATGAGTATATGCATTTCTCTATAGGGGTTGGTTTTATATTTTATCTACACACCATTCATTGAATGATCCTAGGGATGAATGTTTAGGTAGATATTTTGATTTAAGAACCCCTATGGGGTATCATTGGATTACTTTATGGAACATATGGGATCAAAATTTGGTGGCCCCATTTTTTTAATGGAGGATACGATGTAGTAATTGGTTGTGGCATAATGTGTATTGGATATGGAAGTTGAGGCCTAGTTGTGGTACTTGTGGCATGGAGTCGTAGGGCATTGGTTCCCCATATCATTGTAAATTTGGGGGTGAATATGGTTTAGCACATGTGTTGTGTTGGATCCCTACCCCTTGTTTCTGGGATCGTATTGATATGGGGAATATATATATTTTTAATCTCATAGAGATGTTACTCTAGGTTACACTATAATGTGACCCTATTTAGTGTGTCATAGTTTTGGTGAAAACCCAATTTATTATTATATAGTCAAGAGTAATTTACTATGGTCTTTTAAAAAAATAACTTATATAAATTTGGGATAAATAATGGAATTTAATTATTTAATTTATTTCCCTATAAACCCTAGGAAACTCAATAGACTATTTTTGATACTCTAAGACTCCATTTCTATGATTTATCCCCCAACTCATAGATATTTTTTTGGAGACATGATGTGAGTTTTTCCTCTTCTTTATTTGTTATCTTCACTATTGTTCTCCCTATAAAATTGAAAATTGATGTATGATTCCTTATGGGGTATGCTATTTGGAATAATTGGTTTTATATAGGAGAGGTGATTGGATATTTCTAATTATTATTTAATATTTATTTGAATAATATTCAACACTAATGTTGAGGTTAGATATTTATTACTTACCATTTTTATATATAGGGGTGAGATTATCATGATTTATTTAAAATTTGTAAAGGTGTAATTAACGTTGATGATGATGATAACCATTATTAAGATGTAATTAGATGGATTTTAAAGTTTCAAGTGGTAATGTTATGTTTATTATGTCTCTTATTATTTTTTATATTGTGTGTTATTTAATTGCTATGATATTTTATGTTGTTTACCATGATTGTTATGCTAGAAATTTAATAGAAACAAAAATCATGAAAATATTAAATTAATAATGATTGAATTATTTTTATTTGCTTATTTTTATTATCTTAAAACTGTTGAATGTGAACGTATTTTTGAAACATGATTATGTTTTATTTATAACTGTTGATAGATTTTTTAAGGGATTCTTTTTACTAAAGCCTATTCACAATGTTCCAGTAAATTCTAGATGGTAAATAATGGATTTTCACTAAATATTAATTTTTGGGGAGGAGCGAGATTTTACTTGTTTGTTAGAGGAATGTATGCATTAGAGGTATGACCTTTGTTGGCCCATGAATTTTTACAATGAAAATAGAAGTGTTTCCATGTGTATATATTATAGGATGGTATAGCCTTACATTGATTATATGTGTGGGGTTGGAATTTTTGTGGTAGATACACAATTTTATAGTTTGGATTTCTTGTTTCTCGTTCATTGAGTTGATGATAATATTTTAATTGGATGCACATGTTTAGAGACGACCATTCCAATAACTAGAATGTTTTCAAAGGATTTTGATTACTTTTTTAATATAGGATATGTTATGGGATTTACTATATTTGATGTTTTTTTAATCTATGGTTATCATATAGTAGTTTTTTGTGCTCCCCAACTACATATTACAGTAGGATGATGTACCATGATTGAATCTTATTTATGGTAGAATTGGATGATTCATAGTGTACTAGGATTAATGAATACTAATGAAACTCTAATGAACTAATGATATGAGGTTTTTAATGGTGGTGATGATATATATCAAATAATGTAAACCATTGGATGGCTGGGATGAAAGTTCTAATTGCATGGGATGGTAATCTAGTAATTATAATATGAATTATGAAGGAATGATTGATTATAATGAAATATAATGATTGAACTGAAATTTATAATTTGGATATAAATAATGAAGTGGAATTTTTTTAATTTACTAATTAGATGTGATAAATGATGCTGAATTTTAGTTCTGAAATACATATGTTTAATATAGATACTTGGGCATTAACAGTGGTAGCTGGGTACCATGTGAGATAAAAGTTATTGTTCATACTAAGGTTAGGTAGTTTTTGATATTGTGGTTATGTGTGATATATATTATTATTATTATTACTATTTTGATCACTCTACCACCTAACTATGTATGGAAGACAACACCCAAATTTTTTGGGCGGTGTTTTCCACAACATCCTGGTTGTTAAGGGAATTGATATTGGGCTTAACCCTCTACATCACTCTCCCTTTAGCTATAGCATAATGCTTATGTGTATCAGGGCTATAATATATTAAGTTGTAGGGTACATATCTAAATGGGATGTAATGGCACACAGTTTTTCTATTCTTGTTTGTATGGAAAATACCAACTAAAGGATACAACCAAAAATCGACTCTAGTTGTGGTGAATTTGATTTCCCATGGGTGTACAAGAATGGATTGTAGTGTCTTGAAGTATATTTCATGATTCATAGGTTTTATCTATATCAATCGACATGTTAATTTATGTGATATCCTCAATACATCTAATGAAAATGGACTTTTTTCTGTCATTAGGCTGATATTTTACATTCTATCCATCCACAAATTTTAGATCATTACTTTTCACCTTAATAATTTTTACTAATAACTTCAAAAATAGCCTTTCATGTATTTTTTAACCCTATGTTTTCTACTTTATAATATTTCATAAATTATATTGTTGATAATATATTTTCCCATGACATTACTAGAATTATATAGTGGGGAAGAGATTATCTACAAAATAAATTAAAATATTAATTTGTATTATGTAAATATTGAAGTTAACAGATAGTATTTTGAGGAATCATATGTTATATAAATTACCAATCATTGAAATTTTAACAGTTCATTGAACTCATTTTATTTTCAATAAATTTTTGAGGCATTATGCCCCACTATCGAGTGTCCAAATACCCTAATTATGGTGCCCTATTATATACTAGACACTATATATACTAAGACCACCATGAATTGATTTTAATGTACCATTTCAAGGTCCATCCCCAATGAAATATTTAGTTGGGAATTCAGTTTTTTAGTCAATTGTAGAATAATTGGCCAAATTATGATTATAAAATCTGTGAATAAAATACTTATACCCCATGTGATTACATTATTAATGGTTCACCCTTGTACACCTCTTTACTAATATTTTATTTTATAAATCCTAATTTATGTATTTTTATCTATGAACCAGTTATCAACCAATTTGTTTAAAAAAATTAATTTATGGAATATTGAATAACCCAAATCCAATATTTTTGATGATGCTAAGGTAGGAAATATTTTCATATATGGGTTCATTATAAATGTACCAGATTCTTGCACGGCTTCTGCCACAAGAATATGTACAATATTTTTCATAAATAATATGTTCAATTTTTTTGTGGTATAGATCATAAATTTTTTAATTGATAACCATTATAATATAATACATGTAATGTTAGTCATCTGGCTAGACAACAACTATTTTTGAAAATGAAATAATATTTAAGATAACTTATTAAAAGTATTGTCTTGAAACCATCTAAAAAATATTTATAATGAGTATATAATATCCAGTATTCATCCCGTGATGGATTTAAATTTTTAGGAATTTAATTGTGAGTTTTAAAATTTGGCACAATGTCCATACTATTATGTAAAACATAAAGCTGAAAATTCTCCCACTCTATAATTGTAATTGTTACAACATCTATTCTATAAATTCATTCACCCAAAAGGAACCCACCATGTTGATATTTTGGCATACCAATGATATAAAAATAATATAATTAGTTTTTATATAATTCAGTTGATTCTAAAAAATATATTTCAATATATAGTACAACCCTATGGATATCAGTACCTATTTAAATACCTTTTCAAAATATTCATATAAAATTCAATTGGGTGAAACAATATGTATTCTAAAGAACTAAATTTTTATGTCTCTCGAAACATTTGATCCAACAGGTGAACCCTTAAAGTGGAAAGAATATCTCAAATTCAATTAATATTGAACTAATTTAATTTTATATTGTTAGAAACATTATCATGTATATAGATTTATTTCATATATCATTTAAAAAGAATCAGATCCATGTTGTTGTGCATTAAAAAAAATTTAAGCCGAATTCAATATAATTCCATGGACATTAAATCATACAACAATAAATGAGTTTTGTGTGGATTGAGACACATTAACATAAAATATTTCATTTAAATAATATTATTGAAGTTTCATGAATATCACTTTAGAACATTTACACAATTTCAGAATTGAATAATTATAATATATTAGGGTATGAATTTTCCCAAGACCTTCCTCCATTCATCGAGGTGTTGGGAGGTGTTTAGAAGAAATTTGGAAGGGTGGATACACTTTTGAGCTAAAATATAAATTGGAGATCCATTCTATAATGCATGGACTTTGTCTATACATTAATGGTTGGGTTTTGCGGTGTATTAAATGTCCTTTTAGTGTGGGGTCCTTTAGAGGGAGGATTTCATGGTTCTATTAATTTTTAGACACGTAAAACATATAACAGTATTACATTATGAAGCATATGGTTTCATATATTAGAGTCCTTGTTAATTTGTGGGTTGATACTAAATTTTACTTAGATTTTGTATAATGTGACCAAGAGATATAACATTTAGTGTAGTTGTGTTCTATACTATTTAAAGTCCTAGGGGATTGAGTTTTCTTCTCGTTGTTAATTTTGGGGTGGATATGGCATAGTGCATGTGCTATTATATATCCCCACCATGAGATTCTTGGATAAAAAGTATATATAGAATAGATTGCACTTTGGATCATAGTGGCTGGTTTGACAAGGTTCCACAATGAAGTAACTATCATTATTTCAGTGTAATTTGGTTGAAATACCATCCAATTATTTCATGGTCAAGGGGATCTTCTTATGGTCTATTGATAATATAACCTATTGAAATTCAGAATATCTATTAGAATATCCTTAATTACACTATTATCCTTTGAACACTTGGGATCCAAAGGGACGCTCCTAGACACATTTCCCCTAATTACAAGGATGTATCCCCTAAATCCTAGAAATTGATATATTGGTGATCTGATGTGAGTTTCTCATTTTCCCTTTGGTTTTTCTCTCTTTCAATATCGATCTCCTTACCATGGTTATTCATCTCTTTAGTTTTCATGTGTTTCCGTCTACTGATTAAGAGGTGTTTCCTTTGCGATAATGATATTAGGAATTATTGGTTTTCTATAGGAGAGGTGGTTAGAGGTTATTGTTTATTATATTATTTCTAGGAGAATTTTGAATTCCCTAATCTAGGTTGGTGATTTGTGACATCTCCATTTTATTTGAAAGTGTGTGATTTTCATTCATTATATAATTTGGGTAATATTGGTATTAAGACTGACGATAATAATAATTGGATTTAATAGGGGATATAAAGGGATTTGTGATTGCATTCAATGATTCTATGTTGATGATACATCTGGTTATTTTCTAGATAGTTTGATATCTCATTTTTGTGTTTTTTATTATTTTTTAGAATGATTGATATTTAAGAAATTATATGAAAAATTTAAATCTAATAAGGATAAAATGAATAATGAATGTGGAACAAGAATTTGATTATATTTCTCCCCTGTAAACTACTGTATATGAAATTATAGTTAAAGTATGATTGTGATTGTTTTATAGATATTGATAGATGTTTTTAATATTATAATTTTTAGTAACACCTATGCATGATGAATCAGTTAATTAACTTCTGTAATGAAAATGGGGTTTGCTGAATAACTATATTTGGGGTTTAGTGAGATCATCCTTATTTGTCAAAGCCTTTTAGGACTTAGAGTTATGTTCTTGGTCTACCCATATTTTTTTAATAAAATATCTTTATTTCCTTGTTTATTTGATCTAGTATAGTTGGTCAATCATATTATTTGATGTGTATGGTTGTTATGGTTGGGGATGACAAAACAAGTTGAGATTTAGGCTTCTTTGTTGCATATTAACAGATATGAGATTTATGTTAGAATTATATGTCACCATAAAATAACAGTGGGTTGTTTATTGTTAGTTGGTATAGGTTGAGCTATGGGCTTTCCCATATCTATTGATCTTTTTTGAATGATAGTTGTGGGATGGATGTTTTTTTGATCCCAAACTACATTCTAAAATTAGTTTATATACTATGAGTACATATTCTTATTTGTTTTTTGGTATGAGTCCTATAGTTCTTGGATTATTGAATAGTAATGAAATAATAATAAAATCATGGGTTGGGAGTTATAGCTTTATGTAATTATATATGTCTAATAAATTAATCATTGGATGTTTTTTGTGAATTCTCTAAAAGAATGGGATGATAATAATGAAATTCGAATAGAAATTTTGAAAGCATTTGGTTTTGTAATAAAATGAAATAATTATACCATAACATGTATTGGAGGTTTAATTAATGAATAGTAATGTTTTATTTAATAAGTAATGATGGTTAATGATGTTGAAGTTTTATACTTATATGAATATGTGATATAATAATTTCTAGGACAAATTTGTTGTAAATGGGTGTCATATAAAATGATACTTATAGATGAGAATAAAGTTAGGTCGTTTCCAAACATGTGGTTGAATTTGATATAATCATATTTTTTTTGATTTCATATGCTCCACCATGTGAGTAAATAGGGAAACCCACACATAAATGTATCTAGAGTGTTCTCCATGATATACATATTGGTAAGGAAACTAATGCATGCATTCATCCTTCCCCTACTTCTTTATTTGGTTATTGCTAAATGTGCAGGTTTATGTAGATTGTGATAACTTATGTTGTAGGGAACATGTCTACATGGAATGTGATGTCTCATGGTTTTACAATAAATTAATGTGTGGGTTGTGGTGTCCTTATGTTATATAACAAACCCTTATATGGTTGTAGTAAATGTAGTTTTTTATCAACATACATGGATGAGCTATCATGGATTGAGGTATAATAAATGATATAAAAATTTTAATTGCATATAGACATACTTCTCCGATATGGAAGGGATTACATCACAAGATGTTTATCATTGGGGAGTGATAGAGATAAACCAGTAGGGTGGTGGAAGTGGGATACCATTGATGTATATATTCATTGATATTAAATTTCATAATATTTTTCATTATTTTGATTTTGAGCCACTATGGGAATATGATAGAGTTTTAATGAATTTAGTAATGAGTTGGTTTCATTTTTTATTCACTGGGATTTAATATAATTCTTTCAAATTTTCCATGAGTGGTCATGGGGAGGATCCTATATATATATATATATTCCATGACCTTTTTCATTGTTATACATTGACATATATTAAGTAATATTTTCAATGGCAGGTGCTGAGATAACGTGAGATTTCATGGACTGATTAGTCGATAATTGTGATTATATAAAATAAAAAATATATTAATATCACTCACATGTTGTTTTTCATATATAATGTATTATCACCTAAGGAGAGAAATAGATATGAAATATGAACCCACAAATGATTCTGGAATGTTTGGTTTACCCTAGGTATGCCATAACATTTGTGGACACAGGATGTTCAGTTGGGACAGATGTTGCAGGCATGTTTGGCGAATTATAAAATTATTATAATTTAATAATTTAATAAAAATATCCTCACCATCCAACTAAAAATATGTGATTATGATGATTTGAAAGGGTGAGCCATATAACCCTTTGAATATCCGAGAGCATCAAGAGAGTGTTTTTTATTGACATATTTCCATCGATCAAAAAACTACGATCGGTTTGTGTTGGATCAATAGGTAGCTAATTTTGTTGGTTATCTTCCTCACTAGTCAATGTATTCGTTTCCAATTATCAATCCCTAATCTTCGTAGTTCCCCTCAATTTTAGATTTCTAATATTTAATTCTAATAGTGATGAAGGATATTATTATTAGATTTTGATCTATATTTATCCACCCTACACAAAATATTATTTAATTTTTTATATATGTCATTCAAGATATTCTTTTCTATTAAATTCTGATATTCCTGATTTATGATCATTATCATAGAATGCAGGGCTAACAAAAATTTCATCTTGAACCTATTCTATTCCCCAACCTATTTTGTTCATTATTCATCAATGGCCCCTAGGTGCACAGTTCGACATTGTCAGGGTGGTTTTGAGTGCGATAAAACTCATATACTCATAATTGGCTGGAAAATGAAAACTTGGACAATGATTTCACAATGGATCATGACAGGTTTTCAGATATGGTTGAGGCCTCCATGGATCTCTGATCTAGATATGTGATGAAAGGTGATGAGAGATGCTTCTAGTGGCACTACAGGAATCATGCATGTAGTCCAATTATGATTTCCCACCACTACAGGCCTAGACAATGAAGGTTGAGGATATTACCATTGATTCTAGTAGATTTAGAGGGGTCAACTGGAAAAATTAAAGTTTGATTAGATGGATCTAGAGAACCACATAGAGAACATTAGTTTCAATGCAAAATGAAACTACACAGTTCTAGGTCCAAGAAATCATTTTTTGTAGCCTCACATAGCTATGATTGTTATGATTTTTTAGAAGATAAGGATTAAATTCCATGTGGTTGTGGACAAATGTTGTGTGACCCTCCCTGGGTGGAAAAGCCATGTTATAGCTAGCACATAACCTGGAACCTAGGTGGGAGGACATGTCATTTACTCTAGGAGTACATGACCATGGGATGATACAAATTCACGGCTAGGTACATGGACTAGAACATAGGAAAACCCCAATAAATTCAGTCATGACCAAGAGGAAATGTGACAACCATAGGTGGTGGAGGCATGTTGTGTAGAACCGTACATGCCGTGAATGATTACATGGTTTCGAAGACATATTCAAAGTAGAACATGTATATGTAATGAGCCGGGACCACAAAATGTATCGCCCCCATATATTCCTTATAGATCTATCTATAACTTCATCCTCTTGAACCACATTTATTTAGATTCATATTTCATAATAAGAGTATCATATCCTATGATTTTTTCCATATAGAACACAATAATAGACATAATATTGGATTTTTAGATAGGTTATGTAATGTTTTGTGGGTGATGCTTATTTAGGATATCCTTATGGATGTTAGTGAATAAGAGGGAACATACAAGAGGGAGGATGGTGTTGGAAACCCTGTATTCACACCAGGGTGTGAGTCTCCAATACCCCTTCCACTAGTTGAGTAGAACTTCCTTGATGTACTATGGTGTGTCTCCTATACAAACTGAGTTCCACTCATGACATACTAGGGTGGGGGACCGCTACCGATTGAGTTGAACCCCCCGTACGTAATAGGGTGCAACTTTTCTACCTACAGAGTGAGACCCTCTAACATACTATGGTAAGGGTCTTCTATCAATATCTACTATGTGGTATCCCCATGAAAAACTAGGGAGACTTCCTCCATCGTGCTATTGAGTTGAAACCCATGTTGTACATGGGCGTGGGTCCTCTATCTACTATGTGGTTTCCCCCTAATTACTAGGGGGTGGGTACTCTTTTTGTTGGATATGGTGCCTCCTTATTATTGGAAATTGTGGTGAGGTGCTTGTATCCTTCATAGCATCCACATAATGACATCCAAGATGATAAGAATCAATGTTAGACCATTGGATCTTAAATCATACTCATCATCCTAGGATAGTCTATGAGACCGATATATCAATTATCTATAATAATATTTTCATTTCAGGAATATATATATTCTATTGGTTTTTGATTCAATACTAATTGGGTTATGATGACAAATATTATAGTATCAATGTACTTCCCCTTTTGTGGGTTTTTATATGTCCTAATAGGTATGAATATAACCACCCCCAAATGGGATTTTACCTCATGTGTCTGATCTGATATAGATGATTGGATAGTTCGATGGTGAAATTACTATATCATTCTAATAATTGGGTAAATAGTCTGCCTTTGTTGCACAAACATGGAGATCAAGATCCCATATCTCGTTGGTTTTTATTATTTTTGTTGTTTTCATGTTGAGTCTTAATTTATAGTTGGGAATGTAATTTTACGTTTTAAGCATTGGTTTCATTCTGTGATACTTTAATGTTTTACCTATATTTATTTCATTCATGGTTTACTCTATATGCAACTATCTTTATTATTATTTATCAACACAGTTTCATTGAGAAATTTTGGGGTGTGCATAAAAGTATAATTGTAAAAGTCCTCCCATTTAAATTATTTCTTCTAGTTGATTATCACCAGTATCTATCCAATCATAGACGGGTTTGGGGTTATGACAGCTCATCCCTCCACTAGTTAGGTTGGCTCCAGTGGGTCGTTATGAAAACTATGATCATTATTTAACCTTAATACATGATTTATTACAAAATATCACACTTTATACAACTCGTATGATTGATAAATCTTATGTATTTCATAATTCATTACATTATATAATAACATAAAACATAAAATACTACATAATTATTGAGAACATACATAAAATTCATGCACTTGAAACAACATGGGATAACCCGAAGACATATATAAGAAAGGGGTGATCTTTGGAGCCCAGTATGGGAATAAATATGGAATAACATTAAGAGAGTACAACTTCTTATAAAAAAGGTGTATAAATGGGTCCTAAATGGATAAATAATAATAAACATTAATAATGAGACAAGATATGGAACGATAATTATAACCTGGGAAATGTGGAAACAACAAAAAACCCTTCATCAAAAAAATTTAAGGATCACTACCAATAAACCACGAGGATAAAAATAACCTTAAAATAATAAGGACCAATTCCTATACCAAAATGCCATTTCATGATACTAAACAATAAATAATTCATTGGAGCCCTATATAATTCTAGGTGCACCCTTTACATTCATTTCATTCTCATAATTATGTGTTCCACATAGATCATAAAATATGGATTCATATTCATCTTATTTTATTAAATGATGATGGAGTGTAGAATTCATTCATTTGATACCCCAAAAAATATTCATATGTGCATTAATACTAACACGCTTGATAGAAATTGGTTATGGGTATTCATTACGCATTATTTTTGGCATTTATTCCCATGGTGAAATTTCAATAGCATAATTGGTTCTTTTAATTATTCATAGTAGGGATAAATGATTTTGAAAGGGTCCTCTCATCACTTAGAAATTATATTGGAAGTATGGGGATTGTGAAAAAAACACCCCCACATAAGGAATTGGAAATAATATGGTATAAAATGATAATTATTCTTGAATAAAGGGTGTAGAGAGAGGATCCTTTACTTGAGTGTTTGAAAATATAATCGTGGATGGGGATTATGGAGATCTTGGGTATACTTGAGAATATAATATATATAGTAGGGTAATGTAGGGATGTTCTCCATGGGTTTTGTGTCTAATGAAATGGTAGCTCCGGTGGGTTTATATATGAAAGGAAATAGATATTTATATTATTTAGGTTATGAACTATAAATAATATAATAACCAAAACCAAAAACCATAAAATTGTTTTTTCCATGGTCTTTACCAAAGGGGGTGTTTTCCATTATTTCATTAGGAAAAGGGACGAACATATTTATATAAATCCCTTTCTTATGTTAAGGTTATTCACACTCATAATGATGTGAATTTGAATCCTTAAAATATATTAATGGTTTTAAGGGATTTTTAGAGGCATAATAAAACTAATAAAATAACCATAAAAAACACTTTTTTAAATGGAAAACATATATTTGGATAAGGATACACATTATAGTAGTTATTAAATCATTTTGGATCATTATGATGTCATAATACACACTGTATATTTATATGGGGTTTAATTTTTACCCGAAAAGTTTTCTTTCTAAGAAAACTATGAAAAATTCACAAATATAGAATGTTGATATTTTGATTAAAAAATAATTTTATCAAAATAATATTCTAAATATGTGAATATCCAAATTTAATATAATAACCAACATTTATTGAGAAATGATGGGGTTATTATTGAAAATGACAATTTTTTAACCATTATAAAACTGGTATTTGAATTTATAAATATCATAAGATAAATTATTTTTATAAAAAATTATCTCATAATAATATTTTATTAAAATGATATTTATTTCAAAAAAAACAATCAATTCATCAAAATAAATTACTTTATCGAAATTTAATATTACCAAAAAACAATATATTTGAACTATTTAAAAATAATAATTTTTAGGATTAAAATATGATCATTAATCTATAATAAAAATAATGTATATTCACATTTCTACAGGTTAATGATTCATATCCCTTTAATAAACTAAAAAATTCTCTAAGAGTAAGGTGTGTGATAGTGACACTATTATGCAATGGTTCTGTGTACATGGTTTGCGTTGTGATCTCAATGATTTTGAAATTATCCCTTAAACGGATTTACTCATGTATTATTTAGTGGATAACTTCTTGAGATTTGTTAAGGGAAAAATCCCAGTGATCCAATCTCCCTTAGAAGCTCAAATAAATGTTCTTCATAGTGTACAATCCTACTGTTTGGGGTCATCTCTTCATTTTTTTTGTCATTTAGAATTATTGAAGACCTTTATGAATACTAATAATGTGATAAATGATGAAAAATCTATATTAAAAATGGTTATGATGCTTAATAGTCTTTTAAATCCAATTTAATATTATAATGAAAAAGAATTGAATGTGTTTTCTATAGCCGTATTTCATAATAATACATTTAATTATATCAAAAAGTGAATTTTATTTATAATTGTTTGGGTCATTATAGTCGGTTTGATACAGAGCGGTATTAGAGTAGTTCATACCTTGGGATGGTGTTTTCTATTTTTTCCTGACAAGGATTGGTCAGGAAATATGGAAATAGTTTTTAAGAATCTTGATTTTGGATATCGAACATGGGAAACAAGTGTTTGTCCAACGACCAACATATCCATTCACCATGTCATTTACTACATAATTTTTTACTCGATATACTATGAAATTGGTTACAGTAATCAATGGTACATGAAGAATATAGGATTGAGTCATTATATTTCATATCTTTAGTCAAATAATCATATATATATGTTTTCCGGAGTGGATACTCAAGAGGGGGGGTGAATTGAGTTCCTATTAAAAATTTCAATTAAAAACACAAAAATTAATAAATAAGTTAAAATGTAGTGAATTTATAAAGATTATAAGTGTTCAATTAGTTTCTCAAAGATTGATTATTTCTCAGTTAAATTCATTTTGAAGATTAAGTTATCTTTTTAAACTAACTTAACGGCTAAAAAAAATTACAAACACTTGCTAGGTCAACTATCATATTTACTTTAAATAGATTTGAATTTCAACATAATTAGCAGAGTAATATTAAAAATAGTTTAAAAAAAGATGCACATAAGTGTTAACCCAGAGTTTCAGTCTCAAGCTAAGACTTAGTCCTCTCAAACATTTTATAGAAAACATTTATCCACACCCTGGATCGGGGTTCAAAATAGTACTCAGACTGTCCAGGTCCTCTGACCTGTAGCATAGTTCTTTATGAGAAATAAACAATAACAGTTCTCAAACTGTCTAGGTCCTCATACCTCTACCATAGTTCTATGTGGGATTAACAAAGTTATGAAGAGTTTTGTATGGGGATGTCAGTATCATCGAATTCACCTTATGAGTCTGTGTGTGTTTAAATAGACTGAAGCACACACTGCTCATAATGTAATAAAAATTGATCACAACAGAAAAATAATATGGGGATATGTTTAGAAAGCTCTAGTGTGATGTCAATGTAGCTATGGACTCCTTTTGATTGAAGCAGATTATGCTTTGTGTTTTTCTCTAATAGTTGTCTAGAAAATAGAGTGTCATGGTTCTGTTTCCTCACTTCCGGTATAGGTGTTCAGCATGAATGTGAGATCATTCCTTGTAACACTTGAACATCCTCATTGAACTTTTTTTCTAGAGGTGTATGAGTGTTCTTCATGTACTTTATGTGTTCTTCTCTGCATGTACATGTGTATGTTCTTGTATATGTCTCATATGCATATTCTTCTCGTCCGTACGTACATGTATATATAATCTCCAGTATGTGTGTCTCTTCTCGCGTAGCTCGATATACCTTTTATTCCTTGAGCTCTAGCAATATGGATGACTACCTTTTATAGGTACGAGTAATGGTTCCCTGACGTGCCAACAACCCACTTTAATTAATAGCGGTTTCATTGTATTAAGAAAATATAACCATTATAATTATATTAATCATATTGACAATGTATAGAGTTCAAGTAACAGTGAATGGATAACAGTCATCTTCCATCAGTTGCTCTCTGTCGGTAGACTTGTAAGGTAGCTCTTGTAGCAGTAGCTTATGTATCAGTAGCTGCATGTGTAGTGAAAACTCTTTGTATCGGTAGCTCCATCTGTCAGTAGCTCTTTGTATCGGTAGATCCATATATTGGTTTGTCTTTGTAACAACGTACTTATGTTAGTAGCTCTTCTATGCTCTCAATAGTTGTTATCATCGATTGCGGTATCTCTCTCTATTAGTTTTTTCCTCTATCAGTAGCTCCATTATATCGGGTTTTTGTATCAATAGACTTGTATCGGGGAACATGTACATCAGTGACCCTGTCTATCACTAGACTTAGTATATCCGTCGTCTTTTCTAGCAGTGAACTAGTATCAGTGATCTAGTCAGTATCAGTCATACATATAACTATCAGTGACTTAAGAACATCAATGCATAAAAATATATATTCTATTCATATTATTTCGAAATCATACTTCATCACTGTTAAACATAAATAATAATTGATTCGATGATATTATATGATTATTTTGACATCCATTCTAACTCTAGAACTTGAAGTCATCATTATGAAACATAATTTTTATATAGATAATTATGATTTTGGATTATCAGAACATATCTAATAATATTTGAGATTATCAAAACAGGTGAATCCAAAAATATCCACCATTTTGATAATGAAAAATTATGAAATAATAATCCAGAATAATCTTTAAGGAATTAGAGTAAAAGGAACCGAACAGAATGTATCAGTGTGTTCAGATCATAGCTGTCAAATGTATCAGAGCTCCGGAATTGTATCAGAGTTAAACAATAGAAAAACATAAGAGTTAAAAGAAATATAGTATTTATTTCCCAAAAGACACATATTATAATTTTCTCACCTTAGAGTAATTTCTCCCAAAATTGTATGTTTTACACCTATTTTTATTTTTATCCCCCTTTTTGCTTTGAAAAAAGAGAAAAACAATGGTTTAGAGCATAAAAAGAGGAAGAAAGAAAACATACATTTACATTTTACATGACAAAGTTACATGAGATAGTACAAAAGAAATACAATAATTAAAAAAAATCCTATCAAAATCTCATTCCTAATTCAATCATCCTCTGGGATGTCCATTTGGGATTTCCCTTTAGGATCAGCAGACTGAGGTTGGGTAGTTTGAGATGTAGGCTTGGGTACTCCAGTAATTATCAATGGTGGTTCACCTACTAAAACACTGCCAGGTGCATAATGAGTAATCCTCTGTGTGATTATAGGAGTTAGGCTTATGATTGCCGGATCATGAGTCATTTGATGTGTGGAACTAGTATAACTAGTGGCAGGTTAAGTAAGAGGCAATATGATAGATTTAATTTCCTCAGGCAGGAATGGCTATAAGAGATTCCTGAAATCCATAATGATACCTCCCCCTCTCTCCATGGCAAAGATGAAATCATCCTTGTTCTCCATAAATTTGTCCAAATCAGGGGTTAACTCCATGAGCTTACAAATTTGTTCTTTGAAGTCTTGAGTGACTGGGGGTAGTTTCATATTTTCTAATAGCAGTATGAAATGATTTTTTAGTTGATTCTTGATGTACACTCTCTAAAAAAAATAATCAATTTTTTCTTTGATTTCCTTCTGGGAAGAAGTAGCATATCTCATGTAATCATGGACGATTTTTCTGATATCCCTAGTGGTATTAATAACCTAAGAATCATATGAGGTACTATCACTAACATTAACAAGTTATTCTTTTAGCACAGATCTAAAATGTTCCATATCAACTGATACATTGGATACACAAAGAGGTGCTATAGTAAAAGTTATTATTTCTTCGAAAGGCTGAGTCAAATTACTTATCAATTTTTTCACAACAAAATCGTGAGTACTGATACGAATTTTTATTGTCTTTTTAAAATATTCAAACACATCTAAAAACAGTTTCACTACACTTTGAATGTAGTTTATTTCTGTATCTACTTGATATTTAGAACTCATTAAGGTATAAAATGAAGCAACATATTTTTTAGAGACTCAATAGTCTCTGATAAACATTTAACTTGATTTTGACATTCTTTTACTTCATCCATCACATTATTCACAGCACTTGACAAAATACTTCTCAGATAAGATACCAACGAACTTTCCATTTTATTTAGCTCTTCAACAAAACAGGTTTTCAATTCAAATTTCAGTGCCTCAAGATCACATTTTCCCACAATGTATTCAGGTAGAGCTAAAGGAACTACTGGTTGAGTAGTAACATCCTCTGAGAAAATATGATAAGACACAGGATGACTTATAATAGGAGTATCATCATCAAAAATAGGATATTCAAGCCACAATACAACAAATCTTAGATCCACCGACCAATCTTCCACTTCATAGGTCACAAAAACTGAGCCTATCCTTACAGGTTGCTCCCAATCAAGTGGAGCATCCACCTCTTCAGAACCAACTACAACCTTCTTATATTCGGAGGAGTTATCTACAACCAATTTTATATCCAAAACAGGTGTCACAGGATGGGGTATATCAACAATAAGGACTGTTCTATCTACTTCAAGAACCTCTTCCACAAGAATAATAGAGATCTCATTCTGAGGACTGAGACTTAAACATGTACTCCCATTTTTAGATACTGTTTCTTATTCATCGTCACTATTTTTGGAATCTGGAGAAGTCTCCTTATGATCTGGTCTAGGCAGGTCTTCCTCATTCACGGAGATTTCTTCAACACATTCTCCTAGAACTATTTCTTTTCTAAGTAGGGCCACAAGTGGACATGCCTTCTAAAATGATAACTTTTTAACATGTGGGCTTAGAAGAAAATCAGGATCCCATCCTTCATTTGTAGATCTATCCTCCTCAGCATAATCATCACGGTTTTGAGGTTCCTACTTATCAGGTCCTTGACCTGGATCTCTCTTATCTCTTGGTGAATTTTGATTCTCAATAGGGTCAAATTCATCATAAACCTTCTCATCATCACTGACCCATTTTCTTCCCCACGGGTTCCAGCTAATCCTCATGTACATAAAAACTATTTTTGTAATACAAAAGTTGTCTCTCATAACCACTATTTCATCCTGAGACTCTTCCACACCTTTTACCTTGATCATTAAATAAATTATCTTTGAAAACAATAGTTCATTTTTTTACTATGGCCTGGTCATATATTCAATTTTAATCATCAGAAGCCTACAAATAATTACATTGACCATATTCCTTAGTAGTTTCAACAAGAATATATCTTTGAATTTATGTCTTTAAAAATCTCCTCTTCTTGGACTTAACACATGTTGGATAAATTTGAACATCAACCAGTTTTCTCCATCCATTTCTGTAGCAACTACATTTCATGGTGTTCCATCTCTAGTGAGCGCTTCCAAGGCAATTTCATAATCACAAATGTCACAGGTAGGAGGTACTGACTTTGAGGAATATCCAAACTCACGCTGATGTTGAACTATCAAGAACTTATCTCATTCAATAGAAGAAGAAGAGAAAATATTTCCATTCACTACCGATATCATTCTATTCTCACGTTATGATTTCTCAGAAAGAACAAAATCATAGAATTCCATTACCAGTTTCGGATAATAAGGACCATTGTTATTTGAGAAGCACTCAACCCATTACCAGTATTCATGAACTCTTAGAATTAATGACTTAATGGTCATCAGCCATTCCGTGCATAACCCTTTCTAAACTACTATTTCCCTTTTTATGAGATGCTGGTTTATTGGTTTCTTTACTACACCAACACCACTAGACACTCCTTTGAGTCGCTTGGAAATCAGCTCATCACCCTCTTCACTAACTACCAGTCTCTTAACTCTTTCCATTATTCTAATCGTGAGGCTTAGGGTTCGAGAGAAACGATGGTTTGTGATCTGTGGGTTGAACGTAAAGGTTTCGAGGTGGATTGAAATGAGGTTAAGACTAATCTTTTATCATTTTGGAATCAAGAAGAAAATAAATGAAACATAATAAATATAATACAAATGATACATATTCCAACAGAAAAAAACACGAAGTTTAAAATAGTTCAAACTAGCGGTTACATATACCAGTGAGGATTTCTAATGGTGATGTCCCTAATAGTGAGGTCTTTCCAATAGTGAGGTCTCTCTCACAATGAGGTCTCTCTAACAGTGAGGTCGCTCTAACAGTGAGGTCCCATGGAAGATTCTCATTCTTAACTCATGTGTAATGAATATTAACCTCTCTAAATTTAATGTCATGGTGAATATATCATCCAATTGATGTTCAGTGCCTATAAATTCAATTGAAATATCTCCCTTTTGATAATGATCCCTCAAAAAGGGATGTCTTACATAAATGTTCTTAGTCCTAGAGTGAGACACATGATTCTTGGAAATATTTATTGCACTAGTGTTATCACAATTTATAGATACATGTCTAAATTGATATCCATATTCCAATAGACTGTGTTTCATCCATAGAATTTGTTCACAACAACTACCAGTAGCTATGGAATCTGCTTCTATAGTAGACAATGCTATAGAATTCTACTTTTTACTACCCATTGATACAAAGGACATACCTATAATATGAAATGTCCTAGAAGTTCTCTTCCTATCTAACTTGAAACCAGTAATGTCAGCATCTGAATAACTTATTAAATAGAATGATTGTTCTTTTGGATAAAATAATCGTAAATCAGTAGTATGTTTAAGATATTTGAAAATACTTTTAACTACAAGAAAGTGTGACACTTTTGAATTAGCTAGGAATCTTGCACACATACACACACTAAACATAATATCTTGTCAACTAACAGTAATACAATGTAAACTCCCAATCACACCTCTTATAATTGGTTTGATCCACTAGTTTCCCTGTTTCATCTACATTCAATTTACAAGTGGTACTCATAGGTGTATCACTTTCCTTATTTCTATCAAAACCAAAACATTTTAAAATATCATTTGTATATTTAATTAGATTTAAAATAATATCATTTCTATTTTGAATCACATGAAATCCAAGAAAATATTTGAGTTCTCCCATTAAACTCATTTCAAATTCCCTTTCCATACTCTTTGAAAAATCTATACGCAAGGAATTTTTAGAAGATTCGAAAATAATATCATCAACATAGATTTGTACTATCAAAACATATTTGTAAATCCTTTTGATAAAAAGATTTGGATCAGCAATCCCTTTAATAAAACATTTTTAAATAAAAAAATTACTATGTTTATCATACAATGATCGTGGAGATTTTTTTATACCATATAGAGCTTTAGAATGCTTAAAAACTCGATTTGGAAAATGAGGATTTGTAAATCCATGTGGTTTTTCTAAGAAAACATCTTAAATTATAAAAAAATTTCGAAAATCACATTTTAACATCCATTTGATATAACTTGAAATTTAGATGATTAACATTAGAAAGTAGTGTCCTAATAGCTTCTAACCTAGCAACATGTGCAATGTTTTACTCATAGTCTATTCCTTCCTCTTGACTATATCCATGGGAAACTAACCTTGCATTGTTTCTAACTATATTTCTAGACTCATCAACTTTATTCATAAAAAACTATTTAGTGCCTATGGTCAAGGTGTCCTTAGGTCTATCTACTAATTCCCATATTTTTTTCACTCAAATTGATTTAATTTTTCTTGCATATCCATCACCCAAAATTCATCATTGATTGCATCACTGATATTTTTAGGTTCTAAATGTGAATTAAAAGACCGATGTTCAACATTATTTCTTATAAAATATCTAGTCTGAGTTCCACTATCTAAATCTCCTACTACAACATCTATAGAATGGGTTTTAAGGGTCCTAGTTGGTCTAGTAAAGGTAGGACTATAAATTTCATGTTCATTTATAGGTTCGGGTTCAATGGAAACAGGTTCTGAAAATTTTCCAGAGCCGGTTGTCTTATCAATAGGTTCACTGTTTTTGTCATCAAGGATTATAATTGAAATATCTTCTTCAAAATTTTCAAGAGGGGTCTTGTGTTCATGTGGATTAGTTTAATCACACTTAATTTGTACAGATTTTTCCACACATTTGGTCCTCTTATTGAATACTCTATAATCTTTGATAGATATTGAAAAACCTTGAATGATTTCTTCAGAACTTTTGGATGAAATCTTATCAAGATTATCTTTAGTATTGAAAATGAAGACTTTAAAACCAAAATATCTAAAGTAATTAACCTTAGGCTTCCAATTCTTCCATTGCTCATATGGGTTCATTTTGAGAATTGGTCTAATATAGATTCTATTTAAAATATAACATGTTGTATTGACATCTTCAGTCCACATGTAAAAAGGTTGATCATATTTATTAAGCATAGTTTTTGCAATTTCCTGAAGTGTTCTATTTCATATTTCTACTACACCATTCTATTGAGGTGTTATGGGGGAAGTCAAATTGTGATTATAACCATTATATGAACAATATGTTTCAAACTCATGATTTTCAAACTCACGACCATGGTAACATCTCATGGTCATAATCTTAAGTCCACTTAGGTTTTCTACAGACTTGGAGTATTTAATGAAATAAGAACAAGCTTCACTTTTGTGAGCTAGAAAGTATAACCAAGTATATCTAGAAAAGTCATCTACTATACCATAAACATAGGGCTTCCCATTTAAACTAAAAACTCTAGATGGTCCAAATAAATCCATATAAACCAACTCGAGAGGTTGAGATTTTGAATATTATTTCTTTGATTTGAAGGAAAATTTATGTTGTTTTCCCTTTTGACATGGATTATAAACATTATCTGTTGGGAATTCTAGTTTGGGTTGGTCTCTATCTAATCCTTTTCTAGTCAGTTTCCTGAGTGAATGAACATTGTAGTGTCCAAATCATTAGTTCCATAGCCAGGATTCTTTATGAAAATCATTTAAACAAGTAACATTTTGTTTAGATAATGAATTAAAAAATACAACATATATATTCTCATTTCACTATGCAAAAAATAAGAAAACATTTTTAGAAATAAAAACATTACATGAATCATTTTCAAATTTTACATTGAATCCATCATCACACAACTACGAAATACTTATCAGATTATATTTTAATCCATCAAAAAGTAGTAATTTAGAAACTAAAATTGAATTAGTGTTTCCAATATAGCCTAAGCTGATGATATTTACTTTTGAGTTATCCCCAAAGGTTAAATGTCCTCCATTAAATTTGATTATGATCTTAAATCACGAGTATTATCCTATCATATTCCATGAACATCAACTATTCAAATACCACATCTTCCTATAAAAAATTCTAAAGGAAGTTTCTAAAAAAACATATTTAGACAGAAGATAATTTTCCTACCCAGATTTTGTTGGGTCCAGAAAGGTTATCATGTAAACATTTTGGCACCCATATTTGTCTAATGGGTTTCCTATAATTAATATATTCAAAAGATTTTGATAAATAAACTCTGTTTGGTCTATTAAAATGTCAATAGCTAGGTGAAGCATAAAAATTGACAGAATTTGAACCAGCAGCATACTATCTAGATTTTGGAATAAATTTATTTTTAACAATCTTTCTCTATCCAGGTTGGTATCCTAAAACAGTAGTATACTATAGTGCACCATGTTTTTGATTCATTTGAGTTAGAGTATTCTTTCTCTTTATAAACTTCTCTATGACTTTTCTATGTTTCTCATTATACAATTTATGTTCAATATTCCCTTTTAACACTTGATAATTCGTTTCCTTTTTATAATAAAATCAAATTCAATAGTACTTGTCATTGCATACTGCTTCATTAATGATTTGTACTTATCTTTCAGCTCATTACTAGTATCTTCTGACATATTAAAGTATTCAAATAATTCATCGTTTGACATATTATCATCATTATTTGAATCACTTTCATTCCCATAATAATAATCATAGTCCATAGGGGAATTATGTGTTACCTTAGATGTTCCAGTCATGAATCAAATGTTGGCATGATTATTTTCTTCCAAATCAGATGCTTCTGATCCACTTGAGATGTCTTCAGAAGCACTCCAGGTAGCATTCAAGGCATCCTTTTATTTCTTATCCTTATAGTCACACTTTTTCTTAAATTTCAGTTTTGGACAGTTAGCTTTGAAATTCCCTTTTCTTTTTCACTCATGGAAAATTATTCCATCATCTCTATATGTTTTCCTATAATCTTTTATATAATTTCCTCATTGATCATACTTACCTGTATAATTGGATTTTATAAGGAATTTATTCTTTCTATATAATTTCTTGAATCTCTTGGATATCTGAGCCCTCTCTTCATCACAGTTTGAGTCATAATTTTTACTAGTTGATCTTTCATCAATTAGCAGAACCATCTCTTTGCCTTTACTCTTTGAAGTAGTCGAATTGAGTGCCACTGACTTCTTCTTGGGTTCATCATCTTCCCGTTTGTTTACCTTTAGCTCTTCTTCACACATAATCAAATTTCCAATCATCCCCATTGACATGTACCTTGCCAATGTCACATGATTCTCATATAGAGATAGAGGTTTCTCTCCATATGTCTGGTAGGCATCTCAGAATCCTCAAGATTTTCTATTTTTCTTGAACAACTTTTCCTAGTGAGATCATTATATTAACTATATCATTAAACCTGATATAAATTTCAGAAATATATTCTTTAGATCTCATTTTTAAATTATCATATTTAATAGTTTGTGTATTTAGTATCATTTCCTTAACTTTGGTTGTTCCCTCATGGGAAACACCCAAAGTATCCCAAATATCATAAGCAGTCTTACAAGTAGATATTTGATTAAATTATTCATCTCCCAAATCAAAATACATGGCATTCATTACTTTATAATTATTATTTTAAGCAACAATCATAGGATTATCATAAATAGTTCTAACAGTTTCTGGAATCTTATACTGAGTCTCTATAGCAGTCCAGATGTCAAATCCCATAATTTCTAAATGGATTTTCATTTGTATTTTCCATTGGGCATAATTGACACCATTAAAGAAGGGTGGCCTGTTGGTAGTTACACCTTTTAATATTTTATCCATACTAACTATGTTTTAAAAGGGTATTTATAAAAAAGATTATAATTAATAGAAATTTTGAGATCTTTAAGATAAAACTGAAATTACAGCTGAAAACCGTTCACAAACAGAGTGTTTTAAAAATGTTTATCTACAACCTCTGATACCAAATGTTTTCCAGAGTGGATACTCATGTGGGGATGGGGTGAATTGAGTTCCTATTAAAAATTTATGATTAAAATATATCTATTAAAAACAAAAAATTAATAAAAAAGTTAAACATTAGTGAATTTACATAGATTATAAGTGTTAAATTTGTTTCTCAAAGATTGATTATTTCTCAGTTAACATAATCTAATGATTAAGTTAGCTTTTGAAACTAACATACTAGCTAACAATAATTACAAACAGTAGCTAGTTCAACTACTAGATTTACATTAAATAGATTTTAATTTCAATGTAATTAGCAGTGGAATATTGAAAATATTTTAGACAAAAATATGATACACATCAGTGTTAACAAAGAGGTTCAGTCTCAAGATGAGACTTATTCCTCTAAAAAAGTTTATATAAAACTTTGATCAACACCCTGGATCAGGGTTTACAATAGTACTCAAAATATCCAGGTCCTCAGACCTCTACAACAGTTGTACTTGTGAAATCTACAACAACACTCAGACTATCCAGATCCTTAGACCTCTACCATAGTTCTACATGGGATACACAAAAGTATAAAGAGATTGGTCTGAGGATTTTAGTATTCTCTATTTCAGCTTAGGAGTCAGTGTGTGTTCAAACTGTCTGAAGCACACACTGCTCGTATTGTAATAAAAATTGATCACAATAGAAAAATAATACAGAGATGAGTTTTGAAAGCAATTTTGTGATGTCAATGCAGCTTTGGACTCCATTGGATTAATGAAGATGAAGCTTTGAGTCCTAATCTGGATGTTCTATGGAAAACAGAGTGTCGTGGTTCTAATTCTTCACTTCTAGTACAAGTGTTTAACTTTAATGTGAGAGTGTTCCTTGTAGAACTTGATCCTCCTCTTTGAACTTATGTTCTTGATGTGTATGAGTGTTCTTCGAGTCCTTTGTGTGTTCTTCTCTGCATGTACATGTGTATCTTATTGTGTATGTCTCATATGTATCTTCTTCTCTTCCTTACATATATCATTATATATTCTCCAGTATGTGTGTCTTTTCTCCAGTAGCTCGATATTACTTTTATTCCATGATCCCCAGAAATAGGAATGATTACCTTTTACAAGTATGAGGTATAGTTCCTTGACATACCGACAACCCAAATTAATTAATAGCAGTGTCATTAAATTAAGAAAATATGACTGTTAGCATTATATCAATCATATTGACAATGTATAGAGTTCGAGTAATAGTGACTGGTTAACAGTCATCTTCCATCAGTAGCACCCTATCGGTAGACATGTAATGGTAGCTCTTGTAGTAGTAGTAGCTTATGTAGCAGTAGCTCCATTTGTTGTGGTACCTCCTTGTATTGGAATCTCCATCTATCGGTAGCTCTTTGTATCGGTAGCTCTATCTGTCGTTAGAAATTTTTAAAAGTGTACTTCCATTGGTAGCTCTTCCTCGCTATCAGTAGATGTTATCATCGGTAGTTGTAGCTCTCTCAGTCATTTTATTCCTATATTAGTAGCTCCATTATATCGATAGCCTATATTGGTGGACTTGTATCGGTGAACTTGTATATCAGTGACCTTGTCAATCACTAGGCTTAGCCAATCAGTGGACTTGTCTATCTGTAAACATGTATCAGTGAGCTAGTCTGTATCATTCAGACATATAACTATCATTGATTTAAGAACATAAATGTGTAAAAAGTAATTGTTCTATGTATATTAGTTCCAGATCATACTTCATCATTGTTGAACATAAATAAGCACTGATTCCATAATATTATATGATTATTATTACATCCATACCAACTCAATAACATGAAGGCATAGTTATGAAACATAATTATTATATAGATAAGCATGATTTGGGATTATTAGAAAATATCTAATCATAATTTATATTATCAAAAAAGGTGAGTCCAACAATATATATGATCATCTAACTGTGGTATTTCATGGTAATTTTTATGATACGCCAGCAAAAAAACCCAACCAGGTTAGTGATTAAGGATCATGAAAATGATCTGAAGAGTCACAAGGCCTTATTTTAGGGCCCATATTACATGGAGATTCCTACATGTGGGAGTATAATATCACCCCCACATTCAAATCCATATATAGTACATGTATGAAATGTTAAGGATGATCAAAATGCATATGCATGTGGCTGAGGCCACTAAGGTTCTGTTGTGATAAAAATCCCTAAGAATTGAAGAATTGTATTGAGTTAGAGATCTATGTATTCATGCTCATTCATACCCCAACCAATTAGACAATTTCACCTGAATATTGTATTTATAGTGGAGTAAAATTGTGCTGGTAGAGTATTATTTTTCAAAATAATGACGATGTGATGCTCTCAAGGTATGAATTTTAGCAGTTTATTTGTGAGGGGAATTACCCCTAATGCATTCTTTTAGTTTGGATCTATGATCTATTGGGGATATATAAGGGTAGTATGATTACTAATGAATTTTTCGTGGGTTGCCTTGTCCTTACATGGTACACCCATGACATGGTGTGGGATGGATACTTATATGTGTTCATATTTGATCATGGTATCCATGGTGAAATCCATTCAATTGTCGATTCCCTTTATATTCCCACAAATTATGGAGTGGTGGAGTTGGAACTGGTGATAGATAGATTCATTTCGAAGGTATTTCATGTATCTGGAGCTATTAGTGGGTATAATGGGGTAGAGTTGTTTGTAGCAGCTAGCAGACATAGTATGCAGGGTCTCAATGTAGGATACCTCCCCAAGACCAATATTAATCATGTGGGCATGACATGTAGTGTAAAAAAAGGGAATGTATTAAGAATTAAGAGGATAGGTGATGTGAATATCATGGGTGATGTCACATGACATGTGATTTCCAGTCCCAATGTTTTGAGGAGGCCATACAGGTAGCTGATAGACTACCATAGTAGAGGTAACTCTGTGATCAGGGTTCTCCGTAATGTAACCATGGTATCCCCTGGGGATTATTTTATTGTATAAGATTATGTGGATATCTATTGGGGACATGCTAGTAAAGGTTGATTATACGAGATAATTCCACCACAACCACAAAAGCGGCCAACTCCAGGCTCCGGGAGCATGAAGTCGGGGCCAAGAGAAACTACAGGTCATGGAGGCTTATGACCTGGTATCTCATGAAATGATACTATATATGATATTTTATTATTTTTTAAATTTATTAAAAAATATTAGACACAATTTACATAAACTCCTTTAATTTTATTTCTCTTCTTCAAGAGCCAATAATCCCTATTTTGACCACAATAGAACAACCTGTTCTAGATATTTCCATTGGGTATGATTCTTTAATATGGATTATCTATTGATAGTGAGAGATATAATTGGGGGAGAGAGATTTAGGTGGGATCTAGTGGTCTCCATGATGAAACCTTATGTAATCATTTTGGGTATAGTCTGGTTAATAATGGTTCAATCCCAAATTAGATACCATCACAAACAAGTAAAATTCCATCAGATAAATGGGATAAGATTAACCATTCTGGTTGACATAGATCTCATGGAGGAGTGATTGAACCATATGAGTAGCAGGTTATATCCCATCATCAATGAGGTATCATGTTTATCCCTTGATATAATGACAACATCATGCATATAAATTCCATTGGTAGAGGGGGAATATATGTACGTCTTCCCCAAAAATATTACTGGAAAAAATCCAATGAAGGAGATGCATTTATGCATTGAATATCATTTAGGTAACACAACAATATCATTTACATAATATTAGATTTTTCCTACTGATATTTTAGAGCTAAGGGTAAAATTGTAGGGACTTTGAGAGAAGTGTTTAATCATACCGAGTGTGCCCCCAGGGCAGCTCCTATTTTGTTCATGAAAATGGGGGAAAGGAGAATATTGATTTTTCTTGATTTTGATCACCTAATCTAATTAATGATAGATAATTTTTTACCCCTAAAACATATTTAATACCTCTTTGACCAATTTGGAGAAGTGAGTTAGCCCTCAAAGATCAATCTCACCTCTAGCTACCACTAGATGGGGATTCTCGAGGATAATATTCCAAAGGGGAATTCAAATTTTTCTATAGACACCAAGTGTTCCTGGGGATTCCTTTTGGTGTGATGAATTCCTACACAGTGTTTACGTATTTAATGAACCAGATCTTCTATCAATAATTGGACTGATTTGTTTTTTTCTTCATTTATGAAATACTTATTTACTCCAAGTTAGAGGAGGAGATTTTAGATCTTCTGATGGTTGATCATGAATTCACATGAGATCACTAATTTATGGTATGTTCTTAATGTTCTAGTTATGGATCCATGATTTTCACTTTCTATGAAATTAATTTTCAATCATGGATTACCTATAGATGCAATGATGACTGATGTAGTGATTTCGTAGGAGTCACCCAAGTGTGTGTCTAAGGTACATTGATATAATGATAGGAGGGTTATTGTAGGTGGTTCATGGAGTATTTCTCTAGGATTTTATCTGCATTCAATTTCCAAACAGGTATAGCTAATCCACTTACCTGGAACGAGTAGTGTCAGATATCCTTTATGCAGTTGAGGTTGATGTGGAGTAGTGAACCTATGGTGAGTCTACTAGAGGAGGGAAAGGATTATGTAGTATATTATTAGTAAATTGTATCTAGTCATGGATTAATGATTATGTAGAGGTAGGTGGTGACTGAATATTGTATGGGGTAGTTGAAACACTGTGCAAAAAACGTGATGAATCATGAACTGTAGTTGGAAATGGTAATATATTTACTGAAGATATTTAGGTAATACCTTCATGGTGAGAATTTTTGTTGACTCGGTCTATAAAATCCATAGGTAGAACATCACATAGTGAGATCTAGACTTGATATATATGAACTGGTTGGAGTTCCTTTTGTAATATTACATTTTGTAGTCTATACTCATGGCAAGGGAAAAATTGTGGTAGATGCCCATAACAAAAAGTACCTTTCTCACTTTGTAGTAGAGGCATATGAGTAGTTGAATTATTTGGAACTGACCCCAATTAAGGAAAGGGGTGAAATTATCTTTTTTCAGCGGTGTTGAATCCCCCAAATCATTATATTATGAGAGAGTCTCAATTTGGATACATTAAATTTATGGTTGTTCAAAACTAGATATCTTATGCATATTCACCAGATGGATTTTATGAAAGTGGAGAGTACATAATAATATTCTAGGGATAGATGGTGGTTCTGATCACCATGCAAAAGTATGTGATGAGGGAGTTGCAAACGTCACCATTTGTAGTACATCCCATTGTAAAAAATATGTACAATAACATTCATTTCCAATTTATGTGGGCTGGTATGTGGCATAGTGAAACCAAGTTCCTCTTTTGTGCTCTCACATGTTAGTAGATGAAGGCAGAGTACCAGGTTGTAGATGGGTTGAAACAACATCTTAAGATCACATAGTTTAAATGTTATGTCAAATCCATGGAATTTTTTATGGGTCCTCTATTCATAGTGAGATTCCATGTTACAGTTTGGGATATTTCATACTAACTCATGAAGTCGGTGGAATTCATCATCATTAATTAGAAGAGTTCGATGGAGAGTCTAGGACAATTGTGCATGTTGGAGATGATCTAATTCAACAGGGTACCATCAATGATTGTCTCTGAATGTAATGATCAGTTTTTTATGGCTGTGGAGAGGTGTTTAGGAGGTATTTGTGACCCAATTAATGCTGAGTTTGGTGTTTCATCAATAAAATAATGAGAAAACTAAGCACACTATACAAGTGTTAGTGTATATATTTGGGGACTGTATTTTTTACATCAATCAGAGTTGGTAGGTTCAAATTCCACTAGTATCTTTCACATATAAAAACAAATATCACTATATCATCGACATTGAGCCTTTAAATTGATCACAAAAGATACCCTATAGGTCAAACTTATACTATAATATGATTTTTGAGGAATCAATTTTCGGGCTAGTGATAGTAAATGTAATGAAAGAGATCATTTTAGTGATCAATGATCATATGAGGAAATCTCATAGCATACATAAATCTTATGAATATCAACATCATAGGCCATTGTAGTTTGTCAAAACCTTAACCACTAGGGACCACATGGATGATGATAATTTGAGTGTGACTACCACAATACCACCTCCAATGGGCTAGGGGATAATGACTCATGATGAGTATTCATAACTAATAAATTTAAGGAATTAGCCTAATGTACCTGTATGCACAGACACACACACATATCCAATCTCGTACAATGCTATGATTGTAAAAATTAATGGTACCATAATTTCTTGTACAATATCCACCGCACACTTGAGTGTGAAAAATTACTATATGAATTAAAAAGGGCCAAATTCAAGCCCAACCAAATGATGAAGAGAGTCCAACATACTCCAAAGGAGTGAACCATTATCAAATTCAACCACCTGGAAAACACCTCAATCTATCTAGTCAAACTACGATCAACCTATTCCCTATAAACCTTGGAAACTATAAAAATGGTATTCATATACATATTAGAACTCTTTTTGGGTAGATCTCATGAAGTGGTGAGTATAAAAACACCCAATAGGACATCCCACAATCACAAATAATAATGACTCAATAGTATCAATCTCAAACAAATAATACAGTGATAAATTTTTTTGCATAAGAATAATAGAAAATAGGTCCCAAATATTTTAAACCAGTACTACAATCCATAGGATAATGCTAATGGTTTCAATGTAATGCCCATTATAAGAGTATTTACTATATAACCATGCTATCATTAGCGACACTCATCCATGAATTCATGATTATTGGTCCCTACATAAGAATTACACAATGTATCTCAGAAAATCTCATCATCCTGGTTGGGGATTACTTCTCAGACTATTAGGGGACACAAAAAACCCTACTAGTATATTTTACTATATGTTGGATCAATTCCCTAAGAATAAGGGTCATGCTGATATCATCTTCCCCACCTAGTAATTATAGAGGATCCCACTATGGACCTATAGAGTGATTGATCAAACTGTATTTATCCCTGAACCTATAGAGGGGATCATTATACTATTATGAGGACATAACAGAACATTTTAACGTCACGATAATGGAACAAGGTATTAAAATCAATGAAACATGTGTTATATTGAAGAAGAAAAGGGATCCAACCCATCATTGAGGAAGTAAATGATGTTCACATTGGCCACAAAATGTGTGCTACTAAATATTGAACTTCCTGTGTTGATACCAGTGTTACTATACCTGAACTTTTATACCTTGTTCGATGGACACATACACAAGGCCATATACAGGTACATGGATCAACCTATGTACCCTAGTCATGCCCGAGTACACGGCTTAGCCTGTTTACTAGACCTTTTCCTCTATATCCTTTGAGATACACAACATGTCATCATCCAGTGGTCAAACGACATGTTATGGGGACCATAAGATGATTGACCCTTCTCACAACTTATGATACCCTCGAGCTATAGCCAATGAACCACATGGTATGTAACACCAGATTATATTCTGTGTACCATTAGATTTTACAGATCCCATAGATCCTTAATGTGTTATCAGGATCTGTCTCTACTGACATAAATATCACTAGGAAACTCTAATTTTAGGTTGTCATATCCACACTATTTTATGACATTGGACACTAGTCCATGATTCCCTTAGAAATAATTTCGTAGAGATATAACATTAGCACACTGAACCTTTACTGTGTATCCACAAGAAAATATAAATCCATCTATGTAATCCCTCTTCAACATTTATCCTTCTCTATTGACACACATTCATCACACCCTCAATTATGAACCGCACCCACAATATTTATCCATTATACCGAAGAACAGTAATGTGATGATTAATACAAGGTAATCATCAAACCACAAGATATAGAAATTTCTCATCATTAATGCATTATGAACATATGGAGAAAACCGTAAACCCTATACTAGAGGAATGAACCTCATACAATTTCCATTTTTACTCAATCAATTATTTCAGAATTGAGTAATGAATGAGAACATTCAAACAAAAAACTAATCAATAGTAAAATAAATCATTCATGGATGTTTTAATATATTCTTGTTTTCTGAATTGATATTCATTTGACAATAGATTAATAAATGATAAGAATCATACAAAAAAACATTAAACCATGATCCCGATCAATCACTGATGAAGAACATTCATACATTTCTATCATTTCCAAGAACCAGAAGATGTGTTGGTGAAGACTATCCTCTTCAATTGACTAGGATCCATTTCACTCCCCAAGATCTCCTCTAACAACTACTCAATATATCAACGGTTATGTGGATAACCCTAAAATCCCCTCATAAATATTTATTTATAGACAAATAAAATAATATCAAATTAACCAATAAATAAAATAATATATTTAATTATTAAAAAATTCATCGATGACCATGCCAAAACCATGTGTCTAACGCACTCCGAGGTCATGTCATGCCTTTGGTAAAAACTATGATATATATTAAATGGAGTTAATATATTTCCAATATAATACTTTCTTCTTGATCTATTTCACATTTTTTTAAAACTATTCATGATTGATATTTAGATACTTAATATTTATCAATTATTGATTATGGACTCAACATGCCTCAAGATCTCATGCCATCGCATCTCCTGTCTCAAAAATATATTACTAGATATATGTATTTACATTACATGGAATAAAAAAAGCAATTAAATTCAACCCATCTTAGTGATTTTCATCCCAAAAATAGAAAATTCCACTCAAAATGTTGTTGGTAACGAGCTCGCATTTGGGACTCCTATACCTAGGTTCTCTCATGAAGATTCATGTGCTACCGCGGGGAATTCACAAAATAAACCACTCACCCATAAAGGATCCTCCCCTGATAATCCTTAATATCCACTGTATAATCTATTCAGGTTTCTCCATATTAATTTTACAGCTCACCCTAGGATATAAAAATAATATGTTATGAACATGCCACCATATATATGTATTTGAGAAGGCACCATATACACGATAAAACTGTAGTGGTAGATCAAAGTGGTAATCCACCTCACGGACTCTACATAGTATCTGGAAAGGGATGATGAATTTCAAAAATATATTTCTACATCTGATAAATATTGGTAATCCTTGTCGAGGTGATACCTTCAAGAACACATAGTGACCCTCGTCAAACTCAAAGACCATCCATAATTGGCCTGTATACGAATTTTGATGGATTGTGTAGTCCTGATCCATTAGTGGATGATCTATACCTTCTCTATCATAGATCACTTAAAATAATATCCCATTAGCGACGAATCACCTAGATTAGTATTAAAATGTGGTGTCTTATAGGGTCCCCCATACAAGTCATTGAATGGTTCCATACTAATGGTCGAATTGTAAAAACTATTGGATACAAATCCCACTAAGGGTAGCGAAGTCTCCCGACTACAACCAAAACCTAAAATGAAATTGTGGGGAAATTCCTCCTGAACCTGAATGGATTGCGCATTTTGGAATTCATTATGGGGGTGAAATAACATTCTCAATTGTAATGGAGTTACAGAGTACTCCAATAATTCTCCACATAATCGCGATATGAATTGAGACCACAACCTAAATTGATTATTATGGTAATCCATGGAGCATAAATATATAATGCATGTAATGGAATCCCATTATATCTACTAAAATCTAATCCCAAATTTATATGATGTGGTCCACTTTTTGATTTATTCAACAATCATCTTGAAGGAATCATGTCATCTAAACATACATGGAAACCCTATCAAGAATTTCATTGATAACCCCTACCACATAAACTATCAATACTAAATGGGTGGATCTAAACCTGATTTAATATTGTGCTCAGGGTTCACCTACCAACAAGAAATTCATTGAATGAAAAACCTTGTTATTGAATTAGTCAGGCCTAGAACCAAAATTGAGGTTTTTGATCCTGGTAGATCATTTAGACACCTTAATGTACTAAAAAAATGGATTTATGAATCTATATCTTCAACTATCCTCAAAAACATCACTGGTACCATCTTCCATCCTCTACAAATGATAACATGTACCCCACCTTCTGAAAATACACCCGAAGAATGTGAAATGTATATATGAGTTCATAAGGTATTAAAGTCAGAATCTCCATGATGATTTTTCCTAAAATTTTGTAATAGTCTTTGGGTGACATCCATATAATGAAAATATATATCACCATCCTTTTCTACTAATGGCAACTACATAATGGATAAATTTTACAACATCTTATCCCACAACTGAGAACATTAACTTATAATAAGTCCATCTACCACCACGTTTCCTATTCTAGGAGTATAAACATTTTCTTTGTAATTTTCCTAAAGTAACTCTATACATCACCTAATTCTCAAGTTAACATCCTTTTGATAAGATATATGCATGAGACTCTTACGGTCTGAGGGGATGATAAACAACTCATCCATCATGTATTGTTTCAACATCATTTGAGAGACTACCTACACAAGATCATGGGTGCCATATTTATACTTGTGTGGTCTTAACTAAAGAGACCCATAGGTAATCAAATCATACCCATGAATAAAAACCCAACCATGTCCAATCTATATGTCATGGAAAAAAATATGTACACTAATCCCCCCATATAGATATCTCAAAATGGGTGGACTCTTCATCCTCTACATCAACACCTATAAATGTTTCCGGCACATTTCATTCCAAAATAATTTCCAACATTTATAGGCCAATGTACTCAATAGATATTATATTCAAGATAAATCAGAAATAAATATCATGTTGTGGACTTCTATCCCACGGAAGCTACACACCTCCATCATTCTCTTGAGTTGATTCAAAGCTAAAAATAACTTGACCATGGGTGGGTCCACTACTACACCATCAGTCGAAATGACTTGTCCTAGAATGCGGACCTCCTAAATCTAGAACATACACTTAAAGAGATTCCTATAAATGTTGTTCTATCAGAGTGATTCTAGAAAAATCTTCATGTGTCTTTAATGATCCTCAAAATAATCCATGTATAGTAGTTTATAATCAATTAAAAACAAAAAATAAATTCAATGAATGGATAAAAGATCCGGTTCATAAATCCCATGAAAACTACAAGGTTGTTTGTCACACCGAAGAGAATATCCACATACACATAATGGCCATAGTAACTTATGGATATCATATTTTGTATATACTCATCCTATAATCAAATATGGTGATATCCATATTCATATTCAAGCTTTTGGAACCATTGATCCCCTTTAAAATGATTTATGATGTCATATGTCCTTGGTAGTTGATACTTATTCCTCATAATAACCTAGATGAGGCATTGAATATACACACAAAACCTCATGCTCTCATATTACTTTATGGTGAACTAAGTTTGTTATTCATAGGGTGAGACACTGGTTCTCATGAATACCATACCCTGAAAGTCCACCAACTACACCCTAAACTCTTGAAACGCTAATTGATCAATTCAATATACAGGTACAAGTATTGATGTCGTTCAAAAGATTTACTCAATGCAGGCATCTATATCTACGTGGGGTGGTATGATGGAAACATTATAAGGAAGTACATACATATAATTCACCACAACCATTTAAGAATAGTAGTATATAACATCCACTTTTCCAAGAGTCATGCTATCCAATTGGTGAGTAATCACATACATTATCCAATGTATGATAACAACATTCTATTCCAGGGTTTTCTTCTCACCCATGAAGAAGAGCCTAATACCATAATTGCGGACACACCACATCCTCCACCAGAAAAGGTTAAAATATCCACTTACTATGGATATACTATCCATTCCAAGGATTATGACATAAGGAATCATCGATACTACAAAATAATCCAATAAAAATCTATCAACTCTAAGAGTTCGTACAAAATGTCAACTAAAGTGTGTGATCAAGGATTAACCTCTTTTTAAAGTCTCTAAGAAAAAGAGTCAAACCAAGGGATCAAATGGAATCTCTAAGTCATAGATAAGAGAATTATAATGAAAGGAGTTGATCATAACCATGTATAAAAGTATTAAAACTAAACTATATTAGACATAGATCATAACTCTAATCATATTGGGAGACTCAGGTTCATCGGCCTCATCTGAAAATTTCTATCCATGTCCATATCTACTTGCACCTTAATCATAGGATGGACCACATAGGGGTGGTAATTGAAATATGTCAAAAATATATACCACATATTAATACTATACCTTCATCTCTTCCACATCTTCCACCCTACAACCAACATTTATCATAACTCTACCTATGCCTAGGTGGTCCATCGAACATCTCTCAGTCAGTTATTATTCGATCTAGACTATCCCATGAAACATTTCACAAACCATCACATGAGACGAACCACATCTCCCTTGACTAAATATTTCTATATTGAGATCTTTAAACCACGGATTCAATATCCTAGGATCACCTATTGATGTTCCTTGTATTATAAGATCCATGAAACATATATCTTCTACATGTGGTCGATGTATATATTGTTGGGTTACAACGTGCAATACCCACTATTATATTCTTCTATTTTAAGAATACATCCATGGAAAACCCTCACTTGGTCAGTAGATTATAGGTGGGAATGAAAATAGATATCTTAGAAGACCTAATATCCTGATGTAATCCCAAATCAATGGTCCACTCTTTAAAGGAAAAATCATGTGCCATATTTGGGATTAACACAAGAGTTTGGTAATTCTTATCAAATACTTCACCATAGTCACACTACCCTACAACAGATGGAACATCATGTGGATTCATATAGATTTCAATGTGGATGGATAGAAATAATTCATTATGACACCCTTGATGTTTGTCAAGGAGAGAGACATTTCTTCATGTAATTAAGTAATGAGACTTATCTATCACCCAAATGTGAAATAAATTATACTCACTATGAGGAAAAACATATTATATATAGTATTACTCTTGAGGTGGATAAATAGGTGGAATTCATCTAGTTATTCATCATCCACATGGAGTTATGGCTTGCCGCAAAACATAGATGGTCACCACCACTAGAACGCATTAAGTTCACTCGGTTTACATGCATCCTTAGTTAGTATTTTCAGCACTAACTACTGCTCATTGGGTGGTGTCATGAATGGAAAACCACTTAAGGGTACCAACATTTGAAATTGTCCCTGATCCAAAGCCTTGTCACTTGGTAGATCATCCTTAGTATCTTGTTGTGGAATCCTAGATTTCTATCCTCATGTAGGCATCCTCAAATAGACAAGATATATTATGGTCAAAGAGTATATATTGGCATCCAACTCATGACATTCATTGAAACTAAAACCCATTCCTATTTTATTCATTTACCAATGTTTTGTCTCCTAAATAATGTTTTCAACATGCATCTTGTCATCAAGCACATTACTAGAGTCCTGGTGAATGGATACATCAATCATATCCCCAGAACTATATTTATTTTCCTAAAATATGAACTCAAAAAAATTATAACTATTTATATAAATCTAAAAAAAATATTTTCGTACCACCCTATCATGAATTGGCCCACAAGGGATAGCTTATTTGTGGATAATCTGAGTGTTACTACCACAAGACCTCCTCCAATAGGCCAGGTGCTAGATAAAAGTGTTGTGAATGTATAACTCATACAGGTTAAGAATTAGACTAATTTACCTACACACTCACAAACACATCTCTCTAAACCCATAAAATTATAAGAATGTAAAAAATTATGGTAACAAAAATGAACAAAAAACATCAATCCCACATCAGAGTCTGAATGAAGTATTTATAGTGATAAAATGGACCAAATATAGGCCAAAGAAATATTGACTAAAAAATTATTAGAATTATGGGAACACTATCAAATTAAATCACTGAGAAAACACCTTAGTCTGTCTATACCAACTATTCAGTCCCTTTTCCCTATCCTCCTAGGACACAAAAAAGGTCTAGTATTTGAGTAATACATGACACAAACAAGAATAACACTTGAAGGGGTGAGTATAACAATAACTAGAAATGAAACCATTAAATATCAAAAAATAATTCATAATTATTAGTCAACTAATAAAAATAATTTAGTGACAGAAAACCCAGATATGCTCTTACCTGTCAACTTTTCTCATGCTGTGTAAACTAATACACTTATCAACTAGATACTAAAAGAGGATTTAAGGTAAGACTCTTTCCCAAAAAAATCGATCTATGATCCATGCTATCACTTGTGACACTAATCAATGACTTTATGATCACTGGTCCTCATCCAAGAATTACACACTGGATCTTTGATGATCACAACATATGGGTAGGGTATTACACACAAGGACACTAGGGGACACCATGAAACCTACCAGATATACCTTTTAGATAGTGGATCGATGGTTTGTGTATGGTGGTCACAATGATACCTTGAACCCCAATAATTAATGATAGAGGATATAACCCTAGTCCCTTATAGTGGTGCACTGAATTCGATAAAATAATGTACCCATTTATGGGAACACATTCCATTGTTGAGGACAAAATCATGCATTGTATTCTCATAGGAAATGACTGAGGTATCACATTTAACTAATCCTAGTCTATGACAAAGATACAAAGGGATCCAAGTGATCTTTGATGATTTACATCAAGTGTACCTTCAAATCCATACCTTCATATGTCTGTTCCCATGTTCCTCTATTCATTCATGTATACCTCGAGTCATTCATGTTTACACGTAGTCATATTTGGGTAAATGGCTCAGCCCATGTACCCTGGTGATGATTGATTACATGAATTATCTTGTGTACTTGAACCATGCCTCTATATACACAATGATACATTGAATAAATATATCTAGATTTCAAATAAAATTTGTTATGGACCAAATGGCTTGTGATCCTTTTCTATTCCATGAAAACCATAGCATCATATCTATGTCCCCACATGGTGTGTAATACCATATTACTCATTGTGTTCCAGAGGATATTCAAAAACCTAGGGATCCTTCATATTTAATTCATATCTATCCCATCGATCACAAATTGGTTCAAGAAACTCAGATCTATGTATAGATAACCCACACTAACACTACTCATCGAAAACCAACTCTTCATCCACTAAAAAATAAGTCTGTAGAGCCAAACCAACACCACATTGAACTGTCATCATGTATCTAGAAGTAAAATGGAATCCATTTGACAAATTCTACATCCAATATTGTCATCCTCCATTATTTCACATTAATATCACCTTCGATCATGAATCAAACCTGTTGTATTGAACCATTACAATGAAGAAAGGTTGTACAACTGTCAATAACTTATAAGGGAAAATGAAAATTTCCATTATGAATAAGAAAATGAATTGTGGACAATGAAATAAACATTATATGTGAGTAATAGACCTCAATTTGTTTTATTTTGTACTTGATCAAATGTTTTGGAATATATGAAAATGAGGAAAAATAAATAATGAACAAATAAATCTATTATAAAATAAACCATCCATTGATGAAGGAATCAATTATTTTTTTAGAATTGATCTCCATTCAACCTAGGATATATAAATGGGATGAATCCCAAATAAATATTAAAACGTGATTTGGATCAATTGATGGTGAAGAGTGATTGTACATCATTGTCCTTGGTGATATACACATGCTATGTTGGAGAACATGATCCTCAGTTTTTGATCAGGATCTATTTCATTCTCCAATCTATCCTCTAATGGATCATATAGATCTATAGGGATATACATCTATTCATAATAATCTATCATAATGATATATTTATATGCATCTAAATTTATGTAAAATTACGAAAATAAATAATTTTTTTTAAATAATAATATGCGCAAGACCACGCTGTACCTAGGGATATAATATATTCCAAGTTTATGTCACACCTAAGGTAACACATATTATATGGATTCAACAGAGGCCTCCATTTTTTAATATATGACTCAATTTTATAGTTATTCAACATTTTATATAAATATAATAATTTATTGTACTATGATATTTAATAATTTCCAATATTAATTCTTGGCTCACCAAGCCACAAAATCTCACTCCATCAATTCTTCTAGATAGTAATATACCACAAGATATTTTATAAATATTTTCATGGAAAAAATATGAGACATTATAGAGTACGATCATGGATACCATGTTTTTTGAGATTCTCCCCTTGATGAGTATTTCATAGGTTTGGTCAGGGAGGCATACAATCCAAGAGGTTCATCTAGCCATTTTGGATCCTACAAAGGGTTGGAAATGATTCATACCTCAAAGAAATTCCCATATAACTAGACCAAGTGCCTGACATCTTCCAGGTTCCATAGTAGAGAAGATATGTGAATTATCCTTAAAGCTTATTGACTGGGATGTGTTAGACAATAATGATGGATCCATATTATCATATAATGATATGGTGATTGGGGATCCATAGGAGAAGACCCTATGAGGATGAAACATCCCTTGGGAAGATGTTCTATAGTAGTATGAGGGTGTATAGGAGAGCTCTTGTTAGTGACATATCCACATGTGAGTTCTGTATCCCTACCTTATTAGTTTATATTGTTCATTTCAGGACGTAAATCATTAAAGTGTGGATAATGTAGTGAACATGTTTATTCCATGTAAGTCTTTGATATATATTAAGGAATATTTTTAAAGTTACGTGCTAAAATTGTTTGAGATTTTGAGGCCTGATTATCCTTTAATTAACAATATAAAAATATTAAATATGTTATTACCACATAAGATTAATATATTAAAAATAAATAATTATCTTTTGATCCAGGACATTGATCATAAATCTGAGACTACGGTTGATTATGGAATTTAGGGTTTATCGAAGACATGTCCCAAGGTTGATCAGTGCTCGATGTTTTGCTAGAGAAACCATTCATTGGATAACTATGTGAATTAATTAATAAATTTAATAAATCTATCATCAAAAACTAGTTGTAAATATAATATTATGATTAATTTCAAGGGTATGTTGCATAACCATTGGTATATTTTAGTGGAGTAAGATATCATTATCCAATTGTGGATAAGCATACAACAACAAACGATGATCAGATCGATGTGGTTTGAGATATAGAGAATGCAACGGGTCTTATCCATTACATACGAACACATTCTTCACCAACGATCAATACATAATCTATGTAGAGAACTTCAATTATGTAAATCTCCATTTGATTAAAATATTTACCATAGATATTTGTATCTGCTTTTCATATTCATTAATCCTCCCTTTGGATTAGACTGTTTAATTTGATTATATCAGTTATTCCTGATATTTCATTCTATTATCCCAAGATATTCTCAATTTATGGTCTTTGGTCAGGAAAACATGAATAATTACAACTGAACCTTTTTTCATGTACCTCTCCACAATCTGTTCTTCAATTATATAATTGTTGACCCACAAAGTCATAGTTCAACATTGTTGGGGTGGGTTCGAGCATGATCAAACCCCATGATTTTTGGTGGGTTGGTGATTTATGACTTAAATGACTATTTTATAATATATAATTATAATTTTTGAGATATGAGTAAGGCCTCCATGTATCCTGGATCTAGGGTGATGATGTATGGAAATAAGAGATGTATTAGGTGGTGCTATGAGCATTGTGTAGGTGTACATATTCTATCATCAAGCCATTGGAGGCTAATAAATTGATGGATGACACCATTAACTTCAATTATAGTGTATTTTAATTATTCAACTTGTTGAATTCATGGTGGAGTCACCAAATCTAGTGAATAGTTTGTAAAAAATTATCTTCTATTGAAAACATGAATACATGGCATGTAACCAAAGAAATAGATGCCATGTGGACCCACATATATATGGTGGATGGGGTTTCATGAACAATATGGAGGACACACCTAGTGGACCTCCTGAGGTATATATGCCTTTTTCCCAATATCACACACCCATGAACCTATTTGGGAGGACAAACCACGTACTTCAGGAGTACATTGGAAGATGATGGAATCTGAGATCGACCTTAAACATGACGAGGAATATGAGTATAACCTAAAGAACACGAGTGGAACCAGGATCCCACTCGAAAGCCATAGTGGATAAGACGCGCCATGTTGAACTTTTAAAAACTATGTATGGTGACATGGATTCCAACACGAGTTCCTAGGATCACTCAACTAGATTGTGTGGAGGGACCAAATACCATGTGGTCGCCATAAATTCCATATAGTTTACTCTATAACTTCATCCTCCCATGTATCCTTCATTTAGACATGAATTATGGACTAAAAGTATCCTGTCATGTGTATTTTTTGACCTAGATTTTTATCGTATCATTTTAAATGGATTTTTAATTACAACATAGAAATTTATAATCATGACACTTCTTTACGATAAACATGATGAAGTAAGTGATAAGGAATTATCATCAAAGAGAGTGGTCTAGTTTGGTAACCCCCCTATCACACCAAGGTTAGATTCCTCAATACCATTTGTGGTTTTGTTGACCCCCCTGACATACTAGGAAATGGGTCCTCTACCCAATGAGTGGTAACGCATAATTTACTAGAAAATGTGCCTTGTACCCACAAAGTGGAACCCCCAGATTTACTAGGGACCAGTTCCTCTACCAACTTAGTGGAACCCCCAATAAACACTATTATGAGTTTCTTATATCAATATTGATGGAGTGGAATCCCTAGGAAGCACTATGGAGGGGACCCTCGGCCGAGCTACTCAGTGGAATCCTCATGTCTCATCTGGGTGTGAGTACTCTATCTACAATGTAGTACCCAATAACATACTGGGGAAGGAGTCCCCTATTTTATTTTGTAATGACAACCCCTTTGGATATGAATTAATAAAGAGATGTACATTCGATTCCTGACTTCGTTAGATAGAAACATTATTTGATGGGAATCAATGTTAAACCTTTGAAGATACTTGTAGAATCATCATCTTGGGCTAGGTTGTGATATGGAGATCCCCTTTGTCACTCATCAATGTTTCATTAAGAGAATATATATATATATATATGTATTTTGTTTCCCTTTTACTTTTGGTTGTTTTAACTAATTCTATCAAATCTCTTTATTGTAACCTTTTTGGTTTTTGGTGAATCTATCTAGTTATGTATGTACTCACCCATGCATGGTATTTTCCATCATGTGTCGCATCTTATACAGATGATGAAATTTTCAATGGTGAAATTGAGGGAGAATTGTGATACTTAGGTGTATAGGAAATTTAATTTGGTTGGTGTTAGAGACCATGATTCAAGAACTCTAATTTTTTTATTCCAATTATTATTAGTGCGGGAATTCATTTTTTGTTTGGATGTATTTTTCCATTTGACATAATGGTTTTATTTTAGCATACTATAATAAATTACCTTGTGTTATTTAATGAATGGTTTATTGAAGATGTTATTTACATGATTATTATTTATACGCAAAATTTCATTGATATGTTTGGGTGCATATATACATGTATACAAGCCAATGTAATACCTTTTACATTATGCCTTCTTGTTGCTTGTCTCTAGCCTTTGTCTGATTAAGGGAGGGCTTGGGGTTGTGAGGGATTGACCCTCTCATGGACATGTGTGCTCTGATGGGTTATTTAATTACAATATATATACTATTTTTGAAATAATTTTTGGATATTCTGTGATCGAGTTGGGAGGTACTAATTTAGAGTTGTCGTTCAGGAATTTTAGGACCTATAGTCACTTCCAAGAATTTATTTTTATATCATTAGTTTTTTATACTATGTAGTCAATTAAATTAGTGTATTGGTATTTCATCTTTATTTTGGAATGGATTCAATTATTGTATTTTATCTTTTCTCTTATCATTAAATATACCTAATGATAGTAATGCCTCCAATTTGTATTGATTATATAACCTTAGTGCTAATTACCTACCCTTGGATTATTAAAGGTGGGATTTATGGTTTACTCCCTCTTTTTATTATTTCACCATGAGGGGAACCAGTGGAAGGGGTTTTGTGAAAAAATATATCTTTTCCTTGAATAGAATAAGAAGTTGGAAGTCGAAAAATATTCATTTTACCCCTCACTATCACCAAATCATCCTTTATCCATATATTTATATTCTGTAATATATTCTTAATAAAATAATTGTTTTTCGAGGTTCTTTTAACTACATTAAAATGAAAAGATAACATTTATTTTCTATGTGAGTGACATTATAAAAATGTTTGATGTATAAACCATTTCAATATGTTATTTTAAAAAAATGATCCCTTTTTTTACTCATCTTCATATGGTTTTTTCATAAAGGGTTTATCAAATATATTGAAAATATCCTTTAACTTTTTCAAATTATTCATCACCTCTTAATAGAAAAAACAATGTACATTATTCTGAATTTCCATCAATTATTATTTTTCAAATATCTACATTTATTATATGAGGTTAAAAATTTACAATTCCTAGAAAACTCCCTACATGGGATTGTTTATCCGAATTTAGTGTGTACCTTCTTTACAAATGTTGTACCCGATCATTAAAATAATGTTAAATCCTTAAAATTTTAAATAAGAATGAATTCCATTTATCATTAAAAAATCATGTATCTCAACATGAACTCTTCACTTTTTTTACCATCAAACAATATAAGAGTTGTAGTTGACATCAATTTTAGTTATTTGATAAATGAATCAAAATGAACATGGAAATCATTATCTGGTTTTTTAACCTAATATATGAAGTGAAATTATAATTAAATGGTTATACATCTATAACCATAGTGGAAATCTATATGTTTACATCAAAAATCGGAATATACTATGAGTTATAATTTGTATAGAAAAGGGATTAATTTCATCAATAGATTATTCAATGAAAATGTAAGTCATCTCATTTCCAAATTTGAAATAATCATGATCAATTTTTATACACTAATGAGACAATTTTGGGTTATGATAATTACAATATTGAATTATTTTATTTATGTTCCACATTAATTATATTACAGACACATAACATGAACTAGTTTTCCAAACTGTCTAATAAATGTAAAAATCTATTAAAAATTCAATGTACATGATTCTTCATTATTGTATTGATTCTCATCACATAGGGTGATTTTGGATTTTTAATGGTTCTTGAAAAATAATTTATTATCAATGGGGCAGACGTTTATCCTTTTAGGGACCATAACAATTGATCATAACAATTTTTTAGAAATATATATTAAAAAAGGAAACTCATAAGTTCAAGGTTACATATCATTTTAGAGAGAAATTAGTTTTATAATGATGGAGTTTCTTTATCCATTTATTGAATTCAAATTATATAACTTCATTATGGATGAATATTTTATATATTTAACACTCCTAGAATACAATTGTATATATTTACTTCTTTCTAAATTCTCAATTTTATTTTTTCAATTGTGGATGTTATATTCAACATTTTATTTATTTTACTAACATGGTATTTATAATTGTTTAGAACTCTAATCATATTATATGACCCATAAACCATATCAATGTCCCATTCAATACCAACATCCTATTATTCCCTGTAAAGAATATAAAAATATATAACTTTGATACATTTCAGGAAAAATAACGTGTTTTCCAATTTATCTAGAAAAATACAACTTGAATAAAAAAACATACACTGAAAAATAATTTGAGAAGGTTAATTTTAATGCTATATATGAAACAAGATGAACTCTTTAACCCTATCCACCAACTCCTTTTCCATATGATTAAAATCCACCCATATCTGTTTTGTATTCAACCAATTCAGTTAAACAATATTCACATTTACCAAGTAAATAAATAAATACAACGAAGGTATGTATATAATGTATAATTTTTTACATTCAAATATTTTGTAAATAATAACTTTAAAAATTTTATTTTTAAATTAAAAAACATACATTAATATAGTATAAAAAACAATAGATTCTTGTATTTTATAATACATTTTAAAATATTAATCATATATTAAATTTGGTATATTTAAAATTATTTTTCTATAATTTGTATTTATATATATATGTAAATTGATTAATTTTTTTATAAATGTATAATTGTGTGTGTGTTTAAACGTATTTGTGTCTAAATATATAATGCCTATGTTTTATAATATATTACTAAATATTATAATTATATTTCACTGTAGTGTATCATGGTATTTATGATCATCAACAACTTATTAGTTCTCTTATGTTATATTTCAATTACATAATGTAATTATATACATGATAATAGAAGTTAAATTTCCATGGAAGGTTCTTATGATTGTCTTACACTTTATTCACTCTCTTTCTCTCTCTATATTCATGATGTGATTTCTTCATCATCTCTTGGTGGAATTATGATATGTTAGTAGTGGTGGATTTTTAGTACTATGAGAAATAAATCCCCATTGATATTATCTGATGGATTAATGGTTTTTTCATTTTCATGTTCTACATTTCCTTCTTTTCATATAGTTTAGTGAAATTTTCGATTCCTAGTGTTTCAGAAGGAATTATGTTTTCTCTTTTAGAGTGGATTTTTTTTCTAATATCAAGGTCAGTAACTTCTTACACTCATTTGTGTTTAATATAATGATTTGAGATTAATTATGTGTTTCACTAATGATTTAATATCTTATTTTAGTTAATTGACATGAAAAATTAGTTGTATCATTATGATAATATTTTTCATAAAATAGAATATGATTTTTATGATTTTTAAATGTTTTTCTACATCACAATTATTTAACATCATGTATAATGTGATGTAATAATGATTAAAGTGATAAAGTAACTTTATAATGGAATGTAATAATTATTGGTGAAATAAATTATTTTTATTTGATTATGTAGTTTTATATTGATATTAAAATGAAATTTTAAAGTGTTTTTCATTAGTACATAAATTAACTTCATCAGTGAAGGAATTTTAATGAATTGTGTTGGTTGAATTTATTTATTATTTTACAGTTTTGGTTTTAATTAGTAATTTTAATAAACATATCATTTAATGAAACTACATGTTTATGAGGTTTAATGAACTCAAATGAACATAAAACATTAGATAAGATTGTGATGTTTTTTATCATTGAAATATAATGATTTAATGGGAGGATATATTGATATAAATTTCATTTCCAAGGAGGTTATAAGATAATATATCAGGAAATGACAACCTTATGACATTTTGATTAAGGAATTAGTTTACATTTGTTAAAATGGGGGTTTTAAATACATTATAGTTATTGAGATTATAATATTGTAGCATAAAATCATGTTAGGAATTAAAGGATGTTTTCATGTATTTTCTGAACATGATGTTTTATTCTTATAAGAAGGAATGGGTTTGAATGATAATGTGTTGTTTTAAAAATAATTTTGTTGTTGGCATGTTTTACCTTAAATATTACTAACATGAAATGTGTTATAAAATTTTTCACATAAGGGGGGCGATGGATTAGTTTGAGTTAGAGGATATTGATATGAGAGTTTTAGAAGTGGATATTCATTTTTTAGGTATATATATTTATTATATGGAAAGATTATATAATTATAGTCCATTAAAAATATTAATAGAATAAAAATTAAATACTAAATATAAAATAAAATAAAATAAATATATACATTTATACATATTCATACAGAGATATAAATACAAAAACATACATAAAAAACATATATACATATATGTTTATACATATATAAATAAATTAAACACAAAAATTTAATTTAATTTGATAATGTGGAAAATTGATTAAGAGAAGAACAAGTAAAATAGGGATCAATTCAATCCAATTGTCCTTAAATAATTTGAAAAACATAAACATATATATAAATTTACATGTATTTCAATATTGATGATAGGAAAAATAAAAAATCTTAAAAATATAGGAAATATTGAGTAATATATCCATAAAAAGTAAAAAATATCATATCTTTTCTTTTTTGTGTCAATCCATCAAAAAAATTGATATTAGTGGTTACAATGATAGGGTTCCGCAATTGTATAAATTCCATGAGGAGAAACATGACACATGGGGGTTCTTTTAAAAAAGGGGAAAGATATTATCAGTTATTGAAAAAATAACATTGAGAAAAGTAAAATTAATTTTAACAAAAAACATAATGTACCAATAAATAATCCCATTTTATCAACTCTAAAGTGAGTATTGGTATAGTTTTGGGTTCATCAACCCTACAAAATAACTGATAATGATCTATCATTATTGATGCTAACTAATAAGCTATGATAATGAGTATTTTATATATATTAGGTAGAGAAGATTAAAAATCACTAACAACACACACCTAGACATCCTCATAGGTCAAGCATCATCCCTTCCCAAAAGGATTGACAAACACTCATTAAACTGTTTTATTACAAATTTAATGCTTGGAGGCCCAAGTTCATAATGTCTTGAAGCCCATAATGAATGTGGTCTAAAGGAGCATAATGGATATGAATTGAAAGATCAAATGAGTAGTCTATATCATTCCTGGGACACCGGTAATATGTAACATCCCTCCTATTAAATGACACCTTTATGAGAATTAAACCGAATTCTGGTAAAAAGAGAAAATAGTTAAAGATAAAAATTATATTTAAGCATTACAAGTAATAAAAAATTATTTAAAAAATATAAGATTAATGTATAATAAAAATTATTAATTTATAAAATTGAATTAATAATATATAATATATTAAAAGTATCAGGAAATTTATTAAAATAATAATAAATGTATCAATATTTTTATAAATTTGTTAATATTCTGATAAATGTATTAATATTATAAAAAATATTTCAAATATTTCAAATAATGTTTTAATAAATTGTAAATTGTTTTAAAAAAAATTAAATATTAAAAATAAATAAAATAAATAAAATATAAAAAATACACCGTGTTAATTTTAATAAATTTATTATTTAATGTAGTAATGTCGTGATAAATTTATTAATAAATACGTTTATTTTTTTATTAATGTATTAATATATGTATTAATATTATAATAAATATATTATAATAAATATATTAATATTTTGTTAAATGTATTATTAATAATATAATAAATTTATTAATAATATTTCAATACTATAATGTTATAACAAATATATTTGTATTATAATAAGTGTTTAATTAATAAATGTATTAATATTAAACTAAATATATTGATATTTTGAATTTATGATATAATAAATTAAGAATTACATAATTTAATTATAATAATAATTAATAAATTTAAAAAATAAAAATTAATAAAATATATTAAATATAACAATTTTTTCAGTTCGAGGCTTTTCTGAGTATCAAAGTCACCACATAATTCATGTATATGACTAGGGTTTAAAACATGGAAGCCTCTCTTGGGTGGGATGTCTCTAAGCCATTAACAGCTGATGACACAAGAGGTTATGTAGGTGGAAGTGAAGGTGATTACATGGGTTAGGGGTGTAGTGAAAAGTATACAATGGCGCAGTACAAAATATATGCAGGGGCCTTTTATAGTGACCTTGTTTTTTCCCTTGTATCACTTTCAAATAATTTATGTAATATTTCTGATGGTATGAGATGAGATGGGAGTAGAATTCTAGGACCGATGATCCCGACATTGATTTCGAAAAATAATAAATATACTAAAAATCCCCATGTGCAGTTTTTTGGGATTAATTGAATAAATATATAACAGATCCTCAGATAAAAAATATAAGCTCATGGTTGAGTATAAAATTTGTAGTTTACCGTAGGAGTGACTAATGATTGGTCCACACAGAATGCTTGATTGAGGTATTCGTTGGTGGGTACATTTAATTAAAATAAATAAATACATTGTTTGTTTGGTTAATTAAATATCCTAATTAATATCTTCTATAAATACACTTTACTCATTATTCATTAAAGGGTTTTCTACAGAACCCTTTCATGATCATGGAAGAGATTCAAAGAATTCCTCAATGGCGAATCACAATTAGATGAAAAATGATGATTAGATCGAGGTGGATCAAGAGGTAGAAAACTGGTTGTTTATTCTCCTTCGCTAGTGATCAGTTTACATAACCATGAATGATCCATTTTTGAGTTATGCCAAAATAATTGTGTATTTCATTCATTTATATTATATTATTGAGCACTGATTTATTATATTATTTTGATTTAGTGGCCTCAAATTCTTTTCATGAGCCCTATATATGAGTTAAATTATTTTATTATTTTATTTCTTGATTTACTGCATGTTCTCAACCTAGTTCCCCCATTATAAAATTTCTGGACTAGAACAATCCAAAAATGGGATTTTCACATTTTTTCTTGTGTTATTCTCCCACTACTTCTTTGTGATCTTCAATATTTTCGAACAAGGTCACAATTAGAAATTTTTGGGCTAGGTTCAATTGTGTTTTTAAACTTCAATACATGTTGGATTGAAAAGTGATGAATGGATCAGTGTTTATTCTATAGATCAGGATGTATTGCCGCTAATAATTCCTCTATTTTGGATCTAGAGTGGTAATGAGTTGTGACGCAAGGTTCTATGGGAAATGGAGGTTATGAAACCGTTCACTAGATTGATAGATTCCATTTTCCATTCAACAATGGCAGGAAAATGATAGTAGGGGGTGGTAACCTCTGATCATTGTGTGGTCAATGGACATGATTATCATAGACGAGTGTGATCAGGAAAACATGTGGGGGAAACATGAATTACTATCAATATACATACTTTACACTTGTATCCTGGAAGTGAACATTCCCTGGTTGTGGTTCCAGGAATCTTGACAATGTAAAATATGAGACAATATGTAAATGGGAATACATTCCATGTGAACATGCCCAGGGGGTCAAGTCATGTGAAAACTGAACATTCCTAGGGCCCAATGTGGATGGATACATTGTGTACCAGAGTACACAACAACATGCAGTAATACATGGATAAGGGATGAGATGAAAAAGAAGGAATATGAGTGGTTATACACACCATATATCCAAATGGGAAATCCATTTATAGTGTCATGGTTTCCTGAAAAGTTCTTGGAGAAAACAGTTATTAATAGGAGCAAGGCAACATGTTGTGTAGACCCCAAACATGTTCTGTTTTCCTATATAAATAATCTAGATGTTTCACATTATTTAGTTTTAATCAAATTTTCCACCATGAGTACCCTATCATGAGTTTTTTCATATAGAATGCAATTGTGAATGTATATATGGATTTTGAAATATGAGTCATGGTGTTCTAAGTGTGATTATTATTCATGAGATGCTTAACAATGGTAGTGATCATGGAGGATCATAGGCAGATTTTTTGGATAGTACTCCCCTATTACACTAAGGTACATGTTATTCATTCTATCTGAGAAATGATTGGATTAGTACTACCCTATCACACAAATGGAAAGCTTACACATGTTATTAATGAGACTCCAAGGTTATTACTCCATGGGAACACTAGTGTGAGGGTTCCTATGGTTATCAAGAGATATTGGGGTGAGTAATCCCCTTCCCCATAAGGGCAATGGTTCCCTGTATTTCTTATATAGGTAGGTTTTGTAATCCACAAACTACATCAAGGAATTGGTTCAATACCTATGTGGTTATAATCCCCTATCATTGGCATCTAACAGTGTTTAGGTCCCCCATAAGACAAGTGTGCTCCCCCAGTATTGGTGTGCAGTTGTGTGGTGGGGGCCCCTACACACATATTCAGGTTTGGTTGTTTTTGATTTTTTGCATCATTGCAAGACTTCTGGGGATATTGGGAAAGACATAAACATTGACTTGGCTATGATAAAAGGATCCCCTTTCTATTTCATTTGGAATTATTTATGAGAACACAAACACACACAAACAGATATATATATATATATATATGTGTGTGTGAGTGTTTGATGAGTTTTCATTTCCCTTTTTCTTTGGGTTAAATTAACAATTTTTCAATCCGACAATTATTCCTTGTCAATATGGAGCATCCTACTAGGGATGCATATACTCACTCCTTCATGGGATGGTCCCTATCTTTTTGAGTCTTATGCAGATGATGGTCATATCAGTGGTGATTATATTGTATGATTGGGAAATGTAGATTCATTTAATTCATAAGATGGTTAGGTTTGGAGATCAAGTACATGGATCTATGAGCATTCCTTATTTCAATTTGCTATTAGTTTGGTACGTCATTATTGGTTTGGTTTTTTGTCCTTTTTAATTTTGTATTATTCTTTTTTTAGTCCATGGATTCCCAAGAGGATATTACATTTTTGGATTATCACTAAATTTTATAATATTTACTATATTTTCCACAAAACCATTTTATATATATGTTTGGGTCCATGCATACTGGGTCCTTAGGTAAAGTCATCCCATTAGGTTTATGCTTTCTCAGCTCTAATATCAAACCCAATTCTAATTAAAAATCGGATTGGGGTTCTAACAGATCATCCTTCTGCGGTCCAAGTGTTCTGTGGTATGTTTGGTTGTTAGAGAATGGATTCAAAAGTGGTTTGACCTTGGTATGATGTATTTTGTTTTCTCATATTATATGGTTTCATTTTCATCATAGGTAAACATTTTCACATTTTCTCGGGTATGGGTTCCAAACTTGGGAAACTAGTTGTGGTGTGTAGGGTCATGTAACCCAAAAATAGTACTGTAAATAACTACTTGTCGAATCAAATTATGGAGACATTTATTGTATGGAATAATGGTATAGAAATCATATGGTATTGAGTGAACTGAATTTCCTTATTGTGTTTAATCCCCATAAATTTATATATGATCATCATACTGTAGTAATTCTTGATTAAATTCAGGATAATTCCACAAGAATAGCCATCTAGGTTGCAGATTTAGTATCAAGATTTTGATCTGATGAGTGGTAATAAATAAATTCATGAGTCGTCACATTATGTTATTCCACTAGGTGCGAATATATAAGCACAAACACCAATCGAGAAATAGTTAACATTGATAGTTCATATCGATGATGTGTGGAGGCTTAGAGAACTCTATGATTTCCAATGTTAGATATTTCAGAGGTTTTATATAGTGTTAGATAGCCAGTAAGTAGTGTATTTACTTAAGTACGTTTTTCAAATACTCTGAATGTTTCAAACTCAAATATATTAGATAGTTTTATTGGAAATGATTATTTTCCAAAGAGCATTTGTGAACTAGTGGTGTTTTGTATGAAAGACCCATGATGAGACGACGCTCATATAGACTAACTTATAGAAATTGTGTTATGGGGAGTTTTAACTTTGAATGCTTTTCCCAATTCAGATCTAGAAGATTCTTGAGTTACAATAGGGTAGAAATACTGTGATTAAGTATTTCATGAGGTTTATTATGATTATGAAGTAATCCAATGATATATTTTGAGAGGAATTCTTTTGGGTGACAAAGATTATGGTATCCAAAGATACATTTTATCTAGTGTGGTCTCCTTAAGTCTCCCACTTACGATGGAGTTCTAGAGTGGTATTTGGTGACTATGATCTTCCGATCAAAGGGGAATTAGGATTTTACAGTTAGAAATAGGTAACATGTTTCTAAATCATCAATTGTGGGTAGTAGGAATCAGAAGTGATGTTCTCAATTGATCATGGATTATCAATCGTGGATGCATGGGTATGTGGATAACGAATCTTTTTGAGAATGAAGTGATCCAGGAGAGGGGGAGGGTATACTTGTAACTAGAATAGACACTTGGTTCATGATTTACCAACCCTTCATGGTAATATGGAATATAATATACTAGATAAAACTCTATGATATAGTTATTTCCATGATAAGAAGTCTCCCAGGTGTGGCTAGGGTGTCCCTCGGGTGGTGTTTCTAGAAGCAAAGTAGAAACAAATCATAAGGGAGGACAAATTGGTGGAGGGAGATGTTATGGGATCACACCAGCATGAGCACCATGTTGACGTTATAATTATCAGAGAGCTGGTGGTAAGGGCCATTTGTGGTTGCATTCCATGAAGGGATAAGACTTGGCTGCACATGATATTATATGAGTTATGATCCATGTGTAATCTAATCCCACCTTAGAACAATTATACACATGTATAATTCATTCCATTGTATATTTATTCCTGTTGAAAGATTCGAAGTTTCTAATTGGGACTTTAACCTTCCATCTATGACTAGTGGTTCCAAAATGGGTTGATTATTTGATACAACTTATATTTTGATATTGAATGTTATCATTTTTTGGAGATAGTTTCATGCAGGACCTCATTGTTATGATGATGAATCCTTACAATGTCTTCTTGGGTACAGATTGGTTGTCCAGATTTTGAGTCTAGATTGTCAATCATCACAAACGGTTTATATTCCTTCATACATATGGGTTGATATTATCCTTTATGGGTGAGAGATATATCATGGTTGAATGAATGGTAATTTCATTTTAGGAGGATGAAACTCATCACCCATTTATTTCTAATTTTATCCCTTGGAGCAATGCGATCATCCAGAATTTAGATTCCATCAGTAGTTGAGGAATTTATGTTTTTTCTCCCAAATAATTTTTGGGGACTACCATCGATTTCAAAGATAGCCCTCCACATAAATTTAACACTCTGGGCCATGACAATATATTTTGTGTCATATCAATTGGCCCCTACCAAGATCTGGGTGATGATTGTATAGTTGGAGGACCTTCAAGAGAAGAGTTTTTTGAAACATAGTGTGTCCCCTTGGGTGGATTCATTTTTCTCGTGAAAGAATTTTTTGGGAACATGTGTATTTATATTTATTATCTTTTTTTGAATAGATTCATTAAAAATAAAAATATCCTCTTTTCATGGATTGAAAACCTCATTGATTTGTTTTGTGGTTTGAGATATTTCTCTATGATTGATCTCATGTTTAGATACCACCAGATGAAGGTTCAAGAGGCTTGTATACTGAGATTGAATTCTGAAATTTTTATCGATACTATGAGGTCCAAGAATTCATTTTTGTGTGGAAAATATCCCTGATATGTTTTTGGATTTGATGAAAAAAATATTCAAGTCATTCTTGGACTGATTTTTTATTGTCTTAATTGATGACATGCTCATCTACTCTATGTCAGAGTATAGGAATGGAATGATCATGAGGATAGTCTTATATTTTATTTAGGAGCACTATATTTATGTTGTACACTCGATGTTATGGTTTTGAATCCCTGATGATCACATTATAGGGCATTTCATTTCAATGAATGGATTACCTATGGACCACGTGAAAATTGATATTGTGATTTCTTGGGATCCACCTAAGAGAATTTCATTGGTGAATGGTTTTCAAGGCATGGTGGGGTACTATATGTGGATCTTGCTAAAATTCCTCAGGATTAAATGTCCTTTGACTAAACTAACATGAAAAGGGATTCCGTTTACATTGACAAAATAGTGTCATATAGCATTTGAGGAGTCACGTCTAAGGCTATCTAGTAATTCTATTTTGAGAATACGAGAGGATAGAGTGATGTATATAGTGTTTCTTTATTCCTCTGGAGATCAGACCAAATACATTTTTATGTATATTTAGGAACTGATTTCATATAGGTTAGGGTATTTGAGATCCCATAATCATAACTATGTGAGTCATGACATAGATATGGAATTAGTAGTCTTCTCTCTATAGAAGTATACACACTATCTTATAGGATATAACTTGATTATTTTCATATTCCACAATACTCTTAGTTAGATATTACTTCATATAGATATGAACCTGAGATAGGGTAACATGTTGGGATTTCTATAAGTGTATAAATTTTAAAATATATATACTCATGATAAGGTAAATGTCAAGGATGATTCCCTTAGTAGGAAGCTTCATTCTTATTTGATGGAGGAGAAAATTGAGAAATGTGATTATTTGTTGGTAACGCTGGTGGAGGAGAGGACCAAAACATATCTTCAGTCGATGGTGTTGAATCCTCCACATCTTTAGTGTGTGAGGGAGGCACTGTTTAGAGACATATACTATAAGGCTACCTATGAACATATATCATTAAAAGATTCACAATATGAATTTTTTTGATGTATAGGAACATGTCATAATTTTTTTAGGGATAGACACTAGTTACAGTCATGATTTGTGGGGATGTAATGAGGGAGCTTCATACTTATCCTTCATATGTACATTCTGGTGTATGGATGATGTACACATACATCAGTGGAATTTTAGGTGGGATTTCATGAGATGGAGTGTTCCTATTCTTTTCTCTCAGTGACTAACATGTAAAATAATGAACACTGAGCAAAAGGTTTCAGATGGATTGAAATATCCTCTTCAGATCATGGTGTGGAAATGGGATGGAATATACATGGAAATTGCGATAGGGATTCCATGAAATGTGTGATGTCATGGTGACGTCTAGGTAATTTTTTTATTGATATACAATGATGACACACTTCCCTTACATTAGGGGCCATTGTTTGGTGGAGTGTTTGGGATTGTTGTATGTGTGTGATACTATCCGGATCCAGGGGGTAAACACAATGATTTCTTCATACTAAGACATGTTGATTATGTCATGGTTTTCAGGGGGCTCACAAGAGGTATTTGTGATCCAGTTTTATATGAGTATGTAATTTCCCCCAAAAAATTCATTGGATGAACAACTCACTATCTAGGTTTTGGACGAAATGCGGTGATATTATGTCTATGTCTTCATCCAGGGCTTGGAGGATTAAATTCATTTTGTATAGCTTTACAAAAATAATTTTTATCACACTATGATCGACATGGATCATTTCGAGTATTTTTAGGGGAGACCCTAATGTTATCCCTTTTAATTGGAAGAGATTGGAAACACATCTCTTGTTGGGTTAAAGAAGGTGTTTTTTATAAATAATAAATTTCATGTGATCCATGATGTATGAGGACAACCCATATCGTATATAAACTAATACAGATCAATGTTTTTGTACTTTGGAGTTTCATTTAGGTGACTATTTTTTCCTTGGAGTCTCCAACGATGATGTGTTTGGAGGTTTGGATAGGGAGTAAAGTTATCCTAATCATTATTCAAGTGGATAGAGATACTATTAAGAGTTGGTGAGGTTTCTAACTCTATATCCTTACCCCCATTATTGGAGAACATTCATGAAAATTTCCAAGTGACAAAACTTAAGAGACACATGTATGATCCTATAGATATTATTAACATGGGTGAGATGGACATCACGGATAGAGCCACCATTTTGGATTACCTTATGGTGATCTAGGATATGTACGATAGATTCCTATGAGGATGGGTTATTCTCTTGGTTTGTGTGTTGTGGTTATACAAATTCATGCGGGAGAGCTCATGGGAGTGGGAGTGTAAGATGCAGGCTCAGTATCGTCAACATTTTTATTAGCTTGGGATTTTCGGGATGAAAATTCTTGATCGGAAAAATAGATTTAACCACTTTTTTCCTTGTAATCGATTGAATTATTTTATGGAACTTTCTCAGATCTAGGTGATTAGACAAGATGAGATTCTGAGGCATGGTGAGCCTAAAATTGATATTATAAAATTATTAAATATATCAATATCACATGCATGCATCTTTTTTATATTAATGGATTAAATCATGTATGGAGACTAATATTTTAAATCCATAAAAATTGTGGGTTTTGGAATCAGGGGTTTACACTAAATACGTCAGAAGGTTGGTTGGCACTGGATGTCCGATCAAAGTATCCATTGGTAGGTGTGTTTAATAAAAACAAATAAATAATTTTTTTTCTGTAATTAAATTACCTATACAATTCCTATGTAAATATAATCCAATTATGATTTTCCAAGGGTTATATTAATAATCAATTAGGGATATAAGATTAATTTCAGAGAATTCCTGATTGGTGAATCTGAATCTGATGAACAATGATGTACACATTGAGCTAGATGGAGTGGCAATAGATGTAGTGGTTATTCTCATCCTATATCAATAATGTTATTCAAAAATGATAGATTCTTCTAATTATTAGGCCTCTTCAATCGTAGAATTCTTCCCTTTGAAGAAAATAATGATCATTGATTTATTATCTTCCATTGATTCTAGGACCTCACGTTCTTCTTATGAGCCCGATAGAGTAGTTAAATGATTTAATTCATTTTCATCCTGAATTATAAAATGTTCTCACCCCCATTTCTCTAATATATGATGATTGTACATGAACTCTTGGAAAATTATGTTTTAAAAATTATTCTCATGACATTCACACACTTTTTCATTGCATTATTAATAATTCTCCTACGTGGTCGTGGATAGACATTGTCCGAACATGTTCAAGGGAAATTGAACCCATAATTTCATACTGTTTTAGAGATTAAAGGATAGATCACTATTTTTATAGAATATTGGGATGGGTTATGGCTGATTAATAATGGATATTTTATCTAGAGTGGTGATAAGAGATGAAATGATATGTTATGAGCGATGAAATGAGGTGCTATGAGTGACATAGGAGATGCAGACATCAAAAGGTTTGTTAGATTTGACCATTTGACCATCATAGGATGAAAACATCAGATTGAGGTAGTTACATATGATTTCGGGAATTCAATGGATTTGATTCATTGAAAAGAGTGTGGATCTTGAAATTTGGTGGAATACTATTAGTTTCGTCTATAATCATCACTACAACCTCTGTATCTCAAAAGAACACACAGAATAGAACCCCATGGATACACCACTAGGGTTTTGGGTGAATTTAAATATTATATGCCCTGTAGTGGGCCTGCCCACATTGTTACCCTACCCATGATTCCATGAAATAATTTAGATACACACACTAAGAGCCCTTTGTGGATGGACATGACATGTAGTAGATTACATGGTCACTAGCAGGAATACACTTTCATGGGTTGAGATACATGGATTGAACTTTGAGTGGTCATAAAAACTATATACCTTAGTGATAACACTAGGTACAGAGTCCTAGATTCCTGAGCCATATACATGTAGAACATGGCTTGGGAATGGAGTGAGGTCACATGTGGTGTGGATCCCATACACACCTTGTAATCATGTATGAATCTTCTTCCCCTTTCATTTCCTTCATTTTGACTAATATTGTAACAACCCAAACTATTATGAATAAGATTCCCCGTTTTGATTTTATTAAATGTATTATGGTTACAAAAGAAAATGTAATTATATTTATTAAAATATCCAATAGGATTTAAATGATTATTCCATATCATTACCGTTGATAATATAGTCGTTGAACAGTGATCACTTTACATGAATAAATATATGGTATTAAAAAATTCATTTGACTTGGACCAATTAGTGGATGACCTCAACTAGTAGGATCGTACCCTATGAATCCAATTTTTTGGAACATCCATGGGAGATAGAATTTTTGAGATTTTCACTAGACTATTCCCATAATGATATCCCTAAACATAAGAATGAGTGGAACCATTTATGATATAATTTCAAGCTCATAAAAATCATGGAACAAATTATATTCACCGAACAACCCCATAAAAACCCATCATTGTATTGCTTACTCATATGGATTCTGCATATATATTGAATGAATATGCGTCTAGACCATAGTAATAGGATCTGATAAATTATATTGTATAAAACAAGGCATATATTTTCATCCTATTGTTGTAACATTGTATATAATTTTTAAATCAGATATATTATTTTTCAGATAGTATTCAAATTAAATTAAGAAAACTATTTTGATGAATTAATTTAATTTAGAAATAAAATATAATTTAATAAAAAATAACTATTGATTAACTTTTATTAAATATAAATGATCAAATAAATATTTTTCAAATCAAATGTAATTTAATTAGAGTTTGAAAAACTGTTATTTATCAAAAAAAATTCATCATTTTCAATGAAATATCAGTTATTTATTTTGAATGTGGTAATTAAAATATTTTGAATTTATTTAGGTAAACAAATATTATTTTTCAAATTAGTATGTTTAAATTTTTCCATGGCGATTATATCATAATTTTAAATAAAATTATTTTTTAAAAAATTAAATATTGTAGAAATAAATATGTTGTGTTTTATGACTTCATATTAACCCAATAGTGATGTAATAAACACATTATAACGTATTCTTAGAAAAATATATGTTTACCAATAAAAATAATTTTATGTTAATATTATTTTGTATATTTTATATGGCCTTAGTAAATCCAACAACACATATAATATATTTTATGATTTTAAAATCATTTCTTTGAGAGTGTAACTCACTTATACATAAGCAAGGGAATTATTTTTTTATGTTTGCCCTTTAACTTATTAAATAATTTAATTCAACTTCATTGGATGAAAACATTTTTAAAACCATTGGCTAGTTTGTGGTTTTCAATATTTTATTATGTAGAGTCCAAAACCTAAATAATAAAGAAATCTGCCTCCTTTCATATACAAACCATCCAAATCTCCAATTTCACTTCACTCAATTACCTTGAAGAACATCCAAACATGGCCCTATACTCCCCATATTCTACCCATGGTGCCCCCAAGCATTCTTGAGGGCTCTACCGAGCCATTGGATTCAGACATCCATGTATGGTATCCTCACCATCATCCGTCCATTAAAATTTAAGCAGCTTCATTGAAATTCGTTATTTTAATTTCAATATGATATATTCTAATTCATTTATAATCCTTAATTATCTATCCATTTAACATTATTTGGGGGATTTATCATTTATCCTCCCTCATTTGGACCCTTTTCTAAGCTTTCACAATGCTGAATATTTATAAAGGAACCCCACCATCAACGATCTTTGTTTATCAAACAATAATTTTTGTGTTATATCATTTAATTTTATATTTAATATGAGTGTATATGATATTAAATATATCCCTTACTATCAATTCTATTTCTGAATTATTATATCCCCTTTCAGTCCTATTTAACCATTATAAGAACCTTTATTTACACAAGTTATCAAGCTAAACTTCTGGAAGGTATCTTTCCTTTCTCCTCTTTCTTTGAGTTTATTTATTATGTTATGACTTATATTAAATATTATATATGTATGTACATGTATTTCCATTCACATATTACTGTAAATTTCATATCTAAATGATTATAGGTCCTTTTCAGTCTCACTAACCAATTATATGAATATTTATGTGATTCTATTATGCTATCAAAATTGCACTGAGGATTTCATTTCTAAAACAATTATGAAGTGAACACCATTTCCATTTCACAGTAAATGGTATTCACCTACATGAACATATTCAAATTTATTGAGGACATACATGTATTTATTCTCAATTCCTTTATCATGTAATAATTTATCATGTTGAAAAAATCTATTTTATATGATCTATGTGGAACACTTAATAATAAAATTGAAATGATTTTGAAAGGTGAACCCTGATAGTGTACCAATGAACAACGTATTGTTTAGTATCCTAATACATTATTTTGGGAAAAGGGATTCACCTGATTCCTTATTGTGACTTTTTCAAAAATGGGGACTTAGCATATTTTTCCTTGATATATTTATGATGTAGTTTTTTAATTTGTTGCAACATTTCCTATGTAATGAGTATCATGATATATCATTCCTTATTATTCAACCTCATTTTATGATCCGTTGATATGACTATCATATAACATGTATTATAATTTTCACGTTATTAATTTTTTATTCCCTTACTGTGCTTTATAGGTCATCCTTTTCTATGTATGTCCCCATGATATCACATTCAGTTTTATGTTTGATGGATTATTATGACCATGTCTAGGATGTTTTCAGAATTTTTGGTGTATCCCATGTTATAATTTGTTATGTAATGTGCCTAATTCCCAAAATAAACAATACAACTCTATCGTTTGGTTTTCTATTTAGTGTGATATCATGTAATAAATCATGTATTAAAGATCATGGTTGTTATAGTTGGTAGTTGTGCCATGTTTAATTATATTTTTGATTAGAATTATAAAACACTTGGGAAACCCATTATAAGTAAGAATAAGTGTAAGAAATCATTTGTATATTTTAGTATGTATAGTTTCATTATTGTATCAAGAAAATAGTTTCATTTCAAGATACAACAAGTGGATGTGGTTTCAAAACAATTGTACCAAGACTTAAGTACTCGGACAAGGTGTTCCGAGACTAACACATGGTAACCTGGTACATGACAATGGGCCTTATTGTGCACATGGTTGGACACTCCTAGGGGATATGCAGTGGGTAAATCGTATTCTCATTATGAACCATAATTAAGGGACAAACAAATCCCATTGTAAAATATCATAGATGATATATCATTGATATCAAAGATTGAAGCCTAGAAACTCATAAGTTAAGTAGATACATGAATGTTAAATTTTATCACTTTAATGACATTGGCTCCCCCTTTATGTGATTAATATTTTAGGATACACATCCCTAAAGTTCCTTTTTTTCTAGATAATTTTCATAAATAGAAGTAATCAAGTAAAAAAATCATCTGAAGGGATTATTGAAGATATCCCCAATGAGATTCCAAATCTGATGGTAGTAGGAATCAAAATCAATGTCTAGAGACTCTCTCAACAAACTCAAGTTCTAAATATAAACATGTATCAAGATGAGAACCCAAAACCCCTAATATAGAACAAACCCAAATCAATTGATCCATGTGACAAAGGAATCCTACTTTTAAGGGATCATATAATCCCTTAATCACAGAGTAATATATCATCTCCAAAGAAATGATCTTTTATATCATTCAATGAGCTAAATGAGATAAGGTTATTCTAGATATTTATTTTATAGTGGTGAAGCAAACCAGTGGTGGACATTAATCAAGAATACAATGCCTGAAGAAGATATAGAGGAAATGAAGTTGATGTAATTCTAGATTTTTTTCAAATTTAATTTCCCTACACACTCTATCTTAAATTGGAACGATATTACATTCCACTAAATAAAAAATATAACAAATCTATTAGGGCATACAAGTAAAATATCAGAAGACCTGCACAATACACCTCCATGTTTTTTATGGTCCCCAAATGAACATTTTACCACTTCATTAGTAGGCTATGGCCTAATATATAAAATGTCTTGGAAATCTGTGACATTTATAGGTAGGATGGAAAATTACAATGTTCCCTAAAAGTCAAAATTAAGACAATTGAATCTCTAGGGCATCACTAGGATAAGAAGTGGAAATTGGAGTGTAATTCGAGTGGTTTGATGCCGAAATCCATTTTTGTGAAATATTAGTATCTCACTAGTAAATGGTTTGGAAATAAACACCATAGAAATTACATAAGGGGAAAAAGAAATTCATTAGGTGTAGAAGAAAAGGTAACATGGACAATGATATCCTATATGAGAATACCACTACTGTGATAGAAGAAGTGAATGCACTGATCAACACTCATCATTTTGTTCACTAATTCAACTGCAAGGAACCATGGAAACTTGAGAGTCAATTTCCTATGATAAGGGTTTTTAGAGGTAACCAAAAACCTTCAATGCAGCAAGAGTGAGGTTTTCCCATCACTTCCACAGAAGTGAATAAAAAAAATGAAGTTGTGAAGGTATGATAGTTAATAATTTTATAATAGTGAAATTATTTTTTGATTATTGTTCTACAAATTCTATTTGGTCATGAAATATTAGTCGAATAATCCAAACACCACCACAAATCATGGGAGTATAGATTTTGGTGAAAATGAAGAAATGGGAAATTTATGCATCCCATATATATAAATCCTCCCCTATCAATGTTTGGTGAATTATATTCTCATAGAAACTCATCAGACTCCATTTTGCGGTATGTTATGCAATTAGGGGCATGTATTGGCTTTCCCTATATAGAGAAAAAGAAATTTATTGAAGGAGTAAATCACTCTCATATTGGGAATCAACTGATCATTCTATACAAGTTCAAGGAAAAGGATAAAAATTCTTCAGCACAATCATCCCAAGAATGAATATTAATTCCCTTTGAACAATCATATCTTTTCCAAATGTCTAGGTTTAAGGAATGGATCATCCTTGAATACATGCCTATTATGTGGGAATTCACTGATTTGTTTCTGAAGGAATTATCAGGTCTTCCTCTTAATAGGGAGGATAAATATTTAATGGAGCTTATATCTAGGGCATTGAAAATATCGTGGAATCCATATAGGATAGATTTTGAGGAACATGATGAGCTAAATAAAGATATATAGGATAATCTAGATAAATTGTTTATACACCCATGTGTTTCACCATAGGGTGAACCTACCCACTTCCTCAAGAAGAAAGATGGGTCAATGCACCATGGCTTTTATTATTATGATCTCTACATGGTCATGATAAATCACATGTATCATTTTCCATGAATTTATTACTTATTTGATAAACTATGTGGAAAACAATACATCTCTGAGGATGATCTATGGTAAGGATATTACCATGTTAGGGTGAAGAAGGAAGTTATCCCCAAGAATGTTTTTCATTCATGTTCGGGGAACTATGAGTTCACAGTGATTCCATTTGGAATCACTAATTCTCAAAAAATATTCATGGGAATTATTAAGAGTGTCTTTAGAGATTTCATAAACAAATTTTTGGAAATATTTATATGTGAAATTATAATAGATTAAAAATCCTAAGATGAGAATGTGGAGCATATGTGAACTATGATAATGACATAATTAATGGAGAATATCTCTTAAATGTACATCAATTGTGATTTCTCATTGAAGGAAGTCGAATTATTTGATCATATCATTATAAAAAATGGGATATCATATGACCCTTCAAAGAAAAAAGCAATTGTGAGATTGCTGAGGCCAACATCCATGATAGATACATGTTGTATCATTGGGAAAGGTGGAAATTATCTTCTATTTGTGAGAAATTTGTATCATTTTTTAAACCCTCATACAAAGATAGCTTGAAAGGGATTAATTTTTTCATGAAATGATGAATGTGAAGAGAGATTCATGGAGTTGAAAAGGAGGCTTATCATTTCCATTCATCTCACACACTCCACAAGTGGGGAACCTTTTAAAAATTTCAGCAATGATTCAACGATTTTATTGGGATCTGTGTTAATGAAAAATGACATAGATATTTCCTACATATCTAGATTATTGAAAATTCATGAGAAAAACTATCCATTGCATGATATGAAGTTCGAAGATGTGATTTTTGCATTGAATATTTGGAGGTATTATGTCTACAGGGAGAGGTATGTGATATATACTGATCACATGGGCCTAAAATATATATTGACATAGAAAAAAGATTAATATTAACTTGCAAAGATGGTAAGATATCATCAATTATTATGACTTCTCAGTCCATTACAATCCGAGTAATGAAAATATGGTGGTGAATTCTCTACGTATAATGAAAAAAACAATTCTACAACTGATGAAAATGTTATAGGATCAAATCTTCATGGATTTGAAGTCAATGGACATGGGAATCATTAAGAAAAGAAAAATCATCAGTTCTTTCAAAAATTATATCTCAATAATATCTTTTGGAAAAGTTTAAAGATGATAAAAAATATGATATGTCAATTCAGAAGTGAGTGAAAACTACATGGAAAGAGAAATCATTGGAGTTAAATGTTAATGAATAAATAATTTGGAGACATGGGTAAATACTATGTGTTCCATAAAATCCTAAGTTATAGAAGGAACTAAAATATTATATACATTGTTCATCTTTATCTACATACCCATGAGACAAAAAGATGAGTTGAGATATCTGAGATCACTATTAGTAGAACAATATGAAGAATGTGATCGCTGAATAAACAACAATGTGCCTAGTATGTCAGCAAGTGATGGATGGAAGCATGAAGTCCAATGGTTTGATGTATCTGTTATCCAAAACAACATGAATATGGCTAAACAACACCATTTTCATTCTCACCAAACATCCAAAGACATCTAATGGAAACAATACTATCTGGGTTGTTGTGCATCATCTTAATAAGACAACACTCTTCATTATTATTCATGTGGATTTCTCACTGAATCGACTGGAATGGATATAAATCAGAGAAGTGGAATTAAATAATGGAGTACCAATATTGATTTTAACTGATTGAGACCTAAGATTCTACACAATGTTTTTGAAAAAAATTTATTATTCTCTAAACACTATGTTGAATTATAGTATAGTCTATCATCGTCAAACAGATGGCCAATCAAATCAGAATATTCAAACACTATAAGTCATGTTGTGATCATGTTATATGGACTTAAAAGGATTATGGGATCAACATCTTCAGTTTGATGAGTTATCTCACAACAATAGTTTCCACATGGGTATCCAAATGGCTCCCTCTGAATCCCATTATTGGAATAGGTGTGGAACACTGGTATTTTGGGATGAAGATGGGTAATGAAAACAATTAGGTCTTCCAATAGATGAATAAATGGTGGATAAGGTATAATAATTTAGTATCATGTCAAATATTTTCGTAGTTGATAGATGAATTATGCTAACAATCGTTTATGTGACCTATATTTTGATGTTAGAAACATTGTATTTCTCCGCATATCTCCTTGGAAGACAATTATGTGACTTGGAAATAAGGGAAGTCTTAGTCCAATGTACATTGACAATTTTGAGATCCTTGATTACATCAGAGTAGAGGTCTCTCAAAATTAACTACCACATAACTTATCTTAGGTTCATTGTAATATCCTTGTATCACTCTTGAGGAATTACGTAACATAACCCAAACATTTAGTAAATCCATACGTGGTACCATTGGAGAATGTTACTTCCTATAAAGAGATGTTGGTAATGATAATAGATCATAGAGAAATAATTTTACAATATAAGACAATTCCCCTCATTAAAGTGTTTTGGAGAAACAAAAAAATTGAAGAATCAATGTGGGATTTGGAGGAGTTGATGAAGCAAAGTTATCGTGACCTATTTTAGTTCTAGTAACGGAAATTATGAGGAAATAATTTCTAAAAAGGAAAATATTGTAACTACCAACACTTTTATGAATAAAACTCCCCTTATTGATTCAATTAAATCTCTTATGGTTATACAAAACACTTTATCATACTTTTATTATTATATCCAATTGTATTTAAATTATTTTTTATTATCATTACCATTGATAATATCGTTTGTGAATAGTGATCACCTGACCAGTACTAATACAGGGTATTAATAAATTTATTTGACATAGGAAAATGAGTTAATGGCCTCAACCAGTAGGATAATACACTATGAAATCATTTTGATAGATAATTCATGGAAGATAACATTTCTAGTCAATTCCCTAGACCAAGCCCAAGAAAATATCTAATAACATAAGCACGGGAGTAATGATTTATGAGAGAAGTGTATTCTCATTGAAATCATGGCCAAACCATGTCCACCGAACAAACCCATGAAAGTCCCACCATCGCACACCTTAATCACAGGGATTATGACGGTTAATTAAAAGATTATTTATCAAGACCCTACCAATATGATCACATGTTTTTTATAAAATAATAATTATATATTAACCCTATTAGTGTTACTTTGTAAATAATTATTAAAGCATAAATAGTTTTTTGTTTAATATTATAATTAAAATATGAAATATATTTTGAATAATTAATATATTTTTAAAATAATTAGTATATTAATAATATATTATTATTAAATAAATTTTATTTATTATAAAATTTCATATAATTTCTATGATGTCAAATGTACTTTTATTACGGTTTCAAAAACTATTCATTATAAAAAAACCCATCATTTATAATAAATATAGATTATTATTTAAAAATTGAAAATTCACATGTTTATAAAATTATATAGATAAAAATATTGTTGTTATTGGAATCAGGTCATCCATATTATTTAACCAATATTTTTTCATAATTTTCTGAGATAATTGAATTGTTGGGTCGAAATTTAATAACTTATAAATATATGTTCTGTTTTATGACATCATAATGGACCAATAGTGGTGTAATAAATAATATTGAAGGTATACTCAAGAAAATATATGTTTTCCCTATAAAATAATGTGTTTTTATGTTTATTTGGTTTATTTTATATAGCCATATTGAATTCTCCGAGACTTATATTATGTTTTTTTTATTTTAAAATATTTTTTTGAGAGTTTTTTTAACATCCCAAGTAAGTAATGAATAATAGATATTTTTATCTATGTCTATTAATGAATTAGATAGTGTTTTAGAGGCTTAAAATGAGAATAAATCCAATCTTAAGCATGGAATACACTAATATTTTTAAAAGATTGTTTTACTGCCTTTTGATGGTAAACCATTTTAATTCTATATTTGGACAACTTTATAAGCTCTATTTGTAAAAATAAACTTATTCTTTATGATTGAGATATTGAAATTTACTTTGGTTAAATTTTAGGTATTTTTCCGATAAAGTTTATTTTTTAATGAATAGTGAAAAATGTTGTATTTTAATTCAAAACCTCTTTTTAGTCTAATTTATTTATATGATTATATTATCTGTTGAATTTTTTTTAATGTGAATTTAGAATATATTTTTTACCATTTAATTCAATAGTGGTCGTGGAATTAATTTCACTTTGAAATCAAACTTAAACTAGTGTCAATCTTTTGATACTTTATGTTTCATAAAAACATGCTATTTGTTTTGACAGCGGGAATTAATTTTTAAATTAATTAATACAACTTATATGTATTGAATTTGGTAATATAGACATCATTTTTTAATTCAGAATATCAAATATATCTTAGTGTGAATTATTGTTATTTTTCTGAAAAACTTCAATTTTTGATGAATAGGGAAACCACTAAGTGGTACCTAAAAAACTGATTTTTTGTTTAAATATAATTTTACCACCCCTGTGTTTTTAATTTCAAAAATCCGACATATATGGATGTCATTAAAAAGTAAAATTTGGTTCAATGGGATTAAACTAATTTTTTTGGTGAATAGTAACTTTTATGTTTTTTATCGCTATTAGAGGTAATTAGTGTAATTTAAGGTAAGAATAATGTTTTAATAATATGAAATGAACATGACACATGTCCTACCCTTATTGGATGTGTCATTTCCGACCAATACAATCCATGGGTCAACTTGTGGATCCCATGTAGCCACATTGGAAGGAAAATGACATTAATATCTTTTTATTTAATGTTAAAGTAAAAATGTCACACACACGAATTGTTTTACTAAGACAATTTTTAAATGGGGTTATACAAGCCATAATTTTGAATATTAATATTCATTGGAAATATGAAAATATTTAATACATCATGATATATGTTTTAAAATTTTTAGACATTAAATAAATTAAATTATTTCTGACATCATGATGATGCAGCGATTACCTCATTATTTAACGATTCAAATAAAATGAAACGATAATGTAAAATATAAAACCTAAATATGTGAAAAACCTATTGGATATGTATATTTAGAACTCCTATCACATTATACTCTAAATATATAAATTTGGGACCTTTTAAATCTGAAAATCATTTTATGATAAAGTAACCTTTTATAACATTCCAAGAGTGCCCCTCCTCTCCTCTTATAAAAGGCTCCCACCTCTACCACCATACCCACACTTCCAAAGCCTTTGGCTCGGCCAAACCCTAACCATTTTGTCCCTCCACATCCCTCTCTAACTCTTAGGAGCCTCGCTTTTGGCAAAAGTCATCCCATGGAAGCCTTTGATCTCAAATCAAAAAGAGTTACCGGATTTAAAGGTAGTGTCTTCTCTTGTGTTTTTATGTTTTATTTTTCTTTTCCAACCCCCTAAAATATTTTTATTAATTTATTTTATAACAAAATAAATATCCTCCATATTCTATGATGTTGTTATAAGAATTATTCGGGCTACACTTACACACACCTATACTTAATTGTTAAAAAACATATTGTTTCTGTGGATGTCGAATTTCTGCCTCACGAAATGATGATTGTTCAATATTATTTTAACACCTTCAAAGGTGTCCATTAAGATGACACTATATTTATATATGATTTATAATATGTTTATGTTTTACTTAAGCTGCTGTATTTGTCATTTATGGAATACCATTATGGTTACCATTATGGGTAAACGCGATATCTTCATTTTAGGAAGTGCGGACTACCGCCCCCTCAAAGTGATTTGATTTGTTAATGCCATATGTGGGATGTACAAAGGATTTAATTAATGATATTATATATGATATTATAATGGAATTATAATATACCTTTATATCATTATGATTCCATTCCATAAAATACGAAATAGAAATGAAAGTATTGTTCATGCATACGTACGGCTTACCGTGTCCATGAACGGTGCATGTCATTTCTTAACTCTAAACGTTATGTAATATTCTAAATGCAGGTATATACTGGATATATATGATATATATGATATCTAAATCATTATTATAACTCCGGATATAATGGTTACATGAAAAACCTGTAATTATAAAGAGTTTATTTTTGACTCAAGTACCAATGATCGTTAAAACGACTGTAATTAACATAAATAATTACATAGTGTCCATGACATGGTAATAAGTGATATAAAAGGAATAATGAACTTGAAAACGGTTCTTAAGAATGTAGAAATTAACTCAAGTTTATTATTTAGGAGATTAAAGAATGATCGAGTCAAGTCAGACCCAATGTAAGGGAACTTCTTAACCCAATTTCTATTCTTTGGGTTAATCACCTACTTTAAAATTATGTAATGATATTATTATGTACTTTCTTGTATTTGCAATTTATTTATGTGTACTTATAGTGAATACAAATAATATATCTATTTTATTTAAAAAATTATCTTTGTAAGGGACTTCGTCTCAATCTCCTTTCACTGAGGCATATTTTGTTTTATACAGAACTTTATTTTATACGGTGTTTAAACCCCTTTGACTTTTACATTTTTTTAAAAAGAATCTTTTTATACGAAGCGTTTACTAAATGAAAAAAGGGAATCTTTTTTTCGTACTTATCTGGAGACAATGACTTCTCCACCTCTGTGACCATTATTTGAGTTTCGGCTTCCTCTACAATCCATTACATTTTTTAATGAAAAATATATACCATGTTTTAATTTTCATTTATTTTGGTATTGAAAATGGTTTTGATAATGTTTTTTTTATATCAATGTGTTATTGATATCTTGTGATTGAAATGTGGAAATGTTATGTTTCATTTATGCATGTTTTACGTGATATGATTATGTTATGGTTCGGGGGCATTGTTATGAAGACAGGTGGTTCTGTGATAAACTAAGGGTTGTTGAGCCCGATATAGCTCTCCAATGCATTGGGTAACGCGAATGAGTTAAACGTTAAGGTTTCTTCGAAGTGATTTTAGGTAATATAGTGTGATGGGTATTCCAAACCTAACAAAGAGGGTTACTCCCTAAGCAATAATGTTATGAATGCCATAGGTTACCTTTATGACTTATGATTTCTATGATTTATTCATGATTTGATGAGGTATGTTAAAATGATTATGTTTTATGAGTGATGTATGATTTCATACATGGACTAATGTTTTCATTTCATACTTTTTTATCCCTTATTGAGCTTTTTATGCTTATCCCATGTTTTTGAAATCTTTTTCATAGGTCAAGGGAAAGGTACATGATATGATGATAGTGTCAAGGAATTGTCAAGAAAGAATCCATGTTTTATTTTAAATAAGATTCCGTTAATGTAAAAAATGTGTTCTATCATTTATGTAACCACATTGTTTAAATATGGAATGTAATGAATGTTTTATGATCTAATTATTTAAAACTCTAAACCTGAAAAGATCCTCAATGTGTATTCTTGAAATAACTTATGATTAATTAAGTTTTAAGGATGGGGCCTTATAGTTGGTATTAGAGGTCGGTTTAGATAACTTTAGGTGTTAGAAAATTGTTAAATTATAAATTAATTTATGGTATGATTGAAATGATATAGCATTTGAAGATTACCATGTTGCTTCTCCTATGATATATCTGTGATAAGAATGGTTTTCCATAGAGGAAACATAACAGCTTTTCTGGGAATGCATACAGAGGGAAATGAACTTTCAAATCAGTATAATAATATGGTCAGAATCAGAACTAAATAGTTTTTTGCAGTGATGGCTCAAGTGACTCAGGTGAAAAATGTTTGTTGTTTTTTTTATGATATTTTCGTGTTTTATAAAAGTAAAGAGGAGCATGAATGTCCTTTAAGGGTTATTTTGAACAAATTAAAAGGAAAGAATTTTTATGGGAAATTCAGCAAGTGTGAGTTTTGGTTACAACTATTTTTTTTCCTTGGTCACATTGTTTCTAAAGATGGGATAACTGTTTATCCCGCAAAAAAAAAGGTTGTTTAAGAATGTCCAAGACCCACAAATGTAATTAAGATTCATAGTTCCCTTGGTTTAGTAGGATATTACTGAAGTTTTGTTAGAAATTTTTCCCGGTTATCCAGTCAAATGACTAAGCTAACTTTGAAGGGTATTAAGTTTATCTGAACAAAAGAATGTGATGATTGTTTTCAGGAACTGGAAAGAAGATTGTTGAATGCTCCAGTTTTGGACCTACCATCCAGGAATGGTGAGTTTGTTATCTACAGTGACGCTTCATTGAAAGGACTTGGTTGCGTCAAAATTAAGAATGACCATGTAATTTCTTATGCTTCACCACAGTTGAAAACTCATGAGGTAAATTATCCTACACATGATTTGGAATTAGCTGCTGTTGTTTTCACTATAAAAATTTTGAGGCATCATTTGTATGGAGTAATGTGTGAAATATATACCGATCACAAAATTTTAAAGTATATATTCAATCAAAAATAATTTTACATGATACAGAGGAGATGGCCAGAATTAATCAAGGATTATGATTGTACAATTCTTTACCATCCTGGAAAAGCAAATAAAGTGGATGATTCATTGAGTCGAAAAATTAATGCTTCATTAACAATGTTGTGTTTAGAATGAGATCCTTTGGTTAAGGATTTGATGAACTTTGGCATAGAAGTTGCTGGTGCAGAAAGTTATTCTGTTTTGTTTTAGGTATCCGTGAGAGCATCTCTATCAGATAGAATTAAGCAAGCACAAAAGCAAGACAATGAGTTGCAGAAAAAGTTAGAGTTGGTTTAGAAGGGTATGTTGACTGAATTCAACATTGATAATGATTGTGTTTTGAGATTTGCGAACAGATTTTCTGTTCCTTGTGATTCACAGTGGAAGAGAGAGTTGTTATGTGAAGCTCATAGTTCTCTATTTTTCAGTTCATCCAGGAAGTACTAAGATGTCTAGAGATCTTCAGAAGTATTACTGGTGGGACGAAATGAAAAGGGACATTGCTGATTTTACTGTGAAGTGTTTGACTTATCAATAAGTAAAATCAGTGCAGCAGTTACTCAAAGAGATGCTTCAGCCTTTACCAGTACCAGAATGGAAATGGGAAAATATATCCATGGACTTCGTTGTGGGATTTCTGAAGACACCTCGAGGTAATAATGCAATATGGGTTATTGTTGATCGCTTGACTAAATCTGCTCATTTCCATGCTATATGAGATACTTTTTCCCTAGATCATATTTCTCGATTGTATCTTGAAGAGATAGTCAGGTTGGATGGATTTCCCCTCTCCATTATATTTGATCGTGATCCCAGGTTTACTTCTAACTTTTGGAAAAGCCTTCAGAAGTCGTTGGGTACTGAATTAAATTTTAGTATATCTTTTCATTTTTAATCAGATGGCCAGTCAGAATGAAAAGTTCATACATTGGAATATATGCTATGTGCTTGTATGATGGAATATCAGGGAAGTTGGGACCAACATCTTTCATTGGTTGAATTTTCATATAATAACAGTTTTCATTCCAGCATACAGATGGCACCATGTGAGGCGTTATATGGGAATTATTGTCGAACTCTAGCTTTCTGGGATGATGTGGGTTAAAGGAAGCTAATGGGACCAGAATTGGTAGACTAATTGGCAGAAAAAGTTTAGTTGATACAGAAACACATGAGAATAGCTTGGAGCAGGCAGAAGAGTTATGCATACAACAAGAGGAAGGATCTATCTTTCGAGGTAGGTGATCATGTTTTTCTCAAAGTCTTACCATGGAAAAGTGTGATGTGATTTGGTAAGAATGGAAATCTAAGTCCAAGGTTCATTGGACCATATGATATTCTGGAGAGAGTTGGATCAGTTGCTTACCGAGTGGCTTTACCTCCAATTTTATCTTAGGTACACAATGTTTTTCATGTTTCAATGTTAAGGAAGTACATGCCAGATCCATCTCATGTTTTTAGTCCAGAGGTAGTTTATATGGAAGAGAACCTATCTTATGAGGAACAAATAGTCCAGATTCTTGACCACAGGGAGCAGGTGTTACGGAATAAGGTGATTCATCAAGTAAAGGTTTTATGGAAAAAACACATGATTGAAGAGGCAACATGGGATTCTGAAAATGAAATGAGGACTAAATACACCCAATTATTCGATAAGTAAATAAATTTCGGGGACAAACATTTCTAAAGGGGGGAAGGATATAAGGCCCCAGCCTTAAACCTTACTTAATCTTGAGTTATTGCAAGATTACACATTGAGGATCTTTTCGTGTTTAGAGTTTTAGAGAATTAGATCATAAAATATGCATTACATTCCACATATAAACAAAGTGGTTACATAATGATAGTATTATTAATTCCCATCAATGGAAACATATTTAAAATAAACATGGATTCTTTCTTGACTCTTCCTTGACACTATCACCATATCATGTACCTTTCCCTTGACCTGTGAAAAACATTTCAAAAAACATGGGATGAGCATAAAAAGCTCAGTAAGGGATATAAAAATATGGAAATGAAACATGGGTACATATATACATAAAGATGAGATCATACTTTACCCATAAAACAGACCTCATCAAATCAGGAATAAATCAGAAGACATAAAGGTAACTTGAGGCATTCATAACATTCTTACGTAGGGAGTAACCCTCTTGGTTACGTTTGGAATACCCATCACAGTATATTCCCTAAATCTCTTCAAAGAAACCTTAACGTTCCACTCCTTCACGTTACCCAATGCATTGGAGAGCTATATCGGGCTCACCCACACTTAGTATATCACGGAACCACCCTTCTTCATAATAATGCCCAAGAACCTCAACATAATCATATCACATAAAACAAGAATAAATGGAAACATAACATTTCCTCCTTTCAATCACAAGATATAAATACAACACATTGATATAAAAACATTATGAAAACCATTTTCAATACCAAAATAAAAGAAAATTAAAACATGGTATTTATTTTTATTTTAAAAACAAGGTATGGCTTGTAGAGGAAGCCGAAACACAAATAACGGTCACGGCAGCGGAGAAGTCGTTGTCGCCGCTTACGTACGACAAAAACATTCCCTTTTGTCGTTTAGTAAAACGCTTCGTATAAAAAAGATTCCTTTTGGATAAAAGTAAAAGTCAAAGTGGTTTATACACCGTATAAAAGAAGGTTGTGTATAAAACAAAATATGCCTCAATGAAAGGAGATTGAGACGAAGTCCCATACCTCGTATCCGACATGACCCGACCGTTCTTTAATCTCTTGAATAATAAACTTGAGATAATCTCTACTTGCTTAAGAGCCTTTTTCAAGTTCATTATTCCTTTTATACCATGTTGTGAACATCATGTAATCATTAAAGTTAATAATGTTCATTTTGTCGGTATTTGGTTCTTAAGTCAAAAATAGACTTCTTACACTTACATGTTGTTAATTTGGTCAAAGTTTCGTTATATCCAGAATGATATTAATGATTTGGATAACATATATATCATATATATTCAGAATATACATGTATTTATAATATTACATCACATTTAGAGGTAAGAAATGAAATGCACCATTCATGGAGACGGTAAGCCGTACGTACGCATGAACACTACTTCCATTTCTATTTCGTATTTTATGGAATGGAATCATAATTATATAAGAGTATATTATAATTCCAGTATAATAACATATATAATATCATTAACTTTATCCTTTACATATCCCACATATGGTATTAACGAATCAAATCACATTCAGGGGGTGGTAGTCCGCACTTCCTAAAATGAAGATATCGTGTTTACCCATAATGGAAACAATAATGGTATGCCATTAATGAAAAATAAATAAGCTTAAGGAAAGAATAAACATATTATATATTATATATAAAAATAGTGACATCATAATGGCCACCTTTGAAGGTGTTAAATGAGTATTGAACAATCATCGTTTTGGGAGGCAGAATTTCACCATCCACGGAAACTGTATGTTCATTAACCATTTGATGTAGTTGTGTGAGAGTGTAGCTCGATTAAATCTTATAAAAACATCCTAGTATATTTAAGATACTGGTTTTGTTACAAACGAACTAAATAAAAAGAGCTTAGGCGGTTGGAGAAGCAAAATAAAACAAATGAACATGAGAGAATGAATTACCTTTAAAAGTGTAACTCCTTTTGATTTGAGCCTAAAGGATTCCTTTGAAAGGATTCTGCCCAAATGGAATCCTATAGGATGAGGATAGGGATGTGGAGAGAGTAAATGGGCAGGGGATGGCTGAGTCAAAGTCTTGAGGGGTGTGTGAAATGAGGTAGAGTTGGGGGCCTTTTATAAGAGGAGAGGAGGAGCACTCTTGGAAAGAAAAGATAAGTTACTTTATTTTAAAAGGAGTTTCGGATTCGAAAGGTCCCACATTGATATAATTCGAGTCTAAGGTGATAAGGGTTTTAAATCCAATCATCCAATTGGTTTTGGGCATGTTTAGGTTTTAGATTTTACATTATCTTTAAATTTTATTTAAATCGTTAAATAATGAGGTCATCGCTGCATCATCATGATGTCATAAATAATTTAATTTATTTAATGTCTAAAAATTATAAAAAAACTACTATGATGTAGGGAATATTTTTAGCTTTCTAATGAATATTTATAGTCCCAAATCTGACTTGTATAACACCATATAAAAATTGTTTTAGTATCATAACTCATGTTTGTGTCATTTTTACTTTAACATTAAATAAAAAGTTATTTTATGTCATTTCCCAACCAATGTGGCTCCATGGGGTCCCCAAGTTGACCCATGGCTTGTCTTGGTCGGCCATGACACAAACAATGAGGGTAGGACATGTGTCAAGCTCATCTAATTTTATTAAAGCAATATTTTTTCCTTAAACTACACTAATTACCACTAATCACGATTAAAAACATAATAAGTTACTATTCACCAAAAAATTATTTTAATCTCATTGAACCACATTTTACTTCTTAATGACATCCATGTATGTTGGATTTTTGAAATTCAAAACACAATGATGACAAAATTTCATTTAAACAGAAAATCAGTTTTTATAAGTACCACTTAGTGGTTTCACTATTCATCAAAAATTGAAGTTTTTCAGAAAATTACCAAAAAATCACTCTAATCTATATTGGATATTCCAAATTTAAAAATGGAGTATATTTTACAAAATTCAAAACATATAAGTCACATTAATTAATTTAATAATTAATTCCCACTGTCAAAGCATATAGCGTGTTTTTATGAAACAATAAGTATCAAAAGATTGATACTAGTTTAAGTCCGATTTCAAAGAGAAATTGATTCCAATGACCACCTTTGGATTAAATGGTAAAAGTATATTCATATTACACTTTATGACCAATTCAAAAGATAATCTAACCATATAAATATATTAGATTAAAAAGCAGTTTTGATGTAAAATGCAATATTTTTCATTATTCATTAAAAAAATGAACATTGTCAGAAAAATACCAAAAATTTATCCAATGTATAATTCAGTGTCCCAATCATAATGAATATGTTTATTTTGACAAATATAGATTATAAAATTGTAAAAATATTGATTTAAAAAGGGTTCACCATCAAAAGGCAGTAAAACAATCTTTTAAGAATATTAGTGTATTCCATGCTTAAGATTGGATTTATTTTCATTTTAAGCCTCTAAAACACTATATAATTCATTAATAGACATAGATAAAAATATCTATTATTCATTACTTACATGGGATGTTACATCCTTCCCCCCTTTAGAAAATTGCGTCCCCGCAATTTATTTACTTATCGAATAAATGGGGGTACTTATCCCTCATTGCATTTTCAGATTCCCATGTTGCCTCTTCAGTCATGTGGTTTTTCCACAAAGCCTTTACCTGGTGAATCACCTTATTCCGTAACACTTGCTCCCTATGATCTAGAATCTGGACCGGTTGTCCCTCATAAGTTAGGTTCTCTTCCAGCTGAACTACCTATGGACTCTAAACATGAGATGGATCTGGCATGTACTTCCTTAACATTGAAACATGAAAAACATTGTGTACCTAAGATAAAATCGGAGGTAAAGCCACCAAGTTTGCAACTGATCCAACTCTCTCCAGAATTTCATATGGTCCAATAAACCTTGGACTCAGATTTCCTTTCTTACCAAATCTCATCACACTTTTCCAAGGAGAAACCTTGAGAAAAACATGATCACCTACCTCGAAAGATAGATCCTTCCTCCTGTTGTCCGCATAACTCTTCTGCCTGCTTTGTACTGTTCTCATGTGCTTCTGAATCAGCTGAACTTTTTCTGCCATCTCTTCTACCAATTCTGGTCCCATCAACTTCCTTTCACCCACTTCATCCCAGAAAGCTGGAGTTCGACACCGCTTCCCATATAGTGCCTGAAATGGTGCCGTCTTTATACTGGAATGAAAACTGTTATTATATGAAAATTCAACCAAAGAAAGATGTTGGTCCCAACTTCCCTGATAATCCATCGAACAAGCTCGTAGCATATCCTCCAAGGTCTGAATAGTTCGTTCTGACTGCCCATCTGATTGAGGATGAAATGTTGTACTAAAATTTAATTCAGTACCCAACGACTTCTGAAGGCCTTTCCAAAAGATAGAAGTGAACTTGGGATCACGATCAGATACAATGGAGAGGGGAACTCCATGTGACCTGACTATCTCTTTATGATACAAACGGGAAAGTTGATCTAGGGAAAAATTATCTCGTATAGCATGGAAATGAGCAGATTTAGTCAAGCGATCAACAATAACCCAGATTGCATTATTACCTCAAGATGTCTTCGGTAATCCCACAACAAAGTCCATGGATATATTCTCACATTTCTACTGTGGCACTGGTAAAGGCTGAAGCATCCCTTTCGGTAACTGCCACTCTGCTTTAACCTGTTGACATGTCAAACACTTCACAGTAAAATCAGCAATATCTCTTTTCATTCCATCCCACCAGTAATACTCCCGCAGATCTCTATACATCTTAGTACTACCTGGATGAACTGAAACGGAGAACTGTGAGCTTCACATAACAACTCTCTCTTCAACTGTGAATCACAAGGCACACACAATCTCTTCCCAAATCTCAAAACACAATTATTATCAATTTTGAATTCAGGTAACTTACCTTTCTGAACCAGCTCTACCTTTTTCTGAAACTCACTATCTTGCTTCTGTGCTTTCTTGATTCTATCTGATAGATATGATCTCACTTAAACCTGAAACAAAACAGAAGAACATCCTGCGCCAAAAACTTCTATGACAAAGTTCATCAAATACTTAACCAAATGATCACGTTCCAAACACAACATTGTTAATGAAGCATTACTTTTTCGACTCAAAGAATCAGCCACTTTATTTGTTTTTCCTGGATGGTAATGAATTGTACAATCATAATCCTTGATTAATTCCAGCCATCTCCTCTGTCTCATGTTTAACTCTTTCTGAGTGAATATATATTTTAAACTTTTGTGATCAGTATATATTTCACACTTCACTCCATACAAATGATGCCTACAAATTTTTAAAGCGAAAACAACAGCAGCTATTTCCAAATCATGTGTAGGGTAATCTACCTCATGAGTTTTCAACTGTCGTGAAGCATAAGAAATTACCTGATCATTCTGCATTAGGACGCAACCAAGTCCTTTTAATGAAGCATCACTGTATATAACAAACTCACCATTCCTGGAAGGTAGTGTCAAAACTAGATCATTCACCAATCTTCTTTTCAAATCTTGAAAACAATCATCACATTGTTTTGTCTAGATAAACTTAACACCCTTCCGCGTTAGCTTAGTCATTGGAATAGATAACCATGAAAAATATCTAACAAACCTTCGGTAATAGCCTTCCAAACCAAGGAAGCTACGAATCTCAGTTACATTTGTGGGTCTTGGCCATTCTTCAACAACTTTTGTTTTTGCAGGATCAACGGTTATGCCATCTTTTGAAACAATGTGACCAAGGAAAGAAATTTGTTGCAACCAAAACTCACATTTGCTGAATTTCCCATACAATTTCTTTTCTTTTAAGGTTTGCAAGATAACCCTTAAATATCTTTCATTCTCTCCTTTACATTTAGAAAACACCAAAATATCATCAATAAAAACCACCACAAACTTATCCAAGAACTCATGGAAAATTATATTCATTAAGTCCATGAATACAGTAGGTGCATTGGTTAGCCCAAAAGGCATTACTACAAATTCATAATGGCCATATCTTGTACGAAACGCAGTCTTCAGAAAATCTGCTTCCTTTACCTTCAGCTGATGGTACCCCGACCTCAAGTCAATCTTTGAAAAATACTGAGCTCACTACAGCTGATCAAACAAATCATCGATATGAGGCAAATGGATATTTGTTCTTAACAGTGATATTATTAAAGACCCTATAATCAATGCAAAGTCTCATAGAACCATCTTTCTTTTTAACAAATAAAACAGGAGCACCCCATGGTGATGTGCTATGTCGAATGAAACCTTTCTCTAATAAATCGTGCAATTTCTCCTTCAACTCTAAAATTTCAATTTGAGCCATTCGATATGGGGGTTTTGAAATTGGCTTAGCATCAGGAACTAAGTCAACAGTAAACTCAACTTCCCGATCGGTATTATTCCTAGAAACTCATCAGAAATAACATCAGGATTCTCATTTACCACTAGCACATCATTAATCTGAACAGTTCCTTTATTTTCAACGACGTGTGCAAGGTAATATTCATTTCCATATTTTACAAGTTTCTTGGCCTCTTGATAAGTTATCAACAGTAAGGGTTCATTCTTGTACACAAACTGAAAGTCTTTCTAAAAAGAAACTTCTTTAGCTCTACAGTCAATCTTAGCATGGTAAATAGAGAGCCAATATATACTCAGGATAACATCAAACTGTACTAGAGGTAGAACAATAAGGTTTGCAAGTAGGTTCTTTCCACATATAAGGATAGGAAGATTCTTATAAATTCATTTTGCCTCAACATTTCCCCCAGGTGTCTTTACCACAAGTTCAGGAGTCATTTCATGAGATGGTATTCCCATTTTACTAGAAATGTTTTCAGAGATGAAAGAATGTGTAGACCCCGAATCAAACAACACACTGGCATAATCTAAACAAACAAACAAAGTACCTAATACAACTTCATTTGATGGCCCAACGTCTGCCAAAGTAGTTGCAAAAAAATTCACCACCCCTTTCTGCTTGTAGTCTAACTGCTTCCCATCACTCAAGCTCTTTGTCGGACACTCATTTTCATAGTGACCCATCTCATTGCACTTATAACATTTCACTAACTGTAAATCAAATTTGTTCTTACCTTCACCTTTATCCTTTTCAGTGAAATCATGAGCCTTATGTCCCATCATACCACATCGGTAGCACTTTCCAGAATTAAGAAGACATTCCCCAACATGCATTTCTCCACATTTATCACAAACTAGAAACTTAGTTTTCTTACCATCAGACTTTTTTGAAGAATTCTTGCCTTTCTCCTACCACCTTGGTCTCTTCTTCTACTGGTTGTTATAGAACACTTGGTCATCGGAAAACTCCATTTCCACCTTCTCAGCACATCGAACAAGCTTTTAATCACTTTTAAACTCACAATAAGCTAATGACCTTCGATATTTTGGCTTTAATCCTGATTAAAAACGATTGATTTTACAATCAAGGTCTCGGATAAAATTTGGATCATACCTTGCCAATAGAGTGAACCTTTCTTCATAGGTAGCCACTGAGGCTTCCTCTTGCCTCAATTCCAAGAATTTATTTTCCATCCTAAGTCGAACAGCCTTAGGAAAATACTTCTCAAGAAACATACCTTTGAATTCATCCCAGTCGAGAGCCTCAATCTCATCAGCGTCGCTGATATTTTTAACCATCGACCACCACTAATCTGCCTCACCCTCCAAACGGTAAATAGCAAGACTAACCTTTTGATTGTCTGAACAATCCATGAAATAGAAAATATTCTCCAGTGCTTTAATCCACCCTTCAGCTAGCACAGGGTCAGATGATCCTCTGAATGATGGGGGATGTTGCCTCATGAAATGTTCCACCACTGAAATGTTCCTCTGCGGTTGGTCTGGATGATCTCATGCATGGATACCACCACCATTTATAGCCTGAGTCAACTACACCATTACTGCAACAAACTGTTCAGTTCCAATTCCGACCGTCTCAGGATGCTGATTCGGAAGGTTATTTCCTTCTGTATACCTTCTTAGCACTGCTTCCCTGTTTCCTCTGCGGAAAACCATTCTGAACAAACATGTCTTAGATGAAGCAACATGGTAATCATTAAATGCTATATCATTTCATAAAAAAAAATATTTTTGGATAATCATTTAATAGAATTATAACTCCTAAAGTTATCTAAACCGACCTTTGATACCATCTATAAGGCCCCAGCCTTAAACCTTACTTAATCTTGAGTTATTGCAAGATTACACATTAAGGATCTTTTCAGGTTGAGAGTTTTAGAGAATTAGATCATAAAACTTGCATTACATTCCACATATAAACAAAGTGGTTACCAAAAGATAGTATTCTTCATTCCCATCAATGGTAACATATTTAAAATAAACATGGATAATTTTTTGACACTTCCTTGACACTATCACCATATCATGTACCATTCCCTTGATCTGTGAAAAATATTTCAAAAAACATGGGATGAGCCTAAAAAGCTCAGAAAGGGATATAAAAATATGGAAAGGAAACATGGGTACATATATACATAAGGATGAGATCATACTTTACCCATAAAACATTCCTCATCAAATAGTGAATAAATCATAGAAATCATAAGACATAAAGGTAACTTGAGGCATTCATAACATTCTTACGTAGGGAGTAACCCTCTTGGTTATGTTTAGAATACCCATCACAGTATATTCCCTAAATCTCTTCGGAGAAACCTTAACGTTTCACTCTTTCACGTTACCCAATGCATTGGAGAGCTATATCGGGCTCACCCACCCTTAGTTTATCATGGAACCACCCGTCTTCATAATAATGCCCAAGAACCTCAACATAATCATATCACATAAAACATTCATAATGGAAACATAACATTTTCACCTTTCAATCACAAGATATCAATACAACACATTGATATAAAAACACTATGAAAACCATTTTCAATACCAAAATAAAAGAAAAGTAAAACATGGTATTTATTTTTCTTTTAAAAACAAGGTATGGCTTGTAGAGGAAGCCGAAACTCAAATAACGGTCACAGTGGCGGAGAAGTCGTTGTCGCCACTTACATACGACAAAAACATTCCCTATTGTCGTTTAGTAAAATGCTTCGTATAAAAAAGATTCCTTCTGGATAAAAGTAAAAGTCAAAGGGGTTTATACACCCTATAATATAAGGTTGTGTATAAAACAAAATATGCCTCAATGAAAGGAGATTGAGACGAAGTCCCATACCTCGTATCCGACTTGACCCGACCGTTCTTTAATATCCTGAATAATAAACTTGAGTTAATCTCTACTTTCTTAAGAACCTTTTTGAAGTTTATTATTCCTTTTATACCATGTTATGAACATCATGTAATCATTTAAGTTAATAATGTTCATTTTGTCGGTATTTGGTTCTTAAGTCAAAAATAGACTTCTTACACTTACATGTTGTTAATTTGGTCAAAGGTTCGTTATATCCAGAATGATATTAATGATTTGGATAACATATATATCATATATATGCATCATATACATGTATTTATAATATTACATCACATTTAGAGGTAAGAAATGAAATGCACCGTTCATGGAGACTGTAAGTCGTACGTACGCAGGAACACTACATCCATTTCTATTTCGTATTTTATGGAATGGAATCATATTGATATAAGAGTATATTATAATTCCAGTATAATAACATATATAATATCATTAACTTTATCCTTTACACATCACACATATGGTATTAACGAATCAAATCACTTTCAGGGGGCGGTAGTCCGCACTTCCTAAAAAGAAGATATCGTGTTTACCCATAATGGAAACCATAATGGTATGCCATAAATGAAAAATAAAGAATCTTAACAAAAGAATAAACATATTATATATCATATATAAAAATAGGGACATCATAATGGCCACCTTTGAAGGTGTTAAATGAGTTGAACAATCATCGTTTTAGGAGGCAGAATTTCTCCATCCACGGAAACCGTATGTTCTTTTACCATTTGATGTAGTTGTGTGAGAGTGTAGCTCGAATAAATCTTATAACAACATCCTAGTATATTTAAGATACTGGTGTTGTTACAAAAGAAGTAAATAAAAAGAGTTTAGGGGGATGGAGAAGCAAAATAAAACAAATGAACATGAGAGAATGAATTACCTTTAAAAGTGTAACTCCTTTTGATTTGAGCCTAAAGGCTTCCTTTGAAAGGATTATGCCCAAAGGGAATCATCTAGGATGAGGAGAGGGATGTGGAGAGAGTATATGGGCAGGTTATGGCCGAGCCAAAGGCTTCAGGAGTGTGTGAAATGAGGTAGAGGTGGGGGCCTTTTATAAGAGGAGATGAGGGGCACTATTGGAAAGTAAAGATAAGTTACTTTATTTTAAAAAGAGTTTCGGATTAAAAAGGTCCCACATTGATATAATTATAGGATAAGGTGATAAGGGTTCGAAATCCACTCATCCAATTGGTTTTGTCCATGTGTAGGTTTTATATTTTACATTATCTTTTAATTTTATTTAAATCGTTAAATAACGATGTCATCGTTGCATCATCATGATGTTATAAATAATTTAATTTATTTAATGTCTAAAAGTTATAAATAAAAATACTATGATGTATGAAATATTTTTATCTTTCTAATGAATATTTATAGTCACAAATCTGACATGTATAACCCCATATAAAAATTGTTTTAGTAACATAACTCGTGTTTGTGTCATTTTTACTTTAACATTAAATACAAAGTTATTTATGTAATTTCCCAACCAAAGTGGCTCCATGGGGTCCCCAAGTTGACCCATGGCTTGTCTTGGTCGGCCATGACACAACAAATGAGGGTAGGACATGTGTCAATCTCATCTCATTTTATTAAAGCATTATTTTTTCCTTAAACTACACTAATTACCACTAATCGCGATTAAAAACTTAATAAGTTACTATTCACCAAAAAATTATTTTGATCTCATTGAACCACATTTTACTTCTTAATTAAAACCATGTATGTCGGATTTCTGAAATTCAAAACACAATGATGACAAAATTTCATTTAAACGGAAAATCAGTTTTTATAAGTACCACTTAGTGGTTTCACTATTCATCAAAAATTGAAGTTTTTTAGAAAATTACCAAAAACTCACCCTAAGCTATATTTGATATTCCAAATTCAAAAATGAAGTCTATTTTACAAAATTCAAAACATATAAGTCACATTAATTAATTTAATAATTAATTCCCGCTGTCAGTGCAAATAGCGTGTTTTTATGAAACAATAAGTATCAAAAGATTGATACTAGTTTAATTCCGATTTCAAAGTGAAATTGATTCCAATGACCACCTTTGGATTAAATGGTAAAAATATATTCAGATTAAACTTTAGGACCAATTCAAAAGATAATCTAATCATATAATTAAATTAGATTAAAAAGCATTTTTCATATAAAATGAAGTATTTTCCACTAATCATTAAAAAAATGAACATTGTCAGAAAAATACCAAAAATCTATACAATGTAAAATTAAATGTCCCAATCATAATGAATATGTTTATTTTGAAACATATAGATTATAAAATTGTCAAAGTATTGATTTAAAAAGGGTTTTCCATCAAAAGGAAGTAAAACAATCTTTTAAGAATATTAGTGTAATCCATGCTTAAGATTGGATTTATTTTCATTTTAACCCTCTAAAACACTATATGATTCATTAATAGACATAGATAAAAATATCAATTATTCATTACTTACTTGGGATGTTACAAAGGATGTAACATCCCATGTATGTAATGAATAATAGATAGTTTTATCTATGTCTATTAATGAATTAGATAGTGTTTTTGAGGCTTAAAATGAGAATAAATCCAATCTTAAGCATGGAATACACTAATATTTTTAAAAGATTGTTTTACTTCCTTTTGATGGAAATACATTATTAAATCTATCTTTTGACAACTTTATAATCTCTATTTATCAAAATAAAATTATTCTTTATGATTGGGGCATTGAAATTTACTTTGGGTAAATTGTTGGTATTTTTCTGATAAAGTTCATTTTTTAAGGAATAATAAAAAATGTTGTATTTTAATTCAAAACCACTTTTTAGTATAATTTATTTATATTATTATATCATATTTTGAATTGGTTTTAAAGAGAAATTAGAATATATTTTTACCATATAATCCGACAGTGGTCGTGGAATTAATTTCACTTTGAAATCAGACTTAAACTAGTGTCAATCTTTTGATACTTTTTGTTTCATAAAAACACGCTATTTGTCTTTACAGCAGGAATTAATTATTAAATTAATTAATGCAACTTATATGTTTTGAATTTGGTAAAACAGAAATCATTTTTGAATTTGGAATATCAAATATAGCTTAGGGTGAATTTTTGGTATTTTTCTGAAAAACATCAATTTTTGATGAATAGTTAAACCACTATGTGGTACTTAAAAAACTAATTTTTCGTTTAAATGAAATTTTACCACCTCTGTGTTTTTAATTTCAAAAATCCGACAAACATGGTTGTCCTTAAGAAGTAAAATGTGGTTCAATGGGATTAAAATAATTTTTTGGTGAATAGTACCTTTTAAGTTTTTAATCGCTATTAGAGGTAATTAGTGTAATTTAAGGTAAGAATAATGTTTTAATAATATTAAATGAACATGAAACATGTCCTACAATTATTAGATGTGTCATGGCCGACCAAGAAAATACATGGGTCAACTTGGGGATCCCATGGAGCCACTTTGGAAGGAAAATGACATTAATATCTTTTTATTTAATGAGAAAGTAAAAATGTCACAAACATGAGTTGTTTTACTAAAACAATTTTTAAATGGGGTTATAAAAGTCATATTTTTTACTATAAATATTCATTAGAAAGTTAAAACGATTTCCTACATAATGATATTTGTTTTATAATTTTAAGACATTAAATAAATTAAATTATTTATGACATCATGATAATGTAGTGATTACCTCATTATTTAACGATTTAAATAAAATGAAGAGATAATGTAAAATCTAAGAACTAAAAATGAAAAAACCCTATTGGATGAGTATATTTAGAACTCCTATAACCTTATCCTATAAATTTATAATTTTGGGACCTTTTAAATCCAAAAATAAATTTATGATAAAGTAACCTTTAATAACATTCCAAGAGTGCCCCTCCTCTCCTCTTGTAAAAGGCCCCCACATCTACCACCATACCCACACTTCCAAAGCCTTTGGATCGGCAAAACCATGCCCATTTTGTCTCTCCACATCCATCTATAACACTTAGAAGCCTCTATTTGGGCATAAGTATTCCCAAGGAAGCCTTTGAACTCAAATCAAAAAGAGTTACCCGATTTAAAGGCAGTGTCTTCTCTTGTATTCTTATGTTTTATTTTGCTTATCCAACCCCCTAAAATCTTTTTATTCATTTCTTTTGTAACAAAACCAGTATCTTCAATATAATAGGATGTTTTTATAAGAAGGATACGAGTTACACATACATAAACCTACATCTAATGGTTAAAGAACATACTGTTTCCGTGGATGGCGAATTTCTGCCTCACGAAACGATGATTGTTCAATATTCTTTTAACACCTTCAAAGGTGGCCATTAAGAGGACAATATATTTATATATTATATACAATACTTTTATGTTTTACTTAATCTTCTGTATTTTTCATTTATGGCATACCTTTATGGTTACCATTTTGGGTAAAAGCGATATCTTCATTTTAGGAAGTGCAGACTACCGCCCCCTCAAAGTGATTTGATTCGTTAATGCCATATGTGGGATGTATAAAGGATTTAATTAATGATATTACATACAATATTATACTGGAATTATAATATAACTTTATATAATTATCATTCCATTCCTTAAAATATGAAATAGGAATGAAAGTAGCGTTCATTGGTACGTACGGCTTACCGTCTCCATGAACGGTGCATTTCATTTCTTACCTCTAAACGTTATGTAATATTATAAATTCATGTATATAATGGATATATATGATATATATGATATCTAAATCATGAGTATAACTCTGTATATAATGTATACATGGACAACTTGTAATTATAAAGAGTTTATTTTTGACTCATGTACCAATGATCGTTAAAACGACCGTTATTAACTTAAATAATTACATAGTGTTCATGACATTGTAATATGTGATATAAAAGGAGTAATGAACTTTAAAAAGGTTATTAAGAAAGTATAAATTAACTCATGTTTATTATTCAGGAGATTAATGAACGATCGAGTCATGACGGACCCGAGGTAAGGGAACTTCTTCACCCAATTTCCATTCTTTGGGTTAATCTCCTACTTTTTAATTATGTCATGATATTATTATTTACTATCTTGTATTTGTACTTTATTTATGTGTACTTATAGTGAATACACATAATAGATCTATTTTATTTAAAAAATGATCTTTGTAAGGGACTTTGTCTCAATCTCCTTTCATTGAGGCATATTTATTTTTATACACAACTTTCTTTTATATGGTGTACAAACCCCTTTGACTTTTACATTTATTGAAAAGGAATATTTTTATATGAAGCGTTTACTATACGAAAAAATGGAATGTTTTTTTGTCGTACGTATTCGGCGACAACAAATTCTCCACCGCCGTGACCATTATTTGAGTTTCTGCACCCTCTACAAGCCACAACTTTTTTTAATGAAAAATAAATACCATGTTTTACTTTTCTTTTATTTTGGTATTGAAAATGGTTTTGATAATGTTTTTAATATATCAATTTGTTTCTGATATCTTGTGATTGAAATGAGGAAATTTTATGTTTCCTTTATGCTTGATTTACGTGATATGATTATGTTATGGTTCTTGGGAATTGTTATAAAGATGGGTGGTTCTGTGATAAACTAAGGGTGGGTGAGCCCAATATAGCTCTACAATGCATTTTGTAACGCAAAGGAGTTAAACATCAATGTTTCTTAGAAGAGATTTTAGGGAATATACTGTGATGGGTATTCCAAACGTAACCAAGAGGATTACTCCCTATGCTAGAATGGTTTGAATGCCTCAAGATACCTTTATGCCTTATGATTTCTATGATTTATCCATGATTTATTGAGGTATGTTAAAATGATTATGTTTTATGAGTGAAGTATGATTTCATACATGGACTAATGTTTTCATTTTACACTTTTATATCCCATATTGAGCTTTTTATGCTTATCCCATGTTTTTGAAATGTTTTTCACAGGTCAATGGAAGGGTACATGATATGTTGATAGTGTCAATGAAGTGTCAAGAAAGAATCCATGTTTTATTTTAAATATGATTCTGTTGATGGGAAAATGAGTTCTATCTTTTATGTAACCACTTTGATTAAATGTGGAATGTAATGCATGTTTTATGATCTAATTCTCTAAAACTCTAAACCTGAAAAGATCCTCAATGTGTATTCTTGAAATAACTCAAGATTAAATAAGGTTTAAGGCTGGGGCCTTATAGTGTGACTCCCCTCAACATATGAAAGGGAATTATCATGTTATCTATGGAACTTATCCTTATAATAATTATGTAAACCATTACACTTTGGCATAAACTCTGTTTGAAACCCATGAGATGTTTTATTTGTTTTTAAATTTTTATTATGTAGAGTCCAACACATAAATAATAACGAAATCCCCCTCCATTACTTTATAAACCCACACATGATCCTATTTATCATCACTCAAACTGCTTGAATCATTTCTAGACACTGAAATATACTCAATAGATTCCTTCCAAGGTTCCTAATCTCTCTGGAGGCATATCCAATCCTTTGGAGTCACACATAAAAGTAAGGGATCCCCACATTCCACTCCTCTATTCAAACTCAATCACATACATTGAAATTAGTTCATTTAATATTTTTTGTTATATTTTCATTCATTTTTAGTAATTCCCATTATTTCTATTTAAATGTTATTTAAGTGAGGTATTTTTTAACCTACCATAATTTGACCATTATATAAACCATTATTATTCCGAATTTTCATAAGGGAACTTCACATTCAACCCACCTCTTTTATCACGCATCAAATATTGGGTTATTTATTTTAATTCCCAATTTACTATGTTATTATATGATCTTAAATACCACATTCTATCCATTGAATTTATAAATTATTATATCTTCTTTAACGCTCATTTATCCTTCCTAAGAACCTCTATATACATCCATTACCATGAAATTTTTTTAAGGGTTCTTTATTTTCTCCCCTTTTTCAACTTCCACTATTATGTTAAACTTTATATTTCCAATTCATTATGTATAGATATGTATTTACATGTACATAATAATCTCCATTTAATTTATAGAAGATGATATGCATAATTCTCCCATATTAACACATTTTATCAATTTTTATGTGACATTGTTATGTTACCAAAATAGCAAAGTGATTTCCATTCCAAAACAAGTTTTTAGTGAATACCATACCAATTTTTCTATAATGGGGATTTACCATTATTAATATATAAATATTGATTGTGGATATACAACTATGTATTCCATATTCCTTGATCCCAGAATAAATTATGAAGTTGAATGAATCCATGTTATATGATCAAGGCAGCACACATAATCACAAGAATGAAATGAATATGAAGGGTTCCCCCAAATAGTGATCCAACACATAGCATAGTGATTAGAATCACGAAACATCACATTGTGATAGGGGGATTAAGTGATTCCATTATGGGACGTTTTTCACCATGGGGTCGTGGTGGATTTATCCTTGATCTATTTATGATGTATGGGTTTATGTTATTTCCATATTTCCCATGTTATGATTATCATGAAATATCATGCCATATTAATAATTTTCTTTTTATTCTCTTTTGATATGCCTAATTTTTAACATGCATTGTTTAAATCATGTTATTCCTTGTTTAATCCCTAACTGGAAATTATAGCTCAACTTTTTTATGTATGTTCCCATGTTATCCCATGCAGTTTTATGTCTAATAGAGTGTGATGACCATGTCAATGAATTTTTCAATATTTTTTGTGTATCCCATGTTATATGATTTCATACAATGTACCTAATTCCCAAATACCCTACAAATCTCAATATTTGTGGGTTGTATTATGTGTGATCTCATGTAAAATATCAAGTATTAATGAACAAGGTTGTTATACATATTTTGGCCCATGAGTGGAAAATCATGGGTGTTTATTCATATAGAAAATTACGGTTGAATTAGTCGTATATTTTTAGATAATATAGAAGAAATTCATTATGCGATTCTTATTTTGACGACACATGACAATTTAAATGATTTGGCGCGACCATCAGATAGATTATGTGGTAAATTCTAACTAATTACACCAGGGTGCGGTTTCTCCACTCTATCTGAGAGATTCTAAGGTTGGTAATACCTTTTCACACTATAGTATGATTTACCCATGTTATCAGAAAGATGTTGGGGTCATTACTCCACTATCACATCAAGGAATGTGTTACTAAGGCTATCAAAGAGATATCAGGGCCAGTACTCCCCTATTTTACATGGGTTTGGGTTCCATATAATCTTTATATTGGAATGATCATCAGTCCCACTATTACCATAGGGAATGGTTTCTCTAGATATGGAACAATACTCACTCATATTCAATCTCTAATAGGGTGTGGGTCCTACAAGAGTGATTTGTGATCCCTACACTATGGATCATAGTTTCGAGGTGAAGGTCCCTCTACACATATTCTGATAGTGTTTCATTTTATGTTGGGAATTTTTGGAAGAATTAATGAGCACGATGCATACTCATCGACATCGGCTGGGTTGTGATATGGATATACCATTTCTATCTCATTTTGGATTATTTATGAGAAATGATAAGTGTTTATGATGGGTTTTCATTACACTATTGGTGTGGGTTAAGCTGACTATTTTTTTCTGTCTATCACTACTATTCAGTTTGGGGCGTCCTAGTAGGTGTATATATACTCACCCCTGAATGGGCTTTGCCTACATGTGTATTATATTATGTAGAAAATGGACATATCAACATAGATTACAATAGAGAAAAGTGGTACTTAGGAGGATTTACCACATATAGTTATTGGACTTGGTGAACATTATTATGGATCTATCATATTTCATTATTTATAGTTACTATCAATTTGGGATTAAATTTCTAGTTGGGCGCGTATTTTTATGATTTACACTTTGGTTTCATTCTATTGAGCTATATTGTTTTTTCATTATGGTTATTGAATATATGGTTTGTATCTAGATGTCAATGTCTTCACTTTATATTCCTCTAAAAAAATTCCTGAATATTGATGGGTGCATGAATATTGGTTCATTAAGAAAAGGACTCCCATAAAAGTTATGAATTACCAGGGATTATCGCCTGCCCCATGATTATTAGAGGTAGGCTTGGGGTTGCAAAAACATGACCTTCTATAAGACTGGATGGCCTTTTATGGTTTGTTCCTTAGATTTTATGTTATAATTATGAGGAATTTAGACTATATAATGTCTTCTAACCATAAAACCTTCAGGTCATAAAGTTGTAGTGGGCCAACAGAACAGTGGGCCAAACCTTGGAGGGGCTGTGACATGTCCTTATTGGATGAGGGTTGTGTGTGTTGTCTCCTTTTCTTATAACATATAGGACCTTGATAAATTTATTACATTAATAGATAACTATATTAATATTACAATAAATTTTATAAACATAATCATAAATGTATTATAATAAATTTATTAAAATTATGACAAATATAATGATAATAATGTGATAAATTTGTTACTAGTATTATAATAAATGTTCCCCATGGTGAATTATTCAGTAGTTGCACCCCTATTCTATCTTTGGTACTGGGGGAGGATGCATGTTTGATTCTCCCATATTGTGTGTGTATTTTATTTTCACTTTCCTTATCCCTAACTGGTTGAAATATTATAATAATTTTTTTATTAATGTATAAATAATAATATACTGAATAATCATTGTATTGATATTATATAAAGTTTTATAAATAATGATAAAAATGTATAAATATCAATGTTTCATATACATGTTTTCACAATATATTATTAATTATAATAATGTAAAATTAAATGAAAGGGTTTAATAATTATATTTAACTGGATTTAAAATTGCTAATCTATTGATTTATTATTATTAATATTATTATTACAATTTTAATATATATATATATATATACTAAATTTATTGTATAAAAACATAATTAATAAATAAAAATATTTATTTATTTATTATAATACAAAATAATTTTATTTATATAAAATAATAATAATTTTTAAAATGTATTATTAATAAATGTATAGATGGTAATATTATATTTTTAAAAAAACTATCGAATTAAATGTATGAATTTCAGAATTTTTATAAATTTACAATTACTGGTATATATATATATATTATTACTAATTAATTATATATATTAATATATTGTATTGATTATGTATAAAAATTATAATTCATTATAAACTATATTAATTTTCTTAAATATAATATAAATATTATTATTTATATAAATGTGTTAATATTTTTTATATGTATACATTCGAAATGATTCAAAATACAAATTACTAATTATCAAAAATAAAATATTAAATAACAAGTTTACTGGTATAATAAAAAAAATATGTTAGACTACAAAAATTTTAAATATAATTTTATTATACAATTTAAATACAGTTATAAATTTTATGTCTTTTTTAATTAGCATTTTACACACACACACACAGACACAGACACAAATATATATATATATATATATATGATCATTTATTAACATATAAATGTGTGTTTGTGTGTTTGTTAATGTGTCTGAACGATTCAAGGACAAGTGTCTGTGTGCGCACACGTCTGATATATAGTTAAACCCAACATTCACCTCTGCATATCTAACTGTACACATACAAAAATACACAGGGACATACATACACATACATACACAAACATACATATACATACATGTAGATACGCATACACATATACATACATAAAATATACCCACACACACTCATATATATATATACATACATATATATACACATAAATGCATATAGACCTAGATACACATACTTACACAGACACACAAACACACACACAGTTATATATACATAAACATTCATACACATATACACCCACAATAACACACATGCACTCTAATTCATTCATTTATACATACACACTTATTATATATCTATACAAGTATTGACCCCCATTAATTTTAACATTTTCTTTTCCTTTGGTCACACCTTAATCTTTTAGTTCATATCGAGGATTCATGTTACAACACAAAATGATTATATATATATATATATATCTGTTAAACAAACATAATTAATTATATGTTATTTTATATATTTGTATAATTATGTACATACAATATTAATATATTACATCTACCTATATGTTTTTAATGTATTTTAAATAAAGTACTGAATATTTTTATTGAATAATTTAAATTAGATGATTTTATATATAAATAATGAAGAAATTTGATAATTATTTTTCATTTTAATATGAATTATATTATAAAAAAATTATTTTATAGTTAAATTTACATTTTAATATACACAATTATTTATTTATATTTAATTGTATATATATTTATATACAATCACACAGAAATATTATTAAAACAATATATATAATATATATATATATATGAATGTGGTAAATATATATGAGTATTGTAAATAATGATATATTAATATAAAAATATAATAAATTTAATTAAAAACTGCATTTAATGTACTTATATATTTATTTATATCATTCATATCATAATACATTAAAATATATATGTGCATGTGTGTGTCATTATAATTCAATGTGTAATTCTAAATAAGTATAAAAAATCAAAAATACTTATAAATATTATATATATAAACAAACATAGATATATATATATACTTTTATATATATTATATTTAATAATGTATAAATATGTATATAGAAAACTCATTATGTATGGTACCATTTTCAAAACTTTTTAACATCGATAAATTTGTTCCTATTATTAGTGCTAAAAATGATTGATAAATGTCATCATTTATCACCACTAACATTTTATCAATGATTTTGTTAATAATTTATAATGTTCAGTCATTTATCAATTCATTTTTTAGTGCTGGGTTGCATGGCTTCTCTACCACATTATATTGGACCACCATGACCCAACTGTTTGGTAGGGATGGTATATAATCATCATAGGATTTCACTTTTTCATGGTCAAATTGGGGTACTAGACTTTTTATGGTTCTTGCATTGAAATTATATTCCCTTTGGACACTCGGGACCATGCTAGGACATTCGTGTCATGTTTTTTTAATTCATATGTTCCTCTCCCATGTAATGGGTTTCCACTTTTCATAGTCTTCACAAGCCGTTATCTTTTATATGTTAAATAAAGGGGTTTTGACCCTCAATATGTGAAAAAAATATTTGTATATATGTATTCATGTATGAATTTATGTATTCTTGTATCTCTGTAAGCATGAATGGAAGAGGATATACATATGAATGTATGAATGTGCATGTCTATAATGTATATAAAAAATTTTATTCATATTTTTATAATATTTATTTACCAGACAAAGATATTTGTATATATGCATTTAATACATTTTGATAATATTCCTAAAAATATATATTCAATGTTAATATATATATAAATATAACATTTAAATTAAATTTTTATAAATATAAATTATTTATTTACCCATAAACATAAATAAATACACAGACACACACACGCACACACACACACACTCATATTTGTGTCTGCATTTATATACACATACTTTAAATTATGTACACATAAATATATATATATACAAATACATATACAAATAAAAGTATATATACATATACATATACATATGCATATGCATATACATATACATATTCGTATACATATACATATACATTTACATATACATATACATATACATATACATATACATATACATATACATATACATATACATATACATATACATATACATATACAGATACATATACATATACATATACATATACATATACATATACATATACATATACATATACATATACATATACATATACATATACATATACATATACATATTCATATACATATACCTACACATATACATATACCTATAAATTTACATATACATATACCTATACATATAATTATTCACATGCATATAGAAGTTCAAATTTCAAAAAAACTACACCTATGACTTTTAATGTCATAGAATTATAAAAAAGTATAAATATTAATATCTAGAATCCTTTATAAATTTTCATTTATTATATGTAGATTCTATAAGTCTATATTTATAAAGAATCATCAATCCATAAAACATTCCTAATAGAAATCCTTTTGGTTTCTCTAACCACTATATTAGATATAGTCAGGATTAAAAACCACAATTATATCATATTTTGTGTAATCGTTGTCTCTATTGATAATGGTAGTATTATCATGATGCGCATTGTAGAGAAGATGATTGAGTTGATAATTTTTTGTGAAATAGATCAAACATTGATTAAAAGTGTGTGGATTTTCAAAATCCCAAATGTCTAATCAATCATAGTTTATGTCTATTTTCTATGAATTGTGAATTGAATAATTCAAATGGTGTGGAATATTGGAAATAAATAGTTTAAATTATGTAAACAAAAAAAATAAATAAAGAAAAGAAAAAAAATATAAAGAAAAAAATATCAATGATAAACTGCGGAACTCATAAACCAAATTAATTTATAAACTAATCATAATCAAGACTTCAATTAAAAAAGATTAATGAATGGTATTTCTAAAAAGACTGATACAAAAACAAACTAGAGAAAACTAAAAAAACCAAACTAACATATACAAATGTCTCCTCATGACCCAAAAAAACATACCTCACCACAAAACTGATTTGAGATAAATATTCAGTGTTTCTACTATCTTTTATTGGAAATTAACCCAATAATTCAATTGAAACCAATGAAAATTTAAATATTCATTTCATATTTTTTAGAACGTAGAATTAAATTGTTAATTAAATCCTTTTTCTAATTTTTTATGTTATTTTATAATTTTTTATTGATAGAAACTAATCATATATTTAGTTTTTGTTTTTATTATTTCATGTCATAAATATGAAAATGTATCTAAAAAATCATTTGGTCCCGATCATAAACCGTTAGGTCATATTATAAGGCTTTTCCTATAAATGACTATTATGATTTTGGAATTTTCTATTTTAGGAGGATAAAAATATATTAAGTAGTAGATTTTGATTATAAGGTTTCATTAAATTGGGAAAAGAGTCATATTTTAGTAAATAGAAATAATTTTTTAGAAATTAAAAAGGTACATAAAACCAACCATTGAACTACCACATCAAAACATATAAAGCATTTCAATGGTTAGTAGACCCAATTTTGATGTCATCCCGCCCATGCCCAAGCTTTTTTCACTTAAGACTAAGAAAATAGTGATCCAATCATTGACTCATTAAACCAAAAAACAATTACTCCTCATCCACTAAAATCATGATGAAACACAATACATTAACATCGATTCTTCTATAACGTGTACTTAGTTATACTTTTTATGAGTATCTATATAAGGACCTGACCTTATAACATTACGTAATATTGAATTAAATGAATAATTCACATTGAGAAAATTTTCTGGTTTAGAGTTTTAGAGAATTAGGCCATAACTATTACATAACAACTTGAATATTACAAGTAGACACTACTATCTAGTATCCTTTTATTTCATAAAATAAAAAATCTAAAAAAGAAACATGTCTAGTTCTATATTTTAGACAGCATGACTTTTCCTTGATCCAATCCTTGACCTTATTCATCTATATGTCCTGTGTAAAACATTTCAAAAACATGGAATGAGCATGAAAATCTCATTATGTGTTATAAAATAAAGAAGTTAAACATTATCCCATCAATAAATAAAAATCAATGAAACTATATTTTTCAATCATAACATACCTTACGAAATCATATGATTTATGAATAACACACAAAAAACATAAATCATAAAGGTTAATTATGGAATCTATATAAAAAATACATTATATCTATCACATATACATATGGAGTTACACTTGGAATACCCATCAAAGTATATTCCCTAAATCTATTAGGAGAAACTTCACGTTTACCTTCGTCACGTTACCCAATGCATTGAAGAGCTATCTCAGACTCACCCGCCCTAGGTTTATCAAGGAACCACCCGTATATGTAAAAAATGCCCCATAACCATAAACTAATCATAACACATAACACATGTATAAAGGAAAGATTACATTTCCACATTCCAATATATCCAATCATGATATTGAAATAAATAGTGTTTTATCAAATCATTTTTCAAAACCATTAAAAAGTGATTTTTTGAATCAAAGTATCACTTACCACTTAGACGGTTTTAAATAAATTATCATTTGAAAACATTAATGTCCATATAAATAAATCATAAAACCCATTTTGAAAACATGGTCATTAATGAGAAATAATTAAAACAATAAATCATTAAAACATTTAAAACGTTATTTTAGTTAAAGAGTTTTTTTAACAAAAAGTGAGATGCTTGAATACAAATAATTGAAGAATTACATTTAATAAAAACATTAAAATATCATAAAAATAAAGGGATTCATGATATAATATGTAAAAGGACAGTATATACACCATATAAGAGTGAATTGGTGAATAACAACAATGAAGTCTCAGTGAAAATGTAAATTGAGATAAAATCCCTTATAAATATGGTATCCTTAAATTAAGGAGAAATAAATCGCACAATTATGTGTGAAAAATATAAATACAATAAATATTAATAGATATTATGTGTAAAAAAATAATAGGTCATTCACACATTTTCATAGGATGACATATTCTAGAAGTAAAAGTTGAACCCAAAGAATTTATATTGGGTTAAGAAGTTCCCATGTGAAAATTCGATAGCCTAACGACGTCACATTAAAATTTAGAAAATGAGATGATGAGATAAAAAGTGTATCTCATAAGAAGGATACAATTTACATAAATAAGTATATAGAAGAACATATCCCAACATAATAAGATGTAAATTAAAAGACATAACAAAAAGAAGTCTTTTAAAAAGAGGAGGGTGAATGGTTCCCTTACCGATTTGGTAACTTACAAAACATACGCAACATGAAATAGGGGTCATACAATAAATATTTAAATAATCATAAATGAATGTATATTAGATAGAGAGTACAATCATGGGCAGTACATACACCACACAAAATGAAATAGTAGCGAATATAGCATGCATCACACAGGAATAAAAAGTGAGAAGAAACCCTTTACCACGTCGTAATCAAACGTGTCATATGAAAAAAGTTAATAACCATTAAATTAATCCCAAAATACAATGAATTTAAAAATAATCATGATAATATATATCATATTTTAGTACACAATACACCTTATGAAATAAATTAGTGGCCAACAATGGAAATTTCAAGGAATTAAAAGTTAGATAAGAAATCGCTTACCTTATGTCCAACTTGACCCGTTACTTATTACTATGTTATAATCATTATGTAATCATTGAAGTTAATAACGGTCGTTTTGTCGATATTTGGTACTTGATCAAAAAAATTGAACACATTATAATAACAATTTGTTCACGTGGAAAGATATAATTTATATTAATAATGATATTAATGATTAAAATATCATTTATATCATATATATCTAGTATATTCATGTATTTATAACAGTAAATTAAATTTATATGTAAGAAATGATATGCACCATTCATGGAGATGGTAAGACGTACGTACGCCTGAATGCTACTTCCATTTCTATTTCTTATTTTAATGGAATTAATAACATAATGATACATAGTTATATTATAATTCCAGTATAATATAATATACAATATTATTAACCCCATATTTTTTACTTCCAACATAAGTCATTAACGAGTCATATCACTTTGAAGGGGCGATAGTCCTTACTTCCTCTAATGAGATTATCATATTTACCCACTATAGAAACCATAAAGTATTTCTTTAAATGAAAAAATATAGAAGCATAAAGGAAACATTACTATAATATATATCATATATAAATATAGTTCCGTCATAATGGCCACCATGGGAGGTGGTAGGAGGTAATTGAACAATCATCATTTCGTAAGGCGTTAATTTTCCATCCATAGAAACATTATGTTCATCACCCATTAGATGGAGGTGACTATATGTTTTGTTATAATCCATGTCATAAGAAAATTATAGTAGATTTATCATAATGGTGTGGTTACAAAATATATTAATAAAAAGAGTTTATGGGTTGGATAAATGAAATAAAAAAACAATTTAAGAGAAACAGTTACCTTTAATATGTGTAACTCCCTTTGGTTTGAATCAAAGTACATTTTGAAGTTCCTTGTGCCTAATGTAAGGCTTCTAGGAAGAATATATGGATGCATGGAGCTTAATTGGGTAGAGGTTGGATGATCCAAAATGCTTGAGATGTTTGAGGAATTTGTTAGAAGTGGTCTCCTTTTATAAGAGAGAGGAGGGGATCTTTAGGAAAGTGTGATAATATTATTTTATAATATAATTATATTCGGTTTCTAAACGTCAAAAATCATTAAAGTAGAAGCTACAATGACTCATAGTTGAACTAATATCATAACATATTAATTGGATAGGTTTTGGATGTTATTTTTATATTTAAAATCATATTTATTTTAATCTTTTATTAAAGCGGTAAATACTACATCATTATTGTATCATAAATAATTTACATTATGTGATGTCTAGAAATTATATAAAAAATACCATGATGTAGGAAATCATTTTATCTATCCAATTAATATATATAGTCGAAAATATAATTTATATAACACTATATAAAAATTAATTTACAAACAGATTTTTGTTTATGTCATTTTTGCCTTCACATTAAATTAATTAATCTAAAGTGTCATTATCTTTCATAAGTGGTTCCATGGGGTCCCAAAATATACCCAAAGATGCCCATGGTCGGTCACTAGTCACCCAATATGGTTAGGACATGTGTTAAAGTAATTTTTAATTATTATAATATTCTTTTTACCTTGAATTATCCTATTTACCTTTAACCGCTGTAAATAAAAGTCAAAAGTTACTATTAACCAATAATTATTTTTAATTTTATAGAACCAAATTTTACTTCTTGACAACACCCATGTATGTCAAATTTTTTAAATTCAATTCACAAATGCGGTAAAATTTCATTTAAATGAGAAAGTCAGTTTTTTAACTACTATTATGTGATTTCACTATTAATCAAAAATTGATGTTTTTTAGAAAAATACCAAAAATTCAGCCTAAGCATTATTTGATATTCCAAATTAAAACATTATGTCTATTATTATAAATTCAAAATATATAATTGGTATTAATTAACATAAAATTAATTCCCATTGTTAAAACAAATAGTTCTTTTTTAAGAAACAATAACTATCAAAAGATGGACACTTGTTTATGTCCAATTTCAACGTGAAATTAATTCCAATGACAAAAATTAGATTAAATGGTAAAAAAATATTCTAATTAAACTTTTAGACTAATTAAAAAGATAATATAACCATATAATTAAATTAGATTAAAACACGGTTTTGAATTAAAATACAATATTTTAAAATATTCATTAGAAAATGAACTTTATCAGAAAAATTCAAATAATTAACACAAAGTAAATTTTGTTGTACCCATTCTAAATAAAGATTTTTTTGGTCATATATAATGTATTAAAGTGGAAAGAAGTATATTTAACGATGGTTCTCCATTTAATGGTGGTAAATGGCATTTTAATTTAAATTATGCTTAAAATTTAATTCATTCACATTTAAAGCCTCCAACATTTATTGGATAAATGTAAATTCATTTAAAAGAATAATATTATATTATTAGTCTGCAATGTAAGATTTCAAAGAAACCTGTTGTTGTGTATCTGGTACGCTATCGAACATAGCAACCATTGTAATGAAAAATTAATATTTAATTCACAAATATTAATAAATATGAATTATGTCTTATTCTTTATTTACCTAGGATGTTACATCCTTCCCCCCTTTTGGGAATTTCGTCCTCTCAATTTTAAAACTGGGATTGGAAAATTCATTAAAAGTCTCACATCAGAAAAGATTCAGTAAACCTATCACTTTAAAAGAATGAAATAAAATTACAATGGTCACCCAAGATTACCCGTACTAGGATTCCATGTAGGAAAAAACAGATATGGAAGAGAGAACTAATGATCAAGTTATGATGGAGAGTGATAGAAAACATGATATTGAGAAAGTTATCCACTATAAAATCACAAACTTATGATGTGTTAAACGGTCTTTGATTACCCAGTAGGAAACCTAAACCAACAAATTTTTAGTTTTACGTTCCTCTTCAAACATTGGAGGAATTAATTTACTATATAGAATAAGAACATAAAGTAATATACTTAACTTAAAGTAGAGTTTCATCCTTCAATAGGTTTCTACCAAAAACATATCTTTTCTCCAAACAAAGAGCTTTCAAAAAGACTTGGTCACATTCAAATCACAAGAATCATCTTCTTGAGAATAACATAATACACAAAAGATAAACTATATATTTTCATTGTCTTTAGACATCAACTAAACCCAAATTGTTAGTGTGAGATCACATTATACCCAAAAAGGATCATCTTTTACAAAAATAAAAACTACTCTTAATCTCCAATGTTTTTCAAACAAAACCCAAAGTTCAACAACGACCATTAAAAAAACACTCCATAAAATTATTAAAAATTGATCCAAAATATGATTGAAACCCAAATCTCATAAGGATTTTATTATATAGTTTTCCATGATGACATTTATCTCCAAATAACAACAGTTACTCATAAAGCCTCAAATTGAAAAGTAATTAACAAAATCACATGTTATCCCTGATTGTTTAATCATTTTCATAAATAATACAAATCTTCATATTTCCACAATAAAAACATAGATTCTTCCAAACTAACATTCCAACCATTATTCCACAATTGAAATCCATTGTATTCAATCTTCCTTAGGCATAAAGTGCTTCCTCAAAAGAGAGACTGTCTTCCACAACAACCTTTATCACTTAATTATTAAATCATTTCTTTATACAATGTATATACATTTGATAAAACATAAGTTCCAAAAATCAACTTATTCTTGTTCCATAAACACATTTTACTAAAATAAGAAGTCATATTAACCCAGGACTTCAAGTAGGCTTGTGGTAAGTGAAACACCATTTTCGCCCTTCAGTTGTGGGATAAATTCCTGTAGCCCTACTGAATGTGACGGGTTGTCACCCATCCTACGAGTTTTCCTTTTTATAAAACTCAATAAAAAACCCTATCATTTTTTATCTTCAATGGTTTCCTTATACCTCACAATTTCATCCCAATTCATTATGATCTCAACATCTTAATTCTTGATGTCTTATTTCACCACCATATGATAAAATAAAACGATCCCAAAAATGACTAACACCATACCTTGATCATGGTGTCCATTTGGTTTCATCGTTATCTTGTCCACGTAGGTATAAGATCCATGCATCGCAAAAATGATTTATGGATCCTTCAAAATCATTTGATTCCTTCATCCGAATACACCTTGTACAACATGGTTCATATGGGTGTTCATAGAAAAATACTTTTGTAAAACAATCATATATGAAATATATTTTCCAAACATATGTTAAAACAAAATTTTTATAAAATAGTTTGAACAAATTTGAGTTGAACCATTCAATTAATGGTCCTTTTAAAATACCATAGGTATGTGCTGATAAATTTTATTGTAAAAGAAAATATGAATAGATTGCACAAGGGTTTCCTTATTCATCACCTTTTTTAAAATTATAAATGCTTCAAAATCTTGTGATAAGGTAAAATATTTGAAAATTCCTTGATAATATTTAATTTTCTTGAAAATATGAGAATATTTTGAAAATAGGATATGTCTAAATACAACCCATGATCCATGATGATAACGAGGTATGGTGGTGGTGTTTGATATCTCAAACAACTTCTTGCAAGTGAGTTTTATGCTAGAAAAAGTTGTACAATCATCCAGTCATGACTTTTCAATAATTCTTGCAAGCATGTCATGATGAAGAGATAGGAATGTCATTTGAGATCCTCCTTCTTCCATTTGTAACTGACTTTCCTTGATCTAAAATAGTTATAAAACAAGGTTTTTACTGAAATAATAGACATAGGGAATATCCATGTGTCTAACGAAAACTCCTAATCCCTAATATTGTCTAAACAGACCACTGATACGAACTATAAGGAGCCGATCTTATAATATTATGCAATATTTAATTAAATGAATAATTCACATTGAGGATCTTTTCAGGTTTACAGTTTTAGAGAATTAGGCCATAACTATTACATAACAACTTCAATATTACAAGTATACACTACTACTCAGTATCCTATTTTTCATAAAATTAAAACTCTTAAAAATAAACAAGTCTATTTCCTTATTTTAGACAACATGACTTTTTCTTGATCCCATCCTTGAACCTATTCATCTTTATTTCCTATGGAAAACATTTCAAAATAATGGGATGAGCATAAAAAACATAGTAAGGGTTATAAAATAAGGAATTAAAACATTGGACCATCAATAAATATAAATAAATGAAACTATATTTTTCAATCATAACATACCTTACGAAATCATAAGATTTATGAATAACACACACAAATCATAAATCATAAAGGATACTTATGGAATCCGTATCAAACATACATTGTATCTATCACAACTACATAGGGAGTTACACTTGGAATACCCATCATTGTATATTCCCTAAATCTCTTAGGAGAAATATCATGTTTACCTCCATCATGTTACTCAATGCATTGGAGAGCTATCTCAGGCTCACCAGCCCTAGGTTTATCTGGAACCACCCATATACGTAAACAATTCCCAATAACCATAACATAATAAGAACACATATCCCATGTATAAAAGAAAGATAACATTTCCACATTCCAATATATCCAATCAAGATATTGAAATATACAATGTTTTATCAAATCATTTTCAAAATCATTTAAAAAAATATTTTTGAATCAATGTGTCCCATACCACTTTGAAAATTTTAAATGAATTATCATTTGAAAACAATAATGTCCATATAAATAAATCCTAAACCCCATTTTTAAAACATGGATATTAATGATAAATATTTATAAGAATAAATCTTTAAAACATTTAAGATGATATTTTAGGTAAAGAGTTTTTTTAACAAAAAGAGAGATGCTTGAATACATATAATTAAAGAATAAGATCTAATCAAGAAATTATAATATAATTAGAATAAAGGGATTGATGAAATAATATGTCATAGGATAGTATATACACCATATAAGAGTGAATTGGTTCATAACAACAATGAATTCTCAGTGGAAATGTAAATTTAGATGAAATCCCTTATATAGATGGTATTCTTAAATTAAGGATAAATCATTCCCCTAATTATGTATGAAAAATTAAAATACACCCAATATAATTGGTTATTAAGTGTAAAACAATCAGTGTTCATTCACACACATTCATAGTACGACATATTCAAGAAGTACAAGATAAACCCAAATAATTGATATTGGGTTAAGAAGTTCCCTTGTAAAAATTCGACAGCCTAACATCGTCACTTTAAAATTAAAGAAAATGTGTTGATGGGATAAAAATGGTATCTCATCACTTGGACATAAAATTTACGTCAATAAGTATATATAATAACATATTCCAACATAAAAAGATTTAAATTAAAATACCTAACAAATAGATGTTTTTTAAAAACAGGAGGGTGAATGGTTCCCTTGCCGATTTGGTAACTTACAAAACCTATGCCACATGAATGAAGGATCATAAAATGAAGATGTAAATACTCATATATGAATGTATATTACACATATAGTACAATAATGGTCAGTACATAGACCACAGAAAAGAAAACAGTGGCAAATATAGAATGAATCTCACAAGAATAAAAAGTGAGATGAAACCCTTTACCACGTCGTAATCAATCGAGTCATATGAAAAAAAGTTAATGACCATTTAATTAATAATAGAATACCATGAATATAAAAAGAATCATTATAGTATATATGAAATTCTAGTATACAATACACCACATGCAATAAATTAGTGGCGAATAATGGAAATCTTATAGAATTAAAAGTGAGACAAGAAATCACTTACCTTGTGTTCGACTTGACCCGTTTGTTATTTAATATATTGAATAATAAACTAATGTTAATTTACACTTGATTAATAACCCTCTTAAAGTTTATTATTCTTTTTATATTACTTATTACCATGTTTTAAACATTATGCAATCATTTATGTTAATAAAAGTTGTTTTATCGATATTTGGTACTTGAGTAAAAAAATGAACACCTTATAATAACAGGTTGTTCATGTGGTAAGATATTCATTATCATTAGAATGATATTAATTATTTAGATATCCTATATATAATATATATCCATTATATAAATGTATTTTTTATAGTGAAAAACATTTAGAGGTAAGAAATGAAATACACCATTTATGGAGACGGTAAGTCGTATGTACGCATGAACAATACTTCCATTTCTTTTTATTATTTTAATAGAATTAAAAACAAAATGACACAGAATTATATTATAATTATAGTATAAAATAATATATAATATTATTATATCCATCCTTTATACGTCCAACATTAGGCATTAACGAGTCATATCACTATGAGGGGGCGGTAGTGCGCACTTCCTCTAATGATATTGTCATATTTACCCACTATAGAAACCATAAATTATTTCTATAAATGTAAAAATACATAAGCCGAAAAAACATAAACATAATATATATCATATCTAAATACAGGTCCTTCATAATTTCCACAATGAGAGGAGGTAGGAGGTAATTGAACAAACATCATTTCGTGAGGCGTTAGTTTTACATCCACATAAATGTTATGTTCTTCACCCATTAGATAGAGGTGTGTGTATGTTTAGTTCAAATCCTTCTCATAACAATATTCTAGTATATTGAGGATTCTGGTTTTGATACAAAATAAATGCATAAAGAGAGTTCATGGGTTTGAGAAGAAAAAAAATTTAAGAGAAACTATTACATTTAATTTGGGTAACTCACTTTGGTTTGAACCAAAGGACTTCTTGAAGTGCTTTCTGCCTAAGGTAAGGCTTCTAGGAGGAGGATTTTGATGTATGGAAATTAATTGGGAAGTGGTTGGATGAGCCAAAAGGATTGAAAGGTGTGAGGAATTGGTTAGAAGTTGACTCCTTTTTATAAAGGAGAGGAGTGGAATTTTATGAAAGTGTGATAATATTATTTTATTATATAATGTTATTCAATTTTTAAAGGTCCAAAAATCATTAAAGTCGTAGATAAGTTGACTTTTAGCCTAAATAATATCATACAATAGAAATTTGACATGTTTTTGATGTCATTTTAATATTTATAATATTATTTATTTAAATCTTTTTTAATCAGGTAAATACTACATCATTATTGTGTCATAAATAATTTAAATTATGTGATGTCTAAAAATTATAAAAGAAATACCATGATGTAGGAAATATTTTTATCTTTAAAATTAATATATATAGTCTAAAATATAATTTATATAACACCATATACAAATTAATTTACTAGATTATTTTTATTTATGTCATTTTTTCCTTTACATTAAATTAATTAATCTAAAGTGTCATTATCTTTCATAAGTTGTTCCATGGAGTCCCAAAATAGACCAGAAGATGACCATGGTCGGTAATTACTCATCAAATAAGGTTTGGAAATTTGTTAAAGTAATTTTTAATTATTACAATATTCATTTTACCTTAAATTACTCTATTTACCTTTAACCGCGGTAAATAAAAGTCAAAAAGTTACTATTCGCCAATAATTATTTTCACCTTATTGAACCAAATTTTACTTCTTGTTAAATCCATTTATATAAGATTCTTTAAATTCAATTCAAAGAAGTGGTAATGTTTCATTTAAATGAAAATTTTAGTTTTTTTAACGACTATTAAGTGATTTCACTGTTCATCAAAAATTGATGTTTTTCAGATTAATACCAAAAATTAAGTCTAAGAATTATTTGATATTCTGAATATAGATTTGATGTCTGTTTTGATAAATTAAAAACATATAAGGTTCATTAATTAATTTAAAATTAATTCCCGTTGTTAAAACAAATAGCGTGTTTTTAAGAATCAATAACTATCAAAAGATTGATATTAGTTTTTGTCCAATTTCAAAGTGAAATTATTCCAATGACCAAAATTGGATTAAATGGTATATATATATTCAAATTACACGTTAAAACAAATCAAAAATATAATATAACCATATAAATAAATTAGATAAAAACACAGTTTTGAATTAAAATACAATATTTTTCACTATTCATTAGAAAATGAACTTTATCAGAAAAACTCCAAAAATATAAAAAAAGTAAATTTTAACAACCCCATTCTAAAGTAGGATTTTATTTGTTCAAATAGAATATATTAAAGTTTCCAAAATTACAAATAAATAGGGTTTTCCATTAAAATGCGGTAAATCGGCCTTTTAATGTAAATTATGCTAAAACTTAGATTCATTCACATTTTCAGCCTCTATCTTTTATTGGATAAATGTAAATACATTTGAAAAGCATGTATAATCATATTGTAGTTAGTTTTTTTCATTCTACAAATACAACGACTAGGATTTAAATACCATTTAAAAGATTAATATTATATTATTAGTGTGCAACGTATGATTTCAAAGAAACCCGTTGTTGCGTATCAGGTATGCTATCGAACATTGAAACCTCGTGATAGAAAAATTAATATTTAATTCAAAAATATTAATAAATATGTACTATTTATTATTCTTTATTTACGTGGGATGTTACACTCGATGATGGAATGATTTATGATGAGCCCACATGAGATGATCCAAACCTATAAGATAGACATGTTCTAACAATTGAGGGCAGAGAAACATGTCCCATGATACTAAAATAGAGGAGGAAGGATACAATGGATATAAATATAAACCCCCTCTCAATATAAAACATTCAACATGGGATTATCTAATTAGGGTTTTCTGTATTTATATCTATAATTTTAAATCAAATTACTTTAGGTTCATCTATGGTGTGAGTTTATTTTTTTCCCCAACTTCATTTTTGTTTTCCTTAACTAGTGTGGAGTCCCCATGATCTCAAAATCCTTGTATATTGAGAACTAGACCATAGTGGGTTACCCAAGGGGAATCATAAGGGTTCTCTTGAGTTTTTGTGTTTTAATAATCACTCTATTTATTTCATTATAGTGTGATAGTGAATATTCTACACAGTGGAGTCAATTTTCACTCTACATTCCATTAAAACTATTATGCACCTAAAAACAATTGTGTATCAATTTCACCATCTATTTTTACCACACATTACACTAGTGGATTAATGTTGTTTGATGGGATGAATGAAATGTGATTGTTTAGAGGTGTGTGAGTATAATATTTCACTCAGTTGTAGAGTATTTTTTACCGATTCACACTACTAAAATGTTGGTGGTTAATAGCACATGAATTTTTCAACAAAACAAAAAAGGGCTAATAAATATATTCTTTTTCAGTGCTAAAGAATACACTGACAAATTTAACCTTGTATCAATGTGAAGTGCATTGTGTTGCATTTGTTGTCAATGAGGCATGAATTTGTCTTGGAATGAATGGAAGTCAGGGAATGTCAAGATGTGAATGACAAAGGTTGTGATGGTGTTGGTGATGAAGAGAGAATGACCATGGTACTAAGATGCATGTAACTTAGGAGATTCACTAAGTGGCATTGGAGATGTGGTTGAAACATTCTTTGGTTACATCAGACGATTGTGGAGCTGATCTTTAAGTTCAAAGAACTTGTATCATGATGATACAATGTCACAACATTGTTTGAAGACCATGCATTGTAATGACAATGCATGAGGAGTTGAAGATGATCCATCCACATCTTCTAAGTGGATGAAGTGAGCTGAAGAAGACAATGTACTAATTCTTAGTGCATGACAATGTGAATGTGATCCAACTTGACCTCTAATTGGATCATTGAAGAACATTGAAGAATTATTTGATTCAGGAGCTTCGGTTGATGGTGAACCTTTTGAATTTCACTCCTAAGTGAAGAATAAATGTTTAAGAGGAATGGAGGAATTCTTAAGAAGAAGAGAAGAGAAGAAATAGAGATGGGAAGAAGAATGGCTTGGAGTGGCATATGGCATATTACACTTGGTACTTTGTTTTTATACAAAGACACTTAGTGTTTTACACTAGCAAAAAAAATTGGCCAGCCAAGGCACCTTGGGGGTTCAACCCCAAGGCATGGGCGCTAGGGCACCACGCCCATGGGGGAACCCGTGGGGCGAGCCAGGGCGGCAGGGCGCTCACCCAAGACACCGCAGAGGTGCTGGGGCCCGCCCGGAGGAGCGCGGCAGGGGTGCATGAGCGCACCCGCGAGTGTCAGCGGATGCATAGTGGGCGCCAGTGGCGCGCCCGCAGGAGCAGAGGTGGGCGCAAGAGCGCGCCCGCAGAGAGAACCCAGTGCGGGGCGGCACCGGGAGGGGAGAAGTTCAACTGGCATGTTCAGGCAGCGCCAGGGTAATAAAGAGGGGAGAATTCCCGCGGCGTTTCGATGTGGGACGCACATTTTTCACCGGGAACGAATCCTGGTCGTCCGAGCCATCGCGCTCCTTATCCACGCCGCACGATTCATCTCCGCGGAGATGATCTAATCCTGGCCATCGCGCATCACGATCCGACGGCTGTGGCTCGTCTTCCACCTCGAGCTCGAGCCGAAGCCACCCGCGAGCCCCGCTGAACCAGGCGCCTCCCGAGTGATGTTTTTGAGATTCCGGCCATCTCTCTCGAAGCCGAAGGCACCATCGTGCTCGTCTGGACAAACCGAACCCATCCATGCACAAAAAGAGACTTGCATGCAACAAATGAGGAATTTCGGTCGAGGCCGTGGCAAGCAAAGCTGCCGAAGGCCATGGGGTGTTTATGCGTGCATGTTTTGGATCAGAAGAAGGCCGTGCATGCGTTCTAAGTTGCATGCACGTAGAGGAAATTAAAAATGAGAACCCGCGTGAAACAGTGAAGGAAAACGAGATTTGGAAAGATTTTTAAAGATCCAAAAATCTCGGGGATTTGGGATTTATCCCACGCGGAAGATTTGAGGCATCTATGCCTATAAAAGGATCACCCGAGGCGATGGTTTTGCTTGCTGGTCCTTTTTTGAAGATACGGAGAACCGTGAGTGCACCTCTGCCTCGCGAAGTTGAAGTCCCACGCAAGGTATTTGCGCGGCTGAAGTCCCCTGCGCGCTAATCCTTTGCGCGGCAGGAAGAGCTCGTGGCCGCAACACTTTGCGCGCCCGAGGCTTGTTCCCTCTCTGCCCGCACCCTTGCGCGGCAGGAGGAAGACCCCGCGGGTGTTGCACTTGCGCGCCCCTCGGGTAGGAGGTCTTGCACGCCCCTGTGCCGTGCACCTTGCGCGCCCGAAGGCTAGGTGAAGACCCGAGGCTTGTTTTCCTTGTGTTCTACACACATTGTGTGTGTGACAAAGAAGGCCGAGGCCTTGCCTCGTGTGTGTGAAAAGTGGAGTGCCTTGTGTGAAGTGAAAGAACACACCCTTTGGGTGTATGTGCAAACAAGAACAAAGAAGGGGTCGTGGGCAGGTGTGTGCAAAAAGGAGAGAAAGGCCGGAGCCTTGTGCTTGTGTGCCAAAGAAGGAGGCCCTACGGGCAGTAGGTGTGCAAAGTTAAGAAGAACCCGAGGCATACACTATTTGTGTGTGCAAAGTGAACAAGAAGAAAGGCTACGGGTTGTGTGTGCAAGAAGAAGTGAAGGCCGAGACTTGCATCTCTTGTGTGCAATGTGAAGATCACACATTTTGTGTGTACATGCTAAGTGAAAAAGAACAAGAAGGCCGTGGGCAAGATTGAAGCAAAAGGAGTGTGGCCACCACATTTTATGTGTGTGCAAACAAAGGAGAAAGGCTGTTGGCAGTAGGTGTGCAAAGGAGGAAGAACCGAGCACTTAGTGCTTGGGTGTGTGTGCAAAGAAGAACAAAAGCATTACACCCTATAGGTTGTGTGCACTGGGACAATACAAGAAACGTGTGACTTTGTGTTCCAAGTGAAGACACATTTTGTGTGTGCAATTTGAAGAGGAACACCCTACGGCCATTTAAGGGTGTGCAAAAAGAAGTGTGAAGGCCAAGCTCAAGTGTGTGCCAAAGTGAAGAAGTTTTGTGTGCAAAGTGACAAGAAGGCCGAACCTAGGTGTGTGCACTAAGAAGTGTGTATACACTTAGAAGAAATAAGGAGTGACCCACACTAAAGTAGAACACACTTTAAGTGTGTAAGCAAATTGAATTAAGTGTGTGAAGTTCAGTGAAGGTGTGTGCTTAAAGATACTACACCCTTTGTGGGTCTACTGCACCAAGAAGAGGAAAGGAGGAGTGCATGCATGCATGCATGCACGTGCACACGTGAACAGTGCTAAATCAGTGGTGTGCAATTGAGACTGGACCAGACCGAAGATAAAGATAACAGTTGTCTTAGCATTCAGTAGTTGGAGAGAGAAGCCAGGTCATCCTTAGAAGAAGGTGATAAAGCCTGAGCTAGACGAGAAGTCCTGTTCACCACAAGTGATCAGAAGAAGAGCAAGGCCAGCAGTCTTTATCCCAGACTGCTGAGGATACTTGAAGAAGCTTAAAGTGAAGAAGTGCTAGTCGTGCGACTCGAGGATCCAAGAGAAGACCCTGTGGGACTCAGGGAGAAGAAGTCTTCAGTGGTATTCTGGAGTAGGCCAGTGGGACTCTCGTAACACTGTGGGACGCAGTATAAAGACCCTCATGTGGGACTCAGGAGAGATACAGTGGGACTCTGAATCAACCATTGTAATTTTAATAGGTTATAATGGAGAATCCATGCTGGGAGAGCATGGCAAGGATGTAGGCCTTTGGTGCCGAACCTTGTAAATCCTTGTGTCCTGTGCCTTTTCATTACTGCATTATCCGGGAAAGGATGAGAGATACAAGAAGAGTGGATAGAGGCTTTAACCAGCCATAGAGGTTTAATTGATAAGGAATCAATTAGTAAAAAGTTTTAAGGGATCACTGATTCACCCCCTCCCCCTCTCAGTGATTCACACTGATCTGAGCACATCAATTGGTATCAGAGCGAGGTTACCTCTAAAAGATCCAAGGGAGTCTACATGAAGTGCAGATTTGAGGAAATGAGTGACCAGCCTCAAATGGAGATATCAGCCAAGACTCAGAAAAATAGAAAGAAGAAACATGCCATGAAGATGAAGAAAGCCTGTCCTAGTTGTGATGAAGTTGGAACAATGAATGATCTTCAAAGTGCAATCGAATATCTTCAGAAGACAGTTCCCAAGGAAGTGGAAATGTGTATAGCTACAGGCATCCTTGATCTTCAAGAAGAAAAATCACAGCTAGAAGAAGAAGCCAATGCAATGGAAGATCAGCTGGCTAAAAGGGTTGGCATATCCAACACTCTCAGAAAGCTGGTAAATGCCAAAGATGAAACAATATCCCTTTGCAATGAAAGATATGAAGACACTGCTGAAGAATTGCAAAGAAGCCTTTCTGAGAAAGACATCTTTATGATAATGATCAGAGATGTTTTCCATGCACTGGAAAAGAGGCACAAAGTGTCAATGAATTTCAGAGATGCTCAACTCGAAGACAAAGTCAAATTGGTGAAGGAGCTTGACAATTCATTGCAAGAAATGAAGAAGGTGCATGAAGACCAGGTGAAGCAGCTGAAAGAAGATTGGGAAGGAAAGCTAAGAATTGTTGAGGATGAGAAGAACTCCCTTAACATGAAATTCTTAGAACTGGAGGTGATATTGAAACATCTGCAATCACCTAAAGCTGAATCCTCCCAGTCAGCTGAAAGAAGAAATGTTGCTACTCAAGTGAGCTTTGAGAAGGATGATTCTAAAATAAAGACATCCTCTAGTGAAAGTGAAACAACTTCTAAAAAGAAGGTACCATCCATCCCATCTTGTACTGATGCTTCTAATTGTGTTTCCACAAAAAGTGCAGGATGGAAAAATAATTCCAAACAAGTATGGATGAAGAAAATGAAGAAGCAGAGCTCTCCTGAAACAACACAACTTGTCAAGAAAACTACCCAGCAATCAGAAGGACTGAAAAGGTCAAGATTTGTGGGTCAGTGTTGGTGTTGTAACAAGTATGGGCATTGTGCAAAAGATTGTATGTACAATCCTTTAAATTCAAAGGCACAAAGGAAGCCCATGCCTAGGGGGAGCAAGCCAGAAGAATAGAAGCAGCATCCACAGGTCCAGAGACATCTGTTTACTGCAAATAGATTTGGATTACTTGACAACATCTGGGATGATTGCAAAAGTGGTCAAAAAGATACATGTCAGTCTCCAACTGTATCCAGAGTTCAAAAGCAGAAAAGATCACCGAACCTGGCTAAAAAGGAATCCTTGGGAAGCAAGCATAAGAAATTTGAAGATGCTCCCAAGAAGGTTTTGAAAAAGGAAGAGACGTTCTTGGAGTCTAAATCCAAGAAGGGTGAGTCATCTAGAAGGACCACCAAGAAGACATGATTCTACTGTGGCAAGAAAGGACATATCATGGATCTTTGTGAACAAGTCATGAAATTCAATAGAGGCAGATCAGACTCAAACAGACAATCAATCCAGAAGAAGCAGAAGGGATTGGTTGAAAACAAGTTGCCCAAGAAAGGTAGCTTGAAAGAATCAAAGGAACCATGTGGAATATCCAGAACTGAGGCCACACTTCCAAGTGACTTACTAGTCATATGGCCAAACCAGTTGCAACTTGCCAAAGATCTGAAAAGAGCTGAAGATGAAGTTCTGGAAATTGCTAAGGCAAAAGGGAAGAAAAATATTTCACATGAAGATGTTTTGAGATCCACACCAGCACCAACATCATTGAAGATCAAATGTGCAAGTGTGAAGACTGGTGAAAATGGGACATCTCGGTTGAGAGAATCTTCTCAACCTTGTTGTTCACATTGATGAACCAAGGAGGTTCCATCTTATTCCCTTATACTCTTGGTATATACATGTGCTGACATTGCAGGGAATTGAAGATGATGATCATTCTTAGCTGGAGGATGGTTTGGATTGAATGGAGTGCACCCCTTGAGGGGGAGCCAATCTGGAGAAGATGATGTTTTGAAATTAATATCATCTTAAGAAAATAGATGATAGGGGGAGCTTTATCATTGCACCTGAACATTCTAATGTGTTTTGTGAAGTATGTGCAGGATTCAGCAATTCATTGAATATCTGAAAAAATATCTGAACCCCTTAGCATGATCTCACATGTATTGTGAATGTTGGACAACATTGAATATCTTGGTTACATCACTCTTGTTTTCTACACCGGGTTAGCCCAAGTAGACTTAGAGATGATTTACTAAAGGTTCTTTGCTAAAGAAGAACATGTGGCATCATCCCTCTATTAGTGATTTTCAAGAAGATGTTATTCAAAGGGAGGAAGATATTTTTGAAAGTGAACCACACCACACCTTTTCATTTGATTGCCAATAAGGGGGAGAAATATTGGCACACATATTTACCCATTCATATGTGCTGAAGGAGTGTATTGACAACAAATACAAAGGGGGAGATTGAAGTGCATTGTGTTTCATTTGTTGTCAATGAGGCATGAAGTTGTCTTGGAATGAATGGAAGTCAGGGAATGTCAAGATGTGAATGACAAAGGTTGTGATGGTGTTGGTGATGAAGAGAGAATGTCCATGGTACTAAGATGCATGTCACTTAGGAGATTCACTAAGTGGCATTGGAGATGTGGTTGAAACATTCTCTGGTTACATCAGACGATTGTGGAGCTGATCTTTAAGTTCAAATAACTTGTATCCTGATGATACAATGTCACAACATTGTTTAAAGACCATGCATTGTAATGACAATGCATGAGGAGTTGAAGATGATCCATCCACATCTTCTAAGTGGATGAAGTGAGCTGAAGAAGACAATGTACTAATTCTTAGTGCATGACAATGTGAATGTGATCCAACTTGACCTCTAATTGTATCATTGAAGAACATTGAAGAATTATTTGATTCAGGAGCTTCGGTTGATGGTGAACCTTTTGAATTTCACTCTTAAGTTAAGAATAAATGTTTAAGAGGAATGGAGGAATTCTTAAGAAGAAGAGAAGAGAAGAAATAGAGATGAGAAGAAGAATGGCTTGGAGTGGCATATGGCATATTACACTTGGTACTTTGTTTTTATACAAAGACACTTAGTGTTTTACACTAGCAAAAAAATTTGGCCAGCCAAGGCACCTTGGGGGTTCAACCCCAAGGCATGGGCGCTAGGGCACCACGCCCATGGGGGAACCCGTGGGGCGAGCCAGGGCGGCAGGGCGCACACCCAAGACACCGCAGAGGTGCTGGGGCACGCCCGGAGGAGCGCGGCAGGGGTGCATGAGCGCACCCGCGAGTGTCAGCGGATGCATAGTGGGCGCCAGTGGCGCGCCCGCAGGAGCAGAGGTGGGCGCAAGAGCACGCCCGCAGAGAGAACCCAGTGCGGGGCGGTACCGGGAGGGGAGAAGTTCAACTGGCGTGTTCAGGCAGCGCCAGGGTAATAAATCGGGGAGAATTCCCGCGGCGTTTCGATGTGGGACGCGCATTTTTCACCGGGAACGAATCCTGGTCGTCCGAGCCATCGCACGCCTTATCCACGCCGCACGATTCATCTCCGCGGCGATGATCTAATCCTGGACATCGCGCATCACGATCCGACGGCCGTGGCTCGTCTTCCACCTCGAGCTCGAGCCGAAGCCACCCGCGAGCCCCGCTGAACCAGGCGCCTCCCGAGTGATTTTTTTGAGATTCCGGCCATCTCTCTCAAAGCCGAAGGCACCCTCGTGCTCGTCTGGACAAACCGAACCCATCCATGCACAAAAAGAGACTTTCATGCAAAAAATGAGGAATTTCGGTCGAGGCCGAGGCAAGAAAAGCTGCCGAAGGCCGTGGGGTGTTTATGCGTGCATGTTTTGGATCAGAAGAAGGCCGTGCATGCGTTCTAAGTCGCATGCACGTAGAGGAAATTAAAAATGAGAACCCGCGTGAAACAGTGAAGGAAAACGAGATTTGGAAAGATTTTTAAAGATCCAAAAATCTCGGGGATTTGAGATTTATCCCAGGCGGAAGATTTGAGGCATCTCTGCCTATAAAAGGATCACCCGAGGCGATGGTTTTGCTTGCTGATCCTTTGTTGAAGATACGGAGAACCGTGAGTGCACCTCTGCCTCGCGAAGTTGAAGTCCCGCGCAAGGTATTTGCGCGGCTGAAGTCCCCTGCGCGCTAATCCTTTGCGCGGCAGGAAGAGCTCGTGGCCGCAACACTTTGGGCACCCGAGGCTTGTTCCCTCTCTGCCCGCACCCTTGCGCGGCAGGAGGAAGACCCCGCGGGTGTTGCACTTGCGCGCCCCGCGGGTAGGAGGTCTTACACGCCCCTTTGCCGTGCACCTTGCGCGCCCGAAGGCTAGGTGAAGACCCGAGGCTTGTTTGCCTTGTGTTCTACACACATTGTGTGTGTGACAAAGAAGGCTGAGGCCTTGCCTCGTGTGTGTGAAAAGTGGAGTGCCTTGTGTGAAGTGAAAGAACACACCCTTTGGGTGTATGTGCAAACAAGAACAAAGAAGGGGTCGTGGGCAGGTGTGTGCAAAAATGAGAGAAAGGCCGGAGCCTTGTGCTTGTGTGCCAAAGAAGGAGGCCCTACGGGCAGTAGGTGTGCAAAGTTAAGAAGAACCCGAGGCATACACTATTTGTGTGTGCAAAGTGAACAAGAAGAAAGGCTACGGGTTGTGTGTGCAAGAAGAAGTGAAGGCCGAGACTTGCATCTCTTGTGTGCAATGTGAAGATCACACATTTTGTGTGTACATGCTAAGTGAAAAAGAAAAAGAAGGTCGTGGGCAAGTTTGATGCAAAAGGAGTGTGGCCACCACATTTTATGTGTGTGCAAACAAAGGAGAAAGGTTGTTGGCAGTAGGTGTGCAAAGGAGGAAGAACCGAGCCCTTAGTGCTTGGGTGTGTGTGCAAAGAAGAACAAAAGCATTACACCCTATAGGTTGTGTGCACTTGGACAATACAAGAAACGTGTGACTTTGTGTTCCAAGTGAAGACACATTTTGTGTGTGCAATTTGAAGAGGAACACCCTACGACCATTTAAGGGTGTGCAACAAGAAGTGTGAAGGCCAAGCTCAAGTGTGTGACAAAGTGAAGAAGTTTTGTGTGCAAAGTGACAAGAAGGCTGAACCTAGGTGTGTGCACTAAGAAGTGTGTATACACTTAGAAGAAATAAGGAGTGACCCACACTAAAGTAGAACACACTTTAAGTGTGTAAGCAAATTGAATTAAGTGTGTGAAGTTCAGTGAAGGTGTGTGCTTAAAGATACTACACCCTTTGTGGGTCTACTGCACCAAGAAGAGGAAAGGAGGAGTGCATGCATGCATGCATGCACGTGAACACGTGAACAGTGCTAAATCAGTGGTGTGCAAGTGAGACTGGACCAGACCGAAGATAAAGATAACAGGCATCTGAGCATTCAGTAGTTGGAGAGAGAAGCCAGGTCATCCTTAGAAGAAGATGATAAAGCCTGAGTTAGACGAGAAGACCTGTTCACCACAAGTGATCAGAAGAAGAGCAAGGCCAGCAGTCTGTATCCCAGACTGCTGAGGATACTTGAAGAAGCTTAAAGTGAAGAAGAGCTACTCGTGCGACTCGAGGAGCCAAGAGAAGACCCTGTGGGACTCAGGGAGAAGAAGTCTTCAGTGGGATTCTAGAGCAGGCCAGTGGGACTCTGGTAACACTGTGGGACGCAGTATAAAGACCCTCATGTGGGACTCAGGAGAGATATAGTGGGACTCTGTATCGACCATTGTAATTTTAACAGGTTATAATGGAGAATCCATGCTGGGAGAGCATGGCAAGGATGTAGGCCTTTGGTGCCGAACCTTGTAAATCCTTGTGTCCTGTGCCTTTTCATTACTGCATTATCCAGGAAAGGTTGAGAGATACAAGAAGAGTGGATCGAGGCTTTAACAAGCCATAGAGGTTTAATTTATAAGGAATCAATTAGTAAAAAGTTTTAAGGGATCACTGATTCACCCCCTCCCCCTCTCAGTGATTCACACTGATCTGGGCACTTCACAATGTTTTTTTAGATTTGATAAATGGAACACTTATTGGCACTTTATTTTTTGTTCTAATAAACAGTAACATTTATCATCACATTATTTTGGGCATTGATTAAGGGTACCCATTATCAGGGAATTATTTTTAGCACTGACCAAAGATTAATATTATTAATTAATTTTTAGTACTCATAATGGTCGTAATTAATAGAATTAAATAATTAAAAAAATAAAAAATAAATATTGTTTTTATTAAAAAATGTATTAAATTTTTATTAACTAATAAATAATTTATAAATTTTAATAAAAAGAGTATACATTATTAAATATTAAAAATTTTATTAACTATGTAATTATGAATATTAATGTTTATATATATTATATATTTAAGATATAGATATATTTTAATATATATAAATATGATTAATATATTAAAAAATAATTATTTTCTTTTATTAAATAGTAATATATTTAGTAAATAATGGTTTATAATTAAAAGTTAATATGAATTAAAATACTACCTAATTGAAATGTGTAATGGAAATAATATTTATTGTGTCATTTGAATATTAAATTTAACATAGATAAAATGTGGGTTGTATTGTTTTCACATATACGTAACAAATGCACTTTTATATCAAATGCACCCGACCAAAAAATATCTTTTTTCAGTATTGTTTATGTGTAATTATTTTTATTTTATTTAACTACACTATATTTTAAAATATATTCATGCATTACCTAAAATTTAGATATAAAGTTTATTTTTAAAGAATATATCCATAATTATAAATAAATAATTATCAAATTGTAACTATAATATATATAATGGAATATATTTAAAATATTAATATTTATATATATTTATTAGATATATATATATTTACTTTCAATTTTTTATTTATAATTATAATTATAAATCTTTTATCAGTGCATAGGTAGTAATTGCTGAAAATGGTTGGCCTTTATCAGCACTACTTTAATGCGGATAAAGATGATTCTTTTGTGATGATAAAAATGCACTAATAAATAAATATTTATCAATTATAAAAAATTATCACTAAAAAATATTCAGTTTATTAATGATTATTACTTAAGAAATATTAAAAGGGTGATTTATCAGCTCTTATTTGTCTGCACAGAAAAAGTGTCCTGATCAATTTAGAAAACTCTACCCATTTGCAAACCCATAGTCATATTAGAATATTTCAATGAAATACACCCACTTCCTACACTTCTTCTTTGTTAATCGGTGCTTGAATAACACCACTCGACTTCCTCATGTTAACCAAACATATTCAGGCATCCAATGTTTGTTTACAGTTAGGGTTTCAAAAGTATATTTTATTCAACCTAGGGAGGTAAGAGTTGTGATTTCATTGTGTATTTTTCTTTTCAATTTTGATTTCATATTCAATATTTTCATGATTTATTCAAATTTAGGTCCTGGTATACACTTTTTCTTTTATATTATAAACAAAATAATTTTTTATGATCTATTGTGTGATTGAATACTGATTTGGATATCCTGTTTTTGTAAATTTTTATTATTGTTTTAAATCAGTTTTCTTTTCAATCCACATAAGTACCCCTGGTTTATCTGCAAGTTTAATTTTTTATTTATTTTGAAATCATTTAGAATCACCTCTCATGAATTATGTTTACCCCAAATCCACATACTTTGTACCTATGTATCCAACATGTATCTCAGGATAATACTAAATCATACTAATGAAATCAGATTAGTGATAAGGTAATAGTTAAACAACATGTAGGTCTGTATTGAAGGTAATACAGTTTGAAGAACCACAAATCATGTAACATGTGTACATGGCATGTAGTAATCATTTCATTTTAATTGAGAACATGTGGGTCTAAGAGTTTTTTGTACCTACAACATGACATGAGGACCCACATACCCCGAAAATCCTAAGCCACATGTCGTGTGAGCATCCTACACATCATATACCTCATACAAATCTATGGTTGGAAACATTCCCAGTCTCTAGGCTTTTGTCATAAAAATATGTAGAATATTATACACATCATGTATTATGAAACAAATAGTGTCATTAAAATAAGGTGGTGAAAGGAATTAATTGTATAATTAAACCTATTCGCCTGTTTTCCATGTGTGATTTAATTTATAACACATGCCATTTCATAGGGTTGTTAATTTTATTTTGAATTAATATTCATTTAAAATTTCAAAAACAATAATTTGTTTATGATATTTTCTTATTGTGTACTCTGAACGCCTCAATAGCATCACATAAAGTGTAATTAAAATATATTCTCTGGTTCATTTGTTTATTAATTTACACATGCCATTACCTATCACAGCTGTATAATGTTTGCTATGGTAATTGGTTGTGGAAAAATTATCCCAAGCTATATAATGTAACTTTTCCATTGTAGTATAACATGGGTTATCAAATAAAAATATATTAGAAAAAAAACCTATAGACACTATGATTTGATGGAGGATTGTTTGTGAAGTGGTCAGCATGGGTGTTTATTGGAACTTAATACCTAATGATATAATTTATTGAAAAAGTATGAAACACAGAATTACATGGTTAGAAACAATTAATTAAGATGAGTCGGTCCTAGTTTAAATCATGGGGATGGTTGGATGTATTTGTTTCCTTAGAAATTTTAAGATCACTAATTCTTAGATTATCCAAACAATGACATAATTCCAGAAAATCATTCCACAATTTAGACATTACACAATTCCAAGCATAATCACAAGTTTACTACGAGGATAAATTTAATGATCCCTATTTGGAATTGGATCATACCTTCTCTCAGAATGTGTCATCGTTAAATTTGATAAATAAAAGGAAGAATATAAATAATCAAATGGATGTCATAAAATAATTAAAAAATTAAAAAATCAAAGAACATGGAATTAAATCCATCCCAACCAATGAAACTATCATGGATCAACCCATGAGAGGGTTAAACCACCATTGATTCTATTCCATCAATGAAAGAAATAATTAGACTAATGTTGGTATAATTGAAGGAAAGTGTTAAAAAATAAACACTCCACCCTTAGGTGATTGAATTCACAAGTGATAGGGTGAATTATATGACACTATAATTCAATGGTTTCAAAATATTAATTGAATGAGAAAAAGAAATAATTAAACTAAATAATAAGGTGGAAAAAAAATTTTATCAATAAATTAAAATTATTCAGAAAACATACATGGTAAAAATAAAGGGGAAATTACTAATTTAATGAAAAATATTAATATTTATTGAGAAATATAGATTCTAATTCCATTCACCACCATCTACATATATAGGAATATTAGGATCCTTTTGTTTACCACCAACAATAAATACCCTCCCCATTAACTATTAAATTAAAAGGGTAGGAGACAAATCAAAGTAATGATGATGATTCAACCTTGACCACAAAAATAAGACATGATTCATCCCCCTAATGGACATTCCCATTTTACATTGATGATTGAAGAACATGATTGATTTATAAAATGAGAATATCATCTTACATGTGCAATATTACATATTTAAAAATTTATGGACAATTGTATTATACATTTGGATGTTATGAAATAAATTATGGAATGAATTTATGGGCGTTCAGATAAACCAATTAATTTACACATCATCTCTGGCCGACTAGATTATGATGAAAAATTCAAATTTATCTCTGGCCACAGTTGAATGATATGATCCCCATCATTTTACTTTTATAAATATAAAACATTATTTTTATTGGGAATGTATTGTGAGCACCACTTTTTATTGATGTGCCTTAGGTCCATTATGCTTTGCCCCGAATATTTCTGCATTTATTGTCAAAAAAATCCAACTTATCTTGTGATTCATGCATTGATCCTAGAGGATAAAATGTACCAAAATAAATTTATAAATCATATAAAATAATAATATATTCAAATAATTAATATAATTAATTATATAATAATATGATTGATTAGACATAAAGTTCCTCTTTAAAGTTGAATTACATATATGATAATAAATGAAGATAAAATTATGAAATGGAATAAAATTTTAATTTATGGAAAATGATTGTCATTAATTTTAATATATTTAAAATTAATATTATCATATTTAAGTGGATAATCACCTCCCCAACATATGTTTTTCTGGTCCTGAGAAAAAATTTACTAAAAAATATGATATTAAATTCCCTTTTCCCAAAACAAATTAACATACCATGGTCACCAAATGACATCCTGATGAAACAATTTGGGACAAATAAATATTATTTCACAAAATCTAGGATAATATGAATATCCAAGCCCAAGACCATTCATTTTTTCAATAAAATTGTCATATACCATCCAATTTCACTTAAGCATGATCATAGGTTTTGTATATCAAAAGGCATGCAACCCATTTTCATGATCAAGGGGAAAAATTGAAGTGATATGTGGGAATCACACTAACACTTAATATGAGTATCCAATTTTATATATGTTTTCTCTTATATTTTTCTTTTCCCTTTCAAGCCTCAATTGAGATGAAAAGACTAAATTTTGTAAAGACAACTAAGAATTCAGGATCTACAAGTGTTAGAAACCACACATATTGTTAATTCCACACTATAAAATATATATATAAAAATATATACTATAATAAATACAACTTTCGAATTATGATCCCCATGTGATGAATTTAAAAAATTTTGACAAAAAAATTACTCTATGTGGTGTATTTTGTTCAATTTTCTATTGGATACATAAATCAAACTAAAAGTGACCGTAAGCATGATGATATGGAGAAATGGTCCCAATAACTCAAATTTACAAACACAATCTAATTGAAGTTAATTATGGAAGTTTAATTAAAATGATTAAATTGTAAACATTGAAAATTCACATATGACAACTATGCTTTCTAAAAAACTATAATTATGTACTTAAACATTCATTAAAATCATAACCAAGGAATTTTAAACACTTTTACATTCATTTTTTCGGTTTCCAATTTACATTATGGAATTAACGAATAATAAATTTAATTATTTTCATTCAATTGATTTTTTTTCAAAATATAAGATTTTCACTCCCCCACCCAAATTAGTTTTAAATTGCCCCAAATTTTGAATGGGAAGAGATGGGAGGTATTATAATTTTAATGAAATATATGGGGTGTAAATTATTTGAAAAGAAATAATTGAATAAAATAATATCTATTAAAGTTCATTAACCTTTAATAAAAAATATATCATATAGTCTTCATGTCACATGTTGACTTCTCAGAGATGATTTAATGTAGTGCTTTAACCGTAGAATTCAAGGGCTTCATTAAGAAATATTAAAAATTTAAAGATACCAAATCACACAAAAAAAGAGTCATTAAATCACATTGGAAACCCCAAGGTGGTTCTCTTAATAAAAAAACAAAACAAAATAAATAAAATGAAAAAGATGGGATACCTCCAAGAATGTGCTTAATTTAAGGTCGTTATCACGACTATGACCCCCCAACTTATCCAATATGATATTTCAAAATTTTCAAGACCACATTATTATCTAATTGAACTAGATTAAGATCGATTATGCCTTATGGTTTGTAGGATGATATTAAAATCGATTCAAGGAAAATAATATAAGTCCCAGTTAATGAGATAGTCCCATGAATTGAGAAATCTCTCAATCCAATTTATTTCCTAATCCAGTATGATACATAAAAGACAATTTTTCTTTAGTATCATCAATATGGAATGATTTGATGATGTTTTTTATTACCCCCAGATAAAAGGCTTGAAATAAGATGTATCAACTAGGACTTAGAGATGGGGTTGGATAACACATTAAAAATAGGTAGCCAATTTGAATAGAAATTAGTTTCATTTTAAAAATTTCATAATCGAATTTGTTTCTTTTTAATCGATGTTTCAAACTAAAAATTACCAATATGAGTGTCCGGATTGGTTATGGAATCTATGATTTTAATTTTACCTAAGGGTTTTGTGATTGGTGTTTCTAAAAAATCATAAATAGATCTATATAAAAGAGAAGGAATCCATTTTATATGTTTCCCACCTATGAATTTAGAAAATCAATTTCATCATGATTTAGACACCCATTAAAAATTCCCTTTGGTTCCTCGGGATGAATTTAAAAATACCTTAACATATCCATTGCATTTTTCAGCTTTCATTTCTCAGATTCTTAAATTGGTCCTTTAGTGTTTTCATGGGATTTTGAAGAATATGTTTGGTTTTCAATCAATGGTTCAATTATTTCGTTATGTTTACAACTCTTTAAAATAGTCACAACATGTATTTTTTCTTTAGAGTATTATGTATAACATGATTCTTCTATTAATTTTCAGTAAGATACAACCTAAATGGGCATGAGATTTGTAATTATTTCAATGCCTTGTAGTTCTAATATCATAGAATAAACATATGAATTCAATTTATCCATTTGATCACACAATATTGAAGAATATTGTTGGGGATATGATTGATAGATCTTTCTAAATCATGGAATCCCACTAGAATGATATCTTAAATCATATTTGGGAGTGAGGGAAACATATCCTATGAGCATTCAACATCCAAATTAATGTTCATTTTATTTTGTGTCGGGTATTCATTCAAGGGTTGGTCAATGAAATTCCCTACAGTAGGGTCCTCCCAGTAATTTTTTTCCAATTTTTTTAAATCTTAATTTTATGTTGGGTTATTTTTTATGATATTCCGTGGGAGTGGATAGATATTTTGATTTATTATTTTCTAGACACAAACAAATAGAAATGCTAAAAGAGAAGATAAATGGGGGTGAAAATGGGAAATAATTTGATAAAGGAATGATAGAATCTTACGTACATACATGTGTCCCCTAAAATGGTACTAAAATATGCTTGTGTGGGAATTTTACAATTTTATATGGTTTAAGTGATCTATTATAGTATATTCTGGGTTATCGAATCCACCAGGAAAGAATAAGAAACAAATAGACAGTACAATTTTATGGAGGATTGGATATGAAGAAGCCAACATGGGTGTCGATTGTAATTGAAGAACTAATTATTTAATATAAATAACAAATGAAAAACACAAAATTACATGATCTGAAACAATTAATTAATATGAGTTAATTCAATGTTTTATCTTTGGGTGTATTCAATGTTTTTAATTTTTTATAAGTTTTTTATACTAATTCATGATGTATCCAAAAAAAGACATAATTTCACAACATTATTCACCAATTTAGTCATTACGCATCTACTAGTATAGTCAACAATTTACTTAGAGGATCAATTTAATGAAAACTCCATGTAATTGGAATTTACTATCCCTCAGAATGTGTCATAGTTAAATTTGGGGAAGAAGAGCTAGAAAAGAAATCAACAAATTAAATTATTATAATAATGGAATCATTAAAAAAAATAATATATAAAATCAAAACCAAACCATTTTACTATCATAGATCAACCCAAAAGAGTTTTAACCCTCCATTTATTTTATACCATCAGTTAAAGAGGGAAGTAGTATTTTGAGGGAGTAGACCAAGAATAAAAACATTAAAAAAAACACTCCAGCATTGTGTGATTGAATTAACAAATTATTTTGTGAACAACATCACACCATGATTACATGATGTCAAGAAGCTAATTTAGTAAAAAAATAAATTATGAAAATAAGTAATAAAGAGGATAATAACTTTTATTAATAATGTAATATGATTGAGAAAACCTACATGAAAAAATGAAACGACGATTACAAATTGAATGATTAAAATTTCTGTAGAAAGAAATATATGGATGATAATTACCTTATCTTCAAGAAACTTAAATCTGAATATTAGAATCCTTCGGATTACTCTTGAACAATCAATTCTATCCCCATAAATTGTGAAATTCAAATGATGGGAGATAAATTAAAGGAAACTAGAAGATTCATCATTGAACCCAAGAATAGGAACAGATTCACCAACCTAATGGATGTTGGAATTTTACTCTAATAATGATTAAATACCTATGGACATAGAAGTAAAATTCCTTATAACACGTTTCTTCTAATATATGTCATATTTTTAGGACAATTTGATTTTCTGTTTGGATGTTATTCTCAAAATTTTGTGATGACTTTATGGGCGTTTAGATCCGGACATTAATTTAATTTTAATATTTGACCACCGGGTTCATCATAAAAACTTCATAAATAGCTCTAGAAATAGTTTAAATTAATGATCTACATACTTTTCTATTTCTATATATCAAATTTTCGATTTATTTCAATTGTATTACTGGCCCCAAATTTATTTTATAGTACTTAGGCCCATTATGCATTGCCTGAAAATGTTCTCAATTCATGCCCAAAAATATCCATCCTCCCATGTGATTCATCCATAGAACGTAGAAGATAAAATTTTCCAAAAAATAATTTAAATAATATTCCAATGTATAAAATTCAAATAATTATTATAATTAATTGTACAAGGAAATGATTTATTGGGCCCCAATTTTGACATTAAATATTAATTCCACATAAGATGTGAAATGAAGGTCAATTTATGAAGTGCACTAAAATTTGTATTAATGGTAAATAAAACACATAAATATTAACATATAACAAATTAATATTATAATATTTCCATGTATAATCATGAATTTACAATCACAAGTGTCATTCTAGGTAGTTTAGTTGAGTAGATGTTTTTTCCTCTAAGAAAACATGGGTACTCTATTATTTTTAAATAAAAATAATTTGTTTAATTCCTTTAAAATAATTAATGGTCTAATTTTAAAGGTGATCGAATGCTATAAAGATAAATTGGATAAATTGTTTTAATTTGTGGATCTTTATCATAATTTATGAATGAATTAAAGTAATTAAAGTATTAATTTCAAATTTTTGTGCATTTTAGGCTATGTGGATTATCGAGATATTAGACATCATCTTAATATGCTATTTGTTTTATTTTTAATTATTGTTTTTTATAAATTAAAATGACATTATTTATGTCATCTAAAACTCCTTATTTTGTAATAGAATATGTAATCACAATTTGATTTAAATAAAACACTAAAATCCAATCCATCTGATCCTGTCACCTCTGCATGAATAAATAGTTCTGGATGGATGGATCACCTAGGAGTGAGGAGGAAATTGGATTGCTAAAAAAGAGGCAAAAAAATATACATAATAAAAATTAGTTGTGGTGGAATGTTTCAACATGAACCAAGATACAGTACAACGTGATTTCCCTTAAGATCGTTGGTTATTTTATCATCCTTGTTATAAAATAACCATTACATAATATCATGATAGTTCCACTAATATTTTATTTTAATCTACTATATGGTTTATTATTTCTATTTTTTAATGCTATTTGATCACATAATATATAAATTATCAAGAATTTAAGATGAAATAAAAAAATAGGCTTTTTCAAAATTATATTTGTTATGGTTTATCACTTAAGTAAAATCCTTCTAATATTGACAAGGTATGAGATTATAGAAAAATTAGGATTCCACATGAAGATAAAAAATCATCAACTAGAATAATATTTTAATATATAATTCCTTTTCTTAAGAGAGAATTTAGCACATAGTATAATGTTAATGGTCGGACAAAATCAACGATCTTTCCATCATCAATGATCTATAGCTTGAGGTTTTGAATCCACGTAACTATGTTCACCTAAAGGGTTGATTTCCCAATTAGAACATGGTGTAAATTTGAGGAAATTGTTAAATAAACCATTATGTGAGATTTCAATATTATGAATTATAATTAATTGATCATGTAATTATGAGTTAATGAAGTTGTCGTGGTTCATGTAGCTGAAACCATTAAATTATCTTTTTAGGATGACGTATAGGTTATGATTTGGAAATATGGTTTTTTATTACCTAGTTATCCATGTAAAAAAATATTTCAAAATAAATGTTTTGGGTTACTAGGTTTTAAAAAAATACTAAGGGATTAATAAAATATATAAAAAATTAAATTCAATAATGATAATTTTTAATCATGGAATTACTAATTATCTACCCTTAATTTTTTGAAATCGTAAACCACATGAATAGAAAAATATTATTATTATCTATAATAGAGAAGTATTATTTTCTCATCACCATCATTTTCCAAGAGTGTTATTGGAGAATACATGCTATACGATACCATGATGAGAAATTATACATGCTGGAAAAGCCACTTCTCGAGTCCCTTAAGAATGTTGTAAGTGAGGTGAAAGTAAATTTCAAGTTGAATCTTCTATTCGAATCAATGGATGTCCAATTTTCATGATATAGTCCATTTACCATGAGATTATAATGAAATATTATTATATGGATTTATATAACATCATTTATCACTTTCATGATCATTATACAGAAAAGGAAATACATGAGAGATATGATATTTCCAATGTACTTTTCATGTGAATGCTTGGAGAGTCTACACCAACTAGGCCTCATGTGGTCAATATGATTGGTTAAATAGAACATGTAGTCATATTGGAGTATGTTAAGCTTGATGAGTTACATATTGATCTTATTATATCCTCACTACATAAAACCTTCTTTAATTACATTATGAATTATAATTTTATAAATATAGGGAAGAATATATTTAACCATATTACTATTATTATCATATTGATAAATACATGGGGAATAACAAACCCACGATCCTTATATTTAATAAGTAAGTAGAGAACTAATAAAAATGATCTATGAATCATTATACGTATAAGGATCAAATTCATCATCCTTTCTTGGAGAAAAATATCCAATGGTATGAAAATGTCCAAAATTTAGTGTCTTATTCATATGGCATGAAAGGCCACTAGAAGAGGAAAATCACCTTGCAAAAAAAGAATGGTCAAAAATTAGGTGTGTTCTTTTTTTTGTAACCATTATATATTTAAAATATGGGTATTATGTAATATGTGTCGTTCTAGAATTGGTTACCAAATTATGGAAAAAAGTTGATGTAGAAGGTTTCTATAGGTGAGGTAGATATATGGGAATCCAATGGGGCGAGGTTAGAATATTTATCCATTTGAGAATACCACATTTAATTTCAAACATGATTGAATTTGGTTTTCTAGAACTATTTTTATATTCTATGTGTTACCTAAGACATTATTTCTTGTTTTTTGACAGTGATGGACTTATTTTGAGAATAGAAATAAGTGTTGACACTTTTATAAAGAAAACATTAGTTATGGTGAATCATAACCTATTTAAAATTTTTATGTATAAAATTAACAAAAACCAAATATTGTAAATTCAAAATGAATCAGATTCACAAGACTAATTTCAATCCCAACTGTGGTATCACCTCTATGGTCACATGAATGAGTATAATTTGAATAATATATATCAATATGTCCAAATAGACACTTTTGTTCTTAAACCACATAATATATGACATGATTGTTTATAAGGAAGGATGACCCAACCACCATTTATAGATCAAGGTTAAAGGGGCACAAAGCTTATAGATTTTGTATAAACTAATGTGTGAAGAACAATTCAAGAAAAAATTATATGTTGATTCTATTACATTATTACACCAATTTAATACTTGAGTGGGTGCAATTACTTTTACTTGATGATGTATCAATATAAATAATTTGATAATTTCATTGAGTTCAATAATGGTGTTAAGAATAATACTTATATGGAGATAAATAAACAATTATCAGATCAAGGAGGTAAATATCATTGGAATGTGTTTATATATATTCTAGGGTTGTTTGAGATTTTATCTCAACACACTATACCTTAGACACCAATGTGTAATGGTGTCTTTGAAAGGAGGAATCATAGATTTCTGGTCATAATAAGACTAATTATGAGTAATGGAAAACTTCTATTACACTTTTTAGGATATACATTAAATAATAATAATAATAATAAATTTAATACCAACTAATGTGGAAAAAGATATTAACATTGAGATATAGAGTGACAAAAAACATGTTCTTTCATTTATTCATTCATGTAGGAGTGAGCTATTTTATAAGGCTATCTTAAGAAACAAACTATCATATTAGGTTATGAAGATTATTTTTATTTTTCATCCAATAGAAATAATGGGATACTACTTATTGATACCTGAATAAAAAAGATTATTGTTTCATGTAATGATGTATTCATTAAGTTTTAACACATCCTCTAAGAGGATAGTTGGATAAAGATTGACTTTGATGAAGCTAATTCTCAAGATAAAAAATATTTGGTATATTAATATATTCTATAGATCCATGTATAAGATTTTATTCATGAATCAAATGTACCATATAAAACCACTAAAGAGTTAAGAGAAATGTAGAGATATATTTTTTTAGTCATATACATCAAGTTGATCTAGGTGAACAATATTGGACTAACATTTTGTAAATCTTTATGTATTTGAGGTGAACAGATTATATGTTCCTATTGTATGGAGGTGATTAATAGATATTAATGAGGTTTTATGTATATTCTATCTTTCAAAAATATCAAAATTATATGATGTCTTATACAGGATACGTATTTTCTCTCAATGGTGGATCTGTGATAAAGATCAGTTCAAAGTATTGAATTGCCATCGATTTTCAATGGAGTCTATATATATTGTAACTTTCGATGTAGTCAAGGAAGCAGTTTGGATTCACAAACTTTTCCATTATTTTGATCTAGTACGACGAAATCATGACCCTATTACATTATTCTATGATAAAACTACAGTGGCAACTCTTTCTAATGAACCATGGTAACATCATTGGATAACACATATTATTTTTAATTTTCATATCTTAAGATATTTTTTTCAATAAGATGAAGTTATTGTGATTGGAGTATACATGTATGAAAACATAAAAGGTCCATTAATAAAGGATATATCTTAAGAGAGGGATGAGTATCATGTGAGTTCTGAGATTGATGGTTGTAACAAATTGGCTCTAGTGAAAATGGAGCCTCTTGGAATAGGTACCCTAGAACCAAATCTATGTACATGATGATTATATATATTCATTAATTTTAAGATTAATAAATATTATTAAAATTTAATTATTATTCCTTCAAATGGAATAATATTATATTATTTTAACACCCCAAAACATTTCAATATATGTCTTTTAATATAAATTTAATTTTTTTGATTTGTTGCAATGAAAGAAACACACAGTTTATGCAAGAGTTTTTAGTCATGCTTTGAAAACATAATTTATAATTAATGTTTAAATATTATATAATTTATTTGAAAAATTAATAATAAATTTATAAATAAAAATATCATTTATTTATCTTAGTGTGTATTTATGTTGTTTTTATAAGAAGATTTATTTTTTGACGAACATTGAAAAATATAGATTTTTAATTGAAATATTTATTTCATTTAAATAATATATATTGGTAGATTATGTTTTTAATTGGTTCTAAAGTAATAATAGTTAAATTATACATAAATAAATTCAATATAGGCATTTCAAATAATTTATATATTGAATTTATATATAAAAACATTGTAAACATTTTGACATTTCCACTTCAAAACCCAGACTCTCACCACGTTTGTGTAATTAATTTTTAATTAATTCTTGCCAATTATATGAGTTGAATATGAAAAAATGGATAGTTTGTTTATAAATATAAAAATTTAAAAATTATAGTAAGTATAACATAATTTTTTTCAGTGTGATTAGTGAAAATAGTTAAAATTAATTTTAATGATTAAGGATAAAATGAGTTTACATAGTGGTTATACATAGATTATATGGTGTGAAAATGACTCAAAAAGTTTCCAAACCCCTTTTTATGTAAATATTTGAACCTTATACATTCTTATATCAATAATGAACTATTTTTTTTCAGTTTTAATGAATAAAACGTTTTTTTAATCCACTATTTAAAAAAATTACAAGTGCGTCAGTCACCACACTTATTAAATGCCACCCCACTCATCCGATCATCACAACATAAAAAAAATTTGGTTTGGCTGATATATGACCAAATAAATCCATAAATATCATATAATAATATTAAAATACTTATATTTAAAATAAATTAATCCTATGAAGGTTCTAATAAAATTCAAAGGAATACACATGAAAGAAGAGGTAATGTTCTTCAATAAGAATCTTCATTTTATTTAATTATCCATCTCATTAAAATTTTATTAAAATATGATTATATAATATCCTATGTATAATAAGTATATTGAGATTTTTTATGTTAAATTTATCATGAAAAATTTCACACACATACATCATGTGGGTTAATAAATCAGTATTTGTGTGTATGGTGTGATACTACCCCACGATCCAATATCATTGATATTACATTTGCTGCCATTCATGGTTGAGAATAATGATGGATTTATAGTTTACATAGTATATATATGATATATATGATATATATAACATGTTAAATCCATTTTAACCCTTATATATATATCATGTTACCTTCCATTCTATAAGATATATGATAATGCCCCTCTTGTGTACATAAATCAACTCCATCTTGAGGCGATGTGATTCTTCTTTTAATAAATATTATCATTGAACGTAATAAAGAATATTTTAAGTTATTTTATGTAATATAAATGTCTTAATAATGATATTAATTGGAAATTTATCATTAAAAATAGATAATTTATCATTTTAATTTCTTACTTTTTCACTAAATGTAAGACGTTAATGATGTTCATGTACATATAGACAGCCACATCCATGAAGCGATGTGACTCTATTTTCATAAAAAACCACATGGAAAAATATATAAGTATATAAAAGGTATTAATGATATTATTATCATTATATAATGGTACCGTATTACGCAAATCCTTTCAATAATGATAATTGAAAAATGGAAAACGTTACCCACACGTACGTACAACATATCATCTTCATGATCATAACATATTGAATTTTTTATAACCATTAAAAATTATTGATTTTAATAGAATAATTAATGTATAAAGATTACTATTATATCATGATTATTATTATTATTTAAAAAATTAGACTCTAAAATATGTGTAAGAATTAGAACTTTAATGAAAAATCATGAATAAGAAAAGAAGACAATTAACACCCGAAGAGAGGAAAATAATGAAATATTATTAATAAATGGTTGATGAGATGTTTTAAAAGGATAATAAATGATATAATAAATATTAATATTGTTATGTAACAAGATAATAACATACTTAAATCTATTATACTGGAGGTTAAATCAAATTTTACTAGGCTAAAGTATGATGTAAGGGATTTTTTCTCAATTTACATTCCATTGATATTTATTTGTTATTATTAATAAATTAACATTTATGTGGTGTATATAAATCCAAATTAAAAATTAATATCATGATTCATACTTCGTAGTATTTTAATTTCCAATTTGAATTCTTTCATCCATGGGGATTTTACTTGGAAACTACCATGTGTGATAATTTATTATGAAATATTATTTTCATTAGTGATTGTTATCTTTCTAATAAAAAATCAGTTTATTGTAATTATTTTTCATCTGAAATTAAATTTCTTTTTAAATTTCATATTATTGTGTTATTTATATGATTATTCCTTAAAGATTATACCATTTTTCCATATGGTGTTTGCATTGAATGATATGAATTAATTGATGAATTATTGATAAATATGTATCCTTTACTCAATATAGCTATTTGATAAGGCACATTGTTAATAAATTAATTTGATTATATTATATATGAGGAAATATTTTTAATCATGTGAAATGGATTGGTGGTCATTTAATGTAATCCCCTCAATGAATCAGTTGTCTCATGAGTTGAAAGAGTTCAAAAAACTTAAATGGGTTTATAACTAGTATTTATTAAACCATCTCATGATTAGTTTTTATGGTAATGGTTCCATGTTCTTGGAAAACATATATTCTAATATTTACTCATTTAATTAATTATGAATTGATTTATTATTATTAACGACAATATTTTTTCTACGCCATTCTCTATGGATTCATTTCATTCTTAGATTACTAATTAAATGGCATGTGTTTTAGTTTTCTACCATGACATATTGATTATTCCTTATCTAGATATTTATATGGCATGTGTGTTCAGTTATCTACCTTCCGATTTTGATAATTATTATTTATTTTTATATAATCCACTACACATATCCCTTAATAATTATTTTATCTCACTCTTTCCCCCTTTCTCCATGTTATGACAAATTGATCATTGATTGAGTTTTCATATATGAAATATATTAGGATTTGTTTTGTAATATGTTTTATTTTTCTTTTACTAATATAAAATGGGTGACATATATATATCTCATTCTAAAAAATACTAATCTAGTTGACCATTTTTAATTATTATCCTTCTATCTATTCTAATATAATTAGATAAGGCACCGAATCTTGTCTACTAGGGTTGGGATCATTATAATTGATATCAATGAAATTTTAGCAGAAAAATAGGGGACTAGATTTATTAATACATAAATTAGATAATATAAAACTATGATATAATTTAAGGATAGTAATATAAGAATGTGTTAGAGTTTTGGTATGGTAGGGATTATGTGTGTGTTCTTTGAAATATAACCATGTATTCATACTACAAGTCGATGTGGTTTTTGAAAATAGGTATCTAAGGGTAATAACTCCATAAAAGTTATGTTCATATTAAAATGAGAGTTATATATAATAGGAAAAGGGCCTTATTATATAACTGTTTTCGCAACTGTGGTACATATTCTTGGTATAATTCATATTTTAAATACAAAACATTATGAATGATTTTAATGTGATCAAATGATAAAAGAATCCAATGCATATGATTCTATGATTAACAATGCATACATTTTTAATTTTTTTTATTGTCAAACCATATTTAGAACTATGAATTATGATTTAAAACTCATAATTTTAACAGTAAATCCAATATTTTTCATTTTCTAAAAATGGAACATGGAATTAATAACGGCATCTATAATAATAGAGAATGTTTATATTTCCATGATGAAGAAACGAATACAATTGTATGGTCATGGAGAAAATTTCGGTTATATTTGGTGAGCCAAATGAGGTAAAGAAAAATAACATTCTATAATAGAGAATCCTATTACATAGAGAGATTCTCTTATGAAGGATCACTTTATGTGACATAATCCCCACATCCTTCTATGGGACTACTAATTATATTATAGAAGAGTAATGGATTATGTCATCAAAGATGGTATTTATAGAAGTGGGATGCAGTTAAAAGAAAAATCTTACACATGTATTGTATTATCTCAAATGTTATGTAGTGTAATGGTGGTATTTGATCGATAATACAAGAGGGGAAGTGGAAATAGAACTCATGGAAAGGAAATATTTTAAGTATAAAATCAACGATAAATATTTCCTTCATGAGAAGAAAATTGTGATTAAATTAATGTTATTTATCTTAAATATCAAATAAGGAATATTGTATAGATTATGAAGAGACCTATACATGTTTTTCTAGGTATTATAGAGGTTATATATGCATCACAGAGTGAAATATTGTCCATTTATTCGTAAAAATTAAACCAAGTCACCTAATGGTGCCGGTGAATAAAAAAATATATTTATGAGATGAAATAGTTTTATGTTCCATCAAAATTGTTAAGGAATTATCTATATCTTACATATTCATGGGAAAATAGTTCAATAATAAGTCACCATAACAAGATGAAGAATAAATTTCATCAAATAAGAATATGAAGACAATGAAATTTCCATTGTGTGAGAACTGTGGAAGGAATCACCCTGATTAATTTCTATTTGTAGTGGGATCTTGATATAAGTGTGTAGAAGAAGGTAAAAATGTTAAATATTTACTGTGGAATAGAAAAAAACTACTATTAATTATTACAACTACATGAATATGTGGAACTAAGGAATCAAATTCCTTATGAATCAAGGGAATCTATCACAGAAGTGGCCAAGGGGAGATGGCCAATATTATGGGATCAATATAGTTAAGGTACATGTAAAAAATTACTTTGTAGAAGGTACATTAATTCTATATTCAAATTAAACCAATGATTTATTTGATTATGTATCATTGTTTTCTTTTATATCCCCCCAGTTTTCAACAAATATTATAAATTTCCCTTTTAATATAACGAGGGTGTTTCCAGTCAAAACTCAAAAAAAGCCTCATTGAAATAAATCTGGTTATAGAAGTCCCCATTAAGACATGTAAACATGATTTATTAAATATTATCATACATATGGAAAAATTCAGAAATAATCCACTACATACACTATCATTCAAAATTTTATGCATGAATTTATTGTAATAAGAAAGAAAATATGTTTTGTGGGGATGATATATAATTTCAAATCATTATAATAGAATCATAACCATTTTATTTATATCCAGATCCAGCATTGTATCTATACTGAATGAGATTCCTAGATGAGAAGATACAAAAATATCTATGGATGAAGATGTTAATAACATTATATAGGATGTACCCATCGTATAAGAATGCATTTATACATTTATTAAGTAATTACATGGATTTCCCCAAGATAATGTAGCTATGTCTCCCATTTATTTAATCCATGATGTAACACCATTATCAAATAATCCCTATAAAAAGGACAATATATTATTAGTGGAGTTTAAGAAAAAACATGAGGAATTTGATAATAAGGCAGTTTTTCACCCCCAGTGTTTCCCTATGGGGATCCCTTGTTCTCTTATTTAATAATAATGAATGATACATGAGGCTATTCATTGATTATAGGGAAACATACCCTATTATTATATATAATAATTTTCTTCTTCCACACATCATTGACCTACATGATCAACATATTGGAGTAAAATTAGTTTTAAATATTCATATTTATTCTGTGAATCAAAACATTCTATTAAATAAATAACACATCCTAAAGATATATTTCTGAATGAAGTATGAACATTTTTAGTTTTCAATAATTCCATTTTTATTGTCTAATGATCCATCATCATTTATATACTTAGAAAATAATGTTTTTAGAAATATCCTGATGATATTATGAAAATTATTGATAAAATATTGGGGTATTATAAAATATTTATGACCATTATAATCACATGATTGTCATTATTATTCAACTTAGAATGAATGATTTATATAGTAAATTTATAAATTGTAATTTATAGCTTCATTAAGTTTTCTTTCATGGACTTATTATTTGGAAAAATTTAATTTAGTTGATATTACAAAGATAGAGGTAGTCATAAAATGGCCGACCCCTATGAACATAATCAAGGTACCTATATTCATTTGTTTTTTAGGATAATTTCATTGTTTCTTTAAGAATTTATCATTATTGGCTGAACCATTAAAGTAGATTACACCTAAAATTGTTATGTTTATTTGGATGAAGAAATGTTAATAATGTGTTGATGACTAAAGTGGGTATTTTTTAATGATTCGATTTTCAATCTAACATCTAATAGTGATGGGTTTGGGATATATAGTGATGAATTAAATAAAGGAATTTTTTGTTTACAAATTTATAATGATAAATTTATTTCACATGAACCAATTCAGTTGATGACTCTTTAATAAAACTACCCTACCTGTGATGTTTAGTTAGAAGTTGTGATATTTTATTTAATGATTTGGAGACATAATCTCTATGGAGAATGATGTGAGATATAAAAATATCATAAAATACTCAAATAAATATTTTAAAAAAATGACCTCATTATGATATAAAATTGATGGAAATAGCTACTCAAGAATTATGATTTCTGAATACAATACCATTAATGAAAATAAAATTAGTTTTTGAATGCATTATGTGGGAAGTATTATAGAGTTTGTACCCAAATGATGATTGGGATGGGTAAATTCTACATCAATTAAATTAAGGTGAATGTTATAATTACTAAGGATGGGGAGACATCAATCATTTTAGAAAATTTTTAAACACCATATTTATAATAGAAGATAATTCATTCTCAATATGATGATGAGAAAAGTCAAATAAAAATTATTGTTGTGAATAATGGGAGGTCAATAGACTAGGTTAGTGAAGATGGATTTATAAAATATAGAAACAGATTATACATTCCATCTATAAGTGACAAATAAAGTGAAATTTTGGATAATTATCAAAGATAATGTATTTCTATACACCATGGTATCAAAAATATGTATAGTGATTTTAATGATCATTTTTTGTACACTAAAATGAAGCGGGAAATTTATAATTTTGTGTTCAGATACTTTATTTTTCAAAAATTAAAATATCCAAGAATCCGTCTAGAGGATTAAAAAAACCTATTAGTATTTCTATGTGGAAAAGTTATGGAATTAGTATGTAATTTCATTATGTAATTACCAAATAATATGAGTAATAATGATGCAATATTGGTTATTGATGATTTACTAATAAAATATACAAATTTTTTTTTCTATAAGAGAATATGTAGCACTTGATTTCATAGAAAGGATATATATTAATAATTTTTTGAGACTTCATGGTTCACCACTATTAATTTTTTTATCAGTATCACCATATTACATTGAGTGAGTGGAGGATTATTTAGAAGGATCATGATATTGAACTCTATTTGAGTACTTCTTATCATCCTAAAACTGTTGGTCAGTTTTAGAAGAATAAAAAAAAAGGAAGACATGATTAGGTCATGACCAATTAATATTAAGTATATATGTTATAAGTATATAAATAGAGTATAGTTTACCTATAAAAATAGTTTACATTCAAGTATTCAAATGAAATTGAATAAAGTAATATATGTAAAGATTGGTCTTAAAACAAATTATTGGGATGATCCGTGTGAATGAATGCTTGTAGGCCTAGAACCTATTGATGAGACAAAAATAATGGTAAAAGATATTTATGATCTCATAAATGTATCTAAAATTAGGAAAAAGAGTTAGTCATATAATTAGTGGAAATATTTGGAATTCTAAATTGGAGATCAAGTTTTATTGAAAACATTTCCATTTAATGGTGTTATACGTATTGGTAAGAAATGTAAATTGATCCCTGCGTTTTTTTTAACATAATATTCTTGAAATAATTTTTATTATTTCCTATCATTTGGAAATTCTTCCAAAATGCTCAAAACTACATTTTCTGTTCCATATATATATTTGTTATTGAAGTACATGCCAAACCCAACTCATCTACTTAACAATGATGAAATAGAGTTATACCTGATCTACATTACTATGAAGAACCCATCTATGCTATTCATACTAGATATCATGTATTGTAGAACCAGGGAACTCATCTCGTAATGGTAGCATAGAGTAATCACAAAATGGAGCAAGCAACATGAGAACTATAGGATATTACGAATATGAACTACGTTTATATATTTAGAAGGTAGTATCCCTTAAATTATTAGGAATATTCTTTTTATAAGGGAATAATTTAACACCTTAATACATTATCACATATTCCTTTTAGAATAAATTTAATTTTTCTGATAACTTTCAAAGCATGTAAAATTGTGTTTAATGAAGACTCTATTTAGGAAAAATAGGTACACATAATTTAAAATTTAATTTTAATAATTTTAATACATTTATATTAAAAAATGAACTATTTTATTGAAAATATAATATCAAAATTATCTTACGGTCAATTTTTGGGACTTTGTAGGAAGGTTTCCTGTATTGATGGATACTGAAAAATACAGAATATTATCTAGAATACACATTTTGGTTTTAGTAATTAACAATGATAAATTATATTTTAATTGGTTTTAAAGACAATATAAGTCAATAATAGATATATTAATTCATTATAGGTTATTGACATAATTTTTATATTTAATTTGACATGAAAACATTACAATCATTTTAATATTTCCACATTAAAAACCTACTCTATTTTCATGTTTGTGGGATTAATTTTAAAAAATTTTGGAGAATTATACGAATTGAATTTTTAAAAAAGTATTAAATATTTTTAATAAAAAATTATAATTTATAATAATTCAAATATAATATTATACATAGGATATTAGTGAAAACATTTGAAATTAATTACAACGACTATGGAGAAAATGAGATTGTTTAGTGGTTAGACATAGAAAATAGGTGTAATAATCATTAAAAACTATTAAAAAACAAATTGGATTGAAATATTTAGACCTTATACCTTATTATATTTATAATTAACCCCTATATTGGCATGTAAAAATGATAAAACCTGGGTTGAATTCAATATTTAAAAAACATAAAATGTGACACACACCACACTTATAAAAGACCCCCCATCTCCACATCTCTTAACACCATTAGAACAAATTTTCTAAACTAACACCTGACTAAATAACTCCATACGTTTATTATATTCATTATAGAATCTGTATATTTGGATTAAATCCATACTAGGAAGGGTATAGCGAAAACAAAAGGAAGATACCTGAAGAAAATTCCATGTTCTTTAGTAAGAATCTTCATTTTATTTATGTCTCTACCTCATTGATTTTTAATTAAAAAAATTATATAATAAACATAATATCATAAATATTCTGAGGATTTATTATTTTAAATTTCTTACCTAAAAATTATACACTTTCATCAAATGAGTTACCAAATCATAGTTCGTGTGTATGGAAGACTATCGGCTCACGAACCGAAGTCATTCGTTTTTCCATGACCAACTTTCACGGTCTGGAACCATGATCAATTTATAGTTTACATATGAAATATATGATCTTTATAAAATATTAATACCAAATTATTAATTATAATATATATATATATATCTTCTCACCTTTCATTCTGTTAGAGATATGGTAATGTTGCTTATGTGTATAACAAAATGTCGCCTCACAGAGCGATGTGATTTATTTTTAACTTACTCTTTAAATGCATGGTGATAATGAATAAAGATAATGATTAAATGTGATATAGATGAAATAATTTTGATATTAATGATATATTTTTCATTATATCATGATTAACATCCTTTTATTTTCATACATTATTACTCAGTGAATGAGGATAATGTCATTCGTGTATGCGTGTACTACTGCCTTCACAATCTAATGTGACTCTCATTTCTACATCACACCAATCATATGAAATATGTATTTATATATCACGGTATGAAGGATATTATTATCATTATTTAATGGAAAAATATTACTTACCTTCTTTCCCTTATGATCATTGATAAATGGAAAATGTTATTCATTTTTTTCCTACGACTGACCATCTCTATGATGATAACATACTTCATTTTTTCATATCCATCCTTCCGGATTGGATATAAAAGTATAATTAAGGAATAAATCTGATATTTATATTATGATTATTATTTTTTAGATGATTAAACTATATAATATGTGAATGATGTTCATTAACGAAAAATCATTCATTTAAAAACTAAGAGATCGACACACAAAAAGATGAAAATAATGATATATTATTAATGAACATGTGATGATATGTAATAAAAAAATCTTATTAAATATCATAAATATTAATATGGTTATTAAAAAAGTAAATTAAATGATTAAAATAGTTTTATAGTAGTTTAAATCATGTTCGACTAATACAAATTCTTATATATGGGATTTCGCTTCAATTTACATTCCATTGAGAATTATTTATTATTCTTCACCAGTTTAGTTTTAGGTGGTGTATATACTTCCCCTTTAACATTTAATATCATTATGAATACATCATTCTATTTAATGTTCTAATTTAAATTATTTCATCCAAGGGGATTTGACTTGAAAAGTAAAAGGTGATAAACATTATTATGAAATCTCACATTCTTTTGTGATTGTTAACATTGTCTTAAAAAATTTACTATAACTATTTTTCATTATATATTACATTTAAATTGAATATGAATGTTCATTTGAAATGATTTTTATTATTTTCTAAACTGTATACCATTTTTATATATGGTGTTTACATTGAAATACATCGATTAATTAGTGAAATATTGATAAATATTTACACATTACACAATATGGATATATGATAAGTCACATTGTTTATGAGTTAAATATAATTTTCAATATACAAGGAATGATTTAGATAGGTATAAAATGTGTTCAAGACTATTTAATTTAATCTCCTTGATGTGTCAGTAGTCTGAGTAGTTAAATCAATTGGCTTAATCAGATGGGTATTCACCATATATGTTTTAAACAGTCTCACGAAAGTTTATAATGGTAAAGGTTCAATGTGATTTGGAAACATAATGTCCAATATTTTGGCATTTAATTCAATTATAATTCAGTTATTTTTTTTGTTTTATCTCTACCATATTTATTCCTTTCCCCGTGTTATGATGAAATTATATTGGAATGATTTTTCAAATATTGAGAATGTTAAATGTTGTTATGTATTATGATTTATTTTATATTCCCATTATAAAATTGATATCATGTATTTACCTTGTTCTCCAAAAGTGCTAAATATATTGGACATTTGGTAATTGTCTCCTTGTATCAATGATAATTTAATAACATAAGGCACTGACTCTATGCTACTGAGGTCAGGGTAATTATAATAACATCATAAGAATATATGTCACAAATAATGTTCATAATAGTTGTCCACTATAATGAGAACCTAGGTGAAAAATTAAATAATTATTAAATAAATCATCCATGGAAGAATGATATTTTTTTATGATACCCAAAAAAATGAATGTTACTATGGTAAGAGGATCATAAGACATTGATACACCTTATCATGGTGTTCACCCATGGTAATATCCAAGAAGGGAGGTTAAGAAAATGGATGAGTCAATAATAATAACAAATGTTTCATTGTATGTTTCAATAAGTGGATTTATTCATTGATCCTTATACTAATATTATCAAAAATTAATTCCATAATTCATGTACATCGATGTATTGATGAAATCCATGATGACATATATTCTTGTTGAATGGAGATACATTAGGTGAATAAATAGTTATATAGAATAATTCATACTCTGATAATATATTGACCTAGTATTTCTATTAACAATATATGATTTAATAGGCGTATTGAAGGAAATGGAGCTTCCTAGACAAATCCATGGTAATGTTGTTCTATGGGAAGGTTCATTTATATAAATTCAAAGAATGATCCATCAAACTCATAGAACTATGACACCATATGAAACCTTCTTGACTATAGATATAATGGAAGAAGATTAAATTACATAGTAAGAATTCGTTGGAGGTTTTATGTCATTGTGACATTAAATTCTCTCATTATCGGTTCCTTTGTTTGTTTTTATATAATAAGATTATACTTTAGGAATCTCTAATAGTTTTACAGAGAAAGGGGACTAGAGGGTCAAATGATAAGTTCATCCAAAATCTTAGTAAAATTTAATGAAGGCATTATCATTTTTGAATAAATGCTATTCAATCTTTTTTGTTTAATAATTATTATTTATTGAATGATTACTAGGTTTAAATCACATGTTATTTGAAATAATAATTTTGGTAAATAATAACAATAAATATTTATTTGAATGTTTTTGATAATATAATATTTATAATATTTATAAAAGAATAATTCACTGATATATATTTGTTAAATATACAGTCATTAATCATTGTTTGGTAAATATTGAGCTGGGTATGAAGATAGTGTTTAATGGTCTAGTTAAACATGTTATAAATAATATTTTGTTATATTACTAAGTAGTTAAAATTTCATATGAATAATTATAATATAAATATTATTATAATTAAACCTGGGTTAAACAATGAATTAAAAAATTTGAATGGGGCTTGTTTATAATTTTCAAAACATATAAAAAAATTTAAAAAAATTTAATTATATCGGATTCCACAATATATTTGTTGCTGAAAAATAGAAATAATATCTCTCTATCTCTAGATAGAGATATAGAGATCTAAAGTTTTATCCATCCTCTTATTATAAAAAACACTTTAGAGATCATCAATAGTTCATCATCCATGTAGTATAATTCTTACTGTGATTAACCAAAAATGATACAAGTGATTGGGATCAGCTGTACTAGCACCTATAGATTTAATGGTAATGTAAATAGATTATGATCAATGTTTGGATCACCACTAGAGGAATTTTGAACCTATATACCACAAAAATTAAAATTTGATGAGATTGAGTCAACCACATCACCAAAAAATATGGAATTATGAGCTCAATTAATTCTAGTTCTTTTTATCAATTTATTATAATTTTCATGTGAATATCATACTAGCTTGGTTCAATAGTTCAAGTTATGTAATCTATGAATTCTATTTTTCAAAAATTCATTAATATTTCATAAAAATTATTATTCATAAATTTGTACTAAAAATATTAGTTTTCCATGATATACAAGCACCTAAATTATGTAGTAAAACTATATGAGAATAATGGGGTAATGATGGATGGACTCTATTATGAAGTGGGAATGGAATAATCCTAGATCCCATGTACTTTGGATGACTTCCCAAGAGACTTCTTCATTTAATAGTATCATAAGGTTGATGGAATATAGGGATATGATTATACTTGTACTTCCATTATTGATTTCACAAAATTTGCCTGAAAATTTAATTTTAATTATTTTCACCATTTAGAAACAATCCCCTATTAATATCCATTGAAATATTTTAAGGAAGTTTCTAAAGATGGTGACCATGAATAAACAAAAATATATGTGATGTTTTTTAATGAAAATCCACCCCAATAGTATCAATAGGATCATATAGAGGAAGGAAAAAGTCCAACATGATGCCTAATGTTTTATCCTTGTATCCCTACATTACATGTTGTTTTACACTATCTAGGGGATAGACATAAATAGTTAGAAAAAGGACCTATACCTAACGAAATTTAATAAAAATATTAGATAATGTAATGTTGTGGTTGTTACCATTGAATCTATAACTGTAAGCATTCTAGGGATAATCCCATGGTTTTCTAGCTATTATAGAATATATTAGGGAAACTCAGAGGGGGTTTACCCATGATTGATCATCATTTCCTCTACGTTTCTTTTTTTTTCATTTGAATTATATATTTTTATTTTCCATAAGAAACTATATTCTTCCTGATTTTTAATATATTACAAAAGTGGAAAGAATCACTATGAAATTTTATAAATACCATCTGAATACAGCAAAAAGCTGTTATCAGACCCCATTTAGGTCTCCCGCATGATATGAATTACTACATCCAACATGTATCCATCTATACAAATTTTTATTAATCTCATATTATTTTTAACATTTAAATTTCATTTTAAATGCAAAATTCTATTAAGGATGTAGTAAAATTTAAGTGTGTGTCTGTTAGTGGAGGGGTTAGTTTCTAACTTTCATATATTTGTTTTTATATTTAGGGAATATCATTCTTAATATATATATATATATAGGGAAGAAATAATCTTCTCTATTTTAAATCTCTTACAAATCTATTTTTTGTATTTTTTTATGATAATAAACAGTCATTGATCATAAGTAAGTATTTACTAGAAAACAAATAATCTACAATATAGAGTATGTTCATTAATTAACAATTTTTGATAGCTAAATAATTTTTGTGTGATCATACAAATAATGTAATTGATTTATTTACATTAGAACTAGTAAAAGTGTTTTAAAAGTAATATAAATTAGTGGAACCAATCTAATTGATTGAGAGAGATACGCTAATGGAATCAAACTTATTAAACATTTTCGTTGAGATTAACGAACACCTTATGGAGCCTCCATAAAATATAATCGGATAGATAATATGAACTGGATTAAAACAAATATATGATATCAAATTTAGAAGTATATCATTATCACCATAAGTAGATGTGTGTGAGTGTTATCCATCAAATAAGAGTAAATATGACCAAAGAGTTGGATTCCCAATCATTTATTCTATTCCATGACAATTAATATTATTCATGGGGGATACCTACAATCATGGGATGGATTAGTTATGGTTTTAGTTACACCCAATTAATAATTTCATTTGAAAAATTTGGATGAAGAAATTTAATAATTTATAATTGACAAAAGGGATTTGTATATTAAGATATTCTAAGCATGGATGAACAAGGGGAAGATTATATATTTTAATTTAATTTTTGAAATTTCATTAAATTTTGAAAAGGAACCCTATAATTAGAATCGTTGGAGCGATGGATTGGAATGGTTACACATTCTAGAGACATGGGTTTTTCCATGTATGTCATTGAAATATTTCTATATTTATTTCTAGAGCTAGATACTAAGATGGTTTGAAATTCCAAGGCATGGAATCCAAGAACTAATGATCTAAAAATATTAATTATGTTTTATATTGTGCTCACATGGTTAATTAAATGAAATTAGATAATTCTTTAACAGTTTATCAGATCAGAAATCTGAGATCCTATCGGGTCTCACTTGCTTTGTTTTCCCTAGGATATACAAAAATTGAGTCGGAGTAGGGAATTTGGACCCATCTCTCATTGCAATTTTGTTTAAGTGATTTAATTAATAATTCTATCTAATTAATTAAATTCCTTTCGATCAAATTTTTTAAATATATGGATTGTGGTTTTCATATAGGGTGGGGTCATAACTATCTCATTACTGGAAGAGTTCTATTCCTCATCCATTCGATTCATCATTATTGATGAATGAGGAACCTCAAATTCATGGAGTATCTAAGTGCAATGAATGCATCAACTTCTCTGAAATTCATTGGCGAGCGTGTTCTTCACAATTGATCAATCCAAAATAACGTAGGACTCATATTTTGGAGTTTTTATTCCTTTAGATTAATAATATTAGTATATTAAAAACAATTTTATGATATTCTCCCCTCCAGACTGCCTTTTCATGCACCAATTTACTGAAATTGGATTATTTCAATTTTTCTATGTAAATTCTTTCTAATTTGAATGGATCATTCATGAATGTTGGAAAATAATTTGTGGAAAAAGATTATAAAGAAAATTTATTGAGTAAATATCCTCTCTCATCCTTCATGTTCATCACTGTTGGAACCATGCAGTTCTTGATATGACAGAATTCTAAGAAAACTGAGCTCAATCGGGTGCCCATATTTGTGAAAGATAAAAGAAACATTCATGAAGTCATAACTGAAGCTTAGATCTTGAACTATAGTTATTAATGGATGGTAGATACAATGTTTTGGAGCCAAATTATCCATTATAGAAGAATTGGGTGCACTTTAATAGAATAATAGAAACCTCTATCCATCTGGTGATTGAATCTTGTTCAACAACATATTGGAAACATGATTTCCGGCCAGATCTTCACATTTTGACTAGAACTGAGGAGAAATCAAAGAATGTTGAAGACGATTCAAATCATGGATGAATATATAATAATACCTGAACATTCTGAAAAAATAACAATTATACAGCATTAAAAACAAAGAACACATATCATGAAGTCTCCCTATGTGGAGGTACTAGGGTTTTGGATAAGTTAAGGATTACAAAGAATGTAGTCCTCACTAACACGTTGTGTATCACATCCCCAGTTGGAAAACTTATGTGATGAGTAATATGGATGGAGAATCCATGTAGGAGAACATCAACAAGGGTTGAAAACATGTGTTAAAACCCAAGTGAACTAACACACAATGTACCAAAATACACGAACATCTGGTCCGAGTACACAGACACTACTAGGAGACATAGCTCATTCCCTGGGTAGGTGGGACAAATTGTGTAGTCCACCTATAGGGTGTGTACCCCTATACGAACATGACACATGTACTAATCCAAGACACAATGAGGAAGTGAAGTGGGACCAAACGTCATGTGGGCCCCCTCACACTCCATGTTCTACCTGAGATCATTCCATAAGGCTTTGAACCTACATATTTTCATAATTTGATCTTTCATTTCTACCTGTGGGAATCCAATTTTTAGTATTTTTTGTATAGAATGATATTATTCCCTTATAAGAGGAATTATATATATATGATTTGAATGTTTTTTTCAGATTGAATTCATATAAGAGACATCATATGATGGTAGGGTACATATAGAATCACCAGAATAGTACCATGCTTACTCTCAAACTAGTCTGGGTAGTGGTGTCCCCCCTAGCTATTCTTAGCATACCCTCTATTAGGGATGGGTATTGGTGTTCACCAATGATCATTTTGAGTCACCCTATAGTAGTAATGGGTAGTTTAGATCCTTGATATTCTCGGGATACCCACCAACATGGCTGCTATGAGGAATTTTTTGATGACATCTTCCAAGAAAAACACTCCATCATGGATAGGTAGTGGAATTTCCCTGAAGACTCACTGGGCTTAACCTCTAGTAGGGATGGGTAGTGGTGTTACCTTGTGACCTTCTTGAGTGGTTCCCTATAGCTGGGATAAGTAGTGGCATTCCATAGTGACAACCAAATTTGGACCCTCCGATTTTACCCAGGCACAAGGTCCTTTCATAAACTGGTGACCCCTCTACTTTGTGACATAGTGATGAAAAATGGTTTGATGTAACTTTGGTCAAATGAGAAAGAGGGATTCTTTCCCCATTGATAAAAATCCATGATATGTCACCTAAAACCATCCGGGAAAGTCATTACCTCCCAAATAGGATAATATCACGGTGTAGTGATTAAGACCCTTGAACTTGTGTTTCTTTGGAAGGCCTATGAGATTTCTGGAATCATAGATGAATTTACATTAGATAGATTGGATACACATCTTCTTGGGCTGAGCTATGAGATTGATATCCTCATAATGTTTTATTTGGGCCTTTTCGACTTTTCATATAAATATATATATCATGATAAATTACCCACTCCTTGGGTATTGTTAATCTTCTTCTAGGAGAGGCAATGTCACGTGGGGTATACCATGTGATTTCTGTGTCTAGATTCTCAATGTTAGATTAGTCTACTCTTCTACTATAGGTATTGAAGGCTTGAGTTAAATTTCATCTTCTCCCCATTTTAGGCTCCTTATTTTTGGATGAGTCTACTTTCTATGTCTCTCTGGGTTGAGTTGAACTCTTTAACCATACCTTTTTCTATCTATGAATTTCCTCCTTAGTTGCATCTCTTACTGCTCACCCTTCACATTTTCATGCCATTGTACTAGGTATGTATATACTAACCCTTGTATGGGATTTTTCAAACACATTTTTTTGACTTTTTCCAATGGCAGAATTGTTGAATGTGACTTTGTGGGATCTTAGTGATACAAATATCATAAACCACATAGGATGGTCATAGATAGGATACTGGAGTTGGGATCCTAGTTTCTTTACATATTCTGGTTTTTCAGGTTAGGTCATATATATGGATGGGAATGTATTTTTCTATTTTCTTTTTAATTTATAGTACCTTACAACATTTTGTTAATCGCCAATGCATCTTTGGGTTTATATAATGTAATGTTTTTTATTTTATTTCTTTCCCTCTACAATTTTTAATTGAGTTGGATATGTGTGTGTGTGTAAAGGTAAAAAGAAAAAGGCCTCCCATAGTATATCATTCCTTCAAATCTTGTCACTTCCCCTAGCTTATAGAGTTGGGATTTGGGTATTTGTAGCCCGAGCAGCAGATTCGGTCGGGTCAAGGTAGATTGATATCAAAGAATGTTCATTTCTTGGGTGTTGTTTGAACATTTACACTTAAAAATTATTGGTTGGGTTTAGTTAAACATATCGATGTGTCTCAAGAGTTCCTCTCAGGCTAGGGATTCCAGTGACGGTGCCAGTGGCTCACATATCCTGTTAGACGGGCCTTCATTACCCTTTTCTTGACATGGTTCCATAAGACATTTTTTAAAGGGAATAATGGTATATGAATTATTTAGGATTGAGTCATTGACTATCCTTATCAAGTCATATCCCCATTTTTGTTGATTTATATATATAAATATATATAAAAACACACAAACATATATGATCATCTGACTGTGGAAATCCTTGGTAACTTTTAAGATGTCTCTGTGATGACTGCTAACAAGAATACCAACATCGGTTTGTGATGATGACCCAATGAGAAATGAGGTTATAGTTCAGTGTCCATCATTTGATATTATTCTTCATGTTGGGAAGAGAGCATAACCTGCAGCTGTTGAGTGGTAGATATTTCTAGTAGAGCAGGATGAGGATATGCTCTTTCAGAGCGCACTATGTGAGTTCTAGCATCAGAGACCACTAATGCTCCATGGTGATCATAATCTCTAGGTAGTAATGTATTGTATAGAGTTAATTCTACACATCATTATGATTTTTTATACCCCTAATAATCATATTATGTCTTTCTAAATAGGTCTTTTCCACAGAGGAGATGGGAATTGGTTGGTCTTAGTTACCCAAATCACAATGTGTCGATACTATCATGGGATGAAATTAAGTAGTTGTTTCTTGAAGAGTATGATACCTACTACATATGTTGTACCCGGATTTATGAGCTTCTGGAGATCCATCAAGGAGGAATGATAAAGGAATTGTATGTAGTGAGGTTTACAGACCTCATGTGCTAGTATATTGACATGATCAGAGATTGTTATATCTAAGATCTAATGATCGAATATGGATTCCGTAGAGTCATCTGAGCTAGCGTACTCCCATTTTTCATCCACATCTATACAATGGTGCTATAATAGGCACTTGTGTGAGAGAGATTTATGATAGAGGGATTATAGATAGTTTGATCTAGCAGTGGGCACAATATGGATGAGTAATCTATAATAGCAGGTAGGTTCCAATGATCATGGAACATGAGAGACTTATGTGAGTAGGCTTAGGGATGTGGTTTTATAGTGTAGTGGTACTGAAGATCACTAGAACCTAGGAGGGATGGTTCATGATTGAGATGGATGAGGTCTCATGTCATGGGACTGATCGACCAAACTGATCGAGCATCCCATTTGGATAAATGATGTACTGCCATGGTAGTGACATCATCGTGAAATGGGATCTCCCATGTTAGGATAGGGTGGTCCCTAGGGAGGTGGATATGGTCATGGAATGAGAGTAGCTACATGTGTGGGATGTGGGTATGAGGTTCATCCACCACCCCAACCAGGAAACCCACATCAGTCTCGGGGAGTTGGCGGTTGGGGTGGGGGCAGCTGTATGATTTGGATGTCTATGATCACGCAACACAAGTAATGATTCAACGTATGATATATATTTATTCTACTCAGTCCAAAATATTATAACACATAGTTTCTAGTCATTATTTTATCTACATAGTCCAGGTGTGATAGCTTGAGATCCTAGTAGGGATTCTAGCACAACAGCTCTATCTTGAGGTTCATATAGGGAATGCTTCTTCAATGTATTTCTAATTACAGTAGTTAAAGCTATATATTGTATGAGTGATTTTAACATGGGGCCTACTGGTAAACATTATGGAACCATATAACATCATCCTGGGATGGTATTGGTTTTCCACGGATCGATTGCATACCCACAAAAAACTCATATTATTCAAATTCCTACACAATGATGGGACAATGTTCTCCTTTAACTGAGAGAGAGAACTCATTGTAGGATGAGTATTTGTTATGAGGTAGAGGTTACAACAAATTTCCCATCATATATCGAGTGTTTCCATTGGTGTAGATGAACCTTCAAACATCTAATTTTTTATTTGAGGTTTATATGGATATCTTACCCGAATAAGTTATGGGACTACCTATGAAGCGGGAGTTGGTGTTTTTCCTCAATTTGAAACTAGGGACTTTCCATATATCTTATTGAGGTAGAAAATGGAACCCAATAAGTATCAAGATCTACGAATGTAATTAGAGTGCCTCAAAGTGAATGTTTTCATTAGACTCAATGTGTCACCCTTGGAATCCCAATTTCTGTTTGTAAAGAAGGATGATAGGATCATGCAGCTTTGTGTGGATTATAATCACCTGAACTAGGCCACAATTAAGTAAATGTACCCCATGAAAATTATATATGTCCTATTTGATTAGTTTCAAGGTGTGAGATGGTTCTCCAAGATCAATCTCCGGTTCAGCTACCACCAGTTGCAGGTTCGTGAGGATGGCATTCTGAAAATAGCTTTCTAATGTCGCTATAGACACTATCTATTCCTAGTGATTCTCATTGGTGTGACCAATCACCTGTAATTTTATTTTGTATTTGATGAACCATGTCTTCCAAATATAAATGGATCTATTATTTGTTTTATTTATTGATAACAAACAAGTTTAATCTTCAATAGAGGAGGATCATGCATATCATTTGATAATGGTTCCTTATTTAATTCGAGAGCACCAACTATAAGAGGCGCTCCTGAAGTGAAAGTTCTGGATACAAGTTCTACATCTTATAGGTCATATCATTTACGAAAATAGATTATTCATGGATCTAGTATAGATCAAATATGTTCTTTCTTGGGTGCCACTCAATAATCTGTTAGAGGTACGAAGCATCCTTGGTTTGGAAAGGTACTATGGGAGACTTCTAGTAGATATATCTAGGATCATAGTAACTTTGACTAATAGGACATGGATGGAAATTTTATTCATATGGTCTGAGTAGTTATAGTAGGCCTTCATTGAGTTAAGTCATATGTTTTTTAGTTCTCTATTTTTGAGACTGCTAGAGGGATGCATTGATTTCATAGTATAATGTTAACCCTTAGGCGACAGGATCAGTTTCATGTTGATGCAATTATAGGAAGTCATTTCATATAGGTAGATGCAGTTGAGACCTAATGAGAAGAATAATGGGACTCTTTATCAGGAACTGGAAGTGGTAGTCTTTTCATTATGGATTCAGATACATTAATTTCTATAATAGAAAATTATCATTTTCTCAGACCACCAGAGTCTCAAGTACGTCTTCACTCAGAGAGACATGAATTTGATCCATCATCACTGGTTGGATCTCCTATAGCACAATGACATTTAGATATTATATACTCCATGATAGAAAAATTTTATAGTAGATTACCTTAGTAGGAAGTCCTAGGATCACCCAGTGTGATATGTATTGTACTGGTTAGCTTCCTTGCAACTGACCCTGGTGGAGTAGGAGGGAAATTGTTTTCTACAGTCGATGGAGTTTACTCCTCTCATTGAGCATGTGAAAAATTCAAAGCTAAGAGACATCAACTGTGTGGGTTTTTAGGACCATTAATCCATAGGTGACACAACATATGGATATTCTAAAGGAGGGAATCATGAGATCTTGTTCTAGAGGAAAATAGTGGTTCCTTTGATGATGTAAGAAGTGGTGATGTAGAAATTCCACACTTCTCCCTTAGAAGTAAATTTCAGCATGTAGTAGATGTATAGTGATCTGTAGTGGGATTTTTTGGGGTTCGACATTAGATTAAGCATTTCTTAGTTTATCTCATGGTGCCTCACCAATTTCTAGATGAATGTTAAGAACTAGGTTCCCATAAGATTGTTGTAGCCTCTTAATACCCCGATGTGGAAATGGGGGGGATATCAATGGACTACATCAATGGGATTCTGTGAAAACTGAAGGGTCATGCCACAATCTATGAGATGATATAATGACTCATAATGTATTGGAACTCCTTTATATTAGGGAGTAGATTTTAGGGGCAAATTTGAGGTTGTTTTACATATGAGATATCATCCAACATTAAAAGGTGCGATAAATAATTGTCTCCAATTCTGACACAAAATTTACTTCACGATGGTGGGGAGGCCTACAGGCGGCATTTGGGACCCAAATACAACCGAGTATAGACACTCACCCCCAGACCGATGAGAAGAAAAATCACACTATGATGGTGTTAGATCTTATTCTACAGCCCACTATGTTGGATTTTTTATAGATATAGGATGATCGTAACCCATTGGTATAATTTTCATACAACAACAACTCCCACTATAGCATCAACATGGCGCTATTGGATTCCCTATATAGATGACCCTACATGTCACCCTTGTGATGGATAGAGGTTGGAGTGTCATCCCCTCAGGGCCTAGAGTTGGTGTACGTGTCAATGAAGAATGTGAAAGTCATCCTTGAGTGGATGAGGATGGCCCAGAGTAGACATAAATTCTACGTATGTCATCATCGATGGCCCTTGTAGTTCATGAAAGGATATATCATCTTCTTGGGAGTCTCTACAGGATGTGGAATGTGGTGGTTTGTTCATGGTGGCAATCTATCCATGAGGTTCATCATGACACTCATGATCCTGTAGCGGGGTTATGAGGCTTCTTACTACCTCGCCATACCCCCAAAACTAGATTGTGTGCATGATGTATTCAATTTGTCAAAGATGAGGAGATAAGTGCATGTCCCCACACACTTCAATGAAAGTCGAGATCTTGACATCAAGGATGCAGCCACCATTATAGGGCACCCAATGGTAATCAAGGACTGACAAGAGCATGCCTTGCATTGATAGACCATCCATTTGGTTTGAGTGTAGTGGATGCACAATAATGCTTTGGAGAGTTCGTGGGAAAGAGATAGAAATTTGCATGCTTAATTCCCCAATTTGATTTCATAGTTTTTCTTTTTGGGGATGAAAATATTGAAGGAATAAATGATATAGACACCTGATTATTTCCATGTATGACTTTGAAATATTTCTACATATATTTATAGAGCTATGAGTTATGATGGTGTGAGATTCCTGGGCTCGATATGCCAGGAATTAATTTTATAAAAATATTAAATATTTTTTCTGTTGTGCCCACATGTTTAAATAAAACAAAACATGAATAATCTTAAATGATTGATTATGGTTTGGTCTGGAACATGATGTTTTCTCTATGCACAACAAAAAAAGATTCGACATGGTACAGTTAGACCCCTCACTCATCATAGGTTTGTTTATGTGATTTAATTAATTAATATATTTAATTAATTCAATGAATTTGGAACTAAAAATTGTTATAAATATATGTTTAGAGGGTTTCATTTAAGGTTGGATCATAATTCATCCCCAACCAGTGGATCTCTATGTCTCATCCTTTTGATGAATCAATATCGATGATGGATGAACCTCTAATTAAAAGTGGATCGAAGTGCATTTAATGCTATAACTTCTCCCGAATTTGATGGTAATCAGGTTTTTCACTAAAGATCAATCCAAATAGAGGTAAGGCTCATATGTTGGTACTATTACACCTTTTGAAAAAAAATATTTAGTAGATTCATAACTTTTCATTTTTTGTGCTCCTCCGAGTAGCCTTGCATGCGCCAATGTTTCTAAATTGGACTATTTCCTTCTTTATTATGAATTGTTTTTAATCTGAAATGATCATTCCTGGTCATTGGACCAGAATTATTTTTCAATGATCTTCAAAACCATTTCTTTTTTGGCCCTCATAAATTGTTAATTATATTCTCCACCATTAAAAAGCTGAGGTTCCCAGTCTGATAAATATCTATGAAACCCATGTTCGGTTAGATGCCATGATTTATGACGGATTGAAAAAACTATTGGTGAAATTTTGATAGTTGCATAGATCTGTGATCATCGGGATGAATGGATGGAAAATCATATGTTTATTATCCATATTATCCAATGTTGTGGCCTCAAGAACAACCCGAATGAAGAGAGGAAACCACTTTCTTTCGGGCGAATGATTCTCGAGGAATAATGGTTTGGAACAATGACTTTCATTCAGATCTATATTTTTTGAGCACAACCGAGGAGGAATCAGAGACAGTTGAAGATGATTCGAAGAATGGATAAAGATTAATGAAATCATGAACATTATGGATAAAAAAATAAATGATCTATAAAATGAAGAATGCACAATGTGTAGCCTCTCCTAGTGGTGGTGATAGGGTTTTGGAGAATATAAGTATTACAGTGCACATATTCCTCCCTCATACAACATGTATCACATACCCAGTTGGACAACCCATGTGATTATTCACAGGGGAAGGGACTACGTATAAGAGAACAAGAACACTGTGTGACAACCCGTGTGTCATCCCTTGCAGAATAACACTTTGTGTACAAAAGTACATGGGTATTGGGTCATAGAACGCTGAAAAGTCCATGATACCTGGATTGGTCCCCAAATAGGTTAGACATGTTGTGTAGTCTAAGTACATGGCATTTACCCTTACACTGATGGGACTGGAGTACTAACAAAGGAAATGAATAGGTAGTGAAGAGAGACCACACACTGTGTGGGTCCCTTCACATGTCGTGTTCTATTTGATCACTTACAAGCGACCTTCAAACCTCCATATCTCCTTCATTTGAACTAGGATTTTGGCAAATGAGAATCCAATTCTAAGTGTTTTTCTACATAGAATGTGATTATGACCTTGTATGTGTATTTTGAGATATGATGTAAATGTTATAGGTTTGAATGTAAATAGGTGACACTTGATGATGAAAATGATCACAACTAACCAATAGAGAAGTGTCAGGAATACCGTCTAGCAGGGATGTCCATTAGATTTCTCTAATAGATCTTCTGTGATTACCTTCATCTAGGACTGGGAAATGGAATTCACTGTTATTTTTTTGAGGTACACTCCTATAAGAATGTGTAGGGGAGTTCCATGACGTTCTAGGATTAACCTTCAACTAGGCTGGGTAGTGGCATCGCCTGATGACATCTTATAGGCATAAACATCTAGTAGTGCCTGGTAATTGTGTTTCCCTACTGACACACAATGATTACCCACTAGTTGGATTGGATAGTGGCGTTCCCCAATGACCATCCCAAATGGTACCCTCTAGCCCATATGGGATGTGGCATTCCTCGGTGACTACAATACTAGGACTCTCTTATTGTACCAGGGCACATGATCATTTCCAAAACTAGCCCCCCCTCAACTGTGCAACATAGTGATGAGTCATGGTTTGAAGTACATTTGGAAACATGTGAAAGGGGGATGGATTCGCCACAGAGATAAATTTTGTAGATGCCACCTGATACTGTACAGTTAATTCAATGTCATCCAAAGAAAATTATATCAATGTGGTGTGATTGAGTTGATTTGACTTGTGTTTCCATTGTAGACACATGAGGCTTTTGGAACCACGGTGAAATTTTATTTGAATCTATTGGATAATCATTTTCATTGGATGAGATGTGAGATGAATATCCACATACTCTTCTATATGGGATTCTGTAACACATTATATATATATATATATATATATATATATCATTTTTTAGTTCTATGTCCTTTGATTTTGGTACTCTCATTCCAGGAGAGGCAATGATGCACAAGGTATTCCAGTTGTTTTTGGTATTTATTTTCACATCATTGGACGAGTATATTGTCATCATTATGCTATAAATCCCTTGAGGTGAATTTCATCTTCTCACCATTTTTCACACCTTGTGTTTATATGAGTCTAATTTCACACTCTGGTTGGGTTGATCTTTAATATTTTACCATACCTTGGATTATCAAAATATTTACAATTGAGTTGCATCTCTTACTACTCCTCATTCAAATTTTCTGGAAATTCTTCAGGGTATGTATATACTCACCCCAACATGGGATTTACCCAACTCATGCCATATCATTTTAAGATGAATGATTGGTTAATCATGACATCATAAGAGATTAGGGATACATACTTCATTAAATTATACAGTGGTCTTAGTTAGGATATAAGTGCTGGTCTCTTAGTTTATTTAATTTTTCTGGTTTTTTCAGGTTGGGAAATATTTGGTGGTGGGCTTCTTTATTTCCCTATTCTTTTTTGGTTACACTACCATACATCATTCTATTAGTGTCCCATAATTATTGTGGATTATTTATAGTAGTTTTATATCTTTTATTTCATTCCCTCTTCACTTTTTCATTGAGTTGGCCATATAAACGTGTATATGTACTCAGCTAAATCCCTCTCCGTGTTTAGCTTGACTTCAATTCTGGTTTCCACCCCTAGCCCATCGAGGCAGCCTTTGGGCAGTTGCAGCTAAAGCCTTGACTTTAATCAGGTCATGACACACTTGATAAAATATTAATCCACCAAGATTTATTATATTTTTAAAATCAAAAAATAGATATTGTGTGTCAATTAAAGTGAGATAGTTTATTAAAGTAAAAAATGAGGAATGATAATTTAGAAAATAGAGAAATATTCTATTTCCATTTCAATGGATTGTATAATTATGTCAAGGTGGGACTGTCTCTTCAAATAATTAAATCTACTATATTTCCTAAGAATGAAATAATCTAAGCATGTGGGGGTGATCTGAGATACATTTTCCATATTTTATAGGATATTTATTGTAAATTAACACTATAATTCAATTCAAATCTAGTTAATTTAATTATTAAAAAAATTCAATAATTTGGAAATAAAATTTTAATATTATTTTTTATTCCGATTTATAATTTTTTTATTGAATTTTATTTTAATCTAAAATAGTCCAATAGATAGATTTTATTTTCAGTCCCATCAGGTTTTAAATTTGGAAAATGACTTTAATGTTAGCCTTTAGTCTTGAACATAATCTGTTAGGACCCTTGACAACCCATATCATTATAATAGACATAAATTTTTGAGAAATTATTATTTTTCTAGGTGTAGTGAATCACATGTAATTGATGGAATTCATAGGGATTCATGCTTTGTGGAATAAAAAAATATTCAGATATTGAAGTCGGATCCGTAAATTAAACATGGTACATTAAACCATTCCTTGGGAAACTATATCATAACATATTGATCCATCCAATGGCTTCCATGCCTAATTTTTAAAATCTAAAGCTTAATGCCAAACCTATTTCACTTATGCCTTGAAACTCAATGATCCCAAATCATAATTTTGGAAACCCTTGAACAATATTCATCTTCCACAACATATGTTATTCAACTATTTACTTTTGATCGGATTATTCTAAAATGCATACAGAGAAATTTCGTGTGATGAATTTATAATCTAGGAAGATTTGAGATGGTAGAACCTAAGAATATCCACTCCTTCTAGATAGAATCTTTAGAATCATTAAAGGAAAAAGATACTCACATCTCATTAACCATTGTAACGTATCGATGATCTGAAGAACCATGTTTATAGATAACAACGTGAAACCCCCTATGTCAGGGGGTTGTTATTTTGAGGATTCATTATTTAAGTGGAGGATTGATTAGATTTTCCATGATGTTCCTATATATGAACATGAAATGTTTTGAGTATTATCCTTCTATGAATGGTTAAGGTCCATAGTAATAGTTGAATCATTCACCCTCCCTTCATGAGGATAATTTTAATTTCACTTTGTACTGCACACGGTATATCAAAATGTACTGATTATGGTTAAATACAAATGTTGCAACCCATAAGAGAAACCATGAGGTGTCTTTGGTGTTTTTATGGTTTATACTATGAATCACACATTGTTACGTAAATTAAATTGAAATAATTAGGCTTTATTACAAAATTTTTATAGAGTAAGATGGCATGGTTGAAGAATGGTATGGTCAACCATATTGTTACAACATATAAATATTCAGTGGAGGTCATGTACTACGTAGTGACACGTGCATGGTTAGAATAAGGTTTGGAAAACCATTCCACCAAACAATGTGTCATGTCCAATTATTAATTTTTTTTTTGGATTACCCAAAATGCACTCAACGAGATAAGGAGTTTTAACCTCTTCTTATATCCATTTGAGTTGTTCAACCCCTAGGTGGCTTAGAGGAACTCATTCACCCTCATCCCTTATATATTTACTCCTACTTTGGTTGGCTTCAAGGGATTACATTTTATTTGTTCTTCTCATCCTCCTCAAATCATCTTTTATTTTCTATTATGTTCTATCTTACCTTTTGAAATACTAATGTTCAATGAAAATTATGGATTTGGATTGGGGATTAGGTGTTATAACATTAGGATTTGGTCTATTATGGTTATTAGAAGAGGTATTCCTAAATTTTGGAGTTGTTAGCTTTATAGATAACATGATTTAGATTAGATAGCAGTTATTTGAGGTAGGTGTTACAATAAAAATTATGAAATTGGAATTATATGAATTCTTGTGAATTCTAAATTTTCTTCTTATGAATGTATGAATATATTTGATAGATTTTTTGTGTTTTGATTCCATTTCATTTTTTCTTTTAATAATTTGGTCTTCTTATGAAATCCATGTTTTTTTGTGAAATGGAATGTTTAATAATTATAATGTTTTGTGAAGTGTCATTATAGAATTTTCAAATAGTTTCAATGTTGTTTATAGGGTTATATCTAGTTTTTTGTTTTCAATTAGTGACAACATAGTTTTGTAGAGAATGTACATTTTTATGTGTGGTGTTGACCTAAATTTAATATATTCGAAAGATGAGTAGTTTCATGTATACGGGACACTACCTCCTTAATAATATTAAATATTTGAAATCCAAACCCTCTCATTCCGTGCACAGAAAAACCATCACACTCACAATTTCAATCACCCAATCCAAGGGTTCCTAGTGAAAAACGTATCCTCAATCCACAAGCTTTGGAACATCAGATTGATTCATCATCATCGACCATCTTGTCCTCCTCCATCTACCATTTCTCTCTATCTCTATCTTCAATCCCTAATCTCCTGACTTGAGAGTTGCCTCATATTCTCATTTGGTTCCCTGTTACATCTAATTCCTATAAACTCTACAACATGTTTGGTTTTCGAATTTTCCTGCATTTACCACCATTGTCGAGGACACCCAACAAACACCTCATGACGCCATTCACCATTACTTATACCTTCTGTTTCCAACCAAGACACATCATTATCTTCCATTAGATATATTCATTTCATGTAGACATTGGCTTTAGCAGATATTCAACCTATTGGAGGCAAATTAATAATTTGGGATTACTTCCATCAAAAGTACTCTAAAAAAATTATTTCAAAATTATTAATTTATTTTAAATCTCTTCATATGAAATTTTGACTATGTATTTAAATACATATGTTTTAAAAATGAATAATTAGGGATCAAGTAAGTTCGAAAGGCCACCATATCGGTTTCACTTTTTTTCTTCAGAGATACTAAATATATAGAGCTCTATAAAAGGATTCTTCACCTAATTACAGTGAAATAATCTCTTTTATATACATCAATTATAATTTCTAATTACAAACAATTTTTTAAATCATTCATACTATAAAGCCCCTATTCTTGTATTCTAACAATGCCATTTCCTTCTTCTAGTTGACCGTTGTTTCATCATATATAAATTTTACTATGGTAGATATTGATTTCCTTTATCACATAGATTCCTTATATTATCAGTATATGTAACAAATTTCATTACATTCAGAAATTTTATTGATTAAATCATTCATATTTCATTTATATATCATTGATTTTGTATAAATAACATCCATTACATGCATAGTGTTCTTATTGTATTCCTTTAAAAGATTTATTACATGTACTATGATCAATGTTGTGCATAAAATGAATTTTTAACTCTATGACTATTAAATAAAATGGAAAAAAATACAAACATGAAATCCCCAACAATATATATAGGAGTGAGGTCTCGATGAATAATACTAAGGAATCAACGACAAAAATGTCTTCAGTTCTGTATTTTCCTCACCTTAAAATATTCTATTATTTATCTTTCATCTATTATATTTATTCCATATATTTTCAATTTTACATGATCATGATCTCTTGAATATTCATCTATAGCTAAAATAATGACACCAACTAGAACAAAACAAATAGTAACATGTATTCCATTATCACATATCAATCAATCGTTATGTGATATTAAAATGAAAATTACAACTAATTTTATTTCATAATGAAGTATACATTAGAATAATTTTGTAGAATTTATAATCTTTCTTTTTGACAGTATATATATTTATTATAATTTCACTTTTATTAGATAAATATATATTGAAAATTATTTTACATATAATTCATTTAAACCAACTATAAGCACAAAAAGATGAACAGACATGCAATTATCACCTATATCCAAAAAAGGATAGTTCATTGTAAAATGGATACTACAATTAGTTTTCAATCATAATGTAAAAATATAACATAATTAGGTAAAAGTTATAATTTTTTTTTATGCCCCAATAATTTTATAATCTTTCGACCTTATTTTCTAAATCAGACAACAAAAGACAATGAATGGATTCCATGATAAACCATAGTATATAATTTTTTAAGAATTATGTCAATGCACTATAAAGAACATTATGGTTATTATCTAATCCATAAATTTAACAATTAACTATTTATTCTTTACAATTACATGGTTTGACTAATAATGCTCATATTTTTATAGAGTAAACCCTTACGTCCTCGTCACAATAAGAAAAAAACCAGTTCACATTTTCTTCATTATCAAAAAATTATTTTATCATTCATAATGAAATCATAATTAAAATAAATTAGAATAATTTATTATCTTTATATTTGAAAATATATATCATTACAATATTATCAATTTTATAGGATCAATATTTCTGGATAATTTAGGGAAAACTAATCCAATAACACCAACTGGCCGCACACAAAGAGGAACACACATTCCATTATCCCATATAACTTTCAATGGTTAGGTAATTTTAAAATTGAAATTACAATTACCATTATTTCATAATGAAATCCAATTGAGAATAAATTTGTAGAATTTATCATCATTCAGTTTGAAATTTCATCAAAATTTTATAATATGTCAACCTCATCTGTTGGATCCAAGAAGAAAATACTAGGAACATATACCATGATACACCGTAGAAATTCATTTTTGTAAGAATGATGTCAATGTACTATCATGAAATTTATGGTTATTATCTAAGAAATTTATTTTACAATTAATTATTTCTTTATTAAACATACCATTCCTGAATAAAAAATTCTTATATTTGTATAGAGTCACCATTGTCTCTTTATCATGGAATGAAAAAAAATTGAGTACACATTTTCTTCTCCATCATTTCAATATTACATCTTATTAATTTACATTATAATATAAACAGTTCACATGATACTATTATTGGAAACTATAATTACTTGTTAACAATAGGTATGTTAAAAATTACAACTAAAATAAATAAGATTACTTATATATATATATTCTATAAAATATTTATTTATATTGTAAATTATGATGCTCTTTTGATGAGATACATGTAAGCATGCATTGTCTATCCAACTACTTATAGTTCAAAAATCAATGAATCCAATATTTTTTAAACAAACATGACATGAAATTCAATCTTAGGTCCTCTAGTCATTTTTATATTTTTTTAACATACACATTTAATTTTCAATAGTTAAATATATACGTATTTTAATAATATTATGAAATATACAACATTAACAAATAATGTGACAATGGATACTACAGATAATTCACTACACCATTAATCATTAAAAAACATGGGTTAGTTTCAATATGTAAACTATTTTATTACTAAAAAAATTTTCGAACAGGTTCATAATATTATTACCACTTTCCCCAAAAAACAAAAATATAGTATTCTATTTTTATGTCAACATATAAAGATATATGAGATCCTTATACCATCATTAAGTAATGTGGTAAAAAATTCTAGTTTGATAAGAGAAATAAAAAATGTAATAATAAACATGACACATGTTTCTCTTTATGTTTCTTTCAGGGAAATATTTCTTTATACATATTTCATTCATTCCCAAAATATCATTGAACATCAGTTTTCAATTATACCTCTATAATGTGAAAAAAATTCCTTGACCAAATAGACATTTTAAATTATTTGTTTTCATTCACATAATATGGTTGAAATGTTGAATGATCTTTTAACAATAGTGGGTCTCCAATTATAGTTAGATTAAATTCAAAAAAACTATCATTCCATTGGTAGTTTATTTCATAATAATATGACAACATTGATTCTTGCGCAATTATATGTTTATGGAAGTAAAAATGAAGGCCACTACAGAGTAAAATCCATCACTTTTCAATAATATTAATTAGTAAAAAATTTAATGAAACTATGTTTTTAACTTTATTTAACACATATTTCATATAAATATTTGATGACACAAACAAAAAATCTATTATTTATTTTAATTTTTTTAGGAAATTAAAAGAAATGATTCATAAGAATAATGCTTCACCACATCATTACAGAACTACATGAATGTTATTTAGTGTCATTAAATTCAAAATTTAATGCTATGCCCAATTAAAAGTTGAATAGATGCAAAAACATATAACATAACAAATACATATGAAATTTCAATTCAAATTTTCTATGAGAAGTGTGAACTTAATCTATAGAGTGATATAATCATTCAAAGAAAAACTACAAACTCACAAGACATAGACGAGCTTCACCCATTGTACCTACCATTTCAATATATGTTGGTTTTCATAGTTGGAGAGGATGGATATGTTGATGACATATTCCTTTATGATAAATCCTTCACTAAAAGTAAAAAACTCTAATAATTAACAATGTAATAATAATTTTTTTATTACATTCAATTCTATTACAATGATCCATCATATATACATTTTCTAGAAGGTTGTTGGAACAATTTTTTATAGATTCATATAAAATTATTGTGTCTCAAATACTATATTTTATTCTATTTCATAAAAATTACTTGATTGTTAAACAATATAATGGGGTTAAAGGGTCTTCCCATAGTGGTGACCATGATGGGTCTTCATATGGGAACCTTATCATTTTACATTATACCATTACTAGTGATCAGAGATATATGATTAAAAATCACCAATTTGAGATGTTAATTTCAAATTAAGAAGGGTATCCATATTTTTTTAGCATATACATGTAATCCAATGTGGCATGAAATTTCAATATTTTTTTCTGTTAAAAAATCTTCACACATCAGACAATCCTTATAGAGTATCAATAATTTTCAATTTTAAGGTTTAAAATATCATGAATGATTTATAAGAGTGTTGTTTCTTCAGAAATTCTCATATAGGTAAGGAACACCATCACTACGATTCTACAGGTTTACAATAACCTCTATTATTTTATAATTTTCTATGTTATTTCATTTACCCTACTTCATCCAATATAGTTATTCATATGGTAGAGTTTTTAAATATAGGGTTTCCATAAGTTAACATTCTATTATTTGTCTTTCTTGAAAATAATGTTACCCTATACCATACAATATTGAAATCGTTTTGACATAACTTACAAATAATGGTACCATCTCAAAACAACATGATGCAGTGACCATTTTTATTATCGATGGTCCTTGTGGTGATTCTCTCATAACTTTTCTTGTATGTGAAATTAAAAATGGTAAATTGTTTATCCAAAACAATTTTTTTTTCATTCATTAGCTGCTGATGATGGTTAATTTATAAATCAATGGTGATATTTTTGAAGTACTATCATCCAGAATGGAATTACATTGCAAAATGGGTTCATTGTCCCATACAATCAAATTTTTCTATTAAAGTATCAAGATCATATAAATATAAAACTTTCTAATCAATAGTATTCGATAAAATACCTTTTTATATACACCAAAAATGGCCATGATAATGTTACATTAGTAATCTATGTAACGAATTGAATATATATTTTTTTAAAAATTTCTATGATATTAGAATGCATTACGACAACCAATACATCCCACCTTTTGTAGATTCTGAGAGGATATTATCTTATGACATCAATTATACATAACCTTTAGTTTGAAGGTTTCATTTAATTTTAGTAGGAAAAAATACAATGACATACATAGACTATGATAATATTGATGATATCATTAATAAGAGACAAATTTATCAAACCATGTTACATATTGGTTTGAAGAAAATGTGATGTATCAAATCAGGGTGAAGTATAACATTTTCAGAATTTACAATAAGAATTTTCTTCCACTCTCATGATAAAAAATGGTATCCATGCATGCATGGATTCTGTATTGGCCGAATTTGTTGCGTTCCACCGGAAAATGCATAACTATATAACTTGAAGATAAAATATACAAAGATTATAGGTGAAACTTTATATGAATATATTAAATTGTATAATGTTGTTACACGTAACAAATATGAGAGGAATGTTCTTATTTTGTACTATTAACTGATTACAATGTGTTTAACTAAGCACACAAATATGTATCTGTTCGGGGAATGAAACATTATTTATGCAGAATATTCACCAGTATGTTATTCCCAAATACTATTTCTTGACCTAGAATTATTTGGGAGGAAAACTAGAACATTCCAAGAGAATATATTATATATTCCCAATGGATGTGGATGTATATAAATAACACATTGATTTTTTTATGTATGGAATTTTATACAAAATTTTAGCTGAATCCAATAAATATTATTATAAATCATTTCTTATATTTTTAAAAATATATGATATGGAATTACTTGTAATGGTAAAATAGAATTTACCACATGCTACAAAACATAAATAGATTTTGTATAAATATAAAAAAAATATTATTCATAAAAAAATTGTACTGTAATAAGTGTTCATAACAAAAATATTATATTAATCTAAAATAGTAGTGGACATTCATTCAACCAACAAATAAATAGTTTTCTTATTAATGTATATCAGTGTGGGTTTTTTATATAACATAATACCAATATTTTAGTATTCATTTAAATATTTATGAATGATGGTATATATTATTATATTGTTTTTTAATACTTTTACCCTATATTTTATATTTGAAACTCACAAATTATCCATGGAAATGTATGATTAGTATGATGTAGAAAAAATTATCTATGAAAATGGTAGATGTATTCAATTTTTTCCACCAATTTCAATTTCAGTTTCTTTTATGGAATTTTAGGAACAAGTAAGACATTATTATAGAGAGTATAATAAAGTATACTCTAGTCAAGAAGGTAAAACTGTTTTTGTAGTAGCTTCCAGTTGAATAGCAGCATTACTCCTACCTGGATGGAGGAAAACCCATTCAAATTGTCATATTCTATTATCCACTAAGGATTTGTCTATTTTCAGTATTCAATTAGGGAGTGATGTTGCAGAACCTCTACAATCAATAAAATTTATTATCTTGGATGAGGAACCAATGCTTCAAAAACACTATTTTGAAGCTCTTGATCATTCATTGAGAGATATATTGTCAGTAAAAAAAGTTAATTTGTAAAATTTAAAATATCATGGTTTAACCATGGTCTTGAGTGGTGATTTTAGACAAATAGTAGTTGTAATATTTTATTGTAATAGAAGTTCCATTTTGTTTACATTTACAAAGTCATCATATCTATGAAAATACTGGTAGGTTTTATAAATGAAAAAGAACATGTGATTGAATTCAACTAATAGAAATGTTTATTCAAATGATGTGTAATATTTTTCAAATTTTACATTATATATTTGTAATGGTCAAATATGTGAGGCTAAAATTTGTGAAATAGTCATTCAAATTCCATCAATATATTTTTTTACAATGTATAAAACACCAATTACTAAAGTTGTTGAATTTGAATAGACTAATTTAAATGATAACTATGGTGATTTTTTTATTTCAAAGACTCTTATATATTAGCACCATCCCAAGATGTTGATCATGATGTTAATGAATAAATTCTAGCTCTCACCACATCTGAATGTAAATATTACATCCGTTTGTAACTAGTCAGAAATTCATGTTTTAATATGGGTAGTCCATAGAAAGTGTATAAATATATCATTTTAAATGGTATCAATGTATGTAGAAGTCCTTCAAAAAAATTATATTATTATTGTGGTCTCCATTATGATTCTTACAAATGATGATGAATTAGTGGTGTTATGTAATGATACTCATATGATCGTTACACTCATGGTTAACTGTTATGTTGGAGTAGAAAATTTATGTCCATGTCAATCTCAGTATCATCCATTCATATCCAATAGTAAATATGACATAATCTGATGATAGATATATTTTTTAACTACAATGATAAATGTATCCATTGACTGTTGTAAATACAATGACTGTTTACAAAATTCATGCCGATTCACTCTCTTATGATGGTTTTTATCAATGAAAGCCCATGTTCAGTCATGGAAAACATTATGTAACCATATCTAGGGACACATTACAAAGAGGGTTTAAAATAGAAGATGATGATAATGATTACAAATCCTCTGATTACAAAAAAACATTATATGTAGGGAAATTTTTTATAGCCTATATTAGAGGCTTTGTAATCATTATCATCGTGTACTATTTTCAACCCACTTTGATAACCTATATTAGGTATCTTATTAATTAGAATAATGAAATTTCATTGTGGTTATCTATTGATGATATGTAGAAATACATGAAATCCATTATTGTTTATATATTACATTTTTACTATAATTGAAAAAAATGAATTATTGAAATTTCACAATCAATAACTCCATTGAATGGGATTACCATTGAAGATGATGAAACACTAAAGTTAAAAGTTTGTGTATTCAATATGTGGTGCAAATCACCATGTAACAACCCAAGTAAATAATTAATAAGAAATATTTTATATTTATTAATATTTTTGAATTAAATATAAATTTAACTTTAAATCAGAATCTATGTTTGATAGAAAACCCGATACGCAACAACGGGTTTCTTTGAAATCTTACATTGTACACTAGTAATATAATATTACTATCTTAAATGGTAGTTAACTCCTAGACATTGTATTGGAAGGAATGACGAAAAATAACTAAAATATGATTATACATATTTGATAAATGTATTTATAGTTATCCAATAAAATATAGAGGCAAAAAATGTTAATGAATCTAATTTTAAGCATAATTTACATTAAAAGGCCGATTTACAGCCTTTTAATGGAGAACCCTTTTTAAATATAAATTTTTTCACTTTAATAAACTCTATTTGACCAAATAAAATTCTTATTTAGAATGGGGACATCAAAATTTACTTTATGTAATTTTTTGGAATTTTTCAGTTCAGGTTCATTTTCTAATGAATAGTGAAAAATATTGTATTTTAAATCAAAAATGTGTTTTAATCTAATTTATTTGTATAGTTAGATTATATTTTTAATTAGTTTTATAGTATATTTAGAATATATTTCTACCATTTAATCCAATTATTGTCATTGGAATTAAGTTCACTTTGAAATTGGACATAAGCAAGTGTCAATCTTTTGATAGATATGTTTCTTAAAAACATGCTATTTGTTTTAACAACGGGAAATAATTATATAATTAATTAACGAATATTATATGTTTTTAATTTGAATAAATGGACATAATTTTTTAATTTTGAATATAACATATAGCTTAGGGTAAATGTTTAGTATTTTTCTGATAATGTTCATTTTTTAATGAATAGTGAAAAATGAAGCATTTTAATTCAAAATTGCATTTTCATCCAATTTATATGTATAGTTCGATTTCTATTTTAATTATTTTTAAAGTTTAATTGAATTATTTTATTATCATTTAATAAAAATTTTGTCATTGGTTGTAGGTTTACTTTTCAATTGGATGTAAAAACAAGTCAATCTTTTGATAAATGTTACTTCTTAAAAACCCATCTTTGGTTTTGACAAAGAGAATTATTTTTAAATTAATTAATGAAATTTCTCAGTTTGTAATTTGGTAAAATGGATTCCATATTTGTAATTAGATGGTCCAAATTATTTAATTAAGTCTCTTTTGTTTTTGGATATCATGAATAGTAACGATGGTAATTATCTTTAATAATTGTGATTAATTACTAATCGGGTAGTTAAGGAGAATAAAATAATATCATAAAAATAAAAAATGACCCCAAAATGTGTTCTAATGGTATTGGTGGCTTCATTTCCGACAATGTGATGCCTTGTTCCATCTTTGGAACCCCATGTAATCACTTCAGTGTGATAGTGACCTTTAATCATTTTATTTTTTTTAACGAAAGGAAAATATACCCAATGTATGTAACACTTAAGTAAACGAATTTTAGTTTTGTTTGTATAAACGATCTCTTTGAATATAAATAGTCATTGAAAATATTAAATGGTTTCCTACATGATTATATTTTATTTATAATTTTTATCCATCACATAAATTAAACTAATAATGACAAATTAATGATGTAGTATTTACATAATTAGTAATAAAAATTAAATAAGTAAGATTATAAATATTAAATTAACATCAATAACCTATAAAATTATTACTGGATGAATTTATTTCGACTATGAGTCATCTTATCTTCAACTTTAATGATATTTGGACCTTTAGAAACCGAATATCATTATATAATAAAATAATATTATCACACATTCTAAAAGAGCCCCTCCTCTCCCTTGTAAAAGAAAAATACTTATAAAACATTCCTCATGCCTACAATGCGTTTTGGCTCATCCAAAATCTGCACAATTAATCTCCCTACATCTATCTCCTCCTCCTAGAAGCCTTACATTAGGCAGAAGGCACTTCAAGAAGTCCTTTGGTTCAAACCAAAGGGAGTTACCCAAATTATAGGTATTCGTTTCTCATAAATTGTATTCTTTTATTTTACTTCTCCAACCCATAAACTCTTTTTATTACATTCTTTTGTAACAACAACATTATCCTAAATATACTAGGATGTTGTTATGAGAAGGATATCAACTACACTTATGCAAACCTCCATCTAATGGGTGAAGAGCATAGTGTTTTTGTGGATGGAAAACTAACGCCTCATGAAACAATGATTGTTCAAATATCTCTAACTGCCTCTCATGGTGTCCATTATGATGGAACAATATTTATATATGATATATATTATGTTTATATTTTCTTTAATATTCAGTATTTTTCCATTTATAGAAATAGTTTTTGCTTTCCATTGTGTGTAAATACAAAAATCTCAATAGAGGAAGTGCGGACTACCGCCCCTTCAAAGTGATATGACTCGTTAATGCCATATCTGGGATGTATAAAGTATAGAGTTAATAATATTTTATATGATATTATACTGAAATTATAATATAACTATGTATAATTATGTTTTTAATTTCATTAAAATAATAAATATAAATTGAAGTAGCTTTCATGCGTACATACTGCTTACCGTCTCAATGCACGGTGTATTTCATTTCCTACCTCTAAATGTTATGTAAAATTATAAATATATATATTGGGTATATATAATATATATAATATATAAATAATGAATATTATTCTAGATATAATGGACTATTGACCACATGGACAACTTGTAAATATAAGGTGTTCATTTCTGACTCAAGTTCCAAATATCGACAAAATGAACGTTATTAACATAAATGATTACATAATGTTTATAACATGGTAATAAATGATATAAAAGGAATAATAAACTTTAAATATGTTATTAATCAAGTAGAAATTAAATTTAGTTTATTATTTAGGAGATTAATGAACGATCGAGTAAAGTCGGACATGAGATAAGGGATTTTCTTATCTCACTTTTAATTCCGGGAGATTTCCATTGTTCGCCACTTATTCATTGCATGTGGTGTATTGTGAACTGCCATTGGGTATATATATTATCATGATTCTAATTATATTCATGGTATTCTGTGAAAAATATGCTGGTTAATAAAATTTGGTCATAAGACTTAGTTGGACACAACGTGGTAAAGCGTTTCATCTCACATTTTTTTCCCGTGAGATTCATGTTGTACCTGCCACTGTTTCCTTTTGTGTGGTGTATGTACTACCCATGATTATATTATTTGTGTAATATAATTTAATTTATGAGTTTTTAAATCTTCATTGTGTGATCATTCTTTCATATGGCATATGTTTTGTAAGTTACCAAATCGGTAAAGTAACCTTTGACCCTCCTGTTTTTAAAAGACTTATTTTTATTATGTATTTTAATTTACATCTTATTATGTTGGGATATGTTATTATATATCCTTATTGATGTAAAAAAATTCCATGTGATGAGATACCATTTTTATCTCATCAACTCATTTTCGGAATTTTAAATTGACGCCGTTAGTCTGTCAAATTTTTACAACTGAACTTTTTAACCAAATTTTTATTCTTTGGGTTCAACTTGATCTTCTTGAATATGTCGTCCAACGAATATGTGTGAGTGAACATTGGTTTGTTTACACTTAATATCTACTTATATTGGGAGTATTTATATTTTTTGTGCATAATTTGTTTGATTTATTTATCCTTAACATTAGGATACCATCTTTATAAGGGATTTCATCCCAATTTACATTTCCACTAAGACTTCATTGTTGTTCTGCACCAATTCACTCTTATATTGTGTATATACTATCCTTTGACATATTAAATCATTAATACGTTTATTCTTGTGATATTATAATGTTATTATTAAATGTTATTCCTCAATTTTTTTTATTCAAGCGTCTCACTTTTTGTTTAAAAAAACATTAACTAAAATATCATTTTAAATGTTTTGATGATTTATTCTTCTAAATATTTCTCATTAATATCTATGTTTTAAAAATGGGTTTTAGTATTTATTTATGTGTACAATAATGTTTTCAAATGATATTTCATTTAAATGCTTCAATGTGTTATGGGACACTTTGATTAAAAAATAACTTTTTAAATGTTTTTGAATAAGATACAATAATTCATTTTCTATTTCAATATCTTGATTCGATATATTGGAATGTGGACCCGTTGTCTTTCCATTATACTTGTGTTGTCTGTTATGATTATGTTATGGTTATTGATAATTTTTTATTTCTATAGTTGGTTCCATGATAAACCTAGGGCGGGTGAGCCCGTGATAGCTCTCAAATCCATTGGGTAACATGACGGAGGTAAATGTGATGTTTCACCAAAGAGATATATGGAATATACTATGATGGGTATTCCAAGTTTAACTACCTATGTAGCTATGATACCTACAATTTATGTTTGATATGTATGTCATTTGTAACCTTTATGATTTATTATTTGTGTGTGTTATTCGTAATTCTTATGATTTCGTAAGGTTGGTTATGATTGAAAAGTATGGTTTCACTGATTTCTATTTATTTATGGGATAATGTTTTCCTTCTTTATTTTATAACCCTTAATAAGCTGTTTATGCACATCCCAAGTTTCTGAAATGTTTTCCATAGGAATTAATGATGAATAGGGTCAATTATGGGATCAAGAAAAATTCATGCTATCTAAAACTGGGAACTAGACATGTTTTTTAATTGTTTTTGTTTTATGAAAAAAAATGGATATTGAGTAGTAGTGTCTGCATGTATTATTCAAGTTGTAATGTAATTGTCATGCATAAATCTCTAAAACTCTAAACCTGAAAATATCCTCTCTGGGAATTATTCATTTAATTCTAGATTATGTAATGTTTAAGTCCAGGTCCTTATAGTTGGTATTAAAGGTTGGATTAGACAAATTTATGGATTAATAGTTTTCCTTAGAAACATGGTTAGTCTCTATATCTATTGTTTTAGTTAAATAATTTTTTATAGTAATTTCTGATCAAGGAAATTCAATTAAAAATGGAAGGAGGAGGATCTCAAATGAAATTCCTATCTCTTCCTGATGGCATGATTGCAATAATTATTGCAAAGACATGTTCAGATGATTGTGAAACTTTTTCTTGCAAAAAACTCACTTGCATGCAGTTGTTTGAGATATCAAACACATCCACTATACCTCGGAATCATCATGGATCATGGGTTGTATTTAGACAAATCATATTTTCCCAATATTATCATATTTTCAAGAATGTTTAATATTATCATGTAATTTTCAAATATTTTACCTTATCATAAGATTTTGAAGCATATTATGATTTTAAAAAAAGTTGATAAAGAAGGAGACCCTTGCGAAACCTATTTATATTTTCTTTTACAATATAGTCTCTCAGCACACACTTATGGTATTTTTAAAGGACCATTAATTGAATGTTTCAATTCAAATTCGGTCCGACTATTTTATAGAAATCATGTTTTATCATATGTTTTGAAATTATATGTCACAAATGATTATTTTTCAAAACTATTTTTCTGTGAACACCCAAATGACCCATGTTGTACAAGGTATATTTGATAGAGAAATCAAATTATTAAGAAGGATCTCTAAATCATTGTTGCGATGCATGGACCTTCTACCTATGTGAACAAGATGACGATGAATCCAAATGTATACAATGATCAAGGTATGATGTTCTTTATTTTGTGGAACATTTTATTTTATTATATGGTGGTGAAATAATACTTCAATAATTAAGATGTTCATATCATTATAAATTTCGATGAAATTTAAGGGTATAATGAATCAATTGAGTTTAAAACATGTTAGGGTTGTTTTTGTGTTTTATAAAACAGGACAACCCATAGGATGGGTGACAACCCGTTGAACTAGATAAGGCAACAAGAATTGAACCATCAACCGAATGGAGTTAAGGGCACACCCCCAACAACTGGACAACTTGAATTCCCTGGTTAGTATGACTTATTATTTTAGTAAAATGATTTTATGGATCAAGTATAAGTTGATTTTGGGAATTCGTGTTTTATCAAATGGATATAATTAGTATAGGAAAATGATTTGTTGATTAAGTGATAAAGGTTAATGTGAAAGAAGTTCTCTCTTTTGAGGAAACAACATATCATTAAGGGAGATAGAATACTATGGGATTTCAATTATGGAATAAATTTTTAAAATTTTAGTTTGGAATAATATATGTATTTATTGTGGACATATGATGATTGGTATATTTATTAAAATGATTAACCTATAATAGAGAACATGTGATTTGGTTAATTACTTTTCAATATGAGACTTTACGAGTACTTGTTGTTATTTGGAGATAAATGTTATCTTGGATGTCTATGTAATTAAATCCCTATGAGATATTGTTTTTAATCTTTGTTTGGATCACTTTTGATCAATTTTACGGAATATTTCTTTTTTGAATTGTCTTTTTTAAACTTTTGGTTTTTCTTTAAATATTTTGGTGATTAAGAGTAGTTTTCCTTTTTGTAAAAGATTATACTTTTTGGGTATTATCTGATCTCGCACTAACAATTTTGGTTTTAGTTGATGTCTAAAGACAAGGGAAATATATAGTTCTTCTTTTTTGAATAATGTGATTCTCAAGAAGATGAATCTTGTGCTTTTGATGTGATCAGTTCTTTTTGAATGCTCTTTGTTTAAAGAAAATATAAGATTTGGTAGAAACTTATTAAGGGATGAATCTCTAATTGAAGGTAAGTATATTTCCTCATGTTCTTATTATATGTAGTAAATTAATTCCTCCAAATTATGAAAAGGAATGTAAAAAAATGTTGTTGGTTTACATTTCCTACTGGGTAATCAAATACCGTTTAACACGTCATATGTTTTTTATTTTCTGGTGGATAACATTCTCCTAATCATGTTTTATATTTCTCTACATCCTAACATGAAATTTTTTCTTCTCATCCATATCCATGTTTTCCTACATGGAATCCTAGTACAGGTTATATCGAGTGACCATTTTACTTTTCATTCTTTCTTTTAAAGTGATAGTTTTACTGACTCTTTTCTGTTGTGGGACTTTTATTGAAGTTTCCATGCCCAGTTTTAAAATTGAGAGGACGCAATTCCCAAAATGGGGGAAGGATGTAACATCTCAGGTAATTTAAAAATAAGACAAATTTAATATTTATTATTATTTTTTAATTAAATATTAATTTTACTTTAAATGGGTTTCTCTGTTCGATATCATACCCAATTTCCAACAACGGATTTCTTTAAAATCTTATGTTGCACACTAATAATATGAAATTATTATTTTAAATGGTAGTTAACTCCTAGCCATTGTATTGGCGGGAATGAAAATAACTAACAACAATATGATTATACATATTTTTTTAATGCATCTACATTTATCCAATAAATGTTATAGGCTTAAAATTTGAATGAGTCTAATTTTAACCATAATTTACATTAAAAGGACGAGTTAGCACCTTTTAATGGAGAAACCCCTTTAAATATATTTTCTGTCACTTTAATACATTCTATTTTACTAAATAAATTCCTTATTAGAATGGGGACATAAAAATGTACTTTGTGTAAATTGTTGTAATTTTTTCGAGAAAGTTCATTTTCTAAATAATAGTGAAAAATAAAGTATTTTAATTCAAAACTCTGTTTTAATCCAATTTATTTATATAGTTAGATTATATTTTAAATTGGTTTTAAAGTATAATTATTATATATATTTACCATTTAATCCAATTTTAGTCATTGTAAATAATTTTACTTCGAAATTGGACATAAACAAGTGTCAATCTTTTGATAGATATAGTTTCTTAAAAACACGCTATTTGTTTTGACAATGGGAATTAACTATATAATTTAATAATTAAACTTATATGTTTTTAATTAGATAAAATTGATTTTTTTTAATTTGTAATATAAAATATAGCCTAGGGTGAATTTTTGTAATTTTTCTGATAATGTTCAATTTTTAATGAATATTAAAAAATACAGAATTTTAATTCAAAACTGCCTTTTCATCCAATTTAGTTATATAGATATATTGGAATTTTAATTAGTTTTAAAGTGTAATTGAATTATGTTTTTTTTCATTTAATTCAATTTTGGTCATTGGATGTAATTTCACTTTTCATGTAGATGTAAAAACAAGTAAATCTTTGGATAAATTTTAGTTTTTAAAAACCCAACTTTGGTTTTAACAACGGGAATTATTTTTCAATTATTCACTGAAATTTCTCTGTTTGGAATTTGGTAAAATGGTTTACATATTTGGAATAATAATTTCCAAATTATGTAATTAAGATTCATTTGTTTTGGGACATTATAAATAGTAACGACAGTAATTATCTTTAATTATCGTGATTAATTAGTAATCGAGTAGTTAAGTGTAATAAAATATTATCATAAAAATAAAAAATGACTCCAAAATGTGACCTAATGTGGTTAGTGGTGTCATGGAAGACCATGGGATTCCTTGTTCCAACTATGGGACCCCATGGAATAACATTAGTGGGATAGTGACCCTTTATCATTTTTTTAAGAAAGGAAAATATAACCCAAGTATGTAGCACATAAGTAAAACAAATTTAATTTTTCCTATATAAATGATCTATTTGAATAGAAATATTCATTTGAAATGTTAAAAGATTTAATTAATCATGATATTATATTTATAGTTTTTTGACATCACATAAATTAAATTAATTAGACACAATAATGATGTAGTATTTACCTCATTAATAAAAGAATTAAATAAATAAGATTATAAATATTATATTGACATCCATAACCTATCCAATTATTATTTAATGAATTTTTTTCGACAATGATTCATATTATATTCAACATTAATGATTTTTGGGCCTTTAGAAACCGAATATCATTATATAATAAAATAATATTATCACACTTTCTTAAAGATACCCTCCTCTCCCTCATAAAAGAAGACCACATCTAACCAATTACTCACACCAATAAAGCCTTTTCGATCCTCCAAACTCTACCCAATTAAGCTCCCTACATCCCTATACACCTCCTAGAAGCCTTACCTTTGGCAGAAGGTACTTCAAGAAGTAATTTGGTTCAAACCAATGGGAGTTTCCCAAATTAAAGGTAACATTTTCTCTTAAATTGTTTTCTTTTATTTTACTTCTCCAACCCATAAAATCATTTTATTCCATTTTATTTTAACAACACCAGTATCCAAAATATACAAGGATTTTTTTATGATAATTATTCGAACTAAAATTATACACACCTCCATCTAATGGGTGAAGAATATTGTGTTTCTATAGATGGAAAACTAACGCCTCACGAAACGATGATTGTTCAAATATCTTCAACCGCCTCTCATGGTGGCCATTATGATGAAACATTATTTATATTTGTTATATATTATTTTTATGTTTTCTTTATGCATCTGTATTTTTTCCATTTATAGAAATATGTTGTGGTATCCATAGTGGATAAATACGATAATCTCATTAGAGGAAGTGTAGACTACCACCCCCTCAATGTGATATGACTCATTAATGCATTATGTGCGACTTATAGAGTATGGATTTAATAGTATTCTATATGATATTATACTGAAATTATAATATAACTATGTATCATTAGGTTTTTAATTCCATTAAAAAAATAAATAGAAATGGAAGTAGCGTTCATGCGTACGTACGGCTTACCGTCTCCAGGAACGGTGGATTTCATTTATTACCTATAAATGTTATGTACTAATATAAATAAATATATTGGATATATATTATATATATGATATCTAAATAATGAATTTTATTCTAGGTATAATGGAATATTGACCACATGGAGAACATGTAAATAAAAGGTGTTCATTTTTGACTCAAGTACCAAATATCGACAAAATGTACGTTATTAACTTAAATGATTACATAATTTTTATAAAATGGTAAAATGTGATATTAAAGGAATAATAAACTTGAAAAATATTCTTAATCCTGTAGAAATTAAATTTAGGTTATTATTTATGATATTAAAGAATGATCAAGTGAAGTTGGACACGAGGTAAGGGATTTTCTTATCTCATTTTTTAATTCCGAGAGATTTCCATTATACGCCACTTATTCATTGCATGTGGTGAATTCTGTACTACAATTTGGTATATATATTATAATTTTTCTAATTATATTCATGGTATTCTATGATAAATTTTGTGTTTATTAAATTTTGGTCATACCACTTATTTGGATACAACGTGGTAATGTTTTTCATGTAACTTTTTATTCCTGTGAGATTCATGTTGTACTTGCCACTATATCCTTTTCGGTGGTGTATGTACTGTTCATGATTATATTATTTGTGTAATATACATTCATTTATGAGTATTTACATATTCATTGTGTGATACTTCTTTCATGCGGCATATGTTTTATAAGTTACCAAATCGGTAAGGGAACCTTTGACCCTCTTCTTTTTAAAGGACTTATTTTTGTTATGTCATTGAATTTACAGATTATTATTTTGGGATATGTTCTTATATATACTTATTGATGTAAAATTTATTTCCATGTGATTAGATAGCTTTTTTATCTCATAAAATCATTTTCAGAATTTTAAATTGACGTCGTTAGGCTGTCAAATTTTTACAAGGGAACCTTTTAACACTATTCCAATTCTTTGGGTTCAACTTGTACTTCTTGAATATGTCATCATATGAATATGTGTTAATGAAATATGATTGTTTTACACTTAATATCCACTTATAATGGGTGTATTTATATGTTTCAGGCATAATTTTGTGATTGATTTATCCTTAACATAAGGATACCATTTATATAAGGGATTTCATCTCAATTTACATTTCACGAATACATCACTGTTTTTATGCATTAATTCACTCTTATATGGTGTATATATTGTACTTTGACATTTATATCATGAATCCATTTATTCTCATGATATAATAATCTTCTTATTAAATGTTATTCATCAATTATTTGTATTTCTGCCTCTCTCTTATTGTTAATAATACTCTTTTACTAAAATATTGTTTTAAATGTTTTGAAGATTCATTCATCTAAATATTTCTTATTAATTCCCATGTTTTAAAAATGGGTTTTATTATTTATTTATTTGGACCTTAGTGTTTTCAATTGACTATTCATTTAAAATATTTATTGTGGTATGGGACACCTTGATTCAAAAATAACTTTTTAAATGGTTTTGAAAATGATTTGATAAAGCATTGTTTATTTCAATATCTTGATTTGAAATATTGGAATGTGGAATTGTTATATTTCCTTTATACTTGTGTTATGTGTTATGATTATGTTGTTGTTTTTGGGAATTGTTTACGTATACAGTTCGTTCCATAATAAACTTAGGGCGGCTGAGCCCGTGATAGCTCTCTAATGCATTGGGTAACATGACAAAGGTAAATGTGTTGTTTATAAAAAGAGATTTAAGGAATATACTGTGATTGGTATTCCAATTGTAACTCCATATGTAGCTATGATATGTACAATGTATGTTTGATATATATTCATTAAGTAACTTTTAGGATTTATGATTTGTGTGTGTTATTCATAAATCGTATGATTTCATAAGGTTTGTTATAATTGAAAAGCATGGTTTCACTAATGTGTATTTATTGATGGGATAATGTTTTCATTCTTTATTTTATAACCCTTACTAGGTTGTTTCTTCTCATCCCATTTTTTTGAAATGTTTTCCATAGGACTTAAAGATGACTAGGGTCATGGATGGGATTATGGAAAAGTTAGGCTAACTAAAACATAGAACTAGACATGTTTTTTTAAGAGTTTTTATTTTATCAAAAAAATGGATACTAAGTAGAAGTGTCTACATGTAATATTCAATTTGTAATGTAATTGTTATGCCTAATTCTATAAAACTCTAAACCTGAAAAGATTCCCAATGTAAATTATTCATTTAATTATATATTATGTAATGTTTAAGTCTAGGTTCTTAGAGTTCATCCAAGTACTCCAACAAAAATTATACTATGTATCTCATTTATAGAGATGAACGAGTGGGATTACCGTATAAAAATTATATTATTTGAATAATTTTTTAATTACTATGTTATAATGTACTAAATTTCCATGAAATTATTCTATACCAAGGAAAATTTCTATCTATTTTTAGAGTATTATACAACGGTTTAAAATAACTAATTCAGGGGACAATGATTCTATGTAAAATTTATAGCTGCCATCTAGTCTCCATTTATAACCCCCTTATGCATGGAGGATTGTAATATGTATAAAAAATGTCTAACAATCAACCAATAATGTAATCTACATGGGGACTAGGCATGTCTACCAAATATTTTTGACATCAATGACGTATGCTTGACCAACTGATGCTCAAATATTGGTTCTCAGTTTTTATTTTACTTCTTCAGATGAAATTATTCCAAAATGTTTTTAAACTAACATTCAAATGGAAAATTTTATTAAAATTTCTTTTTCTGATATCCTATGTTTATTCAACACATTTTTTCTTTTTGATTTTAAAGAATCCCATTAATTAAAATTGCAAACACTCTATATACTATTATTTTTTATTATTTTATGTCACATATAGTACACTGTTACTAATGATATTGTCTTTCATAATGTCGTAATGTATTTTTAGTGTTTTAAATTTATTATTATATTTTAGATAAATTATTGGACATCTACATTACTCTCATCTTATAAACCATATGTGCAATTCCATTCAAAATATTCAAATTTTTGGGGGATGGGAGGTTAGTGATCTTCTCTTCTAACTTCACTTGAATAATATATTAAATTTAAAATAATTGTTTATTTACATATAGAGTTTTACAAATTAACTTTAGATTATCGGGTGAGTATGTCAACAAAACATCACATTATATTTAACACAACAATAAATCCTACATGGTTTTTACCTTACAACTATTCATGGAAAGGAGATTCAGTGGTATACATTTCAAGTACAAAACATCCTTCCCATCTTTTTTTTACAATTAATTTGAAATATTCATAATTACTCAACAAGATTGTATTTAAAATATCATTCTACATATTTTATTATCATATCAACAATTAATTAATTGAAAATACATTTAAACATGGGAATTACAAAATTTCAATGCTCTAGAAAAATATATCTAGTTCCCTAAAATTACTTATGTAGTTGTATGTTTCAAAATACCTACATTATAGAAGAATTCTATATAAATAGTTATTTATAATCATATATATTCAACATTTATCAGGATTTGGTTCATCATTAAATCCCAATTTAATTCCCACCAAAAACATATTCAAATAGTTCTGTTATACCGATGATTTATTGGAATAATGAAAAATATTCAGATGATAAAAAATGTTAGAAGGTAAGTAACTTATCCAAAACATTTTAATTTCATTATGCAGTATTAAATACTATTATATTATGTCCTACTATAATCTTTATATTATTATAGAATCATTATTATATACCCAAAAAGGTGTTTGATTGCTGTTATTATTCAAAAAATTCAAAGAACCCATAACTTTTTTTATGAAACATCCAAATATTTCATGAAGAATGTTCACACTACATATGTCAATACAATCTGCTATAATTGAAAATTTTCACTTACCTACATTATTCCCAGGTTTTCATCAATTTTTTTCATTATTAATTAACAATAATTTGGTATTTCGTTAGTTCCAATGTATATAATTTATTAAATAACTCAAGTTATTTTAAAATTTTTAAATCCAACAATTTAGAGTGCAACTAACAGTGACTGATCATAATGAATCATTTTAGGTTGTTCACTTCGACAAGAAAGTCATGAAATATATAAAAAATATAGTTTCTCAGTTGAGAGATTCATTGGTATAAGTAAAATTAATCAAATGTTTTTTTATGATAATATATTTTCAGATTATTTAAACAAAAATATCCATTCAATTTGAAATTTAGACCCTGATGAGTTTCGTTTTCTTCAAGGGTTAAACATTTTCAAATCCAAAAGATAATTGTTGTCTATTGGTTTAACAAATTATAACATTCAAAATCATTACCATCCTTTAGAATAGAACACATACAAAGTTATCATCGTCAATGATGATGAAAATTATATCAGTAATTTTCTTCAAATAATTGATGATAACAAGATACTAAATATTACAATTACATAAATTATATTAATAACCATAAAAAATAACCTAAAAATTAAATTTTCAATATTAATATATAGGATCATCATATTAGTGAATCATCATTAGTTTCTTTTAGCATTAAACATAACTAGGTACTATTGTATTTAATTTATCCATTATAATTAATTAGAAAAAAACACCTCATAAATTTAATATTAATTTTATTCATTCAGATTAATAACATAAAAGGGGTGGTTCATTAAGGGTCAATTCCAACCGGAACACTGAATATTTTACAACAACTGAAAATATTTTATATAATTAGGTATATTTTGTTATCTTCATTGAATGATATTTTATTAACATCATTGGAAATATAAAAAATTTATTATCTCATGTCATTTTAAAATTTTCTATTAATAAAACATACATCATAGTTCTTCATCTAAATTGGAAATGGTTAACCATTATATTTTTGCTTCAATTATTTCAGGTCTCACTATTATTTATTACTTATTCATTAAAGTCAATTCATTATGAAGATATTTTTTTGTGAGTTCAAAGTTTATTATGTGGTCTGGAAAATGTTACAATTTCTCCAGACTATATAGAAACAACCATCCATGACAATTAACTATATCTCAATATGAAGTAAAAGATAAAAAAAATACTAAAAAATGATATATTTTTTCATTTTATATAATGGTAATATTGAAAACATAATGCTTCAATTATTTTAAAAATAACATTTACATTTTTATTTATAGTTTCATCTATTTTTTATATTATTTTAAATAAATAATTATTTAACTCATTTTATACTTTTTTTATGTATATCATCAATAAAAAAATATACTACCCAATTTGTTTCCCAATGATTTTCTATATTATAATGATCAACAACAATATGAACCCAACATCCCAGAAACAGGCTCCATTGTTGTATGGATTCACACCAATGCTAGCTTGATTTTTCTAACAAGGACTCTCATAACACTGTATCTCTGAAAAAAACACCATATTCTATTAAATAGGATGATAATAAATTTTTTTGAAAGGTTTTGTAATATCATAAGATATTCTGATATTTCCATGTTATTTTGTAGACCACATGTTTTTGCAACCTAAATCAACATTGTTTTTAAGGAAAAATATTTCTGTGCAAAAAAATATTATCTTAACATTTTTTTCATTTCCTAGTTTTAAATAATGTTTTTTATATTGAAACTCTCAATTTAAATTCTCATATTGAAATATTATTTCAAATAAATTTTTCATAATCATGAAAATATCCACTTTATGGTTCACTTGGAACCAAACTGAGAACAAAATTACACCCCATACAATTAACATTCTAATGTTAAATGTTAATATTTCAAACAATCAGACAAGGAGACTCCAACAAACCTATACAAACATGAACGACACCTTTATCAACATATCATTCCTCTACCAGTAACACATCGAGTCTGCACCTGTGCACCACTTGAGACCACACGCCATTCGAGACCATCTCATCATAGATGATCATCAAGAACCACCAAAACATTCATGACATAGCACCACAAAATAAAAAATATTCACACTATAATGTCCATGTCTAACAATCAGATGCACATACCATCCACCATGTTCACCATCACCGAGAAACAACTCATTTCACTATTAAAAATTTGTACTTGATATAAGGAAGCCAATTCTATTGTAGTAACGAATGGAAACATAAACCAAAACCATCAGTAGGACCAAAAAACCAACAAATATTTTCAGTTCCATGATCCACATCTCCAGGAACCTCCAGGAAAGGATGAATCTTGATAATAAATACAATTCAACAAGAGAAACTACATCCGACCACAACACCTTCAGAAAAGATCCTACGACTCCTGAGAAACCGAAGACCCACAAAAATAGAATCCATAATTGAAGACATAGAATCCATAAGGCCATCATGGTTGAATCGAAAACACTTTAGTTTGGATGACCATCCAATGAGAATAAACAAAAACTTGATGAAGTGACCATAGTTGATCTATAAATAGAAATTCCAATTGATGATGGGATTCACGTAGACATTATAACTAGGGGACACCAAAACTGGTGTTCCAATGCATGGAAAACAATGGGATTCAATGTAAGGATGATGAAGAGGAAGAAACTACAATGATATGGAAACATCAATAAAAACACTACACTGTGCCATCTGAAAGACAAGAGGATTGAGAATAATAGAAAGATCATAGATGTGGGCCAAGATGCATGTGAAAAGTAGATGTTTTTTTTATAAATGGGGTTATCCTATGTATTTAATATGGTTATTTGAAAGTGTGTGTGGTTTGTTCCTTGTGAATGCCATGGTAGAAAATTTCCAATTATTTGATTGGAAATGGTAGTCCCCTTTGTCTTGTGTTGGTTTTCAAACTAGAAGACCCTTGTTTAAGGGATGAGTAAAAGAATTTTAATAGAAATGGGTGATTTAATTGAACAATTAAAAATTTGTGATGTTGTGATTTATAAAATGCGTGATTGAAATTAAGGAACATGTCCAAGTTTTGGATTGTCAATGAAGAAAGCCCCTATATAAGGGGGACATGGAAATGTTTTAAATGAATGAATGTTTCAAATCATTTTACTATTGGAGGTTGGAAATTATTTTATGGAATGATAAATGTGTTTGAATTACACGTAATACTTTTGTTCTAATGGCCCAGTTGAAACATTGGTTTTAAAATGGTGTTTTTGTGAGGCACCAAATGATTTCATCTCACTTTTTTACACCTTCTCTGGGTCTTTGATCTCTTGGTAATACTTGTTCCTCACATAGTATGTGAATGTGTTTATTATACATTAAGTTATTATTATGTGTGGATTTGAAGTTTCATAAAATATGGTGTTAGTGGTGAGGGTATTAATAATAATACTTTTTTTTATACTTGGTGTGCTCTTCAGGAGACTCACTTATTTATTATTCAAGGATGAAGAGTACCAATGGGAAGATCTGAGTTGTTCCTTTAGTCAGTTCACACCCCACTAGTTTCTGACCAGTCATTCTAAGAATAAGGGCTATGTGGGGGTTCATCATTGGTGTGATGATTATGTGGGATACTAGGATGACAATATTGATTTACCAGATGGTGGTGGCATGTTTGGGGGGCTATAACATTATAATGATATAATATTTTAACATTATAAATCTATGTTTAAAGGCCAAGACACATTTTATTTCTTTTTTAGAGATTGAAGGTTGTTAGATACAATTACTGTCAGTAATAGACCAGAACCCGCACTCTTGGATTCAATACATAAAACATAGTATTTACATTTCATTCATTAATACCAGTATATGTGACCATATTTAATCCATAAAATATGTAAAAAAAGGAAATGTAGTATCACATTCACAATAAGGGATATTTTATGTTTAGAGTATTTTATAATTTGAAATACAACTATATATCATGGAAAAATAAACAACTAGTTTATAATAATCTTAATAATCCCCCCAAAGTATCTCACCAATATCACCCTTCTTATATATACACAAAATGAAACCATTCTTCGTAAGCTAGAAAAATGAAAAAAAAATAAATTGATTATTTTAGATTCTAAAAAAGGGTAAACAAAAAAGATATAAATGATTATATAAGCATAAGAAAAGAATAAGTGCATATGAACATGAAAAAAACATTTGAAAATTATAACCTATATATTATTGTTCAAAATATTGTGTCATAGAATAAATATTTTATGTTCATAAGATATTAATAATAACATAACATTAGACATGAGGTATTAACTTTGGAATATGATATAGAATTACAGAATAAAAATAATAATAGAAAATTATTTATATAGTACACCAAGATTTAATCATAGACTATCAATGTGGAAGGGGATAACTCACCAAATAATCCTAGTAGTCATGATTTACTACTAAGACTATTTTAGTTGAATCAGTTCAATCACTGAACCATGGTATTAGTAAAGGTTCACTCTTAATATTATCATGGAGGAGACTGTTCATTACTGATCTGGGGTCACATCCCATTGAAATCCGGTTCATCTCCCAAGATATCACTCCTTACCCAATTAGGTATAGGTAGACATAGGTACCATCCATAACATAATGAATCCCATACTTATTGGTGCCAAAATATCATTAATCATTTATCATATCATAACACACAAAAATAAATGATGTTCTTTAATGTATAGTCCATGGAAATGTAACGGGTTTCATAAAAACTATGTCATCATAAAAATAAAGCATCTATTGAATGAATAAAAACTGTATCCATGGATAATATACCCATTTAATGTTAATAAACATCAGATGATTTCATATTAGCTGAAAAATTATTTTCAATAATTTCATGGATTAATTATTGATGTAAATAACTATTCCATTTACAAGCACTTATCTTATTTAATTAGTTGATTAATTATAAATATTTTTTTAAAAAATAAACATGTAATATTATGAAGGATGATTCAAATAATCTATTCATAAAAAATATGGGGAAATATACTGAAGAGGTATATATTAAAAAAACATATCTTCTATATTTATGTTAAAAAAGTCACACAGTAACTCATTTTGAAAACAATAAAAAAAATTCCCTATAAACCATATAGTAAAAAAATGGGTAAAAATGAAATTAAAAACATAATGAAGAATAAATATAATCAATTTTTAATCATTTTAATAAATCATAACAATCTAGGGGAAATATTCCCTAGTAGAGACATAAACATAAACAATCTCCAATAATGATGAGATTGTGAAATAAACCCTTACTATTATGGTAACTCTTGAATCATAATGCCAAGTAATTAAAGAATATTAGATGGATATGTAAAACCCCATAAAATTGATATTAAAATTAAAAAAATTAAATTTATGTGTAGTATATACACCAAACTAAAGAAGCATGTGGGGAATATGGAACATGTCCATCATAAATCAGTGTGAGAAGAAAATATCTTACCATATGAATCTGTTTAGATGAAATTGATTTAAAAATTTATATATTTGTTATAAAAATGAGATTAAATTATACAAAAACAATATTCATATTTATAATAGCATACATTATTCTATTATATCATCTTATCAACCATTCTTTTAATAATATTTCTTTATTACCCTTGTCTATAGAGTTATATACCTAATTTTCACACACCTATTTTGGCATGTAAGTTACGATTCTTGTTCATAGGAAAAATATCAATAATATCAATAATATTATTTATTTTGTAAATAAAATTTATATTAAATATATAGATATTTATATTCATATACAATGATAATTATAGATAAATGAAGTACACAATTCATGGATATGGTTGGTCTTGTGTACGCATGAACGATTTTATCATTTTTAGATGGATGAAATGAAATAATGGTAATGAATAATTAACCAATATAGAAAAATAGTTTTAATTAATAATATATATATATATATATATATTAATTGGGTCAATATTTATTACAATTTATGTAAATGTTTATTGAAAAATGATTTACACTCCTCTCTAGAAATGGTAGGCTATATGTATGCCTGAGAAATGTTTTCATTTTTCATAAGATGGAAAAATATGGAATATTGTTTTACCATAAAAATAATAATAACATATTAGTATATTTATTATACTATATTAATTAATTAATGATGGAAAAAATATATGAAGAGGTTGTAGAAGAAGAAATAATCTTCAATGAGTTAGTAAAGATGATTACCTATTCTTTAAATAATATCCTTTATATCTCTTCTTAAGGGATCTAGTGTTGTTATTTTTGAAGGGGAATAACCTAGGGAACATTGATAAGTATGTTTATAAGAGTAATAATTAGTACTTAGTCGATCTAGAAGGCTGAATGTGGTTTGAAGTAGTGAGGGAGGAGGCTCCATTTTATAATTGAGTGTGAGGGGCACTTTTGGAATTACTCAAAATATTAAAATATAATATGACTATTATAGTGAAAAATGAATCGAAATGGACTCTAAATGAATAGATTGTTACATTTTGACCATATTTTATCCCATTTCTCTTTAGTTATCTTTTTTTTTATTTTTAAATAATGTAATAAAATATTAATCCAATCAAATATCATTATTGTTAATTTTTATATTATTCATTACATTTTCTATAAAAAGATAAAAAATATATGTAAAATTAGAAAAATCTATTTTATTATATCCTAAAACTGCCATTTTCATCTTGAAAAATCATAAATAACTTGTGATATCTCAAATTAATTTAATTTTATTATTTTTAATATGATTTATTTGATTTTTGTTTTATTTAAATTAATATTATATGTGTAAATCACATTAATATAAGGTAATTATATAATTTATAAAAGTTATAAAAAATTTATTATACAGAAAAATAATTTTATTAAGAAAAAAAATCCACATATGTTCATTTAATATTTCTTTTAACTCACATGTATATTCTGAGAACATATTTAATGTGTTATTTTGACATTTCTAGTATTATGAAAGCATTGTACAAGCATTTGGAAAAGTGGTCTGTTATTTAACTCCAAAATTCACATGTGACCATAAAAATAGTCAATAGCTTTTAATATCTGTCACAAAATTTTATAACGCACTCATCTCATCACAATTATTATTTTTAGAATACATAATTTGACTTTTTTATTGATGTATAAGCTCTGCATTAACATTGAAAATGTTTTCCTAATTTATTATGGAATAAATTTTAATCATTATGTTTTTAATTAATTATGAATGATATTTATGTAAATATATAATAACATATTATTTACATATGTTTCATAATTTTTTATATTATATCATAATGATATCCTAATAGATATTTAATTTAATAAAAAATATTTTTTAACTATTCAGTACAAATTTTTTTTATTCACAAAAACCAAAAATTCATCCTAGAATAGACATTCAATTCCAAAATAAAATATAAATAACTATTAATAAAATAAAATAAATATAATTTAATATAATTAATTTTAAATTATGGATACAAAATGTGATTGAAATGATTTTTAGAAAAAAAAAACAGTTTTTCTTAAAAAAGCCTATTTCTGTATGAAAATAATTTTCATCAAAACTTAATAAAAAATTTATTAAAATGAACCTAATTGAAAAATTAATAATATAATAGTACTAAATTTTCTTTGAAACCATTTTAAAATAAAATGTAACATTGAAAATGGATGAAATAACAATATCATTTTCATTGAAAATCATTATTTGTCACTATTCACTCGAAAATCAATGTTTTCAGAAGAAACAAAAATATCACCATAATATAAACATTGAATAATAATTAAAAAATTAATATTATTTTAATGAAATAAAATTTATTAATCTTCCAAAAATATATTAAATATTCCATCATAAAAAAGGATGAGAATCCATTTTTGAAGAAAATGTATTTCTGAATCATAAAATAACATTACTAAAAATTGAGTACATGTATCATAAGAATAAATTAATCTATTTGTATTGAGTAGGTCCTATATATATATATTGATTTGGTTTATATGATTCATACTCTCTAATTTAATTGATATATTATAATTGTCACATTTAAATAATTATACTTTGGGGTTTGTTTAGGGTCAGTGTTGAGTGCAACATAATTTAATAAACCAAGTTTTCATTTTTAATCCTTGGGGTGTTACATTTACACACACATAAAAAAATTACTTCCACACAATTTTATCTTGGTATAGGTAATATGGGTTTAAATTCTTTATATTACAATTGTTGAAATCCCTCATCATAAAAATATTAAATAAAAATTCAATTTGAAAAGAAAGAAACCAAATTAAAAAGGTCATCTAGAATAAAAAAATTCCTGGTTTACATGTATAAACATATTCGTGTTAATTTAAAACATGTATATATAAGATAAAAAATTACTCCCATTCCTTGATATATAATGGAAGAAAATATGATCATGGGAAAGTTAACCATTACAAAACTGCATTTCTATGATGAAATACAAGGCAATTTATTTTGGAGTATGTAGAGTAAATGGATAATGATTTTATTTCAAGAAATTTTTTCCAAGATTTTATAAATTAATTTACTAAATATTCTATTAACATGATGAAAAATACTTACATGACAAGTAGTGTTGGTTCCTTTAACTAATTTCGACCAAAATCTCATATTTTTCTCTAAATGGCAAGTATTTAAAATGAAATTTTCATTCCTAATGTAATAAAATAAACTTCAAATAGATTTCATAATCTAAAAGGGAATAAAATTCTATACTTACTTTATTTATGATTTTAATAAATAAAAATTGGTAACACATGATAAGATGAGTCCTAAAAAGAAAAATCATTTATATAAGGAAAACTACATTAATCATTAAAATTCAACAATAATACCCAATGTTCAATATAGATCATTCAATAAATATCAATACATGAAATTATGAAAAATAATTCAGAACATGTTTCAAACCCATTATCAATAATTATTTAATAAAAATTTCAACCAAGATAAATTTAGTCTTTATCATCTAAACATTAGGCGCCTTGAACAAATATTATCTACCAAAACTAACAATTTACTTTAATATCATAAATCACCATAACTCCAAAATAATATAAAATATGAATCCTAGAAAAAATTAAACCTTCATTCCTCAAATATAATTACATAATATTTTATTTATCTAATCAAATAGGTTTACAAAAATAGGGATTTTATTTAGAAATAACATTAATCACTTAACAGAAAAACAATTATCAATCCCTAGTTTCTATATGATAAAACAAATGTTGCCAAAATTAAAATAACTTTTATCTATCATATTGTTAAAATTAATAGAACCAATTTTATACTAACATGTACATCCTGTAGTCATGTGGTAGGAAATATACCTATTTAAATCTTTTGTTGTGGGATTAATCGTAACGACATTTTTGAATGTGAGGTGTTTTCTACCAAACATCATGTTATCCTTTTACTAAATCTATATAAATATATTTCTTATAACATTTCCAACATATAATGAATGTACTAAAAGAATTTAACAAAACATAACTACCCAAAAATCAAAGATCATATAATATTTAATACTACTAATACATTGAAACACATGTATACAAAAATTAATGTTATTCTTCCTAAAATTATTCAACTTCTAAAACCAAAGGGTTACATATATCTATCACAAAATATCATTAGACCCATTAAAATTATTCTAATTAAAACATAAATTTGGGTTTATAATACACTAAAACCTGAAACATATATACCCATAATGGTATCTATAACTATTAATGTAATTTCACTTCAAACCATCATAATATTTAATGGTTTATAAACCTACATCTATTAAAAAATATAACATCGCAATACCCACACTCCAATATTTTGTGCTAAGAACATAATCTATAATTTTCTATATTTGATACCATTAATCATGACCCAATTTAATGTATCAAAAAAATTTAAAATCGAATGAATTATTAGATCACATTCACAAAAAATCATATTTTATGATTATAGTTTTTGATAATTGGGAAAAACTATTTAATATCCTCGACAAATAAACAAATAAATAAAAAAATTACTTCATTTACAATTTATTTCATGTATAGAATAATAATTATACATAACCAAATTAAAACAATTCTTCATAACCTGAAGAAAAGAAACATAATAAAACGGTGATATTAGATTCTCATTAAGGGTAGTAAAAAGATATATCAATTATTATATAATAAAAATAATTTCATTTGTGAAAATGAACATGAAATTTTAAAATTATAACCTACATATCATAGTTCATAATATTGATTCATAGAATAAATATTTCCAGTTTAAATTATATTAATAATAAAAAAAAGATCAAAAATAGAATAAAATTAGAATTATATATATAATTACAACATACATGTATGCAAAAAAAATCATTACCTTATTAATCAATGATTTTTTCATAGAGCATCATATTGAGATGGGTTCACTCCAAAAATCAATAAAATTAGTAAATGTTAAATAACTTGTCTATCGTAGAGGAATTGGTTCACTCACCAAACCATCAAAGTAGTGAAGATCCACTCCTAAGAAAATCATGGTGGGAAATGTCCCTAACTGAATGGGATTTACTCTTCATTCCATTCATGCTTATCTCATGAGATATCATTCACAGCCTAATATATTTTAGAGATATGTTTCTCCCACCCATCACATAATGAAAACATTTTATATTTGTTCCCCATGGCCATAAATCATTTACAATATAAAAACTCATGAAAAGAATTTATGTTCTTCAATGTATAACATGTGGAAAGGAAATTTGTTTCATAAAAACCAAGTCATCATAAACATAACCCATAAATTGAATGAATAATGATGATATCATTGGATTATATCCAAGTTAAAGCTTAAATAACATCAAATAATTTTATCTTATATAGAAAATGATTTCGAAAACTCTCTTCGAATAATAATTTATATAAATATCATTTCCATTTAGAAATCACTTATTTTAAAAATAGATTATCACATTGATATTAAATTATTTTATGTGAAATAAAATTGTAATAATATAAATTTAAATTAAAATAGTTTATATTTCATTATTGTAAATACAAACAATCACTAACAATGTGAGATTGTGAAGTAGACCCTCACCACTTTGGATTTTTTTAATCATAGTCTATATAAAATAAATACAATCATAGGGATATGTAATTGACCATAATATTTTAAATAATAATCATAAAATAAAATTCATGTGTAGTATATACACCACATAAACTAAAAAACTGGTGAATATGGCATGTGGCCCACAGAAATAAAATTGAGAAGAAAATCACTTATCTCACGTTTCCCTTTAGATGAAGTTTATTTAAACTCATGTAAAATTGGTTTAAAAATGTTATTAATTTATAATTATAACCATATTCATATTTATAATAACATATATTATCCTATTATATGATTAGATCACCCATATGATATTAATATTTCCTTATTAGCATTGCTTTAGTTGTAGACTGCATATTTTTCCCACACATATTTTGTCATGTATGTTTTGGCTCTCTTGTATTGGATATAGTTCTATTATATAAAAAATATTATTTGTGGATTCAATTTCATATTATATATATATATAGTTCCATTCATAAAATAAAAATATAGAAAAATTAATTACACCATTCATGCAGACGGTAGGCCATACGTACACATGAACATTGTACTGATTTTCCAATTGATAGAATGAAAAATTTGCAATGAATAATAAAAATTATATAATAAAAATTATATCATATATATCATATATATTCAATATTTCCATATTTAGAACTATCCAATTATTGTGTTGAAGAATAAAAAATTGACTACTACATGCTGATGATAAGTAGTAAGTGTGCATAAGTAATGTTTTTGAATTTCATAGGATAGAAACACGATTGAATATGGCCATACCATAATCATAATAATATCTCACTAAATTTCAGATAATGTAATTATTATTTTTTGATGAGAAAACACATTAATATGAATTTGAAGAAGAAATAAACATGAAAGTGTCGGTAATGACGATTACCCCTTCTTCGACAGACTTCTTTTAGATCTCTTCTTAAGGGATATATGTTTGGTCATTTGGTAGAATGATAAGCTATAAAACATGAATATGAATGTTTATAAGAGGAATAGAAATGTATTAGGATATATAAGGCTAAAATTGATGATAATATGTGAGTAAGATGGTTTTTTATAACAGAGGAAAGGAACACTTTTAGAATTTCTCAAAAGATTAAAATATAATAAAGATATTCTATATCCAAATAATTCATAATGAACTCTAAATTCATATGTGATGACATTTGGGTCCATATCCTGTTCCCATTGTACTTATTTATGATTTCTAAATAATTTAATTAAATATTAATCCCATAAAATATCATTATATTTAATTATGATAATATTCCTTACATTGAATTAAAAAAACAATACAAAAAGTATAATTAGAAAAAAAATTAATTATATCCTAAAAATTTCATTTTAATCTAGATAATAATTTTATAACCTTAAATATCTCAAATTATGTTAGATTTAATATTTTTAAAATAATTTATGTTTTATTAATTAAATTAGTAATGTATTTACATTGCACAAGCATATATTGTAATTATATAATTTATAAAATTATTTAAAAAATATCATGAAAAAATTTATTAGGATAAAAATAAAAATTTATATGCATTAAATTTTTATTTTAACTCACACAAACATTATGAAAAATAATTAGTGTGTTATTTTGTAATAACTAGCCTTACACAATCATTGGAAATGTATTTGGATTAAATACTTGTTATATAATCTGAAATGTGCATACAACCATTAAAATAATCAACAATACATAATATTTAATATCAAATTTTATCAATGACTTCTCTCATCAAAATTATTATTTTAACGATAAAAACATTGACCTCAATAGTGTTGTACATGCTCTACGTCATCATAGAAAATTATTTTCATATTTATTATGGAATAAAATCTAATATCAATGTTTCTAATTATTTTAGAATTATATTCATATTATTTTATAATACTAAATATATTACAAAACATTAAAAACTTTTAATTTTATTCTTATATCCTGGAAATATCAAAAAAGATGTCATATTTTATAAAATTAGTATATATTTGCTATTCACTAAAAATTTATTTTCTCGATAAAAATAATGACGAGATCTAATGATATATTTTTACTAATGAATCAAAATATAAATTAAATTAAATTAAATTCATTTAATAATATTTATATAAATTTATATTAAAATAATTGCACAAATGTTGACCAATAATAAATTATAAAAAAATCTTCTTCCCATTAAAATGCTTATTTAGGTATAAAAAATATTTTATAACAAAATAAATTTCAAATTTTATTCAAATTAATAAAATTTAATTATAAATAATATAATAGAACTAATATTTCTTTGAAAACATTTTAAAATAAAATAGAAGTTAAAAAATATTTGAAACCAAAATACAAATATAAATAAAACATTGTGTTTCTCACTATTCATTGTAATATAAATCAAATTAGAAAAAATGAAAAAAATCACCCGAATATAAACCGATTATTATGATTTAAAAAATTATTTTATTTTTATAAATTATATTCTTCATTTTCCAATAATTTCAAATAACATTTACTCATATAAAGAATAGAAACCCTTTTATGTTAAAAAAAAATTTCAAAATCATAAAATTAGTTTCCAAAAAAAAGTCTACATATTTCATAAGATATAATAAATTAACTTTGAGTATTACATATATATATATATATATATATATTATAATACAGTTAACAATAATCATATACATCAATTTAATTCATATTTCATATAATTCATATTTATAAAAAAATATTATGGGGTTTGTTTAGGCATGACGTTGTGTGCAACGTAATCTATCAAACAAAGTGTTATTTTAAAATATCAGGGAGTTACCTTGATTTTTTCATGTCCCATTTTTCATTGATTTTTATCCTTAAGTTCTTATTTTTCATTGTTATTTAAAAGCGAGGAATGGTTCCTAAATGCTTCATTTAACTGGGGTGTGTTGTGTTTTATTCATTTGAAAATGTGTTTTTAAAAAAATGTTGTGAATGCTTTTTAAGATTTTAATGGATCTTGCATGTGAGTTCTCTAAAAAGGGTTTAAAAATGTTTGTTTGGATTTATATAGTGATTTCAGAAGATAGAGGTTATAAAATGGTATTTGTTTCAATTTAATAAAGTGAGTTGTTTGTTTTTAAGGAAATGGAATGAAGTGTTCATGGTTATAAATTTTATTGGGATAGTGGATTTGTTTTTGAAATGCATGTGTTCGGTTTTGTAAAAAACTGAATTTTTTTGTGTGGTGATTATGGACATCTATTGTTTTTCTTAATGGTTATTTTTTAAAATTTTGTTTTATAGTTTATATTCAAACTAGATTTTATGAGTTACCTATTGAAATTAATTTCATAGATTTAGTGAGATATATTAACCTACTGGGATTTTTATTTCACACAATTCAATTTCATGTTTCATGTTTTTTTGGGTCCCTTATTATCATTATAAAAAACATTGGGTGAGTTGGGAGGTGGTGAAAAACTAGAGCATACAGGGAGATGGTATGGGATTTTTATGAGTTGGTTTGTTTTGTTTTCGGTTTTAATTTGTTTCTTTTAGTGTTGTAAACATTTTTATTTTTATTGTATGTGAATTTTGTGTGTCTATAAAAATGGGTTAGATCAATATGGCTGGTCATGAACTATGTGGAATGTCTATAAGTTTTTGGAGTTTTGTTTATTTGATTCTACTACTATGTATCTTATTTGGGAAAACATCATTCCAAAAGGAAGTCATATGATTCCCAAATTCTTGTCAGCAACCCTTGGGGATTAAAAACACCAATCAATCCTTGCAGTTAACAGATTTTGGTTCCATATTAGATGGTATCCTAGGATGGTTCCTGAAAAATTAGCATTAAAGCCCGAATATTCTTTGGATATGTGCAAAATATTATTTTTGTAGGCCTTTTTTAGGATGTCCAAGTAGGAAAAAAACTAGGATTTTCGATGATTAAGAGGTAATAGTGAGAGGATTCTTGGTAAATTATATTCATATTAAACCTCAAGAATCCTGGGGAATTTCGCGCTTGAATTGTGAATTTGATCATGTTTTTAGCTGATATAATTTTATTATCATTGTTTAGACTTCCTATAAATATGTATGCAATATAATAGATGGATCCTTACCTTTAGGGTGAAGTGGAAGGAAAATTGATCTATATAATATGATGGTAAAGATTGCGAGACTATGAAATTCTCGTTTGGTTGATTAAACCTTCTTACATGTTTTGTTTTTTGATTTACCCTCTGTCACCCAAACCATGGTGAGAAAAAAATGCATAAAATTGTATCTCCACATCTAACCTGTTCAGAATTCTACAAATCTTGGATTTATCTGAAATTAGTTCTAACTTATTGAAGGTGGAATAGGGAATGTTTTGTTTCCCTTATTGGTATATGGATCTTATGAACCCTTCTTGTATACTTGTGTATTTCTTAGGTGCACTTATATTTTAAAAACAATTTTATGGAAAACAATGTGTTTTGGGGTGATGTTTATTTTTTAACATGGTTTTATGTAAATATTGATAAATATTTGGTTTCCCATGTGGTCTTTGGAAAGTTAGATGTTTCAAAATATGTATTTTTATTCTGAAAAATGTATAAAAATGTTTTGAATGATGTAAGCAGGCGTTGATAAACATTTTAGATGCATGATTTTCAAACTAAAATGGGATTTTGAAAGGGATTTTCTAGAATTCCTTGTTTGGGAAATATGTTTATTCCACAAAGGAATTTTTTAAACCAATGATGGGTAGGGTTTTTAACTGGGAAGCTTTGATGGGGTCATTTCAAAATTCCGAGTGAATTGATTATTTAAAAAAAGATTCTTTTTTGATTTCTATGTGGTTCCTTTCTCGCGATGATTGTATTTGTGTCCATGATTCCTTCCTTTTGATAGAATATGTTATATTTTATTTTGAGGCAGTGCTTGAGTAAGTTTAAATATTTTATATTTTATACCCTTATAAAGGTCAAAAAATTTCTCTAGTTAAATTCCTTCCTAGAATCCAATTTGAGTGATGGTCATGGAACCTTACACGTGCATAGAAGTGAGTGGTTGGAAGGAATAAATTGAGGGGATCCTCAATTATCGTGGGACGCCTAATGATTTTTCAGTGAGATCTATTGGGATCTTTACCATGGGTTTAGAAGAGATATTGGGATATGTTTCACCTTCCTCTATAGAGAGAAGGTTCATTTGGAAAGCTTTTTCGGTGGAATTCATCCTACGATTATTCCTGAGGTCACACTGGTAGAGAATGTGATTGGGTTTTCTTGAGTTTTCTTCTGTTGTGCACATTGGGTCATCTTTAGATGTTTGATAAGAAGAGATTCCAAATGAGTTCTTTAGGTGTGACAATCCGGTGTATTTATTATATTTGGGACCTTTTACATGATGGTCATTTATCTATTATTAGACCTTGTTGGTGGTTCAATTTTTGGATGTCTAAATAAAATTCCTTATCTCTAGGGTATAGCATGTTAGGTTTTGGTTGTGGAATTACAACCCCACTTTCTCACCTTATGGGTGCTGTCATCATTAGCTGTGAGTACCATTTTGGAGCCACATCATTAGTTGATCCTTCCTTGATTTATTTTCATGCACGTTTAAATGTTTGAAATATTATTTGATCATTTTTTGAAATGTAATTGTCATTTTGTGAAATATTAAGAAACTATGGTGTGTTTGATACACTAGCTGAGTATGGTATACTATCTAGTGTTTGGTTTTGGAAATTAAGTTGAATCATATTAGGGTGATTCTAATTTTTCCCTAGATTATTTGCTATTGTAATGACCTGATGTGAAATCTCATGTTGTTCTTGTGAAGTTGTTTCCGACGCTTCCTGTCGGGGTGCATGAATACATCACACAGAGGACGCGCGACTTGTGGTCCCACATTCCTGCTTTCCAAAGGCGGGTGACATTTGCTCCTTATTCAGGGACGTCGGATCCTTGATCGAAACCGGGATTATGGGATGTCGGTTCATCCTTCCGTGGATTCCTCCTTGGAGCTCGTCACCTAGTCCGGGTCTCCATCATAGATTTAAGACGTGTTTGTGAAACTCTTCCCGATGCCATATCTTCATGGACACAGTTATTTACGCTACTTCCGTCGAGATTCTCCAAGGGCTCCGATTGGGGCAGCAACCTTCGATTAGCGGAGTGGTCACACTGAGGCATTGTTGGCTTGTCTTATCATTAGGGAATTGACATGTATGTCTTCTGTCCTTTATTTTAGGGCTTCTCAATGGCGCGGAATCCTGAGGCATCCCACATCGAACCCAGCGAATCGTATGACCTAGGAATATATCTAAGGTCTTACTCAGCTTACCATGTTTAACACAGGGTATTCCGCGAGTTTAACATCCAACAGAGACGGATCAAAATAATCAGTATAATGAGATTGGATCAAATAAAAGACCCACCCTAGAGGGAATGCTGATATTGGGGCCGACACGTGGGAGGCTTCCTAAATGACGTGGAGTGGAATGTAGTGGCATGATCCCACCGTAATGTGGAGGCCCTAGTAAGAATTAGGATGGGTGATGATGTGAAGGGAGGCTTGAACCACATGGAGGCTTCCTACGTATCCATGTGTCAGGGAATCAAAGTCCACGTAGTTCGGAATGGGATGGGGCTTACTACATAAGGCCACCCACAATGGTGTATGGATGGGGCATTCACTCTGAGGCAACCAACAATGATTTTTGAACCGACGTGAAGTGGTCAGAATGACCAGGTGGTGGGCATGAACCTCAGGGAGGCTTCCTATGTACCATGCCTTGACATGGATCAAAGTCCACGTAGTTCAGGTGGTGCTGGCGAACCGACGTGAGGGTGGACAGGGGGTCCGAATGGTAGTGGGCTAGAACCTCAATGAGGCATCCTACGTACCATGCCTTGACATAGATCAAAGTACTTGTATTTCACATGGGTGTGGGTTTTACACTCTGAGAAGTCCCATGGTGAAGGATTGAGGCTTACACTCAGAGGAGGCCCATGGTGATGGATTGGGGCTTACACTCTGAGGAGGCCCATGGTGATGGATTGAGAATTACACAATGAGGAGGCCAAAGGTGATGGATTGGGGCTTACACTATGAGGAGGCCAACGGTGATGGATTGGGGCTTACACTCTGAGGAGGCCCATGGTGATGGATTGGGGCTTACACTCTAAGGAGGCCCATAAGAGGATGTCATGGTCGATGCTTACTCTAAGCCCATGTGAGTCATGCTTGGTGTGAGAAACAAGAGGCAGTAGGGACCAGAGGATCACATTGTGAAAAGTGTGTCTGTGGGAAGTGCGATGGAGAATACACATGGGGGTGGCCCATAATGTTGCTGGGACTTACTCCAGTATAGAGGCTTGTAGGGTGACAAAGCGCATAGGGAGAGGAGTGGATAATGGAAGGCCCCTATGTCCATCTCCCCCCTTGGTCCTTGGCACCGGGTATGTACGGGGGTGCATGAGTGCTACCTCCCGCAAGAAATGCTAGGGGCTGATGCCAAGATGGTTACCCTTCCCCTGTGGACAAACGCTACCCCAACAAGGAGGATATCATCCCTTTTGAGGGGTGATCCCATCCCCTTGGAGACCAGTAGGCGTTTAGAATGCTAGAGCCGAGGAACCCCGCATAGGATGCGTGGGGGTCATGTAACTATTTAACATCGTGTGTTGATGATGAGGTGCGTGGCAGTTTAACGTCCACCAGATCATACGAATTGGGTTTACGCTACACCCCTAGGAATTACATGACTGGTACCCTTTGATCCTTTTGGGAGGGAAGGTACCAACAATGTCGTAATAAAGGGGGGGGGGGCGCAGATCAAACCATCGAGGGGTACATGTTAGTGTGGCTATGCGATTAAGCAATATCCCATAGCTTGCCTATGTGAAAAAGAATGAGGCAAAGCAACGCAATGGGAAAAACCGCCCAAGGGACCTTGAGGTTACTTCATACGAGTCTAGAGGGTCATACTAGAAAACAACGCATGGAGATATTCCCGGTGTGTGTTCCTGAGCCATCCAAAAGGGGCACGTCGCGCCCCTACGCAGGGAGGCACCTGGGGAGCACCACGGTGAGGGGTCCTGGGGGTTGCGTGCAAGTAAATGGTTGGAGCGCAAAACACCAGGATGACGCGTAATCGGGGAAGAGGGTTTGCACATGACTAGTAGGATCACACATAAGGGATATGAATTGCGGGCGAGTGGCAAAGGCCGCACCAAACGATAGTGATTGCGCGCAATTGGACTTTTTTTGCGCACAAATGATTGAATTGCGTGCAAGGGAGGAACCCTGAAGGGTTTGGAATTCTGTTAAAGCTAGTGGGATCGTGCACAAAGGCGGATCCCGGGGCGAGGTGGTGCAAAAATGATTAGTACCTGAAGGCCATGTTGTGTGTGTGGATGTCTAATTTCACGCATGAGAGACGGTTTGAATTCCTCAACCCCAAAGAAAAAGGTCTCTCCTATTTATAGGCATCCAACGGCATGGAATTTAGGGTGGAATAAAAAACATGCTTGCCAGAGACAGCAGGGCAGAATGTTAACCGTGTGGGTGCGGGCACGCAATTATTGCGCACCTATGCTGGGGACCCTTCTCGATTCCCAGACCCCTTCCGCACGGTACAATTTATTTCTCGTGCATTCCCCTTTTTTCTGCACAACACTTCTGGGCCCTCCGGATTGGGTCTCCGGGTCTGAATATAACTTCTCTTTGTCACATAGAAATTTCCTTCGGTAATTATAGACATTTCGATCTCTACAAATGACCCCCCTTTGAATTGGATCGGCGAGGGGTCTCAATGATCGAATTCCGAGGGAAACGCCGAAATGTCGAAGGGTTGGGCTTCGTTGGCCCCATGTGCTATAAAGATGTAGTGGAGTGAAAAACGTTGGCTGGTAAGGAATTATATTTCGGTAGGGCACGAAACCGCGACTTTACCTTTAAAAGGGTCCATGGGTCCCATGATCCATACACAACATTCTCACATGACAGACTCAGAGCTCTCATGCACAAAATTTCCTCTGCACCTGTGTGGAAAACCCACTTTGGAAGCACATAATTGCTCCGTGTTTTGGCTGTATTTACGTGCCAACCTGTGATTTTCCGCACCGATTTCTCCAATTTCACGCCCAGCTTCCGATGTTCGGGCAATACATCTAGATTCCGCGCAACACATCCAGATTCTGCACGACACTCTCAAATCACTTGGCTATAAGATGATGGTCACAAACCAAGTAGATGAGGGAGAAGCCACTGCTCGCAGAGCTGAAATTGCGGTGAATGAGGAGGTTATGGTGCCATGGTGTTTGTCTCCAATATCCATTCCCTATTCAATCTACTAACCCCCGACCAAAAGGAGTACCCTTTGTCCAAAATCCTTCTGCTATAGAACTTCAGAATTTTGGAGGAGGTTCTGCTGCCGGACATCGAGGTTGATACATTGTGGTCATGGGTGAACTATGAGGATGACCTTCCCCAATAAAATATTACCAACAATGTTAATCCTACCAGAGAGGCCTGGCATAGGGATGTATATGTCATGATCCTGAGGACTAGGACCACTTCTGGGGTGATCCTGTTGTGGAGAGTCCCCTGACCCTCTTCGCAAGCACACTCCGTCAGAGCATCACGAATGATACTAAGGGCTGTCTGCAATATTGGGATTTGGGTTCCGGAGGAAACTTCACCAGTTTGTGAGCCTGAGCGTACTAGGTTTTCCATACGTGAAACCAATTTATGGTCGAGCTGTGGCACATTGGTCTATTCGAGGCGGTGTGGACGTCGCAGTTCCACTTCCACCACCAGCCTGAGCTCAGGCCGGAGCTGTTCACCCGGTGGTCCCCTGACACCAACACATTCCATCTTCACCATGGGGATGTTGGCATTAGCCTCTGGGATGTCCACTGCATCAGAGGTATCCCACTAGATGGCTATCAAATATGACAAGTTCCTTACCCCAATGAACACATGGGAGGACAAGTCACGGACCCCCATGCTGGTGTGGCATCTACTGGAGATGGCCAAAGAGAGGCTGGAGGTCAAGGACATCCTGAAGGACATCGCCTACAAGGACTGGTTCAGCCGGTTACTGGAGAAGGATCCAGTAGTCAAGATGTCAGGACGAGGAAGACAGTGTCCAACCTCGGCTCAGAGGAGTAAGAATGGATCATACTAGAGGATCCTGGAGGTTGTCCAATAAAAATCATGGGTCTACAACATTAATGAGGTCCGAAACCTGAATGTTCGATATGTAGGGTTGCTCACCACCTTCTTGAGTTCATGGCTCCTGCCGGTGCGGGACATAAGGATGGGTGTCCAACCAACAACCCTGGTGATGGTGGGCACCATGGCAGCCAACAAAAGGTTTAATCTAGGGGTCCTCGTGATGGCTAGGATTTACACCATTTTGGGACACATCACAAGAGGGGGGTCACCTCATAGGGTGTGTGGCCCCTTCCTGATATTCCATGGTTGGGTGGTGGCTCATCTTGTTGGGTATACTTTCCCAAATGACATTCATCCTCTGGGAAACGGCCAACGACCATCTCTGCTGAACATTATCGGGGTCGCGCCGACGACGCTCAACGAGGAGGGTATAAGGATAAAAATTGGTAACCATGAAAACTTCAGCATTATCCCATTCCCCACCCCGACTGACCAAATGGTAGACAACTATAATGTCTCGCTGGTGAAGCCGGAAAACCTCCAAAGCATCCGAGGCGGTGTGCTTGTGGATCAGATTGTTGGGAAGATCATCTGCGAGCCTTATGTGGCATCTCAATTCGCCAGGCAGTTCGGGTGCCTCTAGCGAATGTCGAAGAGGGTATTCACGGATGTCTGGGAGGAGAGGAATCCATGGATCCTTCACCAGATGTGGTTAATGTTCACAAATTATGGCTCTGGGGACATCATTACCCTTCCTCCCACCGTGGCTGACGTTGGCCTATCAACTGAGTATGTCGAACACTGGGCCATCGCATACCCCGAGGGGATTTTGCACAAATGAGTTCGGAAACTCGAGACTACAAACGTGGAACTTGGGTGATGTGAGAGAAGAAAAGGTGCCGCTAGAAGGGGGACTAGGGGAGCTCCAGGAAACGGGGCCCGTGCGTGATGGAACCTCAGTAGCGGGGACATCACATGGTGTTTCTGCGACCTCGTTTCTCGGAGGAGGGTCACACGGGGCGGCCAGAGAACAGCCCGGGAAGCAGATAAGATACATGCTCCAACCTTCCTACGATGCAACCATCCCAGCATTTTCATCACTTGGCTGAACCTATGGAAGTTGATGAGCACTGAAGACCTCTCGCAGAAGATAGTGTAGGATGTTATCCAACTGCTAGAATTCGGGCTCATTCGGGTTACCGACCGGGTGAAATTTCATTGACGATATTCTTAAATAATGGCCATAGACATGTACATGCACCAACGGGGTCGGTGCATGGAGCCATCACTCTTAGTGAAAGTGATGCTTGGTCAGGGGTATGATCGTGAACAGATACCGTCGAAGGATGATTACGGTGGTGATGAGTCGGAGGGAGAGGAGGAGACAAAAGAAAATGAAGTATCTCGGGGAGGGTCCTGCCATGGAGCCTATAGGAGAGTGGTGATATCATCGGCTCCAGCATAGGCATAACCGAGATGCTTGAGGTCAGTCTCTATCCTTATTTATCCTCATTCTTTATCCATTCTCTTGTTCAATTTATAATCCATTTATTTATCTCACTCAAGAGAATATAGGCACTGATCTGGAATCCCCAATAGAAGAGGGAGAAGAGGCGCCTGTGGGACATGGTAGGGCTCCGGCGCCCATTATGGAACTGACAAGCGCTGAGGGGTCTCCTGTCACGATTTCTCCTATAGCGTCCAGAACACTGGAGGCTGATGCCCGGGGTTAATGTAAGTCCCTTTTATTGCTACGGGTACTTACTGTTGGAGTAAAATACTAATTAGGATACTCCCTGTACAGTGATCTCAGCTTTGGAGGCTCATCGAGCTACCGAGCTTGGGCCGTCTGTGAGTGAATTAGTGGCGGATGTACCGCCTCCTCCAGAACATACTTCCCAAACTGAGTCAGCCCTGACAATTGGTGAGTAGGGGGCAGTAGAAATTAGTGGTACTGATATTGGTGCAAGGATGGAAGCTGAATAAAGCTCCGCCGCTATCAGGGAGAGAGAGGAAGGTGGCCCAGACTTTGATGATCTTATTCCTCAGGAAGGCATCACTGAGGCAGATCCTGCTACAGACCTGCTGACTGTCTTCCCTGTATACCGGCCCACTGATCCAGAAGAAATAGATGATTCAGATTTGGAAGTGGTCGAGGAGAGCCGTATGACACGTTTCAAAGTGTGGAAGTGAATCCAAGATTTTCTCAGGTAGCCTCAGATGGATAGGCTGAGGCAGATGGGATCACCCCAGACCTGGATGTGTTTCTTGTGTGCTGGAGGGGCTAACGCTCAACGTCTTCATCTGATGGTCCGTGATTACATGGCCAAGAAGATACGTGAGAGAAGTCGGTGCACCGGCGTTGCCTAGTGTCTGGAAGAATCAGTGAGCACCCGAGCATTTTTGAGGACGGAGCTGGATATCTGACACCTCGAAGAGCAGGAGAAAGAGAAAGAGGCCATCATGGCAACATGCTCTGAGCTCGTGGAGAAACTGACGGCCCATCTGGCTGATGACAAAGAACAACTTATGGAGGTGACTCACCAGATGACCGTGCTTCAATCTGAACATGAACAGGCACAATCTAGGATTTTTGAACTGCGCTCTGTGGCTGCTGATGTAGAGAGAGTCTTCAGGGAGCGAGAAGCAGTTCTGGAGGCCACCTGCCAAAGGGTAGTGGCGTTGGAGCGATCTCTCTAAGAATCTGACCCTTAAGGGACCTGTTTTGGCTAGCTCATGTGCTTTTTTCTTTTACTGGTCATCCTTTCGAACCAATGTATGGATGAATCTATTTATCTGTACATTTGGTTTAATATGTTCAACCATAATCCATAAATAAATAACAATTCATCCCTAATATCATGTCGGTCTTACACTATGTGAGAAATAATGGATGCTCGTATTATCATTTCATTCAACTGTGGGGGGAGTCAACCAAGCATCGGGTAATCGAAATCAAGCCCAGATTTCCGAGGAGAAGAGGGAGGCCCAGTCGAAGTGGGGGGACCTCAAACTGATCGATGTATCCTCTTCTGAATGAGCTCTAACGCACGAGCAGGGCAATGCTAGGGGAATTGAAATCTGTCCGAAAAGAGGGGGATGGAAGATTAGAATCACATTACCCCAAATTCGGAACACAATGACGGTGGCGTGGCAATGATGAATAACTGCTGACCATGTTCAAAACACAGCACCCATGTTGCGTTATCCTGAAATGGGGATGACAAATGAGGGTTGACAGCTGACCATGTTCGCAACACGGGTCCTAACCCAAATATTGTCCATCAATCTTTTGGAATGTTGGCCCAGGACAGCAGTCGTACTATAGGTTGAGCATCCATACCGTTAGGGGGTACCATCAAATGCGATCAGATTTCCAGAACGTTGGCCGAGGACGGAAGGCGGAACATAGGTCGAGCATCCGTACTGTTATGGGTCCCTTCACACATGAAAGAGGATGAGGATCTGAATAAAAAAGGGGCACACAAACCATGAAAGAGAATTGGTGGTTTTTCCAAATAGAATCCAACACTCCCAAAATTATGCCTTCACTTTGGAAACACATTGAGAGGGTGCACTAACCTTATCATAGATCATGCCTTCTTGATCAGACCTCACATTTGAGGGAACCATTGCTTCCCACATCATGTTGGAGGCATCCTGAATTTTTTCAGGGCAAATACTGCACTTACGCAACTCACGGGAGTGTCAGGTGAGGAAAGGATGGGAATTTATACTCCCTGGGCTGGACCCGAGACAAAATGTTCGGGCGTTCCAACGTATCCCATATGGATGGGAATCAAGCCATTCATAGTTCTAGAAAAAATCGTAGTTTATGGTCTTATAACTCAGACCAGGGTCCTGGAAGGAAGGTGGGAAGCACAAGACACGGTGATTATGACACCCGGCATGAATGTGGACATGAGCCCGGTTCACATGTGTTCCTTGAGGAGGTAGCACAACATGGTACCAGTGCAAGAAATGAAAGTGGCGTGCAGGTCTATCCCTCACACCAAAAGAAGTTGCATTTTATGTTTATTGGTTGTCATTTAAGGTGAATTGTTTTTTTATGAAGCGAGAGGCCTAGGATAAAAATTCTTAGCATCGCCATAAGAATCAAGCCATACACAAGCGTCAAAAAATGGTATGGTAAATGACCAACAACCGACGTGAGATCCCCCATAGTGTGGTGAGGTCTACACAATGCGGTGCCATTTTTCGTCATGCGGCCAGGATGATACTATCAGTTTAGGGTCATATGATTGGACCAGACAGTACAGTTTAAATTCACATGTCTTCGACGTAATGGAGTGCACATGACGTGATAAAGAAAACTCAGCATAAATGAGGACGAGGTTCATAACATCATGGTGCACAAGTCTTGGAAAGGAGCCTCAGGCCAAAAGGCTAGTGAGAGCTAGAGAATAAGGGGAAGGAAGAGCTACCTCCCAGGTGGACTGGACCCGGAAGCATGATGTCTAGGTGATTCCACCTATCCCAAGGGGATGATAAGGAATCCATACATAATCCTTTAAAGAATATCTTAGTTTATGGTCTTATATCTCAGACTTCAGGAGCCCTGAAAAACGCTATATTGTAGCTTTTCCCCCATGAAGTGCGAAGGTGCACTAAGAGATAGTGCCAGGAGTGATTAAATTCTACCAGGACATGATGGAGTGGGATATAATGTGAATCATGCAACCATCATTCAAGGCCTGAAAGAGCTGGCATGATGACAGAGGATTACTGCTAACCATGTTTGCAACACAGCATCCTGTCGCGTTAGCTTGAAATGTGGACGAACAAGTGAGCGTCGACCGCAGACCATGTTCAGATTACGGGACTTGTATCAGTATGTTGTCTGAAACCCTCAGGGGCGTTGGTCCATAATGGTAGTATAGCCCTTAGGCATGGTATCCATTCCATTTTGGGGGTCCCTTTAGGTGTGAAAAATAATTGAGTCCAAATGATGGGGAACATGAATCCTGAAAATGGATGGAAAATCGTCCATGTTGAACTCGACAATCTAGGTCCTAGAGTAGAGTAACCTTGAACAAATCGACGAATCACTGTAAAGAGTCGAAGGTCTCGACCTGAAAGGTGCTGGAGAAAAATTTTAAGCATTCTTTTAGTACTATGTATCACATGAGTATGGGAAGAAAACCACACATAGTTCTTAAAGATGCAGTTTTATGTCATGCAGGACAAGAATGAAGTTTATGGTCATGCTGCACTGGCATATTAAGGTCGTGTTGGACTGGTGTCCAATTTAAGGTCATGGAGGAACTGAATCCCATTTAAGGTCATGGTGGACCTTTGGGAAGTTTTAGTGTCATGCGGGACCATCCAGATTATGGTCATGGTGGACCATAGTGTTCGGGAGAAATAATATTTGAGGAACCTGACATTGGTGGGTGGAGTTATACGCTCACAATCTATGGTCACCAGTGAGTATCCTCAATTGGGATAAACCTTATGGATAATGAATGGTCCCTCCCATTTGGGCTCCAAAATGGGAGGATTCCTACCAGGGATCGTTGGTGCCCTGAGGGCCAATAGTAAATCGCCTTGCAGGAAAGAGCAGAGGAGAACCTTCTTGTTGAAGGCTCGAGCAATCCCACTCTGATTCCTTTCTAGGTTGTGTAGGGCATGAAGCCTATTCTCGTCCAGCGCATCGAGCTCAGCTAGATGGATTTTAGAAAATCTATCCAGTGCTTTTTGGTCATAGACCATTACGCGAAATGAGGGCAACTGAATCTTGATGAGTCGGACGGCCTCAGTTCCGTACACCAGGGAATATGGGGTCACCTAGGTGGAATTACGAGTCGTCATCCGATAAGCCTAGAGGGTGTTAGGGATCTTATCCGTCCAACTCGTCATGTTCTGAACAACTCTCTTTTTCAGAATTTTAGAGAGTGTTTTGTTAAACACCTCGATCTATCCATTTTCTTATGCATGATAGCGGGAGGTGTGGTTAGAGTGAATGTTGTACCTGGTGTATAATTTCTTTAGCTCGACTGCTCAGAAGTTGGTGCCGTTATTAGTGAGGATAGCGTGAGGTACTCCAAATTGATAGATGATATTGGAACCCAGGAAGTTAGTGATAGAACATGATTTGACTTCCTTGAGTGGAATTGCCTCTGAACACTTGGATAAGAAATCCGTAGTGGTTAGAATGAACTGGAATTGGCGAGCCATTGACAGTGGGTAAGGTCCTACAACGTCCAACCCCCATACTACAAAGGGCGAAGAATACATGGTAGTGTGGAGTGGGTCTGGTGGCTGATGAACAAAATTAGCATGAACATGTCATGCATGGCACCTCTTGGTGAACTCAATGAAGTCAGGGATCAAAGAGGGCCAAAAATACCCTAACCTCTGAATCTTTTGAGACAACTGCGACCCAGCCTGGTGAGCACCGCAGAAACTGGCATGGACCTCTATCATGACTTGTGGGATCTCAACTCCCTGAACACAATAGAGGAAAATACCATCAAAACCACGTTTATAGAGAATCTGCAAGAGGACAGGACTACTCTAAAGAGTAAACTATAATGTGCGACATCATATTTGCTTGCGCTCTTCCCGGTATGATGGAATATTACCATGTTGAAGGTTTTCAATGAATGGTGTCCTCCATTTAGGAATCATCTCGATCACAACACCCAGGGGACCCAAGGGTTCCGACATAGAGGCTCTTGTGTTGAGATGGATTACCCTCAGGCCATCTTCATCATCTGGGTTAACAAAAGATATGACTATCTAGTGGGCCACATGGATAATTAACTCATCCTATTCGAGCTCTTCCATTGATGCATCCAAAATGGACAAAGAATTTACCCGACCACTCTACGACCGAGGAACATATGTATCCTCCGGCAGGGAAGGGAGATGAGCCATTCGCCAGAGAGTATGCTCTAACAATGGCGCGAGCTCTAGTTTAATGACAACATAGTCACTATTGACCTACTTGATGACCAACTCGGAGTCCCCTTCCACATGCAGATGGGGACCGTTGACCTCTAGGGCCATATCGAGGCCTATAATGAGGACATGATACTCTGCTACATTGTTGGTGCAACCTTATGACATCAGAAAAGAATATGGCAGGATGACATGGGCTAGAGTAATAAATATGACACCTAGACCTACTCTGTTGAGCATATGGTCATTGAGTCTCCTCCTGGTGGGGCTCTGGGAGGCACCATCAAAGTACATTTTCCATCATGGGATGGCATGATCGACGGAGGGGAATTCTTCATCTGTAAAGTCCTAGTCCATGGATTGATCTGTGAAGGTTGGATGGGCAGCTTGAAAGTATGCCAATGCCTTTCCTTTGATAGCCATGTGAGGAACAAACCTGTTGTCAAAATGCAGGGGAATTACTGCCCACCGCGCCAGTCATCCAGTCAGCATAGTTCAATTCAGGATGTAATTCAACGGGTCTACCCAAGAGACCATATGTACCTAGTGGTGTTGCATGTAGTGCCACAATTTTTTTACGGAAAATACGATCGCCAGATAGCTCTTCTCGATGGGGGAATATCTGATTTCCTTTTCGAGGAGCATGTGGCTGAGGTAGTAGAGGTTGTTCTCTATTCCCTCATTGTTCTTATGGGTGAAAAGTGCACCAATGGACTATTCCAGGATGGTCATGTAACGGACTAGTGGCTTCCCGGAGATAGGTGGCATCAAAACCGGAGGTTGGAGCAAATACTACATGTTTTTTCTCAAAGGCGGCCTAGCACTTCTCATCCCATTCATAGGTGGTTCCTTTATTCATGAGCCAGGAAAAGGTCTTACACTTGCCAGCCAAAATCTCAATGAATCAGCGTGTGTACGCTATGTGGCCTTGGAAACCTCGAAGCACCCGAATATTGCTTGGGGGAGACATCTGGCTAATGGCCTTGATCTTTTTCAGGTCAATCGGAATGCCTCAGTACCTGACGAAAAATCCAAAGAACTTGTCGGAGGTCACCCCGAAAGCACAATTCAACGGGATCATCTTCAGGTGGTGTGAACGGAGGAAACTGAACACTTTATCAAGGTAAATGAGATGGTCCTAGTGCCGGCATGATTTGACCACCAAATCATCCATGTAGCATTCCACCATTGTTCCCAAAATCGGTTTGAATATGTGATGCATGGCATGCTGATATGTGGTACCCGCATTCTTCTGGACGAAGGGCATAACCCGATAACAAAATGTACCTTGGGGTGCGCTGAAAGCTGTGGATTCTTCATCCTCGGGGGCCAACTGGATCTAGTTCTACCCGAAGTACCCATCCATGAATGAGAGGGCTTGGAACCTAACCGTGGCATCAATCAACAAATATTTCACTGGGAGGGGATAACCATCCTTTGGACAGTGATGATTGAGGTCACTAAAGTCAATACAGACCCTGATTTATCCATTCTTTCTCCTGACTGGCATAATGTTGGCTAGCCACATGGGGTACTAGACTTCCTTAAAAAAGATGGATTTGATGAGCTTATCAACTTCGGCCTTGACCATGTCACCATGAGAAGGGTGCATCTTTTAAGGAGGCCGCTTCAATCTTCAATGACTTGCTGGAAGACCGAGATGGTGAACGGATACCGGAGGATCCAATCCTGGAATCTCATCATAACACTAGGAAAACACGTCATAGTGTTGTATAAGGAAGTCTATGTAGTGCTATTTCTCCCTGGGGGAAAAGCGGCATTGACCAATGTGAGTCTCGGGTCCTCCTCGCTACCGAGGTTCACCTGTACCAACTCGTCGACCATGGTAGAGATGAATTCATCAAAGACGGGGGGAGCATCCTCTAGGTCCTCTTCTCCACATATGTTGGGATCTTCCGCGAGGGAAGTGTATTATGTGCCATTAGACTCTTATGGGAGGCTGGTGCCAGCTTGAGTGGTCGTGGTCAGCACATCAGGAGATTTATGCGCTGCTGAGAACATGGCGATGAAGTCAGTCGATCTAATCCCATCAGGTCTTCGGCAATAGGGGCCACACATGATACTATCAAAGTAGTAGTGGAATGTAGGACATAGCCGAATTATTCCATCCTGGAGAAACCATTAGGTATGATGGACCGAGGTTTCCATGAGATGGATGTCTTGATACCAGAAGGGAGTAGGGGGCTCCGGGACCACTGAGGCCTGATTTTTATAAGAATAAAAAGTGATATATTGACATCGCATGGATTTAGGATCACAGTTCCATTTTTTCCTGGAAATGTCAAAACAATGCCCAATACCGGGGGTCGTGGCCTCCAACCGATGGATTAGGAAGATGTAAGCATCATTCAGATCTACCCATCGGTTATAGCGGTGACAGGCTCAACTCCACTTTCCTGGACCTGTTTATCCTTTCCCTTGTAATAGTCAGCATCCAAGTAGTGGTATTCACAAGAGGAGAATGGAGATGCATCACCTTGTAGTAAGCCCACTCGACCATTAAGGGAGTGCTTAAGGCATTGGTGATATGAGGAGGGGACCTCAACATGTAGTTGGAGCCATTGCCTACCCATCAATGCATTGTACGCGGTGTCCTGGGAGACAACAATGAACTAGATGCTCGAAATTAGACTGTCGAGCTAAGTCTTCAAGAGGATCTTTCCAAATGGAGTATTCTCTTTCCTTTCATATCCCTGGATTCTTAAATCAGAGGGAGTAAAGTCATCCTCAGATAACCCTAGTTTCCGTAGTGTCCATGTCAGGATAAGGTTGATCCCAGAGCCAGTAAAAACGAGACAGCGGCGGACTTCCACACCATTGAACTGGATGGTGATATATAGTGGGAGAAAATACCCCCATACGGGGGAGCCCTCATCCTCCCCAGAGAAAAAAAATGAGGCATGAAATTCGGCATCCTCAAACACTTCAGTGTGAAAAGCCTCCACGGCGGCAACCTCTATCTTAAACTAGAGGGGGTTTCATAAAGCATTGGCGAGTGCCTCACGCATATCTGGTGATAGATGAAGGGATTAAATAATGTAAGGCCTTATCTTGGTACTAGAATGGTTCTTATGAAGATCTTACTTCCATTCTAGGTGTGAACCTCTGCTTGTAGAAAGTCACTCTATGATCAGAGACATGGCGGGCCCTGCCGGTAGGACCGGAGGCTGACTGGTACTAGGAATATCTCGATGTTCACTAGTCGAAGCCCATAGAGTGGCTATTGGATGAGGACCAAAAGGCTGGGGTCGGCTGGTGGTAGGGTGAAGCTGGTCACGGCACAACTGATGTTATTCCACCTAATCCAGTAACCGAAACAGTGGGAGAGTTGGACCTGTCGACACTGGATGAAGAGGTCGTGAGTGCTGAGCTTTGCACTGGGCCTGCTGTCTGGTCTCATCGGCATGCATGACCGGGCTGGAGGGGCCAACATTCATGCCCCGAAGATCCGTGTAAACACATGTCCGATGACATTGGCAATGACTGCGGACATTCGGAAGGTCCACCTGGCGTTCCCCATCGTGGGGAGTCAAATAGGGATTTACCAACTCTACAGTGTTAATAGAAGTGTACCCCGGACTGTCACTTGAGGATTCATCCATTACCGGGCAGAGTCTTGGAGGGATCCCCATTTCTAGGTGCATAAAGTCTCCAAGAGTGCAAGACGACAATGGCATTGGCAGGGCACATTGTTTCTTATTGCACTGCCGCTTCTTTCTCTTTTAGGAAGATGTTGGTTGAGACAATGATGCCAAAGTAGTAACTGCAACTTCTAAGAGATCTGGCTGATTAAAGCATGCACAGATGATGATGTGGGTGTGGGAGACCACCTTTCAGGCCATCCAGTCATTATAATCACTGGACCAACGGTCAGAAACCTGCTGCCATTCACCTGTCATCGCTACTACCATCCGACTTCACAAAGACACCTTCCACTTGTGTCGGGGATGGGTCCAACCTGGCTATATTGTTTTCAATCTGGTCATTGATCCATTCCTTGAACACATAGCATCACATGATGGTGTTCCCCAGAATATAGTGATAAGTTCAGTAGTTGGGTTGATCAGTGAGATCCGCCTCTTCTGGCTTCTAGCCCTCAGGAAACTGCACGATTCTATGCTTCAAGGAAATGCAGATGTAACCTAAGACCTAATCCTCATCAAATGAGTAGGTCCGATTCCATTTTTCTGGAAGGGGGGTCTATGAGGATGACCCTGATGGGGGTCCATAGTAGTATGCCGAGGAGGTGGAACATGATTATCTCTCTTAGGTGGTGGCAGCGCGTTACACGGAGGCGCTTGCCGATATTGGGGAAATCACTACTGGGCTAGAAGTTGCTCATGTAGGGGTGGACCCCTAGGGAGCTATGGAGCTCACTCCCCTTGTAGTAATTCTAACTGCCTGAGGGACTCTATCTGAGGCACAACAACAGGCTCGGCTTTGGCATCTCTCCTTGCTGGGATTAAAGGAGGCAGTTGGCGTGCCTGACTGGCATGTTGCAGGGCTTCTTCATGTTTCTGGGCCTTTTTTTGAGAAGTCCATGAAACCTCTAGGGAAATTTTGAGTGATCATAGAAAGAGCCCGCTCTGCCTTGATGTTCCCTAAGCACATTTCTGGAAAATTCTCTTGAGTTAGTGGCACGTCAAGGGATTTTGTGGGCCCCTTCCACCGGGCGATGAAGTCTGTGACTCGCTCATTGGGCATTTTCTTGCACCTGAAGAGGACTGCGATATTTGTCTTCAGGGTTTTAGAATTGAACTGGTAGAAAAATTTCCTACAAAGGTCCTCCCAGCTAGTCACGAATCTGATAGGGAGCTGGCTGTACCAGACGAACGATGGCCCCTCCAAGGTTTGAACAAAGCAACGATGCTTAGCGGACTCCTGCTACGCTGGAGTCTATAACATAGGCCCACACCATGAGTTGATGTGGGCTCGGGGTTGTGGTGGGTCTCCTGTCCCATTAAAGGCTGAGAAAGTGGGGTTACCAAATCCTAGAGGTGCTGGTATATCATCATCACATTAGGGGTATGACTTGTCGTCTGGTGGGATCGCCACCTACCGAGTTTCCAAAGCCTCAAAGCGGGAGATGAGTGCTGCCATCAGTTCTCCAGGATGTGGGTTCCTATACTGATGGGGATCCCTAACCACAAGCGCATTTCTGTAATCTTCAGTTCGATAGACATGCTCAATGGATCATAGAGTGGCTGGTGGGGTGACCCCTGGGGCAGTGAGAGGAACCCAAGCGGGGTCTCTTTGGTGGTCACGACGCTTAGGAGGGTTTGGAGAAACATATCATGCCCTCCTTCCATGAGCATCGGCATGTCCTGTGTCAATGAACACGGCTTGATCGAGGTTTCCTGAGAGAATCTCGCTAAGGGGTAGTTGATCCTACCCCTGATGCCCCATCCTAGGATCATCGTAGTCAGGTCGCCACTCTGCAATGCATTCAGCCAGAAGCTCATAGACCAACCTCTTCTACTCAGCAAGCTGTTGGCGCAGCATGGCCTTCTCGGGATCTTCTTCTGCCTTCTGCACTAAAGCAGATGGGTTAGAGAGCATAAGATCCCTAACGTTCTCTTTACCCTTGTCGATATTCTGGATTAGTATTACTGCCTCAGTGTGTGTGGGGAGACCTATGCGGTTTCTCTGTTGACGATTAACCTTCCCTGATGTGTCCAGTAGTTACTTTTCATCAAGGGGTAAGTCCCCATCAAGATGTTTCAAACCGTTCCCCTCTCCCGAAATACCGACCATGTTGACCGCCGCTACCCTCGGGGGCCTTTCCTAAGAGCCTCCTAGTGAGTTAGGCTGCCGACGAATCACACTGAAGAGAAGGGCAACGTAGTGCCTATAGCCACGTACGTGCACGTAGGGGTGGCCTCCTTGACAACTTTTCAGAGTACTAGAAAACTCTGAATGAGTTGTTGTTGGAGGGCTCTATGGTGGCCAATTGAGTCGGGGTGCTGGATTGTGTGGAGCGTGGCCAAGTCGACCAGTCGAAATTGTTTCCCGATATCATCGAGGTGTGCTTGGCTCTCGGGATAAGTAACTTGCTGGTGGCGAAGACAGAATTGAGTCACACGGTGGGTCTGGTGGAAACATTTATACTCTCCTGGGGTGAGCGATTCTGGTGTATCAAAATCTGACCCTATGACTGGCCAAATCTCCTTAGAGATGTGGCCTAGTGCGAGGATGGTCCAAAAGCTCCATGACTCAGGTTTAGGATCCGACCCTTGATGGACCCGCTCATCAACTGGGAGTTCCTGGGTATCTAGTAGTGGCACCGAGGCAAACCACTAGGCCGGTGGGCTGGCCAGAGGAGAATACGGCGAGCAGGCCGATTGGCTGTCGAATCCTAGGTCATCCTCTAAGGGTTGTACAAACCTGGCTGCCATGTCACGATAGGATAGACCAGCAAACGAGCCTCTTTTAATAGTTTTGGTGCATTCCAGGGGTGTGCTATGTCGCGGTTGTTCCACCATCGACCCCCAAAAAAGCTCTATGCAGTCTCTGGCTGAGGTGGAAGGTGTTCCGGAGAGGCCGACGGTGATTGCAATATCAATCCCTGAGGGTATGATAAGTTCCCATCCTCATGGATATACCATCGGAGGGAGGCGAGGATCATGTGGGCCTCACATTCAGGGAGTATGAGGCTGACGCGCCGCGTCCCTATCCCAACCCTTCACTTAGAGGAGTGAGGAGAGGGATCCATTGCCGAATGGAACTTCGCCTCGGAGTCTGAGAAATGGACCGGTCTGATTTATGTCTGGCCTTCCCTAGCATTTCTCTTATAGCGACAACTTCCCTCCTTCCTACCCCTGGGTGGCTCTTCAAGGCAGGTATGACTTCTATCACGGAGTCCTCTGGCCGCACTGGTATTGGGGTGGAGAGGATTTAAGGCCGGGGTGAAGGGAGCATCGAGGAAAATGTCGAAAAGGACACGAGGAGGACCTCCATGTAGTTGAGTGACTAGATATACAATGGATCTATACTCGCTGCCTGCAGAAGGGGAAGTGACCCCATACCCAGTGTAGTGAGCAATGGAGAGAGCCCCACCAGGAGGGTTGCTGTCATGGGGAAGCCCCTTACCTGCGACGTTGGTGGCGCCAAGCAGGCCTCTGGGCTGAGTTTGGAAGCCAGGAGGGCCCACACCTTTCAGAGCGGTGTCATAGAGTAGGACTTCACACTAAATGTCACTTCCATGAATTGGTCCACAATGGCCATTGTTTGTGCCGGGGACCTGGAGAGTCGACCAAAGCTACCCGTGGGGCGTTTGGGGCCTCGATCCGTATCTTCCATATAACTGCCCCTTCTCAACATGTGTGGGTATTTGATGATAGGAGTCAGTGGTGGCTTAGGCCACAGTGGTCACTGACGGTGATGCCCTGGGAAGAGAATCCTCTTCCGCTCATTCCCAACGCTGGTGTCGGGTCAGATGGGTTAGACTCGGTGGTGCAAGCATAAGGATTTCCTACTCCTCGGGTCAGGGAGTCGGGCGGCGGTGACGACGCGGCCTGGCGTGGGCCGTTTCCATGAAACCTTGAATCAAGTCTACGATTGAGTCAACCCACACATCCCCTACCTAGTCAGCATAGGGGAGGGAGGTTTCAAGGAATTCCGGGGATAAGCTCCCAAAACAGTTGAATGTCGGGGTGGGGAGCAGTGGCTCCCTGCGTGGCCCTTAGGGGTGGCGTTGGCTGTGAGGCGCAGTTTCCTTGAGGTCCAAATGGGCCATGTCCCTGGTGGGGATGACCCCCACCTACTCGTACCTACACACAAGGTCATTCATCACCCATCGTTGAATAATATCTGATGGGGAGAGGGGGCGTGAGCGACCAACAGTTGTGGCGGTAGGAGAATCTGTTGAAGAGGTGAAACCACATGAGTTGGCCATGTCGGTATTTCCCCTGCCCCTGTGCCGGTTGGCAGGTGGCGATCGAGCTCCAAATGTAGGGATATGATTCCTAAAAAAGGGAGATAAACCCATTTACACTGATAAGAGGAGAAATAGACAACCATTAGCCCAATGCCATTCCATCTTTCGTGGTCGGTAAGGGGGATCCTCGCAGACAATGTTGCAGAACAGAGTGCTCAACATCCAGAATGCCCCAACCCCTGGCGGGCATCACGTCCTAGTGCTGGATGCCCAGACCTGGTGACATGCTAATCTTTCGACACCCCAAATTATACCAGTCTCCGTATTGAAGAGAAGAGTTTCTGGTCCGGCTCACGATTTTCGGTTTTTGATGCTTTCCGCTAGGGTACACGCATCCGTCACGCAGAGGACGCACGACTTTTGGCCCTGCATTCCCTCTTTCCAAAGTCGGATGACATTTTCTCTTAATTCATGGACGTCTGCTCCTTGATCAAAATTGGGATGATGGGATGTTGGTTCTTCCTTTCTTGGATTCCTCCTCGGACCTCTTCACCTAGTCTGGGTCTCCCTCATAGATTTAAGACATGTTCGTGAAACTCTTCCTGGTGCCATATCTTCATGGACAATAGTTAATTATGCTACTTCCGTCGAGATGCTCCAAGGCTTCTGGTCGGGGCAGCAACCTTTGGTTAGGGTGTTGGTCACGCTGAGGCATAGTTGGTGTGTCTTGACGCTGGGTAATTAGCATGTCTATCTTCTATCCTTTATTATAGGGCTTCTCAAGGGCACGGAAGCCTGAGGCATCCCACATAGAACGCGGGGAATAGTATTACATGGACATATATCTGAGGTTTTCTCAGCTTCCCATGTTTAACATAGGGTATGTCTTGAGTTTAACATCTAGCGGAGACAGATGAGACTGATCTGAACACTGAGAGTGGATCAGATAAAAGAACCCCCTAGAGGGAATGCCGATATTGGGGCCGACACGTGGGTGGATTCCCGAATGACATGGAGTGTAATGTGGTGGCATGATCCCACTGAGATGTGGAGGCCTGAGAAAAAATCAGGATGGGTGATGATGTGAAGGGGGGCTTGAACCTCGTGGAGGATTCCTACGTATCCCCGTGGCAGGGAATCAAAGTCCACGTAGTTCGGGATGGAATGGGTCTTACACCTTTAGGCAGCCCACAATGGTGGATGGATGTGGCTTACACTCTGAGGCATCCCACAATTATTAGTGAACTGACTTGAAGAGGTCCGAATGCCCAGGTGGTGGGCTTAATCCTCTGTGAGGCTTTTTACGTACCATGCCTTGACATGGATCAAAGTCCACATAGATCGGGTGGTGTTGGAGAACCGATGTGAGGGGGGGTCGGGGGTCCGATGGGTAGTAGGCTTGATCCTCATAGAGGCTTCCTACGTACCATGCCATGACATGGATCAATGTACTCATAGTTTGCATGGGCATGGGGTTTACACACTGAGTAGGCCTATGGTGATGGATTGGGGCTTACACTCTGAGGAGGCACATGGTGAAGGATTGGGGTTTACACTCTGAGGATGCCCATGGTGATGGATTGGGGCTTGCACTATGAGGAGGCCCATGGTGATGGATTGGGGTTTACACTCCGAGAAGTCACACGATGACGTATTGGGGCTTACCCTTTGAGGAGGCCCATGGTGATGGATTGTGGTTTACACTATGAGGTGGCCCAAAAAAGGATGTCATTGTCAATGCCTACTCTATGCCCATGTGAGTAATGCTCGGTGTGTGAAACAAGAGGCAACAGGGACCAGACGATCACTTCGTGAAAAGTGCATCTGTTGGAAGTTCGATGGGGCTTACGCGTGGGTGCGGCCCATAATGGTGCTGGGACATACTCTTATATGGAGGCCCGTTGGGAGACAAAGTACAGTGGGAGAGGAAAGGGTAATGGAAGGCCCCTATGTCCCTCTCCCCCCTTAGTTCTTGGAACCAGGTAAGTATGTGGGTGCATGGGTGCTATCTCCCGCAGGAAAGGCTAGGGGATTATGCCAAGATGGCGAACCATCCCCCATTGACAAACACCGCCCCAATAATGAAGATATCATCCCATGTGAGGGGTGATCCCATCCCCATGGAGACCGGTGGGCGTAAAGAATACCCGAGCCGAGGAACCCCACATAGGATGTGTGGGGGTCATAACACATTTTAACGTCGTGTTTTGAGGACAAGGTTCTTGGATGTTTAATGTCATGTAGCTCGGACGAAGTGGGATTACTCCGCACCACTAGCAGTTACATGACCAGTACCCTCGTCACCTTTTGGGAGGGAATGTACCCGAAATGTTGTAAGGAAGAGGGGTCATAGAGTGAACCATCGAGGGGACCACGTTTGCGTGGCTATCTGAAGAAGAAATAGCTGTTAGCGTAGCAATGAGAAGAAGCATAAGGCAAGGAAACTTAACTGGAATAACTACAAGGGACCTTGAGGTTACATCGTATGATCTTGGAAGGTCGTACAAATAAAAATTGCATGGTGTGTATGCCCGGTGTGTGTGCCCGGAGCATCCAGAAGGAGCACATTGGGTGCCTATGCAGGGAGGCACCTGGGGAGAATCAATGTGAGGGGTACCAGGGATTGCACACAATGAAATGGTTGGTGGGAAAAACACCAGGATGGTGCGTAATCGGGGCAGAGGGCTTGGGTACGACTAGTAGGATCGCGCACAAGGGATATGAATTGTGCGCTAGTGGAAAAGTCCGCTCCCAATGAAACGGATTGCGTGAAATAGGACCATTTTGCGCGCAACAGAAGTAATTTCTTGCAAGGGAGGAACCCTGAAGGGTTTGGAATTCTGTTTAAGACAGTGGGATCTCAGGAATAGGCGGATCCGATTGATAGTTGGTGCGAAAAGAATCAGTAACCGAAGGATATCTTACGCGCGTAGATGTATGATTACGCGCATGAGAGATGGCTTGAATTCCACAACCTCGAAGTAGAAGGACTCTCCTTCTATTAATAGGAATCCAGTGGTGTAGAATTCCGGGTGGCACACAAAACTTGTGTGCCAAAGATGGTGGCGCATAATGCTAACCGAGTGGGTGTAGGCATGCAATTATTGTGCTCTTGCTCTGGGGACCATTCGCGAATCTCGAACCCCTTCCGCGGGGCAACATTTTTTTCACACACATTCCCCTTTTTTCCACGCAACACTGTCGGGCCATCCAGGCCGGGTCTTTGGGCCCAAATATGACTTCACTTTGTCACTTCAAAACTTCCTCCAGTAATTATAGACTTTTGGGTGTCTACAACACTTTTTTGTAGTTTTTATTCTTCCCTTTGTGTTTGGAATTGTTTTTGGGATTAGATAATATTTCTAAAGTGGTTTATCCTTGTTTGAGGATATGTTTCTTTGACATTTTTCTTTGGTTCCACTATGTTATATGAACTCTAAATTGTCTGGAGACTATTTATGAGGAACTCTATATAGTGGGGAGACCATTTTAGAGGAAATATAAACAGTGGAGAGCCAATTATATGTCTCATGAGTTTGGTGGAACTTATAATTTTATGTCTTTAATCTTTTGTTCTTGTAGTTGTCTGGTTCCCATATGAATGATCAAATTGATTTTTTTTGGATATCAAATGTTCTATTTTAGGATGGATATTTTTAAGTGATTCTTTTGAGTCTTTTTCTATTTGGAATCTTTATTTATTCCATAATTCGAATCAATAGAGACATTCTTTGGGAATAATGTGGTATGGTGGGAGATTGTGTGACACCCAAAAGTAACAATGTTGTTCTTTTTGGGGTTTTTTATTGTAGTGGAGACTTGATTTGAGTATACATGAAGTTACATATCTACAAAAAGATGTTTTTTGAGGATTTTCCATTTTTCAGGGTTATGGTGAAAAATTAGTGTGACACCATGTGGACTACCTTCTTAACAAGCCATTTCAGTTCATTTTGAACATATATAGTTTTTCATCATATTTTTTTCAAGATTATGTCCATACCATATTGCCCCATGGACAAACCATTTAGGGTATTTGATTTTTTTGTGGCCAAAAATTCACAAATGATTTGGTAAATCATACAGTAAGAATAATGTTAGATCAATTAATTTTTATAGTTCCAAATAAACAGGATAGATCAAGGTTTGAACAACTATGGAATTACTAGGGGTAACTATGTGAGGGTGGTTCTTTGACTAGGCCATGTCCATCACACAGTTAGTGCACAGTTGGGAAAACTGTGTGACCAAACATTACGACCTACCCATGTGTTTAATATTTTGGGATTTTCCAAAATACCCTCCTTGAGATTAAGGGGTCTCCAACTCTCTTCTACCCATTTTTTAATAGTCGACCCCTAGGTGTATTGAAGGAGATCCTTCTTCATAATCACATAGATTATTTCTCAAACACTGGTGTTTTCTAGTGATTCCAGGGTATTTATTCTTCCCTTCCTCATCTTATCCTCCTCATCCCATCTCTTATAACTTCTCCATTCTTTATTGAAACACTAATCATATATGAATGTTATATATTGGGGTTTTAGGTGGTTTATAACTAGTTATCTGGTCTCTTGTGGTATTTATTGAAGGACTTCTTAATTGTTTGAGTGGTCACCATTGAAGGTGACATGTTTAAGCTTGTATTATACTTCTTTGAGGTAGGTGTTATTGTGATATTATTCCATTTTGGAATTCCAATCATGAGTGTACCTTATAAATTATCTTCTTATGAACTTATGATTATATGGGGATTCATTATTGTGATTTGAATAATTCAATTATGTTTTGAGTATTGCATAATTGTTTTTATTGTGAAATCCATATTTTTTTATTTCAAATTGGTTATTTAATTATGCAATAATTTTATAAATTTCCCTGATGAATTTTTGAAATGATTTCAATTTTTGAGGAGGTTTTTACACTTGTTTTGGTTTTCAATTATCTAAAATATGTTTTTAATGTGAATTTGGATATCTAGGGGAGGCATTGAACACCGTTTTTTTTATTAAGGGATTATTTTGGGGTTATCAAATGGGGATTTGAAATGATTATTTTGTTTCCCCTTGAAAATGTCATATAATCATGTTTACAATGATTTATAAGTAAATGGTTAGAATCATGGACATGTTTTGGATTTAGAGAGGAATTATCCTATTTATGGGTATCATTGAAAAATTTTAAAGAAAGAAATGTATTTCTTTGAACCATTAAAATGGATTTAAGTGGACTATTATAAATAGTGTGATGGAAATCAAATACCATGGACAAGTTTTAGTGTCTCAAAGAAGAGAACCCTTATGTAAGGGTGACACTGAAATGTTTTAAATTCTTGTCTGTTTTCCAAAAATTTCTATATTGTGTTCAGAATGTATTTTATGTAATGAGAAATGGCATTAAATATCATGTCATTATTTTGTATTAAAGGTCTAGTTGGCACTATGTTTTTAAAATGGTGTTCATGTGAGGCACCCATTGATTTTCCCTCGTTTATTTTTCTCTTTTGTTTGTTTTTTATCAATATTTTATGATTATTCCCCACCTAACATGGGAATGTTCTTGTTTTCACTTTAGTACATGTTATGTATTGACATGGGGATTAACATCATTGGGTGTTAGGGATGAAGGTAGTTATGGATATTTATTATGGGTATAATTTGTTCATTGATCATATGAAAAACATTCTTATTGGTCAGGGGATGTCCAGTACTAAGTAGAAGAACTATCATTTTTAGATAGTTGGTTAACATGTCACTAGTTTCCCACTAGTTGTACTAGGAGGAACTGATATGTGGAGTTTAATCATCATTGCGATGCTTGTGTGAGATAGTGGGATGATGATAAGGACCTTGAGGAATCCATTACTAAGTTTGGGTGGTTAAACCCTTATATTATTAGATTCTTAGTACATTAGGACACACAATGTAGAGCTCATGATGAATTCAATTTCGTGGTGAGTTATTTAGGGGATTTTAATCTATTGATTTATTTGTTTATTTATCCATACATTCATTTTTAGGCACCTTACAAGTTTATTTTTCAATGTTATATGCTTATGTGGAACGGTTCCTACATGTTTTATTTTACCCATGTGTGTTGTACTATTTTCATTTAAAAATGATTTTTTTAAAGATTTTGTGAAATGAGAATTTTTATTCTAAAGGCACATATGTCTATGTTCATAAAAATGGATTTCAAAATGGATTTTTAGATTCATAAAGGTATTCATCCTATTTAATGTTCTAAAGTGTTATCCATTTCATTATTGAAATGTTAGTTTTTTTAATGTAATGGAAATGGTTGTGGATGGTTGGGAAATGGATTTATTTGGGGGATTTGTTTTTGAAATACATTTAATTTATTTTTTAAAACAAATATAAATGTTTTGTGTGGTGATTATGATGTTTTTTTTTCAAATAAGTTATTTTTAAAAGACTATTTTTTAGTTTATTTTCATGATAGCATTGATGAATTTCCTTATAAAATAAATATCATAGTTTTGGAAGGTTATGGTGGCCTAAGTGATATTTTAGATAAATCATTATACTTTAGGTTCCATGTTTTCAGTTCGGTCCCTGCTATTCATCATGGCCAATGTGGGGTGAGTTAGGTGGTGGTACATAGTATGAGGCTGAATAGTGATTTTTTGGTCATAGATCTAGTTGGATGATTTTTATTTTTGTTATTGTTGTTTCTTTTAGTAATGTTTCCCTTTCTATTTTCCCAGTTTGTTTATTTTGTGTTGATATGAAAATGGGTTGAATTGTAATAGATGATTGTGATCTATTTAGAATGTCTAGTTGTCTTTATATTATTTTTTAATTTCATTTCACTACTATATCTCTACATTGGGTAAAAATATTCCCAAATGAGTTCATATGATGCCTAGGTCCTTTTCACTAGCCTATGGGGATCAATAACTCCATTTAGGCATTGTGGTGAATCAGGTTTTATGCCGGTTCAGGTGGAATCTAATATTGGATTATGAAACACATATCCCCTAATGGGTAATTCAAGGGGAATTAAAGGGGTAATATTTATTTTTTACTTCAATTATAAATATATTTATTTAATTATAGAAAAACCATTAATATGGTGTGTAGAGGAGTCAATTTTCACTCTAAATTTCATTAACAATTATCCACACTTCCAAGAAGTTGTCCATGAAATCCAAGATACATTCAGATAATGATTCTATACTAGTGGAGTAATGTGGTTTTAAGGGAAAATAGTATGTGATTATTTCAAGGTGTGTGAGTAGAACAATTCAAAATGTTGAAGAGTGTTAAATCCAATTATCCAAGGTGAACAAAAGGGATCATTGGTTGTCTTGAGGATTCCTTAAAAATATTAATGGTTCCATACTATGAAATATTGGAGGATGAATAAATGAATGATATTGAGATTTTTCATTTTGTCATGACCCCCTCCCACCAATGATTCCCCTCCTGAGCTGGAAATGGTGAAAGGGAGATAATGACCCCCGAGTCCCGCCTCCATTAGGCCTCGGGGGGGAGACAAGAACCAAGGGTATAAGTTTTTCCCAAATATGGGAGGCATTACTCTTTTTATTTTTAAAGATCGGGAAATAAGACAAGTCAACCACCAAAAAAAGGAAAAGAGAAAGTGTATAGAAATAAACCCAAACCAATCCCACATGCATGTTTAAACAATTTTATAACAAGGTACAAGTACAAGAAATCTCAAAGTACAATAACAAAAGAAAACAAAGGTACAAGAACAACAACAACTCCAACTGTCCGACTAGTAGGGTCCCGCATGGCCCTGGTAGTCCTCCTGGAAACCTGAATGTAAACGTAGGGTGACCAAACAAGTATACTCAGTAGGTAAACCTAAAGCTCTCGTGCACAAGTGAGGAGACATCCTAATGTCCCGTGAGAACAACAGAAGAACCTAGCAAGGAATTCAATCCACCCAACCTCACCAGCCACACTCACCAAAACACACTCACAACAGGTAGTAGTAGTATATAAGAACATGAGTATTGGGTACCCCACACCATTTCTCTTTATTTAGCTGCTCTTCCTAACGACGAACGTCCTGACGCTGCCATACTCTCCCCGCCCACACACACCTCGGCCTCACAACCACATATCCCACCCGCACACACCTGGGCCTCACAACCAGGTCTCCCGCCCGCACACACCTGGGCCTCAAAACCACGTATCCCACCCGCACACACCTGGGCCTCACAACCATGTATCCTTCCCGCACACACCTGGGCCTTATCCCGATGATTCTTGGGAAAAAGTAGAACGTGCCCGCAAAGTCTTGGGCTAAAACCACCCCAATCGAAACCTACCCGAAGAGTCTTAAGTGTAAGGTCACCTCAAGCCATCACAACCTATGGGTGAAGCAGAAGGAAGGAGCTAGTAACTAATAAAAAAACAACCTCTCCCATAAAATGGGAGCGATCGGCACTAAGTGCTCAACATGGGTGGGGTGCGATAAAACACAAAAGATACACACACACATATATATATATACCAAACACACAACCTAACCTATGGCTTTTAAGCAGAAAACTGAGCACGTGCCTCGTCACTGCTACCATGAAGTAGGGATACAACAATCAACTCCAATCCCATTTAGGTTTTCACGTTTCAGTAGAATTAGTTTATTTAGTTCCTTAACTACTGTGCAACTATCCACAACTAACCACATCAATCATTCGTAAAACTTATCCCTGCCATCCACAAATCTTGTTAGGAAAAACACGAGCAACACAACAAAGCTCTTATTAATAACCAACCAACCCATTGATTAGCATTCCCGTTCCATTAAAATTCCCCACCATTTATTAACTCTTCCACTTTTAAGTTATTATCACAACCCATAGCCTGTTCACATTTAAACCCATCCCTATAACCCCGCTTCCAACCACCATAACCATAACCACATTAAATCCCGTACGTCATTATCCCTTTTGTACCAATTATCGCAGCCTCCCTGCCCATCACCTTCATAACATTCACACCAACCCACAACCAAGTCAACTGTAGCCCTGCTATTCGCCTCATCCAAAAAAACCAACAAACACCCCCAACACATGCATCGTAACCAAGCCAACACCCACATGTTCATTATTCCATTTTTTTAACCAGGGTGATCACACAAGGGTTCCCGATATTAAACACCAACTTTACGTGATTAACCAATTTCCACATTCCACAATGTTTTCACCCATAAGAAAATCCAAAAGGATAGGGAAACATTTAATTGCGTAAGCAAAGGCCCCCACCAACCATGATTTTCAGCAGGTAGAAGCTCATTCAATTCACAACATAATATCACAAGATATAAAGTAACAACAATCACAACTTCCCATCCTCGTTATATAAGCCAGTTATTATCTTTATTAAACCAGTTCAAAAGTGTTTCACGTAAACAATAGAACACCCACCCTGCATGATGCAAAAATTAAAGAGATGAAGGTAAGATCCCTAACTCAACAGGTTCCCGATCACAGCGCTCCCCCGGATCAACATAGAAGTCGTCCGTCGGCGTCCGTCACTTCTGTCGGGTCCCGAAAAAACTTCCTCGGGTGGAAGTCGGAAAGGAAAGGCTGAAGGAAAGACAACAAATCCATGCTCAGAAACTCCGCCTCGTCGTTACGATCCTGTGGCCACTGACAGATCGTAAATCAGAGCTCGGACGAAGAATTTATGGAAGGAAGAGCCTTCAAGTCTCTTGAGAGAGCTCTGCTCAAAGGAGAGGGGAGGAGAGATGTGTGTTGAAAAGGAGGAGGGGACCCCTACTTTTATAGGCGTGAAAAGCACAAGTACACGGCATGTAATTTTTGGTACACGACATGTACTCGGTTCTTTAACATGGTCTCCATGCGGATTCCAACACAGCTCTATTGCCGTTGACTGGTCAAACACACAGTTTGAGGGTAACGCAAACGCGGGGAAGGACTACACAGCGTGTAGTTTGGACACATGGTGTGTAATCATTTATTTCACATGGTAAGGACATGGCTCCAACACAGTACACATCCTTTGACTGGTAACACATATGCGGGGAAGGACTTCACGGTGTGTATAACAGGTCACACAACGTGCACCCATTATTCCACACAAGAACGACACGACTTGCAACATGGGGTATACCCGGAAAGGGGGTACACGGCGTGTACTCAAACTACACGGCGTGTAGTTTAAAAATTCTGGAAAGTGTGGTAAAAGTCCATTTTACCCTCTAGAACACTTATTGACATTATTTTTGACAAAGGAATGGGCCGGAGAGGTCCGAGCCATTACATCAGATACCTCTTAAAACATTCTCATCCCAGAGAATTCAAAAACCATCCAAGGGGAACAGAAACAGATACCTATTAGGGTTCTCGTTATAACAGGAACCCAACCAACAACCCTAATCTTATGTGTTAGGAATTCCTTCTCCTATGTCGAGATATTATCCGTTTTAGGCGGCACTGACTCGCCTGCATGGGTTTAATCACATCCTCATTAATGTGTCTCGAGTAATAATTGGGTCTTCCCACTTTCATACATTAGGATTTTTTTCCAACTCGAACTACCCCCAACACCACACAACCGACACATTGCCTGTGAACATGGTTTTGGGAAAATTCCTTCTTCTATGTTGAGATATTATCAGCTTTAGGTGGCACTGACTCGCCCGCACGGGTTCAATCGCATCCGCATTAATGTGTCTCGATTAAGGGTCATGTTTTCTCCTATTCCACACATCCGGACATGTTACACATTACCAGGGAACAAGGAAACAAAAGGTCGCACAACTGACAAGCTAAGCATTCCATATAACAAGGGTACAAAGTACAACATCAACACAATGCTCAGAAGAACAAAGGAAAACACAAGTCAAAACAACTCTGGGTACTGAGCATGCATCTGGGTCTCCTGCTCCCAAGTTCTCTCCTCGAGGCCGCCTTGCCTCCACAATGCACGAACCAAGGGAATGGTTAATCCACGGAGAACATTCTCTTTACAGTCTTCGATTCTGACTAGTCGTTCCTCGATGGTCGTGTCACCTCACATGTCTAACTCTCCCCAGTCGATAACGTTGGAGTCGTCGTGTATGTACCGATAATGTTGGGAGACGTGGAAGATGTCATGAACTTTCTCCAACTGAGGTGGCAGGGCTTGCTGATATGCCACCTCGTTGAGTCGCCTCAGAACCTCAAAAGGTCTGATGAACCTAGGTTACAGCTTCCTCCCTTTCCCAAACCTTCGCTGCCCCCGTCGAGGGGAGACCTTTAATAACACATGATCCACCACCTCGAACTCCAAGGGCCTCCTCCGACGATCAGCATAAGACTTTTGTCAGTCCTGAGCCGCTTTCATCCTCTCACGTACAAGATGGAATTTCTCTGTGGTGCTCTGCACTACCTTTGGCCCATGAACACCTGTCTCACCAACCTCTACCCAACAAATGGGTGAACGACATGGCCTTCCATACAAAGCCTCAAACGGTGACATGCCAATAGTAGAGTTGAATTTGTTGTTGTATGCAAACTCTAAAAAAGGCATGTTTCATACCCATGATCCTCCGAAATACAGAACGCATGCCTGCAGCATGTCCTCTAACGTCTGGATAGTCCGATCTATCTGCCCATCGGTATGGGGGTGGAAGGCAGTGCTAAGGCGTAGCTGGGTTCCAAAAGCATGCTATAACCCCCTCCAGACTCATGAGGTAAAACGTGTATCCCGATCTGAGATGATAGTCCTCGGAACTCCATGAAAATGCACCACCTTGTCTACGTACCTCTGTGCTAAGGTACAAACTGGGCATGACTCTTTGATTGCTATGAAGTGAGCTGATTTCGTCAAACGATCCACCACTACCCAGATAGCATCATAACCTCCCTGAGTTCTTGGTAGTCATGTGATGAATTCCATCGAGATTCCATCCCACTTCCACTCAGGGACATCTAAAGGATGCAACATGACACTGGGAACACGGTGTTCAGCCTTCACTTGCTGATACACTAGCCATCTAGCCACAAACTCCGCCACTGCCCGTTTCACCTCGGGCCACCAAAACTGTTCCCTCAGGCCTCGTTACATTTTAGAAACTCCAGGATGTACCGCTACGGCTGAGCTATAGAACTCACGGAGAACTCCCTCACGCATCGCCACTGGAACAAACAACCTTCCATGGAAAAGCATCTGATGTCGGCTGTCCGACGACTATCCTTCTGGAGCATTCCCCTGATCGACACGATCCCGCAACACTTCCGCCTCGGAGTCCCCCCACTGAGACTCTACCACCTTCTTCAACAAGGAGGACTGCACCATCATCTGAAACAAATAGCCCCTAACACCTTCTTCCCTTGCATCCAAGTTCAAGGAAGCCATTTATCCTATAGCTTTCCAAGAATCAGCAGATTCCCGAACCACATCCTGATGCGACTTCCTGCTCAGGGAATTAGCCACAATGTTGCCCTTACCTTCAGTGTAAGAGATCTCAAAGTCATAGTCATGGAGAAACTCGACCCATCTACACTTTCGTATGTTCAGGTCACGCTGGGAGAAGATATAACGTAGGCTCTTATGATATGAGAAGTCCACAAAGGGCTCCCAAAAGAGGTAATGTCGCCACAACATCAGTGCGAACACTACTACTGCAAGATCTAGGTCATGGGTGGAATATTTATGCTCGTGAGGGAGAAAATGCCTAGACCCATAACAAATCACTCCCTTCTTCTGCATCAGCACGCACCCTAGACCAAGGACAGAAGCATCACAAAACACCTCATATAACACCCCTTCCTCTGGAAACCTGAGCACGAGAACACTGACCAAATTCTCTTTCAGGTAGTCGAAAGCCCTCTGGCACTACTCGCTCTATAGGAAGACATGTTTCTTCATAGTCAAATCTGTTAATTGAGCAGCAACTCGAGAGAAGTCTGAATCGAACCAGCGATAGTAACCTGGAAACCCCAGGAATCTACGAACTTCTACCACACTCTTGGGTGCCGCCTAAGAAACAACTGCCTCTACCTTTGATGGGTCCACCAAAACGCCATGCTGAGACACCATGTGCCCAACGAAGTGTACTTCTTGTGTCAAGAACTTACACTTAGACAATTTCCCATAATGCTGGTGGTCTCGATGGGCTTCCAAGACTACCCTGAGATGCTCAATGTGATCCACCTCTGATCTTGAGTAGATCAGGATGTCGTCGATAAACACAACGACAAACCGGTCCAGAAACTCCCGGAAGACAATGTTCATAAGTCTCATGAACATAGCCGTTGCATTTTTAACTCCAAACAACATCACTACAAACTTGAAGTGCCCATACCTGGACATGAAGCTGTCTTCAAGATGTCACTGCCCTTTACCCTCAGATGATGATATACAGATCCTAGATCAATCATGGAAAACCAACCTGCTCCCGTTAGTTGGTCGAATATATCATCTATCATTGGGAGGGGGTAACGGTTCTTGACCATTACCTGGTTCAACCCTCAGTAGTCTATGCATAGCCTGAGACCACCATCTGCCTTTTTCACAAACAAAACTGGAGCACCCCATGGCGACATGATGGGTCGAACAAAACCCATCTCCATCAGATCGTCTATCTGAATCCGCAACTCCTGCAACTTCGAAGGTGCCATCTGATTAGGGGCCATCGATATTGGATGGGCACTAGGCTGTATATCTATCCTGAACTCAACGTCACGTTGGGGGGTAGAGTCACAACCTCCTCAGGGAAAACATCGAGGAACTCCCCAACAACCTCTGGGACACCCATCATCTCTATATCAGCTGGAACCAATGATAACCCGCCTAACAAGGAAAGGAGAGGCTCCACATGCCGGCTTCCCGCCTGATAGCTCCTCTCACCGAAAAAAGATATGCGTTGTCCATCCACGTAGGAGAACACGACTCTTCTCCGGAAGCAGTCGATAACGAAACTAATAGAAAACAACTAGTCAATTCCTAGGATGATATCGTATGGCTGCATCTGCAACAGAAGAAGGTCCCCACTAGATCGATGTGGTCCCAACGTCATCCCACATCCCCAAAAAACACAAGATACACTGGTTTGGCCCCCAAGTGGTATACTCAGTACCAGTGGTACAGAATGTCTCTCTTTGTCTAGTCCCAAAGCGTGGGCTAGAACAGGTGCAAAAAAAGAGTGCGAAGCTCCCAAATCGAACAATGTAGAAACAAGAGTGCTGAACAAAAAAATCGTACCTTGCACCACCTCTGGTCCTACTGGAGCTGTCAACTCTATTGTGTGCAAATGTCCACGCCCAGATCCTCTGCCTCTCTGATGTCATCCACTTCCCCGACCATGCCCTGGTCGAGGTCCCTGAGGAGAACCCTGAGGTCGGCCTCCTCCTGCAATGTCTGCCCTCGGAGGGGCATGGTCCTGCTGCTGCTGGAAGGGCCTCTCTGGAAACTGGTGCTGCTGAGGTGGGAGCTTATAATGCCCACCTCCACCGTACTGAGCTCGGGTCGGGCACCAACTCTGAACATGCCTGAAACCTCCACAAGTAAAACACCTCTGTCCCGGACTCATGAAAAAGGGACGAGGACCCGAAGATCTTAACTGGAACTGCTGGGGCATGCTCCCCACTAGCCTGAACCTAGAAGGTCCCGTCACAGGAGACCTGCTGCTGACCGCCTTCCCCTTCAACGAACATGGCTGGATCCCCTCTCGGGGTGCACCTACAAGTGAGTGCATCATATCTAAAACCTTTTCCTTCTTCTGTACTGCCATGTATGTCATAAGGGTGAAGGGGGTGACAACATACTGGAGCGAAGGATGGAGCACCTCCTCTAAACGTCTCACCCGAGAATCCTCATCCGGAAAGAGATCCGGAGCAAAGCATAGGAGATCATTGAACATGATCCCCAACTCTCGTACCGACATACTCCCCTGCTGAAGGGAGAGTAACTCCTGCCACTACACCTCCTTGATCATGTAAGAAAGTAATTCCTCTCGAAATTACTTCTCAAAGTCAGCCCATGGAACCTCGGCCTCTATCCTCTCTCCAAGGTAGAGCGTCCACCACTGTCGCACCACACCTCTCAGCTGACTGGCTGCTAGGGGAACCCAGTACTCCATTAGAGCATAGATCAAGGTAAAAGATATCCCTAGCTCCTCAAGACACCCCTCTGTCTCCGTATCTGATGTACTACCCTCGTACTTTTTGAGGGTCTGCTGCTAGAAAGAACGAAGATTCTTCTACCACTGGCTATCTTCCTCCTCTCTGTCAATCCTCAACAGATCGACAACCTGAATCTGCTGGGCCTCGGCCGTCTGAGCCACCCGGGGACAACGTCCAGGTTCCATAGCTGTACGGTAAACAAAGATTTCCAAAGCCTAAGTAATCAAGAAAAATCAAGGTTTTATTTTTATCATTTTATTTCAATTTCATTCACAGAATGCCCAAATCATGTAATACACAATCATGATGATTCATGTACCTTACCTAGGGTCTCTACCCTGCAATCAATGCAGCCTCACGTGGTCATTTAGTAGGCTCATAGTCCTTGCATCGGATCACGGGGGCCCTAAAATCATGTGCCCTAGCCGGTCTTCCCTGGCCTATGTCACGCACCAAGATTAACTAATATTGTCGCACTACCATCCCATGAAATGCTTTCTGTGCCTAACTCTAGACTCCATCCTATCTCTCAACCATCGCCTCTGATACCATTCTATCATGACCCCCTCCCACGAAAGATGCCCCTCCTGAGATGGAAATGGCGAAAGGGAGATAATGACCCCCGAGTCCCGCCTCCAGTTGGCCCCGGGGTGGTGACTAGCATCAAGGGTATGAGTTTTTCACAAATATTGGAGGCATTACCCTTTTTATTTTTAAAGTTCACGAAATAGGACATGTCAAGCACGAAAAAAAAGAAAAGAGAAAGTTTATAGAAATAAACCCAAACCAATCCCACATGCATGTTTAAACAATTTTATAACAAGGTAAAAGTACATGAAAGCTCAAAGTATAATACCAAAAGGAAACAAAGGTACAACAACATCAACAACTCAAACTGTCCGACTAGTAGGGTCCTGCATGGCCCTGGTAGTCCTCCTGGAAACCTGAATGTAAACGTAGGGTGATCATACATGTATACTCAGTAGAGAAACTTAAAGCTCTCGTGCACAAGTGAGGAGACATCCCAATGTCCTGTGAGAACAACAGAAGAAACCTAGCAAGGAATTCTATCCACCCATCTTCACCAGCCCCACTCACCAAAACACAATCACAACAGGTAGTAGTAGTATATAAGAACAAGAGTATTGGGTACCCTACAACATTTTCCTTTAGTTAGCTGCAATTCCTAATGACGAACGTCCTGACGCTGCCACACTCTCCCCGCCCGCACACACCTGTGCCTCACAACGACGTATCCCGCCCGCACACACCTGGGCCTCACAACAACGTATCATGCCCGCACATGACTGGGCCTCACAACTACGTATCCCGCCCCCACACACTTGGGCCTCATAACCACGTATCCCACCCACACACACCTAGGCCTTATCCCGAAGATTCTTGGGAAATAGTAGAACCTGCCTGAAGAGTCTTGGGCTAAAACCACCCCAATCGAAACCTACCTGAAGATTCTTAGGTTTAAGGTCACCTCAAGCGATCACATCCTGGGAGAGAAGGAGCAGGAAGGAGCTAGTAACTAAAGGAAAAACACCCTCTCCCATAAAATGTGAGTGTTCGACACTAAGTGCTCAACATGGGTGGGGTGCGATAAAACACAAAATATACAGATATATATATATATATATACCAAACACACAACCCAAATACGAGAGGTTTTAATTGTTTTCTAATGACAATATCTGAACACATTAAAATAATGATCATGGTAATGTTGATGTGAGCCGTGTTTAAATATAATTTATTTTCCAATCTAAAGATATAATATTAGTTTTACAGGATTCCTTAAGGATTTATAAAACAAAAAAATAATAATGTAAAAAAAAATTATTTTAGTGGTAAAGCATATTTTTGGTCATGGATACACTTTTTAGTATTTATTTCATCACATTGGTGATTTTAAAATGTCAAAATACACATAGTATATTTATACAATATTTAATTTTCTCCAATAAAATAGACATTCATAGAAAATTATGATAAAACCACCACTAGATACATTTGACATGATTATTTCAAACTAATATTTATTTTAAATATTTTTTTCTAAATATGATAATTTACCCTTTTAAATATGAAATATGTATTTATTGAAATATGTAATTTTTTACAATAACATTCTTCCGACCCTTAAAAAAATTACAATTTAATCCATTGAATTAAATTATCATTTAATTTAAATTAAATAATAACAATAATAATAATTTGAAAAAAATAATTTTTTTAAAAAAATTATCAAATTCATCAAACGGTGTGTCTCAATTACAAATATATATTTCTCAAAAATAAAAAAAATTCATCATATCAGAATATATTTTTTAATAGTATCATTATTTAATCATCAAAAAAGATATATTTAGAAAGTATTAATACAATACCTATTTTATTGAAAATAATCATATAAAAATATATTCTGTTATTGTCTAAATATATTTCCAATTATTACAAAATTGAATTTTATGTTTGTAAGGTATGATACAATGATATTTTCATGTTGTGGTTTATAAAATAGGGTTTGGGTCATGATCTCGATGAGATTGTAATTATCTAATAAATGGATGTTATTGTGACTTTGTTTTTCAATATTGGAATGGGCTTGGTCAATGGAAAAGCATAGTGATGTTATCTCCCTCAAAATATCCAATACATGGTCTTCATAGGGTACATTCATAATAGTCAAGGCCATCGATTCCTTTTTCCATGAAAAATGTAATTTATCATAAAAAATAATATAAAAATCATAGTGATGAATATACAATAAATTTATTATAAAAGTATATCATTTGTATTATATAATGTCATTTCATAATATGGAATTCACTTATTTAAAATATTAATTTCATTTATAAATCTTTGTGTTGATATGTTATTATCTCTTTATAAATTTCTCTATCAAAATTTTCATTTCGTACTCTAAAACAGATTTTGGGTACTTATGTTTCATCACCTCTTTCATTTCCCACAACACAACCTCAAATTTGGGGTTCCACGACTACACTTTTTCTAGGTGAGTTGTTTTGTTTTGTATAACCTTGTATCTATGATATATGATCTTCACCAGATTATCCTCATATGAATGATAATTAAACATCAGTAACACCTCATGGTTTGGTACATGTGAGGGTTATGGTATGTACATCCTCAAGTGAGATATATGGAACACATCATGTTCTTGGGAAAGGTTAGGTGGGAGTTACTGTAATTATGATTCTTCCATGATGTGATCAAGGATTTGAAATGGGTCGATATTTGTATGACTAAGCATTCCCTTCTTCGATAACATCATGGATTTCTTAAATGTTGATATACAAAGGAACAATTTTTCTTAAACTTCAAATAATTGGTATTATCGATGATTTTCAGCATAATGTTTTGTTTCAATATTTTGAGGATAGAGTATGATGTTTAATGGTTTGAACATTTAATGTCATTCCATTTATATGATCAGGTCCCATCAACTTCCTCTCTCAAACATTATCCTAGAATGATAGAGTCTGGAATTTATTTCTATATAGATCCTCAAAAGGATTCATTTCAATGATAAAATAGAATATTATTTTATATGACAAGTTTTCCAAGGAAATTTACTACACCCAAAATACATGGAAATCCATTGAATATGATCACATCATATTATCTATAGATTTAATATTTTTTATACTTACCATTTGTATGATGGTGATAAGTAGTTATAAAGCTCATCTCAATTCATATTCTTAATAAAGGATTCTCTCAAACATCAATGTGAAAAATATATTTTTATTATATAAAATAGATAATAGAACACCACACAGTCATTAAAAATTACTCATGTATTTCATAGAATATTGGTGAAGGGATAAATATTTCCTAATTGAAATGAAATGTTATAACATTGTAAGGTAACAACCAATCACCAAAATGTAGTTTATACTTTTAGGCATTCAAGGTTTCTAATAATAAAATTCATTTTCATGTTTCCTCATTCAATACTGGCAGGGGAATTGGATTCATGATACCGTTATAATTTTTTCCTTCTATGTTAGCTTTTTTTAATACTGAGAAATGAGATATAAACTACACAATTACAGTCTTTATTTTCTCCCCACAAGTGATTTTCTTAATATCTATATAAATCATAATACTTCTTATATGAATATAGAAGTATGAGATATGTGCATCATCTAGAAGTTCCCTCTTTATTTATGGTTTTTATGGGATATATATCCAAGATAAAAAATAATTAACTCCTCTATGTATAGTAAATTTTGACAAAAAAATATTTGCTACCTTCATATGTATTAACACAACATATTTCTAAAAATTCTTGATCCACGCAAGAATATATTCTTATGAATTTTTTTGATCATGGTTAGATAAATATTAAATCATTATTCCCATGGTCATCCTCTTCATTTCCATGAATATTGGGTCCATTTAAACCAACGTGATGGATAGGGTTGTAGGATCCTCTCTAATTTGTTAATCTTCAACATTGTTCACCATCCTATGATGGTAGTGGATTGAACAATTATAATCTTTGATCAGATCTAACCACCATATTTGGTGAATATTGAGATATTTGTTCATTAATATATACATTATGATATATATATATATATATATCATACTTCTCCCAATAGAGATAATGTCACTAAGTCATCAACGTTAAGAACATTTCTTCCAATTCAAGATAATGTGTTGTGTAGTTATAGTCATGGATCATTAATTCTTGTGTGGTATTGGATATAATTTTATCATCTAGAATTGGTATAAAAATCAATCAATTTCTTGATGCACCATTATAGATCACAAACCCTTCCCCATTAGTGGTAAATGTTTGAATAGGTGTTATGATTTCTCAATTCTTCATCTATTTATATTAGTCTTCTCATTCATCGTCCAATAAAAACTGGAATCCCATTCTATTAATCCATATTAGTGGTCTTGAATATCATTATAATATTCTTATAAATTAGTGATATTACCCAACTTATCCCCGGAACTATAGATTCCCAACACAATTATTGGACTAAGACATCCAATGACTACCTCTATTTCTATTGATCCATATATATTCCCTTATTTTTTCCTTCTAAAACTCACATTAACTATAATTTGAATATATTTTATCTTTCTTCAAGTAATTTAGTATAATATTTATATGTTACATATTTTTATCCATTATTTTGTAGTATATAAGAATATAATATATAATTACTATCATAAATGTTGTCAAGGTAATCTCTAAGGACTCAATTCCTCAATTCCACGAAGATATATGAATCATTATTGAGTCTAAATGGGATCAAAATGAGCTTTTAGTGCCCACATCTTTTACAAAATTAATCTTGGGGATATCCTTCTTCTTCATTTTAACTTGATAATATCCCAAAAAATGATCCACCATTGACATGCACTATCGTCTATTTATCTGATTGAACAAGCCAAAACTCATGAATTGGATACATTCTCATTATTGTGATGTTATTGAGCTTCTGATAATCAATATAGAGTTTCATTGACCTATCCTTATTATTAAATAATAGGATTGTTGCACCCCACTGTGAATAATTTTTTCATCTAAACCCCTTATCCATATTGTCCAATTGTTGATTACTTTTCTCATCATGGTCAACAATAACTATTCTATATGTGTAATTGGATATTGAAAAATATATGGGTATAATATCTATTGATAGCTCAACCTCATGGATATAAGTAAGACCATCATATTCTTTGCGATACATATTATAGGATTTAATATAGTGGTTCGGTCTTGTAGATTGATATATTAATTACTCTCAATTATTTGAATGTGATACACTTTCTCATAGAGAAATAATATATTTTCTTTAGTTGATTGTACAATGTAATATTATTCATCCTCTTTTCTCTTGTGTAGAATAAAATGGTGATTTGTAATATGGATGGTGATTATATTCTCGTGGAGAATTATGTTTTCTATATAAAAGTAAATCCATTCCATGCCTGTAATTTAATTTAATTATACTAATAAGAGTATCATAGTGTTTAATAGGATATTTATCCCGAATATACAGATATGAGATGATTTATATGCTTGGGATACAATAATTGACCCATTTTCATCTTTAATGATAACTCAACCTCAATATTTTGAGTTAGTGTTTGACTAGTCATACAATGTTTAAATGAAACAAAATAATTTCTATAACTAAAATGGAATAGTATGTTCAATATACATTAATTAATAATTATCGTACCTTTTAAAACATCATTAACATGATCCAAATCAGCTGTTATAATGGAATCTGATCACCCATAATCATTAAGCCTTGAAGGTTGTTTTCATCAGTTATCGTAAAAAACATTTTCATAGTGAACTGATATGTATAGTTTCCTTGTTCTATATAGTTAGAACATTGAGCAATAGTTTTAGAGTTTAATAGATAATAAATTTCTTCGAATTTTTTTTGAGATTCTTCTATTGAAAAATTCTAGTGAGGTGTCCTTAATTCCCACACCTAAATACTATACTTCCCCCCTTTATAAATTTTGTGAGATGATTACTCCCACAATTATGACATGTTGTTTGTTGTAATCTAATTACACTATTATATTTCTCTATCATACTGCTATAATTAAAATATATTTTCACCGTTTTAACCTAATAAGATCATTGATATTGATTGATAATAATTTTAAAATTGAGGGAACATAGGAAAATTTATTCATAACTATCAATGTATAAAATCCCAAAGGATTTTTAAGGACTCAGGTTCATCCAACAAAAAAAGTGGTCAAATTTAATTTCTATGGAAATGATAAATATTGAGGTGTATCATGCATGTCTTGGGATGTTTTCTCCATATACCAAATGTATTCATCATTACTTTTCATGAGGCTAAGGAATCACCTCTATACATATATTCTATGTGTTTGAAAAAAAAATTTAATATAATCCATCAACATCATCGATTTGATATCCTCCAAAAGATTCATATTTCTTACCAGCTTCTACTATTGATTATTTAATCCTTCAATACAGTAAATAGGAAGAATGACCTTCTCATTCTCAATGTGATGAAGGCTGGAGACGATCTTTTCAAGGGAATTGATCCATTGTTCTATAATCAATGGTTCAGATGATCCAAATAAATATAGAGGCCATTATAGTATAATGGTCTCAATTACGTCTTTCTCTTTCATAGGGGGATGATGGAGTTCCTCCAAATTAATTTTTTTGTTAAAAATAAAGATAATTGATATGTTATTATCATTAAAGTATTGATTCTTGCACCTATTGTGTTGGGAATTTCATTTGGGTATTAATTACATTTCTACTCACATTGGTTATTGATTCATATCCTACTATTACAATTAATTAACATAATATAATGGGGATAACAAAGTTGACAATTTTTAAACTATTAAATACATAAGTGAGGAGCCATGATCGTTAAATGGATAACTCATAAATGACATATATCCGTTAAAATGTTAATTTTTAGGATTCAATAAAATTTATCCATGATTTAGTTCCTTAATTAAATTTTTATTGTAATTATTATTCCCTAAAAACTATTTCTTAATGATATTGTGAATTTATCAAAACATATGAATCATCAGTGTAAAAAAAGATGTGTACTATGGCCAATTTTTATTCACCAGGTGATGATTGTGTCCAAATCAATGAAACCATTTTATGGTTATTACCACAAGGTAAATCTATAAAAAATCCACATCAACTTGTAGAATATAAAAAAGGATGTATTTTTTTGAAATCGCATAGTATATACTATAACAAAATTTTGGCCTGATTTCATATGTTTAGTTAATCAAAAATTTATTCACTAGGGTTTTATTATAAAAACTTGAAACAATTAATAATACTTTTCTATGATACCATTAATGACAATAATTATTTTGTTACACTTGAATTATTTATTTATTAAATAAAAGTACACATAATAAAATCCTAAAATATCATCATTCCTAGATTATTTGGGAAATTATTCATATAGAATAGAAACATTTTATATAAACAGAACAACATTATTGAACAATTCATTAAAATGAACATAAAATTCCATAATTCTTTTAATGTCGAAAGGTATATCCTAAGGATGTAGATAAGAAACTGGTGAGCTATAAAACATAGTAATGAAATGAAAAAAATAATTTCATATGTTATTATAGTTCATGTGATCCAATATACATATTAAGGTTTCCTATGAAGGTCGAGAATAGTAATGTTGAACAATGTGGTATGATATAACATGTTATTATAAAGGCATCATGGGAATGTGGAAATAAAATAAAACTAGTTATTATAATAATAAGTCAACTCTAAACACCAGTACTACATAAAAAAGTGTTCATAGGATAACCTCCCATGAACCATACATGTAATATAATATGATAAAAACAATACACAGTGCATTATGGTCCTATATAATTCTTGTACCACCCATCAATTTTATATCATTTACATGAATAAATTCCCCAAATTGATCATACAACATATCGATTTTGGGATACAGAAATGTAAATTGGTATGATTAAATCATATATACATTATTCATTCATTTAATTGGGGATTATTAATGATTAATTTGATAAAACACATAATATGTGTTATTTATTTTAGGTATTAATATTTCAAGGTTCAAAATAAAAAAGTATAATACAATAAAATTTGGTTATTATATGACATTAAACTGCATTACACAATGTGAAGTAGCATTTCAACACATGTTGTAAGCTGTGAAGCATGTTGTGACAAATTTCTGGTAGTGATGCTAATTACACGATATAAACCATCCATGCATATTGTAAATCAATAGTCCATGATATAAAGCACTCAAATAATATTTCCCTCTAGCCAAAGGAACATTCATGACATGGCATGATGTTACACTTCATGATAGTATTCAAACACCCCAATCAAGGATGAGATATGTGCAATATGTGAATACATTATATATTTGTGGAGAAAACCATGTATCAGTATTACACGATGTGAACTCCAATAACATGTCATGTAATTTTCCATCTATAAATACAATAGTATAGAACCGGGTTCAAGAGCTCCAGCTTGGTCACATTTTCTTCTATTTCATTATCTTATCAATAAATTCTTCTCCCTCTACCCCAAACACTAATTTCAACAATATTTGACATTTTTTTCATTATTTCAAGTAGTGTGGATTGATTTTGATGTCAATGTTATTTTTTTAGCACCAATGAATCCATTATTAAAATGTGCATTCTTCCATGCATCGACCATCATTGAGCCTTTGTTGCAGTAATTGTTTTGTATTTGAAGTAAGTAGTTGATTGAATTGTGCTTGATTTAATATTTGAATGACTCATTATTAATTTTATTCTCTATATTTGGTTAATCTGGACCATTGCAAGTTTTTTTATTTTTAAATCATTCTGATCGTGTTTTGAATGATTTTATTTCTTTTTTATCTATAATTAAATCTTCGATAGGTGGCTAAACCACATAGTGTAAGGGTCGAGTGTAGGGGTATCTGAATTTAATGAATATATAATCCTAAAATTGGTAACAATAATAATATTAATAATGCTAATAAAAAATTGTAAATCGCATTAATCCTAGTAACACTGACCATGGGAAATTTGGATGAAAAAACTGATTATATTGGAGTAAAAGAGGAAATGATCAATAGCCTATGAAACATTCTTCCTTGGAAGTTATGAGTAATGTGCTTTGGTTGTGGTTACATCCAAACCAAGGATGATCCGCCACCTAGGTTGAAGTATTAGGTTTGATCATAGTCATATAAGGACCTATTTATTCTTCAAAGACTATTTCGTAGAACCACAGTATGTTTGGAATGAATTTACCTTTTACAGAAACCCTAAAATTGACCATGATCCCTATTCTATCTCTTACTCCAATCCAATGTTTCGTTAAAAATTGTTTTACCAAAAAATACAAAATTCATAAGGACTCCTACTCCAAAGGTATCTAAGACATATGATCCTACATCCAGCTCAATTACATCTAATATCCGCACCATACTATCACTATATAATCTCTATATAGAAAGAGATGTTTGGTAAACAATAAAATATAATCTTCCCTCAGCCAATGGGAATTAAATGACACATATAGGACATCAAATTTTGGATTCGTATCAAGGGACTCTTTTTTTATGATTCTCATGGTAACTTACATTATAATATCATGGGATTACCTATCCCAATTTTTATTAATATTTTCATTCTTTCCCCCTATTTTTCAAGATGCTAATACATCCCCACTTCTTGCAGCATAATGCATGCATCAGTTCCATTTGAGTCATTTGATAAGCCTTGATGAAAAAATAACAGTTTACTATCAGGCCTAAAAATGAATGGAATCTTTCTACATATCACTGGTTAAACAAGGAAGACCGAAGAAATCATGTAGGTATAAACCACCCTGACCAATCTAACCTTCCAAACATGCTACCCATAGTTCCTTGAAGGAATCAAGTTCAATAAGAGAGAACCATCATGGATTATGGATTTCCATAAATACATGATGATTTTTAAGAATTTTGAATCCTCATATACATGAACACAATTTTTAAATAAAACATTGACTCATTCATGTGATTCATAACATGGGATAATTTTATAGTGATTAAAATGAATACCCCCATGAACATATCGTGAGAATCTTGGAATTATGTGATACATTCTTCCACTAGGGAGTCTCAGCTGCTCCAATTGGTCTTTGAATTTTTTGATTCTCTCTAAGAGATTAAGAAAATTAATGGATCCAAATTGAAGCTCATGTGTAAGTCAGAACATGGGATAATATAGCCAAGAATTTTTTAGAAAAATACTTACCACCGATACAGAAATGTAAAATAAATAAGGATATTGAAAACATTGGTCTGATTAATGAAGAATACATATGGGAATATTAGGATAGATTCATGGAGTTGATCAGAATGTGCATGCACCTATGACCAGAAATGTGGATCCTGCTCCAAACATTCTACCAAGGTCTCCAACTATCCTCATGCACAGTTTTCGATGCTACCACTATTGTAGGGATGATAATAAAGATATTTGAGGCTGGTCAAGTAATTATAGATGAAGTATCTAACAATTTCATTATATGGTAGAATGATCATGGACCCCCATGCTGTGTCATTCAACAATTTGATGAAAATTCCAAACTAGAAGCAATGTCGAAGCACTCACAAAAAATTAAATTCATTCTAGCTTCCTACTACACCACCCACACCTTCTCTTGTAATGGAGATGTTGTCACGTGAAATGTGTGGTATCCATCACATGTATAATGAAATCAATGGATTATTTTATGTATTGAGGACCAATATTGTAATTAAATCAATTTCAATTAGAAAAATCCACCATTCCAATAGCAGTAGTAGTACTCTTAGCTGAGGATGACCAGTAACCACCTCAATACATCCATGGATATTATCTATAAAGAATTGACAAATAACAACTTCGTACTCAAAGACCACATGGTTACCCAACATGAACCATGTTTATAGACGACAACATCCAGAAAAACAATATTCATTCCCTCTATGTGCATAGAAGCTATTTAAAATTGATCAACCAATACCTTAGTGGACAAATTCTCATATCCAGAGTAAACTATAGAACTTCTAGGATAATTTTTTAAAATCATATTAGTTCTAGTGATAGATATGAAAAAAGTTACCCTATGAAATTTCAATGTATAAATTGGTCATATCTCAAAGACTCTATCAGAAAGGTTTCTAGGTACTATACATGGTAATACAAAAACATATACACGGGAAGAATCCATGTTTGTTGTGTTGAGATGTTATTGTTTTTTGTATTTTAAGAAAACATGTATATGAAATTAAAGGTAATATAATGAACCTATGAAATATTCACCAGTATAATAAGAAAAATTTTATAGGACCACTCATGTAATACCCCAAGAGGTATCACTATCTACAAACACCCAAACACCTGAGAATAAAAAAGAGCCAGAATTTGATTCTCCATAAGCATATAATCCACATCTTCTTTTTCTACAAAAATAAATAAAAGGTAGAGGTGGAACAATATATGTTTTTTTCCGAAAATTATCATGTAGTTTCTAATTGAAATACCCTTTCTAGCGGCTATTTCTCAAATTCCAGTTTATTAAAAATTACTAAAATAAATTCTTTCTAGTAAATGTGAAATGGAATATCTATGTGTTAACTCACTGAATGATGAATTCTCTACTCTAATTCTGTAGAAATTTCCACCTAATATTAGATACCCTAATTATTTTCAATTCAATGTGTTATTAATGAGTGTAAATATAGAAGACCTATTTTTGATCTCGAAGAATATGCTACCCTCTATCATCTGAGTGTATTTTGAATGGTGGGGTGAAATGATATAAAACCAACTAATGTGCCACTACAACATTAAAACAAAATAGTATTGTTCCCTCAATGAATTCTAAAGGATGTATATGTTTATGTTAGCATATTCTTCATATAAATAGGCATCATAGTTTAAGACATGGAATAAGATGGTGATGTCTTAAATATTCTTGGATTATCATTTCTGGCCACATAAAAGGATATAATATGCATAAATCAAGGGTGTTTAAACTATTTATTGAGAGAGTAATATGTTTTATTCAACCTCATCGATGAATCCAAATAATTAGATTATTAATTTTATTGAAATTAAATCTATCTTACCCAATAGTGGTATAAATATATTGTCATTGAAGAACAAAATGAGGAGTCACTCTCTTTTACAGAAGATGAGTATGTATTTGAGGATGTAAGCTTCAAGGAACCTCTCCCAAGGGATACTTTCTGACCATTCATACCTTCAATCATTTATACACCAACAATTTAGATTAATCATTTACCATGTACTCTTATGTATTCATACTTAAGAGCTTAATTCTCTCTACCATTAATCATTAACTATGAACTATCATAGTTACACAAGGAATAATTGATTGATGAATTGAAATGGAATAAATAATCATTTTCAGGGGTGTATATAACATAAAAGGAATCACCCATAATTTATGGAACCAAAAAATTATTTTTTTCAAAAGTGAAAAACCCAAACGCCATACTCAAAGGTGAATCATAGCACAAATGAAAGAGGTTGTAAACAAATATGTGTAGAAACTTCTTGATGATGGAATAATATAATCAATATCTTGTAATGTGTGTGAGAAACTTCTACATGTAGTTCCCAAGAATAGTGGGATCAAAGTGGAAAAAACTAATGAAAAAGAATTGATCTCATCATACAACATCACTAGATAGAGATTTTGTGAGGATTACAGAAATTTAAACATGACAACCTGGGATGAAATTTTTCAATTTTATTTTATGGATTAAATTATGGAGAGACTAGTAGGAAATGAATGATTTTATTTACAGGATTGATATTCATGATACAATAAGATTATTGTCGACCCATGCGATTACTCCAAATCATATTGTGGAGGAATTCATTTAAATCTTCATGAATGGCATTTCCATTTATAAAAGTTATTTCAGGCTACAACAATGAAATCTGGAGTTAGTCTTGTGAAGTTATGAAGAGAAATTTCTAGTGTTATACCAGAAAAATGTCACATTATTGTTTAAGGAAGCATAGTCTACATATATAAAATTTACAAAGAGTTCATAGATGCTAACCCAGTTATGATTATGGTCATAAATGATTAACCTAAACCTTCAATTGAAATGGGTTTATGGTTATTTCTAGGCCATGTGGGATTCTATAGGCGATTTATAAAAAATTATTACAAAATTATGATGCCCTATGATGCACCTTTTTTCACGGGATGTACCATTTGAATTCAGTAGATAATGTCGTCATCCATTCATTAAATCAATGAAAATACTGTTAGAAATCCTTATAATAATTACACTTGACTATGAAACAATATTTGATATATGAGGGATGCAAGTGAATTTCCTAATGGCATTTTAGTAGGACAACGAGTTAGTCATAGAATCATTCATATATAGCATTCCAACTATATAGTGAATGATTCTATGGTCAACTACACAACTACAAAGAAATAATCTTCACCTATTGTGTTTTATTTCATGAAATTGCATTCCTAATTGGTTTTTTCCACTATAATTGAATACACTGATCTTGCCACTCACAGATATTTAATGAACAAAAAAGGATCTCAAACCAAAGATAATAAGGTGGATACTCATGCTCCATGAATTTAATATTTTCATAAAAGATACCAAAGGCATGGAAAATGTGATTTATAATTGTCTATCCAAGATTTCTATACCACACACAATGAATGATGATGATTTCATCATTGAAGTTGAATTTTCTAATGAAAAACTTTTCAGCATAAAGTTACATTATTAAATTTTTTATATTGATAATTCTTCTTCCATTGGATTTTTTTCATCAATACCTCTCCTACCAGCCAAGAATAATACTTTTAGCTGAAGATGAACATTTCTACTAGGATGAACCAATCCTATTTAAAAAAAGTGATTATGGATTTATGAATCATTACACTCTCGAAAATGAATTCCCAAATGTGATAGTCAGGAGTGATACATCAGGAAGAAGAGGGCATCAAAGAATCTATCTCACCATAGTAAAATTCTATAATATGTACTTCATTGTCCCATGATTCATCATAATGCAATCGATTTCTGTAAAATATGTGAAATGTTCTAGATAACTAGATATATTTAATAAAAAACTAAATTCCATAAAATCCAATCATTGGAGTAAGAATCATTTATTTAAAGGGAATATATTTTATAGTACCATTTCCCAATTCCCATAGAAAGTCTTTTTTTAATTGTTTACATCTTGAAATAGGTAGAAGCTGAAGCCCCATCACAAGAAACATCAAAAGTGGTCATATTTGATTTTAAAAAAACATGTTCTAATGAATTGATTTACCTAGATTACTCATTAGTGATCAAGGAAAACATTTTTCAAATAATGTTTCAAAAATATTTATGAAAAATTATGGAATATGGTACAAAAGAAGAAGTCCCTACAACTCGCAAACAAGTGGGTATATTGAATTGTCAAATAGGTAAATCAGTAAAATACATGAGAAGACTGTGAACACATGTCAGAGTGACTGGAGTCTAAAATTGGATGATTCACTAAGGTAATACCACACAACATACAACACACAAATTATTACCAGTACATTCATGTTGGTTTATGTAAAACAGTGTCAAATTCCATTTGAACTAGTGAATTGCTAGTACTGGGAAATTAAGAAGATAAATATGGATTCTCAAAAATATAAAGCCGCACAAATGCTGTAATTTGATGAATAAGAAGAAATAATAAAATATGGTTACTAGAATCCACTCATATTCAATGAAAAAATGAAATGGCATGCTGATGGCATTGCAAGATGCATATTTTTTCTAACAAATAGTGTCTTTTTATTAAATTCAAGATTAAAATTGTTACCTGGGATATATAAATCTATATGATAAGTATTATTTTTAGTCATTCAAGTCTTCCCATATGTGAAAATTGATATTCAAGAATAAATTTTGACCACGAATCAATGTTAATAGGAAAAGTATAAAAATATATGAAAACCCCAACCATGAAGGTATTGTCATTAACATGAAGTTCATTTGAGACTCAATGCTTTAGGATCTTGATGTTAAAGAAGAAATGTCTGAGATGAAATGATGAATGGGATATCTTAGGCTATATTAGGTTCAATTCAACCTTAAGAATGTTTCAGGAGTATGATAATATGGGTTCGAACAAAAATTGAGCATAACATTCAGTTACACATCGTGAAACCCCATATTACAATGTGTACCTTTTTGCATCAAAAAATTCAAAGAAATCTGAGTTACATGGTGTGATCCCTTGTTACACATTGTGTTAACCATATATATTGTTTTAATGAAAATATTATATGATCCTAGGGATCATGTCCTGACCCACTTCCATCCTCCCACAACCACCCCCCCACACACACACACCTTCCCCACCTCATAACCTTAACAACCAAACCCCCTTCCCCCATCTATCATTACCTATGACCCACCACATCCTTTCAAACCCTGACCCCCTCTCATTCAATAATGATACCAAATACCCTCCCCCATCCCACCCTCTCACGTGCAGTCACCCCCAATATCTCTTTCCCGTCGAGCACAACCCACCCCCCTCATTCTTCTTTCCATATGCAACTCTCCACCCTACTCGGTGAATTGTGCGGAAAAAAACCTGATGACATGAAACTTAATAGTCGACATAAGAACATGATGATATACCATAGATGAAGAATACATGAGGTGATGAACCTCCAGAACCCTCACCACCTTAGTCATCATCTCCCCAACCTCCTACTGCAGCCCGTACCGAGCCTGCTGCTCAGGACGACTCCCAGAATAGCTCTGTTGAATTGTATTCAGATGAAAATCCACATTTGAACCTCATCATACACTTATATGATATGAAGAATCATGTCACCCTTATCAACATATATATATACAACAAGGATGAAAAAATACCTGGACATTTCCGTTATCACAATCCTATACAACAGTAAAGAGATCCTAGAGGTCCTCAACTGACTCCATATTTCATACATTATTGATGTACATCATGATACATATTGGGAGATATTCCTTGTGTCTATATGTACCTATGTGGTTGTGGTTGTAATCTTATTCTTGATAAATGGAGTCCAACCACATCATCTCTCATTCAATGAATTTATAACCAACATTGGGGTTTACATAGGGGAGTTTTGAATGTCTATGATATTCATGACCCTTTCAATCTGAGCCACCAAAGTCTAATTAATGATTACTGTGGAATATTGTCACGAGGGTTGCTCAGACAGTGCATAAACCCTAGATCACTATGTTTACCCAGCTTCCCATTCCCACACATCATATGTATCATAGATCCTTGTCCCAGACAATGTTTTCTATGGTATAATATATTGTCAGTGTGAACCAGATAGACCTCAAAATCTAAGAAGCAGATATGGATGACCTAACTGTCAACATGCCTTCTTAGTACTCCTATTAATACTCGGTGAATGCATAATGGCTCATAGGTAAGTTGATTTGAAATTCTTTCACCACTAATTTATCCCAAAATGTGGGAGTATTTGATTACTACCATCCACTCACATCCCTTTTAAAGATAGATTCCATAGATTTTATGATTATACATAAGATGTAGCTATATTTTAGGGATGATGACACTTAATCATGGGAGGCTTGAGTCCACGATGTAGCTGATGAGGCACCAAGATATCCTTTAGAAGATTGTGGGTCGGTCCCCCTACCAATTATTCTTCATCACCTCCCACCCATATCCCTACCTATACCTCTACTACATCAACTACTATTTTACACAACCATCCCTTCTTGATAGGTCTCTAGGCCGTGAAACATTTCATCATAGGGAATTTGGGATAGATATCTTCCCATATTCACATACCCTTTTCAGAGATTTCCCATTTCACCACCCCTCCACCACCCTCATCTCTCTCATGCTCCCAGCCACCACCATCACAAGTCAGTCCTTCCTCTTATACCACACCATCCCTACCCAAATCTTATAACGACCTGCCTCAAAAGCCCTCAAACCCAACTTCCCAATAAGTGTACCATATATATTAGGCTCGGAGGTTCAATGGGACATCCACATCATCATCGATCAAGGTTATGTTTTTTATCCATGATAACTACACACTACTCCCTTGAGGATCACCACAACCACACGGCCTACCCCATCTCATCATTCCAACACCATTACTCCAACCTCTATAGCTGACCCACGATCCCCTGCTGCCATCACTACAACTAACTAGGAAGGATTGATACTGCCACTACATAATCGAGAGTGGACGTTGGAGGAGCTCTTTTATTCGACTAGCTTATCTTATTTTGACACTATTCTCATATTTTATTTGTTCAAATGTATTAGAGATTGTTGTTTTTATTATTAGTATATATATCCCGTCATTTTCAACTCCTAGAATTATCTATATTTAAGTGAACTGATTTTTCACCATGATTACATGGATTAATTTTCAAATCATTATAATTCTATATTTATGATAATATTTTTAATGCTATTATTGATCGGAAGAATTTAATTCAATGTGAAACTTTTTGAAATTACTTTTAAATAAATTATTACTTGGTTTATACTCATACTACTTTAAATTTTTTTAATTACTTCCTTTCTCGAGAGGATTCTGAGCCTAAAATTTTATATACTTTTTATTAAATATTTCTTGAGTGATATCAGGGACATATAAACCCATCAGAACTTGCATTAATATCTTATAGAGTTTGTGAATGATAGAATAGAACATTAGAACTATTGAAGAAATCGTTATTGAGACACCTTTTCGGGAGATGTGTTATTTTTCTTATCAGACCAAATGATTATGATATGTGTACTATGAATAATTTCACATCAATTTTTTATTTTTAAAATAACATATATATGAAAAAGATTTGGGTTATCTACTAGAATGCTCAACAATCATTTTTTCCAAACTGGTAAATTCATATATTAATCATTTGTGGTTGGGGTATGTGTGTGAGATCTGGCCTAGACATGAAATTTGAAAAATAAAAAAGAAACAAGAAAAATAAAGCAAAATTATACCCTTATATAAATCAATTTATAATTTTACAATGTAATAATTTTATCTACTGGGAGTATGAAATCTGTTTTCCATAGAGGAGTTCATTCATTACAATTGTGGAACATTCAAGAATTATAATACCAAAGTCTATGATTCTTTTTTATCCTCTTATAATTGAATAAATACCTTCCCATAGACACAATTTTTATAGATCCTATTTCAATAATCCATCGTGATTGATTTTTTGTAATTTTAATTACCATGGGGAGATGATTGAACCAATTAAATCCTATGGTTAGGAGCATGTACTCCATGTATGAGCACAACTCTAAATTCATTATCTACCTGAGTGATCATAGAAAAATCATTATACAATAAATTCAAAATTGGCATATAGTTCAAGGAATTGTTATGAATTTGTTATTATCATATTATGAATTTGTGTAAAGAACTGAGCTATGAGGCATGAACTAATTTCACACCCAATTGTAATCCCAATTAAGATATTTATACATGAGGAAAGAAAATAGTTTAGGTGTAGGGAAAATTTATAACATTAAATCATATATAACTTTTAATTACATTTTATTAAGGATTCTCAATTATTTATTCGATAAATCAGATTGTATGTGTTATTTATTAGTTGAATTAGGCTTTCAGGGTTTAAATACAAAATTTAGAAAAGGAGAAAAATATACTAGAACATGTCATGAAACATTTTTACATTAAGTGTAATATAATTTCACCAAATGCTATAATCTGTGATGTAATATGTGACCAATTTCAAGCCACGAAGTTCATTACACAATGTGAACCTTCCTTACATGGTGTGAATCCCCAATCAACCACATGAATCATTCAAAAAAAATTTCCTCTTGACGAAGGAGGATTTAGGATGTGACATCCTGTTACACATCCCCAATAGAGTCAATCATCCATATCTCAGACAGGATACGTGTTGGATAAAAATAGATTCAAAATAAATATAGAAAACAATGGATAATAATTTCATGATGTGAATTCCTATTACATATTGTGTAATATTCCATCTATGAATACAAAAACATGCCACCAGATTTATGAACATCGTTGTGGACACATTTTTTCCCATTCATTACCTTCTCATTACCTTCTTCTCCATCTACCCCATACATGATTTTATTAAATAGTTTTCACTGCTTTACATTAATACAAGGCATTTGCATTGATTTCAACATCATTCCTCATTAATTTTTTCACCACCTACTACGTTCATTATACATGCGTTGTTCCATGCACTGATTATCATTAAACCTTTTTAATCTCATTCATGTTCCTATTTCAAATAACTAGTCGATTGAATTAGGTTTAATTTAATATTTAAATTAATAATTCATAATTATATTCCTTTAAGTTGGTTAATTTTTTTGTTTCATGTTTAGTTTAATTTCAAATATTTTTTATCATGTTAAGCATGATTTTAGTTTGTTATGTATCTACAATTATTAATACCATTTATTTCAAAACCAAATATGGTAAGGTTCAAGTGTAGGGGTGTCTAAATTTAATGAATCAATATTCCTCAATTTGGTAATCCAAACAATAGTAAACAAGTTACACAAAAACTTTCTATCCAATTTATCCTTAAAAACCAGACCACAAAAAGATTGTATGTACAACCCTAACTTCATTGGAATATTAGGGTATGATCAATATCATTTGAAAATATCTTATATAGAATCTAATATTAACTCACTTAGGCTGTGGTGGTATCTAGTCCAAGGAATAGCCGCCTCCTAGGTATAACTAGTTGGTTTGAACATAGACAACTAGAGACCTCCTCTTGCTTCGTAGCCTAAATCATTGGGCCTTATCATGTTAAGAAGGAGATTAACATTTATATAATCCCATGATATTGAGAATAATCACTTATATATTTCTAATCCAAAGACATATTGTATTTATAAATTGGTTTTTCAAATTGAACCAACTCATGAAGACTACTACTCCCAAAATGTTCAATGCTTGTTTTTTTGTATCTAACTCAATTCCCCATTGGATCCACTCCAGACTAACTCTATACAATATCTCGATAGCTTGTAAACCATGGGAAACAATGCAATATAATATAACCACATCCCATAAGAAGTAAATGATTCTTGAGGCTACATTATAAATCCCTAATTAATAATGTATATGTTCATCTTGGTGAATAAACATGAGTGGAAATGGTGATGGGTAATATCTGCACAATCGTTTTTCCTATAAAATTGTTGGATATTGTTAGCCGCATAATGAGTGTATATAAAGATTTATATATGGGCTGAATGAGAGTTAAAGGGAAATATAAATAAATTTTAATCATAAATATAGTTATAGGGATGTGTAGAAATATATTTTAACTTGAAGAATTGGAAATCAAAAGGAATTACATAATGAAGGTGCCTGAATAAAGTAGTGAAGGACCTGGACCCTTACATTCAGAGGGGAATTATAAAATCATGGGAGGTCATTATTATGATATTAATGGATCCCAATGAGGGATATAAAGAGAGAATTGTATGCTAAATTGTCCTCAAATAGTTTTTAAAGAAGACGAATGGGTGGTTAGTTGGATTTATATAGAAAAATATATGTGAATAATTTATTAATATCAAAATCCAGTTTTTAGACATAATGTGATAATTTTATCAAAAAAACATTTTAATGATGTTTACCATGGTTTTACCAAATATTATAGATTTTAGTTATTTTATAATTCTCAAATAAACATTAAAATAATTTCATTTGTGATTTGTAAATGAGTGATGTTTATAAATAATTGAGTATAAAACAATAAAATTTATAATTGTTTTTAGAGGATCCGTTAAGGGTTTATATGTCACGACCCATCCACAGGACCTGTGTCGTGACTACCCCAATCCTGCCATCCATATGCCAGGGGATAATGACTATCTCCAAAGGCGTAAATCCCTAAAACCGAGAAGACATTGCCATTATAAACAACAAACACACACAATCAGAGTATTAGATGGAAGTGAGACACTAAGTAAACTTGTATATAAATGGAGAGGTTAATGTAAAGGGGGCTGGAAATACAAGCTCAACTGTAAAGGACAAGGAAAACTGAAAACAAGTACAACTAAAGAGGGAAAAAATAACTGAAAGGTGTCAAGAAGATCTAGGATCATCCACCATGGTTCTTACCTCATGGGTAGGTACATATAGCCTCCTTCGTGCTCCACGCCCATTAGTCTCCTCCAGGTACTGACTTGTCAGGAGATCCACCTCTAGGTACCATCTAGACCTCATACACTACGCCTCGGTCAACGGTGTCTATCATCTTCATCCAATACAAGGAGGTAAAGGAAAAGCCCATGCAGGGGTGAGTATAACGATACTCAGTAGGGACCCTGCGACCCTCTAGGTCTCACAAAATCCATCTAGGATAAACCACAAAGTATGAGATCAACCGTAAAACCCACTTAGGTATATTACCATACATATACATATGTTTATCAAATGACCCATCTCAATTGGGAGGTAACACAAGAGTTACTGACTTAGCTCACATAGGTGGATCTCCCGACAAGTCATTTGATAAACATATGTATATGTTTATAAAATGACCCATCTCATTTCTTGGTCCAACTAACACATGATCCAGGACCGGCTATTATCTCGGTCCAACACATGATCCAGGAACACAAGTCAAAACTGTCAGACCAAGAAATGATCCAAGAATAGTCGTTAGAGTTGTCAGACCATCACATGATCCCAGTCCAGCTATTCTGTCAGACCAACACATGATCTAGGAATAGAAGTTAGAACTGTTGGACTAACACATGATCCAGGAACAGTCATCAGAACTGTCATACCAATACATTATCCAGGAATTGTCAAAGTGCATAGCCATCCATAGGGTTCCGCTAAGGTATGCTTGATTCTGGGAGGGTCTGCTCCTCATGCCAATTGTCGTTATGTAAAATTCCACTTAGACTCAATTTGATGTATCCTGATGTTCTGTCTCTTCATAAAGATCCCAACATGATAGACAGCGCGTCAATCGGATGCCTGGTCGGAGAGTTATTGACATTTTCTTTTCCGAGTGCCTTGTTGGATTTAGGTTAAATCAAACCCGAAAATCCCCAAACTATGTTAATTCCAAATGTTGGGTATGCTAAAAGAACCATTTTGTTACAACCTTTTGGTCTCTGCAGAAGGTTTTTCAATAAGTCACTCATAGACCAGGATATGGGCGAAAAGGTGAATTGGGTCAAACCTGGGTCCGGGTCTGGTCCGGCCCAGTCAGACCGATCCGGCCCATCCTGATCTGGGCAATCTGACCCGGGTCCAGATCCGGACCATGGTCCGACCCGATCCGTGAGTCCAACCAAGCCCGTCGGAACCGGCCAGGGCTGCGCTTGGAGGCCCAGCCCACGGCGGGCAGCTCGTCCCCCCGCTGCAACCCGCATGGCACGTGCCCGTGGCCCAACCCACGTTTCTGGGAGGCGATCCACCACCCGAAGCCATAGGGTGGCGGCGCCCAATGGGGCCCATCAAAACCGTGAAAAGGGGAGGGGTCAGCGCCCCCCATATCCATGAGACGGAACCGACACGTGGAGCTAGATCGTTCACCGTGGGACCCTGAGGGTCTCGCCTGGTGCGCTCCCCACCGATGCTGGCAAAGACATCCATCCTTGTTTGTTTGTTGCGGCCCGCCTGGCGGCAGTTTTCCTTCCACACGGTGCGACGGCGCAACTCCCCACTGTCCGACCGCCGCGCCCCTCCGGTGGCCGTCAGGCCACCTTACTTCACCATGGCTAGGTTTTCTGCGTGGGGTGATGGGGTCACACCCTTCGAGCAACCCATTAGCCCTTGTGCCACTGGTTCCCTTCATGGCCGGCCCGTCACCACCCCCCATTGCTCAACCGCGAGGCATCGACCGCGGCCCGCTACTCTGGAAGCTCCATCGCACCTCCCCCATCGACAGCAAAGAGAAAAAAATGGAGGGGGGTTCATGCCATATTTATTTGGCTCACACCGTCAATGTTACTGTGGAAACAATTGGCCTCAAAGAGCACAACTAACGGCGAATAATAGAGGGTAAGACTCAATCATAAAATTACCCCTACCTTCAGCTCGTTAATCGTTGATGATGTCGCGAAAAGGTGTGCATAGATTCATCAATGTCGAAGAAGTTAGATGGTATCCATCATTGGTGGATGAGTGTTTGGAGGTGATGAAGTTGAAGAAGGCATTCTTCGCAGTCGACTCCTTCTCTTTTGACACAGTTGATGTTCATTCTTCGTTGGTGAGTTCATTATCTCCCATCCTCCCTCTTTCCCCAAGCTCCACTAAATTGAAATGCCAACAAAAAATAATGGATTATTTTAATCCATTACTTAATTGGTGGCCTCAAAAATTCAAAGAGATTCGAATGGGTTCAATTAATTAATTGAAAGTGATAAATTAATTAATTAAGGGAGTTGGCATATAAGGAGGGATTTTCAAGGGTTCTCCCCACTTAAATGGGGGGTTCCAAGGGTTACACGCTCGGGTGGTCACACCCAAATATATCCTCACAAGGGAGGTTATGTGAGGGTAGGCCCCACCACAATAACCTCTCATGGTATGTTATGGTATGGTGTCCTCCACCTCTAACTGCCCCTTGCATATTTTAACCACCAAGAATATAAATAAGCTTCAATGTTATTTTTATTTAATTTTTTTTAAAAAACTAAAAAACTAACTTTCATTCTCATACAACTATCATCGAGGGGATAATCCTCTTAAGATAATACTAGCGCCGTGAGTTCAACGTTTCCCTCAGATTTCAGTACAGAGCACCAGTTCAAAAGACAAAAAAATCTCGCTCGTACTTTTACTGAACGTACCCGAACAAAACATCAGAAATTAACTCCGGGCACTCTGGGACTCAAAATCAAGCACTGTAAATTTTTTAAGACTCGTAAAATTCCCAAGAATTAAAAAAATCCATGGGATATCTGGGTCTTTACATTCTCTCCACCTCAGGGATTTTTTTCCCCGTAAGATACATCTCGAACTATGGAAACAGATTGGGGTACAGAGCATGCATCTGAACCTCCCACCCCCATGTGCACTCTTGGAGGTTCCCATTCTACTAGAGAACATGCACTCGAGGTATCGACCGTCCACATTGGACCTGCTCTTTTTGATACTCAATATCTACAAGAACCTCCGTGAAAGTCACCCCGTCATCGATGCCCAACACTCTATGGTCGATGATGTGGTATCGGTCATGCATGTATCTCCTCAACTGAGATACGTGGAAGACGTCCTTAACCTGATGCAATTGAGGTGTAAGATCTAGGCAGTATTCCACCTTGCCTACTCTGTTGAGGACCTCGAAAGGTATGATGAATCGTGGAGACAAATTGCCACCTTGGACAAATCTCTATTGGCCTCATTGAGGTGAGACCTCTAGAAAGACGTGGTCACCATCCTCAAAATCCATAGGCCTATGTATCCTATCAGTATACAACTTCTTCCTAATCTGTGCAGTCTTCATCCACTCCTATATGATCTACACCTTCTCCGTAGTATCCCGTACCATCTCTGGTCCAACTAGTGTTGACTCCCCTACGTCATTCCAGCATAGTAGTGACTTGATGGTCGGCCATAAAAGGCCTCAAAAGGAGACATCCTGATGGTGGAGTGATAACTGTTGTTGTAATAAAACTACACTAATGGAAAGTGATTCTCCGAGCTGTGACTGAAGTTGTGGACACATGCACAGAGCATGTCCTAGAGGGTCTGAATGGTCCGCTCAGTCTTACCATCTATCTTAGGATGGAAGGTGGTGCTCAAACGAATATGTGACCCAAAAGCCTCCTGCAACCCCTTAAATAGCCGGGAAGTCAACCATGCATCACATTTGGAAACAATATAACAAGTAACTCCATGTAAATGCACAATCTCCTACACATAGATGCATCTGAATATCTCTACTGAGCCATGCTCTTTGATCGGTAGGAAGGGGGCCGACTAGGTGAGTTGGTCAACTGTCACCCATATCGAATCGTAACTCATGGGTGTACGTGGAAGACCCATCACGATGTATATGGATATCCCATTCCACATCCACTCTTGGTCCTCTATGGGATGAACGAAACCTACTGGTACCTTCTGCTCCGCCATCACTTGCTGAAAAGTGAGGCACCAAGAGACAAATTCCACTACTACCTTATTCAAACTTGGCCACCAGTGCTATCATCGGAGGTCTTGGTACATCTTCTCTACTCCTGGATGTAATGCTAGAGGGGACGTGTGAAACTCCATCAACACTTCCTCTTGAAGTGACATTGTAACCATATTACATTCTCTAAAGAGGATAACGTGCTCCCCAACTTCATAAAATCCATCAGGTGTCCGCCCTATGATTATTTGATCATGTCTGTCTCGAAGTCCACATCCCCATGTTGTGCCTCCCTGACTCGCTAAAGAAGTGGGGGAGTGACTATAAGAGACTACAGAAAGGCTCCTCTATCTCTATCCACAAAAGATATCTGTAAGGAAGCCAGTTGCTCTGTCACCTCTCCCAACAGCTGTATACCAGATCTCTTGTTTAGTGCATCTGGTACAACATTACCCCTTCCAGGATTATAGACTATCTCGAAGTCATAGTCGTGGAGGAACTCAATACATCGTCATTGAATCAGGTTTAGGCCCTTCTGAGAGATGATATACCTAAGACTATTATGATTAGAGAAGACTATTGAACACTCTCCCATCAGACAGTGCCTCCACATCGTCAGGGTGAACACAACTGCTGCAAACTCCTGATCATGGGTTGCATTGCTCTGCTCATGTTGTCTCTGTTTCCGAGAACCATGTGCGATCACATCTTTCTCCTGCATAAGGATACACCTAAGTCCAGTCCATGATGTGTTGTAGAAAACTAAATACCCAACACCTTCCTCTAGGAGCCTCAAGATGGGGGCAGTAGTTATCAGTTTCCTCAGCTCCTAAGAGCTCTACGGGCATATCTCTTACCACAGGATTGGTTTCCCTTATTTTTCAATGCTGATAGTGGTGCTGCAACTCTGGAGAACTTTGGTATGAATCTCTAGAAGTATCCACAAAACCCAGGAGACTCCGTACCTCCGCCACGCTCCTGGTGGCTCCCAATGAAGTATCGCCTCAATCTTTGCTTGATCTACTACAACTCCAGCCTACGAGATGATGTGTCCCTAGATGGGAACCTCTTGAATCCAAAACTGGCACTTAGAGAGCTTACCATAAAGCTGGTGCTCTCAGAGTGTGTCCAGTACAACCTGCAAATGGTAGGCATGCTACTCCTCAGTAGTCGAGTAAATAAAAATGTAGTCGATAAAGACAACAACACTGTGATGTAGATAAGGATGGAAAATAATGTTCATGAGACACATGAACACTACCAGAGCCTTGGTTACGACGAAGGACATAACTAAGAACTCGTAGTGTCCGTAACAACACCAAAACGCCATCTTCTGCACATCAACATCTCAAACTCTGAGCTGGTGATAACCTGATATGAGGACTATCTTCGAGAACCACTGTGCTACTTTCGACTGATCAAAGAGGTCTTCAATCCTCAGGAGTCGGTACATGTTATTTATGGTCACCTGGTTCAGGCGATGGTAGTCAACACAGAGCCTCTATCTCCCATCCGCCTTCTTGGTGAACAGAATCAGGACTGCCCAGGGAGAAACACTGGGCCGAATAAATATATTCTTATACAAGTCCTCCATCTGTACCCTCAGCTCAAGAAGCTCCGTGGGAGCCGTCTGATATGCTGGAGTAGATATTGGTGCCATCCCGGGGTATAGGTCAATGTATAAGTCCACCTCTCTGCGAGTAGGTAGTATTGGAACATCTTCAGGGAAAACATCCGTGTACTAGTCCACCACTACATGATATGTTGGTCTCTCCACATCAACTGCTCCGAGGGTAAGGCAATCCAACTGACGAGTGATCGGCTGCCCCCTCCTCAATGTAATTCCTTTATCCACATTAAAGGCTTCCTTCTTGCCGGTGAAGGTGTACCTGGTCCCATCCGTACATACACATCGCACTTTTCACCTAATACTGTCGATCTGAGCATGGAATGTAGATAACCAGTCCATATCCAAGATGACATCATAAGGCCTCGACGCCGCTATGAGGAGATCCCATCCAAAGCTCTCACCTCTTAGAGTATGCTCACACACCTGGAACCAGTGCTTAATCATCATGTTGGCTCCCGTAGGAGTCTCTAGCCATAAGGATCGAGCCAACGAGTCCACTGAAATCTACGAGCTCCGAAAGAGGGCAGTGGCAATGAAATAATTACTAGAACCTATGTCTATATGAACTGTTTCTAAGGTAGAGTAGAAACATATCATACCTCAAATCATCTCTAGAGTGGAATGGTCGTGTGCCTTAGCTACCTAAATCTAAGCTCTCCCCGATCCACCTACTCCCTGTGGTTGGGCTGGTCCTCCTATGGTGGTGGAAGTAGCACCTCGTAATGTCGTCCACCACTAGATGCTCGACCAGCTCCTCTGGCACGTCCTCCTGTGCCCTACAGTCCTCCTTGATCGATCCACTGCCTCAGCCTGAAAGGTCCCTCAACTGTATGTGGATCATCTGAATGGTAGTTTGGATAGTCTCGAACCATGTGACCCTGCCCGCTGCAAGAGTAGCATTGCCTTCTCTTGGAACGACTGACTCTGTCTCGTGTTCCCCTCACAACATAACTTGTATCCTAAGGTCGTCCACTAGATGGTCTGGTCCTCTTGGACCTCTACAAAAGCTACCTACTACCAGATCCAGAAGACTCCGCTAGGTGATGTCTGGTGGTGGGTCTTACTGATGGTGTCTTCTCATCAAGGAAAATCTCCACTGAGAAGGCTCACTCCAATACCCACGCCTGCGTTGGGATGCTGAGGGAGATCATGTAAGCTCTGATCTCTATCCTGAGCCCCTACTCGAAGGTCAGGTCCCCAAAGAATGGTTCTCGCACTATATCAGTGGAGTAGCATGAGAGGTCGGTTAACCTCGCTGAGTACTGTGCCACTAACAAGTGGCCCTACTGCAGATGAAGTAGGTCCTGTATCTGCACCTCACATATAGTGGATGGGAAAAACTCTGCCCGGAACACGCAGTAGAATCCTTTCCAATGAAGTGTCGCCTCATCGCGCACCTGGAGCATCAGACTCCTCCATCTGCTTGATGCTGCTTGAAGGAGGCTCACAGAAAGGACAACCATAAGTTCGGCCGGTGTCCCTACTAGCCTGAAAACTCTCACCACAGCCTCCAGCCAATCCTCGGCTACCTGCGGGTCCGTCTCTATCATGTACATAGGCTATCTTTGGAATTGGAACTCATGAAATGCGCTCAGGCGGTGTGCACTCTCTTCTAATGGGGCTAGTGGCATCGGTGTCCCAATGGGCAGTGGAACCACTGCTTCCTCCATTGTGATAGGTCCCTACACTGAGGCCTCATTGCTCGGTGGGATGTCATCTTGTACAACTCATGGAACCCTGGATGGCTATCTGTGTAGTGGCATCCTGAAAAACAAAACATGTGTTCCACGGTCAATAAGTTATACCTGGTGAGCTAACACAATGAGATCAAAATGAAAACAATAGAAACACACATGCATTCAATTTTTTTCTGCACTGTGATGAGAAAAAGAGGTTAGGGTCCTAGAGTATGTATACGTTGGCCGTTGCACCAACACTGGACTTCCTGGACTGTAATCCAAAATAAATAATCTTAACAGTATTGATTCACAAAAAGAACGATCAGAGTCATATTTTCTATGGTAGAAAAGACTCCTCTGATACCAATTTTTCACAACCCATCCTTGACACCCATGTTGTGACTACCCCAAGCCCGCCTTCCATAGGCCAGTGGCTGACGACTAGAGCCAAAGGCGTAAATCTCTAAAACTGGGAATGCATTTCCTTTATAAAAAAACACACAAAATTATATTATAATCTGGAAGCAAGACACTAAGTAAAACTATATACAAATGGAGTGCTGAAAGTAAAGGGGGCCATAAATACAAGACCAACTGTAAAGTAGAAGGAAAACTGAATACAACTACAACTAAAAAGGTACAAATCATTTGAAAGGTGAGAAGAAGCTCCAAGATCGTCCACCATGGATCCTACCTGAAGGGTAGGTACATATAGCCTCCTCCACAATCCACATCTGCTAGACTCCTCCGGGTTCTGACTTGTCGTGAGATCCATCTCTGTGTACCGTCCATTCCTTGTATACTCTGCCTCGGTCAGTGCTATCCGTCATCTGCATCCAACACAACGAGGTGAGGGAAAACCCATGCAGGGGTGAGTATAACAATAATAAGTAGGGATCTCAAGACCCTCTAGGTCTCACAAAATTCAACTAGGATAAACCACAAACTATGAGATCAACCGTAAACCCCACTTAGGTATATGAACATACATATACCTATGTTTATCAAATGACCCATCTAAATCATGAGGAAACACAAGAGTTATTGACTCATATCACACCTATATACAACTTTGGTAGGGAGGTTTAGATGATCAGATGTAGGTACTGAATCATCTAAGTTGTCAGACCAACACCTGATCCAGGACCAACTATACTGTCGGACCAACACATGATATCGGAAGAGAAGACAAAACTGTGGGACCAACACATGATCCAGGAACAGTCGTTAGAGCTGTTGAAAAAACACATGATCAAGGTCCAACTATTATTTTAGACCAACACATGATCTAGTAATTGAAGTTAGAACTATAAATACAACACATGATCCAAGAAAAATCATCAGAACTATCAGACCAACACATGATCCAGGAACAATCAAAGATCATATCTGGCCACAAGGTCCTGCTTAGGTATGATTGATTCTGGTAGGGTCTGCTCCTCAAGCCAAGTTTTGATACTTCAAATTCCTCATAGACTCAATTTGATGTATCCTGAAGTTCTGTCTCGCCATATGGATCCCAACACAACAAATGGTGTGTCAATCGGATGCCTGGTCTGAGAGTTATTTTCATTTGCACTTCGAGGGCCCGATTGGATTTATGTTCAATACAACCTGACTATACATCAACTGCGTCCAAAACTCAAGTGGGGTATTCCAAAGGAACCATTTCACTCGATGAATTCCATCTCCATAGGTGGTTCGTCAATCCGACACCCGGTGCCCCTGATATGAGTGAAAAGGTGAATTGGGTCAAACCTTGGTTTGGGTCCGGTCCGGCCCGGTCTGACCGACCTAGCCCTTCCCAGTCTGGGCAACCTGACCCAGTTCTGGTCAACCCACACCATATCCGTATATGGACCAGGGTATGACTCGGCCCACCTGAACCAGCCCGGCCCACCAGAACCGGCCACGCCCACGCTGGGCGGCCCGACCCGCACGACGAGTCATTCTTGTGGCCCAACCTGTATGGCTAGGAGGCGATCCGCCTACCGAAGATAGAGGGTTGTGGTAGCCTGAGGGGCCCGCCCTAGCCATGCGAAGGAGAGGGGTCAGCACCCCCCATCTCCCTGAAATAGAACCGGCATGTGGCGCCGGTTCATTCGCCGCGGGACCCCCATGGTACCACCTGGTGTGTTCCCTTCAACGGCCGGCACAACTAGTTGTCCCTGTCCATCCACCACCGCCCGCCTATCCCAATTTTTCCTTACAAGTGGGGCTACGATGCCACACCCCACAGTTCGACCTCCACGACCCTCTTGGCCAGGGCTCTTCCACCCGTGCGGCGTGACAGCACCCCCTACCCCCTCCGGTGACCATCAGGTCAGCTTTGTCCACACCAGCCCGTATTGGCAATGACTTGGTTATCCATGTGGTGCAACAGTGTCGCGCCCCTCCGGCGACCCAGTAGCCCTTGCGCTGTCGTCTCCCTTCATGGTTGGCCCATCGCTGGCTGCCGTTGCTCCTCTGCGATTCGTCGGTCGGGGCCCGCTCCTCCGGTAGCACCATTGCACTGCCACCGTCGTCAACAAAGCGAAGAAAAATAGAGGGGGTCGGGCCATGTTTGTTCGTCCGACGCCATCCGTGTTAGGGTGGAAACAATTGGCCTCAAAGAGAACAACTAACGATGAAGAACAGAGGGTAATACTCAATCATAAAACAATCCCTACCTTCGGCTCATTGATCGTTGATGAAGTTGCGGAAAGGCGGGCGTCAATTCGTCAATATCGGAAAAGGAAGAGGGTATCGGTCATTGGCAGATGACCATTTAGAGGTGACAAAGATGAAGAAGGCTTTATTTGTAGTAGGCACCTCTTTTGACATGGTTGTTGTTCATTCTTCGTTGGTGATTTCATTCTCTCCCATGATCCATCATTCCCCATGCTCCACTAAATAGAAATGCCAACCAAAAATAATGGATTATGTTAATCCATTATTTAATTGGTGACCCCAAAAATTCAAAAAGAATCAAATGGGTTCAATTAATTAATTGGAAGGGTTAAAATATTTAATTGAGGTAGTTGGAACATAAGGAGGGATGTTTAATGGTTCTCTCCACTTAAATGGGGGGTTCCAAGGGTTAGAAGCCTGGGTGGTCCCCACTAAAGATATCCTCCCACGGGAGGTTATGTACGGGTGGGCCCCACCACCATAACCACTCTAGGGAGGTTATGGTGTGGTGGCCTCCACCTCTAAACACCCTCTCGAGGTTTTAACCACCATATATAAAAATAAGCTTTAAACTTATTCTTATTTAACTTTTTCCATTAAAAAACTCAAAAACTAACATTCATTTTCGACCAACTCATGTCGAGGTGAAAGTCCTCTTAAGCGAATACTGGCGCTACTAGTTCAATGGTTCCCTTAGATTTCAATTTCAATCACCGGTTCAATAGTTATAAAAATCCAGCTCATACGTTTATTGAACATACCTGAACAAAACATCAGAAATTGATTCTGGGCACTATGGGCCTCGAAATCAAGCATCGTAAATTTTTGCAAACTCGTAAAATTCCCATGTATTAAAAAAAATTCCACGAGATTTCCAGGTCATTACATTATAAAAAAATAAATAACCTAAATAATTTTTTTAAATATAAAACATAATTTTGGTGAGAGAAACGATTTATAATATTTGTTACATCATAATGGGGATTTTATTTTTTCATAATACACACCCTATATTTATAACATATTCAATTTGACCCAAAAATTTAAATTCCTCATAAATTTTTTAAAAATTTACCATTAGATAATTTCAATGAAATGATTTAAAAAAATGTAATTTATTTTATGAAAAATATTCTTTATATAAGTTACTTTACAAATTTAAATAATAAATACCCAATTATATAAAAATAATTTTTTTTTAAAATAATTTCTTTTAACCCTTATATAAGTAGAATTTTACAACATAAAATTATATTATCAATTATATTTATTTTAAAATTATTTAAAAATAATATTTTATTAAAATAACATTTATTTAAAAAACTCAAGAAATCATGTAAAAAACTTTCTTGATTGAATCAATCTATTTAAAATATATACAATTTTCGTTTCATCATATCAAAATATAATTTTTATCAAACTCGTTATTTAATTATTTAAAAGTAGTATCAAAAATATTATTATTATTATAAAATTATATTATAAAAAAACATGTAAAAATTCTTACATTCAGGGTCTATATTCAAATCCTTTAATTTAAATTGTTAATTTTCTTATGGGAATGCATTGAAAGGATTAGATTTTCATCGGGTGGTTTGGTGAATATTATTTGGGTTGGGATCTTGATGAGCTTTAACATCTCTCAAGAATGATTTTTCTTGTGATTAATTTACAAAATATGAAATTTGGTTTGATCAAGGGAAAATCATAGTGATTTTATCTCCCAAATAAGCTCTAAAATATGGGTTTAATAGGTTATGATCCTTATGGTGGAGATCAACACATCTTTTTCTATGCCGTTTGGATTTAATCATAAACCATAAAATACTAAAATTAATGGCCACTATACAAAAACTATATTATCAAATTATATAATTTATAATGGTATTTTAAATTTCACAATCCATATAATAGTCCAAAATAAAAAAAAAATTTTCATGCGATTTCAATAATTTCATTTCTTCATATGGAATTCAGTTATTTTTAAAATATTATTTCATTTATAAAATTTTTAGTCATTACCCAACTAATGTAGGATGAAAATCCATCAAAAACTAATTTGACCAAATATTTTTTATTTGACTGATCTCAAACCATAAATTCATCCCATACCTTAACTAGGGTTTTTATAAGAAAGAAATCATAGAGGGAAGGGAGAAAGGGATAATATGATAATAATAAAATATAAATTTAATATTGAAATCACATGAAATAGGCTAGGAGGAGGACATAATATCAAAAGGGATGGGAGGTTGATCCATTCACCATGCACTTTAGGTCAAATTGATGGATGAGCTTCAAAGGAATTTAATTTTTTTTGTTTTAAAATTAGAGGAGAAAATTGGAATGTTATAAAATTATGAGTATGAAGATATCCCATCATGACATGATGTCTCATGTCACCATGTGAATAATCCCACCACAAAATAGGTATCATTTCTATGGAGTGCTTCTCAACATGACCAAAATATGTACAAAATGAATGAATCCACCAAAAAATTGTGCATCACTACATAGGATCAGTCATGAAATTGACACCATGGTCATATACACTACCTATTACTATAAGAATCTATAAAATTATGGGGATCTAAAAAATACCTAAAAAGAAACATAATCACCCAAAATCATACACATAACCATAATTTAAATAAAATACTATACAAAATTAATATAAGTGTGATAAAATTCCCCCCACCGTATCAGTTTCTAGACTCAAAAATTCATTAAATAAGATAGAATTGATATTATAACTGAAACCTCAACACCCAAAAATGAGAGTTGCAAGGGTGGTCGAGAATATATAAATGTAACATGGAAAACAATGTCATATTATAGAATGTTCATATTGGATTATGGAAAACAATTTCAAATTCCAGTTGAATTAGTGCATCACTATTATTGGGAAATTAATAATCTAAATATTGATTCTCAAAAATCTAGAGAACCTCAGATGCTGTAATTTGAAGAATAAGAATAAATTAGAAAACATTATTGTTAAAATCCAATAATATTCAAATTAAAAAAATAGATGGCATGATAAAGGAAATGCATGATACATATTTATCATAACAAATAAGGTCCATTTATTAAATTCTAGATTAATATTATTCAATGGGTTGTAGAAATATATATGATCTGGATGCTTTTTAGTCATTCAAGTATTCCCGTAAGGGACCACTGGTAATCAGAAAGAAGGTACACCACCATTAAATTTTTATATTCAATGGTCAAAAATCTATCAAGAACACATCCATGATGGTTTTTTCATTAGCATGAAGATCATCTGAGCATCAAAGCTTCAAGATCCCAATGGTAAAGAAGCACTGCAAGGGAGGAAACCTTTGGTAGGATATTGTAGGATTTATTAGTTTCAAATAAAACATAGGAATTTTTTTTGGAGAATGATACAATGGTTTGGGAATAAAATGAACACAATGTTAAAGTACACATCGTGTCACCTCATTTCATGATGTGTATTTCTTCATACAAAAATTAAATAAAATCAAAGTTACATAACGTGAAACCAAGTTATACATTGTGTTAAACATCTTCCATATTTAAAAAAATGATGTGAACCTAGGGTTCATGGCCTAACCCTCCACCATCCTCCCAACCCACCCAACCCCCAACTTACCTCCCTATTAACTATAACACCCAAATACCCCTCCCACATTTTTCAAGACCTATAACCCACCACCTCCTTTAACACCCTAACCCCATATCTCTCAATCATGAAACCAAAACCCCTCCCAAATCCCACCCTCTCACGTGAACTCACTCGCATTCTACCATTCCCTTAGACCACAACCCAAACCCCCTCATTCTCTATTTCATATACACCCCTCCATCCAACACCGAGGATAGTGTGGACAAAAAACATATGTCATGCAACTACACATTCATCATCAGACTGTGATGTTCCACTATAAAAAAAATTAATAGGGTGATTCTCCTCCTAAGCCCTAACCACCTTAGAAAACATCTCCCCAACCTTCTACGGTAGCCTGTGTTGAGCCCTTTGCTCAAGATGACTCCCAAGATAGCTCCTTAGAATTATATTGGGAGGAAAATTCTCATATGAACCCCTTACTACAATATTAATATCTAAAGCACTATAGTATCTTTAACAAGAAATTTTTATACACAATGAGGATGAAAAAACCCTAGAAATGGATATTCTCACATGCCTATACATTATTGAAGAGATCCTAGATGTCTTAGATGGACTCCATATTTCATATAATATTGATGTACATGAGGATACATATCAAGAGTTGTTCATATAGTATCTATGTACATTTATGGTCATGGTGGACAACATATTCTTCATAATTGGATGAAAACATCATGAGCTATAATTCAATTAATTGAGCACCAACATCAGGATTTAAAAAGAGGAGTTAGATATGTGTGAGATATTTTGGACCCTTTTGTTCGAGCCTCCAAATTCCGATTCAAGGCCAATGTAGAAGATTATCAAATGGGATGCTTAGATAGTGCATGATACCAAAATCAACAAGTGTAATCAGTTCCACATCCAAATACATTATATACATCATATAACCTTAACCCAATCATGGTTTTCCAGGGTACAATCTATTGTAAGTTTGATCTAGATTGTCATCCCCATCAACCCATAGCCAAGGGTCGCCCAACCGCCAAGATGACTGTAACGCACCGAGATTTTATGAGAAGTATTCTTTTTAATTTCATTGATTTATTTTTTTGCATTATTCACATTGATTATCTTGCGCTATACTCAACAACGTATTATCTTGTAGTATAGACAACACTATTCTTGGCTTCTATTGCACACAATTACATGTTCTTTTGAATAAAATTCATTTTAAACAACACCAAGTATAGATTTTGATCAATGTGTAACTGAAATATATATTGATTATGTTACACGAAACTCCAAAGGTAGAATTTCTTACATGCAACCCTGACATGCCTTCCATTACACGTAAGAGTGACCTTCCTCGATTGCGTGTGTTGTACACAATACTGAGTTTCACTAAAGTAGATATTATTATATTATTATCATGAACTAGCCATTATGAAATGTATTAACTAAATTTTAAATTTTATGACATTTTAATTAATATTACACATTTTCTAGAACATTGTATGTGAACAAAATAATTTTTTCTTATAAAATAAGTATTTTAAAAAAAATGCAGTTTTCCGCCTTCTGATGTCACACCTATTTTAAATATAATTTTTAAGAAGTTTATAAGTTCAATTTTATAAAATAAACTTGTTCTTGTCAATTAGGATATAAAAATTTATATTGGATAATGTTTTGATATTTTTCTGATAACGTTCATATTTTGTTGAATAGTAAAATACACTAAATTTTAATTAAAAACAACTTTTTTCATCAAGATAATTTATATGGTTAAATTATAATATTTAATGGTATTATTGTATGAATATAATAAATTTTTTCCATTTAATATAATGTATGTCATCACCATTAATTTTACATTGAATTTATAGGTAAAAACATTTCAATCTTTTGCAATGTTTTAAATAAAACCCGTTATTCCGACAACGGTATTAATTTTAAATTAATTACTACATCTTCTATGTCTGAAATATGGAAAAATGGATTCTATATTTTATCCGATTAGGTCCAAATTTTGTTAATAGTCTACTTTTTATTTTTGGGCATTATGAATAGTAACTACGGTAAATTTTATTTACCATAGTTTAAGGTAAATTAGGTACGTAAGGGAAAAATAATATTATAAAATTACCTTAACACTTTTCATAATATAATTGGATGATTATATTTTATCCTAAGATATACTTGGGTCCAAATATTATCTATTACAACCCACTTGTAAGTGATTAAGACCTTTAATTTATTTTATTTAAATGAAAGTGAAATTTGTCTCACTCAAACATTAACAATTAAATAATTTTTAATATAATGTTATATAGAATATAAATACCGTTATAAATACTCATTTGAAATATAAAATGTTTTTATGTATCAATGTAATTTATTTTTTATTTTTAAGATATATACAATTAACTTAATAACTTATTCATTAATGATGCAGAAATTATTTATTTAGTTAAAAATCAATAATATAGTTTTTATTAAACTAATAGTACCAATAAAGGCCCCCAAACCTGGTGAAAACTTGTTGGTCATGTACATATAAACCATAATCATCCATACGCTGAACAGTTGACCATTTGGATCCTTATAAAAGCGATTATGACACCTAATTTTTTTATTTTAAATGATGTCAAAGTTGTTACCTTCACAATTTAATAAATTTAACAATTTTAATGTTGTGATTTTAAGATGATAAACTTGAGAAAAATTATTTTTATGGAATATATTAAATTTATCTGCATCATAGTATTTTATTATTTATTTTTATAAAAAAAATAAGTATATTAAATAATTATACAAAAATGTTGTACTAATTATTTTATTAAGGGAAATATCAAGTAAATGGTATTAAAAATATTAAAATAAATGTTATATGAACAAATTAATGTTACCTATCAATTTTTAGATGAATATGACAAGTTATAATTTTATTATATATATTTTATGAATATATCTTCAATGTGGATTTAATTTATATTCAAATAATTGAATTGTATCAAAATTGACACTATTGTAATTTAATAAAAATAACATATTATTAAATTTTTTAAAAATCACATAAATATTTAAAAATTATAAATTGAAATTTTTATGGCTGAAAATTTCTTAAATTATCCAATTATTAAAAATTCACAATACATATGTAATTATTTATTATAATTTAATATTTAGAATATTATTACGAGAAAATAAAATTAAATGGGATAAATAAGGATAAATCAAGTTGATAAGGTTTAAAATAAATTACCAACATGTCTAAATTTTATTGCATAATAATATTAAAACCCTATATCATCTCATCTTTTGATTTGAGTCATTTTGGATGTTTTTATGTGGGTTTTAAATTTATTATTAAATGATATCTTTGAAGTTTCCAAAACTGCCATCTCCTCCCTTATAAAAGGGAACCTCCTCCCTCTCCACTTTAAAACATTTTGAGCCTTAAAAATAGTTAAAAACCTGTCCATTTATCTTCTACACTTCCCAAGAAACCTACTAGGGGTCCTGGTCTTCTTCAAAGAATAGCTTTAGTGCCCTAAGTGGAGGTTAAGAAGAGACACGTCGATGAAGAGGTAATATCCAATACCGATTCTTTCAAATTTCATTCTTTTTCAACATACACTTCTTTATTTGTTTCATTACAATGAAAAAACATCAGTATCACTCATATAGTGATATTTTATTATAAACATGAAACGAACTTATTTCACTTTCTATCTATCCTACGAAAAATGAAATCACCGCGTGTGCGTACGTACGACTTACTGTCTCCACACCGTGGTGTAATATGTTTTTCCAACACCAACTTACTTGGATGGGTATAATGGTGGAAATAATAACTATATATTATTATTATAAGATGACACTAATTCTGAGATATTATATCCTCCACTCAAATTTCATTCAAAAATTATGGGAATGATATCTTCGCTCGTGCGAACGTACGGATTACCGTCTCCACGACGTGATTAGATTCATTTTCCATGTTTACTATTCAAGAATAATTATAAAGTATATATAATAAGAAATAATTAAATATATGACATAATAATGATACTTTATATATATATATATTTCATCTACTTACTTCCATTCAATTCAATAAGGAAATGAAAACAACGTTCATGTATACGTACGACCAACCGTCTTCATGAACGGTGTATTTCATTTCATTTATCTATCTATTATACATATATATTCTGAAAATATATGATACATAAATCACAAATTACATTATATATGTAATTAAATCCTTATATAAGTAATAAAAATATCAAGAAAAACAAGTCCAAACACTTACAATTAATGATACGATTATTAGCCAACACGTTGCTTTAACATGAAATTGACAAAAGAACGGGTAATATAAGGACCATCGTAAATTATATATGATATCATAAATATTATTATGGTTATATTACAAGTTTATAATATGTTTAAACTCACTATACATGGGTTTCATACACATACAGAAGAAATGGAATCTAAGGTAAGGGATTATTTCGTCTCACTTTTATTTCTGTGAGACATATACCTTAATCACCAACTATTTCTTTTGCATAGTGTTTATGATTACGATGCATGTTTTATGATTTTTATTATAAAGGATATTATATTTAAATATTTATTTAATACTCTTCATTTTAATACATGTATGATTCCACTGATTATAATTGGTAATGGATAATTATTCCAATCTCATTCTTATCCGGGATTGTTTATTCGTAAGTATTTACTGGGGTTATGTTTATCATTCATGTCTATGTTTTTTAAAAATGTTTTAATAAAATTTTTAATATTCTTCCATGAATGTTTAAAGTCATTTTTACCTTTTTTTGACTTTTACCACATGGTATGAATGGAATCATTCTTTTTTTACCATACGAGGTTGTTTTTGACTTTTCCAGGAAAAGTAAGAGAAGAATGTGTTTTTTATCTTCTATGGCATGAAAGGATTTTTACAGTTTCATAACGCCTTATTTTCATGAATCCTCTTATACAATATTTTACGATTATTTTAAATAAAATATATTTCTTTTAAAATTATGTGGCTTTTTGTAAAAAGAATATTTTTTGAAGAATAAAGGATATTTTCCTCAAGAATTCATTTCAATTGTTTTATCAAAAATATTTTCAATCTAAGATGAAATTACTTTGTATGTTTGTATCTCAAGTATAATGCCTCTACTATTTACATGAATTTATTTTTATTATGATAAATGATTTCCATTTTTTTACATTGATTATGTTATGATGGGATGCTGTTTATGAAACCCATTTTATTCTTCAGGTTATGATGAATGATTTATGATTGTTTTGTGGCACACGTAAGAATGATTTCAATATGAGATGGGTGGGACCTATATCTCTTCAAATGCATTGTTTAATGATTTATATATCTTGAGATAGACATGGATGAAATGAAAAGTGATTATGGTTTTGTTTTACAGGGTAGGAACAACAAGTAATCCTGATTTAGTAATAGACATTGTCCACTATGATGGTTTTGGAAGCAATGCCTTGTCTACTATGGAAATCATATCATGTGCATAATGGTTTTATACAATTACATGATTTATTATCATGCCATTTTATCATGATTAATTTTCCCTTATAATCTATTCCTTGTGTACTACCATGATTTATGTCATTGCTCAAAATTTTGAGGTTTTATGTTCATGTTTTTAGGTTCAAATGTTGATGGATTGTTTTTAAGTTCTCCATGTTTACCATTACAGTGCATTTCATCTCACTATTTTTATGTTTTCTTTTCCCCATGATATAATGAATGATTTTAGGTTTGAAACAAAGGGGAAGATCTTTATGGGATATGTTGATGATCTTTCACCATGGATAGAAGATTATGTTTCGAGTTTCCAAAGACACTAAACTTACATGGTCTTTGGGAATCTATTTTTTTCATGTATTAAGTATTATGAAAAAGTAATGTAATGTCCATGTACGTCAGGCTTTGGGTCTTTATAGTTGGTATCAGAGTGAAGGTTTAGTTAAACTTTGGAAAATAGGATGCGAAAACTTTAGTGACATCCCTAAAGATATTTCTAAGGTATGTCTAGGGATGTCCCTAAGGTTTAGTATAACTATAGGTTATAGTCCTAGAATTATATTGATGATCATGAGTAACCTAGGGTGAACCTAGGGTGTCATGGATTATTGAATGTGTGATAAGTTATAAATTTTATGATTATGTGGTTCCTCGTTATTTGAATTGTTTCTTACACCATGGTTGTTGGTTTTAGTTAATGGAGGGAACTAGAAGGAATTGGGTCAACACTGAATCCAATGGAAAAATTGGTGACTATGAACAGTGAAATTGTGTAATACCTAGAAAGAAATAAATTGGGATTATGCCGAATCAGTCATCGATATATATGATTAACAAGGTGAACAGTAGTTGAATTCCAAGTTAATCAAATACGAGGAAGACGTACTTTTATACATTTTCACATAGTGAGGAGCATAGAGAAAGGAAGATTGATATTTCTGAAGAAGGGAAGAATAACCATGATGAATACATCAAATGGAGGGAAAGATGATATCTCTGTGGGGAGAAGGGTCATAGAGTTGTAGACTTTTGTGGAGATCAATGTCTTATCTATGGAGAACATGGCCATTACCCAACTCAATGCCCAAATATATGAGGTTACATATAAATAATTTTAAGGAATTATTCCATGTCAATCATTGGATAGAATGGATTGAAGTGTTTATGTAATGGTATTCATGAATAATGTTGTTGAGTTACTTTTATGGTATATTGGAATATCTATGTATTGGTCTATATTGGTATTCCATAAGAATATGGTACAAGTTACAATGAAAAGTGATTGAAATATTTTGGGAAGAATGATGATATGCGCATAATGAATGGATAAGGAAAAAATAATATGTTTGAGAGTATTCACGATCTCTTGACTTATGTAAGGACAATGTGAATCATGGTTTGAGTATATAGAAATTTTGGGATTTTGGTATGTGGAAAGAGATAACTTCTGACAGCATTCCTGTTTTAACCATGGTTCTATGGTAATTCATGATTCAAGTTAATACATGATTAAGGTATTCACATGTTTGGAATGTGATCAACAAGATATATCTTATGATATAAGGGGGATAAATGATGGTATTCACATGCTGGGTAAATAACCTCTCTAATAATATTTTTCATTATACTATGAGATTAGAAAGAAGTATTTTGGATAATCCTAATGATTTGAATGAAATAAGATGGACATCAGATAGTATTGATTAAGTCTACAACATTTTTTCGATATTATTTCTGGAATGTTATAATAGTATAATTTTACAAAAAGGACAACCTACATGATGAATTACAACCCATTGCATCAAGTAAGGTTGTGGGAATCTAACCCACAACCAAAGTGCGACATGCCTTTATCACCTACCACTGGCCTACAATAAGTCACTGGATAGTATAAACTAGTTTTACTTTATTAACCATTATGATAGATGAAGTTTAAGTACATTTTTGGAACTATATATGATTAATCTCACCATAGACGGACATATGAATATTTAATAACATTTTCTACCCTTATATTTGAGACAGATGGAATGAATTATCATTCTATCACATGATTTGCTAATACTTCAGGAATGAAAAATTCAACTTCATTTCATTAAATAAGATATGATGTGGAAATTTTTCACAGAATGACCAAAGATTATATTACACTAAAATCAAGTAAGTATTTCTACTTATGTAAAAATTCATCAAATTTAGGGATATGATCCTGAAAACAAAAAATGTGGTCCTAGTACTCTCATATCTGATGAATTAGATTGTACCGTAGATCATAAAAAATATATGGCTTTGGGATTGTTGGATTTTTCATAGCCTTGTTCTCTAACACTCCCTATCAGAACACGATGGTTAGATTTCTCTTCTATATCCATGTTTACACCTATGTGATCCTATGTGGAACCCCAATGATGATTTAATATGGATAACTGTTACATTTCTTACTTTATTTTTTTTAAATTTTGTTTTAATATTTCATTTTATGATGTTGGTTTCTATGAAAGAAACTTTCAATTCGTAGATGATTAATAACCCTAATGAATTTCGAGGGCGAAATTCATTTTATGAAGGGTAGAATGTAAGACCCTGATATTTAATGAGAAGTGTTCTTTTTAATTTCTATGACGAATTTTTTCATACGCTTCACCAAGATTATCTTGTGCTATATGTAACACCATATTTTCTTGTAGTATATGCAACACTATTCGTGTCTTGTGTTGCACAAAATTTCAAGATCATTCGAATAAAAATCATTTTACACAACACCATGTATATATTTTGATCAATGTATAACTGAACTATATTTTTAGTATGTTATATGAAACAAAAAAGGAAGATTTCCCTACACAAAACCATGACTTGGCTTGCATTACACACAAGAGCGACTTTCCGCGATACCGTGTGTTGTACGCAATACCGAGTTTCACTAAATAGATATTATTATAATTTTATCATGAACTAGACATTATGAATAGTGATAACTACATTCTTGAATTTTTTAACAATATCATTCATCTTACACATTTTCTAGACCATGGTATGAGAACAAAATAAATTATTCGGGTAAATTAAATATTTTTCAAAAAATGTTGTTTTTCCGCATTTTGATGGCACATCCACTTCAAATCAAATTTGTAAGAATTTTATAAGTTAAATTTTATAAGATAAACTTTTTCCTGTAAATCATTATATAAAAATTTATGTTGGATAAATTTTTTATATTTTTCTGATAAGATTCATATTTTGATGAATAGTAAAAATTCACATAATATTAATTAAAAACATCTTTTTTAATCAATATAATTTATAAGGTTAAATTATAATATTTAATTGTATTATAGTATATATATAATATATTTTTACCATTTAATAAAATGTATGTCATTATAATTAATTATACATTGAATTTATAGGAAAAACATTTCAATCTTTTGCAATGTTTTAAATAAAACCCCGTTTTTTCCGACAACGCGATTAATTTTATATTAATTACTGCAACTTATTTGACTTGAATTGGGAAAAATGTATTCCATATTTGGAATCAGTCGGTTCAAATTATGTTAATAGGATACTTTTTTTGGGAATTATGAATAGTAACTATGGTAAAATTTATTTACCAAAGTTAAAAGTAATTTGTTAATTAATGGAAAAAATAATATTATAAAACTACCCAAAAACATCTATTAATAAAATTATATGATTATATTTCATCATAATATATACTTCGGTTGAAATGGTGTCTATTAGAACCCACTTTTATGTGATTAAGTCCTTTAATTTATTTTATTTTAATAAAAGTGAAATATGTCTCACTAAAACTTTAATAATTAAATAATTTTTAATATAAGGTTATACATAATATAAATTAAGTTATAAGTACTCATTTTGAAACTAAAATGTTTTTATTTATCATGGTGATTTATTTGTAATTTTTAATAAATATATAATTACATTAATAGATTATACATTAATGATGAAGAAATTACATATTTAGTGAAAAATCAATAATATAGTTATTATTAAATTAATAATACCATAAAAGGCCCAAAAACCTGACCAAATCATATTATTCGTGTAAATATAAACCATAATAATACATAGGTCAAATTTTTGACCATTTGGAGCTTTATAAAAGCGATTATGACACATAAATTATTTTATTTCAAATGATGCCAAAGTTCTCATCTGCATAATTTAATTAGTATAACAATTTAAATGTTATTATTTTAAGAGGATAAATTCGAGCAAAAGTGTTTTTATGGAATATATTAGATTTATCTACCATATAGTATTTATTTAATTTTTATGCAATATATAATTATATTAAATAATTAAAGAAAACTGTTGTAGTAATTATTTTATTATGGGAAATATCAAATAAATGGTACTAAAAATATATAAAATAAATGTTATATGAAACATTTAATGTTCTCCATGAATTTTTTAGATTCATATTAAAAGATATGAATCTATTAAATATTTTATTTCGAATATTTATTTTGTGTGTATTTAATTTAAATTCAAATAATTAATAATTTTCAAAATTGAAACTATTGTTATTTTATAAAAATAAAATATTAATAAATTGTTTAAAAATCAAAAAAAATATTCAAATTATAAATGAAAATTTAAATGGTCTAAAATGTTATAAAGTATCCAATAATGGACAATTAAAAACACATATGTAATTATTTATAACAAATTAAAATTTAGAATATTGTTACCACAAATAAAATGAAATGGATTAAATAAGGATAAATTATGTTGAAAAGTTTTAAAATAAATTCCCAACATGTCTAGATTTTATTGGATGATAATATTACAACCCAATATTATCTCATATTTGGATTTGAGTCAATTTGGATGTTTTTATGTGGGTTTTGAAATTATTATAAATTATTATTTTTGAGGTTTCCAAAAGTGCCCCTCTCCTCCCTTATAAAAGGGAACCTCCTCCCTCTCCACTTCACAACATTTTGAGACTCCAATATCAAAAAAACCTGCCCATTTCTCTTCTTCACTTCCCTAGAAACCTACTATATATATTGTTCTTCATCCATGGACGTCTTCAGTGCCCTAAGAAGAGGTTAAAAAGAGGCACGTCGCGGAAGCGGTAATATCCTTTAACGATTCAATCAAATTTATTTCTTATTTAAAATTCCTATTATTTATTTGTTTCATTATATATTAGTAACATAAGAATCACTAATATACTGATATGTTATTATAAATAGTAAAAACCCCTATTTCACCTTTTATCCATCCTATGAAAAATGAAATCACTGCTCGTGCGTACGTACAACTTACCGTTTCCACACCGTGGTGTAATATGTTTTTCCACCACCATCTTACATGCATTGTTATAATGGTGGAAATAATAACTAGATATGATTATTATAACATTATAATAATTTTGAGATATTATATCAACCACTGCAATTCTATTCAACAGTTATGTGAATGATATCATCGCTCGTGTGAATGTACGAATTTCCGTCTCCATGACGCGATGAGATTCATTCTACATGCTAACCATTCAAGAATAATTATAAAGTATATATTACATAACAAAAATGAAATATATGAAATAATAATGATACTGGATATATATATATATATATATCATCTACTTACTTCTATTCAATTCTATAAGGAAATGAAAACAACGTTCATACGTACGTACGGTCTACTGTGTCCATAAACAGTGTATTTCATTTCATTTATATATATAAAATATACATATATATACTGAATATATATGATATTTAAATCATATTTTATATTTTTGAAGAAATTTAATAATGATATAAGTAATATTAATATCAAGAACAACAAGTCCAAAAACACTTGACAAATGATACGATTATTACCCAAAACATTACATTAACATTAAATTGACAAATGAACGGGTAATAAAAAGACATGTGTGAATCATTTATGATATAATAAATATTATTATGGTTCTATTAAAAGTTTATAATATGTTTAAACCCAATATACTAGAGTTTTAGACACATACGGATGAAATTGGACCTAAGATAAGGGATTATTTCGTGTCACATTTATTTCCATGAGACTTATGCCTTAATCACCAACTATTTCTTTTGCATGGTGTTTATGATTACCATGCATGTTTTAAGAGTTATATTATGAATTATATTATATTTATATAATTATATAATTTTTTTTATTTTATGACATGTATGGTTCCACATATTATAATTGGTAAGGGATAATTAATCCAATCTCATTCTTATCCGGGATTGTTTATTCGTAAGTATTTACTGGGGTCATGTTTATCATCCAAGTCCATGTTCTCTAAAAATGTTTTCATTAAATTGTTTACTATTTTTTCAAGAATGTATTTCTTCATTTTTACCCTTTTTTGACTTTTACCACATGGTATGAAAAAATCTTTCTTTTGTTTACCAAACTAGTACTTTTTGACTTTTACGGAAAAAGTACGAGAATAATGATTTTTTATCTTATATTCCATGATAAGATTTTTACGATTTCAAAACGCCTTATTTTCATGAATCTTCCTCTACAAGATTTCATGATTATTTTCAATGAAATATTTTTCATTTAATATTGTGTGGAATTTTGTAAAAAGTAAATAATTTTGAAGAAGAAATGATACTTTTCCTCAAGAAATCATTTAATGTGTTTTGTCAAAACTATTTTCCATCTATGATGACATTATTTACAATGTTAATGTTTCAAGTATAATGTCTCTATTATTTATATGGTTTGATTTTTTTATGATGAAATGATATCCACTTGTTTTATATGGATTATGTTATGATGGGATGATGTTTATAAAACCCATTTTATTCATTGGGTTATAATGAATGATTTAGGATTATTTTGTGGCACACATAATAATGAGTTTAATATGAGATGGATGGGTCCTATATCTCCATCCAATTTATTGTGTAAAGATTTATATCTCATCAGATAGACATGTCTGGAACAACAAGTGAATCAATTTCAGTATTACAGGGTAGGAATGGAATGTAACCCTGGTTCAGTCATGGACATTTCCCATTATGATGGTCTTGGCAGCAATGAATCTGATACTATGGAAATCCAATCTTGTGATAAATGGTTTCCACATTTCCATGATTCATTCCCTTTTCATTTTATAATGATTAATATTCTATTATGATCTATTCCTTATGTACTTCCATGATTTATTCCATTTCTCATAATTTTGATGTTTTGTGTTCATGTTTTTACGTTCAAATGTTTATGGATTGTTTTTAAGATCTCCATGTTTACCCCTACTGAGCATTTGACCTCACACTTTTTCTATTTTCTTTTCCCCTAGATATAAAGAGAGGTTTTAGGTAAGAAAACAAAAGTGGAAAAAAATTATGTGAGATGTTAAAGATCATTCATCGTGATTAGAACATTATGTTCCATGTTTCCAAAGACACTAAACTAACACGGTCTTTCGACGTCTTTTTTTATGTATTAAGTATTACAAAAAAGTAATTTAATTTACATTTACATCAATATTTTGGTCATTATAATGACTTCATAGTTATCCTATTAATATTCTATGCATGTAGAAAAGACTAGAGGTACATTGATGAAAAAATCATTCTTCACTCACATATCCAATAATATTTGAGTATTTGATTCTTTACATCCACCAACAACCCTTGTACAAATGGATTCCATCGATTTTATTATTCAACATAATATGAAACTACTAGTTAGGGATCATGAAAGTTACCGAGGGGATCCATGAGTCAATGAGGTAGATGATGAGGCACCAAAAGATCCTTCAGCAGATAGTGCATTGGTTCCACCCACCACTTCCCCTTCGTTTCCTTCGACACATTTATCTACATCCACCACAAATGAATAAACTACTACACCACCAACTGATACCATCCCAATAGATCTCGAGTCCATGCACCTTTGTATCATGGAGAATTTGAGAAATATCTCTACCCATACTCACATACACTTTATAGATATATCCAATTTCACCACACCTCCTATATGCCCATCTCCCTCAAGATATCACCTAAAACAAGAACTTTTTAGCCCCACCTTTTTTTCCTTTTCATACCCACACAAATCCCTGCCTGAATCGCCATCAAATCCCTCTAACCCAGCTTCCAACAAGAGTACCTTACAAATCATGCTAAACGGGGCTGGGGGCCAGCAACATTATCATCCATCATGGTTATGTTTTTTGATCCAACATAAAAACCAATGACCACATTGAAGATCTAAACTTCCCAAAAACATTCCTCATCTTATCATTCCAACACTATGAATAAACCCTCCCAAGCTGACATACCTACCCATAAAACCATCACTACAACTATCTAGGATGGACAGATAATTCCACAACATGATCAAGAGTGGATGTTGGAAGAGATTTTAGATTCTTCTAGGTATATTAGTTGGTCACGATTATCAACTTTTTTGGGGTCATATGTATTAGGGATGGTTTTTTTCTTTTTAGTCTATCCCTTCATTTACTGCTTTTAAACTTATCTATATTAATGGGAACTGAATTTGAACCACTATTACATGGATTAATTTTTAAATCATTATAATTTCATGATATCCATATATATATATATATATCCTATATTTCATTTATGGATATTTTGTGATGATTAGCACAATTTATTCTTATTTGTTGAGTGACTCAACATATGGATGAGAAAAATATAATATTCATGAGTTCTCAATAGAGATTCATGATCAGCAACCACCACCACGAGCATTGATACCCTTACATCCACATTAGATCCATCCTCACTATGATAATAAATTAATAAATGCTTAAAAAACCCCCCAGTGAGCTAGAAGACACTCCTACGAGTAGCTATAGATTCCATAAAAAAAATTGAACCGACAGATGACATCACATGATATTTTTGATACATCCGTTTGGGTAATGATGTCATTTGATTGGGACTTATGGGAGGAAACCCATATTTCACCAGTTTTAATATTTTAATCATTATGATGATTGTATTTCTTTGTTTTATTTATTTTTCACATGAGATACATAAAGCATTATTGTATAAATGTTCCTAAATGTAAAAAAAATCAGATTCATTTCTTATCATAAAATGCACCTGAATGAATTTATACATTTAAAAGAATTCGAAACAGTGAAATATTGTTCAATATATTGTAGGATTTGTATTTATAACCCATTTTTATGGTTTACTAAATTCCACATTAGAGAAGCCCAATTTCCCCCAGGGCATTTTTCTTAACACAAAGTGCTCATGATTCACTCAGTCATTAATTTATCAATTTCTATTTCACTTTTCCATGTTTTTTCTACCATAACTCCACATAGTAATTTCACAAACATTTTTAACAATACCTCCATCTATGTTTGTTGGATTTTTTCATGAATTTCACATTCAATTCACTTTAATTATTACTTATTCTCATCTATATGGTAAACTTTTTTCAATTTTAGAGAATGATTTAAACATGAAGATCATTATACAGAATTAAATAAAGTAAAAAACAAAAGATAATATTTTTTTGGAATTCCATGTTTTTTCTATTTTTTATTATAATTATGATTGTGGATCATGGGAATTTATGTTAAAGTCAAACTTTTTGAAATTACTTTTAATTAAATTATTATATGATTTTATTCCCTTTATGATTTTAATTTATTATTTACTCCCATTGTCGAGATGATTATGAGCCTACAATTGCTTATTATTTTTTAGAACATTTATTCTGTGGCACTAGGGACATGTAAACCACTCAGAACATGCATTGATATTTTATAGATTTTTGCAATGAGAGAATTCAATTTTAAAGCTCTTGAGGAAAGCATGGTTGATATAACTTTTCGAGAGATGTATGTTTTTCTTACTAGACCTATTAATATTGATCCCCATGTACACTGAATAATTTCACATCAATTATGTTCATTTGAATATAAAATATAAAATAAAAATATTTTTATTATGTACTTGGAAGATAAAAAATCACAATTTCTAGACCGATTAATTCCTTGACAGATCATATGTTGTTCTGGGATTGATGTGAGATCTGTCCTAGACCTAACATTATAAAAAGATAAATGATAAAAGAAAAATAAATAACTATGATAGCCCTATTTATATAACTTTATATATACATGGATCTAATTTGAGTTGCTGGGAGCATGAACATTATTATCTATTGATGAGTTTTTTCATTACACATGTGGCGAAATTTCCGAATTATTCTACGAGAGCCTACCCTTAATTTTTTTCCTATTTTCATATGTTACATACATTCTCATAGACTCATAGTTATTACAACCTATTTTAAAAATCCCACATTATATATTTTTTATATTTTATTTTCAACATATAGTCGATTGATCCAATTAAAGCCTTTGATTAGGAGCATGAACTCAGGGTATGAGAATACCTCTAGTTTTATTTTCTCCCTGAGTGATTATAGATAATTAATTATGTGGTAAATTCTAAATGGTTAAAGAATTCATGGAATAGTTACAAAATTATTATTTAATTTTTATGATTTTGTTTAATGAACTAAGCTATAAAGAAGGAAAAATTTTATATGCCGAGCTGATTTTTGCGAAAGACACATTTTTTATATATAGAGTTTTTTTAGCTATGTATAATGAATGTTTCATATTTTAGAAATTGATCACCCCATTGAAAACCCTATTGTTATCATTAATCATGAGGAGAATAAATTGTTTAGGTGTGGGATAATTTTGTTAGCATAAATCGTATATACATTTTATAGTCATTTTATCAAGGATTCTCAATGATTTATTCAATAATTCACATTTTAGGTATTGTTTATTATAGGAATTAGGATTTCAAGGTTCAAATTGAAAAAATCCAAAAATGTAGAAAAATTGGCTATTACACATCGTGGAACTGCAATACATGATGTGTAGTTGAATTACACTACATGATGCAAGCTATGAAGTAATATATTAAAAATATCAAGCCATGAAGATCAGTGGACAATGTGGACCTTCCATACATGGTCAAAATCACCCATCAACCACATGAAGCATAAAAATATATATCACACTAGCAAAAGGAAGATTAATTATGTCACATCCATTTATACATGCTATAATATGTAAAACTTCCAAATAACGGATGATATAAGTGCGGGATGGAAATAGATTCAAAATAAATGGATAAAACAAAGGAATATAATTAAATGACATGAATTGCTATTACATTCCCTGTAAAATTACATCTGTGTATAAAACAACATCCAGGAACCCAGTTTAAGAAAATCATCATGGAAACCTCTTTTTCTCTTTCATTAACCTCTCATACCCTTATTCTCCCTCTACCACTAACATAAATTTATTCAATATTTTTCATTTTTATACTTTAATAGAAGTCATGCGCATTGATTTCAACATCATTCATCATTCATTTTTTCAACTGACTTTGTTATTCATACATTAATTGTTCCAAGAACTGACCATCATGGAACCTTTTATATGATTATTCATGTTTCAATTTCATTTATGTAGTTTATTTAATTGTGTTTTATTTTTTATTTATATTAAAAAATAAAAATTGATTTTCTTAGTTGTTTATTTTGGGCCATTTCTTTTTTTTAATTTCAAATATTTCTTATCATGTAAGGAATGAGTTCTATTCATTATGAATCTATAAATAATTCGACCATTGGTTACTACACCACCTAATGTAAGGGTCAAGAGTAGGGGTGTCTGAATTTAATTAATCTATATTCCTCAATTTGGTAATCCAAAAATTAGTAATCATGTTTGACAATAAATTTATATCATATTCATCCTAAAACCCTAACCATGGAATGGTTGTATGTACGACCCTAACCTGATTAGAATATTAGGCTATGATCAATATCCTTTTAAATTTTCTTATATAGAAGCTATGATTAAAGCACATAATCTTTGGTTTGTTAGAATACAATGAATAGTCACCTCCAAGGTAGAACGAGCTAGTTTAACCAAAGACAACTAGCAACCTCTTATTGCTTCATAGCATAAATCATAGGACCGTGCCATGTTACGAATGATGTTACCTTTTACATAAAACAATTAATTTGTGCATGATCCCTTCTCTATCTCTCATTCAAAAACATATGTTATTAAGCAATAGTTTTCCAAAAAATGAACCAAACTTGTGAAAACTCCTACTCCCAAGGGGTTATAAGATGAATTTTCTATATTTATCTTAATTCCCCATGGGATCGACTCTGGACTAACACTATACTATGTATCGATATCTTGTGAAGTTTGGTAATAACTAAAATCTAATCTGATCTTATCCCGCATGAATTATCTAAATCATGAGCGATAATCATAAATACTTAATAAATGATTTAGAATTACATATAGGTGAATTAACTAGATTGAAAATGTATAAGGGTATTCACTCCACATGTTTTTTTACTAGAAAATTATAGGATATTTTTAGTATCATAAAGAGTGTATATAATGATTTTTTCAAGGTGTGAATGGGAGGGAAAGGATAATATAATTAAATTTTAATCACAAATATAGTTATAGTGATGGGTAAAAACATATTCCAACATGAAAAATTGTAATTAAAAAGTAATGACATAAATAATGTGTATGAATAATGAGAAAAAGGAGGTGATCCATTACTTTGCGAGGGAAATTATAGAATCTCCGAAGGACCTTATTATGATAATAAAGGATCCATGGGAGAGATATAAAGACATAAGTGTATACTAAATATTTCTCAAATAGATTTTAGTGAAGATGAATGGGTGGTTAGTTAGGTTCATATAGGGAATGATATGATAATTATTTATTAATTTCCATAAAAATGTTTCAGACTCTAAATAGTATAGTTATCAAAACCACAAACATTCTCAATGTTTTTAACATGGTTTTACCAAATAATATAGGTTTTCATTATTTTATAATGCTAAAAAACACATTAAAATAAATTCATAGTGATGTGAAAGTGTGTGATATTTATAAATAATTGAGTTTAAAAGCTAATAATATTATATTGTTTATAGAGTATTAATTAAATTTATATAAAATAAATCAACTAACATATAAAACAAATTATTTTATATTTATAATATAAAATTTTCAGGGAAACTATTCATAATATTTTTTACATCACTATGGGTATTTTATTATGTCATAATACTCACTGTATATTTTTACCGTATTTAATATTTACCCTAAAATTCAAATTTCTCCTAAAATTATTAATAATTCACCATTTGATAATTTCAATGTGATAATTTTAAAACTAATAATTATTTTAACCAAAAATTTCTTTAAATATGTTAAATAGGACTTTTCAAAAAATCATCATTTATTGAAAAATAATGGTTTTTTTTAAATATATTTTAACCCTTATGTGAATCTAGTTTGACAACATACTACTATATTATCTATAATATTTAATAAAAATTATTTAATAATAATATTTTATTATAATATCATATATTTCAACGATACATGAATTTATGAAAAATTGATTATTGATTGAAGCTATATATTTACAAAAATATACAATCAAGTAAATGTTTTCAGCATTTGAAATGATTATTCAATTAAAGACACAAATCAATACATAAAAACACTCTACAATATATATATGAAATATAATTATCAATTAATAATTGAGAACACATCAAAATATGTCACAAAAAATATTTCATTAAATCTTGGAATTCCAAGAACATTTTAATGCATAGAAAACACATAGAAAACCCTTCGTCCATGATATAGCACTATTGTAACATTTATAAAATCTATATTAACTATCATATATAAGTTTAATTTGAATATGTAATGACTTATTACCATCAATAATTCTATAAAATGTCATTAAGAAGAAGAAAACCAAAGAACATACCTCATTTTGATTTGAAACCACTCGCCTTTAATGGTGGAATCTAATCCAAGAAAGAAGACAATCCCCACAATCCTTAAAAAACAAAATCCCCATTATTTGAACCATATTTGACCCACAATTCAACCCACACCATAATTAGAGTTTTAATGAGAAATAAAATCCACGGGGAAGGGAGAATTGGAGAATAATAATGGAAGAGATGAGTAAATTTCATAAAAATATATTTGAAATTATAAAGGAGGAGGCCAAACATTCCCAATGAAAGGGATGGTGAGTCACTACTAATGATCTAATGGCTGGGAAACATCAGTGTGGGTAAAATATAAAATATACCCAATTTTGTATTTTCAATTAAGAGGGTAAGATATATAATTTTATAATATTAAGGGTCTACCTAAGAACCAGTATGATCTGAAACCTTATATTGTGGTAAAAATGGATTCACCAAAAAATTCGGAATCACTGCCATGGGGTCTTGATGGTGTGACCACGATTGTCATGAGATTAATGAATCTACTAAAAAACATGACATCATTTCTAGTGATAGGTCATGGGGTGACCAACATGGTTGCAGATATGACATACTATAGTCTAGAAATGTGGCTTCTTAGGGTTCACTAAAACACCAAAAATGAAAATTAAACACCCATATTTTTTTAGATAACCAAAAATTAATCAAAAAATGATATAACACTGGCATGGGGGAGTCCTTTTATAATTCACATGCACATTTAATCTACAATTTTAATGATTTATATCAACATGTGGGTTTTATTTTCTATAACATAAATTTTTATATTGATTTTTACCCTTTTTATAAAAATGAATATATATATATATATATATGTATAAATTAATTTTTTATAATTTTTATTGAAAAAATAATATTCTCTAAAAGCGAAGTAAAAAATCACGACATTCAAAGCAAACACCAATCCTTGGAGTGAAGGGGATGGGTTAAAATTTGATTAGGCCAATGTCGATACAAACATCTTTTAATAAATGAAAATAAGAAACAACAACACTTAAAGATTTAAAATTATGGATATTTTTTAGTTATTATTCACTAATGTGTTGAAGTGTAATATTTAAATTATTTCATAAAAAATTATGGGGACATGATAAAATTCAACAACTCCAATTATTTTTTAATCCCATGAGTGCAAAAGTATATTGGTGATATATTTTTTTCATAACATTTTACGTAAATACCATTAAATAACGCTATAAAAGAAGCCTTATACTCATATAATATGGTGGGAATTCCATTACATGAGCCTATAACACAAATATTGATTTCATGGTGAATAAAAAATATCATCATAACACATTCATAAATTTTTTCATGAATCACAATCAAGTCAACCTTATTAAAGAAAATCAAAAAATGGTTTGTTTTATATAACCCCAAGAAATAGAAGTTCCACCCTATATGAATAATTATATAAATTTATATATAACAATATGTGGATTAGATAAATAAGATCAATAATCATAACCAACCAATTTTTTTTAATAAGTAACTATTTATACATAAAAAACTAAATGAGTAGGAGACGAGTACCACCTTTCAACAAATTCATTGTTTTTTATGATGATAAATGTGGTGTATGATTTTTATGCTCAATGGATTGATTGTTTTTTTAATGTTTCATAATCATTCACATCTGGTTATCCATTTTTGTTTTTGATGAAAAATGTGGCATTGATTTTATAATGTTTGATAGTTTTAATTTGGTGGTTTGAATTCTTGCATGATCATTGACATCAAGCATTCCATTTTTGAATGAATTGCTACATGTTATGTCCATATAGTTGGGAACTACCAATTGTTCCCTTATTCATGATTTTTCACATCCCTTATTTACATAGGAAGGTGATTATTGGGATATAGCCCCCTAATTTTTAGGAACTCCCATTTGACAAGTGGATGATAATTCGGGCTCATAACACCATTTTCTAGGGAATTATTACCCAATACAAGACCCTTTTAAATACTTAATATATATTTATTAATCCTCCAATAATTATCAATTAATACACAATTAAAACATAAATAAAAATAATAATTATAATGTGTGAATTTTATAATAATATGTATATATATGAGGTTATTCATCAATGGTGAAATGTTTATGTTTACAAGGTTCTGCATCAACGGTACCCTTTTGTATTTATATTAGAGAATCATTGTAATTTTTCATTATGATTCCAATTTTAGGACACATTGAGGGGAACTCTATATTTTCTCATCAGCCAAGGAGACATATGTTGTTTTTATGTTGGGATTAGGCCCATAATTTTGGATTTTTACATATCCCCAAATATTTTTTCAATTATAGTAATTTTTCACAACCAAATGAACTTCATGTGATACTAAATACATTTATTAAGAACTAAAAAAATTTAGGAGTTTATGTTCTATTACACTCACACCATTTATTGTTACTCTAAATTTTATATTTTTAATGACCATATTAGTTCTATGAGTTCATATATAATCTTTATATTTTTTCATCTCCTCATTGATTTTATTCCATGTTATAATAAATAGAATTTATCACTTGATTAATTCCCTAATCCCAGGTTTATATATTTATATCCCAAAAAGTCATGATGGTAATTAAAAAATGGATTCAAGTAGATTCCACCAACATGGAATTGATGATGAGGTTTCACATCCCATCTGTTATTGATGATTTTGAAGATCTCATTATACTGATATTCATTTTTGTTAAAATATTTTATAGTGTCCATATTATCCCTATCTATTGAATTTTAAATATATCTAAATAGAGTTTTATTATAACCATCACCCAATATAATAATTTAATAAATAAGACCCCCTAACTTAAGAGAAGAAATAACATTACTCTAGAATGGGGAACTCTATGAAATAAGATTTCTTATTTTACACCATTAATCATTGATTACTTTATAGAGTTCTATTCAAATGAGGATAAAATATTTAATAAATTGGTTTATTGGATGTTCAAGATATATAGTGAGATCATATTGTTTATAAATATTATTTTGGATGGTTCATGAAGCTCCCTCGGTTGGGTGAATTTCATCAAAATATTCACTACACCTGAATGGAAATATATACACCCATTAAATAATAGTTACGTATTATATGTCATGAAAGGATATTGATTTTCCATTCTCTTATGATTGGAATTCTAGTGGTAGAGAGGTAAATAATAGTGGTATTATTTTATAGTAAATATATAATATAGGCATTAATTATAGGAAATTACATAATTATAAGAAGAAAATAGAGAGAAAGGTAGAAGAGGACTCCTCCAATAGGCACTATTCTTATAAGCTGAGGCAAAACCCTCAAACTCAACATTGTATAAGAGTATATATAATTTTTATAGTTCATAAGAAGCCCACCAACCCATATTTACTATTCCCCGCACACCCCTAAGAGATCTTCATGAAAATAACATCATAACAAATAACAATTAGACATTACAATTAAACCCTATGATCCGTTAATTACTCCTACCCCTAGTACTACAATACTCACCTGAGACTTCCTTATACAGCAAGACTCATCTAGAACACAAACACAACCCTTAAATCCCTATGTGAAACTAACTACATATTGTACATAAATCCCACATCTATATAATTTATGTCACCATATGAAGTTATTATTTCCTCAAGGTGACTATCCAATGAAATATGTAAATCCTTTTAATTACTTAAAATAGGTGGCATGAATAAGTCCCCCAATTCATGCCCCAAAAATTTTATTAACATAAAAAGTAACTATACAAGAATGAGGTATATATAGAATCCACCCGCAAATAGGGAAGCATGATACATGCCAAGAACATAATATGAGAATAAGAAACTCATGAAGCATAAATTAAACATTTTTTTGACAGAAACCATTACATACAATATAGATGGTGCCCAAAATATATGAAGGGAAATACAAATGGTGTCACTATAAAAATTATAGATATCCATCATTGTTATAATGGTTCGTGAGATTTTCACCACACCACAATGGCTATATGACCACCAGCAATCCCCATCATCAAGAATCAGGTAGGCCAAAGAATTCATGTGTAGTGGTTTCATGTCATATTTCATCATCTTGAATTAGTGAGCATCTATGGACCAAGGAAACCCTTAAATAAACATTAGAATATTATATTTCATAACCTCAAAAAAGAAAAATCAGGATTGTTCCCTACTGTATCATAAAGGAAATCATCTAAAAATTCAAGGGATCCATCACAATCTGCATGTAGAGAAGAAAACAAACCACAACATCTTATTGATAATGATTAATTTGAGCCATTGGCTTTAGACAGATGTACCAATGTAACATGTAAAACTCTAAAAATAATTGGGAAAACATCCTCAAATGTCATTGAAAAGGAATAATTAGAGAGGAAAAAATAAAATTGTTGGGAATGCTTCAACAATCTAGGAATGAAAGAAAAGTGGAGATGCAACAATGGAGAAATTCTAGCCCCATCACACTCAATCACTAGTCCTCTGGTGGAAAAACAGAGAATCATTGAAGAATTATCCATATCAATTTGAATTTCCATATATAGAACAATCAATTATATGAGATTCATGAATAAAACAATGAACAAGAAAAAAAATCTAGTGACCCTTATCCAATACAGAGAAATGAAGAAATAAAACTCAGGGTATGTCCCTAAAGTTAAATTTGGGATTTATCGTGTATTCACCGACCATCCTTGTGAATATATGATTTATTATTTCATTTTATGTTTTATAAAAAATCATACTATTTAATTATTTTTATGTATATAAATAGAGGCTTTGAAATCTGTAATTGTTTTCATCTTTTATAAGTTTCAATAGAATTTATTTGTTCACCATAACAAATTTTTTATGTCCTTTAAAATAGGAATTGTAAAAATATAGTTCCTCATTTGACAAAGAATGTTAGGAAACCAAAAAGCCCTAAAATGTATCTCCACACTCCATCATAAACATTTTCCTTCCATCAATATCTTTTGTAATACTTCTCACTTGTAATCACAATTTTCCTTCCCTACATTTGAATAAATTTACCTCCACTACAATAAATTATTTTAATAATTTTTCCTATCAAGCTCATGAAACATTCAAGATTTCCCCAACATCCTCTTCATTCCTTATCTATCGTAGTACATTTTTTTGTAAAAAAATATTTCTGTAGAGGCTCGTGAGGAATGTTTTTCTATCCCTCATCAGAAAACATTTCCCCTATTTATTTTTTGTATTCTTCAATTCAAGAACTAGATTATGATTATTCATTTTCAGGCCAAACTGGTTCTAAAAATTATTTCATGACTTTCATCATCCCTATATTCTCCCACTACAACTTTTAGAGTATATCTAACTATGATTCCATGATAAAATCTTGTTTCACTACACAAAACAGTTATGAACAATTGAGAATGTTTTTCCTCTAATTTACGTACTGTGTCTACTATTTCCACTTAGAATTCTTCCCACTCTTTTTTCACTCTTACATCTGTCAAGTATTGTTGCTACTAGTCTTCCAATACTAAAATAATCTCAATTCTGCTACAAGACATAATTTCTTCTTCATTATATTTCACTAGTGGAATTACTCTATACTATATATACTAGCTAGATGATGCAACTGTTGTACGTTTTCTACAACAATGATTTTTTATTATTCCACCTATTCAAACATTTCATTAAATGTGTCCCCCTAATTATTACATTTTCAATTACTACATCATACAATCTATTAACTACTACGTAATGAACTTTATAATAAATAACCAACAGATCAATATTCCCCTTCTTAATATTACCACTTTATATTATCTATCTAAAATTGCCCAACAAAGGCACCCAATAAGTTAAAACCAAATGCGAGGGAGTGAAATAACAATGTAATTCTATTATAACATGACTAAATAGTAGATATAAATTATTGGAAATACCAGAATTAGAAAATGAAAATGGGAGAAAGGTAGATGTGGACTCCTCTAAGAGGCATTTCTAATAGAAACCATTGAACAACCCCTAGACTATGAATATAAAAAGACCAAAAATACATTTTTGAGTCCCCATACAATAATTAAACCCCTATATATTAGTATACACCTTACCCTTGTCTTATTTTCCAATTATTAATACCTAAAAACAAACCATGAAACATTTAAATTATGCCCCTAGAACCAATAACGATTCATTCTCCTATACAACTGTTTCCACCATAGATTCCATTAATTCATAGTGCCCAAAAAATATTCAACTGCAACTCCTAGCTCCCGAGGTGCTACCCATTACCGCCTATTCTTCAAAACCAATACTCTCTCATCCTCCAACATCAAGTCCAAACAATGAGAAGCGCGTGTAGTATAATAGAGATTTTGATAGGTAACTTCCAATAACTTTCCTATTAAATAAAAAACCTAATATGAATAAATTTTCCCCATTTTGAAAATAAAAATTTAAATGAAAATTTAAATTAATAAAATCTATATAATTTATACTGTCATAAAAATAATGGGAAACACTATTATTGATAAATTGAATGACAATAGAAGTTTCATATTTTAATAAAAATTAATTATGAAGCTTTTATATTTTTTCACTATATTCACATTGGATAAAGTATGAAATAATTTAATTAATATGGATCCAATCATGCCATTCAATAAAAAATTGATATGTTTTATTATTCTTCTATCAATCCAACTATCTACCATAATCAATCATCTCTTTTTTCGATCCTTACCAATAATTATTTATCAAAATATTTGTGAATTCCAAATTATTCATGAGTTTGGGAACTCATACCTATTGATTCGAGAGAAATAAAGTTATCACAGTTGAAAACATAAAACAGAATTCCTTTATAATATATCCACATTGAAAATAATTTTAAAAAATATTCTATTTTTTATTTTTTATAAATCACTTATTGTTGTTGGTTTTTAAAATTCTTCTTTTCTATTTTCTAAAACCACTTTTGTTCATGGAGTAAAGAAGTGATAAATAGCTTCAATTAATTTTTCAATGAGAATTATTTATAATAATTTGGATAATATACTTTACTTAACAACTTGGTTCCTTCCTTTTTAATCATACTATATTTTGTTTTAGACAAGGATCTTCCTTCCCTTCCCATAATTTTCATCCAAATTTATATTATTATTCAATGAATTTTTCCTTAAATAGTATTCCCAATTTATTTATTAACATGTTCTAGACATTTTTGGAATGATATTGTTTTTTATAAACCTCCTACCAAATGATTCTTGGATCATGTAATACCACAATTTGTATCCATATCACAAAATTTACATGACACAATGTTTTGATTGTTTAGATCACTCAAAAAAATATTCCCATGAAATATAATTATCAATAATTATAAATATATTAAATTTCTAAAATACCATATGAAATATAAAAAAACATAAACAAATAAAACCCATAATACCAAAAATAAATAAAAAAAACACAAATCAGTGAGTATGTCACATCATCTGATCTACTAGAGCAGTGCAACTATTGTAAGATGGAGTAATACCTTAAGGAAATTATAGAAAATATTATAAGAGAATAGATTCTAACGAGAGATAGGGACATAGACATATAGAGATAGATAGAGAAATAGAGATTGAGTTGCAAATGTGTTCTGCTAAGGCATCCTTTCATCATAAAAGGGGAAGCAACATGTGAAAGTTAGTATGTGTTTTGGGTGAGGATTTGTTTGGTCAGGGAAGTATAAAATAATAAGGTGAAAATATTCAAAACACACACACATAGAAGATGATAGATGGTTCACTTCAACTCTAGTGGATATAGTGTAGACCATTTAATATGCACAATTCCGAGGGATGGAACGACGTGATATCCCTTGGTGCAACACCATCCACCATGTCACATCATTCAAAACTATGACCAATTTTTATTTAAATATCATTTCTTCTGTATTATATTTCTCTAATTTAGTGCATTGAGAGATAACTCAATGTCTTCCAACATTTACCGAACACCACTCCCCTCTGTTCTACATTCTATAGAAGGTGTCGACTATCTATTACTAATTATTATCATCTATGTTATTCAATTTAATTTTATATGTTTTTTTATTTTCGTTCTATTTGTTTTATTACAAAAGATATAGATATAATGAATTAAATATTGTTTTTTAATTTAATATCTATTTGACCATAAATCACATGTAAAAATTCTTATTTTTATTTTTTATCATCCCACTTTTTCTTCATTTGTGGGTAATACATTTGTACCATGGTCTTTATGATCACTCAATTATAAATGATCATTTGAGTATTTTTTTACTGTAGTAACCATAATAATTAAACAATATATCATCCTATAGTAATAAGGATTAAATGATAATTATTGTCATGTTGATTTTTTGTATTATGTTTTTGTTATATGTTTGGGGAATTTTATTATTTTCAATTATAGATGGAATTTTATCGCCAAAATGATTTTTTATTTTCTAAAAAATGTTTAACAATTGAATTTCGGTATATGAAAACATGATAATTTTTACCATTATGTATGAATAGACCACGTATGGAAGTTAGACTTGTATCCCTTAAATTTAGTATAATATTTCATCTTAATATTGTGGTTTTACAAATTTTTAATTGTTATGGATTTCAAGAATGGGATTTGATTATAAAATCACCAATGAGGTTTAATTGAATAACCTATTTTCTATGTAGTAAAAATGTATGATTCTTCATTTAGTTCCTTGATAATGTGTGGGAAATTACGTGATAACTTAGCCTATAATTTTTGTTTGATGAGGACGGGTTCATAGATGTGGAGTCTAGATGGCCAAGGGTAAATACCATCAGACATATATTCGTGCAAGACATAGATGGTTATAAAACCAAAAAAGATACCCTCTACTATAATATATATATATATATTACGTTTATTTGAAAATTGATAAATTTTTAAATTTTGATGTGTAAATATTATGAGAAGATAATAGAAAACTATATTCTAAAACTATATTATATGAAGATACTCATGGGTCAATAACACTAGATCATTATTGAGGGAACCTATTCCTTGTTACCCTTTAATGAACCTGGAACATTTTTTGGGTTTAGTTATTCCTAGAAGATATTGATTTCTGTATTCCCTTCAATATTTAATCTTCTTCCTATACTTCCATGTCATGCCATGAACCATATAAATGATCTTAAAATCCACCTAGAGTGTACATTACTTTATGATAATCATGACACACATGTTCAATGGGGAAATGAAGGTGATATGGGGAATAATGTGGAAAGTACCCAATTTGTGTAATTGAAGGATCCATGACAATAGGGTGGATTAAATGAATAAGTGAGACTTTATATGAATTAATCATTAATATCCAAGGGGAGTCCCACTACCCATTTTTGGGTGAAAAAACAAGGTTTATAATTACACAAATTAAGGCCTAATATTTCTTTTAAATACCAATCCATGGTAAATGATGGATTTAATTCCCAATCTTGAAGAATATTTACAATCAATGTTAGATAATTATATTTTAAAGCTCGTAAGATTGTTTTATTAAAGTATTTATTAAATGTATTATTCTCATAATTAGTGTGATTCATGGTTACTATGATCTAGGTCAAGCATATAATTGACAAAAATATTGAAATATGTTTTTTTAAAATATTTTTAACTAGATATTAGACTATTTTATATCCTCTTTATCTGTGGATAGCCATTCTATTGTTCTATTGATAGATCATGGATGAAATTAATAGTAGTAGGTTTATTTTTCATCCAATGTTTATGTAATATATTAATTATTCTATTTTGAATGGGTTGGATATACATTGTAGATTAATATGTCTAGAGTTATTAGAGACATGTTATTTTTGGGTTCCACTATAACATCCCATGCTTTTCATATCGGGAAATTACATATTTTTTTATGAATATTCAATACATTACACAAACAAATGTCTGAGGACCATAATCATTTAGTGTATTTGGAAAAATATAATAAAAACATCTATTGTGCTGAAATATCTTCAATGTTCCATATAATGACCTTCCCCATTAGTATTACTTCATAAAATCTTTCTTTATAACATCGTGAACATAAACATGTTAAAAGGGTGAGCTCATATGACCGGTAATGGTAAACATGCAAGATACCTATCATAATATTATCATAAGGTGTAAGTAAATAAACAAAACTTTTTAAATTCATATCATGTATATAAAATACAATTATATCAAAATTGTGGAATAAATCGTAGATGTTCATAATGAATCAAAAAAAAATCCATGAGAGAAATAATATATGACATTAAATTATGGACTACACATAAACAAATAAATTCATTCCCATATTAGTGAATGATCATATCTATGACCATAATAGGCGACACAGTAATTTAAAGAACCAAGATAACTCCTCATTCTATCCCTAATTTACTGAATTAAGTATACTCCCATACAAATCCAATATTACTAAACTGATATTACTCCCATTCCAATTCTATATTGCTTAATTGAGTATAAGTATCATTTCATTGTTTCTATATCATGAGATATAAATAATTACCCAATATATGGGTGAGAGATATAGGTATCTCCCACCACATAAGGAAAACTATATATATTTGTTACATATGACAATAAATCATTCACCACCTCAGATCCCATTTAAAGAAATGGGTTTCATAAAAACGTCATCATAACATAACTCCAGGGAAAAAAGCCTAGAAAAATATCATTCCATAATAATCATAAACCATTCAAAGAAAATATAATAATGGTATCCTAGGGTGATATCGATATTAAATACTATGTAACATGAAATAATGTTGTCTTATATGGGAAATTATTTTCATGTATTACATTAAATAATTCTTGATGGAAATATCATTTCGATTTGAAAAAACACATTATAAATCATAAAAAATTTAGATATCCTTTTTAATTGAAAATATTATTTAATTATTATAATCAATGCTTTGAAAAATATTTAAAACATCATTGAAATCCTTTTTCATAAAGAAATATAAAAATATTATTTAAAACATTTTTAATTTTTTTAGAAAACATAGATTTGAAGAAACAAAGATTATGGACTAAACAAATAATAAAATCAAATTAATTATATATTATCATTTTATGAGGTAAAATCTTGATACCACAATTTAATTGAAATTATATGCACCTCATGAAATCATTAAGATGAATAACATAACATGTGTCTCAAAGAAGGAAAATTGTGGTGAAATTCATTCAGCAGTTTAGTAACATTTGAATTATAAACCACTTGAAAGAGTGATCAGCAATTGGATATGTAAATAACTATTAATTTATGTATAATGATAATATATTATAATCATGGAAATTATATAACCTATACAAAGGTAATTATTTTTTAATAAGGAATTAGTCTCACATAAATAAAAGATACACTAGTAATTCCATTAAAAATATCTTATCATTGATGTGATCATTAATCAAAAAAATAGTTTATTTTTATTTTATGCAAATAAACATAAAAAATTTAAATAATATATAATATAATTAAAACTAATTTCATATAAAATCATATAATTAAATTATAAATGAAATATTATTTTAACTTATTGAAACAAAAATTGAGTTTTGAATTTTTCTCAATTTTTTCTTGACTTTTTTCGTACTCATGAAATCCTCTTGTAAAATAAATATAATTTTGTTATACATATATTAAAAAATAATATTCCATTATATAATATAATATATATTATAATTTTCAACTATTAACCATTAATAATTTTATGTAAATGTTATGTCCTGGGTAATAACCACTTTGTTTTTCACATACGTTGTGAATTGTTATATTTTTAGTCCTCTTACATATATCATTATTTCATGATATAAAGAATGATAACCACGATATAAATATATTATATATATTCAATAAATATGTATGTTTAATTGTCTATAAAATATATAAATATGAAATTAAATTCACTATTCTTTGAATCAGTATGATGTACATACGAATGAACAATATTTCAATTTTTTTATTGTATTTAAAAATATATGAAAATGAAATATATATATATATATATAATATTAAAAGTAGAATTACTATTTTATATATATCATACAATTTAACTAAACCCATATGTAATACATTGCATGCAATCTATGAACAAATAAAATTGCTTTGAGGAGGCGGTATTCCATATGCCCTCAAACAAAGTTATCATATCTAAAAAAAATATAAATCACGATGTTATGTGATACATAAAAAATCTAGAAGCAGAAATACCATGTAAATATCATATATATAATATAAAAATAGTAATTAAATCAATATTCCCAACTTTTAAATTTTTAAATGGAAGGGAAAACGACATCAGTTCGAAAGGTGATTTTCCTCCGTACACCAGAACGATGACGGCATATCTCATTTTATGGAAGTGTGATTGAGTATAGGCTCAAACCTTAATAAAAAACATCTATGTATTTATAGTATATTTAGGTTTTTATGTTATCCTAAAATAAAAATAACTGAAGGTGTTTATGTATAAAATAATATAAAAATGATCATTTATCAACGTTACCTCTTCTTCAAATATCTCTTGTTGGTTTTCACTAAAGGATTTATTTAAATATATTTATTCTCAATTTTAGTCTTCAGGGATAAATGGAAGGATGCTTTATGGAGATTTGGTTATAGGATGGAAGATCCATATGGCTTGAGATGTGTGATAAAAATAGAAGAATTGGTTCCCTTTTATTAGAGAGGGGAGATACACTTTTCAAATTTCTCAAAATATTCATTCGAAACAAAATAAATCATTGTCCAGAAAGCTAAATATTTGAAGGTATTAAATGATAATCTGGAATAGGGTGGTAATACCATAAAATTATATATTTTAGTTATGTTTTCTCTAATTTTAAACATTATCTTTTTTACTGACACTTATTTAACCTATTTTAATTATAACTATGTTAAAAAAAATTAATATTAAATGAATTATAGTTTTACATATAATGTCTCAATGGAACCATAAATGGTCAATTTATGATATTTTAGACCATATTTTATCCAGTTTTATAAAATATATGTTAATTAATTAAGTATTATATTCCTAAAATATCATTAATGTCAACTTTGACACTATTCATTACATTGTCATTATAAAAAATAATACAACCTTATTTCCTCAATCCAATTCATTTAATACAACAATAATTTTTCATATTACGATATAAAATTAGTGGACCACCTTATTTAATTAATATTATATTAATATTATTGTTATTAATATCACTTAATTGGGGTTTTCATTAATTAAATAATAATTACATCACAATTATATAATTCTTTTTCATCATTAATCCCTTACTAAAAAAATATATAAATTTCCATGAATTAGATAATAATTTTATTTTTCAAAATAAAAAATAATTTTTATCATATATTCTATTTAACACCATTATTTAATTATAACAAAAATTAACAGTAAGAGTGTGACATTTTTTCAGTCTCCTTGATTTTTATAATATCGAAGTCATATTCATGGAAAAGTATACATTAAATTTTTATATATTGAATAGTATGTGTTATTGGTCCATCTAAATTGATCCAATAACATTTTTTAGTCAAGTAGGGTCATTTTTTAATCCTCATAACTTTTTTATTAACATATATTACCCAATTTTACCCATTAACTTGGTACCAAAAAATACTAAACATATATTTCATATTGTCCAAAAATGAAATGTAATTATTTAATATATTTTAACCGTATGATTATAATTTTTGAATTCAATTATAAAATTTAAAATCATAGAATTGTATAAAACTATTTTAAAAATAATTCCATAGATGGGGTGATAAAATAATTTATTAAAGTGAAAATGTTCAATAGATTCATTATTTTCAGTATTCCTAAAAACATGAATAATACCTAAAAAATTACAAATAATCAACCTAAGTAATTTTTGATATCTGTATATCAAATAAAATGTTTATTTTTTGAAATATAATTAATAATATTTAAAAAATATAGTTTTAAAACAACTGGTCCATTAAAAAGTGATAAATATGAGTTTTGTGAATATATTTTTTCATGTATGAAACATTATTTTATTTAATACATCTTGAAAAAAAGAAGATGAATTTTAAACCATATATATTAAATATTATATATATATTTAATGAATATAATCCAATAGTATTTATTTGTTTATTTTATTTGTATAAAATAGATGTGTACACATTTAAATAGTCTTTTAGAAAAATATATCTTTTATCTTTCAAAAGTGTATTTCAAGTGCAAACTATACTTTAATAATTGTGTTAATATTGTTTATACATTCCATTATAGTTACTTGGTTCCAATTTTATTATTTCAATAATTACAATTAGTAAAACCATTTCTTATAGAATCTCAGTGTTGCATGTAATAAAAGACGTCAAATTAATCAAATTAATTTTAAAAACTCCATTTCATAAAAATCTAGCGGTGTAACATCCACATATAATATTTTCACATCCTTATCATTTTCACCATCCATACAAAATTAAAATTTATCTGTTTTGGTGGTTTATGTACTCCACACCAATGATTTCGATATGGTCTATAGAAATTTTCCTAGAGGGTTTTGGGCCATGATTAATTTGAAATCAAAATCCAATTTCTATAAATCATGTTCCACATTAGATATTTCATCCATATTAATTTCTATTTTAATAATTACACTTTCAATTTTGGTTAGTTTTCTTCATCATCAATGAACTTAATTTCATTTTCACTATGGGTTTATATCATGTAATTCTTATAGTTGATATGCTCATCTTTCCTCTTCTTCCAGATTCACCAAATTACAATATATAAACCTTGAGATATAAAATATTAAATTTTTTCGATGAATTATTATATTTTAATAATGATCAATCTCGCACATTGATTTCATTACATGTTTAAAATTATTTTTTATACCACATTTTAATTTAAAAATATATTTTTCCTTCTCTATTATTCATAAAATTATTATTAAAATTATGTAGATGGCTTAAAAAATTAAATGCCTTGAATCCTCACGACATTCTCTACCATTTTCAATTTCCATTGAAATTTTTAATTCATTAATAATTTTTTATATTATCATTGAAATATAGTTGGATATTTAAATATTCATATTCTCAATTATAAATATTTTCAATTGTTTAAGTACATTATAAAACAAAATTGGAGTGTTGTAGGGATTGACAGTTTCAATTTTTTAAAAAATCTAAAAATTGAGTATAGGCACATGAGTGAGTTTGTGGAACCTATATTTATTTATATTCGAATTTGAATATAGGGTTAATTAATATCCAAAGTATATGAATCCAATTAAATGAAAAAAAATATGTTCAGTAAGGCTATTAATGAAAAATTCAAAAGGTTGAATGTTATAATTGATTAATTTCGCCCCCATAAAATTCTATAGCAGTAAAAAGAGGTGGGTAACTAAAGAAGAAAAATTCATTGAATTTCAATAGATATCAATTCAAATAATGTGACTATAATTGAAAAAATCAATGATCTGGGAAAATTATAGTTCTGGATCACATTATTCCAAGGAAAACCTGATCCTAAAACAAAAAGGAATGAAAATGAAATGTTGAGCATGTGTTTTGTTGTCATAAATCATTGAATGAAAATAAGGTGAAGTTGGAGTTATTGGAATTCAAAAACTACATTTGTGTTTATTGGTTCTCACTACAATCAATTCATTTTTTTTAGAAAGACTCATATACACATCAAAGGAGATGAATGGGGTAATGTATAAGAGGTACATTTAGAGCCACTATTTCAATGTATTTTTTCACATATTTAAGGGTATGAAATTCGGATCCATGAGTGTTTTGAAGTATAAAATAGTGACAAAGATAATCATGATTTAGTAAATTATTGAGGAGGATCAAAATTCCACCATGAAAATATTTTTGGATGACCCTCACAATTTTATTAGAGACATTGTATACATGAAACACTATTAAGATGTGAAGGAGATACTTCCCAGGGCTATTAATGGAGAGTGTCAGGTAAATCAATGGAGGAATATATACACATATTATGTTAAGGATTAAAGATCAAAAATATTTGGTAGGTAATATAAATTTTACTCAAAGTAGGGTGTCAAAGACAACACTATTCTTTTAAAAATCCAAAGGTAAAGTGGTTGTAAGGTTTTTTAAAATCTTGTGATAATAAATGTTTTAAATATCATGGATCAATAAAATTTTCCACTTCATTCTGAAAAAAGATAATGGTGATCATTTTTTATGATGGAAATGTTCTTAGTTCTAGAACAAGTGAAGTCAAAATTCCACCCCTTCATGAATGTTTAGAGGTGGAAATAAAGGGGCCCGAACATAAAGAACTTATTGTAGAAAGGTATTATTTGTGTGATCAACCCAAAAGACAATGTGATGAAGGTAAATTTGAAATCATTTTTCATAATATATTACACATATAGTATAAGTCAATTCACATTATTATTATTGGTGTTAGTTGGAGAAACATGTAAAGCAGTTTTATGGTTGGTAATTTAAATCTAGTTTTGAGTAAAAATAATATGCCCTGTAGATTGCAATAGTTAATGAATTGTGGGGATGCAAAAGTGTATAATAAATAAAAAGATCCATTTTATATCATTATGTATCACGAAATGATTATATTTTATGTTTTTCTCATTTATACAAGTCATAACTTGTTGGTCGGACCACAAAAATTTGATCGGAGGGTCACACATAATGGGGATTCTAATCAGAAATAATTTGAGTATAGTTAGTGGAATATTATACTTATAAATTCTAAGAATTTTTATGATTATTCTGTGCAAGTCAGGATTGAAAGTGATTATTGAAATTGATAAAAGGGAAAGTGATAAGAATAATGATTATGAAATTAGTGGAAAAATAAAAGTGAATAAAGTAACAGGTCTGGGTGTAGAAGAAGTGATAGATGGGACAAGACTAACTCAACTATTTTTTATATAGGGTTAATATGATATTTATGTGAAAATAAACAACATGATTAATGTTATTATATAAAAAATATTTATTTAATAATATTTCTTAATAAAATTTAATGATCAAAAAATTTATTTATAAGTAATTTAAATAATTAATGAGGTACCAGGTGAGGGATTTTTTCTTCATTAATGGATTTGATGTCTCGACATATTTCACTATTTATATTTTTTTGAATCAATTGTATATTATATACAATGGTGATCCACACATTTTATACAATCCTCACAAAGTCACTGTAGAAATATCTAGGTCCTAGCACGACATATCCTAAAGCTTATGTCATTCGTCTTTAATCACCCTGAGAATCACTTCTATTATTGGTTCTCTTAAATCTCACTATAACTAACTATGGTGATGGAGGAGTATTTCCCACAATTCCTAACAGTGTTTTTGGAGAGGGAACTCGATAGGTATTTGAGAGGATTCTCTCAATATCTTGTTGTGTATGACCAACAATAAAATGTCTAAAATTTTGAAAAAATTAAAATTGAGTATATATATATATGGTAAAAAATAGATAATTTCAAAACTTCCCTATATTATTTAATTAAACCATGTGTCTATAATAATAATAATATTATTATTTTTACAGTTTATTAACATGTTCTAAAATCATGATTGAATTTCAATATAAACTATTGAAGTTGTATTCAATATATATAATATTTCACCAGACCAATAATATTTCTCTTCCATTCCTCTAAAATATTTATAGGATATTGAATATTTAATTTACATTTGATAAATTATATTGCTGCTATATTTTCCTATAAAAAAATAAATATTTTATATTCAATAAATAAAAAATTAATATTTATTAAATATTATTAACAAAGAAATTTCATTGAAATAATTGGTAACAGAATATATGTGATCAAGAATACATGAATAATTATTATATTATTTGTGTGAATAATATTTATTCAAAATCCTAAAAAATTAATAATACTATTGTTTAAATGAGGTTTTCGAAAAACATAGTGTGGGACACTGTAGGCCTTTTTTCAATGTCATTAGGTGGGGAAATCATAATTTTTTGGATAACGTCTAGAAAAATGCAACGATAACTATAATGAAAGAAGTTAGTGGACAAATGAAAAGAAACTACATTGAGACAAATAATCTAAAAATTATATTTCTCCCTTAATATCACTAATAAAGAAGGTTTCATATTGGTTCATTCATACCATTGTTCATGATTCCACTTTAATTAAATTTTTAGAAATTGAACATTCATACATAACACTATAATAATAGATATATTTAGGCATTAAAATTTCTATCAAAGGATTTTAGATCTCAAATATTGTTATGTAACAGATGGGAAAATCATTTCATGCATTATTTATTTAATTAATATTACTCATGACACACCTAGAATATCCTACATCACTGATAATATATCTTGTCATGATTTTAATTAATACATTAAAGTATATGTCTTATAAAACTCATTAACAATAATATTAAAGTCAAACAATCAAGACAAAAATATCTATATAAGAACATCTAATGACACATATTAATGTATATTTCTTAATGGAGGGACATTTATTTATAATATCCTACAATAGTTATTACTAATGGCACACAAAATATGATTTTACCTCAAATTACTATGAGTCTCCATGTCACGACCTGAACCAGGTTGGGGCCCAAGCTACAACTACCCCAGGACCACCTCCCTAGGCTAGGGGTGGAAACAAGTACCTAAGGCACAACAATACATGGGAAGGCCTTATCTCTTGTACCTTTATGGATACATAATACCAACTCATTGAAAAAGTGTAAAGAGAAGTGATAAAATATGAAACACATCTATTAAATAAACTAGGCACACATGAACCTCTAGAGAGTGCAAAAGTATTATAGTATAAAATAAAAGTAAAGGAAAATAATACATTCCCAACAAGAAAAATGTCCCAACCTTACAAAAATAGAAAGAGTAAATAGATTAGAGTGATATCTCCTATATCCCAATCTATGACCACAATACATCGTTCAGTCACCTAGAATCTATAATCACTTATAATGTCATAGTCTCCCTATCCTTAATATTCAAAAGTCACTACAGTTGTGGTAAAATATCATTTAAGGGTGACTATATACAATCCCAGTATAATTCCATAATAAAGCTTATGGGGGAGCATTAAGAAGTACAACTCAATGGGAATGGAGTAGAGGGAATAAGGAATAGATAAAGAGTACAGATCAACCCAAAAAGAGAGTGAAATAAACTCACCTAAACATATGAAGCTTGAAACTGTAATAATATAAACAACTGGGTGACTCATTTATACCTATAGTATATTTGTAGACTCAACCAAGAAAAATATACTTGACATGAAAATAATGTGTCATACCTCATGTGTCTCCACCTCCAATCACCACCATGGATGAATATCCTCCTTCAGATCTAAATGAGAGTCCATCATTGATGCCCACCATCTCACATGTCTAAAAAGAACAAACTAGTTTAAGGGGATGAATCAACCCACCAAGACTTTATCATCATTGGGTGGCAGTGAATCCCTTGCATGGTTTTAGGTTTCATCACAATGAAACGTCATGGTTGGGAAAGCGTTCCTCTTTCTCATGAGTACAATTTTATGTCAAACCACATATTTTTAGTCAATAAAACAATCAAGAGGTCATAATTCAAGGTCAAGGACCCATGCCAAACATGGATGGAGTGTGACACTCAGAATACGTTGAAGAACCATACAATGTCCAGAAGGATGGTTCCACTCTAATTATTATCAAGAACCCTTGCCCAGCCAGACTAGAGGGTTCCACTAGAAATAGAATGATGACCCATACTGAGCCCTGCTGGTGGGTGCAGGTCTAGAGATATCGAGGACCCACAACCAGCCCGACTAGATGGTACAACTCAGAATAGGATAAGGACCCATACACAGCCTAGATGGAGAGTTCCACATTTAATAGGCATCAAGGAACTACCCTAGCCATCCCTGCGGGATGGTACCACATGGAATACATTCAAGAACACTACTTCCTTGTTCAGCTAGTGGTTAATCTGGGAAATATTTGATGTGCAAGTGCCTAATCCCTACCATTTTAAGACATCCCCTGAATAAGAATCATGGTTAGAAAACATCACATCATATTTTTAAATAAAAAATAGAGGAAAACATCATGTTATTCGTGGAAGAAACAATCAGGACAAGCTACTGATGGAGAATAATACATATCCAAAAGATTGAGATTCAAGAGTTAGAAGATTCATAGAGAGGTACATGCTGTGTATCAGGTGCACATGATGTGTGAACCCACCTTGTTGCTTGGACAAGTACATATACATACTCATGTAATATGTTGTGTACAAGTAACTCTAGGCATGGTGGTGTAATCCCAGAGTACATGGAATATCTGGGAAAAATTCAGATGAGAACATTTGCTCATCATTGGTCTAAAGGGTAAAACGTAATTTCATAGACATACCACCTCAAATGGCCCCATACAACAAAATGGGTCACAATTTTTCAGTGATGGAAGAAAAGTGCAGAAGATTTACTATTAATTTTCCGGAATCAAACACCTGATGATGAAGCTGGATTTCAATGAATTGGATAAGAATATCACCTCTTGGTTCCCACATCTCTATTCTGAAATAGAATATTTGGATTTCAATGATGAGATAATTAGGGAATTATTCATGGAATTAAGTATTTATTTTCCCCTATTTAACACCTGATGAACAAGTCGTATTTCATAGAATTTGGTACGAACCGGGCTTCATAGATCCTATGACCTAATCTCAATTTAAAAACCTTTAATTGGTCTTAAAACATTCTCTTGATTTTCTGGGTCATGACACCACTGAAAAGGTGTCAATTGGAAATTGTATTAAAGTGTTATGGTGGGAAATGGTTTAATAATTATAATATATTTTTATAATATTAGAGTTTTTGTGGCCCACTTTAGAATCCTATAAAAGGCATCCTACTTTTGTACTGGAATGACTATCTCAATAATTGGGTTGTGTGCCGGTATAAAACAAGTCAAACAGAATCTCCATGTAGATGTTACGTTCGAAACAACATTTGAAAATAGTAGTATTATTATTATTATTTTAAGGGATCTTATTGAAAAAATTCATAGGTCAGATAAAGGTATCCAACATTATCCATAAGATGACCATAACGAAGATAGTGTCACGTCATCGTGTACAACATTTCAATTGGATTTCGAACATGGGTGTTATAGTCTTAAAGACTTTTTAATAATAATATTAATATTATTAGATTATTATATTGTTATATTTAAATATTATAAATTTTATTACCCCCACATGTTTCTCACACAACACCAATGCCTATAGCCTTTGACTGCCACCTCCAACATTGGCCTCCTCGCCAGACCACTATCTCAACCACCTCACCTGCTCTGCACAACCAAGCCCCACCATACCCACCAACTTTTCCTAAAGCTGCATGCTCACCTCTCTACCACCGTATTCATTTAGTTGTGCAAGCCACCCACATGACCACATTACATGCACCGCACAAATCCTCCGCCTCTAATATGGGGTTCGAACCATCATTATTGGATCAAAAGAAGAACTTATCATAGATCTGTGATCCTTGGTCCTTGATCTACTTAGATCCGGTCTCAGTTTCTCAAAAAATTATCAGTTTGTCAATCAGCCACAAATTTGGGTGCCTGATCGATCTCAGGTGACTTAATAACAGCCGATCAGGGAACCACTAAGGTGTAACAGAGAATAACACAATGAATGAGAGAATAAAATCAAAAAAAATGTTTTCAGAATGTTGTCCAATAATTCTTTTCCCACAATCACCAAAATTCTCCCGAATTTAGATAAACAAAATAAAAACAATATAATTCATCATTCTTGGAAGCAGGAAGGTTTTTCCAAGGGAACATATTCAACTAATGAAATAGAACATCTAAAAAATTTAATCAAAATGGAGGAAAACCCTATTGATGAGTCCAAACTAGTGTTTGGTTCATTCATCATCTGTGAACATTCCCACCAACAACTGAAGGAAGACATTGTGTTCACTGTGTATTGATATGGATTGATCTACGGGTTTTTCATGATCTTCCAATGGAAGGATGATGTAAGCTCTTTCTTGAGATATTCATATTATGAGGTAACAATTAGTTGATTTTAATGGTGATATATTTAGATATTTTCAATCTTTGGAAAAAATTAATGAATGAATGAATAAAATTAATTAAGTAACTCACAAAACATACCAGTAACAGTGGTTTCATCCCAACATCATGCAGAAATCAACATTTGGTCAATTATAGGATAAACATCGCATTCTAGAACCAATTATTGCCTCAAATTTATAATATGATGTACCATTTATTATTAGACCAATATTTATTATGAATATTTTCATGAAAATATAATATAAATTTCCCATTTTATTATAAAAATAATTTTGGGAACACCACAGCACAAAATCACTCACTATCTCTACGCCTAACTCTAGAAATATATTTAGTAATATTTCTTAGTATTAAAAGGAATAACCATAGTATCTATATCATAACTTTCCTCAATTATTTTCATCTATTAAAATAAAAATCTACGAAAATAGGTGAGGTCAGTATGACATGAATCATCATCCATGAAAACCAGAGTCTCTCACTTCATGACCAGAATCACTATTCTTTCTAGAAAATGGTTGATGATATTCAATTACTTAGAAAAAATTATCGAGTGAAACCCCTATGGATATCTAGTTACTCAATAATTCATATTCTATGTCTCATAGATGGTAATCTCTCAAATTGTTGAGAATAAATGATGTAAACACCATCAACTAAATAAAAATAGTACCCTCCTACTCTGCCAAGAATAGTTGCAGGGATGATAAATGATATGAACCATCCTACACTATATGAGTCGTGGACATCCTATTAATGGCATCTCATATAATGTTTCAATTCCCTAGAGTATGAACTATCTCAAATTCATAGTGATGTAGGAATTAAAACTAGTGACATTGTCTCTGGTTTAGGTCTCTCTGAGTGAAAATGTACCTGATACTATGGTGGTCTGAATAAACCGCAAAGCACACTCTCAGAATCTAGTGTCTCCACATTTCTAGGGTGAACAATAACACTACGAACTACATATAGGGAGTTGTGTATTTATATTTGTGGGGTCTCAACGACCTCAACGCATATGCTATATCTACATTTGGTGACATCATGGTCGATTTCGAGCACACAAAAACAATAATAAAAAAGGGAGATGAGTAGAATCATTTAGTAACAAGAAGTTTTACATGGAATGCATGTGGCATAACCTATGTTTCATCTCCTATCAAGGAAAGAGAGTAACCTCATACAATATTCTTCTCCACACATACATGTGTTATTCCATGAAAAAAGGACAAGTATAAAAACTCCACAAAAAATTTCTGGACATACTCTAATAGAACATCACACAACCTCACTCTAAACGCTCATGTTAAAGGGACTCCTCTGCCAAACCATGATACTGTACGCTTTGGGAAGCACTAAAACACCCTCATGAATTTTCTCACATTACAAAAACTGCATATCAATGGGGGAATACCCATGTTCCTCATTCATTAGATGATATCCCCAACAACATTAACTCATGGTTACACTGATGCCCTGGGTCAAGATGATTTATTCCATGAGTAGGAAGAGGGAAGAGAATAGTACCTTGTGAAATGTATAACAATTAATATTATAGAAAAATAAGATACACAGAGAGTACCTTTTATCATCTCATGCGTTGTGGGATTATAGACACCCAATGCCTACATCTGTCTATGGCCCCGACCGTTATCTTCTGGTGATTGACGTGGGATACCTAAGGTTGGTGGAAGGATCTCGTAGTGACATCCACCACCCATATCTCATCCTTGCCATCTTCTATCTCTACCTCCCTAGAGACCACTCTACCCATGCCTTATATATCCTTTATCAAAATTATATCTATTCCATGGTGTTCTATCAGCCATATTCATGTACATATCAGAATATTGGGTTGGGAACTATCACTCCATGTGACTGCACCCATAACATTCATAGCACCAACCATCCCAATGTTTCCTTGGTGATATATGATATCCCTACACATTATGACCATATTATTGAACATTCTCATGAAAGAGGTCCTGCGACAAGATCCCACTAACTATAACATACTAGTAGCTGAAGAAGACTATTCTCTGGGATACCTAGTTCTAACACCAACTACTAGGTGTCTATATGACAAAATTCCTTATATAACTAGTTCCCTCTCTTGAACACCAACATAGGCATGGATGTACTATGGAAAAACTCTGGCTCAATTCTCTCTGTGGAGTCCCAACCATAACATATCTACTCAGATGTAGTAATCTTAGATCATGTCATGAGATCACTACATAAGGATTCTGAACATCATAGAATAATTATTCAACACCATCCCTCCATATTAAAACTCAAAAATCTCATGGATCTAAAATAATAACAAAAATGTTGGGCAATAATTATGACATAGCTGCGGTTGGAACCCATCCCGAGAGAGTGTTGAATAATCATGAATCTGAGTAACCAGGCCCAACCAATGCCTAACTACGTAGTGGAAAAGACTGGCAGCCAAATCCACCATTTTATCTGTTGTGTTCCATACAAGAATGAATTTGTAGAGCACAGACTCTAGCCAATCCATTAATACCTTGCGATCTACCTGTCTATGGAACCTCAATGGTCTATGATGTTCTAAGTTATGGAGTTCACTAATCCCATGCATATCCTCAACCTAAATTTTCAGGACAATCATTTTCTCAATAGGTGGAAGTTCTACTACGAACCGACATCGAAGATGGTGGTAATTAGATAGATCCGGAATTGATTCCTTGTCACTCATAGTATTGTCTTCCAGAGCCCTTGTTGGAATCATGGATGGATATCATCGTGGAGGAATCTATAATGCTATCAAGGAGTATCACGGTTAGATGAGCATATAAATATATATTGATTATATAAATTGGGAGCTATGTCAAAAATGTTACCCTACCCTAAGAGACATAGTCGAAACACCCTCTCCCGAGGGATACACTTGAGACACTTAGGAAAATTTTCCCCAAACCTAACTGAATCCTTTTTTGGGGGATACATTTGATCAACATCAAAATGAATGGACTATATCTAATACCAATCTGTAATAACTGATCCCAATATGAGGCTTGAGCCACAAAATCCTCAATCCTACCACTATATGCATGGACTGGAAACAGGTGGTGAAGGAACAACTAAAATAGAGGAGTCCTTTACCTATGGACCTGTACACACAAGCACATCCAACTCCATACTAATGTGTAGAGGTAAATAAATAACATATTCAACAGTTCTATAAAATAAACTACTCATGTATTAACCTTTAAAGAGTAGAAATGTTATGTTGTTTATAATAAATGTAATGGGAATAAATACACACCCAAAAAAATATTTCCAAACCCAACTAAACTAGAAAAGTGTATATGGTTGTGCCAACCAAACTCCTATATCTGAAGCTATGAACATTGCATGTCATCCAAGAATCCAATATCACTAAGATAATTTGAAGTCAAGGTCGACCTATCTATTATCTACAAAAGAAATTACATGTGTGTGAAATTTCCATGAAAGGGTGATTATATACATACCAAGTCAATTTCCCTAAAAATTGGTGAAGGGGTAGCAGAATGAGATACAAACGAAGAGGATAATAGATTATGGAACAAGGTATAATAAAAGATTAAAACTCAACCCAACATAAGAGTGATGGTAAACTATTCCAAACACAAGGTGCTCAAATTAGTGACAATATGATGTTCTCTCTGATATTTCTCTACCAATAGTAGGTGATTAGAATCATCAAACCACAAGAAGCTAGAAAATATAAGCAGGTGTCAGACCCAATTCATATTTTCCTTTTCCTGAATGAGTGTAACAAAAACCCAAGGATTGAGGGACTGAAATAAGAGATATATATATATATATATGACTATTCAAGGAAGCCCAAATTATACAGTAAAGTGATCTTCATATCACATCACATCTCAAGAAGAGGGGTCATCATTATTTCCAAAAATAAGACAATCAATGATGTTGATAATCTCAGGCATCTTCCTTGAACTCAAAAGTATAAGGGACTCAATCAGCACACCTGATATTGTCCTATTTTTTGTGGAACTGACACAACCAAATGGTTTTTGGTCATGTTACAAGGATGTTTATTGATGGTTAAATCGTCCACATATCCCATGAGTCCAAAGTTACATAAAAAAACATATCATAATTGTAACACATCTTCGAGGGGCCATATATCAAGGTTCAAGACCCATGACCATCCAAGATTGAGGGTTCCACAACAGTTTCATCAGGGAACCATTACCTTTCCAACTGGAGTGAACAAACTAGAATAGGTTGAGTACCTATGACCTAGACAATAGGAGTGTGACTCTCTGATGATAATTGATGAACCATGAACAACCTGACTGGATGGTGAGACTCAGCATAGGATGGGGTCCCTTGCACAGATTGGCTAGAGGGTTCCAATCAAGTGTCATAGAAAACCGATGCCCATCCCATCTGGAGGGTTCCACTTGGAATAGGATGAGGAATCATGGACAATCAGGTAAGTGTGTGCCACTCTAGTGTTTTCATGGACCCATGCCCAACCAAGATATAGGTTTCCACATAAAATAGTCATTGAGGAACTAAATTGTATATCCATACTAGATGGTACATCTTAGAAAGCATCAAATAAATCCGCTTCCCAAACCAGCTGGAGGGTATGCCTGGAAATCTCTGATATTATAGATCATGATTAGTACCACATCCGAATTCACAAAGAATATGTGTCACATCGGGAATGAATAACATCATATCACAAAATCCTATATGGTTTTCACTATCACGTTCTATATAGAAATACATTTAGGATAGGTTACTTGTTGGTCAAAATATTAGTCCCAAATAAGGAGAAACGAGATGTTGAATATTCATAGCAAGGAATTCAGTGTGTAAAGTGACCACATGATGTGTAACCCCACATCGTCATCTAGACATGTATTTATTCATAGTTGGCTACTATGTTGTGTAAATATACCCATAGGGGTTCCATTATACTCTTAGATTACATGGAATATCTTTCCAATATTCTGACGAGCACATAATGATCGACATTGGTCTTGGGGGAAAAAATTTAATTTCAATGACATGCCTCTCCAAATAGACATTGATAACCAAACATATGACACCATTACAACTTTTTTGTAAATGCACATGTTGTCAACTATTAATTTTCCAGGACTGGACACTCAATGAAGAAGTTGTATTTCATGGAATTGTTTATGTATTGTTTTTTATGGGGTGCACTTATCGATCCTGAAATAAAATATATTGATTAAACCATTGTGATCCACACAGATTAATTAATTGAATCGACTATTCATTTTCCTCAATCGGACACCCATTGGAAAATTCGTATTTCACCGCATTATGCTCAAACCAAGATTCATGGGGCTTGATCCTAAAAATCAATTTAAATACTTTAAACTTTAATTACAATGCCTGCCTTAATTTCAGGGTCAAAACACCACTATCAGCACATAAATTAGATTTCATAAACAGGAGTTATGGTGGGTTAAATTTTTAATAATAATAATAATGTATTTTTATTTGATCATTTCGTGGACAATATTTGAAAACACAAAAATGTATTCCAACCATAGTCTTGAAATATATGTATTGAAAACTGGATCATGCTGATGTACAAAACACATCAAAAGGACCTTCCTTGTAGATGTTACGTTTGAATCAGAATTTGAAAAAATAAATAAATATATTTTTAGTGTGTCTGATAGATCTGACCCTCAAACCATAAAAAGGTATCCAATGTTGGTCTTAAAAAGACCGTATCAATGATGGGGTATCAACTCTGCTGATGGCATGTTAATCAGACACCGCTCGAGGGTGTTATAATGTTAAAAAAAATTAATAATAATACTACTAATAATGATAATAATAATATTATTATTATATTTATATTTTATTAACTTTAATCCCCCTTATTTATTGTCTAGAATCAATACCCACCACCGTGGCAGGCCTCCTACCACCTCAGCCACCTTGGAATATCTCTATCCTATCTTCCTCTATCAGCCCCCTTGACCAAACTACATGACCCGGCGCTGTGGTACCCACCATTATCACCTGGATCCGCCTACTCGTTCCACCACCATTGCCCACCACCGGCTAGAACAGCTGCATTTTAGACCGCTTCACATGCACCCCACAGATGATCCACCACTTTTGCATGAAATATCACCTCCTTTCCAAGCATGAAACAAGAAACAATCATGAATCTGTGATCCTCATACAACAATATACCATGATCTAGCATCATTACTTATAACAATACACATTTCATCAATCGGCCACTAATTCAGGTTCCCGATCAAGCTTGGGTCACTCGACATGTATCAATCTAGGAACCCCCTATCATGACTGTGAATAATGTGAATAAATGGGTATTAAAACCATTAATTTTTTTTAATTATTTTCAATAATTCAGGGACAATGATTAAAAATGATCTATTGGAGTTACATATACAAATGAAAAACAATATAATTTTACATTCATAGAAGCATGAAATAATTTCCAATGATGTAGATTCAAAAAAAATAATGAAACTTATAAAAAATTTATTCTAAACGGTCAAAACAAAAATTGAAGTGTCCTACCAATACATAGGATTGTTCTTTATCGAAAAACATACCTGCAAAAAAATTAAATGATTTCATTGTGTTCGATTCATCCTGATCTCCCATGATTTGGAGTTTCATTGTGATCTTACTATTGAAGGAGAAATATACCTCATGCTAGTGATATCAAGATTATGAGGCAAAACATGGGTAGTTGTATAGAGTTATATATTAATATATTTTCCATATAGGTCTAAAATTAATTAATAATTATTTAACTCACAGAAAATATTTCTAACAATTATCTTATACCAACATCCCATGCTGATCAACATTATGTTGTGGCATGGGTAAACATAATGTTTCAGACCCAACAGTGGTCTCATATTTCTGATCTGAGCTAATGTTTTAGAGTTATCCCATTTTATGTATGATGGTGGAAAAACAATATTAAATAAATTTAATTTTTTTATAAAATTAATTCCCGGAACACTCGGCCATAGAATCACACATCGTCTAGTAAACTATCTCTAAAAATATATTTAGAAATATTTAAAATCTTACAAGGTAAATACAAGGTTCTTTAAAACACATCCCTGGTTGTATGTATCAATTTTTCCCCATAAATGATACCATATAATTATAAAACATATATTTATGAATATTTCCTTGATTCTTTTAGGTTTTCATAATAGTGGGGAACTAATCTGACCTTTCTGTGTGATAGGTACTGATAGGAAATTGTCACATACAATGATACATAGAAGAAAAATTTTGATTTGATAAAGAGTTTATTAATATTCAAAATAATGGGTACTTGTTATCCTAATGTACACAATTTTTTTTCTAAGTCACCAATAGTAAAAAATCCCACTTTTTGTAAATAAATTTTCAAAAAACCCTCAGTTATCTATATCTCAAATGATACTCATGATTTATCTATTAAATTCCTTTATTCAAGGGGTCCACCATGTTCTCTTTCATTGGAACAATAATAACTCTAACTTATCCTTTTTGATAAGAATACTTCACGATATGATAATTTTATTTTGTGTTTATTTGTTTGTTTGTGATACCTTGGTTCTTTTTCACGTGAATGTTCTATAGTATTATGATAATAAAATGTAATAGGGTCCTTATTTCTAACTACCACATTATGATCCATGAAAATATTTTATCATACAAAATGCTTCTTTGGCTACATCAGATGATGTCATATAATCAGACTCCACTGAAGAATTGGAGGAAATTGGCTTCATTGAACTCATCCATCTCAAAACACCTCTATTAATACATAAAATATATCACGACTATAACTTCAAAAAATTTTGATCTATCTAAAAATTAGCATCAGTATAACCCAGAGGATTAGATTTTCTTCTCATCCAAACCCAGAGAAAATATCTTTAGTTCTTATCATATACATACGTATAACATTAATAGCATAACAATTCTATTATCCAATATCATACTCATATTAGCCTACCATTTTCAGTTCATAGAGAACATCATTTATGATATATAACATGGCCTAAAATATTTATCCTATCACTAAATACTATGAGATCTTAGTCATTCTATATTTTTCAAATTGTGTCTGAGGATGCATTTTCATTGAAATATGTATAATATGTTACAGTGGAACCAATAACTTCTTATATTATTCCATACCTAAACTTTTTCAAATCATTTCAACATATGTACCATGAAATAGTCCCAGAAACCTCATACATTTATCACAAATTATCCCAATCCATATAATGTAGGATGATTCACCTAGGTCCTTCATGAAGAAAATTTTTTAATCAATCTTTAATGACTACATGATTGGTATGTCTTTTCCAAAAAGTAATATTTCATCAACATATACTACTAGTATAATGACCATTTTCCCACTAAGCCACTTATAATCACATGGTTCATCTTCATTCATAGTGAAACCAAAATCTTTTATATCTTTATCAATTTAAATGTTCCATGGCCTAATTTCATTATTAAATCCATAAATTGATCAATATAATTTAAAAATACTTTTGGCATCCCATGGAACATAAAAACTACTGGATGTATAATATAAACATCTTCCAAAAGTTCCCCATTATGGAAATATATTTTGAAATCAATTTATAAAATATTATAGTTATGTTAATCTTCCATAACAAGTAGAATTATAATGAATTTAAATATTGAAAATTTAAGTTTTTTAAAACATAAAATTTGATGATAATGTTGAATCCCATTATACACTATCCTTGATTTATAGGTATTTAATATAAATTCTTTGTTTAGATTACTGTTAAATAACCATTCACACCCAACAGTCTTTACACTAACTACTTAATTGACCAGAACCAAATTTTGGTTCAGATTCCTGTAATCTATTTCAAAATTCTAAGCTACATGTAATCTTATATATATTTTATATTTACTATCTATTTGTCATAGGGAGTTTCATCATTTTATAAAATTAATGATTAACTATAATTGTTTACTAGAAAAAACATATATCTCTTGTTCTCTTACATCTCTAGTGCTACTACACAGTCTATGTTATTTATGAACTGCATATTCCATAAATACTAGTTAATGACGATCCAATACCAACTCTTTTATTTAATGATTATCAACTTAAACAATTCCAATATTTCTACAACTATACATTTTCAGGATGTGCGCCCTCTAAATAAATTTGGATTTTCTGGTGATAAAAACTTTCTTGTCCATGATATTGTATAGATATATTCCCTTATAGATTAAATGACTAAGAAAAATGATTCCATATTTGGGGGGCATATGATATTTCCTTATATGATTCATTATCAATTTCCAATAGTTGGTTTTCATAATATAGTTTATAAGGAACGTTATTTAAATGTTCCACACAATAACATTTGTTTTATTTTCAAATGCAAAAACATCTATTTCCAAATTTGAAATCAAATCAATATGTATCTAGGAACGATAAAAATGTATGTTCTTTTAACAGTTCTTAAGTAATAAAAATCTCTTAAAAAATATCATTAAGATTTGAAATGAAAGGTTGTAGTCTCCAATTGCTAGAGAATCCAAACTCACACCATTGGTAGCTTTCAAATACACCTCTCCAATGAAAATATTTATGAATCTACTTGTTTCTTAATTTGTATAAAAACTTGATAATCTCAAGCTATATATAATTTTCAGTGTATAGATATTGAAATATTACACTGAATAAAAAATAAAACATTATCTTCACCATTAATTTGGGTGTAATTCCTCCTCCAATGTGATTTATTTCCACATGAAAAAATACTAATTCCTTTTAATTTCCCAATACATGGATATTATGATTTTTGGAATGATGGTGATAAGGGGAATTAGACAATTATGCGTCTTGGGAGAATTTTCCCTTCTCTTACTCTTTTTATTCAACATAATAATTTGAGGTTTGTCACATGCCACTTCCTTCTCATATTGAATAATTATTGTAAGAAGTTCAAAAAGAATATTCTCATTATTTTTCATGTTATAATTATCAATACCACTATATAATGAAATTTTTAGTGAAGAATTTATGAAGTATGTGTATTATTCATCTAATAATTTAATCTCTAAGGAGTATAAGTGCTCAATGTAGCTAATAATATTGACTACATGAGGTGAAAATTACATTAAAATTGCAATAATAGTTCTTAAAAAAGAATATGAGTACTCATATCTCTCTTGTGTCTCCTTCCCTTGATATAAACACAAAAGGGGAGACATCATGCTATGTGACTACATGTCCTCATGTTCCTCTAAATGCTCATCATTCATGGATATTACTAGGACACACTGATCATCGATGGCATCATCTAAATGTGTCTCATTGAGAGGCAATTCTTCCTCTTTAGACTCTTAGTTATTTTCATAATGAATAGGTTCTTCTAGAACGTTAAAAATCTTTTAAAGGTGTAGGATAAAATGTAAGAACCTTGTTTATTCATGGAAATTGGTTATTGTGAGAAGGTTATCCTTCTACACTATGGTTCAAAATGGAATTTATAAATCCATATTTAATACCATTTCTGAAAATAAAATAAATATATTTTTTGTTTTTTATAAGAAATTGTTAATATGTATATACATATTATATTTATTAATCTCACAATGTTTTATTAAAACCCAATAAACCTAATCCTTTGGCATCAAAATATAATATTAATTTTACATTCTACATGAAAGGATCCATATAACCATTATCATCAGTCTTACATTGTTTGATAAATAAATTTTATGGGTTTTAGGTTGGAATTATAAATATAAATTTCATTAACACATAATTCCTTAATCTTCAGAGTGGTCAAACCAATACTAAAATAAATAAATTTATTTCCCAATGTTTTACTTATCAGATTCTTCATGTCATACTTTGGAATTCAACCAATGGTGTGAACTATGTCATGTCAACCCAAAAAATTATTTAATAATTCCCCTATAATTTAAAGCACCCTAAATTTGTTTGGTCATGGAATTTGAACTATGGTTATATTTTATCTTAGGTAGTATAAGAGTATACTTTATTAATATATATAATTTGTAAAGAACTGGAAATTCCATGTAGTTTTTTAATTATATAGATATTTTACAAGTCCGTGAAAATTTATAGCATGTGATTCTGAGGCCCAGAGTTCCCGGAATGAATTTATGAATTTTTTTTGGATAGGTTCAGTAAACGTACGAGCATGTTTTTGAAACATTTGAACCAGTTCTCAGAATTGAAATCTGAGACCACGGTTGAACTTGCATAATCTGTATTTTCATAAGAGGACCTTCACCTCGACCATAGCTAGTTGAGGGTGAATGATATAATTTTGGTTTTTTGTGGAAACAGAAATAAAATAAAATAAACAAGTATTTTATTTTTCTTTTTGTTGAAACCTCCCATGTGAATTCTTTAATTGTTGTGACCACCTGATCTAAAGCCTCCCACATGTGTGTAATGGTGGTGGGGACCACTGATCCTAAAAGCCCCATTTTGAATTCCTAATGGCGGGGACCACCTGAGCCCTCATAATGGGAGAAACCTCTCAACCCCCCCATTAATCCTTTCCACCCATTAATTTGAGCCAATGTCGTAAAATCAATTGTTCCAATGTGGATCAATATATTGTGCCATATATTAATTGTGCCATCCTTTTTTTTACAAACAAAAATTAACATGTTGGAAATTTCACATTTTGGTGGAATTGGGAGAGGAGAACATTTGGAGGATTATTCTCTCCAACGAAGAATGTGTTCTCTAATAAAGAACACACACCCCAATTAAGAATGATCTCTCAAACGAGGAACGTCTACAATGTCAAAGAACAGATGATCGAGTAAACATCGATGTCAAGGATATCCATCTATCTCCAATGACATCGTCTCCTTCCTCACGACCTCCGTCAACAAATCTCTGAGGTAGGGTTCTTATTATGTGTGATAATGGATTCCAATGATCCTCTATTCTAAACAAATAACACAAATCATATCTCTAACTATTTGATCAGTGGATGATTTTTTTCTGTAGGTATTGGAGAAATCATTGCCGGGGTTTTTAGAGTTTGATGTTCTTCATTCATGGTTATTTTTTAGCCTCTTTCCACCGCTCTAATGCAGAGGTTGTGGGCTAGGAAAACATGGCCCGAACCCTCCGCCTTTCGTCATTATTGGTGTGATCTTCATGATGTATGAATACGACATTGTGCCAAGGTAGGGAACAATTAGCGGTTGGCCAAACCGGCCACATGGGAAGGTGTGGCGCACGACTGGACTGCTCGGAGAGGACGACTTTCCATCTGACCAATTGCGGTGGACTGCTGCATTGTGGCTGCCCCGCCGCACCGCGACCCCCCACCGCTCCATGGCCTCTATCACGCTGCAGCCTCCGCTAACCCACAGCCTCTGTGGCCCCTCGCCGATTTGCGGCCTCCGCTGCCCCGCACCCTCTGCGGTCCCCATCCACTCCACGGCTTCCACATCTCCCCACGCGGCCTGGACTATCCAGCGTGGGACGGGCTGCACCGTGGGCTAGGACGGACCCAACTATTCTGGCTAGTTTGATCCAAAGGGATCAGCGTAGGCTGGGTCGGGTCGGGTCGGCCTGACATGGTCATACCAGACCTGGACCAACTTCGACCCATTTGCTCTCTTTTGGGCATAACATTGGTATCAGACATCTGTTTGAAGAACTGTCTACAGCATCTGAAACCCAAGAGTGAGACAGTCCCTTTGGTATGCCCCACATGATATTTGGATAAAGTTGGGATGTAGTCAGGTTGTATCGACCCGGAATCCAACCAGGACCTTGGGACTAAATGCCTAATAACATACAGACCGGGCGTCTTATTGACGCACCGTCAGTTGCTTTGAGACCCCTAAGACGTGGTGGTCATATGGGATACTTCTTCATGGGACTTCGTGGTGGTTTGAGTATAATCCAATTGCCTGAGAATCGGACCCTCCCAGAGATGAGAAAATATAGTGTCTGGACCTTGTAGTTGGTTGTGATGTGAAGCATGAATATTGATACAGTTTGGGTCAGAACCTATCAATCATGTTTGGGTTATCATCGAGTTGTACTGTGTGGGTAAGCACAGAGAAATACTCTATGGGTCATCACTGAGTGATCCTGTGTGGGTCAACACCTAGCGATCCTATGTGGGCCAACACCGAGCGGTCCTATGTGGGACATCAATAGATCATCTTGACAGAATGAGATGATCTAACTTTACGACTAATCATATGTACTTTAGTACTTAGGTTATACCTATTGTAAGCTATGTTTTTACCTGAGATGTACTTTTCTTTTGTGGTAATACCATGGTGGTATTCTTCAGTGTGGGATACCAGAGTGGTACTTACCATCATGGTACTCCTTCCTTTGGGGAAAAATTGAGCTTTGGGATTTTGAGTTGGACTATGTGTTTCCTCATTCTTGGGATGGGTATACATAATAACATATGAATATGTATGGTCATATACCTAAATAGGGTTGTTAGTTGATTTCATGTCATGTGGTTTATCCTTTGGGGATTTTGTTAGACGATGAGGGTCTTGGGGTACCTACTGAGTATCTTTATACTCTTCCCTACACAGGTTATGCCCAAACCTTGTTGTGTTTGCTGCAGATGATAGACATCACTAATCGAGGCTGAGGGTACCAGGACTAGACAATGCTTGAAGGTGATCCATACGACGTGTCAGAACGTAGAGGAGATTGGAAAACATGAAGTGCTGATGAGGTGATCTATACCTTCCCATCAGGTTCGAATTCCAGAGGATGACCCAGTAGTTGTGTTCCTTTTTCATCAGTCGTTTTTTATTTCAGTTTTACTTGTACCTTATCCATTTGGTTTATAACCTGACCCCTTTTACTTTTAGGACTTTTTTTATTATAAAGTTGACTTGTGTGTGTATATTTTTCTGTGCTTGGTTGTGTGTGTTTACATGTTATAATGTAAATCCCTTTCCAGTTTTAGGGAATATGCCTTCGGTTCTAGTCGTTATCTCCTAGCCTCTGAAAGGCGGGATTGGGGTAGTCATGACACGACCTCGGGAAATGGGATGTGACAAATTGGTATTAGAGGAGTCAATTCTACTATAGTACAAAGGACTCTGATCTTTATTTTTAATGGAAATAGTATTAAGTATAGTGAGTGTGGTTATCAGTTTAGAGAATCCAGTGTTGGTGCACTGGTCGACATATCCATACATCAAGACCCTGATTTCTAATTTTTCACTCACTGCTCAAAAAAACTGATTGCGTGTGTGTTTTTAAGAGTTTTCTTTGTGAAATATTTGAGTCAGATCACTAGGTATAATTTTTTGACCATGGTGCACATGTTTCTCTTTAGGATTCCTAAATGTAGACAGTAAGCTTGGGTCCCTGATATAGTACGAACTGATAGCCCACCAAGCGACGAGGCCTCGTTGCGGGGCCCTATTCTAGTTGAGCCACCAAGTTTACCATTACCAACTTTTCCACTAATGCCACCATCCCCAGCAGTAGATGGTGCACACTGCTTGAGTGTATTCCACGATTTCCATTGCCATAGGCCACCTAGGTTCAAGGGAGAGATGGACCCACATGTGTCTAAGGATTGGTTGGAGGCCATGGTGAGAGTTTTTTGACGGGTAGGGACACCTGTTGATCTCATGGTGATATTTGTTTCCAACCTTCTATAGGAAGAAACATGAAGATGGTGGAGCTTGATGTTCCATGTTCACGATGAGGTGGCACTTTTCTCGGCATACATCAAGAGCCTGTTTCAAGTAGACTTTTTTCCAGTGACTCTTCACGTAGTGCACATATAAGAGCTTCTTCATCTATAATAGGGCAGCATGACTGTGGATCAGTACTCAGCGAGGTTCACTGACCTCTCACGCTACTCCACTAATATGGTGCAAGACCCATTTTTTAGGGACCGGTCCTTTGAGTAGGGACTCCTGTGAGAGATCAAGGCTTTGATGATTTCTCTTAGCATCATGACACAAGAAGGGGTGTTGGATAGAGACCTCTTAGTGGAGAGTTTCTCTACTAAGAAGTCACCAGCAACGATACCCTACATTACTCATCATGTAGCAGAGTCTTTTGCAGCTAACAACAGACAAATGACATAGAGGTCCAAGAGGAATAGACCTACAAGTGGTGGACCGTAGTATTATGGGTTGGTTGTGCGGGCCACCAGAGGCAGAGCCAATCATGCTAGGAGCAGGCAGTGATACACATGTGGCGGGCAGAGTCACATGGCTCACGACTGTCTGACCCACCGTATGGATGATCAGCAAATGGTCGAAGGACCGCCCAGGTAGAGACAGAGGTTCGACCGAGTAGGTCGGATGGGAGAAAGCAGTCAAGGCAGAGTAGCTGGATGTGGTGCTGGCAGTGGGAGACCATTCGAGATTCTAAGGCCACCAACACCAGGTGGTCCACCCCGATAATGAGTAGCAAGAGGGTAGGGGTGATCACAGATCCAGGAAGATGAGTCCTACGATCACAGAGCTCCATAGATGATATGATGTATATGCGGTGTCTACTCCACCATAGCTGTAGTACATATAAACATTGGTGAAAATCATTCTTTTATTGCCACTTCCCTCGTTAAGAGCTCAGATATTCAGATGGAGTCGTTGGCTAAATCCTTACGTCTATAGAATCTTACGGGATCAGATTCGACAACTACACATTGGTTTCATAAATGTGAGATTACTCTATTAGGCGAGAGCTTTGGATGGGATCTCCTCATATCAGCATCGAGGATTTACAATGTTATCTTGGGTGTGGAATTGTTATCTATATTCCATGCTCAGATTGAAGGTATTAGGAACAAGGTACGGTGTGTCTGCATTGATGGGACAAGGTTTACCTTCATCGGTGAGAAGGAAATATTTTTAGTACATGATGGAATTACTCAGAGGAGATTGAATCCGATCACTCATCAGTTGGCTAGCCTTACCCATAGAGAAGTTTATGTTGAATGTCCAAGTTATTCTGTAGTGGTGGACCAGTACGCTGATGTCTTCCCTAATGATGTTTCGGGTACACCTCCTCACAGAGAGGTGAAATTTTATATTGACTAGTATCCTGGGACATCAATGATATCTACACCAGTGTATCGGATGGCTCCTATGGAGCTTCGTGATCTGTGGGAATAACTAGAGGACTTATAGAGGAAAGGGTTCATTCGTTCCAGGGTTTCTCCTAGGGCAGCCTCAATTTTGTTTTCCAAAAAGGTTGATGGGAGCTTTATACGTTGTTTCAACTTTCTGTGACATGACCAGGTGAATTTGAAGAACATGTACCCTCATATAGTGATTGATGAACTCTTTGATCAGTTGAAGGGAGCATGGTGGTTCTCCAAAATATATAATAGATCAGGCTATCACTAGCTCAGAGTACGAGATGTGGATGTGCAGAAGGTGGATTTTAGATATCAGTATGAACACTATGATTTCTTGGTTATGCCATCCGGTTAATCCAATACTATAGATGTTCATGGGAATCATGAACATGATCTCTCATCCATACCATGATCGCTTTGTATTATTTTTCATTTAATACATTCTGATCCACTCGGCTACTGAGGGGGAGCATGCCTTTAATTTGCAGGTTGTACTGAACACACTCCGAGGGAACCAGATTTATTGTATACTCTTGAAGATCTCGTTTTGGATCCGAGAGGTCCACTTTATGGGACATGTCATATCGTAGGCTGGAGTTGTAGTAGGTCTTGTGATGATTGAAGTGGTACTTTCGTGGTAGCCACCCAGGCGTGTGACAGAGGTACGAATTTTTCCGGGTTTTTCTGGATAATACCGATGGTTTGAATCATATTTCTCTAGAGTTTCACCACCGTTATCAGCTTCGAAAAAGAAGGGACAACCCTTAATGTGGTCGGAGAGATTCCAAGAGTGTTTTTAGGCATAGAGGCAGAGGCTGACTAGAGCCTCCATCGAGAGAATTCTAGAGGAGGTCGTAGTGTACAATATCTACTGCGACACATTAGGTACCAGACTCAGATATGTCTTGATACGGGATCAAGTATTAATTTCATAAGTTTCTTGAAATCTGAGACAACATGAGTAGAACTACACTACCCATGACCTGATGTTAGCAGCAGTGGTCATTCCATGATGATGTGGAAACACTATCTGATGGGAGAATGTTTTACAGTCTCCTCTGATCACAAGAGTCTTAGGTATATCTTCAATCAGAAGGACTTGAACCTGATAGAATGTCTTTTCCTTGAGATTCTGTAGGACTATGACCTCGTGATAGTCTATACTTCTGGGAAGGGGAACATTGTAGTAGATGCACTCAGTAAGAGGTCTGGTATAAAACAGCTAGGTGAGGTGAAGGAGAACCTAACCGCTTTGTAGATATCCTTTGTGAATCTGAATAGAGTAGTTTTTCTTCAGTCCCTTACTATCACTCTCCCACTTCTTCAGCTAGCCAGGAAGGCGTAGTGTGGGGATGCTGACTGTGAGGCTCTACATGCTCAGATATCCATAAGCAAGGCACCTGTTGGATTTTCTATAAGTTGGGAGCACGTCATCCTCTTTAGAGGACGTACCATGGTACTATTGTCACTTTGGGAGGTAGTGATGAAGGATTTCCACACATCCCCTTAAGAAGTATATCCAGGACTGATGAAGATGTACCAGGATCACCAACGATAACACTGGTGCCTGGGAATGAATAATTTAGTATCATATTTTGTCTCTTGGTACCTCATTTGTCAGCAGGTGAAGGCGGAGCATCAGGTACCAGCAGGCTTTGTTCAGCCTTTAGAGGTCCCAAAGTGGATGTGGGATGGGATATCCATGGAATTCATTACAGGATGTCCATGTACATATAAAGGCCACGATTCTATCTAGGTGACCATCGAATGTCTCACCATGTCATCCCACTTCCTACCTATAAGAGAGCATGGTTTAGTAGAGAGCTTGGGAAGATTATATGTGCAAGATTTTGTTTAGCTACGTGGAGTACCCTAGACGATTGTACCTGATCATGATACACAATTTAATTCCCGTATATGTAAATGTTTGTAGTAGGATTTTGGGACACAACTTCGTTTGCTCACCTCCTTCCATCCGCAGATGGATGGCCAGACTGATCTGACCATTCCAACCATTGAGTACTAAATGTGGGATTTTATCCTCGACTTCGGACGTACCTGGGAGGATCACTTTCCTTTGTTGTATTATTCATACAAAAACAGCTATAACACCACCATTATAATGTATCCTTTTGAGACGTTTTACGAGAGACTTTGCAGATCACCTTTGTGCTGGACTGACCGAGGGGCGTCTGCACTAGTTGGACCAGAGATGGTACGTGATACCATAATGAAAGTGCCGATCATCTAGGAGAAGATGAAGATAGCACAGATCAGGCAGAAGTATTATGTTGATAGGATACAGAGACCTCAAGAGCTCGAGGGTGGTCATCAATTCTTTCTACGAGTCTCACCCTGACAAGGATTGCAGAGATTTGGCCAAGGCAAAAACTTATATCTGAGAGTCATCAGACCATTTCATGTCATCGACAGAGTGGATGAGGTGGCATATCGCTTATCTCTTCCACCTCAATTGCATCGAGTTCATGAAATCTTCCACATATCCCAGCTGAGGAGGTACATGAACGACCCTTCTCACATCATCCACCACGATGTGATGGACATCGATGATGTGGAGAAATTTAGGGATGTTCTAGTAGGTATTGAGGATCAATAGGAGCAGGTCCTTTGTGGGAGGTCGATACCTATGGTGATCATTCATTGGCAGCACGAGAACCTTCAGGAGAGCACATGGGAGCAGGAGGCTTAAATACATGCTCAGTACCCCCACTTGTTTTCCTAGTTTTGTTATGTGGCTTTCTGGGACGTAAAGCCCAGAGTAGGGATAATGTGAAGACCCATAATTTCCATGTAAATTATTTTTAATTATTTACAAATTTTATGAGTCTGTGCAAATTTGAGGCACGTGATTCTGAGGGCCGAAGTTCCTGAAATAAATTTATGAACATTTTTTCGGGTATGTTCAGTAAACATAGGGGTGGGGTTTTTTAACATTTTAATCGATGCCCAGAATTGAAATATGAGGGCACCGTTTAACTCACATCACCTGTATTCACTTAAGGGGACCTTCACCTCGACTGTAGTAGGTAAAGGGTGGATGATAGAATATGTGTTTTTGTGGAAATAGAAATATTTTATAGTAAACATTTATTTTATTTTTCTTTTTGTTGAAGCCTCCCATGTAGATGGTTTAAAGGTGGGGACCACCTGAACTAAAACCTACCACATGTGTGTTATAGAGGTTGGGAACAATGAGCCTAAAACTCCACTTTTGAATTTTTAAAGAAGCGGACCACCCAAACCCTCATAATGGGAGAAACCTCTCAACCCCCTCCCCCCCATTAATCCTTTCCTCCCATTAATTTGATCCAACGTGGTACAGTTAATTATTCCAACGTGGTAAAATTGATTGTTCCAACAATTAATAGTTCCAACATTTTTATTTGATATACTTAAATTAACAAGTTGGATATTTCACATTTGGTGGGATTGGGAGAGGATAACTATTGGTGGTTTATTCTCTCCAATGAAGAACGCATTCTCCAATAAAGAATGCACTCCCCAACGAAGTACCCTCTCACCAACAGGGAACATATTCAACGTCAATGAACTGAGAATTGAGGAAACAACGACTTCACAGACATCCATCTATCCCCAATTATATCATTTCCATCCTCATGAACTCCGAAAAAAATCCCATAGGTAGAGTTTTTATTATGTGTGATTATGGATTTCGATGTTTTTTCCACCTAAAAAAAGAACTTGAATCAACTCTTTAACTAGTTGATCTGCGGATGATTTATTTCTCTGCATGTTTAAAAATATTCATTATCTAGGGTAATTGAGTTTTTATTTCTTCATACAAAGTTTTGTAGTGTCATTTTCTACCACTCTAATGCAGAGGGTGCATGCTAAACATACATGGACCGACACCTCCACATTTCTTCATTATTTATTTATTATTTAAGATGGAAGAAGATGACGTTGTTCTTTGATGGTGAACAGACAACAGATCACCAAACCGACTACTAGTGAAGGTGCGGTGCATGACCGTTCTGCGTAGAGAGGACGGTTGGCCATCCTCTCTATTGATGAAGACCTCCGCACCATGTCCCCAGGCCACCACACAACCTCCACCACCCGTGGCCTCCGTGAAATCTGCTGCCTTGCTGCCTCTACCTCTCTGCATCATCCACTACCATGTGGCCTCCACACCCCCCAAGTCTGCGGCCTCCGCCACCCAGCACCCCCCCCCCGTCTCGCGACCTCCGCCGCCACGCAGCTGCCGCATCCCCCGTGGCTCCAATGGTTTTCGCAACCCCCGCAGACACTATGAAACCCAGTGCCACTCAAGATGGGACGCGCATCGTGGGTCAGGCTGGACCCAGTGGGTCAGGATGGGTCGTCCCAAACAAGGTTTGATCAGAACGGGACCCAATTCGACCCATTTACACCCTTGTGGCCATAACATTGGCACCAAAAATCTATTGGACGAACCCTCTATGGTGATGGAAACCCTGGACCGAGATGGTCCCTATGGTATACCATACTTCAGAATTGGATAATGTTGGAAAATGGTCGGTCTAGATCGAACATGAATCAAACTAGGGCCTTGAGACTAAAAGGATAGTAATATACAGACCGAGAGTCCGATTGACACACCATATGTAGCATAGAGACCCCTAATATGTGGTGATAATTTTGTTTATTTCTTCATGGGACTTCATGTCTGTTGGAGTATCAACCAATGTCTTGATGAGCGTACCCTCCCAGAGAAGCGCATGCTTAGTGCGGTTAACAAGTAGCAGACTGTGATGTGAAAAATGAATACTGATATTGTGTGGGTCAACACCTAGAAATCCTATGTGGGTCATCACCAAGTGACCTATGTGGGTCAACACCGAGCGATCCTGTGTGGGTCAGCACCGAGCGACCCTCAATGGGGTAGAACCTAGCGACCATTTGTGGATAATCAATGAATGGTCTTGTGTGTGTCAGCAACAGAGACTATTGACTAAATAATATAATCTAAATTTAAGACTAATCATTCCTACTTTTGTACTTAAGTTATACCTTGTGTGAGATGACTTCTCACATGAGCGGTACTTTCCATTGTGGAAATACTTTGGTGGTATTCTTCTCTTGGGTGTACCTGAGTGGTACTTACCACCGCGGTACTCATTCCTTTGTGGAATAGTTGGGCTTTGGGATTTTGAGTTGGACTCTATGTTTCCTCATGATATAGATGGTTTTACTTGATAACTTAGGTATATCTATGGGAATATACCAAAGTTGGGTTTTCAGTTAGCTTCGTGCCTTGTGGTTTATACTTTGTGGATTTTGTGAGACCATGAGGGTCTCAGGGTCCCTACTGAGTATCATTATTCACACCCATGCATGGGATATTCCCACACCTTGTTTTGTTTGGTGTAGACGACAGACATCACAGATCTAGGCTATGTGTACCAGGATTAGACGGTGCACTGAGGGGGACCATACGGCATGTCGGAATGCAGAGGAGACGAGCCGACGTGGATTTCTGAGGAGGCGATATGTACCTGCCCTTATGTTAGGAATTTCGGAGGACGACCTAGTAGTTTTCTTACTTTTCCATCAGTTGTATTGTATTTCAGTTGTACTTGTACCTTTTCTATTGGGCTTGTATGTCGTCCCCTTTTACATTCATCACTCTTTTTTCTATACAGTTGACTTCTGTTAGTATCTTTCTGTGTGATTGGTTGTGTGTGTATAGGTTTTAAAGGGAATGCCTTCCCAGTTTTAGATTATATGCCTTCGGAGCTGGTTGCCATCCCATAGCCTTTGGAAGGTGGTCTTGGGGTAGTCACGCCATGAGCCGTGGGAAACGGGTAGAGACATAATTGAGTGGAATTATTTTTATTATTAATTTGACAACTATTACCATTATTACATGGCTGTCAATATTTATTGAATTTAGTTATGTAATTAACAATGTATTAGATGTTTTTTTCTTAATATAATATATTTTATTAATATATTTCATTATTGTTAATTCAATAATTCATGTGACCAAAAAAAACGTCCATTATGAAATAACCATGAAACTTTTAGAAGTAAAATAATAATGTTTATGATGATGCGATTTTAGTAAGGGTTAGATTATATAATAGATCGTAAATTAACTATTTACCTAGGAGAAAAACACATTAAACCATTCATTGTTAACGTTTGATAATTCCATTTTTTCATCTATATATCTCTTTTATATTGGTTTCTCCTAGGCTAAAAACTTGATCTCACTCCATTAGCATGGGTGTTTCATCCATTACATTTGATTTTACTCACTAATATGGGATGGGAACAAAATGAATTGTTAAGGGGTTTACATACCTAAAACCATGGGCACATATTCCCCCACATTATGGTATAAGGTGTGATGAAAAGACCAATGATTTAATTAAATAATAAATTAAACGAAACTAATGACATAAAAAGGTCTAGTATATGTTCCTGATCATCCAAAAATATTAAATGATTTAATAATTTAATAAGATAACCATCAATTCAAATATTTCTTATTTATGATAAATCATGCTCGTATAAATAAATTATCTTACATAATTAATCAGTTATTTTATCATAATTATTATTTGATTTTCTCTTGAGGTAGACATTCATTATAATTCTGAATAAATTAAATTCATTTAAAATTTAGTGTGTACAGGTCTTGTTCCTTAGAAGATACAAGGTTAGTGCCCATCTAAAGTACCCAATCTTATTATATTAGTAAGTTGTTTATTCACATAAAATCTAATATACATAAATTTTGAAATAATTCCGTAATGTGTACAATAAAATTAATGTCCTTAAAAAACACATGGTATTTATGTCCCATGTAATATTTCTATACATTTAGAGTAATTATTATTTTACATCTTTTACACAATATGTAGTCACAAAACATGCATTGAAAATTAATTAGATATTTAAAATGTATAAAATACATCACAAAATGAGTACTATCAACACATCAACCATATATAACACATGTTGATAAGGATTAATAAGTATAATAAAATTATTTTTTTCGGTTCTATGTAATTTACTAAAAATAAATGACTTTTATAATCATTGTACATGTCATGTGTATTTGTCACTATCTATCCATATCACATTCCTAGAGATTTAGTATTTATATTTTCCAGGAATATTAATTTATTAAATGATGTGTTAATGGGTTACACGATTTGTGATATTTGAGATACACAATCACCAATCATGAAATTTTATAAGAAAATACAATATTTTTCTTAGATAAAGGACTACATATCATGTACGAACATTACATGGTGTGTACTATGGATAACCATGTAATAAATTTGATTGGTCAATACATTGTATGAAAATAAATTCACCATGTGTAATAAATAAAAATATATTGAATTATTTCTAAATTATGTTTTGGTACATTGAACATTTGTATATAATGTATACAAATCGGCTACACAGTTTACACATTGATTTTATTCATCATGATTCCACTAAACCATAGGTCGGGTTATTTGAATGTATTACTTTAATTATATTAATATATTTGATGTTATTTTCTAGAAAATTAGAGGAATAAATAAGATCTCAAGATTCAGATTACAGAACAATTATACTAGAATTTAAATCAAATAGACATTTAAATAATTTATTAATGATATTCAAATAATTATAAACAAATTCTAAATCTACCTCTGATACAAATGGAATGTTTTAGGAATAGCAGATGAATTGGATCGGGCATGAATTATTGTTCTTATAATCATAATCAATGGTTAATTTAATATTTACAAGATGAAAAATGACAAGATCATTAGAATTAAATCAAATAATATTGATAATATAAAATTAAAAAATCTACGTGAAAAATTAGTGATAGAGTATCTATGACCATGAATAGATGAGTAATTATAAAATTATTTATGGGAATAATATTATGTCCAATTATAAAATAATAAATAATAAATAATAATATCATTTAATTGACCATGTGGATACACTTTGTCTGTTACAAACTAGGCCTTATTTTTTGTAGAATTATGCGAAGTAGCCAATTGTTCATGGTTAGCATCTTGAAAATTCCATAGAATCAATAGAGAAAAATGATAATGTCACAATGATTTAAAAAACACATTAGATTGCTTACTGTGTAATAAAATCCTTTTAATGTGATATCTCTAATCAATAAGGTTGCATACTGATGGCATCAACCTATGGGATTGATGTATGTATCTTTGACATTTGGGAAATTTAAAATTCCTTTAGAACAGTATGGCCATGGCCATATTTAGGATATATCGTTCTAATAAAAGGTTCTGAGATATCAACTTCTATTAAAAAGTATAATGGAAAAATCCTTTATCGATATAATTTTCTTGAAATATTTCCCGTGAAACACCTATTGTATCCAACCTTTCTGATAACACATAACATTATATTTTTCAACAATAATACATTGTTTGTGCCATATAATACAAAAAATAATAATATTAAAGTCTATGGATCAATAAACACATTTATATATAGGAACATCCAATGAAACATATAAATATGGATTTCCTACTGGAAGACCTCATTCATATAATATCCTACACTAAATTTTACTGACGGTGCACACTATATGAATTTAACTCAAATACCTATGAGTATTGAACCCAGATATCCTATATCATTTGTGTCCCTCAAATGTTTTCATCTATCTATAGAACATATATTTTATTATAATTTCGTTATACGTCTAGGTTCTCATAATAACGGGGAAAATCAATGAATATTTTGTGACACAATTAATATTAGGACTTTATAGTAATTTATATTTCAAATAATAAATATCATGAGGTGATAAAAGGTTTATTAATATTAAAAATAATGAAGAATACTTATTATAATGTACACATAAGTTGGTTCTAAGACACCAACAGTAACAAGAAAAAGCACTGAATGACATAAAAATAAATGAGGTGATGAAATCAATAGAAAACAATAGTGAAAATATAAGTGATTAATGAAAAATTGGGTTTTTTTTAAGAAAAATTGATATAGATATATATTTAGAGGTGATGGAAAATCAATTATTTCAATGGATGTGGGAATGTTTTACAACACACATTCATTAAAAATCACTTCATTTTAGTATTTTCTCATTTTTTAATGAATTTGATAATGTATTAATATAGAAAAAACAAATATATTACCTACCATGCAGGTTATAGAGAACCGTATTGATTTACATTTAGGTACAAGACCTCCATATTTCCCAGTTATCACGTCAATCCTGATAAAACTAATGTTATTCAGGAGTATGTGGTAGAGTTTCTTAATGAATAATTTTTGAGAGAAATTTCAAGTCCTTGTGTGGTACTAGAAATCCCAAAACTTATTAAATATGGAATATGGAAAATTCATGCTGATATACATGGAATCATGAAAATCATATTACAGTATCATTATACCAAACATTGTTTAGATGGTATACATGATGACCTCTACAGTGTATTATTTTTTACTAAAATTACCCTAAGGAGTGTATAACATAAAATTATAATGGTGGGACATAAATTAAAAACCACATTTAAAACTATGTTTTACATGAATGAATTCATAGTTATGTGTTTTTAATGACTACTTCTCTATGTATATTCATGAACTTAATGAATCTTGTTTCCTGTCCATTAATTTGGAAATTTTTGGTTGTTTCTTTTGATGAAATCATAGTATATTCTAGATTGTTAATATATATCATGAACATTTAGAACATTTTTTAGATAGATTGATAGAATTGATGTTGTAGTCCCTCCATAACAATACAGTCATTATTGGGCCATCGAATTATAGTTTTGTTCTTTAGCGAGGTTGACTTCCAATCGGGGTGTCACTAAAACCATAAATCTTCAAATAAATATTATGATGGGGAGGATATCACATGTGACATATATTCCATGACGAAGACCCGTTAATAACCACTGTGGGACTCATGTTTTAGAAATTATGTCATGACACCCACTAGTAATTCCATGATACCTTGAACCTAGTAGTGTGTTACACATAATGCACACAATAAATTCTAATTGATACAAAAAACATGAACTTTGTTATTTCTCAAGGAATAAAAGGCTTCACACCCTAATCTAATACAAATTTGTTAAGATAATTTTTTTTATTCCCTTCATTGCAATATTGTCCGCTTTGGATCACTTCATCATGATTTTGTTCTTTTGGAGGACTCACAACCCTTAAAATAATCTCAATTACACCTCCCACCCTTGAATGCGATAAATAACACCTCACTTATATAAAAGTACTCATGATGGGGAGGTAGTCAAATGGGAATTTTATTCCTCGCATAATACTCTACCACACTGAATGTGGGCCTCAGGTTGAGGTGTCACAACATGACACCCACTGGTCACATAATGATAGTCTATAGCTAGAAACCTATAACCCTTATTGTATGTAATGTATTCTAATTATGACCCATCATAGACTCTTACGAAAAATATATTTCTTACAAAATTGAATAAATATTCATTTCATGGTTAACGTATATTATTCCATTGTATTTTGTAGGATTTGATGGAATGAGAGTTAATGAACAGATGTGTATGGTTATTTGGCACTACATAAAACCAATTAATATTAATTAAATTAAAATATTTCATGTCCTTAAAAGATTCTACCAGCAGTTTGTCGTGGAATTTTTCCCCATTTCTACACCATTGAATGAGTTGTTCAAGAAAGGAGAGAGATTTAAGTGGATAAAAATATCAATGAAATTCCTTTTATACAAATAATAATACGTTGACTAATTTCAATCTTATAATTAAACAAAACAATTTATTGTTTTGATGATAAATGTTATCACTCTTAAATAGGAATTTGATATATTTTAATCCAATAATCTATGCATATCACTTTAGCAGGAAGATTAATGGGGAGGCATTGAACTACATGACTGATGAAAAAGAATTAGATACCCCAGATTCTTTATTGAGGGTAACTTCTCTAATAACACTTATGAATTATAAAATACATGGTTTTGATGTTTTTTATATAATGTTTTATAATTATGTTGTTTGTTTTGAAATCTAGAAAATTTCTGAAAACCATATGAAAAATAATAATGATAAGCATTCTTTCTCCATGAAAATAAATTTTATGTTCCATATTATTGCATGAATGATTTTTTTATGTGAAACGTTTTATTGGAACCACAAACATATGGTTGTTATTTCTATTTCTGTCAATTGAATTATGTATAAATATGATAAATTTAATGATTTTCCACTTGGTTTATCTCACATTATCACCTTCATTATCATCATTATTTCAAAATATCATCTGTTTTTATGATCAAATTTAAAAGATCATGAATGTTTATTAATGATATATTTTTGGTGGTGGGTGATTTCAGTAAAATAGATCATTTTATTTTAATTTCTAATAAAATTGACACAACCCATATAACAGATTTTTAGGGATGCAGGTGATAGGGATATAAATTTTCTCAGTCCCTTATGTAGTTCATTTTGGAACAAAAATGTAACAAATATTTTGTTCTCCACCATAACACATACCAAAACTATTTGTAAAACAGATGTGTTAAATTATACACATTACCCACTGTAACATGTTATCCTTAAAAAAATACGAAATATTGGAAAATTCTTAGATAACAATGAGTTTTGTTAAAACCCAACTACTCTTTCCTCCACTGATGATTTATATTTGAATTTTTTATGAATTTATCCAAATTACCCAACTTGACATTATATATTTTTTGAATAATAAATTTAAAAATCCTGAAATATAAAAAAATAAAAAACTGTAGGAGTTTCATGCCAAGGTTATTTCCTATAGTGGGAAAAATAATGAATATGTGTAGAGACACAACATAAAATGTTTTTGGAAGACAGTGATTCAACGTGGATAATGAGTATGGGCTTACTTGAGGATGGATAAATTCCGTGAAAAAATTAAACTAAAATAACATTCACATGGAAACATTTCATTGTTTTAGATAATATCAATGATAATTCTTAGAATATTAATTTATCTATCAACTATTGAAATATTAGTAAAATTTTTATTTTCTCTCATCTATCTCCCTTCAAATTTAGTGAATAGGGGGAGGATATTTTGAAGATGTAGGGGATGTTGAAATTAATGGAAAACATGTTTAACATGGAAATGAAGGTGGGAACTATATAGAGGGTGGAATATATATAATTGCATGTCGTATTGTAAGGAATTAAAGACACAATGGAAATAGATATAATTAAAATAATGAAAGATGATTTACATATATTTACCTTGAATATCAAATTATAGTCCCAAAACCCATTCCTTGGGGAATAATATAGGCATATTAATACAATAATTAATTTTCAAACATGATTTTAAAATAATTAATCACGGCCTACTATTAATTTTATTTTCACATTCTTGTTAAATATTCGTAGTAAAAGATATAGCGTCAAATTTCAAACATCGTGGGATAGTTTCCGTAATGAATTTATTAGATGTATTATTTTGATCAATGACATGCTAGTTGTCTCCTAATGTATTGATCAAGTGATACAATTGAAAAAATCATGACCTAAGGATCATGAATCAATGTATTTTTTACCAGGGTATGTTTTTCTTATAAAACTAAATTTCTTGATTAATCCTCTAAGATATAAAATTATTGATCATTATTTACATGTATTACAACTAGAGTTATTAGATACAATTTCTATTTCAGTTATACATCAATGGTTTATGTATCCTTGTAATTTACTTCATTAACACGCCATTATTCCTATTTTCAATTGTTGAATCAAATTATTGATAAACATGCACTATACTTGGTACTTAGGAAGTTACCTAGTGGGTCTTGGGTATTGTAAAATTATTTTTGGAGTTTCTATATATTAAATGTATATTATATCAACACATAATTATTCCTTCTACATCACTCTTTGTGCAGAACCTTTCATATGATATAAATAATTTTGTTGATTTTTAATCATAGAAGTGATTATTTAAAATAATATATTTTTTGTTTTTTCATGACACAATCAATGATTTATTTAATATTTGATAAGTAATGTATAAATAAATATTTCAGTTATTAGATATATTATATATAAACATAATCCATTTTTTGAAATTACAATATTTATAAAAATTTAGAAAAATATTATTAATTTTTATTCCATGTAAAAGCTTCATTTCTTTTATAAAAACAATTTAATTATCATTTTTAACAAAATATATATAACCAAAACATAATTCAAAACATTAAATATGAATATGAATTATCTACCTTTCAAAACACAATATATAACTACTTATAATTATTCTTCCATTTTTTATAAAAATATTAAAATATCATAATTTTCTCTTAATACAATTCAATAAAAATAAATAAGATATATTTCATATTTTGGTACAATATAATAATATCCATTAGATTTTATCGTTTTTCAAATATCTACCATATCTAATTCAATAATTAAATAAACATATATTATACTGTAAATAAATTCAAATTTCATGGAAAATTATTATAAAATAATATCTCATCAAAATATTGAATAAAATTTTCCATTTAAATAATTATTTATTAACATAATTAGAATTAAGCATAATATAATTAATATCACTTATCTCATTTCACACATTAATCAATTATTCCATTAAAAAAATTATTTTTCAAATAAATATCTTTGAAAACATTTGATCATTATGTCATCGTGATTTAATTGTATAACATAATATTTATAATAAAAAATATGATATATATATATATATATCAAATATTTTATTTTAGATATAAAATAATTGTTAAATAATTCTTCTATATTAAGAATATTTAAATTGGTTCATTTGTGAAAAATAAAAGATAATCATTGTGTCACCCCATGATATTATTTTATTAATTTTGATGAAATTAATTCATTGTCAAAGAAAGAACAAATATTCAATGTTAGATAATGATGTTGTAAAAAATATATGTTAAGAAGATGATGATGAGAGACAAGGAGATTGAAAGATAATTGAAATATGGAGATAAGAGATGTATATACCACATGTCTTAAATAAATATATTTTAGGTTTCCACCATAGGGGAACCATCAAGAGTGTTCCCACTCATCAATATTCTCTTTTAATGTGATCACTATCTCGTTTAATTCATAACACATATATACGGAATACATAGATAACTGATTATTCTTTGTCCACCTCTATCATCAACCCCCACATGGGTCCAATTATTGATTATTTATTTAGTTAAAATTTATCAGTTTGTTGGTATGTATGTATGTATACATGCCTTCATGAATTTATGTTATTATATTTATGTTTGTACATATTCATGTTTAAATGTATGTATCAATATACGTATATTATAAAACACGGTATAATTTAAATAATTTCCCATTTAAAAATTACATCGATCTAATGAAATTATCTTTGATCAAAATTTAATTCAACCATATTACCCATGAATTTGATATAATTTGTACATTATCCAATGGCCACTAAAATAATAATTTAAACATATAAAATATATATCAATAAATTTATAAGATAAATTTTTTAAAAAATATAATATATCAAGTTTAATAAAAAACCTAACATATTTACATTATCCAAAAATATTTTTTTGTAACACATTACTTATGAAAATAGTTATTTTATATTATTTGTGTATAAATTTTTTTATATCATAATATTTAAATAATTCCATTTTTTTTTAAATATCATCCTCAATTGAATTAAATTTCAAAAAAACCAAAATCCCACATATTATGATTCACAAAAAATCACACCCTAGAGTAAAAATATAATCTCATACTCAAAGATGCACTCAACATCCTCTATTAGGAAAACAAATTTGGTCAAAATGACCATTATTTTTATTAGGTAAAAAATAATAAAATCATACTTAATACATTACCAACCCATTATAAGAGATTTCTGATCACTGAAAATACATTCACCTTCAAATTTTTTCATCATATATAATTCTAAACTACAATGATAAATATTCATCCTCTACTAAAAAATAAATTACTAAACCGAAATGTTTAAACCTCCACCGTAGAGCCACCATCAATATTATTTATCCTAAAAAACCAACCCAAAAAAGTAAAATAAAAAAGAATTTTGAACAGAAATGTAAGGTCAAAATATTAATTAAATTGAAATTTGAAATCAGTTATTAATATAATGAATACCAAATAAGAATGAAACTAAACCAACACATGTTACTATAATATTGGTCTCTCTCATTTAGGTACTTGTATGTTTTATCATCCATTATCTATGACACTAAAACCAATGAAATAATTGTCCATGAAAACCCTCCTCCTTGTGTACATTAACCAATATCAAATGTTGTATCCACCACAGTCAAACCAATGAAACAATATTCCATAAAAAACTCCACCATATGGCATTTATACATTATTAGATTCTAAATAACTATTAAATACTCTTCCAAATCTGACCCACCATAATCATATAAACCCTTAAGAAGACATGATCTTTAAATATAAACTACTTGTTTTTAAGAAATTGTCCAACATATAAATATATATATCTCTTTTCCCCAAATATGACCGCTGATTTGTTTTAATCACATCATCATACCTCATATTAAATAAAATCCAATAATTGTTTCTTCCCTAATATCCACCCAAAACAGTGGGGAGTAGAAAATTCACCCATAATACTACATATATGATGACATTCCAATAGAAGAATGATAACTATTTATATCTGTAAACTGTATAATGGTATATGTTCACCCAATAATCCACCACACTCTATAATTTTTGTATGTAATAAATGGGAAAGTAGGATATATATATATATAAATACATTACAAAATATATTAAAAAAATATAAAAAACAAACTCACAAGGTCCTTGGTAATAGAAATGATAAAATTAAATTACATATAACACAATTAAGTGTAACTCAATATTCATGACTAATCTTCCACAATATTGACGTTGATTGAGATCTCTGAATAGTAATTAATAGAATCCTACATAAAATAGTATTCAATATTTGAAATAGATCATTTATATATATTACGAAACCTTGTACTCCAATGGTGTTCTAGAAACTCCTACTCAAATGTATATTAAGCGGATATTTTGAGAGAGATTTAACATTAGTGAGTAATCCTAAAAAAATGAGGTCTATTAAATATTCTACATAAACCTCGAAAATTTATTGAAGGTGCCTCTTGAAGTATATGTATTTTATATATAATTAAATAATTAATATTTTACCCTCCAATTTTAATGGTTAAAATATATCATATATTATTTATATGACTGTCAAATCCATTTACAATAAACCATTTTAAACTCATCACATGATATGTCAAAATTTGAATAAAATATGATTACTATTATTGGAATTCTGACGAAATGTTATATTATACCATTCAACATGAACAATTTGTATTAGTATAAATATATATAATATTACATAATTTATGAAAATGTGACTTTAATCATATCATATTTTATGATTTAGTGAAAAAGCCCATTTAACATTCACATACATTAAATCCCCCGGACATTATAAAAATTCCAAAGCTCTTTCTGAATCCATAAAAACATCATTTGAAATGATTATCTTGTAAACAATAAATTTTTTGACAAATTATATGATGAAAATATAATTCTTATTACACAATTTACATAGTGACCGTATAAGCCTTTTTAGAATTACTAACAATTATGAGTTCCTAAATCTATAATTTTATGTAACAAGTGGCCTTTAGAAAAACATTATTTATACTCAAGATATGAAGTGGTATGGTATGAAATCAATAAAATACAATCATATTATTTTATTCACATATCCATAACACTATGTATATATCTATATACTGTATTTGTGATTATATAATATATTTTTCTAAGATATTAATTGACCAATATTCTTGGAATGTGTTAATAAACTATATGCAAACTCGTACATTTTTATTCCTCTAAAATATATGATACATATTGAATGAATCCATCATGTGTAATTTATTTAAAAAGTTGATCACATGACATAATACATAACAGAACATGGTTATTCATTTCCTCATTATAGTTTAATTAAGGTATCATATGTCATATATAACAAATTGATATTTTAAGATATATTTATCTTTAATAAATTTGATATGTTTAATAACATTGGATGAATTAATCACAAAACAAAAGTTAATGATGATTTATTAAAATATGAAATGAAATATATTATTAGTTTGATAAATGATATTGTTAAATAAATTAATTTTCAAATTAATGGTGAATAAATTCACTTAAGAAATACAAATTATTTTAAAGTGTCAATTTTAAACTATTTTATTGAAATATTCAATTTCATAAATTGAATTATTTTTTGGAATAATATCAACACGATTTATTTATTAAATTTGAATTAATTTCGAATAAATTCAATTAAATTAAATCCATTTATTTTTTTTGTATATCTCCATAATCTTAGTCTAACAATTTATGGCTCAATAAAAATTTTATGTTTACAAACATTGTTTTATTATATAATTTTTTCATTTATAAGATAATTTATCAAATTTAAAAATTATACATATTGAAAAATATTATTTAAACATTAAAAAAATGAATGATCACTCAATCATTGATTATAAAATATTTATAAATGATGTTAAATTCATTTGAAGGTAAAATGTGATATTTTTATCAAAATAAAACTATTTTCAATGTGTATAATAATAAATTAAAATAATCACTATTGATGAATTATTTTAATGAAATTTTTAAATATTTGTTTTTAAAAAATAAATTGACAACAATGTATTTTTTATCACTAGAAAATTTTAAAAAATAAAATATGTTTATTATTCGAAAATATTTTTTTTATAAAATTATTTTTATTTATTTTCTATGTAAATATTAGAATTAAATTATTCCCCCATTAAAATTTGAATCTGATCAAATGGTTTCAATTTATTTAATAATAATTTCAAAATTTTTTATAATGTCAATTTCATTTTTAGTCATGAAGAATAGTTAACATAGTAAAAGTTATGTTAAAACTATAAGGGTTAAAATTGGTTAAATTAAGGGATAAAGATTCAAATATCATAAAAATAATATAATTATTTAATTAATTTAATTTATTAGGAATAACCATCATTTTTATTATAAAATTTATGTTATCTAGAAGTCAATATTACTTTCGAATATTTTATATTAATGGAAATTTTCAAGGGTTCCACCCCCATCAATTATAAAAGGCACCTCAAATCCTCATGTTTTCACATATATTGATCACCTTATATGTACTATTATCATCCAAAATAACATACTAGTGTAATAAAAATTAATTATAGGTTCTTATTTCTTAAAATATACCACCCTAAGAATGCTTTGTGTGTTTGAAAAAGAATGATTCCAAATAAAAAGGTAATTGTTTAAATTGAGTTATTTCATGACTATTTATTCTCCCCCATATTTAAAATTTTTTATAATCTAATAAAAAAAGTGAATTAAAATATATATAATATTGTAATTTGAAAATTTTTACTGAAAAAATAATTTTCATCCTTAATTGTAAATATCTAAAATTTCAAACAATGCATATGTATATGTGCAAAGTATCGCCTACAATAAGTGAAATGTTTCATTTTTTATCACCACCTCATATGTATGATCCTAAATATGGGTTTATTATTTATATATATGATATTTTGACATAATTATTATTCTATAGAGATATATTATTATTCATATTAATTTTTATCAATTTCAAAATGAAACCATCCCATGTGTGTACATGAAGACTACCACATCCACAATGAGATGCATTCAAATTGAATAATTTTTATACATGGATGGTTATAAAATATTATATAAAAAATAAACATGATATTTATGATATCATTAAAATTAAATAACCATAAATATAGTGCATGAAATTAAACTATTGAACTGAAATTTTCATATAAATCGAAATAGTTAGAACCCAAAAAATTGATTTTAACAATGAATTTTAAAACATGGATAGTTAAAAAATTTACAGGAATGATGTATATTATTTTATTTATGAATATGGTACTGTAACAACATTTACAATAAAAATAAATTTATTATAATGGTGTTTCGAGGGCTTACCCATCACGTAAGGAAATGAAGTAGGGTTTATATTATTATCTTACTTTTTATAAAGATTGTTATTTTTTCAATTTTCAATAATGAAATTATAAATTATTTATCCTTTAAAAATAAACTAATTTTTTATATAATGAATATTTATAGGATTTTAAAGTAATCTATATATCCCCTCCCTCTTTTTTACACAAATAGGTAAAATGAATATTTTTATGAAAATCCAACCCTATTTTTTCTTTTTGGTTAGGAATATTTCTCATCAATATCCATGATCCTAAATTTTTATGAATATTATTTGATAAATAGTAATTTTTGTATAATTAAATGTTAAAAAATAATTTTTTTAAAAAATGATTAAAAATAAATATATTCAACATTTTTTAAAGATATAAAATTTAAAATTCTTAATTATCCTGTGTTTTTTTAAATCTAGTTTTAGGTTTTCAAAGGAGTATGATGATAAAGGAGATAAAATTTTTTAAATTATCATCAAATTTCATTATTGAGAAATAACATGTTTTTCATGCTTATCTTTGCATTATAATCATATTTCAACACATTTGTAAGGTCGGGAACCTATCTTGGAGTCTATCTAATTTTTGCATTGGTATCATGTAATGGATTGGGAAAAAATGGGGGACTTGAAAAAATTTGAACATCAAAATAAAATGTGGATGGATAAATTCTAGTAGTGGTTGATTCCTATAAATACCAGGATTCCCCTCTCAATTACATAAATAAATTTGGGATAAGTATTGAGGATCCCTATTTCTGTGATAACATGAGAGAAAGAGCTGAGTGAAGATTCAAGGTGATGGAGTAGAAAAAAATGGCTAACGTGATTGGTGGAGATAAGGTCATGTTAAAACATGATTTATTATATAGTGTATAGGGAATGATTAACGTATAATAGGTTATAAAAATTAGTCTTGGTAGATTTTCTTGGGTTAATACTCTTTTAGAGATTTCCTAAAACTCAGTGATGTAGTGGAATCAAGTGACATATACAAAGGTGAAGATACTGTATTGAGTAAAGATAATGTGGGTGAAGCATAAGACATGGTAAAAACCCATAATTAGAAATTGATAAATAATTTAATGTATCAAACTTATCCTTTAATGATGAAATTATTTATCAAAATTCATTCAGATTTTTAGGCAACCATCAAAATGTTAAATGAAGGAAAAATTCATCTGATGTAGTGAGAAAGGTGGATTCAATGGTTGTGATCTATGGAAGCCAGTTTGATATCACTAAATCTTTGTAAAGGTAGATTACCTATAATGTTGTGGACATGGAAAAATAATTTTAATCTTAAAAATTAGTGAATAATGTTGTATTTTTGTTTTAGCAACGCATTATCATTTTATACATCTTATGCTATCCCTTAGTGGTTAACATAATAAAAATTGGTATGTTATGTATTTATTTCTTCATATTCTGTGATTTTTGATTGTGAAAAAAAATCACACTGGGTTAAAAATATACTTCACACTGAAGCATAAGATCATCAATTTTTTGACACTCTGATTTATTCGTCCCATCTATGGGAATCCCATGGTACAAAATTTTGCTTATTTGAAGATATTATCTAATTATACCTTCTAGTTTCATTTTTTGTATGGATTATGATGATTTTTTTTGGAGTTTTCACAAAAATATTTTCCCTCATACTTTGTATAATCTACGATTAATGTTTTTATGCTCATGTGGCACTAATATGTACGACTTTCATTATGGGTTGTGTTATTCTAGAATTATATATTTCTCGAATAAATTATGTATATATTGGTTTATTATGAAATAAAATGAATATGAATGGTTAGTGAAACCTATCCAATATGGGACCATATCCGCAATGTTTATAGGTTTGTAGAGTGAACCCAATTCACTAATCACTCTATCATGAAATGTATAATGGTATTGGTAGTTATCCTTGACTTTGTAGGTTATTTAATATTCTTATGTGTATTCCCAAAACATATTTATTATTCTCATTATATTCTCCCATGAACCATGATTGATTGTGGATGTTTTTTCCTCCTATGACTCATATTTTTTTGTGACAATTCCTAATCATATGGATCAGGATTTAGGGTACATGAATTTTCATAAATGTTTTTATCAGTTATGATCATGTTCTCATACCCTTATTCCTATATTATAATCAATTATGTTAATATATATATATATATATATATATCTCATGATTACATTTACAAATCATATAAGCTCACCATTTCAAAGGTTTCTATTTCCCAATGTTACTATGAATGGTGTGAATTAAAATATTTATAATAAGGGTAATATGTGACAAGAGCTTTGTGGGATATTTTTATGATTATTCTTAAATAATTTGATTATGTATCTAGTATCTAAAGACACAAAACCATGATGGTATTGGATTGTTTAGTATTTAGATATGTTTTTAATAATCATCCAAAATGATGGTATATACATGTATGTTATTCTCGTGTCACCTCATTTGGTATCAATGTAGTGTTTAGTTATTTCTAAATATTATTTTAGTCATTTTTTTTGGATTAGGCGAAGAAAACGATAGTTAGTAATATAGGTATTGGTTTAAATAAATGGAATATCCTAAAATTTCGGTAAACTATAGCGTGATTGGTTATCAAGAAATTAAATAACTATCTAGATAAAAATAAGAAGATTCAGGATTTGATATAGATTTACATAGGGTATATAACCCTAAATTGGGTTGTTTGTCTATAAATTTTTCCTTTACACAGTACATGAAAAAGAGTCCTAACTTCACCACTATTTTGACACTCCCGATGTATATTTATTGGAAATTTCACATAATCATTATGAATCATTAAGACTAATGAAAACATATTATGAAATTTAATTAGGTTCCTTATAGGAAAATGAAAATTGAAATTCTAGGATGAAACCAAGTGATTTATAAGTTATAATATTCATGAAAATTAAAAATTATTTTTTCAATTTTCACATTTTCACTTTTATGTATTCATATCCCTACCATTACATTATTATAATAAATTATTGGTATAAGGAATAACAGATTTATCAATGGGGAAAATTTTTGATGATTAAAACAATGAGAATCTAAATGGTAGGGGTGTTGGGGTGTGTTGACACTCCTTTTGTCACAGAGTATAAATATTGGGAAAGGGGAATATATTAGCACAAATTGTTTCATCCTTTGGGAGAATATTAAAAAAATAAGAACAGTGCACAATGGTTGAGCAAGTTCTACCATGGTCGCGCAAGAACACATGAACGCCGAAGTTAGTCACGCAAGTCACTTACGCGCCCTAAGTGATAACCCCCCGGGGTCTTCTCAATCTTAAGTTCTACCATGGACACACAAGTACACTTGCGCGCCAAATTTGGTCACACAAGTCACTTGCGCGCCCTAAGTGATAACTGCTCAGGGTCTTCTCCAGCCTATAAATAGACCCGGTGGGCCCCCCATTTCAGAGCCAATTTTTCAAAATTTCACAGAGAGAGCTCTGAACGCCCATGTCTCTTCATCAGATCTTCCGAACACTTCTAAGGTAATTCTTTACCTAGAATGGAAGGTCTAAATAGGAGGAGTAAGGTCTAATTGTTGGAATTCACTAACACATGCACGCATAAGTGTTTTTCCTATAAGGGGATATGAATACACTTGCACACCGCCCTATTTCTTCATCAGAACTTGTGTGCCATATTCTGGAATGCCTCTAAGGATAATACCAAGGGTTTGAGAAAAGTCTCGCCCAAGTATTACTCAAGGACTGAAAATCACGCAAATACCCATGTGTCGCGTAGGTATACCGGTGCGACCAGGACTTGCGCACCCACGTAGTACCTGTGCACCTACCAGGACTTGCGCGCCCCTACCTTTTTGGGTGCCTTTCCTGCCCACTTCACCCCTCTTATGCCATTACACTTCTCTTATTCAATATTTAGTCTTCAAGAAACTCTTTAAATCCATTTATGGAATGATTTATTGATTTGGCTTCCTTATCTAAAAGGATCTCTGTGGAACATCTCTCAAAAATATAGTGATTTATAGCTCTTTATGTCACTAACGATTGAGATTTAATTCATTCAGTCTCATCCTTTAAGATGAGAGAATCCAAATTATGGGCATCCTCCTCAAGAGTAACCGCTAGTCTCAAATATGGGCCTTCTTTTTAGGAATAATCCCTTGTCTAAATTCTCAAATCTGGTCTTCCTCCTTAGAAGTAAGCCCCACGTCTTTTTCTAACCCGGGCCTCCTTTTCAGGAATAAGCCCCAGTCATAATTCCCCAAATTATGGGCATCCTCCCCAGGAGTAATCCTCAAACCTTAATTCTTTTAACCTGTGACTCTTTTTCAAGAGTAAGCCCCTGTCTCAAATATGGGCCTCCTTTTCAGGAATAAGACCCAATCTAAATTTTCAAATCTGGGCATCCTCCTTAGGAGTAAGCCCCAAGTCTTCTTCTATCCTGGGCCTCCTTTTCATGAATAATCCCCAATTATAATTTCCCAAATTATGGGCATCATCATCAGGAGAAAGCCCCAAACCTTAATTCCTTTATCCTAGGCCTCTTTTCAAGAGTAATCCCGAGTCTCAAATATGGTCCTCCCTTTTAGGAATAAGCCCTAGTCTAAATTCTCAGATCTGGGCATCCTCCTTAGAAGTAGGCCCAATCATAAGTCCCCTACTAACTTGGGAATATTCCTTAAGAGTAAGTCCCAAGATTAGAGTATCCAAATCTCTATAAGGTACATATACCTTTTTGGACCATGATCCCTGAATTCTTCCCTGAAGTAAATCTTATTCCTCATCTATTTTGGGCAGTCATACATACATAATCCCCACATCATTTCTTATGATTGCATCTTTCATGGAACAATTGTCCGGTTTTTCCAATACCTCTTGTTTCTCACACTGAGCATGACTCACATGAGCATAGAGTGTAAAAATAATTATGACATCTTTCTTTGAGCCATTAATCATAAACAACATACTCCATTATTCGAAGTACATGGGTTATGATTCCTTTTCCAAAACAAAGGATACGTAGGTATCCCATCAAGGGGTACAATCCCAATTCTAAAATAATCTGTGTCCTACTGAATGAAAATAAAATTCAAGTGCCCCACTGAGTGGCTATAAAACCAGTATGGTCATCATAATGACCAAGAGACTTTTATGTATTTTAAGGATAACATCATCTAAGAATCTATAACAAATACAGATTATTCATCATCGATGAAGAACCTCGAATACATATAAGAGATTCTGTAAATTTCCTACATATCAATCATTGATTTTCATACTAAAGGAAAGCTCATTTTATACTTGGTAATGTAATAAGAATTCACGAACATAACTTAAATCCATAAAGAGAGTCCCGGAGTAGAAAATAATTCCCCTAAAAAAGGTGTGATGAGTCTGACCTCCCATCCTCTCGACCAATGAAAATTCTAAAGCCTCATCAGTTGACAACTAATGAGCGCCTACCTTTGGATCGTAGATCCAAATGGATATGGAATCATTTGATTTTTTTGGTCCTACGAACAAACCCGTTAGAAACTGATTGAAATGTTTAAACATTCAATCAACGAGTCCATCCCTAATTCCAGAGGGTAACAAAAAATGGTGAACCCGACATGAATCCTTAACGAAGTTAAAATAATGTTTTGCTTATTTGTTAGGCCCCTATTAAATACTCAATGAGAGGGACAAAAAAACAATCATTGACATATGTACTCATCAAAAAAATTTAGTGGTTGAATTTTTCTTGATTAAGTCTGTTACATCGAACATGAACTCTTTTTCAAGATTTTCTGCATTCTATGAAATGGCTGCTCTCAAATTCACATCTATGAATAACACTACTATGAATACCACTGCTGAAAAGGCCAATGCTGCTACTCCTGCTAGATCGTCATCCGCTCTGAGGATGACATCACCTACTCAGCGTCTTCAACGCTGGGTATCAAATGCACTGGTTAAGGAGTATCTTCAACATGGTACCATTCCAACTCTAGAGAATGCTCGAAAAGCCCTCCAAGAGAACAATTCACCCTGGTCGTCCAGATGGCGACGACCAGTGATCAAGAAACAGGTGGTGCTAACTACCGTCTCTAACTATTTCGGGTCGTTATCCCCGGAACACAATCACCATTCACTCCCATATTCTGGGAAGGTGAATGAGCAGGTCCCTCAGGGCCTTAATTAAAAGAAGCAGGAGTCATTCCTGAGGGATCCTATCAAAAATTGCCGCCAGACTCCTGCAAAAGTACGCCCTCAACATGATTAGGGTACCGACTCCTGGCGTTCGGCTCAGGTTCCTCGAACCCGAGAAGGCAAGACGAATTGCCAGAGGCAGAATCATGACAACAGTGTGCAGGTTCTCATCTCTGCGATATCTGGAGAAGTCCACCAACCTAACTTGGCGGCAAGAAACAAGCGGGCACATACACCTTATGATTTTAATTCCGCTGTCTAGTAGACTCATCTGGCAGCATGACGTCAATCCCGCCAGGAAATTCCGGAGAAGTACTATAGGCAGGAACCTACACCTATTTATCCATCATTAGATAATCCGCAAGCCTGTCTAACTACATATGATGGAGCTAGTCAACCATGTTCGGAGAAGTTAAATCACCAGGCACATACACTTACTAGTACTAATCAAGCCTACCAACAGTCTCTCTTGGTAGCACATGGAGAAGTCAGTCAGAAAGCTCCGGCAACAAACAAGAGGTAGACTCAAGTCTCTGCCCCCACACTTGAGTATTGTCAGGATTCACTGAAAGGAAAAGGTGGATAGAAGTATGTACATACACGTACTCCAAGCACGGAATGGACGTATATCCCCGTTCCAGCAATTGAAGTCACCAAGCATATTTTATCAATGGTGAAATATCAGAACCAAATCCCTGCTCATATTCTGGATGCTTTCCAGGATATTATAACAGGTTTAGCAGTATCTTAGGGAAAGACACATAAATATATCCCTAACAGTGGAGTGACACATCAATAGTTTACTCCGGAACAGACACACACATCTGTTCCAGTTCAAGAGGGTTGTGGGTCATACTCCCCCTTATCATATGGACAACCAAGTCAGGCACAGACACCTGATTTGAGTGGAGATCTTCAGCTAAATCTGGCCATCTCTCCCGATCGGGCACATACACCTACTTAGAGTATCCACTTTCATCAACAAGTGGTTTCCAAGGTGAGTAAGAAGGCGTCTAAGAAGAAGACCCACCCAACACAGTCAGGAGATCAAGAGCCAATATGTAACAAGGCCTTTCTCGTTGTTGGAGTTTTTGAAGACCTCAGACAGTTATCTTTTAGAATTCATGATTCTACTCCCTCAGTTCCCAATAGTGGGAACATTAATTCTAAAGGTCATCAATAGATACATCCTCATTAAGGATATCTTCATGAAAATTTGGTCGAACTTGATGTTTCATCATCAGATGAGAGCCCCAGGAACCCTATGTGTGGTTAGAAGACCAAGGAGCAAGAGATCTCATCTTTTTCTGTAACCCACCATGGTGGTCCTTCCCATGATGATGAATTTCACTGTGAATGTCCTCTCCGCATTAGTGATGCACATTTCCCAGAAAATTCTCCAGTGGACAATGTAGTGCTGAGAAAGCCCTCTTATCATGAGGCACATGCAAATGCGAAACCAGTCATTTCTGATGATTCATCACTAGCAGGTGAAATAATTTCTCAATCAGAAGATAGCCCAAGGTGTAGGTCATTTTCCGAACCACCCCTAAGTCATGCATCTCCTAGTTTGATCAGTGATTTCTCTACCAATAATGTTGAATCCTATGAAGCAACAAGGAAGAAACATCTCTGGTCCAATTAGGTAGAATAATCTTCATTGAATGATAAAGAGGAAATGCTGAACATGAGAAAAAAACTGGCAACGGCTGATGTGCCAGTCATGTTTTGGCCTCTGGCTGACTCTCAATATGACATTCCAGAGATGTTGATGGAAGATGAGATTCATGATATTCGTCTAAACATATGGAAAACTTTTTGTCAGTTAAAAAAAAGTATTATCTTATGATGAATATGAAAATCATCTTAAGATAATAGAAGGGTTACAACATCAGATTGATTTGGAAACTCTATCAGTCCCTCGATATCCAAATTCTGAAAAGTAGCAGAGATCCCTTCAGCGTTCATGCCTTGGAACACTATAAAGATTGCGCCAGTTAATTTCCAATGCCACATCTAGTATTGATGTCAGCAGATGGGGTGTTCATGAAGAACTACATTTCACGGTTATCTCAAGTCAGCAAAGCCCACCGAAAATGGTCTCATGCAATGTTATTGCCCATTGCCGGCCACTGTCAATGGGATTTGATTATAATCAAAATCATTCCCAAGAACAGGCGTCAACTAGTTCCTCTCAAAATCCAGAATACAGAGAAAACGTTTTCGAATTACTCCTACATCAAGAAAATGATAATATTTAACATGCCTCTAGTATTGAGCAAGCACACCATCATGTGACATAAGTGTCAGAAATCATCCAACAGTCTTTCAAACAGAGTTATAAAAGTTGATACAGGTTGATGCATCTAGATAATTTCCGAAATGAGGTCAGCAAGATCAGGATATCTTTTAAGAAATTCACAGACATATCATGTCACGAGCCACCCCATCTTTCCAGACTGGGGACTCTTTTAAACCAGCCCTCAGAATCAACAAATAGGATTCTAGGATTTGAGAAATGATAGTAGGAACAGCCCCAGTCCATCGGACTAGGGACTTTTTCAAATCATCAATCCCCTCCTCAGAGAAAGTCGATCTTTTCTCTATTGGGTAAGAAGCCTTTAGAGGAACGAAGAGACAAATTATCTGGAGATTCTCTCCAAATTACGGTTCGTCAAAAGTTCCTGAGGGATTGAGTAAACAAAAGGCAATGTCTAATCAAAGACATTGACGAAAGAAATATCAAATAAATGCTGATAGAAGGGATGTGATGCGTTATGTATCAATCAATGTCATCAATTCCATTGTTTCTGATCCACCAGATGAGGCTCACTCAAGGGACTCAGATGAAGAGGTTCCTGCTCAGGAAGTTGTACACACAGACACAAATGAAGAAGGTGTCCGTACAAGAAATCAAAGGTTTACCCAGAATCTGGGTGTTCCTTCAAATAAACCACTTCCCCCTCTCCAAAAGAGATCAAACAAGGGTAAGGGAAAGAATCAGGTTACGATCCCCTCTATGGAGAAGGACAATATCTCTCACTAGAGCAAAGATTTGAGCAACAAGATGAAGAAATGAAATAATTGAGGAGGATGAATGCAGAACTACTTCAAGGTAGTCTTATTTCTAAGCATGATGGAGTAAGTCAGCCATGGGAGTTTGTTGCAGTTATTGAGATGGATCAAGAATATCCTCCTTTATCAATACACCCTCAGAGGTATAATCCTACAGGTCAAGCGCAACAATAATTGGCAGTGCTACCATTAGTTGCAGTACTAGCTACCATACCTGTCCAGACTCCAGTCATTACACCTGCAAAAGTCCAAGTTCAACCAGATTTTTCTCAATAGTTAATAACTACCATTGAGTCATTAACAGCTCATTTAGAGACTATGGAAGGTAATTGTGCACAGGTTCAACCGGAAAAGAAAGATTACCCTGAATGGGTAGATTCAATATCTCCCCCATCAAATTTTGGAAATCCCGTATTCCCTATTTTCATTGGATCAGGCGATTCTAAAGAACATTTGAGGCATTATGTGTCTTGTTGTGATCCTATTATGGGAACTCCGGAGAAGCAAGAAGTAGTGAAACATATATGTTTCGTGCAAACCTTTCATGTACTAATTGTTTTCTAGTATAAAAGCTTGAAATCCTGAACAATTACCGGACGGGAACATCCCCATCAACGATTTCTTCTTCAATTCAGCTCAACTTTTCCAAAGACAATAGTTTTAAATCATACAAACTATAAGAAAAGGGAGAATGAATGAGTCCCAGATTTCATTGCTCACTAGAAGGGATTAACATATTCCCTAAGCTTAGCACTCCCTCAAGAGGAACTATTGCCAATCTGTGTGGAAAATCTGTGTGATGAATTACACACACCATTGATCCCTATGAAATACAGAAGAGGGTTTCAAGACATTACTTCAATCACTCAACAGATTTAAGATTCTTTTATAAAGACTAAGGCTAAATCTCGTGTAATTCCATCAGCTCCAGGAAGGAGAATTGGTAAAGCAGAGACTGTTACAGTTATGATTAAATAAGAACCTGTACCAGATTCAACCTCAAAAACTTCATCTTATCGAAGGGCTCCACCTCATGAGCATCAACAACAAAGGCCGTTTAATCAAGATGATCAATGAGATCAAAGGAAGAAACAATATGAGGATCTAAAGAGAAAAACATACTCTTTTCGAAATGAACATGTTATTGGTTACTTCATTTCTGCTCTGGAGAATAATTTGGTTCAGCTGACAAGGACAAAGGGGCCAAACAAGGAAGGATAGGAAAACCATCCCAATTATTTCCCCTTTCATCAAATATTGGTATATCCCATCCATGAGTTTTTTGACTTTAAAGACCTCTTGGAAAAGATGGTCGACTTGGGACAAGTCAAACTGAAAGGCTCTTCAGCCCAGGTATCATGTGTTACTGCTACAGTTCCAGAGGAGGAATATGTGTGGAAAGAAGTCAAAAGAAAAAATGCACAAAAATATGATGGTTGGATGGTCATCATGATGATCAACCGAACTCATGATATTTTGCAAGCACAATTGAAGAAACCAATTGTACCTTCTTCCATGAATGCTGCAATAAAATATTCTTCAGAGGGAAAATACTCAAAAGGGCGGGAAAATTACAATATAGAAAAAGGATCAGAAGAAGATGAGTATGTGTCAAAACCTATGTTTTCTTTGACTCTGGAGGACATCATTCCATCTACTTCAAATCAATGGCAACTTCCCCACCAAATGGTACATCCTAGATTGGCTAGTCAGGAAGAATCCTCATCGGATGAAGAGTTAATCATTGGTACTGTTAATATGATTAAATTAACATATCCATATTCTAGTCGCAGTTTCGATTTCGATGAGCATGAATTCCCTGTGTCAAATAGAGGAATCAGAGGACGTTCTAGAGGATCAGGACACTGGGGAAGATGTGGATCTTTCAGAATCCACAATTTTAATTCTACCCCTGCTAGAACTGTGTACAAATCCAAAACTCGTGGTAGAGCCCTTCAACGAGCTCAGCAAGAACAAGAAAGGTCATCTACCAATATCAAATTCAGTCCTAGCACAATTATTTGGGAAGAACAGTTAAAGGTTCCATCTTCTTTCTCTCAGCAAGTAAATAAACCTAATTGGTCTACTTTTCCAAAGCTAGGAATATTACAAACTCCTATCCCAGAACAAGATGCATCAAATTCTAAAGCATCAACTTCCAAGGCACCTGTTAAACCATATGTTCCTATTGGGAATCAAAGACCTCTGGATAAAAAAGATTGATCTATTGTAACACTTGGCCCATGTACCAGACAAGTTATCAATTCTGGATGCTTTGAATCTGTCAAAATAACTTCAGGAGGAACTAATCGAGGCTTTGTCAAGTCCACATGAGTTTGAAACTGAAATTGTTGCAGCTGATGTCTATCACATAGAGAATAATCCTGCAGAATGCCATGAAATAATATCTTTTACTGATGAAGATGAAGATGATGTTGTGCATGGGCAGATTAGAACTTTGTACTTATCTGGAAAGGTCAATGGTATAGATATCCGAAGAGTTTTCACTGACAATGGATCAGGAGTCAACCTCATGCCCATTCGTACACTTCATCGATTGGGCCTCACGAAATCTGATTTATCTCCATCTACCATGATGTTACAAGGATATGATAAAAATGAACAAGAACCACTAGGCGTAGTTACACTCAATAATCAGTTTGGAGATCTTTTATCCAATTCAGATTTCATGGTCGTTGATCAAGACTCAGCATTCAAAATCCTAATTGGAAGACCCTGGAAACATCAACATGCATCTATTCCTTCATCATACGATCAATGTTTCAAATATTGTTTCGATGGTGATGTTGGGACATTGTATGGTGATAAGGCCCCGATCAAGACATGTGAGTCTCAATACATTGAGGCATAATTCAATCACATGTAGGGAAGGGAGAAATCTACAACAAACAAGATTACCAAAATTAATGCTCTATATGGTTTGGATAAAATTCCAGTAAATCCATTTGTGCATGTGAGTATAGATTATGTGTTGCCTATCAGTCAAATTGGCAGGATAGACCCAAATCAAAATACTCTTATGGAATGATCCATAATGTCAGTTATGGAAATCAAGCCAGAAAATATGGGAGAAATTGGTGATTCTCCAAGCAGTGATGAAAGCCCAAATGGGGACGTCTTCATTTCATCTGTTGAAATCCAACAAGTCTATACTTCTCCAATTAGTCCAAAAGAAGTTATGGAAACATCAAAGGTGAGCAATGATGTTGATTCTCAATCCATCATCCCCTCTTTATTACCCAAAGAAGACCCTTCATCATCAATCGGGTCGGAAATGGAAGCTTCATCTTCAAGATGTGTGAATTTTGACATCTCTTCTGATCATGAAAATTCTTCTTTATCATCTAATATGAAAGTAGAAATGGAAGAAATAACACATGATGATGAAGAATAAGAAGATCTCAGAGATGCTCCTCCATCATTTGAAGAGGGTATCTATACCAACGTGGATGAACTCATAGAAAGAAATCTGGGTACAAAAGAAGATCCACACCCCACTTTAATCAGTGCGGCCATGAATCTTGAAGAGCAAGAGATGTATATTTCCTTTCTAAAGAAAAATAGAGATATATTTTCTTGGAACTATAAAAAAAGTCTCGGGCATGATCCTGATGTTTCTACTCATCATTTGGGTCTACCAGAAGAACATCGAGGATTTAAGAAAGCCGCGAGAAGAACACACCAAAATTATGCTTCCAAATATGAAGTTGAAGTAGATAAGCTTATCAAAGCTATCTTTGTCAGAGAAGTTAAATAGCCCATGTGTCGGCTAATATTTTCCCTGTAAAGAAGAATAATAGAAAACGTAGAGTTTACATCAATTTTAGAGATCATAATCGGCATTGTCCTAAGGATGATTTCCCATTTCCAAGTACAGAACATTTAATTGATGCAATAGCAGGATATGAAACACTTTCCACCATGGTTAGATATTCCGGATATAATCAAATCTGAATGGCCACAGAAGATGAGGAATCAACAACCATCTGAGCCCCTCAGGGTGTGTTTTTCTAATGGGTAATTCCCTTTTGCTTAAAGAATGTGAGCGCTACAAATCAGCATGCAATGCATTATATCTTCAAACCCTTTCTAGGGAATCTTGTTGAATGCTATGTAGACGATTTGGTGGTTAAATCCAAACAATGTTCTAATCACTTGGATTATTTGGAAGCCTTATTCAATAATCATTGATAATATAATTTGATGATGAAACCCTTAAAATGTGCTTTTGGGGTAACCTCTGGAAAATTTCTCGGCTTTTTTGTACGCCATCGTGGTATTGATTTCGATCCTGAGATGACAAAGTCAATCCTTGGTATGTCACCTCCTCAAAATTTGAAATAATTAAGAGGACTTCAAGGACACTTAGCCTATATTGGGAGTTTCATCGGCAATTTCGCAGGCAAAAGTTTACCCTTCACCAAATTGATGAAGAAGGGAGTCACTTATTAGTGGACTGGAGAATGTCAAGAAGCATTCGATATTATCATGAAATAACTCTTGAGTCCATCGGTACTCATGCCGCTTGTTGAAGGAAGACCACTTGTCCTCTACGTGATAGCTCTAGAGCAATCATTGGATGCCTTTCCTGCTCAGAAGAATGATGCTGGGAACGAAAACAACCTCTAATACCTTTTTCGGACTATGCTTGAAGCAGAAATTCTGTATTCAAGTATTGAGAAGTGCTGCCTGGCATTAATATTTGCAGTTCAGAAGTTGAGACACTACATGCAACATCACAAGGTCCAATTGGTATCTCGCAATAACCGGCTCAACTTTATCCTTAGTCTTCCAATGCTTACAGGATGTCTGGCAAGGTGGGCAGTTATTTTGAAGCAATTTGATATTCAGTAGGTGTCTAAAAAGGTAATAAAGGGCCAAGATTTGTCTGATTTCATGGATGAACTCCCTTTAGTGGAAGACACATCTTCAGATATTGAAATCCCTGATGAGGAAATCATCTCTATTCAAGAAAGTCCTAAGGCATGGGAAAAGTATTTTGATGGTGCTTCCAGAAGTCCAACAAGGAGGAAAATGGATAATACTAAATTCAAAAAAGTTGGATTAGGAATTGTGCTCATTTCTCCAGAAAAGGCAGTGTTACCTTATTCCTTCTTATTATGGGAAATAGGTACCAATAATGAAGCAGAATACCAAGATCACATCGCATTCTTGCAATTGGCGCTTCAAGCACATGTGAACCACTTAAAGGTGAATGGTGATTCAGACCTGGTCATCAAACAAGTCAATAGAGATTATGCCATCATAAAAGAAGAACTAATCCCTTTGTATGATTACGTCAGAGAGATAATGGCAGAATTCCCTTTGGAACCGACATTTTTTTATGACCCGGGATCACAAAATGCTCAAGCTGATGCACTAGATAATATAGCCACAGCTTTGGAAGATCCAAATCAGGACGAGACAACAATCAGTATTGCCCACCGTCGTGCAATTTCACCTTATGTTCGAATCAGAACAGAGGAAATTAATGAAATTAGTCCCATTCCTGAACTGTAAGGTCATATTACAGGATGGATGTCACCTATCAGGGAATACCTTTAAAATGGAAAACTTCCACCTGATAGAGCTGAGAATGAACAAATCTGAAAATGTGTGGTGAAATTTACTCTTTTTGATAGCCCAGATCAACTATAAATTTTTTTCTACAAACGTGGATTTTATGGAGTTCTCTTCAGATGCATTGATGGTGAAGAGATGATGGATGTCATGAAAGAAAGGCATGCAGGAGTCTGTGGTGCCAACCAGTCTGGACATAGACTGTCTGATCAGATTCGGAGGCTTGGATACATTTGGCCTTCAATGATAAAAGATTGTGTTCATTTCAGAAAGAAGTGTCATTCATTCCATGTACATTCCAACTTCATTCATCAACCTCCAAAGTTGTATCATACAGCTAAATATTCGTGGCCATTTTCCACATGGGGAATGGATGTGGTGGGACCTTACCCTTCAGCTACGGCCAAACTGTTTAAGTATATTCTTACGGTACTGATTTATTTTCCAAATGGGCAGAGGCAATACCTCTCAAAGATGTTAGTTCTAAATGCATTGTTATCTTCATCATGTCTAACATCATTGCCATATTTGGTGTCCCTCATACCATATTGACAGACAATGGCACCAACATCTATTCATCCAAGGAGAAGAAATTATATCAAGAATACAACATCAAATACAACCATTCTTCTCGGTATCATGCAGCGGCCAATGTCCAAATAAAAGCTTTCAATAATACTCTTTCAAATATACTGCAAAATATGGTGGATAAAAATAATAAATCATGGCCTTATAAACTCTTCCATGTTTATGGGATTATAGGACTACCACCCGCACTGCAACACGGTCAACTCCATATTCATTAGTATATGGACCGGAAGCAGTCATGCCAATTGAAGTTCAACTACCCTCACTCACAGTTGCCATTTGCGACCAGTCTTCTATAGATGAACATTCTTAAATGTGATTGAATGAATTGGATAAGTTAGATGAGAAAATATTTTGCACTTTTCCCCACTTGGAAGTCAATCAAAATCGAATAGCATGAGCTTCTAACAAAAAAATCACCTTTTTTCATTCACTCTGGGAGAATTGGTATTAGTTCTCAAGCCTCCAATTATTCTAGGAAAGAAACCTCACAAGCTTGAGGCACAATGGGAAGGACCATACTCAATACATAGGGTCTACTCCAATGGAGCATATTCATTATTCTCGATGGATGGAGAACTCATAACTACTCCAAACAATGACAGATTTTTGAAGAAGTATTTTGTATAAACACAAAATATATCATCCATGGTCCAGTATGACCTTAAACTGCATCGCCGTCCACCAAGACGTTAAACTGCATCATCAACGGTCCATGCATATGACCCAAAACTATTTGCACATACGTCCAACATGACGTTAAACTATGTACCCTTCATCGTCCTTGCTATATGACGTTAAACTATACAGCAACGATCCATACATATGACCTTAAACTATTTGTATTACTTTCATCTCACATGACGTTAAACTGTGACGTCTGAACTATATGACGCTAAACTGTACAGAAGTCCCTTACATCCAGCATGACATTAAGCTGCACCATCCACGGTCCATGCATATGACCTTATACTATTCACAATTTCGTCCAACATGATGCCAAACTGTATCATCCATTTATTTTCCAACATGACGTTAAACTGCGAAAACGTCCCTAATACGTCCAACATGAAATTAAATGGTATACTCTTTTGTCCTTACTGCATGACATTAAACTACACAGTCTTCTTTTTTTCCAACATGACGTTAAACTGTGTTGTATCCATCATCCTAACTATGTGACACTAAACTATATAGAAAGTCTGTTGATATGTCCTACATGGCATTATACTGTACTTTGTCCCTGCTACATGACACTAAACTATGCAGCACTTATAGTCTTAACTATAAGACATAAAACTACGTAGTCCCTTTATATATCCTACATGACATTAAACTATGCATCGTTAAGGTTGTTGATACCTCTTGTTTCTCACACCGAGTATGACTCATGTGAGCATAGAGAAAACTTCAAACATAACACTCTCTCTAGGCTACTAACCATGTGTAAGTCCCAACATCATCTTTTTTTAGGTCGTTGTCCCCAAGAACAACTTGATCATAAATTCATTCGTTAATTAAACTACATAGACTTTGATCCTTGCCTCCCAGGCTGGGTACGTAGGCAACCTCCCAAGGTTCAATCCCAAAACCAATCTCTTCACATCGGTTCACCTCCATCTCATACGATGTTCATTTGTGAAACCGCCCCTAGAATAAATATCATTACATTGGTTCACATTCGTCCTTTCTATATGACGTTAAACATTACATTATTTTTTGTCATGTACGAAAATAAACTACAATATTCTTTGATACTCTCACCTGAGAGGGAATTATTATTCACATTTATTTTTCAATCATGATTCATTCCAAAGACTATGTGAATACTTGGAAATGGCCAAACCTTTTATCTTGGGTAAAACCATCATTGCACTAAAGTCCCCTTTCACCCTTCACATGCACGAACCAAATTTGTACAAAGGGTATTTCTAGAACTATGTGGGCTTGATTCCCATCCTTATGGGATACGTAGAAATGATCGAGTGTCCCTAGAATCTAGCCCCATGTCTTTTGGGCCTAACCCCAACTTCAACTTTCAGTCCCTTGGCTGAAAAGTCCCCAAGAAAACACACACTGTGCATTTCTTATAATGGTCCAAGTTCTAAGACCCTAAACTAAGATCTCCAATCATTTTGTCCCACATGACGTTAAACTGTAGTTCAAGAACTATGTATGCCCTGATTCCCATCCTTATGGGATACGTAGGGAAATACAACATTTTCATTCAAGACCCACCCACAACATGATTATGGTTTGCATTGATGTATCTCTACACACATTGAACAATACCCACATTTATGTGTCATAATCCTAACCTTTAATATTCTCAGATCTTCATAACCCTTTTCTTAACTTCTAATCTCAAAAGGCCTGAAATTATTAGAGTTATTTTTCCTGACCATGTAGCACGTGCCCTTAGGCGGCCTTGCATAAAAAGTCTACATAACAGACTTGTTAGCCAAAAGATACTATTATTTGACTATGCAGTCAATTCCCTTAGGTGGCCCAACATTATTCAACCCCCTAACGGGTTTGTTAAATACTGGTAACTTCATTCTTGGGAAGAAACCTTCTTTTGTCCTTAGTTGTCTTAATTACAATATGTAGGGATCAGCAAAAATAGCCATCCTTAACATACTTGTCCCATATCCTTTATCATGATCTGAAAGTATTCAAGTCTATGGTTTATATTCTCCTTCCCCATGTTTGGGTCAGTCCTTCGTAGGAGTGATATTCATCTAGTTCTTTGATTATATTGTTTGGAAATATCTTCTCCATATTCAGGTACCTCTTTCCAGACAGAAAACTCTATACTTTGGAAAATTTGAATCTTTATAAACTTTCACTGGTTTTTTAGCACTAGTAAAGTTAATTTCAAAGAGTTATTTTGGCTGACTATGCAGCATGTGCCCTTAGGCAGCCTGGCATAAACAGTCTACATAACAGACTTGTTAGTCAAATGATACTATTTATTGGACTATGTAGCCAATGCGCTTAGGTGGCCCTATATAATTCAACCCCCTAATGGGTTTGTTAAATAATGGTAACATCATTCTTGGAAACTACTTCTTCTAATTCCTTTTAGCTCTTTTTCATATCATTCCTTATATTCAAATATTCTTAAGTCATAGTTTACATATATTTTCCCTCATACTTGAGTATGGTAATGTGTATTCAGATAAATTTTCAAGGATTTGAGTAAATTATAATCTATTTGGTCAAATCTATTCGACCTTAAACATTATCCTTTTTATGTCCGACATGCATGACTTTAAACTGCCAATAACCACAAAGACCCATGATTTCTCCTTTTTCATCATAGTCAAATCCTGTTTTCTCTCCGGATCCAACTCTGAGGGGGGAATTTTGTTGACACTCCTTTGATCACAGAGTCTAGTGATTTGGAAAGGGGAATATCTTAGCACAAATTGTTTCAACCATTGGGAGAATATCAAAAATCGATAAAGGAAGGAATAAGAAGAACATTGCACAAAGGTCATGCAAGTTCTACCATGGTCGCGTAAGTACACTTGCGCGTCGAAGATGGACGCGCAAGTCACTTCCATGCCCTAAGTGATAACCACCCTGGGTCTTATCCAGCCTATGTTCTACCATGGTCGCGCAAGTACACTTGCGCGCCGACGTTGGTCACAAAAGTCACTTACGTGCCCTAAGTGATAACTGCTCAGGGTCTTCTCCAGGCTATAAATAGACCTTGTGGGCCCCCCATTTCTGGGGGAATTTTTCTAGAATTCACAGACGTAGATCTGAACTCCCATGTCTCTTCTTCATATCATCCGAACACTTCTAAGGTAATTCATTACCTAGAATGGAAGGTCTAAACAGGAGGAGTAAGGTCTAAGTGTTAGAATTAACTAACACGTGTGCGCCTAAGTGTTTTACCCTTAAGGGGAAATGAATACACTTGCACGCCACCCTATTTCATCATCAGAACTTGCACGCCATCTTCTGGAAAGCCTTTAAGGATAATACCAAGGGATTGAGCCAAGTCTCGCCCATTTATTACTCAAAGACTGAAAATCGCGCAAATAACCATGTGTCGCGCAGGTATACCTGCAGGACCAGGACTTGCACGCCCATGCAGTTCGTGTGCACCTGCTAGGAGTTGTGCGCCCCAACCTTTTTGGGTTCCTATCCTGCCCACTTCACCCCTCGTATACCATTCAACTTCTCTTATTCAAGATCCAGTCTTCAAGACACTCTTCAAAGCCATTTATGACATGATTTCTTGATTTGGATTCTTTATCTAAAAGGAACTCCGTGGAACATATCTCAAAAATCTAGTGATTTATATATCTTTATGTCACTAATGATTGAGATTTCATTCATTCATCCTCATCCTTTAAGAATATAGACTCCAAATTATGGGCGTCCTCCTCAGGAGTAAGCCCCATTCTCAAATATGTGCCTCCATTTCATGAATAATCCCCAGTCTAAATTCTCAAATATTGGAATCCTCCTTAGGAGTAAGCCCTATGTTTTATTTTAACCTGGGCCTCCTTTTCAGGAATAAGCTCTAGTAATAATTCCCCAAATTATGGGCATCCTCCTCAGGAGTAAACCCCAAACCTTAATTCCTTTAACCTGGGCCTCTTTTTCAAGAGTAGGCCCGAGTCTCAAATATGGGCCTCCTTTTCAGGAATAAGCCCCAGTCAAAATTCTCAAATCTGGGCATCCTCCTTAGGAGTAAGCCCCATGTATTCTTTTAACCTGGGCCTCCTTTTCCAGAATAACCCCCAGTCATCATTCCCCAAATTATGGGTATCCTCCATAGGATTAATCCCCAAACCATAATTCCTTTAACATTGACCTCTTTTTCAGGAGTAGGCCCCAATCTCAAATATGGGCCTCCATTTCAGGAATAATCCCCAGTCTAAATTCTCAAATTTGGGCATCCTATTTATGAGTAAGCCCCAATAATAAGTCCCCTCCTAACATGAGAATCTTCCTTAGGAGTAATTCCAAAGATTAGAGTATCCAAATCTCCATAATGTACATATACCTTTTTGGCCCCAGAACCTGGATTTCTTCCCTGATGTAAATCTTAATCCTCATCTATTTTGGTTAGTCATACATACATAAGCCCCACATCATTTCTTATAATTAAATCTTTCATGGCACAATTGTATTGTTTTTACAAAACCTCATGTTTCTCAATCCGAGCATGACTCACGTGAGCTTAGAGTGTAAAAGTAATTATGACATCTTTCTTTGAGCCATAAATAATAAACATCATACTCCTTTATTCGAACTACAAGGGTTCAGATTCCTTTTCCAAAACAAAGGATACGTAGGTAGCCCATCAACGGGTACAGTCCCAATTCTGAAATAATCCATGTCCTCCTGAATGAAAATAAAATTCAAGTGCCCCACTAAGTGTCATTAAAACCAGTATGGTCATCATAATGACCACGATACTTTTATGTATTTTAAGGATAACATCAACTAAAAATATCTAAAAAATACAGATGATTCTACATAGATGAAGATCCTCGAATACATATAAGAGATTCTCTGAATTTCTTACATATCAATAATTGATTGTCAGACTAAAGGAAAGCTCATTTTATACTTGGTAATGTAATAAGGATTCACAAACATAACATAAATCTATAAATAGAGTCCCAGAGTAGACAATAATTTCCCCTCAAAATGGTGTCATGAGTCCGACCTGTCATCCTCTCGATCAACGCAAATTCCTAAGCCACATCAGTTCACAACTAATGAGCGCCTACCTTTGGAAAGTTGGTCCAAATGGATATGGAATCATTGAATGTTTCTGGTTATACAATCAAAACCATTAGAAACCGATGGGAATGTTTTAACCTTTAATAAATGAGGTCATCCACGATTCCAAAGGGAAACAGGGTGAAAAACATATCAAATAATGTCACCCAACCTTCTCATTCAATTAAAAAATAATTTGAACAATTTTTATCTCCATAACACACCATGAAAGGAGAAACATTATACCATATCCTTTACAAGACATCAGACCCCCTCCTTTAGTTTTTCATTTATCCTAATAATTTATGATAAATGGATTAATCTTATTAAAAATATATTTTACATTTTATTGTTTTTATACCATGATAAGTATTTGTTAGATATGTATCATTTGAAAGGTGAATCCAATAAATTATAGACTCTTATTAAGAATATGTGGTATGGTGATGATATAGAATCCATATAATTTTAAGACATTATGAATGAATTCTTAAATTTTTATTTTTCACAAACTCTTCATAATATAAATGAATGGTACTTTAGGAAAATGATTCATAAGGATGATGAATCTATTTGTAACTATGAGGAAAATTTCAATAGTTATACAATGTAAGAATATAGATTTATCAGCAATCGTGGGAGTAAAATTTATTAATTATTTAGTGTAAAAACCCAATTCCCTAAATTCAATAGGATTTAATTAGCCTTGAGAGATATGTAAAAATCATTTAATGTTCTCTTAAGGAAGAAATAATGAGTGGAGACCCTTATTATTCTCCTAGTTTTAAAGATAATAAAGAAAAAATTGATTTTTTATAGTATATAAATAATAAAACTGATAAATGAAATACAATTATTCACCCTTCATGATTAAAATGTGGAAAGTATCAATAATGAAATTTTATTTAGGGAAAAGATAAATAAATCATGTTTTGAAAATAATTTCATATAGAACATGAATTTAAAAGATACAAAAGTGGATAATAATTTATGATAATAAATATTAACCAAATACAAACCCACACTAAAATGATATAATTTCAATGATTATAGGAAGTAAATTAATCAATTCATGAATTTATGGTTTAATGAAGGCAATCTACGTATATGAAATCATAAGGGAAAGGGTAAAAGGATATCCAATGATAACTAATCTAAAAAAGTGTGTCAGGAAGGAAATGGTGTGAAAGGTACTGATATCATATACCATAGAACTGTATACACCATATTTGATACAAGTTATAACTAATTTTTTATATTTATAATATTTTCTATGGGTATCACACCACCACCTCAACAATTAGACATTGAACCAAAAGTGAAAAATCCTAAGGGTTTGATTATTACATCCAAAGACCATAATCCCTTTCCAATTTATGTTTTTAGTAATATCCTTCCTAAATATTTCATTATTATGCTTATAATTTAACTTTTTGTGATTTTGGGTATGGACAGAATCCCACTATATATATCTTACATTAATTTCCAAGGAATTGATGTCAAATTTCTTATTCTAAATCATCTTATGGTCATCTAATGATGTGATGATGAAAATTAAATTAAAATGGAAATTATTTATGTTATATAAATATTTCTACCTATTCATGATGGATATCTCTTCCAAATGGTTAGGTAAAAATTCATCATTTATGATATGACTATTTTGTTGGAGAATTATGATGTATTTTATAATGTGATGTATTTACTTTACATATATCATGAGTTTGAGTTTTAAATAGATCAATAACTAAGGCTATACCTACATCAAAGACTCTTTTTAGAATGAACCCAATTGAGTTACTATAATTTATGATGAAAATATAGGACAATTTGGGAAATGTATTTATATGACCTACTGTGTCTTCGTACGGTAAACATATTCTTCTTTTTAAGAATAAAGAGAGATAATTTCATATTTTCATTAATTATTGAGAACATAACAAATATCACTATTAAGTACATGTATCCTCTAACAAATATTTATGAAAATTTTGATCAACATCATAGATCTCTATACATTTCAAATATTGACCTATGATCTTGATATCATCAATTAATAGTGAAATATTAGGTTACATGCAAGATAAAATTTTGTATTCTCTATGAAAAATATTAATTTAGAGTAAATCTATTAATACTTACCAATTACCTTTAATATATTGGGATCCAATGAAAAAATTCATTAGATATTACACTATTATGTTTTTGGTAGTATCTATAGATGATATTCTTATATATTTAAAGAAGATGAAAGAACATATAGATCACTATACTATTATGATGAAGTCCCTATGGGAGGAGAATATAATTTCCTAATTTAGGAAATTTTATTCATTAACATATTATATAACCTAATTGAGTCCAATAATTACAATTTAAGGAATATTGATGGAACCTTTATTGAATGAAGTTATTGAACAATGGCTTATAACAAACAATGTTACATAAATCCATATTTTTCATGGATTTTTTGTAAAAAATTAATTTTATTTGATAAAATAATCATGGTTATCAATTTAACTATTCCCTTTTACTCAAATCATATCCATGTACCCTTGGAAAGTTGAATGTGGAGTAAATTTTAACGAAGTAAGAGAAGGTTAGTCAATGCACTTGTGATCACACTACCGTGTAGTGGGGAAGAGTTTGTGAAATAAATTGATGAATAAAATAATCAACCAATTAATGGTTCATGGTAAAAATAACTAGGCTAATGATTTGGAACTGAAAATAGAGTTTACGTACCTTGAAAATATGTTGAATTTTTCTCAATGGTGAAATGTGTAATATAAATACCTATCATAAGAGATTTAATTTTATATTCTCATATAATGATTTGGATATGAACCTGTGGATATAGTTATGGTTGATTAAATAATTGAATATTCAACACATTACCACCTTGTAATGGAAAATAAGTTGGTCTATGCTTGGTGTTGGAAGTTCTATTTTCGATTTTCTATAATGTGGATTTATAAATATCAAATACATATATAATTTTTTTGAGTATCACACTTGGAATTATGAGTAATGATGATATATTCAATCCCACTCAAATTAATGATCAACTACAAATTTATATGATGATCAAAGTGTTTAAAATAGTGGATTTGGAACCATAAAATAAGGTACATATTACTTTCGAGTTAAACATTAATCATGATATAATGATAAGATTCATGAAATTGTATATGGGTCCCTAAAATATAAGATCTTAAAGATTTATTGGTTGAATCACATAGCTCATCGTTCTCTATCAATCATTGTTTTAAAAAGACGTATAATGTTCTCAAACAAAATTTTTAATTGGACAACATAAAGAAGGATATTGTTTCGAAATGGGAAAACAATAGAAGGGATTTCATCACTGGGATCCATAATTTAACTAAATTCTACAAAAACAGTTCGGTTATATTAGATCATCATCTGATATAAGTTCATTTAATTACTATTAGAGCGTATTTTTTATATGACTATTTTGTTTGGATATACATTAAGGATGTTTTATGGCTTCATGGAGTATCACTCTCAATTGTATGTAATCAAGATCCAAGTTTTACCTTGATATTTTAGAGAGGTATTAAAAAATAATTGATTGTAGTGTTATACATTAAAAACATATATCATCCTTATATATATTGGTATTTTGATAATAATATTCCAAACCTTTGATGACCTTCTTACACCTTTCACAACAGATTTGAAATGTGGTTGGGATCTACAGCTTCCATTGTTTTAATTTTCATATAATAATATAATTCAATCAAGACTTCTGATAGATCTATATGAAACTATATTTGGAAAGAATTGTAGAACAACCACATTTTTTATCACGTTAGATAATAAAATCTATTGGGAATCATTCAAACTAAGGAAATTAAATAGATGTTTAGAGCTATTCAACACCACATCATGGTTTCCAAGAGTTGATATAAAAGTTATTCTGACAAAAATTGGTGATATACAGAGTTAAAAATTAGTGATAAGGTATTCCAAAATATATCTCATTGGAAGATAATTATATGATTTAGAAAGAAGTGAAATATGAGCATTTGATATTTCAGTCTCTACAAGGTACTTGATCATATTGATATAGTAGCTTGTTTATTAGAGCCTCAAACGAACCTCCCCTTGGTTCATGATGTGTTCCATGTGAAAATTTTGACGAATTACAAAATTAATCCTTCACTCGAACAAAACTCAGAGGCAAGAAAAATAGATAATTATGTTTATTATTAGGGGAACATAGTGTGGATTTTAGATCCAATAGATAATGGGCTGTGGAATAAGGCTACTCAGCTTGTCAAATTTTTGTGTCAAGATAATAGATTATGGGAATCAATACAAGAATGTAACACCCTAATATTTTAAATTATATATTTTCCTATAAAACCTAATGTAACTAATAGATTATAACTCCCAATACACTGAACAAAAACATACATGAAATAGAAATTACTATGTTATAATCATAAAAAATATTTAAGGATATTATAACATTGTTTTTGGGTAAGCTACTATAAGTATAAGTACTATTGTATAAAATCATGTAGAATAAATGGTATTAGAAATAGGGAGTAATCTTTATGAAGTTAATTTTTATAAAATAAGAAAGGATATAACATCACTAGGGTTATTACTATAACAATATAATGTATAACTCGAATGAATATTGAATGAGTGAAATGGTATGTGAGAGAAGTTGAGGGTCATTGAAGTTTCGATGAGATCCATCCTAGAGTAATCACCACCCATGACTACAACCAATAATTATCTTGTCATTAGGTATTTAATGAGGATATTTATTGGTTATGTAATTATAAATTAAGGTGATATATAAATTTAAACATCAATGTAATAAATTATTTATAAATCATATATATTTTATACAGTTCAAAATTTCTATTTTAAAGAAAATGGAAATTCACGTTTTATTGTAATAAATTGATAAATTCAATTACACTAGCTAAATATGTAATAAAATAATTTTATTTAGAACATTTTATTAATAAAGTGGAATTATTTATTTAAAAACAATATATTTTGAATATTGGAATCCCTTGTTAAACATTTTAAGCGATATATTTTCCAATTAAAACTACTTTTATATAATTTTTATTAATTATGTATACTATAATTAAAAGAAGGTTTTAGGTTTAATTTAATGAAAAATAAAAATCCTTTTATTAATAATAAGCTAATTAATGAAACTAAAATAAAAAATTTCATTTTGTTTCCTAAACATTTCACTTATACATAGAAATACACTTTTTCTCAAATGGGGCTTTATGGGTTACATAAACCTATGTTAAAAATAAATATTTAGTAAACCTAGAAATTTAATTTGAAAAAATGGAAAATATTTTTGGAATCATTATGTGAAAATTTTATAAAAAATCATTTCTTATTCCGGGATAAAAATAAGATTAGTAGGATTACATATAATTATTTTGATAATGGAAAAAATATTATTTCCAAATAATTATTTTATTCACATTGTGTAATTTTTATCTAGTAAAATAAATTAACAACACTTAATAAATAAATATATTAAAACATTTAAAACTATATATATATATATTAACACTCATTCAATCCATAATCAATTCTAAAAATGATGAAGAACAATATTTATGAAAAAAAAATTCCGAGAAAACGAATTTTTCTATATATTAAATGTTATAATTTAAAAGTGCTTTTATTTTATTTATATATTATATTTTTTAATATTTAGAATAAATTTACAATTATATCATTAAATTTTTTTATTATTGGTTGCCTAATAATATTAATAAAATATAAACGTCATGGGGCCAAAAATATTTAATAAGGTATAAATTTAAAATGATAAACTATAAAAATATATTTTTAAAGACTTCAAACAAAATTAAAAAATAATTAATACAATTTAAGAGACTTTATCAATAATATATTATCAAAATTATATTATTTTTTTACTTTTAGATACTTTTATATTTGAATAGAGCATACCATTATTCAAATGTAATTGGGAATTCGAAAATTTTCCATCTCTTAATTTGTATATTGGGAACAATTATGAAAATTACTAATACATATATTATTTCAAATTTATTCAGGAAAAAATTCCATTATTCTACCTATATAAATACTCAAATTTTAATAAGTCCCTAATCAATATTATTTATCCTAAGTCCTCAATTACCATAGAGATTTCCAAGAGAATGATGAAGTTATCAATGTGAGTATTTTTACTCAATATTATTTTTTTCTTCAAATCCATCTTAAAATATCATTCAAGCCACCATTATTTTATGAAATTATTATTATTATAGTAAAAAAAAAATTATGTTATATGATAAAAAATTATTTAATCAATTTTATTCAGAAAGGTGAACAAAACTAAACTGATTGTGCATACTTGCAGACTATCCCCTCCATCAATTGATGTGGTTTGGTTTTCATCACCTCTTATAATATACAGTAAAAGATTGATTTTAATGAATTATAATATACTCTATGTCAAAATTCTAATTCTGAAATAGATATTTTTCATATTCCTTCATTCTTTCCCTTTCATTGAGAAGTTGATACGTTAATCGTGCGTATGCAAAAACAAATGCCTCCACGAATGATGGGTTTATTTTGACAACGACATCCTTCATGGATGATTATAATAATTAATATATTTATGATATGTTATATTTATTGGATATTTAATCTTATTTATAATTTATATTATCATTACATAAAAAAATTCCTTAGTCAAAAAATCATTATAACACGCTCTTCTTCGAGTCAAATTTACCACCTAAGTGAATGATGTTATGATATTTATAATATAAATGAATAAATAATATTATAAAATTATAATATAATTTATTAATAATATATTTTTTATGTTTTGATTAATATATAAAATTTTCACTCACATATAATATATTTATCAATATATCACCTTTCTATCTCTAAAAATGCTGAATCTAGTTCTTCAAAATTAAAATTATCAAAAATAAAAAACAATCATTCTCCAAATAAAAATGTGATTTGATTTAAAATTACGAAACAATGTTTATTTATATTTTGTAATATAGTAATGAATAATATTTTTAATAAAAAATAATGAACCCCACCATTAAAAACCTAGTACGAAATAGGTGATCATAATTTCTAGCACACGATGATGAAAATAAACAACAATTGACTAATATATTTTTAATAAATTGTTAAAAATTAAGAATATAAAAGGATATATATATATATTTTACTATAATAAGTCATTATTATAGTTACATTTTTGGATTATTTTAAATGAGTTTCTGAAAAAAAAATATTTATGGGAAATAGTTTATGTTAATTTTATTTTTAATGAAATAAGCTATATAGGTGGCATCGCCGATGCTGCCTTTGTGTTGATGTGTAAAGGCGACATCGACGATACTGCCTATCAAGTTATGTGGAAAGGTAAAAACCGCGTTCCCTCCTATCTAATAATAAAAACTATTCATTTTGTTTTAAAAATTTTGATTTTTTTTGTTTATATATAAATATATTACAAAAACCAAAAAAAATTAAAATATAATTTTTAGCAGAATTTATCCGCTATTTAAAATTGAGCAGTACTACAATTAATGCAGTCTGGATTCTAAAAGAAGCTATCACATAGTGCTCACTTTTATAATAGAGCTTCATATCGAAATCATACTACATTTCGGATGTGGGATTCTGGTTCTCTATCTCTGGCGCATAACATTCAGCATTTCTGATATGAGATTCTGTTTCATGTATGTGACATTGAAAGATTATAAAATTTAAACTATAAGACCAATATAAATGAAACTTAAAACATGGAATATCTATATAAAAAATAGTTTTAAACAAAAATATTTTCATAAAAATGATGATAAATAATAATTTATAAGCTTTCAAAACCACAAACCTGAAACATAAAAAGTTTCAGGTACATGACTTTAGAATCTAATAAAATATAAACTAAAAAACAAATACAAATTAAGCATAATACATGGATTACAAATATAAAAAAATTCTTGAAAATAAATATAATTTAAAAAAAATGTTGATGGAAAATAATTTATAATCATTAAAAGACACCTATATGAAACATAAAAATGATTCAAACACGTGATGTTGGAAGCCTATAAAATATAAACTATAATACCGATATAAATGAAACTTAAAACATGGATTAAACATATAACAAATAGTTGAAAATAAATAGAATTTCGTAAAAATGTTCAAAAATAATAATATATATGATTTCAAAACCACCTACTTGAAACATAAAAATGATTCAAAAATGTGGAGTTGCAATACTGTAAAATATAAACTATAAGACCGATATAATTTAAAGGTAAAAAATGGATTAAACCTATAATAAATTATTAAATTAGAAAATTAATAATATTCAAAATTAATTATATAATAATTAATTAGTTAATCAGTAATTAATAATAATTAATTATATAATAATTATCCAATTAATTAGTAATTTAATTATTCAGTATATAATAGTTATTTAGTTAATTAGTAATAAAATTATTAATTATATTTATTCATTATACTCAATAATTATTAATTATTAAAAAGTATTATATGATAATTAATTTGTTAATTGGTAATATAATTATTAAATATATAATACTTATTTATTTAATTAGTAATATAATTATAAATTATCATTATTCATTATAATTATGAATTCAAATTATTCATTATAAATACCAATTATAATTATTCATTATAATTACTAAATATAATTTTTAATTATTAATTATTAATTATTAATATTAATATTAATTATATTTCTATAATTTTTTATAATAATCAATTACTTAATAATTAATTATTAATAATAAATTATATAATAACTAATTAGTTAAATATAAATATAATTAGTTAATTAGTAATATAATTATTAATTATTTAATAATTAATTATTTATTGTATAATTAATTATTAACTAAATACTAATTAATTAGTTAATTAGTAATAGAATTATTAATTTTATAATTTGTAATTAGTTAATTAATAATTATTAATGTCTATAATTATGATCATATGGTTATATAAATATATATAATTAAAACTTAATGTATCAACATAATTTATCTTTTATTCAAGTACGTGACTTTGCTGACCTATATAATATAAATTATAAGACCGATATAAATGAAATTTTAAAAATTGCTTAAACACATAACTAGTGGTACACAATAAAAATAATTTCTTAAAAAATCTTGGTGAAAAAATATTTATAAATAATCATATCCACCTACTTGAAATGTAAAAATGTTTCCAGTACGTAACTTTGATGGCCTATTTAATATATAATATAAGACCGATATGAATGAAATTTTATACATTTCTTAAATTGGAACTCAGTTCACCCCCTACTTGAGATTCCACTCTTACCAATAAGTAATAATAGTATTTTTATTTCAGTAGACATAAAACATGTAAACTACAATGTATAATTAAGGCCTATTTCTTTTGTGAAGAGATTTTATCCCACATGGTGGTCTGCGAATAGGACGTCTGCGTCGAGTGCATAGTAAAGTCTGATGACCTGGAGAAGGCTGATCTTAAGGCACTGGAATGTCGGCTGTCACATCCTATATTTGTTTGTCAGTGGGAGGAGTTTTAAACTGCATCTCGTACCATAATTCGGATCCTTCTCCCACTAGGGTGGTAGAAGGACCTGCCTCCATCGCAATGAGGAACGAATCATGAGATAGATATATACATAAATACGGTGATGGATCTAGAATCCAAGGCTATGAAGGATCTGGAAACCTAGATGGAGAGAATTTTGGATATCCTATTAGGAAAGACGGATCCCAAGCCACATGAGGCACATCCTGAATTAGTTGATCCTAGACTACCAGAGGGCCGACCTCTATCTATGGAACAGGTGAGGCCTCACGTTTATCATGCCGATTTCTATGTCCCCATGGTCGGGGATCTCTAGCACCAGCAGTAGCTACACGATGTGCCTATGGGGATGGACCTCCTCTCTCTTTTCCAAACGTGTGAAGATGCTCTCGGAAAGCGCACAAAAAGAATCCCTCACCTCCAGCGATGTAGCATGGACGACTGCCCGACTAAAGACCCCCTACTCTTCTTCATCACTCATGCGAACAAGCTACTATGTGTGACAAACCTGTAAATAGAATCTAATGGAATTAGAAAATAAATCAATAAACACACTAATGGAAATTTATTGACTTACCATCCTCTGCATCATTATGCCGACTTGGGTAAGATACATTATTGACATCAGACTATACCATGGAACATAGCCAACCTTCTCTTAAAGAGAGAATTGATTTGTAGGAAAACCCTGAATACATAACTCTGCACGTCTAGGCATAGAGTCGATAAAACTGAAATGTGCTTGGGACCTGTCATCATATTGTCTCCCAGTTATCTTCATCCCATGATGTTGGTCTGTCTGTATCGATGTTAATGGAATTTTATGATTACGAAAAAACTGTTGCATGAACCTGTCAAGCTTCTTCCACTCAATAATATGGAATTGATTGAGGGGTACTACAACCATAGCATCCTAAATCCCAACAGTGCATCATGCGGGAAACTGTTCCAAAATAATTCAATTTGAAAGCCATGAAATCAGAAATGACAAGTGATTTTGTCTGAAAAACACCCAACCAAAAACCAAAATTGATGTAATTTATAATTATGTTAGATAGTGATATATTGTATATACATACCTAATAAAGTAATAGACAATCCAATTGTAGCCGATATACTCCCAAATGTTGTCTCATAACCACATCAAAATTGTGTCGCTAACACCACCTATAAAATACATAAATGATAGTGACAAATAATGAGAAATTATACTCAACAACTCATAGTACAATCAGAAACCATTAGAAATGACTATTAATACTAGTGTCCACGCAGAGCGTCATGAAGCACCACTATCTCAACCGACGGACCAGCAAGGTCCGGGTGCAATGCAGGGATGCGCTCCCATGACCACATCTGAATAAGGATGAGGCATCCTCAAAGACCCATACAGTCTCTATGGGATTTCATGCATAACGATCTGTGCATGTATTCCTAGTAGTCTGATCCCTAGCTGTGTGTCCTAGCCCAATAAAAGTCATCTAGTAGGGGTAGATACATCATATTCACATGCACCCCTAAGTGATTAGTACAGATGGTCCCACCAATGAGCCGTATGATATATGAATGGTCGTAACACATGACGTTTTGCTCATCGTCATCATCATGTAAATGTATAATCTGTAACTCCAACCAAGTCATTGATATGGACGATCCATCTGTAACTCTATGGTCGGGAAAAATATCCACACCTAACAAGCACTGAGCATGGTCTGTACAACCTACACAAGTGAGTCCAATAATGGGTCTCCCCTAGATAGGCAGACTGAGAAGCACTACGACATCCATGAGGTTGATGGTCATCTCTCCCTCAGGCAGGTGGAATGTGTGTGTCTCTAGTATCCATCTCTCAATGAGGGAAGAAAGTAGGTAATTATCTACCAATGTGAAATCTGATATGGAAAGGCCATAAAAGCCAACAAGGTGCATGTAATGTTTAATGGCATGTGGAGGCTCCATGTGATGAAAATGGAGCGCTCAATGCACCTTCACCAACCGATCTGGATGACCCTCTAACACAGCTTGCGAAATTTGGGTAGGCTACTGAGTGAGTAGTATGGTAACATCCATCTGAATATAAACAAATGAAATTAGTCGTATGTGTAAAATGTAAATATAATGTTATGGATTCGATTAACATGAACAATGTCAATTATTAATGATGTTTTTAGAATTTATCTAATTGAAAGTATACAACAACATATTCTAATCAATATTGTACTATAATTTCATTATTGAATAGTTTACTAAAATATCATACATGTTTAGGTTGAGGTTTAGGTTAGAGGGTTTAGGGTTAAATAGTTTAATATTAACGTTGAAGAATCATGTTTATGGGTTAGTAACATTTACTTTACCATATGGGTTAAGTGTTCCGCTTTCAGATTTATGAAATAAATTCTATTACCTCAAATTTAAATTTATTTCTAAAAAGAAATAATATTAATATGCAATAAGTTCATTCATCTAAAATAATATGTCTTGAATTTGGTTACACATTTTTATGGGGAGCTTTATGATTAACTACTTATGCATTAGATTAAGATAAACCATGTCAATTAGCAATGTTGTTTTTAAAATTTATCAAATTGTATGTATTCAATAACTAATTCTAATCATTATGATACTATAATTTCATTATATAATAGTTTTCGTAAACTATCCTACATGTTTAGGTTGGGGTTTTGGATTGAGGTTATAGGGTTATAAATTTTAATATGAACATTCAGGAAACATGTTTATGGGTTAATAACATTTACATTACAGTATGGGTTAAGCGTTCTGCTTTTAGATTTATGAAATAAGTTCTATTATCTCATATTTAAATTTAATTCTTGAGAGCAAGAATATTAATATGAAATAAGTTCTATTATCTAAAATATTGTGTCTTGAATTTGGTTACACATATTTTGGGGGAGCTTTATGATTAACTACTTATAAATTGGATTAAGATAAACCAAGTTAATTAGTAATGATGTTTTTTGAATTTATCTAATTGTATATACTCCATTACATATTCTAATCATTATGATACAATAATTTTATTATATAATATTTTACTAAAATATCCTACATGTTTAAGTTGGGGTTTTTGGTTAAAATTTTAATATTAACATTCCGGAAATATGTTTATGGGTTAATAACATTAACATTACAATATGGGATAAGTGTTCTGCTTTTAGATTAATGAAATAAATTCTATAATCTTAGATTTAAAATTATTTCTTGAAAGAATGAATATTAATATGAAATTAGTTCTATTATCTAAAATATTTAGTCTTGAATTTGGTTACCCATATTTTGGCGGAGATTATGATTAAATACTTATGTATTGTATTAAGATAAACCATGTCAATTATTAATGATGGTTTTATAATTTATCTAATTGTATGTATTCAATAACTTAAGCTAATCAATATTGTACTATAATTTCATTATAAAATAGTTTACTAAAATATCATACATGTTTAGGTTGATGTTTAGGTTATATGGTTTAGGGTTAAATATTTTAATATTAAAGTTCAAGAAACATGTTTATGGGTTTATAACATTTACTTTACATTATGGGTTAAGTGTTCCGTTTTCAGGTTTATAATATAAATTCTATTATCTCAGAATTAAAGTTATTTCAAGAAAGTAATAATATTAATATGAATTAAGTCTTTTATCTAAAATATTGAATCTTGAATTTGGTTACACATTTTTTTGTGTGGAGATTTATGATTAACTACTTATGGATTATATTAAGATAAACTATGTCAATTAGCAATGTTGTTTTTAAAATTTATCAAATTGTATGTATTCAATAACTAATGCTTATCATTATGATACTGTAATTTCATTGTATAATAGTTTAATAAAATATCTTACATGATTAGGTTGGGTTTTTGGATTGAGGGTTTAAGGTTAAAATTTTAATATTAACGTTCATGAAACATGTTTATGGGTTAATAACATTTACTTTACAATATGGGTTAAGTGTTCTATTTTCAGATTTATGAAATAAATTCTATAATCTCAGATTTAACGTTATTTCTTGAAAGCAAGAATATTAATATGAAATAAGTTCTATTATCTAAAATATTGAGTCTTGAATTTGGTTACACATATTTTGGGGGAGCATTATGATAAACTACTTATAAATTGGATTAAGATAAACCAAGTCAGTTAGTAATGAAGTTTTTAGAATTTATCTAATTGTATATATTCAATAACTTATACTAATCAATACGATACTATAATTTCATTATATAATTGTTCACTAAAATATCCGACATGTTTAAGTTGGGGTTTAGGGTTAAAATTTAAATATTGACATTTAGGAAACATGTTTATGGGTTAATAACATTTACTTTACAATATGGGATAAGTGTTCTGCTTTCAAATTTATGAAATAAATTCTACAATTTCAGATTTAAAAATATTTCGTGAAAGCAGGAATATTAATATGAAATAAGTTCTATTATCTAAAATATTGAGTCTTGAATTTGGTTACACATATTTTTGGGGATATTTATGATTAAATACATGTGGATTGGATTAAGATAAACCATGTCAATTAGTAATGATGTTTTTAAAATTTATCTAATATGATGTCTTCAATAACTTATGATAATCATTATGATACTATAATTTCATTATAGAATAGTTTACTAAAATTTCATACATGTTTAGGTTGGGGTTTATCATTGAGGCTTTAGGGTTAAAATTTTTAATATTAACATTCATGAAACATGTTTATGTGTTAGGAAAATTTACTTTACAATATGGGTTAATTGTTACTCTTTCGAATCTATGAAATAAATTCTATTATCTCAGATTTAAAATTATTTCTTGAAATCAAGAATATTAATATGAAATAAGTTCTATTATCTAAAATATTGAGTCTTGAATTTCGATACACATATTTTGGGTGAGCTTTATGATTAAATACTTATTGATTAGATTATGATAAACCATGTTCACTAGTAATGATGTTTTCAGAATTTATCTAATTGTATATATTCAATAACATATGCTAATCATTACGAGAATATAATTTCGTTTTTGAATAGTTTAATAAAATATCCTACATGTTTTGGTTGGGGTTTAGGTTTGAGGGTTTAGTGTAAAAAAATTTAATCTTATTGTTCAGAAGACATGTTTATGGGTTAATAACATTTACTATACAATATGGGTTAAGTAAACCAGTTTTAGATTTATGAAATAAATTCTATTATCTCAGATTTAATGTTATTTCTTGAAAGAAAGAATATTAATATGAAATATGTTCTATTATCTAAAATATTGAGTCTTGAATTTGGTTACACATATTTTGGGGGATCTTTTTTATTAACTTCTTATGGATTAGATTAATATAAACCATGTCAATTAGTAATGATGTTTTTTATAATTTATCTAATTGTATGTATTCAATAACTTATGATAATCATTATGATACTAAATTTCATTATAGAATATTTTAATAAAATATCCTATAAGTTTTGGTTGGGGTTTAGGTTTGAAGGTTTAGCGTTAAAAATTTTAATATTTACCTTCAATAAACATGTTTATTGTTTAATAACATTTACATTACAATTTGGGTTAAGTGTTCCACTTCCGAATTTATAAAATAAATTCTATTATATCTTATTTAAAATTATTTCTTAAATGAAAGAATATTAATATGAATTAAGTTATATTAACTAAAATATTGAGTCTTGAATTTGGATACAAATATTTTAGGGGAGCTTTATGATTAACTACATATGTATTGGATTAAGAAAAACCATGTCAATTCATAATGATGTTTTTAGAAGTTATCTAATTGTATGTATTCAATGGATTATGCTAATCATTATGATAATATAATTTCGTTATAGAATAGTTTACTAAAATATCATACTTGTTTAGGTTAAGGTTTATGTTTGAGGGTTTAGGGTTAAAAATTTTAATATTAACATTCAGGAAACATGTTTATGGGTTAATAACATTTACTTTACAATATGAGTTAAATGGTCCACTGTTAGATTTATGTAATAAATTATATTATCTCCATGGCGATCAAATATCAAACAAACACCCTGAATGTTGGTGAAATGGTTGCTGATACATGTCAGAAACAAACCCCAGGATTCATAGTTTTCATTCTCTACAATGGCAAAGGAAAGCAGAAGAGGTGAACGGTTTCCATCTTGGGACGCCGCAATCAAAAAAATGAACTTATATTTTCCATATAGAAATATTCTATAAATCTGAATAAATTGTTTGCAGAAACAAAATGCGGAGATACAAGGAAGGAATGCCCAAAACAATAGATGAAATTGAACACGAGATGGATCAAGTCGGTTATTGTGAGACACATGTTCATTTGTATCCATATGGATGAAAACATGGTTATGATGTCTCGGTATGGCTATCAATTGCGGAAACACCCGATAAGAGTCATCCCAATCACTATATACCATCACAATTACCTTCTGTTTTGCCATCCATGGCTTATTATATGAAATCTTATAACCGAATATCTGTTGAATTATCTCTTGCACAAGGGGTATTGGAACATATTGACATGTCTTAATCATCTCAACAATAATAGATGACACATATTCTTCATCCAATGAGGTATGATCATGTGTGAGGCTTGGCTGAACGCAAGTATGAGCCGCCACAATCCTATAGATTCTCCAACATCCAAATGTAATGTTTGGAATAGCCCTAAAGAGAAATCTACAATCATCCCCATACATCTCACAACATATAAAATATTAACTATGACATGATTCGTGAACTACATAGTTGATGTGTCTCTCAATATGACACCGCTTTAACGTTATTTTTAAGGCATCTTTAATAGGAATATTCCTTTGAATATATAAGGTTTTGTCCACCTCACAAAACCTATCTTTTACAACTCCAAGGAACTCAATTATCAGTATGATAACAGTATTGTCGAATTCATGCACATGTGTCATTGCTTCTAACCATGATGAATAGACTGGTGGATGATTTATTGTAGGTCAAGGTTGATGTACAACTAATGAATTTCTGAAAACATCCTCTATATATTTCGTTGGTCCCTCCTCATCACCATTGTTGTCACCATCTGATCCATCATTATGAAACTCTTTATCGGAAGTTGTATTGACATGTATATATGGGATATCGCCTAGGTTGTCCTCTTCTGATACATGTTTTGGAATAGGCTCAATTTCATTGTGGTTGACTATCTTCCACCACTCTTCTAATTATACTTCTTCATACAAGTGGACATTGTTGTTGTAAAATAGAAAAATCAACATATAACTCTATCATGGTACCATCTGACTATTGAGAAAATAAATTAACAGATTGGACCAACTATGCATCAACAACCAATGGACAAGCTAGATGCCACAGTGTTGTCAGAAATTTCAAATGCCTATATCTCATAGACATGATCTCATGATTGGGTCCTAGATTTAAGGTAACACGAATTATCTCTTCAAGGTCACTTATGGTTACACAATCAGCTGTTCTAACCACAGTAATTTGTTTTGTACTATAAAAAGCTCTTTGCTTAGTTTAAATAATCTCCCCATAGCAGTACACAGGGATAAACACGACTCTCTATGTGAAAAATGTTTCTTTCATCAATATTATGATAGTGTAACAAATATTAACAATTATGTTTTACAATATAATTTTTATTAGATTGTAATTTTAGTGTGCCTGTCTATACCCTAAACTAAGATAATTTGTTTTGTTTTTTGACAATATTTTTAATTCCATGTGAGATATTTGAAATTTTAAAACTTATTATTTTATAAGTATTATTAAACTATTTATAAAATTAAAATATAATTAATATCTTTCATTTCAATATTTGTTTTTCTTGATATCCCTCTCCTGGTGTTTTGATTTTTGCATTACCATTATCAAAAGGGTTTTACATCTTAAATCATTTTATGGTAGGATAATTTTATATTATAAAAAAATTATTTATTTACACAATATATATATTGAAAATGGGATATATTAAATAATGGAACTAACATTAGTCATGCAATATTAGGTTCAATACCAAGATCAATCTTTCATGGTATTTTCAATGAAATGTTACCCACCCCATACTAGATTTAGATATCTAAAATCACCATTCAATCAGAATAATGCCTCTTATTAAAACTCCTTCATTCAAGAATGGTTTTTAAAAGAAAATAATATTTTATTCTATAAATAACCTAATAAACCACCCAAATCTATTTTCCATTTAATTATTTATCTCCCATAAAATTAATTTATTCATTTCAGTTTCATAATCATCCACTATGTATAGGTATGATTTTTCCTCTAATTCCCTTCTTTAATGAAAAAAATATTTTAAATTCATTTAATTGATGTAATTCACCTAGAAAATAATAAATATATTGATCTAGAAAAATTACTGAGTAACAATATTAATATTACTTTATAAGGTGTTAGTTTACCAGATTCTTACATAGATATTTGTTATATTTATTGACCAGGAAATCATTGAAAATCTACATGTTTGGGTCAAGATACATATATTTATGGACTACTATGTTAATTTATTTGTTAATTTTAAAATTAGACATTTCATTCAAATGGTCAATTAAATATAAATAATGATTTATTGGGTGTGGATTAGGATAACACACCCCTTCACAGCATTAGTTGAATTCATGAGAATTTTTTTGATTATTTGGTATATTCTTACACAATGAAATCATGATTTTATAGTTGAGAACATGATAAAGAATAAAATTTATTTATGTGGACATGATTGAAAAATAATTTCATAATTAAGGGATTGATGGTAATTATATATTACATTATTTATTCCATCACCATGAATTTAGATATTGGTATATATATGATTATTTATATTATCATGTAACCCATAGATTAATTTAATGATCATGTGTCCAGTTATGTGGAATTTTTCAACTATTATTTATTCATTCCATATTATTCATTCCATGATAGAATATATTATACATTATACTTATAAATAATTTTAACCCATTATTATTTTATTTCTACTTCCATTGGTTATGAATAATAGTATTACATATGAAGGGTTTAGAAGTGTAGCATGTGTGAAGAATTTTATAAGAGATGTTGAAGACATAGTTTTAAATAATAAATATTTAATACAATTGGATAAAAATATATTGGAAGGGAAAGATATATGTTATTTACATAAAATTTAATTTTCTTAGTATTAATAAGCTCTATACCTAAAAGGTATTGGGATTTTATATATTGTAAATTTTTTTATAAATCATCTAATAATGGGAGGGTTACACCTATGTTTTTATTGCGGGTATTGGAGTATAGTTCAAGTAATTTTATAGGTTAGGATATTAGTTGATGATTACATATGTTTTTTTATACCATCATGGGTTAGTATGTTTATGGTTATCTGTAATATCAAGATTATGGAAAACCTATTAGTTTTCTTGACATAAAATTAGATATTTAATATTTTTTTATAATAAGAATGACATACATTTATTGAGATCATTAGGAGTAATTTTATGTCGATGAAACCATCCTATAATTATAGTGATCTAGATATTGCATGATTTTATTAGAAATTAAATCCATATCTAGATATTTGAAAGTGAATGTTGTTTTAGAACAAATGATCATAGGGGTAATCAACACTAAATTATTTTGTTGAGAATTTAATCAATATTAAATTGATGAAGGATGAGTGGTCCTATGATTTCTAACATGTCTTGAATATTCTATCGGATATAATTTTTATAATTAACATATATCTTATGATCCATTATGAAGGATTTACATATTTTGGTTATATAAATTAATATATCAGTGACCATGGATAACATAGATTAAAACATAGAAAATCAGAAGATATGGTACGTAATAATTTTTATATGATATTATATAGAAATTTAAATTTAAATTTTTTGAGCTTTTATTTCTATGATATTTGGGTTTATAATATTTAAAAAAAATTCATTTTATGATGGGACTATTATTTTTTTATATTATGTTAATTAAATTATTAAATCCAAAGTAAAATAGATTGAAAAAGTACTAATTTAGAGTAAAATATATGAAATTTAAGATAACATTATTGTGTTGTAGATTAGGAAATATTGATGTCAGATTTCTCATAATCATATTACAATGGAAATTGATCATCCCTAATTTTGTGTACATCCATTTTTGTAATTTGTGAAGATCAAAAGAACCAAGTTAACGATGAGTGCCATATAAAATTCATCTATTTTCCAAATAAGTGACAAAATTGGTTAATAGGTGATGTGATAAATATTATTTTTATTCTAAAAGAATAGTCATGAATTATGATTAACAATGTGAAGATAGTTGAATACTCAATAAAACGACGGTAAAGATAGATAATGTCTCATTTAATGTCAAGTGACATAGATGATGAAGGAAGGAATATTCAATTTCTAAAAAAGAAAAAAGATATGAAAAATAAATGGGTTTCAAAAAACAAAATAATCAATCTGTTTAAAATTGGATATAAAAGATTCATCTTCAGGTCAATACTAATATATTAAAATAAAAAAATCATTTGGAAATATATCATGAGTTTTGATTATCTTTGTTATACACATATCTAATTTTAATAGTGAATGATAAATAAAATATTAATGGTGAAATTTATTTTGGGAGGGTAGTATTTGTATATCAAAGTATGATTTTATAATATATTTATATTAAAATAAATTGGATTTATTTTATATCTTGTTTTATATATAATAAAGAGTTTAAACATACTGTAATATATAAATTATTATTCAATGTGATAATTATCTATTAGTTATTGTATTAGAGTGTATAACTTTTAATAAACACAATATGAATGACTATTTGTTACATATTTATGAATACAAATAATTATTATTTTGTTATAAATTAAAATAAAACCATTTGGGGGTAATAATTTTTTTTTATAAATTTATTTTTCATATGAGAAATGATTTTAATAGTAATAAATTTAATTAATATTTACATAAAAATAATTTTAGTGAAATTTTTAAATAATATATTCAATATAATATTATAAAATTCAATTAATAGTATTAATAGAGAAATTATTTAATTTACACTCTATTTTTTTAAATCATAATACATTTTTCTAAAAACAGTTATATTGGGCGTCACATACATTATTTAAAATGAATTTATACAACATATAGAAATTGAAAATTTTAAAGTTGATAAAATAATTTTATTTACAATAATTAATATAATTTAACAAAGTATTGATAAATAATTTTCATAATAATGAGTAAAATTATTAAAAATGTGTTACATCATATAAGGTTAAAATATCTTTACTGTAGGGGCGTTAACATTATTTGTAAGGAATAAAATATAAAAAAATTATTTAATTTAATTTCCAATTTGTATTTTTATATTATCCTTAGATTATTATAATATATTTATTTTTGAAAAATAATATTTCAGTAAGACATTATTATATTTTAAATATTTAAAATATTAAAAGTGAGATTTATCCCGCCCATATAAAAGGAAACCAGGTCACCAGTTTAACTCACACTAAATGAGCCTTATATTTCATGTAATACATAGCTTAATACCTCAATATAATATCTTCCCATGCACTAGAGGTACTTATTTTATCATAATACCATCCTTTCAAGGATTTAGTTGTATACCAAAGGATGTTTCTCAACAAATCCATTAAACTCTAAACTGGGAACATTAAATTTTATTTCCTCCCATACCTATTATAGATATATTGTATTCATATTAAATAATTAGTTTTTATCTTGAATATATATAACAGCTATTATAATTATTCACTATCCATTTTCACCTTCTTTCCATCAAATGGGAAATGAAAGCATCACTTATTCGTATATATGGACAATCACCACTATATAGCGATATGATTCATTTTCCATCACCATCATTCATGGATAATTATTATGATGGATTTTATATTTGTATATTATATTTATTATATAGTTATGATTATTAAATTTTAATATCTTATAAACCTTCTGACCTTTAAATTCATTTGAAAATGATAAATTCCCTTGTGCGTGCATGTGAAGTACCACCTCCACACAATGATGTAATTTATTTTTCATCATCTATTTATATAATTAACAATAAAATAGTATATCAAGAAAATATATTATAATTATTTCACTATTAATATTCTAAATATTATTAAGGAATGAACAAGGTTTAAGTACATTATCCATCATATTGAAACATACAAGGAAGACGTAACAGTTTTCACTCGAATATTCATTTTAATAATTTAATTGTTAACAAAAAGGATAATTATAAATTATAATTGAATGATAAATTGTCATTTATTTATTAATATATTTATAGAATATATAAATATATAAATATATATTTATTATAATCAATATTTGAACACCTACAATGAAATATGAAACATAAGATAAAGGAATACATTACAATTTCATTTCTTTTCATGATAGTCTAGCTAAATTTCCATTGAGGGAAATGAAATGGATATTAACATTTAAAAAAATATTTTCTTTTTATTTATTTATTTATGATGTTTTAATTTGTTAGTAACTTTCCCCTTTTTTTTGAATTAAAATGATCATGAAACAATTTTAAGGAAAAGGTGTCCTTATTATCTCTTTGGTTTATGAACTGTTTATTAAATTTCTATAAATGGAGAAATTGTATTACAAATGTTATTTTCATAACATAAAACATTATAATGAGTTAATTTGGACTAACTTTTACTTTATTTATAACAGTTTAAATGAAATATTTTCATATGTTATCCAAACATGTTGTTTTTGAATTATTACAAAATTATTGAAGGAATGTTTTATTTTAAGATATAAAACATGTATATATTTTCCATCTTCAAAAAAATATTATAATTTAATATTAATTCAAATTTTTCATTTGTTATATTAATATAATAATATTTTCTAAATTTATTGATAATTTTTACTTAATATGATATCAAATTAAAATGATACATTACAATATTTTCAATGAATGTTTTGAATGACCATTTAATGTTTTTTCATTTATGTCAACATAATTTTATAATTTTTATTCATCAGTAGATGTATCATATTATGATACAACCCAAATTTTTTATCTGGATGACATATGATAATAGACATTTGAGGATGATTTTATGAATATAATGTTTTCTTATGGGTTAATAATGTTATGTTGAAACCCATAAGAAACATGTTTATTTTCCATAGGTTATGCTATGATGAAATAATGAAATTTTTATGAAACCATTTTTCCTTCAAATTGTTATAATATAATATAATTATTGTTTTATGAAATTTTAGAACTCATATGTGTGATTTTTATTATCTGATTGGTGGGCCCAAAAAATTTTTTCCCTCTAAAAAATTGTGTAATAATAAATATCTCATGTGATAATTAGGAAAAAAAATTGGGAGTGAATAATGTTTATTAAGGTAATCTATCCACAATGATAGTCGTAGGAGTGAACCGTGAGTAAAGAAATTTTTCAACGAGTGAATCCAATCCAATATGATATCTTTGATACTGAGCAATGACTATAGAAATAGTTTTTATGAATATTTATATCCCTCAAACTTATGAATAATGCTTATGATATGTTTTCATGGATCATGATGGGTTATTGATGATTAAAAAATTGTATGAAATACAAATTTTTTTATAACAAAGGATTTTACCATGATTTAAAATTAATAATCATTGACTAATTGGGTTTTGTTATTGAAAGTTATTATAATGTTATCAGATGCTTATTCATATATTATGCTAAATTATGATCATTAATTGATATATAATAGGCATTAAATAACTAATAAGTTGGGGTCACCAGTTTTAAATTTCCATTCTATATGTTATGAAGAATGGTTTTATGTAGAATTTGTTTAGGAAGTGTACTATGTGAGATGATCTTTGTAGTAGATGTTTAATATCTTTCATGAAATAATGTTATTAGGAATCTATTCTCCAAAGAATATAATATTTTAGAGTATTTTCAAATGTTTTATAATTATAATTACATTATATTCATCTAATATGATGTAATAATTATTTATGAGAATCCTGGATTTCCTCAGTTGGTAATAGAGTTGGGTTTTATTAATATTTGGAGATCTGGATTACATTACATTTTTGAAAACACTAATGATTTAATTATGTATATGATAAAATCATGGTGATTTTCTAACTTAGGGGATATTTCGTTTTCCTAGAAATAACATCCCTATCAAGACATTGGAGTGCAGATGTAGCAATGACCCAGATGCACCTTCGTGCGACAACATTTAAAGTGGTGAATTTGGTATTAACTCGATTTATACCAATGCATGATGAGTGGGAATAATATTAAACACCTAGATATACACTCTTATGTGACATGATTAGGTGAATTACAAATATCATTACGATCCATTGTGATGGATTTGAATTGATTATGACCATGAATGACTTTGGATGAACCTATGGTATCATTAATTCAAAATAGGGTATCATTATTCAAACATAAAAAGAATTAATTTTATAAATTATATGATTACTCACTATGTTTATTGATTCTCACAATAAGAACACTAGTTCCTCCATTAAATACATAAGAATATTCTTAATAATATTTCTAAATCTACGAGCTAATTAAGCATTGGATTCTAGATCTTAGAGTGCCCTAATGAGATGATATTAAAAATATTAAATATTATATATCACATGGATGTTTTTTTGAAATATTAAATAACTCATGGGATTATTTTAAGATAAAAAATTGAGACTATGGTTGAGGTCCAAAAACGGATGAAACCATTGGTGAAATATAATGTTTTTCACATCACACACATAGTTGGAGGTGACTATTGAAGAGGTGTTAAATGGAGGGTTTTTAATTCCATGAATAGAAATTAATAAAACAAACCCTTTTTATTCATACAAATGGAAGGGTGAGGATATATTGAATACCAGGGTGAAGGATGAAATGAGGCAAAATCAAGGACATGTGGTTCCACATGAACAATTTTTTTAATGTCAACCATCACCAGATCTGGGTAAAATAGATTTTGTGCATCACATTGGTCTCGAATCATCCATGATTCACCATGATGTTGATGAATGTATTATAATTACAAAAATCCCCTATTTGTTAATTTTTAAGGTTTAGAACCATATTATGTATTCTAGAGATCCCCATGGGGTAGATATATAGGGTTCATGTTGAAATCAGGGGTTTTTGGTGGCTCATTGGGATTTCCAATTCATATATACAAATCACTACATGTTTACTATTGGAGAAGACATTGTATGTGCTTCACATTTATAGAAGTTGAAATTTATCGGGCTAAACACACTTTACTAGGGTAGATTCCATGTAGTGATCCTAGGCCATGTGAATGTGGACATGGGAAGTCATAAAATATTTGGGTACATGTCTTTGTGGATGTACACTGCTAATTTTACTGAGTAAATGGGCTAGGGGATGTGAATAGGTAAACAATATTTCATGGTAACAATCTCATCTACACGTGCATATCCACACACATGACCTTCTGTTGGACCATGAAGAAGACACCATGTACCAAGGGTTCACACTATGTGTGGGAACATGGTCATCTAGGACATGTGGGGGTGGAAAAGACATGGTATTCAGATGAGGTCACACACACAATGATTTGGCGAACTTAGGAACCTAGAACACCTAGATATGGGACGAGTGAATCACGGTGTAAACATTTTATTCATAAGGATATGTATCTTCTTCCCAAGTTGGTAGGCACCTGTACATCATATCAGTATAATTAATGCAAAGATATGACAAAAAAAATTTACATGGTCCACTTTAAAGGGACACATCCAAGGAGAATACCTCAACTATGTCACAGACTTACCTAAATCCATTAATCTTCACCAGTTTTTGAGTATAAAAGTTTGGTCATAGTCACTCTGTGTCAGGCACATTTCCCTTAAAAAAGTTCAGGGTTGTCTTACCACTTCCCTTAGAAAACATACGCGAACTCCACCTATCTCACTTATATGAGAGAAGTCTAACTCATTTTAACGACTAGAAGGTCACTTCAATAGATAAACATTGGAGTCTTTGTCTCATTCCATCACAAGATACTCCTTGCAAAAACGACCTAAGTAGATTCTCAATAAAATCCCTGACTCCTCAAAACTGATACTCAATACAGCACTTCACAAATCCCCTTCACAATTCTCATCCCTTTGTAGATTAGACCTCTTTGTAAATCTTAAAAATCATAGTGAAAAACCCTTCGCATAGCTCATTTCTTCGCAGAGCACAACCCTTCAAGATGCTCACTGCCCGTAGAGAATCCTACATCGTGATGCTCACTGAGCCAATGTGGAACAACCAATATTCAGGAATCTCATATGACATAGAAGAATATTCATCATTATATAATTTAAATTTCTCTTTGAAAACCGCTATCTCACATAAAAAACCTTATTAGTGGATCTCCCCTTGCTTCACGAAGTCACAACGATACCAAATTTTCACTCTCAATATAATATAGAATAAAGAGGGGGGAGTCTTACTTATAGGAATAATTGATCGTGGAGCTCTACTTCTTCATGTGTGAAATAATGATTGGCCAAAAATGACATCACTGTGCATCTTCCACATTTCAATGCTTGTCGTAACCATAGAGCTCTCCATCATACACTTCACACCGCTATAAAGCACCACCACAAAGATCCATTCACAATGCAATTCTCGTAATCTAAGATCACACCATTATAATCATTTTGGTCTTTTTAAAACACACTTCATGAATCCCATATATACAAAAATCTAGGATTTACCATATTTTCTTGATACCTTTAGGAAGAATGACTTTTTTGAATGCTTTCATTTCTAAATCTTTTGGACCCCAAAAATATGAAAAACACTAGGAAACTTCATCACCATCAAATCTAATCATGGATTTATGTGTATGATTCTTTTCCATGAGAAATTCCTGATCATACGTGAGAGTATTGTAAACTAACAAAACGATGCCCTTTTTTATAAATTCACTAGTGCGCCAAACATGATCAAAAAATAAACCATAAAGAAAAAAATCATTATCACTCTATGACTACAAGAGTAGTCCTCGATGTAGAAAACAAGAAAAATGAAATGAATTGCATTCTCATTATTTTCTTCTCTCTTTTATTTTTTTATTTATGGATTTTTCTATATCCTATAATTTTTAAATCAGAATGAAAAAAACAATCTCCATTGAATTTATCAATTCTACCCCATTGGTAGTAAACCCAATGAATTGAATCTTGTCATGTATAGTAAAAAAATGCACCCCCTGAATCATATCTCCCCAAAAATGTTCATCATTTTGAAAAATAGATTATAATAAAAAGATAAATCAACTAGCGAGATAGGAAATTATTACCTAATTATGTACTGGGAGGTGGCCGAACACTGAAGTTGGTGAAATGTTTCCCAAAAATAGCCACTAATTGTGCCTTGATCATAACATCATCCAATTTCTCAAAGGTTCCGATGTGGTCAATGTTTATCACGCACTGTTCAACATTTTCATTGATGATGTAATATCTAATATCAATATGTTTTGTATGAAAATGATGAACATGATTCATTGTAAGATCAATTTCACTATTGTTTTAATTGTAAATCACCATTGTTGGTTTCACCTAATCACCTATGTCAGTCAGTTGCGGCTTCATCCTATGTAACTTAGTGCTTGACATGGTGGCAGAAATATATTTAGCTTCAATAGTACTATGATACGTACTTACCTATTTCTTTCATAACCATCCCACAAATTTCTTCCCAATATATAATGATCCACCACTGGTAGACATTCTATCCACAACATATCCAACCCTATCAATATAAGAAACTGTTGATAGTTCACTCTCTCTTCCTGTAGAAATGATTAATTTAAAATTATGACTACCATGAATACACCTCATAATTATTTTCACTACCACCATATGTTATTCCTTTAGATTACTCTGAATGTGGGTAGCAAGGAAAGTTACAATGATAATTTATGTCGTTGTCGTTGTCTGGTATATGAGGCTTCCAATATTTCTTCTGTACATGGGGGGATCCACATAATTCCCCACCACATGCTTCCCAAGAATTTTTTCAAATATAATCAGAGTGATTTGTTTTGGGAATCATTAATATTTTATTTCAGTAAATGATCTCTTGCATTCATTTCTAGAGAAATAAATGTTTAATATTTCATTTGAATGACCTTCAACTTTAAACAGTATACACGTTCACTAATCCTGGACATTTCAAATTCAAATTTAATCTGATTGGAAAATTTATCCACTGATGCCTGACTACTTCTACTGAAAAAAATATCTCCCATGTATACCAATACCATGAACTAATCCTTTTTAGATTGAATCACTTAGATATTGTTGTCCACTCCTCTACTTTAAAAATCATGCTTTCTGAGATATGTTCCAACTGAGAGTACCATGCTCATGGTTATTGTTTCATTCCAGAGAGATCATTCTTTTCATTGAAATCCTTCATTTAGTCCTTGCTTAGAAAGAAACCCTTATTTTGTTTTATGTAGACTTCCTCTTAGAAAATTAAATTTAATAATTTTTTGTTGACATCCATTTGATAAAGCGTATAACCACTTTCGATTTCCATGGCATGAAATACCCTGATTGAATGCAGTCTTGATAATAAATAAAATTTATCTCCAACATCAAAACATTAAATTTTTTAGTATCCTTTACAAACCAAGTGTCTCTTTTTTTACCACATTTTCATGCTAGTAAAAAAATTTCAAGAAGATCCACATAGAACCAATAACATTTTGGCCTTTTAATCTTTTGACTTTGGCATATATTTGATTCTTGTTAATCTGATCTAACTCTTCATTCATGGATTTCAACCATGATTCATCTTTTGTAGATGCTTCAAATGGGTATTTTCACACAACATATAGAAATTCATATTGTTCATTATTCGTCATTATCCTCGTCTTTGTGGGTGTAGTATAATCCCCAATAATATTGGATTGATCAATTTCATCTTTTCGATTCCATTATTGAGATTCAACCAAATTCTCCCTAACCATTGTTTCCTCTTCATATTCTTCATCTGATTCAACATCATGATGTGGATCCTGATAATTTTTTACACCTTTTGCTATTTCATTATTTTAATTTTCTATATGTTCACTTTCTTCTTCATATTCTCTCAAACTAGCATATTAATTCCTTGAAGAATTTTTGGTTTTCTCATTAATGATCATAACATCGCGGCTTTCTACAATCCTTCACTAGAACCTGTTTAAACACATATAGGCTTTTATATTCATTGAGTATCCCAGGAAATTATTGTTATTCATTGTCACCATACAACCCTTGATTTATTTCATTGTTTCTAATTAATCATTTAATTATAAAAAGTATTTTTTTCAAAGAGGTATTTCTCCCATGCCATAATTTATATGGTTTCATCATTTGACACATATAAATCCCTATTTTATTTTGAATATACACTCCAACATAAACATCCTATTTTCAGTATTATCAAGGAATACGACTTTCAATCATCATGGTTCATTCCCTGTTGTTCACCATTCGATTCCTATGCTCAACAACTCCATTTTTCGGTGAAGTCCCTAAAGAAACTACCTCATGTTGTATCCCACGATTTACCTGGTAGTTTTCAAATTTAATGGAGATTTATTTCCCACCATTTTCATATCACAGCACTTTGATTGTTTGTTCAATATCAATCCCAGTGATTCATCGATATGTTTTGATCTATTAAAAAAATTATTTCATGTGTATAATAATTAAAAATTAGATTCTATTGTAATAATATATGAAAAGGATAATGTATCTTTATCCATGGGTTCAATAAACATTTATCAGGCAACATAAATTTGTATGAATGAGGTTAAGAAGATGAGATGTGATTCTATTAATTAGATGATATTAACGGCATACCAAATTCCCTCTAATTCATGCATTAAGAGACTTTTCATGTTCACACTTTTGGATGAGAATATCTATGACAATATTCACTTTTGATATCTTCTCCATGTCTTTTTCATTGATGTGCCCCAATCTCCAATACCACAAGTTATTTTCTTCTTCAATAAAAATGTAATTTTTTTTCTTTCCTAACAAACAAATTAAGTTTTCCTTCTATTCTTAATCCTTTAATAAGTGAATATAGTGTCTTTACATTAATAGTGTAGCCTTTCAAATAATTTTACAAGATGATCAACATTAATATTTCTTTTATTCTGGTCCACCATATTTGTAGCATTTGATGATTCAATGTCACAACGAATTCCACTATTTCCCATGTGTGCAGGTCTTTGATCACTAAAAATATTTTCAACTTAATCAGAACATATTTTCCTATCAATAGATGCTCAGCATCCAAAAACCAAAAAAATTGTATTTTCTTCCTTTCTTCATTTGAACTTGAGTCACTTATGAGCATACTCATAAGAATAAGAACATATTCTTCAAGTCCCCCAAAAGATTTGGATTTCTATCCTAGAATTAGGGTAATGTCATTTATGATTATTTCATGTTATTAGATTATAAGATTAAGTTAGTCTATATCATTTGTCTTTCCAGGATATATGATTTTAATATCATCAGTTCATCATGTCGTTCAATTTTCGATTCAAGCTGACTAAAATATTATAATGATTCTTCCACCATTTAATTCCACTTATTACATATCTTTAAATTATTATCTAGCATAGAAAATGATTCCTTAAGTTTTATGTTGAGATTTAAATTAATTATCAACTGGTTATCTATAGATTTATATGACGATTGTTCTGACATTTCAATGGTAGCCATCATGGAAGCTTGGTTTCCATTTTTAAATTTTGGTTCTTCTTGTTCATTGAATTCATTATAATCATATCCCATTTCACAGACATAAGTCATCATATGTACTTTCATTCTATATTTTAATTATCCCTTTTTGATAAAATCTTTTATGAGGCTTATCAATGTGTTCACCTTCACTATATTCATCATCATGAATTCTTGAGAACTAAGAGGCAATGTACCCATCATTACCCAAATGAAAGCAATAAATATGCAACTTACCATTAAATTTACCTTTTCACTTTTATAACTCCTTGGTGATAAAAAAAATAATTTATTTTTCCTCATCATCTTCAACACTATAATGTTTTGAAATTTAATGTTTTTCTAGTTCTTTGAACACCATTTCCTTCCTCACTCAATTCATAGAATCTTCTCGATTGACTCTTATTTCATATGCCACCAGGCTGCTCATCTAATCATCAAGAAAACATTTTGGAAGATCTCTATTCTCAAGGGTAGAAAATATTTCATTGTGCATGGGTGCAACTCTCCACAATATTTTCTTGACTATATCAATTTCTTTGATTTCATCACCTAGATATCAAATTTCCCCATCCAATTAAGTAATTCTATTGAAGAAGGAGTCTAAATTATAATTAGAATTCATCTTTTGATATTCATAACTATTTTGTTGGAATTATAGTTTTCATCCTTCAATTTTCTATCTCTTTCATAAATATTTTCATGTTTATCCATCATGGACATTGATATGGGGAAACTCATCTCCATTAGATTGATCTAACCATAATGGGATGGAATGAGATCATTATGTTCTTTAGCATCTACATCAAGGATTTTCCTATCTACATCAGTCATAGATTTCGCTGTTAGATCAGTTACTTGTATTCCTTTCATAGTAGAGAATTGGAATTCCATTCCAAGATATAGATTTGATCTAATTCTATTATTCCAAATCTGAAAATTACATCCATTAATAAGGGGGACTCACATGACATTTCCTGAATTCTCCATGTCAATATAATACATATCCACAACCAATAACATACATCTGATACTACTTGTAGGACCCTAGAACATCCTTAGTGGGGTGGGTTGAATTGTGGGGTCATCTTCTTCTTTTTAAACTTTTGGATATAGTTTAGATATTGGTACGAACCTGTTAAATTTTTTAGTAAAATTAATGGAGAAGACCCATCTCATTCACATGGTTCAACTAAATGGGCTATGTGGAAGGATCACACTCCATATGTTTGTATGTTGTACCAGAATCCACTAATCTTCACCAGTTATGCAATACAAGATGTTTTTCATAGTCACAATATACCAGACACACTACCCTTACAAAAGTACAAGGATGGATTACCACATCCCTCGAAACACTACCATTACCTCCCCCTATCTCATTTCTATGAGTGATATATAACTCAGTTTAATGACTTGAAGGATGAATCAACAGATAAGAATTGGAGTCTTTGTCTCTTTCATTCATGAGACACTGCTTGCATCAACGACCTGAGTAGAGACTCACTGAAAGACCCAACTCCTCAACACTGATACTCAATACGAACCCTCTCAAATCCCTTTATCAATGATCAACCCTTAACAGAGCACACCACATCTACATGATCACACCTTATTATATAACAACCGTTCACACTGATTTCTACCTCGTAGAACACACCATTTGTGATGTTCATTGTCTTACAGAGAAACCTACTTCACTAAATCATTGAGCCCTTGTAGAACACACCATAGTCACAAATCTCATATGAAATATAAGAATTTTAATTATTCAATTATTAAATGTCTATTCATGAATATCATTCTCACATAGAGAATCATTCTTTGCAGATCACCCCTTTCTTCACGATGTCATAGCGATCTGGGATTTTCTCTCTCAAAATAATCTAGAATAAAGAGGGGTTCCCTCTAATTTATAGGAATGATCAAACTAAAATCACCTCTTCTTAGGCATGAAATCAATGTTGGCTAAAACATTCTTCATTGTACAACTCTCACGTGAAAGTGCTTGTCCTAACTACACATCCCTTCATCAAAACCCTTCGCCCCTCCGAAAATCACCAACGCAAAGCCCCATTCACAATACAAGTCTTGTAATAACAGAACCCAACATCAAAATCTATCATGTCTTCTCATAAAACACTTCATGAATACCATCTCTATGGAAGTCATTCTGTTACCATATTTTATGTATACATTCATGAAAATCAACTTTTCACCTCAAAACTTGTTATAGCTTGAACTGTATGATCATTTTCCTTACAATATCCCTGATCACCCATGAGAGGATTTATAATGAACCGAATCCATGATCATTTCTCAAGAATGATCATCCATGGATCCAACATGTTATACATCATTTATTAAACTTTTACATGATTATTAACGATAGGGTACATAGATAGAGGGATCGTTTTCAGAGGCATAAAATGTACTATGGGTTAACACCATGTACCCACCCTCGATGCTATAAATTTAATGAATCGTTATCTTTAGGAAACTTATATATATCCACGAGTTTCCCAAATAATGTATTATAATGATTGGAATGTGTATATTGTGATGATTTGAGACACTTGTCAGTAATTCATAGATGTGTATCAATGGGAGTGTTCCCGTTGTCAATGCCTATGAGGGTATAGTGTTGAATTATTTCCTCGTTATATGATTGTGATACCCTAGACAAGATGAGTTTGGATAGAGTTAGTGCATCCCTATATTATCCCAAGTTAGGATCATATATATCATTATAATTCCTAATTGGAATTTTTGGTACTAGTGTGACCCTATTTCATGGGTGTCCATCCCTTAAATAGATAGATAAACTATTGGAGTTTTCATTATTTTCATGTCTACAGTCCCCTACATACTTCATAGATTCAAATTGGGTTTTTTGTATCTCACAGAAGTCCTATTCTAGATCCCCTATTTGTGTATCATTGTTTAGATTCTCGGTACAGTTCATTGTATCCCTAATAGTCCTTTCTATGATCCAATATCATCGAATCATGATCTCTAGTTTTACAGATCAGTTTTGTGGTGTCCCTTAGTAGTTTAGATTGTGAACCCATATCTAACATTTGGGACCATCTAGGTTTTAGTATGATTTGTGGAGTCCCGCATCTCAGATGAGTAGCATCCCCTATCTATGTTTCAAGATCAACTATATTATATCTAGACCTTCTTCAAAGATAGACCCTGAAATTCTATTCTACAGTATTTATTCCATCTATTTTAGTGTGTGACATTGTCTTTGTGAAAAACAGTCAGTGATATATATCAAAAGTGTTCCATTTTTTATGGAAGTGTTGTAACCAATGAGTTATATCTCTAAGGACATGGCTCATGGAGTGAGTTCTCCAAGAAGAATAATACCATTGAGCCCCATGTACATTCATGTGGATCATTGACTAGTTGAGGCCATGTGACATGAAGTCTGAGATGAGTATATATAGGTTCTTTTGGGATTCAATAGGATATGGTCTATTTGAAATAAATTGTGAGGATGAGATGACTAGTTATGTATTTCCATGGAATGTTAGAAATAGAATTTCTCAAACCCACTAGCTTGAGTTTTCTCATAGTTCATGGGGTCAAGTAGACTATTTAATTTTATTTTATCTATTAATTTATTATTTAAGGTATCCAAATAGATATTTTTATAGTCACCTTTACATGGACTCTACCCACTGGTCATGTGTCTCATACATATGGCTGGATGATTGATAGATTCTCTGGAGGACATGATGCAATAAGATCAAGAAGAGAGAGATAGAGAAATGTGTGTATTTTTGGGTTCTATATACAAAATTCAGCACTTTCTGAGTAGGATACATTATTTTGTGTTTTTTCTTGGACTTTTATTTTTACCTTTCATGCTTTCGGTAATTTTATTAATCTATAATTATGGGATTGATGTATGCATGAATTTTGATGTCAATTGAATTATTATCAAATGAAATATTTATTGGATATATATTCATGTGTGGGTTTGTATTGGTACCATACATCATGTCCTTGCATGAGTGTGGTATGCCTATCTTGCAATATATTCCAAAACATAGCCTATTGGAGTTGGTAATGGGGTTATGTCTTCTCTGACTTCCACAGGATAGTAGGCCTCATTGGATCTTGTAATTAATGAATGGTATATAAGGAGTTATTTCCTTATTAATTATGTAAGGATTCATCAATATGTGATCATGCTTTTGGATTTACAGTGATAGTTTTAAAATGTAACATGTATGAATTTTTTTAAAAGGATTTTAGTGTTGGTGTATTTGATGATGCAACCATTCACTAGGAATCTAATAACCAAACATGTGGAATATGACCTAATAAGCACAAGTTGTATATAAAATTTTGTATATAAATCATATAAGAATTTTTTGTGGTTTCCATGTACAAATGATGTCATCTCCCCAGATATGTTGTTTGAATGTGGTGTATCTTAATTCTATTTCTTGATACCACCATGATGAATGGAGTCCATGGCTCTATTATGTTATTATGATGAAAATGAAACTAGTAATGTGGCTTTGATGAATTTTTCTTCACAAAAGGGTGTACCTCCATGTTGTTTGCAAGATAATCCCCCATCCATTGATCATCATTTAGTTCCTGCATTACCAGTCGATGATGTGCAGAAGATAATTTTTTTATTAGTTTTAATGGCACATTCCTCATAAGAATCTAGTGAGATAGACTCTCTAATAAATTTTTGAATTTTTTTATTGTAGTCGCATGTGTCATACACTATTTTTGGATGCCTTTTGGTCCGATGGTTGTCCTTGAAATGAGTATTATTATAGGATCAGTTAGGTGACGGTGATTTCTTGTGACTCATACACATGATGAAATTATTTTCACATGAATGGATCATTAGATAATATCTTAAGAACTATTTTATCCTACCACAATTATATCTATGTGTATCATGGAACTTATATTGCTTCTAAGGGTAGAATCTACATGGAAGAGTACTCATTGATATTCATTGACCTTTTTTGATACATATTTTATATGGTTATATATGTATTTTTAAAAACATGAAACATTAATGAAAGATTATTTTGATATATTTTGTGTTAAATTATTTCTCTTTTCTGTCCCACTTATACAGGAGTGGTTAAGAGGGACTCAGTAGTGGAGATATTTTTGGATGAGTCGACACTAACTAATGGTGCTAGTAAAAATGAACTAATACATCATTAGATAGTAGATTATGATGGGATTAGGGATATTGACACACATGATTATTTATGAGATAATCCCAAGACAAAGTTTCATTGTGTTAGGTGTCTCATGATAGTATTAGTTAGGCATGGGATAAATGGTCCTTCTCTTGTGATAGACTTGAAAAAATCACATGATATTGTCTAACCCACAATTTTGTCTAGAGGGAAATAGTTGATAGACAAACAATGTAGAGGCAATGGAATGATCATATATTTTTCCATTATAGTGGACATGTAGGATGAGTTGGAAGAGAAGGAAATGGTGGAATGGAGATTGATATATTTCCACCACAACCAATAGATGCTCTGTGAGAGGCTCGAGGGGATAGATTATCAGGAGAGGATAGTTACAAGATATAGAGTCCTATGAACCAAAGGTTCCAGTGATGATTAGCGGTTCTATTTGTATCCATTCCAATTCTTTGTGTTATTTTTATATATAGGTGTGATATACACTGTACTTTTTAAAACAATCACAGAATTAACCCCGATGAGAGGGGGGTCAGAAGAGCATTGTGATGGTGATGATTGAAATTGATTTAGACTCAAATGGAAGAGGTGAAATTCACTTACTAATACATGTTCATATGGAATATTACAATACAATATCGGTGAGTCGGGGTCCCCATAAGAGGATAGTTTTGAGGTGTGGTGAATGATTTCACTGAATTTTGTGTATAGGTTTGGTTGGTGTGTTGAGGTGTTGGATATTTCCATGTTGGGGAGTATAGGTGGGTGAAGTAATTAATATGATTTTCATAGAAGGGGGTTCTATCCTAGATGTTCGAGGGTGGTTTAAGGTATGGGATGTGTCCTTACTATTCCATTAGTTGTTTTAGTGAGTCACGAGACAATATTTTCTTTGGAATAGCCTCTGATCGAGGCTTAGTTATACAAGTATATTCTTTTTTTCATAATTCTTAAGCTTAAAAATAGAAACATATAGGACCACTGGTCGTACATTTCTTCGGGTGGTGTGACCTGACTCTAGTGGAGATGAAGCCTCACATGAAATTTTTATATATTTAGAGAGTTCATTTATGATTTCCTTCCTTGGAATGGATTTTATTCCAAAAATCCATTCATTAATTTTTTCCTCAAATAGTGGTGTGGGTGTTTTTGTCTTATAATGTGGAGTTTTCCTGAATTAAAATGGTGTGATACTAGTACAATCCGTATGAGATTATGTGTGTGTAGACAATGTTTACTAGTGTAAAAATGATATTTTAACACTTTTAATACTAGTGTTTTGATAATTCATTTCCCAATAGTAGTGGTGGAGTTAGGAATGTGTTATTGATGATGTTTCATGCTTAAATCCCCTGATAGTTAAAATTTTGTATGGATTATCCCTTAGTAACAACCCTGATATTTACATGAACATATTGGTTGAATCCTATGGATCTTCCTGAGATATGGTATAGATGAAGGGTTATATATGGAGGTCATAGTAAGATCTAGTATGTAAACATGGGAAGCTGTATGATTTACTATGAGACAGATGAGAGGCCTATGGAGGATGTCCTTCACCCATTTGGATCAGTAAGTGGGTATCTTACTCATTTGTAACCTATTGTTCTCAATATTATAAGATCACATGAGACACTTGCTGATTAATTATAGACATTATCAAAGAGTAGAAACACCATTATGTGATCTTGTAGTGAAAATCATGATTTCAGGAGGTCCAATTATTCTGATATGTTTTCTTATACATGGGTGTGATCATGGAATTCATTGTGGTTGGGACCATGCAATCATGGGATCCACCTAAAGGTGTGGTTGTAGTAGTATATAACCACATCAGGGATTTCTATAAAATATTTTTAGTTAATTAAATTATTATTTGAACCCTTTATAATTGTCCCTTATTGGTGAGGATGAAAAGTTATATCTATAGTTAGTTGTGTTTAAAGATATTAATTTACGGTAAGGTAGGGAGCCACCGATTAGAGATTTTATTTGAAAGGTTTCACATCACTGGATATCCACAAGACATGTTCTTGATTGATTATATTATGGTGGTGAGTATTTCAACCTTATAAGAATTAATGATCACAACATCCATGTTGGGATAAGAGGTGTTGAGTTGGTTTATTTCACTCGGTAGTATAGCCTAGAGAGTGGTAGTTATCCCAAGTTGTGTGAACCATTTCTGTTTGGGAAAATATGTTTTCAGTTTTCATGATGGTGTGGTGTAGTTGTAACTCCACCATAAAAATCAAACTATTTGAAGAAATTTTAGGGATGCCTTGAATGTAACCTCTATACTGTTTTGAGCAGTAGGATATAGTATTTTTGGGCCAAGAGTTGTCATTAGTGATGAATGATGAGATTTGAGTTCATCCATTTAAGGACATGACCGCAATTTCCCAGACCCATAGACTTATTTGATTGCATTGGTATATAAACAAGGAATATGTATCCTTATGGACCGAGATGTTTAGTATTATTTGAAACAATGTACATTCATATTTTCAACCTTACAACTTAAAAAGAAATACAACAAATAAAATCCATAGATAACATCCATTAATACTAGGTTATTTCAGCATGTCATTCGTAATAAAATTATTCATGACCTGAGAAAATAAAAAAAACAAATGGTTGAGGTAAAAAACGTAGTAACGGTATTAAATACATTGGAAGATATATAATAATTAGGCATGTATAATATATAAAAATATATTCCATTAACAAAAACATGAACACGTAGGGGTTAGAATAATAGATGAGTAAGTAATTCCATAATAAAAAATAATAATGTGTATTCTACTAGTCAAATAACCACATGAACCATTAATACTATTTTCATAACTAGGGAATTCATAATGTTGTAAATAATCACCATACTGTCAAGCCCTCATGAAATGACCATAAATATTCATTTTGTCTAGGCCTTGCACCAAAACCATAGTTTGTCTCATGAGACCTACTAATGCGCCATGGATCTATATCATGCCCCAACCGACACTTCATATGTCTAATGAATTCCTCATATAAATGGTGATAAATATAAACATATTATACATTAATATTGAAACTAATATATGAAATTTAAATAACATTCCCCGAACATTAATCATAAATTCTAACTATTCAGATTAAATTGGTTAAAGGATTTAAGATAGAAAATTCATAGAAAAATTAATCATAAACTGTCAAATTAAACATGGCTGATGATACAATGAAATATTTATCCAAATAATACATAATAATAAACAATATTTATGAATTAGATGAAGATAACATTAAAAAATATTCTAGTAATTCTTGATATAAATACCCCTTTACTTTGAAAGGAGGTGTTCTTTTGGAAAAATATTTGTATGAAACCATAAGTGAAGTAAGATAGAATTTTAATAATAAAATGTTTTATTTAATAAATATAAAGGATTCCAAAAAAAATATTATAGGGTGACCTTGAAAATAGGTATGAAATGAGAAATTCCATTGAATCAGGATTTTATTATGGGAAGGATCATTAAAAGATCCTTTCAGAACATATAAATACCACTAGATTAAAGTAGGATTCTAGTTGGTGAACATATATAGAATACTGAAATATAATTTATGAGAATTATATAATAATACACAAAAATTAAATTGAGTAAATTAGATAATATAAGTAACCTGAATGAAAATAGATGTTCGGTTGAAAAAACACTTACTTAAAATCTAAATGTGTTCTTCTCTTAAACGCAAGGTCCTTGAATATGAAATTAGAATTATTAATAACTTATTTCAGAACCTATTAGAAATTATTTTATTTTATCATAATTTTGTTTTGTTTATTTATTTATTTATTGATATGTTCTTATATTGAATTATTTTATTCCAGAGTGTTTGTTTTCATTATTTCCATAATCGGTTTGAATGTTCTTAAGTAATGGAGTTCTTGAGAAATGGATGAAAATATCTAGAATTAAAATTATATAATATTTATGAACATACATGTGTGTTAATGGTCATTTATATAATTTAATTACTTGGATATAGGATGAATAATTAGATGAAATATTAATGACATTCATTTATATTATTTTAGTGGTATTGTGATTAATAGGAACTAGTTTTGTTATATGATTTAATAATATGAACATCTATCGGTTCTCAAATATTAGTTATGTTATATTAAATATATTATTGTTTTCTACAACCCTAAAAATGGTTTCATGACCCGTAATTAAAGAGTAATTGAATAATGAAACATCATCGTCCACGAATGTTATTAATTGGAACCTCATGGATGTTGATTTCGTTTATAAAATAAAGGGATAAAGTAAGAATATTGCTTATGGTTCAACCACTCACATGATATAATTCCATTATATAGGTGACAATAAAATTATCATTTCCATTTTGATAGAGGAGGTAAAATGCGGATAAAAAAAGATAATAAATTGAAATGAAACTAAATGAAAAATAATGGTGCTTTACATTTTGGAATAACATCCTTGAGAACATCTTTAAGGAAAGGTGTTTTGGACGTTTGACATGAAGACGAGACTCTTGGACAGTGGCAGTGAAAAGTGAAGGGTATTTGGGCCAAACATTTAGGAGATTCAAGGCATAGAGTAATGAAGAGAAGAGGCTGTGATGTGGGGTTTTTTAGTGGAGGATAGAATTGAACATTGAATAATTTATTATTTTATTAATTCCCTGAATACATCAAATAATGTTGGTTTTTGTGACCCCTAATAGTAATAAGTGCATGTGAGTTTGAACCATGTGGAATTACATCCCTTATGATGTCATAAATACTATATTTAAATGATAATTTGTACATATGGTATTTTAAAATATTTTATTATTCATCAAATGTTGATGAATTTTAGAAAAATCCAAAAAAAATAACAGAACCCTTTTTCGAAATATATAAATCAAGAATTAACTCCATTTTTCAAAAATAATTTTCTATATTTTATTAATATAAATTTTAAATAAAATCATTGTTTATTTGAAAAATTACCATTTTAAATGTTTAATTAGATTTAAATCACAATGAAAAATTAAATAATATCTCTTTATTGTTATACCTTTAGAAAAAATGTCATTATTTACTATTCAAAAGGATAATATTACTATTCATATTACTATTCATTAATATATGTGATTATTCACCAAAAATAATGTTTTTCTATCAGACTCCAAATGACATACTAATCAAAAATCAAGATAACTGGTTATCAAAATTCAAAACATAGTAGAGGCAAAGATGTGATTACCAGCTAGATTATTAAATCTGTTGTTTTGTAGGGACATGAAGATTCATGCGTTAATTATTTTTCAAAGCCTTTGGGTGTTATATTCTCCCCTCCTTAAAAAAATTTAGTCCTCCAAATTCACAAAATGTTTGCAATAACGATTCTGGTATTTCTTTAACATAAGCTCCTCTAGCTACAATGTTTCTTCCTACTTCTTATAGTTCCTCTAAAGAACCTTTACAAGACAAGTTGTCCGATTTCTGATTACTTGTTCTCTTGTATCAAGAATATTGATAGGCTCTTCACAATAAGACAAATTGCGATCAAGTTCTATTTCTTCATTGGTGAGTACATTTGTTGGGTCTGGCATGTAATTCTTTAACATTGATACATGGAAAACATTGTGAACTTTGTAGATACTTGATATTATTTCCAAATGGTTTGATATGGCTATAATTAAATCCAAAAATTTTAAAGCTCAGATGTACCTAGGACTTAATTTTTCCTACTCACAAAATATTATAATAGCCTTCCATGGAGATATCATAATGAAAACATGATCTATTTCTAGAAATTCTATATAATTACTTCTGTAATAATCATTGATCTTTTTCCTACATTGAAATGTTTTGATATGGGTTTGGAAAATATTCTTATTTTCCAATGTTTTATCAACATGCTTTTGGCTACAGTCATTCTTTCACCAACATCATCCCAACAAGTTGGTGTATGACATCTATTTCCATATAATGCTTCATATGGTTCCATTTTAATAATTGAATGGAAGATATTTTTATTGGAAAAATCTATGATAGGTAAATACTAATCCCACATACCTTGAATGTCAGGTGAACAATACATTGAAATATCTTTTAATGTTTGAATAATCCATTTTGATTTTCCATCAGTTTGTGGGTGGTAGGCAGTCCTGAAACAAAGATCGGTATCATGGGCCTTCTAAAGACTTTTTTAGAATTATGATGTAAAATGAGGATCACGATTAGAAATAATTGATATGGCTATTCCATGATGTCTAACGAAATAATTAATATATATTTTTTCCAAATGTTCAAGTGGTAAATCATCTCTTATAGCAAGAAAATGTGATGATTTTCTAATACGATCAACAATGACGCATGTCACATAATTATTTCTTGGAGTCCTTGGTTTCCCCATGACAATGTCCATCATAGTATCATCCCATTTAGACATAGATATAGGAAGGGGATACATGACTCCTCCTAGATGTTTTCTTCCAGCCAATACCTTTTGAAAAACCAAACATCTCGACATATAATCAGCAATCTTCCTCTTCATGTTTTTCCTCAAAAATGTTCCTTTAAATCTATATACATATTTTTTCTAACATGGTGTATAGTGAAATTTGAGATATGAGAATCATCCAATAGTTCCTTCTATAGCACATGAATAAACGGGACACAAAGCTGCATTCCAAATTTTAAAATTCCACCTTTATATATGAAGTCAATCACATTCTATTCATTTATAACATTTATTTAATTTTTAAGCTCCTAATCATCAGCCTATGTTCATTTATCCTTTACATTAAAGATGGTTTTTCAACCACATCAAAAAATTGGGATGTGTTACCTTCCATGATAATTCCCATATCCATCTATTCTAGATCAATGATCATAGGATCCCTTTCAACTATCATCCTATTTTGAACCATGTAGTCCATTATACTTAAAGCATATTCCACCTTATTTTCCTTCCTCAATTTGTATTGTATAATAAAATCACAATACTTGAGTATCTCAATCTATCTCCTTTGCCTATGTTGAGTTTTTTAATTTTGTGAAGACATATTTCAAACTCTTATGATCTTTATATATCTCACATTTTTCACCATAGCGGTAATGACTCCAAATCATCAGAGAACAACTTACCACTGATAACTCATGATAATAATATAGATAGTTTTTTTCATGAATATTTAGCTACCTAGATGCCTAGAAAATTTCTTAATCATTCTGCATAAGGACACAACCAAGTATTTTCTTTGACGCACCACTATAGATCACAAATTCATCATTCCCCGATGGTAGAGTCAAGATTTGAAAATTCACTAATAATGTCTTCAATTCTATAAAACATTATTCCCATTCCATGGTCCATATGAACTGGTCCATTTTTCACGTGAGCCTGGTCAATGGGTTGGTTAAATAGGTGATGTTCTGATAAAAACATCAATAATAACATACTAAATCAATAATACTATTTACCGTCGTTTTTTTCATTGCAGGAGGCCATTGCTAAAAATTATTTTTCTTCAGTGATCAACAGACATTCCATCCTTAGGGATAAAGTGGCAAGGAAAGAAACAGATTGAATCCAAAATTACCATTTTCTGAACTTCCCATATAATTATGTTCTTCTAAGAGTCTTTAAAATAGTGCTCATGTGATTTTCAGGATCTTCATAGCTTTTAGAGTATACCAAGATATCACTAATAAAAACCACCATAATTTTATCAACATATTATTTGAAAACACTATTCGTTAGATTGATGAAAGAAGATGATGCATTAGTCTGTCCAAAAGGCACTACTATTAACTCGTAATGCCCATACCTTGTTTGAAATAATGTACTTGGAATATCTTTCTTCATCACAAGAAACTGATAATATCCGTACTGAAGATCAATCATATAAAAAATATTGGGCTACATGATATTGTTCAAATAAATCATCCATGCGATGTAGGGGATACTTATTCTCTATTGTTATAGAACTTATCTACCTGTTGTTAATGCACAACCTCATAGACCCATATTTCTTCTTAATGAAATGAATATGGGCTTCCAATTGAGAAACCCAAGGGAGAATAAATAATTTATCACTCAATTCCTATAGTTGTTTCTTTATTTCCCCTAACTCCACATTGGAAATTCTATAAGAGTTACTGGATATTTTTCGTGATCTAGGAATTAATTCAATGGACAACAAAATTTCTCAATCGAAAGGATGTCTATGTAAATCCTATGGGAAAACATAAACTTATTCTTTAAAAATAGGTACATATTATATTTGATCATTCTTTACCTCACCCATAGTTATTTCTTTCCCATCCTCCCCAATAATTAAATTCAGTAGAGCTACTGGGGGTGGATCAAGATGAGAATGAGATGGTCATGTTTCAACAATAATGATAAGGTATTCCACATCATCCTAAAAAATTGTAACATCCTAATTATTGTAATAAATTTTCCCATAATGGATGGAAATCCAATACATATTGATGATTATATCAAATTCAATCATGGGTATGAAAAAAAAAAACAATAGATAACACACAATTATTTTCCATAATGGAGACTACCTGACACAGCTTTGTTGCAATGATACTTACCATATGAGTTTGGACAGATAACTCCATTACTAATTCTAATCGGAAATATCTTATTATAATGGAATACTAAGAAGATATTATTGAATTCAATGATCTATAATCAAACTAGTCATTGGAAATATTTTATGAAATGATTAATATTCTTCCACCATTTCTTTATGAACATCATCCACTGATGTTGTTACCACATAATCTTGGCCTTTCTCCATTGGCCTTACTTGGAGAATGTTTCTATAATGCTTATAACAATAATATGCATAATGTCCTATCTACCTAAAATTGAATAATTGAACAATTTTTGCTTCATTCTTCCTCTTATAACCCCAATATAGGTGGCCTTTTTATTTTACATGTTACAAAATCCCCTTCCTTTCAGGCATGAGACATGGTGTACCTTCATATAATTACTATAGTATGGAAGTTCAAATCATCCCTTCGTCCACATTTTTATTATTTCTATAGTTTTAATTATCCCTATTCTTCTCATGGTTTTCTTTTAAATCCATAAGAGGTAGAAAATTCCATTTCTATATTGATAACACTTGAGAATATATCTTTAAATAATGAGAAACATTGGAAGACTAGACCCTAATAGATGAATGGTTTTATACCATAAATGAATTGACCAATATTTCTCATTATATTATGTATGTGGTATTCCACATGACTTTCCAACCATTTAAATTTGGATTCATACTTTCAAACACATTAATCCTATTTCTGTCACAGAATCATGAATTTCCTCTCCAAATCCTCTAGTTGTTCGCGGGGGAAATATTATTCGAGGAATATTTCCTTAAAATAACTCTATTCCATCTCATCTATTTCTTCCACTTCCTTTGTGTTTTGTATTGAAGACCACCACTGATCTAAATTTCTCAATAGATTATACACTACCATGAAAACTTTCTCTCTTTCGTTACATCCTAAAGAAAGAAATATCTTCTCTAGGTAACATATCCACTACACTGCTACAAATGTGTTTTTAGTCCCTTTGAATAATGGATGTTGTTTTCACAAAAAGTGATATAACATAGCTCTTCCATGTGATGGATCCAGATGCCCATACAGGTAAGATTATTATTTTTAACAAGATTTTTTTGTCCTAGTATAGTTATAAGATGTTCAGAACAAATCAATGCACCAGATACAACATTATTATCTTTAATCGGAGGGAAATACCTACATGGGACACGTGCGTTCAAGCGGTTTTCATTCCCTCAACTAGGCTCCATTTATAAATAATGGTATACACATGATTATATTATGAATCATAATTTATAATATAAATTTAGAAAAAATACACTAAGCATAAATTGAAATTCAATACATAGCTAATCTGCTAATCATAAACATGATATCTCTGGGGAAAAATTTACATTTAAATCCTTCATAATTGATTTTAATGAAAATCTGATTATGTAAAGTATATCCCTTTGGAGTGTCAATACCAAGAGTGCAGTAGGACCTATTTCTATGTACCATGATACCTCGGGTCAAGCCCAAAACTCTATGTCAAAGTTTTCACTCCTAGGTACATCTCTTCCCAATACACATCTACATATTTGTATCCAGACATGTAAGTATTTTATATAAAGATCTATATAATCTATTCATTACAATTATTTCAAGATGTTCTTGTATTTTTGTCCTCAAATACTACATCTTGGATTTGTTCCACTGTCTACATTTTCTAAGTCTAGTTTCCAGGATATCTACTAAACAACCTTTGATAAAAACTTTTAGGACCTGACCCCAGTTACTTAGAGCTAGTTCAATATTTGATTACATTAGAATATAAATAAGGAATATGAATCCTAAAGTACTGAGTTGTTTATTATTATTGGAAACTAGATACATTGATAATTTCATCATTATAAATTGAAAAGAAGTAAAACATAGAAACTTCTTAGACAACATCCATAACTCCTTGGTTATTTCAGCATGTTATTATATAATCAAATTCATGATGATGTGAACAAATGAATCTTAAGAAAGGTGTGAACTAAAATTCTCTTTAATGGTAATCAATAAAGTGTAAGATATATAAACATTTGGAAAGTTGAATAAAAAAATAAATGCCTTTAACAAAAACATACACACATTATGGAAGGAATAAGAGTTTAGTAAGTAACACCATAATAAAACATTATCATATATATTATACTAGTCTAATAAGCACATGAACCATCAATAATATTTTAATAATGAGAGAATACATAATTCAGGACATCATCACCATATCGTTAGGGTCTTTTGGAAGACCATTAATGATTATTTTGTTAGGGCCTTGGGCCAAGAACAATGTTTGTCTCTTGAGACCTACCAAGCCACCGAGGGGCTATATCAAGCCCCGCCAGACACTTTCTATGTCAAATGCATTCTTGATATAAATGTGGATAAATATAAATAACATATACATACTTATTGAATATAATATTTGAAATGTAAATATCATTCCATGAACATTCTGCATAAACAGTAACCATTCAGAGTAAACTAGTGAATGATGTTAAGATTGAACATTCACAGAAAAAATAATCATAAACCATTAAATTAAATATATTATATGATACCATGAAATATTAATACCAATAATACAAATTAATCAACAACAGTTTTTTAATAGATGATGATACTATAATAAAATCATTGAGTAATTCTTGAGATAAAACCCTTTTACTTTTAAAATAAGAGTTATTTTGGACAAATATCTAAATAAAACAATAATTGAAGTAATATAATATTTTCATATTAAAATTATTTATTTATAAAGATAATGGTTTCCAAAAAAATATAATAGGGTTCCCATGAAAATAGTTAATAATTTGAGAAATTCCATTGAATCGGGCTTGTATTTCGCGAAGGATTTTAAAAAGATATTTTTAGAAAATATAACTACCATTAAATAAATGTATGATTATTGTTATTAAACATATATAATATAGTCACAAAAAATTATGATTAGTAAAAAAATAATACATAAGAAGGTCATTGAGGTAATTAGAGAATAATATTTTCCTAAATGAAAATGGATGTTTGGGTGGAAAACCCTTACCTTGAGTCTGAATGTGTTCTTCTCTTGAACATATGGTCATATAAGATGAAATTTGAATTATTAATAATTTATTTATGAACCTATTAGACATGATTTTATTTTATCATAATTAATTTTAGTTCATTTATTTCCTTATTGAGGAATTATTAAATTGAATTACGTCGTCATGTAGTGCCCGTTCTCTTGATTTCCATAATCGGTTCATTTTTTCTTATGTAATGGAGTTTATGCGGAATGGATGTAAATCTCAAGAATTGTAATTAAATATTATTTATGAATATCCATATGAGTTAATGGTAATTTATATCATTTAGTTACTTTGAAATAGGATGATTCATTTGATGTAATATTAATGACAATCACTTGGATTATTTTAGGGGTTTTTTGATTATTATGAACTAGTTTGGTAATTTGATTTAATAATATGTATGTATAATGGCTCCTGAATATTAATTAGGTTATAAAAGTTATATTATAGTCTTTTTAAACCATAAAAATTCTTTCATGACCCATCATGATGGATTAATTGATGAACAAAACTTCGTCATCCATAATGCTTATAAATTGGAACCTCATGGACGTTGATTCCATTTATTAGTGAAATGGATAAAGTAAGAATATTAATTTTCATTCTTACATTTTCAGGATATAATTCCATTATATTGATTATAATGGATTTATAATTGTAAATTGGGAAGAGGAGGTATCACGAGGATAACAAAAAAAGATAACATTAAATGAATCTTAATGAAAGAAGAGGGTGCTTTACCTTTTGGAATAATCTCCATGAGAACCTCATTACGGGGAGAGGTTTTGTTATTTAGGAAAGACCAAGAGCTTCATGGATGTGGGGGTGAATATTTAAGGGTATTTTTGTAGAAAATTGTGGAGCGTCAAGGATTAGAGGAGTTAATATAAGAGGGAGTGATGGAGGGTTTTATAGTGGATGAGAGGACTGAACATTGAATATTTAATTAATTATTTTATAAATTCTCTCAATAAAACCAATTGTGTTGGTTCATGTGATCATAATAGTAATAAGTGCATGTGAGTTCAAACCTAGTGGTATTAAATCACTTATGTTATCATAAATAGTGCATTTAACTGATAATTTGTATATATGGTATTTTTCTGTATTTCACTATTCATAAAAAATTCAATAATTTTAGTGAAATACCAAAAAATTAAACCAAACCCTTTGTTGACATGTAGAATTCAGTAATAAACACATTTTTCGAAAAAAATCTAAATAGTATTTGTTTTTTAAATTAAAATCATAGTTAATTAGAAAAATAACCATTATTAAGCTATAATTATTTTTATATCAGATTTAAAATTTTATTAAGATATCATTATATTATTACATTATGAAAATAAAATAATATTATTATTTACTATTCATAAGCTCCGTATTACTATTCATATTACTATTCATAATGATATGTTTCTATTCACAAAAATCATGTTTGTTCTATCAAACACCAAATGACTTAATAATCACAACTCTAGATGACCATTTTTTGGAAATTCAAAACATAGTAGATTAAAATGTTGTTTTTAACAGATATATTATAATATGTGTTGTTTTGTAGGTATACAGTGTTTCATTAATTTAATATTAATTTTCAAAATGATATGGCGGTATAATGTTGGGGTGTATGATGATTGATGAGATATGTTATGGTCAACATTGGGCTCTTAATGTGGTTTATCATTAGAACCTATGATTTTAGTTAGAACAGATTCTAGTTGTTCATCCCTTAGTCGAATATGAGGAGACATGCACACATTTTGTTGCATGATATATACATAGTTTAAGATGGTTTTTATATGTGGAGTGGTGTTTTCAATGTACACTATTGTGTTTAGGTTCTAACCAATTGTGACCCTTCATGGGCATGTGGTTCCCCTGGGTTCATGGTTATAGATTTCATAAGAACCCTCTAGAGAGTACAGTTTCCCCTTTTTGCATGGAAATTTAAATTTTTGGATGAAAGGCCTACATTTTGTTAGATTTTAATAAAAAATATTTTTCCATGTAAGTCCTTGGAATAGTCCAAAAATATTTCTGAAGCCAGGTGCTGAGTCATCATAGGATTTTGATGTATAGAGAGCCTCAGTACTGTGATATTCAAATATTAAATAGTTTATAATGTCTGCATGTAGTTTTTTCTTGGAAATGTGGAATAACTCTTGAGAAAATATTCATATCAGAAATATATGATCATGTAAGAGTTAAAAACATGTGTTTCACCCTTTGAATTATGTAATTTTTTTCATCATTGTTCTACTATTTAGAGGTGACCATTTTGGGTGGTTAATTTGAATATTTTTAATTTAATAATTTTATATTAATAAAACTCGACCCCCCCCCCAATTTGGATTACATTATATTTATGGGGAGGGGAGGTTATCTTTCATGACAACCAATGGAACTTAGAAGAACTTGGGAAAGGTGGTTCCACCGGACCTTGATTTTGAAGACAATTGTCACTAGATTGAGATGTAACAACTTACAGGATCATGTTAGACTAGATGAAATGGAATTTAACCACGAGGTAGAAATATATATTAGATCTATATACTATAACCCATTTATGTGTTTTTTACTGTTTTAGATTCCAATTAAGACTTTTATATATCTATTAGGGTGAGATTTAAGGGTTTCATGTGGAAATTTGTGGTTTTGAGAGGCTCATAGAGGTTTACTATTTTGAAATCCCAAACATATGACATGTTGTGTCAAAGTACACACTATATGTTCTTCCCATTTTAGGATGATGATATTTTGGTGGATACACAACTTGTATTAAGGGTACATTACATGTAATGATCCCAGGACATGTGTCCATTTATATTGGTAGACATTCCATACAAGGGGATATGGCCATGTGAAAGCACACCACTATATCCCTACTATACATGGGCAATAGGAAATGACTAGGTGCATCATTGTAGACTGTGGCTCAGTATAATGGGATCCTACACAAGAGAATGACCATGGAAACGTGCTTGGGACATGGAAAGGGGAACATTCTATATACCTAGTGTTCACACAATGTATATTTACATGAAAAGTAGGTATGTGTGGTTGAGAAAATGACCAGTTGATCGAATTAGGTCACACAACATGTTATATGGGGAAAATAACATGTATAATCCCTATACATGTTGCGTAATGAGAGAGGACAGGTCCATGGTAATTTTTTTGGTGAAATATAATGGCATAAGATATATTCTACCCTCAGAGTTTTCTACCCTGCACATCATAATCTTCAGGAATAATATTGAGCCTATGCATATCCCATCATGAGTAGTTCTCCATTTAGTAAGTGATAGTGGCCATGATTTTTTTGTGTTATATGTTATATAATGTGATTATTGTGGGGTAATTATTAATGATTCATAAAGTTAGTATCATTTGAAGTGTTCCCTTGATCTATCCTTGTGAGGGTATCAGGTGGTATTATGTCCTCTACATTGGATTGTGATCCCTATATCAGGATGGGTGCTAACAGAGTTCATGTGTCCCTTTGAGATACCAATGTGGGGATCTCTATTTTCTGTTCATCCAAATGTCGGGTTTGTGGTGTCAACATGAGCCAGTTCCATGGGGTATGATCACCTACATAAAGGGTTGATTCAGAGGGGTTTGTTGTATCTTCATGCGTATAATCCTCTACCAAGAGGATATATCTAGATTATTTTTTTCAATATCTCCTAGTAGTTCTGAATTAGATCCCCTATATGTGTATTATGATTAAGATTCTCAGTAAGGTTCTTGGTGTCCCCTAGTAGTCTTGGGTTTAATCCCATATCTGAGCATCATGATATCAGGAGTTCCAAAATAGATGTGTGGTTCACCAAAGTGGTCCTAGGTGTGATCACCTATCTATGAGTTGATATCATATTAGTTTTAGTAGGTTTCTTAGAGTCCACAATATGGGATGGGTGGGTTACCCTATCACAATATCTTGGTCCATTAGATTCCATCTTCAATTTCATTAAAGAAGGACCTGAGAATCTTGTTTTCTTGGATGTACACCATCAGAGATGGATAGAAGGTGCCACAAGATTATAGATACCTAATGAGTGAGATATCTCAGATGAATTCCGTATGTGATGCAATATCTATACACAATGAATAATATATCATATATGGGTATCATTTGGAATGGTATGGCTGATGGAGTGAGTTCTCCTACATGGTAGATACCATTGTGAGTCGAGTTGAATCATGGGTCTAGTTGTATGGTTGAGACCATGAGACATGGATTTTGATATGAATATATCTAGGTTATTATGGGATTCTTCACAGTGATTTCTGGTTGACATACCATGTGAAGATGAGTATAATATTCATATATACCTTAGGAACAGTTGAGTAGGAGTTTCTTGTACATTCTTTCATGATTTTTCTCCTCTATATGGTGGTCAAGGAGACTATTTCCCTTCACTTTTCCTTTTATTTACTATTTTTTGGGGAACCTAATGCTTTGAAACACCCAGAATTCCAAATGTATGAATTTTTTTTTTGATAATTTGTATGACACACAACAAAAAGTGAATAATAGAATAAAATATCCATAATTTTTTTGATATATTTACAATTTTATGTAAAATAAATCATTTATATATCTTTAGATTCACATGATACTAAGTTATATTTCATCACACATACAATGAATTTCTTCGATATCTTCTATTACAGAGACGATCAGGTTTTATCGAAGAACAATATTTTATTAAAATATTGTTATTTAATATAATATGATATAACCAAGACATTAACTTTGTTGTTATAAATAGGCTTAAATAGATTTTTATAAATATTTTTTATACTAATTTAATATTAATTAATTAGTTGATTTTTTATTATAAATAAAATAAAAAACTAATTTAATAAAAAGAATTAATTTTTAATCACAAATGGTGTATTATCATAATAATTTAAATTATTTACTGTTGTTAAATTTTTATAATATAATTTATATACTTTATATTCAATAAATTATGTTTTAAATTTATCTAATATTTTTCATAGGCTCAAGGTTAGAACATACCCAATATTACACATTAAATAATATATATTTTAAACGCTGTATTACAGCCTTATAATGAAGAACCTATTATAAATAAATTTTTGAAACATATATATATTATTTTGAAAAAATAAACATCTTCCACGAAAATTTAATATAAAAATGTAATTTGTTTTGGGATTTTTTGTATTTTTATAATATTTTTCTTGTTTTGATGCATATTGATAAAATTTTTCTTTTCAATAAAACCAATTTTATTGTCTACATAATTTATATTTTAAATTATATTTTTAACTTTTTTAAATTATAATTAGAAAAATTTATATAAGTTATCTTATTTATTTCATTGTAATCAATTTTACATTGAATAAGAATCTAAAAACACATTAATACATTGAACAATTTCACTTTAAAAACCAGATTTCACGCCCTGTTTGTGGTATTAATGATTAATTAATTATAGAAAATTTTGATTTGTCAAATTAAAAAAATGGATTCCATATTTTGATTTAAAATATAAAAATTTAGTTATTGGGAACCTTTTTTGACAAAATAATAATTTTAATCTTTGTTTACTTTTTAATTCCATGGTTATGGGTAAATTTGGTAACTAAAGGTAAAAATATTACTACAAAATCACCCTAACACATATCCTAATTACATTGAACAAGTGATTGTCTATGAAAACCATAATTTAACCAATTTTATAACCACTTGGAACCACATGGATGATTTTACGGTTGTTATAGTATTTTCTTTGATGAAAAGTCAATTTTGTCATAATCTTGATATTAACAAGTTAAATATTTTTAATATAGGTTATTATATGTGATCTATTCAAATATAAAATGTAATTAAATGTATTAAATTTTTATCTTCATCATGATAATTTCCTTTTAATATTTAGGGAATAAATTATTAAATTAATGGCTTTCACAATGATAATGAAGTAAGTGTTTAATTAATGGATACAGCAAATAAATGTTATTAAAAATCATAAAATAAATACAATTTTTTATGATTATCGATATAAACTAATTTTTAAGATTAAATATAAATATTAGGGATGTAGTAAATGTTTTCATAAATTTTATCTTGATTTTTTATTAAAAATAAATGAAATTAATAGTGTCCAAATTAACATAAATGATATTAAAATAAATATTTTTTTAAATGATATAAAATTAAAACAAATATAAAATTATGAAAAGTTATTTGTAGAAGTTTTAAAATTTCATAAAAAACTCATTTATGTTTCTTTTTCCTTCTTATAGTAACTATATTAGTCCTTAAAGAGTAACAATTCAACTTGTCACAATAAGAGTTAGAAGATAAAATTATGGGTTATATTCAAAAGGTAAGGGTAAAAATATGATCTAAACTTATTAAAATATGATTTATTGATATTATATTGACCAACCATAATCTTATATTCAATTTAACTCACTTTTAATCCATATTATAATTGAAAATTAATTTATATAAATTAAGTATGTTCAGAGTTTACAAAATTGATCTCACCTCAATTATAAAATGGAACATCCTCCCTAAAATCCTCAAACCAAATTGAGCCTACTAGATCAACCAAAATTATCTCATTTAACATGATTAAATCCATATCTTCCTCATAGAATAATAAAATTGGGTAGGATTTCATCCATTGAAGTCATTTGGAATATACTAAATTGAGTTACTCAAAAATGTGGCAACATTCTTCAATGTGAACTTATATTTTATTTGATTCTCCACATCTTCATTTTTTTTATTCCATTCTTATTTATAAAAATACTATACAAAATATACATACGTGTCATTATGATAAATTTTTTAGCTACACCTACGTATATCCATCAAATTTTTACTGAATACACACTTTATGTACGGTGAACTACCAACTCACAAAATGATTTTATTCATCTTTCCTTTATCACCACTCATGGTCGGGAATTATGATTGACACATTCATATCATATGATATATATATATATATATATAATGTTATTCATACTTCTTGGAATTTTAATATATAACATTCCTTCAATATGATCATTTTGTGTAAATACGATAACATCAATTCTCATGTGTGGAATTCTACCTCTGGAAGGTGATGTGTTTTTTCACACTATAAGTGGAACATATAAAATATGGCATTAATAATACATATGTGATATATATGAAATTGACATAATTCTTTAATTTTAATTTACAAATAAATATATATATATATATATGTAATTTACATTAAATTATTTGAAAACAGTAATGAAAGGGAAGTATCATTTTGGGGTGGATCAACATTCCCCTTGCTTTCTCCTCCCTCTCGGTAAGTCCACTCATTGAATTGAGGTTTCTTCATAAAAACATCAATTTTAATGGATTTGTCTTTACCCAATATCCTATATTATTGTGTATCTTCTAGGTCTCATTTCTTGAGTTATTTCTTCAAAATAACCTTCACAAATGGTATTCTCTTCACATGAGAGGAGGGGGTTTGATTTTCTCTAGGTATATGCGATGGTGATCAGAAATTAAGTTCCACCATTCAAATATAGGTTGGTTATAGAGAAATAGAATATCTAAATTTTTTGGATAGATTCTTTAGAATCATATATCTTATCTGCTTCTCATTCTTCTTCTCTTTTTGATTTTAGCCACCACATTTCAGTTCCTTTTGGGGTTTATCCCCAATTATGCTTTTCATCCATTGTTATCATCATTGTTACTTCTTTGGAAATTAGTGAATGGTTTTGGGTTTGATGATTTTTTTTTTCAACTCATCTGTTGGAGATATAAAGTTTGTTACAGGGATGTTTTTGTCAATTGACTAAGGTGATTGGATCATCTAATGGCTCAATAGTTTTGTAGGGTTCATGATTATCCTAATTGAATGAGAATTTCATTTTTCAATGGTGTTGGTGGATTCCAATGGTCATACAATTTTTCAGAAATAAATATTATTTATTGAGTTGGTGAGGATGTGACTGGTGTTTCAGGGTAGAATGCTTCATGAGGATCTATCTGAGGTTCTGTTGGTCGATGTATGTGGTGGATGTGACTCATTTTTTGTAAGTTGAGTAAATGATGCTAGGGTTTTTGGTGTTGGTGGTGGCCATCAGTGATGTAGATTCTACCGATGATAGTGATGATAATATGTTATTATAGTGATAGTTTTGAGTTTATATGATTTCCTAAGTAATGAGGTCGGTTCGTTGAAGTGACTTTAGGGTTTCTTGGGTGGCCTCTTAACTAGGATTCACTATTTAGAGTTTCAAATTTCAAATTTGGAATTTTAAATTGGATTATTTCACGGATTACTATTGTTTTGAATTTGGATATTAGTTCCTATATGGTTCATATCCATCCTTAAAGTATTTTATTTAGGGAAGGTGATAAATAATTGGTTGGTAGTATGTAGCATTCAAGTGAACCGATGGGATAAAGTCACCATGAAAGGTGAATTTCATTTCATATCATCAAATATTATGGATTATTCAAAATATATATATAATGAATATATATGATATTTAAATCATGGTATAAATTATATGGATGATGAAATCATGATCAAATTAATTGGAAGAATAGGTAATAAATCAAAACATAACAGAAAAACTAGGTATATTACACACAAAAATGGTCAAATAATGAATTATTACTAAAAAACTCTATTAAGATATTATATGAAGATAATATATGATATAATAAGAATGATTAATTTTCTCGTATAAGTTAATAATAATCGTAAATCCATTATACCCAAGAATTATGTACATTTCTCCAAAATGTTACAGAATGTAAGGGATTTTTGTCTCACTTTTATTTCAATGGGTCATATGCCATTAAAACAGCTTATTTATTCTACCTGATGGATATAATTCAATAGAATATCTTTAATTTGTCTATTCCAAATGATTATGGTAGTTTAAAATCAATATATTGTTATTTATTTCATGATAAATATGATTCTGTTATTAATAATGTTGTAAGGCATTATTTCACAATCCCATTGTTATTCGGGATTGTTTTTGTTTAAGTCTCCACTGGGGAATATTTATCTTCCATTTTAGTGTTTTATAAAATTGTCCTCAATTTTTATTATTCCCTTAATGTGTTATTAATGTAATTTTTACCGCCTTTTTTACTTTTTTACATAATTATTCAAGTTGAATCATCATGTCATTTCCTGCAACACTGTACAATTAATACAAAATTTCAAAAAAAAATATTTTTTAAATTATAAGGCATGAGAAGAATATACGAACATTATGAAACCATATGGTTTTGAATCATTCATTATAAATTTAAAATGATATTTTCAAGGATAATATTTTCTTTTATATATTTTCATCCTTTTAAATAAGTAATTACATCGTAGTTTTGGATTTCATGTTAACAAACATTTTATTGATAATTTGTTCATTATTATGAACCAAGTCACATTAATGTTGTTCTATATACTACCCCATGTCATTTAATATTGTAAATATCATTTTATTGATAATTTGATTATTATTATGTACAAATTCATGATATTTTATGTTTAACATCAAATTAAATCTCCCAAGGGGGTTAACATGAAAATTGTCTCCTGATAAAAGACATCTTTACATTCTCACATTATGTAGTGATTAATAACTTCCTTTTGAAACAATCACTTTATTATAATCATTTTCCTTGATATATTTCCTTAATATTTACATTCCTGAGTGATATATGTTATTATTTCATAAACATTGTAAAATTTTTACATATGGTGTTTACATTTACATTTATTTTATTATATTAGGAAATATTGAAAAATTAATATTCTTTATTCAATACAGTTATTTGTTAAGGTATATTGTACATTAATCCAATCAATTAATTGATATATGGAATTTTTTGGACTAGTAATGATGGGTAGGGATATGAATTTATAAACCCCATCAATGCACTTACTGGTTCTCATGATAAAAATAATTTGAGCATATTAAATAGGTTTCTAAATATAATTTTAAAAAATCATTTGAATGATCTCAACCATATAGGTTATCTGGTACATCATACATGACATAGAATCCTTATATATTTTCATCATTTCTGTTATTATTATCCATGAGATATTTTCATGGACATTATCTTTGGATTCATTCCATTCTCATATAATTGATTAAATGGAACATGTTATCAATTATTGACATTTACATAATAGGTATTCCTTATCTAGTTATTTAAATGGAATTTATTTCTAATTATTTACCTTTATATATTGTTGAGACACTTCAAAATAAGTTAATTTATTTCATGGAAGGTTTTTTATGTTCTTTTCTTTCTATATTGACTATTTTGAACAATTCATTATTTTATCTGCCATACATGACCATTGATACAAATTTTAGCTCAACCTAATTATGTTTCCTTTCCCCGTGAATCCATGAACTATACTAGGAAAAATTTTCAAGGATATGCTTAGTGGGAATATTTTTCTCCTACAAAGAAGACCAAATTATCGTGTAATTTGTTTATTTAGTGTAATACAAAACTCAAGTGTATATTTGGTTTACCTAGAACACTAAATTTATTGGACATATATACATCATTTCCTTATTATCAAGCCAATGAAATAGTAGTAGACATCGACTCTAAGAATATACCGGTCAGGTCGATATAGTAGTAATAATGACAATTAAATGGTATATACCCATATGTGTTGTGTCTTATGTAGATGACTAGATAATCTATGATTTTTATTTAGGACTCCGATAATAAAAAGAATAGAGAACAAGAAAGACCAATGTGGGTATTAGTGGTTTCAATTTATAGTATTCCCCTCCTTCAAAGAAGGATAGACACTTCTATAGTTTTTAGTTGGATTATTTTTTTCCATCTCATAATTTTTTATATTTTATTGTGATGTGATAATTATATATATACATGTTAATGAATTTCTAGTATTTTTTGAATTATTTTCTCTACACTATTGTATGAATATGGATGTCTGTGTGTCAATACATGTACCAAAAGCTATGGGATCCCATGTGTTTTTTGACTCCTCGTTGATAGAAACTGGACCTTAGTGGATTGAAGGTGTTATTAGGGTTTTAAAAATCCATCCTTCTATAGGCCAGGAGAGCATTGGTGGGTAAAGACGTTACACTCACACTATGATTCTGATTCGTAGTGAAAGGTTACAATCAGGAGAATTCATGTTAGTGTAAAATGTCATGGGAAACACAATGAATAACCTCATTATAAACCAAATAAAATATGATATGAGATGTGAAATTTTTATTTTATTCTCACCCATAACTCTCAATATTTGAATGATAATATAAACCATTAGAGTATTTCTAATATAAAAATAAAGGAACAACTCACTCTTAAGTCTTAGATCTACCAATGTCAACCTTCCTTTAGTGGGTTTTATAGTATAGTAATTTATGTGAAATATATGAGAACCATTTAAATGATAATTTACATTATCTAGTGTTTGGAACATGAAGAGGTTATCCTAAGAGCATAACATTTGTAATGGGATAATGATTTATGGTGTACTATTACAAAAAATATTATGCAAGTGGAGGAAAGTGACTCTCTAAAATGAGAAGAGTTTAAGAATATATTTTTCAATAATTATGTTCTAATAAATCTTCCCATAAAAAAGGAGTGGAATTTTTTTGATGTCATAAGAAGGATATCAAAAACATTAGTCAATATATAGGAAATGTCCTCAAACATTAATGGTATTAATCTAGTTCTACCATCATCCTTAAATGAAAATTTTTACAGTTAATATCTGGATTGAGGCCAATTCTGAAAAAAAGATTTTTCTATAAGAGACATAACTATTTATGATGATATCTTCCTTTGTTCATTAATGTTGTAATTTAAAAATAGAAACTGTTAATGTTCGTTGATGTTTTTGGGACCAATAGGGAATGGTTTAATTTTGTAGATATTATAATAATCAATCATATATAGGAAAGAAAATTACTTTTTATCATGTCATAATAATGGAAGGAACTATAGTGTCAATTTTCATATAGGGAATAGTAAATGTTTCAACTGTGGAAAATATGGCCTTCATTCAAATGAATGGTGAAGTCATTTGAAAGACCAATCAATGATTGTAATGGTGAAAAAAATCCACTGAATGTTCCCCCCCTGTATTAAAATTATATAATTGAAAATGTGTAGACATTAATCAAATCAGTTGATGAATCAATGTGCTAATGATTATAATATTTTTTTTTAAACTCTTCATCCATATGATAGAGAAAAATCACATGCGATCAAAATATTGTAGAGGGACATCAGAATAAAGTAGTGAAAGTTAGACTTATTACATACACTAGAATTATAGACTACTTCATTACTTCTAGATATTCCAAATATTTTATATATAAAGAATTTTATAATTTCACCGCATCACCACCTAAATTACTAGATGTTTATTTTATTGTAAAAAACTATTAATGGTTATATGATTTCATATCAGGTCTATAACTCTTCTAGGTTAGAGGATTATGGGAATATACTTCTTAAAAATAATGTGATCATCCCTCAAGTTGATATTTATATGATTTCAATCTTGTATTGGATCTCTTTATATAGATCCCATATTAATTACTGAGTAAGGGAATCAATGTTTGTTATTCCAAATAAACATATGACTATCTTCCAGTTTGATAATGAATATTAAATATTTGTGAGGGTTATTTCTGTAGTATGGGTGATACATCCAATTAATGATGGATATTTATCTCAAATGGTATCTGAAAACTACAAAATTGAATATAGAACTATTATTTAAGATTATACTGATGCATTTCTTAAATAATTTACTATTCTTCTTCAAATTATGATACTAATATTTGTAAAAAACACATACCTATTACAACACATATTCAAATGATTCCTTATATAATTTAACTGATTGAGTTGTATGGTTTTAAGAAAATACACATTGAGATTATTGAAAAGCCATTTTATACCCTAGGGAATCAATAGTGGGTGGACCTATCTTTTTTTAAGAATAAATATTGTTCAATTTAGCTTTTAATTTAGTATAGATAAAATAAAATTATCACTGTCACAAAAAATTATTCTATACCCCATACTGATGACTTTTATGATCAACTTCACAGAGATAAATTATTTTCCATGATTCACAATCATTATTGTTATCATCAATTGAATGTACAGAAGGGAGATATAAATAATATATCCTTCTATACAGGGTATGATATTTTTTAATTTATTGGGATGACATTTGGAATTACCAATGCTCCTATTATATTCATTTATCTAATAAATATAGTCATTAGTGATTACCTTGTTTTTTTATTTACCCTTTATAAATCATATTCTTATAAATTTAAACATAAATTAAGATAATTAATATCATTTTAGTATTATTGTAAATACCACAATGATGTTTAATTTGTATGTTATATTCATGAAAGTTTAATTTTTTCTAAAAAATGTAACATTATTGGGTCATATAATCTCATGTGATGTTATATGGATGGATCCTTCAATGATGGATGTTTTTATAAAACAAATTGAAATTGCCTAAATAACTATGCTCCATAGTTTTCTTTATTTTGTCAGATACTATTAACACTTTCTAAGATATTACCCATGAAATTATAATCCAATAACCGTGCTGATAAATAAAATACATAATTTACATTAGATATATAAATGCGAAGAAAATTTCAAGGATTTTAAAATAAAGTTAGTTAATTTACATAAACATACAGTATATTTTAGTGGAGATGGGGTTTTCATATTTTATGAAACATAAAATAAAGTATTGGGATGTTTTTCCCTAAATAATTATATTTTGATCACTTATTCCACAAGGTAATTTAAAATTTATTTGAAAAATCACCCAACAAATTATTTGGAGTATACAGCAGTAATTTCTTAACTGTGAATATAATTTCATTATATTTATAGTGAATGGTGTGATATATATAGCAATAATATAATTGTAATGTATAAATTCATATATAATTTGTTAAATATGAACTATAGTAGATGGTTAGTATTGATTAATTATCATGACTATTAAATACACTACCACCTCGGGAAGGTGAAAAAGGTGGATGATTCTATAATTCAATAGTACTGTGATATTGTTTTTTGGTAATTTGCATTGAAAAAGGCATAATATTTATTAATTCTTAAAATATGGTTCTTGAAATCATAAGGAAATGGGAAAATCATATATTTCTTAGATGAATTTTCAACCGTTAATACATGTTTGGATTAATGATGTGCAGAAGGAGGATGAAAAACTATAGAAGAAGGTGAATTTTTTTACTAAGGTCAACAATGAATGTAATAAAATAACAATGTTCAAGAACCATGAATATTTCACATAAATACCATATACGAATAAGGTGGTCTTGGATGATACTCATAGTTCATCATTCACAATTCACATTATAAGTACACATATGTATAATGATCCTTAAGAGTATTTCTGGTGGAATAAACAAAAATGGGCTATTATAGAGTATTTCACTAATTGTATGCTATTTCAAGAAGACAAAGAGTATAGATATAATTTTAATGGGTTGATACAACCATCACATATATAATAATTGAAATGGGAAAAAATTGCATAGATCTCATCATCATACTCTCCAAGACATATATATTAAATATTTATCTTTGGATTGTAGTTGATCACCTTTCCAAATGAACACTCACCTATTAAAAAATTGTATAATTAAATCCTGATCCTATTTCTAGGATATAAATTATGTAAGTGTTATTATTTTAGGGGGTACTTATTTTTATTATATCTGATTGGTATTGGATGACTTCCTCAACGTTCTCGAGATGTTTTTTTAAAGACTATGAATATATATTTGAGGTTTAATACATTATATCATAGTTTGATAGATTTTCAGTATGGGAGGACCATTAAAACCCTAATTTATATGTTGAGATATTAATCAATTGAACATAAGGGTGGTTCGGATAAACACCTTTTTAAGGACTTATTTTTCAACAACAACACCTTTTTCATTATCATTATGATGGATTATTAGGAATAACTCGATGAATGATGTGAAAAAATCAAATGTGATGTGATGATATTTGAGAATTAAATCTATTGGGTCCCGATCTAGCTAAATAAATACTGTATAATGATAGAGAAATTTATTATCAAATATGGACAGCTTAGAGTTGATATAAATGTTATGCAGAAAATCATCGATGAGACCTTATGATTGTAGTTGTTGAGAAGGTATTACAATGAATTTATATAAATAAGATATTAATTGGATTTGGAAATAAGTCAAAACTGATCCCATAATATATTTGTGCCTTCTAATTTTAGGATGGAATCATGAAAATTTCTTATCGATCGACACATCCACCAAATCTCTCTCAAGTTCATGATGTGACCCATGTATCTCTCTCACATAATAATATACATGATCCTTCAAATTCACTAAAATCATAGGTCGTACAACTGTATCACGATAAATATTATGTGGAATAATAGGTAGAGATTTTTTATTGAATATATAATGTTTTAATGATTTGTACAACTCATCAAGTAAAAATTTTACAAAAACCATTAATTTTATTCAGCTTTGTGGGAACCTGAGGATTTAATGAGGTATGATTATCCATTTTTCATTATATTTCTGTGAATATATTCCATTTTTTAAATTCTTATATGGGGGTAGAATGTAATAACATGATATTTTATCATATATTTATTTTTAAAAATATATGCTTTATTTTATTGTTTTTTAATGAAACACTAATATTAAATTTTCTATGAAATAAATATTAATAATTAATGTTAATGTTCACACTGATATTTTGTATTAGAGTGTATTAATATTACTAAATAAATTATTAAAATATATATTTTTAATATGTATAAAATGAAATCAATTATTTTTAATTTTTGAGAGATAAATATAAAAGTATCTAAAAGTGAAAAGTTATGTTTTTATGAAAAAATAATCTTTTGTAATGAATATGTTTTAATATTTATTTATTTAATCAATATTAAGGAATTAATTTAATGAAAATTCATTGTTAAATATTCAGTAAAATATTTTAATATTCATCTAATAGTTTTCGTGTCACATGGAATAAAGGTAAACTCAATTTTCATAAAATGTCACTAACTATAGTTCCCCATCTACTTCTGTATTTTTGGTGTTTGAGGCACCAATGGGAGGTTATAAAGAGTTTGGTAGGAAAATGGGGAAGGTAGGGGTGCTACTACAATTTACGTCCAGAATATGATAGGGATCCAAGAGTTATATCGTAAGACATGAATATGTGGTGTGGTCTCCCGGCTATGATGTAGAGAAGCATTGAGGAGGAATGTTAGGGCTACTACCATTTAGGTGTTATGTGCCATTGTTGTTAGATGTTGTGTAGGTCCTTCCCAATGTCATGGGATGCAGTGTGGAGTGAGGTGGGTGAACCATAACATCTTTTTAGGCTACATGTATATTTATTCTATTTAAGGTTTGGGGTGTAGACTAAACGAATGTCAATCCCCTTGTATTAATAGTAATTTTTTCATGGATCCAGTCGGGGATCACATTTTTATTGTTTGATAAAGTAATAAAACATGGTTTCCTCATCCTACTTAGTGGTATTGATAGTCCGTGATGTGGTATTAGGGGATGCACCATGGTCATTTAAAAATATTTCTTCCTATAATTATACCCAAGCCATCTAAACTTATATTTCACCCACTCAATTTTTTCAAACCCTAGGCACAGTAGAGTATTATTTTTATGTAATTTAATTAACCCTATATAGGGATCATGGCTTAGATTTTAGAGATCAAATCATGGTGATGTTATATTGGTTCTTCAAATTTATTAAAAAAAATTCTATCTGTTTGATCTCATTGTCTAACATTCCTCAATTCTATTTTATAGACGATGATATCCATCAATATATTAGTGTTTTCAATATAATTTTTTGGCATGATTAAGGAATTAAATACATGGGATATAGTAGTTTCCTTGTGGGAGAGTTGATCAGATATCCATGACATTGTTCTAATATAATTTTATGAACATTGATGATTTTTAAGCATATGATTCACTTACATTCATTTATTTTACATGCTATCATAATCTAACCTTGGTTTGGACATTTAGAGGGATGTGGAATTAACCTAATTGATATTAAAATGGAATATAGAATGAAATTATTTTATGGTTATATAGACCGCATGATAAATTTTTCCATCATGATAAGGTGTTGCCTCTTGATTTTATAGATAGAGTTAAATATATATATATATATATATATTACTTTATTATTATACTGTTATGATTTTTTTGGCATATTGGTATTGATATACGTGGTATAAAATTTAAAGCTGATAGTAAAGTTTTAGTACTATAAAGAATTCCATTCGATGTAATGTTAAAAGTTCAAGTGATTCATATAAATTTTTTGTAAAACAAATAGATGGATATTTTATTGTTTAAATTAATGTTAAATTCAATGTGTCAATGGAATTGGATAATGAACTAGGAGTTGGAAATATTTATTATGGTAATAATTATAAAATTCCTGAAAAATGAGAATGGTTCTTCTCTTAGTTTTTAGAAACATGAATTAATGCTCAGAGAATGTTTTGATATTTTGAATAACATGTTTTAGATGATTTATCTAGTTACCTAAATTTGGACCCTGTAACAATTGAATCAATTAATTAATGTTGGAATAAAAAATGGTTTTGTGATAAAGATAAATGTTTGGTCTTGTGGTTTCCCATTTATTTTAATTGTGATGTGTCATATGGTTGGGTTGTGAGATCTCATTTTCATGTGAATGATAGATTCAATGTTTCAAGGCCTTGTTTCCTTATTGACCTTGTTCTTTTTTTCCACCGTTTGTGCTATATAGATGTGATCCATACAATGGGATGAAATGTGAGTATGATATGGAAGATGAGATATGGGTGTGGAGGCATGAGGTTGTGGAAATAGTTGATGCATGTGATAGTGAGATTCCTAATGATATGTGTGAGGGTGATATGGATGGAACTAGAGATGATGGACAATGTTGATGTTGGGCTTACCCTTGATGTGTAGGAAGATAAATGGTTACATGTGATTGAATATATTGAATGTTCAAAAGGATGTGTTTCTTCTTCTTGAGCATTATTTTCTCTCACTATATTGGCAGCGGGATGTTCTTGGTTTTTCATAAAATTTGATTTTATATTAGGATTTTTTCTATATTTCAAGGAAGTATGGAAGTTTGAATGATTAATAAAATATTAACCCTTAGGGTTGATGCTTACTTGAATGAAAAATATATTAATCTTGTAAAACCATGTATTTAGTTGTAATACTAATAGTAGGAATTTACATCACTTGAGGATATTAATGTGTGGTAAAATAAATGTTAATTGATTGTTAATGAAATGAAATTGAAATAAATTTAATTAATTATTAATTAATTCCTTAACTTATTTATAAAATTAAAAAATAATGAAATTATTCAATGAAATTATTTATAAAATAATATGTTCTTATATGTTATATTATCCATAACAGTGTAAGATGGGTTTTCTAGTGACTAAATCTTTAGTTGAGCTTTGGAGTTGGTTATTCCCATAGTGTGGTTGTGAGATATATTATATCCTATACATTTTTTGATTTCATACGCAACCCCACCATGATTAAAAGTGAAATGGGCACCCGTTAGACGCTAGGAGGATATTTTCCCCAATATCCTGAAGGTGATGATAGATATATCAATATACCATATGTCTGCCTCTCTTGTATCTTTTTAGTTTTATGTGAATCTATGCATGGTATTTTCATTTCATATATGTGTGTGTAGAGGTACGTGATGGATATTGGTTATTTTTCACCGATGTATCTCTCGATAAAATGTCTAAATGGTTACTAATGGTATGCCGTATATGAACTGTGATATTTTAGGAATATTACGTGGTGTATGGGATATGATGTCATGAGGTATTGTTATAGTTTCATGATAAAAAAAATATGAGCTATGATATCTTCTAGAAACACCTTGGGTACCATACATATTATTGGTTGAGATGATATGGTGTATGAGATACATGTGGTGATTCTTAGCCTAGGTTTCATTCAGATAACTTCTTTTGGAGATAGATGTATCAATTCATACAAAATTTGATATGAGAAGAAATATAATATAGAAGTGGTAGTGGGGTACCCTTGTTTTTTACTATAATATATGACCCATGTATGTGATTTGTGATGAGATATAGCTATATAAAGGCTAGGAACATAGTATACTTATTTTTGTTATGAGTTAATTATAGTATAATTCATTATATCTTTATATGGTATACTTATATTTTTCATTAATGGATATTTGAAGTATCCTACTCTGTAAACAATTATGATCACCTAACATATATATAAATTGTTACTTAGGCTAGTCAGAGAAAGTTGTAGATTGGGTTGTATTTTACTAGCTTATGGGTTACTTGGAATTGATTGAGCTTCCTGTTTATTGTTGAGTTTAACTTTTTCATATATGAAGTTTCATTTTCTCTTTGTTTAGTTTTGTATGAAATAAAATTTATGTACATCATATTTCAATTACCTATCTAAGAATGATTTGATTAGTGAATTTATCTTATATCCCACTTAAACATGTTTCTATTAGATGTTATTGACTCCCATTTGTATGTATGATATACACTCAATAATTTCTAAGATACCAAGACAAATAAGAGGTTGGATTCACTGATTTAGTATCATCATTCTCTCATTGATGGAGTAGGATGGGAACCTCTTGGGGGAAGGGGTTGTGATACTTATTCATAAATAAATCATTTTGAAAAAATTACATAAACATTTCCTTTTTTATGCTTACTTTAAAATTAATTTAAAAAGCTTGTAGATATTGAATTATGTACAGAAATTTATATATTTTTAATAATTAAAATTAATATATTTAAATATGTATGAATCAAAATTTTTATACATAACAATTAAAAAATAAAAACGTGTTACCATGGTTAAGGATAAAACAGGGTTACCAGGGGTTAAAATTAATGTTATAGTATAAAATATGATTAAAAAATTGTTTTATATTTATTTTATAATTTATTTTCATCATTTTACTTTTATATTTGGAACTCTATAATTGTGAATATATTTGAATAATGTATTGGATTTTTTCATTCTAATCTTATGAAAAATTCCACGTGTGCCTTCTCCATCTGTTATAAAACATTACAAACATACCTCTATTACTCAAACTAAATAATAATTATATATCATCATATACCTAACAAAATCCATTAATAAAATCCCTACCCATGTCAAAGAGGTCCTAGTTTTATCATTATACAATTCTTTTAAGGAATTAGGTGTAATCCAAATTAGGTTTCTCATAAAAGATGCAGAACTCTTAACTATGTATTTAAAATTTTAATTCATTTTATACCTACTCTAAATCTATGGAATAATTTATAAAATAATTAATAAAACATATTTAATATAATGAATTTTTATTTGGATTATGTATCAACCATTTTCTTTTTTCTTTCCATAATATTAAAAATAAAAATATCACTTGTGAATAACTGTGGACTACTATATCCACGTAGTGCTATGATTCTAATACCATAAAAATAATTAAATATAAGTTATTATTATAGATTTAATGATTATATATGATATTGATTTAATAATTATTCTTTTTAATTATTATATATTATTCACCTTCTGACGTTTCACTTCATTGGGAAAGGATAACAATGCTCGTTCAAACGTGTGGACTACCACCTTCATGAAAAGTTGTGATTTGTTTTTCATCATTGCTTTATATGAATAATTATAAATTTGTATATGGTGAAAAAAATTTAATTTTATTTCAAAATTAATATTATGTTGATTATATTACTATGACCATTGTGGCGGTATTGAAATTATCTAATAGAAACATGCAAAGAAAATAAACTCATTTTGACTCAAACGATCGTTTTAATATTAAAAACATTAATAAAAAGTTGTTTAGAAATTATAAAGAAATGAGACATAGAATTTTATATATGAAAATGGTTCTATAATATATATATCTATAAATATTTATTTATTTTAAACGATATTATAATATTTATGATGAAATACTGTACTTGTGGTAAGGATTTATGTTACAATCTCATTTCTTTTCTGGATTGTATATGCTATATTTAGCATGAGGGAAATTTCGTGGATATTAACCTCTATTTTTCTTAAAATTTAATAATAATTTTTTTATTTACACTTTTTTATGTATAATTACCAGTTTTTTCTCTATGGCATCAAAAATGACTGAGAAAATGTTTCAAAGAAAATATGAACATAATTTTTTTGGTATAACGACTTTTCCATCATTTTACATACTCTTAAAATTTGCTTTATAAAATTTCTTATGTATTCCTGAATTTTTTTAAAAGATTATTTTCACATCCTATGACATTATATAAAATTTATTAAAAAAATAATATTTTTAATTTATTTTTAAAAAATATATTTTTGAATTTAGAAAAAATTGTTAAAGGAATTCTTTATTTTAATAGATAAAACATGAAAATATTTTCCCATCATAATGACCATTCTATTCAATGAAGATTAATTTACATTTTTCATTGTTTAATTTCATATAATTTTTTTAAATATTATAGTAAATTTTTTTGTTAGAATTTTACGAAAATAAATAAATATATTGCCATGTTTTAATAGAAATGATTGAAGTATACTTTTAAAGTAATTATTCATCTATGCCTACAAAATTTAATGATTTTTATGATTCACTAGGGATATGATATTATTATTCCATTTACATAAATTCTCTTGAGAGTTTATGATAATTATGATTTACTTATGACTGTATGAAATATGTTTATTTTGTATAGATTAATTAATATATGATGAAACTATTATAAAACCATTTTCATTTAAATGTGTTATTATATGATGATATACTGTAATATATATGAAACTTATTTATATTAAATGGTTTATAATATGATGTGATGGGATTTTTATGACAATATAGAACATTTATGTTTGATTTTCATTATGTTATAGGTGGGAAAAAATTATATATCCGTCAAATAAATTGGATAAATATTTACATATCATGTTATAATAATGGATGAAATGGGGAGTGAACCAAATTTAGTAGGGGACTCTATCCAATATAATTGTTTAGGAAGTGAACCATGACTATGTAAATGATGGATTGAGAGGTGAACACAATCCTCTATAACAGCCTTAGAAGTGATCCATAACTAGGGAGGTAATTTTCTATGCTTATTTGTATTCTAAAAACCTATGACTTATTCTTATGATATATTATCATGGACCATGATATTATAATTAAAAATTCCACACACCTATAAATTGTGTATTTTCATATGAAAAATCCACAAACAATGATTTATGATTAATTATCATTGACTAATTTGGTCTGACTATGGTATGTTATGATCTTGTTTTCATACCCTTATGCTTTTATTAATATCATTTGGTATCATTAATTTATATATATTTTTGACCCTTAAAAAACATCTCAGTACTTCTTTTCTTATGTTTACATTCCCTAGGATCTAAAGAGATGTTTTAAGTAGTGTATGCCATTTAATTTTAACATGTTAAAAGATATTCATTAGAGATGTTGAAGGAATTTCCAAAAAATAATACGATTATGTATATTCTCTGCAAAGACTCTAAAATGTTTTGGTTATTCGCAATATTTTATCTAAGATGTAAATAATATTCATAAAAATTGTTGTATTATACATGTGTGTAAAATTCATGGGTCTCCACAATGTAACTCCCCATGATATAAAATTATATATTTATTTTTAAAAAAAAATTTAGAGGTATCTTAGAATGAAAAAAATTTAAATAAAAAAACTATGATATACATTGTTCATTTTAAATCATTAAAATAATTGTAACATAGATATTTGGTAGGCTGGTATAAAAATAATAACCATATTAAAAATCAAAATGGAGAAATGACATCATAATGTGGGAGTGTTCTTTATCAAGATCATTTTTTCTCAGCGTGTAAGCGAGGTAACTTCACATTGTTTTTCCCTGGACAATGTCCATGATGAACTCAAGGAATTACTATATGCGGGAAATCATATTTGAGAGAATTTCACACTCCAGGAAGTTTCCTTGAGATCCATGATACTATAATCACTACACATTATTTCCACAAGATCTTACATTATTCTTAGGTCTATCATCAAGATGATAAGGGGATGTTTAAGTAGAAATTAATATGATATGAACATTTAATTATTATTTTAATAAATTATTTATAAATCATATTATTTTTTAAAATTCAAATATTTATTTAAAATGATAATTTTATTTCAGTATTAATAGTAATAAATTGATAAATAATATTAGGTATATAAATAAGAATAAGATAATTTTACACTTAAAAACATATTTATTATGTGAAATAATTTATTTAAATCTACTATTTGGAATTCAGAAAACCCATGTTTAACATTTTATAAAATAATTTATCTTATGAAAAATATTTTTAGTATTTTTATTTTAATTATTTTTTCAGGTGGATAAATTAGGTTTTGGATTTCTTTTCAAGTCACATAACACGCATTTATTTAATAAAAACCATATGATCTCATTAAAATAATTAAATTTAAAATTTCCCCCCCAAGAAATCATCTATACATAACAAAATATTTCTAAAATGTGGCTAACATGTACTTATGTTTAAAATTATTTTTATCACACAATTTTTTTTTTTGAAAAATGGACAATATATTTGGAATCCGTAGGATTAAATTTTATTAAAGTATCATATCATTTTTATGTATGAAAATAAGATTAAAATGATTGTAGTTAACAACTACGATAATATAAACACTATTATTTTAAATAAATAGTTTTATTAATTTTATTCTAATAAAATTGATTATTAAAGACTAAAATATGATTATAATATAATATTAACCCAAAATATTAATATATTATAACTTATTAAATTGGAATTCAACAATAAATTATATAAATTAGGGTAATGGTGAAAACAACATTTATATAAAAATAATTTATAATATATGTATATTAACGTAAAATTTAGATTAATATTAGTTTGAAATTGAAATTATTAAATAGATATTAAATTTTGGTTCATAAAATCTAAATTTGGTAAGAGTTTTTGACATTTATTTTTAATTATATACAGATAACTAGGATTAAAATAATTTACCATGTTAAAAACGAAAAATGGTAAATTCTAAAAACATTGTTGTGGAGGACTCGATATTTTTTAAATATTTTTTTACAAAATAATTTCAGCATATTTAAGGACCTTATATAATATAATATCAAATATTTTATATTTTTGGGGACTTTGACCCATGAATATTGACTTACAATTATCGAAATGTAACCCAAACATTAAAAATTACCATTCTCTCCACTTATAACAAGGGAATAATTCCACCATATAATCATAAACATGTTCCTTATATTTTCCTTATATAAGTCCAAAATTATTATTCTCCTAGAATCCGCATCCACATTTATTTGTCTCTTTTATCAATTATTTTTTTAAGACCTGCATTTTCATTGATATCTCCATGAGAAATCTCATGTTATCAATGTGAATATTTTTCACTCCATAGTATTTTTTTGTAAATAATTATCATAATTATTATTTATATATACCCTATTATAATAAAATATGTATTATTAATTTATTTAATTTTAATTATATTAGTTGATCAAACATAATTCCATCTATTATATCTACTAAAAACCAATACCAATCATGTGTACATGTGCACTACCGCCTTCACCAAGCCTTGTGATTTGTTTTTCATCACAACATATAATATATGCTTAATGAATGTATTTAATGAATGATTATGTTCAGTATCTAAAAAATTTTTTTTCTTAAATTATATATATCATATAGCTTCATTTTATACCTTTTGTTCATATGTGAAAATATTAATTGTGAATTTGTGTGGACAATCGCCTCAATGAACATTAAATTTAATTTGTTTTCACCACCCTTCATGGATGGTTCTAGGAATGGATTTAATAAATATATAAGATATTGATTACATATTTACTATTTAGTAAAATATATGTTATCATTCCCTAAAAACAATTTCTCACTTAATTAATCTTTAAAATAAGATACCTCTTGTATTGGTTTTAAAATTCATGTTACTGATTTTATAATATTTATTTTTTTAATGAATAAGGAATATTATAAAATTTTAATATAATTTAATAATAATTTACTTCATATTTTTTAAAAAAATTATATATATGTTATTTTAATTTAATATATTTATTAAATTATCATATTTCTATTGTTAAGCATGTTGAAACTAATTCTTTATAAATTTCCATTTTCACAAGCCATAACATTATCATTCACTAAATTTAAATTGGATATCATGGTACATTTAAAAAAAATTAATTTATTATCATGGATAATTTTAGAATGAATAAAATATAAAAAATTAAATTGACCCTAACATTACAAAACTATAAGGAACCAATCAATCATAGTTTCATACACCCGATGATGAAATAAACTTTAATAGAATAATATAAATTAAATAAAAGGTCATAAATGAATTTTATAATAGGATATATATATATATATATGAATAATTTAAATAAATATGCGATTACGATAACAGTTTTTTCTATATTGTAGGTTATAGATCATTTCATCAATATATTAATTATGGTAAGAGTTATTTGTATCAAAACTGAGTTCCATGAGAAATGTTTATGTTATATACAATTCAATCTGTTGTATGGTGTAATTTATTCCACTTTAATATTTTATATAATTATAGCAATATAATTTATGGTATTTAAGGATACAATGTAAATTATATCCTTCCATGGGATTTGAATCGAATTTTTTATAAAATTTATGTGTATTTGTCTCTTTTTTCAATTCCATATGATTTGTTTGATATTGAACACCATAATTCATTTTATAAGTTTTATTCATTTATATATATATATATACTTTAATTGTAATTAATATATTTCATTTTTTATATATTAATTTTTGTTATCCATCTCATGTTATTCTGACACTTATGTCACCTTTACTGTAAGAATTTTCTATCTCAAATTCTTTTCTCCATGACATGTTTTGCATTATACACAAAATATCTTTTATATATCATTTATACTAAAAATTTTATATATATATCATTAAAAATATTTATTCGTGGGATTTCACGTTTTATTTCAATTTTCCCTCTTTAATGGTCTTTTGATTGAAATGATACCTAATTCACAATGGATTTTAATAACTCAAATCCAATTTCATTAAGTTATAATGTCTCTTAATACATTTTAATTAATTGTTAGGTAAAACCCAATATTTTATATCATGGATTACCATCTAAATCCTCAAAAACTATTTTTTGTTGGGGGATTTTCCTCATCAAAATAACATTATTTTTATTGTATTTCATAATCATCCATTGTTCATAGGCATGGTTTTTATTCTAATTCCCATACACCATGGTAACCTTTTTTTATTCTTTGATTGAAGTATATTCAACTAGACAACCATAAATTGACTTATTTGGGTAAATTAATTACATAATCATATAACCACAAATTAAATTATCTCAAGTTTTAGGGATTCATATATAGAATGTTATTCCAGTTGTTTATTTGGAAATGTATTGACATTCTATATGATTATAACTCAATAAATATTTTAGTGGATTATTAAGGAAAATTTCTTAATTATTGTATCATTTTCCATATATTTCAAATTTAATATAAATTATAATTAATTAATTGAACTCTATGATGAATGAAAATAGATCCCCACTATGTTCCAGTTGGTTATATGAGAGATAATGTTTATGTATTTTGTGTATTCATACCTAATACAATAATGATGTCTTGATTGAAACCTCTATGAAAGGAATAATTTATTTTATGTTTCCTAAAAAATAATATAAATGTATATTCTTATTCAATTTTTTTATATTTTTTAAAATATTATGTATTTTATCACCATGAATTCATTTATTATTGTCCACATGTTTTTATGTTGTTGGGTTATTCATGAACATATTTTGAACTCATATGTTAAGTTATAATGAATTATTACACATTTATTTATTACTTCCATATTATTCCTTCCATAATATTATTTAATATATTTTTTTCCATTAGTTAGTGTTTAATATATCCATTTTTAAATTACAATTTTCATATATTTTAATGAAATTTATACAGATGGTCTATTTCAAAGATTAACATGCTTTGGGACTATTCATGTAGATATTGAATAATTAGATTTAAATAATTATTTATTAATATAATAAGAAATATTTTTTTAATATTGGAATGAAATGGCTTTTTAGTTAAATTTTGACATTCTTAATTTTTTGAACCTCAAAACCTAAAAGATCATGGAATTTTCTGTATAGAAACATTTACTATAAATCATGTAATTATGGGATAGTTACATCTAATATGTTATAGTGAACATTAAAATGTATATTTCTATGAGTATCTTCATAATTTTACATTATAAAATTTTAAATTTGATATTGGAATTATTTTATGTGGGTAAAATGTAACAGATCGAAATTTTAACATATTTTTCAATTTAATAAATTCGATGTGTTTGATAGTTTATAATGAAAAAAAATTGAAAAAATAAATGAGTAATGATTTTTTAAATAATACAAAGTAAATACAGTATTATGTAGTTACACTATATTGATATATAAATGCAATTATAAAATAAAAGGAAAATTCACTTAAGAAAATAGAATTGATTCTAAAGAGATTGGTTTGCTGTCGTATTTGGATTTATTCCTTTTAATTAATTTAAAAAATTTTAAGAATGATATTAATAAAATATAATGGTATAGTTTAACTAAAAATCTTAAGATAAGTTATGCACATCACTGAATTAGTTATGTAATGATACAGAGTAATAGTCTTATAATTATTAATTTAAATAAAATGTTTTCTTTGAAAAAATTGTTTTCATATTTATTTTTTTAATTTATGTTTACTGTCAAAAATTTAGAGTATTAATATTATGTAAATTTATCGTTTATAAATTTATAAAATTTAATTATAATTGATAAAATTATTATCAAAATATTATAAATTATAAATAATTTATTTTAGTTAAAATGAATTACTTTTCATGAAATCACAATTTTTTTGTGCGTAATATATTTTTCACATAATAAATATAATTTATCACTAATGATGAAATATTTTCATAATTTTTATGATATGTTAAATTAAAAAAGTATTAATAATTTAGTAGTTATTACTTGTAAATGAACAAATATAAATTCTTCATATTCATTGAAATTAACTTTCTTCTCTGAAAATTGCATTCACTTGTTTTTTGAATTGATATTAGAATTATTTACAATCATAATTAGAAATTTTTTATGATAAAATGGATTCCAAATTATGAATAAAAAATTACAAATTTTATTATATGTAAAATTTTATTTTTATTCGTAATGAATATTTACTGTGGTTTGTGTTACGTTTTCATAATATCAGTTAGTTTTGGATTAAAGAGGTTATAATAATTGATAAGGCTTCAAATATCTATAAAAAATAATTTTTAATGGTTGTATGAATGTTTTTAAAACCTCCCCCACCTTATATTATTAATTGATCTTATTACTAGACACATTCCAATGAAAATGACATTATATTATTTTAATGTTATTTGTATTTACAAAAGTGCCATTCACCTTACTTATAAAATAAAACCTCATATACTAAATTATTCACATATTTGGTGCACCCTATATGAAACATGATCTATCTAAATAACTTCCTAAACCTCCAATACATATCATAAATGGGTATTTATCCCCAAAATACCAATCTATAATGGATAAATCATAAAGAAAAAGGTGGATACATAAATAATAACTAATATTATAAATCAAGTTATTTCAAGTTTATTTCATCGGCCACCTTCTAAAAATCATCCAAAACATCGAAAAAATAATAGAATGAATATAAATATTTTTTTTTCTAATATATGGTTTTTTATGTAATTTTTTTATATACCTCCATTCTATCTAATAGAAAACGAAAACAATGTTCACTTGTGTTTATGTACTAGCACATCAATGATGAAATGCATTTCAGTTTCCATCACAAGAAAATATATAATGTAAAAATATTAATTTAATTAATATAATTTATATTTTTAAAATATATTTTAAATTTTAATATAATTTTTTATTTACTTTTCATTTATTTTATTCATTGAAAAAAACATAACCTATGTGAACGACTAGGCTACCATATCAACAAAGCTATGAATTATATTTTTCATTTTCCCTCACATATATTGTTATGAAATTTATTACTGTAAAAATTAATATATTTATGATAGTATATGAATTATATAACAACTACCAAGACATAAGGATAGAACCATCAAACTGAAACGTTCATTTAACATAGAATAATTAATACCTAAATATTAATTCTAATGAATAATTACAAACAATTAGTTAATTATAATGTAATTATATATATTAATATAATATCGAATAATTGTTTTCCATATTTATAATTAATATTAATTTAGATACAGGAGGTTAGATGACATAGAATAAAAGTTAGTAGTTGAGGAATGATTTTATTTTTAATCTAAATTTTTATCAGTACTTTTTATAATTCAATTGACAATGAGTGAATTGTATTATATTTAAATAATAGAAAACAAATTTATTATTATTCAATGATTATAACTATTCTATTAAAGTCTTCATTATATTCCCCCATCTTTGGTGCTCAAAAAATGAATGACTATTTTTAAGAAAAGTCAACCTCATTTCTCCTTTTTAGTATGGAATATTTTTCTTTCATATTTATATTCTTTAAATAGTTTCAAGAATGTTATTTTACAAATATAAATGATTATTTATGGCCATTTTAAAATATCAATGAATTTTTCACCATTTTATAAAATGAAATATTCTTAAAATTTTTTATATGAGTTTATTATGAAGTGCATTATAATTGTAGGGAAATAATGTTTTCTATCATTAAAGGCTTAAATGAATTTTAACACCATATTGATTATTATTTATTAATAATATGAAAGTACATGAGACCATGTTTTGCTTCAGATAAGATCTTATTACCGTTGTTCTCTGAATTTGTTTTTTGAAATTACATAAAAAATGATTTTCCCCTAGTTTTTTAATAAATATTTATAATGATTTTGTCAAATTATTTCTCATCTACGTTATTATAATTTGGTAATTATAATGATTATATTGTAATATTTTCTAATTATAACATCCATATTATTTCATTAGATTTTTTCTAATATTTAAATGTTGTTTTAATAAAACCTATTTGTTATGAATGGCGTAATTAAGTTACAATGATTTTTTATGATCGTGGAACCCACAAATGTATGGTTTTCACTATGTGATGGTTGGAACTGGAATTAGATTGACCTAAAATGCATTGGGAAAATCATGATATCTCATGAGAGATTATGAAATAAAATTTTAATCGAACCCAATTCACCATGGGTCCCTATCAATAATGTTGTTGGGAATGTGAAGTAAACCTAATTCCCTACAAGAATATTTAAAATATTTTACAATGGTATTCATATATATCATTAACTAAGGACATAATTTTATATGATTATGTGTATTCCAAAAAATAATTTTGTATACTTATGGTATACTCTCATGACTCATGATTTATTATTGATGATTCCACACTCATATGACTCATGCCCTTTGTAATGATAAACCATTATTTGATGACTCATGATTTATGGTCTGTGAATTGTTGTGAATATTTTCCAATGTAATGATTATGTTATCATATACATATTATTACCTTATTCTAATATATTACAGTAAATTTACACCTCCCATGTTTATCCTTACTGATCTTTTTAGCTCACCCTTTCTTATGTTTCCATTTCCCTGGGTTAGGAAGAATGTTCTTAAGTAAGTTATGTCTATGAAGGGTAATATATAAGAAGAAATTTGTTAGATATGTTGAATATTGATAAAAAATATGTTCATTATATATCCATTCCTTAAACATACTAATTTTTTATTGTTTTGGGGAGTGTATTATTGGATCTATAATGTATAATTGTTTAAAATTATTGTATATGAATATATGTTTTGATTGGTTCACATCATTATGCTTATCATATGAGAGGAAAAAAACAATATTGGAATGAAATAAATTATAATATGAATAACAACAAACCCACTCTACATGAATATAATTAAATTCAGGTTTTCATAAGAATTGTTTCAATGTATGAATGATTAAATGAAAATAATCGTTATAACTTCATGTAATCAGGGTTCATTAATATAATACACCCCTAAATATATCATTCAAATTATAATATTTATGTGATATAATAATTTTTGTTATAATAGCTAATAATTATATTCTTATTATTACATGAATTTACTCTATAAAATATATGTGATAATACTCACACCAATATGAACATATCATCTCAACCTATAATACTCTGATGATCTTTGACAGAAGACATTCTAATTTCAAAATTTGATTGGTCTTATCAATTCACTATTTTGGGAAAATACCCAAAAAAATGTAGGGTAAATAATGTTTATGATTATTATGATACCATGATACATTTTACGAAAAATATGCTTATTAATGGTAGATAATTTTGGAAACCAATTCAAAAAATACGATAATGTTTAAATCATGGATGCAAAAAAAAATGGTGTTTTTAAAGAAAAAACAAATTGTTTCATTTGGTAGTTAAAAGGAATTACTGGATAAATCAATACAATGATAACAACTTAGAGAATTTTGGTTAAGATACAAGGAGTAAAATTCATTGTGAAATCATATTGGTCACATGGTATTATTTGTTAGTGGTTTTCTTTAAATTGTATATTATATATCACATCAGAGTGATAAATTATTACCCTTTAATTATTGGTTATATAATATTTAATAGATATTATCTATTCACCACTGGATATTATGATAAAACACATAAATTAAAATTTTATGGTATAATAAAATTTGTGTTTTTTCGGAGGTCAAATTATTCTATAATACATAGTTGTCACATAATGAGGTATAGTGAGATGAAAAATTCATTTATCATTGAATGTTATGCTGAAATTATCACGACAAAATATGGTGAAACAAATTGATAAAGTGAAGAATATTTTCTCGTAATGATAAATTTAACATCACAACACATTTGGTTATAAATATTTGGAAATATCAACTTTATGGATTTGAGAGTTGAAATTTTTAATCAAGACAAGTTTTTATGAGGATATAGAAATTGAACATAAATACACTATAAAGTGTTACTTTACAATTAAATTTTTGGGATTAAATTTTTTTGGATAATCAAATATATTTAAAATAATGAGATATTGGAATTTTTAGTGATATTATTTCAATTATAGTGGGTAGTTTTGATTTCCAATGATAGGATGACATGCTGAATTTTATGGGGGACTAATTTGGTAGACAAAATCATATATATGTTAATTATAAGACATAAACATGGGAATTGAGAGAAAATTATGAAGGATAAGATCATTATAATAAATCTATAATTTGGTAAGAGGATATTTATTTATAAGGAACATTATTGATGATTCAAATTTAATGGAGGATAGAGAACCAAAAAGATCACCCATATTGATTGGTTCTGGGATATTTTATTATCCTCCTTATCAGAGACCTATATGAAATATTTTCTTATAATATTACATGTATCAGTGTGTGTATAAATATAAGGGAGTAGTGGTTCTTATCGAATCATTATAAAAAAATATAGAGTATAATGATTTTCTTACTACACTAACACACTATCAATTTATGATCCTTCAATTATCCCTTTTTGGAGAAGGATGAATGATATTTGTGTCATTTTATTTATATTAAATATTTAAATATTACTCTTCTGTTACTTATATTGACTCATTTATTTTATTATTAAACACATTTGAAAAACATATATTTAAACGTGATAAAGAGATATAAAACGTTATTCACCAATACATATGGTGTTTGAAAATTTTGGAATGAGATCCAAAGGGCTCATTTTGATGGATCAATTTAATGGAAGTTGTTTTCAATCTAAAAAAATAAAAAATAAAATGATTTCAAATTTTTAGGGGTGAATGTAACGATTGAAAAATTTATGAATAAAATTCATTTTCAATTTTTATTTAATTAAATGTAACATGATTGTTATGTAACTTCAACATTTATAATATAGCATTTCAATAATGGTCACATGACTATTATATGTATATGGTTTTAAAAAATCCTTTTGGAAAAAATGATGTCATGGATTTAACCAATATGATCATACCCTATGAAGCCCATTTATGCATGCTTACGAGGGAGATGTCATATTTGGGATTTACCCTTGTCCAATACCATGCTGAGACCAAGGAACATAAGCATGAGTGAAAGCATTTACATGAGATGTTCAAGCTCATCATGATCATGGACCAACCAATGTTTACTGAATGACCCTATGAAACCCCACCCCCTTTTTGCACCTTAATCATAGGGATTATTCTACTGTAATAAAGTTATACATATCATTAACCTACCATTAGGAATATGAATATTATTTTGTATTGTAAAATGAATATATTTTCATCGTATTAATGTTACTTTATAAATGATATTTTATGCCCAAAAAATATTTTTGGTCAACTAAAAATATATTTTGATAAATTAATGAATTTTTGAAATAGAAAATATTATAATGAAAGAATTATTAAATAGTTTTTATCATATATAAGTGATCATATTTTTCTATGACGTTAAAATTAAATTTTTTATGGTCTGAATTCTCTATTTTTCAAAACCAGCCAATTTTCAAAAAATCCTAGTTTTCATCTAAAAAATTCAAAATTAACATATTTAGAAAATTATATACATAAAATGAACATTATTTTTTAAATCATAATAATGAATATATCCAACGGTGAAATTTTCATAATTTTCTAAGACAGTCAAATTTTGGGGTAAAAATATAACACCATATAAATATATGGTGTGATAGACCAATAGGGATGTTATAATTATTATAAAAGGTAACCAAAGAAAAATGTATGTTCCAAATTTAAAATAATTTTATTTTTAGTTTATTCCATTTATTTTATACTGCCTTAGTGAATCAATGATGACCTATAAATATTTTAGGATTTTAAAATCATTTCTTTAATAGTGTGACTCCCCACCACATAAGCAAGGGAATTATTATGTTATATAATTCCCTTAGACATCTAAAATAATTTATACCACAACCGTTTCTAGAAATCATGTTCAAAAACCATTGTATGTTTTGTGGTTTTGAATATTTTATAATATAGTTTCCAAAACCAACATAATAAATAAATCACCCCCTTTCATATATAATGCCATCCAAGCACCCATTTATCATCACTAAAACCCAAAATAACTCATCCACACTCTATCCTATACACTCTAAAGTCCTCCTATGGAATCCCTATGTTCCCATCAATCCCCTCACAATATTTTGGGTTTACACATTCATGTAAAGTATTTTCTATCCCATATTTTTTTCAAGAACATCATTAATGATTTAACTCATAATTTTCATATTCCTATGATGGGATATATTATTACCTATAATCCAAAAATTAAAATTGATTTATAAATAATGGTCTCCCCTTCCACTCACATTTACCCCTGATATTAACAATTATGTATACCCGTTAAAATATTAATACTCCATGAGAGATCATCATCCCTCCTCTTTTATCAAGCATTCCCTTTTATGATTTGTCTTTTCATTTCCATTTATCTATTCTGGGTCATATTCTTAAACACCACATTATTTTACATGTGATTAATAAATTATGATATATTCTTTCACTCTCATTTTTCTCACCTAAAAACATTTATGTACACCTATTACCATTCCAAAATTACACATCAATTTTTCATGCGAAGATATCTGTGTGGTGAATACCATACCCATTTCTCTATAAAGGGTATTGACATTAATAATCTTATTATTATTTATTTTGGACTTACATATATTTATTCCACATAACATGATCATTTAATAAATTATGATGTTTAATGAATCGATGTTGTAGGATCTATGTGGTATACGTAAGCATGAGATCTAAATGATTATGAAGGGTTCAGCCTCATAGAGCCCCAATGCATTGGGTAATTCTTAGTAACAAGATACATCACATTTGGAAAGCGTATTTACCTGACACCTTAATGAAACATTTTCCACCAAGATATCTTGCCATAGTTAGACTTGACCTATGTTTATAAAGGTGTTTTTAAGTTGTTTCAAATGTCTAATGTTATGATTTTCATTCTATATCAAGCTATATTATTCATTTTCATTTTATGCTCCTCTAATATTGCTATTTTCTATCTTTTATTTTTGTCCTCATGTTATTACACATTTATTACCTAACTAGGATTTATTTCTCACCCCATTCTTGTGTATTTCCTCAATTTATACCATGAATTGTTATGTACAATGGAATGTATTGGTCATGTCAATGATGTTTTAAGTATATATGTTTCCATTCATGTTTTTTGTTGATAGGTAATCTACATAATTTACCCATTAAAAAAGAGCTATAGATATTTTGAGTTGTTTTATGTGAAAATTTATGAAATCAATCATTATTAAATATTAAATACTATGTGGGATTGTCATAGTTTGTATCAAAGGATAGGTTTAGTTATTTTTTGAATCAGGATTAGAAAACCTTAGTGAAAAATCATAGGTATAATAGTATGTTTAAGAAATAATCCAAATGTTTTCTATTGTGTACCGTAATTGGTTTATCAATAAATGAAATCAATATCCAGATATTAAAAGTAGACATGGTTTTGGACGTTATCTACCAAGGGTAAATAACTCTAATACAATGTTTGTAGCCGGATGTGGGGTAACGTGGTACATGGAAATGACCCTTACTATGAACTTTTTTTTGGTACTATTAGGGGAAATGATTTTTATTAAATACATAAAATCATTAAAACCATTACTAACGTCACAATATAATTCCTATTAGAATATATGTTAGGATGTAGATCATGGTTAATATAGAATGAATCCTAGAAACTAATATGTCATGTAGATAAATGTTATTTGTATGTTATCCCTATATTTTCATTTGATTACCCATTATGTGTTTAACTATTTAATATAAACTAATATTATTTTCCAAATATTATATATAATGCCTTGAAATATGTGGATTCATTCTTACAACCCATGAGATGTGTAGTGTGGGGATTGTATTAATGATATGCCCAACCTGATTGGAGTGGGGTCACTAAATTTTCACGATACTCTCTCAGTTAACTCATGTTATAAATAGAAACTAGGACTAGGAGGAGGTCCCCCTTCCCCTCGAGAGAGAATACAATAAAAGATAGCATCATGTGACAAAGGCCTCATACATTCAATGGATCATCAAATTCATTAATAAAAGAACAATGGATATACACTTTTTAAAAGATCACATACCAGATTTAGTGTTCTGATGAAGAGATGTTTCTTATGGATAGTTATCCTATGGAGGGTAAAGATGACCTATATTGGACATTGATCAGGAATACAATTATTAGGGAAGATACCAAAGCAATGGAGTGGAATGAAATCCTAAAAATGTTTTTTGATAAATATTTTCCCCCAACCATCGATATTTTGATGAAATTATATGTCATTATTCTCATAAAAAATCCCAAAGATTCATTGGCATAGTACGTGTAAAACATCACATGACATTCATTATATGCCTCTGTTTTTTTCATTACCTATAAATGGAAGGATGATGACATTGGTGGAATAAGGAATAGTGCATGGAAAGCCTTTGTAATACTGGCCTTTCATATCTACCAGAAAATCGTTTGATGTGGAAACAATGTCAATTTGATGATAAAAATTCTTATAGGTATCACATGGATAATAAGTGAAAATTTGATATTAATTCTGGTAGGCTGATTGATAAATCCAATGGTGCTATGAAATTCTATCACACCACTTTCCTAATCTAGGGAAAGAATAACCCCAGAAATTTATTATGGGGAACAAAAAAATTCATTACGTGCAGAAGATATGGGACCCTATCCAATGAGTACTGATAGGAGAAACCAACCAATGTGATAGAAGAATGTAATTCACCATTAAACCCCAAATGTGTTGTTCATTAAATAAATTCCAAGGAACAAAAAAAATTGAACTACTTCACTAATAGAAGTGTTTTTGGAGGCAACCAACAATATTTGTAGCAGCAAGGGTGAGATTTTTCCATCAATACATATTATGTGAGCACTGAAAAAGAAGTGGGGATATGTATAGTAGTTATTCATTCAATAATAGTGAAAATAATTTTTGATTCTGGTTTTACACATTCAATTATATCAAGAATGTTTAGTAGAACAAAACAAACACAACCACAAAGAATGGAAATATAGGTGCTAGTGAAAATGGAAAAGGATGAAATTATTTCATCCCATGTATTTAACACCTCCCCTATCAAAGTTTGTGGGATGGAAATCATGGTGAATATCATCATACTCCCCTTGGTGTAATTTTATGATATTATGGGAATGGATTTCCTTTCCTTATATTGGAAGAAAATAAATTTATAGGAAATGAAAATCACACAATGTATGGAGAATCAGACTCTTATTCCATACAATTTCAAGGAGGAGAATGAATCTTCTTTGACACCATCATATCAAGAATGGATATTATTTCTCTAAGAGGATTCATGTATAGTTCATATGACTTATTCGATGGAATGAACCAACCATCAAAAAAATTCATATTTTGAGGGAATTCATTAATGTGTTTCCCAAGGAAATTTATGATCTTCCTCTAGGAATGGATATTTAATTTTTGATCAATATTATACCTGGGGAGTTTCCATTATCCATAAATATATATAGAATGGTTGTTTTATGAAATTAGGAGCTGAAAAAAAACAACTACAGAATAATCTAGATAATGGGTTTAGACGCTCATGTGTTTCAAAATGGGGTGCACCAGTCCTCTTCATCAAGAAGGTTGGTTTAATGTTCCTTTTTATTGATTATCATGACCTCAAAATAATAACGATAATAAAAAGTATATTTTTTCACCAATTGATGAAATGTTTGATAGGTTATAAGGAGAAAAATAATTCTCCATAGTGGATATGTGGTCGGTATATTACCATGTTAGGAGGAAAAAGGATGATATCCCTACGACTTATTTTTGTACATGGTATGTGCACTATGAGTTCATAGTGATGAAAATAATATTCAATAATTATTCATAAAACTCCCTCAACTTGATATGTAGACACTTCCTTGATTACCTCGAAAAATTGGTGGTATTATATATAGCATATATTCTAATATACACTAAAACTAATAATGATCATGAGAAGTATCTAAGAACAGTACTTAAGTCCTTGTGAATGGTGGAGCTCTATTAAAATTTCAAGAACTGTGAGTTTTTGTTTATGTAAGTCTCATTCATGGGAAATATAGTAACCATTAATAGTATATATTTTCATCCTTCAAATAAAAAATTATCTTAGGGATGGTCGATGCCAGCATTCGTGATAGATGTCCATAGATTCCATGAGTTATTTGGATATTATCTCGGATTTTTTGGAAATTTATAATGATTATCAAACCCTATGACCAAACTAACTCTTAAGGGGGTCAATGTTTCTTGGAATTTTGAATGTTAAAAGAGACTCATTTTGTATAAATGGGTGGGTTATCACTTCCCCTATGATCACACTACCGGATAGTGGGGATCTATTTGTAATTTTTATTGATTCTCCAAAGAAGGTATTGGGATGTTTATTGATTCACAATGAAAATGTCATTCCCTGCACCTCGAGGAAGTTGAAAATTAATGTGTAAAACTATCCTATGCATGATATGGAGTTGGGAGTTGAGGTATTTATGTTGAAAATCTATTAGAATTATCTCTTTGTGGAGATGTGTGAGGTATATACTGATCACAAGAGTTGAAAATATATATTCACATAGGAATAGATTAATATGAAACAATGGTGATGTTTAGAGAACATCATGGATTACAACATCTCAGTCAACTAACATCATTGTAATGCGAATATGGTATATGATTATTTAATTAGAAAGGACCCAAAAATCCAATCATCAGTTAGAATTGAAAAGGATCCAATAATATTGGATTTGAGGAAGATAGATATAGGGATAATAATGAAACGAAAATCATCAATACTTCCACAAATTATTTCTCAACCGTATCTTTGGGAAAGGTTAAAGAATCCTAAAAAATATAATATTATGATTCAGAAGAATGTGGAAACTATAAGGAATGCTAAAACCATAGAGTTAAATGATCATGAACAAGGAATTGTGAGATATGGTTCATTAATATATGTTCTATTAAATAATATTTGATTGAAGGAACCTTTGTTTGATGCACATAGTTCATATTTATCCATTCCCCATGGAAACACAAAAAATGTATCGATATATCCAAGAGATCTATTAGTGGGAAAACATGACTAACACTTATGTTTTACAAAATACTCCAGAAATCTCTAAAAAGTGAGATTAACATATTTTAATTTTATCATCATGAAACCGATGTCCAATTTGAGTGGAATATCCATACAATTGAGGACATATTGAGATATTTATCAATTTACATCAATGTTATATGGGAAAAAAATTTGGTGGTGTTATCTAACAACAATAGTTTCCACTTGAGCATCCCAATGGCCCCTTATAAATCTATTTTTGGGGATAGGTGTAGAACACTGACCTGTTGGGATAATTATGGGGAATAAAAAATTTTATGTCCGAAAATACACTATAAAATGGACGAGAATGATAATACTATAAAAAAGACATCAAGGATACTCATAGTGAACATAAGAACAATGATAATAATTATCGAAGATAACTAGGGTTTAATGTTGGAGATATGGTATTCCTCTGTATATCAACATTGAAGAGAGCGATGAGATTTGTGGAAAGGGGAAAAATAGTCCAAGGTACATCATCTCTTTTGAGATTCTTGATTTTATAGGACCAATGACCTATCTAAAAGAACTCTCCTCGAATCTATCTCATGTATATGATGTATTTCATGAATCACTCTTAAGAAAGTTCATTTGAGACCCATCACATGTAATTAATAAAGAGGTTTTACCATTTGAGAGTACCCATTCCAATGAGTAGTTATAGATGAATATATTATATCATAGAAATAGTTTTCTATGAAATAAAACAATACGCCTCGTTAAAGTGTTGTGGAGAACCCACAATATTTATGAAGTAATGTGGGAACAAGAGCATACGATGAAGAAGAGTTGCCCTCATATATTTTAGTATGGGAAAAGGAAATTTCAAGGGGGGTAATTCTTTAATGAAGTAGGTTATAACAAATTGAACATTTATGAATAAATTTCCTATCTTTTTTTTTTTATTAAATGTATTGTGGATATAGAAAACATGTGAACTTCTTTTTCCTTATTATATACAATTATTTTTAAATGACCATTATGTATCTTAATCAATGATAATATATCCATTGAAGTGTCTTCACATGTATGGTATTATCAAAGGGATTTAACAAATTCTTTTTTGCATAGACAAAGAAAATTGATAGCCTAAACCAATTGGATCTTAACCGAAGAAGACAATTTATTGGAGATTGTGAGTTAGATGAAATTTATGGAAATTTCCATAGACAAATAACAAGATGTGATCCAAAAACATATGCATAGGAGAAACCGTTTATGATGGAAATTCATGCTCATTGAGATGAAAACCCAAAAAAACATTAAATGAATGACCTCACAAACACCTCGATATCACGTACCTTACAATTAGAGAATATGATGATGTAATGAAGGAATATGTATCAATACCATAGTATTAGAAATTTGTGAAATATTTTTTACTGAAAATATTACATTTTTTGTTCCTATTATTGTTACGTTGTAAATAAATTTTAATGAAAAAATAGTATTTTTCTTTATTATGAATTATATTATATTTAATTATTAAATGTTTTAAATAAATAATATTTTGATAAAAAATTATTATTAAATATCTCATAATATTTATAAATGATAATATGATTTTTATCATGTCAAAAGTAATTTTTATTAGGGTTTGAAATTTTTTTTGTCAAAACATGTCAATTTTTAATAAAATGTATTTCTAAAAAAATAAATAATAACATATTTAGAAAATTATTTATTTAAAATGAATACTATCATTTTATTTATAATTTCAGAATTATCAAATGGTGAATTTTTCACAATTTTCCCAGATAGTTGAATATTTTGGTTAAAATTAAATACCTTTTAAATATATGGTGTAATGGCCCTAATGTGATATAATAAATATTATGAATATTATCCCCTGAAAAAATTTATTTCTGTCTTTTAGATAATGTGATTTTACGTTTATTATTTATTTTAAAAGGTTTATTGAATCCTCTCATACTTATAAATATTTTAGAATTTTGTAAACATTTTATTGAGAGTGTGACTCACCCCCATAAAAGAAAATTATATATATTAATATCATCAGAACATGGACATATAAAATAATTTATTCCACTCAATTTTTCCAGAAACCTTTCTAAAAAATCAGGGGGTGGTTTTTGGTTTGGAATAATTTTTTATTTTTTATCTAAAACCTAATAAAAAGGAAATTCCCCTCCTTTATTATATAAACCCACACAAGATCCCATATCTCTTAACTAAAAACACTAGGATCATTTCAACACTCTACACTATACTACATATAGACATTTCATGAAGCCATATTCTCCAAAGAAGCCGCTCCAAATCCTTTAGAGTGACAAATACAAGTTAGATATTTTCTCTCACCTTTTTTATAAATTACATTATTTATGATATGGATTTTAATTTCTATTTGATAATATTAGGATACCATATTACCTATCCTGGTCACTATTAATTTTATTTTAAAATGCGTTAATCCACTTACACTTTCATTTATCCCTATTATAAACCTTATGTACTCACGTTACTATGCTGAAATTTATTATGGGATCTTCCATCCTCCTCTTTTATTAAGAACTCCATTTTATCATATGTCCTTTAACTTCCATTTTACTATGTTGGGACATGTTATTAAATAAACTCTTACAAAAAACTTGATTTATAAATGATTATATATCATTCACTCTCATTTAATCCTCTAAATAAAATTTATTTCAACCTTTTACCATGTCGAAATTACACCGTGATTTCTCATACCAGAATAATTGTGTACTAAATTCCACACCCATTTCTATATAAAGTGTATTAAACTTTATGCATAGATACATATTTATTTATCATTTACATGTTTCTATTCCACATTCCATTATCCTGTAATCAATTATGAGGATGAATAAATCCATGTTGTATGATCTATGCAACACAATTAAACATGAGATTGAAAATTATTATAAAGGGTGGGCCTTGATATTGTTCCAATGAATTGAGTATTGGTGGGTATCATGATACATCATTTTATAATATTATATTTTCCCCATAACATTATGGGACTTGGTCCACAATGATTTCTTATAATATTTATCCTTGACCAATGTTTGTGATGTAGTGTTTTACGTTCTTTCCAAATTACTATGTTATGATTATCAGTCTATATCATTACCTATTATTCATGTTTCTTTTATACGCTAATATTCCTATTTCATAAAATGTATTTTTATCCTCATTTCATTCAATTTTTATTCCCTTACTAGGATTTATATATTAACACATTGTTATGTATGTCCTCGGGATATCCAATTCTTCGTTATGTAAGAGGAAATGTTTTGGTCAGGTCATAGATGTATTAAATAATGATATATATTTTCATGATATAAGATGTTATGTAATGTACCTAACAACCCAAGGAGACTATAAATCTCAATCTTATGAGTTATATTGTGTAAATTTTTTTTAAATTAATTATTTTCAAATATGAAACAATGAGCATGGTTGTTATAGTGAAATTATCATATTTGAGAAAATGGATGGGTTCACATCTTTATTATATAAAACATTATGTTTTAACAACCAATATATATAGAAATCAAGTGATTGATCCCATTATGTAATATTTTATCAAAATAGTTTCCATGATATTTAACACCAACATTCATACATAAAATTCCAAATTTTAAGCATTTAAAAATAACATCTATAAGAAAGTCATATTCCACATATCTACAAATAAAATTTTGGATATTTTGATAATATTTAATAAGTGGATAAAAAATGAATTATGATATGTTATAATTAATTAATAAATAGTTTTATGATTTGAATATTGATCCAAATGAAATTATTTTTTCTGATTAACTAAATAATTGATGTTGTAAGATCCATTCATGGTGTTGATGAAGAAATCAATGATTTTTACATCATGAAGAAACATTTTAGGAATTTAACACCCTTTTATAATCCAAATTACAAGTCCATAAAGAAAAAAACAAAGAAGAGATATCATTAGTTTATTTTCAAATTAAAATGTTAGCAAATGATATGGACATGAATCTTTAAGTAATGTCACTATTTTCATCCAAGGATTTGAAATTCAAGGAATAAAGAAACAGAAAAACAATAAAATATGAGATTAATAATTTGATTAATGTGATTAAATCATATCATTCCGAGACATAAAATTAGAATTTTAAAAATTAAATATAGTAGGAAATATCCCATAGGATAGTTTCATCAATATAAAGATGGAATATATTTCATCATGTATTCCATGGAAGTATAGTGGATAATACAAATATTGTTAACCAAAAAATCAATAGAAGTGTCCTCATAAATGAAATATCAAATATATAAATACATCAAGAATGTTTTTCAATGGTAGTGCAAGGTGATCAAGGAAGAATATAATAATGATGAGTGTTTTGAATATGGGTAATGAGATTTTAAATCATAATCTAATGATTCTATTTTGTAAATTGTAGAGAAATATAAATATAGATATGGGGATTAAAATGAATCTGAATGAGCTACATATCTCAAGGTTTATCTCAAAGGGTGTCTTTAATATATTGAAATTTAAATGGAGAAAATGAAAAATGTTAGCCTACTAAAATATACTTTGAGGAATTCTTACTAAAAACTAATTGATAATATTATCCTGAAAATGATAGTATTAGATTACTCAATTATAGGATAAATTCTTAGAGATATTTTTGATTTTGAACAAGATGTTTAGAAGAAACATATGTTGAATTTTTATGTCAATTATTCTATTGATTTTTAAAAATATTAGTTCTAAACCATGAATCATAAGTGGTAACATTGAAGAGGAAACACGAAGATAAAATAAAATAATTATTTAAATAAGAAGTGGTAGTTTATAAAATTATATAATAAAGAAATTAAATTATGAGTTAAAAGAGGTTCAATGATGTTTAGAAGTTATTGAATGATAAAACAACCAATAATATGGGTGAACATAGAATTTTTTCTAAATCATATTAATTTGATAAGGTGGAAAACATAATAAAGGATAAATGTAAACAAACACTTCTAGATGAGATTCAATAAAAATGTGTGTATAAATAATATATTTACTCATATATTGTACATGTGTAGAATATAGGTGAAAATTATTCCCTTATTTATTTTATAATTATATGGATACTTATATCAAATTATGCATTATTATGAGGAGGTGTAAATCTACCTAATAATTGACAAACCCAAGAGACAATCAATTCTAATGATATATCATATATCTCAATGGCGAAATTTATTTCATGTGTATTGTTTTTATTTCTCTAACTCTATCCATAATGTTATTAATTATAAAAAAAGGTGTGAAATAATGTCTATATTTATTTAATAAAAATATATTACAAATCAATAAACATTATTCCATTATAAAATTTTCCTCCATTGGGAGATAGGGGGAAATAACATACTATTAGTGATAAATTGATTTTGGTGAAAGCCTCTAATTATACAAATAAAAATGATATAACAATGAAATGAATAAAAAATAAGGATAAATATATCATGAAAAATATATGTGAGGGCTTTTGTGTACATATTCACATTGATTTTTGATATTCCGATTTTATCATACATGTCAAGAAAAAATAATTATTGGAATAATTTTTAGGGAAAAAATATTGGAATATATATATTTGGAAACAATTGTAAATTAATTATCTATGTAAGTGGAATAGTTATTCTTTCTATAAATGAATTTAAAATAAGGGATGTACTTTATGTTGATGGAATTTTCTAGAATCTCTTGAACGTATGATAATTATGTGGCTCAGAAATCAAATTCATATACAAGTAGAAGGGTTATCTAATTAAATGAATGGACAAAATATAATAATTTGAAATAGAGATTAAAAATATTAATCCATATAACGTGGATACTGAGAAAAATGGACTAATATGAGAATAATTTAAAACATAAATTGATTGGTTATATATATAAAAACAACATTTATAAGTGTAGATCTTACTATCCCTTCACTTTCCGTGATAGAGGTGTTGGATGTTCGATGAGAAGTACTGAGGAAGATGTTGGGGGTATGCTAAAATATCTTATTAAAATGGGAATATACCACATGGAGATTTAGGATGCACATAATGGGATGTGGGTGTGGTGTAGAGAGCCCAGATATGTTTATGGGTCCTAAAAAGAGGATTTCAAAGCTATTTCCAAATATTTATATAGTTTCTCATGGGATATAGCTATGGATAATGCTCTTTTGTGGAGTTAAAGTGTCTATGACATTGAGATACCAGTAGTTTTGTTGGCATAGTAGGGTTGTTCAGCCAATTTTGGGGTAACTTTAGTGTGGGGGATATGATGCGTTGTATCTTCTTTCATATAGATTTTGATTTGAAACATGATGGTTTTGGATATGACATGGTAATTTATTGGGTTTATAATATCTATATTGTGGGAGGAATCATGCTCCTCAGATGTGGTTTTGATCTAGAAAGCTATGACCCGGTCTCTTATGTTTTTTTAGTCTTCAATGTGTTATCCAATTCCACAAAATGGTCTTGGATGTTTCACAATAGGATTTTATTTTTTTGGCCAATAAATTCCTAAACCCCCTCAGAACCATGGTTTATCTCCATATTCACTATCGAACAATAGCTAACCAATAGATACTTTTGATGGAAATTTAGTCCCACATTAATCAGATTCAATCCCTAGTTCCTTGTTTTCTATCCATGGGGATTTGAGGTGAGTTCTTCCTCTTCTATATAGTTTTATTATCCATTTAATCTCATTTTATCTGATTATATCATTAAATTCTATGAATGTTGATATCCAATGTTCTAATTATGTTTCTTCTACATTACTAGTTATTGTGTAATAAAATTCTTATAGGGACGTATATTTCCATATTGGCGAGGTGATCCGAGATCAACATTTTTGTTCTGTTCTCGAATAGAGAACATTAATTCCTTTACTAGAATGTTCATTTCTACTCCATTTAAATTCTGTAAAATATTATGGTTATCATTACATATAATTTTTTGATGTTATTGGAATTATCCTAATGAAATATTGAACATAATTAAATTAAGAAGTGGTTTATGGTAAGTGATCAAATTTGTTCTTCCACTAGGATTACAATTTACCACTTGATTTACTAGATAGATTCATATATATTTAATGATTTTTATAACATGATTGATTTGATTATATTATCATATGATATTTGATGGAATTTTTTAAAAAACATAATGCCAGTAATATTTTGGTTGGATAAAAATATAAAGAGGCATATTTATGGAATACAATTATTTTTTGAAATTTGAGGCTAATAAAATTGATAAACGATGAATAATTAATTCAAATTGTACTTCCTTGTAATATTTTAATTGTTTGAAGAACATTACGCACACAATTACTATTATGTATAATAAGATAAATTCTTCAAAAACGAGTAATGTTTTAAATGTTTGTATAAACAAGAATTGATGTTAAGGATCTTGTTTAAATAATTAATTACTTTTTATAGCTGATTTCATTGGATTCTAATAGTTTTAACATGTAATAAATGAATTGGATAGTTCAAGATGTAATAAAAATAGTTTAAAAAAGATAAATGTTTTGGGGAGGAGTGATTCCATTTTCTTGTGAATGTTTAATTCATTCTTTTTTCAGCATAAGAGAGACCTTTTGTATGTGAATTCTAAATTCCCTATTACAAGGTCCTTGATTACTAATTGATCTTTTTTTGATTTATTAATTAGTTGTTTCTTTGGATTTGATCCATTCTATTAGAAGTGATGTGGGCTTGGGTTGTATGATATGTAATTGGTAAGGAGGAGTAGAGTTTTTGGAAATTATTTGACCCCATTTTGGGGAAACTAATTATGATATGCATGATGGTGTTGGACATGGAACCAATGTTGATGGAATGGGTTGAAGCTAGGATCACCCAATGTTGGCATTAAATTTGGTATGTTTTCATAATAAATATATAAAGGACAGATGGTCTTTTTTTTTATTTACCTTCATTCCATCCTCAATTTCATGATATGATTGGTTGTTCTTGGTTATTAGAATGTTTTAATGAAGAATATGATTATTCATAGAGTTCCTAAAATTATTAAATCATAAATGTTGAATAAATGTTTTCACTCATGGTGTTGGTTTTTACTGGAATGTATAAGATGTTAATATTAAGAAATCATGGACTATTCTGGTTATTCTGAGAGGGAATATTCTATACTTGGAGTTTATGTTAAATAATGTGTCATGAATTAATTAATTAATGTATAATTAAAAAATATAAATAATAATTTTATTTAAATATCTGTAATGATTATTTTCTCTTATATGATGTGTAGTTAATAGCTATGGTAGATGGGATTTAAAGTAGTGATAGTTTTAGTCAAGATATTGAAAAGGTAAATTATTTTAGTGTATCTAAAATATATATTATATTCTCTATTTTTTTATTTTATATTATTACCCACTCATTTCGATAGAAATTTTTTTAGACATTGGACTATGAGATGGAATTTTACCCATCACCTATGATGGAGAGGTAAAAATGGGTGACTACCCCCATGTAGCCACACTCTATTATATTGGTTGTATTAGGATTTCATATGAATGGTAGTTATCATTCCCTAAATATGTATATATATGGATGTAATGTCTTTTAAAAATTTGTAAAGACCCAAAAAATCCGTGATTTTATTTAAATACATGGAATTTTTACGAGCCCGTAGTTTCTGATAGTGCTTGATTCTAAGACCTGGTGTGCCCGGAATCAATTTTTGATGTTTTCATGAGTATGTTTAGTAAATGTACGTGCGGTATTTTATATCATATGAATAGCTGATCAGAATTGTAATCTGAGGACACCACTGAACTCGCATCACTAGTATTTTTTAAGGAGACCTTTACCGGAGTAGCGTTTTATCCAGGTTTGAAGTTAATTTTTGAGGATTCTAAAGAAAATTAAGTACTTATATGTGTAATAGATTTTTATTTTGTTGGTGGTTAAAACCACCATGTAGAGGTTAGAGGTGGAGCCCACCACATCCTAACCTCCCTTGAGAGGATATAACTAGGTGGGGCCCACAGTCTTGAACCCCCTTAACCCCCTTTTAAACCCTTGAGCTCCCCATTAATGGGGGAAAATCGTGAAACCTTCCACCTTCCCCCATAATGGTGCCAATTCACCCATTAATGAAGTGAGGTATATTAATTTAATTAAACTCTTCACCTCCTATAAATTTGAATTTGAACCATCCCCTAGAATTAATCAAACGAGTTTCCTAATTTAAAAACACACATATTTTTGAGGTTATGGGAATGAAATAAAAAAAGCCATCCTTTGACATTTTGTGGGTTTGGCATAATCCTTTGGAAATCTTGATAGAGAAGAGATTCGTCCTTCCAATGAATTACCACTGAAGAAATCCGTTAATTCCACGAAGAACAAAAATAACACTCCTCATCTCTGAAGAATGTGAAGCATCATCATCATCTTCTTTTATCGGAGCAAGGAAGGGAAGCACTGATGCCCACAAAGTACACTGAGGGCGTCGTCCCGACTCATCATCACAGAGCTATACCACCTCCGACGTTGATGGAACGACGTCCATATTCCATGATGTTTTCCTTCTGCGATTCATTAATGTACAATGACTAATATGAGGTAGGGGTATTTGATTATTTTTATTGTATAAATTATACCCTCATTCATCGTCATTTATTTGGGTTTGATGATGTCCACTTGTTATCACCTAATGTGGAAGGTGTGGGCCGAATCAACATGGCCCGATGACCCTCAGTTGGTTATTGTTTGGTTGATGTCAAATGCGGATCAGAAATAGCATGGTTCCATCACACCGTTCCAGAGAAGAACCGCGGCCAGGATGGCTGCAATGGATGAAAGAGGTACCGCAGTAGGGATGGCTATGGTGGATGGAGAAGCGCGGCGCAATCACACCGCGCAGTGAAGCCGAAGCCCGCAGCTAGGTCGGGAAGAATCAGTGGTGGTGCGATTCCATCAAACCACGTGGAGGGTATCAAGACCGCGGCGCCGTCGCGCTGCGGTGGAGGTGCGGAGGCAACCGGCCGAGGCGGTCGCCGTGGAGCCAGACCAGCGGGACCAGATGGGTCCGGCGGCCCCTGAACCAGCACAGCATGCCGGTTCTGTTCGACAAACCAGGGGGGGTGAGGTCACCCCTACCTCATGTGGCCCGCTGGGCCGCCATGAGCTGGGCCACCATGAGCCAAGCCACACCTCGCCTGGGCCGCCCATGGTCGGGCCACCCTTGGCCGGGTTGCCTCTCAGTCGGGCCGCCTTCAGCCAGGCCACCTCGAGTCAGGCCGTCTCTTTGAGTCGGGTCGTCCCCTCAGCTCGGGTCACTTCCTCAGACCGGGTCAGACCTGCGGACTGGGTCAGACCCCGGTTCAGACCGGGTCGGGCAGGGTCTTTCTGAATGGGTCAGACCAGACCCGGACCCGCTATGACTATTTACACCATTTAGCCCACATCTAGGGCTACATGTGTTTGAATGACGCACCTCTTGTGGAGATTGAATTCTTGGAGCGAGAAGATTCTTTGGAATACTCCACATGAGGTCTGGACACAATTGGGGTATGGTCGGGTTGGTTGAAGGCTAAAAACTAACCAGATCACTAGAACAAAAATTTCAATAACTCTCAAACCAGGAATCCGATTGGTGCGTCATTTATCGCATTGGGTTCCCTATGTTGAGTCAAAACTACAGGGAACATCAAATCAGGACTTCATGATATTTTAGGTATGGAAACTTTCCACGAGGAGTGGACCCTCTCGGAATCGAGCGTGCTTTGTGCAGGAACCCTAGGGCTAGCTGCGACTGAGATAACATTATCCTCTCTGGGTTCGACAATGATGATACTGTACCAGGATCCTCCATGGGTTCGATAGCGATGACTACTATACATGAATCCCTTGTGGGTTCGAAAGAGATAACTATTATACCAGGATCATCAGTGGGTTCGACAGTTCTAACATCTGTTCCTATACCCTATGTTGGTCCGACAAAATAGCTGGTCATGTATCTTGTGTGGGTCTGACAGCTTAACTAGTCGTGTATCATGTGTGGGTCTGATAGTTTAGATGAATCAGTGACTTAATTTTATCATCTCTATCACTCTACGAATGTTGTATACCAATGTGATCTTAGTCATGTCTTTCAACCATTATCATCGTGGTTATTGACTTTACTTACTTTGTGGAATGGTTTGTGCTTGGGATCGAGAGTTGGAGCTGGACTGTGATTGATAACTTAGGTATATGTATGGGCATATACCAATGTCAGTTTGGTTGATACTTTGTTATTGTATCTTTATTATGTGGTTTATCCATTGTGGATTCTGGGAGGCCTTTTGGGGTCTCGTGGTCCCCTACTAAGTAATGTTATACTCACCCCAACACGGGCCACCCCTGTACCTTGTTGTGTTCTGTGCAGAGGATGGTCAGTAGTGATCCAGGCTGATGTTTACGGATGAGAGGCTACTCATAGTTGGACTAGATGGGATGTACCACTGGGATGAGTTTTTCGAGTTCTATACTTACCCACCAGGTATGATATCCTGGTGGATGATCCTGGAGCTGTTTTCCTTTTTTACTTGTACTTGTTGTTCAGTTGGGTTTGTATACTGGCCCACATACTTCCAACACACTTTTTGTTTCTATTTTAGTACTTATTGCTTCAAAAGATTATATTTAGACATTGTGTGTTAAAAGTTTAAAGGAATTTCCTTCCATTTTTATTGGGATTACGCCTTTGGTGGTAGTCGCCAGCCCCTGGCCTATGGAAGGTGGGCTTGGGGTAGTCACGGCATGGGCCCTGAGGATGGTTCATGAAAAATTGGTATCAAAAGTGTCGGCTCAACCACAAGAACATGTACTATGATTCTTATAACGAAAATAGTGTTAAGTGTTTTGGGTGTGGTTATCATTTTAGGGAAATCGATGTTGGTGCGACGACCTACGTAGCCATACACTAGGACTCTTACTTCTGATCTCTGACTCAGTGCACGAAAACACTAATTGTGTGTGTTTTCCCTCTAAAAACGTTTTTATCATGATTACTTTGTGTCAGCTCACCAGGTATACTATTTTAACTGTGGCACACCTGTTTCTTTTCAGGATAGCCCCATTAAGGAAACAATCTATGGTTACAAGTTATGTACGAGAAAGTAGCCCACCGAGTGATGAGGCCTTAGTGCAGGGCCCCATCATAGAGGTGGTACTAGAGGCACCACCACACACTATGTCACCGATACTACGAGCTCTAGTAGCAAAGAGTGAACGCTGAATGAGTGTGTTGCATGAGTTCTAGTGCCAGAGGCCACCCGTGGATCTTGGGAGAGACAGACCCACATGCAGTTGAGGATTGGATGTAGGCTGTCATGAGAGTTTTCAGATTGGTAGGGACACCAGCTGACCTCATGGTGATCCTTGTTGTGAGTCTCCTTCATGAAAGACCAAATAGATGGTAGAGCCTGATGCTCTAGATGCATGACGAGGCATCATTACTCTCGACATACTTCAAAAGTCTCTTTCTCTTAGAGTTTGTTCCTGCCACCCTTCATGCGGTGCAGATCCTAGAGTTACCTTATCTGTAGTAGGGAAACATGACATTAGCTCAGTACTCAGTGAGGTTCACCTAACTCTCGCAATAGTCAATGGAAATGGTGCAGGACCCATTCTTCAGGTCTCAGTCCTTCGAGCAGGGACTCGGGATTGAGTTCAGGGCTTAGATGATCCCTTTTAGCATACCAATGCAGGCGGGGGTGCTGGAGAGATCCCTTCTAGAGGAGATTTTTCTCACTGAGCAGTCAGTAGGAGCAAGACCCACCACATGAGGACACATAGTGGATTCTTCTGCAGTTTGGAGTAGACAGATGTCTTAGAGGTCCAAGAGGACCAGGCCATTAGGTGGGCGACCCCAGGATACAGGTTCGGTTGGCGGGGCACACCAGACAGATCCAGCTATAAGACGAGCAGCTAGTGCTATGCATGCGGCGGGTAGGTCCACATGGCTCATGACTACCCGACCGACCATGCTGATGAGAAGGAGATAGTAGAGGGACCTCCCAGGAAGAGGAAGAGGTTTGACCGTGGTGGTCCGTCGGGAGAAGGTGGACATGAAAGAGGAGCTAGCTAAGCAGCAGGTGATGGATGACATATCGAGGCACTACCACCACCAAGAGGTCCACCCAGACCACATGGAGCAGGCGGATAGAGGCGGTCTTAGCTTCAGGAAGTCGAGGCCTACGACCAGAGAACACCTGAGATTATTTGAGGTATTATCTGTGTCTACTCCACCATTACTTGTGTACTTATAGACACAGTTGTGAGTTATTCTTTTATTGCCACTGCCTTCATTCAGAGCTCGTACATTCTAACGGAGCCGCTGGCTCGATCGTTATGGATAGATACTCCTACATAAGTAGAGAAGACCATTACACACTGGTACCTGTAGTGTGAGTTTACTCTAGGAGTTGAGAGCTTCGGCTGGGATCTCCTCGTACCGGCATCGAAGCCATATGACGTCATCTTGTGTATAGACTGGTTATCCATAGTTCATGCCCTGATTGACTGTATTATGCACAAAGTGAAGTTTTTATGCATGGATGGGACAAGGTTCACCTTCACCGGTGAGAAGGAAGCCTTTGTAGCACATGATGGATGTACATAGAGGAGGGGGTATCCAATCACAAACCAGTTGGGTAGAATCATCTTAGAGTGGTTGATGTGCGGAGTCCTAGTTTTCCTGTTGTGGTGGATCAGTATGCGGATGTTTTACCTAACGACGTTGTAGGACTACCTCCTCTCAGGGAGGTAGACTTCTACATTGACAAATACCACGGGACAACACCGATATCTACTCTAGCATATTGGATGGCTCCCACCGATCTTCGTGAGCTACATGTATAGCTGGATGACTTACAGGGGAAGGGATTTATCCAAACTAGTGTTTCATCATGGGCATCTCCAATTTTTTTTGCAATGAAGGAGGATAGGAGCTTGTGACTGTGTGTTGAATACCGCCTCTTGAACCAGGTGTCTGTGAAGAACAAGTACCCACTCTCAAGGATTGACGACCTCTATGAGCAGATCAAGGGAGAACAATGTTTCTTGAAGATATGCATTAGGTTAGGCTATCACCTGCTCAGTGTTCGATATGAGGATGTGCAGAAGATGGCCTTCAGGTGTCGGTATGGACACTACATGTTCTTGGTTATTCCATTCGGCGTAACCAATGATCCAGTAGTGTTCTTGAGTCTCATTAATAGATTATTTCAGCCTTACATCGATCACTTTGTCGTTATCTTCATCGAAAACTTACTGATCTTCTAGAATACTAAGAGGGATCATGCCTACCATTTGTGGGTAGTACTGGACACACTCCGAGAGCACCACCTTCATGGTAGTCTCACAAAGTTCTAGTTCTAGATCTGAGAGGTACATTTTCTATGACACGTCATATCGTAGGATGGAGTTTCAGAAGATCCAACAAAAATCAAGGCAGTAGTTTCTTGGGAGACACGCAGGAGTTTGAAGGAGGTATAATGTTTTATAGGATTAGCTTGGTACTATTTCAGTTTTGTGCTATATTTCTCTAGAGCTGATGCACCACTTTCAGTATTGATGAAGAAGGGAAAACCCTTCGCGTGTTCAGAAAGATTACAGAAATACTTTCAGGAGATGAGGCAGTGCTTGTCTAGTGAACCCATCTTGAGGATACTAGTGCTGGGCATTATATACTTAGTATACTGCGATGTGTTGGAGACTAGACTCGGGTGTGTCCTAATTCCGGAGTGAGCAGTGATAGCTTATGATTCTCATCAGCTGAGACATCACGAGCAGAAAAATTCTACCCATGTTCTGGAGTTAGCAGTAGTGGTCTTCACCTTGAAGTTGTGGAAATTCTATCTTATGGGAGAACGTTTTACAGTCTACTCTGACCATTAAAGTATCAGGTATATCTTCTCATAGAAGGACCTGAACCTAAGAGAGTGATGATGGCTTGAGTTCCTCTAGGACTATGACTATGAGATAATATATTCTCATGGGAAAGGGAACATTGTAGTAGATGCTCTTAGTAGGATATCATGCAATGATTTTCTAGGAGAGGTGACGAAAAAGCTAGCCTCATTATATATATCCTTTGTGGATAGAGATGGGGAAGCCTTTTTGTAGTCTCTCATAGTCACTCCTCCACTTCTTCTATGGTTCAGGGAGGCACATCGTGGGGACGATTACTGTGAGACATGATGTGCTCAGATATCCACAGGGCAGGGACCTGATTGATTTTTTGAAGGTGTGGAGCACATCATTCTTTTCAGAGGATGTACCATGGTACTAGTTTCACTTTAGGAGGAAGTTTTGTGGTAGTTCCACACATCTCCTCTAGAGGTACATCCAGGAGTAGCGAAGATGTATCAGGACCTCCGATGACAGCACTGGTGGCTAGGTATAAAGAAGGCAGTAGCAGAGTTCGTCTCACAATGCCTTACTTGTCAGGAAGTGAAGGCGGAGCATCATGTTCTAGCAGGCTTGGTTCATCCCATAGACATCCCATAGTGGAATTGGGAAGGGATATCCATGGATTTTGTGATGATACATCCATCGGCATCCCGAGGACATGACTCTATCTGGGTGATTTTTGACCGACTCACCAAGTCGGACCACATCCTACCGATCATAGAGCAGGGCTCAACACAGAGCATGGGACACCTATATGTACATGAGATCATAAGGATTCATGGTGTTCCATCGATGATCATCTCCGATCAGGATTCCCATTTCACTTCCTGAATTTGGAAGGGGTTGCAGGAGGCTTCTGTGATACAACTCCACTTGAGAACGGTCGTCCATCCTTAAATGGATGGCCATACTGAGAAGACCATTTAGACTCTTGAGTACAAGCTCCGTGCATGCGTCCTTGACTTTGGTCGTAGCTAGGGGGATCAATTACCCTTGATAAAGTTTTCTTATAACAACAGATACCACTCCACTATCGGGATGTCACCTTAAGAGGCACATTAAAGATGACATTTCAGATTGACATTGTGCTGGACTGACCCAGGGGAGTCAGCACATGTAGGACTAGAGATGGTGGAGGCTACGACGGAGAAGGTCCAGATCATATAGGAGCAGATAATGTCTGAAAAGAGCTGGTAGAAGTCCTACGCTGATAAGATACGGAGACCACTAGATTTCGAGGATGGCGACCATGTATTTCTAGATGACTCACCTTGATGAGGACTACAATGATTTCCCTAAGATGGAAATTTATCTCCGCCATTCATCGGACCTTTCCAGGTCCTTAGCAGAGTAGGCGAAGTGGATTAATTTTTCGATCTTCCACCTCAGTTGCACCAGGTGCACGACGTCTTCCACGTATCTCAGCTGAAGAGATACGTGCACGAAGCATCCAACATCATCATCCATGGAGAGCCAGACATAGATGATGGGGCGACATTCATGGAAGTTTATGTGGAGATTGAAGATTTACAGGAGTGGGTCACGCGTGGATAGTCGATACCTCTGGTGCGTGTTCACTGGTATCACGTGAACCTACAGGAGAGAACATGGGAGTGGGAGGCTCAGATACGTGCTCAGTACCCTCATTTATTCCTTTAGTATGAGTTTTAGCTTATGGGGAGGTAATGATCTGTGGTGGGGAAAATATATAGAACCGAATATTCTGTGTTTTTTTTAAATACATGGATTCTTTATGAGCCCGAAGATTCGGAGGGCGTTTGATTCCGAGGCCCGATGTGACCAGAATAAATTTCTGAAGTTTTTTTCTGGTACGTTTAGTAAACATACGTGTAGGATTTTATATCGTTTGAACCGGTGCTATAAATTGAAATCTGAGGACGCAGCTGAACTCACAGTTCTATTATTCCCCTAAAGAGACTGTTATGGCAGTTGCGTTTTATTGAGTACGGAAGAAAATTATTTTGGATTCTAAATAAAATTATTTAAAAATATGTGTAACATATTTTTATTTGGTTGGTGGTTAAAACCAAAAAGTGGAGGTTAGAGGTGGGGCCCACCACACACTATCGTCCCTTGGGAAAATATAACTAGGTTGGACCCACTAGCTTGAACCCCCTTAACCCCCCCTTTAAAGCCACGAGATCCCCATTAAGTGGGGAAACTATTGAAACCTTCCACCTTCCCTCATAATGGTTCCAATTCACCCATTAATGAGGTGAGGTAGCTTATTTTAATTAAACACTTCACCTCCCCAAAATTTGAACTTGAACCATCCCTTAGAATTAATTAAATGAGTTTCCTTATTTAGTTAAAAACATCATTGTGTTGTTGTGGGAAAGAATTAAAATAGTCCATCCTTTGTCATTATTTGGGGTTGGCATAATCTTTTGGAAAGCTTGAGAGAGAAGAGATTCATCCTTCCAATGAATAACTACCGAAGAACTCCATTTTTTCACAAAGAACATAAAGAACACTCCTCGTCTCCGAATAACATGAAGCATCATCTTCTCCTTTCTTCACCAGATCAAGGAAGAGAAGCACCGCCGCCCACGAAGTACACCGAGGGCATCATATCAACTCATCTTCATCGAGCTCTACCTCCTCCTATGTTGACTGAATGACTTCCATCATCCACGACGTCCATATTCCATGACTCGTCAACGTACAACGACAAATAAGAGGTAGGGGGATTTGATTATTTTTAATGTATAAATTATACCCTCGTTCCTTGTAGTTTATTTAGGATCGATGATGGACCCCTGTTATCAGATAATGATGAGGGAGTGGGATAAAACAACATCGCCTGAAACCCCTCCATTGGTTCTTGTTTTGTTGACATCGATGTCGGAGAAGAAAGGGTGTGGTGCCATCGCATCGCGCCGGAGAAGAACCGTGACGAGGTGGGCTGCAGTAGATGAAAGAGGAATCACGGCATAGAGGGCCATGGCCAGGTTGGGCAGTAGTACCATCGCGCCACAAAAAGGGCAGTAGGACCTGGGCCCCATCATGCCGCAGTGGAGCAGTGGAGGCGGCCGGCCTAGCCGGCGGTCGTAGAGCCGGACCAGCGGGACCAGCCGAGTCCCGCGGCCTCTGAACCGACACAGCGTGTGGGTTCTATTCAACGAACTGTGGGGGGGGGGGGGGGAACCCCACCCTATATCTTGTGGCTAGTTTGGCCACCATGAGCCAGGCCGCCACGAGCCGGGCCGCCACGAGCCGGGCCACCCCTCAGTAGGGCCTCCCTCGGCGAGGCCGCCCTCGGTCGGGACGCCATCGATTAGGACACCTCAAGTCGGGCCATCTATTCGGGATGGGCTGTCCCCTCAGCTTGGGATGCTCTTTCAGACTAGGTTGGACCCGTGGACCGGGTTAGAGTTAGGTTCGGACCGGGTCGGGCCAGGTCTGTCAGACTGGGTCGGACCGGACCCGGACCCGCTATGGATGTTTACATCTTTTAGCCCGCATCTAGGGAAACTAGTGCCCGATTGACTTACCACCCACGGTGATGGAATTATTAGAGCGAGCCGATTCTATGGCTTACTCCACTTGTGGTTTGGACGCAGTTGGAGTATGACTAGGTTTGTTTAAGCCTAAAAAAATGGGTCCGTAGAACAGAAATGCCAATAAAACTCAGACCGAGCGTCCGATTGACGAGCCATCTGTCGTGTTGGGTGCCTTATGATAAGATGGAACTACGAGCTACATCAACTCAGGATATAGTTATAGTTGATGTATCAACACTTTTCATGAGGAGCGGACCTTCTCGGAATAGATCGTGCTACATGTGAGAACCCTAGGGACGGATACGACTGAGATGACATGATCCTCTATGGGTTCGACAGTGACGATTCATTAACAGGATCATCCGTGGGTTCTACAGTGATGACTACTGTACCAGAATCCTCTGTGGGTTCGACATAGATGACTATAGTACTGGGATCCTCCGTGGGTCTGACAGTTCTGACTTCTATTACTGTATCCTGTGTGGGTCTGACAGAATAACTGGTCATGTATCCTATGTGGGTCCGACAACTTACCTTCCCCAGTATCCTTTGTGGGTCCAAAAAGATTGATGAATCATTGACTACATCTGATCATCTATATCTCTCTACGAAAGATGTATCCCTATGTGAGTTGAGTAATGTCTTTCAACCATTATCAACATAGTGATTAACTTTACTTCCTTTGTGGAATGGTTTGTACTTGGGATGGAGAGTTGGAGCCAGACTATGATTGATAACATTGGTATATGTATGGTAATATACCTATGTAGGGTTGTTTTATAGTTCGTGATAGTTTCTTTAATCTATGGATTATCCTTTTTGGATTCTGGGAGACCTTCGAGGGTCTCAAGGTCCCCTAATGTGTATTGTTATACTCACCCATGCATGGGCTTCGCCCGCACCGTGTTGTGTTCTGTGATGATGATGGTCAGCAGTAATCGAGGCTGAGGGTGATGGATGGAAAGCTTCTCGGAGCTAGAATAAACGGGATGTACCACCGGGATGAGTTATTCGAGTTCTGTACCTACTCTACAATTAGGATTCCCCGACGGACAATCCAGGAGCTGTTTTCCTTTTTTACTTGTACTTGTTGTTCAATTGGGTTTGTATACTATCCCACTTACTTTCAGAAAACTTTTATTTTCTATTTTAGTACTTGTTGATTCTCCATCTTGTGTTCAGATAGTGTGTTTTATATGTTTAAATGCAATGCCTTCCCCATTTTTCGGGATTACGCCTTTGGTGCTAGTCGCCATCCCCTGGCCTATGGAAGGTGGGCTTGGGGTACTCACGGTACGATCCCTAAGGACAGGTCGTGATATAATTTCACACACATGAATCTTCATATATAAGGTCCTAAAGATAACTATAAATATTTCATGTATGTTATATGATAGACTATGGAAAACCACATAGTGTTTGTGCTGTTTTGGAATGAGTAATAATAATCAATGTGTAATAAATGACATATAAGTTGTGATGGATCACATAAACTACATCGTTACTATATGTAGAAGTTTCATGGGATTATGGGAGGATATAATGCATTATATTCATGTTGCAATTCATTATCCAAGGTGTTTTTGAGTTGGCATTTTTTTGGAGAGAGATGGGTTATGGCATACAATGTTCTAGAAAAGTGGAAAAGAAGTGGTTATGTGGAACTAGGTATCCTTAAATTGAAATCATATTATATTATGTATTGTATAAAATAATTTTTTTGATATATCCATTTTGTGGATGGGAAAGTAGTTTACCTATTTAGGCAGTGAGTTAGACTCACTTCTTTTTATAGGTCTTTAGTATGTTTTATTTATAATTTTCATGAGAGGACATATGTAAGACCCTACCGAGTATAAAAATTATGTTCACCCTATATATATATATATATATTTAAATAGTATAATAATATTGAACCAAATTGATATTATAGGATTTTAGTTTTCTAGGTGTTGATTGGGATTTATATCCACTACTGAGTTTTCTTTTTATACTTGATGTTTATTTTCAATTGTAATATTTTTTCATGAAATTAATTATATAAATTTTGGGTAGGATTTTTATTTATATGTGAAGTATTTTATACATATAAAATTCTTATATGTCTTCAATAATGTTTATGTTTGAGGATAATGCCACCCATTTGTATGTATTTTATAATCACTGTGATTTTCACCAACCAGTGGCCTATAATAAGAATTCATTGGAAAGTCCTAATATCCCATCTATCATTTCAATCTCATAAGAGGTATCTTTAGAGAGAAGGTTTTAGGAAAGTGTTCTATTATTGGTTCATGTTGACAAAGTAGATAGAGTTTAGATATTGGGACATGCGAGACTACGTGGGATAGATGGGAAATATTGTCAACTAAGTGTTGTAAGAAATGTAAACAAGGGAGATGAGCTGATACGTGGGTATTCAGAGCCCCCTATTATCTGACGCACACAATTTTATTCTTAATGAAACTACTAATTGATTTGATATTGGTTTCCAGGTGGATACATAACAATGGATCACCCATAACTCTTCTTTGCACCTATATATGAAATGTGTATACTTATGGATAGGTTAATACTTAAATAATGATAATGTAAACAATTAATTATTTATTATTATATATTATAAATTATATGTTTAGGATCATATAATTGTTTTTTATTTAAATTGTATGTCTCTAGGTCAATATACCTATCAGGATTGTATAAAGAATGTTTAGAAGGATATTCCAATAGATCACTACATAACATAGAGAAATTAAATTGAAAAGAATGGTGAAAAAACATATAGTACCAATTCTATATCCTATATAATTAAGAAGGATCAATTTTGGACTATATGATTAATGATTCGATAGTGGATGTTGAGATATCCTTTAGTTCGAGCCGTGATAGATGGAGCATTGGGATTCATTAGACCTTATGATGTTGTAATGATAAATGAATAATTGATGGATATTATTCAATGTGGAATATGAGGAGTTGGATATATCATGTTATAATATTAGGGACTTTCTTTTTTAGATATTATTTTTTGAAACATAGTGGTAGCTGGTCACCAGGATCCTATTACACATCGGTAAAAGAGTTCCAACATGAAATAGATGAGTATCTGTTTCAAGAACCGTATCAGATATTCTTCAAACCTATTTCTTGATGTGATGTATATACTGAGAAATTTCAATAAGTCTTCATGTATATATATGATGATCTATGTCACCCAATTGATTTTTCACATCAATCTTGAGGGGTTGGTAAGAACATAGGCTGTTTAGAGGATGCTGATCAAAATCATATAATATTAAGTGGAGAGTCATTAAGATTTTTCATGAAGTAGAGCTATGATATTGGGTTTCTAGTTTCTTGGATAGTAGAGAATTTTATTATCTCGGAGTAGCTCCCAAATATAACCATCCCATTTATCTGGGTGTCATAACTCTCAACACAATTCCAAGGATGAAAATTCTTTATATTCTTGTAGAGGATGAATTGATCAATGGGGGGTGTTCCTGTTATTCCTGAGAATGTAGTGTAGACCAAATGTTTCACTTTAGGTTCCTTTATTGAGGTATATTCAACTAATGTATGAGTAGTTGGATTCTCCATCATGGGATTAAATTAGAGAATACATGGTACTTTTAATAATTCCTTGTGATATTCCATGTCATAATAGAGTACTATGATATCATCAAGGTGATTATCTTTAGGGTTAGTTAGGTTGTTGAGAAAATCATTTACATCTTCATGTCTTCTTATTTCTAGGTTTGGAAAGCTCATACATTGTTTGAGATACTATTCTATTTTTTTTACTTTATTTCATGAATTGATTGATTCAAGAAACAAAAATATATTTATATCATCGACCATTGTTCATGATTTGGGACAATATGTGGAGATTATTCTCGTTCCCTTGGAAATGACTATACCAGTTGGAGGTGGAATATATCTATATTAATTATTTTAGTCTGTGAGCTACTGATGGGAATCACCACTCTTTGGGAGACTTCTCATGTATATGGATACAATCCTATGAGTCCCTCCTTGGTATGTACAAGCAATATTATTTATAGATTATTAGAAATTTATAGAGTGGATATATTTTTTCTATGTTGTTTATTGAGATGTGAATGTTTTTATTAGAGAGATAGAGTGACTCATATAGGTGTTAGGTGTCTTTTATACCTATCATCCTTGATTACTGAGATAATGCTAAGTTCATCAAAGGATAAACTATCATTATTTCTTAGGGTTGTGGAAGAGTACCTTGATAATTTTCCTGATGAGGAGCTGGTGTTTCCCCCTCTATGATATATTGGTTTTTGGGAAATATCTACACAGAGGTGATTCTCCAGTCACAATGTATCTATATTGTATGGAAAGATCAATGATGCATGATTTGTGAGTATACCATGATGGTCAATTGTGGTGACATTATGTTCAGCTGAGTTTGTGACCTTGAGGATTATATGTTTTGTTAATGAAAAAGGAAGATGGATGTATGAAACCTTGAATCAATTATAATCACATGAATAAAACGAAAATGAATTATTTCAATACTCTTTTGTTGGATATATGATTTCTTCAATCATATAAAAGGAGATAGTTGATTCTTGAATATCAATATATTATTATAAAATCATCAAATACATGTGAAATATGTGGATAATACATTGAAATATTTTTTATGTCATCCTGGGAAATACATGTTCAATGAGATTCAAATCAATGTGATTTAAACATATCTGTGTTCAGTGGATTATTGAACATGGTTTTTACAGTGTTTTTTGATCTGTACATTTTGGTTTTAATCATTGATATCCTTGTGTACATTTTTTCATAAGAGTTGAATTCTGAGAATCTTTGTGTTGTTCTAGGTGTTATCTTTCCTCATTATCTACATGGGATGTATTTGAAGATTGAATTATAGGTTCTTTAAGATATTTTCATATTTCAACACATTTCCATGAAAGGATAAGCGTTGGATCCACCTTTGTTTGATGCCATCATGTTAGAAGATTCTCTAAAGAGTGTTGGATAGGTACAGAGTTTCTAGTTCCATTATTACTATTGTAAATTTTTCATATCCAAATTCTTTCAGGTTGAAACTAAGATTAGATACCTAACAAGAAATTATTCTTTTTTCTTATGGATATACCAGTGGCAGAAATATTATGAGTACCATATGGAAATGTTGGTTAGCACTATAATAAATTTATTTCTTGTACTAGGAGTCTAGTTCTATGATTTATATGATGTTTTGGATATTTTTTTAGGCTCTATTCTTATTCAGTAGACTATAGTTGTTTATTATTGGTCGTGGAAGTTATATCCCTATGATCTTATATATTACACACATGATCTAAAGATTTTAATAATCATATTTTCTTTATATTTCTGGTAATAATACCACATTGGTGAGAATATTTTGGGTTTTACAAATCATAAGAGACTGAGTTATGTATTCACCCAGCATGACATGAACATATGGTAATGAATGTGGATGATATTTATGTTGGGTCATGACTTTATGATTTCATATAGATGTGAAAGGTAAATATTGTGGTTGATCTATAGAGTATGATGTGATGTAGTGATACTATGCTTGAGTATGGATATTCCTATAATATGAGGGATGATCTCTATATTAAGCATATTGATATGGGAGAGGTTAGTAGAAGATTTTTTAATTTTCAATGATAGATAATAATCTTCTGTACAGAAGGTGGAGGTGTCCCTACTAGGGGATTCAAGGTTAGACTACTGGAGAATTGAGTAAACTTTTTTGATGCCATTAATGGTTGTGTTGCGGATGTTCAACATCAGGTGTTGTTTCTAGGGATGTTTTTCATCCCTTTTGATATTTTTTATATGTTTCCTTATGAGTTATATATCAAACCCATGGTGGTATATACTGGAATGGAAAAACTAAATGATATCTGAGAGGGTAGTTTTTGTTTATTGGGTTAAGGAAATAAGTTATAAAGTTTGTGTCTCAATGTTTTTCCTACCATATGTTGATGTTTGAGAACAGTGTTCCTAGTGGTTTTATCCAGACATTAAGAGATAATTATCAGATGTGGTATGACATATTCGTGGAATTCATTTCCATTTTACCTCAATATTATGGAGTCTTTGATGACATTTTGGTGATATTAGATCTTCTAATGGAATAATACCACTTTATAGTTGTTATGGTTTCTATATTAGGGTCGGTTTGGTTGTGTAAATATCTAGAAGTGTTGATGAGACTCAACGAAGTCCCAAGGATGATCATATCTAATAATAATTATTATATTGACCTCCTGGTATGGATAGTTATCCAATATTATTTTGGATATCAGCTATTCAAAATCATTTTTTTCATTCACAGATGAATGGTCTAAGTGGGTAGACCATCCATACTCTTGAAGATATGATAGAATATTATTTCCTCGATTTAAGAGGACCATGGAAGATGCACATTACATTTGTCAAGATTTATTAGAAATATATTTTACACTCTAACATTGGTAGGACACCATTTTAATGTTAGTAATTTTGGACATTACTTTCTCCATTTTGTCAGATTAGGGTCAGGGAGTTATAAATTGCCAAGACATTACTAGTGTAGAATATGATAAAGATGGTTTACGTATTTAATCCATGGATTAAAGTAGTGAATTATTTTTAGAAGTCATATTCCAATCATAATAGGGTATATCTAGTGGTTTATGCTGGATACCATGAGTTATTAAATAAAAATTATAATCATGGGTAGTAATGGGTCGGTAATGGGAGTAAGAATTATCTCCTAATTTATTGGAAATTTTGATTTGATGGATCACTATAGGGCCATGTAATACTAGATATCACTTCCCCAGAAGATGATTTATATGCATAATGTTTTTCATTTTTCACAGCTCAATAATTAACTTCATGCTGATATGATCATCACTGATTGAGGGAGATCGTCATTGATGATGATGTGTCATTTGAAGAGTGGAATATGGAGATCTAGGACTGCTGGGAGAAGGTTTTTTATATGAATTTTATTCCCGTGTTTCATGTATTATAGTGACATGGAGATGTGTATTAGATTATAATGGAGTTTGAGTCACATATAAATTCTCTGTATCCGATGTTGTTTTTTTAACCTCTTCCATTGTAGTAAGGCTTGTTGTGGCGGTTGACCTTTTATGTTTATTAAATAGTATGTACAAAACATTTTGTTGGTTTAATTGTTCTTTTTTTATTTAAAATTTCTTGTAGGGAATTTAAGATATATTTTTGTTACTTCAAGTTTTCAAGATTTGTTCCTATATGTTTGGTGTTTGAGATCGTGTGTTGATATAATTATCTTGGGGTATATCATGGGGTTGTTTTCTATGTAAATCTTTTTACCATTATCTTGTCTATTTGATTCGTTTTAAATTATCATAGATAATAATATTTTCAAGGGTATATAATATAATTAACCAAACCTATGAACCGCATTAATTGGTTTGTTAGAGGTTTTGTAGACACAATAAAATTCAAGAGGAGTAATAATGGGTGTTTATCTAAAATATTATCATAATATAGGATTTTAGGGAATTGTGCATTTGGATAACAAGTAAGGGTAGTGGATGAGGTTTTGAGGGACCAAATGAGGTGTAGGGGTTTCTTATGTATCATTTTAACGATTCTTCCAATTTCAGAATTTCATGATCATAGAGGTAGGCTATGTAATTTTTTCTTTAAAAGGAAATTGAGTGGTTATGTCATTGAGTTCCCAGTAATGAGGCATGGGTTCGTGGGGTGTTCTAATAATTTTGGGTTAGTTATAGTGTCAGATACATTATGTTTCTCAGATCCTGGTTTAATCAGTTAAGCAATGGAATAGACCCTTATTCTACACTATAGTATTCCTAATGTCGGGAAGTTCTACAACTTGGTGTATGAAGGATCACCATAATCTTCTAATTTTGAGTTATCATATAAACACCTAAACCCCCCCCCCAAATATATTTTATCTCTATTTTCTCTATCAAATCCTAGGAAACCAATGCATAAATTTGAATTCCTTTCAATTCCCAATCAATCATAGTCATCACTCGACTTCCTATATTTGATCCCTTTTGATTCAAGGTGAGATCATAACATTTTATAATGAATTACTCTGAATATTTTCACATTTCATCCATATATATCATTCTAATCCATGGTGGTAGACCTCTATCATTTTTATGAAGTTTCTTTTTTTTCACAAAATTAGTGTGTGGTGTTCATTGTGAGACATATCTTTCCCTATGGGAGATGTGATCAAAGATCCATATTTTTGTTCATTTCTCATTTGAAAATGTTTTAAAAAATGGGGTAAGGGATTAATTTATTCTCTATTTATATCACATGAAATCGTGATGTAATCATCAATTAGGTTTATTAGGTAATGGAATAACTAAAATAAATAAATATTGAACCATACTAAATTTAGAAGTGGTTTATAATTTATGATCAAATGTGGTCTTCATCTATGATATTAAATTTCCTATTGATTTAATATATAATGATATATTTATTTTGTGCTTTGTAATGAATATTTTTTATTTTGGGTTTACTATGCATGATTTTATGAAATTTAATAATCAATGTATTATCGATAACTTTTTGGTAGGCTAAAGCATGAAACATAATGTTTAAGGAATCCTTAAATTTTAGTATGTTGTTGGTAATCAAATTGGTGCAGGATGCATATTAAATTGAATTTTCGCATCCCTGTGTTAATGGAATTTCTTAAAGAACTAGAATTTGGTAATACATTTTGTGGATAGTAAGAAAAATTCATTTTAAATAAGAAGTGTTCTTATCATATTTTTTTGAAGCTAGAAATGATACATGAGAGCATGTTTAAATAATTTATATCTTTTTTAACTGATTCCTTAGGTAACCTATAGTATTAAACTGTAAACAAATATTCTCTTAATTCAAGATGGAATAAAATCGGTCGTTTTATAATGATAAAAGATTTGGGGGCAGAGTGAGCCAATTTTATTAGGATGGATTTATTCCTTTTGTTTGGTAATGAGTGAGCCCAATTTCATGTGAAGAATAAATTCCTTGTTTTGGGGGATTAGTTACTCTGTTGAATCTAATTTTTGTTTGATAACATTATTTTTGTTCTCAATATGATCCTTTCATTGTGGTGTGATGTGAGCCTAACATGGCAGACATGATATGTCCAGGTGGCCCCAAGATTATGGAAGTTGTTGGCTCCAGTGACGGTGAGATGCATGGAGAAATGTGCGAGCGTGTTGGGAATGGTACTAGAGTTAATGGAATGTGTTGAATCTTGGTTTTCCAGTTATTGTTATTTAATCAGGGATAAATTCGTAATAAATCTATTTAATGGAAAAATGGATTTTTTTGTGATTATTTATATTCATTTCCCCACTAATTGAGGAAGTAGTATATTGTTTGTTATTCATATATTTCATTTATGGTTAGGATATTTCCTAGAGTGCCTAGAATTCTGCAATATTAGAAAACAAATAAATATTTTAACCTATGGGGTTGGTTCTTAAAGGAATGATACAATGATAATAGTATTTAAATGTGTACTCCAATTGTTTCTTCCTAGAGGGAATGAACATCCCATAATGTTTAATGAAATTCAATTAGGAATGAACATAAATAATAATTGTTGAATTAGATAATCTATTGATAATTTTAAAATGGAAAGATTAATTTAATTGAATTATCCTTAATTCCTATATTGTAATAGGATATATAGTTTTTAGATGTCACAGTCAGGTGTTTGAGTGATGATATTTGTAATCAATAATAAAACAAGATTAATGGTGTAATGGCCCTAAAATTCAATGTATTTTTTTAAATTCTATGGAAATATTCATGTATGCAGTTTCTGACGGTACTTGATTATGAGGCATGTAGAGCCAAAAATGTTTTTCTGATGTTTCTTATGTACTTTCATTATGTGTTTGAATGGGTTTTTTTATCTTTTGAACTAGAGATGGAATTGAAATCAGAGGGAACTGTTGATCTCACAGCATAGGTAGTTGCTTTAGTAGACATTCACCTAGGGTGATGTTGGTCGTGGGTAGAAGATAGTTATTTCTTCCCATCGTGGGAAAAAAAAGTGGAAACAAAAATAAACTAAATTTATTTTTATTTTACTTTGAAATTATTTTAAAATCTCAGTGGGGACCACCTAAACACTTCAAACCCTCTTTTTAATTGTTCCAAACCCCCAAATTTTAATGAATTCATTAAATGAATTCATTAAACCAATCAATTAAAGGGGAGGCTCTTCATCACCTAGATTGGGGTTTCTTGGTATTTGGGCTGGAGAATAAGTTTGGTGGATGATCCTTCAGATGGAAACCCCTTAGAGGAATAAATCGTCTCTTTTGATGAACATTTTTTCATCAAAGAACTCTATCAATGGATATCTGACATGGAACATCCTCAACGATGATGAAACGACATATGTCATTCCCTCTCCTTAGTAGCGTCAATGAATCTTCGATGTAGGGATGGTTGTTTTTGTATACCCCTTACCCATTTCATGAAATTCATCTCGATTTGAGAACATCTATGCTACATGATACCATTGTAACATAGATGGTATAGGCCAAAACAAACAGGGCCCAACCCCTCCGCATCCTTTGTGGATTTTAGTGTTCTTCATGGATTGTTTTTGGGTTGAGGGAATATCGACCGTGATGGATTGGAATATATGGTGACATCACGAGGCGAGTGTAGGAGTATTTAGATTGAATAACGGGCCACCGGGGTGTTCCAAGAGCCCCAAGGAATGTTTTCGGAGACAGGTGCCAGTGATTGGCACTGGTTGTGCCGCGAACCATCGGCCGCGGCGGAGCAAGGGCGGTGACCGACACAAGGTCATCCATGTGAAGGGGGCGGCAGTGCACGTCAGTACTGCCGGACATGTAGGGGTCGTGACACGATGCCACATCGGCAATGGGAGGGGTGTTCGCTCACTGCCAGCTGCAGAGGAGCTGAATGGGACCCCCGGTCCCGCGTTCCAGATGTGGGTGCCATGTTGTGCCAGCCGGTGGCTAGCCAACTAGAATGGTTGGGCGATTTGGGGTACCTAGGGTGTGATTCCCTCTTGGGTGGTAGCTTGGGTGGACAAAACCATGGGGCCACCCAGCCGCGACACTACAGGGCGTCGCCCGACATGGGCCGCACCGCGGGCTGCCCAGCGGGCCAGGCCAAACCGGCAAACCAGGGCGAACCCGGTGGGCTGGGCCCGACACAGTGAGTTGGGTCGGATAACGCGGGCAACTTTTGACATAAGTAAGGACTCGAGTCTATCCAGTGTGGGTCGGGCCAGGTTGGTCTAATCGGGTGGGACCAGACCAAGCCAAGCTTCGACATCTTTATGCTCATTTGGCCATATCATGTGCAACATGCATCCGTTTGACAAACCGTATATGGAACTAGAAACCATGGATCAAGACGGTCCATTCGCTATACCCCACTTTAGTTTTGGATAATGATGGGGGTATGGCCGGTTGGATAAAACATGAATCCAACTGGTCCCTCGGGACTAAAAGGACAATTGCTCACCGACCAGGCATCTGATTGACACAACATCTGTTTCATTGGGACCCCTATTATATGGCGGTCCTTTGCGATACTTATTCGTGGGACTTTGTGGAAATTGGAGTATTGACTTGTCGCTTTATGAGAGGACCCTCTCAGAATCATGAGAGCAGAGTGGGAGAACCCTATGTCTTGATGTAACTTGAGAAATGGATCTAAGGTGGGTCTGTACTTTGGGATCCTATGTGGGTCTGTGTTCCAGAATCCCATATGGATCCGCTTTAGGAATCCACATTGGACTAATCTAGGATCAGACGTGGGTCTGCTGTACTAGGATCCTACATAGGTCTAATGATTTATGATCCTACGCGGGTCTACCTCTCAACAGAGTAAGAAGTTTCAGTAGTTACATCTAATCATCTTTACTACCATACCAATGTTATACCTATTGTGAGTTGAGTCTTTACATTTTTGGTATTCCTTCCTTCATGTAACAATTGAGTTTCGGGCTTTGATATGGGCCTTGTGTTTCCTCTTGATTGAGATGGGTATACTCGACAACTTAGGTATATGTATAGGCATATAACTAAGTAGGGTGTTCAGATGTTTTCATGATTTTTGGTGTATCCTGTGAGAATTTTGTGGGGCCATCGAGGGTCTCGAGGTACCTAATGAATATCATTATACACACCCCTGCACGGGTTATTCCCGCACCATGTTGTGATTGGTGCATACAATAGACAATACTGACTGAGGACTCGAGTACACGGACTGGAGGTAGCTCGAAGGGGGATATTAGACCAGAAGTACGGCAGAGACGACTCTCCTATAGTTGTACCTACCCTTAAGGCAGGATCCTAAGATGGTGTTCACATGAGGTATTTTCACTTGTACTTGTACATTTTAGTGTACTTGTACTTTTGAGTTTTACTTGTTCTTTTCAGTTGGGTATGTATTGTGGCCCCCGTTACTTTCTATACACACCTTGTATACATTTTAGGTTACATTGTTCTTGTATCCTAATTCTTACTTAGATGTGTGAGTTTACATGTTAAAAAATAAATTCCATCCTTATTTTTAGGGAATACACCTTTTGGTGCTAGTTCCCATCCCTTGGAAAATGGAAGGAAAGCTTGGGATAGTCACGACACAGGCCTCAGGGGATGGGTCATGACAAGTTGGTATGAGAGGAAGTAGGTTCTACTATATAACATTGGACTCCGATCTTTTAATGGTAATAGTGTTAAGTGTTAAAAGTGGGGCTATTAGTTTGGGGAATCTAGTGTTGGTGCGGCGGCCGACGTATCCATACACCAGGACCCTAACTTGTGATTTATGACTAAGTGCATGAAGATTCTAATTGTGTGCATGTTTGGAAAAGTTTTCATTCTGATCTCCCGAGTCATCTCACCAGGTATAAATTATAAACCTTGGCACAATAGTTTCATTTCATGATGCATTTATGTAAATAGCCATCACAGGTTCTGGGTAGAGCATGCCTTGATAGCCCACCGAGTGGTGAGGCCTCGGTGTAGGGACCTTTTTCAGTAGAGGCACCAGTGGAGGCACTAGCTGTACCGTTACCTGTTGGGCCACTGATTCCACCATACCCAATAGTTGAGAGATCATTCCCCTTGAGTGTGGTGCATGATTTCCAGTGCTAGAGGCCACCCAGGTTCTGGGGTGAGATGGATCCATAGGCTAGTGAGGATTTGTTGGAGGTCGTGGTGAAAGTCTTCTGAATGGTAGGGACACCAGCTGATGTCATTGTAACACATACCTCCATTCATCTACATGCAACAAAAGGAAAATGGTGGATCTTGATTCTCCATGTTCACGATGAGGTGTCACTTGTTAGGGTGGACTTTTGTTTCCGTTTTCGACTAGAGATTGTCCCAATAACCCTTCACACAGTGCACATATTTGAGATTCTTCATCTATAGCAAGGCTGCATGACTGTGGCTCAGTACACAGTGAGGTTAACCGACCTCTCATTATACTCCAATGATATGGTACAAGACCCATTATCTAGAGCCCAAACCATTGAGTAGGGACTCGGGCGAGAGATCTGGGCTTAGATGATTTCTCTCAGCATCCCAACGCATGCAGGGGTGTTAGAGCGAGCCCTCATAGTGGAGAGTTTTCGTGATGAAAATTCACCAACTGCGAGATCCACCATCAGCAATCACGTAGAAGTGTATTCTGTAGCTGGGAGTAGATAGATGTCATAGAGGTCCATGTGGGCTAGACCTATAGGTGGATGACCACAGGATTCAGGGTCGGTTGTGCTGGGCACCCAAGATAGATCTATTAATGCAAGGAGCGGGCAGTGTTACATATGCGGCAGGAAGGATCACATAGATTGTGACTACCCGAACCACGCTACGGATGATCACCAGACAGTCGAAAGACTACCTAGTTAGAGTCAAAGGTTCAACGGAGGAGGTATGCAGGGAGCAGTCAGACATGCCAGAGGGGCTGGTCATGCAAATGGTGGTGGGAGATGATTCGAGGTGTTACTGCCACCACCACTAGGAGATCTTTCATGACCATAGGGGGTAGGTGGAAAAGGACGAGCTCAGATCCAGGTAGCTGAGGCCCATGACCACGTTGCATCGAAGATGATACGAGGTATGAAATGTGCATACTCCACCTTAGCTACAGTGCTTATAGTCTTAGGTTCTAGTCATTATTTTATTTCCACATCCCTTGTTCAGAGCTCTTATATTCCTTTGGATCCATTAGATTGATCCTTACAGCTAGAGATTCCAACAAGGGAGGATTCCATGATTATATACTAGTGGCAGCAGTGTGAGCTAACTCTATGAGGTGAGAGCTTTGTCTGGTATATTTTTGTAGTTGTGTCGAGGACTTACAACATAATCATAGGTATGGATTGGTTATCTAAAATCCATGCCTAGATAAACATCATTAGTTGAAAAGTGTGGTGTATACAAAAGGATGTGAGTATTTTTACCTTAACTAGCGAGAAGGTAGCCTTTGCATCGCAGGATGGAATTACCTAGAGGAGTGTGCAACAAATCACTCATCTATTGGCTAGCCTTACCCTTGGAGTGTTTGATGTGGAGAGTCTGAGCTATCCTGTATTGGTGGACCAGTATACATATGTCTTCCCTAATAATGTTTCAGGTCATTCTCATAACATAGAGGTGGATTTTACATTGACTTCTACAACGAGATGTAACTGATATCAACTCTAGTGTATCGAATGGCTCCTGTGGAGCTTCGTGATTTGTGGGTACAGGAGAAGGACATACAGGGGATGAGGTTCATCTGCCCCAGTGTTTCTCCGTGGGCAACCCTAATTTTGTTTCCTATGATGGTGGATGGGAGCTTGATAATTTTTATTGAATATTGGTGCCTAAACTAGTTGACCAGGAAGAACTACTACTCACTCCCAAGGATTGTAGACCTCTTGGAAAATCTAAAGGGAGCATAATGGTTCTTGAAGATAGACCTCAGGTCAGGCTGTCGCCACCTATGAGTACAAGAAGAGGATGTGCAGAAGACGACTTTCAAATGTCAGTATGTCCACTACGAGATCTTGTATAGGCCATTCGGTGTGACCAATGCTCTAGCTGTGTTCATGGGACTCATGAACATGATTTTTCACCCATACCTTGATCACTTTGTAGTAGGATTAATTGATGACATTCTGATTTACTCGGCTACCATGGAGGAAAATGCCTATCATTTCCTGGTAGTTCTAGACACACTCCAAGAGAACCAACTTTATTATAAGCTCTGGATGTGTGAGTTCTTGATCATAGAGGTCCAAATTCTTAGACATTTCATCTCAAAGGTAGGAGTAGTGGTAGATCTAGTGAAGATTTAGGCAGTAAATTCGTGGGAGCCACCCAGGAGTGTGACAATGGTATGGAGTTTCCTGGGTTTGGCCAGATACTACCGTAGATTTGTGTCGAATTTCTCCAGAGTTGCAGCACCTTTACAAACATTGATGAAGATGGGTAACCCTTCATGTGGTTGGAGATATAACCGCAATGTTTTCAAGATCAGAGGCATATGCTTACTATTTCCCCCCATATTGAGGATTCAAGAAGAGGGTGTTGGGTACGTAGTATACTGTGACACATCATCGACCGTGATCAGATGTGTCCTGCTGTAGGAGCGAGCAGTTATCACATATTTTTATCGATAGCTGAGAAAACATGAGCCGAACTATGATAACAATGTCCTTGGGTTAGCAGCAGGGGTATTTTCTTTGAAGATGTGAAGACACAATTTGATGGGCGAGCATTTTGTGGTATAATATGATCAATAGTCTCAGATATATATTCTCTCCCAGAAGGACCTGAACCTGAGACAGTGACATTGGCATGATTTTCTCCAATACTATAACATTGAGATAGTCTATAATCTTGGGAAGGTGAATGTTGTAGCAGATGCACTCATCAGGAGACCTGGTATACAATTGCTAGGTGAGGTGATGCAGCAGCTTGAGGCTTTGAAGATATCCATTGTTGATTGAGATGGAGAATATTTTCTTCAGTATCATACAGTCACTACCCCAATCCATCAGCGAGTTAGGGAGGAACATTGTGGGAACACTGACTGCGATGCTCGATGTGCTCAGATATCCACAGGACATGGACCTTATGGATTTTCTGAAGTTGGGGAGCACGTCATATTTTTCCGACGACGTACCATGGTACTAGAGTCACTTAGGGGGGATGTGTTGAGGGAGTTCCACACATCACCGCTAGCGGTACATCCATGAGTGGAGAATATGTACCGGGACTTTCAAAAACTACATAGGTCATTAGGAATGAAGAAATAAGTAGCAGAGTTTGTCTCATGTTGCTTCACTTGTCATCAAGTGAAGGTGGAGCATCTTGTACCAGCCGACATAGTTCAAACTTTAGAGGTCCCAAAGTGTATGTGGTACTGGATTTCGATGGAATTCATGACAGGTCATCCATGTACATCATATGGCTCATGATTCTATCTGGGGGATCATCGACCGACACACCATTTCATCCTTCCTACTGATCAGAGAAAATGATTCAGTAGAGTGCTTGGGATGCCTCCATATGCAGAGGATTGTGATGATTCATGGAGTAACCTCGACTATTTTCCCCGATCATGATGAATGATTCACGTCTCGTCTTTAGAAGTGGTTTCAAGAGGCTTTCGAGACACAACAACATTTGAGCACCGCCTTCCATCCTCAGACAGATGGCCAGGGTAAGCGGACCATTAAGACCCTTGAGGACTTGATCCGTTCCTGCATCCTCAACCTCTTGCCACTACATGGTGGATCACTTGCCCTTTGTGGAGTTTGCATATAATAATTTATAACACTCCACCATTCGAATGGAACCATTCGAGGCCATGTACAATAGACCTTGCAGATCACCTTTGTGTTGGACTGACCCAAGGGAGTTTGTACTCATGGGACCAGAGGAGGTACATGCTACCATAGAGAAGGTGAATATTATATAAGAGTAGGTGAAGACTGCACAGAGAAGGTACAAGTCATATGACGATAGGATAAAGAGACCTCTGGAGTTGGAGGATGGAGACCATGTCTATATATGTGTCTCACCTCGATGAGGTTTGTAGAGATTTCGTAGGGGCAGCAAGTTATCTCTGAGGTTTATCAGAAACTTTCAGGTCCTCAACTGAGTGGTTGAGGTGGCTTACCACTTAGCTCTTCCACCTCAGTTGATCTGGGTGCACGACGTCTTCCACGTATCCCTGCTGAGGAGATACATGCACGTCGCTTCACACATCATTGACTGGGGTGATCTGGACAATGATGATGGGGAGATTTTTACGGAGGTTCCAGTGGAGATTGAGGACTGACTAGAGATATTCCATCATTCGAAATAGATACATTTGGTCTGTGTACCTTGGTAGCACAGGAATCTCTTGGAGAGCACATGGGAGAGTGAGGCTCAAATTCATTCTCATTTACCCAACTTTTTGTCTTGGTTTTTTTGATGTGGATTTCAGGGAATCATATTCCAGAGGTGGAGAGAATGTAAAAGCCTATAAATTTCATGTAATTTTTCTTAAATTCTATGGAAATATACCAGTATTTAGATTCTAACGGTACTTGATTCCTTGGCATGGAGAGCCTGGAATTTTTTTAATGTTTCCTAATTACTATCAGTAAGCGTGTGAGTGGAGTTTTTTAATATTTGAACCGGAGATCAGAATTGAAATATGAGGGCATCGTTGATCTTGTAGTGCTGGTAGTTGCTTAAGGATACCTTCACCTCATATGTAGTTAGTCATGGGTGGAAGATTGTTTTTTTACACATCGTGGGAAAATAAAAAAAGTTGAAATAAAAAAAATTAACATTATTTTTATTTAACATTTGAATTCTTTTTAATTCATGTTGGGGACCAGCCAAACTCTACAAACCATTTTTTTTAATTGTTCCAAACCCCTAACATTTAATGACTTCATTAAATGAAGTCACTAAACCTATAAATTAAAGTGGAGGCTCTTCACCACCTTGATTGGGGGCCTCTTAGTTTTTGGGATGGAGAAGAAGCATAGTGGAGGATCCTATTGGAGGAAACCCCTTAAATGAAAAACAATTCTCCTTCAATGATCATTTGACCAATGAATAACTTCGTCGAAGGATCTCCCATGAGAATCATCTTCAGTGAAGATGAAACGACGTCCTTCTTTCCATCTTCTCACTGAAGTCAACGAATATTCATCGCAGTGATTGTATTATTTGTAGACCCCTTACAACATTCTTGACATTCTTATTGATTTAATAACAACTATGCCTCATGCAATCATTCTATCACAGAGGGCCTGGGCCAAAACGATCATGGAAAAAACCATCCACAATCTTTGTGGATTTTAGTATTCATTGCTGATTGTTTTTTGGATGAGAGAAATTCGACTGTGGTTGTCTTGAATTGATGGTGACATCTTGAATTGAGTGAGGGAGTCTTCAGAATAATGAACAGACCACCAGGGTGCGCCCAGTTCCCGTCGAACATCACTGGTGGTCAAGGTCGGTGACCAGCGCTGGTATGGCAGTGGCATGGAGGTCGTGGTAGAGCAAGGGTGCTGGTCGCCGCACGACCGGCCGTGTAAAGGGGTCACTGGCATGTGTTCATGCCCCCGTGCATGAAGGGGCTGCAGCACAAGGCTGTAGTGGAAAAGAGAGGGGCAGTCGGCTCGTTGGCGGCTGCCGAAGGTGCCACTATGTATGACCTTGCCGCGGAGGAAGGTTGGTTGTCTGACAAGCCGAGGAACTAAGAAGGACCTTGGGTACCCTATGCAAGCTGCCAAAAATATGTAGCGCTAGCCTGTTTTCCATCCATCTAGAATGGATTTTCCATTCGGTGTAACCAGCGTGTGGCTCCCCCTTGTAAGATATATAGGTTGGACCCCACCGTGGGGCCACCCAGCCATAATCCAACCGCAACCCTCCTATGGGTAGCCCATTATAGGCCGCACCGTTAGGTCGGGCCTTACCCAGTGGTCCGGGTCGGATCCCACGGGATGGGTCGGACCTAGGGCTGGACTCGAGTTGGCCTATGTTGGTGTGACCGGGAGGGACTGGACCTGGACCATCTTCGACCCCTTTCCGCTCATTTGGCCAAAACATGACCTATGAGAATCCGTTTGATGGAACTTTTGCTACAATGGAAACCTTGTACCGAGAAGGTCCTTTTGGTATAACACACTTGAGTTTTGGATAATGATGGGCTATATAAGGTTTGGATTGAACACGAATCCAACTAGGCCCTCATGACTAAAAGGATAATAACATACATATCAGGCATCTGATTAACGCACCGTCTTTTGCGATGAAACCCCTTTTATGTGGCGGTCCATTGGGATAATGTTTCATGGGATATCATGGATGATGCAGTATCATCTTTTGGCTCAAGGAGAAGACCATCCTGGAATCAAAAAAACATAGTGCGGGAACCCTGTGGCTGGTTGTAACATGAGAAAGGGATCTTACATGCGTATATGATTTGACATCCTACGTGGGTTTGTGTTCTAGGATCCCACATGTATCGGCTCAAGGAATCCACATGGGACTACTCTTGGATCCTACCTAGGTCTTCCGTACTAGGATCCTACCTGGGTTTGATAATTTATGATCCTACGTGGGTCTCCCTCTCAACATAGTATGATGTTTCAGTAGTTACATTTAATCATATTTACTACCATACCGATGTTATACCTAGTGTGATATGAGTCTATACCTTTGTGGTATTCCTTACATCATGGAACAATTAATCATTAGGCATTGAGTTTGGCCTTGTGTTTCCTCATGATTGAGATGTGTATACTCGACAACATAGGTATATGTTTGGCGTATACCTATGTAGGGTTGTCAGTTGTTATCATGCTTGGTGGTTTATCCTTTGAGGATATTGTGAGACCTTAAAGGGTATCGAGGTCCCTACTGAGTATCATTATACTCATCCATGCAAGGGACATGCCCGCACCTTGTTGTGTTTAGTGAAGATGACGAATAGTGCTGACTAAGGACGAGAGTACCCGGACTGGAGGTAGCTCATAGGTGGACATTAGTTGAGGTGTACCAAAACGATGAGTGTTTGAGAGTTTTACCTACCCTTCATGTATAATCTGTGGCGGGAGTTCATAAGAGGTGTTTTTAGTTATAAATGTACTTTTCATTTTACTTCTACTTTCTAGTTCTACATGTTCTTTTCAGTAGGGCATGTATTCTAGACCGCCGTTACATTCTTTACACACCGCGTTTACATTATGGGTTATTGGTGAATTTATCCTACTATGTTCTTATTTGTGTGATTTTGTAGGTTAAAAGGAAATTTATTCTCGATTTTTAGGGAACACGCCTTTCGGTGCTAGCCGCCATCCCCTGGCCTATGGAAGGTGGGCTTGGGGTAGTCATGACAAGGGCACCGGGGGATGGGATGTAACAAATGTAAGTAGTTTGATTTTGAGAAATATCATATACTCTATGTGTTTTGATTTCATATGAAACCTCCTTACATAAGTAGGGAAAATGAAACCTAATGTACTATGGCAGGGTGTTTTCCCAACATCAAGGATGTTTAGGTATGGATAACAGACTACCGCCTCAGGCCCTACATTATTTTCCTGGTAGTATTATGTATGATTATACATTAGTTTTATCATTCCCTATATATGATAGTAGATGGTATTAATGTATTTTATTTATTTCACACACATCTATCAACAAATATATATAAAAAATAATGTTACCGACATGTCATGTATATGTTGTGATGGTTTGTGGTACATTTATCAACATATGGGATGTGATAGACTGATGTATGATACTGATTTTATAATACATCAAATATGAAATCGTTTTGATCATAAAAACCATATTGTTTATTTATATAGATGTTGAGTGGGATTATAAGATGATATGATATGTGATAGTCATTTTTTTGACACATTATCCTTGGTGTTTTCAGGTTATTGTATTTTTTGGGAGAGATGGATTCAAAAATATGATTTTTGTGTAGAGAATAAATCCTCTAGAGAAGTTGTAGAGAGGTACTTTCATTTTATATTATATCATATGATCTATTGTATGTCATAATCTGTTAGAGATATCCATAGTGAGGGTGATAACATGGATTATTTATTTAGGTGATGATTTAGCTTCAATTTTCCTTCATTGGGAATTATTATAAATTCATTATCATTTTCATGGGAGGCTCTAGGTAGGATCCAAATGATTAAATATATTATTCTCAACCTATATATAGTTGTTATATTTTTTATGATAGTAGGATCATTTTGGATATTAAGATAGATATTACTATATCAGGGTTGTTCATGAGTTATTTTGTCATCTTACTAACTACAAATTTTATCTTTTGTTACTTATAGTGAAGTTCATGTTTTAATAGTCTTGAATGACATTTCATGTATGTACTTGGTATATCATTAATATTTATGTAACTATAATTTTATTTGATTACTAATGTAATCTATCTTTCTTATTTTTTATCTATTATTGTAATCCCTCTCATTTGTATTTATTTTATACCCTAAGTGCTTGTCCCCAATGCATAGCCTATTGGGGGAATGCTTTTCGGGGGGTCACCATATCCCTTTTCTCATTACCGAAATAGATGGGGTAATATTGGGGGAGGGTTCTGAGAGAATGAAAATATATTAATTACAAATGTTGCGATTAATATTAATATTTATGTGGGACAGATAAAAAACATGTAATGATTCCATGAGAGTAATGTTTGTGAGAAACATTTATATGAAAATGAAGAAGGGGTAATCAAAATTTCATTCTTTGGTCCATCATAATGTTTTCTGTTAAATAACATATCCCAAAACACATGTATAATAATAAATTATCTTTTATATTAATGATGAAAATAATATAAGTTATTTTATGTTTATTAAAACCAAAAATGTGGTTTTGGAATATATAAAATGTTTTTAAAAAATAAATGTACAACAAATAGAAAGATAAATGAAAATTATTTATTATGAAAATGGTACAGATTATATGCTTCTTGAGGTAGAAAACTATTTAGTGATGCATGGTGTCAAACATGAAATATCATTGAATAAAAATCCATAATAAAATGATTATGTTGAAAGTAATCATAAAATGGTAAAAACATGGGAAATGCATTACTTATATAATGTGATATTTCATGTCCTCATTGGAGGATGTAGTTTAAGAATTAATATATACAAACAAATGTCATTTTTCTAGTCACTGAAAATACATAACACTTTATTAAAAGTGGTATGGAATAAATCCTACTCTTAAACACATTATGTTATTTGGAAATAAATTTTATATTCAAATCATAGAAGGAAGCAATGGAAAAATTTATATAGATTATGGATGTTAATAATTATTCTACTTATCCAAGAGTAAACCTTTAAATACTTTTATAATATGTTGACTAAGATCATTGAAATAAGCAATTTTATATTTATTGAATATAATGAAATAATTTAATAAAAATTATGATTTAGAGGTAATTCATGAATAAGAATATATATATATATATATAAAACAAATTATATATGTTTAAATAATATAACATAAGATGAGGATTACAATGAAAAAAATTATTAATTTATTATTAAATATTATCAATATATATCTCAAATTAGATGATTAATATATGATATTTATGAGTCCATAATTATTAGAAATAAATCATATCCAATTTAAACTAATTGGATGAATAATCATTATCATTCTTTTTTGTTATATCATGTAGATATGGAGAAATTAGAATAAGTGAAAAAATATGATCTATAGTATAAAGACATAAATTTATTTAAGTATAAATATATACAAATTATACTTTGAATCTTTTGAAGATTCAAAATTACCACAACATTATTAAGGCCAAGTGGTCGTTCATGAATACATTTGACAAGAATGGTAATTATAACTAAATAAATGAAATACTTCTAAATCAAGGAAATTATAATATTATAGGAATAAACTAGGAAGAAATATTTAAACATGTTATGGCACTTATGTTAATATAACTTCTCTTACCTATAGTACAATATTGGAACTGTGTTTATTCATTGTGAATGGAATGATTATGATGAATGTATATATTGAATAACTCGTGAGATTACAATAGGGAATGAAATTTCAATGGTACGTAGATTACATAAGGATTGATAAAAAGTCATAAATGAAAACTAGAAATGGTAAGATTAAATGGAACTTTAATGAGAGAATATATAATTTAAAATAAAGTGGTTTTTGAATAAGTTCTTTACATGAAATCATCAATAATGATGTGATTCGTTGTTCCTTTCTAAGCTAATGAAATAATATTGTGTGGATGAATGCTACATTTTGGATTTTATATTATAATGAAATCATTGTTTGAGATGTCCAAGACTGGGGATACAATATAATTTCATATTCTTTTAAAAGGAAAGTTGATTATATTTTTGTCTCTTGAAAAATATATGATGAAACATCCAAAGAATTATTATCTATTTGATGGAAAACCCATTTGAACTATAATCAGAGAACGAGATAAACATGGTTATCATTATTATGGAATAGTTTTTTATCAGTATTATTAACTATAAATGATTAGTAGGACATAATTCTTGATGGATATAATTTTAGACATTATTATTCATCTTCTTTGGATGTGTTGGAAAAAAGTAACCAAATATAATAACATCTCACTACTGTGAGAATAATCATGAGGATTATCATTGTAAATTTGGTTATTATTTGGTGTTTTATGTAGTAAATTACTATTATTCCTTGGTACATTTTGATTTATATTGATTTATATCAGTATTAGATATAAAATCATTAAGATGATTTTATTTGTTTATTATAAGAAGCTGAGTTTTATGACTCGACTAGAGTTAAAAGTTAAAATTAGTAATTATATATGGAGTTGAATAAATTTTGACCCAAAATTTAGGTACCCAATTATGTATATGAAATAACATTATTAGGATCATTTTGATTAATTATAAGTTCTAATAGTTATTTATTATGATATAAAAAGTGACATGATATTGATAAATAATAAATTAAAACAATCACATTCAAAGATGAAGGATATTGAGTATAATTTAATGATGGAAAATTTAGAATAAAAAGATTCAAAGGATGAAAGAATTAGGATAATCAATAAGTTATGGATATATTTATTTAACCATTGGAAATGTTGGTGTTTAATATTAATTCATTTAATTGTTGGGTTCAACACCCCCCTCATATTAAGAAGGTTTAGAAAATAACCTCTACCTATATGATATTATTATTTCAGTTAGTCGTTAAATTATTTGTAGATATTTTAGCTTTGGGAATAGGATTATTTTTTGAGAAATTTAGTGAAATTGGATTACATTTAAATAAATTTTTTTACTTCTTGATGAAAGAAAAAATTGGAGTATAATATAATGTCATACATCACGGGGATTAAATATAACATAGATGGGGGTAATTGGTGTGATAGATAGAGTAGATACAATAAATATAGAATAGAATTAAATATTTCATTTATAATGTGGCAGTAATCATCCATTATATCTAGAAAATTTATTGATTAGATATTTTCATAATGAAATATTATTGTCTATTAATATGAAATTTTCAATATCAAGCATTGATCATGTAGGCTTATTGTGATGGTTATGATATTATATAAATGTTGGGTTTCATATTTTTTGGGGAACTGAATATTATTTATGATATTCAAAAATCCCTATGTGATATAATGTTGGAACAAAGGTTAATCATACTAGAGAATATTAGAAAACAATTCAAAAATGGGTGAATGATTGGATCAAGTGTACATATGAGGTGTTTTTTGAAACATGAATGAATGTATTTGTGTTTATTATAGATATAAATAAATATATTTATTAAGACTATAGTAAATAATTTTAGATATTATTTGAATATGTGAGACATTGGGGATTTTATTTCGTAAAGGAGTCAAAATTCACAAATAATCATAATTGTGAAATTGTAATATTAATTTGAGGAATTATGAATATTATGAATTAAATATCAATCTCTAATAATATATTTTTATATCCATTTTTGTGTTTCATAATATTAAATGTTAAATAAGTGTTCAATAAAAAAAATTGGGAAAAAATAATGTTCAAATCTGATGGTGTATTGGAATTTTTTTTATGGTGGAATAATTGCATCGTAATGCTTGGTTGTTAAATCATGATGTATAGTGACATGAAATTATTTTATCACTGGATGTTACAACCATATGATAATAATATAATAAAAATAATAAATATGATGAAAAGGGTATATTACACCACAATGAGATAGGTTATGTCATAATACATATGGTTAGAAATATCGATCAAGATCAAAATGTTGGTTTTTCGAGTAATGCTTTTTAGGAGGCTATTATTTTTGGAGTAAATTATAATTGAAAATAATTATGATGTAAAAAATACATCCATATAATTAAATTGTGGATTATATATTATTTTAAAAGTTAAAATATTTTTCATATATATATATATATATTAATTGTTTTTAGAGAGTTTAATTTTATTATTATGGGAGGTTTTAAAGGGTAACAAGAGTCTAGAATATTTAAATAGAGGAATAATTTAGTAGAATAAATCATGGATATTTAAATGTTGGTATTTTAATATTCTATGGGTGATCACATTATAAACTCATGAATAAATTTTTTTCAAATGGAAAACTTAATTAATGATTTTTATTTGATAATGGATATTGGAGAAAATTGAATAACACCCTTTTTTAATGGAGTTTGAATATTTTGTTAGTATTAACTTCGAGGGTCATATTAATCAAATATTCTTGTACTCTAATCTAACAAAAATCATAGATAATATAATATCTCTATTATACCGTTATTAATTAGTATTCCTTAACTAATTCACATAAAAATATATAGTTCATATAATGAAATTATTAATATAAATAGTTTCCATCATTGTATCTGATGTGGAGATATACCTGGACTCTATTTTATCATTTTACATAGTGTTTAATTTATAATTTTCTAATATATATCTCTACATTTTATGGAAAAATGAAACAAAATTGAGACCTCATATAATATTTATCAGTTTGGAAGCTAGCATTAGTGTATCCACCCACAATAAGCTCTTCCTAAACTCAAAGTCCTAGGATAAATCCTCATATCAATTATCCTATGAATAACACTAGGATTGTATTGATAAGAATAAATCTATTTTTAGGTTTAAAAATATTACTTTTATAAATCACATTTTTCATTACAAATGTGATCATATTTTTAAGTTTATAAATGAGAATTATATATACGGAATTTTGAATAAGTCATTACATATATAGAATCAGGAAGATAAAATTTGTTAAAATTTTCATTGTTATTTTTTGACAATTTTATTGGTAATTTGGGTAAAATTTATCAACTTGCTAAAGAGAAAAAAGTGTTAATCTAGATTAAAATTAAGTGATAGGGTCATAATATTTCTTATTAATTATTATTTAATGTATTTGGTTTGACCCTTATCGTTTTGTCTCGAAATTGATATGTTTCATGGACACATATCCCAGATAATCACCAATGGAATATTAAAATCAAGGATAATTACAAAATTTTACACTATTAGATTTAAAATACAATTATATGACCATATAGTCAAAATTGAATGTTATGAATGAATATATATGTATTGGTAATAAAAATTAAAATAAATTCCATGATGATAATTTTGAATGAAATTTTTAGTAATTATATATTTTACACAAATGTATGCACAACACTAACATAAATAAATGATATTAAAAATAATATAAGTAATATAATATGATTGATTTTTATTTCTAAAAAAATAGATGAATATCACATATTATTTGTGTTTAAATGAATTATATTCTAAATCAATTTTTTTATTGATGTATTTAATGTAAAAATAAATGATTATTTTCAAAAATGACATTAATGAAAATTTAATAAAATATTATATTATTAAATTTTCTAAAAATCATCAAAAAAATTATTGGTGATAAGGTGGAATGATATGGAAAATATATTCAAAACATTTAAATTTATGAGTCAATTGTTTCCATATATGTAAAATTATTACCATTTAAGAAAGAAAAATATGTTATCGTGGGGTAAAATAGAAATGTAAGCATAAACCAATAAAAAATTAAAAAATATTTGATAATTATATTTCAACCATATCCTACAAAATTTTATAATATCTAGTAATTTTGAGGAATTATTTCTATTGAATTAATTTATTTAATTTTATATTTTATGAAAAACAAAAAGATTCAGTCACATGAATTGTAAAAGGGAACCCATTACTTCACTTATTTTCAAAAGATTGAAAAGAAAATAGATAAATTAATCCTTTAACATTACTGTTATAAGGATCCTAATATTTTTTATAGAGGTTATGGGCTCCCAAAAATAATAACCATAACACCTTCTGAATGTTTTTAATGAATGTCTCTTGAGGAAGTGGTAATTGTCTTACACAACGTCATTCAATTTATGTACACTCCTACCACTTAAAAGTCTCTTGAATTTTAAATAAAATAATAACTTCAATATCCTCAATATAACTAAATATTATTATTCATATGAATGAACCACTTCCCACCCTCATTCCTATAAAATTGGAGGTAAATGTAATTCTCTTGCATACTTATGACTTACCACCACCATGTAAAGAAACAATTCATTTCCCATCACCATATTTTATTGTTTCATATTTTGAATTATTTAATATTTACATATAAAAAATTGTAAATTATTAATCCTCTATAATTATAATAGCATATCTACCTTCTTGACATCCAATTCTTTGGAAAATGATAATGTTACTCATGCATAACTGTGGACTACCACATCAATGATGTGATAGGATATGTTTTTCATTTATATTTTTCCCGAATGGTAATGAGAATTTATTTTATGAATTTATATTAATTATATGATATAATACTTATTATGGAAAGGAAAATTATTTTTTAATAGTCTTTTGTAATATCCCTTAAAAAGTGAAATAAATGTCATGCATAAAAACGACCTACCGTCTCCATGATTGTTGTAATTAATTTTAAATATCTATTTTTTAGAGTAATATAAGTAAAAATATAATGAAGATGTTTTATCTTTGTTATATTAAAAACAATTACTATATTATGAAACATTTAAAAAATTATAATGATTGAACCAACCAAACAAAAATATTAATGAAATACGAAGAAGTTATTAACCGAAATAATGAATTTTTTATAATTAATATCCAATAAATGGGTAATAAATGTTTATAAGTAACTCATAAATGGAATTATATATATTATTATGGTTCATGAATATATTTATAAGATGATTATATTTTTTAACATTTTATTTTTTAAAATTTACAATAGATATCAGAAATGAGATAAGAGTTTAATTAACAAATCACATTGTAATCTCAGATTGTTTATGTTAAGGTTTCTGTTGAGTGAATATTTTTCATCAATATAAATATTTTCCTTATAAAATTGAAATAGTATTTCTATAACTCACCATTTATTTATTAATGATATTTTTTTATTACTTAATTTTTAATATTTTGTATGAAAGGAATCTTCTTGTCATTTTCTCATTGATCAACTTTTTCACCACGTTTCCATATTTTGAATGAAATGATTATATAACTTATAAGGAGTGAGAATATTTAACCAAAATCATAAATAATATTTTTTTGAAACATTACAATATATTTTTTCAAGGTTATTTTCTAATTGAATCTTTACCTTCACATTTTTAATCCTTTAAAAATAAGTAATTTCAATGTGAAATGGGTATTTTTCTCATGATTTTTACAATGATATTTTTATTTATTCTATTATATGTAAAAATAAATTGATGATTAATTTTATTTTTGGAGGGTATTATATTATGATACCATGTAACATAATTTATGGGATGTTTTATAATCTATTTTTCTAGGTATGTACAATTTCGTGCTATTATCATTATTAGTCTGAATTAATTTTCATTATATTTGTCAATTGGGTAAATTTTTATCATTTCATATACTAGTTTAAATATGTATGTTTTTGTCAATTAAAATTATCCCATTTTATATGAGGAATTGACCGGACTTATTATGATATTGGTGAGGTGTGATAGAGTCCCTCAATGAATTGGTAGGTCTTAAGAGACAACATTGTTTGAGTAATGGCTAAGGTCATACCCATTTATATAATATGAATTAGAATTATTCCTTGATGAAATATTTGTGATGTATTAAATGATTGGTTTCCTTATTATGATAGTATTTATTTGATATCTATGTATTTATTTCAACAGTTATGTTATCAAGTGATAATGTTCCGGATCATGTGGTTATTTATATAACATTATTTTATCATCATTTATTTATTCCATGTTATTATTAATGATAATTTTATTGATTAAATAAACTTAATGTGGAGATATTTTCCTTTAAATATTATTTATTCCAAAATTATTCACGTTATCTTCCACTATATTCATACCCTTTCATTGCATCAGGGATCACCCCATTACAATATTTATTTTTCCCTACGATTCTATATAGCATATTATGATTGATATATATGAATATTTTAAGGGGAATACTGGTATAATGAAAAAAATTATATTATGTTATATTTTCAAATTTAATATAATTATTAACAAATTTTTTTTTCTAAGACTACTAAACAATTTGGTCTTTTTATATTGTATTGATTGTATTTTTTAGCAATATAATAATGTATCCACCGACTCTGGGATACTGGGATTTGGTTTTTGACATTTGGTTTTAATGAATAGTTATTAGAATCCTTGCAAACTATATTTTTGGAAACATAGATTAGTGATGTTTATATATGATATAATTTTAAAATATTCCCCAAGAAACCAATATTATGATTAAGTTATTAGATATACATAAATTTCCTATTTATATTAAGGGATTCACTAGTTTCAAATTTATTAATTATGATTCATAATTTAGTACAATGCATAAAATTATTTAGAAATAGAACAGAGAGTAAGGAATGGAAATTTAATCAATTAATACAATCCATGTATGGATTCACCTATTGGGAAACATAATATAGATATGTCTAGATATGTGTCTAGTGATGAAAAATTTATAACATTATTGGGACAACAGTCTCAAGATTGGGCCAACAACCTTTCCTATATGGAGTATCATGCTAATCCAAATTGGGGTATAACAATGCCATATTGTTTCATTCATCAACTAAATAAATCATTCCATAGATCAGAAAATCCATTGGTATCTAAATAATTGATATGTTCTTTAGAGAATATTTTGGTTCATTAGGATATAATTAATGGGAGAATGTTGTTATAATAATTTATCATTGCACAAGGGATACAGATAATTAATGGACATAATGTTATAACACAATGCATGGGTAGAAAATAAAGAAATTAAAGAAATTATTTAATGAACGTTCATTGAATAATATTTTCCTTGTAGACCACAAGAAGATATGGATAGGAAATTCTTAAATCAACGACAAAAGTAACATGAATATATTGAAAAGTATGAAGACAAAATTTCGTGGTTATAATGGAATGATAATGAATATTTATGTAATCCAAAGGCCAATATTGGCCATTTATTTGATGGAATAAAGACAATATTTTTTAGGTAACATGTGTCAAAAACTTTTATATAATATGTGGAAATAGTATCATATGCTATTTTGAGAGTGAAATAATTTTCTATATCCTATGGATTTGAAATAAAATAATATAAGAAGAGAATTGATATGTACGTTGTAAATGAAAATAATGAAAAGGTGAATGAGGAAAATGTGGAATATCCAAATGGTAAAAAATGATGAAAGAAAAACTATGGAACATAATTAATGTTAATTAGAGTTTTCTACAATTATGCAGAGAAGGGACACCAAAATTGTGATTGAAAGGGAACGAATAAATCCTTTGGTGTTAAAATCATCTTCTATAAGAATATTATAATGTTCAAAAATGATTTTTCTATACATCATGGGATCATTAACCATAAAAATCCTATGGTTAAGATCTTGAATTATACAAACAAAACTTTTGAGGCTTACGTTTCTAATTATGTGGTGGAAAGTACATTAAAAATTTCATAAAATTTATCCAATTCTTTTTTATATTAGAGATCATAACATTCTGTTATTTCTCTATTGTTTACTAGGAAAATTAAATATTTACCGACCAACATAATATGGGATTTATCATTCAAGACTCATAGTATAAGTCTAATAATAACTAGGATGTGTTTGTCTATTCCCTTCAAGATATATACTTGTGACTTAATTTCGGAATTTATAATAATAATTATGGTCACTTATGATATAATACTTTTTATGGAAAGTACTGAAAATTTTATTTCATAAATTCGTAGTAAATATAAGGAAATTTCAATTCATATTGACAATGTGAAATTCCTAAAATTTAGAGGAGAAACATCATTAGAGGTAGGTCTATATCTACCCCCAATAGATCATATTAATAATATCCATTGGTAAAAAGATATGCCATAATATATGTATATAAAATGTAATATTCAAATTAAGGATGTACCTGTAAGGAAAAAATATATTGACTTATTCCACAAGTAATTACTTAGACACCAACTAGAGTGTGAGATTTAGTTTTACATGTATTTAGTATCATTAGAAAGAAGTAAATCAAAGTACCCCTATAGAATGGACCTCGTTGAAATTATGAGATAATGAAAAAATAATATGAGTTGTGTAGAATGGAATTTACACAACCTATTAATTCACCTTGGGGATTTATCGATCTCTTTGATATGAATAATGATGGGTCTATGAAACTATTCATTGATTATAGGGGAATCAATGCTATTATGATAATGAAAAAGTATCCACTACCTTTTATCGAAGTCTTATTAAATCCAATTCATGGATCATAATATTTTTGAAAGATTTACCTCCATTATGTATATCATCAATTGTGATTAAATAATGGATATATTCTAATGATAATATTTTCAGAATGAGATATGGAAATTATGAGTATACAGTAATGCCATTTGGATTGACTAATTCACCATCTATTTTCATGTATATAATCAATAGAGTATTCAAGAAATATGTTGGGGATTTTTTATGGTATTTAATGTTAGCATAATGTTGTAATATTATACCTATGAGGACTATTAGAATCTCATTATGATCATTTTTAAGACTCTCAAAAGTGATGTGTTATATTGGAAATTAAAAACGTGGGAATTCTGGCAATAAATATAATTTTTCTTTGAAATATTGTCTCTAATGATGAAATATAAATTGATCATATGAAGATAAAGGTATTAAAATAATGGCTTATACTAATTAACATATGTGTGGTGGATATTTTCATTGGTTTGATGGGTTACTAGTGGTTGTTCATTCAAAAATGATTCTAATTGGATAATCAATAAATCACGTTTATTCTTAAGGGGGTTATGTTTATATGGAAAAACGAAATGTTAAGAATGATTTTCAAAATTAATGATCACATTGATGATTTATCTTATTTTAAGTCTATCATAATAAAAATGTTGATTTTAGATATATATTGATGAATCTAAGAAAGGAACATGTTCTTTATTTATGATGAATGATAATTTTTTTTCTTTTAATAAAAAAATTAAAATATCATGAAAAAATCCAATTCATGAACCTATATTTGCATCTATAATAATTTCTATGAATACATTGAGAGATTTTCCCTATGGTGAATGTTGTGAGATATACACTGACCATAAGAGCCCAAAATACATATTTTCATAGAATGATCTTATCATGAGTCAAATATGATGACTCAAGCTACTCAAGGATTATGATAGATAGATAAACTACCACATAATGAGAAAAATATTCTAAATGATGCATTTAGTAGTAAATATCATAGGGATATAACCAAAATGATCATTATATAGATCCTATTTTCATGGAATTAATAAGGATGTAATTTAGAATTATTATTTTTATATAGGCATAAATCATTATTCAATAGATTTCAAAAAACCTATTAATTAGAAAATATAAATTTTTCTCTGTCCGATGATGAGAATTTTCAAAAGAAAATTATTCCATTATTAATGGGAAATATTGAGGATTCATATATGAAGATGATGTTCTAAAATTTGGAAATATACACTACTCTCTATCTATACCTAAGTGGTAGAATGAATTTTTGGATAATGCTAAAATATTAAAATTTATATTTATACCATGAATACACCATGACATTAGTAGATATAATGGATAATTTTTTATGGGATAATATTTTATAGTAAATTACAGATTATGTGTCAAGATGTTTGGGTTTTCATCATTTTAAGGCTAAGAGACAAAATCCTAGAGGATTAACGACATATTTTCTTATTCCTACATATAAATGGAGTGTCATTACAAAATATTTTGTCACTAGATTACCAAATAAAAATTAAAATAATGACACAACATGGGTTATTTTTTATCAACATACCAAATCTATATATTTCATTTCTATTGGGAATATTTTCCCCTCCAAAACCTTTCACAACATTATATTAGTGAGGTTGTAAGACATTATGAAAATAAAATTGCAATTTTTTATGATCTTGATCAAATATTTTTTAAAAAGATTTATAAAATTCATCATAAGATTAGAAATATAAAAGATCATTTATGCACCAATTATCATCCTCAAATTAATGGGATATCAGAAATAACTATCTAATGTTTAGAATGCCTGATGAGGCTATGATCACTTGACTTTCAAGGCTTTTCATATTATAATTTACCATTAGTAGGGATTTTCTATAACAATAGCTTCTATTTGTGTATATAAAATGAACCATATGAATCATTCACTGTAAATTGGTTTCATATCCCATATTATTATGATGAATAGGTGAATGAAACATTATGGGATTAGAATATGTGTATTAGATAATGAAAATAGGTAATGTCTATTCAAACCCATAACAAAATTCTATAATAGGAAAAAGATATATGAAAATAAATAGAGAAATATTTTTAATTTCATGTGAGAGATTATGTTTTCTTGAAGGTATATCTATTGAATGATTTTATAATATTTGGAAACAAAGGAATTCAAATTCCAAGGCACATAAAACCTTTTTAAATCCAATAAATAATTGGATCTGTGGATTATCATCTAGAAATTACACATATCTTATCTAATGTACATGAAATATTCCATGAATATTTGTTAAGGATGGAAATTCTCGAACCAATAAATTTTCTTACTTCTAATGAAATATAATTTTATCTTGACTTATTTTACATTATAGATTTTATCCAGATTCTGGATTCTAGAGAATATGTTCTGAGGAATAGGATGACTTTTCTAGGACATGTACTCTGAAGAAATCATAAGATAGAAAAGGTCATATGAGAAACTAAGGAAATTATGATGATGAACTAACGAAATATATTCATTGGGTGACATTATATAAATTTCAAGGATAAATTGTTATTTATCGAGGGAATAAAATAACCCACCAATATTTTAATGTATGTTTCTTTTTAAATAATTTTTATCACATCGATAGTTTTCATTTCACCCAATACTGAGATTAAGAGAACAATGATCTATAACATGTTACCTTTAAAAAATATCCTTAAAAATGAATGTTCTCAATAGTAATAAATAAATTATTAAAGTTATATATTTTTAAAATTTATAAAATAATTTTCATCGATATCAATAAAAATAAAAACAAATAATGTAAAAGAAAAGTTTTCTCAGAAAAATAATTTATATATGCACAATATATTTATATAATAATGAATTAAAATAGCCACTATTTGGGATTTAATTTAATTAAATTTATATATTATTTATTTTGTAAAATATTTTAAAATTCATCTTGAGTTTTTAAAAAACATAAGAAGATGTTAAATCTAGTTTTATTCATTAAAAATGGTATTATACAAAAACACAATCGTCATACCATTTAGTTAACTTATTATAAAATTAATATATTCAATAAATATTATTTGAATATTAAAAATTTTACTCAATATTTATAAAATCATGTTTTAAATTGGGTAAGTAAATCCATTTTATTTGTGGTCGATATGAATAATAACTATGGTAAAAATTTTCACCTCGATATAATGTATCTTATATTAATATAGATTAAAGGAAATTCATAATGTTATAATAATTCATTTTAATTATAATAAATTTAAGGTAATTCGACTATTATTATTCTATGATCTATATTAATGTTTTTAAGGTATAATTGTCCATGAAAATGAGAAATATAATATTTAAATCTGATAATGTTACAAAATGATACTCTCATAGATTTAAATATTTATTTTTGGTACAGATTGGAAAAAATGAAAGTCATGAATGATCATAAATAATAATGTTATGAAAATAGAAATTATATTCCCGATTATAATTTATTTTTAATTTTTATTTATTACACTATTAACATAAATTATTTTACAATAGTAATACAATATTTTTCCAATTAATATAAAAGTAAAATGAGTGATATTAAATTTTTTAAAATTGTTGGATATTAATGACTCATGAAATTTTTAGATTAATATAACATATTATTTATTATTCAATAAATTTTAATCAAATAAATCTTTTACTAGATTTATTTGATGCCAAATTAATTTATTATTATAGATATTGACCTTTAGGGTTATTTATCCAAAAAAACATTATTAATATAATAAAAAATCCTTAAAATCATGAAATAGGAATAGAAGGATAATATATGGTTTAAAATGTTATACCTTGTTCATTTATGAATAAATATTTACCATATATATAATATTATAACCCTTTAAGAGTGAAAAATAAGTCACTATATTTAATGATAAAATTGGTTAAGTGAGGGGTTAAAAAAATATATAATGTTTAAATACCCACAAAAACCTATCTGAATACTTTTTGTTGATGACATTTAAACCTTGTACTATTCTATTTTATAATACATGGCTTTTTGGGCATCCTGCTGCATTGATTCGCGTAAGGAGGAGTGCAGAATGGAGTTTCTCTATTTTTTGAAATTTGAATGTGATATTTTGGGGTGTTGTGCGGTTTGTATGTGTTCCCATATAGCCTTAATTTGGATATTTTGAAAATTATAAAAAAGAGTATTTGGACCTATTATTTTAGATAAATACTTTATTATAATTTAATATTTTATGAATTGCTAAAAGGACGACTAACCTAAATTATAAAAAGACGACCATTCCCTCACTTATGTACAACACATTGAGAATTTTTTTTAATAAATTCCTAAAAATTAATTTTATTAACATACTTATTAAAATTATGTGGGTTATTTTATCCCTATATTCCATGCTTACGTTTCATATGAATGGATGCATGTAATGTCTCCCAAAGAAGAGGTAATTTTCTAACACGACCTCATTCAATTTATTTCTTCTTCTACCTCTTAAATAAATATATATATATATATTGTATTTATCAAAAAACAATATCCTATGTACCCAAAATATAGTAAAATATTATTATGAAAATTATACCACCATTACCAACAATATCGCATGTCAAATATGTAGTAAAAGGATCACTCATATGTATGTTTGACTGACCGTCACCACGTAGCGAGGAAATTCATTTCTCATCAACATACATAATGAATGGTTATTATAATGGGTATAATTTATATATATTATAATTATGAAAATATTAATCCACTTTAATTATTATATCATATCTATATTCTTACCTTCCAATTCATTAACAAATGATAACGTTGGTTGTGCATATGTGTGGACTACCAACCATTGAACGTGTTATGATTTCTTTTTCATTTATATTTTAAGTAGATGGTAAAGAGGATGGATTTCATGAACATATATAATTTATATTATATAATAATTATTCTTTAAAAATTAATGAGAATTTAATTTTCTTTTATTCAATCCATCAAAAACTGAAAATAGTGTTTATACATTTGTACGACTAACCCTCTCAATGAATAGGGGCATTAATTTTCTATCTATAAATTAAACGGATTACTCTATATACATGTAAAATGAATACATATTAAATGTAATTCACTATTAATGTTCCATATATTATTTAACCTTTATATAATTTTAAATACTGGAACTACCGAACCAAAACATTCCTGAAAAACAAAGCAGTTATTACCAAAAACATTGATTTTTAATAATCAATTGATAATAAATGGGTGATAAAAGATTATAAATAAGTCATAAATGTTATGAAATATATTATTATGCCTCTATAATAGTTTTATTAATATTAAATATTTATTATAAAGAGGACTTGAACATGTACAATGGAAATAAGACCATAGGTAAGGGTTAATTTCATAATGTCCTCATTATTCAGGATTGTTTAAGTTTATGTCCCTGTTGGGGGGATATTTTTCTAATAGATAAAAATTTATTTATAATGTTTTAAATAATATTTATATTACTATATATGTATTTTTGAATTTAATTTTAACGGATATTTAACTTTTTATAAAAAAGTTTGAGAGGAATAAACTTGTCATTTCTCGAATGAGGTACTTTATTACATTTTTACAACATTTTAAAAGGAATGTTTTTTACATATACTATCACAAAAAATCATGGATTCCTAGTAAAGAATTAAATGATCCATCCTTGACATATCTTGAATGGAATTATTAATCTCCATGCATTGGTGAGTATCACCTAGCATCTCACACACTGAAATTGCGAACAATTTTTCCGGTAACAATTAAAATGTAAAAGAAACCAAACAATATGCATAACAAAAAAAACATTGTTACTAATATACTAGATGTCAACAAGGAATAAAAAAATACAATGTACTACTACCATTGTTCCAAAAGTAATGATAACACCAAATATCCCTAAGGACAGAACTCACCATGTCCAATGTTCAACACCTGGAACGACCACCAAGTGATCCATTCCACTTACTTTTAAGCTAGAAAGAGATAATCAAAAAATACAGTATGGAAATACTAGGGTGTGAGATATAAAACCTTTTAGATTATCAATGTGGATTCCATATCAGATACCTATAATAGATTAACTAAATGAATGATTCCAATTTTAAAAGTAATGTGGTTTGTTATTTTAAAGCATATTTAAAAAATCATTATATACATTTCAATGGATGTAAAATACATTAAGAAAATATTTACAAGTGATTGAATATTACAATAATATTGATTAAATAATATGTTTAAATAAAACTATTTATTTATATTTATATTGTAGGTAGTGATGTTCAAACAACATAGGAATATATTTATATCTCATATATAAAATAAGAGAGCATCAATTTCATCATTCAAATAGTTACTATAGTTAAAATCTATAAGACATAGCACTCTGTAAGTGATCACAAAAATATGTTTATACTAACATCCCTAGACACTACCCAACGGGGACTCATCAGCATCCCATTATTGATTTTACCTGTTTTATTTATGTTTAAAATATTGTAATAGCATAGAGTGTGTCCAAATAACTCACCAACTACCTAAGGGTTGCATGGGATATTACATGATCAATTATGGGAAATTTATATTAATTCTTCGTAAAAAAAATAAATCTCATTAACTATTAAAAATTAATATTTTCTATTAAAAAATATTTTAATCAAAAACATGTGTATTATTATGACAAAACCATTTGATTTTTGTCAAATCAATCTAAGGCATTTTCAAAAGACTGATATAATTTCAAAACCAGTTCGATAAATTTCACAATTCATTTACACAAGTGAATTCAATAATTTAATTGAGGTATTATACATCAAATATACAACTTTAATAAAATAATTTAAATCAACCAATTCTATAAACAAATATATGTTCATTGGAATTGGGGGTTTTCAAAATTTTCATTCCAAAACCATTAAAAGTATCCCAATTCTTTGGAATTGTGTTTTAATAAATTAATTGAAGAAATTTTTGTCAAATTTAATTCAAATAAATTAATAAATTCAAGTGTAATCAAATTGGAAATTCATAATGGAACCACATACCATTTTCCCAAAACCCAACACAAATAATTGCACACAACAATGAGAATGGAGGTGAAGAAGTCATCAAAAATATCCATAGAAATGAGATACAATATCATGGTGCAGAGATCCATAAAATTTATTGATGAGATATTGATATCCCAAAGGTGGGTAAAAAGATAATCATGAATAACTAGAGAGAAAACATGCACGGTAATCACAATGCTTGTGTTATAATTTTCTAATATCGAATTAGAGGATCCGGAATTGTTTGAGATCCCCATGATTGTCTTGTGAAGACAGTGGTTCATCGAATATGTGTTTAGAGAGGATCCAAAAGAGATATCCCTAAAATTTTACCTATTTAAACACATTTTTCATGATATTACATGATGCGTGTCACCAAAAAACATCGTGAAACATTTAATTTCCATGACGACAGAAAAACGCATTGCAACAATTTGAAAACCTGAAATATGAATTATAAACCAATCATTTAACTCACTTTCAAAATTTAATGAATCATCATTTCGTAAACCCCTCCCCTATTTAACCATTCATGGTATGCATCTATAACCATTGAATGACGTGTAATCCTCCTATAGCCTTCAAAAAAGTTTCTGCTAAAGATAAAAGTCCAAAAAAAATTCTCACATCCCCATTATTTTTAGCCTTGGAATTCATTATCATCCCAACCTAGTTCTAGAACCATAAATACCACAACATGGTTTATGATGTACCTGTCATATTGATAATGAGATGTTACATCCTCCACACAATAAAATCCTTTAATCCTTATATAGACTGTGAAGAGATTCCATGCCAAAAAGATGAGGCCACTTCTCTCTTATCTGTTCCTCATAGTCCCACAACACATGACTATCCAATCCATGAATCAATATCACAAAAAACAAGAGGTATCATTCTTCCCCAAAGCTCCCTGATCTCTAAATAAACTATTCAAAATGTATATTTTTCCCAAGGTAAGTTAGGTTCAATCTCCAGATCACTCCATCTCAAAATTTGAGATGGATTAGATACATACCTTCTTAGCTGCGATACATGGAATACATTATGTGTCAATGTTATATATTGTGGATGCGATAAATAGTCTGAAATATTTACTACCTACTCAACAAAATTTAATGGTTCCAAAAAATTTAGAAAATGATTCCCCTACCTCGCAATCCATCAATTACCCAAATAGGTTGAAACCTTGAACATCACCATGTCACCAACTGAGAAATCAAAAGTTCTACGGTGATGATCATCATAAGAAATATGTCATCTCTATGAAATCAACATTCCATGATGAATTAAAAAATCATCATTTTTATCTCTTTCTGTAAACATGGTCTATCAAACAAACATTCACCAATCTCCATACACCACAATTGATATTTTAATGTCCATCCATATAGGACCACAAAAGGATTCAATGTGATTGTTGAATGGTAACATTTATTTTTAGAAAACTCAACCAGATCAATGCGATCGTACCAATACCCAATGTTGTAGATAACAGATGCACGAGAAAAATTATGAAGAATCTATATAACTCTCTCTATCTGGCCATCCAAAGGTAGATTGTATTCACTACTCAAATGGAACTGATATTCTAGTTTCTTATGAAGGCCTCGCCAAAAGTGAGAAGTGAACTAAGGATCCGTATTATATATTCTATTATATGGTACTCCATTCAGACTAACAATCTATTTTTCATATATATTTCAAAAATCCATCACATATGATATATCATAAAGTGGTATGAAGTGATCCGACTTTGTTAGCCTATCAATAAGAATCCATATCATATTCTTCTTCCTCTAGGCATGTCGAAGCCCAACAAAAATGTTTATAGATATCTCACCCTACTGCCATGTAGGTACTGAATGTAGATGAATCAAATATGAAGGTTTCAAATTCATGGCCTTATCCATTTGAAACATATAGAAATGAGATACAAACTATGAAATTCCCCATATCATTCCTTGAGACCACAACTATGACCCCATGTAATAGAAAATTATTTTGGTTATTGCGAGTGTGACCATATAGGAATGATGTCAATTCCCTATCAGTACCATCCTTTTCGTAAACAAAATGAAAATGTGATTTCAATAATATAGAACAACCTCTTTGGAGATCGTCCAATGGGAAGGTATCTCCCCCAATTAAGAGAGTCTATAATACTATGAAATTCATTATCAAGTGGTTGATCCAAAAGAATCATGTTGAGAAGTGAGGCTGAGAGTATATTGGTGGCTTAATAAACCTCATCACCTAATTAATGGACTTTAATATGAAATTGACGAATGAAAATAATCAAATTAAACTCTTTTGAATATTCTTTCACTATTTGGGTTAGATTTTTCTGCCTCATCTCATTTGAAATGACATTCCCTTCCCTAAGTGATTAGGCAACGTCAAAATCAAAATAATGTAGGTATTCCAACCAACCCATCTTGTGGATATTTAAATGTATTCTATAGAATATATAACTCAAGATCCTATGGTTAGAAAAAATGATAAACCATTCCCCATAATGGTAATTCTTAAAACACTTATTTGATTGCATCCCTAATGCGATTTCATGGTCGGGGTAGGATATATCTTCTTATGCAGCCTTTGAAAAAAATATCAACTTCCAACCACATGATAACCCTACATAAGAATACTACCAAAGCCTAAACCTGATGCTTCAGATAATAAAACATAGCTTCGGCCGAACTCTTGTAGAGTTAACACCATTGTACTTGAAAAAAGACACTTTATCTCAAAATTAGAACAATGACAACTATCATTCCCAGAAAAAATCAACCCATTTTGAGTTAGAGTAGACATTAGTGAAGATTTATTAGAGAAGGCCATTATGAATATAAGGTAATATCCAACTAATCAAAAGAATCTCTGAATTTCGATGTTATTTTTCGATTTCTCCAGAGTCATAATAGCCTTTACCATCTTTGGATCAACTGATATTCCTTAATGCAAAACCATGTGTCCCAAAAATTTCACTTCACCAATCTAGAAATTAAACATCGAAAGAATAGAAAAAAATCAACTATATCTCAGAATACCCACAACTGTTCTTAGATTATGCACATGATACTCCGTGGATTTAGAGTAAAAATGGATTTGATCAACAACTACTATGATAATGGTATCCTAATACTCATGGAAAATCATAATCATCAATTCCATGAAAAATACAATAGAATTATTTAGAACATAGGGTGTAAGAAGATACTCATATTTTCTATACCTGGCCAGATGGGATGTTTTATAAATAATGGATTCTTTTATCTTCTACTGATGTTAACCAAATCAAAGATCGGTATTTAAAAACCACATCTCCAATTTTAACTGATTAAAAAAGCCATCAATTAGTGGAAACAAATATTTTTTCTTTACCGTAACATTATTAAGCTTTTGATAATAATAACATAGTTGTATATATCCATCATATTTCTTAACAATGAGATCCAACAATTACCAAGGTGAAAAATATGGGCATATGAATCCTTTATCAAGAATATTTTCAAATCAAGACATTGGATCTTTTAGATTATCTAGATCCATGCAGTAATAGGGAATCAAAACTATTTGAGCAATAGGAATTATCTCAATTGGAAACCCAACCTCCCTTAAATTTGTAATACAATGAAGCGATAAAGAAATATATTAGCAAACATGATGAAAACATGAAGGATATCATTGCTCAATGATTCCCACAACAAGATCAAAAGAAAAAACTGATATTACATCCCCAACTCTGGGTAATTTTCTCTGGATCCACTTGATTGTGGGTCCCAATCTCCATGAAATAAAAGAGGCGTATCAATGGGTGTGGTATGGTAGACCAACTAAAGATGTTAATAAATTTTGTATTTATTGGAAATGAGACAATATATTCAAACAATGATGTCCAGAGGTTTCATGTCAAAAACAATTAAAAATCATGACATCTCAATATCTGATAGATAAAAGAAATATGTGGTGATAAATAGTCCCTCTCTCTTCACACCAAATAGGTGTATTGATATCCATTAAACAAGAATAAAAATCCATAAAAAGATTAATAAAATTTATAATATAAGTTGAAATAAATGAATGAGATGAACCATTATCAAATACATTAGTTAGTGATGGAAAAGCTATAGTAACGATACCTATCATAATTGTTGGACCCATATCCTCTTCCCCTAGATACTCATCCACTACGTAAAGTATCTTCATTATAGATTCATGTGGTTGTAACCATTTTATAATTGAAGCATATGATTTCCCCTATATTTTTAGGAGGAGTTGATGATTCTATTCTACTATGTAGAGTATAAATATTATAGAAGAATCTCTATAATTACCTTGAATGTCTATAAGAGACATAGTTTTTGGTCCCCTAAGTGATAAAACTATTAGAATGTCCTCGTTTTGCAAACTAATATAAAATCAAAAAACATCCTCCAGGTGTTATAGGAGGTCAGGAATGACTCTTTCATTGAGAAATACTATGAGAATAATTATGCTTATATTATCCATTATGGGAACTAATGTTGTGATTGGGGGAAAAAGAAAATCGCCATAACCCTGACATGATAGAAATGTCTATCTCAAGCATCAGCATATTATCCAAAACATCAACATAAGAAGGAAATTCGCATATGGTAACCAAAGAATAGATATATAATAAAATCCCCATGTCAAACCATCTATCATTCATACTCTCATTAGCTACAATCTCTGGTGCAATCTGCATGAGTTCTTCAATTTTATTTGAATATAAATCATGGATTTTTTGGAGTAATTTTGATTGAAATAATCAATAGCATTAGCTAACATCATTGATTCTGGACAAAAGTAGTCAACGAAAATAACATAGATGTATTTCCACAATATAAAATCATGTTTTATTTCCATAATCATAATGTCACCCAATCATTTTCTTGGTCCAATTATCAAAAATGTGGGACACTTCACCTTGATGATGTCTAGTGTCTCCAACAACTCAAATAAACAATCTATCATTCTAATCCATTCCACAACATATTGATGATCAGTAGAGACTTTGAAAACTGGTGGATTATAGAGAAGGAACTATTGTGAACATACATTGAGTGCATACCTCTGTGTTTCCATAGCTGTACCCTGAATTTGAACTAGAGGTGGTGCCCATGGAAGAGCATGAACAGTGCACAAATTCACCTCACCTAGATTCGGGTCCATTAGATGATTAAATTGATATGGTTCAGTAAAAAAATCTTCTTTTAATTGATTCACACATAAAATTATAGGCATGATGCTTGAAAACATCAATATTCAACAAAAAATAAATCACATTGACACTCAAACTGAGAAACATGTCAAATAATTCCCAACATAAAGGAAAAACAATATTCAGATTTCACTCAATTTAAATAAAAATAAGAAAATCAGTAGAACTAATCAACAATATATCTTTACCTAACCTCCCCCAGTGATGTATGTTAAATTGTGATGAGATGTGTCTTGGTACATAATCATATCCACATCATAGGCGCTGAAAAGATTTCACAATTGCATACTCACTTCAAGGAAGAAGCACGACCTAGAACTCTAGTAGCACTTTTTCACAAACGAAACATGGTATTGTGGTAACCTGACAACTAGGCCGCCATTTTCTAACCCTAGAGGGAATTATCAATATCTATGTGTTGATGACTAGCACCTGAATTCACAAAAAGAGACTGTGGGAATAAATTTTCAAATAATAATGCAGATGTAAAAGAAAAAAGAAAATATACATAACAAAAGATACTCCACTGAGATTATTATAACAGAGGTCAAGAAGGCATAAAAAAGACCAAATTACTAAAAAACAAGTACCAAAATAAATTAAAACACCCAAATTCCATTAGTACACTACTCAATAAGTCCAATTTTCATCATCATAATTCACCTCCATATTATCCTCTCACCTTGCTCAAACATGCAATGATATAATCTAAAAAAAAGAAGGATGAAGTAGGGTTATAGCTAAAAAGACTAGTAGGTTCTCCACTTATATTTCCAATAATACACTAAAAAATTGATTGTTTTCAATTTTTAATTAAATAGGTTTGTAATTTTAAAGAATATTCAAACAAGTAATGCTATTTTGTTCAAATGAGGGAAACTACTTTATGCAAATCCTTAAAAGTGATTGAATAGATATTAAATAGTGAATTAAATAAAATATATACAAAATATAGTTTATGAAAATTAATAATTCATATAATGCAGTCCAAACAACATTGGAAAACATTTATATCTTAGATATATAACAGGACAATAACATGGGCATCTCCAAAATAGGTTTGAATTTTTCTATCTATATGACTCCACATTATCAAATTGATCCTGGAAATAAGCAAATACACACATCCCTATATCACTAGACATAAGAGACACCCCACTATCCATCAGGGATGTGACATGCTGCATTAATTTTTTAGAATGTTTTAACAACTTTGATTGTTTCCTAATAACTCACCAATTACATAACTCTTCTATGCATTTTTACACAATCAATAACGTGAAATTTAGTTCAATACCTACTAAAATACAATTAATTATCATGACATATTTAAATTTATAATTTTCCAATAAAAAAGTTGTTTTAATAAAAAAACTCTTTTAATCATTTCTAAACCATTGAGTTTTATCAAAACATATAAACCCATTTTCTATTATTTTAAATCATTTCAAAACACATTGCATTAATTTAAAAATTAATTTAAACAATTAATTTCATAAATATAATTAATGTTTTTTCCATAAATTATAAAATTTAAATTAAAAAATTTTAAATCAACCAACATCTATAAACAAACCCTATTCAATGTAGTCGGGGGATTTCCACATTTTCATGTCTAAACTATTTCAAATATCCCAATTCACTGGAATAGGGTTTTTATAAAACAATTAACAGAATATATGATAAATTGAATCTAAATAAACCTTTGAAACAAATCATACAGTTCATGGTTAATCAATATAGAGAATCAAAATTGAACCACCTATCTTTTTCTTGAAACTCACCACTCAAAAATGAACCCATTAATATGAAAGATGTTGATAATTCCTCAAAAATCAATCTATAAATTATATCCAACAACATGGATCATAGATATATCAATTTCGGGGTCATATATTGAAATCCCAAAGGATGAGAAAGAGATAATGTTGAAGAACATGGGAAAAAATTACTTTGTAATCACACTACAAGTGTAATGATGATCGAACACCAAATGAGAGGATCTGGAAGGGTTGAATAGTTATAGGATCTCATGTGGATGACTTTGGGTAGAGGTAGATTATTTTTGAGTGGAGACAAATGGGATAAAAAATCCATTCTACTAGTATAAAATCCATAGTTGGGATATTACATGACATGTAACACCAATACACATTGTGAAATAGTGAATCTCCATAACAGTTGAAAAACAGATATCCTTGAATTAAAAACTGACGCTATGAATGATGAACTAATATTTAATTCATTCACAATGTGTAATGACTCATCCAGTCATGTACCCCTCACAACGTTAACCCTTTATAGTTTGTATAATAAATGAATACACAACGTGTAACCTTGTTATACAACATGTAACCCTCCAATTTCTAGTAGAAAAAGGATGGATACAACTGAGAGTCCAAAAATCTCTGACATCACCATTGTAGTTATCATACAACTTCACTCTCAACCCTACCTAGTCAAAAAAAATGGAAATCCCATTAAATGGTTTCAGGCATTCCTTTCAGATCATTAACAAGATGTAACATATAAAACATCTACAGATATTACCACCATCATGAATAATATTTTATTTGAATTTAATTTAAAATTTTACATGGTAAATTTAAAATAAAATTTTTTCCTTCATATCATTGAATTTATAAAAATAAACACATTAAAATTTACAAGGGTATTTTCCTCAATAACTTTCCAATGATATTTTAAAAATATTTTCATATATGTAAATATCATTTGTTGAATGTTATTAATTACTATGGATATTCTATTATGATATTATCTACCATATTTTATTGGATGGATTATGATCAGTTTTACTAGGGCTGTACTGTTTTTATGCCATTATATATATTTATCTTATTGGTTTATAATTATGTTATCTGAATAATGTAATTATTAATGTTTTATAACCTAGTTTCAATATGATTTTATATGTTAATTTTGATTCACCCCATTCAGTTGATTAATTAATTGGACCTTTTATGTTATGGGTGGGGGCATTTATAGTCTTTCTATGGATTGATAGGTATAATTAGACAACCTAGTTTTAATATTTGATGAGTCCTTAAATTTTTTTGTTATATTACTTGGCCTCATGCCCCAAAAGAATGTATATGATTTCTTCCATTATCCACTTTCTCATTATGATATTACTTATTTTATTCATATGGGATTATTATAATAGTTATGATAAATAGGTATACATTTCAATATCATGTGATTATTTACATGGAAGTTTTTTTAATCAATAAAACATAAAATATTTTTTTCATTCTTATGTTATTTATGAAATAGATTTTTGTAGGTACGTAGAAAGGAATATTAATTATGACTTATTTATTCTATTCTGTATCCGTAGTACACATACCCTTATTAACCATTGAATGAAACCCATTACTTATGCATATTTTTTACTAGATGTTAGGAAAAGTATAATTATTGATACTTAGGGATATTTTAAAGAAAATAATGTTTTACTAAATGAAAAAATCATGTTCTATTATATATTCAATTTTAATGTTATATTCAACTATTTATTTAGTTTTATAATACCACTAAACTATTCAGACTTTTGGGATGTTATTTCTTATATATAGTGCCAATATAATAAATTACCCATAAAATCTAACATTCTATGTTTGGGGCCTTTACAAATTTTACAAAATAAAATACATGATAGATCCTATGGTTAATAAAAATTGGGTCATTTCAATATTTATCCTCTATAAAACTTTTAAATAACATTGATTCTTTATAAGATACATTCCATGAAATATTTACAAATATTTCTTCATAGTGCCCTCCCTGATAAAAATCTTGACAACTTTACCTATATAATAATTTTACATGGTGACTGAATAATTTAATATATTTTTTTATATCTATTACTACATAATTTGTACGATTCTTTTCCCATTAATTTATGTGAGTATCACTTTCCAAAAAAAACCTTTATGTGATGAACTTTAATTTATTATTTTTAGTGAGTAATAGGCCATCAACATACCATACTATAAATACATTAACACTTCCACTATCATATATATAAAAGAATAATCCATTTTAATAGAATTTTTTAAAACAAATTTAGTTATTTTATATGGATTTTTTTTATGAATGTTTTTGAAATCAATTATTTTGAATGGATTAGTTCAAGATGTTATTACTAAATGGTATGTATTGTTCATTAAAAAGAATTTTCTTAATTATTTCATTCATTCCACCAATCTTAGAAAAATGAATTTATACACAACATAAACATAGAATAAATTAAATATATTCCTAAAATAATTACACATAATCTTTATTGAAATCATATTTGGTGTTTTTTACACCATGCATACACCATTTACTGTATACAATATTTATGTATCAATATATTGTCTCTATATGTATGATCCATTTCGTTTTTGGAATTTGGGTTGCATTGGGGGAAGTTGGATTTGGATTAAGGGAGTGGAAATGGGTTACATGGATAAATTATGTATTCTATTAGGGTTTTTATTTTATTTTACGAGATGTATCTATTTTTTCCTCCTTTGGAATTTTTAATTTTTATGTATTGATTCATGTTATTTTTTATTTTTCTGATTATATTGGTTTTGAAATATTTGATTATCTAAATTTTACTATTAATATATATTCATTATCATTTTTTATTGGCATAATCTATCCCTAATAGTGTTTCCTTGATTCTATTTTTTTATTGATTTTTTTTAAAAAAAATATTTGGCACACATTAAAGAGTTATGGTGATTTCAATGGCTTTGTTAATGTTCAAGAGTTAATATGGTGATGAAATAATGTCACAAAATTACTATTGTTCATCCTAGAATACCATGTATACTCTGTATAGTTGGTTATAGAACCATCATATTTGTCTTTCCATGCATGAAAGATGGTTTTCTATTCTATGTGGAAAAACCATGATTTTTTTGAAACCTCAGATTATCAGTTTGGTTATTTTTATCTTTAGATTGACTGTAATATTGTATACCATTAAAATGAGTGAATCTAAGGGGATTTTAATAATATAGATTAATTTTCGCGGTTTTATTTTGACTCATATTTGGGATTCTGGATTTGGGTTAAATTTTATAAAAGGCTGATTTAATGTCATTGAATTATATTTGGGAATGAAAATGAAATCTATTGGCGTTAATTTGAATTTCTCTATCATTTAAAATATTTTTTAAAAGGTTATAGTGTGATTCATAAAGGGAATCTTCATTAAAATTAAGATCTTATTAATTTTTTTTTGAGAATGTTGGTTTTTCAATTTAAAATTTGTGTTAAAAAATTTTATAAATGAATTTTGTTGATGATAATTTTAATTTTATAAGTATGGAATTTTAGAATGAATGTAAAAAAATATAATGGAGGTGTGACATAATTAATTTAATGTGAGATTTTTATATTGGTTTGTGATTTATAAATAGATGAGTGGATTTTTATATAAAATAAGTTGGGGATGTATTTAATCGAACACAGTTTATATGTATTTATTTAGATTTTTCAAAATGTGTTTTGTTTGAATTTGATTTTTGTGAAAATGATTATTCTGGTTTCATGTGTGTGTTGATTGTCATTTTTATTAGGATATAAATAATATTACTTATTATGTGTATTCAATGAAATGTATGATTTTTTTATTTGGTTGAGAATCTACATGTTTCTCCTAAAATAATAGTTGTGGTTTTGACACATTCTTACTCTACCTAGAGTGAGGATAATGTGGTGGTGCCAAACAAATTTCCAGTCCATTTGAATCTATCTAGGAATAGATAAATCATAGTTCACCAATCATAATCATGGAATAATGGTCCTTCATAAGTATTGAGGTTTTTAATAGGGAATTAAACTATTATGTAGGTTTGAAATTCTCATTTCAGTATGGTTGTTTAGGAAATCATTAAATGTATTATGTGGTTAATGTATTGGATTACAAGATTTTAGGTTCTATTTTGAGGTTTTTAACTTATCATCATTATCTATGTGAATTTTTTTATTCAATGTGTTCAGTTAAGATTATTGTTTTTGAAGGAATCTAATTGTATTTTTGTCATTCATTTAGATATGAACATAGTAAACAATTATAATCTTTCTTATTTTCTCTTAATGTTGTTCTTTCTTGGAATATCTCAATTTTTATTTTATGGGATTAGGTGAGTTTGGTTTTTGAAAAGCACTTATTAATTCAGGTTATTTTCTCTTAATGTTTTTTGATGCTAATAGTGTGGCCTTATGGAGTTTGGCTTCATGTTGGATTGATTATGAGAGACATATTTTTTTGGTTTTCAAGTAACAAAGACTGTGTAGTCTGTGTCAAATACAAAAGGGATCTGGAAATGTTTTTTGGGTTTTTGTTAGAAGGATCAAATATATGTGGTAAAATATTGTTTGTGAGGAGCATGGGGACTGTGATCTAGGATAAAAAATTATTATATTTAGTATTTCTAATGGGTTTATTTTCTCCTTTAGGTTTCTATTTTTCACCTTAATGTCCATTGATTTTGTTTATGGTTTGAGTGTTATAGGTATTTTTGTAGAATAGATGTTCTATTTGGTTCTTCATCTCATGAAATGTATCTCATATGGTTCCCATAATTCTAGATATGTTCTCAAATAGTTGGGATGCAGAATTTAAATCTCCATTTCCTATATTTTTTTCCATGTGGTCAAGGTAGTGGGTTGTTCCATGTGGCATCAATTAGGTCAAATTTAAAAAGTATGTTCTTCAATATTATTACAAGACTATAAACTATATTGGGACATAAAATAGTATATTGGAAAGTATTTTTCCACCCCAGTTCTATTATTATCTAAATTTTAATTGATTATAGGATCTATTTTAATATTAGATGTTCTTAGGTTAAATTTTTTTATTTGGTTTTTTCCATCTGATGCATAGATTCATTTCATGGGATAAGAGAAACTATAAAATGTCTTGAGTGAGTAAAAAAAATCAATTGATTTTATTATTTCATGGATTTTCCTTTATGTAATGCGTGTTGTTTGGATGAAATTTTCATAGTTCCATGTGAAACCATGTGAGCGATTTTAGTTTTGGGGGATGGCGTACAAGTTACATATTGTCAGAATTATTTTTTATAGTGTTTTAATACTAAAAAAGTGTTTTAAATGGGTGATACATGGTTTTAACAAACCAAATGTTCAATTTTTGAATGGGAATTGTGAGTCTCCATTAGATCGTTTATAGTTGGCACATGATATTCCAAATCACCTGAGATTCCAATAAATGAATTTTTCAAAGTTCAAAATATCTCACAATATTATTTTATGTGGATTTCACCCATTTTATCATCCTCATTTAGTTGAAAATTAATGGGTGAATCTTACTATGTCCCTTCACCATTCACTATTTTTATCCTCTACTCTTTTGTTTTATGCATTTCCGTTGAGGATATACCCAACATTATTCAACTCCTCATTTTCTATTACAACCATTTCATCTTGGTTTCACTTCTGTATAATGTCATAAAAGGTTTTACGGATAATAATTTAGAGTCTAAAGTTGTTATAATGCGAGGATATAGATGTTTAGTGTTTTTGAGAGTTTTATTTTTTCATGTTGGGGAATTCTCTTCAAAAAGGGATGTTTTTGAAATTAATTCAACTCGAATAACAATTTCCTAAGGTATGTATTTTTTGTTTTATTTATTACTTATCTTATCTCTCCGTGATTGTTGTTTATTAATTACTTTTTACTAAATTATAAAAATAATTTATTGTTATATTGGATTGAAAATACTATTGAAGTGAATTCTCAATTAGGAATATAGGTTTAATTTTCATTTCAAGTGATATATAAAATTCCATATATTTATAACAAGTTTTAATAATTTCTGTAAATAATATGTGAGGATTTAAATAGTTCTGACCCTAATTGGGTCATTGGTATTTAGAATTCTAGTGATGACTTATTCTTTCAATGGATATCACAAAAAGCGGTGATAATTAATTAGTTTATTTTTAGGGTTGAAAAAATTTAAATGTTTTATGAATTATTTTAAAAAATATCGTTGAAATTTTGTGATATAAATTTACATCCATAGTGGTCTTTATAAATGTTCTATTTAAATTATTCCATTTAATTTCAAAATGTGTGGGTGTGTGAGACAAACATTATGCCATATCTATTTTTAAATATCTTGGGCTGTGGTTGATGTAAGCGGTGACTTGGTGAAAGATAAATTGGGTTTTTTATGAGGTCATTAGAGGTGAGTGAGAATTATTATGTCTTGTGATGACTATATAATTTTTTTAATGTTCCACACCTTTATTCTTTTGTAATGGCAACCAATGTAACTACATGGGAAGACAAAATTTTTTCAAAACATGAGAGTAACACTATTTTTGTTTTTGATTAGTTATTTGATAAGTCTAATTATTAGTGAATTCTTATTCTAGTCATGGTTCAATATAGTTTGGTGGAATATTTTAGAATATGAAATTGTCTGATGGTTGGAAAATTTTGGTAAAATCCTAAAAAATACCACTTTAAGTCCAAGGGTATATCAGGTAAATGCTTTTTTGGTTAGTGGTATGACAGATGGGATACTATTTATATACTTTTAGATCACATACAAGATAAGTGAATATGGAGTGTATGGTAGTTCTCATTATTTTTTGATTATATTCATTATGGTTACATATTTTCTTATGCTTAATTATAGTATAAGAGTTGGTTTACTAAAGGAATTTTTTTTTGAAATATTCTATAAAACGGATGAAGTGTTATTTTTTATGTTATCTGTGATTTTAAATATATGTTTTAAAATAATATTTACTACATTTTTATAGGTCAATATTATTAAAGTGAATATGTTTTCTATTAATAAGGTATGTGTTCAAAACATAATTAATTAAAAAAATGTTAGATAATTCATTTTTTATATTGAATTTAAAACAATTTTAAATGTATTTTCGTTCTAAAATAATTCCATAAAAATCCTTAGTCATCACTTATTGGGTCTTGGATTCTTACACCCTTCATACACAATTTATTGACTTCATTTCTTATATCACTCTTTAAGGATTCAATGGATGTGAGTCCTTTCTATTTTCTCATTCATTTCCAACTAGTGCATGTTGTATTTGGATATGGTTTTTGACCATGTGTTATATGGAGAATTTAGATAATAGTTAATGTTTTGGTTTCTATTTTGAGTAGTATCTAATTTTGTCCCCCCTTTAGATGTTGGTTTTTTATATAACAATTCTAGTTATTTAATATTAAATATATTATAGTAGTTGGTTATTTGATGATTATTTATTCTATTTTGTCAATTTTATTTTATATTTATTATAATTGTTTTTTGGAGAAGTTATTTCCAAGATAGTTTCCTTGATGCCCATTTTCTATTTTACTACCAATAGATATTGGGAACACCCTTCAGGCCTAGTGGTATACAAATTCAGTTTCTGATTTATATGGTACTTTGGGCTACTTCAATATAAATGGATTAAATGTTTTGGATTTTTAAAATGTTTTCTATATTCATGAAAATACATTATAATATTTTGGGTGCATCCAGATATACAAGATATTAGGATCGACATTGAAACACAAGTGGTAGGTCTCGATTGGGTGATTGATCCAAATGTTTCATTATGAAACAGTAGTAACCAATGAATCATTGTTTTTATGCAATTATATTTAGTAAATTTTCTGTTATTTTTTATGATATTTGGATCATCGTTGAGAATAATAGTGATTTTTTGGATCATGTTGAAGATCAGGACTATAATTGATAAATAACAAAGGATATAGGTTACTAATGATTTAAATAGATTACCAATAAGTGGTTATGAATATTGTTCTAGAACAATTATAATGGATTTTACATGGTTTGTTAATTGAATTCCAACATGTGGATATAAACTTTTGAAAAATTTGATTCACCACCAGATAATATCTTTTCATTATTTTACTCCCTAGATTAAATTAATTTTTTTTACAATTAAAGACTGTAAAACTAACATGATTTTTATTATAGATAGTGATGTCTGGGGATTCAGTTTGGACTCATGTTTGTGAAAATTTTATTTTGTTTAAATTTCTAAAGGTCAATTTTATGTTATAATAATTGGTTTGGATACGGAATGGAAATTTTTTTTGGATTTTATTTGAGAACTTTTTTATTTTACATGATGTTTTTAAATTGTTATAGTGTATTTTACAAAGGTAAAATTCTTTCAAATTAACAATTTAATAAATTTTGAAACTAAAATTGGATTTTTATTTTAAAACGATAATGTAGATATTTTATTTAAATAAATGATATTTCTTATGGGAATTTATATTTATATAGAATTGATTTTCAGAATAAAATTAAAAAATATTAAATGGGGGGCTATAGTTTTTAATATCAAATGAGATGTTTATATAGGTTTCATAATTATCAAAATATATTGATTTTTTAAATAAATGCAATGGTGTGATGTCTTTACTGGGAGGTTATTTAAAATGAATATTTTTTAGGATTTTGAAAAAAGATATATTTTTTGTAATTTGACTTATTATAATTGGTTTAATCAATTTATATAGTGTGGGTTCATAAGATTCCATTTTATGAATTTAATAATATTCAACATAGAGTGTCTTCGAAGAAAATATTTAAGTACATTAATTAGATTGTGGTTCATTGTGTTTCTCCTCACATCTTATGAGCAGTTTGGATACTTTCATACTGTACCTCGACTCATACTCAAGTGGTAGAGGATAAAATATTTATATTCCCTATCTTATTTCTATGACTTCTAAAATTTTAATGGCCCAATATTGATCATGTAAAACATGTTTGAGTTATCTTGTGATATTGCGGTATATTATTTAGTTTAATAAAAAACATTGTGTGAATTTTTTTATTATGTCTATTGGGGTATTATGAAATGGTTAGGGAGGTCGTTTTCAATGAATAAAAGATATTACGGGTAATTTTATGGCTTCTGAGTGATGTCCATTATCTTGGGTCCTTTTGTTTTATAGTCATTTAGTTTGGTTATGATTTTGGGTTTTTATTGTATGAATTGGGGTTTTTTGTACTCATTTTTATGGATAGTGTTGGCCTTAATTTAATACTTTATCCTTGTTCTCTTATGGATGTGATTTATTATAGTTTCATGATTTACGTTGTGTGGTATTAAGTGATTTTTTGATTTTCATGTTTATCTTGATTTGTGTATACATGTGGTGTTGATAGGTGTAGATTTTACTCATGGTGGATAAATAATGGGGAAACTATGGTTTTGGTTCTTAGGTAACTAGAATCCTTGATGTTTTTATGACCACCTGAGGGTCATGGATATGTTTTTTTGGGTATAGTTGGGATGATACCCATGGAAGAGGTCCTAGTTTGTTTAGGTATAGTTGGGTTTCCTAAACATGGGTTGAATTATATTTTTTGTATATAATTATTATGGATTCCATTTCCCATTTACATCTAGGATTTGAATCATTGATATCAATTGAAATTTGTTATGGATTGAGGGTTTATGATTTTTAGTAGAATTTTGGTTTTAATTAGAGTTTCATCATGACATGTGATTCATTTTAAAAATATCTATTATAGATTAGTATTTAAATGGTAGGTGACATTTGATAAGAAACAGTTTCCATTATCAGGAAATTATTGGGGATAGAAAGTGGAATGGTGGGGATTATATTCAAAACATGGTGCTATTATTGTCTTAATTTTAATTATTTATTGTATTTATTTTAAATTCCAATTTTTGGATAATTTTTCTTTTATTCATGGTGTTTTTATCTTGGAAGATTATTTTTTCTTCATGTGATAAATGAAACTATAAAATTTACTAAGGTAGTGGATGTTTTCATTTAATTTTGTTCAATCATTGTTGTGATTACATGATAAGCACACCGTTTGGATGAAATACTGAGAGTTAAGAGATAAAATATATGATACTTTTTAGTAATGTGATATTGGATAGTGTATTGAGTTTGGTTAGAAGTAAATTTTCAAAAATGATGAAACAATGATGTAAATGATTATGAGGTTTTATAGTATTTGGAATACATATTTCCAAACCATATTAACAAATCATACAAGGGTGTATTGTCTATCATAAAGATCCTACATTATTTTTTACCATTTTTCAAAACCTATGAGTTACCCATATATTTTTAGGAGTTCCAAATAACATTCCCACAGAAATATTTAAGTGATTACCACACCATTTCATTGCTTCCTTCATTTAGAATGTTCTATGGTTCATCGAATTGTCTCTACTCCTCCCTCCTTTCCACAATTATTAGGATCCAATCACTAATATCAATAATTTCATTTAATGTATGTCTCTATGTCCTTCTTCTTCTCCATTCTTCTTTCCTTTCATTATAATATCCTCTCGATTTCACTTCCTCTCAAAAATCTCAAAGTCTATTATTCTAATATTTGGGATCTATAGTGACTCTAATGTGGGTTATTCTTCGTTTAAATGATGTAGGGTTCATTCTTTTTCGTTTATGGGCATTCTCTATTGAAGGAGACATGATTATGATCATTAATGTTCATTTACAAATTTCATGAGGTAGGTGTTTTGATTCTATTATTTTATTTGGAATTTCATTTTGGGTTTAAGGATTCTAAATTCCTTGTTTTCAAAATTATATTTATAAATTATTGTTATAATTGGTACATAAATATCTTCATGTGACTTATAAATTATGAAAAATTGTTTACCTGGAATTTCGAGTGATACGTGAGATTAAAAGACATGATTAAATGATTTTGTTATTAAAATAAATAATTTGGGTGTTTGTAAAAAATTCGACCCAAATTTTTCATTCATCAAAAAATGGGGTGATTCTTAATGAATTCAATCAACCACATAAAAATTAGTATTGATTCCTCAATAGATTTTAATGGTATATTCAAATTAAATGTCTAAGGAATTTTTTATAAATATTCATTGAAATATTATGAAAGGAATTATAACACGATGTTAGTTTTTCAAGAATCCTTATTTTCATATTAAATTTTATTTTGGAATTTGTGAGTGTGTGAAATCCTTTGTGTACCCCAATTCTTTTCATCCATTTTATGGGTGGTTCATGATTTATGTGTTTTTTAGGTGTTGGATATAATGGTTTTTTTCTTGTGATCTAGATAACAGGGAGGGAGAAATTTGATTTCCTAAAATGATATTTTAATGTATTGAATTTCCCTCAAATCCACTGTTTTTACACATGATAATCTTGGTAACTAATAAAAGAGTTAATATATATGATAAAATATATAGTCACACAATTTAAGTGTTCCATAGTTATATGATAGGGAACGTAGGGATTGCCCCTGATTCTAGTCTTGGTGTAAGATAGTTTGGTGGATCATTTTAGGATCAATCATTGGCTTACAATTAGTCTTTGATTGTAATACCCTAGTACTATCCCAATTCAGGCATAGTTTATGATAGTATGTTGGATCATGTGTATATATTTTATTTTTCCATAATTTATGTTATTCTCTTTGAGTGTATTTTTTTTACTTTATTTTGTTTGGGATCTTGATTGTGATTGAATGTAAGGATTTATTTATTGAGTATAATGTAATATCTAATTATTTTTTGACACATTCTTCAACAGGAGAAGAATAAAACATTTCTTCTATACATATCAACTAATTTTCAATGTTTTGATGGATCAATGAACCTTATTTTGACAGTTTTTTCATAAGAACATGTCGTATTGATTTCCCAAAAAATAGATTCTGAGCAGGTCTTTCATTATGGTTGATGATAAAAAAAAATTAGTATCAGATCCATGTTTCTATGTAGCATCGGTTTCTTCGATCACTACTAAAATGTTGATATATTTATTTTAGTGGGACTTATATATCATTATATTATAATAGATAAAATTTTAGAAAGGTTATGATATATTTGAACATAGAACATATTTATTTTTCACGATAATTTATATGGTGGATCATCTAATTTCGAAGGACCATGACACTCCATATACTATGATATGTCAAATGAATATGGAAAAGGAAGAATGAAAAATACGAATAAGAAATCATTTGTTCTAGTAAGGTTTTCATTGGGATGAAATATTTCCCTTAACATTCATAAAATAAGGACAATGCCAAAAGTGATGAAGGAATTAAAATATATGAATAATAAACCTACAACATTTAATGAAGTGATCATGATGAAATGGTTTTTTAAGATAATGTGACTAGATAGAAGAAAATTTATAGTTCACAATAACACTTTCAATATTATCCAAGGGTTGCTCTAATTGTTGTATGTTATGTTCATGGATGATATATAGGAAATCATGTTTCCATTTTCACTTCTAGATAATAATTTATTATGGTAAATATGGTTAGTAAATATATTGGAAAAAAAGATTTGGTATTTGGTGATATCATGAATCAAATATTCAATGACCCACTTCATTAGATAGATTCTTAGGATCAAATTGTTAATGATATTATTTCATAAGGAAAATGATTATCACCTTAACATAATATTTACTGGAAAAATCCTCAAATGAAAATCCTTTGGAAAATATTTTTTTGAATTTGACTAGTTTTGGTCTCACTTTTTGAAAATGTTGTTTAATATAACATTTCATGGACTGCATGAGTCACAACAAATGCCCATGAAAAATTTTACCTACTTAAAGATCATACATTGTTGGAGTTATATAAAGATTAAGATAATTGATTACTAATTCAAATATTCTAATTGATATTTGGTTGTTTAGACATGTACATTAATCAATTCAATTAGAGAGAGTAAATAAATTAAATTTTATGAGTTGTGAATTTTTTAATAAGTATATATAGAGGTTGTTATATATCTGGAAGTCATATTAAAATGAGATAAAAATTTTGGCATAATAAATGGGGGTGTATTGAAACTGAATGAATTTAGACATATCCCAGGGCACTGTGAGAAACTAATTTTAGCTTGGAAACTAGATGATGTAGTTTGTGGAACTATATTATGTTTATAGAGGATGGAAGGTAAATTTTTTTAAAAAAATAGTTGAAGAATGAGTAAATGATTTGATGTTGTATTTAAATATAAGTACATATTAAATTGAATTTGATGACAGCTTATCATCAATAAAATCATTTGTTTTTGCATTATAAATTTGGTCATCCGAGCAAGAATAACATGATAGTACTAACTAAAAAATTATTTTTTAATATTGTTGAAAAATTACATGGAATGTGTAAAATCCATGGGATAGAAAAAAGGAAAATATATTTTAATATATATATATATATAATCTCATATCTCAAAAATTTTATTTTTTTCTCGAATATCTGGGGACCTAACATGATTTAGTCCCACAAGGTTTCATATTACAATTTATCATTTATTTATTATATCCTGGGTAATGTTTATAATTACTTATTGACTACTTGTTAGATGTTTTACAGATTTTATACACTGGAATGGCTTAACAAAAATGGATATTTGACATAATCTAAAATGAATTTCCACCAAAAAATTGTGTTGATTAAACTAGATAAGAATTTTATAATTTTTATAATTAAATATATAAGGATTAAGGATAATGTATCAAAAACTCCATAATAGAATATATTGGTTGAGTGAGTAGTAAATTGATACAAAATACATTATATGTGAAACAATACCTGGGAATATTCAATGGAATTTTATTGTAGTCACTCAACCCATTGAAACATCTTATCAACATAAGTCTAACCTAAACAATTGGACATGAACATTTCGAGGTCTTATGGTCAAGTAAATTTCAAGAAGTCCTCCACCTCATAGTCACTAAAAGAATGGAAAACATGTATGTTGATGATAAGGCCCAATTAAAACTTTAGGAAAATACCATTGTTTTTTTGTTGGGAATGGTGATGAGTACATCATATACTAACCTTCGGATTATGACAACAAGTTTGTCATCAGTAGATTAGATGTTTTATTTAATGCAGTAGTTCTATTGATGTGATGAATCTTGTAATGGAAATAATTTAAAGTGTAAAAATAAACTATCAAGGTTCATTTTTATTTGAGTAAGAAAATTGAAATATCTAAAATTCTAGAGGACCCATGTATGATTAATAAAATTCAAGAGGTGAGGCCCATGGAAAATATTCTATAATTTTCAATCGATGCTAATGTTCATGTGGGATCACTATAAGTTATAGAACAATAAATTTAGGTACATTATAATAGAGTTCAGATGACTAGTATAACATTACCAACTAAATTTAGAGATCAAATATGGGAAAAATATTGTTATTATACACTATGAGGATAGAAAATTTCATCCTATAATTGGCTAAAAATAACCCTAGTGTATGGAAGAGGTTGCCACAAATAGGGATGCTGAATAGTATAATTACATTATGGATGAAGATATATATCCATTAAAGTTTAATAAAACATAGATTCTTGATAAATAAATGAAATGGAATAAGAAAATAGAAAATGAATGGGTTTTCTAGTCGAATGAATACACCAATTGAAAGAAAATGTATGATTTTATCTTGGTGGAAAATTTATTTTAATAAAAGAAAGGTGTTGATTTTCTATATGTATTTTGATTGGTAGATAAATATAATAATATTCAGATGGGGTTGATCATAGTAAAATCCAAAAAAATTATGTAAAATAGATTTATATAAATATTGGATTTCTTTATTTTAAGGGTAACACCTAAATATTTTGACACACATTGTTCTATAGAATATGCAACAAACAGCCCCATATTTAAATGAATTATGAAATATGATTAACTAAACGTGTCCAAAAAATCTAGTTATTGAATTTAAATGCATGATCTTGAGTAATTATTTTAAAAATATATATAATGGACCCGGTCAATAAAAATATATTTATCAATGTATAATAAATAAGTACTCAATTTTTAGTAATGTTATTTTATGCTTCAGAAATATGTTTTATTCAAAAATGATTTTTACTGATTTTTATGATAATATATTTTAATTTACATATTAATATTTTTGATATTTTATTTTATAGAAATTAAATAATTTACAAATAATAATATTTAGAATACTTTAGGTTGAAATATTTGGGATTTTTTTAAAAGATATTTTTTCAGTGAATAGTAAAAAAACGAATTTTTATAAATCTATCATTTATTTTCACTAAAATTTATTATTATGATTTTAATTTTATCTCAATGTAACCTAAGTGTTGTTTTATTATATATAAAAAATTTATGTACATTTGAATTGATAAAATTATTGATTTTCATATCAGTTTAAATTTTAAAAAACATATTTATCTAAAAAATTATTTTTGAGGAATTTCTCATTCTCATCATTAATTGAGTTATTACACTACAAAATATGTATTATTGATAAGTTAATAATATTTTGTAATAGTAATTATCTTATTTTTTAAATATTTCCCATTTATTTGTAGTCATTATGAATAGATAACATCATAAAATTTATCACAACAGTATTGGTGAAGTGAGTAAAACCAAGTTAAAACTATGAGGAAAGAGATTATATAGACACAAAAACATTTCATAATCCTATTTTATAAATTTAGTTTGTACTTACTCATATAATTCATGAAAATACAGAAAAAACATGCCATTTTTCTTCGAAACTCAAATAAATATTATTTATGTAATGTATACAAAAAAATATCACTCACTTTATTTTACTAAACAAATATATTTTTTAAAAAAAATTAAAATAATTAATTATTGGTAATTATATAAAAAATATTTCAGGTAAATATCATCATTTTTTTGTACATGATTGTAAAGAAACCAATGTAAATATACATTAAATTAAAAAATTTGATGTGTTTTGGATATATTGGAAACAACCTCTCCCATGATATAGTAATATATAATTATTTTTGAGTAAAAATATAATTAAATTAATATTATAATATTCCATGGAACAATTTATAGCTTAATAGGGTGATATTTATTTATATTACATTGAAAAAATAATCCTAAAATAAAATTTTGAACATTTCCATTAGAAATAATAATTTGAGAATTATTGAAAATATAGTACCTTACTATTCCAAATATTGTTTATAATAGTTTATAATAATATATTTAATTAAAAATTTTATTTCTATTAATTTTTGATAAATAATTATATAAAAATTTTGAAGAAAAAATTATGATTTTTCAAAAAACAATTTTCTTTTACGAAGAAATTTGTTGTTTAAAAGTAATAATATCTTTCCAAACTAATAAATTAAAATAATATATAATTATAAATGTTTTAAGTCCAATTTTTATATTATATGTGTTAATATATTAATTTAAATCTATAAATTTATTATTATTAGAAATTTAGTTAATATTAGAACATCTTATTTAGGAAAAATGCATTTGCTGAAAAATTGTTTTGAACACGATTTACAGGTTTACTTTAAAATAAAATTCTTCCAATTAAAATAATATAATTTTATAAAATGGATTCTATAATTTTAATTTTAATATATATTATTATTTTATATGGTTAACTTATTTTTTTATCTTAATTAACTGTAAAAATAGTAAAAACAGTACTTAAGGTAAACATGGGACTACTGGCGGATAATCTATAAAGATAAGTGTCAATATGATGTAAACGGTTTATAAAATTTCATTTTTGGTTGTATTAAAGGAATATCATTTTACCTTTAAAATATAAAATTTTTTGGAGATATATTTCCATGAATGTGACATTAAATTATAGATAAAATGGAAATATTAAAAGTGTGCCAATCACATCCATTATTAAAGAAATCCTCATCCATTTCTTTATTCTCACACATCAGGAAATTTATATTAATAAATACATGAAAAAATCATTCCGCAAATTCCTTGTACACATTATATAGTTTCTTTTATTTCCTAATACCAACCCTAGTGTCTTTATTAAAATATAGAAAAGATATTTTTATTAGTGAAGGTAATTATCTGCAGCAGAATCATTATTTTAAACATATTCACTTACAACATTTAATAAATTATTAAAAAAATCCCATACAATACCTCTTATATCTCTAATAAAATTATATTTTATAACATTGGTTTAATAATATTCAACCATCTTCTTCCCTATCTAATGGGAACGAAAATGATTACTCATGTGAAGATAGAACTACAAGCTTATGAACCGATGCAATTTTTTTTTCTATTTCTCACTCCCATATATGGTCATTATGATTGAAATAATTAAAATATATGATACATAGGAAATCATAATTATTTTTATAATTAATTTAGCATCCAATTTATTAATCATTCATAAAATAATAAAAAGATATCGTCGCTCGTGCGTACGTATGATCTACTATCTCGATGAAGTGATACAATTCACTTTCCATGTAAAAATTTAAATAATTACTCTAAAAATGAATCTAATGAGTAAACACGATATTTATAATATTATTATAATCATTGTGATCATGTAACTATATCCTATACACAATATCCACAACTTTCTTGACAAAACATTCATGAGAAAACAATGTAATTAACACCCCAAACAATAGTAATAACAAAATATTATTATCTAATCAATAATAAAATGTTATAATAGATCATATATGATATTATAAATATGTATATAGAAATTTTATATTTTAATATAGTGTTTAATATAATTATAAATGAGTTTAAAATGTATTTATAAAAATATAAGCATAATGTTAGTGATTTCGTTTCAATTTCCATTCCATTGAGAAAAATGATTTATACTGAACTTATTCAATTTTACATGACGTATGTGATTCACATTTGATATATTTAATGTGAATAAATATTTATTAATGATGATTTATTTTGTAATTCAATTTTATTTTTTTCGAAGGGACACAACTAACACGTTACCACTTAGGTAAGAAAAAGATTACAGTATGAAATTCTTTTGGGATTTATTATATTTTATTTGAAGGAATAATATATTTTATCCATTATAATATCCAATAATTCTATTATAGTATTTATATTTATTTTTTTCTATAATTTATTCCAAATATCACAATATTTAGTAGTTGAATCAACCAATAAAATGTTATGAAGAAAAATTAATTTTATTTCTCATATAATAACGAATATTTTTCATCCATATCCATATTTTCCAGAATCTCTTTTAAAATTTCCCTTTTTATTGATTAAATATTTCATTTATGAATGTTTTTTATTCATGATTTATTAAAATTTTTGAATAGCATCTTTGTAATGTTTTCTGAAAGGGTTATTTTTGAAAAAAAGTCTTAGAGAATATCTTTTTTAATGTATATGTTGTTAAAGGAAATTCACCTTGTCGTAACTATTTTAGGTAACATATATTATTTTACACATTTTTAATTTATTTATAATTAAAAAATGTAAATTAATATTTTTTTTATTATTTAACTTACTTTTTATATATTTATCATATGTATATTATTTTATTTCAAATACTATATTTTTTATGTACTAATCGTGTAACACACCGCCCCTACCTCATTGGCTTGAGGAGGCGGTGGGGGATACATGGAATTAAGCGATGTCACCAAGGTGTCAAAGGCTGGAAATAAATGTTGAGGGCTTCGAGAACAAAATGGGGAACGATTTTCCCATAAGACATAACCAACCAAGAATCCACTGACAACTACTATATGATGCATTTCAATAAAACCTTTAAGCATGTAATCTCAAAAGACAACCAAGATGTTCTACAATAAAACCCAAAACAAATACAACCAACAACATATCAGAGTACTATACAAAATACTCAACAAAAGAACCAAAATAAGACAAGGCACACTCCATGGATCCACACCAAGGTCCATGCTCCAAGCTCTACCCAGACATCACGATGCACCACTAAAGGAAGGCGATGTCTGAAATTTTCCCACGTCACGATACACAACATCTAAAAAGACACCAATGTTCCAAAGTAGTGGGTGAGTACAACTACGTAGTAGCATTTCCCTAAATTAATTTCCTAAACACTCCACTAGGATAAAACAATTATCCCATTTATATAAACATTTTATATATATAATCACAAGTGAAACCATTACTATAATCCAAAGACATCCCTACCAATCCATCTCACCCAAACCAAGAAACCAAAGTAAATCCTACCAAACATTCCAAATGACATTTCATCATTTACACACTAGCACAACAACTTCCAACATTCCAAGTAGTGCACAACAAACGACCAAAACAACCAAAACAACAAAACGGTGGAGTATCCATCCAACCCATTCACCCATTCAAAGCTAGTGGAACTTCCCATCCACTTATCCTTTGATGGTGGGCCTTCTCTCCACTATCCATCCACTTTTTATATTGGTACTTCTCACTACTTCCACACAACATTCAAATCAAGAAAAACCAAGCATATAACCCACCAAGGTCTGAACACCATGCAATCATCCCATTCCATTTCATACCAATCCACTTCAATAAATCACCCATTTATTGAAAATCATTTTCCATGCCAAAATAATTTCAATAAAACAATCTATTTATTGAAAACCATTTCAATCAATCATCTTCAAAAATCATTCATAGCATCCCATTTTAAAATATCCATTTTAAAATCCAGAACAATAACATTTCACCATGAAACCCCTTTTTTCCCAAAAATCCCCAAATGGATTTCCTACCATTTTCGCGTAACCAATCACAATTAATTTTCATTACAACAATTAATTGTAACAAATAACCACTAGTTCTAACCAAGTGGAGTCAAGAGTGAAGCCACCTACCTTTACAGTTTCTGAGAAATCGACCCACAAACAACCGCGCCTCAATCGGGTGAACGCACCACCGGAACCTCTCTAGATTCCCTTCCCTAACCATCACAAGCCATAAAATCATCATCCAAGGCAACCAAGACCCTAGATCGACACAGAAAAGGTTTTATCTAGAAAACCAAGAAAGGGGGAAGAGTATATCTAGAGGGAGACACCATGAACTCAAGAGAAAAGGCGTACCCAGGAGAAACCACCTTCAATCCTCCAGGTAACATCTTCAAAAATCATTCAAAACAAGTGGTAGAGCACCCTCAACCTTTGAGAACCTGAAATCATGATTGAGGTTTGAGTGGGAGGATGTTTGGAGCGTTTTAGGTCAAGTCCGAGGAAAACCATATTTAAAAACCTAAACATTAAGGTGCAGCACGGTTAGCCCACATGTTTTGACAAATCGTTTGATAACCATACGCACGCTACTGCCTCTAGATAAAGGGTCTGCACAGTTTTCTCGCATAGTTTGGCAAACTTTGCACAGGCCATGCGAAACCTATTGTCTCCCCCTACACATTTTCTTGGGGAATCCGCACTGGTTCCACTTACCGTCCTCAAACCGTGCTCCCTATGAAAAGCCTCCAAACTCATTCAAAACCATTCAAAACATTCTCAACCTCTTCCCAACTCATCTAATGCACTTTAAACACATAAAAATTTATAAAAAATGGACACATACCTCAAATTGGGGGTACTATATTCTCCCTACCATTGGACTTTCCATCCTCAGAGAGTAGTGAACCACCCCTTTGATGAAAGAGATCAGTCCACTGCTCGACCATTACTTTCTCCCACTTCCATGCCTCCTCTTGAATCTGACCATGTTGCCACAAGACACAAAATAAACCAATGCTTTTATGATGCAATGCATTCTCTTGCCTATCTACAACCTGCACTAGCACGTGCACTAGGAAAGAATTAGGATATACCTCATCATGATCCCATCAAATCACATGGTCATGATCCAGTTGATAGTTTTTCAACTGCGACACATGAAACACATTGTGCACCGCACTGAACGTAGGTGGAAAATCCAAACGATAAGCCACCTCACCAACCTTTTCAAGAATCTCAAAAGGTCTAATATACCTCAGAGATAACTTTATCTACTTCCCAAACTGATGATGCCCCATCCTAGGAGAGATCCTCAAGAAATTGTGATCACTCACCTCGAATGACAACAACCATCGACGATGATCGACATACAATTTCTAACATCTTTGAGTCATCACCATTATCTTCTGGATCAACATAATCTTCTCTGTAGTCTCCTGGAAAAGGCTTAGTCCAACCATAGAGGAATCACATGTATCCACACAACATAGTGGAGAATGGCATGGCCACACATACAACGCTTCAAACGGAGCCATCTGTATGGATGCCTGATAATTGTTATTGAATGAGAACTCAACCAATGACTAGTGAACCTCCCATGAGACCCCAAAACCCATGACACAAGCCCACAACATATCTTACAGAGTTTGTATCATCATCTCGTATTGACCATCCATCTGAGGGTGATATAGTATGACCATAGGAAACTATGTCCCAGGGGCTTCCTGCATGGATTTCTATAAAAGAGATGTAAAACGTTGATCTCAATCTAATACAATCGAAACCGGAACAACGTGCCTCTTTACCACCTCACAGATATAAATTTTGGACAGATCCTCTACCATAAGTGATTCACTAATTTTAATTAAATGGGCTAACATCATTATCCAATCCACTATCACCCAAATGGAATCGTGCTTTCTGACCACTCTTGGAATACCTGTGACAAAATCCCTAGCTATTTCTCCCACTTCCAAATAAGGATTGGTATAGACTGCAACAATACAGCTGGCCTCTGATGCTCTGCCTTGACATTTTGACAAGTCAAGAATCTCGAAACAAACTCAGCCACACTTATTTTCATGCCATCCCACCGAAATTGTGCTTTCAACAATTTATACTTTTTTTTCATTCCAGGATGAACAACCCACATGTAATGATGATACACCCTGAGAAGATCCTCCTGACAAGAAAGAGGTACAACCGTCCGATTATGAAGACACATATCTGAATCTCCATTCAGTTTCCATCCCAAAATGTTCTCCCCACCATTGAGTCTCGACCGGATGGTCACAAACTCAAAATCATATATTTTCACCTCATTAACTAGGACAACCAAGTCAAGAATCAAAAAAACTGGAAATAAGACTCCTCTATCACCCTGGTTTTCACATTCCATCCGCATATCATCTATAACCGTCATCAAATGCCACTAGTCCTTTTACAGTTTTACAATATGAGCATATGATTTTCTACATATTGCATCCACCACCTAATTTCCCATACCTGATGTGAACATCATGTTAAAATTAAACATATAGAAATATTCAATCCATATACTTTTCCTCAAATTTGAATCCCTCTATGAGAAAATGTGTTTCAAGCTCTTATGATCTGTATATACTGTGAATTTTTCACTGAAGAGGTAATAAAACCACACATTCAAATCATGGACCACTGTTGCGATTTCGAAATCATTAGTTGGGTAGTTTTTCTCATGCACCCTCAACTGTCATGAGCCATACGCAACCACATGATTATATTGCATGAGAATGCACCTTAACCCTGATCTTGATGCATCGCAATACACCATGTACCCTTTTCCTGGATCTGGAAATAACATGATTGGTGCTGATGTAAGGCGACCCTTTAACTCTTAGAAACACTACTGACACTGTTCATTCCACTGCAATAGAATATTATTTCTTGTAAATGTTTTAATCGTCCAAGCCAAACATGAAAAATCACGAACGAAACGCTGATAATACCAATCTAGACCAAGGAAAATCCATACCTAAAACACATTCTTTGGAGGATTCCACGAGATATCAGCCTCCATATTATCCTAATCCACTGAAACACCTCTTTTATAAATCACATAGAAAAGAAAAATAACTTCATGTATCCAAAATTCACACATTGAAAATTTAGCATACAACTGCTGATCCCTCAAGATCCCCATCACTGTCGCTAAGTGCTTCTCATGCTCCACCCTGGCCTTTGAATACACCATAATATCGTCAACACAAACCACCTTAAATAAATCTATATATCTCTGAAATATCTGATTCATCAATTCCATGAACACTACTGGCGCATTTTATAGACGAAAGGGCATTACCACATATTCATAATGGCCATATCTACTTCTAGAATCTGTTTTAGGTATATCATCCTTCCTCACCTACAATTGATTTTATCCTGACCTCAGGTCGATCTTTGAGAACCACTGGGATCCTCTCAACTGTTTAAACAAACTCATCAATTCATATAATTAGATATCTATTCTTTCTCTTAGCATGGCTACGTCTATGATAATCAACACATATCCTCAAAGTTACATCCAGCTTTTCACATACAACACTGGTCCTACCAACGAAGAGGTGGTAGGCCGGATAAACCCTTTGTTATCGAACTCTTCTAACTGGACATTCAATTATCACAATTCCGTATGTTCCATCCAGTAAGATGGTAGTGAGATAGGACTTGTCCCAGGAAAGAGATAAATCATAACCTCCACTCCTCTTACGAGAGGTAACCCAGAGAATTATTTGGGAAATACATCCATGAACAGATCCTCCACTACTGGATGAACACTCTGATAAACATCTTCTACTGATTCTAACGAAAACACAGCCAACTGATACGATAGCGTGCCCACTACTGGTGCCAACAATCCTGTTGCACCCTTCCTTTCATGCCTCTCTCCTCTAAAGAGATTTATAACGCCATCATGTGTCTTAAAAGCCATTTTACATGAATTAAAATCGATGTGGGCCTTAAACTCCACTATCCAATCCATTCCAAGTATTACATAATACCCATCCATATCAAGCATTGAAAAATTCCAGGTTATCTCACCTCACCCACAACAAGACAAAATTCACTACACAAGAAGGCTCAATACACTCTTCGACCTAGAGGGGTTTGATGTTTTGAAGGAATAATTTCTACCCTTAAACCCTGCAAATAAACCACATGTGCAACAATAAAAGAGTGTGAAGCACCCATATCAAACATCACTTGCATCAAGGTAGAATTTCAAAGAATATTACCTCGCACAGTGGATGGTCCCGACTAATCATCAACCACAACCTGCTCAGTTTCAAACACATGTTTTCTTTCCATGCTCTACTCTTTATTGATTTGATGAGGCATCGTGGTATTACGAGAATCACCATGACCCACTTTAATCTACTGACGAGGGGTGTGTCCCTGTCCCCGTCCCATCGAAGCCTATAAAGTCTGTGATACCTGAGGAGTGTCACGCGCACCCGACCATGGAGTATTATGTCACTAACACTGTAGATTCCCCATCTGCTTACAATTATGAAATGATCGAGATTGTGTTTTACAATCCTGCTTTATGTGGCTCATAGAACCACAATGATAACATCCCGTCTTGATTTGGGGCATTGGGGGATGACTTACCAATCACGCTGTCAGATTATGTGCCATATTCCCACCCTAGGATTATGTGTCCCTCATTTGCTTGAATCCAGCATTAGAGTTACCACTCTTCCCCATGGGTACCACCATCCATCCTCCGCCCGGAGCTCCCAACAAATCCGGATTAGCCACCGTGGCTCTATTCACCATCTCTGTGTGATCATCAATACACTGCACAACTATCTTGGAAATTATTTCATGCCTCAGAGAAGCTTCAAAATATACATGCTTTCAACTATGTACTACCTGCCACCTAGTGTGCAAATCTCACTAAATTCATAAACATAGCTGCGTACTTCATCACCAACATATGATCTTGCTTCAGACAGATGAAATCAGTCATGGCCAGAATTCTGGACATATGTAGATAGAATGGTTTATTAAAAAAATCATCACAGCCTTACCATGTCATTCCTTACTCTATTCAATCTTGAACTGCCAACTCCCACCACTAAAGGGAAATATCATCCAACATATACGTGGAAAACATCACTTTTAACTCTACCGGTGTTCTAAAGAACTCAAAGATCTTGTTTATTCATTTAAACCATGCTTCTGCCCTTTCGGGCTCTAAATCACCCCTAAAGATTGGTGGATTGTGCGTCAGAAACTGAACCACATGGTTCACATTCCTTGGTTCATCCATTTATTTTCACTTTCCAAAGCATAGAAAGCCTGCACTATGCTATGCACTAACTGCTCGTTTACCTAAGGATCAGGTGCAACCATGTTCTCATCGGCCACTTCCAGTGGGTCTCTACGATGCCTACCTAGTGCCATTTCTATAAACAAAAAACAAACAACCATGAGTCTCACTTCCCTAGAAATCATGAAATCCCATTTTAAATCACATTACACAACACTATCACCACAAGGCTTTCCACCATTCCACATTTACCATGTTTTACCATTATATAAATCAAACATTTTCAAAATACCAAATATAATCACATTACGATTTCACACATTCATATCACACAATTAATCATTATACATCAATGAAATATGCATCCTAGTGGGAAGTCATTTCTACCATGTATGTCATGCTCATCTCATTGGCAACACCAACGAAAATGAGATAACCAATGCCTATAAGTGTCTCCAAAACAATTATGTACCCAAACACCTAGTATATTGACCTTCAACATAAGAGGGTTAGCTATGTTCTTTTATGCAATACATTCCAAGTTCCGAAATTCCTGCACTATGCTAATATCCTAACTCAAGGAATATACCACAATGAATGTCAGCACAAAAACCAATGATCAACACCAAAGGTATAAACAAGCTGGTACCACTTGTAACACCCCACCCCTACCTTATTGGCTTGAGGATGCAGGGAGGGAAACTTGGAATTAAGAGAAGTTTCCAAGGTACCAATGGTTGGCGATAAATGTTGAGGGCTTAGAGAACCAATTGGGGAATAATTTTCCCATATGACACAACCAACCAACAATCCCCTAACAACCACTATATGATGCATTTAAATAAAACCTTCAAGCATGTATTCTCAAAATACAACCACGATGTTCCACAATACAACCCAAAACCAATATAACCAACACTATATCAGAGTAATATGAGGAAGACTCAACAAAAGACCCAAAATAAGTTATGGCACATTCCATGGATCCACACTAAGCTCCATGCTCCAAGCTCCACCCAGACAACATGATGCACCACTAAAGGAGGGTGATGCCTTACATTTTCCCATGTCACGATACACAAAATCTTCATAGACACCAACATTCCAAAGCAGGTTGTGAGTACAACTACTCAGTAGGATTCCCCAGAATGACTTCCCTACACATGTCTCTAGGACAAAACTATCAGTACATTTATATAAAATAGTTTATCTAAATAATCACAAGTGCAACCGTTACCATAAGCCAAACACATCCTTTCCAAGCCATCTCACCCAAACCAAGCAACCGCGTGAAATAATACCATACATTCCACAAGCCATTTCATCATTTACACACTAGAACAACAAATTTCATGATTCCAAGCAATGAACAACAAGGAACCAAAACAACCAAAACTACCTAACGGTGGAGCTTCCATACAACCAGTTCACCCATTCACACCTAGGGGAACTTCCCGAAAACTTATCCTTTGATGGTGGCCCTTCCATCCACTATCCATCTTTTTTTAATAGTGGTACTTCTCGCACTTCCACATAACATTACAAAAAATCCAAACCAAGCATATAACACACCGAGGTCACAACATCATACAATCAACCCATTCCATTGCATATCAATCCACATCAATAAATCACCAATTTATTGAAAATCATTTTCCAAGTCAAAAAACTATTCAATAACACAATATCTTTATTGAAAACCATTTCCATTAATCATTTTCACAAATCAACCACATCATCCAATTTTAAATTCTCCATTTTAAAATCCACAACAAGAACATTTCACAATGAAACCCCCTTTTTCCCTCAAATCCCAAAATGGATTTCCAACCAATTTTGCATAACAAATAACAATTAATTTTCAACAAACCAATTAATTGTAATAATGAACCACAAGTTCTAACCATGTGAATTCAAGAGAGAAGCCACCTACCATTTGGTTTCCTGAGCAATTGACCCACGAACAACCGCGCCTCAAATCCTGTGAACGGTCCATCAAAACCTCTCTAGATCCCCTTCCATAACCATCACAAGCCTTATAATCATCATCCATGGAAAACACAACCCTAGATCTACACGCAAAAATGGTATATCTAGAAAAACAAGAAATATGGAAGAGTAGATCTAGAGGGAAACACCAAGAACTCAAGGGAAGAGACGTACCCCGGAGAAACAACCCTCAATTTTCTAAGAAACCACTTCAAAACGCTTCCAAAATGAGTGAGAGGGCACCCTGAACCTCTAAGAACCCGAAATACTGAGTGAGGCATGAGTGGGAGGATGTTTGGAGCATTTTAGGTCAAGTCTAAGGGAGACCATAATAAAAAACACCAAATTTATGTGGTCGCACGGTTAGCCCATATTGCTTCACAAACTGTACGCTAACTATGCGCAAGATACTGCCTCGAGAGAAAGGGTCCACATGGCTTCCCTGCACGGTTTGGAAAACCATGCGTAGGCCGTGCAAAACATACTTTCTCCCCCTACATGGTTTCCCAAGGTATATGCATGGTTTCCACTAACTGTGCTCAAATGGTTATCCATAAGAAAAGCCTCCAAACTCATTAAAAACCAATCCAAATGATCCCTACCTCTTCCCAACTCATCTCATGCTCTTTAAACACAAAAAAAATGAAGAAACAAAGGCCACATACCACAAACCAGGTGTACTATAAATGGTTATCTCCTATACCTTATTTCTTTTATATTATATATCCTCATCATGAATCATTCACATTCTTGTGATCAATATATATAAGAATTCTCTAAAATTCAATATTATTTGTATCATGGATATTATAATTTCCAAAAACAAAATCCATTTTTGTATATGTCGACTTATTATGAATTTTATTTGATTGACAAGGGAGAATATTGATTAATATGTATTCTATAACATATAAGAATATATATAGAAAAATAATATTTTTTATAAATATAAATAATCATTCATTATTTATGGAATTAATTATAAATCAATTGATTGGTGGAATCCAATTATAGATAGTCCCTTGATGCATATGTAGTGTCACTAGATGAATCAATTTAAAAAAAGGGGTTGTTTTGGTGTATACCATCTCATCAATTAAAATATCATAGAATAAGTTATAAATTAAATTTATATCATGATTTCTGAGATCAAATCACCCAATGTTAATAATTTCTTACATTTAGAATTTAGTTACATTTCCCATTATATAATTTCATTGATATTATAGATAGATTCTTTTTTTATTAATAATTTTATTATTAAATGGGATGTTTTTTCATTTATATACAATAATATATTAATTATTTGACATATACTCATGATTTCTTATACTCTTTGTAACCTTGTTTTTATTTTTAACTAACCATAACATTGTTCTCTTTACCATAGATATAAATATGAATTCATTGAATGAGTTTCAAGGATGATATGAATTTTCTTTTGTTATGTTTCATATTTTATTCCCAACATAAAATGTGTATCATATATGTATCCAGGTCTCTATATGTTCTAAACTGATCAATACATCATGATTATATCCCATGTATCTACGTAAATGTAATAACTTATCAAATGGCTCTCAGTTACTGGTGTTAGCGTTTTTATTGTTGGTATCAGAGGAATTTTAGAATAAACTATGCGAACTAGATTCTAGAAAACATATATTAGGGATAATAACCCAATGATAAATGTTAATTATATGTAAAATTATAGATTAACAACCTAATTTTTTTGTTAAAGTATATATTATTTAATTTTTACTAGAAACACATCCTTTTAGGATATTACAAGTGGACATGGTTCTGAAGCAATTGTAATTAGGGGTAGTAACTGTTTAAAGAGAACATTAGTATTTAATTCAATCATCACTTGGTGCATGATGAAACGACTAACAACACATTTAGTTTTACACTCTTTAAGGATGTAAAGTATAATTTAGTTTTTATTTTCAAGACATTATGAATGATTTGAAAATATTTTTCTGATTTAATGATATTTCTAAAAATTTTATTATGATTACAAGAATAAGAATGCATAAATTTTTAGTTTATTTTAAGTGTTTCATTAAATGTTGATTTATATAATATGATATAAAATTCATAATTTTATGTTCTAATCAGTTATATTCTAATATTTATAAATGGACCATATAATAAATAAGGATATCAATACTCATGGTCAATGTAAAATTTCTATGGTAAGAAAGAAAAGACAACTGGTGTAAGAACTGGTTATATCATTTCTATATTAGGGAATCTGACCTTTTTTTTACCTAATAACATTTTTAATTAGGTAATCCTGTTTTCACAAAACGTTATAATTCAATGATGGATAACTTTATCAATATAATACCCCATAATTTATTATGACAACTAATCAAGTGGTAGCTGAGTAATGGATTTTGTCCCTTAAATATAAATTTATTGTATTGGGATTTTATGACAAGGAAATGGTTATATGTGTGGTATATTATTTGAAGAGGGATATTTATCAATAGTGGAATTTTATCCATAATAATGTGCAGGGATAAGAAATATAAGACATGTAATGTAGAGATTTTAATGAAACATTCATCTAAATATATTTCCCTAATGAACAAAATATATATATATATATAAATATTCCCAATAAAATGTAAATAGAAGAATAAAGTATTGTCTATCATGTAGAATACATTTCATAGGACTCTAGTTGTGATAGAGAATATATATAATATATGGAATACTAGATTGATAATTTCTTTGATAGGATTAAAACCATTATTTTTTGTTTACTATTTTAAAACCTATTTCAGAATATGATGATATATATTAATGCTCCATCAAAATAGATATAGAAATTTATAGATCTTATTTAATATAGGGGAATCCGGGGAATAATTGAAAAAATGAAAAACACTAAAATACATCTTTTTGAAAAATAATAATTTAAATGATTTTCCATCATGTGAAAATTGACTGAAGAAACATCTTGGAAAATCCATAAATGGCATTGGAGTCTTTTACATGCCACATGAAAAGGTCATATTGATCAAGAATATAAGGGAAGTAAAGATACCACTAATATCGTGTTCCTCAAAAGTATATTATTGTGGTAATTTTCAATACAATGTACCAATAATCAAGGTAATATACAATAAAATATTTTAAGGGGATATGGCCAAGCTTATGTGATCAATATTAATGAGGTTAAAGTACACAATTATTTTTAATTGGAAATCTATTCATATGATCAAAATTTGAAAATTCATTATTTGACTATGAAACCACATACTATTTTATATCATCCATGTATTAAAAAAATATATTTCTTTAATACATTAATCATAAAATATTCAGTCATTAATCCTAATATTAATCTCATTGAAACAAGGTCGTGTATAGAAGTTCCCATTATGATACATAAATTGGATCTATTTTCAAACTTTATTTTCACAATAATGGTTGACTTTCATATAAGCCATGTAATATAATATATATTTAAGTATGATGATGAAATTTATTACAAATATAAGGAAATAATGATTATTATGATGATTTGGTGTTACATATCATTAGAGTGTAGACTTCATCATTTGAGACATTTCTAGATCCACCCTCAGTAACTATTTTTATTAAAATTCTTAGTGGAAATGAGTAAACACAGTCTAAGGATGAAAAATTTAATCCTAAATTGAGAATGTTCTTATTTTACAAGAATATATTTATGTATTTCTTGAGGATTCACCAATATATCTACTATATTGTTATGTTTATTTTTATAATTATTTAATTCAAGATTGCATATGTATATCAAAAAAAGTTATTAAAACGTCAACTTTGGATTTAGTGGAGTTGAAGGAACTACTAGAGGTGTTGTGTGATAATAGAATCATTCTACCTTGTGTTTGAACATGGGTATCCCCTATTTTTTATTAATAATGATGGATCTATGTGGTTTTGAATTGATTATAGGGGAATCAATAAAATAATGGTAAAAAATATGTGTTAATTTCCTCACATTGATGACTTATTTGTTCATATTCATGGAAGATAATATTTTTAAATGATATTAACTCATTATATGAATCATTTATTATTACTAAATAGTTGTGATATTACATAATGAATATTTCGAATGAGGTATGAATATTATAATTTTGTAGTACCCCCATTTTAATTATTTAATGGACCATGTATTTTAATGGATCTAATACATAGAGTATTTATGGAATATCATGAAAATTATATTCATGTATTTATTGATGATATATTAGTGCATTATTAAATCTACGAGGACCTGAAAATCACTTGAAGATCATTCCTGAGACTCATAGAAGAGAATTCATATATTTGAAATTTTTAAATTGTGTATTATAGCTATCTGATGTTTCTTTTCATCGACCTATATTTTCCCAAGGATAGAATATATGGTAATACTCCCATGGAAATGGGTATAAAACTATGTCTTACACCAATGAATATAACTGAGGTATGTAGTTTCATTAGTTTGGAAGTTTACAAGAAATGCTTTGTTTATTTTTATTCTGATTGGATAACATGGAAACCGAGCTTAAATGTAAAGGAGTTAAGTTAATGGTGACAATGTAATGTGAATGTTGTTTTGTAGAACTTAAAAAGGTATAGTTTAGTGATTTGATTATAAATCTAACGTCTAGAATATAAGGGTTTGTGACATACAGTGATGCATCAATGAAGGGAAATGGTTATGTCCTTATGTATAATGAAAAGGTTATTTACAATAAATCAATGAAGATATGGTCACATTTATTGATTTATTCAACCCATTACCTCCAGTTGGAATCATTAATATTTTCCATGACCATATGGACACATTATCTCTATGGTGAAATATATGATATATACACATACCATAAGATCCTAAAATACATATTTTAATAAAAATATATCAATATGTGGTAAATGATATTGTCAAATATACTCATGGATCATTGTTACTCAATACCCTACCACCTATGGATGGAAAATAAGGTATTAGATTCGTTGTGTATGAAGGATCATGGAGTTCATTCCAAAATGGGGATTCTTAGGGAACATATTTTCATAGGTCTGTTAATTATGGATATGGTAATTGATATGGAAGGAAAAACATAACACCTTTTTCATATTACAATAAGAAATTATTGGAATATACAAAACGTCCCCATAATGAGTATTAGAATTTTTAGAACAAATTTAGGCCGTAAATGATGGGAAATTGAATGAAATTTTTTGGGAAGATAAAATTATGAAATTTACAAAGATAATATGTGTTCTATATATATTTTAGCCCAAAATAGAATTTTTGTATTATTTCAATAGAATGTACTTATATATAAACCCTAGTAGAACATATATGTATTTGGATTTGAGGGAATGTTTTTCTCGGGATAACATAATGAAGTAGCATAATGATTTGGTATTAAGATGATTGGTTTTTTAATTTGAGAAGGTTGAGAGACAAAAACAAAGAGGATTATTGCAATAGATATCCATTATTATCTTGAAATTGGAAAAAAATACAGTGTAACCATTCAAGGGACTACTAAAGACACCTTGAATGAAGAATGAAATATTACTTATTGTTGACCGCCTAACAAAATATGGAAATTTAGTTATTATAAGATATGATTTACAATATTATAACCTTGAAAGTATCTACATTAACCATGTTGTAAGAATTAATATCCAAATCCTTCCATTGTGTGAGGTTTTTATCCCATATATACATTAAATATATAAAATAATACTCATTAGGATCTTCATTCTAAGCATAATTTGGCAACTGAATAACATCCTCAACCTTATGGAAATGAAAAAAAAGTTGGGGATGGTTCCCTACAACAAACTTATTTTGTAAATTATGATAATCATGTATTCATTGGATGGATATTATTAAAGACTTTATCACATCATGTTTGTTCTTCTGTATGAAATTGTATATGATACTTTTATATAATTAGCTATCGCACTAAAAGGATAGAGCGGAACCTTGCTAGGATGAGAACCCAAAAGTGTAATGACACTATTCATGAATATATGTTCTATAGATAGATGATATAATTTGTGGGATAGAAATGATATAAGATATCAGTGGAGGAGACTCACAAGACTTTGAGGTACCTCCTCATTGTGTATGCCCTGGGTAATTTCCTAGAGGATATTATGAGAATGAGACCCGTGAGTTGAAAATTCATATTTATACGTGTCGTTGGATGTTACTATCTGTGGATATGTGTATTGGTCCTTAGACAATATGTTTATTATTAATTATTATTATTACTCATACAATTAGATGTATTATTGAAAACTGTGAGGACATATGTTCAAGGTGACGTAGGATATGTTGGGTGAGTCACGAGTAATTATTCATTAATGAATAATGCGATAATAGATTTTCCCAGTCAATTACAAGATAGAAGTTGATATCTCAAGACCATTGTGGAAACTATAGAGCCTAAAAATCCATCTCCAGGGTGTTCTATTTGAATGTTCAATTTCTAGGTAGTCAATGAATGATAAATCAAGAACATGGGTGGATTGAACATGCATTAAACCTACTTCATTGGATATATCGATATAAATGGATTATATTACACGCTATGTGTTAGTATGAGGTGACATGTCATTCAAACCTTAATTTCTTCTGTATAGGTTCTTTGGAATGATTTTAGATAATATCCTTTGGTGTTAGACTACTTCACCTAATCTTAATGAAAAAGATGCCAAGAATGTATACAGTTTCTCAGCCAAATAATATATTATTCATTATTTAACAAGCTGAATAAATATTATTCTTGGTTTGTGTTTAATAATTATTAATGGATGCCTTATTTGAATTATTTCGACAATATTTATTCAAGTGCATATATTGTGTGTGTAATATTTAATATAAATTTATTTTCTATTTAGAGAATATAATATTTTTAGATTTATTTCCAAACAATGTAGAGATATTTATTTATTAAATAAATAGATATTAATTATAGTTCAATAAATATGTAGTAGGATTGGGTGATCGAGTTTATTCATCTGGTGAGAAATAATAACAGTAAAAATTATTTAATTGAATAATTTTTAATTATTATAATTTTCACTCAAAAACGTGTCAATAAACAATAACTTTTCTATTGTTACTTGACACGGGGATTGGTTGGAATTAATTTAAATAATAGTGGCCTAGTAAAATTAATTTTTATTATAAACCTAGCAATATATATATATATATATTATTTTGTTATTTTGTCATTACCCTAACAAAAAAAATATTTATGGACAACAAATTGGATAAAAATCTCTCAATCATAGATAGTTCTTCCATACCCAAGATCACTCTAAAAAACATAAAGATCATCCTCCACTGAATCATGGTGAACAATTATGAAGGGGTTCTCAAGGAAATCATGGGAAGAAAACACAGGTTCTAGGATCATCCATGACAGCACCAAAATACTCCTTTGACAACATTTGTAGATTAGTGGAGCACATTTGGATCACCGCTAGAGGAATCCAACACATGGATTCTTCAACACAACAATGAGGAACTACAGATCAATATTTTGATTCCTCAACGAAGAAAGAATAAACCATGAAGGTAATAATTATATGATTAAATTAATTATAAACAATATATTGTATCATCTCTCTTAGTTTTGGGTTTTATATTCCTTTTTATTATTTCATTGATTCAATTTCATGTTCCTTAGTGTACATTGTTGCTTCATCTTAGATTAATCATTGATTGTGGTAAAAAGAAATGTTGGGATCCATCCCTCTCGTGCTTCCACTACGTCCCGAACCTAAATGGGGTATTAGGGTGAACATATTATTATTTATAATTAGTTTTTTGTTAATTATTTACACATTCATAATTTATTATTTCAATTCTTGTTTGAATTTTTTTAATATGAATTATGAGATTTATTCTACCTCTATATTTTTGTGAAGACATAAAAAACAATCAATTTTGTGAATATAATAAAATCAAAGAACTCATTCAGAGGATCCAAGGAATCTACTTGGACAACACGACAGAACACAAGGTTGAACCAAAGTTACACACCTTGTAACCGGATTCCCACATCTTGTAGTTCTTATTAATAAATGAGTAGTTAATTCAATAATTACACAACCCATGTTCATTAAATACACATGGTATAGTTTTATATTACCCAGTGTGTTGTCCAATATAGACTAGCATGAAGCTAGCATACTACATGCCATGTTTCACAATAGACACAACATGTAGTTCAATTCTGGTCAGGGGTAGCCCATGTATGTCATACACAGATTTTCCGACTAGTGTACATGTAATGTGGAGTCAACATGACATCAGGCCCACTATACTTGTTGTGAACTCCATGATTTCTTAATTATGCCTAAAAAATCGAGTCCCTTGGCATGAATTTTAGATAGATGATGAACATAGTACATAAAATGTATATTGTAACTACACACTGTGTAGTTTTCATAGATTACATAGATTTTATATTTTCTATAATTTATTATATAAACATAGAGACATGTAAATTTGTTTGGTCATATAGATAGGACACACCACTTTATAAATTTAATACATGTTACTATTTTAAATATTAATTAATATTTTTGTAGTGGATGAGTATTCACTATTTTACATTCACGGTAAATTTATGTACATGTTTAATTTTAATTGAATTTTATATTGTTTTAAATAATAATTTAGGATAATCTCAAATATATTCAGAAAATTATTAATTTAAAATTAATTGATTAATTAAAGATAATAGTTAATCGAATTAATCATGATTTATCTTAAATAAGAATTATAATATAATAGAATGCTTGTTTTAATAAATACATAATTCATTGCATGTATGTGGATGAACATGAGTTAGAATTGAAATTTTGAATGTGATTGGTCTCGTTTCAATACATTATTAAATTAAATTATAGTCTTGTGTTCCTTCCCTCCTCATTAATATGTTGGGAATGTGTTCCCATAGATTCTTTTATGTAAACCCATTTTACCCCTCACGTGAATGTGATTAAAAGAATATTTAATGGACGGATCACCCATGCTAGTGGATGCAATTCAATATAAGAGTTTAGGAAAAACAAATCCTAAGAGATAAAAATGTTGATAGGTGGAAAGTTGTAAACATGAATCTCAGCTTGGTTCAAGGTGTTTATACAGTAGGCCAGGGGTTAGCTTCTCTACTGCAAGAGAAACTGACCATCAGTACAATTTGATGATCATAAACATTATTTTATTTCTATCAGTTGCATGGTTATTCATTATGGATATTTTTCCCGAACCAAATAATAAATGGTTTAACACGCATGCCAGATTGAACTATAATAAATTGTCTTATGCATATTTATTAAACAATCACATGGTTAATAACCTATGTAATCAATGTTAATATTCACAAAAATATAATAATGATAATAAATGGAAAATACACATAAATGATAAAATCCCACAATTTTTTTCAATACAGCCTTGCATTACATTGGTTAGAATGTAACCAAAATTTAAGGTGCATAACCAACCAACATTGCTGTTTATTCAATTATAAATGTATTCTAACATGATTATTTGGGTTGACATGACATTGTTTAAATAATGGTTAGATAGCCAAAGCAGGATATGGTGTAACATAGAGTCATTGGTTGAAGAAAATCTAAATTAAAATATTTCTGGATTGGTGAGTCCACTCAACAGATCCGGGAATTACGAGTAATTTCAGTTTGAATTTGGAATGCATACCTAAAAAACTAAATTTGGATGAGAATCCATAGTTGGGGTAACGTGATGGGAAATATGGAGAGTTGTAACTATAATATATAAGTAGCATGATATTCTGAAGCCATCAGTGGGAGATATTATGTTTCAATATAATAGTGGGATACTAATAAATAATAAATGTATAATTATATGTCTAAACTTTTCAAGAAATTGTACTAAATATTTGATCAATATTATTTGTATAAAAGACCATAAATATTACATCAAACATATCAATGTGATCCTTACTTTAGAAGGAAAACATTTTCACTGAAACCAATTTATAGGTGGTGAAAAAGAACATATAGGTCATCCTTCACCAGGAATGTAAACTATATATGCAAGTTTAAACATTAATAGTTTCACCTGTATGTGAGGTGTGTGGTGAATAGATCTACATGATTTAAAAACATTTGAATGATTCAATGAATGTGCTTCATTTTATCATCTTTTTCAATCAGATATTGGGGAACCCTAAGAAAATAGATGCTTATATAATAATGTATCACCTTCGAGATCTCTATCAAGAGAATAAAAGACTGAAGAGGTACGTGTCTTGAATGCTTCTTTCACGACTAATAATAGATATTGTGTGCCTGTTGGACCTCAGGTAGTCATGATAATTATCTACATTGAGCATCTAAAGATCTTAGGGAATAAATTACCGAATGATTAATGTACAGATATCACATTATCATCACTAGCTAAGACCTTCTCATGTTTCATTGTGACTTATAATATGAGAAATTAAGTGAAGAGTATGTTAGAACATTTGACCTTGAATATCAGAGTAGATAAAGACATGGGGTGTGAAAAAACCCATTGTTCTTATGGTGAACAAGAAAAGGATTGTCAAAGAAAATGAACCCAGGACCTATAAATTTTCTAAATCTCATGAGTGTCATCCTTCCAAGAATGAGAAGGTCTATAGGATGGGTAAGGTTAGAGAGGTAGTGTGATTTTCATGTGGCATGTAAGGACACTAGATGTTGAACTTGACCCATAGGCAATGGGAAGCCAAATGTGCATTCATTATCAAGTGGTATCATTCTATTTTTACACATTGGGTATTATAAGCATCTCGTGGTGCTCACTTGTGAATTCAAATTCCATAACCAATTATATTTCTAAAAATTGAAAATGGTGAGGTTGATCTATGAGCTTCCAATATAGTGAGGCTTGCTTCTCTATACCATGGTGACTACCACCTCTCATTTCTAATGAGAATAATCATGGTTTTATATGATTGTCAATATATACCTACTGTTACTAAAAATATATTTTCTCATTCATGTTTACATAAATATTTTTTTATTTTATTGTTCATAAATAAATGACTTTTCTTTTATAAGGAAAAAATGATATGGTAAGGAAAATTAAAATAATAGTTTGAATGTGTTAAATTATGGAAACCATGTTTTGGTAATTGATAATGAATCATGTTCACATGACTCATATAACACCATGTTCTCGCATCACCTTCTATGTCATGTAAACAAGAATAGATGACAAAACTCTATCAGGGTGGTTATTTAGACTATCTTAAGCTAAAACCACTTGATAGATTTCATGGTTTTTATAAGTAAAAATGACCAATCCACTATTTGGTGGATAGGGTAAAAGGCCCAAAAAGCTTCTAGGATCGGCACACACATATGTATGTGCACCATTTCCAGTAGAAGCTATAGGATTATATTCTAACTTCATAACATTACTGATGACTTGGGTAGATATGGATAAATTTACATGAGGAGGTATAAGTCCATGTCCATTTTAAAATTTAAAGAATTAAATAATGAAGAAGAGAATAATATTGGTATGAAGATAATGAAGTATTCACTGGATTGAGGTAGAAGATATCTTATTCAAGAGTTAATCGACTTTCTATGGGTGTTTGGGATTTTATCCCAACTAACTCCACCTTATAGACAATTGAGGAATGATATTAGTGAATAGAAGAATCATAAATTATTGGACATGGTATGGTCGATGATGAGTCATGTAGATCTTCCATTATTCTTTTGGGGAAATGAATTAAAATTGAAACATAAAAATTAAATTGTGTTCCATCATTAGTGGAAAATTTAATTCCATGTGATCTATAGAATGGAAGGAAACCCATTTTTTCACATACATATATATGGTGTTGCAAGGTTTTTGTTATGTCTTTCCCAAAAAATAACTATCTCCTCATGGTAAGATGTGTATCTTTAAATTCTATCCTGATGAAACATATGTATAATACCTATAAAACCCCCAAAAATGAACGTGACTTTCTCTAGGAAATCATTCTTTCTTAAGAGTGATAACATATTAATGATGTATAGTGGGAGAAAGATTGACATAAATTAATTGTTTGCTCAAGATACATTATATTTGGTACAAGAACTGGTTCCATGGTTTCCCATGGAATATGTAGTTCCAGATACGCAAGTATTTTGTAGGTTTTCAAGATAGGTAAAGGAAATAAATAGATTTGGTATTCTACTCATTGAGGATGATGACTCGTTATTACAATACATTGATGAAAATCTATCGAACAATGAAGTATTACATATCATTGAAGCTACAAGATTGCTAGAAGATCTAAATTCTGAGATAGATTCCAGGTATCAGAACCAAATATTTGTTCTGGTCAATGTTCAACTAGATGCATTGCTTGTTGGTTGTAAATGGGTATTATTGAAAAAATGGACAATGAAGGTAATGTATGTACCTATAAATAAAGGATAATTTCTAAAGTATTTAAATAATGTCATGTAATTGACTCTGATAAAATGATTTTCATATTTCCCTTTCCTAAATCCATTAAAGACAGAATTTCCATAGTAGCTTACCATGATAATGAGATTGGAAAAATGGATGTCTAATATTAATTCTTCAATGGGAAAACATTGTGATGCTGTATATATGAAATAAACAGAAGGTTTTGGGGGAACCAGGTGCTCCCAAAAGGATTTAAAATTTTCAAAGATCCATTTATGGAATGAGGAATGCATCCAGGTCATAGAACAATAGATTCAATGAGGCTATAAGAGAATTTATTTCATTAAGAATGAATGTAGACTTTCTGTTTACAAATAGTTTAATTGAAATGCAGTAATTGTCCTAGTAGTGTATGTTGATGAAAATTTACAAATTTGAAATGACATACTAGTCTTTCAATCTACAAAGGACTAATTCAACAAGTGATTCTCCATGATAGACTTTGGTTAAGAATCCTAAATTCATTGGATCAAGGTTTTTCATGATAGATCAAAGATTCACCTTAGACTAATTCATAGTAGATACATTGAAAGGATTCTAATAATCTTTTTCGTGGAACAATCCAAGTGGGGATTGGTACCTATATCACATAGTTTACATCTTTCTTAGAAACGGTTTCTAAGAAACAATATGAGAAAGATAGAATGAGTAACATATCATATACTTCAGTGATATGAAAAATCATGTATACCATGTTATGTACTAGTCATGGTGTTTCATATTCACTTAGCATGGTAGGAAGATATAAAGAAGATCCAAGAGAATATAATTGTATTGATTTTAATACTATCTTTAATTATCTAATACAAACAAAGTATATTTTTATTTCGTATCAAAGAGATGTAGATATTTTCATTAGAGTGTATGATGATGAATGTTTTTAGATAGATCAGTATGATCTCATGTTGGAATCAGGATATGTTTTTTTTATCTCAACGGATGATCCGTGAGCAGGAAGATTTCAAAGAAGCTAGGATTCCCTAATTCTATAATGGAGTGCAAGTATATAGAATCTTATGTTGTTTCCAAAGAATCCATCTAGATTCATAACATTGTCTAGGAGATTGATGTAGTACATAGTATTAAATACCATATCACATTGTATTGTGATAATACACTAGTGGTAGATCTTACAAAGGATCTATGGTCACATAAATGGAGAAAGAACATACATTGGAAGTATCAAAACTTGAGGGGTTGTTATCAGTGGGGTGATTTTGTAGAGATAATAGTATCCCTAGAAGAAAAAATTGTATAACCAATGATAAAAGGGATGTCTGAGTAGAAGCATGAATTTCATGTGAGATCTATCAGACTGAAGGTTGTTAGTAGATTGCACTTGTGTATGTGAGATTCTGTTGGAGTTGGCTCCCAAGAACCAATATATTTATTTAAATTACAATAACAATTTATTAATTTAATGGATATTAATAATCTTTTTATCACATCATGATTGTTCTTTGTATTAAATTTTATGTGATAATTTCCTAAGAGTAGATGTCTCACTAAAAGGTCATAGCAGATCACTTTTATGATGATAACCTATAAGTGATATGAAAATATTCATTAATATATGTTATTTGTCCAGAATATATAATTTCAGGGAAACAAATGATATATTCTATCATGGTTGGGGATTCATAGGACTTTGATAGACCTTCTCATAGTGTACGACCTCAGTAATTGCTATGAGGATATTATGAGAATGAGACCTCCATTGGGAAATTCACATTTATAAGTTCCATTGGATGTCCCCTCTATAGACATGTGTATTGGTACATATAATTTAATATTATTATTAAGGAGTATTATGTCTCACATATATATATATAATGGTGAAAGCGGTGATGAAATATGTTCGCAGTGAGGTAGGAAATATTTTGTGTGTCTTGAGTAATACTAAATTAATGAAAAGTGGTAGAACCGATTTGTCCCTTCTAATCATTGATTGAATTTAATATCTCAATAATGATGATGGAAATGATATAGAAAAAATAAATCCATTTCCATGGAGTTCAATAGGCTATTTCAATTTCTTGGATGTTGAATAATGAAAAATCAGACACATGGGTTGATGTCACTTTCATGAAACTCATTTTTTGAAGATATTAATAAAAAGAATTATATTACATAGTAAGAAATTATATGAGGTGACATGTTGTTGTTGAAATAACATCATTATCTATGGGTGCCTCTGTGTGTTTCTAGATGCTATCAGTGGACATTATGCTACTCCTCCTAATACCACTATGAAATTGGAAAATAGGGTCACACACTATGTGTACAAATATCTTAGTTAGATAATATATTATCATTATTTATCTAAATGAGTAAATATTATTCATTTTTGTGGTTTAATAATTACTCTTGGATACATGATCACATTTATCATGACTCTTTTTATTCGAGAGAATATATTGTGCATGGAATTTTTAATGAATATTTATTTGTGATTTAATGAAAATAATATTTATATATTTACTGATAAATAATGTAGTGATATTTATTTAATAAATAAATAGTCATTATTCATGGTTCAATAAATATGGTGGAGGATTGATGGACCTTGTTTAAGGGTTTGAGGAGAAATAATAATATTAAATATTATTTAATTGAATAAGATTAGATTATAACAATTCACAAAACCGGTGTGATTCTGAAAGTAATAATATTTCTACTATTATTTGAAATTGGGATGTTTTGGGAATGAATAAAATAAAAAAGGCCTTGTGAAATTCTTTTTTATTCTATCCCCAGAAATATAAATACCAGATTATTTTATGTTCTCATTACCCTAGAAAGGAAAATTCTTTTGCTCACCTTATTGTGGAAAAATATATTAATACTAGAGAGTTATTCCTTCTCTATGAACACTCACAATAATGAGATTGATCCCCCACCACTATATCAAGGAAAATGCTTTGGATGTAGTTCTCAAGGAAATAAAAGGCGGGCATCACAAGTAGAAGGATCTTCTATGCTAGAACATGGAAACTCATTCGGCAATGTTTGGAGATATGTAGAGCACATGTGGATCACCTATAGGGGAATCGTACACTTGGATTATACAAAACAATAATGGAACACTACAGATTTATGGATAGTTTCATGAATAATGAATTAATTTACATTGGAGGTAATTATTATTTAATTAAATTAATTTCAAACAATATATGTTTATCCTCTCTATTGGTTTCGAGTTTCATATTCCCTTTTCTTATTTATCTAATTAAATTTCTTGGATCATGGTCTTCATCGTCACTTGATATAAAATTAATCCTTGATAATGGAATAATGTAATTTTTTCACCATCCCTCCTGCACTTCCACTGTACCCAGAAAATAGAAAATGTAATATTAAACCCTATTAAGAAATTCTTACTCCTTGATCACATAACTATCAAGGTATTTGGGATCAATATTTATATTTTTTTGTCTTCCTATTACAATATTTTACATTAATTTTTCAAATGTTGGAATATGAAGAGTTTTATGGAATTCGATGACATATTATAACTTGTTGAGAAGATGTTTTGAATGGAATCTTTTGGGGAAGAACTCATTTATGAGGCAATGAAAATGATAAAGACCATTTAGAATCTTATTAAAGTATTCTACAATAGGAAAATTATTTATGCTAATAACTAGTGGAATGATTTGGAATATAACGTGAGAAATCACGTTTTTGGAATTGTTTCTCCATGAGGGGTATAATATGGTTTGGTGAGAAATGGAATATTGGCCCTAGGTACATTAATAATTTTGAAATTATTGAATCAAATAAAGATATGGCTTATAAAATCGAAATTACACTAGTAATCTCTAATGTATTTGAAGTCTTGAATATAACATTATTAAGGAAGGGCTTTTCCAACCTGTGAAATGCGATCGCCTCTGAATAAATATAATTACAAGCTTATCTATATTACTATAAAGAACCCATATAGATTCATCTAACTGAATTGAAATATTAGATGAATCATGAAAATGTACTAGTAAGGGTATAATAGAGAAATCCTAAAATATAGGAAGAAACATGATAACCAGAGGATGTTATGAAGGATAACTACCCACATTTGATTGAGATTTTAATAAACATGAATATTTTGATGAATCTTTTTTAGGGGGGAAGAATGCAACACCCAAGAGTCAATATTAGTAAGTGACAATTATATTTTAATAAATCAATTATAAATTCCAAATTTAAATATTTCAATAAAAAAAATCTAATTTTTAGGATATATTTTGTTCTTGAACTACCTACGTAAAAATAAGCCTATAATATATTTTTTATATTCATACATTGTAATATGATTTTAGTTTTAATTGTAAATTTAGTATTCAATTATTCCCCATCTTTTTATAATAGGACATTTTAATATTTAGAATCAACAATTTATTGAACTTAAATTTGATATTAATTATGATATGATAATATATTTGTAAAATTAGAATTTTTATCATTTATTTTATGAGAATATTTCTATTTAAAAAATAATAATATCTATCCATTTATATTAATTAAAATAATAACACTTGATTAGAAATTTAAATTAAATGTATATGTTATATATATCTAACAATATTTATTTATACAGGAATAATGATGACTACTAGTCATATAGATTATCTAATATAACCATATTCTTGAATATAATTTTCATGAAAAACGGTGTTGATATGATTTTAGGGTATAGTTTCAAATTAAATTCATCACATTCTATGATTTGAATTTGATAAAATGAATTCTATATTTGTTATCATGATAATTACCATTATGTAATAAGTTAAACATAATTTATCGGCTCAATGAATTGTAAAAATAGAGTAACAAAATTGATTATAATTGATGGGATTAATGAAAATTGGGGGATTAATCATTTAAAATTATTTATGAAAATGGAATTCAATGTTTATTATTTAAATATTGATTAGTGTGTGATGTGCTCATGAAATATTTATTTTGGGAAATAAATATAAAGAGCTTATTGTTATAAATGTGGTTCAGATCACTAAGATACATGTCCACTCTAAAACATTCTCTACCCCATGTGAATATTGGAACATACTCAGAATGTCTCTTTTAAATGTGTTATAACCTTGTAAAAAAAATTATTCTTAATTTATTTAGAGAACAACACATAATCATGACATGAGTCATAACCAAGATCGTGATGTGACATTTCATCAAGATTTAGAACTGAAAACATCCTTTAGGGTATTAGAGTAAAAAAGACATTATTTTGATTTGGACTATCCTTAGAAAGATAGGAACAATTATAAATAGATAATTGATTAAATGATTAAAAATTTATTGAAAATAGAACCAGTAGAGAGATCAAATGAAGAAGAAAAACAGTTCAATGATCTTTATCACATCAATATTAATGGATGGTAGATATCAAATTTCTTTATAATATTAGGAATGAAACATAAATTTACGGAGTTCTTGATCACAAGAGTAGTAAGAAATGTATGTCACTAGTATGTTGTGAAAATTATTATCGAATAAACTAAATGATGTTTATTTTAATCCATTGATGAAATTTCAATATACTATACTTTAATATTTATTAGAATATATTTTTGAGGCATATAAATTTCTAATCTCTTTATTCCATGATTTCATGCAAGAAAACCATATTATTATAATTACCTATATTTTTAAGAACCATACTAAATATAAAATAATTTTTCTGCTCTTTTATTTCTATAAGAAATAATAAAGTAAAAATTCAATTATGATAATTCGAAAAATAATATATAATAGAAATTATAAAATAATTAAATAAAGTTAATGAACATGTAGTTCAATAAAATATTAAAAAAATTTAATACAACATGTTGTAACTACAAGTGTGTAATATACTACCTTTGTGTAAAATATATCATATGTGTAATACATACATAATATATGTTCCAAGAAATTAAAAACATATTTAATTTTATTCTTAAATATATATATATAAATATAATTAATAATATAATAATATCACCAACTATATTTTTTGTTGAAAATATAATTGACTATATGTATAAATACCTGGTGGTAGCATGATGTTGTAAGCACTATCATGATACCAACACACAGAAGGAAGATCTTCCATTGGTTTGATCTAAATTAACTATTAAGGGAATGATACTACCATCACAAGTGATCTACCAGTTTTTGAGATGTACTATTTATTTATATTAATCTGTTACCATCACATATGATGAAATTGTATCAGTCAAAGAAATAATATCTGATGAATGTAGAGAAATATGAACGACCATTGATTAATCAGTATGTTGCCATCACGTGTAGGAGATAGCTACCATCCGTGGTTTAGTAGTGATTATTTGACAACATAGTCATGACATGAATATAAATTTTACCGATTTTTTGAGAATACATTAAAAGATACACAAATGGATGCCAAAAAATAGTATTAGTTTACTGCCATTGGAATAATAGAAACAATAAAACTTGTTCAAGGATGATCTACATTACATCCCACATAGTTCTCTAATACTATCACCTCTCCTAGACATATATTCCAAGAAATGTTTCTTTAATAAATGTTAAAGGAAACATAAAAAGTGGTGAACTCAGATGTTTAGTAATGTTAAAAAAGGGAGACATGTAATCTTAAACAATATAATAAGTGTATGAGAACCTAATAAGATCATTATAAGATCACACACTTCATATCAAAGATCATAATCCTGAGTCATGGAATAAATTAGTTAAATTCACAAGAAATGAATAATATAGACATAATGAAAATAATCCATGAAATCAAAATATAATAATAAGACATATAATTGTGGTAGACACATATGTATATAAAAAAATATCAAGGGTTCGTATGAAGAACTTGGTACCATGTTATGCATTGGATAATAACCAGTGTGGTAGTTTCAGGCTTGGGATACCCTCCTCTTATACCTTTGGTTTTGTGTTTGGGATGTCCTCCAGTGTACCCTCATATTTTGGGATTGGTATTTCTTCTTGTGGAACCTCTTGTTTCAGTCATGGTATTTCCTCCCATGTGTTCACTTTTTTAGGGAATTAGATGCCCTCCTGTATTCCCTATGTAATAATAACATATTAATCATTACCTGATGCAATGGAGGAATATATAGGTACCACCAATAACATAATGAAATCATATATGCATGTTCCAGGGACAATTCATCATATCATGAAACATGAAATGAAATTGATGTCAATAACATTAAATAAAATAATAACCAGTGGAAAATAGATATGTTTCATAATAATTTCATCAAAGAATAACCTGTGAAAAGAACCGATATTCAAAAAAATATAACTGATGGAATAAAAATAGGTTTCATAAGTATGATTCCATCAAAACATAGGCCATTCAAAAAAAATATGAATGAAACCATTGGATCATTTCCTAGAAGGTCATGAGTAACATCAACAGATGCCATATTTTATGAAATTAACATGGAATTATATTTTGAAAATTTTTCTTATTGAAAATATCTATTCTCCTTTAAAAATTATTTTTAAAAATTAAATCCTTTAGAAAACCATTTAATTTCAATATTATTTAATAAAATAGAATATACTCTATAAATCATTTTGAAAAACAATATTTCCTTGAAAACTATAAATGAAGCATGAATTCATTTTGAAAATATTTTTTCCATGGATCCTTATAAAAGATTCATTAATATTTTTTAAAACAAATTTACTTGAAAACATATAAAAGAAAGTGGAAAAAAATTAAAATAATTCCATTGAAAATGCTCTAAAATCATATGAAAAATGCATTCAAATGTTTAGAAAACCATTTGAATGATAATAATTTGAAAAAATTTAAATGAAACATTGAGAATCATTTAATATAATAAAAAATTTATGAAAAAAAATTTCATAGAAAAGAAATTTTTAAAAAATAATTTCTAGAATATATGTAATAAAGTTTCTTTTAAAAAATTACTTTTTAATATTTTGATGGATGCTTCAAGGGAATGGAAGTTATGATGGTGGATAAATCCTTACCGTCCAAACATTTATTTTTCACCATAAAAACTATAACAAAGTTCCATCATAGGAAAATGAAAAAAATATTCCTTCTTATGAACAAATTCTATTAATAATCTAAAAATGGGTAAAAATGTCTCGACAATATCATATGATAATAGTAGAATATTTTTGGAATCCTTTTCAGGAATCATGGTTGTGATGGAACATATATTTCCAACCCAAGAGAGATGTTTTGTTAAAAATTCAAAAAAATGTATTTCTTTTTAATATTTTGTAACATGTAGTAGAAATATGGTACCATTACATGGATATATAATCAACAACTAGAGTAGAAGAAATTTATTTATTTTTATAAAGATATAGATCAGCATATTTCATTAATGGAACAATTATAATGAACAGTCATGAAAAATGATTAGATTATAACAATAAACTATTACCAATTTTGTAACTCAAATTCAAAATGGATAGAATATGATTAAAATTAGAATCAAATTACATGAAATTATAGATATTCGTGATATAATATTTTAAATTTAATTATATGATCCTCATATAAAAGTATAGTAACATTTCATGACATGTGTCTTAAAGAAGGAAAACTGAGACAAAAATGATTTACTGATTTAGGAAATTTTGAATCATAACACCCATGAAGAAAATATAAAAAAATAATTTTGAAATAACTATAAAAGTATGTAAAATAATCATATAATACATCAAATAAATGTATACACACCACACAATTGAATTTTGTGGTGATTAAGTCATGTATATAACTAAAATAGAAACTGAGATGAAATCCCGATATTTGTCTCGAGGCTTGTTGTACACATACAACCATTAAATATAATAAAAAAATTTATTATAAAGATTTTATATAAAAAATTTCGTAAATATTATACCATATATGGTTTTATTATGATAATATATTACCTACTAGTTAGAAATTCTATTTTATGGTTTCTGTTTGGGTAATATATGCTTTGTTCATCATATTGTTTCAATTTGTTATATTTTTTGTTCCTATTATTATATTATGATTTAAAGATTGTAAATCATGATATAAATATCATGTATGTTATATATATTTGTATTATAATAATCTATCTAATAAAAATTTATGAAATAGAATACATTGTTCTTATTGATGGTACGTCGTAAGTATGCATGAACGTTGTTTCTGTTTTTATTGCCATATAGGAAAAAATAATGAAAATGAAATAAATTTATATATGTATATAATATCATTATAGTATAATTATGATGATATATATATATATCATATAATTTCATTAATCCTGCCAATAACTAATTCCATGTATTGTGTGAACAAATCACATCCCTTGGAAGGGACAATTGTGAACATTTCCTCAAACGAAATTGTTGTATTTACACAAAATGGAGAGTATAAATATATATATTGTATATTAATTATAGAATCTTAAAATAAATTACATATATCATATATATTATATATAAATAGAGTTTCCATCATAATTCACACAATGGGAGGTGGTACAAGAAGAATGAAAAATCATCGTTTTGTGTTTTGGAATTTCATCATACACGAAAACATTTTGTTCGTTACCCATTATATCATTATCATAATCATGTAATTTTTTATTAAATGAAGGAAAGGAGTACACTGAGAAAAAACAACTAAAAGGAAAAGAAAAGATAAGAATCATGAATGACACCTGGGTAGATCCCCCCATTGTCCAAGGGGGAATCTAAGGAGGTCTAAAATGGTGAAGACCGGGCAAATCCCCTTTGATACTTTCAATTACATATGGTTGGATACTATCCATTGTGTGATGGAACACCTTCATCATGCCAGTGATGTCCACTGAATCCAAGTGGTCTACACCCTTATTCCCCTCTATCCATGTGTGAAGGATACTCACATTGGAACTCAACATTTTTATACATTTCTTGATGACATATCCAATCAACCATGGAGGTTCACCATACCCTTTCAAGGAGTTATGCACAATTAAGGATTCAATTTTGATTTTAGTGATTTCTTGGACCTTTTGAAAGTAAGGGTTAATCCAGGTTAGAATCTCCCTTGCCTCCGCCTGTAGAGATGGGCCCTGTCCCAATCTGGCAGTGACTACTATGTACATCGAATAGCTGTGGTCCCTAACAACTCCACCCCCACACAGGTTCCCTTGGACGCATGAGCTGTGTTCATTACCCATTATATGGTGGTGTATATATGTGTATTTAGAAACCTTAATAATGAGTTCTTAGATGAACAAAATGATTAAGTGAAGATGTAGTGGCTAAATGTAGTCGAATGACCAAGGCATAAAGGCAACAAAACCCACCAAGGGTTCTCTACGCATAAAGACAATGTAACCCTAAAAGGAGATGCACCACCAATTCCATGTAAGGGGAGTTTCTAAAAAATAATAATTCATAAAAATCATCACAATTTCTCCTATTTAAAGTCTATCTATTACTATAGTGTGGAATGACATAATATAGACTTTGATTCAGTATGCGTTCCTTGGGAATATTCCATTCTTTCATGCTTTGAAAATCAAAAACAACCTATATTAAGGTTAATTTTTTATTTCCCCTATGATTTTAATTAATAATAAAAAATTTCATTCCCCAAGGAAATTTTCTCTTTATCCTTGTTTTCATTGTCCATGTTAATGATTCTCTAAATCTAACTCTTTTTATTTCTAATGTGTAAATATTCGGTATCATATATAAAGAAAGGGAATCCTATAAATACTTAGATATAGAGTATTCTATTTTCCTGATATGAATTCAGACTCCTAAATCTCTGAAATTTAGACATTGAATTCTCTGAAATTTATATTTAGTATTCTATAATATTCGGACTCCAAATTCATTGAAATTCGGACTCCAAATTCACTAAAATTCAGACTCCATATTCTCCCAAATTCAGACTCAAAATTCCCCATAATTCAAACTCAGATTTCCTTTGATTTCCTATGAATCCTGAATGTGAATTACACGGAATTTAGGCTCTAAATTCATGAGAAATTGAATTTAGAATTCAATGGAATTCAGACTTCGATGTCTGTAATATTCTGATTATGAATTCCTTGAAAAATTGAATCCAAATATTCGTGTAAAATAGACTCTAAATATTCATTTTCTTAGATTCTGAACATTATTTTTCCATAGACTCTGAAAATTTAGATTTGGTTAAGAAACCATATTTTGATTAATATTTTATTTTTTTAAATGATGTCGTACAATTTAATTATAACATATTGTTGTTTGAGTGACACATGTACTCGTCCCTACGACATTCATGGAAAAATATGTCCATGGGGGGAGGGATTCAACCGTTGTAGAAAAACCTATAAATAGGATTTCATTTGAATGATCTTACAACTATTGATAAATCTATTGATCACTCTAGAGATTACATTCTGCTGATGTAATTTCATGAGAGAGATACTCTCATGCATTGTGTGTATTGAACATCTTGTTCATCTAGCATTGTGTGACTATGATTTTTGTTGAGTATAATTGAGAGATTGATAAGAATGTAAAACAAAGGTTCTAACTACCATAATGTTCAAGGACTTACTTGGTTAAGAAGATAGAGGTTCCGAATACCTTGATGTTTGAGGTCTTGTAAGGACAACAAGACAAATTATGATATTCCTATGAAGAAAATACCCTGGTGTGGGAAAGAGAGACTTTCTTGAAAGTATACATCATGGTACATTTTTTTAATTATGTTTCATACCCAAATTTTGGGGTTTTAATATTTCATACTTGTTAATTTCTTAGTTTCATGTTTATTTTCCACTTCACATTTATTAATAAGGAATGAATATATATCTTATAAATTCTTCTACTTTATACTATGATTAGTAGGATTCCATACTCATTAGGGTAGAATGTTTTCCTTGTAAACTTTTCATAAGCTTCATATCTTGAAACATATTTTTGTAACCTAGAAATGTTTGTATAACATAGAGGACTTGTGAATTTAATTTGATTAAATTTGAGAAACATAGTTTTCTTTAAAGTTAAAAACGAAAATTTTTAGACATACAATTCACCCCACTTATAATTGAGCATCTACATCAAATTTTGATCCTACAATTTGTATCAGATGAGGTCTTTGAAATACTTATATTCACATATAAGTTTTCTTTCCCTTGTATTCATCGTTTTAATTTTTTTCCTTGCATAATAATTTTTTTCATTGTTTACATGATTTTACTATTAACTAATTTTTAGGAAATATTTTTTCACTTAGATTGTAGAAATGAATGTTAGTTCGACTGGCAATATATATCCCACCAGACCACATATTTTTTATAGGAATTATTATGAATTTTTGAGATATCGTATGAAGAATTTTGATGTTAATACTATAGTGGAAAACATTGTTATGCTTACTAGAGATTACAATATTCTTGATAAGGAAGTCAGAACTTTTACTAACCACGAAAAGAAAGAATATCAACTAAACTACAAGTACACAATACTTTTTGTGTTCCATGATCACGAATATATATAGTTAGATTTATTCTTCTAAAGATTCATATTGTATCTAGAATAAATTGGGCGTTACAAATTTTGGTATATCCGAAGTTATAGAAACTAGAAGATCTATGCTAAGAGTAGAATATCATGGAATTAAATTTCATTATAGAGAACAACTATTCTAGGTACAACAAAGTTTCATGACTATTGTTAATAGTTTACAATGAATGGGTGAAACGGGTCTTAATGATGAATCTATTGTGGAAAAAGTTATTGATGTCATACTAAATGAGTGTGAATCTATGAGAACAAAAAAATATGAGAAAAGAAAACTATCTAAAATTACATTAGATGAGATTTTTGGAACACTTCATCAAAATGAGACAAAAATTAAAAGAGATGATGATATGAATAAGAATAAAAATTGTAATGGAACTGTTGCATTTACTAAAACTAAGTCCATGACTCCTAAAATTGTTATTGGATCCAAGTCTATGAAAGTAACTATTTTATCTAAATATAGTGAAAGATAACATTCTAAGAATTAACTAACTAATAATTCATATAGGATGAACACGATTATTGGACAGAAAGGTTTTCTGTATAGATTTAATAAGAAAAGAAAGACAATAAATATTTTGAATACCCTTACTATGAATGCAAAATAAGAGGTAATATAAGGCCATATTGTCCTATGCTAATGAAAAAGGATAGAAAGTTAAAGGATTCTAAGAGAACTATAATGAAGTTTCACAAAAGAAAATGTTATGAATGTTTTGAATGACTATGACACCTGGACTGCCAATGATGGAGATCTTCTGATGAATCCACAGAGTCTGAATCTTCTAGTTAGATGATTCTTGGTTTACTTACTAGACTACATATTGAAAATAATTGTTTAATGTCCAAGGTACACAAAGACAAATCTATACAAAATGTTTAGATGAATGAAATTTATAGTGATAATAAATATTTTGAATCATTAGATGATGAACCTTTTTCTAATGAAGATAATATTTTACCAAATTATGAAGAAGTTTCTAGTTTTCCTAAACATCTTGAGAAGGAAAATTACAAACTCTGAAAAAACAATGACAAAGAAAATTATATAATTTATATTCTTACTAATGAAATATCAGATCATTATAATGATCTTTATATGAAAACTTTTGACTTTGAATGTAATTTAAAAAACCATGAGGTAGTTAATTCTGAAAAGGAATAACTATCTAAGGTTATTGAAAATATAATTTATAAGAAATATATTTTGGAGTCTAACTATAGTTATAAAACTAATGTTTTTAGGATGAAAAAATGGTTATCAAAATAACCTTAAAAATATTTACTTGGAGAATGTGTTTGAAAAACGTTACCTCTAGTAAGGAAAACATTGACAAGATGTATTCTCAAATTTGACCCCTAAGGAGTACTTTTTGTTCTGGTTATAATCATTCTAAACCAGTTTTCAGTAAAAAGAAATTTGTTCCTAAAAGTGCTCAATTATGCAATAAATATAATTGTGGTGGAAAATGAAAAAAAAATTCTTCATCAAAAACCAGTCATTAGTTTTTCATAAAGCTTATTTTTTTAAAATGTGAATTCCCAAAAAATTTATTTCTGAAATTTCTAGAACCATTATTGTTAGGATTCAAAAAGTCTATCTTTATTATTTTCAACAAAATAAATAATATACAAACACAAATTCATTTAAAAATGCATAATATATGTTCTCATCATATTACTTGTAACAAAAACTTCATTGAAAATATTATCAAAAGGAAAGGAGGAAAAGTAACATTCAGAGATAATTCTTAGTGAGAAATTATCAGTATAGGTAACATTGTTCTTCTTGACAAAACTACGATTTCAAATGTTTATTTTTTTAATGGTATTAAGCACAACATCATTATCAAAAGACAATTATTTTGGTGAAGGTTACCTTGTGAATTTTTGGAATGATAATTGCATAGTACGCAATTCCAAAGATGTGTTTATTTTTTTCGCCCATAAACCAGAGAATGTATACACACAAATCTTTGAAGACTATAAAAGAAAAGACCTACATTATCTTAGTGCAATGGTAGATAATTTTTTGTTATGGAATAGAAGATTATGACGTTTTAACATTAGGAACCTATATAAACAATCAATGAATAGACTTGTTAAGGATCTACAAGAGAATAGATTTGATTCTTCAAAAGTTTATTATTCTTATTACTATAGTAAGAAACATATATCAAGTTTTAAATCAATCGTGGAAGTCTCAACACCCAATTCATTACAGCTGCGGCATATGGATATTTTTTGTCAAACAGAATCTAGTTGTATTGGAGAAAAATATTATATGTTTTTCTTAGTTCAAGATTACACTAGATTTACATGGGTCTATTTTCTACAAATTATATCTAAATCTTTTTATTATGAAAATTTTTTATATCCCATGTAAAAAATGAGAAAGATCATCCATTAATAACTATTCATAGTGATCATGGTGGGGAATTTAAAAATTATGATTTTGAAAATCTTTGTAGTATAAAAGGAATTACTCATAATTTCACAGAACCAAGATCTCCTCAAAAAAATGGTGTTTTTGAAATAAGAAATTGAATTCTTAAATAGATAACTAGAACCATGTTGAGTGAATATTCTATAGATAAACACTTTTGTGATGAAGCTGTAAGTATTGCTTGTTATAATATAAATCAAGTTATTATTAGAACGTTTCGTAATAAAACAACTTATGAGTTATGTAATAGGAGAAAACCTAGATTTTCATTCTTCATGGTATTTGGTTGATAAGTACTAATTTTTAATAATAAATATAGTCTTCCTAAATTTACAAAAATACATGATAATGGAATTTATCATGGCTACTCCACACATTCTAAGGCTTATAGAGTTTTTAATAATAACACTTGAACTATTGCTGAATAATTCCATGTTATGTTTGATGAAACTGATCCTTTTGTGTTTAAACAACCTCAACCTACATATTCGGATGTGTTTTCCAAAACTGATTATCAACTCTTAATAGATAATTATTCAAATAAGAAAAATATTCAATAAAATTCTTCTGAAATATTTACCCCAGAAGATTTCCTATGATTTGTTGATGAACAGGTCTTAGAAAACACAAATAAGTTGTTTCTTAAAAAAAACACTTTTGATAGTATCATTGGTGATATAAATAAACCTGTAAGGACAATAAGTTCTTTAAAAAATTATGTATATCATATAGAATTCCATTCCCAGTTAGAACCAAAAATAACTAATGAAGCTTTAGGTGATTATGATTGGATTAATGCAATGATAGATGAGTTAAATTAATTTCAAAAGAATAAAGTTTGGACCTTGGCTGAATTACCTAAGGAAACATCTGTTATTGGAGTAAAATGGGTCTTCAAAAATAAATGTGATGAACATGGAATCATTGTAATAATTAATTATGGATTAGTTGAAAAAGTCTATTATCAACAAGAAGCAATAGACTATGAATACAGCTATGTCTTGTAGCTAGAATTTAATTTGATCGAAATTGAATTTCCTTTTCCGCATTCTTCAATTTCATACATTTTCAAATGGTTGTTAAATGTTCTTTAATTATTGTTTATGTTCAAGAGGATTTTTTTGTTGAACAACCTCTTAGTTTTGATAATACAAAACATCCTGAACATGTTTTCATACATAACAATGCTTTTTATGGACTTAATCAAGCCATTAGAGCCTGTTATTATAGACATATATGAATTCTCTTAAAAAATATTACATTAATGGAAATGCTGATCCATCCCTATTTTTATATAAAGATAATAAAAATGTTTTGATTGTCATAATTTATGTTGATGTCATTATATTGGGTTCAAACCATCAATATTTAACTTATTAAATAGCAAATTTAATGAAATCTGACATTGAAATGAGTATGATGGGTGAGTTAACATATTTCATAGGTTTTAAAATTTCTCAAAAACCAGAAGGAACATATATATGTCAACATAATTACATTAAATACCTTCATATAATGTATGGATATAACAACACTAAGAGTATAAGTGCTCCCACTGGTACCCCAAATTTACTTGATCATAGTGAAGTTGGGAAACCAGCAGATCAAAAATCATTTAGAGGTATGATAGGAAGTTTACAATACTTGATAGCTACCCATCCAAACTTAATGTTTTCAGTATGCTTATGTGCATGGTATCAATCCAATCAAAAATAATCTCATTTGAAGGAAATGAAAATAATTTATCTCTACATAAAGGGAACCGTGGATTTAATAAGTTTTTATACTTCTGGAAATGATTTTATTTTAAAATGAAGGTCAGATGCTGACTTTGGTGGATGTAGAATGTATAGGAAAAGTAAATCTGTAACTTGTCATTTCTTAGGATATTTATTACATTCTTCATCATGAAAAAAGAAACACTAAGTATCACTTTCAACTTCTGATGTTTAATATATAGTAGTTGGATAGTGTTGTGATCATGTGTTATGGATTCAACACACACTCATAGAATCTAGAATGTGTTTCACAAAAACACAATTTTTTTGTGATAATAAATGTGTTATTTCCCTTAGTATAAAACCTTCTCATCACTTATGTGTGAAACACATAGATATTATGAATCACATTCTTAGTTATGAGACTCAAAAATAATATTCCATTCTGATATATTTGAATACAATAAAAGGAAGTTAGTAATGAGAACCATGATATAATCATCCATATTAACTCCTTATTGAAACTTATATCTTTACAATAAGAAGCTCATTTTCCAAGGGGGAGTACACATTCTTTTTAGTCAAAATTGTTTTAGTCAAAATTTTGGAAGTCAAAATTTTTTAGTAAAAAATTTCATAGTCCATGTTTTCATAGTTAAAATTTTCGTAGTCAAAATGTTTACTGTCAAAATTTCCATAATCCAAATTTTCATAATCAAAATATTCGAAATCTAAAGTTCTTCAAGAAGAATTTTCCTTATTACGAATAATCATCCTTGAAATTCGTAAGGTATACTTTTCTTTCATAAATTATTGTAATCATATTTCATTATCTTGGTTTATTTACCTTGTTTTATGATACCTGTTGTTTTAAAAAATTTCAAATTTAGTTTTCCATAAATCTGTAATTTATAAAAAATACTCAAAATATTGGAACTTACCAAATTCATTATTTGGTTATCATCTCAACTGTCATTTCTGATCATCAGTTTTCCAACAGTTGGATCAACCCAGGAAGTTGAACCGTCTCATAAAGCACCTATATAAGGACCCCCCCTGATGTTTGTCCCACATCGATTTCCATGATTTGGCATTTTAAAGCTTTTCCCATTTATATAAGTCCATTCGTAATACTTGTGGTTTTCATAATTCTGAATGTCTGTGAAAGAATCTCCTCAGAAATAATTGTCGTCTGTTGAGGAAATATCTGAGTGGAATATTTATATAGAAAGGTTGGTTGATCCGAATTTCTATTCTACATAGGATTCCATAATTTTAATAAATATTAAGATGAATGGATGAGATAATGTATGTGTATCGAATCCAATGTCACATGACCCGGTTTATCCCGATTTATTGATAGAATTCTATGAGATAGTAAATTTCTTCAATGAAGGAGGAAGAGATAAATTTTCCATCAAAATTTATTGGAAAACCTATTCCCTTCCCTACACCAAGGCCAGGTATTTAATTAAAATTCCTTATAAATGATAAGTAACGTTCTGTACTCATATGCTACATAATGTATCAGGAGATTTTTTGAAGGAGAAAGCTCTATCTTGTCTTGGTAATTCAGAGTTATAGACTCTGAGGATATATCATTTATCCACAAACTACCTTATTATAGAACTATTGGTTCAAAGTTTTGTTATTCCGAGAAAAGTAGATAAGGACACTCTAATAAAGAGTAATATCTACATTTTGGATTTCCAAGTGAACCTCCGAAAGATACACTAGGTAAAGTATGTCTTATTTACAATTTAGAACATCAAGAATAGAAATTTTATGTCTCAAATTATCATTTATTTGGCCATTCTCTTGACGATTATTGTTCTTTGTCAACAGTCTATGAAAATTCCAAGCAGTTCCAAGCTGAGAATTTACAATGTGATGTTGCTGAGTGATGATATGATAGGGAGAATGAAAATTGGATTTTCTAGTGAATCGGGAGATTTATATTTAATTCATAAAGAAGAAATATAATCATTTTCAAAAATGTTACAAGTGGCATAAACATCAAAGAAAGGTGGAAGGAAGTTGAGGACCAAAAAACAAGAATGGAAAGAAAAAACTCATATCGCTAGGGAATCTAAGTCAACACCACCGATACCAAAGAAGCAAGAGACATTCATTGATGATGTAGTGGATATGTTGAGATATGATAAGAGGAATACAATAGAAGGGGATCATAAGATCTACATGGATCCTGTGGCGGAATAATTGTTGAAGATAAAGGCTGCTGATGATCTTGAAAAGTATGAGAAAGAAAAGAAGAAAATGAATAAGAAATCATAAGATAAAATTGATCAGTCCCTTCTCCAGGATTTTGAGAATAATTTATAGAAAATTCAATTACTAAAATCCTTTCTCCAGTAATATCTACGTGATACTCCAGGAAATAAATTGTTGATTCTGGAACCACAACAAGAAGATGATGATGATGAAAAAGAAGAAGGATGTGGAGATACTGAGGACATGATAATGAAAGTGGACAATTACCATTAGAAGGAAAGTCCTTCTGAGAAGCATTAAATATGAACTTCTAAATAAGAGTCATCAAAACTTGCTACATCTAGATAAGATGATAATGGGCAGAAAGAAGTAAATAAATCTTCTAAAAAGGTAAGCATTAATCGTGATTTTATTCACCAAGAGGATGTTATGGTAGGAGCCTATAAGGAAGAAGATGATGAAGATAAGATTGGTCCTCTATCATATTGTGAACATGAATAACCCAAACAAGAATAAATTATTCAAACAGCTGATACCAGAAAACAGGTGTTGTTAGATACACCTACTAAACATGTGGTGAAAAATAATGATGTTGGTGCTTCCTCGAAGAAGAATGCAGAAGAGCTAGAAAGAAAATACTCACCAACCAATAACACATATTCATAATCTTCCACTCTTAGACATGATTTTGAGGTTTAGTCTTTAAATAAGCTAGTTCGAACTATTCACTTATTTCAATAAAGTGACTAAAGATGCCCGACGCTTCAACATTAAATAAATCTGAAATCAGATTCAGATTCCAAGATTATGGATAAATGTGATTAACATTAGGCAGATATCATATATTTTCTAATTGGTTATGAAGCTCATAAAAATTCATGCAAGATGATTACAATCTGGTCAATGAAGACAATCCATGATCTGAGATCCTTTGATGATTTTCATGATAATTTTAATGATGCTTTTGACAATGATGTTGGGAATATCAAGGATCTCACTAACAGTTTTGAGGAAAATCTATGTCTCAAACAGTCTACTTGGAAGCATGAATTCAAAGTCATTAATGACATACTCAATTCAATTTCTATGAATTGGAATAGGAAAAGGTATATTAGAATCAAATTTTAAGAACAGATTGCTAACTAAGAAGATGTTTTGAAAGATCAGACAGAATGTCAAAAAGCCCAGGAATAAAAAATTAAAGCCCTAGAGAGGAAAAAAGAAGATCAAGATCAGCTGCCTTAGAGTATGGAAGAATATCACAAAGTGATAAAGAAGTAGAAAACAATTGTCAAGAAGCTGATGTCAAAAGTGAAATAAGGATAATTTTTCCCAATTCGATGTTTTCTTGTTTTTCTTCTTTGTAAATGATTGTCAATGATAATAAAATTTTGGTTTCTCTTCAAATATTTCATTGATTATTACTAACATTTCAGGTACCATATTATAATTTCTATACCTTTATTTCCTCTTTAAAATCATAAGGGAGGGTGAAGAATTATAAAAATAATAATAAGTAAAGGACATAATTCCCTATGAAATGGGGAGTTCATTCTAGTTGGAAGTTATTAACAATGATGTTTTTTGTTTGCACGAAATAGTAAAATCTCATTCTAGAAATTAAGAATATGATCCTTAGGGATATCAAAGACTAATAGGAGTAAGTGGTATTCACTATGATCCATACATAAAGGGAGATATTTTTATCATTTCATGTTCACTAAAATTCATAGTCCTTATATTCTTTTTCAGAAGGATGTTTCAGCTTTCCATATATGGGGAGATTATTAACGTCAATAAGGTTTCCTAATGACTTATCCATTCCTTAATGTTTTGAAAATATCAAACACCTTATCGTAAGGTAATTTTTTTCCGCTATGATTTATCTTAATATTAAAAAGTATCATTCACCATGTAAATTTTTTCGTTATCCATGTTTTCATTATTCATGTTGTAGTTTCTCTAAATACGAATCATTTTATTTATAAAGTTTAATGATTCAGTATCATATCTAAGACAATGGAATCCTATAAATACTGTGATATAGAGTATTCTAATTTCAGGATATGAATTCAAACTCTAAATTCTCTGACATTCAGACTCCAAAATCTCTGAAATTAAGACTTCAAATTCTAAGAAATTTAGACTCCGAATTCTCTAAAATTCAGACTCTGAATTCTCTAAAATTTAGACTCTGAATTCCAATGAATTTGGACATGGAATTCCTCATAATTCAGACACAAAATTTCAATGATTCCAGACTCCTAATTCTTGATAATTTTATTCTGAATTCATTGGAATTCATAATCCGAAGTCTATAGAATTCAGATTCTAAATTCCTTGAAAAATAGATTCCTAATATTAATGTAATATAGAATCCATTGACTCAGAACATTATTTTTCATTAGACTCTAAAAATTTAGATTTGGCAATTGAATAATATTTTTCATTCATTTTTTTTGTTACGAAACATTGTCGAAGAATCTGTTTCTAACTAACCATTGTTTGAGTGACACGTGTACAAGTCTCCCTAAGATTCATGGAAATGTATGACCATTTGAGGAGGTGGACATACATTGCATAAATGCCTATATATTGAAGCTCGTTAGAAGGAGCTCACAACTTTTGATTAATATCTTGATCACTCTAGAGATTACATGATGTTGTAAAGATTTTAGAGTGAGACTCTCATGATTTGTGCATACTGATCATCTTGTTCAGCTGGCTCTATGTGAATATGATTGTGGTTGAGTACAATCTAGGTCTTTCGAGGATAGGAAGACCGATGTTCCAATAACCTTAATGTTCATGGACTTCCTTGGTTAGAAAGACAGAGCATCCGACTACATTGAAGTTCGAGGTCTTGCAGGGATAGCAAGTCAGATTCCAATATTCCTATTTAGGTCTTAACCTAGTTTGGGTATGACTGACATTCCTGAAAGTATAATTACTTGGAACTTTATCTAATGTTGTTGGATACCCTACTATTTTGGTTAGAATATTTCATACTTGTTACTTTCTTTGTATCAAGTTTATATTCCACTGCACATTGATTAATAAACAATGTATAACTATATTATAAATTCTTCTACATGTATACTCGGATTAGCAGGATTCTATATGCTTTATGGTAGAATATTTTCCTTACATAATATTCTTATGTTTCATTTCTAGAATAATATTTTCATAACCTAGAGATTATTGTAGAACTAAGAGGTACTATGAATTTACAATGTTTATCTTTGTTAAACATGGTTTTTCTTGTGTTCAAAAATGAATGTTTTTAAACATACAATTCAAACCCATCAAGTAATTGAGTATCTAAATAAATTTTCCATCCAACAATTTATATAATTACGGGAGGAAAATTCACAAAAACTATATAAAGGGCATGGGGAACCCAAAAGACACAATAAAAGCATAAAACAACACATTCCCATTCCATTTAAAGACTCCACTAACTAAAGTAGTGGGATTACATATTAATTATGAATTTATCTAGCTTCTCTCTCCATTATTTTGATAGAAATAATTTTATTCCTTTTTTGAGGGGATAAGTCACTTTCACCCCCAAATAAGTGTGTTGTGGACCACCATGGTGTTGGATGTCCAAAGTCTAACATGGTCTAATTAGAATAACAATTGGTCTTATATAATTTATCTGGCACAATATTATTCCCCTATGGCGGAATCTGATCCATATCTATCCCTCAGGTAGGAGATTATTTTCCCTCAAATCCATGAAATCATTTTCTGGAATTTATGGAGATAAGTCCCCATTGTTGAACATTGCAGAAACAATGCTAAAATCATCATGTAGATCAATTTTGATATCATTTTTTACAACATTTTCAATTACAATGATGGAAAATTCAGCTCGTGTCACCAGTATTCTCATTCATTTTAATAGAAATATCTCAATGCTAATGTGAATCCATAGTTTTCCTCCAGTTTGGAAAAAGGAAAGATTCTAGTTCTTGTTTTCTCTTCTCTTGTATGCTTCATAATACATTTGTTTTTCATCATGACTATTTTCATGGAACTTATTAATCTACATTTACTCTTGTTCTACACCAATATTCAACTCATAATCAAGAAGAAATGGGAACTATTATATAATATTTATTGTATTTATTCAATAGACCACTTCAAATAGAGAATGTAAAGTGGTAACACAGGGAGATATATAGTATGCAAATTCAGCTTGTCCAAGATACAAATACTTATCTTTCATACATTTTTCACCACTGTAAACAAAATATTTCCTAATTTAATATTGGTAACTTCCATATTAACCTCCATTTGAGGGTGATGGGATTTTTTTAAAATATGTTTCATACATAACTTCCCCAATAATGACGTCCAAAAATCTCTGAGGAATTTTTTTTCAATATTTGAAACAATGTTGTAATGAATGCCATGAAGGTGAAAAATCTCCTTGAAAAACAGTTCCATTACATTCAACGCATCATCAGACTCATCGAAGGGATTGAAATTTTCCATCATAGAAAATTGATCAACAACAACCATTATTGAGTCCTTAAATTGTTGAGCCTTTTGTAATTTCCAAATGAAATCCATGTTTTGATCTTCCTTTCTCTTCTCTGGAATGGGTAATAGAGTGTACAAAATAGGTTTGAAATGACTCTTATCTATTTGACTTGTTTCACATATTTAACGAAATTCATGGACATCATATTGCATATTCATCTAGTATAAATGATACTTATTATCTCTATTGTTTTATAGATGCCCAAATGACCAGCAAGCCACCTGTCATGTGATTCCCGGATTAATATGTCCTTATAACTTCCCTTTACAGGACAACTTTTTTCCTCTTAATGAGAACCCCATCTTGTATAGAACAATCCTCGAAAAACTAATGTTTAGATTGAAATAGATTTAAATGCCATATGATGTAGATAATACTCATTTATAAGCTGAAATCAATGAAATTGGGCATCTAGAATGGTAAGTAATTCATACAATTGAGATAAAGTATCTCCCACCATATTATCTTATCCAAAATTATATTTTGTCACAAAAAATTTATTTTATGAATTACAACCTTGTTTCATGACCAGAACCCAGCTTAATATAACCATTGTTAAACCTCAAATCATATTTATTAGAAAAAAGAACAAACTTTTATGGTCTCAAATAATGAGCCAATGATCTAGGGATATCACAACCGCATAAAATTCCAAATCATATGTGATGTAATTACTCTTTCAATCAACCAAAATCTCACTATAATATTAAATTTGACACTTTCATTTGATGAGAAAAGCGCTTATCCCAACTCTTCTTGCATCACATTCCATTATAAATACTTGATAACAATCAAGTAACGCCAAAACTGTTGCTTCACACAAACTTTTCTTAAATATTTCCTATGCTTATATTTCTACCTTTGACCACTCAAATTTTCCATTTTTCATGAATTCATTGATGGGTGCCATGATAGTATGGAAACATGAGAAAAAGAGATGACAAAAAGATTCCAAACCAAGGAAACTTCTTACATCTTTGATGGATTTTGGTTGTTTCTAGGACTTGATTGCTTCTACTTTTGATTTATCCACCATGATGTATTTTTTTCAACCAATTATCCCAAAAACACTAATTATATTGAAATTAACATGCATCTTTTTATATTAACATATAGTTTTTTTTACATACAATAACCAAAACTCACTGAAGATGATTGACATGTCACTCTACATCCTTGATATAAATCAATAATGAATCCCAATAATAAACATCAAATTTACCAATAAACGAATTCATAAAATTAGTAACGAGTTGTATGAATGTGTTAGGAGAAACTGAGAGGTTGAAGATCATGAACAACCACTCAAACAATCCACCTTTTGTTTTTAGGGCCATTATCCACTCATACCATTCCATCATTAAATTCTATTGGTATATACTATGATGATCATTTTTAAAAAATATTGAGGAACCATGTAATTCATCAATAATATCATCAATTCGTGAAATTGGATACCTATATTTGATGGTAATAGTATTGTTAGATATACTATAAATGAACATGAGACATGTAACATATATTTTCAGCACCATTTATACTAGAACAAGACATGGGCTCATTCTTTGCCTCAAAAATCATTGATCCATAAACTCATCCACTGTCATCTTTAATTTCATTGATTCCCAAATATTACACTAATATGATGGTTTAATTGAAAATTGGGTACCTTTTATAAGATCAATCTAATGTTTAATTCCTCTAAATAGTGGTATTCTTAATGGTAGATCAATAAGAAAAATGTCATGAGATTCACAAATCAAGGAATGAGGTAATGGATGGTGATGAATCTTCTCCACATGGCATGACATTTCCATCATCAATAATGAAAATTCGATCTTTCTCTTATTTATTAAATTCTCCACTCGATATTTATTGATAAAGGGACTATATTTTGGAACTATTAGAATATATTTTTCTTAAAGGGGTTGGGAAGGCTTCCAAGGAGAAAGTTTGATATTATTTTACTCAAATATAAACAAATTTTTCATCCTCTCATTATATTTCACATAACTTTTAATATTCAAAGGCCTTACCAAAAAAACTGATAGGAATTTATTGGAATAAATTCACAGAATACCTCATCAACATAGTTCTAAAAAATGGAAAATTAAATTAGATCATGTTTTTGACTTTGAGAATTCTCCCATTGTTAAACATTGTTAATTTATACAAGAGAATATAATTTTGATTTTGAAGCATCAATTACTACACTAGTGTAGTTTAAGATACATTTGTACAGCTTCCACAGTCATTAATCACCATGGATACCTGCTAAATAATAGAGCAATGTGCTTGGAACATGTTTTCTAATTAATATTCATTCCATTAGATTTGAGCTGGAAAAACTCATCGTATCACAAGAATGATTCCCACATCAGTTTCTTTGAAAACGTGTTCCTAATTTTTTGATTCTACTACATCCTTTTCATCCTCTTTTATGGACTATTAAATTTATTCGATATCATTTATTGTAACAGTTCTATTATTATTGAAATTTTACTAAAATGACTATATTGATTAAATTTGAAACAATTTAAATTCACATGTTCTAAGGTGTTGGACATCCCTTTTGGTAGTTATGTAGCCTTCTCATTCCCATTTTCCAGAATCTTGTTCCTTCCAAATACCTAGTCACCAACAATATATTTTTTATATGATATAAAATTATAAAAATATATACTTATATTTTAGTTTTTGAGAATTAGTTACATTGATATTCTCGTTTTTTTATCCACCTTTATAACCAATTTGTAAAAATCATAAAGTAAGAATAATGGTTGTAACTCCGATGAATATTGAATTTTTCAGTTAAAACACACAAAAACCTTGAAATCATTTGATCATTAAATTCTAGAACATCACTTCACATCAATAAATGTTAAATCTTCGTAATTTACTCTTCAACGTACTTATATCCTTGTCATAGGATATGCATTCAGAAATTAACCTCCTTCTTATAATTTGTGGGATGACATCATCTCCACAAAAGGATTTTTATCTTCTCCTGTGTGGGTATTTTTTCATTCAAGTCTTGTTCACAACATTTCCTCATATTTTACCACAAAAAAATATAGAATATCGATATTTTAAAATGGATACAATTCACTTCTTCTTGTTAGAACAATTTATAAATTCAATGAACCATTCCATATCCCACATCCAATATTGAAAATCATCTTGATTCATACACCCATCAAAATCATGAATGTCAATTTCCAATTTTTTTATATATCCTTATCTTATTTCCTTGATTGTATATCCACCTATGAATCATTATAATCATATCAATTTTTATGATCATTATTAAATTTTATTGGATTTCATATTTCATGTGAAGATGAAAGTAGGGGATTCCATTGTGGTGGAGGGGAATTAGGACGCCACACTCTCAATAGTTAAAAATGTTTCTTACTGAATAGATTAATTTGTGACTCTATATGATGGTTTTATATTTTACATGGATCATGAGGAGTATAATATGTGCTAATTCTAGAAATCATGGAGAGTATGAAAAAGAATGAAATATAATTTACTCGTTGAAACCACAACTCAGATACCAACTAATGCATCACCAGCTCAATAAAATTAATTGAAGTTGATGTATAGAAATTTATTTGAACTACCGGGGATTAAAGGTAACATCACCCACTGATATGTTTCCAAACATAGAGACTACGTCACCAGCAAAGGAGATGCACCACCATTTCTAGGTAAGGGAAATGGATAAACCAAGGAGAATGTCGAGAAAGCTTCACAAATTCATCTAATTGATGTATATCCATTAAAAAGATTTAAAATCTTATTATAGTGATAATATTAAAATGGTAAAATACACCAACACAAATTAAAATGCATGGGGAACCCATAATGTATCATAAAAAGCATAAAAACACATTCTCTTCCCATTTAATGACTCGAGTAAATAAAGTAGTGGTTTTCTCTCTTAATGATGCTATTCTGAAACATATCACTCCTCTTTAATGTGATGATACTAATATTATTCCTTTTCAATGTGTATTTGTCAATTTTGGCCACAAATAAGTGATGTGGCCAACCCTAGTGTTGGATGTAAAAAAGTGCGGGATGGAATAATTCGAAAAACAATTGGCCTTAAAATTTTTATGAATTCCAAAATTATTCTTCATTGGATTAATTTGATCCATATCACTTAAAAGTACCAAATAATATTATATTAATGATTCTGGTTTTTTATGATAATGTAATAAAGAATGTTGAGGTGGTAGAGAAATAAAATAAAAGAATGTATCATGAGGGATGGTGTAACCTTTTAATCTGGTAACTCCTTTTAGTTTGTGCCAAATGACTTCTTTGGATGGATTTCATCCCAATTAGAGGATTAAAGGAGGAAGGGAGGGATTTTTGGAGGTTAATTGGTAAGATAATGTGTGAACAAATTTTTTTTGAGAGGTGTGAAGAATGTGGATATGCAGTGGCCATTTATAGGGTGGGTAAAGGACATAGTTGGAATTTTTGAAAACAAGGTAGGTATACCCCCGTTTTTACCAAATAAGACTCCTAAAAACATACCAACATAAATAATAAATGCTTCATGGCCAGAATATAGAAATACATGGCGTATTGGTCATTTTTTAATGTATTTTTAACCCTTAATATTAGGGTTTAGTCCCATATGATGCATGATTTTACATTATTTGTTGAAATTAATTTTATGTGAATTCAAAAATATTTTAGGTAAAAAACTGATTTTACTAGATTATACATTATAAATTATTCTCATTCCAAATATGGAATTTATTTTTAAAATATATAATCATTATTTTGGAAGAATTCAATTTAAATTTAATACTACAGACATGATGATAATGTGTGTCGTCAAATCCATTTTTCCATTTTTTTTATACAACATTTTTACATGACTATGATCCTTACAAAAAAATATCAATTTAAAAAAATATTACAAATTATATATAATAACACATAATTGGACAATCACTGAACACCAGACTCCAAATTCAAATTTTGAAATCTTAATTCAGAAACTAGGAACAAAACACGGGGATGAGAGCCACCTGAGAAACCCACTATCGTGTAGCCACATAACCTCATCACCATCACCGCATCGCCAACCTATAATCAAATAAACATCACCACCATTGCATCATCACATCATTTATTAATCATCCTAATAATATCTTTTTCACTGGCCTTTTCTTTGATGAATATCAGCTTCACCAAGCATCGTCACTACAGTCTTCCTTATCAAATATCTCTTAAACATTGATGCACCCCCACCATCATTGTCGTCATTCAAACACCACACTAGAAAAGAAAAGTTTCAACAATATAAAAGAAAACTCCATCAAAAATATTAAGAACATACCTCTTGGAAAATTAATAACCACTCTAACAAAACCTCCCAAATCTTGCAGGACAACCACCTTTCTAGACCGATAGATGCTAATGTTGAATTTTAATGTAAAAACATCCAATTGTTTTCTATGTTTTCATACAATTAAATTGGTTATAATGAGATAAATTAGATAAATTAGATTATTTAAATTATATAATTAATCCTTCAAATCAATTTAAAATATTACATACCCATTTAAATAAATTATATGAAAAAGATGTTTTGAATTAAAACTCAGTATTTTTCAATATTCATTAAAAAATGAATCTTTAATGAAAAAAACCAAATTTTATAAACAATATAAATATTCTTATTATTATTTATATATGATGTTTTTTACATATATAAAATATAAATGTTCAAAACATTTATTTATAATAGTTTCCCCACTAAAAGGTGGTAAAAATGATTTAGAAAAATATTGTATTTTATGTGTAATATTGAGTTTGTTCTCATCTGATGCCTATAAAATATATTGGAATGATATAGAAGATATAAAATTAATATATATATATATATATATATATATATTAATTTTATATCACTCGATAATTTTAATTAATTCAATTTATTATGGTAAAATTTCGTTGTGAGGATTAAAATAGTTTTCTATAAAAATATTCCACTAATATTCAATTAACATTTATATTCATTTATAATTAATTTTCATCCAATTAATAAATTTTTAATTTCTGTAAACCATATTTTATCATAAGTAAGTTAATAATATTTAAAACACTATTTAAATGTAATGGTTAAGTCTTATTATATTAAATAATAATTTTTTAATAATATATTATTAATGAGTTAAAACATGAAATTTCGTGTTACACAAGCCATCACGGAATGATATTCATTAATTTAACATAATCTAACAATAGTGTTCCATTTTTGGAATGTTATAATATATGTTAAATTTAGTGCATGATTAAATTGATGTTCCATATAATGCAATCGATTCCTTGTTCTATGATATAAAAAAATATTTACACTATTGTGTGAAATGAAAAATATCAAAAGAAAAAATTATTTAGGAAACAACATTTCAAAGAATATCATGGTCTTACATTATATCAGACATAAAATTAATTTCACCATCAAAATATGCTGGTAAATTATGGTTTATAATTTGAAAGTTCTTATTCACAAAACTACATCGTAAAAACGAATAATAAAAAATACATTAAAAAGGAAATGTTTGAAACATAGAACTTACCAACATTAACATATAACTATGTTTCTATATTGGAGAACATAGGTGGCAATTGAAAACATATAAATGGAATAAAAATAGAACTATCAAGTCCTGATGGAGAGTGATAGATTATACTTAAATTAATTTTTTCCATTAAAAACAATGGTTCACAAATAAATCATTTTCAATATCATTTCCAAGATTTGATTAATTCAGTTTACTATCTAGGAACATAAGTAAATATACTTAAATTAATTTTTTCCATTCATATGTATAATCTCACCCATTTTTATTTCCTTAATCAATTGATACCTTGTCTCTTACTCTTGGGAGTGAGGGTAAAATTTTCATTCAGGAAGATACATAATACCATGATATTAATAAATAAAATGACAAATAATTCTATCTACCTTCTCTTAAAATGATTTAATAATATATATCACATGTTATCCAACATGAATAAATCCTCATATGGTGATATAATACTTTCATCTCACAAGTTTCATCTGATGTGTAATAGAATCATTTCACACATGGTTATCCTTATAACCCTTAAGAAAGTTTAAAATAAAAATAATTGTAAATAATTTCATGAAAAAACATATCATTGATCCCCTATATTTTACAATTTTCTCTTGGTTTTCAAATTAAAAACATGTGAATGCCCTTATCGCAAAACCCTTTGAAACACAATAATCACCTGAATTACCATAAATCCATCTGGAAGACATGCATGATTCATTATTTTAATGGTTAATGTGTATATTAATTAAATCCAATAATTTGTAAACATCATCCAGGATGACATAGACAATATTTTAAACAAATAAATATGATGATCTTGGGAAATCAATGCTATACAGTTTACTTTATCAAATTTAATAATCAATTTATCCAAGCTAAACAAAATTTTATAAACATCTCAAACACATTAAGGGTTACCTCCCCATAATAAAAATATATCATTTATAAGTCTTAATAATATCCATTTCAATCCTTATTGAAATATTATATTGAATATATATATATATATATCATGATTCATATAACACAATCATTGAATTCGAAAACATAATTTCATTATTCATCCAACCTTATACCTAAACAATTACTCATGCTGCATCAAAATATTCTTTAATACCTATATCATATAATATGAAATATGGATCATGTCTTGAGGTTACTCAAAATAAATATAACCATTATTATTATTTTTATTATGAAAAATACAAGCAGAACGTCACATAACATTCACCTGACATTTTTTGTCTCTTTATCTTATGAAGTATGACCAATACATGTACCACATTCTTGATTCTATTTATAAAATTTCTACATTGGAATTTGATTCACATAATTATCACACATTATAAATCTAAAAAATTAAATTTTTACAAAGTTATATCTAGTTAATTCTATTTACGAAAATATGAAAAACTAGGATTTGAAACAAATGTCATAGAATAAAATAACATAATCATATAAAATTACATATAAGTTATCATAATCATGAGAACTAATTTAATCCTCAAAACCATTGTTTTATTATAGGTAATCCAAAGAGAATTTATATTTATATCCTTACATATGGTTTTTGTAGAGTTCTGTGAATTCCCAACAAATGTCCCTAGGGAGTGTCAACCCAGTTTTTAAGCAGGGCGCATTGTTGTGTACCAGGTTATGTCTAGTCATGATCAACATAACTTGTCAGTGTTTTTAACCCTATCTAAATTTTATTGAGATCCACATACACATGTAGTAAATAGAGTAATATGTATTTTTAAGATACCACCCACAATATCAGTTAAAAAAATCCAAGAAATTTTCCTAAAAGTTAACTCATCCTTATACTTATCATTAGATACAACCGTAAAAATATCTTTATAAATATTACTAGGGATATCACTATGGTTTTCTAATCCAAGATTCCAATGGATAACAAAACCATCACTTCCATACCACATATAATAACCTAGTCTTAATATATAATTAAATTACATCACTATTGTGGAATATATAAAACATATAAACAGAGAGCCAAAGACCATATTAGTGTAATACCTTCATAATGATAGAAACATAAACAATGTTACAGGTTCTAGCTACATTATTTGTAACACAACTTGTTATTATAGAACAATACATCTTCATATATATTAATCTTTATGAATTAGATATTATGTTTATTTAAAAGAGGATTTTATGTTTTATAGCATACTCAAGAGACAAAAATGAGTTTCTATGAAATCTTATATTGCACAGAATTCTGAGATATGTCGAACAATAATATATTATTATTATTATTATTTTAAATGCTTTTTATCTCATATACATTATATTGTTGAGAAACAACATAACTAACTATATTTTTTAAAACATTCTTATGAAAATATTTTAATTTATTCTAATCACATTTAGTGTCTCAAAATTATAATAAATCCAATTTTATTCATAAAATACTATAATATGTTTTAAAGGTAGTTTTTCTCCTTTTAATGGAGACCAAATTTAAAATCATGTTTTTTTGTCAATTTTAAATTTTCTATTTATGAAAATAAACATATTCATTATAGGATGGTCATAATAATTTACATTGGATGATTTTTTAGTATTTAAAAAAACAAATTTTAATGAATAATGAAAAATAATGATTATTAATTCAATACATTCTTTTCATCAAATTTATTAATATATTTATCATATCCATTTAATTTTATTTAATGTGAAATAGGATTATTTATTTATAATTTAGTAAAATAATGGTTTTTCGATGTAATTTCACATTTAAATTTGATATAAACAAATGTTAATCATATTATATATGTTACTTTTAAAAAAAATTTCTTCATTGATCAATAGGATTATTGTTAAACCAAATTTTACAATGGTTTGGAATTTAATTTTGAAAAACCAAAATACATAGTTTTAATCATTGTGAAAATGTGGTTTAATATGACCAAAATATTTTTTGTGTGAATAATAACTATTGTATTTTATTTACCACGAGTAATGGTAGAAATGGAAATTATAGGTAAAATTAATATGTTAATAATATAAAACTACTGTAACACTTGTAAAAAATAATGGGAATGTTATGGCTCTTATTATTAAAAAAATTGAATTATGTTGTAATATAAGGGTATATTAGATTATAAATAGTCAATATAAAGATAAATATTTACCTACGTCATCGATTTTTAATTATTTGAATAATAAATTAAATATATATATTTAATTTGACTTAATGATAATGAAATAATAGACTAATTAATGATTGAATCAAACAAATGATTTTATAAATATTCAAGTAAATAATATTTTACATAATTTTTCTATCAATGAACTCTATGAATGACTATGAAATATTTTTATTTTTTTAATGTATTTTTCTCTATGTAATCATGATTTTATGAATTATTGAAAATGTCATGTTTGATTTCTGTCAAATTTGACATAATTAATACCTTAAAATATAAAGTAATTTATTAATTGTCATAAAAATTAAAAAAATCTAATATTATGCCATAATGTAAGGATATGTCCTAATATGTAATACCAGATAATTTATTTTGGTCATTTTACATGGTATGGAAATTACTTTAACACATAATGTGCAAATATTATGATATCATGGTATGATTAAAAAAGTTAAAATAAGGTTCAAACAAAAAATAAAAGGATTAAAAAATATTAAAAACATGTATAATTTTTAGTGGATAATTTTTATACAACAAAAAATCATATTATATTTGAAATAAATTATTTTTTGATATTTAGAAAACAAAAACAAATTTATAATGAATTAATATTTCACGACTTAAATAAAGTACCCCTCACATACCCTATAAAAGTGAACTTCTTCTTCTCTATTATTCACAGTTCAATAGACTTTTGGATCATCAATGATATATCAAAAACTCTTCCTAGAATCACAATCCACATTCTTGAAACACTTTTTCTTCATAAAACACATCTTATATGTGTGATGGTATTCTTCAAAGGTGATCAACGAAAGAAGAGATGTTGTTTTTATTTATGTATTTCTATTTTATTTCTTCTTCCACTTCATTCAAATCCCCACCAACCATAATGACAAAATATCTATTGTATATTTAATACACAAAGATGATATTAATTTAATGTCATCACCTAAATTTATATTATCTTCAATTAAATGGTAAAATAATTAATCATTCGTGCGTACATTTGAACTATCACTACCACAAACTAATCAAATTAAATTTAAATTAAAATATGTCATTGTGGGTTATAGTAGTAGAATTAAAATTAATTTTTTTATTCATAAAATATTAATCATCCTATGTTCATAATATAACAATTATTTTTATACATCCATGTGAATACAAAAATATAATGTCGTTCGTGCGTACCTGGGAACTGTCACCTCTGCGAAGCGGTGTGACTAATTTTGATTCATTATAAAACTTGTATGATAAATAATTATATTTAAATGATTATTTTTATGTTAATTTCATCATGATAATTATTGAATTAATATATAATAAATAGATTATTTCAATAATTATAAATGTAAAATGGAAGCATTGATACTGTGTATAAATGACTGACCATATCCTTGATTATAATTTAGTTCATATTTAAAAACCATAATAAGTGGATTGATTAAAAAATAATTAATAATTAATAGAATTGATTTTTATATCATTAATACTTTTTTTTAGATGATGGACTTATGACCTCAAGGACAATTTACATCATACCATGTTCATTTTCGACTAAATTACGGAATCTCGAAAAAACATCGGACATGAACTCAGTGGATTTACTAATTTATATAACATGATAATAAGTGATATTATTTTAATAAAATAAATTACATTCTTCAGAAACAATTATAAATTAACCTATTTTTATTATTCCAGATGATAGATAATGAACGAGAAAAGTTGGACTCATGGAAATTGGAATCTAACTCAATTTCCATTCATTGAGAATAATATCTATGTCATTGTTTTTGTTTTTCCAAGAATATGAGTGTATGAATTATGATTGTTTTACACTGACTCTCCACTATTATATGGTTTATTTATACATTCAACTCATAATTATGTTCTTATTTATCATTAATCTAATGATACAATATTTTTAAGGGATATCGTCTCATTCTCTATTTATTGATGATTTTCTTGATAATATGAATGTTTATTCTTTTAGAAGGTGTATATATAGTGACAATGATATTTCACATTGATATTTTATCTCTAGTTATGTTATTAAATGTTTTGGTAAGTTTATTAAATCATGAAGATTATGATTTAAATGTTCAATGTTTCTTGGGACGCCTTGAACGTTTAACGATTTATTTTTAAATATTCTTCTTCATAATATTAATTTACATATTTATTATATGGTTATATAAGGCATTAAAACGAAATTTTTATTTCAAATTAAAATATTTAAAAAAGGAATATTTTTATAGGAAGAATTTTACTTACATTACCAATAAAAATATGGATTTTTTTGACGTATTTGGGGAAAATAACTTCTTTGTCATCATAACTGTTACATTTTATTTGGTTTCTTCTATAAGCCATAATGTTTCAAAGAGGAATTAAAAATCAATTATTCCATTTTTTGGTATTTTGTTTTTGAAAATCGTTTTCAATGTGTATTTACAATTTCAATATCATGAAATTATATCTTGTGATTGAAAATGAAATATTTATGAGTTAAATGTTGATAATTACAATATTATATATGTTTTGATTATATAATGGTAATTTGACAATTGACTAGTGGTTACATAATAAACCAAATATAGGTGGTTATATGATAAGAAAAATACATGAGGTTCCATAATAAACCAAGTATGGGTAGTCACATTATAACTTCCAATGCATTGGGTATAGAAGTCAGTCGTTTGACTATTCCATTTGTAAGAGTGATATGTATGGAAGTTATCCGTATGGTTATTCCATTTATGTATGATTATAACAAAAGATATATTAATATATTAATTTATATTTTTATGGGTTTTATGGTGATATTTAGATTAAAAATTTATATAAAATGATCTGATATTTAGTGAAGTATATTTCATAATAATTAATGGTAAAAATTATTACTTTATTATAATGTATACATTATTTACATGATCTAGTAATACTAATAGTTTTTTTACTACATTGTGTATATATTACAGAGATTTATATTTTCATACAACATTTTGAAATGTTTTTCATAAGATTTAATGGATAATATTGTCAAGGATGGGATAAAGGAAGATTTATAATGTTTAAACACAAATCACATCCATTTGTAGATTTAAGATGTTTATGTTTTTTAAAATTAGCGGATAGTGGGTAGAAGGTTCTACATTTATGTATATTAATTGATATGTAATAGTTATAGCCTAAATTTATAACTAAGGTGTTTCATTGTTGATATTAATATCCCATCACATAAGAGATATATTTTGGTATTTCTTTTTATAATTTTCAATAGGATTCACTTCCAAAGAACTATTTTCCTTTTCATTATCAGATTGTCACATGATTTCATTTTTACCACATTCCACCATTCCATCAAATATCATGATGCATCACATTAATTATCATAGTAATCATGATTCTCTTGATGTAAAAACATAAATGGTTCATTTGATATAGGAATACTGTTATATTTAATGTTAACGACTACATGTAGTGGATGAAATAACAACCCCCAACCAATAGAAAACCAATAACAATTTAAAATTATAACATAATATTTTTCTAGATAACATTACTCAATTATTTCATCGAGCATATCATAAAATTTAACGTCAGTTTTCTTATGTTGGCATCCTCTCAAACGAACATCACTATTCATTGTTATCTTCGAGTCATCATGTATGTGGTTATGGAATCTAAATATGTTAACCACATACCCATTATAAGAGATTACTAATTTTAGTTTGGTGTTTTTAATCACAGATAATCGACTGTCAATTTTATATTATTGTTATGTATCATGTAAACAACAATAATTATTAATAATAGATATCATTAATAAATTAAGTTATTATTCCATGAAAAAAATACTTTATTCACTAGTCTTTGAAACCAATATGAAATTTCTTTATGGATATGTTCCTCAAAAGAAGCACATGTAATTTGTAGAAATTTCTTTTCGATATGGTCATCACATATCCTAGAAAAAAGTTAATGTAAATAGAGATATATTTCATAAATATTTAACAAAAATATAAAAAATATTATTTAATGCACATATAATTTCGTTTCATCACAATTCACCAGAACAAAATTATGATCTATGTGCATTTCTTCATCTGTAATCTAGCTCTCATGAAAACCATAGAATCCAAGATCAGTGGGAATAAAAATTGACAACTCTTGGTCTGTGACATAACTAACATTTGTCACATTCGATTTTACTTTGAATGATATTCCAACAAAAAAATTAAAATAGAAATTTTACATTTCTTCTTACAAGTATAATAATACAATTAACCCTTACACTGATTCTTTGTTACATACATTCTTTATTAATTTTTACATACATATCTCAAAAATATACATCCACAAAAATTGTATCGTCCCTCCACATTTATATTCACATGGGAAATGAAATATTAAATGTTCCATTGAATAAAATAATTTCAGTGGGAATATTTTCTCAAATTTACATAAAATTAAAACGTCATAATTTTTTAGTGAATTCAATGCATTGTAATCCAATTTTTCCCACAAATATATTGAGAAAAAATAATATTTGTGATATCACATCCTATATGGAAGAATTCAATAGGCCTCTAAGACCAATATGAAAAAATATTTCATTTATATCATTACAATCATGACTTTTTATCTTAGTAATATGCCCATTTATGACACAGTGAGTGAAATTAAGATCATAACCTTTTGGTAACATCAAATATGTAATCTAATGATAGAATGATAAATTGTATTCTTTACTATATGAGTATGCTACTTTTGCCTTCATTAATTTTTGTGATCATTCATCTTCAAATAATTCAAGTTCAGTACGTCTTCAAATCCACCCAAGATATAACAATGCCATTAAATTATCTTTAGTCTTTACATGTGTGTATAGAACTGTATAAAATATTTTATCAAACACATTCTACTCATTAAACATTACTTCTAACTTCTTACAAACCAAAAAATCAGACCAATATGAAAGGATCCAAAAAATACTACACTTTATAAAATTATGATCTCCCCAAAAACAATTTATCTTTTACTCATTTATGGTTGGTTCAAACATAAAATTAGGTAATTTTGAGATAAAAGATTTTACATGATTACCTGAGAACTATGCTAGAGGTGCGTCTGTTTCAATTCGATAATTTGAAAAATTAGTTTTGTTTCTTTGAAAAGGGAAATACATAGGATGAAATCTCCAATGACAATAAAAATAATTATCTTTTCTCCAATTACAAATCATAAATTTTTTGTTATCGTCCATATAGTATGATAATGATTTTAAACCATCTGTGCTCCCTCAAGATAACAATCCATTTGTTCGAAAGTCCAAATTTCCATATTAATGAAACATTGTATATAAAATTCTGATCTGTGGTTATATTAAATATAGTCACACTATTGCACTATAATGAAATTTACTCATCGGTTAGTGGTTTCAAATAGACATCAATAGTCATTTTTGGATGTTTGAGAATTAACAGTGTCAAATATATATATGGTCCCTTTATCAAAATCTAAGGAAGCATGTTGTAAGGATTAATGAAAATATTCCATCTAGTATATTGACTGTCATAAGCAACAAATGGAAAAAAACAATCAGTTGAAGGGACCAAATATATATTACGATGTTATGCAGTAAAAGAAGGATGTGTATGAACATGATTTTTCCATGAGTCACCATTACATGGATTATTTTGGAATTTTGAGACAACTATATTTGATTTATGCCATGTAATAAATGTTGTTTGTATTCTGGAACATAAATAAATTCAATAAATGTGGTGTAGTTGGAAAATATCTCAACACTGTCATGAGAAATCTGGGATTTATTTATTGTGCTGCTTTATACACTGATTCTCCACATGTTGGACAATTAACCAAAGATTCATATTCACTATAATTTATGATGTTATTATATAAACATCCATGGATCATCTGATAACATAGAACCAAATTATAAACCATCCTTTTACATTTTTATAAACATTAAGGTAATGTATTTTCTTTCATGAAAAAATGACATAAAAAAGTTAAAATCGGATCGAAACAAATAATAGGAATTCAAAAAATTGATTTAATAGACAAAAACATTGTAAAAGATTCAAGTTTTCTCATTTGGATTCCCAGATATAAGGCCTTATCAATAGATTGCATAAAATTGTAAAAATGAGAAGTTTTATATTCATGATTTGGAATGTCATTCACAGATGCAGTTTTAGGAATCGACGGACCAGATGCCTCATGTATTAAATTTTGAAATGATGGATCCAGAACCAAATTATTTTTATCTTCTACTGAACTCTATTTACTATTTTGTTATAAAAAAATATAATCTTTCCTTGAACCATAACACAATAGATGAATTCCATCATTGTATGATGATTTATATGTCCTTAAACCTCAATTCTAATGCCAACATTTAATTAATCACTCCAAAACAAAATATATGTTTGACGTAGAAAAATGTATAAATGATTTTACACCTTCAACATAGATAAGATTTAAACCAGAACCATTTTTTTATTTTTGTTATCATTTATCCAACAACGATCACATATTAATTATAGGTGACTACTTTATGAAGACACAGTCATCTAACAAATAAAAAAATAGAAACAATTATTGCAGATCATTTTGACTAATTGAAAATTATTATTATATTCAAACACCTTGAAATATTATATATAGAATATGATCAGAGTGAGGACCTGGGTAATCAATGGATTGTGGGTAACATAGAGGCTTTGTGTAGGTAAAATAGAAATATTAAATATATTATAAAACTCACATGATATTTTTTGAAAATAATAGAACATCTATCGAACGTTATGTCATATGAGAGACATGCTTTTTTAACACATTGTATTTATTAATTTATATATGTATTTTTTTAAAATTATTAATTGAATTTCCAAATCATGTATAATATTATCAATTTATTAATAATAATGACTCATTGATTGATAAATATTATAAAATATTTAAATTAAAAATATATATTTTAATAAATAAGTTTTTTTTTGAATTTTTAGTAATTAATATAATAGTCATATTTATTAAAAGGGTATCACTAATAATTATCCTAATTATTATTAACTATGTTTTTAAGAAATTATATACATTTAAATTTTTTATTTTCTTCATGAATCTATGGTTTTAACATTTTTAATATAAAAATTCATATTAATAACGTATAGTTATAATTTTTTCTTCAATTTAATTTTCTCTTCATTCTTAAAAAATAAGCATTTCTATTTATTTCATATATTATAATATATATATATATATAACACATAATCAAATCTATTTACATCAAAATAATGTTTAGAAATTTTTTCAAAGAAATTAACATATCAAATATATATACATACACACATGCACACACACACAAATGTTCATATATATTGTTAATTTTCAAATTGTTAATTATATTTTGTAATTAAAAATAATATTTACTATTACTAATAAATATTAGGTAAATTGTTTTTATTTATATTTATATTTAATCATTTCCATGTTAATATAAATATACCACAAATATTCTCACAACATTCATTAAAACAATAAAAAAATTTAGATATTCATAGATATAATCATAAATAAATATTTCATATATATTAATAATATTGACAAATTAATTAGTAATTATTATAAATTATGCAATGATTGTTATTAGTTATTTAAATTTTTATTAAATTATTAATTATTTATATTTATATGTACTAAAAGATTTCATAATTTATATTAATATATAAAATATATTCCGATTCTATTTTAAATAAATATACATATAAAATATATATATATATATATATGTTAAATCATACATGTATTTTTAAAATATATATATATATATATATATTCAGATATGGATATATATATATGTTACAGTATTTCATAATCCAATATATTTTTTGACATCTTTTTTAAAATATATATATATATCGAATATATATATATATATATTAAAAACCTTACACATTTTATAATACAATTATATACATATCTCTGTTTACATATATATATCATAAACATTACACATTCCATAAAACTTATATATTTATACCAATATTTTAATATACAAAAATGTATATATATATATATATATATAACTATATATATATATACGTTAAAAAAATTACACAATTATATATATATATATTATTAAATTAACACATTTTTTAAAATTTTTATAGATGTATACCCAGAATGTTTTCTTTAAATATATTTAAATAAAAAAAATTATTAATTAATCACAATGTAGTACTTATATGAATTTAAGTAAAATTATTTATTTATTAATATAAAAATATAAAATATATTTTGCGTTTTTTAATAGATTCACATAACAAATTTTTATATACATATATACAGATATCCATGTTGAAAAACATATAAGTGTATATATATCACCAAACAATGTTTTTTTAAAAATATTTTATATAAATATATTCACATTTTAATATATATATATATATATATATGAATGTTAACATTATACACAATCACACACACACACACACACACATATATATATATATAAATATAAATAGATAACACATATAAATATAAAAAATGAAATATTACCACAATTCCTAAATTTAAATTAAAATAAATGGTTTGAACTAGATTAAAATAAAAAAATAATACAATTTTAACACTCATATATATCTAATAAACCATAAAAATTTGATAAATTTCAAAACATAGGGTTTAACCATACATATATATTTGACATTGACACCAAAATTAAAAAATTGAATCAAATAAAAATAAAAATAAAAATTTATGCAGTTATATCATTTATAAATATAAAAAATCACATAGATATCAGATTAATTTGTAATCCTAGGGAACAAACAGATACATTAAAAATTAAAACAAAAAAATTTAAAAAAAATAATGGAAACTATAAAAGGAGTTTGTTACATGAATAACTGAGCTAGAATTAGCAAAAAATGTGAAGAATGAAGCCACATGGAGTCGACAGAAAATGGTCAGATGTTGGATTTGTTTTGGGAGATGGTAAATAAATAAATAAAAGAGATGAAGAATAAAAGGAGGCTGTGAAATATTTTAAATTGATATGGTTTTTTGTGATGAATTTTTTGGGACAGAAATAATTCCCTTCACAAATAGTGCTTCAAGAATATTATTTGTGATGGAAACTATCTTCTATCACAAATAATCTAGATCCTAAGGGAATTATCGATGTGATTTTTTATCCATCGCAAATTCCCACTATAATTACATTTCCTACTGGGTAGTGGGAATGACTACCAAAAATAGTTGTGACTAATAATTCATTCCATCAAAATAAACCATTATTTTTGATTGACTAAATAGACCGGTGTAAATAATTGGAGAAAATACACTATTTGTGATGGTTCATTAGACCATCACAAATGGTCCATCGATATTTTTTGATATTCTAGTAGTGAGAGGTCCTACAATTGGAAATCACCAAAATCATGGAGTTTAGAATTAGTGGGGTGAAATTGGGGAAGTGTTTCCATGGACAACTATACATCTTTGTGATCCATTATTTATTTATTTATGTTTCTAACACAACATTTAGAGAGAAATATAGGTTCACTTCATATCACGAAATGTGATCTCAAACAGTAAATGTATTTTAAAACCAAAATATAACCCCCTCTTTTGTTTTTGTCTTCACCAAAGACATTCTGACACAACTAATTCTCATTAAATGAGTTATTATTATTCTTCTTGAACATATTTCATATATTCTAGGTAAATTATATCTATTAATTTTATTATATTATAAATTAACATTAATTCTGGTGACTAACATTTATACAAAAAATTTCTTTATAAATTTCCCTTGTGTCATTAATTATGATATTCCTAAGGTATTTGGTAAATTAAAATTTATTATCCATTATCTAAAATGTTATTCTTATAGTTTCATTCATCAATGTTTGTAAAATATGGATATTTTTCATTTCATAAGGTATTTATTCATTTATATCAAGTGAATATGAAGTTTTTTACTTGAATATTTTTAATCAATGAATTTATTTCTCTTAAATGTGTATTATTTTTTAGGGAAATTATATTATCTCCTTTAATCATGGTTTTCCCACCTTTTCCATGTTTGTTGTTACAAAATATATTTTACATTCTTATTTTTATTCCAAAATTTTTTATTCCATATTCTTACTACTATATTTAACTTCACATGTTTTAAAATGCATGTTTTTATACTATTTATACAATTTTGGTTTTCGATAATGTAATTTAAAAATAATCATATGCTTTTACATCCTTTAAAAACCAAATTTTTTATCTTCTACTTAACAATTTTTATAGATTTTGTATATTTTCAAAGATAATTTATTTTTGAACAATGTAGAAATAAAATTTCGAATAAATTTTCATTCCATAAAAATATTATTTGAATATTAATATATAAATCAATGTTTCAATGGTTTTTATGAAAAAATAGTATTTTCACTTCAATTTACCCACCATGGTTTATATTTCATGATGTGATGTTTTCATCACCATATATACACTATAATGATACAATTTTAATTTTAAGAGGATTTTTTTGATATTATATGAATTCTTTTTATAGGTTATGTTATTTTTAAAGGGTTTAAAAAACCTATTATTTTTCTATGGGTTAATTTTGAAGTGATAAATGAAACCCACATTTATTTTCATGGGTTTTCTTGATATATTGAATAATTTGTGTCTTATGGAACACATCTATATGGATGATGATGTGTGTGGTAATATATATTTCTCAATTTTATTGATTAATGTTTTCTACAGTATGAGGAAAATATATTAAGTGAAAACATAATGTGAAGTAGGTTTTTTCACACGAATATGTGTGAGAATGATAAAAATTTCCTATATTCAAAAAATTGAGAACAAACATGATGAATATTAGTGTGATTCTCAATATTGAATCATAAACCAAAACATGTAATATATTTTCAAAATATATAGAATGAACATGATATAGATTATCTACATTCCAATTATTGAACACAAACATGATGCAGAATAGCTATGTTCACTAGATGGGGAATAAATATGATGTAGATTTTCTAGGTAAAAAATATTCAGTTTGAAAATGATGAAAATTATTTATGTTAAAATGATTAACTATAAACATGATTCAAATTGTCAAAATTCATAGTATTATGTGTGATCATAATGTCGATTACCTATGACCATATCAAGAAAAAGGTACATATTTATATTACCAAAATTATATGAATACATATTCATATTGTTATTCCATATTTATATATTATATCATTATGTAATTATCTATGTATCATGTTAATTATTTCATGTTTCCACACACTTTTCCCATGTATTTTTTTCTATTTGGATTTAATTCCCTTCTATCATGACTTATGGATAACTTTAATAGTTCTACATTCTTTTAATAAGATATTTCTCACCGGGTTTTGTTTTCCCATATTCATATAATCTATCTCTTGATAACATGTTCATAATTATTTCCATACTAAAAATTCATGATCACATGTTCTATATGTTTTCTATCCACATGTTATAAATGTGAATACACCAAAGAGATGTCTAGAAATAGATCTAATATATATTGAATATTGAGAAATGTTCAAAAGTATCAAAAAACTGTGTTTCTTAAGTAGATGATCTTAACTAACACTAAACCTCCATTTTTTATACTGTGAGATTATTTATGTGTTTTAAATATTTTTATATTTAAATTTTTTAAAATAACAATAGGTACATCTCACTTGTTATAAATTCTATTTATTAATGAAATTATTTTTATAAACAAACCTTGGAGTGTGGGGTTTAAGATATTTATGTACCGATATCCAAAAGTTTTTTAATATTTATAATATATATTTAAATTTCCTTAATATCAAGACACATATATAATCAATGAAGTGTAATGTATTTAATGGATAATTTTTTATATTCTGGAATGTGTTGAAATTTGAATAGTTGGAAAATGAATAAATGTGTTATGAGTTTAGATATGATAAAAAATTAAAATATTTTGATATATTATTTTCATTAACTAGAATCGGGATTGAACATGGTATAAAGGGCTAGAACTCACTCAACAAGTGGTGTATTCTTACCACTTTGGATCTCTAATGATACTTTTGGAATTTTTATGTAATAATCAAGGAGACCAATATACAAAGAGACTAATGAAATACAAAGAAGTGTCAAATTCATATATGAAATTCATAGTGGTTTGAAGCCACCATTGAAGATTAAAAAGTGATAAAAACCATTTCTCAAGGTTTATTTGACCACATCATGTATTAGAAGAAACAATGATATTATTTTCATTATTATATACTTTTAAAAAAAGTGGAATTAATTGACATTTTTAAGGATAAAAATATAATACAAGATTTAAATATAATTGTAAATTAGTGGCCCTACATTATTAATAACAATTAATTCTATGATGTCAAGAACCAAATACACTCTAATTGAAATGTTTTTTAGAATATAAAGGCCCTATAAAATCATCGGATATAGAAGACAACCTATGAAAAAAATTATGATATATGAAATTAAATTTGAGAATTAATTTTTTATATACAATGTGTATCAATTTTTTTAACAAGAATTTGGTCACAGACACTTGAACAAAATTAATAATTTAAATGGTTTAGTGATAGTGTGATTATAAAAAACATATGAATATTTGTTAAATAATGAATTAACTCATGATGCTTGTGTTTCTAAATGAATTTGTGTACATAGAAAAATATTATATTCCTAAAATAGACTATTGTTTTATACAATGTGTTTTGACTCAATAAGATTGGATAAATTTTATTCCTTAATTGTTATGTGTTAAATTTACTCAGTGAAAATTGTGGAGTAGAATGAAACTGTAGAGGAGAAAGTGCTTCCAACAATGAAAATTGTAAATCTTGAATTATTCAATTCATACTAATGATTTGGGGTTGAAATAAAAAACCTAGTTGGTTTAATATCAAAAAAATAGCATCATCATGTAGAATTTAGATTGATTAATTTTTTTTTTAGTATCTTCTTAAATGCTTCAAAAATGTTAAAAATGTTCAAATTGAACATTCAATATGTGGTTTAAAGAAGGATAATATTTCTGAAGGTAAACATTTTAAATTATTAATAGTGAAAATAAATTTTATAACTCTAGTAGTGTTGAAAATAGGATTAATATTATTTCATTAAAAATATGTTGACCTAATATAACATATATAACACTATATTGATTTTATGTTTTAATTACTCCATCTTGAGAAAATCACACAATCGAAGTGATGAATAGTGTTTATTTTGGAGACAATGTAAATAAAAACGTCTTTTTACAAAACTTATTATCATTTTTCCATAACAAATATCATATATTCCTTTATATGTACTACACATATGGCATTATAATATTCATAACATGGGGATATACAACAAAAGAATCTGTGTTCTTAGATGCTCAGTATGTGAAAAAAACAACTAGTCATAATGGTTAGTTATAAATATGAGGGGATACATGAGTAAGATAGAAATAGAAGATATAATGATATTATGTACAATGTAAAAAAACACGGTAAAGCATTAATAATCTTGTAATAGTATCATAAGACCCAAAAAATTCATACAAACAATGGTTTGGAAACATAAAACAAGCATTAAATCAATAAAAAAGAAATTGGGATATTTTTAGAACATGGAATATCTATAGAACGTGGAATATATATATACCATTTAATAGAAAAAATATTTATTATAGATTAAAAATTGAGGTACATTTTTTATATGTTGACAGAGAAAAAATAACATAGGAAAACATTTTAATCCAATCCATGTATGTCCACCCTCTACTTTTTTGATCAAATTCATTTATGTCCACCATTTAATGTGAAAAAATATATGTGTGTCCATGAATAGTTATATCATGATATATAAAATAATAATGAAAGAATTTTAGATTGATATAATACCCCACCCATCGTAATCCATAAATATGGGTTCCACTTAAAATCAAATGATTCATCTTATTATAAATAACTCGTAGAATGGAAAATGGGATTCATAACTATTCTAAATGAAATCACATGAAAAAAATGTTAATTTGAAACCAAAAGAATATACCAAAAATCATATATCTGGTGATTTATGAATCATTATATTATTGGATAACAATCCAATGAAAATGAAAATGAAATCCCAAAAAATTATTGTTATTATAAAAATGTATGGTAATATAATTCTTAAAATACGTGATCTTCAATTCAAATTATGATTTTTAAATTCCGCGGAATCATATTAAAACATTAATTTTAAAAAAATAAAATAATTATACCTTTTAGATTTTTTTAATAATGTGATATTAGTGGGAATAATATATGGTCTTTGAATAGAAAATAGTTTGCAATATTTGGATAATCCTTTTTAGAAAACCCTCATCGTTAAAAAGACATCATAAAATAATTTTTAAAATAAATGGATTAATAAATATCATTGTGATTTATTTTTGATTTTTCACCATGGAATTGAGAACTTTTAGGAAATAAAAACACATGGATACTGAAGGTAAAATCCATTTAATGTGATGGGAATTATTCTCAACAAAATTTATTTTCTGAAAAAAAAATATTCATGAAGGAAGAATACATTGATGGGAAACTTGATATCCCTATAAAATAATGTTAAAATATAACAGAAAATTATTATTGGTAACATATGATCTTACCTTAGAATTATTTAGACATATAGAAGTGATTATAATCCAAGAAAAGTATTTGAATCATGAAACCCCTTACTATTACTTATTCTTAGTCGAATGAAAACTAACATCATTTATGAAAAATAACTATATTAGTCACATTTTTCATAACCTTAACAATTTATATTTCACATTATAAAATTACCTTTTAAATATTTAACACATTTAAATTAGTGTGTTATCATCTATTTTCAAAATTGGGTGTTATAAATCTAAGTCATTTTGAACATGTTTTGTAATAGAAGTATTTTTATTCATTATTATTCCAAATTTAATCATTAATAGATAATAATTGGAACTATAATATATGTTTTTAAATAATTTATAAATTTTAAATTTAATTTCAAATGTATATGGGTAACATTTTATGGTGATGAAATTGAAGGTTAGCTTGTTTTTGTGAGTTTATCTGACAAAAGGTGACTTTTTAATAACACCACTATATATTGATATTACGACTCCAAAAAAATTAAGAAATATTTAATAATATATATTGATAGTTTTTAACCAATGTACAATATTCCTTAATCATCAATGATGTAATCATTACAACATCACTCATGTAGGGTGTAAAAAATACATAAACAAGAGTGTGTTATAATGATTGAATGAGGAATAGAACAATATTATATAATATTAATAAAACATTTAAATAATTGTTAACATGAAATAAGTATCATATATATCCATTTAACTCATTCCAATAACCATCCATGATAGGTTGTAAAAAAAATATTTTAATTAGTTATTCATGGAGGTGGAAGTCTGCACATATGGACAATTAAGAATATCATTTCCAAATAAATTGATGGACATATTGTATATGAAAATTTTAAAAAATAGAATTTTATTTATAACACCAGTATCTAAATAATAATTCTAAAATATTCTTGGTACCATACTTGATTGGAGGACATATAAGATAAACTATATTGCATGGTGTATTTGTTAGTCATCACAGATACATGATTGATGTCATTATATATTCTCACTGGATGAAAAGTAATGGATATTTTTTGTATAGTAAATATAATGACATTTCATCATAATAATGATACTAGTATAATTATAACAACTTGATTATAAAATAATTTATTTAGGATTATAATAAAAGAAATGATTAAAGAATGTAACACTCATATTGGAGGCAATAGTTTTATCTTAGAAAACTCCATGGATGTTAAGTTATTAAATATACATAATATAAAAATAATATTATGTATGTGGGATAAGATTAAATTATGTTAAAATGGTATATTTTCAATGTGTAAATAAAATGTTAAATAAAACATTGTATGGGTGGAAGTTAATCCTATATATATGAGAAGAAAATGGAACTTTTGGAAATACAATTTGTTTTTTAATAATTCCCATAAACTATTAAAATTTTAATGGCTAAAAAGTATAAAGAAGTGTAGGTTGTAAAATTTTAGTTCTAACCTCCTCTCATCCATTTATTTTTTATAAAATGTAACAGTGAATTAAGATTTTATGTCTTTTACTTTTAACGTTATTCCAAATTATCTTTTACCTAGACAATTAATTGTTAACCAAATTAATTTAAAATAATAACAGAAATTAATATTGGATATTTTATAAAAAATATTCTCCTGTAAAATTAAAAATTTCAAATTATTTCAAAATATAAAATGTCTAAGTATATGAAATGATTTTTTTATAAAAAAACTCACTTAATCACTTAAAAATAATTTTTATAAAAATTACATTTTAAGAATTAAATTTATATACAAGATAAAATCATCTTTGATAAACATTTTGAAATTAAAATATTGATTAATTGTAAAAAAAATAAATATTATATTCCCTTTAAGGTAATTAGAAACCGAATTTCAACATCTAATCATATAACTGGAGGAAACCGCAAAAACAATTATTTTTAATGTAATTTTTAATTTTAGGATTTGAAATATTATTCATAAGATTGTAAAATAAAATTAAAATTTAGAAATTAAAATTTATGTTTTTTAAATATAAATTTTATTTCATAGAAGGATTTGATTATTTTTTTATAATTATTCATAAGGATAAAAACATAAAAATTAGAATTTCATCAAAAATCATTTTTTTCTTAAAGTCTTCATTTTAGGATTAAAATTACTGTTTAAACATTGGTCTGAGGAATATAAAAATGAATGTTTTTTATATGATTAATATTCTATGTTTTTATTTTTTTGTTAACATAAAATATATAATACAATGAAAATTGATTTTATAGAAACAAATATTTTTTAATATTAATTCATATTATTTATTTACCTTTATAATATTAAATGGTTTACCATATTTGCCTTTATTATATATTCATTAATATTTTTATATTACTATGATGTTTTTTTCTTTGGTGTGGTGTGTGATATATGTTATCAAACATATCATTGGTTTTCTAAAGTATTTAATTTTGATTCATTATCTCTTACTTCAATTAAGAGAATTTAATCTTAAAAAAATTATTACACAATGGGATAAAGGGAGTGTAATTTTATCTCATCACCTAACCAGGTTCCCAAATTTCTTTTGAATCCTATGATACCACAATTTAACTATGACTAGATGAGTTTTCTTATTCCACACCATATTATCTCTTTAGTATATAATTTCCAAAGCTTGTTCTTCATATTAGTGATTATGTTCTAGTTCCATGGATTTTTTTTAATACATATGATGGTTCTGGTATATACTTCCTCCAAATAGAAATATAGAATACATCATTTACACAGGATTGGTCAGGAGGTAGAGGGATGTGATAGGCTACTACATAGACACAATCATTGATCTGGAAGAGAAAGATATACCTTTGGATAATCTTCTATTTCTACAAAAATACGATAACCCACTTCTATGTTGATATCATAATCAATACCTTTGCTCCAAAATCAAACTCTAGTTCTCATTGATAATAATTTTCAATACTCTTAGGTAGTTGTTGTGTTACTTTCATATGATGCAAAATGGTGAGAACATTCGTCAACATTTCATAGATAATGTGATGACTAATCAGCATCCTCTCTCCAACATCATTCCAACATGTCGGATTCCCACATATATTCCCCTATAGATCCTTATATAGTACCATTTTTATCTAGAATGGAAACTATTTTTTTAGGATACCTATTCCAAGGGAATTAATTGATCATTATATCCTTATAAGTCAATAAAATATAATCTTAGAATATCCTTATGTTATAGGGATAGTCCTCTCAAACAAACCATTGATCTATGATTGATGTGAAATGATAAAATTAAACTCATTATTCAATGATTTTGGAAGATCATTTTATGATTCTTGTTGAAAAAACTGGATCTCAATTAGGTGGAATAAATAATAAAACCCTATAAAATCATACCTCTTATTTTATGTAAATAATTGATAGTTGGGGGAGAGATAAATATGAATTGATATTGATATCATGTGATGAATTAATTATGTGATTTACAAAAAAAATAGAATTATATCCTTTATATAATTTGAGGAGTCCCAAAAAATAAATTGATATTTTTTCCCACTTATATATTTGTACTGATTATGGTTGCAACATATTCTTAGACATTTTTTGTTTTGATTTAATTTATTGTAATACCAACCACTTTGAGGTGTATTATGTTATTTCCCACATTATGTTATCCTAACAAAAGTTTTCATTTAGATATAAATATATCATCACTATTCATTTATGAAAAAATAATGATGATCTATGAGAATCATCCAAATCATAACTCATCTGTTCTAGTTATATTGGGATATATATGTGTGCCCCTAACATTGTAAGATGATCATTTTCAAGGATGAAGCTTGAAATACTCACTAACATTTCTATATCCTCCAATAATCATTCTTGGATTATTTTATCATGCAATTTATGGATGATTTATCCATCATATAAGAAATATATTATTTTCGTCATTCAATTATGATTTCATGATTCATTCATTTTAAATACAGATGTACTGAATATTTTTCAATCCACATCATAGATTAGATAGAATGATCCTTCATGTTTAGGGAATCAACCACATTTTCATCCCTCCTAGGTAGATAATGCATTGGGAATACAAAACAATTAAATATTTTTAACCACATACTTTGGAGAAAGTTAATTTAATTTTATAATATATAATTTAGGTTCTTATGTTTTGTATAAATTTCACACTTCTATCTAGAGAGACAACGATGTAAATTTTTTAATTTAATGACTACTCCTTCTTGATCTAGATCTTGAGTTAGATAATTTTTCTTAAGAGTATTTATTTTTTATGATGACTATTAAATTTAATTATATCTATTAATAATAGAATATCCAAAACCATTCATGTATGAATAAATATATATCAAAAATCATTCTCTATTAACGTGTAGATGAAGAATTATAATTGTGAAAAATTAATTATTAATATACATAAATCATTGTAGAAATCCCATAACACAGATGATCATCACTCCATTCTAGTAATATTTGTTAGTGGATTGGATATTCATGGTAATTTTCACACAAAATTATAGTAGTATCCAAATAGTCCAATAAAACAATGAATATCATTCATTGAGGGTTGACTCAACAATTTTTTAATTAAACTTGTCTTCAATGTGTCTAAAAATATACCCTTTCTATTGAAAATGTAACATATGAAGGATACGCTTTGGAACCAACATTCAAACTTTTAGATCTTTGAATTTTAATTATCCTTTTTAACATCCCTAGAACAATTACCAAATTATACTCATAATTTTAATTATTCATATAATTTATGGAAATGTCATAAATAAATAAAATAGATATTTTTCATGGTACTATGAAATGAATATATTCATAAAATACATCAAAATCATAGAAATATTTGTATTTCCATATGATATGACAAAAAAATTTATTCTGTCCATAGCATGTTTGGATAGCCATATTAGTTAGATCTTATATTATTTACCTTAATTGGTGATATGTGAATCAATGGCCAATCATTGAGAAATATTTAGTCCCTATTAGTTGATTGAGATGATCATCAATTCAAGGTAGAAGATATTTATTCATAGTCACGATCTTGTTTATTTTACGATATTCAATAATGAGGTTCATTGATAAATAATTATTCTCAACAAAAATCACTTGTTCACTGCACAATAACGAAATTAGGTGTATGAAATCATTTTCAATATTATTTTAAAGTTGCATCCTTTATTTTTGTAACTAAATGGGGCTTATTCTATAATGTTTTATTAAATAAATGTATCCCTAGGTATGAGTTATTTTGAAAACTTATCTTCATTATTCAGAGGTTGTAATGCCTCGACCCTAATTACCTATAGTCGGTGAATTATTACATATCATTGGCATGATCCAAAGAGATCAAGTCTTAATATACTAATTGGTTAAGTGGAATTGTAAGTACAAGATACAAATATAAGTTTTACATTACACTATGTAATAAAAAAACAACTTTGTGACCCCTTTGAACAAAATCATACCTCTTAGCTTATCCCTACAGGTCAAACATAACATAATTCTTCACATCATGGGAAAAAGAATTCATAATAAATTGGAGAGCTCAGATGATTTGTAAGGATAACAATATAGCATAAACATTCACAAATAATCATAAACATTTAATGCAATGTTAAATACTAATACACATTCCTTTTAAACATAAACTTCAGCGTAATATGGAAAGATAAATCAAATAATTCCATTTACCTAATCACATGGATATTCTACTAGTCCAATACTCACATATAAAATCAATAGGTAATTTCATAATGATGGAATTCATAATGTCGGAAATCATAACCACATAGACAAGGCCTCATCCCATGACTACAAATAAGTACCTTTTCAAGCCCCTATACCAAGATACTATTTTGTCTCATAAATCCTACCGATTCATCAAGGAGCTATAGAGGGCTCCACCCATCACATACTAAGTCCAATAGATTCCTCATATGAAAATGTTGAAACATAAAATAATCTTTCGTATTAAAAAATGCATACAAAATGTCAATACATTAACTATAAACCATAAATGGTATAAAAATAGCACATCCATAGTTAAAAAGATCATAACTTATTCAATTCAACATTGATGATTGTATTATTATAAAACAACCTCAATCAATAATAATATTCACTATGGATGTTGACATAGTTGATAATGATTTGTAAAAATCGTTATGGGACATATCCCTTTTTGTGAAATCTTTTAAAAGTCACATATTTATAAATTAGGTAATTTAAAAATTATTTCTAAATCAGAGTTTCCAATAAATGTTAGATACTTTTCAAAGATGTTAACATTTTAAAACAATGTTGTACATATAAATAAATATTTAAAATCATTTTGAAAATATAGAATATAATTAAATAGATTCAATAAAATAAATAATAAAAATATTTAAAATTATCATATAGTTAAGTAAACCATTTTTTAAAACATTAACCGTTTCATTTTGAAATCATTTTTATAAAATATGAACATGGATGATAAATATGACCTAGTAAATTATTACTCATAACCAATCTATGATAATAATGGGATTGTGGAATTAACCCTTACAAATTTGGTAAATTATGAAACATACACCCCATGAAAGAAGGATAATAAAATAAAGATGTAAATAACCAAAATTAAAAGATCTTTTCACAAAGAATACAATCATTGGTAGTACATACACCACAAAAATAAAATAGCTCAAATATAGCATAAATCTCACATGAATAATACTTGAGATGAAAAACCCTTACCTTGTACTTTTCCTTAGTCGATGGTATGTTAAACACATCTAAAATAGTCAAATAATTTTTATTAAATAATACCTGAGCCACATACATAAATATAACATCATATATTATCTTATAATATTTCATTGTTAATAATATTTCAGTAGTATGGTTGTTTCATGTGTTAACTGATATGTTTCCATTTATATGTTTTGTTGTTTAAATAATGTTTTTTATGTTAAAGATGTATTTGATTTACATATAGAATGATATTCTGATATTAAATTTTTTTTATTCATTAAATGAAAATAATTCTTGAATGGTTATTATGGGAAATGAATCTCATCATGTTCGTGAAGATGGTAATCTGTATGTACACACAAGCAACAATATCAGTCTATTGATGGTGAAATTTTATTTAATTGTATTGTATATCATATATAAAGAATAATTAAAATTTTATAATATTTATTTACATCAATTATAATCATTATTATACCCATCCAAATAATGAAGAGTTGAATAAAAAACAACCCCATGACATGGAGACTGTATGTCGTACGTACGCATGTATGGTGACATTGTCATTCATAGGATGGATATAATAATGAATATGGTTGTATCATATTAATAATAAAATCACAGTATGTAGAAGTTACTGAAGTTATTATATTCATATGGAAACAAAAAACATAGAGGAAGATGAAGAGGAAATGAACATTGAAAGAGGTGATGAAATTATTACATATTTTTTGGGTGCTTCATTTTTATTTGATCAAAATAGGTCCATAAGATGGATTTAGGATCAAATTAAAAACTCTAGGTTGATTTTGGAGTATTTGGGTGGATATTTGAGTAGGTTTTGGCTGATAAAAATGTCTTTAGAGGTGTGAAATAATGAGAAAGGAAATTACCCTTTTTAAGATATGTTAGGGTCACTTTAGGAAAAAAATGAAATATTATTTTATTGTAAAATCAATTTCTGTTTCTAATGGATCCAAATGGATTTATTTCGAGTATATGGTTGGTATGGATCGAACTATTCTCAACCAATATGTTTTAGACTAGATTAGGTCACCATATTAACCTTATCTATTTGATTTAACTCTTGGTTAAATAGTTTAACATTTACAATGTCTTCTTGTATTATTATAATAAATTGATAATAAACCATAAATAAAAATCCAAAAAAAACACAAAGTGTTTTATTATTGACATATCTTACCTTATCTATGTCCTTTTTCTGAACCATATATTTTTTGTAATAATATTTTATTTAATAATATAGTATTTGTTTTAAAAACTCACTTATGACAATTTTGACACAATTTAGTATTTGGTTTTTGTGAAAGTGATAACAATTTTATCACTTCAAAAAAAATTATTTAGTCACCCCTAACATGTCATATTAACCTATAAATTTAGTTTAATGCATAAAAAGATTCAATTTACATTTATTGTGATATTTAAAAAATAAATTATTTTAATCATTCATTAATAAGATAATTACTACATCATCATTGTGTGAAAAATATATTTAATTTTTAAATTCATAAAAATTATAAATAAAATAAAATTATATACTATTATTTTTAACGTTCTAATTAATATTTTTAGTCTGACATATATATTTTATATCCCTATATTAGAAATTTTTTAGTTATGTAAATTTGAATTTTACCCTTTTAACTATTCTCTAAATAAAATAATAATAAATGTCCTAATCTAATTTAACTGGATAAAAAGGACAAATATTTAATTTATAAGATTTATTTAGGTCTAAATACAATTATAAAAATTGAATTAGTATAGGATTTAGGGTAATATTAATATCACTTTTTCATTTTATTACCTTATTTACTTTCAACCCTGGTAAAAAACGTCAAAAGATACAATTCACCAAAAAATATTTTTATCTTATTGAACCACATTTTATTTACTGATTTAAATAGTGTATTTTGGATTTTTGAAATTCAATTCACAGAAGTGCTAAAATAACTTTTATAATAAAAATTAACATGTGTATAGAAGGTTGGTAAAATACGTTAAAAAGATTAATAAAATTTTATAAATTTAATCTTATTATAAAATGACGTCAATGAATTACAATGAAATAATATATATATTATGTATCTATTTTGACTTAAAATAAATTTAAATATAAATAATATTTATTTTAATAAAAAGTATGTTTTAAACAAAAACTTAGCCTTTTTCACTATTCATCAAAAATTGAATGTTTTCATAAAAATATAAAAATTAACCCTAAGATAATTTTGATATTATGAATTAAAAAAATGAAGTAAATTTTACCAGATTAATTAGATAAATGTTTCATTAATTATTTTATAATTTATTAATGATGTCAAAACCATAAAGCAGAGTTTTAAAAAGTAAAAACTATCAAATGATTGACATGTGTTAATGTCCAATTTAAATGTGAAATTACTTTTAATGACCTAAATTATATTAAATGATAAAAATATAATCTATGTATATTATAAATCCAATCAAATACATTATTTAACGCAATAAATAATTTCGATTAATAATGTTGTTTTCAAAAAAAAATAGTAATTTTCACAATTCATAAAAATTTGAAGGTTCGTAGAAAAGAACAAAATTTTACAACAAACTAAATTTTTATGTCTATATTATAATTAATAATTTTATTTCACAAAATTTAATTTATTAGAGTGTCACATATTATATTTAAAAAGTTCTCTCCATTAAACGGTGTAAAAACATCATTTTTTTAAAATTCATCATTTATCTAAAATTTGAATTTTACTTTATATTATGTCTAAGAACCAAAAAAGTCAAATGATAAAATTCTATAAGATATATATATATATATAATTCAAAATGTGGTTAATAATTTTTATAACAACTTTTTGAACTGCTAGTTTGTTATGTTATAGTGCACTCGAACTTGGTGTTGTGTGTAGCCCAAGGTATTCAATTAATTTAATGAGATAATGTATGATGAAGAATTATTGTGTTATAGTCTCCCCTCCTTCAATATATTGCATTTTATCAATTTTAAATTGTCATTTATAAATTAAATTGTGAAAATAGAAAATAATTTTGTGCAAAAACCCACAATTGGAAAAAGAGTAAATAAAATTATCTCATAAAAAATGAAAGAGAAGTACACATGTCACCCGAGATAACACATACTAGGGTTCCATGTAGGAAAACATGGATGTGGATGTAAAAAAATCATGTTACGATAAAGGGTGATATAATACATGATTAAGTGAATGTTAATTAACAGATAATCATAACCTTGTGATCGGTTAAATGGTATTTGATTACCATTTATGAAGAGTAAACATAAAATGTTTTGGTTTTATGTTACATTTAATAATGTTTTGGAATATATTTTTTAGATTTAATAATAATATAAGGAGATATACATATTTTTCAAGTAGGGTTTCATCCATTAATAAATTTATACCACAAAATCATCTTTTCTCAAAATGATGAGTATTCAAGATGACTTTGTCACAAATGATGTGCTAGAATCAACTTTTAGAGAATAACATAATCAAAAAAATATTAATTAAATATTTCTCGTGTATTTATAAATTAACAAAAAACATAATGGTCAGTTCAATATCAAATGATCCCCAAAAAAGTTAATCCATTATAGAATCAAATAATAATATTAATCTCCAAAATTAAACTATTAATACCAAAAGATCAACAAAGACCATTCAAAAAAACAATTGGCCTTGAAATTCATCAATATAATCCATACTATGATTGAAACCCAAATTTCAGAATGATTTTATATTATAGTCTACAATAATAAATCATTATAATTATCTCCAAATTACATCCAAAACTCTTAGAGTCTCATCATTAAAAGTAATTAATGTTATCACATATTTTTTATGATTGGTTCACCATTCCTATAAATAACCTCAATAGAAATATGTTCACAATAAAATCATACATTATTTTAAAATAAATATCCCACATTACTCCATAAATGAAATCCCATAGTATTCTATTTTCCTTAGATAAATATTGTTCCCAAATGAGCGAACATTATCAAAAATATCATTTATCACATTATCACAAAATTATTTTCTTATACAAATGATAAAACCTAAGTACCCAAAAGAAACATATTGATTATCCATAAGATCATTTAGCTAAAAATAATTAGTCAAACTAACTGGGGACTACACGGAGTCCTATGATATTGGATTAATCCCAGTCGCACTATTGTTGTAGGTTCAAATCTCGTAGCTTTGTTTGATGTGACATGTTGTTACATAGTCGGCATGTTGTCCTTTATCCAAAACTATATATTTTTATATCATTACCACAAATGAGATAAATTCCTCAAAAATAACTTAATCATATTTTAACCACAAATCATATCTCATACCATGCATTTTCATCCAAAAATGTTATTACCTATAATTGACTCGAATTCAAGGATCATATAAAATCAAATGGTTATTTAAAACTATATCCCCTAAAGAAAATATAATTCTTCCTAAAATAGAATTATCACATAACAAACTGTAGGGTTATTCAATAAAGTGAAATGTCTTGCAAAGTAATTCCATTAAAAAAGAGAATTAATTCTTTTAAAAATGTCTCCATCCACTTTTTTCATATAGGTACATCCTTGACTTAGAGTTTATCCTATAGAATAGGACACTAAATCAGATAACTCTCAGGTCCCCTACATTTATAGAAAATGGCTGTAAATAAATTTTGATGATCATTTTTATTTTCTTCTATAGTACACATCATTTTTCATCGTAAATTTTTTAATTAATGTCCATCTTTCCACACATAATTCATTTATTTCATTCATTGAGACACTTTCTTGGGTGTCATCTTCCACATTTCTTGGATGATGGAAAATAAACATGTTTCTATATGGTCTCCACTACTGGATCCCTTATCATTATCATACATTCACAACATTGTTGAGTTTAGTAGTGGGTTAATAAATATGTTATTGATCATATTTTTGGAAAAATAATTCAGCACGAACACAATATATTTTACTCCTATCAACATTTCACTTCATTGTTCATTTCCACCACTGAACCCACCTTATACATCATGTTCAATGTTACTATGACTCCCTTGGAATATAGTCATTAAAGAAAACAAGAAAGTAGAGTGTGATAATAAAATTTCATAAAATAATTTAGATAATATAAAGAAATTTTATTTTCAATCTAAAATACCTTAGGATTGAACAGAGTTTTTTATTCTCATATTATATTAAAATACTTCAAATAAGTTTTTTAAAGATAATGTCAATTATCCTAAGCATAAACCCTGGGAGTGTCTATACTAAGAGAGAAATAAGGCCCATTGTTGTATACTACTATACCAGTGGTCAATCCCGAAACAGCTTGTCAAATATTTGACTCCTAGATATATTTTTTCCAGATCCACCTCTACCTGTTTGTATCTAGGCATGGATGTATTTTCTTGAAAAGATGAAATAATTTTAACATTACCAAAATCATTTTACATTCTTCTATACTTATCCCCAAATTTTATCCTAGGGAAATATTCTCCAATAATATTTTATCTAAATATAGTTACAAAGGTTTGTACTAATCTTTCTCTGATACCAACTGTAACGCCTTGAACCAAGTTACCCAGAGTTTGTGCATTATTACATGACATTGGAATGATCACAAGAGATCATATCTTGATATATTGATTGTTTTAGTAACCTTTTATCTACTAGACACATAAATAAATTTAAATTTCACCATGAAATAAAAAAAACATTGTGTCCCTTTTAACACACTCATATCCCATAGCCTATCCCTGCAGGTCAAACATATCATACTTCTTCACATCCGGTGAAAAATGAAATATAATATATGTGTTATCTCAAAAGTTCAATAATGATAATAATATATCAAAAACATTCATAAATAAGTATAAACATTTAAGGAAATGTATAGGACTAAAACACAAGCCTTCTAGACATAAACATACTGATAATATGGATAAGATAAATCAAATAATGTCATTTAATTATTCACATGGATATTATCAAAGTAAAATAATCACATGTAATATCAATAGCTAATTTTATAATGATGGAATGCATAATTCTGGACATCATAGACACATAGTTAGGGCCTCATTCTGAGACTAGAAAAAATGATTTTTTCAAGGCCTTGTGTCAAGACTAGTTTTCCACTTGAGACTTACCTATGCATCGAGGAGCTATACCAGGATCCACCCATCACTTAGTACAGCCAATGCATTTTTTTTATGAAAATGATGAAACATAACATAAATTATTGTATTAAAAATATCATTAATAATTTCAAAACATTTACAATAAACCATTTTTGGTACAAAAATAGCCCATCCTCAGTCCATTATATCATAACTCTTTGAATATAACATTGTATAATGTATTAAAATAAATCAACCTCAATCAAGAATAATATCCAGCAAGGATGTTGACATAGTTTAAAATGATTATTAAAACTCTTTGATGGAGATATCCATTTACGTGAAATCATTTAAAATGAACACATTTATAAAGGAATTCATTTAAAAGATATTTTTTGCATCAAAGTGTCCCATTTCACTTTGAAACATTGGAAATGAGTTATCATTTTAAAATCATTATGTCCATATAAATAAATCCTTATATTCGTTGTTGAAAACATTGAAATTAATTAAAATGATTTAGAAAAATAAATCATTAAAAATTTTAAAATTATAATATAGTTAAATAGAGACCCAATTAAAACCATAAAATATTCATTATTAAAATATTTTTATAAAATATGGTCATGGATGATAAATATGTCCCAGTAAATACTTAATCATAAACAATCCCATATAATAATGAGATTGAGGAATTAACCCATACTGATTTCGTAACTTACGAAACATAAATCCATGAAAGAAGTATCATATAATAAAGATGTTAATAACCATAAGTTTATGTATATTACACAAAGATTACAGTAATCAGTCTTACATACACCACCCAAAAGAAAATACAACCAATATAACATGAATCTCCATGGAATAAAAAGTGAGATAAAACTCCTTATCTTGTACTTTTCGATAGGTTAGGGTGATTTAACCTCTGGTATAATACTTAAATAATTATTATTGAATTTACCAGAACCACATACAAACATATTATATCATATATGATCTTCTAATATTTCTTTTTTAATAATAATTCAGTATCATATCTCTTTCTGCTGTTAACTGATTCATTTCCCAATATATGTTTTGTTATGTAAGTCATGTTTGTTATGAATAGGATGTAATTAATTAATATCAAAAATCATATTAATATTTTATATATTATTTATATTCCTAAAATGAATGTTATTTTTGAATGGTTGTGATGGAGAATGAATCTCATCGCGTACATGGAGATGGTAATCTGTACGTACACATGAGCGACAATATCATTTTATTGATGGTGATGGTGTGTGTTATTGGATTGTATATCATATATAAAAAATAATTAACATGTTATATTTATTATTTACATCAATTATACTCATTTTTATTCCCATCAAAAAAATGAATTGTTGAAATACAAACTTCACAACTACGGGGAGACGGTAAGCCTTACCTACGCACATATAGTGACTTTGTCATTCATTGAATGGATAAAATAATGAATATGGTTTTACCATATTTATAATAACATCATAGAATTTAGAAGTTAATGGAGTTATTATATTAGTATGGAAACAACATAGAAAGGGTAATTGGGAAAATAAGAGAACTTTGAAATAGGTGATGAAATTATTACCTCTTCTTCGGAAGCTTTCTTTTTGATTTCTTCACAATCAATCCATAGGATGGATTTTTTTTTCAAATTAAGGCCACTAGGTTTATATTAATGTAGTTGGGAGGGTGTTAGAGATGGGATTAGCCGATACAAATGGCTTTGGAAGTGTGAAATTAAGAGACGGGAATGTACCGTTTTATAAGAGAGGTGGGGGTCACTTTAGGAAAAGCATGAAATATTATTTTGTTATAAAATATATTTCGGTTTATAACGGGTAAAAATTGATTTATTTCAATGATATGTTGGGGATATGTTGAAATATTCTCAACCAAAAGGTTTTTTATAGGTTTACGTCACCATATTAACCTAATCTTCTAGATATAACTATTGGTTAAACAGTTTTACATTTACCATGTCTTCTTGTATTATTATAATTAATGGTTAATGAAATCACTAAAAAAAGCCAATAGAACCATACGTGGTTCATTATTGACATATATATCCTTACATATGTCCTTTTTCAATGCCATGTATTTTTGTTAATATTATTTCAATTAATAATATAGTATTTGTTTTAAAAAACACATTTATGTCAATTTTGACACTATTTAGTATTTTGTTTTTGAGAAACTCATAAAATCATTATCCCTTCGAAAAAAATTTATTTAGCCAACCCTAAAATGTAATATTTACCAACTAATTTATTTTAATGAATCAAAAGTTTTAATTTACATTTATTTGGATATTTATAATATCAATTATTTTAATCATTCATAACAATTTAATTACTGCATCATCATTATGTCATAAATAAATTTAATTATTTAATTTCTAAAAATTATAAATAAAATAAAATTATGTACTTAATCTTATTATATATATAATTAATATTTATAGTTGAATTTATATTATTTATAATCCTATATTAAAAATATTTTAGTTAGGAAAATTTGAATTTGACACTTTTTACTCTTCTGTAAATAAATAATAATAAATGTCCTAATCTAGTTTAAGTGGATCAAAAAGGACCATATTTTCTTCCTAGGGTTTATTTTGGTCTATATACATAATTAAAATAGAATTATTACATGTTTTGGGGTAATTATATTATAATTTGTACCTTTAATTTCAATATTTACTTTCAATCGTTTTAAATAAAAGTCATAAATTACCATTCACCAAAAATTATTTTCATCTTATTTAACCACATTTTTTTTTCTTAATAATTACAACAGTGTTTCTCATGTTTTTTAAATTCAATTCACAAAAGTGCTAAAATTATGTTTTATGAAAATTTGTAAATGTGCCTTGATGGTCGGTAAATGACATTAAAAAGTTCGATACAATTATATATATATAATCATTTATAAAAATACACCAATGAATTACTTTGAAATAATATAGTTATAATTTAACTATTTTTATATTAAATAATTATAAATAAATTAAATTATTATTTAAATAAAAAAGTCAGTTTTAAACCCAAATCCATTGTTTTCACATTTCATAAAAAATTTAAAGTTTTCAGAAAAAATGCCAAAATTTCACCATAAGCTAATTTTGATATTTTGAATTAAAAAATGAACACTATTTTACCAAATTCATTAAATTGAAGTTGCATTAATTAATTTATAATTAATTCCTTTTGTCAAAACCAAAAAGTGGGTTTTTAAAAAGTATAATCTATCAAATGATTGACATGTGTTTATGTCCAATTTAATTGTGAATAATTATATAATTACCTAAATTATATTAAATGAAAAAAATATAATCTAATTATAATTTAAATCCAATCAAATTCACAATTTAACACTATGAATTATATCGATTAAAAAATTTTCAATTAAAATTGATTATTTTTCAGTATTATTTAAAATATTAAAGTTAATAGAAAAGTAACAAAAATTTATCCAAAATAAATTATTATGTCCCTCTTATAATGAATAATTTAATTTCAATAAATTTAATATATAAATGTGTCAAATATTGTAAATAAAAATGTTCTCCATTGAAAGGCGAAAAAATTGCATTTTGTAAAAATACAACGTTTATTAAAAAGTAAATTTTTCCTAATATAATGTCAATGAAACAAAAAATTTTAATGTTAAAATTATATAGGATATATATATAAAATTCACAATGCAGTTAATACTATTTATATCCGTTTTTTGAATGGCTAGTTTGGTAATTCGTGGTGCACTCGAACTCAGGGTTCCGTATAACACATGATATTGTTTTACATTAAAGAAGTAATGTACAATGAAATATTGAGGTGTTACATTCTCCCCTCCTTCAATAAATTGTATCCTCAAAATTGTAAATTGTTCTTTGAAAATAAAATGGTGAATATAGAAAATACCTTTGTGGAAAACCCACATCAGAAAAAGAGTCAATTAAATTATCACATTAAAATAATGAAAGAGAATTACAATGGACACCAGAGATAAACCATACTAGGGATTGATATAAGAAAACATGGAAATGAAAGTAAAAAAATCATAAAGTTCTTATGGAGAGTGATAGAAAACATAATCAGGAAAAAGTTAACTAACAAAAATCCATAAACTTGTGATGGGTTAAATGGTATTTGATTACCCAATAGGACGAGTAAATAGACAATATTTTGGTTTTGAGTTCCATTTAATAATGGTTTGGAATTTATTTATCATATTGAATAAGAACATAAACAGATATACATATTTTTCAAGTAAATTTTCACCCTTTAAAAAATATATATCCCAAAATCTTATTTTATCCAAACGATGAGTATTCAAGATGATACGGTCACACCTTCAGTTCTAGAATCAACTTCAAGAGAATCACATAATCCAAAAAATATAAACTACATATTTTCCATTTATTTATACATTACCCAAAACCAAAATGTTTAGTACAAGATTAGATGTTCCCCAAAAAAGGATAAGCCTTTATAGAAACAAATAGTACTCTTAATATCCAAAATTAGCCAAATTATACCCAAAGATCAACAAATACCATTAAAAAGGAAATTGTCCTTAAAATTCATCAAAATTATCACAACTATGTTTGAAACACAAGATTTATAAGGATCTTATCACATAGTCTACCATCACTAATCTTATCAATTATCTTCAAATAACATTTAATACTCTTAAAGTCACATACATAAAAGTAATTAATATAACCACATATTTTCTATGACAGGTTAAATATTTCAATAAATAACATAAATTTCAATAAGTCCACAATAAAAACATACATTATTCCAAAAAAAAGTCCTCCATTACTCCTCAAATGAATTTTATAGTATTTTATTTTATTAGGATGTAGTGTTCCCATAAGATATAACATCATCAAAAATAACATTTATCACATAATTAAAAAATAATTTTCCAATACTAAGGATAATCCATATGTTCCCAAAATCAACATATTCTTGTTCCATAAAATCATTTGACTAAAAATATTTAGTCATACTAACTAGGGAATTCATGTTGTCCAATGCTTGGCGATTAATCCCAATTGCACTTTGGTTGTGGGTTCGATTCTGGTAGCTTTGTTCGACGTGATGGGTGGCCACACCATCTACGTGTTTTCCATTTTCAAAAACTATATAATTTTATAACATTACCAAGAATGAGACAAATTCTTAAAATATAATCATTACATATTTTAACCACATATGTTATCCCATAAATTTGAATATTCTTCCCAAAAAGTAATTATATATAATTAACTCAAATTCTAGGATCCTATAAACTCAAATGGTTATTTATAACTATATCCCCAAATGAAAATATAATTCCTCATAAAATAACAGACTCACATAACAAACTGCAGGCTAAAAAATACAAGAGGAATGTATTCCAAAGTAATCTCATCATCATATAGAATTAATTCTTTTAAAAATTTCACCATCCACTTATTTCCACATTGGTTCTTTCATGACATAGGGTTTATCGTATAGAATATGACAGTGACTCAGGTAATTTACATGTCCCAAATATTTATGGAAAATCATTGAAAATGGATTCTTAGGATCATTTTTATTTTCTTACTTGGTACTCTAAATTTTTCATTGACAATTATTTACATTATGTCCTTATTTCTTACAGAAATGGCATTATTTTGTTCCATTGAGACACTTTACTGGGTGTCTCCTTACACATTTCCTGCATGATGGAAAATGAGCTTTTTTTTCACCATCGTATTCACTACTAGATATCTTATCATTCTCTCCATTTTTATTTTTTGTTGTCTTTGAATATTTTTTAATGTATTTGTTGTTGATCATATTTTCTAAAAATTGATTCAACATGAAGACGATATCTTTTACCCCAATGAAAATTCAATTTCATTGCTCATTTTTACCACTGTTCCCAGCTTGTACCTCATTTTCAATGTTACAAGGAATTCCATGGAATCCAACCATTGACTAAAAAAAGAAAGCTCACTCTGAGTAAAAACAATAATAAAATAATTAAGAGAATATCATGAAACTTTATTTTCCATATTAAAATAATTAGGATTAACCAGGGATATTTATTCTCATCTTATATTAAAATCATTCAAATCAGTTTGTAAATATAACGTCAACTATCCTAAGAATAGCCCCCAAGATTGTAAATACGGAGACTACAGTAAGGCCCAATGTTGTGTTCCAGGATACCACAGGTCAAGCTCAAAACACTTTGTCAGAGATTCCTGTCCTCGATAAATATATTCATGTGCCACCTCTACTTGTTTGTATCTAGACAAGGATGCATTTTCTTGGAGAACCCACATAATATTTACACTACCAAAATTTTTGGATACCCTTCTATACTAATCCCCAAAGTATATCATATGTTAATATTTTCTAATTAATTTTTATCTAAATTTAGATTTCAAGGTTTTTACTAAACATTCTCTGATACCAACTGTTATGCTGCAACCCAAGCTACCCAGAGTTGGTGAATTATTACATGACATTTGAATGATCACAAGAGATCATGTCTCGAAAGACTAATTGGTTTAGTAGCCTTTGAAGAACTAGATACTTAAATAATTCTTAAATTTCAACATGAATTTAAAAAACATCATTGTTTCACATGTGAACACATTCATATCCCTTAGCATATCCATGTAGGACAAACATAACATACTTCTTCACATCCTGGGAAAATGAAAACATAATAAAGTGGTGATCTCAGATGCATAGTAAGGATAAAAAAATAACATAAACATTCATAAATATGAATAATCATTTATGGAAATGTATAATACTAAAACATAATCCTTTTAAACATAATCATTAGCATAATATGTAATAGATAAATCAAATAATTCCATTTATTTATTCACATGGATATTCTACTAGTTCAATAATCACCTGTAATATCAATAGATAATATCAAAATGATGGAATGAGTAATTTTTAACATCATAACCATATAGTCAGGGCCTCATTAAAAAACCACAAATAATGATTTTTTCAAGGAATTGTGCCATGATAGTCGTGTGTCTCATGATACCTACCGATGTAACACCCCAAGATTTCATAGTGTGTTATTTCTTCAAAATAATTCAATAACATTCACTACAGGCAACACCGAGTTCAAGCGCATCATGACTTACCAAACAAGCCGTTCAAAAGATGTTATGAATAGTATTAACTAAATTTTAATCTTTATATAATCCTTATAATTTTAGAATCCATATTATGAGTTTCTTAGACATAATGTAAAAACAAATTCATTTTCAGTATTGCACTTTTACCAACTTTTAATAGTGAACCATTTTTGAATACAATATTTTAATATTTTTAACTAAATGGGGACATCAAAAATTTATAATGAAACATCCCACGATTCCACGGTACGCTTCCCTTTGAATAATATAGTAGCGTGTGTTGTACGCATCTCCGAGTTCTAACACACACCACAACCAATCAAACTAGCCGTTATGAATAGTAATACCTACTTTTTGAAATTATATATATTTTATATTTCAAAATGGACTTCATTTTTGGATTCTGAATATCGAATTTAGCCTAGGGTGAAATTTTGGAACTTTTCGGATAACTTTAATATTTTGATGAATAGTGAAAATTACTAAATTCTAATTAAAAACAACTTTTTTAATCGAAATAATTTATATATGATAAATTATGAATTTGAGTGGTTTTAAAGTATATTTAGAATATATTTTTACCATTTAATACAATTTTGGTCATTTGATATAATTTCCAAATTAAACCGATCATAAACAAGTATCAATCTTTTGATAGTTATTATATCTTAAAAACAGGCTTTTTGTTTTGACAGTGGGAATTAATTTTAAATTAATTTCTTCCCCTTTTGTGTTTTAAATTTAGAAAAATGGATTCTATATTTGGAATCAGGATGTTCAAATGGTGTAAATAGGTTACTTTTTTTATACATTTTGAATAATTACCGCGGTAAATATTTTATTTACCAGGTTTAAGGGTAAATCCGTAAAATAAGGGTTAAACCAATAATATTATAATAATATAAAATTACCCTAAAACGTGTTCTAGATTTATTGGTTGATACATTTTCGACCATGGGCATCTTTGGGTCTATTTTGGGACCCCATGGAGCCACTTGTAGGTGATAGGGACACTTAATTTTAATTAAGTTAAAATAAGTACAAAAATGACATAAGCATATATCTTTTAGAAAAACAATTTTTAAATAGGGTTATATATGTTGGATTTTAGACTATAAATGTTCATTAGAAAGCTAAAACGATTTTATACATAATTATATTTTATTTATAATTTTTAGTCTTTAAATAATTTAATTTATTTATGACACAATTTTGATGCAGTAATTACCATAATAGTGACAAATTAATTTAATTGATATTATAAATACCCAAATAAATAAAATTTGAGACATTTAATGCATTACACTAATTTTATAGTATAATAAGACATATTAGGATGAATGTAATTGACTTTTTTAGAAGTAATCATTATATTATGAATTTCACAAAAATCAACTATTGAATAGTGTCAAAATTTACATAAAAGGGTTTTTAAAACAAATATTATAATATTAATTGATATTAAATTCCTAAAAATCTAAGGATAGGACAAGAGACTTATATCATGATATTTGTATAATTCAGGACCACTTGGGGGTCTCTTGGATGTATATGGTAAGTTTATTAACCATATAATATAAAAATACAAAGAGACATTATAAAAGTGAAACTAATTAACTATGAGTTAATACTAAAAGATAAGGTTAATATAATGAACCAAACCTGTCTAAATTCAATTGGGTGAGTGTTTTTCGACCCATCACCACCTTAAAATTTAAATAATCAACTTTGGAGCCATTTGAAACCGAATATGAATTTATTATAAATTAATATTTCTAGCTTTTCAAAAGGTGCCCCTCACCCCTCTTATAAAACGGCACCCCTCTTTCTCATTACTTCACACCTTCAACGCCTTTTGGTTCGGCCAACCCCTGACCAAATACTCTCTCAACTTCTCTCAATACAACCTAGAGGACATAGTTTGATCAGAAAGCCAACCTATGGAGACCATTTGATCAAATCAAAAAGAAAGACCCGAAGAAGAGGTAATGTTTTCACCACCCTTTTTCAAATTCATTTATTCTTCCACTTCTTCTTTCTTTGTTATTTACATTATAAAATAATAACTCCAGTATCTTATATATACTGTTATGTTATTATAAATATGGTACAACCATATTCAGTATTCTATCCACCCTTTGAATAACATGTCACCATACGTGTGTACGTACGGCTTACCGTCTCCACGTCGTGGTGTAATTGTTATTCAATATATTATTATTTGGATGGGTATAATAATGATGTGTAACTCATGTAAATAATAAATATAACATGATAATGATTCTGTATATATGATATACCATCCAATTATATATTATTTTAATATCAAAATAATGATATTGTCGCTTGTGCGTACGTACGGACTACCGTCTCCACGAACGCGATAAGATTCATTCTCCATCGTATCCATTCAAGTATAATTATCATTTTATGATTTAAAAATGATGATAAAGGACTTGATATCATTCTGGATATGAATAAGATACAACCTATCCATGACAAACATGGCTTACATAACAAAACATATAAAAGGAAACAAGAAAGTTAACACCCGAATCAACGATAATACTAAGATATTATTAACAAAGAAATGTTAAAAGATCATATATGATATCATATTAATATATATGATTCTTGTATAATTTAATAACAATTATTTCAAAATTACACAGGAGGATAACCAACCCCAACCAAGGAAAAGTACAAGGTAAGGGTTATTTCACAATCTTTTCATTATCCGAGGTTGTTTATACGTAATAATCGACTGGAATCTCTTTATCATCCACATCCATGTTTCTAAAAAATGTATTTCAAAACATTTTTACAATTTACAAGAATATGGGTTAAAGTCATTTATACCATTTTTTGACTTTTTATAAGAGTTTTATAATGGAAACTTTCCGTCGTTTTCCAAACAAGGTGCTTTTTAACCTTTTCGACAGAATTAAGGAAAGAATGTTTTTTAACTTATACGGCGGGTGCGGTTATTTTCCACCATTATAAAATCATCGAAGCTTCCCTTATGAGATTATAATAATATTTTCAAAGAAAATGTTTTACTCTTAAATTATTTCAAAATGAATATTTTATGAATTTTTGAAAGGTACTCTTTATGAAGATCATAATTCTAAATGTTTTAATGATTTATCTTTCTAAATATTTTTAATTAATGTCCATGTTTTAAAAATTATTTTAAGGATTTATTTATATGGAAATGAAGTATTTGGAATGATATTTCTTTTCAAAAGATTCAAAGTGGTATGGGACACTTTGATTCAAAAATCTCTTTTAAATTACTTCCTTTATAAATGTGTGACTTTTCAATGATTTCGAGAAAAGAGATATTTCTCTCAAATAGTTTGGATTTCATCTATATCAACATCCTTTGATGGATTTTAAGGTTATTTGAAGATGATTTATTATGATAACTAAATTTTGTATTATATTGAATGTTTTGTGATATGTTTTACTATGTATGTGTTATTTTTATACCATTCATGGTTTATAGAGAATGTGTTGACATTTCGTATGCTAGTTTTAATACGAATGTTTATGTTATGTTTAAACCTTGTCATATGGGAATGCAATGGACTTAGTAAGTGATGGGTGGAGCCCGTTATAGCTCCTCGATGCATCAGTAGGTCTCATGAGACAAAGTAGTGTCTTGGCACAAGGCCTTGGAAATATCTTATTTGTAGTCTTGGAACGAGGCCTTGGCTATGTGGTTATGATAGTATGGCATTATGCATTCCATCATTATGAAAGTGGTTATTGATATTTCATGTGATTATTCGATCAGTAAAATATCCATGTGAATAAGTAAATGGCATTATTTCATTTTACTTTTTCCATAATATGTTGATTTTCAAGTTTAAAAGGCCTTTGTTTTAGTTATACATTGCCTTAAATGTTTATTCTTATTTATGAAAGTTTCCGCTATATTTTTATCCTTACTGGGCATTTGAGCTCACCCCATTTCTATGTTTTATTTTTCCCAGGAAGTGAGGAAGTAAATTATGAATGACATGCAGGGATATTATGTGGGGATATGAGTCTGGAATATGGAGACAATATGTTGTTGTAGTAGTTTTTCACTTTATGATGTAATGTAATACTTATGAATATATCTAGTGTTTCCAAGGATACTAAACCAATAGGTCTTTCGAGATTTGATCTTCCTTGTGATCATGCCAATGTTATGTAATAATGAACCGACTCTTGGTAACTGGGGTCAGGGCGTTACAGTTGGTATTAGAGAAAGTTTAGTCGAAACCTTGGAAGCTAGATTTAGATAAAATCTGATTAGATCACATAGATTTAAGATGGACTTTGAGGATTAGTATAGATGAACTTCCTAGAATTTTCGTCTTTTAGAGATTTTGTGAGTTTTCTGAGCAATACATCCCTGTATGGATACGAGCAGGTAGAGGCGGCTCTGGCACAGATGTACCTAGGGGTAAAACATGAAAACACCGCTTTGAGCTAGACTCGAACGGGAACTGGTGCATGACAACGGGCCTTGCTACACTCTTGGTTACGACACTCCCGGGGGATATGCTTAGGATAATTCCCATTTTCGTTACAAACCATTATGAAGCATTTATGAGTATATAATTCCTCAATGGAGACATTTTTATGATTATGGATTATATCCATTAACTATTTAATTTATGTTATGTGTTTTACAATTTTGGGATTAGTTATTGTTATTCATAAACTAATCTAGTGTATGCCATTGTTTAGAAATGGCGCCCAGTAGAAGGAATGTGGACTCCAGCAATTCACATGATCCAAAGAGAAGGAAGGATCATATCTTTCATGGTCTTAAGCTAGTATTTATAAGAGAAATAGTCTCCCAAGTATTATAATCATATGAAGAAATAATATCATGTGTTGATAAGATAAGTAAAGAGTTTACTAAGTCCTATGGATTTGAAGGGAAGCAAGAGAAGAAAAGGATGGAAGTGAGAAAGATGGATAAAGGGAAGAGGGAAAAGAAGAATTTTCCCATATGTGATAACTGTGGGAAGAAACACCCTAGAACTTTCCTGAAAGGAATGGGAGTTTTTTATAAGTGTGGAGGAAAAGGGCGCAAAGTACATGACTGCAAGGGTAAGAAAATGGTTTCAAATGTACTATGCTTCATTTGCAAGGAGTTTGGACACTATGTGAACCTATGTCTCAGTCATCAGACTATGTCGCAAATGATGCTATTGGATAATAATCATGTTATGATATTACCATAGATGAAGCAGAATGATTAAATTTCTTATGTTGGTTATGTCATTTGAGTGTTGTATCAACAATGTACTTGTTATAATAATTATGGAGTATATAAGGATTGTACTGCAGTACTATTTCATTATGGACTTGAGATTGTGTGGAACAATGAAAAGTGACTCAATAGCAGGTTAAATTTTTTGGAAAATATATGGTTGAGAGAAAGATAAACCATAATATAGTTCTGATTCCGAGGAAGTGATTTTAGAATAATACATGATTGTTTTGGTTAAATTATATTGGATATTCTTGACTACCGTGATACTGATTAATGATTTTTATATTCCATCATTTTTGGGGTTTACAACGTTTTTGGATTGAAGGAGTATATCTATTATTCTATAAGGAATAAGGGATCATAAATGTAATCAATAAGGTTTTCTGATAATTCAGGATGTTGCAGTGTTTTAAAAGAATACATGATGATGGTGATCACATGTTATTACGCGAAAAAAAGATCTTCATTGTGTTTACCTTCATTATAAATTTTGGACTGAAGTATTTTGGATAGTTCTAGTTTGGATTATTTTGGATTGCCATAATAGGACAACCCGGAGGTCGGGCTACAACCCGTCGCATCCGACAAGGCCGTGAGACGTGAACCCACTACCGAAGGGCGACAAGGGTGTATCACCTACCAGTGACCCACGTGATTTCCTGGTTTGAATAATGTCGTTTTTTATGGTTCTTCTAGATGAATTATAAATTCATTTTTAACCCTATACGAATAGGATAAATAGAACATTATTTTTAAGTTCTATTATCTTGTAGAGTGAAAGATGAGTTTGTGGTAGAAATTAGTTAAAGAATGAAACTCTACTTGTCAAGAATATATTTTTCTTCTTCTCTAATTCTATGAAGAAATTTATTCTTATAATTTATTTAAGGAATCTTAAAACCAAAAATGATTTATCCTAATACCCTATGTTTTGTTGCACCGATGGTATTTCAAATCAACATATATTGATGAATTTAAGGACCACAATTTTATACTTGTTTTTGATTTATGACCTCAATCACTACCTATAAATATTTACATTTTTCCTCCAATTATATGTCTCTAATTTCCACCAATGTTCTCCTAGTCGAGATCATAATTTGGTGGTGACCCTTTCATTTCTCTTTTCCTTATATTAAGACTAAATTTTAGTAACCCAATATTCGATATGGGTTTTCCCACAAAGATATTTTCAATTTTCAAACTTTTATTTTCAAAGAACAATTTCAAATTGTGAGGACGCAATTTATTGAATGAGGGGAGAATGTAACACCCCACGATTTCATAGTGTTTTATTTCTTCAAAATAATTCAATAACTTGCACTACACGCAACACCAAGATCAAGCACACAATGACTTACCAAACAAGCCGTTCAAAAGTGTTTATGATTAGTATTAACTAAATTTTAAACTTTATATAATTTCTTATAATTTTAGAATCCATATTATGAGTTTCTTAGACATAATGTAAGAACAAATTCATTTTCAGTATTACACTTTTACCAAATTTTAATAGTGAACCCTTTTTAAATACAATATTTTAAACATTTTCACTAAATGGGGACATCAAAAATTTAAAATGAAACATCTCAATCTTCCACGGTACGCTTTCCTTTAAATAATAGAGTAACGTGTGTTGTACGCAACATCGAGTTCTAACACACACCACAACCAATAAAACTAGTGGTTATGAATAGTAATACATACTTTTTGAAATTATATATATTTTATATTTCAAAATTGACTTCATTTTTGGATTCGGAATATCGAATTTTGCCTAGGGTGAAATTTCGGAACATTTCGGAGAACTTTAATATTTTGATGAATAGTGAAATTTACTAAATTTTAATTAAAAACAACTTTTTTAATCGAAATAGTTTATATTGATAAATTATGATTTTGAGTGGTTTTAAAGTATATTTAGAATATAATTTTATGATTTAATAAAATTTTGGTCATTGGACATAATTTCACAATTAAACCGAACATAAACAAGTATCAATCTTTTGATAGTTATTATATCTTAAAAACACATTTTTTGTTTTGACAGCGGAAATTAATTTTAAATTAATTTCTGCCACTTCTGTGTTTTTAATTTAGAAAAATGGATCCCTTATTTGGAATCAGGATGTTTAAATTTTGTAAATATTTAACTTTTATTTTTATACATTTTGAATAATTTCTGAGGTAAATATTTTATTTACCATGGTTAAGGGTAAATCCGGTAAATAAGGGTTAAACAAAAAATATAATAATAATAAAAAATTACCCTAAAACGTGTCCTAACCTTATTGGTTGATAAATGTTCGACCATGGTCATCTTTCGGTCAATTTTGGGACCCCATGGAGCGACTTGTAGGTGATAGGGACACTTAATTTTAATTAAGTTAAAATAATTACAAAAATGACATAAGTATATATATTTTAGAAAAACAATTTTTACATAAGGATATATATGTTGGATTTTCGACTATAAATATTCACTGGAAAGATAAAACGATTTCATAGATAATGATATTTTATTTATAATTTTTAGACTTTAAATAATTTAATTTGTTTGTGACACAATTATGATGCAGTAATTACCATAATAGTGAAAAACTAAAATAATTGATATTATAAATACCAAAATAAATATAATTTGAGACTTTTAATGAATTAAACTAATTTTATAGGATAATATGACATATTAGGATTATGTTAATTGACTTTTTTCGAAGTAATCATTCTGTTATGAGTTTCACAAAATTCAACTATTGAATAGTGTCAAAATTGACATAAAGAGTTTTTAAAACAAATATTATATTATTAATTGATTTTAAATTCCTAAAAATCTAAGGATCTGCCAAGAGACTTATATCAGTATATTTATATCATTAATGGACCACTTGGGGGTCGCTTGGATGTATATGGTATGTTTATTAACAATATAATATAAAAATAAAAAAGACATTATAAAAGTGAAACTAATTAACTAAGAGTTAATACTTAAAGAAAAGGTTAATATAATGACCCCAACTAGTCTAAATTCAATTGGTTGAGTGGGTTTCGACCCATCACCACCTTAACATTTAAATAACCAACATTGGAGCCATTATAAACCGAATATTAATTTATTATAATATAATATTTCTAGATTTTCCAATGATTCCCATCACCCCTCTTTTAAAAGGGCACCCCTCCTTCTCGTTACATCACACCTTAAAAGCCTTTTGGATCGGCAAACCCCTTCCCATATACTCTCTAAACATCTCTAACTACAACCTAGAGGCCTTATTTTGACCAGAAAGCCAACCTAAGGAGCCCTTTTGATCAAATCAAAAGGAAGGACCCGAAGAAGAGGTAATGTTTTCACCACCCTTTTTCAAATTCATTTCTTCTTCCACTTATTCTTTCTTTGTTATTATCATTATGAAATAATAACTCCAGTATATTATATATACTGTGATGTTATTATAAATATGGTACAACCATATTCAGTATTCTATCCACCCTTTGAATAACATGTCACCATATGTGCGTACGTACGGATTACCGTCTCCACGTTGTGGTGTAATTGTTATTCAATATATTATTATTTGGATGGGTATAATAATGATGGGTAACTCATGTAAATAATAAATATAACATGATAATTATTCTGTATATATGATATACCATCCAATTATATATTATTTTAATATCAAAAGAATGATATTTTCGCTCGTGCGTACGTACGGACTACCGTCTCCACGAACGCGATGAGATTTATTCTCCATCGTATCCATTCAAGTATAATTATCATTTGATGATTTAAAAATGATTTTTAAGTACATGATATAATTCTGGGTATGAATAAGATACAACCTATCCATGACAAACATCGCTTACGTAACAAAACATATAAAAGGAAACGAGTAAGTTAACACACAAAACAACGATAATAATAAGATATTATTAACGAAGCAATGTTAAAAGATCATATATGATATCATATTAATATATATGATTCTTGTATAATTTAATAATAATTATTTCACCATTATAAAGGAGGATATCCTACCCCAAACAAGGAAAATTACAAGGTAAGGGTTATTTCACAACCTCTTCATTATCTGAAGTTGTTTATACGTAATAATCTACTGGGATCTCTTTATCATCCACATCAATGTTTCTTAAAAATGTATTTCAAAACATTTTTACAATTTACAAGAATATGGGTTAAAGTCATTTATACCCTTTTTTGACTTTTTATAAGAGTTTTATAAAGGAATCCTTCCATCGTTTTCCATGCAAGGTGATTTTTAACCTTTTCGACAGAATTAAGGTAAGAATGTTTTTTTTAACTTATACGGCGGGTGAGGTTATTTTCCGCCATTATAAAATCATCTAAGATTCCCTTATAATCTTATAATAATATTTTCAAAGAAAATGTTTTACTCTTAAATGATTTCAAAATGAATATTTTAAGAATTTCTGAAAGTTACTCTTTATCAAGATCATAATTCTAAATGTTTTAAATATTTATCTTTCTAAATATTTTTAATTAATGTCCATGTTTTCAAAATTATTATAATGATTTATTTATATGGAAATGAAGTATTTGAAATGATATTTCTTTTAAAAATTTTCATAGTGGTATGGGACACTTTGATTCAAAAATATCTTTTAAATTACTTCCTTTATAAATTTTTGACTTTTCAATGATTTTGAGAAAAGAGATATTTCTCTCAAATAGATTTGATTTCATCTATGTCAACATCCTTTGATGGATTTTAAGATTATTTGATGTTGATTTATTATGATACAAAACTTTTGTATTGTATTGAAGGTTTGGTGATACGTTTTATTGTGGATGTGCTATTTTTGTACCATTCATGGTTTGTGGAGAAAGTGTTGAAATTTCGTACGCTAGTTTTAATACGAATGTTTATGTTATGTTTAAAACTTTCATATTGGAATGCATTGGACATAATAAGTGACGGGTGGAGCCCGTTATAGCTCCTCGATGCATCGGTAGATCTCATGAGACAAACTAGTGTCTTGGAAAAAGGCCTTGGCAAAATCTTATTTCTAGTCTTGGCACGAGGCCTTGGCTATGTGGTTATGATAGTCTGGCATTATGAATTCCATCATTAAGAATGTGGTTATTGATATTACATGTGATTATTCGATTAGTAGAATATCCATGTGAATAATTAATTAGCATTATTTCATTTTACTTTTGCCATACTATGTTGAAGTTCAAGTTTAAAAGTCTTTTGTTTTAGTTATATATTGACTTAAATGTTTATTCTTATTTATGAAAGTTTCCGCTATATTATTATCCTTACTGGGCATTTGAGCTCACCCAATTTCTATGATTTATTTTTCCCAGGAAGTGAAGAAGTCAATTATGAATGACCTGTAGGGATATTATGTGGGGATATGAGTGTGGAATATGGAGACAATATGTTGTTTAAGTAGTTTTTCACTTTATGATGTAATGTAATACTTATGAATATAGCTAGTGTTTCGAAGGCTACTAAACCAATCGGTCTTTCCAGATTTGATCTTTCTTGTGATCATTCCAATGTTATGTAATAAGGCACCAACTCTAGGTAACTGGGGTCGAGGGGTTACAATTGATGCATTGAGGAGCTATATCAGGCTCCACCCGTCACATACTATGTCCAATGTATTCCTCATATGAAAATTTTGAATCATAACATAAACATTCGTATTAAAACTATCATACAAAATTTCAATAATTTAACCATAAACCGTGAATGGTATAAAAATAGCACATCCACAGTCCGAAATATCATAACTGATTCAATATAACATGGAAGATTGTATTAAATTATATAAACCTCCATAAATAATAATATCTAGTATAGATTGTGACATAGATTAAAATGATTAGTAAAATTCATTGAGGGAAATATCCCTTTTGGTGAAATCATTTAAAAGTCACACATTATTAAATAAAGTAATTTATTTTATATTTTTGAACCAAAGTGTCCCATTAATGTTTGAATCTTTTGAAAGGAATTAACAAATTATAACAATTATGACCATATAAATAAATCCTTACAATAATTTATAAAACAAGAACATTAATTATAATGATTTAGAAAATAAATATAAAAACATATAAATTTATGATACATATAAATAGAACCTTCCATAAAACCTTAGAATATTCATTTTGAATTTTTTTTATGAAATATGGACATGGATGATAAAAATGTCCTAGTAAAAACATACTCATAACCAATATCGGATAATAATGAGATTATGGAATTAACCATTACAGATTTGGTAACTTAGGAAACATACAACCCATTATAGAAGGGTCATACAAAAAAATTTAAATACCGAAAAATTAATGTATGTTACAGAAATAATAAAATAAAGGGCAATTAATAAACCATACAAAAGTAAATTTTCCAACATAATGTGAATCTTAACTGAATAAGAAGTGAGATAAAAACCACTTACCTTGTACTATTTCATAGTCGAGGGTACGTTAACCTCCTGCATAATAGTTTAATCATTGTTATCAAATTATTCAGTAACAACATACCTAAATATTATATCTTATATGATTTTATAATATTTCTTTTTTAAATATATTTTAGTTGTATAGTTGTTTCAGGTGTTATATAATTCATTTCCATTTATATGTTTTGTTATGTAAGTCTTTTTTTATGGATATGATGTATTTGAATAATATCCATAATGATATTATGTTCTAAAAAATTAATTTTAATAATAAAATTAAAATTATTCTTGAATGGTTATGATGGGTAATGAATCTTATCGCTTTCATAGAGATGATAATCTGTACGTACGCAAGGGCGACAACATCATTTTATTGATGGTGAAATTGTATATAATTGGATGGTATATCATTTGACATCCCTGGTAAATAAAGAGTAAAACAAAATTCGTATTTATTAATACTTGTGAATTTAATATTAATTTTACTTTAAAGGGGTTTCTATGTTCGATAGCATACCTGATACGGAACAATGGGTTTCATTGAAATCATATGTTGCATAATAATAATATAATATAATTATTTTAAATGGTAGTTAACTCAATGACATTTTATTGGTGGGAATGAAAAAATCTAACTACAATAAGAATTTACATGTATTTTAAATGTATTTACATTTATCTAATAAATGTTAGTGGCTTAAAATGTTAATGAATCTAATTTTACGCATAATTTATGTTAAAAGGTTGATTTACCACCTTTTAATGGAGAACCCTCATTAAATCTAATTTTGGCCACTTTAATAAATTCTATTTGAACAAATAAAATATTTATTTAGAATGGGGACATCAAAATTTAATTTCTGTAAATATTTGTAATTTTTCTGATAAAGTTAATTTTCTAATGAATAGTGAAAAATATTGTATTTTAATTCAAAACTGGGATTTAATATTTTTTATTTACATGTATAAAATATCGTTTTAATGTGTTTTAAAGTTTTATTATAATATATTTTTACCATTTAATCCAATGTTGTTCATTGGAATTAATTTCACTTTGAAATTGGATATAAACAAGTGTCAATCTTTTGATAGTTATTGTTTCTTAAAAACACGTTATTTGTTTTAACAAAATAAATTAATTTAAAATTAATTAATGCTAGTTATATTTTTTGAATTTAGAAAAATAGCCATAATTTTTTTATTCGTAATATCAAATAAATCTTAGGCATAATATTTGGTATTTTCATGAAAACATCAATTTTCATGAATAGTGAAAACACTTCATAGTAATTAGAAAAACATACATTTTCATTTAAATGAAATTTTACCGCTTCTATGAATTAAATTTAAAAAATCTAACATACATGGTTATCATTAAGAAGTAAAATTATGTTCAATAACTTGAAAATAATTTTTGCTGAATAGTAACTTTTGACTTTTATTTACCGCGATTAAATGTAAATAGGGAAATTCAAGGTAAAAAGAATATTATAATACTTTAAAATTATCTTAACACATGTTCTAACATTATTGGATGAGTAATGGATGACCATGGAAATCTTTGGGTTTATTTTGGGACCCCTTGGAGCCACTTATGAAAGATAACGACACTTTAGATTAATTAATTTAATGTAAAGGAAAAAATGACAAAAACAAAAATCTTTTAGTAAATTAATTTTTATATGTTGTTATATATATTTTATTTTAGACTATAAATATTCATTGGAAAGATAAAAATATTTCTTAAATCATGGTATTTTTCTATAAATTTTATACATCACATAATTTAAATTATTTATGACACAATAATGATGTAGTATTTAACTAATTAATAAATGATTTTAATAAATAAGATTATAAATAATAAAATAACATCCAAAACCTATCCAATTCCTATTGAATGTTATTATATCAACTATTATACATCTTATCTTCGAATGTAATTATTTTTGGACCATTAAAAATCAAATATCATTACGTAATAAAATAATATTATCACACATTCCTAAAGAGTCCCTCCTCTCCCTTATAAAAGGAGACCACTTCTAAACAATTCATCACACATATCAAGCCTTTTGGATCGTCTAAACTCTTCCCAATTAAGCTCCATAAATCCCTATACTCCTCCTAGATTCATTACCTAAGGCAGAAGGCACTTCAAGAAGTCCTTTGGTTCAAACCAAAGGAAGGTACCCAAATTAAGGGTAATTGTTTCTCTTAAATTGTTTTCTTTTATTTTACTTCTCCACCCACTAAACTATTTTTATTCATTTATTTTGTAACAACACCAATATCTTCAACATACTAGGATTTTTTATGAGTAGTATTATAACTACACTTACACACAACTCCATCTAATTGGTGGAGAACATAATGTTACTGTGGATGGAAAACTAACGCCTCAAGAAATGATGATTGTTCAATTACCTCCTACAGCCTCTCATGGTGGCCATTATGATGGAACTATATTTATATATGATATATATTATTTTTATTTTATCTTTATGCTTCTGTATTTTTCCATTTATAGAAATACTTTACGGTTTCCATAGTGGTAAAATATGATAATCTCATTAGAAGAAGTGCGGACTACCGCCCACTCAAAGTGATATGACTCGTTAATTCATTATGTGGGACGTATAAAGGATTGAGTTATTAATATTGTATATTATTGTATACTGTAATTATAATATAACTATTTATAATAATGTTTTTAATTCCATTAAAATAATAAATAAAAATTGAAGAAGCGTTCTTGAGTACATACGGCTTACCGTCTCCATGAACGGTGCATTTCCATTCTTACCTCTAAATGTTATGTACTATTAAAAATGCATGTATATACTAGATATATATGATATATATTATATATAAATCATTAATATCATTCTGACGGTAATGGATATCTTACCACATGAACAACTTGTTATTATAAGGTGTTCTTTTTTTCACTCAATTACCAAATATCAATAAAACGACCGTTATTAACATAAATGATTACATAATGTATATAACATGGTAATAAGTAATGTAAAAGGAATAGTAAACTTTAAAATTTTTTCTAATCATGTAAAAATTAAAATTTGTTTGTTATTTATGAGATTAAAGAACGAACGGGTTATGTCAGATATAAGGTAAGGGATTTTCTTATCTCACTTTTTATTTCGTGAGATTTCCATCGTTCACCACTTATTCATTGAATGTGGGGTATTGTGTACTTCAATTTGATATATATTATCATTAATATAATTATAATCATGGTTTTCTGTGATTCATTTGGTGTTTATTAACTTTTGGTCATACGACTCTGTTGAATATAATGTGGTAAATGGTTTCACTCACTTTTTTATTCCAATGAGATTCATGCTATATTTGCCACTATTTCATTTTGTGTGGTGTATGTACTACCCATGATTGTACTCTTTATGTAATATAATTTCAATTATGAGTATTTACATCTTCATTGTATTATCCTTCATTCATGTGGGGTATGTTTTGTATGTTACCAAATCGGTAAGGGAACCATTCACCCTCCGCTTTTTAAAAAAGATCTTTCTATTATGTATTTTAATTTACATCTTATTATGTTGTGATATGTTCTTAAGTATCTTTAATGATGTAAATTTTATGTACAGGTGATGAGATACTCTTTTTATCTCATCAAATAATTTTTGGAATTTTAATGTGACACCATTAGGCTGTCGAATTTTTACAAGGGAACTTCTTAAACCAATATCAATTCTTTTGGTTCAACTTGTAGTTCATGAAAATGTCGTCATATGAATATATGTGAATGACCTATGATTGTTTTAAACATAATATCCACTTATATTGGGTGTATTTATATTTTTCAAACATAAATATGTGATTTATTTATCCTTAATTTAACGATACCATCATTATATGGTATTTCATCTCAATTAACATTTCCACTGAGACTTCATTGTTGTTATGCTATAATTCACACTTATATGGTGTATATACTATTCATTGACATATTATATCACAAATACATTTATTATCATGATATTATAAATTCTTGATTAAATGTTATTTATCATTTATTTTTATTCAATACTCTCTCTTTTTGTTATATTAATTCATTAACTAAAATATCATTTTAAATGTTTGAAAGATATATTTTTCTAAAGATTTATCATTAATGACCATGTTTTAAAAATGGGTTTTAGGATTTATTTATATGGAAATTAATGTTTTCAAATGATAATTCATTTAAAATCTTCAAAGTGGTATGGGTCACTTTGATTCAAAAATCTCTGTTTAAATGGTTTTGAGAAAAATTTGATAAAACATTGTTTATTTAAATATCTTGATTGGATATACTGGAATGTTGAAATTTTATCCTTCCTTTATACATGTGTTATGTGTTATTATTATGTTATTGTTATTGGGAATTGTTTATGTATACAGTGGGTTTTGTGATAAACCTAGGGGTGGTGAGTCCGAGATAGCTCTCCAATGCATTGGGTAACGTGACAGAGGTAATCGTGATTTTTCTCATAAGAGATTTAGAGAATATACTATGATGCGTATTCCAAGTCTAAAACCCTATGTATATGTGAGATATATAATCTATGTTTGATATGGATGACATATTTACCCTTTATGATTTATGATTTTTATGTGTTATTCATAAACCTTATGATATCGTAAGGAATGTTAGGATTGAAAAATATAGTTTGGTTGATTTTTATTTACAGATCGGATAATGTTTTCCTTCCTTATTTTATAACCCTGACTGATCTTTTTCTGCTCATCCATGTTTTTGAAATGTATTTCACAGGACTTAAAGATGAATATGGTCAAGGATGGGATCAAGCAAAAATCATGCTGTAAAAAATATGGAACTAGACATGTTTCTTTTTAAGAGTTATTATTTTATGAAAAAGGGATACTGAGTAGTAGTGTATACTTGTAATATTCAAGTTGTTATTTAATAGTTAAGGGATAATTACCTAAAACTCTAAACCTTAAAAGATCCTCAATGTGAATTATTCATTTAATTCAATATTATGTAATGTTATAAGGTCGGGTCCTTTTAGTTGGTATCATAGGTCGGTTTAGACAACTTTAGGGATTATGAGTTCTCATTAGACGCATGGTTATTCCCTATGTGTCTTATTTCAGTTAAATCCTTGTTTTAAAACTGTTTCAGATCAAGGAGAGTCACTTACAAATGGAAGGAGGAGGATCTCAAATGACATTCCTATCACTTCCTGATGACATGCTTGCAATAATTATTGTAGAGTCATGTTTGGAAGATTGTATAACTTTTTCTGGCATATAAATCACTTGTACATAGTTGTGTGAGATATCATACACCTCCACTATACCTCATCATCATTGTGGATCATGGGTTATATTTACCCAAATTCTATTTTCACAATATTCTCATATTTTCAAGAAAGGTTAATATTATCAAGGAATTTTCAAATATTTTACCTTATCATATGATTTTGAAGCATATAATGATTTTAAAAAAGGTGCTGATGAAGGAGACCCTTGCGCAACTTATTTATATTTGCTTTTAAAATATATTTTCTCAGACCATACCTATAGTATTTTAAAAGCACCATTAATTTAATGTTTCTACTCAAATTTGGTCCGACTATTGTATAGAAATATTGTTTTATCAGATGTTTATAAATTATATGTCATACATGATTATTTTCCATAACTTTTTTTCTATGAACACCCATATGACTCATGTTGTACAAGGTCTATTTAGACGGAGGAATAAAATGAATTTGAAGGATCCTTAAATCATTATTGTGATCCATGGACCTTCTACCTACGTGAAAAAGATGACGATGAAACCAAATGTACACCATGATCAAGGTATGATGTAATACATTTTATGGATAATTTGATTTCATCATATGGTGGTGAAATAATAAATCATGAATTAAGATGTTGATATCATAATGAATTGGAATGAAAATGATAGTTATAAGGAAACCATTGAGGTTACAACATGTCAGGGTTTTTATTTGAGTTTTCTAAAAGTACAACATGTAGGATGGGTGACAACCCGTTGCGTCCGTTAAGGCTTCGGGAATAGAACCCACAACCGAAGGGCGATAAGGGTGAATCGGCAACCACTAGCTTACTTGATGCCCCTGGTTAGTATGACTTATTATTTTAAAATGTTTTTATGGAACAAGAATAAGTTGAATTTTGAAACTTATGTTTTATCAAATGGATATACTTAGTATAGAAAAATGTTTTAGTTATTATGTGATAAAGGTTATTTTGGAAGACGTTCTCTATTTTGAGGAAAAACTATATGCATATAGAAGATAGAATACTATGGATTTAAATTGTGGAATAATGGTTGAAATTTTAGTTTGTATGAATTTATGTTTTTATTGTGGACATATGACGATGTGGATAATTTATGAAAATGGTTAACCTATCAAGGAGAACTTGTTATTTGGTTAATTACATTTCAATATCAGACTTTATGAGTAAATGTTGTTATTTGGAGATAAATGTTATCATGGAAGTCTATATAATCACATCCCTATGTGATTTGGGTTTCAATATTAGTTTGACTCACTTTTGACGAATATTAATGAAATTGGTTTTTTTAAATGGTCTTTGTAAAACTTTGGGATTTGTTTGACAAATTTTAGAGATTAAGAGTAGTTTTTCTTTTCGTAAAAGATTATCCTTTTTGGGTATTATCTGATATCACACTGATAATTTTGGTTTTAGTTGATGTCTAACGATAAGTGAAAGATATAGTGCTTCTTTTGTAGATTATGTGATTCTCAAGAGGATGATTCTTGTGCTTTTGATGTGACTACATCATTTTTAATACTCTTTGTTTGGAGAAAAGATATTTTTTTTGGTAGAAACATATTGAAGGATGAAACCCTACATGAAGGTAATTATATTTACTTATGTTCTTATATTATGTAGTAAATGAATTCCTCCAAATTATGAAAAGGAATGTAAAATAAAAACGTTTATACTTTATGTTTTCTACTGGGTAATCAATGACTGTTTAACACAACATATTTCTGTGATTTTCTGGTGGTTAACTTTCTCTTAATCATGCATTCTATCACTCTCCATCATAATGTGACCGTTTGTTCTCTCATCCATATCCATGTTTTCCTACATGGAATCTTAGTACGGGTTATCTCATGTGACCATTGTACATTTTTTTCTTTCTTTTAAAATGGTTGTTTTAATGACTATTTTCTGATGTTGGACTTTTAATGATGTTTCCAAGCCTAGTTTTAAAATTGCAAGGACATAATTCCCTAAAAGGGGGGAAGGATGTAACATCATTGGTAAAAAATGAATAAGACATAATTCATAATTATTATAATTTTTTAATTAAATATTATTTTTTCATTAAAGGGGTTTCTATGTTCGATAGCGTACCTGATACGCAACAACATGTTTTTTTGAATTCTTATGTTGCACACAAATAATATAATAATATTATTTTAACTGATAGTTATCTTCTATCCATTGTATTGGAAGGAATGAACAAAACTAACTACAAAATGATTATACATGTTTCTTAAATGTATTTACAGTTATCCAAAAAAAATTAGAGGCTTACAATATGAATGAATCTAATTTAAAGCATAATTTACATTAAAAGGGCGATTTACCACATTTTAATTGAAAAACAAATTAAATCTTATTTTGGTCACTTTAATACATTCAATTTGACCAAATAATGTCCTCATTTATAATAGGGACATCAAATTTTACTTTTTGTAAATTTTTAGATTTTTTCCGATAAAGTTTATTTTCTAATGAATAGTGAAAAATATTTTATTTTAATTCTAAACTATGTTTTAATCTAATTTATTTATATGTTTATATTATATTTTTATTTGGTTAATAATGTTTAATTAGAATATATTTCCAGAATTTAATCCAATATTGTTCATTTGAATTAATTTTACATTGAAATTGGACACAAACTAGTGTCAATCTTTTGATAGTTATTGTTTCTTAAAAACACGCTATTTATTTTAACAATAGGAATTAATTTTAAATTAATTAATTCCACTTCATTGTTTTTAATTTAGAAAAATAGACATCATTTTTTATTTCTGAATATCAAATAATGCTTAGGCTAAATTTTTGGTATTTTTCTGAAAACATCAATTTTTGATGAATAGTGAAATCACTTAGTAGTAGTTAAAAAACAGACTTTTCATTTAAATGAAATTTTACCGCTTCTTTAAATTGAATTTAGAAAATCTGGCATACATGGTTATTTTAATGATGTAAAATGTGGTTCAATAAGATGAAAATAATTTTTTCTGAATAGTAACTTTTGACTTTAATTTACCGCGGTTAAAGGTAAATTGGGTAATTCAAGGTAAAAAATATATATTAATAACTAAAATTACCTTAACACTTGTACTAACCTTATTGGATGAGTAATGGACTACCATAGACATATTTGGGTCTATTTTGGGACCCCATGGAGCCACTTATGAATGATAATGACACTTTATATTAACTAATTTAATGTAAATGCAAAAATGAAAAAAAAAATATCTTTTAGTAAATTAATTTGTATATGGTGTTATATAAATTATATATTAAATTATAAATATTAATTGTAAGGATAAAACAATTTCATACATAATGGTATTTTTTAATAATTTATAGACATCAATTAATTTAAATAATTAATGACACAATAATGATGTAATATTTACCTCATTAATAAAAGATTTAAATAATTAACATTATAAATATTAAAATAACATAAAAAACGTGTCCAATTATTATTGGATGATATTATTTCGACGATTGGTCATCTTATCATCTAATTTTATGATTTTTGGACCTTTAGAAAACAAATATCATCATATAATTAAATAATATTATCACACTTCCCTAAAGAGCCCCTCATCTCCCTTATAATAAGAGACCACTTCTAACCAATTCCTCACACATCTGAAGCCTTTTATCTCATCCAAACTCTTCAAAATTAAACTCCCTACATCCCTCTTATCCTCTTATAATCCTTAAGATAGGCAGAAGGTACTTCAAGAAGTACTTTGGTTTGAAGCCAAAGGGAGTAACCCAAATGAAAGGTAACCGTTTCCCTTAAATTATTTTCTTTTATATTACTTCTCCAACCCATAAAATATTTTTTTTCATTCTTTTGTAACAACACCATTATCGTCAATATACTAGAATTTTTTTATGATATGGTTTCGAATTATAGTTACACACACCTCCATCTAATGGGTGAAAAACATAATGTTTCTGTGGATGACGAACTAACGCCTCACGAAACGATGATTGTTCAATTACCTTTTACCACCTCTCATGGTGGCCATTATGTTGGAACTATATATATTTAATATATATATTATGTTTATCTTTTCTTTATTATTCCGTATATTTCCATTAATAGAAATAATTTATGGTTTCTATAGTGGGTAAATACGATAATCTCATTAGAGGATGTGTGGACTACCGCCCCCTCAAAGTGAAATGACTTGTTAATGCCTTATATGGGACGTATAAAGGATAGAGTTAATAATATTGTATATTATATTATACTGGAATTATAATATAACTATGTATGATTATGTTTTTAATACTATTAAAATAATAAATAGAAATGGAAGTAGTGTTCATGCTCACGTACAACTTACCATCTCCATGAAAAGTGCATTTAATTTCTTACCTCTAAATGTTATTTACTATTATAAATACATGTATATACTGGATATAAATGATATATATTATAGATAAAACATTAATATCTTTATGAAGATAATGGATATCTTACCACATGAAAATCTTGTTATTATAAGGCGTTGATTTTTTTACTCAAGTACCAAATATCGACAAAACGACAATTATTAACTTAAATGATTAAATAATGTTTCTAACATGGTAATAAGTAATATAAAAGGAATAATAAACTTTAAAAAGTTACATATGAATGTATAAATTTACATTAGTTTATTATTCAGGAGATTAAAGAACGAACATGTCAAGTCAGACACGACGTATTGGATTTTCTTATCTAACATTTGATTTATTGATACTTCCATTATTCGCCACTTATTCATTACATGTGGTGTATTTTGTACTGAAATATGATATATATTATAATTAATATCATCATATTAATGGTATTCTATGATTTATTTGGTGGTTATTAAATTTTTTTCATACGACTTAGTTGATTACAACGTAGTAAAGGGTTTCATCTCATTTTTTATTCCCATGAGATTCATGCTATATTTTCCACTATTTCCATTTGTGTGGTGTATGTACTTCCCATGATTGTAAACTTTTTGTAATATATTTTTATTAATGAGTATTTAAATATTCATTGTATGATCCTTCTTTCATGTCTATTATGTTTTGTATGTTACCAAATCGATAAGGGAACCATTAACCGTCCTCTTTTTAAAAGACTTATTTTCGGTTATTTCCTTTAATTTACATCTTATTATGTTAGGATATATTATTATATATAATTATTGATGTAAATTTAAAGTCAAAATGATGAGAAACCCTTTTTATCTTATCAACTCAATTTCTGAATTTTAAAGTGACGATGTTATGTTGTCGAATTTTTACAAGGTAACTTCTTAACCCAATATCAATTATTTTTGTTCAACTTGTATTTCTTGAATATGTCATCATATGAATATGTGTGAATGAACTATGACAATTTGACACTAATATCCAGTTATATTGTGTATATTTATATTTGTCACACATTATTATGTGATTTATTTATCCATAATTTAAGGATACCATCTTTATAAGGGATTTCATCTCAATTTACATTCCCACTGAGGCATAATTGTTGTTAAGCACCAATTCACTCTTATATGGTCTATATACTGTCCTTTCAAATATAATATCATGAATACCGTTATTCTCATGATATTATAATGTTTTTCTTAAATGTTATTCTTCAATTGTTAGTATTCAAGTGTCTCTCATTCTATTAATAAATCGTTAAATAAAATAACATTTTAAATGTTTTAAAGATTTATTCTTATATATACTTCTCATTAATGTCCATGATTTCAAAATGGGTTTTAGGATTTATTTATATGGACATTAATTTTTTCAAATGATAATTCATTTAAAATAATTTTTTAGTGGTATTGGACACTTTGATTGAATTTTTTTTATTAAATGGTTTTAAAAAAGAATTGATAAAACTTTTTTTATTTCAAAATCATGAATGGATATAATAGAATGTGGAAATGTTATCTTACCTTTATAATTGTGTTATTTGTTATGATTATGTTATGGTTATTGGTCATTGATTATATATACGGGTGGTTCCGAGATAATCCTAGGATGGGTGAGCCTGAGATAGCTCTCCAATGCATTGGGTAACATGATGGAGGTAAATGTGATGTTTCTCCTAAGAGATTTAGGGAATATGCAGTGATGGGTATTCCATGTGTAACTCCCTATGTACCTATGATAGATACAATGTATGTTTGATATGGATGCCATAAATAACCTTCATGATTTATTATATGTGTGTGTTATTCATAAATCTTATGATTTCCAATGGTATGTTATGATTGAAAAATACAGTTTCATTGGTCTGTATTTATTGATGGGATAATGTTTTCCATCCTTATTTTATAACCCTTACTATGATTTTTATGCTCATCTCATGTTTTTGAAATGTTTTCCACATGACTTAAAGATTAATATGGTCAAGGAACAGATCAAGTAAAATTCATGTTTTCTAAAATATGGAACTAGACATGTTTCTTTTTAAGAGTTTTCATTTTATGAAAAAAGGATACATAGTATTAGTGTCTACATGTAATATTCAAGTTGTTATGAAATAGTTATGGATTAATTCTCCAAAAATATAAACCTGAAAATATTCTCATTTTAATTATTCATTTAATTCAATATTACGTAATGTTATAAGCTCGTGTCCTTATATATCATATATACAAAATATTTAACATGTTATCTTTTTTATTTTTTACATCAATATTATCATTATTATGCCCATCCAATTAATGAAGTGATGAATAAAAAACTACACCACAACATTCAGTCGGTAAGCCATACGTACACAATTATTGCAACTTTGTCATTCATAGGATATATAGAATATTTTATATGGTTGTACAATATTTATAATAAATCAAAGAATGTAGAAGGTAACAGATTTATTATTTTGGTATGGAAACAACAATGAAAGAGGAAGTGGGAGAAGAAAATAACTATGAAATATGTGATGAAATTATTACCTATTCTTCATGTTCTTCATTTTGATTTAACCTAAAGTGCTCCATAGAATGGATTTTGGATCAAACTAATGCCTCAAGGATGCTGTGAGGGTAGTTGGGAGGGTATATGTGTCGTTTTTGGTAGAGCCAAATGGATTTGGTGGTGTGAAATTAAGAGAAGGGAAGGAACCCTTTTATAAGAGATGTGAGGGTCACTTTAAGAAAAGTAAGAAATATTATATTAGTATAAAATAAATTTCTGTTTCTAATTGCTCTAAATGGATTTATTTATAGGCTAAGATGGGGATGGGTCAAAATATTCCCGACCAATAGTTCTTAGACAATTGTTGGTCACCATATTAACGATGTATTTTACATTTAACTCTTGGTTCAATAGTTTAACACTTTCCATGTCTTCTTGTATTATTTTAATAAATGGTTAATAAACATACAATAAAAAGCCAAGATAACCCCAAGTGGTTCATTATTGGCATATATTACCTTATCATTGTCTTTTGGAAGATCCTTTTATTTTTATGTATATTATATCATTTAATAATACTATTTTTTGTTAAAAAACACTTTTATGTCAATTTTGAAACTACTTATTATTTTGTTTTTGCAAAATCCATAAAAACATTATCACTCAAAAAAACTTATACATTAAAACATAAAATTTTATATTAACCTATAATAATACTTTAATTCCTCAAAATATTCTATTTACATTAATTTGAATATTTATAATATCAGTTATTTCAATCTATCATTAATAAGATAATTATTGCATCATCACTGTTTCATAAATAAATGTAATAATATAATTTCTAATAATTAAAAATAAAATACCACTATTTAGGAAATATTATTATAATTATAATGAATATTTATAGTCAAATTTATCTTATGTATATCCTTATATTAAAAAGAATTATTTATGGAAATTTGAAATTAACACTTTTAACTCTTCTTTAATCAAATATTAATAAACATCCTAAAACAATATATGTGGATTAAAAATGATCAGATTTTATTTTTAAGGTTTATTTAGGTCAAAATATATTTATCCTATTGAATTAGTACTTATTTTAGGATAATTATAATAGCATTTTTACCTTTAATTATCCTATTTAATTTTATCCATTGTAAATAAAAGTGAAAAGTAATTGTACACCAAAAATTATTTACATATTATTGAAGAACATTTTACTTACTAATGTCAGCTGTATATCTTATTTTTTTTTAAATTCAATTCATAGAAGTGGTAAAATTATGTTTTAGGAAAATTTATAAATATTCCTAGAAGGTGGGTATGAGACGTCAAAAAGTTTAATAAACATCTTTCTACCTAATCATATTATAAAATAATGCCAATGAATTACTTCAGATTAATATAGGTATTATTTATCTATTTTTTAAAAAATTAATAAAAATAAAAAAATTATTTAAAAAAATGTCATTTTTATACAAAAACATAGTGTTTTTAAATATTCATAAAAAAATTAATGTTTTTAGAAAAATACCAAAAAATATCCCTAATATAATATTGATATTATGAATTAAAAAAGATAGTATAATTTACCACATTCAAAACATAAAATTTTAATTAATTAATTTACTATTAATTCGCATTGTCAAAACCAAAAAGCGGGTTATGAAAAAGTAAAAACTATCTAAAGATTCACAGGTGTTTATGTCCGATTTAAATATGAAATTATCTATAATGACACACATTATACTAAATATTAATAATATAATCTAATTATACTTAAAAACCACTCAAATTCATAATTTAATACTATAAATTATTTTGATTAAAGAAGATGTTTTCAATTAAAAATGACTCTTTTTAACTATTAATCAATATATTGAAGATATTAGAGACGTACCAAAAATTTATCCAAAGTAAATTTTTATGTTGAAATTCTAAATAAGAATTTAATTTCACTAAATTTAAAATATAAAAGTGTCAAATATTTTATTTAAAAGGGTTCTCCATTAAATGGAGGAAAAAGATAATTTTTTTAGAAATACATTATTTATCTAAAAATTGAATTTGTCCTTATATTTTGACTAAGAATAAAAATAGTTGAATGTAAAAATTATATTGGATATATATATATATATATATATATATATTTATAAATTTAAAAATTCGGTTAATACTATTCATAATCTCCTTTTGAACGGCTAGTTTGGTAAGATGTGGTGCCCTTGAACTCGGTGTTGCATGTAGCAAAAACTATTGAATTACTTTAAATAGATAACATATGAAAAAATATTTGGTTGTTACAGGAGATTTATAGGATAATACTATCGGAAGACATCAACAAACTCTCACATAATAATCATATATTCGAAGTTGGGTTTCTATGCATCTATATAAGATAAATACAATATTTTATTGGGAATGGAGACCCATGATATAATTGAAATTTCAATTCGATGTTTATAATTATCATCCCACTATTTTAAATTTATATTATGGATCAAAAAATAAATTCTTATTATTTTAATCAATCAATTTATAAGCAATTGATTTAGAAATCCAAAATAAGCAAAAAAATCCCATTAAGCTCTATAAATATTAGGATAATAATATTTTTATAGCAAAAATTCATAAGAAATATAACATAAAATACCCGTATTTGGATTAGAAAATAAATTTTCCTTAACAAACATCATCCACATAAATTATTGACATAAAATATACCCCTCCTTAGTCTAATGGTTAACTATGTAAATAGAACATCAAATCAGATACATATTAGACGGATGTTAATCGTTTAACAATAGAGTATGAGAACGGAGTGAAAGAGTACATCATATTTGAAAAGGATCGCGCAAAGGAACCTTCTCAAATTCTTTTTCCGTGTTTACATTGTTGTTACTCTAGACTACTTACTCCAGAGGAGAGGGAAGAAAATTTGATATGTCACGGAATAGATAGGAGTTATAAATGTTGGAATAAACACGGATAAAACACGAATGTAGCTACTGGCTAGGATAAAACTGCGTTTTATGGATCGTCAGATATGAATACAAATATGGATAATGAAGAAGACAATATGGAGGATGTGATTATAGATGTCAATGATGATGAAGATCATATTTAGGAAATGACAAATACAATTCAAGATGAACTCTGTGATTTCCCATAATTGATTGAGAAGTTAAGGAGTTGTGAAAAGACGCCATTGTATGATGCTTGCACTAAGTATACAACATTGTCAGCTGTACTAATGTTGTATAAATTGGAAGTAGGCAATGGATGGAGTGATGTAAATTTTATGGAACTAATTTCTCTATGGAATGATATTATCCCGAAATATAATGAGTTCCCATGCTGGATATATGAAGCTTGACGAATGCTACGCTCGATGGGAATGATTTCTGAAAGAATACATGTCTGCCCGAAAGACTGTATATTGTTTCTCAAAGAGAACAAATCAATTAATGAATTCCCAAAGTGTGGTTCTTCTCGATATAATAATGATAAATACAATCCTACTAATGTTGAATGGTACTTTGCAATCATTCCACGGTTTATGCGACTATATGTATGTGATGAAACAATAAGACAATTGTCATGGAATGCAGATAAAAGAAATAAAGATGATTTATTACATCATCTGGGCGACTCTCCTCAATGGAAAAAAATTGATAACGAGTATCCTGAATTTGGAAAAGAGTCGAGAACCCTTCGTCTTGCATTATCTACACATGGAGTGAATCCTTTTGGTTTTCAAACCAGCACTCATAGTACATGGCCTGTTATGTTGGTAAATTATAACTTTCCACCCTGGTTATGCATGAAGCAGAAATTCATCATGTTATCTATTCTTATATTAGGACCAAAACAACCAGGTAACGATATTATTGTTTATCTGGCTCCATTTATTTAGTATTTGATGTTATTGTGGGTCTCTGGTGTAATGTTGTATGATGATTATAAAAGTGAATACTTCAGGTTGAGAGCGATGTTGTATGGGAAAATAAACGATTTTCCTACTTATGCAAATTTTTTAGGCTATAGAATTAAAATAACTCAAGGGTGTCCCGTGTGTGAAAATGATACAGAATCAATTAGGTTGAAACATTCATCAAAATCGGTGTTTCTAAGACATCGTAGATTTCTACCTCATCGGCATAAGTACAGATCTTGGACGACAACATTCAATGGAAGTTCAGAAAAATGTGCAACACCGTCACCACTAACAGGTGATCAGCTGTTTGAGAAAGTAAAAGATGTGAACACTATTTTTGGTAAACCATTTTCGAAAAACCTTACGAAAAATGGTTGGAAAAAGGATGAGTTTATTTTGAATTACCATACTGGAATTGTTTGTACGTCAGACATTTTGTTGATGTGATGCATGTGGAAAAAATGTATGTGAAAATGTTATCAGAACGATGCTAAATTCCCCTGGTAAAATAAAATATGGAATTAAGGAAAGTTTGGACAAGGTTGACATGGAAATACAAGAATATTTGGCTCCAGTGAAGGGTGATAATTGAATGTTTCTTCCTCCAGCTGCTTATACACTTTCTAGGGTGGAGAGATATCAGTTTTGAAAATTCTTCAATTATGTAATGGTTCTAGAGAGGTACTCATCAAATATCATGAACATTGTGCCAATGAATGATTTTATGTTAAAAGTTTCGAAATCACATGATTACCATGTTTTGATGAAAGATCTAATTCCTATAGCTTTACATTGCATTTTTCCCAAGAATGTTCGTCATACGTTAGCCAAACGTTGTATCTTTTTCAATGATTTATATAGAAGAGTTTTTGACCTGTGTAAATTTCCAGTTATGGAAAAAGAAATTGTCATCATATTATGTGTATTAGAAATGTTCTTCCCGTAAACATTATTTGATATGATGGTTCATTTGATGATTCACTTGGTGAGAGAGATTTGACTTTGTGGTCCTGTGCACTATAGATGGATGTATCATGTTGAAAGGTATATGATGATTTTGAAAGGGAATGTCAAAAATCAAAGTTTTCCAGAGGGTTGTATTGTGGAGCGATATATTGTTGAGGAAGCAATTGAATTTTTTACTGAATACCTATCTGATGTGAAAATCATTGGTCTCCCGAAATCTCATCACAGTGGATGCATTGAGGGTGAGGGAATTTCTGGAAGAGAAGTTTTGACAATCAGTATTACAGATCGGGAGAAGGCTCATATTTATGTTTTTCATAACAGTTGTGAGGTTTCTCTATATATTGAAACTCACAAAAAAATTCATAGGTAGCTGAATCCATCGAGGTCTGAAAAGTGGTTATCAGATACACATAATCACCAGTTCATAGGATGGTTTCAGGACCATATTTTTAAGCAGTTGGATGAAAATCCGACTTCAATTTCAGAACGTCTTCGATGGCTAGCCGCTAGACCAAGTTTGTATGTATTATATTACAGTGGTTATGTAATTAATTGATATACATTCTATACAGATGAACATAATGAAGATAGTACCATGAAAAAAATGGAGTTACACTAGTGGCCGAAGCGATTCATGTTTCTGGTAGTAAAGAAAGAAATCCAATTTATGCAAATATGTCATACTTTGGCATTACCAAACTAATATGGGAGTTGGATTATACGACATTCAATTTTCTGATTTTTCAATGCAAATGGATTGATAATAAAAGTGGTGTTAAAATAGATGAATGGGAATTTATGAAAGTTGATTTTAGTAAAGAAGGGTACAGAGACGAATAGTTTATATTGGCATCACAAGCGGTACATGTTTTTATTGTTCCAGATCCCACAAACCAAAATTGGTCGATTATTCTGTTATCATCCAAAACTACTGAAGGTTCTGATGAAAATTCAGTTTAGGATGATCCTTTTAGTGGTACATCGCAATCATTTCGGAGCGGTCCCAATGCAGATAATGTTTTTTATGTAAGAGGGTCCACAATGAAGGGATTTGGATAGTCGATAGAGGTGTCAAATCTCTTCAACTTTTGAAAAAAAGAAAGAGAGTTCAGTAAACAGGTTATATTTTGCTTGTAATATAGATCTTATTATCTCATGTTATTATCTTACCAATACTAAATTTATGTAATCTGGATTAACTGTTCAACTACTTTTGAAAATAATGACTTCAACATATTTTGATGCTCCTAACCTTAAGGCTGAACAAGTCTGTCAAGCAGTGGCTGTTGCGGCTGCTGCTGCTCCTGCAGCTCATGCAGCTGTTGCTGTTTCTCCTGCTGCTGCTCCTGCAGCTCATGTTACAGTTGCTGTTTCTCCTGATGTGGCTCTGTTTTCTCCAACTACTCCTCCTCCTGCGGCTCCTGTTGCTACGTCTCCTCCTGCTGCTCTTCCTACTGCTCTTGCTACTACGGCTCCTGCTGCTCATAGTGTTGAGGTCCAACAACCCTCAACACATGTCGTTGATACCATTCTAGATGAACATATAGATGATGTTGATGTCGATGAAATGTTTAGGAATGAAGGACCCACGTTGCAGAAATCACAGGTGCGTCGTAGTTTGACGGTGTTAGCCAAAATTCTTAAGGCGAAGAGAAAAGGCATCAAATATGAAGTCGGGTAGAATGCACGAGGCCAACATGTGAATCCCAAAAAGGCTATGTTTAACAGCTACATTGGATTTTTCACTCAACAACGTGTACCGATTGACATAGATTCATGGCACCATGTTGTGTCCTGGAGGAAGGCTATGATCTAGGAAGAATGTATGGTAACATTATGAATTTATTTCATTAATTTACTAGATAATAATATAATGAAACAATGTCTTAGTCTTCTCAATCTCTTGCAGACTACATTTATAGTAGACGATTCACATAAGGATTATGTACTAAGGCTTGCAGGAAATATTCATCGAGGTTTTCTCACTATTTTAACAAGATTTCACCTCAAAGATTCTAAAGGTAAAATAAACCCGTACCCACCCATTGTTTACGCTCACCTGATATCCCAAGAAGCATGGGATGTATTTATTGGCCGTCGTGGGGATGAGAAGTTTCAGGTACATTGTGATTGATCATACATTGTTTGAGGATACCTTTATTCATTACATTGATTGTCAATATTTCATTTATGAAACAGAATCATTGTACTGAAAATAAGGAACGTGCTTCAAAACAAACATACCCCTATCGTAAAGAAAGGATGGGGTACACTTCATTAGAAAAGAAAATGGTACGTAATTTAAATTTACAATAATATTGTTAGGTGACAATAAACAACATAATAATAATTTTTCTATGTTTATATGTTGATTTATGATTCTAAAACCAAATGCACTTACATCCCACGTCATGTGCTATGGAAGGATGCACGTATGAACAATGAAGGGAAGTTGGTAGATGAGAACACATAGAATGTGTGGGAAATACGTGTATGTATGACACGATGATAAAATAATTTGTTTAAAATTTCTATTACATAAAAATAATTAGATATATTTCTATATCCGATTTTCATAGGAATCCGCTACTCCTGTAGCTGATAAAGACCTATTATCGGCAACTTTGAAGAAGCCAGAAAAATACAGTCGTGTCAGAGGTGCAGGGTTTGGGGTGACACCCCGAGTATATTTTGAGAAGAAGAAAAAATGGATGATACATATGAAAAATTGGAACAAATGAGCAAAGAAATTGCAACCCTTGAGGAAAAATTTCAATGATAGGGAGAGTTACTAGAATCTTTTATGGGTGGGAAGCAAAGGGAATCCACATCTAAAGAACAACCTCCGCATGAACGTCCCGCCCCACCCACACCAGCTTTGATGCAAACCATTTGCCTAAAAGAACTGTCTTAGCCATGGAAATTAATATTCTAATAATTGGTCCCATGAAATATGAATCAGACAAACGCTGATAATGATTCTGTACTAATCTTCTACAGGGTGATAATGATTGTGATTTATATCTTTCAACACCCACCTATCACCTTGTAGCGAGGGCTACAATGTTCAATATTCCAGATGCCACACTGCATAATAGACCACTTCCAAAAGATCATCTGATAGTGACGATTACTGTAGCTCATTAACCAAAGTTAGAGCTACCTTTTCCACTTGATGGTGATGATATTCATATGGTCGAAAAGGCTATTGGGACATTCAATGCATGGCCATCACAACTTGTAAGAGTACATGTGGAAAAAGAGGTATTTATTTCCTGTTCTTTTCAAGCTAGACCCTTAACAATTAATGAAAAAAGGTTCTGAACAAAGGATTGTTGTTATAGATGGAGAAAGGGAAGGGGGTGACAAACGTCGGCTCCAAACCATCTAAAGGATTGAAGAACCGATCCCAAGGAGCTACTGAAAGAACAATAACACCACCTGCTCTCTATCCACATTTACTAACATTGAAAACTCATGTGGATACAAAGCTAAAAGATGGTAATAATTATATAGTGGTTTTCAAAGAGAATATATACGGAGAGGAAAGTCAAGATTTCATTGCTGCTAAAATTGTAAATGAAATCCTTAAAACGGTTGGCTAGGCGTCACAATTGTAAATGTATATATGAGGTATGTTTCCATGAATTGGTTTTCCAAAAGCTGATCTAATGTGAAAATTATGACTAAATGCATTTTATATTGTTGACAGACACATTTATGAAAAACAGTTGAAAGAATTTTTCAATGAGCCAAGATTTGGAATTGTTAGTCGTCATATCACATCAACATACATAACAAAAATAGATCCATCAAAAAAGGATGAAATAGTGAATGACTAGATGAAAATAATGTATATTTTAGATAATTAGTGTCACAAGTATAAGAATAGGAAAACATTGAAAATAAATCCATGTTTTCCCACCCTTTAATTTTTTGAAAATGTACAAGTATGTCCACCATTTAGATTTGTGAAACATTACACGTACATTTAGGAACAATTATCTGATGAGATATAAAACAATAATCACTATTTTTGTGGGGGAAATGAAACCCCACCAATAATTATCCATATATAGTAGTTTTAATAAACATTATATCATTCATCTTATTATAAATTAACATTTGGAATAAAAATGTGTTTCATAAATTTTTTGAATGGTATCACAAAAAAAACATGATAAATTGATAGAAAATACATGATCACCCCAAAAGGGAATATATTGTGTGATTTATGAACCATTAATTTCATAGAGAAGAATACTTTTTATAATAAATATAATTCAAAAATCATAATTTCTATTAAGATAATTACATTAAATTTTATTAGTGTAATTTTTTATTCATATTCCAAAAAAACAATTCCAAAAAATAAGGATGAAAAATCATAAAATAATTCTTCCCTGAAAATTCTAATAAATATAACTATAGATGTGTTATATCATATTTCAAAATTTTATGTAGAATGGAAGAATATATGATCAGCTAACGAAATTTTCCTTGAAATAATTGAAATTTTTTTAATTGAATGCGATTTGAATTATTCTCAATAAAATATCTTATAAAAAATTTAATGATTCACAATGAAATACTGATATGGATTGCAACATGATATCAATTTAATTAAGGTTGACATAAAACATAGAGTTTTCATTGATTAGATATGATCATACCTAAAAAGGTTTTAGGATAAGATACGTGTTTATAACCCAAGGGAAGGATCTAAGTTGGAAAACACCTTACTATTAATCATGTGTAGTCAAATGGGATCAAACCTCTAATATAAAAAAAATAATGACAACAATAATATATTTAAGAACATAATTCAGTGATATAACTTTTTATAAGGTAGAATTATAAATATTCAACACATTTTCATTGGTTAGTTATCCTAAATTTTAGAAATAAGATGTCAAAAAATAATGATCGTTTGGAACTAGTTTTCTAAAGGTGGTCTTAATTATCATTATTCTCCAAAATTTCACAATTATAATATTCTAATAGGTAATGGAATATATATTTTTAGAATAATTTATAAATTTTTTATTTCATTTCTTAAAATTTTTTGTAATATATTATGATAATGAAATTGAAGACAACATCATTTTTGTGTGTCTAACAAAAAAAAGTTGACACTATAATAAAATCATTAGATGTTGATATAATGACACCACAAAAAAAATCCAATCTAAAATACATAACTATAAATATTTTTACTAGAATAGAAAATTTCCTTAATCATCTATGATATATACATTACGACATCAGTCATATAGGTGGTAAAAATGACATAAATAGGAGTGTGTTATAATAATTGAATGAGTGAGAGAATGTTAATATGTAATTCAAATAAATATTTTATTTAATTTTAATTATTTTATAATTATCATATATTATAATTAAAATATTTATTTCAACTTTTTAATATGTCTGGTGATGAAAAATGAAATTTGATGTTCGTGGAGGTAGTAGTTCGTATGTGTGCATGATTAATGATAACATTCAATAATGAATAAAATAATATTTTTAAAAAAATAATCTTTTAAGAATATTATTTTTGACATAGAAACAATTTAGTAAATAAATATATCATTTATATAATATTTTATAGGTTTTTATGGGACAAAACTACATCGTATCAAGGGTGTGGATGTCCCTATGTATTCATGATCGTTCTTATTTTGTTATCATAGTTGATTAAAAAGATTGAATATATTTATCTAATTAATATAAAGAAATATAATTATATTAATGATACCAATTTAATTATTTTAACAGTGTTATAAAATATTCTATGAATGATAAGAATAAAATGAAAGGCTAAGGTAAAATAATACTAACATTGGAAGCTTCAGTTTCTTTTTGAAAAATTCTTCTATGTGAGGACATTAAGAAACATTTAGGTCACTAGACACTTATGAAAATGGTAGAAGATTTTAGGAGGTTAAAAATATCTGATATTCAAGAAGGATATCAAAGGTAATGTGTAACATTAAAGGTTGTAGTTGGTATCTTTTTATAAGTGTAAAAAATGGGATTTTTGGAAGAAAAAATCATATTTTAATAATTCAGCAACACTATTCATGTTATAGGGGATCATAAGTTTTTAAATTGGGGGTTTAAGAAAATATATTTTTAAAATTACTCTCATAAATTTATTTTTATAATTTTTAAGAGTAATGAAGCTATTTTTTTCTTTTATCATATTACCCATGTAAAATTTTTCCTTACAAAAAAATTTTTAAACATAGTAATTAACATTAAAAATCAAAAAATAAAATTGTTTCATTTTAAATAAATTGATCATTATGATTTAGAATTTTAATATCATTTGATCTCATAAAATTTATATGGGTTCTAAATTTTAAAATTTAAATAAACAGACTTCATCTAGACAAAAATATGTTTTTGATAAAAAAAATTATTACATTTTAATTTATAATTAAACAAAAATTATATTGAAAAAAAAATTCATAGAAATTTTTTTTTATAAGAAATAAATATTTTGTTGATTCATAAGTAATATATAACCAAATTACTTCCTTTATACACATAATTATCATAGTCGATTGAAATGAAATGTATTTATAAATGTATACTTTTAAATAAGTGTTAAAACTATTTGACATTGGATTATAATATTAAAGGGTATTTAATAATACATAATTTTATTCCTTAAATTGATATATTATTATATAAATAAATTTTTTAATATTCTCGTATAACCATACATAATGATAAAATGATAAGAATAATAATTTTCACTAAAACTATATTTTTTTACTGAAATTAAATCTTTTAAAAAAATTCAAATATTTAAAATAAGTAATATATTATTTGATAAACAAAAAATGAATTTTATTTTATTAAATTTAATTTATAAATATGTAAATTATGATTTTAAATTTATATACATCACACAATGTAAATAGATTCTATAAATGATAACATTTGTCAATATTCACTCATATTAATTGTTTACCTTATAAATATTTTATGGTTTACAATATTAGTCATTATTACTGATATATTAATTATATTTTCGTTATATTTATTATATTCCAGTCATTAGGTTTAATGTATAAGGCCTGTTATTGAACAAAATTGGTTTTTACATTTCTTATAATTTTGAATTGTAATAGAAAACGGGAGATCAATATTCATTTTCTATATTTGAGGGGAATCAGCATTCCTCATCCACAAACCTATGGAGATTATTATTTTATTATATAAATTAGATGTTATATCTGATGGAGTTACCTCCATGGAGTTTGAAAATATATGGTGTTTAAATTTGATGTTAAATTTAGAATGATCTAATGTGGGAGTAAGAATAAAATGAAAATTATGGATTTGACGACACTTTGAATATTTATTGTCAAATGAGAGTCATGATGATGGATGAACATTTTATTTTTAATGAAAAAGTTATCTATGATTATTTATCTATAGATATATGCATGGAAGAATTTATAGTATTATTTTAAAAAAATATACAGGGGGATGTTGCAACTAATATGTTGTGTGGTATTTTTTGACAATCATTGTAGGATTTGTTTAATATGTGATATTAGATGGAATTGATGGAGTATGTGTTGTCATTGAATACTTAGAGAAGTGATAATTATTTTTATGTCTTAAAAGGATAATTAAAATGAAATATTTATATCTATATATATAATGATAATGGATTTATAGATTATATACCTTGATTTGATTAATGGTGATGCTGGAAAAGAAGGATGAGTTGTTTTTTGGAAGTTGCAGATGGATGTGGATCTACGATTATATGCTTCTCACTGTGACTTATTATGATGTTTGAAAAATGAGTAATTTAATTTCATAAGGATCATTGATACTTCATAGGGGTGAATTAGATCATCATTTGATACATTCCTATCATTTAGCAATAGAACGTGCCACACCATGAAAATAATTGACATAACGTGACTAAAATTCAATGATTTAATCGACACACATCATATGTTTCATAAATATCACAAATTAGATAATTTTTTAATGAATGATGTTTTTTTAAAATGTTTCAAACATGTAATATATCATACATTTCCCTATTTTGGAAATTTTTTTGGGATGATTTGATTATTTAGGTCATTCCACATAGAGGGGGATTTGAAATTTAGTGATTTTTGAGTAACATATTACACATCATGACAAAAATGTAATGAAAAATATGGATATATGAATTTAAATTGTTCTACTTAGATAAAAAATTTAAATTAATGTTGAACAACACCATATCAATAGAATCATATTTCCACACTAAGATGTAGTATAGAACATCATGGTGAGAATTGAAAATTGAAATTATTAGTAGAATCATTCCATGATATTAATAGAGTTAATTACTATGGTATCAATTCACAAATTTTTGATCTTTTAGATCACTGATCATGATGTTGTGAATAACTTTTTCCGGCCACGAAAGAGTATGATTTGAGGTATATCATTGTGTGAAATGATTAGCCACACCATAAATAATAAATATCTTCATTTATTATAATATTTTATTGTAATTTAAATGAAGACAAATGACTTTGGATTTTAGGGAATTAATGTAGATTTATTGGAATTTCATTGCCATACTAAATTCTACTGGAAATTTCGACGGACCATAGTGGAGTGTTGAAGTTTTAAACCCTCATTTTATGGGACGGTTTTAGAAAATTATATAATAAATGATTTTAGAAAATATAAATAAAGATATATGATTACTTTAACTACATTATTTATAATTATTGGAGGAGATACATTGAAAATAAAAATATCTGAATGAGAGAAGAAGAAGGTGATGAAATATCATTTCAATACATCCGTGTAGAATAAGAACAATGAAAAATAAGTTAATTATAGTATGAAAATATCATAATATATAATGAGTTATAGTTTTATTATACTGTTTGAAAAAAAGTAAATCTTCATTTCAAGGTGTTAATGTCATTAGACAATAGATAAAGATTGTTTATTGGAGTGAATAAAATAATAACATTCATTTAAGATCAATGATACAAACAATGTTTCATACCTAGTGGATAAAGCCCAATGAATCATCAAACCATTTAATAATATGTCAAGTAAATAAAAATTCTATGAATTTTTTTAAATTATTCCATGGTTAAATAAAAATATGGAGGTCACTGAGATTGTATGTGAACATTTTAAAAACATTTAATCTATATAATGTGATTATAATTGATTTGGGTATAATATCACACAATATGTTTGTATTAATTGAATTGGTCCTTAGTCATAAATGATGTAAAATACATGTGTTGGGTGTGATTTTACATTCTACTTCAATTAATATATTTTTATGAGATTAGTGAGAGTAATAATGGGGGATTGAAATTGATTCTATTAAAAAATAAAAAAGATCTACATGGAAAAAAACCAACAAAATTTAAAAAGATTAATTTAAATAACAACTTGATTAAACCCCCTCACAATGTTTTTTTTACCCAAATAAGGATTAAGGGAAATAGGCCATGCATACATATGGAAAAATATTAATTTATAAAATAGGTTTCATAAATAATATTTTATATTTCCTTTGTGGGAATGCATAGACCCTCAAAATGAGGAATATGTTGAACCACAAAATATAAAATAAAATGGTAATTTATTTATAGGTGGATTATGATTTATGTAATAAACGTTTTTTTGATGGGATATTAATATTAAAAATTCATTAACACAATTCGTATAAAATTTTTAATTTAGGGGGATCCTATAGTTATTTTAATAGTTATTATAGAAATTCATAATTTCATCTCTAAATAATAATTTCTTGACGCTACACGGGGAAATTTAGTGCAATGAATATTAATTCTTCAAAATCAATGATATGTTATAACCCATTATAAGAATATGATGACAAACATTGACTCTTAGTATGCATATTTATTTTCATTTATTGAATCATCCATATAGTATACCCATTGTGTTATAATAATTCCTTGGTTATGGAAATATGTTGGTGTTGGGAATACAATTGGAACCAATCATGATAGATAATGTGGATAATTATTAATTGACTCGGTAGAAACATTAATATATATATTGATTGTTTTTATGGAGATGAATGTAGTTTTTTCAACACCCAAGGGATTACTTGTAATGACCCTGACTCTAGTATCTAAGGGTTGATGTATTCATTTATTACTCTGACCTAGATTCAAGGCATCACATCTGTAGTACCGAATAGTTTAGTATTCATAGTAAACTAGTTATATATTTTTAATTAGAATTAAATTTTAACCATAAATTGAAAAATATATATTCCTTGATAACACCATTATCCATCATAGCATAACCCTGCATAACAACCATAATAAAATTCATGTAATCTGGAGAAAATAAAACATCATAAATGGGTTAGATCAAATTCTAACTAAGTGTTACCTACTATGGAATATTTCACAATTCAATAAATGATAGTCATCATGGAAGAGTGAATGACTAATAAAAATTCTAATTAATAAATAACTTGATCATAATATGTCATGAATAAAATATGATCATATAAATCCATATAAATAATCATATATGTTAGAAACATGAAAATAAATAACAAATATAATATATTAATCACATCGAATAAAAATAATGCTTCAATTAATAATTACATACATATAAAATATCAATATATTTCATATAGATAGTTACTATCTGGATCAATACTTTTTCTAGATTATGTATGTTATTAAAAACCCTTATAACATTGGTCAAGAATGTTGACAAGACACTACTATCAAGATCTCTCTATTAGATAGTTTAAACAAGATGGGAAACAAACTCAAACTGTATTTCACGTACATAATCCAAACCACGATAATAATCATTCATTGAGGGGATTGAAATAAATGGTCCCAAACTCATGTCTTTCATGTCCAAATAATTCATCGATTATCAAATAATTGATTGAGAATTTTTAAAAATAATATTATGTCCAATTCAAATTTGTGAAAGTTGAATCTAAATCACCCGGAGGGAATATAATTTTAAAAAATCCTAAATAAATTAATTATTAATAAATTAAATATATTATATGTCAAATGGGATGTATATAATCCCCATAAATGAATGTGAGTATATAACATAAAAATATTCCTTAATGAAAGGATATTAAGACAAATTACATTACTAATATTATATTGCTAATCCAATGAATCAATTATTATTATTCATTATAAATACATATAAAATGTGGACATATAAAATTAGTTACAAAAATAAATTTCATCCATAATCATAGAGTGAAAAAATAAACTAACAGTATGTGTAACACAATGAATGGAAGTTGAGTTGAAATCTCTTAAACATTTGTAATCAGTCTAACAATATGCAACATAATATTATCAATTATAAAAAAATACATATAATAAAATGAATATAATGAGGCTAATGGTATTTTATATCAATGGTATCTACATACACTACACAAAATGATTATTTTATGAATACATCATATATATCACAAAAGTAAACAAGTGAGATGAGAAACCCTTACCTCATATTTCCGTCAGTTTGACATAAATTATCCTCATATATAATGGATTAATTAATTGTATATATTAATTAAATTAATTAATTAACATTTATAAAAACTTATATGCTCATTTTTCAACATCTTAAAATTCATTCATTAATAATATTTCATTACATTCATTGTTTCAGGTGTGTTTATTTCATGTTTTTCTAGATAATTCATTTGTGTAGAATTATGGATCGTCTTATAAATTGGGAATAAAAAGACAAAATTGTAAATAAATGGTTTTAATAAACTAAAAAATCTATAAATGGTTCAATATATCATTTGTTTTCTAATATAAGGATGATTCATTTCATAAAATGTTAATGGTAATGGATTAAATTATTTTTATTGTCTTTTCAATCATCATGAAGTAGTTTTGTAATATTTAACACTATGAATACATATTAGTTGAAAAATAAGAAATAGGTTATTATATAACCATTAAAATATCATTTAACAAAAATTCATGTTTTATTTTAATCCATTAATATTGTAATGGAGAAATAACAAAAAATCATTCATCGAGGTTATTAAATTGCATAGCTTGGATAGTAGTTTCGATTTAATGAATAAGAGGAGGGGATAAATGGGATGCATATAAAATATTCAATGAGAAACATAAAATTTATTTATATAAATAAATATAGATTTATCATTCCTTAATCAGTGATTGAGATGATGAGATAACAGAATGAAGAAATAAAATAATGCAGGTTTTTTGAGAAAATTGCCTCTCGAATATCACTTAATTGGAGGGACCCTTAATGTTTGTAGAATTTTTATTTTAGGGAGAGGAGTATCAATATTAAATATTTAGAGTTATAATTAGAGGGTTTGACATATATTTTATGTGATTCATGGATCTTTAGTCGAAATTTGCGGGAGATGGGTGGTATTTATACTCGAGGAGAGGTGAGTTTGAGTGATTAAAATAATTATTATTTTATATGTAAACTATCAACATTAAGGTGGATTTAGTTTTAATGAATTATTATTACAAGTAATTTAATATAGTATGGTTAGTATCTATATATACCTCAAAAAACAGTTTTTATTTCTTTTTTTGGTAATTTAATCCATTCCATAGTTAAATTTAACCCATTTTATATTTTTTCGTGTACCGTGGTAAATAATTATTTTTCCATGGTACATTATTGTCGAAACAATTACCCTAAAACCTAATTTTGATCTCAAGAAACCTAATATAGAATATGTTTTAAATAAATAAATTTACTTATTTTCCAAAATTAAATTAAAAATTAATCTCTTAAACACTATGAGAATGTGGGGGTATTAAGTGAATGCTGAAAAGTATAAAATGTTTCAATAACCAATTTCAATATAAAATTCATTAAAATTAAATTCATTGGAGTTATTTATTTATAATATAATAAATTATACATTGAAACCAATTTTAAATATTATTCTAGGGTATAGATATATTATATGAAAAATTACATTTCAATTAAAATTCGGTATTTTTTAGAATTCTTTAGAAAATGTAACTTATTTGATTAATACCCAAAAATCACCCCAAAAAAAATTTTCTATCAAAATTTTAATATTGATGTATACTATTTCAAATAATAATTATAAAATTTTCAAAACATAGACTTAAAACAGGTTCTCCATTAAGTGTAGGCAACATAGCCTCTGACAAAAATATGACTTTTTATACATAAAATTGTGTTTATTTCATATATTAAACCTATCGAAAATAATATATTAAATTTAAAAAAATTTATAAAATATTTTACATATAAATTTCATTATTATCATTCACTGATAGTGATTAATTCTATATATTATTATAAAATTCCAATTTGGGAATAAAAATATTTTTAATATAAAAAAACATCATTTATATTCAATAGGTTTTTGGTTTTTCATTTATACATAAATGGTAATAAATGATTTTATTTTTTAAAATGTTTAAAATATTTTTCATAATGATGTTAATTTCACTCATTCCGACCATTCTAATGGATATGTAATAACTATAATAATTAAATAATAATTACTATACATTTGTTTAAGATCAGTGCTCTGTGTAACATTTTTTCGAATAGATTAAATTAAAAAGAGACATGCCATAAATTCTTGGGGTGTTATATTCTCTCCTCCTTTAATAAATTATGTCCTCACCATTTTGAATGGAACCTTGACTATCAATTTTTGATACTTGAAAATAAAATTTTATAGAACACACATCGTAAATATGCGTAACAAAACATTCCCTTAATTAGAGTGAATTTTGAAATATGATGTTTAGAAAAAACAATTAGGCTTTTGACTAGGATAAAAATAGTGGGAAATGAAAACATGGACATTCAAAGGAAATAAAACATTCATGTTCTGATAATGAGTGATAGAAAACATGGTTATTAGAAAGCCTATAATAAAAAAATCATAAATTTGTAAAGGTTTAATAAGGCCATTGATATATTAGTAAGAAAACAAAAAGAATAGAATTTTCATTAAATATTTCTTTCATATAGTTAAGGGAGTATTTATCTGTCAATATAAGAACATTAGAAAATATATATACTTTTTTTATTCTATTTCATACGTATAATATTATCTTTTGGATTTTCCTTGATCTATTTTCACTCAATATCTTACACTAGGAAAAGGATATTCAATTTTATTTTTTCATACATGAATCACTTTAATGAAGCCTAAGATCCACAAGAAATTTATTCATCCTTTAAATATTTGATAAAAAATAGATATCACATGTTATGAACCAAAAATAATATCTATAGTTTATTATTATCTATTCCATATGTAGTTATTCATAATACTCATAGCAAATATTTCAATCAAAATTCTAAGACAAAAAATTTGAAAGCATGGTCACTAAATTTCCAAAATAAACATAACTATGGATTCCAAAATAAAGATAATGTAATAAATAATGTTACATTCCAATATGTGAATAAATTTTTAATGTATTCTATACATGAATTTTAATTACATGTATTACCAAAAAACATTATTTAAGAAATTAATTCTTCCCCATTACTTATGTAAAATATACATTGTTGAATAAATTCCTTAAATCTAAAAGTTTTGATAACTGTATCACCGTTAGAATAAAAAGAATTAAAAAAATCATCAAACACCTCCAAGCTATATCATCTCTTTATACAAAAATTATTATCTCAACATGGACAATATATTAAAGTGTATATTTCCTTAAATTATGTATTTTCCAAATAGTTCAACTATCTGTTGAATCTCTTTTCATATTACCACTAAATTCATTTGTTCAAATACTTTATGAAATACTATTAAGGAACAATCCTAATATATTTAATAATCATATAATTATTACATCATATACCATATTTATTAGATCAATAAATAAAACCATAATAATCATTACATTTTGGCCATATTTGTATCATTATATTCACCTTGATCCCTTAGTATATTTTGTGCTATATTCCCTTAATGATTGTGAAATTTACTTGAACAGTTCCCGATTTTACTATAGTTGAAAATTTTAATATCAATAATTTCTTTATTTATTTTCATTATTTTTATTCGTGACCCTTATATCCACACCAATTTAAAAATCCAAACCCTTTAAAGCCTTTTCCAGGGTTAACCATTCTATAGTTATCGCATGTGGGAAGACTCTTCTTTTCCTTTTTCCCTTTATCTGTGATTTTATCTATTTCATTATTCTTCTCTTGCCTTATATTAAAACAATATGACTTGGTGAATTATTTCTATGTAATGAGATCACATAAACTATTTAATAGTATAAAGAATATGTTTGAGAAGCTAATTCCCATTACAGTCATGGTTGGAAACATTCATAAAAATTGTTAATATTTTATTCTATGTCTCATATGTAATACTTATAATACTTTTCATACATTATAAAGGAGGAATTATACTCTGAAATGATTTAATCCTCCAATTTATTTAAACTAAGGATCATTCTCTTCATCTTAGTTTGTTTTCCATTAGGGAAAGGTTTTTATAAGAAAGACACTTCAAAAAATTTTATTCAATGAATTTTATTTCCTAATCTTCTCTCATATTATGGAACAACATATATAACTGATTAACATCTCCATTGAGAAAATAAATTTAATTTGTATAATTTTCCATTTCATTGAATTCAAATGATAGAAATACCTTTTCAAGGGACATTATACATTCCTCAGCTACCATGGGATTAAAAATCCCACTAAAATATAATGGATTTTACTCCATGAAATGATACAACATTTATATAGCATAGTTATTTATCAAGGACTGATTATGATCTCCTATTATGGTCATACCTTTCTCAAATTCCATGAAAACTATATTGGATTCCAAAGTAGGGAAATCTCTAAATTAGTCATTAGAATTACTACCATTCTACCTTCAATGTTCAATATCAAATAAATGAAATATACTAGTTTATCTCAAAAAAATTCTGAACATTGCATAATTATAAATAAAGAGTAAAATAAATTAATGTATTTATATATACGAAATTTCATAATCAAAATCAATGTTTATTTGAGAGGTTCTTCTTTATTTATCCTCAAAGTATAACATATGGTTATGATCCCTAAACTGCACATTCCTAAATCTTGTTCCCATGATTTTTTCTATTCTTCCGTGGACACTAATTATAACAACATTGTCCCCAAAATCCTAGACTAGGTTTTTTACTCTATTATATTGTAATAGATACAAGTAATCACATAAAAACAAATTATATTACAGCCTTGGTAAACAATGTATATATTTGAAATTCAAATTACATTCTAATCGTATAATATGAAAATTTATTTTATTTCATAACAAAATTGCATCCCTTAGTTTATTCCTATGTATCAATCAAAATAAATTTCATTGAAACTTATAGAAATAATGAATAAGAAATTGGTGAGCTCAAATGATCAATAAGGGTTAAATACCACATATGCAGTCATAAATCAATAAAATATAATCATCATGAAAATTATAATGGTTGATACATATAAAAATTAATCAATAATTTTATCATAAAGTTTAGTGAATAAAATATGATCAAATAATGTAAAATAAATAGTTGAATGTTCATGAATCATGACCATGGGTAACCTAACTAATCCATTAACCAATTTGAATAAAAAAATGATGGTTCTCATAATGTTGTATTAATGAACTATAAATATATATCTTCATGTTATTTACAGCCATCATCAACGATTTTTTGTTGAATCCTCTGGGTAAAAACCAATATGGTTTGTGTCAATAACTCTCATAAGACACTACTATTGATATTAATTCTAATTAGAGTTTAAAACATCTTGAAAAAAACTGAACTTCTTTATCTCTAATTGATTAATTCCCATGAGTCTACTAATTCATCAATTGGAATTCATTTACTCATCCCCAAACTTTTTCTTTTTGGCCCAAATCATTACTCCTATATTGAATAATTGATTTAAAAATGAGTCATTAAATCAAAGTGTCACATACCCCTTTGAAACATTTGAGTCATAATCAAAATTAAGGAATATAAATTATAAAAATGTTAAATAACATGAGAATAAATAAATTCATGATATTCTATTTCAAAGGTCTATATATATACTCCTTAAAAGAAGGTTGTTATATAAGAACATAACACACCTTAATAGATGGAGATTGAGATAAATTCCCTTACAAGTATTATATCAATAATAAAATGAATCGATTATAATTATTAAATATAAATACATATTAAAATCAGTAAATGAAAATATAGTAATCCAAATTTATTTAATCCATAATCGTAGTATTAAAAAATCAATGAATTAGATGTTTAAACCAATGAAATGAAATTGAGTTAAAAAATATCTTCACCCATTGTAATCATTCGAATCGTATGCCCTATAAAAGTAGTAAGTTTAAAAATAAAAATTTAATACCATGAATAAAATTTGTTTATTGATATGATAAATTAATGCGAGGTTCAAACACCACACACAAGTATTATATGGTGAAAGGGAATATATCTCATAGAAGTAAAATGTGATATGAGAAACCATTAACTCATGCACTCTTTTAGTTCCTCATAGATTATCCACTTTTATAAGGGGTTAAATAATTTTATTAACTAATTAAGTAACTATAAAAATATTTTCAATACATGATATGATCATTTTATAAAATCATGTAGTTTATTAATTAATTATATATCATTATTTTTATTGTTTCAGGTGTGTTGATTTTATGGTTTCATGATTGGATAATTTATTTATAATTTTGGAATATCATGTAAAATTTTAATAAAAAACCCAAAGTGGAAGGAAGTGGTATTAATGAAGTAACATGATTATAATTATTCCAATATATTATATTGTTTTCTTACACGTGGATGATTCAATTGATAAAATTTTAATCATAAATGAAATGTTTATGTTGGCGTTGTTTCTAAACATCACAAGAAAGTGTTGATTTATTTAATATTATGTATATATTATTTATAGATCATTAAATATGTTATAATACAAATATTAAAATCATATTTGACCATTATAAAAAATTTATTATTGGTGATGAATGTTGTAAAGGAAAAATAAAAAAACATCAGTCACAAAGGTGATTAACTGGGACAACATGGATTATAGTTTTGTTTCATTGAATAAGAGAAAGTAATAAATTGGGTGTATATATTATATTCCGTTAGAAACATAAAAATTTAGTATTTAAATGATTTTTTTATCATGTTGTAATGGATGAAGTATATCATGATATTTTTAAGAAGAAAATAAATAAATAGAGTAGTTTTATGAAAATGACCTCTTAAATATAACCTCCATGGAGGACCCCTTGAGGTCCCTGGATTGGGACTTCTGTGAGACCAAAATCACTTGGGCATGGGGAGATTGAGGTTTATGGGTTTATTTAGATATTTTACAGCCTTCATGGAATGTGAGATGAAATGGGGGTGGTGAGGGTGATATTTATATCAGAGGAGAGTTGGTTTATTGTTATTAAAAAGGACTATTTTATATCTCAATCCAACCATAGTATGGTGGCATTATATTACAAGACTTTTGAAGAAAAATAATATTATATAGGCCAGTTAGGGTTGATTAATTCCTCAAGGAACTATAGAAGATTGTATTTTTAGTTATTTTAATCCTTTATATTTTTAACAACAACCCATTTCATTTTTACCTATGTTTTGGTAAATTATATTTTTATCTGTGGTAAAAATTAAATTTCTAAGATTGAAATTGAACCAAAAACCTAATTTTCACATATGGATTCCATGTCTGTGATTAATTATATCAAATTAACTTCAAATAATTCAAAATATTATACTCAATATTAACCATGTAATCACAACGACAAAATATTTTTTATTGTAAAAAATTAAAATGAATGAAATAATTTTATGTGAAATTTAATTAAGGATTTTATTACACATACCAGAATTTTTTTTATTAATTTAAAATTTAACTCATAATTACCTAATCCCATTTAAAATTTTATTAATGTTTATAAATTAATTAAATGAAAATCATTTTTTTATTAAAATTCATAATTTTTAAGCATTTATTATAAAATGTAACTTCTTATAAAAATACCAATATACCATTCTATGAATATTTTTGTAGAAACATTTAAAAAATTATGTTTATTATTTAAAATTTAGTTTATAAAAGTTTAAAAGTCAATATTTAAAACAAGTGCTCTATTAAAAGGCTGCAAAATCCCCTTTTATAAAATTGTATCTCTTTGTGTATAAAAATGGATTTATTTAATATATAAATCCTACCAAAAATATTGGATAAATTAAAAATATTTTAATTGATATTTCATATAAAAAATTATTTATTATTATTCAAAAATAAGAATTTAATTCAATTTAATATGATAAAATGTAATTGTGGGCATATAAAAACATTATTAATAAACGATATCGTTTACATTAAATTAGTTCCTATTTTCATATATAATTAATTTTTAACCAATAAATTCATTTTATAAATATGATTCAAATATATTTTCAGTATTTTTTTAATCACATTCATTCCCACCATTCCAACTATTATGTCGTAACAATAATAATTGTATAATAATATTTTATCATTTTTAAGATCGGTGTTCTACATATCATAAGCCATTAAAACGATTAAATTTGATAGAGAAATAATGTTAAATCCTATGGTGTCACATTACCTATAAAGAAGGTGAAAAATCACTCAATCTAATTAAATTTATTGAAAAATTTTGTGAATATCAAACCCTATAACCTTTCATGTAAAATAATAAATAAGATATAAAGTTGTGTCTTTGAGTTATTGGACTAGGGATTTGTTAAGCACGACAGAAGGCCAAATTCATGTTCATTAGTATTTTTAAATAAGAGTGATGGAGAATGGATTATTTGCAACAATTATTTTAAATTTAACATGTTAGTAGTTCTATATATTTATATCCCTTTTGTGATTTTGAAACACATGGAAGAGTTTTATAGAGTATAATAAATCATGGATATTGATATTAAATATGGTGTTCGCTAAGGATAGAAGAGGAATATATTTTAAAAAACATTTACACCCCAAGTGGAATATTATGAATATATTGTTATTCCACTTATATTAATTAATTATCTATTGGTCCAATGGGTATTTCTTTAGATAAAACCATCAGTTGTGGAACCTTTGAAACATATGAAATTTTCACAATGTTCAATAATAAAAATAATTAGAAAATTCTAGATGATGACAGATTATCCTCTCTAAAATAAACATTTTCTATACTAATATTATAAAAAATTAAAAAGAGATCAGTGAAAACAGAAAATAATAATGGAAACAAAAGGAAAATTACAACAAATGATATTAAGTGGGTCCGTCTTGTACCCTTATCCCAGGGGATCTTTTAAATTTTACTTATTAAAAAATTGATGATTTTAGTTCATGAATAGTTATAATCCCAAGTGATCAACTCTAAAAATATATAATTGTTCCTAATTCGTGCAATCGACTATCATCAACATCCAATTTCATTGAAATGATGTTAAAGTGGTCCATGATTTTCATACAAAAATATAACATCATTCTAGATGAATATTCCATATAATGAATTATGGTACACATTAAGATCCATGAAGGTTTATAATATATTTGGTGAATCGATATATTCACATATTATTTAGTAACATTTTTCATCATATCCCTCAATGTTCTTACAAATATTCACACTTCAAGACATACCATGCATAAAATCTATTTTCTTAACCTAGTGAAAATAAATATAAGAAATTGTGAGCCCAAATACATAATCAGGGTAAATATAAGATATATCAATTGATGATAGTTTAAAATATTAGGTTAATAATAAGTGTATGATATCATGTCCATAACATTAAAATTCCATACCAATCTATCAACGATCATAAAAATGAGTTATGGAATAATTAATTTTTTTCAATATTAACGAATAAATACGTTAATAATTATTTATATATCACTCAGGAACCATTAGGTCATGAAATAAATGTGTTATACAATAATAGGTATATAATCCATTTCATATATTAAGGATTAAACCACAAGCCATCAAATCATAGTTCATCGGGTATAATCACTAATTTCCCATAGTGTATCAATCACATCAACTTGTTTCCAATAATTAATTAAGAAAATTACCATATTTCAAATAGCATATCAATCACATAATAAATTTTCCCCGATATTAATTCATGAGGTATAAAAATATACCCAATTCATTAGAGGGAAATATAATTTTTATCCCACCATTACATAATGAAAGAAATACATATTTTTCACAAAATATAATAAATCATTCATCGTATGATCTCATTATAACCCTTGAAAACAAAAGTAGTTTGATATGAAATTTTTATAGACCATGTTATATTTAATGCCAATCAATCAATATTTGGATAATGTGGAAATTCTTGGATAATTATGATGGATTCCTAAAATAATATTATATGGTATTTAAGGACATTTATCCATGTAAACTATGATGAATTTTTTTGTTGATATTATTTTTCAATGTCATGTGAATATGACAGAAAATTTCCAATATCAAGTGAATGATAATGAATATGATAATATTAATGATTTAAATAAGAGTAATGGCTATGATGAAGAATAAATGAAATGTATAATGAATATACATTTTATATTTACCATGGGTTGAATTTAAATTATATATATATATATATATATTTATATGTTAGGGTGGCATTAAAAAATAAAACCACCAACTTACTAGCCAAGGCCAAGGCATGAGAAAGGGCACATGTGGGACCTATTCATCCATACCAAATATAGCCATAATAAGCTATGTTGCATGTGTAAATTTTTTTGGGTGGGATGACTATAATATCACTAATAGATCACCTATTTATTAGGTTCAAAAGAGAGATCAACATAAGGCAAAAATGGGATAGATATGCCAATCATACTGAATCTCGTGTTGTCATGTGTGATGTGTGTATGTATGTAGATAACTCATCACTAGATCAGATAAAAATAATGAGAAGTTGAGTAATAAATTGTTTCAAATAAGGATAGATAATACAATTTGGGACACACAAATTTCTTTCCACTATTCCTACATCATTTAAAGATATAAATGAAAGAGAATCATCATATATGGGTGACTATTATTTCATGATCTCTACAATCGATCCTCGTCAACCTCTATAACATGGGGGTTTTGAGGAGAGTAGTCTATCCTCTAATATATTGACACAATCATCTTCCCATCCAATAGAAGGTCACACAATTATTAAAATAATATCCATGATGATATTTTTCGATCCATGTGTGCTAAATAAACCTTCCACACATGAAATTCGTGCAAATCCATTGATGAATAGTAATACCTTGGGCATGATAGTACCATGATGAAGAATATATAAACGGATGAAGGAAATGTTGACATTTTTTAATACTTATGACCGAAATGATAAATAAATTCATTTATAGTAGAAATCATTGAATGATGTAGAATAATTAGAGTACCCAATTATCTTAGGTGAAGGTAATAAGGTAGAATCATGAGGATGTGTGATATTTTTTTTAGCCACATGTCAAAACATGAATAAAAAATTGGATAATTATAGTCATTTTTCATTTTAAACATCATGTATTTCATTAGATATAAAGTAGATCCATTTGTGTTTTTAAATTTGCATGAAATAATATGTTTTATGCTATAATGTGAATTTATGCATGAAGATAAGGTGGTCCATATGTGTAAAAAATAGGAACACCTAAATACCTCGAGTGACTAATGTTGGAAGCTATACAATAGTAGGTGTTCACTATACTTCGTGAGACATAGTACAAGAACCCCTGATGAATTTTTGATGTAGTATATGAAATAAAGTATAGTCTTGGGTATTCATATTTTCATAGGATGCCTCTTTGTATGGTTCACTACATGAAAAAAATAAATTATCAATATAAATCATGGTTATATATAATGATAATCATTATTTATTTTTATCGTGATGAGATAGAGATACCATATCCCTTCATGTATTTGAATGCATTTCATAGTGTTTGAAATACCAAATAGTTCCATTCAATTGTTTCAAATAAGAATCTAAAAAATTACCCCTTATCATTTGTGTATTTAATGTGATTAATATTAATCCCTACATCTTTTGAGATTTATCATTTAATGAAAGAATATAAATAAATATATTCATTCCTAAACACATTTAAATGAGTATTTAAATAGTTAATTCAAATAAAACTACTTATTGATATCCCCCTGCACCACATTGTCATGTATAAATACATGTATGTAGTTGATGAGAAACATATAGTATCGAAATTTACTTTGAGGTCCTAATGAATTCATGTATTGGAGTGAGAATAATTTTGAATCTATGAATCATTTAAGGAACAATCAACTTTTTCTCCTATGAATTCAATGATCGTGGATAATAAAAATTTCACCAAATCAGTGATATGTATAGAGACCAGTATTTTTAATATTCTTATGGGAGTACTTTAGAAATTTTTATCCTATAATATCATGTAGGAAGATAAAAAATAATCGTACGGAGGATCATAGATTTGAGATAGGATAAATAATTTTGTTGGTTTTGAGAGTATGTGAAGACTATTAGTTCAATCTTGGAGAAAAAGGAGTCTCTAGGATGGAGCCATAGTCATAATTATTTTAATTGGATCCCAAAAAAATTAAAGTCTCCTTGTTAGATATTGAGTATAAATACTTTTAGATGATGATAATATATATTTTATTTAATATTTTGATAGTAAATAATATTTTTCAGGGTGTCTAACAATCATGGAAATTTGTATGTGTTTCATTTATAAAACATGTAATTACATTATGGTTCCCTCAATTATTTTACTACCGATCTTATGGTATGATTCTGAGATAGTTTTTAGTTGATTTTGAACCATGAAAATAATGAGATGTTCAATTTTAATGAAAAAATAATAAAAAGAAAAAATTGACACACCACTCACCATTCAATGGTCAATAAAGAATGTTTCTCTACATGTGGTATAAATTTGAGGTTACCTATAATAATCCTTGATTTTATAATTATGTATTTAGATAAATATTTTAATGAGTTTAATAACATTATTTAATGAATGTACAAAATTAGTAATGTGACGAATGATGGAAATGAAAAAAAATTGGATTTATCCTTGTCATCCCAATTAATATTTCAAATCAATGTAATTTTCTTTAATGAAAATAAGAAGAATATGAATCCATATGTGATGTTTTTTCCTATAATAGAGTAAAAATATGACCCAATATTATTTGTTTTCTAACAATATTTTGACTAATTATATAAAATTTCAGACTCCTTATTGGACCTGATAGGGAAATGAGATTTTGTTGATGATGGTGTAACAACATCAAGTTATTATTCTAAGGAATTATCATGAAATTAAAAATAATATCAATAGAGATTAATACATGATGTTTATTTTCAATAGTGAATGATTTGAATTTTTAAAATAGAGGTGTGAATAAGTGGATTTGAATCTCAAATAAATAAAAATTTGTTCCAAGATATAGATCCAAGGATATATAATATAAAAAATTTCCCACTATATTATAATGATCATTGGAATAGAAAAAATAAAAGAAGGATAAAATCATATCTTAAAAAACAGAAATTATATAATGTAGAAAATCAAGTATCTATCTTTTATCAAATGTGAATGTAATGGTTGTTATGTTAAAAGATAAATATTTTTAAAATAATTTACCTTGAGGATAATTTTAACACCTATAGAAAGAAAATCAATTTCCCACCAATAATTGCCTCAATATTTGTAGCAACAAAGAAAAGTACAAATCTGAAATATGGGAGTAATATAATTTCAATTGAAAAAACTGGAATTGTTGTCCCAAAAAATATCAATTCAGCAAATTTAATTTATACTGGATGACTTGGGAACTTCATGAGTATATGTTTAGAAGAAAACAATCCAAAAAATTAAAATAACTCCATCAATGCAAACATCTAAAAAAATACGTGACCAAATGAATTATGACCTTTTGGGTAAATGATTTATTTAATATATCCATGATCATATAGTTTAAATTAAACTCATTGGAATTCATTGTTTTGAAAGAAAACCATAAGGATTCACTCCACTAATATGAATTATAATGAACAATATTATCCTATAAATATCCCATTAAGTTGTATAGTATATTAAATATTTTGAAGAATAAAAAGTTATTTCAATAAATGTAATTTCGAAGCCCAAAATTAGTTCACTCACAAAAACACTATAGAATTAAATGTAGATAACATAGGAAGGAAAAAAAGAGGGTTTACGAAGTATTAAATATATATAAAATGGTATTCCATAAATATATGAAATTCATGGGAACAAAATATATGAATAATTCCTGAAACATGTCAACAATAAAAAAACATTCAATGACTATAATAGAATGAATAATAATGAATTGATAGGTGAAGAATATCACCTTTATTGGTTCTTATAATGTAATAATGGCTTCATGTTTATTCCTTATTATTTTATGTGTTATGAGCTATCATGTAGTGAATTAAAGGTGAAGTTTCTTTCACCATGGTGTTACTTAATTTCAATGATAATAAATAGGGTTCATCCCTTAAGGGGGATCATTTTTGAGACATATGTTATTCCAATCACCTTCCTATCCATTTTTATATAATTGTGTTCACCATGTGGTAGTTATTTATTGAATGGAAATTGGAGAAAGGGGGAATTATTTTTTTCACATTAAATATTTCATTGTTTTTGTAGATGTGTGTGGAGTATTTTTCATATAAATGACAAATTATATTATTTCAAAACCCTTTATGTGAAGTTGGAATTTTCATGGATTATTTCACATTCATGGTCATTTATATGTATCTATACAATCATTGTTATATCTCTCTTGTATTTTACTCTAGCTTAGCCCAGAAATCCATACAGTTGACTAAATTAATCACGTTTACTACTAAAACCATTTAATATCAATATCATCATATATTTGATCAAAAATGATTCATACTAGTGAGAAGGTCTTATTTATCATAAATGGGTGATATGAGAATACAAAAAAAATCCTTTTAGTTAAATGATATATTAGTGGGAATAGTATTACAGAACATATATACTAGATTTTTCTATTTTGATATTGACAAAAAAATATAGTGATTAATATTATTGATCTGATGTATCATTTGTTGTGAATCATTAAATATATGGATAAAATGGTGATTCATAGAGAATTTTTAAGGATTCAGTACGGGGAATTGGATTACATATTTGGATATTCTATATATTAACATGGATTTTGTTTGATAATCATAACTATCAATGCCATGTGAATGGTACTGCACATTTCTTATATCTTGTGAAAGGACAAGAAAATGAACATTTACATGAATTAGAGAAGTGTGATGTTATTGAAGTTGATTTTATGGAATGAAATTTATTTAATTTTTACATTAGGTATGGAATGATGCTCAATTAATTAAATTTATATTTATAATAATTATTTTAGACATAAAAAAGTGGCTAACCCACTAACCATCCATGGGAAAGGCCTGATCGATAGAACATGTGTTACCAGGTCTACCATTCCCCTGGGAGATACCTCATGTCATCCCATAGGTGGTAGTATTATTATTTTTCAAAATTATAATGCAACCCATAGAATTCCCATGTATATCGTCTATATGAGAGAGTGTGAGGAGGCACATATGTGTAAGAGAGGACTGTTGTGCCAAGGTCATGTGGTCTTGTGTAAATCATGTTCAGGTGATGATCCTTCATAACTAGATCAAATAGGTAGTGAGTGTAGTGGTGTAATAAATTGTGTCCCTCAAACATGTAGAAACCAATGTGGGTTTCTCATGGTTTGGAGATTATTACTCCATCATTTGATGATATGATCAGAAAAAGATTTCCTGAATATGGATGATATCGGATGTTCAATTGCTACCGGTGATCTCTTTCATCCTACCAAACTCAGAGGTTTTTAAGAGAGTTGTTCCATTACTTATTCTTGATGATATCTTTTTCAAATATAAGGCCACACAAACATTAAAATAAAATCCATTATGATCTCTTGATTTTCCGAAATTCCCTAAAAACATGCCACACTGGACATTCATGAACATTATTATATTATCTATTTTACCTTGAGCATAATAATCACATAATAAGGAATATAAAACTATATGAATTAAATTTTGATATTTTGACATATGTATATGAAAATGATTTTTACATGTAGTTACATATGCAAGAATCAATAGATGAAGAAGAATCATAGTACTCAATTCTATCTAGTGAATGTGATGAGTCCTCGTCATGTTGATTCATGATATTATTTTTCGTAATGTTAAAACATGAATAATAAAATAGAGATCAAACTTATTCAATTAATTGTAACAATGTGTGTTTGATTCATAGAGAATGTGTACCACATGTTTTTTTTGAATCCCCATGAAATAATGAGTTTCTTATTGTGACATTAATTCATGAATATACATAGGGCGAGTTGTGGGTGTGGAAAAAATAAGAATACCGCAATCCTATGGGTGTTTAAATATTGATGCTACACTACTACCAGGGTAAAATATTCCACATTCAACATTATAATCAAACCCCTTGTAAATTTTTATATAGTTCATGGAATACATAATCCCATCGGTCATTTATATTTACAATGGAACTCTATATGTATTGTGCACTACTAGAAGAAAATAAATAACAAACATCATTCATGGGTATTTATAATGAAAATCATTATTTACTTATTTTGAAAAAAATGAAGATTCCCAAACCCCACAGGTATATGAGTGTACTAAATGGGGAAAGAAATACCAACCGGTTTCATTTGGGTATTTCAAATATACCTAGAATAATAATACCAATGGTTGTTGTGGTATTCAAAATGGTTAATATTAATACGTGTATTATTTTATTATTAACATTTTTGATGGAATAAAAATAAATATTTTAATTTATAAACACATTTGAATGATGTTTGAAATAGGGAATTTAAGTCTTGTAATATATTGAGATTCCCATGCGCCATGTTGTTTTGTATAATTATATGCATTATGGTGATGAAAAAATATAGCATTTAATTATTCATTGAAGTCCCTAATCATTATTGTATTGAGAAAATAGAGGTTGAATATGGGGTTATTTTGATGAAAAAATAAAAAATTGTTCCAAAACATTCAAATAGTTAGGAGATTTCATATTGCAATAAATATGGAAGAAATATTGAGACCAACATTTTGGATTTCTTATTGGAGAAAACATGTATGTTAGATCCTATAATATTATGTAGAAAGATAAAAACCCGTCTTATAGTGAATCAATCATTTTAGAAATGTGAAGTCTTCTAGATATTTCCTAGAGATGGTGATGTCTTCTGGTTAGATATAGGAGAAAATAGAGTCTGGCCATCAGAGCAAGAGAATGATGTACTTTAGTTATTTCCTAATGAAAAAAATGTCTCTTAGTAGACACTAGAGAAAGAGTATTTCTATTGGAATTGAATCAAATTATATTAATCATTTTGATACAAAATAATCCATATTGGGGTTTTTAACTAATATGTGAAGGAGTATGTTTTTCATTGAAAAACCATGTAAATATTATGTACATCCCTCTCTTGTTTTACTAATGTATACGAGATTAGATTGAGAGATAAAATGTGTTCATTGAAAAAAGTAATAATTTTTTGAGGATGGATTTTAAATGAAGTCAATTCATCAAATGAAACCATAGATTTATCCCTCACCTCTCAGTGGTCAATCAGACCATGGGATCAACACATTTCAAAATATCATCATATAATAATCCATAGAAAATAAATTTGAATCATAAATATCTCATCATCATAATCAACAACTATCTAGACCATTAATATTTATGGAATCATTTGATTATATCCTTAGTGAAATATACTTACCATCAAAGGATTATTTCATATATGAGAATTCCATTAATTGAATGACCATAATATTTTCGATGGAAAATAATTTCCTAAATTTTAATTCAATTATTTAAATTATATTTTTATTCCAACTATTATAGAAAGATTTTTCATTTAATTTTACATTAAAAAATTGTAAATTATGCTTCAGATCATTGAGAAGTTATAATGATAGAAAATTTTATTCATGTTGTATATGCTAAAAGAAATCATTCCTTTCACTCATTTATTAAAATTCAACAAGTATATCATTTGTAAAAATGCATTTACATTACTTTAAAACAATATTTTACAAATTAATAGTTTGTAAAATTTATTTTTCAATTTTTCACTATAATATTAAAAAAACCATTGAATCATTTTCTAAAAACATAGATATAGAAGAAAAAATATTTTATATTGAATATAGAAAACAAGTTGTTTATCCTTAAAAATATTTACCAATCTCTTGAGTATATAATAGAAAAAATTAAAGGAAACATGAATTATAAAAAAGTATCTATCGAATTGTAAAATTTATTTTAATTTATCAGATAAGGATTATATAATTTCATAAATGTAATTTCAAGCACTAACAATACCAATTGAAATATCATTAGAACATAAATCACATACCACAATTCTAATATTTGTTTATATATTAAATTATATTGTATAGTAAATATATTTTTATTATTAATTTATTCCAAAACTATAATAATATATATAATTTATTTTATTATATATTAATTACATCTTACATCCCATTTATTAATATTTTGTTATTAAAATCACTACTCTAGGTGATAACTACATTAGTCTTTTCATGATTGTTTTGGTTCAGAAGTACCATTCATTGTACATTAATCATGGTTCAATAATATCCAAAATGTCAATCATCATATAAATATAATATATTTTCATTATATATATACAACCATAACTCATATTTAGTCTTATGAGAAATTAATTACATGATTTATAGAGGTGGTAGGACATAATTACACATAATTATTGATTCAATTTTTAACAGATAGTATAATTTCTATAATATTGATGTTGAGTTTTTTATCATTATCAAGTAACTTTTTCAGATCATCAATCTCTTTAAAAAAAATATTTTTTACAAATACTGATTCTAAATATTTTTCTAATAGATCATCTTTTTTCAACATCCAGTTCCCAATTTCATGTCCAACAATCTTTGAAATACATTATTTAAATTATATTTTAAGAATAAACTCTATCTAAGTTTCCTCTTATACGCATTAAGAGTTGATACATTCATAAATGGAAAAATTATCATCATTTACTTTTGAGATTTGTAACTTCTTAGTTTCATCATCAATATGAATTTTCATCTAACACTTCACTACCATCATATTCCACACATTTGGAAATTTTTTTTCTCTTTTTATGTTTAGAGAACTTATTATCCTTTACCTTAGAATTGTAATTTTATTTTTCCACCTTCATATTTTGATATATTCTAAAATTTCTATATTCTTGATCACTATCTTCATTGACAAACTCTCAATCATCTTTTTTGGGAACTTTTTTAGACTCTCCTTGATTAGCATATTTGAAATATATTTCTTAATCAACCTTTTTGTTGTGATTGAAAAACTTTTCTCTTCTCATTTCATATGTGAAAATAACGGTATATAGATCATCCAAATATAGTATTTTAGGACACTTTTCTTCTAATTATGACACCTTATCATACAATTTATCTAAAATAATATATAGAATGTTTTCCACAATAGTCTAATATTATAATATCACATTGAAACATCTTAAAGTACTTATGATGTCATTAAACCTTGTAAATAAGACACTAACATATTCAGAATCACCCATTTTAATATCTTCATTACAAAATCTTTAATTCTATAACATTTATTTCTCCACCTTTATGTTTTATTAATAAATATTATTCAACATCTTCCATTTTCCTTTTGTTGTTCTAATAAATTTAACCCTAATATATTCACTTTCAGAGATAGAGAGAATGAGATAATAGTATAACAATTTTGGCTTATACATTACTCTTATGATTATTATAATCTGTAGCTGTTATGGGATCACCCTCAATAGGAGAAGTGTAACTATCTATAATAGCTTTATGAACATTATATTATATAGCTAAAAGATAGTGTAACATTATGTGTTTATATATTTTTTAGTTATATCTATAAAATATAGAAATATCCTAACTATTAATAGTGTTTTGAACATCCATGACAGAAATCATTTTATTGAAACTTCACAAATAACGGTCCAATGAAGGAAACATCACTCTAATACCACATGAAAGGAATAATCATGTTTTTAACCATTAAGAGGGATAATGGGTGAATAAGGGATTTTTTATTTTTATGTTCTTTGATATAGAAAAAACAATCACCTCCAATTGGTGAGAATTCACTCTTTTAAAAATAAATATCACCCATAGGAATACAGTATCTACAAGGTTACATACTCAATAGCTGTAGCCAATCTTTGGAATGGTTTTCAAATAACCCAATATCACACAACCACTAGAAAAAAATAATTTTGTGGTTTATAGTAACCAAGAAATATCCATCACTTACATAGAACTATATGACTCAGTCATTACATGTTATACTAGTATATATAATATGATAAAACAAAATTTTCCATATAAAAAGAACTTTCACAAACATACTTATTTTTTTTGTCACGTTACTACTTAAGTTTTCGTCACACTTTCCTTCTATAAAGATCTTCTTATTCGTTTTAAAATTTTTCAAAACATAAATCTATACATTTCTTAATCAACTTATTTATATGAATCTTTCCATTCTATAACCTCTTCATTTAGTAGATTTCCCCCCAATACTTTCTGTTTGGTATAATTTGTTTTATACCATCATTCTGATCCCTCTATATAAAACCCTATTTTTCTGATACCACATTGTATGCTATCCTCTATCCATTTTTTCTCCATCCGGAACAAAAAACAAGATGAAAACCCTCTCAATATTTTTGTATGCCGCCTAAATTCATCAATAAATCACACAAAAAACATTCTTAGATTACCTTATCCCCTTTATATTGGCATCGTTTCTCCAAAAACATATGGATATTATGAAAATAAAATTCAATGTTCCCACTAAAAAATTGAATATCCTTCTCAACTAATTATACATATGATCACCTTTAAACCTCTGATAAAATAGGAGTCAATATTCCAGTAACACAGAGACAATGTGTTATTTTAATTCATTGATTTGATTATATGGAATCAATTTCCAAAGGACTAACTAGTTTAGCAGTCTTTGAAAATAGATTACATACATGGATGTAAAATTATACTTTCTTACATAAAACGCATCATAAATAATACATTTATAATTCAATTATTTCTCTAAATTAACACTCGATGTCAATCATAATACACTTCTTGGAATCTTGGAATAATAAAACATAAGAAAGGGGTGTGCTCAGATTCTCAGTAAGAAAACAATATCATTTCTAAGAAAATATGTATAATAAAAAGAATATCATTTTTAACAAATAACATGAACATAATATTTTAAAAAGTGGTCAAACATTACCATATAAACATGCACATGAATATACTACTAGTCGAATAATCACATCTAATAACTAATTTAAGAATTAGGGAATGTATAATGCTGGACATTATAACCACTATGTCAAGGCCTTGTGCCATGACAATTCAAAAATATTCTGTCAAGGCCTTATTCTAGACACTAGTTTGTCTCATAAGACATACCAATGCATGGAGGGGAAATAGTGGGCCCCACACATCACGTACTAAGTCCAATGCATTCATCATGTGAAAGTGGTGTAACATAATATAAACATCCATATTAAAACAGGCATATGAAATATCAATACATTAACTCTAAACCATGAATGGTATAAAAATAGCACATCCATATTCAAAAAAATCATAAATCATTCAACACAATATGGAAGAATTTATTATAATAAATCAACCCCAATCAAGAATAATATCTAGTAAAGGATGTTGACATAGTTGAATCGACTAGTAAAACTCTTTGAGAGAAATATCTTTTTTTCAGGAAATTACTTAAAATTCTATGAATTATAAATGAAGTCATATAAAAGTGATTTTTTAACAAAAGTGTCCAATACAACTTTGAAACATTTTAATGGAATTAAAATTATTAAACAATCATGTCTATATAAATAAATTATTAAAACCATTTTGAAAATATGGTCATTAATGAAAAAGATTTAGAAGAATAAATATTTCAAACATTTTTAATTATGTTTTAGATAAAGAGTCCCTTAAAAATAATCCTTTTTAAAACTATATTATGAAACATGTACATGGCTGATAAATATGTCCCATTAAATACGTACACATAAACAATCTCAGATAATAATGATATTTAGGAATTAACCCTTACATTGTACTTTCCATTATTCAAAGGTACATTTAACCTCCTGTATAATGACCACAATATGTTATTAAATTATACCGGAACCATATTCATTGTTATTATATAATATATGTTTCATTAATAACAAAATAATATCCACTTAATAATAATTTCCATGTTAAAATACCATTTTGGGTAATACTCGCTTTCTTTATCATATGTGTTTTAACTTGTTACTCTCGATCGAATCACTCAGTTCGTGATTAATGTAAATAAATAATATATAACAAGATTTATATGTCATAAATATTTAGAATATAAATATGTATACTAGATAGATATATTAATAGGAAACATTGTTCCTTGAGAGGGTAGTCCATACGTACGCATGAACGTTCTTTACATTTTCTTATCGTAAAATATGGAAGTAATTAAATGACATATATTTATCTATACAGATATATTTAATTACAGTAGAAATATTATTTCATATATCTCATACTTAATCAATTTATATATTTTTTTAAAAATTCTTGAATGGTGATCGTTGAATATGAATTTGATCATGTTGTGGAGACAGTAAGCCGTACGTACGCATGAGAGACAATATCATTCTATTGATGGTGAAATGAAGTTTAATTGGATGGTATATTATATATATAGAATCATTAACATGTTATTGTTATTATTTAAATTAATTTTACTCATTGTTATATCTATCATAATAATTATGTGTTGAATAACAATCTACACCACGACGTGGAGTTGGTAAGCCGTACGTACTCATGTATGGTGACTTTGTCATTCATAGGATGGATAGAATAAATAATATGGTTGTACCATATTTATAATACCATCTAATTATGTATAAAGTACTATATATATTATTTTAGTATGGAAACAAAATACAAAGTGGAAGAAGAATAAGAAAAGAACTTTGAAAGAGGGGATAAAATAATTTTCTCTTATTCGGGTGCTTCCTTTTGATTTGAACAAAAGGGATCCATAGGTTGGGTTTTTGATCAGATTACGGCTATAGGTTTATTTAAGGGTATTTAGTATGAGATTTTATTAGGGGTTTTCCAACACAAATGGATTTGGAGGTATGATTTTAAGAGAAGGGGAAGTACCGATTTATTAGAGAAGTGAGGGGCACATTAGGAAAATATTGAAATATTAATTTATTATAAACTTTTTTTTGGTTTCTCATATCTCAAAATTAATATATTTATAATATCAGGTGGGTATGGGTATAAATAATCTAAAAAAATATGTTTTAGACAGGTTTAGGTCACAATATTAACCATATCCATTAGACTTAACCTGTGGTTAAATAGTTTAACATTACCATGTCTTCTTGTATTTTTATACTTAATAGTTAATATAGATACTATAAAATGACAATATAACCTAATGTGGTTCATTAATTAAATATGTATCATTATCTAAGTCATTTGGACGAACCATAAATTATAAGGACTATTAAATAATTCATTAAAATAGTATTTTTTTTAAACTCATTTATATCAATTTTGACACAATTTAGTATTTGTTTTTTTTGAAAGTAATAAAAATTTGATTATTTAAAAAAAACATTTAACCCACACTAAAATGTCATATTAACCTATGAAATTCTTGTATGGAATAAAAATTTTCAATTTAAATTTATTTTAATATTTATAATGTCATTTTTTTAAACTTTCAGTAATAATGTAATTGTTGTATCATTATTATGTCATAAATAAAATTAATTATGTAATTTATAAAAAATTTAAATAAAATACCATGATGTAGCAAATATTTTTATCTTTATAATTAATATTTATAGTCTAATTTATTCTATGTGTAACCTTATATTAAAAATTCTTTATTGATTTAAATTTGAATTTAGCCCTTTTAACAATTGTTTGAATAAAATATAATAAATTTTTTAATTTAACCCAAATGGATAAAAAATGATCTTATTTTTGTGATAATGTTGATTTTTTTGAAACAAAATTATCAAAAATGATGAGGACATTTTTTGGGGTAATATTATATTGTTATAATATTATTTTTACATTAATTACCCTATTTACGCTTAACCATGGTAAATAAAATTCAAAAGTTACCATTGAAGAAAAATATTTTCATCCTATAGAACCGAATTTTACTTAATGATATTTTTCTATCATGTTTTTTAAATTAAATTCACAGAAGATGTAAAATTACATTTTATGAAAATTTTCTAATGTGCATAGAAGGTGGTAAAAAGACGTTAAAATGTTCAATAAACTTTTATATATCTAATCTTATTATAAAATGACACAAATTAAATAAATTGGAATAATATATGTATTATGAATCTATTATTACATTAATATTAATTATAATTATAAATAAATAATTAATGAAAAAGTCATTTTTTATGTACTATGAAGTATTTTTCAGTAATCATAAAAAATTCAATGTTTTTAGAAAAATAAAAATAATTCACCCTAAGTTAATTTTGATATTACAAATTTAAAAATGAATTCTATTTTACCAAATTAAATTTTTTGGAGTGCCTAAAATTAATTTTATTATTGTTCACAAAAGGACATAAAATATAGTTATTATAAGAAAATAGTATTTCTAAATATATAACTATTATAACAAAAAAATATAAATATCAATATAAGTATGTTTTATTTATGTGAAAGAATTATAAATAATATTTAAAATTTATTTGTTACTATTTATATTACAATATTTAATTTACAAATAAGTATATCATTTAAATAATTATATTACTAATTTGTTGTTTTGTAAAAACTCCATCATGCATATAATGCAAGACATGTTGGTGTTGAGTGTAATATAATCTATTAAACTACTTTAAAGAGATAATCTACTATGAAATCATGGGGTGTTTCAATCTAAGTATGTTGGGTCTCACAGTCAGTATCCCCAATATGTGCCTCCATAGATTGCTATAAAATATTAAGGGTAAAAAACATCTACTTGAGGCATGATTCTCTATCCACGTACAAAAAGTATAAATGAAATGAGATCAGTCACTCTTATTCCTCACTCAAAAATCATGAACATGATCTACTTCTAAGAGAATCTACTACCATGTTTCCATTCCCAAGAGTATATACAATCTCAATGTCATAATATTGGAGTAAATATATACATAACTACTATATCATGTTATAATATTTCTAAGAGAATATATAATTGAGACACTTGGGGTCAGAAAAAATGATAAACTAGTCACTAATCTGGAAGTGTCACCACATCTTCATTACAATGACTACCGCTACTAACTCAAGATCAAAGTCCACACATTTTTACTCATTTGTTCTCAATTGAAATGAACGATAGTAAGTCACAACTTGAATATACTTCAGAACACAACAAATACCCATTATTAATGCATTATAGAACAATATGTACAACACACTCTCCTCTAGAAATCTCATAATTTTAGCACTCATCAATCTCTTCATCAACTACTAGAACCCCTGATGAAATCTATCATTCCACATGAAAGTATTCCCATTTTGAGTTAAATATTTCAAATAATTTGATATCCTAGATAAATTAGGTATGAATCTTTGATAATTGCATTGAAACTAAGGAATCTACAAACCTCCATCACGCTCATGGGTGGCTCCCAAGCTAACACAGCCTTGACCATTCCTGGGTCCACTGCTACACTCTCTAATAAAATATTATATTTTCCAGAAACTAGATCTATGGAATTGAGAAATTGAACATAGGTAGCTTCTTATATATATAGATCCATTATAGTACATCTAGAATCATCCTCATGTTCCTTTAATGTTCTTCTTCATACATCAAGTACACTATGTTATCATTGATGATTAATACCATTAATTCACCAATTAAGGGATAAATAATCTATCTCATGAGTCCCATGAACACTAATGGGGTTTTTTCCATGAAAAATGGAATCACCAAGTACTCAAAGTGACCGTAGTGACATCAAGATGTCGACTATGGTATATCCTCATCCCACACTCGCAAATATTGATAGCTTGATCTAAGGTCTATCATTGAGAACCATCATTCCCCTATCAACTAATAAAATAGTTCGTTGATCCATGGTAATGGATAATCATTTTTTATGGTCACCTAGTTTGGGCTTCAATAAATCACACATAACCTCAAGATCATGCCCGCCTTCTTGGAAAAAAACACAAGGGATTCCTACGGTGAAACACTGGGTTTGAAAAATCCTTTCTTCTACAAGTCCTCCAACCACACCCTTAACTCATGAAGCTCTACGAGATCCATCCAATATGATAGAATAAATATTTGGCCCATCCTAGGGTGTAGATCAAATAATAAGTCCATATCTTGGTGGGGAGGTAAGACTAGAATGTCCTTAAGTAATATGTCACCATACTCTGACACTATTTCAGAGAATTAAAAAATCATTGTATCCATTAAACCAAGTGTAATTCTAGACAACTAATGAGAAATTAGCTACACACTATTATACATTAGTCAATCTTTCTCTACCTAGGTTTTCATTTCACCAAAAAATGAAAACCTCATCTCATCACCATAGACAAACCACATCCTCTTAAGGAAATAGTCTCTCTTGACATGAAATATAGATAACTACTCTATACCTTTGATGGCGTCATATGGCCTCATCGCTACTACAAGGATATCCCAAATGAAGCTCTCGCCAATAAGAGTTAGGTCGAACAATCAACACAAGTGTGTGATCATTGAGTCACCTCTCGTAGGAGTCTCTATGTGTAAGGGTCGAGACAAGGGCCCAACCAAGCCACTATGTCCTGAACTAGGTTAGGGGAAATAAAGGAATGAATCACAAATTTTTCTATAAATAATATAATTATGGTAGAAAACACATATATTGTACCTGGTATCACCCCTAGAGAATCTGGGTCATAATCCTTGACTACCTATAGTTTCCCTCACCCAAGTCCCCTAGCTCTCTAAGCCTAACATGGACCACCAAGGGGTGGTGGTGGAATCATGTCATAATGTACTCCACTTCCATATTCTCTCCATGCTACTATTACTCATCCTACACCCCATATATATACATTATATTGCCGTTGCCTCTTTCTAGGTTGTCCATACACTATATCTCTGTCAGCTGTATGAAGGGTTGGAAAATCCCACATAAGATGCCGCCTAGAATCATATGAGTATAATATCTTATCCCTGGGTTGACTAGATCCATCATGTGATCCCCAAAACTAATATCTTATATCCTAGGATCACCTCTAGAAACATCTTGTACATATAGGTCCCTGATTATTGCATTGACTTCATGCTTCTGAAGTCTCTGCTCCTGTGTGCCCACTACCAGCAACAACTTTCTACGTCTACAAATTCAGGAAACAAATTGACCACCAAAGAACTCTATATCACTATATAATAGTTATTTACTAAAAAAGGTATCACATTTTCTCAGATGTATTTTCATTGTATTCCCTTATAGGTCTGATCCTGAAGTAACTAATCATAAAACACATCCATATAGTACATAGAGCCGTTAGTGAAACCTGATGAAAACTCAGCCAATATCGTATTTCCCTACTAAAGCCGTAGAAGGTCCTCGATATTCACAAACCTCAACATAGCTGGATAAAACTTCTCATAATAATTTCACTCAAACTCTTAACATAAAAGAGTCTCTTCATCATATAACTGGGTCATTATGTCCCACCACCATTCTACAAATCCATAGAAAAGGCTCACTCCCATAACCACCATCTGATATTCTTGTAGCCTGAAATGATAGAAAACTCATGTAATTGCCTCTGGAAAATCCTCATCCTCTTATGGGTTGGTATCACCTCAAAACGTGAGGGGTCATTGCCACTATAACCCATGAAGCATACCCAGCCTGTTTTCCTCATTCATTGGTACCGCCGATACAATATTCTACTCGACATGTAGTGATATAACAGGTGAAACACTTATAGGTAACTCCTAATTAATATGTCCATGCATCAATGATTCATTTATAAGGGGATCATCATCATGATCATGATGCTAAATCATAGATGGAAAATTTCATGGAGGAATCTGGAAATAGACATGATATACCACGGTCACTGATTATATCTCGAGATATGACTATAGAAGGACATGCGAACCAAAACCCAATACTATATGATGCTTGCAACAATTTTTCCCCTACAAAAAGTGTTTACAAGTAATTAGTTAACAAGTAGGTTATCAAAGTCCTGGTGTATGGATATATCAACCACAACACCAATAGTATATTCCCTAGCCTGAAATCGAAACTCAAAACACTTGATACTATTTCCCCAAATCAATCTCACAAACTCTAGTCCTAATGTATAACTGAATTATCTAATACCACTATATCACGAACCGTACCAATCGGTCCCATTCTGTAACTACTCTAATCCCAAATATAATAGGCTAGGGGCTAGAGACTAGCACCAAGTAGGCGTATCACTCACATGGGAGGCCTTAACATAATATACATGTACATACACACACCAAACTCCAAGACAATGCAAAGATGAAATGTAAAAAATATGATAAAACATACTTACATACATGTAAATCCCACTACTAGAGTACGAAAAAAAGTACTGAAAAGAAAAAGATCCAAATTCAAACCCACCACAAAGAATCCAAAAAAAGTCCTCCATGAATGTTTATAAGGGTGTTTTTGTCAATGAAACCACAAGAACACACCTTGGACTATCCAGATCACTAAGATTCACCTAAACCTGGTCTCTCTATTACTCCATAAAAAGGTCAGTAATCTACATAAGATATGGAACATGTGAAAAATACCATGTAGCGGTCAGTATTATAATACCCAGTATGGAACCCAAAAATCACTAAACATATAACATCAATAATATTAGTCATCTCATCACAGGTATATGTCCACAAAATATATAACAATAATATCCATATATACTCATCAAAGTCACACAATCATAATGTTACGTCATGACTATAATTCTGGCCTAAGATACAATCTTGAAGGGTCCAAAAATCTCTTTTCTAGGAGAACACACTTCATGAGTGACATAACACTGATGGTGTCCATTAGAGATGTCATGATCATTGGGTATCTTCATAAGATGTACATATCAGATGTCTGAAAAAAATGATACAATGATGAGGATCACATCCAAGGCCATGGGGTATACTAACTACTCAATCTGTAATAACCTACAAATTAGAGGGTCGATGCCTGCATAGTGTTTGTCACGATGATACAAATAAATCCACCTAGAGTAAAGATAAAGAAATTGTATATCACTATGAGACTCACAGAAGGATTCCAACAACTATATCCAATAATAATGTTCTTATAATGGGATCAATATTCAATGTATATGATGAAATTTCAAACTAAACACTCAGGGAATAGATCAAGGGAGAACAAACTAACAAAACATTTCCATGTTGAAGAGGAAAATACATCCAAGCCTTATTTAATAGTGTACACACTGTGTATTGGTATTACACAATGTGGCTCTTCAGCATCAGGTCATTCTCATGTATCATGGCCCATGGACATCTTTGTGTCAATTCCTGAGTACATGGCGTGTTTGAGATTGTGTACCCCTGGATGTGTTCATGTATGGACAGACATGTCTGTGTAGGGGTAGTTGTGCCCATGATCATGCCCATGTACCTTCCTTGGTACATGATGAGACATCGGGTAAGGGTCACACACCTTGTGATATGGGTTACACACATGTGATATTTATCTTCTCATGAAAACCCTTGTACCACACTAAGGGGTCCCACATGACGTGTAATTCCAGATTGCATGTCATGTAACCCATGATATTTTAGAATACTATATATGGTTCTCATGTCATAAAATGATCTTCTAGGCTCTGATCTGGAAAAAATCATGTTGGTAAATAAGGGACAAATCTGTCTAAGCCTTGCCATTGGCACTCACTAGAATTCGGCCATTTGATCCATATGGGAATCAATTGTCATCCTGAACATCTCCATTACATGCCCAAATGAGAAGAATGGGGATCACCAGACCGATCCTAATATCTTGTCACCATCTTTATAGTTCGATCCTTTCATCAATAAGAACCCAAATATAGGATCAAAATCCATTGCACCAAGTAACAGATGCACAATGATTGTTAGTTGGGTATTTTTCAAATAGGTGTCTAAAGGAATTGGTTGTGATGAATGATGAATGGTTGGAGAAATCCATGAAACATAAAAAATTGGAATGAACCTCGGCCATATTCGGTAGGCCATGATCCATTTTAGTTATAATGATGAACGAATATCCAAAAAATAAATAAGAATTCTCCCAAAAATCCCCACAAAAAAACTCGTACCTATGATAAGATCAATCTTAGAATCAATCTATTGTTAAATTATCTCACATTCATCGTAGAAATATACAAATAGAGATTTTGTCCAAATAAAAATCTTCTTACCTTAATATGGATGAATAACTAGAAAATAATGATTCCAGTTCATTGTCATTGGTGAGATCCTCATGTTTTGGGGCACATCGATCGTTGATCCACAATCTGATCATCGCTTTCCAACAGATGCTCCTCCAATGCTCTCTCTCACAAATCCCTAAGGTTATGAAGCTAAACCTAGATTTTTTTATAATAGGGTATTTATAGACCAACATCATGTTATGGAAATTTCTTATATTAATTAATTTATTCAATTAATTTATTTAAACTTGCTCCAACAACCATGCACAATATGAACATTAGACGCATTTGAAGGTTATATCACACCTAGGGAAAAAACCCATGGTATGCGATCAATAGTGGCCTTTGATTTCTAATCTAAGCATCTATTTAGAAGTTATTCCAATTTTTTAGGAAAACCACATGCACGTGGATTTTAATATATCTAATATATTTAAAAAATTAATTCTCAGAACACCTGACATCAAAATTTCATGTTTTCTCTGTGCCTAGCTCTAAAAATAATCCAAACAATATCCCAAAACAATACATGGGAAAAATGTATTCATTAAAACATACAATTTTTTTTTTTGTTTTGAGAAAAACACTTGGAAAGTCAACATGAATATATACATTTCATAAACTATAAAATGGAGAAAATATATAGGATAGCTCAATGATTACCAACAATAGGTTGGTAGACTTTAAATTGTTGATTATTGGACATTGGTTCAAGAATAATTGAGAGAAAATTATGTAGTAGAAAAAAACATGAGAATATGTAATATTATCCTTATATGGTGAGACCTAATATAAAAATGGATTAAAACAATAAAATAGTATAGAGGAGTTGAAGCCTTACCTATAAACTTTAATTTACTTAAATAAAAGAATAATAAGACTAGGAATAAAGTAAATTCACAACGATTGACGGAGAGGAGAAGGATATCTCAATGAAGGGATGCCATGTGAAAAAGGAGGAGGAAAATTAGGTTAAATAATATGGTTTCATAATGTGAAAAATTTAATTTTATTCAATTATTAAAGGGTAACATTGTTTTTCCACAAGGTTGGACCAACCATGCACCGACCATGATAACCTCCATTATCCCAGACAAAACATTTCTAATAGTTATGATGCATGGTCAAAAACCTTGTTCGAACTATGTGAAATTATTATTTAATTTTCTATAGATTTTTTCATATTTTCGATAGATGCTCATTCATGCTTAACAAATTGTGTGCCTATGTAAACATGGCCTCATGGTTGGGGTGCATGGTTAGAACTAACAGTGTTCTAACAGTTTTCCGTAAGTGTTAATTCAAAAAACCTTATATTTCATTGCTTGAAACCCCAGGGAACTAATGTAACCTCCCATAAAACCATCACTGCTTCATTATAGGTAAAATTTAGTGGTTTTAGATAAAATTAAAGGGGGTACATACCTCAATAAAGTGGAAGAAATTTAAATGTTGGGAATTAAGGGGTTGGTTGTGAGTGAGTTTATAGTTAGATATCATTATGAAGAGCCATAAGTTATAATGTATTTTTATAAAACAAGTCTTTTGATATTCCTAGTGATTTAATTCGAGTCTTCTTTTTTCCATCAATCAGTTTATACATGTTTATTTTTTGTGTCTCAAGTTGGAACTGATTCTTGGGTCTCTTGTTATTGTGTCTCATTGTCCCTAATTATGTATTATTATTCCCCCTAGAATACTTCTAAATAATCCTTTGGAGGATTTTACTAATGAACCAAAGAAAATAATACCCTCTAGTTGATTAGAATCTCATAAAATTAGTTGTGTGCATAGTCTGAGCTGTTAACCAAAGTGTTTTACTTTCCCCTATATGATTTTTTGGGCTCTATTTGGATGTCATTTACTCTCCCAACTCATATCGTTAGAAGATAAAAATTACAATTGAAGCTATAATACTCTTTCTGTGAGTCTAACCTTATTTTGGCCAAAATCATTCTTCTACTCTCATTTATTTATTTTGAATAGCCCTTAAATACAAGAGAATTCAAGGGATCCAAAATTACAATTGAGAATTGTGGTTCTAGGGATCTCCTTATTACTTATTTGAGCATTATCTCTATGTATTGTGGATTACTTATGGTATTTTAACTTACAAGTGGTTTGAGGTGGGTGGTTTCCTTAAAATACTTTATTATATATAACATAGATGATTTAACTTCTAAATTGGTTTTTAATTTTTTTAAAGTAATTATTAATGTTTTGATAAATTATTATAGTTTTGAATACTGATATGAACTATAATTATCCTTTGGTAAAATTGTTGAAAATATATTTCAACACATGATTTAATTGATTTAAATGTTTAGTTTTTTTATTTATATAGGTGATTCCATTGTAGTGATTTACATTTTGAAAAATGGAAATAATAGTGTTCACATTTTTTAGGCATGGAGCCACTCTCAAGAATGGACTCTCACCACCTAGTCCGGTTCTCATGGGGTAATGTCTGCTCCAGGTGGCTTAATGTTGATCAGGTAGAGAGAACCAATTGGTTGCGAAAAATTACCCCTATAACTAATGTATTTTAGAAATGGGAACATCACATGGGATTTGATCATATGAATCATGAGAGTATCCATGATAACTTGAACCTAATTTTCCTAAGGGATAATTTCCATGTAATTTATATATTTCTACTCCTTGAAATGTTTAATTAAAATTATTTGGAAACTATTCTATAGGGATTTTATTATAATTTTATTATTATCGAAAATACATTGAACACTATTTTATTTATAAATTCTCAATAAGTTATTGAAAATGGCGGATTTAAAAGTTTCGAAATAAATTTTGAATAATTTAATCTCATGACTTTTTTTATTTAATTGAGCATAGTTGGTTTATTTTTATACATATACCTTATTGAACACTTGGTTGGATCTTAATGGGTTTGTTTTACTCATTCCATGCATATAAATTTGGGTGTATATAAACCATATTTTATCCAACATTAGTAAAGGAAAGGCTCTATAGAGTGGGGGAGAGTTTATTCCTTAGTAAGGTGTGGAAGTTTTGTGGTAACTACATGTAATATGAAGATGGGTTATCAGTTTAATTATGTGTCTATTTTTTTGTAGTTTTGGGACATTTATTTTCCTAATTCAAGTTTCTTATCTATTTTGACTTATATTGGAATACCAAATTTCTATTTTTCTTTGTCATATTCATTCTTGATCTATGTGGAGAAATTATTCCCAAAGTTAGTTCTTGATGCCCAGGCTCTTGTCGCCAATCCTGTGGGGAATAGGATTTCCCTTCGTGCCATGTTACGGATACCTTGTATTCTAGGTTAGTTTGGTTATCTTTGTTGGTTAATGATAATTTTATTTTGTAGAATTTCTAAAAATTAATTTTAAAACATATAATGAATTTAATCTTATTCCAAACCAAGTAAAAATAATTAAATTAATGTTAATTTTTTAATATATATTGTCACATTATTTCATTAAATTAATTTTTCAATAATTATTAATATGTTATTAAAATAAAATTATTTAATATATAGAAAAATAAAATTCATCAATAAATTATCCATTTTAATATTAATTTTTTCTATTCCCAATTTCTAAAATTGATTTATTATTTTCTAAACATTAATAAATACATTTTTATCAAATAAAACATTTTAAATTTATTTTAAAATTAAAATTTACAAAAATTAATAAATAAAATATAGAGGAAATATAATTTTTTTAATAATTATATATGAATATCAATGTAAATTCTACATTAAAAACCCTCCAAGACCTCTGTATAATATATAAGTGTAAAATAATAAATGGTAACAGTCACAAGTGCTAATTTATCTAACATGGATCTCATAGTCATTTATACTAGATTAAACATTTCATGTAGATGATTTCCCTCAAGAAACACTTATTTTATTTTAACATAGACATGGTTTATGGAAAACCCTTATGACACAACCTATTTTCCAAGCTCAGAAATTAACCCTCGAATAGAAGAATCCCACTACTTGATTCCTTTTTTTCTCCATTACATATAGGTTTCATAATGTGGTTACTTCTATATATTCTATCTAATTCAATGACTATGTTATAATGATACAAATTAATAATTTTTTCCCATTAATATATCAAAATTTTGTAGTTTGTTATTATATATGAAACAAGATATCAATCATTAAAAAAATTTAAAGATAAATATATACTAATATCATTTCTGTATACACTTATTATAAATGATATGAAGATGAACGAAGATGTATCTGTTAATATGAGTTGGAAAAAGGATATGACATTGAAAACCATGAAACAACATACTGTGAAAGTTGATTCATAAGAAAAAGACGTTCATGAACGAATTTCATTTCTCCACAATAGTCTAATTAGAGAAAAATGAAAATTTTAGCGGTATATTTCACACACTCTCCGATGATGAAAAAAAATTACATCAAAATACTAGGTGTTTAGTGATATACCATGACAAAAAGAAGGATGGTATAAAGGAACCCATAATGGAATCTTTAAAATATGTGAAGAAATAAATAATGATAAAAAATAATTTATTTAGAAATAATAAGTTTCTATCACAACAAGATATTGAATCTAATTAATTAGATGCTGAGGAAATTAAATAATGAAAGGAATAAATGAATAATTCATGGTGATAGTTATTTATGAATCTTAAAGAAATAAAATTATCAATGAGGATGAAGATAAAGTACAACTAATATTTTGACCTCAAGTTTGAATTAGAGTTGATATTAATGACATTTATATTTGGAGATCATTAGAAAAATATCAAACACATTTGCATTTGACTCTTTATTATACATAAAATAAGAAGAAAAAGAATGAATATTTAGTTTGACGGATTTAATTATAAGTAATAACTATGAAAAATTGGAAAACATAGAGATACCTAATTAATAGATGGGTAAGGTGGAAGAGTAAATAAAAATAATTAATTATTTGACCACCCCATAGAATGAAAATTGAAAAATTATTTTTGATTTCAAAAGTGGAGTTATTGACATGGGGATATAAATAGTTGATGAACAATGGACAACAACATCTGATACAATATTAGTAAAACCACTAATTTATGTAACTATTTAGGATGATAATGTAAAATAGATGATTGGAGATTCATTAATAAATATTTATGAGTTAATATAAATAGAATTATACAACTTTTAAAAAAATAATTTACAGTTTAGGATATTATGGAAATTAGTAGAACACCACAACTAAGGTGGTGATAAAGGTTGGTAATCCTATAAGGAAAATTGATTTCTGTGAGACCTAAAAAGATCATTATTTTATCTCGGAAAACATAAAATGATATAACTAAATTAAATTGTTTTTATTATATAAATATTATAAATTTATATAGTTTGTGTTATATAGAAAATACCCAATTTAAGTCCCTTGAGAAAATAAGAAAAACATGGAGATTTATTTTTTCAATATTTTTTAGATCTATTGTAATTTCTTCAAAACAGATTGTATATAAGATGATATATCTCTCAAAAATTAGCTAATCAACAATTAATGTAATCACCAAGAAAACCAAAACACAGAATATAATTTTTCATTATTTTAAGATTGTGAAGAATTATCATATCTCAAAGAATAACATGATAACAAAATATTCATTGACGTAAGATAGTGAGTTTCGATTAGGATGAGGCAAGTTGAGAATACTGTGATGGAAACCTCCAATGGCCCTAAGACCTCCATTTTTCGTATTTTTTTGATAATACACCTTTCAAGGGGTGAGTTAGAACCCTTAGATGGCCCGTAGGTATATGTATTATGTGGCTCACAGTCCTTAGAAGAATTCATTGCCCATAGGCTTCATACAATACATACAACCCAGACTAACTACATAGAAATACTCCTCCCCATCATCTTTATCATGAAATCAGCTCTCCACCTTCGCATGGCTCTTAGGTTATGCTTTCCTGTGCATGTGTAGGCTTTCCCGATGGTAGGTTCCATACCCTCTCATTTTTTCAATCTGTTTAGATTCTGCTATGGTGAAAGATCCTTTCTCATCCTCTTTATATATCTTGTTCCTTGTAGGTTTTCTAGTTTCCATCATCACTTAAGGTGGACCAAAGGCCTTGAGGTTTCCATAAGTCACTACTTACCCAAAGTCCTAGGAGGCTAGAAAGCCTTAAAGGACTCGTGGACCAAATCGGTGACCTGAAGGCCCAAACGGGGGAACAGTACTGACTGCTACAGTGCGAAACATTACCAGCTGTCGTTCCTACTATAGTACCTGCTACAATTCTGGCTACATTACTACTATAGTTCCCTCTAAAGTACATGCTACGGTACTGGTACAATACTGCTACAGTCTAAAAAAATATGCCTCCTCTTGGATTTGACCTAGGGTTACCAAGATGCACATAATATGTCCTCACCAACCGGGTTGAGGCTCATGTGTTTACATCTCATATGAATGGAAATAAAAAAACTATTAAATAATTAAATTATGATAAGAAAGGTATTATATCATTAAATAATAACATATATATGAAAATATTTAGCTAATGGAAGGAAATAATTATTGGAAAATATATGATAAAAAGGAATGTTTTGGTGGTGGAAGGGCTAAGTCATAATTTTTTAGTATAAACTACCCTTTTGTCTTATCCATGTAATCCATTTCATAAATGATACATGTGTGGTCAAATAGAAATATAAATCTATTTTCATTGGTGTAAAATATAAAATGGGAAATATTTATCTAGTGAGTGGAAAATATTACATGTTATTTATTTCCAAATAATAAGAAAATGGATTGTGTCATAAACATAATATCCATATTATCCAATACTCAATACTGGATTTGGTGAGGTATGATACTACTCAGAGTGTTCCTACATTGATAATCTATCATTATCATACATATTGATATTACAAATAAGGTAAAATCATAAAGAAGACTTGTAAGAAAAATGAAAAGAGCGTGAATTAGTTTCTTGAGATGGTTTAGTATATGTTTATAGGATAAATAGTCCAAATGCCATTTATATAAGAAAATAATTCATTATATTCAATTATTAAAATTAATGTATGAATTTATTAATAGTAATCATCCAAAAAACTAAAATAATTTATTATATAAATATATATTAAAGGTTGACTAAAAATGAGAGTATATAGAATATTCTTAAATTTAGAATGAATAATTGATAACAATTGAAACAAAAACATGTGTAGGAGTATCATAAAAACAACTAGATAAGGAATAATATATTAATAATAAGGGTTTCTAAAAAAATAATTTTATTGGGAAGATGCTCTGAGAAATCAGTAACATTTCTATAATGATGCTGATTGAAATAAAGTTACCAAATAAGTTTTGTAAGAAAGTCATGATGATGGTGATTTGTATAGAGAATTTATCCTTGTTGTGTCCTGGTGGATGAAATATACCATAAAAGTTGTGGTATAATAATAATCTAAAATTGAAATATTTTTTATTATTTGGCAGTAAGTGTTTTATCTTGTGAAAGATGAAAATCCATAAAAATTTGATTCTTAGGGTGATGAAGGATTGTTTCTTGGATAATATTATAAATAAAAATTTCATTGGTATTTTAATAAAAGTATTTAATAATATATTGAAATCCAATGAATCCGTGTTTTGGAAAAAAACAAAGCATCTATAAAAAGTGTTAAATTTTTAAAGAAGAGAAATCTGAAGTAAGATCTTCAATAAAGGGAGTAATAAAAAATGAATATTTAAATATTTAAAATGATAATAATGATAATTATTTAGGGTTACTGACTCATAAAATACAAATAATAATAGTTACTATTTATGAATAAAATATCATATGAGATAAACATGCACCTATGTATACTCAACGAATGAATTATATATATATATATATAAGAACACATTCCAGTCACTTGTGGTGTTGGAGAATTTTTAAGAATAAAACTAAGAAAAGTTTTGATTTAATTCATTGAATAAATATATTAATCAAATTTATAAGAATCATACATGAATTGTTATTCCAAAACAAGTAGATAATAATTTTATTAGAACCTGTTGAGTTTTATTTACAATAGAAATAAATATAGAAAAGTAATTTAAAACAATTCATGAGTTGTGTAAAAGAATACTCTCAAATTTATGTTATTAATATTGATGAGACATTTTCCCCAATAGTAAGGTTGAATAATATTCAACTATTTATAAAAATGGCAGTCAAAAAAAATTCAAGATATTCTAAATGGGAATGAAATCGATGTTACATAAAAGAATGATTGAAATGAAATCCTATTTTGAGAAACTAATTTATCTTAACATTAATAAATAAAATAACAATTTTTTTAGATTCAATAAGATATTGTATGGATTGTGATAAGAACTAAGATCTTGGTATTCAAGGATGGATCAATTATTGAGAATCTAGGATTAAAAATATGTTGATATGATCATACTATTTGTTTCAAAAATGACTTTCATTACTGGAAATTGCGGATGTACCTATGATTTTAAAACATTGGTATAGGATGAGAAATCATCGGTATAACCTATACCAATGGTTTTCTAAACCATTTCTATAATATTTGTGGGATATAAAGAAATATAAATGGTTTCCATAAGCAATTGGTATAAATATTTATGTGTATCATTCTTCCAATGGATCATAGTAACTATTGGTATAATGGTTACACTAATGGTTCCTTGAATAATTGGTATAAGGTTATACTAATGATTGAAGTAAACCATTGGTATAACTCATCTATACCAATGGTTACTTATAATCATTAGGATAATGAAACTATAATAATGGTTCATGGAACTTTTGGTATATACTATCCACCAGGAAACAACCTTCCTCTAGCCTACACACCTAGTAAACAACCTGCAAAAGAAAACATTTATACAACCAGTCTTAATACACATAAAAAAATAACACCTATTATATATTTTAAATTTAACCAATTAATAAAATAAAAACATGATGATAATATATATATATATATATAATAAATTTTAGTTATAATACACCATCTGTATGGTTATAAGTGTCATAAATATGAATTTATAAATTGAATAGAAAATATTTTTATCCAAGAAATCCACATAATGGTTATCAATGTCATCATTTTATTCATTACCATAATCTTATTTAAAAAACATATCAAAAAAATAAAGTCATTTTATCGAAATACATTATCACCATTGGAACCAATAAGTTTATTAACCTGTTCACCAATATGATCACCACCACTGTTGTCCACAGAATAATAAAATGTGTTCATCATTGTTATACATGTTTTAAAATTCCAAAAATAATATAGTAAAGTGATATACATATATACATCATTTCCTTCATGAATTTCTAGATGAATTTTCCATCCTCCATGTGCCTAGATTACTAATATTTTTTGCCTCTGATTCGAATCCAGGGCCTCTTGCAACTGATTTTTGGTACTAATAGAGGTTTTTAAAATACTCAATGTGGGATAATACCTTTTGGGTATAATAGACTTCCAGGGATGATAGTGAACCATCCCCTAGTGACCAACACCTAATATTTATCACAAATGATTACTGGTCTAATTTTATCACCATATATATTTTCAAAAGCCTTTGTATAATGTTGTTGTAATTATAATATAAGTTAATATGTTAGGAATATATGTTAAAAGATAAATTCATATTATATATCAGCCTTGTACCCATGCTCCAGAATATGGTTCTGAAAAAACATAACTTACAAAACTAGTTGTGAATTCTAAGTCAATTTACAACTGTGGGAGACTCAGAGGCTGAGTTAAATACCTTGGATTCCTTATCATCTTGTAAGGATGGACATTTGAATATTATCCCATTGACTACGGATGGTGTCTGGATCACATGTTCTAAATCCAAAGAGGATGTAAGCTCGTTGCACTCTGCTTTCAACCTAGTGGGTCCCCAATCCATAATGCCACCACCCTTTCATCCCAATTATCTTGATCCTCATATGGAATGATAGGGGTATTGGGGATTAGTTAAAGTTAACCTTCCTTATTAAATTTTTTAATGAAACCATAATTCAGTGATATCCATTCTAGAACCCAATATAAATGATAATCCCATCTTTTATTCCATAAAAACAATTGGCTTTTCAGAATTTATGCATGAGAATATATGAAACACACACATGTGGATATTATAGAAGAACAATGTTTCCATGGAGTGAGTGGATGTGTCATCCAAAAAAATATATACCATAGATACTACTAGGGGAAAAATTATTCTATACATTCATGAATAAAAATGTGAGACAAAAAAAGTTTAATATTATGGTAGAATCTATATAACATCCATCCAAGGACCACATAGTTGTTCTTTATAGGATATGTGAACAACATAATTGAAATGTTGTGAAATAAAAGTGGAGCAATGTATCCCAAAAAATCATTAAAAACATTAGATACATCATTACCCATAATGAGATAAGTTAAATGGATTTTCAAAAAGAAATATACACTTTGATGAGAAAATCAAAAAAGAAGTGGGATAATTTAGAGTGGACTGGACCGATGTCTATCCAACCTAAAAGGTATTAATTCCCTTTCCCCAAGCTTATGTTATACATCTATATCATTTATTTTCAGACCAATCACCTATCATGGTAAAATTAATGTGGGATAAAAGGAGATGAAACCAATTCTTATTTTAAAATAGCTAGTCTCAGGATGAATGCTTGATTCAAATAGTAAAGGGTTCTTGAGAGAAACCAGTATAGGGTTCCACATTGGCCGAGTTAATGAATTATATCAAATGAATAAAGAAGTAATCGTAGAATTGGAAATTGAGTAGAACTGAAATTGATTCCATCTTATATGAGATAAAAAATACCTCAAGAGGATGGAGGAGAGTCTTAAAAAATTATCATGATGATTACTTTATCAGTATGGATAATAAGAAAAACATTCTCTATGAGAAACTTCTTGAAATTCAAAGTGATACAAGGGAATGCATGATTTTTTTATTGACTAGGGAGGGGATATGAACACAAATTATTTATAGGAATCTTTAAGGGATAATAATGTTTTGAGAAGGGTTAATATTATTCCCAAGTAAGGATCTCATATGGGGGATTTTTAGGTTGAATGGAATATTTTCACGAAACAATTGAATGAAATCCCTGCAAGAACACTTAATAATGATAGTGGGAGGCGTACAAGGGTATAAAGAGAGGAAACATTTCTATGTTTTATTCTTATACTGGTGGAGAATAAGGATAATTATGAAATAGAGGTTATCTTGGGATGGAATGATATCCTGGAATCCATATCTAGAAAGAAACCTAAAAGTGCACCCAATCCCAATGGTTTTATTGGATCCTATTACATGGATTCATGGGATATCATCAAGGTGTAGTTGATTGATGTTATGCAATATTTTTATAGGGCCTGAGTGATTACAATGGAAATGTGTGAATCCATGGTTATTATGATTGTAAATGTTAAGGATACCATTACAATAATCTATCATAGACCATTTTGATTTTTCAATTTCTCAAATAAGATCTTCACCATCCTCATGAATATAAGACTTGGACAAATTATTCAAAGGATCATTTTGGATGAACAAGATGGATTCAACGATTGATAGAACATAAAAGGGGTGATTAGTATTTCCAAATAGATAGTAGATAACAAAAATAATATTATCCTTGAATCTAACAATATTATCAAAGTAGAAATGGATAAATTATACAACCATTTGGGGTAGGGATTCATTATAAGGTTCATGAGACAATTCAGTTTCAAGTAGTGGATTTTTTACTTGTTCTTCTAATGATATTCATCACCATGGCTATCAATTTTGATCATTGGGATGGGATATGGCTTCTTTAATTCCATACATGGGTTAATTCAATTAGATCTACCATCAACCATCTTATTCATATTAGCATAATTATCCTTAATTAGGAACATCAAATGTGATATGGATATGGGGAATGCATTTCCTTACAATAATATATCCAGGTTTGGTGTTGATTCGCAGCTTATCTTCACTGATGAAATGTTTTTATTTATTAATAAAAGTAAAAAATTACATTAATGTAATCTATAGGATAATGTATTCCAAAAAAAATGGAGAAACTAATGATTTAATTAGGAAAATAAAAGTGTTTATATCCCAAAATATTTCTAAAACATACATAGAAAATCCATAAATGATAAAATATGTATATAAAGGTGGAACCACCAAATATTGTGACTCTGTTCACCCATCTTAGATGGAAAAAATCAAAAATATTTTTTTGAATGAATCATCAACTGTATCACATGATCATTTGTAAAAAGAACAATCACTTCCTCTCATTTGGGGTAAGATTAACACCAGTGAACAATATAATAATGCCCATGTCTATGATCATTATTTAGGTAATCATGGTTCCTAAGAGATCCATCAAAAAGATTGAAAAAATAATGAATTTATTTATCTGGGGAACTAAATAGGGATAAAAATTCTACTGGACATTTTGGAAGATAATCTTGAAGTTGATTGATAATGGGGGTATTAATTTAAGAAGTGTGTCCAATTCCATGCGGGGATTGCAGGTGTTGTTGTCCTAGGATATCATGTAAAAAAATATTTCTAAGTGATCTTTATGAAGGAAACTTATGGTTATGAATAAAAAATATAGTTATAATGAATAAAGAGCATATCCAGTCTTGCATGCTTCAAGATCAAGCAGATGGAAATCCTGAAGGATAACGTGTAGTGGGTGGCTAGGTATGGTAATATTTGATACTGGAAGGATAAATTGGATGAATATACCCTCTAATTCCTAGAATTTATAGCCATATATATATATTTTAGATAATCTAACATTTATAAAATAATTATTAATGTTACCTTATGTGAGGATCACAAGATCTTCCATGGAAATATCAGTCTGGTGGATGAACCAGATACTTGTGTTTTTGTAGAGTAGATGTTAGGACTATTCCATGGACATGGTTTCCAATAATTGATTTATGATGACCATGATATTGATGAGTGGTCAAGTAGGTTATGGTTCAAAGAGATACTAGTGAATAAGAAATTTATGGTTTGGTGATTTAGGAACAAACCCCTTCCCATAAATGATGATGTTCAAAACAATGGTATTTAACTTTCCTTATATGGTCTATGTTGTGAATATATAAGCTCATAATTGGATTGGAATATATTATTTAAATGAAAATGTGTTAGTACCATTCTGGAGAACATAATAAATACTATGAAGATTATTTTTCAAGGATATTTTCTTGTGGATTTTATGACAACTTGGTTTTAGGGGGATATCTGGAATGGTAATGAAGTAAATTTCATTGTATGGTGTTACCAATAGTGTGATTGGTGTTATGTGAGATAATGTATAAAGTATGAGAAGGAAATAAATTCTCTCACATATAAATTCAATTTCATATGAAACCATTTTTGGTAGATCATGGAAATCTTTTCCTAGGTGGGGGTTTTTAGTTTCCTTGAGGGGATCCTTCAGTGGAATGCCATTATTATAGTGGGAGGTAGTAGAGACATCCAAGGGTAGTGGGGTAAATGGAAACTAACAATCTTTAAAATGGAGATGGATGATTATAGATCTTATGTAAATATATATATGACAGTAGGTGTTTTGGGGGGGATGATAGGGTTTAAGAGATCATTGGTTTCAGTGTATACTGTGGGATGAAAAATTTTATTAGGGAAGAGATAAGGGAAATTTCAGTGGACATTTTCTATAAAATATTTACAACATTTATATATATTTGGTCGGGTTAGTGTTAAAAATATTATATGTATTCATTTGATACAATATCAGAACACCATGGTACCTGACCTACTACATCCTGAAGTACATGACATTCATTGGAATGGGAGTGGAAGTTAGACATGCATAGAGGGTATGGAGGTTTGAGAATGACATCTTTTCTAGTTAAGGTAACTCTAGTGAATGTCACATATTATACCAATGTACTGGGTCCCTTCTACATTATTTTATTGTCATTATATGTGTTACTTCCCTTGGAATTCCACAATCTAACCTTATATGTCTTCGGGCACCTTGAATAAGAAGTTAATTTTTATTGAGGGAGTGATAAAAATAATGAATGTTTTTATGTGTAAAAACACAACTATTGAAAGATATTTTTATAAAAAAGATGATATTAGTTGTATAATTATAATGTGTTAATTGATTTATAGATTTTTTGAATATGGATTGTTCATTTTTAGTTTCATTGAAAAAACTGGGTGTTTTGAATTATAATGAATTAATAAAATTTATGTAAGTTTGTGGTTAAATTATTTGGTTGTTTAACCATTTATAAAAGAAATACTAAATCTATTTTAAATTGACTTTCCATTTTTTGAATAAAAATACTCATCTTCTAGATTGTATGAGATACTTATATTGATTTAATGTTTGCTTTAAATACTCAAAAGTTAATGTTTATAAAATTATTAAACATGTTAAAAATTATGTATATAAAAATAAAAAACTATTTCTTGAAAGATTATTTGTTTAAGCAGTATTGATTTTATTTTTGTTTATGCATGTATTAAATTTAAATTGTTTAATGAATTAGTTAATGATATAAATTAGTTATGATGTAGTTTTATGATATAATGTCATGACTTATAATAATTGTTTTTTTGAAATATATGTTGGTTGACATGGATTATTCATTTACCTTCTTTAAAACCTGATGTGATAGATGTTGTGTAAAATTTTATTTTATGTATTTTCCCTTGTAAATTATTAATTTTTTTTTGGATTTTTTTTGTTTTGAAAATATAAAGAAAAAAAATCATAACATTTGATTTGGTATGTGATTAAAGATATTTTAAAAAATTATTTTCTTCTTGTATTATTATATTTCAACAAATTTTAATTTTTATGTGACATAAAATGAAATTTGAAGCACCTATTGAACTGAATTCCTGATGTTTTCCTAATTTAAAGACTTAATTTAATGGTATTTAATTAGTAATATATGGTACATATATGAAAAATTATTTAATTATATGTTAGAATCAATGATTAATAATTTATAAATAGATATCCTGGGCATGATTCCATTTTGGGTAGCGTTTGAATAATGATTGGGTAATTTATTTTGGGATAAATTTATTTTTTTCATAATTTAACCATTTTTATATTCCATTTTTAAAAGTGTTTTATATCATATAAGAAACCATTTAATGGGAAGAAGTTTATTTTCACATATTAATATCTTACTGTTAGCGTTTTAGGATATATTTTTTTGAATAAAGATATTTTCTTTAAAATGAAGAAGGAAAAATGGAATTTTGATATAATTTAGGTGTTTTTGGATATGAATTGGTAAAAATTTTAATTGATTCAATTATGTTTCATTGATTTTGAAGTTTTATAGTTTTTATCAAGTTATCCCCAAGGGGTATATCATTTAAAATAATATTTAATCATATTAATTACATAAGTACATGTATGAACTGGATTTGAATTTAAAAATATATTTTTACTTTAAAAATATACTTTATTTGATTAAAGTCCATTTCGGTTAGATTTATTTTCGATTGAGTTTGGTTGAGTCAGTTTTTATCACTATGATTTTTTTAAATTTATGCTAGGTTATTTGGGTTTTATATTATTTAGTATTGGTGTGTTTTCCTTATGAAAAAATGAATTTAAATAATCCAGATGGAACCAAATATTTGTAAATAAAAATGAAATCTAATTTAATAAATTGAAAAAAATAAAACCAAATTTAAATTAAATTAACTGAAATCAAAATTTTGGTTTTTAAGATTGGTTTACCTTGAGATATTAATTGTATATATAGTTATAAATTTATAAATTGAGTGTATATTATTTCATAGGAAATATAATGAAAATATAAAAAAATCAATCAAATACATAAAAACAAATTACGACTATTTATATATTAATAATTTTTCCTAATGTAACAGAATAAATATATTAGAAACAAAATTGATATTTGAGACAACATACTATTGCTTCTATATCATACCCACCACTAATTTATGTTCTTATTGATATATGATAATTTAAGTATTTGAGTCATCTTATAAAACACAATGATCAATACAAATGGAGGTTGTGATTGTGTCGATATCATCACCACCATCATAAAAAATATTTCTTTGGATCACTTCAATAATGAAATAAAATTAATTATTTAGAGGATATTTCACATAAAACACTTATTCCACCATTGATTCCAACAATTATGTCACATCAATAAGAAAAAAGAGACACTTTTCAAAAATATTAAATCCATAGTCATCAATAAATTTTACATATCACATCATTGAATCAAACTACATTCATTTCGTGGTAGCATCTCGACTTTGGGAGTAATAATACAATATTAGTATTTTATAAACAACTCCATAATAAGAAAACATTTTATATCAATCCCAACAATCCAATTAACATAAATAACATCCTATCATTGTAGTAAAATTAGACGCATTTTATTGTGTTCACATATCAACTACTAGATTAGTTATAACAAATTTATAGCAACTGATCACTAGTGAATTACATTAATAAAACACTTTATTTGGACAAAACTCCAATGCTTTATTTCTTGAAAGATATCATTAATTAGTAAACTCAACAACTTAAATATATACGTATAATAAAATTAATAATTAATTGTTATTATTTATTTCATAAAATTAAAGAATGTACCTTAAATATCAAATAATATGGAAAAACTTTTCTATGCAAAGTATCTTTCCTTAAAAAAGGAAAAACACCATTAATTATAATTAGAATATTTTTATGTTATCTACTTAAATATATTCTAAAAATTTTATGTGTATGTAAAATTATATAGGATAAAATAACATATACATGTCAAATCACTTACTCAATTTATTCATCAAAAAAAATTATAGATAAACATGACCGTGTGATATGGCATCTCCCACAAATCGAGGATTAATGTATCTAATGTAAATGATCCATGAATTATCTCTTTTTGAAAATGTAATGAAAAATGGGATCAATTTTATCATACTAACCATATTTATTTCTCATATGATGGTTATATCTTGTTCTCAAATCAACAAGATACATTGAATATAAATCCATACATTCTTCATCTAAATGGACCTCAATTAGGATTAGTCATATTCCAAACATAATAATTCAATTATTAAATATTTAGTTCAGTTGGATACATAAAATTAAAATAAATGGGTCCCCCAATAAATATTTTAGATGGATTTTGGATAGTTAGATGCAACATGAAGGTTAAAAAATATGTTGTGGAGATTTTCTCTAACATACAAATAATTAATGGAGTCATTTATAATATCTTTTTATTCCAAAATACACATGTAAAAATATTTAGTACAAATATATCTTTAAAATAGAAAAACTGAATCACCACAAGCCTTAAATTATTGGATAATAAACAATGGATTAATTTCATAATCAATTAATGAATAAGGACATGATAGTCATGAGTTTTTATTGATTTTAGTATCAACTATCTTTTATTGACAATTTTTATAGGTGTCTTGAATAACCATTAGAAGACTTGATAATATATATTACATATAGACATTATTTTTTATTTGATCTTCCCATCACATAGAAATCACTAAGTAGTTTCTATTTTTTTATTGATAAATTCATGATTATGTTCTGTTATGATTCCCCAATCCACTAAGTCACACTGAGATGATAAATATTATTTTGTCTTCCACTTGAAATTTTGATGGATTAAAATAAATATTTCACGTATATTTTTCTCAATATGTATTATGTCTACATAATAACATAAATAATTATTTTTCCAATAATAAAAATAAAATTGGATACATTTCTTACTCCAATTGTAATTACATTCAGTGTAACCATTATTATTATATTTATATTTTAAATGAACATTCCCAAATGAAAAAAATGAAATATTTAAATTCATCAATAACATCATTTCCAATTATATGCTGAGGTGGATTCTTGGTCTCAATGGTGGTGTGAATTCTTTAATGTTTTTCCCAATATGGATAATCCATTGGTAAGAATCATCTATGCCCAATGAAACTAAAACTATGATAATCTTTAATCCCTATTAAATGTGTATTCTTTATAAAAATAAGATATTATATTTTACCCTTCTTGTTTTAGACAATCATTATTTTATAATAATAAAAATCATTTATTGTCCTCACAAGGAAAATACACATATAAAATTTGTATTTAGGATAAGCATCATAGGTGTATACACCCACATTCCAAAGCTGGTTTAACTATATTATTATAGGTTTCAAGTACATTTCAATATAATTTCTAGGATTAGAATTCCTAGATATGAGTATACTCAACAAAGTAAATAATTTTTATGGACATCCTTTGAGGAAGGTTGTACATGTGAATAAAAATTAACCATGGGCTATGTGATGTAATAATTTCACCAAATAGATTAAAACCATTACATAATAGACCCAAAATAAGATTTCATAAAACAATTGTAAAATAAAGATATCATGTTCCAAATGTTTCTCATGTTAATCGATCCACATGATAGATTAACTAAAAATTATCATTACTTCTATCAACAACATTCCATTGTATATTTATTGATATATAATCAGTAATAAAATGATTTTATAGAACATGAATTAATGGAAAGTGGCAAATTACATTATATGGAACACAATATGGTGTTCTATTTTTTATTTGGTTTCCATAGTGATGTGAGAATATCTTTTTAGTCATTTAGTCTTGTGATTTCTCTAAAAATAAGCTATAATATTTTAGTAAAGTATGAATATTACTTGTTTAAAATCTATTCCGATCAATTAAATTCCAAGCCATATAATGATATGAGGGAATATTCTCATCATTAGGAATTAATTCCTTCAAAAGGTAAGAAGATAATAAATTCCAAAAATAAAAATTCTATACAATGTATTATAAGTATAAAGTCTCATTAAAAAATATAGTTTTTTTGTTTTACCACATGCTTTATATATAGAAGTTCATGCATCATCCATCAATTTTGTTACTCTCTCGATATCACCATTATCTTTAGATTCATAATGAGTACTATTACCATTGGATTTTTTCATTGGCATAATTTCCTTATCATGATGATTCGTTAAAAAACTGATCAAATATTAAAATTTCTATTCAAATCCTTTCATTTTGATAATGAATAGTTTGAGATTTATTTTTTTCTCTATCATCATAACATAAATTATAATTAGTTTCAAAACCAATTTTATTTATATGGAATACCACATTATTTAGAAACAACAATGGTCTTCAAAAAAATTATAACAAGGGTATTGTATATATCCTCTATTTGAAGCATTGTTAAATAAAAGATCTAAAAAATTAAACATATTTTGATAATCGGTAGAGATACGATCAATTTAATACATCTAACTTATATCCATTCGGATATAGGAAAGTAATTAATGTAAAAACATAACATGTGGTATAAAATATTAAATATATACAAAGTAGAATAAAAATTAAATGATATAAATTTATAGGTTCTATGTAATAAATATGAGGACTATAAGATGAACCCCCATGAGTTTATAGATATGTTATTTGATTGGGTTAATGTTTTCATTGAATACATGCATGGTGTTGGAGAGACTATTGAAGATCTAAAGATAATTAAGAATATTTTCAGAATACTTCCACCTTAGTTCATCCAAAAAGTGTATATATTGGATGATAAACATACAAATGAGATGAAACTGGATAGCTTTGACATTACACATATCGCATATGATATGAGAAATAAAGATATTAATTCTGTGGAAAAAGATAATTCCAAAGAGGTGGAATTTAAGGGGATGAATAAGCTCACCGGTGTAGATGGGTATGAAGAAGAAGAGACAAAATATGTCTAGTAATTACTTTCCTAAAAAAATGAGAAAACCAAATTTCAAAAAGGAAAATCACACTATCTTGCATTCAATATAGAATAGTTGGACATATTATAGTATGTTTCCCTTATAATATTTACGATAATGATTAAGGTGAAGTTGAAAATCCCATGAAGTAGCCTTCAGCCTATGTGAATGGTACGAACAAATTTAAGACACTTCTTCAAAAAGTATAATATTTTTCATAATAAAATGATTGTTATATATAATCTAAGGATGGAGAGATGTAAAATTGAAAATAACATAGAGAAAATTCTATGGTGGAAGTTGTAGGATGCTCTAAGAAAAGGAAAGAAAGAGGCAATGCTGAGTAAGAAGTAAAAGAAAGAATTGATCTTCATGTTGAATTATAAGTCCATCATTAGAAGATAGTGATTTAGAGAGAGAAAATAAATAAATACAACATAGTGGTTCATGATGCCAATCTCTATATGCAGCAACGTGAAGAAAAGAAGTTTGAGCTGATGGAATTAATTAAAAAGATTAATTCTTCCATTCTAAAGAACTCAAAAAAGGATGTTGAGTACAAGATCATATTTTAAGACAAGAAAATAGTGATCGATAGTTTAATTATTATAGAAAAATCAAATAAAGTGTATTGAATAACATGAAGAGGATGTTTTGGACCTACGAAGAAAATTAGAACACGTGAAGAGACTCTTGACTCTTGGTATAACATTAGGAATGAAGATTACTCAGTAGATAGAGAATATGGAAGTGGAACATATAGGTATAGAAAAATATAAGAAATAGTTAGAGCTAAATGATAAGGCTTTTATGGGAATTTATCACAAATAAAGAGCTATGGTGATTGATGTCATAATGAAAGCACCCACTATGTTGTTGAAAATTGATTTGGGTACAAATCAAAATCAAAAGACTCATAAGAACCAAGGAAGAACAAGTTGTACAATAATGTATATGAATGAACTTTATATTTGGTGTTATTGTTATGGAATTATGAGACATTCTATAAACATATGATTCATAGACAAAAGGTATAAAAGGGAATAAGAGAAACATATATAGCCACATAATGTTCAATATTTAGAGAGTAATTTTGATCATCATTGTTTCTAGTGTGGAGGATTCATACACATGGAAAGATATTTCTCATAAAAAATCATAATAATGAGATGAATAAAAATAAAATTAGTCATAATAATCAACTCCATAAATAATCAAGTGATTTGAAAACTAAAAATAGGTTTTCATATCTATAAGATGATGTCATCCCATCATACTTAATAGAGGATCATGAATATCAGTCCATAATAAGTATGAATTCAGTGTCATGTATAAGAAGAAAATATTTTAGTTGGAAGTTGTTATAGATATTGCCAACAAATAATTAGATCATGTTGGTGTATGAATACTTAATAGTGGATGCACATCCCATATGTTGTAAAATACGGATCTTTTTACCAGAATAAAATAGGACAAGAAAGGTTTTTTCATATTTGGAAATGATGACGGTTTAAGGATTATCATCTCACAAAAAAGATAAATTTGGGGGAAATGATATGAGACTAGATGATGTATTGGTTTTTGATGGTATCCTTCATTACTTGTTAAGTGTTAGTTAGATATGTGACTCGGGTCAAGTAATATACTTTACCAATAAATTGTGTATCATAGAGGAATAAAACAAGTTGTGTCATAAATGGATTATCCAACTATGCCAACCATCCCTGTAGGATCTTTTCAAATGTGAAATAACTCAAGATCTCCCCAAACTATCACATGATTGTACTCGCACATTTGATACTTTTAAATAAGGGAATATTATGAGAAATATATAAAAGGTAAAAGAATTAAGATCAACCAAAGTGATTGAATTGGTGCATGCAGATGTGTGTGAATTTTCTCACCAAGATCTATTAATGACTAGAGGTATTATGTTCTTTTCATTAATTATTTAACCAATATGGAATGTGTATTTTTCATTACCCATAAGTACGACATGATAAGTTGAATAAAAAATATAACAAATAATTTTAAATGAACCGTAGATTGAAGATTAAGAAGTGTCATATTGATAATGGATTATAATTCAAAATAATCCATGATAATGATTATCTTTAGAAACACAGGATAAGACATCATGTTTCAGAAGTGAGAATGAATCAACAAAATGGAGTGGTTGAGAGGATAAACAGAATCCTAGAAAACTATTCAAGAATAACATTATTGAAAAGTACAACTAATGAAATTCTAGAAGGAAGCAGTCTTGTCATTGGTCTATATATCTAACAAGGTACTGTTGTTCCTAAATGAAGAAAATACTATGTATGAGTTGTGGTACGGAAAAAAACCATCATTGAAATACTTTCGAATATTTTAATGTTTTGCATTCTCAATACGGTAAAATATATTAAAATTAAAACTCATGGAGATGAAGGGATATTCATTGGATATTTAGGTAAAATAAAATCCTATAAATGTTTTAACAATCAGTTGACCTGATGTAGTTGATGGCATTGATTTCACTCTAATATAGAATGATAAAAATCATAAAAAAACACTGTGAAAAGTTACCTAATAAAAGTGATGATAAGGTAACTATAAGGACCCGGCCATAAACCTTACTTAATATTGAATTAAATGAATAATTCACATTGAGGATCTTTTCAGGTTTAGAGTTTTAGAGAATTAGAACATAACTATTACATCTCAAAAGATTACTAAGTAGACACTTCTTTTATGTTTCCATAATAAAAAAACTCTTAAAAAGAAATATGTCTAGTTCCATGTTTTATATAGCATGACATTCCCTTGATCCCATCCTTGACCTTTTTCCACATTAATTCCTGTGAAAAACATTTCAAAAAAACTTGGGGTGAGCATAAAAATCTCAGTAAGGGATACACAAATAATGAAAACTGTTAGTTTTTCAAACATCAAGTAAACCATGTATACTATATCAAAGTAATACCTTCACCTTCCAGAAGTAGTAAAAACTCTTCACTGAATAAGGTATCATTACATACCTTTTTTAACCAATGGATTACCATAAAACCCATATAAAGAACACATAACATATATAAAGGTAACTTGGGACATAAACATACTTAAGTGGAATAACCATACGGTCGACTTCCACACATATCACTTAATGGAATAGCCTATGGCCAATTTGCATACATACTTAATGGAATAGGCATACGACCGACTTCCATACCCAATGCATTGGAGGTTATAACATAACCACCAATCCTGGTATTCACGGCACCACCTGTCATATGGTTTATCACGTAACCACCCGTTAAAATGTCCATGTACCAATATAAAATCATAAAACATAAAACAAATATAATGGAATGACAACATTTACACATTTAAATAACAATATATCATAAATATATTAACATAATAGAATCCTTTATCAATACCATTTTCAATACCAAATCACATAATAGATTATATGGTATTTATTTTATTTTAAAAACATTATGGCTTGTTGAGGAAGCCAAAGACCAAATAATACTCGCGGCGGCGGAAAAGGTCGTTGTCACCATGTACGTTAAAAAAACATTCCTTTTTTTCGTTTAGTAAAATGATTCGTAGAAAAAGATTCATTTTGTATAAAATTAAAAGACAAAGGGGTTTATACACCGTATAAAATAAAGTTGTGTATAAAACAATATATGCCTCAATGAAATGAGATTGAGATGAAGTCCCTTACCTCGGGTCCGACTTGACTCGATCGTTCTTTAACGTCCTGAATAATAAACTTGTGTTAATTTCTACTTGATTAAGAACCTTTTTAAAGTTCATTATTCCTTTTATATAACTTATTTCCATGTTATAAACATTTTGTAACCTTTTAAGTTAATAATGTTTGTTTTTCCGATATTTGGTTCTTAAGTCGAAAGTGGACTTCTTACAATTACATGTTGTTCATGTGGTCAAAGATTTTTTATATCCATAATGACATTCCTGATTTGGATATCATATATATCATATATATCCAGCATATACATGTATTTATAATATTACATAATCATTTAGAGGTAAGAAATGAAATGCACCGTTCATGGAGACGGTAAACCGTACGTATGCATGAACGCTACATTCATTTCTTTGTCATATTAATGGAATTAAAACTAAATGAGAGGTATGTATATTTTAATTCAGGAATTATATTCATCATTTATATATATCATTCATTATATATATCCATTATATACATGTACTTTTAATAGTACATTACATTTGGGGATAAGAAATGAAATGCACCGTTCATGGAGACGGTAAGCCGTACGTACGCATGAACGCTACTTTAATTTCTATCTCATAATTTAATGGAATGAAATAATAATGATATAGAGGTATATTATAATTCTATTATAAAATCATATATAATAACTTTAAATCCATCCTTTACACGTCCCACATATGGCATTAACGAATCACATCACTTTGAGGGGGCGGTAGTCCTCACTTACATAAATGAAGATATCGTGTTTACCCATAATGGAAACCATAAAGGTATGCCCAAAATGAAAAATACAGAAGCTTAAGGAAAAAATAAACATATTATATATAATATATAAATATAGTGTTATCTTAATGGCCACCTTTGAAGGTGTTAAAGGAATGTTGAACAATCATCATTTCGGGAGGCAGAAATTCTCCATCCACGGAAACAGTATGTTCTTTAACCATTAGATGTATGTGTGTGTAAGTTTATCTCTAATCCTTCTTATAAAAACATCCTAGTATATTTAGTATACTTTAGTTGTTACAAAATAAACGAATAAAATGAGTTTAGGGGGTTGGAGAAGAAAAATAAAACAAAAGGACTCAAAAGAATTCATTACCTTAAAATCGGGTAACTCCCCTTGGTTTGAGCTCAAATGCTTCCTTGGGAAGACTTCTGCACAAAGTGATGCTTCAAGTAGTAATAGAGGGATGTGGAGAGCCAAAATGGTCAGGTTTTGGCCGAGACAATGGCTTTGGGAGTGTTGGTAAGGAGGTAGAGTTGGGGGCCTTTTATAAGAGGAAGGAGGGGCACTCTTGGAAGGTAAAGAAAAGTCACTTTATTTTAAAATGGTATTCGGATTTAAGAGGTCCCACATTGATGTGTTCAGAGTATAAGGTGATAAGGGTTCTAAATACACTCATAAAATAGGTTTTGTACATGTGTAGGTCTTATATATTACATTATCTTTCCATTTTATTTAAATCCTTAAATAATGAGGTCATCGCTGCATCATCATGATGTCACAAATAATTTAATTTTTTTAATGTCTAAAAATTATAAAAAAAATTTCTATGATGTAGGAAATCTTTTTATATTTCCAGTGAATATTTATATTCAAAAATATGACTTGAATATCCCCATGTAAAAATAGTTTTAGTAAAACATTTCATGTGTGTGTCATTTTTACTTTAACATTAAATAAAAAGTTATTTATGTCATTTCCCCAACAAAGTGGCTCCATGGGGTCCCCAAGATGACCCATGGCTTGTCTTGGTCAGACATGACATATCCAATAAGGGTTGTACATGTTTAAAGCTCATCTCATATTATTAAAACATTATTTTTACCTTAAACTACACTAATTACCTCTAATCGCGATTAAAATCATAATAAGTTACTATTCACCAAAAAATTATTTTAATCTCATTAAACCAAATTTTACGTCTTAATGACAACCATGTATGTCAGATTTTTGAAATTCAAAACACAGAAGTGGTAACATTTCATTTAAACTAAAAATCAGTTTTTATAAGTACCACTTAGTGGTTTCACTATTAATCAAAAATTGAAGTTTTTCAGAAAAATACCAAAAATTCACCCTAAGCTATATTTGATATTCGAAATTCAAAAATGAAGTCCATTTTAAAAAATTGACAACATATAAGTTGCATTAACTAATATAATAATTAATTCCCGCTGTGAGAGAAAATAGCGTGTTTTTATGAAACAATAAGTATCAAAAGATTGACACTAGTTTAAGTCCGATTTCAAAGTGAAATTAATTCCAAAGACCACTATTGGATTTAATGGTAAAAATATTTTCTAATTTAACTTTAAAACCAATTCAAATGATAATATAATCATATAAATAAATTAGATTAAAAAGTGGTTTTAAATTAAAATACAACATTTTACACTATTCATTAAAAAATGAACTTTATCGGAAAGATACCAAAAATTTACACAATGTAAATTTTGATATCCCGATTCTAAATAAGAGTTATATTTTTTCCAATAGAATTTATAAGATTGATCAAAACTATATTTAATGACGGTTCTCCGTCAAAAGGTGATAAGTGAACCCTTAGTGAAAATTAGTGTATAAATGCCTAAAATTGAATTCTTTCCGTATTTTAAGCTTTTATCATTTATTGGATAAATGTAAAAACATTTAAAAACATATATAATCATATTTTAGTTATTTCTATCCATTCCCTCCAGTAAAATGGCTACGTGTTAACAAACATTTAAAATAATATTATTTTATTACTAGTGTGCAACGTAAGTTTTCAATGAAACTCATCGTTATGTATCGAGTACGCTATCGAACGTAGAAACACCTTTTAATTAAAATTAATATGTAATTAATAAATATGAAAATTATTTATTCTTTATTTACCTGGGATGTTACATCCTTCCCCCCTTTTTGGAATTGCTTCCTCGCCATTTTATTCACTTATCAAAATAAGTGGGGGTATTTATCCCTCATAGAATTTTCAGATTCCCACGTTGCCTCTTCAATCACATGGTTTTTCAACCAAACCTTTACCTGATGAATCACCTTATTCCGTAACACCTTCTCCCTGTGGTCAAGAATCTGGACTGGTTGTTCTTCATAAGATATGTTCTCCTCCAGCTGAACTACCTCTGGACTCAAAACATGAGATGGATCTGGCATATACTTTCTCAACATCGAAACATGAAAAATATTGGGTACCTGAGATAAAATCGGAGGTAAAGCCACTCAGTAAGCAACTGATCCAACTATCTCCAGAATTTCATATGGTCCAATAAACCTTGGACTCATCTTTCCTTTCTTACCAAATCTCATCACACTTTTCCAAGGAGAAACCTTGAAAAAAAAACATGATCACCTACCTCGAAAGATAGATCCTTTCTCCGATTATCCGCATAACTCTTTTGCCTGCTTTGAGCTGTTCACATGTGCTTCTGAATCAACTAATATTTTTCTGCCATCTCTTCTACCAATTCTGGTCCCATTAGCTTCCTTTCACCCACTTCATCCCAAAATGCTGGATTTCGACACCACTTCCCATATAATGCCTCAAATGGTGCCATCTGTATACTGGAATGAAAACTGTTATTATAAGAAAACTCAACCAAAGAATGATGTTGGTCCCAACTTCCTTGATAATCCATCGAACAAGCTCATAGCATATCCTGCAAGGTCTGAATTGTTCGTCTCTGACTACCCATCTGATTGAGGAAGAAAAGATGTAATAAATTTAATTCAGTGCCCAACGACTTCTGGAGGCCTTTTCAAAAGTTAGACCTAAACCTAATCACGGTCAAATACAATAGAGAGAGGAACTCCATGTAACCTGACTTTCTCTTTTATATACAAATGGGAAATCTGATCTAGGGAAAAAGTATCTCATATAGTAAGGAAATGAGCAGATTTAGTCAACCGATCAACAATAACCCAGATTGCATTATTACCTCGAGATGTCCTCAGAAATCCCACAACAAAGTCCATGGATATGTTTTCCCATTTCCACTCTGGCACTGGTAATGGCTGAAGCATCCCTTTAGGTAACTGCCGCTCTGAATTAACCTGTTGAAATGTCAAACACTTCACCATAAAATCAGAAATATCTCTTTTCATTCCATCCCACCAGTAAAACTCCCGTGGATCTCTGTACATCTTAGTACTGCTAGGATGAACTGAAAACGGAGAACTATGAGCTTCACATAACAACTCTCTCTTCAACTGTGAATCACAAGGCACACACAATCTCTTCCCAAATCTCAAAACACAATCATTATCAATGTTGAATTCTGGCAACTTACCCTTCTGAACCAAATCTACCTTTTTCTACAACTCATTGTCTCCCCTCTGTGCTTGTTTAATTCTGTCTGATAGGGATGATCTCATTGATACCTGAAAAAAAAAGAACTTCCTGCACAAACAACTTCTATGCCAAATTTCATCAAATCAAAAACCAAAAGATCTCGTTCCAAATGTAGCATGGTTAAGGAAGCATTACTTTTTCGAATCAAAGCATTGACCACTTTATTTGCTTTTCCGAGATGGTAGGGAATTGTACAATCATAATCATTGATTAATTCCAGCCATCTCCTCTGTCTCATGTTCAATTCTTTCTGAGTGAATATATACTTTAAACTTTTGTGATCAGTATATATTTCACACTTTACTCCATACAAATGATGCCTCCATATTTTTAGACAAAAAAAAACAACAGTTAATTCCAAATCATGTGTAGGGTAATTTACCTCATGATTTTTCAATTGACGTGAAGCATAAGCAATTACCTGATCATTCTGCATAAGTACACAACCAAGTCCCTTCAACGAAGCATCACTGTATATAACAAACTCTCCATTCCTAGAAGGAAGTGACAAAACTGGAGCATTCACCAATCTTCTTTTCGACTCCTTAAAACAATCATCATATTCTCTTGTCCAGATAAACTTAACACCTTTCCGAGTTAGCTTAGTCATTGGACTAGATAACCGTGAAAAATTTCTAACAAACCTTCGGTAATAGCCTTCCAAACCATGAAAACTACAGATCTTGGTTACATTTGTGGGTCTTATCCAGTCTTCCACAACTTTTGTTTTGGTAGGATCAACAGTTATCCCATCTTTAGAAACAATGTGACAATGGAAAGAAATTTGTTGCAACCAAAACTCATACTTGCTGAATTTTCCATACAATTTCTTTTCTTTTAAGGTTTGAAAGATAACCATTAAATGACATTCATGTTCCTCTTTTAGAAAACACCAAAATATCATCAAAAAACAACCAACATTTATCACCTGATTCAACTGAGCCGTCACTGCAGTAAACTGTTTAGTTCTGATTCTGACCATCTCAGGATACTGATTTGGAAGGTCATTTCCCTCTTTTTGCCTTCCCAGAAAAGTTGTACTATTTCCTATATGAAAAACCATTCTAAACAAACATGTCTTAGATGAAGCAACATGGTAATCTTCAAATTCTATATCATTTCAATTTGACCATAGAAAAATATTTTTGTATAATCATTTAATATAATTCTAACTCCTAAATTTATCTAAACCGACCTCTGATACCAACTATAAGGCCCCGGCCTTAAACCTTACTTAATATTGAATTAAATGAATAATTCAAATTGAGGATCTTTTCAGGTTTAGAGTTTTAGAGAATTAGAACATAACTATTACATCTCAAAAGATTACAAAGTAGACACTTCTACTAAGTTTCCATAATAAAAAAATCTCTTAAAAAGAAACATGTCTAGTTCCATGTTTTATATAGCATGACATTCCCTTGATCCCATCCTTGACCTTTTCCACATTATGTCCTGTGAAAAAAATTTCAAAAAAACGTGGGGTGAGCATAAAAAGCTTAGTATGGGATACACAAAGGATGAAAACTGTTAGTTTTTCAAACATCAAGTAAACCATGTACACTCTATCAAAGTAATACCTTCACCTTCATGAAGAAGTAAAAACTCTTCAATGAATAAAGTATCATTAATTACCTTTTTGTAACCAAAGGATTGACATAAAACCCATATAAAGAACACATAACATATATAAAGGTAACTTGGTACATAAACATACTTAAGTGGAATAACCATATGGTCGACTTCCATACATATAACTTAATGGAATAGCCATACGGCCAACTTGCAAACATACTTAATGGAATATCCATACGGTCGACTTCCATACCCAATGCATTGGAGGTTATAACGTAACCACCCGTCCTGGTATTCACGGAACCACCCGTCATATGGTTTATCACCTAACCACCTGTTAAAATGTCCAAGTACCAATATAAAATCATAAAACATAAAACCAATATAAAGGAATGATAACATTTCCACATTTCAATCACAATATATCATATATATTTTGACATAATAGAATCCTTTATCAAAACCATTTTCAATACCAAATTACATAAAAGATTATATGGTATTTATTTTATTTTAAAAGAATTATGGTTTGTTGAGGAAGCCAAAGACCAAATAATACTCATAACGGCAAAAAAGGTCGTTGTCACCGCGTATGTTAAAAAACATTCCTTTTTGTCATTTAGTAAAATGCTTCGTAGAAAAAGATTCCTTTTGTATAAAAGTAAAATTCAAAGGGTTTTATACACAGTATAAAAGAAAGTTTTGTATAAAACGAAATATGCCTCAATGAAAGGAGATTGAGACGAAGTCCCTTACCTCGGGTCCGACTTGACTCGATCGTTCTTTAACGTCCTGAATAATAAACTTGAGGTAATTTATACTTGATTAATAACCTTTTTAAAGTTAATTATTCCTTTTATATCACTTATTTCCATGTTATAAACATTATGTAACCATTTAAGTTAATAATGTTTGTTTTTTTTGATATTTGGTTCTTAAGTCGAAAGTGGACTTCTTACAATGACATGTTGTTCGTGTGGTCAAAGGTTATTCATATCCAGAATGAAATTCCTGATTTGGACATCATATATATCATATATATCCAGCATATACATGTATTTATAATATTACATAATCTTTTAGAGGTAACAAATGAAATGCACAGTTCATGGAGATGGTAAGCCATATGTATGCATGAACGCTACTTTCATTTATTTGTCATATTAATGGAATTAAAACTAAATGAGAGGTATGTATATTTTAATTCCATAATTATATTCATCATTTAGATATATCATTCATTATATATATCCATTATATACATGTACTTTTAATAGTAGTTTACATTTGGGGATAAGAAATGAAATGCACCGTTCATGGAGACGGTAAGCCGTACGTACGCATGAATGCTACTTTCATTTCTATCTCATACTTTAATGGAATGAAATAATAATGATATAGAGGTATATTATAATTCCAGTATAAAATCATATATAATAACTTTAAATCAAACCTTTACACATCCCACATATGGCATTAACGAATCACATCACTTTGAGGGGAGGTAGTCCGCACTTCCTTAAATGAAGATATCGTGTTTACCCATAATGGAAACCATAAAGGTTTTCCCAAAATTAAAAATACTGAAGCTTAAGGAAAACATAAACATATTATATTTCATATATAAATATAGTGTCATCTTAATGGCCACCTTTGAACGTGTTAAAATAATGTTGAACAATCATCGTTTCGGGAGGCAGAAATTCACCATCCACGGAAATAATATGTTCTTTAACCATTAGATGTAGGTGTGTGTAATTGTAGATCGAATACTTCTTATAAAAACATCCTAGTATATTTAGTATACTGGATTTGTTACAAATGAAATGAATAAAAAGATTTTAGGGGTTTGGAGAAGCAAAATAAAACAAAAGGACTCAAAATAATACATTACCTTAAAATCGGGTAACTCCCCTTGGTTTGAGATCAAAGGATTCATTGGGAAGACTTCTGAAAAAAGTGAGGCATCAAGGAGTAAGAGAGGGTTGTGGTGAGCCAAAATGGTCAGGGTTTGGACGATACAAAGTCTTTGGGAGTGTGGGTAAGGAGGTAGAGGTGGGGGCCTTTTATAAGAGGAGAGGAGGGGCACTCTTGGAATGTAAAGAAAAGTCACTTTATTTTAAAATGGTGTTCGGATTTAAGAGGTCCCACATTGATTTATTTCGAGTATAAGGTGATAAGGGTTCTAAATTCACTCATCCAATAGGTTTTGGACATGTTTAGTTCTTAGATATTACATTGTCTTTCCATTTTATTTAAATCGTTAAATAATGAGGTCATCACTGCATCATCATGATGTCATAAATAATTTAATTTATTTAATGTATAAAAATTATAAAAAAAATACTATGATGTAGGAAATCGTTTTAGCTTTCCAATGAATTTTTATAGTAAAAAATATGACTTTCATAACACCTTGTAAAAATAGTTTTATTAAAACATCTCATGTGTGTGTCATTTTTACTTTAACATTAAATAAAAAGTTATTTATGTCATTTCCCAACCAATGTGGCTCCATGGGGTCCCCAAGTTGACCCATGGCTTGTCTTGGTCGGCCATGACACATCAAATAAGGGTAGGACATTTTTCAAGCTCATCTAATACTATTAAAACATTATTTTTACCTTAAACTACACTAATTACCTCTAATCGTGATTAAAAACTTAATAAGTTTCTATTCACCAAAAAATTATTTTAATCTCATTGAACTGCATTTTAATTCATAATGACAACCATGTATGTCGGATTTTTGAAAATCAAAACACAGAAGTGGTAAAATTTCATTTAAACGAAAAATCAGCCTTTATAAGTACCACTTAGTGGTTTCACTATTCATCAAAAATTGATGTTTTTCAGAAAAATACCAAAAATTCACCCTAAGATATATCTGATATTCTGAATTCAAAAATGAAGTCCATTTTAAAAAATTCACAACATATAAGTTGCGATAATTAATTTAATAATTAATTCCTGCTGTCAGAGCAAATAGCGTGTTTTTATGAAACAATAAGTATCAAAAGATTGACACTAGTTTATGTCCGATTTCAAAGTGAAATTAATTCCAACGCCACTATTGGATTTAATGGTAAAAATATTTTCTAATTTCACTTTAAAACCAATTCAAATGATAATATAATCATATAAATATATTATATTAAGAAGATGTTTTGAATTAAAATACAACATTGTACACTATTCAAAAAAAATGAACTTTGTCGGAAACATGCCAAAAATTTACACAAAGTAAATTTTGATGTCCCGATTCTAAAGAAGAGTTATATTTGGTCCAATAGAATTTATATGATTTATCAATACTATATTTAATGACGGTTCGCTGTCAAAAGGTGATAAGTGAACCCTTAATGAAAATTAGGGTATAAAAGCCTAAAATTGAATTCATTCCGTATTTTAAGCCTTTATCTTTTATTGGATAAATGTAAAAACATTTAAAAACAAATATAATCATATTTTAGTTAATTCTATCCATTCCCACCAGTACAACGACTACATGTTAAATAAAATTTAAAATAATATTATTTTATTACTAGTGTGCAACATACGTTTTCAAAGAAACTCATCGTTGCGTATCGAGTATGCTATCGAACGTAGAAAGCCCTTTTAATTAAAATTAATATTTAATTAATAAATATTAAAACTCTTTATTCTTTATTTACCTGGGATTTTACAGTAACAAACGTAGGGGGAGTAGTTGTGGAAAATGATTATTAAAAAAAATTATGATGAGACGGAGGAAGTAAAATCTATATATTCACAAATGTTGAATAGTTGAGACAAAATTGTAAAGTAAAATTTTAATTTTGATTATGAACTTCCATTTAAAACATATATAATGAATTAATTACCACAAAAACTTTTCTTATCTTATGTTGAGCCTAAATATATTGAGGAAGAAGCTGGGGATGAGAACTTGGTTTAGTATATGAAAAAATATATTAAACAAGTTGAGAAGAACCATACATTGGTGATTGTTTTGAGATCAGAAGATAGAAATTGTATTAGTACCGGATGGGTTTTCTAGAATAAACTAAATGAATATGTATTGGTAATTTACAAAAAATAATGAATAGTGTGTAAGGGATACTCATAGATTTAGGGAATCAACATTGATGATAATTTGGACCTATTTTAAGGCTATATAATATCATATTATTCATGGCCATTGTAGTTCAATGAAAGTTCAATGTTTTACAAATAGATGTCAAGTAAAAATTTCTGAATTTGGTTCTAGAATAATAGTGTATACCATGAATCCATTATGTTTTTTATTCATGAATATGAGTAAATATTTTTTCAGTTGAGAACGGTGCTATATGAGTTGAATCAAGTACCAATAGTGTTGTATTCAAGGATTTCCCATTTTTTTTTAATATGCCCAGTTTTCGGTGTGGCGGATTTGATTACAATCACTATTTCAATAATGAAAGTAATCAAAGAATTATAGTTATAGTGTATGTCGATGACATAATATTTGTTGGATTAGATAAAGCACAATTCAAATAATTCATGAAAAGTGAGTTTGAAATATCAATAAATGGTGAACTGACATTTTTCCTTGAATTACGTGTGACATAAGGAAAGAATAAAATATTTATTTATCAATAAAAATATGTCAAAGAGGTTTTTATAAATTTTTTAATGGATAATTATAAAGAGATGACAACTCTGATGACTACTCGGATGAAACAATTATTAGATTATGATGGAAAATAGGTTAATGTCACAAAATATTGACAGATCATTGGATGTATATTGTACATGATAGTATAAAAAACTGGTAGTTTTTTTAAACATCTCAAGCATCACATCATCAATGTAATTGTCACACCCCGACAAGCGTGTTTATTTTATTTTATGATTTCTTTGACTTTAAATTATATTGTTGCGGTTCGCGTTCTGTCTCGGATTAGATTTTTGAGTTTTTGTTAAAAAGTGCATTTTTTAACGCGACGTCGTTGGGCGCGTGAGCGGAGCCTGTTCTGGAAACCCCGCGCGTCCCTGCCCGGTGTTTTTTCGCATCCCGTTGTCTTTGGAAAATTTTAAATAGAGTCTTTATATTTAATGCGCAAATCTATAGTTATAAATTAATAATTATTTTTATCATTTAAGATGAAATGAATATTTTTATCATTTTTGTTTTTATCATTATGATTATTTTTATCATTTTTAATTTTATCATTATCTTATAAATAAATAATAAATGAAGTTGTAAAGGTTGCGGATAATAGTATAATTATTATTAAATATGCTTTGTCATTAATCTTTATTATTGTTATTATTATTATTGTAATTTACTATTTTTATGATTTGTTTGTTTTCTTTCATTTAATTTTATTTTTCTTTTATCATTTCTTTTTTTTTCTTATTCCTCTAACCCTAGCCCCCCCTCTTTATATATATATTTTTTTCTTCTCCCTCCCCGCGGGAGCCGCCACACTTTTTTTTCCATCTCTGAGCATCCCTGCACCTTCCCCCGGCCGGACCTCCCCTGCTCGTCGCGGCCAACCCTTTTCCCCTGGTAATGTATGTTTAGTTTTAATTTTAATTTTTACTTTTATTATTAGTATTGTTATTATCAATATTATTAATGTTATTTTTACTTTTAATATTAGTATTATTATTCTTAATATTCTTATTATTATTATTATTATTCTTACTATTATTATAATTATTAATATTGTTATTATTACTGATATCATTAATTTTATTATTACTATTAATCTTATTATTGTAATTATTATTATTATTAGTATTTTTAATTATTATTATTATCATTATTATTATTATTTTTATTCTTATTATTATTATTTTATTATTATTATTATTATTATCATTAATTTTATTATTAATATTAATATTATTATTATTATTATTATTACTATTATCACTATTAACATTGTTATTATTATTGTTATTTTTTTCTATCATTATTATTAATCTTTATATTGTTATTATTATTATTATTATTATTATTATTATTATTATTATCTGCATCATCGTACTCTTTGTGGTTCATGGGTTTTAATTGATGGTTGATTTTTATTTGTTGGTTTAGGATTTTTAGGACCCGCGCAGGGCGTTTCTGTGTGAGCGCTGTCGCCGCGCTTTGGTTTCAAGGTGAGCGTTTATTCCCGCCGCTTGGTTTCAAATGCTCTGGTGAGTTTTCGATGCGTATGAGTCCTTGGTTTTGTTTATGCAGAGTGTTGGACTTTGTCACGTAGTCTCGGACACACGTCGTGTCATCGCGCCTTGGATCCGAGGTTGTTTGCCGTCGCGCTTGGTTTTGAGGTAGGTACCCTTTGCACTGCTTTTAAAATTTAAGTTATATTATTTCATGCTGTTTGCGCACCCTAATTGTTCAAAATCAACATTTTATTAATTGTAATAAATATGAGATAATATACGATAATTAAATTTTAATGTAAGATGGTTAATTTTTAAATGGTTATTTAATGTCAAAAGGAGCCGTTTATTTTATACACGACACATGAAACATCCTTTTTTACGAGCGGACACCCAATAATGAAAGAATGCCCATTTGGCTTTTAAACATAATTCACGGAATGTAAAACAGAGTTCTGGTTTAATGAGAAATGATTTCTTTTGAAGCATGAACAAATACTTTGGTTCGTTTGAGAAATTTCCCGGTTGGCTCTTAAAGTTTATTTGGAAAAGAAAATGGTTTGGTTTGGTTTATAAAAATACTGGCAACCTGTGAAGTAGTGTTTTGTGGATTCTTCAAATAGTTTTAAACTGGTTTTGGTAGTAATTGTGAACTGTATTAAATGCCCGTTTGGCACTTTATGGAAAGCGATGGAAATGTTTTTATAAAAACCCTCTTAGGACGACTCTCATGCCTTGGTTGCGATTGATTGTTTGGGAGGCCGCGCTTAGAGGCTCCCGGGTACTTGAGTGGAGAAAGGCATGAGGTTGTCCCATGGAGTGGCTCGGGGAATGCCTGTTGTTCTTTATATATATATAGAGATATATCTGATTGGATGCTCGGTTGGCATCGGTTGGCTCACCCCTTTTTTCTTAAACACTTGAGACATGGGAATCTGGCATATTGAGAGAATATTCTAAGAATGATTGCTGCACTGGTAGGTTATGGTACTGACCAGTGGCCCATAGTAGGTGGATATATTGGGTTTATTACTATGGGATTTGCCCTCGACCTGCCTATGAGTGGATGGTCGAGCGTTTTGTGCGTTTTGATTTCATCGTGACATGTCAATAAGGATGATTTCTCATGTATTGGTGTCTTCTGGTTTATTCTCGATCTCCTAGGTTCACCCTTGTCTATTCAGCTTTTGTAGCTTGCAGTAATGATTATGATGCTCACGTGTATACTTACATTGCCCTTGCTGTATGTTTTACTTTGTGCATTCTGGCATATTGTTTTCCTTGGAAACTGATAAATTGCTTTTTAATGGGTTTCTAAAAATTGTTTTCAAATGGAAGTGTTTAATCCCTTTTGTACAAATTTGAAAATTTAAGCATCACTTTCCCCTTTTCCTGAAATGTCATTTGCACTAATGAAATGAACACAAATTTGGAAATGGCTAAGGGAAATGGTTCGTACATTGTTTTTAAGTAGAATATTATTAAAAACATACTTTTATAGATTGTAGTTCAAACTTGAAATGATGTTTCTTTTATTTTAAAGGTGGTGCATTGGGAATAGATATCGGGCTAGCCTACTGAGTTTTAATACTCACGCCTATATTTGTTTTCTGTTTTTAGTGTTTGTGCAGGCTATAGCTTGAGTGCGCTCGCCTAGGGCGACACTTGATCGTTGAGTTGGAGAGCGACCCGCGAGGTCGCACGGAGTTTGTTCGCACGTCGTGTTTGGTTAGTTTGTTTCTTGTTTGTTCCTGTTTAGTCACTTTATCTGGTTTACCTTTTCTGCCCTGCTCTGTATTATTTTCGCTGTCTTATTTATTTATATTGGGCGAAATCGTTCCCATAGTCTCTAATGATTCCCTGGCGCTTGTCGCCAGCCCGGGAGGATCGGGAACGCCTCTCGGGCCATACCGCGGACCGGCACGGGTGACCGGTTCAGGGTCGACCCGGGTCGGTTCGTGACAAAATGGTATCAGAGGAGGTTTGCTCTTAGCAGACCTCACTTTTCAGAGCGCCCTTTTTTATTTGGGATGTCAAGGTAGATGGAGTAGGATTGTCGGGACTTGAGGGGTAGGTGCGAGAAGAGCGTCGCGAACTCTTGCCCGTACTGATCCTCAGGTTTCCATGGGAAGTCCGGTTTAATTTGTTTGTTTGGGTTTTTATGGAAATGTTTTGTGATTGGGATACGACAAAGGGAGTTGGGCCATTAGTCCTCCTAACCCGTGCGGCCTGGCAAGCCATGTGGATCTAGGGGCATGGTCCAAGAAGGCTCTCTGTGTCAGTGGTGTGTTTGGCATATGGCCGCCAACCATATGGTCAAGTCACCCACTGACACTAGTCCCCTCTTTGATTTGTTTTGGGTTTCCGTTGATTTCTGAAAGTGGTTTGAATCAGAAAAGTTGGTTTAAAAAAAAATGTTGTTTGAAATGACATGTTTAATTTGTAGTTTGTTTTAAAAGAAGTGGTATGAATAAATTGTCTAAAAAAGTTGCTTTGTTTTGGCCTTGGTGTTCCGATGAGTACTCACATGCATTTTGGTATGTTGGAAATGTGGATGGATATCTGGTATGGTGGATGGATGCCCTGGGTGGCACAGATACATGCATGTGAGTGAGACTCTAAGGAATACCAATGGCGAGGGTTTAACTTACCAAAATTGTTTTAAATTAAAGATGTTTTCAAAGAGAAAAGTTTTGATGTTATGATAACTTGTTTTCTCGGATTTTGAGCTTTTCGCCTATGCAGTGTTTGATTTTGAGGTTGTTATTCATTCGTTGAGTTGGCGTTGATTGGGTTTTTGACCTTTCCTTGTCCAGCGGTTATCCCTTTGAAGCTTCGATGGGTGATCGTAGTGCGGTTGATCAACCTAAGGATTTTATGCTTGAGTTTCGGAAGCTCGATCCACCTCTCTTCTATGGTCAAGCAGACCCTTCCGTGGCAGAGGAGTGGATGCGGAAGATTGAAAGGGACTTTAAACTCATTGAGTTTCCCGAGTTGTTGAAGGTCAAGTTTGCGACCTTCATGCTTGAAGGTTCACCGTGGATGTGGTGGAAGTCAGTGTCTCGGAACAAGCCTCGTCAAGAGGTTAATTGGGAATTTTTCAAGGCCTCGTTCATTCGTCAATATTTCTCTGAGGAAGATAGGGTGAGAAAGGGGATGGAGATGTGTTGTTTGCAGCAGGGTGACAGATCTGTGTTGGAATATTTCCAGCGCTTTGTAGATCTAGCTCCTTATGATTCAGAGTATGCCACAAATGACCCCGTGAAGGCTCGACGCTTCGAGGCAGGTCTCTGCCCTGATCTACAGTCGAAGGTGTCAGAGTCCAACCTAACTTCTTTTGTCGATGTGGAAAGACAAGCTTTTCATGTCGAAGCCGCGATGGCAGGAGTGCTCGAAGTAGTTCTCCCTCCTTCGATCCCTATGAGCAGTGGTGAAGATTCTGGAAAGGAAATGAGTAAGCAAATGGAAGTGGATGGATCAAGTCGTGGAATCAAGAGGCCTCGAGATCTTTCATCAACCTCTTCGGAGCGAGAGATTATTGTGTGTTATCAGTGTGGAAAGCGGGGTCACAAGAAGTCATCGTGCCCAAGCGCTCTGAATCCCTGCCAGGCGTGTGGACGTCTGGGTCACTTGCGACGATTTTGTCGGGGTGTTGCAAGGAAGCGTCGCAGAGGAAGTTCTCAGAAGTAATGTGTTGTAGGGTCTTTGTTCAAAGTTTCTAGTGTTAGTTTCCTTTCCTTGTAAGTGATCTATTATCGTGGCCTATGTATGGGTGTTGTTTTGGGTTTGAAATGTATGGGAATGTCATGGGTCTTTTGACGAACCACGTCTTTCAATGCTGGTGTGTTTTAATTTTAAAATCTTGTTCTTTCTTTTGTCAAATCAAAAGATGTATGTTTCTTGTTGGGATTATCAGAACCTGACTGCGAGGCAGGAGATGCTTCATCCATCAGAGCTCCAGCCAAAAGGTCTCGGAGTGAAGCCGGCGCGTAGTCAGGAACCCCCCGGGGGGGGGGGGGAATTTTAAAGAGTCTGGTGAAAGTCGTGCTTCTATCGTCGTGGTGAGATAGTTTTGGTGTTGTTTCTCTGGTTCCTCTGTCGTTGTAGTTTTCCTCTTGTCCCAAAGTGCGCGATGGACTTATCCCTCACATAGCGTCGGGAGTCGTGCCTCTTGGATGTAAGTTGCTGATCAGTGACCTTGCGTGGGCCACTGATGTAAACCAGTTGCGGCCCTGGTTTGTGTCCATCCCGAAGTGATGGGTCGTGAGTAGTCGTACATCGTAGTTTTAGTGATTTGATCCTTGGGCCCACCCTCCCCGCCCATGGCGTTAAAGTTTTGTTGTGCTAAGTATCCATTTAAGCTTCTATCCCTTTTGGACGTGAGTAAGTGGTTTAAAGGTCCTTGCTGTGCTCTTTCTAGCTGGAGTAAGGTCTCGTGCATGTCTAAGCTGGTTTCCCGTTTGGTCGTTAGTTGGTCGGTTCTTTATGGTGGGGAGACCCACCATGAGTCTCTTTGGGTTTTCTCTTAAATCGTTAGTGAATGCTAGTTGAGTTCTTATGGTGGGGAGACCGTTCAGGCCTCCCCACTATTGGTGATTTACTTTGGGCAATGAGGTTCAGTCCCACTGGTAGTCGTTGTGACATCATTGGTTAAGAGGTTGGATCGTGTTCTGTGAAATCCTTAGGTGTTGATCGATCGACTGGTTGGTGTGGTGGCTTTCCGGGGGCAGAAAGCGTTATGGTGGGGAGTATTGTCACACCCCGACAAGCGCGTTTATTTTATTTTAAGATTTCTTTGACATTAAATTATATTTTTGTGGTTCGCGTTCTGTCTCGGATTAGATTTTTGAGTTTTTGTTAAAAAGTGCATTTTTTAACGCGACGTCGTTGGGCGCATGAGCAGAGCCTGTTCTGGAAACCCCACGCGTCCCTGCCCGGTGTTTTTTCGCATCCCGTTGTCTTTGGAAAATTTTAAATAAAGTCTTTATATTTAATGCGCAAATATATAGTTATAAATTAATAATTATTTTTATCATTTAAGATGAAATGAATATTTTTATCATTTGTGTTTTTATCATTATGATTATTTTTATCATTTTTAATTTTATCATTATCTTATAAATAAATAATAAATGAAGTTGTAAATGTTGCGGATAATAGTATAATTATTATTAAATATGCTTTGTCATTAATCTTTATTATTGTTATTATTATTATTGTAATTTACTATTATTATGATTTGTTTGTTTTCTTTCATTTAATTTTATTTTTCTTTTATCATTTCTTTTTTTTTCTTATTCCTCTAACCCTAGCCCCCCTCTTTATATATATATTTGTTTCTTCTCCCTCCCCGTGGGAGCCGCCACCCCCCCCCCCCCCTCGTTTTCCGTCTCCTCTGTAGCGAGGAGATCCTCCCTCGCTCCCCCCTGCCTCCATCCGTTGCAGCAACCGCATCCCGGCTCTGCCCCGCCTCTTCACGCGACACCCCCGCTCGGCCTCCCCTCATAGTAGCAGCGCTCCCCGTTTTCTCCTGTGCTAGCCGAACCACAACACCTCCCCCCTGCTGCCCAGCCACACCCGCCGCTCCCCTATTGCCCCGTAGCGGACCAGGCCCCCCCCCTGCCGGCCTCCCTGTGCGCTGAAGCCCAGCCGCCCTACCTCTCCCTCTCATCTTCCCCACTGGTCACCCCCCACCTGGTTCGCGCCTACCTCCACCATTCGGCCGCACCTTCCCTCCACGCCTCCACCCTCCTGCTCGACCACCAGTTGGCCTCCTTCCGCAGCAGCAGCAGCAGCGACCCAGCGCTCCCTCCAACCGCCGGCTCCTCCCTCCATCAGCCAACACCGGCGCCCCTGCCTTCTTCTCCCGCGCGACCGCCGACCACCCTTTTTTTTCCATCTCCGAGCATCCCTGCACCTTCCCCCGGCCGGACCTCCCCTGCTCGTCGTGGCCAACCCTTTTCCCCTGGTAAAGTTTGTTTAGTTTTAATTTTAATTTTTACTTTTATTATTAGTATTGTTATTATCAATATTATTAATGTTATTTTTACTTTTAATATTAGTATTATTATTCTTAATATTCTTATTATTACTATTATTATTCTTACTATTATTATAATTATTAATATTGTTATTATTACTGATATCATTAATTTTATTATTACTATTAATCTTATTATTGTAATTATTATTATTATTAGTATTTTTAATTATTATTATTATCATTATTATTATTATTTTTATTCTTATTATTTTTTTATTATTATTATTATTATTATTATTATTATCATTAATTTTATTATTAATATTAATATTAATATTATTATTATTATTACTATTATCACTATTAACATTGTTATTATTATTGTTATTTTTTTTCTATCATTATTATTGATCTTTATATTGTTGTTATTATTATTATTATTATTATTATTATTATAATTATCTGCATCATCATACTCTTTGTGGTTCATGGGTTTTAATTGATGGTTGATTTTTATTTGTTGGTTTAGGATTTTTAGGACCCGCGCAGGGCGTTTCTGAGTGAGCGCCGTCGCCGCGCTTTGGTTTCAAGGTGAGCGTTTATTCCCGCCGCTTGGTTTCAAATGCTCTGGTGAGTTTTCGATGCGTCTGAGTCCTTGGTTTTGTTTATGCAGAGTGTTGGAATTTGTCACGTAGTCTCGGACACACGTCGTGTCATCGCGCCTTGGATCCGAGGTTGTTTGCCGTCGCGCTTGGTTTTGAGATAGGTCCCCTTTGCACTGCTTTTAAAATTTAAGTTATATTATTTCATACTGTTTGCGCACCCTAATTGTTCAAAATCAACATTTTATTAATTGTAATAAATATGAGATAATATACGATAATTAAATTTTAATGTAAGATGGTTAATTTTTAAATGGTTATTTAATGTCAAAAGGAGCCGTTTATTTTATACACGACACATGAAACATCCTTTTTTACGAGCGGACACCCAATAATGAAAGAATGCCCGTTTGGCTTTTAAACATAATTCACGGAATGTAAAACAGAGTTCTGGTTTAATGAGAAATGATTTCTTTTGAAGCATGAACAAATACTTTGGTTCGTTTGAGAAATTTCCCGGTTGGCTCTTAAAGTTTATTTGGAAAAGAAAATGGTTTGGTTTGGTTTATAAAAATACTGGCAACCTGTGAAGTAGTGTTTTGTGGATTCTTCAAATAGTTTTAAACTGGTTTTGGTAGTAATTGTGAACTGTATTAAATGCCCGTTTGGCACTTTATGGAAAGCGATGGAAATGTTTTTATAAAACCCCTCTTAGGACGACTCTCATGCCTTGGTTGCGATTGATTGTTTGGGAGGCCGCGCTTAGAGGCTCCCGGGTACTTGAGTGGAGAATGGCATGAGGTTGTCCCATGGAGTGGCTCGGGGAATGCCTGTTGTTCTTTATATATATATATAGATATATCTGATTGGATGCTCTGTTGGCATCGGTTGGCTCACCCCTTTTTTCTTAAACACTTGAGACATGGGAATCTGGCATATTGAGAGAATATTCTAAGAATGATTGCTGCACTGGTAGGTTATGGTACTGACCAGTGGCCCATAGTAGGTGGATATATTGGGTTTATTACTATGGGATTTTCCCTCGACCTGCCTGTGAGTGGATGGTCGAGCGTTTTGTGCGTTTTGATTTCATCGTGACATGTCAATAAGGATGATTTCTCATGTATTGGTGTCTTCTGGTTTATTCTCGATCTCCTAGGTTCACCCATGTCTATTCAGCTTCTGTAGCTTGCAGTAATGATTATGATGCTCATGTGTATACTTACATTGCCCTTGTTGTATGTTTTACTTTGTGCATTCTGGCATATTGTTTTTCTTTGGAAACAGATAAATTGCTTTTTAATGGGTTTCTAAAAATTGTTTTCAAATGGAAGTGTTTAATCCCTTTTGTACAAATTTGAAAATTTAAGCATCACTTTCCCCTTTTCCTGAAATGTCATTTGCACTAATGAAATGAACACAAATTTGGAAATGGCTAAGGGCAATGGTTCGTACTTTGTTTTTAAGTAGAATATTATTAAAAACATACTTTTATAGATTGTAGTTAAAACATGAAATGATGTTTCTTTTATTTTAAAGGTGGTGCATTGGGAATAGATATCGGGCTAGCCTACTGAGTTATAATACTCACGCCTATAGTTGTTTTCTTTTTTTAGTGTTTGTGCAGGCTATAGCTTGAGTGCGCTCGCCTAGGGCGATGCTTGATCGTTGAGTTGGAGAGCGACCCGCGAGGTCGCACGGAGTTTGTTCGCACATCATGTTTGGTTAGTTTGTTTCTTATTTGTTCCTGTTTAGTCACTTTATCTGGTTTACCTTTTCTATGCTGCTCTGTATTATTTTCGCTGTCTTATTTATTTATATTGGGTGAAATCATTCCCATAGTCTCTAATGATGCCCTGGCACTTGTCGCCAGCCCGGGAGGATCAGGAACGCCTCTCGGGCCATGCCGCGGACCGGCTCGGGTGACCGGTTCAGGGTCCAACCCGGGTCGGTTCGTGACAGTAATCCCAAATAAATCCGTTTACTTTGAGTAAAAAAGAATAGTGTTTTATATGAAGTTGAATAAGGATTTAAATTTATTGTATAATGGAAAATGATAGGAAGAGTTGTTGGGCTATACGAATGTAGATTGGGCCAGTCCAACATATTATAGAAAATAAATTATAGGTCCTACAATCTATCTAGTTGGATTTTTGATTTATTAGCTAAGGAATACAAAATATTTCATTTAATTGATAACTACAGAAGTTTGATATATTGTGACTACTCAAGATTTCATATAGTTATTGTGGATGAAGTAGTAGCTTGATGATATGGGATTTGAAGTGAAGTCTCATATTGGAATCCATTGAGATAATTAATTTTCCATAAATATTATAAAAAATAAATACCATCACTCAGGGAAAAATAACATTGAAATGAAGTATCATTTTATAAAGAGAAGGTTGATCATGGGTTTGTGGTGTGAATTATATTCCCAATGAGGTATTTGAGTTGAATAAACTTGCTTATGGAGGTCAGTTGACTCCCCACACATAAAAAAAGGTGGATATTGGACCCCATCTCCCTATGGTATGGTGGGTTTTTTCCTTATGTATTGGTATATATTATTTACAATGTTGTTTCCAAAAAAAAGTTACCATTGGTTTCATTGATAAAGGATGAAAATATATCTTTATAAAGGTAGAGAGAAGCTGATAGGAGGCACCAAAATGTAGTTGGAGTTTTAAATATGATAATTCTAAATATGATTGATCAATGGTTATACATCACGATATATGGGGATCGTGATGACCAAAGATGAATGGTGTGGGAATGAAGTGTTTCATTGATGAAATTTTCAAGCTACTCTTGTTTCTCACTCCAATAATGGATCATGTGGGATTAGCGTGTGTCTTATGTAAATCCTAGATCACTCCCTAGATTCAAAAGAATCAAAATTTGTAAATGTTATCGAACAATTATGAAGTCTTTTCAACAATCCCAAAGGGGAAGATTATTGGATAAAAATACCTCTAGGTGCATTTTGGAGTTTTTGGGTAGTTTGTGCCTATTGAAAAATATGATTGAAAACATTCTAGCATGGTTTCTCTCATATAAGTTGTTTTGATGGTGGAAAAGTATCCCAGTGTTTTCAAAAATTTAGAGTCTGAAAATTCTGATTTTATTAATGGAACGGAAAGGATTTCCACATAGAATTACTGGAGAGACACAATTATTCAAATGGAGTTCGCAGGCTGAAAAGAGACCTTAGGAGTTTGAGGAACAAAAAATAAAAAATAAGATTTCTACATAACATCTGTGCTATGTGAACAGAAAAGTTTGTCTAAGACGGAGATCAACATTTAGAGTTGAGGATGTTAAATTTTGGAAACAAAAATAGTTATGTTCTATGATAACTATATAAAAATATCATTTCTTGGAAGGAACATCATTTTCCGATGAGGACATTGATTCAAAGGGTGACACAAAGGAATAAATGCACTATGACAATTGAAAATTAATCATAGTATCCAATGATAGATAATATGAAAAGTGGTTTTGGGTAATTTTTATTTGTGGGTTTTCTAGGATTTATTTTCCTATAAAAATGACCCAAATTACATCATTAAATGGAAATAATTTCATTAGAGAAGTTCATTGCTAGAAGAGTTCATAAAAATTTAGAGTGGTTTATGAGGTAAAAATTTGGTGAAGGAGGTAGTTTGTGAAAACATTTTGTAAAAGGGGTTTTTGAGAAACTATCGATTAAAAAGGAAACATGGTTTTGAAGCATTGATAGTCCATGTAGTAAATGTAGTCATTAAAGAAAAGGAAGTTTGTGTAGTAGAGGTAGTCTTCAAAGTAGAGGTAGTCTGTGAAGTTGTCACAGTTCACGGTGCAAGGTAGATTGTGAAGAGAATTAGGATGTTCCCAAAGGATCAGAGATAATTCATGAAGTGTCTTTATTAAAGGAAGTATCTGCGTAGTGAAGTTTATTTCATCTATAGCGTGAATACTATACATCATGTCAATATCACATGTGAAATAATTTTTAGGTGTATCCGAATAGTAGAAGATTCCTCTGTGAGAGTAGTTGGAACAGTTATTGTTGAGGGGGTAGTGAGATTTATAATTTTGATTGGTTGTAATCCAGGAGGGATATTGATTCCACTCAAGACATTGTTATAGTGGCGCACTCTATTGGATTTGGTACATAGAAAAAATTTATTTGGATTCTCCTTGGATGTAGCCCAAAGAGGGTGAACCAAGTAAAATGGCTATATCTCATGCAAGCTTTTATATATATTCATATATTACTATGGTAGTGAGAGAGAAGAGTGTTTTGTTTAACAATAAAACAATATCCAAAGTGGCAGTTGTTTCATTTTTTCATATCATGATTCCCCCCTATCAGGGTATTTAACCTAGTTGGGAAAAAAATGATTGTAATAACCTATAAAATGCTTATATCATCACATATGATATATTATTTAGGGAATATATCCTTTACTATCCCACTCACAGTAATGAACAATAGTCTTAGTTCTATTTCAAATTGTATTGTATCATATAAAATAACTTTTTAAATTGTATCCAAAAATAGTTTTAGATATTGATAAAAATATATTTTTTGAAATATATCATCAACTTGATGATATATATCTCATATGTTATACTTTTTGAACACCCCTAAAATATTTCATTTAAATAAACTGTAATATACGATTAGAGAAACAATCTATGTTCTTTAAAAATCAATCACCTTTCAATTAACCATAAAGTTTGCCCCCATGATCCATTGTTGAGTTGAAAACAAATATGAGTTCCTAAATCCATAATGTAATTAAAGAGTGTATTATGTCAAAAAATATGTGCTACTCATGCTAAAAATAGATCTGGAAGGATCTCTATCGAACACATGTATCTCTTTACCTATGTTCACCATCTTCTTCATATACAAGCATGCCTTTCTATATGATCCCAATGTCCAAGGCATTGAATAACTATATGAAAATTTGTATTACAATCCAATATATATAAACATAAATTCTATATTGTCTATTATCAAAGTATTGGATAAAAATGCAAATGAATACATCACATGTTAACCAAATTTATATATGATCACATCTTCTTCCACTCACCCGATATATAATCTCATCATATGTCTTACCTAGGTATGACTGCACACTTCCTTAGTCTATCAAAATAAAGGGACCAAATTCATACTCATCACATAAGATGAAAAATCCCATCTTTGTTATGTTTGGACTGAAAAAATGATCAATGTCAGGCCCAACCACCCCTATCTAGTTTAGCCTCATAGCCCGCATAAGAACAATATCAAAGTATGAAGGTTCTCAATATAGGTATCTAAACTTCCTCAGTATAATGTGATGTCTTTTTCATGATATATGGAAAGATTTATTACTATTCAAAACATTTATTTATTTATGTTTATAATGTGCTTAAGAGTCTATGGAGTGGTTCAGGTGTGTCTGGGGATTATTCGGAACGTGGAGCTCCATTATTTTGAGATATAGATTGAGATACGTGGTTAGTGTATCGTTAGTGCTAACCATGTGACTCAACCTTGTAGGAAATCAGTGAATAATAGGGGAAAACATGATTTACCTTATTTTGAGACCCATATCACCTTCCCATATGGCTTTTGGAGACTTTTTAACAAAGCCATTTCGTACAGGCTATGTGCAGATATTCAAATCATGAACCTAGCCAGTGTTAGGGGGTAGCTTGGGCAATGTTGGGAACTTTGTTGGCACAAAGTTTGTCTAACCATGTGGTTAAATCATATTACCTTTTAATTCATGGGTAAATAACATTTTCCCCATGAAATGTTTTAACCCTTAACTCTTCTTCCTCCCCCATTTCTCTATCACAACAACATAATCCCCACATTTGAAACTGCTCCTCAAGAGATGGTATGATTTTTGATATCTCCTCCATCATAGCTCTATTTACTTCACTATCAGGTGTGTTGGATCCACAATTGTATGATATATATCCGATTTCCTTCAATTCTTCATTTATCTTCCCATATTCTATACTATTTTTGTGCGAGATAATAAGCCCAATTTTCATGAATTCTATCTATTCATCAATTTTTTCCCATTATAGCTCAATTCAAGGGCCAAAATTAGATGATGATTGTACTTTGAACCTAATATTGGCAGTCTAGTTATTTTCCCTCAAGACTAGTTTCATTTTACCATTTTCCATTGGGCCTCATTCTGAACATCCCAATATCACAACCATATTTCTTAATTAATTAAATTAAAGGTTATTTTTAAATGTAAGGAGACCCTAGCTACCCATGAATCAACACCACGAGTAATTTACTTCATAATGAGCGACCGATTTGGGTGTTCCCCTCTTTAAAGTCTCAAAATCCTAATGCATTGGAATTGATAATTATTACATGTTAATTATTGTGTGTAAATTGAATTTTAATAATTATATTGGAATGTGAAATGATCTAATGAAAGATGTTTGGTTGTGAGTTAGTCCCCTATGCTTATAACATTGATTGAATTGCTTGAATTAAATAAATTGTACATATTATTAATAATTATTGGTGTTTATGTTTTGAGTTAGTGATAACCATAACATTCCCTTCACTTACGCTAAGAGCAACACAAGAGTACCGATTGAAGGAAAAAATGGATGGTCTATTCATTAATTATAACTCGAAATGGGGGTAATTTATCTTTACATTGGGATTGATAATTTGATCCTTTTATGAATTTCTTTAGATCTACACACTAGGTATACTATTTACTTACTCGTGAGAAACACTAGTTTTATAGGGGAGATACCTTGGATGGGCTCGGTGGCCGATATGGTTACACCATCCATGTGCGATACGTTGGTCCATATATGGTACACCTGGGATGGGAATAAAGGGTCAAGATTTGCTCTACTTAGAGAGTCATACATAGGATTCCTTATTGGATGATCTTGGAAAACACTTATAGTGTTGGATATATTGTAGTTCTCCAAGTGTGATACTTGTGTTCTTCTATATGGTCCTCCTTGGAAATGCCAATGATTTATATTTATTAAATTCTAGAATTTACTTATATAAAATTCAAGATATTCCAACCTATTAAATTATAGGATGCATTCTCCAAGACAAATAACATGCTTGGGATCAGAACATTCTTGATACTTGATTTATGATGACCCGTATCATAATTTTATAGGTTAAACATGGATCAAATATATGAATCTTAGGTCAAAACAGGTAGTAGTAGTCCGGTATCCATGAGGAACCCAAACCAATATCTATATTTATTTATTTCTTTATATTTATTATGTACCTACACAATGATCATTTTATATGAACATAATGTATTGTTCGAGACACCATTGGTGGTGTCCTACTGATTATATCTCACACCATGATCAGGTCTCCCTTGGTACCCAGCAAGACTCCATGACTACATGTGAAGATAAAGGGAGGATTATATCTTCCAACGTCTGATTTTTAGTGCTAGGATGGAGTATAGGAGCAGAGGACTGAGGCTATTATTGTGATACTAGTAGAGGAAACAATTGGTATTATAGAATTTTTAGAATGTGGTATATTCCCATTTCCCCAATATCTTGTGTACCTCAATTTTATAGGTACATGACATCATCATCTTCATTTATTATCTATTTAAGATTTAGCTTCTTCCTGTATATTATATTAGATGATTATTTATTATTCCACTACCTCTTGTTTATTATTGTTCTTGTTTCTTAAAATTATTATTTTAAGTTGTGTTCTACTATGATTCATGATGGTTTAGTCTCCCCATAGACACACCGTATTCCATTGCTGCTAGGTGATAATATCTGCATAAAGGGAGGCACAATTGAGGCCATGTGGCTAACCATCATGGGGAACCACTTAGTGGATTCCAATGTGGGATGCTATAAAGTGACATCATATAACAAATTTTACTTTTGTCTTACTATTTGGGTATTATATCAGATACTAGGTGTAACACCCCAAGCTTCCACGGTACTTTTCCATTTGAATAATGCAATAGATTTCATTGTCCGCATCATCGAGATTTTTAACAGACCTTGACCAATCAAACTAGCCGTTATGAATAGTAATACCCTTTTTTTAAATTAAATAAATATTATTTTTCCAAATGGACTTAATTTTGTAATTTGTAATATTGAAATTATCTTAGAGTGATTTTTTGGTATTTATTTTGAAAACATTCAAATTTTGATGAATAGTAAACAACACTGTGTTATTGGTTAAAACCGAATTTTTATTTAAAAAATTGTTTATTTTATTTAAATTTATTTTAAGTAAAAATATATACATAATACCTATATAAGTTCAATATAATTCATTAGAGTCATTTTATAATTAGTTTAGATATATAAAAATTTTGTTGAGCATTTTACAGCCTTTTAGCCACCTCCTAGGAGCATTTGCAAATTTACATAAACCATAATTTTACCGCTTCTATGAGTTGAATTTAAAAAATCCGAGAGACACTGTTCATATTAGTATGTACAATGTAGTTCAATAAAATGAAATTAAATTTTTCTGAATAGTATCTTTTGAGTTTTATTTACTATAGTAAATAGTAAATAGGGTAATTAAGGGTAAAAATGATATCATAATTAACCTAACACATGTCCTAATTCTATTGGATAAGGATAATTCAACCCAAAAATACCTTAGTAATAAAATATTATCCTTTTTTTCCACTTGGATTAGATTAGGAAATTTATTATTATTTTATTTAAAGAAGAGTTAAATGAGTTCTATTCAAAGTTTAACAATTATACCATTTTTAATATATGGTTACATGCAATATAAATTCAACTATAAATATTAACTATAAAGGTAAAAAGATTTAATACATATTGGTATTTTATTAATAATTTTTATAAATTAAATAATTAAGTTTATTTATGACCCAATGATGATGTAATAATTACCTTATAAATAAAATATTAAAATAGTTGATATTATATATATATGAAATATGTAAATTGAGACTTCATATGAATTACAATAACATTATTGGTTAATATGGTATGTTATTATTGTGTAAATAAATTTTATTATAAGTGATAAAGTTTTTATGGCTTTCAAAAAAATTAAATGCTAAATAGTATCAAAATTGAGATAATTGATTTTTAAAAAAATACTATATTATTAATTGATATAATATTCCTAAAATTATAATAATTGTCCAAATTACTTATATAATGTTATATATATTAATAATTAACCACATGGGGTTCTATTGTTATGTTATATTATGTTTATTAATCATATTATATAAAAATACAAAAAGACATGGTAAATGTCAAACTATTTAAATAAGAGTTAAATATAAAAGATAAGTTTAATATGATGACCTAATCCTGATTAAAACCTATTGGTTGAGATGTTTTCAACCCATACCCACATTATCATAGAAATAATTCATTTTGGATCCATTAGAAACTGAATATGATTTTATTATAAAATAATACTTCAAGATTTTCCTAAAGTGACCCTCACCTCTCTTATAAAAAGCCACTACCCCTTATATTAATTTAAAACCTCCAAACAATTCTGGATCAGCCAAACCCTACCCAAATAACCTCTCAACTATACTCTCTTCATATTATAGTTGCTACTTTGGTCATAAATCTAATCTATGAAGCCCTTTTGATAAAATCAAAAGGAAGATCCCAAAGAGGAGGTAAATATTTCATCACCTCTTTCATGTTCTTTTCTTCTTCCACTTCCTCTTTATATGTTGTTTCAATTCTAAAAAAATAAATCCAGTATCTTATATATACTGTGATATTATTATAATTATGGTACAACCATATTTGTTATTCAATCCATCCAAAAAATGACACAGTCACCATACGTGCGTACGTACGGCTTACCGTCTCCACGTTGTGGTGTAGTTTTTTATTCAAACACTTCATTATTTTGGATGGGTATAATAATGAATATAAATAATTTCAATAATAAATATAACATGTTAATGACTCTCTATATATGATATACCATCAAATTACATTTGATTCAATCATCAATATAATGATATTGTCGCTCGTGCATACGTGCGGATTATTGTATCCATGAACACGATGAAATACATTCCCCATCATAATCATTCAAGAATAATTTTAATTTTATGATTAAAAATAATGTCAAGAACATAATATCATACTGTATATGAATGAAATACATACTATCCATAAGAAACCTGACTTGCGTAACCAAGGATATAATGGAAAATGAATCAGTTAACACCCGAAATGATGATACTACTATAATATTATTAACAAAGCAATTTTAAAGGATCATATATGATATAATATTTATTTATATAGTTCATTTATAGTTTAATGACAATTATTTAAATATTATACAGGAGTTTAACATACCCTTGACCATGTAAAAGTACAAGTTAAGGGTTAATTTCACAATCTCTTTATTATCTGAGGTTGTTTTTATGTAAGTATATAATGGGACCTCTTTATCATCCACATAGGTGTTTTCTTCAAAATGTATTTCAAATTTTTTTAAATATTGACTAGAAAATGGGTTAATGTCATTAATACCCTTATTAGACCTTATATGTTTTGAAAGGAATATTTTAGTCATTTTCCAAACAAGCTACTTTATGACATTTTCAACAAAATTAATGTGAGATTGTTTTTTAACTTATAAAGAGAGTGAAAATATTTTCCACTATTATTCTTATGTTTATGATTATAAGGAGTTTATTTTAGTACAATACATTGCCTTATATTTTTATGCTTAATTATGAATGATTTTGTTATATTGTTATCCTTTATGAGCATCTGAGGTCACCCCTTTCTATATTTTATTTTTTCCAGGATGTGAAAAGTATTTTATAGTTAAACTATAGGTATAGGATAAGGATATATGTGTGTTAAATGGGGGAAAAATGTTGTCGTTGATTTTATTTCATGATATAATGTAAAACTTATGAATGTATATAGTAATTACAAGGAAACAAATCTGATCAGTCTTTAGGGACATGATTCTCTGTATTTTTCCAATGTTATGTAATAATTAACCAACCCCGGGTAACTGAGTTCATGGTGTTACACTAGGGTTTATCAAAATTTGGTAATGAGATTATGACTGGGAGTATCTAAATCATGTACCATGGAAACCCAAATTACATGTGATGGGTTATTGTTGTTTTTGGATTGTGTTATTTAATGTTGTATTGATTTCACTATTGGGTTATGCACTTGTTTTGTGACATTATTATTTATGATATTATTATTATGGATTTAGTTTCCTTGGTCTAGTATGGAAAGTAGGTATCATTTCATGTATCATTAAACAAAATTCAAGACTTATATGACATGAATTTTCCTTGCCTTGATTACATTCCATGTTTATTTTTCTATGTATGTCATTAGTTCATAGGTTATTATATATGAAAATGACATAAACATTCTTTTAGTGACAAAATAATTGAACTAATTAATGTTTATTGAATCAATATAAACATATTTTTTCCATATATATTGATGATGACCCATTAACTGAAAAATTATTCCATGTTTGAACCATCAAACACTGGTTAAATGGGAAGAAAAATTATATGATTTTGATTACATGAATTCCAATTGAAATTTATAAATCATATACTTCTAAAAATTACGAATAAAATTTCATGTAATCTAATCATTATAGATGACATGTTACATATTTATTACTATATGTAAAGTTCAACTTACTGTCACATAACATAATAATAAAAATTTATAAAGAGTATAGAATTTTAAAAAATGGGAACAACGACACATATAACTGGATTGTGATTACTATATATATATAAATAAGTATGATCATAAATCATTGAAATATATAAAGGAAATAGTTAATGATAAATATGGATGTAAAAGTAACGGAGTTTTTAATCTTTACCTTATAATTGAAACTCCATATATCAAAACCTCTATTACTTAATGTGCGACATTGACCTTCAACCAAACAATGTTGTGGGAATAGGTCGTGTATCATATGATCCATTGTGATCTTACTTTTCACCTATAGCTATCTTTATGAGTAGGATATGGGTTGTGACTCATTTATAAAAAGTATTTGTACATATCCTTTGCTTATTTTATGTTTCCTATCTACTGATAAATCATATATGATGGATATGTTTGGAAATTGTTGAAATATGTCACCAAAAATTCCTTGAGTCATGTACTAAGAGGGTGGCGATGATCATGATCCATAGGTGGTGGGACCTACGCCACTAATATTAACTCCTCTATTGACACATGGGAAACAACATATTGATATTACACTAGGAACTGATTATAATTTTATAGATAGATTTCATCTTCTCATGTAGCCCGTATGGGGAGCTTGGTGAAATGCCCCAACTATTGTGGAATTGACATGGGAATTTCAACAGTAGCAGAGACCCACCTTTTTTTGGGATGGTTGTCCTGAGGCATCTATGTCTAGGCTAGAGTCCATGTTATTAATCTTCAAGAATATGAATATGCATCCAAAGTGGGGGGCAAATACCTCCACCAAAATTCTCTATGACTCTACCAAGAATTGGTTGGATTTAATTTATCAAACTGATCATCATCAGGGAATGGTCTGGGTGGGATTATAGATGGATTTCTATAAATAATTGTTCCCACAATCCTTATGATTGGGCCACTCTAACGATTTCATGCAACTATAGTAGGGTGTTAGATTTTTGATGGAGTATTCTACTAATTTTATTAAATTTTAGGGTTTTCACCAACTCTTACCTATGATAAGATGACAACTATGAGATGATATGAGGATGGCCTTGTGTATATAATCATATCATATGTGATCATTTTCAAGATGAAAACCATTTTTTAGAAAGATAACTAGGCCATCATCATTGAGGGGAACCAGAGGGAAGTTGATAATGTGATCTAGGGCTGTTCAACTTTGAGATAGGGAGACTATTCATCTAGAAGTAGGAAACACCATTTCAAGGGTACATATAAGGGAGATGCCAGCTTGATGAAACAGATCCACCATTATGTGGTATGTCACCATTTTGATAGGATGTGCCATAAAAATCCACAGTGTTTGAGTAAACTAATAGAGTGTTGAGTTTGTGTTTGTATAGATAACGTTCACTTATTACATCATATTATTTCTTATGTAGAAGTATTTATTTACATAGAGATGGTTTACATAATGGTCTCTAGGAGCATCCTAAGAATGTAATTTATATTCATAGTTTCTTAGGCCTATATGTATATTACATTAGTTTCATATCATACATCTCATGCCTATAAACACCTCTTATGGGATTGAATAAAAATAGTGTGAAGTTATTCTTGTCCCAAACATGGGAGACAACCTTTTAGGATCTGAATTGGAGTCTAAATTTAGTACTGATCTTGATTATTCTAGATCCAGGTAGGATATATTCTATTTAATTCAATTCATTATTGATTGGTCTTATATTAGTTATGATATAGGGATATTATGTTTTATCATACTTACCACCAATTGAGACCTCATGAATGGAACTACCCTATGCATGACATTGATCTAGAAGTCATGGTTCATAATTTATGATTTTAGAGACATTAACTATTGGGATAATGGATCTTTATTTTGATATAGAATTAAAGACTCAAATACAATTCCACACAATATGGATTTAATATTAGGTAGTTCAGGTGGGTAGAGTACATGTAGGTGTTTGAATTTGAGCTTGCTTATAAATCTAGAATAGAGAATGTAGTAGCTGAATTATTGATCAATAATACTCAGACACAGTATTTCTAGGAGGCTAGTATTTAGTGTAAGTTAATGGATGTATTTTCTTATATGCAATTGGATGTTTAAGAAGGTTATGTGAAGCCTATATTCACAACTTTTATCATGACATATTCACTTCTGGAACGGGTTAGGATGAGATAAAATTATTGATCCTGAGGGATTATTCCAATGGGAGAGTATATTAAGAGAGGAACCACATCCAAGTTTGGTTATCAGTTATGATTACATTATGTACATTCATGAATGTTTTTGAGCCCCTACAGACATATGTGAAGAGTTGTTGTGGGAATATCATGGTTCTGTTTGGGTAGTTCACCATGGACTTATCGAAATGTATCAAGACGTACGTCTTCATTATTGGTGGCCCTATATGCGGAGGAAAATTTTAGTTTTATCACTTGGTGGTCCACATATAATAAGGTGTTGGATGACCAAAAGTGTCCTTCTAGAGTTCTACAATCTCAATTCATTCGTGAGTGGAAATGGAATGATGTCACACTATATTTGATGGTGGGTTTTATGGGATCACCTTGAGGTAGTGATATGATATGGGGGATCTTAGAAAGGTTGAACATGGTTTAACACATCCTACCTATATAATATGTCATCTTATTTAATTAGATTTGCAGGATTTACATTCGAGATATTGTAAACCTTAACGGGTTTCCCCATTCTATCACGTCGGACCGAGATTCCCAGTTTACACCACAGTTCTATAAGTGGTTCCCTATATCCTTGATTTCACCAGATTTTCCAAGTACAACATGTCACCATTAAAATTAAAGGTAGTTCGAGTGGACAATATGTGTGTTAGAGGATTTTCTTTGGGCATGTGTCCATGATTTGCGTATTAAGATAAGCATATACCCTTTTTTAGTTTTACTATATCAATAGATTTTAGGATATGATTCAGATAACTCAATATGAGGGCATTTAATTTAGGCTATTATATTTATCTATGTTCTCATTATAGGTAGGTGAGGTATCACTACTGGGTCCTCATCTCATCTAAGAGACATTAGAAAAAATACCATAGATTGTGAAATATATGCTTATAGTTTAGTCCAAGTCGAATTATTATTATGATAATCACCATAGAAATATTGGTGTTGAGGTGGAAGATCGGTTATTTCTATGAATTTTACCTATATTTGGTCATTGATGGATTCAAAGATATGTAAATATATAACATCATTATGTGAGGACTTTTAAGATTGTTGATAGAGTTAGGACAATAACCTATCAGTTGGAATTACCTCAGAGGTACTATGTTATGTATGACATCTTCCATGTGTCATAGATCCATCGTTATCATTCTTACCCATATCATTCATTTGATCATGAGGATATCGAGTTGGAGGAAGTTGTGTCTTTTTAGAAGTATTTGATAAGTATCATTGATAATAACATGAAGGATCTCTGAGGTAGGTCAGTATCACATTTCTAGGTGATGTGGTAGTATGCCCATGTTAAATACAAGACATAGGAGCAAGAGGCCAATGAAAATCCTTAGTGTACAGAACATTACTTAGATGATTCTTTACCATCCTCAATCAGAAAACTCGAGGATGAGTTATTTTAGGGGAGGGAAGGTTGTAACATCCTATATTTTTGATGAGGTACATAAACTAATGATAATATTAAAAACCTCTTTTTTATGCTAATAATTTTCTTAAGAGGCTAAGGAGTTGTTTGGGAGAGTTCAATTATTATTCAGAGCCCAAAGATCAAGATTTTGGAGAGGTAGACTATGATGTAGTGTTAACGCACGGTTTGTTCTAACCATGCGACTGAACAATATGGGGAACTCGAGGTATATTAGGTTTCATAAAATTTTCATAATCATGTGACCTTTTCCACATGCCCATGTGTGTTTTAGATACATTATGAAAAAGTCATTTCACATTTGATTCACATGGTTAGTCTAACCATGCATGTAGCCCATACAAGGTGGTTCCTTGGGAAGTGTTGGGTGCACAGATGGTAAATAGATTATCCAACCTTGCAACTAAACTATGTAACCCCTTAATAAAGGAGTAAATTATTTTTTTAACTTAGAAATATTTTCTTAACACCTAACACTTTTTACTTCGTCATTTCTCTCATAGAGCAACATCCTCCCCTCACATGAATCACTTCTTCAAGACAAGCTATGTTTTTTAATATCTACTATATCTGATCACCATGTTCTTCACTGCCAAGTAACTTATATTCACAATGGTAAGAAATATAGTCTTGTTCCTTCCATTATTTTTTTAATCATACCATCTCCTATAATATTTTTTATTGATATCATATGCCCTATTTTAGAGAGTTATTCTATTATTTTGACTTCTCCCATTATAGATTGATTAAAAGGATTAAACTAGAAAATGAGAGTTCTATGAACCTAAGGATGGTGGTATTTTCCCTCAAGTCAAGTTTTATTTTACCATGAACCATTGTGCCATTTGACAGACTTCCCAACATCACCTTTATATTTCATAATAATTTAAATTAAAGGTTATTATTATATGTAATGGGATCCTAGATACATATGAATCAATGCAATGGGGAATTGTCCTTTTCATGATACACCCATTTTTTGGGACCCTCTTTAAAGGCTTATGATCCTTATCCCTTGGTATTGATAATTATTAGACATTAATTTTGGTGTAGGAATTTCCTTATAATAAATGTATTGTAATATTATATGAAATAATAAAAGATGTTTGGCCATTAGTTCGGCCCCTATTCTTATTCCATAGTTTTATTTTCTTGAATTAAATGAATTGGCAAAAATGTCAATAATGCATGATGGTTATGGAATGAGTTAGTGAAAACCATAACCTTCCATTCACATAATCCTAGAGAGATACAAGGGTTCTGAAATAAGGATGCCTTAGAAGGGCTCATTGTTCTTTGTAACTAGAAATGGGAGTGATTTTCCTTTACCGTGGAGGTGAAAAATGGATTATTTATATGTATCTATTCATAATATATCATCAAACACAATATAAAATTACACTGGAACAACACCAATTCCCTAGGGGGGGATACCCTGGTTGGACTCGGTGAGTGATATGGTCACACCATCCTTGAGAAATAATTGGTTCCCTATGTGTTACACCAAGGATGAGATCAGAGGGTTATTATTTACCCCACACAAAGACTACTACTTGGGATTACATGATGGATTACCTTTTATAGACACTTATGATGTTCATTATTTTGTAGATATCCAAGTATGATACTTGGGGTTTTCTATATGGTTCATCATATATGGGGCCAATATACTAATTTATAAGTTTTTAGAAATTATTTACATAAAATTCAAGTGATTCCAAACTATTAAATTATAGGACGTGTCCATGATGCTAAATAACATACATGGTCTCATTCATTTCCTGATACATGTTTTATGATGATCGATATCATACTTTTACAGGTTCACCATGGTTTATAGACATCCAGCTAAGGATGAAGAAGATATCACAAGTGGGGTTTCTTTGAGGAACCTAGAACAATATGTTTATTAACTTATTTATTTATATTTATTATGTATACAAAAATTTCTCATTTTATATGAATATAATGGATTTTTTTATAAACCATTGTGAAGGTAATGGGGAATGTAGATGATGCTAGTGGAACAAAGATCTAAAAATTTTGAGCCATTGAAGAGAAGAAGATTGTTGTCTTTAGCCATCCACGCCCTGGTATGGTCTGGGGATCTCATATTAATTTAATAAGAAAAGAATAAACACAAAGATGTACCTCCTATAATCCATAACACACTCAAATATATCTCATATATGGAGACCATTTCTCCATGGATATGAATCAAAACACCTCTAGATCATCCACACATGCTCCAATAGTCTGTATGCACATTGTTCATTGAATTTTGAGTGATAAGACTATGCTCAGAATTTATCTTGGATATCACAATGATCACCGCGATCCCCTCCCTTAGATCCATGAAGGTGTACATGGATCAGTGTTCGAAGATAGAATATCTCTCTAGAATGAAAAAGGATATATATGCTTTAATTTATTTTGCATGAAGAAAATAATGAAAATAAACTCTCTCCCTGCATGTGTAGTTAATTTCTCAAATACCTAGCTAGGGTTCTACAGCCCATGGAAATAAACTGTCCATTATATAATCTATAAAGAAATAATTACGTTGAAAAAAACTACATCGTAAATAGTATTTATATTTTTTTCATCTCCTGGTATTATACAATTAAATATATTTCATGATAAAAATAATCCATTTAATTTGACTTGTAATTCTCATGAATATTAAATCAACCAAAATTATTAAAATAATATTCGTTTGAAGAATATTATTTATCATATTTAATCAAACACTTGTGAATACTTTTAATAAAATAATTCAACCCATTTAATATTTACTTGAATAATAATGAATTTATTTATTAATCAATGATCCATAAAATATGACACTCTCAGAAAAAGTGGTGGGTCCCATTATGTCTTATATACATATTCACTAGAATAGGGAGGATTCTTGAATACACTATTGCATGCCACCCTCAAGGACTTATCATGATAGTAGTGAATAATGTTCATAGTCCAATAGTAGAGCCTAACAACCCATCAAGTCCCCTAAAGAGAAAAAAAATATTCATAGAAATTACAACCAACCTATGAACACACAGTGTGTTATATAATATGTGACAACCCAGCTTTTTATTACAACATAAACATGATTTATTACAGAAAAAATCACTTGATACAACAAATAAGACCGAGAGGTTTAGTGTCTTTGAGGCTTATAATCATTACATAAAAAATTGAAACATGAAATATATCATCTTTTTTGAAAACATCCTTTACATGACCACTACATTCCCTCGTACTTAGCATTGCATGGGATAACCTGAGGACATGCATAAGAATAGGGTGAGCTATAAAGCCTAGTAAGGGAGTACACATGGAATAAAATAAGGATTAAAATACATGTTAGGCAATAGGAATATTAATAGAGCATAATAGAAACATTAAAATAAAGGAATGATAAAGCATGATAATCATAACATGGAAATGTGGAAACAACGCTTAACATAGAATTAGCATGATCCAAGGCTTGTTGCACATGGAGCATGAGTAAATCATCATTGCACATAAATCATGAGTAAACCCTCTTTCCACTTGAATTATCATGATTTAACAACCATTGAACATGACGTATCATGATACTATACTTTACCCAATGCATTGGAGCGCTATAAGGGCGCACCCTTCTTAAACATTTCCTTTCATGCATAAGTGTTCCACAAGGATCATAAAACGTGGATTCATAAAACCTAATCTTTTATTCCATGATAAAATAATGGGGAATTCATACATGAATCTTTATAATCAATAAGTTAATGTGAATAAAGGTGAATACCCTTGATGGATAAATTTGTATGGTATTCACTACACGATGACATTGGCTTAGAAAATCGGTGCGATTTCGGCAACGTAACGACATGACATAAGAATTAATAAAAATATTTTATGAGAGATAAAGGTGTTATTAATCATATTTACATGTAATGGACAGTAATTAGGTCATATAGATACATGTCCCCACAATTTTAATTGAATTTATATTCCTGATACAAAACTATTGCTTGAATGTAAAAGGGGAGAGAGAAGTTCCTTTCGGAATTTCGTCATTGTAACAGGTGAACATGGGAGGCATTTAATGAGATAGAAAGCGGTATACCATCATTCAAACATAAACAGGGATGTATGAAGGAGGAGAGAAATCGTACCCCCAACATTCATAATTGAAATTAAAAGGGAAAAACAACTTAATGAAAATTGGACAAAATTTAGAAAGGAAAAAAACCCTTACTTGGATGTGTGCTTCCAAAGGCTAGAGATAGGCTTGTGAGAGGCTTCTTGGGAGCATGGGGCACCTTGGGAGGATTATAGAGATAGTAGGGAAGAGTTTGGACGAACTTCATGGGCTTTCAGTGAGGAGGAAGTGGGAGCTTGGGTGGGTTTATATAGGAAAGGTGAGGGAATTCATTATTATTTAGGTTTGGGTCCCTTTACATTAAATTAATCAAAACAACAAACCATACCATGGTTTTTTCCCATGGTTTTTGGAAAAGGGAAGAGGAAAAAAATATTATATTAGGAAAAAGTCCTAATTTATTAAAATAATAGGGTTGCTTATGTGGAGGTGAGTCATACTCCCATGGAAATTAATTTAATTAGACAAGGTGTTTAATAAGTCTTGAGGGGTCCATTAATGCTTTAAAAAGTAAGACAAACAAACACTAAATCACATTAATTTAATTTTAATACATATATTTGACGAAAACAATGATTATAGTATTTTATTACATCACCATTGGGTCATTATGATGTCATAAACCACATTATATATTTAAACGGTATTTCATTTTTACTAAAAAATTTGACTGTCTCAGAAAATTATGAAAAATTCACTGTTGGATAATTTCAACATCATGATTCCAAAAATAACATGTATTTTATCTAAATAATTTTCTAAATATGTTAATTTTTTCTTTTAAAATAAAAACTATCATTTATCGACAATTCATGGGTTTTGACAAAAATGGCTTTCATACCTTAATAAAAATTATAATTGCATTCATACAATTATATGATCATTTATATATAATAAAATTAATCCAATAATAATAATAATAATAATATATTAAATTATTAGTTAATTCAAAAATCCCTTAATTTAATAAAATATATTTCTTAATTAAATAATAACTAAAAACACCATTTGTACTTTAAAAACTAATTACAGTGTATCAATAATGAGAAGAAATTATATTCATTATTATATAAAAAAATAATGTACATGAACATAGTACTATAGATTAGTTACATAGCCCCTTTAAATAGCCACATAAGACCTAAGTGTAAGGTGTGCAATGGTGACATACTCTTGGGTTAGCTCGGATAACATCGCTCGAGTGGTAATTTCTATCAACATCCACGTTTCCCGTAGATGATCCCGTTTGATCATGACTGATGAAGCTCAGCTAGGTCTTGGTCAAGATCGAAGCCCAAGGACGCCACCTCTTTTCCGAGATCTGACAAATTGGCTTCGTATGGAGCAATTCTAACTGATGAGGCCATCTCTTCTTTTATCTGAGTAAATTTGGATTTGTTAAGGCCCATAATTTATACTAATCATGTGGTCACTGTTGAACAACTATATTAGAAATGGTCAAAATTCATATCATAAAACCAATGAAGTTGACATTTTATATAAACATAAAGAGACATTTAATTAGATCAAGATGGATTTCCATTAATGAAACTTTGGGTCATTACAATATTCCCCTCTTGTGATATTTAGCCCTTGAAATTTTCCTTTCCCCACATTAAAACAGATGTGGGTAACTTAGCTTCATCATTTACTCCGACTCCCATGTTTCTTCTTCGAACTTTTGGTTTCTCCACAATACCTTGACGAGGGGCATTGTCTTATTTTGTAGAACATTTTCTCTACAATCTATGATCTTCACTGGTGGCTCCTCATAAAAAATATCATTTTTCAATTGTACCACCTCAGAAGATAGTACATGTGAAGGGTCCAGTATGTACTTCCATAAGAGGGATACATGAAATTCATCATGTACTTTGTCCATGGTAGGTGGAAGTGCTAGTCGATAGGCCACAACCCCAACACGATCATGAATCTCGAAGGGAACAATGTACCTTATACTTAACATCCCTTTCTTTTCAAACCTATTGACCTTCTTCCTCGGAGATATGCGTAGAAAAACCATGTCTCTAGCTTTAAACTCAATGTATCATCAACGATTATCTGTATAAATATTCTATCGACCCTGAGCTGGCTTGATATATTGTTAAATGGTTTTAACCTTCTCCACCATTTCCTCGACCATTTCTGGTCAAAGCAGTTTACGTTCACCGACCTCATCCCAACATGCCAGTGCTCTGCACCTTTTCCCATACGTGGCTTCATATGGTGCCATTTGGATGCTTGAGTGGAAAATGTTATTATAAGAGAACATGACCAGAGGAAGATGTTGATTCCATCCTACTTTAAAGTCCATTAAGCATGCTGTCAACATGTCCTCATGTGTTTGGATAGTCCCCTCGGATTGGCCATCAGTTTGAGGATGATAGGTCGTACTGATGTTCAGTTCAGTATTCAGAGCATGTTGAAGACTCTTCCAAAACATATAGGAGAATCTTGGATCTCAGTCAGACACAATAAATATTGGTACTCCATGCAACCTTACCACTTGTATGACATATATCTGTTCCTGTTGATCCAAAGTAAAATCCTCCCGAATTTCAATGAAGTGTGCAGTCTTTGTAAGAAGATCCACAACAACCCCAATTGCATTGTTGCCTTTAGATGTCCTTGGAAGTCCGGTGACAAAGCCGATGGTGATGTTATCCCATTTCCATTCTGGTATGGGGAATGGTTGAATCAACCCCTTAGAAATCTTCCTCTCTGCCTTCACTTTCTGACACACCAGACACTTTGATATATATTCCGCGATCTCCTTATTTATATTATACCACTATAAGTTTTCTTGGAGATATCAATACATCTTTGTGCTCCGTGGGTGAATAGAGAAATTTGAAATATGTGCATCATCCAAAAGTTCCTTCTTCAGCTCCAAACATGATGGAACACATAGTATTTTCCAAAACATCACAATTCCTTCTTCATAAACATTAAAATCTGAGGATTTCAATTTTTTATAGCTTCCACTTTTTCTTCAATTCCCACATCATCTTTTTGAGCATCCATTATCCTTTCCAAAAGAGACGGATGAGCAATCATTTGTGAAAGGATTGATGATTTTCCCTTCTCTATGATTCCCATGTCCATCTTCATCAATTCTAAAATGATTGGATCCTTCTCAATTCTCATCATTGATAGAATCGCTGGATCCTTTCTACGTAGGGAATCTACCAACTTGTTCGCTTTCCAAGGGTGGTAATGGATTGAACAGTCATAATCCAAAATGAGCTCTATCCATTATCTCTGGCACATAATAAGCTCTTTCAGTGTGAATAGATTTTTAAGACTCTTGTGGTCAGTATATATCTCACATTTCACACCATAGAGATAATGCCACCATATTTTCAAGGAAAAGATAACCACTGCTAACTCCAAATCATAGGTTAAATAGTTTCGCTCATTGATTTTCATCTGCCTTGAGGATTAGGATATCACTTTATCATTATGCATCAACACACATCCTAAGCCCTTCTTTGATGAATCACTGAAAACCACAAAGAGTTCCCCGCTTATGGATAAGGTGAGCACATGCACAGTGATAAGCCTCATTTTCAACTCTTTGATGCTTTCTTCTCAGTCATCACTCCAAGAAAACCTTACTCCATTACGAGTTAACTTGTTAAGGGGGTTGGACAATCGTGAGAAATTCCTCACAAATCATCTATAATATCAAGCTAACCCCAAGATGCAATAGATATCTGTTACCGATTTTGGCCTCCAACATCCCTCAATTGCATATGTTTTGGAGGGATGCACATATATCCCATTTCTTGTGATGACATGGCCCAAGAATGAGACCTCCGTCAACCAGAACTCCCACTTGATGTACTTTTCATAGATCTTCTCCATGGACAATGTCTCAAGTACAGTTCTTAAATGCTCATCATGATCCCCCGTGGATTTGGAGTATATTATAATATCATCTATAAATACTACCAAAAATTTGTCTAAGTAATATCTAAAGACTCTATTTATTATGTCCATGAAGATTGATGGAGCATTAGTGAGTTCAAAAGGAATTACTCTGAATTCATAGTGCATGTATCTTGTGCGAAAAGAAACCTTGGGGATATCTTCCTTTTTCACCCTTACTTGATAATATCCATACCGCAAGTCCATCTTAGAGAAGTATTGTGCTACACACAGCTGATCGAATAAGTCATCAATTATTGGGAGAGGATACTTGTTCCTTATCGTGATTTTGTTAAATTCATGTTAATCAATGCAAAGCCGCATTGACCCATCCTTCTTCTTGATGAAGAGGACTGATGCACCCCATGGTGAAGCAGTTGGGCATATAAACCCTTTAACAAAATTCTCATGTAGTAGTTTCTTCAGCTCTTCAATCTCTACAACATCCATTCTATATGGAGTCTTGGATATTGGTAAAGCCCCAGGTATAATTTCAATTGAGAATTCAACATCTCTTCTAGGAGGAAGACCAGGATGTTCATCGGGAAACACTTCAGTGAATTACCTCACAATAGGCATTTCTTCAAGGATGGTTTCTTCCATAGACTCCATCATCAGAGCTAGATACACATGCTCATAGGGAAGTAATATCCATCATTGAGATGATGGAGCTAAAGGAGATTCATATTCCTCCATACACTTGTAATGAATTGGGGGTCGATTCTCTATATAGGGAGTGATTTCCCTCTACCAGCAATTTATGTTGGCTCTATATAAGGAAAGCCAATCCATGCAAAGAATTGAATCAAATTCCACCAGAGGGAGAATGACGAGGATCACCCAGAAATTCAATCCACATATTATAATAGGGGAGGGCTAATATTCATGTGATGAAATGTCTTCCCCATTTTCCGTACTCACCGACATCATCAGTTACCTAATTTTTGGTGGTGCATGGATTGTTCTACTAAACATTCATGATATAAAAGAATGCGTAGAACGTGAATCATAAAGTATGTTCGCTATTCACGAATGAATAACTAGCATACCATTCACCACTTCATTGTAGGCATTCACTTCGGCAGAAGGGATGGAAAAATATCTTCCTTGTTGTCTAAAAGGTTGTTGGTTTCCTACGAAAACCCTTCGATTATGGAACTGATTTGCAAAATGACCAGGTTATTTTCATTTGTAGCATTGAACAATGTGTTGAGGATCGAACGAAGCGTTCCTCCCCTCTGTCGTAGACACGAGTCTTTCTTGCCGACAGTTAATAGTTAGGTGCCCTTTTCTTCCACACCTAAAGCATTTCCTCTTCCCCTTAAGGCAATTTCCAGGGTGCTTCTTTCCGCACTTTTGGCAAGTGGGGTGCAGGATCTTCTTAGAACTGTTGGATTTATCCATCAGACCACCATCATTTAAGTCAACCTTTCGCTTCTTATCCCCATGATACACTTGTGATTCTTTGATCTCCATTTCATCCTTGAGGGCAAATCGGACAATTTCCTCATAGCTGTCGAAGTCACGAATTGCTAATGCTTTCCGTAGGCTAGGCTTCTACCCACCAAAGAAGTGTTCAACCTTGCATTTGGGGGTAACGACAATGCCGGAAGAATATCATGCAATCCTTGCGAAGTTTTCCTCGTACGGTCCAATAGATTCATCATCTTTTTGCTTGAGGGAAAGGAACTCCCTTTCAATCATAAGCCAGAGGGTGTGTGGAAAATATTAATCGAAAAACATCTTCCAGAAATCCTTCTATTCCAACGCCTCGATCTCCACCTCAGGCTTTGTATTTTTGTTCAATGTCAACCATTGACCAACATCACCCTCCATACGATATCCCTCTAGGAGAACCTTCTCTTGTTCAGAACATTGAATGATGGAGAAGATCATTTCAATAGTGTTGATCCATTGTACAACGATCGTGGGACTGGATGATCCACTAAAAGTAGGAGGCCTTTGTCTAATGAAGCTCTCGATAGCAAATTGTTCTTTCATAGGGAGGGTTGAACATTCCTCTTGACCCGTTTTTCTATTCAAAACATGAGTTAGCTGAGATAGAATCATGACAAATTTCGCAATTCCAACTCCCATTGGATTGGGTATCTCATTAGTACAGTCATCACACAGATCTTCACAATGGTTGTTAGCCCGAGTCATCCTATTACCGGCCATTTACTTGTATAAAAGGAATGTTATGGGTAACACATAAAGTGTAATCCAAATAAAAAAGGTTATGACTTATAAATAATCTTTTATTTCCTTAACTCATGAGTCTATAGGCTTCAATCTTGGCTTTTCATGATCTACTTTCTAACATATATTCTTAGGGGCATTTTTTTTAATTCCCATAATAATGGTTCATAATAAGATTGTGATTTTATCAAAACATAACCCCCTGGGAGTGTCGTAACCAAGAGTGCATCAAGGCCAATTTTCGTGCACCAGTTCCCATTCGAGTCTACCTCAAAGCGATTATTTTGGGTATTACCCCTATGATACATCTGTGCCGGAGCCGCCGCTACCTGCTCGTATCCAGAAAGGTATGTATTTGTTTGTTAAACCACTTAATCAGTTTTTAACAAAACATAGGGATGTTTTTATTATACTTAGTCTTTTCTCTAAGGATTTACTAGGGATTTCTAATCCTAATCCAAAAAATAACTAAACCTTTCCTCTGATACCAACTGTGACAACCCTTCTTTTTATTACAACGTAAACATGATTTATTACATAAAACATCATGTGATACAACAATGAAGATCGAGAGGTTTAGTGTCATTGGGGCTTAGGATAATTACATAAAAACAAGAAACATGAAATAAAACATCATTTTTGAAAACATCATTTACATGACCACTACATTCCCTCGTACTTAGCATTGCACGAGATAACCTGAGGACATGCATATGAAAAGAGTGAGCTATAAATCCTAGTAAGGGAGTACAAACTGAATAACATGAGGATTACAATACATATTATGAAAAAGGCACATAAATTGATCATAATAGAAACATTAACATAAATGCATGATAAATCATGATAATCATAACATGGAAATGTGGCAACAACACTTACCAAGGAATTAGCATTAGACAAGGCTCATTGCACATGGAGCATGAGTAAATCCTCATTTCACATAAAGCATTAGTAAACCCTCGTTGCACATGAATTATTATGATTCAATGCCAATTTCACATGACATATCATTATACTATACTTTACCCAATGCATTGGAGCACTATAAGGGCGCACCATTCTTAAACATTTTATTTCATGCATAAGTGTGCCACATGGATCATAAAACATGGATTCATAAAACATAATAATTTATTACATGATAAATGAAAGTGTAATTAATACATAAAAAATTCTAATCAATGTGTAAATGTGCATAAAGGTGAATTCCCTTGATGGAGAAATGGGCATGGTATTCACAACACAATGTCATTGGCTTAGAAAATCAGTGCGATTTTGGCAGTATAACGGCATGACATAAGAATTAATAAAAAAGGTTGATGAGGGAGAAAGGGGATCCTCAACATATTTACATTTAATGGACATAAATGAGGTCATATAGTTAAATTTCCCAACAATTGTAATGGAATTTAGATTAATGATACAAAAGTATTGCTTGAATGTAAAAGAGGAGAGAGAAGTTCCATTAGGAATTTTGGCATAGTAACGGGTGTACATGGGAGGAATTTAATGAGAGAGAAAGGGGCCTCCCATCATTAAAACGTAAATAGGGCAGTATGTGAGAGTTTTGAACCATACCCCAACATTGATAATTGAAATTAAAAGGGCAAAACAATGTAAAGAAAATTGGACAAAAATGAGAAAGGAAAAAAATCCTTACTTGGATGTGTGCTTCCAAAGTCTAGAGGGAGGCTTGTGAGAGGCTTCTTGGGAGCTTGGGGAACATTGGGAGGATTATAGAGAGAGTAGTGAAGAGTTTTTATGAACTTAAAAGTCTTTGAGTGAGGAGGAAGTTGGAGCGTGGGTGGGTTTATATAGGCAAGGTGAGGGGAATCTTTATTATTTAGATTTGGGTCCCTTTACATTAAATTAATCCAACCAACAAACCATACCATGGTTTTTACCAATGGTTTTTGGATGAAGGGAAGAGGAAAATAATATTTTATAAGGCCAATGTCTGAAATTCTAAAAAATTTATGGTTTCTTATGTGGAGGTGAGTCATACTCCCATGGAAATTAATTTAAAAAGACAAGGTGTTTAATAAGTCATGAGGGGTCCATTAAAGCATTGAAAAGTAAGCCAAATAAATTCAAAATCCCATTATTTTAATGTTAAAACATATATTTTCTGAACATAAAGATTATAGTATTTTATTACATCACTATTGGGTCATTATGATGTCATAAAACACATTATATATTTAAAAGGTATTTAATTTTTACTCTAAAATTTGACTGTCTCAGAAAATTATGAAAAATTCACCATTGGATAATATCGATGTCTTGATTCCTAAAATAACATTTATTTTATCCAAACAATTTTCTAAATATGTTAATTTTTACTTTTAAAATAAAACCTGACATTTATAAAAAATTCACGGGTTTTGACAAAAATGACTTCCAAACTTTAATAAAATTTATAATTACATTCATACAATTATATGATAATTTATATATAATAAAATAAATCTAATAATAATAATAATAATAATAGTTTATTGAAATATAGTTTAATTCAAAAAACCCTTAATTTAATAAAAAAGATTTCTTAATTAAAATATAACTAAAAATACCATTTGTACTTTAAAAACTATTTATATTTTATCAGTAATGACAAGAAATTATATTCATTATTATATACAAAAAAATAATGTACATGAACATAGTACTATCAATTAGTTACATAACCCTTTAAAACTGTCGCATAAGACCTAAGGGTATGGTATGGGATGGTGACAGACTATTGGGGTGGCTCGTATAACATCGCTCGAGTGGTAATTTCTATCAACATCCTCTTTTCCCGTCGGTAGTCTCGTTTGAGCTTGAAATGATAGAGCTCAGCTTGGGCTTGGTCAAGAGCGAAGCCCAAGGATGACACCTCTTTTCCGAGCTCCGACAAATGGGCTTCGTATGTAGCAATTCAACTGGATGAGGTCATCACTTCTTTTGACTGAGTAAATTTGGATTTGTTATGGCCCAATATTTATACTAATGATGTGATCACTATTCAACAACTATATTAGCAACGGTCAAAATTCTTAACATAAAACCAATGATGTTGACATTTTATATAAACATAAAGAGACTTTTAATTGGATCAAGAAGGATTTCCATTAATGAATCTTTGGGTCGTTACATAATATAGTTTTATTTAGAAATCCCATAAATCATGACCACATTGGTGTAATTGTCCATACATTCTTTATTATTTATTTATCTAACATGATTGACATAATATTGACTACCCTGTCCAAATATTTATAAACCTACTACCATCCTGATCAACTGAGCCAAATATATATTACTTCCTCAACTCATAAGTGAAAAATTGTATTTTGACCATTCAACCAATTACATACTACTAATGACATACCAAACACAATATACCACACCACAATTTCATTATTGTGATTTTTCATGCATAAAAGAATGTGATAAAATGTCACAAATTGATAATAATCTCATTCCATAAGATCAATACACATGTCAGTATATAATAACTACCAATTTTACCTAATAAATGTTGTGTTCATATTGGTGGGTATGTCCTCATAAACTCTCTTACCGGTGATCACCAAGTTAAAACTTCCTGAGAAGAAGTATAAATGCTTATGTTCCCCCAACAAAAAATTGTCAAACATCAACTGTGTCTAGTTATTATGATGTATCTGACCATAAGACATATATTTAAGATTAGTGTCATAGAATCTCGATGTTCTCATTTTAACCTGAGATATGCTCTAACCATTTTATACGACAATTAATCTATGGACATTTCCATTTAAATAGCAGATGGATAAATGTCTATACTATATTGGTAATAGTACATCATTCATATCTCACTACATTAATGGTATGGTAATATAAATTTACTATTTATTTTGTTCTAGGGAACACACTATTACAACACCCCCACTTGCACTAGATACAACTTTCAAGTGGTCCTTGTTATCTCTCATATGATTAAGATCATGTTTCTTTTGAGTTAGGTAATTAGTTGTTGGGTCTACCACATTTTTGTTGCATGTATATTATACCATGTGTGACCTCACCTACTTGATTAGAACATCTCAACAAATTTTATCCACAAATATATCTATTTTTACACTACCCTAAATTTTCATAATGGATAGTAATAGTAATAGAATTATCATAAAGGAAAAAAATCACTTAATAGGTTCAATTACAGGAACTAGAACAAATAATTTCATAATCCTCACACTACTTCTTAGAATCATCATAAACTTCAATGTACTCATTATTTGTAGATATATATACCATTGGCTTGTATAATATTTTCTATCTCATTCCATAAGTTCGATTAGAATATAATATCACATTGATCTAGGAAATGCTAGTCTGTGTCCCATGAAAATAATTATCCCTCCTTCTCTACTTACCATGTATATATACTTTTTACTTCCTATGTACAATTGGAAAGTTCTTACTACATAACTTATAGTTATCCTAGATATTATAGATATTTTCCTACCATAATGTCTTTTTTTGAAATATAATTTCATACACATATCATGGAATATGTAATTTATCCATAATAAAATAATATGGAACTCTAATCACCAAATTATTCTTCTCATATTATCTTGTATGTCTTAGTGGAGTGATGTATTCCACATGATAATGGAAATAATTCTCTCTCTAATTTTTCTAACTTTTATTTTTCAATAACTTGTTAGTATATATACATTTTACTACATCTATGAAACCATTAGATCTACTCTATTAGATTATATTCCCTTAAACATAGGTTTATACTTTAAGTTAATATCAGGAGTGATTATTTCATTCGAGTGTTATCTAAATATAAAACCAATATTTGAATTCTATATGCTGTCATACATATTTTACTTATAAAATAATGGCAGTCCCACTCACAACTGATAGGAAAATGGAAAACATTCATTCCAATTTAATATTCTATGATCTTGTTTCTTACGTTAATTCTAAACAATATTTGAGTAACATTCACCCCATATTGCAATTATCTGGTGTCACCATCCCTTATTAGTTGCATCATATATACACCTTCCACGATTGGTGGCCTTGTCATCAAATGATCAAGAAAAGGATTATAGAAGTATTTTAATTTCAAGTAAAATTCTAATGGATTTTTGAATAATTACATAGTGTTACTAATCGAGCCATATCGATAATATTCTTACATCATCCATTTATAGTCTCATTTCAAAAACCACCACAGTATTCAAAGTAATGATCCCCTTATACTTTGAAACATGGAAAACATTATTGAATTTTAATTGATCTTGTTAATTTTAGATAATTTTCATATACATCCAAATTATAGGAAATATTAGTCTCAATTGATAATATATCATTGACCACAGTGAATATAAAAATGTCACTATGGTTTTAAATTTCCTATGCAATATGTGTCACTGGAATATTAATTTTCTAATCCTATTACAAAATTTGTTCCTATTTCAAATATTTGTGCATCTCTAGAATTGACTAAAACCGAGTCAATTTTTCTCCAACTATCTCAACTAGATATGTTATCCATTTTATAGAAATATATAATATCAATTGACTATAAAATATATATCATAGCGATTTCTTTAATAAGATAATAAACCTTTTAGGATTATTACTTTAGATGGATATTGTGTATTTCTTAATGCATGTTTGTTTATATCATTACAATCTCTTTGCATCTAAATACATGTTACAATGACATAATTGATTTCCATCATACAAAAAATCAAATGATATCCATTTTTCATTATAGATGTCACATGGTTATGGGATATCATCATTATTTTTGAAGCAAGTCCTGAAATATAATATAAGTTTTCACAATGCATATAAATCTAAACATTTATTATCCTTATTCTTACATTATTACTCATTGAAATATTTTTGTTCATCAATGTTAACAATTATGAATCATTACTAATAATACTTATTAGAATCATAAACCTTCCCTTGATAAGGTAATGTGAATCTAGGAATTACTCCACGAACATTATATTGATTTATGAAGGCTTGGACAAGATATTCTTCAGTATGCCAACCCGAAACAACTCATATCCTCAAACCATGGATATATAATACTTCACTTACTCATTCATTAATAAAAACATAAATGAATCTAATGTACTATATTTACCCCTAGATTACCTATGTAATAGTTCATTCCCTCTTTCTAAAATAATTCAAAAAGCCTTATGAATTACCTTTATCTCTAAGGGTTTTTTGTCCAAAACTAAATATGTATATATGTTGATAATACCTAAGGTGTTTATATCTATAGAGTCTAAATACAACATTCGGTATATCCTTTACATCCAATTTTATTTTTACATGACAAATAATTTTATTTCCACAATTGGGTATATATGTCTTTCATTTTATATTTATCTCATATTTCCAATGATTCAAGTATTACATAAATATTAATTGAGTATTAGACACTATTAACAATATTAATTGTGGTACAAGAATAATTTATCATGGTTTCCAAAGAAATTTTGAGAATAATTATTTAGTAATACATAATAAAAGTTAAACTATAATTATTTACATAGTAATAAGAAGTAATGTGATTCTCACCACTGGATTAGGAATCACCCTTTCCTAAACACTTGGAGAATACAATTTACTTCCTATAAGGTTTGTATACTTACATGGTTAATATATTTAGATAAACATATGTGATAAAAATATTTTATTTTATAAAAAAGAAGTATATCATAATTAATGCATATAGTTGATAAATATACTAGAAGATTAAGTGATTACATTATTCTTTAATTTAGTTAATTGTGAATAACCTCCTACTTATTACCTCTCTCTTTGAAATATATTATGAATATTCCATTGGTTTCACTCTTTTCATTGGCCTTATCAAATTTCAATTTAACTTATTCACTATAAAAACAAAATATTAATCATTATTTAGTGTTATTATTTACTTGGGAAACATTACCGAAATGGTAATGAAGTGTTTACTCAATCATGTTGGTTTTATAATCATAAATGAATTAGGGGTAATTCTGTGAAAAATATATAATATGGGGATAAATTTTAAGATCATGGCCCTCCTTTAATATTTACAAATAACTACTGTAATATCATATATTAATATATCACTTCAGTTTCCCCACATAATCTTTTAATAGATGAGACTACATGTGAAATTATCCATGCCACAATGTAATAACCACAACTAACATCAAACGTTGATTACAAAATAATGACATAAACATAATAAGAATCATACATGTCTCCCCTCGAATCATTTATACACCCTCTCTTCCTGAGGTGGGATAAAAGGTATTGTGGACACCAGCACCTTGAATCATAGTATTGTGAAAAGGATCTTGCACTACACTTGTAAATTCATAATAGTTTGAAAATTTTACTTTTCAATGATTATCATATTTTATTTTTTGGTATTTCATAACATTTTATAAAAAAGTAAAATCTATAAGACAGTAGTTTCTTCTTGATTATCAATTTAGACATTTTGGATTAATTAAATAAATCATTAAATGTATCAAACTATTTTATAATATTTAAGGAACCCTATGTACTATAATTATAATAATATTTAACTTGATTATTCACTTAAAAATGATCCTTAAACCTCCCCTCACAGCCTGCAAGGTATGGCTATGCCACTACTCAGAGATTTCAAGGTAGGAATTTCACTGTCCCACCACATTAACTCATGGTTCCTTGATTTTTTGAGTGAAGTCACATATTCTAAAATCATAAATATTATTTAATAAATGCATGTCTCTAAAGTTGAATCAAGCTATATTTGGATAATTAATTTCTTCCAACATAAATTAAATTAACCCATCACTCTCATAGAAACTCCCCAATAGTAAATGGCACCCTCAACATGGGTTGAGTAGTACCCAAAACACCCAAATTGTTTTCTAATTCAAATGATTTAAGGTGTTTAACAACTTAATATTTATCGTTGAGTTTTTAATATTTTTCGTGATGAATGTGATCTATTTATATTAATTTTTTCAATCAATGGTTTCATGATCATTACTAAATAATAATAGAGAAATAATCATTTGTCCTTTATGCATTTGTCTTTTTTTATTTTATGTGTAACCTGAGTTCATGAAAATGCATAAAATAATAAACAAATTTATAAAGGAAAAATACCCAACTGGTCTTGATAATATAATATTGGTAGATCATTTTAAACTTAATGGATAAAACCTATCCTAGGGGAAACATACTGAAGTCGTATCTTGAATCGTGATGCGGCTTGTCCCCATCTAGTATGTGCATTACTCATTTGAATTTTGCCTCTCCTTAGCAAGTTCTATGTCTTACAACATCCTCTTAATAGTACATGTATACTCACATGCATGTGAGGGGGTGTCAAGAGTAAAAAATACAGACTAATAAATTAGAGGAGAAGACCCATATACATACTGACCCAAAATAAGACGATGAACATTCTGTAAATAAAAATAATTGATTATTTACAATCATTGCACATAGATAAATAAATAATAAAATAAATAAAAATAAATAGACACATATTTTTTCAGTTCTCAATAACAATCAATGGGTAAAGTATAAGCATGATAAAATTAAATGTAATAAATTAAATATAAGGGTACTTAAGTAAATTAAATAATTTTTTTAAATGAAAATAATTTATTTTCGTTTGGACCCACGGTTAATTTCATTTTAATACAAAAAAATTAAATTAATTACTTAATTCAATTTAATACCAAAATTAAATAAATTTTCTATCTGGGTTTAAAAATATTAATTTTCAAACATTAAATTAGTATTTAATAAATTTAATTGAATTAGAAAACTAAATTAATTTTAATTAACTCGGGCTCTAAAACCCCACAAAAGACCTATGTGGGTTGTGTTGAACCCGCACAGGCCCATTCCAGGACAAGTAGATCATATACTGAGCTATTCTAGGACAAGTGGACCATCCCAACCCATTCTAGGTCGAGCATACCCATTCTAGGTCAAGAGGAACCACCCAATCCCATGAATTCCCTTACCTATATAGAAAAACCCGATTAGGGTCTGTCCTGGAAGCTATATTGGAAGGAAGGGGTACCTCGGGTTTACCTCCACGGTGTAAGGAGGCAGGAAGAATAGCGAGGCTAGGTGAAGATGTTTAAATTAGGCGAGGGGTGGCACTGGAAATTCCCGACAAGTGGAATCTGACTAGGGAAGTGTATTAATGGGGTATTGGTTTGCATGGTGTATATGTGGTGTCATTGGAGACTAGGTTGTGGTATGCAAGGTGACTGGATCTGGAGAGATCATTCCAATAGAGGGAGACTACTTCACGGTGAGAACTGAAGGTGATGTCAACCAAGGTTCGCAGACGAGGCAATAATCAACTACATCTAGAATTGGGAAGGGGAGTTGATGGTCTTGTTACCTCGATAAGGTGTTGTCTCGGGTAGGAGCACGATAGTTGGGGTCACTAGAGGAGGTGTTCGGCGCTCATCGAACGACGACAGGGCTCCAGGGGTGACACTAGTTTGGGAAGACATGTGGTGGTGGAATGACGATGATAGGGGGTAGGGTCGGCTATGTCAAATTGGTTACTAAACAAGGGAGGTGCGGAAATTGTGTTTGACCAGGGAGGAGGAGGTCCTAGCAATGGAGGGGCTAGGTGAGGGGATGTGCAGCCTAGATGGCTCACCAGAGGAGGCCCACAGCTATGGAAGTGAGGAACCCAAATGGCTGGATATAAATATGGTTTTCCAGGCGGTCCAACCTATTGTTTGTTTTCCCAAATAAATCCACATAAACCATTTCCATTCATTTGGTTTTGTTTTTAAACTTTTGTATTTCAATAACTATCTTTATACGTTAAATAATATTTTTCCTATTTCATAAAGTCACTAGCCCTCCAATCGTTTTAAAATTTACTTCTCTCTTAATTAATAGGATTAATGAATTTTATTTTTAAGTAGTCTAGAAATTCCATGGATTAGTGGAATTTTTATTCAACCCATCTATACTATTCCATGAATAATTAAAATAGGACCTATCCAAATGAAATTTTATAGCAAAAAAACTTGTAAACACTATGTAAGGTGTTCATCAAAATTTTATACCCATTAAAACCCATAGTTGACCTGAATCAATTTTTTAGATTTCCATAACATGGTCATTCAAGATTGGATAAGTGTGCGGTGCAATTTTTTTCGACTAAAATAACATAATCTAAATAAGTTAATGAAAATTTAATTTTTCTTCGCCCAAAAAATTCACACAATTCCTATGATACCAATTGAAGGTACCGGGACATGAAGAAGATAATGGTGGGATGCATAATTTAAAAAATTACCCACCAAAGAGAATAACATTTTGTCTATTGTGATACTTGTCTCAAAACGATCTGAGGATATCATATGAATTTAATAGTCACAAAATAAAATATAAATGTGACCCTCATATGATCTGGTGTTCACTCAACTTCAGCTCATCGATAATGAACTTTTCCCAATGGAACTGAATCCAAAACTCACTATATCATCCCCAAATTCTGATAAAACATTCACACACCTAGTTCATCATATTTTATGAAATAGCATGGAGGTCTGATGATCTCTTCGACTTCACAACGATTACCACGATCCACTACCTTTGACTCGTGAAGACGTACATGGATTGGTTCATGGAGATATAATATCTATGTAGAAGGCATGGGGAGAGAGAGGATCTAATTACATTGTATTATTAAATTCAATGAAAATGAACTCCCTCCTTACTTATATATTGTATTGCTCAACTATCCTATTAGGGTTCCCTGAACCCCAGAAATAAATCATCCACTAAATAAGATATAAATAAATAATTACGCCAAATAAAATATGTCAAAATATTATTAATATTTTATGAACTCTTTGTAATAGATAATTAAATATATTATTTGATACAACCAATTCATTTACCTCAACTCAAAATTCATGCTAATATTAAAATAAAATGGAATATTAAAGAATATTTGTTCAAATACTATTAATTCACATATTTACTCAAATAGATGAAAATAATTTTAATAAATAAATTATACCCAATTATTATTTACATCAATAATAATTAATTTATTTATATATCATTAATTTATAAAACTGGACAACTCTGAGACCTTGTGGTGGGGTCCACCATGTCCTATATAACTATTCACTAGAATATGGTGGATTCTTGAATAAAATTTTCTGTGTCACCCACTAATAACATATCATTATAGTAGTGAAAATAGTCTAAGAATAATATCAGAGTCTCAAATCCCAAAAATAACCCTAAATAGGCAATTATTCTTCATAGAAATGACAACTAGCCTACGAACACTCACTATGAAATATAAATTTTTTGTCTTTATATATCTCATAAACCCGGACACAAACTTGTTTTATTTGCCTTAATTGAATTATTGTTTATTGATCTAACTAGATGAACTTACCCTCAGTTACCATTGATAAGGATTTACGAATGTATTTCCGTCCTGATCAACGAATCCCAATATATATTACTTTCTCATCATAGAAAAGAAAAATTATATCTTAACTATTCAAACAATTCCATACCTCTAATGATGTAACCAACACAAGATACCTCAACATGATTTACTTATAATGGTCTTTCCATGAAACAAAGTATATGATCAAATGAAAAACATTGATAATGATATCAATTCCGAAGAAAAATTCACATGTCGGAAGATAGGAACAACCAATGACACCTGAAACATGTGGTCTTACCCTTGGTGAGTCTGTCCTCAAGATCTTACCTAAAAAATATCACCAAGTGAAAAATTCATAAGAACAAGTCTCAATGCTTATGTTACATCATCACCTGATAGCCAAAAATCTACTTTTTCATGTTAATGTGATGTATCTAGATTATAAGAAATATATTTAAGATTAATTTCATAGTACCTCAAAATTTTCATTATATCATGGGATCTAGTATAAAATTTTGATATGAAAATTAATTTATGAAGATTAACATTAAAATAGTGGAAGTAAAAAATGTATACATTATAATGGCAGGAGTATATCATGCATATCTTACTGCATACATGATATGGTGATCTAAAATAAATATTTAGTTGGTTCTAGGTAACCCACTTTTCCAAAATGTTGGGGGTGTCCTAATATGTATATCTCACACCATATTTAGGCCACATTTGGTACCTTATTAGATTTCATTACTGTAGTTGTTGGTAAAAATATGTATCCAGCTTTTAATATAGATTTTCAGTGCTAGGATGGAGTTCACAAGAAGAGGACCGAGCTTATCCTCATGATTCCGGTAGAGGAAGATTTTGGTATTAATTTTTTTTTCATGTGGTATGTGCCTATATCCCATGTATCCCATGTACCTAATTTTTTATAGCTACAAGATATCATCATCATCATTTTGTATCTATTTGAGATTCATCTTCTTCCAGCTGATTATGTTACATACTTTCTTATTATTTCACCACAGCATATTTATTAATAATTTTCATGATTAATATTATGATTTACCATTATTTTATTCTTTAATTCACGAGGTCATTGTCTCTCCGTAAATACTCCCTATCCCCTTACTACTAATAGGCATAATTTGGTTCTTGGGGAGGCTCACTTAAGGTTATTTGGAAAACCATCTCGAGAAACCTCTTAGAGGATTACTAGGGGAACTGGGAGGATACACAAAAGTACTGAGGACTCAAAATATAAACCATCAACCAATAATATAACAAATATATTATTCATTCCACTCTATGTGATTTAATTTTTGAGTCATCCAGGGAAAAGAACCTGTTTTGTTTTTTCTGAGAATATTTTTTTTCCCAATACAAGAATCCCACAAATTCTATTTTTATCATTTATTCACAACCTAAAATTGTCCACGAAGAACATAAATTAGGGATAAATCAAATACAAATTGTGAGATTTCAATTATCATTACACTTCATGTGTACATATATCCAGCATGGAAGGATTATGTAACACACCACACCAGATCACTCTAAATATTAGCTGGTCAGGACTGCCATGTGACCTCAGATATGCCTCCCCAAACATCATAGGCTATTGAATTGAATCAAGGGGTATGAAAATGTAGAATGGGAAGGATATACCCCCTAAGTCATATTTTTAAACAATAATAAAATTACCAATAATACTACACATCCTTCACATCATATTATTCATAAAAAATAAATAAACTGAACATGTAATATAAAAATAAAAGAATGGTACATGGAAATAAATGACTGATCACCTACATGGATAATCACATATATAGATAAAAAATATCTAAAATTAAATATAATCTCTATGATTTCCCTGATCCATATCATATCCCAGCCTCGTATCCTACTCAAGATACTCTAACTTATTATTAAAACTCGTTCCTCTCCTTTACCATTACATATAACCAAGTGAGAGTTTTCTCAGGTGACCTGATGTAATAGACGATTGAGAAGGGTGTGAGTAAATAACTCAATAGGATACCACCAATTTGGTCATGTAATATACTTGTTATACAATGATATGTGTATGTGAAATTATCAAAATAAATAAATAGACTACTAAATAAATAAATAAAACCAACCACATTACTTAATTCAACCTGATGCCTGAATTTCATTGAATGTGTTATGAGGACCATGAAAACCACCATATCATAACTATTATAATGTATTGACCATTAATCTAATTCCATACCTAAAAACAATTGTCAATCGTTAGTTCCAAAACCCTAGTCAACCATAACTTCTTATTTTTGTGCCAAGGTGTCTCTAATCATGAGCATCACATTAGTGGATCCTCACTTTGGGGATCCCATGCCCACACCTCCACTGATGATTATCATATCCCACAACATCACCAGGGTTCCCTCATCCTCATGTATTAGGATAAACAACATCGTAGAACCAAGTCATTCTTAATGTTAGGCTGACATGTTATTCCTAGGAGGGAGTGGCCCAAGGCAATCCTATGAATCTATGTGTGACTAATTACTCAGAGACCTGGGAGATCAAAATGGAATATCCTAACTAGATCCCACGGTTTATATCCTTGGCATACATTGTATTCAGACTACTCATATGGGACATCACTGGTGTGTCCACCTTCTACAAGGGGTATCCTAGTCATTAATTGAGGGGATCTAATAGCCTCCCTCCGGATGTCATACATTCATTCATTTGGATATATTCCCACTTGACACCTCATACTTTTTATTCCCAAAAGTCATTAAAATTTTATATTATCTAAGGGTATGTCCATTCGAATCATAGGAATCCCTGGAGTTTTTAATGGTATAACTATGTCAATAGAATCCCTAACATCATAGTAATTCCTATATAAACAATATCATATAAAATGATGTTGGGTCTTAGATAACATCAATAGTAATCAACAATTTCATAAATCATAATGGATGCTAGTCAAACTAAAAAACTTCCCCCATGATATTGTCAAACTATATACCAGGAATATTTTTCATCCCAAGGTCTCATATGTCCCATTAGGTGATTCCCATGCATCTTGGGAAGTCAAAGTAGTACTAGGACCAACCGAATATTCCCATGAATCATGGGAAATCAAATATTATATCACTACATCTGAGGTATCCCACTTGAGATCCCCTACAACAACTGCTATTTTAGAAAAAAATATGATGCTTAGAGGGAATCCCATCCCTTAACATTATCATAGTCATGAACAAACCTCATTAGCCTCAAGGATATGCCTCATCGGAGGAAGTCGTGAGAGATGTACTAAGACCAATCTCTATGTCCATGGTCACTCAAAACCAGTCAAATCACCCAACCGGTCTCTAATCTACCTAATTTTTATCCACATAGGACTATCATATTTAGGGGTCCCCACCTAGACTACCAGGGTTTCCCATATCCAATAACACCACACTCTCTATTGGTGGTGTCCAAGAGTTAGGGTCAGAGTCAAGGACTTGACCATATTTGACAGATGTAATAGAGCTAGTGATAAAGACCATCATTGCCTTAGAACATCAGTAAATCTATGCAAGATTTTTTAAAATAAAATATTATGTCAAAATAATGACATTTACTTCAGAGGATATACCATCGAGAACATATAGATAAGACATCCATAAAACATAAGGGTAGGTATGTAGGACCACATAAATTATCTTGTATCTTTTATGTTCCATACATAGTATGATAACTTGCTTATTAGATATTCTATGTACTAAATGAGCCCATACCACCACCCAAGATCAGGACATAATCCATACACTAGAAATAATTAATTATCTAATTTAATCAATATCTACATATTCACCAAAAATTCATTGAGAACTACCACATCACTAGAACCATGACCAACCACCCATAGAGGGCCCACATAACACCTCTGTGACAAGTCCAATAAAAATACCCAACTCATGATGATTATATAGTTATCAAATTAAATTTAATTTGGGTAAAACCTTAAAATAAATCTGTGTAATGACACAACATTTATGAAATTAGAAATGATGATAGGTGAATATTAACTAGGAACATTTTCATGATAAGATATATAAAATCCCCCTAGAAAATTGGATATTTCACTATCCTCCATTAAAATCATATTTATCCCTAAAACAAATAATATTGAAATCAATAAAAAAAAGGGAAAATAAGTTGGAGGGAGTGAATATTATAAATACCATGAATCCATTATAAAATTACCTCAAAAATGGACAATAATAGAGGAAGTAGTATAGAGCGGTGGTGGTTGGACCTCTTACGCGCTTCTGTCTGAGATGAAGGAGAAAGGGGGAATACGCCCCCTTTATTAATTTTAAGAAACATTATAGGAATGTTTCATGGAGTGAAACATATGGTCATGATGTGGACATTTAGGATTTTCCATTAAATACCTCTTTCACAGAATGAATATCATCGGGACATTCCATGAATCCTTATTATGATATGAATACACGTTCATGACATGAAAGGGATGATTATATAGTTTCCAACAGTCATAGGTCCCGAGAAATTCATTTGATGGCCTCCTAAACCACCATATCATCACTAGATCATTAAACCCCAGTACAAAATAAATTTAATGATAATGAAACATGCCCAAATCCATTCAATGTTCTATTTCTTATAATGAACCACTCATTCGTTGAAAATTAAAATTCCATCTAGAATTTTATAACTCAAACAAACATGAGGTTTTACAATCTTCCCACCATAAAAATTATCATCTCCAAGATGTCTCATTTACTATTAAACAAATAAAAACAACCTATCCACATCACCAAACCATAATCAATTCACCATATTCTACTTTGGAACAATGAATGATCTTCTAATGTGTTGCTCCAAAATCAGTGTGCATCAACCAGAAAATTCCTAGACACTACTTGCCATCACCGAAAAACAACTAGATGACACTCCATTATGCCCATATATACTAGGAAACAAATTTCTCCTCAAATTATTTACCAATTGGTTCATAGTGTTCCCCACCATAGAACTCAAATTAAAATAGATGATTATGACCCACAAGATTTCCCTCCATCAGAATCACCTATCAAAACACATCCTCAAGTAGTCAATTATCCCAATAATCATGTATCACATGATGAAACTATCATGATTTCACTCTACCCATGTCTAATATAACTAATAACACCATTCGGACCTCTTTCATATGACAATACTAAAAATTCATAAACAAACCTACTGACGCATCTTCAAAACAAAATCATACCTCCATCCCGATAGTTCCCCTAATACCCCCACACAAAGTACTCATGCTCATGATTAAATCAATAACCTGAAATATCCTTTCTTTCCATTTATTTTCATCAAAAATGATACCTTGATTTCATTTCATCACATGATTCATCCCATGAGTCATGCGATGAAACTAGTTTACCCCTTAAACCATGTCATAAGAAAAGGATTCACCCCTGAACCAAGTGATGAAATTGGTTCACTACCAAACTATGTTAGGAATAATGGATCACCCCATGAATCGCTATAGGGTCACACCAATATCAACCTGAGTCCAATTACAAGGAATCGACTCTAGACATCACCCCATCAAAAATTCCAAATTTAGTATTCATTAAGGGACCAAATCACATTAGATCTTATCACATACTAGTAATTTGGTGTCACTTAGATCATAACAATTCTAATATCATCATATTGAGACCCTTAAAACATTAAGGTATTATATCCAGGAACCATGATTCATATATAATAGATCCCAATGACTGGTGTGACCAAGAATTATCATAAATTATTGCTTACATAAAACACCAATTTACATCACATTCCCAACTCATGGGAATGTCATCATTCGACGTCTGATGTAATTCATCATCAATGAGGGTCACACCCTAAATAACCTATGGTGTATCCTCAATATAATATTCCCCATATAATTCTTTTCATGTTTAAGATCAAATAGTTTATTCATAACTGAATATGTGTCAGTCCTATTAAGCCACACATATATAATTACATGAATACTAGGACCACAACCAACTCACTAAACCCCATCGATCATCGAACAACATATAAATGAAACTGGTTTTAAAATTTATTTGGAACTATAATTAATGATCACATACTACATCAATTCCAATTAAGAACAAAATTAATACACACCAATACCACATAGTCACCAGAAACAAACCCAAAACCCCATGATTCTTGCATCACAAAACTAGTTTGACACAGCTCCATGACATGACAACATTTCAAGATACGAACATAATATATAATCTCATCCAAAACCCCAAAATCTCTCTCATGAATATTACAACCATATATTTAGATTCTAACTATAACCATTACAATTCATTAGAATCCTCTGTCACTCACACCACATTCAAAAAGGCATCAGTAATAGTTAGATCAGGAACCGGAATAGTTCTCCCCTTGAAACTAGTTTTTATTCTATTAGATACCAAGGAATAACTATTACACATCCATAAAATCAATTCCAACTTCTATTCATTTTTATAAAATATAGAATTTACCCATGATTTTATTCTTTTAGGAATTAATAATACTGGGATAACTCCACTTGTTGGTCACCTTTGATCATATAAGACATCGACTCACTGAAGTCAGTGTTGGAAATAAGTGTGTCTAGGTATCCCGCCTATATTGAAAAATGTATCACATATAGGTCATTACATAATACATATCATAAGAAACAATATCAAATTTGAAAAAACACCCATATAGAGGGTCTTAGATACATTATAGTTATCACATGATAACTCATCTGCCCCACCATGCACTGATTCTCATCGAGAATCCACTTATAGGACCACTCCATTGAAAATCCCAACTCATCCTAGGTAATATATATCAAAATAAATCATCCTAGATGATTAATGATATGGAACCAAAAATATGATGTTTAGTGAGATAGAATTATATTACAAGATATACATGAAAAAACCATATATTTTGTTATTAGAATATTAAATAAATGATCTTGAATACAAACAACCCATAAGGGGGTTTATCACGAATGCGTCAAATTCCTCCATTAACCAAATATATTCAATATAAGACCAATAAACTTAGGATTTTATATTCATCATCAACAGGTGTCTCATCATAGATCTACATGACCTGTTGTTATATGGATGAATATATACATGGTGGTCTAATTGATTAGAATTCCACCAAGTATTTATATGTGAAAATTCTATATGAGTATTTATTGACACTTTAAATAGTTGGGCCTATCATTAATGGTCACCACAAAGCAGTAGAAACATAGATGTTATGTGAATCATACATGCTTAATCACGATTCATGATTGCCTCTTGTCTCCAGGGGAAAAGAGCCAAAAAAAAATAAATAAATCATAAATCTCAAACACCATTTACATCATATGAGGTGAAATTAAACAACTCTAACATCACAAATATATAAAATCAATCCCACACCCGTTATCCTAGACGTCCTACCCGCAAATCTGTTCATGAAATTCCAGCTTGGTATATATTTTATGCTTGAAAATTTTATTTTATCCCCAGGATACCATTTTTCAAAGAGTAATACAAAATAAAAACACCTTTGGTACCACTTCATAATTACCCATCTCAGATCACTCTAAACAGTAGCCAGACCAAACCACCACAAAACCTCAAGTCCACATAAATGAATGTAAAAGGCTGCCTACTATAAAAAAGGGTCTAAATAGGTACCTTTAGGAGTCTATACCCCTATATTAGAGTGAAAATTAATAATAAAATGACCAATAATAATATACATAAATAAAATTTTAGTATGTAAAAAAATAAACTGTTATTTCTATATGAAATTGAAAAACAAGCACAGAGGGATATGATACCGATTTAAATCTTGGCCAATGACATATATAGATAAAAAATAAATAAAACACAAGAGAGTATCTATGATGTCACTAAGCCATACCATATTATATCCTCGTGTCCTTCTTTCGTTGCCCGAGCTTAAAATTATAATTAGATTCTTGGACCCACTTGTAATTGAAACCAAGTGAGCATCTACTCAGGTACCCTATTGAAATAGAAGTATGAATAGGGTGTGAGTACAAAACTAAGTAGGTAACCACCAATGCAGGATAACATTATACCATCAATGTAGTGATATGTTCATGTGACATGATTAAAATAAACTAATAAACTAATAAATAAAATACATAAAACGAACCAAAATTATTTCATTGAACCAATGTTAGAATGTCTATAAGAACACCACAAAGACGACTCCAACCACCATATCATAGCTTCCCCGTGTTTTTAAACATAAAAATACAGACACAACCAATATACATTATCGATCCTCAAGTCTAACACCCTAATCAACCATACATACATTGGCCAATGTTAGGGTGTCTTGGAGTAAGAGAATATCCTCAGCAGTACCACTGTCCTCACATTGGGGATCCCAAACCCACACGCCCACTCATGAGTAGTGGATCCTAGAGAGTCACCATGAATCAATCAATATTAATCCCTCAGGATGAACTAAGGTCGTAATTAATAATTCTCAATGTCAAGATGATTTCTAATTACTAAAAGGAGAGTCCCTAGAAAATCCTATATGTTTAGTATAAACCGATTCATATGTTACCCAAGCAATCAAAATGTAACACTTTCCTCGGATCCCACTGTCAATCTCAAGGGTATCCAAGATATCAAGAATCCATATTGGAACCATCATTAGTGCATCAACCTGATCCTAAGGGGTATCCTAGGAATACATCTAGGGAATCCCATAGTCTCCGTAGGGATATCCCATATTTTTTCTCGGGCATATATCCCCACCTAGAAAATTCATACCACCATTAAAATCCCACAAGTCCTTGGAATTATAAACAGATTAATGGTATGTCTATTAAAATCCTCAAAAACCAAGTCATTCAAAATGGTATCACTATATCAAAGGAATCTATGGAATAATAATTATTATTAAATGATAAGTATTATATAATTTGATATAGAGTCCTAGGAACCACCACCATTCACCTACCACATTATAAATCCTAATGGATGCTAGTAATACTAGAAATCCACTCTAAATACTTCTAGACAAGATCCCTGAAACCATAGGAATCCCAAGGTCGCATCTATTTCATAATATGATCCCGAGCATCTCAATAATTAAAATTAGTTATAGGACAAAAAAATAATTTCCATGCATCCTGTAAAATCACATATCATATCAATAAATTAATGAAATTAAATATAAAATGGATATTTTAACTCACATGCCCAAAATTATCATAAAACCCCCCATTGGGATTATATATTAGTTTGGGTTCTTTAGTGACACCGACAACAACCTATTACCGTATCCACACACACCCCCTCGGGATCATGTCTCAAAGGGGAAACCAAAGGGCCCTCTAGATTATCACTAAAATATAGGAATCACCCTAAAGAATCTTGAACACAATTGGTCTCTCAGGAAAACACCAGATGCTCGAAGGAGATATCATTGATCAACATTATCAAAGTCATCAATCAGCCTTATAGGACTTAAGGATATGAATTAATGGAGGTAGTCCTGAGAGGTGCTTCAAGCCCATATATTTCTCCAGTTTCACTCCAAACTAGTCGACTAAACCAACACATCTCTAATCATCCTCATGTATATCCACATAGGCATAACACTTTCCTGTGGTCATCTCAATTTCAACTAGAGATGCCCATCCCCATTCATGTCACTCTACCTCTTGTAAGTGTCAATGTGTCTAGATTATATTCAATTCCTCAACCATTAGTGACAAAAAGAATCAATCCAGTGCAAATAAACCTTGTATCCTTAGCACATTGCGCAGTTTGTGAAAATTTTTTTTTGAAATAAAACATTATATAAAAACAAGATCATCTCCATCAGTAGTGATACCACAAGGTTAAAGTAGATAATACATTTTTAAACCATAAGTATAGGTATTCTAGAACACCCATCTCATATTGAATATTTTATTCTTAATCCTAATGTAAAAAACATTCTTCCCAATTCATCTAAGTCGTCACCACACAAGTACTATCACCCGAGATCCTAACTCAACCCAAAAACCACATAGAATTAATTATAAGAAAACTTATTTAATTATTTTTGTTAAAAAATAATCATAAAATAACTCACCATGATCTACCAAATAATTGGAACCTTGACCAAATACACTCGGAGTGCCAGAAACACACACCCAACACCAACCTGAGAAAAATCCATAACATGAGATGATGAAAAAATTATCAAATTAAATTAAATTTAGAGAATAAATTAAACAAATATGTTGCATGTAATACATTTAATGAAAAAATGAATGATGATTTTGGGAAGTATTCTATCTAGGCTCCATGAAAGACCTGTCGAAAATGAGAGATTTTACAATCCTATGGTTAAATCACTATTTTTTTTCCTAAATTAAACAATTCTGAAATTAGTGAAAAACGAGGTAAAAATGTTGAAGGTTTTAGATAACTTTTATACCTAGTATCCACCATGAAATAAATCTAAAAAAATCCATGAATGGCGGAATAAAGGGGGGTGGGGAGGTGCCGAATACTAGCCCTCCAGCACACTACTACCTGAGCTGAGTGAGAAAGGGGGATAAGTCCCAATTTAAATTAATAAATCCATTCCATATGTGTCAATAAAGTTTTGCATATTTGTTTCCTTGGATGATAAAAATATCTACTAAAATTATCAAAGGCATTAAAAAATTAAATATTAGATACATCATGTGTCTGTATCTAGAGGATTGGGTGACACCTTCTACTTCGAATAATTGACACTTTTTTTTCATTTTTTCATATATTTGATTTTTTTTGTACGTTTATATCCCTATAAATAGGTTATGTGTTAATGTGTTGTAATAGAATTAAAATTGAAGAAATAATAATATTTTTTTATGCTTCATTTGTGTTGTTGAGATCACCTCCAGTGATCTATGTTAGTGTTGTTCTGTTTGTCACTGTTAGATCCTCAATCAGTGGTATTAGAGGGAGGTTCAATGTTGGGGTGATAAAATTGATATCTATTATATCTACTTGTACCTCTATCATCCAAAACCACTTTCAATGGTATCAGATCTATGTTAAAGGTAAGCTATATCAAGACAAGGGTCCATGAGATCTGGTTTTGTTCATCTATTATAGTACCCAAGGAACAATATGATGTAGAGTTATTTCATCAGTTAAATTTTTTTATTCCCACATTATGTTTTTTTGTTTCCCTATTTCTCAAACAAAATAAAAGAGGGCACCTTGGAGAGCATGATCTTCCTTTTTCAATACATTAATTTTATCCTCCCTCTTTATTCTAATTGTCAAATTGTATCCTTTTTTTCTCTACATGAATTTCCATCTCGATAAAATAATAGAAAGAAAAATTCCCATGATTTCGCCTTTATGGCTCCCCTATTTATCTGCATTAAAAAATATTATCTATTATTTTTATCCACTTTTCATTCTTTCCCCCTAAACACCAAAAATAAAAATTCCCATCCCTTTTTATTACTAAAAATAGTGTTCAATTTGAAAAAAATAATCTTCTCATTCTATTGGGATATCTAGCCAAGTCCATCTTGGATTTTCAATTGAAAAATATTCCAATCATTTATATTCTGAAAAAATTTATACAAAATGAAATAAAAAAAACATTGCAATTTTTATTATACAGAAAAATGATTTTCATGGATATTGAATTTAATTTCTTCAATAGTCCCTTCGAATTCATTCCATACAATGATGGTGATGACAGACACCCACATCTTCATATATTTCCCTGAAGACGAATCAATTGACTACACTTAAAGTCTTTAATGAACTAGAGTTACTATCTAATGAAAACACCTTCCCAAAAGTCAAGACCACTATCTATGTAGTATCCGGAGAACCATCCTCCTACTCAGGATTCATGAAACATCAAAGTGCGATGTTAGTTATCTTGGTGAAAAAACGTAGTCCCACCTTCCAGTGTGTCTAAGTCTTGATGAAGGTCCACAACAAGGGAGGATATTCGAAAGAACCCAAGGTAGAGGAATTCGTGAAAAATAATCTGATAATATAAGATGAGTAAATGGTAGAATAATTAAAAATTGATGTAATGAAATCATGTTTGTTTCCTAGTGTACATATTTAGTTCATACAATCATCTCTAGTGATATGCTTATTTGCTACAGCATGTGATTTTAAATTTACTACGGCTAATGACTATGGTGAACTCATTATAACTGGTGGTTAGTGACCTAGATATAATGTAAAATTATGGGTCATAAAAATATGACTATATGGATGTATTTTGAATATTAAAATCATTTCCTTGGATGACACCAACCATTAATACAAAAATTAAGGTTTTGAAATATTCATGTTTGGCTGCTTCATATGTGTGGATCTAGAAGACGGGGTGAAACTTACAAGAACCCAACATTGGAACTTTTTTTTTAATTTTTCCTCCATTCAATATTTCTATATGATTATATCCCTTTAAACAGGGCATGTGTTTATGCATTGTAATAGAATTCTTATTGAATAAATAATAGTAGTTTGTTTCTTCAACATTTGTGATTTTACGATCACCTCCTGTGATCCACGTCCACACAGTTATGATTTCTATTATGAGATCCTCTAGTACACATATGTGCAATTTTTGACCATTAAAGCTTTCCCCCATAGATCTCTATTATTCTTTGAATATCTATATGCCACCTCATGTGTCCATATTAGGACATGAATACCCCTTTCACACCGTGAAAGGGTTTATACCATATTTTTCTATATCACAACCCCTGACCAATCCTATGATGACCCCCAAACCCCATGACATCTCTGATGTCATAATACCTAACAAAAACATCCTTTTATGATGTTTCAACACCCATAACTATAGTTTGAGTTTTTTTTCAAAACAAGCCACCGACTAGTTAAAGTTAAAATTCCCTCCAAAATTATAGAAACCATAAAACATGGGGTATTATAATTAGTAAATTATTGATTATCATTTTTTTATGACTTGAAAAATTTTATATTATTAATATCCATTATTAATTTCATCAAAAACATACATAACTTCTGGAATTATTATATCAGATATTGTAGACTACTAGATCGACCATGGGTTTGCTACATTTTTAGGTTTTATTGTTTAACTCACTATATATATATGTAACTTTCTCCACATATCTATGTGATAATATGATAAAATACTCTCACTAAACTCTTCTATAGAGTAAAATATATTAATAAAATAAGTTTGAATAATGCTGGGAATTATGAATCATATTCATAATGTATAACTCCTCTAACGTGTATTCAAATTCATTAACATCAGAACATAAAATATTAGAATGTTTATAACTTTTCTTGTTAAGTTAAAACTCTTTCTATGTTAATAATAATAATAAAAATAATCATCATCATTATTCATAGAACCCATCATATCAAAACAATTCCATGATATATTCTAATATAACTTTTTATATTAATCATTCCAACACATCACAAACATTTTTTTTATATAAAGTGAAATTCACTTTTTATTTTAACTTGTATAACCTATTATTTATTTAATTAGAAATCTCTAAATCCAAACGAAATCAAACTCACCTATTTGACACTATATTATTTTCAAAATATCATCATAAGATACACAAGCTCCTTTTGTTTCTGAAAATAACACTTAATTCCTTTATCGTAAATATTTATAAAATAATATTTTGACCAACATGTGGTATTATATGTAATTAGAGAAATATTCTATAAATAAGACTTTATTTTTAATAATATTACACTAATGTTGGTGATATCACATCTCCCATATTTTAAAAAACATCCAGATATTTTATTTTATCTGCGTTAAAACATTTTTATCCTTCTCCTCTTCTTAACCTTATTATACAATCCAATGAATCATAATCCATAGGTATTAAATCTATCATCTTATATTTTATAAAAGATGAAAATACAAATCCTTTACTTAGATCCATCCAAGCTTGATAAATTCTATATATTCAACTACATTAATCATAAAGCCATAAATTTATCATTAAAATAAAAACTATATGCTATATCAATTCATTCCTTGATTTTGAACACCGATATATTTACAATATATGTTATTTATATATTCAATATGATATAACATTTAATATTGAAGTATTTATTTCTATAACATAGTCAAATAACATAGAATATCTATTGAATTTTATAAAACTTATTTAGGTATTCCTAATAATTTCATCATATGGATTAATTTTCCATTATTCTAACACCACTTTTAGGTTTTGATGAACTCGATTGGATACATAAAGAATCATCATTGAACTCTTACACTAACTTTTTCATACATTTGATCTTTTTCCAAATATTATTAATTATATGAAACTGTAACCTATATTAAAAATACCATGTTCATTTAACTTCATTGATTTTATAAAATAGGGTAAAATTTATTAATCACATTAAAATTAAAATTAAATTTCTAACTATGATTCTAGAATTAATTATACAACCTGAAAAACCTTAAGGGAAACCTTAAATTTCTCAAAGGCATTAAAATACATAAAATTTTTCGGTATATGGACAAGAAATAATGTTCCTTTAGTAATCTTTTATTTTATATTATTTAAACCGTATGTGACGTATTTTGTGATTCTCATAAGAATCCATATTCCCCTATTGAAAAACACAAAAAGTTTGTTTCACACAAATGTGTTACTTTTAATGCATAGATTATTTCTTTATATATTAATACGACATAGGTTTTCATAGCAATATAATAGATTCTTTTATAAGATTACTGTCAAGTTTTAAATAAATTTTGAGATTAATTTTATTAAAAGTTCCCACCCTAATATGATGTCTTCTTTTTAACTTATTATAACCATTATTAGGATAAGATCCATAGTCTATCAAGAAATAAATTAGTTAATTAGATAAATAAACCATGACTATTTCTAGTAGACAATCATGTTAATCAAATTATATATAACCTTTGGATAGTCAAGTGGAAAAAACATATCCCAATCTGTCAGATGGATTATCCTAACTTGATTCCCCTGGTATCTTACAGTTAGGGTTTCCTAGATAACTGTAACATAAATTAAATTATATGAATAATGAATATAATGGTTAGGGTTACCTCATTAATTTAACACCTAATATAAGATGATATAGTGGAACCCATATTTGGTAAGGACTATCTAGTTGGATGATCGAGGTCTTGAAAAGTGTCTTTATTGAATGGATCTAACACTTAGTATATTAAGGGTATTTAATATCACCCTCATATTTAATGTTTTTATATTTATTGTTATGCATTATTCCAATTATTTAATTTAGAATCATACTCAATCCACCAAATAAAATTTTAAAACCATATAGATGTGTATTTTTGACATTACTCATAAATTGTTTTACTATCCCAATTTAAAATCCAACAAAATTCATACATATCCAAATGAATCCCATGTATAATGTGCATGAAACTATTTAATGTAAAGGTTTATATTCATATGAAATTAACAATACCCACAAGGCTATGATTGTAGTGATAAAAAACAACTCTCACATATCTTGATAAGGTGTAAGACTCCAGTATAGTGAGTAGTTAGTGACTAGTTTGACCCAAAGTCCCACTACCCAATTGTACATTACTCAAGAAAAACATAAATTCCATTATAACTCTAATACCTAATACTTTTAAATCAGGAATGATTTCTTAATTAAATAGCATATCGTAATTTAAGCCAAAGTCAATATAGAATAAATCTATATCAATTATCATACCTATAATATAACATTTTATATGCATGTATGGAAATTTATAAAATTAGGTAAGTACCTGAATCAGTTAGTACACTACTAGGGGGTGAATCAATGTTGGATGTTTTTAATAATTATTATCTATTATTAATTAAACCACTATGAATTTTTATTGTCAAAATCCACTATTAAAATATTTTTCTCACCCATATTCAAGACTGATATGAAACAAGAACATCGCATGAATTTTTATATGGTTTATCTTTAACCAGAGATCTTATTACTTTCTAGGTTCATTTTAGGTTCTAATACCTATTCTATCAAAAATAATGCAATTATTACAAGATAAGGTATGTTTATATCCTTTAATCATGATAATATTAAAAAAAATAGTAAAAAGTAAGGTCTTGTTAAATCCTTGAACTTGTAATGAAATAAAAAATTAATGACATCATTTTTTTCGAATAAAAAATATCCTTGAATAATTTCTTCTTGATCTTGGTTCAATTATATATTCATAAAAATATAGGATTCCAAAATATAAATTAATAGATTTTATTTAAAAACCACTTTAACTACTAGATGAATATGAAATTAGTAGCAACGAATCAATATTCCCATAACTAGTTCAAAATAAACAATTTTTTCATAAAAACAAATGAGATGAAATTATTTCATCTTAGTATAATGTTTCTAGATCAATGGTAGTTGAAAAAACTTTCATCGACCTCGTCAAAAAATAAAAATGTGGTATAGGACAATGTTCCACACATTCTCTCTCCTTGATAGACCATTTTATGAGCCTCTTTAAGATCCTCTTGCCCCTTTCAATCAATCATTTATCCTTTTTTATAATCTCATTTATTCCATAATAATATTTCTATAATGATTTATTGAAAACTCCCATTATTCTGAACTAATTTTAAAAAGCCTTAGAAAATATCATCTTTGATCATGATAAATAAATTCAAATATTGGTTTTGAAATACCATAAAAACGCCCATAATATTTTTTATTTAATTTCATTAAATATCCCATGAATATTGGAACAAATCATGGACTTGATCGAGCCTAGGATATTTTAGAAATACCAGAAAAATTAATATTCCCATTTATTTATTTTTTTGTTCATAATTATAAATTATGGAAACTCATTATTTCATTGTTTATCGTATGAATTTGATATTCACAATATATTATGAAGTCATACACATAGCCTTTGGATTAATATGATTTGTAAGGATTTAATGACCGATAGTCTCTATATATTATTCTAGGTCAAAGTAAAATATTCAATTTTAATTCATATTATGAAGTTATACAAAGCCTTTGAATTCATAAGATCATATTAAAGAGTTAGTGTGATATCATATTATCCAACCAAGTCAAATGATAATTCGTAAAATGAACTCTAATGATCTATCTTAAAGTCATATGCACATTCCATTTCTATTTTCATCCCTAATCTAAAAGTTGTACTCTAAACTGAATATATATGTTGAAGTATTTTGGCATAGTTAAAGTCATATGGTCACCCAAAAACTATTGCAGTCCAGCTAAAGTCATATGATGACAAAATGTCATACGATTAGTAGAAAAAGTCATATAAACATAGATAATTCAATCATTCTAGTTCCAACTCAAAAATTCCAAACATATTTAAATGAATTTATAACTTCATAAAACAAACTCCAAGACAACTAGAGATGCTTAAAAATACTTCTCAATCCACCCAACATATCTGTATATACGGTTGAATAAAATAATTTTTTTTTAAAATTCATTGAGATCTATAATCTCCCCTATGAATTTGTTTTCAGCCCATTCAAATATTTCTTATCATCAACTAAAAACTAAAAAATTGTCTCTAGAAATTGTAAATAATATCCTTTGTATGAAAAAAGATATCTTATAATGACACCATAGGTTGGAGTAGTGTTTTTAGATAACTTTATCCCACATTGTATTGAAACAATAAGACCAAATGATATACCTAATCTTAAGGTAGGACCCAATCACATATTTTGAAATTCAATATCATTAACCAAGATATGAAATTAAATTTCAAACATATCATATAAAAGAAAACATAAAATACATATATTATGTGATTTATTAATTTTTAAACATTATTTCATGAAGTAAACTATATTGAATAACTCTAATACAACTAATGAATTTCTTCAGATAATTTAACACTTAATTAACATAACCAAAACAATTATAAACCTCAAAACCATAAAACTACCACTCTAGAAAATAAAATAATTCTATATTTAAATTAAGGAACTTTTTTAGGTACCTTTCTCCTAGACTCTATTTCTATTGTCTTCATCAACATGTTTGAGGAATTTCATATAAAGGTATCCTTTGGAATCTCTTCTCCAAGGTGTACCTGATTGGATCACAATTATCATTACGTAAACCAATCGAATGATATCCACTAGAACTTACGATGTATAAAAAACGTGATAGAACTATGTTTATGCCTATATGTTCATAAATTGGATGAAAAATACATCCAAATCAACACATGTTAACATTAAAAAATTCATATTGACAAAAAAAGGAACTATTAGAGGACAAAAAATTTAAAGAAATAATGTAATAAGAAGAAAAAAATTTTAACATATTTCATACTTGTATCCTAATAAAAAGAGGAAATACTAATATTTTTATTCAAGTAAAAAAATATGATTAAATTTTCTCATGTGTATAAATCACAGGTGATTTATATTAGAATTGGTATAAGAACCCAGCTAGTGTTTCTAGTAATCAGCAACTCCGGATCATTGTTAGGCGAAGTCCACTATACATGATCTCAATTGAAAACCCCCCATTTGGTCATGAACCTCAATAGTTTCAACACCATTAGTAGGTTATTGTTTTATGTTCCAAATATCTCATATAATGACTCATACAAGTCATTAATTTTCACTCAAATCCTCCAATCTGAGCGATCAAAGGTAACTTCCAACTACACCTTCTATATATGAAATTTTATTATATCAACGAATTGTATCATTCAATCAACATCATCCCATTATAATATCCCATTACATTATCTCGTCTACATCATCAGACTATCAATTGTATAGACAAATAGACCATGGTTACTATTTCTTCATCAACCTAATCCAAGACATCATACATTAAATACCTAAAATTTCCCCTTCTATAAAACTAAATCCTTTTTCTAGAAAATGTTTTTCATTGATGATCCTAACAACCTCCAAACTGAGAATCATTTTCTATGATTTACCTCCAAGTCCTCTTTATGATTATATATACTTTCTTCATTTATTAAATTTTTTATTATATCGTAAATGGTTCCCACATCATGTTTCTTGTCATACCAACACAGTTAAAGAATAAAAAAATACCATCACATCCCATCCTATGAACATTTTCAACATATCCACTTATTTTTAGTCCATTATATATTTTATAGTTCTAAAAAATCATCCTCTTCATTATTTTGGATGAAGTGATACTTGAGTTGAATGTGATTAAATATTCAATATAAAAAATTATTTTTTGATAATTAAATTATATTTTTTGAATTAAAAAACACATTACATTATTTTTCTTTTTTATGAGATCTTTCATCATCACATTCGATAAGATTATATCCTTCCTAGATTTTTTCAGTGAAATTTAATCTTCTTCCATTGTGATGAGTGTAAATACTGGTAAAAGATTGGAAAAGAAACAAACAATCATTCCTACCAAATTGAACACTAATTATGTGGCATTTTTTAGTATCTCAATCTCTTCTAAATTAAGAGTCAAAAAAACATCGCAAGAAATCATTTATTTTAAAGAAAGGGTCCATGCTTCCAAAAACTTTTATGTGTGAAAAATAATCAACTTCACATCCTATCAGTGTTCTCTTTTGGGATTCAACATGAATAGTTTAAAAATACCACTTATTTTATAATGTTAAGATGATTATCAACAGTAACACCCCGACCCCGGTTTCCCAGAGATGGTTCATTATTTTAATTCATTGGCACGATTACAAGGAATCAAGTCCTGAAGGACCGATATGTTCAGCAGTATTGGAATATAGATTACATACATTAACTATACATTACAATTTGAAGCATAAAACACTAAATAAATAGTTATTTTAGAATTCAATTTTTCCCTTTAGGATAACCATGCATATAAATCATAATACACTTCTTGGAATACTAGGAAAGTAAGACATAAGAAAGGGGAGATCTCAGATGCTCAGTAATGGAAAATAATTTAGCGGATGCTATAAACTTTTAAACCAAGATGTGTAATAAAAACAACATCCTTTTAAACATAATATTGAACATAAGATGGTAAAAATAAATAAAACATTACCATATAAACATGCACATGGATATTCTACTAGTCAAATAATCACATGTAATAACTAATTTCACAATGAGGGAATGCCTAATACCAGACATCATTACCACATAGTGAATGCCTCGTGCCAAGACTAAAAATAATTTTTTTATCAACGCCTTATGCCAAGACACTAGTTCCTCTCATGATACTTTCTGATGCATCATGGAGGTATAGAGGGCTCCACCCGTCACTTACTAAGTCCACTGCATTCCTCATATGAAAAAGTTGAAACATAACATAATCATTCGTATTAAAACTAGAATACAAATTTCAATACATTAACCATAGACCATGAATGGTATAAAAATAGAACATCCACAGTAAAACATATCATAAAACATTCAATACAATATGGAATGTAGTATTATAATAAATCAAAATCAATCAAAAATTATATTCAGTAAAGGATGCTCTCATAGTTGAAAATGATGAGTAAAACATTTTGGGGGAAATATCCCTTTTGTAAAATTAGTCAAAAGTAACACATTTATAAAATAATAAATTAAAAATATATTTTTTAATATAATTATCCCATAACACTTATAAAATTTTGAAAATAATTTTCATTTCAAAACATTCATGTACGTATAAATAAATCCTTAAAATCATTTTCAAACATTGACATTAATTAAAATAAATTGAAAGATAAAATTTTAAAACATTTAAAATTATGATCTTGATAAAAAGTACCTTTTACAAATACTTAATATAATCATTTTGAAATCATTTTTATGAAAATGGACATGGATGATAAAAATTTCCACTAAATACTTACACATAAACAATCTCCGATAATAATGAGATTGTGAAAAAACCTTTACCAATTTGCAAACTTACGAAACATACACCCCATAAAAGAAGTATCATACAATAAATATCTAAATACACATAAAGTAATGTTTTTTTTCATAATTAATACACTTATGTGAAATACGTACACCACACAAAAGGTAATAGTGGCAATATGGCACGAATCTCCCGAGAATAAGGAGTGAGATGAAAACCCCTTACCTTGAACTTTCCTTTATTCGAGGGTACATTTAACCACCTGAATGAAGACTATAGTATGTTATTAAATTATACCAGAACCATATTATTATTTATTATATCATAAATTATTCATTTATTACTTTATACTATTCATTTAATAATTATTTCCATGTTATATTGATATGTTGGGTAATAATCACATTCATTATAGTACGTGTTTTAACTTGTTATGCTTGATTGTATCAGATAGATCATGATTTAAATACATCCAGAATATAAAACTTGATTTATATATCATGTATATTTAAAATATAAATATCTATAATATACATATATATGAAATGTAAAACACCGTTTATGGATACGATAGTCCATACGTATGCATAAACGTTTTTTCCGTTTTCATATACTATTGAACAGAAGTAAGTGAATAAGAAATATGTAAGTATATAAATACTGATATATATATATATATCCGATATAATTATTATGTCATATATTACATAATTATTATTAATATATATTTTTATAATCGTCGATGAATGGTGAACTTGGAAATGAATCTCATTGCGTCGTGGAGAGGGTAATCCGTACCTACAGACATGCGAAAATATCATTCTTTTAATATTAAAATAATATATAATTGGATTTTATATCATATATAGAGAATAATTATCATGTTATATTTATTATTTACATTATATACTAATCATTATTATACTCATCCAAATAATAATGTATTGAATAACAATTACACCACGACGTGGAGACGGTAAGCCGTACGTACGCACGAATGGTGACATGTCATTCAAAGGGTGGATAGAATAATGAATTTGGTTGTAACAAAATTATAATAACAACATAGTATATATAATATACTAGAGTTATTATTTTAGAATGGAAACCTGAAATAAAAAGGAAGTGGAAGAAGAAAGGAACTTGAAAGAGGGTGGTGAAATCATTACCTCTTCTTCAGGTTCTTCCTTTTGATTGGATCAAAAGGGCTCCCCTGGTTGGCTTTCTGATCAAACTGAGGCCTCTAGGATGAAGTGAGGATAGTTAAGAGGTATTCGATCAGGGGTGTGATGATCCAAATGTCATAGAAGGTGTGAATTAGAGTTTAGGGGGAGTGCACTTTTTTAAGAGGGGTGAGGGGAACTTTAGAAAAAACATAAAATATTATTTTATAATAAATTCATATTATATTTATAATGAATGAAAATTTATTTATTTGGATGATAAGGTGGGGATGGGTCGAAATAAACTGATCCAATAGGCTTTAGACAGGTTTGGGTCACATTATGAATCTTATCATTTAGTTTTAACTCTTAGTTAATTAGTTTGACATTTACCTTGTCTCTTTGTATTTTTATATTATATGGTTAATAAAGTTACTATAAACTTACAATAGACCCTCAAGTTATCCATTAATGATACACCTATCATGATATATGTCCTTTTTATGAACCATAGATTTTTTTGGAATAGTATATCAATTAATAATGTTATATTTGTTTTAAAAACTCTTTTATGTCAATTTTGATGCTATTGGGTATTTAGTTTTTGATAAATTCATAAAAACATTATTACTTTGAAAAAAATTCATCTAAACAATACTAATATTTCCTATTAACATATAAAATAATTTTAATTCATAAAAAGTTTCAAATTACATTTATTTGAGTATTTTTAATATCAATTATCTTAATCATTCATTAATATCATAATGACTATATCATCATTGTGTAACAAATAAATAAAATTATTTAACGTCTAAAAATTATAAATAAAATACTATTATGTAAGAAATATTTTTATATTTATAATTAATATTTATAATCGAGTTTATATAAGGTATAACTCTATATTAATAATTTTTTAGTTATTAAACATTTATTTTAACTCTTTTAACTCTTCTTTGAATTAAATAATAATAAATGTCCTAATCTAATCCAAGTGGACCTAAATGATAATTTTTTATTCCTAAGGTTGTTTTTGGTCGAGATACACTTGTCCAATAGAATTCAGACATGTTTTAGGAGAATATTAATATCATTGGTTACCCCTAATTAACCTATTTAATTTTAACCGTGTTAAATAAAAGTAAAAAGATACTATTCAACAAAAAATATTTTTATCTTATTGAAAAAAATTTAACTCATATATATTAAAAATGTCTCTCGGATTTTTTAAATTCAACTCATAGAAGCGGTAAAATTACGTTTTATATGAATTTTCAAATTCTCCTAGGAGATGGGTAAAAGACAGGGAAAAGTTCAATAAATTTTTTAAATATCTAAATTTATTATAATCTGAATCCAATGAATTACATTGACCATATATAGTTATTATTTATCTATTTTGACCTAAAATAAATTTAAATAAAATAAACAATTATTTAAATAATAATTCTGTAATAAAACAATAACTCAGTATTTTTCACTATTCATCAAACATTGAATGTTTTCAAAAAAATACAAAAAATTCAGCCTAAGATAATTTCGATATTCTGAATCAAAAAATGAAGTCAATTTTTAATGATAGTATTTATAAAATTTCAAAAAGTGGGTATTACTATTCATAATGGCTAGTTTGGTAAGTTATGATGCGCTTGAACTCAGTGTTGCATGGAGTTCAAGTTATTGAATTACTTTGAAGAAATAATATGCTATGAAATTTTGGGGTGTTACATAAACTATGCATTAAATTAATATTTAGAAAAATAATTCATATAGAACCTTCCATATGTAGTCATATTCACCTTCTCTCTATGGTTCATTCAAATTTATTTTCTTGAAATATCCATTCTATGTTGTGGTCACATGTTTTTCATCTCCCATTCTGAAGCGCACCACCACATTTCTAACATAATCATACTACTTCGGCCACAATTAACCAAAAACTATGTTTTTCAAAATCCATATTGCTAAAATAGTTTTTTTATTTATATTATTTATCATAAAGATTCCAAAAAATAAAACTTTCATTTCATTGACCCTTTACTTAATGTAAATAATCATATCATCAACATAGTAAAGTAAAATTATAAAACTTCTATCACCCAACACCTTTTAGTTATAATAGTGCTTAGTATTTATATGGATGAAATTATTAAACTTCATGGTGTCATTTAATATAAAATTCTAATTCCTTGGTTTCTACTTTAAACAATAAATGAACTATTTGAATCTATATATAAGTTCCCTATTTCGATGCTACACAAAATAAAAGGGTTTTTCTATATATATATTATCATCTATGACCTTATGATAGAATTATAACTTAATGTCCAACATTCCAAGATGAAATTTATTTATGGAAAACATACTTAACACCATCATAATAACCATATGTTTATATACTAGTCAAAATTCCTATGAGAAAATTAGACTATCTATTTTTTAAAACCCCTTTATGACTAACTAGGAATTTTACCTCCACCTATCATTTTCTTCTTTATTTAAATGATACACCCACTTATTTTGAAGGATTTTATTCCAAGAAAATCTCTCTATAATATCTCATATTATTAACACAAAGAGGGAATCAATCTCATCCTTGATGTCTAACTGACACTAATTCAAGTATTTCAAACATTTCACATCTTTTGAAATCTCAAGATCACAATAAGCTATTATAATTAAGTAGTTACTATCATTTTAATATCTTTTCACTTTGCTCCCCACACTAGTAGATAATTTCATTTTTTCTTGTGATTGTGCTCCTCACAGTACCAAAACTTTTAGAGTTTTAACATCCAAATATTTTATTCAAGATTTAATTGTCATTATCCCCTTTGGTATTTCTGGCCTTTTAAACACCATTCGAACTTAAAAACCTTCTAGAAAATTCTCTAGTCAATCTGAAGATTCTAGTACTATCATAGTTCTTTAATTCATCAAAATATTCATGTTTTCTAGACATCTATTTAGTTGAAATTAAACCTCTAATGATACTTTTTAATATTTATAATTCTATACTATGTTTAAATCCTTTCACATGATATATCCATTAAAGATCAAATTTTAAATTCTCGAAATTGTCTAAATATTTCTGTCCCAAAGTAAAAAACCAATAACTTTGTCACCATCACACAAAAGTAACACCATTTAGATTTGGTGTTTTGAATTTACCTCTCTATGGAATCAATGTGTAAATCGGTGAGTGAACCAAATAATTTGATATGGGAGAATTCTACATTCCATCTAGACTAATAAACATTTGGTAGTTCCTACCCCAATGTTGAATATGAACATTAGTTAATTATATAAGCCATAGAATTCTACTCTTCCACATAAAACACCTTGGAGAATCACAAATGGATTATAATTGATCTTAATTTTTCAACCAGTTCTTCATTTATCCTTTTCGATATTATATTATGTTATGGATCTCTTGGTATGATATTATTAAATTGTATTCCTTTTCTCTAGTAGTAAATTTGAAATTACTTTTAGGAGATCATAATTTCATAACCTTTTCACATAGGTGACGAAAATGGTTATTCCATAACATTATGGATGTTACATATTCACAATGCATCACACCTTCCAATAATTTTATTAGGTAAAAATTTCATTCCTTCAATCCTTATTTAAAAACAATCAATCCACGAAAAATTTTCAAGCACCGTAATTGATATTTCTATAGAAATCTATTTCATCTTAATATCCCACTAAAATTAATTTCATCCTTAATCCCAAGATTTTCCACACTCCATTATAATTTAGAAATATTCTAGTAAACATTCCAATAGAGAAACCTAATATTCCAACTATCTCGATAGCTTTATCATCCTCCTCACATAATTTTCTTAATATTCTAGAAATGTAGTTTTTCATACTTTCTATCATGGTTGTTTAGTGAGAAAAATATATTGAGTTTATCAACCAATAATCAAGTTAAATAATTAAATTTAGGAGTAATCCACACATATATTCGAATATAGGATTCACAGACCGACTTCTAGAATCAAATCCTCTAAATATAACTCCATGATTATTGAAATCAATTTTTAGGCGTCCTTTGTTCCCCCCAATTATAGAACATGGGATACCATCCATCGAGATACCCTTGATTTGAATTCCTCCTCCTTTATATTTTTTACCCTTTCATACCATGGATCTACCACTACCTAGAGTACTATAGGATTTTATTGGATATTTTTGGATATCCATTTAATGAAGATCCTCATTTATGATTAGGTTCCTTACATATGTTGACACTTGGTGATTTTTCGTACTCAAGTTACTTATAATGGAGACCATTGCATCCCATGATTCATGGAGTTATGTGGGTAAAAAAATCACCCAATATAGATCTCAAAAGATCAAATTAACTTACCCAAACATACATTTTTATAATTTTGAAATAATTAATATGATAATCAATAGACATACCTTCTATAATCCTTTTAAAAAATAGTCTCTTTATAAGTAATAATTTTATTATTACCATTATTTTTTCATATATTTTAGTGAGGGTCTTCATATGTTTTGAAGTGATCTTCACTACCAAATTTTATAAGACACATTCAAGGTTAATGATATCCTCATAAATTCAAATTCTCTCTTATAAAATCATTCCTATTCCCCCTTCATTATCTTTTCCAACTTAGTAACTTTCAACAAAAGATCAAAATCCTTTTATATTAGACAATACTCTATCTATATATTCCAACACCAAAAATATAGGATATCAAAAATCTTTTCCCATAACATATACTATTCCAATTCCATTCCACCAGATATTTATAAATCATATGAACTCCCAATGAATATAAAATTGAGATTGAAAATTTGTTACCAATATTAATCTATAAAATAAATGACAGAATGAAGCATCTGAACTAGAATATAAAACACACACACCCATGTACAATCATAATAAAAACGCTAATCAGTGCTTTGATATAACTTTTTTTGTTCACAACTATCATCTAGTAAACCCATAAGATGATATATATAATAAATTATAAGGATGAATCAATGTTCTCATAATGACCCTATTATATGGTATCTGAATCACGGAATATAAATGTACCTAAATAACTAAACTATATTTCAAAAATTCATTGGTGAAAATATATAGGAACTATCCAAATACAATGATAAAAATAAATAATGGCACAATAACAACAAATGTTCCACTATATTTTATACTTTTATTCTAATCCATAGATGGAACAGTTCAATTATTTTACTAATGTAATGAAAAGATGATTACAGTCAGTAATGTGTATAAATAACTAGTTATCTATCCTAATATTTGAAGTCTAAACCAAACAATTAATTTTGTAATAATTTCCTCCGAATCATTGTGAGTATATTTCCACGTTACCCAATCTCCAAGGAAAAACCCTTTCATTGATTAAGTAACTCCATCACCTAAATTAGATTAATTAATTTAAGGTAAAATTTAAAAAAATCTAACATAAAGACTCCTACATAACATTACTTTTACCAAAATTCCTCAAACCAAAGTGATTCAGTGTAACTTACAACTAAATAGTCTCGTTGTTACATCATTCTATGTCATATAATTACCTTATTTGACTAGTATGGTTAAAATATATCATCTGAAAACATAAATTGGTTTTCATATTCTAAATTTATATTTCCTATAAACCAATACCATTCTCATTAATATTTCACTACCATCATCTGAACAACCAGAAATTAGTTTCCAAAACATTCTATTTATAATAGACTAATTCCTTTGAATAAAAATTGTGTTTCCTAGTAAATTCAAATAGTATCCATGGGTTTTTCTAAATCACTTGATACCAAGGTGGGAATATTCTAATGACCCATTGAATTCTAGTGCCTATTACAGGTGAAAATAAAATAATAACATATTGTGGATAGAGATAATCATTGAATCCTTGAATGAACCATCACTATAAATTTGTCCTATTATTTATAAGCCCTTACAATTTTCTTTAAGTACAAATGAATTAGTTCGTACATTATAGAATATGAAAGCTAATGGAAATAGTCACAAATCCTTATAAACTTCGATAGAATAAATTCTCCTAACTTTTTATCATATGAAACATTTAGTTTAATGAAAACAGATGTTAAATATTTTGTCAAATGATATTTTTTAATATTTGAACACCAATTATTTATCGTAATGTACCCATTAAATAGTAAATTTTGATTCCATATCCTTAAGATATAGTTAGATCATATACTAAGATTAGAGTAAGGTATATATATGACAATATATATCATACCTTAAAATACACCAATAAACAAGGCACATGACATGCCTTATAATAATAAATGTCATACCATATGATGTGATTATGTCATCACATATGATATAAGATTCAAATAATATTGCCTTCGTCATAAACACTTTATAACTATTTATTTTTTTAATTAATTAATTAATTACATTTTTAAAATTAATTATATATACCACAATATATTTTTTAATAATATATATAAAATTATCAATTATTTATTTTAATGCAAAATTAAAAAATATATAAAAAATTAGACTATGCCTTGACATCATATTTGATGAAAAATCATATAACATAAACTGAAAATTAATTATGTTATAAATCACATTTTATTATATCTTTTCTCAACTAAAACATATCCTTTTAGTTCCTAGGATACCATCAATTTTGATATAAAATATATCGTAAAGACAAAACGATGATCTATTTTTATCGAAATGAATAGTTTATATCAGTGTTTTCATGACTTATGAGAAGCTATATCATGCACTAGGATATCAATAATTGGAGTATTATAGTGAATAAAATGCTACAATATCATTTTTCATATGGATTTATATAACCAATTCATTCAAGATATAATATCATAATACAAGCCTCAAAAAAGTCAATTTTTTTCTTTTGACATGCAATACTCTGTACATATTGAAATTAAATTTATTTAATTTATAATCATGATTTCAAGAATCTAGAATCATGGATATCCCAGAAACTACTGAGGGATTTCCATGGAACAAACATCACTTGTTCAACACAACATAAGGAATTATAAATAATAAAACCCAATAATACAAATTATTGAAATGGAAAACATGTATATATGAAATTTAAAACAATTATCTTAAACTAATTTTACCCTTCTACAATCTTCAATTAGTTCTTATTGAAGACCCCAAATTGCAAACTGAAAGTATCTTCCCTCAAGTTTTTATTCATAGATTAACTAAAACACCCAGATCATGGGTGGTATCTTCTTTATGACCATGATATGTTAGTATCCCAAGAAACTCTTGATCCTCCTCAAGAATTTAGTAATGCATTCATAACATGCAAGTTGATAAATTATTATTATAACTCTTTGTAACCTCTTGTCCAATCCAATCCGCTTAAAAATTTCATCTTATGAAACAATTACTATAAATGATAGCAATGGATGATTCTTGAAAACCAATTATTAACATTCTAATTCCTTATTCAATCTTAGGCTGTTAATTTGGGTCATACAATTTTATTTTTTAAGTCTTATCAGTTTCCTATACTGCACAATATGATTTTAAAATGTCATGGAATGTTCTAATATATCATTCTTTGTGATATAACTGTATTATAATATAACATATAACCAAATATATATATCATATGTATAATGATTTAGGGAATATCATTATAAGTTACATAGTAACAGATTGGTGAAAAATAAAACTAGTTATATTTATTTATGGTTTAATTATAATTTTAAATATAAAATATTTATATTAATAACATTATTTTAATATAATGTGATTTATGTAAATGGTTTCATAAATTATGATATTTCTGTTATTATACAATATATGTATTCATAAATTCCACAAACTTATAAAATATAAATGAGTTTATGTTTAAAAATAGTGTTTATAATTATATGAAAATTTCATAATGGGAAAAATTGAATTTTTCATGTTTATCCATTAGTAGTGTATAAAGTGTTTATAATGTATTTATGAATTGTACATAATTTTTTTACTCATGATTAAATATATTAAATTTTAATTTATTTATTTTATTCCCTTATTTATTTTATGAATAAATTTACACTATAGTATAAAGTGTTAAAATAATTTTATGTTACCATCCATTGATTGAAGTAGTTTCATGCTATGAATGTTAATAGATTTAGTGTTTCTTTAACAAAGACTTTTATTTGATCATAATTTGTATATAATGTTAGATAGACATATGTTTGAACATATTTATTTGGTGGAATTAATTTGCTTCCAAACTAAATAATCATAATCATTCATACATATAAATGTATTAAATGATATAATCTGAATAGATACTAAATCCACTTAAAAAATCAAGTCTAAGATTCCTTCAAAAGAAATATTTTTTGGACCACGACCATATAATAAAGTAGTTCATGCAAAAGATGATTTACCGAGATTATATTGAACAAGGAAAATGATTAATGGGTGACCCTAATAGAATTAGGTTCCCATATATAGAATTTTATTTGGACTATACTTTTCTAGGAAACCATAATAGTATTAGGATAATAGAGGAATTATATTGGGTTAATATATATGATTGACATAGAAAACAAATTATCCACTCAAGTTTCTAGGATTCATATCTAACATTATTTACATGAATGTATACCTATATAACTATGTTATGGTAGAATGAAAAATTTATTGAAATTTTTTTAAATATAGATCTTGGTACAGTAATTCATGTAATGGATATTTTAAATGGAAACGATTTTAATGGGAGAACATTTAACAACAATCCAAATTAAATAAATATAAAACATGGTACTCGTTTGTAAAGAGATTATATAATATATATAATGTAATCATCATAATAAAATATGACTTCAAAATAAATATTTTTTAATAAAATATTAATTTATGAAACATTTTATTCATGTATAAAATCATATTTAATGTTCTTAAGAAAGAAGAAAATTATTGGTGTTTGTGAAGCACCTTCCAAACCACCAAATTTTGAAGTTGTACATCATTGGAATTTTGATTCTTATAAGAAGTATAAAAGGACTAATTTATGTTTTGAAATTCAATGTTTATATTCAATATGAACAAAGGAATTTTATTCTCTAATAATATATTTAATATTATTAGACATGTAAATGACTTGGATAGATTGTAGGTTTCTATTAACGCTTTTTTTATGAAATTCAATAATACTTGAAATGATTTGATAATGTGGTTGAGTTTTATAAAAAATTAAATTATATTCTCAATTTTTGAGGAAAATTTTGTGGGACATCTTATGTCTTAGTTTAGGTTGTGTGTTAATTATATAATTGGGTAAAATATAAATCTTTAAGAATTAATATTAATTTGAAATTTCAACAATGATTCTCCATGTATCTATTCAGGATCATTGAAACCTAAATAATGTGTTATGAAGGAATGAAAATGTTTACGTAGGATGTAATTGTACTAGATTCATTAATGGGTTGATAAAACATCATGGAAATCCAAAAACAAGTATTATTTTTATAAAATAAATTCTTCAACTTTGAAGTTTAAATTATACCAAGTATTTATTTTAACTATCCGATAAGTATACATGAGTTAAAAATCAATTTATTAATTAATGAAAATTTAGTTTTCTTTTATATTATAAATAAAAGTATTTCTAAATAATGGACTTAATTCCAAGGAACATTACAATATTTTATTAATATAAACAAATATTTATGTCTTTTAATTATCTTATTGAAAAAAAAAAGTTTTATCTAGACAAATAGTTGTTATGAAAAAATGATTCAATGGAATTGAAACAAATGATTTCTTATTCATCAAAACTCTAAAACATTATTGAAAGAATACAAGGAAAACATGATATTTATTTAGGATAAATTTTTTTATCATTTATTTATATTAAAATATATGGGAAATATTTACCACCCTCTCCAGTGGTATATTTTAAAAAACAATCTTATTTTTAAAATAATACACCAAACACATAAAACAACATATAAGATACAGATGTGGATAGTTTATTTGTTAAATATTTCCACTAAAAAGAAATAAATACTATTTAATAAAAATAAAGTCTTATTTCATATTATATTTTTCTTCTAGAGAGAATATAGTTTCTATGTGGAATGTGTGAGTATGTTTTATAATTAGATTTGTTCAATTTTTAACAAAAACAATAATATCATTCAAAATTTATAGAGAACATCTCTTAATAAAAAAATATGTTAGGGAATGTCTGATAAGATAAATTTGAAGAGTTACATTTAGTTACTATAATGAATTGAAGGTCACTATATATCCTAAAGAAATTAATTATATTTTTGTAAAGAATAATTTAAATAGTTACACCAGTTACCATCTGATCTCAAAGAATGTTTTTATGGAATGTTTTTAATTATAATGATGAAAATAAACTTTGAAGAAGTTCCAAGTAGACAATAGAATTTATTAACAATATAATAATGGATTTAGTAAAATAATAGTGTTTGACTAACATGACCAAAGAGTTGAAAATTAGGAATATGATTCCTAGTCACACAATTATTTAATGTATATTTATTAATAGTTATTAATAATTAATAATGTTTAGTGGGAGGGTTTAATCATATTTCCAAATTAAGATGTGGTATATTTAATTAATTTAAATAAAACATGAATTGTGTAGAAAAAATAAGTCATCTATAGTGGTCTATATATAGTCTGTTATTAGATGATTACTTATAAATAAAATAGTTAAATTTCTTAAATGTTTTTAATAAAATTAAATCTATCATCTAATATAGAAATAAATTGCCAATTTATCATTTATTCACATTGTATGAATGTATCAAAATAATTGAAATGATAATTTACATAAAAAATTATGAATTTTCATTATCTAAAACAGAATATTTTCATGAATTATTATATATTGTGGAAAAATTTTAAGATTGGAATGGGTATGTTTGTATATAGAGATATTTAATATTTTCATGAGGCATAAAATGAGTTCAGTGTTCTTAATTACCCAATATGTATACCACATGGAGTGTTATACACTGTATGTTTAATGTGTTAGAATTTCCCGATTCATATTGAATCCCTATACCTATGGGTATAAAAATACATAGCATGAGAACCTCTATACTTTGATCCCATTCATAAGAAATCCTTGATGCCTAGAAAATTAGGTTTTGTGGGGTATACTGTTGATCTTTTCATACATTGAGGAAAAACCAAGAAATTATTTTTTCCTTCAATACAATAAGTATGAAATTGGCCCCTCGAATGATATAGAACAATAGAATATATGACCATACCATGAAAAGTTACATTTGATGGGATTATTTACTTTGATGGTGGGATTTTGATGTTCTCATCCACTTTGATTAATGATATATGATATATCAACCTACCTAGATAGTATATACACATATATTTGATAGTATATGAGTTGGCTATATTGGATTGACTTACTCTTTTCCCTATAGGAACTCAATGTCTTGGATTAAGGGATAATATGATTTTGCATACTTGTATGTGATATAGATTGTGAACACAAGTATATAGGTGTATGGTTTTGATAGATATCAACCCATATACCATTATATCATGATTAGTATTTATGCTTTGAAAGAGGACAATATTTTCTAACATCTATATATTTTGGAATTCAAAATTTATTCAATGATATAAATGCCCCTAGAGTCACAATTTTTTGGTAGTTTGAATGGAAATCAAGTTTATGAAACATTGATATCTACCCCAAAAGTACATTAGAGTAAGATATTAAGGATGGATTTTGAAATATTATTACATAAGATCTAACATGTCGTGAAACTATATGATAACATATCCAAAATAAATTTGGGAGATATCTAATGTATGTACCCAAATTTTATATCAGGTATATACCTTTTAAATTTTGGTTTAATTCCTTGGATGTGATCTAATATGAATGAATATTAGGGATATCGAGAGAATTATGGTGTAAGGGGATTGTTTGGATCTTGATGCTCTATACTTTGGATAAAATAATAGGTCCAAAATGTTATAGGAATCCATATTGTCCAGTCCGCATGGTTTGATGAAACTATGAAGGGTATTTCAGTGCACCACATAGGGCCACACAATTTTCCCTAACCATGCGACCCGTGATGCATGGCTGTGATAAATGACTTAGGAATTTAAAAGAGAATATTAACATGAGATTTTCAGGGTTATTCCAACAATTCACTTACCTAGCATTAGGGTTTTCTTGACATAGTTCATGAGGCACAATTGAAACTCAATTTGGAAAACTGTCAAAAAAATTCACTCACCTATTAAAAGTAGGATAAAATGACTAAATTTAACTTACCACCATATACCCTAATACACATGTTACATTATTCTTCTATCATACATGATCTCAAAATTTTCTTCTATTTGAACTCTCTTCAAAGATTCACATAGTAATTTGTGCAACTCTCTTATATAGACACTGATTCAACATATGTTTGTTACATTGTATCACCACTAGCAATCTACCTAATTATTTTGGTCCAATTTTCATTCTTTATTTCTATCAACGATGGTATTTTTGTGTGAGTGTATCCACCTTATTGTCATGGTATTTTTCGGTTTTACCATTTTATATTGATATAGACTAAACTGGGGGCCAATGCTGGATTATTGTTCCTCCATATGCATAAAGTATGTGGTTTAGTATATATACCATTAGTATTGTTTCCCTATACTATGTTTCATGATTCTTCACACAAGATTGTCAATTTGTTTTCTTAAAATTACTCATAAACCATGTTTAATTCAATACCCTAGATTGAAAGAACCTAGTATCAATTTATTTATATTGGGATACGTCCTAGTAGAGCATTTCCACACCTTGAGGTTTTATTATGGAATTTAATTGGTATGTATAAATTATTAGTTGAACAAACCATCTTGTATATAGTTTTGGTGTGACTAATAATTGTGATGGATATAAATAATTTAATAGAAAATGAGTGGTATGACCAGGTCATGTGTTTTAATCAAAAATTGTCACACCCTTGTTAAAGAATAATTATAATGAACTATGAAATAAATAATCAGATCTTCATAAATAATTGAATATTATTACTATTATTATGTATGGTCATGGAAACCCAATACTATAATATACATTCATAGAGACTCTATACAATGATATATGGGCATGGCCATCTTATATTGTGATAGTCGGGTATGGAATCCCAATACTGTGATACTCAGGCATGGCATCCCTATGATGTGATACTCATGCATGAAATCCATATATGGTGATACTAGGGCATGGAATCCCTATATTGTGATGCATGGGTGTGTCATCACTATACTATTATACACTAGCATGGTTCCAATTAAACATGAGATATACAAGAATGACGTCGGTAATTTTATTATATATGGTCCACGAATCCCATAAACCAATGATATATGGGTATGAAACCCATACTATTGTGATATATAGGCACGAAGTCCCTATACTATGATACTCAGGCATGTTACCCCTTATTCTCATGGTACTCAGACATGGAATCCCTTACAATTTATGATACTATAGTGACTAGGCATAGATTCATGAGTTATGCCTAGGGTCCTAGATAACACTTTGTATGTGTATATATGCCTATAAACTTCCCTGCATTTATAGTGCACATATATACATAAAACCAATAAATTTTTTAGTATATGTCCATGATGGATTTCAAGTAGAGGTTTTTCGGTACGGACCAAAGCAGGTAGTGTCAGCCCAATGTCCCTCAAGAACCAGTGCTAACACAATATAGACTTTGTCACTTCTAACTATTATTATCATCACATTGATAATATTATATGAATTAATTGCATATATATAGACATAGTTGTTAGTGTAATAATGATTTTATCTCACACCATATCCAAGCTTCTATTGGTACCTAGGAAGATTATGTGGAAGCAGGTAGAGACAAGGCTACACACCCATTTGTTGATTAATGATTGATTATATCATGGAACTTGGGAAGAAAATGCCCAAGATATCGATTATGATTCTATTAGGGATTTTATTTTTGGAATTTTGTTATTTTCATAAATGTATTGTGCTGCATGATTGATACCATGTTTGCTTGTTTCCTTTTGATAGACACATGTCCTACATCATTTTATATATGACACTATATGTTACTATTTTTTACCTATTTATTATATTCATCAATGTTATTACATTATGATATTTTAGTTTTTATTTATTATGATTCCAATATATATCTATTAATTTCATAATCATGCTACTCTAATTATGAGTGTATATTCTCCCCACTATACCACCATAGACTCGCACTGATTGTCTGTAGCCTATGACATATGGGGATCCACTCTTGAGGCCATGTGATCCACCATCTCAGAGAACCATTCACTATCACCCAAGTAGGGTTGTCACATATAAAGGTGGTTTTGGATATGGTTTCACAAGTAGTTTTATATTATATGATATAAGGTATATGTGTGCAAAGTCTTTGAGGCTTTATAGAATGTGATAGATTGATTTATATTTATACTAAATGGTATAATATGGTTTCATGGTTTAGGACACATCATGGTCTATCTTGGGATATCTCAATGTGTGGTGACTGTCACCATGACATTATGTTATTAATAGAGATTATCATATTTTACTAAAATTCTTAGTTCGACCTCCATCATTCATTATAGATCTTATACTAGGTTGAATCATCATATATTGATTATTTTAGTAGATTTAATATATATAATAATCATTTAAATAGTAAACTATTATTAAATGGATTGAGATATATATTAAAAGAGGTTGTAATGATTAATTATTTGAGAAATTACACATCTATGTAGTCCAACATCTGAATTCTAAATAGTGTGTTTGGATGAAAATATTAACATATTCAATCCTCGGACTTGGGTGCTGATCTATAACATATAAACCTAGACAAATATTTCCATTAATACCTCAATCTCTTATAAATTAACATGATAATTCTAGAAAATTGTGGATATAAGAGGATAAATCCCAAGATTCAGAAGATATGTGAATCCTATGGACACCATATGAGGGGGAACCCTTTGGATTATTCTTATTTGATTTCTATCAAACACTTGTTTGAATCCTGGATTGGTTGGATCAACAATGAAAAAGGTACAGAATTTTCATTGTTTTCTTATAATATATATATATATATATATATATATATATTGTTTTCTTAATTGTGGTTTGGAAATATTATTAGATTTTGTTATATATATCTTATATTCCTCTAAAATTTATCAAAAATAACTAATGTTGTTTACAATGTGTTTACTAACTACCAGTCTACCTATGTACTAATTGAGATTTTTCCTCAACTGATATTTCACTCATTTTTTATTATTAGTGTCTTAAATTCCTTAAATGGGAAAAATGTAAATTTTCTCCATTAGATGGCCTTTGAAAATTTTATTAATTTTTCTCATGATATAGGAATTTTGTGACTTCACATGGGATATTTTTTTTAATTCTAAGATGTTTCAAATTTAAGGAATTTTTAATGTTTATTGAATAAATAAATATTTACCATATATTTGTGAGTAGAGATATCTTTTTTTTGAAGTTTGTGGATGAAGCATCATTTTTTAATAAAGAAAATAAAAGACATCTTTTAACTGGGTAGAGGGAGACCTATTACATAGCATGAAGGCACAGTGGGCATGTAGCCCATCACATGGCCCTTGTGCATAAATATTTTTCCCAAGTCCCATTTTGTGAATAGTACTACTACAAAACCCGCTGCTACAGTACCACATAGTACCCACCACTGCTATTGTGTCCTGTTGCCGCTATATTGTCCCGCCACCGCTACAGTGCCCACCATTGCTAATATACCTCTGTTTCTACAGTACCAGTACAATACTGCTATAGTACTTGCACCCAATGGGTTTTTGGACCCCCAATTTCCATGTAGGTTTACAGGGTTCATACCACTAAGTATTAGATGGAAATTATGGCCCCAATTTTTTTATTAGAAAGAATTATTTTACATAGGATAAGAATAAAATCTATATCTAGGAATTGGGTCCTGAACATACTAGTTTTGAGTATTTAATTTAGAATATCCTGATGATTGTGATTTCAGAATAAATTCTACCTAATGTTTTCTATTTATGGTTATCCACTCATTCCATTAATGTAAAACATAATTCAATATAGGAGTTATGCATGGATTTTTAAATCTATTAAGTTATAGAGGGATAAATAATATATTTGAAGTGAGTTTTCATGTTAGAAGTGAATAGATTCTATGGATTCATGAATCCTTTGAATCAGTGGTGATTCACCATGATGTAAAGCATGTTACATTGAATTTTTAATATGTTTTCCTGACATTGATTATGGTTTATTGTTTTTATTACCATTAATGATTTATTCAATACTATTCCATAGATTTTGGGTAGAAATTTTAATCCCCTAATTTTATACCTTATGATGTGTGATAATTATATTTGAATCAACAGTGAATGAGGGGAATAATGAATGATTGAGATAAAACACCATTTTCCCCTTTTCTTAGTCCTAAATGAATTGACTCCATTGATGTGGTTAGGTTCCGCCATCCTCAGCTAATGGTACAACACATGGTTATCCTGATTCCCCAAACTCTTCCCTCTATACCTACGCTTTTCTCTATTATATTTAATGAAGGTTTAACAAACCTATGGTTTCCTATAAGCTGTGATTACAAAAAAGGGATGTGGTTTGGGTGATGGTATCTTGGAAGGATATGAACAATGGTGACACAAAGGTGTGATTATTATATTTGGATGACTTGAGGAAAACCCAACATGTGAAGAAGGCAATTGACATGAGGGGTCGAGCTGGTGGAGTTGCATGTTTTGATGAATGGTTTTATAAAATGGTACAAGGTTGTGATGGTTTATTTTGGAGTTTTCTCCGAAGGTTGTTGAAATGAGGATGTTTCTTTCCATTTATAATGTTTGTTTTACCTGATGATGTTGTGATAAGAATATTTATTTTCCATTTATGGTTTTCTATATGGTGTTATACCTATTATATGATGTATCATTCATGCATTGTATATAGTCCATTAGTTTGTTTATATAAATATCTAGTGTTATTGTTTATTTCTTATATTAATGATGTATGTTTTTTGAATGTTATTATTGGCTATGTCCTCCCATATATGATATTACTTCTGGGTGTTAGTCATCATCCCATAGAATATTAGAAGTGGTATTTGGGTGGTACACTCTGCTTATCACCTACCCAAGTAGGCTCTTAGTAGGTTTAATTTTTTTATAGTGTTATTTTAATAGTTTTAGTCCTATAGGATGATTTGGGAGTTAGTGGTATTGTGAGGATTTTTTTGGGAATTTTGAACTATTGTGTTAAGTTGTTTTTATTTGAACTTTTAGAATAAGAAACCTAGAATTGGTGTGATAGACAACATATCCATTCATCAAAACTATGCAAATTGTTGATCGAAATGATACTATGGGGAACTAGTTTCAGTATACAATCTTGTGAAAATGAATATGATAATGTGTTACATTATTTTTTTCATTTCCTTCGTATGTTACCTCAACTAAATATTCTCTAGTAAACTCAAATCAATCCTTCCCAATAGAATATTTTACACATATACATTAGACTCATGTTAAGAGGCATGGATTTGATGAGACTATGAATGTTTGTGAGTCTCATACCGTTGATCAGATTAGATATGATGCATTGATTTAGAGACTTATTGGGAGGTAAATATTATCTATGAGTAAAAATAGAAAACTATATATATTTTTTCTTATTTAATAACTTCTTGTAGAGTATTTGGTTGTTCTCTATATTCTAGATAAGTTTATCCATATAATAAATTCAGTATATTTATTTTATCATATGTTACCTCAATGGTTTTCGAGGGGATCTCCGTCCTTGTATAGTGGAAGATGTGTGGGTGTAAGAGACATTTATACAATAATTTATCATATCCCCATGATAGTAAATTGTTTGTTCTTACATTAAGACACCTTTCATGATGAAATTAGCCTCTCATTAAAATTTAATCAAAATATTGAAGATATTTCTCTACAATGGTTTGATTTTGTCAGTTTGTTAAGAAAACGATATCCAATGATAATGATGATGGATTGGGTTTGGTAGGTGCTAAACCCTGTATATAGAAACATGATCATGGATAAGTTTATGTCAGGATATATAGATAAGGTAATACATGGAAAGAATTTTAAAATTATAGTTAATGTGAGGCATCTGTATTGAGTGAGACGTGGTGGTTGTAAATTTATTATTAGTGATGGAACCAGGTTTTTAGGTTGTGTACTATTTCTATATGGTTTTATAGTGTGGTTTAATTGATGGATATTAACATTAAATCCAACATTTAGGTTTTTTACATTCCATTTATAATAATAGAAGCCTTATAAAAAAAATTCATGGTAATTGAGATGGTGGTGTATGAGTAGATTAAGGTGGGAGATGTTTTAAACTATCACTACATAAAACTCTGAGTGGTCCGTGTTTAGAACAAAGTGAAGATGGATGAGATATGTATAGTTTCACATGATGAATAAATCTGAGTAGGTGATGACCGTCTATGTTTTAGGTTTGATTCATGTATTAATTAAGTACAAAATTGCCCATTATTAGTGCTATAATCCATTCATTTTTATTCATATGTTTTTTGAATAGGAGTAAGAAATTCCAATGAGGCTCTTAGTCAGGCACCTTTTTTAGGAGACTCTTAATGGGAGCATGAATCATTTCACACAAATTGTTCAGTTATGTGAGTTTTCCCATAAGGGAGATAGATATTTATATTATGGGGTTCTTAAATTTCATGATGAGACCCTGTGAAAACGTCCTTAATTTATATTAAGTAGTTCTATTTTTTGAAATGAAATGATCATTCAGGTATAGTAGTTAAGGACCACCATTAGTACTGAGTGGAAACATTTGGCTAGATGAATAGGTAAACCCTTAGATGTTATCCATGGATTTTCCACTGGGTCAAAATTTTATCATTGTGTGCTATGGATATTGTGATGGAGTGTATTCCTACAGTGGTGGAGGATGGTGTAAATTTTTATTTAGAGGATATGTTAGGGTTACCAATATTGAAGAATCAATTTCTAAATAAAATATATTTTATATTAGAACCATTATATTGTATAGTTTATTAGATTGGTTGACCATGTATAAAGAGCTATGGTTTTATTGGTAGACTATCTAAATAATGAACTAATTAGGCTTAGTGTGATCTTTATGACCAATGAAAAACATTATTTCATTCTTGAATAAATTATGGTATGACTAACCTCATATTCAATATCATAGATATGATATTCCATGGGTAGCTCATTAGTTTCACTACATATATCATGGGATCCTAGTTATCCTATTTGGTTTAGTTAAATATCCTACCAAATTCATAAATCATATTGATTACGGGATTTATTTGAAAAAAGCAAGGATAAAATAGACTATTATGGTTCTAGTTATAGATTTTGGGGGACCCATATTCTAATGTAATTTCATTTGATAGGTTAGGGTTTTAATTTTACCATGTAGAGATTGAGGCTGGGAAACATTTTTTGATTGAAGTTTAATAATGGTAGCATGGTAGCTTAATTCCTTGTAAGGAATTTCACACTCGATGGATTGGGTAAATGATTGAGTATCTATCCAAAAAGTTAGTTTTTATGAGATTGGATGACACTGATTTTTTTCCCTATGAATATCAAGTGTACTCCTCTTCTCTTCTAAGATAGGGAGGACTGGCCGAGTTGTACTTGTTTTGGGATCAAAAGTGACCCAATATTCTCATTCAGTGAACTTGATGAATTCTTCAAAAGTTTATTAGTATGTCATTAAAATTTAGATCATAGTATTTATATTTGACACATTTGGGGTCTTGTGATGTCAGAATTACAAATTTGGAACCTGATGGGTCATGCGACATTTATTATTAGGTCTAACTATGAATTTATATTTATTGTTGTAGGTCTCTGAAATACTAAGATCTAAATTTGGATCAGATTTGGTATCAATGAAGATCTCTGAAATACTTATACTGACATATAAGTTTTTCTTCTCAGTTTTTCATTGTTCTATATTTTTCTTGCATAGGAATATTCTACTTGAATCCGAACATTTTTTATTAACAAGTTGTTGTGTGAAAGATTTTTAAAATGGCAGGAATCAATGTTGGCTCCATCGACAACCTAAATCCTAAAAGACCAAAAAAATTTGATGGTAATGATTATGATTATTAGAGAGATCGGATGAAAACTTCCATTATCAATACTGGGGTAGATAATTTTTTTATGCTTACCGGTGCATAAAATATTCTTGATAAGGAGGTATGTGCTTTCAAAAAACAAGAGAAGCATGATTATCAATTAATCTTTAAGGTACACAATACATTACTATGTTCAATGACTATGAATATATATAGCCAAATTTCTTCTAGTGAAGCATGTAACTGTATATGGAAGAAACTCAATGTTACACATTTTGGTACATCCAAAGTGATTGAGACCAGAAGAGCTATGCTCAGAACTGAGTATCATGGTTTTAACATTCCTTATAGAGAACCCATTTGTGTGGTTCATCAAATATTTATGAATATCATAAATATCTTACAATCTATGGAGAGAAATGTCTGGATGATGATGCTCCAGTTGACAAGATTATAGATATTATGCCCAATTAGTTGGAATCAAAGAGAACAAAAATTGATGAGAACATGAAAGTTACTCAAATTTATTTAGATGAGCTTCTTGGAAATCTTCTTCAACATGAGAAAATGATGAAGAGAGATTCTGAAAATATAAATAAGAATAATGGGAATGGTACTGTTTCTTTTACCACAACATCAAATCACATTAATTCTAAGACTCCTGAGATAGTAACTAGATCAAAATCTAATAATATTATCATCCAATCCGAATCTAGTGAATGTGAAGTGTCAGATAATGAGGTAGCTAATCTTTCTCTATGGATGAACATGATAACCGGGCAAAGAAATTTCCAATCCAAGTATAAAAATAAGGAAAGGAAAGATAAGAAAGATTCTGAAGTCACATGTTATGAATGAAAGATAGCAAGACAAATAAGAATTTATTTTCCTTTTCTCAAGAAGAAAGAAATAAAATAAAGACATTATGAAAGTAATAGGAATAAGTATTATAAGTCCAAATCTAAGAATGTTTTGAAAGCTCATGATACATGGAGTGCCATTGGTGGTCACTCTTCAGATGAATCTTCGGATTATTAATCCTCTGGACAGAAGATTCTTGGTCTTACAGCCGGATTACCTATTAACAAAAATTTCTTTATGGATAAGGTACATAATGATGAATCATAGAACAATTTTTCTTTGAATTCTAATGATAGTAAATATTATAACTCTTATGATGAAGAATCCACTTCTGAAGAAAAAAATACTTTACCTACCTATGAAGAAGATTGTAGGATTGCTAAGCTTCTTGAGATTGGGAATTCAAAAATCAATAAAAAACTAAATAAGGAAAATTCTAGAAATACTATTCTTACTAAGGAAATATTAGATCATTCTAAATATCTTGAAATTAAAAATGCTTATTTTATAAGTATTTCATAAAGTAATTAGGAAGTAAATTCTTAGAAGAATAAACTTTCTAAATATCTTGAAAAAGTAATTTCTAAGAAAAGTGTTTTCAAGCCTAGCTATAGTACCAAATATAATGATTTTGAAGATAAAATATTGGTTACAAAACACACGTCTGAAATATTTTATTTAATGAAGTGATTTTCAAAATTTACCTTAGGTAAAGATAATTTTGATAAGATGTATTAACAAATACGACCATTACAAAATCAGTCCAGATTTGGTTATTCCCATGCTAATGCAATTTTTAGTAACAACTACTTTGTTCCTCAATGTTACCCATTTTTTACCAAGTGTCAATGTGGTGGACATTGGGCAAATAATAGTTCATTAATCAAAACCCAATTTTATGTTTTCATAAGGTGTATTTTTCTAGAAATATGTGGGTACAAAAAAAAATTCATTCTGAAATTACTAGATCCAAGCACGTCTAGATTCCTAAAACCTAAATATTTCTTATTTTCTGGATGATAAAGTAAGTACCAACAAAAATACTTGGTACATGGATAGTGGATGTTCCCGGCCTATGGCTGGTAATAAAAACTATTTTGAAAAGATTATTTAGAGGAAAGGAGGAAAAGTAACTTTCAGAGACAACGCTCAGGGAGAAATTGTTGGTATAGGTAATATTGGTCTTCTTTGTAAAACATTGATTTCAAATGTGTTGTTTGAAATAGAGATGTCATTTTTCATTTTATTAGAATATAATATCAACTTGCTATCATTTTCACAAAATCTTTACCCTCCGATAGATTTGAATACATTAAACAGATTTTAGGAATGATAACCGTGAGGTAATTTTCCTTCATTAACTTCTTGTTGATCCATTATCATTACAATAATAAATTATTTTTCATAATGGGGTACATTTAATATTCTATCAAAATATTTTGTAATGAGTCTTTCAAAAGTTTTCTTAATAAGCCTATCAAAAAATTTCATAATGAGTCTTTCAAAATTTTTCGCAATGACTCTTTCAAAAAATTTTGTAATGAGTCTTTCAAAATTTTTTGTAATGAGTCATTCAAATTTTTTCATAATGGGTCATTCTAAATTTTTCGTAAAGAGTCTATCAAAATATTTCATAATTAGTCTATCAAAAATTTTCTTAATGAGTCATTCAAAAATTTTCGTAATGAGTCTTTCAAATGATTTTGTAATGAATTTTTTATATAAAGAATTTTTATAATGATAATTTTCATAATAACGTTTTTGTACTATATATTTTCATAATGAAATTTTCCTACTAGAAATTTTCGTAATGAAGTGTTCGTACAATAAATTTTCAAAATGATATTTTCTCACTGTAGTTTTCATAATGAGAATTTTCATAATAAGGATTTTTGTAATGAGAATTTTCGTAATGAGAATTTTCCTAATGAGAATTTTCGTAATGGGAAATTTCGTACTCATAATATTTGTAGTGAGTTTTTTCGTAAATTTTTTTTGTAGTCAAATTTTCTTCAAGAAGAGTACTACCTATTATGAATAAACTTCTTAGCCAATATGAAAGGTATTATTACCTTACTTATGTCTTCGTAATCATTTTTTTGCCGGTAGTTTCTTTTTCTTAAATAAATTTCATGGTTTCATTTCTTCTCAAATCTGAATGTTTTAAAACCCCAGGAGATCGGATTCAAGTTTTCCTTGCAGATATGTTTTCAACCGTCAGATCATATTAGTGAACATTTCAACCGTTAGATTGTTTATGGGATTTCAAAGGTCACCTCCATCGCCTATATAAAGGGGACCCCTATTTTGTGTCCCACATCGTTTTCAAAGCTCTCGCAAGACGAAGCCCTGCCTCTGCTCTTAAAGGTCGTTCTGAATCATTCAGTGATCCTCCATTCTGAATTTCTACAGAAGCTACTTCCCAAGATATGTCTTCAATGAAACCAATCTCAAAATGGTTAGTCTACCGGGGAAGGTTAATCCATCCAGATTTCTTCAGTGAGTATGATTCTCTTATTTCAATGAATATCAAACTCAATGTTTGGGAAGATTTTTGTGTATCCAAACCAAGGGTTCCAGATGTTGTTTATATGGATTTTATTGTATTTTTTTATGAGTCTGTTTCCTTCTATGAAGAAGATGGCAGAGAAAAGTTTTTTTCCAAGTCTTATGGAAAGACTTACAAGTTATCTTACACCAAGGGCGCAAGCATGGTAGGCTTATCATCTGATGGTGAAGCATAATTTTGTTCACATAATCTTCCAAATGATCAAGTAAATTTTAGCAATGTGATGGAAATGAAATTAATTGGCCTCAAATATGACAAGACAACAATGATTTCTCATCTCTCCACCAACAAAAGAATTCTCAAGTTGTGGGTTCAAGGGTTTTTCTTTTCAAGAAGGGGTGATAAAGATAACCTCAAGAAAAGTAAAATTTATGTTCTATATTTCTTGGTAAATCTATGGAACTTAAATTTTATGAGGAATGTTCTTTCTACAGTTCAGAATATTGTGACTGGAAGCTTGAAGGCTCAAATCATTATGTATCATGCTCTTATCTCCATGATCATCATTCTGTCTCTTGATTCTTTCAAGGTTGCTTTCACTTCCAAGACAATACATTGAAAGATGTAGCTGATTAGTGATGATACATTAAAGAGGATGAAAGCTAGTTTTTCAAAGGAATCAGGTGAGTTTTACGATCTTCCAGAAGAAGAGGCAGAAGTCGCTGCGGAAAATGTAGAGAAGGTTGAGCCAGTGAAGAAGGTTACTAAGAATATTAATTTGAAAGGAGTGATTGATGAAGGTAAGACTCACAAATCTAAGGAAACAAAATCCGCACCTCCCATGCTGAAAAAACAGAAATCATGTACAGATGAGGTGGCTGCTAAATAGAGAGAAGATAAGGAAAAAAAGGAAAAAATGGGATCCACAGTTCAGATTGGACCCTTATGAGGCTATGGCCTTAAGAGAAAAATCTACAGATGAGTTATAGAAATAGTCCATCGAGAATAAAATGAAGAAGAATATGTCTGATGATGAATTTGTTCAATCTCTATGGAAAGCCACATAAATATATTCTGAGAAAATTCTCGTTCCGGATACCATTGCTATTCAACCATTACTAGAGACCCCTAGGAAAAAATACTTCACCCCATAAAAGTCTAAATGGAATGAGGTTGTTGAAGAAGTAGAGAAAGCTGGTGGTAATGAAGTAGAGTAATATGTTTTTGAAGAAGAAGAATAATTAGAAAAAGGAAGTGATGATCTCAATAACATGATCAAACAAGTGGAGGATTATCAAGAAAAGGCTGAATCTTCAAAGCTTGTCTCTCCAAGAAAGGGATTTGATAAAGATGCTAAGGAAGATAATGTTAAAAAAGAAAAAAAATTAGTTGTCTGAGGAGGAAAGATATGAGAATAATTTTCGTGAAGAAGTAGCCGAAAAGGAGAAACCAGATGAAGATAAGATTGTTCAACTATATGAATATGAGGAAGAATCTCTTAAAGAGGAACCAATTCCGAAAGTTAATATGGGGAATAATGTTCTATTGGACACCCCAACAAAATATATAATTAAAAACAAAGAAGTTGCTGGTTCTTCTAAAATAATGTTGGTGGAAAATGATGAACAAAAATCCCAAAGAAAAGTGTCTAATTTGGAGTCATCAATACTGGGTCATGACTTTGTTGTGGAATCTGTGAAGAAGTTGGTAGAAACCATTATGATATTTCCCACCATAGACTCCAGATGCCAGATGATGCAACACAGTCTAAATCAGAAGTCATAATACTTATCTATGGTGATTGATAAGTGTGTGAAAATTGAACAGATCATAGAAATTTCTTTATCAATTATGATGTCCACATGAAATCATGCAGCAAAATCACTTTGTGGACTATGAAAGTTGATGATGACTTGGCTGAGATTGATAATTTTCAGAATGATGTTAAATATTCGTTTGACACTGATGATGCCAAAGTGAAGGATATTTAGGAGAAGATAAAACTGGAGAAAAATTCTCGCAATCAACAAGTGAAGGACATGAATGGTAAGGTTAACTCTCTTTTTTAAAATATTAATAGGGATAGAGATCTCCGGATTGTGCTCGATTAAAAGCTTGTAAAGAAAGATGAATTCATTAAGTGACAATATGAGGCCCTGAAAACTCATGATGAAATGATAAAAACTTTGGAGAAGCAAGTTGAGGGGGAATAGAAATAATTTAAGATGATGAAAACTCAGCTCATGAAGTTAATTCCCAAGGAAATGGAGGACAAATAGACAAATCTGATTTTTTATGGTAATGCTTTTTCCTTGTAAAAATTATTTATACTCTAATTAAAGATTTGGTTGGTTTTATCTTGTATTATTATCTACTAATGTTTTAGGTACTTTATTTTTATTCCATTCCATTCAATTCTTTTTGAAAATCACAAAGGGGGAGATCGAGAATGAACTACGCAAAGGGGGATAAAGAAAATTTTAAAATAGAGAAGAAAAATTTCTAATTGAAGAACTATACGTAAGTAAGGGGGAGTTTTTCATTAAAATGTTTTTCATTCCCATGATAATGAAAAACTCTATGCCGGAAATCCTAAATACAATCCTTAGAGTTCCACTTCCTAAGGGGGATTTAGTTATATTCATCATCATCTATGAGCAAAGGTAGATAATTTTTATTTTCAATGTATAAATAAATTTTTTTCTAAGACCTCATGTTGATTTTTGAAAGGTTGTTTGTGCCTTCCAAAAAAGGGGATATTGAAGAATCAATAAGGTTTCCCTTATGACTTTTCCATTCCTTCATGATTTTAAAATCACAAACACCTTATACATAAGCAAAACTATATTTTACTTCTATAAGAAAAATTTCATTTCTTAAGGAAATTTACCCTAATCTAGATTTCTTTATACATATCAATATTTTTTATAAGGATAACAATTGGATTCATATCTAAAACCTCAAAATCATATAATACATAGATATGAAGCATTCTATCTTAGGATCTGAAATATGGATACAAACACTAATAAAGTTCCACCCCGAATTCTGTATACAAACTCTAATAAAGTTCCACACCTAATTGCAGATACGAACTCTAATAAAGTTCCACTCCAAATTCTGGATACGAACTCTAATAAAGTTTAATTCCGAATTCTGGATATGAACATTAATAATGTTCCATTCTGAATTCTGGATAAGAACTCATATATTGTTCCTCTCTGAATTCTGTATATGGACTCTTATATTTTTTCACACCGAATTCTGGACACCTAACTTCTACTAGTTCGACTCAGAACTTCTATGAGTTCGACTCAGAACATCAATGAGTTTGACTCCGAACTTCTACTAGATTGACTCCGAACTTCTATAAGTTCGACTCCGAAAATTTATGAGTTCGACTTCGAATTTCTATTAGTTATACTCCAAACTTCTATGAGTTCAACTCTAAACTCTATAAGTAATGGTTCGGAATTCTAGTGAAACCAGACTCCGAAATTCCTTATAAATTGAAACTTCGAATTTCTACAGAATTCAGGTTCCGAATTCCTACATAACATAATCTTAATATCTCGTTATTATAAGACTCTGAATTCCATTTTGGTTAGACTCCAAACATTAATTTTCATACATTCCTAATGTCAGTTTTAATTATTCTTACACTTGTTTTGTTATAAAATGATGTCATGCTTTAAGTTACACATGTTTTGTTATAAAATGATGTCGTCCATTCTGTTTTTTGACTTACCATTGGTTGAGTGACTCGTGTACATGTCCCTCTGAAATTCAATGAGAAATATGACCATTGTAGGAGGGAGCTGACCATTGGAGCTTCACCTATAAATAAGAGATCATTTGATAAGAAGCGAGAACTTTGACAGAACTTTTACTTACATGCTGTTGAAGTGATTTCTAGAGAGAGAGGCTCTTATTAACTCTCAATCTTCATGCAGAAATTTTCAACAGCTTGTTCAAACATTGCCTTGGTCAGACATGCTTCGTGCGACTCTTATTGATGGTGATTACAATCGAGGGCTTCCGGGGATAGGAAGACAGTGGTTCCAACACCTTGAAGTTGATGGCTTCCATTATGTGGATGACAAAGGATCCAACTACCTTGTAGTTGAGGGCTTGTGGGTATTGCAAGACAGACTCTGATATTCATATCGAGTACTTACCCTAGTGTGGGTAAGACAGACTTTCTTGAAAGTATAAATCAAGCGAATTTTATCCAGGTTTGTTGGATACCCTTATCATTGTGTTAAAAGAGTTATTATTTGTTACTTGTAGATTTACTACATGTTTTTTCAGCTTCATTTTGTATTGTATGGAAACTATAATGTTCATTTATTTCCTTACACTTGTTCTTTGACTTAGTTAGATTCTATACGCTTTATGGTTTAATATCATAATATAAACTTTTACTAAGTTTCATTTTCCGGATACATATTTCAAGAACCAATTTTTCAGAATCACATTCCACATTTAAGCACTAGTTGTGTCATAGTTCTCTCTTCTTTTCAAATGATCTCTTATTTATAGGCAATGCTCCAACAATCGACTCCCTCCTCCTACAGTCATATTTCCCCTTGAATTTGAGAGGGACCTGTACACGTTTCCCTCAACCAACGGTTAGTTAAAAATAGAATGGATGATATCATTTTATAACAAAACATGAGTAACTGAAAGCATGACATAGTTTTATAACTAAACCAGTGAAAGCATAATTAAAATTGATGTTTAGAATGTAAGAAAATAAATGTTCGGAGTCTAACTAAAATGCAAATCATAGACTTATAAAAAAGAGATATTGGGATTATTTTATGTTGGAATTCGGAACCTGAATTCTATAAAAATCTGGAGTCTGAATTTCTTAGGAAATTCAGAGTCTGGTTTCACTAGAATATAGAAAATGAACTTACAGAGTTCGGAGTTGAACTCATAGAAGTTCAGAGTTGAACTAATAGAAGTTGAGTGTCGAACTCATAAATGATTGGAGTCTAACTTATATATGTTCGAATTTGAACTAATAGAAGTTCGGAGTCAAACTCCTAGAAGTTTGGAGTCGAACTCATAGAAGTTCCAAGTGGAACTAGTAGATGTTCAGAGTCTAGAATTCGCAGTTGAAAAATATAAGAGATTGTATCCTGAATTTGGAAAGGAACAATATAAGAGGTAATATCTCAAATTTGGAATGGAACTTTATAAGAGTTCGTATCCAGAATTCAAAATGGAACTTTATTAGAGTTTTTATCCAGAATTCGGAGTTGAACTTTATTAGAGTTCGTATCTATAATTCGAAGTGGAACATTTTTAGTGTTTGTATCTAGAATTCGAAGTGGAACTTTATTAGAGATCGTATCCAGATTTCGGATCCTAAAACAGAATTCTTCATATCTAAATATTATATGATCCTAAAATAGAATGCTTCATAAAACTACATCAAGTGATTACATACTAAGGAAAGAAAAACATTATAGTAATTATATTAATATGGATACCATTATTCAAGGTTATTTATTACCTTCAATAATAAGGTTAAAAGATTGTAATATTTTAATATATCTTATAAGTCATTATTAATTTTACTAGAATTTGTTTTTTTATGTCTATTCCACTGTACATGTAATAGAAAGTTAGTCTTCATACATATCATTCTATACTGTTTGTTTTATCGGTATAATTGGGATTATGATAAAAATATACATTGATTTAATCAGATCAACTACAATTCAGATTCATTCACTGTGATCCTCAAATGAATTATGGAACCAATTAATTACTTTAAGATGATTTTTATATTGATTAGTTTAATATTTTTAAACTAGAATTCACCCCTATTGTATGTATATCTATCTAAGATAATCTTACAATCCTATAATTTATTCATTGACTTTACTAGAAATACCTACCTTCTTCCACCATGACCATGATTATAGTGAAGGCATTATTATCCTAATCAACTATTCTCGAGATATTAATATCTTTTTGAGGGGAAAATGTATGTCTCAATTATTCAATTAATTCTGTACCACCAAAAGAAACCACACACATGCTACCTCTCCATGATATTAATTTCCTAGTTCCTTCTTTGCTTCAAATTAGATGATGAAACAAAATAAATTGATAATAATCTCAAGTCACGAGTCTAATACACATGTTTTAAAACAGAAACTACCATTGATACATGAAACATGTGGTGTTTTTATAGTCTGTTTAGTACTCATGATCTCATCGATTTGAAATCACCATTTGTGAACTTTGTGAGGAGAAGTCTCAATTCATATGATCCCTAACACTTGATGGTAACACATCATATGTTCCTAATCAACATTATGTTTTAGACCATAATAAATTTGTTTAATACAACTTTCATGGTATATCTATGTCCTCATTATAACCTAAGAAATTAAAAAACCTCTTTATATATGATTTATACTACGGAAATTACAATATAAATATTTGAAATAGAAATATCAACACTATTATGGTACGAAATAAAACATTTATGTTTCAATATATACACGATATAATAATAGAAAATTACTTTTCAAGTTGGGAATTGGGAACCCACATTTACAACACTCCCACTGTCACTAGAGCCAAAAATTCTAAGTATTCTTTTTATCTCTCACATGATAAAATCATGCTTCTCTTAAAAAATGGCTCTATTCGTTGGACCTGACACATCTCCGCTACATGTAGAATTATCTATTTATGACTTCACCTTCTTATGTTAGACTCATATGGAGATGATATATTTTTTTATATTCACTTTTTCAACCTTAAAAACTTGATATCTTGGATAGTACAAATAATATTATTATCATAAATTTAATCATGATATTTCATTACTTACTAGGTTTGATTCCAATAACTATAAAAAGTCATTATATATTTCTCACCTGTTATTTATCTAAATCAGATGCCACAATGTGCTATATATTTGTAGATACAAACACTAATAGCTTTAATGAGCGACTATTGTTCTTCAACTTTGGGTAATTACAATATTAGATAATATTAATCCAAAATAAGACTAGTTTATACACCTTAAACCAGCGTTCCTTCCTCTCCATATATTAGGAATATTTCTTTTATACTCTCTCAAGTACAATTTGATAGTTTTAACTACTTACCGTATAGTTCTCTTAGATATAATTGATATTTTTCAGCAATAAATTATATATTATAAATAGCATATCTTGTAAACAACATGTATTTTTTTGATCCATCATAGAACCATATAAAATTATACTTGGAACATTGATCTCTTATTATTCCCTATACATGTTTTCATGGAGTGATTTATTCCATTTTAAATTAGTTATAATTCTATATTGAATTGTTCCCAGATGTATTTTTCAATACCTTTTCAGTATAGTTCTCTTAGATATAATTTGATATTGTTGCCTATAAATTAGGTTTCATCTTTATTTAAATATCTATAGTAGAACTTTAATTTCATTCCTAACTAATTGTAAGACAAAATAATTATTTTCAAATTTTGTTCAAAGATTCTGCTTTCAAAACAGTTGATATCACACTAACCTCTAGTAGAAATATGGAAAAAGTTTATTCTAAATTAACATTCAACAAACATGTTTTGTTACATCAATCAAAAAATGTATTTTAGTAACATTCACCCCTTATTGGAATTATATGGTGTCACTATATCGTTTGGGATGTATCATATAGAGACATTCCTAAAAGGTGGTCTTGAAATCTAATTCCAAATATAATGATCATATAATGTTGCTATGAAAATTTGAATTCAAATGGATTGAGCATGATAATTGATGAAATAGTTTAGTTATATATTATGTATAGATAAAACTACTTTAACCACTTAGATATATAACATTCCTCTTTAGTCTGAACATGAACATCCATTTATAGTTTCTCTTGAATATATATATATATTATAAATATTAAAATTACCAAGCGCCTATACATTGATAAATAGAATCCATTTCCAAAATTCATATAAACTTTTGAATAAAAAAATAATTTCCATTTATTTTCTTCATATTGGATCCATTATTCTTATTGAATAATATGTCATCCAACACGGTGAATATAAAACCACCAATATGGTTTCATAATTTCTACACACTATGTGTCTTTATAATATTCCTTTTACACAATCTCTTGTGGAACATTTTTATATTCCATCCACTTGTGAATATTCAACTTAAACTAAACTCATGTAATTTTTTGTCCCATTATCTCAAATAGAGATTAACTCCCTTCTATAAAAATATAGTATGTAACATGACTATAAATTTTAATACCATATGGATTTATGTAATATCCTTAAAAATATTTAGGTTGAATACATTTGATTCACATTTTGTTTTTCTTGATGAAAGTATGATTATAAACATAAAAAAATATCCATTAAAAAACATGTCATTTTGACATTCTAGATTTATATCATATTATAACTCATATGATATCGATTTTTCATCATTATTTGTATATCATTATGGGATAACAAAATTTTTTTTAAATCATGCCTTGAGAAATAACAGAATTATCTATAATGAAAATGAATCTTAATATTGATTCTTCTTTTACTTACATCACGAATAAAATGTTTATAAGGAAATACGAGTTTAGGAATTACACCATTATACATTTTAATGATCCATTTTTTCATCTAAGAATCTAGAGTGACCCACTTTACCATCATCATTTCATGGATGTATATAATGAAATGTAAGTTTTGGAAAAATTAAACTCTATTAGTTCATGATCGATGAATTATTTATCAATATATTATCCAAAATATGGTATCTAAGAAACTCATATATTTTAAACATAAATATTTTATATTTCTATTTTACATTCCATAAAACACATAAAATAATAGTATAAGTGTACTAATTTACTATAACCATATCCTTGGAATACTTTACATTATTTAACTGAATTAATAAAAATTATTTGTGACATACCCTTATTTATAATGGTTTCTTTTTCTAATAATAAAAATGTAAATTCATAAAAAATTCCTAAGGTATTTAGATCAAAAGATTCTAAAACCAAACATAGTATACCCTAAACAACTACGTAGTGTTACCAGACAATGTATTATCTTCCCACAACAGGGTATAACTAAGTATTAATTTTTATATTCATTGGTTGTAACGCCCTGACCCCAGCTACCTAGAGTCGGTGCATTACTTCGTAACATAGGCATGATCACAAAAGATCAAGTCTCGAAAGACCGATTAGTTTAGTAGCCTTGGAAACACTAGATACATTCATAAGTCTTACATTACATCATAAAGTGAAAAACTACAATAACAAAGTCTCCATAGTCCACACTCATATCCTCTTCCGACTATCCCTGCAGGTCATTCATAAAATACTTCTTCACATCCTGGAAAATATTAAAACATTGAAAGGGGTGAGCTCAGATGCTCAGTAAGGATAACAATAATGCGGAAGCTTTCATAAATAAACATTAACATTTAAGGCAATGTATAACTAAAACAAAAGCCTTTTAAACATGAACTTCAACATAATATGGCAAAAGTAAAATGAGATAATGCCATTTACTTCTTCACATGGATATTCTACTGGTCGAATAATCACATGCAATATCAATAACCACTTTCATAATGAGGGAATGTATAATGCCGGACATTCTGAAACACTTTGTCAAGGCCTCGGCCAAGACATCTAAAATGATTAAGGCCTCGGCCAAAACCATAAATCAAATTGGGAAAGGGCCTCGGCCAATTCCACGTCTAATTGTCTCATGAGACCTACCGATGCATCGAGGAGCTATGGCGGGCTCCACCCGTCACTTATTAAGTCCAATACATTCCTCATATGAATAGGTTTAAACATATCATAAACCATAACATAATCATATCACATAAAACATGCATAAAGGAAACATAACATTTCCACATTCCAATCACAAGATATCAATACAACACATTGATATAATAAAAACGCTTTCAAAACCATTTTCAATACCAAAATAAAAGTAAGTTAAAACTTTGTATTTATTTTTCATTAAAAAAAGTGATGGCTTGTAGAGGAAGCCGAAACTCAAATAATGGTCACGGCGGTGGAGAAGTCGTTGTCGCCGCATAAGTACGGAAAGAAAAACATTCCCTTTTTGTCGTTTAGTAAAACGCTTCGTGTAAAAAGATTCCTTTTGAATAAATGTAAAAGTCAAAGGGGTTTATACACCGTATAAAAGAAAGTTGTGTATAAAATAAAATATGCCTCAACGAAAGGAGATTGAGACGAAGTACTTTAAAAGATAATTTTTAAATAAAATATATCTATTATGTGTATTCACTATAGGTACACATAAATAATGTAAAAATACAAGATAGGACATAATAATATCATGACATAATTTGAAAGTAGGAGATTAACCCAAAGAATGGAAGTTGGGTTAAGAAGTTCCCTTACCTTGTGTCCGACTTGACTCAACCGTTCTTTAACCTCCTGAATAATAAACTAGAGTTAATATCTACCTTATTAAGAACCATTTTCAATTTCATTATCCTTTTTATATCACTTATTACAATGTTATGAACATTATGTAATTATTTAAGTTAATAACGGTCGTTTTGTCGATCTTTGGTACATGAGTCAACAATAAACTTCTTATAATTATAAGTTGTTCATGTGGTGAAATATCCATTATATCCAGAATTATATTAATGATGTAGATATCATATATATCATATATATACAGTATATACATTCATTTATAATATTACGTAACATTTAGAGGTAAGAAATGAAATGCACCGTTCATGGAGACGGTAAGCCGTACGTACGCATGAACGCTACTTTCATTTCAATTTCATATTTAATGGAATGAAATCATAATGATATAAATGTATAATATAATTCCAGTATAATATAGTGTATAATACCATTTACTCCATCCTTTATACATCCCACACATGGCATTAACGATTCAAATCACTTTGAGGGGGCGGTAGTCCGCACTTCCTAAAATGAAATTATCGCGTTTTACCCATAATGGAAATCATAAAGTATGCCATAAATGAGAAATAAAGAAGCATAAGTAAAACAAAAACATATTATATATCATATATAAAAATAGTGACATCTTAATGGCCACCTTTGGAGGTGTTATATGAGTGTTGAACAATCATCGTTTCGTGAGGCAGAAATTCGCCATCCACAGAAACCATATGTTCTTTAACCATTAGATGTAGGTGTGTGTAAGTGTAGCTCGAATCCTTCTTATAAAAACATCCTAGTATATTGAGGATACTGGTGTTGTTACAAAAGAAATGAATAAAAAGAGTTTAGGGGGTTGGAGAAGAAAAATAAAACAAAACAACATTAGAAAAGACATTACCTCAAAATCGGGTAACTCTTTTTGATTTGAGCTAAAGGCTTCCTTGGGAAGAGTTCTGCCCAAAGTGAGGTTTCTAGGAGTAAGGAAGGAATGTTGGGAGAGTATTTGGGCAGAGTTTGGCCGAGCCAAATGGCTTGATGGTGTGAATAAGGTGGGAGAGGTGGGGGCCTTTTATAAGTGGAGAGGAGGGGCACTTTTGGAAAGTAATGAAATGTTACATTATTTCAAAATGCTTTTCGGATTCTAAAGGTCCCACATCTATATAATTCGAGGCTAAGGTGATAAGGTTTCGAAATATCTTCATCCAATAGGCTTTGGACAAGTGTAAGCCTCGGATTTTGCATTATCTTCTCATTTTATTTAAATCGTCAAATAATGATGTCATCGCTGCATCATTATTATGTCATAAATACTTTAATTTATTTAATGTCTAAAAATTATAAAACAAATACTATGATGTAGGAAATCTTTTTAGCTTTCCAATGACTATTTATAATCAAAATTTGGACTTGTATAACCCCAATTAAAAATTGTTTTAGTAGAACAATTTATGTTAGTGTCATTTTCACTTTAACATTAAATAAAAAGTAATTTATGTTATTTCCCAACAAAAGTGGATCCATGGGGTCCCCAAGTTAGGCCATGGCTTGTCTTGGTCGGCCATGACTCAACCAATGAGGTTGGGACATGTGTCTAGGTCATTTCATATTATTAATGTATTATTTATACCTTAAACTACACTAATTACCACTAATCGCGATTAAGAACTTAAAAGTTACTATTCACCAAAAAATTATTTTGATCTCATTGAACCACATTTTACTTCTTAATGACAACCATGTATGTCGGATTTTTGAAAATCAAATCACAGAAGTTGTAATATTTCATTTAAACGAAAAATCAGTTATTTAACTACCACTTAGTGGTTTCACTATTCATCAAAAATTGAAGTTTTTCAGAATAAGGCCAAAATTTCACCCTAAGCTATAATTGATATTCCGAATTCAAAAATGATGTCTATTTTACAAAATTCCAAACATATAAGTTGTATTAATTAATTTCATAATTAATTCCCGCTGTTACAACAAATAGCGTGTTTTTAAGAAACAATTTATATCAAAAGTTTGGCAATTGTTTATGTCCAATTTCAATGTTAAATTAATTCTAATGACCACCATTGGATAAAATGGTAAAAATATTTTCTAATTATACCTTAAAACCACTAAATAGTATAATTTATCTGTATAAATTATTTTGATTAAAAAAGTTGTTTTTATGTATTTTTCACTATTCATAAAAAATTAGAAGTTCTCAGAAAAATACCAAAAATTCAACATAGGCTAATTTCGATATTACGAATACAAAAATGAAGTCCATTTTGACATATAAAATTTCTATAATTTTAAAAAGTGGTTATTACTATTCATAACGGCTATTTTGATTAGTTGCGGTGTGTTAGAACTCGAACTTGCGTACAATGCAAGCTATTGCATTATTGAATGAGAAGCGTATCGTGGAAGCTCGGGGTGTTACATTCTCCCCTCCTTCAATAAATTGCGTCCTCGCAATTTGAAATTTTTCTTTGATAATAAAAGGCTGAAAATAGAAAATACCTTTGTAGAAAACCCACATCGGAAATAAGGTTAATAAATATATAACATTAAAAGAAAGCAGGATAAGTACAAAGGTCACCCGATATAGCCCATTCTAGGATTCTATGAAAATATGAATATGGAGGAGAAACAAACCATCAAGGTCTGATGGAGAGTTATAGAAAACAGGATTAGGAGAAAGTTTAACCATAAGAAAATCACAAACTTGTGATTGGTTAAACGGTCATTGAATCCCCAGTTGGAAAAGTTAACCGACAACATTTTTGTTTTAAGTTACCTTTTATTATGTTGAGGAATTTATTTATGAGATTTACTAAGAACGTAGGGGAATATACATACTTGTTATGTATACTTTCATTCGTTAATAAATTTTTACCACAAACCCAACTTTTACTCCAAATGGTAACGGAACTCAAAAATATTCTATTTATCCTAATTGTATAAGGTTCCAAATGTTAACACATACCATTTAGATTAGTAAAACGATTTTGTAATAACCAGGGACTTCCTGTAGGCTAGTGGTAGGAAATAAAGGCTTGTCGCACTATGGTTGTGGGTTCGATTCCTGCAGCTGTGTCCGACGCGACGGGTTATTCCCCACCCTGCAGGTTGTCCTTTTTCTAAAAATATAGTATTATAGTATTCCAGAAATAATCTTCAGAACAGTTTTAACCTTAAACAATACTATTCAAAGTTCAACTTAATCCATCCCAACATTTATAGTTATCCAAAATACCTCTGTCCAAACTTTCTCTAAAAGGTCTCTTAATTCCAAAATCAATTGTAACATCAGATTCCCCAAACAAAGAAAAGTTTCTCTTATTGTCACATACTAAAAATATGATTACCTTAATCATATTAAAACCTTACTGAAACCAACAAGTACTGCAGTACAATCCTTATATAGATCACATTATTCTAATAACCAGAATATAATCCATGAGTCCGAAAGCATCAATACATTAGTTATTCTGCTTCAACTGTAGTAATAGCATAAGATTGTCCTTGATCCCTTGGCCTTTTCTGAGGTAAGATTCCTTGACGCTTAGGACATTCATTTGCGTAATGACCCATTTCTCTACAATTGTAGCATTCAACTTTGACAGCCTCTTTCTTTCCCTTGCAATCACGTGCCTGGTGACCTTTTTCTCCACATTTATAACAGACTCCCATTCCTTTTAGGCAAGTACCAGGGTGATTCTTCCCACAATTATCACATAATGGAAAATCCTTCTTTCCCTTTTTCCCTTTATCTGTCTCTTGTTCCACCGTTCTCTTCTTCTCTTGCTTTACTTTGTTGTCATAAGACTTAGAGAATTCCTCTTCTGTCTTGATAGCACATGAGACTATATCTTCGTATGATGAGAAGGATTGTGATACTAAAGCTCGTCGGAGAAATGGTTTTAACCCATCAAAGAAACGATCAATCTTACTCCTTGGGTTACGTATATAATCGGCAGCATGCCTCGCTAACCTTGTAAAGTTAGCCTCATACTTTGCGACATTCTCATCCTCCTTCTGCCTCAGACTCAAAAATTGCCTTTCCATATCTGCTCGATGGTCACGAGGAAAGTATTTTTCTAAGAAAAGCTCTTTGAACTCCCTCCATTCCATATTCGATACGTCATCATCTTCCTTTGTGTTTTGAATCAGTGACCACCACTGATCGGCATCTCCAGTGAGGCGGTAAACTGCCATGACAACCTTCTCCCTTTCACTACTCCCCAAGGCATGGAATATTTTCTCTAAGGAATTTATCCATTGCTCAGCTACTGTAGGATTTGTACTCCCATTGAAGGTTGGCGGTTGTTGCCTCATGAAACGGTCTAGCATTGATCCTCCACGTTGCGAATCAGGGTGCTCCATACGAGTAAGGTTGTTATTCATAACCTGCGTGAGTTGTCCCAGTATGGTAATAAGTTGATCAGCACCAGTTGTATCTCCAGGTCCACAATAATTATCTTGAGCAGGAGGGCAATCCCTACACGGAGTTCGTGCATTGATACAGTTTCCATTCCTTCTACTAGGCGCCATTTCTAAACAATGGCATAATCCAGATTAGTTTATGAATCAAAATACATAATTCCATACTTGTATAATACTTAACATAAATTGAACTATTTATGGATATAATCCATAATCATAAAAAGAAATGTTTCCTTTGAGGAAGTATGTACTCATAAACCTTACATAATGGTTTGTAAAGAAAATGAGAATTATCCTAAGCATATCCCCCGGGAGTGTCATAACCAAGAGTGCAGCAAGGCCCGTTGTCGTGCACCAGTTCCCGTTTGAGTCTAGCTCAAAGCGGTGTTTTCGGGTTTTACCCCTAGGTACATCTGTGCCAGAGCCACCTCTACCTGCTCGTATCCAGACAGGGATGTATTGCTCGGAAAACTCACAACATCTCTACAATACTAAAATTCTAGGAAGTTCTTCTATACTAATCCTCAAAGTCTATCTTTGGGCTATGTGCTCTAATCAGAGTTTATCTAAATCTAGCTTCCAAGGTTAGTACTAAACTGCCTCTGATACCAACTGTAACGCCCTGACCCCAGCTACCCAGAGTCGGTGCATTACTTCGTAACATAGGCATGATCACAAAAGATCAAGTCTCGAAAGACCGATTAGTTTAGTAGCCTTGGAAACACTAGATACATTCATAAGTCTTACATTACATCATAAAGTGAAAAACTACAATAACAAAGTCTCCATAGTCCACACTCATATCCTCTTCCGACTATCCCTGCAGGTCATTCATAAAATACTTCTTCACATCCTGGAAAATATTAAAACATTGAAAGGGGTGAGCTCAGATGCTCAGTAAGGATAACAATAATGCGGAAGCTTTCATAAATAAACATTAACATTTAAGGCAATGTATAACTAAAACAAAAGCCTTTTAAACATGAACTTCAACATAATATGGCAAAAGTAAAATGAGATAATGCCATTTACTTCTTCACATGGATATTCTACTGGTCGAATAATCACATGCAATATCAATAACCACTTTCATAATGAGGGAATGTATAATGCCGGACATTCTGAAACACTTTGTCAAGGCCTCGGCCAAGACATCTAAAATGATTAAGGCCTCGGCCAAAACCATAAATCAAATTGGGAAAGGGCCTCGGCCAATTCCACGTCTAATTGTCTCATGAGACCTACCGATGCATCGAGGAGCTATGGCGGGCTCCACCCGTCACTTATTAAGTCCAATACATTCCTCATATGAATAGGTTTAAACATATCATAAACCATAACATAATCATATCACATAAAACATGCATAAAGGAAACATAACATTTCCACATTCCAATCACAAGATATCAATACAACACATTGATATAATAAAAACGCTTTCTAAACCATTTTCAATACCAAAATAAAAGTAAGTTAAAACTTTGTATTTATTTTTCATTAAAAAAAGTGATGGCTTGTAGAGGAAGCCGAAACTCAAATAATGGTCACGGCGGCGGAGAAGTCGTTGTCGCCGCATAAGTACGGAAAGAAAAACATTCCCTTTTTGTCGTTTAGTAAAACGCTTCGTGTAAAAAGATTCCTTTTGAATAAATGTAAAAGTCAAAGGGGTTTATACACCGTATAAAAGAAAGTTGTGTATAAAATAAAATATGCCTCAACGAAAGGAGATTGAGACGAAGTACTTTAAAAGATAATTTTTAAATAAAATATATCTATTATGTGTATTCACTATAGGTACACATAAATAATGTAAAAATACAAGATAGGACATAATAATATCATGACATAATTTGAAAGTAGGAGATTAACCCAAAGAATGGAAGTTGGGTTAAGAAGTTCCCTTACCTTGTGTCCGACTTGACTCAACCGTTCTTTAACCTCCTGAATAATAAACTAGAGTTAATATCTACCTTATTAAGAACCATTTTCAATTTCATTATCCATTTTATATCACTTATTACAATGTTATGAACATTATGTAATTATTTAAGTTAATAATGGTCGTTTTGTCGATCTTTGGTACATGAGTCAACAATAAACTTCTTATAATTATAAGTTGTTCATGTGGTGAAATATCCATTATATCCAGAATTATATTAATGATGTAGATATCATATATATCATATATATACAGTATATACATTCATTTATAATATTACGTAACATTTAGAGGTAAGAAATGAAATGCACCGTTCATGGAGACGGTAAGCCGTACGTACGCATGAACGCTACTTTCATTTCAATTTCATATTTAATGGAATGAAATCATAATGATATATAAATGTATAATATAATTCCAGTATAATATAGTGTATAATACCATTTACTCCATCCTTTATACATCCCACACATGGCATTAACGATTCAAATCACTTTGAGGGGGCGGTAGTCCGCACTTCCTAAAATGAAATTATCGCGTTTTACCCATAATGGAAATCATAAAGTATGCCATAAATGAGAAATACAGAAGCATAAGTAAAACAAAAACATATTATATATCATATATAAAAATAGTGACATCTTAATGGCCACCTTTGGAGGTGTTATATGAGTGTTGAACAATCATCGTTTCGTGAGGCAGAAATTCGCCATCCACAGAAACCATATGTTCTTTAACCATTAGATGTAGGTGTGTGTAAGTGTAGCTTGAATCCTTCTTATAACAACATCCTAGTATATTGAGGATACTGGTGTTGTTACAAAAGAAATGAATAAAAAGAGTTTAGGGGGTTGGAGAAGAAAAATAAAACAAAACAACATTAGAAAAGACATTACCTCAAAATCGGGTAACTCTTTTTGATTTGAGCTAAAGGCTTCCTTGGGAAGAGTTCTGCCCAAAGTGAGGTTTCTAAGAGTAAGGAAGGAATGTTGGGAGAGTATTTGGGCAGAGGTTGGCCGAGCCAAATGGCTTGATGGTGTGAATAAGGTGGGAGAGGTGGGGGCCTTTTATAAGTGGAGAGGAGGGGCACTTTTGGAAAGTAATGAAATGTTACATTATTTCAAAATGCTTTTCGGATTCTAAAGGTCCCACATCTATATAATTCGAGGCTAAGGTGATAAGGTTTCGAAATATCTTCATCCAATAGGCTTTGGACAAGTGTAAGCCTCGGATTTTGCATTATCTTCTCATTTTATTTAAATCGTCAAATAATGATGTCATCGCTGCATCATTATTATGTCATAAATACTTTAATTTATTTAATGTCTAAAAATTATAAAACAAATACTATGATGTAGGAAATCTATTTAGCTTTCCAATGACTATTTATAATCAAAATTTGGACTTGTATAACCCCAATTAAAAATTGTTTTAGTAGAACAATTTATGTTAGTGTCATTTTCACTTTAACATTAAATAAAAAGTAATTTATGTTATTTCCCAACAAAAGTGGATCCATGGGGTCCCCAAGTTAGGCCATGGCTTGTCTTGGTCGGCCATGACTCAACCAATGAGGTTGGGACATGTGTCTAGGTCATTTCATATTATTAATGTATTATTTATACCTTAAACTACACTAATTACCACTAATCGCGATTAAGAACTTAAAAGTTACTATTCACCAAAAAATTATTTTGATCTCATTGAACCACATTTTACTTCTTAATGACAACCATGTATGTCGGATTTTTGAAAATCAAATCACAGAAGTTGTAATATTTCATTTAAACGAAAAATCAGTTATTTAACTACCACTTAGTGGTTTCACTATTCATCAAAAATTGAAGTTTTTCAGAATAAGGCCAAAATTTCACCCTAAGCTATAATTGATATTCCGAATTCAAAAATGATGTCTATTTTACAAAATTCCAAACATATAAGTTGTATTAATTAATTTCATAATTAATTCCCGCTGTTACAACAAATAGCGTGTTTTTAAGAAACAATTTATATCAAAAGTTTGGCAATTGTTTATGTCCAATTTCAATGTTAAATTAATTCTAATGACCACCATTGGATAAAATGGTAAAAATATTTTCTAATTATACCTTAAAACCACTAAATAGTATAATTTATCTGTATAAATTATTTTGATTAAAAAAGTTGTTTTTATGTATTTTTCACTATTCATAAAAAATTAGAAGTTCTCAGAAAAATACCAAAAATTCAACATAGGCTAATTTCGATATTACGAATACAAAAATGAAGTCCATTTTGAAATATAAAATTTCTATAATTTTAAAAAGTGGTTATTACTATTCATAACGGCTATTTTGATTAGTTGCGGTGTGTTAGAACTCGAACTTGCGTACAATGCAAGCTATTGCATTATTGAATGAGAAGCGTATCGTGGAAGCTCGGGGTGTTACATTGGTTACTTCCAATGATTCAGTATTAAAGAATTATTACTTTTGTATTAGACTCCAAAACATCATTCATTCAATCCAGGAATAATGTATCCTTGTTTCCAATGGACACCTGAGATATATGTGTTTATAATACATAACAAATAATCATCTAAAACCATTGAACTAGGAAATTATAAGTTTTTTACTTATCAAATATATCTTAAGAATCAAACTTTTTCATCCTCATAGAGGATACAACATTAACATTTCTTTTCTTACATGGTAAATGTATTTAAATACACACTTTTTTGACATTATTTATTTAATACCGTAGAAATATGAACAAAACATCACAAACAATGATGAATATTCACTACGTAAAAGCCGAGTCTTTATTATACTTAAATTAATTTCATTTAACCTTCGATAGAATTATCTCAAGGCATGAAAATAAAATAAACTACTATATGATGATATCCAACCATTCTATGAAGTATGTTCTAAATTTTCCCTTAGTGGTAAACTTTACATTGGCCTTTTCACCTCGTCTTTCAACTTTTTCACTGTAAGAAATAAACATTAATCATTGTTTAGGTTCTTATATAATTGGATACCCTTACCCCAAGGTAATGATGCATTTTCTCTATTCATTTTTTTCAATGTTAAATGAAACAATTGTAATAGAGTGATAAAGATATAAAAATTGTATTTATTTAAATATCAAGATCCATATTTAAATTTACACTTATTCAAAGTACTCCTCACCACATTTATATCTCATTTAACATTATCCTCATAAACATCGTATAGATGAAATAACATGTGAAACCATTCATGTCCCCATGTTTTCATAAAAATAAATTAGACATTGATGGTAACATTATGAAGTAATCATTAAATTCATCATGCATGAGTATCATGTAAGAATATCTCACACCCTTGCTTCATGAGTAATCTTAATAGGTAGTGGGACCCTGACACTTATAATTTATATTAATTTCATAGTACTTTTCACAAGATCGTGTAATATATTTAGAAATATGTGCTTGATAGGTCATCTTTTTCTCAAAATTATCATAGTGAAATTTTGGTATTATTTTCACTCGTCCCTAAACTAAAATGTAATAAGATTTTTAATTTATATTGATTACAAATTATACATTACCAATTAAATCATAAAATGTCTCCCACTATTTTATCAAGCCTAACAACTATCACCATAAGATTTGTAATACTCAATAACTTGAGTATTCTACTAGTAAAGAAACCTTAAACCACTCCTCATAGTTCAAGATATGGATACTATGCTACTCTAAGAGCATAAAGGTAGGTATTTGACTATCCAACCTCCCTAACTCATGGATCCTTGAACTATTGAGTGATATCCCAACTAATAGAAATCTTAAAATTGATTTACTCAACTATTTTACTCAAAAGATGAAACAATAAAGATATAGATACTTATTTTCTTCCATATTTACTTATTTCAAACCATTTATCACAAAATAACTTCCAGGAAGCACCCCCAACTATGGTTTATGAGAACCCCATAGTTATATTGTTTTATTCAAATTCAAATGATGGAAGGCGTTTAAAAATAAAATTTATTTGAGGAATTTTATTATTTTCTGATGAAAAAATTAATTTTTATATGACCTTACTTAGTGATCACCCTCACACATTTAAAATGTATTAAATAGAAAAAATTAATCTCATATGAATTTTTTTTAATCCAAGCATTTTGTTTATTATTTTACATGATCATGTTAAATATTCATATTTACAATAATAATGAATAAAGTAAATAATGTAAATGACTAATCATGATTTATTATCACTAGTTGGTCCAGTCAATGCACATGGATCAACCGACACACTAGTATGAAATACCTGTGTTGTATATTTCTCTTGTCACAATGCCCACCCTTTTCAATGTATTTACATCTTGTCTTAAACATTTCTAAATGTTGATGAAATCCTCATATTTTTTATTATTCATTATAAAAAAAATTAATCATATGTAAGAGAAAAGGTCTCAATAATTAGTAATTAACATGCAATAAATCATACATGGACACAAAAATCCTTTTACATATAATGAGGAAAACATATTGACTGAATTCTTTAATGGCCTTCAATTTTTTTATAATTCATCTATCAAGGGATATGGTGGAAACCTTACAAGTCCCAAAGGCTTATAGACAATTACATTACCCATATCTCTTAGAGGGAATCACCCAAACACACCAACTTAAAAATGATCCTCCCTAAAACATGTCATGATATCATCTCTCCCACATTGTAGGGATGGTTGGATAGCTATCTTGTGTAGAGATGCACATGCCCAGTATTGATGGAAATTCTTTACCCTCTCATTCTTCAAATTCTGGAATGCTCTTCTTTGGTGAATGTGCATGCTCTAAATCCTCATTAAGGGCCTTATCTCTTGTAGTCTGACTGGTACATCTGTATATTCATGTTTCCTAATGTCCTTTGGGTGGCGTGAAGGACTAATGGTGGCATAAGGCCTTTAGAGACAACATCTTGAAGGACTCGGGTAGAACAAAATCCTTACAAGACCTGAGGAACAAACCAGTGGCCTAGAGGCCCAAGATGGATAAATAGTTCCGGCTACTACAGTACAAAAAAATACATACTAAAATGACTTCTAATGTTCCTGCTACAATATGCCTGTAGATACATGAAAATATGTCTCCACATGTATTTTATATTGGGTCTCTTGGAAGCACTTACTGAGTCCTCACCTATCGGGCTGAGGAAAATGTGGTAATGAGAAAGACTTATAAACTGAAAAACATCTATTAGATTAATTAATTAGAAAATTCAAATGATAAAAATAATAAATTAGTAAATTAAAATATAGACATTCGTTGAATTGTTGCTATTAATGACCAGCCAAAACAAAAATTAAATACTTAATAAAAATTAAACTCTTTATAAATTAACGTTGAGGGTAAATAAATTTATTAAAATAATTATTAATAATTTTTATTCAAAAATAAGAAGGGATCCTTCCAAAAGTATGATTTTTTTTATTCCAAAACATCATATCTTTGTTTTTTAATTTTTGAATTTTTATTGGCATCATGTAGCACAGAAAACCACAGAATAGCGTTCCAGGCCTTTTCTGGACCCGAAATGGGCCAAGCGGTTTAGGAAAGGGTTCACCTATCCTAACTCAGATTTATCTAACCTGACATGGATATTAGTCATCCAATAAGTGGACCTACCATGAATCACATATGGGATGTTGGTGGTGTCTAGAGTGGTAGGTGACCGACAGGGGTGGGGGTGGTGCAGTGTTAGGTGATAATTGTGGGAGGCCGAGCCGTAGGGTGCTAGTGGGAGGGGGGGAATGCAGTGTGCCGAAGGGGAGGTTTTGGGGGTAGTGTGATGGGAGGGTAAACATGGACAAAGGATAGTATATTGCGGGCCATATGATAGTGAGAGTCATCCAATCGGTCGAGTATGATAGGAGGGCCCATAGTGGGGCAATGATGCTTCCACACTATGTTTATTTTACTATTTTTTTTATTATTTTTTTCTAGGTTCCACTAATCCAATTAGTTTTTAGGTTTTTTTCTTTCTTAAACATTGATATAGTGTCTTGAAATCCACTTTATTCCCTTTTATTTATTAATTAATTTTTTATGTTTGTAGTAGTGATGGAAAAATTCATCAAAACCGTTTTAAAATTTTTACATTTTTTTATTCTTTCAGGTTTTTTCCAATAGTGTATTGATATATTTTTGAAAAAAGTTCAATTGTTTTATATTTTCATATATTTTTCAGAATACTAAAAGAGAGATGAAATATACAATGGTCATAAAAAGGCATTCTTTTCACTGGAATTTTGGATAGAGTTTGAGTTCACTAGAAATAGCACCATAACTACTCTAGGTAAAAATAATAACTTACATATATAAACATTTTATTCATAATTTAACCAAAAAATAATAGTTTTGTTCTGTCATTAAATATTTACATGGTCATATCATGGCGATCCGTTAATGGATTGGATATATACCTATGTTGAACAAACCATATTGATGCCCTCTTTAGTAATTTAATGAGAATTTTTTTTATTAAATAAAAACATTTATATGATACTTGTAATCCCAATTTATGGATATTAGATTCACAATCGAAATAGATGGGTTATAAATTTATAAAATTTAATCTCTGGTTAATTTAAAATCATCTTCACTGGTGATACACAACCTAATAAAAAATATAATGATCTCATGTGGAGGAATTAAAAATGAAAATTTATACTATGAAATAAATAACTTGATTTGATTATAAATTAAAAAATTATTCATTTCAAGTGATAGTTACTCAAATAAACATAATTTGGTTCCCTCTTGGTTATCTACATGATATTGAAAAGTATATTGGAGCATATATATTCAAAATTTTGGTGCTATCAGGGATATCTAATAATACCTTTGATGCCCCGATAATCACCAATACATTGATCCTTCAATCTATGAAGGTAAACTAAAATCAGTTGCTTGGATAGATAACTTATCTAAGTAAGAAGATGATGAGAGGGGATAGAGTCACTTAATATATAAAGTAAATACTTGAATGAATGTGATCCACCTCATCCTTGTATATTGATATATATAATACCAAGAATTGGCTCCTCGACCTTAGAATGTGTATTACCCACTAAATCAGTTATAAAAAACATCTTATGACCGATTTAATGATTCATAAATTTCATTTATATTTGTATCAATAAGTTTCAGTATAATAAATATATTTTTTTCAGAAGAGATTCATTAACTCAACTCATTGTCCCAAAAATATTAAATGAACCGAGAATAATAAAGTAATATTCATTTGAATAATATTTTTCCATGTATTCAATTAATATATTATGAATAATTCTATTAAATAAATTCAATAAAAATTGTTTAAAAATAATATAATTTGAATTTATTTATTTTATGGTGATCGTTCATACGTGAACATTAACCCAAACCACTTAGTGGGGCCCACCATGTCCTAAGCTACCATTCATAAAAATAAGACAAAATATTGAATACTCTATATGTGTGACACTCCATAACAGTATATAGAATATGTGAATAATATTCATCGACTACAAGAAGAATCTAGTTTCCCATAAGGGTCTTTAATGAGATCAAGGAATGTCATAGCAATGTCAATCATTCCCACAAATACACACCATATAAGATAATCTCTTTATCTCATGATATTGCATACAATATGATGCATAGTTCATGTCATCGTCCTTTATTTATTTATTATTCATTGAACTTATTGGATTGGATTACCATATTCTACCATAGACATGGATTTAGTGAAGGAACCACCATCCTAATCAACTAGGCCCAAGATATTAATTACATTTATATGTAAAAATATTTTTATTGAATATTAAATTAATTCTATATCTCTAATTGTGAACCCAACACAAGGTACCACTCCATGAAATAAAATTCTTGATTTTTTCACTACATCAAAGTACATGATAAAATATTAAACACAGATAATATTCTCATGTAAGGAGACCGTTCCACGTGTTCTCATATAGGAACTTCCAATAAAACCTGAAACATGTCATGTTTATATTGGTAGTATATTCCTCATGATCTCATCTAATAAAAATCACCAAGTGTGAAACTCATGAGAAAAATACTAAATGCTTATGATCCCCCAACACCTGATAGTGACACATCATTTGTGTCTAATCATAATGATGTTTTTGGACTATAAGAGAAAAGTTTAAGACTATTATATTGGTATATATAATTTCTCATTATATCCTGAAAAAATCTATAACATTTTTATTTGAAAAATATCTAAGGAAATTAAAATATAAATAGTAGATGAATAAACAACAACAATATTATAGTAAGAAATACATCATGAAAATCTCACCATATAAATGATATGTTCTTCGAAAAGTAATATTCATGTTGGGTCTAGAAAACCCACATTTACATCATGTATAACTTGAATTAATTTAAGATCCCATTATATTATGCTTATTATATTAGTTTTTAATGATTATTATGGTTTTCAATTTGTATTAGCGGATAGAGGAAGAACCCAATATATGAAAATGCCGAAAGGTAAAAGATATATCTTAGTGTTCATATATTACAATTTTATTAAAGATTCTTTCTATTATATATAGTAAAAACAATCCATTCATATTTTGAAAATCATTATAAAGAATATACAACCCTCGATAATGGGAATGGATTTCCAATGGAATGAGTTCTTAGACCAAAAAAATTAAAAAAAGATAAAATTTACACAATTGACATTTCTATATGATATATTTCAATGTAAATCAATAAAATGTGATAATTTATAATGAGATCATTATATACCACATGTTCATGATGAGTTGGAGATATGGTATGTGATTGAACCCGATTGAAGAATACTCTATATGGAAAGACTATTGGATTATGAGTGAATCAAGAAGTTTTATATGGAAGTACTAATAATGTAGTAATATCTAAAGATAATGTCTAGAATCACTATTTATATGAGGGGTACACATTAAATTTACCTATAAGTACTTTCAGAAGCTCATATTCACAAGTTACCTGATGAGATTTGGATACAGAGGTGAAATAAATCTATAAAATGATAGATATATAAATGCAGATCTATATCAAGATGTTTGAATGGCTGGAGACCCCTTGAGGAATTTTTAAAAATTATTCAAATGATTTGAAGAATTTTATTTTTAATTTTGAGTAGGAGGTTATAATTGGAAATTGTGTATGTAATATTAAATAGAATAGAATATTAGAAATGTTTTAGAGATCAATATGATCCATTAAATTCATAGGATTATACATAATAATTTATTTTTGTTGAAATAGAATAATTATAAAATTTCTTTTGATTATATACTCTAATATGTAATAAATTTCATATTGTACATACGATGTTATACCAATGCATAATATATCCCAATGATGGGATTATTAGAAAAGAACCAAAGATCTATGTGTTATGTAATTTATTTAGTATATATACAAGATATAATTTAAGGATAATGCTGAAATAAAATAAAGGAATAAATTTAGTTTCATAAATAATATTTTCTAGATCTCATACTTCAATGTAGAAAAAAAATTATTACAATGATATAGAAAATTTCATAGTTAATATATAAGATAATTATTGTAGTTCATAAATTAATATATAAGAGGCAAAACGCATAAATTAACATTTAATATATTTAAAGAACACATAAGATATTTGGTAATGAAGATATATAAAAAAATGAAAAAAACAGCAAGTTGATATGTAAGAGTGAGTTCAAGATAATATATATGGGTTTCCCAGACTGTAAAGATCAATGATCTGGAAAAGTACCCTAGTCACACTGTGATATGTAATGATATTTAAGGAAATACATAAGGGATAATTAGACCTTCTAAAATTATTTTTATGTATTACAAGTGATGATATATAATATTTTATAATCCTTCAAAAATATATGTAAGATATTGTTGATCTAAAAATTGGAAAAGTATCAGATGTGTTGCGATACATAATATAATGTGTCTGATATGTAAGATATTAAATTTATATTTTAAGGTTTATCTTTTTTTTAAAAATTTAAGATTACTTGATATCAAATATATAATTTTATTTTTTGAATATTCAAATGATTAATATCATGATTCTTTTGAGAATTAGCAAGACACTAATTGGGATATGAGGAGGAAAATTACCCCATGAGATGTAGATCATGGAATAATGAATAATCAAGGAAGTGGAATATAATAGAGATAAATAGAGGCTTTAACTATGAGTAGATCCTTTACACCATAGATGTTTGGGGCATGTGTTGAAGTGTTTGAGGATAATGAGATGCATATTTTTACTATTTTTTTAATAGAGAAATCTTGAGTCTCTTATACGCTAAATAAAGATACATTTGACTAGTGTTTAAATATAATAAAATGAAAATATTAAATATTACACTATTAAAAAATATATTGTATTCCTATATTCTAAATAAATGAATAATAAAAATGTGATTCTGATAATATAACTAATATGAAGAATAGTTGTACTTTTTGAGAATATGTAATGAAACTGATACTATATTTTATTGATTATCTTATATGTGAAATATTGAGATAATTATTTGAGTATATGATATTCTAGAGTGATCATGATGAGTGTATCCAGAATGAGAAATAAGTGAAAAGGAATAAGGAAACCTACAAGGTACTCCTACTACAAACCCATTATTGATGAAGGCAAAAGAGAATAAAAAAATCTATAGGAGGAAAGTTATTCCTTTTGATGTCCCTATATCATAATGAGAATAAGTGAGTTTGAGAAGATGGTTGATGAGCATAAAATTCTCAACTAATTCATTATAAATCATAGTCCTTGAATATTTATTTTATATTGAGATATAGATACAAATATGAACACTTTTGTACCTGATTATCCATTATCTCTAATATACTATAATTGAGGAATAATATCATACTAGTTGAATCATAGACATATTAACATAATAGAAAGATATTTCTCATTTGGTATATTTTAAGGACTATTGAATATAAGAGGTATTAAGTATAATTTAGTCCAAAAAATTGTTAGGTGACTGTAGAACTATTAGGAGAGACCTATAATTAGGTGATAGCCTCATGAGATTCAATTATTTATTAAAACCTTCTCTTATAGTCACTTAAACAACCAAATATATATCAAGGATGTGTTATCACATTATTAAAATTTCCATCATAGAATTCAAGTATTACAAATAATCTTATCTTATATTTAATTAAGTAAAATAGTTATATTTTTGTCTCATACTCAACCCAAACACAACAAGGAGAATATTTAAACATATGGGTTGAACATTGAAAAAATTTCTCATATTACTACCCATTTTTAATTTATTACTTTTCATGTGGTTTCTTGTGTTAGTAATGATTATGCTAATCATACAACATAATTAATGTAGTGGTTTGAATATTTATAGGGGAAATAAAAATATGTAGGACTTTAGTAAAATTGATCACATTGATTCATCCCACCCTAAAAGTCAGTACATGCTAATATTGAAAAATTTTATTGGTATTATAACTAATAAAATCTAACATTGATTAGATATATTTGATATTTTTTATAACTAATATATATTAAAACATTAATCTTTCTAGAGTTTCCTAAATAGAAAATATAGTTTCCATCATAATTAAAACCAACATAGAGGATCCTTTTTAGAAATTAAAGATTGCTATATGAAATTGGAAAATAAGTTGTGAGAATATCAAAAATAGAAAGAGTGTAAATCGTTATTTTATGAAGATAAAATATTTATTTTACTATTAAATATATGAAGAAGTTTCCTCTTAAAGAATATAGTTCATGTTGGGAATAGAATGAGTCCATTAAATCGATTAAATACATCTACACTAATGTTGAGTATTATATTAAGAAAGTTCCAATTGATTTTATCAATTATATAATTTGGTTTATTAAAATTCTATATGACCAAAAATAAAAAAAATTATGGAAGAATATTATATATATAAATCACCAACTAAATATTTTCAGAAAAAATACAATAAAACTTATTAAAGCTAAGGAACAATTATAATTTCTTTTTAAAGAAAAATATTCCCCATTTGAAGAGGAATTTCAAATGAAGTTTTTGGGAAATATTATATTAAAAACCCGTTTGAAGATAGTATCCTTGCATTGAATGATTTTACTGGTGTAAAGGATGATCAATTTGATATTAAATATAAATAGATAAAGTATATTGTAAATTAGTTTTAATAAAAAAATAAAATTCATTTATATTAGATCAATATTTTAAAGATACAATGAGTAGAAATGGTAAGATCATTTATGGATGAGAAAAAATATTTCCAACATGAAGTGTCTCGAATTATATGTCAAAATGTGAAATATATAATTACTAAAGTAATAATCTTTCTAAACATTTGAGAAAAAAGGATCTTCCATGATGTTCATTAAAATATACTTATTTCTAAAAAGACTCATATTAATGGTAATATTGAATTTAAATCGTCAAATAATCTGTCTATTTATAGTCCATGGAAAGAGGTTACCCGTTTCTAGAAAATTTTTAATATAAAATTCTATTTAATTTAGTAGTAAAAATTACAAATCAAAATATGAGTAAATATGAATAAAAAAATCTTGAAAAACCTTTCACTTCTTGGGTAAATGACAAAAAGTGAAATAAAATTGACTCTGCACAAGTATCTCATAATAAGGGATTCCTTTTCTAAGAATTACAATGAAATAAAATTGGGTCAAATGATTTAAAAATAAAAATATAAAGTTTTATAATACAAAGATAGTTTTTTGGAATATTAGTATATTAAAATATTAATATTTGGAATAATATATCAATTCATGATGAATATTTAATTCCTATATTAATTTGGGAGAAAATAATATGTTTATTGAAATTTTTCTTTCAAATGAAAAAACATAACAGGAGAAATTTTCTATCATGAACAAATCTGATTATATAGATAAATTATATGGAAATTATAACATAGGTTCTCATAATGGTGAATAATTTTTGTATACATAAACCATGAATCTACCATAATCTTTTTCATTGAATAACGACATGAAAGATGATTATAAAACATTGAAATGTGGATACTTTTTCCTTGCGGTGTAAAAAAATAATGTTGTGTAAGAAACACCTATGTTGAATATGAAAAAGGATGTTATATCAAAGAGGATTTGATTCAATTATGTTACAAATGCACCCTACATTGAATTTTTCAAATAGTACATGGATTTCAAATTCCAAGGGAGGAATTTCAAACTAAAAAGGGTTTAAATCCATGAAATAGAAAAAAAAATTGGGTTAGTGGAAGGCATATAAGAAGAAGATTTAGAGAATTCTCAATAAAGGTAAACCTGAATACTATTAAGGATCCATATAAATGTTTAAAAAAATAGAAATACGTTACAAAATGTGTTACATGGATACTAGTACATAATTATATTATAGAAAATAAAATCAGTATTGAATTTATTTTAAAAAACTAAGTAATCATTTCATGTTCCCAATGAATAAATGAAAATATATCTAGAATAGTTGGAAATAAATAAGAAGGTAGAGAAATAAATAATAATGAATATAATTTTCTATATAATTGAAAAATTAAAATTCCCCATGATAAAAGGATTATGAGAAGCCAAAGGTCTATAATTCCCATGGATTGTTATGTTTGGAAATAAAGAAGGTGTAAGAATAAATAATTCTAACAAAAATTGAGTAAAAAATAAAATGGTTTCTAGGTTGTTAATAAAATTCATCCCTATTTCTCACAATAAGGAACTATAGATAACACACTTTATTATAATATCTATTAATTTGTTTTTATGTACAGACAATTAATAGTGTTGTGTGTAAAAGTATAATTGGAAAACTATTTAAAGCTAATATATAGCTGAGATATAAAATATAGAATTATTTAACTAGAATCATGATGTATCCTTGTAATATTTCATGTGACATAAGAAGGATATTCTTTGAGTTCAATTTGAAAAACACCATCCATGATGTAGAATGATGGACTGTATCCCTTGTGGGTGATCTAAGATTACGAGTAGGATATCACGAATTTATCATTTAAGGTAAAAATAAGAAAATTTGGAATGTTTTGAAAAGTCCATGTTTAAGGTATAATAATGAAACATATATATACTTTTTTTCATGAATAAAATCTAAATTTTCAGGGGGATTTTATATATATTTAGAATGAATATTTATGGTAGAGTAATCTAACTTAGACATGAATGATTTTTATTTGTTTGATGAGTTGAGTGCATGTGATAGATTATATGAAAACTTTATCATTAAACACAACTATAAAGTGATTTTTATATAATATCTACTGGTAGAATATTTTAAATATAACATTGATGTCAATGTCAATCAATTTGGTTTTAGTCACATTGAATTTATCACATAAACTTAGAGTTGATTAATTTATGGCTCATTACATAAGAGAAATGTGATTCCACCCTTCTATAAAGTGAATAAATATTTATTTCAAAAGGGGAGAATATATTATTTAAATCATGATTTAATCATGAGATGTGTATTAATTCACAATATTATTGAACATTTTTATTCATTTTTAATTTGTGGTGTGAAAATAAGTCCTTTTAAATACATATTGACAAGTAATTATTGTGTGATAATTAAGGGTATTGAAAAAAAATCCAATGTGGAAGATTGAAGACTCCAATATATTGTGATTGTTGTATTTTTATTTCAATTTGTATAATGGTTGTCAATATGTGTTCGGTTATGGAGGAATAAACCAATGAATGGTGAAGTTCAAAGGTATAGGATATGTCATAAACATCACATGGATCGCCTATATTGAATCTTTTTTTACATTGGTTATGTTAAGGAATATCCATTCATATAGTGTAAATGAAAATGAATAATATACTATCCTTTATTATGGGTATGAATTTTTGTTTCTTAGAGTTATTGTAATATTTTTCAAGTAATCATCCCATTATATATATAATGATTTTTGAGCTAGAAATGTAATGTGAATAAATGAAAACTGTAATTATATGATGATGGCACTATCTAACTCATGTTATTGACTTGTTTTAAATGCTAAATAGTATTTAAATTGATTTAAGAATACCACATATGGATGTATGATTTGGTTAAATGTGATTCGGGATGTTTTATATATAAGTTAGTGATTATAGAAGATACATCCATAAGTTATAATTATGAATAATGCACTAAGGATGCATGAATATCAGATGATGAATTGCGAAATAACTGTTTCCAAAATGGTTATAAATTGTCATTACTCACAAGTTAATATAAAACACTCTATTAAGATAATATATGATGTGATGTGAATACTGAGTTGAAGTTAAATTTTAAGATAACAAACACCAACACACACACATATATATATTAAATAAGATTTATATTCAAAATTTGAAGTGGCTTGAGATACCATGATGATGTTTGAATAATGTTAGAGGTGATTTGAAAATGATTTTGAATTATGAGTTGGGGGAGACATATATAATATCCCTTTGAATAGAGAATTAGAAAAGTGTTGGAGCTCAATGTGATATGTAGGATTATCAGGATGATCCATAAAATGCTCTCTATGTATGATTCATAGAGCTCATCATAACCATGGATATATATATCAAAAGCCTTCACATCTATGCATCGCACCACCATAATGCTCCTTCCCTTCGCTGTTCGTGATGCATTTCATAATCCAAAAGAAACACCATATCAAATCGTGATGCTTAATTTATATTAAATTATCATGCTATTCGTCATGAAATCCATACCTTTTACATAAATATAAAATGATTATTCTAAATGAAATCATTTTTTGATGCTCAAAGATCAAACTTTCGTAATAGCATAGCACACCGCCTCAAATCATCCAATATTTTCGAAATGCACTGTATGAAGCCTATCGTCGAAGAACTGATACTTTTTTCATATTTTCATACGGAATTTAAGAAATATCACTTTTCAAAATGATTGAAATTATTTAAATTTTGGTGCCCAAATATTTTAAAAACACTAGGAAACGACATCACCTTGAAAGCTTCTTTCTTCATGACTTGTATGATTACATTTCTTGAAATATCCTTGATCATGAATTAGAGTATTGACAACAAACACAAACAATGATCCTTTTTTGGAAAAGAATAACCATGCTTCCAACAATTATTGGAAAAGTACAAGATTATTAATTGATATGTAAGATATAAATTCCATAGAGAATATATGTCTTGAGGTTTAGATAGAAATGTATTAATGAAATGGATGCATTATGGTACATATTATTATTTTTAGATCATATTGAAAAGTATAAATGTGGAATATCTAATGTTGATACATAAGATTTTTCATTTCTTATGTAAGATACTTTTTACAGTGCATATTGAAATATAGAAATGGAAAAAACATCATATTGATATATATGATATTTTATTAATGAATAAAATATGTATATTTAAGATCTAGTTATGATAAAACTAGTTTTGAATTAGTGGAAACTATTTATTTACGAATTCTTAATTTTGAATTAAAACCTTATGAATGGTTAAATTATATATTATATCAATGACTCACCTCCCCACCCATACAAAATAATGTTAAATAATTATCACATATAAAATATTACAAGGTTCTACCGTGATTCTAGGGCCTACTCCTTTATGTGTCGCACCTATAATTAGGCCATATTTTTTTTATCACTATAAAACTATATTGAATAAAAATATAGTGCAAGATGAATAAAATGATTGATCATTTATTATCCACTTATCTATAAGGGTAATGAATCATTCAATTCCAAGAATATGCATAGAATTATTAAAACTAGAAATAAAATCTCTTAATAATTTATCCTCCACATTTGATTTTCAATAAAATATTTAAATCACTACTGTATTCCCCCTAATCAAGGAATATATCTTCTTCAAAAAATACTCCCACTAACATATCGATTTTACCGAAAAAAACATATCACCCTTCCTCACACCTATTCATAATGAACAAATTGTGACTAAGAGAAGTCATGCATGGGATGATTTTACTCCTAAAAAAGTAGTACCTTGATAAATATTAATAGAAACATCATTCATTAAAACCTTAAAAATTCTAAAATTATCTAAAATTAATGGTCTACAGTTTTTCGATTTCATTGATACAATATAGTATTGTGGTATCATTATCTATTTTTAAACACATAATTTTTATGTACCAATACTAATAAAATCCCGGATGAATAGAAATAAAAATTAGAATATATTTTTCCATAGATTTATTTTTTTATTTCATATAGGAATTTGAATTAAAATTACTCTCAATATATTTCATGATTTAATTCTTTAAATCCTCTATAAATAATTATCTTCAATCATGGATTCTGACCAAGCTCGTGATATTTTTTTTGAATTATTCAATCAAAAAAGAATTTATTGACTATATTTTATACTTCATAAAATTAATTCATGAAATATTAGAAATTCAATAATGATATTTTATTAAACTACATTAATATACATACATCAATCTCTCTAATTATGATATACTTTTTTTATTACCCATATTTGAATATCTATTTATAATAGATCATCCCCTTACATGGTAGCTCATATCTTTAAATCGATCATCATTCTGGATCCCCTTACATGGATACTTTTCCTTCGTTCCATACTTATACATGGAGGATCATCATTTTACATTAATCATCATATGTCATCAATACTTAGGTGAGTCTCCAACCATGGATCCTTGTACGTAGTGGCTAAGATATGAATCCACTTACATTTACCATTCTATTAATTGGTACCTTTACATGGTGTTCTTTTAAGAATCCTTTTTTTTGGAATCCATTTACATGAATATGGTTTTAATATTTTTTATGAATAAACTTGAATTATCTTAGAACCCTCTAAAATCATTCCAAAACACTTCAAAACACATTAAATACAATTGAATAAAAATATAAAACATTCAAAAATTTGGTTGAAAAAAATAACTTACTCAATAGTTCCTTGGTAAATTCAATATAAACCATTGTATTTATTGTAAAAATTATACTACTATATCATAAAGACCAATAATTCATTCAAGAGACACTAAATCATATCATTTTTCATGTGAAAAATATATTGACACCACACGATAAGATAGATTATTTCTTGAAGGGATCTCTGTCATTTTTTGATAAACAAACATAATTTTCTATATGATAAATTCTTCCGCTAAATAATTGTACAAACCTATTAAAAAACATTCAATTTTAAAAAAACACACCTAGTAAAATAATGGCATATGGGAATATAATTGAACACCTTAACAAAACATTTATCTCATTTTATGTATATTTCAAGAAAGTGTATGTATTTTCTGATTTCCCATAAACAACATAATCCAAGGCTTATTTGGGGACCTAAAAAACTTTTAATGGAATGGGAGGGACTAAACATTAATTTTTAGAATTAAGAACTCAAATCATTCCTTAAGGAAAACCATAATGAAAATATCATTTCATTGGTCATAATTTTGAAATAAATTATAGCTTTATGTCTCCATTGGACACCCACTCTTTTATGAAATTAAATTTAATATCTATATTCTCAGATACATAGTTTTTCATAGTATTTTTATAGAGTTTAATATCTAATTGATTATAACAGTTAAATCTAATAGGTCTTTCAACATTCTCCCTTAAATCATCTAACTTCTCATTAATCCAAATATTTTTGGTGTAATGACATATAGTTTAAAAATAATCATATTTTTGGGTACTTAGTGTCATTAAATTATGGATTTTAATTTTCTATGACATTGAAATATATTACAAGAGAAATATTTCACTGGTTGTAGAAATTATATCATCACAATCACCAGCTTAATCTATATCTACAAATGTAGGGAGATGTAAATTATTTACTATACTGTAATGTATCCCATAGCTAATAGTCCCTTTGATATATATTGGAAATATTTTTGAATACATGAGATGTGGCTCTTTTGGGTTTCTTTGACATCTATTACAGATACTCAAAAAATAGATAATGTTTAGTCTAGTGGTTTTGAGATAATGTAGGGTTCCAATTAGTTTTATGAATTAAATTTTATTAAAACAACCATGATTAGATTCTGTAGAAAAATAAACCCCACTTGAATGGTATTATGAACATTATTTGTATATATAATATCAAACTTATTGAATTTTTTCCTAAGATAATTTTATTGTGCTAATTAAATAAAAATTTATACTTTCATGAAATGAAATCCCATGAAGAATCACTGCTCCCCATGAATGAAAATTTTGATTTTTCTTCATTTATTAGGAAAATTATTTACACAGACTTTCTAGATAAATTGTAATGATGATTCCATCCACATAGCCACAATATTAAGTGAACCCAATTCTATTTCTTTGATACACAAGTTTCCATAAACATTTACCATAGAGAATATCAGTTCTTTTAAACAGTCATAAAACAATGATTACTAAGACCTTGGGGTCGATTTACATCTTATAATAACTTATTTAATTTACCAAACCTTAATCCCTTATATGTAATAAAAAACAATTAGTTTTCTCAATAAACACTTATTCTTATTCAATATCTCTATTTGAAAATGATGATTTTACATCCATCATAAAGAATAATATTACCAATATACATCCTTAAAAATGTGCACCTATATGGACTCCCCTATTTGATCTAGAAAAAATGCTTCTTCAAAATCATCCCCTTTAAATTAATAATAACCTTTGTGTTGTAGTATGTACTATTACTTGATAAATTTTTATTGTTGAACCAATTTCTTTCAAAAGTATTACTTGGTCCCAATGACATTTTTTGTGATAGGTATCAAAACATGGTTACAAGTATCACTAATTTTTATCTAATTCATACCCTCATACACATCCTCAATCCAATATTTTTGTTTAAAATATTACACCACTAAATTTGGTTTTTCATATGAAATGAGTGAATTTTGATTATCAATCCTCATCCTTCTTCTAGGTAATTCTACATTTTCTTAATAAAATCTCAATTTCCTTTTAAGTTAAAATATAATCTATTTGATCCAAAATTTTGTTTTCATCCTCCACAAGACTCTTCAATATCTAATTATTTTGTTTGATATCATTAGATTTTATATCCTCACTGATCGAATCGAAATAAACTTATACTACACTTGGATTAACCACAACCTATTTCTTAATGATCTGCCTAGATGTAATCTTCCTAAATTTATCAAATTATTAAAAAAATGATATATCTAGAACAATATTTTTCTATTGTTTTTAAATTTTTTTAACATCATTATAGTCAACCACCTTGTAAATAATTTTATTCTAGCATCTGTATCCATTCCCATTATATAGGTATCCATCAATGAATCCATCATCATAACTCTCATCATAATTTCCTTAATTTGAGTCTTTTATTTTAATAATAAATTTTTTCTCAAGGAATCTAAATTAACTAAGTATTATTTTTATAACACATTTTATATGAAGTTATATTTTATATTGTCCTTAAAAAGAATATATTCTGAATGTTTATAGTTGTGTAAACTACTTTAATCCAAAATAACATTGATCTTTCAAATTTAGAAATAATTTTGCGCCATATTTTCAAAATAAATTTAATTATTTTCTCATTAATATCATTCTATTTAGGTGTTTAAGGGTGTCATATTGATTTTTAATCCTATACACTTTATGATAGGATTCAAAAACATTTAAAGAAAATTATTTTACAATATTTTCTCCCAATTTCTTTATATTAATTCCATGATCTATTTTAACTTATATTTTATAAATCATAATGATGTCCACTAATTGTGTGGTTTTTTGTCAAAATTTAAATTTTTTCATTATTTTTAATAATAAATTAAAGTGATAAAATATAATTCACCACTTACTGATTCGTATGTCATATGTACACAAAATTATCAGTGTACTAATTCAAGGGTCATTTTTTGTTGTGTTTCTACATTCTTGTGCTTCCCTTGGACCATTTCCTTTTTGAATAGGTTATAAATGTTTTGTCCCTATCATATATTTTTTGGGGTAGATCACTCATCAAATTTAATTTAGAGATATTATTTTGATTCATTTGAATAATGTGGAAAAGTATTCTATGACAATGATTATTATCTTTTCTGACACTATGATAGTAATAATTTCATGGATCTATAATCTATAAAATATTCCCATTACTACCTCCACATTTGGGATTATTTTTTAATATTTTCTGTTTTTAATGAGATATGTTTTATACATAAACATAACTTCATTACATTCCTCACATATTTGATCTATACATAAGATACTTCAGTTGAGCATATCTAGAAATAATATATCCTCATATTATATGTTTTTATAATAAATTATAGATGATATAGTTTCTTTAATATTTCAATAGATTTCATTTCAAAAATTTAATTCAAAACCAATTGGTTCTTCTATATTTTTATATATCCTATGATATTCTTTCATATCTCGTTAACACCCACAATCAAGGATCTTTGTCTTAATATTTTTTGTATATTCATGAGGTACATCCACAACTAATGATCCCTCAAGCTAATTTATCTAATTTTTCAAATTTCCTTTAGTAATTTTTTTACTACAATATTGATAAAACACTCCTCAGTATAGATACTTTACTAGTAACACCTCCATAAAATTACTTCGAGATACTCAAATTATATTAAATTGGTTCACCTCATATATTACCACATAGATTAATATTTATTAATGATCAATTACTTCTTATTTCATACAGTGAATATCTTAATTCTAGGCCACTTTGATTACATAAAAGATAAATATTATACCATAAAACATTCTCTTTATTCCAATAAATGACACCACACCATCATGATCCCCTGATTCTGGTTCTATTATAATTTTTTGAGTCTTTATTAAAAAACATACTTGTTGTCTTTGTGAAAAATCATCCTTATTTTTATTTAAACTAGGAATATTAGTCAAAGGAAAATAACATAAATATTTATTAAAAGAAAAGAAAATCTAAGAAAACAAGCGCCATGAAACGAAAACAAAGACTACATACCTTCAAAGTCCAACCCAACACCACCTCTATGAACAAAAACATCATCTACAGTCACTAATTCCCATTCAGAGCATTCACATTTCTTAAGGACCTTGACATACTTCCACCTAACATTTAACCATTCCAAATAAAAGAGATCATTAGTAGTTTTCATACCTTTATTAAAAGATATGGTGGGCATTGACATTGGTATGTAAGAGTAGCCCTTTATTGGGAATCATCACGGTGATGCAAGCACATCCTTATGGATTCTAATCAACATCTTCTTCCCCCCCTAAACCACATCAATATATGAGGTTCTAATCATTCAACTCTCATTTTCTTTGTCACTATCAGAAATATCCCCCCATTTACCGAGAATCTGCATATCATAAAAAGGTTCAACTATGGTCTGATGGAGCTTACAATTAGTGTCATTCACAACTAAGCATTGTGGAATTTAATCCAATTTATTGCCTTCACATATCCCTTTTTAACTACCCTCATTCACTGCAACATCATCATGAAAAGTTCTCTTGTTCTAAAAATTGGTACTATCCTACACGACCTCCTCTGCATCCTCCTGCTTCGGCCCTTGTAACTGATTCTCCATTGAGACATTAGCCAACAAACCACCCTTACCCTTGGCCCTGCCCTGAATACCAGTAGCACAAACCTCTGAAATTCCAACAGACAGCTGATCCTCACATCCAGTAGACTTCAAAATTCTCACTACCCCAAGCCTTCACTCTTCAGCATGTACAACACCATTATAGGTACAAAACCACAACCCTTTAGAACTAGGAACACCCTTACCATCACCCCTTTCAACAGACTGCTTCGCACCATCCCCCACCCACAGAACATGTTTGATCCGATCAAAGGCTACATTGCCTAGAACGTTGGTGGAGGCCACTGATTTTGTTCCCACTACCATTATACCTCGCTTTTCAGAATCAGAATCCCTACCATTAACCACATTGGGTAACTGAATCTACCCCTCACCTATCCTAATCATTGGATTAAACCTCTTGATCCCCCCTTCACTATTGCACTGCTACACCAGGTTCCCCAGACAATGACATATCGAGCAGTTGCTCACTAAGGACTCAAACACCATGACATGCTTCCATCTAACTCTGTTCCAACCACAATCCAGAACTAGTCAACCAGGGGTTTCGACACATCCACCTCAACACAGATGTGTGAGTTTATGGGAGTGACAAACTGTAGAGGTTTGAACATCATAGAATAAGAAATATCCCACCATATTCCAAATCATACGGACAATTGTGGGGTTTTGAAAGGGTAAAGGAAGGTAAGGAAATCATACCCATGTCACGGTGGAGGGTGGGTCGTGATTCATGAATAGATGAAATGACCATCAAAGGAGGAGGAAGTTTTAACCGCCCCAACAACGAGGAGCACTAGACTAGTCTCAGATCAGATCATCCTCGAAATCAAACCGAATTATAAGATGTTGTGTATCCAGAAGACCAACAATCACGCATAACTGCAATTACCATTCTCTAAACATAAATCGATCAAATTCGTCGACCGAAGGAAGCCTGTGTTTTAGGTGGGTTACCAACATCATATCTACAAGACTCAATGCTTCACAGAACTTTGATTGCGAAATCACAAGATGAGGATCACGAATGTACATGTCGGTGATTGAAGTCGATGTATATATTTCTGAACACCCGATGGTGACTCAAATTTCACATCAATTACTTTATCAATTTCACTCTTCATCTTTCAAATGGAATTTTCATAATTAAGAAACCTTGATTTTCATGTCTTAATAATTTATTCTCCATTAAACATCATATTATCAATTTTTTTACCATTCTATATTTCTAATGTAGATTCATTATGAGATTCTTGATCTCATCAATGCAGTCATTTTTTTAAAAAAAATCCCATATTAATATTTATTTATCTTTCATAAATCTATCTTAAGGTGTTTGAAATATTTATTGAGTTGATTATTTCTAATAAGACACACATAATATTTAGTTTTCAACATGTTCACTATATAAGTAACATATTATGTGTCTTCTATATCACTTTTTGAGTTATGTGTTTTCAATATTTGTTATATGTTTGAAATACATTGTTTCATATTTTTTTCTCATAATCACTACTTGAGTAATAAAAAACCTTTTACACTTTACTTAGCACACTCATTTTCTTTCATCACTTTATTTACATTATAACTTCATATGACTTCTTATATTCTATGAACGAGCCACTATAGAATTTATCTAAGGATTCACTTATTCATTTTCCCCATTAAACTATACACACTTTATTTTTCAAGGACAATCTATAAAAAAAGTATATTTCCCCCACACATAATGATATTAAGTGGGACATACACTTTATGATTTACATTATCTATTTGAACATTTTTTAATAGAAAATACATAACTTTATTATGGATTAATTATTTTCATAATTATCTTCTGAGTCACTAAATTTATAAAAATTCTATTCTTTAATTTTTAACTTGGTCTTAGAATTGAGTTCTATCAATTCTTTATCTTTATTATAGAAAATGACTGCTTTTATAATTTAATAATTGAGAAGAATATTATGAAACTAATCAAGGAAAATAATTTTCTATATTATATAGATTTTCTTTGATCAAATTTATCTAGGATGTTTCTCATTATTTTTTAATAGATGAAGATCCTTTCAGTTTGTCTCCCCAAAATATAATGAGACTAAATCATTCACCATGGTAAATTATCCATATATGGTCTCATCTTTAACCATTATAATATTATAAAATTTATCTCTATTTATTTATAGTTTTTACTACTTGATCTTGATGTGTCCTTTAGACAAGTTTAATATATTGATAAACATCACTAGAGCTGTTATAAACCCCACATATTGGTGCAAATTATATTTGATTTAGAATAAATAATTTGATATATATATTTTACATCAATGTAAATGTGTATTATATAAATAAAAAACATAGGTTCATCTATTTTAATAGGTGTAAATCCCATAAATATATAATTATTATCCTCATATCCTTATAATAGAATGTAGGGTAACATTCATATTGTCCATGATATGATTAAGAATATTACTCTCTTAAAGAAATTAGTTTACTCTAACACCACTCATAGGGGAAATGCCTTATTGTAATACCGTTGAGATTGAGATAAGGGGAGTGAATCCATGGTACCATTTCAATTAAATACTTTCAATTATGAATTAAAGCTATGCGACTAGTTAAAGTCTATATTCTATCATTTATTTTCTTCCCCACCCATATGCACGAATTTTTAACAAACACAACCTACAAAAAATTTTAAAATGTTCAGAGTGATAGTTTTTACTACTTGACATTTACAACATCTTATTTGTAAAAATATCTTATTATCACTATTAAATGTTAGCGATTATAAATAAAGTACATGATTCATACAAGGATTGAAAAAGTATTACTTACTTATCTTTGAGGGAGAAGTATCATCCACATTCCTAACTATCCATGGTTCTATTTAAACTAAAACCACCAATTATTCATACATTATTTTCTTCTATTGAGGTTGAATAAATTCTCAAATTTTCACTAGATTGATTAACATCAAGGAATAGGATTTATTCATTAAATACTTTATGTTCCTGATCAATATAAATGAAGGAGCAATAGATCAAGCTTTCTCTCACAGTTTTTGAATGAATAAATTGTGAATGATATAAATCATCAATTATATGGTATTATTAATACTCAATAGCAAAAAAAATTGATTAGTAGAAATAGATATATATTTATTTGACCACTTTAGAGTTATCAGATTGACTGCTGGTCATATTCTCTATTTATTTTATTTCTTCAATATAATAGAGTATTGGGGCCTCTCTCTCAATTATTGAGGGAATAATTTATATTAATTTATTTATTTTATACATTTTAAATATTCTAAAATAATATTTTAATAATATATTATAGATTTAACATTATGTAATGGCATGAATCAACTCCTAGAGGAATAACAATAAAAACATGGAACATATTATTTCAAATATTCTTTTTTGTTAGTCAGAATTTGATTTTATTTGAATTAAAATTCCTCCCAGTATCTCAGATAATTTCCTTCAGTAATCTTTACAGAAAAACCTACTTGAATAATGGATTATGATAGATACCATGATATTTTTTTAATTAATCAAAAAAATAAGAATCAAATATTATATTTAATATATAAAAATTTAATTTTTTAATTTTAAAAAATCCACAGGATGATAACAATCTCCTTACATGAATCTCTTTATATTAATTGTTGTAATTTGGGTCCTATTACATTGATGACCCATATTTGAATCCCATAACATAATGCTGCATCCACATACATTATTTCTCGTCTTGTTACATTGATCCTCATTTTGGATCCCCTTATATAGATCCTCTTCCATGATTCCAGACTCTTACATGAATGCTCATCCCTTTATGTAAATCTAAATATTTCATCCATACTTATATGAATATCCATATGTGGATCCTTTTACATGGTGACTCGTATGTAAATCCCATTATTTGGATAACTTATTTTCTGGATTCCCTTATTTGGATCCCTTTATGTGGATATCTTTTGTGGATCCTATTACATGAATACATTTACCAAAATTTTCACTTATCCATTTTTCATAATAAACTCAAATTATCTCAGAACCCCAAATATTCCTTCAACACCACATCCAAAAATTTCAAAGACACTTCATGTGTATTAAAAACATTCAATGACATAGATGAAAAAAATAAATATTTCCGAAAAAATTATAGGGTACTTCAAAATTATTGAAGTGCCTATAGAAAAATGGAAACGGAAAAAATGTAATGTTCATATGTAAAAGTTAATTAAAGATAATACATTACTGTATCCCTATATATCCACAGCCTTAAACATTACATAATATTGAGATAAGTCAACAATTTTGACATTAAATTATATTGAGAATCTCATTAGGTTTATAGATTTAGAGAATTAGGTCATAACGCATACATAAAAACATAAATATTACAAGTAAACACTTTTACTAACTATCAATTTTTTTCCATAAAACAAAAACTCTATAAAAAGTAACATGGTATCCTTTCTTTTTTTAATAGCATAACTTTTCCTTGATCACTTCCTTGACTCTATTCTTCTTTAAGTCATGTGAAAAAAAAATCAAAACATTGGATGGTCATAAAAAGATCAGTAAGGGATACATAAATAATGAAAACAATTAATCTTTGAAAAATATTTAAACCATGAATAATTTATCATAATGTAATACTTTTCACCTTTATGAAGAAGCAAAAACACAGAACTGAATATAAGCTCATTGCTTGCCATTTCTTGTAACCATGGGATTAAAATAAATCCCATACAAAGAAACATGAAATATATATAGGTAACATGGGACATAAAAATACATAAATGGCATAAACATATTGTCGAAATTCATACATATCCCTAAATAGAATATCCATAAGACTGACATCCATGCCGAGTGCATTAGAGGTTATAATGTAACCACCCATCCTTGGTTTATCACAGAACCACCCGTCATTGGTTTATCACGTAACCACCCATCATTGGTTCATCACATATCCACCTATAAAATTACCATATTCCACTATATAGTCATCACACATAAAATATTTCAAATATAAAAATATCAATCACAACATTTCATTTTCAATCACAATAAATTGGTTCAAAATATTTAAATATTCAACTCATTTCAAAATCCATTGAAAAGATTTAATAAAATGGTATTTTGACTCAATGTGTCCCATACAACCATGATGTATTTGAAATAAATCTTTATTTTAAAACATTAATTTATATATAAAATAATTTAACCCCATTTTTATAATAAATACAATAAATGGATGGTTTTAAATGAATAATCCTTTATAAAATTTAAAATGATGTTTTAGTTAATGAGTCTCTTGGCACTTGATAATCACATGAATAAAAATTATAAAGGAATAAAACAAAAAAAATCATTAAATATGATGATAATATAATAATTCATGATATATGGAGTCAAAAGGGCTATATATACACATTAAGGGATACTAAATATGAATAGAAACATGACATTCTTTAATGAAAGGAGATTGAGACAAAATCTATTACCATGAGTCTGACTTGTCACGTACAATCGTTATGTACATGAATAATAATCTTAGGTTAATTTATAATTTCATTATATCCTTTATAATGTTTATTATCCATTGTATATCACTTATGACCACGTTATAGCTATTATTTAATTACTGATTTCATACAAGATGTTTTGTCGATGTTCAATACTTGAGTGAAAAATGAACTTGTTTTGATGAAAATTAGGCTTGTGGTCATAAGTAAATTATCTTCAGAATAGTATTAATTATTTAAATATCATATATATTCAGATTATATGAATTTTTAAAATTCCATAACATTTGTATACAAGAAATTAAATGTAAAATTCATGGATACGGTAGGCCGTACGTAGGCATTTACACTACATTTATTTCTTTATCATATTAAAAAAATTTAAAATAAATGATACATATGTATATTATAATTATAGTATAATATATATATTATATATGTTAAATAAAGTCATTTAATACATCATTTATACGATCTATATATGGAACGAACAAGTTGTATAACGTTGAGCGGGAGGTAGTACGCACATCCTCGAATGAAATTATCGTAATATACATTATGGAAATAATAAAGGTTTTTAATAAAAAAAATTTAAAAAGCATAGAGAAAAAATAAATATAATAAATATAATATGTAAATATAGTTCCATCATAATGGCCACCATGGGAGGTGGTAGGAGAAAATTGAACAATCATTGTTTTGTGAGATAGTAGTTCAAAGTACACCGAAACAGTATGTTCTTATACATGAGAAGGAGGTGTGTGTAAGATAAGTTCTAATAAATATCATAAAAACTTCATAGTAAATTTAATATAATGGTTTTGATATGTAATCATATAATTATAAGTGCATAGGGAGTGAAGAAGTAAAATAATGGAAAGGAACATGAGAGAAGACGCTACCTCTAAATCAAGTAACTTATTCTTATTTGAGCCAAAAGGATTTCTTGAATCACCTTATGCTGAAGGTAAGGATTATAGTAGTAAAAACGGGATGTTGGAGATTATATTGGCAGAATAATGTTGATACAATGGGTTTATAGGTGTGAGTAAGTGGGTAGTGGCGGTGGCCTTTTATAAGAGAGAGTAGGGGAACTTTAAGAACGCCTTGAAATATTGTTTTATTATAAATTTATTTTTACATTATATTGGTCCAAAATCATTTATTTAAAAGCTAATATGATTTTGGGTTCTATTCCCAAAATACAATTAAAATTATACATCTTTTGAATTTTTTATAACCATTATATTTTTGGGTTTACATTTATTTTTTCCCTTTTTAATCTTACCATGATATTTTATTATTTACACTTTGTGGGTTAATTTATTTACCATAAAAATTTAATCGACCCAAAAAAGTTCCATTTATGACATATTTGGACTTATAGACCATTTCGAGGAATAATATAATTTCGTTAATTTTAAAACATTTAATAAACTATTTTATATTTTATGTTGTGAATTATGTAAGTTTTGATACTATTCATACTTCACTTATTAAAAAATTCATAAAAATTTGATTAGTTAAATATTACATTAAATCAATCCTAAAATGTCATATTAATCCAAAACATTCGTGGATGACATTAATTGTGTCACATAATATTTATTTTGATGATTATAATATCATTTATTTGATATTTCTCTTAACAAAATAATTACTATATAACTATTATGTAAATATTTATGGTAATTTTTTAATATCTAAAATTACAAAATAAATTCCCATTATATAGATAATTTTATAATATTTCTGGAGAATATTTATTTTTTATTCTTAATCAATTTATCAATACATTATAATTATTATACTTATTATAGATAAGATAGTGTCATGTTGACACTTAATTTTGTTCTAATAATAATTACCCACTTTCATGGAAATAAGACAATTAAATGAATAAATTCTATCACATAGGTGATATGGGTTTACCTTTATTCATCCAATAGTATTTTTAATGTGTTAGGGAAATTTTATTACCCTTATAATATTATTTGATACCCTTATTTAACTGGTTTACCTTTAACTATCTTAAATAAAAATTACCAAAGTTAGTATTCATAATATCATCAAATAAAAGGTAACAGTTAATGAAATTTGAGAATTCTGATTTCAAATATAGAATCCATTTTTCTAGTTTAGAACCATAAAATTGAAAAAATTTTATTTAAAATTAATTCTTGTATTCAAAACTAGAAAACAGGTTTTTAAGAAGTAAAAACTATCAAAAGATTGACATGTGTTTATGTCCAATTTAAAAGTGTAGTTAAATCCAATGAACATCATTGGATTAAATTATAAAAACATAATAAAATTAAACCTTAAAACTAATTAAAAGTAAAGTATAACTATATAAATAAATTCGATAAAAAGGCAGTTTTGAATTAAAATTCAGTATTTTTCACTATTCATTAAAATACAGATTTTATCAGAAAATAAAAAAATTTCAACCGAAGCAATATTTGATGTCCTTATTCTAAGTAAGAAGTTTATTTTATCAAATAGAAAATATAAAAGTGGAAAAAATATTTTTTAAAATGCTTCTCAGCCAAAAGGTTGTCAAAAGACCTTTTAAAAATATTAGAGTATTTTATGTATAAAATTGGATTCTTTCTCGGTTTAAGACACTAAAATTTATTGTATAAATGTAAAAACATGTAAATTCTTTTGTAATAATATTTGTTTTGTTATTTTAATTACCTATAATACAATGTTTAGGCTTTTCCAATCATTTAAAATAATAATAATATTATTATATTATTTTTTTGTATAACTCAATGTTGTATGAAAGGTAAGATTTCAGAGAAACCCATTTGTTGTGTGTTGCATATGCCATTAGAAAAAGTTTCCTATTTAACATAAAATTAATACCTTATTCACAAATATTAATATATAGGAAAATTCATTATTCTATAAATACATGGTTCATTACAATCCTAGAGCTCAAAGAGTAATTTTTTTTTGGAATAACGCTTCCACACTATGACATATAAGGTTTATAAAGGAAATATGAAAGAGTTTTGAAAAAGTTAACAACTATAAATTTTGTATTATATGTGATAATGTATTATAAATTCTGATATTTCATGGTATTCATTATATATTGCATTATAGAAAATTGGAAATTTATCAGAGTTGTTGTGATATTCAATATATTGTGTATGATATATAATATATTCTATTTTTTATATAATGTTTATTCATTTAAGGAAACATGTGATTAATATAGATAAAATATATATGATTATTTTCTTATATTCAATTTTAAAATATCATTATGTTTTGCAAAATGACCTTGATACAATATGGGATATGATGAAGAAGGTTGCATCATGAGCTATGGATCATGCTAGAATGAATAATAAAGGATGAGAAATAAAATAAAGATTGATATGGGTTTACAACATGACGAAATCCTTCACTCCACAATAGTTTAGAACATGTTACTATTGAAAAGTAGAAAATGATATTTTTATTCTACAAAAGTTGTGAACAATATAAATATTGAGTCTCCTGGAAGATTAAATTAAGATATATTTTAATGGAGTTGAGAGAGAATTAAAATAAAATACTGAAAAGATCGCTATCCTATAAATTTTGGGATTTATATATTTTAAACATATAAATAAAACCAATTTTATTATAATAATATAACATAGAAGTAGAATACATACATTTTATGATATTTAGTGATGAAACTAGAACTGGATTATATAGAATATCTTGTATATCGAAGAGAGTGATATGAAGCTGAGCTGGAGATATTATAGTTAGAAAATATCCAATGAATAAAGAAAAAATAATAAGGGATAAATAATAATGAATTCAAGGTGGTAATTCTATTCATAATAATTATTTTGAAATGAAAAATAGAAGAATAAAGATGGTGTATCTAGAGAAAATTATTTCACTATGATATCTTTATATTATAAGAAAAATAATTGGGTGTGACAAGAAAGTAAACATGACTCCTGTGCAACTAATAATTCAATATAATTTAATGTCTTCTAATATTATGTTCTAATGTACATAAAAATTATTATGTGCATTCTACTTTAACCTATTCTTTGAGGGCTTTTGAAAACTCTGATTGAAAAACTTATCGTATAACTTAATACAAAGACGTAGTAGTATAGAGTAATGTACCTTTTCATTTATCAGTTTAGAAGTACCATTTAATTATTTATGTATCCCATGTAATATAATTAAAAAACCTAGTCATGATACTATAAATTTATTTAGATATAGTCACTGTTGGGTGATAGCTTCATGAGAGTCAAGGATGCATTCCACCCTTCTTTTATAGTCACTTAGACAACATCATAAGGTTCAATGATGTACTCTTCCCTTCCATTATAGAAATGAAAATAGTAAAGAATTATATATAAAGTTATATGATATTAATTTGAGTAATATATTAAATATACATGGCTCTATTTTAACCTGAATACAACAGGTATTAGATTCCCATATTGAGGTCGAAATGTGTAAAAATGCCACATGGAACTCTCTCTTTATTATTTATTACATTACATGTGGTGTTGTGTTTTGGGAAAAAATAATCATATAAATATATCTTATCTAAAATAGAGGATTGAATATTAATATCGGAATTCAATAAGATAATAATTTGGTAAAATGGTTCACACTAAAAAACCCCCTCTAAAAGTGACAGTGTGGTTATATTATAATTTCATATACACCCATTTATTAGGGATAAAATCAACATTTGTTAATAAAAAATATGATTTCAAAATAATATTTTGTATGAAATAAATTTAAAATAAAATAAAAAAATAACCATAGACAAACCCAACATCTTTTACATTATATATAGTTAAAAAATCTAGGTCTAATGTGTCTGATAAAATAAATAACCAAAAAACAAGGATTATCTAATGAAAAAATTCCTTCTTCCATAGAAACTCTATGGATTGTAATTTACTTTTGACCATTTTTATGACCTTGGTAGTCTTCTAAATGATTCTATGGTCCTTCCCTAATTAATAACTATGTATTTAATTTAGCTATATTTTGTGAGAAATAATCCAAACTCACACACATCGAGGTATTTGGGTAGGGGGAGTAATGAAATTTTGTTACATAACACAAAAATTCCATATAGAAACCATGAATAACCATTCCATTAAAATAAAAATATCCATAAAATTTAAATATTCTAGAAAGAACCAATATTTATACACAAATGACCAACCAAAAAAACCATAAACCGATTTTTCAATTGAAATAAACTCACACACCCGTTATGAATTTCATAACATTAGGTAATCTATGACCATAATCATTAACCACTAACTACATACTATTTATTAGTGAACTATCATCTCTAATTATTTCATTTTTTAACTTATACTTCCCCACATAAACAAATGATTCCAAAACAATACTCTTCTTACTTGATGAACCCTAGACACATTAGTTCTATTCTATGTTATCATGTTTAACACATACCAAAAAACATATATCATAATGAAATTATAATATTGATAATCCATGAAAAACCCCCATCATGAAATCCATATATTTTCAAATCCCTATTTTCTAGAAATTAAACACACAAATAAACCTATAAAATATACAATTTCATTTATACAAAAATATATTCACACCAAATCTTATAATAAAAATTAAAAAATCATTTATAACCCTAAAAATATTTTAATTAAAATATATAATCCATTCTAAAAACATTTATCAAACATAAGAATTTATGGGATTACACTTTCATTAATAAATACACCAATGTTAAATCATAATTACTTAACTAAAATTCATCCTCCAATTTATTCTCTATAATTAACTATAACATTTTATTTTACAATAATAATTGGTCATGGGATTACAAGGAAATAAAAAAGAACAACATGAATAGAAGAGACCTAGGAGTGATACACCTTTTCCCGGCCACCAAAATACTTAATTATCAAATAAAAATGATATTTTAAAGGATAAATTCAAAAAAAATCATTTGATAACCAAAAAATGTTTATCCCCTTTGTAGAATATAATTATTGAGTGGGATTTCATGAGTTTTCGATAAATATAAAATGTTTTATTTTGATTTTTAAGTGACAACTTGATTAGGATGCATGATTAGCTAAATCATTTGTCGGGACCTATCGTTATCTCATATTTTGTAATATTGGTCACTTATTTTGAACAAACCATGTTATAAACTATTATTATTATGCTAAAAATGAATTTTTTATACAGTATTCCCTAGGTATGATTCATGGTTGGATAACCATTCCACTACACATAAAACCTCTTAAAACCACTATAAAATTCTAATTAATGTCAAAAAATCTCTAACCATATATATAAATTAATGAATAGAATTCATTCTTCAAATTATGGTTCCATAACAAATTTAACTAATGGAGTGTCACATGATGGTAGTCAAAAAAATACTTCCTTATATTTATGGTATAACCAATTTTCAGTTATTATATACTGAGAGATAATAATGTGAGTTGATATAATAAAATGATTATGGTTTGAATATCTTTCTGTATGGTGAAAAATAAACATTGATAGGTGCATTTTTTCTTTCAATTGAAGGCTCATTTATGGAATTAGTAAATAGAAAATTTGTATTTCTTTATCATTATATATAATTCATATAAAACAATACAAAATGTCACTTTCTCTTAATATAGATAAATAGAAAACATAAAGAAATGTTTTAAAAGTTTTATTATATTTTTTAGACATGTGTGAAAAATCAATTGAAATATATTTAAGCAATATTCTAATAAAAAAATAAGTTAAACTTATCAATGATATTAATAACCAATTTATCATGGATAAAATGGAAGAAAAATGGTGTGAAATTTAATTACTTCTATACATAAGATCAAGTATATGTTGTGATGGAAAGGGCATTTCAATGGGAATGTTTTTAAAATCAATTATCCAATTTTATTTTGAATCCACCTCTTTTCAAATAATTTTTTGAAGAATAAAATACCTCTCTCCAAACTATTTTCATACTCATAGGATAAGTTAATTTTTTTATTTATTGATAATTTATTTTTTAAAATTACTACTAAAAATATATTTTTTTCTATTATATGGTGGTGGGGGAGTACTTATGAATTGATATCTCAAAGGTAGAGAAATATAAAAGTATATCAAATTAGGGGGATAAGTTGATGATAACTTGGAATAATGATTTCAGGTGGAGGTTTCAAGGTTTTCAAGTTATTGGGATTTTCATTGAAACAAAACATGAAATATGAATTAAGTTATGATAATTTGTTTTTTTTTCAAAGTACTAATAAAAAATATTTATTCTATTTTCTCACAATGTGTGTAATTCACTTGAACCTAGAATAAATAATATTTTTTATGATGTATCAATCATGATTTTACGGGTTTATAGCAATTAAAAGTATTAATGTCTTAGTAGGGTTTCTGGTGAAGGTATTTTCAATAAATCAAATGAGAAAAATTTCTATCTACTATTCACATATTTTTTGACCATTTTTATTGATAAACATTAATAAATTTTAAATATTAAAAAACTCTTATTAATAATTATTTTTTAGAGGAGGCTTCTGAATTTTGGAAGAACATACATGAATTTTGTTATAATGTCCAAAAATGAAACTATTGTGTATTAAATCATGTCATATAATAAGACACTATAGATATATAAATTTATCAAAATAATATAAAGAAAAATAATGAACTCACTATACCCCAAACTCAAGTTACCATTCCATAGATGAATGTTTTTGACAATATACATTTTAATGGAAGGATTTGGCATAGTCTCTATCCAAAATGACCCATACAAAACAGTACCTCATGGATGAAATCATGGTAAATAAATTTGATTACATTATGATTGTGTAAAATGAGGAATTAAAATTGAATTCTATAGAGTAGAATTGAATTCATAGAAATATGTTTTACATTTTTATTGTGTGAAAATAAAATAATTTTGTTATGTTATGGTGGAGACGTTATTTACACGGAACCACAAAACACGGTACATGAATCTAGAGATCCATGTAATGAAATGTCACTGTAACATCCCAGGAAAATAAAGAACATGAAAATTTTCATATTTATTAATATTTTTCAATTAAATATTAATTTATTATAATGGTTTTTCTATGTTGGATAGCATACTCGATATGCAACAACTAGTTTCTTTGAAATCATAAGTTGCACATTAATAATATAATATTATTCTTTTAAATGGTAGTTAACTCTTAGCCGTTGTATTTGTAAGAATAGAAAAAACTAACTAAAATATGAATTACATGTCTGTTAAATGTATTTACTTTTATCCAATAAAAGATAGAGGCTTAAAATGTGAATAATTTAATTTTAAGCATAATTTAATTTAAAAGGTCGATTTACCGCCTTTTAATGGAGAACCCTCATTATATATAGTTTTGGTCACTTTAATACAATATATTTGAACAAATAAAATACTTCTAATGAATGGGGATATCAAATTTCACTTTGTGTTAATTTTTTGTATTTTTCCGATAGAGTTTATTTTTTAATGAATAGTGAAAAATATTGTATTTTAATTCAAAACTGTGTTTTAATAGAATTTATTTATATAGACAGATTATCTTTTTAATTTGTTTCAAAGTGTAATTAGAATATATTATTACCATTTAATCCAATTTTGGTCATTGGAATTAATTTCACTTTGAATTTTGACATAAACAAGTGTCAATCTTTTGATAGTTATTGTTTCTTAAAAACAAGCTATTTTTTTAACAACAAGAATTAATTTTAAATTAATTAATGTTTAGAATTTTGTAAATTAGACATTATTTTTGAATTTTGAATATCAATTATTGCTTATTTAATCCATCAGGATGCCAATTATTAAAAATATATTCTTATGATTTAAATAATTTTCTCAAATAAGTACTTTAATATGAGAAATTAAAAATAACTTTTATGAAAATTTGTTATTATAATATAATTATTTATATTTTGGAGAAATTTTTTAATCTATAACCATATTATAAAATAAACATATAATTTACATATAAAAAATATGTACATATATAGAATTTCTTAGGCATACTATGAGCTTATTGTTTTCATTTTACATTTTATTTTTTGAATATAAGAATTCATCACAATATTTTATATAGTCCTATTTGTTAGTGTTAAAATTTTTATTTTTTATAATCTTTTATTTACTATTGTATAACTATAATTTCTAACAACTCATTTAAATTAAATATTTTTAAGGATTATGTTTTAATTATTAAATCTCATAAAATCCTTATTACTTGTTTCTTAATTATCAATAATGTTTTATATTATTGAATCTAGATTTTTTATTTTTTATTTTTAATCATTAGAATTACATTTTTTAAACGCTCATAATTTTATGTATCCAAAATTTCTAATCAACTTTTGCTTCACAATATACCACAAGACTAGTCATTTTCAATTCATATGTTTTATTTTTATTAAACAACCATGATCTTTAATAATATATCAATGAGAAGTTGTTTTTTATGCTACCACACACACATTGCATTACTAAAAATCAAGAAACCACACACTATTTAATGACATGTAAATGTGTATAGTTATATTTAATTCGTACTCATGGTAGGTGTATCTACACTATAGTTTCACTTCAGAAAAAAAGTTAGTGCATCGACTACATGATATTTGGATCAACTATACATTATAACGATGAACAAAACATTACGATGACATGATATGTGAATCGACATCATGTTATTTACCTCACAAAATCTCAACTCTCAAAACCAACCCAACATTTCATTTACTTTTAATTTTTTTTACGAGAATACTTATTTTTTAATAATAAATGTTTACAAAATTAATATATTAAGTGTTTTAAACCACTTGTTTTATATATTCATTTTACTATTATAGAATAAGTGTGTAGTATTAACAGAATATTAAAAATAGTTTTTAATGATAAATAATTTTTTTTCATAATTTCACTCTCATACATAAAACATAAAATTTTTTATATTTATTCTTTATATACTATATAACATTTATTTGAATTAAACATTTCTGAATCATTTCTTTGAGAAAAAATTAATTCTAACTTCTTTTGTTTTATATAATTCATAGCCATTGATTTTTTAATATTTCAATATTAATATAGAATGTGTTATTCAAAATTATAATTTTATTTTTATGGAAACAAAGTATTAAATATTTATTAGATCACATTGAATAACTTTTATTGATATTTTTATGGATTGTTTAACAATGAATTTGAATTTATTTTAATTTGTATTTATTTTTTTTTTGATTCAAAAATTTTTGTTATGAAAATACTAGAATTATTTTCGTTCAATACAGTGCTTATTATGTTTGAATTTTAACGGTTTTAACTAGTTATCGATTGATTGTTTAGTTTTATAAATACTGTGTAATGGGGTTAAAAACTAATTCAAAATAATATCCATTAATTATAATAACTGATTCTAAATATCAATGATGAATTCTATTGATGTGAATTTTTAGCTTTCAAAATCTAGAAGGACTATATGATATTATAGTCATGTTCTCTTCTAGATGATCTTTCATGGTATCCAATCTTCTATAACTAACATTCTCTAATTTAGACTTTATGATCAACTACTCAATGAACAGTTCCTTTTCATCATCATTGTTCCATGAATTCATCTCCCTGATTTTTTTTGTAACTCCATTTTCCTCTATCTATCATAAATATACTCTAATGACGGTTTTTTAATTTCTAAACCAAAACATACAGACACACACAATATCTCCCTCTATCCCTCTATATTCAGTTTAAGACTCCAATGTTATAATGTTAGGATTGTTCTATTTGTTACTGTTATTGTAATGATTTATTTTTAAGGGTTGCGAATTCCTATAAAAATCGAGGTGTCTAGTTTTAACTTCTATATAAAATGTAATATTGAAGTGATTTATAATTAATTTTTTTTGACTATTAAAAAATTGAAATATATCATGGAGAATATATGGAAATAATATAGTATACTAACATTTGGACTAAAATACTATTTAAATTTCTATTTTAATAATTTTATTTGTTGATTCATTTTTTCTCTTGATAATTTATTGATTATAAAATATTCAGAGGCATGAATAGTGGATTATCATATTTTAATACTTATTGACTTGGTATTATTTTTAGTTTTTTTATGTGTGGGATTTAAATATAATACTAATGAATATCAATTAGATGAAATTAAGTTAATTACTCAAAATAGTAAATGAACAAGTTATTGTGGATATTTTTTTCATAGATATATTTTTTTATTTGATTAGTTATTCTGATTCATATTTTTGAGGTTGATTAATTTATATAAAAAAACCCATGGAATGTTTTATTTTCAAAAAAAATATAAGATTATTAGATTCCAAGAAAAAAAGACTATGTTTTTTAATCTATATATTAATGGGAATATATTTAGACCAGATCATGTTTTTTTCAATCACTTTGTATCTTAATATTGTTTAAATTTTAAAATCATTTAAATTGTGGTGTTAAAAATAACATGATTTCAATTTCAAATAAACAACTACAACAATCTCAATCCAAGATTATTAACTTGAAATTTCATTTCATTATTATTTTTATAAAAAAGGATCGACTATTCCTGAATTAGTTCTAATTTAGAATTAAATAATTGATATTTTTACTATATAATTGGGTTTTGAAAATTTTGAGAAAATAAAGTATCCATTTGTAATTTCAGATATATAGAATGATAATATTCTTTTATATTTTTTACCTAAATTAATCTAAATTTATTGGGGGGGGGGTGAAGTGTTTAGATATACATTTTGTAATGATCCAACACAGGACATGAAAAAAATCCACTTGATATAGCATGTCATGATAGTGAGGTCCAATAAGAATGTAAAATATAAGTATTTAATATAAAAATAAATGACATATAACAAGAGTAAAAAAATGATATTAATGATACAACTAAGATCCTTACAATCCAAGTCATAATGAATAATATAGAAACTAAAAACTATAAGAAAACAATAATTGTCCATGTTACCAACTATCACCTCTGAACCATATTGAATTGAAGGCACTAAAAAAAGAGGCACATAATGCTACATAATTCCCCTCAAATTACTAGAGTTCTATAAATCAGTATCTATACAAACCCAAAGGAAAATGTATGATGTGAAGACAAAGACTAGTCAGAAAAACCCACAGAGTCCATAAAAGGTCTCATAAGTGTTTTTTTAGTATTATCTTGTAAAAATAGTTTTCGATAATAAATGTAATAAATATAATCCAATTGGTTAATAATTTACATAGGTTTTCAAAAAATCCATTCATATTCATAATTTCAAGATAATTTAATGTATAAGTTATAAGACAAAAAAACATATCCACACACCTTAAGGATTGAATCTTAGTCTATATCGTTGAAATAATTCATAAAGAAAAACAATTTGATAAAACATTAGGTGAAAAACATGTTAGAAAATGTCCAAGACATAACTAATCATGTGATAAAATAACCGTAAATAAAAAAGGACCCAATATTTGTAACTAGGAAATGTTAATACATACCATAAATTAATGAGTTTAAACTAGGAATATGTTGGTACCAACCCCAATAGATACCCTCCACAATCCATCAATATCCCTAAAGTAACCCCAAATGGTTTCACACACAGAATGGTTACATATGTCCCATTCATGATCCACCTCGGATTCCCAATAATAAAATATTGGAAAATTACCATTTTGAAACCATTATCACAATATATAAAACATTTTCAAATCAAAACCAATCCACATTGGTATTTGAAAACAGTTTTCCAAATCAAAACCACCATTCAGAAATTTCATTAGAAACATGGGGAGGATAAACCATTTTTAAATAAAAATCCCCTTAAAAACATGATTTATTTTTTAAAAAAAATCCATTTCAGTCACAAATAAATTCAATTAAATGAATAAACTGAATGAATTTATAATAAAAATATGTAATATATAGAAATTACTATTTTAATAGAAACACAGTCCTCAAGATGGAGGTAGAAAAAATCCACTTTAATAATGATAACATGGGAAGAGAAGATCTTGTCCTCTTGATTAAAGATCCATACTAAAAATTGAAAATCCTTTATAAAACTCATTTAACCAGAATCATGGACCAATTTGGTTCCAATAATATTATAAAAGAGTAAATATAGAATATATCCAGAAATAAATGTGGAAACCTATTCAAAAACACAATATACCTCAATGTGATCCATTAGAAACAATGGAAAAAACCTATAATACAAGTAGATAAAGGTATAACGTGATGGGGAGGGATTATTATAATTCCAAATGAGATTATTTGTTGATTACACTTAAAATATAAATATTTATATATATTTAAATTCCACTTTTTTAAGAGTCTTAAAGGGTCACATAGTTTCCTTGTGGAGGCCACATGGTTAAAATAACTATAAAAATTAATCTTTAATTCTTATTGTCCATTCAAGATGGGGTAATTTATTTTCACGGTTAGTTTAACTATGCACAGATAGTAAAACCCCCTTTGTCCAGGGGGTTCATGGTATGCACTGGGGGTTTCATAGTTTTGTTAGAACATTCTCAAACCATGTAATACCCCTAAACAACCACCATACACCCTTGATTATTCAATTTCCATGTAGCACATTTTGAAAAACAAGGATAAAACCAGGATACATGAAACTTGAACCTCAATGTGGCATAATAATGGTTACAAAATAGTTAATATAACTATGTTACTTAACTATGATCCTTTATAGTCCCTCTAGAAATCCCTTGTTTTCAACCATTGATTTTTGGAATATCTATAGACCCCCAAAAGATAAAGATCTCGGATCAATGATGGAGTACATGTGACCTGAAGGGTGTCACAATTCACCACACTATATGTTTTTTCAGAACCATATTTTTTTCAGGGTCCAAGATTCAAAAAGAATGAATGAAAAGTCTTCCTCATCAATGATTCACATTCCCGTGTTCGGTGGTTATCCCATCCACTCTTCTATTGTATTCAGGTGAATAGAATCATTTTACCACATATTACCATGTCTTGGATATCCATATTCTAAACTAGTATCTTATCAATGGAGCTTTCTATATCACGATAAACAACCTCCCATTCAATGACATGAGAATGATTCTGGTGATACCTTCTCCTCTAGGAAAAATGATACACATCCTGATTCAATGTTAAGAAATACGCTATGTCAAACCAATATGTCAGCTTTTATTGTCCCTCCATGATCTAAAAAAATATAATAAACCTCAGTGCCAACATATACTTATTATCAAAAAGGAAATTTCCAAAGTGGAGAATCTCATTGAAAAACCATATCACCAAATTTAAACTCTAGCTGCTTATAAAGATCTTCAACCTATGATTTCTGACAACTCAATGATTTGACCAACCAATTCCATATTAACTACATCTTTTTCTTTGTTTCTTAAATGTGACTCAGCCTATACAATGAATTCTATACCATATATAACATTCACTAGTGACATCTAAATGGATTCAAAAAAATTTATTCAAAGTTATACATACTTTTTGAATCATGAAAACTATTGTAATAGGGAATTTTACTACAGGAAAATGGATTTACCATGTTCCACAAAAATAAAACATGCAAGCCTGAATCATATCCTCAAGAAACAATATCACATTATCTGTCTATATATACATTTCAAGATGATAATCCATGCTCAATTTAAATAGGAAACCCATCGAATCATGAAAAACATTCCATAACCTAGTTGTGAACATTTGGTCCCTATTACCAACATTCTTAGAGGGAACCTCGAGATTTCTTAAAATCACATTAACATAAAAGTCTCATATCAGTTCTCCTTTCACCATCAATGTGATAGGTATGAAATAAAAAAATATTATTATTCAATCAATGTTCACAAAAATTGAATCCGTCTTTCTAGTATTATATGGATAAATGAATGTTAATTCCAAAAAAATATCATCCCACTTCCGCATTATAATGTTTAAAGGAAGCGATAGGTCAGTACGTCTTTGGTGTTCCACCCTTATTTTCAAACAAGTGAGACACTATATTATAGAATATTTAATAGACCAATTCATCCCTAAACACAAATAATCAGTCCTCAAATCATGAAAAAATTTTGTATCCCATTTGTGTTTGAACCAGCATGGATTGTGTCCACTTTCAATAAACTATTGTCTTAGATATAAAACCCACCAACCTGTTAAGGAAGTATAAAGCTCTACTATATGGTTGAGACCACTCAATAAAGGTTACCCCATTATGTAATAATTCGCCAATGTTTTAGAACTAGGTTTCTATCAACATATTGAGTTGAAATCCATTATCAAAAAATGGGTTAAATATATTTAAAGCTAATATTACCATTCCACAAACATCTTCCACTTCCAATCATATCTCATCGTAAAAACACATCTGAGAACACACCTCAATTGATTTCATCACATATTCGATTTGTATCATTGTTCTCAATTCATTAAAAAACGCATTCCCATTCCAAATAGTTTATTGAATATCAAAATATATAATCAATATATAGTCCACCAAACCTATATGTAACAATATCATGTCTCTTTGAAAAATAATATATCTCGGGCACTTATGATCATAATATACAATAAACTACTTCACAATGTTATAGTGACACAATTTTTGGAGTTCTGGGGTTACTAATATCAACTAATGATCATGGGTAGAGTAGTTATTCTCATAATGGTGTAACTGGACTGTGTTTTAGGCCACCGCATATTTTACTTGCATAGTTAAAATCCCAAGCCCATACCAGAAGCATCGTAGAAAACATCATAACATTTTTCTAGAAACTGGTGATCCAAAACTGGATGTAAAGAAAACATCACCTTTATCTACCCAAAATATTTATAGATTTTTTTTATTCCAATAAAAATTTACAATATTTTATGTTAAATATGGTATTCGTGATTTGTGCATAGATAAATCCCAAACAAAGTGTCTATAAAAACTAGTTAAAATTAAGAAGCTACATATCTAAAAAACTATGGGATACTACTAGTAAATGGAAGCACATATTTTTTTAGGATCCATTGAGATTAACCTATCTGATATAACATGCCCTAGAAATTTCACTTCATGGATACAAAAACCACATATTAAAATATTACAATACAGATATATGTTCTTTCACGTTTTGAAGAATGATATCCAAATGGTTCATATTCATCCCATATATCGTCAATTATATCAAAACATTTTCTTGGAACAGAAAAACAATAATGTATAAAAATTGATGAAATGTCCATTTCTTCATATATATAAATACTATATGAGCATTATTGTGAACTAATGGTGTAACATGATACATAAAAATTTAATATGGGATCTGGAACATTTCTTTTGTTTTATCATGTTCTAGGACAATCAATAGATGGTACCCTAAATTAATATCAATATTTGAAAACCTATATGCCCCTCTATGATTATCAATATGATCGTCAATCCTAGGAAAATGATTTTTTATCTTAAATATCTCCTAATTTAACTATAAATAATATACGTAGATTCTATTTCTTCCATATGAATTCATAGAATAGTAAACAAACAATGTCCACGATAAAATACTACAATGAATAAATACCATATCCTCTAATCCCCAAGATAGAAGCTATGTTCCACCAGTACATATTGATCCAATATATAAATGGATTACAAATGGGAATAATTTTTGGATATAAGTAGATAGTAATATGAACCAATCTTCATGGTGTTAAAAAATCATTTATAAATACATTAGGGTATGGACACACTAAAAAAATGATATACACAAACCAAAAAAGGTTTAGCAGATCCAGGAAATATCTCAAAAAACTGGAATGATATTACTCACATATAAATAACAACATGACCCCCATCCTTTTTATAGAGTCACACTCTCCCATAAAATCATGATTTAGTCCATCATAAGTTACGAAATGAACATTAAGAGGTTAATATTCTATCTAATACTTAATGAGTTTCATTAAATCCATTCCATGATTAATATAAAAGATATAAATATCAAGAAATAAAATGTCCCAAATCACTATGATGTTGAATAACATTACCCGAAATGCAGGAAACAAAAAAATGTGATCATACCTCATTATGAAAAGGATTTTAAATATCCAACACGAATGACCTAATTTATGAACATAATCCCATCACTTTATCTAAATTCAAAGATATAAATATATGTGTATCACATTTATCAAAAAAAATCTAGCACCATAGAAGATAAAATAAATATAGTACCGAAAAATGAATTTTTTTCATACTTAAAAATCCTATAAAACACACTCTCCCAAATAAATGAATTTGGTCTTAGACCCATGAACACCCTTTATCATTATTATTAGATACAATATTCTAGGAAGCATAATTACGAACCTCTAGATCCTTGGTATGAGTGGACCCTACCTTACTTCTTTTTGAAATCCTTTCACACAAATTATTTTTGTGATTAGAATATCCATAATGATGACATGTCCCTAGATGCTATATATAATAAGGCATGGTATGACTATCACTTCCAAAATAATATCGTAGACACAAATTATGTCTACATGAATCCGCTAAAACTAGATTTCTAGTAAACTAACTACCCATGCTCTTCATTTTTTGTTAGAATACACACACTAACTAACAACTTCACTAACCGAAGCTCAACCAAAATTTGTCTACCCAACTATGTATACCTCATTAAAATATTCATTGTCAACAACCTTCCTGAAGGATGTATTTCATATGATAATAAAAATTTACTGAATATCAGGCATCCGTCCAAAATCAATTATCTTATCATTTAGGTACCAATTTGTAACAATCTCTAGTGTCTGATGCACAATATCAACAAAATGGGTGGAATAATTAAAAATTATATTCTCCTAATACTCAATGGATAAAAAATATATGATTTTGCAAAACATTATTTCATAGTGTAAATATGATAATTGATTATTTTATTGAAATGATAATTGTTAGGGTCCTTATTAAACATATCTTTCATACTAGAATTACACGATATCTTTATTAGTCCTTCAAAGAAATAAATGGATGAATCCACCTTAGTTTGATTTGGATTCCCAAATAAGTTCAGGATACCCTCAATCTTATCAAGCCAATCGTCAAAATCTGGGGTTCTTTTTGTCTCCATGGAAGATGGTTGGAATCTATATAGTGAATTTAGAACTATGATCCACCACATGTCCTATAATATTGATGGACAATTAACCGTGGGTATATACTGATTTGATTATATCATAATCCAAATAAGGGTCAACATGAGGATTCTCTTGTGGATCAATTCACGTAGATTCTTCTCTTAGATTTAGAGGATATATTCTTATAGGAATTTTATATTAATCACAAGACAATGGAAAATCATCTTTACATCATATACATGAATATTAGGAAGAACATCAATAATTCATATCTACTTCATAAATCATAAATAATTTAATGAAATATTTTAGTACAATAAATAAAAAACAATAAAAATTTATATTTCTATTTCTATAGACATATCATATAGTTCATTAAAATTACCTCAAACACCACGTGTCAAAGTTAAAAAAAAATTCTGACCACCCATTGTAAGAAGACATTAGACATGTGTGTGAGTCGGATGGGAACATTCATACATTGAATACTTATATTCTGAGAGTCATAACTCCCACTGTCCTAGACACAGAACAAAAAATCGGTACTGTTAATACACTTCATCATGAAAATATCTCCTATACCATTTTATAGCAATCCATAGAAATTAAACTATACAAACCACCCAAGATATCTGATCATGGTGCTGAGGTGAAAAAAGAATGTTAAAAAAGTGTTAATTATAAGAATAAAATACATATATCCAGTGTATAATGTGATGAAAAAAATACATCAAAAATCCAATCCAAAATATATAAACTAGAATACAAAAACCATATGAAATAAAGTCTCAATTTCACTAAATAGAACCTCTAAACTATCCCAAACTGAATGCACTAAATAAAAGAGAAGATGTAATCCTAAATAATGTTTTCCACTTTACCTAATTCCTACAAAAAAACTACATTTTCACAAAATAAAATATATGGAGTTCTCAAAAAATTTAAAAAGATACGACAATATACCCTATAAAACATCTAATAAGAATAATGGGTTAGTTATGGATTTTAAAAAAATAGTTTTAAAAATAATCTTCTGATGTTGAATCCCATTTTAAAATCATTTACATTGGTTTTCTATAAAATACATTCATATTAACAAATATATTAATATTACATGAATAATTGATATGATATTAAGAGTATTCATATTCCGTAAAAAAAATATAGTAGACAAATATCCATTAAATAACCAATAACATAAAACCTTGTGACACTACTTCATATAAATCATTTTTCTGAAAAATCCATGATGTAATCCATAATGTGAAAATGAATCCATAAATTGAAAATCACTACATATCTAGACCTATCCTATAAAAGTAAAAACTATTCATAAAAGGGTATAAACTGGGTGTATTCTAGAACCATCCAATATTTAGTCCTGCAAATTTCCCTCGATATCCCAAATGTAACTCTTATTACTGTAACACACACTAGAACCATCTATGTCTTTTTCTCTATGCATACAAGGTTAATAATGTTGTATGTTTATTAAAAATCCATTTCAATACCATGATAAAAAACTATTAAATATTTTCAAAGACACATTTGTGTTTGAAAAACATTTTAAAAATTAAAAACCACATTCAAACATTTAATAATAGCCATGGTATTGAAAATATATTTTTAAAGAAAAAACTCATTTAAAAGATTATTTTCATACAAAATATTATATTTAATCACAAATAAATTAAAATCAATGAATATACAAATATCACATAAAAGAAAAAACTAATTATTTGAATTAACCCATTGTATTGAAACACCTCCCAAACAATTTAGGTAGAAACAATCGTATTCGATAATGATGAACTAGGTAGAGTAGATCGGGTCATCATAACCATATATCTATAAGAAACAACATCAAACCTCTAAAAATATAATTATATCTAGAACTATATACCAATATTCATAAAAAATGATTAAAGGATAATAGATATATCCTATATCTTTAAATAATATTGGATATTGATTAAAACATGCATATTTATGTCAATGAGATCCTCTAAAATAAATGGAACGTCGCCCAAAATCCTAGGGGACAGACATCCAAACAACTAACGAAGGATTAAGATGATCTAAACTGATATTATGCATGGATAATAATTAAAATATTTGAAATAAAATAAGGCAAATCATCACAATTTACGTGTACTAATGAGGGGGTCATATGGTTTCCTAGAGGATGTCACATGGTTAATCTAACGTTGCACCTTAAACATGAACTCGGACAATAAATTCTCAGTGAGGGAATTGTTTTTTCACATTGTTTGTTTAAACATTTGTCAATCATAAAACCCCCTCTTCCCATTGATATTAAAGTTCTCTTTTAGAGTTCTATATTTTTGGAAAAAATTTCTAACATAGTGTGACCCCCTACAAAACCAACATGCTGCAAACACTATTCATTGGGAATGTAACATAGTATGAATAACCATCAAAAAATGTTTCATATTCCATTTTATCCTTATGTATCCATTCCAAATTATTATCACATGGTTTGACGAACTATTCTCTTTAACGATGGGCATTTCCATTCCAACTATAAATATATTATTTTAATCCCTTGATCCCCAAATCTTTTTAGTACAAAAAATAAAAATATTAATGCTCAAAAAATTTATACCTGTGATCCATATGGAGTTTTATTTTCTTTATAAATAAATTATATTTTATTGATTTTTATTTATATATATTTCCTTTTAGAAATATTTTAAAAAAGTGTTCAATTATTTAAAATTTTTTATTGATTTTTAAATTCTCAAAATTAAATAGTGTGTTATAGTTCTGTATTTTATGTTTCAACAATTATTACTCATATTAATATTTAATATAATGAATAATGTTATTTTCAAATAAAATTATTTTATCCAATTATTTAATTCGATAATTAACTTTTTTTTACATAAATATTCTTCAATAGATACTATATTGTATATTTAATCACATAATATCCTTAATTTTGATAGATTTGTTTTTATTAAAGATATTATTTGTTTTAATATTTTTTAATTTCTAATATTTTTTTAATGTTTTTTTAAACTACTTTTTGTTATGTTACCAAAAATTTCAATCAACCTTTCCTTCCTAAGATATCATAATGAAATTATTATAATTGTCGCAAAAAATATTTCGCTTTACCTACTTTTTTGATTCTATGAATCATTAATCTTCAGATATATTTTTAAAATATAAATCACAAATAATGTATCATAATAAATAAAACAAATACACACAAACATTTATGATATGTATAGATACCATAGTGCTATTACATCACATTACACAGTATGTGTATCTACCATGTGTATTTTGTTAAACCACAAGACCAATGAATTGACCGCAAGATATTTGTAACGATCATACCATATAATTATTGGCGGTATGTAATGGTGTCCCAAGAATTTAAAAAATTGAATGGAATATATCTGATTTTCACTCTACATTCATGTTCAATTAATCCCAATTTAGTTTTCAGGAGTCAGTATTTTTGCATGAAAATAAATTTTTTTATTTTGTTGTATATATATTTACTACATTTTCTATGTTACGTGTTTTAATTAAATTCATGGTTTTATAAATTAATATTAATATTATAGAATTAATATAAATCATTTTATAAAATATTAAACATTATTTAAAGAGGAATAATGTTTCTCCCCATTTTGTGCATATTCATTGAATATATATTTTTTATATTTTAACATTATATATTAAGTGTTATTTCCTGATTATATTCATTTCAAAATTAATGTCTCCTCGAAACAAACATAAAAAACATGTTCAATCATATTTATTATAGTGACATTAATATTGGAATATTTTGAATCTTCATTGATGGTTTTTTCACAATGAAATTTCATATTTTATAGATATTAACTATACCATATTTGTGGAATAAATTTTAACAAATCTCATGAAAATTATTTTTATTTGATTAATAATTAATAAAAACTAATGTGAATTTGTATTTATGTTTTTGAATTAATTTTTATTATAATTAAATAATAGTTTTTTTTCTATATATTTTATAATTTTAATGTTTGAATTTTATTTGTGTTCCCCAGATCAATGTTGTCTTATTCTATTTTTAGATTATATTTAAAGAGAATTAAGACACTTTCAAAAGGATTTTCACTGATTATGATATATATTATAATATTTTTATAATCAATTACATTAATTAGAACATTTACAATTAAAACTATCAATGTATGGTTCAATTGTATAATCTTATTCTCATATAGATTACCTATTAAAGAACACATTATCAGATTACTAATGAAACATTACTGAAGAGATATTCAAATAAACAGCTTAAAGTCTAGATCATGTTCTTCATCAGTATTCTATGACATTGTATTCACTTTTTAATTTGATTTTGGCCTAATGTGTTCTATATATATCACATGTACTCTAACATTAGTTTTTAATTATCTAACTGAAAATAATTCTCTATCAAATCAAGTTACAAATAATAGGTTTTGTAGGCTGGAACATCCAGGTTTTGAAACCCATTATCTAATTTATTTTTTAATGGGATGTGCCTCCCATCACAAATGTCATGTGATTGGTGGTACCTATTATAGAAGAGGTAGGATTGTAACGAGTCAATATTTCCAAATAATTATTCTTCTAATGATATTGTATCACATAAGTTGTATAGAAGATAATGAGTAATGTAGGCCTACATTATAATAAAAAAATTAAAAGTTAATGTGTTAATTCATTATTTATTCACTATATTTTTTCTCCTAATAATTTATTTTGATAATTTCTTTAGATAATTACATTAACTCATCAACAATTTAATTTTGAATATTCAAAAACAATAAACCATCTAATATATCTATCTTAGACATAATAATTAAAAAAATTAATAATAAAGTATTTAAATATTAATGTTTAATATTATGGGATATTTACTAATATAATATTCAATAAATATTTTATAATTAATTAAAAATATTTTATAATTCATTAAATTTTGAACATTTTATATGTAAAATAAATCTCCCAAAATACATTTCAATATAATATATAGACATTTTATGAACCATTTTATTTAATTTTAAATTGAATCATAGAAAAATTACATTTTATATGACATCATATTTTACGATGTACCAATATCGAAATATATGTGTGGGATAATTATTTGTCATATTTTCTAATAGATATTCTTTGACTATGATATACCTTTCCATGATTATAAATTCATACCTTATGATATCACCTATATTATAATGGTGAATAATGATATGTTTTTAGTAACATATGATTGTGTTATCACATGTTAGGACCGCCACAATTCTTATGATACATAAATAATAAAATCGAAGGGTTTTAAATGTATCTTAGCCATAAAAAATTCCATATCATATGAAGTGACAATATTATGATATATGAATACAATGTTATATGTACAACCCCATTTTAATGTCATTTAATTTTTAATGACATTAAAAATGAGAAGTAATATTATTAAAAAAAATAATTTTTAAATATTATTTTGAGAATCAAAAAACATGAAATTACTTTGATAACAATGATGGGCCTCTCATGATAGACTAACACTCAATAAAAAAGTGTAATTAATATTAAATATTTAATCCCATGATATATTATGGTTTAATCTAAAACCATAAATAAATTAATTAAATAAAACATTTTTTGTATCTTACACCATCGTTTCTTTGTCCAATTTTCCACATCATATGGTTAATAGTGATTACTATGACGTAGATGATGATCATGTTCTTCAATGATGAATTAACATGTTAAAGGCATATCACCAATTTTTTGGCCAAGATCCTAATATTTCACATGACATATTAGTGTCTATCATATGATAATGAGGAAGAAGAAGAAAGATTTAGGTTAAAGGGATAATTAGAAATGATCTTCATACATAATCATGAACATCCATTTAATTTTAATATATACAACATAATACTATATCATTATTGGCTCAAATTACAAGGATTTCCCATGAAATTAGATTAATATTCAGAACACTACAAAAGTACATACATGAGTATTGTAATAATTTAGTATCTTTGGAGACATGGAACACAATCGTATAACTTGGTGATAGATAATAAATTCTTACTTAATGATTTTCATATTTAGTACTCCTATATAAAACCTTTCTTGATAACCTAGGGAAGGGAAACATAAGGACGGGTGATATCAAATGATAACTATGTTTAAATGAATTAGATATGTTAGCATGACATTAGTATTTGGGTACGTGAACAAGAAAATAACTTTTTAATATCATGACCTACATATCAAATACCATATTGATGAGGCAGGTTATAAAAATTTTATGTACATATGGAATGAATCAAAAGGATGGTAAACCATCATAAATCAATTATTAACTATAATATAATGTCATATTAGTGTGGAGTGATAATAAATTTAGAAAAACATTTCATGTGTATCTTATAACAACTTTTGTGTATGAGTTGTATTTTATGTCAACAGTTGGTATCAATACTAAAATCGAAGAAGGAACTCCATTATTAATGGTGGTTGGTTGATGTGATGATACCTGGAGATTGTTTGTGAATTCATAGCACCAGATTCCACACATTGGAAATTCCTCATGTTTTTTAATTAGATGATTGTCACTCTGACTGTATGTTCAAAGAACATGTATCAAAGGGATACATTGTCTAAAATAATGAAGTGGATGGTGGTTAAATAGTAAAAGAGATAGAGTATGAGGATTGATGTTTTAATTTCTCTATGTATCGGTTTGATGTTATATGTTCAAATTTTGGACATGCACTTATATTGAAGACTTGATTTTAAATCAAGTACATTATGTGGATTTATGTAAAAAATATATAGCCATGTAGACAACCAGATAGTCTAAATACTAGGAACATATGTGACAATCGGACAAACATTCCTAAGAGAAAACACATGTTCAGCTCATAGGCGGCGTTCAGGTTGTATGTTATCCCACAAGAAGCACATGGGGTGATCCCTTACGTAGCTGGGGGAAATGGTCTATATCAAGGGTTGTTCTAGAGTATGAAAGTAGAACCTGGTATGAGGTGATACTATGGACTGATATAGATTAGTATAATTTGAGGATAGAGTGACTTTATACATAAACTGCATCTCATCTACATCTCTTTTTTGATATGGCACAACATTTTCAGTGAGGAAATACATCTTTGTTGTTCCACTGATTTTTTGTGATATCGAGTCTTCTCATCTCATATGGCATGAAATCATCTAATCTAACCTCCTCATTGATCTGGCACCTCCCATATTTTTTCCATGATTGTCGTATTCCCACACCGGATTTGATGTAGTGTTTTATTTTTCATCCACCATTTCATAAGTGTTCTATTGTAACTCACTAGAGATGATGATGAACCATGACAAGACAACCACGGATAATAATTTTTATATCATGAAGAATATTGGATTGAATCAAGAAAATTCATGCAATCTATATAAAGAATTCATGAGGATATATTAATGAAGGAGGCCTAGCCTAAGGAAAATAAATTTTGCAGTGACACGTGGATCCTAGATTGATTTAATATGAAGATTTCATGAAATTTTGAATGCATTAACATGATCATAAGGTCACCAATTTGAAAAGGAAACACCCCATGATATGCGCGATATCATTACATGTGTTTGAAAATATGTAAAACTAATGATCTTGGTGATTAAATGATATGATCTCAGCTAATTTAGATAATGTATTTGATGGGAATTTTTTATGTGATATGAATGTGAAAAGATATGATCATCTCCTATAAAATGAGATTCCCAAAGGTTGAGGGGGTTCTATCATGTTTTTCATTCCTATGTTCTCCAATTCCAAAAACATATCACTCGTGGGATTTTTGTTATATATGAAAGAGAAATCTGAGTCCCACAAGAATCAAACAAGTGAAATTCAATCTTGAATAATCATGCAAAGAAGAATATCCATGAACCATCTCATTTCATGAAGAAGTTATGAACCCTCTGTGTGAAAGTGAACCAGAAATACAACATAATGATTAACCAAACCCTCACTATTATTAATGATGGATATATTATAGGTACAAAACCAGTTCGTGCTCACCCTTGTAATGATTTTTGAAGATAAGCAACCCGTGAACCATCCTGGTTTCTTGATGAAGAATCGGACGTCCAGTGCATAGATGAACCATGGGTACCTCTTCTCACACAATGGTAAACACCCTTAGGATTCAGTGATAAATAAATAATATTTGTATGTGTCAAATCATGAAGAGGAAATAATTTTACTGAATATGTGCAGTGCCTAAATTAATGCACACATGTGTATTATGTGAAGAAACATGAGAGTGTGTGTGGGTGATAAGAGGTTTCACCCATTAGGGTTTGGTTTCATGCATAGATGAAATATAAAATATCATAAGGGATTTAGTATTTTTGTCCTCATTTGAAGAGCGAAGTATAATCATCAAATCCATACACACATTTGGGTTTGCATGAAAATGGAATGTGATGTGATTCAAGAGAATAGAAATTAAATTAAACAATTGGACAATGTATTCAGCCTGATAAAGAATACACCAAATGGCATGTTGTCTTGCATTCACATGCACACATAGTATCATTATAATAATTGAATCTATAAAATGGGTGGATGTTTTTGAAGAAGAATAAGATGAGAATGAAAGGAATTATTTCATCCAAATTCTACAAGCATGATCTGAAAAATATGATAAAACAACAATGGAGAAGAATATGATTTAGCTGATGCCTAGTGAGATGATAATTATTTTTTTAACTATAACATAGGTTCTTGTGACTATATCCAAATGAAAAAAAAATTTAATGACTTCAGTTGTTTCAATAAAGAAGAATAAAGATGAAGTAGAATTATTCATTTGGTTTTTCATTAAAGTACAAGAGAAGAATAATTTTTTTAAATTACATGCTCCTCGGAATGTTTTATGTGAAATGTAAATGATCAAGAAGTGCTGTGAAAAAACAATAGGTTTCAACAGGTGGAATAATCTCTTGGTGTTTAAATCCCTTTTCAATAGGGAGAATATTGTCTTTATAGGTTGTATAAATAACCAGAGAAGAGATTAAAGTTGAGATGGATCATCATTAGCTCATCGAAGAGGATTGGCCCCCCTCCAAACTGTCAGGACTCATAAATTCTTAAGGATTGTGTTCTATGAAAAAACATTGTAATTGTTACCTCATTATAGTGGATAATCCATATACTGGTCATTCTCATACATATCAAGGATATAGCTTGTCATATAGAGTAGTGAACCTTGTAAAAATATTGTGTTCCTATTTTTAGTGCATTCCTATTATTGAATGTGACTGAGAAAATAGAATAGAAGAATCAGGATCCAAACTAGTCAATGGGTACAAGGATAAAATGTTGTAATTGTGTTACAAATTACCCAACAATGATTCACCCCCTTATTATTTGAAATATCCAAAATGAGTCATATTAATTGGAATCATAAGGCAAGTTTCACCTCAACTGGATTCTATATATCGATGATATTCTCCATTAATTACACGAGATTCATTACTAAGTTAAAAATGAAGTGGAATTTTTCTGAGGATTTAGTTATCACTAAGCAGAAGTCCATATGTATAAAGATGATGTTGAACATCAAAACGAAAGAGAAGAAAAAATTGAAAATGAAGTCCCTCTTATATAAATAGGAGGAAGTATCTTGTTCTCCATAACCTGTTGACAATGAAAATTGATGGGGCAAGAAATGTAATGAAAATGTGGATCATACTTCCACCAATAAGAGAGATTAACTTCCTACCTAAAATGATTAGGTGGTATGTGTTAAAAAAATTTAAATTGAATCTCATGATGAAAATTATAGAATAAGTGGTGTTGATCACTCTAAAAATTCTCAAGAATTATTAGTTGACAAATTACGAACTATTCTACACAGTATTACTGAAGTAATTGCATCTCATATTGGTGGAGTATTTAAATACTTCCAAGAATATATCACTTAGTAAGAAGGAGAAAAGGATATTTTGGATAATTTCTTTTAAGAAAATATTGTTGAATATTTAAATCTACCAGTCAAGTTAGAGCCTTTGAAGAATCAAAAAAGGAATTTGAACTAAGTTCCTCAAAATGAATTTTTTAAAAGTAAATGATGGATCAATAAGACTCTAGATAAAAATATCCACCCACATGAAGATGATCTAAAGAAGAGAACATGTGTAAAATAGTAATATCTAGATGAAATATCCATAATGAATAAGGAACGTGACTCTCTGATACAACAAAACAATCTGATTCATGAAGATTATGTTGAAAGACTAATGATGGTATCTGAAGATAATTAATTTATAATTGAAAATCATATAATCATCTTAGTTTGAAATTTCTATTATTGGAAGCTTAGTTGACCAAATTTTAGAAGACACATATTGATACCTCACATAAGAAGGTGACAGTTTAAACTATCACTCAATGTTTATTCACTACTAGAAAAACATGTATTTGCGACGGGTCATTTGCGACGGGATCCCGTCGCAAATGGCCTTTTCCGACGGGGGTCCGTCGCAAATCGCCCGTTGGAGAAAATGCCATTGCAACAACAATTATTTGCGACGGGCCCGTCGCTAAAGATATTATTTGCGACGGGGATCCTTCCCGTTGCAAATATTACTCCGTATATTTTTAAAAACATTTAAAATAGTAATTGCGACGGGCCCGTCGCAAATACGAATTGTGACGGGCCCCGTCGCAATTACGTTTTTAATAAAAAATTAAAAACTATTATTAAATTATTTTAATGGATACAATAATACTATTTGCGACGGGCATAGTATCCCGTCGCAAATACTATAAATAATTAAAAAAATAAATTATTAATAAATTATTTTAATTAATATAATAATAATCCAATTATAATTCAAAATAAAAAATAATAGAATATTAATAATTGATTTTAATTAATTTAATAATAGAATTATAATTCACAAATAAAAATAATAAATTATTAATAAATTATTTTAATTTATTAAATAATAATAGAATTATAATTCAAAATTAAAAAATAATAGAATATTAATAAATGATTTAATTAATATAATAATATTAGAATTATAATTCATAAATAAAATAAATATAAATAAGTTATTTTAATTAATATAAAAAAAATAGAATTATTTTACATTCAAATATTTAAATAATTCAAATATTACAAAAAAATATAATTAAATTATAATATTATAAAATTTAAATATATATATATTTTAATATTATAAAATATAAATAATATTATTATTCATATTAATATTGTTATTTCAAAATATAATTTTATTAATATTTTATAATGAAACAGAAACTACGAATAGAAAAAAATTCATATTTTGATTTAACAAACTTTATAACGTAAATACAAACTCTAATCTGAAGGAGGGGGGAGGGGGGATCTGCAGATGCAGGTGGAGGAAACTACATCCCTAAATCAAGAGTGAGTCGGCGCATGTAATCCATCTGCTCCTGGTGCTGATGCTGCCACCGACTCATCTGCTCCTCGTATAGCTGCTGCTGGCGTCGACGCTCCACCTCATGCTGCTGCTGCTGCTGATGCATCTGCTCCTGCTCCTATCAGAGACTCTCTATCAGTGCAGTCATAGATCACAACTGATCCTCATTCTGTGTAGCAGAAGGAGATGCACGAGCTCCTCTCGAGCTGGACGCCGACATCGCAACACTTCCATAATAATCTCCAGCAGTCAGTCGAGAGCTAATACCAACTACCCAGCCCTTCTCGAAGGCATACTGGGTGGCCTGCATCCATGCCGCCTCTTCAAACTGACAGCTAGTGGTCTGATCTGATGACTCGGCCTGACTCTTAGGCCGGGTCTGTGACGCTGCGGCCTCATATGACTCCTGTAGTTGCAATTTAAAATTAAAATTGTGAATATATTATATGTAGTTAATTTTTAAACTTGAAGACAAATAATTTTGACCACGATGTGATGATGATGATCTCCTATGAGCTCCCCAGTAGCAGGATCACTATACATCCTCTAATATACGTCGTACTCCGTAATATCGGGGAGCTCGACAGCCTATAAGAATAAAAAATAAACTGTTAATATTTATAGTTATATAAAATATATATAAATAATGTACATACCAGATGTTGTCTATGAGTACTGAAAGAACAACTCCCAGCTCGATGAGTCACCTCCTTTCTCTCCCGATTCTGCCTCCCCACTGATGATCTCCTCTGAAAGGCACCAGTAAACCAGTGCGCACATAAACTATCCCATACATGGGATGAAATGTACTCTGGTCGGCGTGCTCTACATTACTCGTCAAAATCTGACACTCCTACTTTCTTCGTGGAAGATTTTCTTAAATTGTGAAAAAACCGACGAAATCGATCACACATGGCCACCTCCCATGCCTTGTGGATGGCGTAGCGCATGGTATCCTCGATCGAATACCATAAACCCTACAAATAAATCAAAATATCAAGTTAGAAATGAAATTATTTTCAAAAGAAAAATTATTTATTTACATACGTACCGACCAATGGCCGAACATAGCCTGTTGCACATCAATGGGAATCTTCTCCCATGTGGTCCACGGTTGAGAGAAATAGTTATGCAGAATAGCGCTGCCCTTTCCGACTGCTATATGCGGAAAACTGTAAAAATAATAAAAATTTATTATGTGAATAGATTAATGAAATATTAGTCAAATCCACAGATTATCACCCAGGTTATCACACCTCTGTGTGCGTGGATCAAACCCAAGACATGGATGTCGCTCGGGGACGAGGTCAGGAATCATCAATCATGCCAGACCGCGCCCCCTCCGCATAATCCCTGGAGCACCTGTAGGCTGAGGGTCATCTGCCAGCAACTCATCCGCATTGAAAGGCATGTCATCATCCGCCAACTCATGAAATGTCTCTTCATCCATCTGAAACAGAAAATGTTAATTTTGTTAGCAAATAATTGATAATTAATATTATATATACATATATATATATATTATGATTGTATATAAATACCATGGAATTCTATCAGTGTTCATCTTCATCATCATCTTCATATATGTCAATGTCATCTTTTTATTCCTCCTCAACATCATCGATATCCATTCGAGTTCCAGTTGCTTCATCTCTTACCATTTCAAATTCATATGTGAAATCATTAACATCATCGTTATCAGCGACTCTTAAATGTGGGGTTTCGTCATCGATACTCCTGTTTTTTGTAAAAAAGATAGATTTCGATGACTCTCTTGAAAAAAATCAATTCCTTGCACATCAGTGAAAGCACATTCACTTTGACTAAACTGATTGTCTCGAATTTTGATTTTTATTACACTCCACCAATCAGTCAAGACTTTTGAAGTAGCACAGTACATTATGTAATAAACATGATGTGCCTGTTGAGCCAATAAGAATGGTTCATTTACTGCGAGAATACTTTTACATTTAATATCGATGATTCAATGAGTCAGATGAACACACACGCCTCTCTTTGTATCCAACCAACGAAATTTGAACATGGTTATGTAATGTTGTCCAAGATAACAGAGTTTAATGATTTAATCAAGTATGCCATAAAAGTCAACTTTATTTTCTCAGTGATGATATCCTCTCAAGATAACTCCACTGTTCATTGTTTTTTTCGATTCCTCATATGCATGTGTGTGAAATCGAAATCCATTCACCACATATGCATTATAAGTTTTAACAAGTTTGGAACGTGGGATACTCAATATACAAAACCATTTGTCAATGTTATCAGCATGTCGAGACACCTGAAAATTTGTGAAATAATTATCAATAGAGTAAACTATACATTTAATGAGTTGCTAAAAGATAAAGATTTTATGTTACCAGTTTTTGAAACCACTGAGAGAAATTTTTCAGTCGGCGTTTTCGAGAGCAGCTGTTGTAATTTGTGGAATTTGTTTCTTGATATGATTATCATACAACCTATAAAAACCAAAGTTATTTACTGTAACATAAATGATAGAATAAGTGATATAAACACTTACAGTACAATTGATGTCATCTCTTCACATTTGAGCAGAACATACATTTGAGCTTTGTGATGTTCATCATCCGAATGCTAGTGTTCATAAACTCCACCAAAACCAAGCTCTGGCAGGTTGAAAACAGATAATTGATTATCGATTTCATCAATATTCCTCTCGTTCCGTCCCATTTGGTTGTGTTTTGAAGGATATTCGGATTCAAAATAATGGGAGCAGATAAAAGATATTTCCTCTTGCAAATAAGCTTCTGCAATAGATCCTTCAACAAATGCTTTGTTACGTACTTTTATTTTCAATTTTTGCATGCATATTTCAAATGGGTACATCCATCAAAACTGTACTGGACCTCCACGTTTGGCTTCATATGGAAAATGTAACATCAAATGTTCCATTGAGTCGACGAAAGACGGCGGAAATATTTTTTCCAGTTTACATATAATTACAACAACATCTTCTTCATGTTTGCATAGAGAATTATAATCTGTTGTAGGCACACAAATTTGCCGAAAAAATGAGACATGTCTGTTATGGAATCCCAAATCCCAGAATTCAACAGACCTATTAATCCAATGGATAGAAGTCATTCCATTATAACATGACAATCATGAATTTTTAATCCAGTAATATGACCATTCTTTACACATCTACCCAAATTGGAAGCACATCCATCTGGAAGTCTCAAATCTGCAATCCACTGACAAAATAATAAACCGTTTTCTTTAGACAGTGTATAAGCTGCTTTTGGTTTCAGTAACCTTTCTGTTCTGATATTCTCAAACAGTTCTAGTTCTGGACACCTGCAAATTTGGGCAAGATCTAAACGTGCATTTAAATTGTCTTTGATCTTTCCTGGCATATCCAAAACTGTATGAAACAAATTATCAAAACAGTTCTTCTCAATGTGCATGACATCTAATATGTGTCGGACCAACAAATCAGACCAATATGGAAAATCCCAAAATATGCTATGTTTATTCCAATTATGTTCTTTCCCAAAACCAGAAATTTTCTGTTAGTTTATTGTGGGACCAAAAGTGATGGAAGGTAATGAAAATACAACTGATTTTAACTCCGATCCTGGTAGAATTTTTGGAGGTCCATCCCTTTCAACTGTTCCTTTTCTGAAATGAGACCTGTTTCTATGAAAAGGATGATCAGCTGGAAGAAATCTGTGATGACAGTCAAAGTAACAAGGTTTCTTTCCATGAATGAGCATAAATGGTTTGTTCTCTCCGATACATTAAGGACATGATTTCTAACCATGTGTACTCCAGCCAGATAACATCCCATAAGCCGGGAAGTCACTAATTTTCCACATCCATGCTACTCTGAGTATGAAATTTTGTTTCGTTGCAACATCATATGTACTGACACCAGTAATCCACAATAAACTTAATTCATCAATCAATGGTTTCAAATAAACATCAATATTTTTCTTCGGATGTCCTGGAATTAGTAAAGTCAAAAAGATATATGGCTCCTTCATCAATATCCATGGAGGTAAATTGTACGGAGTTAAAAAAATTGGCCAACATGAATATTTACTACCATAAGATCTGAACGGACAGAAACCATCAGTGGAAAGGCCCAGTCGAACATTTCTAGCTTCTAATGCAATGGATGGATGCACTCTATCAAAATGTTTCCATGAATCACCATCGGCTGGATGATTCAAGCTTTTATCGGTTGAAATATTCTCTTTATGCCATGAAATCATTGTCGCTGTATTCTTAGACATGAATAAACGCTGAAGTCTGGATGTAAGCGGAAAATATCTCAACTGTTTTACAGGAATCAAACCAGAATTCCCATGTTGTCCTTCTTTATATCTCAGTTACCCACATGTGGGACAACTATCCAACGACTCATTTTCCCCAGAATAAAAAATGAAGTCATTTGAACATTAATGAATCTTCTGACAAGTAATTCCCAAATTTCAAACCATCCTCTTACTCTCATAGTAATTTGTAGGGAAAACATTTCCTTCGGGTAACTGTGTTTTAAGCAGAGAAAATATCTGGTCAAAACAAGTGTTTGACATTCCATTATCTGATTTGATAGCCATAAATTTTTGCAACTACTTCTAATTTTCTCATCTTGCAGACATGATATAATGCATCCTCAGCAGACCTCAACAACTCATAAAATTAAGACGGTGCCAACTCAAGATTTGAAGCTATATCAGCCGGAGTTTGTTTATATTGAACAGATGAACCTGCAACATCATGTACTCAATCTTGAAACTGAGATGGATTCGGAATCAAGGTGGTATCACCTGCTCTGGAACTGCGTTCACCGTGTTGATACCAAAAAATAGAATTTGGTTGAAAACCAAAACGCATGAGAAGTCCCCCAACTTTGTCAAACGTGTCAAACATTCTCAATGCACATTTTCTACAAGGGAATTTTATTTTTCCTTCTGAAACAAATTCTGGATTTGATGCCGCAAATGATATAAAAGCCTTCACATACTCTACATATACTGTATTTAAACTAGAACAATTTGGATTTCTACGTTGATTTATCCATATGCGGTCACCTAATAATGATTGTTGACGACCACGTTGTTCCATATTTTTCTATAAAATATAAAAGCATTACTGGTTTTGAATAATTTTTTAGAAAAAACACTCAAGCAAGGATAATTATAGAGTTTACATCATACACGACTAACGCAAACATTTTATTGAGATAGACCTAAAAATTGACCAATTAAGAATTGAATATGTTGAGAATAAAGCAAAACCTGTTACAAATATTGATAATTTTAATATTATATAAATTTTTTATTATTGTCATAGTACTAATATTATTTTTTCATAAATATTAATTATATAATAATAACATTATTACATTATTAATATATTTTATTATTAATATTAAAATAATATAATTTTCTATATTATATACAATTCTCCTTTCATCTGTATGTTTAACATTCTGTCTCCACATGTAATATTTGCATTCACTTTCACCACTCCATTAGTGAGTAGGTTGATAATTTTGAAAAAGAATGCAAATATTAAATGTAGAGACAGAAAACACACAAATGAAAGGAGAATTGTATATAATATAGAAAATTATATTATTTTAATAATAATAATAAAATATACTAATAATGTAATAATGTTATTATTCCTAATTATTGGTAATTATTCCTAATTATTGGAAATTATTCCTAATTATTGGTAATTATTGGTAATTAATGGTAATTATTCATAATTATTGGTAATTATTCCTATTTATTGGTAATTATTCATATAATTACGAATAATTAAGAATAATTACAAATAATTAGGAATAATAACATTATTACATTATTAGTATATTTTATTATTAATATTAAAATAATATAATTTTCTATATTATATATAATTCTCCTTTCATCTGTGTGTTTTCTGTCTCCACATACAAATATTACATGTGGAGATAGAAAACACACAGATCAAAGGTGAATTGTATATAATATAAAAAATTATATTATTTTAATATTAATAATAAAATATACTAATAATGAAATAATGTTATTATTCCTAATTATTGATAATTATTCCTAATTATTGGTAATTCTTACTAATTATTGATAATTATTACTAATTATTGGTAATCATTACGAATCATTACTAATTATTTGTAATTATTCCTAATTATTGGTAATCATTCCTAATTATTGGTAATTATTGGTAATTATTCTTAATTATTGTAAATTATTGGTAATTATTGGTAATTATTGGTAATTATTGGTAATTATTGGTAATTATTCGTAATTATTGGTATTTATTGGTGATTATTGGTAATTATTGGTAATTAATCCTATTTAGTGGTAATTATTCCTAATTAGTGGTAATTATTCCTAATTATTAGTAATTATTACTAATTATTGGTAATTATTACTAACTATTGGTAATTATTATTAATTATTACTAATTATTACTAATTATTACTAATTATTACTAATTATTGGTAATTATTTCCAATTATAGGTAATTATTGGTAATTATTACTAATTATTGGTAATTATTATTAATTATAACTAATTATTGGTAATTATTATTAATTATTACTAATTAGTGGTAACTATTGGTAATTATTACTAATTATTGGTAATTATTGGTAATTATTGGTAATTATTACTAATTATGGATAATTATCCGAAATTATTACTAATTATGGATTATTATTGGTAATTATATCTAACTAATGGTAATTATTGGTAATTATTGGTAATTATTATTAATTATTTGTCAATATTACTAATTACTGGTAATTATTACTAATTATTGGTAATTATTACTAATTATTGGTAATTATTACTATGTATTGGTAATTATTACTAATTATTACTAATTATTACTAATTATTGGTAATTATTACTAATTATTACGAATTATTGGTAATTATTACTAATTATTGGTAATTATTATTAATTGTTTCTAATTATTGGTAATTATTGGTAATTATTACTAATTATTACCAATTATTAATAATTATTGGTAATTATTGGTAATTATTGGTAATTATTGGTAATTATTGGTAATTATTACTAATTATGGGTAATTATTACAAATTATTACTAATTATCGGAAAATATTACTAATTATCGGTAATTATGACTAATTATGGATAATTATTTGTAATTATTACTAATTATTGATAATTATTTGTAATTATTACTAATTATTGCAAATTATTACTAATTATTTCTAATTATTGGTAATTATTACTAATGACTAATAATTATGGATAATTATTTGTAATTATTACTAATTATTGGTAATTATTACTAATTATTGCTAATTATTGGTAATTATTACTAATTATTACTAATTATTACTAATTATTGTTAATTATTGATAATTATTTGTAATTATTACTTATTATTGGTAATTATTACTAATTATTCATAATTATTGGTAATTATTACTAATTATTACTAATTATTGGTAATTATTGCTAATTATTGTTAAATTATTAGTAATTATTACTAATTATTGGTAATTCTTGGTAATTATTGGCATTTATTAGTAATTCTTGGTAATTATTGGTAATTATTACTAATTATTGATAATTATTTGTAATTATTACTAATTATTGATAATTGTTTGTAATTATTACTAATTTTTGGTAATTATTTCTAATTATTGCTAATTATTGGTAATTATTAAGAAAATATTACTAAATATTACTGATTATTGGTAATAATTAAGAAATATTACTAATTATTACTAATTATTCCTAATTATTAGTAATTATTACTAATTATTACTAATTATTAAGAATTATTACTAATTTTTGGTAATTATTACTAATTATTACTAATTATTGGTAATTATTGGAAATTATTACTAATTATTGGTAACTATTGGAAATTATTACTAATTATTGTAATTATAAAGAATTATTTGTAATTATTAGTAATTATTACTAATTATTTGTAATTATTGGTAATTATTACTAATTATTGGTAATTATTACTAATTATTGGTAATTATTACTAATTATTGGTAATTATTGGTAATTATTACTAATTATTGATAATTTTTGGTAATTATTACTAATTATTCCTAATTATCGATATTTATTACAAAATATTAGCATTTATTCTTAATTATTGGAAATTATTACTAATTATTCCTATGTACCATTAACTATGAACAAAGAATACTAATAATTTAAATTTATTAAGTAACAAATCAATGTAAACATAATTAAATTACTACTAATTAAGAATAATTGAAACTAATAAAAAATTTAAAATAAATATTAAATTAAAAAGAACATAAATACGTTTAAAATTGATCTGAGGTTGATCCCTGATCGTTGTTGAAAACTTCAATATCAACTCCGAAAAAAAAATTAAAGTGAAGAAACGCTGAAATCTAAAAATAGAATTTTGAAAGAAGGAGAAGATTGAGTTTGAGAATGAATGAAAAAAACGGATGGGGGTATTTATAGGTTAGATCATTTGCGACGGGTCTATTTGCGACGGGTATCCCATCGCAAATAATATTATTTGTGGCGGGTACCGTCGCAAATACCTTAGCCCTCATTTATTACGGTCAACGATTAAATAGTTATTCGCGACGGGTCCCGTCGTGAATAATAACCTTCCGACATACTATTTGCGACGAGGGTAGATTCCTGTCACAAATAGCTTTTACCGACGTCAGTTATTTGCGAAGGGGTAGATTCTCGTCGCAAATAACTTTTACCGCCGCGGCTTATTTGCAACGGGCGGTAACCGCCCGCCGCAAATAACTTTCCCACGATTTGGCGCTCAAAGCGTTCCAGTCCTTTTGCGACGGGTCAATTCCCCCGCCGTAAATAAGTTTCTAACGGGCCTATTTGCGACGAGATTTATTCCCGTCGCAAATAACCTGTCACAAATACCCATTTTTTCCATAGTGATTGGAGGATTCTGAGGTTTAAATACCTACAAAATGTGATAATAACACGATGAATTCACTCATTGATCTATCAGAAGTAACTGAGAAGGGTCAGGAACCATCCATGCCATCTTGTTCTAATGTTTCAAAATTGGTTTCCACGTGAATTGTAGGATCAATGATATATTCAAAACAGTTGTGGATGAGGAATGGTCATGAGATAGCTACCACCATAATCAGGGTGGATATGAAGTAGAATGTGGAAGATGGTTCCCCAAATAGAGCACCAAATATCAAGGAGAAGTGTCATTAAACATATACATAAGATATCAAGAAGTTTTTCTTTGTGGGTCAATTTTGGTGCTATAATATATTTGGGCATTGTTCACTACATTGTTGGGGAAATCCGAAAAATTAAAAAACACAATAAAAGGCCATCTCAAGGGGACAAATACAGTGAAGAAGAAGCAACATCCCATGGTCTAGTAGAAATTTTATAATGGAATTATATTTGTAATTTTTTAAAACATTTATGATTTATACAATGTGAGTTTTCACAAGGTCGGTATATTTTCATCTCAACATACCTCCAAAGCTGATAAGATGAAAAGACAACAAGAGTTAGCCAAGAATAACGATGTTTCCTTGGGAAAAATCAGAATCATGTTGTAAAAACTAATTCCCCAGAGAATATTATAATAATAAAAGGTGATATGACCTTGGAATCTAAATCCAAGAAGATGAATGGTTGTTCATAAAAAATAACTGTCTAGAAGAATGACACTCAAAATAAGTAATGTCAAAATTCCAAATATGCTACACCAACTCCAAATAAAATATTGGTTATTTGGAAAAACGATTTCCAAATAGATAGAGAAATTTATGATACACAACCCACATCTAGTGAAAGATGGAAATCAATGATTTCCCATCATGCTAATGAAGATCTTTATATGCGGTACAACATGGCTGGTAACACTATAATTAATTTCATTGCATGAATTCCAGCACAAGAATAATTTCACAATAATATGAAATTTTATCTAAGATATACTAGTGCTTAAAAATATCTTAAAGAGAGAAGGCTCACACAAAAATGAAATTGATTAAGTAATAATACCCACACAACCATAGTCCTAATTAATGAACAAATGTGAAATTGTTAAGAGTGGTGAAAATGGATAATCTAGGTTGAAAAAAATCTCGACCTTATTGTTCAAATTTATAAAGCAAGAAGGATCTACCTTATTTCCGTAAAAATTTCTATATTGTATTTGTTATAATAATATAGGGAATTCAAGGTGAAGAAATCTCTCAGGGGGAGAACATTGGAAGTAGTCTGTGTCGTCAACATGTGATAGATAATCTAATGATGTTTCTTTAATTGGATGATTCATCAATTGATATTAAAATATTTATATGATTAAGGATCGTTGTTGATGATAATGGTAACAAGTTTTTGTCTTGAGGAGGTGAAAAATTAAGTAATTGTCAGAGGTATCAGTTTAGTTTGTATAAACATCAATTACTTTTGAAATTGATTAATGATCATGTCATTGGAAAAGGTATGTAATTTCGTAATATAGAATCCTTGGTTACTCAAAATAAAAATCATTTGACAATGTGGGAGTGACAAACGAATAATTGGAGCTCCCAAAGGTCACGTAATCTACCTATTTCAGTAGAATATTTTTATATGGCCCCGGCCTTAAACGTCTCTTAATATTGAATTAAATGAATAATTCACATTGAGGATCTTTTCAGGTTTATTGTTTTAGAGAATTAGGACATAACTGTTACGTCTCAAAAGGTTACAAAGTAGACACTTCTACTAAGTTTCCATACAATAAAAAAACTCTTAAAAAGAAACATGTCTAGTTCCATGTTTTATATAGAATGAATTTCTCTTGATCTCAACCTTGACCCTATTCCACATTATGTCCTGTGAAAAACATTTCAAAAAAAACTTGGGGTGAGCATAAAAAGTTCAGTAAGGGATACACAAAGAATGAAAACTGTTAGTTTTTCAAACATCATGTAAACCATGAATACTTTATCAAAGTAATACCTTCACCTTCATGAAGTAGTAAAAACTCTTCAATGAATAAAATATCATTAATTACCCTTTTGTTAACAATTGATTACCATAAAACCCCTATAAATAAAGCATAACATATAAAGGTAACTTGGGACATAATCATACTTATGTGAAATAACCATACGGTCGACTTCCACACATATCACTTAATGGAATAGCCATATAGACAACATCCATACATACTTAATGGAATAGCCATACGACTGACTTCAATACCCAATGCATTGGAGGTTATAACGTAACTACCCGTCCTGTTATTCACTGCACCACAGATCATATGGATTATCACGTAACCACCCGTAAAATGTCCCAGTACCATTATAAAATCATAAGACATAAAACAAATATAATTAAAAGAAAAACATTTCCACACAGTGATCAAAATATATCACTAAAAAATACTAAAATAAAAAAATCCATTATAATAACCATTTTCAATACCAAAATACATAAAAGAGTATATGGTATTTTTTTCATTTTAAAAAAAACATTACGAATTGTTCAAGAATCCAAAGACCAAATAATACTCGTGGAAGAGGAAAAGTTCTTTGTCACCTCATACGTTAAAAGAAACATTCTTTTTTTCATTTTGTAAAATGCTTCATAGAAAGAGATTCATTTTGTATAAAAGTAAAAGTCAAAGGGGTTTATACACCATATAAAAAACATGTGTATAAAACAAAATATGCCTCAATTAAAGGATATTGAGACGAAGTCCCTTACCAAGATCGTTTTTAAATAAAATAGATATATTATGTGTATTCAATATAAGTACACATAAAGAAATTACAAATACAAGATAGGAAATAATAATATCATGACATAATTTGAAAGGATGCGATTAAATCAAAGAACAAAAATTGGGTTAAGAAGTTTACTTAACTCGGGTCTGACATGACTCGATCGTTCTTTAGCGTCCTGAATAATAAACTTAAGTTAATTTCTACTTGATTAAGAACCTTTTAGAAGTTCATTATTCCATATATAGCACTTATTTCCATGTTATAAACATTATGTAATCATTTATGTTAATAATGTTTGTTTTGTCGATATTTGGTTCTTAAGTCGAAAGTGGACTTCTTACAATTTCATGTTGTTCGTGTGGTCAAAGGTTCTCCATATCCAGAATTACATTCCTGATTTTGATATCATATAAATCATATATATCTAGCATATAAATTTATTTATAATATCACATTATCATTTAGAGGTAAGAAATGAAATGCACCGTTCATGGAGATGGTAAGCCGTACGAACGCATGAACGCTACTTTCATTTCAATGCCATATCAATGGAATTAAAACTAAATGAGAGATATTTATATTTTAATTCCAGAATTATATTAATAATTTATATGTAACATACATCATATATATCCATTATATATATGTACTTATAATAGTACATTACATTTGGGGATAAGAAATTAAATGCACCGTTCATGGAGACGGTAAGCCGTACGTACGCATGAATGCTACATTCATTTCTATCTCGTACATTAATGGAACGAAATAATAATGATATAGAGGTATATTATAATTCCAGTATAACATCATATATAATAACTGTAAATCCATCATTTATACGTCCCAAATATGGCATTAACGAATCACATCACTTTGAGGAGGTGGTAGTCTCAACTTCCTAAAATGAAATTATCGTGTTTACTCACAATGGAAACCATAAAGGTATACCACAAATGAAAAATATATAAGAATAAGGAAAACATAAACATAATATATATCATATATAAATATAGTGACATCTTAATGGCCACCATTAAAGGTGTTTAAAAGAATATTGAACAATCTTCGTTTCGTGAGGCAGAAATTCGCAATCCACAGAAACAGTATGTTTTTTAACAATTTGATGTAGGAGTGTGTAAGTATAGCTCGCATGATTTTTATAACAACATCATAGTATATTGAAGATACTGGATTTCATACAAAAGAAAAGAATAAAAAGAGTTTAGGGGGTAGGAGAAGCAAAATAAAACAAAAGAACACAAGTGAAGACATTTCCTTAAAATCGCGTAACTCTCTTAGATTTGAGCTCAAAGGCTTCCGTGGGAAGACTTCTGCCCAAAGTGAGGATTATAGTAGTAAGAGAGGGCTTTGGAGAGACAAACTGGTCAGGGGTTGGCTGAGACAAAGGCTTTGGAAGTGTGGGTAAGGTGGTAGAGGTGGGGCCTTTTATAAGAGAAGAGGGGGGCCACTCTTGGAATGTAAGGAAATGATACTTTATTTTAGAATGAGTTTCGGATTTTAATGGTCCCACATTGATGTGTTTCAAGGATAAGGTGATTAGGGTTCTAAATCCACCGATCCAATAGGTTATTGACATGTGTAGGTCTTAGATTTTACATTATCTTTCCATTTTATTTAAATCGTTAAATAATGAGGTAATTGATGCATCATAATGGTGTCTTAAATAATTTAATTTATTTAATTTATAAAAATTATAAAAAAAATACTATGATGTGTTAAATCTTTTTATATTTCCAATGAATATTTATAGTAAAAAATCTGACTTGTATAACCCCATGTAAAAATTGTTCTAGTAAAACATCTCATGTTTTTGTCATTTTTTACTTTAACATTAAATAAAAAGTTATTTCTGTCATTTCCCAACCAAAGTGGCTCCATGGGGTCCCCAAGTTGACCCATGGATTTTCTTGGTCGTCCATGACACGTCCAATGAGGGTAGAAAATGTTTCAACCTCATTTCTTGTTATTACAACATTATTTTTACCTTAAATTACATTAATTACCTCTAACCGCGATTAAAAACTTAATAAGTTACTATTCACCAAAAAATTAATTTAATCCCATTGAACCACATTTTATTTCTTAATGAAAACCACGTATGTCGGATTTTTGAAATTCAAAACACAGAGCTGGTAAAATTTCATTTAAACGAAAAATTAGTTTTTTAAGTACCACTTAGTGGTTTCACTATTCATCAAAAAATTGATGTTTTTCAGAAAAATACCAAAACTTCACCCTAAGCTATCCATGGTATTCCGAATTCGAAAATGATGTCTATTTTACAAAATTAAAAACATATAAGTTACATTAATTAATTTAATAATTAATTCCGGCTGTCAGAGCAAATAACATGTTTTTATGAAACAATAAGTATTAGAAGATTGATACTAGTTTAAGTCCGATTTCAAAGTGAAATTATTTCCAACGACCACTAATGGATTTAATGGTAAAAATATATTATAATTTAACTTTACAAATAATTCAAAAGATAATCTAATCAGATAAATAAATTAGATTAAAAAGAGGTTTTGAATTAATATTCAACATTTTACACTATTCATTAAAAAAATGAACTTTATCGGAAAAACACCAAAAATTTACACAAAGTAAATTTTTATGTCCCAATTCTAAAGAAGAGTTTTATTTGGCCAAATAGAATTTATAATAGTGAAAAAAATTATATTTAATGACGGTTCGCAATCAAAAGGCGATAAGTGAACCTTTAGTGAAAACTAGGGCATATACGCCTAAAATTGAATTCATTCCATATTTTAAGCCTTTATCTTTTATTATATAAAATTAAAAACATATAAAAAAATATATAATCATATTTTAGTTATTTCTATCCATTCCCGCCAATACAACGGCTATGTGTTAACTACTATTTAAAATAATATTATTTTATTACTAGTGTCCAACATATGATTACAAAGAAACTCTTTGTTGCGTATTGCGTACGATATCGAACAAAGCAACCCCTTTAAAGTAAAATTAATATTTAACTCATAAATGTTAATAAATATGAAAATGTTTTATAAATTATTTACCTGGAATTTTACAACCTTCCCCCCTTTTGGGAATTGCGTCCTCGCAATTTTATTCACATATCAAAATAAGAGGGGGTATTTTTCCCTCATTGCATTTTCAGATTCCCATGTTGCCTCTTCAACCATATGGTTTTTACACAAAACCATTACCTGGCGAATTACCTTATTTTTCAACACTTTCTCTCTTCAGTCAAGAATCTAGACTGGTTGTTCTTCATAAGAGAGGTTCTCTTCCAACTGAACTACCATTGGCCACAAAACATGAGATGAATCTGGCATATACTTTCTCAACATCGAAACATGGAAACAATTGTGTACCTGAGATAAACTCGGAGGTAATGCCACTCTGTATGCAACTGATCCAACTCTCTCCAAAATTTTATATGGTCCAATGAACCTTGGACTCAACTTTCCTTTCTTACCAAATCACATAACATTTTTCCACTGTGAAACATTGAGAAAAACATGATCACGTACCTCGAAAGATAGATCCTTCCTCCGGTTATCCGCATTACTTTTCTTCCTACTCTGACCTGTTCTCATGTGTTTCTGAATCAACTGAACTTTTTCATCCATCTCTTCTACCAATTCTGGTCCCATCATCTTCCTTTCACCCACTTCATCCCAAAATGCTGGAGTTCGACACCGCTTCCCATATAATGCCTCAAATGGTGCCATATGTATACTGGAATAAAAACTATTATTATAAGAAAACTCAACCAAAGAAAGATGTTGGTCCCAACTTCCCTGATAATCCATAGAGAAAGCTCGTAGCATATCCTCCAAGGTCTGAATTGTTCGTTCTGACTGCCCATCTGATTGCGGATGAAAAGTTGTACTAAAATTTAATTCAGTACCCAACGATTTTTGAAGGCCTTTACAAAAGTTAGAAGTAATCCTAGGATCACGGTCAGATACAATGGAGATAGGAAATCCCTATAACCTGACTATCTCTTTAAGATACAAACGGGAAAGTTGATCTATGAAAAAATTATCTCGTATGGAAAGGAAATGATCAGATTTAGTCAATCGATCAACACTAACCCAGATTTCATTATTACCTCGAGATGTCCTTGGTAATCCCAAAACAAAGTCCATGGATATATTTTCCCATTTCCACTCTGGAATTGGTAATGGCTGAAACATCTCTTTCGGTAACTGTCACTCTGTTTTAACCTGCTGACAAGTCAAACACTTCACAGTAAATTCAGCAATATCTCTTTTCATTCCATCCCACCAGTAATACTCCCTCAGATCTATGTACATCTTAGTACTTCAAGGATGAACTGAAAATGGAGAACTATGAGCTTGATATAACAACTCTCTCTTCAACTGTGAATCACAAGGCACACATAATATTTTCCCAAACATCAAAACACAATCATTATCAATGTTAATTCAGGGAACTTACCCTTCGTAACCAGCTCTACCTTTTTCTGCAACTCATTGTCATGCTTCTGTTCTTTCTTAATTCTGTCTGATAGGGATGATCTCACTGATACCTGAAACAAAACAGAAGAACTTCCTGCACCAACAACCACAATGCCAAAGTTCATCAAATCAAAAACCAAACCATCTCGTTCCAAACGTTGCATGGTTAATGAAGCATTATTTTTTCGACTCAAAGAATCATACACTTTATTTGCTTTTCCCAGATGGTAATGAATTGTACAACCATAATCCTTGATTAATTCCAGCCATCTCCTCTGTCTCATGTTCAATTATTTCTAAGTGAATATATTTTTTAAACTTTGGTGATCAATATGTTTTTTACACTTTACACCATACAAATGATGCCTCCAAATTTTTAAAGAAAAAACAACAACAACTAATTCCAAATCATGTGCGGGGTAGTTTACCTCATGAGTTTTCAATTGACGTGAAGCATATGCAATTACATGATCATTATGCATAAGGACACAACCAAGTACCTTCAATGAAACATCACTGTATATAACAAAATCACCATTCATGGAAGGATGTTCCAAAACTAGAGCATTCACCAATCTTCTTTTCAACTCCTTCAAACAATCATCACATTATTTTTTCCAGATAAACATATCACCCTTCCGAGTTAGCTTAGTCATTGGACTAGATAACCGTGAAAAAGTTTCAACAAACCTTTGGTAGTATCCTGCCAAACCAAGGAAACTATGGATCTCGGTTACATTTTTGGGTCTTGGCCATTCTTCAACAACTTTTGTTTTAGAAAGATCAACAGTTATCCCATCATTAGAAACAATGTTACCAAGGAAAGAAATTTTTTGCAACCAAAACTCATACATGCTGAATTTTCCATACAGTTTCTTTTCATTTGAGGTTTGTAAAATAACCCTTAAATTTCTTTCATGCTACTCTTTATTATTAGGATACACCAAAATATCATCAATAAAAAAATCCAACATTTTTCACCTAATTCAACTGAGCCATCACTGCATCAAACTGTTTAGTTCTAAGTCTGACCATCTCAGGATACTAATTTGAAAGGTCATTTCCCTCTGAATGCCTTCCCAGAAAAGTTGTTCTGTTTCCTCTATGAAAAACCATTCTTAACACAGAAATATCTTAGGCGAAGCAACATGGTAATCTTTAAATTCCATATCATTTCAATCATACCATAAATTAGCTTATAATTAAACAATTTTCTAACTCCTAAAGTTGTCTAAACCGGCCTCTGATACCAATTATAAGGCCCCGACCTTAAACATCTATTAATATTGAATTAAATGAATAATTCACATTGAAGATCTTTTCAGATTTTGAGTTTAAGAGAATTAGGACATTACAGTTACATCTCAAAAGGGTACAAAGTAGAAACTTCTACTAAGTTTCCATAGAATAAAAAAATTGTTAAAAAGAAACATGTCTAGTTCAATGTTTTATATATCATGACTTTCCCTTGATCCAATCCTTGACCCTATTGCACATTATTTCCTGTGAAAAAAACTTCAAAAAAAACATGGGGTGAGTATAAAAAGCTCAGTAAGGGTTACACAATGAATGAAAACTGTTAGTTTTTTAAACATCAAGTAAACCATGTATACTTTATCAAAGTAATACCTTCACCTTCACGAAGAAGTAAAAACTCCTCACTGAATAAAATATCCTTACTTACCCTTTTGTAAACAAAGGATTACCATAAAACCCATATAATGAACACATAACATATAAAGGTAACATGGGACATAAACAAACTTAAGTGGAATAACAATACGGTCAGCTTCCACACATATCACTTAATGGAATAGCCATACGACCAAATTTCATATATAATTAATGGAATAGCCATACGGCTAACGTCCATACCCAATTCACTGGATCTTATAACGTAACCACCCATCCTAGTATTCATGGAACCACCAATCATATGGTTTATCACGTAACCACCCATAAAATGTCCATGTACAATTATAAAATCATAAGACAGAAAAAAAATATAATGGAAGGAAAAAAATTTCCACACTTTCATCACAATATATCACTCAAATATATTGACATAAAAAATCCTTTATAAAAACCATTTTTAATACCAAAATACATAAAAGAGTATATGGTGTTTATTTCAATTTAAAAAAACATTACGGCTTGTTCAGGAAGCCAAAGAACAAATAATACTCGCGGCGGAGGAAAAGGTCGTTGTCACCGCGTGCATTAAAAGAAACATTCCTTTTTGTTGTTTTGTAAAATTCTTCATAGAAAAAGATTCCTTTTGTATAAAAGTAAAAGTCAAAGGGGATTATACACCGTATAAAAGAAAGTTGTGTATAAAACGAAATATGCCTCAATGAAAGGAGATTGAGACGAAGTCCCTTACCAAGATCATGTTTTTAAATTAAATAGATATATTATGTGTATTCACTATAAGTACACATAATGAATGTACAAATACAAGATATGACATAATAATATCATGACATAATTTGAAAGCAGGAGATTAACCCAAAGAACGAAAATTGGGTTTAGAAGTTCCCTTACCTCGAGTCTGGCTTGACTCGATCGTTCTTTAACGTAATGAATAATAAACATGAGTTAATATCTACTTGATTAAGAACCTTTTTCATGTTCATTATTCCTTTTATTTAACTTATTTCCATGTTATAAACATTTTTTAATCTTTTATGTTAATAATGATTGTTTTGTCGATATTTTGTTCTTAAGTCGAATGTGGACTTCTTACAATTACATGTTGTTCGTGTGGTCAAAGGATCTTTATATCCAGAATGACATTACTAATTTGGATATCATATATATCATATATATCTAGCATATATATGTATTTATAATATCACATAATCATTTAGAGGTAAGAAATGAAATGCACCGTTCGTGGAGATGGTAAGCCGTACGTACGCATGAACGCTACTTTCATTTCTATGTCATATTAATGGAATTAAAACTAAATGAGAGATATTTATATTTTAATTCCATAATTATATAAATCATTTAGATGTAACATACATCATATATATCCATTATATATTTTTACTTTTAATAGTACATTACATTTGGGGATAAGAAATGAAATGCACCGTTCAAGGAGACGGTAAGCCATACGTACGCACGAATGCTACTTTCATTTCTATCTGATACATTAATGGAAATAAACAATAATGATATAGATGTATATTATAATTCAATTATAAAATAATATATAATAACTTTAAATCCATCCTTTATACGTCCCACATATGGCATTACCGAATCACATCACTTTGAGGGGGCGGTAATCCGCATTTCTTAAAATGAAATTATCGTGTTTACCGACAATGGAAACCATAAAGGTATAGCACAAATGAAAAATAAATAGGCATAAGGAAAATATAAACGTAATATATATCATATAAAAATAGAGTGACATCTTAATGGCCACCATTAAAGGTGTTTAGAAGAATATTGAACAATCATCATTTCGTGAGGTAGAAATTCGCCATCCACAAAAACATAATGTTCTTTAACCATTAGATGTAGGTGTGGGTAAGTGTAGATAGAATTTTTCTTGTAACATAATCCAAGTATATTGAAGATACTAGAATTGTTACAAAATAAATGAATAAAAAGAGTTTATGGGGTTGGAGAAGAAAAATAAAACAAAAGAACACAAGTCAATACATTACCTTAAAATTGGGTAACTCTCTTAGATTAGAGGTCAAAGGCTTTTTTGGGAATTATTCTGCCCAAAGAGAGGCTTCTAGGAGTAATAGAGGGATGCGGATAGACAAAATGGGCAGGGTTTGGCCGAGCCAAAGGCTTTGGATGTGTTGGTAAGGTGGTAGAGGTGGGGGCCTTTTATAAGAGGAGAGGAGGGGCACTCTTGGAAAGTAAGCAAATGTTACTTTATTTTAGATTGGGTTTCGAATTTTAATGGTCCCACATTTATGTGTTTCGAGGATAAGTTGATAAGGGTTTTAAATCCACCGATCTAATAGGTTTTTTCACATGTGTAGGTCCTAGATTTTACATTATCTTTCTATTTTATTTAAATCATCAAATAATGAGGTAATCGCTGCCTCATCATGGTGTCATAAATAATTTAATTTATTTAATGTCTAAAAATTATAAAAAAATTACTATGATGTAGGAAATCTTTTTAGATTTCTAATGAATATTTATTGTAAAAAATATGACTTGTATAACCCCATGTAAAAATAGGTTTAGTAAAACATCTCATGTTTGTGTCATTTTTACTTTAGCATCAAATAAAAAGTTATTTATGCCATTTCCCAACCAAAGTGGCTCCATGGGGTCCCCAAATTGACCCATGGATTTTCTTGGTCGGCCATGACACATCCAATGAGGGTAGGATATGTGTCAAGCTCATTTCATATTATTACAACATTATTTTTACCTTAAATTTCACTAATTACCTCTAATCTCGATTAAAAACTTAATAAGTTACTATTCACCAAAAAATTATTTTAATCCCACTGAAAAACATTTTACTTATTAATGACAATCACTTATGTAATATTTTTGAAATTAAAAACACATAGGTGGTAAAATTTCATTTAAATGGAAAATCAGTTTTTTAAGTACCACTTAGTGGTTTCACTATTTATCAAAAATTGAAGTTTTTCAGAAAAATACCAAAACATCACCCTATGATATACCTGATATTCCGAATTAAAAAATGATTTCTATTTTACAAACTTTAAAACATATAAGTTACATTAATTAATTTAAAAATTAATTCCTGCTGTCAGAGCAAATAGCATGTTTTTCCGAAATAATATGTATCAAATGATTGACACTAGTTTAAGTCCAATTTCAAAGTGAAATTAATTCCAATGACCACTATTGGATTTAATGGTAAAAATATATTCTAATTTCACTTTAAACCCAATTCAAAATATAATCTAATAATCTAAATAAATTAGATTAAAATGAGGTTTTGAATTAAAATACAACATTTTACACGATTCATTAAAAAATGAACTTTATCTGAAAAATACCAAAATTTTACACAAAGTAAAATTTGATGTCCCGATTCTAAAGAATAGTTTTATTTTGTCCAATATATTTTATAAGAGTGAAAAAAATTATATTTAATGATGGTTCTCCACCAAAAGGAGATAAGTGAACCTTTAGTGAAAACTAGGGCATATACACCTAAAATTGAATTTTTTTTTGTATTTTAAGCCTTTATCTTTTATTAGATATAAGTAAAAACATTTAAAAAACATATATAATCATATATTAGTTATTTCTATCCATTCCCGCCAATACAAAGGCTATGTGTTAACTGCCATTTAAAATAATATTATTTTATTACTAGTGTGCAACGTAAGATTTCAAAGAAACTCTTTGTTGCGTATCGGGTATGCTATCGAACATAGCAACCCCTTTAAAGTAAAATTAATATTTAATTCGTAAATGTTAATAAATATGAAAATTTTTTATTCATTATTTACCTGGGATGTTACAATTTTTGATCTATTTATTGAAGTGAGTGAAGGATATATAAGTTGATTGTTCTTAAAATTAACTCATACCAGATTTATTATCTTCATCATATAATAAAAGTGTAAATAACCATGAAGAAAAGTACATGAGTTCTCATCTCATAATGTATCATGATCATTGTCTTATAGATATATTTCTTTTCAAAATAAAATTATCTTATTATATAAACTAGGCATAGATCATGTTTAATTAGAGTGAAATTACAGATGATACAGTACATAAGTATGGACAGATACCCTTTCCACTTGAATGTTTATTTATTTTCAATAAGGGGTAGTGAAAGTGTAATAAAATTTAAAAATAGTTAAAGGTAAAGTGAAAGGGAGAGAAAATATTCACATTTTGATATGAAGAAATACATTATAGAGAACATTGAGGTATTGAAAACAACTACCATGGGAGATATTTTTGGGGCCAAACCTTTTTATGAGTTGTATATAATTTCAATAGCTGTGGACACTTGTAAAAATTAAGAAGTAACACCAATGAATAGGGTGTTTGGAGGATGTGATGATTGCACATGAATTTTTATAGATTAAAAACATTTGATGAAATAAATTGGATATTCTCCATGTGGTTGAAATTTGATGATTTTTTCATTGATCTTATGTTCAATGAAAATGTATCCAAGTGATAAATTATCTAAAATAATGATGAGGATGGTGGTTAAATAAAAAGCGAAATTAAGGAAACTAATTGAAGTTATATGTTTTTCAGGTGTGGTTTCGTAGTTAGATGTTCAATGTTGGAAATGAAGTTATATTGAAAACATGTATTTCAATCATGTACATTATGTGTCTTTACATAAAAAATTTACAACCTCTTATCCAACACAAAAACCACAACCCTAGGAACATGTGTGAATGTAGGTCAACCACACCTATGAGAAGAGATTAGGTTAGCTCACAGGAAGCATGCATGTCGTGTGTAGGCCCCCATGAGTGAACTCGGTGAGCACATGCATTGCTTGAACCAATGGCCCATAGAGGGGATAGTGCAGAACATGACTATAGGAAATGGTATGGAGATATACTGTGGAGTGGGAATGATTAAACTGATATGATGACATGGCACCTTGATACTTCAATGGTGCCTTATATACCTCTCCATTTCAACTAGGGATACATTTTTAATGAGTGAAATTCCCTCACCAATTCATCTAATCGCACATGATTTCATGGTTGTAATCTCTTCATACATGATATCATCTAATCATTGTCGCCCATCCATCCAGCACCTCATGTGTTTGAACAAGTACCATCTAAAGTTGTTGTTGTATTTGATAATTCAATGATGTTTTCATCTACCTCAAACACTCAATGGTTCCATTGTAACTTACTAGAGATGATGAAGAACTGTGATTAGACCACTATGGATGATCATTTTTGTATCACAAAGATTGATCGATTGAACTCAGACCATGCACGCAAGAAATTTGTTGTATACAAGCAGATATCTCATTGAAGAAGGGTCGGTCTAATGAAAATGATGTTGTTGAGGCCACATGGATATGACCGTGATTTAAAATAACAATTGCACAAAATTTGTAATGAATGAACCGGATCAGATGTTCAATCATTTGAAAATTAAACTGCACTTGATATGAGGTATAACAATATATGACATTGAATATAATTAAAACGGATTATCAGTGTTATTTGATGAAAGGATCATGGTGGAATTATAGAAATTATTTGAGGGTAATTTTCTATGGGATTTTAATGTGAAAGTCACATGATCTTCACCAATGTAAATAGAGGCCCTAAGGCTGAGGGGGTTCTACCATCTTCCACATACATGTGTTCTCCCCTTCCAAATAACATAGGGCTCCTTAGTTCATTGTTTATAATTAATGATAATGATGAGTCAAACATGACTTCAATAAGTGCAATATACTCTTGATGCATCATGAGAAGAAGAATAACCTTGATCCATCTTGTTTCAAGAAAATGTGTCTCACCCACTCTGTGAAGTCGAATCCCAATAAGAAATCATATAACCAAAAACATCATCGTGCTTGATGACGGAGATCCCTTGGGTACACAACTGACGCATGATCATCCTTATCTTGGTCTTTGATGATACCTGAACTTTGAACCATCTTGGTTGCATGGAGATAAAGGGAACTTCTTGTTCATAGAATATCTGTGGAGCTCTTTGCTCATATGAAGGTGAAAACCCTTAGGATTTCACAATAAAGTTTTACTATTTGAAAGTATTTAATTTTTACGAACAAGGAATATTCATGAATATGTATAGTGCATACATTCATTAAATTGTGTGAATTATGTGAAGAACCGAGAGGATGTTTTTTTGTGCCAAAAGGATTCACCCATTTAGGTATGGTTACCTGCAAAGAATTAATACATAGGAATACAAGGGATGTATTGTGTTAGTGTGGACATGGTATGAAATAAAGAGAATATTTCCCATGGTCAAAACACATTCGGGATTTGGTGAAGAAAGGAATTGATGTAATTCAGGTGAATACAAAGTAAATAAAATAAGTGTATAGTGTTTTTTAATTTATTAGGAATACACCACATCACATTCACTCTTGCATGAAATTTATTATGTGGAATCATTTAATAATGATAATATAGATAGTGGGTGCACATGTGTGAAGAATAATGAGAAGTCAATGAAATTGAGAAGGTCATCTAAATTCTACACGAAAGATATCATGTATATAAGAATAGAAATAATGGGAAGAAGCTACTTTAGATATTTCAATGTGAGAGGATATTTATTGTTTTACAATAATAGGTTTATGCGATTCTATCCAATGGAAGAATAAGTTTTAGATCATTCATTTATTGTAATAAAGAAGAATAAATAAGAATAATATGAGGGCATTTGGATTTTCACAATAGAATATGAGGAAAAGGTGGTGATTAAAATGCTTCCGGGAATGTAAAAAGTGGAGAGTAAAATATTATGTAGTAGTGTGACATCCTACAAGTCTCAATGGGTGGAAGACTATATTAGTGTTTAAAACCATTTTCAACTAGGAGACGATTGTCTTCAGATAAAGTATAAAGAACCAACAATGAGCTACAAGTTGAACTATGTCATGACCAGTTTAGTGAATATGATTGTTTCCCTCCCCCTAAATAGTGTAGGGACTTACACTAGATTACGGATTGTTTTCTAATTCATCCAATTCTAAATATTATAGATTTATATTTGAGAATTCATGTACTATTAATTTCCATTCATGAAAAGGATGTATCTTATATTATTGAATAGTGAACCTTGTAAAAATATCATGTGAATGTTTTTACTTCTTTATTATTATTTCATGATATAGGGAAAAGACAATAATAAAATCAAAATCTTAGCATGTCAAAATGTATTAGGATAAAAAGATAGAATTGGTTTAGAAAGTCCCCAAAACTGATTCACCCCCACCCCCCACTCACTGTTAGTCGTATCCCAAGAGGGCCCTCTCAGTGTCAAGGATAACTACTAATAACATAAACATAGTGGATCCAGACATAGGTATTTCCTATTTTGGATCAGGATGCACCTATTACATATTATTGACCAATGAATAGATCATTCACATTGTGGATCAGGACATACATATTTCCATTTGTGGATTAGGACACATAATTTTTTTATTGTGGATCCGGACACACTGGTTTCCCATTATGGATAAAATACACATGATGACATTTTTTTGATGAAGACACACCACTATATAATTTGGGATCAATCCCTTAAACCGCTTTCGCACAATTAACATCTGATATATAAATCAGGAAACAATGATTTGGTGGGTGATATTAGATCCACCTTTAACATAATGAAATCATACAAATGTGTTCCCCATGTTCTTAAAAATTCATCATACCATAATCCATGAAATGAAATCTATATCATAACCCTTTAAACATATCCTAACCTATAAAACATTAAAAGGGTTTATAAAAGCTTCAAAATAGAGTAACCAATTTAGGTAATAATGTTTCATAATCATTTCATTATAGTATAAATAATGAAAGAAAAACGAGATTCAAAAAAATGAAATCTTAAATATAATCCATTCATAAAAATAATTATAATGGTATCCTTAGATGATATCACCATAAAATTAGAGACTATATCAGAGGAATTCATCATTCTTGGAGATGTATTTTGAATGATAACTATGATCATTTATTAAGGATAATACATGATCATTTAAAATCACTATATAAGGAATAAAATTAATAAAAATAATTTTCATTGAAAATAACCTTTAATACTTTATAAATATGATACAAAATTCATTTGAAAATTTTCAGGAAAAAATTAACATTTTTTAATTTTTAAAACTTTTTATATAATAACTCATTTGGAAATAATTTTTTTATGAATATAACCATGATAAAAAATATGTTTTAGGGATATTAATTTATGCCTATTTTAAAAGATAATAGATTTTTAAAATTATTTTTTGTGAAAATGATCTTGAAATATCATTTAAAAGTATTTTTCAAACACATTAATCTAAAAAGTATTTTTTTAATAAAACACACTTCCAACATAAGATAGAAATAAGTTTAGGTTTTCATAAAATTTATTTCACAATTATAATAAGTACGAAGGAGATGAAAACGGGAAATAGTACATGAATATATCATGAATAACAAAAAAATAATAAATTAAATTGGATATCATGATATATGGATCATAATATTTCAAAAATTGAATCATAACCGTATACATGCTCGTTAAATGATGAAATTGTAGAAATAAACATATACCACGTTGGTATCATTTAATAATAATCCCCATAAAAGAATAAAATCACATTGAACATATAATATCATGAAAATAAGGGAAATAATGATTTAACATGTCAAAGGGTAGTATATATGCCTCATAAAATAATGTTGCTGCATTACATAACTAGTGTCTCAAAGAAGGAAATTTGAGACAGAATTACCTTACTAATTTGGTAAATATTGAAAAATAAAAACTGTAAATGATATTTAATAAAATGGGTATGTAAATACCAATAAATTTAATTATTATAATTATTGAACACATTAAAGGGAATTATATACACCACACAAATAAAATTTCAGGTGAAAAATGAAAAACTCACAGAAATATAAAAGCGATACTATAAATCCCCTTACTACCTATGAAAATTTTGAATCATGATATCCATTAAATAATAACATATATTGGAAATTTAATGTCATTAAATAATTTAAATTCATTATTTATAATGTCATAGGTAATTATATAAATCACATAAAATGAATAAGTGGTTAATATAGCATATATCTCAAAAAAATAAAAGTTATATGAGGAAACCCTTATTTTATGCCATAAATTTCTCCATATATGTTCAAAACTCTTATACAATAAGTATAAATTTAATATAAATATTCCAAAAAACCATAATATTATATATGAAACCATTTATTTTTTTATTATGACTTTATTTTTACAATTTATTAATAATTTTATGTCAAAGATACAGTTCATGTAATACTCACTTTGTTTATTTTATATATTATGAACTTTTAGTCATGGTCAACATACATATATAATGTTTTAAATATTTCCAAAATTTTAAAAAAATTATATAAATACCATATAAATTCAGTATATCTATATAAATAACAATCTAAAAATGATAAAAATATGAAATCAAATACGTCGTTCGTGGAGACGGTATATCGTACGTATGAAGGAATGTTATTTCTGCTTTTTATATTTTTAAGTACCAAATATTGATGATATATATATATATAATATCTATTTTAGAATTATTATATCATATATATCACATATTAGTTTTAAATTCATCCATAATACACTCCATGTGATGCTTAATTTAGTGACATATCTTTCTAGAGAAAGTAGTCCAGAAGTCTACAAATGATGTTATCATATTCCCATAAAAATGGAAAGCATGAAAGTATGAATTATTTAATAATTACATAATTATTAAAAATTCCTATATATCATATTTATAAAATACATAAGAAGTAACTCTATCATTATTCCCACCCTTAAATGGTGCTAATGGAAGGAAAACTACATCAGTTTGAGAGGTTGTAGTCCTCCAAACACAAGAATGATGAATATGTATCCCATTTGATATAAGTGTCTGATGGTATTGGTAGAAACCATTACATAAAAATACTTCCATAAATTTATAATACTCATATTATCATATAATCATTTAATACTATGAATCAAATTGGTGGGTAATGAAATAAAATACAAGTCCTTATTGAGGGATGTTACATTTTATCTTGGAATCTACTTTTAGTTTTCACCAATGGGATTCGATGGTTGGATTTATTCCATAAATAATGATAATAGGGTTAATATGGGGATCTATAATGGAAAGTTGGATAGCTGTTGTTTGGGAAATAGTTCTTGAGAGGTGTAAAGAGAGGGGGTAATTTGGTAGACTTTTATTAGTACGAAAAAGAAAAACATAGTAATTTTTTAAAAAAATGTTTACTCCCAACGTTTATATAGTCCAAATTTTTTTCATAATAATAGATTATATATCCTTAGAGGTTTAATGGTCTATAGATGAGCATAAAATAATTTTAAGATAAGTGTCGTGTCATTTTTCACCATATATTATAATCATAGTCAGTATTAAATCTCTTTTTTACTATGATCACTATTGTTAATTTTATATTATTACATAAATAAAATTTCAATAAAACTAATTATAAAATATAATAAATTTAAAATTATTATAATTAAAAAATTTGTATCCATTTTTTTCAAATTCTAATGATAAATTTTGTATACTTTAATATAAAATTAATCCTACAGACATGATGAAACAACAAGTATTGAAAGTAAAAATTTCAAAATTTTGTAATGATTTTATATCAAATATCAATGTGAAACAAGTTCTAATGACATAATTTATATTAATTTATATATTATGGATATTAAAATATAATGAAAAATTTAAAATAAAATACAAATATATAAATAAATTTTATGTGAAAGAAAAATTTCATTTAAAAATAAATGTTTTTGTTTACTCAACAAAAAATGAAACTTCATAGAAAATTTAAAAAATTTAACAATGGAAAACATTGAAATTAAAATTTCAAAAATTATGTTATATAATTCAAATAATTTATTAAAAATTTTAAAAATTTAATTTATAATATGTATTCTATTAAATGGTAGTAATGTTTTATTTTATAACAAAAATATATGAATGTGTAAAATTTGATTTATTTTTATCCCTTATATATAAAACACTTCTGTTGACTGTTAAATTTTTGAATGAATAACATATATATTCATTTTAGTGAAATCAATTATTAAAACTTTTTTTATTAATTTATTAAGGTTAATCATGTTAAGATACATAAATATAGTTTTCCAATAATAGATTTCTTATATTTTCAAAATTTTCTTTTTAATTTCTAGTTAATTTATCACCAAATAATTCATTATATATATATATATTTCATAATTTTAATTAATTATATTCATGACGTCCATTCTAGAATTTATGAGATAACTAATATCAAATTTAAATTATATTAATTGTATAAGGTAGTTTTGTAAAACTACGTCTATGGAGTAACACATGTTCTTGAAGGAACAAAGAATTATCCATAACAAAATACCAATATTGTTTTGTGTTTATTCAAAGCTAATATAAGTATCGGGTTTAGTGGATGTTCTAATTATTGTTTCTTTCAAATCATTAATAACTCTAGGTGTTCATATAACACATTATATATTTAGTGTTTTGAGAAAAGTGAAATATCAAAAAGATTAAATTAATTCCAAAGAAAATAGTTAAAAAACTATCGGGGTGTTACATTCTACCACCATTAAAATTAATTTCATCCATTATATTATTACGGTTCATAAAAGTATTAATACTTAATTTTTCCATTCATAGAATACCACATAGTAAAAACGTGTTTTAAAACATTATTTAAAAATAGAACATTGGCATTTTAAATATTACCCAAATTAACTCATAACTTGGTTTTCACATTAGATAACATATATAGGATTTGAATAAATGGACAAATAAGTGAAAAATAATATTCATATTGTAATGGATATTGATAATGAACATTTATCCATATATTTGGGTGATCAAGAGAAATATACCATTCATAATACCATATATTTTTGATGATCAACAAGACCATTTGATTCATTAGTAATGAAGGTACCAAGATATCAATTATTGGATTCATGATCCTTTTTCAATAGTTGAATAATTATTCCCATAATGGAATAATTAATTGATTTCATGTCCTTCCATATGCACCATCTCACTATTTATTAGTTCCTTGAACAATTTTTACATCCTATCATATTCTAATAAATGAAGGTGAATTTTTCATGCCTAATGGATCATAAGATCCATAAATAGAATAATAAATCAATATTTATATCAATGAAAATTGGTTCATATAGGATTCGTAATGTTCTTAAATACTCATATATATAACTAATTCTTTATTCTGTAAATCCTTATATATAGTTTAGTAAAAAAAAATATTCCATAAATGGGAACCATATTACCCTTTCAAAAGAAGAAAATCCAAAGCATTAGAAAGAAGGTCATTAAATTTATCGACAAAATAATAGTATTTATCCAACATATATCATAATTTATCTCTTGGTTGTCACATACCAAACTTGTAGATACCTTTATCATCTTATCTCATGTAAAATGGAAATAACATTATATAACATAAAACCATATCAAAAACATTCATGATTTCATATTAAAAATATTATTTGATATATTCTATAAATCTAAAAAAATAATTTCATTTCCATCCATGATAACATACATGAATTTTTCAATAAATACTTTATCAATTCCAAGGTCATCAATACAATTAAATTTTCCGTATTCATATAAATAATCCCTTTCTCCAAGATAACCATAATATTCTCAACATAAAGAAAACATTAATGGTTAAATTACCATGATTAAAATATAACCTCTCCATTAAATCACATTATTAGTTCATCAGCACAATTGAATATAATTTTTCAAAATCATAATGAAAAATTTATAATTCATGTTTCACAATTCTTGAATTCCAGTACATAATACTTCAACCATCCAATAATTTTATTTTACTATTACATAGGTTTCATCATATTCTTCCATAATACCTATTTATTTTTATATAATATTTTAATAATTTCATAATATTAATCAAAATAAATATAATCATTTTTATAAATTATTTTATTATAACCTAAAATAAATTTCATTTTTTGTTTAGGGCCTCCTTTTCATTATAATTAATAGAAATACCTATACAACAGTACTGATTTCCATCAAGAGATTTCTCTATAAAACACATATCACATTCAAAAGCTAACATTACCTTATAGAGACCAAAATTTTAATAAATATCATTCATCTCTAACATGGATACATCATGATCCATCCATTTACTAATACCATAATTTACTGTTTTAGAAACCGTAATAATATTGGAAAACCAAAATGCCATTGAAAATAATTTATAGGATGTCTAATTCATGAATTATTATTATTTAATATATGAAAACATTAGATTAATCCAAGAAATTCATAGTACTAATATATTAAAATCCTTCATCAGCGTTCGTTATTATTTCATGAATATCCAATAGAAATCCCGTGGGTTTTTCAAACTAGGTGTTCATCAAGGCTTATTGTTATGTACCAGTTCCTGATAAAGAATATCTCAACACATTTATTTATGGGATGTCACCTCTATATACATCTATTCTAGAGCCACATCCACATGTAGTATCTTTAAAGGGATATATTTCTATGAAACCAATTGATCTATAATTAAATAATATTCCTATAAAATATTATATTATTTAACTCATCCTCCGAATGGTCATTAGAGATATAGGTAGACATATCCTTATAAATATCTCTAGGGATATCACTAAATAATTATCATCCCAGTTTCTAATTTTGACTAATACATTCCACTGATATCAACTACGGATACCTAGGATTAACATACATGGATAATACATCCTTTTAGACAAATATTCATCTAATTAAAAATGTATATTCTTCGAGACAGTAACAATTTAGTCAATTAAAACACAAATAACACAATATTCTAACTTCATGAAAGATATTTACTATTTACAAAAATATATTCCCATTTACTAATCCTAATAAAAATGTTACTTCATAACCCCAGGTCTGGAAAAATATGAATGATTGAGATCATAAGCTTTATATAGATAATTATAGGAGATAACTAATAATACAATGTGTAAAAGGGATCATGAGAATAACATTTAGAGATCATACCCTTAATATCAAAGATCATATAAATGAGTCCTGGAATAAGGATTTGATGTTCATATTAAATGAGTCATAAGGGTTTAAAATCATCATAAATAAATCACGAACCATTATCTCTTGTCATATATGTGTGGTTCCATCATAAATATATAGACACAATTCATGTTTCGTGGTAAACAACTAATAGCATTATAATAGTTGATCAATACATACCTACTTCCAATAGTGGATCAGGAAATACCTAATTCCCATTAGGGTAATGATATACACTTTTCTTATTGTGGATCAGTAGGCACCTATTTCACATTATTGATCAGTACACAATTGTTTCCCTTTGTGAATCAGGACACACTAGTTTCATATTTTGTATCAGGACACATGTGTTTCCCATTGTGGATTAGGAAATACATTTTCCCCACTCCAGAAAAACCGCTTTCACATTTTCTCATCATCAACTCGTTAAATTTAAATATTTTCTTAATGTATTAGAGGGATATATAGGTAACACCCATCAAATAATGGAATCATACCTATGTATTCTACAAGATCAAATAAATAAATCATATTATTACAGATGAAATGAAATTGGTATAAAAAAATCCATCATATCATAGAATATGGAAAATAGATAGGTTTCAAACTCATCTAACGAATGAATAACCCATTACTTTTTGTGGGATTAATAAGAGTTTAACCATATTATAACTTATGGAAGAGAAATAGGTTTCCCAAAAAACATACAATATAAATCATAACCCATTCTAAGAATGAATTAGAATGGTGTTATCAGATCATATAAAATGTAATTTATAAACTATAAAAAGTAGGTCATCATATATAAAGATATATTTTGAGATATAACATTGAAAATTATTTAAGGGATATAACCATGTTTTTAATAATTTTTTATGTTATAAAATATCTTTAAAATACATTTATATGAATTTTTTTGGAAAAATATAAAATAGGATTAAAAAATAAATTACAAAATTTCATGAGTAAAATATTTATTTCCCTCTCAATTTTTTTTAAATCATAAACCATTTTGAAAATATTTTTCATTGAAAAAAACATTGGAAACATATATATATGATTTTGAAAACCATTTAAAAAACATTTTAAAATATAAAAAATGAAAATATTTATCCTTGAAAATTTTATTAATATATCACTTAAAAAAGTAAACATTTTTTCAAATCACATTTTTGGAATGAAACAAAAATATGAATGAAGAGGAAATCTGGTCTTATTTTTTTAAATACATTCTTAGTTATCATTTTTACAAAATTGTTGAAAAATTATAACAATAAATGAAGTTATCATCAATTACTATATTGGTTGAAAATTCATCCGAGTTCTTGAGATATGGATAATAATTATCATTAGTGGTGGTGTAATCATAATAAATCCTGATAAATGTTGAAATTGTAGTAATAAACATTTACCAATTTGGTAAGTTTTATTCCCAGTCCATATGAAGGAAGAAAAATAAATAATTGTTAAATTATAATTAAAATAATTTTGATTCATTATATGAAAAGTCAATTGGAATTATAAAATCCTCATAAAATAATATATGTCCAAAACGCAACATGTGTCTCATTGAATGAAAATTTAGGCAAAATTACCTTACCGATTTCGTGAACTTTGAACCATAAACCCTATAAAAGTGATATCATAAAATTTATATGTATATAAAATATAAATTTAAAGATATGAGTCATATAAAATATTTATTTAATTTATATACACCACACCAATGAAACTAGTGGTGAATAAATAATAAGTCTCACAAAAATAAAAGTGATACTTAAAATCCCCATACTACTTGAGTAATTATTGAAACACGAGACACATGAATGAATAACATATATTGACACTTTTAATATCTTAAAAAGATGGTAATTCAATATTTGAATTATTATATGTTATTATATACACCACAAAATATGAATATGTTGTTAATATAGAATATATTTCATAAAAATTTAACTGAGACGAGAAAACTCATACTTTATGTATTTACTATCATCGTAGACATTCATAAATAATTAATGATAAGTATAATTATTAATAATTATACCACTGAAAAATATTTTTATATATCAAACCATAAATTATTCTAATATGACATTATATTACCTATTTATCAAATAGTTTAGGTCAAAGTTATTTTATTTGGTAATATCCACTTTTTTTTCACAAATTTTTTGATTTCTTATTCATGGTATTCTTACATAGATTATAATATAATTATTTCAAGAATATAAAATATGATAAAGATATCATGTATATATATATTATTTATATAAGTATTTATAATAATATATAAAACATATAATTAAGAAATTAATATACAACGTTCACTATGATGGTAGGCCGCCTGAACGCAAGAACCCTATTTCAATTTTGATTTCATATTTTTAAGGATATAAAATAAAATGATATATATATATATATATAATTTTTTAATTAATTTTTATATCATATATATTACATATTTTTATTAAATACATCTATAAGACCTTCCATTTATATTGTAAATGAGACTAATCTCCTTGAGGAGGTGATAGCCCACAAATCCACATACGAGGTTATCATATTCTCATAAATTTAAAGCATGAATGTATATGCTCTAAAAAAACTATAAGAATAAATAAATCTTATATATAATATATATAACATAGAAATATTATATACATTATTATCCTCAACCTCTAAAGGTGGTAATAGAAGAATGAATGCATTTTTTTGAGGTGGAAGTATTTCGTACACACGGAACGATGATTTTATATCCCATTTCGTGGATGATTTTGATTGAAGTGGTGGATAAATAAATTAAATAACAGTTCTTATTGAAGTATTTTTCCTCTTTATTTTGTAACTAAATCTGTTTTGCAAGAAATGGATTATTTTTATTAATTTATATCCAAAGGTTTGATTATAAGGTAAAAAATATGTTATTATGGAGGATATTTGTATAGGAATTAGGAGAGACATAGGTATTTAGAGGTGTGATGGGTGGGAAATGGGTGGTGTCCATATGTAAGTGGGGAAAGGACAGACATGGAATTTTTTTAAAAAAAAATTGATCCATGAATATTACATGTCCAAATATAGTAAAAAAATTACCATTATTAATATAAATAGGTTTAGTGGTATAAATATTTCAATAAAAGTATTTAAAAAAATTTAGGGTCATTTTTACAACATATATTATAGGTTTTGACATTATTTAGTCTTGATTGAACCTTAATCACTGTAATTAATATTAAATTATTTCATTAATAACATTGGTAAAAATACATATTTCACCGTAATAGAAGTCATAATGATTGATTATTCAAAATATAGAATCAATTTTTACAAATTCAATCTCACATGTGGTAGAAGATAATGCAAAATTTATCAAACAAATGGGATGAAACATCGAGTTAATAAAGTAAGAAGTATAAAATCATGAAATGTTTTAACATCCATTTTCAATAAGAAATTTGTTACAATTAAATAAATTGGATGAATTTTTATATTATTTTTATAATTATACTTAAAAAATTATTGTATATATAATTTAACAATATAAAAATATTAGAAAAAATACAAATTTTAAAATAAAATTCAATGAACTAAATTCTTCATCCAAAAAAGAATCTCCTAAGGAAAATACCGATAATTTACACAAAGTAAAATTGAATATTACTATTATAAAATTAAAAAAAAAATAAAAAAAAATTTATATTATTTATGAAATTTTCATCATAAAATGGTGTTAAAATTACCTATTACGAAAAAATATCATTATGTGTAAAATTTGGTTTATTCTAATATAATGTCTACAAAACACATACATTTAATTTTATTTAGAATAATGAATAATATATATATATATATATATATATCAATAAATTAATTTATAATAGGTTGTTTAGTTAAATTTTTTTTGTATTATGTGTTTGATTGTATAAATATTCTTTTCTAACAACATATTTCTTATAATTTAAATTTTTTTTGTAAAATATCTAGTTTATTGGTCATAAGATAATTACATTATATAAATAGGTAAAAAAGAGTTCCATAATTTCAATTAATATAATTTATTACATCCATTACAACATCTACATGATAAATATAATCATATTTATATAATTATAGTACCATATTGGTAAAACTCTGACTTTTTAGTAAGGTAACTTTTCAAAGAAACTCATCATTTTGTGGAAAACAAGCCATACATAATGTAATGTGTACCACAAGATAATCTATATGTTGTGTGTGATTATGGATTTACATGGTTTTCATTTAATTCATGAAAAACATAGGGATTTCATATAACACTAAATATATTTAGTGTTGAGTGAATCAAATTTTATTTGAAATGATTATATTAACATTCAAAATTCATTTCACAGAATCATTGGCTATTAAAATGTCCTACAGGGATTATCCAATATTGAACATTCATTTACTCAACTATTAAAATTATTTTATAAATATCATTCAACTATTCATTAATAAATGAAATTAACTAGTTTAAATCCTCAAAATATTATCTTATAAATAGTTTAATATAACGATATCTTCTGTAGAGAATATCTAAACATTAACTTTTAACATTTTTGAATTGTGGATAGTAACATATTTTGAGTTGTACATTATGATTCATACCCTATAATATTATCAATTTCATATCGTATTACCTATCATGTATGTGATATTATATATCCATATTTTATAAAATGATATGACCATCCATAGTTTGTTTAATTTTCGATAAATTATGTATATTATCACATATGATGTATCTATATTATAATCCCTAAAATTAGATGACATATACAACATATATTCATGGATTTAGGGAATATATTCATCATACCATTTAATGAAAACATGTTATCCTCATCATTATAATAAATTTTATTGAAAATAATTAAATTTTCATACATTTGATCAAAATATAAAATCAATGAATGTAAAAAGAAACAATAGTACAACAAAAATTTAAAAAGACAAAAATCACCAAACTATAACCATTGTAAATTATCTAAATAAGCTATATTATATTGATGTATGTAACATAATTAATGGCCTACGATAGGCACATGATTCATATCGTATATTATGCTATCATGATATCATACCAGGAATATGATACCTCAATTATTTATTAAAATTGGATTAAAATATGGTTTTATTGATTACTGCCTAAACATCTATGTATTTTTCCACAGTTATAAAACAAATGGTAGATATTTTTATGAATCTACAAATAACATGTAATCAATGAAATTTTCCCTTATCACCTACAACCAATATGAATTAATTATAGAAATCAAATGTCAGTTTCCTTGCAACAAAAACAAACTCCTGACTATATATTCTATTTATTGAAATAGGGGACCATATATAAATGATAATATTATAATATTATCAAAGGAGTAAAAATAAAAAATTATAAAAATAAATATTCAATGATCCATCTTCTTACCTATTCCCAAACCATATTAATGGAGAAGGTGTTATCAAATGTTTTCAATTCAATGTTTCTCTTGAAGCGTATAAGGACCATAGTAGATAGTGATATCACTATGGGTGAGAGAGTCTTTATGTTGTCTCTTTATGATCTACATTATTAAAAATAATTAGGAGTTTGATATATATGGATATCTCAGTATTATAGGTAGACCGTTTTATATTTTATTGTATTTATATTTCATGTTTCTTTGTTAATGATAAATCAAATAATTTTTGGGGTTTCATTCTCTTCATTGAAAATATTATGGTCCTAAAAACCCCAATAATGGTATCAATGAAAAATTATCTAATGATTCAAAATGTAATTTAAATTTTTTCATGAATAACATGTATTTCAAAATTTTATTATGGACATGTAATTATGTATGATATGTTAAGTGTGATTGTCAACCAATAGATCACTCTTTATTGTTTTATGATATAACATATCATTGTTCATGGTTCTTTTTATTATAGTCTTATGGTGTGTTATATATATTTCATATGTTATGATATGTTGAAAACCAATGGTTTTGATATGTACTAAAATATAGGATATATGTGATATCATAGGCTATGATTAGAACATGGGATATGTTAAAAAAAATCCCGTTATAATTATGAAATTAAAACAATATTAAAAAACATTTATTTTCATATATATTACATCAGTGAGAATCATATGTAAGAGACCTAACCATATATTAGATGTTTCGCTACAAGTAAGACATTTCAATTTTTCATAGATGTAAATCTCTTTTGTGTAAGGACTACACTATACACATGTGTCATTTTTTTAAGAGAATCATTATACATAATGGTTCACATTATTATTATTAGGCGTTATAAAACATAATTCCTCTTCATAAATGTTAACATGTGATATAATAAAATATATATTTTAGATTATATACTTATAGTTTATCAATTTTTTAAACATATAATTCTTTAAAATTAAAAATAGGTGATTTTCATAACTAAATGAAATATGAAATGTTCATATTTATATATCACGTTTGGAAAATAAGTGTGATATTTATTCATTTTTATTCCAAATTAATATTATTATATAAAAATTGTTTATATATTTTAAATTTCCTAATATAATAGGAAACAAACCTTATCCTAGAATCAACAAACTAGTTTTTTCTACCACTACATTGGAATAAGATACATGGAACCACATCCCAAAGGATTGATGAGTTTATTATTCTTGGTACACTTGATACATGCATTATTCTCATATTAAATTTGAATAGAAAAATTACAACATAAATTTTTTCAAATAATATTTTTCCTTCTATAATACAGTCTCATTTTTTTCATAATTAACATCATAGAATTTATTGATAATGTAAAACAAAATATGGTTGGGATCAATTTCTTAGTAAGAGTAAAATAAATAATATTAAATAATGAATCTATTAGGATAATCAGCATGTAAAGGTAAATAACTGAACATATATTCCATTTAAATAAATAGATAATGAATATTAAATTTGACAAGGTAAAGAACTTAAAATTATTTCCATTTAAATATCTTGATATCTAATAATCAATATAAAAACATAAATGACCAAAAAATTGGGCAATTTAATAAATAATATAAGACTAAAATTTTATCGAACGATTTTTTCATACTAAAATATTCCAGATAGTAATAATAGAATCCAGAATGATGGTAATACATAGTTATGATATTTCATGTTTCCCAGGTGCATGATATCTTTACCATTAATATTTATTCTCAAGAAACATTAAACGTTACTAGGTGATAACTAATTAGATAATGATAGCCAACTAATTCATCACATGAAACTATGGATGCATCAAGGGAATTTCATTAGCTAGTCCCAAACCCATGTGTTGCATGTCCAAATAATTCCTCATATATCAATTAATCGATTCAATTCATATATATTATACCTCGTCAAATATTAATATTACCTAAAGGATAAATATTTATCAATATTTTCCCAATTAATCTAATTGTTTCAATGTAAAAATGATATAATTTCAGAATATATTCATATCCATGAAAAATTATATGGATATTTAGGTAGAAATAAAATGTCCAATGACCACAAAAAAGTGAATAACTCAAAAAGAAGTTAATGATTGTAAAATTATTCAATCAAGTAAATGTCAATAGTAGCCTTGGAAAAAAATTACAATCAATCCAGAATAAGGATTGTATTAATACAGTTTATACCCATTGGAGTAATAATAAGTTTTTTTTTGTTTTTGACCGATTGAAAAAAATCATTGAAACCATTTTTACTGAGAAAATAATTTTCATTATGTATTTATTTTGAAAATAAATTTCCTTGAAAATAATATTTAATAAATTTTTAAAAAAAATATCCGTTTAAATTTTCAAATGAATCACTGAAAAATTTATTATCATGTTAGTGAGAAATTCCATACATGACATAGTGAAGACTCATTTTTCACGCTAAAAAGGATTAAATGTCATTGTTTAGAAAGAGGTAAGAATATTTATTAGGATAATTCTTGTAAAAACATACGATATGTAAAATTTAATTTTAAAAATAATATTGAGAAGGTTTAATAAATTATTTTTCAAAATATTTTAGATAATCGTGTTGTTTTTTAAAATAGATTTCTGACCAATGAACGAAATGATGTCATATTTAAATAATGTATTTTCATAATAATATTGTGTATAAATATTGGAAAAAATTTATTATCACTTAAAAATAATAATATATAAAAAATGGAGAATAAAATTAATGTTTTTACTAAATAATGATAACATAATTTTATTAATTGATATTTCAATTATAAATAATATAGATAGAAATTATATTTTGAAATAATACCATAAAATGATAATAATGTTTAAGTGAGAATTAGTGAATGAATGAATTTTTTGGATGAAATATAAATCCACAGAAAAAAAACTTAAAATACAAAAATGGATATTAATAAGCCATTATTCACATAATCACAGAAAATTTATGATAACAAGGAAGTCATATAACCCAATGAAAAAGAATCGAGTTATAAAATTTCATTACCACTTGGTTGTAATATGTTCAAATACCAGCTGATTAATTAAATCAAATTAAAACTCAAAAAACATGAAAAATGATTTATTCATGTCATTAAATTTCATAGTGTTGGTATAAATACCATATACTGAATATAATTGCGTAAAATTACAAATTTCGTCAATGAAATTGAATTGTGACTGAATCCCTTACCGTACGCTTCCTTCTAGTAGAAAGCCCATTAAACTACCATATAATAGTTTTATGAATGTATTTTTGTATATCTATATTAATATAGATTATATCTTATATGATCATTGTTTGGTATTATTACCCATTAGTAAATAGTATTTCTATATTTTCATTATTTCATGAGTTAATTTCATTGTTTGTTTAGTGTGTTTTGACTTGTCAGTTTTTGTTCTTCTTAGTTAAATCATCATTCAACCATTTGAAAAATAATTAAAATTCTGTAAATATTTAATATATCTAATGTATATTTAATTACAATAATTTATTATATATTGTGATTTGAAATGAAATACACCATTCATAGAGATAGTAATGTGTAAGAACACATAGATGTTGTTTCAATTATACTTTTATATTCAATGAAATAAAATAAAATTATATATATATTATAATAAATTTAATTTGATATAAATATAATATAATTTTATTCTACCCATCCTTAATACATTCAATGTAATGTGTGAATCAAACACATCTCTTCGTGAGGCAGTAATCTGTCGTACAAATGAAATATGTTATTTTACACAGATAAAATAAAAATAATAAATCAATCTATTATAAAATAATTATATTGGAATAATTAAGTCAAACATAAATTAATATCATATATAAATTGTAATTATTTAATTATTACCAAACATGAAATATAGTAATGAAAAAAATGATATCAATTTGAATGGAAATATTTTATCACACAAATGGACGATGATTATGTAACCCACCTCATTGAAGTGAGTTCATATTTATTTAATAACCATAAAATAAAAAATCTCAGTATATTGGAGACACTCAGGTTATTTCATAATCATTATATAAAAAAATTAATGAAGGTAGAAAAATAAATAAAATAAAAACACACTTTGAATATGATTACCTCTACATGTCAAGTAATAATAAGTCATATGTTCTTATTATATTTATTAAAATGATTCCTCAACATTATTAATGGATCTCTAAACAAAAACAAATTCTATTTACATTTCTAGATAATAATTCAATGATCATTTAACCCATAAAACATTAATAGCTTTGTAATTATTAACATTTTACTAAAAATATTTTCTATCACTCTTCATCAGAAATTGATGGTTATTTTTTTTCCATATCCATGTTTTACTACATGGAATTCTAATATGGGTTAAATCATGTGACCTTCTCCAAATCCTTTCTTTATTTTTAACAAGAGATTTTATTAATCATTTTTTCGATGTGCGAATGCAACAAAGGTATTTTGAAAAGTCACGCATTAGTTACCGATACGAAATTAAAACATCAAGGATTCAATTTCCAAATTATAGGGGGGATTAATCATCTATAGTTTTTTAAAAGGAAACACAATGTTCAATAGCATACATGATACACCACATCGATCTTCAAAAAACAACTAAATATTATTATTAAATATAGTAGGTATGATATTTTTGATATAAAGAAGATAATTACCTGTGTTAACTGAATTATGAAATAATTATTTACACATGTTTATATAATGACTCATTGGTAACTGATTTAACCTTAAATGAAACTGAAAACAACTTGAATATAAAGGATGCATTTTTTTGAAAACTATTTAAAAGTTAATAATTTTGTTTAAAAAATAACCAAATGAAACATTTTGGATTATATTAATTAAATATAAATTCAATATAATTTTTAAAAATCAACCTATCTATTTTATAGAGATGATATAATAATAAATTCAATTTTGAAGATTAATGGACTATTTTTTTTAAATTACTGTTTTACTTCCTTTCGATGGAGAACCTTTTATAAATCATGTTTTCAAAGTTTTATATGTTATATTTAACAATATTAACTTATTATTTATAATCTAGATATCAAAATTTACTTGGGCGGAATTTTGATATTTTTATGATAAAATACATTTTTTAATAAATAGTGATAATACTGAATTTTAATTGATAACTACCTTATCGTTTAACATATATGTATTTTTAGGGTATATATTTAATTGTTTTTAAAGTATAATTGTATTATGTTTTTATAATTTAATCCAGATATGGTTATTTTAATTAATTTAAAATTTAATTATGATATAAAAACATGCCAATCTGATAATACATTTTACTATTAAAAACATGTTTTCTTGTTTAGACAACGACGATTAATTTTCAATTAACAAAAAAATTATGTGTTTTGAATTTGGAAAAATTTATTCCATATTTAAAATAATAAGGTCCATATTATTTAAAAATATTTTTAAATTATTAAAAGTATATTTAGTGTTTATTTTTACATACCACGATTAAGGGTAAAATCATTTATAGTAGAATAAAAATAATATTATAATAGTATAAAACAACAGTAAAACTTGTATTAATAATATTTGACAACATATAGGCGACATTAAAAACACTTGGGATGTAAATTTAGCCTTTTTATGCCACATGGGTATGACTATGACACTTATAACTTTAAATTTAAAGTAAAGTTAAATATGTTATAAACATATATCTTCTTAATAAAATACATTTTATATATTGGTATATAATTTATCCCTTAGACAATAAATAATATTTTAAAATATAAAATGTGAAAATACATCATGGTATTTTATTTATTATTTTTAGACATTATATAATTAAAATTAATTATGTATCAATGATGGTGTTGTTATTTATTCATTAATTGAATTAAAAAATGATATTATAATTATTATAATAAATATTAAGTGACATGTTTTATGTAATAAACTAATTTTACAGGTAAATATGACATTTTATAAGATAATTAAATGGTATTTGTCTATGTAAAATATCATTATATATGTTATTAAAATTTAATAATTTGAATACTGAAAAAATTTACATAATTGTTATTTTATAAAAATAACAATTCATTATATTATTTAAAATTTCTAAAAACCATTTAAAATAAATTATTTGATATAATAAGTTCTAATATTTCATTATGTGTGGAATTATGTAAAATTTACACCATATATGTAAAATTCATATCCTATTAATACATAAAATGATGTTATCCCAATTAAAATTAGAAGAGCATAATTAAGGGTAAACTGAAACAATAAGGATTAAAAAGGATTCCAAACATGTATACTTTTAATTTTATTATTTTTATTCTATCTGAAATAATCATATATTATAAATAAATTATTTTGGGACCATTTGGAAACGAACTATTGTAACATCCCAGGTAAATAAAGAATAAACAATTTTCATATTTATTAATTAAATATTAATTTTAATTAAATGGGGTTTCTACGTTCGATAGCGTACTCGATAAACAACGATGAGTTTCTTTGAAAACATACGTTGCACACTAGTAATAAAATAATATTATTTTAAATGTTAGTTAACACGTAGCCGTTGTACTGGAGGGAATGGATAGAAATAAATAAAATATGATTATATATGTTTTTAAATGTTTTTACATTTATCCAATAAAAGATAAAGGCTTAATATAAGGCCCCAGCCTTAAACCTTACTTAATCTTGAGTTATTACAAGATTACACGTTGAGGATCTTTTCGGGTTTAGAGTTTTAGAGAATTAGATCATAAAACTTGCATTACATTCCACATATAAACAAAGTGGTTACATAAAGATAGTATTCTTCATTCCCATCAATGGAAACACATTTAAAATAAAACATGGATTATTTCTTGACACATCCTTGACTCTATCATCTTATCATGTACCTTTCCCTTGACCTGTGAAAAACATTTCAAAAACTTGGGATGAGCGTAAAAACTCAGTATGGGTTATAAAAACATGGAAAGGAAACATGAGTTCATATATACATAAGAATGAAATCATACTTTACCCATAAAACATAGGCACTTTAACATACCTCATAAAAACATGAATAAATCATATAAATCATAATACGTAAAGGTAACTTGAGGCATTCATAACATTCTTACGTAGGGGGTAACCCTCTTGGTTACGTTTGGAATACCCATCACAGTATATTCCCTAAAATCTCTTCGGAGAAACCTTAACGTTTCACTCCTTCGCGTTACCCAATGCATTGGAGAGCTATATCGGGCTCACCCGCCCTTAGTTTATCACGGAACCACCCGTTCTTCATAACAATGCCCAAGAACCATAACATAATCGTATCACATAAGACATGAATAAAGGAAACATAACATTTCCACATTTCAAACACAATATAACAGTTTAAGATATTGAAATAATGAATCCATTCAAAAAGAAACCATTTCCAAAACCATTTAAAACATTTAATAAAGAGATTTTTGAATCAAAGTGTCCCATACCACCTTGAAGCTTTTAACATTTTAAACCATTAATATCCATATAAATAAATCCTTAAAACCATTTTGAAAACATGGATATTAATAAGAACAAATAATTAAAACATTTAAAACGATATTTTGGTTAAAGGGGTTTTACCAAAATTAGAGACACTTGAATACAATAATCAAGGAATAACATTTAGTCAGAACTTTATAATATCATGAGAATAAAAGGATTCATGATATAATACTCCAAAGGACAGTATATACACCATATAAGAGTGAATTGGTGCATAACAACAATGAACCCTCAATAGAAATGTCAAATGTGATGAAATACCTTATAGAGAAGGTATCCTTAAATTAAGGACAAATAAATCTCAAAAAAATATGTGTGACAAATATATAGACACCCAATATAAGTGGATATTAAGTGTAAAACAATAAAAGGTCATTCACACATATTCAATGGATGGCATATTTAATGACTACAAGTTGAACCCAAAGAAATCGAAATTGGGTTAAGAAGTTCCCTTGACAGCCTAACGGCGTCACATCAAAATGAGTTGATGAGAGATAAAAAGAGTATCTCATCACTTGGACACAAAATTTACATCATTAAGGATATATGAGAACATATCCCAACATAACAATATGTAAATTAAAATACCCAATAAAAGAAGTCTTTTAAAAAGAGGAAGGGTGAAAGGTTCCCTTACCGAATTGGGTATCTTTCAAAACATACACCCCATGAAAGAAGGGCAATAAATCATTGATGTAAATACTCATAAACGAAAGTATATTACACAAAGAGTAGAATAATGGGCAGTACATACACCACTCAAAGGAAATTGTGGCAAATGTAGCATAAATCTCACGGGGATAAAAGTGAGATGAAAAAATCCCTTACGAAAACTCGGCAGCCTAACGGCGCCACATAAAACTTCCAAAAGGATTGATGAGAGAGAATAGGGTCTCTCATCACATGAACATAAAAATTACAGTAGGAGTAATATAAAATAACATCCCAATCATAATAAAGATGAGCTTAAAAGAAATTACATAAAAGAATGTACTTAAAAAGAAAGAGAGTTGTAGGATCCCTTACCTCGGGTCCGACTTGACTCGATCATTCTTTAATCTCCTGAATAATAAACTTGAGTTAATTTCTAATTCCTTAAGAACCCTTTTCAAGTTCATTATTACTTTTATACCACTTATTACCTTGTCATAAACATTATGTAATCATTTAAGTTAATAATATTTGTTTTGCCGATATTTGGTTCTTAAGTCGAAAGTGGTCTTCTTACAATTACATGTTGTTCGTGTGGCCAAATGTTTATTATATCCAGAATTGTATTCATTATGTAGATATCATATATTTCATATATATCCAGTACATGCATGCATTTATAACATTACATAATCATTTAGAGGTAAGAAATGAAATGCACCGTTCATGGAGACGGTAAGCCATACGTACGCATGAACGCTACTTTCATTTCTATTTCGTATTTTATAGAATGGAATAATAATGATATAAAGGTATATTATAATTCCAGTATAATATCATATATAATATCATATTTCCATCCTTTATACATCCCACATATGTTATTTAACGAATCAAATCACTTTGAGGGGGCGGTAGTCCGCACTTCCTTAAATGAAGATATCGCGTATACCCATAATGGAAGCCACAAAGGTAAGACAAAAATGAAAAATACAGAAGCATAAATAAAACATAAACATATTATATATCATATATAAAAATAGTGACATCATAATGGCCACCTTTGAAGGTGTTAAATGAGTATTGAACAATCATCGTTTCGGGAGGCAGAATTTCACCGTCCACGGAAACCGTATGTTCTTTAACCATTTGATGTAGTTGTGTGAGAGTGTAGCTAAAATAAATCTTGTAACAACATCCTAGTATATTGAAGATACTGGTGTTGTTACAAAAGAAGTAAATAAAAAGAGATTATAGGTTTGGAGAAGCAAAATAAAACAAATGAACAAGAGAGAATGAGTTACCTTTAAAAGTGTAATCTCCTTTTGATTTGAGCCTAAAGGCTTCCTTTGAAAGGATTCTGCCCAAAGGGGATCCTCTAGGATGAGGAGAGGGATGTTGAGAGAGTAAATGGGCAGGGGTTGGCCGAGCCAAAGGCTTGAGGGGTGTGGGAAAAGAGGTAGAGGTGGGGGCCTTTTATAAGAGGAGAGGAGGGGCACTTTTGGAAAGCAATGAAATATTACATTATTTGAAAATGCTTTTCGGTTCTAAAGGGTCCCACATTGATAGAATTCGTGGATAAGGTGATAAGGCATCGAAATCCACTCATCCAATTGGTTTTTTCCATGTGTATATTGTAGATTTTTCATTATCTTTCCATTTTAATTAAATTGTCAAATAATGATGTCATCGCTGCATCATTATTATGTCATAAATAATTTAATTTCTTTAATGTCTAAAAATTATAAAAAAAAAAATACTATGATATAGGAAATCTTTTTAGCTTTCCAATTACTATTTATAATCAAAATTTGGACTTGTATAACCCCACTTAAAAATTGTTTTAGTAAAACATACTATGTTAGTGTCATTTTCACTTTAACATTAAATAAAAAGTATTTTATGTTATTTCCCAACAAAAGTGGATCCATGGGGTCCCCAAGTTAGGCCATGGCTTGTCTTGGTCGGCCATGACATAACCAATAGGGTTGGGACATGTGTCTAGGTCATTTTATATTATTAAAGCATTATTTATACCTTAAACTACCCTAATTACCACTAATCGCGATTAAGAACTTAATGAGTTACTATTCACCAAAAAATTATTATAATCCCATTGAACCACATTTTACTTCTTAATGACAACCATGTATGTCGGATTTTCAAAATTCAATACACATTAGTGGTAAAATTTCATTTAACTGAAAAATCAGTTTGCTTGATTACCACTTAGTGGTTTCACTATTCATCAAAAATTGAAGTTTTTCAGAAAATTACCAAAAATTCACCCTAAGCTATATTTGATATTCTGAATTCAAAAATGAAGTCCGTTTTACAAAATTCAAAACATATTAGTCACATTAATTAATTTAATAATTAATTCCCGCTGTCAGAGCAAATAGCGTGTTTTTATAAAACAATAAGTATCAAAAGATTGACACTAGTTTAAGTCTAATTTCAAAGTGAAATTAATTCCAATGACCACCATTGGATTAAATGGTAAAAATATTTTCTAATTTAACTTTAAAAACAATTCAAAATATTATCTAATCATATAAATAAATTAGATTAAAAAGAGGTTTTGAATTAAAACACAACATTTTACACTATTCATTAAAAAATGAACTTTATCAGAAAAATACCAAAAATTTACACAAAGTAAAATTTGATGTCCCGATTCTTAATAAGAGTTTTATTAGGTCCAAAAGAATGTATAAGAGTGATCAAAACTATATTTAATGACAGTTCGCCATCAAAAGGCGATAAGTGAACCTTTAGTGAAAACTAGGGCATATATGCCTAAAATCGAATTCTTTCCGTATTTTAAGCCTCTATCCTTTATTGGATAATTGTAAAAACATTTAAAAACATATATAATCATATTTCAGTTATTTCTATCCACTCCCGCCATTACAACGGCTACATGTTAACTACCATTTAAAATAATATTATTTTATTATTAGAGTGCAACGTAAGATTCCCAAGAAACTCGTTGTTGCGTGTTGGGTACGCCATCGAGCATAGCGTCCCCTTTAAAGTCATTTAAATATTTTATTCACAAATATGGATAAATATGAAATGTCATATTCTTTATTTACCAGGGATGTTACATCCTTCCCCCCTTTTGGGAATTGCGTCCTCGCAATTTTAAAATTGCGCTTGGAAACATCCTTGAAAGTCCCACATCGGAACAAAAGTCGGTAAAACAAACACTTTAAAATAAAGAAAGATAAGTACAAAGGTCACTCGAGTTAACCCATACTAGGATTCCAAGTATGAAAATATGGACATGGAGGAGAAAACATAGGGTCATGTTCTTATGGAGAGTGATAGAAAACATGTTTAGGAGAAAGTTAACAATGAGAAAATCACAAACTTGTGATGGGTTAAACGGTATTCGATTCCCCAGTAGGAAAAGTTAATATACAACATTTTTGTTTTAAGTTACTTTTTATTGAGGAATTTATTCATAAGGAAACATAATCACTTATCATATTGACTTTCAACTTTTATTATATTCCTTTCACAAACTCATATTTTCTCCAAAAGACGAGTATTTAGGAAGACTTGTTCACATTAAGAGTACTATAATCAACTTCTAGAGAATCACCTAATCCACAAAAGAGAACTATGTACATCCTATGTCTTTAGGATTAAACCAGAGCCAAAACCAAAAAGTTTAGTACAAGATCAGATAATCCAGAAAAGGATAACCCCTTATAAAAAGAAAATCTATTCTTAATCTCCAAAATTTGTCCAACAAAACCCAAAGTTCAACGAGGACCATCCGATAAACAATTTGTCCATAAAATTCTTCAAAGTAAACCTAATATAATATTGAAACCCAAATATTTGAAGGATTTAGTCACACAGTCTTCCATGTTAAATCGTAACATTTATCTCCAAACAACATTAGTTGCTCCTAAAGTCTAGTATTGAAAGTAATTAACCTAATCACATATCCTCCATGATAGGTTAATCATTTTTATAAATAACCCAAAATCAACTTACTCTTAATTCATAAAATCATATAACCAAAAATAATCAGTCAAACTAACCAGGGACTTCACGTAGTCCAGTGGTAGGCGATAAATACCAGTCGCACTTTGCTTGTGGGTTCGATTCCCGCAGCTTTGTCCGACGCGACGGGATGTCACACGGTCTGCGTGTTGTCCTTTTTCCAAAACTATATAATTCTCAAAACATTCCCCAAAATGAGATAAAATCTTCAAAAATATTCATAACATATTTTAACCTCAAGTTTATCTCATTCCTTTCCTTTTCCATCATATCATAGAGTAACCCATAATTACCTAAAAAGTAAGGATCATATAAACCCTAATGGTTACCTTAATAATTATTACCTGAATTTCCACATCGAGTTGGCCATCTCGTAAATGATGCATTAGAGAACTCACGAAGGTTGAAGTGATTGATCATGGATCCTTGATAGTTGGTTTAGAACAACTATGAGATTCCTCATTGAATCCCCTATCTCATCTAGTATCATAATCAGAGAACCACCACAGTTTCCTTCAAACCCATTGTCACTTTGGTGCCTGCTAGATCCATCCATTCACTAAAAACATAAATGTCAGTGTGAGTATATCAACAAAAACATCATGTACTAATGAGGAAGGTAGACTCTAAGATATACTTACTCATTCACATTATCTAAAATTAGGACTCTTTCTGAAATTCTAACCATTATGGTAATGTCACTTATGCTTAAAGAATACCCTAACCTCTAAAGTTATCTAAACCGACCTCTGATACCAACTATAAGGCCCCAGCCTTAAACCTTACTTAATCTTGAGTTATTACAAGATTACACGTTGAGGATCTTTTCGGGTTTAGAGTTTTAGAGAATTAGATCATAAAACTTGCATTACATTCCACATATAAACAAAGTGGTTACATAAAGATAGTATTCTTCATTCCCATCAATGGAAACACATTTAAAATAAAACATGGATTATTTCTTGACACATCCTTGACTCTATCATCTTATCATGTACCTTTCCCTTGACCTGTGAAAAACATTTCAAAAACTTGGGATGAGCGTAAAAACTCAGTATGGGTTATAAAAACATGGAAAGGAAACATGAGTTCATATATACATAAGAATGAAATCATACTTTACCCATAAAACATAGGCACTTTAACATACCTCATAAAAACATGAATAAATCATATAAATCATAATACGTAAAGGTAACTTGAGGCATTCATAACATTCTTACGTAGGGGGTAACCCTCTTGGTTACGTTTGGAATACCCATCACAGTATATTCCCTAAAATCTCTTCGGAGAAACCTTAACGTTTCACTCCTTCGCGTTACCCAATGCATTGGAGAGCTATATCGGGCTCACCCGCCCTTAGTTTATCACGGAACCACCCGTTCTTCATAACAATGCCCAAGAACCATAACATAATCGTATCACATAAGACATGAATAAAGGAAACATAACATTTCCACATTTCAAACACAATATAACAGTTTAAGATATTGAAATAATGAATCCATTCAAAAAGAAACCATTTCCAAAACCATTTAAAACATTTAATAAAGAGATTTTTGAATCAAAGTGTCCCATACCACCTTGAAGCTTTTAACATTTTAAACCATTAATATCCATATAAATAAATCCTTAAAACCATTTTGAAAACATGGATATTAATAAGAACAAATAATTAAAACATTTAAAACGATATTTTGGTTAAAGGGGTTTTACCAAAATTAGAGACACTTGAATACAATAATCAAGGAATAACATTTAGTCAGAACTTTATAATATCATGAGAATAAAAGGATTCATGATATAATACTCCAAAGGACAGTATATACACCATATAAGAGTGAATTGGTGCATAACAACAATGAACCCTCAATAGAAATGTCAAATGTGATGAAATACCTTATAGAGAAGGTATCCTTAAATTAAGGACAAATAAATCTCAAAAAAAATATGTGTGACAAATATATAGACACCCAATATAAGTGGATATTAAGTGTAAAACAATAAAAGGTCATTCACACATATTCAATGGATGACATATTTAATGACTACAAGTTGAACCCAAAGAAATCGAAATTGGGTTAAGAAGTTCCCTTGACAGCCTAACGGCGTCACATCAAATTGAGTTGATGAGAGATAAAAAGAGTATCTCATCACTTGGACACAAAATTTACATCATTAAGGATATATGAGAACATATCCCAACATAACAATATGTAAATTAAAAGACCCAATAAAAGAAGTCTTTTAAAAAGAGGAAGGGTGAAAGGTTCCCTTACCGAATTGGGTATCTTTCAAAACATACACCCCATGAAAGAAGGGCAATAAATCATTGATGTAAATACTCATAAACGAAAGTATATTACACAAAGAGTAGAATAATGGGCAGTACATACACCACTCAAAGGAAATTGTGGCAAATGTAGCATAAATCTCACGGGGATAAAAGTGAGATGAAAAAATCCCTTACGAAAACTCGGCAGCCTAACGGCGCCACATAAAACTTCCAAAAGGATTGATGAGAGAGAATAGGGTCTCTCATCACATGAACATAAAAATTACAGTAGGAGTAATATAAAATAACATCCCAATCATAATAAAGATGAGCTTAAAAGAAATTACATAAAAGAATGTACTTAAAAAGAAAGAGAGTTGTAGGATCCCTTACCTCGGGTCCGACTTGACTCGATCATTCTTTAATCTCCTGAATAATAAACTTGAGTTAATTTCTAATTCCTTAAGAACCCTTTTCAAGTTCATTATTACTTTTATACCACTTATTACCTTGTCATAAACATTATGTAATCATTTAAGTTAATAATATTTGTTTTGCCGATATTTGGTTCTTAAGTCGAAAGTGGTCTTCTTACAATTACATGTTGTTCGTGTGGCCAAATGTTTATTATATCCAGAATTGTATTCATTATGTAGATATCATATATTTCATATATATCCAGTACATGCATGCATTTATAACATTACATAATCATTTAGAGGTAAGAAATGAAATGCACCGTTCATGGAGACGGTAAGCCGTACGTACGCATGAACGCTACTTTCATTTCTATTTCGTATTTTATAGAATGGAATAATAATGATATAAAGGTATATTATAATTCCAGTATAATATCATATATAATATCATATTTCCATCCTTTATACATCCCACATATGTTATTTAACGAATCAAATCACTTTGAGGGGGCGGTAGTCCGCACTTCCTTAAATGAAGATATCGCGTATACCCATAATGGAAGCCACAAAGGTAAGACAAAAATGAAAAATACAGAAGCATAAATAAAACATAAACATATTATATATCATATATAAAAATAGTGACATCATAATGGCCACCTTTGAAGGTGTTAAATGAGTATTGAACAATCATCGTTTCGGGAGGCAGAATTTCACCGTCCACGGAAACCGTATGTTCTTTAACCATTTGATGTAGTTGTGTGAGAGTGTAGCTAAAATAAATCTTGTAACAACATCCTAGTATATTGAAGATACTGGTGTTGTTACAAAAGAAGTAAATAAAAAGAGATTATAGGTTTGGAGAAGCAAAATAAAACAAATGAACAAGAGAGAATGAGTTACCTTTAAAAGTGTAATCTCCTTTTGATTTGAGCCTAAAGGCTTCCTTTGAAAGGATTCTGCCCAAAGGGGATCCTCTAGGATGAGGAGAGGGATGTTGAGAGAGTAAATGGGCAGGGGTTGGCCGAGCCAAAGGCTTGAGGGGTGTGGGAAAAGAGGTAGAGGTGGGGGCCTTTTATAAGAGGAGAGGAGGGGCACTTTTGGAAAGCAATGAAATATTACATTATTTGAAAATGCTTTTCGGTTCTAAAGGGTCCCACATTGATAGAATTCGTGGATAAGGTGATAAGGCATCGAAATCCACTCATCCAATTGGTTTTGTCCATGTGTATATTGTAGATTTTTCATTATCTTTCCATTTTAATTAAATTGTCAAATAATGATGTCATCGCTGCATCATTATTATGTCATAAATAATTTAATTTCTTTAATGTCTAAAAATTATAAAAAAAAAATACTATGATATAGGAAATCTTTTTAGCTTTCCAATGACTATTTATAATCAAAATTTGGACTTGTATAACCCCACTTAAAAATTGTTTTAGTAAAACATACTATGTTAGTGTCATTTTCACTTTAACATTAAATAAAAAGTATTTTATGTTATTTCCCAACAAAAGTGGATCCATGGGGTCCCCAAGTTAGGCCATGGCTTGTCTTGGTCGGCCATGACATAACCAATAGGGTTGGGACATGTGTCTAGGTCATTTTATATTATTAAAGCATTATTTATACCTTAAACTACCCTAATTACCACTAATCGCGATTAAGAACTTAATGAGTTACTATTCACCAAAAAATTATTATAATCCCATTGAACCACATTTTACTTCTTAATGACAACCATGTATGTCGGATTTTCAAAATTCAATACACATTAGTGGTAAAATTTCATTTAACTGAAAAATCAGTTTGCTTGATTACCACTTAGTGGTTTCACTATTCATCAAAAATTGAAGTTTTTCAGAAAATTACCAAAAATTCACCCTAAGCTATATTTGATATTCTGAATTCAAAAATGAAGTCCGTTTTACAAAATTCAAAACATATTAGTCACATTAATTAATTTAATAATTAATTCCCGCTGTCAGAGCAAATAGCGTGTTTTTATAAAACAATAAGTATCAAAAGATTGACACTAGTTTAAGTCTAATTTCAAAGTGAAATTAATTCCAATGACCACCATTGGATTAAATGGTAAAAATATTTTCTAATTTAACTTTAAAAACAATTCAAAATATTATCTAATCATATAAATAAATTAGATTAAAAAGAGGTTTTGAATTAAAACACAACATTTTACACTATTCATTAAAAAATGAACTTTATCAGAAAAATACCAAAAATTTACACAAAGTAAAATTTGATGTCCCGATTCTTAATAAGAGTTTTATTAGGTCCAAAAGAATGTATAAGAGTGATCAAAACTATATTTAATGACAGTTCGCCATCAAAAGGCGATAAGTGAACCTTTAGTGAAAACTAGGGCATATATGCCTAAAATCGAATTCTTTCCGTATTTTAAGCCTCTATCCTTTATTGGATAATTGTAAAAACATTTAAAAACATATATAATCATATTTCAGTTATTTCTATCCACTCCCGCCATTACAACGGCTACATGTTAACTACCATTTAAAATAATATTATTTTATTATTAGAGTGCAACGTAAGATTCCCAAGAAACTCGTTGTTGCGTGTTGGGTACGCCATCGAGCATAGCGTCCCCTTTAAAGTCATTTAAATATTTTATTCACAAATATGGATAAATATGAAATGTCATATTCTTTATTTACCAGGGATGTTTAACTTAAAATACGGAAAGAATTCAATTTTAGGCATTTATACCCTAATTTTCACTAAGGGTTCACTTATCACCTTTTGATGGAGAACCGTCATTAAATATAGTTTTGATCAATCTTATAAATTCTATTGGACCAAATATAACTCTTCTTTAGAATCGGGACATCAAAAGTTACTTTGTGTAAATTTTTGGTATCTTTCTGATAAAGTTCATTTTTTAATGAATAGTGTAAAATGTTGTATTTTAATTCAAAACCATTTTTTAATCTAATTTATATATATGATTATATTATCATTAGAATTGGTTTTAAAGTAAAATTAGAAAATATTTTTACCATTAAATCCAATAGTGGTCGTTGGAATTAATTTCACTATGAAAACAGACTTAAACTAGTGTCAATCTTTTGATACTTATTGTTTCATAAAAACACGCTATTTCCACTGACAGCGGGAATTAATTATTAAATTAATTAATGAAACTTATATGTTGTGAATTTTGTAAAATGGACTTCATTTTTGAATTCAGAATATCAAATATAGCTTAGGGTGTATTTTTGGTATTTTTCTAAAAAAATTCAATTTTTGATGAATAGTGAAACCACTAAGTGGTACTTATAAAAACTGATTTTTCGTTTAAATGAAATTTTACCACTTATGTGTTTTGAATTTTAAAAATCCGACATAAATGGTTTTCATTAAGTAGTAAAATGTGGTTCAATGAGATTAAAATAATTTTTTGGTATCTTATTAAGTTTTTAATCGCGATTAGAGGTAATTACTGTAGTTTAAGGTAAAAATAATGTTTTAATAATATGAGATGAGCTTGACACATGTACTACCGTTATTTTATGTGTCATGGCCGACCAAGACAAGCCATGGGTCAAATTGGGGATCCCATGGAGCCACTTTGGTTGGGAAATGACATAAATTACTTTTTATTTAATGTTAAAGTAAAAATGACACACACATGAGATGTTTTACTAAAACAATTTTTACATGGGGTTATTCAAGTAATATTTTTGACTATAAATAGTAATTGGAAATATAAAACGATTTCGTACATCATAGATTTTTTTTATAATTTTTAGAAATTAAATAAATTAAATTATTTATGACATCATGATGATGTAGTGATGACCTCATTATTTATCGATTTAAATAAAATGGAAAGATAATCTAATATCTAAGACCTAAACATGTCCAAAACCTATCGGATGAGTGGATTTATAACCCTTATCACCTTATCCTCGAAATACATCAATGTGGGACCTCTTAAATCCGAATACCATTTTGAAAGAAAGTGACTTTTCTTTACTTTCCAAGAGTGCCCCTCCTCTCCTCTTATAAAATACCCCCACCTCTACCTCCTTACCCACACTCCCAAAGCCTTTCTCTCAGCCAAATCCTGCCCATTTTGGCTCTAAACATCCCTGTATTACTCTTTGAAGCCTCACTTTGGGCAGAAGTCTTTCCAAGGAAGCCATTGAGCTCAAACCAAGGGGAGTTACCCGATTTTAAGGGAATGTCTTCTTTTGAGTCCTTTTGTTTTATTTTGCTTCTCCAACCCCCTAAACTCTTTTTATTATTTTCTTTTGTAACAACTCCAATATCCTCAATATACTAGGATGTTGTAATAAGAATTATTCGATCTAAAATTAAACACACCTACATCTAATGGTTAAAGAACATATTGTTTTCGTGGATAGAGAATTTCTGCCTCCCGAAACGATGATTGTTCAACATTATTTTAAAACCTTCAAAGGTGGCCATTAAGATGACACTATATTTATATATGATATATAATATGTTTATGTTTTCCTTAATCTTTTGTATTTTTTATTTTTGGCATACCTTTATGGTTTCCATTATGGGTAAACATGATATCATCATTTAAGGATTGCGGACTACCACCCCCTCAATGTGATGTGATTCGTTAATGCCATATGTGGGATGTGTAAAGGATGGATTTAATGTTATTATATATGATGTTATACTGGAATTATAATATACCTCTATATCATTATTATTTATTTCCATTAAAGAATGATATAGAAATGAAAGTAGCGTTCATGCGTACGTACGGCTTACCGTCTCCAAGAACGATGCATTTCATTTCTTATCCCCAAATGTAATGTACAATTAAAAGTACATGTATATAATGGATATATATAATGAATGATATATATAAATGATGAATATAATTATGGAATTAAAATATACATACCTCTCATTTAGTTTTAATTCCATTAATATGACAAAGAAATGAAAGTAGCGTTCTTGCGTACGTACGGCTTACCATCTCCATGAACGGTGCATTTCATTTCTTACCTCTAAATGATTATGTAATATTATAAATACATGTATATGATGGAAATATATGATATATATGATATCCAAATCAGGAATGTCATTCTGGATATAAAGAACCTTTGACCACACGAACAATATGTAATTGTAAGAAGTCCACATTCGACTTAAGAACCACATATCGACAAAACAAACATTATTAACTTAAATGGTTACATAATGTTTATAACATGGAAATAATTGATATAAATGGAATAATGAACTTTAAAAAGGTTCTTAATCAAGTAGAAATTATCTCAAGTTTATTATTCAGGACGTTAAAGAACGATCGAGTCAAGTCGGACCCGAGGTAAGGGACTTCGTCTCAATCTCATTTCATTGAGGCATATTTAGTTTTATACACAACTTTATTTTATACGGTGTATAAACCCCTTTGAATTTTACTTTTATACAAAAATAATCTTTTTCTACGAAGCATTTTACTAAACGACAAAATGGAATGTGTTTTTTATTGTACGCGGTGACAATGACCTTTTCCGCCGCCGCGAGTATTATTTGGTCTTTGGCTTCCTCAACATGTCGTAATGTTTTTAAAATAAAATAAATACCATATACTCTTTTATGTATTTTGGTATTGAAAATGGTTTTGATAAAGGATTCTATTATGATATATTGTGATTGAAATATGGAAATGTTATCATTCCATTATATTGGTTTTATGTTTTATGATTTTATATTGGTACTTGGACATTTGACGGGTGGTTACAGGATAAACCATATGACGTGTGGTGTCGTGAATACCAGGACGGGTGGTTACGTTATAACCTCCAATGCATTGGGTATGGAAGTCGGCCGTATGGATATTCCATTAATTATGTATGGAAATTGTCCGTGTGGCTATTCCATTAAGTGATATGTGTGGAAGTCGACTGTATGGTTATTCCACTTAAGTATGATTATGTCCCAAAATACCATTATATATGTTATGTGTTCTTTATATGTGTTTTACGGTAATCCTTTGGTTGAACAAAGGTAAGTAATGATACATTATTCAGTGAAGAGTTTTTACTACTTAATAAAGGTGAAGGTAATACTTTGATAGAGTATACATGGTTAACTTGGTGTTTGAAAAACTATCAGTTTTCATTCTTTGTGTATCCCTTACTGAGATTTTTATGCTCACCCCAAGTTTTTTTGAAATTTTTTTCACAGAACTTAATGTGGAATAGGGCCAAGGTTGGGATCAAGGGAATGTCATGCTATATAAAACATGGATCTAGACATGTTTCTTTTTTATGAGTTTTTTTTATTTTATGGAATCTTAGTAGAAGTGTCTACATTGTAATCTTTTGATATGTAATAGTTATGTCCTAATTCTATAAAAATCTAAACCTGAAAAGATCCTCAATGTAAATTATTCATTTAATTGAATATTAAGTAAGGTTTAAGGTCGAGGCCTTATAGTTGGTATCAAAGGTCGGTTTAGATAACTTTAGTAGTTAGAATTCTATTAAATGATTATCCAAAAATATTTTTTTATGGTCAAATTGAAATGATATAGCATTTTAAGATTACCATGTTGCTTCATCTAAGACATGTTTGTTAAGAATGGTTTTTCATAGAGGAAACAGAACATCTTTTCAGGAAAGGCATACAGAGGGAAATGACCATTCAAATCAGTATCCTGAGATGGTCAAAATCAGAACTAAACAGTTTACTGCAGTGATGGCTCAGTTGAATCAGGTGAAAAATTTTGGTTGTTTTTATTGATGATATTATGGTGTTTTCTAAAATAAAAGAGGAGCATAAAAGCCATTTAAGGGTTATCTTGCAAACCTTAAAAGAAAATAAACTGTATGGAAAATTCAGCAAGTGTGAGTTTTGGTTGTAACAAATTTCGTTCCTTGGTCACATTGTTTCTAAAGATGGGATAAATGTTGATCCTGCAAAAACAAAAGTTGTGAAAGACTGGCCAAGACCCACAAATGTATCCTAGATCCGTAGTTTTCATGGTTTGGCATGCTATTACTGATGGTTTGTTAGAACTTTTTCACGGTTATCTAGTCCAATGACTAAGCTAACTCGGAAAGGTGTTATGTTTATCTGGACAAATGAATGTGATGATGGTTTTCAGGATTTGAAAAGAAGATTGGTGAATGCTCCAGTTTAGAACTTCCTTCCAGGAATGGTGAGTTTGTTATATACAGTGATGCTTCGTTGAAGGGACTTGGATGTGTCCTTATACAGAATGATCAGGTAATTTTCTTATGCTTCACATCAGTTGAAAACTCATTAGGTAAATTACCCTACACATGATTTGGAATTAGCTACTGTTGTTTTTGATTTAAAAATTTTGAGGCATCATTTTTATGGAGTAAAGTGTGAAATATATTCTGATCACAAATGTTTAAAGTATATATTCACTTAGAAATAATTGAACATGAGACAGAGGAGATGGATGGAATTAATCAAGGATTATGATTGTACAATTCACTACCATCCTGGAAAATCAAATAAAGTGGCTGATGCTTTGAGTCGAAAAAGTAATGCTTCATTAACCATGCTACGTTTGGAACGAGATCCTTTGGTTTTTGATTTGATGAACTTTGGCATAGAAGTTGTTGGTGCAGGAAGTCCTTCTGTTTTGTTTCAGGTATCAGTGAAATCTTCACTATCAGACAGAATCATGCAAGCACAGAATCAAGACAGCGAGTTGCAGAAAAAGGTAGAGCTGGTTTAGAAATGTAAGTTGCTTGAATTCAACATTTATGATGATTGTTTTTTGAGATTTGGTAAGATATTGTGTGTGCCTTGTGATTCAAAATTAAAGAGAGAGTTGTTATGTGAAGCTCATAGTTATCCATTTTCAGTTCATCCTGGAAGTACTAAGATGTACAGAGATCTGCGGAAGTATTACTGGTGGGATGGAATGAAAAGAGATATTGGTGATTTTACTGTGAAGTGTTTGACATGTCAACAGGTTAAAGCAGAGCGGCAGTTACCTAACGGAATGCTTCAGCCTTTACCAGTGCCATAGTGGAAATGGGAAAACATATCCATGGACTTTGTTGTGGGATTACCAAGGAAATATCGAGGTAATAATGCAATCTGGGTTATTGTTGATCGCTTGACTAAATCTGCTCATTTCCTTTCTATACGAGATACTTTTTCCCTAGATCAACTTTCCTGTTTGTATCTTAAAGAGATAGTCAGGTTACATGGAGTTCCTCTCTCCATTGTATCTGATCGTGATCCCAGGTTTACTTCTAACTTTTGGAAAGGCCTTCAAAAGTCGTTGGGTACTGAATTAAATTTTAGTACAGCTTTTCATCCTCAATCAGATGGGCAGTCAGAACGAACAATTCAGACCTTGGAGGATATGCTATGAGCTTTTTCGATGGATTATCTGGGAATTTGGGACCAACATCTTTCATTGGTTGAGTTTTCTTATAATAACAGTTTTCATTCCAGTATACAGATGGCACCATTTGAGGCATTATATGGGAAGCGGTGTCGAACTCCAGCATTTTGGGATGAAGTGGGTGAAAGGAAGCTGATGGGACCAGAATTGGTAGAAGAGATGGTAGAAAAAGATCATTTGATTCAGAAGCACACGAGAACAGCTCATAGCAGGCAGAAGAGTTATGTGGATAATTGGAGGAAGGATCTATCTTTCGAGGTAGGTGGTCATGTTTTTCTCAAGGTTTCTCCTTGGAAAAGTGTGATGAGATTTGGTAAGAAAGGAAAGCTGAGTCCAAGGTTTATTGGACCATATGAAATTCTGGATAAAGTTGGATCAGTTGCTTACAGAGTGGCTTTACCTCCAATTTTATCTCAGGTACACAATTTTTTTCATGTTTCGATGTTGAGGAAGTATATGCCAGATCCATCTCTTGTTTTGAGTCTAGAGGTAGTTCAGCTGGAGGAGAACCTATCATATGAAGAACAACCAGTCCAAGTTCCTGACCACAGGGAGCAGGTGTTACGGAATATGGTGATTCATCAGGTAAAGGTTTTGTGGAAAAACCATGTGATTGAAGAGGCAACGTCAGAATCTGAAAATGCTATGAGGGACAAATACCCCCACTTATTTTGATAAGTGAATAAAATTGCGAGGACGCAATTCCCAAAATGGTCGAAGGATGTAACATCCTAGGTAAATAAAGAATAGAGAATTTCCATATTTATGAATTAAATATTAATTTTAATTAAAACGGGTTTATACATTTGATAGCGTACTCGATACGCAACGATGATTTTCTTTGAATACTTATGTTGCACACTAGTAATAAAATAATATTATTTTAAATGTTAGTTAACACGTAGCTGTTGTACTGGTGGGAATGGATATAAATAATTAAATTATGATTATATATGTTTTTAAATGTTTTTACATTTATCCAATAAAATTTAAAGGCTTAAAATACGGAAATAATTCAATTTTAGGCATTTATACCCTAATTTTCACTAAGGGTTCACTTATCACCTTTTGACAGCGAACCGTCATTAAATTTAGTTTTGATTAATATTATAAATTATATTGGACCAAATATAACTCTTCTTTTGAATTGGGACATCAAAATTTACTTTGTGTAAATTTTTGGTATCTTTCCGATAAAGTTCATTTTTTTAATGAATAATGTAAAATGTGGTATTTTAATTAAAAACCTCTTTTTAATATAATTTCTTAATATGATTATATTATCATTTGAATTGGTTTTAAAGTGAAATTAGAAAATATTTTTACCATTAAATCCAATAATGGTCGTTGGAATTAATTTCACTATGAAAACGGACTTAAACTAGTGTCAATCTTTTGATACTTATTGTTTCATAAAAACATGCAATTTGCTCTGACATCGGGAATTAATTATTAAATTAATTAATAAAACTTATATGTTGTGAATTTTGTAAAATGGACATCATTTTTTAATTCTGAATATCCAATATAGCTTAGGGTGAATTTTTGGTATTTTTCTAAAAAACTTCAATTTTTGATGAATAGTGAATCCACTAAGTGGTACTTATAAAAACTGTTTTTTCGTTTAAATGAAATTTTACCACTTCTGTGTTTTGAATTTCAAAAATCCAACATACATGGTTGTCATTAAGTAGTAAAATGTGGTTCAATGAGATTAAAATAACATTTTCGTATCTTATTAAGTTTTTAATCACGATTAGAGGTAATTAGTGTAGTTTAAGGTAAAAATAATGTTTTAATAATATGAGATGAGCTTGACACAAGTCCTACCCTTATTGGATGTGTCATAGCCGACCAAGAAAATACATGGGTCAACTTGGGGACCCCATGGATCCACATTGGTTGGGAAATGACATAAATAACTTTTTATTTAATGTTAAAGTAAAAAAATGACACAAACATGAGATGTTTTACTAAAACAATTTTTACATGGGGTTATACAAGTCATATTTTTGACTATAAATAGTCATTGGAAATATAGAAAGATTTCCTACATAATAGTATTTTTTTTATAATTTTTAGACATTAAATAAATTAAATTACTTATGACATCATGGTGATGCAGCGATGACCTCATTATTTAACGATTTAAATAAAATGGAAAGATAATGTAATATCTAAGACCTACACTTGTCCAAAACCAATTAGATGAGTGGATTTAGAATCCTTATCACCTTATAATCTAAATAAATTAATGTGGGACCCCTTAAATCCGAATACAATTTTGAAATAAAGTGACATTTCTTTACTTTCCAAGAGTGCCCCTCCTCTCCTCTTATAAAAGGCACCCAACTCTACCTCCTTACCCACACTCCAAAAGCCTTTGGCTAGGCAAAACCCTACCCATTTTGGCTCTCCACATACCTTTATTACTCATTGAAGCCTCAATTTAGGAAGAAGTTATCCCAAGTAAGCCTTTGAGCTCAAACCAATGAGAGTTACTCGATTTTAAGGTAATGTCTTCTTTTGAGTCCTTTTTTTTTATTTTCCTTCTCCAACCCCTAAACTCTTTTTATTATTTTCTTTTGTAAAAACTCCAGTATCATAAATATACTATAATGTTGTTATAATAAGGATTAGAGCTACACTTACACACACCTACGTCTAATGGTTAAAGAACATACTGTTTCCGTGGATGGAGAATTTCTGCCTCCCGAAATGATGATTGTTCAACATTCATTTAATACCATCAAAGGTGGCCATTAAGATGTCACTATATTTATATATGATATATAATATGTTTATGTTTTTTTAATATTCTTTATTTTTCTTTTTGGGCATACCTTTATGGTTTCCATTATGGGTAAACATGATATCTTCATTTAAGGAAGTTCGGACTACCGCCCACTCAAAGTGATGTGATTCGTTAATGCCATATGTGGGATGTGTAAAGGATTCATTTAAAGTTATTATATAGGATGTTATACATTAATTTTAATATACCTATATCTAATTATTATATCATTCCATTAAAGTATCATATAGAAATGAAAGTAGCGTTCATGCATACGTACGGCTTACCGTCTCCATGAACGGTGCATTTCATTTCTTATCCCCAAATGTAATGTACTATTAAAAGTACATGTATATAATGGATATATATAATGAATGATATATATAAATGATGAATATAATTCTGGAATTAAAATATACATACCGCTCATTTAGTTTTAATTCCATTAATATGACAAAGAAATGAATGTAGCGTTCATGCGTACATACGGCTTACCATCTCCATGAACGGTGCATTTCATTTCTTACCTCTAAATGATTATGTAATATTATAAATACATGTAAATTCTGGATATATATGATATATATGATATCCAAATCAGGAATGTCATTCTGGATATAAAGAACCTTTGACCACACGAACAACATGTAACTGTAAGAATTCCACATTCCACTTAAGAACCAAATCTCGACAAAACAAACATTATTAACTTAAATGGTTACATAATGTTTATAACATGGAAATACGTGATATAAAAGGAATAATGAAATTTAAAAAGATCCTTAATCAATTAGAAATTAACTCAAGTTTATTATTCAGGACGTTAAAGAACGATCGAGTCAAGTCGGACCCGAGGTAAGGGACTTCGTCTCAATCTCATTTCATTGACGCATATTTCGTTTTATACACAACTTTCTATTATACGGTGTATAAATCCCTTTGACTTTTACTTTTATACAAAAGGAATATTTTTCTATGAAGCCTTTTACTAAACGACAAAAAGTAATCTTTTTTTAACGTACGCGGTGACAACGACCTTTTCCGCCCCCGCGAGTGTTATTTGGTCTTTGGCTTCCTCAACAATCCGTAATGTTTTTAAAATAAAATAAATACCATATACACTTTTATGTATTTTGGTATTGAAAATGGTTCTGATAAAGGATTCTATTATGATATATTGTGATTGAAATGTTGAAATGTTATCATTACTTTATATTGGTTTTATGTTTAATGATTTTATATTGGTACTTGGACATTTGACGGGTGGTTACATGATAAACCATATGACGGGTGGTGTCGTGAATACCAGGACGGGTGGTTACGTTATAACCTCCAATGCATTGGGAATGGAAGTTGTTTGTATGGCGATTCTATTAAGTATTTATGGAAATTGTCCGTATGGCTATTCTGTTAAGTGATATGTGTGGAAGTCGACCGTATGGTTATTCCACTTAAGTATGTTTATGTCCCAAGTTACCTTTATATATGTTATGTGTTATTTATATGGGTTTTATGGTAATCCTATGGTTAAAAAAAGGTAAGTTATAATACTTTATTCAGTGAAGAGTTTTTACTACTTCATGAAGGTGAAGGTATTACATTGATAGAGTATACATGGTTTACTTGTTGTTTGAAAAACTATTAGTTTTCAATCTTTGTGTATCCCTTACTGAGCTTTTTATACTCACCCCATGTTTTTTTGAAATGTTTTTCACAGGACATAATGTGGAATAGGGCCAAGGATGGGATCAAGGGAAAGTCATGCTATATAAAACATGGAACTAGACATGTTTCTTTTTATGAGTTTTTTTTCATTTTATGGCATCTTAGTAGAAGTGTCTAATTTGTAATCTTTTGAGATGTAATAGTTAAGTCCTAATTCTCTAAAATTCAAAACCTGAAAAGATACTCAATGTGAATTATTCATTTAATTCAATATTAATTAAGTTTTAAGGCCGTGGACTTATAAATATAATTTATTTTGATTTAATATTTTAAGAGTTTTCCAAGGGTGCCTCTCTGCTTTCCTATAAAAAGATACCCACTCTTCTCTAATAATCACATTTATAATGAATTTTCTCAGTGTATACCTATCATATTATTTTCCCGTAATCTCACTTCACATTCTTTAGTCCTTATTTTAGGAATAAGACCCTATTTATATGTGTTTAGGTGTTCTTCAAAGGTTATCAACCGAAGAAGGGGTATCATTTTCTTTAAGTACTTCTATTTTACTTATTCATCAACATCATTTAAATCATAGTATTACAAGATGAAATTATATATAAAAATATAATAAATATACATATATTTTATTATGTTAATATAATCCCCTAAATCCATCTCTTCTTTCATTAAATGAAAAAGGAATTAATCATTTTTGGGTACTTGTAAATTATCACTTCCATAAACGTAGTTAGTTCATTTTCCATTATCATCATTCATGATTGGATAAAATAATGGAACTTCTATTAACATGGGAAAATAATTATATATATATATATATAAGTTAATAAAATATAAATCACATTCTAACTATTCATACACATAAAAACAATAATGTCTTTTTTGCGTACGTGTGAACTATCACCTCTATGAAGTGATGTGAATAATTTTTATTCATCACATCACTTTTATAATAACTATAAGTATAATTTTATGATTATTATGATTTTAATAATTTAATTTTCATTTTTTCAATATAAAATAATAATTACATCATTTTTAAAATGATCCATGAATAATGGACATTTTTACTAATGCATATGTACAACTTACTATCTCCATAATGGTAATGTTCTTCAATTTATCATATCCATATTTAATGAGTGGATTTAAAAGTATAGTTGATATATAAATATGATATAAATTTCAGGAATATTATTATCTATATTATATACATATGACCCAATGGACTAGTTTCATCATTCCATGTTCATTTTCAATTCAAGTACCGAGTATCGACAGAACATTCGATATGAACATAAAAAACATGGTAGTTGTTATGACATGGTAATAAGTGATATAATTGTAATAATAAACTTGATGGTTATGAATCATGAACAAATTAAACTATATTTATTATTTAGGAAGATAATGAATTAGAAAGGCAAGTCAAACTCAAGCTAAGGGACTATCTCAGTCTCTTTTCATTGAGTCATATTTTGAATTACACACAACCTTCTTTTATATAGTGTATAATATAACCATCAGCTTTTAATTACCTTAATGAGTTTCTAAAACTAATCTTTTTTATAATAATCGTTTTACTAAACAAAAAAAGTAATGTCTATAACGTATGTGGTCATAATTACTTCTCTTCCACTATAACTGTAATTCGATATTTAGCTTCCCCAATAAGAGATGATGTATTTTAAAGGTAACAAGGAGATCCCTTAATAATATCTTTGGTGTTTCGATATTGAAAATGCTTTTTAATGTGAATTTACTAATTAAATATCGTGAAATTATTTCTTGTGATTACAAATGAATTTTTTTGAGTGAAATTATTATAATTAAAATCTTTAATGTTTTATGATTATAAAGCCGTAGATGGAAATTTTATTGTTGATAACATGATAAAACAATTATGGGTGGTTTCTTGATAAATTAATAAAGGGTGGTTATGTTATATCCTTCAATACATTGGGTATGGAATTTAGTCATATGACGATTCCATTTTTCCGAATTATATTTCTGGAATTAAACCGTATGATTATTCCATTTAAGTATGATTATCTCCATATATACATTTATATATTATATGTGCTTTATATAGGGTTTATGGAATTTTTTAATAAAATTGATATTAATGATATTATATTCATTGAATATTACTTACTAATTCACATAGGTGAAAAGTATTACATTATGATAAAGTATCATCGTTTATATGTTTTTGAAAGACAAACAATTTTCCTTCATTATGTATCCCTTGTAGTGATTCATTGCACATCCCATGTTTTTTTAAAAATTATAGGTCTTATGGTAAGTAAGAAAAAATAATATTCCAGGATTAAATAATTTATAATTGTTCTTGAAATTAAACAATGGTTTATTTTAAAAGAGTTTAGTTTTCTGAAAAAATGGACACTGAGTAAAGTCTACACTTTAAATATATTAATATACTATATTGGTTTTTATCTTAATTATAGGAATCCTTATACATAAATGAGTATTGGTAACGAATGAAAATTAATTCTAGTAAAAAGTAACTAGAATATGTTATGTTTATTTTTGATTCCATACAATTGACGTATGATTAATAAGACTAAAAGTAATTTTCTGGTATAGGAAATTCATGGATGTTGTAATATCATGTATATGGTCTGAGTTTTTTAATTATGCTAATCCTATGTTTTGACAGGATGGATTTTTGCTATAAGATTGAAAATAATGTTTATTAATGAATTTTTTAGGATAGCATGAGATTCATTAAGTTTCATAATGGTCATAGGAAAGTGTTTGAAAAGGTGAAAATCCATTGTTATTTCATTGGATTTGAAAATATATATATAAAAGGAGAATGAAACATGTTCAGACCATTATCTTGAGAACAATAGCAAATGTTTTTTATTATAAAAGTAGATATATCCTTGAATGAAAGGATTATACAATTATAGTTTTTATCATAGTATCCATTATGATAAGTACCATCATTGATGTTTTTCTATGAGTGTGATGGTGATTTTTAGTCATGAAAAATAAATATGGTTTGCAGATATAAATATAAAGTTCATTAAATTAAATTCCAAGTCATTTAGGATTATGATTTCAAAATTTTAGGTGTCTATGTAGATGTACTGACAGTTTTGGCCTTTAGTTTGGGGATACAGAAACATGAACACTAATAAATTGACACATGGTATAAAATGATCTATTTATGGAAGGATCCTACAGGTATAATTCAATTTGAGAAGTGACGGTTTGTTTAAATATCATTCTTTTGTTTTTACATGTAATTTTTACCACCAAGTTCATGTTAAAAAGGGTTAAATATTAAGTATCGGCTTTGTATATTTATGATGGTATAATAGTGAGGAAAAACTATATATTCTTCCATTATAGATGATATATATAGAATATACATACGATAATTAAATATCCTATTTGATATAGTGAATTTCTTAAATGTATAAGTATAAGGATTAAATATAGTGGCTGAATATGATGAACGTTTCATTTGTTATACTACAAAATAGAGATAGAAATGGTGTTGAGTTATTTCCATTATTATTTTATAATTCCATTTATTCTATAAATTATAAATTATTTAATTATAGATGTCATGATATTAGTATTTTTGTTATCAAATACTCAAATCATATCACTCGGTTACCAGAAGCTTAGTGGTAGATTTTAAAAAATATATTGTTTGGATAAAGTTATAGATACGAAAAAATAAATATATATGACTTGATTATGGTGATAGAAAAATAAAATCTAACTTTGTTTATTTAATGAAATTTTCATTGAAGTAATTCAAATGTTTTCCTGAATATAAAATGAGTTACAAGAGTCTTTAACTCTAGGAATTGTTTTTCTTAGTTGGTCTTGGATGATCATGACCATTAGGGGGAACCATACTAAAACTATAAGGGGATAAAAAATGAAATATTATTTAAATTTTCAATGTAAGAATTTGGTAAAATCATTTAGAATATTCTATAATTGGGATATTATTAGTCATAACATATGAATTTATATCTCATAATGTAGATTATTAGGTATTATAGTGAGAAATATATTCATGTCATGTTTCTCGTATTTCTAGATCATTTATTTTAGGTGTTTATCTTAAAAAAATAGGATATAGAGAATTTAAAAATCCCCAAATATATTTGGAAACACAATTAAAGGTTTGGATAAATGATAAAATTGGTGTGAGTATGTAAAAAGATTAACTTTTAGAGGAAATAATGATATTTTGGAAGAGTATTTGATAATATAATTTTTTATTTTTCTCCAAAAGGAATAATTGAGTAATTTGTGCTCAATAAATTTATTTTTTATGTGGTAGATCCACTGTGATGATTATAGCTCAGTACAACCAACATGACCTATTTGGACTTGTATAGAATATTTTTATATTATATTTGGGATCTCATCTCTTCCATGGTGAATTCGCAAGGTTTAGTGATAGTACATGGATGATGGGTGTTGTGTCGATTCATGATGCATGTCTTCCCCATAGAACACTTTCAATGGGCGCCTTTCAAGGAGAGTGTTCATTATGATTTTATTATATTATTTTGTTCGATCTATAATTTGTTCCCCCATAACCCATGTTGGATAGGGTATTTTTAGTATGATTCATTAAAAAATTATTTTTGTCGATTAAATGGAATGGTTGATGTATTCCTTCATAGGGTAAGACTGAATTCCAAATTTTGTTACATCTTATGTGTCGTACTTGTTCTATTTATGTTAGGTTATTTTGATTCAATGTTTTTGTGGAAGATATATTTAAATAACATATAGTTACTAGAATTAGCGAGAATGGTAAATAAACATGATTTCATGTGTGCTTTGTCACATTAGTTTTAGATGTAAAATTCACAGGGGAGTGTTTTAGAGTTCTTTCACCAGTATCGATACCATTCTCCATAATTATGTTCTATAAGAAACTTATGAAAATAGAAATTTTGGGAGTTCTAAATAAAAATTATTGAACTTTATAATTGGAATTGGAAGACTGGGGTTTAGATGCACATAATTGATAAAATATAAAAATAAGTCATATCATAGTGTTGGTGGTCTTCTGGTGATTGATATCACTATAGAGACCATAATTTCATTAATTTTATGACACACATATATGGAACATGTAAAGAAGTATTCATTCCCTATATTCTCAATGACCAACCCCGACATGAGAAAAATTAATGTTTATTTATTTATTATAAATTTATATGTATAACTATATATTTTTTCATGTATATATATATATATATGAATATATATATGTATTAATGTAAATTATGACATTTTATAATATAAATTAATTTCAAAATTAATTTCAACTAACTTAATGTAATCAACATTTATCTAAATATCATCCCACTATATTAACCACGAATTATATATAACTAGTATTTTTACCATTCGAAATTAAAATGTTATTTTTCATAAAAATTACTAATAAGTAATTTAAATGATAATTATTAAAAAACATGTATAGTTTTAGACTTAATAAAATATCATAAATTATTTACATTCCAAAAATGTTATTTTTAATAAAACTATTTTACTAAAAATATATATTAATCTTAATGTAATTATATATCATGAATTAATATTAAAAATCATACTATATTTATTTTACATTTCTAAACCAAATCATCTCAAATATTAAATTTAATATAAATACCATATTTAATTATATATACATTAAAAATAAAAATCCTAATATATGAATCATTCTTTTTGTTAATTATCATTCATAATAAAATTTGATTCAAAAATAAAAAAACTACTTACTTTTGATTTAAAAAAATTCACATCAAAGGTTAATAATAATATCAAATAAACATCATTGATTTCAAATTTTCTCTTTAGGATAAAATTATCTTAGGATAAATATTTTACATTATGTATAAAATCAAAAAATCATAATTAAAATTGGGAAACACCAAACCAGATATTTAGCAACATTTAAAATAAATCTACCTTCATCATTTTGCTCTATAAATCCCAATAACAAATGATTAAAAATCAAAATGAACTCAAACTATAATTATTAAACATAAATGATTAAAAATCTATATTAAAATTAATTTTAACAAGTTTTTTTCGAAAAAAATGTCCACATAAATATAAAACATGAAAAATATAAAATATAAATAGAAGGGATGAAAATCGATTTAATTTTATTTTGAAATCAATTCAAAAAACAAAGGAATATTTTAAATGGGAAAGTGACTAAAACTCTATTTAACATCATATGTTCCCTTCTCATTATTCTAATTTAAATTATATAATCATGTTACTTAGGTACTTTATCCAATAAAATTGTAGAATATTGATATCCTTCCCCTAGTAGTGTTTAATCTCTAGCAGATGATAAATAAATAACACATATTTCCCCAAATCTAACCATTCTTAATCTATCTAATGATATGAACCATAAATATAATTCTATGAATATGAATCATGGAAATATCAAAATCTTTTACTTTAATATAAGATGATTTAATATATATGATACTTCTCAAATCCAGTCTTGCACATCAATCAATGAATGTTGGAGATAATATAATTCCTTTGAGAAACCATCAATTTCCATTCCTTATAGATAATCTCCATAATACATGTTATTGAAAAATCAACTCTTAGGGTTTATGTTATTGAATAACATAAGATTTATTCATTATATTTTATATATTAATAAGAACCTCTATCAATATTAATAATTTCATCATAATTCATACTTAATAGAATATAATAATCATTTATTCTCAATCATCCACCCAATAGAGTGGAGAAAACGTAGTTACCCATAAAAATCCTCATATTGTTCCATTCTAATAGAATAATGATATTTTTTATAAAAAAACTATATAAAGATAATTTTTTCAACCCCTGATTTATAATAATATAAAATTCAATCATGTAAAGAATATTTTTATTTGAATTCTCTATCCATAAATATAGTGTAAATATACAAAATTCTTCTATAAGATATGTCATGTGTGGAAATGAAAAAATAAAAATGAAATAATATAACTCTGTGTAACATAAAAATCATGTATAATCCTAATGAATAATGAGTCTGATAGAGATATATAGTTATAAATCACCATACTCTAATCTTAAAAGGTATCCATTGGTTGAATGGAATCACTGGATAATTAAAAGTTGTTCTCTTACATCCACTACAATGATTAATGAAGAAAAAAGTATTCGATAAATGTATCTTTAATGTGTAATCATTAATATAAAAATTGAGTTCCAACAATTATGTTATACATTATTCATTAAATAATTTATGATTCCTCATGATGTCAATAAGTTACATATGTTATGAAATAAAAATCATTTTAGAACCCCATTAAAATGATAATAATGGATCCCAATTAATTTATTTGATTTTTATATCACATAAAAATAAACCAATAAGACAAGCTCAAATGTTGCATCAAAAGAGGAGTAAAATATGATAATCTCTGTATGATTATTATAATAATGATATACTATTTAATTCTACATGGACCCCATGACTTAGTATCGACAAAAAAACATAACATAAGAAAGAACATGGTGAATTTAACCATATCATGGTTTAAAATTAAGTTTATAAATCCAATAACATCCAACATATAAAATGCTCACACACATTATGATAACATAAAATTCTTTTTGGATACGTTGAAACTTCGTTGGATGTGATTATCTTATACACAATAACATTTTCGAGAAATACTAGGAACTAAAATTAATTACAATTTCATGACTTACTAAGTATCATTATAATATTTTCTAATAATAATAAAAATAATTATTACTCAAATCCATTATTTTAATAAATGATTGGCCTCCATGAAAATAGCATTATTACATAGGATTCAAATGGGTTTCACATGGTCTCACTCAAATGAAGTCAAATACCTATATGATCATGTCGAACCCAAGAAATAACTATATACATCCCTTTTTATTCATTTATATATAAGAGAACATCACATATTACATTAATAAGTATCATAACTAGTTTCCATATTTTAATTTAATTAGGGGAACATATTAAATACTTTATATATAAGAGGAAAATTACAATCATTGGTAAAATTAGATGATAAAGTGATTAAAAAACACATTGAATAACACATGATTATGTCTACAGTATGTTTTTATAAGATATACATCAAGGTATGATGGTTTACATGCTATAAATCATTTTAGTCTCAGGTGATAAGGATTCATATAATGAATACACCTGTTTATATATTATTGACTATACAGTATTTAATATGACATAAATTAGTGGAATGATATTGGTAATTATTCATTACTTATTGTCTCATGATTTTATCTATAAAAAACATCAGATTCCACTCACACCAATATTAATGTATCATCACAACCCATAATAATCAATCTTGGTAATCAAATTGGGACACTAAAAATTCATATATTGAGGTATTTTATCTTTACATTATTCATGTGAAAAACAAAATACTTCTAAATGAATGAAAAAAATTATTATAATTTCTATAAAAACATGATATATTTGGATGGAAATAAGCATGGTAACCAATATTGGAACCCTTGTCAATAAATGAGAGATATTTATAATCATGACTACATAAGAGGGGTTTATTGAAGAATTAGATTTTTATCAGATATATAAATAATAATATATTTTATGACCGTTGTTAATATCCATATAATATTGGTGAGAATATGAGGATTTTTTTATTTCATTTTGAAAAAGATTAAAAAATTCATTTGTAGTCATAATGTTTGCACTATAATATTTGTTGTAGGACTTATAAAATTATGGATTTAATATGAAATTTTAATGATGAATTATTATGTTGTAATTTCACTTACATTAGATTAAAATGGAAAGAAGTTTTCACTTTTAGATGTTATGGGAAAATAATTATAATAAAATATAATGGAATAATGTAATTATGTTTTTTTATGAGAATTAACTATGTTATAATACTTGGTTGTTAGATATTTAGTAATAGTAAACTCAAAAAGACTTTACTCAGAAGATATTATGATCATATGGCCAATACACAATATAATGATTAAATATTTTCAGTATAAGTATATTTTCACCTAATGTAATTGGTTTCACCATAATATATTAGGTAATAAATATATTTAAAGTCCAACCACATGGATTTTTTAATTTATATTTTAAACCAAGACATGATAGTTAGAGGATATATTAATTGAAATGAATAACTCCACACTTAAAATTCTTGAACTATATATTATTTTGAAAATCTAAACATGATTCCTATTTTGAGATATTTCAATTATTTATTTTGATTTTAATTCTATTTTAATGGGTGGGTTCAATAAAAATTGAAAGGATAACATCTAAAATTTTATAAAGGGTTAATATAAAAGGTAAAATCACATATATTTGAATGAGAAGATATGAATATGGGAAGGGGATAATATTCATATGTTTGAGGCATAAATATATATTTAGAACCTGGTAAGAGGATTTTTTTCTATTATTAATATGATTAATATTTAAAAATTATTCAGGGAGGACTGAGCATAATGGATAACAACATTTATGGGTGGTGTTTGAATATTTTATTGTAATTCATTATGAGTTGATGATGTGTTTTATTTTCATATACACTTTATTTTAATTATTTAATAATGATAAAAAGGATGTAGATGACTAATATGAAGTGGTACATTATTCCCCTAACCGATATGAAAGGTACCAAAGATTGATATCCATGAATATTTTCAATATGACAAGGTTGGTAATTAAAATAGTGTATTTATGGGAAAACATATTTTTATATAGATAATTTTAGGATCTATTTAATTAATATAGGCATAATATACTCCCAAATGATTATGATTCTATGATTCATTAGGTAATCAGATACAAATCATAATGAATTGAAACAATGATACAACAACATTAATTGAAAATAGTATAACATTCCCTTACAATTATATTAATATTATAATAATTAATGGGTTAACATGTGGATTTATAAAAGTAATGGGATAGTGATAAATCCCGATAAATTGATAATGATAGAATACCAAGATAAAATTAATACATGTGATTTGAAAGTTATATAATGGTGAAAGAAAAGATAATAACCGTAAACAAGAACATCATTTCCTTATATAATATGATAACATCATGGAATCATTGGAATGTGGCATGAATATAAAACATGACATCATAGGCACACATGAAGGATAAACACTATGAAATAATAACATATTATGATTGGGCTAACCACATGTACACCATACATGGTATCACATGAAATAGATACATCATCAAATTTATTAGAGGTCTATATAATTTCAGGTTCATATGTTACATTCATACCATGTACATGTATTTGTTTGCAACAATGATCACACAATTTTGAATTTTTTTTCAGATCATTTATTTCCACTATTAAGAACAATTGGTTAAATAAATGGATGTAACTAGTAAATGAAGGGTTTGTAAAAATATGTGAATACCCTTAAGTGGAAATGGGGATATTTATTAACAACATTAATTTTTGGCATGGCAAATCATATAATAATATTATCTTCATAATGAGTATACACAAACAGTTCATGGAAGGATATTTTGAGAGTGAATGGTGGTATATTATTAAATTGGAATAATAAGGAATTGAAATGGATTTGTAAACACATATAATGACATGGATATTTAGAAATAAAAGACATTAATATTAACATAGTACATGAATAAGTAGGAGGTGGAAGAAAGTCGTGTACACTGAGAGGGTTCTTCTAAAATATTGGGATGAGATTATCAATCATTTTGGAACGCATTTAGATTAATATAGAGAGGTATATATAATTAAAATTGTTTCGAAATTGGTTTTTTTAAATTAATGGGAGGTATGGTGGGTTTTTATAGAAAAAGGTAGTAGAATTTTCAATTAATTTCTAAACATAGTTTTTGCAATATTTGTAAAAAATGATCAAATACACATACCATAACATGATTTTTCCATACTTTTTACAAAAGAGACTTGTTTTTAAATATTTTAATAGTCTATTAAAAACATAAAATATTATAATTTATGGTGTGGAAGGGTTTCATGATTAAAAAAAATTAAAACAAAATAATTATAATATAGGTTCTTGTGGATTAATTATTGGTTTGTAAAATTGATAAAATAACTTCGAAAAGAAGTATTATTCAATGGGAAATATATTTTTTATCTTCTAATCAATATTTTATTATTTATTAGATCACTTATAGTTTATTATCATGTCATATTAGATAATTTATATTTATATATTATTTTATTTTTATAAAAATATAAATTATATTTTCAAATTATGAAAAAATCACCATTGGGTAATTTTAGAATTTTTATTTTTAAAATAATGTTTACATAACAATTTTTTAAAATGTGATAATTTAAATCTTTTAATATAAATACTAATTAACTAGGATGTAATTGTTTCTTGGCCACAGAAAACATTATTACTGTTATAAAAATAACCTTTGAAATTATTAAATTATATTATCTTGTATATTTAAATTAATATAATTTAGTTAGTATATTTCATGAAAATGTTGTTTATTTAAAAATTGTTGAATTTATCAAAAATTATTTTTAATTGAAATAATATAGTTACCAAAAATAGTTTTTTTTGGTTCATCATATCAAAATATATATTTTTATCAAAATCATAATATATATTAATATATATATATATGAATTATTAATAAAATTGAATAAATATAATTATTATCATATTAAAAAGTGAAATACCAAAACTCGTACTACTCAAATTAAAATATAGAAACCCTTATTACAACAGTGTATTCTATAAGGGAAAGGTCTATGATTTTGAAACATTCTTGGAGTTGTTTGAAAAATGTTGTTTTAGAGGTGATATCTTTGACCTATAAATTATAAAATAAAAGGTTTCTATCATGATTCAATTGTTTAATTCATCATTATCATGATCAAGTGTAAGTCCCATTGATTTTATCCCCCACTGAGGTTTTAATAAATGGGATTCATTGGGTATGATCCTACTGGTTGAGTCCTACACTTCTTTATTGTGTGTTTATTAGATTTTAACATAATATTTAATATATACTACTAGATGTGATCTTTTTATAATGGTTATTTTTGAAATGGTTAGGATGCTTACAGATATTATAAAATATTCAGATTATTATTGATATATTTTATGTTGGTCCAACATGATGAATTTAATATAGAACATATGTTTTCTACAATATCATTACATAATATAGAAATTATTCACTCGGAATGGAATTTTATTCATAAAATATTAGGTCATTACAATATTAGATAATTCAAAAATTTATACATTGAAATTTCATTAAATTCAATAAAATGAATGAGGGTACTTCTGTTTCATTTCCACTTTTATTTCACATGTTTCTTCCTCAAAAATGTTGTTTTACCACAACACTTTGACAACTTGAGTTTTCTGGTTTTTTTGAACATTTTTTCTATGATCTTTAATATTCATTAGCTTCTCCTTATATGAATGATAATTATCCAAAGGAGCCTTTTATAGATTATATAAATGTAATGGTTCTACTATGTACATCTTTAAGAGGGATACATGAAAAGCATCATGTTTCATAGGTATTTTAGGGGGTAGTTTTAGATGATACGCTATAGATAATAAGTGATCATGGTTCTTAATGTAGATTATGTACCTAAGAATAATATTTCTCTTCTTTCTAAACATCATGTATCTCTTCCACTATGATATATGAAGTAAAACATTATCTCTAATCTCAAAATCTAGGCCACATCGAAAATTACTTTTGTATATTTTCTATTTTATTTGAATAGATTACATATCAAATTGAATAGTATATTAATTATATATCATCTATTATATATGATATATTCCCATCAGCTTATATACTCTAAATTTATCTCATCAGTTTTTACTCTTTCAACTTATCCCATAAAATTCCTCATAAATTCTTTTCTGCATTCAATAGTGAAAATTAATGTCATATGAAAACTCTGCTATGGAATGGTATTAATCTCAACATAATTGGATATATATTATGCATGATATCAAAATATATAATATATATATTTAATGGTGTAGTGAAAATAACCATAAATTTGAAGATGATCTGTAATATTTAAACTCATCTCTATATATGATTCTTATTGAAGGATTTTCTTGAAACATGTTGTAAAACTCATGTTCTGGTAAATAAAATGGAAATTAGTATACCATTTAGACTTACCACTTCTATTTTATATCTATTTTTGATCTGGTCATAAGACTAATTTTCCTTGATATCAATGAAATGATATTACATTTAAATGTGATAATCTATCACAAAAATTCTTTTGTATCCTTTATATTTCACAAAGTTTCATTTGAAAAAATTTATAGTTATGTTTTACCATTTCTAATATAGGATTGTAATCCTTTTCCTCAAACCATTGTATTTTTTTTCTTCAAAATTTATCATTGTTTTCATAATAATAAATGAGCTAAAAATAAACAATTCCTATAATTATTCTATCCCACTGTATGATTTGATTTAGATTCCTATATATCAAAGTACATCCAATATGAATTGAGAAGTATGTATTATGAACATCATCAAGAACATTTCACATCAAATATGGTTTTTAGGGGACATACATCTATGTTCAAAAAATTATAATTTCATCTTCATAAAATATGAACTCTGAAATCTTCATTACATTTATCTATATCTAATTATCATCTTTTTGGGCTTCCATTAACCTCTAAAAAATGGATGGTAAAATATTTATGTGGCAATGGTTGGATGGAATTTATTTTATGATTCCAATTTTTATCAAATATGTGTCTAGTAATTTTGGATCACATGAAAACATGTAAGGATTAATGTTACAATATCTATTCCACATAAAGAATTTATCACATTATTCAACACCCCATGATATTAATGGATTGAATATTCATAATCTCGGATCAAATATAATAATTTTTTTGGTGAAAATGTTTCTCCTTTTATATGAATTTATACTTGAGTTTCTTAATATATATATATATATATATCACACATTCTCCCATAGATATAATGTCTCAAAATCATTAATATTAATATTATATAATCCAAATTCAAATACTATATTACAGAGTTGAGAACATGAATCATTGACAACAAAATGGTGTATGATATTAATTTATCTATTTTCATGTTTTTATAAACCAATAATTTTATTGACACAATACTATATATCGAAAATAATTCTACAATAGTTGGTAAAGATAGCACAATTGCAATGATTATCATAATAATTAACTCTATTAATATGACCTAAAATTCATCCATTCAGACAGAAATCACCCCATTTAGAGATATTTTTTCAATGGTCTTGATAATCATGAGAATTATTTATAAATTCTATGATAGTGACTAAATAATCCATGGAAACTAAAGGTCTCTATAATTGATATTGGGCTTGGTCATTCTTCAATATTCTCTGTTTTCAAGGGATAAATATATATCATTTTTCTAGTTATAAAATTTCTTAAGGGTATTTTTTCTCCATCCAAAATACATATTTACACTAAATGATATATAAATTTTCCTTTCAAAATGACTCTATTACAACATCCAAATTCTCCATGTTTTACTCTTGGATTTTAGAGTAGATAAGGGTATTATCTATAATGTAAACTGAAAATATATTGTGTTAATCCCAAGAGACTCTATTAATTAATTAAATAATGATAAGAGGATAATTAATGAGTTTAAATGGAATTACATTGAAATAATAATGATTTTACTTTATAGGAAAACTAGTCATATAGACATCCTCCTTCTTCATCAGTAATTGATAATGTCCAAAATCAATATACAACATAGAGTGGTATGGAATTCAATGTATCTGAATGAAAAAATAATCAATTAATTGAATATGGACATGTTCTATTTCAAGATCATCTATAACTCCTGATAATCAATACATAGGTGCACTGAAAAATCTTACAACTTGATAAAAAGGATAGTTTCACTCCATGGTGGATCACATAGGCCTATAAATCCTTTGTCTAGTTTATACAATAATTTCTTCTATAGTCCTTTTAGATTAAATGGTCTTACTATATATGTATTATTAGATATTGGATTATATTTGGTTATATGTTTAATATGAAACCCCTCCCATCATCTAGGGGAAAAACCAACCCATTATTCAGGGAACACATCAGCATATAAACTTAAAATGGGAATTTAATCAATAATGATATTTTTTAGTCTCTATCAATCAATATAGACACTCATACACATAATGAAATAATTTAAAAGCTTTATATGATGCTTTTAAAGGAGATATGTATTTATCCTTACACCTTTAGAGAATCAGAGCATGATTTGTGAGATAGTGGGGGATTTCCTTATCTTGGTAATTTATGTTATCTCTATATAGGGAAATATAATCCATGAATAAATTATCACCAACATAAACATAAGGGATCTTCCAATGGTTCATTGGAAAATTCATCCATGAAATATTGATTGTGGAGAAATCATATGCTTTTGATGAAATAATTGAAACAATCTCTATTTTCAATACTATATTGACATTTATGATTGGATTTAGTGTTTTAAAAGATCTTATGAACATATGTGACATGAAATATATTATATAACTATAGTTAAATAATATTTCACTATTATTGAATGAATCACTAAAATTTATATCACTACATCATTGTCAGGATCCTCCTCAATAATTGTGGAGGAATATTATTTCTCATTCTCTCTTGTACATATGAAGTATTGTAATATAATATTTTTTAAAAACCAATGTCTTAGTGTGTTAGTTTGTTTTTTCCTTGTTCTTTGATGTAATAAAATTTTATTATAATCAAACAGTTTACTAAAGTATTAAATTATTCTATCACATTGATGGGTTTCTAATAATAGTGATCACTAGCTTGGTGACCCTCCCTTTTTTGTATAAATCAATAAATTTTCCAATATATGGATTTTTTTATTCATGTTGACAAAATTTTGAAAATAGGTATGTTTTAATTCTATATCACCTTAATATTTCTCTATCATTGCACCAGAATTAAACTCAATTTTATACATTTTTTTGGACCAATGATACACATGAGACATTTTAATGTCCATTTTGACATTGAGGGAATATCATACAATTTATTCATAAATAAAAAATTCTTCAATCAGAAATCCTTTAGTATATTCCTCATAACCACACAAAATAAGTAATATAATATACATTTATTTAAATTTCCATGATGGAGGCATATCATACAATTCATTTTATGTTAACTTTTTACTACCAAAAAGATTAATCATCATATTTCTTGAGGACAAGGAAATATATCTCAATTGTTTTCAATGAGTGGAAGGACAATATTGATAATTAAAATTCTAAATTATTTCTACTTCATTATATTGATATCCTCCATGTGAATCATTTTCCTCAACTACATATAAAATTTATCTTATTTTCTGATTATATAATAAAAAACAAACATAGACATCTATTTCGAAGAGAAATAAAGGAAAATAGAGTATATTTTCAATAGAGTTGATCCATTATTTCATTATTAAATTAATAGATAGTCCACTGAATTTTAGATGACATTAATACATAAATATCTCAATTGTAACTATCTATTTCTTAGTGGGGTATTGGAATTAATCCGGACTCAAAGTCTAATTCAAATTTTTATTGAGTAACTATTATCATGATGTTAGTGAATCGTACTGGCCTCTTGATTATAATCTCATTTTTATTTGGAATCACATGCCCCCTTGAATTTGTTATTGAAACAATTTCTTGATTATAATCTCATTTTTATGAAATTATAGGTTTTATCCTAATTTAACCACTATCTATTTACTAAAAAAAAATTTAGAGGCAATATGTTTCCCTTCATATTGGTTTCTAAGAAGAGCATGATTGACAAAATCATATCATCCAAGAGTGTATAATTGGGTGTAAAATCCAAGAACACATTATTGGTCACCTATTATATTTCGATTAAATTACTCATATTCCCATTTAGAGTTATTATCCTTAGTCGCCTCTCTTCCATTTCCATACCAACATACCGATGTCAAACATGATATGTATTTTCTAATAAAAAAAATCTCTCTACTCTGGACAAAAATTTAAAGATGATTAAATATATTTGTTATTATCCCTATTGTTCTCACTATGGATTTATTATCATAATCATAAAAATAAACAGACCTTCCATTTATACCCACTATGATAAAACATATCGTTTATATACATTATTTCATGATCTATTAGATTAACATAAAATAAAACCATCCCAAAATATTGATAGGTCCTGTGTATTTTGGTAGTTAGAAAAAAATCAGAATAACATCAAACAAGGTTAAAATGAAATTATTTAACAACTATTTATCATGCCATTAAAATACAATTCATCTTCAATTGATGGAGAAGATAATATGGATACATAAGTAATAAAGGTGTTATCTATTAGTCCTGGTGAGGGAAAAATCTATGAATAACATAACCAAGGGAACACATGTGAGTCATAAATCATAACATTGTGACATAAAAATTGTGAGAATAATAAAAATGAATATTAAATCATGGAACAAGATGGTAAAATAAAGGAATCAAAATAATGTATCAACAAAATAAAAAATGAAATCAGAGGAATTAGTCAATCTTAGCCACTAAGACATCATAAAAAAATGTGTATAGGTTAATATTTAATGGACTAAACATGGTATATCATGAGATGAAATCATTACCCAATTCATTAGAGGGCTACATAATTCAAGGCCTACCCATCACATTTATATCATGTACATTAATTTATATACAAAGAGAAAATAAATCATAGGAATGTATTTCATTAAATTTAATCCCATAATTATGGGGGTTGGGTTCCATAAATTTAATTTTGAAATCAATTATTGATATTTAAATCTTGGTGGATACCCTCTATTTGAAATTGTTATGGTTATTCACAATATATATTATAGGCATGGAAAATCATGTAATAATATTGGCTCATAGTGGCTTTATATAATGTTTCATAGATGTTGTTATTGTGATTGTAAAGTTTTATCTCATTGAATGGGTATCATATGAACACTAATTTGATTTGTAGAAACATATTAAAAATTATGAAAATTTAATAAAAATGATTAATATAATGTAATTACATCAATAAAAGGCATGATTAATAGAATCTCTTAGCTTGACTGATTTATTATTAAATCGTGGTAATACCTTATTAAGGGCATGTGATCACATTAGAAGAGATTTATAATGGGAGTGATAACCCTTTGTGTGCCTAGGTCCCTGAGTGTCATGTAAATGGTAAGTATTCATATAAAACCTAACAACATGCCTGACCTGTTGGAATAATCAACACTCCATTGGTGCATGATCACACTATTTTATTTGATGTCTTAGCTTCCTTCATTGGAATCAAACCATTGAAAACCCACTTCACAATGGTCTTATATAGTCCATTTACTAAACACCTTACCAACACTCCTCTCGATCACACTTCCGACAATCTAATGTGTCACCACTATAGTCTAATAAAGACATCAATCGATATGGGTATGACTTGTCTTCCATGTTCCCCTCAACTTCGAGTTCCTGGTTCACTACCAAACCTCAATATATACATGAATATGTTCTTCAAGAACCAAACCTCAATATCCTTCCCTGCTATTTCATGATGTCTGCTACATGATCGTACACATTCCACCATCTATTTTTTTCTCTAACTATATACATAACCAGCTTCCCCCAAAATCCTTGGGGTGTATGAAGAAAATTAATGATCATCTATATCAAATAAATCATGTTCATACCTACTTTTGGTCCATCCTCACCCTAATTTATTGGTGGGTCCTATGATTCATACTCATGATTCATTTATCTGATGGAAGACTACATTCCATAATCTCCTCCTTCGATCAATGTGATGACATTTATCTTTACCTCCCTGAGATGTTCATCTTACCATAGCCTAATAGATGCCATGTTTGGTGGCTAAACTACCTGTACTAGTGCTCGTACATATTCTTAAACCTATGAATCATTCATTTCAAAACCCTCTAGGGAATCACACCGATCATCATGAGTCTCAACCAATGCATACACTTATGGATCAAAATCACCACCCTCATAATTTTCCATTGGAGCTCGTTTAAGTATCATCCCACTGAATGATAATACATTGGTTAAATAACTATAATAATATATATTATTTAGATTCAAAAATTCATTTTAGGTAGCACAATCCCAAAAACCATACAATCCCATGTCATAACCATTTCATGTTACATATAGCCTTGAGGACACTTAACATCCCATTTCATAGCATATTATCACAAATAAATCCATCCTAATGGACTCTCACTCATGCACATCAATGTAAGGAATCATGTATCAGTCATAGGAAGCTATGTAAATTACCACCAATGAGAAATATATAATAAAACAACACATCAATTCCATTTAAGACATTTTAAAAATATCAAAAAATATTCCTCAATTAATGACCATCCTTGTGAACTATGTCTCCTCAATATAAAAACCACATCTCCCAAACATATGGTAAACATCCCCCCATATCATCATCACTACATTCTCTAATATGGGATTGTAAAAATCATACAGGATTCACATAGAACTAATAAATTTATCAATACAAACATATATATATATATATATATATATATATCATACCATGTGCCTATTTAGAGATAACAAACAATTATCCCTTAAATACCCGGCCAAGGGGCTAATGATCCTCCCATACCATACTAGGATAATGGCCTCAAACCTATCACACAAATGACTTGTTTAATTTGTTGAAATAGAATAGCACGAAAAACATAAAATAGAATCATTTAAGCGGGTTTGAAGTACTATATCCTATGGGAATCATCCTGTAAATATATAATCCCTTCCAGAGTAGTAGACATGGGGATTAAAAAGATATGATTCTAGTAACTATAGGATGGAATATAATCTATAATGTCAATAAAAATATAACTGTAATGCCAAGAGTGATGAATAGATCTGTGATCAACCAAAAATCCTTACATCACTTGATGGTGTATTCGATAGACCGGGGAGTGGGGCCATTACCTGAAATTTCATTGAAGATAACTAATGAATTAGTCACAAATTAATTGATAAAAATTTACCTATGAAGTCAAAAGAGATGTCTAGTGAGAATAGAAAGGGCCTCTTCTTGAAGGGAATCCCCACATCCAAAGAATTCGGCAAAGAAGTAATAAAAGATCCTTTAGAGTCTCTAATGACACCTCCCTGATCATAGAACCCTAGAAGCAAGAACCGTAATTTTTTAATTCATACAACAAGAGGGTGGGTCTATAATTTAACCAATTACACTGGATGGAAGGGTATATGATGCAGGATCCATTCAAAATAACAATATGAGTTAGTGAAGAATAATTTTCAAAGCCTTTACACAAATTAGTGACATCCAATATTATGTTTTTGATGTAAAAACAATACATGTGACAGTATTTTGATGAGAGATATTCCCTTTTTCATTATTGGATGCCTAGTGTTCCCAATAGACTATTGTGAAAATAATTTTCCATGCCTTTCTATCATGTGTGTGTATATTTTTACCATGATCCTAGTGATAGAAAAATGATTCAAGTGAGATCATCTGATCAGTCCAGCTGTTGTGATTAATGAATGAGCACCAATCATCCTTTTACCATTCACTGCAGAAAAACAGAAGGAAAAAATACTCAGTCTACAACTACCAGAAACACATACACCATGAAGTAAGATTAATACCATGTCGTTGGATGTTCTCATTAGTAAGAAAATAATTATTATGGACACACCATACCTATAAAAGGTATTTAAAAGGAATGTCATTACACCAAACAGTATATAACCAATGATATGAAGCGGGGGTAGTATAAGGAATATTGACAATGTCAGAAATTGAAAATATACCAGATGAAGAACCTATGAAGGCGCATTTATCTTGGTCATTTAACATGTCAATGTTGTCATAAATCCACCTTCTATTGTCATCAAATAAGGATAGTATAATGGAAGTATGCTCCCTTGTCTCCTTGATGATGATATATGAAGCTTGGGAAATGGAAATTCATGGGGATACCAACACTAGTTGTGAGGAAAAAAAATAACATCTCTCTATCCAATTAACCATTAAGAATGTTATTTGAGATGTGGAATATAAGGCTCTATCATTTGATGAATTGTAGAAGGTTTCAAATCAGTCAATCTTCCATCAAATCCATAAATGAACTGCAAATACATTCCCCACAGAGATTTCCCCTCAAGAATCTCCCAAGACATTATTGAATGAAATCCAAATATTGTACCAGTGACACTCCTAAGATTATGACCCCCACATTGTTGGGTTTATAAATCTTTCTCTAGGATTCCTAGTGTTCCTTACCTTGAAAGTTCATATCCCATAAAAAAGAGATAATAGTTCACTCTATTTTTTAAATTTTCATTTTTGTAACCTTCAAGGTGGAAAAAATATAAATGTGGATGGAGGAGAGGACTAAGTTGATAAAGTTAATCCTTCTTCCAAAATAAAAGAATCAACACTTCCAATTTAGAATGTGTCCCTTGATTGTATCAACAACCAAGTCATAATATTTAATGATCATGGTATCGGGGGATACATGGGTAGGGTATTATTATTTATAATATAATAATTCATGTCCAAGTTCACCACATGAGATGAAAATAATATCAATTGTAAAATGGGAAATGTATAATTGTAATTCCCATATTCAGTAACATGGTGTGTCATTTATACATTGGGAAGAAGGATCAAAATGATGAGCTATAATCCCAATTCAAATAATAGTCTAATATCCATTATACCATATCCAAAATAGTTTGACCAAATGAAAAATGAAACATGATATCATTAGTATCCACCTGAATTATTTTAGAAATTCCCTATCATGAAATTCACTAATTCTATTTGTAGTTCCCCAACACATTTTCCCTACCAAATCATTTCTCCTGGATTGTTTTCCATGATGATTTATGTGTGCATCCCTATATTAAAATTACTCTAAAAAATAAGTGTTGGTGGGAAGAGGTGATAGTGGGGGAGACTATACCATTGGGTGATGATATAATAATTGTATAATATAAATATTCATTGGAATAAAAAGTCCAAAAAGACAGTAGACTAGTATCTTGCCCGTGAAAAAAAACACAAGCAATAGCAAAAGAAGGAATAAAAATAAACATGATCAGATACAATGTTCATAATTTAATCATAAGACGATTACATTTTTTTACATGCCTATATAATATGTCATACATGAATTAAAAAGAACTGTATACATTGGTCAACCTCCGAACATCCATATAATATCATGCAGATTGAAAATAAAAACATAATGTATTATTCAGATAAGGAAAGAACCAATGGTCAGTTTCCTTCCAAACAATTCTAACTCAATCAATATGATCCATCTATTGATCCAGAACTATTACATAAATAATATTCCATAAAATCAACATTGTTCCTGTATGGATAGTGTAAGGTGGGAAAATGAATAATAGTATACCACAACCAACATGTTTTTATCATTCATATTTTATCTTGATGGTGTGTAAAAAAGAAATAAATAATGCAATCACACACAGAAAACCACACAGACATATATATATATATATCCTACATCACTTTTTTCACAATAGCCACAAGGAAGAAGTCACCTTATTTTGGCCTCGACATATAAGAAACCATGTCAAATCAAGAAGAATATATACCGAACATATATACATGTCCTCCATATAATAACATTTTCATCTCAATAGAGGACATCTTAATTAATGGTGATGTCCATCCTCCCAAAGAAATCATGCATCTATGGGCCTAATTAGTGCGAGACTCAACACCCAACTGATGTCCTAAAAACCAAACACTAATGTCTCATCACTATCCATGGGCCATTCTATGGTATAAAGTCCAACCATTTTCCAAATATTTGTCTAATAGAGGCCACTAACCACATGAGGTTTCAATAAAACAAAATCATCTATGTCATACTATGTGCACATGACTTCAATAGTACATTAGTTAAAATGATTGAGAAATAATCACCAAGTAAATCCCTAAACAACATCATCCCAACACCATCTTCCCCTACGACCTTGTATCTCACCCTAATGGTTATCTCCAACTCATCACAATTGGACAATTCTTGTGACATAATAACCTCATCTCCAAACACTGATGAATGAGTTTCCCAAACTAGGATCAAAATCACTCATAAAATCCGGACCTCATCCAATGTAATGATCACATCACCTCGTTCTAGGTAGTAATTAATAGATCAGTCATCATGCCAGAACAATTTACCATCCATTGAACTCAAAAGAAATTCATATAATTTAAAACAATTCAATTTAATTATATAAACATACCAGGCCAAGCATCCCATGATATCTCAATCCCCATAACTAACATGATAATGGAAGAGAGGTTTAGGGAATTATTATAGGAATCTCACATGGTCTCTAGATTAATTTAATGGTATGAATATTATTAATTACAGTCTCACACTAACAAACCAACATCATTTACAAGGTCACACCCCACGTGACAGCAAAAAAAGCACATATAATGATAATAACCTCATAACTCTTGTTGGTAGACACCCGCACATCCGATCATAGCCTCTAAATCATGTACGTTTAGATAAATTTATAATTTTAGAAGAACACCCTGGGAATATGGTAAAACATATCACACTGATTTAAATCTTCCTTAGGTGAGAGAACAAAATAATATAAAGTATTAAAGGTTTTACCAATATAGATCTAATGCTGTTGTTGGATTGAAGAACAGAGCTCCGATAGAGAGAAGAACTCAATGACATGGAAGAGGATAAGAGCCTGATGACATGATGTGAGGAAGGATACACTTGGGAGAAGAAAAAAATCATAATAAACCTAAAATAAAGGGGGGAATATCAATATGTTCTCCTATTCAAATGAGTTTCCTAGTTATCTCACACTATTTTGATAAATCTGCACAAACTATGAGATACCCACTATCTAAAGGGGTAACTTACACAGTTGTCCCTCATGTTTTTCCAAAACATGTGGAATGTGTGAGAATTTTCTCTACATAAAATTATATTGGTGGCTCACAACAATTTTCCCAATCTAGAACTGTTTGATGAACCATGTCTATAAGGTTTGGAGGGCCACACAATTAAACCTGGGATGCGGCACACTTTTTGAAAACTACACTCCCCAGTCATCACACCCAGGAATGTTTTGTGTTCATCCATGGACACACCTAAAACCCAACAAAAAACCCCAAGACACATTCTAATTATTAATAATCATTTAAAACCAAGGTCTTAAGTCAAATAAACTCTCATAATTAAGTTATGATAAATAAGAAAAGTATATTTCTACCAACCAAAATATTAAAATTAATAATTGGTGATAAAATAGGCCTATTAAAAACACCGAAGATTTTTTATAATTCTCAACAGATTCATATAAACTATACTTTTAGTAAAAAATAATTTTCACTATTTTCTTAAAATCAATTTTTTCAAAAAATATTAAACAATATCATACAATACTAGTATTGAAATTATAAAGTCAAAAAATGATATTCATTTTTAGTAATTCATGTTCTAAAATTTATGTGTATTGTTTTTAAAAGTAAATAATGAATATAAACATAATTAAAATTATTAAAAAATTAATTTTTTGTAATTAAGTTTTGTTGATATTATTACACACAAAATTTCAATAAAATTAATCTTAGCATATTATTTCATAAATTAAAAAATCATATATTCCCATAAAAATAATTTAAAAGTGTTAGATTTAATATATTAACACAAAAAATAGTTTGATGAGAAAGAACACACCTTTTTAATAATGAATTATATTTATTATTTATCAACTAAATATATGAAATTTACATTTATTACAATCTGCTAACATATTAGATAATTTATTCAACTTACAATTTCTAAATAATGTGTGCATAATATTTTTATTATCATTTTTTTGAATGTTGAACAATCTTGTAAAAATATATTTATTTACTAAAAAATATTGAAATTGTTGGGTTGTTACAATCTCCCCCACATAAAAAATTTTAATTATCAAAATTAAATTATTCATAAGAATTTATATAATTAAACGGGTCTATAAGATATATATGACTCCAAATTTTATTTCTAAATATGTATGAAGAAAATTATGTTGGGAGTCTTTGAGAAACTCTTCTGTTGAATCATATTAGATATATAATAATATATGGTTCCTTATAAAATGTTTACAAAAAATACTCCTTATGATTTGGGATAAGGCCTATAAAATGGAATGATTTTACCTAGTGAGATAATCACAATCATTTATTATTAATTGATTATTTGTTGATTTTGGATAGGAAATATGATCTCTTTATTTCATTACTAAAGAGTATATATAGATAAATAAAATCCATTCCCAAAATCATATAAAACCCTTATTGAGGGAGGATAAAAATATTTTCAAATTGAAAATTACCATTAACATAATAATGGGACAAAATAACTGTATGACTAGTTTTATTAAAAATTAAACATCTAGTAATCTAGAGGATGATTTTATCTTCCTAGAAAACATACTGGGAATAGTGGAGTGGGTGTAACACTCATATTTTTGGGATGATCAGTGTTCCTCAAACCACATCATTTTTGGAACCCACTTCTATACCTATAGTTATATTAATTTTAAATGATATTTTAATTTTTTTAGTGTGACACTGCACGATATTATGATTTATTACCTTTTCAATAAATTCAAAATCATTGATATGATGTGATGAACAAAACACAAGGTTTAAATGAAAATACTAAAATATAACATTATTTTAATGTGACCATTATAACCAAGTCATTAAGTTAGAATGTATTTGTAGTACTAAAAAAATTATGAAAATAATAATTTTTATACATGTATAAAAAATAATATCTATATATTATAAATAAATTAGAAATAATTTTTTATAAATAAAAATAGTTTTGGAAAAAATTAAAAGAAAGTATTTTCATTACTTCAAGTACTCATATAATAAAATTATTTTTTGATATTAACTCCATCAATTTTTATGATAATTTTCTCATCAAAAAACCATTTTTTAAACATTAGTTGGTTAGATTTTAATGTAGATTAGGCACTTATATGATATGAATTTTTTAAAAAATATTCCATATCTGCAATTAGAAAAAAATGAATTCCCTAATTATTTCAAGATAATATTTGGAGTCTTATTAATTGTAAATTCTTTATAAATTAATTACTCCAATCAAGGTAAAAACCAATTAACCAAGGGTTAAACTAAGAAGATAATTAGTACAATTGGCATACTAATTATTAAAATAATTTTTTATATCAATATTTAAACTATATATCCTTTAATGGTCATGAGTGACCCCTTTTTATGTCATTTCACATGATAATAACATGGATGTAATTGATTATTTTCCAATTGACCATGTGTTTCTACTCCCCCACTTAGAAAAGGCCACCCTTATCCTCCCTTATTCATACATCCAACTAATTTTTTCATCGACCATAATGATCCTAATAAAATTATTAATCCACTGAATATATATTATATCCCATGGATTGATCAAAGATACATCCTAGGAAGGCTATTGGTTCAAACCAAATGAAATATCCAAGAGAAGAGGTAACATTATTATATTAGTGTTTACTTATTGTTTCTCCTACCATATCTCTAAAATATTATTAAAACATGATTATATAAATTCCATTTATTATATAATATTTTGAGATGTTATTATGTTAATTACATTACTTATATCCATCTCCTCATTCATCAACATAGAATTTAAACTGTCGACCATGTGTGCGGGGAGATACCGCCTTGCTAAACGATGTAACTTTTTTTGATAACCAATGTTGAGGGATATTTATAATGATATATTTAAAAGTAGTATTTTTTATTAATGATATTATTATTCTTCTGGAATTATAATATACTATATACCTTCTTAAATTCCAAACCATTTAATCTATGATAAGGTGTCTCTTGTGTATAATGAACTAATGCCTCACAAAGCGATGTTATTCATCTTACACAAATAATTAAATGGAAAGAAATAATGATTAATATAATGAATATCTGTGGTGTATTTGAAATTATGTTAATTATGGATGTTCAATATATCACCATATTATTTACCCTTTCACTCGTTAAATGAATTTAACTTTCACTTATGAGTATGTATAACATAATGTTTATACGAAGTGATTCTATTGAATTTCCTTTTCCAACATTAATGAATGATTCATAAAATTAATATATTAAATACATATTATATTTATAATTTTAATATCATTCGTGATATTATTAAACTTTATAATATGCACAATATTTGAAACATTAATTACAAAACACATATTAGAATGACTAGTAATTAACACAAAAAACAATTAAAATATTCAAATATTATTAATAAATGGAGTAAAATGTTATAAGAGTATCATATATTATATTATTAATATAAGAATTGTTCCTTTGAAAATTAATAAAACTAATAAAATAATATATATGATGTTGAATAACATTAAACTAAAGGATAATGTGAGGTTTGTGACTTCATCTAAATTTTCCTTCACTAAGGCACATTGTATTGTTATGAACCTAATTTATTTTATATTGTTTATATTTTGTCCCATTGATATGTAATATTATTCTTCTATAATAATTTATGCTATTTTAATATTTAATTTTAATTATTTAATTCAAGGGTTTTTTACTTATAAATTACATAGTGGTAACATTTAGTGTACAATCCCACTTTCTGTTGTGATTTTTTACATTATCATAATACAATCACATTTTTATGATAATTTTTCTTTGGAAATTATATTTTTTCTAAATATTATTATTCATTTATGATAGATATGATTAATTTTTAAACTGTATATATGTTTTTCATATGGTGTTAACGTCGAATATTATTTGATTAACTGGGGAAATATTGATAAATATATGCCTTCTTATAAATCATGATATTTGATGATATGGAATAGTGATTAATGTATTATGCAGATTATTCCATATATGATGATTGATGTGGATATGAATATATTATTGGTGCATAGGTATATATTTCCTATCAATTAATCGAAATGTCTCACGAGACAAATTAGTTGACAAAATCAGATGGGATTTTAGCTCATAGTTTTAAACAGTATAGATGAGGAATATAATAGTAGAGTTACATTGATGAATTAGATCATAACTTTCAATAATTATGAATATAATTAATTTAGAATTATGTTATTATTATTATCAATGATATTTTCTCTATAATATTTTATCTGGATTAATTTCATTCTCTATTTATTGAATAAATTGCATGTTGGTTAATTGTTTTTTACCATTCCAAAAGGATTATGTCATATCCATTTCAGAAAGTCAAATAAGTTATTAAATTCAATGGTTGTTTAGTTACCTTCAATTGTGTATTTATTATGATTAATTTATTCCTTATATATTCCATTGTATGTAATCATTACAAAGTATTTTTCCTCTCCCTTATATTGTATTCATTCCACCAATTATGAAGATGAATCCTCTGAAAGATATTCAATGACACTGAGTATTATAATTTTTATTGTTTTATTTTATATTCCAAATGTATCATGTGTTTCTAATATTAAGCTACTTTTCCATAACTAATAAGATAGTTAGTCCTCTAGGATTTTTCCACTTTTGTCCATCAAATTGTTAAAATGTAGTCACTTTCTATAGATTACCGGAGTTGTGGTTTGTTATTTTTTGTAAAAATTGATGTATAGTAGAAATATTGGGAACTATATTAAGGAAAAATTATATTAGGGAACATATTTCATTGATGTACATTGAGGACATGTATATATGTACACCCAAATGGTTTTTTTAAGTAATATATAATGTGGGTTCTCATATAAATACATCATTGAAATGATTCTACAAGTGGATGTGGTTATGGAATAAAGATACCTAGGGGTAGTACCTCTGAAAATAGTGTGTTATGATTGAACTGATCATCTCCTACGACAAAAAATTGGTGTTACTACATTCCTTGTTTGACAGATATAGTGAATATGGTTTTGATAATTTATGTACTCATTTCAAGCCACTATAATGAATTTTAAAATAATGATATCCCCAAATAAACCCCGATTGTGATTCTGATATAAAAAATAAAAAAAACTGTCATATATTATATAAATTTCATTATTGTAAGAGATAATATAGTATATTTAAATTTATAAAAATTTAACCTAGATAGAAGAAGGGAATCAATATTCATTATAAAATTTAGACATTTCACTACATATTAATCTAATATAGCTTGTATTATTAAATTATGTGTATATTACGGAATCATAATTAGGTAATTCAATGTATCCTTGAGTTAATGGAGAAACCTATTAGCTAGTGAGATTATCATATATAGGACAACCTTATACAGTATAATACCCCATTATTTGGTTGGACTAAAAATACCTTGGTATAAAAAAAGAGAATTAAGAATTTGGAAATGATATTTATGGAATTGGGATTACATGAAAAGGAAATGATTACACATACAGTTTATTATTCAAAGCTGATTCTTATCAATAGTGATCATAGATACATAATAATAGAGGGGAAGATTATATAGATCTCTTGTAATACAATCATTTTAAGGATAAATTATTAGAAAAATATTTACCTCATGATCACCAAAATGAAAAAAAAGATAATGTTATTTATCTTAAATAAAAAGTAATAAGAATGATTTTTTATATAAGAAAAAACCTTTACAAGGTTATCCAGGTATGCTATAGATTACATAAAATACATAGACTACAATATTGACCATTTATTCTAAGGGATTAATCTACATATCTAAAGGTGATATTATCCTGTATTTTATTCATAATATGATGAAATAGTTTTATATACCATTAAAATGATGATGGAATTTTCTAAATCATACATATACAGTGGAAATTATGATTATAAGTGGTTTAATGGGTAGTAAAATAAGGAAATGCGTCGAAGAAGAAATTTAATGAATTTATTTCAACATTGTTAGAACTCTGGAATGAATGCTCCTTGGATATTCAGAGGCGTAACGTGAGTATATTATTAGTATGTATATAAGGGTAATAAGGATACAAAATTTAATGAAAATAAAGAAAACACGGTTATTCAGTGTTTCAACTATAGGGATATGGATGAATATGTAATATAATGACTCAAGAATCATGGAAATCTACCACATAAGAGTCCATGGGGATTATTATAAGCTTATGTGAACACTATATCTGAGGTGGAAGTACCCAATGGTGTTTTAGTAGGTATATTAATCATATATTCAAAATTATCTAATTATTTACTATATTATAGATCCTACAACTATTTTATAACATTTATTATTGATATGAAAACTAGATACTCTTCACGATTTTTAATTATTGAGTTCCGAGTTAAAACAAATTGTTGATGTATCCCTACAATAATGATGTCTCATTTAGTCCCCATTATGAATCATAAAAATGATTTATTTTCTCACCTTATTATCATACCAATGATCTAATTATATATATCACATGGTATGTGATGTTTTTCAAAATATGATGCTTTTTTTAATAAGAATGAAATTATGATTCCGGATGAAGATATTGAATTTCTTATATTTTGAGCATAGACATATTTATCTAAGATATGACTAGACCCACCTTTAATGACTCTAATGAATGAAATTCTTAAGGAAGAAGAGAAGAAAACTTTTAGGGATGTAGAAGGTATTCTTATAATTGATGATGTACCAATTTTATAGGAATATAGTGATTTATTTCATGATCAATTAGCTAGAAATCCCTTAATGTGTGTAGTTTATTTTTTTCAATGATTTAATCCTTGATACATGATCCATATTAAACAGTCCCTATAGAATAGAAACTTTAGAATAAGTGAAGTTGAATAAGTAACTAGATCAGATATGTGATAAAGGATTTATTTTTAAAATTATTTCACCCTTGGGAGATCATGTTCTCAACCTCAGAAAGAGAAATTGAACCATGAAAATGTGCATTGATTATTGGGAAATAAATATTATTACAAAAAATCACAAGAATCTCCTTCCTCCCACTGTTGAATTAGTAGATCATCTTCATAGATACCATTATTTTCAAAATATTTTTCTTCATTTTTGGAATCATCAATAATGATAAAATATGGAATATATTCTAATGATATCTTTTCAAACAAGGAATGAAAATTACTAGTTTACAATAATTTCCTTTAGATTTACTAACACACCATCTATATTATGGATCTAATGAAAATTTCTAAAATAAATATCATGATGTTTTTTAGTATTCAGTGATGATATTATGGCATATTAAAAAATTTACGAGGACTATGAGATTCACAAGTAAATCATTCATCAGTCTCTTATATAAAACGAGATTAATGGTAATTCTAGTAAGTGTGATTTCTATATTTAATTAGTTTTTTTATAGACATACTTTCTCTAGGGATGGAATATTAGAAGATAATTTGTTTTCAAGTGTATTCATTGAATGGGATTAAATAACTAAGATAAATTAAGTAGTTTGATATATAGTTTAATAGGTAGCTAGAAATGATTCATTTGAAATTTTTCATAGTTCTATAACCAATTAACCAAGATTACACGTAATGGGTTTAATATTATTTTAAAAAATTATGTTAATAGTTTTTTATGGATTCATGGATGGGTGTTCAATGATTCTATTTTGACTCTACCATTAATGAATGATTGGTTTTTGGTATATAGTTATATAACAAAGAAGGGACGTGGTTGTTCCAAAATAAAAAAATAATAATGTTATTGCATATATGTAAAAAAAATTGACGAATTGGGAAAAGAACAATATAACCCATGATCTTTAGATGGTGAGTATAATATTTTCCTTGATGATATTGAGACAATGTGTCTATGTTGAATGGTGTTATATATTCAAGAATCATAAAATCTTAAAATACATTTTCTCAGAAAAGGTGATTAATAAGAGACAATAAGGATGAACTGAGATTCTCCTTGAATATGATTTCAAAGTACAGTACTAGACATGATAAGAAAATAATTTATAATAATCATTGAGTATGAAAGATAAGGGAGTTTTGACACAAATAAAGACTGAGACAGATCATATTTTCATGGATCTAGTAATTATGTACATGAGAATTACTGAGGAAGAAGATACGTTAATAACTTTTCAAATGATTATGAAATCATCATTACTAAAAAATATGACAATTTCTCGGTCTAATGATGAGAATTTTTAGAATAAAATTAATATTGAAATAGATTAGAGATTACCAAACATCATTTAAGAAGATGATTTTTGGAAATTTAGAATGAATTTTTTTTTTCCATTTATACATGTGTTGAAAATTGAGTTGTTGGATGACTCACACAATTTGAACTTATATTTACACCATAGTATCACCAAGATGTATTGGAATTTTTTGGATCATTTTTTGTGGTATATAATGATGTGTGAAATTTTTTAGTATGAATCTCGCTATTTTGTTTTTTCAAATTGTTAAATATATGATACAAAAACCATGAAGATTCATGAAACCTCTTCTTATTTTAATGTGAAAATCACATGAAATTACAATGGATTTTAAAATTGGGCTACCAATTAATCCTATAACAAATTAAGAAATATGGATTATTATTGAATAAATAACCTGATATTTAAATTTTATCACTATATGATATGATTTACTCCATAATAAGCTCTTGAGTATCTATATTAATGATGTTTTAATACATAATGAAGAACCTCATTCAATAATGTCTAATGATGATCCCCATTTTACATCTATATTCTATAAAATTATTCAGAATATTGTTGATACTAAGCTTCATTTGTGTATTTCCTACCATCCTCAAACTAATCATAATATTAAATAGACTATTAAAATAATAGAAGACATGTTGTGGATATTATATCATAACATTTAATACATGTGTGATTATTATATTCCTTTGGTTGTGTTTTCCAGTAACAATAACTTCCATTCATGTATTAAAATAGAATCATATGAATAATTATATGGAAATATAGTCTATACTCTAACATTCTAGAAGGAAATTGGTGAAATGAATCATGTAGTATCAAATTTTATTGAATATATGACGAAAATGTAATAGGAAATTCATGCTCACATTAATGCACCTCAAATTATGTGAATGATTTCTGCCGATAATCAGAGTATAGGTTTAGAATTATTATTGAAAAATCATGGTTTCCTGATTATATCTCCATGGAAGGGTGTAAAAAGGTCTATTGAAAAGGTAAATAGGATCCCATGTTACATAAAACAATTTAAAAATATTGAAATAGATGGACTTTTAAATTATGGTTTGGAGGTTCCATCAATCTCTCAAAATCCGGATATGTTTTTCATATATCACTATCAAGGAAATGTTTACCAGAAAATATTCATATTCATATCATTAATTATATATAAATTGAACATAGTCCATCATATTTGAACAATCCATTCATATTCATTTCAATAAAGAGATAATACAAAATAATCAGATAACTCATTTATTTATGGTTTATTAGATAAATCAAAAAATAAAGGAAGTAATGTGGGAACTTGAGGATGTTATGAATACCAACTACCTCCATCTATTTAGAAGGTAATATCCATTAAATGTTTGGGAATAAGTTATTGTGGTGCGTTTAATTTTACACACCTATAATTTGTCATTTAAATCTATTCAAATAAATTCAATCTCTTTGATAACATGTGATTCAAGAAACAATGTGTTAAAACAAAATTAATCATTCAATTATTATTTAAATATAACTATTATAAACAAGATGTTATGTTTTTTTGTATGAATATAGATGAATAAATTATCAAAATTATATGTTTTTTCAATAAAAAAATAATTTAAATATATATCATTCAATTAGAAATAAAATTAGATTCATTTGATAGAAAATGAAATGTTTTTGAAGACTATTTGTTATGAAACATTTTTCATCATTTATTAAAGACATATAACATATTTAATTTTTGAAACATTTTGAAAATTTATTATATAAATATAATTATATATTTTTAAATCTTTATATAAATTTTATCATAGAGTAAATTATTTTAATTTTTAAGAAAATTTTTATTCATCCAGGAATCGGGAACAATTCTATTTTCATTATTGAAAACCATAATTATATTTAAATTATTTATAATGTCAAATTATTATTCATAAACATTTATATTAAAAAATATGTAATTTATATTATATTAAATAAAATATTTTTCATTATAATCAATTAAATAAATATTTTTTTGTTAAATACTTATATACTTATGCGTATTTTATCATTAAAAAACTTTTTCCCTTCAAGTTTATGGGTATAACATTAAACTGGATTCCACCATATCTGAAAATTGAATATAGAAAAATTAATTACATATTTGTAATTATAATTTTTTATATTATCTACTTTGGTGAACATAATATTTTACCACTATGAATATTAAACAAAGTAAAAAAATAATTATCATGGTTAAGGTAAAAACTAATTTACTAGGGGTTTTGAATAATAATAAAAGGTATAAAAATGACTTAAAATAATTTACAAACCCCATTTTATGGTCCTATTTAGTCCTCATATCCTCTATGAGTCATATATTCCGTATTTCTTTGGATTTTTTATATGATAAAAATATTTTTGTAATTGATTTCTATCAAAAATTCCACATGTGTCCTCTGCCAAATTATAAAAGGCCAACGAGTCACGTACCCTCTTAACCTATAAAAATATATATTAATCACAAATTACCCACCAATATGACCTTATTACTCATCTATGATCATATTAAATCAAATCTATTGATCATAAATCTATCAAATAAAGAAATTTTCTAAAAAATGAAAGTAGATCCCTATAAAATAAGTAATGTTCTTTAATGAGCATCTTCATTGGGTTTATTATACAAATATTTTGAAATATTATTAAGCCTTTTATATATAATATACTCAATATATAAAATATAATGTTATATTTCTATGTTAATTGAATGAAATATATCTATCTTCTCTTCCATAAAATTGGAAATAAAACCACCAATTATGTGAATGGTAGACTATCACCTTCCAATCCGACATAATTGGTTTCCCATCATGAAATTTATAGGATGAATATAATGATTTATTTATCAGATTTATATAATATTAATGATATTAATATATTATTGTAATTATAATATCATATTTAATGTCTTTCTATCCATTTCATTTGAAATATTATAATGTCTCTCATGTGCACAAAAAACTTCCTCCAAGTGATGTGATGTGATTTTTTTTCACATAAAGTTTAAATAGAAAGCAATAATAATAAATTTATTGAGTATATATGATATATATAACAAGATATGTATTCTATATAATTAATATATCAAAAAATTAATTACCTTTTCACTCTTAAATTGAATGATATTGTCACTCATGTGTATGTACAACCTACTGCTTCCAATAGGCAATGTGATAAATTTTACATATGGAACCTTTCATAATGATTATAAAAAGAATCATAATCAATAAATATCAAAATTATAACATTAATATAATTATATATATAGTTTTAAGTATATAATATATTCCATAATTAGAATGTTAATTACAAAACAATCATGAGATAACAAGGAAATTTACACGCATAACATTGAAGATATTGAGATATTATTAAATAAAATGTTGTAAGATGTTATAAGATGATCAAATATTATATTTTAAATATAAATATGGTTTTTAAAGAAATTAATAACATTTTTAAAAACAATTCACGTGTGGTGAATGAACAGTCAACTTATAAAATGGTTGAGTTGCGGGACTAAGTCTTGATTTCCCTTCATTTTATCATATTGTAATGTTATGAACCTAATTTTTTATATGGAATATATACTACTTATTTGACATGTAACATCATAATTTTTAAATAATTCTTGGTATTTTTATTTTCAATTTAATTTATTTCATTTTTTATTCTTTCCAAATGAGCATAAAGAAATCTATAATGGAAGAAATATGACAAGTATATGTATTATTTCATCCACTAAATAATGGAATATAATGCATTAATATTAAATGCATCATATAATATCTTGAAGGAAACACGATTGCATGAACCACAGAAGGTCACATGTGTGGATCATGTTCATCATATGATATCATGTTGATCTTGCTGGGACCCTTTAAAAATCCTCCATATTAATGAAAAAGTACACAGACAATTAACAATAATCATGTGAAGGATACCAAAATTCCCCTTCCAATCACGTGACATTCCATCAAGTGATGACTAAAAATAATCCAAATCAGTTTGAAAATTAAGGGATAAATTATATTTAAAATGATTATATCTAATGTGTTCATTGATTTTAATTTGATTTGGTTGGTCTGTAAGACCCCACTATGTCTGTGGAGTCATTTCCGTCTTGTCCCACAAGAGATTGATGATATTTCACCTTCATAAAGAGAAGGGTACCACACATTCTCATTCAATTATATAATTACCCTACATATCTCTAGATAATAATTAGGGTTTCCCATGAAAATTTCCACATGTCATTATATGATCCAATTTATATCAATTGATGCATCATAGATAAAGAGAGTAATTTTCTTCGAAAAAACTCTCATGGATGCGTGTGTTATCCTATACTATTACAAAAAATAATGAAAAAATAGGAATGTTAGAGGATTTATTGATACATGATGATATGTTTTCATTAATTAAAATTATTTTATACACCCCGGGTAATCATTATTGACAACACGAGGCCCCCCATAACATGACATCTTGATCTCTCTAAGGGTCCCATGCCCAGCCATTGTTGTATTATGAATGACTCATGATTATTCATCTTATATAACATAAAATAATTTTAATGGGCATTAGGATTTTGTGAAGACCCTTATACATGTATTCCATAACTTTTAATGGTTTTTTGACAAGTCAACAAGGATAATAAAATTGTTTTTGATTGGTCAGGTTCCAATAAATATGTTGATGGAGGAACATTCTAATGGTTGCCAAAAATCATGTGATTTACCGACGATGAACGATGTTAAGGTCTGGTGATTCCAATGAAAAAAAATTATTTTTTTAACTCCACACAAAATTTGTGAGACATGTTCCACACAGGTTTTTGATGAACTGGGCAATATATGGCTTTAAATCCAACCCCTCAGCATAAAAATAGACACTTTACATAATGTATCTTGTATAGTTCATAGGAATATCATTTGATTCCACTATATATCATGTGAAGGATTTATTACATGTCATACAAATTATGAAAGAGAAGTATTTTATGTCAGTTGGGACATGAAAAAAAAGCTAACACTGGAAAATCCTGGGGAATGTATAAAACGAAGGCTGGATGAAATACGAAAAAAGCTTGAAACTATTTGGAGGACAGCTTCTCCAATCTTCATGAAATTTTCCTGAACCTCCCAGATCATATGACAACACTAGGAAATGTCACTGAAGTCATTTAACACAACCTCTACATGTAATTTGGATCATTTGATATCCCTTGGACATGTCATGAATGTCAGGAGATTCCCTATGGGTATTCCACCCAATTATAGTGAAGTCTACTAGGAATGAAATCCAAATCTTTTGATGTCTTCCAGATATGTTTCCCATGTTATGTTCTACAATAGGGAATCTCATCAATTTCTCATGATGTCACTATGAGGTGATATATAGGTCTTAGTAAGCTTTGTGAAAATTAATTCAGGTCATATTATGTACCCCCCCAGACATGTCATCCTGGATCATATGAATGACTTTATACATGTTTTCTAGACACATGTTCATGTCCCGACAACCTCATCTATGTCTTGATACAACCTTCAGACATGTTAACCAGGACATGAAGCACCCTCCATACATTTCAACCTTGATTATAAGATGTCCCACAGAAATTCCATAAGGATACAGTGATATTTTATGCACATTTAATACTGAATCATATTATTTTATTTGGACATGTCTTCTAGGAAACCATTATGCGTTCATAATTCTTCAAGCATGTAAAAATTACACCACAAACATTTCACGTATGAAATTTGTATGTGTCAAGGAGGCATCCAAATACATGATTTCATAGACCAGTAGAAATATTTGTGCATTACTATAATCTAATGTAGGATAACACAAATTCCTTTCACACCCAATATACATAGGATACCTCTCCAAGGCCGTATCACTAAGGGGAATCCCCCTAAGTGTAGCGACCTCCATATCCAAAAAAACCCAAAAGAACTCTAATTTCTACTATAACTAGGAAATTAAGGATGTATTACTAAGGCGCTTGCACATATGGTAATCTTCCAAAATGTATGTGCAACAATGTATCTGTTATTCCATCAATCATGACCAAATATATCCAATTTGTTAAACATTTCTCCTCATCCGACACTAAATAATGAAGAAAATGAACTATAAGGGCTCGTATTCATTACATAAATAAGATACATGGGACATCGTACTTTGTCTCATGCTATATATATCAAAGTCCCAATCTATGTTTCCTCGTTGAACAAGTCCCAACACCATATGCAGTAAGACTAATTACTAGTTATTCCATGTTCGTTACACCACGAATTGGTCACATGGGCATAGGGATTTGAAATAAAAATATCATTTTCCCCTTGAACCTTTTACCATCCCGGAAAACATCAGCATGTAATGCCCTCTCAAAATCAAAACATGAATACCCCTATATATAGGAATTGACCCCATGATATGTCCCATTTATATAACCACACTATGATGAATTGTATTAATTTCCTAACCGTGTTTTGTAAGATGCCTTAACGAGGCTCTGACTCCAAAACTAGTTCTTATGTCCACTCATATACATTTTTTATGGTCCACAATTATACTGCATTGGTCTATAAAATTATCAATTTGGATTACAATTATAAAAAGTATAAATATGAGGCCTCATAAATGTTCAATCACATCCTTGAAATATTAATCACCTACCATAATGGTTGTAAACTCTTGTGTTCCATTCTATATGGAATGAAAAAATAATTAGCAACCCATTAATAGGAAATATATAAAGAACCTAAAATAAATACAAATAGACTGAATAACAGACCCACATTTTTCTTATAAATGTTATCAACACATGATCAATTTTTAGGGTAACTGGTCCATAATCGTGATTAAGAATACATTTATAGTCATATCTTAAATCAATAAGAAAATTCTAAATTAGGAGAAAAATCTTCCTAAAACGGACTGATAATCAGGAAATCCCATTTTCTCGAAGAATATGACTTTTTATGTGTCATTTGGTCATAAAAATCAAATCATGAACTACCTTTGGAATGCATGTCTATGTTTTGATAGGGTTGTTGTAACAACATGGATTTTATATTGGAAAAAAGTGAACCTAATGTGAAAGATTGTATATGAATTGAAACCACCATAATAAACCATCAAGTCAAAGCTAAAATTTGATCGGTTGACAAAATTTAATCTGGGTTCAAGAAAAATAATTCCATCCTCATTGTAATTATTCCATGTATGTAGAATGTGGGAACCAGGAACGGACAGTTGTTTAAGATTCAAAAATTTTATTGATCACAAGTCATACATATGAAAACACACTAATCAATGAAATATTCCCTTATTGTCATTATCGCTAAAGATACTACTCTCACAAACAACATGTGACCTGATATCATGACTTTATCTAAAAAATGATTTGGAAAATAATATATGACTGCCATCCTTGTTGTTCATCAAACGAACTGACAATCATAAAACTATAAAATACATGTGGTGAATGCTATGATCAAGAAATAAGACTGATATGGTACAATCATGAACCTCGAGGTAGCACGCTACGGTATATGGATTTTAAAATTAATGAGTCCATATCATCTAAAAAATATATTATATATAGGTATTTGAATTTGTATTAATTATCAAAAACATGTAATGTTTTTTCCGAGATCATGAAAATCAAAACCACCCACAATTAATGAAATTTGATCATGGATCCAGATAGGACTCTATACCATTTCAAGAGAAGCTACACAGTTATATTGTCAACCACCATCACCTACATCTTCTTATTAGTTTTCTTTAGTCTCATATTAATGTACCAATAGACAAATTTGTACTTGTGATTCCAATGATTAAACAACAAGAAAGACACACATGTTGTGGAAAAATTTGGATTACTTAGAGTGGGTTCATATAATTTCTTCCACTAATGAAGCCCCCCGATATATTCTAGTAGTATCCAATGAGAAATAACATATTACTGATCACATAGAGAATGTAGTTGAGAATATCTATCATACACGCATGGGAGGGGACCATATTACTACCTATATGAATGATATCTGTAGGCATATTATAATGAAACAAGGTGGAAAATAGTGGGATCATGTCCCTTCTTTAATTAATTATAACTACCTATACATTGTTGTGATAGAAAATGTGAATTCATGAATACATTTGGGAATTTTTCTAAAATTTTAATTGATTATGGAAACAATGGATGAACTCCTCTAATATATTTTAGAACTTATACAGACATAGCTATATGAACATATTTATATACATACAACTAGGAAAACACAACACTCTGACAGGTATGAACAAATGGTTGTTCATTAGAAAGAACATATTTCTTCACCCATTTAGGCTAATTATGATCATATTATAGTAAATATTTAGTTACAAGACTTGTTTTATATTCCCATCTATAATGGGTCTCACCATGTTAGGGTGGTACATGCCTCGAGACATGCTGATATTCCTGTCACAAATGTTCATATAAATACACTAATGGAACCTAAATGGGCTAATATCCCCACTCCAACTGATCCAAACAATTTTACAGTAGAATATTCCACAAAAATGATCATAATAATATAAATATAGTCAAATGATACAATCCAAATGATCTATACTGGGAGGATATTCTATTTAAAAATAGGATTCACTATGTGAGAGTGGAACATGCCTCGGGGTAGGCTCATATTCTTATTAGTGATGCTACATGAAAAATTCTAGTAGCTCATAGAATCCAATACCATATGCCTACTTCTATTTATGAATGACTGTTCCAACATAAATCCATGTTTATAGAAAATGAGGTTCATATAACTTTTCCAATTATAGAGATCTATCGGCATAATCTAATGAAGAATTCATATTTGGATCCAGATCATATCAATAAATTAGAAGGAGTTGGTCGAACTATTTTAGAAACTACCCATAGGTAGGCTCACATTATTAATAATATTATATAATATAAATAAAATATTTCAGTATCATCTCAATATTGGGATCATATTCCAGAAGACATGATGGTTATTAACATATTTCAATAATATACATACAATAGGATTATTCCCCTTCTTAATCCTAAAAGGCATGTCAACATATTCTATCCTTGATGTAGAATGAGTCTCATATCCATACTATTCACAATACTGCTGTCGTTGTGGATATTTTAAACACATTATGAACAAATGAATGGTCCATATTCTGTTCAACTTCAAGGAAATGAAATAATTACCTTGATTGGCCTCGTCATGGAAGTGTGGAGATGAATTATAGGGACTCTACTCCTGATATCTGTTGTGCCAATCCTATCGATATTTACATTTTGCTTTGAAAAATAAATCCTCTAAATTCGTAAAAACCTCTATATAGAGGGAGATGTTCAAAACAATAACACCTCCATTTAGATGGTTCCTAGAAACACATTGGTAAAACATTTATATTTCCCCCATCAACTACTAGGAACCCATCAACACAATCATCAGGTGACCCAGTGAAACGACTTCTACCATTTGACTAGGTGGATTCATGTAAGTCTGAATTATAGTTAGATGAAATTGACATATAGATAGAGTGAGTTGGAAACTACCACCCCACCAAGTACTGACCCCTCTCCCCTTCATTCAATGTTATCCCAGATGATATAGGGAAAGAGTTCATTCCTTACAAACACTATAAAATAGTTATAAAAAATTATACATTGAAGGAGAGACACCTAACTCTTCCATGATATGAGGGATACCTTCATTAAATTAATATATTCTATTGTTTTCTAGTACTTGCTAAAATTTATAAGGAATGCGACTCTAAAATATAAATAAACATTTCAAATCTACAACAATTTCTCTCCTGCTATGTCACTAATCTTCGTAAACATTTTGATAAACTTATGATATGTATCTATATTTGAGGATAGTGAAAATATAGATTGTTACACTTCATCAATCCCCCATAACATAAGAACAGAATACATGTGTTTTTTGTAATTTTATAGCCTCCATCATGATCAGGGGGCTGTAAAATGTGCATCACAGTTTCCCACTAAAATGGATTGCCTATTTTTAGAGATTTCGAGACATCATGATTAGAGGGAGAGGGAGACCATCATATCATTGAACTGGGCCACTCAGAAACAATGGTGATTCATTTAAAACAATGAAACTAGGGTTGTAGAAAAACCAATGGCATTCCATAGAATATGACTCCCATCATGGGATGGCACATGACGTAGATAATCCATGAGAACAATTGTTCCAAATCAAATAGATCGAAATAGTACAAATCATAATAATCATCCTTGAGTTAACCCTTCCCACTAGTCCAAAGTATTACAAACCATCACCTCGACCCATTATATAATCATTCCATAAGAGTATTTGGACTTATTTGAAGCATGTGCAAGCCAACCCCAAACCACGGTTATAGGAGGAATTTATAACTCAATCATCATCACCAGATACAGCACACTCCAAAAATATCCAATAGAAATCTATACCAATTCCAAATCAAAACATTCCCACAATGATGTGGGAATTTATATCTTAATAATCATCCCAAGAGTCTTCTAATACTCAAATGGAATCATTATTCATCGACAATAGTATCAATGAATTCCATATGTTGCCTAAAATATTCCCCATTAAATAGGTCCGAGGGAATTTTCATCTTCATAATTTCCATAATGGAATTAGTATTTGTCAGGTTGGGTGGTAAATTTAAATGGTGGTCATCCCATCCATTCCTTCTACCATAAGATAATTCCCAACTATTCAGGAAATGTTCAGAAAAAATAGGTGAAAACTCCCTCAAGGTAATTGATTATATGTATATATTTGAGGAACATAAGACAAAATAAATCATTCCATATATTGGTTGAAAGACAGAAATTACCAATACAGATAAGGGTTTGAGAAATGATCCAGATGTCATTTTTAAAAAATAACCCTATTGCATTGAGGGTAATGAGGAATCTACCATTGATCAATATACCATTTTGATTATTGTTTCCAAAAAACTGATTAATCGGATTAAGACAAAAATATTGAGGGATACAATATCGAAAAAATACCTGGATAACAATGTTATCGAGATGATTCAACTAAATATGTATGCATGTGGAATCAAAATAAGATCATTATCCCAAAACCATTAAATATTTGGCTACCCCCTCAACGGAACTACACTACCAAGTATACAGGGAACGGTGTAGAAATATCCTAATCAAAACCCAAAAGTTCTATAATTACTTTTATGAAGGAACGAATGGCATAATATGAGAATGATATTCAGTGTATCAGAAAACACAATGTGGATGATCATTGGAGAAACATTCCATCTATGTGTAAGATTTAGACAAAGATGCATATCCGTACTCCCATAAATTATAAATGATATAATCCACAAACTATAATACCATCTGAGTGTTAGACTAACCCTATATACAGAAAACTAGTCTTTATAAATGTGAATGGTGAAAATGATCATTATTTCCATCATTATAGATACAATCTCTCATTTTTGCGGTGATCATTCCATATTCACATGGAACAAAAATAATTAATATATGAATATTGGGATACAACATAAATCCCTAGCCTCTCCATGTATATGAGAGATTTCTTAGATGATAATACCTCTATAACATCTCAATGTGGTTGAGTTCATGGATACATGAATAAAAACAATGGAATGATAAGGTTCACGTATTCGTCCTCATAATAATACATATCCTGGATCGGAGGATGAAACATTATCCCAACCGAATATCTTTAATTCTACATTATCTACTATTTATGGTGTGGGAGATCCTGAATAGAATCACTCAAACTTCAGGATTCAATGTGGTCCAGTGGTGGGACCTTGTGATTAAAATGAGGAAACCAATATGAGGTTTTTTAATACTAACTCTTGTAGGATGAACTTTTTTTGTAATGTATCCTTCTATCATGGTCTATTTGAGGATGGAAAGATCTTTTTCATTGGATCCTTTATATTTTGAGCTCTATATAGAAGAAATGAACATTGAAGACAAGAATACTGAAACTAGTGAAAAAAATGAGAGGGTGTCAAACATCGTACCAACATGGAAAGGATTAACATATTCACTCAACATCATCCTTTCTAATGATATATGTATACATCATTATGCTGAAAATTTCTGAGATAAACAATAGACATCATTGATCTCGGTAACGTATCGAGGAAGATTCTATGACTTTGTAGAAACGATGCAGCTTTTTGAAAATTCAATTTAGTAGAACAGAGATTTTTATTGAACCATTCCCCATCACAATAGATAATTCATTGTAAGGAATACACTATTGATGTTACCCTCAAACAGGTAATAGTACCTATCCAAGAACCTTAGTAGGCCCCAAATCTCCCAACTCCTCCCATCGAGCAGCAACAACAACAAAATAATTATTATCCATAAATAAATATGTATTAGAGACACTTGTGATTTGAATAAGGTATTAATATATAATACTCCTTGTTAATTGAGACGTTCCTAGGTTAATTCCTTGAACCTCTAAAAAATAACCTACTTGGGCCCCCACAACCTAGGAAAACTGACTTGGTCAACCACACTGATCTCCCCAACTACTACCTTTTTCATTGAATTCTAGGTCACAATATCTTGATATAATTTTCTAATTAATTGTAGGCTCTTGATAGTTAGTGTTGGAAAACTCCTTGGAATATATTTCATGAATAATTGTTTGTCAGTCAGAATAATAGGGTGATTAGAAAAAAGATATAGCAATATATGGGTATATGTTCAACAATAGAATGACACAAAAGGTAGTCGATCAATCTCATGCCACTTTGAGATTGTAAATTCATATACTAATAATGATCCCATCACATAAGGTGGTGACAAAAAAATCAATCTTATATGATGATTTTTACATCAAAAATTTTAAAAAGTAGAATAGGATGGGTCATATTCGACACCAACAAGAGCCCTGACTCTAAAAAACATCATTCATGAAACATCTGACTAACGGGAAATTCCCCAACAAAAAGAACCCTCATTATATTAAGAACATATCATTGGTTTTATTAATGAAATACAATTGATATAGTCCATTTCTAATAATGAATATTTCTACAATTATGGTTTCTTCATACCTGACTAGGGTGTTTGAGGCCATAGTCACAAGTTCTAATGGTAAAGATGATAACTCATGCATTGATAGTCCAAATATATATATCCTATCATTATATAGGATATATATTCAACCACAAAAATTGGAACAAACGCCTATGATCATAGAATAAACACATTGGTTCTTGAGAACCCTATAACCATCTTCTTATCCAAGGAATCATACATGACAACTAGGCATGGATTCGATTATCTGATCATCCATGGTAATTGTGAAGTTCTTAAAAACATACTACACTGAAATCCGATGACCCCTCAATGTATTCAAAAGCTAATGTACCATTTTATCGATTTTTTCTTATTTAGAGTCACATAATATGGTGAAACCAAATAATTAGAAGAGCATACCATTGGTATAGTAGTATGAAATTTAGAAATAGTTTGCGGTTTGCAATGAAAATCTCTAAACTATAGATGATCTTAAACTATCAAATGAACATAGACATTCACTCTTCAAATCCCCCCAAATCCCATTGTAATTTGATAAATAATTCACATCAACTATTGCCTATAGAGTGGATATAATTCCATCAAACATACATTTATCGATCTCCTTCGCGTAGAAGGATCAAAAAGAGGTCATCTACGGAGACATCATGTCCCGATATGTTTCAATCATACTTGACAATTTGGTCATTAAAAGAGATCTAATTGAAAATTGTTTTGGGATCAACCACATCCTGATTCAGACACTTCCAAATTTGGGATATAGGGAGTGTGATCTATATCATATAATTAAATCCATTAAAGGTTATGATAAATGTGACAAAAATCTTCTTGGGAAGATCATGCTCAATTCTTGGTTTTGGGGATCTCACATTTGATGCTGAGTTAATGGTCATCCAACATGAAAATACATATTATTTAATTCTCAGAAGACCTTTTCTTCAAAACCACATGACAGTACCTTCTACATTTTATTTGCAATGAAAAATTTCCCATCGATTTGAATTTCATCAGGCTTCATGGTGGCCATTACCCCTTCATTTCACGCGAAGCCACGTATATTAATGAAGGTTTATACAAAAGTAATGGAAAACGTTCAACAGTCGATGATAATATATAGGTAGAATCCCAAAATAGATTATGGTCTAACCTAATAAATATATTTTAGTTGAAAATGATGATGTGCAACCCATAAATCTGATTGAGGTAGTAGACTTAAACCCAAAACCCTATTCTCCTCATATTCCTAGTAATTGTTCGAAAGAAAATAATAATCTTTCGAATCTATCTTTAATGACATTGGAAATTTAGGATGAAAATACCTCTTCACATGGTATCTCTCACCTCAAAAATGATTGGGATTACATCATATTTAGAACATCATCTAAAAAATCACCTCTAGACTTAGAGATGAAAAATTAGAGGGTGATCTCATAAACACACCTCTCGCATTTGAATAAATAATCGCCACCACCATTAATGAGATCAGGTAGGTTAATTTGGGAAAATATGAAGCCATGTGGAATACATTTATTAGTAAAACCATGCCTCATGATGTGTGAGATATGCACATTATATTTCTATAGAAACATTGATATGTGTTTTCAATGATTTATATAGTAATTCTCAGAATGAACTGTGATGTTTCTATGCACTAACTTATCTTAACAAAAGATCATTGATGTTTAATGTGTGTTCCCAAGAGGATTAACCTACATCATGTTACTAATATATAGTAATAAGATGAAATATTGATGACAACCAATTTGTTTTTGGAAGTGAAATACCTAAAATGGATCCCGAAAATAATCATAGTGAAGAAGAATAATTAGATGATTAATGACTTTATCAATTTTAGGTACCATAATCTACACTAAAAAAGGACAATGACCTATTAATGATCACATGACTCCTGATAAATGGAACTACTAGTTTACAAGACCATTCATTTATGCATGGGAATTCAATATATAATCAAATAAAAATATTATAGGAATGTGAGGAAGCCCCCACATTCATAGCAAAATAAGGGATATTTTACTATCAGTTCGTGAACCTAAATTCATGTATTTTGGAACATCATATAATCACACCATGAATCTTATCATTAACCCATTAATGGGAAAAATATGTGAATGTCTTGTTGGAGAACTGGTGGTAAAATAACGAAAGTTATGTGATCTCGTCATAGATCATTAAAAAGTCATCGATATGTTATAGCAGCAAATTATAAAGATGAATTCATTAATGTTATCTTTTGGGTTAATATTTATAAAATTAATTACATTTTTTGTATGCCACTAGAGAATCAAGGGTGACCCGAAAATTAATAGGGGGTTAATAGAAATTTTTCCCACTTAGGTCCTTTATTAACTAAGGAGGGTCCAAGGAAATATCACCAACATAATGTATATAATTACCAATGTGGATGTAAAATTTCGCCCATAACTAATATAATGAGTAATAGACTATCATGTCGATGGGATGGAGACTATAATGATTCCCGTGAGAGTCTCATGAAGTATATAATGCACCCCCCAATCCGTATTCCCCTGGTGTAAGGATTGAAACATATTATATATGTGGATGCCGGGGAATGATCACATTATTATCATGTCACATTAATGAATGGTGAAGTGAGTGAAAAATGTTTCTAATACATCAACCACACAATGATAATTAATTAGAATTAGTACTCCAATGTTGAGAATAACTACATCATATTCATTTTCTGCAGTGTAGAAGATGAAGCATTACCTGTATCACCATTATGTCATTTTTGTATCTTGTACTGACCCTATCAATTATATTTATTGTTATACATGGATAAATATGTATTTTTCCAACTGATAGTCATTCATCAATAATACAACATCCAATTAGTGTAAAAAATGTTAGTAAAAGTTTTGGATTTGGATGACTTCATCATATAACATCACACTCTATTTTGTACACCATTGGACACCAAACATCTAGCTGAAGAGGATTTCAATAACCATGAAAATCCCTAGATATTAAAGATGTTTTTATGGAAACTCCCGATGTCCTATTATAAATTGGGTATATAATATGATGATCAATTAGGTCTATATAGAGATTAAATTTTTCTCAACACAAATAATTTTTTCCCTATTCCTTCCCAATGTAAAAAATACTCACCAATAATGAGGCTAAATACAGGTACCTCATTACTAGCATAGAACTATCCCTAAATCCCCAAATATCAATCTAGAACATAAAAAGGTACATAGAGGTACTGATAATGAATATTAATGGGTAATATTTCACCTAAAAGGAATAATTGATCACTCTCAATGGCTATGATAAAATGCCTAATTATTTAGTTCTCTTTTCTACCCACCATGCATCTTGTCCCCATATCACATAATTTTCTCAAAAATGTACTGGATAAAAAATCTATAGTTCTAGATGACCATGATTAGGATTATGTAATCTCTCGCATCACTCTCTAAAGGACGGTCTCATCAGTCATCATCTAAGACCTGGATGAAAGCAATCTATTCAACGAATCACAATATCGTGATGACTGTATCCCCACCCACGAATAAATAGATCTTATAAATTAATATCTCTAAAATGGGACCCTCCTAACATTAATAGACAAAATGGAATAGATTTGGAATCGCGTAGGATAAATTACATACTCGGATGGGTCAAATGAGAAATAATCCTTCCAAAGAAGAGGATTTGATTAAATCATCCACAAATTCATAGATGAAATAGATATTCCTTCCATCATTTATTAAGTCTGCATAGGATCTTGGGGTGCTCACCAATCTGACACCATGCTCTACCACCAAATTAAATGGCACAGTTTCTATTTTAAAACACTAATACATTACTATGTGGAGTCCTCAAAGAAATTAAATTTATGATTGATTCATGTAAATTTCATCCATTAACCCAATAAATTTATAAATACTGATAAATATTCATTGAAATTTTATATATGGTGAATTAATGTCTTAGGTCTAATTTCATACCCACAACTATAAAGTTTATGTAAACTCTTAAAAATAATATCATCTTCTCAAAATAGTATATGGAAATAATAGTAAATTAATTAGGGATAACGAATATTATCATCAACATAATGTCCTATATCATCAATAGAATCAGTGTCCCTAACATGATACTGATTGAGAACGACCGTAATTTAAATGCTACCAATTCAAAGAAATTACAAGAGTAGGACAACATCATTTCAAATCACTCATCCCTATATCATGCAGATGGAAATTGAAAATTTTGATAATTAAAAAGAATCTTTTAAATATAGACTAGAAGACGGTGAAGAAAGAGTTGGAGACCTTTCTAGACAATCTCCTATAGGATTTGTTGTCCTATTGTACCACTATTCATACTTCTAAAAATGAAACTCCGTATTAATTATTGTACTTAACAAATGTAGTGTTTCCAATATAAGAATAAATTCCCTTACCTCGGATGTGTATCTATGGAAAAATCAAATTGGATGAAAAAACATAAAAGTTGATTGATGAATTGGAGTTTCTCAAGGAGAACATGTTTCATAAATCATAAAACATTTAATTTCATCACATTAGGATAATACAAGAGTGAAAAAAGGTTTTCCTCATTTTGTTTCTTCTTAGAGAACTTGTATTGTCTCTCTGAACCCATGTGATATCATGTATGAAAACTCTAAAACTAGAACCCAAATGTGAAGGGCCTTATAAATTATATAAATTCCATAAAAATGGAGTCTACTAATTGGAAATAATTGATTGAAACAAATAAAACCCCCACCATTGAAATGTTTCATAATAAATACTTTTCAAATATTACTTCATTAATCTTTCATCCTAGTAACACAACATTTAACTTAACAAAATTTCATGGCCACATGATGTTATAATATATTGTAAAGGTCTTGAAAACAATAAATTAAACATAAAATAAACGTTTTCATGGTCACATGACAATAAACTATAGAACATTTCCTTACAAGAAAATGATAAACTACAATAGAATCATGCATACCACATTATGTTATACTTATTGTAATAAATCCTTACAACATGATGTTAAAATTCATTGGAGGCATTGTCCCACCAACTGTTCCCCAAACACAATAGAAATTCTTGAAAATGGGAAATGTAGTTTCTGAATCCCTTTATGTGAATCACATCCACATATGGAATCTCCCCGTTAAGAACTATGCACGGATTCATTTGTATAATAAAAGGATACATAGTGACATCTAGATAATAATTACATGGTCCACCCCCAACATTTCCATCCCAATCACAATAAATCAGACTTGGGGATAATGGTCATGAATTATATTTCACTTTAGTTAACCTTCATCCTTAATCCCATGATTTTAAACTTAATGGATCTATAACATTCATCTTCTATCACAACAATTCACGTTTTTTACTTACTACATGATATTAAAATTCATGGATAGTGACCCCAAATTATAGAAACTAAACTATATATTTTTTCAAGAAAATGTACAAATTGATTATCATACCAATGAGATATGTTGTGATCAATAGATACTATATCATATCCCTAGCACAATAGGATAAAAATATACACGTCCTACCATTAAATCGCCTTTATATATTAAAGGAAATCATTTCCACTCCTTGTTTCTCTCACCAATCATATCTCACATAGTCTAATGAATTATAGTAATGTATTTCCCCCATGATCCAGAAATATCAGTTCAGGAAAGGGTTATTGTAGCCCAGAATTAAACACAATAACGAGAACACCAAAATTCCTAGCCAATTGACATTAAAATACATATTTATTGTATCCCCCATGAAAAAAACATCACATTACCAAGTAACTCACCCAAGAGGACCCCAATTATATATTTATGTCTCATAACAGACATCCATTCAAAAACATTCTGTGTCTTGATTTTATACATTTCCGGATACACAGTGATGCCTAGATCTCCAGTATTGTCTCCAAGCATATTATTTGCATTTTCACATCAGGGAACCAACATTCATGTTGTATGATGTTAAAATGAGTGTTTTCACAATAAATAATTATGGATTGAATCCTATTATTGTGGGATATTTATAAATTACTATATTTTCAATCTTGTCTAAATCTACAAAAATCAACAAGAACAATACCCCCTAAACATATGGGTTAGACCGATGTAGAGATTTTATTATTCAATACTTTTGTGTGGAATGATTAGATTCTTCATAGGAAACATCGTGATTCCTTGATATCTAATCCTGTTTTAAACTGAAACTATCTACATGACAACCCCCCCCCCCACGTTATGTATTGCTCATACATATACAGGGATATTATGGAAAATAACTACATTCTACTATATTCTTGTCATCAGAGGATATATAGGGACACCTGAATCATCAATATTTGTTTTAAAAAATAAGGCAATACAAACATGCCCCTTTATTACATATGGGTTCGTCCTATATAGTAATTTATGTGATACTGACTATCGGATATGTTAACTAATCCCTTAGTTGTTCCTTGTTTCTCATATCATGCATGGATCATCTGAGTTTAGGGGACCGGGAAGGCCGATATGGAAAATGTTATAGAGGCACACATTATATCAATTTTAAAAACCTTACTAAATAATTTTAAATAGTATATCTAATGACCATACCTCATGTTCATGAATTTAATGAAATATTATAGGGAAAATTCCCTTCTTGCAGGATTTTATACTCCACGATAGATACATCCCTACTTCATGATATTAAAATGTATTGTCTATTTCCCAACATCATCTCTTAACAATTTTCCACAACTTAATTATCCAAATAAACCAGAGTATGGGGTGATACCATCATCTTTTAAGACCCTCACACCCTTAATTACACAAAATGTCTTGAGCCCCTTGAGTTTCCACAAACCATTCATATCACTTTGAATGTAAAAGAGATGTATCTAACTGAACATGGTAGGGATTCTTAAGGGCTTATACCTACAAAATAAACACACCATGTCCAAGAAATAATGGGTTCTGGATATTCGGGTTGTTGATGTCACCATAACATAACATATCACCATAGGGTGTTCTAGGCCATCCTTGGTATGATTCTCTATTATCATTACTCATATTCTGAGAACCTCTAACCATGATTTACAAAATTTCCTTCTCCCTCACAGAAGGATGTTGTATTAATAAATATCCCAAATATCCTAATAAATCTCTTATGTAACATTGACCTTATACTAGGTCTATGTGTTTCATGATAGTAAACAATAAAAAGTTTTTTCCAAGATGAATTAACATAAATATTATCCATTGATATTCCATAATCGAAAAACCCTAAAATAATAGTGAAATAGACTCAAAACATGTTAGGTTAATGACCTAAAAAGGGATTAAGAAACAAAATTCATGTCTCTATTTGGTAATCCCTTAATCTCTAGAGGTTAGAAAAAAATTATAGTGTAAATGGATAAGGAAAAAATATCATATGGAACTCTTTTCATCCTTAGTAAAATCTACTCCCTGATTAATAAACCCCATGGATAATGAAAAATATTGAGTATTGATTAATCACATCTCCTCATCATGATACCATGTTTATTAGGTAAATACACTACATATAGAGTGATCAAATTTTTATTGAGTATTATTTTTTTCACAAAACAAAATTCATTATTTAAGCTCTTTGAGCCACCATAAACCATACATTGACCCTATAAAAGGGTTCCCAAAGTCTAGGGACCACTTGGGTAACAATGTATATATTTCTATGGTTCCATAATAATATCCTATGGTTGTCAAAAAAATGTTACATTGTATTGAAAAATGGATTTTTGATACTTATGATCCTTGAAGTCAGAAGGGACAATCCTTCGAACATAGAGTGTCTGTGGCCATCCCCCAATGTGATTTTCTCATATCATTACTCATGTGCTGAGAATAGTGGGTCTTCATTTACAATATATATTTCCAAACAATTGATGATGAAGCAATATCCTTAATGTTATGTCTCATTGTTTTATACCCTTTATCAAAGATGGAATTTGAAACTCCATTCCCAAGCCTTTTCATGTTCCACACCCATGGTTTTAATCCACATTGTGTAAGGACCAATCATACCATAAAATAATAAAATGTTTTAGGTTTCTAGAATGGTCCTCCTATAGATTTGGGCATATATCCAACATCATCATCCATACATCCATGTCATGAAAATATCTCATGGCCCTTGTAAAAGGGAAGGTATAATCATTGATTGAAAATTTATGTAATCCCTATAGAGTCATCAATATTGGATTTGACTGACAAACTAATTGAAACCCCTCCATGCAGGAATGGAAGGACAAAAATCATGAACCATAGAAACAAAATGATGGAACTCAACATCTCAAGGTGTTATGGGTCATTATCAGCAAGGCTTCCCCATTCCTTATTGAAAGAATCAATCATTTGTGTTTTGAAATATTCAACATATATTTCAAATATCCATGTGAACTTAGATTCCCTAATATTTTACCCCTAGCCAATGATATCATCATGAATAAATAATAAACCTTGGAAAAGAGTGGAGTCACCACTTTTTGACCACATTTTCATTGCATAAGGGATTTCACCGACCAACCACTATAAAATAATCCTAAAAAAATGAATTCCAATCCTGGTTATCCCTAGAAATAACATTATAGAACAAAACACCTTTTTTGGTCATTATTTACATATACTCCACATTCCATATTCATTATCAGGTCCTAGAAGAAATATATTATTCTTCACTATATTTTATATCATGGAAAAAATTTAATCTATAAAACATCTTTTTCATCCTTAATATATGATTTTTAACAACACCAAATACGTCCTTACAACTTTAAATTAAAATTCCTGGGAAAATATATTATCCAATAGAATATTTGCATCAATAGGAGGTATAAGATAAAATACCATAATGTTTATAAATATAATGTTTGTCGAAGAAGACCATAAACTACAATACACCAACGGTGCATTTTGTAAAACTATAAAAACTCAAAAAATCATCGAAGTTGAAAACTAGATAATGGAGTCCTAGAAAAATGAAAATCCATACCCACAATGTTGTCTTCTATATGAATAATTGGATAATGTTAGGTTGATATAAATATAAACATGTATACCTTGTAGGGACCAATGTTGACTTAATAAAAAAATCAAAAATTATCCCAGAGAAACATGTATTATGCAAAAATTGACTTTTTCTAAATAATATAATCTCAGGTCAACTAGAAGATATATATTCACCTAGAACCACAAAATGGTCAAAATTCATGATATTTTATTTAGAAAAATAAATTATGATTTAAATGATCAAATCCAGGCATTTAGATTAACTTGATAATATATAAATCATAGCTATTGTTGATGATTGATTCAATATCATGCCAATGAAATTTCATGAATACCATGAATTAAATAAAAATGTGAAATGAAATATTTTATAAATATGTTCAATTTAGTGATAGCATGAATAATATGAATCTTCACATACCATTTTATCTCCCACAAAAACACAATTAAAGGAAAATTAAATAAATTACAAGCCTTATTGAGCATGTTTTTCTAGGATTCCAATTGAATTATTTAATTTTTAACTAGATAGTAATATATTAGAATATTTTTTTTAAAATTCAGCATCTACCACTATTAACAACTGAAGCACCTCCTATTTTGAAACAATTTCAATCATGGACTTCTCTATAACAATATGGATCCCATGATTCTCTAGTAAATTGTTCACTTATATTTTATGTGAATGACGAAGCTAAGATTTCCCTTCTTGATGTTTGATTATTTAAAAACATATATGTACAATTTCATCCTTCCCTGAACTAAAAATTTCATGGTTATTTCTTTCCACTACTATGCATTGGGAATCTTTGTTCAAGGCCTCATTACAAATTTTCCTTACTAAAGAGTAATCCTCTGTGAATATTACCCCAAATTAAATGACCCTATTTTTCCTTATCAGAGATATTACCACCTCCACTCAGGGGTGAAGGGTTTTATAATAATAAAACATCCTATCCAAGGATGATATACATAAATAGAAGATGTCATATATTATCCTTCAGCCCATCCAAAGGGACCTCTAAATGTGTGGCCCAATGACACCTCTATATTTCCCACTTCAACAACTGATAACGTGACATAGACTCCATACATGTCCAATTCTCATCCTTGAAGTGTAAATATAATATTGGATTAATTAACTATTAAGGGGGATGAATGATAAGGGTATTTAATGAAGTGGGTAATGAGTTGGCCTCTACATTGGTTGACTCGGTCAAAGGATTTTCCAAGGTAGAAGGGTCTAGAACCATCATGCTCTAGAGGGAAGGCGCTAAAAATGTGACGCAAAATATTAATATTTGGAGTATATATGTTATAATATCATCATGTGACTAACAGATTTGAAAAATATTGGAATCATATTTTATTCAGTTATATTTCTGGAAATGAATGAATACTCAACCACTTTTTCAGAAGAATAGAAAATGGCATCTTTCAACGAGTGGCCAGATCACGACATCAGTGATTTATATTATAGTTTTCTTTATTTTCTATCCTTGTGGGATGAAAAATTAAATACATTGTTAGGAAGTATGACATACAATTTAATATTTTTCAAATTTATGAAAAATAATTCTCCTTCTACCAATTTTGCTTCCATTAAAGAAAAATTAGTAGTATAATATCTACCTATATAATTATCTTCCATATAAATTTTCTCCTATTAAAGATAAATTTAAACATAGATAATAAAATAAAAACATGTTGTATGTCCTAACTAGGCTAGCATAACTATTGTCTCTATATAATGACGGGATGGGCCCAATAGTGGAGGATCTACTTAAGCATCTAAATTCACACATGTATCCTCAGGGAAAAGCACATGAACCTCACAGTGATCTTGTTGGGGACCTATGAATTCTTGTAAAATCAAGATGTAAGACTAGAATAGTCTAACATAGTAAAATAATGATGATTAAACAATTCAGTATTCTTTGAAAGAGGGGTCTTATAATTAAAATTCCTTTCTTTTATGTGTCCCTTCTAACACATGATCCCAAAAAGGTATTGATGCCAAGTGTGTTATGGAAGCCCCATGGAAGGTGATAATACCATGGGAGTCACTCATGGATTATTAGAATTTTTACTCAAGAGATCTATTTTACAAAAGGATCCCTCTTAATCTATCCCCCACTAATTGCTAAGTTTAGCTCTTATATCTATACCTCAGAGAGAATATTCTGGCGACTAAGGGAGTGGTCAGTCTTTTGTGGTCCCTGTTTATATAAATAAATAAAAATATGTTATCATAGTTTCAAAAACACAATATACATATGATAATAGTAAAAATAATATCCTTTTCACTATGTAAATAATGGTATTTCCCTATTTTTCCATGTTAACTTTTAGTTATCCCTATGCCACCACATTTCACACTATAGGTAAAAATAGGACCCGAACATTCAGGATTTTAATCATTATGTCAAGGAATTTATGTAAATGATTATCCAATATAGGTTATCCTATGAATTTAATTCCTAGAAGTGTGTTAATGTTAGTTAATCCTTAGCAAAGGTAACTCGGACTGGTGTAGTAACCCCCCAAGATAAACCTCTGTGTTCATTGGTCTCTATCTTGTCTAATAATGAAATGTGTTATGAAATAATAGTACATGCATAAAATCACTCATAGTCACCACAGTCACTATAGCCATTATAGTTGAAAACACTATTTTAAATGAGTGTAAAGTTAGTTGTCTCACTTCCTTATGAGTTACAAAAATTTTATGGTCCTCTTGGAAGCAATAACATTCTATTCCTTGGATTTCACATGAATGTATGTGGAAATATTGATTCATTGCATAAAAATTTCGATAAATTCCCTTTAGGATATGGGAGGATCCATATAACATAATAATTTAGGGAAAATAAATCTTTCCTCATACAGAAGAATATATATATTGACCTACATCTCCTCCCTAGTGAGCATCAGCTAGAACAAGAGAGACATAATTATATGATTCCAAGATCATATGTGAAGAGGTATGACATCATTCCAAAACAAATAGAAATTAGAGGATTAAGTGAAATAGGGAATACCATTTATAGAGGAGACTCTTACTAATGTATTCTGAAAGGGTTCTCCTATAACGTGTAATCATGTAGGCACGAGACTCAAGGTTACCCCTTCCATCATCAAATATACCATAAGTGGGAAATTTATCATTCAGATTAAATGAGTACTGGTCATAATGACTCAAGATGGATCTGATTTGTCAATAATTTAGTGTAATAGGTCCTACCCTACTGATGTTCTAAAAAAATGTGTTGAAATGAATGTTGTGGATGTTCTGAATGCTTAGGTACTCATATCCACTAATATGAGCCCCCATCCATCCTCATAACCCCTGAATGGTGTCTGATATTCTATGTAGGGATTCTCTCCAATATATATGGAATAATAGGTGATACATTATTTCCACGATTGGGAGCGACAACCAAATTCACATACCTCTTTCCACATATGTAACCATCATGAAATTGAAGACTTTTACTCCACCCATTTCCTTCATCAGGGGGAATGTACTCACATATGTACTTAGAGAGGATACCAACCAGCTTGATGGTACGACCAACATATATGATATCCTCCCACCCCATGCTTACAAACATTCCATCATAATCTATTGTATAATAGGTTCACGTATCAGTAATGGATTCATTCCAATTGAAATACAATGGCTTCATGGATTTCAACTCCGAACAAACTTACTTGATGAATTATTTCTCCCATTTCTTATGCTAGATATCATCCACAAATAGTAGGTCCTTATTATGGGTATTTTCAATCATCCTGATCAAATATTAGGCAATAGGAAGGGTCCTCTCAAAATTATCTAACATAGATGGTTGGTAAACAACTTATCACATATACCTTCCAATATGGTTTTTCTGCAAATTGGTTCGACATCCTAGACTCTAATAACCCAATTACCTTGCTTCTGGTGGAATTTCTTATTATATGAAGTCCAAAAATAAAAAATGTCCACCATAAAACCCTTGATATAGTATGAAATGGAATATGAGAACAATATTTCCTTTTACAAGATGGTCTATATTAACTCTCCAGTTAATTATTTAAATCAATATAATACACGTAGACTGACTAACCCCAATCAATTTTAGTGCGTCCCTTAATCAGAGGTATCAGTTGGGAATCCACCCAAACCTCTTGTAATTGTAAGACTTATATATTATAAAGAATAAAATTTGGATTCCTGAATCATATTCAAAATAATTTATATCAATATCTTTATGAATAAAAATCATTATTTAAAGATCTCTTTGACTCCACTCCTAGGTTAAATAACAATATTATAGATAATCACCAGATAGGCATTGTGGGTTTTCAAAATCCAAGTGGGAAGTATGTTTGATGATTGTAGTGAAGAGAGGGGAGATTCATTGGTAATAAAAAACCTGTAGAGGGTTAGAATGTATTAAATGGGATATTCCATATGGTTTACTCCAATTAGGTTCATTTTGACTTATCTAGGATGATTCCACAAAAAGGTGAAAATACGCATCTACACTTTCTTTGATGGAATTCTAGTTATCCATCACTTCATTATCTTAATTTTTTATTGATTCTTGAAAAATATAATCCATTAATACAATTTCACTATGAACATGTTAAAAAATTGAAAAAAACCCATCGAATGTTAATAATGGCTCCAATATTATCTTCTAAAGCGGATGAACTATAAAGGTAATCATTATCTCATGAAATGATACAAGTCTTATAAATTTCTTGAACCATGGAGGTCTCAAAAATCACATGACCCAAGAGAAATATCTCCACCACATGACTATTCGTGACACAAAATATATATTTCCATTGAAATTGTCATGAAAATTCTATGATGATAATGTGATCATGTGAGGGAACTAGTTGATCATGTGAAACCTGAAAAGAAACCATATAGAAAAGTAACTATGTAAAGGATAATATAATTATCAATAGATTATTTTAGAATCATCTCATCATTTACTAAGGAAAATAAGGTTTCACAATCAGATCTCGTAAAATAGTTTACCCAAAGCTGTCTTTTGGACAGACTGGTGATACTGATCTTGTGATTTGTTCTATCGATGGAGTCTTGAAAATGGGATCTTATGATGAGGTTTTGAGAAATATTCACATTATGGAAACCATCACAAGATATTTTTATATTATAGTTCATTGATTAATGATATCCCTTGTGCTCCTATTTATATAGGAAACTCCATGTACTACTAATTGTAATTCAGAAGGCCAAGCATTATTATAGACATTGATTGGAAACAACCCAAAAGACATAAGAGGGAATCTACTTTCCCCAAATGTGATCTTGTATCTCTGTATATTTCACATATGAGTGGGTGGTAATTTTATGACTCCCTTTAAGTCGTCATCAACAAATCTACAATTAATTAAATATAAGAATCATGCATAAATTTTTTTTCCAAAATAATAGAATATAAGATAGATAAATTATGCAGATCAGGTAAACTGTAGAAGAATTTGTGATCACATAAACCATGGAAGTTAATGTACACATATTATTTGTATTAGATGATATGGTGTTGATCATGTGAAGCCCCATTGAGAGGCCTATCTATTTAGGAAATGGAACCCTGAAAATCAATGATGATCTTGGGATGTCTTCCTAAAAATCTCTTCTAATCACATGATTTGTGAGGCATTGGATAGTAAAAATTATCTCAAACACTTTGTGAAATAATTGATAAAAATATGAAAAATTAACATATTTTATGTATTTGATTATTTTCTTGCGACAATCAATGGTTATTCACAAACCCCCATGAATCCCTTGTCAACTTTTCAGCCTTGTCATGCAAGATCCTGTTGACATGTCATGTTTATAATGTATAGAATTTTAGGCATGTTCACAAAATTATAAGATTTGCATCTGACTCTATAAACAAGAAGGAGGTTTTACATTACAATATTCATGAAATAATAAAATATCCATTATTTATGACATTTCAAATCACATATAAGGAGATTTATTATATTTGAAAACACTCAAATGGTAGCATGTGATTTATTGTACTTGTATAATAATGAAGAAAATAATAATGTGTAAAGGTAGAAGATTCTTGAAACAAAATGATACACTCTCCTTTGCATAAATGTTGTCATACACTAATGTCAATCATTATTGATCATGAAACACCCCCTCAATATGAAAATATAACCGAATATGGTCTCACTGGACAATATATCTTCATCTCATGAGTGAACCCATGTGATTCTTCTTCGATCGTGCAAATGACTTTCCACAAGTGTCTATATCTAACAAAAAATATGGACATATTGAAAGGAACTTGTAACGAAAAATTCACATGTCCAAATGGCTATGCAAAAATGAAATGATCTACCATGTTACATTAAACAATGAAATGGGAGAACATTATCATGGTATCTGAGAATCATGTGATGCCCCTAGATGATAGATGACAATATCATGAAAAGAACAGGGAAAAGAAATATATCCACCAACTACAGCTCAAATTTGTCAGATAACTACCACACCAAGTAAAATATAACCATAGTAGTCAGGCATAAAAATCCCCCCCCTCAATAAAAAATATGTACCAATAACCCACAGACGATGGGAGACTTCTACATGGGAATGCATGCATGGACTTATTGAAGAATCCAATCATGTCCTCACAGTGGTGTTTTTCAATGTAAATTTTAGGAATGGTTTAGGGGTCCTAAAATATGTATAGTACCTTCAAATAAAAACTCTATATATTGTGAGAAAGACATATGACATGTCAACTATGTTATGAAAAGAAGGACGTTCATGTTTGTTGGGTTACGATAATACTAAAAAAAGAAACCCTAAAAAAACCTGAGGGATATATTAGAAATATTATATAATAAAAACTGAAATAGATGGATAGATTATGTGAATATGGATACAATGATCTTCACACACTTCGCATGACCCACCTCGATCTTGAGATATCAACGACACATGTCACCCATGTCATGTAAACTGCCTCTACATGCAATTTCATTCATGTAATTTCCCGTGGACAAATAATGAATGTAACACAATTCCTTCGAGCTATATTTCACTGGTATTGAAAATTCCTCTAATATGGAAATACATATATTCATAATTCAGTTTGATATGACACTCTGGTTATGTATGAAACTAAAAAAATTCACTTAGGTCTCACGATGTCCCTATGACCTGTCAACTGTGTCTCATGATTCCACATAGACAAAGAACGTAGATCATGATATGCTATATGACATGTCATATTGAATAAGATGATTGTATTTAGACATGTACTCTAGGAAAAGATAAATGTACATACATTCTCAGCTATGTTTGGATACACCCTCCAGACATGTCATTGAGGTCATCTATACCCTCTAAACATGCCATATTTGATCATTAAATATCCTCCACTAACATGTCGTCCAACATAGGTGATGTCCTTCCAAAAATTCAAACTACGTCACAATATTTTCATTGGAAATGTATACTGGCAAATCAGGTCAAGTCCATACATAATAAGGCATGTCACACTGACATCCCAGACATGTCATGTCGGTAATCCAAATGTGTCATGTAGGCTTCCCGGATCAGAATATCCTTGTCCAATGGATATATTTGGCCATTTTCCCCAATTGAAATATGAGAACCCTAATTCTTGACATAACCATGATATGTAATATCACTCATTGATACACGATCTCTAATGTCAGTAATCCTTATAATATGTCCCTCTCTATCAAAACTAAACTACAATAACATTGATTATTACTATAATAAGGAAACATAGGATTACATACTATGGATTGAGATCAAATGGGAATCTGACACAATGTATGTTCTTAAATGTCACTAACATTCCAATCATGATGAACCAATCTATACCATGTGTTCATCATTTCTCATAATCCATTAGTTGATCAAGAAATCATCTAAACTAAAAAGACTCTAATACATTCTGGCCCAAATCATCATTGAATCTGGTCAATGATTAAAATTTATAATCCTACTAACTATAGTATATGTGGAAAGAAGGGTTTACCCTGTAAAGAAAACAATTTTTACCACTATTCTTCAATAAAAAAAAGACTCCACTATTATCAGCAGTGGGTTTGAGATTCTATTTTTCGACTTTTATTTTAATTTTGTTTATTATGAGGAACAAATAAAACATCAATATCTTTCTGAATTTTTGTTCTAAACTATATCTAACCAAGAAAAATTATAAAAAAATGTAATAGAGAGATAATATACTGATAAGTGAACGATATAGAGAAATAAGTCTGCAAAATATATCAACTCTATAGGTTTTGAAAACATTCCTTCTCACAATAGTGATTACAAATAATACCACTGAGAATGAGTTATTTATTTCTCAAGCCATTAGATAAATAAATCCAGATGACAATTCCTAAGGTTTTCCACTCCTAGATTAATCAAATTGAGAATTATGGTTTTAAAACGATTATAGAACAAACTCAACGTATGTTCTGTTGTATTTTATTTCAATTTAAATGTAAAAGAAAATTAATCTGCAATCAATCTCACTAAATGAATATATAGTGAGAAAGATTAACAAAGATGACCAGTAAACTCAATTTTTACCCAAAAATGATGTATTTGGCCTATCATTATCTCAATGCGAATACAAAAAACTTTCAATTATAGAGGAAGAGAATTTAATGAAAAGACAGGAAGAAAACTATCTCTACTAGCATTAATTTATGCTGCTCTTAGCCCTCAGATCTCCAGAGAAAGGTTCTCCGAGAAGTGCTCCAGGATTCACCTCCAAGGTTCTTGTTCTACTCCAGATTGAAATATGTAATCCCCCCCTTTATTCTCAAAATTTTCTGCATCTCTATATTTATACCCTCCGTCATCTACATCATGTCACCACTCAATTTTCACCGACATGGACATGTCTTTTTCTATTTCACTGCACACGTGTGTTTTTTCGTGACATGCACGACACACTAATTTTTCTCATGTAACTGACTCTGGGTGAGTTAGTTGTGTGCATCCTGGCATAAACCCATCACATGGATGAACCTGCAATGTTTCCAACTTTACGGTGAACCTGTATAGTTAAAACAAAATAAATTATTTAAATCACGAAGAAATTTAAAAAATAGTTAATTTATAAAATTATAATGTTATAATACTTATTAAATAGTAATTTAACATCAAATAATAGATACTTTAGTTGAATGATATTATTTTATTATTTGTATTTTTATTAAATTAATTAATTAAGAATTATTATGATATTAAAAGTTTATATATTAAATTAAGAAAATTATTATTTTTATTAGTTTAACAAGTAAAATATTTTAAAGTATAATATTAAAATTAAAATTTAACATTATAAACTAATTGAAAATTTTATAAATTTAATTGAAATAATTATTTTAATATTTTTTTAAAATTTAAATATTGTATATTAATTAAAAGGTTAAATTATTATATTTGTTAACATATATAAATTCATTAGGTACTTTATTTTTAGTAATAAGAATAAATATTTCATTTTTAGATATATATATTATTATAACTATATTATTTATTTGTTTATTTAATTTTTTTATTTGTTTTTAAATTGTTTATTTATTATGTATTTTTAGTCTATTTTTGTTGTTTTTTTAATAAATGATTTATGTCTTCAGCCCCACCCCAATCTCGGCACACAGGGAAGGGGGTTTCCTTCCTCATGAAGACAACGCCTCCATCAAGCGCGGTACTCCAGCTCCTCTCTATGGCTGTCTGCGGAGGCCGGCGACATTGTGGATCAGTCTCGCATCCACTGCTCATGATGGCTTCACTCCAGATCTGGTAACATGGCTGCATCCAGCTCTTCTTCACATGGCTCGGAATCTCGGTCAGACTCCTCCTTTTGCGACATCCATGTTCTCCATTTCTGGCGCGACACACATGGGTGGGTTTCTCCTTTAATGGTGAGGATTGAAGCCTCGAAGCAAGTCTAGTGTATGCACGGTTTCATTCCTCTGATTTTTGGGATTTTGATTTTCTTGCGAATTGGGGATTCAAAAATCATGAGTTTTGTTTTTTCTATGTTAATGGGAAAGAGAAGGATGGGAAAAAGTGAATGACTAGTTGATGTGGGGTGACACGATTTAGGAGAAATGGTGGCAAGAGGTGTGGTGGTACTGATTTGGGTGAAACCGTGAGGATACAGTGAGAAGAGGAACAAGAGAGAACCAGTAGAAGAAGGCACCGTTAGAGGAATATTGTGAGACAATGATGAAAAATGGTGCATCATGGAAATGTTTATGGTGCAACCGCTTGAATGGGATGCGGTTCATGGTGGCACCATGACCATGGTGACCAATGAAACTATAAAATAAACAGTGGGATTGAATAACAAAAAACATAAATAAAATATTAAAAAATAGCTAATAAAAATTAAACTTAATTTAAAAAAATAATGTTTATATAAGTCATAAACATTAATAAATTAATAAAACCGTTTAAACATAAGTAAAATTAGAACATTACTAAAAATTAAATAAATAAACTATTAAATTATTAAAAGTTAATTACAATAATTATAAAACTATGTTTAATTATTAATAAAATTCTAATGTAAAAAATTAAATAAATGTAAAGTAATGAGATAACTATTTATTAAACAATGTATATTAATTAATTAAATTAAAAAGATGTAGTAAATGAAGTATGTTTATGATCTTATATTATAATTGATGACTTATTTAAAGACATATTAATATTTATGTTCTTTTGATTGTGTTAATTTACATTAATTATGTTTTAGTACGTGAAATGCAAAATTAACATCTATATTATTATTGTGGAAATGAAAAAATAAATAATTAATTAATTAATGATAAATTATTAAATATGAAAACAAAATCATCAAATTAATTAGAATGTAATTATAATATAAAATTAATGTATGAAATAAATTAATTAATTTTAACGCTTATAATACAAGATTTATTATAAAAATTGATAAATTATTAAAATAAATAATAAAAATACAAAATTTTCATTATTTATCCAAAAGTGTCATAATGAATAAATAAATTGATTAATGTAAATTAAAAAGTTGTGGAAAAACATGTTTTTTTAGGGCCACATCTCATTCCATACCCAATTTTGGTTGGAATCCATCGTATGTTCTAAGAACCAAATATCAAACATCCCATAAGAGATTCCTTACTACACCAGTTCCAAATACATATGTAGTGAGGCCAATTAAATGAAATCCAATACTTCTCTAACTGATCAAGGCTCATATGGGGTTATTTATTTGAAATATTCATATCATTTACACCATGAACCTTTATCATCATCGTAAACCATAGCGTGTAATCCTCATTCAACGACATAAAATGAAATCCCCATATAAGACCACCCCCTATCGAATATGGGCCAATAATGATAACAAACCACAATGAAGAGGATTTCTTCCATAAATAAGATATATAAGACTTCATCCGGAGGCTTGAACTCAAGACCTAGTTCCTAATTTCCCTCTTATACGCTTCGTACAAATAAAATTTAACTTACCTAGTTCAAATTACTATGTTTTTTATTACTAGTATAAAAATGATACATAGGATACCTCATAGAGGTACAATACCATCCTGAAAATAATATTCACCTCACTGGATGATATTGAACTATGGAGTTCCTTGATACATTGATGACAAATTTATGTATTTATCTAATAATGCGAAATAGATTAAGAAACATGGATTAATATATATAAGCTAAAGATTATACCACCTTTTCAGAAAGAATGGTTCAAAACATTATCTTTTTTTCAGGGAAATGTGTATCATATTACGACTAAGAAGAGATTCATGGACATATCTTAAATTATATAAGAGATTATATGAGTAGGAAAAATCACCCAAAATTGTGTGAGGATCCCAACCTTCCATCCTCTTGAAAAATGTGTGTTCCTTAGTTTTATTAGGATTGAAGCCTCAATTGACACCTACCTTTTAAAAACTAGTCAGCACATAGTTATGGATGTGGTAACTAATTGGATTTTCTCGAAAAAATTAAATAAAATGAACCCAGTGTGGAATATTTTATAGAAATTGAACCAACCACAATCAACTTCCAAGCCTACAAAATCATTTTGGTTCCATGAAACATTCATTCAATGGGTTTTGACTTGAAAATTACCTTGTGGTAAAATTTAGATTACAATTTCACTTTATATTTTAATTTTTAACATTCCCTTAAAATAATCAAATTATTGTGATCATTTTTAATTTGTAATTTCATCACTAAAAAATATCAATATTATTGTATAATTGAGATTAGTATTGACTAACACGTATTAAAATTATATATAAGGTGTTTACATTGAATTTTATTTGACTAACACGGTAAATGTTGATAAATCATTATCCTTTAGTCAATATAGATTTATTTACCCACAGTCATATTGGCTCATGAATTAAATTAATTATTTAATATATGATAAATTATTTGGATATGAATATACTAGTGGGGCATAGTAATAGATAGACCCTTGATGAATTGGAAGGTATCATGACATAAACCAGTCATACAAAGATGATCAGTCTTTACCTAGTAACATTAAACTGTCTTGTGAAAGAACCTGAAAAATGAGTTATCCTGATGCTCGAGATAATCATGTAAGATAATAAGTATTTTTTTAATATAATATATATTTATTACTATAATACTTGAAATTTTATGAATGATATTATACACCTAGAAATTTCATTCTCATTTTATTGATTAAATAATATGTTTGTTCAGATAAAAATCATTCCATTCTGATTTTGTCGTATCCATTTGTGATAGTAAAAATATTTATTAAATGGTATTCGTTTTCTATTATTTATCTTTCGATTTTTATTATGATATATAGATTCATGATAACTTCTTATGAATGTAATCATTACTATGAATTTGACATAACCTTTATTTTGTTTCCTTTCCCTTGGTAATATAAAATTATCATTTGAATTAGTATCATGTATGTTAATAATCTATATTTTTTATGTTTTATTTATGATTCAAAATGTATAATAGGTAACATGAATGAATCTGGTAATCAAAAACATCTAAACTAATCAGACCATACAGATTTTACCCATTATATCTATTTCATTGTAATAAAGATAACACTTTCTTCTGGTTCCAAGAGTTAGGGTCATAACAGTTGGTTCTTATCATCTATGATAGCTGTTGGATTAGGGAATTGACATAGATATTTTAAAATTTCCTAAAACTTATGTCATTTTAAAATTATTTGTACCCCCATATGAACTCCAATTTCTCTTACTGTGACGAACAAGTTATTTATATTACCTTGAAAATTGTATTAAATATGGTCTATGTTTCCACACATAAAACATCTTAGAGTAACAATAATAAATTTCCCTTGGTCTGAAAACCAAAATATATAACAATAAAAAAATTAATCATCCTTTCTTTATAATACGTATCACATAAACTTCATTGAGACTTCATTATTTTATTTTTTTATTATGCTAAAAAAATAACATTTTTTATTTTGGTAAACATTTTTCATGATTTCTAGTTCATCATAATAAAATGATTTCACACCATAGTTACGTTCCAATTATCTTTACCATAGGTAAAAGAAACACATTTTCCATGACTCCTATTACTATCTGGATTAATTTGGTCTTCATCCATAAATAGACGAAAATATGTTAATTTCAAGTGATGAAATCCATAATAATATTATTATAAGGATCAAATAATGTAATTCCAACCATATAATGTATTAATAATTTAAGTAATTCAATTATATTTTATTTAAATATAAATCACTCTTGGATTAATACAAGATTATTATATTGGGTTCTATTAAGTTCATTAACATAATTAATCAACATAATAAACCCACCATAATGGCTTCTGAAGTGAATATGATAAATATAAGAATATCTTTAGATGTTTCCACAATGATTAATCATCATAGTCCCGATGAATATGAACCATATTGAAGAATAAAATGATATCCAAGTAGCCTTTTTAGGTTTATTTCCCTCGGGTGCATCTATTTCAGATCTACAACCACTATCAACTATCCAAAGAAGGACGAAATTATAAGGAGAACCAAAAAATAACTACACTACATGAACTACATGATATTATGTTAGAATCTGAATTATTTTATAGTTATATACCTTATTGCTTTTAATTAATATATCTTATCACATTCCCCAAAAATAACCAAACAACTCCAATGAAAAATGATATCACACTCTAATATAAACCGATGTAGCCCAAACCTACACTCTCAAGTCAAATGCTAAATACACATTCATTAACCATTTTATTTGATAAAAATTGATATTTATCAGGCTAAATATGTCATAATTTTAAATAATTTGTAAATGTTAAATATTTAATATCTAAAATAAACACATAATCCCAAGATTCACAGGTTGAATGTATTTTATTATTAGCTACATAAGCTACATTATTAATGATAATTTTTCATATTTCTCAATTATTGAACAATACTTCACTCCCTTTTATACTTCATACAAATTAATCATATATACATATATTAGAGAAATTCAATCATAGGAATAGTGTGAGAAAAAAATCTCAGTAATGGACAACATAAGAGAGAAATATTAAATATCATAATTGAAAATTATATAAATATATGGGTAAAATCATGGTACATGTATATAACATATTATTTTATAAAAAATATATAATTAATTAAAAATTCATTTTTTATTGAATAAGGATTAGAAAATAATACGATAATCAAACCAATGTGGAAACATAAATCAATAAACATGATCCCTAAGTACATAACATTACGATACATTTAAAATATGGTACAATCACTATCAAGGGAATCTTCACCTTTATCGTTCTTATAAATTCAACCATACATGTGGGAAACTAAATTTTACATTTCTATACATGTCTTATGAGATACTAAATATTAAAAAATTAATTTGAGGGAGATATGAGACCTCACCCATTATATATCTTTTATACTTGTACCACATGAAATTAATAATTTATCACAACATAATTAACCCATATAAATAGAATGATCTTAATGGGATTTAAAAATAAAATCAAATATATATATCATTATAATTACATTAATAATAATATCATGATAAACCCATTGAAAATAAATGGGTATCAAATAATACTAAATAACATTCTAGTAAGATATCAATAAATAAAGTGTATAGTTTTTACACAATATGGATATAGGGTTTTTATTTTGGTCCATAATGGCACCAAATAATTTTATATGTTACATATATTTGAACAACCATTAATCAATGAAATGAAAATTTACATATACACAATGTAGAGTCAATGGAAGAAAAGTTTTTTCTATTTATATTGGATAGTATGGAAATAAAAATATTGTGTTAGTTATCACCTCAAATAAGAAATGGTATTTCATAAGACACAAAGAGAATAAATGGTTGAATGTTACATATCAATAATTTCCTCAATCAGGGAAAAAATATTCCAATAATTCATAATGTAGAAGAAAAACCACTCTAAAAGGATTAGAAAAATGACACTATAAACATGAAGTATAATTGATCTATTAAAAATATTTATTTTAAAAAATAAAATATTTTAAAATTTATGGGGGAATATAATTTATTTTAAAAATCAATAATGATTATATATGATGATTAAATGAAATATAAAAAATTGGGAAAATATGTTCACACCCAAAATGTTAAAAACAAATAATTTTAAAACATTATTAAAAATGAACTATATAGAAATTGTTATAAATTTAAATTTTTTTTTAATGAATGTAATATTAATAGAAAATAAACATAAAAAATTATCTATTAACATATAAATACTCTTAAGAAATTATCAAATGAATACAATCATGGAAAAGTGATGTCCCCAATGAAATAATGTATGATTATAATTCATCTACATGAAATAAAATGAAAATATTATGTTTCTAGGAAGAATAAATATTGAGTTAAAATATAACAAAACATGACTAAATAATAGAGAAAAATTATTGTTTTAAAAATAAAATATATTCATTAAATAAATTTTGTTTCAAAAATAATATTTTTTTAAGATAAAATATCAATGAAACCCTTCCAAAGTGAGGAAAATATTAATTGAAACCCCTTTAATGAAATAAATTTAAACATATCTCATTATGAAATTAGAAAATATATAATTCGTGACATATATTCTCAGACATGTTGTTCATAAACCATACAAAAATCGTAGTGTTAAAAATCTAACAAATCTCTTTTATTTGAAAATTTAAAAATGACACGCTTACCTTAATTCACGATTTCTACTAAAGTTGTTGAATCTCTTGAATAAGAAAATAATTGTCTTCGTAATCTATTTAAGAAAATATTTCATATATATAAGGCTTTATAAACATAAAATATAATTACTCTATATTTTTATTGTAATCAATTATTATATATTTTCAGTAATTGGTTTGAGTAATCTTAGTCATTATGATCTAGTTTAGTTATTTTAGTGTCATTCATAAATATTATACAAATATTACTAATTACATGATAATTAAAATAAAATAAATTTATTAATTATAAATATTTATAATCTATAATTTTATTTTTCATGGTATTATTTCTGAACCTTAAATATGAAATAGACATTGAGAATGTTTCAGTGATTCATAGTGAACAGAAAATGGTATCTGAATTGATGGGATGAATATTTAGTATACCAATACAAAAAATAGAAGATATTTATTTACATATTAAAATCATATATTATTACCAATTATTTTCTCATAGTCATCCATGATATTATTTTATATCATTTTCCATGTAGGTGGCAAAACATACCCATACATGAGGATACTATAAGCACAAAATGTGTATGATTGTGAATGTTGTTTCAATTTGAATAATGATTTTATTTAAGAATATTTATTATATTATTTAAATATTATTATGGTTTTGAATCCATGTTTAATTTTTTTATTAAATATTAATTAAACTAGATGAAAAATGATGTTCATTACTTAATAGAGGTGGTAATCTACACAGACACTAGTGAAATTTTCATTATTATTATTGGAAAGGGGAATGTTTTCTAATAGTTATTATGTTACAGTAATAAAATTAAATATAAAAATATTATTTATTTTAAAATATTTTATTTTTAAAACTATATTTTGTACTGTAGCATTGAATATCAAAAAGGAACGGTAAAAAACCATTCTCATAATCTGGATTTTGTCTTTCCCATGGATGACTCTGTGGAAATGGACGGATTACGATAACATCTGATAAAAATATGGTAAATTAAGTGAAATGAGATTATAAGGTAAGGATAAATGCAAATAATTCATGATGAAATATAAATGTATAGTGTTTATGTATTGGTGGGGAGAATGATTTTTTATAATTGTAGAGAATGAAAAATTTTAAAATATTACGTCTTAATATAAAGAGAGCACCTGATTAACATGTTAAGAAGAGTATTAACTTTTAAATAATAGAGTATAGAATATTTTTTGTTGATTCACACCTCTAATATTAAAGAAGAATTTTTTTATAACCTGATAGGCCTTTTACCCCTTTAGTTAACCCTCTTTACAAACATGTTTATTTCAACAAATCATGTGTTTATAATTATAATTTATTTCTTATAGAGTAAAATTTTTTATTCCTATTAGATAATTTTTATATACTAAATAGAAAATTTATGATTTTCACAGATAAATTTTAAAATTATATAAAATATTTTTTTTATTAACACATGTAACATTTAAAAATTAGTTTTTTGAGAAAGTGATTTTTCAATATCAATATTTATATGTATGATAAAATTATAGTGTATTATATTTTTTTGAATTATATTGGTTAATAATAAGAAAATAGATTTTTTCTGGATTTCAAATCTATAAAAAAGGTTTTTGAAAAAATTATCATTTATAGAAATGAAAAAAAAATAATTTATTAGAAACCGTTACTAATGTTCATAAAATCACAATCTCGTTTATTATATATTTGGAATGTTATTTACATATATATTAATAGTCCATAAATATTTATTTTATTATTAATTATATTTTTTCTGTTTTAATTACTTTCTAACTTCTCGATAGAGTCATAAATTCCCTAGATTTTATAATGATAGAAATTTAAATATTCATTAAAAATATTAATTTAGAAAAAAACTAAATCATAATACTAAGATTATTTTCAAATATTAAATTTAAAAAAAATTAATTTAATTTTTTTTATATTTAAATATTATAAAAAAGCTGAATTAAATTATAAAATATAAAAAAACTAAAATTATTGAAAATGTAATTTTTTAAAATTATGGGATCTTAAAATTATTCTATACCAGTTTCTATTTAAAAAAATATAAATTATTAATTTATATATTTTAATGTCACATATTATCATAGTAATAATTTAAATGTTATATATTATATTTATTAACCCATTAATCAATTACATGAGAAATGACAATCCTTTTTTAGATATTAAATCACATTAATTATTTGTCATTTAAATGTAAGAAGTTGTCAGTGATTACAATCATATTATTTAATTGAGGATTTATTCATATTAAATTTTTTAATAATTTTTATCTCATATGTTTCTAATCATTTAAGTAATATAACATATTTTGAGAAAAAAAATAACAATTATTTAATGAAGTACATTAAGAATTTTAATGTCCTTTCTACCACCCAAAAAAAATCATGCCCATCACATTAATTATTCTGTAATAATTAAATAGTTAATAGTGTTAATAAAATGTATATATATTAGGATATTATATCTAATGTGGCACCATCATTAATAACATGACTAAGTGTGGAAATCTTGTCTATCCTTCATAACAGAAAATTCACAATATGGGGTTTCACCCTAGTAGTTCTTATTAAATACTCAACATGATTAGTGTTAAGGCCTTCATAATGGATTCAATTTTCAGAGAGATTTGATTTTCATCATTTTCGTGATAGTTTATCATTATTTTATTTATTATATATAATATTAACTTTGATTTTATACTAAGGTGTCTCTTTGAATATAACTACCCAATTTCCATAATAATAACAATTTCATCTAAATAGTGGAAAAAATTATTCACCAGTCTGTTTACCTAAATCATAAACACATGATAGAATAATCATAACACTATATATTTTATTACAAGTTTATCATATATTCATCTAGGTGATTATTTGATATCCATAATAATCATACTGTGTACAATAGTGTAGGTCGGAACCATGCAGTTATTCAATGAATGGTGTTCCTCCACATCATTTTCATAACCCACATTCATAGTTCTAGTTGAATAGTATTCCCATTTTCATGGATTCTTTTGATGAAAAAATTCTTTTTATCCCCTATATTTGGGCATTCACATAGAAAATTTCCAGGTTCACTTCATTTACAAAATTATAATATTTATGGAATCTTATTAATAATTTTATTTAATTTCACCATATCCATTAATCTCATCATTTTTCCATGGAAATTAGTTTCTATATACACAAATTTTTTTCATATTAAAAATAATTTATTTCCATTAAGGTATTATATATAGTGCCTATGAACATGGAATATAGAGGTTCTTGATTGAAAACAAGAGATATATCAGTTTGACATACCCGAAACATCTCAAAAAAAATTCTTTATGTGGAAATAATATTTTGAGTGATCATAAAGAACCCCAAAGATACCTGATGAAAATTATGACGGATATCGTAAATAATTATATTTTCCTTGATGGATTTTCTTCCAAAAACAATTTTATTTTGGAGAAAATATTTTTTATAAAACCATTACATTTTGAGAAACAATTTACCTAATACACTATTAAATAGAGTGATTGAATAACTAAATAAAAGGAAATGAATAAATTATAACTCATGATATAAAATCTCCAATTGGTAGTGTGAATACAACATAAAACCATTTCATTCAATAAAAATCATGTCTCATTGATTTAAAAATTATTTTTGAAACACTTATATTAATTTCTAACTTACATTGAAGGGATTGAATTTTTAATAACAAATAATGAGTACATTAATCATATTTTTAATGAACATGTTCATATATAATACCTTTTATATCTATAATTTATAAATCATCCCTATATAAATACTACTTATTTATTAAATATATTCAATATCATCTATGATTAATGTATTTCATTTTTAATTACTTTTCTAATAGTACTAGTGTTAATCATTATCCTCTTATAGTTCATCATTCCCATATAATATAGGTTATTCAAGTTTCTTCTTTATAATTATTTATAATATTAAAATTTTATATAATTGGAATTTTGTTTATGATCATTAAATATGAAATCAATGATGATAATGTTTCATATTTTATTGTTGAAAAAAAGTTGGTATCTCAATTATTGAGTTTTATAATAACATTACAATTCTAGAGAAAATATCAAAAAATCATTTACTTATTTAGGTTATAATAGTGTTCAATTTTTGCCTCGTTAAATTGTGTAATATTTTGTGATTGAGGTATATTTGGGAAATTCTAATGGAGTTGATAAGAGTATGGTGGAGTAATAGCTAAAATATTAATGAGGGAAGGGATTTTCTCCATAGACGGAATCTATGATTAATGGTTATACTGACTATGGAATGGATCCCCATAGAGGCAAGAGGTCATGTACTGTGAGTATATTTTTCTCAACCCATCATTGGCATAAAGGATGACTATAACATCGAGGAATGAAGGGATGATTTTTAGTTCACCTTTTGTTAGGGTACCTACAACATGGATTATTAGTTATGATGTAGAGTCCTAGAGATGGAAATTTATTAGTTATATTTATTTCATGTAAATTTTTTTTGTTGATCTGGGCTATGGTGTGGCCTTCTTTAGGTCCTTAAAAATCTATGGCATGTTGGTTACCTTTACCTATGGCCCTTATAATAGCATATATGATCTATATGGTATACTACACCATGAATCTTGGATGATGTTTTCACAAGACACATTATGTTGTTCCATACTACCTTTAATTTTTGAATATTTTCAATGTTAATATGTTTTGGAATAATGTTCGGTGATGCTCTATGGTTTTCTAATTTACATAGTTTCAATAAATTGTGTATCCCTTATCAAACCCTATAGTTCTCCTGTATTTTCTATATTTTCTATCATTAATCCTAGGATATATTATGTGTTCATTTATCTTATCCTTTGTAGAATTTATTTATGGAATTAAGTGACTAATAAATAGAAATTATAAGTTGATTCATCTCTATCCCTTCTCAATTTATACTATTCCTTGTTCCAAAGAAGGTTGTGCTTGGGGATATTGATGGTTTGAGTGATGTCATTGTTGGATATTGAAAAATGAGTTTTTATAGGGTGATTGATGATTTTTATTGAATGTTTCTGATTGGTAGTTTTCATTATCACATTAAATACTGAGAATGTGAATTGGAAGAATTTTTTTGAGGCAGGGGATCATCATTATCTCCCTTTTGAACATTATTGAAGGATAATTCAAGATTTTCACAACAAATGGGTGGAAAATAAGTGCTAACATAATGATTATAATTAATTTTATTTTTATATAAAGAAATGGATTTGTGTTATCCTAGTTATTTTACATATTTTATTATATTAATTATTGTATTTTCAAAAAAAATTATAAACAAAAAATCAAGGAAATTGGATGATATGATAATCTTGAAATTGGTGTGATTTTTGAATCCCAATTTATCATAATTTCATGAACTGTGCTTGTATAATACAATTAAAATAATATTTATGAGTAATGGACCGGTTCCATGAAAAATTTTATTATTGTGTTAGAATATTCATGGTAGTGATAAAGTAATGTGATAGAATACATTTTTTTAATTCCAAAGACACAATGCATATGGATTCTAAATTTAATGTTATGGTATTTTACTCTTATTAAGAATATTCTCATTTGATAATACCCACGATAAAAAATATATGATGATCTGATTTTCCAAACATAATGTTTTATTAATGTAGAAGTGTAAATGTTCTTACATGTGTTTATTTAGTTGTTGAGTTCACTTATATGATGTATGGGGATCTTATATGGATATTATTGTGATGGTGGTTACAATGTTTATGTTGGATATATTTGGTAGTGAGTATATAGATTAATAACATTGGTTTGTATTTGGAATGATATATGATAAATGTTATGGGGTTTTTGTTATAATTTTGTAGCAGTGAGATGGTTGGTTTGTGATGATGGATTATCTTATTCTATGTTGTGATATTGAGTAATGTGTGGTGAATGATCAATTCTATGTTATAGTTATGCTAGTTTCTTTATCATTCCTGGAATGATTGACAATTAATGAAATAAAATGACATATATGAGAAAATGGATATGTCTGGGATGAAATTAAATATGAGGGTCGACAGAACTTTATTTTTAGTAATTAATTTAAATGAATTTATGGAATGACTAATGGGATGAAAATAATAATGGTTTAATTATACAATTATCTTATTGAAGAAGAATGGGATAATTGTTTATCTAAAATAAAATTTCATATCAAATTAGTATGGTCGGTAACTCAGTGATAATATTGTAAATATAAATTAAAACTATGATTCTATGGCTTTTGTGGTTCAGTTTTGTGTTTTGATGTAGTGTTGGTGAAACAAATAATGAAGGGGTTGTGATATATTGTGGTGATATCATGAGACAAGATGATTTTATCTTGTATAAACACATATATTATGGTGTGTGTGTGTGTGTGTTATCAAATTATAATGTTGTTGATTTTATTTCAATACAATCCACACTAGTATTAGATAAAAATCCCAATGCCCACAATTTTTTGGGTTCTGTATTTTTTCTTCATCATCTAAGATGGAGGAGAATTATATTTATAGTCAACCCCTCTTCCCCACTCATCCTTCAAATGTGAGGCCATGATAGTGTTTGTGATCACTCAACAATGATAGGTTGGTGATGGTGATCACCCGTGGGTGATGGGATAGTTTTTTTATCACCTAATGATAATGTATTGGTGTTAGAGATTTCATAGTGATGACGTGTTAAGGATGTGAGGTGTGGTGGGGGTTATATTTGATAGGATGAGGACAAAAGGTCAATGTATTTTGCATTCATGACACAATAATCCTCTGTATATGAGATGTGATAATGTGATGAGGTAGTTATTAGTGTATAGTGAATAGTGTTAGCATATGATGCTAGACATTTTGAGGGTGAAAAAAGTATTGATTCTTCCTAATACACACCAGGTATGAATTTTTATGTGATTTTAAATTTATGTAAAGGATGAGAGAACATGGTATTTTATGTGGGGTCATGAAAGTGGAAAATTGATGGGTTAATCGATAAGGGTTTTCTTTATATATACATTTTTAGATTATTTTTTACTATCTATAGATGCATTATTTAGGGTGTAGACATGGTGATATTTTAACTGGTTAGTCCAATTGTTTAGGTGCATTTTTTTCATCTAATTGTTAACTATAGTATTAGTATGCTCTTTTCACATGTACACGAGATAACTTGGTTATGATGAAATTTAGTTTACATGTCACACTCATTATATTTATATGTAGTTTATTTTAAAAAATATAATAAGGCATTAGGGACTATTCTCGTGATTCCTAGTTTGGGCACTGGAGTTTCATTTCGAGTCATTATCATAGGACTTGTCCTTTTGATATTCACATTAAAACACAGAATTTTTTAATATTGTAATTATATTATGGGATGTTTTGGTTTCTATTTTATTACATTAATTTTTTATACTATATTAGCAGTTATTCATTTTATAATGAATCATATATTTATTATTTAAGGAAATTCCATCCTTTTTTGATATTTTTATACCCTTGGTAATAATCACTAACATGAGGCCTACTACCGATGGTATATATGTGAAATTATGTTCCTTCCATTATCTTTAAACATAGAGTGGTACAACTCGATGTGGGGTATGTGATAGAGTTGTATTCGAACATTATGTTAAAAGATATTATGGATAATTGAGATAAGGAATTTTTAGGACATCATAGGTTTGTAGCGAAATGATATTAATAAACATAGTTTATGGTATATTCCAGAGAAATTGGATAAGAAAGAAGGATTCCATCCCCATAAACTGTGATCTAATGAAACTATTCTTTGATTATAGACCATCCAAATTAATTTCTTCCAATTTTAAGGAAGTGTCTTAGGTTTTCTAAAATCATCATTACTGTTAGTGTTTTGGATTAAACAACGTGGTTTTTGGATGTTAAAAATAAATTAATTTTATAACTACATTTTAAAATTTAAATGTGTTTATATAACTATAAATTAATTTTTTTAGTTTATAATTAATTTATATAACTAAACATTAATTTATTTGTTTGTGTTTATATACCCTTAATTGAGCGAGTAAAATGGTTATCAGCATGAATGAATAGTTTGATTGAATACATGTTGTGACTTGAATGTGACATACATTTCCTATTGTGACATGCTCCTTCCCAAATTTAATTTTTTTCCATTATTAATTTACAAAGAAAGATAACATATTTTTCTAATGTTTTATGTTGACACTAAATCATGCGGATTTTGTTTTTGTAACTGCATAAAATTTTATCAATGAAATTTCACAGAACAATATATAATTTTTTCATATACAGTAATATAATATAATTCACATCCAACCCGTTATAAAATAGACCAAATTTTATTATATAATTTGTAATATTATATTTATAGAAAAAATATTTCAATGTGATTTTTAAATAATACAATGATATAAAAAAATTATGATAACAAAAATATGAAAATTTGGATCTTCTCAATCCATCACAGTAACTGCACACACTAACAATGCTATATAATTGAATCTGAATGTTAGTAATTCAAAATGAATTTTTGGAAAAAAAAATATATATTTTAGATAAAAAATTTATTGGATTGATAAAATAATGAACTATTATACAGAAATGGAATTTATGGATCCCATGATATAGTTACAAATCTGATCATTAGAATAGTAATATGACCATTGGAATTGTAACCTTGCCATTAAAATAGTAATAGAAATTTTCAGAATTATAATATGACTATTATTATAGAATCATCAATAATTGATATGTAAAAAAAATTAAGAGTCCAATAAAATGATAATATGATATAATTATACCATGGCACAAATAAATAAATGATTTCAAACATATAAATTAAGTGTTTGTATATTTTTAAATCATTAATTTTTTTATATTACATTTATAAAAAATATAAATGTTTAAATGAAATACTATGTTCAAAAAAATATATTTATATATCAATATTTTTTTAAAACACTGACATAATTTTATGAGACCAAAAGTAATTTATCATAGGTTCTTAAAAGAGATCAAAATATTAAAATTAATATTAATTAAATTAAAAATGATTTTATTGAAAATTTAAATCCCTCTTATATATAAAACAGTTACCATATAGTGGATTTTATTATTCATTTATTCATGTCAAATAATTAAAAGAGGGATTTTTTTTAAATTTTTCTAACAAAGTTGAATTTTTGTGAATAGTGAGATATTATATGATATGATATTTAATATTATAAGAAAAATACATGAATTTTGGGACATGGATGAGGTAAATAGAAACTATTTAAAAATAATATTAAACATTTACATCATATATGCAAAATAATCTCCACTATTTATAGTATTGGGCCAAGAAATAATCAAATTAGTGTAATACTCAAAAACGCCCCTCTAATACCATTATAAATACCACCCCATCTACTCACACCTTACAGGCCTTGGAATTTTCAAATTTTATTCTAAAATGTAATCGTAACCCTATACTACATGTCCTTGTTCTTATAGTATCACTAAAATATATATTTCATGTTCATTAGGTAGTATTTCAATAGGTAGAATTTTAGTGGTAATATTCTCAACTTGCCTCTTCTTAATTCATTTCTTTTATACCCTCTCTTATCCTCCGACATGAGACATGGAATAATAACTATGGTATGATATATATACTCTTTTTTATATTTATAATTTAATATCTACCATCCAACCCTTTATCATATCCACTTATGCTAAAATATGAAACTGTTATCCATATTGTAACGGTCCATCACCTTCATAGATGGTGACTTTTAATTTCCCACTACAACCTTTAATTTAGTTTTAAATGAAACTATAATGGGTTATAATGAACACATATTAAATATTATAAATATTTTTTCATTATATAATGATTATATGTGAATAATATTTTATAAAAAAATACTAGTTCTTGAAGGTTGACAAAATCCCATAGAAGAACTAACTATATGATGATAATTTTTTACTAAAAAAATCATCTCCCTGTCGAAATACATCTGGGTATTTGGGAGATTTTAAATTTTAATAATTGTAACACCCCAAGCTTCCATGGTACGTTTCCCTTTAAAAAATGCAATAGCTTGCATTTTACGCAATTTCGAGATTTTAACACACCATGACCAATCAAACTAGCCGTTATGAAAAGTAATACCCACTTTTTCAAATTTTATAAATTTTATCTTTCAAATTGGACTTCATTTTTGAATTCGGAATATAGAAATTATCCTATGGTGAATTTTTGGTATTTTTTATGAAAACATTCAATTTTTGATGAATAGGGAAAAACACTGAGTTATTTGTTAAAACCAACTTTTTATTTAAATAATTATTTATTTTATTAAAATTTATTTTATGTCAAAATAGATAATTAATTCCTATATATATTCAATGTAATTCATTGGAGTTAGTTTATAATAATTTTAGACATATAAAAAATTTATTGAACATTTCACCGTCTTTTACGCATCTCATATGAGAATTTGCAAATTAACATAAAATATATTTTTACCGCTTCTGTGAGTGGAATATCAAAAATCTGAGAGAATTATTTAATATCAATTATTAATCTGTGGTTCAATAAGATAAAAATAATTTTTGTTGAATAGTAACTGTTTATTATTAGTTACCAAGCTAAAAAGTAAATAGGGTAATTAGCATTAAAAATGAAATTATTATTACCCTAACACATGTCCTAATTCCATTGGATAACTATAAATAGACCAAAACCAACCATAAGATTAAAATATAAACCTCTTTGATCCACTAGGATTAGATTAGGAGATTTTTTATTAATTAATTTAATGAAGAGTTAAAAGAGTTAAAATCAATGGTTAATAACTAAAAATTTATTAATATAGGGTTATACATAAGATAAATTAAATTATAAATATTACTTAGAAAGATAAAATGATTTCCTACATAATTGTATTATATTTATAATTTTTATACATAAAATAATATAATTTATTAATGACACAATAGTGATGCAGTAATTACCTAATTAGTGAAATATTAAAATAATTGATATGATAAATAACCTAATATATGTAATTTGAGACTTTTTATGAATACCGATAAGTTTCTAGGTTAATATGTTATATTATTATTAGTTATATGAATATTATTATAATTAATAATGCTGTTATGAATTTATCAAAAACAAAATACCCAATAGTGTCAAAATTGACATAAAACAGTTTTGAAAACAAATATATATTATTAATTGATATTATATTCCTAAATATATAAGGATTGGACAATGGACTTATATAATTATAGGTGTATCATTAATGGACCACTTAGGGATCTCTTTGAGGTATATAGTATGTTTATTAACTATATAATATAAAAATACAATGAGACATGGTAAAAGTAAAACTATTTAACTAAGAGTTAAATCTAAAAGACATGGATACTATAGTGAACCAAACCTGTCTAAAATCTATTGGATGGTTTTTTTTCGACCCATACCCGCATTAGACTTTGAATAATCTACTTTTGAGCCATTATAAACCAAATATGAATATATTATAAATTAATACTTTATGATTTTTGTAAAGTTCCCCTCCTCCCCTTTATAAAAGGACACCACTTTTAACCAATTCCTCACACCTCTCAATCCTTTTGGATAATCCATCCTCTGCCAAACTAATCTAACTACATCCCTCTCCTACTTCTAGAAGACTTACCTTATGCAGAAGGCACTTCAAGAGTCCTTTTTTGTTCAAACTAAAGGGAGTTACCCAAATTAAAGGTAATGATTTCTCTTAGCTTCTTTTCTTTTATATTACTTATCCAACGCCTAAACTTTTCTTATTATTTTCTTTTTTAACAAACCCAGTATCGTAAATATACTAGGATATTGTTATGAGAAGTATCCGAACTACACATACACACACCTCCATCTAATGTGTGAAGAACATAATGCTTCTATGGATGGCAACCAAACGCCTCACGAAACGATGATTACTCAATTCTATCATACCACCTCTCATGGTGGAAATTATGATGGAACTATAATTAAATATGATATTAATGATATTTAATTATATATAATCTCCTGTAATTCCATTTTATATCATAACATTATTCATTTCATTTGTATATAAATACGATAATTTCATTTGAGGAAGTGCGGACAACCGCCCCCTCCAAGTGATATGACTCATTCATACAACGCATGGAACGTATAAAGGATGGTGCTACTGATTTTATGTAACAAATATAAGTTATTTTATTATACTGGAATAATAATATACATATTTATCATTTGGTTTTGATTCTTTTAAAATGAAAAATTAAATTGATGTAGCGTTCATGCGTACGTTCTGATTACCGTCTCCACGAACGTGATGAGATTCATTTCTCCAACATATCCATTCAAGACTAATTCTCGTTTGATTATTAAAAGTAATTTTTGAGGACTTGATATAATTTTGGATATGAATAAGATACAACCAATCCATAACAAACATGTCTTACGTAATGAAGCATATAAAGGGAAAAAATAAGGTAACACATGAAACGATGATAATACTAAAATATTATTAACAAATAAATATTAAAAGATCATATATGATATCATATTTATGTATATGATTCTTATATAATTTAATAACAATGATTTAACTATTATAAAGGAGGTTAACCTACCCTCTAACAAGGAAAATTACAAGGTAAGGGTTTATTTCACAATCTCTTCATTATCCGAGTTAGTTTATATGTAATTATCTACTGGGGCTTCTTTATCATCCACATCCATGTTTCCTAAAAATGTATTTGAAAAAATTCTTAATATTTTAAAAAATATGGGTTAATGTCATTTATAACCTTATTTTACTTTATATAAGATGTTTATAAAGTAATTATTACATCATTTTCCAAACAAGGACCTTTTTAACCTTTTCGACAAATTAATGTAAGAATGTCTTTTTTTAAACTTATACAACGGGTGTAGTGATTTTCCACCATTGTAAAATCTTCTAATCTTCCGTTACAAGCTTATAAGAATATTTTCAAAGAAAATGTTTTATTTTAGAATTATGTGACTTTTAAATGATTTCAGAAAAATAGATATTTCCCTAAAATAGTTTTGATTTCATCAATGACAACATCCTTTGATGGATTTTAAGTTTATTTTAAGTTGATTTATTATGATACAAATCATCGATATTGTATTGAAGGTTTCATGATATGTTTGACTGTGGATGTGTTATTTTTATATGATTCATGGTTTATGGAGAACATATTTACATTTCTTATGATAGTTTTAAGATGAATTTTTATGTTATGTTTAAACATGTTCATATGGTGAATGCATTGGAATTAGTAAGTGATGGGTGGAGCCTGCTATAGCTCCACAATGCATCGCTAGGTCTCATGAGACAAACTAGTCTCTTGGCATGAGTCCTTGACAAAATCTTATTTGTAGTCTTGGAACGAGGCATTGGCTCTGTGGTTATGATAGTCTGGAATTATGGATTCCATCATTATGAAAGTGGTTATTCATATTGAATGTGATTATTCGATTTGTAGAATATCCATGTGAATAAGTTAATGGAATTATTTTATTTTATTTATGACATATTATGCTGATGTTCAATTTGAAAACGCTTTTTTAGTTATATATTTCCTTATATTCTTATGCATATTTATGAATGATTCTTCTATATTGTTATCCTTACTGGGCATCTGAGCTCACCCCTTTCAATTTTTTATTTTTTCCAGGATGTGAAGAAGTATTTTATGAATGACCTACAGGGATAGTATGAGGGGATATGAGTGTGGACTACAGAAACTGTGTTTTTTTGTTTTTAATTTTATGATATATTGTAAACATTATGAAAGTATCTACTGTTTACAAAGCTACTAAACTAATAAATATTTCGAGACTTGATCTTTTGTGATCATGCCAATCTTATGTAATACTGCACTGACTCTGGGTAACTGGGTTCGGGGTGTTACAGTTGGCATCAGAGCAAGATAAGTACAAACTTTGAATGATAGATTTTGATAAACTCCGATTAGAGCACATAGCCCTAAGATAGACATTGAGGATTAGTATAGAAGAACATCCTAGAATTTTGGTATTTTTGAGATTTTATGAGTTTTCTGAGAAATACATCCATGTATGGATTCGAGAAGGTAGAGGCGGCTCTAGCATAGATGTACCTAGTGGTAAAACTCAAAAACACCGCTTTGAGATAGACTCGAACGGGAACAGGTGCACGACAACGGGCCTTGCTGCACTCTTGGTTACGACACTCCCGGGGGATATGCTTAGGATAATTTTTATTTTCCTTAGAAATCATTATGAATGGATTATAATTATATAATTCCTCAATGAAAATATCTTTATGATTATGTATTATATCCATAATCTTTTCAATTTATGTAGAGTGTTTTACAATTTTGGTTATAAGTATTTCAATTCATATACTAATCTAGTGTATGCCACTGTTTAGAAATGGAACCTAGTGGAAGGAATGGAAATAGTCTCAATGCACACACTCCAATTAGGGATTTCACTACTGCTCAAGATAATTATAGGGGAGCTGGTGATTCAACTGGTGCTGATCAGCTAATCACCATACTAGGACAAATCACTCGGGTAATGAATAATAGACTTACTCGTATGGAGCACCCTGATCTGCAGCGTGGAGGATCAATATTAGATTGATTCATGAGGAAGAAACCACCAACATTAAATGTGTGTACAAATCCATTTTTAGATGAGAAATGAAGAAGTTCCCTAGAGAAAAAATACCAGGCTTTGAGGAATAGTGAAAGGGAAAAAATGTCATGGAAGTTTATCACCTCACGAGAGATACTGATCAATTGGGGTCACTGAAACAAAACAAGAAGGAACATAATGAAGTATCAAATATATAATTGAGAGTGTTCAAAGATAATTCCATAGATAAATAATTTCTCGTGACCATCAAGCAGATATGGAAAGGTAATTTCTGAGTCTGAGGCAAAAGGAGGATAAGAATTTCGCAAAGTATGAGTCTAACATTACAAGGTTAGCGAGGCATGAAGCAGATTTTATACATAACCCAAGAAGTAAGACTGATCATTATTTTTATGAGTTTAAACTATTTATCCAACGAGAATTAGTCTCACAATATTTCTGATCGTACGGAGATATTGTATCATGTGCTATCGAGATAGAAAAGGAATTCGCTAAGTCTTACGACATTAAGGAAAAGGAAGGGAAGAAGAGATCAGCTGACCACTCTAGAAATGGAAATAAAGGGAAGAAATTAAAAGTTTATTATCCATCCTGCATTAAATGTGGGAAGAAACACCCCGGTACTTGCTTTAAGGGAATGGGAGTCTATAACATGTGTGGTGAAAAGGTCCACCAAGCTGATGATTGCAAGGGAAAGAGAGTTGTTGTCAACATGGAATGCTATAATTTTATAGAGATATGACATTATGAAAATGAATGTCCTAAGAATCATGGGAACTTATCTTAGAAAAGTCCAATGGATCAAGGCCAAGCTTATGCTATCACTAATACTGAGGTAGAAGCTCCGAAAGACATGGTGGCAGGCAATTTAATGGTTTCCTCAAGTTTAGAAAATGATTTCATTGATTTTGGATCATCTCATTTTTTCATATCTTCCCAGATTTCTATGAAAATTAGATATTAACAATTTTATTTAATAAGGGTTTTGTTAGTTAAAACTCCTAAGGGAAGTATCATTGCAACAATGTTTTGTGAATCAGTCCCCATTTGAGCACGTAATTGTTCTTTATTCGATAATCTCATCGTCATACCTATGATTGAATTTTATAGAATCCCTGGTATGAATTGGCTTTTTGACCATTATGCGAACATTTATTGTAATAAGGAGGTTACAATTTTTGATGATGATCATAAAGGAAACCATCTCTTTATAGAAGAATCATCCCCTCCTAATTCTTATCAAGATCCACCCCCAGTAGCTCAAATAAATTCAATTATTGTGGACGAAAAGAATGAAATGACTGTGGGTGAGGAAATGAATGTTCATATAGAGTATGTACCTATTGTGAAAGAATATGTAGATGTGTTTTCAGAAGATTTACCTGGACATACTCCAGAACGAGAAGTTGAGTTTTCCATTGATTTAATTCCTGGATCAAGGCCTATATCGAAGACCCCTTATAGAATGGCCACTGTGGAATTAGATGAACTAAATAAACAACTATATGAATTATGTAATAAGGGATTTATTCTAACTAGTGTTTCTCCATGGGGAGCCTTTGTTCTTTTTGTTAAAAAGAAATATGGATTTATGACGTTATGTATCGACTACAGGGAGACCAATGCAATAACAATAAAGAAAAAGTATCCCCTAATTCGCATGGATGATTTATTTGACCAAATGCATGGAGCTCAATACTTTTCAAAGATTGAACATCGATCTGGATATCATCTGTTGTGTTTGATGAAGGTAGATATTCTGAAGACAACATTTCTAACTAGGTACGGGTATTATGAGTTTACAGTATTGCCTTATGGGCTGACTAATGCACCCTCTATTTTCATGGATCTAGTGAACAGAGTTTTCAACGAATATCTCGATGATTTTTAGTGGTATTTACTGATGATATCATATTATAATCCAAAAGATACTAATATCATGAAAATCACCTATGAATTATCCTCAAGACTCTGATAAGACATGAATTACATTGGATTATTAGTATTTGTAAATTCTTACTTTAGAATATTTCTACTCTTAGCCATATTGTCTCATAAGATAGAATCTATGTTGATCTTTCTATGACAAGATCAATCCAAGAATGGCCAGAACGAACAAGTATAACCAAGGTACAATGTTTTATTGGTTTATCATGTTATTATCGATGTTTCCACCAGAATTTTTCCCGATTGGCTAACCCATTAACAAATCTCACACATAAAGGGGTTAAATTTGTTTGGACAAAAAAGAGTGAAGATTTTTTTTTGAAGAACTGAAGATATGATTAGCCAATGCTCCTATATTGACACAGCTATCGGGGAATGATGGGTTCGTTATTTATAGTGATGCATTGAAGAAAGTACATGGTTGAGTCCTTATGCAGAATGATAGTGTTATTGCCTATGCATCATGACCGCTAAAAATTCATGAGAAAAACCATCCTACTCATGATCTTGAGTCAGCTGCTAAAATATTTTCTTTGAAGACATGGAGAATTTATCTCTATGGTGATAAATGTGATATATATATACCAGTCACAATAGTTTGAAATATATTTTTTCACAGAAAGAACTCAACATGAGGCAAAGGTGATGGATTTAACTACTAAACGATTATGATTGCATGATACACTAACACCCGGGGAAGGAAAATAAGGCGGCAGATGCCTTGAACAAAAAGGGTCATTGATTTTTAAAAGTGATGAGAATTGAAAGGGATCCTATTTTTGTGGATCTAGTGAAGATGAATATGGGAATTACCATGGAAGGTGAAACATTGATACTTTTTCAAATGGTTGAGAAACCATATTTACTAGAATGGATAAAGTTTCTCAGACTGATGATAAATAATTTCAAATAAAGATTAAAGCTGTGAATAATGGGAGATTGAGTGACTTTATGTATGAAGATGGAATTTTGAAATTAAGGAAGAGATTTCGTGTTCCCGATATACTTGATCTAAAAAGGGAATTTTTGGATGATGGTGAGAGTTCCAATTTTTCTATACACACTGGGAGCATGAAAATTTATAGAGATTTGAAAGAACATTTTTTGTGGGACAGCATGAAGAGAGATATTGTTGATTCGGTGCCAAGATGTATGGGTTGTCAACAAGTAAACGATGGAAGGCATTATCCTAGAGAAGTCATGCAACCTCTTCCCATGCGTAGGTGGAAATGGGATAATATTACGATGGACATTGTCATCGGGCTACCAAAGACTCCTAGAAGGAATGATGCAATATGGGTCATTGTTGATTATCTTACCAAGTCAGCACATTTTCATGCTATAAGAAAAGATCTACCACATGAATGTAAAGAAGTATTATATATTAATGAAGTTGTGAGACTTCAAGGAGTACCCCTATCGATTGTTTCTGATCGTGATCACTGTTTTACATCAAGATTATGGAAAAGTCTTCAGAATACCCTGGATACTGAACATCATTTGAGCACTGCCTACCACCCCCAAACCGATGGACAATCATAACGGACTATTCAAAGCTTAGAATTCATGTTGATATATTTTACACATGACTTTCAGGGTATGTGGGATCAATATTTACCTCTGGTGGAATTTTCCTATAATAATAGCTTCCATTCAAGTATTCGGATGGCACCATTTGATGTGTTACACGGAAAGAGATGTTTCACACCAACCTGTTGGGATGACATTTGTGAAAGAAAACTCATAGGCCCAGAACTGGTGGAGGAAATGTTGGAAAAGGTAAAGATAATCCAAAACCACATCGAAGCAGCTCAATGTAGGCATAAGAGCTATGCCAATAATCGAAGGAAGGATTTGGAATATCATGTAGGAGGTCATGTTTTCTTGAAGGTATCACCATGGAAGGGAGTTATACATTTCGGTAAGAAAGGTAAATTGAGTCCTAGGTACATCGGACCATTCGAGATTCTAGAACGAATTGGGGTAGTAGCATACCATTTGGAAATGCTTCCAAATCTCCCCAAAGCTCACGATGTGTTCCACGTATCACTGTAGTGAAAATACATGCCTCACCCAATGCATGCACTCACTTATGAGGAATTAGGACTGGAACCTGATCTATCTTATTGTGAAGAGCCCAACAGGATTATTGATTAAAGAGAACAAGTGTTGAGAAACTAGACGACTCGTCTGGTAAAAGTTTTATGGAAAACCATAAGAAGGAAGAGGAAATGTGGGAACCAGAGGAACTTATGATGAAGAACCACCGAAGTCTTTTTAAGAAATAATATTCTAGAATTTTGAGGATGGAATTATTTGAAAGGTAGGATAATGTAACACCCCATGCTTCCACGGTAGGTTTCCATTTGAATAATGAAATAACGTGCATTGTATGAAATTTCGAGATTCTAACACACCGTGACCAATCAAACTAGCCATTAGGAATAGAAATACCCACTTTTTAAAATTTTATAATGTTTATCATTCAAAATGGACTTCATTTTTGGATTTGTAATATCAAAATTATCATATGGTATATTTTTTGTATTTTTCTGAAAACATTCAATTTTTGATGTATAGTGAAAAACACTGAGTTATTGGTCAAAACGATTTTTTATTTAAATAATTAATTATTTTATATAAATTTATATTAGGTCCAAATAGATACTTAATACCTATATATGTTCTATTTAAGTCATTAGAGTCAGTTTAAAATAATTTTAGACATATAAAAATTTTATTGAACTTTTCTCTGTCTTTTTTCCCTCTCCTGGGAGAATTTGAAAATTCACATAAATCCTAATTTTACCACTTCTATGAGTATAATTTTGAAACTCTGAGAGACAAAGTTAATACCAATAAGTAAAATGTGGATCAATAAGATAAAAATAATTTTTTGTTAATAGTAACATTTTACTTTTATTTACCACGGTAAAAAGTAAATAGGGTAATTAAGGGTAAAAAAAAATTATTATTACCATAAGACATGTCATAATTCTATTTGATAAGTATAAATCTCACAAAAACAACCTTAGAAAAATAATATGAACCTCTTTGGTCTACATGGATTTGATTATGACATTTATTATTATTTAATTCAAAGATGATTTAAAAGAGTTAAAATCAATTTTTAATAACTAAAACATTATTAATAAAGGGTTTTACATTGGATAAATTCGATTATAAAAATTCATTATAAAGATAAAAATATTTCCTACATAATTTTATTTTATTTATAATCTTTATACATTAAATAATTTAATTTATTTATGACACAATGGTGATGTAGTAATTACCTAACTATTGAAATATTAATATAATTGATATTATAAATATCCCAATAAATGTAATTGGAGACTTTTTATGAATTAAAATAATTTTATTGGTCAATATGACATATTATTATTGGTTATCTGAATTTTTTTTGAATTAATAATTCTGTTATGAATTTATCAAAAACAAAATACCCAATAGTGTCAAAATTGACATAAAAGAGTTTTTAAAACAAAATTATATTATTAATTGAAATTATATTCCTAAAAATATATGGTTCGGAAAAAGGACTTATATAATTATAGGTGTATTATTAATGGATCACTTGGGGTTCTCTTGTAAGTATATAGTATGTTTATTAACTATATAATATAAAAATACAAAGAGACATGGTAAATGTCATACTATTTAACTTAGAGTTAAATCCAAAAGATAAGGTTACTATAGTGACCCAAACCTATCTAAAATATATTGGTTGAGAGTTTTTAGACCCATAGACTCATTAGACTTTGAATAATATAGTTTTGAGCCATTAGAAAACGAATATGAATTTAGTATAAATTAATACATTAAGAATTTCATAAAGATCCCCTCCTCCCCCTTATAAAAGGGCACCACTTTCAACCAATTCCTCACAGCTCTCAAGACATTTGTCTGGTCAAAACTCTACCCAATTAAGCTCCCTACATCTATATACTCCTCCTAGAAGCCTTAACTTAGGTTGAAAGAACTCCATGTGTCATTTTTGGTTCAAACCAAATGGAGTTAGCAAAATTAAATGTAACGTTTTCTCATTGCTTCCTTTCTTTTATTTTACTTCTCCAACCCCTAAATTTTTTATATTATTTTCCATTGTAACAAAACCAGTATCATAAATATACTAGAATATTTCTATGAGATGTATTCTTACTACAAATACACACACCTTCATCTAATTGTGGAAGGAAATAATGTTTCTCTGGATGGTAACCAAACGCCTCACAAAACGATGAGTGTTCAATTATCTCTTACCACCTCTCATGGTGACCATTATGATGGTACTATAATTAAATATGATATTTATGATATTTATTTTATATATAAGCTTATGTAATCCCATTTTATAGAATACCATTATTTGTTTAATGTTATATATATATACGATAATTTCAATTGAGGTATTGCGGACTACTGCCCCCTCAAAGTGATATGACTCGTTCATACCATACATGGAATATATAAATGATGGAGTTAATGAACTTAAGTAACACATATAAGATATTATATTATAATTGAATAATAATATACATATTTATCATTTTTTTATTCCTTTTAAAATGAAAAATGAAATGGAAGTAACGTTCGTGCGTACGTATGGATTACCGTCTCTACGAACGCGATGAGATTCATTTCCCCATCATATCCATTCAAGAATAATTCTCATTTTAGGTTTAAAATTAATGTTTATGGAGTTGATATCATTCAGGATATGAATAATATACAACCTATCCATAACAAACATGACTTACAAAATGAAGCATATAAAGGAAAACGAATCAGTGAACAACCAAAACGACGATAATACTAAAATATTATTAATAAAGAAATATTAAAAGATCATATATGATATTATATTTATGTATATGGTTCTTGTATAATTTAATAACAATTATTTAAATACTATAAAAGAGGTTAACCTTCCCTCGACCAAGTAAAAGTACAAGGTAAGGGTTTATTTCACAATCTCTTCATTATCTGAGGTTGTTTATAGGTAATTATCTACTGGGAAGTCTTTATCGTCCACATCCAAGTTTCTCAAAAAAAAAATTCAAAACATTCATACTATTTTACAGAATATTGGTTAATGTCATTTATAACCTTGTTTGAGTTTTTATAAGAAATTCATAAAGGAATCATTAGGTCATTTTCAAAACATGAACCTTTTTAACCTTTTCGACTAATTATGGTAAGAATGACTTTTTTTTAACTTATACAGATGGTGCGGATGTTTTAAACCATTGTAAAATCTTCTAAGATTAACTTAAATTATTATAAGAATATTTCCAGTGTAAATGCTATATTTTATAATTATGTTACTTTTAATTGATTTAAAAAATGAGATATTTCTCTCAAATAGTTTTGATTTTATCTATTTCAACATCTTTTGATAGATTTTTAGCCTATTTGAAGTTGAATTATTATGATATCAATCTTCCATATTGTATTGAAGATTTTGTGATATGTTTCATTGTGGAAGTGTTATTATTATACCATTCATGGTTTATGGAGAAAGTATTTACATTTCGTTTGCTAGTTTTAATATGAATGTTTATGTTATGTTTAAACCTGCTCGTATGAGGAATGAATTGGACATAGTAAGTGACGGGTGGAGCCCACTATAGATCCTCGATACATCAGTAGGTATCAGGAGACAAACTAGTGTCTTTGCATGAGGCATTGACAAAATCTTATTTGTAGTATTGGCATGAGGCCTTGGGTACATGGTTATGATAGTCTGTCATTATGAATTCCGTCATTATGAAAGTGGTTATTGATATTGCATGTGATTATTCAATTAGTAGAATATCCATGTCAATAAGTAAATCAAATTATTTCATTTTATTTCTGCCATATAATGATGATGTTCATGTATAAGAAGCTTTTGTTTTAGTTATACATTGCCTTAAATGTAAATGCTTATTTATGAAAGTTTCTATTATATTGTTATCCTTACTGGGCATATAAGCTCACCCCTTTATATGTTTTATTTTTTCCAGGATGTGAAGAAGTATTTTATCAATGACTTGCTGGGAGAGTATGAGGGGATATGAGTGTGGAATATGTAGACTATGTCATTTTTTGTTATCATTTTATGATGTAATGTAAACTTTATGAATGTATCTAGTGTTTGTAAGGCTACTAAACTAATCGATATTTTGAGACATGATATTTTGTGATCATGCCAATGTTATTTAATAATGCACCGTCCTTGGGTAACTGGGGTCGGGGCTTTAAAATAATTAAATTAATAACATTATTTTTGAATTATATATTTTTATTCCCATTTTACAGGAACATAACAAATTATACACAACTATCCCGTCCATGGAACCATGAAATGAATTATCTCAAAACAACAAAACTAAACATTATATCTCATTGAAATGATTATCAACGAACATAAAAAATTTAAAATTAAAAAATATATTCAAATGTTATTATGTTGTTTAATTAATGATTATAATTTTTTTATCCATGATATTACATGCTAGTATAGAACAGATTTAGACATAATTTAAGGGATTATTGTAACTGACATTTTTCTTTATGTTATGATCCATATCCCTCCAACACACATTACATCTCTATTTTTTGTTAAAAAAATCTTCCAAATTTTGCCTATACGTCTCTTACATATATACCATGACAATTATATATTTTTATGAGTACTAAATGCTTTAATTTATTATCATTAATTCTTTGTGTCTATCCTGATAATGTTTTTGTCTAATGAGGTATTATGTATGGAGTTAGGGTATAATCCTAATCCATACTGTGCCACTATCCATTATGTGATGGTTTCATGGAATCTATCCTTGAATTATTGTTTTATCATGTTATATATTTTATCCACTTTATTACGTTCCTAATATCTTAGGATAACATAATATTTATGTTATTCTTCAATGTGATTCTTCATGATCCATCTATTTTATGATATAATGTATTGTTATTTGACACTCAAGTTAAGCATAATTATCATGATTATCTCGTAACATGGATTTATAGATCGCCTTTTTTTTGTATTCCATAGATTATACTAAATTGAGTTAGTTGATCAATGGGAGTTTTGTGTTTTTAATGGTTAAAATAAACTTGTTATAAATTAGTTTTTATTTGACATATTTTGAACATCTTCTTCCAAAGATAATAGGTCTCAAATTTTTTGGGTTGTGATTATTAGATTGTTATGTTAAAAATTATGTAAAAATATGTGTAAAAGGCTTGTGTCTCTATAGTTGATATCCAAGATAAGTATAGTTATTTTGGAGTAGATGTTTATAAAAATATAGTGAGAACCCTAGGGATAAGTCTATGTATAGGAGAATATCCTATAATTCTGGTTAAATATATAGATATTTGTTTTCATGAAATTACAACCCTATCTAGATAATATAAGTGGATATGGCTTAAGAAGATCTATACCTTGCTGTAACAAACCCAAATTGTGAATTGGGTGTTAACTCAATCTCTACATTGAGGATTAAATATAAAACATTTGACACATTTGGTCTGATAATAATGGGGGATATTCTTGGGTAATTTAAAAATATATTTATGAACCATTATATGATTTTTATTGTAGAATAATTAATAAATAAATAACCATGTATTACAATTATTGAAACCAAGAGACTCAAATGAGATGAATTACCTATCATTTATCAATAATTCCTTTAATGTTAATAGTTTTCCTTTTATATGTTTATTTGATCAATTACTATAATCATTTTTTATTTTAATGAATGGAATTATATTGGATTATACATCCCAAAAAGCAAAATAATATAATATATGATGATTTCCCTCATGATATACTTAATATTATGGGGAGCAGGAGATAGATGCTTCGTGGAAATACTAGCTTAAATAACAGTTGATATGAATAATAACATGATTACTATTGAACTCCATATATATCATTAAAATTATTAGGTTATATATATTCCCTTATGTGATAATGGCCCCATGTCTTTAGTGGGTCTTCTGATCCACTCAACATCAAGAAATGTATTGAAACTACTGTGAATATATTCTCTCTCCTCTAATGATCATAACATGAGAAATTCCAAATGTTAATCAATTTTATTGAAGGGGGAGGTGTGGATTTGTGGATACTGATAAAGAAAATGATCTATGAATAGGAAATTAATTCTATTGAATGATATGGATTCTATATGAAAATTTTCAAAAAATATTTCACCGAACTCTATACATTAAAAGGAAGAGTGATTTCCTCAAACTAAATAAAAATTATGATGAATCTGCCGGGATGTATGAGTAAAAATTAACAAGAATTACAATATATAACAGAAATTTTTTCATTGGCTCCAGATGAAAGGTGGGATTCTTCATTAGTTGTTAAATCCATGTATTTTAAAATATTTTGTGATTAAATTGTATTAAATAAATGGCCAATTTTCTAAATTTTTTCTAAAGGATGAGATGGATATTTTCACTCTCAGGGTTCTAATTAACATAAAGATAAAAATCATAAAATACAGTTTCCATTGGGATGATCAATGGATAAATATCATGGATTAATAAAAACCTAAGATACCTTGTTTCGATAGAATTTAATGATGAATCCAAAAACCAATTTAAAGGGAATCATGAGATTTATCAAATGTGGAAAACATGGACATTCATGTAATCAGTTCTAGAGGGAATTGTAGATTACCATTTATTACGAAGAATAAAATATGGTTTAAATAAACCCTCAATATATGCTACAGTGTTTAAAATGAAAATATCATAGTAATTATAAAATAAATTTATCGATGATAATGGTTTTCATAGAAAATCAATGATGAAAAATTCATAGACCAAGAGGGTAAAGAATGGAACATTCTATCATGTTTATTAAGGAATATTTAAAAATTTATTTGGTGATTATTGTTATATTTATTCATTCATTAATATTGAATTTAAATTATTTTTTTAGTTTTTCCATTATTTTATATCAATAATTTTTAATTGAAAAATTGAAACACTTCCTCAAAAAACGAGGCTAGATATTTGTTAGAAAAAAGATAAGAATTTATTGTATCTTGTGTATATAACTCCCCTTAGATAATGTTTGTGGACTGAACCTACCTAAAATTCAGGTTTTACATCATTTATGTGAGTTAGATTCTATATTTGGAAAGGATTTCACATCCTTCTATAAATACATCATATATCCTAATTAATGGTATATCGATCTTTACATCTCAATCATAATCTAACTATGAACATGTTTATAGAGGTGGAAGATTCATAATTTTGAATACTCATCTCATGTGTTTACATTATTTATTTATGAGTAAGAATATCTATCCCATATGATTAATACATTGGATTGTATCATTCTTAAGGAAATTCCCATTTTGAGGGATGAAACAAATATATTACTTAAATAATTATCTGACATTACTCCTAGACTAAAGGTTGACAACTCAATAAAACTAACAAATAAATCTCTACCCATATCCACATCCACCTAAATAATGAATGATGTTATGGTTGAATAACCAAAGAACTTGTTATTAGAGAATCTATATGAGGTTTTCATATGACCTTGTGTTTAAACATGTGGTTCTCTATCCCTAGTCATTAAGATGTAGGATGGGTCAATGTGCCTCTATATTGATTATCGTGAAGTCAAAAAAATCATGAAAAATACAAGTATCCCCAACTATTGATAGATGAATTATTTCATCAATCTTATGTGGCCCGGTATTTATAAAATGCGGGCCTTTGGTTAGGATGTCATTAATTATATATAAATAAGTAAGATATTCACAATGATACCTTTGGAATAATAGAAAGAGAGTATATGTAAATATTGATCCATTTGGACAAACTAATTTTCCAATAATCTATAAAAACATAATGAAAAGTAATTATAGATATTACCATTAAATTTTTTTGGTAGTATATGATGTTTATATTTTTATATACTCTAAATGTAAATATGATAATGAAGAGAATTTTAATATTTTGTTATAGACAATGTGAAATGATAAAAATTATGTAATGTATATTAAATATGAGTTCCAAATGGAGGATGTTTCATTATTTTGTAATGTTAAAGGGGATCCATTTAGACACTTCTATGGAAAGGGAAATTGAGGAGTGGCCCAAATCATCATCTGTAATGGAGATCCATTATTTAATTAGACAATTTGGGTATTATCAATTACATTAAGACATATCACATGATTATCAAAATCACAATTCAGGAAGGCTGAAAGGGGTGTATGATTTCCTGGATAGATTAATCTGAAGAGAGATTTAAGAAATGGATAAAAAGGCATATCACTAATTTTGTCCACACACTACCCACTAGTGAGGATATTTTCATGGTATTTATTAAATTTTTAAATAATGTATTAGTTTGTTAATTGGTGTATAAATGATTAATTCAATGCTTATGCCTTAAGGTAGTTAAAATAGAATTAGTATAACTACTTAATACATGATCGAGTTTTGGATGATCTAATATTAGCATTGAAAATCTATAATAATTATCACAATTGGAATAAATATTGGAATTCCTATGGATCTTAAGATAATAAATAATATATTCAAACGAATTAAGAATAAAGGTTCATGTAATGAATTTTACAGTTGATAAGGGAAAATTACTACACAATCCACTACCATTGTGGGAAATAAAATAAATTTGTAGAATATCTATGTTAGAATTATCATGCGACCATGTAAATTAAGAGAATTGGGATGGATCCAAAATTCTTAAATATGAAAAGAAAAGAAATGGAAATCATAATTTAAGGAAAATAATCATTATGATCTCTATTTATTCCTCAAGAATTAATTTTGGAGAAGATAAAGGATTCTGAAATGGATGATATGGAAAAATAGAAGAAGTTTGGATTATTAAAAAATAAAAACCCTCAACGTTCAATATTAATGATGATGGATTTTTATGACTTTTTTTTGTAAAAAAGTATACTATAAAATCATAATATAAAGGAGTTGTTAAATTTTTATCATATCTCAACCTTCAACATTCACCCATAGAGCATAAATATTTTTCATGGTCATATACAACAGTATTGATTGGAAAATATGATGATGTAGATCAAACAATATCAATAAAAATTCATATAATTTAAAAAAGTGAAGGATGAATGAAAAAATTCAATGGAGTATGTTTCAACCATTACACGTACATATAATGAAATGATAAAACATAACTGTGGACTTTATCATTATTCATCATATGAAATTAAGTGGGAAAATTCTATATGTGTTGTGGTGGATATTATAATAAGTAAATCCCAAAAAAATCAATTCTTAAGGAATTAACACACAATAAAATTATTTGGATATTAATTAGATAATTGGTGAGGTTTCATGGAATAACCTTATCATTTGTTTCTGTGAGATATCTAAGAATTACATCTATGTTTTAGAAGGGTCTCCAAACTACTCTATTCATTGAATGGAACATAAATTAAACAGTCTCTCCAAATTTATTCCCAATCTTAGAAGACTATCCCAGAACTATAAGGAATAATTAAATCATTGTAAACACACATTAAAGGATCATGGGATCAACATATTTCATTAGAAGAGTTCAATATTATAATAGTTTCCAATAAAGAATCCAATTATCTTTCTATGAATCTATTTATGGTAAGAAATATATAAAAATTTTGTGGTGTGATGAAGATATTGAATATAAGCTCTTGGTACCTAAAATGGTTGAGGAAATGGTATAAACACTTATGACCATTGAATAGAACATCTAGGATTCTCAAATTAAATAGAAGGTCTATGATTGAATTCATCGATAAAACATAGATATTGATGTTATAGATAATGGGGACATATATATATATAAGTGGAAGACATCCGTTTTATTTGGGATGAATGGAAGTCTATGTCTCTGGTACATCACTCACATTTAGATTATTGATCTCATTATAGATTGGGAATGTTGAATAACAATCAAAATAGACTTCTACAAACTACATGACATATTTCATTATTACATATTGTGAATTTACATACCAGATCCCTATTATTTATAAAATTCATAGTTGGTATAATTGGGAAAAAATAACTCTTATATGGATCCATTTGGATGATATTGGATTATAGAGATAATTTCCAATGCAATATGAAAAATGACATATTAAATATAACATGGTGGATGAATATGTAAGTGGAGGGAAAATGTGAACAGATGGAATACATGAAATAGAAGATACATCAACTATTTTCACATTCGTTTGAAAAATTATATTTCATGGTGAAATTTATTTAAGAGGAATAATGTAATGACCTAGAAATATATAAATGATATTTACCTTCTTAATATATAATTATGTTATATTTATTTATATAGTATTTCATACATGAACCACATGATAAAACAAAATACATTTGTAATATTAATTTGGACATTATATTTAGGGAGTAAAAATGGCCAAAAGAAATTAAAATATTATAAGGAGTTAAATAATACCAAATAAATAACTAAAATTTTATAAGTTGTATCTAATTGATCCCATAAAATAACGACACTTATCTAAAAAACTGTAGACATGATGTATAATTCTAGTAAATCTATGTGATTTTTTTAGTGATAATATATAAAACATTAGTTAAAATAAATATTATTTAAAAATGAATGAAATATGATGTAGTTTTATAAATTTGGAATCCAATAGGAACATTAATAATTCTATTGTTGGAATAGTAATATGACCCTTAGAAAAGTAACATGGCCATTAGAATAGTACTATGAACATTAAGAGTAATAACGTAATATTTAGAATAGTATCATCACATATGTTAGTGTAATATAACAATTAGTTATCATAAAAAATTAAATTATGATATATTAATAAAATTTTCTATGTAAATACATGTTTTTGAAATGATTAATAATCTGTATGTATTTTCTTAAATCCTAAATATTTTAAATACACATTTATAATAAATATAATGACACAAAATTAAATTATATTCCTAATATTAAAATAAAAATTGATTTTATTTTTTATTATAATTATTTCATAATTTAATGATACTATAAGTAATTTTCTGAAGGGTATGAAAATTAATTATAATATTAAAATTGATACATTTCCAATAAAAGAAGACTCAATTTAAAAATTAAATTTATCATAATAGTAAAATTATTTTCAAAAAATGAATTATATTTTTTTTGATATAATCATTTAAAAATTATGCTAGTTAATTTTTGGTATTTTCTAAAATAAGTGAATTTTTGGTGAATTTCTATATATTATAAAGAACGATATTTAGTATTATCTACTGAATACATTAAATTTTTTATACATGAAAAATTTAAGGAACCATTTCTTGAAACTAAAATTATCCATTTAACAGATATATTCCTAAAAAAATAATGATTACATTATTCATAAACATTCATATCAACCCCTTATAAATATCACCCCTCCCAACCTCTACTCTTCAAAGAGTATCTGACTTGTAGACTGAAAAAAGTCTTCCCAATTCAATTCCAAATATTGTACCCATGTCATTGTTCATATTTAATTTCCTAAATACTCATTCCATGTTATTTATGATATTTTCCATGAATGCATCATTTTTGTGGTATATTCTCAATTTACATCTTTTAAATTCATTTGTTATTCTACAGTACCATCCCATAACTCATCCATCATGGAATAACTTGTGTAATATAATATATATACTATTATGACATAATTATACAGGAATATCTATTTTCCAATCAATTATCATATCCTCTTAGTCTAAAACATGAATTTTTTTTCCATGTTATATCGGTTCACCACCTTCACGGGTCATAATCTTACATTTTCCAATACTATATTATGGAAGGTTTAAATTCACCTTTAAATATTTAAAATGAAATAATTATATATATTATTTCTCCATTCATATTATATAATTAATATATGTCCATGTTATTAACTCAAATGAATCTAGATTTTGTTGATCAGAAATATCGTCTATGTGAACTAACTATATAATGTTAATTTCTTTTAATAAAACAATCATCTCTCTGTTAAAATACATATCAGTATTTAGGATTGTTTAATTTTTATGAATTACATTAATAACATTTCATTTCACTTATAGAATTATGTCCCATTTTATAAGAACATACATTAACATACACATGTGATATGACCTTGGAGCCATGAAACGCACGCTCCCAAAATAGAGAAATTAAAAATTATATCTCATTAAAATTAATATAAAAAATCATAAAAAATTACAGTTTATATATATATAGTTATAAATTATTTTATTAATGAATAATATTTTATTATCATTAATGTTATGTGAAATTGAAAATCAAATCCAAAAAAATGTAGGGGATCACTATGAACCACATTTTTTTGGGTTATGAACCCTAAATTTCTAACATAATTTCAATCCGTATTTTATGGTATGAAATTATTCAATATAATGTGTATCGATATATTATATATATAGGTAGCTTATTATACCATATTTTATTAGATAATACATTCCTTAAGTTCAATTGTTGAGTTACTCATTTTTATATATTATGATTGATTTCTTTTTAGGGAACAATGAAAAAAGTACATCTTTTTATGGGGGTCTTGATATAATTCCAATTAATTAGTTAATTTTTTTTCATGATAAATTATGAATGAGATTAGAGATTTAGAATAATTCTTAATGATAAGATTTATTCCCAATGATGTTGTCCTAGTAGTTAGCATAAATTAAGCTTATGTCATGTTATATACTCCTAACATATTTCTACGTTTCTATGATCTTATGATACCATGTTATTTTTGTTCTGATCCCATATGGTAATTAATTGGACTTCTATTTTATTATATCATTTTATGTTTTTTGGATCACCTATTATACCTTGTTATCATGGTCATTTCATTTCTAGGATTTATAGCTCAGCCCATTTGTTTAATTATATCATTGGTAATTCTATATAGTTTTTATAGAAAAATTAGAGTTAGGATCCCATTATGTTGTTTCAAAATTGTTTTTTTAGTTTCTATTTAAATTAGTATGATTCCAGTATTACAAATATGGTATGGAAAAAGATCATTATGTTGTGTTTATTTGAATATTATTTTAAAATAATTTAATAATATCTTTAAAAGGATTGGGTTAGTATACTTTTTTTTGAATAACTACATACTTTTTAAATCCATCATAAACAAATTTTATTGAAACTATTATTTTGATTATTGTATTTTCCTAGAATGTTTATATTCCAATATGTTTTTCAATTTTTATGTATCAGAATAATGTGTTATAGAATTATTATAAAACATGGTTTTATAAATTTTAATTCATTGGAGGAATGAATAATATTATTGTTGATAATTTATTTAAAAATTGAATACCATTAAATGAATAAATTCATCCCTCCTTTTTTCAATGATGTTATTTTAAAATATTAATCTATTTACTAGTTCTAATTATGTGTTTTGAAATTACTAAATGCATGTAAATTTTTTTTTCATTTTTTTGTATTTTCAATAATAATAAATATGCATAAAAAAAATTGTTTAAAAATTAAATAGTTTTCTATAAAAAAAATATCCCCCTTCTTAAGAATTATTAATAGTGTTTTTATTCAATATTATTTTTATGTACACTTTAACATCATTATGTTGATGGCATGCCATGTGTTACCTTTCTGGTTGTGACATGTGACCTACATTTGAAAGAAATACATTGTAATTATAGATTTTGATTATTTTAGGTACTTATAAATTTATAAGAATTAATTTTGTTAAAAAATTTGAGGTTTCAAAACTATTTACATTATTTAAAAAATATTTTTTGTTATTAAAAGATTTATATTCCTGATATAAAGGTTCCCAATATGTTAATCCATGAGTAGATTATTGTTGGGAACATTTTAGATGTTGAAAAAAATTATTGACTTCTAATGAAATTTCTAAATTAAAACCATGAGTATGTAGACTGTCTAATATTATTTATTCAAAATATGAAATTATGTTCTATACATTCCATGTGATATACAAATATGATTGAAAAATGATGTTACATTATTTGTGGTATATAATTATATTTTTGGGGTGAGGAAATATATGAATATAATTTAGTTATATCATATAAAATATGAAAAGTTGTTATTTAAAATTATAATTTTTTATACAAAGGAATCATTATTTATAAATCTAATAGTCTGTCACTTATATGTTAAATTTCTTCAGAAATATTTAATTTGGAAATGGGTATCATGATGTTAGAGAATGTTAAATGTGATGATTTTTTTATTATGAGCACGTTTCCGTGGAAATTAAGTGATTAGTTTATGTCATCCAATCCTAATTTATAGTAGCAAAAATCGGGCACATTCTAGTCCTAAAATTGGATGTCTATTACATTTGATGAAATAAAGGCATGATTTTTCTTACAAAAATGACTTAGAGATGTTTAGTTTTTCTAGGTTTCATTATTTATTGATTTATTCACTAATGTATTGATATGAATTTCTACAAAAAATGATTATAAATTTTAAATTTAAACACTATTTATGAAAATTATATCTCCTGATGATTCCATTTTAATAATTATTTTGTTTAATAAAAATAGGTATTGTGTGATCATTGAGTTTAATTTTTAATATATTGTGAGAATGTATAATTATTAGGGTTGTGTGTTTTTTTATGTATTGAGGGAATCAACTAAAAACCATTAAATATTATCAAATTAATGTTGATAAAAAAAAATTCATCAAAAATATATACTTTTTATTTTTTCACATTATTTCCTCACCTTAATGTCTTTAATGATGAGATTGGACACTATAACCTATTGAATGTGTTTTTTATAATTATACTTATGGTGGTGGATTTTGTTTTTTATTATATAATATAATTAGTGGAAAAATTCATTAACATAAAGAAACATAAAATTTACATATTGTTTTAAAAATATTCAATTGAGTCAGGGGTGCTAGAAGTAGAATATATCATTATGTGGTGTGTTGGTTCCCCAAATTTATGTGCGTGAGGCATTTTTTGTTGATTCATAAAATAGTTGTTGTATTAGGATATAAAGAGGACTAAATAGTTGTATTAGTGGTTATGTGGAATAAAAGTATCTTATATATTATGTGTTATGGTATGATATTATTCTGATTGGAGCATGGTTATGTGATTTTGGGGGGAATTTTCTTGAAGGGTAGGCCTATATTGATGGGATTATTATGATTCACTGATTCTCCTTTTCAGTAAGTTAAATTTTTTGTGTGGTTTCTACTAACCTTTTTATTTATTAGTTTTTTGAAATTTAAATGAAACTATATTTAGGCTTGGGTTGTGGAAATGATATTTAGGATTTTTTTGGGTTGCTGAGACCGTAGATTAATTCTATGTTTCTTTGGTCCCTAGATTTTTTCGCATGTAAACATGATGGTGGTGGTAGATGATGTTTTTTGATCCATGAGAGTTTTATTGGTGGGAATTTCATGATATGTTTATAAAGTATTTCCTTCCAATGTTTAGATTAATGATCTGTTGAAGGAGGGTTTTAATTAATCTCCCTCCTGAGTGATTGGGATATTAGTGATAAATTGTATTGGTTGTGTGTATTTGGAATCATAGGGGAAGAGATTGAGGCAGTGTTTTATAGATACATTATGGATTTTTTTTCTATGGTGTAGTGGTTTTAGGTTCCATATGTCTTACCAACTTATATGGATATGATTTTATGTTTCGGGGAATGATCAGTATGAATACCCTAAAAATTATCATGTCTTCCAGTCTTGGATGGAATGGTATTGGAACAGGAGTATTTTCATAGATTTTTAATCATTTAACTAAACACATGTAATAAATATTTAAATTTACAATTAAATTATTTTGAATGAATTTGAAAATTAAATTTATTATAAATATTTAAAAATTTAAGGAATTTTTCTTCTCAAATAGCGTATAATTATTAAATAAGATAATGAATTTATTATTAAGGTATGACTATCTTGAATCCATTCATAATGTATAAGGGGTATATAGAAGAATATTTATTCGATTATGGAGGATTGTTCCACATCTTAATCATTTCAGGGTGGCACTATATTTGAGAGGTATCTCCAATATCTATGGGGGTCATTGGGAGATGTTCTCTTCAAGTATTGAGGTTTATCTATTTCATAGTTAGTTTGTAGTGGTTTAATTGCTTTTTACATTTTAGTTTAGTTTTTATTTTATTTTTGTGTTGTAAAACCTAGAAGTCACTCATTTATAAGAGGAACACTTTAAATATTTTATATTTTTATTCAAGGTTAGATTTATTTTGTCAGCTGTAATAAGTTCCCTCAGAGGTATCTTATAGAGTGGTTGTTCCGACCCAATTATTTTTCAGTCATCTAGTGTTTATTTTTATTGTCATCGATAAGAATAGTATTATATGTATCTAATTTTATGATATATAAATTTTTACTTGATAAAATATGTTTCTTTATGATATAGGTTCCCAAGGGATATTTAATTGGAGTTGATGAGTGTATGGTGTAGTTATTGATAATTTTTTTTGGGGAAATATTTTTATCCATTTTGGGGTTTCATTCAGCATGGAGAGATATTTCATGGTGTGGATCCCTTAAGAATTGTTAGGTTTTTTTAAATGTTGTATATGTTTGACACAACATTATAGTGGAGGCTTGTGGTGGTGTGGTTTGAAGGTTAGTTCTTTTTGTGCCCATGTTTTTTTAGGGAATATATGGCATGGATTATTGGTCATATTAATGAACCCTAGAGGGGGATTTTTTTGGTCATGATAAATTTGGGATCACTACTATAATGAGATGTCTCTCGGGAGGACTTCATCTATGAAATTAAAATTCTATGGTATGGTGTTTTCCTTAAAACATGGAACATATCCATGTTTATAGGATCTATCAAATATACTATACTGGTATTCATGTAAATCATTTTTTCCAATCCCATTGCACTTGGTAATATTCCTTTTATCATAGAATCTACTCTAGGCCAGCATGTTATGGAATAATATAGGATATAGTAATATTTTTTAATTTATTTCTTTCCTATAAATTGAATACACCCATTAAAAAATATCTAACACAAGTCATTTCTCTCGAAACATAGCTGACTCCTAGGTGATTTTAGAGGCCTTTCATCCATTCAATTTTCGTACATGATTCTTGGAATTATAATATTGTGCACTGTAAATTTTAATGGGATTCATATAATATTATTCATATTTTTTTCATTTTCATTATTTCTGGAAAAGGTTGTGCATGGATAGATGAACTATTTTGGTGATATTGTGACTATATATTGATAGAGGGTGTTGTGTTCTAGGTTAATTGTGGGGTTTCTGTAATTTTTTGAGCATTAATGTTTTATTACTCTTGATTCACCTTTTCAGAAGGAATTATAATGAGTTTTTTTTTGTGGTACGGGGTCCTAGTTATGTCCCTTTCAATATATATGTGTATATATTTCATGATTTGTACACCCAATTGGTTAATATTAATGGGATTCCAAACAATGATATTGAACAAGATTTATATGGAATTTAATTTGATGTGAATTCTTGTAATTATTTTTGTTATTTTAATTTTTCATTAAGGATTCTATATGCTTGGTACCATGTTGGAAATCAGGAATATTGGGATAATATTTGTTTTTTTATTAGCATGATTCATGAAACAATATTTTTGTTAATATTTTAACATAGTATACAATCACAAATAATAATGAACATTCCAATGGATAATTAACTTGTTTCCCATGAAACTATACTACTATGTGAGAACATCAATGGATGTGATGATTTTATATGATGTAATCTATTTTATAAATATAAAAATGTAATAATTATGGAAAAAGAATATTGTACTAATGTATTTTATTCATGTTATTATATCACTTGTGTTATAATACCCATGCATATGAAGATGACATGATATGATAGGACTTGAAGAGGAAATCTGGTAGGTATGGAATATGAAATGTCCATCCATTTGTTGATATTCTTCTTTTGTTTTCTTGCATATCATCAAGGGATGTTATGGGTATTTTACTTCCTATAGTGGTGACATGGTTTAATTAGGAATACAATTGAAGGTAGTATATGACTCATTGAAATTTGTATTGATGAGGGGTGATATATCATATGTTTTATAAGGTTTTTGTTTAGATTTAGTGGTAGTGAGATAGCCAGGTTGGGGTAATGGATTTGATTATTTGGTGATATTGGTTAATGAGGGGTGTGTATGATTTTTTGTAACATAGTTGTCTTAGTTTATGAGGTGGACATGTAATAAATTTGAAATGTTGACATCTTAAGGATATTTGTTTGTAAAAAAAATATATGTGGTTGGAAATTAAATAAGTATGGTTGGTATTAAATATGATTTTAGACTGATATTTTTTGTAGATGTTCTAAAAAATTAATTAAAATAGTAATGAATGGAATAAAAATTGATGTTCTATAATTAAATTATAAATTTATTGAGGATGAATGGGCTATATTTGTATGTAAAATTAAATGCATTAGTAATTTATTATGATCTATAACATGATAAAATTGTAAATGGTGTAACTATAAGATAAATCGTGGTATTTAAAGATTGTGTTTGATGGTTGTGTGTAGTTATGAATTAGTAATTGAAGTGTATAGTAGATAGTTTTGTTTAAAATTGTGATGATTTCATGATAAATATTACTCCTCCTTTTGTGAACCAATAATTTTGGATTATGTATCTTCTATATATCATCTTATTGATTTTATTTATATATGCTCCCCACCCATGATGAATAAGCATACAAGTCCTGAATGTTTTGGGTTATTAGTGTTTTATCAACATATAATATGATATAGAGATGTGGGGATGGAAACCCCCGCTTCTCCCACTTTTCATTCAATGGTGATGATGATTTAGGTTATGATATAACCTAGGGATCATGAGTTGGTGTTCAATATCGGCCAACGAAGACGGGTTGTTATAGGTTATTTCCAAACAAAGATGTAATGATGGTCTGATGTGTGTTAGGGGTAGTGTATAGGAGTTATTATACTCTAATAATTTATATATAAAATACCATGTTTTGATGAGGATGTTATATGTGGATTGTGATTGATTCTATAATGATATGCATGACCTTATAGTGGTGAATTAGGTAGGTATTCATATTGACCCACATATATGAAGGATGGTTCTATGATGTGATACTCAAGAATGGTATTTGAGAACCTGACATTTGATGTTAGGTTTTGATAGAGGAAAATTGATGAGGGAGTGACTTTTGGAGACATTTTCATATATATTCTTTAAATTATAAGTCATTTTACTTGGATGTGTTATTTGGTGAGTATTCTATTATGAGAATAGGATTTTTGATGTTGATCTATTTAGGTACATCTTGGTTCTTATGTTTTTTCATAGGTATATTAATATGATCATTCTAGACATCCATGAATTACCATGGGGATGATTCAGCTGATTGTACATATTATGATAAAAATTAATTTTTATTAACTATTTCTCAGGTTTCTAGGAAGACATTAAGGACCAATGTAGACATTACTAGCATAGGAATTAGATATGGTGATGAGTTATTATCATATGAATTGTTCTTTTTATCTTCACATGGAGACTTAAGATGTATTTTTTTAACATAGTACAAGCATTTTAGGATGTTTCATTTCATAATTTTATAATACTCAAAAAAAAATTCATGGTTTTTCTTCATTTTTTCCCCGATCTTATAAATATTATTTAGCTTAATTTCCCAAATAGGTTATATTTTAATACCCTTGGTTTTAGAACCCATCGTAGGGAATACTAAAGGAAATAATATGGGACAATATTTCTCCTTCATCACTATTGTATAAATAGAGGCACCATTAGATGTAGGGTGTTGAGACAAATATCTTATATTAACAATAATTATGTTTTCACTGTAACCTATTTCAATTCCTCATACCATAAAAAACTCATAATTACATGATTTTTTGGTTTTTACTTTAATCCATTCTCATGACCGTTAGGGTTTATAGTTTTATATAATTAGGAAGACCATGACATTTCATTGATGTGGCTGGAAAACAATTCGTATACATTCCTTAAGAAACATGATTAATATGTTTACACTGATGTATCATTTATGACACACTTTATTAAGTGATGCCAAATATAATTTATTTATTTTTAGACATCCTAATTGATCATAATATTCTTTAGTCCTTATGAAAAACATTTTTGAATATAAGGATAAAAGTATCATAGTAGAGAATAATAATAATGGTATGTAATTAGTCTACTGAAAAACATTAAAACCATTAAATTTTTTAACATTTCACATTATTATTTGGGTGTGTAAAATAAATAATATCCACATGGGGAATTTTTTTTCCAAAAATAAAAACATTAATACCCCTAGAATGAAAATATAAACACATATAGGTATCTTAGAAAACAATATTATCAACTCAAGATTTATAATACTATAAATTATTGGATCCTAGAAAAATACCTAGGGGAAATCTCGCTTGTTAATGACCTCCTGTTTTCATTCTATGATAAGTATCATTAGAAAAAACATGGGATAGTTATATCAAGCTCACTAGTCATGTAATTTGTATCTAGGTTTCCCATCATATGAGATTTATTGGGCTAAGAATTCTCCATCTTTAATTCTTATGTTCAATAACATGAAAAAAATTATTCTTTCACCTTTTCATCACAAATACCATGAAAAACAATTTTCATCCGTCAATTAAATCACATTATATTTCATCATAGAAATGGATATAAATTTTTCATTATTTTTAAAAATATTTAAAACATAAAATTGAAAAAATATTATGGAAACTACTTCTATATTAAACTAAAATAGAAACATATAATGGTTGATTTTAAACAATTATTATTCATGACAATGATAAATTACATTCATTCTGAATAAGTGAATAAAATAGTTCATTTCACACCATTGATAAATGTACCAATTTAAGAAAATAATAATAACATTCATTTTTATAATTTTTTATGATTTTCATAGGTAGTGAATGTTAAATTAAAGATCATTTTCCAATTAAATGATAACATTAATGAATCAATTTTAGAACATAGAAATGGAAAAAAATTATTGGAAATGAGTATATTAAAATATGGTTTTGATGAAATTTATATCTTTTTTACTTAATTTTGATCCATGAACATGTTCATCCCATTATAACTAACTCATTCATTTCATTTTGGACTAGTTTATTTAGTTAATTAGTTAGTTATGTTTACCTAATATGTTTTGAAGACGTTCGGTTCAGAATCCCAAAATAGCTTCGGTTGGATGACCATGGTCAAACGTGTCCTTATTACATCATCTCTTAAATCATAATCATGAAATTATTATCATTTTATTATATTAAATTAATTTTATAACTATCCATGAATGGGTTAAATATAAAATTAATCACATGGCTTCATTTAGGTGGTAGTCCAAAACTTCCAGAATTATGCTATCATTTGTAATGGATAGAAGGGTATAAAAATTGACGATTTATTATCTTTAATGACTGATAATTATGTCATGAATATCATATATATCAATTAATTCTATCATAATTACCATCATTTTTAGGTGGTGATGACAAATGAAACACATCAATATGTGGAGTTAGTTTTCTGCACGAATGCATGAGAAATATTTTAATTTCTCAGAGGATGTTAATTGAGACGGAAAATGGGTATTACCATAATAATAATACAATTTCATTATATTCAAGCGTTTTATTTCATTACTTTGACAGGTTCAAGGAATATTTGAATGAGTTGTAAGTATAAATAAACATTAAATTTGTTGGTTAAGACTTATACCTTCTCCTTAGACAACTAATTTCTCTTAACCCTTAATCCTTCTAGGGTTTATATTTTTGTGGGACCAAGACCTATAAGACATATATTGGGATGTTTGGATGAGATTTGGGAAGTTAAATTAAAACTATAGTTCATAATATATTTGAGGAGGATTGGAGGCGAGGATCCATTTTGTAATTGTGGGGAGCTGAACCCTTAGAATTACATAATCAATTGAATTATTAAAAATTATTTCTTCTATTCAAGAAGTTCAAAGTTAATGTAACTATAATATATGATTATTATAAATATATATCTTCAATAAAATTCAATATTAACATGTTTAGGTGATTTTAATCCCTTATCTCTTAGTTTTTACTTATTTTCTTTCATTTTTTTGATTATCTGAACATTAACATTTTCTACTTTATAGGATCCAATAAATATACTATATTAGGAAAATTTACCCATAACTGGACATATTTTCCTGGCATAGAAAATATCTCATCCAATATTTCATAGATAAAATTCTTATCATTTTTAAACAATTAAATAAAATGTTAGTTTAAATAATATATCAATAAAGTCATTTTTGGGAATATTAACATAATTTGACATTAATTAAATCAATATATAAATGGATTTTGAATATAAACTTCCTAAACATAACTAATATGTTATATTTATCTAAAAATATTATTTAACACAATAATTCATCCAAAATGAATTAATTCTAATGTTTTTAAAATAATTTTGTTGATTTCACTATTACTTGAACATGATGTCTGTTCAATTGTTATATGAATTTAAGGTAAATATTCCTTAAATACTAATTAAAAATAATTTACCTTGAAAATAATTAAATTATTATTTTAAATAAGAATATATAACCCAAAAAACTCTATGGATCCATATGAAGAAATATATGAGATATTAAAACAGATTGACATTTTATTTTTACTCATTGTAATAAATTATATTAAATTCATTCTCAATGGAATGATGTAATAAATTACCATATTTTTTAAAAAAGAATGTTTAAGATTAAAAAACATAAAATATAAAATATATAAATGTTTTAGTTATATTGTTATGGAAACTATTGTAACATCCTAGTTCTAGATGCCACTAAAAGGTGCCTTATACCTGGTTGTCCATAAGGCCTCAAAAATATCTCCATGAATTCCTAATTCTACTAACATGTAGTGAGGGCCTATGTGTGATAGTTGGGGGGACTATTACCTCATTATTAGAGAGTAACATTGTGTAAAAGAATAACTATTAAGTAGTGAATTCAAAAAATCATACATCAGAAATAATCATTGGAAGAATAAAATTATAAGAAAGACCAAAGTCATATTACACCCATGATGATGATACATGTCACAAGTATAGTAAAATAGTCAATATATGTATATATCAGTAATTTACAATACATGTCCCAAAATTAAATAAATGAAAAAAATCTTAGGAGCATCGCCAGACATAGATTGGTCCCATATCCCCAACTCCTAAGTATCATATCACGTACCTATATGTGAGTGATTTCCCATGTTATTACCTACAATATCTTAATCATTTTGGGTCCCAAAAAGTGTCTCTATTATGGTTGAGAAAAAATCCCAGTTGGAAACCACCTAAGTTCTAGGCCAATCAGTCTGTGAATATATATAACAAGAATTGAGCAATAAGAAAAGAAGTAAGAAAGGAAAAACTCAAAAGTAAAAAAACCTGCATGCATTTGTTTTCATTTACATTCATATCATTTTCATTAAAAATTTCAATTCCAATGAATTTATAAATCTATATATCAGAATCAATCATAGATTCCACCGTATAACTGGATGCACATAAGATACCTCAGAAACCCATCAACACTAAACAAGTGAAGACCAAAACCAATATCGTGCTTTGTCCTGGTAGAGTTGTAATAATTCAATCCATTAGAATATTCAATTTATAACATGATCCAATAAAATAAATTACAAAACAAGAATTCAGGTATCACTCTAGATGAAATATCAATCAACACCCAACAAGCCCATCCCTAGAGAACCACTTAGGAACCCGGTATCACTCTAGGTGTGATATATATAGTCTAATCAATTCAAGTCCATCCTTAGTGGTCTTATAAGGAATCCACAAGGATCACCCATGACATATAATCAAATTCCCCTTAAGGGAATAATTTTCATCACTCACTTAGATCCATGTATCAATTAGCATATAAGTCCAACCACTATGTATCTATATATGGAATTCCCCAATAGATCCATGTATCACCCTTGTCATAATCATATTTAACCATTGAATAAGTCTATGTCATTGAATGTTGATTCCTTGTGTCACTAAAGGTATGATGTTCAACAATCACAGGAGTCTTTCCATGTAAATGATTGTTGACTCCCAGTATCACTTATGGCTATTATTAATTTAACAGATTCAATTCCATTTAAAAATATCATTAACACAAAAAAGGTCGAACTGAGAACATCTAACAATAAAATCATCTCAAAATGGTTTATAAATCCTTTTTCAACCTTTAAGGTTATGGAATCTCAATTACTCATTTGGGTATATTATTTATAACAAGAAACCCATGTATAACAAAATAATACACGTATTTAACATTGTCTAACTCATGTGGTCATATCAAAATACTGAGTTTCCCAGGCTCTATCAATCCATTTCATGGAATTGTCTCAATGTCACTCACATGGGAAAAAAACTCAAGGTCCAATCAATTACTCATATGTCTATTTTTAATATAACAGGCCTAACCTGACTATAAATATATTATATGGAATATTTGTAATATAAATCACATGTGAAAATCAATAATTAGATTAATTCGATCCAATTACATCAATTCAAGTCATAGTCTCTTTGTACTCACATGGGAAATTAAAACATGATTTAAATAAAAATGGAGCAAATGGGTCTAGGGGAAATCCCATCGCCTCATACCCATTAACCAATTTTAATTAAAATATAACAATATTGCAATTACATTTATAATCATCTCGATTTTTAATAGACCATGGAAGGGATAAAAGAAACAATTCAAAAGTAATTCCTTGGACTAAATCCATAACTACAAGTTAAATAAACACATCCATGGGGTTCTCCTTATTCAAGGTGTATAATATATAAAAATCATAAAAACGATACAATTAACTAAATCATGATTGGAAACAATAGTGTTAAATTCCAATTTATGGCTATGCCCCCAAGTTGGGTATGTGGAACCCCAAAATATATAAAAAATAAAACATTCAATGAAATCCACGTAACCACCTACCTTAGGGTGGTTCTAGATAGTTCATATAGTATTATTCTCTGATTAGTTCAGGTGGTGAAATGCGATGAACGATTGAAGAATATAAAATTATTCCATATGAACCAAAATCAAAATAGTGTTTTCAATATCTAGAAGAATCTATAAAGGATAAATAAGAATTAAGTACATACTTTTATGGATCCATGGAGATGAACCATGTTCGAATCAGTTTTCTTATGGATTGGAGATCTGAAAAACGTTATTAGGAAGAGGGTATCTTTTCCATAGTTGGGGGATGCAGTGTCTTGAAGAAATCCTCATTTATGTTTTTAAATGAAATTCATAACTTAATTTAAAATTTAAAAATTCCAAACCAAATAGGGATCACATGTTTTCCCCGCACTGTTTGAAAAACTGTGGGGAATTTATCCAAAGCATGTTGTAGAATTTTGTCATAGCGCACGGTTCACACGCATGGTTTATAAACCATGAAATAACAATACGGAATCCCTATATCAAAATATACATAATATATAGACTAGGTTTCACATGTTTTACCCTCCTCCTACAGATCTTCCACAAACTGTATGGCATATAAGCCCCCACTATCCAGCATAGCACGGTTTAGTCAAACCATGCATCCTACCTCGTACGATTTTCACTAAAAATGATATTGGAATAGAAAACCCAAACATTGGACTCCAGGCTCAAAAACGTCCCCTCCCACCCAATATCCTTTTATGAACTCAATTAGATTCCACTTTAGGTAATACATAATCTAGTAAATTAATAAACGACATAAAAATCAGGATCATTTCCTCAAAAAAGATATAGGTTCTTAAAAACTTCCCCCAGTAAATTTATTCGTCCTTAAATTGATCTTCCAAAGGTTGTGAAGCATGATATGAGAAAAACACCAGCCATTATGATCATACATCGGCCTTCCTATCTAGGTCTCATCCTACACTCAGTTTTCCTACCATAGTACTTGTACTAATGGAATGGAACAGACATGGGGAACCCTCGTGCTATAATCCATATTTATTATATGATTTTCCTAAAATAATTTATCTAAATATAACTCATCCTCCATAAGCATAAAATTATGAGACATGTATAATTTGTATTTTCATAGATGTGAATGATAGAAGACGTCATGCATAGACTGATACCTATGAGGTAATAACTATTGATAAGAAACTGGCCCAACTCTATCCAGAATATTGAATGGCCTGAAATATTTAGGAAAAATAATTCCCTATATTTTATTCCTTGTATGTACAAACCTAAGTGAATCACATAAGTACAACTGATCCCAAACCACGAAATCCAATCTTTATCCATGGTGATTAGAGAATGATTTTGGATGATACTATCTTGCATCCATATACATCTGAATCAACTGCACCTACTCTATGGTCTCCTTGAGAAGACAAGGTCCAAGCATAGTTGACTCATTTACCTCTAGTAGATGAAGGGGTGACAGGCATGGACTACCTTATAAATTATAGTGACCCATACTTTACATACATGGTTAATACTTCAAAATTGAAGCATAATTATTACAACATATAACAAAACCATAAAAGGACCGTATTGGTATATTGTCTTTAGAAACTAGGAAACATAAACAACTGGTTCATAAAGCATCTACAATGTCTCCAATTTATTTCATCATATCTATAGTACTATTTGGAATATCTTACTTAATAACCTTCTTCCTGACCTGGGTAGATAAACCATACAAAAGGGTGATCTCAAATGCTCAGTAAGGGTAATCAAATGGAATATCAATCACATCATATTCATAAAAACATAACATTTTGGAAATCATAACCTGCAAAAGAAATCATAATTTCATAACATGGGATAAATCATGGTAGTGAAATGTAATCCCAATAATCATAACATAAAACATAATAATTTCATTCATACAGACATAATCATAGAGAATCATTTCTTTTTAGTCAATGCTAATTTCTAAGACTATCTTAGTGGACAAAGTCCATATCTGAACCAAGTTCACTCCTCGTTTCAGTCCTGTTTCACTGAACCGGTTTAACCAGCAGTTCCAGCCATGTCTATATCCTCAGATATAAAATCTTTACCCAATTAATTGAAGGGAGATATAGGTCTCACCCATCTCATAATGATATCATTCTTATGTGTGCCACAAAATCATAAACCATACATCATAGCATAACCCATGTAATAAAAATGGGAATCTTATACTTCGTGACATTATAAAAAAATTCATATAAGATAAATGAATTCATAAAAATATTTCCATCACAACATAATCAAATCAATGTAATAATAGGGATAGAATCAAGACCCTATATTATCTTAGATGGAAACCAATTTTGATAAAACACTTGAACTCCATACTTGAGGAAAATTTCCTTTCTACTTCGAAAACATTTTTCCTTTATTAACATGTCATACAATTTTAAACGAAAATAAGATGATTAAAAATAACCTTGTAAATTTTTAAAGGAAGATTCTTGGAAATAATGTTTTAAAAATCCATTCATGCAGTATAAGTTAAAAAAAACATTCTTCTCGTACTTTTGTCAGAAAAGTCAAAAAGTACCTCGTATGAAAATCAACAAAATATTCCTTTAATATATTTTACTAAAAACACACTGAAGGGAAAAATTGGAATTAAACAGTTGTAGGAGGATATAAATAATATTACATATTGAGGAAACATGGATGTGGATGATAAATATTCCCCAGTAAATTCTGATGTATAAACAATCTCGGATAAAAATTGAGATTGCGAGATTATCCCTTACCTGAGGTCCAATTTGATTCGTAAGTATCTGAACCTTCTGTATAATGAATTAAATAATTTTATTGACTTATTCCAGAATCATACTTATTGTTATTATATCATATATGGTCTTATTCTTAGCTTCTTCTTAGTAATATTTCATTACTACTTGTTATTCTGGTGTTTATTACTTTTTTTTCTTATGCGTGTTTGGTCGAATTAATTAATATTACTCTTTATAAGATATAGATACATCATTTACAGAATGGTATTAGTGTAATATATATCATATTAATTCATTAAATTTATTTATATAGTTATTATTAAATGAAGATCATATAGAACGAGTCACATCACATCGTGGAGACGGTAGGACGTACGTACGCACGAGCGATGATATCGTTCCCATGATCATGGAATTGTATTGGAGTGTATGTATACAATTTCAGAATCAATAACACTTTACAATAATCATATATATTTATTTATTTTCACCATTATACCCATACTAGTATAGTGATGGTGGAAAACAGATTACACCACAGCGTGGAGACGGTATTCTGTATGTATGCACTACCTGTGATTTTGTTTTCCATAGGATGGATAAGAGGTGAAATATGTTGGATTAATATTTATAATAACATATCAGTATATCAGTATATTACCTCATAATGAAACAACTAAAGAATAAGGAGTAGAAGAAGAATGGAACTTGAATAAAATGGTAGAAGGTATTACCTCTTTCTCGAAGTGCATCCATTAAACATTCAACTAATTCACTAGAGTTAGTATTTTGAGAATACCAGTACCTCTAGTAGGTTTCTCTTGAAGTGGGGAAGTGAAATGGGTAGGGTTTGTTTGAGCTTTAAGGCTCAAATTGTTGTGAGTAAGAGAGGGAGGAGGTGCCCTTTTATAAAGGAGGAGAGGGGCACCTTTGGAAATTGTGGAAATATTATTTTATTATAAACTTATATTCTGTTTCAAAAGGTCAAAAAATCACTAAAGATGAAGATAAGTTGACTCATGGTTGAAATAAAATCATCCAATCATAATTGGACATGTTTTGGAAAATATTTTAGTCATTATAAACTTATTTATTTAAATAATTTATTAATAAGGTAAATACTTTATCATTATTGTGTCATAAATAATTTAATTTATTTGGTGTCTGAAATTTATAAAAAAATAATTATGTTGGAAATATTTTTAGATTTCCAATGAATATTTATAGTCTAAAATATAATTTATATAACCCCTTATAAAAATTAATTACTAACAGATTTTTTTTAATGTCAATTTTGTCTTTACATTAAATTAATTAATGCAAATTGTCATTGTCACTACCAAGTGGATCAATGGGGTCCCAAAATCGACCCAAGGATGTCCATGGTTGGCCACTACTCATCTAATAATGTTAGGACAAGTGTAAAGGTAATTTTAAATTATTATAATTTTCTTTTAACTGTGAATTTCCCTATTTACCTTTAACTGTAGTAAATACAAATTACTATAGTTACTATTCATAATATCAAAAAAATAAAAGTAACCTATTAAAATAATTTGGACCTACTAATTATAAATATGGAATCCATTTTTCAAAATTCAAAACACTGAATTTTCAGTAATTAAATTAAAATTAATCCCGTTGTTAAGCAAATAGGTTTTAAAAGCTAAAACATTGCCAAAGATTGAAATGTTTTTACATATGAATTCAATGTAAAATAAATACTAATGACATAAATTATATTAAATGGTAAAAATTTATTCTATTTATACTTTAAAAACATTAAATTTTATAATTTAACCCTATAAAGTATTGTGATGAAAAAAGTTTTTTTAATTAAAATATATCGTTTTTTACTATTCATTAAAATATGAATGTTATCAGAATAATATGAAAAATATATCCAACAAAATTTTTTTATCATGATTCTAAAGAAGAATTTTATTTTCTCAATTTGAACGTATAAACATGTCAAAAACTAGATTTAATGTGGGTGCCCCATCAAAAGGTGGTAAAACTGAATTTTTTTAAAAATACTTCTTTTATCCAAAAAACTGATTTTGCTTTCATAACTCATTCTAGAAAATGTATAATATGAATTAAAATGTTATAAAATTCAAAATTCTGTTAATACTAATACTATTCATAATGGCTAGTTTATAATATTATAATATATCGTTGTTTAGTGAAACTCGGTATTGCGTACTACACAAGCTATCTAGGAAGGCCGTGATTGCGTGTAACGCAAGCCAAGCTAGTGTTGTGTGTAGTGGATGACTCTTTTCCGTATAACATATTACATAAAAAAATATATAATTCTCATAAAATATCAGGGTGTTACATTCTACCCCCCTTAAAATGAATTTCTCCCTCAAAATTTGTCACTTCGTAACAAACAGATGAGGATACCTCTCCCTCATCATATCCTCAAGTTCCCATGTAGCTTCTTCAAATTGGTGGTTCCTCCATAAAACGTTCACCAAGTGAGTGGTCTTGTTCCGTAGGAATTTTTTGCTATGATCCAGAATCTCTATCTGCTGTTCTTCATAAGAAAGATCTTGTTCTAGTGGTACAACTTCTGAGCTGAGTACATATGAAGGATTAGGTATGTACTTTCTCAGGAGAGATTCATGGAACACATCGTGAACTTGAGAGAGATTCGGTGGAAGCGCCAATCGGTAAGCTACCTTCCCAACATGATCCAGAATTTCAAAAGGATAGATATATCTAGGGCTCATCTTTCCCTTCTTTCTAAATCTCATTACTCTCTTCCAAGGAGATATTCATAAGAACAATTTATCACCGACTTCAAACTCTAGGTATATTCTTTGGTTGTCGGCATTACATTTTTGTCGACTCTGAGCTGATCTTATGTTTTGTTGAATAGATATGAACTTTTCTTCCATTTCATCAACAAGATCAGGTCCTAATAGCTTTCTTTCCCCAACTTCATCCCAGCATGTTGGAGTCCTTTATTTCTTTCCATAGTGATCTTCATAAGGAGCCATCTGAATAATGGAGTGAAAGCTATTATTATAAGAAAATTCCACCAAAGTTAGGTGTTGATCCCAACCACCTTTTAAATACATATAGAAATCTCTCAACATATCTTTTAGAGTTTGAATTGTTCTCTCAGAATAATCGTCTGTCTGAGGATGATAAGTAGTGCTGAAAATCAAATCTGTATCCAGAGTATGCTGAAAACATTTCCAGAACTATGAGGTAAACCTCGTATCCAGATCAGATATAATGGAAAGTGGTACTCCATGCTATCTTACCTCTTCCTTTACATATATCCAGGCAATCTCATCATGAGAAAAATCATCTCTAATAGCAATGAAGTGTGCCGACTTCGTAAGACAATCAACTATAACCCAGATAGCATTATTGCCTTTGGATGTTTTAGGAAGTCCAGTAACAAAGTCCATAGTGATGTTTTCCCGTTTCCATTCAGGTATGGGTAATGGTTGTAACATCCCCTTAGACTTCTGTCTCTTAGCTTTAACATGCTGACAAACCAATCATCGAGAGACATATTCAGCAACATCTCTTTTCATGTCATCCCACTAGAAATACTCTTTCAGGTCTCTATACATCTTCTTTCTTCTAGGATGAATAGAGAATGAAGAACCAAGAGCCTCATCCAGCAACTCCTTCTTTAATTCTGGGATGGGAGGAACACAAACCCAATTCCTGAACTTTATTATCCCATCACAATCAAGGTTGAATTCAGGAACATTTCTCACCTTCTTTTGTAACTCGCCATCTTCTTTCTGCTCCTCTTTAATATTTATTTGTATAGATGGTTGAACATTCATTTTAGAAAGATACGATTTTCCCCATCCATTATAATTCCAAGATCCATCCTTTGTAAATCCATAAATATTGGATCTTTTTTGATCCTCATCATGGATAAGCTAGCATGGTCTTGTCGTCTTAATGCATCTGCCACCTTGTTTTCATTCCCATGGTGGTAATGAATTGAGAAGTCGTAATCCTTAATCAGCTACAACCATCTTCTTTGCTGCATTTTCAGCTCCATTTGTGTGATAATATACATTAAATGTTTATGATCAGTATAAATGTCACACCTTTCTCCATAAAGATAATGCCTCCAAATCATTAATGCAATGATTACCACAGCTAACTCCAAATCATGAGTTGGGTAATTTTGCTCATGGATTTTCAACTGTCGTGAGGCATAATATATCACCATATCATTTTTCATAAGAATACACCCCAATACCTTATTGAATGCATCATTGTAGATCACAAACCTTTCTCCACTACAATGCATTGTGAGCACAAATTTACTGGATAACCTTCTTTTCAACTCCTTGAAATTCTCTTCACATTCCTCCATCCAAACAAACTTAACTCCTTTCCGAGTCAACTTGGTGAGTGGATTAGATAATCGTGACAAATCATTCACAAAATGTTGATAATATCCAGCCATACCAAGGAAACATTGGATCTCGGTTACTTTTGTTCGGCTCGACCATCTTTCGATAACCTCTATTTTTTCTGGATCCACATATATCTCCTCTTTTGAGATTATGTGACCCAAAAATGCAAATTTTTTAAGCAAAAATTCACACATGGTAAATTTTGCATAAAGATTTTCCTTTTACAGGGTCTTCATAATAATTCTCAAGTGATCTTCATGTTCTTCCTTGCTCTTTTAATAGACAAGAATATCATCTATAAAGACTACCACAAACTGATCAAGATAGTCTCTAAAGACTGTATTCATGAGATCCATGAAGATAGTAGGGGCATTAGTAAGACCAAATGGCATCACTATAAATTAATAGTGTCCATACCTTGTACGGAAATCCATCTTTGGTATATCCTCCCTTTTGACCCTTAATTGAGGATACCATGAATGAAGTTCAATCATGGAAAATTATTGAGATCCGCGTAGTTGGTTAAATAGGTCATCAATGTGTGGGAGAGGATATTTGTTCTTGATAGTGATCTTGTTATTTTCTTGATAATCAATGCAGAGTCTCATTGATCCATTTTTTATCTTAACAAACATAACAGGTGCTCTCCAAGGTGAAGCACTAGGGCGTATGAATCCATTATCAAGATTCTCTTGGAGTTGCTTCTTCAATTCCTGCAACTTAATTGGGGCCATTCTATAAGGTATCTTTGAAATAGTTAAAGCACCTGGTACGAGTTCTATTGAAAACTAAACTTCACGATATGGTGGAAGACCAGGAAATTCCTCCGGAAATACATCATCAAATTCCCGTACAATGGGAATATTATTAATAGTGAGTTTCTCTCCAACCATTTGTGATAAATAACCATCATTTAGTGGAATCATGACCCATATGATAGAATGAATTTCCACTGGAAGGTTATGTTCATCCTTGCATCGATTGACGATCATAAATTGATCTGGAATATGAAATGTGACTTCCATTTTTTGGCAATTGATATGAGCACCATATAAAGAAATCCAATCCATGCCAAGAATCACATCAAATTTCACTATAGGAAGGATCAGAAGATTTACAGGAATCACTTTCCCACAATCTTCAATTGAAGAAGAATTGTAAACTTTTGATGCAACTATTGTGTCATTAGTATTTGTCACAACCAACTCAACATATAATTATTGAGGTAATATGGTGATACCCTTAGAAAATTCTTCACAAATAAAAGAGTTGGTGGATCTAGAATCAAATAAAACATTTTCTACATTAGAGTGGATGGTAAGAGTACCTCTCACTACTTCGTTGTCATACTCCACATCGTTGATAGTAATTGCTTATGACTTTACTTTGTCTTTGGACTTAAGATTTTGTTGACATCGATCATCATCATCAACCCTTGTATTTGGGAATTGATTGGCATAATTCCCCATAACCTTGCACATTAAACATTGAAGTGTAGTAGGTTCATTCTGTGTATCCCTTCCTTTGTTTGCATAATTATACATCTTCTTCCCATTATTTAAACATTCAATTTCCCGATGACCTTCTTTTTTCACACTTATAACATTTTCTTGTACCCTTAAGACAATTTCCTACATGTTTCTTTCCACACTTTATGAATAAGGGAAAACTCATCTTCTTTTTAGTGTGGTCTTTAGACTTTCCATTGAATTCCATTTTCCTCTTCTTATCAAACCCATGTGACTAATGGGTTACACAAATCTCCATCTCAACCTTGAGAGCACATCGAACAATTTCCTTATAGTTATTGGAGTCCCTTATGGCTAACTCCCTTCAAATACTTGGTTTTAATCCACTAAAGAATCGATCGATCTTACTCCCAGGTTGGATAATAATTCTGGTAGCGTACCTTGCACGTCTTGTAAAATTTAGTTCGTAGGTACCAATAGATTAATCATCCTTTTGCTTCAGTTCAAGAAACTCCTTTTCCATCTTTGTTCGATGAATAAGAGGGATGTACTTATTGAAAAATAAGTTCTTAAACTCATCCCATTCCATGGACTCAATTTCATCTCTTGGCCTCGAATTCTTGATAATATTCCACCATTGATCAGCATCACCTTATACATGATATACTACTAAGATGAATTTATCATGTTCAGAACATTGGAGAACTGAAAGTATCTTTTCAGTTGTACTGATCCATTGTTCAGCCACAAATGGATCAAAAGACCCGTTGAATGAAGGTGAACGCTGCCTTATGAAGGATTCAACAGAATGTTGATTCTTCCTTTTCTCTTTTGGAAGTCCTACATGATTCATAGCTTGAGAAAGTTGTCTGACCATAGCTACAAGATTTTTCATTCTAGATCCCATAACGTTTGGTTGCTCTGGGGGACAATCATTGCATTGCCCGTCGTATTCCGCAATAACACGGTTCCTTTGAGTTCCATCAATTGACTAAAACCAAGAAGAATAGTGTGAGCAACACTAATTATGATAGGAAAACCACACAATCAAGAATAAAATTTCACACTTATGGTCTTATCATAGGTTGTTCGTGGCCGTTTCTAAAACACTAAGATTGTGTTCTTTGCTTAGGGTTATCCTCAGGATTCTTACAAAGGCTTTCACATTCTAGTTTCCAAAGGATGACATTACCTTTCCTCTAATACCAACTATAGCGTCCCATAATTCACATACATGGTTAATAATTCAAAATTGAAGCATACTTATTACAACATATAACAAAACCATGAAAGGGCCGTATAGGTATAGTGTCTTTAGAAACTGGGAAACATAAACAACTAGTTCATAAAGCATCTACACTGTCTCTCATTTATTTCATCATATCTATAGTCCCTTTTTGCATATCGTACTTAATAACCTTATTCATGACCTGGGGAAATAAAACATACAAAAGGGTGATCTCAAATGCTCATTAAGGGTAAACAAAAGAAATATCTATCACATCATATTCATAAAAACATAACATTTTGGAAATATTAACCTTTAAAAGAAATCATAATTTCATAACATGGGTTAAATCATGGTATTGAAATGTAATCCCAATAATCATTACATAAAACATGATACTTTTTGGAATACACACATAATCATATAGAATCATTTCTTATTAGTCAAGACTCATTTCCAAGACTATCTTAGTGGACAAAGTCCATTTCTGAACCGAGTTCACTCCTTGTTTCAGTACTGTTTCACTGAACTAGTTTACCCTGCCATTCCAGCCATGTCTATCTCATGAGATATAAAATCTTTACCCAATGCATTGGAGGGAGATATAGGTCCCACCCATCTAATAATGATACCATTCTTATTTGTTCAACAAAATCATAAACCATACATCAAAGCATAACCCATGCAATAAAAATGGGAATCTTTAATTTCATGACATCATAAAACAATTCATATAAGATAATGGAATTCATAAAAATATTTCCATCACAACATAATCAAATCAATGTAATAATGGGGATATAAATAGAACCCTATATTATCTTAGATGGAAAATAATTTTTATAAAACACATGAACTCCATTCTTGAGGAAAATATCCTTTCTGCTCCGATTTTTTTTCCTTTCATAACATGTCATACAATTTTAAACTAATAGAGGTTGATTAAAAATAAACATACAAAAATTAATGGAATATTCATGGAAATAATGTTTTAAAAATCTATTCATGCTGTATAAGTTAAAAAAACATTCTTCTTGTACTTTTTTCAGAAATGTCAAAAAGTACCTCGTACGAAAATCGACAAAAGATTCCTTTCATATCATTTACTAAAAACTCAGGGAAGGGTAAAATAGGATTTAAAATTTTTTATTAGGATATATATAATATTAAATATTGTGTAAACATGGATGTGGATGATAAATATTCCCCAGTAAATTCTGATGTATAAACAACCTCAGATAAAAATTGAGATTGCGAGATTGTCCCTTACCTTAGGACTGATTTGCTTCGTAAGTGTCCGAAACTCCTGTATAATTATTTAAATAATATTAATGACTTATTCCAGAATAATACATATTGTTATGATATCATATATGGTCATATTCGTAGCTTCTTATTAGTAATATTTCATTACTACTTGTTATTCGGGTGTTTATTACTTTTTGTTCTTATGCGTGCTTTGTCGAATAAATTCTTATTCCTCTTTAGAGGATATAGATAAATCATTTAAAGAATGGTATTAGTGTAATATATATCATATTAATTCATTCAATTCATTTATATAGTCATTATTCAAGGAAGATCATATAGAACGAGTCACATCACATCGTGGAGCCGATAGGCCGTACGTATGCACGAGCGACGATATCATTCCCATGATCATGGAATTGTATTGGAGTGTATGTATACTATTTCAGAATCAATAAAACATTACAATATTCATACATAGTTATTTATTTGAACCATTCTACCCATAAAATAAGGTGGTGGTGGAAAACAGATTACACCACGGCGTGGAGACAGTATTCCGTACGTACGCACGCGCGGGGATTTCGCTTTCCGTAGAATAGATATGAGGTCAAACAGGGTTGTTTCATATTTATAATAACATATCAGTATATGAGAGATACTTATGTTATAACCTCCTAATGAAACAACTATATAAGAGGGAGTAGAAGAAGAATGTAACTTGATGAAAATGGTAGAAGGTATTACCTCTTTCTCGAAGTGCCTCCATTAAACTTTATCTTATGGCACTAGAGTTGGACTTTTGAGAAGACTAGTACCTCTAGCATGTTTTTGAGGAAGTGGGGAAGTGAAATGAGCAGGGTTTGGCCGAGCATGAAGGCTCAAATTGGTGTGAGGAAGAGAGGGATGAGGTTCCCTTTTATAAGGGAGGAGAGGGGCACCTTTGGAATGTGTGGAAATATTATTTTATTATAAACTTATCTTCGGTTTCAAAAGGCCCAAAAATCATTAAAGATGAAGATACGATGACTGATGGTCTAAATAAAATCATCCAATAAGAATTGGACATGTTTTGGAAAAATATTTTAATCATTATAATCTTATTTATTTAAATCATTTATCAATGAGATAAATACTTCATCATTATTGTGTCATAAATTATTTAATTTATTTGGTGTCTAAAAATTATGAAAAAATTATCATTATGTTTGAAATATTATTATCTTTACAATGAATATTAATAGTCGAAAATATAATTTATATAACCCCTTATAAAAATTAATACCTAAAATATTTTTTTAATGTCAATTTTGTCTTTACATTAAATTAATTAATCCAAATTGTCATTGTCACTACCATGTGGCTCAATGGGGTCCCAAAATCGACACAAGGATGCCCATGGTCGGCCACTACTCATAAAATAATGTTAGGACAAGTTTCAAGGTAATTTTGAATTATTATAATATTCTTTTAACCTTGAATTACAGTATTTACGTTTAACCGTAGTAAATAAAAATTACCGTATTTACTATTCATAATATCAAAAAAATAAAAGTAACCTATTAACATAATTTGGACCTACTGATTCCAAATATGGAATCCATTTTTCATAATTTAAAACACAGAAGTTGCAGTAATTAATTTAAAATTATTCCCATTGTCAAGCAAACAAGCTTTAAAAGTTAAAACATTGCCAAAGATTGAAAAGTTTTTACCTATGAATTCAATGTAAAATTAATAAAAAGATATAAATTATATTAAATGGTAAAAATATATTCTATTTATACTTTAAAACCAATAAATATGATAATTTAACCATATAATGTATTGCGATGAAAAGAGTTGTTTTTAATTAAAATATATCTTGTTTTTACTATTCATTAAAATATGAAAGTAATCAGAATAATATGAAAAATATCTTCAATTTAAATTTTTATATCTTCATTCTGAAGAAAAATTTAATTTTCTAAAATTTAACTTATAAAATTGTCAAAAACTAGATTTAATGTGGGTTCGCCATGAAAAGGCGGTAAAACTGCATTTTTTAAAAAATACATCTTTTATCCAAAAAACTGATTTTTTTCATACCTCATTCTAGAAAATGTATAAGTTGGATTAAAATGTTTTAAAATTCAAAATTCATTGAATACTATTCATAACGTCTAGTTTATAATATTATAATATATCGTTTTTTAATGAAACTCAGTATTGTGTACTACAAATGCTATCGAGGAAGGTCGCGATTGCGTGTAATGCAAGCCAAGCTAGTGTTGTGTGTAGTGGAAGATTTTGTATCCGTATAACATATTACATAAAAAAAATATAGACTTCTCATAAAATATATGGGTGTTACATAAATCCTCATATGGAACCATCTATATTGTTTACATAAATATACTATTATATGATAACTCTAAAAGGGGTATATGACTCTCCCAATAGCCCTCTAAATCTAGGATTAAAAACTGAAGAATTTCCTCAAGCACGTGATTTGTGCGCTCTGATTGTCCATCTATCTGGTGGTGGTATGTCATGATCAGAATCACCTATGTACCCAATCCCTCTATAGCCCTTGCCAAAAAGAGAAGTAAACTAGGAATCTCTATTTGAAATGATAGAATGATGGGACCCATAGTAGTCCAATAATCTCAGATATGTACAACATCCCATACTGATAATCATTGAAGGATTCCTTGATCAACGGGAAATGTGAAACATTCATGATCCATCCAACAACAACTCATATAGAATTGTTACCTCGAGGTTTTCTCATTAAACCCATCACAACCCCATTCATGAAATCACTCCATTTCTACTATGGATTGTGTAGTTACAATAAAAGTATAGATAGACTTCGATGTTTAGCCATCACATACTTTCCAAGTTGATTCATGAATGCCCCTCATCAAATTCTCATGCATGTCTCTTGAATCCCATATGTGATCATGTAAACACATCACTGCATCCTCACATATGGTCCAACCAAGTGGAAGGTCCCCACATGCATCTCTCTTCCAAAGAACTACTCCATCTACATCTGATAGACGCCCTGTCCTCACTCTATCTAGTATGATGAAGTAACATCTAAGTATGTGTGAAAATTATTTCCCAAACTTCCCTACATGTCAATGTTAATCAAATAGAAAAACACCATATGACACCACTCAGAAATAGTCTTCTATAATACCTATATCTGAGTAATCCTTCTCAGTGAATCGGTAACTTCGATTCAATTAGAAGGTGTATATGATAACTCAATGTAATAAAATAATGAATGTATCCAAACCACCTTCATCACCTCAGATTCAAATCATGCTATGTAAATATATACTTGAGGAATTTATTGTTTGTGAACACCAAAAATTTCTATCTTAGAAAATTATTTCTCTTACATCACAATGTGTGAAAAAGAATAAAAAACTAGAGATCGGGAATCAGGTAATTCCTCTCAAGTGGTCTCAACTGTCGAGACCCGTACACAATGACATGACCAACACTATAGTTACTAATCCTAACCCAATACCTAATGTGTAAAATTACATAGTGAAATTCCTTCCATTATCTAGAAAAATAAGTGGAAGTGCTAATGTCATTCACCCTTTAATCTTCTGAAATGATGTCTCATAAAATCCTTTCCATACATGCTTCGCACACTTCGTAGTCATTCCCATCAAAGGAACTTCTATGATTGAAAAGTACCTTATGACACATCTATATTAACTAGACTTTCATAATCCACTCTTCACCTAAAATATTTTTATTGGATACTCTCAAGAAACCACTTCTATCACATTCCCTGGGTCCACTAATACTAATATCTCCATGATGTAGTCACCTAATAAGTGTATCCAATCAATCTATAAGTGACACATTTTGAGCATATCATATAACTGATGCTCTCTCTATGTAATCAAAATGATATCAAGATGTATATTTTGTTCATGTCAATTGTGATAATACACAAATAAATTATCCCTAAAAACCAAAAAAAACGAGTCATGATAAAAAAGGAACACTCGGTTCATCAAGGCCTTGAAAAATTGTTGTTGTGTTCATGAGACCAGATGACATTACCAACAACTCCTACAAACTATACCTTCTCAGAAAGTCGTGTGAGGTATTTCTAATGATCTAACCTGAAAATAAAGAAAAAAAATCTCAAATCAATCTTTGAGAAATCCCTAACTCCTCGAAATTGGTCATGGATTTAATATATCGATGGTAAAGGGTAATGGTTCTTAATCATACTCTAGTTCAAAATCAGGTAAACCATTTATATTTTAAGGGTATCATCGTCATTTTTTTCAAAAAATAATTAGCGAACCCAATGGAGAAATACTAGGATAGATGAAACCCTTCACCTGAAAATACTCTAGATAAATATTGATCACATTAAACTATAATGTATCAATAGGATAAAAAGTGAATGGATACAGGTGCAGCTTCTAGAACTAGCCTGATAGAAAACTCTACCACTCTCACGGAATGTAAAAGTGAAGTGATTTCTGAGAAAAAATCCCAAAATTTACAAACTAATGGATGGTATTCATCATGATGTGTTCCATGATAATTTAGATATAATATGTCAATATTGGTTGTTATCCTTCCAATCCCATGGTTATTGTGTTCAGCTCAGCTCTCTTGGATATCCCATTCACCATTGTGGAGAAACCCTCCACCCACTGATTTTGTAAAACTCTACATTCTTAATAATAAATAAACAATGTCTTGAAAGGGAAGCTAGTAGTATATCATGAGGATGATATAAAATCCAATCATGTAAAGGATGTAGAGGTCCTAGATAATGTGACACCAACCAATCCTACAGGAGAATTCCCTTCATGGATGTACACCTTTTGTTTTGACCCCTAATAGAGTTTCTATCATCATAACGTCATCATATTTATAAAAATCAAGCCCAAGACTAACTAAAATGGGGTGTAATATGAAACTATGTAAAAACACATTACCAAAGTGTGTAGATGTCAAAACTAGGTTAATAGTATACTGCCTCTAATAATAGATGTTTTGGAATCATGCTCCTATTGGGTTTGTTGCACTATGTAAGTCTGGACAATACTATGGCATAGTGACACTAACAAGATTCCATGAGATAATCAACCCTACTTTCACTATGAACCTGGGGTGTGGCTACCATGGCCATGAAAATCTCCTCAACATGAATGGCCTAATGTACCCCAGGTCCCCATCTAATGGGAATCTTCTGGCCCTACTCCTAAACATGTAGTCATTGCATACCCTCTCTCACTTGTTATTGGTGGAGACGTTCTTCAGAAGCACTATAGATGGACCATATTTCCACAAGATCGATACTCGACTGTGTCCTCTGTATACTAATGACTCGTATATCTCATCCTACCATAATCCATGGTAGTTCGACAACTAGGTCTGGTACTACAACAATCAGTATTAGGAAGCATCATTTGGAGCTTCCACATGGTGATAAAAGGATTCTGAAAATATCTTATGAAAGATAGGTGAGTCTCTCCCTGTGTGGTAGGTTAAGAAATACAAGGATATCAAATTTTCTGTAGGATAAGATATATGACACTTCCTACTACCCTTCATAAGGGTAAACGAATGGTACACTGAATTCTTATCTTTGGGGGCCCATAATCCCCATGAATCAATGATTGGCATCCACCTAAAACACCTAACAACACTAATTAAATATTTTTTGAACCATGATCCTCCAAATTCCAATCCAATAGATCACCTAAAACTTATGGGACAAGGATTGGAATCCATCTATTTCATACTATAATGTATCCCAATACAACTATAATAACAGTACACATAACTATCATGGAATCTATCACAATAGAATGAAATCTGTAAAGCTCTCAAAAAGGCATGACATGTGATTTATAAAATGTGTCTATATGATACATGATATGTCATACCCACATATCATCAGGAGGATACACAATAGAACCCTCAGTCATAACAATAATAACTGAGAAAGTCATGTGTATCTCCCAATGGTTGAATCAAATAAACTATAATCGATCAGAATCTAGAAATCATCCATTCAGTTCAAGGAAATTTGGATTCTCTTTATACATATGTTTTCTACACCATGACATAAATCATTACAAAACACCATAACATTTCTATTTTTTCCATTGTTCCTAAATTGTAATGAAAAACTAGAAAATATTCTCTGATACCACATTGTAATGTATCGGTTCTGGATGCCACTAAAAGGTGCCTCATACCCAGTTCTCCACATGACCTCCAATGAATTTGTATAAATACTATAGGCGACTGACTAGTAGTGAGGTATTATTTGTGATAGTGGGGAGACTGTTCCCTCATTAGTAAAGTCTAAAACAGTGAAAAACAATAAATTCTCAATGGGAGAAGCTATAAATCATACAATAGAAATAAGAAGGTGATGGATAATAGTATAAATAATCAAGAATTAAAATCATAAACAAGATGAAAATAAATTTCACATATGAATATAAAAATAAAAATATGTACCAAACAATCATATACACTATATGTCCCAAAAGCTAAAAAATGACACAATAATCCTAGAGGAAGTGCAATCCTCAACATAGTCCCAGGATCCCCTATTTATAAGATGTAAAGCATGTACATGTAATAGGTAACATACCCTTACCATTTTTTTTAATCATATAATCTATTTGGATGCCATAATGTGTCTCACGTAGGGTGTGAGAGAAAATCTCCGTAAGAAACCACCCATGGTATGTTCTAATTAGTCAGTGAATATATATAGAAATTGTTGTGCAATAAGAAAATAAGTAGGAAATATTGTACTAAATTTTAAACAACAAACATGAATTGGTTTTAATTTACATTCATTACATATTAATTAAATAATTCAATTACAATGAATTTATAAATCACGATATCCAGCTAAATCCCCCCCATATATATTTATGTATACATGATGCTATAGAAGACCATAAAAACTAAAAAAGTGAAGGCCTTATCCAAGAATATTCTTTTTCATGGGAGATCCGCCATAATTAATTCAGTTACAATATCCAAATTATAAACTATCCATATCCCTGACATTCCTAAATTAGAATTCATGTATCACATCAGATGAATTATCAATCAACACCCCACAATCCCATCACCGGAGAAACTTTTAAAATATTTTTATCACTCTATGAGTATTATTTAACATCTATGGAATCTGAGACTTTCCTTCATGGCCCTATAAGGAAGCCCCAAGTATCCCACATGTCATATTACCAAATACCCCTAGTGGCCATCCAAGTAATTTCTCACTTGGATCCCTATATCACATAGTATATAAGACCATCCTTAATGAGAATATCCATAAAATCCCACAGGAGATCCATGTATCACGCTTGGTTAATCATATTTAACCATTATGTTTATCTGTGGAATTCTATGTTGAATCCATGTATCAACCATGGTATAATGGTGAATAGATACATGAGTCTGTCAATATAATTTTATGTTTCATCCATATACAACTCATAGATTTATATTATTTAACCATTTTAATTCAATGTAAAAATATCATTAAACTTTCCATGGTCCAAACCAAGAGAATCTAATAATAAAATCACCTAAAAAGGGTGTATCAAGCCTTGGACAACCTTTAAGGTCTCGGCCATTCAATTTCTCGTAAGGGAATATTTTTATATAATATCAATCATATGATTAACAAACTAATATGTGTCTTTTACATTGTTTAACTGGAATTATAAAATCATAATAACAAGATTCATATTCTATATCAATCCATTTCATGGCATTGTCTTAATTTAAATCACAAGGTATAAAAACTCAATGGCCATTAAAATACTCATATGGTGGTTTTTAATATAACATGACTTACAAGACAATAAATCTATGACATCTCTTAGTAATAATATAAATAACATGGTAAAATAAATATTTAGATAAATTTAATCTAATTGCAACAATTCAATTCAAATCCTTTACATACTCACATAGGCGAGGAATACATGCTTTTAATAATAACAACATAAAAGGGTCATAGAGCAAACTAACCGTCCAATACCCATTAACCAAATTGAAATATAATCTGACAACATTGAAACATCATTAATAATTAAATCCATTTTTAACAACCCTTGGAAGGAATTAAAGGAACACCTCAAAAGGTTTTATAAGGTGTAAATTCACAAAGGACACTCCTGATAAATCATCCATCGGGTGGACCTTATTCAAGATTTTCAAACAACAAAATAAATAATAGCCTATTCCATTACCTAAATAATTACAGTAAAGAATATGAATCCTTTAAAATTTATGGTGATTCCCAAACAAATTTGGCATGACATAACTATATATATGAATGATGTGAATTTAAATGAAAATAAAATGACCTATTACATGAAGTCTGTTCTAGATAAGTAATTTAGAATCAAACTTTGCTTCATCCCGAGTTGGATGAAATTTGAATAATGGATGAAGAACATAAAATTATGCCAAATATGTCTAAATCTAAATAGCACATTCTATAAATAGATTAATTGAGAAAGGATAAAAACAAATGAAGCCCACGCCATTAAGTTTCCATAGAGAGAAACATAATTTGAATCATATATTTGAGAACACGATGATCTTAAAATACATATTTATGCCAAGAGGAGGGATTTTCCACAGTCATAGGCTATTGTGTGTTTAACAGAACATCATTTAGGTTTTTAAAAGAAATTATTTAATTTAATTAAAAAATATAAAAATTTCAAATCTTACTATGGTTTCATAGTTTACCCACACTATATGAAAAACCATGCTAAAATCATTCACTGATTCATGTATCCATTGGGATTAGTTCATGGTTTACGTTCATGATTTATAAACCATGCAAAAACATTCCCGAAACCCTCAGTATAATTCAGATTAAATTGCAGACCATGTCAAATTGGTGTGTGTATCCGCCCATATGGTTTTGACAAATTGTGCAACATTTAATCCTCCACATTCCATCCTTGCACAATTTTGTGAAACTATGTAGCCTACCCTCACTATTTTCACTAATCGTGAGCCAAGGTTAAAACACCCAAACATTGGGTTATGGGCTCAGGAATATCACCGGACAACTCTGATCCCTCTATTACCTCAACATTAATCTATAATAGGTTATATATAAGAATTTATTTCTACAATTGTTAGAAAAAATAAAATCTATACCTCAACGAAGAACCATGTTCTTACAATAATCGTAGTTTTAACAAATTATTTCACATTTCACCCATTCAAAAGCGGAAAATATTTAAAACATTTATAATTCCTAATGACTGAATATAAATGGGACATATTTACCAAATTTCAACATTACTATTCTAAATTTGGAATATATTTTTTAATTATTTATTTTATATGATAGGTAGAATCCAGTTTTAATATAAATGTGTAAAAAAGATGGGAAAAAAGTTATTTGAAAAATTTGTTTTTAATAATAATAATGAACTAATAAAAAATTAATTTATAATGATTTTTCATAAGTAAAGAATTAAATTATATTAAATTATATGATTGTTCTGTTACATTATGATTAAATTAAAAAATAATGGTACATTTAAATTACAATATTTAAGGAAAATAAATGATGGTTTTATAAAAATCAATAATTTTCACAACCCACATGGAAAATAATATTAACATAAAAATATGAAAAATAAAACCAAAGATAAATATAACATGATGGGTTCATAAAATATATTCAATTAATTATATATTATTCATAAAAATTGTATAAATTACTCAAACATTTGCCACAAAATATTTAATATAAATGAATTTTGAATAAATCATATTATTGATGTTTATTATGCCTTTAATGAAAATTGAGTAACAAATTTATTATGAATTGGCCAGTAATATTAAATTACATAAAAACATTGTACATTTCTTTTATACAATTATTATTCATATACATGAATAAAATTTAATTTCGTTGTTATAATAGTAACATTTAATTATTATGTACTTATATTATATAACAATTTTCTTAATTATTGATGTTGTTGATTATAAAACATATCAAACATAGTGTTCATTGAAGAAATATTTTTATTATGGAACATTCCACCTCCTAACAAAATTTAATCATAGTATTATCTCATTCCTATATAAATGATTTTGAATAATATTTCAAATAATTTCCATATAGTGGAAAATAAATGATATAATTCATGAAAGGGAAAAATTAAATATTTAAAAATATCTTTTTTGTAATTTGACCATATAAAAAGGGTTAAAATACCACGTTTTGGGAATTAAAAAAAGATAATATTATGGTATCTTCAAATAATATATATTTCGGATCCCATATAAGGATAACTTTTGTCGAATTGAAAATATCGACCTAGAGGAGAATAATAATGTCTAAGTAATAATAGACATTGACAGTGATCATGGATATGAAAAAACTAATTAAAACAAAACTCTAAATTAGTAGGGTATAATGAATTTAATAAACTTATCATAAAGGACTGTAAAAATATTTACATTTTTTCCAATATCATTTTCCATGAATTGAGGGGTGGTTTAATAAAAATATTTTTAATAAGAAAAAATATACTTACATGATTTATTTGTATACAAAATGTACTATTTCATCCATTGTTTGTTGTATGATATGATTTCCACTTCAATCTCATCACTTAATCATTATAATGAATTTTAAAGATGACTTTTTTCATTCATTAGGATGAAATATTAGTGTCTATAATATCATAAGATCCAAAAAGGATATCCCATTATTCCTCCAATAGTAATAATGTTATTAAGGGTAAAATGGTTAAGAAAAAGATAACATAATATCCAATAGTTTTTTTAAAATATAGTGGTTGCACCTCATTTGTTATAAACAAAAAAAATATAGGAAACCAACCTAGTATAGAAAAACAAATCCAAATACCAAAATAAAAAAATATTGTTACTTAAATTCTCATATATCTTTCACATAGTTTTATTCTATACTATAGAATTGCAAACCAATCAACCATTAATCATCCACACCATAACCTCTCAATTTCCCCTACTATAAGGAATATATTTAATATATTAAAATAGGTTATATGCATTAATGCTTTTAGATTTAGATAAATACTCATTATGGACTTTTCATTTTTCAAGAGAGGCACAGCTTTTCACTGGAGGCATCATATCCTCAACCTCCATTACTCCATCCTGAGGAATAATTTCATAATGTTTTTTTCTTAATTATTTACATCATAAGATGCATGATTTTTATCATAAATCTCAATTTATGGATCAATATTTTAATCTGGTATGGTAGTATAGTTATTATTATTTTTTTTATCGACCACCAATAATGGTGAAATAGAAGAAATCACCTTGTTGTTGGAAACAATCTAAATCCCATAATAGTCCACAACAGTTTTTAGAGAAGCATGGAATTTTTTTGAAATGACTGGAGAGTTAGATTATGAAATTATTTTTCTATTTAAAAAACCTTAAGCATCCTACTATTGATTAAAAATTTGATGATCATCCACTTTATGTATTTCATCTTCATTTACATGTTCATCTATCAAGTAATTAGAACCGTCTATCATTTTAAGAATGAATCTACATGATTTTTCTAAAAGTCATTACATATTCCCGTACTATAAGAGACATCATTGTTTACATTTGCCTCTTTGGAGAAGACGGAATCCCAAGACTTTATATTATTCTCAAAATAAGAGGTATAAATTGAAACACTTTTCTGGCCATCCTCCACATCTATAGCTTGACTTCACCTTCCGGAACAAGTCTTTATGCTTCTCTATTCTATTTCAAATTATAAGTTGAAATTCCAATTCTGTTATCAATTTTAAAAGGGACTTTGTTATCCTTAGGCTCCTGCATCTTAAGAAGAACATCTGTATTCCGAGTAGATGGGGTTTTTACCTTCTAAATACAATTCTCAAATAATTTATATGAAATAAATAGAATAATCAAATAATAAACATCCTATATTTGGATTAATCATGTCCAATAACATTACATCCCATTCATAATTTTGTAATTTTCACATTTATGATATTTAACTCTATTATATCATCTTCAAATGCAAGAAGAACATCATCATACAAGGACGATCTCTATTCTACTTCTACCAAGAACCTGGAAAAGTGTCAAAAACATTCCACTTCCCTTTCCTTTTTAATTTTAATTGGGATTCTAATAGACAATGTAATATCATAAAATCATTTTGGGGTGACATAGATTCCATTTTAACCAATAAATCCTTTGAAAAATTTAGTTGGTTTTGTTACCAACATTAAATGGGTTTAATTTTTTAATCCCATTATTTATGTCATATATACAAGGTTTGAGCACAATGGAACTGAATCCCCAACATCGTACTTTCATTTCATCCATGGGAAAGATAGTATATATGTATCCCCATCCTCATGTGACACATTTCTAGGAGGAAAATCCCATAGTGAAGAAATTTGATCATTTAATTACTTTATTATCAATGTTTTAGAGCCTTCAGTGAGAAATAATTATGTATTGATTGAGTAGTAGCCTATTTTGGGCCACTCCAAGACAATATCATGGACATATTTAATGTGCGCAATTTTCCCTTTCATTTGAATGGATGAATCAGTCACCCAATTGAAGCATGAAAAAGAGTGATTTACAATGGTTCTCTGGATACCAGGAGTACCATGTTGCACCTAGGTCTGATGATCCAACCCTAAACCATTCTCTGGTTTCAATTTTTCATTATGATTATAACTCCTTGTAATTGATAGATCTGATAAAGAATATGTATTTCTAACTGTAATCACCGCCACATTTTCTATAGATCCATGACTCCCTCCTCCCGCATACCCCAAAACCACTACCAGACAAAGAACATTTACCACCTAGAGATTCATAGATTCATCAGCTCGTAACTTCAATGAAAACTACTCAAGTTCTATTGTATCATAACTAGGCCATATAGACTCTATTTGTGAGATCCACATATCATGGACCATCCAATTCATTGGAATGAGTCTGCCACACCAGCCAAAGTGTTTGATGAGTGCATCACTTCCCTAGCTCCTTTCGCCGACTACACCACCATAATGTTACAAAAAAATTGAGGAACCATCATGGGGAAGAGGACCCCCAGTTCTCCTCAACTACATGGGGAGATACCACTAGTACCTGCATCATTACCACCATTTCACCATGATAATTTTTAATATGTATACAAATCATATTATGGAAGGACCACAAAACACCCCAAGATGGGAGTGGTGAATCAGGGTGTCAACATTTTCTTTGAAACTGATGGATCTTGATCCAACGTTGATAGGATCATGTCAGTCCTATCGAAAGAGTAAGTGATTAATATGAACAATCACTTATAAAAAATGACAGAGTAACTTAACATGGTACACTACTAAGGGGTACACAGATGTAGTATTTGTAGATACTCTGTCAGTTATAAACAATGACCACTAATAATCATAAGTTGTGGATTTAAGAGATTATAAAAATCACTATGTTTCAGGTGCACTACATTTACATGGTTTTAGGTAAAACACATTTCTTCCCTTGAATCACTTCTGCTGACTCCCCCTTTACCATTGCATTGGAATAATCACTACTTAGTTTATTGCCTTGAAGGATGCTTCAACAGAGTAGTATTAAATCATTCATCCTCTAATATAAATGGATTATCATTTAAAGTCTTATTTTCATAAACACATGAAATATAATTTTCCACACACTGAATTAATTAATTTTTGAAAGGATTTTGTAAAATTTTTCTTGATTACTTGGGTGTTCCACGTAGCACATTACCACCTCAGCGTACTGATTAGCGGGTATAGTTCTCAGATCCCCAACTCTACATAACACTACTATTTCTGTGTACCACCCAACACCTTTGAAAACTACCCTTCCCTATGTACTGACTTAATGGATGTACAACTCAGATTATCCACGTACCTACATGCTTCATGTACTTCCATGCTTCATCATGTACTATGAATGATTCCCTTTCAAATTGAACTCTATTCGGTGGATAGTTTTCATTACATGAATGGTACTCCTCATGTTCTGTATTCTCCTCCATGAACCACTTCAGATATCACCGAATTTGTTCCTGAAATTTAAATCTTCAATCCAACAACTAAAAATGATCATTAATCACCCTTAATTTGGCACATAACTCCGCAAATTTAGCATATCATATTTACCTCAATATTAAATATGGGAAAATCTTCACTATATATTGTACTTCATCTGCGTAATTTTAGCCACCACCATGTAAATATCTTGTTTCATGAACCACCTAAATTCTTCTAACCATTAGTATTCCACATACCACATCCTTCTACCATGAACCATCACTACAAACCATTTTTGGTTCTGCGGATAGCTATATGTACCATTCCCACTACTAGGTATGCGACTATGAGGCATTCTTGGAATATGGTACATGTTACCTATTATGAGTTATTTGGTTCCCTTATTTTCCCAATTTTCATTATTCTTTTGCATTCCATTCAATGTTATGTGAAAAACCATCAAGTCCTAACATCAAATTCCAGATTTTGAGGCCCAAAAATTTGGCAAAAATTAGGATAATCTTCCACCTTCAATACAGCTTACAGCTTGAACTGTATGATCCATTTCAGTGCAATATCCATAATAATCCATTAGAGGATTGACAACAATGGAAAACAATACTCAATTTATAGTAAACAACAACCTTGTTTCCAAAAATGATGAGATTTCGTCATCCGAAATATTCTAATCTTTCCATAAATAACATTAAATTTTATAAATAAATAATAAAATCATATAATCTTTTGAAATATAATTCAAACGTAATTCAGAAAATAAATTCCCATAGTAGCCAAATATTTTTATTCTACCATAATTATCTATTTTACAAAAATAGTAATCATCATAAAAAATTACATTAGTCACTTATCCACCAAATCACTTTTCAATACCATTATTATCTATAGGACAACACATATATTACAAAAATGGAATTAACCATTTCTCATAACTAACATGAATTACCTAATCATCAGTGATCACCATAACTCTTGAGTTTATCAATACATTTCAACTTATATCAAAAAAATATAAAATAATTTTTCATAATGTATCTTTTTCTCCAAAATAGAAGTAAAATAGTAGCGTAAATTATTCCATAATAATATTTGAAGACTTCATAAATCTTTCATCAAGTTCTCCCATAACATGATAAATTATATAGGGTATCCCTACCATTAAAAATATAACCAACACTAGAATTATCAACCTGAGACAGTTTAGTTTTATCCATTGCTATTATGGGTTGTTATAGGTTACCATAGGTTCTATCCACTCATTATTTGTAATTTTTAATAAATATATTTTTAATTAACTAATGAATTATCTCCCAAGAGTTTCAAACTACGTGTGATATAATTCCACTTTATGTTATACCTAGTGGTGATTGAGTTAATACTAAACCAGCCCTTTCAGTGTTATTACCCAAAGGTTTATTTATGCCCAAGCCTACATCCATATATTTTTATAAAAATTAGGATTTTATTGGAAGGAATCCACGTGATATATTTCCTACTTAAACATTATGACGTAATTTTATAATTAGAATTATCTCACATGGTTTTCAACTAATATTTCAAATACTAATATCAATTGTTGTCTAAATCCTTAATATAATAGCAACTATATGGGCTCGCACATTAAAAAACACGTAATTAACTTTTTTATGAAATGGATTGAATATAATTATATTCTTATGAACATTTAGGTTTATATTTTTATAGAATTAGGAAATCCATTAAATTTTTTAAGGAATGTTGAAAAAATGTGTCAAATATTTCCAAAAAATAGGATTCAAAACATTATATACCTAATTCATTTATGACACCCCTAAATCGATCAAGGATAATTTACATTGTTTAAAAATAATAATCATAATAGTTCTAACTCATTTATAGGAACAATTAATGTAATATAAAATCATGGTGTGAGAAAAATATCTCTTAGTAAGGCATATAAAAATAAAATTAATCATGTTAGTCTATTGAAAAATATTATGTACTATAAAATTCATACCATTCTTCACGTTATTTTTTGAGAATAAAAAATAAATCATATCCAAATGGGGAATATTCATTTTCTAAAAGAATACCATTAATAAACATTACCTTGAGATATAACCCCCTATATTAATCATAGAGAATTATATTTGTAACCCATGTTCAAAAGTTATATAACTAATTAGATCCTTGTTAAATAAAATAAGGAAACATCAATATTTAACTACCTCCTTCTACAAATTATAGATAAAGAAAATTAACCAATAAAATATAGAGTTACATGAGGCTCACCGTTGATAAATATTATATTGAGCTCACCTATTAAATAAGATATATCCGGATCATTAATTTTATATGTTGTATTATGAATACCCATCCCTATATATAATTCTCAATTACTATATCATGATTTTATTTAATATCTCCCATTTTAATTACAAATCCCTAAAAAATATAACTCATAATTAAATAATTTTCAATTATCACATAAAAGTTTTTAAAAATATCCAATAATGTTAAATAAATTCAGTGATGATATTCCCAAAATATTATTGAAATTATATACTTTTAGAATAACCATATAATTTTATAAAAGAAAATTTAAATCCAATATAATTAATGTTGATGGGAAATTTTATTATGGGCATACATGAAAAAAGGATTCCTTTTACACCTTCGGTAAAAGTTCATTATTTAGAAAATGATGAGAAGATTCATTTCTAAACCGTATAAAGAAATTAAAATGGGTAATAATAATTAAATATAACACCATTTAATGTTTAAATAATAACATTTATGAAATATTTTAAATAAAACCGACATGGTTGAAAACTATTATAAATTAATACATTAAAAATTGGTTTTAATAAAAAAATATATAATGGCATGACAACTATTGAATCAATATAAATTTAATGAGATATTAAATAATGTATTTTTGAACACATTAATTTCCTAACATAATGATAAAATACATCCATATGGTTTTTTATACTACCTAATCATGATATTTATGATAACAATATATTTTGTTTAAATGAAATCGAGTAGAAACTATAATCCCCTTTTCCAGAGTTCAACTCCTCATTTACAATATTTAGTACTATAAATAATAAAATTATATTAAGTAAAGAATTGATTAAAATAAATTTTAAATTTAATTCCAATATCATTGTCATGTATATATCTATTATAACCATTTTTTATTTAGTATCTTAGTTAAATATTTTTATGGAATACATTTTTATTGAACTAATTTTATAATCGCAAAACAGCTTTAGTAGGTAGAACATGGTCAAATGGTTTATTATTCCATAGTCTAAATTTTTTAATAATTACATTATTTTCATTTTAATAAATTAAATATATTTTTATTAACAATTTTGTATATTTTAATAGAAAAATGAATCACATGGCATTTGGAGGTGGTAGTACACACATACAAGAGAATTATGATATCTTTTTTCAATGGATTGGTATTTAAGAAAATTGATGAAATATTATTTTAAAATAATGATAATTATATCATTAAGATCATATATAAATTTTAAATACATTATAATAACAATATTTATGAGGTTGTGAGATAAACTAAAAGACACTGATTCTTGGAGATGGTAATCCCCACGTTAGTGTGAGCGATGTATTCAATTCCCATAGGATGGAAAAAGAGATGAAAATTGGTTGTAAATAGTCATAAAAAATTTTAATAGATGGATTATTTTATTATATTATTATAGCTTAATTAAATATAATTTTAAGGACATATAAGAAGAAATAAAAATAAAATAAGTATGTTATTTTTTATAACTTTTTTGTAGAAATATATTTGGATGAAACATGAATCCTTCAAGGATGGGTATTTTTGTGATATAAATACATATCTAATATAGGGATGGATATTGGGGAGATAGTTTGGTAGGTACTGGATGAACTATATTTATGAAAAGGTGTGATTGCGAAAATATCAGTGGTGACATTTTCAAAATTATAGGAGGGGCACCCTTTGAATTACTTTAATTATAAAATTAATATAATTTAATATTCTTGATAAAGTAAAAGGAATTACATATATAAAATATAAGAATATTATGAGTACAAAAAAATCATTAAATAAAATTTTATCATTGGTAAATTATATTTAAACCCTTATCTCATAATTTTTACCACCTATAACTCTTTTTATGAAAACATTGATATCAATGATTTTTAATCTCTTATTGTAAAGAAATTTACTATAAAAGTTAATGTGGACCATAATTAGAAAATGAATGATATTAATGGCCATATAAAATTAGGTTTTCCAAAACAATAGTTTTTATTAATTTTAAATCCTTAAAAAAATTATTTAACATATAATACTATTAAAGTCATTTGTTGGTCTATTCACATAGATTTACATTAATGTCATGATGATTGTAATTGAATTAGAAAATAGGATTTTAAATAATTATTAATATGTTTAATTAATATAAAAAATATAATAACCCAATAATTAATCAATTTTTTACTTTTTATTGTTATAAAATTATTTACATTAATTTTCCATTGTTTTAGCACACATTGTGTTATGGTTACCTATGAATTCATTTTAATTATTCCACCACTAAAAATTTAAAAACAATAATAATAAAATAAAATAATATTTTAAATAAACATTAACAAACAAATGTAACATCATATTCCAATTGATAAAATATTATTTATATTAAAAAAATATTGAGACATAATGGTTTATTCTTTAAATAAATTCATATTAATGGCATTATCATTGAATTATGGTAACACATGTATCCAAATTTTCAAAACATTGATGTTTATAGAATAAAGAATGTTATAAATTCAAACAAATTAATGTTTGAGGGGGGGGGTTAGGAGTTATCTAATAATCGTAGCCATCATTTACTTGTTTTACCCTTACCAAGGCAAATAATATTTATTACGGTTAATATTCATTTTAAAAAAATTGACCCTCTATAAAAAATTATAACCGCCAAATATAAAATATAGAATCCATTTCAAAATTTTAAATTTCTATTTTTTGAATAAATGAATTCTAATATAATGGTATAAAATGAAATTAATTTGTTTTAAAAAAGATGATTTTCTAATCCTAAAATTGAAAAAATACAAAAAATATAGTGTAATGTTGATTAATATGTAATTAATTGGTTTATATAAAATAAAATATTTATATCTATTCTTTGAAATAAAATTTAAATATAGTGTGACTTTTAAATTATTTTATGTAATTATATGAAAATAATGTTTTTACCTTAATATGTATTTTCCATTATTCAATTAAAAATAAACTTATTCATAATAATGGAAACTAATAACTATAATATATTAATAATAAGGTTATTTAAATATTTATATTCATCACAATAAATAAAATTTTAAATAAAATAAAAAATTAATTATAATTTCTACACAAATAATGCACTAAAAATCATTTTTTAAGAAAATATAATTTGATGTAAAATATGGATTTACTGAAAATTGAGTTATAATTTATTATTAATTAATAAATACCAATGAATTATATAAAAACATTATAAAAATTTCTAATAAAAATGTTATTCTAATTCATTCAACTATTTAAATGATTGAGTTATAATGATCACCATTATATAATTATATTTTTATTTTATATTACTATTTCATTTAAGATTATTATTACATGATAAGTAAGATATCGACTATAGTAACATTGTAATGTAAATTATAATGTTTTTATATTCATAGAATTAATTTTTTATCACTATTCAAGTTGGTGATTATACAGACCAAAACATGAACATAACATAGTTAGTGGATGAGTGTGTTGATGAATGTAGTTACATTGGAATAATATCATTATTTTTAAATAATAATTATATTATTTTGATATTTTAATTAATTTGAATAATATTTTATGTGAGTTTTATTTATACTAATGAAATAGGATGAAAAATAAGATATCTGAATTATTACAAGTGTCAGTCTACACATACATTATTGACATTAACATTTTTCATAATGGAATAATAGAAGGTGGTCAACAATTATTCCTTTCCACAAAAAAATTTATAATTTCATAAATAATGACTTAATTAATTTTTCATTTGATAATTATATTTCATAATGAATGATAGAAAAAAAAATATGTTAGGGGTAATTATTACTCATCATCTATACTTGACCATTTCTTTTAGGACTACATGGAAATGGATGACTTATGCAAACTTATTATGACCATTAGTTAAAGGAAGTGAAATAAGATTATAAGAGAAGTGAAAATGGTATTAATTTCATTATTTAACAACATTTCATTGTCATATTGATGAGTTAATGAGATACCCCTTTTATAGGTGCGGAGAATGTAATTTTTATAAATGATTCATCTTAATATACAATGATCACAGGTTTCGCGTGTCAAAAAGAATCTAAAATATAAAATAATTTAGTGGAGATAATTTTTGACCTAATTTACCCCTAAAAAATCAATTATTATTATTTTGTTATCATTTTAGTTCATTTACCCGTTTCATTAACCCTTTTAAATATATTTTCATTTAACAAGATGAGCAGTTTTTACATATGTAAATAATTTTTATGATATAAAAATATAATTTTCTATATTAAATTTACCTTACTATGAAAAATGGAAAATAAATTTTATGAGGCAATTCTTTCATTTGTAGGAATATTGTATTTTAATATTTAATCATTTATACATAATAACTCAATTAAAACAAACTATAATTTCAAGCATTAAATTTTTGAATTATATAATATAATGAAATTATTCAATTTCAATCCCATTGATTGAATTTTATTTTGAAAAAAAAATTATTATAATTTAAAATAAAACCAAAAATAAAATTTTAAATGAAATAAATTTTATCTAAAAAATTTCATAAATAGTCTCTTTTATAGTGAAATAATACTTTAGTTCAAAAAATGTTAAACATATGATTCCTAAATTTATATTGAAATATAAGTTAATATATTTTTACTCATTATATATATATATATATTAATATGAAAAATACTTATTAATTTATTAAGTTATATCTACTTTTCGGTAGAGTCATAATCTTTACGGTTTTTGTAAAATTAGTATTATTTCAATATTGATTAAAAATCAATTAATTTTTATAAAATTAATAAAATATATATAGGTATTTTTTAAAATATATATTCAAAATAAATATTTACTTATATTATTAAAATTAATCAATTTAAAATTTTTATATTAAAATGATAATAAAAAATATAAATAATGTTGCCTTTATTGAAAAATATCATTTTTAAACATTATGTTTTCTTGATATTATTGCATACCTATTTTTAATATAATTTAGTTTTATAGATTATCTTATATATTTTAAGTTCATATATTATCATAACACTCATTTACATGGGTTTTATTTAAATTTATAACACATTAAATAATTATTTGAATAATTTTTGTTTATTTAATATTAAATCATGTTAATTATTTATCTAATATTGTAGTAAATTTTAATTGAAAACACGATTTTCTTTCTCTAGTGGAAATATTCATGTCATGATTTCTTAGTATTTTTCTACGAATATGTCATAACTCGTTTAAGTTTCAATTTACATCAAGATTAAACTATTAACATTATATTTTTTTAAGAAAAATATATAGTGAATTTTTATGTCGTTACATCAAATATTCAATAGTCATATATGATATGATGGATCTTTTATTATACCATATATATTTATGTATTATCTATGTAATTGAATTTTTGTAATTTAGGATAAAATACAGATCATTCATAGACAACATATATAATTTAATGAAAGGGGTTAATGATTTTTTCATTTCCCTTTTAATAAAGGCCCTTATTAATTTGTTAATAAAACATGATACTATTCCGCTAAATTATTATATTATAGATTGTTGCATCAATTTTTTTAAAAAATAATTTGATATTAAACTTATTAAATATTATTATTTGTTTATTAAATACATAGATGTGTAACGTAATAAAATTTCATAATCATAGGGGATGTTCTTTTTGTTAAAGAAACACATTGACGAGTAACCATATGTTGGAATTTTTTTTTGAATGAATATAGATTCTTGTGAAGAATAAAATGTTTCACCTAATGTTATAAATAAATTAAATAAAATTAAAACTAATGAATCTTGTTATCTTCTATTATGCTCAAAATTACTGATTATTCTAATGATCTGATGATATTAATTTTTTCTATTATGGAATTTTCATTTTAATAAATTAATTTCAGTGCCATAAATGGAAACTTTCTAAAAATATAATGGACCATGAGAAATTTTAATTTGATATTATCAATGTATTGATAATTGATTTCTGAGTTATATGATTTCAAGATTCTAGTGTAGAAATGATAGAACAAGTGATTAAATGTTTACAATATGATGTAAATTACATAATTAAAGAGTCCAATAATGTGTCATGAAGTGACAAGATAAGGTCATTTAAACTTATAGATAAATCTAGTAAGGTGGAGTAGTTATTATATAATTTGAAATTTTTTTGGTACATTATGGTGTTTTTAAAACTCCATGTAACATACAAGTCATCTATAAGTGTAGTAAAATTGAATATATAGTGTTGAAGGGTATGTGGTACCTAATGTGTTTATTAAATGTCTTATAATTATATAGAAGTTCAAAATCAATGGAATGATTGATTAATTATTTTGTTTTTCTTCAAGTGATGAAGCAAGAGCTAATACATAATAAAATTTAATATAATGTAATACATCAAGAAAATATCTATCATAACATTATGTGCATATTCATCTCAATTCTCTTCTGATATAATAGAATTTGTTTTTTCATAATGTGTTTTAAGAGAAAAAATGTGATGAATAATTGTAGACACATGGTTTATGATTAATCGTAATCTATAACATTTTTATAAAGATGATAAGTATAAAATTTTTTTATCTGTCTTAATTAGATTATATATAAGATAGCTCGGGTCCTATAAACTATGATTTGTTGCAAAAAAATAAACACATCATACATTATAATTTTATACAAACAAATGATACAATTTTTTCATCAATCATTCCAATATTGATAACCAACATTAATACGATTATATAATAAATAATTTCTAGTTTTAGAGTTTTATATTATTATGAAAACCCAATTATGAACCAAACCCATATAAGTCTATACAGATGGTAATTTTTCCAATTATAAATGTACTTTTGTCTTCCATGATAAGTATTAAACATGTCCCAAAGAATATTATATAGATGATACTGTTCTGTAAATATCTTATATTATAATACTCATCAATACCTAGTTAAATGGGATCAAGAAAAAGGGTGACATCAGATGTTTAGTAAGGGAAACCATAAGAGATATCAATTTATGATCATATGTAAACATAAGATATGGATAAGAGTATGAGTGTATAATAAAATTACAAGATCAAAATATAAGTAAATCCATACTCATTTTTACCATGATGATAAAACAGGACAGATTGAATAACTCTTTACCATAAGAGATGAGTTAAATGATTCAATAATCAAAAACCATATGAAAACAATATTATTTAATGGATCCATAATAACATATATAAATCATATGGAACCCATTTTGGTATCTTGGGAAATGTAACATTCATCATAGAAATATTAAAATATAAAAATTCCAACATTATCTTTATAGTATTTTCTATCAAATTTACAATACAATAATTGATTAGATATTTATTTTGAATAAAAATCAACATATCAAAAAATTATATTTGATCTAGTTTACACTACCATATTAACTAATTCATTAGAGAGTCGTATTGGTAATAAACATTATCATGAGCTATATCAGGATCTCCCATCATTATTAATAATATCCATGAATTTTAACATGGATAATATACATAAATCTTTCATTTTATGATCATACTCCTTGAAAATAAAATCAATACCTTAAAAATGGATTAATCCATGAACATATTGTTTTTTTCAAAATGATATCTTCAATACATAATTATCACATGTTGATGTAATGAGTTTCATTGAATTTTCCTTAAAAATCAGCATCATAAGACATCTAAATAAAGAACACAAATGGTAACATAAAATAATATTCCTAGTAAATAATTGAAATCCTCAATGGATGTTCACATTGAGAAAAAATACAATTAAATGTGAATTTAAAATCTTTTTGAAAATAGGGAAAATTTATTTTTTTGGTTTATTTAAAAAATAATCATTCACAAAAACTCAAGAAATTTTTTTAGTTTAAAATTACCATGGTGAATAATAATGTATAATAAGATGAAAATTATGGTTAGGGTGGTGTAAAAACCCATTAAATTCATATAAATTTAATAAAAACATTTTTTTAATTAGTAGTAAAAAAATAAAAAGTGATTTTTATGTCAAAAACATTAAAATAGGCCATTTTATCATTTGTAGATAAATTCCATGATAGTAAAATCAAATGTTATAAAAAATTATTTTGTTGATAAAAACATCTCAAAAACATTTTTATTAACATCTACATGGATGAAATATTTCATTATCCACTGAGAAAATAATGTTGGCGTTCTTAATAACGTTTTCTCAAAAACGTTAACTACAAAAAAGAATAAAACTATACTAATAATAAAAAAATTTTGGAATAAAAAAATAAGAATAATATAAATATGTTTTAAATGGTAAATATCATGTAATTTCTGTCAATTAAAATTTAACATATAAAATCCTTAAATGAAATAGGAATGTTACATATAAAATTAGAAGATTGATAACTTTTAAATCACAATACCTTGAAAGAAAAAAATATAAAATAAAAATAAAATTCCATTAATATAAATATATTAAAGATGTTACATATAATTGGGAGAAAAATATACACCATATATACTTTAATAGGATAATAACATGATATATGTCTTAATGAAATAATTGTGTGATGAAGAACCTTTATATTTTTTGTTATATGAAGATCATAAAAAAACACATAATCTTTGATGGAATTATAAATCCACATGAATTATGTTATAAGTATTATAAAATTATATAATTTCTATTTTTATAGACCACATAATTAGAAGCAGGTGGTGGATATAGAGTATTTCTCATAAATATAAATGTAAGACTAGAAAACATTACCTCATATTCTGACATGATTTGTATGTGTTCCTAACATACTACATAAATAATCATATTTGCTATTCTGATATATTGTACCCATATTACTAATTAATATAACATATATGACTTTGTTAGAATATATCATCACATATTTTTTCAATAGTACTTCATTAAACACATTGTTTGGGGTATTAACTATTTAGTTTTTCATGAATGATATGGTATAGTTTATGTAATCCTTGAACATTGTTTGTTGTTCCACAATAACAATAATTATATTAATTACCCTATTTTTTAGATATTTACAGTTTTATAAACATTTTTTATATTTCAGTGAGGAGAAATGAAATACATAAATTCATGGAAACATTTTTCATTATGTATACCCTACAAATGTTCTATCTTTTTGATGCATGGAAACAAATAAATGAAAATATTATTTAATATTTATAGACTAATATTTATCGAATATATATGATATATTTTTTTTAAATATATACATGTTACATTAAATATAAGCATAAATTAATGATTAACAACATCACATTATAGGGGTGGTAGTCCTCACATTGTCATGAGTGTCCTTATTGCCCTACAATGGATGGGGGGTCCAAAAAATAGATAATATTTTATATCTAAATTATGATTATAGTTTTATAAAAATAAAATATAATAATTAAATATATCTATAAACCCAACCATTACATACAAAGAGGGGAGATAAAACGCCTCTGTCATTGGGATAGTATTTTGTATGTATGCATGATGACGTTTTCATTTTTTATTTGGGAGAATGATAAATAGATAATGATATCTCTATTCAACTAATAAAATTTTAGTTGGAAAATTTTATTAATTTCACATTGTTATTGTTGTTAAATAATATATGGCAGATGTATAAGAATAAATAACTTCAAAGGATTTGGTGAAGACAATTACCTCTTCTTTCAGAAACCTATTTTGGATCTCTTCTTAATGACACTAGGGTTGGAATTTTAAGAATAAAAAACTATTGAAATGTTATTAGGGTATCTATTAAAGAATTTGAGCTAGTATTGGCCATGATAACTATATGAAGAAGGTTTTTTTATTATATGAGAGTTGGTCCCCTTTTAATGGTAATTGGGTGGAAATATCCAAAAACATGAAAAACTAATATATAATATGTTTCTAACTAATTAAATATTTTATAATTGTTACATAGATTAAAAAATATATTATATAATAAGAAATTAAACCAGTATTATTTATATTTGTTTTAGTTGAATTTTGAAAATTATCATTTTGTTTAACTACTTGGATAATTTTTTATCCTTAATCATTGTGGGAAATTACAGAGTCATTAAGGGTAAATAATGACATTCTAAAAGGATAAGTGGATAGAAAGGGTAAACAGTAAAATATATTATTCAATTGAAAATTACATGATAAGTGGTAATATTTTTATATCTTTTTAAATAAATATTTTTATATTTATTTACACAAAATATCGACATATTCATTTTAAGGGATATTTGAATAATTTGAATTTTAAAAGATCAAGATTAAAATTGAGATTTAATTTGAATATATAAAACATTTAATTCCTTCCATTTTAATTATTATAAATAATTCAAGAATTATCATATCCAAAACACATCACATTTATTATATTTAAAATATTTACATTGTTATTTCATCCACTTGTACAATCTCTACATAAACAATGAGTATGTGTTTTATGTAATTATACAGTTACAAAAAATAAAAAAATTACATTAAAAAACTATTCATAATCAAAATATCTATATAGAACAATTCATAACATCATTTGTAATATTTACTAAATAATTCATTTATGATTGTAATACAAATACATATTTATGAATTCATTAATTCATTACATTATTACTTAGAAATTTATTTCACATATGACTTGATAAGATTAAATTCCTTTTTTTAGTAGATGTAATTATTTACCCATTAATATATAGAATGATATGGAATAAACTATCGTTATTTTTTCACAAAATATTATTATTTGGTTATATTTTATGTATTTTACAAACTCAACTACATGTTATATCATAAATAACCAAGATGAATTTCTCAAGGCTAATAAATTAAAATTATATTATAATGAAAAATATGATCCAAATAGGATGAAAAAATATTCCTCAAATGTTTACACATTATCCAAAACCAAAATTTTCATAATATTTTTTATTAATATATAACATGAATAATCCTTGATACATCAATCTCTAAATCCTCAAAAAATAAAAATCAACTTTAAATTTCATTAATTTTAAAAATAATTAACCTTAAAAATCATCCTAAAAATTGACTGAATGAATTTAAAAGTGATAATCAAATTTCTATTTGAAACATATACATTCATTATAAAAATATATTTTGTCATAAAATAGTATTATACACTCATAATGTCAAATACCACAAATGAATATATATTAATCATATATTCCTCCAAATATACTAATAAATACTAATAATTACATAAATCCTTACTAAAAAATAATAAAACATATATTATTCTACATTGTAACCAAATCATTATCCCTAAAATAATATCCCATCAAATAAATAGAATTATATTTACCCTAATCATATAATGTTCTCAATATAGTGAACTACATTAAAAATAAATTTTAACCATTGTTCACAAAATCAATATTCAATCCCTTGGTATTATATGTATATATTACCAATATATGATAACATATTTATTCCAATAAACCAAAATTAAGTTGTCATCAAATATCTTGTTAATCAAAGTGGTTATGTTGTTCATTAAACTTATGCCCACCAAAAAAAATCACTAATAACATCACATTAAATCACATGTTATATTGAAGGGTTACAAATATCAGAATTATTTATTAAAACCAAATAAATATTCCCCAAAATTTCAATATTTACACTTAAATACCATATCATAAAACCTCAAAAAATTATAAATATATTTAAAATTATGATAATCCCAAAACATATCAACCCACTAGGGTTTATCTCACTCTTAGATTATAATTACAAAAAACCATACAACCATTATATCCATATAAAAAATAATTTCATTTCAATAGAGATAGCTTGAGTCCTGTACACCGTGGTGTTGTACTGCAAACATATTATTTATAATTTTTTATTGAGTAACTACAAATTAGAATAAATATTATTCATAAATAATTTCAATATCAATATCCAATATTTATTCACCTATAAATTTAAATCATTTTAGGTTTAGAGTATTAGATAATTAATAAAAAATTCTCATATAAAAAACTTATATCATTGCATCCAAATGGGAATTTTTCCCATTATAGAAAATTTTTCATGTTCCATAATAATAATACAATATCATATAAAAAATAATCCACACATGATACCCATATTTAGTTATAATACCAAATATCATACTTTATATCATGGGAAAATAGAAATGTTATAAAGGGTGATATCAGTTTCTCAATAAGGGAATGCAAAGAAGATATTAATTAATTATAAGATGTAAGAATAAAAAACCAATATGGTTTTTAGATCATAATAAATGTTCGTGAGGTTATAATAATTGAATTCATTCCCAAAAAATGGATCATAATAAATGATTCATGGAATTAGTTTTTAATATAACATAATAGTCGTATGTGTCTACAATGATAAACCCTGTGAAATCAATCTTTTTCAAAGGAATGTTTAAATCTCATGAAACTTTCTTGTAAATTATGATTGTATCATTTGATATCATAATTTAATCATGTAATATCATAAAATGTATAATTAAAACATTATATTTGGGTGATATTCCATCGAGATAACGTTTTTCTTCTCATAGGGGATATTTATATATAGTAAACATCATCATCTCTTACGTCTATCTTCATCCCATTTAGTAATGTCAAATTACACGATATATCAGAGAGAAATATTTGGCTAACCCATCATCATCTATAATTTCAGAGAAATATAATGTGGATAAATTACATAGATAATTCATTTCGTCATAAATCTCATTGAAAAAAATATTTGTCACTTCATAACATGATTAACTAATAGAAATATAATGTGTCTGATAATGATTTCAACATAACATATTTAAAACATGGGAATTTAATCGGTTTTATATATTAATCCTTATATAATAAAAATAATAATCCATCCAAATAATGAACATGGATTATGTCATTATATTACATCACTAGTGAAGTATAATTAACTGCTAATGATTCTATTATAGATGATAAATTATTTGAAAATTCCATTTGAACAATTCATTGAATAAATAAAATATGTTTTCAATATCATTAAAAATTATAATTTACATGAATACTGAGAAAATATTTTAATTTAAAATTAACAAAGGAACATGTTGTAGAATATACATATAATAGAATTTCTATGCATGTGATAAAATCTTATATATATATATATATATATTATAAGAGAATATTCATTTAAAAATTTTGTAAAAACTAAAATGTGATTCATATATGAAATTTTTTAAAATATTCAGTTGTTTTATTTGAAAATAATGACCAATATGTAAATAATAATATTTCTAAAACATTTATTTATATAAATAAACATTCATGAAACATTTTGATGAATATTGGCATTGAATAAAATGTTCATTGTCCAAAGACGAAATAATGTCATATTATCATAAGAAAATTTTATTGATAATTTAATGTTCCAAATTGTGTAAAATGGTACTAATACTATAAAATTACAAAAAACCAATGAGAGGAAAATATATTTTTTTAGGATAAACATCATAAAATATCAATCAATTGAAATTTAAAATAGACAGTCGCTAAAAGAAAGGAAATTTTACTATAAAATCCTACCCTTTTCGTAGCCTTGAATCAAAATACTGAGAAAGAAAATAATTTCAAATGAAACATAAAATACCATCAATACAATGTGATTCATGATATATCACAAAATGTGGTTGAATATAAACTATATAAAAAAAATTCTGAAACATAAGAAATATGCCAAAATGAAACAATATTGAGTTGAAGAATCGTAATGATTTTTATAATATATATATAAAAACCTCATAAAATAGAGAATAATAGAAGGATTATTATATCCAAATAATATTTATTACAAGAATTATATATACATTGATTGAATATAATATTTTTTTATGCTTCTTCTAGGGTGAACATTCTTGTGTTGGTCATGAATCCTCGTTACCTCAAATTTTAAATCTCCAATAGTGGGAAGCCTCAACCACTATGATTGATGATGCATACTCCATGATCATTATTGGATGAAGGGATTATAAATCTTCATTCAATTTAATCCTCCAGGTCTATTTTAATTAGTCCAAGATTCCCTCACATATCAAACACATTTTCCTAAATCCAATTACTAATTCTATCATCTAGTGGACAACAGTTAATTACAATGAATTAAGTCCGGATAGGTATGAAAGCTAAATTTTGATATGATTATTGAATTAGTTGTATTTAGTATCTATAATATTATTCCTCATTTTGGATTTGAGGTTATCTCATTCTTATGACAGAATTCACCACATGTGAAATACTTGAGGTATCACATGATTTCAACATAACAATTTACATTTAGTGTGTATGGAATTTGAGTCTCATCACCATCAACAATCATGTGGTTAGCACACATGGAGAAACATGAATATGATGTAATTAATTTTACATTAATCAATGCGGGAATGATATTGTCGCTATTTAACATCCGGATATTTTAAAATAACACATTTCCCGATTGCATATATGACAAGTAACATCGATCCACATTGATCCTTAAAATATTTTTATTTCAATATTTACCTTACAACCAAGCCATTAAATTGGGTAGTATGAATAGAATTAACCAAATTATAAAATATATATATAACCATCATAATAAATATATATTGACTAATTCTTTTGAGATAAATACTCAATTTTTAGAAATGTTATTCTATCCATCATAAATAAGTTTTCATTAAAATAGTTTTTTATTTATTTTCTGCAAAAAAATACTATAATTAATATCTGTAATATATAATTAATTTATTTTTAAAAAATAATATCATTTTTTAAAAAAAAATATCAAAATTGTTTTGAGTGTAAAGTTGACAGTCTTTTTTTATTAAATATAATATTTTCCACATATGGATAACCATTTCATATGTTTGGTAATAAAATTTATTTCAAAACCTATGTGATTTATAATCATCATGAAAATTTATTTTTACTTTTTGTGAACATATAATTACCTTTAATTATTAAAAAATATTGGTTTATTAATTATTTAATTATTGGAAAAATAAAATAAATTATGTTAAAATCTTTTAAAGTGGTTTAATTTGAACGATTAAATGAATATTTAAAAATTTGTGTCTCAATATGATCAATTATCTAGGTTTTTAATTCATTATAATCTTATTTCCATAACTCCACTTTAAATTTAAATTTAAATTAAAAAAAATTCATATTTTTCATTAATTATATTTTATAAAAATAATATTTAATTAAATAAATAAAATATAAAATAAAAATCTTATATTCAATCATTTGAAAAAAATATATTATTTGAAGATCATCAATCTTTTATTTCTGATTAATTGTCCCATTTATAGAAGAATTATAAACCCTTTTTGATTAAAATAGTGGATACCACGGTTAATATCAAAATTTATTAACCATTGGGTTAAAGAAAAAGATTATGAGTAATTGACATCAAAATATTCCAATATTTCCTTTGATGAGTCTTTTTAAATAAGAAAAAAAATTATATGTAATTATTTTTTTGAAAAAAAAAATTCTATAAAATTCTAATTATATTTTACTTTTTATCAAACTTCATTGGTTCCCATCACCTCAATTATTAAAAGACTCTCATTCCATCAATTATTTACACCATTGTGTTCTATATATGTTGAAATGTATATATAAATTCATATTTTTTAAATCATGATTATAATGACCAAGAAATTTCAAGGAAATTTTTTTCATAATTCTTTGGATTTTTACAAGTACGTTGTTTCTGACGACACCTGATTCTGAGGCGCATGGTATCTGTAATCAATTTATGAAGTTTTTTTCAGGTACGTTGAGTAAATGTATGTGAGGGTTTTTCTATCTTTTGAACCAGTGCTCGGAATCGAAAACTGAAGACACCGATAAACTCGTAGCATCGTCATTCGCTTATGGGGACCTTTACCACAGTTGCATTTTATGCGGGTTGAAATTTAATTTTAGTGGTTTAATTATCAAGTTAAATAAAATTTTATTAAACAATTCTATATATCTTGGGAAGTTAAATCCTACATGGAGAAGTTAATGGTGGGGCCTACGCCTACATAAATTCCCATGGGGGGGACATTTTTGAGGTGGGGCCCACACGAGCCTTAACTCTTCATCTTCCCATTACTCCACCCATAAACCCCTTGTTTAATTCTTGACAACTTCCCTCTTTAATTGCTAACCCCTCCACCTTCCACTTGGTCATTAACATGACAACACCATGAATTAATTACATTGGGAGGATTTGAATCATTTTGAAAGTGCATGGTAATGTTATAATATGGGAGAATAAATTAATAGCTTAGGATATTATTTTAGTTTGGCTTTAGTTGTGTTGGGAGAGTTTGGAGAAAGCTCTGGGGAAATAAGGAATAGCGTTATTCTCTCAATGAAAAACACTCCACGTCTTGAAGAACACGAAGACACCGGCGACGACACTTCTTCCTCGACTTCTTCCTCGGAACCCCCTTCCCACGAGGGACTTCTCCGACGACCCTTCTATATTCTTCTTTGTCGTCAACGGACCGACGCATGAGCTCGGAAGAGGAAGCATACCGTGAACGACGACAACCTCATCTTTCCCCGTGATGCCCGACCACCGCGACGTTCGTCTTCTGTGATTCGATGACGTGCGACGTCTTTTTGAGGTAGGGGAATTTTTGTATAATTTTCATTTATGTGATTCATACCGTCGAGCATTGGAGTTTATTTGTTGGGTTATTATTTGAACCACTAATGCGGTGGGTACGGACTAACAAACAAGTCCAGACCCATCGTTGTATAGTTCTTGATGCGTGGAATGTTTGGAGATGAAGAAACGTGATCGTAATGGTGATTTGGAACATTAAAAGTGGATTTCAGGTCTTGAGATGATCTAATGTGCAGACGGTGGGCAAAACGGATGACCAGAGCGCGTCCGGTTGTCCGTGGAATGCGGCGGCGGCACGCCGCGCCGCCGGAGCAGGCCACCGCGGTTGAGCCACAGTGGCGGGTGGTACCGATACAGCTCAGCCATTCTGGAATTAAAGAGGCACAACATAACACTATGCCAGCTGGCTGAGCCAGTGCCCCCCCCCCCTCCGGTTGGGCCAGGCTAGGCCATGCGGGCCGCGCCGCGCCGGCCGGGTCGGATCGGGCCCAACCCCCCCCCCCCCTTTCGGACCATTTCCTGTCATTCACCCATTACATGAACTACGGACCTCTGATCAATGCACCCTCAGTTGCGTTGGAATCCATGGATCGAGAAGGTCGTTTCGGTATATTACACTCAAAGTTTCTGCAAAGTTTGTTTACATCCGGGTTGGTATGAACCCGAAACCAATCAGGACCTCGCAGCAGAAACACTTATAAGTTAAGGATTGGACATCCGATTGACATGACATCAACAAAATTGGATTCATTTTGATAAGATGGTTCTTTTGGAATACTCAACAAGAGGTTTTTATGATGTTGGAGTATGGTCGGGATGCTTTTAGCTTAAAAACCAACCGGGCCCCTGGAACGGAAATGCCAATAACTCTCAGACTGGGTATCAGATTGACGCGTCGTCTCTTGCATTGACACCCCTATTATATGAATGTCCTTTGAGATACTTCCACCAGGGAAATCGTGGCACTTTATGTATCAACCAATAGCTCGTGGAGAGGATCCTCTCGAAGATGAGCATAATAAGTGAGAAGATCTATTTTCTTTAAACCTCACGACTGCTTGACCGATTTGAATCAGAGTGATTCAACTATCGTAGTGGACGGAGCACCCAGTTTGGTGGATGACCCATGGAAAACGGAGTGCCTGGTTTGATAGAAGACCCACGGTACTCGACCGGAAAAGTACCTCTAACGGCTATTAGGGGGAGCGCCCTGTTTGGCGACAGACCCACAGCCAAGGAGTTCCTGGTTTGGCAGCAGACCCGGTGTACTCGACAGGAGGAGTACCTCAGAAGTCTAAGGCTTGTGAGTATCATATTGGAGTCACAAAAGGGCCAATATACTCGACAGAGGAGGATTTCTCCAATAGTTGTGGTTTCTATAATGAAAATACTGGTTTGAGCTGAGTCAATGACCTTTGTGTTTTCATCAATATTGAGATGGTTTTCTTGATAACTTAGGTATATGTATACGAATATATCTATGTAAAGGTTATCTGTTGAGATATTTCTTTGTGGTTTATCCTTGATATATTTTGTTAGACCATGAGGGTCTCGGGGTCTCTACTGAGTGTCGTTATACTCACCTCTGCACGGGCTATGACGGTACCTCGTTGTGTTTGATGCAGACGACTAACAGCGCTGAATGAGGTATAGTGTACATGGACTGAACGGTACCTAGAGGAAGACACTTGGGGTGATGGAACATGGAGCGGACCAATATATGTGGATTTCTGAGGAGGAAATTTGTACCTACCCTACTGGTAGGAACCCAGAGGATGATCCAGGAGCTGCTTCCATATTTCACCTGTTTTCTTTTTCCGTTGTAGTTATAACTTTCTGTTGGGCTTGTATTTTCGGAACCATGAACTTTCAGCACATTTGTTTTACTTCTTTACTTAGTGTTTGCTTCCGCTTTTTCTCTTTTTGTGTGTGTTTTAGTTTTATAAAGGAAATTCCTTCCCAGTTTTTATGGAGTTACACCTTTGGTGGTAGTCGCCAGCCCCTGGCCAATGAAAGGTGGGCTTAGGGTAGTCACGATACAGGCCCCTGGGGACGGGTCATGAAAAATTGGTATATGAGGAGTTGGTTCTACTTCAGAACTCAGGACCCAGATCTTTCTTTCTATGATGAAATATTTTTAAGAGTACCGAGTGTGGTTTAATGTTCAGGTAAACCAGTGTTGGTGCGACGACCGACATATCCATACACCAGGACTCGGACTACTGATTTCCGACATGGTTCACAAAACACTTATTGCGTGTGTGTTTTTCAAAAGTTTCCTTTAAGTCAGCTCAATCTAGGTCAGCTCACCATGTATAGTCTTTTTCCCATGTCGCATCTTTTCTTTTTGGATGCCTCCCTGCGGACGACCAATTTGAGCCCAGAGAGTTGTACGTACTAACAGCCTGTCGAGCGATGAGGCCTCAGTACATGGACCTCTACTAGTTGAGGAAATTGTCGAGGCACCTGCGATACTACCACTCATTGGGCTAGGGATTCCACCAGCCCCAGCAGCAGAGAGTGCATGCTTCTTGAGCACACTGCATGAGTTCCCGCGCCAGAGGACACCCAGGATCAGGGGATAGATGGACCCACATGCGGCTTAGGATTGGATGGAGACTATGATGAGAGTCTTCAGGATAGTAGGGACGCTAGAAGACATTATGTTGATCCTTGCCGCCAGCCTCCTTCAAGAAGCAGCATGCAGATGGTGGCGCCTGATGCTCTAGATGCATGATGAGGCATCACTTGTATGGGTAGACTTAGTGAGCCGATTCTTGGGGGGTTTGTACCAGCCACCCTTTGAGCAGTGCATATCCAAGAGCTACTGCATTTTCAGTAGAGCCGCATGACAGTAGCACATTATTCAGCGAGGTTCATAGGCCTCTGGCACTACTCTACAGATATGGTACATGACCCATTCTTCAGGGCCCAGACCTTCGAGCAAGGGCTCAGGAGAGAGAGTAGAGATTCCTTTTTTTCTCACAGCATCACGGCGCAGGTAGGGGTGTTGGAGCAAGCCCTTCTATTGGAGAGTTTCCTTGCTGAGTAATCTCCACCAGTGGAACCCACCACTAGTCATCATACAGTGGATTCTTCTACTGCTGGCAGTAGACAGATGATTCATAGGTCCAAGAGGACCAGACCCATAGGCGGTCAACCACACAACTGAGGATCGGTTGTGCGGGGCACCCAGAGTGGAGACAGAGCCGGACTTATGAATAATGGACACTGTTTCTCCTATGGTGGGCTTGGTCACTTGAAACGTGACTATCCGACCCGCCATATAGTCGATCTGCATATAGATGAGGGACCTCCTAGGCAGAGGTAGAAGTTCAATCGAGGTGGACCGCAAGGAGAAGGATACCGAGGTAGAGCAGCTGGTCGTGCAGCTGGTAGTTAACAATGATTCGTGGTGTTTCCACCACCACAACTAGCAGGTCCACCCCAACCACAGGGAACAGGTTGACATGGGAGAGCACAGCTTCAGGCAGCTAAAGCATAGAACTATGCAGTTCCAGAAGCAGGTGGACAGGAGTAGGACATGTTAAGGCTGGAAGGCCTTTGTTCATGATGCTTCTAGCTTCGTTAATTTCATTGTTGTGGTTGCTTTGTGTTTTTGTAACTTGAGATGCAGTAATAAAACACATGTGTCCTTGTGAAGTTTTCTTCCCTTCCTTTTTTGTGGTTAATACTAAGAGGTTCTGGTTTAAATTGTTGACATTACACTCACTTTCGAGAATTATACTATAAGAGTCCTAATAACCACACACTAATGCCAACAGTGTGACTCAACCCATGGAGGCAATAGAAATGGTTGGATCTCATGGATGTAGTGTTGATTCCTTACGACATCATCCATGGCATGAATTAGTATCATTCATGTCAGGATTGACTGTATTAGGAAAAGGACTTGGTTCATCCATGGGATGAGACCAGATTTCCCTTTTCGTCAAATGAGAAATCGTAGTAGCTCTTATAGAATTTAAGAAAAGAATCATGATGTCGAGCTCTTACAATTGGATAGTTTCACCCATTGTTCGCTCATCGAATTGTTTATGGTTCAATCCAATCTCAATAGTCTCAGGTGTGTCTTCATTCAGAAGAATATGAACCTGAGACAGCGGTGGTGGCTTGAGTACCTCTGGGAATATGACTTTAAGATAGTCAATATTCTTGGGACGATGAATGTTGTTGCTGATGAACTCAGCCAGAGGTCTTGTATTTAGCTGCAAGGAGAGGCGACTGAGGATCTGGCTTCCTTACATAAATTCTTTGTGGATAGAGATGGTACAACCTATATATAGTCTCTTACAGTAACTCCTATTTTTTATTCAGTAGAGTAGGTGAGGTGGCATACCGTCTGGTCCTTCCACCTCATTTGCAACAGGTGGATGACATCTTCCACGTATCACAACTGAGGAGTTTTGTGCATGAACAGACCCACATCATCGACCATGGGGATATGGACATCGATGACGAGGTGACCTTCACCGAGGTCCCGATGGAGATTGAGGATTTACAGGAGCATGTCCTATGTGGATGGTCGATTTCTCTAGTATGCATTCGATAGCAGCAGGGGAACCTCCAGGAGAGCACATGGGAGTGGGAGGCTCAGATACATGCTCAGTACCCTATTTTGTTTCCCTAGTGTATGTTTTATCTTTATAGGGATGTAAAGCCCTGAGGTGGGAGTAATTTAAAGCCCCATAAATTTGAAGGAATTTTTTTCTTAATTCGTTTAAATTTTACGAGTCCAAATTTCTAACAGCACCCGATTCCGAGGCACGGTGTGCCCTGAATCAATTTCTGAAGTTTTTTTTGGGTATGTTCAGTAAAAATAAGTTCAAGGTTTTCTATCTTTCGAACCGGTTCTTGGAATTGAAAACCGATGATACTAATGAACTCGTAGCGCCGATATTCTCTTAAGGGACCTTTACCGTAGTTGCGTTTTATGCCGGTTGAATGTTATTTTTAGTGGTTTAATTAAAAAGCTAAATAAAATTATTTTGAACAATTTTATATATCATGGGAAGTGAAATCCTACATGGGGATGTTAATGGTGGGGCCCAAACCCACATAACTTCCCATGTGAGATCATTCGTGACGTGGGGAACACACGAGCCTTAACTCTTCAACTTCCAATAACTCCACTTAAACCCCATGTTTAATTTTTGAAAAATCATCTCATTGATTGCTAAACCCTCCACTTTCCACATGGTCATTAATATGACAACACCATGAATTAATTACATTGAGAGGATTTGAACCATTTTGAATGTGCATGGAAATGTTATATTATGGGTGAATAAAATAATAGCATACCCTATAATATTAGTTTGGCATTCGTTGTGTTGGGATAGTTTGGAGAATGATATGGAAAAATAGAAAATACTGTTCTTATCTCAACGAAGAACACTCCGCGTCTCGAAGAACATGAAGACACCGGCGATGACGCTTCTTCCACGACTTCTTTAGCAGAACCTCCTTCCGTCGCGGGGCTTCTCCGATGACCCTTCTATCTTCCTCTTCGCCGTCAATGGACCGATGAATGAGCTCAGGAGAGGAAGTGTATAGTGAATGATGGCAATGTCATCATCCCCCATGACTCCTGACCACTGTGACGGTCGTCTTTCACAATTCGACGATGTAGGACATCTTTTCAAGGTAGGGGGATTTTTGTATAACTTTCATTTATGCGATTCATATCCTCAAGAATGGGCGTTTATTTGTTGGGTGATTATTTGAACCACTAACATGGTGGGTAAGGATTGACTAATAAGTCTGAACCCATCATTGTATTGTTATTGATGCGCGGAATGTTTGGAAATGACGAAACGGGACCGCAACAGTGATTTGGAGCTTTGGCAGTGGAGTTCGGGTCCCGAGATGATCATAGGCGCAGATAGTGGGAGAAAGAGACCATCAGAGCGCGTTCGGGGGTCCACGGAAGGTTGCGGTGGTTGTCCATAACGGCACAGGGGCGCCGGTGTCCGGAGGTCGTGGTGCACCGCCGAAGCAGGCTGCCGCTGCTAAGATGTTGCAGCGGGTGGAATCGAAACGACTTAACCGTTCTGGAATTAAAGAGGTGCAACTTAACACCGTACCAGCTGGCTGAGCTAGCGCCCCCCCCCCCCCCACCAGCAGGGCTGTGGTTGGGGGGGCACACGGGCCGAGCCGCGCCCATCCGGGTAGGACCTGGGACGGGTCGACCCGGTTTCTGCCGACCCAGGGTGGGTTGGGCCGGGTCGGACCGGGCCCAGACCCCCCTTTCATACCGTTTCGGTCATTCACCAAAAACATGAGCTAAGGACCTTCGATCTATGCACTGTCAGATGAGTAGGAATACTTGGATCGAAACGGTCATTTTGGTATATTACACTCAAGGTTTCAACAATGTTTTTGTATGGCCAGGGTGGTTCGAACCCGAATCCAACCAGGCCCTCGGAGCGGAAACACTTATAACATAAGGAGCAAACATCCAATTGGCGTGTCGTCAACTGCATTGGAGTTATTTTGATTAGAGGATTATTTTTTCATACTCCACTTGTGTATTTGGATGTAGTTTGAGTATGGTCGAGTTGGTTTTAGCTTAAAAACCAACAGGGTCCCGAATACGAAAATGAAAATAACTCTCAGACCAAGCATCTGATTGATGCTCCGTATATTACATTGATACCCCTATGATATGGAGGTCCGTTGAGATATTTCGACTAGAGGATTAGTGGAAAATTGAATATCAACCAGTATCTTGTGGAGCAGATCCCCCAGGAGACTAGCATACGGAGTGCGGAGACCTAGTTGTCGTAGACCTAACGACTGCTTGACCGATTAGACTCGGAGTGATTCGACTACTACAGTGGACGGAGCACAGAGTTTTGTAGCAGACCCATGGTGGACGGAGCACCTGGTTTGGTATTAGACCTGTGGTACTCAACATGAGGAGTACCTCTGACGGCTATTATGGAGAGCGCCCGGTTTGGCTATAGACCCACAGTGGAGGAGCGCCAGGTTTGGCAACAGATCTGCGGTACTCGACAGAATGAGTACCTTAGCATTTTATGGTTACTGAGTAGTGCCTCGGAGTCGCAACAGGGCCAATGTACTCAACAATGGGGGAGTTATCCAGCAGTTGTTGTTTAGATAAAGAAAATCATAGTTTGATCTGAGTCAATGACCTTTATTTTTTCCTTATACTTGAGATGGATTACTTGATAACGTTTGTATATATATGGTCATATACCAATGTAAAGGTTATCTGTTGAAATATTTATTTGTGGTTTATCCTTGATAGATTTTTGGATTCGTTGAGGGTCTCAGGGTCCCTATTGAGTATCATTATACTGACCCCTGCACGGGCTATACCCGCACCTCATTGTATTGGTTGTAGACAACATACATCGCAGACCGATGCAGAGTGGATGAGGACTGGACGGTACCTGAAGGTGGACACTCGGCGTGATGGCACATAGAGCGGACCGATAGACATGGAGTGTTGAGGAGGAAATTTTTACCTACCCATCAGGTAGGAACCCAGAGGATGATCCAAGAGCTGATTCCATCTTCCAGTTGTTTGTCTTTTCAGTTGTACTTTGTTTCAGTTGAGAGGTACCTTTCTATTGGGCTTGTATTTCCAGCCCCCTATACTTTCAACACGTTTTTATACTACATTACATAGTGTTTTCCTCCTCTTGTTCTCTGGTTGTGTGTGTTTACATTTTATAAAGGAAATGCCTTCCCAGTTTTTAGGGAGTTAAGCCTTTGGTTCTAGTTGTCAACCCCTGGCTTATGAAAGGCGGGCGTGGGGTAGTAACGATACGGGCCCTGGGGGACGGGTCGTGACATTGATCCCTATTCACAAGTTAATCCCCTTCCAAAGTTGTTAATGAATTTCAAATTAAAAATATCTAAAGGGATTCCACCGAAAAAGAGGTAATCATTTAACAAATACTATCTACTTTATTTCTTATTATAATTCCTAATAAAGTGTTATAACCAAAATAAAATAATAACTACAGTATCATAAATATTGTAATATGTTGTTATTATTATGATAAAATCCTATTTTATCTATTTTCCATCCTACTAAATGTGAAAACATTTCTGGTGAATAGATAGTGCTTACTATCTCCATGAAGCAGTGTAACTTGTTTTTCATCACTAATTTATTTGGAATGTAATAAATATGGAAGTAATGATTTTAAATAATATTTATGAAATTATTATAGTTATATAACTATAATATCATATAAAACTTTTACCTTACAATCCCTTGCAAAATGATAATGTATCTCATGTGTAACTAGGACCTACCTTTTCTACAAAGAGATATGATCCCTTTTTAATTTAGTCTTCACCTGTATAGTAATAAGGATTGATTTAATTAATATATATGTATATATGACTTATGTGACATTATAATTATCTTTGGAATGAAAATTATTATATATCAATAATTATTTTTATCTTTAAAAAGGTGAAAAAAATATTCATGTGTACGTATGCCTTACCGTCCCTATGAACGATGTGATAATTTTTTATATCTATAACATTTATAAATGAACATGGAAATCTAAATAATTATTATAAATGATATTAATATCATATATAATTTTCTAAAGATGATGGAACAATGATATTAATAAAAGGACTAATAATACCAAACCAAAACATATATGAAAAACATAGAAGTTATTAACCAGAATATTGATATTAATAATGATTTATTAATAAATGGGTGATAAAATTACATATTTAAATAATACATGATATGATATATATGAATAATGTTCAATAATATATTTATAATAAATATATATTTATTATATATGAGTTTCAAACACTTAATAAAAAATCTGACTTGGGGTAATGGATTTTCTTCTCAATTTTACCTTTGAGGGACACATGAATTATACATAAAAAATTTCTTTTCTGTGGTGTATATATAAACCATGATTGTAATTATAACTATTTTTATGAGAATTATGTCATATTATTTTCAATATAATTTTATTTATTTAATGGTATTTTGATGGAAGTGTTATCAATGCGGTAAGTGTTTATTTCAAAATCTAATAATTATTCCGGATTATTTAATTTTATGTCAAAAATGTGGAATATTTAACATTAATTTTTGAAATATCACAAAGTGATTTTAATTTTTTTTATTCTTCAAAAATGATAGTTCAAATTTATAATTACACATTTTTTTGTCTTTTAAATAAATATACTACAAGGAATCTTCTTTTTATTTTCAAAATTGAGTACTTTACAAATTTTTTTACAATATTTTGAAAGGAATAATTTTTTAACTTATAAAAAATTAATAGAATTTCCTAAAATCATAAATAATATATGATTTGAAGCTTACATTTAAATTTTGAAGGGTTCTTTTAATTCTATATAAATGGTTATAAATGATGGGATAAATGCGACGAGTACATTACCCAACTCATATAGTCTGAATAAAGATGTATTTGGGACATAATATTTTTTCCCTCACAAATAAATATTATTTTTAATTTTTTAATAATATCCATTGAAAAAACATTTTATGAATATTCATGCAATACCATAGAATATTTTTATTATAGGTATTTTAAATTGATATATAATTTTCAATTAGAAATAAACTTTTTGATATTTATATTTTCACCCATCACAATAAGTTGTAAATATATTATCTTTTGAAACATTATAAAATTTATCTATAATAACACACAATAATAGATATAAAATAAAAATCACACATACCTAATAATTCATCCACAATAATCCTTAACCATTTTTTCTCATACCATGCACAACACCACCAACAGTCAGAGCTCCTACACTTTCCTCTATTTGCATACTTTTTATAGATCAGGGTTCACAACATCATGTTATGGACTCCTATTACGTTCTATTTCATTATTATTACAGTTTATTCATTCAATATTGTATGATTAAATTTTGGAAATCAATATATTAATATTTTTCAATGTTTTTTTATGTTTTATTCGGTATTATTGTTTAATGTAAATTTATTATTCACTATTTTGGTGTCTATTAGGTCCTTACATGTTTTTCAACTGATTTGAGGTATTTTACTCATTGTATAATATTTATATTTCACTGATTTTATGGGGTATTTGGTTATTTTATGTATATTATTTTATGTTCTTATTATAATAATTTTTATTATATAAATTATTTAGGAATATTTTATATTGATATAAATTATAAAAATCTATTTTATTGATCAATTATATTACATGATTATGGAGATATGATTTATGATAAATTATGATAATACTTTAATTGTGGAAGCAATGTGAAACCATGTTTGTTTTTTATAATATTATTGATCATAATTTTTAAAAATATTCAGGTAAATATTATTTTGTAAACATTTGGATACATATATATATATATATATATATATATATATTTTACTGTGATTATTCATATATAAACTCTTTTAAGAGAAAATGTAAAATTATATAAATATATATATATATATATCTCTCTGTGTGTGTGTGTGTGTGTGACTTTGTGAATATTTGTATGTATGTATATAAGTATTTTTGTGTGTCTGTCTGTATATATGTATATATGTGGGGTTTTTTTATTATATGTGTGTATATACAGATTTAATATTTATATTTGTTTAAATAAAATAATTATATACTTGATGGATTTACATTAATTGTAATACTATTATATATATATATATTACCTTGTGTATATACATATATAAAATTTTTAAAAGAATTTGTTTGTTTTTTAATATATATATTATTTAATATTAAAAAGAAGTATGTTTTTTAATATATATATTTTTATTTAAATATATGTTTTTTGTATATAATTATGTTACATGAAGATATAAATATATGAACATTTAAAATAATTGTAATGTTTTTGGTATATATATATATATGTATATGTATGTATATATGTATGTTTGTCGATTAACATGTGAATATAAATATATAAACATTTATAAAATGTATATTGTTATATATATATATATATATATTTGTTTATATATATTTAATAAGTATATTTTTTTAAAAAAAATTAAAAAAATTATGCCAATATATATGATTAAGAAAGTATGTAATGTATATATATATATATGTGTGTGTGTGTGTAATGTTTGAAATAAATAATAAATGATTATTTTATAAAAATTATGTGAAAAAATAAATTGATAGAAAAATATTAGACAAATCAGTATTTATAATATTCTTTTATAAAATAATTTTTAAAGAAAATTAATAACAATTAAAAATATGTGATATTTATAATAAACATAGCTGGCAATAATAAGTCAAAAATAGAAATTCATTGTAATGAAATATCAAAAATACTTTATATAAGAAAAAATTTAGAAACATAGTAATTATTAAAAATATGGTAATAATATAAATAATTAGTAAAAAATATTATTATTTTCATATATTTAATTATTATTTAATTATTGTTATTAACAATTCGTAAATAATAGAGTTAATTAAAAAATATTATTAATATTTTTTAAAAAATATAAGCAATAATAAAAACTATTAAAAATTAAAAAAAAATTATATAGATGTTGTATTAATTAAAAAATCATGGCTTATTAATTATTATAAATTTTTTCAAAAATATATATATTTATACATATATATATAAATATATAATATTAATAAAATTTTAAATAGGTTACATATTCATATGATGTTACAAAACCCATGATGCACAGAAATGTTATGTCATGGTGATGGTAAACCTCGCATCCTCGACCAAATAGTGCTCTCAGTTTTATTATATAATAAACTATTCTAAAGATAAATAAATTATTTGAATAGAGTTATAATAAAAATATATAATGATTTACCATCATATAATATTTTCTCAAACTCTTGATTTTTCTTGATGTCATATCATGTCTTGGGAAAACCACACATCCCAAACCTAATAGTCAGCTCCAATTTTTCAATTAATATACAATTAGTGATATTCATAAATGTTCTATAAAAAATCATAATACAAATATTAAAATAACTACCATAACAAGAAATATAAACTCACACCAAACACATAAAATTGTTATGTCACACATATGGTAATCCCTATATATTAAACGTAATTTTGTTCTTAGGATTAAAATATGAAACCCTTTTTAGAGGATATTCAATTATTTATGGAAAATAACATCCATGTGATATGATATAATTAATATTTTTAATATATTTATGCCAACCATCTACGGGCCCCAACATCCAGTGCTAACTATGTTCCTCACTGTGATTATATTCCATAGAATATAATAAGGTGCTAAAATATAAAACTATTTTTCAATTAATCACAATGAATAACTATTATTTTAATTTATATTGTGTTTTATATAACTATTGAATCTAGAAGAGGACACCTATTTCTATTACGAGATCTTGATTGGTTAAATATTTGAAGAACTCCCAATGGATCTACTATAAATATTTTTAACAAAATATTTATATCATATTAATTGTCTAATTATGAATTTCATTATGATGAAACAATTATATTTTCATGTAAGTGATGATATAATAGATGATTCGAATCATTTAATAATGGTGGACTTCATTTAATATGTTTTGTTTCTCAGAATGTTGATTTTTATGGTGCTGAAAAACTGAAAAAAAAATTCTATAGAAAATATAAATGTTAAAGGTCATGAGCCATAATTTTATAATTTATAAATTTATGTTGATGACTCATCTATTCAGGAAAAAATAACGAAGAATGATATTTCCAATCATGAATTAGAACCTTCTAAATATTATAATTCAATTTAATATGTTTAGGAGGCCTTATATTCAAGATTATTTTTGAGAAAATATAAAGATGTTTCCAAATTTATTACTATTATGTCATATGTTTTAATGTTGAATAGTTTTTATGATTATATTTTATCAATGGATAAAACATTATTTCCTAATATAAATAAATTACCTTAAAGTTTGTTTGAAAGTAAAAGGTTTGATGCTAATTTTTTTCTTTGTTATTACAACATTAACACATGTTAAATTGAATACATCTTATATTATTATAGTATTGAAACAATAGTTAAATTTCCAATAAGTGTCTAATCAAGGTATAAAGAGACACAATAATGAAATTATCGATTTCTAATGAACCAGTTGAGTTATTTTCCAATAACACCCCATTTAAAGTATTTATTTATGTCTTGCAACATAGCAGCTTTGATAAAATGGAATAATTAAAATATTCTGATCACTGAAATCATAAATCATCCATGTGATGGTGATTCATGGAAACATTTTGATTAGATGCCTACTATTTTTCATAACCATATAAAAATGGTTGGTTCTTTATAATTATGATTTTTGTCCAATTGGTTCTTATGGAAGTAAATATTCATGATGGTGTGTTTTAATTATTCCATACAACGTACCCCTTTGGATTTTGTTAAAGAAATCATATATATATTTCATGCTATTAATTTCATGACATCCAAATATGAATGTAGATGTTTATATGATTCTCTAATTTATGAGTTAATTTAATTATTGAACAATGAAGTGACCTCATTTGATATATTATCATATTATAATTTGACATTTATATATATATTAATGTGGATGATTTATATATTTATATCATCTGGTCTGATATCTATATTGAGTACATTTGGAATAATATTAGGTCGGAACCGCAGTAATGAAAAAAAAGAAACTATACTTGTAAATGGGAGAGAGATTTTTTTTATTATCCTCCTTGATTTATTCCAATGTATAAACCATTGTGAAATTATAGAAATAATTTTAAAAGTTATATAATTGAATGTGACGAACCCCCAGTAGTGATTTTAGGTATTCATGTTTTCTCTATGACTTATGAATTTCCTCATGTTACTTTTTCACCAACCATAAATGAAAAAAATTATTTTGGGATAGATAATAATTGGATAAAGCATACTATTTTTTGGGAATGTCCATGCTTGTCTGATTCTTTGGTTGACAACATGTTAGATAAAATTTATAATGAGAAGAATTTTTTTGGTATCATATTGTATGCCATGTTGGTAAAAACCTATAAGCCAACATATAATGTAATGGCATGGTTAGATCATTCTTAGATTTGATGACATCCTGAACATGAATTTTTAATGACAAAAGATCACATAGTGAAATGAACCGAAAAGTATATTACATAATTTCTTATAAATCCATTTATTATTATTTCAATTGATTAGAAATTTTAGGTTTCCAGATGGTTATTCTTCAAATATGTCTCATTTCATTAGAAATTTGAATATTATTATGTAAAAATTCTTAACTACCATTTCATAATGTAAATATTAGTCTATAGTTCCTATAGGGTTATTGAATCCATCAATCTGGGGCATGTTGATCAAAATATCTAATTTTATCTTATACTTTTTTGTGGGAAATTTAGATTATGATGCATTGAATATACAAAAAAACTCACTGTATTAATTTCATATTAATTTTAAAAAATATTTGAATAGTCCGCATTTGAATAAATGGATAATTTAATTCTATGGTTACCATATTAAGAAAAATATATAGGTTTAATACAATTTCTATGGATCTATCTATTTATGTGATGTATAATGAAATTAACAAATAAATTACATAACAATGAGTACATTGAAGGGTAAATTTTAGAAGCGAAGTTACATGGGTAAATTTAATATAGTTTCTCTTATTAATTTTTATAGGAATATCCATAAAAACATTACACCATGGGTTGCAGTGATGAAAATGTTGATGATGTCATAGACCATTAGTTTTTAGTTTTTTTATCTTCTTGAGCATGGTTTTATAGGTTATTATGAATGATGGATTTCAATTGAAGAACAAAATAGATCTCATACATATATTCAGTTGAATTTTGATGAAATGAAATTATTTTTGTAACATGTACTAATTATTATTATTATTTTATATTTTTATAATATATTTTTTTATTTGAATTATTTATTATTGTCTATATAATGACTATTTGAATAAGAAATTAATAATAATTGCATCTATTTCTAATAAAGAATAATATAAAAAAAATTAAATTTGTTTAAATGACTAGAAACATATGTTCTTTTTAATGGAATGTTAAATTACTTTTGTAATTATATATATTATTAATATATTTTGTTGATGATAGGAAATTAAACATGAATGTAAAATTGAGTGTCTATTATCATACATAAAAAACCTCCATCAAAATTTATAAAATATTATAATGGGTATGTGGTTAATGGATTTCAATTATATTCAGGAAAATATGGTGAATCAATAAAATGAATTAATGTGGGTGTTCATTTGATATTATATCATCATAAAGAATGTTTGGTTTACATTAATGAGATAATGGATGAAATAATTGAGTAATGTTATTTCAATCCAAATTATGTGATAATGATTAAATTCCATTTATCATATACAGATTGATGTTTTCAAGTTCATTAATGACATGGAGTTATTGAAATTAAATTGTTGTTTTTCTCCAATAAAATGAACCAATTTGTTTGGCTCATAAGGAACATCATGTTTATTATGAAAATTAATTTTTTTGTTTAGATATTTGAATTATATGTAGATTGTAATAAATATTAATAATCCTAAAAATCATTTTAATGAAATAAAACTTGTTAATATATAAGTTTAATATATTTAAATTTTAAAGAAACCCACAAATATATTTCATACCCATTGAAATATAATTGAATATGATGAAACCCCCAAGAGGAGGGATTATATTATTGACTATGTTGATGATGTAATAAGGGATGATTAAAAATAATGTCATATAGATACCGATTATGAATAAAATTAATATAAAGACATTGTCATCGATGAATATAATGAAGAAGGTGATGAATGATGACTTATAATCTGGTATTTATTTCTTTTTAAAATATACTTTTTTATTTTAAATTTATTTATTGGAAAAATATTTAGATAGATATAATCAATAATCTAATATGTTCCTTCACTAATACAAGTAATTAATATTTTATATATTTTATATATACACAAAAAATATTTAATGGTAAAAATATTATAATTTATATGATATTAATTAGGTTTTTATATTTGATATTGATATAAAAAAATATTTATGGGTCAGTTTATTATTTTTATATATTTAATAATATGTTATTATTATCTTCAGGTATTTATTCATTTTTTCATATTTGATATTTGTATTCAAATATCATATAGGTAAAATTATTTTTTGATGGAATTTATTTTTTTATATTTGATATTTGTAAAAAATACTTTTACATGTAAGATTCCTTGTTTTAGATGAAATAGATGACGTCGATATTCTATTTCGCTCTCTCACTGATGATTGAATTATTGTTATGGTTACTAATTCATCTTGTCTAGAATATTTAGCATATATTAGGAGGGAAATCAATATTGTACAATTGATGATTTTAGAACTTATTTTATTGAGATGACCATCTATTGATTTTGAGCCAGATTTGTAGAGGTGTGTTTAATATTTTATGATATTTATTTTATATGATATATTTTTATTGAGTTTTGTAATAATATTATGATTATTTTTCTTTATTTTAATTGTTTTCTCATATAGATATGTTAATTTAGTGAATGATTCAAATAAATTTTTTCTAAGCCATGTGTCTCAAGGGATCAGGTTCTCATTGAAATTCAACAGCATATTTTTGACCACTAGATTGTTTGTTATTAGATACTACATATATTTATAAATTTATATAATTATTTATATAGTTTTTTAAATTGTATTGAAGAATATATGGTCTCAAATTTTTGATTGATTTGGAGATCCTATATGAGATTCATGAGGGTGTTTTATACTTGTTGGAGTTCATCGGTTTATACCGAACATAAAAAAGTGTGTTATGGATAGAGTTTTTCTACTACTATCAAACATTAATGCATCTCAAATTTACTTGACTATAAATAATCATATATATAGGTTGTATTTTTTTCACGTTGGATAAGAGTTACTATTAGGAGGAGGCCATAATCTGGAAATTACATCTAGAGGTGGCAAGAGTTTACACATAGGGCCAAATGTCATAAATTTATCATACATCAATGACATATGGAAGGTAATTTTTTTACTATTATTTATATATTTATTATATAAAATTTTATATATATATATATAATATTACTACAGACCCCTCCATCATAGAGTTATAAGTTTATAAGAAGATATACACAGATCCATGTTGAAGAGAACTTGTAGGCGATCGACAATTCCTTCTTCTGTTTTGTAATCTTTTTTAAAAAAAAAACCTTATAATAATTTTATTATTATTTGAAATTCAACTTATATTTTAAGGAGACAAATGGGTCTATAGATTCTCATTGATGATTATTCATGTGGAGGGTGAAGCAGATGCCACTAGTGATTTTTGATTCAATGAGGGGGCATGGATACATGTGACTTTTCATGGTGTCAATAATATATTTGTAATCAGTATAGGTTTATGAATGATACCTATGAGTTATTGTGGTAATTATTTAATTTCATTGGTGAAGATGAAAATATCTTATTGATAGTAATCATCATCATCTACTACATAGTATTAAATGGTGTCATGAAATCATTAAGAGGGGATACAATATATGTAGAGAGGGGGGAGTGTGAGTAGAAATTTTAGAGAGATAAACATATGTTGGATTATATCTGACAACTTATGTATGGTGTTCGTATAAACATTACTCCCCCTAATCCATCTAGTAGTCCTCCCACGCCATAATATAGTTGATGATGTATTATTTTTTATAATAATTTGGAATTTTGGGGTGATAAATATATGATGTGTAATGTAATGTATTAATGTCATGTTTATTTGTAATTATTATAATATATATTTATTCATTTATAAATTTTTTATTTCAATTTTTTATTTATTTTGAATAAATATTAATTACAACGAATCAGTATATCTGTAACAATTGGATATTTGATATGGACCCAACATTTTTCTATATTAAAAAATTTCCCCAAATTATTTGTGAAGGATCTATAAAATGTTTTAAGTAAAAAGTATTTGTTATTCCATTTTATATGATGGATCATTAGGGATGTACATCTATCAAAAAAATTACTTTTTGTTATGCTAGTCCATCACAAATCCGATGTCTTCTAAATTAAAAAACATAGTAGTGTATTCAATAAATTTTTCCCCAATAATTATCTACTATTTTAGATCTAATATATTTCAAAGTGAAAAGCGTAATTTCCTCAACAAAATATGATTGTTATTTTAATATTTATACATCTATTTGAAAATCCTTAATTGAGTCATATTGTTTAATAATATTATTCTAAAATTATACTTTCATCCATATTTTATTGATTTTTTTATGTTCAATTTTACTGGGTATGTATTATTTCGACAACATTATCCATATTACTCTTAATTGTTTATTATTTGGGGAACATATTAACATTTAATTTGATATAATTTCTATTTGAATTTTTATGTTTAATATTTTCACCCCATTAATATTAATAATGGATTGGACATACTAAGTGATAAGTGGGGCCTCCTATAGACCCTTCACGAATTGTTAGGTATCATGAGACAAAATAACTTGTGTTTTGTCCAAGGGATTAACAATTTATATCGAAAAAATATAACAATTCAGGAATGGTATTTTCAGATGTATTGGATGAGGCATTAATGGTATGCTTCATATGTATGAAATTACGCATTACAACATTAGGAAATAAGTTATTAGTTTCTATTTAATTATTTTAATAGTTATGAAATACATGTATTAGTTAATAGATCTTTATATTATTTAAATGAATTTATTTCATTATAAATAATTCATTATATATTATTTATACATTTTTTATCATCCCTTATATACATACCCCAACTACGAATATGTGATCACCACTTTATTAAATTTTTTTGTACTAAGATGTGAATATATGTGTTCAAATTATTATGATGTGAAATACTAGAGGAAATAATGGAGTTCCCAATAAAATTAATATGTTTTGTTATGTTTTTGAAAATTATTTTATAATTCTTTTTTTTATCTACTTTACCATGACTACTAAACTATTTTGTCCATTAAGATGTTATTACTTGTGTCTAGTGCCCGTAAAATAATGAAACTACTAACTCTAGAATACTCGGGTCATGGTCATTAAACATGGTATTACGGAATGTTTAGTATAATCTCAGTAAACTATACATATTAAAACATATATTATGTTACACAACCCTATGTATGTGATAATATTACCAAATAAATTATCATCATTATTTTATGATTATTAAGACAAAAAAATCAATTTATGTCTCCTGTTTCACAAGTATGGGAATTTTAAATTATGATTTATAATGTTATGATATAATCAATTATTTGAAATTGTTTAGAAATAGATCCTAGTTGGAGGAAAGAAAACTTTATCCTTGAATATAATTCATGTAGTGATTGAACTCATATATATTATAATGAAGTCAGAGATGGATTTATAGCTGGAGAAGAATAGATTGAAACTATATTGGGGAAGCTGACTCAGGTTATGAAAAATAAAATTTCTCAGAATGATTTTCCTTAAACTTTATAGTGTATTGTAACAATTTTTTACCTCACTATGCATCTAAAATATCAATAATTAAATAAAAATATGAATCTATTTGTATATGAGAATTGGATATGTTCCGTAGAGTATATATTCTTCATCATGGGATGTAATGACATCGAGAAACATGTCAAATAATATTATCACATATTAGGGGATGGAGATCAATAGTGATCATTAATTAAATATTATTGGGATGTGGCTGAAATAGTGGCAATGAAATGGAATGATTTAATGTAAAATTTGAATGAAATTTTTTCCTTTACAAGTAAAGAAGAGATATAGGGATAAAAATTATTATTATATGAATAAAGAATATGGAAAATCTTTTTAGGTATAATTATATAATTACATGGTAATAAATGCACGCTATATAAAAAATTCATAAACCAAATAGTATGATTGTCTATATCATTGATGGGATAAATATATTCCCTCCATGGAAACTACTATCATAAACATTCTAATCATATGAGGATATAATACCATGAAATATCAAGAAAGATAATGAATTCTTTGTGTATTTTAGTCTCAAAGGAGATTAAGATAAGAAAAGGACAGTACTGAAATGAAGAGACAATGGTATTAGTGTAAATAAGGATATTCCCACATGTGATAACTATGAAATGAAAAACAGTAATACTTGCATAATGGGAGCTTTATTCAAGTATGGATAGAGATTACATCCAGAACATGTAATAAACTGTGAGAAATAATAATATAATTTTCATTGTTTCAACTATAGAAGGACATGGGGATCTATGGAAAAAAATTCCCTAAGATTCAATGGAATATACTTTAGATGAACCCTGATCATGGAAAATCATATGTTATTATTACTTTTGAAGGGTAATCATTAATGACAATTTTTATTGGAGTCATTATTTATATTATAGAATTATTTTGTCATGGATATTAGGGTTATGGAAATCATTAAATCTATATGGATTAAATTTTAGTGCCTTTTCATTATGGATTTCAAAGCATACATTGAATGGTACCAATAAACTACAAAATTGATCTAGTGGTAATGTGATATTTTTAAAGAATACATGAATATGGGAAATATGACCCATAATATATTTCAAATGATGTGTTCATTGTAATTTAATAATTAAATTTGATAGTATTTGAGACGTTGAAAATTTTTATTGATTTGATGAAAATGAAATCCAATATTGTCTTTACTGTATTTTTTTTGATAATCTCAAGTCTTATTTATGGAATAAAGATGGATTATATTATTTAAATCATTCAGTTTTTCATTAATTGTTTATGGTGATTCAAGAAATATTTATATGATCAATGAATTTAAATGTTACACTAAGATTCACTAAATATGGGAATAGTGAAAAGTTGATATTTAAAAATTGGTGTCCTTAATCCAAAATTTTGCGATTTATTAATTTTTTTTAGTCATATTTTAGACGAACCTTATGGATATCTACTAATGGAATGGATTGTGTTAAACATTAAATATTATATTTTTAGTTTAATATATGATTTTCTATATTGGATAAACTATTCTAACAAATTTGGTTTGGTAAAATCCTCAGTGGCTGGTGGAATGATTTTTAGATCTTATTATTTGTTAAAGGATATTTATGTATAAGAAAAAATCATCTAGAGTATCCATCTATTGGTTTAAGAGATAAAATGAAAATATATCAAAGAATAACCAAAGTTTCTGATTATAATTATGAAATGATAATAATAAAGTATGTTTATTTTCCCATGTGTTTAATCTAGATAGTAAAATAATACCTCAACTTTTAGAAACAGACCATTAAACTAAAAAATTTATCATTAACATTTCTTACTAATAAATAAATTAAATTTTAATCCATATAGGATTTATGGTTTTGGGATACATTAATTTCTCTTTACATTCTACTATATTATACATTATTAATCATTTAGTGCTAGTTTTGACATCAATATTAATATTTTATTTCCCCACTAATGTTTCCCTACTTGGAAACCTAGTTTTTTGTTGCCTCCTAATTCTATATTCCTTATTTTAATAGTACATTTAATTATCCCTTTTTATTATGTGGGTTATACGAATATTTATTTTCAAATATAAACCCATTAATTACCAAAAATATGTTTTAATTGTTAGTTAATAATTTATTTTGTAAGGATAATATAAAACCATGACATTTTAAATGAATTTTATTTTTTATTGTGTATAAAAAACTCATCATTTATACAAAAAAACCTTAAAATTTTATTATTTAAATATATATATTTTTTCATTTAAATATTAAATTGGTGGGTATGAAAATTATTAATCAAATTATGATATATATATATATATATATATGAATTTATATAAAAGGCCTACTCTATTAAGATCCCCTTTCTATAATGATATGGCAATGAGGGGAGAGAGATAGAGACTGACCATGTCCAACCTCATGTATTCCCTGAGTAAGTGACTAGAAACAAGTGTATAATAAACATGGATATGAGTGGAATTACCTTCAATGGGAAACATGTGGAAGAACGTGGGATTAAAGATAAACAACAAAAAAACAAATCAAATATATATATATGAATAAATGAATCCCAAAAGAAAAAATGAAATTTGAAACATTGTGAATATACCATAAATCAAAATACAAGTAGAAAAATAAGGACTATGATAGTGACCATGAAACCCATCAAATTCTTTCAAAACAATAATCTAGTAATTTATAACTGAATCAACATCCTGCTATAATTATCCTAAACATAGGTTATATATACATAGTGTGAGAATAAAATTATACTCAGTAGGATCCTCCCCAAATCCTCTCATTCAAAAGATAATGAAATAAAACTAAATCATAGTGAACAACTATGAAACCAACTCATCAACTGAACATATATTCTGATTCCATGCCTCACCATAGATAACTATCACAAATTTAAACAAAAATTATTTCATAAAAAAATAATTATAAAACATAAATGGTACCCCACTTTCACTTCCCTATGGTTTTTCTTCTCTTCCCTAATGTCAATTGACCTAATAATCTCTCCAAAATAGTGTTGTCCTAAAAAACTAGGAATGTTTCAACAACATGATCCATGTGTATCACATAATAACGTTGTAATAGAACACATCACCATATATAGAAACCATGTAGTCTTCAGGAGCCACCATATCCTCCCTGAAATGTTTCATACAACATGTATTATAACCCAATCATTACCATCCATACACCATGTATGTACCTCAATCACTCATAGTTGATACATGTCATACCTATAATAATCCCTGGGATACAATATTCAGTAATACATGTGTGTGATATTACCACAATCCATCTTAGAAAATTACAGACATATTTTTGTAAAATAACAATCGTTCATAATGGCACAAGTAACTACTAATAGAGGATATTGGTTATATAGGGGTAGTGATCCATACGTCCTACCACTCAGATGATTGGAAAAAACCCCCTCTAGAGTCCATTGGGAATTATTTTCTATAACTAAAATGCATGGGGATGAATATGAAATCACAAAAATATAAATTATATAATATATCTCACAACCACACTTTGGGAGTAACCCACTCTTAAAAACAACAATATCTAACATTACTCGAACTCTCAGTTTCATCTTCTAAGACCATATATCAAATACGAATGAATGATTTTTAAAATGATTTCTTAAATTAATTATTTTATCTTTATCATTATCCATTTTTTAATTATTTCATCTAAAATTAATTATCCTTTAACATCTGTCGACATTAGATCACAGTAATCATCTGAGTAAATTTCATTTCGTCTAGTCATAAAAAAACAGGGGACTAGTCTTTATAGGATTAATATGTAACAATACAAGAATTTACAAAATAGATTTATTATATAATGCATGGATCACTTATTATATACAAGAACCACTTTTTATAACCTTTCCATGTAAACACAAGTTAGTCACCTATGTGATATAAATTTCGAAAATATGACATACATAGTAGCAATCAGTAAGTTATTAGGAGTCTGATAAGAAAAACATAATTTCTAGTGAAAAGTATCCTACCCTTATAAATATTAACATAATATTAATAATAGTTTCATATCCTAATGAATGGTGACCTTAACTATGATAGAATTTATATAATATTCAAGTGGAATAATGATATACCTATGTTTTAGAATATGTAATTAATGTTATAAAATGTTTTCTTGAATAAACTATGAGTTTAATTAAATATGAAATTAATAATATTAATAATACTATTTTTTGAAAAATGGACTTCATTTTGGATTTCTACACCTTGATAAATGATTAGGGTTAATTTTTTACATTTTTCTGATATACTCAAATTAATTATGAATAGTGAAATATAGTAAAATACTGTATTTATAAATTATCAGATATATGCACTATTTTTGACAACATAAGTGATGTAAGGAAACTTTTTTATAACTCACATTCATTTATTACAATTCATAATCATGGAATCATATCCATTGCTGGTGTTGAGAGAAAATAATATAGTAATGATTAAACAAATTTGAAAATCCTCTTATCCTCCACTATAATACCCCCCTCCCTCCCTCTTCTCTTCACATATCTACGCCATGAATCTCCTCAATAATACACACAAATAACCATCCATAGTCAATAACCATGTCAATGAATCTCTTGTTCTTTTCAAAGGACAAAAATCACTACCCTTATGGAGGTTCTCAAAGATGTTATTTTAAGTGGTAGAGCACCATTCTTTTTCATTTAGGGTCATTTCAATTTATATTCTTCTTTTTTCCTCTATTAACATAATCTTTAAAAATGACCATGAAAGATCCAGTATCATCTATATACTTTAATTATATCATGTTAATGGAGTAACCATCATCAATATCCTTACTCTCTCTCTAATTTTTATAAACCAAATCAACGTCCATGAGGTTCCAATTTATAACCTTCATGGACGATAGAGTTTCATTCATAAATTTCTCCTTATTTACTAGACATGAATCTATTTTTATTGTTTATCCATACATTAATATATGTATCATAACCTAATTAATATTTAGGAGCCAATATACATATATATTATTAAATCATATAACCAATATAATTCCTAATAATCAAAATACTGCTAAAATAATCTAACTAAATGCCGTAAATATTTCATCAAATGAGTCCTACACATTGTTTTTAATGAAAGGATAGAAATGAAAATTTACACTTATGTATGTTCATAAATAACATATAATTTCAATTTGGGAGATTAACATGAAATCCATTATTTAATAACAAGTTAACTGATTATGAAAATAATGAAAACAAACACTCCAGAATGAAGAAATTCAAAATAATAACTTATCAATAAGGGAATAAATGAACTAAATATAATTATTATAAAAAAATTTCTAATATTTTATAAAATAATTTTTTAATAAGTATAGTTTCATATTCCAGGACCATATGTTAAAATAGGTACACATTTAATCTTAATGTAAGTGTTTCTTCATCTCACATCCATTTTTATGAGATTTTCAATATTCACTACAAATAATTGTGTATGGTATATGTATACTTCCCATTGATAGCATATCATTAATATATTTATTTTAATGTTATTTGATGTTTCAATTTAATATTATTAATTTAAGGGAATATGAATTGATTGATTACTAACTGGAAAGGGATTTCTACTCAATACTCAATTTTCATTTGAGATAGACATATTCTCTTCCAACCTCAATTGAATTATTATTTATTTTTTGTACTCCACCAAAATTTTGTTTGAATGTCATATATATATTTACCATCAATAATAATTCATTATTTTATTGGGATTTACATGTTTTAAAATGATCATTATAAAAATTTATCCCAATAACCAAACCCTATTCATGGGATATTTTTCAATTATAATTCATTTTCAAGTGTAAAATAGAATCTATTTTAAGCCACCAATAGTTTTATAAAAGAACTCATATTATAATTAAAATTTATATTGGTTAATTTATTGATTTAAGGGCACAAATTTTCCTTTCTACATTAAAATTATCATTAATGTTTTCCATAAAATGATCTAAAATTTTTTATTTCTAATGAATCATTAGATCTCTTTTTACATTGTTTGAATTCTCTGGGACATCATTTATGAATAAAATGTAATATCAATGTCCTAGTATTTTATTTTATTGGATATTCTTGCTTATAATACTTTATCCTGGAAAAAAAATTATTTTCCATAATAACTATTCTTTCAAAAGTAAAAAGGATTTTTGTTATCCAGCATTAAATTTTATGAGTTATATTCCTAGTTCAGCACTTATTTATTTTTTGTAGTGTATTTAATTCCCTTTGTATATAATATCACGTGTATACTTATTCTCATGATATTCTAAGGTATTTTTATTTTATATTTTCAAGGTTGTATGTGACACTTTGGACTATTTAATGATTATTTCCTCATGAATTTGTCAATGGTCTGATTTTTTAATGTATTCATCTACTTCCACATTCATTGTTGAATCTTTTACTTCGTTGAGGTTTATCTATTATGATATCATATACAATATGTTTTTAAAGGGTTTTCGGTTAATCGTACAATGGATGTACTATTTAGATACCATTCAACATATTATTCAAAATGGTTAGTGTTTATGTTTAAGGATTGGGGAATGTTATTTAAATTTCATATGGTAGTTTTATTATGAATGTATATGTTGATTATTGTCACCACTTTCACATGAGGAATGAATTGGACTTAATATGTAATAGGTGGGGCTTGCTATAACCCCCTGATGCATTAGTTTGTCTCTTGAGACAAATAGATGTGTAATTGGCCAAGGCCTTTCCCAATAAGATATATTGTTTTGTATGAGGCCTTAATAATTTTTAGACATATTTGAAAAGGCCATGAAAAAATGTTTTAGAATGTCTAGAATATTCCATTACCTCCTTATGAAGCTTGTAATTTAATTTTAGTGTTGTTTTTTGACTAGTATAATACCCATGATTATGTTTTAATATGTCATTATATTACTCAACTCATATTCATTCCATGATGGTTTGATTTTATTTGTAAATGCTTATATTTTAATTTATTCACCACGCCTAATGTTTATGTTATGTTATCTCCCACTAAATTTCATACTCTTACTCAGAGTTTGAGCATACCCCTTTCATATGATCCATTTTCCTAGGATAAGTAGAAGTATATTATAAATGAATTGCAAGAAGAATATAAGAGGCATGGATGTTTCTAATTACATAAATTAGTGTATTTATCTATTCAAGATGATATGATTAACTTAAATATGTATCTTGTTACCAAAATCTACTAAACTACTTGGTCATTTAGGTGTTATATTCTTTTTTTATATTCCAATGTATTAATATAAGGCACCGGCTCTAGGAAACTGGGGTCGGGATCTTATAGTTGGTATCAAAGGACGTTTAGAAGAAAACCTGGAAAAAAGGTTTATAAAATATATATTATGGGAAAATTACATAAGATAATATTTGAAGAAGTGCATACAAGAATATCCTAGTATTTTGGTAAGGAATATATTTTGTTTATATTTCTAGAAAATGTAACCCTATCTGGAAACTAACAGGTAGTGGTGGATCTAGAGCAGACGTAACTAGGAGTCAAAGCTCCAACAAGGAGTTTTGGGCCTTACCTGGGGTTTCATGGTAAAAAAATGGTCCTTGCTTCCCTCATGGTTTGGACACTCATGGGGCGATAAGCATAGGAAAATTTAAATTTTATTTACAAACAATTATGAAGGATCTTTCTCCAAATGTATCCATTGTTTATGGTTTTAGGATTTCTGATGCATAAATTGTTTTATGTGTTATACCATGATTAGAGATATATAGAGTTATTAATTTGATAATCTAATATTTAATATGGATTTGGTTAGAAATGGATCCTAGTAGAATGAATTAGAACATCAAAAATGATCTTGATTATAAGGGAAATATGTATAACATATCTGATGGTCCTAATCCATCATTTCAATGGAACCATCTCTCATGTATCCCCATCATATAAGAAAATAGTATCATGTGTTGAGAAGGATTTTAATGAATTCTATGAGTCCTATGTGTTTTAATGGAAGAAAAAGAAGAAGAGGATGGTTGAAAAAAACATGGATTCATGAAATAAGGAAGGATTTCATTTCACACATTTGATAATTTTGGAAGGCAACACCTTGGTATATGCTTGATGGGAAAATGAGTTTGCTTAATGTGTGGAGAAAATGGCCACCATGCACAAAATTTCACGAAAATGAAAGAATTTTCCTAAATTTAATGCTTTATCTACAAGTAGATGGGAGACGATGAGAATCAATACCCCAAACATCAAAGGAATCTAGCCCAAATAATAATTTTGGATAATTACTATGTAATGATGCTACAGCAGGTGAATTATAAAAATTAATATGCCTAGTCATGAATCATGTAATTTGAATTTATTTTTGAGTAATGTACTAGTTGTAAGAATATTGAGATATGTAAGGATTATACAACGATAATATTTCATTAAGGATTTGACGTCGTATGATGAATGGTTCAAAGGAAAATTGAATCAGTAGAAAGAATAAATATTTAGGAAAAAAAGAATTTAGGGAATTAAAGTCCTAAATATATATCTGATGTTGAGATACTTATGAAGAAATTATTGATTCAGATATGTACGGACTACATTGGAACTGATTATTGATTTTCAAGAAGAGGCATATGCTATCATCAATGTAGTTTACAGTACGTTCGGTTTTAAATAATATATCTAATAACATGTATCTTACTTAATGATTACAAAAGAATTCATGTTTCCAATATGGTGTTTATGTCAATTCATGTTATTACCATATTTCACGAGGATTCATGATGAGGATATCCACATTTTTGGAATGTGAAAATGAGTGGTGCTTCATGTTGATAAAGGGTAAATGATATATTCATCTTGTAAATTTATTGGACTTCATTATAATTTTTTGAATAACTATATATTTGGATTTTTTTACCATTTATGAAATAGTTTAAGTTGATCTATGTATGATCTTTTAAAGTTTAATGTATTGCTTCACCAAATATCGTAACACATGATATGTGATGAGGTATATATAGTTCAAGAGAAATAAAATAACAAGTCTGAAATTATAAATGTATATTTATACTCATATAGAGTATAATAATTCTTCGACACAAGGAAAATTGTAATAAATAAAATGGTTTCCTATTATCGTAATCATTGATAATATCGATGTCTTTTTTTTAGATTTATTTTTTTAGTAATAAACATTTATCTAAACTTTTCCTCTATCTTGTTCCATCAGAACACCATATTTATATTTTCTTTCCATGTCCAGGTTTTTACTTCCATCAAATGTCACCTCATTCGAAAGAATAATTTTTTTTGGTTGACTACCACATTTCCCTTAACACATTTTAAAGAGAATATTTTATTAAGCCTATTTTCGATGTGTGATTCCATAAGGGAATTTTTTAGTATAAACATATAACATTTTCTGTTCAGTATCATGTTTCGAGGATGAAATTTTTGTAAGGAGGGGATAATGTAACACCCAAAATATTTATGAATAGATTTAATATAGAATTAATAGATCACTGAGTCTCTACTAACACCACTTTTATAACATATCCATGTAAACATTATTTTTACACTTCAGTGATGGTAATTTCAAAAATCAGACATACACGGTTGTGATTAGTAAGTTATTTGGATTTCAATAAAATACCATATTTTTTTGGTGAATAGTAACATACCATTATGAATAGTAACATTCCCTTATGAATATTGATATATCCAAATGAATAATAAAAATACATATTTTAGTATATAAATAATATTCAAGTGGAAGTACAATATAAATATGTTTTGGAATAAGTTAATTAATTTTTTTAAATTTGTTTTACAATTAATTATTATTCTAATTAAATATTAAATTAATATTATTTAGAAAATTATTTTTTAAAAAATTTACTTCATATTTGGATTTTACACTTCATAAAATTGTTAGGGTGACATTTTGGTATTTTTATGAAATACTGAAATTTTTTATGAATAGTGAAATATGGAATAATACAGTTTATAAAAATTATTAGTTAAATAAACAATTTATGACATCATAAGTGATGTAAGACCACTTTTTTAGAACTAACATTAATTTATTACTATTATTAGTCATGGAATCGTCACTTTTTATAGACATGACATAAATTAATAAACTAACGATTAAACAATTACGAAAACCCTCCTCTCCTCCATTATATTCCCCCCCTCACTCCCTCTTCACTTCACTGATCTAAGCCATGAAGCACCTCAATTTTCATCCCAAATACCATTTTTTAGTAACTATTCATTTCCATGATGATGTTGGTCAATTCATAAGACCAAAATCTAATCCCTTAAGAAGGTTCTCAAATAGGTTATTTCAATAGGTAAAGCACATTTCTTTTTCATTTACATTCATTTCAATTTATCTTATTTTGTTATCATCTCCTCAGCTCTTCTATCCAAATGACCATAACAGATCCAGAATCAAATATATACTGTAATTAAATAATTCCAATGGAAGAACAATCATCAATATCCCTACTCCCTCTCTCTGTTTTATTTTATAATTGAAATCAATGTCCATGAGGATCCAATTTATAACCTTCGTGGATGACACAACATCGTTCATAAATTTATCCATTATTACTAGTTATTAAATAATTATGATAGTTGAAATAGACATTAATAATTTTTATAAAATAACTAATATTCAAGAATAATTATACATCCATATTAGTAATTCATATGACCGATCTAGTTCATAATAATAGAAATACTGCTAAAATATTTTATATGAGTGTCATAAATATTTAATCAAATGATTCCTCCACATTCCATGTAACCAAATGATATAAATGAAGAATAAATCTTCTGTGTATTCATATATAATATGAAATTTTAATTATGGATATTTAAATGAACTCCATTATTATAGAGCAAGTACACCGATTATGAAAATAAAGAAAATGAACACTATGAAACGATGAAATTCAAAATAATAATGTATCAATAAAAGAATAAATGAACATATAAAATTATTATAAACTAAATAAATGTGTAATAGGTTCTTAAAAATTTTATTAATAAGTATAATTTTTTATTCCAGGACATTAAGTTCTCAAGAGGAACACATTCAGACTTAAGGTAAGGGTTTCTTCATCCCACTTCCATTTTTTGTGAGAGTTTCCATATTCACTACTAATACATGTGTATGGTGTATGTATACATCCCATTAATGTAACATATCAATAATATCATTATTATAATGTTATTAAATGTATCATTTTAATATTATTAATTTTGGGCCATACAAATCGATAGAGTACAAAGTGGTACGAGATTTCTACCCAAACCTCCATTTTCATTTGGGTTACTCTTATTCCATACATACTGTAATTATATTACTATTTATTCTTATATACTCCACAAAAATTCTGTTTTAATGTCCTATATGTGTTTACCATCCATAATCCTTAATTATTTTATTGTTATTTACATCTTTTAGAGGGATCATTCAAAAGTTGTACCTCGATGAACAAACCCTATTAAAGGGATATTTTAAAATTCATTCATGTTTTCAAGTGTACACCAGAATATGTTTTAAACCACTGTTAGTTTCTTAAAAATAATCATTTTAAAATATTAAAATTTTCTTGATTTATTTATGGATTTACGAGAAATAGTGTTCCTTTCCGCATTAATATTCCCCTTAATGTGTTCTTTAAAATGATCAAAATTGTTTTCTTTCTAAAGAATCGTTAGAACTCTTTTTACATGATTTCTATTATGCGGGACATCATTTATGACTAAAATATAAATTCAATGTCCTATTATTTTTTATATGATAATAATGATTATAATCTTTTTTATGGAAAATAATGATGATTTACGAAATGATCAATTATTTCAAAGGTAAAAAAGATTTATTTAATCTCAGATTAACGTTATTGATTTACATGCCTTGTTCACCACTTATTTCATTATTGTGGTGTATGTACTTCCCATTGGTATATCATATCCCGGGTCTCTTTATTCTCATGATATTTTAAGGGAATATGATTAGAATGTTTCATGTTGGTATGAGAAACCTAGGAATGTTTAAGGATTATTTCCCCAAGAATTTGTCAATTGTCTCATTTAATAATTTATTTGTCTATTTTGCACATCCTTTTTTGAATCTTGTAAATTATTGAGGATTATGTATTACAATATCATCAACAATATGTTTTTTAAGGTTTCTTGGGTATTCTAACTATGGATGTGCTATTTTAATAACATTCACTATATTATTTCGAATGGTTTCTGTTTATAGTCATCTATTTTGGAATGTTATTTACATGTCATAAGTTAGCTTCAATATAAATGTATATGTTGATTATATTCACCACTTTCACATGATGAATGAATTGGACTTAGTATGTGATGGGTGGGGCCCACTATATCCCCACTATTCATTGGTAGGTATCATGAGACAAATAGACATGAAATTGGATGAGGCCTTTCCTAATTCGATATATGGTTTTGGCCGAGGGCCATAATATATTTTAGATGTCCTGGAGAATTCCTTGAAAAAATGTTTCTAAATTTCCTCCATATTCACTTACCTGATTATGAATCTAGTAATTGAATGTTCATATTATTATTCAACTAGTATAATACCCATGATTATGTTTTGTTTTGGAATTATTTTACTCAGCTTATATTCATGCCATAATGTGTTCATGTTTATTATTTGTAAAGGTAAGTGTTTTTATTTATTCACAATGCCTAATGTTTGTGTTATGCTATACACTATTTTATTTCTTAATCTTACTATGAATTAGAGATCACCACTTTCTTATGATTCATTTCCCCCAGATATGAATAAGTACACAATGAATGATTAGCAAGAATAATCTAGGAGGCAATTATGTTTCTAATGAAATAAATTAGTGTATTTTTCTGTTCAATATGTAATGTGGAACTTATATACATATTGTGTTTCCAAAATAAAAAAAAACATTGTCCTTTGGGGTGAATATTTCTTTTTTATATTCCAATATATTAAAAGAAGGCATTATCTCTAGAGAACTAGTGTCGTGTTCTTACAGATCATCTTTTAACATTTTCATTCCATCATCACTAACCACATGGGGTTATAATTTTTTAATTTTTATTAGCATCGTTACCGAATGAAGGTAAATGTGGAAAAATATCCCAAGCTAACTCTATTTGGAATAATTAATCAAAGAAAATTTAGTTTCCTCATGTAGTGGGAAATTGAATGAGGATATGAAAATAAACCCAACCATCATCAATTTAATATATTCATAAGAGAGCATACAATATATAATCATCCCATCAATGGGAAATCCAAGCTAATCATATTCCATCACCTCTAGTTCAATCCCGGAAACCCACATGAATATAAAAATCAATCCTTCCATCTCAGGCATAAAATGATACCACTTCATATGGGACTGATTTCCCACATGTCACATCAGACACTGCAATATCATCCCTCATAGTATCACATCACATCTAGGCCTTCCAACCCTATATCAAAATATTCATCCGAATCTCAGATATATGAGGGTCATATTATATTGATCATTACTATAGAAAATAAAAAAATATATAAGAAACATATAATCACAACTAAGAGATAAATATAATCCCTCAAACATGGAAACTATAATTCATAAATAAATGATCTCTCACGTCTCCAACACAAAGCACTCAGACATGTAAATTATACATGAAATTCAGCATAGAAATTAATCATATCAAAGAACTAGTCCTTATTCCATAATAAGTTAATTGATTAATTTTTAATATGTTATAATTATGGTAATCCATTTGAATCATGATATAACAAGATATCAAAATGGAAAACACGCTCTTATCATTTATTCATGTTTCAAAAATCCAAGAGAAGTACCATTTTCAATTGAAATGGATTTTATTATTGTCAAAAAAATTATCATTATTTATTAAAATTATAAAATTTCTTCATCCCATTGTATTAAAAATAAAATATAACTTTAATATTGCATCAATTTAAAAAATATAAAATTAAAACAAACAAAGGATTAAAAACATGAATCTTCTTTAATTTATTAGGATAATCAATCATAAATTAATTCTGTATTTTTGTTGATTACCATTTTCAAGGTGAAACACCATGAATAAGAAAATTCAAACAATATGTAGTATATATATTATTCTATCTATCAAATCAACATGGAACCATTTGTTACGGTACAAAACAGATAAGAATACAACCAGTATCTAATTATTTAATGTTGTATAAATAATTATTAACTTAATTCCATTCCCATCCAAATGGATATTATAAGATACATTTCTTCACATAAATATATCATGATGAAAAAAATATCCTTCCTCAAAAGCATCAATGTTAATCGCACAATAATAAACCTATGTTGGGGACTTATAATATCATCTCCCGCTAGAATTTGAATCCATTCAAGGTTTACACGACAAGACCACACCAACCAAAACAAAGAATATCCAATTAAAAACATTATAAGAATGCACTACAAATCAAAAAGTTTCACAATAATAAAATACAATATGTTTTGAATTGATCCTCATCTTAGGAACCCCCCCCCCCCAAAAAAAACCAAGAGAGTGTTGCTCGATCACCTGGAATTGAGATACTACCACAGGGTTTAGATAAAAATTGAGAATAAGAACCACTTTTATAGGATCATTATACATGGTATTTACATGATGTTTAATAAATACATGTCATGAAAATGATAGCTTTCAGTTCATGCTAAATATGTGTCTCCTCAGAAAAATTAATATAGAATAAATAAATTTCATGAATCATCCTATGAACCATCCATAACAAGTAGTGAACTAAACAGAAATTATTTAAAAACCACAAACACATCATTTATTCTCTAAGACATTAGGTTTTATATAGATAATTTCTCTTTAATTACTCTATGCCTCATTCAAGCACCATATTCATTATTCTCTCATAATGGTTCGTACTATGATGATCATGGTTCATTAAAAAGATATGTTCAAATAAATCATCCTCAGAAATCCAAAACCAAAACCCTAGAAGAAATGAAAAGGAGTCATCTGAATAGCAACACAATAAGATACCTCTTAGAGTTGTTTCAATCTAGGGAGCTCAACCACCTCATCAGAGGAACTATTTAGAACTATGAAATGAAATCAACCAGTTCCTAATCACTGTCCTATTATAGATACTAGTCAAAAGAGAGTAAATCAACAACACGAAATAAGATAAACCCATTTCAAAACCCAAAAAAATATACATCAATATGAAAATACTAATACAAGGGATGTGATAAACACAATATAATATTGGGTATTGAGTGTTCATTTATGAATCATGTTCCTAAGTAATCTTCTTCATGCTACCATGATTCCGAAAGATGTTAACCATGTGAATAATAGGCCCATTAATCCCCCTCTCATACAGATCCTCAATATCTACAAGATGATCCATTAATGTAACCACATTTTATATGGTTTTTCACCCCCCAATCGATGACATGAGTGTTTTGAAGAATATAATGAAGGATTAATGATTCATGAAAAACATAGTGTATCTAGTTATTCTATGTCGGGAGTGCTATTAGATAGTCCATGAATTCAACACAATTCTATAACTCAAAATGAAAAATAAAATGGCGAGAAATATTACCCCCACAATTAATCCAACACTTCCTAGGATGAGGGTTCACCATTATGAATAAATTATCTACAAATTTCATCTCCACAGGTCTCCTCTAACGATCATCATTGGTGTTTTGGTGATCTTGTGTTGTCTTCAACCTCTCCAAAATTACCCAAACCATATCAATCATATTTTGTACCCATATATTCCTAATAATTTCATCCTCTCTAACACCAATCCAAAAATAATATATTATTATGTTCAAGCATAAAAATATTCAAAATAAATGATACTAATGACACTGTGGAAACTGAAATTGTATGTTTACTCACCCAATGTAAGGTGTATCATCCATGAATCTACAAAACACTGGACATAAGAGTGTATCTTTTTTTTCAATATTCTCTATGGTCCAATTTTTCTGATCTTCTGTCTATGTAAGAAATGTAGTGCTAATGAATAATGAAAAACAAAATCAAGCGAGAGACAATTCTAGACCATATAAGTAAATTTATGAACTTGATCAGAGATGATCATACTGAGTCTCATAGGAGTTTCACCAAAAACGGCATATAATACCTCAATGAAACTGGCACTGAAATCAACATTTTGATAACTATAATGTGGATTAATTTAACCAAATGATCATTTATCACCCATATAAAATCATAAACTCCCTGAGCTAGAGGTAAAATATTAATTAAGTCCATTGATATGTACTCCCACGTCCATTGGGAGACATTTAATTGCAAGGTAATTCCATAAGAAACAAGATACTCATCCTTTACCTTCTAGAAGTCTAATCATCGAGAAACAATCTTTGAAAATGTAAACATCCACTTGGACCACCAAAAATGACCTCTCAGTGCTCGATACATCTTTTTCACATTGAATTGTAGAACCAAATGTGGTATATAAGAATCTGGGAGAACCATCTCACACATCATTGATGGAATGAAAATCCTTCCCCAAAATAAAACCTAGTGTCATCCATCCCTAGACCAAACATTAGGGGAATCACTAAGAAAATATTGATCACTCTATACCTCCACCTCAGAATACCCATAATTGGAAGACTCCACCAGCAGGAAAAATGAAATCTATATGTTCAACTGGAAATCAAAACCTCTACCACTAGCCTCTCTAATATCTGTATGCATCATTGATAGTTCTTCCACTCCTCACCAGAAATATTCAAATTCTTTCAGAACGTCACTACATGACATCCTACTCTGTGAATCAACCAAAAAAATTAAATTTCCTATAATATATGATAATTCATTTTCATAATCCTACATGAACTCCATCCCCCGATGTTGTTAGATGTTAAATTCATTCTAGGAGAAAGAAAATATCAGACACATATGATCAGTAAAAACTAAAAAATGATTACAGATGAGGTAGTGTTGCCACAGCATCAAAAAAACACAACATATGTTATCTGGAAATCATGGTTGGAATTATTATTTTCTATAGGTCCTAAAATAAGATTTTCATAATAAAAATTAGATCTCTACTACATCAGAATACACCCAATGTAATGACATTAAGCGCTACCTCAATCCTCAAACTAAACTCCCTATACAAGAAAGCCATGTACTTGAGCACAAACCAACTTCTCTTTCTAAGAAACACTTTTTTATTTAAATTTTAATGTCCTTATTAAAAGTATGTCAATTAATGTCATGTCTTACATAGGGTTCATAACCCAAGAGAAATTAGTTATGAACCTATTGTGATACCCTATAAGACCATATATAATCCAAACCTATGCCATTGTCTTGGGAGAATATCGAGAAATAACATACTCTATATTTGTAGAATCAACTAGAACACAATTATGTGATATAAATATTACCCATAAACAAAATTAATTATCCCATAACACACAATTTTTCCAATATGTGAAATTATTCTCATGACAGTTAACTCCCAAAACGTCATCCAGTCACTCTGAATTCTCCACCTCAGAAACGGAGAATGAAATGATTTTTTCATTGAAAACCACCATGAAATTTTCCAATAACTCTTTGCATAATATATTCTTCAATACCATGAAAATAGGTAGATAATTCATCACACTAAGTGTAATTAAAAATAACTCATATGTTTGTAGACTAAAATGTAAATTAGTCTTTATAAAATCCTCATCCATTAACCACATCTGAATAATTTATGACTACATATAAATCATTGAAAACCAATATGCTCCATCCAACTAATAAAATAAATCATCAATAAATTTAAAATGACAGATATTCTTCACCATCACATGGATAAATTGAAAATAATCGATACGAAGGTACAATGTTCCATCAACCTTCTTCATTAACAAAACGGGTGCACCCCAAGGCGACACACTCAATCGAAAAAAACCTCACCATATCAGATCATCAAGTTTTACTAACATTTAATAGAACTCATAAAATATATCATATTCATAGAAATTATGATAGGAGACCAACGTAGTTGTAGCTAAACCCCATAATGATTCTCCCATCAAGGGGGTAACACTAAAACCACATTTGGAATGAAAACATGGTATCATTAATCCTCATTAGGAAACACTCTTTGATGAAATTTTGACGAAATCAGAATTATATCAGCCATTAAATATGATATGGATAGAACATACCTAAATACAATTTGAGGTTCTCACTCTCTAAAAAACACTAATGGATCTCCATCAACATAATAAAACATGACATTACTTCTAAATAAATAAACAATATCTTGAACTGAATACAACCAATCCATGTAAAGAGTAATATCATATGTCTATAATCATAAATATATAACATCTCCAAAATATTAGTGTTACCCCAGAACTAGATTGTGTCACTACATACTTCATAAAGTTCAGCTTGACCTCTATCTAGTTTAGTCATTTTCAAAAGCACTAGAAGCTTCTATAAATCATGAAAACCATAATGGATGTGAGTAAGTGATATAAAAGATTACATTGATCCTGAATAAGAAAACATTTAACAACATAGAAAAAAGGGTTCCTTGAAGGAATTATAGATAACCATGAAATGTAGATGATAAATAATTAAGACACCGCAACATACTCTATGGCAGGATGACCACCTAGATTGAAGAGCTCTATACTTTGATGGTGAGGAGTGTTTTAGTATTGTAATATAACAACACCATATCCACACGATTGATTCTAGACTGAGGTATCCTACTACTAGTGACACATCTGAATTAGTCTCAATGGAGGGAGCTGAAATGGAACTCCTATCTCACATTATCTTCTAAGATATTTTTTGAACTCATACCTCTGTTGACCTCAGACTCCAAATGAAATGCATGAATCAGATCCCATTTAATAAGTATGAGTTCCACAACCCTCCAGTGAAATGAGAATATGAGTGTTGTGACTTACCCCCAAATAACCAAAATATTTTCTATTTGAATAAATTGTTATAATGGATCATAGATCTACTTTTTGATGGATTTGTATAACTCCGCATTCATGACGACCATATTCTAGATAGCGTTATCTCAAAAAAATCATCTCTCTTTAGTACCACGAGATACATTTTCAATATAAATGATGTGACTTTTTGATAGATATATGGATGTAAAGCCTCCTTTAAATGCATTTATATGGCCTCAACATCTAAAAACATGGTTGAATCATATTGCAAAATGGTCCAGAAACATATCACAAACGTTCTCACACTGGAAGTCTACTTCCCAAGGGTAATTAGCTCCTAATTACTATATAATATTGAGATTGATGAATAAAACATGGTTCAAAATTGGTCTCATAAATTCCCCCAGGAGACAGTTGTCTCGTCTAAACCATCAAGGAACAAAAACCCCCACTACCTCACTCCTCCATGTAGCATCGTCATTGCTAATGAATCCCAGTTCTCCTTCCAATCACGGATTGGAATGAATTATATTTTAACAAAAACCAACCATTATTCATTTAATGTAACATAAATTTATCCATAATACATTTGTATACTCCAGTTCTAAAACTCTTAAATTTTCCTCTTCCAATTGTTTTGGACGATAACCTTTACTCTACTGTCATCTTCTAGAACACCCTACTAAACATCTTCAGTATAATCCTGTTGATGATATTTAAATGATGTCATGTGTAAAAAAAGAACAAATTTTTACAATTCTAATCAATGAATTTGGAATACTTATCCTTATTTTATTATCTTGTTTAATGTTTTAACATACCCCATGGATTACCCATTTTAAATACACGCTAATAGATGAATTATGCATGAAAATTTACATTTTTAATATTATACAATAAAAATTAAAAAATTTAGCAGGCTCATTGAACATTAATGTTCCTACATCAGATCAGAGGGGGCCCCAAAATATAGATGTCTCTTACGATCTCTTATGTGTTCATCATTGACTAAACTTAATTGACATAGTTTCCCTTACAACCCATGAAAACTAACATGTACCAAACTCTAAACTCCATCATATCCCTCGAACATAAATATTTTACTCCACTCTTTCAAGACCCTATACACCCAATGATCCCCAAGTTAGGGAAGATAGATAGTGACTACATTTTTCATTCTTCCTCTAGGCCCTGGGCTGGAAACTAGAACTAATTGTATAATAAACATGCATATGGGAGGAATTGTCCTCTATGAGAAACATGATAATGATATAGATAATAAAGATAACCAAGAAACCCCTAATCATATGTGTGTGTGTCAATAAATCCCAAGTGAAAACATCAAAAATCATAAATAACAAATACAACTAAAAAAACTATCATGTACTATAATGGTAAAGATGGTAATAACCATGAAGATGAAATAGCTCACTCAATACCATGAGTTAGTAATATTCACCCTTACACCAACTACTCTGATTTACATGAATGATAATTTATATATTTTTTCTATGAGAAAAATAGTATACTCAATTGGAAACTCCCATATTCCTCTCATCTAAAAGATAAAGAAAGCATGAAAAGGAAAAATGAACCATAGTGAAACTAATAAGTCACATAAACAGGTAAACTAATTTCTTATCCTGACCATGTCTAACTCTCTAATAGTATCACCTACACGAGAGCATATAATATTATTATAATACATCAGGGGTACCCTACTCTTTTTTCTCCATTGGTTTTCTTATCTTACCAATGGTTGTATGTCTTGAGAATCTCCTTCAAAAATAGGCTAGACCGAAAATAAAATTGAAAGGCGTCATAACATGTACCTCATGCATTAAATCCTCATGTTATCCCATATCACCTCACTATATATATTATCCAAGTATTTATTGGAATGAAAAAATATCCCATATGCCATGTATCATAAATTAGGTAATATATCTCAATCCATTACAGCCCATAAAATGAGTAAGTACATCAATTCATCACAGCCTATACATTACATTCCTATAATAATTCATTTGGTACTATATATGGTAATAAATGTATGTAAAATAAAAACAATATATCATATCCTGCTAAACACATATATGTGGAAACTGACTACCATGCATACCAACACAAGTAACTACCAAGAGAAGAGAGAGGGGTCATAGGGGGTATTCATCCATCCAGCCTCCCACCAGGATGTAAAGGAAAACTCCCTTTTCCCGTCACGTCCCCCGGGGCCGAGGTCGTGACATACCCCATGACATCCTCCCAAAGGCCAGGGGTTGGAGACTAGCACTAAAGGAATAAAACTTCAAGTGAGATTCATTTTTTTGAGGACCTTTACTTCTTCACACACAACCACGTCCCAATGATGGATATGTAAACATGCATTCCACTAAAAAATCACTGACTAAAATTGAAAACAGATGGTCTAATAGTCCAGAATACAAACTGCTCAAAAATATAAACTGAAAATCAGAACGTACAAGGAAAACTCTGAAATTTATCAAATGTAAACCCCACATGATTGGTATGTAAAGAGTTACTTCTTGAAGTTTTATAAGAATTATATGCGTGTCTGGTTTCACTGGGTACCACCGAGTCATGGGCCACTTTGTCCTCAATCACGACGGTGGTCTTCCACTCCAGACACAATATGTGTGGGAAAATCCCATGAAGGGGCGAGTGACAATATTTATAGTTGGGACCCCAAAATACACATGAAAAACTATAAATCAATCATCCCTGCAGACCACGAAACATGATAGTGAAGCATGACCAGGACATAAGATAGATCACACCATGTATATTTTAATATAGGAATGTAGGACCATTAGTCACATCAACGAACCCCATGGGCGGCTGGAGAACACCACCCCATTGAGTATAGTGAGCCTGAAGAGTCACATAAAAGAAACATCCCACTAACCCTAGGACTCTTGTGGTACTCATCCTTGATGAGTACCATGGGAATGTTGGGTCACACAAGAGTTTCTCCCCAACATGGGCATTCCCAGTCACACATAAGTTTCTTCACTCCTTGGACATACTGAGGTACTCCTACTATCGAGTCACATGATCTATTAGGTCACATAGATGATGCTCCCCACCAATGGTAGGGAAGGTCTTACAATATCCACATCCCACTAGGAAATAGTAGCTGATCCACATAAGGTCACTTTTCATCAGTCGTTAGGTCTCTACCAACCATAGGGTTTCTGCACATAGCACACTTGATCTCAGGATAACCTCTCACCAAGACATTTTTAATATTTAATGTTCTATTAAATCATAAATAGAGCATGTAAAAAAATAAGCCTCATTTCCAAGGTTAAAACGCCATAAAAGGCTCGTCAATCAAATGTCTGGTTTTCATCATATTGGATTTTTTTCAAAAAAAGGGGTCGGTTGGGTCATGGTCTGGTCCCACCTGATAAGACCAACCCATCCTTTAGTGAATTGAATCGAAAAGGATCCCATGACCCAAGCCAGACCAGACCCATACTGGTTCTAACATGCTAAGGCGTTTTAAACCCCAGTCAGTCCATCATCGGCGGATCGGTTCCACCTGTCCGAGAAGAGGTAATAAGCCGCAACCTGCTCCCCGTTTCCCCGCATGTCATCAACATGGCCAATACCTCCACAACAGTTATTTGATCATGGCCTACCCACTAAGATGATAATAAAATTTTTCGTATCCGGTTAAGGGACCAGCTTCCCTTGTGAACTGCGACATGTGGCTGCAGGCCGCTGTACAGAAGCGATCGAGGGGACGGCACATTTATAAAATCCTCATGCCCAACTAGTGGCTCCTCTTACTTTTCAACACACTGATAAGGCATGAAACTTCACCTTCAACATTATACCACCACTTCAAGCCACCGTCGGCAAACTCTGGTGCCACCACTAGTGCTGGCGCACCAGCTACTCCTTCTATATACCACAAGGTCTACTCTTGTGGATCATTCTATACACCACCTGAACCACTAGCCTCTTTGTGGTGTCACTATCCCTATGAGGGCATTTAATTTTCCTTGACACCAATTTCAATTAATGACCATGATGAATTCACTAGAGGAGGGGATTGGGCATTGTTCATGTTTCTCATGCCCTCCATGTTTGAATTTCAAAACAGGGGGGAGTTATATAATTTTTTTCTATCAAAAAAATATTTAATCCCGGTATAAGAACCACAAGAAAATGGAACCCTTACCTCATTGATGAGAGAACCACGGTTCAAACAATTTGTGGTTAAAACCACATTCATTGATTTAGAATGAATAATGGGTAAAAGGAAAATTCAATTAAAACACTTATCTCGATTGACATTAGTTGTTGGAGAATTCTGTCGGCGGGGATTTAGGTTCTGATTGATGTCGTCTACATTCTTCACTCACCAGTCTCATTATTCATCAATCTCGTTAGAGGTTATCCAAATTTTTATTTTTATGATTGGATTGTTTTCTTGGCGTTATTTCATTAGAGAATTTTCACAGTTTAATTCTCATCTCTGAAACATGTTAACCAATTTAAAAAACCATGTCATAACGTTTCTATAATGATATGATTTCGTGTCGTTTTGCTTCATTTAATTCATTGTTATGTTGCAAAAAACTAGAAATTAATGAGATCTATTCAATGTTCCTCATCTCTGCATTGCAACATTATCATCCACAGTTCAAATGTTTCAAAAAAGAAAAGAAATTATATTTTTAAAATATCTTATTTTTTCCAAATTGTTCATAAACAATATTTTCATTTCAACACTCTCCAATAGTGGTTTTGTCCATCAAATGACCATCCCACCTTTCTATGTTTAACAGTTCCCTCATATTTTTTATATGATAACCTATTTAAATGATAGATAACCATGTTCTCATGTTTACTTAAATGAACAAAAAAAATTCGAAAATCCATTTCGAGCTCACCGGGCATCAAAATCGTGTGTCGTCCAAGCATGTGGTCACAAAATAATTCCATATAATTTGGGAAAACCAAAAAATTCTATTAAATTAAATTACTCCTTCTTTTTTGGGATTCCATTCTTCGTAATCTAAAATAATTCTAAATAAAAATATAGGGGTACTAAGCACGAATATTAGATTCTCGCTCCCATGTTCTCTCCTAGAGATTCTAGGGATGCCACTAAATGAAAACAAGAGTAATCTATGATCCATGAAGTAATCAATCCGATCAATCCTCTAACTCCATTAATAACTCAAAAAACATTTCCCCTTACTCAATGTTTAGCTCTCCCTAGTCGATGACATCCGAGGAGTCTTGCACGTACCTCCTCATTTACGACCTATGGAAATAATAGTGCACTTGGTGCATCCATTGGTGGAGAGCTCAGTATTATGACACCTTGATAACTCTTCTAAGAATATTTAATTGTCTGATTAACATTGGAGATAACATGTCGCCCCAGCCAAATCACCAAAATCCCCATCGGCGTGAGACCTAATGGAAAAAAAGATCTCTATCCTAGAACTACAAGGGTCTGTATATCCTTTCTATAAATGTTTTCATTCGGCTATGTGTGTAATCATCCCCTCTTATATGATCATCATCTTCTCAATGGTACCCCGTACCAACTCTGGACCAATTTGTATTGAAAATCCTTTTGTTGTCCATTATAGAGGTGATCTACATGGAAACTCGTACAAGGCCTCAAAAGGTTCCATTCCAATGGTGGAGTGATATTTATTGTTTTATTAAATCTCCAACAGTGGTAGGTGGTTCTCCCAACTATTCCCAAATTCATGGAAACAAGCATAATGCATTTCCTCAAGGTCTATATAGTAGGATTTGTATGACCATATATCTTGGGGTGAAATGATATGCTCAATCACAAATGAGTGCTGAATTCCTCTTAAAATCCATTCCAAAATAAGGATGTAAACTGAGATTCATGGTCTGAGATGATAATCGATTTTACCCCACGAATCCACATTATCTCTTCAACATAAAAAAATCACATGCCTGCCACCAATACTTTTTCTTCGATGAGTAGGACGTGATCCGACCTAGTGAGTTGATCAACGATCACCTAGATATAATTGGGTCTCATAGTCATGTGTGTTAGGCTCATCACGAAGTGAAATGAGATATCATCCCACATTCACTTTGGTACCTCAAGTGCTTGTTCCAAGCCATCTGGAACTATATTCTCATTCTTCACTTTCTAGATGTGGGAATCATGATATGAAATCCACCACCACTTTCTTCATCCATGTCCACTGGTACTAACGTCAGAGGTCCTGGTACATCTTCAACACACAATGATTTACCACTAAAGGAAATGTGTGAAACTCTACCGACACCTCCTCCTGTAATGTCACTAGTACTAATGTGAATCCTCTTAAAATGATAGTTTGTTCTATATATATCAAAAATCCATTGGGAGTTTATCCGGAGGATATCAGAGAATGTTGTCGCTTAAAGTCAACATCCAAAAGTTGTGCCTCCATGGATCACTATAAGACTGGGGGAGTGAATGTAATTGACTAAAAGAAAGATTCTTTATTGAGATCCTTTAAGGATATTTGCATCGCAACTTGCTACTATGTCGTCTCACTACGTAGTTATAAACCAGACATCCTGCTGAGCACGTGTACCACCACATTACCATTCCCATGAGTATAGACTATCATAATGTTATAGTTTAGAAAGAACTTCTACCATCATCGCTATCTCATGTTCAGTTCCTTATGTGAGAAGAAATATATGAGACACTTGTGGTCGGAGTAGATATTAAACCGTTCACCAATCATGTTGTGTCGCCTCATCTTCTAGGTGAAGACCACTACTGCTAACTATGTTCATGGGTCGCGAAGTTAGTCTCATACTTCCTCACCTAATGTTACTCATAGGTGATCATTACACACTCGTGAATCAATAATCAACCCAGTCTGTTCCTTTATTTGACGTAGAAGTCTATATACCCAATTCCCTCCTCTAGTGGTCTCGAGATGGGGGCACTTGTCAGTCTCTTCCTCAGCTTTTAGAAACTACGTTGTCACTTCTCCATTCACATGAAGTTTTTTTACCATAATTTTTAATGCTAATAATTGTGATTCTACTCTAGAAATGTTGGGAAGGAACCTCCATTAGTATCTATCCATCCAAAATAAACTCTTCTCCTCAATCACGCTACTAGGTGGCTCCCAAGAAAGTAATACGTCGACCATCACCAGATTCACTAAAAATCTGGCCTCTGAAATGATTTGTCCAATAAATTGTCTTTTGAAATCAATATTGGGTAGTTCAAGAGTTTACCATGATGATGAATCTCTCATAATGCATCATGTACTATCTACAAGTGTGTAGCGTGCTATTCCTCCAATGGTGAGAAGACCAAGATATCATCAATGAAGACAAGCACAAAACAATTTTGATATCGTTGGATGATCATGTTCATGATTCCCATTAAAAATACTAAGGAATTGGTCATGATTCATGGATTAAAAAAAACATAGTGGCCATACAAGCATCTGAAGATTGTCTTCAGTACATCCTCATCATGTTCCTGATATTGATGATAGCCCGACCTGAGGATGATCATCAAGAACAACCTCAATCTATTTAACTAGTAAAATATGACATCAATCATTGGTAGTGGATACATGTTTTTCAAGGTCACATGATTCAGGTGCCAGAAGTCCACAAATAGCCTCAATGCTCATGTCTTCCTTCTTAGAAAACAACACTTGGGATGTCCATGGTGAAACAGTAGGCCTTAAGAAGCCCTTCTCTTATAAAACTTCCAACTGTACCGACAATTCATAGAGCTCTATGGGATACATCCGATATGACGGTGTGGATATCAGTATCGTCCTGGGTTAAAGATTGATGTAGAAGTCAACCTTCGTACGAGGAGGTATTCTTAGTACATCCTTAGGAAAGACAACCTCATACATGTCCCCCACTACTGGAATACTTGGTCTCCTCTTGTCCCCCACATTAAGGGTGATTTTATCCATCTTGAGAGTGATCTTCTATACCCCCCTCCGAGAAATTCCAATATGTGCTACAAAAGTTACCTTCTCACCGGTGAAGAAAAACCTAGTCATATCCTCATGGACACACCAAACATTATTCATGATACATTCAATATAATAATGGACTATAGATAACCATTCTATACCCAAGATGACATTGTATTTCTTCAATTCCACTACTAGGAGAACCCAGCGAATGCTCTCGCCTCCTAGAGTAATCTCACACAATCGACGCTAGTGTCTAATTATTGAATCCCTTCCCATATGAGTCTCTAATTGTATGGATTGATCCAAAGAATAAACCTGAATTATTAAACCCTGAACAAGGTCTGTGGAAAGAAAAGAGTGACTTGAAACTATGTCTATAAGAACTGCATCAATGGTGGAGAAAAAAAGATTGTACCACTAACAATATTTAGTGTTTTGTGGTCATACGCCTCTATTTCCTGAAGCTGGCCTCGCCTCTATCTGCCAGCTCTCTAATCCCATAGTGGAAAAGTTGGAGGTGGTGTTGGTCTCACATCGAACCTCCATCCACCGCCAACCACTCGAAGTGCTCCACTACCAAATCTACCGCCCGGCGGAGCTCTTCGTGTGAACCTATTCCTTTGCCTTGGCGGTATCTCTACCATTTGTTGTACGTTTGTGTGGAGGGCTGGAAAGTAATGAGCCATGTTCCCTTTCCCACCACATGTAAAGAAAAACCTCATTCATTAATGACCCCCACTACTCTGGGATACCCTCACTAGTGACACTATGATTGGGGGTCATTCCCTAAATGATATGACCTTCTTGGGTCCCCTCATATGCTACCTACTACTCACCACAGAAGACTCTACCTCCTGATGTTTGTTGGTGGATCCAACTTTTAGTGACTCATCTATAAGGAATCTATCCACAAGAATGTCTATCTTTGGCACTCTAGCCTTAGTGGGAATGCAGAGAGAAACCATGGAAGACATGATATCAATTATGAGTCCCTACTCAAAGGATTAGGCCAAGAAGATATGGTCTTTCTCTATGCCTATAGTGTAGCGTGAGAGGTATATAAAACTCACAGAGTACTCATCCATGGAAATTCATCCCTACTATAGGTAAATCCCCACATGTAGGTTCATAGAGCACACTGTTGGGTTGAAATACACCTCCCATAAATCCGCTTAACGTCTGTCCAGCTTAGGGCCACCTCATCATGCGTCTGGATGGTCAAGCTCCACTATCTCCATACCAATCCCTACAGAAGGATCACAGATTAGATCACCATCTGGTCTAGTGGTGTCCACAATAATCAAAATACCCTCATCATTTCCTCTAACTGGTCGTCAATGATCCAACGATCTATCTCTCCCCAAAATCTGGGAGGTCTCTTTCTCTATAACTCAAGTAAGACGTTGATCCTCTGCATGTCCTCTATAGGTAGCTTCTGTCGTAATAGCCAATCAATGACTGGTGCTAACAACATTGCACCATTATTTGGGCCCTCTAAAGAACTAGTACTTGAACCAATGCATCAACACTAGGTGTGCTATCCTCATATTCTCTCTTCAGAATCCATGCTGGTTGTCATTGTGGAGGCATTCTTATACAGAAAAATATGTACCACCATAAAAATATTGTACATAGTGAGCTAAAACTTATTGAAGATGGTCATAATGAGACACTTATGAAACTAGTGTCTTCATGTATAGAGCCAAAATGAATAATTCAAGGTCCTGATGTATGGATACATCGACATCGTACCATCAGTGGACTCCCTGAATCTGAATGATGTACTCAAAACATTCAACACCATTTCCCTGAAAACAAAATAAAAGTCTCTTGATCATTGATGTAGAACCATTAACTTCTAATAAAACGTTGATAGGACCCGTCCCCCAGGTCTGGTGCCTTGACCTACCCCACGTTCACCTTCCAAAGGCTACTTGTCAGTGTCTAGCACAGAAGGCATCATCCTGTATATGGGTGGTATTTTTTTGAGTACATGTACGCACAAACAGAAAACCATTTCCCAAATCATAAAAAGTAAACATGCATGAAACTAAACAGCCACTGAGTAAAAGTTAAAACTATATGTCAAATGGGTTAGAATAAAAATAAAATATAAATATATACAAAAAATTATAATGTAAAAATGAAAACAATAAAATTCTCCCCCTGGGAACCACCGTGTCTTAGGACACAAATTCCTCAATCAGTGTGGTCAACATCTACACCAGACACAACACGTATGGGTGAAACCCATGCAAGGCTGAGAAATAATAATCTCAGTTGGGACCCCAATACACAAAGGTATTACCAAATATCGGTCCATAAATAAAACCACAAAATATTTTCGTGAAACATGATGATGGAACAAGATATCTCAAGGTATATTTAATATAGAGTAGGAATGTAGGACAATTAGTCACATCATCGAACACCAGGGGCTAGATGAGAACTCCTCCACCATGAGTATAGTGGGATTTTTATATCAGATAAAATATGCATCCCATTAACATTAAGAATATTTCTGTACTCATCACTGATGAGAACTGTGGGTATGTTGGGTCACATAGAAGTCACTCCCCACTATGGGCATACCGGGTCACACAGAAGCCACTTCTTACCTTGTCCATACTATATTACACCTCACGTCGAGTGTCGTGGTTCAGCTGGGTCACAAATAAGATACTTCCCATAGTGGGAAAGCTGGGTCACTCAAGAAACAACATCCCAATAGGCCATAGTATCCAATCCCCACAGGTTCACTTGTTAGGAGACTTTTTGTTTTAGCCAACACTAGGGCTTCCGAATGTTGTATGCATGATCTCAAGATAACCTATCCACAATCCATTAGTAATATTTAAACATCCATGTAATCTACCATATAGTATTTCAAAATATCATTCTCGTCGTGAGTGTTCCAACCCTACAAGCGGCTGCTCAATCAAATACATGGTTTGCAAGTTATATGTGTTTTTCCAAAAAGGGTTAGTTGGGTCAGAGTTTGGGATGACCCTGTCAGACTGACCTGACCCAAAACTGGCCTAGCCCATCCCAATTGGGTTGGTCCATAATGATGGGGTGGATTTAGCCCTATTGGAAAGGTCTGGCCACCAAGGGTAGGTTCGGACCGCTAGGGGCCAGCCTGGTGCGGTAGCCAGCACCATGCTTGTTTTCCTAGCCAGGTGGAAACTGGATGTCATGTCTTGATACCCTTCGCCCCACTGGTTTTTTATGGGACCGACACCTCTTACTTGATCAGTTGACCAAATCCTTTCCACTACACAGTTATCTGGATTTCCCACATGGGTTAAAGGGACATTGTTCCCTCGAGAACCTATGTATACTACAACAGGACGCCCCATCGATGTGGCCGAGGGGACAAATCCCTACTGCCATACGATGAATCCTCTTTCTTTTCCATGGACAGATCCATCCATTGAATCCACCTCAAGTGTGTCGGTGGCTCATTCTGCGGACCACCGAGTCCACACTGGTGGGTCTTTTGTCATGTCGCATGTGCCTTCGACCTCGGTGGTGTGTCACATTCCCAGAGAAGGCCATCATTTTTCATTTAAATCAATTTGAATGACCGGTCATGAAGAACACACAAGTAGAGGGGCTCATTCCTTGTTCGTGTCTGACCACACCCTTCAAGTTAGAATTTATAAACTGGGGTTGTTCCGGAATGATATTCTATAAAATAATATTTAACTCTGGTACACAAACCCTATTACAAAGGCATCATTCCTTCATTGAAGAGAGATCTGATGGTCAACATGTTAATGGGTTGACCCATGTTCATCACTTTAGAATGATGAATAAGGAAAATGATAAATCAATCAACCAACCCCTTCCTTAATCGATGTTCATCGTTGGAGCATTATGTCCCCGTGGATTTAGGTTCTGGTCGAAGATGTAGGTGCACTTCGGTCACTTCTCCCATTCTTCCTCGATGTCATTAGAGGTTCTCCGGTATATGACATTAGTTTTTGGAGATATTTCACAGAGTATGTTCATCAAAGAGTTTCTATAATTTAATTCTATTCTATCCAAAGTTTTTATCCTATTAAAAAGAAAACGCATCCCAACATTTCTATTACACTGCGATGTCACAACGTTACACTTCATTTGATGTGTCGTTACTCTGTAAAAAAACTATCCATTAATGATTTTTATTCAATGCACATTATCACTGCACCACGGTGACACCATCTGTTGTTAAATGGTTTTGACAAAAACAAACAAAATAGCATTTTAAGTTATTTTATGTTTTTCTAAAATGACCAAAAACATTCTTTTTTGATCGACCCTTTCCAGTTGATGGTAAATCCATTATAGGAGAATCATGCCATTCTGAGTTCAAGGATACCCTTGCATTTTTGATATGAGCAACTGTTTAAATGATAAAAAAATATTCTCACACATTTTCAAAAACGACCTAAAAATGATTAAAATTTCATTTCAGGCTCACCAGACCTCAGAATTACATTTGATCAAAGCGTGTGGTCTTGAAATAATTCCATGTAATTTTAAAAAAATTACACCTAAACATTGGGACATTATAGCCCTCCCATATCCATCTATGCATCAGTTTCCATAACTAGCTTGGTTAGGGAAGCGTATGTAATCGTAGAAAAATTGATATAATATATATCATAACTTCTCTATGGATGTAACCTAGTCTAAGACTAAAATATAGCTAAATCGCTCAAAATTCCAACTTTTATCATTAATAAATGATTTACTACAAGAATACAAGAATTTTAAATAGTTCCAATAAATTATTTATTATTTATTACTATTTTCCATACATTAAATATTTCATCAATCCATTAATTAACCATTACCAAAATTCCACATTATGTGTCACTAATACTCATAATATATTAGATTCTATCTATCCATAATAAAACAAATAATTATGTTTAACCAAATTGTTGTCTATTAACATATTCATTCTATTATCAACTAACTAGTCTATTAAGAATTATTTTTTCCTTTCTAAAAACATCCAACAATCTCGGTACTCTATGAAAACCATATTATGCTACCATAATGAATATAAATGAAACAAATAATAGGAAACTACCTCATGAAGAGAGGAAAATAATGTAGATAAAATAAGAAACATTGTCATCATCCATTAAACAGATTAATAAGATAGAATAACAGACATCATCACCACATTAATGGAAAAAATGATATTCAACACATTAAATCACCTCCAGTTTGATTACTAACAACCACATGCATATATTGATGAATATCACCATCACATGTGTCAATTGTTCCAAAATCATCTTGGTCTCCCCAATTACTAATGCATCAGACACCCCAGACTCAACCGTCCCAGGCTCACATCGCATACATGACTTCATATCCAATATCTCATCCTCTATAACAAGATATTCCATTCCATGATCACATGAAATGTCTCATTACTAGATTACACCACTAAATTAGTAGAAAAAAACAGAAGAGTCAATATGGTAATCTAGGACCTAATAGGGTTAGAAATCCTGCACATATAAATGAACTCCCATGGATCCAATATAAAAAACTCAGATATCTGAAGAAATAAGAATTTCATAGCTATCAATTATATTTTTCAAAAAAACCAGTTCTTATTCCATATTGTATGGTCCAATTCATTATTAATAGGATCCAACTATGAGAATCCAAATGCATTTATCTATAATATTATATCAAAAGGAAAGACAATTCCTTATAATTTACTCTTGTTTCACAAAACCATGAGAACAAAAATACTCAATTAACATTCTTTTTAATTTTATCATAAATCATTATCATGATTTAGGTTCATTAACCAATTTTATACCCACAAGGAATAACCAATTAAATTAAACATACACACTTTAACCAATTTGATAAAAATCAATGTACAAGAAACATTGGATTAAAAACATTGCTCTTCATTAATTTCTTAAGACAATTAATTATTAAATAACTCCATATTTATGATGTTTACTGGTTTCATTAGGTTACTTCAAGAATATGTAAATAATACTTATCATAAATTACACAGCCTCAAAATATTCAGGGTTCCATGTACGAGAACAGACCAACATCGTGCCTCTTATATCACCCATCCCGAAAGAAGCTATGTCCATCCATGGACACCATGGGATGACCGGAAAATCTAAATGTGAATAAAATCTCATTAGAAATACTGTAGAACAATATCTATCACATAAAGAGATGAATGGGATAAAAACAATACTTATCTATGGGAAACCATAAGAAATAGAGGAAGAACATACAATAGACAACCATGTGTCATCATTGATCATGGACAATAATACATTGATTGTTTTCCAGATAAGGAATCCCAAATATACTAAAATGAGGCTTCTAGATCACCTACTATATGGACACAACTATAGGGTTGGAAGAAAACCTGAATGTTTGAACCCTTTATAGGTGCACTAGACGTAAGATATATATGACCAGTAATTCATACATGTCGTGCAATTGTTGGGATTTAGTTATCAATAAAAAAACCTCAAGAACATTTATCCCAAATAAATAAAAATCATGAATCACCCTACGAATCATCTTTAAAAATCTATGAATGACACTTACAAGATTCAAAAACTCATGACACATTATTTACTCTCTCAACCACTATCATTTCAACACCCAAAACCCTCAATTTATTCTACGACTCCTATAAGTACAAAATAAAAAAGAAACTGAAAAGGGGTGAACAATATATGTATAGTCTCTTACATAGTCAATAAAATTAAATTGATTAATTCATATTATATTATTAATAAATTATTAATAAATGTTTGTTTGTGCCTCAAAAAATCATTTTTCACCTTAATAAATTAAATTTTTTTTTGAGAAAATTTAATAATTAATTTATAGGAACTGAATTTTTTTTATAGAAATAATATCATATTTTTATACAGAATATAAAAAATATTTTAGGTAGAAATTTTTCTAATTTTTTTTTAAAATATATTTTTGTTGTGAATCGTGAAAAATTCATATTTTTATTGAATGTTGTATTTCTATTTCAAAGATTCATTTTATTAAAAAATGGCTTAAAAACAAAAATTATTTCCATTATATTATGATTAATACTATTATATTCATTTGAATCAATTCTATACTTGAAATTGGTATAAAAACATTTTTATACTTCAGAGGTACTTTTCTGAAAATCTTTTTTTCGATATCTTATGTATTTTTGTCATATTTTTTCTCTACATCTTATTGAAAATGAATATTAAATAATTATTCAAATATTTTGAATCATGATATCTTAATTTATTTAATATGTCACCTTATTTTTTATTATTACGAATAGTAACCATAATAATTATTTTATCATTTTAATGAGTAAATTGGATAACTAATGATAAAAAAATGATGATATTGATGTTAAATTGACCCTAAAACTTACATAAATTTTATTTTTTGAGTTAATTTCATCTATACTCATCCAATATTCTCTTATATGGCCTTTATAAAATTTTATGTAAACAAAAGTAATAAATTTCACAATTTGTAAAATAATAATTATATTATTATTATCATTGGGATAAATGGATGATATTTTAGGTTTTAAATAACGTTTTCAAATTTATATGGTTTTTATTCATTAGGTAATTGTTTTAATTTTTGGTGAATATATAAATACTTTAAATTCATACACATTACTGATGCATAAATTATTTAATAAATGAAAAAATAATGTATATATGTACATACAATGGTTCCCCTCTCCTAAATTATAAATGAAAACCAATTAATTCATATCATTAAACATTTTTTAGCCGTTAATCACGAAAAAAATAAATATTGATAAAAATATTATTTTTGGATATATTAATGTAATATGGTTTAGGAATCATGTATGGTCCATTTATGAGTCACTTTTCCAATTGTAGAATCATTATTAGGCCTTTCTGATTAAACTATTGTTTGCCATTGTTAAGGTCAAAAATAATTATCCAAGGGGTTAATAAAAAGGATAAGCATTAAAATGATATCAAAAATCAACTAAATTTCATTAGATGATTTTTTAAACCCTATAAAATTTTTCTTCCAAATTAAATACAATTTAGAAGCATTTGGATCTAGAATAGTCATATTATATTTTAATATATATGAACATACAATTGTTCCCCTCTTCTAAATTATAAATGGAAACCCATTCCTTCACATCATTAAACATTTTATATCTGTTAATCACAACCAAAAAATTTGAATTCCTCTTATAAACATCTTTTTCTAGGTTATTTATGTTTGGGAGCTTTCATAATTGAAATCCAAGTTTCCTTAAGAAAATATATAAATGGATACCACCAAATAAGATGTAATCTTCTTTACAAAATATTACAAATTTATTTATTCTTAGACGTCTTATTAACATTTTATGAACATCCATAAATAATAAATCTAATATCTTATATATATATATATATTAAGACATTATTATTATTATTCCTAAACCATATCCCCTATTTTTTTCTTGTGAAATGCGGAATCAACCCTCGTGTATACTTACGGGTTATCATCTTCATCATGCGATGTAATTCCGTTTTCATAACAATTTTATTTAGATGGTTAAAAAGATAGAATTAATGATTATAAATTATATTTTTGATATAAATAAATTCATCTAAGTGTATTATCATATAAACTATATTAACTTCTAATTGGTTGCAAAACAATAATGTTGCTTAAGCATTTTTATGGCCTACCATCTATACGAAACAACGCGATCCATTTTTCATTTATGGTTTACATGGATTGTAAAAAGGAAATATTTAGTTAATATATATATATATATGATTAATGTAATATAATATTGATTCTATAAAGGATAATTATTATTTACCTATCATTCATTTCATCCTTCTAAAGGTGACTACAACATTATGATGTACATAAAAAAAATATCATCTCCATAAATGGTGTAATTAATTTTTAGATATATATCATTTTAGGATGACTATGAATATTTATATAATGAATATAAATTATATTTATATCATGTTCCAAATTTTTCAGATGATGGAACCATGATAATATTAAATGGAAAAAAAGTACAAAACCAAAACATACTTGAAAAACGAAAAAGTATTTCCCCTTAACATTTATTTTAAATGTGAAATGTAAATAAATGAGTTATAAAAGGTTATATAAAAATTATATGTGGTTTTAAATATATTAATATGTATCTTTAACATAATTATAATTTATCTATATTTATTATAAAGTATGTTTAAAAATATATCATCGATTTAAGATCAATGGTAATGGAATTTCATCACATATTAACCTCTATCAGACATGTTCTTTATACACCACTTGTTCCTTTTGTGTGTTGTATATAATACCCCTGAATTTATTTGATTATTATTATTATGAAATATTTTTATATACATATCCATAAAATGTTAATTTTTTTTTGGTATTATCATTAAAACATTACAAATCCCGAGATGCCTACTGTATTTTCTTTGGGTCTTTACATATCACAAAATGCTTCAATGGATCATAACATAATCCATATCATGCTCATCACATAAATTATGAAATATTGATTATCACGTAATATATAGTAACATATAGTATTATCATAAAATTCATTTATTAGGTTGTCCACTTAAGGAACCCTAGGATAATTACATAAGTCTGATATTCTGGTCCATCACATAGGGTCCAAGGTTTAAATCCATTTGTGTTCTCTATGTATGGTTATATTACATCACATATAGACTAGTATGAAAGATTCATGTGTGGGTTGATAATAGGTTTAAATAAACTTGTGGATTATTCCCATATACACCTTTAATATACTTGGCCAACAATAGGTTGTGATCATGGGGTGATGATGATGTCCATTGGGATCATCTGAGTTGAATTATAGGAGTTTTGTTATACACATGAATATTTTTATATTTTCAAAGTTTTAGCCTACTAATAGATGATGTATTTTTGGTAATGTTGTCATAAATCCTATAAGAGGAATTCTATGTACCCTATAAAGATCTATGTTTCAAAACCCATGTAGATTGATTGCATTGTTTAAGGTCATGTCATAAAACTGTTTCATTATATTTAAGGTCATGAGGTAACGACAGATGTTTCATGAAATGGACAAACATAAGACATGTTGTGTGGATTATTTATAAATTATTTCCCAAATAATTTGGTATCATATCATTTTCATTACACGAGGAATCTTCTACACATCACATAGGACGAGGATACGGTTTAACATCAAGTATTGAGGATCTTATCATATAGTTGAATGTCATCCGACTAAGACTTTATTATATGAAACTTAATTTTTTACATCTCAGATATTGTGAAATGAAGTTTAAATTTATACAAATTATATTTTGTGATATATATTCTAATGTATTCTATCTATAATATTGGTTTGGGTGGATTACACAAGGACAACCACATTCCATGTTAATGATTTTGGAGAGAAGGATATGTGGATTCATATATTAATGGTCATTGAGGGGTGTGATGTTTATATGGTAATGAGGTTTCCTATATCATGCTTTAAAAAATGGTCTTGGACCAAGTGGGTCATAATAATAGTCATATTGATGTGGCTTTTTTGAAAGACCCAGTTTAAAAGGCTTGTGAGGCCCATGAGAACTCAACTTTTATCTAAATATGATTGTGGAAGGAAGAATGGAATAGGGGACTTGGATGTTGTGTCTCACAACATTGGTGTTTCATAAATTTTAGATATAGTATGATACATGGGCTTAATCATATGGGATATAAATGGTTGTAGGGGACATATTTTTAAAATATATATGGTGATGTGTGGGTCATAGAGACTAAAAAAACAATCTTACAAGATTTCATTTGACCATCAAAGGATGTTATTTGAAGTCATATATGATATAATTCAATATGATTTAGGGGAATTTAGAGGGTTTCTCCGAATATCCATACCAATGGGAGTATATGAGAGGATTTGGCTATGTGATATTCCTAAAATAGAGGGTTCTTAAAAATACAGAGTGAATCAGTTTCATGTAATAGTCCATCCCTAAAATTGGGGGGGGGGGGGCGATGCTCTATTTATATATGTTTTGACCTCCAATGGTGTTGATCAAAAAAAATACTATTTGTCATAGAACATGGTGTGGGAAAAAAGAAGTATCATAAATCTATGTTATTTGGACCCATTTTTATATATCATTGGGTTGCAAGGCACCCCATTTATCTCCACTGGAGGCCACTCATGTGAGCATACTATATATCCTTGTCTTTCTAATGAAACTATACATGTCAGAGAGTTTTTATCAATAAAGAATTTTTACACACAAAAATTCCTTTTTTAAAATCCTTTTTAGAAACTTCAAAACATCAATCATTTAACATCACTATTCTACCATAACTGAGTTTCAACCCATAATTGGATTGTGTGAAACTTCCTCCTTTGTTTTAGAATACTCTCTTGGGTTGTGTTTACCCTTTCCTTGAGAAGATCATGTGTTCCATGGTTCAAGATGGATTTTCATAACTAGAAAATCAACACCCACTAATTGGAACCAATGTGAAAGTAATGTTCTGAATTCTGAGAAAAATGAAAAATGATTGTAATTGTCCACAATATCATGCATTTGAGGGAATTTTCATTGAATACGGCTACACGTGGATGAACCCCGGGCAGTCCCCTACCTATAAATTGGGAAATGTGGACCATGTATTTCCAATTAAATTTATTGATTGATTGAATATATTCCTTTCATAGTATTCAAAACATTTTTTGAACTCGTATTATCATAATCAATGACTTTTAAACAATTATATGCATCCAAAAAATATTTTTAGTGACACTTCTTACACGAGCCACATGTTACTACTTCTATGAAAAATGAATCAATGGACCATCATGGTATTTCATGAAACAAGGTCAATTATGTGAGGTAGAGATCAATTTCAAGGCATTGTCATATAAAATTTCAATACCTCATCATAATTGGATTATTAGACTTCTAAATCCACGGTTTCTTCTATTTTTTTTATAGGAGTGGGAAATAATTGAAAACACTAATTTCCATCTGGCTAGGACGGTATTCTATAAATATTAGTCATAGGTAGGCCTAAAAACGAAGATTAATAAATATTATCTACAAAGAAAAATACTACCACTATATATATTTGGTATTCATTATAATGTGGTTATTCTATATGAAAACATCTACATGTATATTTTTTGGATTTCATACCAAGACAAGAATCAATGATGAAATTTCAGTACCATAGTCCATTACTAAGGGAATCTAATTCCACTACCATATTCACCCAAAATAGTAATACTATAACAATGACATGGGATATTATAGTGGAGGAGTATTTTCCAACACATGGTTCTATAATTATATATGTCGTTATCTTGAACAATCATAAATGTCTGTTTAAAGATAGGGGAATGTGGTTAGGTGGAAACATCATAAATGAATCGACATGGGTGTACTAGGTGCACAACATTAGGATGTTTTATTAGATGAGATGCATCATATATAATTATATGTGATAGTTTGGAAGACACGTTTTTTAACACCTCTTGATTTTATAGTACGTTATTTCTTCAAAGTAATTCAAAAACTTGCATTACACGCAACACCGAGTTCAAGTGCACCACAACTTACCAAACTAGCCATTCAAAAGCCTTTAAGAATAGTATTAACTTGATCTTGAACTTTATATAATACTTATACTTTTATAATCCATATTATGAGTTTCTTAGACATAATGTCAGAAGAGATACATTTTTTCAGCTAAAAGAATTATTTTTCAAAAAATTGCAATTTTACTGCCATTTAATGGAAAACCCTTATTAAATCCAATATTTGAAACATTTATATATTAAATTTGAAAAAATAAACTTCTTATTTATAATTGGGACATAAGATTTTAGTTTCAATAAATTTTTGGTCTTTTTCTAATAACTTTCATATTTGGGTTAATAGTGAAAAATATTGAATTTTAGCTGAAAAAAACATTTTTAATAAAAATAATTTAGATTGCTGAAATATAAATTTTGATTTATTGGAAGTATAATTAGATTTTATTACTATCCTTTAATCCAATGTTGGTCATTTGAATTAATTTCACTTTGAAATTATACATAAACAAGTGGCAATCTTTTGATAGTTACTGTTTCTTGAAAACACGCAATTTATTTTGACAATGAGAATTAATTAATAACATCAAATTATATGTTTTGAATTTTGTAAAATATACTTCAGTTTTGGATTTGGAATATCGGAATTATCCTAAGGTGATGTTTTGGTATTTTTCTGGAAACGTTTAATTTTTGATGAGCAGTGAAAAAACACTGAGTTTTCGATTAAACCCGAATTTTTATTTAAATAATTATTTATTTTATTTAAATATATTTCAGGTCAAAATTGAGAAATAATACCTATATAAGTTCATTTTAATTCATTGGAGTAAATTTATAATAATTTTACATATATAAAAATTTTATCGAACTTTTACCGTCTTTTACCCACCTCTTAGGAGCATTTTCAAATTTACATAAAAAATAATTTTACTGCTTCTGTGAGTTGAATTTCGAAAAGTAGAGAGCCATGGTTAATATAAAAAACTAAAATGTGATTCAATAAGACAAAAAAAAATTTGGTGAATAGTATGTTTTTATTTTTATTTACCACGGTTAAAAGTAAATAGGGTTATTAAGGTTAGAAAATATTTTAATATTACCCTAACACATGTCCTAATTCTATTGGACAAGTGTATCCTGACCATAAATAACCTTAGGAATAAAATATTATCATTTAGGTCCACTTTGATTAAATTAGGACATTTATTATTATTTAATTCAAAGAAGAGTTAAAAGAGTTAAAATCAATGTTTAATAACTAAAACATTATTAATATATGGTTATACATAATATAAATTCTATTATAAAAAATAATTATAAATATAAAAAGATTTCATACATAATCATATTTTATTTATAATTTTTATACATTAAATATTTTAATTTATTTCTGACACAATGATGATGTAGTAATTACCATATTAATGAAAGATCAAGATAATTGATATTATAAATACCCAAACAAATGTAATTAGAGACTTTTTATGAATTAAAATAATTTTATAGATTTATATGACATATTAGGATTGGTTATATGAATTTTTTTCGAAGTAATCATTCTTTTATGAATTTATCAAAAACAAAATACCCAATAGTGTAGAAATTGAAATAAAATTGTTTTTAAAAAGATATTATATTATTAATTGATATTCTATTCCTTAAAAATCTAATGTTCATCCAAAGGACTTATATCATGATAGGTGTATCATTAATGGACAACTTGAGGTCGATTGAAAGTTTATACTAAGTTAATTAACCATATAATATTAAAATACAAAGAGACATGGTAAATGTCAAACTAATTAACAAAGAGTTAAAACTAATAGATAAGGTTAATAAAGTGACCCAAAATTGTCTAAAACATATTTTTTGAGTGGATTTCGACCCATACCCACCTTATCCTCTAAATAAATCAATTTTGAAATATTATAAACCGAATATGAATTTATTGTAAAATAATATATTATGTTTTTTCTAAGGTGCCCCTCGCCCCTCTTATAAAAGGGAACTCCCCTTTCACTCTAATTCACACCTTTTAATACATTTGGTTTGGCCAAACCCTACCCATATACCCTCTCAACTATCCTAAATTAAACCTAGATGCCTTATATTGATCAGAAATCCAACCTAAGTAGCCCTTTTGATCAAATCAAAAGGAAGAACCCGAAGAAGTGGTAATGTTTTCACCACCCTCTTTCAAGTTCTTTTCTTCTTGCACTTCTTATTTCATAGTTATTTCCATACAAAAATAAAAACTCCAGTATCTTCTATATACTGTGATGTTATTATAATTATGTTACAACCAAATTCATTATTATATCCACCATTTGATTGACATGTCACCATACATGCATATGTACGGCTTACCGTCTCCATGTCCTGGTGTAATTGTTATTCAATACATTATTATTTAGATGGGTATAATAATTATGTGTATTTGATGTAAATAATACATATAACATGATAAGGATTCTGTATATATGATATACCATCCAATTATATATTATCAAAAGAATTATATTTTCGCTCGTGTGTATATATGGATTACCGTCTCCACGACGCGATGAGATTCATTTCAAAATTCATCATTCATCGATGATTATAAAAATATATAATACTAATAAGTATGTAATATATGAGAACATAATTCTACTAGAGATATATATTTTTATATATATAAGTATTTATGGACATACATTTATCTTATTCACTTTCTTCCATTCAATACTAAATGAAAACAGAAACAGCGTGTATGCGTACGTACGGACTACCGTCTATATAAATGGTGGATTACATTTCATATATATGTCTATTATACATATTTATATTCTAAATATATATTATATAGAAATCATGTTTTATTTTATGGAAGTATTTAAATCATGATCTAAGTGATATAATCAAGAGTAAAAAGTTAAAACATGTATGGTAAAGAAAGCGATTATTACCCAAAATATTAATATAACAAGGAAATTATTATTTAATGGGTCGTATAAAGTCATAAATTAATAATGTTTGATATAATAAATATTAATATTGTTCTGGTATAATTTAATGACATACTATACTCTTCATAAATGATGTTAAATGTACCCTATACTATAGGAAAGTGCAGGGCAAGGGGTTTTCATCTCACTCATTATTCCCGTGAGATTCATGCCATATTGGCACTATTACCTTTTGTGTTGTGTATGTACAACCCATAATTGTATTCATTGAGTAATATTCTTTAATTTTGGTGTATTTAAATATTCATTGTATTATCCTTCTTTCATGGGGTGTATGTTTCGTATGTTACCAAATTGGTAAGTGTTTTTTTCCATAATCTCATTATTATCCGAGATTGAATATGTGTATGTATTTACTGGGACATTTTTTCATCCATGTCCATTTTTCATAAAAATGATTTCAAAATGAATATTTTATGGATTTGTGAAATATACTCTTTATCATGATAAGAATTTTAATTTTTTTAATATATTTATTTTTCTACATCTTTTTAATTAATGTCCATGTTTTTCAAAATGATTTTATGGATTTATTTATATGGACATGAAACTTTTTATATGATAATTCTTTTCAAAAGTTTCAAAGTGGTATGGGATGATTTGATTCAAAATTCTATTTTAAATTAATTCTTTTATAAATGTGTGACTTTTAAATTATTTTACAAAAAACATATTTCTCTCAAAATGTATTACTCGTCATTTTCAACTATGTCAACATCCATTACTGGATATTATTTTTGATTGAGGTTATTTTATTATACTATAATCTTCCATATTTTATTGAATGACTTATGATATGTTGGACTATGGATGTTCTATTTTTATACCATTCATGGTTTATGGTTAATGTATTGACATTTCGTTTTCAAGTTTTAATAAGAATATTTATGTTATGTTTCAAATTTTTCATATGAGGAATGCAGTTGACTTAGTATGTGACGGGTGGAGCCACTATAGCTTCTTGATGCATCAGTAGGTCTCCTGAGACAAACTAGTGTCTTGGAACAAGGCCTTAACAAAAAAAATTAATTTTAGTATTTGCAAGAGGCCTTGACTATGTGTTAACGATGTCTGACATTAGGCATTCCCTCATTGTGAAAATAGTTATTACATGTGATTATTTGACTTGTAGAATATCCAAATTCATGTTTATATGGTAATGTTTCATTTATTTTTACCATATTATGTTCAAGTTTATGTTCAAAAGAATGTTGTTTTTATTACACATCTTGCCTTAAAAGTTTATAGCTGCTGCTAAATTATTTACCCTAACTGGGATTCTGAGCTCACCCATTTCTTGTGTTTTATTTTCCCAGAATTTCAAGTAGTGTATTTTGATTGATATGATGTTTTAAGATAGAGGGAAAATGGAATTCTCAAATAACTATATATGATGTGTTTTCTTCTTCAAATCGTAATGTAAAGTTAATGTATGAAATCTATTTTCCAAGACCGCTAAACTGATCAGTCCTTCAGGACATGATTCATTGTAATCGTTCCATAGTATTAAAATAATACAACAGATCTGGATAACTGGGGTTGGGGTGTTACAATTGGTATCAGAGGAAGTTTAGAAATAACCTTGGAATGTAGATTTAGATAAACTCTGATTTGAGCACATAGACCTAATATAAACTTTGAGGATTAGTATAGAATAACATCCTACAATTTTGGTATTGTAGTAATTTTGTGAGATTGACAAGCAATAGATCCCTATTTGGATACGATCAGGTAGAGGTAGCTCTGGCACAGATGTACCTAGGGGTAAAACCCAAAAACACCACTTTGAGCTAGACTCGAACGGGAAATGGTGCACGACAATGGGGCTTGTGGCACTCTTGGTTATGACACTCTCGGGGGAAATGCTTAGGATAATTCTCATTTTATTTACATACCACTATGATGGGTTTATGAGTATATAACTCCTCAGAGAAAACATTTTTGTGATTATGGATTATATCTATAAACATTTCAATTTATGTTAGATATTTTACATGTTTGGAATTATGAATTTTGATTCATAAACTGACCTACTGTATTCCATTGTTTTGAAATGGTGCATAGTAGAAGGAATGAGAACTATAGAAATACATATGATCCCAAGAGTAAAAAGGATCATATCTTTCATTGCATTATACCAAAATTTTGAAGGGAAAAATTATCCCATATATTCTCAATATATGAAGAAATATTTTCTTGTGTTAATAAGATAAGTAAATTATTATCTGAATCCTATGGATTTGAAGGGAATCCAGAGAAGAAAAAGATCGTAGAATGAAATATGGATTGAAATAAAAGAGAATTTTCAAATATTTAATAAATTTTCAATGAATTGCATTCTTAAATGCTTGAAAGGAATGGGAGTTTCTTATATGTTGGGAGAAAAAGGACACCAAGTATGAGATTTCAGGGGTAAGAAAATGTTTTCAAATGTAAAATGCTTCATCTCCAAGGTGTTGAGACACTACGCGAATCAATGTCCCATTCATAAGAGTTTACCAAAAATAATGTTATTGGATAATAATCAAGTTATGATATTACCTCAGATGAAGAATAATGACTAGTGTACTTATGTTGTTATTATAGAATTATTTCATTTGAGTGTTGTATCAACACTATAATTGTTACATGAATTATAGAGATAAATAAGGATTGTACTGTTGTACTATTTCATTGGGAGTTTGAGATTATATGGTACTGATACTAATGTAGTAATTTTGGAATAACATATGGTTGATTTAGGTAATTCATGATGTTGCGGTGTTGTAAAAGAATACATGACGAAGGCATTAACTTGTTATTACCTGGAAAAAAGGATCATCATTATGTTTAACTTCCTTATAAATGTTGGACTACGAGTTTGGATATAATTATTTTGGATTATTCTAAAGGTTGGAATGGATTATGTTTGAAATTGGACACAATTGTAATAGTTTTTTTTGGATTGTCATAAAAAGGACAACCCAGAGGTTGGGCTGCAACCCGTCATGTCTGGCAGGGCCGCGAGACTTGAACCCGCAACCGAAGGGAGGAAAAGTGTGTCACATATCACTGGCCAACATGATGTCCTGGATTGAATAATTTAGTTTTTTTAAGGGTATAATATGTGAATTATAAATTCATTATTTTTGGAACCCTATAAGATTAGGATAAATAGAATATATATATATATATATATATATTGAAATCTTTTAGAGTGAAAGATGAGATTGTGGTAGAATTAGTTGAAGGATGAACCTCTACATTTCAAGTATATATACAAATATACATATACATATATATATTCCCTCTTATTTTATGGATAAATTAATTATTAATCATTAGGGAAGGGATCTTAAAACCAGAAATGTTTTATTCTAATACCATACGTTTTGTAAAACTGATGGTATTTTAAATCATTATAGATTGGTGGATTTGAGACCCAAAATTCTACAATTGTTTGTGATTGATGACCTCAATCACTCCCTATAAATATTTATGTTTTCCTCCAATTATGTGTCTCTAATTTCCACCAATGTTCTCCTAATTTAAATCATAATTTGGTGTTGTCTTTTTCATTCCCCTTTCCTATTATTAAGACTAAATTTTATTAACTCAATATCCTATTTGGGTTTTTCCCAAAAAGTTATTTTCTATCTCCAACCATTATTTTCCATGAACAATTACAAATTTTGAGGATGAAATTTATTGGAGGAATAATGTAACACCCAAAGAATTCAAAGTATGATATTTCTTTAAAGTAAATCAATAACTTGCACTACACAAAACACTGATTTCAAGTGCACCACAACTTACCAAACTAGCCGTTCAAATGTAGTTATTAATAGTATTAACTGAATTTTGAACTTTATATAATCCTTATAATTTTAGATCCATATTATGAGTTTCTAATACATAATGTAAGAACAAATAAATTTTTCCAGGATAAAAGAATTATTTTTCAAAAAAAAATGCATTTTTACCACCTTTTAATGGCGATCACTTTTTAAATACAATATTTAGAAATATTATATATTCAATTTGACAAAATAATATTCTTCATTAGAATCAGGACATAAGAATTTACTTTCAACAAATTTTTGTTGTTTTTGTGATAACTTTCATATTTGGGTGAATAGTGAAAAATACTATATTTTAACTGAAAACAACTTTTTTAATAAAAATAATTTATAGTGTTGAATAATACATTTTAATGTTTTGAAAGTATAATTAGATTATATTTTCCCATTTAATCCAATGTTGGTCATTGGAATTAATTTCGCTTCGAAATTATACAAAAACAAGTGTCAATCATTTAATAGATACTGTTTCTTAAAAACACACTGTTTGTTTTGACAATGATAATTATTTAATAAATGAATCTTTTATGTTTTGAATTATGTAAAATAAAATTAATTTTTGGATTTGGAATATCAAAATTATCATTGGGTGTAGTTATGGTATTTTTCTGAAAACGTTCAATTTTTTATGAATAATGAAAAAAAACACTGAGTTATCGTTTAAAACCAAATTTTATTTAAATAATTATTTATTTTATTGAAATTTATTTGAGATTTAAATAGATACATAAAACATATATAAGTTAATTTTAATTAATTGGAGTCAATTTATTATAATTTTAGATATATAAAAATTTTATCGAACATTTACAGTCTTTTAACCACCTCCTAAGAGCACTTGCAAATTTACATAAAACATAATTTTACCACTATGTGAGTTGAATTTCAAAAATCAGAGAGACACAGTTAATATGAAATAGTAAATTTTGGTTCAATAAGATAGAAATATTTATTGGTGAAGAGTAAATTTTTACTTTTATTTACCGTGTTTAAAAGTAAAAAAGGGTAATTAAGGGTAAAAAAGATTTTAATATTACCCTTACACATGTTCTAACTCTATTAGTCAAGTGTATCTCGACAGAAAACATCCGTAGAAAGAAAATATTATCATTTAGCTCCACTTTTATAAGATTATGATATTTATTATTATTTAATTCAATGAAGAGTTAAAAGAGTTAAAATCAATGTTTAATAACTAAAAAATTTTTAATATTGGGTTATACATAATATAAATTTGATTATAAATATTAATTAGAAAGATAAAATTATTTCCTACATAATGGTTTTTTATTTATAAATTTTAGACATTGAATAATTTAATTTATTTGTGACACAATGATGATGTAGAAATTACAGTATTATTGAATGATTAAGACAATTGTTTTTATAAATACCCAAATAAATGTAATTTTAGACTTTTTATGAATTAAAATAATTTCCTAGGATAATATGACATATTAGTACTAATTTTATTAAATTTTTTTAAGTAATAATGCTATTATGAATTTATCAAAAACAAAATACCCAATACTGTCAAAATTGACATAAAAGACTTTTTAAAACAAATATTATATTATTAATTGATATTATATTCCTAAAAAAATCTAATGTTCAACAAAAGGACTTATATCATTATAGATGTATCATTAATGGACCACTTTATGGTTTATTGGGATTTTATAGTATGTTTATTAAACATATAATATAAAAATACACAGAGAGATGGTAAATGTAAAACTAATTAACTAAAAGTTAAAACTAAAAGATAAGGTTAATAAAGTGACCCAAACCAATATAAAACCTATTGTTTGAGTGGATTTATCCCCATACCCACCTTATCCTAGAAATAAATAAATTTATAGCCTTTATAAACCGAATATTAATTTATTATAAAATAATATTTAATAATTTTCTTAAGATGCCCCTCACCCCTGTTATAAAAGGGCACTCCCCCTTCACTCTAATTCACATCATCTAAGCCGTTTGGATTATCCAAAACCTTCCCAAATACCCTATAAACTATCCTCCCATCAAATTATAGGCCTTATTTGGATCATTAAGTCGTCCTAAGGATCCATTTTGATCAAATAATAAAAAAGAACCCAAAGAAGAGGTAATGTTTTCACCACCCTCATTCAAGTTTTTTTCTTCATCCACTTATTAATTCATTTTTATTTCCATTGAAAAATACTAACTATAGTATCTTAAATGTACTGTTATTTTATTATAATTATGGTACAACCAAATTCAATATTCTACCCACCCTTTGAATGATCTGTCACCATACGTGCGTACATACGTCTTACGGTCTCCACGTCGTGGTGTAATTGTTATTCAATACATTATTATTTGGATGGGTATAATAATGAGGTGTATTTGATGTAAATAATAAATATAAAATGATACGAATTATATATATATTATATAACTTCCAATTATATATTATCAAAAGAATGATATTTTCACTCCTACGTACGTACGGATCACCGTCTCCACGACGCGATGATATTCATTTCCAAATTCACCATTCATTGACGATTATAAAAATATATATTTCTAATAATTATGTAATATATGACATAATAATGCTACTATAGATATATATATATATATATATAAGTATTTATGCACTTACAGATATCTTATTCACTTACTTCCGTTCAATACTATATAAAAATGGAAACAGGGTTTACGCGTACGTACGGACTACCACCATAAACGTTGTTTTTTATTTCATATATAATTCTTATATACATATTTATATTCTAAATATATATGATATATATATCATGGTTTATATTATGGAAGTATTTAAATCATCATATAAGTGATACAATCAAGAGTATCAAGTTAAAACACGTACGATAGAGAAAGCGATTATTACCCAAAATATTAATATAACCTTGAAATTATTATTAAATGGGTAGTATAAAGTCATAAATGAATAATGTATGATATAATAAATATTAATATTGTTCTTTTATAATTTAATAACATACTATAGTCTTCATAAGGGAGGTTAAACGTACCCTCTCCTAAAGGAAAGTTCAAGCTAAGGGGTTTTCATCTCACTCCTTTTTCCCTTGAGATTCATGCCATATTGCCACTATTAACTTTTGTTTGGTTTATGTACTTCCCATAATTGTATTCATTGTGTAATAAACTTTAATTTATGTGTATTTACATATTCATTTTATGATACTTCTTTCATGGGGTGATTGTTTCATAAGTTACCAAATTGTTAAGGGTTTTTTTCACAATCTCATTATTATTCGAGATTGTGTGTGTGTAAGTATTTACTGGGACATTTTTATCATCCATGTCCATTTTCCATAAAAATGATTTCAAAATTAATATTTTAAGGATTTTGTAAAGGTACCCTCTATCAGGATCATATTATTATATGTTTTAATGATTTATCATTCTAAATCTTTTTAATCAATATCCATGTTTTCAAAATGACTTTATAGATTTATTTTATAGACATGAATGTTTTGAAAAGATAATTATTTTCAAAAGTTTCAATGTTTTACGGGAAACTTTGATTCAAAAATATCTTTTAAATTACTTCCATTTTAAATGTCTGTCTTTTAAATGATTGTACAAAAAGGATATTTATCTCAAATTGTTTTACTCATCATTTTCATCTATGTTAGCATCCCTTACAGGATATTATTCTTGATTGAGGTTGATTTATTATAATACAATATTTTATATTGTATTGAATGAGTTATGATATGTTTGACTGTGGATTTACTATTTTTATACCATTAATAGTTTATGGTTAATGTATTGAAATTTCATATTCTAGTATTAATACGAGTGTTTATGTTATGTTTCAACTTTTTCATATGAGGAATGTAGTGGAATTAGTAAGTGATGGTTGGAGCTTGCTATAGCTCCCCGATGCATCAGTAGATCTAACGATACAATCTAGTGTCTTGGCACAATTCCTTGAAAAAACATTTATTTGTATTCATGGCATGAGGCCATGAATATGTGGTAATGATGGGTATTAGGCATTCTCTCATTGTGAAATTAGTTATTACATGTGATTATTCAACATGTAGAATATCCATGTGCATGTTTATATGGTAATGATTCATTTATTTTTACCATATTATGTTGACGTTTATGTTTAAAAAGTAGTTGTTTTTATTACACATATTTCCTTAAAGGTTTATTGCTTTTGCTAAATTATTTACCCTTACTGAGCATCTGAGCTCACCCCTTTCTTCTGTTTTATTTTCCCAGGATTCCATGAAGTGTATTATGATTGATATGCAGGGATAAGGTAATGGAAAAAATGGAATTCTCAAAGAACTATCTATTCTATGTTTTATGATTCAAATTGTAATGTAATGTTAATATATATAATCTATTTTCCAAGAATGCTAAACTTGTCGGTCCTTCGGGACATGATTCCTTTTAATCGTTCCAATGTATTAAAATAATGCACTTTATCTGGGTAACTGGGGTTGGGGTGTTACACATTTCTATGTCTACCTCTAATAGGATCAATTTCTGGAGATCCTACCTCGATGGTCTCCAAACAATAACACCTTCCACCATCATAATGAGGATATAGAAATTAGTATTTAGGACATCAACCACATCTGTAACACCCCAGGTAAATAAAGAATATGAAATTTTAACATTTATCCATATTTGTGAATAAAATATTAATATTACTTTAAAGGGGATGCTATGCTCGATGGCGTACCCAATACGCAACAACGAGTTTCTTGGGAATCTTACGTTGCACTATAATAATAAAATGATATTATTTTAAATGGTATTTAATGCCTAGCCATTGTAATGGAGGGAATGAACAGAACTAACTAAAAAATTATTCTATATGTTTGTAAAATATTTTTACTCTTTACAATAAATTTCAGAGTATTAAAAATTTGAATGAATCCAATTTTAAGCGTAAACATTCTAATATTCTTTAAAATGTCGATTAACCGCCTTTTGATGGCAAATATCTTTTACATCCAATTTTTGACAATTTTAAGTGATATATTTGACAAAATAAATTTCTTCTTTAGAATCGGGACATCAAAATCATTGTGTATATTTTTGGTATTTTTCCTATAAAGTTCATTTTTTAATGAATAGTGAAAAATGTTGTATTTTAATTCAAAACGTCTTTTTAATCTAATTTATTTTTATGATTATATTATCTTTTCAATTGGTTTTAAAGTGAAATTAGAATATATTTTTACCATTTAATCCAATAGTGGTCGTTGGAATTATTTTCACTATGAAATTGGACTTAAACTAGTGTCAATCTTTTGATATATATTCTTTCATGAAAACACGCTATTTGTCATGACAATGAGAATTAATTATTAAATTAATTAATGTAACTTATATGATTTTAATTTAGTAAAATAGGCATCGTTTTTGAATTCGGAATATCAAATATAGCTTCGGGTGAATTTTTGGTATTTTTATGAAAAACTTCAATTTTTTATGAATAGTGAAACCACTAAGTGGTACTTAAAAAACTGATTTTTCATTTAAATGAAATTTTACCACATCTGTGTTTTGAATTTCAAAAACCCAACTTACATGGTTGTAATTAGGATGTAAAATGTGGTTCAATGGGATTAAAATATTTTTTTTGGTAAATAATAACTTTTATGTTTTTAATCGCGATTAGAGGTAATTAGTGAAATTTAAGGCAAAAATGATATTATAATAAAATGAAAATACTTAGACACATGTCCTACCATTATTGAATGGATCCTGGACGACCAATAAAATCCATGGGTCGACTTGGGGACCCAATTTAGCCACTTTGGTAGGAAAATGACATTAAAAACTTTTTATTTAATGTTAAAATGAAAATGTCACAAACATGATTTGTTTTACTAAAACAATTTTTACATGAGGATAGACACGTAATATTTTTGACTATAAATAGTCATTATAAAGCTAAAAAGATTTACCACATCATGATATTTGTTTTATACTTTTTAGACATTAAATAAATTAAATTATTTATGACACCATGATGATGCAGCGATTAACTCATTATTCAACGATTTAAATAAAATGAAAATATAATGTAAACGCTAAGACCTACACTAGTCAAAAACCTATTGGATGGGTGTATTTAGAACCCTTATCACCTTATCCTAGAAATTTATAATTTTGGGACCTTTTTTTTACGAAAATCATTTTATAACAAAGTATCATTTCTTAACTTTCCAAGAGTTCCCCTCCTCTCCTCTATTAAATGACCCCCACCTCTACCACCTTACACACACTTCCAAAACCTTTGGCTCGGCCAAACCCTTCCCATTTTGTCTCTCCACATCCCTCTCTTCATCATTGAATCCTGACATTGGTAATAATCCTTTCCAAGGAATCCTTTGAGCTTAAATCAAAGAGAGGTACCTGTTTTAAAGGTTGTGTTTTCTATTGTGTTCTTATGTATTATTTTTCTTCACCAACCCCATAACTATTTTTATTCTTTTATTTTGTAAAAACAACATTATCTCAATATACTAGGATATTTTTATGTGAATTATTTGATCTACACTTACACACACCTTCGTCTAATGGTTAAAGAACATACTGTTTCTATGGTTGGCGATTTTCTACCTCATTAAACGATGATTGTTCAATATTCTTTTAACACCTTTAAAGGTGGAAATTATGATGTCACTTTATATTATATATGATATATATATGGTATTTATATTTACTATATGGTTCTGTATTTTTATATTTAAAAAATACCTTTATCCTTTTCATTTTGTGAAAATACAATAATTTCGTAAATTGAAGTGTGGACTATCGCCCCCTCAAGTGATGTGACTTCTTAACGCAATACATGGAATGTATATGGAATTAAATTAATGAACATATGTTTCCTATATAACATATATATTATAATAGAATTATAATGTATATATATATCTTATTTATTTTTAATTCCATTAATATGACAAAAAAATGAAAGTAGCGTTCATGGGTACGTACGGCCTACCGTCACCACGAACGGTGATTTTCATTTTTTATCTCAAAATGTTATGGAATAGTATAAAATGAAAATTTAATGGATATATATGATATTTTAATTATTAATAATATTATTTAAATGATTTACTTATAACTACATGTGAAATCATTTTCAAACAAGTTCATTTTTTTACTAATGTACCAAACATCGGCAAAAACATCTGATATGAACTAACAATATTAAAGAATTATAAGAACATTATAATATGTGATATGAACAGAATAATAATATTTAAATGAGGTCATTATAAAATTATAAATTGAAAAATGTTTATTATTTTGGAATATAATGAAACGGACAAGATAAGTCAGACTTTAGGTAAGGGATCCGACCTCTCACTTTCTATTCAAGTACCCTCTTTTATGTCATTTCATTTATGATCCATGTTCTTATGTTGGAGGATGTTATTTTATATTAAACATACTGTAATTTTTATTTTTATATGATGAGACTCCACCCCTTACTCTCATCAATTGTTTTTTATAATTTTTAAGTGGTGTCGTTAGGCACACGAATTTTCGTAAGGGAACCTACCCCTCTCTTTCTTTTTAAGTACAGTCTTTTATGTCATTCCTATTAAGCTCAACTTTCTTATGATTGGAATGTTATTTTATATTACTCTTACTATACTTTTTATGTTCATATGATGAGAGACCATATTTTCTCTCATCAATCCATTTTGGTTGTTTTGATTGGCGCCATTAGGCTGCCAAATCTTCGTAAGAGATCCAACCTTTCTCTTTTTTTAAGTACTCTCCTTTATGTCACTTATTTTAAGCTCCTCTTTGTTATGTTGGGGGGATGTTATTTTATATTCATATTTATGTACATTTTATGTTAATATGATGAGAGAACCTATTTGATCTCATCAATCCATTTTTGGATGTTTTAAGTGGCGATGTTAGGATGCCACGTTTTCGTAAGGGATTTTTCATCTCAATTTTATTCCTGTGATATTTATGTTACATTTGCCACCATCTCTATTGAGGGGTATATTTACTGACCATTATTCTACTCTTTCTAAAATTTACTTTAATTTATGACTATTTACATCAATATTGTATTGTCCTTCTTTCATGGGGTGTATGTTTTGAAGGATACCCAAGTCGGTAAGGGAACCGTTCACCATACTCTTTTTAAAAAACTTCTTTTGTTATGTCTTTTAATTCACATACTATTAAGTTGGGATATGTTCTTCAATATCCTTATTAATGTAAATTTTATGTCCATGTGATGAGATACCCTTTTATCCCTAATCAACTCTTTTTCTAAATTTTGAATTGACGTCGTTAGGCTGTCAAATTTTTCCAAGGGAACTTATAAACCCAATTTTGGTTCTTTGGGATAAACTTGTACTCCTTGAATATGTCGTTCTATGAATATTTGTGAATAACCTCTGACAGTTTTACACCTAATAATACTAATATTTGGTGTATTCGTTTGTCACACATAATTATGTAATTGATTTATCCTTAATACACGGATATCGTCTTTGTAAGGGACATCGTCTCAATCTCCATTAATTGAGGCATATTTTGTTTTATACACAACATTCTTTTATATGGTGTATAACCCCCTTTTTACTTTTATGCTTATTCAAAAGGAATATTTTTTATACGAAGCATTTAACTAAACGACAAAAGGAATGTTTCTTTGTCTTACGTATGCGGCGACAATGACTTCTCCGCCGCCATGACCATTATTTGAGTTCCGGCTTCCTCTACAAGCCATACCTTTTTTTAAAATGAAAAATAAATACCATGTTTTACTTTTCTTTTCTTTTGGTTTTGAAAATGGTTTTCATATTTTTTTTATATCAATGGGTTGTATTGATATCTTGTGATTTAAAAGTAGAAATGTTATGTTTCCTTTATGCATGTTTTATGTGATACAATTATGTTATGGTTCTTGGGATTTATTATAAAGATGGGTGGTTCTGTGATAAACTAAGGGAAGGTGAGCCCGATATAGCTCTCAATTGCATTGGTTAATGCAAAGGAGTTAAACGTTAAGGTTTCCCTGAAGAGATTTAGAGAATATACTATGATGGATATTCCAAACGTAACCAAGAGGGTTACGCCCTACATAAGAATGTTATGAATGCCTCAAGTTACCATTATGTCATATGATTTCTATGAATTATTCATGATTTGATGAGGTATGTTAAAGTGATTTTGTTTTATGAGTAGAGTATGATTTCATTTATTCCTATTCATACATGTACTCATGTTTCCTTTCCATTTTTATATCACTTACTTAGCTTTTTATGCTCATCCCATGTTTTTGAAATGTTTTTCAGAGGTCAAGGGAAGGGTACACGATATGATGATATTTTCAAGGAAGTGTCAAGAAAGAATCCATGTTTTATTTTAAATATTATTCTGTTGATGGGAAAAAATGAATACTATCTTTTATTGTAACCATGTTGTTTAAATGTGGGAGGTAATGCATGTTTTATGATCTAATTCTCTAAAACTCTAAACCTGAAAAGATCCTCAAGGTGTATTCTTGAAATATCTCAAGATTTAGTATTGTTTAATGTTAGGGCCTTATAGTTGGTATCAGAGGACGGTTTAGACAACTTTAGGGATTAAGAGTTTTTGTTAGACACATGATTAGTCCCTATATATATTATTTCAGTTAAATCCTTGTTTTATCACTTTTTTTAGGTCACTTAAAGTCGGTTATGAATGGAAGGAGAAGGATCTCAAACGACATTCCTATCATTTCCTGATGACATGTTTCAGTAATTATTGCAAAGTAATGTTCAGATGATTGTGAAACGTTTTCTAGCATACAACTCACTTGAAAGCAGTTGTTTGATATATCAAAAACATCCACTATACCTCATTATAATCGTGTATCATGGGTGGTATTTAAACAAATACAATTTTCACAATATTCTCATATTTTCAGGAAAGGTAAACATTATCAAGGTATTTTCAAATATTTTACCTTATCACATGAATTTGATGCATTATGATTTTAAAAATGGTGCTAAGGAAGGAGACCCTTGCACAACCTATTTATATTTTCTTTTAAAATATATTCTCTCCGCACATATTTATGGTATTTTAAAAGGACAAATAATAGAAAGTTTCAACTCAAATTCTGTCCGACTATTTTATAGAAATCATGTTTTATCAAATGTTTTGGAATTATATGTCATACATGATTATTTTCCAAAACTATTTTTCTGTGAACACCCATAGGACCCATGTTGTATAGGGTGTATTTGGATGGAGGAAGAAAATGATTTTGAAGGATCTATAAATCATTTTTGTAATGAATGAGAATTCTACTAACGTGAGCAAGATGACGATGAAACCGAGTGGACTCCATGATCAAAGTATGATGTTATTCATTTTGGGAATTGTTTTATTTTATATTATGGTGGTGTAATAAGACTTCAAGAATTAAGATATTGAGATCGTAACAAATTTGGATGAAAATGAGAGGTATAAGGGAACTATTGAGGTTAAAACATGTTAGGGTTATTTTAGATGTTTTATAAAAAGGACAACAAACAGACCGTGTGACAAACCGTCGCATTGGACAAAGCTGCGGGAATCAAACCCACAACCAAAGTGCGACTGATATTTATCTCCTACCAATAGACTACGTGAATTCCCTGGTTAGTATGACTTATTCTTTTTAGTTAGATGATTTTATGAATTAAGAGTAAGTTGATTTTGGTTTATCTATGGAAATTATTAACCTATCAAAAAGGATATGTGATTAGTTTAATTACTTTTTAATATGAGAATTTAAGAGTAACTAATGTTATTTGGAGATAAGTGTTAATTTGAACCTTAGAAGACTATGTGATTAAATCCTTCAAATATTTGCGTTTCAATCATAGTTTGGTTTACTTTGAAGAATGTTATGGACAAATTTTTTATTTAATGGTCTTTGTTGAACATTGGGTATTGTTTGACAAATTTTGGAGTTTAAGAATATTTGTTTATCCTTTTTGGGTACTATCGGATCTCATACTAAGCTTTTAGGTTTTAGTTTTGGTTACAGTCTAAATACATGCGAATTATATAGTTCTCTTTTTTGTATTAGGTGATTCTATAGTAGTTGATTATATCTCTCTTAATGTTAACAAGTCTTCCTAAATACTCTTCATTTTGGGAAAGTACGAGTTTGTGTAAAAAAACTAGTAAAATTTGAAAGTCAACATGACAAGAAAGTATGTTTCCTTAAGATCAAAAATAAATTCCTCAATGAAAAGTAACTTAAAACACAAAAAATTTGTCTGTTAACTTTTCCAATGGGGGAATTGAATATCGTTTAACCCACCACAAGTATGTGATTTTCTTGTGGTTAATTTTCTCCTAAACATGTTTTCTATCACTCTCCCCTTGAACATGACCCTTTGTTTTTTGCTCCATATCCATGTTTTCATACATGGAATCCTAGTATGGGTTAACTATGGTGACCTTTGTACTTCTCTTTCTTTATTTTAAAGTGATTTTTTTACTGACTCTTGATCTGATGTGGGATTTTCAATAAAGTTTCCAAGAACAATTTTAAAATTACGAGGACGCAATTCACAAAAGGGGGAAGAATGTAACACCCTAGGTAAATAAAGAATATGACATTTTCACATTTATCCAAATTTGGGAACAAAATATTAGTATTACTTTAATGGGGACGCTATGCTCGATGGCATACCCAATACGCAACAACAAGTTTCTTGGTAATCTTACGTTGCACTCTAATAATAAAATAATATTATTTTAAATGGTAGTTAACGACTAGCCGTTGTAATGGCGGGAATGAACAGAACTAACTACAAAATGATTATATATGTTTGCCAAATATTTTTATTCTTTACAATATGTGTTAGAGGATTAAAAATGCGAATGAATCCAATTTTAAGTGTAAACATTCTCATATTCATTAAAAGGTCGATTGACCGCCTTTTGATGGAAAACCTCTTTTAAATCAACTTTTTAAAAAGTTTATGTGTTATATTTGACAAAATAAAATTATTCTTTATAATTGGGACATCAAAATTTACTTTGTGTAAATTTTTGGTATTTTTCCGATAAAGATCATTTTTTTAATTAATAGTGAAAAATGTTGTATTTTAATTCAAAACCTCTTTTAAATATAATTTATTTATATGATTAGATTATCTTTTTAATAGGTTTTAAAGTGAAATTATAATATATTTTTACAATTTAATCCAATAGTGGTTGTTGGAAGTAATTTCACTTTGAAATTGGACTTAAACTAGTGTCAATCTTTTAATATATATTGTTTCATAAAAACATGCTATTTGTCATGACAGTGGGAATTAATTATTAAATTAATTAATGCAACTAATATGATTAGAATTTTGTAAAATAGACATCATTTTTGAATTTGGAATATCAAATATTTCTTAGGGTGAAGTTTTGGTATTTTTCTGAAAAACTTCAATTTTTTATGAATAGTGAAACCACTAAGTGGTACTTAAAAAACAGATTTTTTGTTTAAATGAAAATTTACCTCCTCTGTGTTTTGAATTTCAAAAATCCGACATATATGGTTTTCATTAGGATGTAAAATGTTGTTCAATGGGATTAAAATAATTTTTTGGTGAATAGTAACTTTTGCGTTATTAATTGCAATTAGAGGTAATTAGTGCAATTTAAGGCAAAATTGATATTATAATAAAATTAAAATACCTAGACACATGTCCTACCCTTATTGGATGTGTCATGGCCGAACAATACAATCCATGGGTCGACTTGGGGACCCCATGGAGCCACTTTGGTAGGAAAATGACACTAAAACGTTTTATTTAATGTTAAAATGAAAATGTCACAAACATGAGTTGTTTTACTAAAACAATTTTTACATGGGGTTATACAAGTCATAATTTCGACTATAAATATTCATTAGAAATATAAAAATATTTACCACATCATGATATTTTTTTTATAATTTTTATACATTAAATAAATTAAATTATTTATGACACCATGATGATGCATCGATTACATCATTATTCAACGATATAAATAAAATGAAAATATAATGTAAAATATAAGACCTAAACTTGTAAAAAACTTATTGTATGGGTGGATTTATAACCCTTATCACTTTATCCTAGAAATTTATAATTTTGGGACCTTTGTTGTCCGAAAATCATTTTATAACAAAGTATCTTTTCTTAACTTTCCAAGAGTGTCCCTCCTCTCCTCTTATAAAAGGATACCACCTCTACAACCTTATACACACTTCAAAAGAAATTTTCTCGGCGAAAACCTGCCCATTTTGTCTCTCCACATTATTATCTTCATCATTGAAGCCTCAATTTGGGCATAATCCTTTCCAAGGAAGCGTTTGAGCTTAAACCAACGAGAGTTACCCGTTTTTAAGGTAGTGTTTTTTCTTGTGTTCTTATGTTTTATTTTTCTTCTCCAACCACCTAAACTCTTTTTATTCGTTTATTTTGTAACAACACCAATATATTAAATATAGTAGTATGTTTTTATGTGATGTATTCGAGCTACACTTACACACACCTTCGACTAATGGTAAAAGAACATATTGTTTCTGTGGTTGGCAATTTTCATCCTCAAGAAACGATGATTGTTCAATATTCTTTTAACACCATTAAAGGTGGCCATTATGATGTAACTGTATTTTATATATGATATATATGGTATTTATGTTTACTATATGGTTCATTATTTTATATTTAAAACATACCTTTATTCTTTTCATGTTGTGCAAACGCGATAATTTCATATGAGGAAGTGTGGAATACTGCCCCCTCAAGTGATGTGACTCATTAATGCAATACTTGGAATGTATAAAGAATGAAATTAATGAACATATGTGACCTATATAACATATATATTATAATGTAATTATAATTTATATATATATATATCTCATTTATTTTTAATTCCATTAATATGACAAAAAAATGACAGTAGTGTTCATGCGTACTAACGACCTACCGTCTCCATGAACGGTGATTTTCATTTTTTTTCTCAAAATGTTATGTAATAGTATAAAATGAATATGTACTGGATATATATGATATTTTAATCATTAATACTATTCTGTAAATGATTTACTTATAACTACATGGGCAATTATTTTCAAACAAGGTCATTTTTTTATTTATGCACCAAAAATTGCCAAAAACATCTGATATGAACTATGATTATTAAAAAATTATTATAACATTATAATATGTGATATGAACTGAATAATAATATTTAAAGGAGGTACTTAAGATATTATAAATTCACGAATGTTTATTATTCATGAATATAATGAAACGAACAAGACAAGTCGGACTTGAGGTAAGGGATCCGACCTCTCGCTTTCTTTTCAAGTACCCTCTTTTATGTCATTTCATTTATGTTCCATGTTCTTAGGTTGGAGGATGTTATTTTATATTAACCATACTGTAATTTTTATTTTCATATTAAGAGATACCCCCTCTTACTCTCATCATTTTTTTAGAATTTTTAAGTGGCACCGTTAGGCTTCTGAATATTCGTAAGGGAACTACACCTCTCATTCTTTTTAAGTACACTCTTTTATGTCATTCCTTATAAGCTCATCATTCTTATGATTGAGATGTTATTTTATATTACTCATACCGTACTTTTTAATTTCATATGATGAGAGACCTTATTTTTTCTCATCAATCCATTTTGGAAGTTTTGATTGGCGCTGTTAGGCTCCCAAATCTTCGTAAGAGATCTAACATCTCTCTTTATTTAAGTATTCTCCATTATGTCACTTCTTTGAAGCTCCTCGATGATATTTTGGGGGATGTTATTTTATATTCGGATTTCCATAAATTTTCTGTTAATATGATGAGAGACCCTATTTGATCTCATCAATCCATTTTTAGAAGTTTTAAGTGGCGCTGTTAGGCTGCCAAGTTATAGTTAGGGATTTTTCATCTCACTTTAATTCCTGTGAGATTTATGCTACATTTGCCAACATTTCATTTGATTGGTATATGTACTGCCCATTATTCTACCCTTTGTGTAATATAATTTCATTTATGAGTATTTACATTAATATTGTATTGTCCTTCTTTCATGGGGTGTATGTTTTGAATGATACCCAAGTCGGTAAGGGAACCCTTCACCCTCCCCTATTTAAAAGACTTATTTTGTTATGTATTTCAATTCACATACTATTATGTTGGGATATTTTATTCTCTATCCTTATTAATGTAAATTTTATGTCCAAGTGTTGATATACCCTTTTTATCCCTCATTAACTCTTTTTCTGAATTTTGAAGTGATGCCGTTAAGATGTTGATTTTTTGCAAGTGATCTTCTTAACCCAATTTTGATTCTTTGGTATAAACTTGTACTCCTTGAATATGTCATTCTATGAATATGTGTGAATAACCTGTGATTGTTTTACACTTAATATCCACTTATATTTGTTGTATTCATTTGTCACACATAATTATTTAATTGATTTATCCTTAATCCAAGGATACTATCTTTGTATGGGTCTTCGTCTCAATCTCCATTCATTGAGACATATTTTGTTTTATACACAACATTATTTTATATGGTGTATAAACCCCTTTTGAATTTTGTGCTTATTAAAAAATGAATCTTTTTTATACGAAGGTTTTTACTAAACGACAAAAGGAATGATTCTTTTTCGTACGTATGCGGCGACAACGACTTCTCCACCGTAGTGACCATTATTTGAGTTTCGGCTTCCTCTACAAGCCATTCCTTTTTTAAATGAAAAATAAATACCATGTTTTACTTTTCTTTTATTTTTTTATTGAAAATGGTTTTCATAATGTTTTTATATCAATGGGTTGTATTGAGATCTTGTGATTGAAACGTTGAAGTGTTATGTTTCCTTTATGCATGTTTTATATGATACGAATATGTTATGGTTCTTGGGATTTATTATAAAGATGAGTGGTTCCGTGATTAACTAAGGGTAGGTGAGCCCGATATAGCTCTTCAATGCATTGGGTAACCGAAGGAGTTAAACGTTATGTTTTCTCCAATGATATTTAGGGAATATACTGTGATGGGTATTCCAAACATAACCAAGATGGTTACTCCCTACGTAAGAATGTTATGAATGCCTCAAGATACCTTTATGTCGTATGATTTCTATGATTTATTCATGATTTGATGAGGAATGTTAATGTTCTTTTGTTTTATGTGTAGAGTATGATTTCATTGATTCTTATGTATACATGTAATCATGTTTCCTTTCCATATTTTAATATCCCTTACTGAGCTTTTTATGCTCATCCCAAGTTTTTGAAATGTTTTTCACAGGTCAAGGGAAGGGTGAATAATATGATGATAGTGTCAAGGAAGTGTAAAGAATGAATCCATGTTTTATTTTAAATATGTTTCTGTTGATGGGAAAAAATTAATACTATCTTTTATTGTAACCATGTTGTTTAAATGTGGGAGGTAATGCATGTTTTATTATATAATTCTCTAAAACTCTAAACCTGAAAAGATATTCTAGTTGTATTCTTGAAATATCTCAAGATTAAGTAATTATTAAGGTTGGGGCCTTATATCATTAGTGGGATATCAATGATGAAAAATCAATACAATGTCTTCATCCCCATTCCCAAAGATTGGGGAGATTAAAACTAGATATTGATGGTGTTAAAAATTAAGTTAGAAAAAATTGAGAGTTATTTTGATCCATCATTCACTTATCCACTGAGAGACCCATTTTATAAAATGAATTGGTCTCTTCATGAATATGTTCGAGCTGCAGATACTAGGATGATTGACGTAATGTTCTGAAATGTGTCATCAAATTGGGAATAGATCATAATGATTGATGTCGCAGGATGGTCAGTGTAAGGAATGGGGTAACACCATATTAAATTTTCACCAATAGGTCACATATAATATTTTCCTTGTAAACATAATGAGCGAGTGACTCCTCCCAATCAGGTATTCATGAAAGGGATTTTGACAATAATCCTTGGTGAAAGAATCAATCCTATAATAAAAATTCTAGTTCAACCTATTCATCCTGATACAACCCTGATTGTAAAACATATCTGGCCATGTTTTTATGGGATACATTATATAATAAAACTATGGTCTACACCAATTTCTAAATGGTTAGACCGTATAATTGATTAGATGGTATGATTTTTCAAATGTCACTAACACTCTAATTCAATACTATAGACCACTCTCCTAAACATAATTTGGTTGATTATGGTGGCACGCATTAACGATGAGGTGGTGGACCATATAACCAATGTCATAATGTTTCACATTAGGACCTTCTTGAAAATGTCTTCTAAACTGGTTGGCAATTATCAATGGACTGTTGATATGATTCATTACTTACTCTCTTATAAGGAATGTAGTTAGTGGCATGGATCGATTACCATATTTACTATGATTTATAAATTGTAGCCATATTTTCAATCAATTCGAACGGTATTCTTTATATATATACAAATATGTGAAAATATTTCCACAGGGAATGGAACGACTATGTCATTCACCAATTGTGGGGTATGTGCACTAGTAAAGCGTTCATGGAGGTCATAACACTTCCACAAACCAATATCAACACTGACCTCACACTGAATTATGGAAAAAAATGATGGTGTCATATTTAGATATTGTCTAATGAAAATGGTTAAGGCTATTTGATATCTTATAAGAGCCGTTCGATAAACAAGGAACGATGTGAGCTTCCATAAGAATATCTTTGAAAATAATATGGTAATACCATGATAGAGTAACAGTATCTTGGAATGGAGATTTGTGGCCTCCCATTCCTTCACCATCTTGTGAAGCCTCTAGAGTGGTTATGTCTTGTAATTTGTGGATCCATAAACAAAATTGTGGGATTATGAGTAAATTTATCATCATCGATTTAAGGTGTCTCATGAGGCCCTTAGAAAGTAGTGTCATAACTGGTGTAGGTACATTATGATTAAATGTACATCATTATTAAAGAATAATGAAATATTCTATGGATATAACATACAATGGAGAATATATGATGAAGTCAAAATTATAATGGGATTCAACTACAAAATTTTGGGGTTGTTCATATTTCTCCCAAAGGAATATTATTATTATAGGTTGGGGTACATGGTATAGATGAACATCTTAGCATGCTCATTTTTTGGAGGGTGATTGTTTCACTCAATGACTGGTGTCCATGGTTTGTTGGGATCCATAAGAGGAATCCACCATGGTAATTTTATCTCAATATTTTAATGTTCATTGTATGGACTCATATAATTTTGATGATGATGAATCCTAGGGTTCGTGTACTTAGAATTATATTAACCATGTGATCAGGGATGTCACCTATGAGGATGATCTAATCATGGACCTATTTTGTGGGATATGCCCAAAATCTTATGAAATTTATGTAATTAATATATTTTTTAGAATCACTAAATAATTTTATAAATTTCTTTAGGAACAATCAAAATAGAACTTTGAATCATCCATGTAATGTGGGGATGATTCCTCTATTGGTGAAAATATTTCCACCCCAGTGTTTTTTCTTAAGTTCATAGTTTCTTAGTTTGTAGAGGTATCCAAAATATATAAATCAGTATCCCATATCATCTTGGTTATCCATGGGACCCCATATCTTAATAACAAGATGGTTACTCCTTTTCAATGGAGTGTGCACCACCTGATATGGATAAACATCCATATCCCTACTCATCCCAAAGGTAAACCAAAAAATTTATTAAATTTAGTTGTCATTGTAATTGATGATTTCAGTAATTTTATTTGTGGACATCCTCATTGTAGATATTTTAGAACTAATAGGCATGAAACATTGATAGAGATTACGTAGAAATTAAATGATACTACTAATGTAGAGTGCTCTCTATCGATGGATCTAACCTTTAATATCCTAAGATTTGAGATGTTGGATGATGAAAAAAATTCATCTTAGATGGTATTACAATGGTGAAAGATACATACATAATCCATAATATTTCATAAAATTATACTTTGTGCACATGGGTTTCATTTACCCTTGTTATTTATTTTGAATTAGAAAACCCTTTTTTGTTCACAAATATGTATGAGGAAATATAGTCTCAGAAGGCAGTAAAATCATAGGGGTCACGGGCCCAAAATCTCATTCATGTAGTAAGTTAGGGATCATAGGGGATATATATATATATATAAAAAGGATACTCTAGGATAAGGTGATTAAACCTTCATTCTAGTTTATATGATTTGGGATCTGCTAAAAATTTGATCTATTGAGGATTCGGGTGTTGTCGACAGGTGTGGAAAAGGTGATATACGCTGAGATATATATCCATGACCATAAGAATAGTTGATTTAGAAATATTCCAAAGAATCGTTACATGTATTCTTCCCATTGTACTAGGCCACACTATCTAAATATAATGAAGGTTCATGATTTTACATTAAAGATGTGATTTGGGTGGTTTAACATATGGTGTAGAAGAACACATGTGGATTGATCACACATGATATGTGGGATAAACTAATATGTCAGGAAACCACTAAAAACTATCATATGAACATGGGTATCGATAGTGTGGATTTCTTCACCACACTCTTTATGGATAATGAATTCATGATTTAATGGGTATAGATTAAATGGAAACGGTTTGGCACCACCAAATACAAACACAAATTTTAAAGTTTTAAGGAACTCTATGTATCTAATAAAAATATCACTAGACTAGAGGTGTAAGAACAAAATCACAATACCATTATCCCCTCCATGAATGAGAACAATGTATGGATACGAGTGTAATTGGATGTGGAGAGGCTACAGATGTACGAGTGTCATACTTAGTTGGGGATTTCATGGTCCAATGTGGTCAGGTGAAATCTTGACCATTTGTTGTCCATCTATATGTGAGGATGATATAATAGATATGGTGAGGTGGAAATAGGACCTTGATGATACTTGTAAAATATTGTTGGAACTATATAATTCCCTTTACTAGGCGTATCCATAGGGTCATTTTTATTATAATTATAAGGGACTGTCACCCACTAGTAAATGGTCCTCTATGTTTCTATCATGTTAAAATAAATAAAATTACTATTTTATCTAAAGTCCATGTTAAATGTTATATTTCACCACCATCATAATACATAGAAACCAATAATAAAACTATAAGACCATGTAATCCATCAATGATATGAGAAAAAGAGTTTAAAATAATAATTATCACTTATATGATATTTCCAAACATGGGATGATGTTCATGGATTGGAATGTTACATCATACATCTCATGAACCATGGGATTGGGAATTGGTATATTGGGAATCCAATGGTTTCTTATTCAATATTTATGAATTTTTTGAATTATTTTCAACCCAAAGGGTGTTATAATTATACCTGAGCATGGGGGGAAATAGTAGTGAAGGTTAATTTTGAACTCTAAATTTGTACCCGTGAATAGAGGTTGGTGGGTTGAGGGTAACCAATAACCCTATTTGGGACATGGGTTCCATTAATATTATAATATAAGTGTCTATTCTAATATGTTTACATTTGGTGAGGATGAAATTATTTTTTCTATGTACTATTACCATAGGACATAATTTCTTGATCAGATGGAGGTGTATCTGATGGGGCATGTTCTCTATATGAGAGGTCACCCTATATGGTCCATTCTCCATTAATGTGCGGGAGCTCATTTGGTCATAAAATTAGTACGTAGATTAAAATGAAGGTAAAATATTCGGTGAAGGATCATTATGCATAAGAGGAGTTCAATCATGTTTAAATATTCACCATCATGTGTTATACACATCAATGTGCGCATACCAATCAGAAAAATAAAATATTTATGGCTAGGGGAAAAACAAATTCCAATCGACTAAAAGTATTAAGATAGAGACTATGTATTTATTTAATAAGGAAGGAAATTATTTGAAATGATACCTAATTTATTTTCATATAACAGTGACCAATGGTTGTTCCTTTTATGCGAATGTATCCATGTACATGGGATATTCCTTTTTGTTTCATGAATCCAGACCAATGGAGGGACTATATTTTAAATAATTGATATTTGGAACATAGGATACTGAGATTTATGTTTATATAACACCAAACAATAGGATGTGACAAAATTGGAGGAGGAAAAGAAATTATAACACGAATGGATGGACCAAGGTGGATCTCATGTCCAAAAATGCATGATCAATGTTGTTAACTTCTTTTTTTACTTGGATATTGGACACATTGGATTTTATATAACCTTTTCCTGAACTAATGTGTTTAGAGATAACCACATGGATATTTAGAGGGCCTAATGGTGACTATATTTTATTTTTTATATTTTTAATTTTCACCCTTATTTTTTCGCAAGTACATGGTTTGAATTTGGGAGAGAATTCTAAGCTTTTTTTTTGGATTCCATATTTGGATATTCAACATGATAGGTATTTGTGCCTCTTTAATTTTTTAGTAAATTTATTGGTAGTTAAACCACATATATTATGGAATTTATAATCATACGAATATGAACAAATTTGAATCATTGTGTGGTACAAAAGGTAATATAAACCTAATGTAAATACAGGGAATGAGATATCAGGTTCAATAATATTATTCCCTCAGAATATTGAACATAATTTATCGACATAAATCTTGGAACAATTAAATATTAACATCATAATATACTAGTCAAAAAGGAGACAGTAAATTTTAATAACTGGATAATAAGATACAAGACGAATATTTAGTGATGGGAGAATTCATTGAAGGGCTGGAGATAGGGGATCCTGGAATCCCAATGTACCCACAAAATTGGGAATTATTCTGCACGTATTTATACAACATGGAATGGTAAGATTCCAACACCAAAATGGGAGGTCCACCTAATTGAGGTCCTATGGTGTCTCGTATTTTCTAGACATGAAATGGAGTCTAATTCTCAGTTTAATTTCATTCGATTAGGACAAAAATGGGATGCATGGATTTTATAGAACTAAATGTAACACAAACCTAATGATAGTGGAGGGCCATGTGGATAGGAACTAAAAAAATATGCATTTATTTTTGGATAATGTGCTCACCTTAAGGTAATAGTTCATGGAAAAGATTAATACTATTTGTAATCATGATTCTTATAGAATAGGTCCACTATCTTTTTAATTTCATGAATCATGAACTATGGGGGTTTCTACTTGTTTAAGGTCATAAATACAAGAGTAGAATATATTTTCTATAGATTTTTATGGGGAGAAATATAGTATGAACAAGATGAAAATGGGAGGATAAAAGGGATTTGTGTAAAAAAATATCTGATATGTGTTTCAAAACGTTAAAGGTCATGATGATTAGAACAAAGGAATTTATTTCTTGTTATCATCTATGCACCTCAAAAATTTTATAGAGTCCCCAAAAAAACTCATAACCCCGTGTGAGATATGATGGGTTTGGGAAATACCATGTGATATATTTTATGTGTACGGAACATTGAATTGTGAGTAAAAAACCCTTTCACATGGGAGATCATGACTGGGTTAAATTAGAACGTCTCATAGGATGGTTCCAATGACACCAACATGTTTTATCAACATACATGAATATACTGAGGGGTAATGCGTAGGTTTTTACAAATCCCCAAAAATAATGTGATGTGGAAATAGAATAAATTTAAATTATGATATCTGATAAAAAAGTGGGGGTTACTATTGGGTTAGGAGTGACTTAAAACCAATTTTGGAATAATTTTTTATCTACCATATTATTTACTGATGGATAAAATGCTATATCTATAGTTAAACACGTTTGAAACATGAGATCCATCACATGATGCAATAATCCCTACAAGGCATGGGATCTAGATAAAAATTGATATTATTTTGTTGATTCTCCATCAAAATAGGATATCCCATTCATACTTGCGGGATGATTATGATCCAAATCATTGAATGATTTATGTGCGAATGAAAATGTGGAAAGATGGTTTGTGGGAGTTCAATATTCTGGGAGTTGCACCATTGTCTGTTTGATTTCATCAAATGGGCATATTAGTTTGTGGCAGCTGAATATGATATCAAGGTAAATACTATAAATAGTTCATTGGTTGGGTTGGACCTAGGATGTGAGATATTGAGATATCTAAATATACCACAAAATTGGAAATCAATCCATATTCAATTATATGAGGTGTTTTAGTGGGAGACCAACATCGGATGATGTGGGTATTTTAGGTGAGTAACAAGGAATCATAATGTATTACATTATGAGATGAAGAAGTAGACCATGTAGATTAACTTCTTATATATAGTATGTTGGGCACACTATTTATCATTATTCGGTTACGATGATGTGTCAAAAATTTTAAAGTCCTGTGATAAAGATATTTTCATAATGTTTAATGTCATACTACTTTGATTTTCATCAATAGAATTACAGAATTTGACCAGTGCGGTGTGTGGTTAATAAAATTATTGTTTGAGTAGAATGGTATTTGTGTGAGGTGTGTTGTGATCCCCATCCATGGTTATTAATTATTATGGACTGTTGATGTAAACCTTATGAATGATGAATGGTACCTCCGATTTTTGTTCTATTTTAGGTGTCTTCCTTTCAGGTTTCATTTACATACATAATTCTATTACCGAATCATCTTGTATAAAGGAGTTTATATGAAATATTTTTTTATTTCTCACACTACCTAATTCTGATGAACATCTAGGTTTTATAGATCATAGATCATACTATATTCAAAGGCTTTTAATTCATCCATGATGTACATGGCTCTATTATATAAACTATTTTTATAAAAATGGACATCAATATAGATGGTATGTATAAATCTATATAAAATATTTCCACTATACCATATAATATGGATTATAGGGTTTCCAAGTTTGAATTCTAGTTCATTGCATAATATTTACCAAGCGTGTTAGGAAGATATTCAGAAATAATATTATAGTTTTGGCCTAAAATTTTCTATAGAATGTTATAGAGGGTTTTTTTAATACCTTTGTCAAAATATTTTCCATATAATGGTATTATAAGGTATGATTAGACAAGATGTTTTTTTAAATGGAATTTCATTACCTCAATATCTCAAATGATGTTTTATTTTATTTATGTATGGTGTGAGAAATCCCAGATCAATAAATGTAATTTTTTCTAAAAAATTAAATCCTATAAATGTTCATTTCCTCGTTAAGAATATGTTTTTATTACATCTTTATGAATAATTTGATTTCCGCCAACATGAACACGTAGTCACAAGCTGTCACTAGAGATTTTTTCCCCACCAACATATGTCCCCAAATAGAAAATGGAAAAGAGAACATGTGGTTATGAGAATATCTAATTTATTATGAAATAGTTTTCCATGAATCTAGAACGTATGAAAATTATTAATTAATTATATGTAGTCACAAACCCTGGAAGGCTAGTGTACCCAAATCTTTGGTTCTGGTGATAAATCCTCAACACTTCTTGATGGGATAAAACAACTTTTAATGGAATTTAAGATGAATCTAAGGGACATCATTTTCATGGATTCTATAGAGTTGGATTCTATCGAGCCCCAAATTATAGATAAAAATAAATAAATTGGGATTTAATTAGAGGGTAAAATTCACTAAACATCGACAGATTATCTCACACCCATCATTGTTTTTTGGGAGAGTCCCGCACTGGAGGTACATAGTGAATTATGTCATCCATATGAATGGTTACTCTATCACAAGGATATTTGGTGGTTCTCATGTGGATGATTCAACAAAAATAGGGTACACATTTTTACCCCACTGTTAGATGTATTGGGTTCGTGTCTCTCGGATGCTCCATGGGAATGGTAATGTCATTTTAATCTTACAATGTGAGATAAGTATACATTCATTCTAATGCATCTTATTAGTCATTCTAGGATGGAGGAACATAATTGAATTATATCCAAAAAGATAACAAAGACATTAGATCATGGGTGTGGTCAAACAAGTGGTTAATCTCCTACATTATGATCACATAGTCACCATTGATATAGTTGACTACCAGCTCCGACTATCCCCTCACATGCAGTCATGGAACATAAATCTCGAGACACAACATGATGCCTATGATAAGATCCTAGTACTCATCCTTTTTTAGAAAAAATTTTAAAAATATGCAATGATTATAAAATGAGGGCCTATTTGGGAGTGATTAAGATAATCCCAAGTCAATTATTTTGAATTTATAGTTATAGTTTCTTATCTATACAATGTTTGTAATCCATAAAAACCATTCATTTTCCTGTATGGTAAAATTTTATTGAGGAGGAGATTTACTTTATCTAGGATGAAAAAAATTTGAAATGATCCTTAGTCGCCATATTTTTTACCATAAAATTCTCCAACTCATTAACCATGAAATATTTATATGGAATGAACCTATTGTCATTCTACAATTGGATTACATCCCATAAAAGCAATTATGTATCCAACATGGGGAGGTGGATGATTATATTCATTTGGAATATATAGGATTCTAGGTTTATCACATGATACATTAGGCATATCGCATTTTATAAACTATGAAAACCAAGGAAAGGAAACTCCTCTTCAATAGATAATAACTAGTTCTATCAATGAGAATCATATGCATATGATATTATAAGATATTCAAAATTTCACTAATATTGTTTTGTTCTAGGAGAACCAATTGATTGGTCTAGGGGATTAAACTAATGGATTTTTGGCTTCCATAGGATGGATAAAATTAAGACAGAAATATGTAACTGATACTCCATAATATCATTGAATTCACCTTAAAATTCAAAATTACATTGATTATTGGGAACATGATTGAAAGAGAAATTATTTGAAAGATTCATGACAATAGTTTTTTTGTTTTTTTGTCCTTATAAAAAAACAATTAGTAATTTTATTTTATTATGATCAGACTAAAGAGTGTCATAAAAAGTTGATTAGAAATGTATTTCATGAAAAATCCCATTGATTGAATTTTTCTATTCAGTATTTATTTTTATGGGTGCCCATGTTATTGTTATGACCTTTTATAAATGTACCATGAATATATAATAGATTTATAAATTCATAAAATATATTTAAAAAATGATATTTGAAGATTCATTTCTCATATCATGGATCATAACATCATGATTAATTAATTATTCAAATGTAGTTTTTAGAAGAATGAAATGTAAATTTATTTTATTTCTACAATGTTAATCATTTCCTAATTCCTCTCATCAAATCAAGAAGAATGAGAAAAAAACCATATTTATTTTTGTATTATTCAATTTTCTAAAGATAAAATTTTTCAAAATATATCGTGAGACGATTCAATATGATAAGAAGATCCATTGGAGGAAAAAATTAATTAGTTGAAATAATCCATTGAATTAACCAATTTTTTGATGATTTATTAAATAAATTTTTTCATTATTGACACTAATAAATAATATTATATTAAATGACTACCCCTCAATGAAAATTAGATAGAATCCATTAGAGGAGAATCATATACCAACCAATCAGTTTCACATCAATGATTGGTCAATTAGACAATTGAATACACAAAATCATTTTTGGAGATTCTCACACGAGTGAAACTAAAAAACAGAATTGATACTTATTAGGTGAATTAAATGGCTAAATATGATAACACATTTGATGTTATTTACCATCATACTATTTAGTAATTGAGAAAAAAATAATTTCAATCATTTATGAGGTATGTATAATTTTCTACTTATCTGTTGTTATTGGGTTTTTAGGTCATTAAAAGTTTCAATGATGTATATGAAAAAATACTATTATTTTGGGTCAACAGTTTGGGAAGTATTTTTTTACTTGTCTTTATTGGGTTAAAAGTAAGGGAATGAAAAATAGAGTTTAGTAATGGGGAGTTTTGATGTATATTATCCTTGAATGAGAAGATTTGTAGTTTTGATGAATGTATGATTGACAATTAATAAGTTTATTAGTGTCATGATGAATCCAGAAGACTATATAAGAGTATATAAGAATCTTGATATGGTATTATGAGGAACATATTTTGGAATAATTAGAACTATAAATTTACATTAATGGGAAAATATTTCAAGTTGCTAGATTTTATATTTCTTTGGAACCTATATAAAGGGTTGCAAGTGAAACATACTCTTAAACTGGTCATGTGAAAGAAGGTTGAGCACCAGAGTTGGGGATTGAAACTGGTTTCTGAATCTATTTTTTCAATGAATGTTTCCATAAAGAATAATAGTTCAGAGCAGGGGTGTTCAAAATTCAATAGATCAGACTATGTAATCAGACTAAGAGTATCTAAAAGAAAAATAATAATGAATTAATAGTGTTCTGGTGTTCAATAGGAAAACTAAATAGAATATTTTATAGATTAAGGATTTAGGAAGAGAATTTGGAATGAGCCATGTATAAGTGATGATAGTATGTATCAAAAATAATCATGGTATGAACGTAAATAATTGTTTGTCATTAATTAAAAATTTGAGAGTTGATGAAGTGGCATATTGATAATGTTTAGAACCCATTAGTAACGATTTATAATCTTTTTATAAAATCATATTTACATAATATGTTCTCAAATAATCATATTCAATGTTGTTTTGATCATAGTGCTATAAAAGTTTATTACTATTTCATATTTATTATATCCCCATTAAAATGATTATATTCTACTTTATTTTTGGTAATTGGATTATTTCCAAATGATTCCAAGAAATAGACACCCTTATAAATTAGTGAAACATGTGTTCCTTTGGATGTTTTTTATTGTTTGTTATGAAGATAATTTATATCTCATTAACATGATGTGACATTTTTTAAGTAAATTATTATAAATGCAAAAATTTATCTTGATTCACCCCTCCCCCTCTTAGTGATTTCATTAATAATTCTTGGGCATTTTTAATTATTATCAGAGTAAAGGATCCTACCATTTACACTTTTCTAAAATTTGATATGAATTTATTTTCGATAAATTTCATTGTTAAATAGTAAATAGATGCTAATTTTATATTGTAGGAATATCGTATATTGAATGTTATAATTTTTCAATATCTTATGTCACATGGTTATGATGATCTTGAGGAATCTTTAGATGGATTTCCACCACTTACAAAGAATTTTCTTACCATTGTTTTTGATAATAAAATTCATGAATATAATTTAAAGGCTAAAAATAGTATACTTTCTTCTCTCCCTGAAATTAATTTTCATAGTGTCATATTTTTTTAAATATTTTTTTAAAAGTTGAAAAATATCTATAAAGGTAATAAAATAGTGAATAATGAAATGTTATATATTGAGAGAATGGTTTACGGAGATCATAGAATGGGAGAGTATGAAATTGTTTGTGACATTATTATAATGGTGAATGATATTATAAGATACATAAGATGACTTGTTGTGAATATAGATGATTCAAATATTACTTAAAAGAGTTTTTTATTCATTCCAATGATACATCTTTGGAAGATAGAGATCCTAAAACTCTTTCATTGTATGACATACATTGGAGTTTCATTACATATGAAATGATAAGAGAGAAATTCTTTATAATAAATGAAATAGTTGATCATGAAATTTCCATTAAAGAATCCAAGTATGGAAAATCCTAGATAATTATCTAACATGTAAAATATGGTGAATTAAAAAAAAGGTATAGAAACATTTTAGATGAATAATTCTCCTTTTCTAAAAAGATGTAAAAAGAGGTACACGAATATATAGAAGTATGTTATCAAAATAATTCATTGATTATAGTGATAATATGTATTTTACTAAAAAGTGTCTCAAAGAAAGGATAGAGAATAAAGTTATTAAGATGGTAGAAATCCTATAATGTGTTTTAATAAACATGTTGATAAATCTAAATGTAATTCTAAGGGAATGGATAAAAACTTATTTGAATCCCAATGGAGATGTTTTTTGACCAATAATGTAAATGATGATTAAAGGGAAGACTAAAATGAAAAATTCAATGTGGTTTCTATAGAAAACACATTTATTGAAAATTTAAATGATGAAGAGTTTGTTGGTTGTAAAAGTAATAGTATTTAAAAAGAATCTCTGATAGATTTTTATCTGATTGGGAGATGGTGGTATTTATTTTAATGGTTTTATCACTTGAAATAGAAATAAACATGTTTAAAATTAATGATCTATACAAAATATACAGGAATCATACCTCGAAGATAAATCTATGTTATTTTAATTTATTATTCAAATGATGAAATATCATTGAATAATACAATAGTTAGAAAGAATATGTTGAAGAAAATATAAAAGTGAAGGAATATGAATTGGAACATTTTCAAAAAAAAATCTCTTAAACAATAAGGGAGTTACAAATTTCTAAAACTATATTTATGAATTTGGTGAGTGTTATGGTATATATAGATCTAAAAAAGGCCAGTAAATTTATCTTGAAGGAATAAAAAATGATAATTTTCATATGATGACAAAATCTATGAAAATTGTTTATATAGACAAATCCAAAACATTTTATAATTCAAATGTTTAAAAAGTTTATAAATTTGAATAAGTTGTTTCTACTACTAGTAATTATTTTGAGGGTGTGAATAAATCCTTGATTAAGAAGAATATTTTTGCAAATTAATTTATATATAGAGATCAACAATGTCTTAATATGAATGAAATGATTATTATTGAAAAAAAAGCATACAGAACTAGGAAATATGTAAATGATTATGGAAAATAATCATTTTATGGATATTGTAGGTATCACGGTTGATTTTTTCATACAAAAAATATACATTTGTTTAATAAAAAACAATACAGAAATTCCATTATTAAATAGATTCAATATATAAGGTGGATTAAATAATCTCAAAAAATGAATCCAGAGAATATAATTATGAAATATGAAAATATATATCATCATTTGGAAATAATTTGTGAAATTTTTGAACAATATGGAAATCACACAAACATATGCCTTTTATTATTTATATCAATTCTAAAAAGTGGGATGGGAAAAAAGATTAAGATAAGGAAAATTCATTTATTATAGAATCGTCTCTCGATGTTACAAAAGGATAAAGATCCTAGATATTGGATAATGTATTATATTCACATATGACTGGATACATGACGAATCAAAACAATGATAAAGACTTTAAAGAATGAATTGATATGTTTGGAAATGATGAATCACTAGGAATCAATGGTGTCATATACAATATTTTTGGGGAAGATAATTTTAATTTAAAAGAGGCATTATTTTCTAATGTGTACAAACATAACCATTATATAGTTTTGTAGAATTATGGTGAAGGATATAATTATTAATTTATAAAATACGGTTTTGATTTAAAAAAATGTGATTATGTAAATGTTTTCATAAGAGTTCAATATTCATTATGGATCTTTTTTCTTGTCTGTTGTGTATAAAATTATAGTTATATAATCATGATGGATGAAAATATAATATATAGTAAAATTTTGTGGAATTGTGTCAATCGAATATGATTGATTTAATAACATCATATAGTTTTCATGATACTCTTCATATGATGATTAGAAGAGATAGGTTCTGTTAAATTTCTATGAGAATGAAAATTAAAAATGCAGGGAAAAATAAATTTAAAATTTCATCAACTCATCACATTGATCTTATTCATTTAGATATTTATGGTCTAATGAGAAAACAATAAACATTTATAGAAATGTAATTTATTTGATTCATTTCTGATGTTATACATATTACATGCATTATGTATTTGAAATATATAACAGAAACACTGAAGATGATTAATTTTTTCAAGAGAAAAGAAGACAATGAGTGTTTAATTTTTTAATGAATTTGTAAACTCATAATTGTGAGGAATAAATAATAAGAAATTTAGAATTTATCATGATTTTTTTATTATTAATCAATTCATTACACATTATGAACCATAGAAAATTAGTGTCACTGAATTAAAGAAAATATTTTTGTGGAGATAGGGCATTCAATGATAATTAGACTAGGTATTTCTCAGTAATTATAAAGATATGAAATGAGAAGAGTAATTTATATTCAGAATTTTTGTTTTTATAGAACACGTACTCATATAAATCCTTGAGAAATTTTTTATAACTAAATTCCATGTTTAAAACACTTCAAGGTTTTACAGAGTACCTCGATAAAAAAGTGGAAATGTTTGATAATTTAATCAAAGAACTGAAAATGGTAATTTTTTAGCAATGATATTTTTTGTAAATGATATAAAATTTTTAAAAAATAAAACGGGTTGTTAGTATATCCTAATGATGTAAATGTTCAAGAAATAGATCACAAAGGAGTTTCACAATCTCATGTACGAAGCAATTGCGGGAAAATAAAATTCTTATTAATGATAAATATGAAAATGATTGAAAATAGTGATTTTACACATTAAGATTATTTAGACTATTCAATTATTAGTTATAAGAAATATCTTTGTGCAAATCATGCCAGAATAAGGAAACATGTTAAAGTAGAAAACATAATTTCATGTAAAAATAGTTCAAACAATAATTACATCAATCTTTATTTCTCATAATTCATCGTACTAAATAGTTCAAAATGTTTTTGATTAAAATTACATGTTTCATGTGTGGATTCATGCTACGAAAGAATAGTAGTGCTGGATTGAGATGAATGATACATGGGAACATGTAACCAATCCAAATAATGATAAATTTATTTGAATAAAGTGGGTGTTCTGAACAAGTTGAATGAATATTGGGATGTGGTATTAAGAAAATAATTATAGGTTTGAAAATGATACTCACATATTTAAGGAATTTATTTTTATGAGCCTTTTTCTTTAGATACAAGTATATAAACAATTAGAATATTTCAATAAATTGTTGACATTGAGGTTAAAAAATATTACAGATGGGTGTCAAATAATATTTTCTCCAAGGATATAATCATGATGATGATTATATTGGACAAAAATATTAAATTTTAATTTTATAGAAATAATTATATATATATAATATAAAGAAATGTTTGTGTGGGATAAAGTAATCTTCAAGAGCTCAGAATTCGAAATGGGATTATTGGTTGAAGAAGTTGAACTATAAGAAAGGAAGAGATTAAAATAATCTCAACATATAAGAAAATTAGTAGATCTATCTCATTTTAGTTCTATATATTGATGATATTATCATTCATGGTAATGATAAAAGAACTTGTGAATATTTTTATGAGATGAAGATGTTATTTGAGATATACATGCTTGATGACATGAAATATTTTATTGGAATGGTATTTTCTGAATAGAAGAAAAATATATTCTATCTTAAGAGATTCATGAAAAATAACTTCATAATTATTTTGGAAAGCAAAATTTAAAACTAATTACCAGACCAATTTATATGAGAACCAATATGTATAAATATAGATAATTAAAAGATTTTCATTATACATAATTTTAGAACAAAATTGTTATAATTTTATTTTTGTCTTCCTCAACCCTAAATATTATATGTGCTAAAAAATTAACTGAATTATTATATATTCGTCAAAAATTATATCATATATTAGTAGATAATGTAATTCACAAATATAATAGAGGGAAAATATATTTTATTATCAAATATGATGGTAAAAAAAATTTATTTGATTCTGTAAAAAAATATTTATTGGTTCGGATGTGTGGATGAAAATATATCTTCTTTTGTTGGATTATTCTTTTTGGAAGGATGAATTTTTTATAGTTTTCTGAAAACGTCAATTTTTTATGAATAGTGAAACCACTTAGTTGAAGTTAAAAAACCGAATTTTTCATTTAAATGTAATTTTCCCACTTCTGTGAGTTGAATTTAAAAAATATGAAAGACATAGTTAATATCAAGATTTAAAATTTGGTTAAATAAGATGAAAATAATTTTTCGTGAATAGTAACTGTTGACTTTTTTTTACCGTGGTAAAAGGTAAATAGGGTAATTCATGGTAAAAATCATATTATAATTATTCAAATTATCATAAAAATTGTCCAAACATTATAGGATGAGTCATGTCTAACCAAGGTCATCCTTGGGTCGATTTTGGGCCACCATGGAGCCACATGGGAGTGATATTGACACTTTAGATTAATTAATTTCAAGTAATGGAAAATATGATATAAACAAATACCTTTTGTTAAATTAATTTTTATATCATGTTATATATGTCATATTTTCGACTATAAATATTCATTGGAATGATAAAAAAATTTATACATCATGGTATTTGTTTTATAATTTTTAAACATCAAATAAATTAAATTATTTATGATACAATAGTGATGCAGTATTTACCACATTAATAAATTATTTAAAACAAATCGATTATCAAGACTAAAATAATATCCAAATCCTATAAAATTACAATTGTATGATTTTATTTTAAATATTATTCATCTTATCGTATAATATATTGTGTTTTGTAACTTTTTAAATGGAAGAGAAGTTTATAATAAAATAATGTTTTCACACATTCATAAAGATCCCCTCCCCCCCTTATATGAAGAGACCACTTCTAACAAATTCCTCACACCTCTAGATCCTTTTTTCTCATCCAAACTCTACCCAATTAATCTCCCTACATACATCTCTTCTACCTAGATTCCTTACCTTAGGAAGAAGGCACATCAAAAAGTCGTTATGGTTCAAACCAAAGAGAGTTACCCAAATTAAAGGTAATGGTTTCTCTTAACTTATTTTCTTTTATTTTACTTCAACAACCCCTAAAATCTTTTTATTACTTTATTTTATAACAACACTAGTATCCTCAACATACTAGGATGTTGTTATGAGAAATATTTTGACTACACTTACACACACCATTATCTAATGGGTGAAGATGATACTGCTTCTGTGGATGGAAAACAAACACCTCACAAAACGATGATTGTTCAATTAATTCATAGCGCCTCTCATGGTGGAAATTATTATGGAGATGTATTTATAAATGATATATATTTATTTTTTATTTATTCTTATGTATTTTTTTCATTTATTGAACTCATATATTGTTTCCATAGTGGGTTAATACGATAATCTCATTAGAGGAAGTGCGGACTACCGCCCCCTCAAAGTGATATGACACATTAATGCCTTATGTGGAATGTATAAAGGATGGAGTTGATAATATTGAAAATTAAATTATAATGGAATTATAATATAACTATGTATCATTATGATTTTAATTCCATTAAAATTCGAAATTGAAATGGAAGTAGAATTCATGCGTACGTACGGCTTACTGTCTCCATGAATTATGTATTTCATTTCTTACCTGTAAATGTTATGTACAATTATAAATACATGTATATATGGGATATATATGATATATAGGATATATAATTCATGAATTTAATTCTGGATATAATAATATTTTTACCACAAGAACATCTTGTAATTATAAGAAGTCAATTTTTGACTAATGTTTCGAACAATGACAAAATATCCAATACGAACTCAAATAATTAACTAAATGATATATAAAAGAAATAAGTGATATAAAAGGAATATTAAAAATTATAAGGTTCTTAATAATTTATAAATTAACTTTATTTTATTATTCATGATGAACAAGGAATAAACAAGTCAATTCATACACTAGGTAAGGGATTTTCTTATATCACTTTTAATTATGTGAGATTTTTATTGTTCACAACTTATTCATTGCATTTGGTGTATTGTGTACTGCCATTTGATATATATTATCATTTTTATCATTATATGAATGGTATTTGGTGATTCATTTGGTGGATATTAACTTTTGGTCATATGAATCAGTTGATTACAACATCGTAAATCATTCAATCTCACTTTTTACTCCTGTGAGATTCATGCTATATTAGCCATTATTTCCTTTTGTGTGGTGTATTTACTACACATGATGGTACTATTTATGTAATATACATTCATTTATCTATATATAAATCTTCATTGTATGTCCTTCATTCATTTTGCATATGTTTTGTAAGTTACCAAATCGGTAAGGGAACCTTTCACCCTCCCCTTTTTAAAAGACATCATTTTGTTATGTTGTTTAATTTAAATCTTATTATGATGGGATATTTTTATATATATACTAATTGATTTAAAATTTATGTCCAAGTGATGCGATAACATTTTTATCTCATCTACTCATTTTATGAATTTTAATGTGACGTCGTTAGGCTATCAAATTTTTACAAGGGAATTTCTTAACCTAATTCCAATTATATTGGTTAAACTTGTACTTTTTGAATATGTCATCCTATGAATATGTCTGAATGACCTATGATTGATTTATAATTAATAAGTACTTATATTGGGTGTATTTATATTTTTCACACAAAATTATATGATTGATTTATCCTTGATTTAAGGACACCATCTTTATGAGGGATTTCATCCCAATTTACATTTCCACTGAGTCTTCATTGTTTTTATGAACCAATTCACTATAATATGGTATATATACTGTCCTTTGACATATTATATCATGAATCCCTTTATTCTCATGATATTATAATTTTCTGATTAAATGTTATTCTTTAATTATTTGTATTCAAGCGTCTCACTCTTTGTTAAAAAACACTTTAACTAAAATATCATTTTTAATGTTTTAAATATTTATTCATATATATATTTCTCACTAATGTCCATTTTTTTCAAAATAGGTTTTAGGATTGATTTATATTAACATTAATGTTTTCAAACGATAATTCATTTAAAATATTCAATGTGGTATGGGACACTTTGAGTCAAAATTCCCTTTTTAAATGATTTTGAAAAGGATTTGATAAAGCATTGTCTATTTCAATGTCTTGATTTTATATTTTGGAATATGGAAATTTTAATCATTCATTTATAGTTGTATAATGTGTTATTATTATATTATGTTAATTTTGAATTGTTTATTTATATGGGCGGTTCTGTGATAAACCTAGTGCGGGTGATCCCGTGATAGCTCTACAATGAACTGGGAAACGTGAAAGAGGTAAATGTGATTTTTCTCCTAAGAGATTTAGGGAATATACTATGATGGGTATTCCAAGTGTAACTCCCTATGTAGATGTGATAGGTACAATGTATTTTTGATATAGATTCCATAAGTTACTTTTATGATTTATTATTTATGTCCGTAATTCATAAATCTTATGACATAAAAAGATATGTTATTATTGAAAAATATTGTTTCATTGATTTGTATTAATTGATTGGATAATGTGTTCCTTTATTATTTTATAACACTTACCAAGATTTTTATGCTCAGACAATGTTTTTGAAATGTTATCCACGGTAATAAATGAAAAATAGGACCATGGATGAGATCATGGAAAAGTCATGCTATCCAAAATATGGAACTAGACATGTTTCTTTTTAAGAGTTTTTATTTTGTGTAAAAATTTATATTAAGTAGTAGTGTCTACATGTAATATTAAAGTTATTATGTAATAGTTATGGCCTAATTCTCTAAAACTCTAAACCTGAAAATATACTCAATGTGACATATTCATTTAATTCAATATTATGTATTGTTATAAGGTCGGGTCCATATAGTTGGTGTCAGACGTTGGTTTAGAAAACTTTAGGGAATAGGAGTTTCCGTTAGACACATGGTTAGTCCCTATGTCTATTATTTCAGTTAAATAATTTTTATAAATTTTTCAGATAAAGGAATGTTAGTTAAAAATGGAATTTGGAGGATCTCAAATGACATTCCTATCTCTTCCTGATGACATTCTTGCAATAATTATTGAAAAGACATTTTTGGATGATTGTGAAACTTTTTCTATCATACAACTCACTTGAAAGAAGTTGTTTGAGATATCAAACACCTCCATTATACCTCGTTATCATTGGGGATTATGGTTTGTATTTAAACAAATCATATTTGAAAAATTTTCTCATATTTTTAGGAAAGGTAATTATTATCAAGGAATTTACAAATATTTTACCTTATCACTTGATTTTGAAGAATATTATGATTTTAAAAAAGGTGCTGAAGAAGGAGACCCTTGTGAAAACTATTTATATTTTCATTTACAATATAGTCTCTCAACACATACTTATGGTATTTTTAAAGGACCATTAATTTAATGTTTCAACCCAAATTCGGTCAGACTGTTTTCTAGAAATCATGTTTTATCTGGTGTATTGAAATTATATGTCATGCATGATTATTTTCCAAAACTGTTTTTATGTGAACACCCATATGATCCATGTTGTACACAGTGTATTTGGATGGAGGAAGAAAATGATTTTTGATGATCATTAAATCACTGTTTCAATGCATGGACAATCTACCTGCATGAACAAGATGACAAGGAAACCAAATGAACACCATGATCAAGGTATAATGTTATTTATTTTTGGGGATCTTTTTATTTTAGCATATGGTGGTGAAATAAGACTTTAAGAATTAATATGTTGAGATCATAATGAATTTGGATGAAAATGAGAGGTATAAGGAAACCATTGAGGTTAAAACATGTTAGGGTTATTATTGAGTTATATAAAAAGGAAAACCCATAGGATGGGTGACTACCCATCGCATCCGGAGAGGCTATAGGAATCGAACCCACAACCGATGGGTGATAAGGGAGAATCACCTACCAGTAGCCTACTTGATGTACCTGGATAGTATGACCTATTATTTTGGTAAAGTGATTTTATAGAACAAGAAATAGTTCATTTTTGGAACTTATGTTTTATCAAATGGAAATACTTAGTACAGATAAATGATTTGGTGATTAAGTGATAAAAGTTGTTGTGGAAGACGTTCTCTATTTTGAGGAAACACTATATGCCTAAGGAAGATAGAATACTACGAGATTTAAATTGTGGAATAATTGTTGAAATTTTAGTTTGTAAGAATATATGATTTTATTATTGACATATGATGATTATATTTGTTTATTAAAATGATTAACCTATCATAGAGAATATGTGATTAGGTTAATTACTTTTCAATATGAGACTTCATGATTAACTGGTTTCATTTGGAGATAAATGTTAAGATGTATCTTGGAATTCTATGTAATTAAATCCTTATGGGATTTGGGTTACAATCTCAGTTTGAATTACTTTTGAGGATTTTATGGTCAATTGTTTATCAAAGGGTCCTTATTGAATTTTGGGTTTTGTTTGAAGATTTTTGGAGATTAAGAGTAGTTTTTGGTAAAATATTATCCTTTTTGGGTATTATCTGATCTCGCACTAAACATTTGGGTTTTGGTTAATGTCTAAAGACATGTTAAAAATATAGTTCATATTTTCTGGATTATGCGATAACCTAGATGTTGATTATAGAACTTTTATTGTGAACAAGTCATCCTGAATACACATTGCTTAGAGAAAAAAATAGTTTTTTTTGGAAAGATAGTTAAAGATGAATGTATATATGAAAATTGAGTATGTTTCATTATTATTTTAGTTAATATCATAAATAAATTCTTTAATAAAAACTAACATAAAAAAAACATTGTCCGTTAACGTTTCCTGTTAGGGAATCAAAGACTGTTTAACCCATCACAAGTTTTTGATTTTTTAGTGGTTATCATTCTCCTAATCATGATTTCTATCACAATCCATTAGAAAATAAAGGTTTTTGTCTCCTCCATATCCATGTTTTCATGGAATCCTAATATCTTTTGTCTCAGGTGACCATTTTACTTCTCTTTCATTCTTTTAAAGCGATAGTCTTACAAAATCTTATCTGATGTGTGACTTTTAATGAAGTTTCCAAGCCTAATTTTAAAATTGCGAGGATGAAATTCCCAAATTGGGGGAAGGATGTAACATCCCAGGTAAATAGAGAACATGACATTTTTCATATTTATTAATAGTTGTGAATTAAATATTAATTTATTCTAAATGGGTTTCTATGTTTGATAGAGCACCTGATACGCAACAGTGGTATTTTTTAAAATCTTATGTTGCAAATTAATAATATAATATTATTATTTTAAATGGTAGTTAACTCATAGGCATTGTATTTTCAGTAATGAATGAAACTAACTACAATATTATTATTCATGTTTGTTAAATGTATTTACTTTTATCCAATAAAAGTTAGAGGCATGAAATGTGAATAATCTAATTTTAAGAATAATTTAAATTAAAAGTTCCATTTAACGCCTTTTAATGGGGAACCCACATTAAATTTATACTTATTCACTTTAATACATTCTATATGACGAAATAAAATAATTTTTTATAATGGGGACATCAAAATTCACTTTGTGTAAATTTTTGGTATTTTTCCGATAAAGTTTTATTATGAATAGTAAAAAATATTGTATTTTAATTCAAAACTGTCTTTTAATCTAATTTATTTATATGGATAGATTATCATTGTAATTGGGTTTAAAGTGTAATTAGAATATATTTTTAACATTTAATCCAATTTGGGTCATTTTAATTAATTTCACAATGAATTTTGACATAAACAAGTGTCAAACTTTTGATAGTTAATATTTTTTAAAAACACACTATTTGTTTTAACTATAAGAATTAATTAATGAAACTTATATCTTTATAATTTGTTAAAATAGACTTCATTATTGAATTCATAATATCAATTAGAGCTTATGCTTAATTTTTTGTATTTTTTTGAAAAACATCATTTTTGATGAATAGTGAAACCACTTAGTAGTAGTTAAAAAATTGAAAATTTCATTTAAATGAAATTTTAAGACTTTTGTGAGTTGAGTTTCAAAAATCTAAGAGACACAGTTAACATCAGTATGTAAAATGTGGTTCAATAAAATGAATATAATTTTTTTGAATAGTAACTTTTGACTTTTATTTGCAGTGTTTAAAGGTAAATAGGGTAATTCAATGTAAAAATGAATATTATAATTATTCAAATTTACCTTAAAACTTTTCCTAACATTATTGGATGAGTTTTGGACGACCAATAGCATATTTGGGTAGATTTTGGGTCCCCATGGAGCCACATGGGACTAATATTGTCACCGTAGATTAATTAATTTAAAGTAAAGGATAAAATGTCATAAACAAATATCTTTTGTTAAATAAATTTTTATTTGGTGTTATATAAGTTATATTTTTGACTATAAATATTCATTGAAAATCTAAAAATATTTCTTACAGCGTGTTATTTTTTTTATAATTTTTAAACATCAAATAAGGTAAACTATTTATGAAACAATAGAGATGCCGTTTTTACCTCATTAATAAATCATTTAAATAAATTAGATTATAAAGACTAAAATAATATCCAAATATAGTAAAATTTATATTAGATGATTTTATATTAAATATTAGTCATCTTATATTTGACTTTAATATAATTTGTACATTTTTAAACTGATTAGAAGTTTATAATAAAATAATGTTTTCACACTTTCCAAAAGAGCCCCTCCTCTCCCTTATAAAAGGTGACAACTTCTAACCAAATCCTAACACCTCTCAATCATTTTGGATCATGCACACTCTACCCAATTAATCTCCCTACATACCTCTCTTCTACATATAATCCTTACCATAGGAAGATGGAGCTTCAAGAAGTCATTTTGGTTCAAACCAAAGGGTGTTACCCAAATTAAAGGTAATGGTTTCCCATAACTTCTTTTCTTTTATTTTACTTATCCAAACCCTAAATTCTTTTTATTACTTTATTTTTTAACAACACCAGTACTCTAAATATACTAGTATGTTGTTATGAGAAATATTCGGGCTACACTTACACACACCTCAATCTAATGGGTGAAAAACATTATGTTCCTGTGGATGTAAAACACACGCCTCACGAAATAATGATTATTCAATCATCTACAACTGCCTCTCATGGTGGCCATTATGATGGATCTGTATTTATTTATGATATATATTTATGTTTTATTTATTATTATGTATTCGTTTCATTTATATATCTCCATTATTGTTTCCATAGTCGGTAAATACGATAATCTCATTAGAGGAAGTGTGGACTACTGCGCCCTAAATGTGGTATGTCTTGTTAATTCCTTAAGTGGGGAGTATAAAATATGAATTTAATAATATTTTAAATAATATTATAATGGAATTATAATATTACTATGTACAATTAAGTTTTTTCTTTCCATTAAAATATGAAATATAAATTGATGTTGCGTTCATCCGTACGTACGGCTTACCGTCTCCAGGAACGGTGCATTTCATTTCTTACCTCTAAATGTTTTGTAATGTTATAAATACATGTATATACTAGATATATATGATATATATGATATATAAATCATGAATATCATTCTATATATAATAAAATTTTGACCACATGAACAAATTGTAATTATACTATGTTAATTTTTGACCCAAGTTCCGAACATTGACAAAATATCCAACAAAACCTCAAATAATTAAATAATTGTTATTTCAATGTAATAAGTGATATAATAGGAATAATAAAATTAAAAAATATTCTTAATAATGTATATAATATATTTAGTTTATTATTCCAGAAGAAGAAGGAATAAACAAGTCAAGTCGGGCATGAGGTACGGGATTTTCTTTTCTCACTTTTAATTATGTGAGATTTCCATTGTTCGCCATTTATTCATTGGATGTGGTGTATTGTGTACTGACATTTGATATATATTATCATAATTACCAATAAATTAATTTTATTCTATTATTCATTTGTTGGATATTAACTTTTGGTCATACGAATCAGTTGATTACAACATAGTAAATGGTTTAATCTAACTTTTTATTCATGTGAGATTCATGCTATATTTGACACTATTTCCTTTTGTGTGGTGTATATAATGACCATGATGGTACTATTTGTGTATTATAATTTCATTTATGAGCATTTCCATCTTCATTTCATGATCCTTATTTCATGTCATGTATGTTTTGTATGTTACCAAATCAGTAAGGGAACCTTTCACCCTCCTCTTTTTATAAGACATCTTTTTGTTATGTCTTTTAATTTACATCTTATTATTAATGGATATGTTATTATATATCATTATTGATGTAAAAATTATTTCCATGTGATGAGATAGCTTTTTTATCTCATAAAATCATTTTCTGAATTTTAACGTGATCCCATTAGGCTGTCAAATTTTTACAAGGGATCATCTTAACCTAATTCTTATTCTTTAGTTTCAACTTGTACTTCTTTAATATGTCATCTTATGAATATGTGTGAATGACCTATGATTGTATTACAGTTAATATACCCTTATATTGGGTGTATTTATATTTTTCACGCATAATTATGTGATTGATTTATCTTTAATTTAAGGATACCACCTTTGTAAGGGATTTCAACTGAGACTTCATTGTTGTTATGCACCAATTCACTATTATATGGTGTATATACTGTCCTTTGATATATTATCATGAATCCTAGTATTCTCATGATATTATAAAGTTCTGATTAAATGTTATTTTTCAATTATTTGTATTCAAGCGTCTCTATTTTTGTTAAAAAACTCTTTAACTAAATTATTGATTTAAATGATTTAAAGATATATTCTTCTAAATATTTCTCACTAATGTCCATGTTTTAAAAATAGGTTTTGTGATTTATTTATATGGACATTAATGTTTTCAAATGATAATTCATTTAATAGAATCAATGTGTTATGTGACACTTTTATTCAAAAATATCATTTTAATGGGTTTTGAAAATGATTTGATAAAGTATTTCTTATTTCAATATCCTGATTTTGTATATTAGAATGTGGAAATTTTATCTTTCTTTTATACATGTATTGTGTGTTGTGATAATGTTATGGTTATTGGGAACTTTTTATTTATATGGGTGGTTTCATGATAAACCTAGGGCAGGTGATCCCATGATAGCTCTCCAATGCATTGGGTAACATGACAGAGGTAAACATGATGTTTATCCTAAGAGATTTATGGAATATATTGTGATGGGTATTTCAAGTGTAACTCCCTATGTAGATGTGATAGCTAAAATGTATGTTTGATATGGATTCCATAAGTAACCATTATGATTTTTTATTTCAGTCTATTATTAATAACTCTTATGAAATCATATGTTATGTTATGATTAAAAAAAATAGTTTCATTGATTTGTATTTATTGATGGGATAAAGTTTTCCTTCTTTATTTTAAAACCCTTACTGAGATTTTTATGTTCATCCCATGTTTTTGAAATGTTTTTCATAATACTTAAAGATGAATAGGTTCAAGGATGGGATGAAGGAAAATCCATCTTATCTAAAATATTTAACTAAATATGTTTCTTTTTAAGAGTTTTTATTTTTTGAAAAAAAAATTATACTTTGTAGTATTGCCTTCTTGTAATATTCAAGTTGTTATGAAGTAGTTATGGCCTAATTCTCTAAAACACTAAACCTGAAAAGAACCTCAATGTGACATATTCATTTAATTCAATATTATTTAACGTTATAAGGTTGGGTTTTTTTAGTCACGACCCTTACAGGATGAGTATGGGAAACTAAATATCATGATAATGAAAAACCTGAGATTTTATTTAAGGACCTGACCTTATAGCATGACATAATATTGAATTAAATGAATATGTCACATTGATGATCTTTTCATGTTTAGTGTTTTAGAAAATTAGGCCATAACTATTACATAACAACTTGAATATTACATGTAGACACTGCTACTTAATATACATTTTTTTATAAAATAAAAACTCTTAAAATGAAACATGTCTAGTTCCATATTTTGGATAGCATGACTTTTCCTTGATCACATCCATGAACCAATTATTTATTAAGTATCATGGATAACATTTCAAAAACATGGGCTGTGAATAAAAATATTACTAAGTGTTATAAAATAAGTAAGGAAAACATTATCCAATCAATTAATACAAATCAATGAAACTATATTTTTCGATCATAACACACCTTTAGAAGTCATAAGATTTATGAATTACAGTCACCAATCATAAATCATAAAGGTTACTTATGGAATCCATATCAAACATACATTATAGATATCACGTATACATAGGGATTGACACTTGGAATACCCATCACAGTATATTCCCTAAATCTCTTAGGAGAAATATCGCATTTACCTCCATCACGTTACCCAATTCATTGTAGAGCTATCACGGGCTCGCCCGCCCTAGATTTATCACGGAACCACCCATATACATAAACAATTTCCAATTACAATAATATAAACATAACATATAACAGAAGTATAAATTAATGATAACATTTCCACATTCCAAAATATCATATCAAGATATTGAAATAAATAATTCTTTATCAAATCATTTTCAAAATCATTAAAAAAGAGATTTTTGAATCAAAGTGTCCCATACCACTTTGAAGCTTTTAAATGAATTGTCATTTGAAAATAATAATGTTCATATAAATAAATCCTAAAACCTAGTTTGAAAACATGGACATTAATGTGAAATATTTGGATGAATAAATCATTAAAACGTTTAAAATGATATATTATTTAATGATTTTTTTTAAAAAATGAGACACACTTAAATAAAAATAAATGAAGAATAACATTTAATAAAAACATTATAATATAATGAGAATAAATCTATTCATGATATAATATGTCAAAGGATAGTATATACACCATATAATAGTGAATTGGTGTATAACAACAATGAAGTATTAATGGAAATGTAAATTGGGATGAAATCCCTTATAAAGATGGTGTCCTTAAATAATGGCTAAATCAATAGAATAATTATGTGTGAAAAATATAAATAAACTAAATATAAGTAAATATTAAGTGTAAAAAAATTATATTTCATTAACACATATTCATAGGATGACATATTCATGATGAACAAGTTGAACCTAAAGAATTGAAATTGGGTTAAGAAGATCCCTTCTAAAAATTTGACATCCTAATGAAGTCACTTTAAAATTTATTAAATGATTTGATGAGATAAAAAGGGAATCTAATCAAGTGCACATAATGTTTACATCAATAAGTATATATAAGAACATATACCATCATACTAAGATGTAAATTAAAAGACATAACAAAAAAAGTCTATTAAAAAAAGGAGTGTGAAAGATTCCCTTAACGATTTGGTAACTTACAAAACATACACCACATGAAAGAAGGATCAAACAATGAATATGTAATTACTCATAAATGAAATTATATTACACAAATAGTACCATCATGGGTATTACATACACCACACAAAAGGATATACTGGCAAATATAGCATGAATTTCACTAGAATAAAAAGTGAGATTAAACCCTTTACCATGTTGTAATCAACTGATTCGTATGACCAAAAGTTAATATCCCACAAATTAATCACAAAATAACATGAATATAATGATAATAATTATAATATATTTCAAATGTAAATACACAATACACCACATGCAAGGAATAAGTGTCAAACAATGGAAATATCAGTTAAATAAAAGTGAGATAAGAAAATCCCTTACCTCGTGTCTGACTTGACTAGTTTGTTCCCTGTTATTCGGGAATAATAATATAATGTTAATTTATACTTTATTAACACAAATTAATTTTTATTATTCCCTTTAAATAACTTATTACATTTAATTAATAATTAGTTAATTAATTGAGTTCATAATGGATATTTTGTCGTTGTTCGGAACTTGAGTCAAAAATTGAATTTCTATGCTTACAAGTTCATCATGTGGTCAAAAGTACATTATATCCACAATGATATTCATTATTTAGCTATCATATATATCATATATATCCATTATATAAATGTATTTATAATATTACATAACATTTAGAGGTATGAAATGAAGTACACTGTTCATGGAGACAGTAAGTCATACATACGCATGAACGCTACTTCCATTTCAATTTTTTATTTTAATGGATTTAACAAAATAATGATACATCGTTATATTATAATTACAGTATAATATAATTTAAAATATCATTAAATCCATCATTTATACGTCCCACATAAGGCATTATGGAGTCATATCACTTTTAGGGGGGCAGTAGTCTGCACTTCCTCTAATGAGATTATGGTATTTACCCACTTTGGGAATAATAAAGAAGTTCTATAAATGGAAAAAAAATTAACAATAAAGAAAAAATATATATATATCATTTATAAATACATTTCCATCATAATGGCCAACATGAGAGGCGGTAAGAGAAAATTGAACAATCATTGTTTCTTGGGGTGTTTGTTTTCCATCCAAAGAAACATTATGTTCCTCACCCATTAGATGGTGGTGTGTGTATTTGTAGTTAGAATATTTCTCATAAAAAAATAATAGTATATAATTGATAATGGGGATGTTATAAAATAATGGAATAAAAAGAGTTTAGCGGTAGGAGAAGTAAAAAAATAGAAAAGAAGTTAAGAGAAACCATTACCTTTAATTTGGGTAACTCCCTTTGGTTTGAACCAAAAGAAATTATTGAAGTTTCTTCTACCTATGTTAAGGCTTCTTGTTACAAGAGTGGGACGTGGGTAGATTAATTGGGACTAATTTGGACAAGAAAAAAGTCTTGATAGCTGTGAGGATTTGGTTCGAAGTGGTCTTTATTTATAAGGGAGAGGAGGGGCACTTTAGGAAGGTGTGAAAACAGTATCTTATTATAAACATATATTCGTTTTAAAATGGTCCAAGACACATTAAAGTCAAATATAAGATGACTAATATTTAAAATAAAATAATCAAATTGTAATTTGATAGGAATTGGATATTATTTTAGTCTTTATAATCTAATTTATTTAAATGATTTATTAATGAGGTAAATACTTCATCACTATTGTGTCATAAATAATTTAATTTATTTGATGTCTAAAAATTATAAAACAAATACCATGATATAAAAAATAATTTTAGATCCGTAATGAATATTTATAGTAGAAAATATGACTAATATAACACCATATAAAAATTAATTTAAAAAACGATATTTGTTTATGTCATTTTTTCCTTTACTTTAAATTAACTAATCTAATGTGTCAGTATCACACCCTTATGGCTCCATGGGGTCCCACAATAGACTCAAGGATTCCCTTGGTCGTCCATGACTCATCCAATAAGGTGAGGAAAAGTGTTAAGGTAAATTTTAATAATTATAATATTCTTTTTACCTTGAATTACCATGTTCACCTTTAACCATGGTAAATAAAAGTGAAAATATACTATTCACCAAAAATTATTTTCATCTTATTGAACCACATTTTACATCGTGATATTAACTGTGTCTCTCGGATTTTTGAAATTCAACACACCGAAGTGGTAAAATTTTATTTAAATGAAAAATTCAGTTTTTTAAGTACTACTACGTGGTTTCACTATTCATCAAAAAATTGAAGTTTCTCAGAAAAATACCAAAATATTCTGCCTAATAAATAATTTATATTTATAATTCAAAAATTATGTCTATTTTACCAAAATCAAAAAATAGAATTTTAATTAATTAATTAAAAATTAATTTCTGTCGTTAAAAAAATAGCGTATTTTTATGAAACAATAACTATCAAAATATTGACACTTGTTTATGTCCAAATTCAATGTGAAATTAATTAAAATGACCAACATTGCATTAAATGGTATAAATATATTATAATTACACTTCAAAACAAATTAAAAGATAATATAACCATATAAATAAATTATATTAAAACAAATTCTTGAACTAAAATACAATATTTTCATTATTCATTAAAATATAAACTTTATCGGAAAAATACCAAAAATTTACACAATGTGAATTTTGATATCCCCATTGTAAAGAAGGTTTTATTTCATCAAATAGAATGTATTAATGTGACCAAAACTATATTTAAATAGGGTTCTCCATTAAAAGGATGTAAATTGAGCTTTTAATTTAAATTATGCTTAAAAATAAATTGTTAACATTTTAAGTATCTAATTTTTATTGGATAAATGTAAATACATTTAAAAAACATTTATAATCATATTTTAGTTAGTTTTGTTCATTATTTACAATAAAATGGCTAAGAGTTAACTTCCATGTAAAATAATAAGATTATATTATTAATGTGCAACGTATGATTTCAATGAAACGTGTTGTTGCGTATCGGGTACACTAAAAAACATAGAAGCACCATTAAAATAAATTAATATTTAATTCACAAATTTTAATAAATATGAAAATTTTAATGTACTCTATTTACCTGTGATGTTATATCCTTCCCCCCTTTTTGGAATTCCATCCTCACAATTTTAAAACTGGGCTTGGAAACTTCATTAAGAGTCCCACATCAGAAAAGATTCAGTAAAACTATCACATTAAAAGAAAGAAAGAGAAGTACCAAGGTCACCTGAGACAACAGATATTTGGAATTCAAGAAAACATGGATATGGAGGAGAAAAAAACAATCAAGTTCTAATGGATAGTGATAGAAAATATGATTAGGAAAAAATTAACCACCAGAAATTCACAAACATGTGATGGGTTAAACAATCTATGATTCCCCGGTATGAAAAGTTACAGGAAAACTTTTTTGTTTTATGTTAATTTTTATTGAGGAATTTATTTATGAGCTTAACTAATAACATAAGGAAACATACATACTTTTCATTTATACTTTCATCCTTTACTATCTTTCTAATACAAACTCACATTTTCTCCAAACAATCAGTATTCAGGATGACTTGTTCACATTAAAAGTGCTATAATCAACTCCTAGGGAATCACATAATCCACAAAATATGAACATTATTTTACCATTTCTTTAGACAATCACAAAAACAAAAATGGATTGTGCGGGATCAGATAATACCCAAAAAGCATAATCTTTTACAAAAAAACTACTCTTAATCTCCAAAATGTTTCGAACAAAACACATTGTTCAACGAGGACCCTTTGATAAAAAATTATCCACAAAATTATTCAAAGTAATCCGAACTAAGATTCTAACTCAAATCTCAAAAGTATTTAATTACATATAATTCCGTGATACATCTTAATATCTTTCTCCAAATAACACCAATTACTCATAAAGTAACATATTGAAAAGTAATTATCCTAATCATATATTCTCTATGATAGGTTAATCATTTTCATAAATAAATCAAATCAACATATGTCCATAATAAAAAATTAGATTCTTCCAAACTAAAATTTCAACCATTATTCAACAATTTAAATCGCATTGTATTCTATCATCCTTAGGAATATAATGTTTCCTCAAAAGAGAGAACATCTTCCACAACAACCTTTATCACATAATCACTAAACCATTTTTCTATACTAAGTATATCCATTTGATAAAACATAAGTTCCAAAAATCAACTAATTCTTGTTCCATAAAATCATTTTTCTACAATAATAAATCATAATAACCAGGGACCTCATGTAGTCTAGTGGTAGGCGATGCGCCCTTGTCACCCTTCGGTTGCAGGTTTGATTCCTGCAGCCTTTCCGGATGCGACGGGTTGTCACCCATCCTACGAGTGGTCCATTTTATAAAACTCAAAAAAAAATCCCTAACATGTTTTAACCTTATACCAAATTCATTATGATCTCAACATATTAATTCTTAAAGTCTTATTTCACCACCATATGATATAAAAACGATACCCAAAAATAATGAACATCATACCTTGATAATGGTGTTCATTTGGTTTCATCGTCATCTTGTTCAAGTAGGTAGAAGGTCCATGAATTGAAACAATAATTTAGAGATCCTTCAAAATCATTTGCTTCCTCCATCTAAATACATCTTGTAAAACATGGGTCATATGGGTGTTCACAAAAAATAGTTTTGGAAAATAATCATCTATGACATATAATTTCAAAACATGTCACATACATAGATTATTTTAAATGTAATTTTATTTTAATTTCCATTAATTCTTTGTTTTGGGGGTTTCCAAAGGTTTTATGGAGAATATGTGAGTTTACATGAATTGGGCCAAACCGTGAACCCAATTCCAGATTTAAAAATAAATTTTATTTCTTTTATAACTTTTTCATTTTTTAATATTTTTTAACTCATTCCAACTCCTAAATGTCCTCCCCTGATATATCAACACCACAATTAAAATTTGGAGCCTTTGGAAATCCATAACCAAGGTTTATGTTGGTTTTTATTTAAGGGATTGGGCCTGTCCGAAAGCCCAATTCCAGTTTTAAAAATAATAATTGATTAATTAATAACTTATTCATTTTTAAGTATTTTTCGGTGATTCAAAGCCTCATATGCGGCCCTTGAAACCAGCCGCGCGCCCAAGCTCTCTCTCCCCTCTTTGGAGCTCTTCTTCATCGCGATTTAGTACTGAACTTATTAGGGTTTCAAAAATCGGGCAGATTTGGAGAGGTAAATTGATCCTTTCATAACTCCTTCATTTTTCATCATTTTTCCTCCATTTCAGTCCCCACATGTCCTAATATGAATCCTTCGAACCTACATACCAGTTTTGGGTACTTGGTGATTCATTATTTGGTGGATTGGGGCTGATTCCTTCAAGATATTTCAAGTAAGGGAATTCGTTCTTGGTTCCTTCCATCCTCTTTTAGTTTTATTTCCTTTTTCTTGAAGTTCCTCATGTCCAGAAGTTGGGGTTCGATCCTAATGTCTGATTTGGTGTCTTTTGGGTAAATTATTGTGGTTTAGGTCTGGATTTGTATTCCTTTTGGTGCAACGGTGGTGCGCTTAAGGTTTCGCACCAAGTTTTGAGGGTTTCGACTCAAAAGGGTAGGTGATTCCATGTGTAGCCATTTTATGATGAGTTAGCTTGCATGAATTATTAATTTAGCATGTTTATAATCTGTTTTATGTGCTGTGAAAACAGTTTTGATGGATTTGGTTAAACATTTAATTTTTAGTTGCATTATAGCTGGAAATTGGGCACTTTTCAAGTGTGACTCTTGGGGTAATGTTCGTGTTTAGTTTATAACATATGAAAGTGATTTATTAGTCTTTAAAGGGGATTCCAATTCTGGTTTCTTAATTCTTTATTGTCATGTTGGCCTTGAAAGTAGGTTTTTTTAATGAGTTTAATGTGTAAAACCTGTTGTACTTCTTGAATGTGATTTATGAAAACGTGTGTTTTCCATGTGTATCTTTGTGGTATTATTTGATGTATTTTTATAACATTTGGGGGTGATTTAATAATTGTTTTAGGGCTGAAAAATTCTGTTTTGGATTGGTATTGGTATGATTTTGCTTTTAAATGAGGGTTTTGAAATGGGTTTAGTGTGCAAACAATGGTTATACCTCTTGGGTTTGTTTTATAAAAATTGCAAATGTTTTATTTGGTTAAACAAAGTTGGGAAAGGGTGTATATGTACTGTTTGGGTGAGTGTGTTCACCTAATGTGGGTTTTTTAATGGTAAAGTGGTGATTTTAGATGTTAAACATTTTTAGAAGTTTTTATAAATTGTCGAAATGTTTTACTAAATTGTGTTTTGTGTGTGAAACACGAGTGTGTGATATTTCATGTGAGTTTATTTATAAAATGAATTGTGAAGGTGAGAAGGGTATTGTGTGACATGTGTGTGGGATGTTATGTGAGTTGAATATCTTGTAATGGTTTTATAAAATTGTTTAATGGATTTGTGGAAGTGTTAAAGAAATGTGAAAAGTGTTGTAGGCAATTTGGAGTGAGTTTGATTTCAAAATGCATTTGAATGAAAAGTGTAATTTTTTACTTGCGTGATGTACATGGGGCTGTTTGGTTAATTTGTGATGTGGAAGTGATATTTGCATGTGAGAACTATACTTCTTGGATTGCTGAACTTGTTTGAGCACAAAGGGAAAACCCGGGTATCTAGGTGGGTGGACGTGTACTAGTATGCTAGTGAATCTGTGGGGTTTGGCCTCAGTTTCACTTAGCAAGATTGAAACTTAGAACTCTAAATAAACTATGATTATGATGATTGGGGACCACTAGGTTATGGGTATGTTCCCTACTAGTGGCTCGTGCACGAGAATGGATATTTGTGATGGTTACTCTCACCGAGATACGAGGTACCTGGGACCCACAACGAGCTAGTGCCTAGGGGTTATTTCCCATTGATTGTGCTCACTGGATACTATGTTCTTACCGTCGGTATACGGTATGAGAGGCTGGAAAATTCAGTTGCTATGGTATTTATTTTAAATGTTTTTATTCTTTAAATTGGCCCACCTGAAAACTGTTTTTATTTAATATTGCATCTTTTAGAAATTTTAACTAGCATCTCATGTCTTTGAAAACTTGCATGCTTTTCGCCATTAAATGTTTATCACATGGAATCTATTATTGGTGGAATCCTACTGGGCATTCGCTCACACCCTACTTACACCTTTGGGTGTAAGTAGATTTGCTTATTTTATGTCACAGGTTTGGGTACAGGATTTATGCCATTGATTCAGGTTTTTAGTTGTCCATTGGGATGCAGTGTGGTGGAGATAACGTGAGGGCGGTGCCTCTTTCCTTGTGGAGGTTCTTGGGCTGTCCTTATTTGGTTATGTTCCATTGTAATGGTCTTTAAACATAGTTTTAACTTATGTATTTCAGTTCTAAAATTTTGTAAAAGACGATTTCAGTTGAAAAATCCAGATTTGTTTTATTGGACTCTTTTGTCGTTTTAGGTTTATAAACTCAGGTAAATCGTTCCCAATTATCATTTTATGATACCCAGGAACTTGTGCCAGCCCGTGGGGATCGGGAACGCCCTTCGGGTCTTGCCATGGACCGGGTCGGGTGCCGATTTTGAAGGTGACCCGATTCGGTTCGTGACAAAATGGTATCAGAGGAGGTTCGCTCCATTGGAGTCATGTTATTTGGGAAATAGTCAGGATAGTATAGAGTTATGATTTTTGGGACATGTAATTCTGGTTATGGGTAGTGTGCTTGATCACCACACCTCATTTCAGGATTCAAGTCACCAGGGGAAGTTGGGATTTGTCTATGTCTTTTGGTTTTCTTGGTTTGATGATGATTAGGGGAAATGAAAAGAGAGTTGGGTTAATGGTATCAATGAGCTCACAGGGTCTGGCAAGCCATGTGGAGCCTGGGATATTCCCTATAACACTCTCTGTGATAGTGAAGTGATTGTAATATGGCCGCCAACAATATGTCCAAGTCACCCACTGAAACTAGTTTCCTCTCGCATTGTCTGGTGTTCTTTAGTTTTGAAATCTTGGAACTTTGGTTTTAAAGTGACTTGGTTTTAGGAAGTGTAATGTTTTCGTGAAATTATTTTCAAATAAATATGAAATGTTTTGATTTATGAAATGGTGGAACTGAATATTCAGAATTATTTTGAAATGGAAAATTGTTTTCTTACACCTCTTTTGAAAGAAGAAACTATATTGAAGTTGGTTTTGAAAAAGTGTTCCCATTAAAGTTTTCTAAACTATTAAAATGTTTTTTTATGGGATGAGATGTTTTGAAATTGATGTAAATAACTTGAATGTGAGTTTTCATTGGAACGATTGTGCCTTTCTGAAAAGTTTTTTTTATGCGGTAATTTGGGTTCGACCTCCTGGTTAGCGGTTTTGATAGTAATGATGTGTTGGTTGACCGTTTTGGTTTTTAAAAGTGGAAATAATTAGTGCATTGACCTTTGGTATTTCCATGAGTGACCACATTCATGGGGTTATATGGGATGATATATGGTTGATGGCATGACTGGATGAGTTCCAGGACAGATATGAGGAGGGTGCGTGGTGTGGCACAAAAACATGCATGTGTGAGGCCCACGGGGTACCATTGGTGGATACGCTCACCGCTGAACCGTTTTTTTTTTCAGAAATGGTTTTAAAGAAAAACATGTTTTCTTGATGAATTGTTTGGGATGGTGTATATTGTGTATTTTTGGAAAATGTTGATGTTGTGGGATGTTTTGAGTCTAAGAACCCTTCCTGTTCGAACTGTTTTTTGGGGGTTTGTGTTTGGTCGGAAAGGTAGGTAAAAGGTCCGGTTAGTAGTCTCCTATGATATATGTTTCGGGATACCATTAAGATGGTTCCATTAATGAGTTTGGATCTTTTTTGTTTCATGTTTTTACCAATGAACTAGCTTGGTTGGGTCCTTGGGTTCTCCCGTTGGATAAGGTACGCCCCCATTTAGGGTTAGTGAAAAACTGAAGTGCAACCCATATTGTTTCTCCATTGGAAAATCCTCCAGTTGATCAATATAAGGAATATTTTATAGATCATTGTTGATTGAGTCTACAACCATTCATTTAGTTGATTTGTAGATCCTCTTGTAGTGGGATAGTTCTTGTGGAAGGTTGAAAGAGGCCTTGGTTTCTTAAGTTTCATGATTCATCGAAGGTGGAAGTGTTCTTTGGTTGTTAGTGTGGATGAGTGTCATGATGGTGTCTAAGAGGGCCTTTGAGTTCTTCATAGTTTCCTTGAAGCAAGAGTTATTATTAAACAACCAATTTTTAGATTTTGGTCCTGATAGGATATTGTGTCCACTTTTTGGACTTGTCTGTTTTTAGGGACTTGGAATATGGTCATGTTCTATGTATTGTTTCTATCAATCACAAGGGTCATGTTCGGTGACGCATTGTGATGTTGTGTGCTCTTTTGACTATAAAGGTCAAGGTCACACAATCCTATTAGGTTCTCTGTTATGTTGGGAGTATGTATCCCTTAGGAAAAACATCAAATCCTCTATCTTAGAGGATGGTGTTTATACGTGTCCTGCCCTTCTGTTGTTTCTCACCTGAAGAAACAAGGTGCGATGTGTGTGCTTATGCAGATCCCTTGTTTCAGTGAAATATCTGGTTTTGGTAAAGTGAGTTATGGAGTGTGTTATGTCTTGATGAACCCATCAGGGTATGCGGTGTAGTTGTTTGTGGCACCGAAAGAAGAAGTTCCACATAGGGGTTTCAACAGCCAAACTGTGTGGCCGAAGATGCTTTAATATTTTGAGCTCCAGCCATAGGTCCCGGAGAGAAGCTGGCGCGTAGTCAGGGGAAACCCCAGTGTCGTTTAAACCCTTGTACAATGTCCTATCCTTAGTATGAAATATAGGAAGAGTTTAAGCCTATGGTGTCAACACATTTCTTCTGTTGTTCCTGTTCGGTGGAAATTGGTGGAGGGTCTTGTACCCATGTCATCACACAATGTTATTCCCTCCCCCTTTGGTTTCCATTGAGTCTTTGGAGAATGGTTGGAAATTTGGCTAGACAAGTTGAGCACACAGTTTTCACATGGATATTTCTAACCGTGAACAAAAAAAAATAACCATGCAAATATAAGGATCCACATAGTTATCGCACAGTTTCTCAAACTGTGTAGACTAACCGTGTGACCGTCCCAACTCCTTAATTTTGGGGTCTTTTCGTGTTGGCCGACGCCGGTCGGTTAAGATGGTTGGTTCTTGTAGTTGGAAGACCCACCATGGGTATTGTGCATATTATTTTTTAAATTTCTAATGAATGTATACCCCTTTTACTAGGGAGTCTGTTTGGGCCTTCCCCTATTAATGTCTTGATTCTGTCTCGAGAAAAAAAAATTATGTTGTCTCTTATGGTGGGGAGCCCATTTGTGTCTCTTCATACAAGTAACTCATGTTTTTCCTTGGTATTGTATGGGAAGTAGGTAATATCATTTGGATATATCTAACTACTTACATCTTCATTGGGAAAACTTTGGGACTGGAGAGTGCCCAATGTATTAGTTAAAGTAAGGTAAGTGTAACCTTGTTCAATGTTATTGTTCGTTTGGGTGAATTGCTTGAGTCTTGTTCGGATAGTGTTTGAGGAGTTTTATTTTGGGATCAATTATGAATGTGATTGATTATTTCAGAAATGTGGTGTAAGTTTTGTTTGTGAGAGTAATCCTTCATTAATTGATCACTGGAGGTGTTTTGGCCTTTGGGGGAGAAACCTGACAAGGGAGTACCTCTTGGTTTCTCAGTTGGGTTTGGTTGTTACTTTGGCCTTACTGTGACTTTCCGGGGTGGAAAGTTTTCATGGTGGGGAGAATTTTCACATATATAGATTATTTTAAATGTACTTTTATTTTAATTTCCATTAATTCTTTGTTTTGGGGGTTTCCAAAGGTTTTATGGAGAATATGTGAGTTTACATGAATTGGGCCAAACCGTGAACCCAATTCCAGATTTAAAAATAAATATTATTTCTTTTATAACGTTTTCATTTTTTAATATTTTTTACTCATTCCAACTCCTAAATGTCCTCCCCTGATATATCAACACCAGAATTAAAATTTGGAGCCTTTGGAAATCTGTAACCAAGGTTTATGTTTTTTTTTATTTAAGGTATTGGGCCTGCCCGAAAGCCCAATTCCAGTTTTAAAAATAATATTTGATTAATTAATAACATATTCATTTTTAAGTATTTTTCAGTGATTCAAAGCCTCATATGCGCCCATTGAATCCAAGCTCTCTCTCCTCTCTTTGGAGCTCTTCTTCATCGCGATTTAGTACTGAACTTATTAGGGTTTAACAAATCGGGCAGATTTGGAGAGGTAAATTGATCCTTTCATAACTCATTCATTTTTCATCATTTTTCCTCCATTTCAGTCCCCACATGACGTAATATGAATCCTTAGAACCTACATACCAGTTTTGGGTACTTGGTGATTCATTATTTGGTGGATTGGGGCCGATTCCTTCAAGATATTTCAAGTAAGGGAATTCCTTCTTGGTTCCTTCCGTCCTCTTTTAGTTTTATTTCCTTTTTCTTGAAGTTCCTCATGTCCAGAAGTTGGGGTTCGATCCTAATGTCTGATTTGGTGTCTTTTGGGTAAATTATTGTGGTTTAGGTCTGGATTTGTATTCCTTTTTGTGCAACGGTGGTGCGCTTAAGGTTTCGCACCAAGTTTTGAGGGTTTCGACTCAAAAGGGTAGGTGATTCCATGTGTAGCCATTTTATGATGAGTTAGCTTGCATGAATTATTAATTTAGCATGTTTATAATCTGTTTTATATGCTGTGAAAACAGTTTTGATGGATTTGGTTAAACATTTAATTTTTAGTTGCATTATAGCTTGAAATTGGGCACTTTTCATGTGTGACTCTTGGGGTAATGTTTGTGTTTAGTTTATAACATATGAAAGTGATTTATTAGTCTTTAAAGGGGATTCCAATTCTGGTTTCTTAATTCCTTATTGTCATGTTGGCCTTGAAAGTAGGTTTTTTTTAATGAGTTTAAGGTGTAAAACCTATTTGTACTTCATGAAGGTGATTTATGAAAACATGTGTTTTTCATGTGTATCTTTGTGGTATTATTTGATGTATTTTTATAACATTTGGGGGTGGTTTAATAATTGTTTTAGGGCTGAAAAATTCTGTTTTGGATTGGTATTAGTATGATTTTGCTTTTAAATGAGGGTTTTGAAATGGGTTTAGTGTGCAAACAATGGTTATACCTCTTGGGTTTGTTTTATAAAAATTTCAAATGTTTTATTTGGTTAAACAAAGTTGGGAAAGGGTGTATATGTACTGTTTGGGTGAGTGTGTTCACCTAATGTGGGGTTTTTAATGGTAAAGTGGTGATTTTAGATGTTAAACATTTTTAGAAGTTTTTTTAAATTGTCGAAATGTTTTACTAAATTGTGTTTTGTGTGCGAAACACGAGTGTGTGATATTTCATGTGAGTTTATTTATAAAATGAATTGCGAAGGTGAGAAGAGTATTGTGTGACATGTGTGTGGGCTGTTATGTGAGTTGAATATATTGTAATGGTTTTATAAAATTGTTTAATGGATTTGTGGAAGTGTTAATGAAATGTGAAAAGTGCTGTAGGCAATTTGGAGTGAGTTTGATTTCAAAATGCATTTGAATGAAAAGTGTAATTTTTGACTTGCGTGATGTACATGGGGCTTTTTGGTTAATTTGTGATGTGGAAGTGATATTTGCATGTGAGAACTATACTTCTTGGATTGCTGAACTTGTTTGAGAACAAAGGGAAAACCCAGGTATCTAGGTGGGTGGACGTGTACTAGTATGCTAGTGAATCCGTGGGGTTTGGCCTCAGTTTCACTTAGCAAGATTGACGCTTACAACTCTAACTAAACTATGATGATGATGATTGGGGACCACTAGGTTATGAGTATGTTCCCTACTAGTGGCTCGTGCACGAGAATGGATATTTGTGATGGTTACTCTCGCCGAGATACGAGGTACCTGGGACCCACAACTAGCTAGTGCCTAGGGGTTATTTCCCATTGATTGTGCTCACTGGATACTTTGTTCTTACCGTCGGTATACGGTATGAGAGGCTGGAAAATTCAGTTGCTATGGTATTTATTTTAAATGTTTTTATTCTTTAAATTATCCCACCTGAAAACTGTTTTTATTTAATATTACATCTTTTAGAAATTTTAACTAGCATCTCATGTCTTTGAAAACTTGCATGCTTTTCGCCATTAAATGTTTATCACATGGAATCTATTATTGGTGGTATCCTACTGGGCTTTCGCTCACACCCTACTTACACCTTTGGGTGTAATTAGATTTGCTTATTTTATGTCACAGGTTTGGGTACAGGATTTATGCCATTGATTCAGGTTTTTAGTTGTCCATTGGGATGCAGTGTGGTGGAGATAACGTGAGGGCGGTGCCTCTTTCCTTGTGGAGGTTCTTGGGCTGTCCTTATTTGGTTATGTACCATTGTAATGGTCTTTAAACATAGTTTTAACTTATGTATTTCAGTTCTAAAATTTTGTAAAAGACGGTTTTAGTTGAAAAATCCAGATTTGTTTTCTTGGACTTTTTTGTCGTTTTATGTTTATAAACTCGGGTAAATCGTTCCCAATTATCATTTTATGATACCCAAGCACTTGTGCCAGCCCGTGGGGATCGGGAACGCCCTTCGGGTCTTGCCATGGACCGGGTCGGGTGCCGATTTTGGAGGCGACCAGATTCGGTTCGTGACAAAACATCTGATAAAACATGATTTCTATAAAAAAGTCGGACTGAATTTGGGTTGAATCTTTAAATTAATGGTCCTTTTAAAATTGTATATGCATGTTCTGAGAGACTATACTGTAAAAGAAAATATAAATAGGTTGCACAAGGGTTTCCTTCTTCAGTACCTTTTTAAAAATCATAATATTCTTTAAAGTCATGTGATAAGGTAAAATATTTGTAAATGCGTTGATAATATTTACTTGTCTTGAAAATATGAGAATATTGGGAAAAAATGATTTGTTTAAATAAAACCCAAGATCCCTGATGATAAAGAGGTACAATGGAGGTTTTTTATTTCTCAAACAACTTCTTCAATGTCAGTTGTATGCAAGAAAAGGTTTCACAACCGTCTGAACATGACTTTGCAAAAATTATTGCAGGCATGTCATCGGGAAGTTATAAGAATGTCATTTAAGATCATCCCCCTTCCATTTGTAACATTATTTCCTTGATCCGAAGAAGTTATAAAATAATGATTTAACTGAAATAATAGACATAGGGACTCACTATGTGTCTAATGAAAAATCTGAATCCCTAAAGATTTCTAAACCGACCTATGATACCAACTATAAGGACCCAACCATATAACATTACAGAATATTGAATTAAATGAATATGTCACATTGAGGATCTTTTTATGTTTAGATTTTTATAGAATTATCCATAACAATTTGAATATTACAAATAGACACTACCACTTAGTATACATTTTTTCCATAAAATAATAACTCTTAAAAAGAAACATGTCTTGTTCTACATTTTAGATAGCATGAATTTTACAAGATCCCATCCTTTACCCTATTCATATTTAAGTCCTATGGAAAAATATTAAAAAATGTGGGATGAGAAAAAAAAATCCCAATAAGGGTTATAAAATAACGAAGGAAAACATTACCCCCTAAATAAGTACAAATCAATGACACTATTTTTTTCAATCATAACATATCTTTCGAAGTCATAAGGTATTTGAATAAAATACACAAATCATAAATCATAATGGTTACATATGGAATACATATCAAACCTACATTGTAGCTATCATATCCACATAGGGAGTTACATTTGGAATATCCATCACAGTAAATTCCCTAAATCACTTAGGAGAAATATCACATTTACCTCTGTCACGTTACCCAATGCATTGGAATGCTATCACGGGCTCACCTGCCCTAGGTTTATCACGAAACCACCTATATACATAAACAATGCCCAATAACCATAACATAATCATAACACATAACACAAGTATAAATGAAAGCTAACATTTCCACATTCCAATATATCCAATCAAGATATTGAAATAATCAATGTTTTAACAAATCATTTTCAATACCATTAAAAAAGATATTTTGGAGTCAAACTGCCCCAAACCAATTTTAAGCTTTTAAATGAGTTATAATTTGAAAAAAATAATTTCTATATAAAAAAATTCCTAAAACCAATTTTGAAAACATGGACATTGATGAGAAATATTTAGATAAAAAAAATTTAAAACATTTAAAACGATATTTTAGTTAAATAGTTTTTTAACAAAAATACGGATGCCTGAATACAAATAATTGAAGAATAACTTTTAATAATAACATTATAATATCATTAGAATAAATGAATTCATGATATAATATGTCAAAGGAGATTATATACACCATATAAGAGTGAATTTTTTCATAACAACAATGAAGTCTCCGTGTAAATGTAAATTGGGATGAAATCCATTATAAAGATGGTATCCTTAAATTAAGGATAAATAAATCACATAATTATGTGAGACAAATATAAATAAACCCTATAAAAGTGGATATTATGTGTAAAATAATCATAGTTATTTCACACATATTCATAGGATGACAAATTCAATAAGTACAAGTTGAACCTAAAGAATTTAAATTTGGTTAAGAAGTTCCCTTGTAAAAAATTGACGGCCTAACAGCATCACATTAAAATTCAGAAAATGTGTTGATGAGATAAAAAGGGTATCTCATCACATGGATATAAATTTTAAATCAATAGGGATATATTAGAACATATCCAATCATAATAAGATGTAAATTAAAATACATAACAAAAATAAGTCTTTCAAAAAGAGGATGGTGAAAGGTTCCCTTACCTATTTGGTAACATAAAAAACATAGACCACATAAAAGAAGGATCAAACAATAAAGATGTAAATAATCATAAATGAAAGTATTTTACACAAATATTCCCATCATGTATAGTACATATACCACACAAAAGCAAATTGTGGTAAATATAGCATGAATCTCATGGGAATAAAAACTGATATTAAACACATTACCATGTTGTAATCAACTGATTTGTATGACCAAAAGTTAATATCCACCAAATTAATCACAAAATTCCATTAATATAACGATAATAATGATAATATATATCAAATTAATGTACAAAATACGCCACATGCAATTAATAAGTGGCGAACAATGGAAATCTCACATAATTATAAGTGAGATAAGAAAATCCCATACCTCGTGTCGGACTTCACTTGTTTTTCATTGTTCTTCCTGAATAATAAACTAAAGTTAATTTTTACATTATTAAGAACCTTTTTAATGTTTATTATTCATTTTAAATCACTTTTTTCCTTGTAATACCAATTAGTTATTTATTTGAGTTCATATAGGATATTTTGTTGTTGTTCTGAACTTGAGTTAAGAATTGACTTCTAATAATTACAAGTTGATCTTGTGGTAAAAATTTCATTATATCCAGAATGATATTCATGATTTTGATATCATATATATCATTTATATCCAGTATATACCTATATTTATAATAGTACATAACTTTTATAGTTAAGAAATGAAATTCACCATTCACGGAGATGGTAAGACGTACGTAAGCAGGAACGCAACTTCCATTTCTATTTCTTATTTTAATGGAATTAATAACATAATGATACATAGTTATATTATAATTCCAGTATAATAGAATTTACAATATCATTAACTCCATCCATTATACATCCCATATAAGGCATTAGTGAGTCATATCACTTTGAGGGGGCGGTAGTCCGCACTTCCTCTAAAGAGATTATCGTATTTACTCACTATGGAAACCATAAAAGAGTTCTATAAATGGAAAAAAATACAAAATAATAATTAAAAAATAAATATATATCACATATAAATACAGTGCCATCATAATCTCCACCATGAGAGGCGGTAGAAGATAATTGAACAATCATCGTTTCTTGAGGCATTTGTTTTCCATCCACAGAAACAATATGTTTTTCACCCAATTGATGGAGGTGTGTGTAAGTGTAGATCGAATATTTATCATAAAAAAATCCTAGTATATTGAGGATACAACTGTTGTTATAAAATAAAGGAATAAAAAGAGTATAGGGGTTGGATAAATAAAATAAAATAAAAGTTGTTAAGAGAAACCATTACCTTTAATTTGGGTAACTCCCATTTGTTTGTACCAAAAGGACTTCTTGAAGTGACATATGCCTAAGGTAAGGATTATAAGTAGAAAAGAGGGATGTAGGGAGATTAATTGGTTAGATTTTGGATGATCCAAAAGGCTTGATAGGTGTGAATAATTGGTTAGAATTTGTCTCTTTTTATAAGGTAGAGGAGGGGCTCCTTAAGAACGTGTGAAAACATTATTTTATTAAAAAATAATATTCGGCTTAAAAAGGCCCAAAACACATTAAAGTATAATATAAGATGACTAATATATAAAATAAAATCATCCAATAGGAATTGGATAGGCTTTGGATATTATTTTAGTCTTTATAATCTAATTTATTTAAATCATTTATCAATTAGGTAAATACGACATCACTATTGTGTCGTAAATAATTTAATTTATATCTTGTCCAAAATTTATAAAACAAATACCATGATTTACGAAATCTTTTTATCCTTCCAACTAATATTTTTAGTTGAACATATGACTTATATAACACCATATAAAAATTAATTTAACAAAAGATTTTTGTTTATGTCATTTTTTCCTTTATATTAAATTAACTAATCTAAAGTGTCAATATCACTGCCAAGTGGATCTATGTGGTCCCAAAATTGACACAAGGATGCCCTTGGTCATCCATGAATCATAAAATTTGTTTAGGACATATGTTAAGGTAATTTGAATAATTATAATATTTTTTTAACCTGAATTACCCTATTTTACTTTAACCACTATAAATAAAAGTCAAAAGATAGTAGTCATAATAAATTATTTTCATCTTATTGAACCACATTTTACTTCTTGATATTAACTGTGTGTCTCGTATTTTTGAAATTCAACTCACAGAACTGGTAAATTTTCATTTAAATGAAATATTCAGTTTTTTTAACTACTACAAAGAGGTTTCACTAATCATAAAAAATTTATGTTTTTCAGAAATATACCAAAAATTCAGTCTATTCTATAATTGATATATTCCAAATTCAAAAATGAAGTCTATTTCACCGAATTTTAAACATATAAGTTGCATTAATTAATTTAAAATTAATTCTTATTGCTAAAACAAATAGCTTGTTTTTAAGAAAGAATAACTACCAAACTATGGACACTTATTTATGTCCAAATTCAATGTGAAATTAATTATAATGACCATAATTGGATTAAATTGTACAAATATATTGTAATTATACTTTAAAGTCAATTAATAATGAGAATCTTACAATATAAATAAATTAGATTAAAACACATGTTTAAATTAAAATAAAATATTTTCACTATTCATTTAAAAAATAAACTTTATCAAAAAAATACCAAAAAATTACACAATGTTAATTTTGATGTCCCCGTTATAAAGAATTATTTTATTTGGTCAAATAGAATGTATTAAAGTGACCCTAACTATATTTACTGAGGGATTTCCATTAAAATGTGGTAAATCAACCTTTTAATGTAAATTATGCTTAAAATTGGATTTTTCACATTTTAAGCCTCTAACTATTATTGGATAAAAGTAAATACATTTATCAAACACGTATAATAATATTTTAGTGAGTTTTTTTCATTACAACCAATAAAATGGCTAAGAGTTAACTACCATTTTGATGAATAATATTATATTATTAATGTGCAACATAAGATTTCAATGGACCCCATTGTTGCCTATCGAGTACTCTATCAAACATAGAAACCCCTATAAAATAAATCAATATTTAATTAAAAAATATTAATAAAAATTAAAATTTTCATGTTCTTTATTTACCTGGGATGTTACATTTTATGAGGAGACTATATTTATGTTATTGTTTCTGGAAGTAAATTTTTGACCAAATTCATTGTGGCCTTGGTGATAATAACCATGTATTAGTTTTTTTGAAAATATAGAAGATATGTATTCATTTTTTATTATAATGTAAAAAGATAATAGGCCATACATAATGATTCAATTTAATATAGAATTATTTTTTTGAAAGTGATATATCTATTAAATTATATATAATAAATATTTTAATATCTTAGAGATATTTATGAACCATTTTAATTTAAATAATCAAAATTGAAGAAAAATGAGCGAAAAACAATTATAATGATAGAGAGACTTGATTAGGAGATAATTTTTTGATGTGTTGTTTACTTTGAAAATAGAGGTGCATCATATTGTGTTTTTTTCATTCATTGAGAGATATTTACAAATTAGGAGAAATATGATTACTCTCATGGAAATGTTATTCACTTGTTGAAACATAATGAAAAATAAACAAAATTATACACTTATCTTGTTGGATTACTCAATTATATTTTATTTATTATATTCACTATTTCTAATTGGAAATATACCAACCATTTTAAAGAAATTATAGATATTTTATTATCAGGGTTATACACCTTGAGGTATAAAGATCCTCTCAAAACACATAAAATAATGGGTTACTAAACATTGTTACATAGATACATTACCAAATGTATGTTCATTGGATATATTACAAACTAGGTGGAACATGTAAAATCACATGTATCCATTATTATTTTTATTACTAGAATTAGGATGAGAGAGATATAGTCTTATAACTAATCATATGAACAAGATAGACTAAAATGGTAAAACTTTGTAAAAGGTTCAATTTTTAAATACCCTAATTCTCCCCCTCATAGGGTATCATTATTAAGTGTGTCCTAAAAATTTCTCATTCCCATTGATTGGTATTAAAGTGTAAATGTTTTTTTAATGAAATATATTAGTTAAATTAAAATTGTAAATTGAAATGAAGAACCAATATTTTTTTAAAATCCTATGAAACACCATATCAAATATTTTTCTAGAAATTTTTATATTAGTATGGGTCCATAATTAACATTAAAATCATTTTTTAGTGTTTCAATTCCATTTTCCAAGAAATATAGTGGGGTGGGGTTTCTTGAAAACACATTTCCATGAGTCTAGTAATGGTTGTAAATTTTTTTTCTCTTCAGTTCCTTTTCATGGATATATTATTATTAAAAGGTAAATATGGCTTCATAATTATTTTATAAAAGTGGAAATTGTTGGATGTGAGAAGTCATTATTACAAAAAATTGATAACTATATAGGTAATGGGTTTATGGTTCAATTACCATTTTTTAGGATAATCTAGATAAGTAAATGTGTTCCATATTTTAAATAATTTTTAATGAACTAAAAAAATTCATAGATTTAAGTGGTTTGACTCCCACAAAGGCTGACAAACTCATGAGTAAATTTTTTTTATTAAAATGTAATTTTCAATTTATGTAGATTTTTTTTATATTGATAAATAAATTAAAATTTTAATAAATATGTATGTATGAACTGAGATTTAGATGATAAATATACCATGTTAAATGTTTAATATTTCTGAATAATGTAGTTTATTTATAATTGTTTAATATTTTATTTAAATTTAAAAAATCATGATCTACCAAATACAATTTTTACATATTGTAAATATGAGAATAAATTTATTTAGTATTTTTTTGTCACAATACATAGAAAATTTGGCTTCTTCGAGTTATGTTCGGTTAGTTAATCACCCCTAATTGAAATTTTGTATAATTTTTAAGAGTACCAATACCAAATAATTTATTTTAAAATGCATTAAAATTATTTATTATGATAAAAATTATTATTTTTTGCGATATTTCACTGATTTTAGTTCATTTTTTTGTTACTGTAGTTATTTATTTTATGTATTAATAAAATTTTAAGTTATGATAACTCTTTTAATGGTCACATGTAGCCTATAATTTTTAGGAATATTACTTTTTTGCGGTCATGTATGCTAATTATTCTTTTTTCCTAATGTTACTATTTCCGATGCTTTCCCAGGGCACGCATCCATCTCATTCGGAGGAAGCGCAGTTGTGGCCCGACATTCCCTCTTTCAAAGGCGGGTGACATCAGTCGCTTATTTAGGGACATTTTCTCCCTAACCGAAAATGGATGATGGGTTGTGCATTCCTCCTTCCATGGATTCCACATTGAAACTCGTTGCCTATTCCGGGACACCTTCATAGACATAAGGCATTTTTCGCTAAATTCTTCCTAGTGCCATGTATTTATGGACGCCGATTAATTACACTAATTCTGTCAGGACATTCCAAGGTGTCCAGTCAGGGAATCAACGTTTTTATCAGGGGTAGTCATGTTGGACATCATTGCCGTGTCTGGATGTTGGAACACTGATGCATCTGGGTTTCTTCCCCTTATGATAGGGCTTCACAAGGGTGTGTAACCCAGAGGAATCCCATGTCGAATGCAGGGAATTTTAGGCCATATTCCTATCTCTGAGGTTTTCCTCAGCTTCCCATGTTTAACACAGGGTATGATGAAAGTTTAACATCTAGTAGAGATGGACCAGGCAAATCAGAACACATATAGGAGTGGATTAGATGGATGAAATCCTAGAAGGGATAGCTAATGATGGGGATAACCCATGTTTAGTTGCCTGGTTTCTACTAGGAGCAGCAAGGTGGATCACACGACCTCATTGGGATGCGGAGGCCTTGATAAGAATCAGGATGGATATAGATTTTTGAGAGTAGATGGAGAGTGAGATGGATTCGACGCGAGGGAGATGGTGATGTTGGGATTGATCCTCAATGAGAATTCCTATTTATCCCTATTCCAGGGAGTCAAATTCCATGTAGATCGGTGGGGTGATGGGAAACTTGATGAGGTGACCCGTATGGATGGGACCAGGAGGAAGTTGAACCTTTGAGTTGGGGCATAACCTTCCAAAAACATGTAGTCTCGAAGGAAAGTCTAGGATGAGACATGGGTGATGGGATTGAACCTCCAGGATGATTCTTACATATTCATATGGTAGGGAATCAAAGTCCATGTAGTTAAAAAATGGGGTATCAAATTGGGGTGTAGACATATGATAATGACCCGATGGCATACTAGGGCTTACATGTGGTTAGCATCTTGGGTTGGTCTGATGCCACAGGGGGCAGAATAGAGATGTGGGTCCCAGTGAAAGGGACTAGAACATATTACCATCAATTATGAACTCCAATAGCTTACCTCTGCATGAGGTTTCAATGGATTTCAACTAATTGTGGCTGACAACATCTTACCACTAGTTGGGGTTGACAATGACATACCATATATTGGGGGTAAAATGACTTACCATCAGTTGGGGAACACAATGGATTACTGTTGGTTGGAGAATAAACCCTCTTACCATTGGTTGGGGAAGATAACAGATTACTGTCGGTTGGGGAATACAATATCTTACCACCGATTGGAGAACATAACAACTTGACATCAGTTGGGGAACACAATGGACTACTATTGACTAGGGAAACATGACTGCATGCCATCAATCAGGGAAACACAATGATTTACTATCGATTTGGGAACAGAATATCTATCCATCGGTTGGGGGGCCAAAATGGATTACCATCGACCGCAGAACACAATGGATTATCGTTAGTTGGGGGAACACAATGGATTACCATCATTTGGGGTTGTACCTCAGGGAGGTTTCCTACCATCCTTGTCATGGACACAATGATCATAGCCCATGTAGTTAGAATGTGTATAGTTTAATATCTTGTGGGATGAAAAGGGGGCATACTATTTATCGTCATGCAAGATTATGATAGACCGACATGAAGCGGTCAAGATAAATGAATGATGGGCTTGAAGCTCAGGGAGACATCCTACGTACCTTGACTAGGAGACAATGATCAATGTCTACATAGTTCAAATGGTTTTATTGAGGCTTCTACTCTAGGGAGGCCCATTAATTATTTCATGTTCAATGCTTACTCTAAGACCGCGTGAGTCAAGCACGGTGTGAGAAACAAGAGACAACAAAGTCCTGACGATCATGTTTTGAAATTTGTGTCTGTGGGAAGTGAAATGGGGCTTACATGTGGTTAGTGTCCCAAAGATGAAAGAGGGTCTTATGCGTGGATAGTGGCCTAAAAAGACGAAGATTAGGACTTACTCCAAGATGGAGGCCCAATGAAGACAAATAATAGAGGGAGAGGGATGGGATAACTAAGGTCCCTATGCCGATATCACCTCTAGAATTTAGAACTGAATATGATAGGGGGAGTAAGGGTATATCCTTCTGAAATAATGGCTCGGGGTTTACACTAAGATGGTTTCCCTTCCATGAAGATAGGTTCCACTCCAACAAATAGGATCTCATTTGACGTGAGGAAGGTCTCACTCCCGTGGAGATGAGCGAGTGTAGTGAATGTATGATATGGGGAACCCCACCTATGATGCATGGGGAAAGGACATAGTTTAATGTCATGTATAAGGGACAATGGTTCTTGGTATTTTAACATCATGCAGCTCAGATGAGGTGGGTTCACACCACTCCCCTACAACAAATATAACCTGAACGCATTAACCCTTGGTGAAGGTACGACACTGGCAATGACGTGGTTAGGTGGTGTTGTGGAGTGATTCACTGAGGGTGCCACATTAGGGTGGCTATGCGAAGAAGCAATATCCATTAGTGTGACTATGTGAAGAATCATATGTCTATGAAATGAAACATAAAGCACCACCCAAGGGACCTTGAAATTACATCGTAAAAAACATTTAGGGTTATATAGAAGATGGGTTTTCGAAGCAAGTGGGTTCACAGGAAGAGACCTTCTGAATCTCTAGTGCTCTATATAATGGAGGTGCATAGAAAAGGGGTATGCTTCGTGAAGTGTGGTTCCATAGCCTAGGCATAGGTCATAGGTTCATATGGAGGTTTCTTAGAAAAGTAGAAATTATTTCACAAATTAGGACTTCACAAAGCAATGGTACATTGAAAGGTATAGCATTGTGAAGCGATTTTCTTTACGAAGCATAGTGACCCTGCCTTATCATGGGGTTCACATGTGCATCGAGAGTACTTCACAAAGCATGAGTGCTCAGAGAAGACCTGAATCCCCTTTAGGATCTCCGTTTTTTGTGGTGGCATCTGGGATCTGCGAAGGGCATCCCTGCACGAAGAAAGGTTGTGTTTGAGCTAAGAGAAGGGTACTTCACAATGATCATGTACCTAGAATAGCTCATTTTTCTCAAATTTTAACAATTTAGAAGGTACATTTCAATTTGAGAGTGAAAAAGGAGAAAGGTCAGAGTATCCGTCCTTTAGGCTCGAGGGGAGACCAATATATATAGGCGAGGGGTGGCACAAATGAAGGAATGATTGGTGTGAAGCCACATTGGGCTCCATGATTTGCCACATATTACATTATGTTAGTCGTAACCATGGAGTCTCCCGTTATCCCCTCCTCGGTGCGGAGCTCTGCTAGGTGCTTTGTGTGGCACCTGTGAAGGCTTCCATTAAGTTTTATGGGCTCGTGAGGTCAATTCCTCTCCCTCGGTAGTGCGAAGTTTCCGGTCAAGTGCATCATAACCGCGGAGCCTCCTGACACTTTTCTCCACAGCGTCCATAGTGTGGGGCTCTAGCTTCACGTAGGGTGTGGTGCTGGGCTCTAGCATCGCGCAAGCCACAGTGTAGGGCTCCGTGAATGGTCTTTGTGAGGCAGCCCCTCTGGATTAGGTTTTATCTTTTCAATGCATTTCCCCTGCCCATATTTTTGCACCAATAAATCCCCCCCAGACATGGAGTGGAAGAGAAAATGAGGGTCTAAGTCTGAGGGTCATTAAACAATCATTTTCGGCCTATCTCCAATCAAGGTCGTGAAGTATGATCACGTAGTAGAGAGGAAACATGCATGTTGAGAGCGCTATGAAGCTTGCTGCAGCTAGAGGCCCTGTGAAACAGAAGGGGTTATCACCTATAAAATGGAGATGTTTAACTCTCTGTTTCCATTCTCATCTTTTGGATTTGGGTGATTGTGATTTCGATTAGCAAAGCTCTACACACACTGCGATTGTTCATTACAATTATGACCTTTATATATCGCGGTGCACAATGAGTCCTTCGACTCAACCTGGGTGTTCTCCATTGCTTGTGTCTACTAAGTCTGTTTTTGGGCTCCACAAAACATCATTGCGAGAGAGAATTGAAATCGAGCTCCGCCATCTAGGAAAAAAATTCAAATATTTTGAATATTTAATGTCTCATCAAGAAGCTTCCAGGTGTCCTTGAAGATTCTACCATAAGGAAAGGAATGGAGAACAAATTGGGTATCACTAAACATATATAGAGCTATTCGGACCATGAGTCACTAGTGAAGCTGCTATCAGAGGGACATAAGATCAACCAACTATGAAAATGGCTTCCTCTGTATGGCTTCGGTCTGTGGAATGGCATTTTTATTCTTGAAGAGTGTAGAGATGAGACAACCTACTAGTTCACAGGTACGCCATTTCAGCGCTAATTGTTCAGGGTGTCTAATAGCCTTACTTAAGAGGATTTCACACCCATCAATCCATTTTGTCTTTACAACCATGTATATAATTTTAACGAGAACACATTGCAGTGAGATACATCCCTACACTATTCCACACAATTAGAAAGGTGGCCCTAGAGAACCCAGAGAAGGGATGGCCTGATGAGTGGGAATTACACTAGGGTAGAAACTTTACGTATGACTGGGCATGGTCCTACTAGGTAGGCACCTCGTGCAAGGAGTTCGGGGTGGAGATAAGGTGAGTTGGCCTATATGAGGCGTCTTGGGCTTCCCAATTTCATATCTACTAGCTTATGTAGCTGATGCCAGTGTTGCTGAGTAGGTGGTCATCAAGGACCAATACCTTCCATATTCACCATGGGGAGGTTGGTATCAACCTTTGAGATTTTCACCAGATCATAGGGGTCCCAATACTTGTGGAAATGTACAAAGAGTTCCTTCCCGCCATGAATAGATGGGAAGACCTGGAGTAGATGCAAATTATGGCAATGGAATTGATGGATCTGGTGCCGAGGGAGGATAAACTATCAGTGAGGGATGTCCACTATAAGTGGTGGTTCAAGAAGTTCTTGAAATTCCATAAAGATAGAATTTTTTCAGTGAGGCCTCAAACATGACCAAAGGGTGTTCAACACGGAAAGGAGAACTCATATTGGTGACTCATGATGGTCAGACAGTGGAAGACATGGGGATTCAGTGTCAGTACTGAGCAGTAATTTGTGGTTAGGTTGGATACGTTCATATAAGTGATTATTTTTTGCTATATTTTGCCAGTTAGGGACACAAACATGGGTGTCTGATCGATCACGTTCATCGTAGAATCATCCTTGGTGACCGAGGAGTGGGTCAACCTGGGAATCTGGATGCTCACCAAGCTTTATAAGGTTATATGGCACATCAACGATGGGAAGAAACCATTAAGGATATATAGGTCATACTATCTTCAGTTGGGTGGATAGTGGTGCATATTAGGGGCGTCTATGAATATATGAGCCCCATTTCCACTCTTTGGTAGTACATCCAATCGGCCATTCTGAACGTGGTGGGGGAGTTTCTCAACCAAGATGAGCCTATAGTTGGTTCTAAACTTGATCAAGAAGGAAAAAGAGTTCCACTTCCACCCATCCCACTACCAAAAAGTATGTTTATGGGTGAAAGTCAAGGAACAGAGGATCATTGTTCCCACCTATTGGCATTTCAGGGTAGATTCCTGGTTGTGTGGATGGACCGCAAGCCTCTCTACGAGCCATACACCCCACACCACTTCGCGAGGTAGTTCTGGTTCATGTAGAGGCTGACCCAACTGGTCTACATGGAAGTGAACCATGAGATCCACCCCATGTGTGATGAGGTATATGTGGCCCATGTTCACATGGAAGGATGGGAAAATGAGGAATGAGCTTCCCCCACCCACAATAATCTATGGGCTGGTGAAGGAGTATCCCAAGATCTGTGAGGCATCCTACTCGAGGGAGATGCTGAAGTAGCAAACAATCTGTGTTAGCGACGGGGTGCCTCCCCAACCTCGAGGTTGGGGTTAGAAGGTGACAAGGACATCCATCGGTGGCGGGGCTTCAGTGGTGGAAAGACCCACACCGATTGAGAGGTAGGATGTAGCGGAAGACCTGGAGGTCCCAATGGAGCAAAGTTATCTGGAGGGGAGGCCACTCAAAAGATTCCGTAGGATACCCACCTAGGTTCCAAGGAAGTAGTTGCGCCATATAGACATGCCTGAGAATGTTTTCTTCGTTGAGGCTTAGCACATCTGGGATGTCAACAGGCAATTCCTCAACCCGTCTGAGATGTAGAAACATAGGAATCATCTCATGATGGATTTTTTGAGGATCGGTCTTATTAGGGCCATCTTTGCAGTATCCTAGATGGAGGGGGGAAATTCCATGTAGATGTGGAAGTCTTTGTGCAATCCCTAGACATTACACGTCCAATAAAGGATGAATTAAAAATGCTTCTTGATTGAACAACCCCTCCACAGTTGTCTACTACTGAATTGGGAGAGAGATTCACTCTACCAGAAGAGTCATATGAGTCATCTTGGGGGGAAGAGGCCAGTGGGGGGATCCCTCTAGAGAAGGGTGAGGACAGTAACTCTGACGCTGAGTTGGATGAGTTTGCAATGGCCCTTGAGGTAATCCCTAAACCACTTCCCCTTAGTCCACACCTGGGTTGTTTAGGATTTATCAACTAACATTTTACCAGTATAGGAGGGCCTCATATGGAAAACCCACTCCCGCTCAATAGTAGATGATGTTGCGGGAACTTCAGGACCCTAATCTTGAGCTATGGTAATCATCGTGCTTGGCAGGGCTAGGACACCAAGGGTGGTCCTCCTAAAGCCTTCAAAATTCCAAATGATATATGTGGGACCATGCCTTGGGGTTTAAATGGAATCAACTCAAGAGAGAAACCATCTATCTGATCTCTATAAGTATACTTCATAGAATTTGTGACTATCATTTATCGATTAGATTAACAGATGTCTGAGCACCTTTCTTATGCACAATTCTTTAAATGGTTCGGGTTGCCTTAGTGAGGTTGGTTAGAGATCCTATCACTACCTATCCCAAGGGAACACTATTGGACATGGAAGCTGACGTTCGAAACTACTGTACCACATCACTTCTAATAACTAGGGGGACAGTCAACAGGATATATCCTAAGATCAATGAGGTGGGATCTGACAATGAGTATCAATCAGACCACAAGGATCCTGACATAACTGATCAAACATCATAGGCAGACCCTACTGATGAGTCCCTATAATAATTTCCCTCATACGAACTTACCGACCCAGAGGACCTAGATGAGATGACCTATGATGAAGACGAGAGAAATATCGATCGTTGTTGGTCAGAGATACTAATCAAACACATCATTAGGAAGACTCTTCAAACATAATGGATAGACTAGATAAGGATGCTTCATTCCCAACTATGCAAGATATGCACTGGGGGAGTGGATTCCCATCCTCCTCATGTGCTCATTCGAGACTTTATGGTAGAGAAGATTCAAGATCATAGTCGTAGAATTGGTTTAGGCTAGCAATGGAGGAAATCAGTGAACATCAAGAAGCTCCAAGAGGCAGGATGCTCAATAGTTGTTGTCATGAGAAAACAAGAATTCTAATTTCACCAATGTATAATCAAATATCGTGTCACACCTAATTTCCCATCTAGTAGAAGTTGAAGAATGGATGGAGAGAGCCTCTAAGTAGATGGATGTCATTCGAACTGAGGAAGTGTGAGCATAGATCACAATTGATGAACTATGACCCATCGTTTCTGAGGAGTAGTGGGAGCTAAACAGGTGACAACGAATCCTTTCCACGAGCCAATGAGCAATGGTGCTAGAATGATATATCAAAGTGGTAAACCCAACCATGTGAGGGGCCAATCCTTGGGTGCTTTAATACATGTAAAAATTTAAATGTAACTTCATTATTTTATCATTTATGATGGGTTCATGCATGACATCCATTATTTTTTAGGTTATTTTATTTTAATCATATTCATGAAATATCTAGAGATCAATCCCTAAGCTCACATGGGTTATTCCCGTTGTGAGAAACAATTGATGACTACATCATTATTCCATCTGATCATGAGGGTGCCGATGATGATTCAGGCATCCAGGGTTTGAACAACCAACATGGATTTCCAGGAAGAATGATAGAGGCTTTATTGAAGGATAAGGTTCACAGAACAATTAAATTTTCATGATCCCAATGTGCTCTAGTGTGCGTGCGGAGTAATTATAGGGGAATTAGATGCAATCCAAACAGAGGGGAGTGGAGAGTGTGAATCATGTTTCCCAAAAATTGAAACACCATGAGGTGGTGAAGTGACAATACAGGATAACTGTTTACCGTGTTCAAAACATAGTATCACTATTGTGTTAGCCTTAACTAGGGATGGAAAATTAGGTCTGAACATTGACCATGTTCAAAACATGGGGCCTTGACTCGAAATGTTATACATTAGTCTTCCATAAATTAGCCCAAAAAAGTAGGCAATACATACGCTAAAAATATGTACTGTTAGAGGGTTTCTTTAGATGTGAAAAAGGACAATGGTCCGAATAAAGGGTACCCAATGTTTGGAGGGTGGAGTGATGTGTTGTTCAAATGGAGTCAATCACTCTTGAAATTTTTCCATCGTGGTGGAAACACATTATGTGGGCGCATCTGCCTCATCGGGGATCAAACTTTCTTCTGAATAAGACCTTTGTGATAAAGAACTAGAGTGCCATGTAGTGTTACGACATACCTATAAAGATGATAAACACATAGTCTAGTAATCGCATGGTGGGGATGGTGCACACAGTTTTAAGGTCATACTTCCTAGACCATGATCAGGGTAAAGGGGATAAGAGGGTCTATAACCCTTGTGTTGGACCGAAGGTGAATGGACCAGATGTCACTACATATCCCATATAGTTAAGAATCAAACCAAACATAGTTCTTAATCAAAGAATGGGTAGGGACCAACTTTGAGAGGGAAAATCAGCTCTGTTGAGGGTGGATGACACATCCCACAGTTATCACAGGACATCCTGAACTTGTTCAGGGTAGATCTGCAGTATAAAGTCATGCGTTGAGGAAATTACCACCTAGAAAGGAAAAAAGTGGTGTGGTATATATCTTGACTTGAATGAGTATGGTAAGATTCCACACCACACCACGTATCCTTGAAGGACTTATTTTTACTTAAAGAGACAAAAAGTGAAAGTGAGGTTGGGCCCAGGACAAAGTGCCTGGGCAATGCTACATAACCCATTATGATGGGAATCAAGCCACATGTAGTTATTGAATCACAGTTTAATGTCATGAGGGATGAACGTCCCGCGTGGCATCGCTGCACCAGTACATGCCGCACGAAAACTACTAAGACCACATGAGTAGTACTCGATGTGGGAAACAAGGAGTAGTGATAGGGCTTTCCTTTTATAGGGAGACACACGTTAGGGGTAGTGGAATGCTAGGATAATTTCATATAAAACTTATTGACCTCCATGATTTAGGCACATAGATGCACAATGGTGTAAAACCATGTGCTAGAATTCTTCTTGAACATAAGGGAGTGGAATGATGTGAATAATGGAATATTGGATCTGGATCACAATGACGGTGGTGTGACGATAAAGGATATCTACTGACCATGTTTGAAACACAATATCCATTTAATGTTAGCCTAAAATGGTGACAAACAAATGAGGGTTAACGACTGACCATGTTCGAAACACTGGACTTGTCTCAAATGATTTATGACGTCTTCAGGGGAATTCCCCAAGATGGTAGGTGAGCCAATGTGTCATTATAAAAGGCGGTAAAGGGGGTCCTTTCAAGCATGGAAGAAGATGGGGATCCAAATAAAGGGATCATGACACTTGGACAAGAAATGAGGAAATGGTCATTGTGAAAACTCCACAATTTGGGATCTTTATCCCGAAGCATTTGAGTACGAAAATAAGACACATTAGATAGAGGTAATCAAATCACATTCCAAGGACAGGGGTCTTGGGTTCACACACTCCTAACTTATGGTCATTGGGTGGACCATTAAGAGAAGACTTAATTTAATGACATTCTTACGGGGTGGTGATATAGCTAAACCCAATGCACAGTTCCCATAGGGAGATCTTAGTTTTGTGTCATAGAACTCGGACCAAGCTAGGGAGATACAAGAAGGTAACATGGTGTAGTTTTCGTGAAACCGGACGCGAATGAGAAACCAATAAATTCATGCCATACCACATGCTTCCAAAGGATTTTGGGCCAAGGGTCTGAAAAAGGGGGCAGGATTTTGGATTCCTGGGGCTGGACATGTAGATGGAATGTCTGGGTGTTCTAAAATATCCCATGAATATGGGAATAATTCCACATGTAGTTCGTAGAGTGTATTTTTTCCCTATGAGAAGGATAGTCAGATCTTAGTTTAATGTTCTTATATATCATAATATAGATATAATGTATGGAGAGAGACATGTGGTGTGACATTTCAAAACCCAACATGAATGAGGATATAATCCCATATCACACCATGTGCTCTCTGAGGATGTTTTAGGTCAAGGGAATGAAAATGGAAGTTATATTGGGCCCAAGGAAAAGTTGTGGGGTGTTCCTAACTTCCCCATTATTATGGGGATCATTCCAAACATAGTTATAGAGTGGCATGGTAGGGTACCAATTCCATGGAAAATACTGTCATGCCTGTCTATCCCATGCAACCAAAGAAGTTTCATTTGATAGATCTAGTTTGTCATCTAGGATGGATGTGTGTGCATTTTTTTGTGTAGAGATAATCCTAAGACATATAATCATGGAATTTCTACAGGAATCAAGCCATGTACAGGCATTGAAAAAAGGTATGGGGGATAGCCATTACCCAACATGATGTCCCCTTGAGTGAGGGCATCACAATGCAGTTCCAGTTTTCATCGTACATCAAGGACAATGATGTAATATTTTAGGGTCATATGATATGACCAAGAAATTCATTTTAACTTAATTAAATAATGAAACAACCATTTAAAGTCATGTGGGACTGGGAATCATAGATTAACGTCACATGGCTTGGACACATACAGAAGAAACGAGGATTTGAAGAGAATTTGCATGGAAGGATAAAGCATACTCTACGTGAATAAGGGTGAGGTCGACATCACACCAACAAAATTAATGGGATGAAACCTCTGTCCAAGGGACTATAAAAGGTTATATAATATTGTGTATGGACCTAAATACGAAGCATATAGATGTATCTATGTATCCTATGAGGATGGGAATCAAGACATGCATACTTCCGAGAGTATAGTTTAATTTCATGATGGATGAGGGGTATGTGGGACTAGCTCATAGTAGTTGAGTACATGGTATGAGTATTTATAAACTGATGGGAGTGATGAAAATACCCCAGACACACCACACCACGCAATCCTGTGGAAGTCAGTGCTAAAAGGCCAAACTATAGAGGTAACTAGTATAACCTGAGATAAACCTAAAGACGTGATGCCCAATAATTCCTACATATCCCATGAGTATTGGAATCGAGATATACATAGTATTATGTGTATGCGGTTTATATGACTTATGGATAAGACTTAGAATGTTCTCAGTTTAAATTATTAGATCTCAGACTATAGAGAGGCTAGAATCTTCCAAGCGGGTGCAAACTTCGACTGAATCCTTAATCCCATGTGAGCTATGCTTGATGTGGGAAACAAGGGTGGAGAAGGACTTTTCAACACATGAAATACATGCAATGTTGGAATCAGTGTGAAGACCCTAATGACACCGCACTGTGGGTTTTTTCACCTAATGTGCTAATACGCACTAAGGGATAGAACTAAGAGTGTCGAAATTCCACTTAGACATGATGGAGTTGAAAAGGATGTGAATCACACAACCAATATTTATGGATTTTTGAATGTGGTCTGATGATGGAGGATATCTATTAACCATGTTCAAAACACAGCATCCATAACATGTGACATAAAATGCGAACAACAAATGGGTGCCAACCGCTGACCATATTCACAACGCGAGACTGGTATTAATTTTTTGCTCAAGGTCCTTGAGGAAGATGGCACGAAATTGTAGGAGGTACCTTAGGAGAAACACATGTATAGTTTGGGGGGGAATTTGGATGTGAAAGATGATGACATCCCAAATGAAAGGATATATGAATCCTGAAAATGGATGATAACATGTCTTATAGAATCCAACACTCTAGGTTATGCACCAGAGTGCTCTTGGGCACATCAGAAAACTTCCAAAGGGGGTCGAGGGGCCCAACGTAAGAGTACAAGAGTAAAAAAATGATTACTGGGAAAGGAAAAGAAGAACTCTGAGGATAAAGAGGTTCGTGGCATGGTTGTAACAAACCCGACGTGAATGAGGACACAAGACCACACCACACTACATGCCCTTCTCCAAGGAGAACTCGGGATAGGGGATAGGAAGGTAAGGACGTTCAAAATAAATTGGGATAGACCTGAAGGATATTTGTTTAGGTATTCCTACATATCCAATAATGATTTGAATCAAGCTGCACATTGTTCTTGTGGTTACTATGCAGTTTTACATCAATTGATAGGGACATAGATAGGGGAAAGGTATCTCAACAAGGGATATGTTTGGCATGATGAGTAATCCGATGTGAATGAGGACATAAACCCATACCACACCATTAAATAATATGTGATAATTTGGGCTAGGGGCCTGAAAAACCTGAGGGACCTCAGGCTGGGCCACATACAGAAATTCACAGCCAGTTCGTAGTTTAATGTCTTTCAGTGAGGACGCTAGTGATATTATTTTAAGGTCATAGAGATCAGACTATATAATCCCAGTTTAATGTCATGTTCATGGTACATATGGGTAGAAAGGGTGAATAATCATGCCTATTATGTTGGATACCACAGGATGACAATGATGATCGAGGATAAATTCTGATCATGTTCGCAACACAGTACCCATATTCAGTGACCGGGGATGGGGAAAACCAATTGTGTGTCGACCGTTGACCATATTTGCAACATGGGACATGTATGAATTTTTCTCTCAAGTTATTCAAGGACGTCGAACCGAATTAGTAGGAGAGAACATAGAACAAATATTTGTGCCGTCCGAGGGTCCTTTTGGATGTGAATGATGGTGGAATCCCAAATGATGGGATACACGAAAAATAGTGTTACCTGTGCAGTTTAACATCTTGCGGCGAAGAAAAAGATGGAGGGGTGTCTCAAAGGGTTGTATGGGGCTTGAAAAAAAAAAGCCCAATGAGAATGTGGACAAAGAGTCCACACCACAATGCACAATCCTAGGAGAGGAACATGTTCTAGGTGCCTGAAAAGGTTGAGGGACCTAAGACAAGATGGCCCAGCCAGTTTGTAGTTTAACATATTTAATAAAGATGATGGTGATCTTAGTTTAAGGTAATAGAAAACATATCATGGACACATAACCCTTTATGTGGGTATTGCCTTACCAAAATTCATAAGCCCATGTGAGAAATTCTTGGTGTGGGAAACATGGAATGAGATCTGTCTCTCCTAAAAATTTAAGGATACATCATCTAGACTACCACTCCTACCTGAGGCAAACTAATGTTTGAAGGGTTAACAATAAAAAATGAGTCAATGAACCCAATAATTGTGACATACGGGGGTTGTGGAAATGATGAATGATGACTGTTGACCACGTTTGAAACACAACATCCACGTAATGTGACCTGGAAAGGGGGAAACAAATGAGTTTCGACCGCTGACCATGTTAGCAACGCGAGACATGTATCAATATGTAGCTCATGATCTTCGAGGGCTTTACACCGAAATGGTAAGATATCCCATAGGCCAAACTTCAGTGTCATTCAGAAGTCCTTCTGAAAGTGAAAGATAATTATGACCCAAGTAAAAGGAGTATGTGAAGCATGAATGTGCTTTTTCAGTTTAACATCATACAAGACGATGAAACTAGTGGAGATCTTCATAGAGAGGGATACATGGTGCTGTCATGATGAATTCAAAGTGAATGTGGAAAAAATCTTGCACCACACAATGTTTTTCGACCCAAGTGGAGATCCAGATGGTTGGGGCTGGGCCAACTGAAGATATTTTCGGGCATTACTATGCATCCCATTAGGATTGGAATCAAGCCATACATAGTTCTGAAAGGTCCATGTAGTTTAATGTCACATGGGGAGGACGTGGCGAGGATAGAAAAATGAGGAGAGGCTTATGGTGCGATCATCATAGCCATGATATAATGGGGACAAAGAATTATACGCTACATTGTATGGTTTATTCTAAGAGAACTACACCTATGGGGACAATAAAACAGAAGAGTATAGGGGCTAGACTCAAGAAGAGACATTCGAGTGTTCCTACATATCCCATGAGGATGTGAATCAAGCCATACATAGTTCTTTAAAGGGCCATGCATTTTAACATCATGGGGTGAGGAAGTATGGTGAGTAGTTTTACTTCAATTATTCCAGACGAATTCCATGTTTTGACATCACGTGGAGAATATAGAACAATTTATGGTCATGTGGGACTATATAGAACTTAGTAAATTGTCATAGAGATTAGACCATTTTGACATTTATTGTCATGTGGGGAAACCAAGAATTTTAATGTCCCATAGGACGTAATAGTTTATGGTCATGTAGAAACATCTCAGAGTTAGGTAGTTTAATATCATATAGTACAGAATAGTTTATGGTCATGTAGTTCTATCTCTAACTCAGACAGTTTAATTTCATGCAGGGCGTAATAGTTTAAAGTCATGTAGGACAATCTCTAACTCATGAAATTTAATGTCCTGCAGGACAAAACCATTTGAGGTCATGTAGGACCGTCTCTATCGTAGGTATTTAATTTCACACAGGATGTAACAGTTTAAGGTCATGTAAGACTGTCTTTTACTTAGGAAAAGTACTGCTAGAAAAATTTGGCATTGGTGGGAGGAGTTATAAGCTCACCATCCATGGTAACCAATGAGTATGCACCATTCGGGTAAACCTTGGTAATTATGTATGGTCTTCCCATTTTTTCTATAGATTGGGTGGTTTCATACTGGGTATCATTAGTGTTCTCTAGGCCAACACTAGGTCACCTATCAAGAAAGAGTGGAGAAGAACCTTCTTGTTGGAAGCTCTATCTATCTTAACCAGATGCCTCTCTAAATTGGGTTGGGCATGAGGCATGTTCTCGTCGAGTGCTTCCAATTCATCCAGATGGATTTCAGCTACATTAACTGGTTCTTGATGATCATAGACAACTATTCATAATGAAGTAAATTGATTTTCAATTGGCAGGACAACCTATGTTCTATACACTATGGAATATGGGGTCACTTGTGTGAAAGTGTGGGTTGTTGTTCGATTGGACCATAGAGAATTGGCGAGTCTTTCTGGCCAACAATTTTAGTTTTGACCAACCATTTTCTGACGAATGTTAGAGAGTGTTTTGTTGACCACCTATGTCTTCCCATTTTCTTTCGCGTGATAGCCATAGGTATTGTTAGAACAATGTCTAATATGGCATAAATCATCTTCAATTCAGCTGCTTGGATGTTGGTTCTATTATCGGTGAGGATGGAGTGAGGGACTCCAATTTGGTAGATGATGTTGGAGCTCACAAATTTTAAAATTTAATGTTACTTGACCTTCTTGAACAGAATTGCCTCTACCCACATGGAAAATAAATCCATAGCGGTCAGGATGAATCTTCATTGGTGAGCTTTCGCTAGTGGATATGGCCCCATGACATCGAGTCCCCAGACCGCAAAAGGCAAAGAGTACTTGGTAGTTTGGAGAGGCTCTGGTGGCTAATTCACAAAGTTGGCATAAATTCAGAATGCATGAAACAATATGGAAAACTCATTATAGTGACTAATTTAGGATGGCCAAAAATACCCCATCTTCCAGATCTGGTGAGATAATTTAGGCCCAGTTAGATGATCCCCATAGGAACAAGCATGAACCTCTTGTATGACATGAGAAATCACAACTCCTTGAATGAAACACAGGAGAAACCAATTAAACCCTCACCTGTAGATGATCTTCTCAAGATTAGGACCACACTTGAGGGTAAAATGAAACGTGCGACGTTGAATTCTCTCGTGCTCGGCTTGATCTGTCGAGAGGCATCCATGATAGAGGTTCCTGAAAAAGGGGGTCCTTCAGTAGGGATTTACTTCTGTCACTGCATCAGGGGGACCTGGGAGTCCTGACATGGAGGTTTTTATGGTAAGGATTCTTACCTGCAGGCTATCAATGCCGTCCAGGGTGACTAGGGTGACGAATCTCTGGTGTTCCAAGTGGATAATTAAATCATCCTAATTGTGATCCGCAAGAGAGGTAGCTAGGCTATCCAAGGAATCCGCTTGATCATTCTAGTATTGTGTAATACGAGTATCCTCTGGCCGAGATGGGAATTGGGCTATCATATGGAGTGTGTGTTCCAATAGTGGTATGAGATCGGGATTTATGACGACATAGTCACTGTTGATCTGCTTGATGTCTAGCTCAGATCCCCCTTTCACATGTAAGTGGGGAACGTCAATATTGAGGTCCAACTCGAGGCCAGTGATGAGAGCCTACTACATAGCATCATTCTAAGTATAGCCTTGAAACAAAAAAAAATAAATATGGAAAAATATATTGTGCTAGAGTGATGAAGACGACACCAAGGCCCACTCTTTTGTGTTTGGGGTCATTGATCCTTCTGCCAGTATGGCTCCAAGAAGCACCATAAGAGTTAATTTTCCAACACATAATGGCTTGGTCTACTGATAGGATTACCTCATCTAGAAAATCAAGGTCTTGATATTGTCCTGCAAGAGATGGATGGGCATCAACGAATTTTTCAAGTGCTTACCAGTTAATAGTCTTATGAGGGACAAACCTGATGTCGAACAGCTAGATGATCACTTCCCACTAATCTTGACGACATCTCAATATGGGGTGGTTTAGGATGTAATTCCACAGATCCACTCATGAAACCATCTATACCTCATGGTGTTGAAAGTAATGTCATAATTTCTGTACTGTGAATACCAGAAAAAGATTTATCTTCTCAATAGTGGAGTATCTGGTGTCCATGTCTAGGAGAATGAGGCCGAGATAGTATATTCCATTCTCTATTACCTCATTTGTTTATGGAAGAGAAGGGAACCAAGAGATAATTACATGGTAGTCACATAAAGGACCATCGACCTTCTAAAAACTGGTGGCATTAGGACCAGAGGATTGAGAAGATATTGCTTTATTTCCTCAAAAGTAGTCTGACATTCTTCATCCCACTGATAGAAAATTCCTTTATTTATGAGATGAGAAAAATTATTACACATTCCATCAAAATTCGCAATGAATCGGTGTGTGTAGGCCAAGTGGCCTTGAAAGTGTCATAGTTCTTGAGTGTTGCTTGGAATAGAAATCTTACTGATGGCCTTAATCTTCCCCGGATTGATCTCGATGCCTATATATCTGACAACGAAGCAGAGAATATTTCAAGAGGTAACTCCAAACTCACAGTTCAATGGGTTCATCTTCAGGTTGTGAGAATGGAGGAAATTGGACACTTTCTCAAGATCTTTGTTATGGTCTTGATGCTAGCATGATTTTACCACCAGATCACCCACGTAGAATTCCACCAATGTCCCTAAGATCAGATTAAATTAGTGATTCAAGGAAATATGATAGGTGGAACTTACCTTCTTTAGACCGAAGGGAATTTACTGGTATCATGAAGTACATTGTGTTGCCCTGAAGGCTGTAGACTCCTCATCCTCAAGGGACATTTGGATCTGGTTATACCCGGAATACCCATTGATGAAGGAGAGAGCCGGGACCCAAATAATGGTGTCAATCAGTAATTTTTTAATAGGAAGGGGAAAATCATCCTTCAAACAGTGACAATTGAGATCTCGGAATATGATGTAGACTCTAATCCATCCATTATTCTTCATAATGGGCACAATGTTGGCTACAAATCTGGTGTACTGTACCAGCCTATCATAATTGGCTCTGATGAGATTATCAACTTCGGCATTGAACATGACACCATGAGAATGGTGAATCTTCCTAGGTGGCTATTTTAACCCATGATGATTTTCCAGAAGGCTGAGGTGGTGTACGGTGACATGATTATCTAGTCCTAGCATTTTTTCATAACTCCAGGAAAATATATCACGGTGTTACATCAGGAAGTCCACATACTGCTTTTTCTCCTCGATATGAATAACAACACTAATCAACGTGGGATTTGGATCTGTCTCACTTCCGAGGTTCACCTATACCAATTCATCAACCGTGGTCGATACACCCTATTCAAATCAAGAAGAGCTTACTTTAAATCCTCCTCTTCACTTATAGAGGAGGGATCCTCGACAGGAGGAGTTTTCTATGAGTCAACACATCCTAATGGGAGACTGGTGCCAACCTGAGTGTTACAGACACTACATTGAGGGACTCCTATGATGTCAAAACCATAGAAATGAAACGTTCTAATCCAATCCCATCTGGAATTTTACCTATGTGGCCACGATTGATGACATATAAGAAATAGTGACGCATTGGCTTGAGTTGATTTATCCCATCCCAATGGAACAAGAAAGTATGACGTATTTTTGTTTCCATGGGGTATAAATCTTAGTACGTTATGGGGGTAGGGGGATCTGGTATCACCCAATCCATATTTGTGTTGGAATACTAGGTGATCTTCCAGTGTCACTTATAATAGGGAAAGTGCTTTCCCCTTGTTCGTGAAACAACGAAGGACTGGACAATATTTGGGGTTGTAGCCTCCAATTAGTGGATTGGGAAAATGTATGCATCATCCCAGTGTGTCTATAGGTCAGCTACATCCATAGCGTGTTCAACTTTGTTAGCTTGAATCTTTTTGTCCTTGTTATTATTGGAATTGTGATCCCGATAGTAGGCCTAATAAGAAGAAAAGGGAGACACACCACCTTCGAGTACAGCCACTCGACCATTAAGGGAGTATTAAAGGCATTGTTGATATGATTAAGGGATCACTGTATGTAGTTGATGCCATGGAATACCCATCAACTCATTGTAAGCAGTGTAATAGAAGGTAACCATGAACTCGGTGCTAGCTACCAAACAACCGAACTAGGTCTTCCGGCGGGTCTTGCCTACTGGAATCTATCATGTTCTATAATAAACTTGTATTTTCAGGGTAGAGGGATATAGATCATCCCCGGATAACCCCATTTTTCGAAGAATATGGGTTAGGATTAGGTTGATCTCGAAGCCTGTGTCGACAACACATCGACGAACCTCCACCCCATTAAAGTGGATGGTGATGTATAGTGGGAGGCTGTTCCCCTATATGAGATCACCTTCATTTTATTTAGATAATGAGATAATTGCTGGATATTCATCACTCTCGAATGCCTCAACATGGAAGGCCTATGCATCTGCTACCTCAATCTCAAACTGGAGGGGGCTTCATAAAGCTTCAATAAGGTATTCACACATATTTTCTAACAGGAGTAGGGCCTCAAGGATAGAGAGATATGAAAGAATTCTACCAAGATTTTTAAGGACATCATACATCTGTGCCAAACATGATCTTCTTCTTACGAAGGACATTCTATGGAAAGAGGAATGACAAGTCCTTCCAGCTGAACCGACAACTGACTAGTGCTGATAATGTCTAGTTTCTCTATAGATGAAACTCATGGAGTGACAACCAGATGTGGCTCATATGATTAAGGTCAGTCCATAACATAGTGTGGATGAAAATGGTGCAGCCAAGGTAGCTCCATCAAATCAAGTAGCACAAATGGTAGTGAAGGCGGACTTGGTGACACCGGATGAGAAGGCTACACCTGCAGAGCCCTATGTTGGGCCTCCTGACTAGTTTCAATGGAGTGCACAACTTGGATGGAAGTACTGACCATGTAACTCTAACAACCCATATATCCACAACTTCTTTGACACTGGAGATAGCTGAAAACATTGAGAGGATCCATATGAGATCCTCTCTGTTATAAATTTGGTAGGGGTTTACCAGCTTCACATAATTATCCATGGTGTACCCTTAATTTTCACCTAAAGAATCATCCAATACTGGATAAATAATGAGGGGGATCACCATATTTGGTGGCATGAAGTCACCAAGAGTATGAGATAACGATGACATCGGTGGGGGACATTGTTTTCCCTTACACCACTGATGCTTTCTCTTATGGGAATAGGAAGGATGAGTCGTTGACGCATAAGTACTAGATGAGGGAGACATGACACCTCCTAAAGGCTCAGGCTGATTCATATTTGAACAAATAATGCCATGGGAATGGGAGACTACCTTAAGAGCCATCCAAATTTCATAATTCTAGGACCTATAGTTAGAAACCTGATGCGACTCACCTTCACTGTCACTACCGCTGTTTGGATTCACGAATACACTTTCAACTTTTTCTAGGGATGGGACTCACATGACTATGTATTTATCAACTTGGTCTTGAATATATTTTTTAAACACGTATAACTGTTTGAGGGTGTTCCCCATAATCTGGTGATAGAGGAATTAATTGGGGTGATTAGTGAGATCTGTCTCTTCGGGCCTCCAACATTAAGGTAAATGTTGAAGTCCCTGTTTCAAGGCACTTAAAAAATAACTATGGAACTAATCCTTATTGAATGAGTATGTTCGGTTTCTCCTCTCCATGTAGGGGGTCATGGGAGCCTGGCCTTGACAAGGGGGTGGAGGAGCTTGTCGAGGAGGTGGAACATAGTTGTCTCACATGGGTGGCAGCGACACATTACGTGGGGGTTCCTGCCAATTCATAGGTGGGAACTACTGGGGATAAGGCTACGCCTGAGGTTTCGGGCCTCTATGAGGCTATAGAGGTGGTTCTACTCCTAACAACTCTAGTTGTCTGGGGGCCTCTATTTGGGCCACCGTGGTGGGCTCAACCATAATGGTTATTCTCATGGGAATTGTAGGAGGCAATAGATGTGCCTGTTTAGAATGTTTAAGAATTCACCTAGATGTAGGTCCTTATCAAAGAAGTCTCAAAAAATCCCCCAGGATAAATCTATTTAATGAGGAAGGGGACTTTTTCACTCTTGAAATTCCCCACAAATATATTTAGCAGTTGTTCCTGAGTCAGAAACATATTCAAGGAGTAGGAGAGGGCTTTACACAAGGTAAAAAAGTATGTGATGCGGTCATCAGGCCTCTTCCATGCACTTGTATAGGTTTTCAATACTCGTCTTTCGGTTCATAGAGCTGAACTAGTAACGAAACTATCTATGGAGATCGTCCCAGCCGATGACCAACACAATAGGTAGCTGGATGTACAAGACAAATGTAGGCCCTTCCAATTTATGTACAAAACACTAGAGCTTGGAAGATTCTTGTTGCGTTGGAGTTCCTAGAATGGGTCTGCACGTTGAGATGAAGTGGGAAAATTTTTTCAGCTGGTCTTCCGTCCCATTTAAGGGAGAGAAGGTGGAATTTTTGAAACCCGAGGGCAGTGACATATCAATGACCCACATCAGATATGTCATTCCATTAGAGGATATTTCCACCTGTCGAGTTCCCAACACCTCAAGGCAATCAATGAGTGCCACAATAAGATCATATAGATATGGGTTCTTGTCTTGATGAGGATCTCTAACCACCGGTTCATTATAAGGTTCTTCAACATGTTAAGTGGTCCCAACGACTCATGGATCGGCTGGTGGGATGACCTACAGAGCAGCTGGTGGAACATGTTCTGGGTCCCGGGGATTACCAAAATGCTCAGGTGGGTTTGGTGCACATACCTCACTATATTTATATAAGTCCCATCTTTTATCATATCTATGTGGGATGTATGATCAGGGTCACCCGTGGGAAACTCGCTGGGGGTGATTTTTACATGTCGTTGCTACCCCATTCAAGGATCACTGTAGTCTGGTTGCCGCTCTGTGGGTAATTCATCAAGAAGGTTATCGACTATCATCATTTGCTTTACATTCTTTGGTCACAACACAACTTTTTTGGGATCATCCTCCATCTTCTGTATTGAGCCCGATGTGTCAGAGGGTTTGACATACCTGAGAGTCTCTTTACCCTTAATGGGATTCCTGCTGAGGACCAATGCCTCGATGGGCATGAGAAGACCCAGTGGATTTCTCTGATGGTGATTATCCCTTCCCAATAGATCTAATAATTATTGAACTCCCCCTGGGGGTATGTTCTATTCAAGGAGATCCAAATCGTTCTCCCCCTACAATTGATTGGTCATTTTAACTGTGACTCTACCTAGAGGCGCATCCTCGATATCGATTGGAAAGTAAAACATGCACCAAATTGAACTGAAATGGAAGGAATATTTCCTCCCGCAACCATGGAACTGAATGTGGAGGGATGCTTCCCTGATAAATTTGTAGATCTATTTAAAGCTCTAAATGCATCATTATTGGAGGGTCCAGTCGTGACTGGGCGATTCAAGTTGTTGGGCCATAGAGAGTGTAGATGAGTCAACCATATGGCATTGCTAGCCAATGTACTCAAACTATTCATGATTCTTGTGGTAAGACACCTACTAATAACAGAGACAGAAGTGGGTCACCCATAGGTTTTTTTTGAAAGCACGTGACTTACTAATGGGTAAGGAATTGTAGTGCACTGATGTTGGTGGTAACAATTGGCTAGAAATTTTTTGGAAATGATCAGCTGTGAGAATGTTCTAGAAGATCCTTGGCATAGACTTAGGATTTTTCCCTTGGTTTCCCCACTCATCAATTAGGGTGGTTGGGGGACCGACAATGGCACCAAAGAAAACTGCTGATATGGTAGACTGGTCGATGGTGAATAGGGCGAACAGGCTAATAGGATACCACATATCAGGATCTCCTATGATTAATGCGATGACTGAGGAACCACATCTAGGTAAGATGGGATGGCGACCACATATTCTGGTGTAGGGGTTGTGGACCTTGATGGTGTATAATGCTGTTATTCATCCATTGCTGGTGCCTAGAATAACTCTACATGATCTCTTGTTGTGGTAGAGAATGACGTTGTTGATTATAGGGAGGATCGCATGACCAAAGCCAGGGAAGAGGCCAAATATTCCTCCTATTTGATGTATCTATGGTGGGAGGCAGAAATCTGGTGAACATCGCATTATAAATGGATTGGACTGATACGTCATGTTTCTACCCTGGCCCTCGACATAGAGGATTGATAACCTCTCCCTTATAAATGGACACCACTTCTAACCAATTCCTCAGAGCTATCAAGCATTTTGGCTCATCCAAACCTTGCATAATTAGTCTAACTACATCCCTCTCTTCTAAATTGAATCCTTAACTTAGGCAGAAGGAACTTCAATAAGTCCTTTTTGTTCAATCCAAAGGGGGTTACCCAAATTAAAGGTAATGGTTTATCTTAGATTATTTTCCATTATTTTACATACCCAACCCATAAAATCTTTTTATTCCTTTACTTTATAACAAACATAGTATCCTAAATATGCTCAGATTTTGTTATGAGAAATATTCTAACTACACATACACACAACTCCATCTAATGGGTGAAGGACATAATGTTTCTGTGGATGGAAAACAAACGCCTCAATATTCAATGATTGTTCAATTATATCCTACCATCTCACATGTTGGCCATTATGATGGAACTGTATTTATATATGATATAAATTTATTTTTTATTTTTTATTCTGTATTTAGTTCAATTTATAGAACTCTTTTATGGTTTCCATAGTGGGTAAATCCCATAATCTCATTACAGGATGTGTGGACTACTTCCCCCTCAAAGTGACATGACTCGATAATGCGTTATGTGGGACGTATAAATGATGTATCTAATAATATTGTAAATTATATTATACTGAAATTATAATATAACTATGTATCATTATTTTTTTAATTCAATTAAAATAATAAATTGAAATGGGAGTAGCGTTCATGCGTACGTATGACATACTGCCTCCATGAACGATGCATTTAATTTCTTACCTCTAAATGTTATGTACAATTATAAATACATGTATATAATAGATACATATGATATATATGATATTTAAATCATAAATATAATTCTGGATATAATGAACGTTTGACCACATGAACAACTTGTAATTATAAGAATTCAATTTTTGACTCAAGTTCCGAACAACGACAAAATATACATTACAAACTCAAATAATTAACTAATTGTTTTTTAAAGGTAATAAGAGATTTAAAAGGAATAATAAAAATTAAAATGATTTTTAATAAAGTATAAATTAACTTTAGATTATTATTTATGAATAACAAGAAATAAACAATTGATGTCGGACACGAGGTAAGGGATTTTCTAATCTCACTTTTATTTATATGAGATTTCCATTATTTGAGACTTATTCATTGCATGTGGTATATTTTGTACTACCATTTGATATATATTATAAATATTCTCATTATATTAATGGTATCTTGTGATTCATTTGGTGGATATTAACTTTTTGGCATACGAATCAGTTGATTACAACATGGTAAAGGGTTTAATCTCACTTTTTATTCCAGTGAGATTCGTGCAATATTTGACAGTATTTCTTTTTTTGTGGTGTATTTACTGCCCACAATTGTACTATTTGTGTGAAATACATTCATTTATGAGTATTTACATCTTCATTTTATGATCCTTCTTTCATGTGGCGTATGTTTTGTATGTTACCAAATCAGTAAGGGAACCATTCACACTCCTCTTTTTAATAGACTTCTTATTTTTATGTCTTTTAATTTACATATTTTTTTGATTGTATATGTTCTTATATATACTTATTGATGTAAAATTTATGTCCAAGTGATGATATTCCATTTTTATCTCATCAACTCATTTTATAAATTTTAATGTGACGCCGTTAGGCTTTTAAATTTTAACAAGGGAACTTCTTAACCCAATTTCAATTCTTTAGGTTCAACGTTTTCATCATGAATATGTCATCCTATGAATACATGTGAATGAAATTTGATTTTTTTATACTTAATATCTACTTATATTTAGAGTATTTATATTTTAACACATAATTATGCGATTGATTTATCCTTGATTTAAAGACACCATCTTTATACGGGATTTTATCCCAATTAAATTTCCACTGAGACTTCATTGTTGTTATACACCGTTTCACCATTATATGGTGTATATACTGTCCATTGACATATTATATCATGAATCCATTTATTCTCATGATATTATAATGTTTTTATTACAAGTTATTCATCAGTTATTTTTATTTAAGCGTCTCTTGTTTTGTTTAAAACTCTTTAAATAATATATTGTTTTAAATGTTTTAAAGATTTATTCTTAGAAATATTTCTCATTAATGTCCATGTTTCCAAAATAGGTTTTGGGATTGATTTATATGAACATTAATGTTTTAAAATGATAATTCATTTAAAAGCATCAAAGTGGTATGTGACACTTTGATTCAAAAATCTCTTTTTAAATGATTTTGAAAATGATTTGATAAAACAGTATTTATTTCAATATCTTGATTAGATATTTTGGAATGTGTAAATGTTATAATTCATTTATACATGTGTTATTTGTTATGAATATATTATGGTAATTGGGAATTTTTTATGTATATGGGTGGTTCTGTGATAAACCTAGTGTGGGTGATCTCATGTTACCTCTACAATGATTTGGGTAACGTGACAGAGGTAAATGTGATGTTTCTCCTAAGAGATTTAGGGAATAAACTGTGATGGGTATTTTAAGTGTAACTCCCTATGTAGATGTGATAGCTATATTGTATGTTTCATATGGATTCCATAAGTAACCTTTATGATTTATGATTTGTGTCTGTAATTCATAAATCTTATGACTTCAAATGGTATGTTATGATTGAAAAATATAGTTTCATTGATTTGTATTAATTGATTGGATAATGTTTCCCTTCGTTATTTTATAACACTTACTGGGCTTTTTATGCTCAGCCCATGTTTTTGAAATTTTATCAACGGTACTTAATGAATAATAGGGTCATGGATGGGATCAAGGAAAAGTCATGCAATCCAAAATATGGAACTAGAAATGTTTCTTTTTAAGATTTATTATGTTTGAAAAAATGTATATTAAGTAGTAGTGTCTACATGTATTATTCAAGTTGTTATGTAATAGATATGACCTAATTCTCTAAAACTCTAAACCAGAAATGATCCTCAATGTGGCATATTCATTTAATTCAATATTATGTAATGTTATAAGATCGGGTCCATGTAGTTGATATCAGAGGTTGGTTTAGACAACTTTAGGGATTAGGAGTTTCTGATAGACACATGGTTAGTCCCTATGCCTAATATTTCAGTTAAATCCTTGTTTCATAACATTTGAAATAAATTAATGTCAGTTAAAAATGGAAGTAGGAGGATCTCAAACAACATTCCTCTATCTTCCCGATGATATGCTTGCAATAATTAATGAAAGTCATTTTCGGATGATTGTGGAACTTTTTCTATCATACAAATCACTTGCAAGAAGTTGTTTGAGATATAAAACATGTCCATTATACCTCGTTATCATTGGGGATCATGGGTTGTATTTAAAAAAATCATATTTTGACAATATTCTCATATTTTCAGGAAAGTTAAATATTATCAAGGCATTTACAAATATTTTACATTATCACATGATTTTGAGGAATATTATGATTTTAAAAATGGTTCTGAAGAAGGGGACCCTTGTGAAAATTATTTATATTTTCTTTTACAATATATTCTCTCAGCACATACTTATGGTATTTTAAAAGAACCATTAATTGAATGTGTCAACCTAGATTCAGTCTGATTGTTTTATAGAAATCATGTTTTATGAGATGTTTTGAAATTATATGTCATGCTTGATTATTTTCCAAAAATGATTTTATGTGAAAACCCATATGATCCTTGTTGTACACGGTGTATTTGGATTGAGTAAGAAAATGATTTTGAAGGATCGCTCAGTCTTTGTTGCAATGCATGGACCTTCTACCTATGTGAACAAGATAACAATGAAACCAAATGAACACCATGATCAAGGTATGATGTTCTATATTTATGGGGATCGTTTTATTTTATCATATGGTGGTGAAATAAGACATAATTAATTAATATGATGAGATCATAATGAATTTGGGTGGAAATGAGAGGTATAAGAAAACCATTGAGGTTAAATCATGTTAGGGTTATTATTGAGTTTTATAAAAGGGACAACCCATAGGATGGGTGACAACCCATCGCATCTGGCATGGCTACAAGAATAGAACCCACAACTGATGGGTGATAATAGAGCATCACTTACCAGTAGATTACTTGAAGTCCCTGGTTAGTATGACATATTATTTATGTAAAATTATTTTATGGAACAAGAAATAGTTTATTTTTGGATCTTATGTTTTATAAAATGGATATAAGTAGTATAGAAAAATTATTTAGTGAGTAAGTGATAAAAGTTTTTGTGGAAGGTGTTCTCTATTTTGAGGAAACACTATATGCCTAAGGAAGATAGAATACTACGGGATTTAAATTGTGGAATAATGGTTGAAATATTAGTTTAGAAGAATATATATTTTTATTATTGACGTAAGACAATTATATTTATTTATTAAAATGATTAACCTATCATGGATAATTTGTGATTAGATTAATTAATTTTCAATATGAGACTTTATGATTAATTAGTTTCATTTGGAGATAAATGTTAAGATGTATCTTGGAATTATATGTAATTAAATCTTTATGATATTTGGGTTACAATCTCTGTTTTTATTACTTTGAAGGATTTTATGGTCAATTGATTATCAAAGGGTCCTTGTTGAATTTTGTGTTTTGTTTGATGATTTTTGGAGATTAAGAGTAGTTTTTTTTTTCAAAAGATTATCCTTTTTGGGTATTATCAAATCTTGCACAAACCATTATGGTTTTGGTTAACGTATAAAGACATGGAAAAAATATAGTTCACATTTTGTGGATTATACGATAACCTAAAAGTTGATTATAGATCTTTTATTGTGAACAAGTCATCCTGTATACACATTGATTAGAGAAAATAAGAGTTTTTGTAAGAAAGATTGTTAAGGATGAATGTCTAAATGTCAAATAAGTATTTTTCCTTATGTTTTTAGTTAATATCATAAATAAATTCCTCAATAAAAAGTAACATAAAACAAAAATGTTTTCCTTTAACTTTTCCTGCTGGGGAATCAATTACTATTTAACCCATCAAAAGTTTGGGATTTTCTAGTGGTTATCTTTCTCCTAATCATTTTTTATATCACTCTTCATTAGAACATGATGGTTTTTTTCTCCTCCATATCCATGTTTTAGTGTAATCTTAATATCTGTTGTCTCGGGTTACCTTTGTACTTCTCTTTCTTTCTTTTATAGTTATAGTATTACTAACTATTTTTTGATGTGGGACTTTTAATGAAGTTTCAAAGCCCAGTTTTAAAATTTCAAGGACGCAATTCCCAAAAAGGGGGAAGGATGTAACCTCCCAAGTAAATAAAGAACATGACATTTTTCGTATTTATTAATAGTTGTGAATTAAATATTAATTTATTCTAAAGGGGTTTCTATTTTTGATAGTGTACCTGATACGCAACATGGGTTTCTTTGAAATCTTACGTTGCACATTAATAATATAATATTAATTTTCCAACTGGTATGTAACTCATAGACATTGTATTGGAAGAAATAAACAAAACTAACTACAATATTATTATTCATGTTTGTTAAATTTATTTACTTTTATCCAATAAAAGATAGAGGCATAAATTGTGAATAAACTAATTTTAAGAATAATTTACATTAAGAGGTCCATTTACCGCCTTTTAATGGAAAAACCTCTTTAAATATATATATTTTAACTTTAATACATTATATTTGACCAAATAAAATCCTTCTTTATAATAGGGACATCAAAATTATCTTTGTGTAATTTTTTTGGTATTTTTACGAAAAAGATTATTTTTTAATGAATAGTGAAAAATATTGAATTTTAATTCAAAACGGGGTTTTAATATAATTTATTTATATGGATAGATTATATTTTTAATTTGGAATAAAGTGTAATTAGAATATATTTTTATCATTTAATCCAATTTCATTCATTTTAATTAATTTTACAATGAATTTGGACATAAACACATGGCAATATTTTGATAGTTATTATTTATTAAAAACTCGAAATTTGTTTTAACAACAGGAACTAATTTTAAATTAATTAATGATACTAGTACCTTTATAATTTGGTAAAATAGAATTCATTATTGAATTACGAATATCAATTATATATTATGCTGAATTTTTGGTATTTTTTTGAAAAACATCAATTTTTGATGAATAGTGAAACCACTTAGTAATAGATAAAAAAACTGAATTTTTCATTTTAATGAAATTTTACCACTTCTATGAGTTGAATTTCAAAAATCTGAGAGACACAGTTAATATCAATATGTAAAATGTGGTTCCATAAGAAGAAGTTAATTTTTTTTGAATAGTAACTTTTGACTTTTATTTACATTGGTTAAAGGTAAATAGGGTAGTTCAAGGTAAAAAAGAATATTATAATTATTACTATTTACCTTAAAACTTGTCCTAACATTATTGTATGAGTCATGGACTACCAAGATCATATTTGGGTAGATTTTGGGACCCCATGGGGCCCCTTGGGATTAATATTGACACTTTAGATTAATGAATTTAAAGTAAAGGTTAAAATGTCATAAACAAATATCTTTTGTTAAATAAATTTTTATATGGTGTTATATAAGTCAGATTTAAAACTATAAATATTAATTGAAAAGATAAAATGATTTATTACATCATGTTATTTGTTTTATAATTTTTAAACATCAAATAATGGAAACTATTTATGATACAATAGTGATGTCGTATTTACCTCATTAATAAATAATTTAAATAAATTAGATTATAAAGACTAAAATAACATCCAAATCCTATAAAATTTATATTGGATGATTATATATTAAGTATTAGTCATATTATATTTTACTTTAATATTTTTTGTACCTTTTTAAACCTAATATATGTTTATAATAAAATAATGTGTTCACACTTTCCTAAAGAGACCCTCCCATCCATTATAAAAGGAGACAACATCTAACCAATTCGTCCCACCTCACAAGCATTTTCGATCGTCCAAATTCTGACCAATTAATCTCCCTACATCCCACTCTTCTTCCTAGAAGCCTTACCTTAGGCATATGGAACTTCAAGAAGTCATCTTGGTTCAAACCAAAGGGAGTTGCCCAAAATAAAGGTAATGGTTTCTATTAACTTATTTTCTTTTATTTTAATTATCCAAACCAAAAACTCTTTTTTAACATTATTTTATAACAACACCAGTATTATAAATATACTATAATGTTTTTATGATAAATATTTGGACTACACTTACAGACACCTCCATCTAATGGTTGAAGAACATAATGTTTCTGTGGATGGAAAACACACGCCTCACGAAACTATGATTTTTCAATTATCAACTACCGCCTCTCATGGTGTCCATTATGATGGAAATGTATTTATATATGATATATATTTATTTTTTATTTATTATACTATATTTTTTTCATTTATATAACTCCATTATGGTTTCCATAGTGGGTAAATACGATAATCTCATTAGAGGAAGTGCATACTACTGCCCCCTCAAAGTGATACGACTCGTTAATGCCCTATATAGGAAGTATAAAATATGGAGTTAATACTGTTCTAAATCATATTATAATGGAATTATAATATAACTATTTATAATTACATTTTTAATTCCATTAAATTAAGAAATCGAAATGGAAGTTCTGTTCATGCGTACGTATGGCTTACCGTCTCCATGAACGGTGCATTTCATTTCTTACCTCTAAATGTTTTTTAATATTATAAATAAATGTATATACTAGATATATATGATATATATGATATATAAATCATGAATATCATTCTTGATATAATTAATTTTTGACCAAATGATCAAATTGTAATTATAAGAAGTCAATTTTTTACTCAAGTTCCGAACAACGACAAAATATCCAATACAAACTCAAATAATTAACTAATTTTTATTTCAATGTAATAAGTGATATAAAAGGAATAAAAAACATTAAGTAGGTACTTAATAAAGTATATATAAACTTTAGTTTATTATTCCGTACGAACAAGGAACAAACAAGTCATGTCTGGCATGAGGTAATGGATTTTCTTATCTCATTTTTAATTATGTGAGAGTTCCATTGTTCACCACTTATTCATTGCATGTGGTGTATTGTTTACTGAAATTTGATATATATTATCATTATTGACACTATATTAATGCTATTATGTTATTCATTTGGTGGATATTTACTTTTGGTCATACGAATCAGTTGATTACATCATGGTAAAGGGTTTAATCTCAATTTTTATTCCCATGAGATTCACGCTATATTTGGCATTATTTCCTTCTGTGTGGTGTATTTACTGACCATTATGGTACTATTTGTGTAATATAATTTCATTTATTAGTATTTACATCATCATTTCATAATTCTCCTTTCATGTCGTTTATGTTTTGTAAGTTACCAAATCGGTAATGGAACCTTTCACCCTCCTCTTTTTAAAAGACATCTTATTGTTATGTCTATTAATTTACATCTTATTATTATGGGATATATTATTATATATCATTATTGATGTAAAAATTATTTCCAAGGGAGGATATACCTTTTTTATCTCATCAAATCATTTTCTGAATTTTAAATTGATGCTGTTAGGCTGTCAAATGTTTACAACAGAACTTCATACCCCAATTTCAATTCTTTAGGTTCAACATGTACTTCTTGAATATTTCATCCTATGAATATTTGTGAATGACCTATGATTTTATTACAAATAATATCCCCTTGTATTGGGTGTACTTATATATTTCACAAATAATCATCTGATTGATTTATCCTTAATTTAAGGATACCATCTTTGTAAGGGATTTCATCCCAATTTACATTTCCACTGAGACTTCATTTTTGTTTTGCACCAATACACTATTATATAGTGTATATAATTTCCTTTGACATATTATATCTTGAATCCAATTATTCTCATAATATTATAAAGTTATGATTAAAAGTTATTTTTCAATTATTTGTATTCAAGAATCTCTCTTTTTGTTAAAAAAATCTTTAACTAAATTATCATTTTAAATGTTTTAATGATTTATTCTTATAAATATTTCACATTAATGTCCATGTTTTCAAAAACGTTTTTGTGATTTATTTATATGGGAATAAATGTTTTCAAATGATAATTCATTTAAAATAATTAATGTGGTATGTGGCACTTTGATTAAAAAAATATCTCTTTAAATGGTTTTGAAAATTATTTGATAAAGCATTGGTTATTTCAATATCTTGATTTGATATATTGGAATGTGGAAATGTTATCTTTGTTTTATACTTGTGTTATGTGTTATGATAATGTTATGGTTATTGGGAATTGTTTATGTATATGGGTAGTATTGTGATAAACCTAGGGTGGGTGAGCCTGTGATAGCTCTCCAATGCATTAGGTAACGTGACAGAGATGAACGTGATATGTCTCTTAAGAGATTTAGGGAATTTACTTTGATGGGTATTCCAAGTGTAACTCCCTATGTAGATGTGATATCTAAAATGTATGTTTGATATGAATTCCATAAGTAACCTTTATGATTTATGATTTGTGTCTATTATTCATAACTGTTATGACTTCGTATGTTATGTAATGATACCAAAATATAGTTTCATTTATTTGTTTTTATTGATGGGATAAATTTTTCCTTCCTTATTTTATGACCCTAACTGAGATTTTTATGCTCATCCCATGTTTTTGAAATGATTTCCATAAGGCTTAAAGATGAATAGGGTCCAGGATGGGATCCATGAAAAGTCATCCTATCTAAAATATGGAACTAAACATGTTTATTTTTAAGAGTTATTATTTTATTAAAAAAAATTATACTATGTAGTATTGTCTACGTGTAATATTCAAGTTGTTAAGTAGTTGTTTTGGACTAATTCTCTAAAACTATAAACCTGAAAATATCGTCAATGTGACATATTTATTTAATTCAATATTATGTAATGTTATAAGGTCGGGTTTTTTTAGTCACTACCCTTACATGATTAGGATGGGAAACTAAATATCATGATATTGAAAAACCTTTGATTTTATATAAGGAATCGACCTTATAACATTACATAATATTGAATTAAATAAATATGTCACATTGAGGTTATTTTTAGGTTTAGTGTTTTTGATAATTATGCCATTTCTATTACATATCAACTTGAATATTACATGTAGACACTACTACTTAATATAAATTTTTTCATAACATAAAATCTCTTAAAAAGAAACATGTCTAGTTCAATATTTTGGATAGCATGACTTTTCCGTGATCCCATCCATGACCCTATTATTAATTATGTACCGTGGATAACATTTAAAAAACATGGTATGAGCATATAAAGCTTGGTATGTGTTATAATATAAGAAACGAAATCATTATCCAATCAATTAATATAAATCAATGAAACTGTATTTTTCAATCATAGCATACCTTTCAAAGTCATATGATTTATGAATTACAGACACAAATCATAAATCATAAAGGTTACTTATGGAATTCATATCAAACATACATTATAGTGATCACATCTACATAGGGTGTTACACTGGGAATACCCATCATAGTATATTCCCTAAATCTCTTAGGAGAAACATCACATTAACTCTGTCACGTTACCCAATTCATTATAGAGCAATCACGGGCTCACTCGCCCTAGGTTTATCATGGAACCACCCATATACATAAAAAAATCCCAATTACCAAAATATAATCATAACACATAACAAAAGTATAAATGAATGATAAAATTTCCACATTCCAAAATATCAAATCAAGATATTGAAATAAATAATGCTTTATCAAATCATTTTTAAAATCATTTAAAAATAGATTTTTGAATCAAAGTGTCCCATACCACTTTGATGCTTTTAAATGAATTATCATCTGATAACATTAATGTTCATATAAATAAATCCTAAAACCTGTTTTGATAACATGGACATTAATGAGAAATATTTAGAAGAATAAATCTTTAAAACATTTAAAATGATATATTATTTAAAGAGTTTTTTAACAAAACGATAGACGCTTAAATACAAATAAATAAAGAATAACTTTTAATAAAAACATTATAATATCATGTGAATAAAATAATTCAATATATAATATGTCAAAGGACAGTATATACACCATAATATAGTGAATTGTTGTATAACAAAAATGAAGTCTCAATGTAAATGTAAATTGGGATGAAATCCCTTATAAAGATGGTGTCCTTAAATCAAGTATTAATCAATCACATAATTATGTGTGAAAAATATAAAGACACTAAATATAAGTAGATATTATGTGGGAAAAAATCATATTTCATTCACACGTATTCATAGGATGACATATTCATGATGAAAAAGATGAACCTAAAGAATTGAAATTTGGTTAAGATGTTCCCTTGTAAAAATTTGACAGCCTAAAAGCATCACTTTAAATTTTATAAAAATGAGTTGACGAGATAAAAAGGTAATATCATCACATAGAGATAATGATTAAATCAATAAGGATATATAAGAACATATCACATCATAATAATATATAGATTAAAAGACATAACAAGAAAAAGTCTATTAAAAAGAGGAGTGTGAAAGGTTCCCTTACCGATTTGGTAACTTACAAAACATACGCCACATGAAAGAATGATCATAAAATGAAGATGTAAATACTCATAAATGTAATTATATTACACAAATAGTAACATCATGGGCAGTACATACACCACACAAAAGGAAATAGTGACAAATATAGCCTGAATCTCTCTGAAATAAAAATTGAGATTAAACCCTTTACCATGTTGTAATCAACTGATTCATATGACCGAAAGTTAATATCCACCAAATTAATCACAAAATACCATGAATATAATGGGAATAATTATAATATATATCAAATGGCAGTACACAATACAACATATGAAATGAATAAGTTTCAAACAATGGAAATCTCACATAATTGAAAGTGATATAAGAAAATCCCTTACCTCGTGTCCGACATGACTTGTTTGTTCCTTTTTATTCGTGAATAATAATCTAAAAATAATTTACACTTCATTAAAAACCTTTTTAATGTTTATTATTCCTTTTAAATCACTTATTTCCTTGAAATAGCAATTATATAATTATTGGAGTTCGTAATGGATATTTTGTCGTTGTTCGGAACATGAGTCAAAAATTGAATTCTTATAATTACAAGTTGTTCATGTGGTAAAAGTTAATTATATCTAGAATGATATTCATGATTTAGATATCTTATATATAATATATATCCAGTATATAATTTTTATTTATAATAGTACATAACATTTAGAGGTAAGAAATGAAATGCACCATTCGTGGAGACAGTAAGTCATACCTACGCATGAACGCTACTTCCATTTCAATTTCTTTTTTAATGGAATTAAAAAAATAATGATACATATTTTTATTATAATTCTAGTATAATATTATTTAAAATATTATTAAATCCATCATTTATACGTCCCACATAAGGCATTATCGAGTCATATCACTTTGAGGGGGCAGTAGTCTGCACTTACTCTAATGAGATTATGGTATTTACCCACTAGGGAAACCATAAAAGAGTTCTATAAATGGAAAAAATACTGAATAATAAATAAAAAATAAATATATATCATATATAAATACAGTTCCATCGTAATGGCCAACATGAGAGATGGTAGGAGATAATTGGACAATCATTGTTTCTGGATGTGTTTGGTTTCCATCGACATAAACATTATGTTCTTCACCCATTAGATGGAGGTGTGTGTATGTGTAGTTAGAATATTTCTCATATCAAAAATCCTAGTATATTTAGGATACTGGGGTGGTTATAAAATAAAGGAATAAAAAGATTTTAGTGGTTAGAGAAGTAAAATAAATTAAAATATGTTAAGAGAAATCACTACCTTTAATTTGGGTAACTCCTTTTGGATTGAACCAAAAAGACTTATTGATGTTCATTCTGCCTAAGTAAAGGCTTCTAGTTAGAAGAGAGGGATGTAGGTAGATTAATTGGGACGAGGTTGGATGAGCCAAAAGATATGATAGCTATGAGGAATTGGTTAGAAGTGGTCTCTATTTATTTGGGAGAGGAGGGGCACTTTAAGAAGGTGTGAAAACATTATCTTAATATAAACTTATGTTCGGGTTAAAAAGGTCCAAAACACATTAAAGACAAGGATATTATGACTAATATTTAAATTAAAATAATCCTATAGGAATTTTATAGGATTTGGATATTATTTTAGTCTGTATAATATAATTTATTTAAATGATATCTTAATGTGGTAAATCATGCATCATTATTGTATCATAAATAATTTAATTTATTTGATATCTGAAATTTATAAAACAAATACCATGATATAAAGAATCTTTTTAGATTCCAAGGAATATTTATAGTAGGAAATATGACTTATATAAAACCATAAAAAAATAATTTAAAAAATATATTTTTTATGTCATTTTTGCCTTTACTTTAAATTAATTATTCTAAAGTGTCAGTATCACTCCCATGTGGCTCCACGGGGTCCCACAATCAACCCAAGGATACCCTTGGTCGTACATTACTCACCCAATAAGGGTATGACAAGTTTTAAGGTAAATTTTTATAAATATAATATTCATTTTACCTTTAATTACCTTATTTACCTTTAACCATGTTAAATAAAAGTGAAAATTTACTATTCACCAAAAATTATTTTCATCTTATTGAACAACATTATACTTTTTGATATTAACAATGTCTCTAGGATTTTTTAAATGCAACTCACATAAGTGGTAAAATTTCATTTGAATGAAAAATTCAGTTTGTTAAGAAAAACAAACTTGTTTCACTATTCATAAAAAATTGCAGTTTCTCAGAATTATACCAAAACATTCAGCCTAATATATAATTGATGTTTCAAATCCAAAAATGATTTCTGTTTTACCAAATTCTAAGCATATAAGTTCCATTAATTAAATTAAAATTAATTCATGTTGTTAAAACAAATAGGGTGTTTTTTTGAAACAATAACTATCAAAAGATTGACACTTGTTTATGTCGAAATTCAAAGTGAAATTAATTCCAATGACCAACGTTGGATTAAATGGTAAAAATATATTATAATTACACTTTAAAACCAATTACAAAGATAATATAACCATATAAATAAATTATATTAAAACACAGTCTTGAACTAAAATACAATATTTTTCCCTATTCATTAAAAAATTAACTTTATCGAAAAAATACAAAAAATTTACACAAAGTGAATTTTGATGTCCCCATTGTGAAAAGGATTTTATTTTATCAAATAGAATTTATTAATGTGACCAAAACTATATTTAAATATGGTTATCCATTAAAAAGAGGTAAATTGATATTTTAATTTAAATAATGCTTAAAAATAAATTGTTAACATTTTATGCCTCTATTTTTTATTGGATAAAAGTAAATACATTTAACAAACATGTATAATCATATTTTAGTTAGTTTTTTTCATTCTTTCCAACACAATGGATAATAGTAAACTAACATTTAATATAATAATATTATATTATTAATGTGCAATGTAAGATTTCAAAGAAACCCATTGTTGCGTATCAGGTACGCTATCAAACATAGAATCACATTTAAAATAAATTGATATTTAATTCACAAATATTAATAAATATGAAAATTTTCATGTTCTATATTTACCTAGGATGTTACATCCTTCACCCCTTTTGGGAATTGCATCCTCACAATTTTAAAACTGGGATTGGAAACTTCATTATAAGTCCCACATCAGAAAATATTCAGTAAAACTATCACATTAAAAGAATGAAAGAGAAGTACAAAGGTCACCCGAGGCAACAGATATTCGGATTTCATAAAAACATGGATATGGATGAGAAAACAAATAATCATGTTCTAGTGGAGAGTGATAGAGAACATGATTATGAGAAAGTTAACCACCATAAAATCACAAACTTGTGGTGGGAAAAACAGTCTTTGATTCCCCAATATGAAAAGTTAATTGAAAACATTTTTGATTTATGTTACTTTTTATTGAGGAATTTATTTATGAGATTAACAAATAACAAAAGGAAATATAATTACTTGACATTTATACTTTCATCCTTTACTATCATTCTAATACAAACTCATATTTTCTCCAATCAATCATTATTCATGATGACTAGTTCACATTAAAAGTGCTATAATCAACTTCTAGGGAATCACATAATCCACAAAATATGAACTATATTTTACCATTTCATTATACAATAACTAAAAACAAAATGGTTTGTGCGAGATCAGATAACACCCAAAATGTATAATCTTTTCCAAAAGAAATACTACTCTTAATCTCAAAAAAATTTCAAACAAAACCCAATGTTCAATGAGGACCCATTGATTAACAATTGTCCATAAAATTATTTAAATAAATACAAACTGAGATTGTAACCCAAATATCATATATATTTAATTAAATATAATTCAATGATACATCTTAACATTTATCTCCAAATAACACCAGTTACTCATAAAGTCTCATATTGAAAAGTAATTATCCTAATTACATATTCTCAATGATAGGTTAATCATTTTCATAATAAAAACAAAGATTCTTCCAATCTAAAATTTCAAACATTATTCCCCAATTTAAATCCCATAGTATTATATCTTCCTTTGGCATATAATGTTTCCTCAAAAGAGAGAACGTCTTCCACAACAACCTTTATCACTTAATCACTAAACCATTTTTCTATACTAAGTATATCCATTTGATAAAACATAAGTTCCAAAAATCAACTTATTCTTGTTCCATAAAATCATTTTACCTCAAAAATAATTCATACTAACCAAGGACCTCAAGTAGGCTAGTGGTAGGCGATGCGCCCTTGTCTCCCTTCAGTTGCAGGTTTGATTCCTGTAGCCTCTCTAGATGCAACAGGTTGTGACCCATCCTACGAGTTGTCCTTTTTATAAAACTCAAAAAATAACCCTTACATGTTTTAACCTTAATGGTTTCATTATACCTCTGATTTTCAACCAAATTCATTATGATCTGAACATCTTAATTCTTGTAGTCTTATTTCACCACCATATGATAAAAAAACGATCCCCAAAAATAATGAAAATCATACCTTGATCATGGTGGTCATTTGGTTTCATCGTCATCTTGTTCATGTAGGTAGAAGGTCCATGCATTGCAAAAATTAATTAGAGATCATTAAAAATCATTTTCTTCCTCCATCTAAATACACCTTGTACAAAATTGATCATATGGGTGTTTACAGAAAAATAGTTTTGGAAAATAATCAATTATGACATATAATTTCAAAACATCTGATAAAACATGATTTCTATAAAAAACACGGATAGAATTTTGGTTGAAACTTTTAATTATTGGTCCTTTTAAAATTCCATATCTTCGTGCTGAGAGACTAGATTGAAAAAGAAAATATAAATAGGTTTCAGAAGGGTCTCCTTCTTCAGCACATTTTTTAAAATCATAATATTCTTCAAAATCATGTGATAAGGTAAAATATTTGTAAATGCATTGATAATATTTACCATTATTGAAAATATTAGAATATTGTAATAATATGATTTGTTTATATACATCCCATGATCCCCAATTAAAACGAGGTATAGTGGACGTGTTTGATATCTCAAACAACTTCTTGCAAGTGAGTTGTATGCTATAAAAAGTTTCACAATCATCTAAACATGACATTGAAAAAATAATTTCAAGCATGTCACCAGGAAGATAATAGAATGTCATTTGAGATCCTCCTCCTTCCATTTGCAACTAAATTTCCATGATCTGAAAAAGTTATAAAATAAGGATTTAACTGAAATAATACACATAGGGACCCACCATGTTTCTAACAAAAACTTCTAATCCCTAAAGCTATCTAAACCGACCTCTGATACCAACTATAAGGAGCCAACCTTATAACATTACATAATATTGAATTAAATGAATATGTCACATTGAGGATCATTATAGGTTTCTATTATTATAGAATTATTCCATAATTATTACATAACAAATTGAATATTACATGAAGACACAACCACTTAGTATACATTTTTTTCATAAAATAATAACTCTTAAAAAGAAACATGTCTTGTTCCACATTTTAGATAGCATTAATTTTCCATGATCGCATACTTGACCCTATTCATATTTATGTCTTATGGAAAACATTTCAAAACTGTGGGATGGGCATAAAAAGCTCGGTAAGGGTTATAAAATATGGAAGGAATACATTATCCCATCAATAAGTACCAATCAATGAAACTATATTTTTCAATCAAAACATACCTTACATAGTCATAAGATATTTTAATAATAGAGACAAATCATAAATCATAATGGTTACATATAGAATCCATATCAAACATACTTTGTGGCTATCACAACCACATAGTGAGTTACACTTGGAATACCCGTCATAGTAAAATCCCGAAATCTCTTAGGAGAAACATCACATTCACCTCTGTCACGTTACACAAAGCATTGGAGAGCTTTCACGGGCTCACCCACCCTAGGTTTATCAAGGAACCACCTATATAAATAAACAATTCTCAATAACCATAACATAATCATAACATATAACATAAGTATAATGGAAGGTTAAAATTTCCACATTTTAATATATTCAATCAATATATTGAAATAAATAATGTTTTACCAAATCATTTTCAATACCATTTAAAAAGAGATTTTTGAATCAAAGTCTCCCATACCAATTTTATGCATTTAAATGAATTATCATTTGAAAACATTAATGTACATATAAATAAATCCTAAAACCATTTTAAAAACATGGACATTGATGAGAAATATTTAGATAAATAAATATTTAAAACATTTTAAATGATATTTTAGTTAAATAGTTTTTTAACAAAAATACAGACGCTTGAATACAAATAATTTAAGAATAACTTTTAATCATAAAGTAATATTTTAATTAGAATAAATGAATTCATGATATTATATGTCAAAGTACAGTATATACCTCTTATAAGAGTGAATTTGTTCATAACAACAATGAAGTCTCAGTGGAAATGTAAATTGGGAAGAAATCTCTTATAAAGATGGTATCCTTAAATTAAGGATAAATAAATCACATAATTATGTGAAAAAAATATAAATAAACCCAATATAAGTGGATATTAAGTGTAAAACAATCATAGGTCTTTCACACATATTCATAGGATGCCATATTCAAGAATAACAAGTCGAACCTATGGAATTGAAATTGGGTTAAGAAGTTCCCTTGTAAAAAATTGATGTCCTAACGGCGTAACATTATAATTAAGAAATTGATTTGATGAGATAAAAAAGGTATCTCATATCTTGTAAATAAATTTTAAATTAATAAGGATATATATGAACATATCCCATCATAATAAGATGTAAATTAAAAGACATAAAAAAAATTAGTCTTTTAAAAAGAGGAGGGGGGAAAGGTTCCCTTACTGATTTGGTAACTGAAAAAACACACACCACATGAAAGAAGGATCATAAAATGAAGATGCAAATACTCATAAATTAATGTATATTACACAAATAGTACCATCACTGATAGTACATATACCAAACAAAAGGAAATAGTGGCAAATATAGCATGAATCTCATGGGAATAAAAAGTGAGATTAAACCCATTACCATGTTATAATCAACTGATTAATATGACCAAAAGGTAATATCCACCAAATGAATCAAATAATCCCATGAATATAATGAGAATAATGATAATATATATCACATGTAAGTACAAAATACACCACATGAAATTAATAAGTGGCCAATAATGGAAATCTCACATAATTATAAGTGAGATAAGAAAATCCCTTACCTCGTGTCCGACTTCACTTGTTTGTTCATTGTTCTACTTGAATAATAAACTAATGTTAATTTCTAAATTATTAAGAACCATTTTATTGTCTATTATTCCTTTTAAATTACTTATTACCTTGTAATAACAATAAGTTAAATATTTGAGTTCGTATTGGATATTTTTTTGATGTTTGGAACTTGAGTCAATAATTGACTTCTTATAATTAAATGTTGTTCATATGGTAAAAATTTCATTATATCCATAATTATATTCATGATTTAGATATCAAATATATCATATATATCCAGTATATACATGTATTTATAATAGTACATAACATTTATCGGTATGAAATGAAATACACCATTGACGGAGACGGTAAGCCGTACGTACGCAGTAACAAAACTTGCATTTCTAATTCATATTTTAATGGAATTTAAAACATAATGATACATAGTTATATTATAATTACATTATAATATAATTTAAAATATTATTAACTCTATCCATTATATGTCCCACATAAGGCATTAACGAGTCATATCACTTCGAGGGGCGGTAGTCTGCGCTTCCTCTAATGAGTTTATCGTATTTACCCACTATGGAAACCATAAAAGAGTTCTATAAATGGAAAAAATATATAATAATAATGAAAACATAAATATATATCATATATAAATACTTTTCCATCATAATGTCCACCAAGAGAGGCGTTAGAAGATAATTGAACAATAATGGTTTCTTGAGGCGATTGTTTTCCATCCACAGAAAAAATACGTTTTTTCACCCATTAGATGGAGGTGTGTATAAGTGTAGATAGAATATTTCTCATAAAAAAATCCTAGTATATTGAGGATAATGGTGTTTTTATAAAATAAATGAATAAAAACAGTATAGGGGTTGGATAAATAAAATAAAAGAAAATATGTTAAGAGAAACCATTACCTTTAATTTGGGTAACTCCCATTGGTTTGAACTAAAAGGACTTCTTGATGTGACTTATGACTAAGGTAAGGATTCTCAGTAGAAAGGTGTGATGTAGGGAGATTAATTTTTCAGAGTTTGTATGAGCCAAAAGGCTTGAGAGGTGTGATTAATTGGTTAGAATTGTCTCTTTTTATAAGGGAGAGGAGGGCCTCTTTAAGAAAGTGTGAAAACATTATTTTATTATAAATATATCTTCGGTTTAAAAATGCCCAAAATGAATTATAGTTAATATAAGATGACTAATATTTAAAATAAAATTATCCAATAGGAATTGGATATTATTTTAGTATTTATAATCTAATGTATTTAAATCATTTATTAATTAGGTAAATACTACATCACTATTGTGTCATAAATAATTTAATTTTTATCATGTCAAAAAATTATAAAACAAATAAAATGATTTATTAAATCTTTTTATCTTTCCAATGAATATTTTTAGTAGAACATGTGACTTATATAACACCATATAAAAATTAATTTAACAATAGATATTTATTTTTGTCATTTTTTCCATTACATTAAATTAACTAATCTTAAGTGTCGATATCACTCCCCATGTGGATTCATGTGGTTCCAAAATCATCCCAAGGATTCCCTTGGTCTTCCATGACTCATCCAATAAGTTTAGGACATGTTTTAAGGTAATTTTAATAATTATAATATTTTTTTACCTCAAATTACCCTATTTACTTATAACCACGGTAAAAAAAGTCAAAAGTTACTATTCACAGAAAATTATTTTCATCTTATTGAACCACATTTTACTTCTTGATATTAGCTGTGTCTCTCGGATTTTTTAAATTCAACTCACAGAAGTGGTAAAATTTCATTTAAATGAAAAATTCAGTTTTTTTAACTACTACTAAGTGGTTTCACAATAATCAAAAATTTATGTTTTTCAGAAATATACAAAAAATTCAGCCAAAGCTATAATTGATATATTAAAAATTCTAAAATTAAGACTATTTTACCAAATTCTAAACATATAAGTTGCATTAATTATTTTAAATTTAATTCTTGTTGTTAAAACAAATTGCGGGTTTTTAAGAAAAAATAACTATAAAAAGATTGACACTTGTTTATGTCCAAATTCAAAGTGAAATTAATTACAATGACCATAATTGGATTAAATGGTAAAAATATATTCTAATGACACTTTAAAACCAATTAAACTGATAATCTTACCATATAAATGAATTAGATTAAAACACAGTTGTATATTAAAATATAATATTTTCACTATTCATCGAAAAATAATCTTTATCGGAAAAGTACCAAAAATTTACACAAAGGGAATTTTGATGTCCACATTCTGAAGAATTATTTTATTTGCTCAAATAGAATGCTTTAATGTGACCGAAACTATATTGAAAGAGGGTTTACCATTAAAATGTGGTAAATCGGCCTTTTAATGTAAATTATGCTTAAAATTGGATTTTTCACATTTTAAGCATCTAACATTTATTGGATAAAAGTAAATACATTTAACAAACACGTTAATAATATTGTAGTTAGTTTTGTTCATTCCAACCAATACAAAGGCTAAGAGTTAACTACCATTTAGAAGAATAATATTATATTATTAATGTGCAACATAAGATTTCAAAGAACCCCATTGTTGTGTATCAAGAATGCTATCAAACATAGAAACCCCTTTAAAATAAATTAATATTTAATTCACAAATATTATTAAATATGAAAAATTTCATGTTCTATATTTACCTGGGATTTTACATTTTAAGAGGAGACTATATTTATGTTATTGTTTTTGGAAGTAAATATTTGACCAAATTCGTTGTGGCCTTGGTGATAATAACCATGTATTAGTTTTTTTTAAAATATAAAAAATAACAATTCATATTTTATTATAATGTGTAAAGAGAATAGGCCATACATAATGATTCAATTTAATATAGAATTATTTATTTTAAAGTGATATGTCTGTTAAATTTTATATAATAAATATTTTAATATCTTAGAGATATTTATGAACCATTTTAATTTAAATAATAAACATTGAAGAAAAATCATAGAAAAAAAATTATAATGATAGAGAGACTTGACTAGGATATAATGTTTTGATGTGTTCTTGACTTTAAAAATAGAGGTGCAACCTGTTTTGTTTTTTCATTCATTGAGAGATATTTACGAATTAGGCAAAATATGATTACTCTCATGGAAATGTTATTCACTTGTCGAAAAATAACGAAAAATAAAAAAAAATTGTACTTATCTTGTTGGTTTACTCAATTATATTTTATTTATTATATTAACTGGCTGTTATTGGAAATATAACAACCATTTTAAAGAAATTATTGATATTTTATTGTCAGGGTTATACACCTTGAGGTATAAATATCCTCTCAAAACACATAGAATAATGGGTTATTAAACATTGTTACATAGAAACATTACCAAATGTATGTTCATTGGATATATTACAAACTAGGTGGAACATGTCGAATCACATGTATCCATTATTATTTATATTACTAGCATTAGGATGAGGGAGATATAGTTTCATAACTAATCATATAAACAAGATAGACTAAAATGGTAAAACGTTGTGAAATGTTCAATTTTACAATACACTAATTCACCCCCTCATAGGGTATCATTATTATGTGTGTCCTAAGAATTTCTCATTCCCATTGATTGGTATTAACATGTGCATGTTTTTTTATAAAATAAATTATTTAAATAAAAAAGGTAAATTACACTAAAGAACCAACCGTTTTTTTAAAATACAACGAAACACCATATAAAATATTTTTCTAGAATTTTTTATATTAGTATGGGTCCTTAATTAACATTAAAATAATTTTTTAGTGTTTCCATTCCATTTTATATGAAATATATTGTGGTGATGTTTCTTGAAAACACATTTCCACGAGTCTAGTAATGGTTGTAAATTTTTTTCCCTTCAGTTCCTTTTCATGGAAATATTATTATTAAATTTTATACATGTCTTCATCAATAATATTTTATAAAAGTGGAAATTACTGGATGTGAGTAGTCATTATTACAATAATTTGATAACTATATAGGTAATGTGTTTATGGGTCAATTAATATTTTTTAGAATAAGTTAGAAAATTAAATGTGTTCCATATTTTATATAAAGTATAATGAACTATAAAAATACACATATTTAACTGGTTTGACTCCCACAAAGGCCGATAAACTCATGAGTAAATTTTTTTATTCAAAAATAATTTTCAATTTATGTAGAATTTTTTAAAATTGATAAATAAATTAAAATTATATTAAAAATGTATATATGAATTGATATTTAATGATAAATATACCTTGTTAAATGTTTAATATTTCTGAATAATGTAATTTATTTTTAATAGTTTAATATTTTATTAAAATTTAAAAAATCGAGATGTAACAAATTCAATTTTTACCTATTGTAAATATGAGAATAAATGGATTTTGTTTTTTTGTCATAATTCACAGAAAATTTGGCTTCTTTGAGTTATGTTAAGTTAGTTAATCACCACTAATTGAAATTTTGTATAATTTTTAATAGTACCATTACCAAATAATGTATTTTAAAATGCATTAAAATTAATTATTTTGATAAACAATATTATTTTTTTTGTAATTTTTCATTGATTTTAGATCATTTCCTTTGTTATTGTAGTTATTTATTTGATGTATTAATAAAATTTTAAGGTATGATAACTCTTTTATGGGTCACATATAGCTTATAATTTTTAGGTATATTACTTTTGTGCAGTCATGGATGCTAATAATTATTTTTTTCCAAATGTTACAATTTCTGACGCTTTCCCTAGGGCACACATCCATCTCTTTCGGAGGACGTGCAGTTGTGGCCCCGTATTCATTCTTTCCAAAGGTGGGGGACATCCGTCGTTATTTAGGGACATTTTCTCCTTTACCAAAAGGGGATGATGGGTTGTGCATTCCTCCTTCCAAGGATTATTCCTTGAAACTCGTTCCCTAGTCCGAGTCTCCTTCATAGACATAAGGCATTGTTCACTAAACTCTTCCTAGTGCGATGTATTTATGGACGCTAATTAATTACACTACTTCTGTCAGGACATTCCAATGTGTCTAGTCAGAGAATCAACTTTTTTTATTAGGGGATAGACATGTTGGACGTCACTAGTGTGTCTAGATGTTGGAATACTAATGTATCTGGGTTTCTTCTCCTTATGATAAGACCTAACAAGGGCATGTAAGACGGAGGTATACCCTTTGAATGGAGGTAATTTTATGCCATATGCATGTCTCTGAGGTTTTCCTCAACTTCCCATGTTTAACACAGGGTATGCTGCAAGTTTAACATCTAGTAAAGATGGACTAGACAAATAAGAACACAGATAGGAGTGGATCAGATGGGTGCATCCCTAGGAGGGATCGCTAATGAAGGGGATAACACATGTTTAGTTACCCGATTTCAACGAGGAGGAGAAACAAGGTGGATCACATGACCTCATCGGGATGCGGAGGCCTTCATAAGAATCAGGATGGATATAAATAGTTTGGAGTGGATGGGGAGTAAGATGGATTCGACGCGAGGGAGATGTTGATGTTGGGATTGAGCCTCAACGAGACTTCATATGTATCCATGTTCCAGGGAATCCAAGTCCATGTAGTTTGGTTGGGAGATGGGACACTTGATGAGGCGACCCATATGGATAGGACTTGGAGGAAGTTGACCCTCTGAGTTGGGGATGACCTACCTAAAACACGTAGACTTGATGGAAGGGTTGGGATGAGACATGGGTGATGGGCTTGAACCTCCAGGAGGCTTCCTACATATCCCTATGGTAGGTAATAAAAGTCCATGTAGTTAAAAAATGGGGTATCTAATTAGGGTGTATACATATGATAACGACCTGATGAAATACTGGGGCTTACATGTGGTTAGAATCCTGGGTTGGTCTGATGCCACAGGGGGCAGACCAAAAATGTGGATCCTAGTGAAAGGGACTAGAACAGATTACCATCAATTATGAACTACAGCAGATTACCTCTGCAAGGGGTTACAAAGGATTTCCACTGATTGTGGCTGACAACGACTTGCCACAAGGTGGGGTTGAAAATTACATACCATCAATTCGGGTAAAATGACTTACCATCAGTTGGGGAACACAATGGATTGTCGTTGGTTGGGGAATAAACCCGCTTACCGTCAGTTGGGGAACACTATAGATTATTGTCGGTTGGGGAATAAAATGGATTACTATCGATTGTAGAATAGAATGACTTACTGTCAGTTAGGGAACAGAATGACTTACTGTCGATTGGGGAAACATGACGACTTTCCATCAATCATGGAAACACAATGAATTTCCGTCGATTGGGGAACACAATATCTAGCCGTAAGTTGGGGGACCACAATGGCTTACCATCGATCAGGGAACACATCGAATTTTCATTAGTTGGGGGAACACAATGGCTTACCGTCGATTGGGGTTGGACCTCAGGGAGGCTTCCTATGATCCTTGTCACAGAGACAAGGATCAAATCCCATGTTCTTCGAATGGGTATAGTTTAATATCTAGTGGGATGAAAAGGGGGAATAATATTTATCATCATGTAAGATTAAGATAGACCGATATGATACAGTTAGGATAAATGATTGTTGGGATTGAACCTCAGGGAGACATCCTATGTACCTTGACTAGGAGGAAATGATCAATGACTATGTTGTTCAGAAGGTTTTATTGAGGATTATTCTCTAGGGATGCCCATGAAGGTGTTCATGTTCAATGATTACTCTAAGACCACGTGAGTCATGCTCGGTGTCAGAAACAAGAGACAACAAAGACATGACGATCATGTTGTCAAAGGTGCATCTGTGGGAAGTGGAATGTGGCTTACATGTGGATAGTGTCCCAAAGAAGAAAGAGGGTCTTACGCATGGCTAGTGGCCTAAAAAGATGGATATTGGGACTTACTCCAAGATGGAGGCCCAATGAAGAAAAAGACTAGAGGGAGAGGTATGGGATAACTAAGGTCCCTATTCCCCTCTCACATCTAGTATTTTGGACTGAATAATAATGGGGGAGAAGAGGTACAACCTTATGAAAGAATGACGAGGGGTTTACACTAAGATAGTTTCCCTTCCATGAAGATTGGAGCCACTCCAACAAATAGGATCTCATTTAATGTGAGGAAGGTGACACACCTGTGGAGATGAGCAAGTGTAGTTAATGTATGAGATGGGGAACCCCACATATAATGCATGGGGAAATGAAACAGTTTAATTTCATGTAAAGGGAACAATGGTTCTTGGTAGTTTATTGTCCAGCAGCTCAGACGAGGTGGGTTCACTCAACACACATTCGACTTATATAACTACCACACTTTAAACCTTGGTGAAGGTAAGACATTGGAAATTCCATTGTTAGGAGGTATTGTGGAGTGATTCACTGAGGGTACCACATTAGCGTGGCTATGCGATGAAGCAATATCCATTATTGTGCCAATGTGAAGAAGCATAAGGCTAAGCAAAACAACTTAATGAAAAACCCAAGGGACCTTGAAATTACGTCGCAATGAACCATTAGGGTCATATAGAAGAAGGTTTTTCAAAGCAAGTGGGTTCACAGGAAGAGACCTTGTTAATCTCTATTGCTCCATATAATGGAGGGGATTAGAAAAGGGGTATGCATCACATAGTGTGTTTTCATAGCCTATGCATAGGTCATAGGTGCATATGGAGGGTTCTTTGAAAAGTGGAAGGGATTTCACAAAGTAGTACTTTACGAAGCAAGGGTACCTTGCAATGAATATAATTGTGAAGCGATTTGCTTCATGAAGCACAACGACCCTGCCTTATCATGGGGTTGACATGTGCATGGAGAGTACTTCCCAAAGCATGAGTGCTTAGAGAAGACCTGAATCCCCTTTAGGATCTCCCTCCTTCATGGTGGCATGTGTGATCTGCCAAGGGTATCCCTTCATGAAGAGGGGTTGTGTTTGAGCTATGAGAATGGTAATTCACAATGATCAAGTACCTAGAAGAGCTTATTTTTCTCAATTTTAACAGAGTAGAAGGTACATTGTAATTTGAGAGTGAAAAAGGTTAAAGGTTAAAGTATTCGTCCTTTAGGCTCAATGGGGAGACCGATATATATTGGAGAGGGGTGGCACAAAGCAAGGAAAGATTGGTGGGAAGCCAAATGGGGCTCTGTGATTGGACGCATATTACATTACGTTAATTGTAACCGTGGAGTCGACTATTATCCCCTCCTCAGCGCAGAGCTCTGCTGGGTGCTTTGTGTGGTGCCTGTGAAGGCTTTTATTAAGTTTTATGGGCTCGCGGAGGTCAATTCCTCTCCCTCACTAGTGTGAAGCTTCAGGTAAAGTGGATCATAACCATGGAGCCCCCTGCATCATTTCTCCACAGTGACCACAATATGGGGCTCTGGCTTCATGTAGGCCGCGGTGCTGGTCTCTAGCTTCGCACCGGACACGGTGCAGGTCTCCACGAATGGTCTTCATGAGGCAGCCCCTCTAGATTTGGGTTTATCTTTGCAATTCATTTCCCCTACCCATATATTGTCACCAATAAATCCCCACCAGACATGGAGTGGATGAGAAAACGGGGGGTCTAAGTCTGAGGGCATTGAATAATCATTTTCATTCTATCGCCAATCAAGGTCGCGATATAGGATCACATTGTAGAGAGGTAGAATGTGTGTTGAGAGCGCTGTGAAGCTTGCTGTGGATAGAGGCACTGTGAAGAAAAAGGGAGTTGTAACCTATAGAATGGAGAGGTTGAACTCTATTTTTACCAATCTCATCTCTGTGTTTTTGGTGACTCTGCTTTTGATTAGCAATGCTCTGCACACACTGCGATTTTTCTTTGCAATTCCTACCTTTCTAATTTGCGGTGCACAATGAGTCCTTTGACTCTACCAAGGTGGGATCCATAGCTTGTTTCAACATGGTCTGTATTTGGGCTCCGCAAACTATCTCTGCAAGAGAGTATTGAAATCGAGCTCCACCATCCAGGAAAAAATTTTAAAAATTTTTAATACTGAATGTTGATGGAACCAGGTTCTTCAAAGCATGATTTGGTGTATGGTTTGTGTTTGTTGTCAATCATCAGTGGAAGTTCAGGGTGTGTACCAACAATGCGATCATACCGTTCAAGCATAAAACAGTAGTGGAGGTGGCGCTGTTTCCCAGTGTTTGCCAAAAATTTGGGCCTAAAAATCGGCCAATAAAGTAAAGTGTTTTTGGAAAAGGTACTTGCGCGCCGTGCTCTTGGAGGATAAAAGACTTGCGCGCCATATGTTTTTGAGGATCTGAACATCAAAATTTGGCTAAGAAGGTCGCGCAAGTATTGGTTGGGTCGCGCAAGTGAGTTGTGCGACAGAGGATCTGGAGACAAGACTTGCGCGTCGTCGAGGGACTTGCGTGCCACTGCGCAGGGGGTCCAGTTTTCCTATAAATACTGGACCACCCATTCTCATTTCTTACGGAGATCAAGACTTCGAGATTGTTCGAGCTCTCGTCGCGCAGGTGGTTGTGTCGCGCAGGTGGTAGTTTTGTCGTGCAAGTAGAGCTTGCACGTCGGTTGTTGGCTGTGCGGCCAAGGCGGTTTGGAAGAGAAAGGAAGTGGACCGCGCAAGTTTGTTGTCGGGGAAGAAAGAGTCGTGCAGGTGCATTGATGACACTTGCGCGCTAGTTTGGACTTGCGCGCCGTAGTGGGACTTGCGCGACTATCTTGGAGAAGTGCGCCTGGTTTTGCTGAAGCCCACCGTCCTGTTTAGAGCAGCACGAAATCCAGGAGACTACCCGAGACATTCGAGGAAAAGTGATATTCTGCATCTGGAGAGAATCGGACTTCAATAGAGCATCTACATACAACAAAGGATGCATTCTTATGAAAATGATGAAGAGACCTTTACATATATAAACTGAGTGGGACGTCACCAACGGCAGTGAGCCAGGGGGAGTCAACGGGAGTGACCTGAGGGACGCAGTGAGCTATCCCTGAACAATTGTAAAGGCAGTGAGCCAGGGACAGAGTGTCTGTACCCGAACCTTTGTAATCCCAATATAGTGAAGCATACTGGATTTTGGTACGACCGACAACATGTCAGCGTATTCTCCTTGGACGTAACCCTTAGTGGTGAACCAAGTAAAAAGGGATGTGTCTTCTCTGTGCATGTGAATGTGTGCATTCTGATCATAATCATCATACAGGTTCAACAAGTTTCTACCAACGTGGGAACAAGATCCATCACATTAAAAGAAAAAGTGGTCACCCTGATTCACCCCTCCCCTCTCAGGGTGTTCCGGGGTCCTTCAAATGTCTCATCAAGAAGCTTCTAGGGGTCCTTGAAGATTCTAACTTAATGAAATGAATGTGGAACAAATTGGGTATCACTGAACATATATAGATCAATTCAGACCATGAGTCACTAGTGGAGCAGCTATCAGAAGGACATAAGATTGACCAACTATGAAAAAGGATCCCTCTATATGGCTTCTGTCTGTGGGATGGCATTTTAATTCTTGAAGAGTGTAGAGATGAGACAACCTACTGGTTCAGGAGTACACCATTCCAGCACCAATGGTTTAGGGTGGATGATAGCCCTGCTTAAGTGGATTTCACACCCATCAATCCTTATTGTCTATACAACCTTGTAAATAATGTTAATGAGAACGCATTGCAGTGACAGACATCCCTACACTGTACCACACCATTAGAACGGTGGCCCTAGAAAACCCAGAGAAGGGTTGGACTGATGGGTGGGATTTAAACCAGGGTAGAAACTTTATGGATGACTGTGCATGGGCCTACGGGGTAGGCACCTCGTGCAAGGAGTTTGGGGTTGAGCTGAGGTGAGTTAGCCTACATGAGGTGGCTTGGGCTTCCCAATTTCATATCTACTAGCTAATGTAGCTGATTACATAGTTGCTTAGTAGGATGTAATCAAGGTCCAATACCTTCCATATTCACCAAGGGGAGGTTGGTATCAGCCTATGGGATTTGCACCATATCATAGGGGTCCCATTACTGGTGGAAATGTACAAAGAGTTCCTCCCCACCATGAATTGATGGGACGACCTGGAGCATATGCCAATGCTGGAAATTGAATTGATGGATCTGGTGGCGAGGGATGATAAAATGTTGGTAAGGGATGTCCACTTTAAGTGGTGGTTCAAGCAGTTCTTGAATTTCCCTAATGATAGAATGTTTCCAGTGAGTCCTCCAACCTTCCCGAAGGGGGTTCAACACAGAAATGAGAACTCATATTGGTGACTAATGAAGGTCAGACAGTGGAAGACATGGGGATTCAGTGTCAGTACTGATCAGTAATTGGTGGATAGGTTGGATACATTAATATCAGTGCTTATTTTTGGCTATATTCTGCAAGTGTGGGAGACAAACATGGGTGTGCAAACGATCACTTTAATCGTAGAATCATCCTTGGTCACCGAGGAGCGGGTCAGCCTGGGAATATGGATGCTCACCAAGCTTTATAAGGTGATATGGCACATCAGTGAAGGGAAGAAACCATTGAGGATATATAGGTCATTCTATCTTCTGTATGGGTGGATGGTGGTGCATATTAGGGGTGTCTATGAATATCCGAGCCCCATTTCCTCTCTTGGGTAGAACTTCCAATCAACCATTCTGAACGTGGTGGGGGAGTTTCTCGACCATGATGAGCCTATCGTTGGTTCTGAACTAGATCAAGAAGGAAAAAGATTTCAACTTCCACCCATTCCCACTGCCAAAAAGTATGTTCATATACGAAAGTCAAGGAATAGAGGAGAATCGATCCCACCTATTGGAATTTCAGGGTAGAGTCCTGGTTGTGTCGATTGACTACAAGCCTATCTACGAGCTGTACACACTGCACCAATTCGCGAGGTAGTTCTGGTTCATGCAGAGGCTGACCCCACTAGTCTACATGGAAGTGCACCATGAGCACCAGCACGTGTTTGATGAGGTATATGTGGCCCATGTTCACATGGGAGGATAGAAAAATGCAGAATGAGCTTCCACCACCCACAATAATCTATGGGATGGTGAAGGAGTATCCCAATATCTGTGAGGCAGCCTACTCGAGGGAGATATAGAAGCAGCAAACAATCTGTGCTAGTAACGGGGTGCCTCCCCAATCTCGAGGTCGGGGTCAGAAGACGACAAGGAAATCCCGCAGTGGCGGGGCATTAGTGGTGGAAAGAACAACACCGATTGAGAGGCAGGCTATAGCGGCAGACCTGGAGGTCCCAGCGGGGCAAAGTTATTTAGAGGGGAGGCCACTCAAGGGATTCCCTTGGATACCCACATAATTTCTAGGGATGTAGTTACGCCACATAGACATGCCTGATAATGTTGTCTTCCTTGAGGCTTAGAACATCTGGGATGTCAACAAGCAATTCCTCAACCCGTCTGAGATGTGAGAACATATGAATTTTCTCAGGATGGATTTTCTGAGGATCATTCTTTTTAGGGGAAGCTTTGCAGTATCCCAGATGGAGGGGGGGGGGGGGAATTCCTTGTAGAGATGGAAGAATTTGTGCACTCCCTAGACATTCCATGTCCAATAAATGATGAATTAAAGGTGCTTCTTGATTGAACAACCCCTCCATATTTATCGACCATCGAATTGGGAGAGAGATTCACTCTACTAGAAGAGTCATATGAGTTATCCTGGGGGGGAAGAGGGCAGTGGAGGGATCCATCTAGAGGAGGGTGAGGACAGTAACTCTAACCCTGGTTTGGATGAGTTTGTAGAGGCCCTTGAGGTAATCCCAAAACCACTTCCCCTTAGTCCTCACTTGGGTTGTTTAGGACTTTTCAACTAACATTTGTCCCGTGTAGGAGGGCCTCGTATAGAAAATCCACTTCCGATCAATAGTAGATGAAGCTGCGGGAACTTTAGGACCTTTATCCTGAGCTATGGTGATCATCGTGCTTGGCAGGGCCAGTACACCAAGGGTGGTCCTCCCAAAGCATTCAAACATCCAAACAATATATGTGGGACCATGCCTCGGGGTTTCAATGGAATCAACTCAGGAGAGAGACCAATTGTTTGATCTCTATAAGTATACTTCATAGAATTTGTGACTGTCTTTTATTGATTAGATTAACTGAGGTCTGATCACCTTTCATATGCACTATTCTTCAAATGGTTCGGGTTGCCTTGGTGAGGTTGGTTGGATATCCTATCACTACCATTCGCAAGGGAATGTCGTTGGTCATGGAAGCAGGCATTCGAACCGATCGAACTACATCGCTTCTGATAACTGGGGGACCGTCAAGAGGACATAGCATGAGATCATTAAGGTGGGATCTGACAATGAGGATCAATCAGACCACAAGGGTCCTGACATATCCGATTAAACACCAGAGGCAGACCCTGCTGATGAGTCCCTATAAAAATATCCCACATACGATATTACCGACCTAGAGGACCTAGATGAGATTACCTCTGATGAAGAGGAGAGAAATATGATTCGGTTTTTGTCATGGAAATTAATCAAACACATCGTTAGGAAGACTCTTCAAACATAATGGATATACTAGATAGGGTGACTTCATTCCCAACTATGCAAGATAAGCACTGGGGGAGTGGATTCCCATTATCCTCATGTGCTCATTCCAGACATTATGTTAGAGAATATTAAAGAGCACGATCATAACATTACTATGGGATAGCAATGGAGGAAATCAGTGAACATCAATAGGCTCTAAGAGGCAGAATGTGATGTTCACTAGTTGTTGTCATGAGCAAACAAGAATTCTATGTTCATCAATGTATAATCAAATATCTTGTCTCACCTAAAGTCCCAGCTGGTAGAAGTTGAAGAATGGCTTGAGAGAGCCTCTGAGGAGATGGAAGTCATCCGAACTGAGGAGGTGCGAGCCTAGATCACAACTGATGAACTATGCCCCATCGTTTATGAGGAGTAGCGGGAGATAAACAGGTGTCAACAAATCCTCAATTCCACATGCGAAAGAGCAGTGGATCTAGAATGATGTATCGGAGTGGTCAACCCATCCATGGGAGGGGCCAATCCATGGGTTATTTAATACATGTAAAATTTTAAATGTATCTTCATTATTTTAACAATTAGGATGGTTTCATGATCGAGATCCATTATTTTTTCAGTTTATTTCACTTTCTTCATATTCATGAAATATCTTGTGATCAATCCCTAAGCTCACATGTGTCATTACCATTGTGAGAAACAATCGATGAATTCTTCATTATTCCATCCGATCATGAGGGTGCCGATGAAGATTCAGGAACCCAGGGTTTGATCAACAAATGTTGATTTCCAGGAAGAATGATAGAGGCTTTATTGATAGAAAAGGTTCCTAGAACAATCAAATTTCCATGTTCCCAATCTGCTCCGGTGCACGTGCGGAGTAATTCTAGGAGAATTAGATTCAATCCGAACAGAGCGGAGTGGAGATGTTGAATCATGATACCCAAAATTTGGATCCCCATGGGGGTGTTGAGTCAATAAGGTTTTCCTTATGACGTTTCCATTCCTTCTTGTTTTGAAAATCACAAACACCTTATCATTAAGAAAATCTCTTTTATAAGGAAAATTTCTTTTATAAGGAAAATCCCTTTTGTAAGAAAAATTATCCTTATCATATTTTCATCCATATTTTTCTTAAGTATAATATTCTGATTCATTTCTATTTTCTCGGAATTGTTTGAAACTTTGATATGACGTATTCTATTTTAGGATCCGAATTCTAGATAATAACTCTAATAAAGTTTCACTCCGAAATCCAGATGAGAACTGTGATAAAGATTCATTCCGAACTCCGGATAAGAACTCTGGTTAAGTTCTACTCCAGATTCAGGATATGAATCCTTATGAATTTCGACAACGAATTCTCATTACGAATTCTGATGAGGAATTCTCATTACGAATTCTGATGTTGAATTCTCATTATGAATTCTGATGATGAATTCTCATTACCAATTCTGATGATGAATTCTCATTACGAATTCAGATGATGAATTCTCATTACGAATTCTGATGAGGAATTCTCATTACGAATTCTGATGATGAACTCCCATTACGAATTCTGATGATGAATTCTCATTACGAATTCTGATGACGAATTCTCATTACAAATTCTGATGATGAATTCTCATTAAGAATTCTGATGACGAATTCTCATTCCAAATTCTTATTCCGAATTCACATATTAAATAGAATCTGATCATTTTTGTTTTATACACTCCGAATTTATTTAGACTACGAAAATTATTTTTGGTTAGACTCTAAACATTCATTTTGCTTACGTTGTTATAATCTATCCACTCTTTAATATTTTTTATCTCACTCCAAACATTCACTCTGAATATTCAGTCCGAACTTTTTAAGACTTTAAATGATGTCGTACTTTCTGTTTCACTTATTTTGTTATAAAATAATGTCGTATATTCTGTAATAAACTAACCGTTGGTTAAGATACACGTGTACAGGTCCCTCCGATTTTTAAGGAAAATATGACCGTTGAAAAGGAGGCTGACCTTGCCTATAAATAAGAGGACATTTGAAAGAGCTCAAGGCTGACAACTGAATGATGTACTGATGACTGATGAATGACTTCTTTGACGTTGTGCATACATGCTGTTGAAGTGATTTCTATAGAGAGAGGATATTATTAACTCTCAAAGCTTCGTGCGACTCCGAATGTTGGTGTATCAATCGAGGACTTCCAGGGATGGGAAGACAGAGATTTCGATATTTGTATCGAGGGCTTACCCTGGTGTGGGTAAGACAGACTTGCTTGAAAGTATACATCAAGGGAACTTTATTCAAGGTTTTTGGTTACCCTTCTCTTTGGGTTAAAGGACTTATATCTTGTTACTTGTAGTTTTACTACTTGTTTATTTCCGCTACATCTTGTATTATAAGGAAAGTATAAATTTCTTATACTTCCTTACTTGTACTCTGTTTCATTTAGATTCTATACGCTTTAAGGTAGAATCTCATATTGTAATATTTTGTTAAGTTTCATTTTCCGTAACCATATTTCCGGAACCTATTTTCGGAATCTCTTTCCATGTTTTCATTTGGTGTTAGAGGTGTTGTGAATTTTATTAGTTTAACTTTTTTATAATTATCCCTTTCCTTTGCTTAAGTAAAACACAGTTATTCATAACTAACATTAAAGGTTCCAAAGGAATTTTTAAAGAATAGAATTAACCCCCCCCCCCCCTCTTGTATATTGAGCATCTACATCATTATTTCGATCCTACAGAGGGGGTGGTGTGAAAATGGATGATAACTATTGACCGTGTTCAAAACATAGTATCACAATTGTGTTAGCCGGAACTGTGGAGGGAAAATTAGGTCCGAACGTTGACCATGTTCAAAACATGGGGCCTTGATTCGAAATGTTATACAATAGTCTTCCATAAAATTAGCCCAAAATATTAGGCATTCCATAATATAAGAATCTATAATGTTAGGGGGTTTCTTTATACGTGAAAAAGGACAATGGTCCGAATAAAGGGTAACCAATGTGTGGAGGGTGGAGTGATGTGTTTCTCGAATGGAGTCCACCACTCTTGAAATTTTTCCCCCGTGGTGGAAACACAATAGGTCGGTGCATCTGTCTGATCGGGGATCAAACCTTCTTCCGAATAGGACCTTTCTGATAAAGAACTAGAGTTCCATGTAGTTTTACGTCATACCTATAATGATGATAAACACATAGTTTAAACATGGCATTGTGGGGACGTTGCACACAGATTTAAGGTCATACTTCCTACACCATGATCGTGATAAAGGGGATAGGAGGGTCTATAACCCTAGTGCTGGACCAGAGGTGAAAGGACCAGATGTCTCTACGTATACCATATATATAAGAATCAAATCAATCGTAGTTCTTAAGCATGGAATGGCTAGGGACCAACGTTGAGAGGGGAAATCCTCTCTGGTGAGGGGGGATGATGCATCCCACAGTTATCACAGGATATCCTGAACTAGTTCAGGGTAGATCTGCAGTTTGAAGTCATGTGTTGAGGACATGGTCACCTAGAAAGGATACAAGTGGTGTGGTACATATCCTAACGTGAATGAGTATGGTAAGAGTCCACACCACACCACGTATCCTCGAATGACGTATTTTTACGTCCAGAGACCAAAAGTGGATGTTAGGTTGGGCCCAGGACAATGTTCCTGGGAAATCCTATATAACCCATTATGATGGAAATCAAGACACATGTAGTTATTGAATCACAGTTTAATGTCAGGAGGGACGAACGTCCTACGTGGCATAACTGCACCAGTACATGCCCCACCAAATCTACTATGACCACATGATTCGTACTCGATGTGGGAAACAAGGAGTAGTGATGGGGTTTCTCTGTTATAGGGAGGAACACATTAGGGGCAGTGGAATGCTAGGAGAATTTCAACTTAAACTTATTTACCTGCCTAATTTAGGCACATAGATGCACAGAGGTGTAAAACCAGGTGTTCAAATTCATCTTGAACATAAGGGAGTATAATGTTGTGAATCGTGGAATCTTGGATCTGGATCACAATAGTGGTGGTGTGACGACAAAGGATAACTACTAACCATGTTTGAAACAAAGTATCCATTTAATTTTAGCCTAAAATTGGGACAAACAAATGAGGTTTGACGACTGACCATGTTCGAAACATGGGACCTGTCTCAAATGTTGTATGAGGTCTTCAAGGGCATTGACCCAAGATGGTAGGTGAGCCAATGTGGCATTATTCTAGGCGGTAAAGGGGGTCCTTTCAAGCATGGAAGAAGATGGGGATCCAAATAAAGGGCTCATGAGTCATAGACATGAAATGATGAAATGGCCATTGGGAAAACTCCACAATTTGGGATCTTTCTCACAAATCATTTGAGTATGAAAATAAGAGACACTAGATAGAGTTAATTGAATACCATTCCAAGGACAAGGGTCTTGGGGTCACACAATCCTAGCTTTTGGTCGTTGGGTGGACCATTATGAGAAGACATAATTTACTGAAATTATTGCAGGGTTGTGAAGTAGAATAACCCAGTGCGTAGTTCCCATAGGGAGATATTAGTTTTGGGTCGTAGAACTCGGACCATGCGAGAGAGAGAGACAAGAAGGTAACATGGTGTAGTTGTTGTGGAACCAGACGCAAATGAGAACCCAAAAGGTTCTTGCCAAACCACATGATTCCAAAGGATTTTGGGCCCAGGGGCAGAAAAAATGTGCAGGATTTAGGATTCCTGGGGCTGGACTTGCAGAAGAAATGTATGGGTGTTCCTAAATATCACAAGAATATGGGAATAATTCCACATGTAGTTCATAGAGTGTATTTTTTACCTATGAAAAGGACAATCAGATCATAGTTTAATGTTCTTAGATCTCATACTATAGATATAATGTAGGGAGAGAGACATGTGGTGTGACATTTCAAAACCTGAAATGAATGAGGCCATAAGCCCATATCACACCATGGGCTCTCTAAGGATGTTTTAGGTTAGGGGAACGGAAATGAATGTTGGGCTGGACCCAAGGAAATGTTCTCGGGTGTTCTTAACTACCCCATTATGATGGGGATCAGACCACATGTAGTTATAGAGTGGCATGGTAAGGTACCAATTCCAAGGAAAATACTGTCATGCCATTCTATCCAATTGAGAAAAAGAAGTTGCATTTGATAGGACTTATTTGCCATTTATGATGGATTTGTGTGCATTTTTTTGTGTAGTGGTAAACCTAAGATGTAGAATCTGGGCGTCGTTATAGGAGTCAAGCGATATAAAAGCATTGAAAAAAGAAATGGTGGATAACCATTACCAAACCTGATGTCCCCTCGAGTGAGGGTATCTCAATGAAGTTCCATTTTTCATCGTACATCAAGGATGATGATTTCATCGTTTAGGGTCATATGATAGGACCAAAAAATAAATTTTAACTTCATTCAATAATGATACAACCATTTAATATCATGTGTGATCGGGCATCATAGTATAAGGTCACATGGCTTGGACACATACAGAAGAAACAAGGATTTGAAGAGAATGTGTATGGCCTGATAAAGCATACACTACTTGAATAATGATGAGGTCCACATCACACCACACAAAATTACGGGGAAGAAAACTCTAGACAAGGGGCTAGAAAAGGTCAGAGAATATTTTTGTTGGACCTAAAGACGAAGCGTCTAGGTGTTTCTACATATCCCATGAGGATGGGAATTAAGATATACATAGTTCCGAGAGTATAGTTTAATGTCATGATGGATGAGAGGAAGGAGGGACTATCTCATAGAAGTTGAGTACTTGGTATGGGTATTTCAAACCTGATGTGAGTGAAGACAAAATCCCAGACATGCCACACCACACATTCCTGTGGAAGTCAGTGCTCAAAGGCCAAACTAAAGAGGTAACTAGTAGAACCTGAGATATACCTAAAGACAAGATCCCCAAGAATTCCTACATATCCCATGAGTATTGGAATCAGGATATACATAGTATTATGGGTATTCTATTCTTATTCCTTGTGTTGAAGACCTAGAAAGATCTTAGTTTAGATTCCTAGAGCTCAGACTATAGAGAGGATAGACTCTTCCAAGCAGGCGCAAACCTCAACTAAATCCTTAAGCCCATGTCAGTTATGCTTGATGTGGGAAACAAGGGTAGAGAAGATCTTTTCAACACATGAAATACATGAAAAGTTTTAATCGGTGTGGAGACCCTATTGACACCGCACTGTGTATTTTTTTCTCCTAATGTGAAAATGCGCACTAAGGGATAGAACTAAGAGTGCCGAAATTCCACTTAGACATGATGGAGTAGAAAAGGATGTGAATTGTGCAACAAATATTTAGGGATTTACGAAGGTGGTGTGATGATGGTGGATAACGATTGACCATGTTCAAAACACAACATCCATAACATGTGACCTGAAATGTGAACAAAAAATGGGTGTCGACTGATGACCATATTTGCAACGCGAGACTTGTATTAATTTTTCACTCATGGTCCTTGTGGATGTTGGCCAGTAATTGTTGGAGGTACCTTAGGAGAAACACTTGTACTGTTTGGGGGTCGTTTGGATGTGAAAGATGATGACATCCCAAATGAAATGATATATGAAGCCTGAAAATGGGTGATAACATGTCTTATGTAATCCAACACTCAAGGTTATGCACCAGAGTGCTCTTGGGAACAACATTTAACTTCCAAAGAGGGTGAAGGGGCCCAAATTAATAGCATAAGACTCACAAAAATGAGTACTGGGCAGGGGAAAGAAGAACTCTCAGGAGAAATAGGTTGGTGGCATGGTTGTAACAAACCCGACGTGAATGGGGACACAAGACCATACCACACCGCATGCCCTTCTCCAAGGAGAACTCGAGATAGGGTCTAGGAAGGTAAGGAGGTTCAAAATAAATGGGGATAGAGCCGAAGGCTATGTGTTTAGGTAGTCCTACATATCCAATAATGATTTGAATCATGCCACATGTAGTTCTAGAGGTTACTATACAGTTTTACATCAAGCGAAAAGGGCACAAATAGGGGAAAGGTATCTCAACAAGGGATGTGTATGGCATGATTAGTAATTGAATGTGAATGAGGAAATAAACCCATACCAAACCATTAAATAATATGTGATAACTTGGGATAGGGGCCTGAAAAACCTGAGGGTCATTAGGTTGGGCCACATACGGAAAGTCAAAGTCAATTTGCAGTTTAATGTCTTGAAGTGAGGATGATGGTGATATTAGTTTAAGGTCATAGAGATCATACTGTAGAAGCCCATTTTAATCTCATGTTCATGGGACATATGGGTAGAAAGGGTGAATCATCATGCCTATTATGTGGGAGATGAAAGGACGACAATGATGATCGAGGATAACTGATGATCATGTTCGCAACACAGTACCCGTATTGAGTGACCGGAATGGGGCAAAACAATTGAGTGTAGACCGTTGACTATATTTGCAACATGGGGCCTGTATGAATTTTTCACTCAAGGTATTCGAGGACATCGAACCAAATTGGTAGGAGAGAACATATAATAATTATTTGTGCCGTCTGGGGGTCCTTTCGGATGTGAATGATGGCGGAATCCCAAATTATAGGACACATGAAAAATAGTGGTACCTGTGCTGTTTAACATCTTGCGGTAAAGACAAAGATAGAGGGGTGTCTCAAAGGGATGTATGCGGCTTGGAAACAATATCCCGATGAGAATGATGACAAAGAGTCCACACCACACTACACAATCCTAGGTGAGAAACATGGGCTAGGATCCCGAAAACGTTGAGGGACTTAAGACAGGATGTCCCAGCCAGTTTTTAGTTTAATGTATTTTAATAAAGATGATGGTGATCTTTGTATAAGGTCATAGAGAACATACCATGGACACATGACCATTTATGTGGGTATTGCATTAACAAAATTCTTAAGCCCATGTGATAAATGCTTGGTGTGGGAATCAAGGAATGAGATCAGGCTCTCCTCAACATTTATGGAAACATCAGCTAGACTACCACTCCTACATGAGGCAGACTAATGTTTGAATGGTTAAAAAGACAAAATGAGTCAATGAACCAAATAATTGTGACATACGGTGGTTATGGAAATGATAAATGATGACTGTTGACCATGTTTGAAACACAACATCCACTTCATGTGACCTGGAAAGGGGGAAACAAATGAGTTTCGATAGCTGACCACGTTCACAACATTGGACGTGTATCCATTTTTAGCTCTAGATCCTCAAGGGCTTTAGACTGAAATGGTAAGAGAGCCCTTAGCCAAAAATCAGTGTCTTTCATAAGTCCTTTTGAATGTGAATGATAATGAAGACCCAAGTAAAAGGAGTGTGTAAAGCATGAATGTGCTTTTACAGTTTAACATCATGGAGGATGATGAAACTTGTGGAGATCTTATTAGAGAGGGATACATGGTGCAGTCATGATCAAATCAACGTGAATGTGGAAAAAATCCTACACTACAATATGTTTTTCGACCCAAGTGGAGATCCAGATGGTTGGGGCTGGGCCAACTGAAGAAATGTCCAGGCATTCCTATGCATCGCATGAAGCTTGGAATCAAGCCATACATAGTTCTGAAAGGTCCATGCAGTTTAATGTCACATGGGGAGGATGTGGCGACGATAGAAGAATGAGGAGAGGCATATGGTGCGATCATCATAGCCATGATATAATGGGGGAAAAGAATTCTACGCTACATTGTATGGTATATTCTAAGAGAACTACACCTACGGAGATAATCAAATAAGAGATTCTAGGTGCAGGACTCAAGAAGAGGCATTCGAGTGTTCCAACATATCCCATCACTACCACAAAAACAGTTTTTGCATCACCCCCCCCCTTTATTGGTGTTAATGAAAAAGCGGTGATAAAGGGGGGGCCTTTATCAGCGATTTTCATAAAAGCACTGATAAAGGGTCGACTTCAAAAAAAAATAAACAAATTAAAAATATATATTAATATATTAATATATAAATATAGTTATATTGATATTAATATAATATATAATTTTTAAATATATTTTAGATAAGTATATGTGTATATTTACAATTAATATTCTTAATATATAAGATTTTTAGTGAAAATGGATTCTTAAAAAAATTAAAAAAAAATTATTTAATAATTTATTAATTATTATGGAGTAATAGTCATGTAATAAGAATTTGAAAACTAATACATTAAAAAAATTAAAAAAATATCCAAAATATGTTGAAAATGAAACTCCAACTTCAAACGGCCATAACATTTGATCCGGGTGTCCGTTTGAGCTATACCACATATCAAATCGAATCCTACGACGAGCTCTACGTCTCTGTGACCCGAGGGGATGCCGGTCAAGTGATTTTAGAGCCCAAAAGATGCCCAGAAGGCCTCTAAAACTGAGTTTTTTTTCAGGGAAGCCTGTTTTTTTTTCATTTTGTGGATTTTCAGCCTCATTTAAGGAGGTATTATTGGCTTTTTTGGGTAGGGACTGAATTTTTTCCATGGTATTACAATAATATTGATATTATGTCTTTGAAATTTAATCCTTTTTTATAATACACTATTATTTATAATCAAATATATAACAATATATACATATTTTTTATATATTCACACCTAAATTTTTAATTATATATATAAATAATAAAATATATTAAAATATAAATATATTAGAATTATTTAAATAATAAATAACATCTATTTAATTTGAAATAAAAATATATTAATATTAATATACCTATATATTAATCTAACTATATATATATATTAATCTAGCTATATATATATATATATTAATCTAATGACTATATATATATTAATATAACTACATATATATATATATTAGTATTACTATAAATATATATATTAATATAACTATATATATATTAATATAACTATATATAAGTTAATATAATTAAATATATATTAATATAAATATATATTAATATAAGAATAAATGAAACTAAATATATAAATATATATAGTGACATATATTAATATAACTATATATACATATATTAATGTATCTATATATATATATTAATATAATTATATATATATATATTACAATATATCTATATATATATTATTATAAATATATATTACTATACAAATAAATATAACTATATATATATATATATTACAATATAAAAATATATATATGTTAATATAAATATATATTTCTATAAGAATAAATATAACTATATATATATGTATATTAATATAACTATATATATATATATTAATATAAGAATATATATATATGTAGAGAGATATCATGAATTGAAAGACAAATCAAAATGGAGTAGTGGTAATGGCTTAGGTGCGCAGGGGGGAGGTCTCGAGTTCAAATCCTGGTGGAGGTAGGGGGTGCGCGCATGATGGAATATGGGAGAAAGCACTGTTAAAGGGGTGAAGGGGGTGCGTGGGTTGCTATATAGTGGCAGAAAAGCATTGTAAAAGGGGGGAGCTGAAGTTCTATAAAAGCCCCTCGATTGGCAGTATTTTTTTAATTTTTTTAAAAAATTCTTAAAATTTTTAAATTTTTTTTTTATTTTTTTTAATTTTTTTACCTTTTATCAGGGCTTTTAAAAAAGAGATGATAATAGGGGTCCCTTATCAGCGCTAAAACAAAAGCACTGACAAAGGATGTGCTAATATAGGGGTCATTAATCAGTTCTAAAACAAAGCGCTGATAAAGAAACCTTTTATCAGCGCTTCGTTTTTGCGCTGATAAAAGACCCCGTTTATTTGCGCTTTTTAGCCCTTATAAAATGGGACTTTATCAGTGCCTTTCAGAGCACTGATATAGGGGACCTCCCCTTTATCTTCTCCAGCTTTATCAGTAATTTTTCTAGCACTGATAAAGTCCATTTTTTATGCTGATAAAAGATGTATTTGTAGTATTGTATGAGGATGTGAGTCAAGCAATACATAGTTCGTGAAAGGGCTATACATTTTAACATCATGGGGTGAGGAATTATGGTGAGTAGTTTTACTTTCATTAGTCAAGATGAATTCAATGTTTTAACATCATGTGGAGAATATAGAATAGTTTATGGTCATCCGAGAACATATAGATCATAGTTAATGGTCATAGAGATCAGACCGTTTTGTAGTTTATCGTTATATGGGGCGACCAATTAGTTTACTGTCACGTAGGACGTAATAGTTTATGGTCATGTATAAATATCTATGAGTTAGGTTGTTTAATATCATGCAGGATAGAACAGTTTAAGGTCATGTAGTTCTATCTCAAACTCAGAAAGTTTAATTTCATGCAGGGCGTTATCATTTAAGGTCATATAGGACCGTCACTAACTCATGAAATTTAATGTCCTGCATGACATAACCGTTTAAGGTCATGTAAGACCGTCTCTAACTTAGGTAGTTTAATGTCATGTAGGATGTAAACGTTTAAGGTCATGTAGGACTGTCTCTTACATAGGAAAAGTACTGCTAGAAAAATTTGGCATTGGTGGGAGGAGTTATTAGCTCGCCTTCCATGGTAATCAAAGAGTATGCACCATTGGGGTAAACCTTGATAATTATTAAGGTCCTTACAATTTTGGATATATATTGTGTGGTTGCCTACCAGGTATCAATAGTGTTCTCTAGGCCAACACCATGTCACCTATCAAGAAAGAGTAGAGGTGAGCCTTCTTCTTGGACTCTCTATCTATCTTGACCTGATGCCTCTTTAAATTGGGCAGGGCATGAGGCATGTTCTCGTCGAGTGCTTCCAATTCATCCAGATGGATTTAAGCTACCTTATCTGGTGGTTAATGATCATAGACAACTATTAATAATGAGGAAATTGGATTTCAATGGGTAGGAAAACCTATGTTCCATACACTATAGAATATGGGGTCCCCTGTGTGAAATTGTGAATAGTTGTTTAATAGGCATAGAGGGCATTGGCGATTTTTTTCGGCCAACTCTTCTAGTTTTGACCAACCATTTTCTGCCGAATGATATAGAGTGTTTTGTTTACCACCTTAATCTTCCCATTTTCTTGCGGGTGACAGCAGGAGGTATTGTTAGAACGAATGTTTAACATCACATAAAACTTCTCCAATTTGGTTGCTTGGATGTTGGTTCCATTATTGGTGAGTATGGAGTGAGGGAATTCAATTTCGTAGATGATGTTCGAGCTCCCAAATTTAACAATTTAACGTTTCTTGACATTCTTGATCGGAATTTCCTCTACCCACATGGAAAATAAATCCATAGCGGTCTGGATGAATCTTCATTGGTGAGCTGTCGCTAGTGGATATGGCCCCATGACATCGAGTCCCCAGACCGCAAAAGGCCATGTGTACTGGGTAGTTTAGAGAGGATCTGGTGGATAATTCACAAAGTTGGCATAAATTTGGAATGCATGAAAACCTGTGGAAAACTCGATATAGTCACTAATTAAGGATGGCCAAAAATAGCCAAACCTCCAGATCTGGTGAGATAATAAGGGCCCAGTCTGATGAGACCCACGGGAACCAGCATGAACCTCTTGTATGACTTGAGAAATCTCAAATCCTTTATTAAAATAGAGGAGAACCCCATCAAACCCTCACTTGTAGAGGATCATCTCAATACATGGACAACACTTGAGGGTAAACTACAACATGCGACGTTGAATTCTATCGTTCTTGGCTCGATCTGTCGGGAGTCATCCATGATAGAGGTTCTTAAAAAAGGGGGTCCTCCCGTAGGGTGTCACTTCTGTCACTGCATCAGGGGGACCTGGGAGTCTTGAGATGGAGGTGTCGATGGTAAGGTTGCTTACCTGCGGGCTATCAATGTCATCCAGGGTGACTGGGGTGATCACTCTCTGGTGTTCGATGTGGATAATTAAATCATCCTAATTGGGATCTGCAAAAGATTCATCTAGGCTATCCAATACATCATCATGACCATTCTAGGATTTTGGAATATGAGTATCCTCTGGCCGAGATCAGAATTGGGCCATCATATATAGGGTGTGTTCAAATAGTGGTATGATTTCTGGATTTCTAACAACATAGTCACTGTTGATCTGCTTGATGCCTAGCTCAGAGACCCCTTTCACATGAAAGTGGGGAACGTCAATCATGAGGTCCAACTCAAGGACAGTGATGATAGCCTAGTACCTCTCCTCATTGTAAGTATAGCCTTCAAACAAAAATAATGAATATGGAAAAATATCTAGTGCAAGAGAGATGAGGATGACACCTAGGCCCACACTTTTGAGTTTGGGGTCATTGAGCCTTCTACCGGTAGGGCTCCAAGAAGCACAATAATAGTAAATTTTCAAACACATAATGGCTTGCTCTACCAAGAAGATTACCTCATCTAGAAAATCAAGGTTCGGATATTGGCCTGTAATAGAAGGATGGGAAGCAAGGATGTTTTCCAATGCTTTCCCTTTAATAGTCTTCTAAGGGACAAACATGATGTCGAACTGATAGTGGATCCCTTCCCACTAAGCTAGATGACATATCAATATGGGATGGTTTATGATGTAATTCTAAAGATCCACTCAAGACACTAGTTGTACCTCATAGTGTTTCAAGTAATGTCATAATTTCTGTATTGTGAATACCGACGCAAGGAATATATTCTCTATAGTGGACTATCTGGTGTCCATGTCAAGGAGAATGAGGCGGAGATACTTGAGTCCATTCTCTATTCCTGCATTGTTCTTCTAGAAGTGAAGGGAACCAAGAGATTATAATAGGGTAGTCAAAAAAAGGACCATCGGCTTTCAAAATACTGGTGGCATTAGGACCGGAGGCTAGAGAAGATACTGCATTATTTATTCGAAAGTAGTCTGACATTCTTCGTCCCACTAATATACAATGCCTTTATTTATGAGAAGAGAAAAATAATTACACTTTCCATCCAAATTCACAATGAGCCGGTGTATGTAGACCAAGTGGCCTTGAAAGCCACAATGTTCCTGAATGTTGGTTGGAATAGAAATCTTAATGATGGACTTAATCTTCCTTGGATTGATCATGATGCCTATATATCTGACAACAAAGCCATGAATATTTCCAGAGGTAACCCCAAAGGCACAGTTCAATGGGTTCATCATCAGGTGGTGAGAATGGAGGTAATTTAACACTTTCTCAAGATCTTTAGTATGGTCTTGATGCTAGCATGATTTTACCATCATATCATCCACATAGAATTCCACCAATGACCCCAGGATAGTCTTAAATATGTGATTCATGGAACTATTATTGGTGGAACTTATATTCTTTAGACCGAAGGGCATTAACTAGTATCATGTAGTACCTTGTGGTGCCCTGAAGGCTGTAGACTCCTCATCGTCAGGGGCCATTTGGATTTGGTTATAACCGGAATACCAATCAATGAAGGAGAGATCCTGGAACCCAATAATGGTTTCAATCAGTAATTTTTTCATAGTAAGGGGAAAATCATCCTTCAAACAGTAAAAATTGAGATCTCAGAAGACGATGTAGACTCTAATCCATCCATTACTCTTCATGATGGGCATAATGTTGGCTAGACATCTGGTGTACTGTAACTCCCTAACATAATTGTCTCTGATGAGATTATAAACGTCGCCATCGACCATGACACCATGAGAAGGGTGCATCTTCCTAGGAGGCTATTTGAACCCATGATAATTTTCCAAAAGAATGAGGTTGTGTATAGTGACCTGCGGATCTAGTCCTAGAATTTTGTCATAACTCCAGGAAAATATATCACAGTGTTTCTTCAAGAAATCCACATACTGATTTTTCTCTTCGATAAGCATAAAAACACTAATCAATGTGGGATTTGGATCTGTCTCACTACCGAGGTTCACTTATACCAATTCATCAAACGTGGTCGATACAACCTATTCAAATCAGGAGGATCATACATTAAATCCTCCTATTCACTTGTGGAGGAGGGATCCTCGGCATGAGGAGTTTTATATGATTCAACACATCTTAATGGGTGACTGGTTCTAGCCTGAGTGGTGCAGACACTACATTGAGGGACTCCTTTGATGTCAAAACCATAGAAATGAAACTTTATGATCTGATCCCATCTGGAATTTAACCTATGGGGCCACACTTGATGATATATAAGCAATAGTGATGCATTGGCTTGAGTTGATTTATCCCATCCCAGCAGAACAAGCAAGTATGACGTATTATTGTTTCCATGGGGTAGACATCTCAGTATGTTATGGGGGTAGGGGGATCTGGGATCACCCAAGCCATATTTGTGCAGGAATACTAGGTGATCTTCCAGTGTAACATATACTAGGGAATGTGCTTTCCCATTGTTCTTGAAACAATGAGGCACTGCCCTATATTTGGGGTCGTATCCTCCAATCATTGGATTGGTAAATTGTAGGTATCATCTCAGTGTGTCTATAGGTCAGTTACACCCATAGCATGTTCAACCTTGTTAGCTTGAATCTTCTTGTCCTTGTTCGTATTGTAATCATCATCCCATTAGTAGACCTAAAAAGAAGAAAAGGGTGAAGCACCACCTTGTATTACACCTAGTAGACCATTAAGATAGTACTTAAGGCATTGGTGATACGATTAAGGGATCACTACATGTAGGTGAAGCCATGGAATACCCATCAAATCATTGTAAGTAGTGTTCTGGGAGGAAACCATGAACTTGGTGCTAGCTACCAAACAACCGAACTATGTCATCAGGAGGGTCTTTCCAACTGGCATCTGTCATGTTCTATCATAACTGTGTATTTTCAGGCTAGAGGTACATAGATCATCCCTAGAAAACCAAATTTTTCGAATCATCCGGGTTTTGTTTAGATTGATCCCAGATCCTGTGTCGACAACACATTGAAGAACCTCCACCCCATTAAAGTGGATGGTGATGTACAGTGGGAGGATGTTCCCCTATATGGGAGCACCTTCATTTTCTCTATATAAAGAGATAATGGATGTATATTAAGCACTCTCGAATGCCTCAACATGGAAGGCTTATGCAGCTTCTACCTACATCTAAAATTGGAGGGGGCTTCATAATGCTTCAATAAGGGATTCACGCATATTTGCTGACAAGAGAAGGGGCTCAAGGATAGAGAGACATGCAGGAATTCTGCCACGATATTGAAGGACATCATACATCTGTGCCAAGCGTCAACTTCTTATTATGAAGGTAATTATATGGAAAGAGGGATGACTAGTCCTTCCAGCTGAACCAACAACTGACTAGTGCTGGTAATGTCTAGTTGATCACTAGATGAAACTCATGGAGGGACTACCAGATATGGATCATATGATTAAGGTCAGTCCATAACAGAGTGTGGATGATAACATTGCGGTCAAGGTAGCTCCTCCGGATCAAGTAACATAAATGGTGGTGAAGGAGGACCTGGTGACACCAGATGAGAAGGCTACACCTGCAAAGTCCTACGCTGGGCCTGCTGATTAGTTTCAATGGCATGCACAACCTGGATGGAAGTACTGACCAAGGAAATCCAACAACCCGTATAGCCCCGACTTATTTGATGCTGGAAATAGCTAGAAACATTGGGAGGATCCATCTGAGCTCCTCTCTGTTAGAAATCATATTGGGGTTTACCAGCATCACAGAATTAACCAAGGTGTACCCTTGATCGTCAGCAAAAGAATCATCAAATACTAGATAAATTTAGAAGGGGATCACCATCTCTAGTGGCAAGTAGTCACCAAGAGTTTGAGATGACGATGACATTGGTGGGAGACATTGTTTTCCCTTACGTCACTGATGCTTTCTCTTATGGGAAGAGGAAGGATGAGTTATTGACAGAGAATTATTGGAAGAGGGCGACAAGACACCTCTAGAAGGCTTAGAACAATTCAATAGTGAACAAATAATGCCATGGGAATGGGTGAATACCTTAAGAGCCATCCAAATGTCATAATTCTGGGTCCTATAGTTAGAAACCTGATGCAAATCACCTTTACTATCCCTGCCGCTGTTTGGATTCACAAATACACTTTCCACTTTTTCTAGAGATGGGCCTAATATTTCAAGGTTTTTATCAACATGGTCTTGAAACTAGTATTTAAACACATATAACAGTTTGAGGGTGTTCTCCAAGATCCGGTGATATGGGAATTAATTGGGGTGATCAGTGAGATATGCCTCTTCGGGCCTCCTACATTCAAGTAATTGTAGAAGTCCCTATTTCAAGGCACTACAAAAATAACCAGGGAACTAAGCCTTGTTGAATGAGTACGTTCGGGTTCTCCTTTTCAAGAAGGGTTCCATGTGAGCCTTGCCTTAACTAGTGGATGAAGGAGATTGTCGAGGAGGTGGAACATGGTTATCTCAACAGGGTGGTAGCGGCCTGTTACATGGGGGTGCCTGCCAATTCTGAGGTGGGCACTACTGGGAAAAAGGCTATGCCTGAGGTTTGAGGCCTCTAAGAGGCAATATAGGTGGTTCTACTCCAAAAAACGCTATTTGTCTTGGGGCCTCTATTAGGGCCACCGTGGTGGGGTCAACCTTAATGGTTATTCTCATGGGAATTGTAGGAGGAAATATATGTGCCTTATAAGACTTCTATAAGGATTCCTCTAGATGTAGGTCCTTATCAGAGAAGTCTCAAAACCCCCCAGGGTAATTCAAAATAATGAGGATGTGGACTAGTTCAGTCTGGACATTCCCCACACACATTTCCAGTAGCTTTTCCTGAGTCAAAAACATATTCAAGGAGTAGGAGAGGCCTTTCCACAGGGAAAAAAGTATTTGATGCGGTCTTCAGGCATCTACTTTCACTTGTATAGGTTTGCAATACTCTCCTTCCGGGTCATAGAGCTGAACTTGTAAAGAAACTATCTACGAATATCTTCTCACCTGGTGACCAACGCAATGGGTAGTTGGATGTACCAGAAAAATGTAGGTCCTTCCAATGTATGTGGAAAACAGTAGATCTTGGAAGCTTCTTGTTGAGTTAGAGTTCCTATAATGGGTCTGCACCTTGAGATGAAGTTGGAAAATTTTTGCGGCGGGTATTTTGTCCCATTAATGGGAGAGAAGGTATAATTTTTGAAACCTGAGGGCACTGTCAAATCATCGACCCACACCAGATATTGCTTTCCATTAGACGATATTTCCACCTATCAAGTTTCCAACACCTCAAGACGATCAATGAGTGCCACAATATGATAATATATATAGGGTTTCTTGTCTTGATGAGGATATCTAACTAGAAGTGCATTAGAAGGTTCTTCAACATAATAAGAAGTCCCAACGACTCGTGGAGCGGCTGGTGGGATGACCTATAGAGCGGATGGTGGAACATGTTCTGGGTCCTAGGGATTATCACACCGCTCAGGTGGGTTTGGTGAACATAACTCACTATATATATATAATTATATCCTTTATCATATCTTTGTGGGATGGATGATCAGGTTCAGCCGTGGGAAACTCACTAGGGGGTGAGTTGTTCCAGCCCTTGCAACGCCATCCAAGGATCATCGTAGTCTGGCTGCCGCTCTATGGGGGCAGTCATGATGAAGGTTGTCGACTATCTTCTTATGATCTGCATGTTGTTGACACAACACAACTTTTTTGGGACCATCCTCTATCTTTTGTATTGAGCCAGATGGCTCAGAGGGTTTGACAGCCTTGATATTCTCTTTACCCTTAAGGGGATTCTTTCTGAAGACCAATTACTCGATGGGAATGAGAAGACCCAATATATTTATCTGATGGTGAGTATCCCTTCCCCACAGATCCAATAATTAATGCACTCCCCCTGGGGGTATGTTCTATTCAAGGAGATCTAAATTGTTATACCCCTCCAATTGATTGGTCATTTTATATGTGACTCTACCTAGAGGAATATCCTCGATATCACCTAGAAAGTAAGGCTTGCGCCAAATTGAACTGAAATGGAGGGCATCTTACCTCCCGCAACCACGGAACTGAATATGGAGGGAATCTTCCCTGATAATTTTGTAGATCAATTTAACTCTGTAAACGCATCATTTTTGGAGGGTCCAGTCATGACTGAGCAATTTATGGTGCTAGGCCATAGGGAGTGCAGCTGAGTCGACCATACGACATTGCTGGAAAATGTATTAAAACTATGCGTGACTCTTGTGGTAAGACAACAGCAAATAACAGAGACAGAAGTGGGTCACCCATAGGTTTTGTTGAAAGCACGCAACTTCCTATTGGGTAAGAAATTCTAGTGCACTGAAGTTGGCGGTACCAATTGGCCAGAACATTTTTGGGAAATGATCCGTTGTGAGAATGTTCCTGAATCTCCTGGGCTTAGACTTAGGATTTTTCCCTTGATTTCCCCACTCATCAACTATGGTGGCTTGGGGACCAATAATGGAAGCAATGCAAACTTCTGATATGGTAGACTGGTCAGTGGTGAATACGACGAACAGGATGATAGGACACCACATCTCAGGATATCCTATGATGATTGCGATGACTGAGGCACCACATCTAGGTAAGATGGGATGTCAACCACATATTCTGGTGTAGGGTCTATGGCTCCTGATGGTGGGTCATGCTGTTGTTCATCCATTACTGGTCCCCATAATAACACTACATGATCTAAGTTTGAGGTAGAGAATGGTTTTGTTGAAGACAGGGAGGATCGCATGGCCAAACCCTGGGAAGAGGCCCAATCCTCCACCTCTTTGATTTATCTATAGAGTTAGGTGGAAATCTGGTGAACCACACATTCTAAAATAATTTGGTTGATATGTCTTGTTACTACCCTAGCCCTCGACACAGAGGATCAAGGTGAGGGCTCAATTTATAAATTGCATTCCACCTTAGAATCCATGGAGTAAACAAGATTAATTATAGAATGAATCTTCTCTCTTCTCATTTTATGGTGTCGATAAACTTCCCTCATACACTGGGATGGATTTTCATGATAGGGTTGATTTTTGGCTCAGGATGGACCTTCGATGGAATTGTTGTCAGGGCGGAGAGGACTTCCGCCAGGGTGATTCGGGGTGTAAGGGGAACTTGGATAGATTTCAATGGGAACATGGGGAGGACCTCTGTGTATACTACCTGACACGTGGATGGAATCTTAGCGGAAAGTGATGGAGTGGGTAGGACCTCTGCTACAGCTAGTAGGAGCATGGGTATGACCTCCATGATTATTTAATTTATCATCATTATTGCGAGGATAGTCCTCGTATTGTTTGAAATAAACATGGGTAGGACCACCATGTTGGGTGCCCATGAAGGGCGGAAAACCTCATCTTGTCTGATTTCCATGATTAAGAGGACTTTTGTTGGCTACTGTAAGGACGTGAGGAAGACCCCCATGTCGACGGTTGACCAAACATGTAGCATCTTCACAATGGTGACCAATGATAGGAGGGACGACTCAATAACTGGGGTCATGGGTGTGGAAGATGATTCCGTACTGAGTGTCACTATAGTGGGGAGGAACCTCATTCTGATTGATGATGGAATGGGGAGGACCTCCGTGTTGAGCTTGAGAGAGGTACACAACTGCACCCTCATTGGTGATAGTACAGGGAGGACGTTCGTACTGGGTGTCATTACTGCGGGTTGTCCCATGATGGTTACTAACTATGTCGGTGACCCAGAGAGTAGACCCAACCATACCTTGTGGTGGATGGAGCCTCAATCTAGTCCAGGCATAAATATGACTCTTCTCAGTATGAATATGAGATTGATGGTATGTATTGGTGGTGGCATGGGACACAATATCTGTTGATGTTGACTCCCTTCAGTGGACATCCTCCTCATCATACGCCAGATTCTGGCCTCAGGATAACTGGACAAGAGTCAATGGAGCAGGTGTATAAATAACATGTTCCTCACCTAGTTGGGTTAGGTGGCGGCATTGGCATGGCCTGGTGGGAGCCCTTCATGGGATCCCCTGAAAAGAGATTTCGGCTGGGCAGACATGGACATCCCTCGCCTCATTGGAACAGGGGAGGATGCCATCAAAGAATTATTGTGATAGGCTCTGGAAAAGATTATATGTCAGAGTAGGGAGTTGCAGATCCCTACGTGACCCATGGTGTAGATAGTGGTGACGAGTCACCAAAGCCTCTGTGTCTTGTAGGGCCATATCCCAGTTTGGTATAATCCCCTTCTCCTCCTATCATTGAATGAGGTCGTTAATCACCTTTCTCTGAATGATTTTATATGGGGAGATGGGGTGTGGTTGTCCATCAGCCGTGGACGTGGAGGATTCCATGGGGGAGATGAGGCCACGAGGTATTGACGAATTGACATCACCCATGCCCCTTCGTTGGTGGGTGCGTGGTGATTGCCTTCCTGTCATATAATCTTGGGTCCAAAAAAGTAGAGATATTAAACCATTAGTGAGGGAAGTAGGAAATAAAAATTCAGTGCCCCAATGCAGTTCTGTCTCCTAGGGTTGGTATGATGGATCCACACTAACAACATTGCAGACTGGGATGCCCAATGTTCAACTGCCCAAATTTCTGGTGAGTTTCATGCGAGAAACACTCTTTTCTTGCCTAGACCTGGAATTAGATACAAGGATCCAGTGACATGCCAATCCACAGATGACTTGAGCACTATTATTCTTCACATTGAAGAGAATAATTTCACATCAGGATCAACATTTCTGTTTCAGAGGATTTCGCCAGGGCGCGCAACTGTCTCTTTCGGAGGATGCATATATGTGGCCCCACATTCTTTCTTTCCAATGAAGAGTGACATTCATCACTTATTCAGGGATGTTTTATCATTGATCAAAACATGATGATGGGATATAGGTTCCTCCATCAATGGATTCCTCCTCATAACTCATTTCATATTCTAGGTCTCCCTCATAGACTTAAGATGTTTCTTGTGAAACTTTTCCAAGTTACATGTCTTTATGGACATCGGTTTATTATGATCCTTATTTCAGGACATTCCAAGGGGTCCAGTCTGGGCAACAACCATTGGTCAATGAAGTAGTCACATTGGAAATCACTAGCGTGGCTGGATGATGGAACACTGATACATATGGGATTCTTCCCCTTTTGATAGGGATTATTGAGGGCGTGGATGACCAAGTTATCCCATGTCGAATGCCAGAAATTTTATTCCATATGCATGTATTTGAGTTTTTCCTTTTCTTCCCGTGTCTAACAGAGGGTATTCTATGACTTTGACATCTAGTGGAGATGGACCCGACTAATCAAAACAATAACAGGAGTAGATCAGATGCGTGTAACATCAGTAGGGATCAATGATGCTGGGGATAACATGTGGTTAGTTACTTGATTGCTGTTAGGAGCAACGGGAAGGTGGATGACATGAACTCTTCAAGATGCGGTGGCTCAGGTAATAATCAGGATTAATATAGATTGTTGAGAGTGGATGGAGAGTGAGATGGAGACGACACAAGGGTGACAGTTATGTTAGGATTGAGCCTTGAGGAGACTTCCTACACAGTCATGTGATTGGTAATCAAAGACCACATATTTTGTTGGGGCGATGGGACACCAAAAGAGGCGACCAGTATAGACGGGACTCAGAGTAAGTGGAACCTCCGAGTTGGTGCATGACATAACTGAAACACATATGCTTAAGGGAAATATGAGGATAAGACATGGGTGATGGGCTTGAACCTTAGGGAGGCTTCCTATATATCCCTGTGGTAGGGAATCAAACTCTATGTAGTTTAGAAAGGGGGGTATCGAATTAGGGTGTACAATTAAGACAATGAAACGATGAAATACTGGTGCTTATGTGTGGATAGCATCCCAGGTTAGTCTGATTCCATAGGGGATGAATCATAGATGTGGGCCCCAGTGAAGGGGACTACAAATTCCAACCATTGATTGTGGACTACAACGGCTTACGACTGGATGAGGTTGCAACGGCTTACATATAGTTTTGGTTGATAAAGGCTTACTAATGGTGGGGGCTATCAATAGCTTAGAGTCATTTGGGGTACAACGACTTACCATAAGTTGGGGAACAGAATGGATTACCATCGTTTGGGGATTACTAAGGCTTACTGTCAGTTGGGGAACACAACGAATTACCATCAGTTGGGGAACACAACGACATATCGTGGGTCGGGGAACACAATGGCGTACTGTAGGTTGGGGAACAAAAAAACATACAGTCAGTCAGGGAAACAGAATGGCTTGTTGTCGATTATGGAAACACAATGGATTTCCTTCAGTTGGCAAACACAACGGCTTGCCATCTATTAGGGGAACACAGTGTCTTAACATTGATCGTGGAACACATCGACTTTCCATAGGTTGGGGGAACACAATGGAATACCGTCGATTAAGGTTGGAAATTTGGGAGGCTTCCTACATACCTTGTCTGGGAGACAAGGATTGAAGCCCATGTAGTTAGAATGTGTACATTTTAACTTGTTGTGGGATGAAAAGGGGGCGTACCGTTTATCATCGTGCATGGAGAGGAAGGACCAGTGTGAAGTGGTCGGGAGAAATGGATGATGGGCTTAAACCTCCTGGATTCTTCTTATGTACCATTACTAGGAGACAAGGATCAATGTCCAGTTAATTAGAATGGGTGGATTGGGGATTATGATCTAGGGAAGACCATGAAAGATATCAATGTCATTGCTTACTCTAAGACCACATGAGTCATGCCCGGTGTGAGAAACAAGGGACAACAAAGACCAAATAATCATGTTGTGATAGGTGTGTCTATGGGAAGTGGAATGGGTCTTCCACATGGTTAGTGGACCAAATAATAAATAGGGTCTTACGCGTGTCTAGTGGCCCAAGGAGATAGAGATTGGTACTTACTCTAGGATGGAGGCCCGATGGGACCAAATCCCAGAGGGAGAGGTATGGGATAATGAAGGTCTCTATGCCCTTCTCACCTCCAGTCCATGGCACCGAAGAATAAAGGAGGAGTAGGGGTGTTTTGTCCTGCAAGAAAGGTGACGAGCTTACACCACAATGGTTGCCCTTCCCCACAGATATGCACCACTCCAACAAAGAGGATCTCATTCCATGTGAGGAAGGTCACAGTCCCATGGAGACAAGTGGGCATATAGAATGCCTGAGATGGGGAACCCAATGTGTAATTCTAGGGGAGAGGCCATAATTTAACGTCATGTGTTGGGGATGATAGTTCTTGGCAGTTTAACGTCATGTATCTTGGATGAGGCGAGTTCACTCTGCTCCCCTAGGACAAACATAATCGGTATGCTTTAACCCTTGGTTAAGGGAAGAAACCCACAATGTTGTGGTCAGGGGGTGTTGTGGAGTGATCTACTGAGGGGCCTACATTAGTGTGCCTATGTGAAGAAGAAAAAGCTATTATCATGACTATGAGAAGAATCATAATGATAAGAAATAGAACGTAAAAAAAATGTCCAAGGGACCATGAAATTACTTCGTACAAACATGGAGGGTCGTACGGAGGAAGGGTTTTGTGAAGAAAGTGGGGTTACAGGAAGAGGAATTATGAAGCGATAGTGCTCTATATATTGGAGTGGATTCGCAAAGGGGTATGATTCACGAATTTTTCTAGACTAGTCTCGGCGTAGGTCATATGTGCATATGGTGGGTGCTTCGCAAAGTGGAAAGGCACTAACATAGTAAGAATTCGCAATGTAAGGGTACCTTGAAATTAAAAGAACTGCGATACAATGTGCTTCATGAAGCATAGTGACCCTACCTTAGCATGGGGTTCACATGTGTATGGAGAGTACTTTATGAAACATGATTGTTTGGCGCAGACTTGAGTTCCCTTGAGGATCTCCCTCTTTCACAGTGGCATCTGGGCCACATGAAGGGAATACCTTCTTGAAGAGGGGTTGTGTTTGAGCTAAGAGAAGGGTACTTCACAATGCTCAAGTACCTAGAAGAGCTCATTTTTAAAATAGTTTCTCAAAGTAGATGGTGCTTCACGATTTGAGAGAGGAGAAGGTGAAAGGTCAGAGTATCCGTCTTTTGGGCTCAAGGGGAAACTGGAATTTATAGTTGAGTGGTGGTGAAAAGTAGGGATAGCTCGGTACAAATCCATGTGATGATCCACAATTGGCTGATGATTTTTTCATGTTCTTCATAATTATGGAGTCGACTGTCAGCTCATCCTCAGCTCGGAGATCTACTGGGTGCTCTGCATGGAACACACAAAGGTTTCTGTTAAGTTATATTGGTTCAAGGAGGTTGATTCGACCTCGTTCGGAGCATGAAGCATCCAGTCAAGTGCGTCGTTACCACAGATCATCCCACCTCTTGGATCTATGGAGATCGAGGTGCTGGTCTCTGGCTGCATGTCGGCTATGATGATGGGTTACGACCTTGTGCCAACCATGGTGCATGGATCCGTGAGTGGTCTTCGTGAGGTATCCCCTCTGGAGTTGGTTTTCTATTTGCGATGTGTTTCCTCTGACAATATTTTGGTTCCAATAGTTATTTATCATGATTTGATTTTTTTATCATATCTATAATCAATCCATGAAACTTATATTCATTCAACACCTTTAAAGTAACAAACTAAAATCTTTCTATTAGATATTCTTTTAGGAGACTAGTTTTATGTTTTCATAGGTTATCCTCTTCTAATTTTCAATGGAGATTTCATAATGTGTTTTCATTTCATAGATAATCATAATTGAAAAAAAGAGAATAGATTCAATAATTGAGAGATAAGGTTATTTGGGGATTTTATAAATCTAATTTGTGTCTTTTTGATAAGTGGTGTAATGGTTTTCTATTGTTTGAGAGATCATGTTTTTCCAAAGAATATTTTTTTCCATAAGAAAATATTAGAATAATAATAAAACATGATTGTAAATTTATTGATTTTTATTCAATAAAAAATGTTAGAAGACCTTTTAACATCAGTTATAAAATATATAATATAAAAAATCCATCCACGCTGGCCATTAATATTAGTTATACTATAATAATGATTAAAATTAAAAATATGTCACTAGTTATGATAAAATATGATATTAAAACACTTAAAAAATCATGTTTTTTTTCACTTCATTATTTCACCAATTCAAAAAAAATTGAATCCCAAATCACTATGATATAGCAGCACCCACCTACAATGATTAATTCATTTGATCAGCATCACCATCACCCCCATCAACTTTATCTATCTTTCTCCATCCTCCATCAATCATTATACTACCTCTCTCCTCTTTTCTTAGTCATTCTACCCACATGTTTCATTATCATTCTTTACCATTATTCTGTGATTTTTTACTACTAATGACTTTTTTTTGAAATATGGTTTTGATTTATTTTTAGTGAGAATTTAAACCTGAATTATATGGATGAATTTTTATAGTAATTGACAGAGGTTTTTATAATTTACCATTCGATTAGTTAAGTTTATAAAATTATTGATATAAAAATTCGCTATATTGATTGTTAAGTTAGGAATTTTTTTATTTTTTATGAAAAATATGATTATACATTTGTTTATATGTTTACATGTTTTATGAAATCTCATTCCATGTTTATATATATGTTTAAAAATTTAATAATATACATATTTCTAAATAAATGTTCATATTATATATATATATTAACATAAAACCCTCACTTGAGGAGAATTTATTTGTATATATATATGTATAAAAATTATATGTTTCTAAACTTTAATATGTTTTTAAATTTTTTAATGGGTGTATATATGTGTTTATATGTTTATTTGACACACAAAATGTAAATTTAATTATATATATGATTTATTTTGTAAATATAATTGTATAAAATTTTAATATAAATTATTATATAAATATATGTTTAAAATTTATATGATATAAATTTATTTTTATATTTATATATTTTGTTGCATAAATTTTATTATTTTAAATTAAAATGTTAATGTTTTTTACGCTTTAAATTAATATGTTTATTTTTATAGTTTTAAATTTAATTTTTTATATATTTATATGTTTATTAAATTATAGATTTTAAATTTATATGTTTTAAATTCGCATATATATATAAGTTAGTTTTTATTAAATTTATCTTTGTATATATATATATACAAAGGTTTAAATATATTATTAAATTGTACCAAAGATGTAGGTAATTAATGGATCATAATCTAATAAATTCCTAGAGAACAAAAAATAAATTTAAGAAAAGGTTTGATTATTTCTTGCAATTTCCTAATGAGAGTCTCCAAAATAGAGACATTTTTATCCTTACTTGAATTGTATGAATATTAGAAAATTGGGCTCTTGATAAATTAAAGACATTTTTACTTTGTATGGTTTCAATCAAAGTTACAGAAATTCGATATGATATTGGTAAATATTGTAGAATTCAATAACTAAATTTGATGACAATTTTTATCCAAAGTCAAATAATTTTATTGATAAATTAATACATGATATAGGAAATTAAACAATTGAAAAAACAATAAGTGTTGAAGGATTATAAGGAGATGTTGAAAAAAATATTATTCATAGTTTTTATTTAATTTATAGTGTTATCAATAGTGAAAATATATATTAAGATAAAAGTCATAAATAGTTGAAGTGAGGAAAGTTTCATTGACTTTTGTAAGTAGTAATTACATAAGTCAATGACCATGTATATTCCAATTATAATTATAAGAAAATATTATATTCAATTGGATGATGATGTATGAATATAAATTCATTCCCTAAAGACTATATGTTTTATTGGAAAGAGTATAAATGTATTTTAAAAATTATCTAAATGTGGGTTATCAGGATATAAAGTGGGTAGAAGATCAAACTATGATACATCCATAATGACTTGTACAAAAACACTTACTAATAGAATATAGTGTCTTCTAATAATTCAATGTTTGGAGAATTTATTTAAAAATTAAACTGCTAAAAAGACACAATGATAATAGATAGATGATATAATATTTTATGGAATCCAATGTCACCATGCCGATTCTCCACAATTTAAAAAATTGGATGAATAATTTATTGATTTTGGACATAAACTTAAAAGTTGTACTCTGGGATTGTGAATTGATAGAATAAATCTATATTATAGCCTTAGTAGCCAACATAGTTAATGGAATGTTATTTTGGTCATTTACTACATGTACACATTGATATATACAAAGCTAAAATATGGTATGATGAGTGTAATGATTTTTATATCAAAATATTCTTGAAATGTTATTGATGTTTAGTTGTCACCATTGATTGATTATATAAAATTTTCAAGAGAGAAGGTGGTGATGTTTTTAACACATGAAAAAGTGAATTTTATTTTATATTATATGGTAATGTTCATTATAAATGAGTTTATTTCATATAGAAAATTATCAAAATACAGTGTTAAGGGTATTGAAATTATACAATTTTAAAAGAAAGAACTTTATACCATCAACATCATATTAGGAGAAAGATAATATAAATGGGTTTTCATGACCCATCCCAGTGGGGCCTATTCCGTGACTCCCCAAGTCCAACTCAAATAGGTCAGGGGTTGGTGACTAGCAACGAACCAACATATCACTAACATGGGAGGCAATGCCTATATACCTGCACCCCCACACACCCCTCAAATCCCACAAAATGTTGAAATGTAAAAACCCTTAAGTAACCAATGCATGCATAAACCAATATCGCACAACCTGAGTACTACCAAAAAGTAAGATAAAGTAAATAGGACCAAATAAAATCAAAAAACAATGAGTCTGTAACACAAGTTAAACCTGTAAGAAAAATGTATTTGGATAACTATATAAAAGTCACAAGGACACACCTTGATATATCTATCCTCACCAAGCACCGTCTTGACCTGGTCCACCTAGAACTCTTTGAAAAAATCAATCCTCTACTCAATAAATGACATATAAATAAAAATACTATGTTAGTCTAAGTATAATAATACTCAGTTGGACACCCCAAAACCACAAATCAATATAAAAAATAAATGTAAAATCATATCTATATAGGTATATGTATAAAACACATATAATGATAATATCGGGATATAATGAAACCAAGAAACATAGTCTAGAGGTTAGTTACAATCACTATATACCATCCCTAGGAATTCAACTTGAAGATTCCATGATGCACTCATCCGTGAGAACACACTCATGACTCTGATAGCACAGATGATGTGTGTTTGAGAGGTATTGTTAATCAGAAAGCACAATGAGAAAGATATATACTGATTGATAAGAATATAATATGATAAAACAATTAAGGATAATAACCAAATCCATGGGGTGATACAAACAACTCAATCACGATTAACCCACTATGAATATGATTGACATCTGTGTAGGGTCAGTCATGATTATACCAAGAACTCTACCTAGGGCATAATGATTAATGATGATCCCACTCTAGGCCTCTCAGTGGGATTCCAACAACTCTATTAACGAATTCCTACTGAATGGATCATATTACTTAGAGTAGGAACTATTATTACCGAACTATAGGTAAAAAATAAATGGAATGAACCCTAAAGAAACTTTTCTAGGATATCGAGGTCAAGAAGCTCAAGCCATGTAGGAAGGGGTACATGATGTTTTGTATGGTCACATATTGTGTCCCTTCACCCCATGTACTGTACACAAACAATGACCCATGTATTATAATTGTTTCATGTAGAAGAGGTATCAAGAATATGTATAATTGGTTACATGCCATGTTCCTACATTCAGGGTTTGTCCATGCAGTATGGCTTTGTGGGAGTACATAATGTCAACCCGTGTGTCCCTTCCTATGTACAAGTAAACGAGGTAGCCTGTTTACTTGGTACAGTCCATGCTATATTGGGGAGTACACACCATGTTGGCAACCCATGTACTCCACCCTATTTCAGTGTACTTACCATGTACATGTTGGTACCATCCACGGGGGGACATGCTATGTTGTTAGGGAGTTCACACAATATGTATCAGGTTTTTCCAGATCCCGTCTTCTTCCTCTTACTCACACTGTCATTCTATTGGATATCCTTCATGTGGTATCTTCACCTCAAAAATCCATATGCATGGTATTTTCATCACCCTAACACATATTCGAGGGGATTTTGGCCTTTAATCTGATCAAAAAACAAAATCATAGTGGTTCTTTATTACCACATAAGAATGTGAATTCATCACCCACCGTTATTCAATCTGAATCCATGACAACTGTCACACCTTTATCATGTTATCATGATGCTGGATTGATAGAATCATATTATTTCTCTAATAATTTAAGGTGTAATGGTCGATTGTTCACTAATTAGTTCAAAGCATGGGGAAGAATGAAGACCGTGTGATGAAGAACACATGAACCGGGTGAGAAATGCACAAACCAATTGACATGGATAAACCTCGATCGATGTTCATGTTCGTCTTAGTTCATCACCATTATAATGATAAAGAAACAATATAAAATTCAAGATTCAACTCTCCATAAATACTATAAAATAATCCCATCTTAAAAATATGATCAATACACATATCAATTTGTTCGTGGATGGGTCTGCATTCATCATAGGAATCATGAATGCTGAATAATTGAAATAAATAAAATTACCTACCCTAGGTTAGATCATTCAAGGATGAATAATGATCTCTACATCGTCATCATTGGCGATATTTGTTAATATTGGTGTGAACCGATCACATATCTGAGGTCTTATAATCATCCATCAAAAGGATAATCCAGAAGTCCTCTCTACATGGTCTCTAGAGAATTATAGGGTTATGACACTAACCCTGGATCTATAAAAAAATATCTTACATAATGATAAAGAACCTCACATCATCAACAACTAAAATTGAATAAATATTTTTTAATTTATTTCATTCATTTAAACATATATGAATACTTTTCCACAACTACCCATGTTGACCAATACTTGGTCATGCATAGGGTAAAAAAACCATTATGAACTCAATGCTGCCCTCAGATTTCTGATTGGTTCACCCTTTTAGAAGTTATTACACTTTTATTTGGAAAACTGTGAGCATGTGCAATTTAATATTTTAACATATTTAAGATATTTATTCTGAGAAAAATAGGACTTATAATCGCACTCCATATCCGCTCATAGTCTCAAAATAAATCTATATAATATTTAAATATAATACATGGATAAATCCAGGATATAACATTCTCCCCACCTTGGGGATTTACATCCCCAAAAATCCAAAACAAGGGATACTAAAAATAATGAGGGTACTGAGCATGAACGTGATCCCCCTACTGCCAAGCGCTCTCTTAGATATTCATGTGATCCCACAATACACACAAAAAATGAATCGATTGAATATGAAGGATCCTATCGTACAGATCGGTGATCCTTACTGGGTAATTAAAAAAAGTTTCTCCATACTCAATGTCTATATTAACTGAGTCAATATTGTGTGAAGAGTTGTGCATGTACCTCTTCAGCTATGATAGATGGAAGACATCATGTACCCGATCATATTATGGAGGTAGAGCTTTGAGGTATGCCACCTCACCAACTCTACGAAGTATTAGAAAAGTTTCAACTAACCTTGGAGAAAATATTCCATATTAAAAAAATTCCAACAATCGCCATAAAGGGGAATCTCGTTAGAACACATTGTCTCCTTCCTCAAACACCAATGGACTTCTTATCCTGTCAGCAAAAGAGTTTTGATGGATCTATAGAGTCTTTATCTGCCCCTAGATAATATGAACTTCTTAGTTGTATCTTACAGTAACTTGAGGCCCATGAGTGTCGAGTCTCTTATGAAAGTCTAAAAAAGTGGTGTCTTGTAGGTTTTCCCTTAAAAGCCTTAAATGGTTCTATATCGATGGTGGAATGGTAGCAATTTTGGTATGAAAACACCACCAGTGGATGGTGATCCTCCCATCTACAGCCAAAATATATCATGGAAGATCAAAAAATTTCCTCTAAAACCTAAATGGTACACTCTGTTTAGCCTTTAGTTGGTGAGTGAAACAATATACCCAAGTGAAACTAGGTTCCAAATAACAACTAAAATCCCTTCCATAATCAGGATGTATAGTGATCATCATGATATGAAACAATCGTCGATGGAACATTATTGAGTCAAACTATATTCAGCATATAGAGGCATCCCATTCTCTATACTGAACTCTACTCTCAGATAACTTGAATGGGGGAAGACTTGGAAAGTTAGTCAACAATCTCAAAGATAGAATCATGACCCTTGGATGTACATGGTAAGTCTATAAAACATTCCACATATATCCAATCCCACATTCATGAGAGAACCATAATGGGTTGAGGAAAAATCACTAAAACATGGTTCTCAACCTTCACTTTCTGACATGAAAGGCATTGAGAGACACAATCTACCAATCATCTCTTTATTATTGGCAAAAAACTATCTTTAGAGATACTGGTATACCTTTTCCACACTAGGATGCACTATCAAATGGGAATTACGAAACTCCCTCAGAACCTACTCCCACAAAATCATTGGTACCATCATGCATCCATTATAAATAATAATCTATTCCCCACCTTTTGAATATCCATATAGAGCATGCCCTCTGGACATCTGAGAACGTAGGGTCTCATAGTTAGTATCCAAAAAATGTGCCTCCCCAACACATTGTAAGAGTGGGTGGGTGATAACCATTGACTGAAGGTAAGCTGTTCCATCTCCAAATTCAAAGGTTTACTATAGTGAGGATAACTTCTCTATTGCCTCATTCAGAAACAAGAAATTATATTTCCTGCTGAGAGAATAATCTACCACATTTCCCTTCCCCAGTGTGTAGACAATCTAAAATTCATAATGTTGGTGGATCTATGTCTATAAACTCTGTCTTAATTTGAGATCCTTCTGATAGAAGATATAATTGAGGCTCTTATGATTAGTGTAGATGATAAACCACTTTCCCATCCGGTAGTGTCTCCAAATTTTCAAAGTGAATACTACGACTACTAACTCAAGATCATGGGTCGCATTGTTCTGATCGTGTGGTCTCGACTAGTGTGAACCATATGAAATCACCGATTTACACTACATAATAACACAACCATGAATAGTACCTTACGTATCACATAACACTATGTACTCAACACCCACCCCTAAAAATATCAACATCAGAGTGCTCATAAAACTCTTCCTCAACAGATAAATATGTTACAGACACTTTTTTATCCACGTCAATGGATTCCCCTTTCGAGTCAAAGCTGTCTTGGGTGATGATATCTTGGATAAATCATGTATTAATCACTTATAATAGTGTTCCAACCCAAGGAATCTCTCAACTTATGTAACTCTCTTAGGTGGATCCCATACAAACACTGCCTAGACCTTTGATTGATCTACTTCCACTCCATATGGTGAGATAAGATGTCCCCAAAAGTGGAATACCTGAATCTAGAACTAGAATATAGGGAGTTTTCCTTAAATACAGTTCTCTATAATTACGTCGATAACAATCCTTAATTGTCTCATGTGCTCCTACTCAAACACATAGTATACAAGGATATCATTAATAAAGACTATTATGAACTGGTCTAAGTAAACATGAATGATCATCTTCATGAGTCCCATGAAAACTAATGGGTAATTATTCATTCAATAGGGAATCACCATATACTTATAACACCCCAAGATTTCATAGTATGTTATTTCTTCAATATAATTCAATAACATGCACTACACGCAACACCGAGTTCTAGCAAACCTTGATTTACCAAACAAGCCGTTCAAAAGTAGCTATGAATATTATTAACTGAATTTTGATCTTATATAATCCATATAATTTTAGAATCCATATTATGAGTTTATTAGACATAATTTAATCACAAATACATTTTTTTCAAATAAAAGAATTATTTTTCAAAAAATGCAATTTTACAGCCATTTAATGGCGAAGCCTTTTTAAATCCAATATTTGTAACTTTTATATATTTATTTTGAAAAAACAAACTTCTTCTTTTGAATCGGGACATAATAATTTGGTTTTGATAATGTTTTGGTACTTTTCAGATAACTCTTATATTTTGATGAATAGTGAAATTACTAAATATTAATTAAAAACATCTTTTTTGATCGAAATAATTAATAGTAAAAAATTATTAATTTTAGTGGTTTTAAAGTATATTTAGAATATATTTTTACCATTTAATATAATTTATTTCATTGGTCCTAATTTCACATTTAAACTGGACATAAACAAGTGACAATCTTTTGATATTTATTATCTATTAAAACAAGATTTTTCGTTTAACAACGGGAATTAATTTTAAATTAATAAATGAAACTTATATGTTTTTAATATGGTAAATTAGACCTCATTTTTGGATTTGGAATATCGAAATTAGCCTAGGGTGAATTTTTTGTATTTTCCTGAAAACATTTAATTTTTGATGAATAGTGAAAAAACACTAAGTTATAGTTTTAAACCGAATTTTTATTTAAATAATTATTTATTTTATTTAAATTTAATTACGGTAAAAATAGATACATAATACCTATATATGTTCAATGAAATTCAATGGGGTTAGATTAGAATAATTTTAGATATATAAAAAATTTGTTGAAGTTTTCACCGTCTTTTACCCACCTAGTAGGAGAATTTGGAAATTCACATAAAATATAATTTTACAGCTTCTATGAGTGGAATTTCAAAAATCCAAGTGACACTAGTAGTATCAAGGAGTAAAATTTTGGTTTAATAAGATAAAAATTATTTTTGGTAAATAGTAACTTTTTACTTTTATTTTCCACGGTTAAAAGTAAATAAGTTTATTAAGGGTAAAATGATATTAATATTACACTAAAACATGTCCTAATTCAATTGGACATTTTTATCTCGACCAAATAAAACCTTAGGAATAAAATATTATAATTTAGGTCCACTTGGATTAGAATAGGACAATTATCATCATTTAATTCAAAAAAGAGTTAAAAGAGTTAAAATCAATGTTTAATAATTAATTTTTTTAATATAGGGATATACATAAGATAAATTTTATTATAAATATAAATTATAAAGATAAATATATTTCCTACATAAGGTATTTTATTTATAAGTTTTAGAAATTATATAATTTAATTTATTTATGACACAATGGTGATGCAGTAATTACCTAATTAGTGAAATATTAAAATAATAGATATTATAAATACAAAAAAAATATAATTTGAGACTTTTAATTAATAAAAATAATTTTATATATTATTATGACATGCTATTATTGATTTAATTATGTTTTTTAGAAGTAATAATGCTGTAATGATTTTCGAAAAAATCAAATACCAAATAGTCTCGAAATTGACATAAAAGTGTTTTTAAAACAAATATTATATTATTAATTGATATTAAATTTCTATAAATCTAAGGATCGGACAAACAACGTATAAAATGATAGGTGTATCATTAATGGACCACATTGGTGTCTCTTGGATTTATATAGTAATTTTATTAACCATATAATATAAAAAATACAAAGTAACATGGTTAATGTCAATCTAATTAACTAAGAGTTAAAACTATAAGATAAAGTAAATATAATGACCCAAACCTGAATAAAATATATTGGTTGAAGGTATTTAGACCTATACCCTCCTTATACTTTGAATAATCCACATTGGAGCCATTAGAAACTGAATATGAATTTATTATAAATTAATACGTTATGTTTTTTTAAAGAGCCCCTCCTCCCCCTTTTAAAAGGACACAACTTCAATCCAATTATTCACACCCTCAAAGCTTTTGGGATCTGCCAACCCCTTCCCAAATACTCTCTCAACAACCCTAACTTTAATCTAGAGGCCTTAGTTTGATTATAAATCCATCAAAAGGAGCACTTTTGATCAAATCAAAATGAAGAACCGAAGAAGATGTAATGTTTTCACCACCTTCTTTCAAGTTCCTTTCTTCATCAACTTCTCCTTTCATTGTTAATTCCATTCTAAAATAATAACTCCAGTATAATATATATATGTTGATTTTATTATAAATATGGTACAACCATATTTAGGATTCAATCCATCGTTTGAATGACATGTCACCATACGTGCGTACGTACGGCCTACCGTCTCCCCATCGTGGAGTAATTGTTATTCAATACATAATTATTTGGATGGGTATAATAATTAAATGTAATTCATGTAAATAATTAATATAACATGATAATTATTATGTATATATGATATAACATCCAATTATATATGATTTTAATATCAAAATATTGATATTCTAGCTTGTGCGTACGTACGGATTACCGTCTCCACGAACGCGATGAGATTCATTCCCCATTGTATCCATTTAAGTCTAATTGTCATTTAATAGTGTTTAAGGACTTGATATAATTCTGTATATGAATAATATACAATCTATACACAACAAACACGGCTTATGTAACAAAACATATTAAAGAAAATGAGTATGTTAACACCCAAAACGACCATAATCCTAAGATATTGTTAAAAAAATCAATGTTAAAAGATCATATATGATATCATAATTATGTAGATAGTTCTTGTATAATTTAAAAACATTGTTTTAACAATTATACAGGAGTTTTACATACCATCGACTATGGAAAAGTAAATGGAAAGGGGTTTTTCATCTCACTCCTTATTGCCGTGTGGTTCAAGCCATATTGCGACTATTATATTTTGTGTGATGTATGTACTGACCATAATTGTATTCTTTGTCTAATACACTTTAATTTAAGTGTATTTACATATTCATTGTATGATACCTTTTTCATGGGTTGTATGTTTGGTATGTTACCAAATTGGAAAAGTTTTATCTCACAATCTCTTCATTATCCGTGGTTGTTTATACGTAATTATCTACTGGGACCTCTTTATCATCCACATCCATGATTATTAAAAAGGTATTTCAAATCATTCTTACAATTTTACATACAATGGTGTAAAGTCATTTATACCTTTGTTGAATTTTTATAAGATGTTTATAATTTAATATTTCTTTAGTTTTCCAAACAAGGTCCTTTTTAACCATTTCGACAAAATTATGGTAAGAATTTATTTTTTTAATTTATATGGCAGGTGCAGCTATTTTCTGCCGTTATAAAATCGTCGAAGCTTCCCTTACAAGATTAAAAAAATATTTTAAATGTAAATGATTTATTTTATATTTAGGTTACATTTAAATTATTTAAAAATGAATATTTTAATAATTTGTGAAAGGTACTCTTTATCAAGATCAGAATTTTAAATGTTTAAAATATCTATCATTCTAAATATTTCTAATTAATGTCCATGTTTTCAAAATGATTTTAAGGATTTATTAATGTGAAAATGAATGTTTTTAAATTATATTTCTTTTCAAAAGATTTAAATGGGTATGGGACACTTTGATTCAAAAATATCTTTTAAATTAATTTCTTTTTAAATGTGTGACTTTTCAATGATTTAAAAAAAGAGATATTTCTCTCAAATAGTTTTGATTTCATCTATTTCAACATCTATTGATGGATTTTATGATTTTTTTATGTTGATTTATTATGATGCAAAACTTCCATATTATATTGATGTTTTTGTGATATGTTTGACTGTGGATGTGTTATTTTTATACCATTCATGTTTTATGGAGAAAGTATTTACATTTCGTATTCTAGTTTTAATATGAATGTTTATGTTATTTTTAAACCTGTTCATATGAGGAATGAATTGGACTTATTATGTGATGGGTGGAGCCCTCTATAGCTCCTCGATGCATCAATAGTTTTTATTAGACAAACTAGCATTTTGGCACAAGGACTGGACAAAATATTATTTGTAGTATTGGCATGAGGCCTTGGCTATGTAGTTATGATAATCTGGCATTATGCATTCCATCATTATGAAAGTGGTTATTGATATTGCATGTGATTATTCTTCTAGTAGAATAACCATGTGAATAAGTAAATGGCATTATTTCCTTTTATTTTTTCCATATTATGATGAAGTTCATGTTTAAAAGGCTTTTGTTTTAGTTATACATTGCCTTAAATGTTTATGTTTATTTAAAAATCTTCCCATATTTTGTTATCCTTACTGAGCATCTGAGCAGACCCCTTTCTATGTATTATTTTTAACAGGATATTAAGAATTATTTTTTGACTGAGCTGCAAGGATAGTCTAAAGGGGACATGAGTGTGGACTATGGAGACTATGTTATTGTAGTTTTCACTTTATGATGCAATGTAACATTTTTTAATGTATCTAGTGTTTACAAGTCTATTAAACTAATTGTTATTTCCAGAATTTATCTTTTGTGATCATGTCAATGAAATGTAATAATGCACTAACTTTGGGTAACTGGGGTCGAGGAGTTACAGTTGGTATCAGAGGAAGTTTAGTTCAATCCTTGGAAGCTAGATTTAGATAATCTCTGATTATAGAACATATCCCTAAGATAGAATTTGAGGATTAGTATAGAATAATTTCGTAGATTTTTGGTGTTGAAGATATTTTGTGAGTTTTTCAAGCAATAAAACCATGTCTGGATATGAGCAGGCAGAGGCAGCTCAGGCACTGATCTACCTAGGGGTAAAACCCCAAAACACTACTTTGAGCTAGACTCGAACGGGAAATGGTGCACGACAACGGGCCTTAAGGAACTCTTGGTTACGACACTCCCGGGGGATATGCTTAGGATAATTCTTATTTTCATTATGAACCATTATGAAGGGTTTATGAGTATATACATCCTCAAAGAAAACATTTTTATGATAATGGATTATATCCATAAATTTTTTAATTTATGTTATGTGTTTTACAAGTTTGGTATTAGGTACTGCTATTCATAAACTAATATAGTGTATTACATTGTTTATGAAATGGCGCCCAGTAGAAGGAATGAGAACTCCAGCAATACACATGATCCAATGAGTAAGAAAGATCATATCTTTAATGGTATTAAGCTAAAATTTAGAAGGGAAATAGTCTCCCACGTATCTTCATCATATGAAGAAATAGTATCATGTGTTGATAAGATAATTAGAGAATTGTTAGAGTCCTATGGCTTTGAAGGGAAGCCAGAGAAGGAATGGATGGTAGAGATAAGGACAGATAAAGGGAAGAAGGTAAAGAACGACTTTCCCATATGTGATAATTGTGGAAAGAATCACAATGGAAATTGTTTGAAGGGGATGGGAGTATGTTATATGTGTGGAGAAAAAGGACACCAAGGAAGTGACTGCAAGGGTAAGAAAAAGGTTTAAAATGTACAATGCTTCATATGAAAAGAGTTTGGACACTTCACAAACTAATGTCTCAGTCATCATATATGCCGCAAATGATGCTATTGGATAATAATCATGTTATGATACTACCACAAATGAAGAGGAAGGACTAGTGTTCTTATGTTGTTATTTTGGAATTATTTCATCAATGTTTTGTAATAATGATGTACTGGAAATAAATAAGGACTGTACTACAGCACTATTTCATTGAGGATTTGAGATTTTATGGTAGTAAGAAAAGTGATTCAGCAGCAAGTTAAACTTTTTGAAAATTACCTGGTTCAAGGGAAGATAAACCTTAATATGGTCCTAATATTAAGGTACTGATTTTGGAATAAGATATGGTTGATTTTCTAAATTTTATTGTATATTCTTGAATGACATGAAACTGAATAATGATTTGTGTATTCCATGATTGTTGGAGATTCCAACATTTTTGGATGGATGAAGTATATCCAATATTCTATAAGTAATGAGGGAGAATGAATGTAATCAATAATTTTTTATGGTAATTCAGGATGATTCAATGTTTTAAAAGAATACATGATGAATGTATTCACATGCTATTACGGGGTAAAAAGGATATTCATTGTGTTTACCTTCCTTATAAATTTTGGATTGTGAGCTTGGGCGGAATTATTTTGGATAAATCTAGATTGAGATTATTTTTGGATTTCCATAAAAGGATAACATGGAGGTCGGGTGGTAACCCATCGCGTCCGGTAAGGCCGTGAGACTTGAACCCACAACTGAAGGGTGAAAATGGTGTATCACCTACCACTGACCCACGTGATGTCTTGGATTGAATAATGTAGTCTTTTTTTAAAAAAAATCTTGTAGATGAATTATGAATTCATTTTTTAACCCTATACGAATAGGATAAATAGAATATTATCTTTATGTTCTATTATCATTTAGAGTGAAGGATGAGTTTGTGGTAGAAATTAGATAGATTATGGGACTCTACTTGTCAAGTATATATTTTTCTTCTTCTCTTATTCTATGAATAAATTAATTATTATACTTGAGTGAAGGGATCTTAAACCAAAAAATCTGTTATCCTAATACCGTATGTTTTTGAACCGATGGTATTTTAAATCATCATAGATTGATGAATTTAAGGCCCTCAATTTTACATTTGTTTAGGATTGATGACCTCAATCACTACCTATAAATATTTACATTTTTCATCTAATTGTATTTCCTTAATTTTAACCAATGTTCTCCTAATCGAGATCATAATTTGGTGAGGACCCTTTCATTTCCCTTTTCCTCTTATTAAGACAAAATTTTATTAACCTAATTTCTGATGTGGGTTTTCCCAAAAGTATTTACTAATTCCAACATATTATTTTCAAAAAAATAATTTCAAATTGTGAGGACACAATTTATTGAAGGAGGGAATAATGTAACACCCCAAGATTTCACAGTACGTTATTTCATCAAAGTAATTCAACAACATGAACTACACACAACTCCGAGTTCTATCACACCATGACTTACCAAACAAGCCGTTCAAAAGCAGTTATGAATAGTATTAACTGAATTTTGAACTATTTATAATCCATATAATATTAGAATCCATATTATGAGTTTCTTGGACATAATGTAAGAACAAATACATTTTTTTCATATAAAAGAAGTATTTTAAAAAAAATGTAATTTTAACTGCTTTTAATAGAGAAGCCTTTTTAAATAAAATATTTGCAATTTTTATATATTTTATTTTAAAAAATAAACTTCTTCTTTACAATCAGGACATAAGAATTTAGTTTCGATAATGTTTTGGTACTTTTTGGAATACTTTTATAATTTGATGAATAGTGAAAATTAATAAATTTTAATTATAAACAATTTTTTTAATCGAAATAATTATTAGTGATAAATTATGAATTTTAGTGGTTTCAAAGTATATTTATAATATATTTTTACCATTTAATACAATTTTGGTCATTGGATTAAATTTCACATTTAAACTGGACATAAACTAGTCTCAATCTTTTGTTAGTTATTATCTCTTAAAAACACGCTTTTTGTTTCAACAACGGGAATTAATTTTAAATTAATATATTCAACATCTAGGTATTGAATTTGGTAAAATAGACTTCAGTTTTTGATTTGGAATATCGATATTATCTTAGGGTGAATTTTTTGTATTTTTCGGAAAACATTAAATTTTTGATGAATAGTGAAAAAACACTAAGTTATAGTTTAAAACTGAATTTTTATTTATCTAATTATTTATATTATTTAAATTTAATTAAGGTAAAAATAGATACATAATACCTATATAAGTTCAAATAAATTCATTGGATTCAGTTTATAATAATTTTAGATATATAATAATTTTATTAATCTTTTCACCGTATTTTACCAACCTTCAAGGAGAATTTGTAAATACACATAAACAAGAATTTTACCGCTTCTGTGAGTGGAATTTCGAAAATACGAGAGACACAATAAATATCAAGAAGTAAAATGTGTTTCATAAATATAAAAATAATTTTTGGTGAATAGTAACTACTTACTTTTATTTACCACGGTTAAAAGTAAATAGGGTAATTAAGGGTAAAAATTATATTAATATTAAACATAAACAAGTCCTAATTATATTGAACAAGTGAATCCCTTCAAAAAACAACCTTATGAATAAAATATTATCATTTAGGTCCACTTGGATTATATTAGGACATTTATTATTATTTAATTCAAAGAACAGCTAAAAGAGTTAAAATCAATGTTTAATAACTAAAACATTTTTAATATAGGGTTATACAAAATATAACATCGATTTTAAATATTCATTAGAAATATAGAAATATTTCTTACATAATGGTATTTTATTTATAATTTTTAGACATTAAATAATTTAATTTATTTATGACACAATGGTGATGGAGTAATTACCTAATTAGTGAAGTATTAAAATAATTGATATTATAAATACCAAAAGAAATTCAATTTGAGAATTTTAATGAATAACACGAATTTTATAGCATAATATGACATGTTATTATTGATTTAATTATGTTTATTGGATGTAATAATACTGTTATGATTTTCACAAAAATCAAATACCATATAGTGTCAAAATTTTCATAAAAGATTTTTTAAAACAAATATTATATTATTAATTGATATTAAATTCCTGAAAATCTATGGATCGGCCAAAGGACATATATAATGATAGGTGTATCATTAATGGACCACTTGATGGTCTCTTGGATGTATATAGTATGTTTATTAACTATATAATATAAAAATACAAAGTGACATGGTAAATGTCAATCTAATTAACTATGAGTTAAAACTAAAATATAAGGTTAATATAATGACCAAAACCTATCTAAAATATATTTGATGAATAGATTTAGACCCATCCCCACCGTATACATTTCATAATCCACTTTTGAGCTATTATAAACCGAATACGAATTTATTATAAATTAACACTTTATGTTTTTTCTAAAGAGCCCCTCCTCCCCCTTATAAAAGGACACAACTTCTAACCAATTCATCACACCCTAAAATCCTTTTGGTTCGGCCAAAACCTGCCCAAATAATCTCTAAACATCCCTCACTTAAACCTAGTGGCCTTATTTTGATCATAAATCCAACCAAATGAGCCCTTTTGATCAACTCAAAACAAAGAACCCAAGAAGAGATAATGTTTTCCCCACCCTCATTCAAGTTCCTTTCTTATTCAACTTCTTCATTCATTGTTAATTCCATTCTAAAATAATAACTCCAGTATCTTATATATATTTTTATGTTATTATAAATATGGTACAACCATATTAATTATTCTATCCATCCTTTGAATGACATGTCACCATATGTGCATACGTACGACCTACCGTATCCACGTCGTGTTGTAATTGTTATTCAATACACAATTATTTTGATGGTTATAATAATAATTTTTAAATAATTTATATAATAAATATAACATTATAATGATAATATATATATATGATATACCATCTAGTTATATATCATTTTAATATCAAAATAATGATATTTTCGCTCGTGCGTACGTACAGATTACAGTCTCCACGAACGCGATGAGATTCATTCTCCATCGTATCCATTCAAGTCTAATTGTCATTTAATAATGTTTAAGGACTTTATTTCATTATATATATGAATAATATAAAACCTATATACAACTTAAATGGCTTATGTAACAAAACATATTAAAGAAAACGAGTAAGTTAACACCAGAAACGACGAAAATACTAACATATTATTTAAAAAAAAGAAATGTTAAAAGATAAAATATGATATCATAATTATGTATATGGTTCTTGTATAATTTAATAATAATGATTTAACAATTATATAGTAGGTTAACATACCATCGATGAGGGAAAAGTATAAGGAAAGGGGTTTTTCATCTCACTCCTTATTCCCGTGAGATTCATGCCATATTGCCACTATTATCTTGTGTGTGATGTACGTACTGCCGAGAATTGTTTTCTTTGTGTAATACTCTTTAATTTATGTGTATTTACATATTCATTGTATGAAACATTTTCATGGGTTGTATGATTCGTATGTTACAAAATTGGTAATGGTTTATTTCACAATCTATCCATCATCCGAGGTTGTTTATACGTAATTATCTACTAGGACCTATTTATCATCCACATCCATGTTTCTTTAAAATGAATTTAAAACAACATTACTATTTTAGAGAATATGGGTTAAAGTCATTTATACCCTTGTTGACTTTTTATAAGATGTTTATAAAAGAATCTTTCTGTCATTTTCCAAAAGAGGTCCTTTTTAACCTTTTCGATAAAATTAAGGTAAGAATGTCTTGTATTAAATTATACGGCGGTTACAGCTATTTTCTGCCGTTATAAAATCGTCGATGCTTTCCTTAAAATATTATAAAAATCTTTTGAAAGTAAATGTTTTATTTAATAATTATTCGATTTTTGAATGATTTCAAAATGAATATTTTAAGAATTTGTGAAAGGTACTCTTTATCAAGATCAGAATTTTAAATGTTTAAAATATTTATCTTTCTAATTCTATTTAATTAATGTCCATGTTTTCAAAATTATTTTTAGGATTTATTTATAAAGACATGAATTTTTTTAAATGATATTTTTTTTCAAAATTTTCAAATTGGTTTGGAACACTTTGATTCAAACCTATCATTTAAATTAATTCCTTTATAAATGTGTGACTTTTCAATGATTTCAAAAAAATAGATATTTCACTCAAATAGTATTGATTTCATCTATGTCAACATTCATTGATGGATTTTAAGCTTATTTTATGTTGATTTATTATGATACAAAACTTCCATATTTTATTGAAGGTTTTGTGATATTTTTGACTGTGGATGTGTTATTTTTATACCATTCAAGGTTTATGGAGGAATTATTTACATTTTGTATGCTAGTTTCAATACAAATGTTTATGTTATGTTTAAACCTGTTCATATGAGCAATGTATTGGACAAAGTAAGTGATGGGTGGAGCCCACTATAGCTCCTCGATGCATCGGTAGGTCTTATGAGACATACTAGTGTCTTGGCACAAGGCCTTGACAAAATCTTATTTGTAGTCTTAGCACATAGCCTTGGCTATGTGGTTATGATAGTCTGGCATTATGCATTCTCTCATTATAAAAGTGGTAATTGATATTTTATGTGATTATTAGACTAGTAGAATAACCATGTCAATAAGTAAATAGAATTTTTTCTTTTTATTTTTTCCATATTATGATGATGTTAAAGTTTAAAATTCTTTTGTTTTAGTTATATGTTGCCTTAAATGTTTATGTTTATTTTAGAAAGCTTATGCAATTTTGTTATCCTTATTTAGCATCTAAGCTCACCCCTTTCTATGTTTTATTTTTCTCAGGATGTGAAGATTTATTTTATGACAGACCTGCAGGGATAGTCTGAAGGTGATATGAGTGTGGACTATGGAGACTATGTTATTGTTGTTTTTCACATTATGATGTAATGTAAAATTTATGAATATATCTAGTGTATCCATGGCTACTAAACTAATCAGTATTTCAAGACATTATCTTTTATGATCATGCCAATGATACGTAACAATGCACCGATTCTGGGTAACTGGGTTTGAGGCATTACCGTACTCGCAATTACCATAATGACATATGATGTTTTTCTTCGATATATCCTCATCTTGTACTCAAATATAGTGATTTATTGATTTGAAATCAACCTTTGAGGACCATAGTTCCCCTTTTAAATGATCAAACTGGTGATCGATTCTTATCAGTGGATACATATTTTTCATGATCACCTGGTTTAAGAACTAATAGTCCACACAAAACCTCAATCTCTCATGCACCTTCTTAGAAAACAAAACTGGGGAAACCTAGGGTGAAACACTATGTCTCATGATGCCTTTATTCTGCAAGTCCCCCAACATCACCCTCATCTTGCGAAGCACTGTGGGAGTTTTCTGATATGATGATGTAGATATCAGTGCCATCCTAGAGTATAGATCAATGAAAAATTCATTCTCTCTGTGGGAAGGTAAACCTAGAATATATGTAGGAAAGACATCCTTATAATCCTCCACCCCTACATGAAACTGGAAACTCAAAATATCTACTACAGAATTGGTTAGGCTGGATAACTGATTAGTAATCAGCTTCACCCTCCTATGAATGATTCTATACTACACTAACATTGATTACTTTTCATTGAAAAGGGAATACCTGGTTCCATTACTGCAGACATGCCGCACCATTTTCCAAAAACAATTAATCAGGGAATGGGCTGTAGATAACCAATCCATACCAGGAATGACATTGTAAGGCCTCAACACCTCCACCAAGAGGTTCCAATATAAACTATCACTTCCACGGATTATGGAACACTGTTGGCACAATTGTGTGATTTCTGAGTCTTCATAAGTACTTGTATCAATTCTTAAGGGTTGAGTCAACGATTCGACTAGAAAATCTATGTCTTGTATGAGATATGTGGATAAGAAGTAATGACTAGAACATATGTCGATCATTAAAAAAAATTGTAGAATTCACACAAATAACACCACAAATCATTCATAGAGCGCCTAGTTCATTAGCCTCAACAGCATGAAGTTGTCTCCACCACCGTCCTTCAGCTCCCAGAGCCTGGCGCCGACCAACTGGAGGTGGTGGTGGAAACAAGTGGAAACACCGACCACCTTCTACTGATCTCCCATATCTTTTGATACATCCACTACAATACATATCTACCTACCCTTATCCTTATCTTTTCCAAGATGTTCCATCAACAATTCCCTTATCATCAATACAACGAGTTGGACAATATCAAGAAACATGTAACCTACTGCCACATGAGTAACACCACCTATCTATAGGATGACTGGACCCACCCTATGCGCCTTGAACAATAGATCCTATGTCTTAGTACCTCCTCTTGGAATGTCTTAGTCATATAGGTATTTGAGACTAAAATCATCTCCCTTCTTCCAAGGTCTCTGCTCCTTCTTTCCCACTAATAACTATCACCGATTGTATCCACTCAACCAAAAATATTTCATCCAAAAAATCATTATCAATCACCATATCATAAATAGGAATGAATAGAGTGATGACAATGGATCATATTTCTCTATGTAGACCTTTCAAAATGTTTTGAGACCTATGGTAATGATCCAAAACCATATCTATCGAGTACCTTAATGGTTTGTATCCCCGAGGAGTAATCATCTAATAAAATGATTACCTTATGGAGCAGGAATATCTATTGAATACACACAACCGTCAGTGTAATTGGTGATAGATCACTATAAAGAGGCACTCGAACTCTTTTTATGAAAGAGTATCCTCATCATGGGTCTGAGTAACCAAAATCCACCATTTTCATACTGAACCATATAGAAGGCTCACCTCTAGGACCATTGTCTGATCTTCATGTGTCCTGACTAGATGAAAAACACAGGTCAGCACCTCAATCCAGTCCTCAGCAACCTATGGATTTGGCTCACCATAGAACCTAATGGGTCTTGGCCACTAAAACTCTAGAAGCATGCTCAGCCTCTGCACCTCATCCTCTAACACTATGTGTACCACATACTTCTCTATAGGTGTAAGTATGGCTGGTGAACCACCAAGATGTTACATCTGAGGAAATGGTCCATGTATCAAATCCTAATCACTGAGGGTGTCAACCTTATGATAGAGATACTGAACCCCAGATGGTATACATCTGTTGTACCTCTCGTTCCCCTCGTTGTTTGATTTTCATGATCACAATCACCTTATTATTTGTCTAATTTTGTTTGAAGTGTTTTTGAATGATAGGCACAAGGTTGCCAAGAAGTTGGCCCAAGAATGGACAAGAAGTGGACTGAAATTCAGTCCACCGGCCAACCGGTGTGATAGCACCGGCCAGCCGGTGGACCTGGAAGAGGCATTGCCCACTTCCAGGTTCCACCGGTCAGCCGGTGGCTCTGTCACCGGCCAGCCGGTGGCAACCTGATACAACAGTGATGGCTACTGCCTCACCACCGGCCAGCCGGTGGCTCTGTCACCGGTCAGCTGGTGCTGCCTGGGCAGAAGGCCTTCTCAACATCCAAGGCACCGGCCAGCCGGTAGCCCAGTCAAACTAGCCATTGGCTTTGACCAGTCAACCCTCTTTTGGCCTCCAACGGCTTTGAAGACCTCTCCAACGGCTCCGAAGGCCCCCAATGGGTTCCATGCCTATAAATAAAGGCTGAGGAAGCCCCGGACACCAACCGGATCATATACCAAGCGCTCGGACATATTGTTGAACATTTGGCGAACCTCCGGCGCTCCACCTTCAAGGATCCTCAAGTGCTCCAACCAATTTCCAATCCAAGGAGCACCTCAAGAAGCTTGGGAGAGCACGCTACATCAACTCCATCATACTTTGGCTCCCAAGTCTTCCTCAATTACGGTTTTTCTTGCTTTATCTTTTTGAGCTTTCAAATTGGGTTTGTGCCTACAAACCCCAACTCCTTTTCTATCCCTCTTTCTTTTGGGTTTCACATCACCATTAAGGTGTGAAGAGGTTTCTTCAAGCCTTTCCTTTTAAAAGGCTTGTGTCATAGGTGAGCTAGCCTTCACCTGTAAGAAGGCTAGTGGGTTCTTGCTCAACCATTAAAAGCAAGTGGGTTCTTGCTAAACCAATTCAAAAGCAAGCTGTAATAGGTCCTAGTGCTACCTCAATGCCTAGTGGGTTTCTTGCTAAAACCATTGAAAAGCAAGCGGTAGGAATCTCTCAACGGTTTAGTTGGGAGCGGAGACGTAGGCCGGGTTTTGGCCGAACTCCGTTAACAATTCTTGTGTGATTGCCTTCCTTTTTCCGCTGCACTTTTAACTTTGATTTTTATTAGTTAATTAATTTTTTTAAAAGGCAATTCACCCCCCTCTTGCCATCACTCCCTTTTTCTCCGACCTAACAATTGGTATCAAAGGAAAAATTTGAATAATTCCCTAAACTGGTTTCAAATTAAAGATTTTTTTTATGGCATCTACCTCTTTCGCCCCCGAGGGTTACTCTTTGGGTCGGGCTCCATTTTTTGATGGGTCCGACTATAATTATTGGAAAACCCGCATGAACACTTTTTTAAGAAGCATAAGATATCCTATTTACAAAATTGTCATGCAAAGGTTATTCTTTGTCTTCCCCCGACGAATCCAAATGGACCCCCGCCGATATTAGAAACTTTGAGCTTGATGGAAAAGCCATGAACGCTCTACATTGCGGCCTTGACCGAGATGAGTTCAACCGAGTTTCCACTTGCACCTCATCTCATGAAATTTGGAAACTATTGGAAGTGACCCATGAGGGCACTAACAAAGTTAAGGATACTCGGTTAGATATGTATAGACAAGATTTTGAAAGCTTTTCCATTCATCCAAATGAGTCTATTTCTGAAATGTTTACACGCTTCACTGACGTTTGCAATGGTAGAAAATCTCTTGGTGATGATGTTTCAGCTGAAGCAATGGTCAAGAAGATTATATGGGTCCTTCCGAGCTCATGGGAACCTAAGGTGACGGCTATCCAAGAAGCTAAGGATGTAAAGAACATGCCGGTCGAAGAGCTCATCGGATCCCTAATGACGTACGAGATCACGATGAGGAGGCGAGCTCAAAAGGAGGGCACACCAATCAAGACACCAAAGAACATCGCCCTCAAGGTACAAAAAGAAGTAAGCTCCTCCTCATCATCATCATCTTCATCTTCTTCATCATCAAGCGGCGACTCGGAAATGGAGAATCTCGCCCGCCAAATGCACAAATTTATGAAGAAGCACAAGAAGAAGAAGAAATCTCGCAAGGCGCGAAAGCAAGAACCCACCGCAAGATCCGAGCCCAAGGTAAAATGCTACGGGTGCGGCCAAAAAGGGCATTACAAGCCCGATTGCCCACTCAACAAAAAACGGGCCACACAAAACGAAAAAGGAAAGAAAAAGGTCCTCAAGGCGACATGGAGTGACACCTCATCATCCTCCTCCTCCTTCTCCTCCTCAAGCGACCAAGGTACAAAATGCCTAATGGAAAAACATGAGGTATCATCATCCTCTTCCTCTTCTTCCTCCTCTAGTTCTTCTAATTCTTTTAATCATTTATCATATGAAGAACTCCAACATGCTAGAGACCAATTAGAAAATGGTTTTCATGAGATTTCTTCAAAATTTGTTTCTTTGAAAAATAATTTCAAAAAACACTCCTCCGGAAAAGACCAACTTCTCAAAGAGAAGGAGGAACTCTCCCTAAAAATCCAAAATTTCCCAAATGTTGACTCTTTGGAATCAACCATCAAGTACCTTAGAGAATCCCTAGCCAAGTTCACCCAAGGTGAACAAAATTTGTCCAAATACTTAGGTTCTCAACGAGTATCAAGAACCACCAATGGATTTGGCTACACCAATATAGCTTCCTCCTCCCATGCACCCACTGTTTTTGTAAGGGGGGGCTATAGTTTTAAATTTTGCAATTATTGTAAAAAACCCGGGCACCTCATTTATTAGTGTGATTGCAAAAATGCCCGGTACGGTCAACCCAAGTCTATTTACTTTTCGGATGAGTTTTATAGGAGAAGACCCGCCATGAAACAAATTTGGATTGAAAAATCCCTTTTGGCGAGTCTCTCCGGGCCAAAAATAGTTTCGCTTCCCCGATGATCTTTTGTTTTATTTAGGGGGAGAAATTTTCTGAAATTCAAAAATCTCTTTCGATTCATTTTTCAATTTAAATTCATTTTTTATTCAAAACTCTCAATTTCAAAAATTTCATTTGGTTTCAAATTTCAAATGTTTTTTTTCAAAACTTTCAATTGAAACTGTTATTCAAATTTTCATTTCAATTTCAAAAATCTCAATTGATTTTTCAATTCTCATATCTAGTTTTTCAAACCCTTTCCCTCAATCAAGTTTTATGCCCCGTGCTATTTTGATAATCACAAAGGGGGATAAATTTCTTGATTGATTGGGGGAGAAACCTTTTGATCATGCTTAGCATTTATTTTCAATTTTTTCATTAAAAGCATGCTTTCAATTTATGTTTTTACTTTAATTGTTTTGGTGATTGTGATCATCAAAATAGGGGGAGATTGTTGTACCTCTCGTTCCCCTCGTTGTTTGATTTTCATGATCACAATCACCTTATTATTTGTCTAATTTTGTTTGAAGTGTTTTTGAATGATAGGCACAAGGTTGCCAAGAAGTTGTCCCAAGAATGGACAAGAAGTGGACTGAAATTCAGTCCACCGGCCAACCGGTGTGATAGCACCGGCCCGCCGGTGGACCTGGCAGAGGCATTGCCCACTGCCAGGTTCCACCGATCAGCCGGTGGCTCTGTCACCGGCCAGCCGGTGGCAACCTGATACAACAGTGATGGCTACTGCCTCACCACCGGCCAGCCGGTGGCTCTGTCACCGGTCAGCCGGTGCTGCCTGGGGAGAAGGCCTTCTCAACATCCAAGGCACCGGCCAGCCGGTGGCCCTGCACCGGCCAGCCGGTAGCCCAGTCAAACTAGCCGTTGGCTTTGACAAGTCAACCCTCTTTTGGCCTCCAACGGCTCCGAAGACCTCTCCAACGGCTCTGAAGGCCCCCAATGGGTTCAATGCCTATAAATAAAGGTTGAGGAAGCCCCGGACACCAACCGGATCATATACCAAGCGCTCGGACATATTGTTGAACATTTGGCGAACCTCCGGCGCTCCACCATCAAGGATCCTCAAGTGCTCCAACCAATTTCCAATCCAAGGAGCACCTCAAGAAGCTTGGGAGAGCACGCTACATCAACTCCATCATACTTTGGCGCCCAAGTCTTCCTCAATTACGGTTTTTCTTGCTTTATCTTTTTGAGCTTTCAAATAGGGTTTGTGCCTACAAACCCCAACTCCTTTTCTATCCCTCTTTATTTTGGGTGTCACATCACCATTAAGGTGTGAAGAGGTTTCTTCAAGCCTTTCCTTTTAAAAGGCTTGTGTCATAGATGAGCTATCCTTCACCTGTAAGAAGGCTAGTGGGTTCTTGCTCAACCATTAAAAGCAAGTGGGTTCTTGCTAAACCAATTCAAAAGCAAGCTGTAATAGGTCCTAGTGCTACCTCAAAGCCTAGTCGGTTTCTTGCTAAAACCATTGAAAAGCAAGCGGTAGGAATCTCTCAACGGTTTAGTTGGGAGCAGAGACGTAGGCCGGGTTTTGGCCGAACTCCGTTAACAATTCTTGTGTGATTGCCTTCCTTTTTCCGCTGCACTTTTAACTTTGATTTTTATTTGTTAATTAATTTTTTTAAAAGGAAATTCACCCCCCCTCTTGCCATCACTCCCTTTTTCTCCGACCTAACAACATCATGGCGGAATCTGGAAACAAATAAGATGTACCAGGGTTATAGATTATATCTATAGAGATGACTCAAGAAGGATATAGAACAACACATTTCTATATTATTCATGTATTTCTGTTTTCCTTGCAACTGGTGTTCTCATTTACTGAGTTGAGAAGTAGGTGATTAGATTCATGGTGTATGGATATGTCCTCTACCACCCAAACAATGGAGTCCCTAGCCAGAAATATGAACTCAAACCACTTAACATTGTTTCCCAAAACCAATCTCATATACTTTCAATCCAAAGGTATAATCAAATCTTTTGATACCACTCTATCATGACCCATCACAGTGGGGCCAGTTCAATGACTCCCCAAGCCCACCTCCAATATGCAATTGGCTAGTGACAAGCACCGAGTAAGAATATCAGTGACATGAGATGAATTTCCTATGTACATATACACACACAAACACATATCCAATCCCAAAAAATTGTAAAATGTAAAAACCACTAAGTAACCAATGCATTCATACAACTATATACCACAAATAGTGTATGATAGGATGTAAAGTAATGTAATCAGGGCCAAATTAAATCCCATCACAAAGAGTGTATAACATAATTCCATCCTATATGAAAACTGTAGATGTGCTAGTGTCTGAATGTTGCAGGAACACACCATAGTTAATCTATCCTCAATAAGAACCGTTGTGGGAATTCATAGTACTCCATCAGAATTTCAATCATCTGAATAAGACTTAATACAAGTAGTAAAATATCATGTATGTCTGATTATAATAATACTTATTTGTATACCCCAAAAGCATAATGCAATATAAAAATGGAAAATACAATCATCTGTACATAGGAATATGTATACAACACATATAACAAGAATACCCAGATATACTAAACCCAAGACACATAGTCTATAGGTAAGTCAATCCCACTTTATACCATCCCTTTGAATTAAACATGATGATTCCATGAATCATTCATACAAGAGAACACACTCTTGAGTTTGATAGCACTGATGATGTCTGTCTGAGAGGTACTGCTCATTGGGAACCTTCCTGAGAAAGATACGTGTTGATAGATTTTAAGAGAATAAAATACAAATCAATTAGGATTAACCTTACAAGTATAGGATGAACTTCCACATAGGGGTTTTCATGAAGATACAGAGCACTCCACCTAGGGAATGAAGATGAATATAGGATCCCACTTCAATCTTCTCAGAGGGATTCCAACATCTCTATACAGAAATTCCTGCTAAAGGGATCATATTCCTAGGAGTAGGAAATTATTTTTACCCACCTTATAGGAAATAACAATTGGAAAAAATACTAAAAATACTTGTCCATGATATAGAGGAAAAGAATCTCCAGCCATATAGAATGGGGTACAAGATGTATAGTAGGGCCACATGTCATGTCCCTTGACCTTGAGTATTGCCTGTGTAAAAACCCATTTCTTACAACCATATCGTGTAAATGTGTAGACGATGAATACACAATGTGTAGATGGGTTTACATGTCGTGTTCCTACATTCAGGGTCTTCCCATGTACTCCCACCATGTGACAGTACACGTTGTCCACCTGGGTGTCATTTCCCAAGTACCAGTACATAGGATATCCTATGTACTTGGTCCAGGCCAAACAGTGTGTGGGGGTACACACTTTGTTGGAAACACGTGTACTCCACCCAATGTCCATGTAATTCCCATGTACTCACCAAGTCCATCCAAGGGGGACACACACTGTATAGTAAAGGACTACACACTGTGTGTTTTAGGGATTTCCATAACCTTTGTTCATCCACCCGCTTATGCTGTCGATCTCCTAGATCTTGTTATGGTGTCCGTATCACCTTGAAACTCTAGATCCAAGGTTGTTTAACCACCCTAACAGTGAATCGATGGGATTCAAGCCTTCAATCAGCTCAGAAAATGCAATCACAACCGTTATTCTATACCATCAGAAAATTAAAATTCAACACCCACCATTATTCGATCTACTATCTTGCCCAACATCGAACCTCTGTCGATTCGTTCTAATACCAGATACATGGTTTCAAATTTCATCTCCAATAATCTTAGGCACACCGATCGATTCTTCACAAAGGGGTTCAAAGAAGGGAGAATAAAAAAATAAATGTGATGAAGAACACATGAATTAGGGGGGAGCATAAACCAATCAAGATGGATGAACCTTGAACGATGTTCATGTCAATATTGGTTCATCATAGTTTGTATGATAAAAGAATCAAAATAAAATTCAAGATTCAACTCCTGATGAATCCCAAAAAATATTCCCATCCCGTAAATATGATCGAACATAATATCAATCTATTAATGGAATTTTCTATGTTCATCATTGAAATAATTAATAATGAATAAATCAATTAAATCAAATTACCTACCTTTGGTTGGATCATTCTCTGATGAAGAACAATCACCTCATCATCATCATTGGTGAGATCAGTCAAGATTGGTGTGTGTCGATCATTGATGTGAGGCCTCATCATCATCCATTGCAAGGATCCTCTTGAGGTTATATCTCCTATGTCTCTAGATATGTCAAGGGTTATTTGTCTAACCCAATATGTATGAAAAAGATCTTACTTAATAATAAACTACCACGATTTGTCAAAAAATGAAATAAAATGATTTTTTCTTAATTTATTTTATTTATTTAAACATATGTGGACTTTCCCACAACTAACCCACGCTGACCAATTCTAGGTATCCCCTAGGGTAAAAACACCATTCTAAACTCAATGTATCCTTCATATTTCTGATCAGGACAACCATTTATAATTTATTCCCCATATTAAGGAAAAACCTTCACGTATGTTGTGTAATTTTTTAATATATTTTAAACTATTATTATGGGCACGCCGACCCGTATAATTGCAATACGTATCAATTCGTATTCATGAAAATAATACAGATAACATTTGAAAATAATATATTGAAAAATACAGGATATTACATGGGTAATTAGTGTTTTTTAAAATTGATCACACATGTGAAGTATTGAAAAAAGAATTTAACAGTTTAATTAAGTATGATTACGCCCCAGAACAATTTATTATCAAAGAATATTTTCACAGGGTGAAAAATAATTATATATTTTTAATTATATATAGTTCAGTTAATTTAAAATTAATTTGAACAAACATGTCATCTTATTTTCAATATAACTTATTGAAGATATTTAGTGGTAAAACATAACGTTGAAATTATATATGGTTACAAAACAAATATGATAGTTTGATTTAAACATTGTTAGATATAAAATATAATACTAAACATGTATTATATAAAATATTGGATATATTGTCTATGGGAATACATTTAGAGTTAGTTCCTAATAAGAAATAAAAAGGAATATATTTACCAACATCTTGTAATATGCTATAATAGAGTGAATGTATGATTTTTTTTCAATGTCTACATGGTATTATTGTAACTTATGGGTATTCTTAAAATGTGAAAGAATTTTCATCATTAAAGGATTTGTAGTTAATAAGCATAAAATCTAATAATTTTCATGTATTGATTTAATTACTACTATAGGTTTAAATATATAGAAATTTGTTTATTCCTATCAAAACGAGTATCATCAAGTTGTGATATGGTTTCAATTACTATTTTAGGAAAGTTATAGATATATTTTTCTTTAATTCATTGGATAATGAATTTTTCTTCATAAATTTTCAACTATTAAAAAATTTTTCGTTATCATTTTATTATATTATGTTCCATCATATGATTCATTTAGTGTGAGAAATAATTATAAGTAGGTTTGTATATTTACATTTCATGTATCCTATTAAATGATGTATAAAAATTCAAAATTGATATATTAAAAATTCATAGTAAGAAAATGAATTTAATAAAAAAAAATATAACATGGGAGGTATTTGAGTTCAATACTAACTACTTATAAAAAGTGGTGCACATTGTTCTCCCAATATCATGGAATTTTGATTCCAACAGTGGAGGTTTGGGGATCTGTGGATTAAAATTAAAGATAATTCTGAACGATGTATTGATACATGAAAATATTTACCTTTTAAATAACACTAGTGTGGTTAAACCATATATATCATCACATATTTATAGATTTTAGGTATAATATTGAAAATGAAATGAAAAGTGGTTGATGAATGACCATAAAAATACATTTTTTGGGGGTTTAAGGAGAATGTTAGAAAAAAATAAACTACATTAGAAACCATGAAATGGTTATTTAGGGGACTATGTTTTAATGTGATCTTATGGTATGGTTTAGAAATTAATGGGTAAACATATCATATAAAAAGTTAAAAAAGAGTTCTATTCAATCTATTGGACTAATGGTGACCTCTTACGCAATGTATTTTTCAAGTGTAAATGGTAACAACCCAATTTGTGCATAAATAACATATTATTTAGTTGGTTAGAATATATAAGAAATTTATTACACTAAATTTTGAGTACCATATCTTAAGTGTAACTGGGTAGAAAAAAAGTGGAATGAATCATGATGATTATTGATTTAAAGATCATAATATGAAATTATTTAGTTTCAAATAGAAAACATTTATCATGGATATACATGAGAAAAAAATATTTTATGGTATAGACCCATCAAATTAGAAGTGGTTTATCATTTTAATGGAAATATTTCATTTGGTTCATGAGGATTTTTATAATGTTGTGGACTTATGTAATGTGTCTTCATGTATTACACAATTATCCATGTTACTTGATAAATGTAATGTATAAATGGTCCATGCTATATGAAATTATCACATAGAATGGATATGAGAAAAAAATCACTTTACATACTAATAATTCATGAAAAATATATATTTTATTATGATTTTTTGTGAAAACTACACACGTAAAAAGGTTAATCTTTTAATTTAAATATTTAAATCTATAAATATTAATAATTTATTCCATTTTAGTATTAATTTTTATTATTATTTACTCGAAAAACATTTTTTGTTTAAAGATATTGAAAATTTTCATTTTGTTGTAGATATTTATTTGTATTTTTCATTTTCAAGTATATATTTGTTTAAACAATTTTACTTCCCCAAATATTTATAATTTTATTTCAATTACGAATAATAAAATATTTTATTCTAAAAATTATTTACATGTACTTAAATGTACATATACACGATTTTATTAAATTAGAAAACCTATATTTAAATTATGGGCATGTGATAAGAGTAATATCTAATTTGTTATTTGTATGTATATTTATATAAATATATATGCAATAAATAAGTTATTCAATGAAATTTTACATGTTATTATTAAAATTATTTGTATGACTACTAATGATATTACCATTTTTCAGAATTATTATAATCTATATATGATGATACCCAATGATATCATATATTAGATTACACATTTACAAATAATTTCACTATATTATGAGAAAGAGAAGTTGTTTAAAATTTAATTTGATGATAATAATAACCCAGTAACTCTAAATGAAAAATAGTTTATGAGTTTCATGGTAATGTAATGTCCAGGTAAGATGGATATATTTTAACCTAGTTAGAGAATCATTAACTACATAATGAGAGATTAGTTACGGGATTCTGTAATTATATAATATCTCAAATTATTTATTTTTTCCCAATAGTTAATATATTATATATTTCAGATCAATAATATTTTATCTATTATATTATAGATGACATTTTAATTTATCGATATCAAATCAGTTAAGAAGTGTTGGATGTATTTTTTTAAAATTATATAGTGGGATATTAAATCAATGTTTTCTTAAAACTAAATTTTCTAGAAGAGGAAATGAAAATAATTTTATAAAATGTGGGTTCTTAGATTTTGGGACACTAGAGATGTTTTTCTCTATTTGGGAGGAGGAATCTTTTTAGTGTTATCTTTTTTTTATAAAATCAATTGATATAATTATCTGTTAATTTATTAATGGATTAATTATTTATTGTTATGTAAAAGGAAAATGTGAAATATAACTTGGATATATAGTCATAGAATGTATACCACATACTTTGTCATGTGGTGGGAATTTTTTACTAGAGAGGAAAATTATTAATTAAAATTTTGATGAATTAAGAGGTATATCTAGTAGTGTAATTAAAGAGGTTTGGTTTGGCCTTCCCTCTCTATCCAATCACCATGAAAAATTAGAAAAGGGAAAGAATGAAAAATGGATAAGTCTCGTATTAATTAATTTTAAAGAATTACCAAAATTATTATAATAGAATAATAATATGTTTTATCAATTATATGCTCTTGTAAATTCATCAAAATAATAGAAAATTTTCATTTATCATTTTAGAATTATCTTATGGGGAAATTAATGTGAGGGTTCCTCATACCTCTAAATATGAAGGTAATTATATAGATTAGTTTTTGTAAGTAAGAAAACTCAAACTGTATAAGAGTATTTGTGGCAGTTGTTTGAATTAGAAATGATTTTTATCATCCATTTACTACATAAGTAGTGGAATAATATAAGGGATAAGTAACTTTTTTGAAGTCTCAACATCATGTTATGGATCAATTAATCAAGAAGAAATATATATCATTTGTATTATTATGTTAAAAAATATTGAGATATTGAAAAAACATACGAGACCGTATAATCTAGATCTTCCACCCCTTTCACAAACCTGACTATGTTCTGCGAGTTGCATGTTCGAGTTCCTAAAGCAACCCATGTTTTAGTAAATTTTTATACTTAATTAAATATGATGCATTTTTTTTTTCAAAAATAAAAATAAAAATAAAAACAATGTATGAAATATTAGATAATAGAATAATAATAGTAATAAAACCTACAGTAGAGTAAATAAAACTTATCAACAATAAATGCATACAAAACAGGATTAAGAACACATAAATTATAAACAATTCATTTATCCATAAAATAAGTTTTAATTATATAATATATTTTCATAAAATTTATATTTTGAATTAGATAAAAATAATATCAATTTGAATTTAGAATTTCAAAAATATTTCATCATGAAATTTTGTACTGTTTTTGAAATAGTTTATTTTTAGGTGAATAGTGAAATTATACTGGTTACCAAAACTATAAATTTTATGATATTTTCATTAAGTAATAAGACATATAATTTGGAAAAAACCCATTTAATTAGTAAAATGTGATTTTAATAATTATAAATATAAATTCAAAAAATACTATTTTTAATTTAGAAAAACTTTGACTAACATTTTAAGAACATAATCAATATTTTAAAATAAAAAATATTTTTTTTGTTTTTTATTTTAATTAAATAAATAATTTGTAATATTACAATTAAGATATATTTTAAAACCATATAAATGTAATTTTTTTTATAATAAACTGATTTATATCGTGAAAATAAAAATAATTGATAATTTTATCCCACACATAATTTTTAATATTAGAAACACATTTTTTATAATGACATGTTTTTACAAATTACATGAGATAATGTTAATATTTATTTTTCATAAACATATATATTTTATCTAATAAAAAGGATTTAATATTTTTAGTCATTTGGTAAAAATTATTTACTATGTTAAATGTCACTTTACGTATTTAAATGTGAAATACTTAGGTAAAAATTTGTTACCACCGTAAATCCAAAATTTAAAACAGCAAAAATTCAAAGAGTAAAGGAAATGAATTTTTTTTCAAACATGTAAAAAATGAATTATTGTGGTATTATCACCCTCATCTCATCCCCAATTAATTATTTCTCATTTTTATTCTTCTTTATATTTGAAATATGCGCTCGCATTATATTAAATTGATATAATTACAGATAAAGTAATTCTCTACACTTAAAAAGGGTCCTTACACCACCCATTAAATGAAACTATAGAATTAGATTTCCTTATAAAAATATTACATTAATAAATCTAAAATAAACTTATCTATTTTTATTTATGTTCTGGTCAAAAGATAATGGCATAAAACCTCAATTTCTAAAGAGTCTTCCAAAGGAATGTCCAAATCCTAAGCGAGAGTACTTTTCTCCCGAAATTATTCTCTTTTGTATATTATTTTCCCAAATATAATTAGTTCATTACTTATAATGAAAATATTATTTTTATTTATTTAATTTATTATTGTAAGGGAATATTTATTATCCACCTTACACTTTTTTAATAAGAAAAAATTATAACGGCATTCGTATATTGTTTTGACTACCACCTCATTTAAGTAACATATCATATTTTTCATATAGTTTCATTATTATAAATTAAAAGTTATTCAAATAAAATAAAAAAATATAAAATTATGTAAATAATATTATTAATCTAATTTAATAATTATATTAGGAAAAACTAATCCACTTTCATATTAATAATCATCTATTAAAAATGGTTTGATCATGTTGGGGTCGGTCTAAGCACATACTTATACATTTCTATAAAATAATATCATAGATAAATAAAAAATCATGATTATTAATAATATATGATATTAATAATTAATAATTAATTTAAAATTTTTATAGAATTGTAAAATTTTCATTAAAATCATTAATTAAGATACCAACATTTGTTTGTTAAAAACCATTGAAACTCGGTCATTGTCAATTTTATATTATAGAATCATAAATGAAACTAACATATACGAAAAATATAACATTATCTAAGAAACAATAGTATTATGTTTCTTGTATATACAACTTTATTTTGACCATGTTTTATTTCGGTCCTTTCTCAGGTTGTTTTGGGGAAATTTTGTATGTTTTTTTGGTTGTTTCTGGGCCAATGTATGATTGGCGCACAATTTCTAAAAAAATAATCAGTTATTCCAAAAGAATCATGAATATTGTGTTAGATTACTATATAAGTGTTAATTTTAAGGTTCACAGTTATTCTAAACCATGTGGGAAAACTATATATCTTCTATAGTCATCTAGATAGTGGTTCATGGTTAAGTTGATGATTTTCCAAATTGTGTGAAAAAACCATGCGATGTGTTTTATTCAATCAAAAATTTTATTTTATGATTAAAAACTCATTTATTTTTCACATTATTCTTATATTATAATGGAATATCAACCAAGGAGTTTGCACTTGGATATTTTTTAGATTAATTGTCTCCCAATGGTAAATTTTGATAGATAATCAGGTGTAAAATCTTATTTTTCAATGTTATGTTTCCATTATTTATTTTTTTTAATAATTATAATATATATTATTTTATATCAGTTAAAAATAATATATTTGGGCTTTTTTAAATATATATATGGTTTAGGATGTAATATAATTAGTTTTCCAATAGATCTGTCTGGGGATTGAGATTTCGTTTCGAATATTGATTTGAGGATTATTTATTTAAAACCACTTATTGGTAGTTCTATCACATCGTATCTGTAATTATGGATCTAATATTGGTTAATTTATGATACCATGAATTGAGGTAGGTGGTTTTATACTATAGTACAATTCAATTAAACCTGTTGTTTATTGATTATATTAAATTGGATTGTAATTTATTTTAAAATAATGAAATGAGATTCTGGATAAATGTTTCCAAATTTCATAGTGTCAGATATAAAATATTTTGAAATATATTTTGAAATAATTTATTGAAGATTGGAAAATTATTTTTAATTTAAATTAATGAATTAAGGAATTATTTTGATACTAAAACATGAGAAATTATGTAATGACATGTTATATGGATTTTGAATGAATTTAATTGTTTTAAATGGAATGAGTTTTGATGAAAACCATTGGATGTTAGTTTTTCTAATGAAATTGGATGTTGGAAAAGCGATTTGGGGATACTTGAATGATGAATTGTTAAACTGATTTAAGAGGAATGTTTTTCCCATTTCATTAATTTCTTGGAATCACATGGAAGTATTAGTAGTTAAGGGGTTAGTTGAGAAAAAGTATTATAGGTATGTATTAGCTCTACCTACTAACAAATTGATGATGAAAACAGTACTAAAATTTGATGATGGTAGGGGGTTTTTTCATTAGGGTAGACTCTTATTCCCACTAGTCCAGATATCCAGGGATGTTTGAACACCTGAAGATTCATTTCATTGAGAGTGTGAGGATTATTTATCCTTGATTTAAATAAACACGAGTCTTATAACCTTGGTTCTATGATGGATAATGAATTATTCCATGCTAATGTTTATAAAATTATTTATTAATGCGTATTTAATAAATATTATTATTCAATTATGTTTTGATGTAAATGATTATTTTTACCTAGTTTATATTTTCTATTTAAATTATTTCAAAATCTTGTTTACTTGTATATTTTGAAAAGAATTAACATGCCATGTTTTATTTAAAGTTAGAATATTTTGTTTATTAAATATGAACTACTTATAGAATTATTAGTGGGATACTACTATGAATGTGTTATTGACACCCTATATACTCCACAAGATGTATGTATACTTGATTTTTTTATGTCCAGTATAGGGGAAATAACATGTTGGAAGTCATGGGTTTTCTTTTCAGTGGAACCTTTGGAGTTTGTGTTTTTACGTGATGTATGGGATCCAATTTTTTTTAAGGATTTGTTGGTGGTGATTTCATAATTTTTTTGATGTATTGGATATTTTATCCATCTCAGATTTTATAATTTTCTTTTTTGTACCTTTTCATTGTTGATTGTATTTGAATACCAAAAATTTATGGATTATTATCCAACAATCTTGTGTTGTTTGGTTACTTGAATAGGGAAATGGTTCTCCATGATTGTTCATGATACCCAGACACTAGTCACCATCATGTGAGGATTGAGAACTCTATTTGGGTTATGTTAGGGCTGACTGGGGTTCTTGTTTAGCAGTTAATTTGTGTTCGTTCAGTAAAAAATGGTATAAAGGGAGGTTGTGTCTCTTTTTGGATGTAAATATACAATTTAGTATATACTTTTAGACAAGAGTTGGAATTTTTCGTACTTTAGGGATATGTTATAAATTAGTTATTGGTTATCTCTCAACATACTGATCCTTATGATATCATGGGTGGTTATAAAACGTTTTTATGAGGAATTAATAGATTACAATCAAGATTGTTACACACATTCATATGAGATTTATGTTCCCATGTTGATTCATAACTGATTATGTTGATGATTTTATGACTTTTGACTAATGTTTCCATTTTTTTGTTGATTTTTTATAGTAATATTCCTCATGAAGTCTTTTGATCATGATTCTAAAGGGAGTTACTGATACACCATATAAATAGAACCCTATAGTTAGCCAGAACCTTATAGAGGTAGTTGTCTACATAGTTCAACCTTTGTAACAAGGAGCTACACGTACCATCATTTAGGAATGAGTGGTGAAATCTCAAATGTATGATAGTAGATATTGATCTTTGGATTATCTTCATAGAAAACACAATCCTTCTATGGAAATAAAGAACATAATGACATGGAGTATTGGTTTGGAATCATTGAATGACTCTTCTAGTTCATGGAGATGTAATATTCTATTAAGGTGAAGTGTTCCACCTTCAAGCATGGGGGTCCTAGCCAAAGATGGTGGTATTATATAATTTTAGTGAATCATTATGAGTTCATTAATATGAAATAATTCATGAATGTTTTTCATCAAGATTCTACACAATTTTGATGGTGTTTTTTTGACCATGGAGTTTCTAAACCTTCATCGGGGTGATTTTATAGTGACTTAGTGCAAAAATATTTTTTCTTAAATTGATCATTTTTTACCTGAGGTGGTTTGGAATAAAAAAATTAATTCCTCTGATTATTTTATTTTAGTTTCTTTCATATATCTAGTATTAGGTTTTTATAATAAATATTTCTTCACATGATGATGTTTTGGATAGTTTTCTAATGGTAAAAATTTATCTTTCTAAAATGTTATTGTTGTATGGAGTTCCTATTACTCATAGTGGTAGATTTAGTGGTTCCATTAAAGAGAATATAATGTATAATGAGACTTGTAATGGAATCTCATGTCGTGGTCCTCAAAAACAATCATTCTCAAAATCATTTTCAGTGTGTTGTAAATTCAAACTAAGTTGTTTCTAATATAGAAATACTGAGAACTTGAAGAGTGATTTTATGGAGGCACTAATTATTAGAGTATTATGCATATTATCTTGACACTTTTATTGGTTTTACATGATTTTAAAACCCTAATATTGTAATGGTATTTTCATTACTAAGAGTATATATGGTGAAATCAGATTCTTTAAGAACAATTGTATACCAGCTATATAAATAAAGAATGAAGCCAAATCATGCAATGGATGTGTGTATAATTGGAACATGTGTGGGTCCTATAAAATTGAGATGAAAAATTTCCATTGCTTCATATTTTTTGAAAAATTTATTTGATAAATACAACTCATTATTTTATATTCATGAACATTATAGACTTGTTTAATAATTAAATGGAAGTCAAGACTTATGTAATGGATGTTAAAAATAATCTTGAGAAAAAGATGGAGAAAAGTCTATGATGTCCCTGTTTTTATTCAATTTATCAGGTATTGATACTAGTTATGGGTTTTTGGATCTTCAATTGAATACTTTGGAAATCACAGAATGTACAGGCTGGTTTCATAGAAATATCAAATTGGTTGTTATCATTGTCCAGTGGCCATTATTTTCCCTAATGGAGAGTTCTTTTTTTATAATGGGAATGGGACTTGAGTTGAAGCTGTTTTGAACCTATTCATCTATACATGGTTAGGATGAAATCATTATATAATTTTTAACTAGAGTAAGAAGCCTCTTATAGTGAACATCCTCCAATAGCAGTTGAATTTCAAGTCTTTTTTTCCAACTGAATTTTCTGTTCTACAATCCGAGTTGGAGGTGGAGTTATCCATACAATTGGTGTTTAATACAAAACCAATATCCACTACCACATACCATATTTTTTCAGCTAATATAAGGGAACAAAATGAAAAATTTTATGAATTAATGTTCAAAGTATTTATTTGACCCAGTGTGTCACCTTAGGAAACACCAATGCTTTTCGTTAACAAGGTTAATGGAAACCTTAACTTCCGTGATTATTAAAATAAAATAAATTGAGTTATGGTGAATAAAAATTACATATTTACAAATATTGATGATTTATTTGATCAAAAAAGGGGTGAAGTGGTTCTCTAATATTTAACTTTTTTTCTAGTTACTACAAAATCAGGATCTCATAGACTAATATTAAAAAGACCATATTCAAGAGTAGGTCTGAATACATGGATTTTCTTGTTATGCCATTTTTCCGGGCCAATGGTCCTAATATTTTTATGGAACTAATGAACAAGATTTTCTATAGGTATTTTGAGTCTACAATTATGTTTTTCATGGTTGGAATATTATTTTATTTAAATAATGAGGAGGATCATTTAAATTATTTGAGATTAGTTTTAGATATATTGAGGAATAACTAGCTTTATGAAAATCTATAAAGGTTCAAATTGTAGATTCAGGAGGTGAACTTCTAGTAGTAGGTGGTCTCAGAACATCGTATCTCAATTTTTCTTGAAAATGAAAAAGATTTCATATCATGTGGGAACCACATAATGTGTTTTAGATATATAGATTCCAAAATTTAAAAAGATGTTTCATATGGTTCAGAAAATAATTATCTACGATGGATTCTCCACTGACATCTGTCACTAAGGATGGAGTGACATTAATTTGGTATTCCATATGTTAGACATCCTTCAATGAGTTTAATTATTACTTTTCTTCTGATTCAGTGATAACTATTCCAGGGGCTATAAATGGTCTTTTTTATGCTTGATTATTAGTTTGTGTTGAGTTATCATGAAATTTTCATGCATGGTGGATTATAGTTTTCGATATATTTTCCTACAACATAATTACTATAAAAAACAAGATATCAAACTCCAATATATCTTGAACACCCTTAATAGATTATTACACTGCCTTTTTGAAGAAAGAATTACTATTTACTCATATAATAATTGCTTGAGTTATATCTTTTCATATAAATATTTTGAATATTCTCACAAGTTGATAAGTGGATTACTTGTAATTTTTTTTACTTTGTCATTTTATATACTCTAGAGAAGGGGAATGTTGGTGATGAGACTCTTTACAGGAATATTTCATCCCAATATGAGAAGGAATTATCCAAGTAGTGGAATATCATGAACCTCTTTTATTGTATGAATTTGGGAGTCTGAGAGGATTATATTGGGTTTGTTATTGCATGTGTTTAACTGTAATCCTCTCTAATTACAATAATTCTCTATAAGTAGTAGCTTGATGATTTGTTCCAAGGTATCAATAATTATTTTGATCATGGGGAGACCACTGTTGAATGGTCTCTATATCTAGAGGGAATTAGTTTATTTTGAAAACCTTAATTTGTTATTTCATATAATATAAATGCATTGATGGTGGATTTCTATCATTCCAAATGAGTAGTTTACCATGGAATGAATAATATTTGTCAATAATGTTTATTTGGAAAGAAATAGTACATCCTAGATTTTATTTCCCATTGACATACCATTCAAAAGATCAATGATCCTTGCGGAATTTTAAATAGGATAAAATATCAATGGATTTCATTATTGGGTTGTCAAATACTCCTCAAGGAAAGAATTGTATTTTTGTAGGGATTACATGATTGACCAAAACAACTCGCTTTATTCCTATCCCGGATACTACCAATGTTGAGTATTTATGAAATCTATATGTTTAGGATATTTTTATGTTACATATAGTTCAATTTACCAATTGTTTTTTATCGGGATCCTTCATTAAACTAACTAGGAGATGATGAGATCCCAAGTAAAGTTGAGGATAACATATTATCTTTATAATAATGGTCATAAAAAACATTCAATATAGATTCTTGAAGGAATTATTTGTGCTTACATTATTGAATTTAGAGAATCTTGAGATTTCAATTTAGGTGTACATCAGTTTTACTATAATAATATCTACCATTACACCGTTAAAAGGACACCCTTTGTGTCATTATATGGTTTTATTTGTGAGTGTGGGATTTATATAAGGGACTAGTTGAATTTTTGATATTAATAACTTCTTGTCGTTAATAAAAATTATACCCTGTGAGGCCTTATATATCCATACATGAAAATCTCTTAATTGTTGGATGATGAATAGTGAGGCTTCCCAAGTGATACCTATCTTAGTCTAGGTGATGAAAACTAAGATTCAGAGGATTCATCAGAAATATATAATGGCTCAAAGCTTGTATAAATCATACGTGGGTCATTGTAGAGGCACTTTGGATTTTATGGTTGATGACTTGGTGTTAGTGAGTGTCTCATCTTAGTTTGGGTCACCAAAATTTTTTAAAACAACCAATGTTGGAATCGAGATATATATGAACTATTGAGGTTGTTGATAATATTTGGCAGGTGACATACTTTTTGGCCTTACAACAATAAGTTAATTATATATATAATGTTTTACACTTACCACAACGTAAAAATATCTTTAAGAACAATCTTGTGTTTAGAATTGGGAAGACCTTGATGTAGAAAATTATATGTATGATCCCAAATGATTATATAATGCTATTTATTTTTAAGTAAAGGAATATGAAAAAATAAAATAAAATAGTTTCAGTTAATAGGAATCATGAATCAGACACGCATGAGATATGAGAGTAATAGTTTATGATGAGGGAGTAGTGGCCTCAAGGTTTTGTGGAACAATCATTATAGACTTAAAAATATATGGGGAATAAAGAAATATGGTAGGGAGAATCTTGATACCCTAATACTTTAATTAGGTAAATATATACCTTTATTTTTTTCATAATTAATTTGTGTCTTTTCTCAAGTCCTTTTGGGTTAATTTTTAATGGTTTAATGGTTTTAGAGAATATGCACAGTTGAGGAATGGTAAGGACAAACTGTGCAGGTATTCTTAGAAAACCATGAATATAATATTATAATCTAAAATTTGGAGGCATGGTTAAGAGAATGGTTATGTGAAATCATGCATAATTCCCCCACAAACAATGTGACTTAGGATAGATGTGTTTCATATGGTTGGTGAATGCTTTTTCGAATCATGTTTCCAAACTGTGCATTTCCTATAGTACCCAGAAAGGGGTACATCTCTAGGTGCACAAATTTCTAAATCATGCAACCACATCTTTTGATGTGTATTTTTTTGTGATAATTTGATTAAGGCAGAAAAATAATATATTTTTCATCATTATTCTTTAGGATTAGTAATATCTCAATGATGAATACTCTACATGTAGATTTTATAGATTCTTTGACACATAGTGATTAATCTCAACAGATCCTTGGTTGTTAAATCTATTTTTTAAAAGTTATATATTCGTTATTCTTCATTTTTATTATTTTTAAATATATGATATTCAGTCCATGAAATAAACCTTAGATTTGGGTTTTTGATACTAGATCCATATTTTATGACTTGATCTAATTGGGTTTCTTATTGATCCATCCTTGGAATGTGACTTATTATGAAGATCACGATTTGTATACTGGGTTTATAGGATCCCTTCAGGTTTGGTTCTATCCCTTCATCTATTTGATTACTGATCCACTTTTATGTGATTGATAACACTATGAATTGATGTGGAAATTTTTTATTATATAATCAATAAATTGAAACTGTTCTTTCATGATTACATTTAAAATGATTTTTAATTTTTTTCCTATTTATTAATTGAGATTCTAGATAAATCTTATCAAATGGATTGGTGTGTGATGAATCCTATTTGGAAATGGATTTTGAAAAAAAGTGTTTATTATGAGATTGTTTTAATTGATATAAATGATTTGAAAAATGAATTTGATAATGATATAAGAGAAATAATGGTATGAAATGTTTTATATATTTTTAGGAAAATTAATTTCTTTATAATAAATATTTGGTTGAAAACCATTTGATGAATGTTTTTAAATAAAATGGAATGGTATGAATGTTATTTAGGGATACTCTAATGATAAAATTTGAAACTAATTTTATATGACTATTTTTTTACATTGATTGATATCTTTGAAGCACATTGGATACTAGGTAGTTAGGCAGGTCGTATATAATAAGAATTATATGCATGTATTAGCTGATCCTAGAAATGTATTGAAAAAGAAAAATATTCTAAACCTTGACGAGGATAGGGGTCAATTTTTATGGGTGGAAACCTATTTATTATATCCATGAGATCAAGGGAAGTGTGAAAACCTTAATATGTATTTGTATAAGAGTTTCAGTATTCCTGATATTTGATCTATCTAACAATGTGGATTATAACCCTAGTGCTATAATTGAAAATGAATTATCACATTCCAGTGTTTATAAAATGAATTTTTAATTCCAATTTAATTGAAATTATTATTAGTACTTATTTTGATGGAAATAAATATTTACATATTCTTTACACTTTCTATTGAAAGGATTTGAAAATCTTGTTTTATTATAGATTTTGAAAATAAAAATCAATCATTTTCTATTTAAAATTGATCATATTTGGTCTATTTTACATCTACTTCTTATGGAATTCTTGATGGAAACCTTCAAGGATAGCATTTATAATGCCCTATAAATTACATGGGGTATATCTAGAATTCCTTTTTCTAGGTCAAGGAAATGGTAAATCTCCCCTCAGAGGAGGTGTGTATTCTTGAAATAAGATCTTGTGGATTTTATAGTTATCCAAATATTTCATATATAAATATTACATAATTTTAGATGAATAATAAAATAATAAATTCCTAAGGAACATAGAGTTTTAGTGTAATTATGAACATGGATATGTAAACAACTAGTATATAAAATATGTACAACATTACCCGTTTATTTATTCATAACTAGAAGAATTATTATACATAACATACTTAAAAAAATTCTCCATCAATCTGGGATTGTAATCATAGGAATGTGTGATCTCAAATTCCCAGTAATGGTAAAAATTATAGAAATCAATAAATGATAAAAAGATAGTATAAGATAAGTATAAATGTATGATAACACGATCAAAACACTATAAAATGAACACATCAATTAGTATTTAAAAATTATAGAATATTTAATGAAGTTTTATCAGTCAAAATTCACATCACTTAAGAGTATAAAATCATTAACAATCAATCATGATCTGTGAAATAATATCATAGGAATAATACATATGTTTTATTCTTGAAAATAAGAACATAATACCATTTCCATAGTCAAGTTTCACTATCAGGACTATGATAGTGGATTGGGCTCACTATGAAATCTATTATTTCATTTATAATGGTTTACTCCCAATACTATATTATCGTAAAAATAACTTAATGAATAGGGTAGAATCCCCATTCCACTCCATTTTATCTTAGAAAATATACTTGTTTCCCCTATGTATTGGAGTGATATACAATTAAGGGGCCCCCGATCACATAAATAAATCCATACATATGTGTTACATAAGATCATAGAACTTTTATCATATCAACAAACAACAAACCCAAGAGAAGAAAAAATGTTCTATAATGTTTTCATCATTATAATAAAAAACAATATAGGCAAATAATATAGATGATAACATGCAATAATATCCATATTATATAATAAGAAACATAAAATTATGTTGTAATAGATAAAAATAACTTTAGAGGTTCATTTGATCATTTCAACTTGAAAAATATTAATGAAAAATAATTCTCATAAAATAACCACAATGACTTATAAAGTAAAAAATAATCATTATTTAAGACAAAGATCTCTATGTTGTGTATGTTAATAAAATAAATCATTACATATTATTGGTAAAATTCATAAGCACATATTTTTGGGAAATGAAAAGAATTTTTTTTAAATTATATTAATTTAAACTCCACCATTGGTAAAAATGGATTTAACAAATATTTTTTTAATATTAAAAAAATTCTTGAATCATTTTAATGAAAATTTGAATATAAAAGAAAAAATTACTGGTAGAATAAAAAACATGATATGTTTTTCATAAAATCAATAATTCAGTATGTTGAGTAATTAAAGAGAGGAAATTTAATGGAAGAAATAATATATAATGAAACAAATATAGGTGACAAAAATATAAAAAACTTGTTAAATATAGTTCTTATAATTTCACTATGATATAATTTAATCATAAACAATCCCTTAAAAAGATGAGATTGAAACATAAAACCCATACCTAAGTATGAATTCATTCATAAGAAATATAATCACATGTATAATAAATTTAAATTTATTATAATTATATTACAAAACCATAAATATACCTATAATTAAATATATTTTAAAATTATAACATTTTATCACCCATTAATTAAAAATATCTTTTATATAATTATCATTTTGGGTGATAACTGCTATGTTTTCCATTTCTATTTTGTTTTAATGATTATTATACTTATTTAATAATCCTGAATAATTTATATAAAGAATGTTAATCATGATTTAAATATAAAAAATATTCTTTATATAATTTTTTAACTATTACAGTATAATAGTAATGAAAAACGAATCACATCACTATATAGAGATGGTAGTACGTACATATTAATGAGAGACGCATCAATTTTTTGATGGATGGGTAAAATTAAATTGAAATATAATTTAATACTCCATGAATAATTATTATTATATAAATTTCATATAAACTATTAAATATATCATTAAAACCTACCATTAATGATGGTGATATAAAAGGAGTTGTATCACTACGTCGAGGTGGTAGTCCAAACGTACGCACGAGCAATACTTTCATCTCCCATTGGATTAAGAAGAGGTGGTAAATGGTTTTGATATCATAATAATAAAATTTCATTATATTTATGATATAATATTCATAATTGTTCTTTGATACAACATGTTTATTGGAATTATAAGAAAAAATAACATTGAATGATCTTGGTTATGATCTATACATCTTCTATGAAAGAGCTCCTTTGGATTACTCATTAAGTATTAATGGATTGGTATTTAGAGAATACCTAAGGCCATAGGATGAATATAATTATTATAGGTGTGTTTTTTAGAATGTATTTTACTATCTAGAAGCCTTCTATGGTATGAATAATGTAGATGAAGAATGTCCCTTTTATAAGTGACGGGAGAGGCACACAAAGAATTTATTATATGATTTAATTCATTTAAGGTAACTTTAATGGGGATTTTGTTCAAAATGTATTGGAATTATATTTTTGAATAATATAAGGTTGTAATATATTCAAAAAATAATAATTTTATTGGTTTTAGTGGTAATAATACCCTTATCTCATGGTTAACCTTAATAGTGGTAACAAAATTTTCCCATGTTTACTATTAACTATGAAAAAAATAATATTTAAAAATTAAATTATTTTAATTATTATGATTAAAAATATGGAATTAATTTTCCATAGAATATTTATATATGGGGAATAATTTAATTTTCATTAAGCACATAAACCATAATGATAATCAGTTTTCAAAAAATGAATTTTTAGCAAAAAATGTAATTTAAAACCATTCCTTACCTTGTAGAAACCATCAACTGAATATTAAAATATTATATTTAATAATTAATAGATAAATTTGACTAAATAAATTAATCAACAGATATTATATTATTATTTTTGGATAAAAACATACTGCATACATAAAAATTGTTTAAAAAAATCTATTTTTATGTCTAAACAATAACTTATACCGAAAAAAGTATAATTATGAGTAATATATAATTAATTAAAATACATTAAATTAAAGTATTATTTTGTTTTTATAAATTCAAATAAAAAAGTGGGATATTTAATTGAAAATAAATGACATTTTATTTTACATAAATCAGTATTTTTCACTATTCAGTGAAAAATATTTTTTTTAAACACCCTAACAATTAACCCAAAAATAATATTTAAATGGTGATTTTTAAAATTATATTATCAAATTAAAATAAAATTTTTAAATATGGTATAAATTAATTATAAATTTCATGTACAAAAATGAAATAAAAACCATTTTTTAAGAATGTATATTTTTGAAGCCTCAAGATACTTTACTGAAAATTGGGGACTTATTTATTATAAAGTAATTAATGTATTATAAATAATAAAAACCTATAAAAACATTTTTCATAAAGATTTTATTAATATTAATACATTTTATTTTAACATATAGGTTATAATGGTTTAGTATAACATGATAAATATAGACACAAGGCCACATGTAAAGAAAGCAATTAAATATTTAATGTCTTATTTCAAAGGAAATACAAATAAAACCAAGCTGTGTTAAATTATAAAACCCTTAAAATGAATTTATGAATTAAAATTATGTATCTAATTTAAAAATAAAAGAGGATATATATACTTAATTACATCCTCAGGTTCCCATGTAGCATCCTTAAAATTTTTATTTTTCCAATGAACTTTTACTAGGTGAGTAATATTGTCTATAAAATTTTATCTTTATGATCCATGATTTATAAAAGTTTTTTTCCTAATAAATATTCAACTCTATGGGTAATACCAATAATTTTAGAATATGTAAATTATTAGGTATGTACTTTCTCATGAGATATACATAAAATACATCATGAACATGAGAGGTTTTTTATTGGAGTGCCATGAGATAAGCCACTGTCCCTAATTGATCCAGAATATTAATGTGAATAATATAAATAGAGATAAAATATCCATTATTTTTGCATATTATAACCTTATACATTGGATAAATTAACTATACAATCCTCTCACAAACATACAATTCTAGATCTCACCAATGATTTTTCGTAAAACAATTATTCCTACTCTGAGATTCCTTGATGTGTTGTTGAATGGATCTGACATTATCCTCTATTTCATTAGATATAACAGGTAAAAATATTTTTATTTCAATACCTTCACGAAAATATGTAGGATTTATACAGTTATATTCATAGGGGGATTCATAAAGAGGAATCTGAATACTCAAATAAAATATATTATTATAAGAAAACTTAATTAAGGGACAATGTTGATTCCAACTGCCTTTGAATTATATAGAACACAGTCTAAAAATATCCTATATATTTTTAATGGTCCTCTTAGACTGATTATCCATATTTGGATGATAATTAGTATTTAATTTCAACTTTTTATTTATAGTTTTTTTGAATAATTATCCATAAATAGGAGGTAAACATTTTATCTATACAAGATAAAATACAATTTGTCACCCCATGTTACATTACACCATTTTTAATGTGTATCTTTTAAATATTATTAATAGAAAAATATTCTCTTATAGAAATGAAGTGATATAACTTCGTATGGTGATATAATATAACCCAAATATCATTATTTTCTTTAGATATTTTGAGTAGTCAAAAAATGAAATTCATGGTGATGTATTCCCATTTCCATTCTATTATGGGTAATGGTTGTAACATCCCATTATACTTTTATCTATTATCCATAAATTTCTAACTTGCCAATAACTGAGATAAATAATCCCCAAATCCCTCTTTATGTCCCATAATAAATACTCATTTAGATGTATATTAATCTTAAATATTTTAGGATTAATAAATATTTATGATCTATGAGATTATTCTAATAGATTCTTCATTAGGTATGGTATTGAAGAGGCACAAAATTTGTTCCAAAAAATTATCATTAATTAACAAAAAAGGTTATACTCAGGAACATTTCACATAATATTTTTCATCTATGAATTCTAGTTTTATATCTCTTTAATATTCACACACACACACACACACACATATATATATATTGGTGAAAACTCATTTGAGAAGGGTAATATTTCTCCCATTCCTTTAATATTTCAAGGTCTATCTTTTGAAAATCCCTAAATATTGGATCTTTTTTTCCCTCATCATAGATAAGATATCCTTATAATTTTTACTCCAGGTATCAAAAACCTTGTTCCCCTTCCCATGGTGGATGTGTTTTGAACAGTCACAATATTTAGTCAAATCCAAGAATATTCATTAGTGATAATTCGGAACATTATATATTAATGTATACTTTATAATTTTATTATTAGTATATATGTCACACCATTATCTATAGTTATATACCTCTTTATCATTAATGGAAAAATTACCACATCTAACTTTAAATATTGATTCAATTAATTTTAATCATGAACCATCAATTGGAAAGAGGCGTATGCTATCAACAAATACTTTTTCTTCAGAAAACATCCAAACCATTTATTTTCTTCATCAGAATAAATCACAAACCCTTCTCCACTATATGGTTGTATGATCATTGGTTAACTAACAAAACTTTTCATCATATCCCTAAAAATTTCTTCACACTAATCAGTCCAAAGTAACATAATTCCATTCTATGTTAAAAAGGTGAGTGTATTAGATATCTCAGATATATCCTTCAAAAAGAATCAATAAAATTAATATAATATAATAAAAATATGGATTTTAGTCATAATAATTATTCTAGGCCACTGCTCAGATGATTTTTTCATTGATGTATCCATTGATATACCCTTTCTTAAGATTATATTACCTAAAAATGAAACTTTCTATAGTTATAATTTACACTTTATTATTCTTTCAATAAAATTCTTCTTCCGTATAGTATTTAGTATAATCATAAAGTGCTATTAATTCTCTTTCATTCTCTTAGAATATATAATAATATAATATATAAATTTCTCCACAAATTGATCATGGTATTCTTTAAAGAATCTATTCATTACATCCATGAAGATAATAGAGACATTAGCAAGATCAAATTAAATCACTATATATTCATCATGTCTGTTTGTTTTGAAAAAATATTAATTGGAGACATCGTCATATTTTATCCTCAAATGATAATATCAATATAAAATATTGATCATAGATGAATATTGATCTCCTCAAAATTGATTAAAAAATCATCACTATGGGACAAGATATACTCATTCTTTATCATGATATAGTTAAATCCTCTATAATAAATATAGAGTCACATTGATGCATAATTTTTCTTAAAAATTGTATAGGCACACCCCATTATGAGACACATGTCCAAAAAAATCAATTATAATTAAACTCAACATTTTCTTATTCAATTCCTGCAACTCATTAGGTCCATTATATATAATGTATTTGAAATAGGTATAACATAAGCTCTGAGTTCTATTAAAAACAAAAAATCACAATTTGGGGGAAGGATATGAATCTGTTCTGGTTAGAAATAAAAAAATCCCACACAATAGGCATATCATTGCTTTTGAGTTTCTCTCCAACCATATATGATAAATACCCACTTTTAATATGAATAAATTTCCATGAACTGGATGTAATTTTTGTTGGATGTTCAAATTTATTCTCACCCCAATATAAAATCAAATATTGGTTTAGAATTATCAAATTTTACATTATTCCTTAGAAATTGTAATGGGATTCATATACAGAAATAAAATCCATTCCCAATATCACAATATATACAACTAAGGGAAGAATAAAAAGGTTGTAGGAATCCCATTAACACAAAAATCAATTGGGGAAGATCCATATAATTGTGAAGAGATAATTATACCATTAATAATGTTTACTACTATTTAAACATGGATTAATTTGGGTGGTGATGTGATATGCTTAGAAATTTTTTCTTATATAAAAGAGTTGGAAGATTTAGTGCCAAATATAAAATTTAATGTTTTATAATTGACGATATATGTTCCTTTCACAACTATAATATCACAAACCATATTTTAAATAGTTATCTGAAGATATTTCTATTTGTATCTAGGATTAAGTGGTTTTTCTCATTAATCATCATCATTAACCATTATATATAATAAATGGTTAACACAATATGCATACTTTTTGTAATTATATAATTGGAGTGTGGGTGGTAAACTATGTAGGTATATCCCCTAATTTTTTTCATTATAAAACATATTACCATTGCATAAAAATTCAATTTCAGGATGTTCTTATCATATTCACATAAAACATTTACAATTCCCTTTATACAATTACCCCAGGATTCTTTCCAAAATCCTATAATAAAGCAAAACACATCTTACTCCCTACATATATTTTGTAACTATAATTTCGTTTGAATTCTATCATTAGTTTCTTAAAAAAATAATATATTTATGGGTAAACTAAATCATAATTTACATCTTGATAGAAGATAGAACAACTTATTGATAGCTACTAAAGTCTCTTAGAGATAACACCTTTAAAAAACATGGCTTTAGGACACCAAATAATTGATCAATATTTTTTTAGTTTATTGAAAAAACAATTTTCATACATTACAAGTCTTGAAAAAATTTCCTTATAGGTGATAGATTATTTATTTTACATCTATATATTTTCAATAAATTACTTCTCTGTATTCCTAAAAAGAATATAAAAATGTTAATTTTTGAAAAATAATCTATTAAACCCATTCCACATTATGAATTAAATTTCTTCCTATTTCCACACATTATTGAAAAGATTCCACCATTGATCTACCTCACCTTCCAAATGATAAATATCAATGTTAAAGTCTTCTTGTTCCAAGGATTAGAGAAAATAAAACTTTTCAATGGAACTGGACAATTTATCTACTATTAGTTGATCAACAGACCCAATAAATAACTTCAATATTGCCTCATGAATAAATCAATAGTTTATTACGGCTTCCAATGATAATTTGGAAGCTCATCATTATTCATGGATTGAGAAGGTTTTGAAAGCATAGAAACATTATATTTCATTCCATCTCTCATAAAATCTAGTAGTATAGGGGGTAAATCATTCCATTTGTGATCATGAAGTTGTTGCTGGCCACGATAATGTGAAATATTTATTTTATTAAAACATGGAATGCATCATAGGTCTGACCAAGGTTGTTCCCCCAGGAGAGTTTGATGGCCTGTTATTTATTTTATTAATCAATTATGTATTCCTTCATATATTTGATAACCTGTATACATGATGAGTGTAATTTTTTTGAGACTTTGATTTTAGGAAATTAAAACAAAATGAAGAATTCAAACACATAATGGGAGAAAGGGTTTGGATCTGAGTCAAATCATAGATATAATCCATTATAAAAATTATCTATTATTCAAAAACAAATTCAATATAATTTATTAATTACATTTATCTATATATTTTTTGAATCTGAATTCACATAGAATAGATTTATCCTAGTATATCAAGTTCAACCTCTTCTTCAGTGAATAGGTAATGAACACACTCAATATAGGCATGAATTGTCTTATTAAATGGATCGATCATAAACTATTGTCCCGTAGTCGATAGTTGTCTAATAATATACATGGTAGACCAAGATATTAGAGTTAGAAATGAGTTATAGATTGGAGGGTGAAACATATCATTAAAAAGATCAGATGAATATAATTAATCTACATCCATCTAGTTTTCTACATCATCATGGATGAGAAATCTAAAATAACATAATTATGATTCAAAGTTCCAATATTATCTCTCCTAGAATCCTAGTCCTTAAGATAGTTATCCATATTTATGGAGTTAAACATATTATAATTATGACACAAAGGTTTAGAAAAACCCAATTAATCAAGGGGGAAGAATAACTTCACAATATAGTTGAGCCATGAATCAAATTATTAAATAAATTAAAATTACAAAAATAAATTTAAAGTTGCATATCTATGGTTGGAGGAGAATTAGTAATTTCTAATTGGGGAAAAGGAGAATATTTATAGAAATGTAATTCTTCACCCTTGAATTCATTGATTTTACGTGACTTCATCCACTACCTAGATGAGTGAAAATTCTAATAATTGAGGGTTGAAATAGAATAAATTGAGATTATTCTTCCTAAAATCACACTTCTTACATATTTAAGAATATTCCCCATGTGATATAATTCTTATTCATGCTGAAATGGTATTTTGGGAGTTTCCATGCTTCACAAGAGGAATTATGATTAATTAAAATGCATGTAAGTGGGACTAAAATAATTACAAGGGTTTTGTGGTGTTGTTACCATTTTGGAAAAGTTCCCTTACATAGTTAGTAACCCTTATGAAACATTTAACTCCACCCTCACATGACTCCATCACAATGAACCTTAAATGAGTTCACAATTACCCTTACACACAAACTATTCAAACGTGAATTTATTATTTTGTTTCTTTACAAGGTGGCATAAAATCGGTTATCTTCACACTTACATGGGAAGTGCAGGAGATCTATGTTTTTTTCTTCTATGGTGTTCATAATCTTTAGAGGAGTTGAATGGGTTTCTTTTTCTTTAATATTAGGATATTCATTGGTGTATTTTAATAATGTATAATCAAGGTTATTAGGGTTGTGAAGTTTATGTACCCTACTTTAAGCTTGATTTTAAAATCAACTAGCACATAAGATTCATCTTCTCCAACTGGTGGCATCTTTTTAATTTTTTCTGTGTTCATCACCCTATTCAGAATCTCCCAATTATGATGTACCTTCCTTAGCAACCTCTCTCACAATTAATATTTGGATATAGGTGTATTCAAAGATTCATCATTAGACTCCATTGGATTATCTAGTAAGGGTTCAATGATAATTTTGAAATCCATTCTTGGTATCATTGGTGTTTGACTTAATCAGGGTGCATGAAAAAAATTCGTCAATAAAAGATCTTATTCCAGTCTCAAATATCAACTATAAACTAGATATAGAATCAAATGAAAGTGCTAGTAGACCATAAGGTTTCATTCAAGTGATTGTGTGGTGTATTTGGATGTTGGAGATATGGTCACTGGATAAAAGTGGGCCACATGGGTTCTAGATATGGCCGTATATTCACTTTATAAGTGAATGTGGGTATATGTTAGGGTAAAACTATTTATGTGGTAGGTATACTAAACATTAAGTTGCAGTTAGTTCATGAATTTTTATAAATTTTCACTAAGGAATCTTATTGTTTTATTAAATGGACACTTGTATTCAATGTCCATGGTCAGTTGAAAATTCATTACTTGGTCACTTGGTTTTTTCACATACTGTCACTTAAAGACATATCCACATTTCAAACATTATTTCAGGGACATAATTTTAATGTAATTTTTTAAAATGTTTTTTAAAAAAGATAAACTAGTTGAAAATAAAATTAGCCTGAGAACTATTTATTCTCGAATCATTTCAAATTCATTAAAATGAACCAATTAAAAATAATATTTTTCAAAACATAATTAATTTTCATCATTTAAAATCAAACCCTAAAATACCATATTATAATTTCAAAAAGAAAATCAAATATTTTTAGAATAATTTAAATTTAAATTTAAAAATAAATTTATCAAATTAATTTAATCCAAAAATGAATGATAGTATTAAAACTTAAAAATAAATCCCTTTAAATAATTTCAGTCAAAATTTAGTTTAAAAATTTGAAATTCAAGAATTTAAATAAAAATCAATTTCAATTTCAATTTTTTTCAAAATAAATGTGTGTCTTCCTCATTTTCTAAAAAAATGAATGAATCCTTAAATATCAATAATTGACCCATTAAATCATTAATCCCACATTTACAAATTCAAAAAAATCACTGATTTTTGAAATATTTCATTAATTAATTAGATAATATCATGGAATTATATATATATATATATATATTTGGAATATTTGGGCTCACATCACTCCCCCTAACTTGAAATATTCCACTCCTATAGGTAATTAACATGGAATTTAATATTTTTTTAAATATAGGTTTACCCTACTTAGGTGTGAATTTTCCATCTAGAATTGAATAAAAACATAGATTCATCAAATGTTAAAATTATCATTCCATATATATGAATATAGTTAATTATTTTAATTCACTTCGAAATGTGTTTCCAATTCCAAGAGTGGATAAAATTAAATTTATGTGGCATAAAAGTTTTACCAAGAAGAACACCATTTTTCACAATCTCATAAGTTTACTAAACTAGAGTTAAATTTTCATATTCATTGATATAACTGAAATGAATTTCTTGTAAGCCAATTTTCCCATAATTAATTTGGTTTCAAATTTTACCTCATCTGAATAAATTTATTTTAAACTATTTGACAATAATTTATTGATTTATTATTTTTCTAAATTATTATCTTACATGTTTGTGTAAGGAACTATGAAAACGTACTTATGTGAATATGTAATTTGGGATTAAACTCACACTCTTAGTGACTAATGTCTGAGATACTCATCATGGGATCATAGCTATATATTTTAATCAAAGATAAAAGGACTTATACAAATTTATTTTGCGTTGGATCCTAATGGTGTTCTTTTACACACAGGTAAATCTTCCACATATTATGTTCAAAAAATCAAGTGAACTCATGTTACAATTTTGATTCTATAAAACTATTTTTACTCACACTCTATATTTCAGTTCTAAGATCATATTTAGATGAGATAAAGAAAAAATCCTACAACAATAATTTATGTTAAAATTATTCTGAGATAGTGAATTCCAAAAAACTATTATGAAATTCAAATGAGGAAAAGAATAGTTCATTTTCAAGGAAATTTTAAAGAGTAAAAAACTATTCAAAATATAAGAAAAATATATATTGAATTGTTTTTTATGTTTTCTTATAGATTTACTATAAACATACTAAAAAATAAAAATATTTCTTAATTTTTTATTTATATATTCTAGAATAGTTTCTAAAGAACTATAAAATTACTCTTAAATAGTTGAAAATACCCTAACCCACACTCTTCAATGACACTAATCCCAATTATTCTTAGTATGAAATAATATCAATGAAAGGAATATAGTAAATTAGAAGTGTTGAAAATAAAATATAAGGATAGAAACAACCTGCTTTCTATTTTCTATATAGTTTAAGGTAAGATCTTCAAAGGGTTCTTCTACATATCCTTGAGGGGAACATCAATGATTTCCACTTAGGAAAGTCCTACATAATATGGAATTAAAAATAATTTTTATAATAAAATAAAATTTAATAAAATTGAAAATGGAATATAAAGGAAGATATTCATGGTTATAACCTCTAAGAGGTGTTGTTTATTATATTTTCCATTGTTGGATTACTATGTGGTTATCCCAAATTAATTGGTGTGTTCGGTTTGTGATTTAAGAACCAACACATTATTATTTTTCTATAGATACCTTGGGATACTTATTCTTGGATGCCCCCTTTACTAGATCTGTTCAGGTACCCCCCCTCAAAATTGTGGTTTATTTGATAATGTGTGTGTGAGAGGGATGGAAGGATAATTTATGTGGTCTCCTTAGCCTTGGACATAGCTTTAATTCCCACTTCATCTTCTAGTGATGACTCCACTGATTATTGATGGAATTATTAAAATAAAATTCAGTATATAAATAATTTAAATTTTATTGAATTAAAATAGTTTGAGTTAAAATCAATGTTTCCCCCCGCAATATTATTATATTTAGAGTGTTTTTGAGATTATTATGGTTTCAACACATGTCCTAGAGTTTCTCAATCTTTAATAACTACTTCCCTTGTTTCATCACCATTCAATTATTTTGGAATGTGTTTCATTATATTTTCAATATATTCCTCATCCACCCCTACTTGTTCATCCACAAGGGTAGTCTCTTCTACTATTTCTATCTTATGTGTATCTTTAAGGGGAGTCGCCATAGGTTCTTATTTGGTGTAATACAAGATTTCCATAAGATGATTTGAATCTTTAAAATTAAAAATAGTTTGAATAAAATTAAAATTAACTTTGAAAATGTATAATTAAATGATTTCCATTTAGTGGTATTCCTCTCATCAATTACACCATATAGTTCATTCTCTATTTTTAATGCTTCTTTTATGATTTCTTTTGTGGATGGGGGAATTAGTATGAATTTTATCTTTTCATAAAAATAGAGATTATTCACATCATATTCAGTATCCAAGACCTATAACAATCTTTTTATTTGTTCTCTTAAAATATATGGAAGGTTTGAAGAATGTTCGGTTTTAATAAAATTAGAGAAGAAAAGGTTTGAAAAATGGTATCCCATGATAGTTTCAATTTCTTTTTTCTTTACATCGTACACTAGCACTGGGAATATGTGTTCAATTGTAAAAAATGTAAGGTCTTATATTTCTATAAAATATACTTCATCCTCTTTAATATATTCTTGGTAAATTACCATGTGCTATAATTTGTTATATTTATTTATATCTATTTCACTATAATCTCTTGGAGGATAGTGACTATTACAATATAAAACTTCCTAATTAATTTAGATATCCTTTTTCTGTTAAATTGTTGTTTCTATTTTTCATAAATGACCTTTAGCATTGAGGGGTAGTTCTGAATTTTTATGGTGTAAGATCTTATTTAGTTTCCTTGTGTATGGGCATATATTATTGAGGGTAGTTAGGCCCATTCATGTAGAAACTTCCATATTCCCACCAAATTGTGTATAGTAAGGTTTGTTCCTATTGATGTGGTACTTAAAAATTAATCTCTTAGGGTTTCCTAGGGAATATGAATTGGGATATGGGTGAGGATCCATTAATGTATTTTCCCATAGTGGTGATTATACCTTACTAGAGGAAAGAAAGAAAGAAGAAAAAAATTGAAAAAAAGTATTTAAAAATAATTTAATGATAGTGAAAACAAGAACCTTATCCATCGTAATAATTCCGAGTTGATTTCATGGTTTTCAAAAGTTGTGGACAATAAATTTTTTTATTTTATTATAACATGGAATGTTTTATATGGATGACCTAGGTCATTTCCCAAATCCAATTTGTGGATGTATTCTTCATTATCTCAATAAATTATATATTTTTTTTCTTAATTTTGAATGTATCCATAGACGACAAGTATAGTCTTTTGATATTTTCATTACATGAAATTAATACAAAATATCAAATTCAGACACCCAATGGGTAAAAGGTGATGGATATAGGGTTTATCACATAGATTCTTCATTATCCACCTTAGTTGTCATCTAAAAATTAGTTATATATCATGTTTATTTCTATTATATTTCTATTTTATCATTCTTAAAACAAACATAAGATATATCTCTTTGTATATCTAGTTCCACCTCCTCCCTAGTGAAGAGGCAAAGAATGAACTCAATCAAGGCTTTACTATCTCAACACCCAACTCCATTGTATATTTTTCTTCCCATAGTCCAAATTTCCGCAATTTTATTCACTATATATCAGTATAAGGAAGTGATTAATGATTTGATAGATTGGAGGGTTGAACAACTCATCAAAAAGACCAAATAAATAACATCAATCTTCTTCCATCCATTTCACTATAACATTTAGTATAGAGAATCAGAAATTATAAAATTTATATTATAAGTGCCTATGTAATCTTCCCTAAGGTCATATAACTCATTTTAGTTCTCCATTATTTTTCAGTTGAATAGATTACAATTATGACATAGAGGATGAAAAAACATGAAGAATTACGGGCGAAAAAAAATTCAAAACATATTTGAACCAAGAATTGAAATTAAAATTGGTGAAAATTCCTAACAATGGTTGGAAAATTCAACATAATTTTGATATGTGTAAATGGATAATATTTATTTCATTTCACTTATTTATCTTCACATTCATTATAGCGAGGAAATTTCATTCTCTTGACAGATGATTATTGAATATCTCAAAATAATGGTTGATTGAGATTTAGTTGAGCATGGAATTACTTTAATTGTGGTCCACACATATCTAAGAATATTACCCAAGTGATATTCTACTTCTTTATTAAGCAATATTTTTTCAATAGTTACCTAGTTTTATCTGAGGAGATATGAGCATTGTACATATTGGAAAGTGGGCCTAAAATAATTATATGGGCCTTGTGTTGATATTACTCTGATGATAATGTTACCCTTACAAAGTTATTTAACCATATACATGTTCAACCTATAACCATACATGACTCTTTCATAGTGACCCTTACACACATTCATATTGTCCCTTACACACCCACTCAGCAGGCATAGTTTTTTTATTTTGTTTTTGATATGGAAGAATGGTATCAGTCTTCTTCACACTTGCATAGGGGGTGTGAGAGATCTCATGTGCCTAATTCCATGATGGCCATCTTCTTTAGAGGTTTCAAATATGATTTTTATTCTTCAATGTTATAATATTCATAACATACCAGAATGATAAAGGGTTAAATGACTAAATGATATCACTCATGTCAACAAGGTGAACCTTACTATTCATGAGATTACCTAATTATAACTCCATATATAAGCATGCTTGGCATGGATTAGTGATCAGGATGGGTGAACATTTGAGAAGTTTCCTTGGGTGTGTGTGATTGAGGAAAAATCACATTGGAGGGAAAATGTGTTGTTCTATAGGTACTGTTGTTAGTTAGATGACCTGTTCAGGCACATGGGTAGACCCCATAGTGGGGACCATGTGTCTGTCATGAAATGGGTGGTACCTAGTGTGCCAGGACATGTTGACCATGTTAAGGCGGGGTGTATTTGATATCACTTGGTCTCATTTGTTACATTTGGTAATAGATGTGGTACCCAGACATAAGGGTTGGGTTGAGATATAAGATCCACAACGATGATGTTGCGGTTGGGGGGGGATGTAACATCCCAGAATGATAGAGGGATAAATTATTAAATGACATGAATCATTTCAACTAGGTGAACCTTCTTTTTCGAGAGCTTACCTTATTAGATCTCTACAGCCAAATGTGCTTGGACATGAGTAGTGGTCAAGAACGGTGGACTATTGGGAAGTTTCCAAGGGTGTGTGTGAGTGAGGGAAAATAAAATTAGGGAAGACATGTGTTGGCTTGTGGGGACTATAATTAGTTAGATGTTGCATACCACAATGATAAAGGGTTAAATTTCTAAATGATATGACTGATTTCAATATGGTGCACCATTATTTTCAAGAGCTTACATATTTATAACTCCAAAGTTAAGCATAGTTGTACTAGAGTAGTGATTAGGATGGGTGGCTTTTTGGAATGTTTCCCAGGATTTGTGTAAGTGGGGAAAATCACATTGAAAAGGACATGTGTTGGCTTCTGGGGACTTTCGTTAGTTAGATGGCCCATTCAGGCTTGTGGGTGGGCCCTATGGTGGGGACTAAATGTCTATGGGGAAACTGGTGGTACCTGGAAGGCCAAGACTTGATGAACATGTAAAAGAGGGTTGTCTATGCTATCAACATGTCCTAGTTGTTACAATATTTATCAGAAAAGAACATGACCATGCCATCAGGATTTATCAATGTGGTGTAGTTCACACAACCTATTTCAGTCTCAGTTATGTCATCGATAAGAACCTAAGTGCCATCTTCTTCAATAGACAATGTCTTCTTTTTTCATCAATTTTTCTTCTCCCTAGTCAAATTATTCCAGTTTTAGAAAGGATTTATCAACCATCTACACCCATAATGAGAATTGGATCAAAGAGTATTTAGAGATTTAGCATTAGACTAAGTTGGATCCTCTATCAATGATGGATCTATACATCCCAAATCCAATATCGTCATATTTTGTGTTTGATTTCAATAGGGAACACATATAGAGAAATTCACCAGTGTATATTTGAACAGTCTTGACTCTTCACTAGAAATTAGCGATAGGTTCAAAAAATGTGAACATGGATCTTGTGGTATCTTATAGATTATGGAGTATATGGTTTAGAATTGGTAGATATAGTATCTCAAGAAACCATGATGCTACAGTCACATGGAGGAAGTGAGGTATGGGTGTTCGAGATAAGGTCATACAACACTTGAGATGTGATCATGATCATGTAGTAGGGTGATGATCTTTATTTGTTTGATATATAGAGCATGATTGAATGGTCAATTCCCAACATTGTATAATTTTTGAACAAGATCATTTATGATTTTATCATCCAATCACTTGTATCTGATGCACATAATCACTTTAAAACTAATCACATTGTCGTATTAATTTTTTTCACAAGAGGCCCCTTTAGTACAAGAATTCATTGAACAAACATTTCCAGTACAAAATATTAGTGTTTAATATTGTCCAAACACATTTGAAAAATGATAATCTAATTAAAATAAAAATTCCAACCTTCGAACAATTTATACAATAATTATTTCAAGTCCCATAAAATATACCAATTCAAATCATATTTTATAAATAATAATTAATTTCCATAATTTAAAATAACATCAACAAATTATAAATTTTTATTTCAAAAATATTTCACATTTTTTTATAAAAATTTAAATTTTCATTTAATATTCAATATATTTTTTTTGTTAATTAAGAAATTAATGAAATAATTAATACTCATTAATAAATAAATTTAAAAATTTAATTCTAAATGTAACAAAAAAATTTAAATTTGTAGTTAAAAATATAAATCAATTTCAATTTCAACTTTCATCAAAATTAGTGTATGGCTTTTTTATTATCCCTAAAAATGAACATATCATTAATGACCATTAATTGATCCACTTAATAATTATTTCCATATTTTTAAAAGTAAAAAATCATTGATTTACCAAACAATTATTTAATTAATTGTTCTAATTAGAAAGAATAACATTTTTTAAAAAAAAATTAGGCTCATATAAATTATGCTTCACATTTAGAAATAAAACTATTCCTTCTGGTATCATCCATTAAATGGATCCAAAAACCATTTTATGAAAAAAACAATCAATGTGGAAAATCATATAATCCTAAAAACCATTTATTCATTATCTAAATCAACTCACATTTTTTCAATATAAAACACTTTTGGTTTAACATTGTATATTCATGTTCAAAATCTTTTGAATTTTTTCATAACGAATATTAATGAAAATTTGAATTAACCTAATTATATCCTATGATAGTGATGAACTAGGTGTCTTGTAAGGGTTTATTCATATTATACCATAATGATGTCTAAGATATACTAGACCAAATTTTGTTATGGTTATTTCCCCTAGATACAAATTTTCCAAAACTACATCAACTTATTATATCCAAATAGGGTTGTATTTAATTACGAAAACCACACATATTTCTTTATAATAACATATAATGTTCGTCTACACTTAGGTTTATCTTAAGGCTTCAAACTAAAGTTTCATCATCTTAGTTTCCAAATGTTACTAAATTTTACCAATGACACCATCTATCAAGATCCATATATTTCATACATAAATTTTACATCATTTTCAATGAATACAATATATATTATAGAATAATACATGCATGAAGACCGGATATGTTTACTGTCAATATAAACATGGATATTTGAAAAACTATAAGATAAAATATCAACTTAAATTCCCATTTAGTTCTTCACAACTAGCACCCTTATTAAATAAAACCAACTTAAAACCATTATCTATAACATGGGGATGGTAAACAAAGGAATGGGTGAGGTCAAAATACCATTAAGGGTAAAAATTAGAGATATCAATCAATCATTAAAAGTTAGTATAAGATAATTATAAGGTCTTGATAGCACAAGCTAAACATATTAAAATCATACCCTTTAATCCATATATCGTAATCATCAAGACATGGAATAATGATTTATAAATCAAAATTCATATGATATAAGGGTAACAAATCATCAACAGTCAGTCATGTTCCAGGAAAAAATCTAATAAAAATAATAAATATATTTTTGGAATTCACATAAGTATATAAAATCATTTCCTTAGTCATGGATCACTTCCAAGACTATCATAATGGATGGGGTTCAGTCCACATTCCATCATTTCCATTGTCAAGGTTCACTCCCAAGGATTAATTATTGGAAAAAGTCCCTTAATGAACTGGGTAAAATCCACATTCAATTCATTACTATATCATGATATATACCTCTTCACCTAATAAATTGGAGGGTATATAATTCCATTCCCACCGATCATATAATGAATACCATAAATATGTGTTCCACAAGATCATAAAATCTTTATCATGTCAACAATTCATAACCCATGGAAATGATTTAATTTTCATAAACATTTCATCAACAAATATATAGAAAGAATAATAATATTAAAATTGGATTATATATGTAGTAAATAATAATAATAATATATGGATGGTTTTATAGATAAAATAACCATTAAAAGATCACTAAAATATTTTTGAGGAAAAAGACATTTTTATTTGAAATAACTTATATAGAATTTATTTTTTTCAAAATATTAATGGAAATTTTTTATTTTAATATAAAAAAGGAAACATAAAATGTAAAGAGTATTAATTTTGGAGAATAATGTTATTCACATGGTGTATGTTAGAATAATAATACATTTCACATTGTTTGTTAAGGTCGAAAGCACCTTGTCAAGAAAAATAAATAACACTCCTTTAATTTTTTTATTGATAGTAAAATATGGGTAAAAATTAATTCAATAAATATTTATAGAATAGTAAAAATATTCATGAAATCATTTTCATGAAAATATGTTCGTAGGATAAATGGTTCTTAGCTGAAGGGAAAACATCGTTAGTATTCTTTAAAAAAATTATTTTAGTATCTTCAGTACATAAAGAGAGGAATATTAAATAAAAAAATGAAATATATATAAATAACCATAGGATAATGAAATTTCAAAAAACTTGGGAGAGATATATCAGATAACCTCATTGGAAAAACATTTACGCATAAATAATCTTGTTTAAAATGTGATTGTGACATAGAACCCTTAACCCAAGTTTTCCATGGTTTGTATGTTTTCTAGAAGGATATATAATAAATTCAAATTTCGTATAATTCTACACTAGAAAAATTATAATACCAATAATACCACAAATGGTTTATTTAAAACATTGATCTCCCATTCATTAACAATATTTTATTATCATCATAATTTCGGGTGTTAACTGCTTTGTATTTCATTTATGTTTGGGGTTGAAGGTTATGGTCCATTCACATTGATCATGGTTAATTAATTTATATAATATTTCATGATATAAATATAATATATATCTATTATATAAAAATTTATATCCATTAATATAAATGTGTAATGAAAAGTGTATTACATCACTATATGGAGATGGTAGTCCATATCTACGCATCAATAATGTTTCTATTTTTTAATGGATGGAATAAAATAAAGGAAAATATAAATAAATATTTGAAGAATATTTATTATAACATAAATACCATATATATAAATTAAATCTAAAATAATAAACAACCATTAATGATGATTGTGGAAAATGATATGTGTCACTATGTGAAGGTTGTAGTCCACACATACGCACGTGAGAAAATTTAATATATCATTAGAATGATATATATTGATAAAGGGTTGTAATATCATAATAATAACATATTATTATTTTTATGATAATTTCTTAATATTTTAATTATTGATAAAAAACATTATAGGATGTATAAGAAGAATTAAAATTGAATGAGCTTGGTTAATATCTACACATCTTCTTTGAGAAATCTTTTTTAGATAACACCTTAACCCTTAGAGGATAGTTATTAAGAGAATAAAATAAAACCTAGTAAAAAGGGAAGGATAACATGAATGTTTTTTAGTAGGTACTTCATAATAAAAAAGGATCAATTGGTGTGAATAATATAGGATAAGAGGAACACTTTTAAAAGCGAGGGGAGGGACACAAACAGAATTGCATAGAAGATTTCTATGATTTAAGGTCACTTTCATGAAAAAATGGATCCTAATGGATAGTTATTCGAATTTATGATAATATAAGGCAGAAATATTTTCAAAAAAAAATAATTTACTTGGTTTATGTGGCTATCTTACCCATATCTCATTGTTTAACCATTGGTAAACTTGTTTTAACCTTAATAGTGGTAACAAAAATTTTCTGCAATTACAATCAAGTATGACAAAAAAATAAGTTAAATCTACTAAATTATTTAAATTTTTATGATTAAAAATATGAATTATACTTTACCATATTTGGTTTATATAAGTGGTATAATTTAATTTTAACTAAGCACATAAACTGTAACTAAAACCTGTTTTGAAGAAATAAATTTTAAACATAAAAAATAATTTACATCCATTCATTTCTACATAAAAACCATCAAATGAATAATAAAATATTAAATTGAATATATAGTATATAAATTTCCTTAAAAAATTAATAAATAAATTTTAATTTAAATTTTTACGATAAAAACATATTGTACACATAAATTATTTTTGGAAAAAATTATTGTTTTTATGTATAAAAATTTCCTTATAAAAAAGTAGTAATGAACATTAATATTTAATTAACTAGATTATTTATATTTACAGAATAAATATATTAATTTAATATCAAATTAAAAAATAATGTAAAATTTACAGGAAAAAAACTATAACTATTAGGAAAAATAATTTCTTTCACTATTCATCAGAAAATAATAGATTGATATAAAGCCTAAAAATTCCCCATAACATAATATTGAAATTATGATAATAAAAATAATATTAATTTAATAAATTAATATTTATAAAATGGTAGAAATAAATAATGAATTTCATTTTAATTTTTTTTAGAAAAACTCTTTTTGGAGAAAAAAAATTTTTGAACTGTAAAATTACATCCCAGAAAATTTAGAACATATTTATTATGAATAAATAAATAAATAGGAATTAATTAAGATATTTATAATTTTTTTCCTAATGTGGTCATTAATATTCATACCTACCAATTTAACAACTAGGTTATAATGGTTCAGTATATCACAATTGATATAGACTCGTTATTGCCTGTAAGCATAGATATTAAATTATTCATATTTTAATTCAATATAAATAATTATAAAATCATGGGGTGTTAGATATTTGGTTATGAAAGGTGGAGTATGTAATACAAATTTCACAATGAGTTCTTGGTGGAGCTATCTTCATTGGTTTATTGATTCCCTAGTTTATTATTCTGTCTCATGTTTGGTACATACCCTTTATGTGGTACATTTCTCTTTCTAACAGTATTGGAAATACAACAATTTATAGATTATTGTCAAAATATATTATATTTTATTAGTTATTAACGTGGCTAAATCATTTCCCTTGATCATTCATGACACCCAGGATCTGGTTACTAGCTTTCGGGGACCGGGAATTCCCTCTATGCCATATCAGAGATGACTCTAGTTCTGGTTTAGTCGGTTATCCAGGTTGGTTCATGAAATTATATACAATTAAATATAATCGACTAAAAAACTATATATGATATATTAATGAGGAAATATGGGTGAATGATGAAGAACAACTTTTCAATTATAAAACTAGTTAAAAATGATCAAGCATACTCACACCTGATATAAAAAATAGATAATAACTCACCGATATACATATTGAGATTAATTATAATAAAATATGATAAAACATTATTTATATTAATAATGTTATAAAATATGTGTTTTATATGGTAATATATTTTATACATGCTTTTAGAGTGTGATAAACTAATCAATAATTCATAGTAAGTGTTTCATCAACTCAATGTCCGATTCTGTGGGTCTAAATAATTTTTACTAGAATATAATTTTAGATATTTATTTAATAATAATAATATAATATTTTATATGGTATTTTATATTCACATATTGTTAAATCAATTCTCATCAACCCTAAAAACATCTTTTATATTCTTTTTAAAATAATAGTATAATGTTAGTATGAATAACTCTTATTTTTACCAATGAATGTCTTACTTCAATGTCCAAATTTTTCTTCTAAAAAGTATTTTAAAAAAAATTGTATTTTTTGTTCTCTAATATTATTCACATTTTCCTTTACTTGTTTTATTAAATGAAATTCGATCAATGTTTCTTTGATTTGGGTTTTCTTTAAAACAACTAAAAAATCTTAATAAAGGCACATCTCTTAATTATTTTCCACTATGAATTATTTATATTTAGTTTATTTATTTTTTTGCAAGGATTAGATATTTTCAAGTATTTAAGATAATTTTTTTTAGAATTATTTTATTTTATTTCTCAAAAATGCATTTTGAATGTGAATTTCTCTTCTTATTTTCTTTTACAAATTTTTAATGAAATAGTGAAAATTTTTTCATTTTCATTTCAATATTTCCGACAACATTTATATCACATAAATTGATATTTTAATCACCCTCTATATTTTATTATTATATATTAAATTTTTTTAATTGATATTTTTTATATCCTTGGATTTTTTAAGTTCATGTAATATTATGTTTTTTACTAGTTTTTAAAAACCTATTCTTTACTTGGGTTCTTTATAATATGATGATGAGTGATTTAATGTGGAACATATATATAAGAATAATGATGTAAGGGGTCCTATATTTCCATCTAATTCATTTGTTTTAGTTTATATCTCATGAGAATTTATGAATTGGTCATTATTATTTTGTTCACATCGTCATGGGAAAACTGAATTTTCTCAGATTTTCAGGTGTGTACATAATGAGTTTCTTCATATATACATGGGTAAAATTAGTATTCTAAAAAATATTTACTATTATTTTTGATGTATAAAATTTACATGTTTTTTAAAACTTTATGATAAATTTACAAGGTTATTTTCATTTTCATGAAATGTTATGTTTGCATGTTATGCATTATTTTTATAATATTCCAAACTCATATGTTATGCTCACATGTTTTTTTATTTTTGTGATATATTTTGAGCTAGGTGATATCTTTTATTCTTACTTAATGATATTTTTATTAAAATTTTTTTATTTATTATGTATTATGATTATCATTAATGATCATATGATCTTTTAATAAGATATTTCTCCCATTCCTATGTTCTCTTTCAAATTTATGATATAAAAAATTATTATATGTTTCTCAGTTTTTTAACACATGAGATCACCCATTTCATAGGATTCCATTATAGAGACTCAGGTTTCGGCCCTGTCAGACATTGAAATATTCCTACAAATATTTCCAGATCTAGGTGCAAATACAACATGCAATTCTGTGGCCCGATGAGCTTGGAATTAATATTATAAAAACAATATGTAATTTTTTATACTATACAGGAGTTGGTAATGAGTTATCTCTTAAATAGTAGCTCAGATTAGAAATCCGAGGAAAAATTTGTTTCTAGATAGTTCTATTTGCCCTAGGTAGGGTATATGGTTTGTCGGTGTGGGGCTGTTGTTGAAGAAGATATCAAGGGCAATTTAATAAATAAATAAATTTATTTATTTATGGACGTCGGCTCGAATAACATCTGAAAAGAGTCTCAAATCAAAATTATGAGACCTCATATGAGTTTTGAACATCGTGTTTACATTAGGAATGACCTAATATGAGAGGGAATATAAGGTTTGGATCCCAGGACCATTGGCGGCTATTTTTGTTGTTTTTCTATAAATATAAGGGTGAGAAGATGAGCAAGAGTTTGGCTCATTTGCATAGGTGGCTAGAATAGGTCCTCCACTCCTTTAGAATAAAATAGTAGCATAGGATTCATGATGGATCGTTCAAAACATCAGATCCTAGCAGATTAAAGAGCATCAAACGCAACGATGGATCCAAAATTATGGTAGGAAAATTCATTCGGATTCTGCTTCTCTCTGATTAATGTTTTGTGGTCATTTTGGATTCATTTATTCTTATGAGCCCATTATTAACTCTCTCGATGGCCACACCAAAAACGAAAATTTTCATATTGAGTTTTTTATTACACTTTCTTCATGTTCTTCATCAATTCTTTTCCATTCTTCATCATTTACTTTTTGATTCGATGAAATGACGTCCAAAGGTCGAGCAGAGCATGGATCTGTGAAGGATATGATTTAAGGGTTTTCGATGAATGATAGTTTTAAGTTTCAAGCATCGAAATAGTATTAGTAGTGAGAGGATTATCCCGCAACATTTTATTATTTTAAAAATGTCGATGATTCTTTGAACGGAGCTCATCGTAGTGTAGTTCAGGTCCTAAGGATCACAGATCTAGTCTCGGATTAGTTTTCTGATCACAAGGATGACAGTGGTAGCCCAAAAAATTTCTGAGGTGCATTTATGATGAGACAACTCTGGTGTGGCAGAATCCGGTGGGTATAATGGCATTTTGGTGACTCTGTCTGGCACGATGTAGTGGTCTGGTCAGGCGGTGGCGACAGTTTCCAGCAAGCAAACGGTGGTCTGGCCAGAATATTCTTGGGGCTCTTTAAACCCCCGTATAATGAAAACCGATAATTCAAATCACGAGCCATATTTGAAGATGTGACCCTTGAAATGATATGGACCCTTTAATGCTTGTTTTGGAGTTTAAATATTCAGGATGACAGATCGAGCCCACAAAAAAGTTGAAATAATAATAATATTTTATTATTATTCTACATTAACCTGTTATAACTTTTGGTTAGACTGTCTGATTGACATGACATTAGTGGCATTGTGATCTGATAGTATGGTTCACTTTTTAGTATAATTTTTTGGAGCACAGACCAAGATTAGGTTGTGGGCCCCACAAGGCTGGTTTTGGGCATTTACGGAGAAACATGACATTCTGTCTTGTGTCCGTTTGGATTAATGATTACACGGTCACATGTATTTTTTTGCGGGGATCACAATGGTGTGATCCTCCTTATGAGTTTCAAAATCGTGGGGGGGGGGGGCCTTCCTCAGACTTGTTATAGTGAATAGTACCTTTTTCAAAGGTTGACTATTTTAGGCGAATATGTAGCCTATCCTGTGTGTTTTTTCGCGTAAATCCCGATGGTGGCCTTGGTATAAGACTAGGAGGTGCGCAGTGTGGAGATGTTGCAAGTAACTTCGGTTTGCGGTGTTAGGACCGGTAGTGGTTGAGTGAACTCCTTTAGTTTGTTCCTATGAGGGTTCATGTGGCATTACAAATATTGAATAGTTTTTTGATCCCGTCGATGTGATGAATTTATGATAGAGTTGTGGTATCCACCAGGTGGGTTCAGAGCATGATCCTATATCTTCGCTTCCCTTGATCAGGTTCTTGGAATCGTTGTGACCGATATTCCACTAGAAGTAATACCCTATCTAACGGGATAACCCTGTAGGGTTTGAGGAATCATCAAGAATATGATCCCATATGTAGTGGGCTATGCATAGTAGGGTTTTGGAATCCTCAGGTATACGATCCACTACATATCTTGTGGTTTATAGTATAGATGCGATATCATTTGTTATATGATCACCTATTCAGTACGTTGTTTCTGTAGGGTTTGTGCATCGTCGTTTCGATCCCCTATATCACATGTTTTACCAGATAAGGTTCCAGTATCATTGTAACCACCATTACACATGGGATGATCCTCTATCTGAGTGTTGTGAAATGCGGAGAACTAAATCGGGTAATGGTATCCCCCATCGGTTCTTGGGATTAATCCCCTATCTGTGAGATCTACGAGTTACCGGAGTGGATTCTTTTTTCACTAGAGGTCCTTAGGAGTGATCCCCTATCTGAGGAGTTTGGTAATTCCACTATTTCATAGTGGTGTTCTAAGTGACAATATATGACAATAGTGTATCTCTGGGATGCGTGTCATCTAGGATGATAGAGCTAATGGAGTGTGTTCTCCTAGTTATGTACCCGTCGGAGGTGATGAGGTCGAAACATCATGAGGATTGGTGAACAAAATGAGTATATCTAGTTGTCCATGGTATATTTATGGGCATAATCATGAGAGTATGTTCATAGTGCATGTATGGGCATACAACTCTATTGAGCAAACTAGTCGTGTTATGATGAGGACGGTCTCAAGATGGAGTTTCTCTCTCATTTGGGTCCCCCCTTACTGGGATGAGCTGACTATTTACTTTTAGTTTCTCCCTTTTATTTTTTAGTTTTTGGGGTGCCTACTGAGAATATTTTTACTCACCCCTACACGGGCTTTGCCCGAACATCTCTGTGTCTTTTGAAGACAACGAGGATTTCATTAGAGTCCCATGGGGACACGGAGTAGGCCGAGCTTTGTGAGCAAGACTATCCGTGGTGTTTATCGGAGCTGTGCTGAAGAGCATATCAGCGTGTGCCTTTTACCGCAATCCCCTCCTTCTGAGCAGGTTTGACGCTTTTTTATTTTTCTTTTAGTGGGCCCTATTTTTTAACCTTTTTTATTTCTGTTTCAATCTAGTTTGGTATATATGAATGCATGAATTTTACTTTCACTTTTTATATATCTCTGCATTGATTTATAGAGTTGTATGTTGGTTCGTGTGTACAAGTATGAAATGCTAAGGCGTCCCATGTGAGTGATATCCTACTCAATACTAGTCTGCCGCCCCTGCCCAATTAGAGGTGTGATTGAAGAGTCGTGACTCGAGCCCCGTTGGGGGGGGGGTCTTGACATAGAGGTATCAGAGAATGTTCCACCTTTGGGATCTCAGAGTGTAGGTGGTCTAGCTGTGAGTTTGGTTTGGGTTGCATTGCGGTAGTTTTAGGATGTTTCACGTTTGGATTTTAGGCCAGGGTCTCTAGTGTTGGTGCGGCGACCGACATATCCATTCGCCAAGACTCTAATAACATGCCTTTCAAATCATGATATTAGGACACTAGTCATAGGGACATAATGACACATGCATCATATAGGAATAGGTTTCTGGTTTCCCTTGTACTTTTTTATTCATCTTGCCAGATATACTCTTTGACTGTGGTGCATCTTGATGTTATTTCAGGATTCCTTCATGATGACATCCAATGAGGGTTTTTTAGTGGGATTGTGGTGACAATCCACCCCATGTAGAGGCAGTTGACCAAGGTTCATGTTTTGAGGCTGGACATCCAGGTGGTCTCCCAGTTGATCTACCACCTGTTGAGCAGTTGGTTGTGCCGGTAGTGATGGATAAGGATGGGCGGAGTCTGAGTGCATTTCACATATTCCAAAGGAAGTGACCTATGATGTTCCAGGGTGATCCAGACCCTAGGGAAGCTAATAACTAGCTTGAAGCAGTCACCCGAGTTTTCTGCCTAGTGGGGATACCTACTGATCAGATGGTGGTCCTAGCGGTGAGCCTTCTTCATGGCTCTACTGGGCGATGGTGGAGTCTAGTGACCTTGTCCCATGATGAGTAGATACTCACATAGACCATGTTATAGTGGATCTTCAGGGAATGGTTTTATCTGGTGACAGAGGGGTCAATGAGAATTTAGGGCCTTCTGCATCTTCAGTAGGAGGGCATGAATGTGTCGATGTACTCACCGAGGTTTACAGACCTATCGTGCAACACCCTGGATATGTCTAGAGACCCGTTCTTTAGGGATCAAAAATTTGAGAAGGACCTACATAGTGAAATATGGGTAGGTGTGGTTTTATTGTGAACTCCCACCTATGCTGGAGTGTTGAAGCAAGCCTTGGTGGTATGGAGCATTCTGGTTGACCAGATTCAGCCCATTAGTGTTGGACACATGGCAGCTGACACCTCAGCAGCTGGAAGATGATGGAAGGCACAAGGGTCCTAACATGATCAATGTTTCAAGAGGAGACCACAGTATAGAGGATCTGAGGCTCAGGTCTCTTAGGGATATTAGGTCAGTTTCAGTCAGCCACATGAGAGGTGGTGTTATGCTTTTGATGGATGGGGACATCTTTCTAGGGTGTGTCTGACCTGGTGTGTATCTGAGATGGAGTCAGATGATAGACCGCCTTGGGAAAGGTATCATCATGAATATAGAGGTTCCCCTGGCAGCGTACATGGAAATAGAACTAGTGTAACATCAGGAGGGGGTAGGCAGTACGAGTTACCACCACCACTACCACTAGGTGGTCCGTGACGAGCTCAGGGAGCTGGAGGGAGAGGGTAAGGACAACTACAGGCCATAGAGGCAGTTGAACCAGAGGCTCTATGGATAGATAAAGGTACATATTGTTTCTTTTCTACTTTCTACAATAGTTTTTCTAGGCACTATTATGCAGTATGCTTTCATTTTCGTAGGATTCTCGAGGTTTGTTCAGGGCGTTGGTAAGAACTTGTGTGAGAGTTTTTCGATGTGCTTTGAATACATGATGAATATGGGTCCTTCACCAACCTAGATTCATTTTAGTGAAATGATAAAAATCATGCGTGATAGTTATTGCCACCCAATTTGGAGAGTGTTGAGGTGTGGTGGACGAGTTTCTCTTAATTATGTGTTTGGACAGGGTTTTGTGTCATCAGACTCGCTGGAGTGAGAGTCCCAGTTCCGAGTAAAGTTGCATTCCCTCAAGCTTATGGATTCTTAGGGAGAAAATTCATAATGTGGGGAGGATTTACCAACATTGGTTTTGGCCCTTTCAGACATTCAAATATTCTTACGAATGTTTCCAGAGCTAGGCATGAAAACAACATGTGATTCTGAGGCCTGGTGTGCCCGAAATTAATTTTATAAAAATATTAAGTATTTTTTTACTATTCATGAGGTAGGAATGTGTTATCTCTTAAATGGTATCTCAGATTAAAAATACAAGGGAAAGATGTGTTCGGAGTGTGTTGTCTACCCAAGGCAAGGTATAAGGCTTGTCTGTGTGGGGCTGTTGTGGAAAATGTTAACGGGGGAATTTTTGTAAATAAATAAATAAATTTATTTATGAAAGAAAACTAAAATAACTTCTGACTGGAGTATCTTTTTGAAATTATGAGACCACAGATGAGTCTGGAACACTATGTTCACCTTAGGTATGACCTAAGATGAGAGGGCACCAGAGGTTCAGATCCTGTGACCATTGGCCCCTATTTTTGTTTTTTTCTTTAAATAGAAGGTTGAGAAGATGAGCAAGGGTCTAGATCATTTTCACTTGTGGATGGAAGAAGTCCTCTTCTCCTATAGAATTGATGATTGATGTAAGATTCTTGATGGACCATGATGGAACTTTAGATCCTAGTAGATCATAGCGCAGTGAACGCAACGACTGATCCAAATTCAAGGTAGTATATTTCTGTCAGTTTCTGCTTCTCCCTTATTGAGGTTTTGTTGACGTTTTTTATTCATTTCCACTTATACTTCCTTTCTTGTATCTCTCGATGGCCAAAACAACAACAACCATTGTCAAATTGAGTTTTTGATTGTGCATTCGTCATTTTCTTCTTCCGTTTTTAATTGATATTCGTTGTTTAATTTTTTTGATTCGATAAAATGAAGTCCAAACATTGAGTAGAGCATTGATCTATGATGGTCATGATTTTGGGGGTTTTTGATTTATGAATGTCTCGATTTTCGAACATATGAGGATGCGCGACAATAATCAAGAGATATTGTAACTTTTTATCGCATTAAAACATTGATGATTCTTTGAACATATGTCGTCACAGTGTAGGTCAGGTCCCAAGAATCACAAATCTAGTCTCTAGTTCCTTTTCCTTTCACCAGGGTGATGGTGGAAGCCAGGCGAAAGTTCTGATGCACATTTATGGCAAGACAACTCTGACATGACAGAATTCGGTGGGGAGCGCGGCGGCACAACGACTTCGACGGGGGCGGCATAGTGGTCTGATAAAGAGGCTGTGGTGATTTTCAGCAATCCAGTGGTGGTCCAGACAGAATAGTCTTAAGGATCATTAAACCCATGTAAAATGAAAACCGGGATTCCAAATCATGATCCAATTGACGCGACATGACCCTTGCATTGAGGAAGAACCTTTTAGGTTGGTTTGGGAGTATAAATAATCAGGATCATGCATTGGTGCCACAAAAATTTTAAATAATAATAATATTTTTTTTATTATTCAACATCGAACAATTATAACTTTTTCTTGGAGAATCCAATTAATGTGCCATCAGTGGAGTAGTGATTCTGATAGTAAGGTAGAATTTTGAAGATATTTTTTCGGGTGCTGAGATTGTGACTCGCGTGTGGTCCCCACGAGGTTGGTATTGGGCGTTTACAGAGAAACCTGACTTTTATTTCTGGTGTCCATTTTGGATGAATGAGTAGATGAACTCATGACTTTTAGCGAGGGTATCTCAATGGTTCAATCCTCCTAATGAGTTTTGAAATCGTGGTGTGGGCCCCACATGGACTTGTTACAGGGAATAGTACCTCTTTCACTGGTTGATCATTTCGGGTGAATAAGTAGACAACCCTATGTGTTTTATCACATATATCATGATGGTGGCCTCATAATAGGACTAGGAGGAGTTCAGTGTGGCGATGTTGCGGGTTTATCAGGTTAGCGATATAAGGACCATCAATGGTTGAGTGTTCTCCCTTTGTTTGTTCCTATGATGGTGTGTGTGTCATTACTACCTCAATATAGGTTTGTGATCCACTCAATAGGATGAGATTATGATAGAGTAGTTGCATCCCTCTGGTTGGTTCAAAGTGGTATTCTCTATCATTTCTTCTCTAGATCGAGTTCATGGTATCACTGTGATTGCTTTTCCATGGGAAGCAAACCTCTATCAAATAGGTTAACCCCATAGGGTTTTTGGAATAATATAGAATATGATCCTCTATGTAGTGGTCCATTCATATGAGGGTTTTTTCATCTTTGGGTATATGATCACATACTCATCATGTGGTTTATAGTAGGGTTGCGACATCATTGGTTATATGAAATCCTACTTCGCACGTTGTTTTGGTAGGTTTGGTGCGTCGTTAGTTCGATCTGATACACCACATGTTTTACCAGATAGGGTCCTGGAATCATTGTGACCACCTTTACACAGGCGACAATCCTCTATCAGAGTGATGTGATCTGTGGAGCACCAAATCGGGTTGTGGAATCCCCCAATGGTTCCTAGGATTGATCCTCTATCTGTGAGATCAACGAGTTACCAGAGTGGGCTCTTGTATCCCCTAGAAGACCCTATGAGTGATCCCCTTTCCGAGGAGTTTGGTAATTCTGTTGTTTGAGCATGCTGTTCTTATTTATGATATCCGGTGAGAGTGTATCTCTCAGATGTGTGTCATCTGGGATGATAGAGCTCATGGAGTGTGTTCTGCTAGTTATGTACCTGTTGTAGGTGATGAGGTCGGAATCTCATGAGGCTTTGTGTGTGAATTGAGTATATCTGTTTGTCCATGTTATATGTGTGGGAATACACCTGAGAGGATGCTCATGTTGTATGTATGTGCATACACTTTAGTTGAGCTGACTAGTCATGTTTAGCTGAAGATGGTCTCGAGATGGAGTTTCTCTCTCATTTGGGTTCCCTCTGGCTAGGATGATATGATTATTTTTCAGTTGATCCCTTTTTATTTTGGGGTTTTGGGGGTTCCTACTGAGTATGTTTATACTCTCCCATGCACAATCTTTTCCAGTACATGTTTGTGTCTTATTAAAACCATGCACCTTTCGACGGAGTCTCAAGAGGACCTGTAGAAGGAATAGCTTTGTGCGAGAGACTGTCTGGGGTCATTACCAAAGATGTGCTGAGGTGTTTACCAGAGTCGTCTTTTGGCAGCGATCCCCTCCTTCTGACAAGGTTGAACGCTTTTGTATTTTTTTTGGTGGGCCCTATTTTTACCCTTTTTAATTCTGTTGCACTCTAGTTTTGGAAAGATGTATTCATGTATTTTACTTTCAGTTTATATATATCTCCGTACAATTTGATGGAGGTTTATGTGTGTGTGTGTGTGTGTGTGTATAGGTATGATAGGATAAGGCCTCCCATGTGAGGATATCCTACTCGGTGCTAGTCGGCATCACCTAGCATATTGGAGGTGAGCATGTGGAGTCGTGGATCGATCCCCATTGGGTCGTGTCATGACATCCATTCCCATATCTTATAGGTGATTATATCATATGATATGTCTACTATGGGGTTAGGGTTGATAGATTAATGTGGAAATAATTGTATGTGTTATAAAATAAGAAGTTTGTATAGCTAATTTCCCATATAATAAAAACATTAGATCCTTGGGTTGTGAGACTATATGTGAGATATTTAATTTAATTATTACAATTAGTGGATTATTTATAGTTGTGTTTATATTTGGATTCTTTATTTGGTATCAGAGAAGGGTTTAGTTATTTTGAAGATTAATTTATTAATTCGTTTGGAATTAAGAAGATATAACGTTAGTGAAACCCCATGGGATAAATCTAATTCACTAGTCTATGTATAAAATGACATATTTATATTTTCGTAATGTTGATCCTATTTAGTTCTCATAGAAATTATATCCCAACACAGATACTAGAATATGGATGTGGCTGTGGAACATATTCTCCTAAGGGAAATCACCATAAAAGTGTAAAACCCCAAGACGCCCTGAGAGTGGAGGGGTGAATCGGTGTGTCAACTTGTTATTTTAAAGTGATGGATATTGTTACCACATTTGTAGAAATGTGTTAAACTTATATGATGGACAATAACAAAAAATAAATTAACACATGCAAAGAGTTCACACAACAATTTTACTTTGTTCACCACAAAGGGCTATGCCCAAGGATCATACACGGACATTGTGTCAGTCATACCAAAATCTAATTATCTTCACTAGTTGTGGAGTAAAACAATTCGGTCATAGTCACTCTATGTCAGGCACACTACCATTAAAAAATTTCTGGGACAGCTCATTCCTACCCTTCGGTCACTACCATTGTCTCCCCCTGGCTCACTACCTTGGGAGTAGTCTTACTCAATTTATTTACTTGAGGGTATCTTCACTAGATTTTCATTGAATTGTTTCTCTTAGTCTAGCATGAGACACTACCTAAATCGTGGTCTATGATTGATGCACATGAAATCACTGATCACACAAACCATATATTCATAAAAAACATGTCAAAAGCATAAGACCACACTTGCGCGCATTACCCCAACATGTTTGCAAGATTTGAGAATTATCATGAAAGATGAATTTTTCACAATACCTGCTTTTCCAAAACCATTATCTTTCACACAACTACACTCTAGGGTTCTATTTGTCATCATTGACTAAACAAACTCCTTTCACGCAAGATTAACTTTATTCCAATATTTCATGTGCATATATTACGCACGACTGAGCAATGAGATTCTTGTTAGAAAATTCTTATGTCTTCTTTGGGGGTAGCCTCATATTTATAATCCCTTGATGACCCTACGTGTAAGATCCCGACACATTTTTTTTCCAAAGAGAATAAGTTTCATAGTAAGCGAGAAAAAATTTCAATATGTTTTGTACGATAATGCTGGAAAAAATTCTTCGTATGATCAATTTCACTCTTTTTATCATAGAAAATCGCCATTGGTTGTTTCACCTCATCAAGAATATCAGTCAGCTGTTACATTATCCATAGGAGTTGAGTACATGCCTTGGTAGAAGCGATATACTCATCTTTAGCAGTACTATGAGAAGTAATTTCTCGTTTCTTTCTTAACTATCCAATACATTTTTTCCCAATATATAATGCTCCACCACTAGTGGAGATTCTGTCCACTACATCTCTATCCCATTCTGCATCAGAAAACACTGATAATTGGCTATCCCTTCATGCAGTAAGGTATAAACCAAAATTATGAGTACCTTGAATGTAAATCATGATTATTTTTACTACCTCCATATATTCCCCATTTATATTAGTCTGAAAGTGGGCCTCTAGACATTTTCCAATGTAAATAATTGGTTGTGTCGCTGTCAGGTATAGTATACTCCAAATTATACTCCTGTACATGGTGGAATCTACATAGGTCCCATCCTCATTCATTCAATGATTGGTTCCAACTGTAATAGAAGTTGGCATTGGTTTAGAGTAATGCATATTAAATTTCTTCTGCCGCTCTCTAGCATACTTTTCCAGAGAGATGAATTTGTAATCATTCATTTGAATCACATATATCCTCTAGAAATATGTGACCTCCCTAATCATTGGCATTTTAAATTCTAATTTCATGTGATTGGAAAATTCATCCCACGATTTCTTCCTACCGCCACAAAAAATAATGTAATCAATATAAACTAAAACAAAGAACTAATCTTTTGGAGAATTATTCACTTCGAGATTGTGATATACTACTACTCTTTTGAACTCTAGATTCTTGAGATAAGAATCCTTCCAGGAATACCATGATCGTGGTGCCTTATTCAATCCATATATGACCATCTTTAATTTTAAACCATCATTTCATCATTTACATGAATAAATCCCACTGGTTGTTCAACACCGACTTCCACTTCGAGAACACCATTCATGAATGATGTCTTGACATCCATTTGATTTATTTTATATCCTATTTGGATTTTAATGGAATGAAAAATCCTGAGTTATTCATGCATAGCCACTAGAGATAATTTTACTTCATCATCGACAACTTCAATATATGAATATCCTTTACATACCAGTAATGCCTTGTTTCTAATAAAAATTCCATGTTCCTAAAAATTGTTCTTGGAAATCCACTTTGAAAAGATCACATTGTGGCATTCGGGTCTTTTTACTAGTTCCCATGTTTGGTTCTTTTCAATATGATCCAACTCTTCATTCATAGATTTAAAACAGGATTCATCCTTTGTATCTTCTTAAAATGAGGATGGTTACACAACTGAGAGGAATGCAGATTGTGCATTACACGTCATTATTATTGATTGGGTTGGTACTGTTCTATCCCCAATGATATTGGATTGATCTATTTTAGCTATTTTATGTTGCCTGTTAGGTTCAGATGGGTTTTAATTAGTCATTGTTTTATCTTCTGATTATTTTTCTGAATTATCATCATTTTGTGATCTCTAAATGTTTTTCACTCTTTCCTACACATCATCATTTTATATTTGTACCATGTCAAAACTGGTCATCATCTTTTATCACATTAGCATAAGGATTATTTGATGAACATTTGTTTTTGTCTTCAATGATATTTACATAACTACATTCCACAATTTTTCAAAGTCTCTTGTTGAAGAATTTGTAGGTTTTTCGTTTCATTGAGTATCCAAGGAATATTCCTTCATCTGTCACATCAATATAATTCCCATGATCTCTTTATTTGTTTCAGATAATGTATTTACTTTCAAAAACACAAAAATACTTCAAAGACAGATTCCTCCCACGCTAAAACTCATACAGTGTCTTTGTTTCACCCATATAGAGCCGTTCTTGATTTTCAATATATACTACTTCTTGAACAACCTCTTTACAATAATGAAGAGGGATGTGGATATTAATCAGAATTGTTAAATCCATATTGTTCACTTGGAAATTACTATGCTACAAAACTCCATTCATCAATGGGGTTCTCAAAGAATGTACCTCATGTTGTATTACAATCTTTTCTAGGTGATTCTCATACTTGATGGATATGTATTCTCCTCTATTATCTTATCACAAAACATTAATTGTCCTCCCAATATCATTTTTAGAAATTCGAAGATATGTCTTCATGAAATCAAGAACCAGCCACTTCTTATGTATAACTATCACACAATCCATTCTACAATAATCATCTATAAAAAAGGAAAACTTCTTTTCTCCTTGCATTCCAGCAACATTTATCAGGCCACATACGTCTGTATGAATTAGGTCAAGAAGATTATATGCTCTTTTTTTCTTTGGAAGATAAAAACTACAAACCAGTTTCCCACAAATGCATACATCACTTGTTTTTTTATGTTCACGATTTAGGAAGAGGTTATACATGAGAAAATTCAGTTTTGAAATATTTTCCATGTCATGTTGATTGATGTGCCCCAACCTTCGGTGTCACAAGTTGTTTTCTTCTTCAACAATCAGATAGAAAAAGTTATCTTTACTGCCAACTTGATATAGGTTTCTATCATTTCAGAAAAACTTCAGGAGATAATTCCCTATCCTTCCCCTTTATAGTACACCCATTTTCATTGAACATTACTATAAGTCCTATGTCACAATGGTGACTCGCACTCTGGTGATTGTAACGTAAACCATCCACATACATAACATTCATCTTCTTTAGCCCTCCATTGGCCAATTTAGTATATCAACTTCCTTTGATCATCAAATCACCATCATTATCAAACCTAATAGTTCCATATATCTTTTTCTAAATATTCATTAACAGTTATGCATTTCTCATCATATGGGATGAGCATCCACTTTCCAGAATTCTGGTTCTATTGTTCTTTGATGCCTTTAGAATGACATCAGCATGATTTTATTTCTCAATATTCTTTTTTACTTCCAAGAAATATTAGCTTGAGTGATGGATGAAGATGTATTTGCAAATATATGTTTACAATGAATAGGGTCATCAAACTCACACTATTCTTCTAGAGGAGAAAACTGTTTTGAAAGAGAAAGACTACTTGGTTGGTGAGTGATGACTTTTCTTTGAGATCTGTAGGAATTGTTCATCTCATTCCTTTTCCCGCAATACACTAAATTGTGGAAAATTTAGAGAAATTAAAACAATATCTATTGAACCCATTTCATTTATAAGAAGTTGGATATGAATTTATTCTCTTCTGCTGACCTCCAAGATATCCCCCATTCAAATTAATCATTTCCAATTCAAAGTATTACATAGTATAGCATAGATATTTGTAAAATTGAAATTTATTGTGAGGAAATATCTTTTCACTTGGATTTGTTTCATGTGTCCTTCCTTTGGATCAGATTGTGATATCTAATTATTTATGAAATCTTGTGAATATTCTTTGTTATACATCTATTTTTTCTTGTGAATTTTTTTATTTGGACTTCAAGTGAAATTGCAACATGTCCAACTTCCAGATTTACTTTATTTCAGCTCATCATATTCACTGTATTTGATGATTGAACATCAAATTCCATTCCACTATACCACATGAATATAGGTCTTTGATCTTTCAAAATATTTTCAATTCCATCAGATCCACACTTATCTCTCACTAGTAATTCTCTATCTGAAAGTCTTCCAAACTACACTTTCTTCTTTTTTGCTTCTGAGTTTGATTGACATTCCAGTTTTCTCCTGAGAGTGGTAGCTAATTCGTCAACACCCTTAATAGTCACAGACCTCTCTTTGAGGCTAGTGGAAATATCATTGATGACCATGGACTATTCTTCAATTCTAATCGTTAGCTCCACATCATCTTCTGTGATTTCAGTGATTTAAGACTGTACTTTTGTAAATTATTCCAGTCCTTCAATTTCTTCTTCAAGCTAATCAACATAGTCAAATGATTATTCCACAACAACTCTCCATATTATTCATCTGTTACATTTATTCTCAAGATTACGAGGTGCATCCATCAATTTAATTTTTGGAATCAACAACCGTGTTTGACTGATTCTCTCTAGCTTTGTTACTCGATGGTTCTTAATTTTTTATGGAATCCATCATCGAAGCATGTTTCTCAGATTTAAATTCTGGTTCTTCTTCCTCACAAAGTTTATTATCATTGTCATAATTTTCTTCACAGTGAAAAATTTTCATCTATAGTTTCTTCCCAGACAGGATGTATCCATTTTCAGAAATCCTCTTCTTAGGATTTTGGCAGTTTCAACCTTCACTTTCATTATCATCGAACTTCATTAAGCATTGAGAATCCATGTTTCTAACTCTACCACAACAAAAACATTCCAAGGGTAGCCTCCCTTCAAATATTCATTTTCCTCTATTGAATTTCTATTAAAATGGGAGAGAGAAACTCAATTTCATCATCAACATCATTAATGCAGTCTCCTAAAATATTGATTTTTCAATGGCTTTTAATGCCATATCCTAGCTAACATGACTTGTATTATCCTCTAGTTTTATTATCATTTCATATGCATTCAAACTGCTCTAAAGATCATCCAAATAATCATTGGAAAAATAAATTTCTTCACGGGCAGAAACATTGGGATTGTAGGGTTGGGGAAGCCTTCTAAAAATTCTATTCACAAAGTTGATGTCTTTAATATATTCTCCAATTCCTTGAATTACTCCTATAACTTCAATAATTCGATTAAAGAAGGAATCTGCATTTTCATATGGATGCATCTTTAGGTCATCAAAACTATTATAAAGAACATAAAGTTTCTCCTCCTTTACTTTTTTCCCCTTCATAAATATTCTCTAGCATTTCCCACATAGCCTTATATGATGTTAAACTCATCACTTTTAGATAAATTAGATCACAAAGTACTGTAGTAAGAGAATTCTGGTCTTTGGCGTCAACATCGAGCATCGTTCTATTTGTATCTGTCATTGAATGAATTGTAGGATATGTGACTTGTTTTCCTTGAATAGTTGAAAATAAAATGTTCATTCCAATATATATTAGTTGAGATCTCTTCAATTTTTCCATATTTCAAAGCTGCTTCCATCAAAGAGGGGGACTATGCTAACACTGATAAATTTTTCCTTGACAATAAAAGACAGATTCAACACCAGCAACCTCCCTCTGATACCAATTGTAGAACCCTAGGATGACCTGAGATAGGAGTGGTGAATCAGTGTGTCAAATTTTTCTTTTAAATTGATGGATCTTGTTCCCACATTGGTAAGAACATTTTAATCCTCTTTGATGGATAAAAATAACACATAAATAAACACACGCAAAGAGGCCATGTAGTACTTTTACTTGGTTCACCACAAAAGGCTATATCCAAGGAGAATACACCAATAGTGTGTCAGTTATACCATATTCCAATATTTTTCACTAGTTGTGGAGTACAATATCTCGGTCATAGTGACTCTGCACCTAGAACACTGCCTTTGCAAATGTTTTGAGACAACTCATTACTACCCTTGGGTCACTCCCGTTAACTCCCCATGGCTCACTACCTTGAGATTAGTCTTACTCAGTTTATTGACTTCCGGGTATCTTCACCATATTTATATTGAAGTCTTTATCTCAGTCCAACATGATACACTTCTTGCATCAAGGTCTATGATTGATTCACGTGAAAGCACTGATCACACACACCAGATATTAAAAAAATAGTTAGAAGCATAACACCACACTTGCGTGTAATACCCCAAATTGCATTAAATATTTGGTAATTATCAAGAAAGATGACTTTCTCGTAACACCTAATTTCCATGAAACCCTTATCTTTCACGCAACTAAACCAAAGTGTTCTCTTGGTCTTTTCAGACTAAAGGAACACCTTGCATACAAGATTAACTTTCTTCCAATATTTTTCACGGCTGAACAACCAATTGTTTTTTGGAAAATTCTTAAGTCTTCATTGGGGGTAGCCACATATTTATAGTCCCTTGATGACCCTGCACGCAAGATCCTGATGCATTTTCATCAATGCATGTAAGTTACACACTGAGCGCGCAAAACCCCTTTAAAGTCGCTTTGGGGGCCAAACCCTTCCGCACAACATCATCTTCCGTGTACTCCCTGACATTTCCATTTTTTGACGTTATGATCCTAATAAATATCAAGAGCGAAATTTCCAAAAACACCTTAAATCTTGTACACAAAAAAACAATATTTTTCACACAATTCAAAAATTTCGCACACATTCCTTTGACAAAAACATGTTTTTCCATTTTCCGATTTTAATCCACAAATATTTGGTAGGAATTTAAGAATGGAACCACCTTCAATATTGCTTTCAGATCAAAATCTGTGACACCATTACATGTAATCGCACTGATATTCTATGAGATTATTCACAACAACAAACAAAAACCATGATCTACCCAACATAGATTGATAAAAAAACAAACTGAACTCTGTTTTCATCAATGAATTACCTTGGTTCCAACAATATCCCCCTATGGGTTTGTTGGAAATTAGTAGATAAATCCAATAGATCACAATCCATAGGAAAACATTAAATACAAGAATCAAATCATCCGACACTCTAAGTCTACACGAGAAATGATCTATGTCCAAAACAAGAGAGAAGACATGAATTGTATTCTCGTGTGTTTAAATGAAAGCTCTAACTATTTCTTCAGAACATTGGAGTTTTTTATCCCTTTACTATTGAATCCATATTCATCCATGATTTTCTCTGCCTTCTCTCATCGAGAGAGATGAATTCTATCCCTCTATCCCCCATTGGAAGTAAACCCCAAAAAAATTATCATCCACTATAGAGCTCAGAACATACTCCCACTGGATAGTATCTCCCCATAAAACCGAGAGACTTACACATCATCGATTAAAATAATTAAAAAAACTGGGGAGAGGGGTATTACGTAAGCTCCTTATGCACTGGGAGGTGGGTGAACACCAAGGATCCACAGATGTTTCTCAATCATAGTGGTTGAATGTGGAATTGTTAGGATATCAACATCTTTCTCATCAGTTCCCACATGATCCATTCTATTCACGTCTTGAACAACATTTTCCTTAATAAAATGATATCTAATTTCAATATGATTTTTAGGAGAATTCTCAATAGGATTGTTTGTAAGATCAATTTTTCTCTTGTTATCACAGTAAATCACCATTGGTTGTTTCACCTCATCTCCAATATATTTCAGTTGTTGCCTCATCCATAGAAGTTGAGTGCATTCCTTGGTAGTGAATATATACTAAGATTCCATAGTACTAATAGAAATACTTTCTTGTATATTACTCAACCATACAACACATGTTTTTTGAATATTGAATGTTCGACAAATGGTGGAATTTTTGTCCACTACATCGCCATCCCATTTAGCATCAGAAAAAGCTGATAATTCACTCACCCTTCCTGTAACAATGTATAACCTAGAATTATGAGTACGTTGAACGTTCCTCGTGATTTTTTTTACATCCTCCATATATTCTTATTTTGGATTACTTTGAAAGTGGGCCGCTAGATATGTTTCAATGATAATATATGGTTGTTTATATGTTAGGTATAGTAGGCTCCCAATGAACTTTCTATACACGGTGAGATCTACAGAGGTCCCATCCTCATGCTTTCCATGTTTGGTTCCAACTACAATCAGAGTTGACATTGGTTTGGAGTCATGCATATTAAATTTCATCAACCGCTCTCTTACAATATTTTCCTGAGAGATTAAAGTTTAATCTTTATTTTTAATCACTTATAGAACTAGGAATTAAATGAGCTTCCCAATAATTTACATTTCAAATTCTGATCTCATGTGATCGGAAAATTCTTCCACTAATTTCTTATTGCTTCCACAAAAAATATTGTCATCAACGTAAACTAGAACCTTGAACAAATATTTTGTAGAAATTTTCAGATAGATAGTGTGATTTACTCTTCCTATTATGAACTCCATCTTCTTGGGATAATAATCTAGCTGGGAATACCATGCTCGTTGTGCCTGCTTCAAACCATTGAGGGCCTTCTTTAATTTTCAAACCATAGTTTCAACATTACCTAGAAGAAATCCCACTGGTTGTTCAATGTAGAATTCTTCATCGAGAAGTACATTCAAGAATGCTGTCTTGGCATCCATTTGATATAATTTATATCATCTTTGGATTTTCATTTCATGAAAATTCCTGATTGATTCTAGTATAGCCACTAGAGAAACTGTTTCTTCAACATCAACACCTTCAATATGTGAATATCATTTATATACCAGTGGTTCCTTGTTTATAATAATACTTCCATTTCCATCAAATTTGTTATTGAAAATCCAATTTGTACCAATCACATCATGGACATCAAGTCTCTTAACTAGGTCCCATGTTTGGTTATTTTCAATCTAATCCAACTCTTTATATATTTATTTAACCCATGATTCATCCTTTTCTACTTCTTCAATTGAGGATGGTTCCACAACTTTGAGGAATGCAGATTGTGCATTAGACTTCATTCTTCTGGTAAGGATCACTACATTTCTATCGCCAATGATATTGGATGGATCAATTTCAGCTCTTCTATGTGTCCTAATAGGTTCAGATTGGGGTTCCTTAGAAATTCATTCTTCTTCTGATTCTTCTTCTGAATCATCATTGTTTTTAGATCTCTGAATGTTTTTCACTCATTCATTAACTTCATCATTTTTATATGTACCATGTGCACAATGATCCTCATATTTTATCACATTAGCATATGGATTGTTTGATGCACTTGTGTTTATGTCTTCAATGATATTTACATCACTACCTTCCACAATTTTTCCAAGTCCCTTATTGAAACATTTGTAGGATATTCTTTTGATTGACTATACAAGGAATATTACTTCATTTTTCACATCACCATAATTACCTTGATTTCTTTATTTGTTTTGGATAAATGATTACTTCAAAAAACACAGAAATACATAATTGAGAGTCTTCTACCATACCACAACTCATAAAGTGTCTTGGTTTCAACCATATAGATCCCTGTTCGATTTTGAATATATATTACTGCTTGAATGACACATTTCCAAGAATGACAAGGGATATAGCTATCAATAAAAAAATTCCAAGTCATATTTTTCACTTGGTTATTCATATGCTCCACAAAACTATTTTTCTATGGAGTTCTCATAGTTTCCAACTAATGTTTTATTCCATGCTTCTCTAGGTAATTCCCAAACATTATGGATGTGTATTCCCCTCTGTTATTATATCACCGAACATTAATTGTATGCCTAGTTTCATTTTTAGCAATTCGATGATAAGTCTTCATGTAATCAATAACGTGTCATTTTCATATGTATAACTATCACACATTCCATTATACAATAATCGTCTATGAAAAAAAGTAAATTTCTCCATGCATTCTAGTGACATTTATGGGGCCACATACGTCTGTATGAAATAGGTCAAGAAGATTAGATGCTCTTTTCTTCTTTGGCCGATAGGAGCTGCATACCAATTTCCCATTAATACACTCATCACCTATCTTCTCACGTTCATGATTTAGGATGGGGAATCTAGTGTAACATCCCAAATATCCACAATATGTTTCCCTTTGAATAATGCAATTACTTATGTTGTACCCAACTTGAAGTTGTAACACACCATGACCAACGAAACCTGCCGTTATGAATAGTAATACCAACTTTTTGGAATTTTATAAATTTTATTTTTCAAAATGAACTTCATTTTTTGATTCGTAATATCAAAATAAGCTTAGGGTGAATATTTTGTGTTTATTAAAAATTTCAATTTTTGATGAATAGTGAAAAACACTGCGTTATTGTTTAAAACTGACTTTTTATTTAAATAATTATTTATTTTATTTAAATTTATATTATTTATAAATATATGCATAATACGTATATTTATTAAATCTAATTCATTGGAGTAATTTTATAATCATATTAGATATATAAAATTTTATTGAACTTTTTACCTTCTTTTACCCACATTCTTGGCGTATTTGCAAATTTTGAAAAAAAACAATTTTACCGCTTCTGTGAATTGAATTTAAAAATTCCGAGAGAAACAATTGACATTAGTAAGTAAAATTATGTTCAATAAATATATGAAAATAATTTTTGGTGAATAGTAATTTTAACTTTTATTTACCATGGTTAAAAGTAAATAAGATAATTAAAAGTAAAAAAGGACATTTTAATTACCCTATAACATGATCTAATTCAATTGGATAAGTGAATTTTACCAAAATCATCCTTAGGGATAAAATATGGTCATTTTGGTCCACTAGGATTAGATTTGGACTCTAATTATTATTTTATTTAAAGAATAGTTAAATGTGTTAAATTCAGAGTTTAATAAATAAACCATTTTTAAAATAGGGTTATACATAGAATAAATTCGACTATACATATTTATTAGGAATCTAAAAATATTTCCTAAATAATGGTATTTTATTTTATAATTTTTAGATATTAAATATTTAAATTTATTTTTGATACAATGATGATGTAGTAATTACCTTATTAATGAAATATTAAATTAATTGATATTATAAAAATCCAAATAAATGACAATTGACAGTTATGATGAATTACACTAATTTTATAGGTTAATATGACATATTAGGGTTTATTAAATAATTTTTTTAATTGATAATGTTTTTATGACTGTCACAAAATCAAAATACCAAATTATGTCAAAATTGACATAAATGAGTTTTTAGAAGAAATACTATATTATTAATTGATATATTATTCTTAAAAATTTCAGATTCATAAAAAAGGACTTAGATAAGGTTATATATATTAATAATGAACCACTTGGGGTTCTCTTGTCTTTTTATAGTATGTTCGTTAACCATTTATTATAATAATACAATAATACATGGTAAAAGATAAATTATTAAACTAAGAGTTAAATCTAAAATATATGGTTAATATGGTGGCATATACCTGCCTAAAACCTATTGGTTGAGAGATTTTTGATCCATCCAAATATTACCATTGAAATAAATTATATCAGAGCCATTATAAAAAGAATATGATTGTATAATAAAATAATATTTAATGCTTTTCCTAAAGTGACCCTCTCTCTCTTATAAAATGGTACTTCCCCTTGTCTCAAAATCACACATCCAAAGCCATTTGTATCAGTCAATCCATACTAAAATATCCTCCCAAGTACCATCACATTGACCTAGAGGAATTAATTTGAGCAGAAATCCATCCTAGGAGCCCTTTTCATCAACTAAAAAATAATCACCTGAAGAAGAGGTAATAATTTCACCACGTCTTTCAAAGTTAATTTCTTCTTCCACTTCCTCTTCCTTTGTAGTTTCCATACCAAAATAATAAATCATGTAACTTATACATACTATGTTGTTATTGTAAATATTGTACCACCATATTCATTATTCTATCCATCCAATGAAAGAAAAGTCACTATACATGGGTACATACAACTTACCATATCCATGTTGTGGTGTAGTTTGTTATTCAAACACTTCATTATTTGGATGGGTATAATAATGAGTACAACTAATGTAAATAATAAATATAACATGTTGATGATTATTTATATATGATATTTTATCCAATTACATAGTATTTCACAATTAATAGAATGATATTGTTGCTCGTGCGTATGTACAGATTATGGACACCATGAATGTGATAAGATTCATTCCCCATCAAAACCATTCAAGAATTAATTTTCATTTATGATTTAAAATAATGGTTAAGAACATAATATAATTTTGTATATGAATCAACTACATCATATCCATAACAAACATGGATTACGTAACTATAAATATAAAGGAAAACGAATCAGTTAATACCTGAAACAATATTACTATTGAGATACTATTAACAAATAAATTTTAGAAGATCATATATAATATCATATTTTATATATTTTGTTCTTGTATAATTTCGTAAAAATTATTCAAATATTATTCAAAAGGTTAAAATACCCTCGATCAAGGAAAATTCCAAGGTAATGTTTAATTTTATAATCTTTTCATTATCCGGGATGTTTATACGTGAGTATCTATTGAGACCTCTTTATCATCCACATCCGTGTTTATTAAAATTGTATTTAATTTTTTTTACTATTTCCTAGACTATGTGGTAAGGTCATTTATATCCTTGATTTAAATCTTATGAGATTTTTATAAAGTAATCTTACCTTCTTTTTCCAAACAAGATCCTTGACGACATTTTCGTTAAATTTAATAAAAGAATGTTTTTTAACTTATACGGTGGGTGCAGCTATTTTCAACCATTGTAACACCTTCGAATATTACCTTACAAGATTATAAGAATATTTTCAAAATAAATGTTTCTTTTAAAATTATAGGAATTCTAAATTATTTAAAAATAGAAAGATATATTTCTCTCAAATAGTTTTTATTTCATCTTTGTCAACATCCTTTGTTGGATTTTACGCTTATTTGAAATTGATTTATTATGATAAAATCCTCCATATTGTATTGATGGTTTTGTGATATTTTTGACTATGGATGTGATATTTTTATACCATTTTTGGTTTATGGTTGAAGTATTTACGTTTCGTATGCTATTTTTAGTATGAATGTTTATGTTATGTTTCATCCTTTTAATATGATGACTGGATTGGACTTAGTAAGTGACGGGTGGAGCCCGCTATAGATCCTCGATGCATCGGTAGGTCTAATGAGACAAACTAGTGTCTTGATACAAGGACTTGAAATTTTTTTATATTTAATCTTTGAATGAGGCCTTGACTATGTGGTTATGTCATCCGAAATTATGCATTCCATCATTATGAAATTGTATTTTGATATTACATATGATTATTTAACTAGTAGAATATCCATTTGAATATGTATATGGAATTATTTTATTTTTCATTGACATATTATTCTCATGTTTATGATTAACAGTCTTTTGTTTTATTCTTATACATTGCCTTAAATTATTATTCTTATTTATTATAGTTCTGTTATATTGTTATCCTTACTAAGCACCTGATCTCACCCATTTATATGTTTTATTTTTCCCAAGATGCGAAGAGGTATATTATGACTGACTGTAGGCATAGTCAAAGGGAGATGTTTGTGTTAAAAGGATACATAATGTTTTTTTATTTTATGACATACTGTAAAATCTATGTATGTATCTAGTACTTCCACAGTTCTTAATCTGATCGGTCTTTCAAGACATGGTTCCTTATATCATACTAATGTTATTTATTAATGCACATACTCTAGGTAACTGGGGTCATGGAATTACAGTTGGTATCAGAGGAAGTTTAGTACAGACATTGGATGCTATATTAATAAAAAAATTTGGAAGAGAACATTACCCTATGATAGACTCTGAGGATTAGTATATATAAACATCCTAGATTTTTTGTAATATAGATATTTTGTGTGTTTTCCAAGAAATACATCCCAGTTTGGATATGATCTGGTTGAGGCGACTCTATCACAGATGTACATAGGAGTAAAAACTCAGACAAAGTGTTTCAGGCATGACCCGAGGTATCCTGGTACACAACAATGGGCCTTGTTTCACTCTTGGTTATGACACTCCTAGCAGATATTCATAGGATAATTCACATTTTATTTACAAACAATTATGAAGGATTTTTGAGTATATACCTCCATGAAGAAAAAATTATTATGACTATGGATTATATCCATATAATGTATAATTAATGAAAAGAGTTTTACAAGTTTGGAATTATATATTGCGATTTATAAACTAATCTAATATATTCCATTGTTTCAAAAGAGTGCCTAGTGGAAGGAATGGAAACCGTATCAATTACATTAATATATGTAGAGATTTCTCTCCTACTCAAGATAATTATAGTGGAACTAGTGATACAACTGGTGAAAATTGGTTTATCACGATACTGGGACAACTCGCTAAGGTTATGAATAATAACATTCTCCGTATGGAGCACTCTGATCCACAATGTGGAGGATCAATGTTAGACCACTTCATGAGGAAACAACCACCAAATTTAAATGGGACTATAAATCCATTTGTAGCTAAGCAATGGATAAGTTCTTTAGATAAAATAGTTCATGCTTTGGGGAGTAGCGAAAGGGAAATAAATTCATTGCAGTTTAACAATTCACATGAGATGCAGATCAATGGTATTCATTAATTCAAAATAGAAAGTAAGATGAATAAGTATCAAATATGTAATGGAGGGAGTTTAAAGAGTTTTTTTAGAAAAATACATTTCTCGTGACCATCAAACGAATATCTAAAGACAATTTTGGAGACTAACGTAAAAGGAGGATGAGAATATAACAAGGTACGATATGAACTTTACAAGGTTAGCAAGGCATGAAAAATATTATATACATAACCCAAGTAGTCTGATTATTAGTTTGTTCGAATGGATAAAACCATTTCTCCATCGAGCAGTAGTCTCACAATCCATCACATCATATGAAGATATTGTCTCATTTGCTATTAAGACAGAAAAGGTATTTTCTATGTCTTGCGAATTTAAAGAAGAGATAGAGAAGAAGAGATCTGCTAAACACAATGGAAATGGAAATAAGGGTAGGAAGGGAAAAGTTTAATTTTTTCCAGTGGTAAATGTGGCATGAAACACCCCAGTTCTTTCCTAAATGGAATGAGAGTCTGTTTCATGTGTGGTGAATTAGGCCGCTAAGCTTGTGATTTTAAGGGAAATAAAGACTCTATCAATGTTGAATGCTACAACTATAGAGAAATAGGGCATTATGAAAATGAATTTCCTAACAGCCAAGTAAACATACCCCAGAAAAGGCCAAGGTAGCAAGGCTAAGATTATGTTATCACTACTAATGAGGTTGATGCTCCGAATGACGCGGGGGCAGGTAATTTAATGGATTACTCAATTTTAGAAAATGCATTATTTGATTCTAGATCATCATATTATTTCATATTTTCCTAGTTTTCTAGGAATATTAGATATTTCCAATTTGATATAACAAGGAATTTGTTAGTAAAAACTTCAATGAGAAGTATCATTGCAACAATGTTTTGTGAATCAGTCCCCATTAGGGAATATAAATGTTCTTTAACTGCTAATATCATCATCATACCCATGAATGAGTTTTATATAATCATCTATATGAATTGTGTTTCGGACCAGGATCCAAAAATTAATTATAAGAAGAGGAAGGTTAAATTTTTTTGATGATGGTAAGCAGTACCTTACCTTTAGAGAAAAAAAATCCCCACCTGATTCTAATCTCGATCCACCCCCAGTAGCTCAACTAAATTCTATTTTTGGGGAGGAATATAATGAAATAACTATGGGTGAAAAAATAAATGTTCCAATAGAGGATGTACCTATTTTTTAAAAATATATCGGTGTGTTTCCATAGGAATTAGCTGGACATCCTCCAGAATGATAAATTGAGTTTTCCATGGATTTAATTCCTAGTTCAAGCAATATCGAATATCCCTTATAAAATATCCATTGTGTAATCAGTGAAACTAAAAAGATTATATGAATTGAGAAATAATGTATTGATTCACCCTAGTGTTTCTCCATGGGGATCCCATGTCCTTTTTGATAAGAAGAAATATGGATTCATGAAGTTGTGCATTGACTACATGGAGATCAATGCTATAACAATAAAGAACAAGTATCCCATACCTTGAATTGATGATTTTTTCGATCAACATCATGGAGCTCAATATTTTTCAAAGATTTACCTTCGATCTGGATATCATCAGTTGTGTGTGGAGAAGTAATACATTCTAAAAAAATCATTTCAATCCAGGTACAAGCATTACAAGTTTACAGTAATGCCTTTTGGACTAACTAATTCACCCTATGTTTACATGGATCTAATGAATAGTGTTTTCAAGGAATGTCATGATGAATTTGTAATGGTATTTATTGATGATATCTTATAATAATCCAAAATCTATGATGATCAGGAAAATCCCTTGCACACTATTCTAAAAACCCTCAAAAGAAATGAATTATACTGGATGTTTAGAATGTGTGAATTTTGGATTCATGAAATTTTTATCTTCACCATATTGTCTCTAAGGATGAAATATATGTTAATCCATAGAAGACAAGACCAATACAAGAATGTCCAACACCAACGAGTATAAATGAGGTACACAGTTTTATTTTTATAGCAGGTTTTTATCAACATTTTTCCAGAATTTTCCCTGATTGGCTATCCTATTTACCAAGATCACATGTAAAATGGTTAAATTTGTTTTGGAAAAAGAATGTGAAGAATGTTTTGAATAACTAAAGATAATATTATTCAATTCTATTATCATGAATTTACCATCGGGGAATGATGGGTTTGTTATTTATAGTGATTCTTCAAAGAAAGGACTTGGTCATATTATTTTGTAGATTGGTAGAGTTGTTGCCTATGAATCACAACAACTTCAAATTCATGAAAAAAACTATCCCACTCTTCATATTTAGTTAGAAGCTATAATCTTTGCTTTGAATATATGGAGAAACAATCTCTATGGTGATAAATTTGATATATATACCGATCACAAGAGATTGATGTATATTTTTTCATAGAAAAAACTCAACATGGGGAATAAATGATGTGTTGAACTACTCAATTATTATGATTACACAATACACATCCACCTAGGGACGTTAAATAAGGTGGAATATTCTTTTAGTATAGAGGATCATGAATTTTAGAAAAATATGATAGTTGAAAGGGATCTTGTGTTCATGGATTTAGTAAAGATGGAAATAGGAATAATCATGGAAGGTTAAACATGAATAATTTTTTTAAATAGTTGTTAATCCATCATTACTAGAAAGGATAAAAACTTACCAAACTGATGATGAGGTGGTTACAAAGAATATTAATGTACTGAATGATGGGAGATTCATTGAGTTTGTATGTGAAGATGATATTTTTAATTTTGGGAAAGGATTTGTGTTCCTGACATACCTGATCTAAAAAGGGAATTTTTGGATGAAGCTCATAGCTCCAATTTCTATATAAACCCTAGCAGTAGTAAGATTTTTAGATACTTGAAATAACATTTTTGGTGGGAAACTTGGATGAGAGAGATTTCTGATTATGTTTCAAGATGTATGGTTTTTCAATAAGTGAAATATGGAATACAACATCCTAGAGGATTCGTGCAACCTCTTCCCATACCTAAGAGGAAATAAGATGATATTATGATGAAATTTGTTACGGGATAACCAAAAACTCTTAGAAGGAATGATGAAATATGGGTCATTTTTTATCATCTTACCATGTCAGCACATTTTCTTTCTCTAAGAGAAGATTTACCACTTGAACGTCTAGAAGGAATATATATTAATGAAGTTGTAAAACCTCATAGAGTACCCTTATCAATTGTTTTTTATTGTGATACTTATTTTACATCAAGATACTATAAAATTAATAATAAGCCCTTGGATACATAACTTTGTTTAAGAATTGCATACCACCTTAAAACTGATGGAAAAATGGAACATACTATTCAAACCCTTGAAGACATGTTGAGATTTTGTTTTCTTGACATTCAAGCTATATGGGATCAATATTTACCTCTAGTATAATTTTCCTATAACAATAGCTTCCATTAATGTATTAATATGGTTCCATATGAAGCGTTATATGGAATGTGATGTAGCACACCAACTCTTTGGGATGATGTTGGTGAAAGAAAACACATAGGCCCCGAACTTGTTGAGGAAACAAATGAAAAAAGTGAAGATTATCCAAACCAACATCAAAGCAGTTCAAAGTAAGAAAAAGAGGTATACCGATATCCAAATAAAGCTTTTGAAATTTCAAGTAGGAGATCATGTTTTCTTAAAGGTATCTCCATGGAAGGGTGTTATACATTTCGCTAATATGGATAAATTATGTCCTAGGTACATCAAAACATTCAAAATTCTCTAATGAATTGGAGTTTTACCCTATCGTTTGTAAATGCTTCCAAGTCTTTGCAAATTTCATTATGGGTTCCATGTATAACTATTGGGAAAATTCATGCCTGACCCAATGCATGTACTCACCTATGATGAAATAGAACTAGAACCTGACCCGTCTTATTTGCGAAGAGACTATCAGAATTCTTGATACCAGAGAATAATTTATGAGAAACCGGAGGACTCGTCTCGTGAAATATCTATGGAGAAATTATATGTTGAAAGAGGAAACGTGGGAACCTGATTAACGTATGATGAATAACCACCCAAATTTTTTTATCTAGTAATATTATAGAAATTTTGAGGAAGAAATTATTTTATGGAGGGGAGAATTTAACACCCCAATCTTCCACAATATGTTTCACTTTGAATAATGCAATAGCTTGCGTTGTACGCAACTTGGAGTTTTAACACACCACAACCAATCAAATTTACCATTATGAATAGTAATACCCACTTTTAGAAATTTTATAAATTTTATTTTCAAAATGGACTTAATTTTTCGATTCCAAGTTTCAAAATTATCTAATGGTGAATTTTTTGTATTTTTTATGAAAACTGATGATTTTTTATTGATAGTGAACTACACTACGTTATTCTTTAAAAACGACTTTTTATTTAAATAATTAGTTATTTTTTATTTATATATTTTGTAAATTTAGATACATAATACCTATATATAATCAATGTAATTCATTAATGTCGTTTTATAATAATATTAGATATATAAAATTTTATTGAACTTTTTAATGTCTTTTACACACCTTCTAGGCGCATTTGCAAATTTGCATAAAACACAATTTTACATCTTCTGTGAATTTAATTATAAATATCCCAGAGACATGGTTGTCATTAGTAAGTAAAATTTCGTTATATAAGTTGAAAATAATTTTGGATAAATAGTAACTTTTGACTTTTATTTTCCACGGTTAAAAATAAATAGAGAAATTAAAGGTAAAAAAAATGATAATATAATAACCCTAAAACATGATATAATTATATTTGATAAGTGTATTTTGAAAAAAATAATCCTTATGGATAAAATATGATCCTTTTGGTACACTTGGATTATATTAGGACATTTTTTTAAATAATATTTAAAAGTGTAAAATTCAATGTTTAATAACTAAACCATTTTTAATTTAGAGTTATACATAATATAAATTCAACTATAAATTTTTATTAGAAATATAAATATATTTCCTATATAATTGTATTTCAATTGTAATTTTTATACATTAAAATATTAAATTTATTTATTATACAATGATGATGCCGTAATTGCATTATTAATGAAAGATTAAAATAATTAACATTATAAATATTTAAATAAAAATAAATTGATTCTTATGTTGAATTAAACTAATTTTCTAAGTTAATATGAAATGTTATGGATGATTAAATATTTTTTTCCACAATGTGATAAAGATGTTATGACCATCACAAAATCAAAATACCAAATAGTGTCAAAATAGACATAAATGAGTTTTTAAAACAAATACTACATTAATAATTGATATAATAGCCATAAAAATTTAAGGTTCATACAAAGGTCTTATATAAGTCTAGATATATTAATAATGAACCAATTTGAATTATCTTGGATATTTATAGTAGGTTTATTAATAATTAATTATAATAATAATTGAATACATGGTAAAAGATAAACTATTTAACTAAGAGTTAAATCTAAAAATATGGTTAATATGGTGACCTAAACCTGCCTAAAACATATTTGTTGAGATGTTGTGGACCCATACCCATATTTTCCTATACATAAATCATTTTGGATCCATTATAATCAGAATATGTTATTTATAATAAATTAATACTTCAACCTTTTCTTAATGTAACCCACACCTCTCATATAAAAGGGTATTTCCACTTCTCTCAAAATCTCACCTCCATATCCATTTGACTCGGCCGACTGCAACAACCCAAAATTTTTCAATTGAAATTGTATTCTTATAAATAGGTCATAAAATAACATGAAAACACAACATAATGAACTACTAAGTGTGAAGTGACCTTTAAACATTAGTCGTCACTTCGCTGTTTTGAAGTTCGAAAATCTGACATACACAGTTGAGTTCAAGATGATTTTTGGAGTATAATGAAACAAATATAATTTTTTGTGAATACTAACAAACCCGTTTGAATAGAAACCTACCATTATAAATAGTAATATGACACTTATGAATAGTAAATCATCCAACATAAGAGTAACCTTACCCATGAATAATTAAATAAAATTTAGACATCTTAGAAAGTGACAATTTGAACTTAGTAAACGTTTTGGTATTTTTTAGTCATAAATAAATAATTAAAATAAATTCATTAATTTAAATGAAATTTTATTTTCGTAAAATGTGTTCAAAAATTATAAAATCAATGTCTTATTATAATTAGATAATTTTATGAGAAAATACGTAAATTTTGAAAGCACTATAAAATCAGTTTTAATTTTAAGAACTGTTTTTAAGTAAATAATGGTTTTAATTAAATATTACATCATCATTATTTAGATATTAATTTTTGAAAAAAGGACATCATTTTTGAATTCTACATGTAGAAAAATGGTTGGGGTAAATATTTTGGATTTTTCTAAAGTACATGAATTTTTGGGAATAGTAAAATACATTAAGTTACCGTATAAATACATTGTAATTAAAACAAACTATTCCAGACATGAAAAGTGATGTAAGAACCCAAATCCCAAACTCACATGGCTTATTAAATATTCATGGTCATGGATGACTCAATATTTCTTGTCTTATGAGAAAATAATAAACTAATGAATTTTATATTAAAAAAACCTCTCACCCTTCAACTATAAAAACAACGCTTCACAAACTCATTTACTCATACCTCTCAAGCTTCAAGCCTTCTCTAAACTCTGCCCAAACTTTTTTTGTATCCCCTCTCCCACGTTCAAGAGGTGCTGGTGTAACAGCCCATGATTTTATAAAAAAATATTCTTTCTAATTTTATTAATGTCTTGTGTTGTACGCTACACCAAAAGGAGCTTGCACAACACGCATCCTTGTCTTGCCTTGAATTACACGCAATCGCGACCTTCCTCGATAGAGTGTGTAATACGCAATACCAAGTTTAACTAAACAACGATGTGCTATTAAAATATTATTAAAACTAGCTGTTATGAATAGTAATAACCACTTTTTAAAATTCTGTAAATCTTATTTTTCAAAATGAACTTCATTCTTGGATTCGGAGTATCGAATTTAGCCTAAGGTGAAAATTTTGGTACTTTTCGGATAACTTTCATATTCTGATGAATAGTGAAAATTACTAAATTATAATTAAAAACAACTTTTTTAATCGAAATAATTAATAGTGATAAATTATTAATTTGAGTGGTTTTAAAGTATATTTAGAATATATTTTTACAATTTAATACAATGTTGGTCATTGTTTGTAATTTCACATTTAAACCAGACATAATCAAGTGTCAATGTTTTGATATATATTGTTTCCTAAAAACACGCTATTTATTTTAACAGCAGGATTTAATTATAAAATTAATTAATGCAAATTCTATGTTATGAATTTGGTAAAATAGATTTCATTTTTGAATTCGGAATATGAAATATAGCTTAGGATGAAATTTTGGCATTGTTCTGAAAAACATCAATTTTTGATGAATAGTGAAACTACTAAGTGGTAGTTAAAAAAACTGAATTTTTCATAAAACGTAATTTTGCCACTTCTGTGAATGGAATTTCGAAAATCCGAGAGACACGGTTAATATCAAGGACTAAAATGTGGTTCAATGAGATGAAAATAATTTTTAGGTGAATAGTAACTTTTTACTTTTTTTTACCGCGGTTAATAGTAAATAGGGTAACTAAGGGTAAATATGATAATTAATATTACCCTAACACATGTCCTAATTCTATTGGACAAGTGTAATTCGACCAAAAACAAACATAGGAATAAAATAAGACCATTTAGGCCCACTTGGATTAGATTAAGACATTTATTATTAATTTATTTAAAGAAAGGTTAAAATAGTTAAAATCAATGCTTAATAAGTAAATAATTTTTAATATGGGGTTATACATAAGATAAATTCGATTGTAAATATTCATTATAAAGCTAAAAAGATTTCCTACATGATGGTATTTTATTTGTAATTTTTAGACATAAAATAATTTAATTTATTTATGACACAACGATGATGCAGTAATTATCTTATTAATGAAATATTGACATAATTGATGTTATAAACACCAAAATAAATGTAATATGAGATTTTTTATGAATTCCAATAATTTTCTAGGTTACTATGATATATTAATGTTGATTTAATCAACTTGGTTCGAACATTTAATTCTGTTATGACTTTCACAAAAATCATATATCAAATAGTGTCAAAATTGACACAAAATAGTTTTTAAATCAAATATTATATTATTAATTGTTATTGTATTCCTAAAAATCTAAGGTTCGGCCAAATGACTTAGATAAGGATATATATATTAATAATAAACAATTTGGGGTTCGTTTGGCATGTTATAGTAAGTTTATTAACCATATAGTGAAAGAAAACAAAAAGACATGGTAAAAGTTAAATTATTTAACTTAGAGTTAAATCTAATTGATAAGGTTAAAATAACATCCTCAACTTGTCTAAATTCTATTGGTTGATAGGATTTCGACCCATCCCCACTTTAGCTTCGAAATAAGACCCTTTGGAACCATTATAAACCGATTTTTACTTTAATATAAAATAATATTTTGAGATATTCCTAAGGTGCCCCTCTCCTCCCCTATAAAAGGACACCTCCTCCCCCTCCTCCTCACACCAAATTGAGCACTCAAGCTCGGCCAACCCCTGCCCTTTTCTCCTATCCACTTCCCTAGAATAATCCTAGAGGTCCTGGTCTTCTCCAAAGACCAATCTTAGTTCCTTAAGTGGAGGATTCAAAGAAGTGTTCCAAAGAAGAGGTAATATCCATTACCGATCTTTTCAATTTCTTTCTTCTTCAACTTCTTCTTCTTTAGTTGTTTCATGATAAAGTAATAACATCAGTATTACTTACATACTGATATGTTATTATAAATATGAAACAACCCTAATTCACCTTCTATCCATCCTACGGAAAAATGAAATCACCACGCGTCCGTACGTACGGAATACCGTCTCCACGCCGTGGTGTAATCTATTTTCCACCATCACCTTACAAGGATGGGTATAATGGTGTAATGAGTAACTACATATGATTATTATGAAGTAATATTGATACTGAAATAATATATATATACTCCAATACAATTCCACGATCATAGGAACGATATCATCACTCGTGCGTACGTACGGAATACCGTCTCCACGATGTGATGCGACTCGTTTCATAATGATTATATAAATGAATTGAATGAATGAATATGGTATATACTACACTAATACCATTCTGGAAATGAATTATCTATAACCTAAAGATAAGAATAAGAATTTATTCGACAAAACACGCATAAGAACAAAAAGTTATAAAGACCCGAGTAACAAGTAACAATGAAATATTACTAACAAGAAGCTAATAATATGACCATATATGATATCATATAAATATGTATGATTCTGGAATAAGTCAATAACATTATTTAAACCATTATACAGGAGCTTCGGACACGTACAAAGCTAATCGGACCTAAGGTAAGGGAAATATCACAATCTCACTTTTATCCGAGATTGTTTTTACTTTGGTAATTACTGGGGTGTATTTTATCATCCACATCCATGTTCCTTCAATATGTAATATTATTTCCATCCTTCTACAATAGTTTATATCCAATTTTACCCTTCGGTAAGTTTTTTTTAAAAGATATGAAAGGAATCTTTTGTCGTTTTTCGTACGAGGTACTTTTTGACTTTTCCGACAAAAGTACGAAGAAGGTTTTTTTTAACTTAAACGGCACGAACGGATTTTTACAGTTTTATAAAGCCTTATTTTTATGAAGATTCCTCCAAAAGATTTCATGACTATTTTTAATAAAATCTCTTTCTTTTAAAATTCCATGATGTTTTGTGAAAAGAAATTGATTTTGAAGAAGAAAGGATATTTTTCTCAAGAATTCATTTCAAGTGTTTTATCAAAATTATTTTCCATCTAAGATAACAAAGGGTTCTTTTTCTATCCATATTTTTACATTGATTTGACTATTTTGTGATGGAATTATGTTTATGAATTCATTTATCTTATATGAATGGTTTTATGATGTCATGTTGTTTAAGAATTCCATTTTTTGTTACATGGGTTATGAAATGATGTATGATTTATGATTTTGTGGCACACATAAGAATGGTATCATTATTAGATGGGTGGGACCTATATCTCCCTCCAATGCATTGGGTAAAGATTTTATATCTCATGAGATAGACATGGCTGGAATGGTAGGTTATACCGGTTCAGTGAAACAGGACTGAAACGAGGGTTACTCGATTCAGAAAGGGACTTTGTCCACTAAGATAGTCTTGGCAATGAGTCTTGACTAACAAGAAATGATTCTCTATGATTATGTGTGAATGCCACAAAGTTTCATGTTTTAAGTTATGATTATTGTGATTACATTTCACTGCCATGATTTACCCCATGTTATGAAATTATGATCTCTTTTGCAGATTAAGATTTCCAAAAGTTATGTGCTTATGTATATGATGTGATTGATATTTATTTTGTTTACCCTTACTGAGCATTTGAGCTCACCCTTTTATGTTTTCTTTTCCCCAGGATATAGAGAAAGGTTTTAGGTAAAAAAAAGGAAGATCTTTATGGGAGATTTTGAAGATCTTTCACCACGATTAGAAGATTATATTCCGAGTTTCCAAAGACACTAAACTATTACGATCCTTGTGTGTGTGTTTTTGTCATGTACTGAGTATTCCGCAAAAGTAATGTAAAGTCTATGTACGTCAGGCTTCGGGTCTCTACAGTTGGTATTAGAGGAAAGGTTTAGTCAACCTTTGGAAACTAGGATGCGAAAACGTTAGTGAGATCCCTAGAGATATTTCTAAGGTATGTCTAGGGATGTCCCTAGGGATAAGTATACTTATAAGTTATAGTAATAGAATTACGCTAACGATCATAGAATTAAACCTAAGATGTTTGATATTGAAGGTACTCCCCCTTTATTATGTTGTTTTCCCTAGCATGATTTTTGCCTCTCACACTATTCTTTTTGGGTTTTAGACGATGGCTGGAACCCGAAGGAACCGTGTTGATCAATGCAATGGACAATGCAATGATTGCCCTCCTGAACAAACAAATGTTATGGGAGATGGAGTGCAAAATCTTATTGCTATACTTACACAAGCTATGAATCATTCTGGACTTCCAAATGAGCAGAGAAGGGAACAATATTCTATTGAGTCCTTCATGAGGCAACGTCCACTTTCTTTCAGTGGGACTTCCGATCCACTTGTTGCTGAACAATGGATCAGTACCACTGAAAAGATATTTTCAGTTCTTCAATGTTCTGAACATGATAAAGTCATCTTAGCAGTATATCGTTTGGAAGGTGAAGCTAATCAATGGTGGAATCTTATCAAGAATACGAGGCCAAGGGATGAAATTGAGTCCATGGAATGGGACGAGTTCAAGAACTTGTTTTTCAGTAAGTACTTCCCTCGTATTCTTCGAACAAAGATGGAAAAGGAGTTTATTGAGCTGAAGCAGAAGGATGATGAATCTGTTGGTATATACGAAGTGAATTTTACAAGACATGCAAGGTATGCATCTGGCATTATCATCCAACCTGAAAGTAAAGTTGATCGATTTTTCAATGGCTTAAAAACAAGTCTTCGAAGGGCATTAGCTATAAGAGACTTCAGTAGCTATGAAGAAATTGTGCGTTGTGCTATCAAGGTAGAAATGGAAGTTGGTGTTACATATCCATCTCATGGTTTTGACAAGAAACAAAAGATGGAGTTCAAGGAGAAATCTCATAATAATGGTGAAAAGAAGATGAATGTTTCCTTATGCACAAAGTGTGGAAAGAAGCATGGTGGAGATTGTCTTAAAGGAACTAGAAAATGTTTTAAGTGTGGAAAAGAAGGTCATCGAGCAGATGAGTGTCGAAGTAATGGAAAAAGGGTTTCTAATGATGTGAATAAAGCAAACACTGCAGAGAACGCACCACCAACACTTCAATGCTTCAAGTGCAAGGAAATGGGGCATTATGCTAATAATTGCCCTAATCCAAGGGTTAGTGATGATCAACATGAGCAACCACTGAAGGCAAAGGACAAAGGGAAGTCACATGCGATCACTATTGGCGATGTTGAATATGATAACGATGTGGTGGAATGATTAAGCGTTTATGTAATGGGATTCCAAAATAATGTTGTATCATTGAGTATTGCAATATTTATTGATGTGGTATTCAAAGTGATTGAGATATTTTTTTTGGAAATAAGATGATATGCGCATAATGAAGACGAGAAAATGAAATGTTTAATAGTATTCATGAGCTCATGATTGATATAAGGACTAAGTGATATCATGGTTTGAGTATATAGAATTTTGAGGATTTTGGTATGTGGAAAGTGTTAAATTTTAACTGCATTCATGTTTTCACTAAGGTATTCAAGAGAATACATGATTAAGGACTTTGAATGTTTAGAATGTGACCAACAAAACATATCTTATGATATATGGGGATCAACGATGGTATTAAATCTCTGGTAATCGTTTTCACTATGTTATGAGAGTGGACTGCAGTATTATGGATAAGCCTAATGATTGAAATGGATTATGTTGTACATAAGTGATTATTGTTTAAGGATAGATGTTTTTTTCGATATTATTGATGGGATGTTATAGTAATGTAGTTTTGGAAAAAGGGACAACCTGCAGGACGGGCGACAACCCATCGCTTCGAACAAGGCTGTGGGAATCAAACCCACAACTGAAGTGCGACTGGCCTTTATCGCCTACCACTGGCCTACAGGAAGTCCCTGTTTAGTAGAAACTATTTTTATTATATTAAGCAGTATGATATATGAAGTATAAGTCCATTTTAGGAACCATATATGATTAATCTCACTATAGATCGACTTATGTATATAATTTTTGCTAACCTTTTGTTTGACACAGATGGAATGACCCATCATTCTATCACATTATCTGCTAACACTTCACGAATAACAAATTCAACTTCATTTATTTAAGAGATGAAGTGGAAATTGTTCAAGGCACGAACAACTGTGAGATTGTACCAAAATAAAGTAAGTATTTATTCTAATTCAAATTTTCATCTTTAGGGAAATGATCTTGAAAACCAAAAATGTTGTCCTAGTGATCTTATACCTGAAGAATCAGATGGTACCTTATATCATCACAAATCTATGGATTTGTGATTACTGGCTTTTCCATAGCCATGTTCTCTACCACTCTCCATCAGAACATGATGGTTAGATTTCTCTTCCATATCCATATTTTCACCTATGTGGAAACCCAATGATTAGTTTATTTGGGTAAACGTTACGTTTCATACTTTTGTTTTTAAATATTGGTTTTGATATTCCTTTTTATGATGTGGGTTTCTATTAAAGAAACTTTCGAATAGTAAACCATTTATAACCCCGACGAATTTCGAGGGCGAAATTCATTTTAAGGGGGGTAGAATGTAACAGCCCAAGATTTTATAAAAAAATATTCTTTTTAATTTTATTAATGTCTTGTGTTGTACGCTACACCAAAAGGAGCTTGCACAACACGCATCCTTGTCTTGCCTTGCATTACACGCAATCGCGACCTTCCTCGATAGCGTGTGTAATACGCAATACCGAGTTTCACTAAACAACGATGTGCTATTAAAATATTATTAAAACTAGCTGTTATGAATAGTAATAACCACTTTTTAAAATTCTGTAAATCTTATTTTTCAAAATGAACTTCATTCTTGGATTCGGAGTATCGAATTTAGCCTAAGGTGAAAATTTTGGTACTTTTCGGATAACTTTCATATTCTGATGAATAGTGAAAATTACTAAATTATAATTAAAAACAACTTTTTTAATCGAAATAATTAATAGTGATAAATTATTAATTTGAGTGGTTTTAAAGTATATTTAGAATATATTTTTACAATTTAATACAATGTTGGTCATTGTTTGTAATTTCACATTTAAACCAGACATAATCAAGTGTCAATCTTTTGATATATATTGTTTCCTAAAAACACGCTATTTATTTTAACAGCAGGATTTAATTATAAAATTAATTAATGCAACTTCTATGTTATGAATTTGTTAAAATAGATTTCATTTTTGAATTCGGAATATGAAATATAGCTTAGGATGAAATTTTGGCATTGTTCTGAAAAACATCAATTTTTGATGAATAGTGAAACTACTAAGTGGTAGTTAAAAAAACTGAATTTTTCATAAAACTTAATTTTGCCACTTCTGTGAATGGAATTTCGAAAATCCGAGAGACACGGTTAATATCAAGGACTAAAATGTGGTTCAATGAGATGAAAATAATTTTTTGGTGAATAGTAACTTTTTACTTTTTTTACCGCGGTTAATAGTAAATAGGGTAACTAAGGGTAAATATGATAATTACTATTACCCTAACACATGTCCTAATTCTATTGGACAAGTGTAATTCGACCAAAAACAAACATAGGAATAAAATATGACCATTTAGGCCCACTTGGATTAGATTAAGACATTTATTATTAATTTATTTAAAGAAAGGTTAAAATAGTTAAAATCAATGTTTAATAAGTAAATAATTTTTAATATGGGGTTATACATAAGATAAATTCGATTGTAAATATTCATTATAAAGCTAAAAAGATTTCCTACATGATGGTATTTTATTTGTAATTTTTAGACATAAAATAATTTAATTTATTTATGACACAACGATGATGCAGTAATTATCTTATTAATGAAATATTGACATAATTGATGTTATAAACACCAAAATAAATGTAATTTGAGATTTTTTATGAATTCCACTAATTTTCTAGGTTACTATGATATATTAATGTTGATTTAATCAACTTGGTTCGAACATTTAATTCTGTTATGACTTTCACAAAAATCATATATCAAATAGTGTCAAAATTGACACAAAATAGTTTTTAAATCAAATATTATATTATTAATTGTTATTGTATTCCTAAAAATCAAAGGTTCGGCCAAATGACTTAGATAAGGATATATATATTAATAATAAACAATTTGGGGTTCGTTTGGCATGTTATAGTAAGTTTATTAACCATATAGTGAAAGAAAACAAAAAGACATGGTAAAAGTTAAATTATTTAACTTAGAGTTAAATCTAATTGATAAGGTTAAAATAATATCCTCAACTTTTCTAAATTCTATTGGTTGATAGGATTTCGACCCATCCCCACTTTAGCTTCGAAATAAGACCCTTTGGAACCATTATAAACCGATTTTGACTTTAATATAAAATAATATTTTGAGATATTCCTACGGTGCCCCTCTCCTCCCCTATAAAAGGACACCACCTCCCCCTCCTCCTCACACCAAATTGAGCACTCAAGCTCGGCCAACCCCTGCCCTTTTCTCCTCTCCACTTCCCTAGAATAATCCTAGAGGTCCTGGTCTTCTCCAAAGACCAATCTTTGTTCCTTAAGTGGAGGATTCAAAGAAGCGTTCCAAAGAAGAGGTAATATCCATTACCGATCTTTTCAATTTCTTTCTTCTTAAACTTCTTCTTCTTTAGTTGTTTCATGATAAAGTAATAACATCATTATTACTTACATACTGATATGTTATTATAAATATGAAACAACCCTAATTCACCTTCTATCCATCCTACGGAAAAATGAAATCACCACGCGTGCGTACGTACGGAATACCGTCTCCACGCCGTGGTGTAATCTATTTTCCACCATCACCGTACAAGGATGGGTATAATGGTGTAATGAGTAAGTACATATGATTATTATGAAGTAATATTGATACTGAAATAATATATATATACTCCAATACAATTCCAGGATCATAGGAACGATATCATCACTCGTGCGTACGTACGGAATACCGTCTCCACAATGTGATGCGACTCGTTTCATAATGATTATATAAATGAATTGAATGAATGAATATGGTATATACTAAACTCATACCATTCTGGAAATGAATTATCTATAACCTAAAGATAAGAATAAGAATTTATTCGACAAAACACGCATAAGAACAAAAAGTTATAAAGACCCGAGTAACAAGTAACAATGAAATATTACTAACAAGAAGCTAATAATATGACCATATATGATATCATATAAATATGTATGATTCTGGAATAAGTCAATAACATTATTTAAACCATTATACAGGAGCTTCGGACACGTACAAAGCTAATCGGACCTAAGGTAAGGGAAATATCACAATCTCACTTTTATCCAAGATTGTTTTTACTTTGGTAATTACTGGGGTGTATTTTATCATCCACATCCATGTTCCTTCAATATGTAATATTATTTCCATCCTTCTACAATAGTTTATATCCAATTTTACCCTTCGGTGAGTTTTTTTTTAAAAGATATGAAAGGAATCTTTTGTCGTTTTTCGTACGAGGTACTTTTTGACTTTTCCGACAAAAGTACGAAGAATGTTTTTTTTAACTTAAACGGCACGAACGGATTTTTACGGTTTTATAAAGCCTTATTTTTATGAAGATTACTCCAAAAGATTTCATGAATATTTTTAATAAAATCTCTTTCTTTTAAAATTCCATGATGTTTTGTGAAAAGAAATTGATTTTGAAGAAGAAAGGATATTTTTCTCAAGAATTCATTTCAAGTGTTTTATCAAAATTATTTTCCATCTAAGATAATAAAGGGTTCTTTTTCTATCCATATTTTTACATTGATTTGACTATTTTGTGATGGAATTATGTTTATGAATTCCTTTATCTTATATGAATGGTTTTATGATGTCATGTTGTTTAAGAATCCCATTTTTTGTTACATGGGTTATGAAATGATGTATGATTTATGATTTTGTGGCACACATAAGAATGGTATCATTATGAGATGGGTGGGACCTATATCTCCCTCCAATGCATTGGGTAAAGATTTTATATCTCATGAGATAGACATGGCTGGAATGGTAGGTTATACCGGTTCAGTGAAACAGGACTGAAACGAGGGTTACTCGATTCAGAAAGGGACTTTGTCCACTAAGATAGTCTTGGCAATGAGTCTTGACTAACAAGAAATGATTCTCTATGATTATGTGTGAATGCCACAAAGTTTCATGTTTTATGTTATGATTATTGTGATTACATTTCACTGCCATGATTTACCCCATGTTATGAAATTATGATCTCTTTTGCAGGTTAAGATTTCCAAAAGTTGTGTGCTTATGTATATGATGTGATTGATATTTATTTTGTTTACCCTTACTGAGCATTTGAGCTCACCCTTTTATGTTTTCTTTTCCCCATGATATAAAGAAAGGTTTTAGGTAAAAAAAAGGAAGATCCTTATGGGAGATTTTGAAGATCTTTCACCACGATTAGAAGATTATATTCCGAGTTTCCAACGACACTAAACTATTACGATCCTTGTGTGTGTGTTTTTGTCATGTACTAAGTATTCTGCAAAAGTAATGTAAAGTCTATGTACGTCAGGCTTTGGGTCTCTACAGCTGGTCTCTTCAAATGACCCATCCTATCTTTATTAAGAAGGATATCTAGAGGAGGATTTAAGAGGTAATTTCTCTCCCTCTTGTCCTTTAATTTCCTTTCATATTCATGTTCATTTCATGATCTCTCCCCACCTATCTTCATCAAAATGGTATTTTAACTCTAGTATCATGAATATAGTGTAATTTTATGATACTAATGGTATATTTTATCATCCAACCCATATCCCTCTTTTTTTTATTTTATTAAAGAGAACATTGTTTGTGAGGTGTTAATTTATCACCTTCATAAAAAACATGTTTACTTATTCCATTTATCCCTTCAGATCTGGTGAGGAAACAATTTTAATGGTTGAAAAAATAAATTAAATGTATTATGTCCTGTTTAATGTTCTATAACTGGACTTATGTACATATTACTAAGTGATAAATTAAAACAAGTTCGTTCTGATCGAAAAAATGCAAAATTAACCCAAACAATCATCCTTTAATTTTAATATATTGATTCATCCACATCGTATATAATATAAATCATTATAAGTTCATTTTAAATTATTTAATTTCATTAATAAAATTTAATATGACTTCTATATTTTTACCCACGTTCTACCCGAACATTCATTTAAGAATATGAGTTAACCACTCAAGAAGACCATAAAAATGAACATTCCAAAAAAAAGTTTTTAAACCTTATAACACATCCAAAGGCCCATAAAATGACATATTGAAACCAAAATGAACCTGATCATGTATAAAAGGTTCTTTAATTCCAAATTAATGAGTATAATGTCATTATACAGGATATTAAATAGAAGGAAGCGTTCGGATACAAGGTAAGGGGAAAATCTCAAACCCAATTTTCTTCCTTCGGGTTCTCCCTCTTTAACTCCAATTTTGATATGGTTACTCCTAAAAATCATTTTGTCATCATTTTATTACCTTTTATAGGATATATATGTTTACCAATATTGTTTGTGTAAATAAAATGTTTCCCAAAAGAACTATTCTTTTAAGAACTCACCCTTTACTTCTCATTCAAGGTTGATGGTTCTTGTATCAAGTATGTTCTTCCTTTATTGTTTTGGGGAAAAAAATTTTTGAATGTGTTCTTATGAGATTAAACCCATTCATTTACATGGGTTTGTTATTTTCATTATTGATATATGTTCTATGTGGCATGCATGATAATGATAATATTATTATGTGACGGGTGCACCCAAAATTATATAGCGCAATATGAATGTCTGAATGTGATGGGTGCACCCAGAATTTTATAGCACTCCAATGCATTGGGTAAAGTAATGAATCTAATGAGTAAATGTGAAATGATGTGTAAAAAAGATGATAGCTTGGTTCACAAGTATGTGTGGTAGTTAACCACTAAGACATGATGCTTCATTTTTATGCATTTCCACATTTTATGTCTTATATTCATGCTTCCTCTCATGTTCATGATATTTTTCCCATGGTATGATTATTCGCACCCCATGATATATTCTTCTTATCTATCCTATATCTGGTATTTTAGCACACCCATTTTGATGTATATCCTCTTGTGGATACATGTACTAAGGAGAGGACAAGTTCCAATAAGAATCAAGAGAAGAAGAAATTAAATAAATGTTTGTACATGATGTTGTAATTGTTATGTACATTCTCAGTTTTCCAAAGACACTAAACCTTTGGATCCCATATGTGTAATACTATTATGTTGATTATCTTTAAAATGATGTAATAGTAATGTAAGAAAAGGTATGGTCATTAGACAAACCCCTACTCCAATATCCTCCCAACTACCGTCACTTCTCCCAATAGGCATATTTTTATCAAAATTCCAACCTAATGATCCCTTTTTATCAACTCAAAAGGAAACACCTGAAGGGGAGGTTATAATTTCACCACGACTTTCAGAGATATTTTCCTCTTCCACTTCCTCTTTTAATTTTGTTTCCATACCAAAATAATAACTATAGTACCTTGTACATACTATGATGTTATTATAAATATGGTAAAACCATATTCATTATTCTATCCATCTTATAAATGAAAAATCACCATACGTTATTACGTATGGCTTACCATCTCCACGTCGTGGTGTAGTTTGTTATTCAGACACGTTATTATTTGGATTGGTATAATAATGATTATAACTGATTTAAATAATAAATATAACATGTTAATGATTCTTTATATATGATATACCATATAATTAAAAACGATTTCACTATTAATAGAATGGTATTGTCGCTTGTGCGTATGTACGAATTCTTATCCCCATGATTGCGATGAGATTCATTCCCCATCGTAACCATTAAAAAATAATTATCATTTTATGATTAAAAATAATGTTCAAGAACATAATATAATACTATATATGAATCAAATGAATCATATAAAAAAACATGGCTTATGTAGTCAATCATATAAAGTAAAACAAATCAGTTAACACCTGAAACAGTGATAATACTAAAATATTATTAACATAGCAATATTAGAAGATCATATATGATATCATATTTATGTATTTGGTTCTTATATAATTAAATAACAATGGTATAACTATTATATAGGAGATTAACATACCCTAGATCAAGGAAAAGTACAAGGTAAAGGTTAATTCTAAAATCTCTTCATTATTCGAGGTTGCTTGTACATGAGTATCTACTAGGACCTCTTTATCCTCCACATATGTGTTTCGTAAATATGTATTTCAATACATGTTTACCATTTCCAAGAATATAGGTTAAAGTAATTTAAACCTTTGAATGAGTTTTTTGAAATTTTTATAAAGGAATCTTTCCATCATTTTCCAAACAAGGCCCTTTACGACCTTTTCAAAAAAATTATGGAATTAATGTTTTTTAACATATATAGTGGGTGCGGCTATTTTATGATGTTGTAACACCTTAGAAGCTTCCCTTAAAATCATATAATAATATTTTAAAAATAAATTTTTTCTTATAAAATTAAAATAATTTTAAATGATTTCAATATAAAAATAGATAATTATATCAAATAGTTTGGATTTCATCTAAGTCATCATAATTTATTTGATATTACGCTTGTTTGATATTGATTTATTATTATAAAATCATCCAATTTTTATTGATGTTCTTATGATATGTTTGACAGTGGATGTGATATTTTTATTCAATTCATGGTTTATGGTTAATGTATTGAAATTTTGGATTGTAGTTTTAATTTGAATGTTTATGTTATGTTTTAACCAATTCTTTTAAGGAATGCATTGGGTTTAGTATGTGATAGGTGGATCCTACTATCGCTCCTCGACGCATCGTTATGTCTCATAAGAAAAACCAGTGTCTCAAAATAAGGCTATGAAAAAATCATAATTTTTTTCATCATAGGAGGCCTTGACTATGTGGTTATGATGTCCAACATTATGAATTCAATCATTATAAAACTGGATATTGATATTAAATGTGTTATTCAACTAGTAGAATATACATGTGAATACGTAAATGGAATTATTTGATTTACCTTTTATATATTATGCTCATTTTTTAGTTTAAAAGGCTTGTTTTTTAGTCTTATACATTGCCTTAAATGTGTATGCTTATTTATGAAATTTTCAATTATATTGTTATCCTTACATAGCACCTAAGCCCACCCATTTCTATGTTTTATTTTTTCCTGGATGTGAAGAAATATATTATGACTGACCTATAGGGATTGTCTATGGGAGATGATTGTGTCAAAAGGAGGCACTGTGTTGTTTTTTTATTTTATGATGAAATGTAAAACTTATGTATGTTTCTAGTACTTCTAAGGATACTAAACTAATCAGTCTTTCTCGACATGATTATTTGAATCATGATAATTTTATGTAATAATGCATTGACTCTGGGTAACTAGGGTTGGGGCGTTACATCTAGGAAAATCTTTAGTTTTAATCTTATTTCCATGTCTTGTTGATTGATGTGCCCCATCCTTTAGTGCCACAAGTTGTTTTGTTCTTTAATTGTCAGATAGAAAATGTTCTCATTACATTCAACATGAAAAATGTCTCCATAAATTCTATAACCCTTTATAGAATAATTCCATGTCCTTCCCTTTATAGTGCATCCCTTTTCAATGAATATTTTTATAAGTCTCGAGTAACATAGTTTACTCACACTAAGGATATTGTGATATAGACCATCCATAAATAGAAATTCCATATTCTTTAGCTATTTTTTGGCTAATTCAATACAACCACTACCTTTTATCTTCAAATAACCATCATTACCAAGCCTAATAGATCCATCAATTTTTTTAATATTCATTATCATTTATTCTTTTCCATTCATATGGGATGAGCATCCCCTTTCAAGAATCTATGTGCTTCTATTATTGGTTTCCTTGAAGGAAACAACAACATGATTGGATTTCTCAATCTTCATTTTTTCCTTCCATGAATTATTATCTTGAGTGAAGGATGAAGATGTATTTTCAAATCTAAATTTACTATGATTTGGTTAATCATACTCACAGTAATCTTCTAAAGGAGAAATCCTATTTGGATGAGAAACACCATCTATTTGGAGAGTGAAGAATTGGCTTTGTGCTCTGTACGAATTTCTCATGTCATACCTTTTCCTCCAATACATAGCATTGTGGCAAAATCTAGAGAAATGAAAAAAATATCCATTGAACCCAATTCTTATATATGAATTTGGATATGAATTCATTCTATGCTATTGACCTCCTAGCTCTCCCCCATTTAAATTACTCATTGCCTCTTCATAGTATGACACAGTACGTCCAAGATATCTGTAGAATTTACATTTCATAAGAGGAAATATCTTTTCACATTGATTAATTTTCATGTGAACTACCTTCAGATAAAATTGTGACAACAAATTATTTCTGAAATGTTGTTAATATTTTTATGTTCTCCGTCCATTTTTTTTTTGACTTTCATTATTTGGACATCAGGTGACTTTGAAACATGACCAACATCCAACTTTCCTTTATTTCATATCATCTTACTCATTGTATTTGATGATTCAGCATCATAGGCAATTCCACTATTTCCCATGCATGCGGGTATTTGAACTTTCAAAATATTTTCAATTCAATTAGATCCACAGTAATCCCTCAATAGTAATTATATATATGAAAATCTTCTGAACTGCATTTTCTTCTTTGACTATGTTGAGTTTGATTGACATTCTAGTTTTCTCTAGAGAGTAAGAAATTCTTCTTCAGGACCCTCTATAGTCTTAGACCTCACTTCGAGTCTGGTGGAAATATCTTTGATGACCATTTACTATTTATAAATGTTGATCTTTAGTTCAATAACATGTTCTGTTCTTTAAATTATTGAAGACATTACCATTTCAAATTCCTTCAATCGTTCAATTTTATCTTCAATATGATCAACATAATGAGATTATTCTTCTACAAATGCCCTCCATTTTTTGCATATGATACATTGATTCTCATGATTATCTGGTGCATCCCTCAATTCATGTTTGGGGTCAACATCAGTGCTTGACTTATTCTCTCTAGCTTTGTTACATTATGATTTTGTCTTGTCTAGGGTATCCATCATGGACGCACGTTTCTCAGATTTAAATATTGGTTCTTCTTCCTCATAGAATTCATTATCACTGTTATCATTTTCATCATAGAGAAAACTTTTCCTTGGAAATTTCATCCTAGAAAATAAGTATCCCTTTTGATAAATCTTGTACATAGGATTTTGGGAGTTTCCACCTTCACATTCATTATCATTGAACTTCATTGAGCACTGAGATGCAATGTGCAAAACTCTACCAATGAATTTTAATTCCATCTCTTTGTTAACACTCTTTGTCGCATCCTTTTGTTTTACACTCAGTTCATATGCATTCAAACTTCTTAGAAGACCATCCATAGAATTTTTTAAAAAATATCTTACTCCATGGGTAGAAGCATTGGTTTTGTAGAGTGGTTAATCCATCTCAAAATTTTCGTCAAAATGTCAATGTCCTTAATTAGTTATCCATATCCTCAAATTGCTCTTAAAACTTCAGTAATTTGACGGAAGAAGGAATCTGTATTTTCATCTGGATGCATCTTTAGATCATCAAACCTATTATGCAGAACTTGAAGTTTCACATATTTCACATTGTTGTCCCATTAAAAAATATTATTTAGATTATCATACATAGACTTATCTGAAGTACATCTCATCACTTTTCGGTAAATTTGGTCACAAAGTGATGCAGTAAGAGAATTTTGTGATTTGGGGTTAGCATCAAGAATCATTCAATCTATATCTGTCATGAAATCCCTATAGGATATTTTACTTGTATTACTTTCATAGTATAAAATACAACATACATTTCAAGAGATTTTATTTGAGATCTCATCCCATTTCCCAAATTTTAATTTTTATTCTATCAAAGAGGGGGACTCCCCAAATGTTTCCTAAATTATCCATGCAAATAAAAGACATGTTCAACAACAACAACCTACATCTGATACAACTTATATAACCCTAGGACACCCTGGGAAGGGAGGCGTGAATTAGATTGGAAATTTCTACATTTAAAGTGACATATTATTTTCTCACGTTTGTAGGAACATGTTAAATATGTTGGATTGTTAAGAATATCAAATAAATAAACACATGCAAAGAGGCTGAACAACACTTTTACTTGGTTCACTACAAAGTGCTACGTACAAGGAGAATATGCCAAAAGTTGTCCAGTCGTACCAAAATATACCAATATTTATTAGTTGTGGATTACAAGAGTTCAGTAATAGTCACTATTTTCTTGGAACATTTCCTTTATAAAAGTTCTGGGATAGCTCACTAATACCCTCGGGTCAATCCTGTTGACTCCCTCTCGCTCACTGCCATGGGAGTAGTCTTACTCAGTTTATTGACTGGAGGGTCTCTTCACCAATTTTAAATTGATGTTTTTATCTCAGTCCAACATGATACACTTCTTCCTTCATGGTCCTTGATTTATTCACATGAAATAACTGATCACACACACCAAATATTTAAAAAAATATTATCAGAATCATAACACCACATTTGCACGCAATGCCCCAACATGTGTCCAAGATTTGGGAATTGCCACGAAAGATGAATTGAACACTACACCTACTTTATGCACAACCCTTATATTTCATGAAACTACATTTAAGGGTTCACTTGTTCTTTTAAGACTAATGGAATACCTTGAATTTAATATTAACTTTCTTCCAATCTTTTGCGTGCAAATATTTCATGTGGCTAAACAACTAGTTTGTTTTTTGGAAAATTATTAAGTCTTCCTTGGGGGTAGCCTCATATTTATAGGACCATTGGGGAACCTGCATGAATGATCTGAAAAATTTTCCATCAGTTCAAAAAAGTTTCATGTTGATCACGAGAAACCCTTTTTTACGTCGCATTAGGCGTGAAAACCCTTTCGCGCAACATAATCTTCCGCGCACTCCATGTATTTGATATTTTTTGGCAGTTTGATCCTAAAACATGTATTGCACACAATTTGCAAAAAAAATTAAATATTGCATGAAAATAATCATTCTCTCACACTTCAAATGTTCCACACACTTTCCTTTGACCAAAACACGTTTATCCACTTTCTGATTTTCATCCACAAAAATTAGGCAAACACTAGAGAACATCGCAACCTTCCATACTACATTTGGATCAAACAGTATGCCCCCTTTCAAAGTAATATTCTTGATCATCCATGAGAGAGTTGATAATAACAAACAGAAACTATGATCAACCCAATGTAGATTGACAACACACACAAACCGAACTCTGTTTTCAGCAAAGAACATCCTTGGATCTAAATAAAGGCTACTTGATCTTTGACACAATCAATATTTTAGTGCATTATGAGTGGTAATTCAGGGAAACACCAATCTAGATGATCATAAGTGATATTTTTTTTATTTAAATCCTGTTAATGAACCATTATGAATAATTTTAATAAATAACTAGTCCAATTAGATGCAATTTCTATGGATAACCTATATTGAAACCTAGAGATTCTGGGGTTAACATAAGAATATCATTTATGAAATAATATTTTTATCATTATATTATTATTATATGAACCTTCATTAATTTAAGTATAATAATCACGAATATTTCCCTAGTCAAGGTAATAGAGATAACGTGAAATATCCAAGTTAACAATGAGTTTAATAGAAAATGAATTTTCTATTCGCTAGTGATCAGACCATTAAAATGTCATTTTGGCCCTATACTATTCAAAAGGAGAGGCTAAATATTGGTGTAATATAATTTAAAAAACCATAGAAAAATAGGATGTAGACTTTATTAAATTGAAATAGTTGAAGAATATATTTTACAATCTGTATTTTTCTTGAAATATTCATCCAAAAAAGATGAGTAATTCTAGGAATTGAAAAAAAATGAGAATGAATGTGTTGGATCTTATGAAGAATAAATTAGTAGACTCATTGGGTATTCCTATAGTTTCATCTTTGATGCTGAATACAAAATCAATTTCTTATTTACTTTCCTAAATAATAGTCTTTGAAGGGTTTTACCGATAAGATACATTTGTAGATATAAATAATGTTTTCTATGTGCTATTAAAGTATAGATAAAAACTCAAACCTCTTATTATACATATAAAATGAAAATAAATGTATCTTATCATGGAATATCTAATGATAAGACACAAGGTGGGAATAAAGTAAAATTTAATAAGTGTAATAAATTTAGGTGGAAGTGCCTGGGTAATTTCCATAGGGTAACACAAATATATTTTAAGTGAAATAAATTAGTAAACAAAGGTCAAAACTTCCAAAGTTGTGATATGAGGCTGATTAAGAAAAATGGCGAATATGGGCCCCACTAATACAACTCTATACTAAAATTATTTATATGAAATGAGTTTAGGAATTATGTGAATCATTTACCTAACCCTAGAGAAAATACAGAGAATAAACCTCAAAAACATTCTAAACTAATGGATCAGATGAGATCTTATTGGATAAACAGTAATGAGTTGGATAAAAATAATGACATAGTTAAAGGTAGACTTATCGTTCCCTTTAGAGCCATGAATAAATAATTTTATGTCAGTTATTTGAAATATTTTATATTGTACCTGTTTACTAATAATGTTTATTCACACCCCCAAACACTGTATATTAATCAATCAATGAAAATTCATGTAGGCTTGATGAATTTATCCATGATATACAAATATTCTCTGATCCATAATTTTGAGGATATACAAAATAAAAATAAAGTTATACTTCCCTTAGAAGAATTATATATAATATTAGGTATGAAATAACTCTCTTTATGCTGAGAACAAGTCAATTATCTGGATAAGGAAATATTATTTCATATAAAAATAATTCTATTATCAAGTATCAATGTAAGGATGATTATGAACTCCCTGTGAAATAAAATTCTAATATATGGGTTATGATACAAATAAATTATGGAAAATTTATTGAAATTAATGTAGGGGAATAAAATATTGATGACATACCTATTAAACGAGAGTATACTCATGTAATTTTTTTGCACCAGTCCTAATTTTCAAAATGAAGGTTGGATTAAGCTGTCGTTGCATCAATTATCATAATCATAATAAATTTAAAACCAAGAAACATTATCCTCTACAACATATAAATGATATATTAAATCAATCCAAATGAGGTCTATACATATCAAAAACTTAAATTCAAGGTGTATATCATTAGTTTGGGGTCAAAATGCGGGAAATTCCAAAGACTATATTTTGTATTATGTAAAGACAATATGAATTCATTGGGATTCCATTTAGAATTATGAATTTTCCCACTATCTTCATAGATCAAATGAGTAGAATCTTTAAAGACATCCTTGATCAATTTTTTGTTGTCTTTATAGATGTTATTATTATATATTCACAGAGAAAGGAAAATCATGGAGAATGTTTATGTATTATGGTAAATAACTTTATAAAAGATAATATTTATTCAAAATTAAAAATATTATTAATTATAGCTACCAAACATATAATTCCTCAGTCATGTAATCACAAGAAAGGGCATATCTGAAGATTCAGAAAATAAAAAAGTTATTGAGTAACAATCTAGACCAACCACTAAAACCATGATCCATAGATTTATTTTGTTTTTAGGATATTACCTATTAGCTTTGATAAATTTACCATTTCATTATAATCCACCAACCATGTTAACATGTAAGGTAGTGAATCTTATTTTGATAGAGGAATGGAATATAGTTTCAAGGAACTAAAAAAGTGGTTTGTGAGTTCTCATATAGATAAATTACCCTACACAAGGAAGAGATTGTAATATATAGTGGTTATTTTAAAAAGTTCACAGGTTGTGTCATTAGGAATAATGATAAGGAAATTTCTTATGTATCACTCTAATTAAAGAATCATGATAAAAATTACTGAAGACATGATTAGGAGATTACAACAAGGATGTTTTCATTAATTACTTGGTATCATTATCTCTATAATAAAAATATTTTTATATATATTGATCAAACAATATAGAAAATATATATTCACATAAATGATTTGAATATATTCCTTATTATATTGGTGGAATTGATAAAAGCTTATAATTCCTCAATACATTATCACTCACGGAAGGAAAATAAGATGGATGATGCGCTTGGTAGGAAAGACCATGCTACTTTATTCATAATGAGGATTGAAAAGGACAAATAATCTTGAATTTATACAGTATGAATTTTTAATTTATAATGGGATATAATAATATTATTCCCCATTGATTACTCTATCTTTCATCAACATGAATATCAAATAATCCTAGAAAGTGATTTAGGGATATAAAAATGTAGTGAATATTAATGATATTTTATTTAATAAATATTGATTTATATGGTTTGTGACCTGAATGTTTATTCCATAAAATTATAATAGAACAAGAAACATAGATTATGCACATAGATTATCCTTATCTATTATTTTAGGATTATGAAAATGTATAGAGATCTAAAAAAAATGGTGGGATAAAATTAAGGGATAAGTTAAAAAATATATATCATGATTCTTAGTATGATTATAAGTAAAGGTTAAATGAAAACATTAATAGGATATTTTACAACCATTACCAATACTAGTATAAAATTTGACAATATCGCCAGAAATTTCATCATAGGACTCTATATAATGTATAAGTTATACAATTATATTTAGGTTTTAGTTGATTAATTTACAAGTTCAGTGCATTTTTTTCATCATAGAATATTTATCTCTTACCCAAATAGAGATGATATAGAAAAGGGAATTGGTAAGGATATATATAGTACCACTATCCATTATAAATAATTAGGATATGAGGTTTAACATGAGGTTATGGAGATGTATATAGAATTAATTGGAGACATAGATACATTCCATCACTGATTATCATCCTCAATGATATAGTGAGTTTGAGATGAACATTAAAACTGTTGAGGATATTCTAAAAAAATTTCAATGGAATTTAAATGATGTTGGGATGAACACTTACCCTGGTAGAGTCATAAAATAATATCAGTTTGTAGTTTGTCATTATGAAGTCATCATATGAACATTTTTATCGGATGAGATATTAGAATCCATCATGAAGGGATAAAATCTGAGAGAGGAAGCTAATATACAATGGACTTGTTCGAGAAATGACAGGGAAGGATAAAATCATTCAATGAAAATGAATGTGGTAGAAATTTTAATTATGAGTTATGAAAATAATTTTTTTAAGAGATCTATAGTGTTATGCAGGTGAATAAGTGTTACATCGCATATCACATAGAATCACATTATTTTAGTTGGTTAGAAATGGATGTTAAGACATAGATATATTAGTCCCTTCGAGATCCTTGATCATGTTGGGGTTGAACTATATAACATAGAACTCCCCCACAAACTTATCAAATAAAATGTTTTTTCCACATAATAATTATGAGAATGTAAATAAAGAATCCTTGTCCTAACCCGACCCAATGGGGTTCAAGCCGCGACTCCCTATGACCACCTCCAATAGGCCAGGGGATGGAAACTAGCACCGAGAAAGATATCACTCACATGGGATGCCTTTTTTATCATACCTATTAATACCCACCCACATACACCTCCATAAAAAAAATAAAGAGTTATATAAAAACTAAAAGTAAAATGCATGCATACATCTATCCCAAACCAGTGTGCAACAAATGTACAAATGGAAAAAAAGGGCCCACAAAAAGAAAACTAAAGAAGCATCCAACCTAATCACAAGGAGGGGATCCCGTTTAGAAGCACCACATTGGAATGCTCCTCAACATAGCTCTAGTAAACACCTTGTACAGTCTCTCTCACAATGCTCTCCCTGCTCCTGGTCTTCCTGGGACTCTATCGAAAGGCTTGTGATCTGCACATGACAGAAATATGTGCAAGAAATTACTGTGTAGGGGTGAGTATAAAAATACTCAGTAGGCACCCCAAAAACACAAAAATAAAAGGGAGCAACTAAATTTCCTTAGTCAGTTCATCCAAGCCAGAGGGAACCAAAATGAGAGAGAAACTCCACCTCGAGAACGTCCCCGGCTAAACACGTCTAGTCAGCTAATCTCAGGTGTATTCCCACACATAGTCTATTAACATCCACTCAGGTATATGTCCATATATATACCATGAACAACCAGATATACACATTTCATGCACCAAGCCTCATGAAGTTCTGACCTCATCACCTGTGACATGTACATAACTAGGAGAACACACTCCATGAGCTCTGTCATCCCAGATGACACACGTTTTAGAGTTACACTATCAATTGATATCGTCAACGAGAACACTATGTAGAAATACAATAATTACAAAAGTCCCCTGATAGGGGATCACACATAGGGTCTACTAGGGGATATAGGAACCCAATCCGCTAACTCGTAGATCACATAGATTTGGGATCACTCCCTAGAACATTTTTGGTATACCACAACCTGATCTAGTGCTCCACAGATCACATCACTCCGAAATAGGATTGTCTCCCCTGTAAAGGTCGTCACGACAATACCAAAACCCTATTTGGTAAAACGCACGATGTAGGGGATTAAAATGAAGATTCAACAACCCTATAGAAACCTTGTGCTGAGTAGGGGATCATTTAACCAATGAAGCCACAACCCGACCAGAAACCAAATGCTGGGAAGGGTATCGTATACCTGAAGATTCCACAACACTACTATACACGGAGCACTATATAGGGGATGATATTCCCAATTACTTCACAAACCCAATGGGGTTAACAATCTAGATAGGGGATCACTTCTTGTGGAAAATCAGTCACAATGATACCAAGAACCCGATCTAGGGAAGCGAAGCTAGAGGATCCCGATCAGAACGCACCAGAGGGAATCCACAAATCTATAATAAATTCTTACTATCGAGGGGATCACAAACCTATACTAAGGTTGTAATGCCATAGAAATCATCATTAGAAAGAACCAATTGAGTACACTCAACCACCTCTAGTCCTAATGTCACTAACCATAGAAACATGCCACATCGCCACACTGTGCACCTCATAGGCCTATACCGAGGCCACCATCGCAATCTACGTGAAAAAAAGCAATATAGGCTACTTATTCACCTGAAACGGTCAACTGGTTAAAATTTACTATTCAATGTAACATGTATGAGGGGGACCCCACCACAATTTTGAAACCCATTAGGCATATCATACCATTGTGATCCCCTTGAAAAAACACATGAGTTCGTCTACATGTTCATCCAGAACGGACACTAGACAGAAAAGTCATGTTTCTCCATAAATGATGAAAACCAGCCTCATGGGGACCACACCCTCATCTCGGTCTTAGAAACCAAAAACTATCCTGAAAATTCCACCTTACTATCAGTAACAAAACACTACTGACGACGCGCCAATCAAATTCTCCGAGAAAAAGTTATAATGGGTCAATGTTGAATAATAAAAAAATATTATTATTATTTCAACTTTTTGTGGCCCTAATCTATTATCCAGATTATTTTGACTCCAAAACCAACCTTAAAGGTTCTATATCAATGCAAGGGTCATGTCTCCACTAACAGCTCATGATTTGGACTCCTAATTTTCATTTTACAAGGGTTTAAGGAGCCCCTGAAATATTCTAGCCAGACCACAACTGGCTCGCCGGAAACCACGACCACCACCTAAACGAACCACCACGCCATCCCTGCTAAAGATGCCGCACCACTGCCCTCCCTACCAGATTCCGATGCACCAGAGCTATATCTTTGGAAATGCGCCATTAAACTTTCATTGGGCCACCGTGGTCACCCTAGGGATCAGAAAAAAACACATTCTCCGCACGATGTTTGGATGCAGTTTCATCGAATCAAAATGTAAATGATGAAGAATAACAAAAAAAAGATGAATAACATGAAGAATTAATAATCAAAAAATCAATATAATGATGAAAATTGTTGGTATGACAATCGAGAGAGACAATAAATTCATAAAAAGATAATCAAATCAAAAATGATAACAAAAACTCAATCGGGGAGAAATAGAATCTGAAAGAAATTTCCTACCTCAAATTTGGATCTCTCATTGTGTTCACTGTGCTCTAATCTGCTCGTATCTGATGATTCATCCTTATCTATTATGAATTCTATTCCAATCTTCCATTTGAATAAAAAGGAGGACCTCTGCGAGCCACTAGTGCAACTGAGCCATACCCCTACTCATCTTCTCAACCATCTATTTATAGAAAAACGACCAAAAAATCCACCAATGGTCACAAGATCCAAACCGCCTATACCCTCTCATATTAGGTCATTCCTATGGTAAACACGACGTTCAGAACTCATCCGCGATCTCATAATTTGGATTCGAGACTTTGTTCAGAAATTATTCATGTCAACGTCCATAAATAAAAAAATATATTTATTTACGAAAACACCCACAATATCTTTTTCCATAGTATCCCCGCTCCAATGGTCCTTATACACTTACTAGAGTAAAAAAGCTTTCTCAGGACACAACTGTGCCCTAAAATTTCTGATTCAATGTACCCTTAAAGAAATAACTCATTTCTGCAGCGTTCATAGTATAAAAAATACTTAATATTTTTATAAAATTAATTCCGGGCACACTGGGCCGCAATATTGCACAGTGTTTTTGGGCCTAGATATTGAAATATTAGTAAATATATACCAAATTCTAACAGAGCCAAAACCTGATTCATTAAAATCCATCTAATTTATTTAAATCAAATTCTATGCAATTTGACCATGAACATTTATATAAGGAACAACCGTTGAAATTATTGGATCGAAGAGACACTATTTGGAGGAATAATACTGCTTATATAGTCAAAGCTATGTGTTCGAATAAAAATATTAATGGTGCTACATTGGGTCATTATTATGTGATGAGATACAATAACCCACCCTTTTTTCATCAGTGTAATAAAATTTCTAGGAAGAAATTCTATAAAGGGGTAGAATAAAACAACCCATGTTTTTAGTAAATATTTATCCTTAAATAAATACATTGACTATAAGATTGAATCAGATGAAAAAAATATAATTATCTATGAAACATTAGATAATAATGTTATAAAAGGAATAAAACCAATAGTGGATAAAAATATAGTCAGTAATTATAAATGCATATAAAATATTATAAAGTACTACTATGTCATTAATTGTACATTTTTTAATAGAATATGTTATATTTATATATATTATTTTAATTCATTTTATAATTATAATAAGATTAATATAATTCAGTTTTTTTATTTATAATATCAAAAATAGCATTGATTGTCTCTTTAGATTTTTTGTATAATAGTTTATTCTTCGTTGAATAGAGAAAATAAATTTTTAACCAAAAGTATAAATTTTATGATTTTATCATTATAGAAGAAAGACATAGAAGAAGATATATCATTTTAATTCGTTAAATAATTATTTAGGAAGTGAAACTAAATATTTTATGAAAACTATGTTCAATTTAGACTACCTGTGATTAATATTTTATTAACTTAAGTAACATTTTCAATAAAAATATATTTTTCGGTATTTGGACGTAATTAAATATTATTTTAGAAAACCGGAATATTTTATTTTGTTTAATTAAAAATAATTTTTAATTAGGTTTATTGTAAAAAAATATATATCACGAAAATCCAAGATATTTTTCATTTTTTCCTAATTATAAATTTTAAGCATAAAAACACTTATTTGAAAAAAAAAAATTACACGTTACGTGTACTAATGTCAAAATTGAATTTCCATAAAAATAGATATTTTATCAGATAATATGGATTTCATAATCATAATAATTAAGACCAAAGTATTTAACAAATTCAATTCCCATTTTTATTCATGAAATGAATATTACTTATGTAAAAAATAGTTACCAAGGTAAAACCAAAAAATGTAAAAGTGAAAATTCTAAGAGTTATAGACATTAAATAATGTTTATAAAAATATTTTATATGAATGGTTGATATATTATAAACCTCATATCACCCCCATATATATTATTTTACATTTTAGATTCTTTTTTCAATGTGGAACATATTCTCTCATTATAATGACTTGAAATATTCATAAAAATTCTATTCTCATCACATATAAAATAGGCATCTCACCACTCATTAAATTTTACTATAAATATTTGGGTTACTTATAAAAATATAACTTTATTATTTACTAATAAAATTGTAACAGCCCAAGATTTTATAAAAAAATATTCTTTTTAATTTTATTAATGTCTTGTGTTATACGCTACACCAAAAGGAGCTTGCACAACACGCATCGTTGACTTGCCTTGCACGCAATCGCAACCTTCCTCGATAGCGTGTGTGGTACGTAATCCTGAGTTTCACGAAACAATGATATGCTATTAAAATATTATTAAAACTAGCTGTTATGAATAGTAATAACCACTTTTTAAATTTTAGAAATTTTAACTCTCAAAATGGACTTCATTTTTGGATTCGGAGTATCGAATTTAGCCTAAGGTGAAATTTTGGTACTTTTCGGATAACTTTCATATTCTGATGAATAGTGAAAATTACTAAATTATAATTAAAAACAAATTTTTTAATCGAATTAATTAATAGTGATAAATCATTAATTTGAGTGGTTTTAAAGTATATTTAGAATATATTTTTACAATTTAATACAATCTTGGTCATTGGATGTAATTTCACATTTAAACTAGACATAAACAAGTGTCAATCTTTTGATAGATATTGTTTCTTAAAAACACGCTATTTGTTTTTACAGCGGGATTTAATTATAAAATTAATTAATGCAACTTTTATGTTATGAATTTGGTAAAATAGACTTCATTTTTGAATTCGGAATATGAAATATAGCTTGGGATGAAATTTTGGCATTGTTCTGAAAAACATCAATTTTTGATGAATAGTGAAACTACTAAGTGGTAGGTTAAAAACTGAATTTTGCATAAAACATAATTTTACCGCTTCTGTGAATGGAATTTCGAAAATCCGAGAGACACGGTTAATATCAAGGACTAAAATGTGGTTCAATGAGATGAAAATAATTTTTTGGTGAATAGTAACTTTTTACTTTTTTTACCACGGTTAATAGTAAATAGGGTAACTAAGGGTAAATATGATATTAATATTACCCTAACACATGTCCTAATTCTATTGGACAAGTGTAATTCGACCAAAAACAAACTTAGGAATAAAATATGACCATTTAGGCCCACTTGGATTAGATTAGGACATTTATTATTAATTTATTTAAAGAAGGGTTAAAATAGTTAAAATCAAAGTTTAATAAGTAAATAATTTTTAATATGGGGTTATACATAAGATAAATTCGACTATAAATATTCCTTAGAAAGCTAAAAAGATTTCCTACATTATGGTATTTTATTTGTAATTTTTAGACATAAAATAATTTAATTTATTTATGACACAACGATGATGAAGTAATTATCTTATTAATGAAATATTGACATAATTGATGTTATAAACACCAAAATAAATGTAATTTGAGATTTTTTATGCATTCCACTAATTTTCTAGGTTACTATGATATATTAATGTTTATTTAATCAACTTGGTTCGAACATTTAATTCTGTTATGACTTTCACAAAAATCATATATCAAATAGTGTCAAAATTGACACAAAATAGTTTTTAAATCAAATATTATATTATTAATTATTATTGTATTCCTAAAAATCTAAGGTTCGGCCATATGACTTAGATAAGGATATATATATTAATAATAAACAATTTGGGGTTCGTTTGGCATGTTATAGTATGTTTATTAACCATATAGTGAAAGAAAACAAAAAGACATGGTAAAAGTTAAATTATTTAACTTAGAGTTAAATTTAATTGATAAGGTTAAAATAATATCCTAAACTTGTCTAATTTCTATTGGTTGATAGGATTTCGACCCCTCCCCACCTTATCTTCTAAATAAGACCCTTTGGAACCATTATAAACCGATTTTGACTTTAATATAAAATAATATTTTGAGATATTCCTAAGGTGCCCCTCTCCTCCCCTATAAAATGACACCTCCTCCCCCTCCTCCTCACACCAATTTGAGCACTCAAGCTCGGCCAACCCCTGCCAATTTCTCCTCTCCACTTCCCTAGCAACATCCTAGAGGTTCTGGTCTTCCTCCAAGACCAATTTTAGTGCCCTAAGAGGAGGTCTCAAAGAGGCACTTCAAAGAAGAGGTAATTACCGTTACCAATTCTTTCATCTTTATTTATTCTTCCACTTATTCTTCTTAGGTTATTTCATTATGAAGTAATAACATCAGTATCACTCATATAATGATATGTTATTATAAGTATGAAACAACCCTATTTCACCATCTATCCATCCTACGGAAAAAGAAATCACCGCGCGTGCGTACGTACGGAATACCGTCTCCACGCCTGGTGTAATCTATTTTCCACCACCACCTTACATGGATGGGTATAATGGTGTAAATAATAACTATACATAGTTATTACAACATCATATTTATTCTGATATATTGTATAATCCACTCCAATTCAATTCAATATTTATAGAAATGATATCATCGCTCGTGCGTACGTACGGACTACCGTCTCCACGACGCGATGAGATTCATTCTCCATGTTAACCATTTAAGAATGATTATAATGTATATATAAGAAATAATAATGAAATATATGACATTATAAAGCTACTGGATTTATGTATATATATACATATGTTTTTCATCTACTTACTTCCATTTCAAGACAATAAGGAAAGAAAAACAGCGTTCATGCGTACGTACGGACTACCGTCTCCATGAACGGTGTTTTTCATTTTATTTATCTATCTATTATATATATATATACTGAATATATATGATATATAAATCATATTTTATATTCTGGAAGTAAGTAAATCATGATATAAGTAATAATGATGTCAAGAACAACAAGTCAAAACACCTACGATAAATGAAACGATTTTACCCAAAACGCTTCTTTAACATGGAATTTACAAAAGAACGGGTAATATAATGTCATAAGTGAACCATATATGATATCATAACAATGAATATTATTCTTTAATAAGTCAATAACATGATTTAAATCATTATACAGGAGTCTCGGACACTTACAAAGCAAGTCAGACCTAAGGTAAGGGAAATATCACAATCTCATTTTTATCCGAGATTGTTTATACTTTAGTATTTACTGGGGTGTATTTTATCATCCACATCCATGTTTCTTCAATATGTAATATTATTTCCATCCACCTACAATTGTTTAAATCCAATTTTACCCTTCGGTGAGTTTTTAGTAAAAGATATGAAAGGAATCTTTTGTCGTTTTTTTTATACGAGGTACTTTTTGACTTTTCCGACAAAAGTACGAAGAATGTTTTTTTAACTTATACGGCACGAACGGATTTCTACTGTTTTATAAAGCCTTATTTTAATGAATCTTCCTCTAAAAGATTTCATGACTATTTTCAATAAAATCTCTTTCTTTTAAAATTGCATGATGTTTTGTGAAAAGAAATTGATTTTGAAGAAGAAAGGATATTTTCCTCAAGAATTCAATTCAAGTGTTTTATCAAAATTATTTCCCATCTAAGATAATAAAGGGTTCTGTTTCTATCCATATTTTTACATTGATTTGACTATGTTGTGATGGAATTATGTTTATGAATTCCTTTATCTTATATGAATGGTTTTATGATGTCATGTTGTTTTAAGAATCCCATTTTTATTACATGGGTTATGAAATGATGTATGATTTATGATTTTGTGGCACACATAAGAATGGTATCATTATGAGATGGGTGGGACCTATATCTCCCTCCAATGCATTGGGTAATGATTTTATATCTCATGAGATAGACATGGCTGAAATGGTAGGTTATACCGGTTCAGTGAAACAGGACTGAGACGAGGGTTACTCGATTCAGAAAGGGACTTTGTCCACTAAGATAGTCTTGGCAATGAGTCTTGACTAACAAGAAATGATTTTCTATGATTATGTGTGTATACCACAAAGTTTCACGTTTTATGTTGTGATTATTGGGATTACATTTCACTTCTATGATATATCCCATGTTATGATAATATGAGCTCTTTTGCAGGTTAAGATTTCCAAAAGCTATGTATATGATGTGATTGATTTTTCTTTTGTTTACCCTTACTGAGCATTTGAGCTCACCCTTTTATGTTTTCTTTTCCCCAGGATATAAAGAAAGGTTTTAGGTAGAAAAAAGGGATGACCTTTATGGGAGATATTGAAGAACTTTCACCACGATTAGAAGATTACGTTCCGAGTTTCCAAAGACACTAAACTATTACGATCCTTGTGTGTGTGTTTTTGTTATGTACTAAGTATTCCGCAAAAGTAATGTAATGTCCATGTACGATAAGCTTCGGGTCTCTACAGTTGGTATCAGAGGAAAGGTTTAGTCAACCTTTGGAAACTAGGATGCGAGAACTTTAGTGAGATCCCTAGAGATATTTCTAAGGTATGTCTAGGGATGTCCCTAAGGTTAAGTATACGTATAGGTTATAGTACTAGAATTACGCTAATGGTCATAGAATTAAACCTAAGATGTTAGATATTGAAGGTACTCCCCCTTTATTATGTTGTTTTCCCTAGCATGATTTTTGCCTCTCACACTATTCTTTTTGGGTTTTAGACGATGGCTGGAACCCGAAGGAACCGTGTTGATCAATGCAATGGACAATGCAATGATTGCCCTCCTGAACAAACAAATGTTATGGGAGATGGAGTGAAAAATCTTATTGCTATACTTACACAAGCTATGAATCATTCTGGACTTCCAAATGAGCAGAGAAGGGAACAATATTCTATTGAGTCCTTCATGAGGCAACGCCCACCTTCTTTCAGTGGGTCTTCTGATCCACTTGTGGCTGAACAATGGATCAGTACTACTGAAAAGATATTTTCAGTTCTTCAATGTTCTGAACATGATAAAGTCATCTTAACAGTATATCGTTTGGAAGGTGAAGCTGATCAATGGTGGAATCTTATCAAGAATACGAGGCCAAGAGATGAAATTGAGTCCATGGAATGGGATGAGTTCAAGAACTTGTTTTTCAGTAAGTACTTCCCTCGTATTCTTCGAACAAAGATGGAGAAAGAATTTCTTGAACTGAAGCAAAGGGACGATGAATCTGTTGGTACCTATGAAGCAAATTTTACAAGACTTGCAAGGTATGCTTCTGGAATTATCATCCAACCTGAAAGTAAAGTTGATCGATTTTTCTATGGCTTAAAACCAAGTCTTCGAAGGGCATTAGCTATAAGAGACTTCAGTAGCTATGAAGAAATTGTGCGTTGTGCTATCAAGGTAGAAATGGAAGTTGGTGTTACATATCCATCTCATGGTTTTGACAAGAAACGAAAGATGGAGTTCAAGGAGAAATCTCAGAATAATGATGAAAAGAAGATGAATGTTTCCTTATGCACAAAGTGTGGGAAGAAGCATGGTGGAGATTGTCTTAAAGGGACTAGAAAATGTTTTAAGTGTGTAAAAGAAGGTCATCGAGCAGCTGAGTGTCGAAGTAATGGAAAAATGGTTTCTAATGATGTGAATAAAGCAAACACTGCAGAGAACGCACCGCCAACACTTCAATGCTTCAAGTGCAAGGAAATGGGGCATTATGCTAATAATTACCCTAATCCAAGGGTTAGTGATGATCAACATGAGAAACCACTGAAGGCAAAGGACAAAGGGAAATCACATGCGATCACTATTGGCAATGTTTAATATGAAAATGATGTGGTGGAATGATTAAGTGTTTATGTAATGGGATTCCAAAATAATGTTGTATCATTGAGTATTGCAATATTTATTGATGTGGTATTCAAAGTGATTGAGATATTTTTTGGAAATAAGATGATATGCGCATAATGAAGACGAGAAAATGAAATGTTTAATAGTATTCATGAGCTCGTGATTGATATAAGGACTAAGTGATATCATGGTTTGAGTATATAGAATTTTGAGGATTTTGGTATGTGGAAAGTGTTAATTTTTAACTGCACTCATGTTTTCACTAAGGTATTCAAGAGAATACACGATTAAGGACTTTGAATGTTTGGAATGTGACCAACAAGACATATCTTATGATATATGGGGATCAATGATGGTATTAAATCTCTGGTAATCGTTTCCACTATGTTATGAGAATGGACTGCAGTATTATGGATAAGCCTAAAGATTGGAATGGATTATGTTGGACATAAGTTAGTATTGTTTAAGGATAGAAGTTTTTTCGATATTATTGATGGGATGTTATAGTAATATAGTTTTATAAAAAGGACAACCTGCAGGACGGGCGACAACCCATCGCTTCGGACAAGGCTGTAGGAATCGAACCCACAACCGAAGTGCGACTGGCCTTTATCGCCTACCACTGACCTACAGGAAGTCCCTGTTTAGTAGAAACTAGTTTTATTATATTAATCAGTATGATATATGAAGTATAAGTCCATTTTAGGAACTATATATGATTAATCTCACTATAGAATGACTTATGTATATTCAATAACTTTTTCTTACCTTTTGTTTGAGACAGATGGAATGACCCGTCATTCTATCACATGATCTGCCAACACTTCACGAATAACAAATTCAACTTCATTTATTTAAGAGATGAAGTGGAAATTGTTCAAGGCACGAACAACAGTGATATTGTATCAAAATAAAGTAAGTATTTATTCTAATTCAAATTTTCAACTTTAGGGAAATGATCTTGAAAACCAAAAATGTTGTCCTAGTGATCTTATACCTGATGAATCAGATGGTACCTTATATCATCACAAATCTATGGATTTGTGATTACTATATTTTCCATATCCATGTTCTCTACCACTCTCCATCAGAACATGATGGTTAGATTTCTCTTCCATATCCATATTTTCACCTATGTGGAAACCCAGTGATTAGTTTATTTGGGTAATCGTTACATTTCATACTTTAGTTTTTAAAGCCAAGTTTTGGTATTCCCTTTTACGATGTGGGTTTCTATTAAAGAAACTTTCAAATAGTAAACCATTTATAACCCCGACGAATTTCGAGGGCGAAATTCATTTTAAGGGGGGTAGAATGTAACAGCCCAAGATTTTATAAAAAAATATTCTTTTTAATTTTATTAATGTCTTGTGTTATACGCTACATCAAAAGGAGCTTGCACAACACGCATCCTTGACTTGCCTTGCACGCAATCGCAACCTTCCTCGATAGCGTGTGTGGTACGTAATCCTGTGTTTCACGAAACAATGATATGCTATTAAAATATTATTAAAACTAGCCGTTATGAATAGTAATAACCACTTTTTAAATTTTAGAAATTTTAACTCTCAAAATGGACTTCATTTTTGGATTCGGAGTATCGAATTTAGCCTAAGGTGAAATTTTGGTACTTTTCGGAGAACTTTCATATTCTGATGAATAGTGAAAATTACTAAATTATAATTAAAAACAACTTTTTTAATAGAATTAATTAATAGTGACAAATCATTAATTTGAGTGGTTTTAAAGTATATTTAGAATATATTTTTACAATTTAATACAATTTTGGTCATTGGATGTAATTTCACATTTAAACTAGACATAAACAAGTGTCAATCTTTTGATAGATATTGTTTCTTAAAAACACGCTATTTGTTTTAACAGCGGGATTTAATTATAAAATTAATTAATGCAACTTTTATGTTATGAATTTGGTAAAATAGACTTCATTTTTGAATTCGGAAAATGAAATATAGCTTGGGATGAAATTTTGGCATTGTTCTGAAAAACATCAATTTTTGATGAATAGTGAAACTACCAAGTGGTAGGTTAAAAACTGAATTTTGCATAAAACTTAATTTTACCGCTTCTGTGAATGGAATTTCGAAAATCCGAGAGACACGGTTAATATCAAGGACTAAAATGTGGTTCAATGAGATGAAAATAATTTTTTGGTGAATAGTAACTTTTTACTTTTTTTACCACGGTTAATAGTAAATAGGGTAACTAAGGGTAAATATGATATTAATATTACCCTAACACATGTCCTAATTCAATTGGACAAGTGTAATTCGACCCAAAACAAACTTAGGAATAAAATATGACCATTTAGGCCCACTTGGATTAGATTAGGACATTTATTATTAATTTATTTAAAGAAGGGTTAAAATAGTTAAAATCAATATTTAATAAGTAAATCATTTTTAATATGAGGTTATACATAAGATAAATTCGACTATAAATATTCATTAAAAAGATAAAATTATTTCCTACATTATGGTATTTTATTTGTAATTTTTAGACATAAAATAATTTAATTTATTTATGACACAACGATGATGCAGTAATTATCTTATTAATGAAATATTGACATAATTGATGTTATAAACACCAAAATAAATGTAATTTGAGATTTTTTATGCATTCCACTAATTTTCTAGGTTACTATGATATATTAATGTTGATTTAATCAACTTGGTTCGAACATTTAATTCTGTTATAACTTTCACAAAAATCATATATCAAATAGTGTCAAAATTGACACAAAATAGTTTTTAAATCAAATATTATATTATTAATTATTATTGTATTTCTAAAAATCTAAGGTTCGGCCAAATGACTTAGATAAGGATATATATATTAATAATAAACAATTTGGGGTTCGTTTGGCATGTTATTGTAAGTTTATTAACCATATAGTGAAAGAAAACAAAAAGACATGGTAAAAGTTAAATTATTTAACTTAGAGTTAAATTTAATTGATAAGGTTAAAATAATATCCTAAACTTGTCTAAATTCTATTGGTTGATAGGATTTAGACCCCTCCCCACCTTATCTTCTAAATAAGACCCTTTGGAACCATTATAAACCGATTTTGACTTTAATATAAAATAATATTTTGAGATATTCCTAAGGTGCCCCTCTCCTCCCCTATAAAAGGACACCTCCTCCCCCTCCTCCTCACACCAATTTGAGCACTCAAGCTCGGCCAACCCCTGCCAATTTCTCCTCTCCACTTCCCTAGCAACATCCTAGAGGTTCTGGTCTTCCTCCAAGACCAATTTTAGTGCCCTAAGAGGAGGTCTCAAAGAGGCACTTCAAAGAAGAGGTAATTACCGTTACCAATTCTTTCATCTTTATTTCTTCTTCCACTTATTCTTCTTAGGTTATTTCATTATTAAGTAATAACATCAGTATCACTCATATACTGATATGTTATTATAAGTATGAAACAACCCTATTTCACCATCTATCCATCCTACGGAAAAAGAAATCACCGCGCGTGCGTACGTACGGAATACCGTCTCCACGTCGTGGTGTAATCTATTTTCCACCACCACCTTACATGGATGGGTATAATGGTGTAAAGAATAACTATACATAGTTATTACAACATCATATTGATTCTGATATATTGTATAATCCACTCCAATTCAATTCAATATTTATAGAAATGATATCATCGCTCGTGCGTACGTACGGACTACCGTCTCCACGACGCGATGAGATTCATTCTCCATGTTAACCATTTAAGAATGATTATAATGTATATATAAGAAATAATAATGAAATATATGACATTATAAAGCTACTGGATTTATGTATATATATACATATGTATGTCATCTACTTACTTCCATTTCAAGACAATAAGGAAAGAAAAACAGCGTTCATGCGTACGTACGGACTACCGTCTCCATGAACGGTGTTTTTCATTTTATTTATCTATCTATTATATATATATATATACTGAATATATATGATATATAAATCATATTTTATATTCTGGAAGTAAGTAAATCATGATATAAGTAATAATGATGTCAAGAACAACAAGTCAAAACACCTAAGATAAATGAAACGATTTTACCCAAAACGCTTCTTTAACATGGAATTTACAAAAGAACGGGTAATATAATGTCATAAGTGAACCATATATGATATCATAACAATGAATATGATTCTGTAATAAGTCAATAACATGATTTAAATCATTATACAGGAGTCTCGGACACTTACAAAGCAAGTCGGACCTAAGGTAAGGGAAATATCACAATCTCATTTTTATCCGAGATTGTTTATACTTTAGTATTTACTGGGGTGTATTTTATCATCCACATCCATGTTTCTTCAATATGTAATATTATTTCCATCCACCTACAATTGTTTAAATCCAATTTTACCCTTCGGTGAGTTTTTAGAAAAAGATATGAAAGGAATCTTTTGTCGTTTTTTTTATACGAGGTACTTTTTGACTTTTCCGACAAAAGTACGAAGAATGTTTTTTTTAACTTATACGGCACGAACAGATTTCTACTGTTTTATAAAGCCTTATTTTAATGAAGCTTCCTCTAAAAGATTTCATGACTATTTTCAATAAAATCTCTTTCTTTTAAAATTGCATGATGTTTTGTGAAAAGAAATTGATTTTGAAGAAGAAAGGATATTTTCCTCAAGAATTCAATTCAAGTGTTTTATCAAAATTATTTCTCATCTAAGATAATAAAGGGTTCTATTTCTATCCATATTTTTACATTGATTTGACTATGTTGTGATGGAATTATGTTTATAAATTCCTTTATCTTATATGAATGGTTTTATGATGTCATGTTGTTTTAAGAATCCCATTTTTATTACATGGGTTATGAAATGATGTATGATTTATGATATTGTGGCACACATAAGAATGGTATCATTATGAGATGGGTGGGACCTATATCTCCCTCCAATGCATTGGGTAATGATTTTATATCTCATGAGATAGACATGGCTGAAATGGTAGGTTATACCGGTTCAATGAAACAGGACTGAAACGAGGGTTACTCGATTCAGAAAGGGACTTTGTCCACTAAGATAGTCTTGGCAATGAGTCTTGACTAACAAGAAATGATTTTCTATGATTATGTGTGTATGCCACAAAGTTTCACGTTTTAAGTTATGATTATTGGGATTACATTTCACTTCTATGATATATCCCATGTTATGATATTATGAGCTCTTTTGCAGGTTAAGATTTCCAAAAGCTATGTATATGATGTGATTGATTTTTCTTTTGTTTACCCTTACTGAGCATTTGAGCTCACCCTTTTATGTTTTCTTTTCCCCAGGATATAAAGAAAGGTTTTAGGTAGAAAAAAGGGATGACCTTTATGGGATATATTGAAGAACTTTCACCACGATTAGAAGATTACGTTCCGAGTTTCCAAAGACACTAAACTATTACGATCCTTGTGTGTGTGTTTTTGTTATGTACTAAGTATTCCGCAAAAGTAATGTAATGTCCATGTACGATAAGCTTCGGGTCTCTACAAAAATCACCATTTTCCTTGATCTACTATTCATAATATATTTTCCTAAAAACTATATTCCCAAAAAGTCTTCCAAAGTAAAGCCCGTATCCTCAATACGTGTCCTTTTCCCTAACTTATTTTCATTTATTTATTAAATTAAAAAATTTGATTTTATCATTACTATATAATGATATAAATATTAGTTTTTTTATTAATTTAATTATTCTATGGTAATAAATATTAACCAAATTCCCCCTTTTCTATTAATAAAAAATAAAAATTTCATTTTTGTGTTGTGAGAACTACAGCCTCCATAAAGTAACATATATCATTTAACATAAATTTTATTTATTATTTAAAAAAATAAACTAAAATATGATTTATAACCATAAAATTACATAAATAATATCATTATAATTATATAATAATGTTATTATTCAAATATAAACCACTGTCATTGTCCTCATGATAAATTAAGTACAACAAGTTCATGTTTGGGTCGGTCTAACATCCTTCTTGAACAATGTTATAAAATAATATCATCCACTATTATGAAACTATTTCAAAATTATCAAAATTACATACAATTGATATTGAAAATAGATAATAACTTAAAAATACAATTATAAAGAATAATTACAAATGAATTAGATAAAAATTTATGGATTTTAATGAGGTTCTATAAAATGTGATTAAGATAGTAATGTTTCTTATAAAAAAGTTTAGAGTGAAAACAACATTGTAGGTGATCAAGTTATGGATTTCATTGGTTCAATTTATGATTCATTGGGTCATAACATTTATTATCTGAATATAATTTTACATATTTATTTGATCATTCAAATATCATATTTCATATGTAATTTACCATATTTAAATTTGGATATTAATTATAATCATGAATAACCATTTATTTTCATATTTTTTCCCCAAAATTCAAGTAAAATAGTGGTAATTATAACTCCCATTATTTCCAAGGAATTTTTTCATCCATATAATAGTTTATTCTATAAAAGAAGTATTATTTTATAAAAAAATAATTTGTTTTTTTTATATTGTTTATATTTTAATTTAAGTATTTTATGAAATTAATTTCATTCAACATTTCACTATTGTGGTATTTTCATTTAAACAACCTAATAAAATTAATGATAACATTTTCTTCATTATTTTTCAATCTAGATTAATTAGAATTATTTTTTGTTTCTTTCCATGGATACTTAATTTTTAAATATTTATAATATTATTATTTAAATTATTCCCTTTAACTTATAAATTTTTTAATTAAATTAATCTTCACATCATCATCTGTTATAATTTTAGAAGGTTATATGAAAACATTATTATTTTCATTTCTATTTTTTCTCTATATATTATCTCTAATGAAGTGATATTTTGATCACAATAATTTTTTATTATGATAAAATTACTTTTTAAGAATGATATTTATTTATATCCTTTGATTTATTTAGTTCATGTTATCTGATTTTTATTGAACAGTTTAAGAGAATTGATTTTATTTGTGGGTTCATTAATATATGGTGATGATTGATTTTATGTAGAAAACATATATAAGAAAGATTTAGGTTGTGGTATAATATAACCATAAACTAAATTAATTTTAATTTACATCACATGATATAGTGAGGTATAGAGTTAATGAGTTTTTTTAGACATGCATGTCCATAATGAGTTTTCTCAAATATTTTGGCATGGAAAAAATGAGTTTGTTCACATTGTTGTTTGTATAATGAGTTCTCTAGAAATATTTTTCCTCTAAATACGGTTATTACACATTTACAAATTTATTATCAAGTTATTCGACATTTCTCTGATGATTTTAGTTTTCATGATAATCCATATTTTCAAGATGTGCCTTACTTATAGAATGTTATCAACTCTTTTGTTAGGCTCATATGTCTTATTATCTTTAAATGTATTTTAATCAGTGTAATAACTTTTAGGATTCCTTAATGAAGTCTTAATGATATTATATTATTATATAATGTTTTATTATTATTATCAATGTTATCATGATCTTTCAATAAGATATTTATCCCTTAATTAGGTTTTTATTAACATTTATGATCTAACACATTATTATATGTTTTTACCAAAAAAGAATCTAAGATCACCACTTTATTATATTTCCATTCCCCAAGTTATGAGGATGATTATAACATATAATATTTCTAGGAATGGGGATAAGGTAGTGTGATTATATATAAATGTTTCATGTTAATTAAACTGATATTTTTATATAGATAATATCCAAGAATGAAAACATGTTGGACATTGTGTTGTGTGACAATTTATGAGAGGTATTATTTAAATCATCAAATTGATTAATTTTCTAGTTACATTTACCATAGGTCACTTTAGATCTTAATTTATATCTTAAAGTTTATGAAACCAACAATAATTTTGGGGATTTTGTTGATCATTAGTTTTTGAAATAAAATCAACATAGAGAACTGATACATGATATTATTTCTCCCAATGTTATTGTTCCATTCCATATAGAGAAAGATGACATAGTTAGACTGTGTTTGGGTTATGTTTTACTTTATCCAGTTACCATTTTTCATTAGTTTATATATGTGGTAATATTATTGAAAATTTTATTTACATTTTATTTAAAATTATATGAATTGTTTTGTTACATTTATCTTATTTAAGAGTATATATAATATATATAATATTTTTAAAATAAATTAATGTTTTTTAAACTCTAACCGTCAAATACTAATTAGTTTTCTGATGGGTTAAAAAAATTATTACGGAACTATTTTTTTCTAGAAATTTCTTATGATTTTTTTTATATTTGTTGACAAATATGGGAGATAATTAATGTTAAGAATAATTTTAAAAAAATATTGGATTTTTTTAGTGATAAACTCTCATTACCAATGTTTCAATTGTTTTAAAATTTAATAATTTTTATATTCAATTCCAATTTCATTAAATAAATATAATTAATATTGGTTTAATTTATAAATTGTATAACTAGGTCTCTTAAAAAAAATTAATACAAAATGTGAGCAGTTCCATTTAAAAAATTATATAACCGTAAAATATTTCAACATTTGTCTAATACGTGATGAACCCTATTAGAGTTAATATATATCAAAATGATTTTAAAAAATAAATATTAAGTATTGGGATAATCCTTTTCATGACTAGTATGAAAACTTTTATAATTTAAAATAATATTCATTATAATTTTATTTTATTTATATTTTTGTGAACATTGGATTCCATGCATATTAATACCAAATTAATGAAAATAAAATATTGGTTATGAACTTTTATTGGAATATTTCATGAAAATATTCAATATTGTATGAGTTTTCATGTATTATTCTATTCTGTTTGATCATTAATATCTACATTTTAATATGATATATTATTTGTTAAGTAATATATGATATACAATAGATTATAGATGTTTCTTAATGGGTTTCACTTGTTAATAAATAAGCGAAATAAAATTATTTATGTTCTAGTGCAAGTATATGACTTCTATATTAGTAAATAAATATGTTATCTTACATATATTTTTAGTTTTTATTATTTTTAAAGTCTAAATTTGTAATATTTGATTCATTATAAAAATAGAATAATTGAATATGATTATTATTTTTTGGACTCATTATGATGTATTTCTAATTGTATATGGTTATATTCTTTACACCTATTAAATTTTAATCCAACACACTATATATTTAATTTTATATTATTTATTATTTTTGAAATTTTATAGATGATGTTTCATCATATTTGGAAGATGAATTAAAACACATTCAAGGATTATTTATAGATAATTTTATAGGTTTAATTCATTTTTATATTTATATATAAGTTATTTATATGTGTATTGTCTTCATAAATGATGATGTATTAAAATATATAATGATTTTATATCTATTTTTATTTTTATTTTTGTACTACGAGATATCATTTCATAGGGATTAAGGTATTGTATTGTAAAAGTTTTTTTAAATACATTAGAATTAAAAATTTATTTTTTACGACAAATTTTATAGAATGTATCTCTATATATCTTCTTGGTCCTGGTTTCAATATTGTTTAATAAAATAAGAAACACTGAATCATCATTTTTATTCTAGTTTTTAATAGTAAAATTAAAACCATGATATTATTTTTAAATTTAATCACAACACTTTTTAACCTATATTAAAATAAAAAACAAAATACATGAACTTTATTTTTTAGTAGTTATATATTTTATATTTTTTTGATTTACATTATATAAAATTTATTTACATGTATATATCTTATTATTCTATTTGGTTATACTATTTAGATGAATATATTTCTAGACAGTTTTATCAAAATGTTAAAAGTGAAACTATTTAATGAAACTAGTTCCATACTTCATTCTATCTATTAATACAACATATTTAGAGAGTTGTTTATTTTCCATATCATTGATATATGTTTAATATTGTATTTTTTTGTGTTTATTATGTAGTTATTTGTTCTCTAAGATTAAATTTTTTTGTTTTAGATAAAATATAAATGTTTATGATCACTAGGATTGGTGTTTGAAGGAGAACAAAATTTTACAAATGTAGTGGGAGAAACTCAATCCATATGATCACCCATTAGAGGTTTTAAATAATTTAATTTAAATAAATAATATACCATTATTTTATAAGATAATATTTCCATGTATTTTTATAAATCATAATTGATGAATATAATTTTAATGAATTTAAAAGACTCCCACATCTGATCATATCCATTAGATGTGTGAATCTCTAAAAAATTAGTAAGGATTCCTCTCAATAAAAAATGTAATAAAATGAGAGTAAAATTGAATTAGATTTTATGAGTTACAAATATTTTTTAAACCATGAATCACAATATTTATTCTTGGTTTTATAAATTTCATATAATAATACATTGATACCCAAGTGATTGAGAAAAGGAAAAAAAATTCACAATTGATCCACTTGATACAACTTTATTAACATTACTTGGTTTTATTGAATCAATGTGACCTAAAAAAAATGTTAAAACATTCTATAAGGATCACACAGGGATGTGTTTAACATAGGAGGGGGTGAATTAGTTTTTGTATAAATTTACACAATTTAAACAATATCCATTTCACCCCTCCAATTATTCACTGATTGAATTATACAAATAAACACATATATTTATTTCTCATTTCGTTTACATGTAGATATATAATTGGAAACAAATATATGAGAACACCATGTTTTGTTAATGATGTTAAACTTCTTAAGGATGAATAAATACCTTATGTATGGTTCCCCCCCCCACAATACTTCCCTCTTATTATCAAGGAAAGAATAAGAAAGGGTACGAACAAGATCTCATTATCCTAACAGTATCTTTGTATAATTTTTTTGGATTTATATACCCTTATAAAAGAAAATATACTTTCACTTACATGAATAAAGTTGACTATTTTCGGATCAAGTCCTTCAAACACTATATGAATAATTTTATCTCCTCACTCAAAGCCACACAATAGGCTGCCTCAAGATTAAATATTATCTAATTCCAATTCACCTTCCTACATAATTTTATATTAGAATATTTTAGTATGAACTTATCATATTCTTTGTTAGAGTGTAGTCTGATAAATCAAAACTAAAATTCGTTCATCCCTTATATCTTATTCAGTGGACATGGAAACTTCTATTCATAGAACACTTTATTTCTTAGACTCTTTGATAAAGGAATGATCAATATTAGTACAAGGAAATACTTCTCTTTCCTTCATCTTATTATTCTATTATATATAAGGGTATAGATCACTAGAACACATTATTATTTCCTTGAATTTATAGAATAATAAAACAAACACTATGTTAGTTCTTTATCGATATCTCTCCCACCTCTCTCCCTAACAATTAACATAAAAAATATCCAACAACACACTGTGTTTGCAGTCCATTTTTTTCTTCTCAAAATATATATTCACTATATAATGAGAATATTGAATTTTTGAATTTCAAAAATTCATAGCATTTATGTTCCTAAAATATAGGCTTTATACAATCATAATCTTCAAGTCAAAGAATTATTTAAATTATCACTAAATGTTTGTTTGATGACTCTCATTAATAATTTCCATTATCATAATGATATTAAGAATTATCTCAGTTTTTCCATTTTAATTATCCTAAAAAACTATTAGACTCATGATTTTATCTATTAAAATCTATTTTAATTGTCATAGTATTCCATCATTAAATCCAATAAAAATAAAATGGCTTTCATTATTTTGAATATTTCCAAATACATGGAATTATGAAGTATGGAAAATTTTCTAACATAGCGTTTCCATCTTATAACGTGGAACTCATCTTAATATATTTTGGTATTTATAAAATCCCAATCCAAATATGTGATCATTATGATTAATCTGTAATGAATGAAAAAAAACCATTTCTCATTTATTTCATTAGAATATTCAAAATCTGGAAACGTAATTCTTCACCTCAAAAACACTATTCCAAATTCTATGTCATGGATCGACAGTTCCATTCAAGATCAACCATATGAAGTGAGTTTTCCATTTGAAGAAATGAAAATATACAATCATCCATGATAAAAAACTACATTTAAAAGGTATCAACTTTGAGGATAAAATGTATGATGTGAAAACACTATATGGATTTACCACATGAAAAATCATCTTGTAAGATACTAGAGCAACATTTGGATTAACCACATGAAAAACATTCTTACCAACCACATGAAAAAACATTACATTGATCATATGAATAATTTATATTGACTACATGTAAAAACTCAATCCATAGTGAAATAACTATGTGAAAGTATAGATCATCTAGATGATGTGAAATATAATGAACCAAACATAATAAAACATTATCAAATTTTCTGTCTCAGTCTGATATTAAATAATTACATTACATAAAATATGTTATGTCACATCCATGTCCTTATTTTTTTGGTATTATATCTTATATTCTTGTACTATATTTTCCATTACCCCCCCCCCCCCACCATGAATTTTGGAGTGAAATGTCAAATTTTTGGTGGATAGAATGGGGTGCACAATTTACTAAACCATGTGGACAAACCGTTCATAGTTACCAGGTCATAAAAATTTATTCTTCCCATTTTACCTTTCATAATTAAACCTAATTCTCCCCTTTATTCCCCCATCAAACCATTTCATCCATACAAGGTTTCCAAGATCCCTCAATCTCCCTTGGAACCCATTAATAATGGGGTTTAGTGGGGGAAACATTAAATTCATCATGTATGTGAGTATTTCATTGTTTTATTATTTCTTTATAGGGTTTCATACCTTGTTTTTTATGTTCTAAAATTCCAGAATATGGGGGATTTTCCCTAGGGTATAATATTTAGTTTATTTGTTCAATATTCTTTATTACGTTTCATTTTCCCTTACTGGTGGTGTGGTTGTGGTATGAGTGATGTTTCAAATTTGTTTTGGGGGTTTTTTCAATAATGCTAGGTGGTTCTAGGTGTAAATATTTTTTAAGGAATTTATTTTTATTTATTAATATATTTATCATGTTTTTCATCCATTTTTTGGGTGAAAACACCATTTTTGGTAGCATTAATTTTGTGTTAAATTTTAAATTTTCATTTTCACGTGTATATTTGGTGTTTTGTTTGTGTATTACATGTTGTATCATTTGGGGTTATTTTCTGATTCATGAAATTGATTTATAAAATGGTTTTAGGGATGAGAATTCTAATTTTGTTTGTTATTGTTGGGTGTTTGGCCTTAAAAGATTATTCTGAAATGAATTTTGTGTGCAATCCTTATAACACCACTGTATGTTATTTTATAAAATTTTAATTAGATTTAATGAACTATATTGAGGTTGAGGAACATTTTTGTGGTGCTGTCTTTTGTGTTTATGATTTACAAATGAATTTTATATGTGGAAATAGTATTTTATAACTTTTGTGACTCTATTGAGCACAAATTCGGAGCCCGAGTATCTAGGATGGCGGACTATGACTAGTATGCTAGTGATTCAACTGTGGTGTTATCCCAGTTTCACATAGAAACATTGATGATGGAAACACTAATTATATAATTATTACATGTTAGAGGCCACTAGGTGATGGGTGTGTTTCCTTCTATTGTCTCGTGCACAAGAACAAAATTTTTTTAGGTCACGATGCCACATTTCATCGACAAGATGTACCTAGTGACCCATTATTAGATAGTTCCTTGGGGTAGTCCCTGTGACTAGTTCTCATTAGTTATATTGTATGTACCACAGAAATATGATGTGTTTGGTTGGAAATTTCAGAATCATGGTGTTTTCATAAAAAATTTCATTCATTAAAGTTCCCCTAATAAAAACTATTTTTATTTAAATTTACATCCATTATAAATTATAACTACCATTTCATGTTTATGAAAACTTTCATGATTTTTGTTTTAAAATGTTTAAAAAATATAATATATTCATGGGTGGATTCCTATTGGGATTATGATCATAACCTACTATCACCTTTGGGTATAAGTAGACTTTGTAATGTTTGACAATGGTAAGGGAATGGTCTTTGGAGATATTGGGTTGGGTTGCTAGATTATATTCTTTGTTTGGTGTTGTGGAGATGGCTTGAGGGTGATAATCCCTTGATTAGTGGTGGTTCATGGGATATAATTTATTCTTCTTTTTTTGTCTTCCCCTTAAGGGTTGGTTTTAAACTATGTAATTCAATTATTACTTTTTTTATGACTTATTTGGTGTGAATTTTTATATTTTGTTTATTGATATTTATTGGTTGTTTGATGCTAATAAATGTGGTAAAATAATTCCCATGTTTTATTTATGATACTCAGGAACGTATGCCAGCCCGTGGGGATAGGGAAAACCCTTCAAGCCATACCATTGACCGGGTCGGGTGCCAGTTTGGATAAGGACTCATCTTCATTTGTGAAAATATAGTATTAGAGAATGGTTATTCTATTTGGGTCATATTATATGGGATAAATTTGGTTAGAAATGATATAGGACTATCGGGTCTCATAGTTCTAGATTCAAGTAGTGTTTGTAGACTACAATAGTGAAAAATCTCGAGTCACAATGGGATGTTGGTATTTTTGTTTGACTTCACTTCCTAGTGGGATGTCTGGGATGCATGCATCTCATGGAAATTGGTTGAGGGTGAATTATTTTTTCATTTCATTGATGTTATGATTTTTAATTATTTATATTATATTTTATTTTTAAATTTTTTTAGAACTGTTGTACTAATGATTTTTCTTGTGACTATTACTTTTTATAGAAAAATGCCTCCCCGAAAAACTCCAATGAAACCATAGGAGGAAGACATATAGAGTTTTCCCTCAACGAATGATCAGAGGCTAGTATATTCCATTTTCAACGCTATCTTGGATCTAGGGTATGGAGTGGGTCCTAATCTAGCTCCATCTATAGAAAATGTGTTTGGTATTAAGAAGGAAAAATGACTAAGAGTTTCACAAGAACACACGTCCTACCTTTAGAGGTAGTATAGAACCCCTGGAATTATAGGAGTGGATTTAGATGATGGAGCTCATGTTCATGTTCATTGACACAACTTTGGAGGTCACGATGAAATATGCATTGTTTATTAAATAAGGTCCCAATCATAGGTGGTGGAAATCATTTCTTCGGGATGGGAAGAATGAGCAGATGATCTGGAAGGATTTCAAAACCACCTTCAATGAGAAATATTGTCCCATGTTCCTAGACAATGCTAGATCCTAGGAGTTCATGGATCATTCTCGGGGTGATTATCCAGTGATGGAATATGGTAACCATTTTTTTGAGCTTTTGTGGTACGCACCTATGAACATTTCTAATGAATCTATGAATGCTCAGATATTTGAGAAGGGGCTATAACTAGAAATTTACTCTCATGTATTTTTTTCATGATAGAAACTTATGATGAGGTGGTTGATCATGATTTCATTATCGAGATTGATCAGATAGTAATTTCATGGTTTTTTAGAGTGTTATCTACTATGGGAAGTGGCAACTCCAAATTTAAAAAGGGTATGTAGGATGAGTAGGGGAAGAAGGGAGGTGGTATTTCATGCCATCCTTCAAAGAAGTATTCCTATATAGCTTATGACGTAGGGTATGTGGTGTTCCATTAGTACTAAAAGGAAAGGAACATCCAACATGCATGTAGCTCCCCTCCTAGGCCTTGTTATCAATGTGGATTTATGGGTAACATGTAACACTTTTTCAGGGTGACATTACCTTACCAGAGTGGGGAAGGATCTATGTATTCTCAGAGAGTGTTAGTTGAGTTAGTGCCAACCAAGATAGTGGGTTTTTAGTTTAGTGGTCATGGAAGCCGGACCAGATTATCTTTTGGGTAGAGCCAATTTAGGGATGAGCTATAGGTGAGCGGTCATTCTCAGGTAGATACCAGATATCTTATTGCTACGGAATAGACACCAATGGTATCTGATGAAGGTCCTTTGACAATTCAATGTTCCATTTTGATTGTATCTTTATTTCAGCCATTATTTTTTATACAGATGCTTATTTTTCTTTTATTTATATGTGTCATTTGAATATTCTTAATCTTCCAACAGAGTTTTTGTCTTTTGTGATGCAGTTGGGGACGTTGTTGGGTAATTAGAAGGACTAAGGCCTTAGGTGCCCTTCATGTGCTCTTTTCATGTCTAGACTTGAGATGGAATGGTGTATATTGGTCTTGGATATGTACTTTTTCAATTTAATCCTCATCATGGATTTTGTTGTGTACTTTCAAGCACATATTCGTTTATATAGGCGGTTATTCAATTTCATGGCAGTTGATGGGAGTCATCAAGGTTTTCGTAGGGAATGGGATCCACAATCAGGTTGTGTGAGACCTCCACTACCATAGTTGGGAAATATTTTCATTAAATTATCATTTCTCAGGATAGAGGACGATGGATGTTTTCAAGGGGGTATATTACCTCATGTAGTGGTTGAGTTCCTAGAGGTATTTCTAGATGATTTTTAGGATTTCACATAATGTGGGATGTTGAGTTATCGATTGATTTGGAATTGAGAACATATCCAATATACCTTACCCATATCATATGGCCCCAACCTGGTTGATGGAATTAAATATAATGTTGGATGATTTGAAAACCAAAGGATTCATTCAACTGGGCATCTCTCCTTGGGCGGCTTCTATGCTTTTTTCAAAGAATGCTGACTGATCCCTCCGGTTTTGCAATGATTACCAAAAGTTGAATAAGGAAAACATCAAGAAAAAATATCATTTTCCCTAAATCTATGAATTTTTTTATTAGATAAATGTGGAAAATTGGTTTTCTAAAATATATTTTCATTCTGGATACCACCAAATCAGGGTGAGAGCGGTAGGTATCACAAAGATAGCTTTCTGATGGAGGTGTGACCACTTTGATTATTTGATAATGGATTTTATATTGACTAATAATCTAGTGGGTTTTATTTCATTTATAAATAGGTTGTTCCACTAGTATCTCAACTAATTAATCCTTGTATTCATAGACGACATCCATATTTACTCTGGATCCGTGGAAGAGCATGATCAACTTTTGCTGATCATGTTGGGAATTCTACAGGATCATCTCTTTTATAAAATGTTGTCCAGGTTAACTTTCTAGTTTAGGGAAGTGAATTTTTTGGGTCATGTAATCTTGGAATAGGGCTTTTAGGTAGACCCTGAAAATATTAGTGTGGTCATGTCATAGGAGCATCTAGAGAATGTTCTTGAGATCATGATTTTTCTTGACATGGACGGACATTATTTGTTGTTTGTTTGAGATTTATCTCAGCTTGAATCACCCATGACCATGCTCACCCATAAAGGGATGATGATTAAATGGGTCCCAAATTGTTAGTAATCATTCGAGGAGCAGAATTGGTGGTTGAATACTACCTCCATGTGGATCATATTTTAATCTAGAGAGGATTATGTGGTGTATTGTTATGCTTCAGTTATGAGTCTTGGGTTTGTGCTTATGTAGCTTGACCATGTGGTGGTGTATGGTTCTCACAAACTCCATGCACATGAAAATATTTATCTAGCCCATTAATTGGATTCATTAGTGGTGACTCCTTCATTGAATACTTGTCATCAATACCTCATTCAAGAGAGGTTTGTGGTTTACTCATACAATAAGAGATTAAGCTACATATTCTCATAGAATTATATTAATCTAGGGAAGTCCCATTGGATTGAGTATTTGAAAAGGTTAGACTATGATATCTTCTTATACATAGGGTAATAGAAATGTGATGAATGAGTCATTAAATAGAAAAGTACTAGTGCATACTTTAAGGAAGATCAGTGATGAGTGGACTCGGATGGGGCTGTTTTCTCAGATGCACATAAAGAACAAGGAGAATAGTGGAGGTGTATTCTTGGTGAGCATTCATTTAAATCAATCTCTTTTAGAGTTGATTCAGTGGTAGTATCCTAGTGATGAGCTGTGTTAATAGTCTATATAGTTTTTCATGGGGGGTAGATGTCTTTTGATTAGTCTTTGTCTCCTGAGGTCATCTTGTGGTTCAATGTCTATTTGGTGGGGTCGTTTTCCCTAAAGAATGTGGTGATGTAAGATATCCACCAATATCAGTGGGAAATTTATCGTAGAGCTACAAAAATGTATTTTAATGTAGGGAAGTATTTCTGGTGTCTAGGTATGGGACAAGACATAGCTGATTTCGTGTCAAGATGTGATAAATGATAGCATTTAAAAGGTGGGAATCAAAGGCCCTTGAATTTTCTTCTACCGTTACTAATTACTACCTTGAAGTGGTATGAGAAAACCTTGGATTTAATTGATGTATTATCATTTACACCTTTGGGTAATAATTCTATTTTGGTAGTGATTGAATGCCTTGCCAAATTATCCCACTTCACTCCAATCATATACATAACTAAAATGAATGAGCTTAACCGATTATATATTCAGGAGGTGGTAATGCTTTAGGTGTTTCTTAAGAAATTATCTTAGTTAGAGACCCCCTGTTTCACCTCTCAGTTGGGGAATTCCTTCATAAGTCCTTGGGGTCGTAGATAAAATGATCATGAAATACCATTCACAAATGTATTGTCAGATAGAATGAGAGAATCAGATCTTGGAGGACATGATTCGTGCATGTCTTTTGGATTTGAAGGAGCAAGGGATAATGATTTGGGAATGGACTAATTTTCCTACAATAACAATTTTCAATCATTTATTTTAATTTATTCTTTTCGAGGAGGTCTATGGTCGGCCTTGTCACCCTCCCCCCCCCCCCCCCCGTGTTGGGATGAGGTTTGTGATAACTCACTGTTGAGGATGAGCCTTGTGTAATATATATTTGACAAGGTCAAGTTGATTAGAAACTAGTTATTGAATGAATAGATTCTCCCCAAATATTATTCTAATCAAAGTCTTTGTGATGTTCAGTTATCTTTGAGTTATCGGGCATTCTTGAAGGTGGCACCTCATTTGGTCCATCATCGTTTCGGAAAGCTGGGAATGATAATATGAAGGTATGCCAAACCATTTAAGATCACCAAACATATAGGAAATGTGGAATACATGTTAGTTTTTCATTCTTAATTGACATATATTTCTGATGTATTCCATGTCTCCCAATTAAATAAGTACAAACTAGATCAATCTCGTGTATTGTGTTGGGAAGAGATGTAGATAGAGCCCGATTTATCAGTGTTTGAACGACCAATGGGAATAGTAAATTCCCTAGAGAAGGTGCATCAAGGAAAAACTATTCCACTAGTATGGGTCATTTGGAATCAGGGTAATTATATTCATGATACATGGGATAGGAATTCATGGGTTGATCAAGAGTACCCTTATTGTTTTCCTATAGACTTTTGGGTTGAATTTTTGAGGTTTAATGTTTTCATGGTGGGGTTAGTTGTCACATCATTGTAATTATTTTTAGGTATTTGATCTTCTATTCTTCTCCTCTCTTTTCCACAAATTACCCTTTTAATTTTAGAGTGAAATGGAAATATTTTGGTTGACAGAACTTGGTGCACGGTTAGGCCGAATGGTTTACAAAACTGTGCACTTTTTCCAGGTCATAAAAAATTGTTATTCCAATTTTTATCTTTCATAATTAAAACTAATGAACCCATATATTCCCCCATTAAACAATTTCAATCATATATGGCTTCCCAGTTCCCTAAATCTCCCTTGTAACCAATTTTAAGGGGTTTTTGTGGGGGAAGCATCAAATTCTTCAAATAAGTGAGTTTTCTTGGTTATCTTCCTTCTATACAGGGGTTATTCCCTCTATATTGTTGTTCTAAAATTAAAAATTCTAGGGTTTCATTCCTAGGATTTTATATTTAGTTTTTTGGTTCAAAAATCTTGATTAGGTTTTTTTTTCACTCTTCTGTGGTGCTATTGTTGTGTGGGTGAAGTTTAACACAAATTATTGGGGTTTTTGACATTCAAGGTTGGTGGTTACAGGTCTAAAAATCATTTAATGAATTTATCTTACTATATTATCCTATTTTTAATTATTTTCATCTTTTTGGTGTGGTGTGAAAATCATTATTGGTAACATCAATTAAGTGTTAAATTTTAAATTTTCATTTTGACATGGAATTGGGTAATGTTTTGTGTGTTCTACGTTGCATCAGTTGGAGTTATTTTATGATTCATGAAATAGATTTATGAAATGATTTTAGGGATTCAATTTCGGGTTTGGTATGTTATTGTGGGTAATTTTTATTAAAATAGTATTTCTGAATGAATTTGGTGTGCATGACTTGTAAAACCTCTTGAGGTTTTATAAAAATTTTATTTGGTTTAATAAACAACATTGTGGGTTCCGAATGTGGTTGGACTACTGCTTTGTGTGTGTATGAATTACAAATAGTGTTATGATGCGAAAATGGTATTTAATGACATGTGGAACTGTATTGTCTATAAATGGGAAGCTAAGGTATCAAGGTGGTCAGACATGGACTAGTATGCTAGTGATTCCGAAGTGTCCTTGTCTAGGTTTCACATAAAAAGATGGATGATGGTAACACTATAAAAATAATGATGATTTATTAGAGACCACTAGGTTATGGGTTTGTTCCCTAATAGTTTATTTATTATGAGAATGTTGTTTTTTGTCATTTCTATGAAATATTTCACTGAGATACGTTTCACCTAGTAACCCTTTGTTATCTACTACCTAGAGGTAGTTCTTGTGACTATTACTCATAGGTTATAATGTATTTACCATTATGAAATGTTTTTTTGGTTGGTAATTTCACAAATATGTGTATTTTATTGAAAAATTTTCATTCTTTAATGATTAACTCTTGAAAAAAAATTTATATAATGTTGAATCCCATTAAACTTGTTACTAGCATTTGATATTTAGGAAATTTTGCAAGATTTTTGGCTTATAATGTTTAGAGAATGGAATATTTTCTTGGATTTAATCCTATTGAGCTTAGGCTCAATCCCTAGTAACACATTTAGGTGTAGTTATCCTTGTTAATTTGTGACCCAATTAAGGGGATGGCCATTGGAGACGGTGGTTTGGGTTGCGATCTTTCTTCCTTGTTGCAGTGTTATGGAGATGGATTGAGGGTGATGTTCCCCTACCGCGTGGTGGTTATTGGGATATACTTGTTGTTCCAGTTTTTTTATAGTCCCCTTAGGAGTTGGTTTTAAACTATGAAATTAAATTCTGAATTTTTGTTAAGACTTCTTTGGTGGGAATTTTCAGATTTAGTTTATTGATTATTTTTTGGTTGTCTCATTCTTATAAATGTGTGTAAAATTTTACCATGTTTTTTTATGATACCTAGTCACTTGTTCCAGCCTATGGGGATAGGAAATTCCCTTTATCCCTTTCCAAAAACTGAGTTGGGTGCTAGTTCCGATGATTCCCCAACTTGGTTCGTGACAAGGTCATCCTCAATAGATCTCCATCATTTCTTAAGCACTAATAACCAAATAAAAATAATCACATAATGATACTCCTTCATCCAAAAATCATCGTACATATAAGAAAATTATTTAAATCGATTTATTCACTTTACGACTGAAAACTATTATAGTCAATTCCTTTCATCCATTAATATATCTTAACTCCAAACCAGATGATGTTCATCTTATTCAACCATCACAATAGATTACAACTTCATTCAACTATATTTTACCTTGTCTGGATCTACTGTTTTCCAAAAATTATATTAAACTAGATATAAATGTGAAATACTAAGAAATTCCATCTTTAGCGTGAATATTCAATTATGATAATGATTTTTTTAATAATCTAATCGTAACAAATCGAATACTAAAATAATTATTTCCTTTCATTAATGGTTTTGTAGGAATCATCAATGGATGTGATCCCATCGACATATAAATATGAAATTACATCACACATATAATCATCATTTCCATCATGTGATTTCGTTTCAATAAATCATATAAAAACACTTTATTCCACATTATTTATTTCCCACATAATACGTGGTGGAATATTAAATCACCTCAATGCTTCCTAGAATATTTCTAATTCATACATACTAACATGGTAATTTCATGAACCATCTCAAAATACAGGGGTTGTACACATTTCATCCATGATACACTATTTCATATAATATTATAATTATTTAGGTTATATCCTTATTTTATAAAAAATGTTACTCAAACAAAAAACGAGTTCACCAATCTCCCTCTTTTTATTTGTTATCAATAATAATGATAGAAAATGGAATGTAAACATGTCAACTCAGTTCCTTCTTCAATCCCATTTTCTCATCATTATATATTTTCAATTTTATTTATATCTCCCACTTATTTAAAATAATGAAATGTATATGGAAGAGGATGGTTTCAATTCTTCCTTAATCAATGTTCCATCAATCATTTTACCGTACTTTTAATTAAGATATGCCATGTGTAGAAAAATTTGGGATTGATTTTGACATTTATGATGTATGTATTCAGAAAAATATGATAATAACTATTTCCTTGCTCAATTATATTTCTAAGCGGATAATAATATTTACCTTGGTAGATACTAATTTTTTATATCCACCATTTCAAATATTTTAAAACATTTCCAAACTATATTTCCTACATTTATCAACATAGAGATTAAAATCATTCTTGTGATACTATTAGGGATTGATTTAATATTTCCCTTGACCAATTAATGTTTCAAAAAATTGTTATCATTGATTAAAATAAATTTATACTATAAATATTATAAACAACTATTTTAGAAACAAGGATGATAGAATATGTGTTTATGAATTTTCAATGATTGATCATGAAACACCTATTAGAAAATTTATATTCTTACCTACAAAAAACTCCAAAAAAATCTCAAGAAACACACTCAATGGATTCATTCCATAATCTCATAATTAATAGTGATAATATCATAAAATAATAAGTATTATTCCAATTGTTTATGTAAAAACCAATATAGAATAATTTGTAAGAACCCATTTTTTAAAATGTTTTGAAAATTTCCAAATGAGTTTTAATTTTAATTTAATGGAAGTGATAAATCTTAAATCGAGCATAAAAAGGAAATTATGAGTTTCATAACTCAATAATGTGTATTGTTGGTCGGAGAAGACACTCAAGAGGGGGGGTGAATTGAGTTCCAATTAAAATTTTTATTAAAATATTGTCTATTTAAAATCCCCAAATTTAGAAAACCAGTTAAACTGTAGTGAATTTATACAAGTTGTAAATGTTCTCTTAGCTTCTCAAAGATTGATTAGGTCTCAGTTAATTTAACAATAAGGTCAAACTAACTTTTGAAGCTAACCTATTGATTTACAATAAGTGTAAACACTTTCTAATTTAACTATCAAAGTAGCTTCAAAATAGTTTTGTATATCAACGTAATAGCAGTGGAATAAATAATATATATGTAGTATACTTTAAACATAAATTAAAGATGCACAACAGATATAACAAGAGGTTTAGTCTCAAACTGAGGCATAGTCATCTCAAATATATATAAATTTGATCCACGCCCTGGATCAGGGTTAGCAACAGTTTACAAAACTGTCCAGGCCACACAGGGACCTCTACCACTATTCTATGTGGGAAACAAAGAAATGACCAGGCCAAAAAATGTCCTCATCCATAGTTGAAGTGGGTAAACAGGAGTTAAGAGAATTTGAGTGAGGATTTGATATCCTCCAGTTCAGTACAAGAGACAATGTGTGTATAAGAAATATAGAGTACACCACACTGCTCGAAAGTTAATAAATAAATCACGTAGAGAAGATAGATAAGAGTTTAGAAAGCTCTAGTTATTATCAATGCAGCTCGGGACTCATTGGATTCAGCAGGAGTGATTCTGAGTCCTTCTCTAGTTTTTCTGTTGAAAAACAGAGTGTCCTAGTTCAGCATGTCTTCTACAGGAGTGAGAATGATCTCTTGATTCGTCGTGTGTTCTTTGGTATTGGATTTCACTCATGAGAGTTCTATAAAAGACTTGCAATCTCCTTCTTGTCCAGGTTTGTTCAGTTTGTTCAGCATACTGCTCTCTATAAGTTCTTCGTGTTGTATATTCACACTTTCACACCGCTTCTTTCTTGTTTCTTGTTGTTGTTTTTTTACATGTACTGCATTTCAATAATTCTTTTATTCCACGAGTTGTGTCAGTAGGAATGATTCCCTTTTAATAGGTATGAGATACAGCTTCCTGACATGCCAACATCTATCATTAAATAACATTAATTGTATTAAAAACAACAAATATGAACGTTAAAATTATTTAAATAATATTGACAAAAAGTTAAGAAACAGTGTCACAATGATTATAGAAATGGTGAATTCTTCACCGTATGTGGTCACAGGTAGTCCATCAAGATGTATGGTCACGGTGTGTGGTCACAGTGTCTGGTCACAGTGTCTGGTCACGATGTCTGGTCACAGTGAGTGGGTCACGGTGTCTGGTCACGGTGAGTCCTTCACAGTGTCTGGACACGGTGAGTCCTTCACGGTGTCTCCATACATAGAAAAATATCTGTATTTGGACTTAGACAGAAATATGCAGAATATGGATTAAGTTTAATCATTATAGAGTAAAAGATCTTGAATCATAAATATAATGGTGTGATAATATATGTGAGATTTATGATCATGCAAGAGACTTGTAAATAATTAAGAGAGTAATTAACATCATAAGATTTGTTATCATTAAAACATGATGTATAATTATTTTTGAGATTGAAGAGCATTAGAAAGATGTACAATGAATGTTGAGATTAATTAACAGTAATAGGATTTTTGATCATTAAAACATGATTAACACAAGAGGAGTCCAACAATCTCCCCCTTTTTGATGATCAAAAATCAGATATAGGGTGAATATAAATGAAATGTAATATTAAAGATACTATCATAGAAAAAATATTATAGAACAGACACTTGTAGATTTTCTCCCCCTTTTGGGATTATCAAAAAGTAGAGAGAATGAAATGAAATACTGCATTTGGCATTAAACAAAGGGTTCAGAATAGAATAAAATATGAAACAACAAAAGACAACCCATCAAAAAGAAAAACAGTCCTCACACTCTTCAGGGATTCAGTTTGTCTTTGCCTTTATCAACAGCAGGAGCTGAAGTAGAAGAAGGCAGTGATGTGGTAGACAATGAGGGTAAGGGTAGACCTTCAAAAACAGATGGAGCCAAAGTGGGAGCAGTTGAAGATCTTGGTTGTGGTTGGTCAAGAATGACTGTTTGGATCTAAGAAAGAGCTTGGCTACCTGTCATTACAGCTGAGGATAATGTAGGTAGACCAGGTCTAAGGGGTGCAGCAGCTGGAGAAACTATAAAAGTACTCTACACATAAAGATATGGCATCAAAATATTGATGAAATCAGTAATGATTTCACCACCATACTGCATCTCCTTTTCAAATTCATCCTTATTCTCAAGAAATCTATCCAACACTCTTGTGAACTCTCTAAGTTTTTGAACATGAGCTTTAAAAGCTTGAGTCACTGGAGGGATTCTCAAATTTTCAAGAATATATCTAAAGTGATTTGTTATATCACTTTTAGAGAGAATCCGGGAGAGATTCAAATAAATTTTATTGGTTATCTCTTATTGACCATCATTGGCTATCTTAGAATGAATTCTAACCAAGTCCAATGCTCTTTTACTATTCTTAATCACTTATGACAAAGAAGATAGATCCAAGCCACTGAAGGCATTCTGAAATTCTTCCTTTATTTTGGATCTCAGCAAAGAATCATCTAAAGAAGGTGTGATGGTCTGACCAGAAGCAAGTGAAGCTTTGGCAGCTTCAGTTATAACTTTGATCTATTTCAGAACTTTTTGCAGGCATCCATTGTATTCATATGTTAGCTTATTCAAGTTTTCCACAAGCTCTCTCATGCGTTCCAGCATTGTGGTGTGCCTTTTTTAAATCTTCTCATAAAAATATAGTAGGTATGGATGATATTGAGACATAATCTCCCTAGCAAGGAGGGAATCAGATGTCTCATGAGAAGCAGCAATATGTGGAGGAGCAGAAACAAGAGCAGGCTCTGATCTCAAAGATAACTCATTCTACAGACTTACTACCATATTTATCAGATTTTCAACATAAGCACTCACCAGCTTATTCTCAACTCTGACTTCTTGAATTTCACGGATCATCCCTGGTTGAATATGCAATATAATATTTTCCAAGAGAATTGATGCATCTTCTTGACATAACTAAGTCACTGGGCGAGGTTGAGTGGAGAATATTTTCTCAACTCTAACTAACAAAGTCCCTCCAAAAACATTCAGATCATCTTTCGTCACAAAGGAGTGATGCTCAGGTAAGGATACAAGTAAAGGTAGAGGTTCAGATTCTGGTTGAGGTTCAGAGTCATCTTCAGACTTAGATTCTGATTCGGATTGAGGTTGGGGCTCTGGTTCTGTTTCTGGATGAGCTAAGGACTTCAGTTGAAACAGAGAAGAAAGATCCATTCCTATTGAAGTCACTTGTTGTGACTCATTCACATCATAAAATCTTGATAACTCATACCATGAGTACACATAAAAAGTTATAGAAGGTTGAGAAGCTTTAGATGATCCATATTTAACAATATCAAGGTTTTGAGGTTCCTCCCCCAAAACTTGTGCTTCCCTTCGAGATTCTTGAGGTTCAGGAACATGGACAAGATCCACAGGATCATCCCTAATGTCTTCAGAATACTCTATCCTTGCATGCTAAAAGGTAATTTCCACCCTTTCTTCAGCAGATGGAATAATATCAGGAACTGACTGTTCCACTGGCTGAACATCCAGACTTGCTTCCTTCTCAACAGAAAGATCCTCTTTAACATGATGTTCCTCTAAGGTTTCTTGCTATTCTAAATCCATAAAAACCAATTTCCTTGCAGAATTAGGATGAGATTCTTTATTTACATCCGCACTAGAAGCAGGAGCTTCCTATTCTCTCAAACTAATACCAACTTCCTCCTCTTGAGGTATTTCAGCAGGGATAATTGTCTGTTCTTTTTCAACAGGAGATTTTTCCATTTGAGGTCTTCTAGCTTCTTCTCTAGGAGAAACGTCAGCTGTTACTTCCTCTTCTTCTTCTTCTTCTGACTACTCAGCTACTTCATCTGGTTCCAAACCAAGATCAGATAGATTTTTAGGCCTTCTTGGATAGTCAACAGGATTAAACATTTTATTCAGTTGATCACTATCCTAATCTCACTACTTTTTCCATGGGTTACAGCTAATCTTCATCCTTCCGATGATAGGCATGGATAGGCAGTAATCAAGGTCCTCTAATTTTTCATCATTCGGTCCAACCATCCCTTTTGCATCTAACATAGCTAAAACCATCCTTGAATAAAATAGAGAGGTGGATTTGGAAGTTACTTTGATCAGATCACAGATATGGTTGATAACATACTTACACAGATTGATCTTATTGCCATTATTCAACAGATGGATCAGGAACACATCCTGATACTTCATCACAGAAAAATCTCATTTTCTTGGACTAACCAAATCCTAAACATACATTAACAGAAGTCTTGTCTCCCCATATAATTCAGCAGCTATGACCCTTCTCTTGGATCCATTTCCAGTTAGACTTTCCAAATCAGTCTCTAGGTCAAAGATGTTGGTTGTTGGAGGAGGGTATCTCTGATAATCTTCAGAAACTCCTTCATGTAGAATTCTAAGGAATGCAACCCACAACATTGAATAGAAAGAGCACTTCTGACCATCAATCAAGCTGGTCACCATAAAGCTTTCTCCAAACTCAAAAGAGAACTTCACATACTGATAGAATTGAGATACAAGCCTTGGGTCAATCGGTCTATTCTGTCCAGTGAACCATTCAAGTCATCCTTGTTCTCTTAAAAATTTCAAAACTAAATACATGCTAGATAGAAACCACTCTGCACAAACATATTTTTCAGGTATAACTGTACGACTTACCAGGTTTGGGTTTAAAGGTCCTTCGGGAGCTATCCTCGGTATCCTATTTTGTTTCTTAGAGCGACGCTTCTCAGACGAGTGTGAAGATGGACGCTTCTTCCTTGGCCTTCACTGAAAGTTCGGCCGAGAGGGAAGAGAAGGTTCAGGAGAGTGTTCGGGGAACGAATCGAATGGAACACTTATGTTTTATCATTTTGGAATGTCAAACGTCATAAAAACAAAAATGCAGAAAATCAAATAGCGGTGAAATAAAAATTATGATGATACGGGTTAAAATAATAATAATCATAAATAACTCTTCACGGTGAGATCGTGAGTAGGCATTACGGTGAGATGAAAAACAGTCATCACGGTGAGACAGTTGGTAGTCGTCACGGTGAGACAGTGAGCATTCTGTATAGTCACGGTGAGATAGTGAGTTGACAGAACATGAGCATAATGTCTTGACGGTGAGACCGTGAACATAAAATAGTAACTTAGAAACAATGAGTATGAAATTTTAAGGTAAAGTACAATAATGTATTAAACATTAAGATAAGTAAGATAATCATTTATAATTAATCATACCATGATCATGTATGATGTATTCTAATCTTTTAGAATTTAATGGATTCGTGAATATATCAGCAAGACGATATTCAGTACTAATTAATTCCAAAGTGATATCACCTTTTTGATAATGATCCCTCAAAAAGTGATGTATTACATTAATATTTTTTGTTCTAGAATGAGAAACAAGATTCTTAGAAATGTTAATAGCACTTGTGTTGTCACAATTTATTGAGACATGTCTGAATTGATATCCATAGTCTAGTAATGTGTGTTTCATCCACAAAATTTGTGCACAACAACTGGCAGCAGCTTTGTGTTAAGCTTCTGTAGTAGATAATGAAACCAAATATTGTTTCTTACTACACCATGATACTAGTGACTTGACTAAAAGGTGACATGATCCAGATGTACTTTTTCTATCTAGCTTACATCTAGAAAAATCAGCATCAGAATAACTAACTAATTCAAATGATTGTCCTTTGGGATAGAGCCGTCCTAAATTTGGAGTATGCTTGAGGTATTTGAAAATTCTATTTACAGCATTTAAATGCGACTCATTAGGGTTTGCTTGAAAATAGCACACATTCTCACACTAAACTTAATATCAGGACGACTAGAAGTTAGGTAGAGTAGACTTCCAACAATTCCTCTATAAGTGGTTTGATCAATAGATTTACCAGTTTCATCAAGATCCATCTTACAGGTTGTACTCATCGGAGTGTCACTAATTTTTGTGCTGTCCAATCCAAAACGTTTTAAAAGATATCTAGTATACTTACTTTGAGTTAAAATAATTCATCATCATTTTGAAATATTTGAAAACCAAGAAAGAATTTAAGTTAACCCATTAAACTCATTTAAAATTAATTTTGAATCATTTTAGAAAAATCAGTACATAATATAGTCTTTTAAGATCCAAAAAATAATATCATCTACATAAATTTGTACAACTAAAACATCTTTAGAAATACGTTTTATAAACAGAGTAGGATCATATATTCCTTTTGTAAAACCCTTGGAAATTAGAAAAGTACTTAATCTATCATACCAAGCTCTTGGAACTTGCTTTACACAATATAATGATTTTGATAATTTGAAAATATGATTTTCGAATTGAGGGTTTGAAAAACCAGGTGGATATTTAACAAAAACATCCTAAGCAATATGTCCATTTAAGAATGCACTTTTGACATCCATTTGATATAGTTTGAAATTTAGATGTGCAGCATAAGAAAGTAAAATCCTAATGGCTTCTAATATGGATACTAGAGAAAAAGTCTCACCATGGTCAATACTTTCTTCTTGACTATAGCCGTGTGAAACGAGCCTATATTTATTTAAAACTTTGTTTCTGGATTCATCTACTTTATTTCTAAAAACCCATTTTGTGCCTATTGTGAAAGTATCCTTAGGTCTTTCAAAAAGATTCAAAACATTATTGCATTCGAACAGATTGAGTTATTCTTTCATAGAAATTACGAAAAATTCATCATTAATAGAATCATCAATGTTTTTAGGTTGACGCTATGACAAGAAGGCTTGATGTTCAACATGATTTATAAGAGAAGCTCTAGTCTGTGTTCCTCTGTCAAGATTTTATACAACAGCATCTAAAGGATGATTCTTTAGAATTATAGTTGATCTATTAATGGTAGGAGTAGAAACATCAGGTTCAACAATAGGTTGGGAATCAACAGAAGTAGGTTCTGGAAAATTTCCAGAACTGGTTGTCTTTGTAGAAAGTTTATTTGATTTTTCATTAAGGTCCAGAATAGATAAATCTTTTTCAAGATTTTCAAGAGAGATTTTAGGCTCACGTGGATCAGTTTCATCAAATTTGATGTGAACAGATTCTTCCACACACTTGGTTCTCTTATTGAAAACTCTATAGGCTTTACTAGAAATAGAATAACCTAGGAAAATTCCTTCATCACTCTTGGATGAAAACTTTTCAAGATTATATTTGGTATTAAGAATAAAGACTTTGCAGCCAATGACTCTGAAATAGTTAACCTTAGGTTTCTTATGGTTTCACAACTCATAAGGGGTCTCCTTAAGAATAGGTCTGATCAAGACTCTATTGAGAATATAACAAGCTGTATTAACAACTTCAGCCTAGAATTAAATAGGCAGGACATACTCATTTAGCATGGTTCTGGAAATTTCTTGCAGGGTTCCATTCCTCCTTTCTTCTACACCATTTTGCTGAGGTGTCCTAGTGGAAGAAAAGTTATGACTATATACATTGTGTGAGAAATAGGATTCAAATTCATGATTCCAAAACTCATGGCCATGATCACTTCTTAGAGTTTTAATCTTTAGTCCACTAAGGTTTTATACAGATTTGGAGTATTTAACAAATTAAGAACAAGCTTTACTTTTGTGAGATAAGAATTATACCCAAGTATATCTAGATAAGTCATATACTAGGACATAGACATAGTACTTCCCATTTAAGATAGAAACTCTGGATGGTCCAAGAAAATCCATGTGAACCAACTTGAGAGGTTGAGAAGATGAAACTTCTTTCTTTGATTTCAAAGAAACCATATGTTGCTTTCCATTTTTGACAGGGATTACAAACATTTTCATTTGGAAACATAAGTTTGGGTAGGTCTCTCACTATGTTTTTCCTAGTTAGTTTTCTAAGTGAGTGTGTATTGCAGTGTCCTAATCTTTTGTTCCAAATCCAAGACACTTTATGAAAAGCGTTTAAACAGGTAATATTTTGCATGTCTAAAGAATTTAAATCAACAGAATAAACATTATCATTTCGTAGGGCAGAAAATACTAAAGCATTTTTAGAATTAAAAACATTTCATGAATCATTTTCAACTTTTACATGAAAACCATCATCACATAACTGAGATATACCTAACAGATTATATTTAAGTCCATCAACAAATAAAACTTTATAAATTAATACCAAGTCAGTGTTACCAATCTGGCCTAGGCTGACGATTTTCCCTTTAGAATTATCACCAAAGTTGAAAAAGCCTCCATCATCCTTTATTAAACTATTGAAGCATGATTAATCCCCAGAAATATGTATTGAACATCCTCTGTCCAAATACCATGTCTTCTTTTGAGAACTCTTCAACTGGTTCCCTACAAAACAGATCTTGATAGGAAATTATTTTGGTACCCAGATCTTCTTGGGTCCAGACCGTTTAGCAATCAAAGCTTTCGGTACCCAAATTTGTCTTATGGGTCTCATATAATTTACAGAATCAAAAGATTGTGAATGATAAACTCTATTTAATTTATAAATATGTAAATAACTAGTTGAAGAATATGAATGTCTAGAGATAGAACTAGTAGTATTCTGTCCATATTTAGGAAACAATCAATTCTTAGTAATCTGTCTCTGTCCAGGTTTGTAGCCTATTCCAGTAGTTTATTTTGGTGCAACTTTTCCTCCTAGAATTTGAGAAAGTTTATCCTTTCCCTTTGTGAACTTCTCTAAATCCTTCATATGTTTCTCATTTGACAATTTTAGATTAGTGTTTTTAAGCAACTGAGCATTATTTTCCATTTCTATTTCAAGATCAGATTTATGTTTAACAGTTAAAGCATACTGTTTCATTAAACCTTTGTATTTGTCTTTCAGTTCATTACAAGATTCTTCCAACATATCACAGTATTCAAACAGTTCAGATTTTGACATGTTTTCAGAATCAGAATCATCTCCAGAATAATAAGAATTTAAAGCAGGAGTATCTATGGTTACCTCAGATGTGTTTTTCATAAAACACATATTTTCCTTATTTCTGGTTTCAGTCTCAGAAGCTTCTGATTCGTTGGAGCTATCCTCAGAAGAACTCTAAGTAGCCTTCTTAGATTTTTTGTACTTACTGTCCTTGTAATCATATTTCTTCATGAATTTTAGCTTTGGGAAGTCTGTTTAAATGTGTCCTTTTCTTTTGCATTCATAGTAGACAACTTCATTAGATTTGTCAGATTTCTTCCAATCCTTTTTCTAGTGTCCCTTATTGTCATAATTTAATTTTTAATTGATTTTTTGAAAAACTTCTTTTTCCTATAAAATGTCTTAAACCTTTTGGATATCAGATCCATTGCAGCATCACTATTAGGGTCTATGTTTTTACTGGTTGAACTGTCATTATGTAGTTGAGCTTTATCTTTGTCCTTTCTATTTGAAGCATTAGTCTTGAAAGCCACTGATTTTCTCTTAGGTTCCTCATCTTCCTCTTTATTTACCTTGAGTTCTTCCTCATACATCATAAGATTACCAATGAGTTCTTTGAAAGGTAGAGCTGCAATGTCACATGACTCTCTGATTGAAACAGAGGTGCCTATCCATTGGTCTGGTAAACATCTCAAGATTCTCATAATTTGTTCCTTTGCTGTAATAGCATTACAGAGTGAATTCATTGTATTGACTAGATCATTAAACCTAAGATACATATCAAGAATAGGTTCATCAGTATACATTTTAAAATTATCATATTTATTAATATAATTATTTAATCTCATTTCTTTATCCTTGGTTTTCCCTTTATGATAAACACTCAATGTATCTGAAATTTCAAAAGCAGTATTGCAAGTAAAAATGCTGTTAAACTCTTCATCACCTAAAGCACAGTACATGGCATTCATAGCTATACAAATATTATTATATGCAGTCTTTGTAGGTTTATCCAAAGTAGATCTAACAGTAGTGGGAATTTTATATTATGATTCTATGGCAATCCAAATATCAAAACCCATGCTCTCTAAATGAATTTTCATTTTCAGTTTCCATTGGGAATAGTTTGTACCATTGAAAAAGGTGGCATGTTAGTACCAGCACCCTCTAGTATATTATCCATAACTAGATTTTAGAGAGATAATTTAATGAGATAAAAATTTAGAAATAACAGAAATTTTATGAACTTTAAAATACAACTAGAATCACAGTTGAAAAAATAGAGAATTGCAAAAATCTGTTAATCAAAAAAAAACCTCTGATACCAAATGTTGGTCGGAGTGGACACTCAAGAGGGGGGGGGGGGTGAATTGAGTTCCAATTAAAATTTCTGTTAAAATATTTTCTATTTAAAATACACCAATTTATAAAACAAGTTAAATTGTAGTGAAATTATACAGATTGTAAATGTTCACTTAGCTTCTCAAAGATTGATTAGGTCTCAGTTAATTGAACCATAAGGTCAAAATAACTTTTGAATCTGACCTATTGATTTACAAGAACTATAAACACATGATAATTTAACAATAAAAGTAGATTCATAATAGTTTTGTATTTCAAAGTAATAGCAGCGGAATAAATAAGATATATGTAGTATACTTTAAACTTAAATTCAAGATGCACACAAGATATAACAAGAGGTTCAGTCTCAAACCGAGACTTAGTCCTCTCAAATATATATAAATTTGATCCACACCGTGGATTGGGGTTAATAACAGTTTACAAAACTATCTAGGCCACACAAGGACCTCTACCGCTGTTCTACGTGGAAAACAAATCAAAGACCAGGCCACACAAGGACCTATTCCATAGTTGACGTGGGTAAACTGGAGTTAAGAGAATTTGAGTGAGGATTGGATATCCTCCAGATCAGTACAAGAGACTTTGTGTGTATATGAAATATAGAGTACACCACACTAATTGAAAGATAATAAATAAATCACGTAGAGAAGATAGATAAGAGTTTATAAAGATCTATTGATTATCAATGCAGCTCGGGACTCGTTGGATTAAACAGGAGTGCTTCTGAGTCCTTCTCTGGTTTTTCTGGTGAAAAAAAGAGTGTCGCAGTTCATCTTGTCTTCTATAGGAGTGAGAATGATCTCCTGATTCGTCGTGTGTTCTTCGGTATTGGATTGCACTCATAAGAGTTCTATGAAAGACTTGCAATCTCCTTCTTGTCCAGGTTTTTTCTATTTGTTCAGCATAGTTCTCTCTGTAAGTTCTTCATGTTGTATATTCACACATTCACAGTGCTTCTTTCTTGTTGCTTCATGCATTTTTTTGCACGTGTACTGCATTTCAATCTTTCTTATATTCTGCGAGTTCTAGCAGTAGGAATGATTCCCTTTTCATAGGTTCGAGATACAGTTTCCTGACATTCCAACAACTATCATTAAATAACATTAGTTGTATTAAAAACAACAAATATTACTGTTAGCATTATTTAAATAATATTGACAAAAATTTAAGAAACAATGTCACAGTGATTATAGAAACGGTGTCTTCTTCACGGTATGTGGTCACAGTGAGTCCATCATGGTGTCTGGTCACGGTGTGTGGTCACAGTGTCTGGTAACGGTGTCTGTTCACGGTGTTCGGTCAAGGTGAGTGGGTCACGGTGTCTGGTCATGGTGAGTCCTTCACGGTGTCTGGTCATGGTGAGTCTTTCATGGTGTCTCCATACTTAGAAAAATATCTGTATTTGGAGGTAGACAACAATATGCAGAATATGGATTATGTTTAATCATTAGAGAGTAAAAGATCTTGAATCATAAATATAAAGGTGTGATAATATATGCGAGATTTATGATCATGCGTGAGACTTATAAATAATAAAGAGAGTAATTAAAATCATAATATGTGATATCATTAAAATATGATGTGTAGTTATTTTTGAGATTTAAGAGAATTAGCAAGATGTACAATAAAGATTGATATTAATTAATAGTAATAGGATTTGTGACCATTAAAACATTATTAACACATGAGGAGTCCAAGATGTATTTTTATACTGGTATTAAGTTATTTAGGGGTATATTAAAATCCTAGATGAATTTTATGTGCATCAGAATTTAGGATTTTGATTTTTGGAAAGACAAAGGGAGGAACACACTGACTTGTAACCATGAACCTCAACTATAATAATCTGTAGGGGTTTTAGACATGTTTCAAATCCATTAAATTTAGAATAATGTTCCATGACAACCAAAAGAAAAGTATAGGCATAATGAGTAAAATATGACCATGGTTTTTTTAAATTATATGACTAACCATGCGAGGGGTGGAGGCCTTGTATAGTGTTCACACATGGGAAATGCATGGTTTGTAAAACCATGTTCCTAGCCATGAAAGGGGGTTTTACCTTGAAAACTAAGTTTTCTTGGTTTGGATTACTATTTGGAAACCCCCCCCCTTCAAAATGATGAGAAATTATAATTTTATTTTGTTTCCTTTGAGAATACTTCCTCCTTCATTATCCCATGTTTCTTATACACAATAGGCCGATCAAAAAATCCACTCCTACACAATGATTCCTTAATGTATGTCCCTTATTTGAGATATGAATCAATAATTATTTGTTGTGTTAGATCACCCTAGGATTGTATATGACTCCTCTTACATATTTCCAAATTTTCTCTCACCTTTTTGGGTGATATTTCTATGTGAGATCATATAACTTATTTTTACGATGTTGGAATATTATTCTATGTTCTACATTTTCATATTAAATAAATTATAAATAATTTTCTATTGAAACCTTCTCCATATAAGTCAGGTGGTCTATATGTTTTTTTATAGGAGGTTCTCTATACAATTTTCCCTAATGGTAATATAGGTTATATTGTGATACTATTGTGCTGCATGTTATACTATTATAGAATTGCTCCTATAATTGTTAAATAATAAATTAATGGTTTAACATGATTTTAAAATGTAATAGAACCGTTAAAAAAGGTTGGAAGATGTTGAAAAAAATCTAGAAACCACCTTAGTATAGTGCATTTAATTTCTTTTAAAACATTACTTCCCCAATGACCAAAACACTATTGTGTTATGCTTTTCTAGGCTTTGTCGAGTAAAATGTTTTATATTTAATTCTTGAAATGATATGTGGGACAGTTGTAACCACATACCACATGATTAATTATAAATGAATTAAATGAAGGTTTAATGGTAATACCATATCACTTGACCCATGATAATTTATTTACTGTTAAGTATATAATACTTGGACCATTCTTATTACTTATCTATTGTATGCCACAAGTGATGAATTGAATTGATTAAAGGAAAAGTAGATTACACTTGGCCTATTTCAAAATTATTAAATGAAATTATTCAATCTTTTTCTATCATAAATGAAATAGTAAATATAATTGAATAATTATGGTATTTATTATATATTACCTTGGACATATTTATCATGATAGTTTAATTGAAAACTGTAACAGTCAGGATGATTCACATTTTTTTAATGGATATTTCTCATTGCTTATGATTGATTATTTCATGTAACATGATTGATTAGTAGTTAGACCTCTATTGATAATACAATTATTATATGGAATTCTATGAATATGCTCATAAAGAATCCAAATTTTAGTGAATTAATAATGGTTAAGTGAAATTGGACCTGATGCTCCTAACTGTATATTTGAAGACATTTGAAATGCCCTTCCGCACTAAACAATATGTTGAATTATTGTACATCTATTTACAAAGTAATTTATTAATTGAATTAATTGGACAATGTGTTCCTAAATATTTATATAATTCATTTGACATGGGGTTACCCATTATATATAAGAAGCATTGGACATGGAATTTAACATTAATCTATCTAATTCTGTTGGACATGGAGGTACCTATCATTATCAGTTGAATTGTGCGAGGTGGAACCCCATTCTTCATTAATTTAGATGCTGGGGAAAATTCCCGTTATATAGATGTGATTTAAAATATTATTATTATTATTCTATGATATTGAATATGATCCTTAGTCCCTTGACCAGTTAATGGTTATAAATTCGAAACCATGCAACTTAGGCCAAAGTAGGTATAGTCATCTAGACATCCCTTAGGAACCCGAACCTGATAAGGTATACATTTATTAATATTTTTACACTACCATATGGATAAACCTACACATTTCCTTACATTATATTCCCAGAATGGATTTCATTAGATGTGGTAATATGTAGAAAACTTTGTTTTACTCTCACCATTTCTAGGATGTCATTTGGTACATGAATAGATCAATTAGTTATAGTTTAGGTCCCTGGTTTATGTATATTTTCTAATACTCTTTATGGACTAGGAATTGACATGCAATTTATGGATAATAATGTAATTAAAATTCCAATAGGATTTGGTTTTTTTATTCATTTCTTTTTTTATAATGTTTTATTTTTTGTATTACATACACTAATCTTGACCGTCATTTTTTTAACTCAATTTTTCCAAGAATGGATGTTTTATTGGAACTTTGTAGATTATATATTTGTTATTAAATAAATTTTATTATTATATTACACTGACATTCATTTATACATGCTTGTGATATGTCTATTACTGATCTTGAGGTTATAGCCTCCCAAATATACCACCTTTAGACCCTCGCTGTTAGTCAAAAACCTCTAGCATATCAGAAGGCTTGCCTAAGGCCATGTCGCCAAAAAGTCCAGTTATAGTTAATTTAGCGAACTGGGATGGAATGTGATGATGTGTTATCCGAGTTCTTTTTTCCATATCTTACTATTTGAGGCTGGTAGATATAAGACTAGGGATGGGTCAGAACATGGTAAATAGCTGGTTTCTAGGAATGAACAACCCACGAACTGGGGGATAATCATGTTTCCAAGGATAAGACTATTATTAGTGTTATTTATTATTATAGATTATTATTTTTATTAAAATTTTATTTACTATTTTATCATTGATGGATTCATATTTATGATATTTAGATCATGTACATGTATAGAAAGTGACATGGTGTGTTCATGCGTCATTTAATTCACATAGAATTTACATGTCATTAGCATATAGACCTATGTAGAAAGATTTTTTTTATTATGATCCCTTTATATCTGTAAACCATTCATGGGTGACTATTTGGAATGATTATTTGTATACCAGGGTTGTGTGATTATTGACATTCCTACTTAGATTCTCCACAAACTTGATAAATTCATTATTATAGATAGGGTTTATAATTAGTTAAATAATATGTCTACATCAACTTAAATAGTGTTCCTCGTATAGATTGATAGTAAAATTATAATAAATTAAGCTTAAAATGAATTAAGTAAATGAAATAGCTTTCAAAATTTTAATGAGTTCACATGAATGAATCATTAAATTTCATAGAAGTTAGTTGTTTGGAATAAATTGAAGTTATTAATTAAGTTTTTAGATAAATTCTGTGTCACATTAATCTTATAATAGATTCTACCTTCATATCAATGGAATGATGACATGTATAACTATGTCCTTATATTATTAATTCGACCCTTGTATGTGATATTAAGTAGTTTATTCCTACTAGATAAACCAAAATAAAGTTGATTTGTAATTGTGTATAATTCAACTATTTTTGGTATTACATAAATTTGATTAAAATTGTAAATTATATATAATTAAATCCTTAAATTGGGAATGAATGAATTTATAAATAGACTCAGGTTGAATATATGTGACCCTTGTCATTCAAACTTATTTTTTCTTACTTGGTCCATACCCCCTTGGAGATTTGTTTTAGAAAAATATTGATGGTCATAATAAGTGAAAGCATCCACATATATGACATTTTTATATATTTATTGTGACTTATTACATGAAAATTACCATCTAATTAATGAAATACCCTTCCTCTACTGTTTATCTTTATTGATATGTGGTGTCAATTAATTAAAATTCCATTTACAACATACAGAGTTTTTTATATAGATTGGAATTGAAATTATCTTTAACTAAAACTATTACATGATCTTGTAAATAAATATACGGTCTAAAGGAAAATATGTAATAATTTTCCCAAAATGTTATGAGGCGGTAACAAAAACATGTTCCAATTATTGTTCCTTTATATTTGATACTTGAATTTTCATATATATTATCATTTTAAATGTTCATAAAAGATGTGGAATTGAGAATTGAATAAATTAAAATATTAAGGTTATATTAGTTATGAAGAAACCATCTAAAAGTATTAAAAATATAATATCCTTAAGAGTTACCATGTATAGTAATATTTATGTTTTCTAGAGGTTTTACTGAATTTCATCCATTTATTTAGAGCTATAGGTTAGGTGGTAGATCTTAGTAACCTAGTTAGGGTTAATATAGTTTTAAAATTTTAATCCTTATGTTATGTGAGGGGTTATAACATTTCAGTAGTTTTTTTAGATATGGGAAACTAGTAAAAGTTTTAATCATGAATATATGAATGAAAAGTGTTTTTTGTTTTACGGTTTGATTCATATATGACTCTTTTATGATTAAATGAGGGTGTTTGTCAGTGGGTGGTTTTTTGGTATATTATAACTTTAGAGGGTTTTTACCCTATGTTGATACCCTATGATTTTATAATAGTTACAATTTTGATATTGGAATTGTCAACCTATAGGTATAACTACCAAATGAGGATTCTTAGAGAGAATCAAGGCCTCATAGTCCAATTCATATAAGGTGATTCTATTATACTTATGTTGATAGATTTTGACGCTTTTGAGTTGATAGTTCCTTACATGATTCTAATTTTACCTATTCATAGAGTGTTTATAGTCACATTATATTCCATTTAATATAATTCACTATGTAAAATATGGTTCTCGTGTGATAGAAAATATATTTGGGAGGAAATACGACGTGTCCATTCTTAGAGACTTGATTAGCAGGGTTTGGTGGGATACCAAGAATCCCTTATCATTGACTCGAATAATATTGAGTCATATGTGTTTGGTATGGTCATGGGGATCCCATGAGAATGGTTACTCCAAATTTATAGATTCATTAAAAGGTAGTGTTCTTTATTTTACACTTATTTTGAGACATATACCTTGGAGGTTCTTTTATTTTATGATGTATGAATGATAATTTTCTGCGTGTATTGAAATGAACATAGAGTGCATAAATATCAAGCGTAACATCAATTTTAAGTATTGGTTGGGTTCCTAGTCTTGTTTACCAGTGGTTGTGTATTCGATTCATTTATTTTTTTAAATGACATCATGATGTTGGAAATCATTCGATAAATCCTAGAACATGTTTGTGATCAATTTTGAAGAGGAGTTACAAGGGATCTATTATCATTTTAAAAAATATTGAACTTTGTATCATGATCAAATAGGCATCATTGATGGATAAAATCATGTGGGAATTTATTTGATCATAAATTGGGTGGTACAAGATGTACACAAACTAGAAATGTCTATTTTAGTTTATATTGGTTTCATGTGGAGATTGGTTGATATGAAACATTACTGAGAATTTGAGTTCATGAAAGGGATTGAATATTTTAGATATGTTTCATATAGGCATGGATACCAAAATATTTTGTTAAATTTAATATAGTTCCTTGTGACGAGGGATAATTTTGAAATATGTCGAGTGTTATGAAATGGTTGACCCATGGGTGGATCGAAAAACACATTGTCATGATCTATGGTGTTAGTAGTCTACTAAAGGCACAAAATGTCTAGTTACAGTGAGAATTAATTAGGGGAGTGATACAATCATATCAATATAATCATAGTATACTCTTAGTCTGGAGACTATCATTCCCAACACATTGACATCTTGTTGTGTATGCTGAGAGATCAACATCTATATACCAAGGAAACCAAATATCTTTTTATGGTTCATAAAAGGGAATCATTGGGTGTTTTCCTCAATGTGTGGTTTATGTTAATCCCAATGGTGGGTAGAACACCATTTTCCATTGATGCTAGTGACCCTCATTGTGATTTTAATTTTAGAAAATTCAATGAGAATTGTAATTGGGAAGTGGGAATCAATGATGGGTTACGTTTTCATTAGTTCCCATCAATGAGTGGGTTTATATCAATACTAGTTATTATGCACACGGATGGATGGAGAATGGGATGTAGTAATCAAAATTATTATTCTGTTGTTGCGATGAGAAGGATTTTGCTAAGATGGGAAGACAAAATTTCAATCGCTGGTGGGAGACCATCATGTGAGATGATTCTTAGGACCTTGTGATCAGTTGTTTGAAAATAATTGTGTCACTCATATTCCATTGAATAAATGGAAAAATTTACATATGAATTTCTTGGTAAATTATATATATAGGATCCAATACAATCTTGGGGGAAGTTATGATGTGGGCATCAAGCCCATGATCATTTTATTAGTTCAAGGGTACAAGATCTAGAATAATTCAATATTCATTTTTTGGAATGCCAATAGAAATGATTAGCTGGGATAGATACCTCAATAGAAGTAATGTACAATTTTTTATGAGTTTGATTCTGATGTTGATCATTTTCAATGATATTTGACACGGGCGGTTCGACATGAGTTTCCTATAGAAGTTAGATAAGGTTAACAAGGAACCACATTTGGAAGATTGTTGGGATAAGACAGGTTTGGTGTAAATGTTGTCCATGTATTTTCATTAAATACCTTCTTAAACTAGGCACCATCATAATACATCATTAATTTTTATAAGAATTGGATTTCATTTTTTGGTTTTAGTACTATATGTATCATATAATGATTAGATATGAATTATCCATTTATTATTAAAAATTGACTATTTTAGAAGGAATTCATGACCCGAGTATGTCAGATGATGTACTCATTTTCAATAGAGGCTTCTCGAGGATGATATGTTCTAAGGCATGGATGTCGTATGAAAAATATTTTGAACTCGGTAAAAATTTTGAAAGGAATTGGAATTTTCATTCAGTGGAAATGACACATCTAAAACCAAACATAAGAATGGAATTACATGTTTTTAAACTCTAAATTACAATGTTTTTAGAAGGGTTTATGAACTTGAGAGGTGTGTAGAATGTATGAATGAGTTTCTAGAGAATAACGATTCAATATAGCGGTTTTTGTAAAGACAATGCGAGGTGCACAATTATCACACTATAAAAGAAAATTATACAACTCAACTATTAAAATCTATAAAAGTGTCAGATGGTTTTCCAAACTATACACCTAATGCCACATGATTATGAAGAACCTGATGAAAATTATAGTTACACATATAATGGTTTTTGTAATGTTTTTCTAAACAATGTTCATAATCATGTGAGGTGTGGAGTCCATAGACAATAATCACACATGGTCTATGAATAATTTATCAAACCGTGTACCAATATGTGTGAGGGGGTGTCACCTTTGAATAAAGGTATGCATGGTCAGTACAATCTTTTCTGAATCATATGACAAAACTGTGTTCCCCTTAAAAAGAGAGAAAATTAAATTTGGACTATCTTTTCATTGACCTTATTTCCTCCTTCCTCCTAACTCAGTTCTGATGAAGAACATTCTACTCTAGGTCCCCTCTCCTCCAGTAGGCCTTGATGGGTCTCCCTTGTTTGAGTTATGAATCAATAATTTTAAATTTCATTATATCTCACCCAATTTACTATGATTCCTATTACTTATTTTATTAGTTTATATCACCATGATGAATTCTATATCCATGAAATCTCATATACCATGTTTTTTTGGTGACTTAATATTATTATGGTTCCTCTCATTTTGAATTGAATCAATGGTTGATATTGGTTGACTGAGTCTTTCTTGGTATATCATTTTTGGGCTATAAGAGTTTCCCAAAAATTATTATTGATTATATTAAGTCTCTATTATGCCACATGATAAGATTTTCAAGCATTTATCCTATAATTTTAAAACCCTTAAATTAATGGTTGAAACATGATTTAGACATGTGATGAAACAATTAAAATTTTCTAAAGAATTATGAACATAAACATGTCAAACCCTTTGGTTATTTCAATTAAATTCCTTGAAAAATTTATTTTTACTTATGACCTCAACTCAATTTAGTTGTGTTTGGATTGATTTTTGCAAGTGAAATGTAATATTTTGAATAAATTAAATGTTATATGGGATGGAAGTACCCATAGACTACTTGAATACTTATAAATGAATTAAATAAAGGGTGAATGGTAAGACCATATAAATTGAGCGTTGATAAATTATTGATTTGTATGTAAATTACAATTGGAAGCCTTCTTATCACTTACCAATTGTATGATGTAAGTGATTAATTGAATTGATTAAACGAAAAATAGATTACACGTGTCCTATATCTAAATTATGAAATGTAATTCTTGAATCCTTTTAACTCATACCATAAATGATAAATATAATGAAATGAACTGTTTTGTGGCCTGTATATTCACATGAAACTCTTTATCGTGGAAATTTAATTGAAAAATGGAACGAGCATGATGATTTATATTTTTGGAATGAATATTTTACATAGACTATGTTTGATTATTTAATTTGACATACCTAAATATTAGTTATTACTTGAGACATAATTGAATTATGATACAAAATTACATGGAAGGGATTTTAATGAATCTTGATTTTAGTTACTTTTGAATTATTAAGAGATGTTAGACATGATGATACTAATCATTTTTTTTGAAATAATTAGGCATGGTGTTCCATATTAAAATATTTATTGAATTATTATACATGAAATTACACATTAAAATATTTATTGGATTAATTATACATTAAATTACTCAATATTTTTTTAATTCATTGGATATGGAATTCCCAAGTATATAATGAAAGAACTTGAAATGGAGTTACATGTTAAACAATATAACATTATTATACATGGAGATCTATATCACCACTTGTTGAATTGAGGTACGTGATGCCCTAGAATACCATAATATTGATGCTTGGAATCATGAACCTTATTTAGATATGAAATCTTATTTGATTATTCTATTTTTACATAATTTATTCTGCTCCTTGGTTCTTTGACCCATTAATGGTTATATTTTCTGAGCAATCTGGCATAGGCCAAAGTAGGTGTAGTCATCTAGGAATCCATTTAAAAGCCAATCCTGACTTGGTTTACATATAATTATTTTATTACATATCCTTGTTGATATATATTCACACTAATAACATAACATGTTTTACTCATACCATATTTTGGAAAACATTTAAGACACGGACATATCACTTTGTTGTAGGTTAGGTCCATAGATTATGAATCATTGCGGAACCTTTCTAAAGACAAAGACATGACATAGTGTTTGGGGATAAGAATGCACATAGGGTTCAAATAGGATATGGGTATTTTTTTATTCATTTATCTTTTCTATAATGTCCAGTTGTGTTTATTACCTAATGTATATTCAACTATCCTTGTTATGACTCAATACATTCATGAATATATTTTCTCTTAACATTTTATAGTTTGTATATTATTTATTCATTATTATTTATTATTATATTCCATTTCATTAAATTTATCTATGATTACTCTATGTTCATTATTGATACATAGAGAGTAGTCTATAAACTATACCACATTTATTCCATCACTGCTTGATAGAATCCTCTAATGTATGGGGAGGCACAACTAAGACCAAGTCACCCACCAGTTGAATAATTGTTTATTGTGTGAACTTGTTCGGGACATGACAACATTAAATATTTTATTATTCAGTTATATTCACATAGTTAAATACGCTTCAAGATATCATATATTTCATTAATTCATTGAGTAGTAATTTTATCAAACCACTATCTAGTCATCATATCTTATTCACCATAAAAATGGTTATTCATTTATCAATATTATATTTAGGATACTATTTGATAAATCATACCAAGATGGTAACTTCTTCAGACCATTTATAGTTACTCTATGTTACTTCATTTCATTTGTTCTCTATTTTATATCCATAATAACCATAAATTACTTATATGGTTAGAATACAAATACAAAACTACAAATTTAGAGGATTAGGTGGATATATTTATTTATCAATGTGATCAATTGGATTGATATTTTTTCTCGATAATTTTTCACTTTTCAATTTAGATCCATTCCTTGATAGACACATCTTTATTGTATAAAATTCATAAAATTTCTGTTTTCTTTAAGAGTAATTGATTATGTGGGATCTCAATTTAACATGATACATCTAGACACATGAATCTTTGTGAAATATTTAATTTCTTTATACTTTTTTATTGGATTTTATCATATGTTTCAAAACCATTCGAAATGTCTATATCCTACTTTCAACATCCATAGAACTCTTCATGAGACCTTGGTTTTCCCCTTTAGATAACATCTCAATAAATTTGATATGTTCTTCATATGGAATATTCTATTTTCATTATTCTCTCAAATTTACTTGGGATTATAATTATTTTACTTTCTCTAAGTCATAATTCTATATTTAAAGACATAGTTTAATAATATCCAAAATATAATTGTTTTCTCAACATTTATTTATAGTTATGATCTTTAACAATTCTGTTATTTCATTTATCTATTGGGTTTTCTACTATTTTGTTTATTCTTGTTCCTTTTAGCTATAATAGTCAAGGATTCCTTTTAAGGGACCATGATGTGTAATTTTTTCTATAAGATAAATAGCTTCTCCCATTTCTTTAATATTCCGTCATTGAATTCTTAGGATTTTTTTGAACATCAATATTTTTCATTTTCTTCTTACCCAAATATAAATCATCCTCACTCTCTATAGACTGTGTGAATACTTTCTTTCTAGAATCCATCTCATGATTATTTCCAAGGTTGATTTATTTAAACTATTTTGCTTTTGTGGTATTATATTCTCACTTTTTGTATTCTTTAATGATTTCTTCTTTCATGTCTATTAACTATGACCACACCCATTAAAAATATATTATATTTTTTTCAATAATTTAAAATATTTTTGAGTTTGATATATTTGAATTTATTTCTATGAATGTTTTATCGTTCAAGGATCTATCCCCCGTGAAAAATTCTCTTCTAATTTTCTATTTGTTTAAATACTATATCATAATTATAATGAACCAACCAGAGTCCTCCACAAACTAGACGCATAATCTAGTCCATGGAAAGTATTAAAGGGATTACCCTATCCTCAAAAAATGATCACCAGAATTTTGGAATCATTGGAGTGATATATAGGGATTATTTAACCCAATAATTTAAAGAATTAAATAAAATTGATCCTAAAGAACAACTAAAATCCAAAAATATTTGAAAATTGAAAAAATAAATGTTTTAGAACCTAAACAAGTTCCAAATGAAAGATAATAAATAATAACTAGAACCAAATGAGAAATATAAATAGTCTCTATGTGAACTCTTGGTAACCATCAATCCATGAAAACCAACCCGCTCCACGAGATAAATAGAATAAGAACCTAGACATGTAACAAATCTTGGGTCTACCGACATCAAGTGGAATAAGTAGGGTGTGAGTACACAAAACCTCAGTAGGTAAACACCATGGTATCCATTCATGTCCTTTCCAAAATTATATATATAAATTTTTTTGAAAACCAATGTATAATATAGGTTTTTATCATTTCAAAAACAAATAATTTCATTACCAAAAATCCAATTTAAAAAAAACATGTTTCCATTAAAACATGTTTCCATTCGCATATATAGTTTAGAAAAACAAATCCCATGATAGAACCCCCACCCAGGTATGTACATAAACCAAAGGGATCATAAATAAAAATAAGAAACATTGTATATAAAAATAGAAATTGAAAATGAATGAGAATAAACATTTGTACAAATATGTTCATGTTAATAGAAAAATAAAATATTTTTACACAAAATGATATATGAAAATACATTGTATATATTTTTGGGAATGTACTAAATGTCTCAAGAGGATACCCCGAATGTACTATTTTTGGAGCCATATTCTAGTGTACGATGTGGTCTATAGTCTATCAGTATCCCTGATAATCTAATATCATAACACTAGTCACTAAAAAATATTTCACTTTTCCCAACAGGGGAATATCTGTCGGTAAAAGTGTATTTTATGTTGGTAAAACATTTTTACAACATTTATGTTATTGTAACTAAATTATTGCTAAAAATTATATTGCTAAATGTTTTTGCGACAGATAAAATAGTTATACTGCAATTATAATAATACTAATAAAACAGTACATGCGTTGGTTAAAATGTTTAGCAAGAGGTTGTAAGAAAAATTTATCTGTTGGTGAAAATATTACCAACATAGAATTTTTTTTATAAATTACATTTAAATACAAATTATGAATTTTTAACTACTAAAATTTCATATTATATTTATTAATTTATCAGATATAATATATAATTATTTAACAAAATAATTGTTTAACCCAGATTCAAAATTATAAAAAAATAATTATATTTATAATGAAATTTAATACAAAATCACATTATCCACCACAAAAATCCATACAACGATCAAAACATCCCACTAAACAACAACCCATACCCAAAACCATTCATGTAAGCTCTAGCACCAGTCCATGAAAACACCTGAACCAACCCATGCTATCAACAAGACCAATCCATGACAAAAACAGTACAAACACCAATCCATGCTAGAGACAACATCTGTCCCTTCCAACTCCAACAACAACACCAGCTATAAATCCAGTCCTTGCTAGCTCCAGCATCAGCACCAATCTATTCCAGTGATAGTATCAGTCCATGCAAATCATAAAACTAGCAACAATGTATTCCCGCGACAACACAATTCCAGGAAGGCGATAGAACTAGAACCAGTCCAAACCAACTATGGCAGCTCCAATACTAGTCCAAGACAAATATAGAAATATATATCCAATATTGAATAAAAAATAAGGTAATAGAGTAAATGATAAGAGGAGATTAAGAAAATCCGAAATTAGATGAAGGTGTCCTGCCTTGGAACAACACCATTCTTTTATGCCATACAGGATCCAATGGACATGCTGGTAAGAGTTCAAACTCATTCCATAATCCATAAGTTTTATGTTTTTTAGGATAATTCAAACATTTATTCAAATTTAGGTATAAATGTAATCATTCTCCACTATGGAACCAAAAAAAAGGCAATTAATAATCAAATAGATGGTATGATAGTGAATTGTCATTCAAGAACACATTTGTTCCACAAAATCAACCCGCAATGCTTGGATAACTGTGATACTAGTGAGATAAAAAATCCATATGTCCAAATATTAAGTAAATTAATAAATAATTCCTTGTCATATTGAAACTTTAATGAAAAATATATATTTATTCATGCAATAAGAGAGTGAAATGAGGTAAAAGTAAATGAAATAATGAATGTCTTCACTGAGATTTTTTCATTATACACTGATGGAATTTAAAATTTCATAGATATTGTGTTTACCACTAAACATTCATTGATATCAAGATGAATTTTGCATTATCTATTTTTTCTTCTATCATTAATGAACCTGCACCTTCTTTGATTACATTTCATTCAACATTCAATGATTTAATGTTATTTTTCAACAAACTGTGACATTAATTGGTCACCCAATTCATGCACCAAGGAAATATATTAAAGAATAAATTTTTCTAAAATACATGAATACAATGTAGTGATCTTACATCATTAGGTAATCGAGGGAGAAACAATATAAGTTAACAATAAAACTCAAAATATAGCTCAGAATTTATCATTATTACTTGAAATATCATGGATATTACCAAGAAATCAACTCATCCAATAAGGGTAAAAAATCTAAGAGATCACTAACCCCTCATAATAAATGATATAAATCCTCAAGGGATACATTAACAAGGGGTCTAAAATGAATCAAACAATATGAGTGATAACATACAAGATGGATAGAAAGAAAAAAAGTGAGCATTTCTTAGATAAATCACCACATGCTAACAAACCACCAATGAAAACTCTCAGCAAGTGTAGTATATCAGTGCTAATATTCTCTATAGATGCAAGAATACAACACTCATTAAATTCACAGAACATAAATATACCATATAAACAAGGATGTGATTAAATTTAATAAGGCATATTGTTTTTTTATTTAGTATGCTTAGGTAGACATTCATGTGGGCGATTATGTGTATGTGATTAACTTTTGGATTCTATGGAATGTAAACACCAAAATAATTTTTAATAATGCTTTGAAAGATAATGATATTGACATTTGATGAATGGGTAATTGATTCAATGGTGACGGTGAGAAACAAGAGTAAAAACCTCAATTATGCCCTAAAGCATCTATCAGTGCATCCAAAATAATTAGAGATTAAGGGGTGTGGTGACAAAAAAATCACAGAACATTCACTTAAACACTCCTTCTAGAGGATAAGAGCATCCTCATTGGGAATTTGTATAGTATTATTAATTTTTTTGAAACCATAAGAGTGTATTTTAGGTACTATGTGATGTTTCCAGTCATTTTTTGTTGATAACTTAGAGGTCTTTCATTAAATTGTCAATTAGTAACTAAATTTACTCACACATAACTCATTGGATTTGGACTCCTTGTTGTAGATTTGTGTTTTCTATCACTGACTTATACAATACACTTATACACTCACATAAAATATAAAAACAATTAAAACATTTATATGTCTTACATATCACCAATAAAACACCACCATTCAATATTTTTTCCACCACCCCACATAAGTAAATTAGTAAATTATCCAAAACCTATATTTTTTTAGATGAAAATATAATAACCGATATTTATGCTCATGACTTCTACAACCATGAATTTGTATCATTATCAGGTATATGTGAAATTATTAAATTTATTTATGAAAATTTTTATTTTGAAAAATACAAAAATACAAAAATATACAAAAATTGGAAATCACAGCTTTAACACATTTTCAAACAGATTTGGTTTTCTAGAATACTAAAAGTAGAAATATGATGTCATGTGCATATTTAGTCATTAAAAAGATCTATATAATCAAATTTTAAGCCCCAAAATTAAAGTATTAAATTTCTCATACATGGGAGAAAGTCTTCTACACTATCTAGGAATATAAAGTGGATGAACACACCATTCTATGTGGGAAAAAATTCCACGGTATTACCACTATCATGTTACCAAGAAAACTATAATCAAGATCTGCTGAGGTTGAAAGGCCTGAAAATTACCCACGTGAAGGGGTTTCTAAAACATTACAATATCACCAAGATAATGATATTATGTGCTAAAAAATGAATTGGAATCTTTACAATCATTTCATGGTGATTAATAAGATGATTCATACACATTCATCAAGGATATCATAATAACAATGAATATTTTTCCACTCATGGGATTTAATTAAAATGAGTAATGTTTTAAAATTTTCCATTATTTCATTGGGGATGCATGTGAATGGATACTCCAATATGAATAATACACATTTGACACTTGGAAGGCCATAAATTGTGTATTTTAAAGAAGTTATTACCCAATGGATAAAAATAAGGGAATCAAAAGGGGAATAAGAATACGTATTTACATGGTTTTCTAAAATGGTTATAAGGAAGAAGAATAATATTCATTGAGGGAGAAAGTTATTGGAATCCTTGAAAAAACAGTCATGTCACTAACTTCACACATGTATACAATAACATGTCAATGATATTTTCTTTAGGATCTGTGATACCCAGATAATCAAAAAAGGATAAAATCAGATCTCATGGATTATACAAGGGGTCAAAACCATAATCACATTTAATAAAACAAGACATGAATAATTAAATTACAGAAGATTATAAAATTGAACAAGAATATAATAATATAATTCCTGAACAATTACTAATAATAACCAATTGATGACATTTGCTTCAGTATTTTGTAGCCCTTTATAATCAAAAAATGGAGATCATAAAACAAAGTGAACTTATGAAATAAGCATAAGTATTTGATATGGTTTTCTCAAATGGTTGCAAGTAACATGAATAAAATTCAATATTTAATAATTTTTTTTGGAATCCATGAAAAAATATCCAGGCCAATAGAGTAGAAATGGATGACAAGTATAAATCCTTGGATTTGAAGGTAATATATTTGGAAATTTGAAACTCTACAATCACCCACATCACCTTTGATTGTTTTACTCAAGAAATCCTTTCCAATTATTCAAAAACCAAATGATTTTAAAAGTCTATTCATTTTCTTTAAGCACCTCACTAAACATGAATCATAGATTTTTTTCAGAAACTAATTGTCAAATTCCAAGGACAAACCTCTTGTGAAACTATGGAACTGAACCATATTAATTTCACCGACAAGATTACGATTACATAAAAAAAGAAAAGTATATTCCAATGAAATGAACCTCAAAATTTGGTTCCATTTGATAAATCTTCCAGAAAAAGTTATAAGACATAATAAGTACATATGTATATGACCTCTTACTAAATAGAGGTATTTGGATGTAAGAGGTTTATGCATGCCCCATTGATATGTTAGACATTTCTTCCAAATACAATTCACAACATCAAACAAGTACTCTATCAGTATGTTGATGAAAAGTATATAACATTATTATGCTCAAAAGTTAATAAAAATTCAAGTGATAATTTTAATTAACATGGGTTATAAAATTAATGGCTAACAATTAAAAAATTAAATATTATTCATGTATTAGAAATGAAACTAAATTAAAAATAATTCAGAAAACAATTAATTTTAAAAACTAAAATAATCTATGATTCATGAGCATAGAACACTACTAATTTATAATAACATAGAAATATCACTGTGATGCTCAATGAATTTTTTTGGCTATATCACCACTGTTGTAAATCCACATATCCATGGGCTGTTTAAGCTATTTCCTATTACAGTGGTAAGTTTTATGATCAAAAATGAAATCAGATCTCATATCCTTAGTGACATAGTAGGGCCACATCTAATGGTTCATGCTACTATTGTATGAATTTCTTTCTCCAGAAAGATCGTCATTCCTATTAGTAGAAAATCTACGTCCACTAGAAGGATTTATATATTTCAGCAATGTTGACTTCATCATTGATCACTGATTAGAATAGTCATAACAGGGATCAAGTCCATCAATAGCATCAAAATATACTCCCATGTGAGGGACTAGAGTATTCAATCTAAAATTTTGTATTCCATATCTCATATTGAAATTAGATTTCATTTAAAATTCAAATACAACAAAAGAATCATATAGTAATGAACCATAAATTGACATACCCAAAAACCACAAAGAGTAGGGGGAGAACAAATCCAGTCAAAGGGTCGATCTGAAATGATTGAAAAAAATCCCTATAGAGAAAAAACTAAAAGAAACTAGATGAAATTGACATACCCTCGAATGCAAGTGAAGAGATAACTGATGAGGAGGTAGTGGGATGAAATCCGAGATAGTGTCAATGAGATCTAGGGTGGGATGATGAGAGGTGAGGGTGGATTATGGCATGGAGGAATATGAGGCACGATGGAAGGAGGAGAGGCCAAATGTCGGACAAACCAATTAGGGAATTATTTTTTATATAAAAAATATTCAAATGTTTATGAAATAAATAATATTTAGATATATAAATACAATTAATATTTATGGAATATTGAATAACCAGTATTGAAAAAGTTTAAAACATATAATATTTGGAGATATTAGAAACTTAAAATCAATTATGATATGTTTTTAATAAAACCCCAAGAAATAAAAATTTACATTAGTCACAAAAATAATATATATATATATATATATATTTAAACACACAGACTATGTTTCTCTTAATTCTTTTTTGATATAATATTTTTCTCTTATTTTAAGGTTTATTGTATTACTTTTTAGTTATGGAAAAATATTTGATTGTAATATTCATTATTAATAACATATTTATGTGTTAGAAAAAAATGTTTTTATTATTATGATAAAGAAATATATCCAACTTTTGGTAAATGATATGTTCGTATTAAATAATATATTCATATAGATATATATATTGGTAATAAGAAGTGTTGGTACTAAAAATTAATACCAATATAACATAATATCTCATGGAAATACTTTTTTTTACAAAAAAATATATTATATATCCACAAATTTCTATTGGTATAGGTTGTTGTTTTTTTGATTGGAACACCCACCATGGACATTTTACAACCATTTAAGATCTAGTCCGCCTCATTGGGAACTATATGTAGAACATATTCCAACACTCTATATGACATCTGAGATCCCATGATCAAATTATATAAGGGGATAATTGAGGAGGTCATATCATTATTAACATTAACAATAACCCATATATTATAACGTGCATTTCATGAAAACTCCCGAACACAATCCATGTAGAGACCCTCTCTAAATGGAGGATTACCATGCGGTTTCCCATCAAATATTAAATATTTCTAAAATTCCAACTAGTCCTACACATCTTTAATGTTCAAAACCTCTTTCCATTGAGTCACTGAAAGGATCAAATTTGGCCTCAAAATCATATGAACATAAAAATAAATTTCCAAGAAACACATTTCCTTCAAAAAACATTTCCAAATACAAGGTAACCATCCTTGAACATTTCCAAAGTTAAAATGATCCTTTTAAGAATTTTTCAGTTGACACATATTTTTAACCATCCAAAAGGTCATGCAAAGAAAAATTTATAAAACATAACATAAAACTAAATTTGAATTATATTTTGAAATGAATAAATTATTTTAGAAAAAATGGTTTTAGAAATATGAAATTCTTGGGAATATACAAATTATATGTGTCCACACATCTTTATATATAACATGTGCACATATGGACGTGAACATATTACATCGATATATAGATGTACATCCATAAGAATTTCAAAGTTATAGTTAAAGAAAACAAAGAAGTATAATAATGTTACTTCTGATATATCACAGAAGCACCAAATACCTAAGGTGCAAAATTCCAATAAAAAGCATATTTCTACATCTCACCAAACATTATCAATGTCACGTAAAATCCAAAAAAACATTAAATCACAAAAATAAACTCTAATGGTCACCTGTATTTTTATCAAACACCTCACATTCATATACAATTCATACATATGGGAATAACCATTAGAATCCTTTTAAAAAACCATTTTCACCAAAAAAGGAATACTATAAACCATAAAAATCTATTTTATTAAACCACAAGCTTAATTGAATCATTTAAAAATCATTTATTAAGGACAATGAATCAAAAGGATTGTTTTGAAAGGGAAATTTATAAAGAAACCTACCTCAAGGATTTGAGAATGTTATGAAACATAAACCATTAAATAGTGAAGTCCCAATAACCGAACTACACACCTTAGAGCATAAGAAAACAAAAAATTCATTATCCATTCTCTTGGGTTCATACAAGAGAGAACTGAGCCATCAAATAATGAAGAAAAAAGGTAAAGAAGGAAGGAGATGGGTAATAAAGCCTACCCAAGGACTAAATACTACAAAACCATAATAAATACACCTTGGAAGAGTTTAAGAGATGAAGATAAGTATTGGAGACATGTTTATATTGTGTGGATTAGTGTTGGGAACCTAAGGGAGGAAACCCGAAAAAAATACAAGATGAAAAAAATACCCCTCTTTATGTGGGTTTCATGGTTAAACTGCATGGTTAACCAAATCGTGTCATAAAAGTACAGATATCCACCGATAAGAGTTTCATAAACTATTCACTAATGATGAGTAGTTAGTTTATTTGTGAATATTAACTACGATGCCTTGAATAATATCTAAAATTTCTTACATTTTCATCAAAAAATACCAAAAACCCAAGTAGAAAAGCCATACCACAAATTCCCACATAGGAAAGTAATATTGGTGTTTTATAATTCACCCCACCATTTAACTTTACACCCAAAATAAATTCAGTAATGTCAATAAAAAACTATAATCTCAAAACCAAAAGGAATATTTTGAAAATAAACATCCAAAGAAAACAAAAATCCAAACTAATCAAAACCACCAACACTATTGTGACCATTTTTACAACATGGTCATACTCTACTATCTGAAGAGGGAACAACTATAAAATCCACGATAGATCTCACCAACCCCCCCCCGCCCACCAATAGGACCCATAATAAGAAAACTCAAATAGATCACCAGATCAAATCACAATTAATAATACGAAAATATAAATTCATATGTAAATGGTAATGTGAAAACAAGAGACCCAGTTTGATACACAAATCAAAGAAAAAAATACAAAGATTGAAAAATTGAACAAGGTTTGAAGAAAGAAGAGAAAAGAAATGAAAATAATAAAAAGAAGTTATGTAAAAAAACTCAGAGGGGAAATTATTCCTGGATCTAATATTTGAATATATTTTCTTTTCTTCTAATGTGGTGCCACAATATATATTTTTTGGAGATTCACCATCTAACCACATCAATGAAATCTCTTTGGAGAACTATAACAGAACAATATACAGTGAATAAACCAACCTCATTGGAATCACATAAGTTGGTGACCCTTTTGATGAGAATCAGGAATTGAAAAAGAAGAATCCTAAATAATAGGTTCCTCCAACATTCTCTCCACACCATATTGGTAAAACATACTAAAACCAAGAGAATTTGGGCCTCCAACCACCATAGTATTCCCTCAAGAATAAAAATCAGATTGAAATACCTTATCCACCAATATTCTATAAAAGATTTACCTAGATAAAATAATTTCATATCTAATCTCTAAAAATAGATTAAAAAAAGAGATGATATTTCAATTACCTACTAAAATCCATTTATCAAGAAATGTTAATCTTGTCCTTGAATTGTTCAACATACCCCTTCATTGTTTTCTTGTCCTTAGTAAATAACCATGAGCTCTATCAATATCTTTACCTTCACTTCCTCATGTATAAACCATTGGATGAAATTGGTGTAGAAGATATCCCAATTCATCCTAAAATTCAACAATGATGTTGTAATCCCTTTCCACTAGTCTAAACAGGTACTCTAAAATAAACAAAAATCAACTCACAATATTAGAGATTCAGGTATTTCCAAGGACCTAAAATGATTTAAATTTTATCGATCTACTTAAAAACCTCTATTGAAACATGATCACCATAGAAAATGGGATGTGTCTGAGAATATCATGACTCCAACACTCCACTAGTAGAATTGTAATGATCAAATACTAGGAGAAACTCCTTAGAAACTCATGACTCCAATCTTGGGATCCTAATAAAAAAACATAAGAAACATTAATCAAATCAACATCAAACAAAAACACAACCCAATTAATTCCCCATGGAAAAATACCAACCATATTAATCAAAACACATTATAAAACCAAATTGAATGACATATTTTAAAAAACAAAATTTACCATTTCAAATTCATAACCTTTTCTTCCCCAAAATAGAATTTAAAATCACATAAAAAATTTCCAATCCGAATTTAAAAATTCAGTTTTTCAAATCAAATCTTTCTAAACACAAAAATATTTCCCTGCTTAAACATTTTCAAATCTAAAAACAAAATTTTAATGTTTATTTTCAAAACCCACTCATGATATAAAAAATCAACCCAATAGTATAACTCACAGAAAAAATTTCCACATTCGGTATTAGTTGTCATGCATGAATTATCCAAATGGTTTAGGAGACCAGGCACAAATAAGTTCTAAACCATTGTAATCATATTGAAGAATTTATTAAAAATCCACATGGGACACTACACCAGGTATGATTTCCATATCACACTAGTTTTCTTCTATTATCATCCCTTTTTATGAACATGATCACTGAACTAAACAAATTACCAAAAAAATAAAGCCAAAATCAAAAAACAATGACCAAAAACCTAACCATCCCAAAAAACTAATGGACTGAAATGGGTAAGAGATTAAAAAACTATTATTGCACTTCCCTATTGAGATATGACAATCCTATAATTATTCTACCTACAACAAAATAAAATAGAACTACTCTGACACCATTTTATCAATAAATATCTCAGGTTATACCAATATAAGAACCTAATCTAGTCCACAAAAAGATTTTAATGGAATCCTATATTATTATGAATAGATGAAAAGAATCAGGGAATCATATGATAAATCTACGGGGATAATTTCTACAAATAATTATAGACCTAAAAAAATAGATCGCAAAATACAAAAAATAAAAAAATATCTAACAAAGATAAAATAGATATTGAAAAACAAAAATAAGATCTAGATATAAGATACAAAACATAAACAAAAATTAAATGGAAATTACCCAAATCTATATGGACCTCTTGGTCACCATCCATATATAATAACCAACACACTTCACGAGTGAAATAGAACAAGAAAATGAACACAAAAAACACATTGGGTCAACTAACATTGTGTGAAACATGTAGGGCATAAAATAACATTGTAGGTAAAAACCATAGAATATATTCATGTACATTCTTGAAAAAGTACATAAATAGTAGTTTAATGATATAGGTGAAAAATAATTTTTATCATTTAAACAACCAAAATAATGCTTCCTAAAAGTGATCTTTTGAAAAAAAACAACTCATTCCCTTTAAAAAATACCCCCATTTCAATATTTAGTTTTGAAAAACAATTCTAAGAAGAAAAACCCCACCCATGTAAGTATATAAACAAGAGGGATCATAACTGAACACAAGTGAAAAAGTATATCAAAAAAGAAATGCTAAAATAAAGAGAACTGACACATGTATAAACAGAAACATATCAATAGAATAAGAATATAGGTTTCTAGAAAAATAATATAGGAACAAAATATGTATGTTGTCCTGAGAATGACCAAAAAAACTCAAGATGAGACCCATGCTGAAAAGAGTTTGTATCCTTCATTTGTTGTATGATGGGGTCCATAGACTATCACTAACCTTGCTGCTCCATTGGCATAACATTAGTGGTACACCAACCATGGCCATTTTCTAATCATGGGGGATCAAGTGAATATAATTTCTAACTAGATATTAACCACATATCAACCCTCTAGATGATGTCTAGTATCCCATGATGATAATATACAAGGGATGAAGTGAGTATTTCATCACACGCTTCATATTAAATATAACCCTTAGATACCAATGTGAATTACTTTCCCACTCCCTAACACTATCTATACTGATAACTATTATAATTATAGGATAACCATGGGTTTTTCCATCACATGTAGAAAATTTATCAAATTCTAAGTGGGACAACGAATATTGATAGTTCAAAACCACTTTCAGATGAAACACAAATAAAGTACTAATTAGGCTTTTAGATCTTAAGAACATAAAAATCACTTTCCATGAAACAACATTATTTCCAAAAAGGTAAAAATACATATAAATTTATTTGGTATTAAAAATCCATTTAATTCAAGTCTTGTAAAAAATAGAATTCTAATGTGCCAAATGGTCCACCAAATAAAAAATTAGAAAAACATTTAAAACATCGTTTCGAAGACATTTGTAAACCAAGAATTTGATTAGGAAAACATGGGGTTATAAAGATGATAATCTATGGAATTTACCATTTATATTCATGAAAACATCTATATGAAGCCCTAGTGTGCATATGGATATGCACACAACGCACCAATATATATATAGAAATCTATATGAATGTTTAAGGATAAATAAAAGAATAAAATAATCATCATAACGTATCATAAGACGAATCACATAAGAACAAATTACACAAGAGGACAAAATACCATAAAATGTACAATTACAATTCTCCACAAACATTATCAATGTTCTTAGAAGGATAAAAATTATAATAAAACACCAAAAAACAGTTATAATTCCACTTGGAATTTTATCACACACTGTGAAAACATATACATTAGATACATAAGGGAATAAGCATATGAAACCTTGGAAAAAACCCATTTTAACTAATCTACCAACATAGGGATGAATAAAAATTCTTTTTAGAAAACCAAAATTATAAAATATTAATTTAAAATTCATTTAATAAATATCAAGTATGACATAGAATATTTTATAAATGAAATGGAAGAAGACACGTACCTTTAAGGAGTGAAAACATGATGAAACATCAACTGCATGACAAAGAATACCCAGGAACCAAACTGAACACCTTGAATAGAAATAAAACACAACCCAACATCATTCTTCATCCCTTAGGGTCCACCAAATAGATAAATAAGGCAAAAAATAACAATGAAATAAGGGAAATAAGCTAACATATGGAGAATAAGACTTACACAAGAAAGAATATATAAATAAATAATAAGAAAACTATTATAGGGAAGCTGAAGATACGGAGATGATGGGGGAAGAGGCACCTAGGAAATGGGGTTTAGAGAACGGAAGCAAAGGGAGTAAACATAAAATTAAAATAATCCATGAAGAAACAATTATCTCCTTATAAGGGGTTTTCATAGTTTACCCTCATAGTTAACCAAACCAGGTAGTAACAATATATATTACCGCTGCTAATAGGTGTATTGGAGTTACACTATCATTAAATTGTTGGTTTAACTACACATGTTAACTTTGAAACCTAGAAAAATACCACAATTTTTCACCTTTTAATCCAAAAATACCCCAATTCAAATGGGCCAAGCCATACTCTAAATACCCACACATGGAAGTGACGTTGGGGAGTCATAGTTTTCCCTACCATGCCACTTTCTACCCACAAAAATTTATTGAAGTCACGATGATAAAAAAATTAGAACCTCTAACCCAAAATAAAAAACCTGGAATGAAACAGGTAAACCAAAAAGAAATACGAATGGATCAAAACTACAAAAACCAATGTGACCCATTTTACCACAATGTTGTACCCATCCCACTAAAGGGAGTACAACAAAGATCCATGGTAGGTATCCCCACTAGTTTTGAAACCAAATAGAATGGAGGATGAACTACGAATAACCATTTGTGAATCCCCTAACCAAAATGACATGGGATCGAACACAAGAACTCAAACATAGTACTAGACAAAACCAAATTTCATAATTCCATAGGACACATTCATCTCCAAACTAGAATTATATTACAAATAAACCAGTGTAATAAACAAATAAAATACAATCATAATATTAAATATGTAATGAAAACAAGGTCTAATTAAGGATGAGAAAAGTAGGTAAAACATAAAAAGAGTTAACTAAAAAAAATAGAAGAAATAATTATTTGATAGAAAACTAGCTGGGACTTCTTTTTCTTCATCCAAGGTCCCAAACTGCATAATTTCTAAAGATTCCCCAGAAAAATATAACAATATAATGTATTAAAAGAACTGCTACAATAGGTAAAAGAGTGTATAAAATAACTAAAATGGAGTCACATGAGTGAGTGGTAATTCTGATGATAATTAATAACTAGAATAGAAGACTCCAATGGAATAGGTTTTACTGCATTACTCACAACCATTGATGGAAAACCCTTTATTGTAATAAATAATGATGGGTTTCCAACCACAAAAGGCTAAACTATATAAAATAAATCTAATAGAAACACCTCATCCACCAAATTCATGAAAACTAATTTTTCAGATGAAATATTTTAATCTATAATCACTCTATGAATACAACAAACACAGGGAGGTTCTTTTAGAAAATTTCTCGATGCCATTTCTGTAAGAAAGGGAAATAGGTACTTAAAGTGTTTAATGGACCCATTCATTATCATACGATATTGCTGAATATCACTAAGACTTAGAACATTATTCACCTTCACGTACTTAGGGATATACCATTGGATGAAGGATGTCTTGAATCTCAACCAAGTCATCACAACAAGAATTGATGATTTATCTATCACTTTAAATTGTACAAAACCTGTTCCATAAAATAGACCCAAAAAACATAAACCCTCAACGGTTCAAAGGATCCCAATATCATGAAACTCTTTTAATTTCCTTATCACACTTTTCAACATCTAGTGAACCTTGATCACCACAAAATATTGGTACCAACTATGAAAATAAAGACTCCAGAACTCCACTAGAAGTTTGCGAAGGGTCAGTAACAAAGAGAAACTCCTTATAAACTCATGGGAAATTCAAGGAGAAATCCTTATGTAAAATAATAAACATAAACTGAATAATCATCACACAAAAACACAACAAAATTAATTGTCCAATCCAAAATACCAACCTCATTGACCAAAACACATCACACAACCAAATAAATGCCCCATCATTTTTTGAAACTCATATTTTCCATTTCAAATCTGAAATCATTTTACCTTAAAAACCAATTTATAAATACCATCATCATTTTCAAACCTAATATTAAAATCCACACTCTAACTTAAATCCTTTGTTTAAACAAAAAAATAATTTACATCTTAACAATTTTGAAAACTCAAAATAAAATTTCCTATTTTGTTTTCAGAACCCACTCATGCCAACAAATATAAACCCAAAAGAATCACTCACACCAATACCCATCATATAGGGAACTAGTGTTCATTCATGACATAGAAACATGGATTAGTAGACCATGAAAAAATAATGAATCAACTTCTTGAAGCATAAAAAACTATGAACTCAGGATCCAAATGGTTCTCTACTTCATCGAAGATCACCTCATGATACATGTTCAATTATATTTTCATCCCCCAACATGTAAAATATCATCAAACCAATCAAAGAACAAACAAAATAAACCAAAAATTAAAACCAAATACCAAAAAACTAACTATCCATAGAAACTCAAGGATTGGGAAAAGTATGAGATCATGAAACTCTCCCTGATACCACCTCTCGAGTTCTGATAGTGGAGTATTTCGTCTACCTGAGACCCCAAATAATAGAATGCTTCTCTGAAACCTTTTTTGTGTGAAATAACCAAGTTCATACTCAAACTAATCACCCGATCCAGTTCATGACAAGGCTTGAATGTAGTTCCCAATCCCTAGAGTGTAACAACAAGTGTCATAGAATAATATGATAAATAAATGGGGTTGATTTCACAAAATAAATAACAAAATAAAATTAAAGATAGAATGTATCAAAACTAGAATACACAAAGCTCTATACATATATAAGATATCTGAAAAAAATAAAATTATATTGATAGAATATACAAAAAAGGATATGAAATCTATAAGACCTCATAATCACAATCCATCCACAAAAACCAACCTAATCCACAACTAATGTCGAATAAGAACATGATTTTATAAAATAGATTAGGTATTCCAACACTTAATATCAGATGTAGTGTGTGAGAATATAATATACTAGTCTGTAAATACCATAGGATCCATATATGAACATTACAAAAAAAATCAACAAATTTTTCTTTGAAATTATAGATGGAAAATATAATTTTTCATTTAAACCACCAATCCCATGTTTCCTAAAATACAGTTTTTAAAACAAAAAATGAATTACATTTAACACATATTACAATTTAAAACCCTATTTTTGAAATGAAAATTAAAGAGGAGAACCCCATATGTATAAGTATATAAAAATATGGATTGAAACTGAACACAAGAATCAAAGTATATCAAAAGATGAATTTCATAAGAAAGAGAATCCACATAGGCATAAACATGTAGATGATAATAGGACAAGATATTAGGGTTCAACAAAACAATAAATGAATATACTATGTATTTATTCATGGTAATTTCTAAAACATCTCAATTTTATACTCTTGATATGCTCATTCTAGATCCATCTAGCATTGTATGATGTTGTCCATAGTCCATCACAAACCCAACTACTCCACGAGGCTAACACCAGTGGCACACCCACAATATCCATTCACATACCATGGGGGATCTAATCTGTCTTATTTGGAACTAGATAATAAACATCTATCAACACTCAAGATGACATATAAGTTCCCATATTCGTAGTATATAAGGGGATAAGCAAGGTAGTCATCACAATATTGACATTAACGATAATCCTCAAATTATAATATGTATGAATTTTGAACTCCCTAACAATATTCATGAAGTGACCCTCTATAACTTTTGCATAACCGTGGGGGTATCGATTAAATAGAAAATATTTCAAAAATTCCATACATACCCTCACTTCATTGGAGTTAAAAAAAATCTTTCCAAAGAGACACATAAAGGTACTAATCGGGCCATATGATCTTAAGAACTAAAAAATCCCAATCCAAGTAACGCCATTCTTAAAAAATCCATTTGAAAAACAAAGGTACATTTCCAAAACAATGGTACATTTCCAAAACAATGGTACATTTCCATGGTGCTGAACAGACATTAAAATCATGACTTGGAAAATATAGAAATCTAATGTTCTAAATGGGCCACCCAAAGAAAATATTATAAAAAACAAAATAAAAACTCAGTAAGAATTCATTTTAAAACCAAGAAATAATTCCAAGAAAACATGGTTTTACAAGGATGAAATTATATGGAATTTATAATTTATTTTAATGGAAACATCTATATATACACCCAGTTAACTTTTTGACATGAACAAATCAAACTAGAATATATATGGAAATACATATTATTTTCCATGATTCAATAAAGTTATACAATAAAGAGTCACCTTGTAACACAAGAGGTATAACATAAGAACCAAATCCATAAGTGGCCAAAATCCATTACAAAACACAATTCCACATGACACCTAAGATTATAAATGTTCCAACAAGTCCAATCAACATTTTAATATACCCAAATATATTTGAAAGGATGCATTGAATTTTATCAAACATCATTCATAGAAATTAATTAGATATATATGGGTATAACCATAGAAAACCTTCGAAAAACTATTTTCACCGACCCAAAATAAGAGAGAATAACAATTACATTTCAAAAACCAGAAACATGAATAAATCATTATAAAATGATTTTAATAAACTAAAGAATCACATGGAATTTTTTTATCAGTAAGTATATGAAGACACCTACCTAAATAGTGTGGAAAAAAGATGAAACTTCTAGTTAATGATAAATAATAACTAATAATAAGAACGTACATATTAAATCAAAAGAAAAAACAATCCAACACCATTCCCCTTCCCATATGGCTTGGAAAAGTGAGAACTAAGCCAAGAATGAATAATTAAACAAGTGAAATAAGAAATGAGAGGGAGAATAAGGCTCTCCTAATAAGAGTTCCCCTAATAAAACATAAAAAATACACTATATAGGATCTAAAGAGAGGGGGGTATGGCTTGGATACGTTTTTCGGTTATAGGGTTTAGAGTGGTGAAAATACGGGAGGAAACCCCAAATATAAATATATAATGATGGAAAAAATACCCATATTAGAGTGTGTTGTATTTTTTACCTAAAAATTTTACCAAACCATACTATAAAAATTTAGATAAATATAACTAATAATTCATGGAATATAAAATATGGATTTATGGTTATTTTAACCCCACATCATAACCATACGACCTAGAAAAATCACTTATTTAAGACTTTTATCCAATAATACCCTAAACTCAATAGGCTAATGAATACCACAAATATAAAAACATGAATGTTTCATTGTGATTTTTTAGGATACTCCATAGTTATATGAAAATATCTATTATATAAAAAATAATATAACATTTTTTTCCTTCATTGAACATCATGCTATCAAAATTTTATAAAACATATATCTGGTTATTTTTTAGTTTTTACATCAATTTCATTGCATTAATTTAGTGAACGTCACATAAAATCTAATCATCCATCCTTGAAATGATCGAAGGTTTATCATTATATTTAATAATATATAATTGTATATATTTTTAGTTTAAGTATTCACTAAGTATATAAAAAAATTAATCTAGCTAATGTTTTGTGATATAGATGAGAAATATTCTTTTTTTTATTCAATATACTGGTCATTTGATGATCTTATAATGTTATTTCAAATTTATTGAGGTCTTTTAGCATAATTTTCCTGCTTTTTAATTTGTTTCCTAGAAAATATCATTTCAATTTATTGAGAACATGTTTCCTCAACTATCTCTAGATTATTTATTTTAGTATAAATCTTATAGGATTTCATATTCCAGATTCTTCTCTTATTCTCTAGTGATTTCATAATGTAGTACATTGTGTTGTACGCAACTTGTTGTTTTAACACACCATGACCAATGAAACTAGCCGTTTTGAATAGTAATACCATCTTTTTTGAAATTTTATAAATTTAAAATTTTCAAAATAGCTTCCTTTTGGGATTTGGAATATCAAAATTATCTTAGAGTGAATTTTTGATACTTTTCTGAGAACATTCAATTTTTAATGAATAGTGAAAAACACTATGTTATTGTTTAAACCGACTTTTTATTTAAATAATTAGTTATTTTATTATAAGTTATTTTAGGTAAAAATAGATAAATAATACCTATATATGGTCAATGTAATTTATTGGAGTCATTTTATAATATGTTTAGATATATAAAATTTTGTTGAACTTTTTACCGTCTTTCACCCACCTTTTAGGAGCATTTACAAATTTGCATAAAACATAATTTTACCGTTTCTGTGAGTTAAATTTCATAACTCTTAGACACATGGTTGATATGATTATGTAAAATTTTGTTCAATAAGATGATAATATTTTATTGTGAATAGAATCTTTTGAGTATTATTTACCATGGTTAAAAGTAACTAGGATAATTAAGGGTAAATGGTATTATAATTACCCTAACACATGTACTAATTCTATTGGATGAGTGTAATTAGAACAAAAGATACCTTAGGAATAAAATATGATCTTGTTTGGTCCACATGGATTAGATTATGACATTTATTATTATTTTATTTAAAGAAGAGTTTAAAGAGTTAAATTCAGAATTTAATAACTAAAACATTTTTAATATAGAGTTATAAATAAGATAAATTCTACTATAAATATAAATTATAAATCTAATAATATTTCCTAAATAATGGTACTATATTTATAATTTTAGACATTAAATAATTAATTTTATTTATGACACAATGGTGTTCTAATAATTATCTTTTTAATGAAAGATTAAAATAATTGATATTATAAATATCTAAATAAAATTAAATTGAGACTTTTGATGAATTAAGATAATTTTATATGTTAATAAGACATTTTAGGGTTTATTAAATAATTTTTTTTCTATGTAATCATGCAGTTATGATTATCCCAAAAACCAAATTCTAAATAGTGTCAAAATTGACATAATTGAGTTTTTAAAACAAATACTGTATTATTCATTGATATAATATTCATAAAAATATAATGTTTGACCAAAAAACATAGAGAAGGTTTTATATATTATTAATTAACCACTTGGGGTTCATTTGGCTTGTTATAGTATTTTTATTAACAACATAATATAAAAATAAAAATAGGCATGGTAAATGCCATACTATTTAACTAATAGTTAAATATAAAAGATAACGTTAATATGGTGACCTAAACCAAACTAATAACTTTTTTGAGAGGTTTTCGACCCATAAACACATTTTTATAGAAATAAATCCTTTGGGAGCTATTAGAAACTGATAATGATTTTATTATAAAATAATATTTCAAGCTTTTCCAAAAGTGACCCTCACCTCTCTTATAAAAGGGTACTTCCCATTCTCTTAAATTTACACCTCCATAGCCATTTGGATCGGCCAAAACCTTCCCAAATATCTTTCCAACTTCCCACCCTTCATCCTAGAGGTATTAGTTTGGTCATAAATTGGTTTTATGGATCCCTTTTGATCAAATCAAAAGGAAGAACCCGCAGAAGGGGTAAATATTTCATCACTCTTTCATGTTCTTTTCTTCGTCCACATCATCTTTCTTTGTTGTTTGCATTATAAAGTAATAAATACAGTATATTTTATATAATGTGATGTTATTATAAAAATGGTACAATTATTTTCATTATTTTATCCATTATATGAATGATAAAGTCACCATACGTGTGTACGTACGACTTACCGTCTCCACGTCATGGTGTAGTTTGTTATTCAAACACTTCATTATTTGGATGAGTATAATAATGAAGATAACATATATAAATAATAAATATAAAATTATAATGATTCTATATATATGATATAACATCCAATTACATACTATTTTATGATCAATATTATGATATTTTCGCTCGTGCGTACGTACAGATTATCATCTCTACGAACACGATAAGATTCATTATCCTTCGTAATCATTCAAGAATAATTTTCATTTTATTAATAAAAATAATGTTTTAGAACATAATATATATCTAGATATAAATAAAATAAATCATATCCACAAAAAACATGGATTCCGTAACCAAGCATATAAAGGAAAATTGAATAGTTAACACCCAAATCGATGATACTACAAAAATATTATTAACAAAGCTATATTAGAGGGTCATATATGATATAATATTTTTTTATTTAGTTCCTGTATAATTTAATAAAAGTGATTTAACTTTTATATAGGATGTTAATGTACCCTCGACCAAGAAAAACTACAAGAAAAGTGTTAATTTCACAATCTCTTTATTATCCGAAGTTGTTTTTATGTATGTATCTTCTGGGAACTCATTATCATCCACATCCATGTTTCTTAAAAATGTATTTCAACAAATTTTAACTATTTAATAGACTATGGTTTAAATTAATTTATACCCAAATTTTATTTTTTTATAATTTTGATTGAATGAAATCATTCAATCATTTTTCAAACTAGGTACTTTATGTCCTTTTCGACAAAATTAATGTAAGAATGTTATTTTAACTTATATGGAAACTATGGATATTTTCTGCCATTTTATCATAATCTAAGCTTCCCATACAACATTATTACAATATTTTCAAAATAAATGTTTTCAATTATAATTATGTTAATTTAAAATGATTTAAAAATAAAATTATTTATTTATTTCAAATAGTTTTTATTTCATCTATGTCAACATTTTTTGATGGATTTTAAACTTGTTTGAAGTTGATTTATTATGATACAAATATTCAATATTGTATTGAATGATTTTGAGACATGTTTTACTGTGGATGTGTTATTTTTACACCATTCATGGTTTATGGATAATGTATTGACATTTCGTTTTCTAGTTTTAATACAAATGTTTATGTACTGTTTATCCTTTCCATATGAGGATTGCATTGAAATTAGTATGTGATAGGTGAAGCCCGCTATATCTCCTCGATAGATCTGTAGGTCTCATGAGACAAACTATCATCTTGGCACAAGGCCTTGAGAATATATTATTTATATTCTTCGTACAAGGCCTTGACTATGTGGTTATGAAGTCTCGTATTCGGTATTCCATCGTTATGAAATTGAATATTGATATTGCATTTGATTATTCATCTAGTAGAATATCCATGTCAATAAATAAATGGAATTATTTTATTTTATATTTTCCATATTATACTATAGTTTATGTTTAAAAGAATTTTTTTAGTCTTATTCATTTCCTTAAATATTTATGTTCATTTATGAATGTTTTTACTCTATTTTTATCCTTTCGGAGCATCTAAGATCACCCTTTTCTATGTTTTATTTTTCCCAAGATGTGAAGAATTATCTTATGGTTGACCTGTAGGAATATGCTAAGGATATAACTGTGTTCAAAATGGGACAAAAGGTTGTGTATGTTTTTATTGCATGATGTAATGTAAAGATTATGAATGAATCTAGTACTTCCAAGGAAACTAAACTGATTGGTATTTCGGGAGATGATTCCTTGTATCATGCCAATGTTATGTATTAATGCACCAACTCTGGGAAACTGGGGTCAGGGTGTTATATACAAAAATTGATTCAACATCAGACTCTTTAATATTATTATCATCCCTACTAAAAATTGGTTATTTAGTTGGATAATTTTGTCAGGTTATTTTTGATAACGCTACTTTCTCTAGAGTTGGTACACTACATGAGACCAGACTATTGTCAACATCCTTGGTGGTGGACTCAACCACCAGATCATCAAATTCCAAGAAGAAATTTTCATTATCAAAATTATTTGAATATGGAACTTATTTTCCTCCATATTTGTATAAGAGTTAAGTATTCATTTCAATAAAATTTTCAGGAGAATTTTTTTTAATAATTTTAACAATAATAATCTCACTTTGGTTACCTTAAAATAATAGAGACCCACTTTATTTGATAAGGTTGTTCTTTATTTATTCTCATCTATCTTCCCCATGTTTTTTATTTTCTTGGTATACCTATCTCAATAATTTCGTTGATATAGAATTCATAGGACTATTCAAATATTTAATTTATAAATTCTTTTAATGGTGAAATTCAAATATTTAGATAAAAATCACATATTATAATCCAATAGAGGTATTTACATCTTTCATATGGATTTTTATGAACACATAGTTATTTATCCAAAAATATGGGGTGATCAGTGTTTATATTATTTTATATTATTTAAACCTTATCTGTTATCACCGCTTTACATATTTATTGAGTAGATATATCATTATCTATATATTCATCTATGGGTCGAAAAGAACATATATAATTGGAAATAAAAATAAATGATCACTAGAGTGTTTTTAATGAGGTTCAAATACCTATGGATGATTATATACATAGTGTATAGGAGTATTAATCCACCCCCACATTGATTCCTTCTTACTATCAAATAATGCATTAGTAAATGTATAAACATGAACACATTATCATGGAAGCTAACATATATAATGAACGTCAGCTATTGTCTTCCCTTTATACAAGATAATAGACATTCACATCCAAAAAATAGATCAATAGTTTTGAATTGATTCTATCTTGGAATATATTGATGATCATACTCTCTCAATCAAAGACATTAAATAAGATGCCTCAAGATTCATAAATCTTAAGAGAATAGTCAACTTTCAATAGATATTTACATCAAAATACTATATATGTGACTTATAATCATCTCATCTATGATATATTTTGACGAGGTACAAAAAATTATACATTTCTTATTTACTAATTATTTAGTACATAGGGTAAATTATCATCAGGGGACAATAGATTTATAAATCTCTTCATCTTTCATATAACAAAAAGATATAAATTTCTTGGTTTTTCTTATATTATAATTCTTCCTCACTATGTAATGGGATCTAACACTAGAACAACTTCTTCTTCCATTCATATCATAGAATTAGTAGATAATCAACAAGTTAATTCATTAAATCTATTTTTGACTTATATAAAATTCACTATAACACAGAGTTGAGATTTATAACTTTCCATTCCTCTTATAAGAATATATATTAACCATATCTAATGAATATAAACTCTTTTAATTTCTTTTAGACTAAATATTTATGTTTAAAAAAGCTGGTCTTTGTAAAATCCTAATATTTGAGTTAATGATTTAATAAAACTCTTATATAAATTCTAATGGATGTTTTAGATTCATACTTTATTTTATCTTCATGATATTAAGAAATATCATGGACTTCTTTCAAATTTAATTTAACTAAAAAACTAATACTATCATCTCATTTGAATACTTCTCAAAAAATGTGATTTTATTTTTCTACACATCATTTCAATTATCAATATATTCGATTATTAAATCATCCAAAATTATTTTGTCTTTATTTCTATTGAATATTTTCATGTTCATGGTAGAATATAGTACCATAACTTTTCAAATGTGTAGTTACCCTCACACGGTGTGAAACTCATCTCACCATCCATTTATTATGATTGAATTATATCCCACATTTGTTATCTTGATTAGTAATCATTAAATAACACATCAAAAACATAATCCGATTTATTTGTTTCGAATATAAACAATTTTTCCAATTGTTTTTCACATAGCGAACCCTATAAAAAATCCCTACGTCTTGAATCTACCATTACTTTCATGATCGAACATATGAAGAATCCATGTAGTTTATCCATGAGTATATATCTCATAAACCATGTTAAATTAACTGTATGTACAAATTATTGATCACAAGGATTGACCATGTTAAGAAACCCCACTTTCTAGATCAACCGTATAAATAAGATTCAGATCAACCAAACTATATGTATTGACCATATGAAAAAACATTGGATCAATTAGAGATAAAAATCATAGTGGACATATAAAAAACCTTCATATCGACAACAAGAACAATTTGGATTGACCTTATATACAAACTCAATCGACTATGAAGAAACCAAGTGACCATATGGATTGACTATATGATATTATGACTAGAATGTTGACCATGATAAGACTCTTTCAAACATTCTATTTAATTATTGAAATTCTATATTTTCATCACATTGAATATGTCACCCCTCCATCCATCTATTGACCTTCACAATAAATCACGACCATCTCAAAATCATCATCCAAATATATTTATTTACTAAAAAAATAAGCTTCCATTCTGAACACTTCTTTGGATGGATCCATTCATTACAAGATTTCAAACTATCTTAGTTAGTGTGTTTCAAACTCAAACAACCGTTGATACTTAACACATTGATATTCAACTCATATAAGGATAAAATTATATTAAAACATTATCTAAGAATATTCTCAAAAGGGTGTAACTCTTTTTTTCACAAAATCTACTTATACTAGATATACTTGTGAAATACCATGGAAAAAGTTATAAAAAATCATTTTCATCAAGTTAATAATACATCAACAATAAAATTTATGAAAATATGATAAATTTAAAAAAAAATCCATATATGAAAACATATTTTAGAATATTTAATGATATTACATAATTTTCTAATAAATATGATAAAAACATACACCTAAAATCATCATTCCCATCTTGTGATTGGTTTTCCCTAAATATTATAGAAACACTTAATTCTTTATTATTTCTTTTCAACAAAATCATTATTCAAATATAAATTCATTTTTATGTATCTTGACATATATATATATAATACTCACTTATTTTCCTGGGAACGTAATGAACCATATCAACATGATTGGGATATATATTTTCCTTCTATGATATCCTATATTACATCATATTGAAATCATAAATGTTACCTCATTATTTGATAAAAAATATAATAATAACCCAAATTAAGTTCATCATATTCATTATAGAATGTAAACATTTTCTTAAACATTACTTAATGATATTTAAACTAAATGTTTCATAAATTAAGTGTAATTTATATAGTATCAATGATAAGAAATAATTAATATCACATTCCAAAACATTTATATCAATATAAAGGATATAACTATGGTAATATATATAACATAAAATGATCTGGGGATTAAGTGAATATATATCATGTAACATCCTAATTTAATTAAAGCCTCTTAGAATTTATGTCTACCGAACACTGTATTACATCTCATGATAATAATTTTAAAAACTACTCCCAACTAATTTTTAGATATCATAAAATATAATTTTAGGAAAATCCACAATTAAATTTAATGTTCACAACACACTTTGTACATTGTCAGAATTAATCTAAAAAAGGAATAAATTATGAAGAAAAAATATGTGGTTAAAATTCATTACATTTTAAAATTATACATTTATTTTTATAATATTGTTTTTTATATTTATAATGTCATGAAATTAATTGATTTGTTTTAATTTACTTTTTTACATTTTAATCATCATTTTTTAAATTATTAATAATGTATATGGAATTTAGTAATATTTGTATTATAACTTTTATATAGATTGGACTAGATAATTTTTTGATTTTTAGAATTATTGTTTTAATGATGATATTATAATAATTTTTAATATTTATTTGTATGATTTGTAAAATCATGACATAATGAATAAATATTACACCATGTTTTCTTAATTATATTAAAAAATAAAAAATCAATAATGTTTTATGATACAGTGAAACTGATGTTGAATAATGATGATGAGACAATTAGAGAATAATAAATCATCACAGTTGATTAATTTATAAGTGATATATTTTTAGGGACAAATACATGGAGTTAAAATTATAGGATTGTAAAATAATAGCATGTTATTGATTATAATAAATTATGGATATCACATAGAAATCATGATATAATATTTTATGGTTGTGGAATGATAATATAGATACAAAGATATAGAATTTGATATTAGTTTCATAAGATTTTGGGGATTACAATGTGATTTTTTGGAAATATGGAGATTTTTTAAAGTGATAAATAGATTACACTATAATTACACCTGTTACATCATGGTTTTGTATTGGAAAAAACCTTCTCTAAATAGATGAGGTTGATCTATGTAGAAAAAATAATCGACTGAATGAGAATTTTTAAACATTTATTAGAAGATTTAAAAACTCTATATATCTATATTCAATATTATATTTTTAGTATCTTCTATACTAAATATGAATCTATCTTTATAAAAGTCTTCATATATATTTGGGTAATTTTTTTTATGCTATTAATTTTTAATGAAGGGTTATTAACTGGTTTCATTATTTTTGTTGTTGCTTTTTTGGTTTTACATACTCATTAGGTCTTCTAAACTATTATTACATTAATTAAGATGATCTTGGTTCACAAATTAAAGAAATAAAATTTAATACATTAAGTAGTTTCTGAAATTTATAAAATTTTACGGAATGAGTTTTACTATACTATATCAAATCATGAATATGAACAACTAAATTTACAAATGCATCGATGTAGTTGGTTATACGAAACGAAGAGTTTAATAATTAAATAATAAATACTAGGAAAGGATATTTTAAACTCAATTTCATCAACAATAACATTATTCAATTTAAATATTTATTTTTATCATATAATGACACTATAATGATAATTATATATATACAATTATATTATAAATTAATTAGTTTTATTAAAATTTTAATCATTAACATAAACTATCATGACCTTGAGGGAATAAAATTTCTGTATGGGTTCAACCTCATACTAAACTAATAATTTACCTTATTATTTAATGATTAAAAATATCAATTTTAAATTTTTTAATTAATTTCCACTTGGGATTAAAAATTATTCATGGGATATATATTTTTTGGTTACCTTTGTAGATAATTACTGTACTTATAAGAATATTAGATTTAATATTTTAGGATAAGTATATTCCTACCATCTTTATATTTTTATATATTTTTATTCTTGTTGTGATAACCATATCTTTCATGTATCTTTTAATGTTAAGAATTGTCAAATAATGAGTATAAAACTATTGAAAAGGTAGATAAAATAATAAATATGTTTATTAGGAATCATCCCAATATTGTGAATATATAATTAATTTAAAACAAAGAAGAATACATAGTTATAGTTGATTAAATTCAGAATGTATAACAAGGTATTAAAAATGTAAAACTATGGTAATGAGATTTAATGTGGTACAATTTAATATAACATTAGGGGTATAACCACATATAATTATTCCACCAGTTACTATAATTAACATTGAAATATAGCAATCAATCATCTAAATGATCTCAAATTTAACTAACCCATTAGTTTTCCTTTTGAATATTCAAATGTAAACATGGGAATTTTTAAAACATTATGATGGTTTTAAATTCAATAATGTTTCCAATGATAAGATAAGGCTTTATTTATTAAAATATTCCCTATGATATGAATATAGTTATTGGATTAAACTAATGACACCACATTTCATCACAACATGGGTTTAGAATGAAATATTTTACCTAACAATATTATTTTATCCTTATAAAAATATGAATATCTATTATGATATTTTTAAGTATATTCAATTTAATATTTCTTTAATTTTTACAAAATTTATAGGTTTAATAAATTTTTAATAATGTTTCTCTATAATTGTTAATATATGTAGTTAATTATTAAAACATTATATAAATGTTTTTATGATAATTATAAGTTGATCATTAGTTCTACAACTACAGTTTCTTTGAAAATGAAATTTCTATGGGAATCATATGGATTGTTGGATGATGTATCTATAAATAGTTTTCTATGTTTAATGGAGAGATTATATTATAATAAAGGAGTTCACATAGTATACTATAATGGATCAATAAATATCCATAATTGTTTTTTACTAATATCATTTCACTCATAAGTGGAAAACAAGGCATGTGAGATACTCATGTGTTAGATAAAAGAAATCAATTAACCAGGATTGGATTAGACTAAGGTTATACATTCTTATGAATTGTTTTAAATTGTTTTATAAGTGTTTTTGATGTTTAGATATTGTCTAATGGAAGTTGGAGTTTGAAATTGGGAATCCTAAGAGAGTTTCATGGAATAAATGTATGGTTTACGGGAATGTGAAGTCAAACCATGGCCGTTAAAGTGAATTAGATATGTTATTGCAGGTGAATCATGTATAGAAACTAAATCCTTTCAACTGTCCCATGAAATATTTAAAATGCTATATTAATTTGGATTTTTTATCTTATAACACTTTTTATTTCAAAATTATACTCTTATATAAGAGATCCTCTTTATTTAGTGTTTTAGTGGGTTTATCCATTGGTTATTTTTCCCTATAATATTTGAATGTTTTGGTTCAAGATTTAAGGTATGGTTCCCCTTATTCTTCCACTCTTATTTTCTATTAATGAGATAGTTTTTTTATGATAGTTTCACAAAATCATATAAAACCCCATTTTATTCATCATTTTATTTATGTGTTTGAGGGAACTATAAGAATATAGGATCTTTGATTTTGTGTTCATATCTATAATAATAATCTATAGATTCTATCATGTACTATTGTTCATTATTTCTCTTAGTGTAAACTAAAACTGGTTAGGGGTTTGAATGATTTTAGTGGGGGAATTATTAGATTAATTAAGTGATATTGGTTTTATGGATTTAAGGATTCAAATAGGGGATTCCATATTGATTGTTGTAGAATATATTCTTGATTCTAGTTAATGTGTGGTAGGAGGATTATCACTCATTCCATTTTTTCTAAAATATATTGATCTTGAATGTTGTGTTTTAAATAATTATTTTATGGTTTTAAAATAATTTAGTTAGGTTTGATATATGATCTTATAATTAGTGGTATTGGTGGAAATAAAACCAGTGTTTTTTGGGTGTGTTAGTGGATTTCTGAAAATTTTTTGGTTTTCAAAATGGGATATGAAATTGGATTGTTGAGTGAACAAATAAATTTATTTTTTAAATATCAATGATTTATTTAGCTTGTTATTTTAATTTTTTTTATGGTCTCAAGCATTTATTTTCATTTTATATACTATGTGGGGGTTCATTGAGTTATATAGTGTATGATATTTAATTGGTGTGTAATGAGTTACACAAGATGGTTTTATTTCTCTAGTTGATCATTATGTTTCACATAATGAATGTTATTGGGATTATATATTAGTTAGAATGAGAAACTAAGATTTTTTTTTGTTTTCACATTTAGTTTCATGGGTAATTTTTGATGCTATTGATATTATAGATTTTATTTCATGGGGGTTTAGATATTAGTTTAGAAAAATCTAGATTATCTGTGTGGAACATTCCAGTGATGGTATGGTGATGTGGTAGTAAACTACTACATTGATTTTAAGACCTTTTCAAGAGTGAAAAAGTATGTTTTGGCGGTAGTTCATCCACTCACGAGTTCATGATACCCATTTATGGATATTCATCATAGTCAAAGGGCCTATTAAAGTTTTGGGTTTTTACATTGTTGTATGGGTTATTTCATTGTTAGTATTTTATTATTTTTATTGGATTTATTTTATTGGAAAAATGATTTTTATTAAAGTATATTTTTTAATTTAATTTTATTTATGTTTATGTTTTGTTATAAGTATATGGATGCTGATGGTTATTTTAAATTATTTTATAAAATTGGGTTAGTTTTTATAAAACAAATTAGTAACTTGAATTTTACATGGATGGGGTGTGAATGGTGATCATTTGGGAAATCCTACTAATTACTATATTCAACCTATACGTGGGATTATTGGTGTGTATATTGATGAAATTACATGACTTTTGTGATTCAATATATTTCTTTTTATGATAGAGTATAGTGATTTTGTTGTTCTGGTAGAGAGTTGGGGTGAAATGGTCTTGCCATCTATGATGGTGGGATATTTTATAGATATATTTTTACTTGTATTATGATATTTATTATATTGTATTGTCCTATTTTTGAATTATGGTTTTATGGATCATATTCAAGGTTTAAACTTTGTACATGATTTACGATATTTATTTTGGCGTTGTGTTGTGTTGTTCCACCATTCCACAAGGTTCACCTAAGTTTTTTTATTTCCCAATTATTCCTTCAGTTGATGGGGGATGATTCAAGTACTATTCTGATTCATCATGGGGTCAAGTTAGAGTGGATAAGCCATGTTAGGATTTTACTAATTTGGTTTGGTTAGGGAATGATTGTAATGGAGATATGTTGCATTAGAACTCAAATAGATGATAATAAAAATTAATTATCACCGTCTCTATAGTTAAATATGAGTATCTAGGGATGTTTGGGAGTGCGGGGTGTCTTCAAATTAGGAAGACCTAGTTTGGTTTATGTTTGAAAATGTATATTGTCTTGGATACAATATACTGAGATGAAATTTATGTCTCATGTAACATGTTGTACCATAATATTAAAATCATAGAATCTAGTTATTTTCTTATGATTGATGTTGGTTATTTAGTATTTTTTTTTTGAAACTCAGAAAATGGAATCATTATTCCATTGAGGATGCGTTTTCTTGAAAAATGAAGGATTTGAAATATGGTAGTGTTTGTTGTCCTTTTATAATAAAAGTATATAAAAAGTTTAGTGTCAGTATGTAAATTTCTATAATTGTGTACTTGTGGTTGTAAAAATTAGTAAGGACTATTGATTCAATGATTGTTTAAAAGGTTTTATTTGAGTATGCATTTCAATTTATTTTATCTTGATAACATATATTGAGTCATAGTTAATATTATTATGTTTCCATAGTGTAGGATACACATTTATCGATCTAAATTCAATGATGGATTGTATAATTAATGATTATAATTTCATTTGGGTGTCAATATTATAGGGCTAGTATCAAAAATTCACTCTAGACAATGTAAAATATTATTTTCATTTATTTTAATCCAAATACCCTCTATTTTATTTTTGGTTTCATATAATGGATTTTGTATTTTTAAATTTCCTAAAGTAATATTTATCTAATTTGTGTTTTAATAAAGGATTATGTTAAAAACTAAAAACATAAATTGTAAATTTAATGTAACAAATGTTGTTTTAAACATGGTATGGTAAATGAAATGGTTGTCAGATTTTAAGCTGTTATAAACATGGTTGATCTTTTGGAGATTTGGAATAGGAATTTTAAAAAACATTAGAAGTTTAACATGGTTTTCCAAATATATAAATGTGGATTTTATGAAGGATGTTGGCTCCTAAAGGTTTCAAATAAAAAAGGTTTGATATATTTGTATTTTAAGAACGTGATATGGGTTTTCAAACTTTTAACCTATTCAAAATATAAATTAAAATGATTATTTTTTTATATATAGAGTTTTGGATTTGTTTTGGAAAATGGAAATGATAGTACATTTTTTTGTTGAAAGGAATATTGTGGCCGGATTGTATTTTGGGTAAAAAGTGTAATTTTTTAAAGTTTCACGTGTTTTACGGGGGGTTTTTAAAATTAATTGGAGAATAATTTTTTCATTGTTTTTTTGTTTAGTGGATTTAAGATAAAACCATGGAGATAATTTATTTAGTTTAAATAAATTTTTGAAAATGGTTCCCTATAAATGGGTGACTATAATTGGTGTATTTGGGTTGGTGTTTTATGATGTTAACATTGGTAATTTTATGAAAAAGTCATTCTGTAGGATGGTTTATAATATAGAGTATTTTTAATGGGTTTTTTAATCATGAAAGATATTCAAAATAAATATGTTTTTTAATAAAACAAATTTAAAATATAAATAAATGGTTGTTTTAATTCATGATTCTTTCTTGCAATAATGTTTTGGAGTTTTTAGAATTTGTTGAATGTTGATTTTGGGAAAAAGGTATCATTTTATAAATAGTAGTTTTGGGTATGAAGATAATTTTTTCTATGAATATTGTTGAAATATGTTATTGTTGTTGATTAAAATCTTATGATGTGGATGAGTTGTAAAACCTATTATGGAATATTATTATAGTACTGGGTAGGCTAGCCCTTGGTAGAGTGAAATTCTCCTTGGTTAAATGTTGATAGAGTTTCTGAGATCCCAAGGTGGAGATGAACATCTTATAATGTTTCTTACTTGTTGATAATCCATAGAAAATGGATTGTTTTGGGTGTCTACTTATAAGTTTTAACTCATGTTTGCTTATGGGAAGTTGTGGAAATTTTCATGGATGCTTATTAGTTTCAATCCATTTGTTTTATTTGCGGCTCTTCTAGGAGGGGTGAGCATGTTGAGTGGTTCTAGGAAGATTGTTTGTGGATTTAACCAAATGTGATATTTTTTTTTTGTTTTCTACTGGAATTTACTTGTTTGGAATGTTTTCAAAATAGGGATTATTTCATGTGTACAATGTAGATATATCTATAAAGGTATAGTTTAATCGATTCAAGGGATCCTTTTGGGTTATATTGGGTTGAACCCGGTAGGTAAATGATTATGGGATGGATGCACAATGCATGTTTGGTGCTTGTATTAACCTAAGGGTATAATTGGGATTATTTCAGTCTTTACATATTGTAATTTTGAACTTAATTTTATATTATAGGTATGTGAAAAAAATAGACATTACATGATAATGTTATAAGTGATAGGTGTCATATTGGTATGATTTTTTTACTTAGTGATAGTTGTTTCTGTGAAAAAGTATAAATATTCTCATAGTGATTAATGCTTGATATAACCATGCAATGGTCGGTGTTTGTTGTTGGTCAAACTGATGTATGTGATTTTTGATGATTTCCATGTCACTGTATTTGTATGAATACTTTATTGGAATTGGGCATAGTAAATATAGGGATTCATGTGGGATACCTATTTTTTTGGAATGATAAAATTTGCTGCCAGTGTGTTTTGGTCTAGAAGCATTGGTTAGGGCATGGATGGATTTTTAGTTTTGGATTATTGGGATGGTTTTAAGAATTGTATCCATTAATGGATGAAATTCCCAAAAATTATGTGTTAATATTTGTGAGTACATAGCTTTAGAAGCATATGGTTGTAGTTTAATGTTGACGATTCACCAAAGAAGGAATAATCTTGGGTATTGGGAAAGGAATATGGGAAATCATTGTTTGCATAATGTTTTTATAGTGTCTGTTTCTACTAAAACATTTTAGGCGGGTGAAGGGTTGGGTTCTGTGTTTAGAAATTTTTATCATGTGATTTTAATTATTTTTTTCTTGGAAGTAGGCTTTTTTAGCTACTATATAGTTTTTTTTGGTTTTTTGTGTTCGAGTGGTGTAATGATCCCATAGAAATCTTGTCTAGTGAATATGAGTTACAACTCATTTAGTTTTTTCTTCCATTATAATAAAAAATGTGATTCTAGTGGGTTGATTTATATATTATTATAGACATGGTATTCATGGAGGCAAAATTCACGCGGACTCGTCTAGTGGAAGTTACCTTATGAGTAATCATTAGATGATGAAAGATTATATATTAGATAATTTCATAACTCTCATTTGGAATCATAACCATAAAGAGAGAGTATAATTAATGTTTATAAAGTTATGAATTGAATAGGCAGAGTGAAATACAAGGAATAATGTTAGTATGAGCAGGTCATCATTTGTGAGATGTAATTATTATGGCTAATAAATTTTATACACGTGATTTGGAGGGTTTTATGGAATGTTTTTGGGTAGCTATACCTATATAATCCCCATTGAGTGAAATATTGAGGGATTTAGCACTGTAATACCCATCTTTATGGGACACCTTTTTAGAAGAATGAGTGGGTATGAAATCTGTCACATACACCAGGAACTATGCATATATTCATGGGTAACATCTATATATGTTTGCTTGAAATGGTTTAATCTATGGTATATTCTATATGTTTTTGGGAGGGGTCAACCCTAGTGGTGTCATGGCTTTGGGGTCTTAAAGGGTCATTTATTAGACCATCCACCTACTAGGATTACAAGACCATTAAGGTTCCACCTTAACCGAATTTAAAAGGGGATTATCAAAAAATAAATAAAATGTATGACCTTCAAGATTTAAAGTATTGAAATATATATGGTTTATGGAGCTTAATGATGTGATTATTTCTCTAAAAAAACACATAACTAAATATGTTAAATTTCTCCACTTTCGTTCATATATAAGTGGGGATAAGGATTAGAAAGAATAATATATTCATATGTTATTTAGGTATCCATTTTAGATTCAATTAATGAGATTTAATCTCTCTAAATTCTATAAGGTATTGAATAAGGTAGTATTGGATATGTCTAGTAAAATGGTAAAAAAACGTTTTTTACATTGGTTTTTGGCTGAAATTATTGCAGGGGATGTTATAAATATGATTTTTATGTCCATTATTTTAAAAACGACATACAAAATAGAAATCTGAAGCTATTTTCACGTCAGTTCCTAAAAACCCGTCGTGGAAAACAGTTAGTAGTAATGATTTATTTAATCATATTTTAAATAATTGTTGTATTATGTTCTATTACACATCTATTATTAAATAACTGACATAATAAACGACCTCTTTGAAGTCTTTTTCATGTCATTTATTAGAAAACCGACATGAAAATCAAGGTTATCACATTGGTTATTTTCATAACCAATGTGATAAACAAGTCTATGAATCTGTTTTTACATCGGTTAAAAAATAACCAATGTGAAAACATATGTAATATGTTGGATATTAAATAACTAACATAAATACCATCCCCATTCATTTATTACATCAGTTATAAAGTAACTGATGTAAAAACCATTTTATTTAATAATACAGTTCAACCATTACAATGTTCTACCAACGAAAACCTGAAACAAGAAGAAAATAGACCAAAACTAGATCAAAACTACTGGTCAGCCCCCTGAACCCATGTGGACACCCCCAAAATCCTTGGAAATTTCCCACCCCTAGATACCCCCACCCCCCGAGACAACCCCTCACACCCCCTGGACACCCCACCCTTGGAAACCCCCTCCCCCCTAGACACCCTCCCACCCACTAGACAACCCCGCCCGGACACCCCATGCCTCCTTAGATAGGCCCCACCCCCTAGAAACCCCCTATTCTAGTACCCCCCACCCGGAACAGCCCCTCCCACCCCTTGGACACCACCACCACTGGAAACCCCCTACCCGCTGGACACCGCACCCCTTGAACCCCCCCCCACCCAACCACCCAGGACACCGTCCCACCCACTGGACAACCCCCACCCCTGAGACACCCCCACACCTAGAAACCCCCACCAACTAGACACCCTCTAACCCACTTGACATCCCCCACCCCCTAGAAACCCCCACCCCCTTGGATTGCTCCCACCCCTTGGACTACCCCACCCTTGGAAATCCACCCACCCCTAGGACCCTCCCACCCCCATGGACAACCACCCTACCCCCTTGAACACCCCCACCCCCTGGACACCCCCACCCCTTGAAACCGCCTAGAAGCCCCCACCCCCAATGAATCCATTACTATGCTCTGCCAAAGTATGAAACAAATAGAAAACAGACCAAAAGCAGGCCAAAACTAGACCAGAATCCAAACAAGAAAAACATCAGAACTAGGCCAAAATAATAAAAACCATAGAAAAATCAATCATTCACATATATATCATTCAAAACATACAATTTCAAAAAAAAACATAAACCCAATTAAAACTACTTCCATATACACAATTATTGTTACAATATTCAAAATTAAATTTTACATTACAAACAAACTAAAATCCAATCAAATCTGTAAAATAATTTGACCTTTCCACTTGTATGTGCTTGGAATTTTGAGAACTATAGTGTTGAGGGTCATCAAATAGATGAAAATTAAAAGGATAGTTTTTAACATGTATAATGAATAAATAAAATTAAATATTATGGAATTATTTATATAGAAATATTATCAGGTCATACTTCAAAAGTGTTCCAGTGGTAATTATTTCATACATAAATCATAACAAATAATATTCTAATTTGATGACACCTTGTTTTTCAGGACAATTCATTATAAATTATTGTCAATTCAAAATATAATTTTTATTTAATACATCAACATTACAAATTATAAATGTTTATTTACCTTTACTTTTACATATTTGATCTTGTCGATATTTTTGTTTGATTTTTTGAATGTAGACACATCCATTGTTAGAAAATAATATGAATGTGATAAATTTAAAATTCATTATAATATAAAAAACATTTGAGAAATTGAAACATTATTTTCCAATATATTCTTAAAACATCCCTGCACATCACCATGGATAGAGCATATCCAATAAAGTGTTTTCTCTATTGGGAAAAAACACCTAACATCCAATGATCATTGATATAAAAGAAAATTTAAGGTTAGTGGGTATTTACGTTAAAATATAATGAGCACTTTTCCAAATATATGATTAATACCCCTCACAAAAAGGCATCATGCAGCACTTCATGACTATATTCTATTCAAATCGTTCAGTAACATAACGTTTTCGTTGTTCCTCATACAGTGCATTTCCTTCAGGGGAAATCAATTGTGGGTCCATGAATCCTTATAAATCTTTCTAATCATTCTTCTCACAAATGTTATAAAGATACCTAATACAAAATAGACATAAGTATACATTTTTAATAAATATAACAAAGGAAAAGGTGTTACGACTTACATGGAAAAAATATGCACCACGTTGATGCCAAACTTATCTCTAGTAACAAGCTCCATGATATCATTTTTCAAAATCCCCACATTGATTTCATGTCCCCAAACATGAGTTTCCAATGGAAACTCATAATGATCCACCAAAAAATTTCAATATCTTTAAAACATGTCAAGAATACTAGAATCTGTATATGATGTCATAGACATTTTTCTTTATTGTTGTCTGTACAATATTTCATTACCTATGATGTATTCTTGTAAAAATAAATAGAAAATTATATAATTTTTCAAATGTTAAATTTTTTAACAAAAACTAAAATAAAATATATAACATACATACCTCTATGGTAATTAGTCACATAAGTCTGGTTGGAAAAACAAAAATGTGGATGATACTATGTCCAACTGTCTTAACCTCATTTGTAGGTAATTGTAGTCAAGATGATCTGTCTATAATATGATGTACAATGACACTATTGTGATCTACCTCTAATTGTTGATGATGAGCTGACTCTAATATAAAATATACCATCCCATATGAAACTATATGATGATGAGGATCATCCACATACAACTCACAATAACTAAGAAGCTATGGTAGAGGAGTAGAATAGAAAATGGGGTCCGCAGGGTGAGGTGGGGGAGTGGAAGATACTGGCAGAGGTGGAGGATAAATAATGGGGTCTGTATGGGGAGGTGGAGGAGTGGGAGTTTCAATATGAAATTGTCTTTGCATGTCAGTAAACATATAATATACTAATTCTCTAATCTTTTCCTCCATATTCACAATAATATTATGATCTTCAACCTCCCAGGATTAAATTTTTTTATAAACACCCCCAATGAAATAAGTTGAAAAACATTGAAACACTTTTCTTACTGATACACCTATCAGATAACCCCATACATGATCATGGTGTTCCAGAGCTCCCAATGCTGTAGATAAAATATCTTACATCCCAACAGCTGTAAATACCCCTTGTGAGCTCAGCTCCTCAAGATAATCATGTATTAATTAATTGAACATTTCTATAATGATTCAAATTATATAAATAATATAAGTAACCTAAATAAATTAAATAAATATTATATAACCCTCTCAGCAACGTTTCTCAACAATTCTAAAATATATTTTCCCTTTTTTCTCATCTGAGATCTCTTATATTTTTCTTATCTAGATGGAGGGGATGGAGGGGCAACCTCTCCAGATCTTGAAGACTCAGATCTGTGTTTTAAAAAAAATTCCATTATTTGTTCTTCCAATAATGTATACCCTCCCCATTATAAACTATGTTGGTATAAATTTTTACATGGATTTCATGATGAGAAGTCCTTGTTTTCTGTAAATTATGAATAATAAATCATTAACAAAACGTTTATAAGATCATTTATATAATAAATCATATAAAATTATAGATTTCCCATAAAAAAATATATCTTTTCTTCTAATTTATACACATTTCCTCCATGAATCATCATCTATGAAATTATATATATGTAATGGATTGTCATGATTCTTATGAACAAATATGAAATCCGATGTGAGGGTTTATTTGAAATCCTAGCATCTCCTGGAAGACATCTATAAACATTTTTTCCTAACTCCTATAGTGATAGTAATATCAAACGTCATCTGATAAAGAAGAGGTAAAACATTTTATACTACAAAAATAAAAAAAATTAGTCAAAAAACATAAAAATATCATACCAAAATCGTCTCCGACAACTGAGATATTATCTCTTTGTCCACACATCTCCCGTAATCACTCAAAATTCATACATTTCTTCTACCATATGTTGATATAAAACTCTTAAAATAATTTTCATTTGGACCCCTAGAGAATATCATTCTCTTCAAACTCAAAAAGTATCCTTGGGTCCTGGCTACGAGCAAGTGATAATTTTGGTAAATGTATGCAACCATGTTTAACAACTATAGAACTCTTCTTTGTCACTATGGGAGCACATTAGGAAGATCGAGGAATATCAATAGGAGCATGTGAATGTTCTTCCCCAGAGATATTATCATGATGATCATCTCCATAATCATGTGGTTGATCAACTGATTGATCTGTCATCATCCTTCATATCAAAAAAGAAAACATTAGTTCACAAATATAAAAATTTATATATTACAATACTAGTGCAAACAAAAAATTGAAAAATGATCTATGTTATGTAATAATAGACATGGTAAATTTGGTATGCATGATAAACAATGGTAAAAATGGTAAAAATGGTAAACATGGTAGTGTAATTGTAATTCAACAAAATAAATAAATATATAAGTTACGTAAAGATAAAGTATGGTAAACTATGGTAAACTATTGTTAACTAGGGTAAACTATGGTAAACATGGTAAACATGGTAAACATGGTAAATTATTATTCATTCAATAAAATCAATAGATATATAAGTTATATAATGGCCAACCTGATAAACTGAACTAAAATAATTTAAAATAAACAAAAATTTATACTTTTTTGTTATGATACACATTTTAATAAAGAAAAAAATTAAAATATCTAACATTTTATGAAAATAATAAGTGTAAACAAGAAATAAACAAATGTTACCTGCAAAATTAGGAAAGTACGAATGTATGTTTTTCCCATATTCCTTTGTCATGAGTGATCATTATGGCACAAACCATGTCTTCTACATTCTCATCATTATTTTCTACAAATCATTCAATGGAAGTATGGATCTCGCATAAATCAGCATCTTGATCAAGTTGATCCTCACCAAGATATTGTTTTTACATTGTAAAACAATAGACCACAACATATTCGATTGACCAATAACATATAAAATCTGAATTTCATGTGATTTCATTATAAAATAATCTGATGTGTCTTCCAATCTATTCAGATTAACAAATATCATTCCAAATTCATCATGTATAACATTTTAGATACAAATAAACAATTTGCAGTTAAAAACATGAACTTTAATTTTAATGAAATAAACCTTCCATATTTCTTCAATGACTTTATAATATGAACATCATGTATGAATTGGTTTTTTGTCTTTAAAACTCAAAAAATGCATTGGTTCTGCAAAAACCAATACACCACTCTTCTGAACCTCACTTATGTTGTCTCTATATTTCGTATGGAATGTATATCCATTAATGTAATACCTAGACCATGTAATCACATTAAAATTTGGACCACACTATAAGAATCTAAATTTCACTGATACAACTGATCTACTGAGCTAGTTATTTTTAAACCATGGAAAAAAATGATTTGCGATTTTCATTCAAAATCCACATTTCTTTCTTCTTTGGATGACATTATTTCAACTCATTAATATGTAATGTTATATATAGTTGCGCATTATCTTTGTTTTTCAATATGTATAATTATAACTTCTTTATCTTCTAAGCTGATAACAATTTTACTTTCATTCCATGAATCCCCCTACACTCATTATAAACTCGTTCATTGTGAGATAGAGGGAAACCTATGTGCTCCTTCATATCCAAGTAGCTCATAAAAATCTATGAAATCTATACAGTAATATACTTTTCAACAATTGAGGCTTCTGGTTGATATAGATTCTTAACATACCCCTTCAATATATTCATATACCTTTCAAAAGTATACATCTAATGAAGATAAACTAGTCCAAAAATCATTATTTTTCGAAATGGTTGAACCATTAAATGCACCATTCTATTAATAAAAGATGGTGGGAAATACATTTACAATTGAAAAAGTATAAAAATTTTATTATTTTACAAAATTTTCAAATAATTCATATCAATCACCTTATTACAAATTTAATTGAAAAAATTACACAACATCAATGTAGTTGTTCTGAAACGGATGAGCAATATTCCACGCAATGCAACTGGTAGAAGTTATTGCATCATGACTTGAAAATCATGAAATTTCATACCTATCAACTTAAAATCCTTCAAAGGTAATTTTTTTTACATTTTAATAATAACCTTAAGGAAATTTGATATCATGATGAGACTGACAAAATATAATTTTCTCTCTCTTGGATAGTATATGACAAGCCGGGGGAAGAAATGTTCTTCTTTCATTAGGACTGGGAGCTAACTCCATACATATTCTCATTGATAGTAAGTCTAATCATTCTTTCAAACAATATTTATTATTTCCTTTAATATCTAAAAATTTTACAATCAAACCGTCTCAGATATTCTTCTCCACATGCATGCCATCAATATTATGCTTCACTTCATGATATCTCCAATATGGTAGCTCAAAAATTATTGACATTTTTTCCAAATATGTATGTCATTAAAAGATTTATGTGTCTTTCCCAATGACACATAAAGGTTTTTAACCCTATCAAAATACACATAAATGGATAAAGGCTGTCGAGCAATATAAAATTCTTGTGAGCCATTGAATTCATTTTTTAGTCTTCTATAAGAGTGATCCATAGGACAAAACATTCGATGACCCATGTATACCGTTTTATTCCCATTTTGGGGTTGGAAATATTTATCTCAGTGTTTTAGGGGATCCTATATTAGTTTATTTCGTGGCTGTAATGTTGGAAACAATATACCTTGAGGTAAATTTAAGATCGATCAATTCGATTAGTGAATAATGTATGGTATAATTTCTTGTATATAATAAAATAATAATTAAATGATTTATGGAAAGGATTGTATTGTCTTATATTCTTATGATATTGTAGTTATAGAGTTATATAAAATTATAAATATCATTAAATGATAAAAATAACAAATCCACATAGTGTACAACTTTTCCACAAAAATAGGTACCTAAATTGACACTCCTATTTCATTTATGACACACTTTCTTCCTTCATGAAAACTGTCCATAATTGGAATATTTATCTTGATATTGATTCTACACATACTTTGAACCTATAAAATAATATTAAATCATGGAATTATTAAATAAATTTCCAAATGGAATATTAAAATAACGGAAACTTGCCATTCATTCAAAAAAACATTGAACCCTATGAGAATATTTTTAGTAGAAATCAAAATAATATTATATTATGGAAGATTAAAAAAATTAGAATTATACAACATTTAAATGTATAAATCATGAATAAATCTTGAGGCATTAAATTAAACACCATTATTATCTACTATAAAATATAATTTAATAACTTATATTCAATTAATTCGAACTTCACTTTGTTAGTGAGTAAATAATTACAAAATGAATTAAATGGATATATCCTAGGATTACCCATAATCGTTTATAATTTATAAGATACATTACATGAATAAAACACATAAGAGCATTTATTTCATCATTCCATGAGTAAAACTAATAAAAACATTAATTTTAAACCATCATCATAAACATATATAGTTATCATATTATTACAACCGAAAATATCCATTTCATTGATAACACTTTTATATGAAAAATTCAATAAAAATTGGAATCATATTTACATTATTAAAAAAATGAACGGTATGCTTTATAAAATGTTATTATATAATGAAATAAAAATGTTATCAAGAGGTTAAAGTTATTAAAACATCATTTTCACACTAATGAAAAGTGAGTCAAAATAACCATTGTGGAAAAATTTAATAATTTTTTTAAAACATTAAAAAATAATATCAAGGAAAATATAGAGTGACCATCATAAAAAAAAATTATGCATAGATAAGGGATAGGGAACATGGACACGGATGAAAACATGTAGTTGAAAACAAAACAAAAAAAATTTAATGAAAGGTTTGAACAAAGAACCCTTACCTTGAGGTTTGATATATTTCATACATCATTCACCATATTTAGTAATAAATATATATTAATTTATTAAAAATATTTTTAATTTTAATTCAATTATTATTATTCCATTTATATCATTTATTATTATATTTTATTTACATACCAAACTGATGTTGGTTGTTTTTGGGTTATTTACACAATCCTACAAATCTGATTTGATATAACGACCATGATACAAAGGGTGAAAAATTAGCTCCATAATCATTAAAATTAAATTGATATATTTTATTTAAAAATGTATTAAAATAAAATTTTATTGTTCAATAGATTCATAATAAATGATTCAAATTATGAAAATTTCACTAGTATGATTATTTTAAGAGGTTAAACAATATCACTACCATTTATTATTATTTTTATTTATATAATGGAAATATTATCTATAAAAAATCTTACTCTTGATAGAAATACCATATTTATTCACTTAATACATTTAGTATAACTATATATTTAGGAAAATGATAAAAAAATTTAAATATTCAATTCAGGGGGCATTAGTCCGCATGTAACACATTCGACATTTTCATTTTACTATAGTTGGGTCAGAGGTAAATACTGTTTCTTCCATATAAATAATAAAATAAAAGTATACTAATGTATCTAATATAATTGTATTTTTTTATAATATATTTTTAAGAGGTGTAAGAAGAAATAAATTCCAAATAATTCAGTGAATAAAATTAATTTTTCATTTGATATCATCCCTCAAATAACACCTTAGGAATTATTTTATTGTAATATTGTTTAAGAAAAAAAAATATTGTAGATGGAAAAGTAGATTTGGGATGTATTTTTATGGATTTTTTGAGATAATTTAAATACATTGAGCCTATTAGACCATAGTCGATGTTTAATTTATTACATTAATTCTAGATATAAGTGATCACATCCCAAAGTGACAATAATTTTGTATTTTTAAAAAACTCAATAAATAATTTAATTTAAAATTACAATTGAAATGTTAAATTAAATCATAATATTTTTATCATAGGAAATAGTAACTGCTTATATAATATGAATACATATCAGTTATAGTACACTTCCTTACATAATGTGGAAAGGGAACATAAGATAGGGGTGAAAACAGATTCTTGGTAAGGGTATTAATACATTGGAATATATCATGTTTATATAAGGAATAATGAATATTTTATGTTAAATAAATAAAAATATTTTCTATTTAATTAATAACTTTGACATGATGTATAATATGGCAGGTATAAATGATGAAGAAATAATTCCACATAATATTTATCATTATTTAGAAACAATTCCTTAGATTCCATAACTAATCAAATAATGAAAGGGAAATAAATAAATAGTATTATAAATTGGGAATACATAATACTATAAATCGAAAAAAATTCAATCAATTCCTCATTATGAGACATATTACCAAAATGGGATAGGTTGTGACTAAATACCCAAGTTAGTTTTTCTCACAAGAACTACTAATGCATCGAGAGGATATAGTTGGCCCCACCCAAAAATTACTATGTCCAATTAATTCATCATATGAAAGGGTATAAGTAGAAACAATATAAATATATTTATTCAAAAACTAACTTATGAAATTTTAATAAATTCAACAATAATTAAAAATAATCAAAAACCATCCAGAGTAATATAGAGAATGAAATCAAAAAATTTAGCCCCAAGTCAAACTAATCATAAACCATCCAAAGAAATAATATGTATGGTGTGATAACAAAATATCTCTAATGTGTCATAAGTAATGTAAATATTGTTATCCTTTATCAATAAAAATTCCATTAAAATGTTTTTAAAAACATTCATTATGAAAATAGCCCTTTCACTTTGCAAATTCTTTTTAAAGACAAAAAAAATCTAAAATATTTTTAATTTTTTTTTGAAATGAATCATGGATACATGTGAAGGGATATTCAATCCACTGATTAGTCATGATGATGATAATTTTTTCTCATGCTGTATAAGATAAAGAATATTATTTTGAATCTTTTGAAAGGAAACAAAAAAGGTCCCCGTTTGGAAAATGCTAGTATCTTTTTTAAAAAATATTTTTGTAAAAATTATATCATGGGTAAAAATTACTTTAAAAAAATTTATATATTAACATTAATAAAATTCAAGGAAATATTTTTAAAAAAAATGGATTTTTATGAAAAATGAATTGCAACCTATAAGGGAAATAAGGTTGGATTAATCATTAAAATGAAACCTCACTATTATTTTATGTTCCAAAGAGAGAAAAATGGTAATATATGTTGAAAAAATCATGAATTACCAAAGATGGATAAAATATATAATGATCAAATAAATCCCCTAATAAAGAGTAAAATACAAACAATCTGTTATAATGCTAAGATTGTCAATTGGACTGTTACCACTTTGGTAACCATTGAATTGAAATCCCCATGAAATAAAGAACCTTATTTGGATATTTATATCTAATTTTTTCAGGTTAATATTTATAAAATTCAATGATTGGTATCATATACACAACACAAAATAAACAAGTGGTAAATATTTAATATGACCCATGTAAATAAAGGTATGCCCAACATCTCTTACATTATGCTCAACATTAAATGTATGTATCTGAACCGCTTAAAAAATAAGTATATATATATATATATATTATAGAACTATACTCATATATATAAAAATTTATATTACATTCTTATATTATTTTATCTGTCTTTTATTATAAATTATTTGTTAATGTCAACATTCTTGGTGATAACTACTTCATTTTTCATATACGTTTTAGTTTGATAGCTTTGGTCCCTGTACATTAATCATGGTCCCATAATATCCAAAATTTTAGTCATGATTTTGAAATCATATATATTCATTATATACATATTTACATTCATTCATAATATTTTTTCATAAAAAAATAAATTACATCGTTCATCAAGATGGTAGGACGTATGTACACATGACTGATATTTCCATTTTTTTGATAGATGGAATGAATAAAATGTATATAATAATAAAAATATATTGAATCATTTTTATACCCCATAAATAATATATATTCATAAAATTCATTCTTATTACCATCTATGTAAAAAACAGATCGTTTTGCATATGTTATAGTCCACACGTATGCACGAGCGACATTATCAATTTCAGAAGGACTGGAAGGTAAGAAATTATATGATATATTATAATTATAGAAGTGTAATTATTTCATAGATATAATCTATAGACATTAAATCTATCATTATATCCATCCTTGAGAGGCGGTCATGGAATACAAATTATATCCATTCAAAAACGGTAGTCCGTCGTACACACGATCAACAGTTTCATTTCCCTTTTGATGGAAGAATTTATAAATTTTGGGTATTGCATGAAAATAATAAGATATTAGTTTATTTATATATTTTTTTAAGGACATTATCATATTATATTGTTATTTTATGTAGTTATAAGAATAAATAAAATTAATATTCAGGGTTTAGAACTATACCTCTTCCTCAGTCAACCACTTTCGATTTATGATTAAATCCTTCCAAAATGGTGTTATGATGAGACAATGGACTCTAGGTCACGAGGAGAGATGTAAGGATGTTATATTTCTTGGATTATCTAAACCCAATATATCATTAATTTTACATTGGATATGAGAGGGTGTGTCCTTTTATAACTGCGGGAGAGGACACATGTTGATTGTTTTGAAATAAATAAATTATACCCACATCTTATACACCCAAAAAGGGTAAAAAATGAACCAGTATCAGAAAATAGAATATATAAGGTTAATATATGTCTATATCATTGAAATTAGATTTTTTATAGGTCATTTTATACCTTATTTGATTGTTTAACCCTCAATAAAATTGTTTTTAACCTTAAACGTCATAATTATTTTTTAATCTATTTACTATTAATTAAGAAAAAATTAAGTTATAATTATTAACTAATATTAATTATTATAACTAAAAATATTGAGTAATTTTTTTTAATTGAAATAATATGATTTTAAAAAAAATTTATAAAATTAATCCCAAAAGTGTGGAAAAAAATTTATTCCAAGGAAATGTTTTATTATGTATAAAATATTTTATATAGCACAATTCATGTAAAAATTGATTCCAATGACCTAAATTGGATTAAAAATAATATAATTTAACTTATTTTTCTATTAAACCATTTCAAAATACAATTCCACTTTGGAAAATATTTAAATGAAAATCCATTTTTTAATAAAAATAAATATTTTCATTATTCATCAAAAATTTAATCATTTCATAAAATTATCCAAATTTCTCACAAAGATAATTTTTAAATTATTATATAAAGAAGGAAGCTAAAATTTAAAAATATATTTTATAAAATTTATAAAATTAATTTTTACACAAGCAAGCAAAATGTGATGAAGATGATTTTTCTATCAAATAGTTTATTCAAAAAAAAAATTTATTTTTAAACGATTTTTTGTTTTATTTATAATAAATTAATAACAAATGACTATATTTCATATATGTGAAAACATTTAATTTTCATAACTTATTTTGTTATATTCATTCCTTCAAATTTAACAACTAGGTTATAAAGATATACTATATTTTAAATCATCTAGACTCAAAGCTGCATTTATAGAAGGATATCAAAGAGATTAAATTTATTTAAATAGAAACATATTTTATTGTTTTGGGGTATTAAATTCTTCCAACAACCAAAAATATCATCATTTAAATTTATAGAATGTCTTAGTGTGAAAATATTTATTTTGTTCTTCATTATATTTTCATCTGGTTACCACGTCACATCTATTATATATTGATTTCACCAAAGTACATTTAACTTTCAAGTCATCCAATTACTAATCACTTAATCTATAGTGTCTCGAATCTTGAGAGCCTCTTAATGGTAAGATAGATTAGGTTCCAATTTAATTTCTATAGAGGAAATCACATGGTTTGGGTGTGTCATATACTTCCTTAATAATGATTTATGAAACACATCACATAATTTATAGATACATGGTGATATTTAAAATTAGTATTCCAAAACTCTAATTATTTATTAGATTTCAATGGTTGAATGTACATCATGATCTGTTTCCCTTTCTTACTGAATCTTATAAAATGCTTACCTTGATATACCTTCAAAAAAAATATGATATCCTACTTGAAATTAATAATATCTTCTTCAGTTATCAACATTTCTATTTTTCATTTTATGATATTATTTGATATGGGTTTGAATAGTATTATCTTTTTCGTTGTATCCTCTATAATATTTGGGCCTAAATAAATCCTCTCACAAACTTCTTCTAAAAAAGTGAGAGTACGATATCTCTAACCATATAATACTTCATACAGTACCATTTGAATAATTTAATTGAAGCTAGTATTATCATAGAAATATACCAAAGGTTAATTATGATATCATGACCTTAACATGTTTTCAAATGTTTAAATTTTTCATTCAGTATTTCTATCTGTTTGAGGGAGATAAGTTGTCTTCAAAGGAATCTTATTATCAAAATACTTTTGAATAATATTATAAATTTTTTTTGTAAGTCACAAGTCATTATTCAAAGGGAGATATATTGTTTTCAATGGAATATTATTATCAAAAAATGTGTCAGATTTTGTTCCAGATCTCCCGAACCATTATAAATTGGAAATGTCTTATTCAGAAACATTGGTGGGGGTGGGGAATTTCTTCCTCCGATTCATGGTAATCATTATTTTCAAGATGAACTGGTTCACTTCATTCCTCCATATTGGTGATGATTTCTGAGTTGGGATGATGGGAGGTGAGGGTGGACCATGGTATGGAGGTATGTGAGGTGCGACAGCAGGAGGAGAGGCCAAATGTAGGACCAACCAATTAGGGTTGTATTTTTATAGAAAAAGTATTCAAATGTTTGTTAAATAAATAATATTTAATAAAATATAAACAATTAATATTTATGGAATATTGAATAACCAATATTGAAAAATATAAAAACATATGAAGAAACCATGTAGTTTATCCATGAGTAGATATCACATAAACCTTGTTGAATTAACTATATGAACAAATTATTGTACACAAGGATTGACCAAGTGAAGCAACTACACTTTCTAGATCAACCTTATAATCTAGATTCATATCAACCAAACCTTATCTATTGACCATATGAATAACCGTTGGTTCAATTTCATGGATAAACTTCATATTGAAAACATAAAAAACCTTCATATAGATGACATGAACAATTTGTATTGACCTTATATACAAACCCAATCGACGATGAAGCAACCAAGTGCCCATGTGGATTGACTATATGATGTTATGAATTAAATATTGACCATGGTAAGACTCATTCAATCATTTTATTTCATTATTAAAAATCAATATTTTCTTCACTTTGAATATGTCACTCCATTATCCATCTATTGACATTCAAAATAAATCACAACCAAATCAAAATCATCATCCAAATTTATTTATTTACTAAAAAAATAAGCTTCGATTCTAAAAACATATTTGGATGGATCCATTCAATACATGATTTCAAACTATCTTAATCATATAATTTCAAAATCAAACAACACATGACACTTAACACCTTGATATTCAAGTCATACAACCATAAAATTATATTAAAACATTATCTGAGTATATTTTAACAAGGGCGTAACTCTTCTATTCACAAAATCTTCTTATACTATATATACTTGTGAAATACAAAGAAAAAAATTATATAACATCCTTTTCATCAACCTAATAATACATAAACAATAAAATTTAAGAAACTATGATACATTAAAAAAATTCCATATATGAATACATCTCTAAGAATATTTACGCATATTAAATAATTTTCTAAAAAATTTGATTGAAACATACACCTACAACAATCCTTTCTATCATGTTATTGGGTTTCCCTAAATATTATAGCAACAATTAATTATTTATTGTTTATTTTACATATAATAATTATTTAAATATTAATTCAACACTATGTATGTAGATATATATATATATATATATATATATATATATCTTATAGTCACTTATTTTCCTGGGAACTTAATGAACCATCTCAACATGATTGGGATATATAATTTCCATCCATGATATCTTACCTTATATCATATTGATATCAAACATGTTTCCTTCTTATTTGATAAAAATATAAAAATAACACTTATTATGTTCATCAGATTCATTATAGAATGTTATAATTTTATTAAACATTATTTAATGATATTTAAACTAAATTTTTTATAACATATGTGTAATTTATATAGTATCATTGAAAATCAATAATTAATATCACATTACAAAAGATGTGTATCACTATAAATGTAATATCTAGGGTACTCCATATAAAAAAATGATCTGGGGATTAAGCGAATATATATCCTGTAATATCCTAATTTAATTAAACCCTCTAAGAATTTATGTGTACTTAACACTATGTTACATATTCAAGAATATTGTCACTATAGAGAAGAATCGAGTGTTATTATAAAATTTTATTATAGAATGATTGAGTCATTATTGGTGAGATGTAATTGTTGAGGCTAAGAAGGTATATATACCTGATTTAGATGGTTTTATGGAATTTTTTTGAGTATTTATACCTATATAATCCCCATTGAGTGAGCTACTGAGGGATTTAGCATTGTAATAACCATATTTATGGACGACCATTTTAGAAGAATGAGAGGGTATTAAATCTATCGCATGCACCAAGAACTATGAATCTATTCATGGGGAATTTCTAGAAATTAAGTCTTGAAATGGTTGAATATATGGTATGTTTTATATGTTTTTGGGAGGGGTTAACCCTAGTGGTGTCATGGATTTGGGGTCTTAAAGGATCATGTATTAGACCATGCAGCTACTAGGATTACATGACCTATAAGGTTCTATCATAACCGAATATAAAAGTTGATTATCCAAAAATATATAAAATGTATGACCTTTAAGAATTCATGTATTGAAATAAAGAGGGATTATTGAGCTTAAGAATTTACTTATTTCTCTAATAGAACACATGAAAAAATATGTTAAATTTCTCCACTTTGGTTCATATATATGTGAGGATAAGGATTAGAAAGAATAAAACTCTCATATTTTAGTTAGGTATCCATTATAGATTCAGTTAATTAGTTTTAATCTCTATAAATTCTATAAGGTATAGAATAAGGTAGTACATGCTATGTCTAGTACAGTAGTGAAAAAAAAACGTTTTTTAAGTCCGTTATTTTTTAGTTCTTACGTCGGTTTTTGGCACACGTTATTGCAAGGGATGTTATAAATATTGTTTTTTATGTCAATTATTTTAAAACCAACGTAAAAAAATATAAAATATGATGCTATTTTCATGCCAGCTCCTAAAAAACCAGAGTGGATAACAATTTGTAGTCATGATTTATTAAATCATTTTTTAAATATCCTCTATAATATGTTGTTTTCCACATTGGTTATTAAATAACTGACATAATAAACAACCCCTCCAATTTTTTTCATGTTGGTTATTAGAAAACTGAGGTAAAAAAACAAGGATATCACGTTGATTATTTTCATAACCGATGTGAAAAACCAGTTTGTGAATTTGTTGTTCATGTTGGTTAAAAAATAACTGATGTGAAAGCATATGTACTATGTTGGTTATTAAATAACTGATGTAAAAAATCCATCCCCATGAATTTATTACATCAATTATAAAGTAAACTATGTAAAAAACCATTTTTTTAATAATAGAGTTCTACCATTACAATGTGCTGCCAAAGAAGACCTGAAACATGAAGAAAAAAGAACAAAACTAGATCAAAACCACTGGACAGCCCCCAACCCCCATTGACACCCCAATCCCCCATGGACACCCCCTACCCTCATGGACAGCCAACACCCCTGGATACCCCCACCCCCCGAGACAACCCCCTACACCCCCTGGACAACCCCCCACCCCTGGAAACCCCCACCCCCTGGACACCCTCCCGCCCACTGGAAAACCCCGCCCGGACACCCCCTACCTCCTTGGACATCCCCCACACCCTAGACACCCCCACCCTGGATAGCCCCTCGCACTCCTGGACACCCCACCCCTAGAATCCCCCCACCCCTAGACACCCCACCCCTGGAAACCCCCTCCAACCCCGGGACACCCTCTCACACACTAGACAACCCCCACCCCCGATACATATCCACCTATGGAAACCCCACCCCCTAGATACCCTCCCACCCACTGGAAAACCCCCACCCCCTGGACACCCCTTACCCACTTGGAAAATCCCCACCCCTTGGAATGCCCCACCCATGGAAATCCCCCCACCCCGGGACCCTCCCACCCCCCGGGGGAGACCCCCTACCCCCTTGGACACCCCACCCCTGGACACCCCCTACCCCTTGTACAACCCCCCCCCCCCACCAGACAACCCCACCCCCCATGATACCATTTCTATGATCTGTCAAAGTATGAAACAAGCAAAAACTAGACAAAAAGTAGACCAAAACAAGAACAAAATCCAGACATGAAAAACATCAGAACTAGACTAAAATAATAAGAACCAGAGACAATGTAAACATTCACATATATAACATTCATAACAAACTATTTCAATTAAAAACCCTAAATCCAACTAAAATAACCACCATATACTCAATTGTTGTTTCAATATTCAAAATTACATTTTACACAACAACAAAACTAAAATCCAAACAAACCTATAAAATAATTTGACCATTCCACTTGTAAGTTCTTGACCACTTGAGAACTATATTGTTGACTGTCATCAAATAACTACAATTTAAAAGGATACTGGTTAACATGTATAATTAATAAATCAAAATAAATATTATGGTAATTTTTATACAGAAATCTTACCATGTCAAACTTTAAAAGTGTTCTAGTGGTAATTATTTCATAAATAAATCTTTACATATAATATCTGAATTTGATGAAACCGTGTTTTTCATGAAATTTATGTTTAAATGATTGTCAATTCAAAATATCATTTTTATGTAATACATAAAAAAGTACAAATTACAGATGGATATTTACCTTTACTTTTACATATTTGATCTTGGAAATATTTTTCTTTGTTTTTTTTTGAATGTAGACCCATCCCTTGTTAGAAAATTATATGAATGGGATAAATTTAAAAAATCATTATAATATAAACAACTATTAATAATTTGAAACATACATTTCAAATAAATTCTAAAAATAACCTGCACATCGCCATGGATTGAGGATATCCAATAAAGTATTTTATCCCTTGGTCTAAAAACACATAACATCCAATGATCACTGATATAAAAAATAATATAAGGTTAGAGGTTATTTATGTTAAAATATAATGAGCACATTTCCATATATATGTTTCATACCTGATAAAACACTATTTTATTGAATATTTTATTGATAATAAATGAAATAATTTCCTCACATTGTGTTAAATATGTTTATTTATAAAATATTTGGGATTTGATCATTCATTTGAAAATTTGGTGAAAATTTCAGTTTTACCCTTAATAGTGCACTGTAGTATTTCGAAGATAAATATTTTTATATTTATTATTTGAATTCTAAATTTTGTAACCGTGTTCCTAACTTAATTATATACAACTTTTATTCAGGACGCTAAAGATAAAGAGTTCATTTGGTTGTTGAAATTGGGCCATGAAGTCAAAGTTGGGCTGGGCTCGCCAGAATGGAGAAGGTTCTGTATTTGGGCCATATCCTCTACATACGGGCTTGGATTGAGCCCAAAGTTTTAGGAAATCTCGTGGACAGGATGTGGCACAAATCATCCTTCTGGAAGGTCGGTCTATTCACGCGTTTTGGAGGTCAAATTGGCGGTGCAATTTTGAATAAAATATTTAGCCGAGATTTTCATTTCACACTTCAAAAGTTATGTATCCCTAGCCCTCAAAAACTCTATTTAAAGGGGGTTTTAACTCTTTGAGATGGCTGGTGGAGGCTTTGGGAAGGTGTGGCAGAAACGGTGTCTCTTGGGAGCCCCTCACAACTCTTGGAAGAAGTAAGCCTTTGTGCAAACCTCTCTTCCAAAAAGGCTCTCCTCTCTCACCTCTTCTTTGTATTTCTTTTCTTTCATGTTTGTTTCTTGAATTTTTCTTCAAATAATATTCTGTGTTCATCCCTCTTCTTCTTATATTAATCTTCTTAATTGGGTTGGAATCAAGAGTGGAGACAAGATTGGGTTCTACCCTTTCAATCCGTTGCTTATGCAAAACGTCTCCACGATGACTACACCACCCATGGAAGAGTAGTTCTTTTTAGTAATCGATCGACTTATATCCTTCTTCATTCATTTATTTTGAAACAATGAGATAATGTATATCACATATTATGATCTATTAATTGAGTTTTTAATTTAAATGAAACTAAGCAATCAATTGAATAGTTAACACAAAACACGCGAGGTCGGAAATTGTGTGAACTGTGAGAGCGCAACCTTAACCGGTAATTCAAAACCACATGGGATCAATTTGTAGAGTTCAAATATAATCTCTAAACTCAATTAATCCTCATTTCCAGAGTGGTTATGTGCCTTAATTTACCACTGACCATAAGCTAATTTTATAACATCAATCAAAGCAGGGTGTTGCGATTGCATGTTCTGAAGTCAGCCTAAGGTTAAAATTCACTTCAATATTCGTGGTAAAGTTAATTCTCATAGGATTCGGGATTTAACAAATTAAGGGATCATAATTAAGTGAATATTAATTTAAATGATAATTATTAATAAATGATTAAAGAGGTAGAGTTAGATCGATTATGCCTTTTAAAATAGATTTCTAAAAAAACATCTTCTTGTTGTGTCATTCTAATCCAAACTTCATTTCAAAATTAAAAACAAAAAAAATGCAATCTTCTTCCAGCAAACTTCTTCTAGATTCATAAACTATAAACAACCACCCCCATCCTTTCAAGTAGTGTTTTTATTCTCTTTTATTTTACTTCTATAATACCTCTAAAAATTGTTTTAATTCACTTCCTCCTTTGAGAGACGACCTTGGTCAGCCACACAAAACATCAACACCATACCACCCCCAAACAAATGGCCAGACTGAGGTTTCAAATCGTGAGTTGAAAAAAATCTTGGAGAAAACCGTGCAGCCAAATAGGAAAGATTGGAGCAAGCGCTTGGATGATGCATTGTGGGCTTATAGAACAGCATACAAGACCCCCATTGGTATGTCCCCATTTCGGATTGTTTTTGGGAAAGCACGTCATCTCCCAGTGGAAGTCGAGCATCGGGCTTATTGGGCTATAAAGAAATGAAACACGGATTTGGCCCAAGCTGAAATTCAAAGGAAGTTGTAAATTCAAGAGCTTGAGGAGATTCTATTGTCATTATATGAGAACTCAAGTCTCTACAAGGAAAGATCAAAAGCAGCTCATGACAAAATGATCCAACAAAGGGAGTTTCATGTTTGAGAGAAAGTCCTTCTCTATAGTTCACGACTGAAGTTGATGCCTGTTAAGTTGCGTTCCAGATGGTTAGGTCCTTATATTGTGTCTAATGTTTTTCCTTATGGTGTAGTGGAGATCACACAAGAGGACACTGGAAGGAGATTTACAGTCAATGGGCAACGTTTGAAGAGATACATTGAGGGACATCCTACTGATGCAGTGGATTTTATCACACTGCATGACCCCATCATCACTTGATCACATCAGGCTGTTCCTAACCCTTTCACTTTTATATTATTTTTCCTATTTAAAAATTCTGAATTTCATGTGCATATATCATCTCATGGGTTCACATTGAGGACAATGCAATATTTTAAGTGTGGGGGAGGGAACCTTTTAGTTTAGTAATTTCAATTGTTTTCCTGTTTAAAAAAAAACAAAAAAAAATTGTGTGTTTTTCAAAATTTGTGTGTTTATTTTACAATTTTTTGTGTGTTTTTGAAACTTTTGAGCTTAAATGATTCTCATCACCATTTTTAAATCCATATCAATAAGTGAAACAATTTACCCCTTGAAACTAAGCTTAAATGAATGCTGAAATGACTTTGTTTCAAGTTCAAATATTTAGTAATTTCATGCAAAGTACGCTGAATTTTGAATCCCATGCCAATCTCACTGTCTTTATATTTGAAATCACTTTCATGTGAGGCTTCTAAACCATTATTTTCATATTCTTTACATTCACCTCACTTCTTGAGAGAACCAAACCATACTTGATTTAACCAGAATTTGATCTATTCCTGTCAAAAATTGAGGGTTTGAGGTACTTGTGTTTAAATGATTGAGGCATTTGTTTGGTATTAAAACCCCTATTTCAAAGAATCCTTTTTTATAATGGCCTACCATGAATATTTAATCCTTGTAGCCCTTAGAATCCATGCACAACCTGTTAGGTTAAGCCACATTACAAACCAATTTTCCCTATCCAACCAACTCTTGAAGTAAAATTGCATAATCTAGTTGAGCTTAAGTGTGGGGGAAGCTGTCTTGTGTTGTGCCACTACATTATGTGATAATTTGGGTGGAAAATTAAATTCTGGAGAGATGTGTTTGCTGCTAAAGAAAGTCATTATATTGAAATTTGTGCCTTTTCTGGAGCTTTCATGAAAAGTGAAGCTGTGCCTTTTCTGGAGCTTCTAATTGAGGTGGAAAGTTGTGCCCATCTGGAGCTTTCAAGAAAATAATGTTTGAGAAGATTGACATTTTTTATGCTGAAATGATGAATGGTGTAAACCTTTCATGTCTTTTCATGATGATGGAGCTGAATTGATACTATGGGGATTGAAGAGAAGACCATATTTAAGTGAAAATTAGATTAATGCAATTTTGCTTTAAAAGAGTCAAGCCCTCCTCATTCAGCCTCAGAGTTTTTCACATCTTAATCCTACCAACCGAAAGCCACAGAACAACCCTGAAAAGTCCTCATGATAAACATATTTCCTTGACTCACATCGGGTAGCTATGTAGGAGTCTATCAAGCCTATGGTGACCCTTGTATGAGTTTGGATGAGAAAGACATTGCAAAAAAAAATTGATATTTGAGTGATGAGAGAAAATTCAAGCGAGGTAAGTGTTTTGTGCATGGGTGGATAAATGAAGTGGAAATATATTGAATGATATAAATGGAGAAATTTAAATAAGGTTTTTTATGAGGCATGATATCTTTTGATTCTTGGTGTGAAATTGATTGATCTTAATGATATGTGTTTTAAAATTGGTTTTGATTTGATATTGATGTTTACTTGATATGAGGTTTTGCCCACGTGTGCAAAAGGGTAAGTGTGGGGGAGTTGATAAAACACTATTTAATTGAATATTTTATTGATAATAAATGAAATAATTTCCTCACATTGTGTTAAATATTTTTATTTATAAAATATTTGGGATTTGATCATTCATTTGAAAATTTGGTGAAAATTCCAGTTTTACCCTTAATAGTGCACTGTAGTATTTCGAAGATACATATTTTTATATTTATTATTTGAATTTGAAATTTTGTAACAGTGTTCCTAACGTAAATATCTACAACTTTTATTCAGGACACTAAAGCTAAAGAGTTCATTTGGTTGTTGAAATTGGGTCATGAAGTCAAAGTTGGTCTGGGCTCGCCAGAATGGAGAAGGTTCTGTATTTGGGCCATATCCTCTACATACGGGCTTGGAGTGAGCCCAAATTTTGAGGAAAGCTCGGGGACATGATGTGGAACAAATAATCTTTCTGGAAGGCCGGTCAATTCACGCGTTTTGGAGGTCAAATTGGCGGTGCAAGGTGGAATAAAATATTTAGCCGAGATTTTCATTTCACACTTAAAAAGTTATGTATCCCTTGCCCTCACAAACTCTATTTAAAGGGGTTTTTAACTCTTTGAGAGGGCTGGTGGAGTCTTTGGAAAGGTGTTTCCGAAAGGGTGTCTCTTGGGAGCCCCTCACAACTCTTGGAAGAAGTAATCCTTTGTGCAAACCTCTCTTCCAAAAAGGCTCTCCTCTCTTACCTCTTCTTTGTATTTCTTTTCTTTCATGTTTGTTTCTTGAATTTTTCTTCAAATAATATTCTGTGTTTATCCCTCTTCTTCTTATATTAATCTTCTTAATTGGGTTGGAATCAAGAGTGGTGAAATGATTGGGTTCTACCCTTTCAATCCGTTGCTTATGCAAAACGTCTCCACGATGACTACACCACCCAGGGAAGAGTAGTTCTTTTTAGTAATCGATCGACTTCTATCCTTCTTCATTCATTTATTTTGAATCAATGAGCTACTGTAATTTAAATATTATGATCTATTAATTGAGTTTTTAATTTAAATGAAACTAAGAAAGCAATTGAATAGTTAACACAAAACACGCGAGGTCGGGAATTGTGTGAACTGTGAGAGCGCAACCTTAACCGGTAATTCAAAACCACATGGGATCAATTTGTAGAGTTCAAATATAATCCCTAAACTCAATTAATCCTCATTTCCAGAGTGGTTATGTGCCTTAATTTACCACTGACCATAAGCTAATTTTATAACATCAATCAAAGCAGGGTGTTGCGATTGCATGTTCTGAAGTTAGCCTAAGGTTAAAATTCACTTCAATCTTCGTGGTAAAGTAAATTCTCGTAGGGTTCGGGATTTAACAAATTAAGGGATCATAATTAAGTGAATATTAATTTAAATGATAATGATTAATAAATGATTGAATAGGTAGATTTAGATCGATTACGCCTTTTAAAATAGATTTCTAAAAAAGCATCTTCTTGTTGTGTCATTCTAATCGAAACTTCATTTCAAAATTAAAAACAAAAAAAAAATGCAATCTTCTTCCAGCAAACTTCTTCTAGATTCATAAATTATAAACAACCACCCCCATCATTTCAATTAGTGTTTTTATTCTCTTTTGTTTTACTTCTATAATACCTCTAAAAATTGTTTTAATTCACTTCCTCCTTTGAGAGACGACCTTGGTCAGCCACTCTGCTGCACCTAAGTACCCCAAATCACATTAATCATTTGAGGGCGCCCACGACAGCGCTCTTTGAATACCCCTCACAAAAAGGCATCATCCAACACTACATGACTAAATTCTATTCAAATATTTTAGCAATATAATGTTTTCTTTGTTCCTCATCGAATGCATTTCCTTTAGGGTAAATAAATTATGGGTCCATGAATCCATATACATCTGTCTACTCATTCTTATCACACATGTTATAAAGATATTTAATAAAAAACAAACATAAGTATACATTTTTAATAAATATGACCCAAGGAAAGTTGTTAAGACTTACATGGAAAAAATATGCACCATGTGGATTCCCAACTTATCTCCATTAACAAGATCCATGATATCAATTTTCAAAATCCCCACGTTTATTTCAAGCCACCAGACATGAGATTCCATTTGAAAATCATAATGATCTGCCAAAATATTTGAATATCTGGAAAATCTGTCAAGAATACTAGAATTTTTATATGATGTCAAAACCATTTTTATTTGTTGTTGTCTATACAATTTTTCATTACCTTTAAAGTATTCCTGTAAAAATAAATAAAAAAAATATAATAGATTTCAAAGGTTAAAAAATTAATGAAAAATAAAATAAAAGATATAACATACATACCTCTATGGTAATGAGTCATAGAAGTCTATATGGACATATTAAAATGTGGCTGATACTATGTCCAACATTCGTCACCTCATTTGTAGGTAATGGTAGTCAAGCTGATCTATCTCTAATATGATGTACAATGAACCTATGTTGCTCTACCTCTAACTATTGATGATGAACTGTATCTAATATACAATATAACAGACCATATGCAACTATATTATGATGAGGATCATCAACATACAACTAACAATAAGTAGGAAAATGTGGTAGAGGAGTAGGATAGAAAATGGGGTCTGCAGGCTGAGGTGGGGGAGTGGGAGCTGCTGGCGGAGGTGGAGGATAAATAAGGGGGTCTGTAGGGGGAGGTGGAGGAGTTGGAGTTGTAGTATGAAATTATATTTACATTTCTACAAACATAGAAAGTACTAATTCTCTAATATTTTCCTCTATCTACACACTAATATTATGATCTTCAGCCTCTGAAAAGTCAATTTTTTTATATACACCATCAATTAAAGATGTTGAAAAATGTGGAAACACTTTTCTTACTGATACACCTGTCAGATATCCTTATAGACGATTAGGGTGTTCATGCATTCCCAATGCTATAGATAAAATATTATGCCCCCCAGTAGCTATAATTACCCCTTTTGAGCTCAGCTCCTCAATAGAATCCTATAATAATTAATTGAACATTAATGTAATGATTCCAATTATATAAAGAATATATTTGAATTAAATAAATAAAATAAATATCCTATAATCCTCTCAGCTATGTTTCTCAATTATTCAGAAATATATTGTCCATTTTTTATCATCTGAGCTCTCCTCAATTTTTCTTATCTACATAGAGGGGATAGTGGGGCAACCTCTTCAGAGCTTGAAGACTCATATTTGAGTTTTTTTTAATTTTACTCCAAAATTTGTTCTCATAATAGTGTATACCCTCCCCAAGATAAATAATGAGGGTATACATTTTTATATTAGATCTCATGATGATATTTACTTGTTTTCTATAAATTAAGAATAATAAATCATTATCAAAACATTTATAATATCATTTATATAAGAAAGCATATAAATTTTTTAATTTCCCTTACAAAAAATAAATATTTTCTTCTACTTTCAACAAATTTCTTTTCTGTGTATTCTTCTATGAAATGATATATATGACATAGATTTTCAGGATTCCTATGAAAAAATGAAAACAGATGTGAGGGTTTATTTGAAATCCTTCCATCTTCTAGCATCCATTGATAAAAAATTTCTTAACTCCTCCAGTGTCAGAAATATCAAATGTCATCTAATAAAGAAGAGGAAAAACATATTAAACTATAAAAATTTATATATTAGTCAAAAAATAGAAAAATATCTTACCAAAATCGTCTCCCACGACTGAGATTTTATCTCTTTGTCCACACTTCTCCAATAATCATAAAAAATTCATACTTTGCTTCTACCCTGAGTTGATAGAAAACACTTAATATATTTTGTATTTGGACCCATAAAGAATATCATTCAAATAAAATTATACCAATATCCTCGAGTCCTTTCTACAAGAAAGTTATAATTTTTGTAAATGTATGTAGCCATGTATACCAACTCATGAAATCTAATTTTTCGGTATGGGAGCACGTGAGGAAGATTGGGGAATATCAAAAGGAGCATGTGAATGTTCCTCCCTAAAGATATATCCATGATTCTCATGTACATAATCATGTGGTTGATCAACTGATAGATTTTTCATTATCATTTATATCAAAAAATAAAACATTATTTCACAAATATAAAAATTTAAATTTTATAATACTAGTGAAAAAAATGGAAAAATTTTCTGAGTTATGTAATAGTAGACATGGTTAATTTACTTAGCATGTTAAACAATGGTAAAGATGGTAAACATAGTAAAAATGATAGTGTAATTTTAATTCAACAAAATCAATAAATATATAATGTATGTAAATATTTTTTATGGTAAACTATGTAAAACATGGTAAACATGGTAAATTAATTTTCATTCAACAAAATCAATAGATATATAAGTTACATAACGGTAAACCTAATAAACTAAACTAAAATAATTTAAAATAAACAAAAATTTCTACTTATTTGTTTTAATACGCATTTTAATAAATAAAAAAATTACAATATCAAACATTTTATGAATATAATAAGTATAAATAAGAAATAAACATATGTTACCGAAAAATTAGTAATGTAAAAATGGATTGTTTTCCCATATTCCTTTGTCACGATCGTTCCCTATGGCACAAACCATGTTTCCAACATTCTCATTATTTATTTTTACTAATATTTCCATGGATGTATGGATCTCGCATAAATCAGAATCATCATTAATTTTATCCTCACCATGATATTGTTTTTCCCTTGTAAAAAAATAGACCACTGAAAATTCGATTGATCAACTACATATAAAATCTGATTTGCATGTGCTACCATAATAAAATAATCTGATGTGTCTTGCAGTATCTTCAGATTAACAACAATCATTCCAAATTCCTCATGTCTGACACTGTTGTTATTGATAAACCATTTGCAATTAGAAACATGAATTTTAATTTTAAAGTAGTAATCCTTACATATTTCTTCAATGACTCCATACTATGAAATTGATTTATAAATTGGGTTTTTGTCATTAAAACCCAAAAAAAATCATTGCTTATGGAAAAACCAATACACCACTATTTGGAACTACATTTGTTTTTTCTTGATCTTACGTATGAAATTTTTACCCATTAATGTCATACCTGCACCATGTTATCCCATTTAAACATGGACCACCCACTAACCATATTAAAGACTCTGTTAAATCTGATCTACTGTGCAAGGTATTTTTAAACCATGGAAAAAATGTATTGTGGTGATCATTCAAAATACACATTTCATTCTTCTTGGGATGACATTGTTTCAACACATTAATTTTCAAGGTGATATATAGTTGATCATTAGAAATTTTTTCAATATGTATAATTCTAAATTCATATTTTGTTTAGTTAAAAGAAATTTGACTTTCAGGCCATGAATCCCCCTACCCTCATTATAAACTCATTCATGGTGAGATGGAGGCAATTATATGTGCTCTGTCATAGCCAAGTATCTCATACAAAACAATTAAATCTACTCAGTAATATAATTTTCAACAATTCAGGCTTCAGTTCGATATGGATTCTTAATATACCCCTTCAATATTTTTATATACCTTTCAAAAGTATACATCCAATGAAGATAAAATGGTCCACAAATATTTATTTCTCGAATCATATGAACCATTAAATGCAGCATTCTATCAAAAAATGGCAGAGAAAAATACATTTACAATTGAAAAAGTATAGAAATATCAAACCTATCCAAAATGTTCAAATAATTCACATCAATAACCTTATTACAATTTTAATTGAAAAAATAGCACAACTTCATTATAGTCGTTCTTACATAGATGGGAAATATTCCATGCAATGCAACTAGTAAAAGTTTTTGCATCATGACCTGACAATCATGAAATTTCATACCTATAAACTTAAAATACTTCAAAGAGATTTTTTTACATTTGAATAATAACCTTAAGGAACATTGATAAAATAAAGGGACTAAAAAAAGAAAATTTTATCCCTCTTGGAATGTTTATGACAAGATGGGGGAAGAAATGTTCTTCTTCTTTTAGGAGTGGGAGCTAACACCATATGTATTCTCATTTATAATAAGTATAATCTTCCTTCAAACCATATTTATTATTTTCTTTATTCTCTAAAAATGTTATAATCAAACTGTCTCATATATTCTTCTCTACATGCATGCCATCAATATAATGTTTCACTTTATGATATCTATAATATGGTAGCTCAAAATATATTGACCTTTTTTTCAAAATTTGTCTATCATTACCAGATTTATGTATCATTCCCAATGAAACATCATGGGGTTTTACCCTCTCAAAATACACATTAAGGGATAATGTTTTTGGAGCAATATTAAATTTTTGTGAGACATTGAATTCTTTTTTTAAACATCTATAAGAGTGATCCATAGGTAAAAACTTTCAATGAACCGTGTATACATTTTTCTACCCATGTTGGGGTGGGAGTTATTTATCTAAATTTTATATGGGATCCTATATTATTTTATTTTATGGTTTTACAGTACTAAACACTAGACCTAGAGGTAAATTTATGAGTGATCAATTCTATCAGTGAAGAATGCATGGTATAATTTCTAGTATATAATAAACTCATAATTAAATTATATATAGAAAGGATTGTATTGTCATATATTCCTATTATATTTTAGTTATAGAGTTAGATAAAATTATAATTATCATTAAATGATACCAATAACACATCCACATAGTGTACACCTTTTACACAAAAATAAGTACCTAAATTGACACTCCTATTTGATTTATAACACACTTTCTTCCATCAATAAAATTGCACATAAATGACATATTTATCTTGATATTGATTATACACATCATTTAAACCTATAAAATAATTTTATATCATGGGATTAGTAAATAAATTTCATAATGGAATATAAAAAGAAAAAAAACCTGTCATTCGTTCAAAAAACATCTAACCTAATGAGAAAGTTTAAAGTAGCAATCAAAATAAAATTATTTTATCTAAGAATAATAAAATTTAGAATTATAAAAAATTTGAATGTATAAATAATGAATAAATATTGGGAAACTATATTATACACCATCATTATCTACTATAACATATAAATTAATAACATATATTCAATTAATTCTAACATCACTTTGTTAATGAGTAAATAATTACCCAATGAATAAAAGGCATATATCCTAGGCTTACCCATAATCATTTATAATTTAAAAGATAAATTACATTAATAAAACACATAATATCTTTCATATCATCATTACATGAGTAAAACTCATAGAAACATTAATTTTAACCCATAAGCATAATCATATATAGTTATCAAATAATTACAATAAAATATATCCATTTTATTGATAAAAATTTTAGATGAAAAATGAAATAAAAATTGGAATCATATTTAATTTATGAAACAATAAAAAATTAAAAGTATTATTTATAAAAAATTATTAGATAATGAAATAAAATTGTTATGAAGTGGTTAAATTAAAAAAACATCACTTTCACACTTATGAAAAGTGTTTCAAAATAACCATTGTTGAAAATTTTATGAAAAGTTCATTTGAAACATTCAAAATGAATTTCAAGGAAAATATAGAGTGACCTTCATAAATGTTTTTTCATAGATAAGGGATAAATAACATGGATATGGATAAAAACATATAGTTGAAAATAAAACAAAAAACATTTAATGTGAGGTTTGAATGAAGAACCCTTACCTTGATTATTGATATATTTCATACATCCTTCTCCCTATTTATTAATATAAATATATTTATTTATTTATTTTTTAAGAATATTTTTCATGTTCATTCCATTATTATTATTCATTTTATTTCATTTATTATTATATTTTATTTACATACCGAATGGATGTTTTTTGTTTTTGGGTTATGTACTTAAACCTACGAATCTTCTTTGATATAATGACCATGGTCAAAAGGGTTAAAAATAGCGCCATAATCATTGAAAATATATAGATATATTTTATTTATCAATTTATTATAATAAAATTTTATCATTCAATAAATTGTCAATAAATGATTCAAATTAAGAAAAGTTCTTTGGTATGCTCATTTTAGGAGGTTAAACAATATCATGATCATTTATTATTTTTATTATTAATATAATGGAAGTATTATCTATAGAAAATCTTAGTATTGTTTTAAATACCATATTTATTCACTAAATACATTTATTATAACTATCTATATTGGGAAATGATCAAAAATTAAATATTGAATTTAGGGGGCATTAGTCCGCATGTAACACATTCGACATTTTCATTTTAATATGGTTGGGTGGGAGGTAAATAATGTCTCTTCCATATGAATAATAAAATAAAACTATAATAACTTTAGTAATATCATTATATTAGTTTTTTTTATAATATATTTTTAGGAGGTGTAAGATGTAATTAATTATAAATTACTCAGTGAAGACAATTAATTATTCATTTGATATCATCCTTTAAATAACGCCTTAAGACTTATTTTATTGTTATTTTGGTCAAAAAATACATATTGTACATGGTAATATGAACTTGGGATGTATCTGTAGGATATATTGAGATAAGGTAAATACATCAACCCTATTAGACCATAGTCGATGTTTACTTTATTACAATTGTTCTAGATACAGGTGATCACATCGAAAAGGGCCAATAATTTTGTATTTTTAGAAAACTCAATAAATACTTTAAATTATAATTACAATTGAAAAGTTAAATTAAAACATAGTATTTTTATCATAGGATTCCATTATTTCCTAATGAATATGAATACATATCAGTTATATTACACTTCCTTGCATAATCGGGAACAGGAACATAAGATAGGGGTGAACACAGATTCTTAGTAAGGGTATTAATAAATTGGAATATATCATGATTATATATGTAATAATGAATATTTTATGTATAATAAATAAAAATATGTTATTTTTAATTAATAAATTGGACATGAGGAATAATATACTAGGCACAAATGATGATGAATTAATGACACATAAATAATCAAATTATCTAGAAACAATTCATTGGATGCCATAACTAATCCAATAATGAAATGGAAATAAATAAAAAATATCATTATTTTGGAATACATAATACTATGAATCAAAATAATACAATAAATGTCTCATTCTGGTAGATATTTTTAAAATTGGTAAGCCTGTGACAGAATACCCATGTTAGTTTTTCTCAGGTGACCTATTAATGCATTAAGGGGATAGAGTTAGTCCCACCCAAAAATTTCTATGTCCAATAAATTCATCATATGAAAGGGTATAAATAGAATCAATATACACATTTTTAATCATAAACTAACTTATGAAATTTTAATAAATTCCACAATAATTAAAAATAATCATAAACCATCCATATTAATAGGGATAATGCAATAAAAATTGTATGTCCCCAGTAAAACTAATCATAAAACATCCAAATAAATAACAGGTATGTTGTGATTACAACATATCTCTAATTTGGCTTAAGTAAAGTAAATGTTGTTATAATTTATTAATACAAATACCATAAAAATGTTTTAAAAAAAATCATGATGAAAATACCCCCTTTACTATTCAAAATTTTTTAAAGACTAGATAATTCAAAAATATTTCAATTTTTTTCATTGATATGAATCATAGATAAATGTTAAAGAATATTCAAATCATTGATCAGTCCTGATGGTGATAAATTTTGTGCAAACTGTATATGATAAATAATATTCTTTTGACTATTTTGTAGGATATATAAAAAGTTCAATGTTTGAAAAATGCTAGTATCTTATTTAAAAAATATTTTTGTAAAATATATATCATGGGAAAAAATGAATTAAAATGAAATATAGTAACATTAAAAAAATTTATGGAAATATTTTTTAAAAAAAAGGATTTTTATGAAAATTGATTTATGGACTATAAGGGAAATAAGGTTGTATTAATCATAAAAAAGTAACCTCTCAATTATTTTAAGTATAAAAGAGATAAAATGGTAATATTTATTGGAAAAATCCTGAATTCCTAAAGGAGAATAAAATATATAATGATTAAATAATTCCCCCAATAAAGACTGAAACGTAAACAATTCTTTTATAATGCTGTGATTGTGAATTGGACCATTACCGCTTTGGTATCCATTGGGTTGTAATCCCCATGAAATAAAGTACTTTATTTGGATATGAATATCTATTTTCTTCAAGATAATATTCATAATAAACAATTATGGGTATCATATACACTACAAAAAATAAACAAGTGGTAAATATTTAATATGACCCATGGAAATAAAGTTAAGTGCAAAATCCCATACATAATTTCCATCTTTATTAGTATGTATCTGAAACATATATAAAATAGGTATAAATATATATATTATAGAACCATACTCATATATTCAAAAATTTAAATTATATACTAATATTCTTTTGTCAATCTTTTTTTATAAATTCTTTGTTAATATCAATATTCCTGGTGATAACTACTTTATTTTTCATGTATGTTTTAGTTTGATAGCTTTGGACCTTGTACATTAATCGTGGTCTCATAATATCCAAAAAACATTTCATGATTATGAAATAATATATATTCATTATATACATATTTACTTTCATTCATAATATTTTTGGATTGAAAAATAAATTAGATCATTCATATAAATTGTATGATGTATGTACTCATGAATGATATTTCCATTTTTTGATTGATGGAATTAAATAAATTTATATAATAATTAAAATATATAGAATAATTTTTATACCCAATAAATAATATATATTCATAAAATTCATTCTTATTACCATCCATGTAAGAAAACATATCGCTTCATTGATGCTATAGTCCACATGTATGAACAAGCAACATTATCAATTTCAAAAGTACTAGAAGGTAAGAAATTATATGCTATATTATAATAATAGAAGTATAATTATTTCATATATATCATCTATAGAAATAAAATCCATCATTAAATCCATCTTTGAGAGGTGGTCATGGAATACAAATTATTTCGGTTAAAAAATGAGTAGTCTGCCCTACACATTATCAAAAATGTTATTTCCCTTTTGAAGGAAGAATTTATAAAAATTGTGTTTTACATGAAAATAATAATATATTAGTTTATTTTATATTTTTTTATTACATTATCATATTTTCTGGTTATTTTATGTAGATATAAGAATAAATAAAATTAAAATTCATGGTTATGAACTATACCTCTTACCCAGTCAACCACATGATTCATGACTAAATCCTTCCAAAACTGTGTTATGATGAAATAATGGACTCTAGGTCATGGGGAGGGATGTAAGGAATTTATATTTCAAAGAATATATAAAACTAATATATCATTAAATTTGTCATAGGATATAAGAGGGTGTGTCCTTTTATAAGTGGGGGAGAGGACTCATGTGGATTTTTTTGAAACGAATAAATTATACCTATGTTTTATACACCCAAAATGCATAAAAATGAACTAGTATAAAAAATAGAATATATAAGGTTAATATATATCCATGTCATAGAAATTAGATATGTTCTAGGTCATTTTATACGTTATTTTTTTGTTTAACCCCCGATAAGAATGTTTTTAACCTTAGCCGGCATAATTAATAGTTAATCTGTCTACTATTAATTAGGAAAAAATTAAGTTATAATATTTTACTAATATTAATAATTATATCTAAAAATATTGATTATATTAAATTTGAAATAATATTATTTTAAATACATTATATAAAATTAAAACCAAAAGTGTGGAAAAAAATTGTACTCCAAGGAAAAGTTTTCTTATGTATGAAATATTTTGTATAGAAAAAATTCAACTCAAAATTTATTCCAATGACCTAAATTGGATTAAAAAAAAGAAAATTTAACTAATTTTTGGATTAAACGATTTTAAAATATAATTTAACTTTAGAAAATATTTAAATGAAAATATATTTTTTAATAAAAATCAATATTTTCATTATTCATCAAAAATTTAATCATTTCAACAAAATATCCAAAAATCACACAAAGGTAATTTTTAAATTATTATTTAAAAAATTAAGTTAATATTTTAAAATATATTTTATAATATTTTAAAAATTATATTTTACATAATAATGCAAAATGTGATTAATATGATTTTTAGAAAAACAATATAGTTTTTCCAAAAATAATATATTTTATTTTCAAATGATTTTTTGTTTTCTTTAAAATAAATTAAAAACCAATTATTTTATTTCATATATGTGAAAACCATTTAATTTTCATAACATAACTTTTTATATTCATTCATTCAAATTTAATAGCTAGGAAATAAAGTAATACTATATTATAATTCATCTATACTCGAAGTTGCGTGTATAGAATGTTATCAAAGAGAATAAATTTATTTAAATAGAAACAAATTTTATTTTCTTGGTTTATTAAATTATTCCCACAACCAAAAATAAAATCCTGGAAATTTATATAATGTCTTAGTGTGAAAATATTTCTTTTGTTCTTTAATAAAATTTCATCAGGTTACCACGACACATCGTTTATATTTTGATTTCACCAAATTACATTTAACTTTCAAGTCATCCAATTACTCATCACTTAATATATAGTGTCTATAATCTAGAGAGCCTATTCATGGTAATATAGATTAGGTTCAAATTTAATTTCTATAGAGGAAATCACATTGGTGGGTTGTGGCATATACTTACATAATAATGATTTATAAAACACATCATATAATTTATAGATACTTGGTGGTATTAAAAAATTTTATTCCTAAACACTAATTATTTATTGTATCTCAAAGGCCTAATGTACTTCGATATATGTTTCCCTTTCTTACTGAATCTTATAAAACACTTACCTAGATGTACCTTCAAAAAAATATTATCTCATTCTTGTAATTAATAATATCTTCTCTAGTTATCGACATTTTTATTTTTCATTTTATAATATTATTTGATATAGGTTTGAATAGTCATAATCTTTTTCCTTTTATCCTATATAATATTTGGTCCTAAATAAATCCTTTCACAAACCTCTTCCCAAAAAGTAAGAGTACGATATCACATACCATATAATACTTCATATAATTCCATTTGAATAATTTATGGGAATGTCTTAGTATCAAAGAAATCTACCAAAGGTTAATAATGATCCCAAATACCTTGAAAGTAAAGATAGAATGACATTAACACGTGTTCAAATGTTTGAATTTTTCTTTTAGTCTTTCTATCAGTTTGAGGGAGATATGTTGTATTGAAATGAATCTTATTATTAAAATCCTTTTTAATAATATTATATAATTTCTTTGTAATTCATGGGTTATGATTGGAAGATATTTAATGTGATATAACATAATGTCTTGAAACATCAATAATGTAGAGCTGCGAAAGGTGAACATGTTGTAAATATTCTCTTCTATTGGGTAAATTAGTATATTTGGTTAGGTGATCAACAATAACCAATATTACATAATTAATTCTAGGAGTATATTTTAATATAGTGAAAAACTCCCTTGTAATGTCATCCCATATGAAAATATGAATAGGTTGAGGTTGCACAACTTATTTAGAATGATGTATATCATCCTTTACCTGTTGAAAAACTAAACTTCATGACACATAATAACATATTTAACAATTTATATTATCTCACCAATGTATTCCATCAAATATCTATACATCTTTTTACTACTAGGGGTATCTAAACATTTGAGTTATGATCATCATTAAAATATTTCATCTTTTGCTCAGGTATTAATGGAACACATAAAATCATTCCAAATATTAGAACATCATCACCACAAACAATGTCTACCAATTTTCCATCATGAAAATATTTTATTTTCTTTTGAAAATTACAATCATTAGGTTGTGAGATTTTTATCTATTCCATTAAATATGGTTTTAAATCATTTGAAAAAAGAGTGATCTATCAACTTCCTTAATAATTCCCATATCTATCTTTATATATTCCAGGATCATAGGATCCCTGTTGATCCTCATTTTGGTCAAAAATCCATGATATTTCTTGATCAATGAATTATAAAACTTATATTCATCCCTTGAGTTGTAGTGTATTGATAAATAATAATTCTAGAGTATCTCGTGCCATTAAAGTTTCGTTATGTTGACCTATTTCTATGAAAATATGTAGTTAAAACTTGACTGATCCATGTATATATCCCATATTTATCAATAGATTTAATTTATCCATATAATGAATGAAAATATTAGGGTTGGTAACTTAATATAATGGGTTAGATATTTTTTTCATGAATATTTTACTTCCTTGATGCATAGGAAATAGCTGTATCATTATACATAAGGAAATAACCAAATACCTTATTTGATGTAACAATATATATCACAAATGCATCATTTAATAATGGAAGATTAAAAATAAGGGAATTCACTAGACATATATTAATTCTTCAAATAATCTATCACATTCATATTTCCACATGAACATAACCCCTTTACATGTAATCTTGGATATTGAGTTATCTAATAAACAAAATTTTAAACATATTTTTAATAGAATCCTACTAAACCTATAAAACTATGTACATAAATTATGTTTGTTTGTGTGGCCCATTATTGTAATTCATTATTATTCAGAGGATCCATTGAGAAGATATACTTAGAAATATCATTGTTTTGAAAAGAAACTTTAGAAATCTATAATTCACTCTTGCTAAATATTTCATATAAATATTTTCTTTTAATAGTCTCTAAAATAACTTCAAAGTTATTATCATGGTCCCTATATCTCTTAATATAAAACAAGATATGATAAATAAATATCAAAATACAATCCTTAATATGTTCCTTAAATAATATGTTCATTAGATCCATAAAATCATAGGGTGAATTAGTGAATACAAATAGAATTTTTGTAAACTCAAAATGTAAAATCCATGAATGAAATATTTTGTGACCCCCTACACTTTTATATTTTTTATTTTTTATTTTATTTTTCTGGGCATTGGGTAGTTCAGGTTGAATTCCGAATTAAATTTTTGAGTTATTATTTAAAAACGCATATTGGGGACATGACTGCATTCAGCGTACCTTGTTTGAAGCCCCACCGCCTCACCCAAGTCACTAAATGACTCATCAAGGTTCACCACTTGGCCTGACCAATGCTCAATTAATTATATATAATGAGCTATTAATAATGAAATAAAATTAAAGGGGTCATAAAATAATGAATTAATAAATAATAAAAGTTTTAAAAAAATTTAATGAATATTTTTAATTATAGTAATAATATTACTATTTGAGATTATTTTTATTATTATTGTTATTAGTGTTGGGATACTAATATTATTATCAATATTATTAATATTATTATTATTATTATCATTATTGAATTATTTTTATTAAAATTTTCATAAATCATATTAGTAGTAATTTGTTTTGAATTTTAGATGGGTTAGGGTTTCTTTCCTCCTCCCCCAAGTGGCATCACACCCACCATACCCAAAATCACATCATTCCAAATCTCCCATTCATAGCTCTCTAGCCCACCAACGACCACTACATGTGGACCTGATGTCCAGCTTCAGAGCCCTCCTCCCACACCTTCCATGACCTCCCAGTAAACCGCTGCGTGATGCCCGCTAGTCTCGCATCACACCCCATTTCGATCTGACCCTTTGTCGACCCACCAACACACGCCTCATGTCTAGACCACCACCCTTCTCTGTCACCTCTCTACCGGCATGAGATAACTCACGACACCCCCATTGTGCAACCTCTATTGTCGGTGCTTACTCCTCCGACTATCCCCAACTCCGGCGACTACTTGTCTGGCTGCACTCCATACTTCTAGTGGTTTGGCCCCACATCACCACCCTCTCCATTCATGAATTCCCTCAGAAGAACCCCCATTCTGGCACGCAGCATTTTGGTACCACCATTCTCCCCTTGCTTTGTTTTTCTTCCTCGGATAGTGTTTTTTTGGATTATCCTCAAAATATTGGATCTAAATTACTGATTAAGGTTGATTTTTGGCTCATTGTAGTGCATTTTAGGTGCGATCAATGTTTTTTCTCAAGAATAGGGATTTTATACTTTGATGTAGGTGGTTCCATACCATTTCATCATTTTTTTAATTTAATATATTTATTTGATTTTATAAATATGTTTTATGATAAAATTGTGTTGTTATAAATAGTATTTAGGAGTGTTTTAGTTTCTGTTCAAGTAGAAAATGATTATTTTGTTGTGTTATACTTGTTGAAAACATTTTTAATTAAATTTAAAATTGTTAGAATAAAAGAAAATATGGTTTGATAATGTTATATTGTGCATTTTGTTTTAAATTGATTATCCTATATGAAATCATGTGTGTTTTTTGGTATAAACTATCGGGTGTAAATTGGATGTGTTTTACAAACTATTTAATTTGATTCATTTACCTAAATATGATGTGAGAAAGGGGTGTTTAATAGGGTGGAAGTAGTGTTAATTGATAAAGTTACATTTTTATGTGAAAACCTTGAGTGTCCTATTTAATAATATTCTTTAAATTTTTTAATTAATTTAACAATTCATTCATGTGATGAGATTTATGGTGTGAAATGTTTTTAGTGTATGTTTGGTTCCAAAAGGGTGACATTAGGTATATTTCGGTGTAATGTAATCCTGTTTTTTCCTGAAATGATTTAATAGATAGATTAAATGATTTATTGAGTTATTTAGATGGTGAAAAATTTGAATTTTGGATTTGTTTAATATGCATTTGTTTTTAAATTAGTATGTTTATATGAAACGAGACACATTTTTGGTTTAAACCAACTTTACATCACTTAGTGGTGTTTTATATGTGGTTCAAATAGTTTATTAAATTCTGAAAGTGGTGTAAAAATAGTTTCAAGAATAATTTGTTAAGAAAGTGGCTTGAAAATGTATTTTTTTCATGGAATTGATTATATTTATGGTGAAATCCCATTTTGGGTTATTTAATAATGAATTCTAAGTTAGAAAAATGATTTATTAGATTGAGTAAGGGGTATGGAATATGTTTTGAATTGTTGTTTGGGTTTCTTCCTTCTTGTATACTTTTGGTGTGTAATGAAAATGGTTTAAATTTTGGTAAGAATACCTCATAAGTAAAATAGTTTATGTGTGGATTCAAAAAACAGCATGGAAATTAAATTGGTTGGATTTAATTGCATGTCTTTTTGTGTAATTGTAAAGGAATTTTTATTATAAAAAATTTTATTTGAAAATGATTTAGTCTTGTTTAATATGAAAAGATTTTTTGTTCATGAAATTGGTGACTTGTTGGCATGCTTGACATTGGTTATGAAAGTATTGGGGTGTGCGATATAAGAATGTGGAAACCTATTTGAGCACAACGGAGAACCCTGGGTATCTTGGTGGGTGGACATGAACTAGTGCGCTAGTTATCCAGCGTGGTATCATCCTTGTTTCACGTAACACGTATGATACTCATAACACTATCAAAATATGATGATGATGATGAGGATGTTGGGGACCAATAGGTTATGGATTATTCTCCAAATAGTGTCTTCTGTGCATGAGGAAAAATATCTTTTATGGTTACTTTTCATTGATGTATGAGGTTTTATGGTCCCAATCGATCTAGATGAACCTTAGGGGATTTACCCATGGTAGTATACTATTCATGAAATGGTTCCTTCAGTCAGCATACAAAGGACCACTTTGGTGACTATGTGTTCTTTATGAATTTCTCACTTCTACTTTAAAATAGTGTTTTTGATATGTTTTTTATTCAAGTGTTGATTTTTAAATTTTATTTTGTAAATGATTTCCTTAAAATTTATTTTAAAATTATGATTTAGAATAGACATATTAAATTTTCTCTTTGATGTTGTGGCATATAATCTTTATTTATGTGGAATCCAACTACGATCTTATCTCACACCCAATATACACCTTTGGGTATATTTAAACTTTTTTCTTTGTGTATACTAGGTTGAGGCATCGTTCTTAGAGATGGTGGTTTGGGTTACTGACAGTCTTCTTAGGATGGTTGGGTTGGTGGCATGGGGATGTGGGTTGTCTTGATTCTTGGAGGATTGAGTTAGACTATTTTTTCCTTTTTTGTAATTTCATTTAGGAAGATGGTTCAGTTTATTAAACATTAAATATGAAATGCATTGAGGTCCTATTTGTTTGTCTGTTTTTAGTTTTAGTTTATTTATCTTGTTAGTTGTTTATTGGTTTCTATTTTGGGTAAATAGATCTCATGTTGTATTCTGGATACCTGATTACTTATAATAGCCAGTGGGGATTGGTAATGCCCCTCTGAACATTCCCTGGACTGGGTTGGGTGCTGGGTTAGATGGTGACCCAACATGGTTTGTGACATACTATCCTTATAATGTCTTTATTATTTACTCATAATTGATGATACCTAGAATGAAGGTCAATCATAGAAAAATATTTAGCTCCCTGAAGTTAATTTAAAAACTAATAAATGTGAGGAAGCTGATACTATTTCGTTAATATAGTATCATTTATTTACCTATAGTCAACTCAATTCCTCAAAGATCTATTTTTATTCTTAAAGAAAATAATATGGGATCCCTAAGGAGAAACACTAGGGTGCATAAATATCTTATCACAAAACTCCTATACTTGTTTCTTCAACCACACTAATTATGTAGTGTCTATTCTATAAGGATTCATTAATATTGGTGTTTATTTAGGGATTAAAACAATGGAAATACCAACTTAATGAACAATTGTTTTCTTAGTTAATTCCTTATGAAATACTTCAATGTATTTCTATACAATATATACATCCTCAAAGTGAACATTTCCTATTCAATTAAAATATATTGCGGTGGATCTTGACATGACTAAGATTTTGATGTCTCCCCTATAATTATAAGGAATTATACATCTTCACCAATAATCATAATTTCAATCTCTTTGCAATATTTCTTGCATCACATTTTGAAATCTAGTCTATACCAAGGATTATATAAAAAAAGACTATATGTATAATAACGATTTAATCCAATAGGTAATGTTTATGTGTCAAAATGGGAACTGAATGACACTTATATATTGTAGTGATACTTCTAATAGAATTATTGACCTATAACTCCATTCTCATAGTTATAGTAAAATATGACATTTTATTAGAAAATATGGTTAAAAAAGCGAGTGCAATGATCCAGAATCAAATAAATCATTAGCTAAATTTGAGGATATGAGTAAAGTAACAACCACCACATAATTAGGGACATAATACATAGATATTTTTTAAAATATAGTTTAAATACAGTAAATGGTGGTTGTTGGGGGTGTATCAAGGTATGAAAAATTACAACAAATAACCCTTCAGATCGTGTTTCATCATCAAATAAAAAACCCTTATCTCAATTTCCTAATACAATGTATGAGAATAAATGAAAGCACGAATGATAAACAAAAAATATACTTTTTTCACCATCATCAGGATCCATTCAAGATGTATACAAAATATTTATGCCTATGTACAAAATCCACTAAAGTGTGCTACTATTAAATGTTTCATAGTGGACCCACTATCCCTCATAGTTTATAACCACTTAGAATTTTAAAGCTCACCTCTCTCTAAATTGATGTGCATACACTTCTCCCCCAAAATATTAATATGTAAATATGAATTATTTTAGAATATTTTCAGTTTGGATTGTTCCATGAATCTTCATTTTCACTCAATATATGATATAAAATTCACCACATGGTGATTTCCTTGTAGAGATACCTTTTATGAACATTTTTTCTTATTTTTGAAGTTCTTTACACCATTCACAAGAACTTGGGGACCATGTTGAATGGATGGATTGTGAATTGAGTTTCATGGATGGACAATGCCTCCTGAACCACCACCCGTTTGTCAGCAATGGTGCATTGAAAAAACCATCATCTGCAAACTGATCTTACATATAAGACATCCTCCTTCGCAAACTGAACTAATTAATGAACTACTTTCAAAAATAACTGAAATATTACCAAGATGAATCTATATAATGTGTTTACCTCCTCTTTAATCAAGTTATTATTGGTACATTCTATAAGAATAAAAAACATGAAATCCAAATAATCATACTTATCATTAACTACTCTCTGATATTACATCACCACATATTTCACTCACTATATGGTTTATATAATGAATAATTTCCCTTACGGTGGTCTCAGAAACCCTAAATTTGACTGAAAATGATGAAATACCATTTTTTATATCTTTAACTCACTTCCTTCAATCATAATTTATGAAGAACTTGTGTTATCATAGAAATATTTCTATGATAGATCCATTACATTGATAATTTTTCTTTGGGACATTACAAACAAGCTATGAGGTTCACATAACAAATATCCTATTCGATAAATATTCATTTGACATGAAAACCATTTTGTACTTATTCAGGTGTTATGTGGTCCACCAATTATGTAATGTGGGAATCCTTCATTCACCATAAAACGAATCCTGATTTTTAGGCCAAACAATATATCAAACACTTGGAAACTACACCAACATCAAAATAACTACTTTTATAAAAAATATATTAGATTAGTGTAAATTGTTTTAATCAACAATCAAAATCATCCCAAAAACCATAACTCACCACTGGGAGTTATTTTCCAAACAAAATCACCCATTTAATTTTTTGAAAATAATTAAAACACTACTATGATGTAACTATTGAAAAACATGCACACACTGACTTCTAAAACCAAAGTTCAAAATTTTAAACAACAAAAAAGTGATCGTAGAAATACTCAACATGTTATCTAATCCCAAATGATCTATGCTTGACCTAAGAAACAAGAGTGGAATAAAAGTTTTTTAATGAATCACTTCATTATCAAAACACATGATGTACCTATATAGATACCGACTATAACACAGAACATGGATCATGAGAAGAAATATGTATTCATTGACATATTACTATATTCAAGAATCAAAAAAAATATCATAATTTATACTCATTAAAATCTATTTCAGTATCATTAGATTTAATACTCAATTCTATATTTATCTAATCCGTTATCCACTTATCCCCCCAATCATTTCATGTTATTTTATACCCCTTTTTTCAATAAACCCAAATTTCCCTCATTTATGGATTCAAAATTGAGAGAAAACATATCACCACATAAGTTAATATACACCTTAACATAGTGAGAGGGGGTCCCATATTGATAATTTTTTATGTGTTAGGATTTGAATGATCTCTATGAGAAATATGATTACATTCATATGATTTTATAGTTGAGTCCTTCAAAATATCTATAACATATATTTCTATAGGAGCTTAATCCAAATTTAAAAGCCAGTGATTTACCTTATTCATTATAAATTGATACTCTATTTCAGTGTTCTTCATCCTTGTGTAATAGATAAGATTTTTATATGATTTATAAAAATTGAATTATCATTGTGTATTCTGATCAAAGACATCACTTCAACTACCATATCATTAAGATATTATATTATCCATATTACATATATGTATGCTTGAGTGGCCCCAATATATTTTTATTTTTTGGTTCTCAATTAAATTCAATATTGTTTCTTTCTTATCTAAGAAATAATAAATTTTATATGATAAATACATGTCCTAATGTGGAATATTAATCATCTGGTAAACTAACCCAATATGAATTTTTATAACCCAATAACTCCTTTTTATTTTTATCATTGTATAGAATATAAAATCCATGGTAACCTTAAAATGATGATGTATTAATTTTAAAATGATTATTTTTATTTAATAGTTATTAATTTTACACTAAAATTCAAGGAATGTGAAAAAATATCTGGTCATGTCATTGTTCATTACAACAAACTACCAATGATTAGCCTATAATATAAGTCATTAACTACCTTGTGTTAATTATATCATGTTAGTTTCATCTGGGTAGCCACATCAGTTTTCATTTACTTGGAATCATCCATCCTAAAAATTCATAGAACCCCATTTTCATATTTTCATTGAGAAATGAATGTTCTCATACATTCTTGTTTTCCTTGTAATTCAGGGGAAGAAATTAGTTCTCCAATCATTGAAATTTCAAACTCACTTTTCATGAATTAATAAAACTCTTTTCACTATGCTTCATTTGATCCACTAAATTTTATATATTTTCCATACACCATCACTATCATACTATCATTGTTGTCATAGAGATTTTAATAGACTCTAAAATGTTGAAAACCAAGAATATTTAAAAACATATCAAGTATTGAATACCACTATTTGATAGTTCCTTGAAACATGTGTTCTAGTTTTAAGAAACACTATTTCCAGGTGGTTTTCATTAGATTTATTTATGGAACTTGAAACATCCAACTGTTTGTTATCGAAAGGGGACCTGCTTCCCTAAGGTAGGAGTTCATTAATTTTTGACTTTACATTACATAAGAATGTGAATTGGTCAAGAGGATGGGTTGTTAGACTCATCACACCCTTTTGGGGGAATTACTATCTACTTAGGAACTCTCTTTGTAAATTTATGATATTTTCATGAATGATTATTAATTTACCAAGTATATTATAAGTATACCTAGGAATTTACAATCACATGTCAACATGCGTAAAATTTAGAATCATCATTATGCATTCAAGGTTCTTCATTAATGGAAACATTCATGTATTTGAGGTTTTCCATCAATGGGAACTTCAAATATACCGATTAAAGATTATTTTAATCATCCTTATGATGAAACTAGTTTTTAATCCACATAGTGGAAAACTCTAGAATTTTTTTCCATTCAAGGAGATGGTAGTTTTTTTTATCTTGGGATCATTCCCATCAAATGGACTACTTATGTATCGTTGTGAAAGGAAACAGAACCCTCGTAGTTCGGTGTTACATAATAGGACACATCATACCTTATAAGGTCATGTGAAAATGACCTCTAAGAAAAAGTTTCATGGTCAAAATTAATTTTGGACTTGTACTGACGAAGCCCAATGAACATGGAGAGGATATGAGTTCCATGTAGGATCAGACCCTATTGAGAATATGGACCAAGGAGAACATGGTTGATTTGATGTGTTCGGTTTAATCCTCCAAGAGGCTTCCTATATATCCTATATTAATTGGAATCAAATCCCACATAGTTTGATAAATCTCATAGGAGAGTATGGCCCTATAAGAATGGTGAGTTCGGGAATACTTCCTAAAAAGGATGCCTTTATAATTTGAAGATTGTATTTGGGGATTATTTCTTAATGAGCATGCCCAATTATCTAGGGCCTTGAGACATCTCCCTACATATCCTAGTTTGAATAGGAATCAGTGTTCTCATAGTTCCATTGAATGGGTATTTTTGTGCATAATGTAACCGTAACATGTCTCTATGCCCACCTGATTCATGATCCATGTGAGAAATAAGAGGATGTGAAAGAATCAACAGTGAAACATCACACTTTTCCCCTATGCTGATGGAAGAGGGCGCATCAACCGTGGAAGAGGGAGAGACAATGAGCTTTCCCTCTGTTCTATTCACATTGTACAATGGTCTAAATGGAAGGAAGAAGTGGTGAAGGTGAGGGGCTTATACCAGGATGGATTACCTGAAATTGATCTTCATAGGAAAGCGGAAAAGTAAATGTGAACTGTATATTCCTTACCAGACACCTGAGGTTCCGGGTCACCTCTTTGAGAAAGGAGAGGCCATGACCTAACCCTTCACCAAACCGAGAACTTGCTAGAATTTTTTCCGGGAGAATGGTCCAGGAGACAGTGGATATACAAACCCACAGACATTCCATGAATCCTAACCCCTTTAGGAAACAAATGTGGGAAACCTCTTACTGCAGAAATACAAACCCAAATAGGAGACGCGCTAATGTGCCTTTACCAAAGGATTGATATGTCAGGAGGTTTTTGTGGAGGTCTCAACAGAATCCCTTTTATACAAGGGACCCAATGAAGAAGAAGCCTTTCCATTTATGGATGAGGAAGGCTTGATGGGTTTTAAACTGAATAGATTGAAGATAATAAGTGAATCAAATCGGGTTCCCAATTAGAGAAGTGCGTGCAAGTACTATCGCACAAGTACACATTGGTGACTTGATGTTCACTTAAGTGACGAAAAACCAATATAGTAATACTTCGTAGAGACCTTGTTCAAGCCATCAAGAGTATTCATAGGTGATCCATGAAGTGGGGCACTCATGTTCCTATGAGAGGAATGGGAGGCCCACAAGTGTTTCTGACATAGGGATGATGGTCGCATTAAGCACACAAGTGTTGTGGTTTTCAAACATGAAAAGGACTTAATTAAAAAGATCCCCTCTTTAATCCTCTGCTCATGGTGTTAAATAACTACCTAGAATGTTTTGGACGATCGGGGTGAAGTACTATGGCGATCAGAGTAGCAAATGGGATTAATGGAAATTCGTCCATCCAAATGGGGCCCCCAAGGGTCTATTTATAGGCAAATACGCGACCTTGGTTGAAATGATTTGGGATCGCAAGTGACTTTCTCTTCAGATAAGAGTGCGCAAGTAGGAAATGTGACATTTTTTGTTGTGAAATTAGGCTACATGACATTTTTGGGTGCGCAACTATGATGTACACCGATGGTGTTTTGGCTTGACTAAGGTGAATAAAAATTCATGCCTTTTAAAATCTTGTAATTTCTACATGTATTTTCTCATTTTATTTCTAAGGGAACCCACTTTGTCATTTATTAGACTCTTTGACAAAATAAAGTTTCAACAAAAGACCCCCCTAGAATTGGATCCTAAATGAAAAGTTGATCCTATACTAAGGTAAGGTAATAAAGAAAAAATACTTGGACAATGGGGCACACAAGTATTCTTCACTCATGTAGACTTGGGCGCGTAAGTGTGAAATGTGCAAAATTTCAGGCATGCAGGGTTATTTTTGTCTCTTATATATAAGGGATTCACTTCCATGGAATGTTTCACAACATTCGGATTCTCAGCTCTCAGCATGCAAGTCATCTATTCAGACAATTTTTTTGTATGCTTCCTTTGTATGTTTTTTAGATGCGCGCCAGGAGTGGGATGCCATACTTGCGCACCGAATTATACATGGGTGCCAAGTTTAAAAATTTCATGCCCTAATTCTTTTTCCATTGTTTTGTAAAACACAAAAAATTATCTTACTTTAAAAAGATTATACTTATCTTTTTTAATGTTCAATGGCTCCAAAAAGAATTAGAACAGCTGAGGATCTTTCCACCAAGAGGATTTATGACATGATGAATGTCATTGTTCATGATTAATTTGATTTTTGTAAAACCACTATTCTAGATTTAGCAAAATATTTGATTAAGAATCATTTTAACATTCCTCATAGCACCTATATGCCTTTGTATAGTTATGACCATTTTCACGATACTAACATTCCAGATCCAAAGAACTATGTCACACATTCTTGGTTTTAGGATTGTATCAACATACCATTAGCCGATGTTTCTATTGGGGGATCATTTACTATTGCAAGGATAGTAGTGAAATCTCATATTATGCATCATTGCCTGTGTGATCCAGATTTGAAGGCACACACACCCGAGCTGCAGCCACACTGTTATTTATCCATCACTCGAGATTCTCAGATATATCAGTACAAGGGTTGAAAGAAAAGTTGAAAATTTCTCCTGGAAGGATGTGTAAAACCCTTATGAATTTGGGCATACTATGTAAGAAATACATGTGTATAATTTTCATATTATTCAAAAATATTCAGAATTTATGAATCCGTCTAAGTTGTGAAAACCTATGTGTATTGTAATGATGATTTCATGCCAGAGTTATTAATTAATTGCAGACCAGAGACTAATTCCTTTTATTTAACACATAGAGAGGTAGGTATCAGTTTGTGGGAAGTTTACAATATTTCTGGAGGCCCATTCCTTGGAGACATGTATGATGTGTTTATTCCTCCCAAGGTGATGTAGATTGACCTGAAAAAGACACCATATATGGCTCATGAGTTGATGAAAATATTTAACAAACACAAGAATTCAATCATTGAGAAAACACGCACCAGGAGGGACATTCACCTGGAGGAATGGATGGAAATATATTTAATAAAGAAGAAGGAATATGGGGCCCACTTTCACTCATCGAACTAGCTATCCACAGTTAGAGAAGAGAGGAACTCCTAACACCTTTTCACCAACATTAGAGAAGGAATAATTTTTAAAATGGGGCTATGATGTCAACCCAAAAATTCTAACAAATACACTTCTGATAGCTTTCTTAGCCATGTGGCTCAGCGTATATTTATTACCAGTCTGAGACTCCAAAGGAGGATTGAGGACATAAACCTTTGTTATTGTAGCAAAGCTGGTAGAGAAAAGGATAGTAGGGCTAGTTAATCTTATTTTAGACAAGATTCATTGGATTTTTCAGCATATTTACAAAGGAAATTCTCTCTATAGAATAGTGTGGTCATTCCAAGTGTTTTTTCCATGGATTTCTACTCACTTTAGAACTTATGTTGTATAAAGTGGAGTACTGGTTTTTGGAAGTTCTTTTCAACTGTTTTTATGATTTTTATGGTATTTCAACCTAGTATTTGAATGACTATGACAACAATGTTAGGTTGATCATGCATAAGGAATCTTTTCCTTTCCCGATTGGAATCCTCCTAGCGGGCGATTTGTTGATGATGGTACTACAAGTTTGGAACTAAGAGCATATATGCTATCTTGAATAGATGGCATTTTGGCCACCAGAACCGATGGTGAAATCATATATAAGGCCTATGCTCCTTATATATTATCATGTAAATTCAAATGTGTACAAAATAATACGGTATCCCCTCCTGTGCATGTCAGAATAGAGAAACACTTAATGGTTTCCCGACAACTATGGTTGTTGACATATGCAGAGAAGACCTAGATAGTTTTTAATGTACCTGTTGCGAATGCATTAAGTATATTAACCATCTAGTATGATAAAAACTGGGATATATCATACCCTGATGGGGTATTAAATCATGTCATCCATTGAGTGAGGATATGGAGAAATAGCTGGAAAGATCCCCTTTACTTGGAAGATAATTCTTCATCATCAAGGGCGGATTTGCAAGAATCAGAGAGTGTAGGTGATAATGCTCCAAATCCACCTAGGAGACCTTACGCCAGGTATAATCCTTTTACTAAGATAAAAATATCAACTCCATAAATCCCTAATTAAGTCGTATGAAGGTGATATAGTCACCATCATTCTATGGAGAGGAGTGTTCCATTTTCTAATCCTTCATCTATGACAACATGTGCTGGGAAAAAACACAAGTCCAAGGTTATAAGATCCTCATCACAATCCTCAGACATAAATTCTAAATATATAAGACTAGAGGTTCTTCGAACATGGATGAGTCTATACTATGATACTGAGACCATGTGTATGGATTTGTGGGAGGGACTGTATATTCCAAGAGTAGGGGATTTGCAGGCTTCTTCTGACATTCTTTTTAATGATAATCCCAATTAAGTAAGGACCAATATTAGGGAGATGGATATTCTCTAATATGCCACTGATGAATCAATTCCTTCCACAAAGAGTGTAAAAGAAATGATACATCATTGTACCACCGAAGGGATTAATCCTTCATTAGACGATGAATGGAATTACATTGTAGATCCTAAGGATGTAAGTTTTCTTTATTTTGTATATTCCACTATTTCTTAACATGAATTTTAATCGATAAAATGTTACTTAGGAGAAATTTTGTCTCAACAAATAGTTGGGAAAAGAAAAGGCAACTAAAATTACTTCACCACAATATAGTCTTTGAGGCACTGCTATTGGAGCTACAAGATCACCTTATGAATCAAGTGAAATATCCTAGGAAAATAGGCCATGTAGGCGGAAATAGAGAGGGTACTGGGATAACCAATACCCATTTTTTTATGTGATGATACAGACCCTCCTAAAAATACATAGGAGCAAAAGCATCGAAGAAATAAAACCTTGGTTATGATCTTTTTTAGCAGTGGTAAGTCTCCCTAATAATCATGAATTTTAGATTTATTCATGAAACAATATTTAAACTTTTTAAGATTACTGGGGATTCTTCTATTTATTATTTGAAAAAAAACCTCTGATTAGACTCAAGGGGGTGTAGAAGGTGCGGCTGAGAAAACACAAAATACAATAGATTCAACGGTTCTTGAAGAGGCATTGCATTCAAAGGAACTATCATCTGTCCCCAACACTACTCTAATTCCTTCTATTATAAGATTGGATGCTTATGGTAAATCACTTACATTATATAATGAATCAAATGCAATAATTTCTCACTTCCATATTGTGACACTTTGAGGTTCATCACATGCACCAGAACATCTGTAAACAACTGATGTTGACCCCATAATTGTTTCTGAAGAAGCTACTCAGTGTCAGAGGTTGCTGAATGAAGGTTGTGAAGTAAACACGCCAAGTGTACCCACAGGTGAGACTAACATGTAATATGAGATATCAATTGATGAAATGATGATCGTAGGAATTTATTTTGAATAACTATTAGATCATGTTAAAATATTTAATGCTTTGGAATATTTTGATGTTCTATATATAGAATCAACTAGACGTGAGTTCTAATAATTCTTCTACTTATTCATCTGATGATTAACTTGCTAACCATGGTTGATTTGAAATATGCAGTTCAATCTAAAGAAGCTAATGTTGTAATAGTTCTTAAAGGAAGTGTTGATATTAATGTCAACCCTACCATTGTAGAGACATTGGCTCAAGTGAATCTTGACGTAACATGTATTCTTGAAATTCACTCTGAATATCCTTAGCATATTGAATATAACACTCCTTGACCAGGGACATAAAATAAAATTTCTAAAATTGAGAACATTTGGTCAGATTCACCTCATGATTATGACTTACTTCTAGGTAATAGAGGATGATATTGTGATTACATTCACTTTTATTATCCCTTTAATATAACCATGATTCCTGATTTACCATATAGGGCTATCAACTGCAATGGGAAATACTGGAGGTGAAGCCTCTGCATCTATACAGAAGTCATTAGAATGTGAAGTAACCATAGTCCAAGAAGAAAAAGATTAGGGAACTTATTTATATGCATTAGTCCTGGAATATTCCTCTTTTTATGACAGTTATTCTGAATCAGAACCAGAACTGTAGACGGATATTTTTCTTGCTTGTCATAAAGCATGAAAAAATATCTGGAAGATAATATCTGAGATGCCCCATGAGGAACTTCCTTCAAGAATTCCATGACTTTCATCTCTGTTTATCACACTATGATTTTACGGATTTGAATACCTTGAAATTCACATGATAGTGAAAGAGATTTTCTGTAAGAGGGAGTGAGAGAAAACGCATCGATAAGACTTGATAAAAACCAAAATGTCTATCAAAATTGAAGAGTTCCAAACAATACTGTCCCAAGATAAGGATGATCATAATGAATAGTTGAAGGGATTGATGTAAACAATTAATGAAAAGACTGTTCAGAAATTGGGCCTTCAATAGGAGTTAGATATCATTACAGGGGAGCTTGACCATCATTATAGCTCAATAAGAGATGTCTATAAAGAATGTGAAAAATACATTGTATTTTCTATATAAGAACTTAATCATTATAAAGAGAGTGAGGCTGGTCAGATAAACAAACTTTGACAAGCAGTTGATGGGGCTCGTGAAGCTATTAAACAAATGAGGAATTGCGTACAGAGCCTTTTGTAAAAAATATTTTTAATGGAGAGAATCCAATTTGTAGATTCATATTCCTAAAAAATCATAAATGAAAATTATTTTTTAAATCATTTATGTTTTCAATTTCATTAGTTTCATTTTTTACCTAGGAAATTGGGCCCAAAAATCATAATTGACAAATATTTACGGTCGGAATATCTTTGACCATAAACAGTGAAATTAGATCCCAAACAAAACTCTGTGGCTAAGAATGGATTTAATATTCTTTAAAAATTTCTAGGGGAAATATTGAGTCACAATTTTTTTATGGTCACCAAACCTAAAATGTGTATCAACATAAGGGGAGTCCCTTCCATGAACAAAGTTTCTATTACCTGGCGAACCTGTTTTGGGGGATGAATTATGCAGGGCCAACTAGGGCATATGATGCATAGCCAAATAGTGGAATCTTTTGACTAACGAGCTTGTTATGTAGAAAAATTATGTTTGTCCACCTAAGGGAATGTGTTGCATAGTCATGCAAAAGAGATCTTAGAAATTTATCATTCTAATGTTGATAGATAGGGAAAAAAATAGGGTGACTCTAGACCACATTGGGTGGGTTTTCCAAGGAAAGGAACTTCAAGAATGAAAAGGGTGATTTTAGACCAACATAAATCATGAATAAGAAAACCATCTCTATAAAAATTTGGTGTATGAGTAATGGTTAAAATTTATTAGAAATGGGAATTTCTAACAACATACTGTGCAGTTTTATGTCATGCAGTAAGGAAATTGTACTGTGCAGTTTAAAGTCTTGTAGTGAGGATGTTGTACTATTCAGTGTAAAGTCTTGTAAGGAGGACATTATACTGTGCAGTTTAAAGTCTTGCAGTGAGGATTTTGTACTGTGTAGATTAATTTCTTGTAGTTATGATGTTGTAATGTTCATTTCAAAGTCTTCTAGTGAGGAAATTTGTGTGGATTTAATTTAAGGTGTTTGTTATTGACCAAAGGGATGAGAAAACTCTCCCAATTTATTGATAATTTGTTTGGAAGAATACAATAATATTCAAGTATGGATAGGAAAATTGTTATATGTGATATAAGGTTTTCTGAAAATGAGGAATGATATGGGAAAAGGGATAAAAGCAATGGAGGAATTCATTTCCCATAATGAAGTTACCATTATTTGAAAAACCCAATATGGGGGCTGTCTTATGCAGTTCCAAATGGGGCGTATGCTGCATAGCCAAAAAATGGCCACTATTGACTGGAAGAGCTATTATGTGGGCATATTATGCATTGCTGCCTAAGTGCACATGATGTATATTCCAGAAAAATATCTCTTAGAAATTTAATGGTCTATTGCAAAATTTCGATGAATGTTTTTGGAGATTCATATTTTTTGAAGCATAGGATTATATTTATGGAGAATGGTACCTAAATATGGAATGAGTATTTCTAACCCAGAATTCCAAAGAATCGGAGGAATATGTCGTTCTTGAAGGTCTAAACCAAGCGTAAGTGATATTGTGTCTTTAGTTTTAGGAAATACAACTATAACCAATAATGTAAACAATAAATAAAATATGGCCAAGTTTTTTCAAGGTTATTTCATATTGTATTGAACTCATGGTGAGGGAAATGTGTAAACAATGGTCTTGAAGATAGTCAAATTTAGAGAAAGTTAATGGGACAAGTATACATGAATGACTCTTTTCAAATACATATTCTCATATATTTTCATCAAAGATTAAAGGGGGCATAGATACTATAACCAAGAACAATGTAACTATTACATGAAAAACCTGTTATGGGATCTATATTATGCAGGGCCAAATGGGGTATATGCTACATGAACAAATAGTGGAATCTTTTAACTGACTTGCCTAATATGTTGGCAACATTTTCAAGGCTTCCTAAGGGAACTTGTTGCATAGTCAAGCAAAAGATATCTCAGATATTGGAATCCCTGTTAACAAAAACCGTAATAAATATTATGAGGATTTGAAAATATTAATTTTTAATAGTTTAAAATATGGAAATGGTTTATGTTCAATGTAGATGAGAAATATTTTAATCTGTATTGGCCATGAGTTTGACATCCTTTACATATATCTGACTCATATGTAAAATGGATAGTTTCTTGGTTTCTTCTGAATTCATATTATGAAGTGAAATTTAAAGTTATGCAATGAGGACATTTCCACCCCCATAAAGAACTAAAACCCCATACATATATTAAGAAGAACCTTATCCAATTCCTAAGCTCACTTGAGCTATGCTTGGTGTGAGAATCATGGAGTTGTAAGGGAATTTTCTATAATTCAAATGAGACATAGATAATGAATTGGGGTATCATATTTCCATATAGTTTAACGTCATTTGGTAAGGATGAAAAAAGAACAATATGAATGGAATGACATATTGTAACTTGATTAAAGGATAAAATCCAAATGTCACCATATGCCTTGTTGGGAAAAGAATCAAGTCATACATAGTTCTTAAAAAATTCTCTACGCATATTTGTCTCTTAAAAAAGAAATAAAGGGGGGTTTTTCATGCCTGGGCCCAATATTGGAGATCTCATCATCTCTAATTATCTCAAAATAGAAGAGAATCATTCCATATATAGTTCTTTAAACAATAATTCCTCATGCTGATGGAGTTAGACATGAAGAATGGGGGATTTTTTACACGTTATGAGAGAACGGTAAATCGTAAGACATAAAATGGTATAAAGACCAAATTATATATCTTAATGAAACAATATGTATAGATATGATTCATATACATGTATAGAAAAGAAAATAAGAAGATTTTGTGAATGTGGTAGGGCCTGAAATTGGAGATTTATACGTCTCTACGTATCTCATTGAAAATGAGAATCATTCCCTACGTAGTTCTTGAAATATGATTTATATGCAGATCTGAATTAGACACAGGAAAGAGAGGGAGTCATGTGCTAATAAGGAGTAGTGATGATGTCTATGATATTTTTTATGGCTTCTTCTAACATCAAATAAAGAAAATGTTATGTGTATAAATGATATCATGCAGTTTAACGTAATGCGACAAAGACAAAGATACTATGCATTTTAACATCTTGTGTTATGGATGTAGACAGTTGTTATGCAGTTTATGTCTCGTAACAAGGACATGGGGGTTGTATAGTTTTATGTCTTACAACATGGACATGGAACTGTGTAGTTTAAAGTCTTGAAGTGTGGACTAATGTGTATATTTACACAAATTATTTCTTCAAAAATCTCGCATTGGTTTGAGTTGTAATGAGCTCTCTATCCATTGAGATTAAGGAATAGGCTCCATTTCAATAGAAATTATGTATGAAATAAGGTCCTTCCCATTTTTGTTCAAGATATAGTGGATTCTCTCCTGGTATCATTGGAGTCTTAATTACCAATAGAAATTCTCATTGAAGAATTGAACTAAGGTGAACTTTCTTATTAAAAGATCGCACTATTCTATTCTAATAGACTTCTAAATGATGAAAAGTATGATGTTTTTTCTCATAAAATCATTCCAACACATCGAACAATTTCTGAAATCGTTCATTTATGGACAACTGATCATAGATTGCAACTCTATGTGAAGGAAATTGTATTTCAATTGGAAAAACTACTTTAGTTTCATACACCAATGAATAAGAAGTTTCTTGGGTAGTAGTATGGGTAGTTGTTTGATATGCCCATAAAGCATTAAAGAGTTTATTAGGCCATGATTTCTTATATTTCTCCACTGTCATCACGAGTATAATTGATAGAATTTTATTTAAGGCCTTTATCTATCCAATGGTCATTTCATGATAGTGAGATGAATGGTTGGACATGATATTATGTTCCAGACAAAACTCTTATTTTAGCAGAACATAAATTGGTGCATTGTCCATCAAAATAGTATGAGGTACGCCAAATCATGTTATGATACTAGTTTTGAAAAAAATATCAATGATTTTGGATCCGACTTCCTTTAGATGTATTGCCTCATCCCATGTAGAGAAGAAGTTAATAGCAGTTAGAATATACTTGAACGACTTAATCGTGGCTGGAGGAAAAGGCCCTACTATATCCATTCCCCTTGTGGAAAACATCCATGAGTATTTAGCTATATGTAGAAACTCTATGGGTTGATGAATGAAGTTGGCATGCACTTGACAGGGATGACATTTTTTAGTGAAATTGGTACAATCTTGTGTCATTGAAGGCCAATAGTATCCAAGCCTTCGGATCTGATCAGAGAGTCTGTGCATAGATTATTGAGATCCAAAAGCTCTTGAATGTACTTCTTTCATGACCGCCACGATCTCTTCTCCATCTATACATCTAAAGATAATTCCATCAAAGCCTCCCATGTGATGTAACATTTGGTGGTCCGGACTATAATAAAGAGTAAAATTGGCCACTCATCGCCGGATCTGTTCCTTCTCATCCCTATTTATTGGAAGTACCCCATTTTAAATATTTTTTATTATGAATGTTCTATATTCTGTGGAATGACCATATGGTTCAAAAATAGGGAAAATTTCATTAATTTACTCGAATATGGTTTCATCAAAATTTGAGACCACATGGAGATGGGTTATATTCATAACTATCTCATATTTATTTGGATCTTCCAAGGCTATAACTGAATTATCTAGTGCATCAGCTTGGGATTTTTGTGATCGCGGGACATAAGAAAATGTCAGAACTTAGAGAAATTTAGTTAGTAATCCTCTGAAGTAATCACACAATGGAAATAATTCTTCTTTTATGACATAATATTCCCCACTAATTTGTTTGATTAGCAATTCTAAATCACCATTTACCTTTAGATGATCCATTTACATCTAAATGGATAATTAAAAACCTACAATGAGAGCTTTCTATTCATCTTCATTGTTCGAACCCACTTCCGATAATATGAATGAATAAGGAAATACTAACTTTTCTGGGGAAATAAGGAAAATTCTTAATCCAACCTTGTCGATATTAGGGTTTTCCAGTCTCTTTCATGTTAGAGGTCTAGAAGCACCATCAAAATAGACATCCCATGTTTAATAATTATCTTGAATAGAGAAGAACTCTTCATCAGGAAGCTCAGTATTAAATGATGTATCTTCCACTAATGGATTCTCTGCAAGGGAATCGATAAGATCTTGGCATATTATTTCCTTTTTAGGTACATAATATATATAAAATTATTGAAAAATAACCACTGATAGTTCCAGACGTCCTGTAAACATAGGACGAATGAGTATAAATTTGAGTAGATTATTACAATATACCAATTTGATCTAAAGATGTTTCATGTAGTGTTTCTATTTGAAAAACTGTGAAGATTTATGCCAAGCAGCAGTTCTCAATACTTGAATACGGGGTTTCTCCATCAAGCATTGTGCGACTGAGATAGTAAAGGATTTTTCATTCCCAGCATCATTCTTTTGGGCGAGGAAGGAACCTAGTGATCACTCTAATGTTGTCACATAATGAATTAGTGGTATTACTTCAATGGGCAATATAACTACTGGTGTACTCAAGAGATATTTATTGAGGTTATCAAATGGTTCTTGGAAATCTTCAGTCCATACTTATGTAACTCCGATTTTCATTAATATGGTGAAGGGAAAACACTTTCCCATCAAATTGGTGATGAAGTGCCACATATAGGACAAGTGTCCTTGGATTCTTCTTAATTATTTCAAATTTCTAGGAGGTGACATACCAAATATTTATTTTGATGTCTAATTATCAACTTTGATACCACGATGGTGTACAACTATGCCAAGGAATTTTCTTGAGGTTACACCAAACGAACATTTCCAGGGATTCATCTTCAAACTATGTTGCTGATGCTTATTGAATATAATATTCTACTCATCCATGTTATTGGAATGTTTTTTTGATTTTACCACCAAATCATCCACATGACATTCAACAAATATACCTAATAAGGGTTTGAAGATATGATGTATGACACGTTGATATGTTTCACCTGCATTCTATAAGCCAAAGGGCATTACTCGATTGAAAAACACACCTTCAGGGGCTCTAAATGCTGTAGATTCTTTATCTTCTAGGGCCATTTGGAATTGGTTATTCCTTGAGTATCCATCTATGAAGGAAAGAACATCATAACCTGTCATCACATCAATTAGATGTTCTATAATCGGAACTGAAAAACCATCTTTAGGACAATGTCGTTTAAGATATCTGAAATCAATTCAGACTCTAATTTTCCCATTAAACTTCTTGACTAGGAAAGTATCAGCCATCCATTTGGGATACTGAACATTCCTAAGAAAGTTATCCTTTATAATATTATAAACTTTAGATTCAATTTTAGAGGCATGATTGGGATGTGTTCTTCTTGCTGCTCTCTTGAATCCAAGATGTTCTTTAGGAAAACCTAAATGATGGTTTGCTACATCAAGATTAAGACCTAGAATTTTTTTATAATTCCATGAAAATATATCTCAATATTGACTTAGAAAGGAATTATAAACCTCTATCACTTAATAAGTCATGTCCGCACTAATTAGAGTAGGGCACATATCTTCTTTTGTACCCAGATTTATTTCTCTGAGCTCTTCCATGGTGGTAGAGACTCATTCTTCAAATACTGGAGATGCATACCCAAGATATTTCGAATATTTTTCATTAGGTTTTAACTCTTATGTTTCCATTTTCATAGTATATGATGAGGAAAAACTCCCAGATTTATTGGAGGAGTCAATATTTTAACATCTCAAAGAAGATCTGACCCTACTGATGACGAAGGGTCATCCTACGGTAATAAAGAGTGATTGATGGATTAATAATTAACATCTTTTTCTTCCCCTATTATTGCAAAAATTTACTCTAATTTGATCGATGAAGTAGAGGCTTGTTGTAGTTTATTAGATGAAATGAAAACATCTCCATTCAGGATTCCATAATTTCTTAGTGTATCAAAAATTTCTCCCATGTTGTCAAGATTAATTGATACAATTGACATTATAGAAATTACTAGATAAATATTTAGATTGGTTTTTTCCTTTCAATTTGATTGATGGGTAACACATAATCTGTTCTCAAATGTATGAATAGATTTACTGGGATCTTTTCCTGTCCATTTAGAGCTTTATCTCTAGTCATCTATTTTTTCATGGGCTTCGTTCCTTTTGTGTGATAAAACTCTGCCTCAATGTATTGAGATTAACATGTTTTAAACGGAGCCTTATCACCATAAAATGTTCCAATTTTAACATTGAAACGGTATTTTAAGACATTGGTGGTATGATGAAGTAATAGATGCATGTTGATGCAACCAAAGATTTCCAAGAAATATATTGAGGGCTATGTCCTGATGAAAATACATGAAATATAAATTAGACACAAGATCACCAAACTGAGTTCTTAGTGTTATCTCTCCCAAAGGTTCTTATTCATTCTTATGATATGCTTGTAACATTAAAGTTGAAGGAGATAATTCATATTCAATCAAGCCTAATCAATGAAGTGTACGAACGACAATGAGGTTGACCCTAACACCATTATCAATGAGGGATCGTCAGATATCTATGTCATTGATATTTCCAGTCAAAAACAAAGGTTTGATATGCCCATGTACCACATGGTCTTCATCTCCATCTGCAAAAGATATGAGTAAATGAAAATTTTCAAAATCATTATCTATACCTTAAACCTCAGAAGAAACATCTTCTATTACAAACTCTTGAGTACTTGAAAAAGCCTCAATGTGTGCCTCTCGAAGATATTTTAATAGATTCAAAGCATCCAGATTTAAAAACATGGATGGTTCTTAGGCCATTTGTTTCAAAACATCATACTTTTGATCTAAAGGTCAACATTTCCCAACATGGAGATGTGGTTTATTAGTTTAATTGGAAGTTGATGATTCTGATATAGAAGTACTCTATGTCAGAGTAGAATCTAGGAATACTGTTTTCTTTGGTAAATTATACTGACTAGGTCAATACATTTTCTAAGAAGAAGATGACGTGGCTTCTAATAAGACTTCATAAATAATTGTGTCAGAACTGAACATGTATTTCAAAGAAGAAACTCCTTATCCCTATTGAGCCTATTTAAGTTCCCTTCCACGAGTTTCCACCGCATATATGGTTCTAGCAGGGGTAGTGTTAAAATGGTAGTTTTTAAAATTTCCATATATTCCCATGTTTCCTTGACCTCAGCCTCTTCCTCTTGTTCCACAATTATGTACAAGGAACTCTGGCTCATTAAAATCATAATCACCATTGGTATAAGGATTTGTGAAATGGATAACATTAGTAGAACAAAACATTAATTATTCATCTGAAGAAAATTCTTCGTGAAAGGTTAGTTCTGGTTGTACTGTTTGGAAGGGTGGTTCCCATGAATTTGAAATGGATTGCATAAAATATACAAAGGTCAAGGATAATTTTGGCATCGATACAAGATAATCTTTTTCTAACAACTCTTGGTCATTATGATCAATTTTCTTCTTTTAAGAATGAACTAATGATAATGTTGGTTTTTCTATAGTAAGAGTGGTAGAAGACACAATTGGTTGTTTCGACTGTGTTCATAAAATAGCATGAGTCTGGTTGATAATATTTTGGATCATCCAATCATCATATTTTTTAAAGTATTTACTTTTAACCTCTTTTCATTCTCCCTATTCCAATGTATTGGTAGCAGTAACACATGCTACATGAGCTGATTAACTTTTCCATTTCACTTGTTCAGAGTCCACCATCTTTTGCAGAAGTTCATTGAGAACAAAGAACTCTTGAATGTGGTGTCCCAACATCTAATGAAATGTACAATAATATGGATGATCTTCATCTCCATATTTACTTTTTATATTTGGAATTGGAAATTGATCCAAATTATTTTCTAAGGCTGTGATAAATTAGCTAGGAACGTTTTCATTCCCGAAGGAATAAAATTTATTCTTTACTTCCTCAACCTATTTTCTCTTTTGAAATATATGATCATATTGATGAGGCGGTAGTAGCTGTTGATGGTCAGGAGGCGTAGTCATTCGGTGTGATGAAGGTCTTGAAGAAGAACCAGGTACAAGTGCCTGTTTAAGTGTTACTATAGCAGCTTCTAATTTTCATATCCTCCTTCCCGAAGGTGATGTAATTACTTGAGTTTTAGACTTAGTTTCTATAATATAATCTTCTATCTATTGTTCAATGGAAGTAAGGTCTCGAGACCCACTTGTGTATTTCACAGGAATCAATGGTGTGTGAAATTTTTCATGATGATTTTCCACACTGATTGTCAGAAACTCTTCTTGAGAGAGTTCAAGACATAAATAATATGTTAATCCTTTCCATCGTTCAATTAAATCTGAAACTCTTTCATTATCCCTTTTTTTACAATTGGTAAGATAAAAAAATTTCATCTTTGGTATCATTGAGATAAATTGTAGAAGGAATATCTGATAGAGATCTTCTCTTCCAGTAATTGATCGAGATTGCAAACATGTTTACCAGACAAAAGATGGCCCTTGTAATGAATGTACAAAACAGGTAAGCATAACTGCTTATTATTGCAAAGAAGATCCCATCAAAGGATCACAACGAGGTAAAATGTGATAAATTTTGTTCTGGATATCCCGAACCATTTTAAATTGGGAATGTCTTATTTGAGGCAGAGGAATTACATCCTCACATTCAGGGTAACTTCTCTTTTCGGGATGAACTAGTGCACGTCATTCCTCCATATCTTCCAATTGAGTCATTAAGGCCTCAATCATGTTCATAAGTATTTAGGGAACATCTAAATGAGATGGAACTTTTATAGGTATAGAAAATGGTGCTTGATCTACTGAAATGACTGGTAAAACCACTTATTGTTGTGATAATAACTGCCTTGGTTGGATACCCAATAGAGGGAATTCATTATACACATCTATAGTTACTAGAAACCCTGTTTGCTGATAATCTCCTATAGGATTTCCAAGTTGAGGACATTCCTGGGGAGTATGTCTAGAATAAATTATATTTCGATGTAACTCTGTATTGAGCCTTTTTGACAACTTCATTTCCTCTCCTTGTTGTGCAAATCTCCCTTCTAGTGAAAGAGAATGACATTCACTAGTGGAAAAGTGAGATGCAATCTGAATTTTTCCTTTCCCTTTTGAAGATGCCTTTCAAATAGGGGGGGGGGGTTGGTTATTGAAAGGCATACATAGATTATGGGTAATCCTATGATTTTGGGTATGCACACCTTCTTCATTTTCCTCAGTGTGTACCATAATATGAAAAAGAACATCATCTTATGATTCTCTTGAACTGGACTTATTTTCTAGAGGATCTTCTACAATGGTGTTAATGACATTTTCCGATGCATAATGCATCAATGTAATTTTGTCTATATTTTTGCTAGATATTCTCCCTTTCTTTCTTTCATGAGACTTTGTTATCTTATATACAGAATTCCCTAGAACTATTTGGTGGAAAATAACATGAAGGTAATCATTGGATGGTTCAGTTGTATGCTTTCCTTGTGGCTTCTTCCCTAATGGGATGAAAATAGACTTCCATTGAGGAGGGGATTTCATATGTGAAAAAGTCCCAGCCCTGTAGGTTGGGCTGATCCTATTCTTCATTTTCAAATCTTTAAACATTTTTTAATGAATATGAATGTTTAATTAAATGATCTCTCAGCCTCGCAAGCTGGGGTGATTCTTGAACTTCTATGGCTGAAATTCGTGCAACTGCTCTTCGGATTTTGTGGATTTTTATTCGGACATTAACTGGGTGCATCAACAACAATCTCTTTAATCACATGATTCAGAACAACGTTGTGGTATTTCAGACATTTTCATCCTATGACACCATACATCATCTAAACGGGTTTCCTATTCAAGATTGTCATATGCTAGATGTAAAAGGATCTTAACATATTCTTTTCATTAGGTCTAATACTGATGATAATTGGCTGAGGAATGTTCTTGAGCATAGATTTGATTACATACAAAACCTATTAATTGTGTTCAACTATGGGAAGCAACGTTTCATCAAAACACTTTTGGTAGACTTTTCTAATTTTGGATGCAGTGAAATGAAATGCATTATATGCACCCCATCCTCTAATAGGAACATTTGATGGGGAATAAGAAATTAACTCGTGTACACTGTTTAGATCATTGAGAAATGTGCACTGAAGGGTTATCTACTATTTTTCAACAATTGGATGTTGGGAAATTGAGGGAGATACCAAGTCAATTGGTCAATTTAACCCTTATGTTACCTTTACATGATTTTTATAATCATCATATTGTAAGACTCTAGATTTCAAATGACGAATAGTTTTCCATAAGTTGAGATGAATTTCAGGGATGTAGTGTTCTGTTATAAATTCTAGAATGTTATACAGAGAATTTTCCAAAGGAAATTATATGACATGGAATTCCCTTTAGCTAATTTTTTTCTCATGTTTAACACATCTTCGTCATCTTTCACAAGAATTCTCTCCACATGATCTAGCCAGAGTGGATGCTCTGTATTAGATGATAAATGACCTAAATGTGGTTCAAAAAATGATAGTTCCCTTAAGATGTCTTCTGGTTGAGAAAGTGTTTCACCCGTCAATGATAAGGCATCACACACGAATGGCCTTGTGTTTTCACGTTCACAAAAATAGGAGGGATTTCTCATCACTACATTCTTAATTATGGAATAGTCATGAAAATGTGAAATACTACTATGGAGAGGTCTTTTGAAGTGAAATCCATAGTAGAGGGGATCAGCATGATGGATTATAGTAATGGATAAATCATCATGCTCCTTGGTCTCCTGGCCACATGGAGGGATGTCATGGATCTCATACAAATATTTACACTCTAGATTGACTGAATTTTCATGAAGAAATCCTTCATTCTGAAGGGTCTGAAAAGGAACATTAGAATTACAACAACCACTCCCATAATTTGGTAATGAGAGGATAAAATCTTGAGCAGCAATAGATAAATTCCTGAGTGATTCAATAACACCAGCATTAAGAAGATCCACATTGCGACGTAGCACTTGATTTTCCAATGATCCGTGGAAAGAAATATTCTTGGATGTTCTCTTATACTTAGTTGGGGACACATTCTGGGAAAAGTGGTTATCAAGGTTTGGTATATGTGACTACGTTGGATTAGTTATTACAGCAGACAGATTACCTCCAATTAGAAAGGGTTTATGTTCCCAATCTTGTTGCCTGTATGATATGGGGGAGTATGCCCTATAACCCTGCAAGGATAGAATAGGGTTGTGTATCTACTCTAGGATGGCATGCCGATGTGTCATCCCATGTGTGGGGATAGATTTATGTGTATGTTCTCCTAATATTGCTGATGTAGTTGTTAAAATATCCTGGCATGCTTCCAGAATATGGGTAGGGACATGCGTCTGCCCTTTCACCATTGATAAGATATGTTTTGGGACATCAGTAGCCGAAACGGAAATATACGTCCATTTCGTATCAGGAGTAGTTGTTTTTTCCTGGTTATGTCCTCTTTTCTTGATAAATGGTTATTGACATTACTCATGTATTGGGGCAAAGAGTTGGGTATGCTCTAATTGTTTCTTCAAAGATTCCCGACTGACTTCTCTGGGTGCTACCAAATGAGACTGTTGGAAGGCTTGATGATCATTGGAAGGTGTATGTTCTTGCTGGGTATTTTTCATTAAGTATGTTTGACAGACTTCCTTCAATACTATCAGATGATACTACTAACATAATTGGTGATTATACATAGGTTTACATTCATGATTACCTATTTCAACCACATAAGATTGGTGGGTTTCTTTAAATGTAGTTCAACGAGCCTGTTGACTGGCTGATAATTTGTAAATAGGTGTATGTGCCTATTCACAGTACCCCATCAGGTTCAACATGTTGGATTGGTGGGTTTCTATCAAATGATTATGCTGAGCAGCAAAATTAGGATGGATGGGGGTATGTTCCTTCTCGTTGTTTTCCATCAAGTTAAATTGACAGACTTCTTCGGAGGAGGCAGAGGTGAGAACCTGTTCTATGTTAACCGAATGTTGTCCCTTGTGGTTCGTCTTTCATTCCCAGGTCTGAGAGACCTACACCAAACATCAACAGGCAACACCCCCATCATGCTGGGGTTACACTACTATGTGATTATGGAAACAATTGCTAGTGGGCGTCCTTAGGAAGTACTTCAACATACATGAATTTAGGGATTGGGTGACCTCTTGATTCACCTCACTGTAGTCTGGGAGGGATAGATTGTTGAGCTCCAGGGATGAAGACCCTAAACAGTTGGAGATAGTGGTTGGAAATATTTTCTTCTTGATCATTGGTCATTTTTGGCGAGATAATCGAGGATTGTTGTTGACATGGAGGGCCTGTCTAGAAGCTTGCAACGTAAGGATTGTACCGTTCATGCAATATTACTTTAACAGCACATTAGTGACCCAGCATTCAATACACTAGGATAGAGATGAAATCCTTCACATAGATACAGATCCATCTTGAGTAGCGGTCGAGAAGTTCACAGATGTTGTCTTGGAAAATCCATTCTTTGGATTGATGGGAATTCTGTGGAAAATGAATACAACAAAAATATCTACTAAAACAACATCTTTTTAGATGGATACATGCATGATTAATTCCATTATCTGGCCTTCCTTTATCAATTCATAGGGGCTTAACAAGTGGGTAACATTATTAACCTGGTTAAGGATTCTTGTCAGGTTCACCATTTTTAATTCGTAGTTCCATGAAACAAGTGTTCTAGTTTTAAGAAACACAATTTCTAGGAGGTTTCCATTTGATTTATTTATAGAACCAGAAACATCCAACAGTTTTTTATCCAAAGGGGACCTGAATTTGAAAGGGAGGCATTTGTTAGGTTTAAACATTACAATAATTTAGAATGTGCATTAGTTGTGAGGAAGGTAGGTTAGACTCATCACTCCCTTTTGGGGGGAATTATTATCTACTCCGGGAATCTCTTTGTAAATTTAAGTTATTTTCATGAATCCTTATTAATTCACCAAGTATATCATAAGTATCCCTTATAATTTAAAATTACTTATTAGCATGTGGAAAATTTATAATCATCAGTATGAATTCAAGGTTCTTTATTAATGTAAACATTAATGTATTTGAGGTTTCCATCAATGGTATCCTCTAAAATACTGATGAGAGATTATGTTAATCATCATTGTGATGGTAGGAGTTTTTAAGCCACTCAGTGGGGCACTTTGGAATTTGTTTTCATCAGGGGAGACAAAGGTTTGGATTTAATCATGGGATTTTTCCCGTTAAATGGGCTACCTACGTGTCCTTGTGAAAGGAATCAGAACCCTCATAGTATGGTGTCACTTAATAAGACTCATCATACCTTTTATGGTCATGTGATAAGGACCTCTAAGCGAAAGATTCTTGGTCAGAACTTAATGTGGGACTTATACTAATGCAGCCCGAGGATCATGGATAGGATATGAGTGTCTAGGTAATATCAGACCCTATTGAGAATATGGCCCAAGGAGAACATGGATTATTTGAAGTGTTGGGTTTGAACCTCAAGGAGGCTTCCTACATATCCCATATTAATTGGAATCAAATATCACATAGTTATATAAATATCAAAGGAGAGTATGGTCCTATGAGAAAGATGAGTTTGGGATTACGTCCTAAAAAGGATGCCTTGATGATTTGAAGATTGAATTTGGGGCTTATTTCTTAAGGAGGAGGCCTAGTGAGCTCGGGCATTGAGATGGATTCTTATGTATCCTGGTTTGAACAAGAATCATAGTTTTCATAGTTTCTTTGACTAAGTGTTTGGGAGCATGTTGTTACCATCACATATCTCTAAGCCCAAGTTAATCATGCTCTATGTGAGAAACAAGAAGATGAGAATGAATCATAAATGACACATCACACTTTTACTCCTATACTGATGGAAGAGGGTGCGCTGACCGTGGAAGTGGTTTAGGAGATGAGAATTCCTTGTTCTCATCAAAATGGATAAGGGTCCAAATGGAAGGAAGAAGGGGTGAAGGTTAGGGGCTTATACTAGGATGGATTCCCAAAAATTGATCTTGGTAGGAAATCAGAAAAGTGTGAACTATACCTTCCCGACCAGAGACCTGAGGATCCAGGTCACCTCTTTTAGAAATGAGAGTCCATAACCTAACCCTACTCCAAACTGGGATCATCCCAGCACTATTTCTGGGAGAGAGGTCTATGTGACTCCAGATATTAAAACCGATAGACATTCCATGAATCCAAAACCCATTGTGAAACAAATTTAAGAAAACTATTACTATGGGCATAAAAACCCAAATAAGTGACACATTGATGTGGCTTCCCCAAAGGTTTGATATGTTAGGAGGTTTTTGTGGAGGTATCAACAGAATCCCTTTCAGAAAAGGGAGCCAATGAAGAATAATCCTTGCCATAAATGGCTAAGTAAGGCTTGATGGCTTGTAAACTGAAGAGAGATAAGAGAACAAGTGAATCAAAGAGGGGTGCCCAAGTAGATAAGGGAAAAAAATTATAGTTGCACAAGTATAGTTGGGCGACCTGATGTTTCCTTAACTGGCGAACAACTTGTATGGTAATACATGGGTGAGACCTTACTAAAGCCTTTACGATTATTCACAGGTGATCCATGAAGTGGGGCACTCATGTTCCTGTGAGTGTAATGGAATGCACAGAAGTATTTCTAACATTAAGAGGTTGGTCTCTTTAAGCACGCACGTGTTATGGTTTTCAAACACTAAAAGGACTTATGTCCAATGATCATCCCTTAAATCCTCTTCTCAAGGTGATAAATAACTACCTTGAATGTTTCGGAAGACTGGGGAGAAGTACTAGGGTGACTAGAGCAGCAATTGGGATTCATGGAAATTTGTCCATCCAAATGGAGGCCCCAATAGTCTATTTATTGGAAAATAAGTGACCTTGGGAAAAAGGATATGGATGCACATGTGACTTGCGTGGTAGATAAGAGCATGCAAGTAGGGTGTGTGACATTTTTGGGCATGCAAGTAGGTTGTGCGGCACCCGTGTTTTGGATTGTCTATGGCGATTCAAAATTCATTCCTTTGAAAAACATGATTTTTTCTTCATGTATTTTCCCATTTTCTTTCTAAGGGGATCCCATTTGTCAATTTTTAGACTCTTTAATTGAATGAGTTGTCAATAACAACATTCTCAATATTTTCATCAACCCATAGAGAACAATTCTCATTAGAAAAACATTGTTCTCATCTTCATGAATGAGAGAACCATATCTATACTCTATATAAAATTATTATTCTATAAGACAATTCAGATCAATAGACCCGATGTCCGTCTAGAAAATATTGAACAATTATTTCATTGCTATTTCATAGAATAAGGGAATATTCTTAATCCTTGAAATAGGTAAATATGTATCATAGGCATTGATTCCATTGATTTGGCAGTATCCTTTGAAGACTATTCATCATCTATTTGAAAATAACAATCCATAAATATTTAGATTGTTTCAAAAAACCCATTGGGTCTTAATTTAATTATTATTTTCTGGTCATGATAAAATCTCCCATGTTTAGTTCAGTTAAATTTTTCCAAGCTCTTAATTCATGGTATAAACCCAATTTTTATCTCCATATTCTTCTTTAAAACACAATTTCTATCATTTGGACAGGAACGTTGTTTTCTATAAAGTCTTCATTCTACTTTCTTGAAATAGAAAATCATAATCACAAATGATATTCTACTTGCAAATTTCATTATTCTTCAACGGATTTTGTTCAGAAATAGGTCTAACTCTATCATTAGCCTCATCATTATCTTATTATGAATAAAAATTTTCCACTTATACTCACCTTGAGTTTCTTACCATATAATCACTTTCATTAAGTAATTGTTCACTATGTTGTTTATTATTCTGTTCATTTTTTATTGTATATAAATTATTACTTTTTACCAATTTTATGAAATTTTTTGAAAGAATTTAAATACTTTTATTTTTCATAAGTATCCAAGGAATATCCAATAATCTTTTTGAGACTAAAACATTATGTGTTTCTCCTTATTGAGGATAAGAACATACTTCTAAATATTCAAATGTATTTCAATGTTGTCTTATTTTTATACTATAGATCATACAAATTTGTTTCTTCTTTTCCAGAAAAAAAATATCCATATTGTATATGTAGACCAATATCAGGACTAAATCATTCTTGAATTTATCTTCTAGGTCCTTTTCGATAATCATTATTTTATCCATATTTTTTATGATCTGAATTTTCATCTCAATCTATTAATTTTTGAGTAGTTCTCACTACCAAAACATAGTGATTTATCTGATTTTCTTTGGGTAATCCTCAACATGTATGTTTGTGAATCTTGAAACATTATTAGTTCAAAAATTATAAATATTTTTTTCAATAATACATTTATATTCCCTCTAATATTGTATTATGTAATTAAAAAACCTCATATATGAGGAAAAAAATATTCCTTCCATACTATTTAAATTATTAATCAAAATATCATAAAACCCATTCTCATCAATTGATCTTGGTGTGATAGGTCCACGCACAACTGTAGCAACCAATTCAAGAAATCTAGTCAACTTTTGTTCTTTTATGTTGTTTACATTTATGATAATCTTCCCTGGTTGACTAGTATCTCACATGTGTGTATGATCACATGATAGCTTGAGGAGATCTTGAGCCACATCATATTTGACAATATATTTAAGGGATGATGGGAATATAGGTACAAGACATGTTTTTAATAACATCTTTTATTTCTATGTGGATAGAAATCACATAACAACATCTCCAATCAAAATGTATATATTCACCTTCATGTGGTCTCCCTATAAAACAACTGATCCATATTATCCATTAATGATACATAACTTCATGTTTAAGCTTATAGAATGACTTTATTCACACAGTTGACTGACACATAGAATTTTTAGACCGAGACCATTAATGATAACTAATCCAATAGAATGTCTCATATCTTTCCCAAAAAATCTGGCTTTTCCAAAGCCAATAATATTTTGGCTGACATCATTTCAAAATTTGACAACATCTTCCATTTCATATTTTTTCCTTTAATATGATTTTTATTTTAGGTCATAAGTGATGTGAATACACATTTTAGGATCCATAAACTAACATGACTTGATTATTTATATAAAATCTCTATAATCACTTCCTTTTTATCTCTCTTTTTTTCAATCCATGTGATTTATTTCATAAATGTTTTGGACTGATATTATTGTTCTTCCTCTGAGTATAAAGGAACCAATTAATCTAAGAGAGATCTAAATAATTTTTTTATTTTAATCTCATTAAATTACTATTTGGCCTTCTACTTATGACCACATTAGGTCTGTATTTACACATTCCAATGCATTATTAATGAATAGTATCTATCAGTGTGTATGAATCCTTAACTCCAAAAACAATGAAGATAAAATTAATTCATTATATTTTGAACTCTATGTGGATATTTTTTTTCTATTATTCCCTTAGGTACCTTTTTGATATGGAGTATACTTTTTTGGAATTTCCCATTTTTCCATATCAATAAATCCTGATATGAGGTCAATTCCAATGAGTAATTTTATAGGATCAATTGTTTCTTAGTTTCTAAAAACATACTAATTCTAATTAGAACAGAAATCAATATCCAACCTCAAATTGGGAGCTTTCATTTTGACATCAATTGTCACATATTTTATTTTAGATCAAGCCTCATGAGAACAATTTCAATTGGATATTCTTTTATATTGTTTTATTGGATCTCTATATTCCAAATAAATATTTTATATCACCAAATTGATCTTTTTTCCCTGCTGTTATACTGCAAATAAATAGTCTCTCCCAATCTTCATATTTTTTCATAGGTTGAAAAATCACCCTTCATGATTTTCAATATGGTTAATTTTATCATTTTTACATGTTAGTCAAACTATTGATCAATTTATTCTATTCTGAAACATCTAGATGGCACTTAATAGAATTGTTTGCATTATCCGGCATTGAAAAATTAGGAATTATTATTTCTTCTTTTATAGAAAACATATCTTCTTTCTACTTCTATATATAGATTTTGGCATCATAAACCAAACTTTTGTATTTTTTTTTATTTTTTATATGAAAACATCAATGTCCATAGATGATTCTTCTAATTAAATCATGAGATAAACCCTTAAATTGAATTATTATTTATCATTGTCACTTTACTACCATGATTGGGACTTACCTACAACTTCCAAGATGTAGTTACTTTTATAATCTTTATAGTCCTCCATCTCTTTAACCTCAATTTCTTCAAAACTATCATAATCATTTGAAATAAGGATCTTATTATTGAAGAAATTTCTCTCAACATTTTTCATTCCTTTCAAATCGAATTAAGTTATCTTCATGATAATTTAAACTTCATCCTCATCATTATCTTGGAATTTCTTGGTGATCCTTTCTCTAAGATTTCCTACATTTCCACATACAAAAAATACTAGGTGAAGATTCCCTTTCAAATTTTATTTCTCTCATTATATATTTGGTTAAATTTATTATATGACATCATCAACCTGTTATTATTCCTAAAAATAATCAATAATGAATTCCTTCATGGCCTTGAATTCCACCTATTTTCATTTACCTTTTTTTAAAGCCTCATTATCATCCTTTATCATCTCACACACAATATGAGTAATATGTAAACGATCTAATGTGAACTATTTCATATCTTTTTCCTCCAGTAAAGATACCATTGGATTGTACATAGCTATTGATTTTCTCATGATGAACTTGATAATCTTTATATAAGCGATTATTTATCTAAGAGTATTCATATCTTCCAAAACTAATTTCTCCCAGTGAAAGAATGCATCTAAATAGTTTTTAGGGAGAATTATTAGGTCCTCGTATTTGTTCCACAAAACCATTAATTTAACATCATGGAATTTCAAATATATTTTGATGATATTTAGTTTATTTTCCCACATGTAATGTGATGAATTACATGACATTAACAATTTGTAGATTTTTTTTGGAAAAATCTATTTATAAGTGACCGATTCCACTAGCATCGGGTTCTAATTCTCTAAAATCTACTTCTCACAATGGTCTAATATCCATGCTATCAGAAATACCGTGAAATGATTCTGTAAATACATCCATACATAAATATTGAAGGTAGTGATCTATCTGATTCTTCCCAATTTGATTTTCCCTCGAATATTGGAATCCCATTAGGGATTAATACATATGATTACAACCACGTAGAGAGAAACACCATTTTTTTCGTTTTTACAAATAATTTTTTTGTTAAAACAACTATTATAATGATTCTAATAGTAGGGATAATTAGGGTGTTATAGATTAAAAAATATTCCCCTTCTGATCTTATTTCATCAATAAAAAACACCATTCTCTCCCATTCCCATATAAATGTATGGTAAAAATTGAAATCATGCATGAGACACAATAATTTTTCTTATTTCACCCATAATGGGTTATATCCATAGAAAATACATAGAAAATGTTCTTATATACCTAATATTTAAAATTGTACTTCTATTAAATGTTTCAAAGAGGACTCACTATCCCGTACAGTTTATAGCCACTCACAATTTTAAATCTCAATGATCTCTCAAATGAGGTTTGCATAGTACTCATTCATAATATTATTCTGTAAATATAAAATTACACAAAATAGTCTAACATATGAGTTTTTAATGAAGATATATTTTCACAATATAGCTGAAATATAATTCACTTCATCGAGTTTTTCTTATAGAGATCACTTTCATGAACTATTTTGTTCATCTTTGAATTGTGATAGACCCTTTGTGAGATCTTGTGAGGCCCAAATAATTTGTGTTTAATGAAATAAAATTAAATAATATACGGATTTTTCCTAGTGAAGCACCACTCAGTTGTGATAAATAATTCCCCAATAAGAAATTTTATCTATAAAATATCCTTACTTTATCTACAATCGACTTTGCAAACTCAACTACTCTATGAAATACTATTGAATCTAGCATAATTATTCCTAATATTATTTAATATAATTCATTTATCTCATTTAATAAAGAGATTTATGATTCGTTATATAGAAATAAACCCTAATACCCAATAATAACATTTATAACTAATTCCTTTTCATGATATAATTATCATTTAAAAGCACTGACTATATGGTTCACATAGTGTATAATTCCAATTTTATGTTGTCTGAGAAGCACAAATTTAAAAAAAACATCAAATACATTTGTAGTTTTCTTTCAGTTACAACCGTCAAATAAAAATATTATCCAACCTTTTCAGTTTTTATAGTAAATCTATAGCGTGAGATCCATGCATTTTCTTTTTTTTCACTTGTTAAATAGGCTAGGTGGTTCACATGGAAAAGAAACTATGTTGTCAAGATTACATTGATGGAAACACCACCATGAAATTCTTCTTGTGCTATGTGGGCCACCAATTAATATATGTGGTATTCCTTCCATTAATTTAAAAAAATCCTGATTTTGAGGACCAATATCATAGAAAACACATATAAATTTCACCACCTTCAAAACATATTCTTTTCCACAAATATATAGGACAAATATAAATTCGAATTAAAAACAATTTACCCTGAAACCATAACATACACCAAGGAAGGATTTTTCCCCATATCTATGTTGATCTTAATAGATTGGCATTTCTCCGTTGTCGTTCTTCAGGTGGAAAATCCCATGACACATGGGAAAATGATTTTCATTATGTCACATCTCATTTTTGTTGAAATTTTTACATTGTTAGTTTCTTGATTACACATGAATTCATAAAAATGGTGGCATTTCTACATATATGTTTAGGAAACTCCCATTCGCAAAAATAATATTCTATGATGTTTCTTTCCACATTTATTATAAGCTGTAAATTCTACTATTCCCTTTTTCCATTTTTTCCTTTTAGAGAGTTATTAACCACCATTTTATTGTATTTTTTGTTACAACTGGGTCCCGGTGACAACACAACCACCCCACCATATCCAGGTCATAGGGTCCTAGCCCGCCAGGTACCACTAGTTGTCCCACAGACATGTGGTCCCCACCCATGAGCCCACCCACATGCAGGAAAAGGTCATCTGACTAATGATAGTCCCCACAGGCCAACACATGTCTTTTCCTAGGTGCATTGTCCTCACTCTCTCACAATCCAATGAGAGAGATATTCAGATCTTTGAGGATATGATCCTCTCATGTGTTCTCAATACTGTTTAGTCATGGGATGATCATCTATGGATAGTTGAGTTTTCCTATAACAACAGTTATCAGTATTTGATCAAAATGGATTATTTTGAGGAATTGTATGGACTACCTTGTAAATATCTTTTATGTTTGTCATAGATTGGTGAATGTTCCGTGGTAGTACCGAGTTTGGTCCAAGAGATGACAACAATGACCCAGTTGATTCTCCAGAAAATGCTAACAGCACAGAGTTAGTAAAAGGCTTACGCTGATCGTCGCTATAGACATTTAGAGTTCTCAGTGTGTGACCAGGTGTTTTTGAAAGTTCCACCCCGATTAGGTCATCGACGGATTGGGAGGCAAGGGAATCATTCTCTTTGTTTTGTGGGACCTTTTGAGGTTGTTGGTAATGTAGGGAAAGTTTCTTACCGTCTAACTCTACCACCACCACTGACATCAATACATAACGTGCTCCATGTATTGGGGCTACGAATGTATCTCTCTGATCCATCTCATGTTTTGAGCTGAAATGATCTTGAGATTGAACCAGATTTTTCTGTGACTCAAAGACCAGTAAGTGTTATTGATTCTGAGACCAAGGCACTTCATGGGAGAACGATACCTATGTTCCATGTACTATGGAATCATGGTTCTGATTATAATGAGACATAGGAAATGGAGGAAATAATGGGAGAACAGTGACCTCGTATTTTTAACGTGGAGGATTATTCATATGCTTTCTAGGGACAAAAAGATCATGTGGTTGGGAGATTGTAACATCACATTACTGCTTCAGGTATTATTAAACACTTTTTATGTTAAACTATAATTATGTTAATAGGAATAATATGGTTTATCAATGAAACGTTTTATTTTTGTTAAAACATCGCAGAATGGTTAAACGCTCAATTAGTACTCTGGAATAAACACATAAATAATTTCTGAGTTAATAAATGAGTAAGAATGAGTTTTGTGGTCTATAAAGTCTCAGAGAGGGCAGAATAAAAATATTAAAAATATTATTTTATGTAATGAAAATTTATTCAAAATAATTAAATAACTCCAAATAGGTCCATCATATAAGAAATTTTAGACCATGGTTATTTCTAAAATATGGTATTTACCCTAGAAGCGGTATAACATTCGATAAAGGCACACATTTAAATTCGCGCTTGTGAGATAAAGTTATTAATTAATATTAAATATATTATTTATTAAAAATAATTCAATATCTCTCAAATAGTGTGTTGTATAAGAAATATGAGACCACTGATGGGTCCAGAACGTGGTTTTTACCTTAGAAAAGGTATAACATTTTGTTCGCATCGGGCATTTTCACGCCTCTCTTGTAAAAATAACACATTTTATTTTAATTAATTATTTATTCCTTTTTTTAATTAATAAATCATTAATATCAATTAAAACGTATGTTGTATGGGAAATCAGAGACCACCGATAGGTCCAGAACGTTGTGTTTACCGAAGAGCAGCTATAACATTAGTTCGAAAAAGGTTTTTGGATTTCGTGCTCAAAAAATAACATTTTTTATATTAATTAATATATTATTCTAATTTTTCATTAAAAAATCATTAATATCACTTAAATGGTTCATTGTTTGAGAAATCTGAGACCCCTGTTGTGTACAAAATGAGGTGTTTACCCTAGGCATGGCATAACATTTATGGTTAATGGATGTTTGATATTATTTTATTTTTTTAATTAACTAATTTAATATAATTATTATAGAGAAACTATTTAACTATTCAATCTCCTATCATGCCGCATCAACTTCTCCCTGCACCTAACTCCATTTTCATCCGATGATTCACTCAAGAGCTTCCAAATCATCACCATTTTAATCAGTTTCACTTGCAACGGCTTAATGAGGGTAAATGAATGACTTCTCATTATATTTTTTGTTAAATAATCGGTTAAAACGGTTGTTTTAAATCATATTGTCGAGTCTGCGTTTGTGGGGTTCTTATAATCCTCATACGTCATGCCATTTTCTTTTTCTCGATCATGTATAGCTTATGAAGCACATATCATCCCTGGATGCAATCATGAGGCAATGAATGGAATTTGAACTCCTCCTTTGGCGACCAAAGGTGTGTGGCCTCCTCTACATGTAGCATATGAATTGTTCTGTTGTATTTATTTTATTTTTTTATTTCTCAAATTTTTAAAATACAATAATTTCATCGTTATTGGTCTGAATTACACGCCCTTCATACCATTGAAATTTCCTTGATGAGCAGAATCTAAATAATACTTTTTTTTCAAAGGTAGTAATGTTTTGATTAATCTGTTTTTCACTTTTTATACGGGTTTTTTTAAATAAATAATTGTGTTTATTATCAAATGATAATTATTTCAATTAATAAATAATAATAATAAAGAATCACCAAATGATAATTTCTTTTTTTGAAAGGTTAATTATAAATAATTATCAAATAATAATTACAATTAATAATCGTAGCATAATCATGTGATTTCCAAATTATAATTATTAAAACAATTTATTTAAGTGTAAAATATTGAAATTATCTTGGGAAATCTATTTAAATCATAAAATAATAATTATTTGTATTATCAAAAATTAATGAATTGTCAATATATATATATATATATATAACGTTAAATATATATTTTTGATAATTACTGTGAATGTTAAGGATAATTTTATTAAATATAAAATTATCAACGTGTAATTGCATGAACAATTGAAGGATAATTTAAAACACATGCATTTACATTAAATGATAATCCATAGACTATCCATGATAGAGAAAACATTATCACATGTAATATTTTAAATGATAATTTGAATGTTATCCTGGTTTGTAAAATTATCATCACATGCGTTAATTTAAATGATAATCTAAAAATTATCAAAGAGAGATATTGTATTTTCCCATGTAATTTTTTATTTCCTTGCAAAATAAAATAGAGGGATTTAATTATCAAATGAGGTTTATAATTATACTTATGGATTTTTATTGTAATTTCATGCATTAAAATAATTCGATAATCTAGATATTATCTTTGAGAGAGGAAAATGTATTTCGATGTAATATTTTACTTCCTTGTGAAATAAAAAAGATGTTTTTTGTTCTAGGACCCCTTTTTGAAAAAAAACGTTTTTGTGTTGATGCTTACGATAATAGGGTCATGCAAAGGTGTGTTGATCATAAATGGGTATATAATAATTTCTGCTGTTATCGACGACCTTGAGGTAGGTGGTTCTGTTCCGATTAGCCAAATTGATTATACTTGTATTGCTTGATTTATTTCAATTGCTGATTTAAACTCAATTGATAAAATTTTCTTTAAATTAAATCAATAAAACCCTAATTCCAGTGAATCAAGATATTTGAAATGATTTTGGCATGGAAATTCAGAAAACCCCCAATTCTATTGAATTGTGTGTGTTTATGGAAATTGGGTGAATTAAATTGTGTAATTTAAATTGTGGTTTTGATGGAAATGATTTCAATTAAAATTTACAATTTAATTGTGGAAATAAATTGTATAATAATGGAATTGGTTTTGAATAGATTTCCATCTCATGAAAATGGAAAATTTAATTTGATAAAAACCCATTGGTTCTATCTTGTAAAAATGCATTTTTTTTGAATAAAACCTGTTTTGGTTCTTAATGGAACGAAATTGGAACATTTGAAATGGTAGAATGTGATTGATCATATTTTTAAGCATTCTTAAAATAGTTCTCCCATCGTGTAAGAGCGCATTGAAGACTTAGGTGGTTAGTGAGTTATTTGGATACACTCTACACTATGAAAACGTTCTAAAACATACTTACGGCGGGTCACATCCCCGATGGGATGGTGACGACTCTCTATTGGAAAGTGTCTAGGGAGATGTGTATACTCATTTTTCTGAGTTCACATAGAGACTACAGAATCCTATAACTGGTTAATACTATCGTACCTTTTGGTAGATGACCATGTTTCTCACTTGTTTATTTATATTTTAGATATAAATGTATGCCAATGATTTTGAATTACCTTACATGCATGCTGAATATAGATATACTATTTTATATAAATGATTTATATATGCCATTATTTTAGAAATATTCCATCATTTGTAAAATAATTGGATCAATTATTTATTTCCATCATTTTAAAATGTATATAATGTTTTGATTAAATATGATTTTGAATTTCCAAAACAGGTTACATTAAAATTGAAATCCTTTCTTTAGATAATCTTTGTTTGACATCTGTTATAGAATCTTTTGTGGTATCCTACTAGGGTTAGACTCACACCAAAATTTTTCCTTCAGGTGTTTGTAGAATTTATTCTTCTAGTTTCATGCAAAGGGAGGGGACCTCTTAGAGGTGGATCTAGATGTTGATCTTTGTTCTTAGAGAGATGTGTATTTAGGGACCATGGGGTTAATTTTCCTATTTTAGTACGTGGGTTGTAGTACTTTGGGATTTTATGCCATGTTGTATTCTGGTACATTACTCCCAGTGGAGTTTCTTTTTGTTTTGCATACTCTATTGTTTTTTTTCTTCTATATTGTTTGGGGAAAAAGTGTTCCCAGTTGCAGGTTGTGTGATGTCAGGTGCTAGTCACCGACCCATGGGGATTGAGAACACCCTTTGAGCTATGTTAGGGCCAGCTCATTTATCGGGTTACTAGGGTACACAGGCTGGATCGTGACATTTATTTTATACAAATCCATAATAATTGGAAAATTATTTCTCTATCTTGATGGAACAAGATAATATTTCCTAGTATCCTGAGGATTTTTGGGAGAGTAGTTTCCTTCAATGGGTTGGATTAATCCCCTTATTGAATCGATCAATCGTACTCTTTGAATCACATATATAGTCCATACAATTCTTTTATAACCTTGTAAAATTGTTTGAATACCTAGATACATTTTTGTATTTATTTTCACTTATACTCATGAATTTAATCTCTATATTAACTTGTTTTTCTGAAGAAAAATATATTTCTAAGAAGAGCATCTTTAGATCCTTCTACCCCAAGTTTTCTATTTATTAATCAAACTTTGTCTTTTGAATCTATTTCCGCCATTGATCTACATCATTTGAGCAATGATAAACATCGATAACATCCATCTCTCATTCATTACTTTCTAAAGAAAAAATATATACTCTATGAAACTTATCCATTACCTAGCTAAAAATATATTTTTAGACAAAATAAATGACGGAGGATGCTAATGAAAAAAATAGTCTATCATTGTAACACCGTATTATGGGATAGTATAATGTTTTATATAGGTAATGTTATTATTCATAACCTATGTCATATAACCAAACATATTTATTATTATTTTATCTCAAGTAGAATCACCAACTACAACTTAATTATCGTTCTCAAGAAGGAAATCCCTATATGCATTACCTGCATTGATATTGGTAACATTCCTTCCACTAGGTACTATTTCTAAATAAAATAATATAATATATTAGATCACGACATAATGAATCATGATGTATAAGATTAAAAGTAGTGAAAAAATTAACATAAATTTAAAAAATTAGTCATAGTTAATATCAGATTCATAACATTTGTATATTTGGGAATATTAACAATTCATAATTTTTTCCAATCATTCAAAATGGTTCGTAATAAATCTATGAATATACCCAAGATTATCCACCATGGGTGTAAATATAGGTATGTAACACGGCCCATTTTAATGTAATAGGTGATGATTTATTCAAATCAAATTATTCCCTATTCATTGTTTTTAACCATAGGTAATGTTGTTCCAAAGACACATCGATTATAATATTTAGAAAGTGAATTATTTGTAGGAATACAACATAATCTCTATCTTACCACAATATTAGGATAAAAAACTACAATTAGACATATCTTAAATTCATTCGTAATAATATATTCCATAATCTATATTCTTCTAAATCTAGTTACCACGGCTCTATATAGACTATCATTAATACCAACCCTAAATACCCCAACCAAAGTATCCCAGAGTTAGTTGAAACTTCATAAAATTCAAGCTAGAATAAATTAATCACATCCCAAAAAAATAGTTTATTAGTATCGTAAGTTAGATACATACTTGATTTTCAAATTACATTTGAAAAAAATCAATTACAACATATTATTTACATGTAGAAACCCATTATCTCATTAAGAATATCCCAATATTTGACTAATAATACACTTTCTAGGATCTCTAAAAGAAAAAATAAGATAGGGGTGAGCTCAGTATATTAGTAAGGGTATGCATACAATTGAATATATCATGATGAAATTTGGAATAAACAATATAAAAATGTAAATAAATTAAAATATATACCACTTAATCAATAACATGTAAATGTAAAATTATATGACATGAATAAATGATTATCAAATAATTATATATAAATAAACATTAATATTGAAATAATTCAATGGATATATTAACTCATAATATAGTTGTAATGACCAACCAATTCTCATTGACTTGATAGTGTAACAAGTCATTACTAGGACTTAAGCGACATCCCCAAGATGCCAAAGGCGGGCAATAAATGCTGAAGGGTTTTAAATTAAATTAGGGGATGATTTACCATTTAAGAAAATAAACCCATCCATTAACCATTGACTATATCATGCATGAAACAATGAAACACCATTTGACAACTTCATTTATATTAAACCACATCCGAGTGCACAACAGCGGATGACCAAACCAAACATCAAGGTACACAGTGGAAGAACAAAATGAGACTCTCAAAAGACACCACGACTCTGTGGTCCACAAACTCCAAGCTCCAAAGAATCTCCCAAAAATCACCACGAGCCACAAGTAATGAGATTATTTAACTTTACCTGTGTCTCATAATACAACATCTGCAAGAGCACCAAAGTGACCAATTAATGGTGATTGTAAAACTTAGTAGGTGTTCCCAAATGACTTACCTACTCGCACCACTAGCATAGAAGAGTTATCCACATTTATGTAAAAATAGTTTATATAAAACATTATCACCAAATTAGTTTATAACTAAATATAAACATGTTTTACAAAACCATCCATGCTAAAAAACATCAAAGTAGAATTTAAAATAGCTTTTCCAAGACGATATTTTTTCAGAAAAATAACCAAAAAAATTTCCAAACCATTTCATAACCATCCCATTTTCAAATTCCCAACCATTTCACAAACCCGTGAAATCAACCATGCATGGATATTTATGAAATTTCTATACTCATGAGTGGTATCTCGTCGATCTAACAAGTCATCACGAGGTAATTATTTCTTGTATGCCATTACACCTTTGGCACTGAGCACAAGGTCATTGTCACGAAGCAAATCGGGTCGACCCTGAGCCGGTCACCCGAGCCGGTCCGTGGAAAGTCCTGAGGGGCATTCCCGATCCCCCCGGGATGGCAACTAGTGTCGGGCATCAAAACATTAATCGGTGGGAATGATTTGGCCCATGCGAAAGAGATAAACAGACAAATAAAAAGTGACGATAAAAATAAAAAACAAGTAGCTTAAAGAAACAAAACGACACATACCTCATCGTGACCCTTTGGTCACCTCCCAACTAAAGCCAACCCTGATCCCATAATGAGCAATTCATCCATGAAAACTCGAGCAAGGGAAACCTGCAACAGAAAATATAATATAGGCATTAGCATTATAAATTCTCAGTAGGGATGCCAAATTAAACCACAGGATCCAACCAAAACCACCTTCTAGAAACAATCCCAAAACACTAGTTTGCACATACAATGATAGAAAAAATAAGGTTTTCATAATTTAAATGAAAAAGGATCCCGTTTTACCATCTAAAAAACCAACACATGCCACAACCCATTTTCCCAAAAAAAATGCATTTCTTGAGAATTGAAATTTCAAGTTTTCGTTTATCACGTTTGTGAAAAAAAAGAACAGGTAATAAGTAAATATTGGAAACAATGTGCAAGAAAAAGTAAACAAGCATGTATAAGCAATAACCATGGGTGATCCTAAACATCCTTAGAAAACCCCTGGACGAACTCGGGTTCAGACTACCTTCCGGCATGGTACTCCAGAGTCAATAACCAACTGGCCGCCCTAATAGCCAACCAGTGGCAGCTCCACAATACCTACCTACCAAGGGGGACTAACCCATCTAATCGGGGTTAGCCAGCAACCATCACTCGATTCTCTAAAATATGCCCATGAGCCCATGGTAGTTTTAATAAAACTGTGTAAGTGTGTGGCCCTCGCACGTGTGACTCATCTCACCGCACTTTCCAACCCCTTACACATACACCACTACACGACAATCCTCGAAGGGAAGTCCCCCTGTAGAGATGCCCCACAAATATGCATATATGAGATTTTTTCACAATCAACAAGGTGCCAACCGGGCCTTCACAGCATGCGCACTTTCAAAACATTTTGCAAACGAGTTAAGTTTCCGATCGGGCACACATATTTTTTTCCCTCGAGTTAGTGCAATCACATACTTCTCAACGAGTCAAAATAAATATTACAATTGAGTTGGAAGAGACAAACAATCCTTTAAGCAAAATGACCATCTAACTCACACCAAAAGCAAACTGGGCCATCTTCTTTCAATTCCCTCTAAAACAACACAGTATTTTATCTGAAACTTAGTTTTGAAAAGACATATCTTTAATGTGACATCTTCATTTGGAGGCATATATATGTGAGCACCTAGTGCTCCCCTAGATGTGCCAACATCCAATGGTACATTTAGTTTTTAGAATAATCACCTTAAAACCCTTCTTTCATAAAACACTTTAGCATTGAAACCAATCTAAAATTCTCTCCCAACACTTTATAAAAACAAATACATCTTTCAAACCAACCACCATTTGCAAATCTTTTCCAAAACAACTTACTGGTTCGTCTTTTTGTTAAACAAACTCACCAAAGAAATTTTTACATTTCCAAATCACAATCACTGTCAATTGAAACCAAACACAGCACAAAGCAATTAATTTCACTTTACCAAGTACCTTTTCATTTCATATAAACCAACATCAAAATCCACTTTCAGAAATTTAAAACAGCAATATAACGGGCCAAATATTTTTCATAAATACGATATAGATGCAAACGATATAAAAGGATTAATTGAAAATATTCAAGTGATCAAGGTTTGAATCTAAAAGGGGAAATGGTTGGAAACACCTTCCTCGACACGTGTGAAAATGGTAGAACCTCAACGGAAGGAGATGTGATGCTCCGCAGTCCAAAAGCACAACCTCGGTTAACCCATGTCCAAAGGGCACGCGACCTTGAAGTGCATACATATATATATATACATATCTGTATATATATATATATAACTATATACCCATACACCATAGGTATATATATATATCCTGCAATGCAAACCGCAAAACATTTCTAAATTAACAACTCAGGTAAATCCGACACTGGACCAGATAAAGACATCAAGGGTCCGCAACTCAATATAAAATCAAATTCCAATTAAAAGATTTAATGAACCACATAAAAATTTTATGAAACAACTCCAAGCAGTGAAACGAGATATAGAACACAAAAAACCACCCAAAAACCTCTTCTAAGGCCAAACGCACACCACACACTTGTCAAAACAGACTATGCAACTCACGGGCAACATAATAAACCAACTGCACAGATTATAGAATAGTGATAAACAACTCGGCATTGATTTTTTTTACAAAAATAATCAAAATCATTTTGCATAAACGTACCACTAATGAATCAAGGAATGTTGAACCTCAATTAGAACAACTTTGCAGCAAGAAAACTAATTAAAAACACACTAGATTTTTTTAAACACTCAAAATAAATTGATGACAACTCATAGAAAATAATAAAACCCCTAAATTAAAAATAACCCGCAATGAAGGAATTGAAGAACACATACATTTAAGGATAAAACAAAATCTGATGGAGAACCAAGATGGAGAGGGATCTCGGGAGACGGTGTTGCGAGTGGAATGGGCTTAGCCAGGGAGGTCACGCGGTGGTCGAGGCTGCTGATCGGAGCGCGAGGAGATTGGCCGGGGTGGCTGGCCGGAGTGTGAGAGGAGGGGAGGACCGGAGATGGCGGGTTCGGCCGGAGCATGTGCGATCAGCGGCGAAGGGAGGTGGAGGTAGGGAGGGGGTCGCAGCTTAGAGAGGAGGAGGTCGGGAGGCGGGCTGTGGCCAAAGGGATCTCCGGTAGGGAGAGCGCGCAGGAATGGACTGGGGGGGAAGGCGCGGCGCAATTCGAAGAAGGGGGGGCTGGCGAGGAGGTTGGGGCAGCTGGCGGCGGATCGTGGAAGAGGGGGGAGGGGTGCGCCTCACGCAGAAGTAGGGAGGAGAAAAAAATTAAAGCGGCTCGAGGGTTAGGGGGCGCCATATATAGGGTGAATAGGGGAGAGATGGTGAGGGAGTAAAAAAATAAAAAATAAAAAAAATTAAAAAATTAAAAAGAGTGGGGTGTGAGAGGGGAGGGAGGGAGTGTGTGAGAAAAAAAAGGGGAGGAAGTGTGGGGGGTGTGAAAGGATAAGGAATAGAAAATAAAAAAAATTAAAAAAAATAAACAAAGCAAAGGGATGGGGTGGTGCGCATGGCGCCTGGGTTGATTAGGATTCAATTTACCTTTTTTTAATAATAATAATAATAATAATACTAATAATAATAATAATAATAATTAGTTAATTATAATAAAAATAATAATAGTTTTTATAAACATATATACAAATATATATATATATATAAACATATATAAACCCACTTATATAAACATAGATACATATATACATAGATACATATATACATATATATATTAACATATATATAACATATATAAACATATATGAACATATGTAAACATATATATAAACATATATAAAAATAAGCATATAATGTTCAAACATATTTATTTATAAACATATTTGTATATACATATACACCATTGAAAATATACACACATACATATATATATATACACATAACGTTAAAACATAAACATATACAAACGTAGATACACATATATATACACATATATAAACATATAAACATACATATACATATATCTACACACAGAGTGTTATAACTGGATGATCGTGCGGTGTTCGCACGCTGTACGGTATCCCAGCGGACTGCAAGCGGGATGCACGTACCCAAGCGGAAGGAACGTGCCCAAGCGACCTGCACGTCTTAAGCATACGATGTTCCTGCACCATCCCAAACCATAACCTCATCCCAACATTGAAAAAATTAAACAAGGACTCACCCACACTTAAGCAAAAACACCCGAAGCCATGTGAAATAAAATAATTAAAATGACTAAAAAAACGGGTGTGACAATTCTCCCCACCACAAACACATTCTGCCCCCAGAAAGTCACCAAGACAATAGTTATCTTAACTCGAGTCTGTGCCCAGGAAAAACCAGAAGAAACTAAGAGGCTCGGGGTGACCATTACCAACACAAGTCACACCCGACCAACTCAAGTACAAACATTGTCCGAGGTTGAGGGGAGAACACGTGAGGGTTCTCTCCACCATAGAAATCTACTAACACGGAATCCTTGAAACTCGAACACACCACCCCGGGGGGGGGGGGGGGGGGAACACGGGAACTCCAAAACTGAAAACATTTAATTTTTCCACATAGACCAAACAACAGTCAGAGCCTTAAACAGAATAATTGCTAAAAAATGACCCAACTACCCGAGGATAAGGAATTAACTCAACCCCTCTCACAGCAACCAAAGAAAAACCTCACCGCAACCAGAGTCTAGGGAATTTCTAGCTCGAACTGATAAAGGACCTCGAAACAACACTTGTTAATTTCATAAAACCACACATCCCCCTAACACACCCAATTGAGACCCAACTCAAAATTCGAACGACCCATTTATTCGGGGGCCCAACACCCTTAAAGGAAATCCGAATGATTTGAGAACACACTGAGAACAGATAAGACTACTTAGACTGCAGTAGAACAAGTTCATCACATTACAACAACTATGATGAGATTACAAAGGTGACAAGAACAGAACAAGGAAACTTTGGGTATTTTCCTTCAGAAAGCTGAAAACATAATCCGAAGTGAGGTTCTACACACCCTCGGAAACTCCTGACTGTGTGCGAGCTTCAACTCGAGACCTGTGGTTGGGGCTTTGATGGCTGAAGCATCTCCTGCCTCACAGTCATACATTTTCATCTCCTGGTCTCTAACTCCTTCATGAGTGACCCTTCTTCCAGAACTCTCCTTGGTGACCTGAACAGCCACACGGTAGCAAGACTTCAGAGGGATGTGGCAAGGCGACTTAAAATGTCTGGAAATGCCATAATGGTGGAACACAAGAGAGAGGTTCGATGAACTATGAGTCGATACCGATGAGGATGGTTTCTTGGAGATAGGTTCCAATGGTCCACACTCCTTGCCAGGTGGGGAACCTTTTCGGATGTCGACCACCGTTAATCACAACCAAAACTCCAACGATGATGAGACATCTCATCTTTACTAGTCTAAAACTGAACCCTCAAATAAACCTGAGACGACATGCACCCTAACAACCCCGGGAGTTCCCAACAACCTGAAAACCCACTCTAATTCCAAACCCACACAACTACCCCTCACATACATTGATTTCGTTGATCGATAGGCAACATGAAAAAGAACTAAAAACTGGGCATGACTCATTAGAAACCCTAGATACCTTTCTGGGCGGCATACTCATGACGACACGAGAACCATCCTCGAAACCGGCATCAAGGAAAAACTAAATCATGGCAACAACACAAGTCATGGTCAAAAGGCCCTTAAGCTAAACATATACCAACACAAGCATAAATCACTTTCCAAATCCATCATTTCATTAAAAATTTAAAACCCTCCTATGGCACCTTGTGAACCGTCACATGTGCATTTATTCAATCTCGCTCACATCATCTACAAACAAGTGCCCCCTACGCACTCTCCGTACATACCCACGCACATGTGACCCTCCATAAGGAGTGCCAAGGTTAAAACAAATCTTTCCTTACCAAATCCAAACACATACCATATTGTTCGAAACCAATACACTTTCTCTTAAAAAACCCCACTTTACTAATTTCAAAAACAATTTGGAAGAAAACCCCATTTTTTCATTTCGAAATCACTCTCATTTTCAACACACACACACACACATAGACTGAGTTTAAAACAAAACACAACCAACTATAAAACATCGAAATGAGGGACTAGTGTTTGTACTTAACTCGGCGACATGGTTGTGAGCCATGATCCAAGTTCGACATGACACTAAGAGGACCTTAGACCAAGAACTTGGACTCCACATGGGTCACCACCCCACGTGAGGTCACAATTTGAACCGATTCGCCCCCATTTTCATCCCTCAACCCAAGATAACCAAGGAAAAAAGACTCAAATCACGGACTAACCCTGGTAACCCAGGTCTCGTCACGAGCAGTGGTGATCAGACACCGACCTGTAACCAACCTCTTGAGCCCCAATAGTCTTAATCTCCTTCTACAAGACACCCCAAATTTCAAGAACCTCCCTCTGATACCATTTTTTCACGAACCAACCCGGGTCGACCCTGAGCCGGTCACCCGAGCCGGTCCGTGGCAAGTCCCGAGGGGCGTTCCCGATCCCCCCGGGATGGTAACTAGTGCCAGGCATCAAAACATTAATTAGTGGGAATAATTTGGCCCATGCGAAAGAGATAAACATACAAATAAAAACTGACGATGAAAATAAAAAACTAGTAGCAGAAAGAAAAAAACGGCGCATACCTCTTTGTGACCCTTTGGTCAGCTCCCAACTAAAGCCAACCTCGCTCCCATAATGAGCAATTCGGACCTGAAAGCATGAGCAAGGGAAACCTGCAACTGAAAAGATAATATAGGCATGAGCATTAAAAATGCTCAGTAGGGATAGCAAAGTAAACCATAGGATACAACCAAAACCACCTTCCAGAAACAATCCCAAAACACTAGTTTGCACATACAAAGATAGAAAAAATAGGGTATTCATATTTTAAAGGAAAAAAGGATCCCATTTTACCATCTCAAAAACCAACACACGCCACAACCCATTTTCCCAAAAAACAATGCATTTCTTGAGAACTGAAATTTCAAGTTTTCGTTTATCGCGTTTGTGCAAAAGAAGAATAGGTAATAAGAAAATGGTAGAAACCATGTGCATGAAATAGTTAACAAGCAGGTATAAGAAATAACCATGGGTGATCCTAAACGTCCCTAGAAAACCCCTGGACGTACTCGGGATCAGACTACCTGTCGGCATGGTACTCCACAGTCAATAACCAACTGGCCACCCTAACAGCCAACCAGTGGCATGCCCCACAAGGCCTACCTACCAAGGGGGGACTAACCCATCTAATCGGGGTTATCCAGCAACCATCACTCAATTATAAAAAAGACGCCCAGGAACCCATGGTGGTTTTATTAATACTGTGTAAGTGGGAGGCCCTCGCACGCGTGACTCATCTCACCGCACTTGCCAACCCCTTACACGGACAGCACAACACAACAATCCTCGAAGGGAAGTCCCCCTGTAGAGATTCCCCACAAATATGCATATATGAGATTATTTCACATTCAACAAGGTGCCAACCAGGCCTTCACAGCATGCGCAGTTTCAAAACATTTCGCAAACGAGTTAAGTTGCCGATCGGGTGCACACATTTTTTTCCCAAGAGTCAGTGCAATCACATACTTCTCAAAGAGTCAAAAAAAATATTACAATTGAGTTGGAAGAGCCAAATGGGCCTTTATGCAAAATGACCATCTAACTCACACCAAAAGCCAATCGGGCCAGCTTCATTCAACTCCCTCTAAAACAAAACATTATTTTATCTGAAACATAGTTTTAAAAAGACATATCTTTAATGTGTCATCTTCATTTGGAGGCACATATATGTGAGCACCTAGTTCTCCCCTGGATCTTCCAACATCCAATGGCACATTTAGTTATTATAAGAATCGCCTTAAAACACATCTTTCATAATACACTTTAGCATTGAAACCAAACTCAAATTCTCTCACAACACTTTATAAAAACAAATACATCTTTCAAACCAACCACCATTTGGAAATATTTTCCAAAACAACTTACCGGTTTGTCTTTTTATTAAACAAACACACCAAAGCAATTTTTACATTTCCAAAACACAATCACTGTCAATTGCAACCAAACACATCACAAAGCAATTAATTTCACTTTACAAAGTACCTATGCATTTCAAATAAACCAACATCAAAATCCACATTCAGAAATTTAAAACAGCAATATAACTAAGCCAAATGCTTTTCCTAAATAAGATAGAGATGCAAACGATATAAAAGGATTAATTGAAAATATTCACGTGCTCAAGGTTTGAATCTAAAAGGTGAAATGGTTGGAAACACCTACCTCAAGATGTGCGAAAATGGTAGAACCTCAACAGAAGGAGAAGTGACGCTCTGCAGACCAAAAGCACAACCTCGGTTATCCCATTTCCAAAGCGCACGCGACCTTGAAGTGCATACATATATATATACATATCTGCATATATATATATATACCCATACACTATAGGTATATATATATATATCATGCAATGAAAACCGCAAAACATTGCTAAATTAACAACTCAGGTAAAGCCAACACTGGACCAGATAAAGACCTCAAGGGTCCGCAACTCAATCTAAAATCAAATTCCCATTAAAAGATTTAATGAACCACATAAAAATTTTATGAAACAACTCCAAGAAGTTACACAAGATATATAACACAAAACACCACCCAAAAACCTCTTCTAAGTCCAAACGCACACCACACACTTGTCAAAATAGACTATGCATCTCGCGCACAACATAATAAACCAACTGCACATATTATAGAATGGTGATAAACAGCTCACCACCGATTGTTTTTACAAAAATAATCAAACTCATTTTTCATAAACATACCACTAATGAATCAAGGAATGTTGAACCTCAATTAGAACAACATTACAGCAAGAAAACTGATTAAACAACACAATAGATTTTTTTTAAAACACTCAAAATAGTTTCATGACAACTCAAAGAAAATAATAAAACCCCTAAATTAAAAATAACCCACAATGAAGGAATTGAAGAACCCATAAATTGAAGGATAAACCAAAATCCAATGGAGAACCTAGATGGAGAGGGAGATCGGGAGACGGTGTCGCAAGCGGAAAGGGCTCGGCCAGGGAGGTCACGCGGTGGTCGAGGCTGCTGATCGGAGTGCGAGGAGATCGGCCGGGGCGGATGGCCGGAGCGTGAGAGGAGGGGAGGACCAGAGCTGGGGGGTCGGCCAGAGATGGTATGAACATCAGCGAAAGGAGGAGGAGGTCGGGAGGGGGTCGTGGCTTAGATAGGAGGAGGCCGAGAGGTGGGCCATGGCCAGAGGGAGCTCCGGCAGGGAGCGCGCGCAGGAATGGACCGGGGGGGGGGGGGGGGGGAAGGCGCTGCGCAATTCTGAAGAAGGGGGGCTGGCGAGGACGTTGGGGCAGCTGGCGGCGGATCGTGGAAGAGGGGGGGAGGGGTGCGCCTCGTGCATAAGTAGGGAGGAGAAAAAAAATAAAGCAGCTCGAGGGTTAGGGGGCACCATATATAGGGGGGAAGAGGGGAGAGATGATGAGGGAGTAAAAAAATTAAAATTTTTAAAAAATAAAAATAATAAAAATAGTGGGGCATGAGAGGGGAGTGAGGGAGTGTGTGAGAACAAAAAAAGGGGGAGGAAGAGTGGGGGGTGTGATAGGATAAGGAATAGAAAATAAAAATAATAATAAAAATAAATAAACAAACAAAGAAAAGGGATTGGTGGGTGCGCATGGTGCCTGGGTAGATTAGGATTCAATTAACCTTTTAATAATAATAATAATAATAATAATAATAATTAGTTAATTATAATAAAAATAATAATAGTTATTATAAACATATATAAAAATATAAATATATATAAACTTATATAAACCCACCCATATAAACATAGATACATATATACATAGATACATATATACATATATATATAAACATATATATAACATATATAAACATATATGATCATATGTAAACATATATATAAACATATATACACATAAGCATATTATGTTAAAACATTTTTATTTTTAAACATATGCGTATATACATATACGCCTTTGAACATATACACACATACATATATATATATACACCTAACGTTAAATCATAAACACATACAAACGTAGATACACATATATATACACATATATAAACATATAAACATACATATACATATATCTACACAAATATTGTTAAAACTGGATGATCGTGTGGTGTTCGCACACCGTACGGTATCCAAGCGGACTGCAAGCAGGATGCACGTACCCAAGCAGAAGGCACGTGTCCAAGCGAACTGCGTGTCTTAAGCGTACGGTGTTCACGCACCATCCCAAACAATAAACTCATCCCAACATTAAAAAATTTAAACAGAGACTCACCCGCACTTAAGAAAAAACACCCGACGCCAAGTGAAATAAAATAATTAAAATGACTAAAAAACGAGTGTGACAGTCATATTTAAACCAAACCTCGTACATACAGTTACCATCATGCAATTAAACGTTTGGCACCAATAACAAGGTCATATTTCAACCAAGCCTAGTATAATGTAATATGAACACACACTACACATTTCAAACAATCATGCCAAAAAAATCCTTTCAGAAAAATACCTTTTATTGAAAACCATTTTCCATCCATACCAAGTCTGTTCAAACTATTCAAACCATTTCAATAAAGTTTCCTTTTTATTGAAAACCATATCCATCAAAACCATTTCAATAAAACACCCTTTGTATTGAATCCCCATTTATCATCAAACCAGTTACACTTTCAACAATTTCATAATCTAAAATCAACATTTTAAATTCAAATAGCCAAGACACATTGCAAAAATTCACCCAGATTTCACAATTTCATTAAAACCATAAATAATCACTCAAGAAGATTTATTCGATGATTTTCACAATCAATTCCATTCAAATAAACAATTTGAAACTATTCCAACCAATTCTATCAATAGGAGTCGAGAGTGATGCCATCTTCCTCAACAAAATGGAGAAACCAAGCAACAGACGAAGAACGGTCAAGAACACTGGGTCAAATCTCCAAGAATCTGCCTTTGATATCTTCTCCTAACATAACCAAGACCAAATCTCATCATTTTTGGCATCCACACACATAGATCTACCCATAGCAGGTGTAGATCTAAGAAATCGAGAGATAACGAGAAGTATATCTAAGTAGATCTGAGAAACCATTCAAGAACGTTGGAGAACGATCACATAACTCAAGAATCCGGCATCGATTCACCAAGAGAAGCCTTCAGATCACTTCTAAAATGATGGGAGAATCCTCCATGACCTTTGGAGAACCAAAATCCCGAGTTAGGGATGCTTATAAGCTTTAATAAGTCAATTAGAGGCAAAACGATTTAGATCCACAATTTAAGGATCTAATTTTATGTGACCGCACGGTTAGTCAGCACGGTTTGAAAACCCGTACGCTAATCATGCGTTCACTACTGTCACGGCCACCCTTCTCGCACGGTTTGGACACACAGATAGACAAACCATGCGCCGACCGTGCAGAAGCCACTCCCTCCCATACCATCTCCGCATGGTTTGGATGCACTGTAAGACAAACTGTGTGCTGAGCGTGCGACTTCCCCTTTGCCTCAAATCATCATTACAAGATCTCTCGACTCTCCCATTCCACACCCTTAACATTAAAACCATGAAAAGAATCAATAAAGGGGTTACATTCCAGAAAACGTGGGTACTACATTCTCCCCACCATTGGCCTTTCCGTCCCCATAATATCGAAAACTAGCGTTTGTTTGAAAGAGTTCTGGCCACTACTCTTTCATTTCTTTCTCACATTCCCATGTCTCATCCTGAATCTGACCATGTTGCCAAAAAACCCGCACTAGAATGATGATTTTCCCATGTAAGACTTTTTCCATCCTATCCAAATTCCGCACAGGGATATGTACCAATGAAGCATCTGACACTAGGTCAACGTGATCACATCTGATCACATGGTCAGGATCGGGTTGATACTTCTTTAAATGAGATACATGGAACACATTGTGACCTGAACTGAACCATGGTGGTAATGACAACTGATATTCCACCTCTCCAACCCATTATAGTATCGCAAAGGGCCTATATATCTAAGAGATAACTTGGCCTGCTTCCCTAAATGATGTTGTCCATCTCTTGGAGAGATCCTCATGAAGACATGATCACCCAAAACGAACGACAACGGTCTTCGACGGTGATCTGCATAATATTTCTGATGACTTTGAGCTGTCTACATCCTCTTTCTAGTAAACTGAATATTTTCCATTGTTTCATGGACAAGGCTCAGCCCAACTAGTGATGTCTCGCCTATTTCCACCCAACAAAGTGGATAACGACACGGACGCCCATACAATGATTCAAACAGAGTCTTGCGTATCGAGGCTCAATAAATTTTATTGTATGAGAACTCCAATTAGGGTATATACACCTCCTAGGAACCACCAAAGTCCATTACACAAGCCCGAAACATGTCTTCCAACATTTCTATTGTCTTCTCAGATTTCCCATCTGTCTGATGATTATGCGTTGTACTCATCTTCAACTGAGTCCCTAGGGCTTACTGTAATGATTTCTGGAAACGATATGTGAACCTTGAATCTCTATCTGAGACTATAGTCACTGGAACACCATGTCTCTTTACCACTTCCTGGATATAGATTTTTGAATGATCTTCCACTGTATGAGTTTCACGAATCTGGATGAAATGGGCCGATATGGTTTTACGATCCACGATCACCCAAATGCAATCATGTTTCCGGACCATTCTTGGATGACCTGTAACAGAATCCATTGCAATCTACTCCCATTTCCACACTAGGATAGTTAATGACTGTAACATAGTAGCTGGTCTCTGTTGCACTGCTTTAACCTTCTGACAAGTTAAGCATCTCAAGATGAACTCTGCCAGCTTCTTTTTCATGCCGCTCTACCAAAACTGTGCATTTAGTGCCTTATAAATCTCCTGTGTACCAAGATGTACAACCCATATTCAATAGTGGTAAGCATGAAGGAGTTGTTCCTGACACACCATGGGTACAACCATCCGATCTCTGAAATTAAAAAATGAACCTGCATCCAGTTTCCAGCCATCAATAGTCTCCACACCATTGAGTTTTGAAATCATTACCAGACATTCCACACCAGATGTGTGTCCCTCTTTTACCACTTTTACTAGATCCGGAACTAGCGTAGATAAATAAAAACTGCAACATCACCTCGGTATTCACATTCCACATGCATTTCTGCTAAGACAGACATCAACTGCCATTCATGTGAAGCATCCTTTGCCAACTGAGCATATGAAATCCGATTTAAGGTATCAGCCACCAAATTGACCTTACCCTGTGTATAAATTTAGTCAAAGTCGAACATTTGAATATACTCTATCCATCTCCTCTTCCTCATATTCAAATATCACTATGTGAAAATGTGTTTCAAGCTTTTGTGAACTATAATCACAGTAAATTTCTCACCAATGTGATAGTGTATCCACGTCTTCAATGTATGGATGACTACATATAACTCCAAATCATGTGTTGGGTAATTGTTCTCGTGAATTCTCAACATCCGTGATCCATAAGCAAACACATGGTCTCCTTTCAAGAGAAGACAACCCAAACCTATTCCTGAAGCATCACAATACACCAAGTATCCTTTCTCGGATTCTAGCAAGATTAAGATAGGTGTCATTGTAAGGCGAACGTTTAACTCTTGAAAAGATCTCTAACATTCCTCAATCCATTGAAATGCACTGTTATTCTTTATCAATTCTTTCATAGGAGAATATAGTCATGAAATGTCATGGACAAAGCGTTTGTAATAACCAACTATACCATGAAAACATCATATTTCAAAGACATTCTTCAGCGATTGCCAAGAAAGAACAAATTCTATCTTTTCTAGATCCACTGAAACACCTTTATCATAAATAACATGGCCTTGAAAAAATACATCTTATATCCAAAAATCACACTTTGATAATTTGGAATACAACTGATGGTCTCGCAAGATTTCAAACACTATCTCCAAGTGTTGCTCATGCTCAACCCTTGTTCTTGAATACACCAATATATCATCCAGATACACCACAACAAAAGAATATAGATATTTCTGAAATAACTGATTCATCAAAGCCATGAAGACCGCTGGTGCATTCATTAGACTGAAAGGCATGACTACATATTCGTAGTGGCAATATCTGCTTCTGAAAGATGTCGTTGGATTATCCTCCTTCCGAACTCGCAATTGGTGATATCCTGATCGCAAATCAATATTTTAGAACTACATAGCTCCCCTTAATTGATCAAATAGATCATCAATTCGTAGAAGTGGATATCTATTATTTATTGTAACTTTGTTATGTTTATGATAAACAACACACATCCGATGAGTTCTATCTGATTTCTTTACAAACAAAATTGGTGATGCCCACAGAGAAATGCTTGGCCGAATGAAACCCTTGCTTTCCCGCTCCTCTAAATGAAATTTAAATTCCTTTAAGTCTGTTGGTTCCATCCTATATGATTGAAGTGATATAGGACTAGTCACCGGATGGAGATCAATCGTAAACTACACTTCTCTTTCAAGTGGTAATCCTAAGAAGATTTCAGGAAATACATCAGGCAATTGATCCACCACAGCTAGAAAAATATTTTCCTCACTCTCTTCCAATGATTCCAAAGTCAAAATTGCCAATAGGTATGATATTGTTCCCACCATTGGTGCCAACAGGCTCTTTACACACTTCTTTACCAATCTCTCTCCTCTAAAGAGATGGTCAATGCTGTCCTCGTTCATGAAACTAACTGTTCTCCTATAATAGTCGATGTGATCCTTAAACCTTGACAACCAATCCATACCTAGGTTTATATCATATACATCCATCTCCAGCATAGATAAATCCCATTTCAGATCTGCTCCATCAACAATTATAGAACATTCTCTACACACAAAGTATTGACATTCTCTTTCACCAAGAAGAATTTGTAGTTTCCGGACATAAGGCATCATTTATAGTTTTATGTTCAGAAAATCAGCAATACGAGAATCAAGAAAGGAATGTGATGCTCAGTATCAATCAACAATTGCATGAGGGTAGAATTCAAAAGAACCATACCTCTCACCGTAGATGGTCCATCCTAATAACCGACCATCATTTTCTCAGCTCCCTACAATTTCTTTGTTGGTACACTTTTCTCCTTATTGCCTTTTTGAGATTGCCATCCTCGAGAAGTCATGGTATTCTAGAATCACCATAACAAAGTCTGTTCTGCTGGCGAGACTGATTTTGTTGTCCTCTCCCTGTCGAAGAACACGATGCTTGAGATTCCTGAGAAGTGTCCCGAACACCCGATCGTGGAGCACATTCACAATATCGCTGATGATGTACCATCTTGTTGCAATTGTGGAATGCTCTAGGTGGTTCTTTACCTTCTAGTTTCATGTGATCAATCACATCACATTGAAAACAACCTATTTTTCTCTCGGGGTCATGGAGGGAGGTTGACTAATCCCACCGCCTGGTTCTAAATCGCACTCCCACCTTAGAAGTAGGTTTCCCTCTTCCGCTTGTTCCCATCATTGGAGTTCCCACCCATTCTGATGGGTATCATCATGCTTCCTCCTATCGATCCTGGTATATGACGTTAAACAACCGTTGCTCTGTTAACCTTCTATATAGAAACCATAATATAGATCACTACAATCATCGATCAAATATCCATCCTTAGCCCCAGTTCGAAGATTCATGCCTTCAATGATGCACTTGCCGCAACCTCTGGTGAAAAACAGACTAAATTCATGATCATGGCTGCCTAATCTGTGACTAAGAGGCTCTCCTGTTTCAAACGGAAGAAGTCTGTAATTTTCTGGATATTGAACATGTGAGGATATAATTGATTGTTAAATAATTCTTCAAAATCCTCTAATGTAAGGCCTTCATCCAATTTAGCATGCACCACTAAATACCACCACTGACGTGCATGATCCTCCTGATTATATGTCGCCATATTTACTTTCAACTACACTAGTGTGCCGATGAAATCGAATATACGATTCATATACCTTATCCACAACTCCACCTTCTCGGGTTGAGTATTACCCCTAATGTTCAGTGGATTCTGATTCATGAAATGGATGGTATGATCCACATGTAGTGACTCATTCCTCTAGTTCCCCATATCCACATCATGAAAATATTAGACAATAATTTGAAGTAGCTCTTGGTTCACACGTGGTTTATGTGCAACCTCATTCTCCGCAACTTCTTCAGGATGGTTTAAACGACGCCTACCGGGTTCCATTTTCTAAACCAACAACAAAATCCGTCAATCTCACTCTCTAGAAACTATTGGCTTAGAATTTCAAATTCTATCATATCAACTATCACAAAATTGTTCTCAAACAACATTTTTCCATGTTCAAACATTTTTGAAAACATTCAACATACTTTTTGAAAATCAAGCCATTTTCAAAATACACCAAATACCATGTTTTCAAAGTCTTTCATTTAAAAATCAATTCTGCATTTTTCAAATATCAACATCTTTGTACAAAATCATAACTCATTTCTAACCATGAGATATGAAATCCTAGTGGGAAGTCATTCCTCTACAATGCATTTCATGCTGATCACATTGTCTAAACCCTTGACAATGAGATTTCCAATAATCTAGAAGTGTATCCAAAACACTTATATACCCAACACCCTAGTAATTTGATGTTCAGGATTAAAGTGTTAGTTACGTCCTTTTATGCTATAAATTTCATGTTCCGAAAATCATACTCTTGTCTAAGATGACCACCCAACGAATAGAAAAGAAGGAATTTTAACTCCAAGACCATGAATATCGATGACCAATTATTAGGCAAGGACCGAACAGGCTGATACCATTTGTAATGACCCGCCAATTCTCAATGGCTTGAGAGTGTAACTAATCATTACTAGGTCTGAAGCGACATCCCCAAGACGCCAATGGCTGGAAATAAATGCCGAAGGGTTTCAAATACAATTGGGGGACTATTTTCCATTTAAGAAAATAAACCCATCCATTAACCATTGACTTTAGGATGCATGAAACAATAAAAGACCAACCAACAAATTAATTTATATTAAACCACATCAGAGTAAACAATAGCGAAAGACCAAACAAAACATCATGGTACACAGTGGAAGAATATCATGAGACTCTCGAAAGACACCACAACTCCATGGTCCACAAGCTCCATGCTCTACAACATCTCCCAAACATCACCACAAGCCATTAGTAATGAGATGTTTTACCATTACCTGTGTCTCGGAATACGACATCTGAAAGAGCACCAAAGTGCCAAAGCATGGGCGAGTGTAAAACACAATAGGCTTTCCCCAATGAATTCCTACTCATGCCCCTAGGATAGAAGAGTTAACCACATTTAAATAAAAATAGTTTATATAAAAAATTTCACCAAAGTAGTTTATAACTAAATATAAAGAAGTTTTCCAAAACCATCCATCCTCAAAAGAAAAAAATATAAATTTAAACTGGCTTTTCCAACACGTTATTTTTCTAGAAAAATAACCAAACAAATTCCCAAACAATTTCACAACCATCCTGTTTTGAATTCCCAGCCATTTCACAATCTCGTGGAATCAACCATGCATGCATCGTTATGACAGTTCCATACTCATAAGCAGTATCTCGTCGATCTACCAAGTCATCAGAAGGTAATTATTTCTCGTGTTCCAATACACCTTTGGCACCGAGAAAAAAGTCATATTTCAACCAAGCATCATACATAAAATTACCATCGTGCCATTAATCGTTTGGCACCGAGCACAAGGTCATATTTCAACCAAAACTCATATAATGCAATATGAACACACACGACACATTTTCCATCAATCATGCCAAACCATCATTTCAATAAAACACCTTTTATTGAAAAAAAATCCATCCAAACCAAGTGTGTTCAAACAATTCAAACCATTTCAATTAAGCTTCCTTTTTATTGAAAACCGAATCCATCAAAACCATTTCAATAAAACACACTTTTTATTCAAAACACATTTATCATCAAACCATATACACTTTTAGAAATTTCATAATCTAAAACCAACATTTTAAATTCAAATAGCTTATCCACTTTGCACATAATTCACCAGGTTTTCACAATTTCATCAAAACCATAAATCATCACTCAAGATGATTTCTTCCATGCTTTTAAAAATAAATTCATTTAAAATAACAAATCTGAAACTAATCTAACCATTTATAACAAGAGGAGTCGAGAGTGATGCCACCTACCTCAACAAAAAGGTGAAACTAAGCAATGAAAAAAGAACACTCAAGAAAACCGGGTCAAATCTCCCAGAACTCACCTTAGATCTCTTCTCCTAACAAAACCAGGAACAAATCTCATTATATTTGGAATCCACACACTTAGATCTACCCCTAACGGGTGTAGATCTAAGAAACCGAGAGAAGACGAGAAGCAGATCTATATAGATCTAATAAACCATTCACGAGCGAAGGATAATGATCACATACCTCAAGAATCCGGAACAATTCGCCAATAGAAGCCTTCAGATCTCCTTCGAAACGATGGGAGAACGCTCCTTGAACTTAAGAGACCAATGATACCGAGTTAGGGCCTCTTAGGAGTTTTAATGAGGCAATTAGAGGCAAAACGAGTTAGATCCACAATTTAAGGATCTAAGTTAATTTGACCGCATGGTTAATCCACATGGTTTGATAAACCGTGTGCTAACCTTGCATTGGCTACTTCATCAACCACCCTCCTCACATAGTTTGGCCCCACGGTTAGACAAAATGTGTGCCGACCGTGCGGAAGCCACTGCCTCCCATACCAACTCTACATGGGTTGGCAACATGGTTAGACAAACGATGTGCCGACCATGCGACTTCCCCTTTGCCTCAAAACATCATTTCAAGATCTCCCGACTCTCCCATTAAACACCCTTGACTTTAAAACAATGAAAAGCATCAAGAAAGCGGTTACATACCAAAAACCAGGGGTACTACAATAGTCACATGGATACTAATAACTAATCCCATAATGAGGGAATTAATAAATTCAAACATCATGATAAAATCATCAAGTCCTATTTTAAATAAATATTACATAAATGGGTAAGGCGTTAGCAAAATACCCAATCTAGATGGACTTTTGATACCTACCAACGCATCATGGGGCCATAGTAGGCCCCTCCCATTACATAATATATCTAATGAATTATTTATATAAAAAGAGAAAAATTTGAAAAATAAACATTCCAATAGATAAACTAGAAAAAACATATTACACTTTTTGAAATCACTAAACAAAATAATATACCATACAGAGTAATATAGGGAATGATATCGAATTGATACATCTTCTGTCAAAATAATCATAATCCATCTAGATAAATAATAAATATGGAATGATTACAAAAATTCTCGAATAAAGAATAAGTAAAATGAGTTATTTTGTAAATAGTATATTGCAAAACCATAAAATAATAAAAGAATATAAATTTATTCAAAACAATATGTGAGAGGAATCAAATAAATTATAAGAGAATATAACACCTCAATACTTTAACATATATTTATTTTAGAATAAATTTAATTTCACTATTTATTTATAATACACACAATACCATGTTTCTTCGATAGCTTGCATTGCACACAAGAACAATTTTAACAAAAAAAACAATATAATATTAAAATATTATTATATATTATAGTTATAAACTAGACATAAAATTGATATGTATTAATAGTACTGAGTATATAATTATAAATATTATAATCTATTGAATAAGAATTAGATAACAATAATTTAAATGAAAAATAATTTATTCATACAAAAATATTCGTTTTTTTTAAAGATTGTTTCACCTTACTTTGTAAACATTATTTAATATTAAATTTTAACATTTTTCAAAAATTTATTTTAAAAAATTAAATTAATTTTTGATTCTGGAATATCATAATTATTTCAGGTTTAATTTTTGGGATTTTTGGGGAATTGTTTTTGACGATTACTGTAAAATTCTAGATTTTAATTGAAAACCGAAATTTATTCTAAAACATTTATAATGCTAAATTATTTATTATTTTGTTTTAAATTAAATTATTTAAAGTATATATCTATTAACCCAATTTAGGTCACTAGAATTATTTTTATTTTAATATTGATATAAAAAGTTTGTGAACTATTATTCATTTTCACTTTATAAATCATCGTTCTTGTAACATCTACGAGATTAAATTTATATAAAATTATGCCACTTTGGAATGTTGAATTTGGCCAAATGGATTCAATATTTGTAATCTGAATTCTTTATATTTTTTAATAAGGTTAAATTATTTTTTCACCATAATTATTTTTGAGAACAATTAAAATTAATTACAATGATTAAGGTAAAAATGAGTTTAGTTAGTAGTTAAACTTATAATATTATGTTATGAAAGAAACAAAAGTTATAGAAAACTAATTTTATGTCCATAGTTTGACTGTATTATCTTAAGGATATATATTTTTCTTATTTTAGGGATTCTTGTTCATGAAAGTGACCAATATAATACGTTAAGTAATGAAAAAAGAAACAAAAAAGATACCTTTATTCATTTTAATATACATAATGGCTTGGAAATGAAAAAAAAACATTGGTTCTGTTATAAATATTATTTTTATGAATAAATTTATTCATTATCATAATTATTTATCTCCAAATTTTAGAGATATATTAGTAACATAAAATGCTTATAAAATTCCATTACAAGAATTTTTTAGTTAATAAAAATAGAATAACCGAAACTTAAAATAGTAAATGTGATGTAAATTGATTGATTTTATTATTCCGTTATTATGGTATATGAATATATAATTTTATAATTTTCATAAAAAATATATTATAATTAAATCATTGCATTTATATTTTTTAAATTCAATTAATAAAATAATGTAAAAATTTATATCAATGTTATTTTATAATAAGTTATTTTTTATTAAATGATTTATAATAAATTAAAAACAATATCTTATGAAAAGTTAATTTAAATTACTAATAAATCTAAAATATGGTCTATTAATTAACCAATTTATCTTTTTTAATTGAATATATTGACTCCAAAATAGTAAAAACATTGTAATCACAATTAATGTTAGAGTATTGTTTTTTTCATAACATGTGGTCATATTAAAATTAATTTCCATCACACATGATATTATTTTATAAATTAGAGATTATATTTAAATTAGTGATTATAAATTTCATAATAAGTATCATTTTAATTTATTTTAGATGGATTAATCACCCTGGATAGAAAACTATCTACCATGTAAAACACAAAAAGGGTAAAATTGAGTAAACATAAATAATAAAGAAGAAAATGATAAAAAAAACTTGAATTTTTTTGTAGAGTTTTCTAAAAAAAATAAAACCTAACATTGTTTTTTATTCAATTTTTTAGACACTTGAGGTAGGAGAGTTCTCCCAATAGTGAGTACTTTTTAGTATTTATAAGAATGTCACTCCTCCTCAACTATAAATGGGAACTCATTCCCCTCTCATTCTCACAACTTTGAAGACCTATTTGTCATAAAAACCTCTCAAAATCACTTCTCATTATTCATAAACTTATCCTAGAATCCTTATTAAAGGTATAAATCTAAACATTGAAGGTTTTGGCACAAAGAAATGGAAGAAAACTAATGTAGTGGTAATGTTCATTAATAATCTTCTACATTTTATTTCCTTCTACACAGCCTTAATTTTTTTTCAAACCATGATGATATAATATCCTCAGTATATTAAATATACAGAGGTGTTTTTATATTAATTTTATGACATAAAATCGTTCACACTTCCATCAAATAGTATGAGAAATAATGATTCATGTGTAAAGAGGACTACCAAATCACAAACTACTGTCATTTTTTATTCTATTACCACCTCTCAAGGATGGTTATGATGATGGATATAATTTATATATATTATATTTATTTCATATTTAAAAACTATTGAGTCACTATATCACATATATATTTTTACCTTCTATTGTTCAGGGTGAGTATCTGAGAAGGGGGTATATGTGAATTCAGAACCCAAAAAAATTATATTGATAATAATTTTAAAGAAAGACCCTATATAAAAAACAACACAATTTACCAAAATTATAGATTGGTATAAGATTTAATATTTTTGAAGATTTGTAAAATATTGAATAGGTCTTAGGTAAAACAATATAAAATATTATTCTGTCCTTTGAAATCAATATACTTAATCAAAATATTATATAAACACTAATTAAGATAAACTATCAAAGAAGTGCTTTTGTTTTCTAGATAAATCAAATTCATTTCATGGAAAATAATTAAAAAACCCATAGAGTAATTTTGAATATAAGAGGTTCAGTCTAAAGATGTGACATATTCATCTCCAATTGGAAACCATGAGCTTTCAAGATGTTTTTATAAAATAAAATTTTGATCCACAACCTTGATTGGGTCTTAAAATAGTATAACAACTGTCCAAACCACATAGAACCTCTTCCTTAGTTTTCACGGGAGTAAAAATAAAATAATTTTTCACACAAGACCTCTACCATAGTTATCATAGGTAAAATAAATACAGAGATTGTTTGAGAAGATATCATGTATCTTCATATTTAAAGAAGAAGAATATATACGTATAAAAAAGAAAGTAAACACACACTGCTTATGATATAAAAGATAAATAAACCTACAGAGAAATAAGGATGTATAAGAAAATGAATTACTCTCAATGTCACGATATTTATATCATGACTCCTTGAAAATGATTTGAAATGAGGTTTGAGTCTGGTTTTTGAAAATCACTATTGAAAATCATGTCATAGAATCTTATTCATGACTACATGATTGCATGAGGTGTATGTTGTTATTCTACTTCCATAGACAATTAAAGTTACATAATATCTCTTAAAATTCTTGTAGTATTATATAGTTATAAAGTATATGAAAATATTTATTTTTCTATTATTGTTCTTTCATTACCTTCACTTCATAAATGCATTCACATGAGGGAGTATTCATTCAATCTTTAACAGCGACATCATGCATGGATACATCATATAGATATCCTGCAACCTTTTACTCTCAGATAATATATTATTTAATGTGAATCTTAAATATTTTAATTAACAACCATTAGAAAAATTTTGACAGTAAATTTCATAATATAGATGTTTGATACAATTAATCAAAAAATGATATGTAAAATAATAGTGGTGGTGAGTCCTAGAATGATGACTCTTTCGAAGTGTCTTCTTATAATGGTAAAACACTACTGGAAGTGTCTACGTATGGTGGTGTGAAACTGGCAGTGTGACAATGGCAGCGTGTCCTTACGTTAGAGACTCATTTGGATGTAATTCATTATTTGGTAGTGAATCCTAAAACGTCATGTTAGGTTGGCAGTGAATCATACTTCTTGTAGAAGGTAACTTCATATTTTTCAAATTTATGGTTCAGTAGTATGACACAATTAATAGATAGTAATTCTATACTTTACCAAAATCACAATCTTTTGGTTCATTATAGGCGATGGAGATTCATTCAACATATGTTGATTTATGGATCTCAATTGTGAGTTAAACATTATGACTCAACCTCAATGGCGAGTCATTGAACAAGTCATGACCCAAAATTTGTGAAATTTCTCTACCTATCTCATGTTATAAACTGATAACATAACAACATGAAGCTTATTAGTATAAAAAACCTAGATTTCATGACAAATAAAATATGGCGGCCAATAATATCCTCCTTTTTGATTATCTCAAATCATGGAATTTTGTATTCATGATATCAATGGAAAACGAGGATGGAAATATTTCACAATGTATGAAAAGAAGTTATAAATATATATAGCTATAAAATAAATATATTTCTAAATGTCATATATCTTCTCCCCCTTTTGGGATTATAGAAAAATGAATAGTAAAATATAAAAGTGAAGGATAATAACATGGGAAATGAAATAGAAATAACATTATAATTTATATGAAGAAATTATATTAAAAATACAGTCCAAAAAGGTTTCAACAAAATGGTATATATAAAATCCAATTGAAGAAACAATATTTAATGATCAATGCTGCTTAGGCTTCAGTGAAGCATCCATAAGTGATTTTCCCATGTCCTTGGATGAGGTAGAATCAATAGTGATATATGGTTCAGTAAGTACATTAGTTGGAGATAAAGGAGGTCAAGGTAGGATTTTAGAAACACCAGGCAGAGAACAAGGTTCTCTAACAGGATGGGTGGGAGGTGACAAACATCTTCACTTGGAGATAAGGAAAAATGTAGGAATATGGATGAAAATGGTTCATCTTTATCTAAATTTAGTAATGGATGAAGGGATTATTTTATAGAAGGTGTCAATTTTGATTCTCGAGGAATGGCCTCATGATCCAAAATTTCAATACCATGCCCATGTACAAAAGGAATTATAAGGTTAATGATTTCCATTATTATTTTCCCACCGCCCACCGTAGTACTAAATAAGTATGTATTATCTTTCCGAAACCATTGAATAAATGTATCAATATCATTTAACATTTTTTATTTTTTAATTGAAGGCCAGTGAAATTAGATGCATTCTCATATTCACAGAGAAAAACATAAGATGGTCATTAATCTCATTTTTTGGTGAAACTCATTGATAGATAAAAAATTATTTCGTTAGAGATAATCTCTCTGTTTGATTTCATATCATTGGAATATAGTTTTATCATCTTGTAAGAATGATTAATAGGATTCTCAAACATTCTAAAACATTCTGGTTATATAGAAGATACTCATCTTAAAATAAAATTATAGAGGATACCGATTGCCACTCTTAAAATTATTTAAATATTTTCCATATCAAGTGAAATATTTGGAGTAGTAGATATAGAAGGATTTTAGGTATAACGTTCTAAATGCTCTACAAGAGTATCTAGAGTTTTAGAAATCGATTATCTCATTTCTTCCATAATAGATCTCATAACCTCCATATTTTGAGCTAACGATATATTTTCAATTTAAACTACCCAAATATGATTTATCATTCTTAGATGATTGTGTTTTATTATGAAATCAAAGATATATCTAGCTTCATTATCACTTAAATTTGTGGTCAGAGTTGGTTGGTTCTTTATTAAAAAAATAATATATGATAATAAATCAACTTTAAAAGACTTAAAATCATATCTAGTTAGAATATATAATGAAAATTTAGGACAATTAGGGGTATGAAAAGAAGCAACAAGAATATCAGATGATTTACCAAGATAAAAAACAACTCAAAATGCAGATCCACCAAAATTTGGTGGACTTACATCATAATATGAGCAGGAAGAATCTAAAACCAATTTGAAATATCCAAAACATTTCCCAAAATCATTAATAACTAGCTCTATCCGCTTGGAAAAACACTTAACATAAGTCATAACAGCAGATTCTGTATCTAGAGTAACTTCTATAGTCGGTACAGTAGTAGTAGAAAAAAAAACTAAATCTTTACCATTCCATTTTTTATCCTTTGTCTCAAAACTTTTAGGAGTACCATCCAACTATAGATTAACATGTTTCATAAAACTTGTATCTACTTCCATATTCTAAACGATATACTGCTTAATAATAGCAACAAATAACATCTTCTCAACTACATGATGATCTTCCAGAATTATTAATTTCTCCACCTCAATTAAATATTCCTTCTCTTTTCAAGGATTTATATCAACAACCTCAACCGAACTAGTTATATTTTTAGATAAACTTGGAGAAGAATCATTATCATGAGGTGTCTCAACTTTCTCAGTAATAAATCTGCCACTAGGGTCATCAGAACGATCAAAACCATCATAGAAATATGCATCAAATTTTTTATTTTTATTATTATTCCCTTCCGCTACAGTTTCATCTTATCCAAATTCTCTTTCCCCTTATTCTTTATTATTTTACTCTCCTAAATCATATTAATCATTTTCTTCATCATCAACCTCATTATTTTCTCCATTTTCATTACCATCAGTAGATTTGGAAGAATTATATTTATTTTATTTTGAAATCCATATGATTTTAAACTATCTTCTTTAAAAAAATTATTTTAGTGTGTTTCTTTAGAGGACAAGGTTCACCATAGTTAACAGTAACATATATCTTAGTTATACTTGGATAACTACCCACTTCCACTGAAAAACCATCCCCTTTATCTCTAACAAGATCAACTTATTCCATATTACTAGATTCTGAATATTCCACAACTTCATCTGGGTCCAATCTAGGACCAAAACGATTTTTGGGTGTGGAAGGATGGTCCTTAGGGTTTAACTCATTATAAAATATCTCATTATCAAATATCTATTTTTCGTTCCATGTGTTCCTCCTAATATTAACCCTCTTACATATCACCATAGCGATATAGAAACCACCACATTCTATAATATATTCTTAAATTTTATTAACCAGACCCCTTTTTTTCATCACAGTTGAAATGGAATTTGGATAAAATCAATAATTTTACCTTTAAGTATTATTAGACATCTCCATTAAGTGTCACATATGATATATGAAATGTTTGATCTGATTTACACTTTTAGTAAGACACAAAAAGTAAACATCTTGATATATTAAGGGCGAAATTACCCTTTTATTAGGCATAACATATGATGTATAAACATAAACAATATACTGCACTTCCCATCTAATTATGAATCTATTGGACTTCTAGTAATTACATAAACATTTAGTTTTTATAATGCATATTCATAAACAAAGAGATCCCTTTTTCAAATCGTGCCTTGATAAACCTAAAAAACATTAATGTGGTCCCTTCGAGCACTCCACCATATATTTTTATGGAAAACTGATTCTACAACCTTTAACATGGATTCTGACCCATGAAACATCAACTCATTCAAATCCAAAATCATCATATTGATAAAACTCATAAAACATATTATTTTAAATGGATATCGTATTTGAGGAAAACCACTCCAACCATACATGATGCTAAATTATATATTGTTCTAAACGTTTACATAAAACTAACCATTCTTTTTGAAAATATTTATCTTGTACAATAACCCTATTTGAATGCTTAAGGTTAACTAGTGCAACTTCAACAGGATGAATTGGCCAACTTTTTAGCTTCATTGATGGGCATGAATCGTCCAACAAAGATACTTAAGGATGCTTGAATCTAGCCAAGGATGTCATCTTAGTGGGTTTAGGTTAAGGAAAAAATAAGGTTAATGGTTAGAAGGTAAAGGGTCATGAAATATTTTATGTGAGGGAATGAAATGTGCATTGAAATTAGACAACGATCTGATTAATATAATTTAGGGATTTCACTATCGGAAAATCAAAATATGGAGTAAAAATTCAAATTGATTTATAAATTAAAAATAATCAATACATATAATAAAACTGGTATTTCTAGAACTGAGAATATAAAATTTGGAAAAGGCATGTGAATTCAATGGTGTGACTTACAATGGTGAGACATCCAATGATGAGAAGTCCAACTATAATAAATTCAATGTAGTGAGACATACCCAACAGTGAGACATACCCAATAGTGAGAAATTAAATGTTTGCAGTCTTATAAAATTATTATTAATCAAAATTTACCATACCTAATTCAAGTTTGATGTAATTTATTCTCTCTGATTTCAATGTCTTATTGAATATATCAGAAAGCTTATTTTTTGTATCATTGTATTCATGAGTGATATAACCCTTTTAAAAATGATCCCTAAAAAATTATTGTCTTACATCAATATGTTTTTTTCTAGAATGTCATTCAAGATTCATTGAAAATTTTTATAGCACTTATATAATCACATTTTATATGGAGATGTAGGAATTGATATCCATATTTTAGAAATTATTTTCTCACCAACAAAATTCTTTCAAAGAAGCTACCTGCATCTATGAATTCAGCTTTGAAACTATATAGTGAATTTTATTCTTCTTACTACACAAAAAACTAGAGACTTTCCAAAAAAACTGACATGTTCTAGTGGTTCCTTTTATATCTAACAAACATCAACCAACATAATAATCATAATAACTAACTAAATCAATTTCTTGTCATCTATGGTAAAACAATTCCAAATTTTTACCATTTTTTATGCATTTGAAAATTATTTTTATTGAAATAAGATGCGACTCTTTTGGATTTGCTTGAATGAGATCGCACATACACATAATAAAATATATATCATGTCGGCTAGTAGTAAAGTAGAGAAGTATTCCAATTATACCACTATAACTGAATTAATCCAATGGTTTTATAGAATTATCATGATCCAATTTACTAGTATTACTCATAATAAAACCACCAATTTTATTTATGTCCCTGATAATGAATTTTAGGAGATACTTTACATATTTACTTTAATTTAAAATTAAACCTTCTTTTTTTTAAAATATTATAAGAAAGAAATAATTTTATTTCACCCATTAAAATCATTTCAAATTCATTTTTTTATCATTTTTTAAAATTAAATGCATAATTATATTTTGGAAGGTCAAAAAATATTATCATTAACATAAAATTTTATAATAAAAACTTATTTTGAAATTCAATTTATGAAGTGTAGGATCAACTATACCTTTTGAAAACCTTTTTGAAATAAGAAAATTTCCGACTCTATCATACCAAACTCTAGGGGATTATTTCAACACATTTAATTATTATTTTTATTGAAAAACACGATTTGTAAAATTGGGATTTTGAAAACTAAGGGGTTGTTTAAATAAAACATTCTCAACTGTATATGCATTCAAAAATGCACTATTGACATCCATTTTATAATCATTAAAATATAGATTAGACGAATAGGAAAACAATATTATAATGAATTCAGGTTTGGATACTGGTGAAAAAGTGTCATCATAGTATATTAATTATTCTTGAATATATCCTTGTGCTACATATATATCCTATATTCCTTCTATAGTGTCTGATTCATCTACCATGATTATAAACACACATTTTGTTACTATAGTCAAGGTTTCTTTGGGCCTATCAGTATGTTCTCATAATATGTTTGTTTCAAAATGATTTAATTATTCTTCTATATTTTTTATCCCTAATTGATAATTAATGGATTCATTTTTTTATTGGATTAATCTGAGAAAACAAATCTTGATGTTCATCTTATTTTATAAGTGAATATTGATTTTTTGTACCTATATCAAGGTCTCCAACTATAGAATCTAAAAATGATAAATAAGGGTCCTAATAGATCTTGAAAAATTAGGGCTGGTCCCTTTAGGTTCTTCTACTGATTTGGGTTTTAGATGTTATAAAAATTCCTCAGAACTGGATGATTTTTCTTACTATTTCATAGTATAATTAGTAGGTTTGGAATTTATGTTCAAATAAGATAAATCATTTTCAATTTTTTTATCTACGTATTGGGATCATACTGATCTTTCTCATCACCTTTGACGAGAAAAGAATCTTCCACAATCAGGGTACCTTTTTTTAAAAATCACTCTACGTATTACTGGTGGTTGAATATCCTAGAAAAATTATATCATCACCCATGGACGAAAATATTCCTAGATTATCCTTATTTTTATGAATAATGTAATCATAGCCGAAAACTAGAAATTAATTATCATTATAATTTTAAATTTAATAATTCCCATAAGGTTACTTCTTCAATATTGGTCTAATTAAAACTATATTGATTATATAGAATACTATATTTATATTATCTTCCTAAAAGTAGACATCTATGTAATATTAATTTAGCATAATTCATTAAATTTATTGAATAGTTTTTTTCATTCTTTATACATCTCAATTTTTCTTAGGGGTCCAAGGAACCGAGGATATTTCACTGTAGCCATTATTTGAGAAAAAAAATATAGTGTAATGATTCTCAAATCCTAGCCATGGTCAATTTTTTGCGTCTTAACCTAATGTCAATTTATGATTTCCATAGTTCTAGCATGCTTGATAAATTAAGAACATTCTTCAATTTTGTGAGTTAGAAAGAATATCCAATTATACCTAGAAATGTAATGTTTTAATCTATAGATATTCTTAATACAATATAGAATAGAAACACTAAATGGTCCAAATAAATACATATGAACCAAATAACGAGGTTGTGATGTTGAAACATCTTTCTTTAATTTAATAGAAATCTTGAAAATCTACTCTTTTTTATAATTGTTACATGATATTTCATTTGGGAATTATAGTATTCATTGATACATGACAAACCATTTAGTAGTAATCCTCCTAATTGAGTGAATTATAAAAAGTCCTAGTATTCTAATCTAATGATATGATTATTTTTAAAATGAACTCATGTAGGTATTTTTTTTGAAAAATTATCGAATTAAGATCATAAATATACACATTCCAATTTATTAGTGAAGTAAAAATGATAAAATCTTTAAAATAAAAAACATTAAATAAATAATTGTCAAATTTAGTGTAACGCCCCAGGTAAATAAAGAATATGACATTTTCATATTTATCCATATTTGTGAATAAAATATTAATATGACTTTAAAGGGGATGTTATTCTCGATGGTGTACCCAACACACAACAACGAGTTTCTTGGGAATCTTACGTTGCACTCTAATAATAAAGTAATATTATTTTAAATGGTAGTTATCATGTAGCCGTTGTATTGGCGAGAATGGATAGAAATAACTAAAATATTATTATATATGTTTTTCAATGTTTTTACATTTATCCAATAAAAGATAAAGGCATAAAATACAGAAATAATTCGATTTTAGGCGTATATGCCCTAGTTTTCTCTAAAGGTTCACTTATCACCTTTTGATGGAGAACCATAATTAAATATAGTTTTGTTCACTCTTATAAATAATTTTGGACCAAATAAAACTCTTCTTAATAATTTGGACATCAAAATTTAATTTTTGTAAATTTTTGGTATCTTTCCGATAAATTTCATTTTTTTAAATGAATAGTGTAAAATGTTGTATTTTAATTCAAAACCTCTTTTTAATCTAATTTTTTTAAATGATTAGATTATTTTTTGAATTGGATTTAAATTTAAATTAGAATATATTTTTACCATTAAATAAAATAGTGGTCGTTGGAATTAATTTCACTTTGAAATCATACTTAAACCAGTGTCAATCTTTTGATACTTATTGTTTCATAAAAACACGCTATTTGACCTGACAGCAGAAATTAATTATTAAATTAATTTATGTGACTTATATGTATTGAATTTTTTAAAATATACTTCATTTTTGAATTCAGAATATCAAATATAGCTTAGGGTGAATTTTTTTGGATTTTTCTGAAAAACTTCAATTTTTGATGAATAGTGAAACCACTCAGTGGTACATATAAAAACTGATTTTTCCGTTTAAATGAAATTTTGCATCTTTGTGTTTTGAATTTCGAAAATCTGACATAAATGGTTGTCATTAAGAAGTAAAATGTGGTTTAATGGGATGAAAATAATTTTTTTGGTGGATAGCAACTTATTAAGTTTTTAATCACGATTAGAGGTAATTAGTGTAGTTTAAGGTAAAAATAATGTTTTAATAATATGAAATGAACATGAAACATGTCCTAACATCATTTTATGTGTCATGTCCGACCAATAAAACCCATGGGTCAACTTGGGGACCCCATGAAGCCACTTTGGTTGGAAAATGACATTAATATTTTTTATTTAATGTTAAAGTAAAAATGAGACAAACATGAAATGTTTTACTAAATCAATTTTTACATGGGGTTATAAAAATCAGATTTTTGACTATAAATATTCATTGGAAAGATAAAAATATTTCCTACATCATAGTATTTGTTTTATAATTTTTATACATTAAATAAATTAATTTATTTATGACATCATGATGATGCAGCGATGACCTCATTATTTAACGATTTAAATAAAATGGAAAGTTAATGTAATATATAAGACCTACACATGTCCAAAACATTTTTATGAGTTTATTTCAACCCTTATCACCTTATAATCGAAATAAATCAATGTGGGACATTTAAAATCCGAAACTCGTTTGAAAATAAAGTACCATTTTGTTACTTTACAAGAGTGTCCCTCCTATCCTCTTATAAAAGGCCCCCACCCCTACCTACTTATCCACACTCACAAAGCCTTCGGCTCGGCCAAATGATGCCCATTTTGTCTCTCCATTTCCCTATCTTACTCCTTGATGCATCACATTGGGCATAAGTCTTCCCAAGGAATCCATTGAGCTCAAACCAAAGGGAGTTACCCGATTTTAAGGTAATGTCTTCACTTGAGTACTTTTGTTTTATTTTGCGTCTCCTACCCCCTAAACTCTTTTTATTCATTTCTTTTGTAACAAATACAGTATCATAAATATACTAGGATGTTGCTATAAGAATTATTCGAGCTACAATTTCACACACCTACATATAATGGTTAATGAACATAGTGTTTCCGTGGATGGCGAATTTCGGCCTCCCGAAACGATGATTGTTCAACATTATTTTAACACCTTCAAAGGTGGACATTAAGATGACACTATATTTATATATGATATATTATATGTTTATGATTTTTTAAGCTTCTGTATTTTTCATGTTGGGCATACCTTTATGGTTTCCATTATGGGTTAACGCGATATCTTCATTTAAGGAAGTGCGGACTACCACCCCTCAATGTGATTTGATTGGTTAATACCATATGTGGTACGTATAAAGGATATATTTAATGATATTATATATGATACCATATTGGAATTAGAATACTATTATGTTTAATTATGTTTTAATTCCATTAAATATGAAATAGAAAGGGAAGTAGCGTTCATGCGTACGTACAGCTTTCTATCTCCATGAATGGTACATTTCATTTCTTATCACAAAATGTTATACTATAAGTACATATATATAATGGATTTATATGTAATATATTACATCAAAATTATGGATATGATTCTGTAATTATAACATATATATATATCTCTCTTATTATGTTTTAATTCCATTAATATGACAAAAAATGAAAGTAGCGTTCATGCGTACGTACGGCCGACCGTCTCCATGAACGGTGCTTTTGGTTTTTTATCTCCAAATGATATGGAATAGTATAAGATGAATATTTACTGGATATATATGATATTTTAATCATTAAAACTATTCTGGAAATTATTTACTTAGAACTACATGGGAAATCGTTTTTCAAACAAGTTCATTTTTGACTCATGTACCAAACATCGGCAAAAACGTCTGATATGAAGTAACATTATTAAACAATTATTATAACATTATAATATCTGATATGAACTGAATAATAATCTCTAAATGAGGTACTTAGGCAATTATTAATTGACCAAAGTTTATTATTCAGGAATATAAATAAACGAACAAGACAAGTTGGACTTGAGGTAAGGGATCTTACTCCTCTCTTTCTTTTTAAGTACACTCTTTTATGTCATTCCATCTAAAGCTCATCTTTCTTGTTATTGGGATGTTATTTTATATTACACTTACTGTAATTTTTATGTTCATGTGATGAGAGACCCTATTCTCTCTCATCAATCTATTTTGGAAGTTTTGAGTGGCGCTGTTAGGCTACCGAATTTTCGTAAGAGATCTAACCTCTCTCATTCTTTTTAATTACTCTCCTTTATGTCACTTCTTTTAAGCTCCTCTTTGTTATGTTGGGGGATATTCTTTTATATTCCTCTTTCTATAATCATTAAGTTAATATTATGAGATACCCTATTTGATCTCATCAATCAATTTTTGTAAGTTTAATGTGGTGCCGTTAGGCTGCCGAGTTTTCGTAAGGGATTTTTCATCTCACATTTATTCCCGTGAGATTTATGATACATTATCCAAAATTTCCTTTTAGTGGTGTATGTACTGCCCATTATTCTAATCTCTGTGTAATATACTTTCTTTTATGAGTATTTACATCAATGATTAATTTTCCTTCTTTCATGGGGTGTATGTTTTGAAAGATACCCAAGTCGGTAAGGGAACCATTCACCCTCCTATTTTTTAAAAGACTTCTTTTGTTGGGTCTTTTAATTTAAATATTCTTATGTTGGGATATGTTCTCATATATACTTGTTGATGTAAATTTTATTTCCAAGTGATGAGATACACTTTTTATCTCTCATCAACTCATCTTGATGTGACGCCGTTAGGCTGTCAAGGGAACTTCTTAACCCAATTTCGATTTCTTTGGGTTCAACATGTAGTTATTGAATATGTCATACTTTGAATATGTGTGAATGAAATTTGATTATTTTACACTTAATATCCACTTATATTTGGTGTATTCGTTTGTCACACATAATTATGTAGTTGATTTATCCTTAAACCAAGGATACCGTCATTGTATGGGACTTCGTCTCAATCTCCATTCATTGCGGCATATTTTGTTTTATACACAACCTTTTTTTATATGTTGTATAAACCCCTTTGACTTTTACGTTTATTCAAAGGAAATCGTTTTTATACGAAGCGTTTACTAAACGACAAAAGGGAATGTTTTTGTCGTACGTATGCGGCAACAACGACTTCTCCGCTGTCGTGACCATTATTTGGGTTTCGGCTTCCTCAATAAGCCATACATTCTTTTTAAAAGAAAAATAAATATCATGTTTTACTTTTCATTAATTTTGGTATTGAAAATGGTTTTCGTAATGTTTTTATATCAATATATTGTATTGATATCTTGTGATTGAAAGGTGGAAATGTTATGTTTCCTTTATGCATGTTTTATGTGATACAATTATGTTGAGGTTCTTGGGGATTATTATGAAGACGGGTGGTTCTGTGATAATCTAAGGGCTGGTGAGCCCGATATAGCTCTCCAATGCATTGGGTAACACAGAGGAGTGAAACATTATGGTTTCTCCGAAGAGATTTAGGGAATATACTATGATGGGTATTCCAAATGTAACCAAGAGGGTTACTCCCTACGTAAGAATGTTATGAATGCGTCATGTTACCTTTATGTCATATGTTTTCAATGATTTATTCAAGGTTTGATGAGGTATGTTAAAGTGTCTATGTTTTATGGGTAACGTATGATATCATTCTTATGTATATATGAACTCATGTTTCCTTTCCATATTTTTATAACCCTTACTGAGGTTTTTATGCTCATCCCAAGTTTTTGAAATGTTTTTCACAGGTCAAGGGAAAGGTACATGATGTGATGATAGTGTCAAGGATGTGTCAAGAAAGAATCCATGTTTTATTTTCAATATGTTTCCGTTGATGGGAAGAATGAATACTGTCTTTTATGTAACCACATTGTTTAAATGTGGAATGTAATGCAAGATTCATGATCCAATTCTCTTAAACTCTAAACCTGAAAATATTCTCAATGTGTAATCTTGTAATAACTCAAGATTAAGTAAGGTTTAAGGCTGGGGCCTTATATTTAGCATAAAAACCATCATCACATAATTTTGAGATACTATAAAAGTTATACTTCAGACCATAAAGAAGAAAAAAATTGTAAATTAAAATAGAATTGCGGTTAGAATTTTGGGAAAGGCCAAGGATTTAACCTTTAGAATTACCCCCAATGGTGACATGAACACCATAAAACATTATAAGGCTATTGAATCTAGAATAATATCCTATCATATTCCTTAAAAAACAATTATCCATGTTGTATATACATTTATAGGATGTGTTCAGGAAATTTTTCTATGAAACATTATTTATAAAAGAAATGGTTTTTGTACCTAGATATTATTGGGTCCATAAGTTTTTGTAATTAAGGATTTAGGCACCCTTATTTGTCTAATAGGTTTATTATAAACATATTGTAATATTTTCTATAAATAAAAACTTTTATATATCCTTTATAAAAAAAAATGATGTAAAATATTCATATTTTGACTTTAGAACAATTGTGCTCTTTTATATTATTCGTTGTCCTGGTTGTTATCCTATACATGTAACAAATTTTGGAAAAACCTGTCATCCAAAAATCTATATATGAGATTCTCAACCATTTTTAAAAATTTATAAATCCTTATTTAATTTTTCATTTGAAAATTTATGTTCTATATTATCTTTTAACAATTGATCATTATTTTCCTTCTCAATAGATAAATGTGTTTTGGTATTTCTAGTTAAATCATTTTATATATTAAGGATTTATTACTTATCATTGAGTTCATTAAAAGTGTATTCCATAATTTTTCAATATTCAAGATTCACTTTATGAGACATGTCATCATCATATGTCCAGTCTTAGAATAATAATTACCTTGGAGACATTATCCATGACGTACGCATTGGCTTTATCATACTTTTGTTCATGTGATGAATCAGTATAACTGGAGGTATCATCAGATGCACTCCATATGGGATTCATTACATTATTATACCCTTAATCATTTTCATCATATTTATTTTTATATTTTTACATTGTATTGTCTTCTTTCAACAGTCTTTTTATTTTTTTCATTAACTATATGTAATTACACTGGTTATATAATAAATCATCTCTTTTTTTTTCTAGTTTTCTTTTTTGTAATACTTCCATTTATAATTAGGCATTATAAAAAAAATTATTTCAATAACATTTATTTAACCTTATTTCTGGGTGGGCCATCTATACATCACTAACTGGAGGTGACTCAATGTCACTTAAACTTTCATCCATTAACATTTCCCTTTTCTTTTATATTTTATTGGATGTTGTATTCTTGAAGGCTGCTAAATTTATTTTAAAATTTTCATTTTTTCTCTATTGAAATGTATTTATTCATCATAGATCTTTATGTTACCAATAAACTTTTGTACTAATAGTTTTTGGTTGTAACATTTTTCTCTTATTAAAAAACTTATACCTCTCCATCTTTCTGGAAGGGATCTTTGAAGTATCATGACTTGGTCGTCATTAGAAACTAGATTTCCTAGAGAGATCATAGTTTTCATAATTTCATGGAACTTGAGATACATGTTAGAGATTAGTTCATCTGGAATTATTTTAAGGAATCATTCATAGTAGTATATGTATTTAATATTATTTACATAACATTGTTTGTTCCCTTATGTGAAATATATAATGTATCAAAAATCTAATTAGATAATTTCAAAGAAGAAATTCTATTGAATTAATATTTTTATAAATCACTATAATTGGAATTCATAGAATTATAATTATTTTTATAAGTGGTTTTAGTATCTTTAGCCCATGTATCTCTAGCAGTGGTAGTCAATTCATATTTATCATCGATGGAAGCCTATATTTAAAAACCCAAACTCTTTATATGAATTTTCATTTTGAGATTACATTGGGAATAGTTATTTACTTTGAAAAGGGTAGTATGTTAGTATAAAAAACATCTTTTGTACTATTAATTTAATGGAAAAAAATTATATATAACAAAAATTTAATATCCATATTGTAGAAAAAAATAGTAATTAAAAAGTACCGAAAATTTTGATACCAATGTTCGTGACATTGAAACCAAATGTTGGTCACAGTGAGTATATAATGAGAGGGTTAATTGAGTACCCAATAAAAATTTATATATAAAATTTATTTTAATAAAATTCCCCTATTTAGATAAAAAATCACACATTACCAAAATAGTAGTTTAATATAAGTTTTAATATTTTAGAATATTTCTCATAAGAATGATAGGTATTGGATAAAACAATATAAAATATTTTTATATCCATTGAAATAAATAACATTAATTAAAATAGTTAAAAATAGTAATTATGATAGACTATCAATGTCGTGGTTTTTTTTCTAGTTTTAAAAAATGATTGTTTAAATGAAATAGAAAGACAACAAACAAAATAAGAAAAACACAGAGTGGAATTTTTAATACAAGAGGTTATGTATCAAGATGAGACTTATTACTCTCCAATAATAAATCACCTACATATAAGTAGTTTATATAAAAAAATATATTGATCCACAACCTAGATTGAGTGTTATAATAATACACCAAAATTCCAGACCACAAGTGACCTCTTCCATATTATTTATAGGAGTAAAAATAACATAATCGATCACACAATTCCCATACCAATGTTATCGTGGTAAAAACATTTGAAAATATTTTTATAGAGGAATTAATATATATTTATTTTTAAATAAGTAGGATGTGTTCATATAAAAAATAGAGTAGACACACACACTACTAGAAATGTAAAAAATATATAAAAAAACAGAGCAATAAAGGTGTAGAGGATAAAATGTTTCTAAATGTGTTAGGATCTACAGATCCTGACTCCTAGAAAATGATTTGAAAAGTGTCTTCAGTTAGTTTTTAGAAAATTTATATAGAAGAGAGTGTAATAGAATCTTGTTCTTGACTGTATGAAAAATAAGATGTATGTTGTTCTTCATCTTCCAAAATAATGCGATTTCAGGTAATATAACTTAATATACTCACATTATTCTCTAGATCTCTTGTTTGTGAAGATTTTTTTTTCAATTCATATTCTTCACTTCAATTCACTTCCTACTCAAAGTCTCATAAGGGAGTAATCTTTTACTCTTTAACAGAAATAACACGCATTGATATATCATCTTGATATCCTATATCTACATAGTGAGAGTTGACACATCATGTATGAATCTATGAAATATTATCTGAAACAAACATTAAAATAAAATTCGATATTAAATTTAATAATATAAAATTTATAGATAATAAATTCAAAATGATAAATAAATGAATAGTAGTGGTGAGTCCTAGACTGGTGACACACTAGCGGTGCATTCATATAAGATAAACTCACTACTGGTAGTGTCTTTTCCAATCGGTGTGACACTAATGGTATTACACCGGTGGCATGTCCATATAATGGTTACTCAACTGGTGGTAGATCATTCTTTTACCAGTGACTCATCAGATAGAAGGTTAGGCTGTCAGTGAATCATCCTTTTAGCGGAAGGTTTCTTCGTACATTTAAATTTTTTTTGGTTCAGTGGTATGAAATTACTGATGGTGTTTATTCCATAATTCAGAAAAATTATACTCCAGTAGTGTCTCATATGGTAAATTGAGTATTTCAACACATAGATTATTTTTCGATCTAAATGGTGTGTTAGCCATGGTGAATCAACCTCCACACTGAGTCATTGAACTAGTAGCGCCTCATACTTTATCAAAATTTCCCACCTATCTCAAATTATAAAATTTTATGAAAATTAAATGAATGTTATTAGTATAAAAATAATCATGATTTGATGATTATTAATACAAGGATTCCAGATCCATAAATTTTGTTGGCGGCATGATAATGTGACTCTTGTGAACAATGGAGTACCACCTCACAAAGCTTTGTAATTCACCTTTTTCAAATGCTTCACATAAATGATAATAATGATAATGATGATAATTATATGTGATATAAATGAAATATTTAACGTTTTAGGATATATTTAAAATTAATAATTGGTAATATACATCATTTTATTTCATTCCATTTTAGCCACATAGAGACAACAACAACGTTTGTGTACATGTGGACAACTACATCCATGAAGCGATGCGACTCTATTTTTATAAGCACACCACATAGGAGATATTTAGAAGTTTAAAACAGCTTATATATGATATTAAGATAATTTTTAATGGAATAGTATCATCTACATAATTTCCATAACAATCATTGGAAAATGGAAACATTACTCATGCATACATATGACTTACCGTCTCCATGAGCATAACGTTCTTCATTTTTCATAAACGAAACTAATGATTAGTTTTAAAAGAATAATTCACGAATAAATATGATTATTATGTCCTGAATACTATTATATATATGATATAACTATATAATATTCACAAGAAAGTTTTTTATCAATACGAAACACTCGTCATAAAATAGGACAATTAAATCCTAAAAATATGAAAATAATGAAATATTATTAATAAATGATTGAAAATATGTTTAAAAATGATCATATATTGTTTAAATAATATTAATATGGTTTATTAAATAAGTTAATAACATTCTGAAAACCATTATAAAGCAGGTTAAATCTTGTTCAACTAAGGAAAAGAGTGAAGTAAGAGATTTCTTCTCAATTTAATTTCATTGAGGTGGATTGTTAGGTTATTGAACTAATTTCTTTTATATAGTGTATATAATTCCCATTTGTTATGTAATAAAATTGATACATCATTATTAATTCTATTTTATTAATTTTAATTATTTCATCAAATGGGATTGGAACATAAAGTTAACAAGTGATAATAAAATATTATAACTCAATTTCTTTTCATTAGGTTATATAACATCTTCATTAATGTTGATATTATATGATTCTGTGTTTAATAATTTTTTTGAATTTATATTGTTTTATTTTTAATTTTAAATGTGGATTTATATTTTATACACACAACTAATTCATTAATTAATGCTCACTTGAACGTTATGATCATTTTAGTGGTTTATTTCACAAATTAATTCTAATCAAGATTGTTTATTTTTGAATTTACAGTAATGGAAATTATATGATAATTTTTTAATAAAAAATTTCATTTTATTATTTTATGTTTATTAATGACATTTTTAAAGTGATAACCCCACTTTCCCACTCATTTGTACTTCATATTATTGTGAAATTGTTTGGATGAAAATCCGACTTTATTTCTATATTCTATTCGAAATATATTTTCCATAAATATCATGTTTTATAAATATGTTTTATTTTTTGTAACATTTTATAAAATAATTTTTAACCAATTTTTTCTTTATAAAAAATGTTTCCATTGAATCTTCTTGTCTCATTCCAAATAAAAACTTTTATAATCTCTTTACCATGAAAAAGAAATATTATTTACGAACTGTATGGAATTTCAAGCCGTTATGACCCTCATTTATTTTAATCTTACCTAAAACATTTAAAATATTATTTTTAAAGAAAATTTTTTTAAAAGTTTTTTTTAAAATAAAAGTGTTTTTAAAGAAAGATTCCAAATGAAAATGATATTTTCCTCAAAACATTTTAATGATATTTTTATGTTATTTCAATTAAACAATGAAAAAAAATTATTTTTAATATAATTAGAATATGATATATTGATACCATTATAATATTTCATATAGATGGTTCATGATAATTTTGACCAAGGAAAATATTAAAATCCACTTCCATGTTTCATTTTTGCGATCATTATCTTTCCAATGGATTAGTCACTTTCGTATGATCATTGGTCATTAAATTTTCCCTAAATATGAACATTATTAGCTCATATAAGATTATTTACAAAACCATATTACATTTTTATATAGTTTTTTAGTTTTAATTTTATTTTATTAACTGTTGAGATATTGATGAATTTGTATCCTTTACTCAATTCATATATTTTATAAGGAAAATTGTTTGTGAATTGAATTGTTTACATGATATATGATGAAGTTTTCTTACTAGTATGATGTGGGTTGGTACCACGTATATATATAATTTTGTTGGATCAATAATTTCATGGGATGAATCAGTTGAAAAGCCTTATTTAATTAGGTTTTCAACTTGTATGTTTTAAAAAATACTACAGATGGTCATGACAGTAATGGTATCATATACATGAGAAACTTGGTATCTAACAATTAAGAATTTCCATTATTCGGAATTCATTTATTAATATCTAGGATATTTTCACTATAGAGTTGTCTATAATTATATTTCATTATCAGTTATTGAATAAATGTAATGTTTTTTTTAGTTTTTTACCTCTCCATATTGATTACGACTTATCATTCCATGATTGTCAAGTTATTAAAATTGAATGTATTTTTAGTTATATACCTTTATATATCAATTATGATGAATGTTTTATGATTTCATCTATTATAAATAACCCTTTAAAAGAATTTGAGATCACCGTTATTTTTCAATTCCCTTAGAATCCCTGAATTTTACTATGACTGATATGAATGGATATTATTGATGGAATAAAAATATTCTCAAATAAAATTATTAAAATTTCTATATTGAATTTTATTGGAATATCCATGTATTTATCTGGTTTTTGATGATTAAAACACTATTAGGTCCTTTGTTATATGATAAATTATATCATATGCCAATGTTATGGTAGCAGGAACTAGCTCTATGTTTCTCGGGTCAGGGTCCCAACAGTTTGTATCCAAGAATGTTTAGTAGAATCCATATGAACTAGATTTAGGAAAACATAGATTAGGGAACATACCCCTATGATATAGTTTGAGGACAAGTACATAATATCAACCTAAAAATATGTTAGGATAGAAATTATGTGGTTTTACTTGAAATAAATTCTTATTTGGATACTAAAAGTGGAAGTGGTTCTTGAAAAAATGAACCTAGTAATAATAACTCCAAAACGGTTGAATTAGGATTGAATCATACATTATCTGGTACATGAATATGATCCTTAATTTTCACATGGTTTGACACTCCTAAGAGATATTATTAAGATAATTTACATTTTCATTACAAAACATTGTGAATGATTTTAATAGATAATGGCAATGAATTACCTAGGTTAAACCCTAGACCATGGAAAGACCTGTGTGGAAAAAATAGAATAATTATTTATGTATTGGGGAGTAAGAATTAAATTTTAGATTTATTTTTATGAATTAAATTTGTGTTATAAGAATTATTAAGAATATTTTGATTATGTTAGAATCATATATATATTCATTAACTCAGGAGTTAGGGATTCCAACATGGGTTATGAGTTTAATGTTTTTTATGATTTCAATGTCTTATAAATACCATTTTAAAATTTATTTAGTTGGAATATAACATTATTAAGGATATTTTGGGAGAAATTTATGGCAATACAATCTAGTGATATCATATTTGTTTTAGTGGAACAATTAATTTAGGAATAATGACTTTAAAAATTATAGTAGTATGTTTAAATGTGTTGATAAACATTACGGTTAATATGATAATTAATGAAATTATAATAACACTCAAATAAGATTATCAAACATTTAAAAAAATAGTTTGTGTTAATAAAATTTGTATAAATTTTATTTAGTGATCTATTTTATTTCATGGATATATATCATATTTTGTTAGAAAGATATATTAATTATATTAATATAGTTTATTAAAGGGAAAACCCATATGTAATGTTATATCATATCACTTCTAGAAAATCATTAGGTCTTGAAACCTTGATCAAAGCACCATATGGGTTTTACACCTACCAGTGGCCTATATGATGTCCGGGTTAAAGCATCATTTTTAGTTAAATTATTTGAAAGATAAATATTAATAATGAAACATGGCTATTACATTTTTGGTTTATAGATTACTAAATTAACGATATTTTTATCATAAAATAGTTAGAGACATATAGTAATGTTTTGTTACTATTTTCTGTATCGTATTATCCATTAAAATTAAATAAAATTTCTTTAGGTAATGAAATTTTATATTTTTGATTTACATTTGATATTTTAAGAGATATATTGGAAATTTATCAATGTAAACAAAAATATGTAATTTCACTTATGAAATTGAAATGAATTAAGTAAGTATATTTCTTTATACTTATAGAGTGTAAGATAATTAATAAGCATTATGAAAAATGATTTTGAAATGAAAATTTTATCCTATTAAGTTAATATTAAATGGGTTATATAAACATTAAATAATAAAATTTTATTTATTTGAGGCCCAAATTTACATTAATCCGTAAATTTATTTCGATCAATGATCTCAATCAATAAATATAATTAATTACATGTTTCCTTCATGTCTAAATATTTACCGTCCACTAATGTTCTCCTACATAGAAATCAAACAATATGTTATTATATTTGAAATTTTTACTAAATATTATCAATTATTTATAGGATATTTTATAGATGCTTTTTTGATATTAGTTTTTGAACAATGATATTTCCCAATTTAAAACCCTTTTTTTCTGAGAAAATGTTTAAATTGAGAGGACACAATTTATTAAAGGTGGGGAGAATGTATCCTCCAAAAGTAGTAAATGAAATTTTTTATTCATTTTAATATTTGACATAATACACTAAACATATATGATAATATAACACACTTATATTTTAAAATGTATTTTATTCAGCATAAATTTAATTTCATTGATAGATCACAATACATGAAACACTTAGTTTCTTCAAAATCTTGTGTTTCACACAAGAACATGTTTTACCGAACAACAATACTCGATTGAAATATATTTATATATAATAGTTATAACCAATCCATTAAATTGGCAGGTATGAATTTTAATCACTACATTATAAATTTTTTTATCTACTCATTAAAATTAATATAGGAGTCATTTAAATGAAAAATAAATGTTTCTTGAAAACTAATTTTTTTATAATATGGTTTAACCACACGTTGAACACATAATTTAAAATTAATTATTATCATATTCATAAGATTTAAATAAATAAATAAAATTTATTTCTTATATATTAATATGAAAAATATATAAAGGTTATTTTTTAATATTTATCATAGAAGATTCCTTTTTTTATAAATAGTAAAAAATAAAAGATTTTAATTGAAAACTACATTTTCATCCAAATAATATATAAGTTTAAACCTTATTTTGAATTTTTTTATTTCAAAATAGTTCAATTATAAGTCTATTAATCCAATTAATATCATTATAATCATTATAATATTTAATATAGAGATAAAAACGTTACGGCCTTTTATAAAGTTTCACTTTAAAAACCTATATTATCTTCACATCAGTGGGATTAATTTTATTTGAAATTATTCCATTATTGTGAGTTCAATTAGTAAAAATGTATCAAATATTTTTAATAATAATAATTTATATTATCTAATAATTTCTACTTAATTATTTTCTGAAATTATTATTGAAAAAGTGAAAATAAATTACAGTGAATAAGGTAAAAACACTTTTATATAATGGTTATAATGATAATATAAGGATTAAGAATGATATAACACTTGTATAAATCCTGTTTTATTGAAATATTTATACTATTTTTAATTTTGATATATTTATATGAGTTTTAGGGAATCTCTCCCATTGAATTTATCTATATAATATGATATATAATGAAAAAAATACAACTTTCTTCATTTTAATATCTATAATCTTTTGGGATATAAAAATATAAAATTGGATAAGTGATAAATATTTAATTTAAATATATATGGGATTTTTATAAAAATAATTTATCATTATTTTTTATAGATGAATTAGTCACTTAAAATTCTTATGAAATGCCAATGCTATAATAATTTTGTAAATAAAGAATAAAATAACAAGTAGTAAAAATAATAAAACTAAAGTGAATTGAAGGAATTATTTTGTTTCATTATTTATTATATGAATATATAATTTTTTAAAAAAAATTAACAAAATAAATTCTAATTCCATCATTGTATTGATATTTTTTAAAATCACTTAAATAAAAATGTCAAAATTGACATTTATGCTATTTGTACTAAATCATATTCCATTATATGATTTAAAATTACTAAAAACCCTATAGTTATAAAATCGAATTTTAAATATTAATAAATAAATTATATTTTATATTAATTATAAAATTATCCTTTCCTAATTAACATGTTGACATCCATGTAATAAAATCTAGTATAACACAATTATTGTTAAATTTTTGTTTTAACATGTTACTTCCTCTTATTGAAAAGTTAATTTCCAAAAAAATGAGATATTTATTTTATAAATTTTATATAATATTTATAATAATTTGGTATAGAAAATATAATAATTATAAATTTAATTTAAAATTAAATGATAAATTTCCTAGGATAGAAAACATGTCAACCTTGTCAAATCAAAATAGGGAAAATTGACTCAACAAAAAGAATAAGGAAAAAACAATATAAATTTCTTTATTTTCATTTTTTGGAGGTTTTTACCTATAAAATAAACCCTTAATTACATTATTATTAAGTGTTTGACCAAAATTTGGTATGGGAGGAATCCCAATAGTGAATACATTTGAGTATATAAAAGATTCCTACTCCACCTCAACTGTAAAAGGGGACACACTACCTGCACTTCTTCAATCATATCAAGAAATTTGGATCATACAGATATTTCATAAATAACTTCCCAAATTCCATATTCCCAATATATAAAACTTATATTTTCAATAAGGCCTTCTTTTGAAGGATTTAGTGAAAACCAAAGGAATATACCTAAAGAAGTGGTGACGTTCTTCATTGAGTGTCATCATTTTATTTCGTTCTTCACCTCAAAAAAATAATTTCATACCATTATAATATATTAAAATAAGTATCATAATTATAATAAAATTATATCTTGTTAAGGATATTACCTATAAAACACACCTCCATGAAATGGGATATGAAATTATAGTTAGTGTGTACAACAAACTACAGCCCCACGAACCACTTTCGGTCATTTTTTACATTACCACCTCTCTAATATAGTTATTATGATGAATATAAATTATATATATAATATATGTTACAAATATATACCTATGTATTTAATATATCAAAAATATATATTTTGAAATTCTATTCCATATGAGACACGATAATGTCCCTCGTGTGTATGGTAAACTACCAGCCCGCGAAGCGATGTGATTCATCTTTCTATAATTCTACACATAGAAGGAAGTAAAGATAATGTTAATGATTATATGCGATAAAAATGAATTAATTATTATATTAAGGAAATACTTACCACTATATGAAGATAATATACATAATTTTATTTCATTCCATTCCACCCACATAAAAAAGATTACATCATTCTTGTAAGTGTGGATTTCCTTCTTCACAAAGCAATGTGTCTCTCTTTTTATCACCAAAACACGTGGATGATATATATATATATATATATAATTTTATAAATTTTTTTATTCTATATTATTATAATTCTATAAAGCTAAAATATTACTTACCTTCTTTCTATAATGATCATGGAAAAATTAAAATGTTACACATACGTATATATAGCCTACCATCTCATGATCATAACATGCTTCATTTTTCATAAATATAACTCATGATTATTTTAAAAAAATAAATGATAAATTAAAATGATTATTATTTCATGATTATTATTTTGGATTTGATATATCTATATAATAATCACAATAAATTTATCTTTTTTTCACCGAACATGAATGAGGAAACAAGGCAATTAACACCTAAAAAGATGAAAATACTTAAATATTATTAACCAAGGGGTGATAATATGTTATAGATGATTCATATATAATATAATAATTATTAATATTTTTATTTAATAAGTTAATACAATTTTTAAAACAATTATACTAGAGGTTAAAGCATGTTCGACTAGAATAAATCATGAGGTAAAAGATTTTGTCTCAATTTTATTTAAATTATTAATATTACAATATCATGTACCTAATTTAATATATATAAAGTATATATAGCATGTTTAACCTGAATTATCATAAATAATTCAGTATTCATGGTATTTTAAGTTTCAATTTTAATTATTTAATCAATAGGGATTTTTAATTAATCTTAACAAGTGGTAATGATATTTGTAACTCAATTTGATTTCATTAGGTTATATTAATTGTTCAGTTATTATGTCTATAATGATTATATGGATATATATTGTTGTAATTATACTTTTTTATGTAAATTTATTGTTTATATAAATAATAGATCCATTGATTAATTATTACATTCATGTTGTGATCATTTTAAGGGTTTATTTTACCATCTCATTCAATACATTATTTTTTGTTGTTGAATTTCAAATACGAATAATTATTTGACTATATTTCAATAAAAATGTTATTTTTATTATCCTATTGAAACACCCTGAGATTTTATGAAAAATATAATTTTTAATTTCATTGATGTCTTGTGTTGTACGCTACACCAAAAGGAGCTTGCACTACACGCAATCCTGACATGGCTTTCTTTACATGCAATCACGACCTTTCTCGATAGCGTGTGTTGTACGCAATACCGAGTTTCACTAAACAACGATATATTATTATGATATTATTATGATCTAGCCGTTATGAATTGTATTAAATACATTTTTAATTTTATAACATTAATATGTGTCCTACACATTTTCCAACACATGTTATGTGAAAAAAATAAATTGTTCAGGTAAAATAAGTCTTTTAAAAAAAATGCAGTTTTTCCGCCTTTTGATGGCACACCCACATTAAATATAGTTTTTGATAGGTTTATAAGTTCAATTTAACAAAATAAAATTTATTTTTGGAATCAGGTTATAAAAATTTACTTTGGATAAAATTTTCATATTATTCTGGTAACATTCATATTTTAATGATTAGTAAAAACATGCTATATTTTAATTAAAAACAACTTTTTTCATCGTAATAATTTATATGGTTAAATTATAATATTGAATAATTTTAAAATATAAATAGATTATATTTTTACCATTTAATATAATTTATGTCATTATCATTGATTTTACATTGAATTCGTAGGTTCAATCAATTCAATCTTTTCCATTGTTTTAAACAAAAACCCGTTTTCTTTCGACAAGAGGATTAATTTTAATGTAATTTCTGAAACTTCTGTGTATTGAATTTGGAAAAATTGATTCCATATTTGGAATCAGTGGGTTCAAATTATATTAATATACTACATTATTATTTTTCGGCATTATGAATAGTAACTACGGTAAATTTTATTTACCGTAGTAAAAGGTAAATCAGGTAATTAAGGGTAAATATAATATTTTAAAATTACCCTAAAACTTGTATTGAAACAATTGTATGATTATATTTCATCCTAAGTCATATTTGGCTCCACATTTAATCCATTATAACTCACATGGAGGTGATTAAGTCCTTTAGTTTATTTTATTTAAAGTTAATTGAAATATGTCTCACTCAAAAATTAATAATTAAAGAATTTTTCATATAAGGTTATTCAGAATATAAATTCGATAATAAATAATAATTTGAAAGATAAAATGTTTTTCTTTATTTTTTTAATTTATTGGTAATTTTTAAGAGTTATTTAATTACCTTATTATCTTATACATTAATGATGCAGATATTATTTATTTAGTAAAAAAATCAATAATATTGTTTTTATTGAAATAGTAATACATATTTAAAGGCTCACAAACCTGAAAAAACCTTATTTTTAGTGTATATATACACCATAATTATCCAATGACCTAATTTATGACTGTTTGGAGTCTTATAAAAGTGATTATGACACTTCTATTATTTTATTTTATATGATGTCAAAGTTGTCACCTTCATCATTTAATAAATATAACATTTTAAATTTTGGGTTTTTTAGTCCATAAATCCGAATAAATGTATTATTATTAAATATATAAAATTTATCTTCATCATAGTATTTTAATTTTAATTTTTATGTAAAAAATAATTATATTTAATAATTATACAAAAATGTTGTAGTAATTATTTTATTATGAGAAATATCAAATAAATGGTATTTCAAATAATAAAATAAATATTATATGAAATATTTAACGTTATCCACGAATTTTTTAGATTAATATGATATGTTAGGATCCTATTAAATATTTTATTTCGAATATATCCTATGTGTGGATTTTATTTAAATTCAAATAAATAAATAGTGTCAAAATTGACACTATTGTTATTTTATAAAAACATCATGTTATTAAATTGTTTATAAATCACAAAAATATTTAAAAATTATAAATTAAAATTTATATAGGCTAAAATGCATTAATTTACCTAAATATGGATAATTCACAGCACATAAGTAATTATTTATAAGAATTTTAAATTTAGAATCTTATTAGCACAATTAAAATTTAATAGATTAAATAAGGATAAATCTAGTTGATAATGTTTAAAATAAATTACCTACATGTATAAATTTTATTTTTTGATTGAATTAAACCCTATATCATATAATATTTGAATATGAGTCATTTTTGGAGGTTTTTATGTGGGGATAGATTTATTATAAATTAATATTTTTAAGATTTCCAAAGGTGCCCCTCTCCTCCCTTCTAAAAAGGGAACCACTTCCCACTTCTCTTCACACCCTTTTTAGCCTTGAAGCTCAACCAATCCCTTCCAATTTCCCTTCTCAATATTCTTATAAATATACTAGAGGTCATGGTATTCTTTAATGACCAATTTTAGTACCCTAAGAGGAGGTTAAGAAGAGGCGCGTCAAAGAAGAGGTTATATCCATTACCGATCCTTTCCAATTTCTTTCTTCTTCAACATCTTCTTATTTAGTTGTTTCATTATAAATTACTAAAATCAGTATTAAATATATACTGATATGTTATTATAAATATGATACAACCATATTTCACCCTCTATCTATTATACAGAAAACAAAATAACCACGCATGCATATGTACAGAATACCGTCTCCACGCCGTGGTGTAATCTATTTTCGACCACCACCTTACATGGATGGGTATAATGATGTAAATAAATAACTATATATGATTTTTTTAAATTTATATTTATTCTTAAATATTATACATACACTTAAATACAATTCCATTATCATGGGAATGGTATCATCGCTCGTACGTACTTCCAGACTACCGTATCCACGACGCGATGAGATTCATTCTCCATGTTAACCATTCATGAATGATTATAATTTATATATAATAAGTAATAATTTAATAAATGACATAATAATGATACTGGATTTATGTATATATATATGTGTGTCATCTACTTAATTCCATTCAATTCAATAAGGAAATGAAAACAGCGTTCATGCGTACATACGATCTACCATCTCCATGAACGTGTATTTCATTCTATTTATCAATCTATCATATATATATGTATATTATGAATATATATTATATATAAACCATGTTTTAAAATATGAAATTATGTGAATCAGTATATAAGTAATAATACCAAGAACAACAAGTCGAAACACGTACAATAAATGAAACGATTTTACCCTAATCACTGTTCTTAAATTGAATTTATAAAAGAACGGGTAATATAAAGTCATAAGTAAACCATATATGATATCATAAAAATGAATATGATTCTGTAATAAGTCAATAAAATTATTTAAATCATTTACATGTGGTCCGGATACATACGAATCATATCAGACATAAGGTAAGGTATAATTATTCCAATCTCATTCTTATCGGAGATTGTTTATTCGTATGTATTTACTAGGGTTATTGTTATCATCAATGTGCATTATTTATAAAATTGTATTTATATATGTTTAATTTCCTTTTTACCCATTTTTTGAATTTTAATACATAGTATGTATGGAATCTTTCTTTTTTTACCATATGAGGTACTTTTTGACTCTTCCGGCAAAAGTATGAGAAAAATGTTTTTTTAACTTATACGGCATGAAAGTGTTTTTATAGTTTTATAAAGCCTTATTTTAATGAAGATTACTCCAAAATATTTCATGACTATTTTATACAAAATCTTTTTCTTTTAAAATTTCATGACGTTTTGTGAAAAGAAATTGACTTTGAAGAAGAAAGGATATTTTCTTCAAGAATTCATTTCAAGTGTCTTATCAAAACCATTTTCCATATAAGATGGCATTATTTCATATGTGTATGTTTAATGTATAATGTCTCTATGATTTACATGGTTTCACTTTTATTAATATAAAATTATATCCATTTCTTTTATATGGATTATGGGATGTTGGGATGATGTTTATGAAAGTCATTTAATCGTTGGGTTATTATGAATGATGTATGTTTATTTTGTGGAACAAATAAGAATTATTTCATTACGAGATGGGTGGGACCTATATCTCCCTACAATGTATTGGGTAAATATTTATATCTCATGAGATAGACATGGCTGGAACGGTATGCTAATCTGGTTCAGTGTTACAGGACTGAAATGAGGACTGAACTCGATTCATTATGGGACTTTGTCCACTAAGATGATCTGGGCAGCAATGCCTTGGCTACTGCGGAAATCATAACATATGCTTAATGGATGCCACAATTACATGTTTTATTACCATGATATTTTATCATGACTAATGTTCCATTATGATCTATGCCTTGTGTACTTCCAATATTTATGTCCTTGCTCATGATTTTGATGTTTAGATTTTATGTTCAAGTTTTTGCATTCAAAGGTTTATGTATTGTTTTATGTTCTCTATGCTTACCCTTACTATGAATTTGAGCTCACCATTTTTATGTTTTCTTTTCCCTAGGATATAAAGAAAGGTTTTAGGTATGAAAACATAAGGGTAAGATCTTTATGAGAGATGTTGAAGATCTTCACCATGATTAGAAGATTCTTTTCTGAGTTTCCAAAGACAATAAACTTTTACAATCCTTATGTGTCTGTTTTAATTATTTTTTATTTATTCCACAAAAGTAATTTAATGTCTATTTAAGTCATGATTTGGGTCTCTACAGTTGGTATCAGATGAAAGGTTTAGTTAGCCTTTGGAAACTAGGATTCAAAACTTTAGTGAGATCCCTAGAAATAATTTTAAGGTATGTATAGGGATGTCCCTAAGGTTAAGTATCAGTATATGTGATCATGAAAGTACTACCCTTGATTATGTTGTTTTTCTATCTTGATTTATGCCCCTCACATAATTATTTTTGGGTTTTAGAAAATGGCTAGAAATTAGATGATTCATGTTAATGAAGAATATTATGGACAATGGAATGATATTATTCATGATCAAGCAAATAAAATGGGGTTTTGAAGGAAAAACATCGTTATTATGCCTTATCAGTAATAGCATAATATGATCAATAATGTCAACATTGGTATGTTTCCTGACTCAGCTAATAAGAGAATGATGGGATTTCATGATGATCATAGAGGATAGAATGTTCAATTTACCTCATGTAAACCATGTGGGAAGAGGCATAAAGGAGAATGTTTCAATGGAACTGGAAGATGCTTTGGGTGTGGAAAAGAAGGACACAAATCCAGTAAGTGCAAAGGAAAATGTTTAGTTAACACCATGGATAAGGATAATCATATTTCTATGACATCAACAATGATTGATGTTTTAAATGTGTAATGTATGGGCATTATGCAAACCAATTTCCTAAGAGAAAATCTCATGAAGAGAATCAGCATGGTCATATGGGTAGTATTAATGTGGATGATGATGAGGAGACTACAAATGATATATGAGATGAATGAAGTGTTGAAGCTTGTTCAATGGTTTAAGAAGGTAGTGGAATGACTGAATGTTTATTAAGAGTTATTTTGTATAATAAATTTAATAGTACTATGGAATAAAGAAATATCTAAGGATTGTTACACTATTGTTTTTTACTTATGTATTTGAAAGTATATGTTGAATGGTACTGGTAACCATGAAAGGTTATTCAGATATTTTGGGAAAGAAGATGATATGCGCATAATGAATGATATGGAGGAAATAATATGTTTGACAGTATTCATGAGATCGTGATTGATATAAGGACTATGTGATATCATGGGTTGAGTATATAGAATTTTGAGGATTTTGGTATGTGGAAAGTGTTAACTTTTAACTGAATTAATTTCTCCACTAAGGTTCAATGGGTATTCATTTTTCAATAGAATACATGATTAAGGCCTTCAAATGTTTTGAATGTGACCAACAAGACATATCTTATGATATTTGGGGATCGACAATGGTATTAACATGCTTGTTATATGAACTCTCTGGTAATCGTTTTCAATATAATATGAAATTGGACAATAGTATTTTGGATACGCCTAAATATTTGAATGGATTATGTTCAACATAAGGTATTATTGTTTAATTCTATGAACGTTTTGATATTATTTTTGAAATGTTATAATAGTACAGTATTAGAAAAATACAACCCGTAGAAGGGGCGACAACCCATTGCGTCAGACAATGATGTGGGAATTGTACCCACAACTGATGTGTGACATGCCTTAATCACCTACCACTGTTCTAAATAAAGTCCCTGGTTAGTAGAAACTATTTTTATTTTATTAAGTGGTATGATAGATGAGGTATAAGTCCATTTTAGGAGCCATATACGATTAATCTCACAATAGATGGACTTATGTATATAACTTTTCCTAACATTATGTTTGAGATAGATGGAATGACCAATCATTCTATCACATGATCTTCATACACTTCACGAAAGACAAATTAAACTTCATTTCATTATGAGATGAAGTGGAAATTGTTCAAGTCACGAACAATAGTGAGATTATACCGAAATAAAGTACATATTTCTTCAAATTCAAATACTTCAACTTTAGGGAAATGATCGTGAAAACTAAAAAAATGTTTTCCTAGTGCCCTTATATCCGATGAATAAGATGGTACCTTAAAACATCACAAATTTATGGCTTTGTGATTAATGTTTTTTTATAGCCATGTTTTCTACCACTCTCCATCAGAATATGATGGTTAGATTTCTCCTCCATATCCATATTTTCACCTATGTTCTCCTATGTGGAAACACAATGATGAGTTAATTTGGGTATCCTTTATGTTGCAAACATTCCTTTTTAAAAAATGAAGTTTTTGTATTCCTTTTTAGGATGTGGGATTTTATTAATGATCCTTTCGAGTAGTAAACCATTTATAACCCCGAAAAATATCAAGGGAGAAACTCATTTTAAGGGTGGTGGAATGTAACACCCCGAGATTTTATGAAAAATATTCTTTTTAATTTCATTGATTTCTTGGGTTGTACGCTACACCAAAAGAATCATTCCCTACACGCAACCCTGGCTTGGCTTTCTTTACACGCAATAGCGACCTTCCTCGATAGCGTGTGTTGTACGTAATAACGGGTTTGACTAAACAACGATATATTATTATAATATTATTATGAACTAGAAGTTATGAATAATATTTACTAAATTTTGAATTTTATAACCTTAATATTCATCCTACACATTTTATAAAACATGTTATGTGAACAAAATAAATTTCTCGGGTAAAATATGTATTTAAAAAAAATGCAGTTTTGTCGCCTTTTGATGGCGCACCTACTTTAAATCTAGTTTTTGACATGTTTATAAGTTCAATTTTACAAAATAAAATTCTTTTTTGAAATCTGGATATAAATATTTACTTTGGATAAAATTTTCATATTATTCTGATAACATTTATATTTTAATGAATAGTAAAAACACGCTATATTTTAATAAAAAACAAATTTATTCATCGTAATAATTTATATGGTTAAATTATAATATTGAATAATATTAAAATATAAATAGAGTATTTTTTTACCATTTAATATAATGTATGTCCTTAGCATTGATTTTACATTGAATTCGTATGTAAAATCAATTGAACCTTTTGCAATGTTTTAAACTAAAACTCGTTTTCTTTCGACAACGTGTTTAATTTTAATTTAATTTCTGCAACTTCTATGTAGTGAATTTGGAAAAATGGATTCCATATTTGGAATCAGTGGGTCCAAATTATATTAATAGACTATTTTTTTATTTTAGGGCATTATGAATAGTAACTAGGGTAAATTTTATTTACCATGGTAAAAGGTAAATCGGGTAATTAAGGGTAAATATAATATTATGAAATTACTCAAATATTTGTCTTAATATAATTGGATGATTTTATTTCTTTCTAAGTAGTATTTGGTCTAAATGAAATCCATTATAACTCACATGGAGTTGATTAATACCGTTAGTTAATTATATTTAAAGGAAATTGAAATATGTCTCACTCAAACATTAATAATTAAAGTATTTTTAATATAAAGTTATGCAGAATATAAATTCGGTTATAAATAATCATTTTAAATATAAAATGATTTTCTTTATCATGGTAATTTATTTATAATTTTTAAGGGTTATTTAATTACCTTATTAGGTTATACATTAATGATGCAGAAATTATTTATTTAGTAAAAAAATCAATAATATTGTTTTATTTGAAATAGAAATACATATTAAAGGGCTCAAAAACCGGAAAACCCTATGGTATGTGTATACATACACCATAAGCATCCAAATACCGAATATATGACCGTTTGGAGTCTTATAAAAATTATTATGAAACTTATATTATATTATTTTATATGATATCAAAGTTGTCACCTTCATAATTTAATAAATATCAAATTTTTTAATTTAATTGTTTTAGAAGATAAATCCAAATAAATGTATTATTATGAAATATATAAGATTTATCTTCATCCTAGTATTTTATTTTTAATTTTTATTCAAAAATAAGTATAATTAATAATTATAAAAAATATTCTAGTAATTATTTTATTAAGAAGAATATAAAATAAAAGGTTTTGAAAATAATAAAATAAATATTATATGAACTATTTAATATGCTCCACTAATTTTGTAGACTACTATGACATTATAGGAACCTATTAAATATTTTAGTTCGAATATATCCTCTGTGTGGATTTTATTTAAATTCAAATAAATGAATAGTGTCATAATTGACACTATTGTTATTTTATAAAAATAACATATTATTAAATTGTTTAAAAATCACAAAAATATTGAAAAATTATAAATCGAAACATATATAGGTGAAAAGGTCTTAAATTATCTACCTATAGATATTTAAAAGAACATAATTAATTATTTATAAAAATTTAAAATTTAGAATCTAATTAGCAAAAATAAAATTTATTAGATTAAATAAGGATAAATCAAGTTGATAATGTTTAAAAGAAATTCCCTACATGTATAAATTTTATTGTTTGATAATATTACAACCCTATCACCTCTAATATTTTAATATGATTCATTTTTGTAGTTTTTTAAGTGGGAGTAGATTTATTATAAATTAATATTTTTTATATTTCCAACGGTGCCCCTCTACTCCCTTATAAAAAGGGAACCCCTTCCAATTTCACTTCACACCATTTTGAGCCTTGAAGCTCGGCCAACCCCTGCCAATTTTCCTTCTCAACCTCAGAAATATACTAGAGGTATTGGTCTTCTTAAAAACCAATTTTAGTGCCCTAAGAGGAGGTTGAAAAGAGGCGCGTCAAAGAAGAGTTAATATCCAATACCGATCCTTTCCAATTTCTTTCTTCTTCAACATCTTATTGTTTAGTTGTTTCATTATAAAGTAATAAAATCAGTATTAAATATATACTTATATGTTATTATAAATATGATGAAAACATATGTCACCTTCTATCCATCCTACATAAAATGAAATCACAGCGCGTGCGTACGTACGGAATACCGTCTCCACGCCGTGGTGTAATCTGTTTTTGACCACCACCTTACTTGGATGGGTATAATGGTGTAAATAAAAAATGATATATGATTATTGTAATTTTATATTGATTCTTAAATTTTATACATACACTTAAATACAATTCCACGATCATGGGAATGGTATCATCGCTCGTGCGTACGTTCGGACTACCATCTCCACGACGCGATGAGACTCATTCTCCATGTTAACCATTCATGAATGATTATAAAGTATATATAATAAGTAATCATGAAATATATGACATAATTATGATACTATATTTATTTATATATATGTATGTCATCTACTTAATTCCATTCAATTCAATAAGGAAACGAAAACAGCGTTCATGCGTACGTAGGACCTACCGTCTCCATGAATGGTGTATTTCATTCCATTTATCGATCTATCATATATATACGTATATTATGAATATATATTATATATAAATCATGTTTTACATTATTTATCTATTTAAATCAAGATATAAGTAATAATATCAAGAACAATAAGTCAAAACATGTACAATAAATGAAACGATTTTACCCAAATCGCTTTTTTACATCAAATTTATAAAATAATGGGTAATATATAGTCATAAGTAAACCATATATGATATAATAACAGTGAATATGATTCTGTAATAAGTCAATAACATTATTTAAATCATTATACATGAGGTCTGGATACAAACTATGCATATCAGACATATGGTAAGGGATAATTATTCGAATCTCATTCTTATCCGAGATTGTTTATTCGTAAGTATTTACTGGGGTTATTGTTATCATCCATTTCCATGTTTTCTAAAAGTACTTTTATGTCTGTTTGAAGTATCTTTTAATGATTTTTGACTTTTACTACATGGTATGTATGGAATATTTCTTTTTTTACCATATGAGGCATTTTTTGACTTGTCCAGAAAAAGTACGAGAATAATGTTTTTTTAACTTATACGGCATGAAAATATATTTAAGGTTTTAGAAAGCCTTATTTTTATGAAGATTACTCTAAAAGTTATCATGAATATTTTCAACAAAATCTTTTTATTTTAAATTTGAATGACATTTTGTGAAATGAAATTGATTTTGAAGAAGAAAGGAAATTTTCCTCAAGAATTCATTGCACGTGTTTTATCAAAAACATTTTCCATATAAGATGACATTATTTCATATGTGTATGATTCAAGTATAATGTATCCATGATTTAATTGGTTTCACTTTTCTTATTATAAAATAATATCCATTTCTTTTATATGGATTATGTGATGAGGGAATGATGTTTATGAAACCCATTTTATTCATTGGGTTATTATGAATGATGTATGTTTATTTTGTGGAACAAGTAAGAATTATTTCATTATGAGATGGGTGGGACCTATATCTCCCTCCAATGAATTTGGTAAGGATTGACATGGCTGGAACAATAAGTTAATCTGGTTTAGTGTAACCGGACTGGAACGGGGAGTGAACTCGATTCAGAATGGGACTTTGTCCACTAATATTGTCTTGGCTGTAATGCATTGACTACTATGGAAATAATAACATGTGATTAATGTATTACACAACTAAATGTTTTATTATAATTCTAGTTTATCATGACTATTGTTCCTTTATGATCTATGATTTGTGTACTTCCATGATTTATGTCGTTTCTCATGATTTTGATGTTTAGATTTTATGTTCATGTTTTTGCATTAAAATTTTTAGGTGTTGTTTAATGTTCTCTATGCTTAAACTTAATGAGCATTTGAGCTCACCCTTTTTATGTTTTCTTTTCCCCAAGATTTAAAAAATGGTTTTAGGTAAGAAAAAAAAAGGGGAAGATCTTTATGGGAGACGTTGAATATCCTTCAGCATGATTAGAAGATTATTTTCCGAGTTTCCAAAGACAACAAACTTTTACGATCCTTGTGTGTATGTTTTAATTATGTATTAAGTATTCCCCAAAAGTAATGTAATGTCCATGTATATCAAGATTTGGGTCTCTAAACCTATAGCAATTCATGATTTTTTTTTCATGTGATATCACCATTTTCTTAGTGATTGGTATATAAAATTGTTAATAAAATTATTTAAAGAAAATCAGACACCATTAATCTCTTCAGTCAGAAATCTATTTCACTCCAAAATCACGTTTTATAGTTTTTTTTAAAATTATTTTAAGCATTTCAAAAAGATTCATAAAATAAAATTATACACATTTTTATTTTTATAAAATGTTTCAAATGAATAATCTTGTCAATTTTTGAAAAACTAATTTTTATAATATTATTACCTTGCAAAATGAATTTTTCATACGAAATTTACAAAATTACATTCCGTCATGATCATCATTTATTTGAAGTTTAATTTTAAATTTAATATTATCTTTTTAAATATTTTTTAATGTGATTTTAAAAGAAAGATATTTTAAAAATGTTTTTGAAAATAAAAATGATTTTTTTCTTCTAGAATAATTTAAAGATATTTTAATTATATTTTTATAAATATTTGAAAAAAAACTTAATTATTCTTCAAAAAGGTATATTTTATATCGATACAATAATTATTTTTTCATTCAGATGGTTTATGATCATTTTTTCAAAGTATATTGTTGAAATTTACATCCTTATTTTATTTTTGTAGTCATTAACTTCCCTTTGGGTTATGAAACATCATGTGATCATTGGTCATTAAACATAACCTATATATATACATTATTTAACTTGTATATTATTATTTTTAAAAATATATACCATTTTTACATACAGTGTTAACATTTAATTTTATTTGATTAACAGAGAAATTTTTTATAAATCTGTATCCTTTTCTGAATATAGATATTTGATAAGGCACATTATTTAGGAATTAAATCTATTATTAGATATATGAAGAATGATTTGGATAGTAAAAAAACCATTTTCATCCAGAAACTATCATGATAATTCTGCTCACTGAAGTCGTCGTGGGAGAATGGAAGAAAAACCCTAACACTGCAGATCTGGGGATCACTAATGCTAAGTCATTCACCAAAGTAGCTACGAGTATATTTCCTCACTCAAAATAAATGACCTCCAATATCATATCCCAAAAAATGTATAGGCACAAAGGATTATCGACGATTTCATTTTCAAAATATGAGGTACTCAATCTTTCCTCTGATCTTCTCTTTGGGATTGTTCGATGTTTTGTCAAGAATCGTCCCTCACTTGTATTTCTGTGGAAAACACTGGAAAACATCGGATTCATTAATTTTCATATTGGTATGATGAATTCAATGCATTTTTTGTTTCATTTTCCTTCAGAGAATGAATATTATCATTTCTAGACTTGAGGCTCCTGGTCCTTTGGAGGTTCGTTCATGAATGTTTTCAAGTGGTCTCCGGACATCGACTTTGGTACTGAACTTCCGATCGCTCTTGTCTGGATTAGGTTCCCTAGTTTACCCTTGAATCTTTTCAAGAATCGTGCCCTCTTTTCAATTTCTATTATAGTTGGAATTCCAATTACACTTGACTCAACTACCTTTAATCTCTCTGGGACTTTAGTAGCTAGTATTTTCACTAAAATTGATATCCCACGTGAACGACCTTCTCATTTCTGGATTGAAAATAGGGATTCTAGTTTAATTCATGACGTTGTTTTTGATAATGTTCCAAATATCTATAAATGATGTTATGGAATTGGTCATTTGATGACTGACTGTAATTCTCAAAAGTTTGAACCACATCCAACTCGTTCCAGGTTCATTTGGGTGGAAAGGACTAATTCCAAAAAGGATCAAACAATAAGAACTTCTATAAACACACCACCAACAAATCCCATTTAAATCAAAAATCCTCTCCCTAAGACTCTGTCCTCTGAGGGAACTCTATACAACTAGGAAGATAGGATAGACACTCCTATTGAACAGGGTGAGAATTATGATAAGGACAAGACATGTCTCATTCATCAATAAAAGAATTACAATAACCATAATATGGTGTTTTCACCCATGATTGAGGAACAAGAGAAGCACCTTGAAGTCAATGAAACTCCAAATAAGGATAAAAATGATGCTTATAATTCTGAAATCTCTTCTTAGGAGGATGGTGATTAGCCTAGTCAGATTGATGAATCCTATTTAAGATCAAGAGCCAGAAATGTAAAAAATCCCATGGTGGTTTCTAATGGCTTCATAACCCTCAATTCTAGAAAAACATGAAAGCATAAAGACTATTACTAGATGGAAATAACTATTGTTACAAGGTCTTTGTATCATGCCAAGATTGAAAATTCTTATCCTCTAGTGCCCCCGTTACTAGATGATGCCATTTCACATCCCATAACTATAGAACAATCAACTACCTCCCCTCAATCATCTGACTCATATTACTCAGAGAGTGATCCTGAAAATGGCACCGATTATAGGGATGTGTTCCAAATTGATAAGAATTTGGATATCTCTATGGAACATGGATCTTGAATGGATGAAAATTCCATATAAGAATTCCGACAATAGAGGAATGGGGAAATGACGGCTGACAAATACATACAACTCAGGAAGAGAATGTTCCTTAGAGTGGTAGAATAAGTAAAAAGGAATCCTCATTTTGATTTCAATTCTACTCCTTGGTAATAATAGTTTCTTCCAATCAATACATTATGATTTTATGTTATGACATTGACTTGCATCAATCTTATTTGGACTTTGAAGACTCCTTCACTTTCTATCTACATTTTTGATCATATGCCATGGCAGATTGTATTATTGGATTTCAATTTTTTGGTTTCCTTTTAGCCTGTTATTTATCAGACTTCCCAGGTGCTCTTAGAGACATATGAATATTTTTTTTGGTCTAACTTTTGGATCAGATGTTTTGTTGACATTTCTACTATATTCATAATGCGGGATGTTGATGTGGTTCGGCAACATGAAGCAGATTCTGTTTCACTCATCGGGTCCGGTCTGCTTGGTTGGATGGGAGTTGATTGGTTCTGGAGATTTTTATCTATATCTTCCTGTGGTTTAATTAACACTGACCTTTTTTAGACTCTCAGTTTATACTTCTCTTGTGTAGGAAACATCTTCCAGGTTTCATATTCTGATATGCGGTGCAAAGTTGGTCATTATTACCGGTGGTTTTTTTGTGTATGGCTGATGTTTCTAGAACCACTTTTTTTCCACTGTTTTGATGCAGTCTGCAGTACAGTTGAGCTTCGATGGTCTCTTTATGGAAATGAAAAATTCGCTTATTAAACAAAGAGTAGGTCTGGGAACTCCATTTTCCTCCTCTATTCTTCATTGTCTATCCTAAATTGTCTCTACAACATGGTGATGGTGTAAGCATATTACACCTCATGTTTCCATTGTAACATTTTGATTTAATATATTCCCAAGGCATGGTCTAGTTTTCTAGTTCATGATACTTTATAAAAAAATGAATGCTTAAGATAGGTACCATAAGGGTGGGGATTAATTATTGATATATTCTCGATGAATTGGGAATGTCATTAGATGAATCAGATTGATAGAATTTGTTAAATGGGTTTAACCCTGTATGTTTTAAAACATCTTTTGAATAGTATTGACGGTAATGGTATAATGTACTTGGGTAACATGACATTCAGAAATTAATCATTTCTTTATTTAAATATTTAGTTACCACTATTTAGTATATTTTTACTATGACATTATCTGTGGTTGAATTTCATTATCAGTTATTGATTAAATGAAAAGTGATTTCAGTTATTTACCTTTTCATATTGATTATTCCTTATCTTTTTATGTAGTCAAGTTATTTACATGGAATTTATGTTTAGTTATTTACCATTCCAATTGGATTATGAATTATATATTAATTATTTTAATGTTATTTTAGTGGTAGGTGTGTTATGTTATTTACCATTTCATATTGATTATTCTTATTTATTCACGATATCTATTGATTTACATAACCATGATTCAGCATTTGAGATCACTGTTATTTTGTTTCCCTTCACTAGTTTTCCATGAAGTGTACTATGACTGATATGAATGGATATTTTAGATAAAATAATTTTATTTTATAAAAAAATTATGTTCTAATTTTTATAATAAAATTTAATCTAATATTCATGTATATATCTTGTTCTCTAAGGCTAATAAAATATTCGATCCTTTAGGATATGATTCCTTATATCTTATTCCAAGTTAATGGTATTTGGAACAGAAATTGAGTGTGTAGGGTTTTTAATTATACCTATATCATGAGTTAAAATGAATTAAAAAATTCATAAAGTAATATTGAAAACATTCTTGAAATCATTTTTAGAAAACATAGATTTTTATGAAAAATGCTTTTTGATTGAAGATGGAAATACGGAATATTTTTTATTAAAACTATTTTCTAAATAATTATTAGTAAAAAAGTGAAGGAAATTGTTTTTTACATGAAAATATCATGAATAAAAATATTATAATAAAATTTATTACGTTTAAAATAGAAATATTAAATAATTTCTCCAATGGAGGCTTAATAATGAATATCCTTGATTAATGATGAGATTATGAATTAAACACATACCAGTTTGGTAACCTTTGAATTGAAAGCCACATGAAATAAATAACCTTATATGGATATGTATATCACATAATATTCATGATAATAATCATAAAATACATTCATTGGTTGTATATGCACCATAAAAAATAATCATGTGGTGAATATGGAATATGACCCATAAAAACAAAGTGACATTAAAATCTCTTACCATAGGTCTGAATTCATTTTTAATGTGTCTAGACCACCTATATAATAAATATATTTATTATAAATATATTAAAAATACATAATAATATATATTGTTCCTTTATTTATATGCATATAATGTTTTAAACCCCTTTCATTATCAAGTCATTGTATGAATCACAATTCTAGGTGAAATTGATTCATTTTTCTTGTATGGTTTTGGTTCGGTAGTTCAGGTACTTTTAAATTGATCATTGTTACATTATATATTGAAATATAATCATGATTTAAATATCAGATATATTCATTATATATATACTGATAGTATTTTATAAAATCTATAAATTGTGAAATGAAATACACCGTTAATTGAGATGGAAATCTGTAAGTACACATGAATATTGTTTCCATTTTTTCGATGTCTGGAAAGAAATAACGATAAATAAATATAGACCTACATAGTATAATTAATTAATAATTTATATAATATATTTTAATCTCATCCATTTTAATTTCCATCTCCCTGAAAATAAAATAAAAAATGAATCACATCATTTCATGGAGGTGGTATTCCACACGTATGCCTAATCGATGATATCATTTTCCAAGAATATGAAGGTAAGAATTTATATATGATATTATAATTGTATATGTATAATTATTTATTAAATATCATATATAATCATTAAATACATAATAATATCCATCCATGAGAGGTGGTGATGGAAAAAAATTACATCGGTTCGTGAGATAGTTGTCCATCATACACACAATCAATTGTTTCATTTCCATTTTAATGGAAGAGGACATGGATATAAGTTGTTTAATGAAAAATAGAATATTTTTAAATTCCATATAGTGTTGTTAATATTTTAGAAAATTTAATGGATAGTTTAAATTCATAGAATAATAAATAAAATGAAAATTCATGGTTATGAACTATACATCATCTTGAGACAACTACCTTAGGATTATCACTAATGCCATACTAAAATTGTTTTCTAAAAAAAGAGAATATAAGTAATTGGTAGGTATTTATGGAACTAATTTTAGTAGTTGTTATACTATCAATTATAGTTTTAGTTTATCCCTTGGAAAGCCTGTGTTTACCCTTAAACACATAAAATAATATTTAGAATTTTTACTATTATTATGACCAAAAATAATTCTAATGTTATTAATTAATATCAGTTATTATGATTATAAATATGGAATAAATTTTCTAAAATTTTAATCATTGAATATTTAGAATTTAAATTATATTTAAACCTGTAAGTTTGATAAAAAACCATTTACAAGGAAAAGTTTTTTTCACTATAAAATTTAATTATATCAAAAATCAACACAATATTGGTACCAATTAACTAAATTTGAATAATTATAAAATAATTGAATAAATTTTACTTTTAATCAATTTTAAAGTAAATTTGATCTTTGTAAATGCTTTAAATACAAATGTAGTTTAAAAAAATTAGTGTGTTATCACTATTCATTGAAAAATCAATATTTTCAGAAATTTTTAAAAACTTCTCAATAGGATAATTTTTATATAATGATTAAATAAATAGAGATAATTTTTTCAAATAATTTATATAAAATTATTCTAAAATAAATTTAACACAAGTTCAAAAAACAAGACAAGACAATTTTTTCGATAAAATTCAAAATTTTGGAAAAATGTTTCTTTTACATTCAATTGTATTATAGTTTCATTTATAATAGATTAATAACAAATTAATTTATTTAATACAAAATTAAATAATATAATATTAAAAATTTAACTATTCTAATTTATTCCCACTAATTTAATGGCTAGGTTGTAATGATGTACTATATTACGATACATCTAGAATTGGGGTCGCGTATACTAAAATCTATAAATGAGATTGAATATATTTAAAAGAAAATATATCAAAATGTATCATAGATTTATATCTATGGTTCTCATGGTTTTTTCATAAGCGGGGTGTTTAAGTGGAATTTTTTATCGACAAGAAGGGTGGAATTTTTGAAAAATTGATTTCATAATATTAAAAGTGAAACCCACTCTATGTAGAGTGTCTCAAAATTACCCGAGTTTATAAAATAATATATGAGAGTAGAAAATACAGCAATAAAATCAATATAGATATTTTTTGGTGGCCCAATAACATAGTTTTTACTATTTTACCTTATTTTATATTTTACCATGGTAACTAAATTTTTATATGGTAACTATTCCTTGTAAATAGAAATGAAATGGATCTCATGAAATAATTTTAACATGATTTTTATAATTTTTTAAGTTATTTTACAATATTAATTTTCTATAGGTTGTAAAATTTTCTTTTAATATAATTATGCATAACTTAACAAGAAGAATTTTTTAGGAAAACTTATTTTTATGCATAAAAATTAATTTACCCAAAAATAATGTTTAATATTTATTAAGATTAAATTTATTGGTTTATGGTTAATAAAGTGATTTAGGTGTCCTTAAAATAAATAAAAAATATAATGGAACCTTAAAAAATTAAAATCTAAATAAAAATAACCAAACTATTTTTATTGGAATAAAATATAACATACGTTTCAAATGGTTAAATTTAGGTCTATATATTCAATATAGTACTGTAAATGGATTATTTTTATTTTAAATTACATATTTATTTGATAAAAATTATTTTATATTTTGTACATCATTATTATATCATTATGTTGTCATAAAAGTTAGGATTTTTGTAAATACTATAAATATGTATTCACTAAAAAGAATCCTTTTTGAAAATTCCAAAAAGTCACCTTAATATAGTTTCTATATGATGAGTCTAAAAAATTATTTTCATTCTATCAAATTAAATGTCTAAATTTTATAATATTTTATTAAATAAAACCATATAACACATGGAAGACAATTTATTTATAATAAAAACAATTGGTATTTTTAAAAGAAATATCATATTATTTTCTATAAATTTGAAAAATTATTTTCTAATAATATAAAAATAATACTAATATAATTTCATATAATTAATAAGGATTAAATACTAAATTTATTCAATAAAAACCGCTAGGTCATTATATTCTCCCATATTAATGACTTTCCATCCTCAAAAGTTTATTCACTAATAAATAAATAGAGATATTTTTCTCTCATAACTCTTTCAGGTTAAAATTTTTCTTTCACGGTCATATGATTTAACCTAAAAAAATTAACATGGTGTGTCAAGTTATTTTTCAATAATTTCTCCCTATGATCAAGAATCTGAATAGGGTTTTCCTCATAATAGTGATTTTAATTTAATGATACACCTCCAAGGTCTAAAAAGAGAGTTGCATAAATTATATAATTCCTTAATAATGGCACTTAATGAAAATCCCGTACCTGGTATAAAGTCATAAGTATGTCTACATGATAAACACCTAATACCAGTTTATATAGAATTTTATTTGGACTAACAACCTATGTTCTTAGTTTCTATTCTTATTGAAACAAATCATACCCTTCCATGGAGATATTATATAAAAACATGGCCCCTAGCTAAAATGAAATATAATTCATATGATTATCTTAAAAGTTATTATATGTTCTCTAACATTCCCTCATATTATGCCTAATAATCATTACTGTTGTAATCCTTACATCTATAAATTCAACTCCTTATTATTTTCCCTCCCCAAATTCAACCCAATATTATGGATTCTATAAAAAAAATTCATATACTTCATCAAATGGTTCCATCTAAATACTAGAATAAATTCTAAAATATTAAATATTATTACACAAATGAAATATTCCAATAAAAACCATGATGATAATATAATGATTATGTTTACTGAATATCTTCCGAATTATAAACTTTTTACATAGATTTTCAATTAGAAAAATAATGAATTATTGTATTGAAACATAATTCAATACCCACCTTCTAAATTCACTTCCAAAAATTTGATGTGAATCATGTATAGTGATAAGATACAATAGATAGGGGTAATATAATTAACACAAATGAACCTTTTAAATAAATTATATAAATATTATCTAAGTAAATATTATATCGAAAAGGAATAAAATTAGTAGATTTAGTCAAAAGATCAATAATAAGAAATATTTCATTTTCACTTCAAAATTTATTTACTAACCCCCCATGAATATTTTTGATATATACTCCAATTTCAATTATACAATTCAGAATATTGGTAACATTTAAATTGATTGAATTTTTTATATTTAACCTTTTAACAAATAATAGATTTAATTGTATAATTATAAATATATTTCTTCAACCCATCCCACTAAAAATATTCTTTTTGATCTATATATATTTTAGTGCAACTAGGATTAACAATATATTTAGTTCTTTGTGCATTTCTCAATATTTAATTTTTCAATTGAGAATCTCCGAGTAAAAAATCATCTTCCTATATCATATAATTCATTATTTTCCAATATAAAAACCTATAAACATTCTTTTATTAACTAATTTAAAATTTTGTTAAAAACTATAATGTTCCTTCTCAATATATTTTAATTATTCATACAATGATGATTTTACTAACTCATAATCCTAAATATAAGAGTATTTCATATAAAAAATCTCAGATCAATTTTCATCATATCATTTACCTTTCGATCATGATCTAATCATAACATGGTTAATGATGCACTCTCATTTTGAATCAATGAATATGATAACTTTTCTTATTTTCCAAGATGATAGAGAATTTTATAATCATTATCTATTATTAAGAAATAATACGGTTAACATATACCATTCCTTTGATGAAAAAATGGAAACCCCTGAGAAAATTTGAGGTAGAATGCTTATACAAACATCTTCTTTTTCTCAAAAGGTATAAAATACTCCAAAATAATGTATAGACTACATGAAAAAATTGAAAAAAATGATATTTTATATTCTCTGATATTATTTACTTCTATTCACACATATTGGAACAACATCTAATGAGCTAATTCCAAATATCTTATATCTAGAGAATAAATCATTACTCAATGTATTGAAGGGGTATTACCCCGGTCCATTCATCTTCATCTATAATTTCTATAATCCACTAAAATAATAAAAAACATATGATATTGTATTTTATTATTTATTGAGTAAAACACATAAAAAATCCATTTGAACCCATATGATTATGTATATATAGTAATCACAAACTTATAAAACAAAATATATATTTATTTGAACCAATTTTAAAAGAATAAATACCCAAAAAATATTAATTTTATTTAATTTGTAAAAAAATTAAAAAAGGAAAATGACAACTCGTAAAAAATAAATAACATGATGGTGGTAAAAGGGTATCAATCAATAAATGTTAACAAAAGTATTATTTTCACACATTTGTAAACAGAGTCAAAAGTGACCTATATGAAAAACATTAACAAGTTTCCTTTGAAAATATTTACTAATAAACGCTTGTAAAATAGAGTGTACCTTATGAACATCACATTAATGTTGATATATAATAATGCACATGGACATGTAGGAAAATATAGAGTTTATAAAAAAAAATAAACACATTTAAAGTTATCCTTAAAAGTAAAAACAACTTACCTTGGGAATCAACAAGTTTGGTACATGATCTACCCTTTTGAATGAAAAATATATTTTAATTATATAATTTATAATTTTTTTAAAAAAAATTTCATACCCTTTTTTTATTCCATTTAATCCATTTATTACCAAGTTTTATTTATTTGCTAAATCAATGTTTCCCCAATTGGGGTCCTTTGATCAATTTATCTAAAACATATTTGATATGTAGACCATGGTTATACGGGCTATTAAATCGATTCCTAATATGTATAATTTGTGAGATATATGTTCTTTAACATTCAATTAAAAGATATTTTTTACTGTTCAATAGTTTTTCAAAAATTAAATAAAATTATCTAGTGTCTTGGTATGCTCAGTATAAGAGGTCATATATTAATATGACAATTTATTATTAATATTTTTAAAAAATTGGAAAACTTATATTTAATAAATCATAAGTATTTAATAAATATAACATTCATTAAATAAATGTTTATTATAATCTATTTGAGGAAGTAATGAAAAGTGAAATACAACATTTATGAAGGCAGTAGTCCTCACAAAAGATGAGTTATTTTTTCATTTTCTAATAGTAGGTAGGGAGGTAAATAATGGGGTTTCCATCAAGATAAAAAATTTCATCATTAAAATTATATTTAATTAATAATATTAATTTTGTTATAATATATATATATGGTGTATTGGGAAAACGAAATAAACATTAAATATCCATGTGATGACAATTACCTAACCCTTTTTATCGTCCTTAAAACACACCTTATGACATCATATATTGATATTATCGGGACACCAGAACCTCTATAAACTATTAAAGAGGGTTTTGGATAGATTGTTATAGGTCTATTTCCTGATAAGGCGTTCAATGTGTACAGATTAGGTAGGTGGTGAATGGGTTATTTTATGGATGAGAGGGGTTGAATTTTTTTAAATAATGACTTCTTAATATAAAATGTGGATGTAATTCACAAGGAGAGTGGATCAAAATTATCTAAATTTAAAATATATTATAAAGGAATTAAACATCCACTCATACAATCATTTATAGTTGCATCATTGTGGTTCTATGACTTTTTAATAACTACTTTTCCTTGGTCTAACATTTATTATGGGGGGTAACGTTTACAATGGTAACAATATTTATGAATAAAAATGAAATGGATATTATTAAATAATTTTAAAATTCTACATCTTAATTTAAAAATTATTTTTCAAGATTCCATTACTATATTTAGTAATAATTAAATATAATACATGTAAACATAATGTAATGGAAAATATTTTTAAGAAATTTTATTTTTTATTCATAAAAATGAATTTATACAAAATCACATATATTATTAATTATTTTTCATTTTATTGGTTTATAGTTAAAAAATATAATGTGTTATTTTAACTTAAAACAATTTTAAAACCTAATTTCCCCATGTAAATATGAAATTTAACAAAAAAGAACCAAAATATGTTATTATTAGATTAAAATAAAAACTATGTCTAAATATTTAAAACCATGTTTCCTAATTTAGAAATAATATATTAAAATGAATTGTTTTACTATGAAAATACAAATTTTTTCAAGAAAAAATATTCTTTTCATTTTAAGTCATCCTTAAATAATTACAATTTCCTTAAGGTAATTGTTTTTGTAAAAATTTATTTTTCACTACTTACTCAAAAATAAATATCTAAAAATTTAACTAGAATATAACTTTCATTAGATGAATCCAAAAAATAATTTCATTTTATCAAATTATTATTAAAAAATTTAGAAATCTTTTAAAAAAACACATATAACACACAAAAGAAAATTTAGTTAGAATAAAAACTACTTTATTTTGAGAAAATTGTCAATATTAATTCATCAGTTAGTATAATTATGTATGAGGATATAATAATAATAATAAACATCAATATATACAATTTATAAGAATAAATTAGAGAATTTATTTGTTATAAAAAATACATGGTTCATTAAATATGTTAACTCTAGAGGTTTTGTAGGTATAACCCTTTATAGAGAATTATCCAATGACCTCAGTAAAGAAAAAAGTCACATGATCATACTGGTGTATTGAATATTGAGAGAAACCAACCACATTATGGAACATATTAATGTGTAAATAAAATATAATTACAAATTATGTAGTTAGTGGAGCCTCTTCTATGGAAGGGATCGTTTTCACAATGTCATCATTATTTCAAAAGAGCGGAATTTATTATTAATAAGTCATTAAATTACACCAGAGAATGTTTTTTTCTATTGATTTATAGTAATCCACCATTATCAACCTTGGCTTATTAATCATTATATATATATATCTATTAGAACCTCACAATTTTATAATCGAATATTTGGTATCTTGTTTGGGGATATAAGTGGAATAGTCTAATAACCTCATGAGTATTGATATCATATTTTGTTGAAAGCGATTTGGGAGAAGATTGTTTTTCCTATTATGTAATTATCATTTAGACATATATTGGGACTTTCCATTATTAAAATATGAATATTTGATGTTATCTTGGGTACTGACTGGTTAACCTCGTTAAATGAACTTATCTATTTCTTTAAAAGGAAAGGTATATTTTATTCTATTTATGGAACATAGTAAAAAAATAATGGAATTAGAATTTCAAGATAGTAGATATTAGTGGGATTAAGGTAATTTATAGAAAGTAGCATAAAAATGGAAGGATTGGTTCTTGAGTATATTGAAACTACTATACAATAAGATTTACCACCTAGGGTAGGATTTTTTTGATGTGTTTCCTACGAATTTTGTATGGTTTCATCCTAAAATTGAGGTGGAGATATCAATAAATCTAATGCCCCTAACAAATCTTAAATTAATTTTGAAATATCATTTAGAAATGATAGAGTAATGGGAAATGAAAATATAACTTGGGGAGACGGAGTCTAAAGGTGTTATTTGATCAAGTACTTCCTCTTAAGGAACATCACTTTGATATACAATGAAATTCTATTAAGTACATATATATCTGTTTTCTATCAAAAATTGAATAATGAAACTAATAATAATCAATATCCATTAACATAACTTGAATATTTTTTTCAACAAATATAAAAGGGAATAAATATTTATTAAAAAATAATTTTAAATTTGGATATCATCTAATCAATACATGTTTTTGAATTCTAAATCCATCTTACTATTTTAGTGAAAATTCACTACAATTTCATGATTTAGTTCATTGAAAGTGGTGTGTTGGTAGATAAAACTTTAACTAGTGGTTGATTAGTCAAGAGTAACTTCCAACGGATGTAATTTTTTTTTCATAATTTTGATAATTCTATAAGGAAGGTTTTATGGTATATGTTGATCCACTATTGATACCACTTGTAGCTACACATGTTTGGGATGTATATAAAATAATTTTAATTATTGTTGTAAATTGATGGAGCACCATAATTGTAGAAGGATAGTTTAACAAATAGAATAGAAGGAACCCACTATATATATGAGATATGACCAATTGATATTGTTTACTAAGAGTACTTTTCATGAGTAATTCTAATAGAATAAGTGTCACTAGTTGTAACCTTGTACCACATGAGAAATATAATTACATATTTCTCCTAAAGATGTAGGATGAAAATCTAAAACACGTAAAAAAAATTTCTCCACTTTTAAAATTTTCATTACGTGGTTTTAGGTTTGTTTGTGAGATTATCAAGAGGATTAGTTTGTGGTGATTTAGGGAAAAATTATCTTTATATGTTACAATGCTCTATGTTAAGGGAAGTTTTCCTTTTTCATTACACCTGACATCAAGGTGGTTGAATTTACTATTGATGAAATATTTTACTATACATGATTTAACTTCTCATTAACTCGTTGTTCGTTCTTGTGATTCAGTCATATCAATGCTTAGTTTTGAAATCACTTGTCATACTCATGTATCTTCTATTCATTTATGACCTTAAATTATTCAATCTAGTGGGTGTGGCTAAGTCGGGGTAAATCATCATAATATGGAAAGATCATGATTAATAAGTTTTATTGAAATAACTATGGATTCTATAGGATATAGATGGAATATTATATCATCCAAAAGGTTTTGGATACCTTTTTTAATTAGGGTCATGTAATATATTATAAATAAAGATGAATGATGGCGTCTGGATCATTAATAATTGTTATTGGTTAGTATTGCATTTGAATGTATATTGAATTCAATATCCATGATAATTAAAAAAATTGTTGAATTAAGGTCTCCCATGATAGAATTTTACAACAAAATGAAATCTTTAAACAATGCACTTATAATGCCTAGGTTGTTCAGATTGATATTTTTAATGGAACAGAACATATGGACCAATTTAATGAATTTAACATGACTACGAGCCATATTGAGTCAGTGAAAGTCACATCCATGGATTATTTATATATTTTTATTCATTACTCCTTGAATGCTGGGAGGTTATGGTCATTAAAATTATTAATTATACCAAATAATCATCTCATTATTTTGATATTTTAAAAACACAATTCAAAATGAGGATTTAGGGTAGAGAATATTCTACGAACCTACAAAAAAATGTATAGGGCATAAAAGGTATAAGATAGTCCCACTAACATAAAAAGGATTCAGAATAAATAAAATTACTCTAGAGATATAATTATTATAAATATATCAAAAAATTACATTCATTATATCACTACGGTAATAAGGGATATCCTAAGAAAGGTTGTAAATATAATAGAGTTAATTCTATAAGATCGGTCTTTGGATGCTCCGGTTCATTAAATCTAATACAAGATTACAATTTTTTTCTATTAAGTGTTAATGTATTTGTGTAATAATGTATTTTTGAATACTAGAGAACCTTTATATTCCATATATGAGAAGGGGATTATGTTAAATTATATATCTACAAGATTCCAAATAGTATATTTAGTGGAATATGAGGCTCTTAAAGTTGTTCAAATGGAGATGTGAATTTCTATATGTCTAATGAGACCTTCATAATGTGGAATGAAGTGAGACAAATCCCATGTTTATAGAAAAAAATTATTTCCATGGGAAAACCATATAATGATGGTTATATTATGAGCTGGATTAGTAGTGTTTTGAAATATACCTTATAATCAATATTTGTGGGAAGAGGAGTGATTGATGGGACCCTATAATTTTCTAGAAGTTCATTTGGATGTTTGATGGTAAAAATACATCTTCTAAACCTGAATAGTTATGGAACAGTCATCTTGGTCATCATTGTGAAAAGGAAATTATTTTTTAGTGGAAAAGGATTTATTACATCTCAATCATACTGATTTCAGATCTTTTGAGAATTTCATACTCATGAAATAGATAAAATGTATTATTTAAATTGAAAAGAATGAGCCATCATAGAAGGAAGAATGAATTTTTTTCATAAAATTGATTAGGGGTATTCTCTAATTCATACTCATGGAGGTTACTTCTCTTTTTTCACTTTTATTGATTAATAGATATCAAAAGTGTTGGTATATTTACTATATAATAAGATTGATTTATTTAAAATTTTAACTCATTGGAAACACATGGTAAAAAGGGAGATGAAAATAAGACTTAAATTAAATAGTTTAGATAATGAAAATGAATAAAATTAATGAGATATCCAAAAATTCTATTATATGAATGGAATTATACATACAAAATTGTACTAGAAACCCATAAATTTAAAAGTGTGGTGGAATAGATGAATAAAATGATTACTAATATGGAAGATAACATGAGGTTACAATTTATAATTTGGAAATAAATATGGTTAGAAACATTAAATTTTTTTTATACATAGTAAATAAAAGTCTACCATCACTAGCGGGGATAAATATTCATGTGTATTTTTAGTATAAAAAATAATGGATATTCATCATCTAATTTTTAGTAGAATTTTAACATATGTTTATATTGATGTTATATATAGGTAAAGGATCAATCTAAGTCCCAAATTTGTTTTTTATTGGCTATAGAGATGGAAAATTTGGTTATTGACCCTCGGATAGTAATACTTATAAGATCACCAAAGCTCACAATATTTTCATTAATGGGAGGGTCTTATACAAAGATCATAACTGAGTAGAGGATAAAGTCGAGATAAAATATTTTATTGGATAGACTAAGGTTGATTTGGATGAGAGAACCATATATTTATTAGTTCTAGGGAGTTCAGATATTGGATTATGTATTTTGAAAATCAAATAGTGCAAGATATAACTAAATTATCTAGTGGTGTAGAGGCATAAATCAAATATCTATCAATTTAGACTCTAGATTAAATTTCTCAAAACTATTTAACACTATAAGGTTAAGAATCATATATTGAGTTTTAATGGTATTTTGTAGTTGGATGACTGATAGAAAGATATGATCATGACTTATATGACATAATTATAACAAACGGGGGAGAACCTAAGACCCGAAAATAAGTTTGATCAGTTAAGGATTTTTGTAAGTGGAAGTAAGATATAGAAGAGAAAATGGACACATATAATTTTAAATAATAATTAAAAGTTAATAAATTTACCAGGGATAAAGTAGGATCTTGAGAACAAAAAGTACTTTTTATTGAATGTAGAATTTGATAAAAGTAAAGGGTATTAATATATACTAACAATGAAAGGATTTAAACACAAATAAGGAGTGGATATCAATGTTATATCTATTGGTAGGAGTAGAGTATACAATTGGGGGTGAATTGAGTATCTATAAAAATTTATGTTTAGCAAGTATTATGAAAAACGTTCCCCAATAAATTTAAAAACATCCCAGTTAATCAAAGTAATATAGATATGAATGCTTTAGTGTTCAAATAACTTCTCATAAAATTGATTAATTCTTAGTAATATTAATATTATTTATCAATTTTACTTTTTATGCTATTCTAGTAAGGAAAAAATGTAACTTTTTTAGGATAAACTATCAATGTAAATTTAGTGATTTTTGATTTATTCAGTAAAATAGATTATACTAAATTAAAAAAATAGCAGATATAAAACAAGTTGTTCAGTATCAAGCCAAGAACTAATCTACAGCACTTGGTGATCACCTTCCACCATGCTGTTTATATTAATAAACTTGATCCACACACTGGATTGGCATAAACAACGGTACATAGGGCTATCCAGGTCACACGACCTCTTTCATAATTCTTCGTGGGTATGAAATATCAGGTCACACCAAGACTTCTTCTACACTTATCTGTGGGAATAAATAAGGATAAAAATATGTGAGGGGAGGGATATATTGTATCCTCTAGTTCAATGAAAGATGTATGCATGTTTTTATAAAGACTCACACACACAACTCGAATGCTAAAAATAATACAAAACATAGAAAAATGATGACATAGGGTTAGAAGTGCTCTGAGTGATAGTTTAACTAGCTCTAGACTTATAGGATGAGGTAGATGCATGAATTGAATTCTGTTTCCGAAAACAGAGTATCACAAACCATCTAGATCTAGCTCATGTTCTACATTGAGTTGATAACATGAATAATGTTCTCGAATCTAGGATTCATGTATGCTTCGTTTGTTCTTAAGCATGGTTGATTTTCATTTGTCAGTTCTTCTTTCAAGAAATCTCATGCTTATTTTTTTATCATGCACACACATGTTTTTCTATTATATCCTTTTTCTTCAGGGCACACTGTTCTTCTTATTCATAGAATTCATGTGTTGGAGTGGACATGATTCATGTATTATACACCTCATACCTCATAATTTCATGTGAAATGTCTACAATGAAACATTAATTATGTCAGTGTATTTAAAATAGTCAAGTATGAATGTTAGAAATTAAATTTAAAATAGACAAAACAGATTAAGAATTGTGTCATGGTTTGTCTGGAAATGGTGTCACCCAGAATCTGTGTCTCTATAAAAAGAATTATCCTTCTTTGTCTTTGAGTGGTGAGATAATTAAAATGGAATAGTTGTATAGAGACCATGAACCGGTTAGCACAAATGCAGCGTTAGGATCGTGATGTCTAGTCACTGTATCTGATCATGGTGTCTGGGTCAAAGTGTCTAGGTCACGATGTCTGGTCACAGTGTCTGGGTTATGGTGTCTTCGTCATAGTGTTTGGGTCATGGATTCTGGGTCACCATTTCCGGGTCACGGTTTCTGGGTCATGGTGTCGGGTCACGGTGTCGAGGTCATGGTGTTAGAGTAACAGTGTCTAGTCATGCTGTCTAGGTCGCTGTGTTTGGGACATGGTGTCTGATCATGGTGTTTGGGTCCTTTTCCAAAAAAACATAACCGGTGACAGACTCACGATTTCTCAAACTGAGAAAAATATATGTACACAGTCCTAAAAAATGATATTAGTAGAACAAATTAATCATAATCATTCATAAGAGAATTTATTTATAAATAAAATAATTTACAATAATTATATAAGGCCTAAAGAGACTAATCATTTGTATACATGATTTTAGATAGATTAAACAGGGGTAACCAGATTTACAAAATGTAAATGATTTGTGATCATTAAAACATGATTATCACATGAGGTGTCCTAAAATATACTCCTTTTTAGGATGAAAAATCATGTGACTGAGAGATCTATTCTTACGTAAAGTGTCTCATATTTAGCGTTCATATTGACTACAAATTTCTCCCACCTTTTGGATTATCAAAAATAGTAAAGAAGTAAATAATATTATACATAATAATAGTTCATAATTCATTAGATATATAAGTTTCATTAAAAAAAGTAAGCAATAAGAATACAGAAATCATCCCTATGAAAAGATAGTAGATAATTTTCTTCAGCACTGGCTTGTCTTTTCTGTTCCCTTGGTAGCAGCATTAGACGAAGAAGCCATCGGAGCAGAGGTAGAAGGGGAATAAGAGAGTGAACTAGTGGATGAAGAAGGTAAAGGGAGGTCTTAAAAAACAGAGGGGTCCAAGGTTTGTGAAAATTAAGTCCAAGGAAACTATTGATCAAGGATAACCGGTATGATCTGAATCAGATCATGTGAGACAAACATAGATTTATAGGCAAGGGAATGGGACAAGAAGGTAGGCCAACTAGATCTTAGGTGTGCTATTGTAGGAGACACCATATCAGTTCTCTAGCTATGAAGATAAGGCCTCAAAATCATGATGATGTCAGCAATAATCTCTCTACCATAATACATTTGTTCTCAAATTCATCCTTATTCTCAATAAACATCTCCAAAAAAGGTGTGAAATCTTTGAGATTTTGAACATGAGTTTTGAAATCATGACTGATAGGAGGGATTCTATTATTTTCTTCAAGGTACATAATGTGTTTGGTCATGTAATGCATCGAATAGATCCTATTGAATTAGAAGTCCACAAACTTAGTAATATCTTCTTGTGCATAATTTGATATTTTGGAATGAATTCTCAACAAATCGAGAACTCAGTCACCGTTCTTGACAACATTAGATAGATATTCACAATCAAAACCACTAATCACAACCTGTAGTTCTTCTTTGACAAATGTTCAAAGAAGATCACCATCCAAAGAGGATTGAGAGGATACATTAGAGGCACAGCAATTAGTAAATTTAAATGTGAGGGAATTCATTTGATTTAAAAAACCCTTATAATCACCAGTCAACTTGGTAAGACCAATCACAAGTTCACACACATCTTGAACAATATTCTTGTTTCTTTCAGCCACCTTGTTAGGAATTGAGGTTTTATTAGGTTAGATTAGGTCGAAATATTCTTGTGGAATTTGACTAAAAATATCCTCAATAGGATGAGAAACATGTTCATGTCATGCATTCATCACTCATTGCATTTCTTAAACCATACATCTAAGAGTCTTTACTTCATCACATTACTATTTTTTTCAACTCTGACTTCTTGAATCTCATGAAGCATCTTGTCTTCAATCTAACATATGATATTTCCATCAATAAAGAAGCATCACTTTCACTCAAATTAATTACAATACCTGGTTGGGTATTCATGATTTTTCAACTCCATCCAATAGGGTAGCTTCAAAATCTTTCAAACCATATTTACACAAAATGTTTTAAGGTTCTTGTGAAGGATAGAGGAAAAAGAGTTGATACAGGATTAGGTTCTTGGAAGCTATAACATCATGAAAAGATACTGGTTTCAATTGAAACATAGTAGACATATCGATTCCATTGACTATGGATTCCTGGGAGTGATTCACATCAAAATAACTAGGGAATTTATACGATTTATCCACTATGATTGGATCAACTGAATTAGGGACATCAACAAGTTCTAGATTCGGGTGCTACTCCCCATCAAAAGGTGCATAATTATTAGTACTGAGGGATTTAGATCCTGGATCGATTTCTAAAATTTCACCCCTAATATCCTCAACCATTTTACATCTATCAAACAGAAAGGATATCACCATCCTCTGTTCAGTAGATGGAATAATTTCAAGAACAACTTGTTTCGTTGAGTTTTTTTGAAGAGCAGCTTCTTGTACAAGAAAAATATCTTCTTCTATATTCTCTTCTACAATATCCTTTTCATTTACATAAGCAACATATTCTTTTTCAGTATTAGGTTGTCCTTCCAAATCAGCAACTTCTTGAAGAAAAGGTATTTCGTTCTCTGTTAAGTCTATGAGAATAGGTTCACTGTCTTTCTCATCAAGAACATTTTCCCTTGTAGGTATAACAACATCTTATTCTTTTTCCTCATCAGAAGACTCAACAATCTCATCTGGTTCCAAAACGGAATCAGAAATGTATTTTGGTCATGAGGAGTGTTCCACCAGATTGAACTTTTCCTAAACCCTGTCATTATCTTCCACCCATTATTTTATCCAGGGATTCGAATTGATTTTCATTCTCTATGCTTTAACTTTGGAAATAAAGAACTCATAGACCTTAATAAATTCTTCATCTGGTCCAACCAATCCTTTTTCATGAAGCATAGATGAGATTAATCTTGAGTAAAACAGGTAGATTTAAATGGAGGATGTCTTGATGAACTCACACATATGGAGTATAACATATTTTTATAGGGTGATTATATGCCAATTCATAACAAGGTGTATCAAAAATAAATCTTGATAATTGAGTGTAGGAAAGTCACTTACTCTGGGGATAATCATATTTTGAACAAATACAAATTGAAGCCTGGTTTCACTATCTAGCTTAGTACCAATGGCTCTTCACTTTGTTTAATTTCTAGTTATGCTCCTCAACTCTTATTCCAAAACAAATAACATGCATAGAGGTGAATGACTTCTACAGCACTCCTCAAAAATACCATCATGATGTACCCAAAGGAATGTAGCCCAAATCCTCGAAGAAAATGTAAAACTCTAGCCCTTGATCTGACTACACACAATATAGACATCTTCTGTATCAATAGATAATTGAACATACCGATAAAACTATGCAACTAATTTTGGTTAAATAGGACTATAATCCTTTTTGAACCAATCTATCCATCATTTCACTCTAATTACTTTAAATATCAAAGTCTTATTTGATAGAATCAACATAGAGAGTATCTTCTTTTCGAGTACTACTATTCTATCTAGCAGATTTGGATTTAGAGGAACATCGAGTGCTAACTTCAACACTATTTTTATCTCCTTCTTTGATATTCATTTTTCATGATTTGAAGAAGATGTGAATTTCATCCTGTACATTCAAATAAGGGTTGAGAGAGAGATGGAAAACTGAAGGGTTGAGAGAGGGCTTACGGTTTGGTAAAAGAGGGCTTGGATGAAGAAGGGAGTGAAACTTCGTTCATTTTATCATTTAGAGATCTCAAGCATCGCAGTATCAAAATCATGAGAATGTAAAAGAGAGAAATAATTAATTACCAGAATTTGGGTTATAATATATAAATATAATAACAAAGGGTCATTACGGTGGGACCGTAATCAACTTTCACGGTTAGACCATAAATGGATTTCACGGTGAGACTGTAACTGGATTTCATGGTGAGACCATAACATTTTTTCACGGTGAGATCGTAACTATGTGATTTCAAAACTGTGTGACCATATTAATTGAGATATTAAGTGCCAAATTGTAACAACGAGACCGTAAACACGAAATAGCAATTCATAAGATAGTAAAATTATTTAACTGTTAGATTGTGAATTGTGTAACCATAAACTATAAAACAGTATGATGTGAAAAAATATACTTACTACATAAGATATATAATTCCCAATTCATCGATGACAAAATATGTACATTTAGAATTTAATGGGTTTGTGAATATGTCAATAATCTAATATTTAGTTACAATTACATCCAAAGTGATGTTAACTTTTTGAAAATCATCTCTTAAAAAGTGATGTCTTAGATCAATATGTTTTGTCCTTGAGTTTGAAACAAGATTTCTTGATATTTTAAAAGAACTTGTATTGTTAGAATTTATAGGTACATGCCTAAATATATTTCCATAAACTTGTAATGTGTGTTTCATCCAAACAATTTGTGCACAAAAACTACCAGCACCTATATATTCAACTTCTGTAATAGATAACACAACTAATTTATTTTTCTTACTACACAATGATATTAGTGACTTACCTAAAAAGTGTACCTTTCCTGAGGCTAACTTTCTCTTTAAATTACAACCACCGAAGGTAGCATTAGAATATCTCACTTACTCAAATGATTGTCTTCTAGGATAGAACAGTCCTAGATTGGGGGTATTGACGAGGTATTTAAATATAAATTTAGAAACATTTAAATGAAATTACAAATGGTTTTTTGAAAATTATAACACATAAACACACTAAACATAATGTTGGGTTGGCTAAAAGATAGGTAGGGCAAGCTTCCAATTAGTCCTCTGTATGTGGTTTGATCAACATGTTTTACATCATCATCAAGATCAAACTTATAAGTAGAACTCATTGTTGTGTCACTACTATTAGTGATATACAAACAAAAATGTTTAGATTATCTCTAGTATATTTGATTTTATTTAATGTAATACCATCATTATTTTAAAATATTTGAAATCCAAGAAAGAATTTTAGTTTACCCATTAAACTCATTTCAAATTCATTTTACATTATTTTTGAAAATTAAATATATAAATAATTTCATGAAGATCTAATGATAATGTCATCTACATAGATTTGAACCACTAAAACATCCTTGGATATTAATTTTATAAAAATGTATGATCAACTATTCTTTTTGTAAAATCGTGGGAAATAAGAAAATTACTTAATATATCATACTAGTATTTTAGAACATGTTTTAACCCATATAGTGCTTTTGATAATTTAAAAATATGATTTATAAAATGAGCATTTCTAAACCAATTGGTTTTATCAACAATGATATCCACAACTATAACCCATTTAGGAATGAACTTTGAACATCCATTTGATATAGTTTGAAATTTAGATGTGTAGAATAAGAAATCATAATTCTGATGGATTAAAGTCTATATACTGGTGAAATGGTTTCTGCATAGTCAATCCCTTATTCTTGACTATAGCTTTGTGAAACCAATGTAACCTTGTTTATAAATATATTACCAGCGTCATGTACTTTATTTCTAAAAACCCTTTTAGCGCCTATGGTAATTGTGTATTTGGGTCTATCAACAAGTTTCCAAACTTTCTTCCTTTCAAACTGATTATGTTCTTATTTCCTATACATCACCCAAAATTCATCCTTGATGAAATCATTAATGTTTTTAGGTTCAAGATGTGATAAAGAGACTTGATTTTCAACCTGATTTATAAGAGAAGATATAGTTTGAGTTCCTTTATCTAAGTCTCCTAAAAAAGAATATAAATGATTGTTCTGAAGAGTGGTAACAACTCTAGAGAAACAAGGACTAATGATTTCATATTATTTAACAGGTTTGGGTACATTATGACTTGAATCCAAAGAATTTTCAGATCTAGATGTTTTCACAGATTCCTTCACAAGATGGTTAGAGGATTTTAAATTAATTTCTAGAATTGATACATCATACTCCAGGTTCTCTAGAGTGGTTTTAGGCTCATGTGGATCTGTTTCATCAAATTTTACATGGAAATATTCTTCCACACATTTATTTCTATTGTTAAAAACTATATAGGCATTAATGTAGATTTAATACCCCCAAAAAGATTCCATTACCACTCTTGGATGAAAAATTTTCAAGATTTTCCTTAGTAATAAGGATATAGACATTGAAATAAAAATATTTTACATATCTTACGTTGGGGTTTCTATTGTTCTATAAATCATATGGATTTATTTTAATAATGGTTCTAATAAACACTTTATTGATAATATATAATTCTATATTAACTTCTTCATCCCAAAAATAAATGGGTATATCAATTTCACTGAGCATAGTTCTACTAATATCTTGCAAGGTTTTATTTCTTCTTTCCACAACTCCATTATGTTGGGGAGATATAGGGGTAGAGAAATTATGACTATAGTTATTTGGGAGAAAAGGGATTCAAACTCTTGATTTTCAAACTCATAACCATGATCACTTCTTAATGATTTAATTCTATGTCCACTACGATTATCTATAGTTTTGTCTTATTTGGTAAAATGAGAGCAGAATTCACTTTTTTGAGCCAAAAAGAAAGTCCAATTATATCTAGAAAAGTCATTTACAAGTACATAAATATAGTGATTCTCCATTAAACTATAAAATCTATATGGTCCATAAAAATCAACGTGAACCAATTTGTGAGGTTGTTAAGTTGACACTTCTTTCATTGTTTTGAAGAAAATTTTGTGTTTCATTCCTTTTGGACATGGATTTCAAACTTTAACAATTGTAAACTCATGTTTTGGTTGGTCATAGAATAATATATTTCTATTTAACATTCTATTGGAGTGAATATTACATTCTTTTAGTCTCTTATGCCAAATCCAAGACTCTTTGTTCAATACACATAAACATGAAGCATTTTGGGAAACTAAATAATCTAAGACAACTGAATATACATTTTCATTTCTTAATGCATAAAATAAAAATTCATTTTTTGAATTAAAAACATTGCAAGCATCATTTTCATGTATAACATTAAATCCATCCTGACATAGTTGTGAAATAATAAGTAGATTATATTTCAATCCATCAAAAAAAGTACATTTGAAATAAAAAATGAGTTTGAGTTACCGATATGGACATGGCCAATAATCTTTCATTTGGCATTGTCACCAAAAGTGAAATTTCCTCCATTATTTTATTTAAATTCTTGAAGCATGACTAGACTTCTATCATGTGTCTTGAACACCCACTGTCCAAGTACCATAAGCTTTTACAAGAGCACTTTAATTAGTTTTAATAAAAAATATTTAGATAAAAACTGATTTTGGTACCAATACCTTTTTCCATCCAGTAAAATTATTGACTAGTGATTTATTAATCCATATATGCATTATAGGATTACTATAAGAATTATGTATTGTACTTCAAAAATAATCCCTATTTGGTCCAAAAAATATTGAAACAGTAGAGAGTGTATCATAACTTGAACTAGATGAATATATTTCAGAACTAGGAGTAAATATATATGTCTTAGACATAGAATCAAAATTATTTCTTCCAAAATTTCTTTTACCGGGTTGATAACCAATTATAGTGTTATATTTAGGAGAAATCTGTTTACCTAGAATTTATACCAAGGTATCTTTAACCTTTCTAAACCATTAAAGATCAATTTTCAAATGCACAATAGATAGTTTCAGTTCATTGTTTTCTCTGATTAATTGATCCTTTTCTCCCTTTCTATAGTGATTTTAGATTTAATAGTATAGGTATTAGCATGCCGTTTCTTTAAAGACAAGTATTTATTTTTTAGTTCATTACACGTCTCATCATGATTTTTTTTATTAAAAAAACTCTTCATTAGAAATATTTTTAGAGTCACCCTCATCTCGAGAATAATAGGAATTGTGTATAGGAGATTCTCATATTACCTCAGATGTGTTTTTTCATAAAACACATATTGGCTATTTTAGCATGTTCCCCAGGTGAAGATTCTGAGTCACCTGAACTATCCTCAGTTTACCTCTATTTTTCTTTCATTGAATTTTTATACATTCTATATTTTTCCTCATATTTATTTTTGTACATGATCTTGGGATAGTCAGATTTTATAAGCCCCATTTATTTATAGTCTTAAAAGACTATATCATTATAATTTCCACTGCTTTTCCAATCATTCATCTAGCTTCCCGTTGGATCATATTTTCCCTTGATGTTAGGATTTATGAAAAATTTCTAACTCTTGTAAAATCTCATAAACCTTCTAGCTAATTGAGCCATCTCCTAATAACTTTTAGATAATTATCGATCATTGCTGGAATATTCTACATAGACTTATAATTTTACATTCTTCGTGTGTTTAGAGGTGGTGGTATTGAATGCGACTGATTTTATATTTGGTTGACCATCCTCTTCCTTGTTTACTTTCAACTCTTCTTCATAAATCATCAGTTTTCAAAGGATTTTTTACTAGTAACTTAATAATGTCTCATGATTCCTTAATAAAGACTGAGTTTCCTCTCCATCTGTCAGGTAGGCATTTGAGAATCCTCATGATCTGCTCATTGGTAGAAACTTCTATTCTAAGAGAAACCATTGTGTTAAAAAAAAATTTTGAACCTCAAATACATTTCTAAAATTGGCTCACCAGGTTTAATTTTAAAGAATTAATTTTTAAAAGTATATGTATTATGTCTCATTTCATTCACACTAGATGTTCCTTCATGTGAAACAGGCAATGTTCCCCAAATCTCATTTATAGTTTTACATGAAGAAATTTTGTTAAAATCCTCATCCCCTAAAGATAAATATAAAGCATTAATGGATTTATAGTTCTTATTTTTGGCATTCGTGGTAGGTTCAACCCAAGTGATTCTATCAGTATAAGGAATCTTATAATCATCTATAATTGAAGACCATATTTCGAAACTCATACATTCTAAATGCATTTTCATTATAATTTTACATTGAGCATAATTGGTTCCATTAAATAATGGTGGACTATTTGTAGAAAAACCTTCCAATCTATTATCCATGATAAAGAATTACTTTGAAAGAGCTATAAATTTAGAATTAATATAAATTTACAGATCATTAAAGTAAAACTAAAATCATAGTTGAATATGGTCAAACAAAGAGTCTTAAAAAACAAAACATTGATAAACAATGTTGGTCAGAGTAGATTACTCAAGAGGGGGGTGAATTGAGTATCTATAAATTTTTTTGATTAAAAACTATTTTTAAAAAGGATCCCCAATAAATTTAAATACCACCTAGTTAATCAATGTAATATATTTGTAGAACTTTGACTGTTTAAATAACTTCCAAGAAGATTGATTAATTCTAAGTAATCTTAATAATAATTAACTATATTAATTTTGAAGCTATTATACTAAGGAATAATAATTATAACATCTTTCCAATATTAACTATTAGATTAATTTTTGTGATTTTTGAATTATACAACAAAACATAGTAAACAAAATTAAACAACACAACAGATATAAAAAAAGTGGTTCAGTCGCAAGATAAGACCTAATCCACTCCCCTTGGTGATCACCTGCCACCTTGTAGTTTATGTTAATAAACATGATCCACACCCTGGATCGGGGTAAAAAATAGTACACAAGATTATCCAGGTAATATGACATCTTATATAGTTCTTCATGGGTATAAACTATCTGGTAACATTAGGACCTCTTCCCCATAAATCTTTGGGAATAAAAATGGGTACAAAGATGTGAGTGTCAGGATTTCTTGTATCATCTAGTTTAATGCAGGAGACAACACAATTTTTTATACAGACAAACACACACTTCTCAAAAGCTAAAAATAATACACTACAGAGCAAAAAATATGTGATATGGTTATAAGTGCTCTGAGTGTCAATCAATGTAGCTCTGGACTTCTAGGATGAAACAGATGCTTGAGTAGAGTCCTCTTGCAGAAAATAGAGTATCGCAAGACAACTAGATATGGATTATGTTATTCATGTATTTGATAGTCCGAATAATGTTCTCTACTATAAGATTCTAGAATTCATCATTTGTTCTTCAGTAGGGTCACGTTTCATGTGTCAGTTCTTATTTCAAGAATGCTCGTTCTTCTTCGTTATCATGCACAAACTTGTTTTTCTATAATATACTTTTTCTTCTTGCCATGGTTTTCTATTTATTCATAGAATTCATTTGTTGGAGCCGACATGATTCACATATTATGCATATGTACAACATACTGTTAGGTGACATAACTATATAGCATCATTATTTATGTAAGTTTATTGAAAAGATTCAAATATGGCTGTTAGAAATTATATTGAAAAACGACAAAATAGATTAAGAAAGGAGTCATAGATTGTCTGGAAATGATGTCTCTATAAAACGGTGCACCTCTCTTTTGTATTCGATTAGTGAGATAGTTAAAATGGGACTGTTGTATAGAGACCAAAACCCGGTTAGAATAGATGCGGTGTTAGGATCACGGTGTCTGGAAATGGAATCTGATCACAGTGTCTGGGTCATGGTGTTTGGATCACGGTGTCTGGTCACAATGTCTGGGTCAAGGTGTCTGGGTCACTTTCTCTAGGTCATGGTTTCTAGGTCATGGTGTCTGGGTCACAATGTCTGGGTCACGATGTCTGGTTCACGGTGTCTGGGTCACGGTGTCTGGTGATGGTGTATGGGTCACGGTTTCTGGGTTACAGTGTCTGGTGATGATGTCTGGGTCAATTTCCAGAAAAACATAACTGGTGGAAGACTCACAATTTCTCATAACTAGCCAAATATCTATACACATACCTAAACAATGACATTCATAGAATTAATTAAACATAATCATTCAAGGGATAATTTAATTATAAACAAAATTGTTTACTTACCAATTTATAACTTAATATGTTTTTATATTTAGGGGACCAATAATGAATTGGATTTTTATGTTATAATTTTATGTTGATCTATATATTAGAAAGGAAAAATATTTATACATATCAAAAGTAGAAAATGATATTGTTTAATTAAACATCTATTGGTGTTACATAAGAGAAATTATAATACCACATTCCTTTACTGTCTCATAATTTTTTTTGATTAAATTAGCTAAAAATTGATTTTTAATTATAGTAACATAATTATCAAACTGAAAAACCACTATAAATGAATTTTTTCTTGAGAATGGGTAGTTAAAGCTCAAAAATATTAATGGATGGATATTCCAATTGATTTTTATTATAAGGTTCTAATATAAAAATCATTAGGAAATACCATACCTTAGAGGGATTGGGGTAACTAAAATAATAAAGGAGATAACTATATATATGTGGAAGAAGGATGGGAAGTTAAAATATGTTTATGTGATGGATGATTCTTAATTATAATTTAAATATCATTCAGGAGAAATAATGTTGGGATTGTAAAACCTATTCAAGTATTCAGTGTTAGTTAGCTAGAAGTTCAAGGATCAGTTAATTAGAAAGAGTTTTTGACTTTGAGGATGTCATCTAGTGGTAGATCTATCAGGAGGAAAATTTAATGTATGTAGAAGTTCTATAAAATTTGGATCATTTAGTGAAGAAGGATTTTCATTTAATAGTTATACACTATGATTTTCTAATATAGATAGTCATATAGAATATTTTCATAAGAGATTAGTTGTTACTTTTTCAAAAATAATGGAGGCCTAAAAATATAAGAGGTCGGTGATACTAAAATATATGAGGGATTCCTATATAAATTGTGGTAAAATTGTTATTTTTTAATGTATTACATTATAAACTTGATCCATGTGGATAATATTTCACTAGTTATAATCCTTATATTTTTGGAGAAATTAATTTCTAGTGTCCACCTGCCAAAAAAGGATGAAAATATAAACAATGTAAATCAAATTTTCCTTTAAATTGATGCATTTTTTCATCTTTATTTTCTTATGAGTTTTTTTTTGGAAGTCTATATTTGTAGTGATTTAGGGTGAAAACAACTTTTGAATTTTTTGTCCTCTATATTAGGGAAATTTTGGCGTATTCACTACAGGTGATGTATGGGAAGTTAAATATATAATGGATGAATAGTTTTAATAATGGTGATTTTATTTCCAATGAACTCATGATTTCTTAATTATCTTTGGCCATTTTCCCAATAATGAGATCAATGGATATTTTAAGGATGGTTTCTTGAATTCAGTAATAGATTTTTGAATATATTTTTATACCAATTTTCAAAGCCAATGTACCTGTTATTTTTATTGTTCTCATTTATAGTATTTATCATCCATAGTAATATTGGTTTCCAGTTATCATTATTGAAGTTAACCTATTGTAATCAAAGACTATAGGAGATCATGTAATTCCTCTTTTGGTGGGTTTGGGAACACTAATAGATATTTTTTTTCTAAAATCATCTTTATGTGTTGATTCCGGATTTATAAAGTTAAATTTAATGGTCATATAATTTATAAATCTTTAATAAAAATGGATCTTGATAATGTAAATTCAAATATTTCTTGGGTGTTATTTATGAAATTGTTTTAGTTATCATATTTATGGGTACTTTATGGATATTAACTTTTCTTATTTGTTATTTTTATAATATATCCTATCCTATGATAACTATTACAATGAATGGAGTTTCATTTATTTTGAAATAATATTGAGAGATAGAATTTTAGAAGCTAAATAAGTGGCTTATGACAACACATTTACTAATTTTATTGATCTTGTAAAAAGTATTAATGTTTATTATTATGCCTCTATAGTATTTATCAGATTTGTTTTGATGTAGTAACTTAATGTGGTTGTCTATAGTTCCTGAATATTTTTACAATTTCATAGGAATTAAAATACCCTTTATTTTTAAAATAAAAAATTATGATTGATAGCTTATGAAATATAAAACACTAAACCGAAGAAAACGATGATTATTTAAATATAGCCACAGTAAAATAATCACTAAATTTTTATCTATGAAGAGGATTGAAAAATTTATGAAATATATTTATACTTCCTACTTAATATAAATTTATTATTAAATTCATAGTAAATAATCACCCTATTTTTGTTATTTTCATCAAAATATTTTTTCATAAAAATTGTTTTTAGTTGTTTATAAATAAAACTAAAATCAATATTATATAAAAAATCTAAAAAAATTTATTTAAAATAATGAACTTCATATTGGATATCATCATATAAAAATTAGCTTAGGGTCAAATTTTGGGATTTTTCAGAAAATATTGATTTTTCAGTGAATAATGAAAAATACACATTTTTCGTAAAGCATACATTTATTTTGAAAAAAAAATTTAATTTTAAGGAACCATTTTCATATTATTATGATTTTATATTAACATAATAATTATTTCATTATATTGAAAATAATTAATTACCTTTATATCATATTTATACCAGATTGTTTTATAAGTTTATTTTTAGTCTTGAAAACAATTTTTTTAAAACTATTTTAAAATTCACAATGTTTCTCCTACTTAGTTAATTAAGAATAAAATCTAATGGGAAATTATATAAATTAAATGTATAGATCCTATATCTATTATTATTAACTTAAATTCATATAGGGAATATTATTCGTTATTGAGTTAATATAAAATCAACTTTTCCTTGAAAAATGTATTTTTCCAAAAACTAGATTTCATCGAGCTTACATGATTTATTCTAAATTAAATTCTTACACTTATATGAATTGATTTTTATAATATTTATTATTTATTTCAAATCATTATAATTAATATTTGGAAATAATTTCAACATACTTTTTGGATAATACAACTGGAAACGTAGTAAAAATTTATTTCCACTGTCAAAGGAAAATAGGCCAATTAAGGTTAAAAGTATTTTAATAAGGAAAAGAAAAAATTTTAGTATAATAGTATAAATATATATATTTTAATTTCCTTATATAATTAATATTTTCTTACTTTATAAATGAGGAAATATTTATTTTGATAATAAATATATTTTTCGATATGTTAAAACATAAATTAAATTTTGGGTAATATATATTTCCATAAAGATAATATTTTCGACTAATTAAATAATTTTTGAAATAGATGATAATTTATTAAAATACAATTATTAAATAATATATATTAAATATAAATGATAATATATTTTTATAAAGTGAAAATGTAATTTCTATAAGGGTCAAAAAACTATCGTTGAAAAAATAGTATTTTTCAATAAATATGGATTTAAATTTAAATTATTTTCTCATATATTTTGAATTATTATGATAAAGTAATTATCATTTTCGGATTCATAACATTTTAATTATAACACTATTTATTTATCATTATAATATGAGACGGTTGACTTTTTGGGTAATAATTGAATATAATATAAATGAATGATATATATTATGATATCATAAAGATCCAAAAGTGATGTAATAAATGTAATAAATTGAAAAAATAACCAGTATATTTGATTTATTTAAAATAGTGTTATTTTGAGGCTGTTTTATTAATTTTTTAGACCATTATGAAACCTTCAAAAACATATATTATATTTTATAGTTTTAAAATCATTTTTATATGAACATGACTCACTTCCACATCACCAAGCGTAATATTTTATTGATTTTGTACCTTTTGATTATATATCAATTAGTTTCACTCTTATTTGGATTAAAACATGGGAAAACCATTATAATGTTTGTTGTTTTATTACTTTACTGTATTGAGTCTTAAACCTATGCTTGAGAAATAATAAAAAAATCCCCCTTTTCCTATGTAAACCAAACCAATATCACATTAAAGTTAACTAAAAAACATTATATATCATTCTAAATATTCCCACTTATATCTAGAGTCATCTTAATTTACCCATAATATCTCAATAAGATCATACTAAGCTTTTGGAATCACCCTCTAAAGGTAAGAGACCATTCTCTCTTCTTTTCAATTCAAGCACCATCAATGTATTTATCCTTTTTAATCTAAATTCTATAATTTGGAATAAACCTATAAATTTAAGATAAAATTATATCATAATATTAATTCAATCAACATATTTTTATTTATACCCTCTCCTATATCATTTATGTAAGCCATTACTATGATGCAATTTGATATGGGATTACTCTCTCCTCTTTTCATTTCACGCAAATTATTTTTAATTATCCTTTTGAATATAAATTGGATATATTGTAATGAATTTATAATTATCCATATAATTTATAATTTATATACAAATAATGAGATATTATTTATTACCACTCATTATAGAATTTAAAAAAGTTTTTACTATGCCAAAATTTAGTAAAGGATCATCACTTTCTCCTCTTTGATTCTGAACCTTATTTATGTGATGAAATTTGTCTACCAATTAATATTCAGGGGATGATATTTTCGAAATACCGATTTCTGAAATAATTAATTATAAATGAAATATGACCCCTTTAACAGTCATTAATCCCTCCCTTGATGTATTATGTGCCGCTATTACCCTGTCGAAATTATCCTACTGATTTTCAATGATTATTTTTTATAAAATCACCCTCCTAGTATTATACTAATCAATTACTTAATTATCATTTGGGATTATGTTATTAAATATCCATAATCCTATACTTATGAACTAAATGTGTTGATATCCCCATTTATCTCTCATTGATTCATTTTATGAATCCTCATGTATTGTCATTATGCTACCGAAATGTCACTACAATTTTCCACATCAAACAATTGACAGGTGTATACTCATACCCATTTACAGTCAAGGGTATTCAACTAGATGTACCAAGACATCATTGATTATGGAATTAAATTTATTTAAGAAAAATTTATAAATCATAGTATTAACAATGATGAAAAATTATTCTCTGTTGAATAATCTATGTGGAAAACATAGGCATGTACATTATATGAAAGCAACAGGTGCACCCAAAATTATATAGTGCTCAAATGAATTTAGTAATGTTATATTCTATGGAGGAATAATGTATGGGATTGTGAAGTGAAAATAATCATTGAAGTTACTGTATACCTCATGTTATGATGTCATGGATATTAGACTCAGTCCATGTTCATGTAGTAATGTATAATGTTGTTGCCACCTTTCCAATGATTCCATTTTATTTCCATGATATATTTTCCTTATTGTTCATTTTTATGATTATCACTCATTTTATATTCCATTTAATTGTCTATTTTCTAAAATGTTTTAATTTATTCATGTTATGAATTGATTATTTTGTTAATGGGGTTTATATCACACCACCTTCTTGATATTCCCAGGTTATCCCATGCATTTTTAGAAAGAAGAAAATTATTACAATGCTATGATTTTTTTAATAATGTTGATTTATACCTTTTTTATATTGTTATTTATTTTTCTAATTACATAATAAAACTATTATTCTCAATATTTTTTGTTTTATTATGTGTAATATTAAGTAATAAATCATGAATTAACCGGTAAAAAAGAACTGGGTTTTACTTTTTTCTATCAAATGAAATTTGAGTTTTTTTGGACTTGGATTAAATAAATATATTAAATTAAATAGGGATAATATTAACTAAAATAAAAAATACATAAGGTTTTTTAAATTATAAATTACGTGGATTCAAATAAAATACAGCCCTATCTAGAAATTACAAGTGTAAATGAACCTTAAACATATGTGATGGGGTGTAAAAACCCCAAAACTGTATATTTAGTTAGACTCGACCAAGAACTGGTGAATGACAATGAGCCTTTCAGCACACCTAGTTTGACACTCTAATGAAATATTATTTGGTAAATTCATGATATCATTAAGAACCATTAATATGAGAAAAAAAATTCCCTTAACTGTAAATGTTAGGAAAAAGATCATGGATAAAATAGATTGCTACCTAGAAATTCATAAGGTATGTAATAGATATCATTTATGACTTATACCAAAAATGTTCATAGTTCCCATTTTACGATCTTAATATTTTAAAAATACTCATTCTTAATTTTAGATTTATTCTATTAAATGTTTGGAAATTGAAGGAATCAATTTAACAACCAATATGATAGACAATGCGATGATATCCCAAATAAGATGCATAATATTATGGGATATCAAGTAATAAGTCATGATATTATTCAAAACCTGCTACAAAAAATCACAAGTAACAACTCTCACATAGTTGAATATCTAAAGGAAACAATGAAGATAAGGACAACATTTCATGAAATTTCATCTGATAATGGAGATAAATTAATAAATAATTCAGTTTCATGTTTGTCCAAAATGTCGAATGATGCACCAAGGGAAAATCCCCAAAGGAACGTGAATGTGTTTTTTATAGGGAATATATGGAATAAAATAGTTATTTTGAATAAAAAATTACGGTATTTCATATGGGAATTAATTACAACCTATGTCACTATTTTTGTTTAATGTTTTAGGTATGGATAATATGGGCATTATCCAAGAATATTTCATAATTCATGTGTTAAATACTATACTATGAAAGGTCATATGATATAATAATCAATAAAGTGTATGGAATAATGAGATTATGTATTGATATTTGATAATTATGTTATAGAAATATTATATTAATGAATATATGGATATAAAAATCAAGAAACATATAAGGATTATTCCACATTTGTTATTCTTTATGTATTTGAAACATATATTGAATTTTACTTGTAACTTATATAAGTGATTTAGTTATAAGGAGATATTTTAGATGACACATGATTGATGTATTGATAAGCCTTAATATGTGTTTGGCATTTGGATTATTCCAAAAATACTTGGGATGATATGTTTATGTCTTTTAATATGTTTAAAATAATTGATAAAATTTTTAGATATTTATGCAGTGGAAGTTAAGCATGACAAAGGATATTTTGGGAAACATATTACAAGGTCAATTTTTTTTATTCTGAGGTGATTAATGATATTTTGGTATATGATTTATTGGGTTTTAAAATATATAACTATTTGGTCCAATATAAATGATTCTTTTAAAAGAAGTTCATAAAAAAATTTACATTTATGATTAAGGGTTTGAGATAATGATTTTTTAAAAATCATTCTTTAGTCTTGATATTATTGGTGTTATATGGGATATTTGGGTATTAATTTATGGAATTATCCATGACAAACCATTAGGATTTTGTGTTGAATTTTAGATATTAGTGTATTAAGGTTTATTAATTTTTAGTATCACCTTACATTATGCTATCCATTTTAGAAATGGGAATTATAGAGGGAATATATTGTTATTATTTAGTGGATTATGTGACACATTGGAAGATTATTCTAGTGCTTTAGACATAAAAAATACATATTAAGTACTAATCATTTGGAAAAAATATATAAATATATTGAGAATCGGTTAAAGGATGAAATTATAAATGTCATGAAAATATATTTCTGTATTTTCCATGTCCTGATAGTAAAATAATTCCATAACTCTTGTAAAATTATCAAAAAAATAATTTTTCTTGTTATATTATGAATTGGTGTTCTTATCACCAATCACAGATTTATAGTTTTTTGGTCATTTACAGAATCCAAAAACTATTTTATATCACTCAATATTAGTTATTATTTATTATTTGTTTTTTTCATGTTTATGTTTTCATATCCCACTAATTTTCTCCTACTTGTAATCCTAGTTATGTGATGACCTCCATAATTTCTTTTTCTCTCTTTTAATGTGGATGTTTTATTAACTGGTTTTTACAATGTGGGTTGTAAGTAAAGATATTTTCAAGTACCAAACATTTATATAAAGATAAAATCTAAATATTTAAGATGATTTTTTTTATTTGGGAAGAATTTAACACCTTGAGTTTTTAAAAGAGAAACTTATGTTAGATATCCTTTTCGATATTCAACACCGAACTCAAACAAAGGATTATTATTTAAATGCATTCAATAATACCCATTCATTATATTTGTTGGTATGAATATGATTAAATAAATTTATATATATATATATATATATTCTACTCAACATAAATTTATCAATAAACTGTTAGTAAATAATCACTCAATTTTTGGTAATATATTGAAAATAAATTTTGCACCAAAATTATTTTTATTAGTTTTTTGGGAAAAAATATTTTAATTATTTGTTTATAACATTTATAATTTTTTTAAATTGAATTATTTTATTATTTCATAATATCCAAATTAACATTGTTTGAAACATTGTGATATTTTAGGAAATATTGATTTTTCAGTGAATAGTTAAAAAGTACCTATTTTTTGTAAAAATTTCATATCTTTTGTTAAATTAAAGAATTTAAGGTCCTATTAATGTTTTAGTATATCATTAAAGTAAAATAATTTTTTTTATTATATTAAGTCCAATTATTTACATTTAAATTTTATTTATAATAGATATTAGCAAAGATTGTATTTAGGCTTGAAAACAAATTTTTTTGAAAATTATTTTAAAATGCATAATTTTTTTCATTTTTAATTATTTTACAATAAATAATAATTGGGAATTATTAAAATTAAAATTATGGATCATATATTTATAATTATTAATTTAAATTAAAATAATTAAGATTTCTAGTTATAGAGTTAATGTAAAATGTTCTATTCATTGAAAATACTTTTTCGGAAAAAATGCATTCCATCACACTAATAAGTTTTATTTTTAATTAAATTATTAAATATTTGTGATTTTTTTATAAAATTGAATATATATTTTAAATAATAATAATTAAAATATTTTAAAAAGATCAACTTAATTTTTGGACAATATAAATATTAACCATAGTAATTATTTATTTCGACGATAAAAAAATGTTAATTAAGGGTAAGAATATTTTTACAATTACTAAAACAAAGTAACCCCAACAGTTTGAATATTTATATTTTAATTTAATATATTTATTATTAATTTTTTTTTCACTTTTTAAATGATTAAATAATGATTTTGAAAAGGGTTGTATTTTTATATATATAAAAACATAAATTCTGTTTGGGGTAATATATAAGTTTAATCAGGACACACTTTTTGATTAATTAAATAAATTTTAATAGATTTTATTTTTTTTAAACATTTTTTTTAAATAATAAATATTAAATATAAATGATAATATAATTTTATGTTATGAAAATTTAATTTTTATAAGTGTCAAAAAACAACTATTTTCAAAAAACCAATATTTTTCAAAAAATGAGGATTTTTATTTAAAAGTGAAAATTCATATATATATATATATAGAATTATTTTTATAAAAAATAAGATTTTTGGATCAATAACATCCAAATTATCAAACCATGGATTTTTTATAATATTTTTAGATAGCATAATTTTTACTTAAAAACAAAATATTGTATAATTGAATGGTATGTATTATGATATCATAATGACCCAATGGAGATATAATAAATGCTATGAATGTTTTCTTGGAACAAATATATGTACAACATTTAATATTATTTTATTTTGAGGTTATTTTGTTAGTTTTATAAAGCCATTATGAATCCTCAAAAACTAATATTATATTTTAAGGATTTAAAATAACTTCTTTATTAACATTACACACTTCCACATCACCAAGGGTAATATTTTAATTGTTTTAGTCCCTGGATATAAAAAATAATTTAACCACTCTTAATTTCGGTTACCATGGTAAAACCATGTTTAGGTTTGTGGTTTTGATTACATTATTATATAAATCATGAAACCAAATTTTTGGGAAATAATAAATAACTGGCATTCTTTTTCCTATATAAAACAATATGATCTACCATAATACCTTACTATGAAACCATTTTGAACATCCATTATCTTATATTCTATTTATATATTTATCCCAAGGTGTCTTCATTCTCTCAATTAACTCTTCCCAATATTTTTTAATCACAATCTCAATGAAATAAACCTTTATCTCTTCTCTTGAAATCAAGAACATTATTTTTATTTAGCATTTTGAATCTCAAGTGGTTCTATTTTAATGAAAAGATAAAGATACATGTATTATATAAATTATTTCCTAACAATTATAGTTCATTTTTCCTCTCTCATTATTTCATTAACCTATGTTTCTAGAACACAAAAATTTAGTAAGAGATTTCTCTCTCTTATTTTCTATTCAAGAACCTTTTTTGGACATAGATTTCTGAATCTAAATTGGTTATATTTTCCCGAATTTATAATTACCCATATATTTTAATAACTATTTCATAATAAATACATATCATTTATTCACTCTTTTTATATTATTTACCTAAGAAGTTCGAATGCCAAAATATTATAACTGATTATCTCTTTCTCCTCTTTATTCAAGAAACTTATTTTTGGAATGAACTTTTTCTTAAAATAACTATTAATGGGATATGATTTTACACATAACTATTATATACCCAATAATTTACAAGATAATAATTACACATTTAATACTCTTTATTCCTTCCCTGGATTCATTATACAGCACCGTTATGCTGCCCAAACTATCCTGTGATTTTTCATGCCTATTTTTTATACAAGCACCCTAATTGTCTTATGCCTATTAATTCAAAAAAATTCATGTTATTGATTTTGTTCTCACATATCCTTAAAAAATTCCTTTTGAATTCCAATTTATGAGATACAATTTTCTTTCTCAATGAAATATTTTCTAAATATTCATGTACTACTGTTACATTGTCTAAATGTCATTGACATTTTCCATGAGAAGCATTTTTTACGTGTATAACCATACCAATTTCCACAAAATGTAATTAACCTAGTTGTACCAATATGTAATTTATTTCATACTTTCATGTATCTTGTCAACATTCTTTAAAATTTGGATTAAAGGTTTTGAAAAATAATTCTATATTGAATGATAAATGTGACAAACTTATGTATGTACATGATATTAAAATGATGAGCGCCCCTAGAATTATATATCACTAAAATGAATTTTGTAATGTTTTAGTGTAATGATACACCACATATTGTATTTGGGAATGAACTTAACTAATGATGGGATGCTTTCCACCATGTTATGATGTCTTGGCAGTCATCCTTTGTAATGACCTAAACATTCATGAATAAAATTCTCGTTCTTTTATTTAATTAAACGTTTTATGGATATAGAAAACACATACACATTATTTTATTTTATCCAATTGGATTTAAATGATTGTTAAGTATCATTATTGTTGATAATATAGTTTTTGAACAGTGATCACATGACTTGTACAAATATAAGGTGTTGAAAAATCCTTTCGATGCATTAAAAAGAGGTGATGGCCTCACCCTGTAGACTCTGGATGTACGAAGCTCATTTGTTGGAGCTTTAGTAGGAGGTAATATCAATGGAATTTTCTCCTAACTAAGTAAAATATGAGCTTCAACGCGTTAATCTTGAATAAGAATCACATGTGGGAGAAGTATATGTTAATAGAGATTACCACCCGGACGATGTTATTCGAGCCACCGCAAGAGTCTATCACAATCACACACCTTAATATATGGTATTTTGATTATGATATAAGGGGTTATGTAATAAGGTATTAGTTACTTATTATATAATCACTTTTATAAATATAATATTTATTCCATCAATTACTTTATGAGAATAGTTTTTCATTAAAATGTAATGAATTGCATAAAATGTTTTTTCAGGTAAAATGGTACTTTTAAGATATATATAAATTGTTATATTAAACTAAGGTTTTATAAATATTATTATAATAGTGTAATTTGAACATTCCTTTTAATTATAAGTGATGATTTAATTTATTCCTTATTGTTTTTACTCTACAACTGATTAAGTATTTGGTATGATAAGAATTATATTTTCATACAATAAAACTAAAAATGTATTTTTTATTAAAGAATTTACTTTAATGAATTATTGAATTTTTGGAATCAATAATATATTAATAAAATATTATTATTATATAATTTTCATTAAATACAAACTATCTTAAATTTTTTATGAAGTCAAATGTAATATTTATTATGGTTTGGAAACTCATTTTGTCCAAACCCGTCACATTTGAATAAATGACGTTTTTTATTATAAAAATATAAAATTCACATATTTAAAAAATTTATTAGATAAAATGAACATTATTTTTCGAATCATGATGTCTAAATTATCAAATAGTGAATTTGCCATAATTTTTCGGGACAATAGAATTTTTGGGTAATGATTAAATATTTTAAAAATATATAATGTGTTTCATGATTTCATAATGACATAATAGTGATGAAATAACATAATATAAAATGGGTATTGAAAAAATATATTTTTTATCATTAAAATAATGTGATTTTATATTTATTTTATTAATTTTATAATGTCTTAGTGGACCCTCCAATAAAATATTTTCACATTTTAAATTAATTTCTTTGAGATTGTGACTGACCTCCATATAATAAATACAAATATTTTAATATGTTATAACTTTGTACTTATAAAATAATTTTTTCTGCACCCCTTTCTATGAAACCATGAGGAACATCAATGGGAGTTTTTTGCTTTCTAATAGTTAATTATATAGATTCCAAAACCTATGTTTGAGAAATATAAAATAATTCCCCTATCATTTCCAATACAAACCAACCCAAGCTCTAACATAGTTTCACTCAAAATACATAGAAAATGTACCTACTCTTCCCACTTCTCTCTAGAATCCTCCCAGGGTTCCCAACACACTCAATAATATCCTCCTTAATCTCATGTAGTCAAACACTCATGTAAGTGATTTTTTCCATTATCATTTTTGTCCATGTTTATTTATGTTGTTATATCCTTATATTTTTTATTAAATATTTTGGGGACTGATTTGTAACCTCCCACATACTTCCCTCCATATTTTATAATTATTATAGACCTATTTCTCTCTTATTAATCCACCCCATGTACACCTGTTACCATGCCGAAATTTCATATGAGTTATTCTATTTCTCATCTTTCTTCACATTTTTTTTATTATGTTACCCCTTTTATTTACAAAATTCCATGTGTTGGGACATGTATATATATATCCCTTACATTCCATTTCATTTAAATATGATGATATACACCTTTCCCTCTCATCAAACAATTTTATGATTTTTATGTCACCCAGTTAGGCTGCCGAAATTGCACTTCAATTTTCAATGCCTAAATCATTATGTAGTGAATAATATACCCATTTCTTTATCAACGATATTCACTTCTATGAAAATATACTTATGGATTGTAGAATTTAATTTCTTTATTCCTCAAACCTTTATCGTGGAATAAATTATTATGTTGAATGATTCCATATTATATGATCCATGTAGCACACTTATGCTTGAAATAAAATGTTTATTAATGGTGAACCTTAATAGCCCTCCAATGCATTGGGTAGTGTTTACTATCATGGTAAGACAAGTTAAATGGGAGGTTACCCATGGAATTTTATGTGAAATAAGGGTTTACTCATGCTATTTAATATTCAATGAGGGGTTTCTCATGCTAAGATATGTGCAATGATCCTTGACTCATGGTAATATCATGTTGTATGTTGTTGCCACATTTATATGTTATGATAATCATTCTATATCATTCATTTATGTTAATGTTTCTATTATGATCCATTGATATTCCTATTGACAAACATTTACAATATTATTCCTGTTATTCCTTGTTTACACCCTTACTAGGCTTTATATATCACCACCTTTTTATGTATCTCTTTTGGTTATCCCAAGAAACATTAAGTTAGAAGGAATGGGTTGGCCATGTAAATGAAGTTTTCAAAAAAGATGTTGTATTATAAGTTGTAATTTGTTTTGTAATGTTAATAATTTCCAAATACACTATACCTATCGATCCTCAGAGTCTTATTAAGTGAATATTTATGCATTAAATCATGTTTAAGTGTTTAATAATGAATAGTGTAGTTATAGTTGGTATCTGGGGATACATTTAGTTATTTTTTGGATTAGGATTAGAAAAACCTAGTGAAATACTTATGGATAATACTATGTATAAGGAAAAAATCCCTAAAGTTTTGTGGTTATAGAGTAAGCAGTTTATTAAGAAAATACATCCCTGTATGGATACAAACATGTATAGTTTGATCTGGAACAAATGTATCTAAGGGTAAAACCTAAAAACACCACTTTGAGCTATACTAGAACATGAACTAGTGAAAGAAAGAAGGCCTTTCAATACTCTTGGTTCAACACTCCTCGGAGATAAGATTCAGTAAATTCATAAGATTAGTACAAAAAAAAATTATGGGAGAAAAAAACACCCAGAAGAATATACGTTAACATAAAGATCATGGACAACATAGATTGTTGCGAAGAAATTTATATTATAAATGATAAATGTAATTTATAATTTATTCCTTTAATGTCATTGGTTCCCCCTTTATGTTGTAAAATGTTTAAGATAATAATACCTAATTTTACATTTATTCTAGCCAATGACCGGTATTATGATGAATATGGCTAACAAATACAGTGAAGAGCGACATGATGAATGTACTAGTTAGATTAACAATAAATTAAGAGCTCAAGTTCGATATATATTGATTATTACAAACCAGATATCTAAATTCATGATAAAAAATCGTCACTTTGTTGAATTCCCAATGAAATCAATGAAGAAGAAAATGACATATCATGAAAGTCCATCTGATAATGTTGATAAGACATAATTTCCTTATGCAATAAGTATGGAAAGCGGCACCAAGGGAAATGTAACAAAGGGACTAGGTGATGTTTTTTGTGCATAAATGTAGGGAAAAAATTTCCAATTAACATGATATAATTGATAATGTTATGGATGAATGCAATGTTCATTATAAGGCATATTTCACAGTTCTATGAAATAAATGTAGAGAAGTCAGGCATTACCCATGACAATTCTCTATTACAAGGGCTGAGAAGCATGACGTGAATCATCAATCTCCATGATCAAGGGAGAACAGGATATCATATGCTAATATGGATAATTATGTATGAATTACATGTAACCAGTACATAAAATTAGTGTATATCGTAATGTATTTAAATTCATATTCTATTAGAATATCTTTTATATTTTCTATGAAGATTGAGTCCCCAATATAAATGATATTAAATCATTACGAAAAACCTACTATAAGTGTTGTATCACATGTTGAGGTTTGTGGGAAAGTTCTTCTTGAAAATTTTATAAGTATCCCTTTGATGTAATTTGAGGAAAAAATACAAATACAATGCTCATTTTTTAATGCAGTTGAATATTCATGAGAACAACTATCCCACAGATGACATGGATTTGACTGATGTAATATTAGTTTTGAAAATTTAGAGACCTTATCACTTTGGGGAGAAGTGTGAAATATATACAGATAAAAAAGTCACAAATATATATTCACATAGAAAGAGTTGAGTTTGAACTAATTAAGATGTTTAGAGATGATCAAAGACTATAACTTCTCAATCAATTACTAACCTAGGAAAGTGAACACGGTGGAATATGCTCTATGTAGAAATGACCCATCGAATCTATCATTAATGAGAATTTAAAAGGATAAAATATTCTTATATCTGATGAAGATGGACATGTGAATCCAAAATAAGGTAACATAATATATACATTCACATATTATATCTCAACCATATCATTTTTAAAGGATAAATGATGCTCAAAAAGATGATGTTAGAATTTAGGAGAATGTGAAAACTACCATATAAGGGAAATAATCAGATTTCAATGTTAATGAAGATGGAATTGTGAGATATTTGTTAACACTATGAGTTCTATAAGATCTGGATTTAATTAAAGAACATTTTGATGATGCACATAGTTCAAATTTCTCCATTCACCTAGGAAACAAAAATATGTATTGATATCTCTAAGAGAATTATTGTTGGGATAAAGTGAAGAAGGAGATCACTAAGTATACATAAATGTTCATGGTATGCTAGAATGTGAATGATGAGAGGCATAAGTATAAAGAGATGATGCATCCATTACCCATACCAACATGGAAATGGGAGAACATCACCATGGACATTGTAACTAGACATCTAAAGACATCCAAAGGAAACATTACTATCTATGTTGTTGTGGATCGTCTTAAAAAGATCAAACAATTAAATTTCAATTTTATTTGATTTATCATTGAATTAACTGGAACAGACATACATTAAGGATGTGTAAAAGATTCATGGAGTACCACTATTGATTTTATTCAATAGATATCCAAGATTTACAAATACATATTTCAATAGTCTCCAACATGCCTTAAATACTGAGGTGAACATCATTATAAATTACCATCCTCAAACTGATGGCCAATCTGAGTTGATTATCAAAATAGTTGGGGACATGTTGAGATCATGCTCAATATACATGAAAAAGGATGGGATCAACATCGTTCTCTGTTTGAGTTCTATTACAACAAAAAAATTCCCCCCAAGCATTAAAATGGCTCCTTATGAAGTCCTTCATGAGAAGTGGTGAAGAACACTAACATGATGGGATGTAGTTGTGGAGGAAAAACTCCTAGTCCAAAAAAAAGGTCAAAGAAATGGAGGAGAAGGTTATGATGATCTAGTAGAACATTAAAGCTTCTTGGAGTTGTCATAATATCTATGCTGATAATCGTCGACGAGACCTAGTTTTTAATGTTAGAGACATGGTATTACTCTAAATATCACCATCAGAGATATTTATGAGATTTGGGAAGAAGGGAAATATTAGTCTATGGTACATCATCCATTTTGAGATCCTTGATCACATTGGAGTAGTGGCTTATTGACTAGAACTCCCACCAAAACTATCTAAAGTACATGTTGTATTCCATGTATCACTCTTGAGGATGTACATACCTAACCCATTGCATGTACTCAATCCCAAGGTTGAACCATTTTTGAATGGACTCTCCTATGAAGAGAATTACATTAATATAATAGATCATCGAAAAAAAATCCTCAGAATATGAAAATTAACCTCATTAAAGAATTATAGAGAAACCATATGTTTGAAGAAGCAATGTGGGAATTAGAGGATGTGATGAAGGAAATTTACCATCATTTGTTTTAGAGTGGAAAAAGAAAATTTTGGGGGTGAAATGTTTCTAAAGGGCACTTCCTAATAGCGCTCCAATGCATATGGTAATGTTTAGTATCGTGATACACCAAGTGGAATGAATGTTTACTCATGACAATTAATGTGAAATTATAGTTTAATCAAGAAAATTCATGTAAAATGAGGATTTACTCATTCCAATCAACATGCAATGAGACATGGCTCATGCTATATCATTTTATATGTTGTTTCCACATATCCATGTTATGATATTCATTTATATAATGCCTTTATGTTCATGTTTTTCTTGTGCTCCATTGATATTACTATTTCCTAACACAAACTGTATTCATTATGTTATGTGTTTTATACTCCCTTACTGGGATTTAGAGAATACACCTATCCTATGTGTGTTGTCAGGTTATCCCATAGAATGTTACGTACGATAGAATGAGTCGGTCATGTAAATGATGTTTTCAATAAAGATGTTTTATTTTATGTTTTAGGTTGTTATGTAATGTTTCTAATTTCCCAATAAACTAGACCTCTCATTAATCATAGTTTTATTCAATGATTTTTTGTAACAAATCATGTTTATGTTTTTAATAATGAGAAGGGTTGTTATATCCTTAACCTATGTTTATGTTTTCATGTTTAATGTTGTTTATAAATTTACGATATTGCCTTTTTGTAACCATGCCCTATCATGATTTACTATTAATGGTTATTTTTCTCCCCAATTTTATGTTCCATTTAAATGTTTATATAATAAAATTTAATACTTTATTGTTTTTGTTCTTTGTTAATTATATTAATAGGATTTATAGTTAACCCCTTTCTTTTGTATGTCCCAATGTTATCTCATACAATTTTAAGAATGATGGAAAATTTTGAGAATGTTAAGTAAGATTTCCATAATGGTGATGTAACCGATGATTTAAGATGTTTTTAATATAATTAATAAGCCAATGACTCTATAATTCCCAATACTCTGGGTTTTATCATGCTTATACTTATGTAATAAATCATGAATTAATTTGTAATGAAGACTGGGGTATTCATAGGAATTTATTATTAGATGAATGGTTTGTGGTATCCATAAAGAATAAAATGCTCTCTCTCTCTCTATCCTTCACACATACAAACAAACAAACACACACACACACACATTTAGATATTTATATTGATATATTAACGTGATTCATCATCAGTGGGTTGAGTATCTAAATTATTTTTATTTTGAGCTTCTCAAAACTCTAATAAATGATGACATTGTAAGAAAAATATCAACTTCAAATGGTTTAAGAAGCTAAAGATAAGTGGAGGATCATTTTGTTCTTGAAACCATTATTTAGAAATTTTCAAGGGAAAGAATATGATAGGAATTTATTTTATTAATCTCATATAATTTTTTATGAAAAGAGTAAAGGATTCTTAAATCTCCAATAATGTATTATTTAATTATTTTTGAGATACAACATGGTTGGGAGGTACTATAGGGATGGTCTGAAAATTTTAACTCCTTCCTCTATATCGAAGTAGGATTATTGTTTCCCACCTTTTTTGATAGTTATGAGGGATTATAATTCCTCTCATTGATAAATTCTCCTTGGGATTAATAAATTTATTGTGACATGTATATGTTATTTTGTGGTCTAGCATAAAATAGGAGGTACTGGATTTATGTATCAAATAAATATTATCCAATGAGTTAATCTAGAATCCCATGGACAAGATAATGAGTTATAACCGCATACTATACTATTTTTCAAATGTAATAAGATTCTTATGTATTTCGTAATGATATTTCCTCACTTCCCAAATTGAAAATATATGGTATAAGCAATTATTGATCTCTTAACTAGGTCAACTCATTTTCTACATATCTGTGAGAAATGATCTATTATTTACATCATAAATCTCTATGTTTTATATATTATGAAACTATATGAGGTACATATATTCATTTTATCATACTGGGACCTATGGTTTATATATAATTTCATTAAATAGGGGAGAAAATATCTCATAACTCAAGTGAAAATGAGTGTGTATGATTTCACTTAGATGGGTTATCAGCTTCATATGTCCATTCAAATTCTATATTATATATAATAATATTTCATTCAAGATGTTGTCTTCTCTATGATGGATTATCTAAAGTTTGTATAGTTTTAAAAAAATTGCTATTAAGAATCTATCTTTACGGGTCCGTTTGATGCACTCTACAGTGGACTCTTTTGATCTCATCTATGAAATATTAATATATAAAAAAATATTAGATTATTTTAAAAAACAGTAAGGATAATAATGAGTATGTTAAATTTATTTATAAGTATTTTGTCACTATAAAAAGTCACTAAAAATATTATTCTGTCCATAGGTGATAAACTCATGAAATTTGGGCAAGTGACCATGTATTTACTAATGTCTCCCTTTTATTATATTATCATTAATTGATAAATTAAAAAAAATCATTCCCATCAATTTAATATACCCTTTTATCTTCTATAAATTATCAACGAGTTTTATTATATGGTTTGGTTTATCACATAAATTTAGAAAAATATACAATGCTTTACCTTTCTCATAGCTACAAAAATATTTATAACTAGCCCTAAAAATGTTGTTATATTTGATGATATAGAGGTGAAGATAAATGGTTAAATTATAGAGAAACCAATTTATATCATCGACTACTGTGATAAAATCATAAGATAAAATATCATTACTTTAGTATTTGTATAATGATCACATGATCAACATTTATTTGAGATTTGGGTGTGTAAATCTAAAATAAATATATAATGGTTGAAACATATCTTATTAAGAACATAGAAAAAATATTCATAAGGATGAAAAGATAATGGTGCAGGGGTTGATAAGACCATAATCATATGATTTAATTTCTCTTTTGATAGTACATTAAATTTTAGGGAAAATAAGAGTAACTTGTAAAATGGATGAAGATGAAATGTTGAGGGACCGAAGTTCTTTTGTTGCATCGGGTACCCAATTGAACTTTAAGGGCTGTATAGCCATTTTAGGCCCCCAGGTACCTATATAACCTAGACCAGGTACTCAGTAGGTATTAATTACATTTTATTATTTTAAAAATTATATTAGAAGCACTTTTCACTAAGAAAATTATTCACATTAATCCCTAACTATAGTTTATCCACTCATTTTCTGCCTATAGAACCATTTAAGTGCTCCTAATGAAATTTCATTAAATCTAATTTAACCTAAGTAGGTTATTTACCTAGAATCATTACCTATTATAAATGAGTTTTGTTATTTTATAGACGATAATTTAGGGATACAATTATATTTTTTTCTTCTAATTTTGCAGTAATTTCATATGACTCTAATCATATATCTTTTTTGGGGCCTAGAGATAAAAACCTCATTCAACAATTCTTCCTACAAGTGGTAGAATGATGTTGTGGTCATATATATTGAGGTACGGATACTTCTATATTGAATGGACATTTGTTTTTGATTAGGATAATAGAATGAATCTCTCATTGATCTAGCTTAGGAACCTTTAACTGGTTTGGGGTTTCGTATGGACCATACTATATACAACAGATTCCTATATGCACATGATAATGTAGATGGACTCTTACATTTCTCTTATAAAATTACAGTGATTCAATTTTAAGGGAATATGGTAGAGTGATGAATGAAAATATACATTCTTTTTTAAGAAATAACATTTTATAAATTGTATTTTAATAAGACTAAACTGAAATTTTTCATTTCTTATTGATTAATGAAGCCTTATTAATTGTTTGTGCATATTTCATCATCCCCATGCATTCTAGTGATCATAAACCCATGTTATGTGTTTCCATACATGTTTTAAGTTCATTGTAAACAATTTTGAGGCATTCAATAGTTGTATCTTATTTCTCCTTTTATTTTAGAGTATTTTTCTTGGTCATTTAGATTCAATCATGCTTCCATAATTTTTAGCATGTATTATTTTAATGATATGATCATGTTATTACTTGATACAATTATTTAAAAAATTTATAACTTGAGGTGGGTATTTTCTATTCCTTCTTCTTAAAATAGATGTACTTATATCATTATTTCTAAAAGTCATTCTTATTATGTATCTTTTTTGTCTATCTTTTCTGAAAGTGAGGATTAAATGTTTCCATATAATTCTAAACAGTATGTTTGATGTGTATAGTTCCTTATTATGTATTCAAAATGAATTTATAATTGATTCATTATTTAGAGACCATGTATTATGAAACCAAAATTTATCGAGGACCAGATTATTAGGGTTTTTAAGCAATTATTTTATAATGTTTCATTTGTTCGTCCTTTTTTCCTTCGTATTTCATATAGAAGTGATTGATTCCTATAATAAATGTCCCAAATATATGTATTTATACATGATACATAGGAATATATACAAATATAATTAATACATTACACCATAATAGAATAGGGGCCACATATAAAATAGTAATGTGTATATTCATACAATTATATATATATATATATATATGTATCATTCAAAGAGAATATGTGATGCCTCATAGGAGAGTGATAATTTGACTCCAATATAGTATCTCTTTATTATAAGATAGTTGAATCCATTAGAAGATGATTATTAATTTATATAAATAAATAAATACATACATACAAATATATATGTGTTTGTGTGTGTTTGGACACATATAAATATGTTTGTGTGTGTATTTGAATTTTTTTAGAAAATGGGATCCAACAGACATCCTTAACAAATGAGTCCCTTATGGTGTACTAGTATACTACTTGGACACTGTGAATGGATCGATGCAGGTTTGGTGGAAGAAGCTAAAAATTGTCAGTGTCCCAATTTGGTGCGATACTTATTTTTTTTATTTATGGATAAAAATGAAAATTTAACTTTTCTAGTATCTTATTTAATTAAATGTCTACATTTTTTTGTTACATGCCTCGTTTTTTTCATTGTATACTAGATTTATGATAGAATAATTGAGGTTAGGTGGTAAGTTCTATGGTGTAAATTGTTCTCACTCCGGACATGTATTCCTTCATAATGGATATAAACCATAATTACATATCCCATGTAATGGAAAAGTTCCTTCACATGGGGGAAGAGTGCACCAGAGCATAGGTGGCTATCACACATGGTGTGTGGAGTTAAGATTATTGATTTTTTTAAAAATCTTATCTATGTTTTGAGAGAATGTAGTGGGGTTATTCTTGGTATAATTTTTGGGATCTTGTTCACTTATGAACATATATTTTCCCCATTAGGTTATTTTTGGATATCCTTAAATATTAATATTTTTTATGTTTTTAAGATTTTTTAGAAATTATGGATGATTTTTAACATGGTTTTATATAAATGAATTTTGATAAAATTATATTTTTTTCATTTAACTATATGAACATATTTTGCTCTATTAAGAACTATTTTTTCATCTTTTATGTGTTATAAACCCAAATGTAACTCAATGGTTTTCTCAAAAATCTTTATTTTCATTATTTTTTGATTCATTCTCAACATTTGAAACCATCTCCCACTATTAAAAAATTTAATACTCTGTGTTTTCACTTGTCTATGGTGATCAAGATGTGATCCTTAGGTCTTATGGTTAATCGAATCAAGTACGTTAGGAATCATTGCTATGTTATATAGGTCCATTTGTTATGTGTTCCAAATGGAATGAGTATCATCAAATATATTAGGGGTCACACACACTTTAAAATAGAGTTTCATAGGAACATGCTATTATATAATAGGTTATGAAAAATTCAATATAAATGTTATTTTATCATAAATTTATAATAATGAATCATTATTTTAATAGGAAATAGTAGATTACCTTTAACAGATCATACATTTTAGATGTTTTGGATAATTAATAAAACATTTTATCAATAAGGGTATTCAAGAGAATATATGATATGGTTAATAAATTTATGATTTTTTGATTGATTATGATGTTGAAATAATTTTTCTATGTTTTTTTATTACCTATGTTTTTTATTTAAAAAATATTTTTTGATAAACGTGTTTATTAAAAAAACTAGTGAAGGGTTAACTCTTTGAAAATAATTGAAATATACATTATTTTATATTATCACATAGTATTATTAAAATTGTAAAAATGGTGTTAGTGATACCTTCTTTGAATAAAAATATAATTCAAAAATGGTGAAGTGGGGGATTTAATGATTAAAAGTTAAAGTGATCGACCGATGTAAGGTGAAAACACATTCCCTTTCATGGTATATTATTTTTTTGAGTTAAATGTGTGAATGGATGAAGACTTAAATAGGAGGAATCCTACTTGTAATTATATAAAATTAAATTAAATATGATATTTTATGCCATTTCATGGGCGATAAATCATGATATGGATAGATTTTTTTTGATTTTATGTAAACATTGAGTTTTTTGTTTTATTAGGAAATTAGGGATACTATAAAAATGTGTCTTTGGGAAATAATTTTTTTTATTCATATATAAATAGGGCATGATTTTATGATATTTTCCATGAAATCTAATTTTTTGAGGAAATGATTTTAATGTCGTTGATTTGTATATTTTTGGACCTTTTGGAATAATATTTCACAGATCTATACTTTAGATGTGATTATTTTGATTTTTCATTATTAATTGGAATTTTATTAGTGATTTTTTCACTGTATAAATATTTTTATGAATCTTGGGAAAATACTTCAATGCATATACTATCCCATAATTTCATACATTGATGGGCCTATACACATGATTGGTCATGAATTAATTAAGTGATTTCTTACATAATTTTTAATCGAAGACTAAAATATCTAGTTTGGAGGCATCTGGCGTGGATTCAAAGGCATTCACTTGAGATAAATTTATTTTCATAATTCACCATGTCTCTTTGTACATTAGAATTAAATATTTTAATCCTATATTTGTATTTATAAAAAATAATAGTGGTATTAAATATAATATTCTTACATTTCACATGCATCATTACTGATTTTGATTTTAATATTTGAAATTAAATCATCCATCAATGGTTTATCATATCATTTAACACTTTTTTCGATTCCTTGAGAGTTTTGGGAATGTGGTTGAGACCATGTTATTTCATAGTTTGGGTTTTAGGATACAATTCCATGGATGAAGATATTTAAAATATTAGAAAAATGAAATGATTATGATGATACTAAAACATGTATTCAGTATCTAATTCCCTACTCTATGTCACCCATCTAAATCACCACCCTCTAATCAGTAGATCTATGATCATCCCAGATAATAAAATATAAGAACAATGCATAAATTATAGGTGTATATGCATGGTATGTTTATTATTGTATAAATTTGTTTTTATAAATCAAACCCAAATATTTTTTATGTTTTAATCATTTATAATGGTACATGAGTCATGATAACGTGATAAAAAAAATAAATTCAAAATATAACTAAAATATCATATAAAGTATTCACATATATCATATAAAATTATCAACCAAAATAAAATGTATATAAATAATTTTATGTCACAGTATTGTTACCAGATCTCTATAAAACCTAACTACACATTAATTGAGTAACACTAAAAATGGTTATTTTTATTATATAATTGACAGGTAACCACTATTTTTCATAAATATTGATGTCATCTCAAATAAAGTGTATAAATATTTATTTTTACATAGGATCCCCCATATAAATTATAAATTGCATGATAGAACCCCATATCAAGTATGTTTGTTATTTTAGGCACCATTTATAAATCATTAATGACACACCGAACACCTATCATCCAGTATAAATATCATTTAGATAAATTTTATCAAGTATTAATATCATCCAACACATTACCTTATCCATTATCAATTATATTTTCTTATAGTGCATCAAGTATCATTTTTTCATCATAAAATATTTAATACTTAGTAAAGCCACTTAGAAACCCCATATTGAGTATCAATATCTATTAGAAACCCTGTATAAACCATGATTATCACATAGTATACTCCATAACCATTATTATTGTTTTTATCCTATCACTTTGTATCAAGTATTGATGTTATACAAAAAACAAAATTTAATTAAAAAAATATGGAAAATAATAAACCATATTAATTGGAATATAACATAATTTTATCATATCATTACCCATTTATAATAATAAAATATCTTAATATCATTTTAACTATTTTAAATAATATATTAAACACGTTATTCCATTTTCACCAATATTTTCATGAACAATTCCATTTTCAATATTAAAAAGTATTTATTTCCTTATATATCTTATACAATTCCATTGCCAATGAAACACTTATGTCTCTATTATAGTTATAAAAACATTACACCCAAAATAATATGGTTAACAACATCATAATAAATATGAAAAAGGGAAATAAAAGTATTTCTAACTTTCTTAGTAGACATTCTCAATCAGGAAAACAAAATTAGGCATCCTATGAGTGTCTGACAAATGAAATAGTATAATGATAATCACTCCTCAAGTCATTATACCATTCCATTCTATATTAAATATCTATTTTTCAATATAATATATTTTACTCTTATTATATATTCCATTTTATACATTTTTTTATATTTAATTCACTATACACCATTAAACTATAAATATCTCAGTCCTAGAACTCAATGAAAAAACATAAAAATTGCACATAACAATTATAATTATGTCTTACAAACATTATAAAAATATAAAAAATAATATAAATATAAGAAGATAAATATACAAGCATTCTAAATTCAAGGGAAATAGATCACAAATAACATAATAAATATTCACTACTTAAAATTTTAACTATACCTCACCTGAAATACTATTGGTTTCCTATAGAATTTAACCATAAATATCATTTGAATATTTAAACATAGAACACTCAAAATAATATTTCATCTTTTTTAGATATTCTTAGTAAAACTAAATTATATATATATTTCAATTTTGTTAAATTTAGGATCCACATATTCCCCCTTAGAGTTATGTATTATGAATTCATCATGTTACGACACATGAAACCATAAAATAATATTTGAAAAACGTGAAATAGGTAAGGAGACATCTAACTTTAAATTATCAAAGTCAACAACCTGATAGTCATATCTCATTATGTATCATGTTATTGAGAATAGAATTTTTTTAATTTTTATAAACGTCACTTTTTGGTTTGAGTGAGAATCACAACAAATAAACTAACAAAAAAGTGTATTATATTTATAGGAAATCAACAAATCATTCCAAAAAAACTAAAATATTTCATGTTCTAAAGACCAATGTAATGTATAGTCCGGGAAAAGATCTATTATCTATGATTCATATTTAATGATTTTTTCATTGATGTATGCCATTTTTTACCATGTCTTGAAGTAAAATTCATTGGTATTATTTTATTCATGTAATTCATGTATCAATATACAATATTTAGTTTAAATCTATGAAATTTTTTCCCATAAAATTCATATAGGTGTATTCATTCATACCTTTTGTTATCATCCTATGATATAAAATTTACATTAAATACCTCTTCCTCCATATTTTCATAAAAGTGTAATATTATCTTAAAATTAGATGAATGTATGTTTACCTCTAAATTTTTATTTACACGTGCAACATAAAATTTGAAATGATATTTACTTGTAGAATCATAGACATTAGAAAATTAATAATGTATAAAAGTCCTTATATTTTTTCATTTCTAGATATTTCTTACAGGGACTAACCATACATTCCTCCCTAATGTTCCGTGTTACATCCTCAACCCTTCCTACACCATCTTCATGAAATATTCAAAAAAAAATAATGAATCCATTAGTTGAACAGACACTTTACTATGATATATTTTGTACACCTAAAACTATTTTTTCCCATATTTATATATTTTTTATTAGGTTCGATTAGTCAAGATAATCCTCCATTTCCTTTGGGTTTCTCCTCTTATTAACTAAATAACCCCTAATAAAATAACCTATTTATTTATTTATTTAATAATTAATGGAAAAATCATCGACTTGAAAATATCATTTATATTCTTATTTATCCTATGAGAGTTACACTTCCACATAACTTTTAGATTTAGTAGATCCTCCAATATTGTAATCCACTATTTGCACAACCTCTAGACTCTTTCCGAGAGTATATTTAGTCATCCATTTTGTATTAAATTGTATCGATAATTTATTATATTCATTTGTAAATAACCAAAACCATGATACTTGAAACTATTTTGTAGAAATACTTCTAGACTAATCACACCGGTAATCACACTCATAAATGGAGAATACACATGCACTGGATTAACTTCAATAACATTATCATGATCCTAAACAACTACATTATGGGATATTGGGGGTTTAAACACAAAAATAAATCTAAAAGGAACAGTATAAACAAATCTACAAACCCTTAAGCCATAGGGATCCATTTTACACCACACAACATCATCAATTACCATTTAAATAACTGTTGTAGACCTATACTCCCTCAATGAATCCGTATATTTGAGACCTAGACTACCAGGTTAAGTATCATAAACTAGATATTTATAAACCCTCATTCCATTGATGTCTATTTTTTTAATCACCAAAACTGAATCAGGGATGTTAATGTCTGCCACAATCTCTATAGGATAAAACATTTTCCTTATATCAATGTATCCATGTTTTGAAACTGGAGAAGTGGTTCGCATAATTTGATAATAATTAAACACGCCATAAAAATATATTAGTCCATACTCACTAGTACTATCATTTCCATTAATATATTGATTACTAAGAGCCTTACTTTTTCCCTCAGATCTAATGTCTAGTACATTTTCAATCAATTATCCCTTCAGCATTAGGTGTCGAAACTCATACTGATGGTGTCCCAATTGGAAACATGAATATAAATAGTTTTTCTAGGAACAAAACCTCAAAATATAATGGAATATAAATTTCCTTCTAAGATAAATAATCTTAAAATATATTATGGTCTTAGAAAAATATATTTCATCGTATTTATATGGTGCTACAGGATGAAATTGGGTCCTTAATCTGTCATCAGAATACTGAAATAGCAAATATGGTTACTAATAATTCATAGAATTTTGGGATTTTTAAAAGAGAGGCGGAGTCTCAAAAAACTAGATAATATTTTCAGATATAGGGGATAATTCTTCATGTGGAAACTATAGTCCCATATTAATAAAGAAAACTAGAATCCTTTAATAAAATGTTGACCTTTTGACCCAGTAGAAGTGTGGTTATCTACTACCACCAAAGGAATTAAAAATCAAGAGGATCAAAAAGCCCAATTACGGAGTGATCCTTCAAATACCAATATCCATTCAAGTATATATTGAATACATTGACCGAATAGTTTCTATGACCGAATCGGAAAACCGGGGAGAGTCCATAACGATTCATCACTTTTTTGAATTCTATGAGTGAGAGAGGAATATTGTTCTCTCTAAAGTGTAGTGATAATACTATTTTTATATGGTATATTAGTGGAATTTTTTTGAATAAATATGTGATGGTAAAGGGGGTAGAAGCATATTTCTATCCTAAAGAATCACATGAAACCCACCGTCCTCAACGAAGAGAAGGTAGGTCAGGAAGAACATCCATCACTACCCACTAGGGCATCATTATCTATAGACAAACTAAATAATAATGATAGTAATTCATTCCTAAAAAATATTTATTAAAATATTGGCATGTTCCTTATATACGAAATGATGATATTTCACTCAAATATCATCTCATGAAATAAACATTGTGTTTTAATATAAATAGAAAAAATGAATGAAAAAGAAGGTAAAAGTTTCAGATAATCATATACTTATCTAGAAAATTCCAATTTCATTGATGTGTCAATAAATAGATAACAGATAAATAAGTTAGAAAATATAAAAAATATGAAAGTTGATATTAAATAAGGAATTTTATTTTAATGCTTTGTCCCAAATACTAGAGAAGAAGAAGAGTGATTTTAAATAAAAAATCCATGAAAAATGAATAAAACCAGTATATTGAAATAAACAGTTTTGGCCTACTAGTTGACTTCAAGAAACACCTCATGAATGTTTTAAGGCCACTAGACTTATAATGATATTGACGTAAAACTCTAATGGAAAAAATTACAGACATTATATCTGATTAGTTCACCTTACTTCTAGTGGACGTCTAGTAGGGTTTTGGATGGTTGATATCCATGTCTTACAAAAAACAATATCCCCAAAAAAAATTTAACACATGATTCCCTTCGATTATATTTATAAATTGTTATTTTAAATCAATATAAAATTTGAAATGATTAAATAAATTCAATAATATATGAATGTGTTTCATAAAAAATACCATTCCATTGAGTTTTCTATAATTATGAAGTGTTTTGGAACAGACGCATTATATAGTTATTAAAAATTAAAACTAAAATTTTGATTGTCATCATTGTTCCAATTAATAAATATGTAAAAACTATTCATTTACTAATATCATGGTTACAAATAGATCATATTTTTAGACCATCTAATATCCGTTAACAATATTTAAGATTACATAATTACACTACCTATTATCAATAACATATATATAAATCACACAAATATAATTCTAACAAATCAATTAATTTGTTGACATATTTTCTATTATCATTGAAATTAAACTAAGAAGAGGAGAAATGGTAATTTTCTTAATGTTTCCATCACATTCAAAAAATTATTAGTTACATAATCACCATATCCCTAATACTCAAGGGTTATAATTAAAAATATATTCGGTTACCCCCATTATAATGGATATCTATATATTATTTATAATATTATAGAAATAATAATTTCTCAGTACTAATAAATCTTATACTATTTTTATAGTTGATTCAAAAATTCTTATTACATTTTTGATTGTTAATTGTGTAGAAATGTTGAAATAAAACCATATTTATATACCCATTTTAAACCATAAAATCTTAAAACATTGAGTTAAATAATCTACCCAAATATAAAATTACAATTCAGTATATACATATAAAATTTAAATTCTTATTATAAACACAAAATATTAAATTAATATGTTAAATGGACAATTTATTTTTATAAAAATTATATATTTTTAAATATAAATATTATATTACCCATTAAATTACAAGAGTTTAGGCTTACAATGTTTTTAAATGTTTCATATTTTTCAACTTATACAAAATTTCTTAGATTGATAACCACATGAAATATATATTTTTTCCTTCCCATTTAATATATTGAATTAAAATTGATTTCTTTTTTATAGTAATATATGTGGATAACTCTATTTTTGGATACTCTATCCCCCATAACCTTGAAATTTATAAACTTTTTTATACTTCTTTATTGACAAAAATTCATCTATATACCTCCATTATTATAGAATATAAATATTCTCTAATACTACAGGGTATAATATTCCACCACATTCACTATATCAACCAGCTCTATATTTGTATCATGTAAGAAATTCACTATTAATACTCATAATGTGTTCCTAATTAATTTCCTAATAAATCGATTTATAATAGAATTATTCATTTATACGCATATCATAAATAAAAAAACTCCATAAACATTTTGGAATGTTAAATTAGTATAATTTAACCTTGTTGGAGCACTATGAAATCCTATATCCTTACCATTACAATATCTCATGGATAATTTATTCATAAAATAGAGTATATTATCTAATAAAAAACCCTTAATTCGCTTTTATCTTCATTAATTACTTTCACCACTGATGATCTAGTAATTTTAACACAAAAGTTGAAATATCAAACAATGTTTCTACTGGTACGTCATTTTTTATAAAAATAGTTTCACATAACCTAATAATGTACACCATATGGTTCCACATCACCATAAAAGAATAAAAAAAGTTTTATAAGAAACTCTTTGATAGAACCTATCATTATAAATTTTTCTATACTAAAATGATTGTACTAGAATAGAATACTCGTATAAAAATTTTCAGTAAATAAGATTCAACAAACAATTTTATCAAAGTAATATCCAGTAAACATCCCCTTTGCTCACATAATGATATCCCACATTAAAATATTTTTTAAAAACAAATCAATAAAAAATAATTCAATAGAATGTATTTCATAGATAATTTTTCTTTTAAAAGAATACATGTATGAATTTTTCTTTCTAATAACCATCCAATATCTTGGTAAATCAAATATTCACGAAATAACATTTTAATTTGTTATTTAATGCTCATTGGTTACTTCTAATAGTTCTATGATTGGTAAAATGAATAAGATAATCCATAAATTCATAATTTATATGATGTTTCTTGGCATATATTGTATGGTTTGATATAAACATATCATATAGTATGATTGAAAAAAATGAGGGTTGGTGATATTTATTGGTTTTGGGAATATTTTCTAATATGATTTGGAGATATCATATATTGATCATTATTGTTTCGTATTATAAAACATTGAGGAATAAAAGTTATAATAATCGTAATGTTTGATTCATTAGGAAAAATTAAGATTCACCAAAGGTAGTAGAGTGTTAATAATTTGAATCTCACATATGCTATAAATAATTTCCAATCTATTAAAAATTTTATTACAATAATAATGTCTGATGTTTATTATACTAATTCATGGGCTTCATGAACTAGAAGATAAGTGGATACTAATTTTTTATAATTCATCATTAAATTCATTAACACTTGAGGAGTATCTTTATGAGACTTATATAAATAGGAAATGCATGTTTTATGTTTATTCATTTAAGAGTCTTTTATATAAATTGTCAAAACTACCTCCTCTTATAACTATTTTTATCTTCACCCTTGGATTTCATGAGTAACTTCCATGCCATGGGTAATGATAGGATATTACCCAAATACTAAAAAATTAGAACATGCGGTGTATTCATATTGAGGAGGGATGAGTTTTTTTCTCCTATTGTAATCACAATCAATCATGGATGATGAGTTTTGCAATAATTCTATGGTGTAAGGTACAAATTCCAGAGTTTATTCATTTACCTTTTTTATGTTGTCATTTATCTAGATTGGATAATGATGGTTTTGAGTTTTTTAATTTCTTATATTTTGATTAAAAAGTGTTGTTAGATCTTTTGAAATCTAGTTGTAATATGAATTCCTTATCATTACTGTTGATTACAAAAATCATATTGAAAATAAAATTTTGGAAGTCATATTCCATATCATTAAACATGATTAGATAATATTTTAATCATGAAAAAATTAGAGTTTTAGAAAATGATCTCATAGTAATTGTTTCAATATAAACCTCATGGTTTTTTATTAGTCATAAAATATAAATTGAAAATATTTTATTCCATGATAGAATACTTCCATGTTTGTGTGTCTAGAGAATTGATTCATTTATATGACATAATATATATTACAAGGTATGACTAACTTGTATTTAAGAGTCCACATTCAAATAAAATTTTCTTACTTATTGGCTACCCCATATATAAAGCTTTTTTCTCTGGGAATGATATTACTATAAATTAGTCACTCTACAGGTAAACCACACTCCATTTTCCCCAAAATGATAAATCCTTATGCTCACTGCTTATTGTATTCGGTTATAGGATTATCATTCCAAAATGATGATCAACAATTCATAAATAATTTAAGTTCCTTAACCAATCAGTAATATTTTATTATTCAATCAATATCATTATAAAATATTAGTCATGATTTTTTTCTTAAATATCATTTATTATTTTAATTATATATTTTATAAATTATTTATACAATATTATTAAATGTAAATTTTAAATTTTAATATATATATATGTGTGCTCATAGTTATATAAATGTTTTTATAATTAATGAATTATAATGTTATAACCTTATTTATTTTTAAATTATAAGGGTTATTTATAAAGTATATATAAATTAAAATATAAGCATAAATATAAAACAATTTATAATTACATAATTATATATATAAAAATTTAAATATTTTTTAAATTATAAGTTTATTTTACAATGTGTTAATAAATTATTAAATAAAGACAAATATAAAAGTGTTTATATTTAAATTATGATTTTTTCATAATTACCCATTTTAATATTTCAAATTTAGTCATTATTTTAAAAATAATTTAAAACATATCAACATTATTTTTGAGTGGAGAAATGATCAAGGAATAGATAACATAAATGTGTCACACTATGGTTATGTAAATTGTTTACATAGTAAAATTGAGCAATAAAATGTTTGAATTTCATGAAATATATCGAATTTAAAGTAAATTTGATGTAATGAATAGTATGAAGGATTTCATAATAGTGAATAAATAAAATGTTTTTATATTAAATATTATGTGGTCTCTATATGGTTAGAAATTTTTTTGAGGGTTTATTATAAACTTTATTTATGAATTCTAAATAAATTATCAATATAATATTTTAATTTCCAATATTTCATTTAATTATAAATTATTCCCCACATTATTCATGATTATAATTTTTTATTTTTAATGATATTATACTTACATAAATTGTTAAACTACTTCAAAATATTATCATACAAGTATAAAGTGAGTTAAATGCTAATTAAGATAATTGATTGTTTTTTCGACCTTAATGTGAGTTTTTAATTGAATTTATTATCCATAATTTAGTTATTGGATATATTTCATACATATTAGGTATTAAGGTTAGGATGGAATTAGATTATCCTTTTTTAAAATCATGACTAGGTAGATGGCCTTTTGGTCGATCTTCCCACATGCCTAGAGGTTTATTTATTATTCTGGAAAAGAGGGGGATGACCCTCTATGGATCTAGGTTTATTCATTCGATTTTAAGATTTCTGAATCATTGAAATAAAAATTTAATATATTAAATGTATCTTATGAACTTTACATATGTTTGAACATGATTAAAAACTGTTTTCTATGAGTAACACAAATAGTGAGTTGTGTAAAGTGTTACATATCAATATGGGTGGGACATATTGATATTTGTGGAAGGTATATAAATCCAAAAAAATCCGTCAAATAAAGAACACGATATAAGATAGTGAATTTAAATCCCCTTAAAAATAATAATATTTAGAATCCCTTTAATGTGACACATTTTCAGACCTCTATTATTCAACTAGGTATATTCTACGAAATAAAAATGACAATGGGTTATCTTATATAACCCATGGTGGAATTGGATAACCTTAAGAGTTAGGAATCCAAATCTCTTTGTTTTATTTTTGTTTCAACTAGATGGAAAACCCAAATAGTTAGGATCCTATAGGAATATAGTTGGATTTATCCTTATGTTCAAATGGAAAAGGTGTTGTTCACAATACTGTAAAAGAATAATAACTGATATAATTGGGATAAATACAAGCATAAATAAAATATTGGTGGTTAGAAAACCAAATTATTCTCATTTATTAGTGAAAAATATATCATTTTCTTCTAATGTTTATGATAGTTATAAAAGTGGTTATAAATTTACTGGGGCCTTATTTAATAAAAATAATTACTAATTATATTTAAAAAATGATACTTTAAAGATAAAATAATCTATTTTAGGAAAATAACATAATCAGCATCAAACATAACTATAATGTTAATCCTTTAATAAGAAATTATTAATTTAAAAAACATAATACTAGAATCTTATGCAATGTTCTTAAGTATGGGAGAATTTTTGGGTTAGAGAAATAATTTTCTGAGTTTCAAACCTATTAATTTTGTTCAACAAATAGAATTTAGATCATAATGATAATAATAGAATGATTAACCAGTGATTTTAATAGTATTGAGAAAAATATGAAACAATTAATCCTAGTCAACATTCATATATTCAATATAATTGAATATGTATATAACTTGGTGCGAATAAAGATATATTTAAAGATGACACTTGTTAAAGAATTAATTATATAATAATTTATGGAAATATTAAAATAATATGAAATAATTCATGAAATATTTGTGAAATATACTCATATTATTGAGGATATATGAATTCAGAAAAATATTTCTAGGTTATGGTGAAATATATGCGTTAAAATAGGGTAAAAGTTTAAACCCGAAGAAGAAAAACTAGTTTAAATGTATAATTTTTTTCTTTGTCAAGTCCATCAATATAAATACCTTCTCTCCAATAGACCTAAAGTTTGCATATACTTTATTTTATACACGTAAAAAACAAGGGATCTCTTCCCAAAGGATCGACATGTTAAATATTCTTTAAAAATAATATATATATAAATATGATTTCAATATTATATTGTAAATATAAAATACATATCATAAGAAACATTCATGCATCATTGCTATTTTTCATCTTATCCTTATTCATATCTTAAGGAAATGAAAATAAATAAAGTGTGAGATCATATTCATAGTAAGAGTTACATAAATTTGTATGTTATCATGAGTTAATAATGAACAATCATTTCCTCATGGTATGTATTTGAAAACAAATTCCATTTAATCAATAACATTAACACAAAAATCATATAGGTATAACATTAGTTAATTTATCTTAATGATAAAGATAAATAAATTATAAATGAAGGAAATGATTTAAATTGTACATCATGAGCTCTCCCATCATGATATCTTTACCATTAGGGATATATGAAATTATAGATTAATCATGGTCTAGGTATACACAAAAAACCCATTTTATAAACATTACAAATTGATTTATCTCATAAGGCTTGTTGATGCATCAAGGGGATATATATAACTAGGCCCAACCCATACCAAAATGTATGATTCATTACTCATATATTGGATGATAAATTTAATTCATAAACAATATGACTTATAAAAAACTATCCATATTGATTATATAATATTAAATATTAATATTCCCCCAATCAATCAAATAACATTCACTGTAAAACACCATTTGTATAAATGGTATATATTTTTTGGAAATAATAATATCCCTGATAAAAATAATATATATGTGTTTATGATAAATTTAATTTCAATTCAAATAATAACATAATTTACATATTTTTTCAAGAGGAAGGTAATGAGAATAAAATTAATAAGATATAAATGATGACCATAAATTCATTAAAAATATAGGTTTTGTAATAAAATCATTCACTTTGCAAAATAAAGGAACATGGAAAGAAAATACTAATATAATATTTCATGAAATGTTTTTATTTTCAACACCATTGAAATGTTTTATAATAAGATAATTGATCGTAAAATATTTTAGGTGTCAAGACAATCCATTAACAACATATACATTAAAAAAACATTCCTTGTGACTATTTATGAAGAAATCCAAAAATAAAACATTCATAGAAAATTTAAAATATTCATTTAATAAATTTTAAATATTTCAGTATGAAATAAAATTTACATAATAAATCAATTTATTAATTTAGAAATTAATTTTTTTGAAAAAATTTAAATAAATATGGACTTTGATGAAAAATATAACTGATCAAAAAAATTAATAACATAAGATTTTATTTTAAAAAATTATTTGATTGAATCAAGTTTTAAAAGTAAAAATGTTTTAATAAAATATATAAAATATTTTTATACTTATCGGATAAAAAATATATGAGTTTTATGAATAATAGACCAAAAGAATCTATTAATGAAAATAATATCAATCTTAAAAAATGTGTTTATAAAATTAATTATTACCTCTTTGGTAACTATTGAATTATAACTCATTGAAAGAGTAATAATGAATTGTAAATTTAATAATATATATATATATATATTCATGTTACAAACATTAAATTTTCATTATATACGTCACATATATGTAAATAGGTCAATAGTATCAAATATTTTTAAATGGAGTTGAAATATAGAGGAAATCTGTTACCTTAAATTTGAATTTACCCACATGTCATTTTAACCAAATGTATAATAAATTTATATTTTTTATACATAAATATTATTACATTATAAATATATATAATATCATATATGGTATATTTAAAACATATTATCACCCATTTGTCAAAAATCATATATTATTATCAATGTTTCATCTATTAACGACATTGTTTTTCAGGATCATTTTGGTTTGGTAGTTCTGGTCTTTATACATTGAATATGGTGTTATCATATCCAAAACATTAATCCTAATATAAATATATATTTAATACATATATTTACTATTATCCATAAAATATATAGCTTGAAAAATGAATTACACCACTCACAGAGACTATAGGTCATAGTACACATGAATGGTGTTTTCACATTTCAATGGATAAAAAAATAGAAAGGTAAATAATAATTATCTTATAAGGAATCATTATTATAGAATATATATTTGTTAAATTATTCCCTATTACCATCCATGTTATGAAAAAATGAAACAATTGATCACGTCAATTCATGAAGGTTTGTTTTCCAAATATATGTTTGAGAAACGCTCTCATTTTCCAACGGGTTGAAAGGTATGATGGTAAATATGATAATTTAATTAAATATTAATAAATATTTCATAAATATCATATATATTAATTTTTTAAATCATTATAAAGTTCCATGTAATTTTTTTAATGGAAAATTAATTACAATGTTAGGTGGAGATGGTTATCTGTACGTACACACGGGTGATGTTTTCACTTTCCATTAGATGGAAAAGTGAATGTAAATATAATTACTAGAATAATATTAAAAACTCAATATATTAATGAGATTGGAGTTTTTATTTTAGTGTCATTACATTATATTTTTATTATGTAAAAGAAGAGGAAAGTTTGTTAGAGTCAGTATAGATTATTACCACTTTTTCGGTATACTTCTTTTTGATTCCTTCTTAAGAACCCATTAAATTGTATATTAAGAAAAATATAACCTATAATTAATATATAGGAATGTGGATATGAATTTTGTTTAGATTTTGGATGATCTATATGGCTCACTATAGTGAAAAGGAAAGAGATAAAGAGTGTGATTTTATAAGTGTGGTGAGGGGAATTCTTAGAATTCCATAATGTATTGATTTAAAATAAATTACATTATATTTACAAAAGAATAAAAATTGATATAATTCAAACATAAGATTATTCTATGTCAAATTAATATCATACAAAAATTTGGACAATTTTGGTGATGTTTTCACCCTTATCAATTTGTTTTGACCCTCGTTAATCCTATTTACAAATACCAAGAAACCAAGTTTTTTTTTTCACTATAAGAGCCTAGAATGTTACCATGAAAGTAAAATTGGAACATAAATATAAAAGGGATGAAATTTTTGATTATATATTTTCGAACTAGTCCATGTTCAAGATTATTTTAATTTTAAAATAATTTAATAAAATATTATTTTTTATAAAATATCATTATTGTAATTGTTGAAACTATTCATATAATTTGTCCTTAAAAACAACTAGACAAAGTTATAATTCAAATATAATCCATTAAAATATAATTAATATATTTTATTTATCTATAATATTAATTAAACAATGTAATTCATCAAAATTTTATTATTTTAATATTATAAAAATATTTTATTTTATTAATATATTAATTAAATAAATGTTGTGTCATTATTGGATAAGAATTTAATGTAATTATTAAATTACTAATAGTTTAGAAAATACGTCTAAAAAAATAATTCATATTTAAAATATCTAATTATACTTGATCATAATTTTTTTATCCCTATAAAAATTAATATATATATATATATATATTAAAATCATGATAGTGTCATTTTGACATTAAGATTTATTTAATTATTATAATTATCAAAATCAACGATAAATGGAAAAACTATCATATTTTCAAATTTTAGATGATTATGGAGGAAAAAGTTAATAATACGAAACAAATTCATGAGTTGGATATATTTATAATTCCATATAACATTATTTTTAACCATAATTACGTAATTTATCCTTAATTGAGTTGAACAATTTTACCACAATAGTAATTCATAATGGATAGAATAATAAGGTAATATTTTCCAAATTTGAACATCCACATAAAAACTATATTATCCACGTTATGAAATATTTTTGATATAAGTGGGAAAAATTATTTTATGATAGAAAATAAAAACAAAATAAAATAATATGTCTAAAGAAAAAGTGTTTTTTAAGTCCCAAAATGAACATATACTGAAATGAGGTTTTATGATGATTCAAATGTAATTAATTAAATAATTGGTAACTAAATGAGTGTTATGTTATGTTTGGATAAAATAAAAATAAAAATTGGTCTTTACATTAAAATTAATGGAAATTTTAAATAATTTTTTATTTTATCTATTTAATAATAAATGAATCTTTTCCAAAAAAATCCCAAAATTTCTACATAAGATAATATTGATAAGATAAATTAAAAAATTATAAAATTTTACCATAATAATATTTAAATATGTCATTGGAGTTTATTTACACTCAATGTTTCAATAAAATCTAGTAATCAAAGATATATATTAAATGAGAAATATATCATAAAATATTGATTTTTTACAATCTAATATCCATATAAGAATTTCCCGCTTTAAATTTTTTCACCTTGTTATAGAAAATCAGGGTAATTATTTAACATCATATATTCTGATTCCAACATAGCATCCCAAATATTATGATTTCACTACCGAAATATGACAAGGTGAGTGGTCTTGTTTCGTAGCACTCTCACTCTTCGATTGAGATTATCCACCAGTTTATCCATACAATATATATCATTATCCAATGGTATAGAATATATGTTTATAAGATGTGAAATACAATGTATTAACTCCCTCTGTATATATACATGGAACACATCATGATCTTGAGAATGATTAGGTGGATGCACGAAGTGATAAACAACTATCTTTATATGATGAAGAATTTTGAAGGGGATGATATATCTAGGTCTTAACATTAACATCTTTATAAATATCATAACCTTTATTCAATAATATATCTTAAGGAAGAAATTTAACCAAATTTCATCAATAAATATTGTTGAATATTTTCAGTATAGTATTATTGTTGCCTTCAAGCTACGCTTTTGTGTTGATGAATGTATATAAACTTCTCTATCATTTACAAAGAAAAATTAGTTACCATTAGATTTTTTTCACCAAATCATCCGACCAAATTTGAGTTCCAAAATATATTCAATAGAGGGCTCTATAAGGATCCCTATAAATGTTCAACTGAAACTATTTATTATACAGAAATTCTACCAATGGTAGGTATAGATCCCAAATACAATTTAAATCCATACAGAAAGATCTCGATGGGTATTCTGGAGTTTTAATAGTGATTTTATACTTACAATATGTATAAGGATGATAATTAGTATTGAAAATCACCTATATATGTACGGAATTTTGAAGTCTTATCCATAAATGTGGGATAAACCTCAGTTCCCAATCCGATAAGATTTAGAGTGGTACTCTATATAATCTCATATCATTCTTAATATATAACCGAGTAATCTGACAAAGTGATAATTCTTCTCTAGAAAGGATAAAATGTGAAAAAATTATAATGAATTCTACTACAACACAACTATAATTTTTCCCAATATATTTTTTCATATTTTCAATGAAGAAATCCATGATTATGTTTTTAGTTTTCCATTTTTCTATGGGTAACAGTTATAACATACCCTTAGACTATTTTCTCTTATAATTAACATGAAAAAACACTAGGTATCAAGATATACTCTCATTAATTTCATTTTAAATGTAATCACAATAGAAATATTTTTGGCATCTTTATATATCTTTTTAATTCTAGGCCTAATAGATAACGATGATCCATGGGCGTCATCCAAAAAACTCATTCATCAAATCTGGTATTGATGAGACACATACTTTATTATGAAACATTATCATTCCAACATGATCATGGTGGTAATAAGGGAAATTCCACAACATCTTATGCTATTCCATATATTACTTATGTTCATTATTAATCCTCTAATGGGTGGAAGGTTGAACATTTATCTAAGACAGATAATACATGTACCTTGTCCTTAATATGTAATCATAAAACTTATGAAAATCCCTAAATATTGGATTCCTATAAGTCTTATTACTATAAAAACAAGCAGGACATTTTCGACTCATAGAATCATCCACCTTTCTTAACTATCTACCGTGGAAATGTTTTGTGCAGTCATAATTTTTAATCAACCCCAATCATCTTATTTGAATCATTTTCAACTCTTTATATGTAAATAAATACCTGATTATTTTATTATCAGTTTATATATCACATATTTAACCATAAAAATAATTCATCCATATCATTAAAGAAAAAAGTAACATGACTTTCTATGATTCATGATTTTGGTAGTTTTTTGAGGAATTTTCATTTGGTGTGATGAATAAACAGTCATTATGTAATTCTGCATGAGGATTCATCCGGGTCCTAAATTTAAAACATCCCAATATATCAAAATCCATCATCCACTGTAGTTTAGTTTAAGCATAATAACACTAACCACTCTTCTCTCTCTTCTTTATGTTATCCTCATAATAATTTGCCTATAAAAACATAACCCCCATCTATGTCAACGTAGTGAGTGGATTAGATGTTCATGAGAAATATCTAAATATGTGTTGAGAGTATCATTCCAAACTAAGAGAACTACATATCTTTGTTACTATGGTTGGTCTAGTCCATTGTTCAATAACTTCTATCTTTGAATGATCCACCAACATACCCTCAATTGAGATTATATGACCCAATAATGTATCATTTTGAATCCAAAATTAACTGTTGGTAAATTTGGCACATAATGTTTCCTTACGTAGGGTCTTCATTAAATTTCTCTAATATGTTTCATGTTATTCCTTTATTTTATATTATAAAAAATATCATCTATAAATAATACACAAACTTGATTAAGTTAATCTATTTATAATGTACTCATTAAAATCATGCAGATAATAGGATCATTGTTAGTCCAAATCTAAATACCATAAATTCATAATGATCATACCTCATATGAAAGGTTGTTTAGGGTATATCCTATATCTTGACCCTTATCTAGTGATATCAATTTTGAAGATCAGTCTTGGAAAATATTGACCTCTTATACATGTATCAAAAAAATCATTAATTCAAGGTAGTGTATACATTAATATTTCAAATGATATAGTTAAGTACTCTATAATCAATTAAAAGATACACTGAACCATATTTCTTCTTATCAAAATGAATAGATGCACCCCATGGAGAATAATTAGAAAAAATGAGTCAATTTTCAAGATTCTATTGGATTTTCTACTTCAATTTATGTAACTCAACCAGGGACATTATATATAGAGTCATTAATATTTGTGTAGTACTAGGTGTGAGTTATATTTAAAACAAAACATCTTGGTTTAAAAGAATACTAGGAAATCATTATGTATTGAAATCCCCAAACTCACATACCATAGGTATATCATAAATTTTATGTTTATCCCCATCCATATAAGATATGAATTCCTCAATAATAGATAGTAATACCCATATTATGGATGTAATTTCCATTGGGAGTTCATGTTCATCCTCACATGGAATGACTATTAGAAGTTTCTTCAGAATATTAAATGTAATGCACCTTCTTAAAAAATTCATAATTTCATTATACTGAGAGAGCCAATCCATGTGAAAATTTACATCTAATTAAACCATAGGTAGAATAGAAAATTTTCAGGGGGCACATTCACTCAAAATTATATCAGATACTATCGAGAAACATTATATAAAATAATTATACAATTAAAAGTATTCATTAGAAACAGAAAATCTAATAATTTACATGATGATTTGGTACCCTTATAAAATTCATTTGATATAAATGTGTGGGAGATACCTAAATTGAATATTACATTTTCAATTATATAGTTTATGGTAAGGGTACGTTTCATCTGATCGCTTCAAATACCCACTTTGGTTGTAGTAATTCTATATTATTCTCCATATTATAGTGTATTGTTCTGAGGTATGTTAGATACGTTGTAAAGACCCTGAAATTCCATGTAATGTTTTTAATTATATGGGAATATTATGAGTCTATGAAAATTGATGGCTCATGATTCTGAGGCCCAGAGCGCTTGGAATAAATTTCGGATCTTTTTTTGGGAACGTTCAGTAAAAGTATGAGCAACGTTTTGTAACTTTTGAACCAGTGCTGGGAATTGAAATCTGAAGACACCATTGAACTCGCAACACTAATATTCTCTTAATGATACCTTCATCTCGACCGCAGTGGGTCGAATGTAGAAGTTATTTTTTTCAGTTTTTCATTGGAGAAGAAAAAAATAAAAAAATAACTTTTTATTTATTTTATTCGACACCCCCATTTTAAATGCTTATTGGTGGGACCACCATGACACCCAATTAATGTGGGGGAAGCCCTTGGAATTCCCCTAGTTAATTTTTCCACATCAATTTAATTAATTTTCCAACATTAATTAAATTGATAATCATAATTTATTAATTTGGCCTTTCACCTCTTGGTTGGAGGATTTGTTGGAAAGGGATAGCTTGGGATAATTGTAGCGAATCAATCTATCCAACGAAGAAAACATTGTCCAAAAAAAAAGTTCGCATATGGATCCCCAATGAGGAACATCTTCAACAACAACAAACCGACATCCATCCTTTTCTCTCCTCACTAACGTTAACAACCAATCGAGGTAGGGAGTGTTGTTTTGAATACTCCTGACCTGTTCTTGTCAATCATCTTAATTTAAGATCAATTATGTCACTTTATATCGTTCTAATAAGGAGTGTGGGTGACAAAGGAACATGACCTGACCCGTCTGCAACCTTTTTGTATTTTGGTGGTCTTGAATCAATGGAGACATCCCGAGACGAGTGCGGGAGTCTAGGAAATGACGAACGGGCCACCAGGGCGCGCCCGGTGCCCTGAGGAAAGTCGCTAGTGACCGTGTCGGTGACCATGACTGGGGGGACTCGGAAATGGCAGCTGACACTCTAGTCGGCCGCGATGATGGTGGCAGCGCAACCGCATCGCTGGAGAGGGGTCGTGACTAATCGATCGTGGCAGAGCAAGGGTGGTGGCCGCCACATGGTCGGTCGCATGAAGGGAGAGGCAGCGCGCTTCCATGCCGTCGGGCGTGCATGAGTCACGACACAAGGCCACGACAGCGAAGGGAGGGAAGCCGACTCTCCGCTAGCACCTACTGGTGACATGGAGTGCGACCACATTGTGGAGGCGGTATGGCCGTCCGGCCAGCCAGGGAGCCGATCGGGACCCGGGGTCCCGCGTGCCAGCTGCTGGCGTAACGTGGCATCGACCGGTCGGCCACCCAACCTAAATTCATGGTTTGTTCGGGAAATCCAGGGGTGCCTCCTCATTGGGTGGCGGCTAGGGAAGACCCCATCGCGGGGCCACCTAGCCACGGGCCAGCGCGGGCCAGCGGGCCGCCCAACGGGGACCGCCCATCACTAGCCCCCAATCGTCTGGCGCCCATCACGGTCTACCCAGCAAGCCAGGCCACGCCGAAGGGCTAGACAATACGCAATGAGATGGGGCTAACCCAGCAGGCTAGGTCGACCCAAACCTGGTCGGTTTGGCCCATACCGGGTCAGGCCGGGTTGGACCAGACCTAAACAAGCTTAGACCCCTTTTCTCTCTTTTGGCCATAAGTTGATCTAGCAGTTTTCATTGGAAAAACCATCTATGATGATGGAATACATTGATCGAAAACAGTCATTTTGGTATACCACACTTTAGGTTTGAATAAAGTTGGGGTATGGACAGGTTGGATCGAACACGAATCTAACCGGACCCTTGAGAGTAAAATACCAATAACATACAGATTGGGCATCCTATTGACGCACAATCTATTGCGTTGAGACCCATAATATAAGGTAGTTCATTGGGATACATGTTTGTTGGACTTCGTGGGAGTTGGAGTATCGTCCTGTGTCATGAGGAGTGGACCCTCCAGAAGACATGCAAACTTAGTGCGGGAACCCTGTGGCTAGATGTAAAATGAGAAAGGGATCCTATATGGATATATACCTTAGGATCCTATATGGTTAATTGATTTGGTATCCAACCTAGGTCTGTATTCCAGTATCACACTTCAATTCTCTCTAGTAATCCATGTGTGATTAATCTATTATTGTAAGTGGGTCTACTGTATTAGGATCCTAAGTGGTTCTGATAATTTTGGATCATACGTGGGTCTTCGTCTCAACAGAGTAAGATGATTCAATAGTTACATCTAATCATCTTTAATACCGTACCAAGGTTATACCTGGTGTGAGAGGAGTCCTAACCTTTTTGGTAATAATCTATGTGGCATACATTCGTGGTGCCTACATTTGTGGTGATACCTTTGTTCCATACTTCTATGTGGAATTACCTTTATTGTACATACCTTCTTGGTGTTATCATCATGGTATTATTTCATTCATGGGACATGTGATTATTGGACTTTTGATTTGGGCCTTGTGTTTCCTCATTATTGATATTGGTTTACTAAACAACATAGGTATATGTATGGGCATAAACATTAGAAGGGTTGTAATTTTTTTCATGCTTTTTGGTTTATCCTTTGTAGATTTTGTGAGACCTTTGAGTGTCTAAGGGTCTTTACTGAGTATCGTAATACTCACTCATGCACGGGCTATGCCCGCAACATGTTGTGTCTTGTGGAGATGACTGATAACACAATTGGAGGACAAGGGTACCCGGGCTGGAGGTAGATCGGAGTTGGACATTAGATGAGGTGTACCATAGGGACAACCAATCGAGAGCTGTACCAACCCTTCAGGTAGGAATCTCGGTGGGTTTCCACTTGATCTATTTTAGTTTTACCTGTACTTATTGGTTTACATGTACTTTCTAGTTGGGATTGTATTCTGGCCCCTTTTTAATTCTCTGCACATTCTGTTTACTATATATTTTTACTTTGTTCTTGCTTCCTACTTTGTGCAAAGTTTTGTGAGTTTTCAGGTAATAAAGGCAATGCCTTCCCAGTTTTAGGGAATACTCCTTTTGGTGCTAGTCACTGGCCCCTGACCTATGGATGGCATGATTGTGGTAGTGACGACACGATCCTCGGGGGACGGGTCATGACAAATTGGTATCATAGGAGTCGGTTCTACTATTGATCATTAGAAACTGAACTTTTAACAGAAATAATATTATGTTTTATGATCATGGTTATTAGATTAAGGAATCCAGTATTGGTGCGGTGGCTGACGTATCCATACACCAGGACTCAGACTTCTGATTTTTGACTCTGTTAATGAAAAATATTAATGTGTGTGGGTCTTGAAATGTATTCATTGTTAGTTCATGAGTTATCTCACCAAGTATAACGTATTAACTGGGAACACCTGTTTCTTTTCCGGATTCCTTCACCCAGAAATCGAGCAAGGATTCTAGGAAGAGTACGTGATGATAGCCCACAGAGTGGTGAGGCCTCAGTATAGGGCCCTTTATCAGTAAAGGCACCAGTGGCGGCACCAATCGCACTGTTACCCATGGGGCCACCAATGGCACTATCCCCAGTAGCAGAGAGTGACCTCCACATGAGTGCGTTGCATGAGTTCCAGTGCCAGAGGCCACCCATGTTCAGGCGTGAGATGGACCTATATGCAGCTGATTATTTTGTTGAGGATATAGTGAGAGTCTTCTGACGTGTAGGGACACTAGCTGATCCTATGGTGATCCTTACCGCCGATCTTCTATAGGAATCACCAAGAAGATGGTGGAGGTTGATTCAATAGGTTCACGACGAGGTGAAATTCTTCTGGGCAGACTTTGAGAGATTCAATGGGAAAGTGTTTTTTCCAACGACCCTTTGCATAGTTCTCATATAAGATATTCTTCATCTGTAGTAGGGCGGTATAACTGTGGATCAGTACAAAGAGAGGTTCACAGACCTCTTGAACTACTCCACTAATATGGCTCCAGACCCATTCTTCATGGACAAGACCTTCGATCAGGGACTCAGGCGGGAGATCAAGGGTTCAATAATTTCTCTCAGCATCCTGTCACAGGAAGGGGTGTTAGAACGATCCCTCTTTGTAGATAGTTTTATTGCTGAGTAGTCACTAGCAGAGAGACCCACCATCGGGCGTCACATAGAGGATTATTGTACAGCTGGCAGCAAACAGATGTCAAAGAGGTCCAAGAGGAACAAACCTACATGTGGACGACTGCCGGATTCAGATTCGGTTGTGCGGGGCACTTAAGATAGAGCACGTCATGTGATGAGGAGGTAGTGTTACAAAGGCGGTTGGCTGGGTCACATTACTCGAGACTCCCTGAAATTCTGTTTAAATGATTAGTAGATAGTAAAAGGACCGCCCAGGCAGAGCCAAAGGATCGAATGAGGAGGTCTGCATGGAGTAGGCATATGTGGAAGAGGATATGGTCATGCAGTTGGTAGTGGGTGATGATTCGAGGTGTTATAGCCACCACCACCAGGTGGTACACCCTGAAAATAGGGAGCAGGTGGACAGGGGAGAGCTCAGCTCTAGGTAGGTGAGGCCAAAGACCACGACACTCTAGAGATGATATGAGGTACGATTTGTGCCAACTCCAACTTAGAAGAAGTATATATTGACACAAGTTTGAGTCATTCTTTTACTGCTACAACCCTCATTCGGAGCTTTAAGATTTCGGTAGAGTCGTTGGCTTGATCCTTATGACTAGAGACTCCTATGGGAGAGGATTCGAAGATTACACACTAGTTCTGGTAGTGGTAGAAATCACTAGGAGGAGAGAGCTTCTGGTGAGATATTCTAGTAGCAGTATCGAGGCCTTATGACTTCATCATGGGTATGGATTGGTTATGTACAGTCCAGGCCCAAAACGAATGCATTAGGAAAAAAGTGTGATTTATTCGCGAGTGTAGGAGTATGGTTAATGTCACTGGTGAGAAGGAAGTCTTTGTGGCACATGATAGACTTACCCATAGTAGAGTGCAACCGATCACTCCTCAGTTGGATAGCCTTACCGTCGATGTGGTTGATGTGGAGAGTCCGAACAATCCATTAGTGGTGGACAAGTACATGGATGTATTCTCTTATGATGTTTTGGGTCTACCTCCTCAGAGAGAGGTGGATGTTTTCATTGAATTATACCCTGGGACGACACTGATATCCACACCAGCGTATCAGATTGATTTCACCGAGATTTGTGAGCTGTAGGTCAAACTGGAATACTTATAGGGGAAGGTGTTCATCCGACCATGTCTTTCTACTTGGGAAGCACAGATTTTCTTCGCCATGAAGGCGAATGGGAGCTTGAGTCATTATGTTGACTATCAGAGCCTGATCCAAGTGACAATGAAGAACATGTACCCAATATCAAGGATTGATGACCACTATGATTAGCTGAAGGGACCAAGGTGGTTCTTGAAGATATTTCTTAGATTAGGCTATCACCATCTCGGAGTAAGAGAAGAGGATGTGTAGAATATGACTTTTAGAAGCCTGTATGGCCACACCAAGTTCTTGGTTATTCCATTCAGCATGACCAATTATACATCTATGTTTATGGGACTCATTAACATGAATATTCATCCACACCATGATCACTTTCTAGTATTCTTCATCAACTACATTTTGATCTACTCGACTACCGAGGAGGAGCATGCCTATCATTTGAAAATATATTTGCACAGACTCCGAGAGAACCGGCTTTATGTTAAGCTCTCAAGTTCCTATTCCAGATCCAAGAATTTCACTTTCTAGGACATGTCATCCCAGAGGCTGGAGTTGCAGTTGATCCAACGAATACTGAGGTGGTACTTTATTGGGAGCCTCCCAGGAATGTGATAGAGGCATGGAGTTTCCTGGGATTGGATGGTTATTACTGGAGGTTTGTTCTAGAAATCTCTATTGTTGTATCACCATTATTAGTGTTGACAAAGAATGGGAAACCCTTTGGGTGGTTGGAGGGATTCCAGTGGAGTTTTCAGAAGATGAGATAGAAGCTGACCAGTTCCCCCCATCTTAAGGCTTCTGTAGGAGGGAGTTGGGTACATAGTATACGTCAACACATTAGGGACCAGGCTTAGATGTATCCAGATGCAGGAGTGAGTAGTTATTACATATGTTTCTCGACAGCTTAGACAACATGAGAAGAACTATGCTACCCATGGAATTTAGTTAGCTATAGTGGTCTTCACTTTGAAGATTGGTGACACTATAGAATGGGTTAGCGTTTTATGGTCTACTATGATCACCAGAGTCTTAGGTATATCTTCTCCTAGAAGGACCTGAACCTACGACAATGATGTTGGCTTGATTTCCTCTAATAGTATGACTTAGAGTTAGTCTATACTCATGTGAAGGGGAATGTTGTATTAGATGCACTCAGTAGGATATCAGGTATACAACTGCTAGGTGAGACGTCAGAGTAGTTATCTGCTTTACAGTTATACTTTTTGGATTAGGATGGAGTAGTTTTTCTTCAGTCAATTACAGTCAATCGCCCACTCCTTCAGCGAGTCAGGGAGGCGCAATGTGGGGACACTGACCGCGAAGCTCAACGTGCTTAGATACTGACAGGATAGGCAACTGATTGATATTATGAATGTGGGGAGTGTGACATACTTTTCCAAGGATGTACCATTGTACCAATGTCTCTTCAGGAGGAATGTTGATGGGGTTCCACAAATCCCCTCTAGCATTACATCCATGAATGGTGAAGATGTACCATGACCTCCAATGATAGCAATGGTGGCCTGGGAATGATGAAAGCAATATCAGAGTTTTTCTCTTGGTGCCTCACTTTTCTGCACATGAAGGAAGAGCATCAGGTACCAGCATGATTAGTTTAGCCTTTAGAGGTCCTAGAGTTGAAGTGAGGTGGAATATCCATAAACATAATGACAGGAATTCCATGTACATCCAAGGGTCATGATTATATCTGGGTGATCGTTTAATGACTCACCAAGTTTCCCTACTTCCTAATGATCAGAGAGTAGAGTTTAGAAGAGAGCTTAATATGCCTCTATGTACACGAGATTGTGCTGTTACATGGAGTACCCTCAACAATTATCTCATATCATGATGCACGTTTCACTTCTCCACAAGGGAAGGGGTTGTAGGAAGCTTTCGGGATGCTGCTTCGTGTGAGCAAAGCCTTCCATCCTCAGACGGAAGGCCATACTATGCAGACCATTCAGACCCTCAAGGACATGCTACGTGCATGAATCCTTGACTTCAGTCGCAACTAGGAGGATCAATTGCCCTTGGTGGAGCTTTCATACAACTACAACTATCACTCCACCACTGGGATGGAACCTTTCGAGGCTCTATATGACTGACCTTGCAGATCACCCATATGCTGGACTGGCCTAGGGTAGTCAGCATTCATGGGACCAGATGTCATATAGGCTACAACGGATAAGGTACAGATCATCCAAGAGTGGATAAAGACTTCACAAAGAAGAAAAATGTCTTATTCCGACAGGAGATGGAGACCACTGGAGTTCAAGTATGGGGACCATGTCATTATATAGGTCCCACCTCAAAGAGGTTTGCAGATATTTGGACGGGGAGACAATTCATCTCCATGTTTCATCAGACCCTTTTAGGTCCTCAATAGATTTGGCAAGGTGGATTACCCCCAAGAACATCCCCCTCAATTGCACTAGGTGCATGATTTTTTTCATGTATCCCAGTTGAGGAGATATGTACATGATCCTTCGCACATCATTTACTAGGGTGAGCTGGACATCGATGATGGGGCAACATTTTTAGAGGTTCCAGTGGATATTGAGGATCGACCGTGTATAGTCCTTCGTGGGTGATCGATACCTCTTTTGAGTGTATGTTGGCATCATGGGAAACTCAAGGAGAGCACATGGGAGTGGAAGGCTCAGATTTGTGCTCATTAACCACACATGCTTCCCTAGTTTTTGTGATGTGGCTTTTCTTCATTAAAATCCCTGAGGTGTGGAGAATGTAAAGTCCTTAAAATTCCCGGTAATTTATTTAATTATATGGGAATATTATGAGTCTCAAAATATTGAAGACGCATGATTCCAGGGCCCAATGTGCCAGGAAATAATTTTAGAACTTTTTTTTGGTACATTCTGTAAAAGCGCAAGAGACGTTCTGTAGATTTTGATCCAGTGCTCAGAATAGAAACTTGAGGACACCGTTGAAATCGTAGCACTGATATTAACTTAAAGAGACCTTAACCTTGACCACAATGGGTAGAAGGTGGAAGTTTTTTTTTTGGTTTTTTGTTGGAGAATAAAAAAAATAAAAAAAAATAAATTTTTATTTATTTTATTTGAAACCACCATTTGGAATGATTGGTGGTGGGGACCACTCGACATCCTAATTACTGTAGGGGAAACCCTCGGTATTCCACTAGTTAATGTGCCAACATAAATTTAATTAATGTTCCATTTTTAATTAAATTGATAAACATAATTTATTAATTTGGAATTTCACCTCTTGGTTGGAGGATTTTTTGGCAAGGGAGAGATTGAAAGAATTGTGGAGAAACAATCTCTCCAATGAAGAACAATTTCTCCAATGAATAACTCCATTGAAGGATCCCCAACAAGGAACATCTTAAATGACGATGAAATGACATTCGTCCTTTCCTATCCTCATTGAAATCAAATTGAAATCGAGGTAGTTAATGTTGTTTTGAATACGCCATACATGTTCTTGTCAATCTTCTTGATATAAGATAAATTATCCTTCTTGATACCGTCTTAAAGAGGAGGGTGTGGGGTAAAAAAACACAACCCAACCCCTACGCATAATTTGGGGATTTTGGTGGTCTAGAATCGATGGTGACATCCCAAGATGAGTGTGGGAGTCTACGGAATGATTAATGGGACACCAGGGCAATTTTAGTGACCCAAGGATCGTTGTCGGCGACCGTGCCAGTGACCAGCATCGGCGGGACTTGGGAGTGGCAGTGAAACTGCACCGCCAGAGAAAGGTCATAGCCTGTCAACTGCGGAAGAGAAAGGGCAGCAGCAAGCGCACGACCGGTCGTGCCAAGGGTGTGGCCGCATGCATTCGTCTCGCCGATCATGTGAGATCCACAACACAAGGACGTGACAGTGAAGGGAGGGCAGCCGGATCTCTGCCGGCCACTGGGGGTGGCGCGACACACAACCGCGCAGTAGAGGTGGGCTGGCCATCCGGCCAAATGGAGAGCCGAGTGGGACCCAGGGTCCCGCGTGCTAGTTGCAGGCGCCATATGGCGCCGGCCGGTCTGCCAACCAACACGAATGACTGGGTCTTTCCAGGAACCCCAAAGGCGACACCCCCTTGGGTGGCAGCTTGGAAAGACCCCACCGCGGGGACACCCATCCGCGGGCAAGCATGGGCCAGGCCGGGGGACCGTGCCAGACCTAGTGGACTGGAACAGACCCTACAGGCTGGGTCGGGCCAGGACGGACCGAACCCAAATTAGCTTCAACCCCTTTTCACTCGTTTTTCTAAAAAATGATCTACAAATATCTGTTTGATGAACCGTCAGTATCACTAGACACCTTGGATCGAGACATCACTTTTGGTATACACCACATGAATTTCATATATAGTTGGGGTATATTTGGGTTGGATAAATTACAAATACAACCATGCCCTCAAGACTAAATGCCAATAACTTACAGAATAGGCGTATGATTGACGCACTATCTATTACATTGAGACCCCTATTACAAGGAGGTAAATATGGATACTTCCTCATGGGACTTACTGGTAGTTGGAGTATCTACCTCTAGCTTGAGGAGAGGTCCCTCCTAGAATCATGTGAACTTATTGTGGGAACCCTATGGCTGGCTGTATAATGAGAAAGGGATCCATAGTGGGTCTGTACCTTACGATCCTATGTGGGTCTGTGCTTTGGGATCCTATGTGGGTCTGTGGTCGATTATCCCACATGGATCCACTCTAGAAATTCACATTGTATTACTCTAGGTTCCTACGTGGGTCTTATGCATTAGATCCTAAGTGGGTTCGATGCTTAAGGATCCTATATGGGTCTGCCTTTCAACAGAGCAAGATGATTCATTAACTACATCTAATCATCTTTACTACCATTCATATGTTTCCCCTGGAGTGATCAGATTCATTACCATTATGGTAATCATCTGTGTGACGTACCTTTGTGGTGCATACCTTCGTGGTGATACCTTTGTGGTATTCTTTTGTGTGGCGTTACCTTTGTTGTAATTACCTTTGTAGTGTTACCTTTGTTGTATTCTCTCCTTCGTTGGACAATTGAGCTTTGGGATTTTGAGTTGGTCATTGTGTTTCCTCATGATTATGATGGGTTTACTCAATAACATAGATATATATATAGGCATATACCTAAAAAGGTTTGTCAGTTGTTTTCATGAATTGTGGTTTATCCTTTGTGGATTTTGTGTGACCATCGAGGGTCTCAGGGCCCCTTTTGAGTCTCATTACACTCACCCCCGCACGGGCTACACCTGAAAAATGTTGTTTGTTGTGAAGATGATGGGAAACACTAACGGAGGATGAGGGTACCAATACTAGAGGTAGCTTAGATATGGAAATTAGACAAGCTATAACGCATGGACGACTATTTAAGAGTTGTACCTACCCTTCAAGTAGGATACTTTGTGGGTGTCCACTATTGTTGTTTCAGTTTTACCTTTACTGATCAGTTTACTTGTACTTTTCAGTTTGGCTTGTATTCTGGCCCCTTTTTATTTCTATACACACCTTGTTTAATATGTTGTTTCACTTTGTTCATGTATCCTACTTTGTTCTTAGTTGTGTGAGTTTTTAGGATATAAATGAAATACCTTCCCAGTTTTAGGGAATACACCTTTCAGTGCTTGTCGCCAGCCCATGGCCTATGGATTTTGGGCTTGTGGTAGTCACGACACGTGCCCTGGGGGACATGACGTGATATAGGTGTTTAAAGAATTTGAATGAGTAACACACCACCTATTTAAAGATAAAAAACTAAATAATAGTGGTTTCATTCTTTGTCTTGTAGTCATTATCCAGATCAATCATATCTCAACAATTATAAAAAATTTATTTCCCTTTAAAAATTTTCCAATATGTTTCATTCCAAAATAAAATTCAGGATAGAAACTCGTTTTTTCTCTTATTCATCATATTTTTTTCAGTATTTCTTTGTTCTCAATCAAATTATTCATCACTTTATTTCCATTGAATATATAAGATATATAAAATATATTATTTATATAAATTGAACATGATGTTATATCATTCTATGATGAAAATGTTTTAGAATATAGTTAGATTTGGAGACTCAACTTTTTCCCTATAAAAGAAATGGTCAATATTTCGTTCTTGATTATGTATATAATCTAAAAAATCTATATTTTAACTTTTAATGTTAGGTCCATACATTTTCATACATTCTTACTCATCATTCTTTAATGTGAGGAACTTCCACTATAATTCATCTCAATATTCTCAGGGGAATTATTTCTCAATGAAAATCATATAAAAGGTTATCCATTGCTTTCATTCTATTTAGTCAAAAACATTAATGTTCTTGATCAATAACCAAGATCATTCATCTTCCCATTGAAAATAATAAACATAAATAATAAAATTTTCACATTCATTACATCCCATATAAAAGAATATCTTCGCCATCAAGACAATCCATTTCGCATATACCATTTTATTAGTAGTTTCATTAAAATATGTAGGACTTTATCACATGAATAAATCCAACATAGGCCAATCAAACTGTGGAATTAATGGGTTCTCCAATCGAGTGGTGTTATTTTTTATAACATGAGTCAAATTCTCTAATATGGGAATCATGTTCTCAGTTACAACAATAGCTATAATGGATTTATTAGTATTACAGTGGTTACATTTTCTATAGATAATGATTCCCTTTGATCCATTATCATCCATGACTAAAAAATAGAACACACTAAGATACCTCCTTATCATCAAGATCTTTGAGCCATAAATTAAGATCCATATAGTGGTAAAAGTTCTCAAATACTATAAGGGACTATTAATATTATCATTATAACTTTTTTAATTTAAAATATAGTTCCCCAATTTTCAAATAATCGTGCCTCTGATTTCAATAGTAATAACCTTAACTCATTTAAATATATATCCAGTGTATACATTATTTCATTGGAAAAAGATAAGAGGGATATCATCCTGAGGTACCATCCAGTTTAGTAATCATGTGGAACAAGATATATAGATAATTTGTTTATTACATTGGAAATATAAAATACATTACATATTAAACATTATTGTATTCTTGATATTTTATATAATATATAACTTCGTATCCTAGGGAAATGAGAAAAATAAATGGTGATTTCAGATGTTATGTTAGGGTAATGTACAAGAGAATATTTCAAGAGTAAATAAGGAATAATCAATATGAGTAGGTAAACAGCTAAAAACACAAACCATTTCATCAATAACATGAGTAAAAAACCTTAATGGATAATTTCAATGATATAATAACATGGATAATTATGAATAAATTATAAATGATTTAAATTCTAATTATTTCATGTCATAATCTCATATATCTTTTTATCTTTACCATGAAGGTATTTTTCCAAGATAGTTAATTTATGTGTAGTTATACACGTAAAAATAACATTTGATATATTTGGCCAATTGATTGGTCTCATTAGAAATGTTGATGCATTGAGGGACTATCTATAACCAATTACAATGAATAAATACATTTATAATGCATTTTTTATAAATTTAATTACGTTTTCAATTCATAAACAATATTCCTTATCAATAAATGTCAGTATTGAGTAAAGAATATAGAATATTTCAATTCCCATAATTAATAAAATTTATTTTATAGTAAAAAACCGTAAATATAAATGATATATGGATAAAAAAATAAAAATATCCATGATAAAAACTAATATGGATTTTAAATATAAATTTAATGTCTAATGAAATTTGACCATAGGAAATTTAATGTTCTAACTGAAACATTACATCCATAATATTAATAAGATATAAATTATTTCCATAAATTTAACAAAAATATAATTTTCGTAAAAACATTATTTCAATTAGAGAATAATGGAATATGGAAGTAATGAAAATAAAAATAATATTTAATTAATTATTATTGTTTATATAGCCTTTGAAAAATTAATAAATAATCTAATAGAATATAAAACAGTTATGGAAGTGGGAAAATTCATCAATGTTGTATACATTAAATAAAACATTACTTTTCAAATTTTATAATGTCAAAAATAAAATGTTAAAAAATTAGAAATATTATTTTCAATACCTTTAAAAATGTAATTATAACCATAAATTTATTTTGAAAAACAATTTTGAAAAATAATAAAAATTAAATAAGATATGGGTTTTTTAAACAAATATTTTGTTGATTCAAGTTACAACGAGAAACAAAATTTGTAGGAAAACATGAAAATACCATAAATAAGAAATGGATATGAAAATATATGGTGTTTATAAAGGATATATTATAATATTCCTTTAATGGTAATAAGAACAGTTCTAAAAAAGAGATAGAAAAAAAATTCATACATATTTTGTATCATTTAAATTGTTACTACGGGAGGAAGTAAACATGAATTGAAACTATAATAATATTTCATAATCATGTACTTATGTTAAATACATTAAAGGGGTATTATATACAGCTCATATTAATATATAGGTGCATAATAGAAAATATGTATCAATATTGGGAATTGAGATGAAATCCCTTACCTCAAGTTTGTATTTCCTAGTACGTGATTTAAAACTCTTGTATAATAAATATAGATTTATTATAATTTTATATTAAGACCATATATATATATAATTTTATATGATTAATTTATAATATCTTATCTCCAATTTGTTTACAATCTTTTATTGTTATTCTTGTTTTGGTTGTAAATTGCTTAGTTTTTTAAAAGATTTTTTTTGATGGATCTAGTCCATATAAATTAGTAGTGACTACATCATATATATAATTTTAATAATGATAGAATTATCATATATATTCAATATATATCCTTAAAATATAGAGACACAAAATATATTACACCATTAATGGAGACAGTATGTCGTATTAAGGCATGAAATGTGTTTTTACATTTTGAATGATGGATGAAAGGAAAGGTAAATATTTATTCACCTGTATAGAATCATTATTAAATCATATATATTCATTAAAATTATCATTATTACCATACATGGAATGATAAGAGGAAAAGGGATCACATCACTTCACGAAGGTGGTAGCCCACATCTTCTCACAAGCGATGTTATCATTTAACAATGGATTTGAAGGTAAAAAGGTATATATGATATTATAATAAACATATAATTTTTATGTAACAAATATGATATATTTTCAATAGTTCTATATTTATAACCATATAAGTAATTTTGATATGAAATATTAATTACACTGCTACATGGAGATGTTATGTTCAATGTACAATCAAGAGATGATTTAACATTATAGAGGATTGAAAAGTCATATAAAATAGATTCACCATTACCATTATAACATATAATTATATTTTTTATTCTATAGTTTTTATTTTAGTATTATTAAAATAGTTTTATAGGAATTAAAATAAGAATACAATTTCAATGAATCAGTATAGATAATTTCTTCTTCTTTGATGTAAATCCTATTGATTTCTTCTAAATGATTATTGAAATGGTATTTTAAGAAAAATAGAACCTATAATTTATTGATAGTAATGTTTATAATATAACTGGGGGGGTTTAGTTGAGAAATATGGTGCATTGTGGTGTAATTAAAAGAGAGAAGGTGTCTCTTTTTATAAGTGAGGGGTGTGGCATTCTTGGAATTTATTTATGTATTAAATTTATATAAATTATTTTTCACATCCAAATGGATATAAATTGATATTATTAGGATATAATAATAGGATAAGTATAAATTTCATTATCAAAATTTTGTACCTTGATAACTTGATAACTGAGCGGATCAGGACATATCACAAAAGGTGTTCCCGATTCCCACAATTCGGTGACTAACACCTTGGATCATACCTATTCAAGGTGAGAATAGTTTTTCCATGAATATTGAGGGATTATAAAGAATAAATAAAATATACATATCAAAGGGATCTCTATTGGGATTAATTTTATAGAAGTCTAACATGAATTAAATCCCAATGTACTACAACCCAAGTATCAAAACAAGAAAAACCAGCCTCAAGTCCCTATTAACACCACACACCAAGTCCAAGGATCAAAAATTGGACCACCATCCAAGAGAACTATTCCCCATGCTTTAACATAGAAATATATTTTCTAAAAACACCTGAAGGCATAGATATGATGTGATATGTAGCCCATTATGATTTCCCCCAAAATTTCATAACAATATGGTAAAAGTAAATTAACCAAGAACATGGTTTCAATGTTCAAATAATGAGGGTTGGAATATATAAAACTAAATTAAAAAAACATTATTTAAAATTTAATATATGAAAGTACTTTAGAAAAGGATGACTCAAATTTCAAATTATGGTAATACATTTCAAAATATGGAATCTACCTTTAACCAAACGATGCTTTCCAGAAATAGTACTTTTCAAAAAATGGATTAAATAATCATTTCTATATAAAACAATTTTTAAAAACTCTAAGGCATGTAAAATAGATTATAAATGTATAATATATTCTTTTTAAATACAAACAAAAGGGAAAATTTTCATGTTCTAAATAGGTACGATTATAATGGGATATAGGGATCCAACACTATGAAATAGAAAAATATGCACTACTCCCTTTGAACAAAGGATAAGGGGACTCATCACCATCTCCTATGGAATGAGATGTGTTGATATGATCTTTTAGAATGTTGTAGTATTATAATGTACCTCCAAATAAACATACTAACTCCCTACAGATTTCATTTTTTTTTAAACAATGATGAGAAATTTTTTTATGACGGCTTAAAATATAATTAAATCCCATCATCCATTTAAAATATTCTAATTTTTCCTTTATAAACAATAACGAGTTTATAATAAAAAAACATTCCATTTTATAATGAAACTAGTGGGTTTCAATCAAAACCATTTTCAATATATTTTTTCAAAAATATGGATTTGAAATAAATTCACCATTATATTTCACAATCCAATTTCACAATTTAGTTCAGTAATTTAATTTTCATGTCATACTATAAATTTTATCACAAGCCCCCAATTAATTGGAAATGGGGCTTTTATCAAATTTTCCCTGAAATCATTTTGTACAGTTAAATTCAGTATTTCTATTGATTTAATTTACATCAAAAGAATAATTTAAATTAAACAATTTAAATCTCCTAAATTTCCAATTTTATGCCTAAATCCAATTTTTCATAAAAACCCAAATTCACCATAATTTGGTTTTTTAACAGATCGATTGAAATCTATTTAATCCAAAATCAAATAGTGGGATTTAATTAAAATAATTTCAATTAAAATAAAATCACTTAGAATTAATAAAATATGAAATTGTAATAGAACCACAAACCTCAACAATTCTATATCTCAAAGTGTGAAACCCTAATCAGTTTTCGTTGAGGATAAACAACATTAATCATATATAGAAGAAACAAGAATCGAAACATTGGTTTAGATCCACAAATATGGTTATTAGATCCTCTCACAATATACCTAGATCTATGAAATAGTTGGATGAAAGAGATAAATCACAAGAGAAGTGATCGGGAAGAGAAACATGAACTGGAAGAGACCAACAAGGATCAGGTAGATTCAATCCGCCTTGGAAGGGGTTTGGAGAAGTCAAAAATGGTTTTTTGGAGCCCCAAAAGAATGAAAAAATAATTAGGGGTTGAATGGTCCAGAGTGGGGGACTGAAAAAAGGGATCATATATATTTTTTCAATTTTTGTATTATTTAAAAGTTGTATGCATAGATTCCTAGGAAACGACACACATTTTTGTTGAACCATCTGTAGGCCATGCGCCTGTTATAAATAGGACCAAAATTTTTTCCTATGATGAATATTTGTTTAATAACCATAAAAAACCATGCAATATCTCACTACCTAAATTTTCTATTTTTTGTAGCAGGGTGAAAAATTTAGAAAACCATGAACAAGTCGTGCACCAACCGCCAAGCGGCCATGAATTTTCAAAAGTCCTAAATTTCAAACATGAAATAACCCCAAACTAAACCAAACCAAATCATGATGAAAAAAATGGTTTAGGAATCCCTAAAAACAGTGATAGTATTTTACAGTAAATAATAAAATCAAATACAAATTGGGCATGTTTAAGTGATGTTTTCACCCTTATCTCAATTTATTAACCCTATTAACACTTTTATCAATTACTACGATAACAAAGTATTTTTTTACTATATATTAGCCAAGAATGTCAACATAAAGTGATAATTATAACATAAATGGAAAATAGATGGAAATTTATATCCTAATACTAATCATATACTACCACACAACATTTATTATATCTAAATAATTTAATAGTATAATATTTTCATAAAATATGATTAATTTCATTTTTAAACTATTTATTTAATTTGACTTTAAAAACATCAGTAAATCATTTAAATTTTTATAAAACGATTTAAAACATCAAAAATATATTTTACAAATCTATAAAATTCATAAAATACAATAATTCAACCAAATAGTTTTTCATTAATTTTTTTTTATATAATTTAAATTATTTTAATTTTAATTTTAGATAAACAGCATCGACGTTGTGTAAGAATTTAAATTAAATTTTCAGCTAATAAAACATAAAAATAAAATACCATGATAAAAAATAGTCATTAATATTTCAAATAAATATTTATAAATTATAGTAAGATGTTTTTATTCATATGAAAATAAATTATATATATTAAAATCAAGAGAGTTGTATTTTTTACATTGTGCTTTACATAATTTTTATTAAGAATAAAATAGATTCTAAATGGGTTGAATGGTCATATTTTAATATTTTGGCTGATAATGGATTTAAAATACACATTCAGTTAAATATATTCATGATTTGGATATATTTTTAATTCATGTAACTTTATTTTTGACCTTTATTACATGATTTCCCCATAACCGAGGTGATAGGTTTTACCATTATTTCTATTCACAATGCCTATAGTAAAAGGGGTCCATTACCAAATATGAACTAAATTATTAGAAATACTAAATAAATTAAGACCACATTAGTAGAAAAAAATAATTTAAAGTAAAAATACATTAAACCAAAAAAACTGTTTTTTAGGAAAACACATTTTTATGTCCAAAAAATGAATTTATACCAAAATAAATTGTAATGATTATTAAAATTTAATTAATTATATTTCTTATAAAAAAGTATTATTATAATATTTTATGATTAAATCAAAATCATTATGCATATTTTTCAATTAAAAAAATTTAATTTTTACAAAAAAAATATATTTTTCACTATTCAATGAGAAATAAATATTTCCCAAAAGTACAAAAATTACAATATTAGGAAATATTATCATGAATAATTAAAAAATACATAATTATCAAATAGTTATGTTTTCATAGGTTTTTTTGTTTTTTATAAATTTAGTATTGTGTTGAAAGGAAGCTATCAAAGATATATATTCAAATAAAATATGTCATGAAATAAAGGTTTATTACAGATAGGATCATAATAACCAAACGTTTAAAATCATGATGATGGGAGAAAAGATTCCATAGGATAAAATTATTTTAAATAATTGAATAATTTTTTCTTCATATCCATGTATAGTCCATGTTATGTATCTCTCCTATTGAAATCAATTTCTTAATTTTGAATGTTATGTGGTACTAATTGTATATTTTAAAAGTCTTGTAAATATACAAGAGTTAAAAATCGTGCTTAAGATTGGTATATCTTGTAGTTTTTATTTAGATCATATATAAACGAGTTTTACATCAGTGGATTTAATTCAATTTAATATATTATTCGTTAGTGTATTTAAGAATTCAATGTTCATATTAATTCCATTTCTCTTATATGATAACAGATGTTGTTTATTATTCATTTTTTGATCTGAAAACTATGAGAAAATTAATTCAATATAAATTTTTTGTGAATCATCAGGCTCTACATCATTTTTCAAAAGAAAATGAAGGTAAAATTGTAAAATCTATGTTATGGTGTCTATCCAGACGATTTAAAAAAGGTATTAATTGAGATTATACTACTATATGTTGTGTAATTTGAAATATTATATTCATTTTTAGTTAATATTCCAAACATATATAATACCAAATTATATATGGGAAAAATAATTTATTTTTATAATATTCTTAAATAAAATATAAGTGTTATCACCTAAAATGAAAGTGTTTTTTCACCACATAAAGATATTTTTAGAAGAATATAATGTCAAATAAGGTTGTGTAATTTTGTTTAGACTTAAATAATTTCAATTTTAATAAATGAAATATTATTTCATTGAAAAAATTAAAAGTAATTTTTACATAATCTACTGAAATCGATTAGGATATAGTAGTAAATAAAAAATTAAAGTGAAAAATTTAGATATTGTAATGAAGTTAGTGCTAATTTATACTTAAGTATTTTAGGATGTGTTGGTAAGCAAAAAAGTGTGTAAGACTAGATACATTTAGCTTATGATGTATTTATAAGTGACATTGTTTGTCACATTATCTGTATGGGATCTAATGAAATTTTCTAATTACATAAAATTCATGAAATGTTACTAATCATGTACTCTATGTTATATATCTCGATGTTATGACATATACTGAACCAATGTTCTTATTTAGACTAGAGATAATTATTTTTTAATTTAATATAATTTTATAATTTATCTTTTTTTTCAAATATAGAGAATATATTAAACAAATTAGGGTGGTTATATCCTTTTCCAAATTTTTTATATTATGAAATATAATACTTATCAAACAGCTTATCATCATTTCATAGAATATAACCAAACATATTAAAAATCAAATTTGGACTTTAAATATATTTGGAATCCCATGAAGATGATTACTATCAATAAATAGTAACTCCAAAAGTTAATAAAACATTTAAATATGTGATAAGAATATTTAAATTAATATTTTAATCCCTCACCATCAATTCTTCTTCAAAATACATTCAAATAAATTTATTATGACTTTCTAAATCATAAGAATAAAACATCATTTGATCATAACCCACATACTAGCTTATTTATGAGCTTTATTATAGTGTTAAGATATCTATCTCAGGGAATACTTCATGGGACTCTCTTCTTTTATTCCAAATATAATTCAACCAATTATTTATTTCAAATATTAAACGTCATCCTCACCCTTTAATAAATTTCTATAGAATTTAATGGTAATGGAACCATCGAAAAATGTTCATAACAAATTTAAACCATTTAAAATATTTTCATTGTATGAATGGATATCAATCAATCCAATTATTCCATGTAACTGAATTATTCTTTTTCCATATAAGTAAATAATACCAAATATTATTATATATTGTAAAACTAATTTGTACATGTGGCTCCAAAAATACATCCCATTCATTATTACCTGACAATTGGAAAAATCTAAATTACTTTTTCAACACCAGAAAACATGATAATATCTAATTACCTTAACCATTGTGAATTTAGAAATCTCATATTTTGTACTTCTAAAAATATTATAGGATTTTATTATTCAATACATATTCCTTCCAAGCCATACTTGACAAAAAAATATTGATACCATACATATGACATCTATCTTTATTAAAATCAACTTAGACAAACACCATGTGGGTTTAAAATTATTGTTACAATGATAATGATATATATTGATTAAGATTTTGATATGAATTGAGGATGAAATCATCAATTGAAGTTTGATAGTTATTGGTTGATATTATTGAGAGAGATATATATATTTTCACAATAATTCCATTTGAAATTAATAAATAATTATTTATTAAAACTATAATGATACTAAAATTACATTAATTACCTAGTTAAAAATGTTTTCTAGAATACATTTCGGCATCTAACTGCTTTCCACTACCTACTCAATGGTTCACTAACCTCCTAGTTATTATCCACTAGAAACATAATTATATATAAAAAGTCAATTATTACTATAAAATTATAATTTGTACATAGTACTATAAAATAAGGTTTATTTTGTTTCTACTTAATTAATATCATTAACTCCATATATACCTTCTCCACAATTTCCCGTACATCACCTAAAACCCCAAAAATTATCTAAAAAATAAACAATATTATATCTAACTTGATTAACAATTATATTTAAAAAAAATTAAAACTCAATTTTCGTACATTGGTTATTAAGAAACATGTTTTGGGTCATGTGGAAGCTTGTCATGAGTGTCATGCATTGGGTGTTTGGAAAAAGCTGTTAAAATGGTATGAGGTCACAATTTTAATTTTATTTCTTGGGAAATATGGTAGTAAAATTGATTAAGATTATTTTAACATACTTGGTACCAAAAAAAATTAATATTTAACTACTTCATGGTTAAAAATAAATTTTTACGGAGTCTAGGTAAGCAAAATGGCAAGAGATTCTCTTATATAATATTATGTTTTTTTTTTGGATTCATTTTTAAGATACCTTTTATTATATAACCGTTTTGAGTGGAAGTATCTGGGAATATGGAATGTGTTATTTTTAATCTTATTTTTACTGGCACTAATGATCTAATTTCTTATGAATATAATTAATAAATAATGACATAATGAAGTGTAATGATCTATAGAGTTCCAAATGTGAAATCCTTTAATATATATAGGTGATGGCAGAGTGAAAATTCATGGGATTTGTTTTATGGGGTCAATGAATTCTTGTCATTAATTTACAATCCTGAGTCACTGAAGTTAAATTTTTCTACATACATGACTAAGAGAGGAACATATATATGGTGGGAGATGTTTATAAAATAAAAACAATAATAATATCTGACATGGTTTAGATTTTAGAAGATGTTTAGTCAGAATTTATACCCCAAGAACTTGAATCCAGGGTAGAATAATAATTCACATCCATTATAAAAGTGTGACATGATATTTATATAGTAAATTATTATTTTTTAAAATTGTTACCACCAATAATAATAATCTCTTAGTGTTATGATTTTAGATTATTATTCAAAATTATATTTAGTGAAGTGTGATATTATTTTATTTACCCACCAAAAAATTAGTAGTGAATTTGGAGGCCAAGAAAAAAATTAGAAAATATATATACTAAGGGATTAAATTATATTCTTCCCTAACCTGAAAAAAAATTATTGTTAGAAAAAATGAAGTTTGATAACTCATACTTTCAAGTTATTTAGTTTATATAAAGTGGTTTAATTTTATAGTAGGGGAGAGGAAATATTTTGTTTCACCACTATGGTAAAAATATTAATTTGGGATAGCCTAAGTGATCAAACAATATTTCACTATCATAGATATGTTGGGAATGATAATAATGTTTCTGTTACATGTATTTTGAATTTACTTTTGGAACTTTTAAATATATATAATGATTTATATTGATAGGGTAGAGGATAAATAAAGGTAAATTTGGATCATATTTGAGGAAAAATGGGTATTTTTAACTGGGTTATTATCATACGATCTTGGGATAATTTCTTTAGGATATACCCATATGGAATCTAAAGAAGGATTTATGAAAGTATGAATTACATTCTAAATTATTATAGAACATTCTATTATATATTTTATTAATATGCATATAATGTATTAAAATCTATATGATTAGTTACTGAATTAAATATTCATATGAAGTTAAAATATTATTCTATAATGTTTTTCATTACTCTTATAGAAATATCGAAATGGGGGATCAAATATTCCCATTATTTTTGTATGATTTATAACGTGATGATCTCATGGGTATTCTTGGTTCTTGTAATGAACATTCACAAACTCATAATTTGAATTAATTGGAATATGATGACTCATATTCATATTGAATATTATAATCATAGATCGTCAATTAATTTTCAATATAGAAGTTTTTTCATGTTTATGGGATAGTGGGAAATCCATGAAAGTTGGGAAAGACTGATTTATAATGACCAAGGAGCATTAATATGCCGCTTATCTATACTTATTATTTGATCCATTGAATCAATAGATTAAATATTTTTTACATTTATAGTTAAATACTTATTAATCATGATTCATGAGGAATTATTAGGGTTTCCACCTCTCTGAGAAATTTATTTTCCTATCGACTTGTCTTTAAGGATGAGTTTTCTATTATTACATTCATATTTCATGGTGAATATAACATTGTGGGAGTTTATGATCATGGTGGAATATTTTAAATGAAATGGATTTATTTGATAGAGTAATTCACCTTAACATAAAATGATTTTTATTTTCATGAAACCCGATAGAATGAAATTACTACTAAAATAAAAAACATGTGAAATTAATTAATAAATAAAGTCTATATCATTTCAATGATCAACTTGATTATTTTAATTTATTCATGTAGATAGTAAATATATTTTTAAAATCATGATACTAACTCTTATGGGTGATGGAAGGGGAGATTCAAATTGTGATATTTAGAAGTTTTATAGGAATTATTAATTTTTAATTAATCCATTGGAGTTTCTAATGAAACATCTATGTAATGAATTAACAAGGCTCACCATCTAGTCTATAACTAGAATAGGCTCACCATGTATCTGAGGAGTGTCCTTGGCCCCCACCCATAAGATGAATGTAAGCATCAAGTCTATTCAACATAACCATTGTGGATGGTTTCAGCCTCATTATTACAAATATGCACAACATCATGATAAAGAATAACATAAATGAATTTATACATACCAAATAAGAAGCTCAAATATATTAACATCCAATATATATCTATTGTAAATAATATAAACTTAATCAAGACCATGTGAAATATAACCTAAAAGGTCAAACCAACTCAAGAAAAAAAAATTCTAAACCAAATGTCTGAAAAAATTCTCTATGTGACACATGATTCTCTACCTAGATCATAAAACAATACCCTTCCCAGAAAAGTGGAATGAGATCCAAATAGAAGCAACAAACCAAAAAAACATGCAAAAGATATAACAATGACATACTAAAAATTGGAAATATATTAGGTGAGAGTGAATGATAATTGGTTACCAGCATGAGCCCATTTCACTTATCTTATTTAAAAACAAATTATGCTACATTGAAAAACAATTCATGGATAAAAAAGGTTTTACTTTTTTACATTAAATTAATGGTTGAAAAACATTTTTAAAACCTGAGCATCCTCAATGATCCGATCTATAAAACAATATAAACAATTGGCTCTATTTAAAATATAATCCAATTCTAAGGGAAAGAAAAAAATTATCTCAAACACTGAACTTTTTTAAATACACTCACCTAAGGCTAAAAATATTTTCGAGAGCCTATTTAACCCTTTAAATCCATTGGTAATATATTTGAAATGTTTTACAAAGAAATAATACATATAGGAAACATAAAGATCACAATTAAATAAAGAAAACAATGATATGAACATGAATAAAAGGATCATAAATAATTCCATTAAATAGATGGACTAATATTAGTCAATATAATTACTAATCCAAAAGGAATCACACATCCAACAAGTAAATCCATGTAATAAAAAATAAAAACTATAATATATAAACATAATAACATGGCATAACAAACCATACATATCACAATTCTACACAGTAGGTACTACGAGTACATCATAAGATACATGAGAAAATTAGACCTAACTATTGGTAAGGAATGATGTAACACACAACCACGAATTGAGTCAATATCAACTAACCTCATCGGTGAAGACCCACATACCAAAACATGACTCTCCAATATGGGGTTACTACCTAAGGTGACATCAAAACTAGCCATATACATGTCTAACTAATTCCCACATAGAAAAATAGATCACCTAATGGAATAATAATGGTTGGGGGACATGAACAATAATGTAATATTTAGACAATAACAATCCACTAGGGCTAATAACATAATAATATCCTTTACACATAACACACTACCTTTAATGTGAGCCCAACTGCCTAAGAACAAAATTAATCACATAAACAAGAATCCATCACATTTTTATATATAACAAATAAATTTTGAAATACTTTTTTCAAAATAGCTTGTAATGCCAATACAATTCTAAAATAAATGTTTTTTATCAATAGGTATGACCACACAATTCATGAAAACCTAATTTCACATTAATAGAAAATAAATATTTGAAATATGAATTCCATATTTTAATAAAAATGGAAACTCATTTTAGAAACCTCATTGTCTTTCATAAAACAAAAAAATAGTATGTTTCTTCAAGAAATCCAATGTTGAAATTTTATGAAACATGGGGAGTACATAAAATACCAATTCGCATCAAGATAACATTTTATGCAATAAATTACACCCATATTACAAATGAAAATCAATTAAAGTATATATAAGATTTAGAAAAAAATCCCTAGATAGTCTAAAAAAATTATATTTGTCGAAAAAAGAATTTTTAAAATCCACAGAAAGATTTAACTCTTAAATACATGTAAATGAAACAAAAACAGATACCACTAGAAGAAAAACCCTTTAAACTTTGAGGAAATACACCCAAATTTGAATCATACAGTGGCTCAAAACTAATGGAAACCCAAAGCCTCAAATCCTAGAAACTGTATCCAATATATTAATCCAAAAATACAACTACTGATAGAAATTTTGAAGATAAATATACAATCCAAGGGAAATATAAAAGGGAAAAAAACACCTCTTGATCCGGATGAAGAACCACCAATGATCTACTAAAAAATCAGTTAGTGAATATTGGAATGAGTAGATAAAGTTTTGTAGAGGCACCAAATTTGACTGTGTTGAATTTGGGTTTCTTGGAATGGAATACCCAATTTTAAAAAATGTAAAAGAATAATTATCCCCTTTATGGGTTGGAAAAATAGTTATCCATAAAGTTTTTTCAAAATATGAAAGAAATGTGCTGATCACCTCACTTAAAACGTGTATTGTCTACACACTTGGGCCACATGGTTACATAACTAGTCACCCTAACGATTATATTACTTCAACCCCACTGAATTAGGTTGAATCATTCTTATAAGGATCCTTTATAGTTTAGAAATCCTTCACTAAAAACATTCTCTCCTATAAATGACTATAAAACATCAAATTTTTACCTAAAACACCCCCAATATTTGGATAAAAATCAACTGAATGATTTATATAAAGAATGTTACACCATGTGGTCTCATAAACTAATGTAACAACCCATAATGTTGGTGGGTAAAAATTATAAATGAAATGGTTGATGTTAATAAGGTGAAAAATTATTTTTGGGAGCCTACATGATTAAAAATACACAGTTATCTACGATTATCTGGAAATAGTGACCAGGATTGTTGAAATCCTGGGATGTTTTAAAGAGTGGGTTTGAGTGAGAAATATTTATACTAAAAACTAAGTGTTGGATGGTGGGAAAATCATTTGTATTTTTTTTCATGAACTTGGTTAGGCCCCAGGAATGAAACAATGTGTATAAAGCACAACTATTGGTTCCTAGTGAGCCAATGCACCATAAAAATGTTAGCGCATTGTGATTATGATGTCATAAAGGACCAATAGTTAATTTGGTATCATATGAGGAATGATTCATGATGTGTATTATCACATCTTTGTATTACATATAAGGTCCAAAATAACTATGTTGTGTGCTAACTGGGTGGGGGTGGATGTAAAACCCTGGAATGTTAAGGTGTTAAATGGTTAAATGATAAGACTCATTTAAATAAGCTGAAAATGTTATTTTCGGTAGACTAGACGATTTAAACTACAGAATTAAGTGTGAAATACAATTAATTTTGATTAGGATGGCTGACCCTCTAATAAGTCTCATTGGGTGCATGTTTGTGATGAAAAAATACAATAAAATAATAAATTTTGGCCTATTGGAAAAATCATTTTCTTTATGATCTTTTTAGGAATTTGGGTTGGACATTGGTTGAAGACCATGTGTTTCATGGGAAACTAGTGGTGCCTAGAAATATATGACCCAACCACCATGTTAAGGAAATGTATTTGTACTATCATAGAGGCCTAGTTGTTACATTATTTTTAGAAGAGGAACCTAATCAAAAGTGTGGTGGAAATTCATGGTTGTGATATTGGATCCAAAATGAGAGTGTCATAATCTAGGGGGGAAGGAAACAAAAAATATATTTAAGGTGGGGTGTATAAGATATTAATGGGGACAAGTTTTTACATTACTATTTGAAGAGGAACCCAACTTGAAGGGCACTAGAACATTCATGGTTGAGATATAGGGTCCATAATGATGAATTTTTACTCAAAAGGGGTGGAAGGTAAATCTAACACCCCATAATATAAATTTGATTAAAGGTTAAATGATATGAATCATGTAATAACGAGGAACCATTATTTTTAGATTCCTACCTGGTTAGAACATCACAATTCTGTGTTCATGGATTGCAGTAGTGATAAGGATGGGTAAACTCTTAAGAATTTTCCAAGGGTGAGTGTGAGTCTGGAAAAATAACACAAAAAAACAAGTGTTTTTATAGGGGGATAATCATTAGTTTGATGATCTGTTTAGGCACAAGGGTTGTCCCTATATAGGGGACCATGTTTCTATGGGTAAATTAATGGTTCCTTGTAGGCTAAGACTCAAAGAGCGTGATAAAGAATGATTTAATTTATATCATTGGGGCATATTAGCTACATTACTTTTTTGAGTAGGAACTTTGTTTGAAGTGTGGTGGGACTACCTGATTGTGATATAGTATCCACAATGAGGAAGTTATACTCAAGGGGAAGGGGGTTTAACACCCCCTCCCAATTTCAAAGGTTAAAAATGATAAATGATATGTCTTATGTAACCATGGTGCACCATTCCTTTCATGAGCCTTATTAATTTGAAATCCATTATTATGAGTGTTTTTCTAGAGTATTTATCAAGACGAGTGAACTCTTGTAATGTTTCCTTGGGTATGTGTGAGGGAGGAAAACGAATAATGAAAGAAAAAGTATTTGTATGTCGGGATAATTATAGGAATGATATTCCATTCATGAACTTCGGTAGGCCCTAGTTAGGGGATCATGTATATGAAGTGAGATTACTGGTGCTTTACAATCCCATTTGTTACAATAATATTAAAGGAGGAACCCAGTTGGAAATGTGGTGGATCTAGCTGGGATGAAATAGAATGACCATAACAAAGAAATTATTCTTTAATTTCTGAGTGAGGACCAATAACATATAAATAAAATGTGTAAGACTATTGGGAAAGTAATAAATATGATAATACATCATATCATATGGGTGGACCCCAGGCAGGGGACCATGTGTCTAGGAGGAAACTAGTGGTGCATGATTGGCCCAGTTGTTACATTGGTATTAGAGGACAAACCTAACCCGAAGTTTGGTGTCACTATCTGGGTTTATATATAGGGTCCACATCAAAAAAATCCAAAGCAGGGTGTGGGGGTGAATGGAACACCACATAATGTTAAAGGGATAAAATGATAAATGATTTGACACATTTCAATATGGTGGGACTTTTTTATGGATACATCTAGATTTGAATTACATTGTTAATAATGCATGGTATATAATAGTAATTAAGATGGGTGAAATCATAGGAGGTTTCTTATGGTGTGAGTGAGTAAGGTAAAATTACATTTAAATAACTAGTGTTGGAATGTGGAGACATTCATTATTCTGGTAATCCATTCTCGAAGGTGAGTCGTCCCTGACTATGGGACCATGTGATTGTGGAAAAAATAGTGGAGCTATGTAGGACAGGGCCATATGACCATGATAAGGTGGTGTTTCTGTGCAATCAGCAAGGCCTAGTAATTACACCAACTTTTATTTTCTTGTTTAATAACATATTCCATACATAACATGAATCGTTTTTCATTATTTTTTCGAATGATGTTTTTTTACCCAAAATTAATGTAGGATCATATAAGACATTAAATAATTATTTTATATATGTTTTATACATTAATATTTCAATTAATGTCATCCAAATGATAATATTTTAGTTATATAGGTGATTAATAGTTTCCCTAGTCTAGTCATCCCGAACAAACTGGAGATAGAGACTCACATGGTCTATGGTGAACCTCCTCGTATGTTATAGGTTTTTTAATTGTAGAAAGGGTTTATTTATTCCATTTTAATACTACAACCTCTATTTGGAAATTATATATAAAAAAATAAATAAACATAAACCATTAACCACAAATAAAAAATATAATAGGAATATTATAATGATCAAACAACCATACTAAATATCCAATCCATGTTGTAATAATACATAGACCAATTTTAATGTCATAAAATTCATATAATTGAAAACATAATACCTCATGGGTCAATTATATACATGGAATATGAAAAATATTCAAAACAATATAGGCATAAAAAATATTGGTTGAGGCTCCACCTAGTACCATATCCCATTCTATACCGCGATATGTCTCAAAGATAAATTCATAGTCCATTTCCCTTACAGGGATCCCTTTTTATAAAATCTTCAATTTTCTAATGTAGTCGGGTAATGTGTGAGTAATATAATTATCTGGTATCTGTGAATGGTGTCCCTAGATAAATTCAAATATTTTTATGGGTGATTCAATATACAATGTGATATTATAAAAAAAACATGATCCACACTCAATAACTGATAATTTAATGTGTCATAAAAAATACACCTAGTGCATTTACAAACATGGTTTATCTAGTTCAAATGTCAATTCTAATAATATCATTTGGTTGGGTTTACACCCATCACATACACAAATATAATACATTTTCACATTACACCCAACTAATAATCCATGTAAATAATTTATATTGCATCATACGAATAAGAAACCCTTATATAAATCAAGATCCATTGGTAATAATTACAACCCATAAGTATAAAAATCAGGAATTATGTTTATAATTACTCTATACCCATTTTCTCAAAGAGACACATGGTTGGAATGGCCCCCAAAATAAATACCCAAGAAAACCATGTAAAGAATTACACACAACCAAAAAATATGTTAATGTACATTTTTTGGAATTACACCCAACCTATATATAAAATTACAATGATTATTGTAAATATGGATAATCTATATACTACTTATGATTAATGATTCCATCACACCCATCCAAAAAACATTAAAAATTAATTGTTGGAATTATAACCAAAAAATAATTGTCTATATATATAGTTAGAGTCATTCCCAACCTATAAAATTATATAGGACATGGATGGGTCCATACCCAACAAAAAAACAAGACAATATGATGGTAAGAAACTGACCCATGCTAAGTGATGACTAAAAAAATTTATTGTCATTACACCCAATCTAAATAATTATTAAGAGATAACATTGGAATTATAGAAAAACATAATTTCCACCTTATATACATTTTTGGTATTAGGAATAATCTATATATCAAGTATAATAAATGGTTGGAATTTTATAAAATTTAATCCACACATCACATCACCCATGCCACACTCAATTGGATAATCACAACACTTTCACCAACTTGTATATGTTACCCGTCTAGAAGGAATACTCTTGGAAACCTATTAATCATTAATAATTAATTTATTATCAATAGAAACCCTTTAGGTTATTACTCCTAGGTTATTTTCCATAATCTAAAAAAGAATATATCCTTTAATAAGCACATTATAAGATGTTAAAACTTAGAGGACATAGAAAGAATAAAATTAAATATCCCAATTATAGATTTCATTTTTGTACCTAAGGAACATTTTCATATTGATAGAATTATCTAAATGTGTTTGTAATAGTTAATTTACTACCCATACATAACTCATAATGGCATAAAAGTAATGAAACTACATATGCTATGTAGGAAAATAAAATTTATGTTTTTTCATATAGCAATAGGATAGATAGGTTCTAGGATAGAACACATCCAATTTGATGATTATTTAGTTTATATTAAAGTTAAAATCTTTCAATAATTAATGATACACGCTCTAAAATAATACTCATAAAGTCTAAAGAAACCCATCTAGTGGTAATATTGATTAATTGATATAAATTTCGAAGATCGATTGATGGAGTTTTTATTTTTGGTGTTCTCCTTGTCACGAACAATCCTGGGTCGACCCTGAACCGGTCACCTGAGTTGGCCGGTGACATGGCCCGATGGGAATTTCTCGATCCCCACGGGCTACAAACTAGTTTCGGGCATCAAAACTAAACAAGTGGGAATGATTTGGCCTACAAATGAATGAAAAATAAATAAAAAAACTGAATAATGGAAACGAAAAGTACGAGCAGTGAGAAAACAAAGTCGTACATACCTCCATGTGACCCTATGGGTCTCCACCAACCTCAATCCAACGTCGCGCTATGGCGACTGAATACAAGAAAGGTGTAGTAGCAGAGGATAAAAAACAAAGGTAAAACTATAGGCGTGATTAATAGAACTCAATAGGCATGCCCAAACAATCTATTCCCATATGAATTTCCTTTAAATAAAAGATTCACCAATTTCAGGTTTGAAATACAATATATAAAATTAAGTATTTCCACATGTTACTCAAAAGAAAAGTTTGAGTCATTTCCCTTATTCATTTCTCAAAACCCAAGTCAATATTTTATTGAGACATTAACATTTTTAAAGGGAAAGTGTTGTTTATATTTTCAGATTTCTACAAAGAGGAGTAAACCCTTTCATTTGAAAACCATTTTTAGAAAACTATTCAAAACCAGTTTACCACTTTCCAAGGAAAACAATATACAAAAAATTACAAAATAAAACACAGGGAAATATAGGTATACACATAAGAATCCTAATAACTACTTCAAGAAACAATATCGAGTAGAAATAGGTGATCCCAAGAGCTCGAGAATAATCCATCAGACACCAGTACATGAGACCTCATCCTCGTTTCCATTTCACACATGATGAAATCAAGACGCCCAATATGATCGACCATACATTCTCAGGCAGGATGAGGGCAAAATCCCATAGTAATAAACCCCATATATCTACATACTATGGGCCACTGGTAAGTACCATAACCAAACAGTGAAAAAATCATTCTCATTATATTCTCTCAATATTCCAGGTTCCCAGGTCTTATGCATTTGGAAAGGGGGTGGGCCTACTGATGCTATAGGAGCAATCAATCACGGTATATACATAATAATATAGCACAATATACAACACCCTGAGCCTCCCCAAGGAATATGCCCCTCGCCTTCCTACCATTGATTCCAGGGAAGTCCTACACAGTGGACACCCAAAACATATAACTCAACAAAATCATACGATCACATCCGAGGAGAATTTTCATGATATAACAAGTTTTAAAAATGTTCCAACTTGGCCTCACTTGAATTTCGTACGCCAAACCATTTCTTAAGAATTACACACACACCATATTGAAAACCATAAATACTCTTCGAAACCATTTTAAGAAACCCAAACTAGAATTTAAAATATAAATCAAGTTCATAGAGGCCAACATGTCATTATTCAAGTAATTATGGTGAAAACATGATCAAACCATATATTTGAACCCACTATAAGAAAAAAAACACTTCAATTAAGGGAAGAAAATTTACCAACAGTCATATATCAATAATTAATATTAGAACTAGGTGCGAAATGAATGAAATAAATGATTTCTTGAATTTAATAGAAAATTCATTTGGAGACCAATCTCATATAAGGAGGCACACCAAGATGACACACATCAGCTCTTGAAGTTTCTGATGAAAACGCACAAACTGGAACACAGATACATTCTATTACATATATATATATATATATATATCCTTAATCCTTTGATCATATTCCCCACTCCAGGAAGGAATATGTGCATGGAATATATATATATATATATATATATATATATATATATATATATATATTTACACATATGTACTTATGTTTGTGTGTGTTCCCACCACCAAGAAGTCACCTAAGCTCTGATTAATTAACATAGAGAATCCAACATCATTTAAAAAACCATTTAAGAAAACATGTTTTCAAGGAAATACAAATTTAAAGCATCACCATCCTTTGATGACACCCCCATGGGTGTACCTAGTGCACCCATTGGTGTGTCAACATCTAGTGACACACCAAGAATTACAAGACACTCCTAAAACACATTTACAATAATTTTACTGATAATTAATCATTTCATAAAACCCCTTTGTAATAATCCACTATCAATGCATTCGTATATCAAGTTACCTTGAAAACACATTTCACACATTTTTCATAGTCTTAAAAAATCTTCCATGAAGTACCCTGAGGAAGCCCACCTGAAAACATAACCATATCATTTAGAAAAATACCTTTCCACTATATACTCTATTTCAGACACTTCTGAAAAATATAATGCACGACGTAAAACATTTATTTTCACTATATAAAACCAAAATGACATTTAACCAAAAACACTTGACACATACGCACATTGGCATAATTTGATATTCACTATGAAATACATTTTTAACAAATTATACGCTCAAGAAAACATTACAATAATTCACTATGTGATTAAAACAAAACTGGGCATTAGCATGGAAATACATAAATATGAAACCCTAAAAAACTATTTTCAACATGCTATAATAATCCATAAGCATCATAATGAACTAATTAGATAATTCATTGTGAATTATGTAAAAATAATATTCAAAGAAATAGAAGAACCAAAGGATTGATCAGAAAATGGAAGAATACATATTCATATACTTAAAAGGCGTGCGAATGGGACGAAACCTTGGGAGGAGGAAGAGTACACCCCACAGGACCATTCACAAAACATAGAATCCATGAAAAATGAACCGAACATATACCCAATCCATTAAGATTCATTTAAAAATGAAAAACCCCAATAGGATTCACAAAACAGGTTAATAAATGCCAGTAGGAAAATAGGGGGGTGGGGGTGGGGGGGGGGAGAACATGCCACAACGAGGAGGTGCCACTGCCGGAGGCATTGTGTTCCGAAGAGGAGTCCGGTTGGGGAGGGTTTTTCTGCTGGTGAGGGAGGCACCAAATAAAGTGGTGGGGAGGGGTTCTGCCAAAGATGTGCAGCGGAGAGGTGGTCCGGCATTAGTGGGGTGTCGCCGGGGAGAGGGTGCACCAAAGGAGGCGTGGTCTAGGGTGCGGAGGGCTGTGGCGGTCGGGTGCGGGGAGATCAGTTGGAGCAGGCGCAAGGAGGCAGCTTGGCGTAGCGGGTTGCACCGCATGCCGGGGAGTGAAGTAGCTAGTATGGGAGTCCGGCTTGGATCCTCGACCAAAGGCGAGGCAGGCAGAGATGGCAGCGAGGTGGCTGGGGTTCAGGTGTGGCCCCACGACGTATAGGGAAAATAGGGGGAGGGGGTGACATGATGAGTTGGGAAAGGGTTGGGTTTTTTGTATAAAATAATAATAGTATCATTACAATAATAAAAATAATAAAACCAAAATTAAAAAACCGAATAATCATAATAATCATAATATTAATATTAATAAAAATAATAATATTAATAATAATAACAACCAAAATAATGATATATTTATTATTAAAACTATAATACTACTATTATTTAATGCATATACATTCTTTTATCTTACTCTACTTTATTAATTTTTTTTACATCATTTCATTTCACTTTCCCTTCAATTAATTTATTTACTTATTTCGAATGTTGGGAAAACGCACGGCTCACATGTCATCATATGTCCATTCGAGCGAGGTGTGCTCGAACCATGCCACCTGACATTAACCATCCAACGAGTTAGACTACATGTTGTCACATAGTTGTATAATTCGCACATCAAACTTGGTCGGGGTGTGACAATCCTCCCCACCACAGACACTTTTGTCCCCCATAATGTCACCAAGTAAAAAGATATCCAAATATTGAGTCTGTGCCCGAACAGTGACAAAAGGAAAATTAAGAACCTCGGGATGACGATTCACTCCACAAGTCACACCTGACTGATCAAAAATATATCATGACATAAAACAATTAGAGAACATGGGAGGGTTCCCCCCCCCCCCCCCCGCAGAACAAGAAGATGACTGAAATGGAAAATTTAAAACCCATGCACACCAACTCGAGGAGGGGCTAACGCAGGAACTCCCAAAATGAACATACTGAATTCTCCACTTGAGTTGAGCGGGACCACTGAGACTTAATCAGAACACCACTACAAGGCCACCCAGCATATCGGGGCACCAAAACAATGAACTCCCTATAACAACACCGCTGGAGATAGGAATTCCCCAAACCGATTTAAAACTCCCAACACATCCAACTCCCATAGTAGAGTGAGACAACGCTTCTACTAAAACACGGAACACTCGGCACAAAATAAAAAAGGCCCAACAATCACATATCAAAACCATCACACATGAAATCATGATCAAATCACACAAGGAAAAATTAAATTTTAAGAAAAAAGAAAAAAAATTCTAGAGGCCACACTCAGAAGAACGCAACTACTACAATCATTGAATAATAAGTTTATCACACTATTACCGCAACAGATGAACTTAAAATAGAATGAAAACAAGGACAATGAAATCATGAACATCTCTATTAGAAGATGAAATAAAAAGAACTCATAAAAGGTCTCACATGCCTCTGACGCCCAGACATTGCGCAGGCATCACCACGAGACCTGAGGCTGGGGATCTGATGGCTAAAGAATATTATACCTCATAGTCGTACACAAGCATAACTTGATCATAACTCTATCCTCAAACTTCTCTTCTTACAGAACTTTCCCCAGTGACCTGAACATCCACAATGACAACAAGGCTTTGTAGGGATGTGACAAGTTTTCATGGAATGCACGAACCGGCCATTCCGATGGCACATCAAATGGTGATTTGATGAACTACAAGTTGACACTGATGAAAGGGATTCTTCATAAACAAGTTCATCTACTACACCACGCTCGCAAAATGGATAACCCTTACGAATGATGAGGGTTATAGGGTTTTCCAATCACTTGTGCTCCAGATGCCGACTCCTTAATGTGGCCGACAAAGGATTACACCAACCATTGGCCTTGTTAACTACGAACGATCTCTCACTTATTTTCGCCTTCAACTCCTCATGTATGATCCATTGAATGGAGACAGACTTTAAAACCTCCCACATCATCCCAACTCCAGGTATGATAAGACATCCACCCCTATTGGTCCAAGGCTGGACCATCCACTAAACCAATGACAATATGAACTATACTAATCTCGAGAGTCCCCAACAACCTGAAGATATGCTCTACTCCCCTCAAACCGCATCACTACTCCTATCCAACCCCGAATTCCTCGAAATAAAAGAAACACTCAATAGAAACCAGAATTGGGCCTGACTCATTAACATCTTTTGATGACATTTCTGGGTGGCATATTCAGAAAAATTTGAAAAAAAGAATTTTGATACCTGCATAAGGCCAAAACTCAATAAAAACACCCCAAGCAGAGACTACCGGCCTGAAATTCCAAACAAGATTAAACACAATCAAATGAAACACAACAAGACAAGGGTAAAATACTCATAAATCAAACATATATAATCACATGAATAATCCACTTTTCCAAATACCAAAACCCACATTTCATGAAAAAAGAAAGTCCCGAAATCACTTTTTCATTCAAGTCCATTTTAGAAAACAAACAATCCATGACTTAAATTCCTAAACCCCACCCATGGCATCTTATGAACTGCCGCATTAGCCTTCATCCATTTTTACTCAAATCACCCATACATATGTGTCCATGTTCACTTCATGCATCTACACACACATATAAAGAAGATCCTAAAGAATACCAAGGGTCTCACTTTCTATTCTATTACAAAATCTAGATATAGTCCATCTTTTCCAAATCGAAACACTTACTCTTTGAAAACGTGCTTCACCAATTTGAAAACAACTCGAAAGAAATCCCCTTTTTACAAGTTTTAAAACCATTAGATAAAGAAAGCCTTTCAATTCAAAACCACCTACATTTCTTTGAAACACTCTAAAACAAACCTAAATTTATACAAATCACAACCAACAATGGAAAACCGGAATGAGGAACCAGTGCTTATGCCCTACCCGGTGACATGGTAGTGAGCCACTCCCCAAGTACGACATAACACCAGAGGACCTTGAACCGGGCACCTGAGCCTCACATGGGTCACTACTCCTTGTGGGTTAACAATGTGACACTAATTCACATCTATTGTCATCCCTCAATCCAATACAAAGGAAAAAAACCCAAAACCTGGACTACCCCTGATAACTCAGGTCTCACCGCGAACATTGGTGATCATGCACCGACACACAACCTACATTCTGAGCTCTGACACTCCAAATATTCTTCTATCGGACATCCCAAATCACAATAACCTCCTATGATACAGTTTTTTCATGAACCAACCCGAGTCAACCATGAACCGGTCACCCGAGTTGGCCCGCGGCATGGCCCGAGGGGCTTTCCCAATCCGCACAAGATGGCAACTAGTTCCGAACATCAAAACTAAACAAGTGGGAATGATTTGGCACATAAATGAAAGACAAATAAAAAACCATAACTGAACAATGGAAACGAAAACTAGGATCAGTGAGAAAAAAAGTCATACATACCTTCATGTGACCCTATGGGTCACCACCATCCTCAAACTGACATCGCGCTATGGATACTGAATCCAATCAAGGGGCATGAGCGATGGATAAAAAATGGTAAAACTATAGGTTTGTGTAATAAAACTCAGTAGCAATGGCCAAACAATCTATTCCCATATGAATTTCATTTAAATAAAAGATCCATCAATTTCAGGTTTGAAATACAATATATAAGAGTAAGGCTTTCTACATGTTAATCATAAGCAAAGTACGAGTCATTGTCGTTATTCATTTCTCAAAACCCAGATCAATAATTTAGTTAGACATTACCATTTTCAAAGGGAATGTGTTGTTTATATTTTCAGATTTGTACAATGAGAAGTAAACCCTTTCATTTGAAACCCATTTTTAGAAACCTAATCAAAACCATTTTAACGCTTTCCAAGGAAACCAATATACAAAAATGAAAAAAAAACACACAGCACGGAATATGTAGGTATACACATAAGAATCATAATCACTACTGCAAGAAACAATGTCCAAGTAGACATAGGTGAACCCAATAGATCAAGAATAATACAAAAGACACAAACACATGATACCTCATCCTCGTTGACATGTCACACACGATGAAATCAAAATGCCCAATACTCTCGACCATCCATTCTTAGGAAGGCCAAGGGAAAATCCTATAATAATAAACCAAATAGATCCACCTATTATGGGCTACTAGTCAGTACCATAACCTACCAATGCAGCAAGAATTCTCAGAATATTCTATCAATATACCAGGTTCCCATGTCTCATGTATTTAGAAAGGGGGTGGGCCTACCGATGACATACGAGAATCCAATCAATGTATATATATAATAATATACCACAACAGGAAACACCCCGAGCCACCCCAAGGATTATGTCCCTCGCCTTCCTACCATTGATCACATGGAAGTCCTACACAGCGGACACCCATAACATATAACTCAACCAAAGTGAGGACCACATCGGAAGAGAATTTCCTTGATATAACTAGTTTTAAAAATGTTCCAACCGTGTCTCACATGATTTTCACATGCCATCCCATTTCTTAAAAATTACACACACACCACATTGAAAAACATATATACACATCAAAACCCATTTAAGAGTCCCAAACCAGAACTTTAAATCTAAAAAATTTTCACAAAGTCCAAAGGGTCATTTAATCGGGTAATTAACGTTAAAACACAATCAAACCATTTATTTTATCCCACTATAAGAAATAATCCACTCCAATTTAGGGAAGAAAATTTACGAATAGTTATATATCAAAAATTTATATTAGATATAGGTGCGAAAAGCAATATGTAAATGATTCTAGAATTTAATGTAAAATTCATAGGGAGACCTAACTCAGAGAAGGAAGCGAACAAAGCTGAGACACATCATCTCTTGATGCTTCTGATGAAAACGCCCACACTAGCACATAGATACATTCTATTACATATATATATACCCTTAAACCTTTTAACATATTCCATGTTCCATGAGGGAATATGTGAAGGGAATATATTTATATATATATATATACACATACGTACCTTTGTGTGTGTGTGTGTGCACCACCAAGAAGCCACCCAAGCCCTAATTAATTAAACTATAGAAACCGACATTATTTAGAAAAAACATTTAGGAAAACATGTTTTCAAGGAAATACAAATTTAAAGAATCACCTTCCTTTGATAACACCCCCATGTGTGCTCCTTATGCACCAATGGGAGTGTCAACATCTAGTGACACACTAATCATTACATGACACACATAAAACACTTTTCAAATACTTTTACTGATATTTACTTATTTCTTGAAACTCCATTGTAAAAACCCATTATAAATGCATTTGCATTTCAAGTGCCCATGAAATTTTTTTTAACACATTTTGCATAGTCATAAAAATACTTCCAAGAAGTACCCTGATAGAGTGCACTAGAAATCATAACCATATCATTTAGAAAAATACCTATTAAATATATACTCATGTCCAGACACTTCCGAAAAATATTACGCACCACATAAACATCTAATTTAACTATATAAAACCCAAATAACATTTAACCAAAAACACATGACACATACACACTTTGGAATAATTGGAGATACATTTCTAAATATAGTTTTAAAAAATTATACTCTTAAGAAAACATCACCATAATTCACTAGTTTATTAAATCAAAATTGGGAATTAGCAAGAACAAAAATAAACAAGAATACATACAAAAACTATTTTTAACATGCTATAATAATCCATAATCATCATAATGGACAAATTAGATATATCAATAAATATCGAATTAAGTAAAAATAATATTTAATTCATCCTGAGCGCCAAAGGATTTATCTGAAAGAGGAAGAATACACATTCATCTACCTAATGGGTGCATGATTGTTACGAAACCTTCAATGGAGGAAGAGTACACCCCGCAGGACCATTCAAAACACATAGAATCCAAGAATAACAAACCGAACATAGACCCAATACATTAGGATTCATTCAAAAATGAAAACCCCAAATAGGAATCATAAAATGGATTAATACATGACAGTAGGAAAAGAGGGGGGGTGAAAAAACCACATTGAGGTGGGGAGACTGCCCGAGGCGTTGTGTGCCGAAGAGGAGTCTGACCGGGAAGGTTTTTGCTAGTGGAGATGGAGTTGCGGAACAATGGGGAGTTAGGTAAAAGATGCGCATGGGAGACGGGGTCCGGCCTGAGTGGGGTGCCGTCAGCAAGAGGGTGCACCAGAGGAGGCGTGGTATAGGTTGCGGAGGGCAGTGGCAGTCAGGTGCGGGGAGATCCTCTAGAGTCGGAGTAAGGAGGTGAGTCGGTGTGGTGGGTCACACCGCATGTCGTGGAGTAGAGCAGCCAGGATGGGAGGCTGGCTTGGATCTATGAGAAGAGGCATGGTCGGCAGAGCCGGTGGCGTGGTGGCTAGGGTTTGGGTGTAGTGCCGCTGCGCAGGTGGAAAATGGGGGGAGGGGGTGAAGGGATGAGTGGGGAAAGTGTTGGTTTTGTTTGTTTTATTATATAATAATAATAATATCATTACAATAATAATAATAATAATAATAATAAAACCAAAATTAAACATCAAAATAATAATAATAATAATAATATTAAGAACAAAAATAATGATATCTTTATTATTAAAACTATAAAACTATAATTATTTTATTCTTAATCATTGTTTTATGAAACTCTATTTTATTAAAAAAAAATATTTTACTTCATTTCATTTCACTTTCCCTTTAATTAATTTATTTACTTTTTTCAGATGTTGGGAAAACACACGGTTCGCCTGTCATCATGTGTGCATTCGAGCGAGGTGTGCTCGAACCATGCCACCCGACATTAACCACCCAAAGAGTGAGACTATGTGTTGTCACAATTTTTTATAAGTCGCACGTCAAACTCAGTCGGGGTGAGATAGTCTGCATGGAACCCTACCCACGTGCTCTCCATTCAGGTTGCGGTGATGGCCGTCCAATTCTCCACCCACCCTCACCTGGTGTTCTCCCCTTTCACTGATCCAGCCTCACTCCCAAATTTTTTTCATACCCTCTTTAGTCTTAATGTCCCTGCCCTCCAAAATGGTGATTCTTCGATTGCAATATATCTCCAAGAGTTATGAGAGGCATCTTCCTTCAATGGGATATACCTTGTCACCCTAATTGGTCATTAACAACCATCCATCGACTACATATACATGTTCTTCAATAACGCCTAGCCCATGATGAACCTCATCGTGGTTGGGATACTAGATTCTTACCACTTTCATCTTCTCTTCGAATATGCTGATGATATGGATTCTGTGTGGTCCAAATGTTCCCACTCTTATGATGGATCCCAATTCTTCTTTCTCATATGGAGTTTTGAGTTCCACTAGAAACGCGCAACCGCACTCTTATATATTTAGGAAATCTTCCCATATATCCCTCTCCAATTAAAAAATCTAGTTATTCTACAGATTTTGGGAAACATCATTGGTAGGTTCTTAGAATTATATGAGATCTCTCTCCCCCTATGTCACCATATTTCTCCCCATGTCTTTATAGAAGTGGATATTTTATAGACTTCAAATGACATTTTTTGAATTGAGGTTAGTGAATAACTCAGTTATCAATAATCTGTGGTCTTTAAAAACTCGTTTGATTTATGAACTTCATTCTTTTGTCTCATACACCTTAAATATTTTTTTATTTTTCTCTTTTCTTGGATAAGTCATGTGTCTCTACTGGTAACCAATCAAGTAGTGTTATACCCCTTCAGTTGGAGGCATAACCGTTTCTTCATGGATCACAGTCAAATCCATCCACAGAATAAGTGGGAGCCCATTTATCCTCTACTGTTACTTATGGGAAGCCAGATATTGATGCTCCTGTTAGTGAATGTCCAGATGGTTTGGATGAAGGATCTATCTCTGTCATGGTAAAATCTATTCAGCATGACCCTCTATGGATTATTCCCTTGGTTTATGATGTCTTCAATTTCATGAAGGATGATTTCGGTATTCTCTCACCTGTTGTGCAAGGTCCTTTGGGACATGTTGAACCTGGCGCGACAGAAAATGTTGCTACTTTTCGTGACCGTGATAATAAGTAGGGAGTGGTTACTCAAAGGCTAGAGGGGGAAGGTGTACGCCATAAGACTCTAAATTATGTGGAGGCTATACTTATATGGATTGATGACACTGGATGAGAGGGCCACAAGGTTAGGCCAATTCTAATTAACATTTCATGACTGATAAGGGTGGTGGAAAATATGAAATTGAGTAACTTTTTTGAGATTCTAGATAATGAAGGGAATGCCAAGGAGGCTGATCGGTGTAAATCATCAATAAAGAATTTGGGATTCTATGGTAGGAGTCTTCGGATGACTTATCTAGTCAGTTTTCAAGAGTTAGTGCTTAGGAATTCCATGGTAGTAATTTTTGTAGTCCATGGAAGAGGAAGGGATGAAAAGGAAGTCAGAAAGGCCGAAAAAACTATTCATATCTGCCTTCACCAAGGAATACACAATATAACACGAAGTTGAAGGGCCAATTGACGGATGGTACTCCCATCATTAATGGTCATGATATTCGTATAGAGGCATTTTTATCCATGGATAATCCTGATTGGATTATATTTTAAGAGACAGGCATGTCATTTATACAACCATTGGATATTATTCGACATTCTAGACAAGTAATGAAGGATAGATCCCTTGTTCTTAATGCTTCAAAAGAATATGGTGAAAAGGAGGTTCTAAGGACCATTTTGGAGCCACTAATATATAACAAAGTGATTATATTGAAAAGAAGAATCTAATATTATTTAGAGGCTTTAACGTAGGGAAATCCAACCAAGTTGATTTCCTGTACGTGTGGGACAAACAAGCATGATTCATTAAATAACTTATACAAGATGATCTAAAAATACAAGTAACCTCTCTCTCAAGGAATCTTTTTATGGATAAGAATTTCTATAGGCCTATGTGGTCTTTTAATAACATTATTTTCTCTTGGAGTTTCTTATATTTAACTTAAATTTTTCTTCTGGATTCTAATAAAAAATTAATGTTGATGATTAATAAAGACGTATTGATGTAGTTGTGAGATGATTCGAGAGACAATACAAATGATGGAAATATTTTGATGATGGTTTGGACGTATTAAGAATTTTATTGAGATGATTTTATAGTGCTAAAAATGTTTTTTGATTGTCTTATAATGTCTATAATTTCTATGTTGGGTTGGGAAAATTGACAAAATCATGTACCCTACGTACTATTTCGAGTTATTCTTAAAAGGGTTTATGGGACATTATAGCATTCAAGGTAATTGATTTTAAATTCTTAGATTAAAATGTTGCTTTATAGAGTTGATAAAAATCCATGATCCTGAATTTAGTGATGTAATAATATCTATGTTGCAGTTTTTTAGGTAAACCATGAATATCATAGAGTTTAAAGAGTTTCAAAGAGTAAAAGAATATATCATAGTGTTAATAATTTATCATTTTGGTAATGTCATGAAATATAAACTAACCATTGTATGGTATATATTAATATATTTGATACCCAATATTGTTCATGAATTGTCTTCGTATGGTATATATTTGTAGATTTTATAATTCACTGTGTTTGTGAACTAACTTTATACGGTCTATCTTTGTATATTTAAGAATTCATAGGTAAAATACTACCATTTAGGGTTAAAAAAACTTTCAAAGTGAAAATTTTCAATAAAATATATGATACTGATATATTTTATCAAAATCTATAAATCAATGAAAAGTGTAAGGGAACTTTATTAGGAATCCTCCTTTGGAAGTAAATATCATGGATTAATATAATAAATAATATTTTAGATAAACCAATGAAAAAAGGATTACTAAAATGAATTACAGTGAATAGAATAATAAAATTCGAATATTCATGGTTCTAAAAATTATATAGTTAAATATCATAAATTATTCATATATATAAATGATTCATGATGAAAGGATAAGAAGTGTATGATTTTACAATCTATTATGCGACATCGTTGCTGCAAGAAACCATGCATACATAGAAGTATATTTAAGTGGAAATACAATTTTGTATTTTGTATAATGTTTATAGAAATAAAAATCCTTTGACCCTTAGATTTCTTAAATATTTTTAGAATATGTATTTTAGAATCTTGTGAGGAAAAATTCAAACAAAAAAATCTACTTGTATGAATAAAAGAGATAACCTATTTATGAATATTGACATATTTATATATGTAAATAGGGGAAAATATTCATGAAATATTATCTAAATATAAATATTATATGCAACCCTGAAGAAAATTTTGTGAGTTAAAGAGATACATTTAAAACTATATTATTTGGTAGAAATTATAACCTATCAATGAATAGACATGAGAACTTGTTACTAAATATGAATGAAGAATATTTTCTAATATCGATGCACAAGATTGAGAAGATGGTTAAGGAAAAATATATCATTATATCAAAGAAGGATATTAACTGGAACTACTGTAGAATATTTTAAATAACTATAAGGATCATTGATAACCTTCAATGAGATGAAATAAACAATTGAAGACCCCATTTGTGTTTAAGAAATGATCTATTAAAAAGATATGTGAGGTAGTCAAAACTTATGAAAAGGAAAGCCGATGATATAATGAAAATATTGGATATAGTAAAATGACATTTGCACATGTATTTATTGGGAATAGAAGGGATGAGGACAATACCCTCAATAAATAGTGTGTATGATATATGCTTGGGCTAATATGTTCCTCTTCCTAGGAACATATAATAACTAACACATAAGATTGATCAATAAATATATTATTGTGGTGCTAACCAATCCTACAAGGATTAATATTTCCATTAAATTGTAGAACATTGTAAAAATTTCCTAGTTCCTATTAATTTATTTACTATATAATTCATGTATGATAGATCAACATTGGAATAGTGGATTGAAAATCTATCCAGTCTAAGTGGGTGAATTAAAATAGAAGAATTCATAAAAAGGGATCACATATTGACACCTCCCCCTATTATTGATCTAACTAAACATGGTCACATATAATGGTATTAGAGATAAAAGGGATTCCATTAAAATGATTTAATATTTAATGAATAAATTAGAGATGATTTTTTTGAAGAAAAAAGAATTAATTTCTATTCATGTCAACAGTTAGGTTTTAACAAAAACCATTAATAATTGATAAAATAAAATTGTATGGAAACTAAGAAATATTTTTAAGAATAAATATGAATATCCAAATTATAAAACAATTAGAGTGGTAGTTCAGCATATAAATTTATTTATTTTGTACTCTTGAAGAACCAAGTTCATTCAGTAGGGAGAAAGAATCTGATGAATCCACAAAATCAATAAAACAAATTGTTTTTTAGGTTATGGTTTACAGGATTAGTGATCTATTAGAATATATTATCTTTCTATATGAGTTTAACAACGAACTATATGGTGATAATTCCTATCCGAAAGTGGAAGTAATTTAGATGTATAATGCATTGTAAATGAATGGTCCAAAGTAAAACACCCTCACTAAAATCCTTAAACTCAATAACCCATTAGTGTCACTCTAAAAATAAAATTTCATCCTAGTAAGCATTGGAAAATAAAATAATTAATATTAAAATATGAAGAGAGTAATAGATGATAGGATCCATGATTTGGAAAAAATTTGTAAAACTACTATTGGTGTAAAGGATACCCAACATGAAATCAATGAAAAAGAACCAAGATAGAGATATATAAGAATCTATAAATATTAAAGGAGATTATATTGTAAATATAAGAATTAAATGGGATTATAGTTAGACACCATTCAAAGATAAAAAGACTTCACTCAACATGATGTATCGTAAAATTAAGTGAAACTAAGGAATCTGGATTCAATACAAATGTTATATTCCTAATTTATAGAAAATAAATATAATACCTCTTAAATTTATAGTGAGTGTAAAGAATACGAGAATAAATATTTCTATGGATTGAATAAATCTAAATAATCCTTTAATTAAGATTCTAAAAGATAAAAAAAGTAACCCATAAACCAATTAGTTCTATGTGTACTTGTTTTGTATGAAATTGTTTTATTGGTTTCAAATCAAAATATAGGAATATATGGTTGGGGAAAACTTTTGATGAGTTCACCAAATATTCATGGTTCAATGCATGCATATCCAAAAACATAATCTCCACAAATGGTGGTGTAATTTTCAATAAAAAACAATAGTACAAATTTGACCAGACTATTTCTAAAATACAATGAAGGATAGTCGGGTTCTATTTTTGGAATATTTAGATGTTTTCACATAAGGGAATAGAATGTTTCCATAAAATTGTAAGCATTTTAAGATAATATAAGTCCTTTATCAAGAAAGATAGTTTATAAAAATATAATGAGTAGAACTATAAACACAAACAATAATGATTATTTCCCTTGAAACTATATTTTGTTTCATTATTGTTTAATGAAATTATTTTTATTTAATTTTTCATGGTAATGATGTTTAATTTATTGAATCTACCAAGATGATTTTAGCTACTACTAAAATGAGATTACTATATGGGCCTGTGAAGAATGAAAGAAAACATTCATATAATTTTTCCTTGAGGAATAAACAAGAAAATGTATATGAATCATATAATCCCTAGAATATATATAAAAAAATTTAAAATGATGTGTCAAATATGAAGGAATGATTCTCCTAGAAAGAAGTGGCCACTTCATGTATCAGTGTAAAGTATCTATAAATATCAAGAAAAAATAGAACTGACTAAATCAATATAAAATGTTAATCTAATATCATAATAGTAAAATTTATTCTTTCAATGAAATAAGTAATAATACTATTTAATGGTTTTGAAAGAAAGGATGTTTGACCATTACTGGATATATTTGAAGAAGATATAAGTTATTAGGACACACTATAGAAGATTTCTTTTCATGTATACATTTAATGGAGAAAATTTTAAATAAAATTAAACATATATAAACATAAATAAGTTAACATTACTTCATATAAGATGATAAAAAATATTCCATAAAAATTCAAATGTGAATGATAAATGAATAATTATATTCAACTCAAGAAAATGTGTGTTTGCAAGACCATTACAGATTTCAAAAATAAAAAATGGTTCTAAAATGGAGTTGGATTCATGGTTGAGACCCAAGTATCAACCCTTTTGTTTCCACTATGAAGCATACTAGGAACTCACATTCTTCAAATTTTCCATATATATGTTTTTCATGTTGGGAATTAAAGGTGAACTGAAGAATTTCATAATCACAATAAATAATGAGGAATATCTTTATCATATAGTTCTTGGGGATTCACAGTGAATAATTATGATTTAAGGGGATTAACCTTGATGAAGATTATTTGCGCTCATATCTTGAGGGGGATAATTCATTAAAATTTTATTTCAAGGGATTGTTCCAAGAAAATTTGTTTTTTAATAAAACACATATGTAAAATAAAACTGGAGGTATAAAAATAACTATTCTATCCTATTTTGGACTATAAAAAATATTTCAATCAAAGTGGAGAACATGATGAGATAAAAAAATTTATTCATAATTTAATGAAATACAATTTAATATTTAAGATATTTAATTTAAGATGAGTGAAGGATATAAATCTAGATAAATCTAGTTGAGTTACCCAAAAATTGAGAAATATAAAAATGCTATCACATTATAGATAAATTAATAGATACATTTTTATATTTATAATCAATATTATTTTCCATAATTTGTTATCCCACATAGACAATGAGTTACATAACAAAAGAATCTTTTTTAAGAATTATGTGGTGATATCATGCACTTATCAATTTAGATAAAACAATAATTTGAAAAAAAACTAGGAGAATAAGGTGTCATAAAATTCTTGAAATAATATTATTGTTTGGAAATACTTCACTTATATTTTCACTGATTATATTTTAATGATGCAGTGGATGAAAATGCCACACATATTGACCTGATTATTTGGAGTTATTGATAAAAAAATACATAGATTAAAATTGAATAAACCAAGTATGGTTGGAATTTTTTTTAAAAAAGAACACTATAATATTGATAGAAATTTCAATAATATATGAATGTGATGACCTTTTTGACATATATATTTTATAAATTTGGGAAATTAAATTTTCTACCAATTATATGTAAGAAAATTATACTAATGATTGAACTCATAAAAACATGTTGGATTAGTATTCATATTAAGATTATTGTATGTGTTGATTAATTGAGTATATTTTAAAGATAAAGTCATGATATATTGAATTGGAAAATATCAATAATATCTCAAAAGGTTTTTTATCAAATCCAACAATGTTAAATATTTACGAACTAATATAAATGGAAAATATTTCCAGATAAATGCATAAATGTTTTGAGGGACCATCGAAGTGAAGAAACTATTCTGATTATTTTAAATTGTTAGGAATGTTTTTGATATAATATTAGGGTTTTTGAGAAGTTCTATTGTTTTTTGAATAATTATATAATTTTTTTGGAGTGAGAAAAATGTCAAATTCCTAAACACTATGCACTATGTGGAGTTTTACAATGTAGATTTCGTAGGAATTCATAGAGTTAAACCTCATATAGTAGAATAGATCTTCATAGATCTGATGTGAAGATGTGTTCATGAATTTTGTAAATTCCCAATGTCTCTGTTGATTTTTGTATTGGTAAAAAAATTTGTAGAGTATTTATTTTTGTAGAGTACAACAAGTATTTTTAGGGTTCACAATTATATGATATTTGGAAACATATTAACATAATTATACACATAATATGTTATATATCATTTTAATTGATACTACAATGAGTTCACCCAAAAAATTTCTAAATTATATATTCATTTAATGCATATTCTAGTTATATTATAAATAGAATGTATGGGACATCTTCATTGAGTTTAGAGATTGTAGGTTCCATAAAAATTCAAATAGTTCAATAAAACATAAAAAACAATAATGCTAAATCATATCTGTAGAAACCATACTATTAAATAAACTCTATAAATCCATAACATACAATAATTAAACTTTATAGGGTTCTCTACATTTCGAAAAATCGATAGGATCAACATAATAAAGAGGATTTTTCAGAAACCTATCAAATGTATATTATCCAAATAATAATTTCTAAATTGAATAAATAAATAATAAGATATATGGTTCAATACATTATAGATACATATATAAAAAATTATTTATAAATATTTGTGACTGTACTTGTGTTGAGGAGAGGAGTTCCAAACCATAAGACACAATACCACATCATGGAGGTATAAGGCCTTGAAAAGATGGATGGGGATTTTAATGAAATTAAAATAAAATATTTTATATAAGGTTTAATGAAATAAATATCCCAATTTTCTCATAGTTCAGAATGAAAATTATGAAAAGTGATTTTAGAAAATTTTGAGAATGAATTAAAACTGGAATTATCAACGTGTTAGAATAAAAGACATCACTTATTGCTCCAAATTGAGATTTTTCCAAATTCTAATATGGAAAAAATTATTCATGAAATATCATATGAATGTAATTATTATTGGAATCTATGTTTAAAATAATGTGTCTTAAGAGAGACCTTTAGTATTATATTATTATAGAGAAATCGTAACCTATAAAAGTATATAAATGAGAATCTGATACAGATCATAAAAGATGAACACATATTGGTGTCAAAGAAGAATACAAAGAATATGAATAGTCTTTTGATATTTGAATATAAAATAATAATATAAACATATAATAATTAAATAAATTTTAGGATTAGTGTTAATGTTGATACAATTATAAATGAATAGCGTAGAAGTTGTTTAAGACCTACTCAAAAGTTTAAGGATCCTATTCAATGACTATGTGGGGTACTCAACCCTAGTGGGAGGATAATCCAATGAGATGCCTAATACTGTGATATATAGTAAAATAATACCTTATGATGAATTTATGGTGAAGACTAAAGATGTTGGTCAAACTAGACTTCATGTGTGTAGACGATACCTTCCTGACATATCGTGTGCCAAATTCTTGGAACTAATCATCTCTTAAACATAAGAGAGATAAAAAATATATGATTAGTGTTAATAAACAATCACATCAATGATTATTATTTCCATAAAGGGATTAAACCTTATAAAAAAGTTATTGGACTTATTCCATTATTTATTATACCATTCATGTGAGGCTAAGGGACATAAAAAAGATTCGACAATTAATTTTACCACTATAAGGGGTTGATTTAAAAAGGAATAATTATGGAAAAGGGATTACCGATTCACCCCATCCCACTCTATATTTTTCAAAATAACGTGAGAAATTCACTAAAAATCATATACCACTCACATCAAAAAAGAAAACCGAATTTTATTCCATATTTATCCATTTACACATACCTGACAATAGTCATATATCAAATAGTTGTACAAAAAATATATAATGATGTATAAAAATTGATACCGTCTACCTCATGGTATTAAAATACCTCCCATACATTATCATTAGGTTAATATTTATAACTCCTAATGATTTTATAAAATAATTTGTCCTCTATAATCTAATTTTATAAATATTGTGTTCACGTGAAACACTAAACCAAAACAAACCAGAAAATATTATATAGAAATTATAAAGAACCCATTCTGATGTATAGTATAAATAGAGGAAGACACGTTAAGAAATATAAGTATAAATTTATATCATATTAAATACTAGTTAATTTATAAAATTCAATTTGTGAAACTAGATAACTAATAAGACAACCCTTGGATTAAATATGTATTTTTTTCTAAAATTATAATTTCATGCACATTATTTTGAATACTAAATACATTATACATAATTTATATTTAAGATATGAATAATATATATAATATAATAAAACTGATCTTACATGTAATTTATAGTAAAATAGAATAATAATGGTTTATACATTGTAAATTTATTTTTGTATAAGAACAACATTCATTATGTTTGAAGAAATTATTTTAAAAGTAAAAATAGAAAATTAAGGAATTTTAGTTTTATAAAATCAACTTAATTTTATGATTATTAATTTAATTATAACTTTATGATAATTTAGTATATATTTTTCAAAAATTTATTATTTTTAGGTGAATAGTTAAAAATATAGATTTTTCTAAAACCGTAACTATTATGATATTTCCATAATACAAGAATGACTTAAATATATTTTTAATATTTTCTAATATATAAAATATATATTTATAAATTATAAAATCATTAAAAATTATAATTTTGTATTTATTACATCTTTGTTTATTATTTTTAGAGACTCAAGAAATATTTCACAATTAAAACCATTTTTATATGCTTGTATTATAAATTATATTTTATCACATTTATAAACTAAAAATATAAAAGTTTATTTTATGTTTGTGAAAAATATTACCATTTTAGTTTGTAATTATTATTACATTCTAATAAATTAAAATGAGATTACTAAGATTAAAGTTTATTACCATTATAATGGTGAAACTGTTATATTTTAAATATTTTTTATTAACATTTTGAATTTTTTTATAGTAAATAAAATTAATAAATATTAAATAATGACTTTAAAATGCTTTTTATAAAGACATATAAATATATTAGTACAATTTTAATAATCAATACTAAATAAGGATCGGAAAATGTAACAAATAATATGTTATTTTCCTAAAAAAACTTTTCAGTTTACGTTATCTATTTCAATTTAAATGATAATTAAAAATTATTTATATGTATAATTGGATTAAATATAGATTAAATTTATTTTCATAAAAGCCAAATTCTATAAAATGGTTATATTATATATGTTTTTAAGTCAAAAATTACTTATTAAAAAACTATAAACCAATGTATACAAAAAATTGTTAAAATGTAAAATCAAATGGAAAATGTCCCCAACATTGATTAAAACATGTGTTTTATCTCATAGATTGGTTTTTTAAAACTTTTTATCACCAAAAAAATACATTATTTAAAATATTTGGAGTCATTTTCCCTTAAATAGTGTAATGATATCATTGAAAAGTAAATGGTGGTCGCAAAAGATCCATTTTCTTCACATATAAAATGGGTCACATACACACTTTCAACAATACATGAATCATTAGAAATAACAATTGAATTCATCCCAAGATACTGATACTATAATTTATTTGATCTTTATTAATATTTTAGTCTTTTTTATTTATAATAAGGCCTTTATTTTCAATAATACTTCCAAGAGAATGTTTAACCTCTGTACATGAGTAATTCTCAATCCTTATTTTTCTATTATTCCTAATCAAAATATGAGCCCAAAAATGTTCCCCAAACATGATATTATGAAAACATTGGTAATATTAATATTATTTTTCAATTATACTAAGGAAATATAACTCTTATATCTCCCTATAAAACCATTAGAAAAATTAATATGTCATCATGCATTGTGTAGACTACCACCTCTATGAATGATGGGTTATATTTTTATAAACACTTTTCATGGATGGTTTAAAAAAGTTATTTCAGGAATAAATATAATGATAAAATAGTATAATTATTCTTATATGATTTTATTTTTTACCCTTCCCAATCTATAATAATTAAGTAATCATCTATGTCTATGAGGACTACTGCAAATCATTTTTTTTCATTTTCTAAAGCCGGGTTAAAGGGGACCAGTACCCCAACATACAACCTGCATAAAATGAAGAAATATAAACAATCCAAAACATCACAACACTACACATAATAATATCCATAATCTTCTCCAAAACCCATGTAGGATTCCTCCTCACCAGTAGCCGACTCCCACTCTGTGTTCCTCTAGTAGTTTGCACTTTTAACCCTACATCTAAGCTGCTCTAGAACATGTCGTTCAGGTGAGGCATCGAAGGACACTCTTCCCTTTTTCAAAGCAATCACCACCTCCCCACTCCGCATAGAAGCTGATCTAGTTCTCAACGGTGGCGGAAGGTTAGAGTAATCCTTCCACAACCTTCTTATTGTTTGAGTAGACATAGGCCTGCCACTTGTATCAATCCTCTGTGAGGACTACCACATCAATTAAATGATGTATTTTATTATTCCATTACTTTCTAACATGAATTTTTATAAAAATGTGTGTAATTTTTAAAAATATTATTTATGAAACAAATTTTTTATGATAATATTTTTCATTCTATAAGCAATATAAATAATATATAGATATATATTATTTTACTGCATTAATTATCATCTCAAGGATCCTTTTAAAATATTTTTCCATTTTAGAATCTTGTCTAAATATATAGTTTTAATCTAATAAAATAATAATGGGATAATACATCTATAATTGTGGGTATTATGAATCTATATTACAATAACATTGAAAATGTCCAAAATACCAAAAAATGTTATTTATAAATTAATCGGACCACCCTAAATAACCAACATAATCAAAAACTATATAATAAAGAAATATTATATAATAATAAAAAATATTTAATAAATGAATTATATATAAATAAGGTTGTTTTTAATGTTTTTTATAAACTCTATTTGATGATATATGAATTTGAGCACTAACATATAGTGAATTAAGACTAAGGTAATAGTTTCGAATCTCCATTTTGTTTTATTTATATATCTTTCATATAGACCATTTTTTTTGTGGTGTATATAATGTATACAGACTTATTATTCACATAATATTCATTAAATATATGGGACATAATAATACATAACTTATTCCCCCACTCATTGATACAGAATTTAAAAGACAAAGATGTTATAAGGGTTTTTTTAACTCAGTTTCTATTTATTGTGTATTTTTAATTTTTAATGACATTATTTCATATAAGTTGCATATGTTATATAATAAGATAATTTTAAATTATTTTTCTCTTATTTTTTGATTCTTTTTATATTCCTTTTCACATTTCTCTAGATTATTTTTCGCTACATTATAATATGAAACATTGTAATGGTTATTTGTCTCTACTTCTAATTCCATGAGCCATGTGTTGTTTTTCACACAATATTTATTTTATAAAATAAAAATTTTAGGTTTTATGTCATTATTTATAATTTTTATTCCCCTTTTAATTAATTCTCATGATCCCACAATAATGATTGTTTTGGTCAAAATATTTCTCAAAAGGTAAGGGTTTTAATGTTAATATTACTTAAAATGATTTTTTTAATAAAAAATCCATATTTTGAATAAGAATTATTTATATAAATAATAAGTATTTTATTTGTTTATTATTTCATTATTAAATGTAGAAACATTTTTTAAGTTTCCCTAGACTCATATTTTACCCAAAGTGATACTTTTAAGGGAAACCCACCCTATTTCTTCTTTTTGGTCCTGAAACTAGTTTTCCTTTGCTTGTATTCATTGGATGCCTTGGAAAATTTCATTATCCAAGAATAAATAAATAATTGATTAAATTTTATACTAATTTTTTTTCTAATAAAATTTCTGACTACATTTTCAGTTTTTCCATAATTATAAATTTATTGTAATGTTCAAAATGAATCTATTTTTAGTTTTTTCCCTTTGATCACATCTTTCCACCTTATTTATCATTTTTAATGAATCATTTTTTCAAATATTTTATTCTTTTTTAAATTTAAATCATATTCTACTTGATTTATATATTATTTTTATTTTAAAAATGTTTTCAAAAAGATAATTCATTTTTATTATTTACAAATATATATCTTTGTAATGTTTCTAAAAACATGTATTCATATAAATACACATTCATTAACATACAATAAACTTGATAAAGGATGCATTCTAAAATTTTCCATCTATCTTCATTCAATGGATGGTTTATGTTTTGTTATAATTTATCCATGGACTTATCCTAACTACCATTATCATTCGTAACCATCCAAATTGAATAGTTATAAAATTATTCAAAAAACATTCATTTAGTAAAAACCTATTTTACATTAAATTTAATTAATAGTGTTCACAATGATTCCAAACAAAAATTTATTTGTGAAAATATAAAATAAAATATATACCTTTTATTAATATGGTGTTGGTACCCTATACTTCATCACATTAATTGAATTGTACCTACCTATAATGATACAAAATATAATTGGCTATAAATTTATTTTATATGGGTCTATCTTGTGATTCTTATTAAGGTAATTTTGATTGATTTTATTAAGTGAATACATTTAAAAAGGATATTAACTCCATTATAATTCAATGTGTTTATTCTATTTTGTTTAATTAAACCCATTTATTTCCATGGGTTCTTTATGATATAATAAAAAATTGAATTTTTGGAATAAATATATATATATGATTATGGGGGTCCAATATTTACCTCTAATGCAATGGTAAGGGATTTTCCTCTTGTGAGATAATGATGCATGGAATTACATGTATTTATTCCCAACTAAAAGAGTAGAAAAATTATATTTTTTAATAGAAAGGGTTTATATACTTGGATTTGTTCATAAATTTTTCATATGCTTGGTTTTGTGCCACATATTTATAGATATTCTTATGAATATGTTATTCTCTAATAGATCATGATTATTGAATCATGTTTCCACAATCATGTTGTTAATTTATTATGTTATACCATGAAATTTTCAATGATAAAATATTTATTCTTAGTTTGTTGTAACAATAATATGTATCTTAATTGTACACATATTCTTATAATATTATCACTTATTATCTTTGATTGTTGTCACTTATGTTTAGACTTACTAATAGTTTGAGCTCCAACCATTATTCTATTTAAAATTTTCAATGTTATGGGAAAATTCAAAATGTATGATTCTCTTAGATGAGTATATTTTGTGTATAATTTATGAATGGTGTTGATGATTTGTTATGGACTAATATATTTCTTATATATTGGAAAAATATACATTTTTTTATAATGATTTGGTGTTTTTATGTATTTGTTTTAAAAATTCTCTAAATCATTAAACCTAAAATTCAATTAGAATGTTCAACAATGGAATATTTTCATTAAATTCTAGTAATTGAGATGGCTAGCTATTGGGGACCCATTTTTGGTATCATAATATATTTTTTATAAGTTTAATGGCTATGATAATAATAAAAGATAAATTTTGTTTTGATAAGTTAAGGACGATCATAATTTCAAAGGAATATATAATCGTTTATGTTCATTCAGGTAATATTTATTATTTTAGGAATTTGGAGAAGAGAACATTAATGAAACCCCTAGGTATATTTCTAATAGATATGTCCAAGTGTATGATAAAATCATTAATTTCTAGTAATATCGAGTTTGTTTGATTTTCAAAAAAATTACATCATTGTATAGATCTTATAATCAAGATGTAGGTATGGAACTGATGCGCATAGGGGTAATCACCCTGAAAAAGGATCATTTGGTATGAAATAAATATTCACTATGGGCCACTATCTGTGGGAATACGAATATACACATGGATAGACACTGCTTGGGGATATTGTTCAGTTATTTATAATCTCTTTAGGTGTTGTTTTGATGGATATATTCTTTTATGGTATTAGATCTTGTAATATGATATAACCAATATAAATAATCATTGACTGGTCCAAGAGTTGTTGAAGATAAATATAATTATAATGTTATGGTTTTAAATAGTAATTATTTTTAAGGTTGAGATTTGGAAAAGATCATTTTCGATAATTCTCTTATGTTGTTAATTATTCCCCGATCACGTTAGACCCTTTTGTTATAGCAATGGTTTAATATTAAGAATACTAGTTAACAATATATTCCATGTATAACACAGAGATTTTTCCCATGATAAATATAATTGTATATGAAATAGAGTAAAAATTCATATGATTATTCTAAACCATATATCAAAAAATATGGTTACTAACATGGACGAAGTTGAGTTTATATTAACAAAATACAACAGAATGATGAAGTCTCACAAATTTATGACTATAAAGATGATGATGAAATGAAGATTAAATATCCTTTGTGTCTAAAATGTTTTAATAGGTTCCTAGTGGAATGAATTAATAGAGCTATAACATGTTTTTCATACTATAAATGAGGGAATATAGATACTAATTTCCAAATAAATGTGAAACTCTCTATGGAAAAAGGGGAATGAAAATTAGTTTATAAAAAATTTCTATAATTGGTGAAAACCCAATCATATATCATCCATGGAGATACACTAAGATCATTATAACTAGTAAAAAAGATATTTAATCCAATGAAATGGATATAAATTCTTCAAAATCACATAATTTATCCTTCAATAATAAATACATTGTCAGAGACTACCCCCTACTTCAAAGAGAACAATATGGGTGCACCCGACAATAATGTAAGTGACATGATATAGCCATTATATTCTAATTCATGGAGTTTTAACATGAGTTTATTAACATGATATGGTTCTATATGATATGTCGACATTGAAATGAAGTCACTCATATCATTTATTCTATCTCTATCTCAAATCCTTATTAATAGGAATCCTTGTGGAGTCATTTGGGAAGACATATTTCTAGAAATACATAACTAAAAGAAAATAAAAAGTGGTTATTATGGACCATTATTAAAGAGAAAAGATTTCAATTTGTGTCATAATCATCTGATGTTGACTCAAGTCTATTAAAACTCAACATACTCCAAACTCCCATTATTCGGCCATCATGTACTTATATCCCTTGGATGATGTAATTTATAGCAATGTTTAGCATAAATCTATGTGAATATGAAAATTATTTTGCCAATCCATACTAAGAAACACAATTAAGCATATCATCTCGAGAATCATGAAGTCCATTAGATTTACATAACCAAAAACAACTCTAGGATACTTTGGGAATTACTAAATAGAGTTAAATTTTAATCCCAACAATATATCATGGTAATTAAACTCAAAATAAAAATTGATGGAAAAGTCAAAAAGATAAACAAATTGTAAAAATATAAATGGATGAGAATCAGAAAAATAAAACAAGGTTGTCAAAATTAGAAGTGATCAAGACCCTACCTCAAAATGTTGATAGTCCTTCAACACCATCTATTGGAATCTTATCAACTAAATATACTATGCTTTCAAAATCATTGGGACCCTATCCATAAAATGAATGACCATTATATTTCATGATCTTATGATCTTGTTATTATAAACCACAAATGGATTCCTAATTTATAGGTCACACCTTTCATATATCCATAGAAAATATTTTCCTCATAGATCTAGATAAAAACTATAGAAGATTACCCAACGTTCTATAATGGAGACACATTCAATGATGTGCTGTGAAAATATTTTGGTAATGTTTGATCTTTTTATACTTAATGAAATATGGATCAACTCCCATGGGTGATGAAGAACCCATAATATTCTTCAAAAGTGTACTACTGTCATGATACAAATCCAAAATACACCTCTTCCTACTTGTAGAAGTTATCAATACTGTAATGGAAGAGGTCCTCTTGATTTAGCAATGAAGGACTAAAGAAGACAAATGACTTGATCCTCATTTAGTACGTTATCAATAGTGATGGACTTGAGGGAAAACATTAAATATGTCATTAGGAAAAAACTATGAGCATATTATATGATATTAGAGTGATAACCAATCTGAAACATAACAGAATTTAGTGCCTCATTTATAGATAAGAGACGAGAAATTCAAAACATATCATGAAAATCAATGGAGTATTAAGATACCATCAAGGACCCCAATAATATATTGCTCTAAAATATCCTATAATCAGTTTAGATTTTTAATATTTGGAATCAAATAATTGAATAATAAAGAATTTAATGCCTTCCAGATGAGACCCACACATCTGATTGCCTACCTCATCTCACCCTACCACCTTATAAAAGGTCCTTATAGAATGAATTCCACTATATTTAAAATTATGATATTATATGTATCAATAAGGTATGAGACACATTTGATGATTTATATCCAATAATATGAATCTTATGGAATTCCAGTACCATTAATGGATAGGGGATAATGGAGTTAAAAGTACCTATTTTTGTGGACTATTAAACAAAGTTCCCCTCCTTTCTAGGATGATATAAGTTGATGGACTCCCAATTGAGGTAGGACCATGACCGACAACACTTGTGACGGTGCGGGGGTATGCTCTTTTTCACCCTCCTAAACAAAATGTGGTGGAATATGGGTATCCACTCTAATAGAATCATCCTGAATCATGTTAGCTGGTTGTCTGATCAGTCTGTTTTGGGGTTATATCATCAGAAACAAAATGGAAACACTTAGAAAATCCATTTTTTTGTATAGATCGTAATTAGTCTGTGGGATCACACAAAGGATCTCCTAGTTCTCCTACCATAACCCAAGGTTTATACCTCCTAGTACTAACCAAAGTCGTATCCATACCAATTATTCATATCCACATTGATATATATATATATATAACATAGAATAATGAATATAAAAAATTAATTATTTTAAATATTTATATCATAACAATATGTAAATTATATATCACTCAATCAGAAGTACATGTCAATCCTTAATCGATAACATAATCATGATTGTAAATAAAACATCTTATATGTATATATTGAATTTGATCCCATATACCTATTCATGATGCATGAAATCACCCAAATCCAATTAAAAGTAACATAAGTCCTTTCAATAGTAACTCAGAAGTCCATTACACATTATTTGGCCAAAAAATGGAATCTCCCCTACCTTAGTACTACATAAACTATCCCCATTGTAATATGTCATAGTTTACTCACAAAAAAGAATAAAACTATCCTTTGATACCATTTTTTATCTCCCTATCCCAAACTACTTAGTCTGATCTGATGAATAACATGACCTCATGTAAGGCTCCCCGTATTCATGTGGATACCGACTAATAGTGAGCGTCTAAATGATGCCACTGGGGAGACTATAACATCAATATAATAACCATAAATAATTAAAAAAAAAATAAAAAACAAAATATAATAAAAATGGATGAATATAATGTCAGATAGAACACATTTGATATAATAAAATAATGGTTCTCCTAGAGTGGAAATCCAAACCAAATTAATAATGTGAGTATAAAAATAAATAAAACAACATGTAAATCCCATAGTGTTTCACCCAGTCATATTAAAAGCTTCATGATCCTTAAATCAGGTGTCTTCCACTGACCCTTTTTCTTTTCATGTATCCCAATACATGAAGTATGTATACACAATGAGATACTCATGCATGGAGTGCGTAATAAAACCTAGCATAAACGACGAATAAATTCCTAATAATTATTCACATGTATAAAAGTGTATTCAATAAAAAAATTGAAAAAGAATGCATATAAAGTCACGTTTCGAGCACCAATATACTGACCAAACCACCACAAGCCCTGGCAGAATAGAGTTCAGCTTTATACTGGATGGATGATCAATATGTCCAATGTGAACAAGAACTACCCTCCTTGTTTGTAATATTTCACACAACATACTCAAGGAATCATGTGAGCATGATACTTAGTATCCAAAAGGTATTGAGTTATGTAACATTTCTTGGTATCTATAAGGAATTTATTTTTTAGTTAATCGACAAAGATTTTATTGTCATAATCCATGAATGTGTTCACTATTATATGAACCAAATCTATTCATATATAAATATCACATCACTATCGATTGATATTAAATAAAATCCTTAAATACATGCCTGTAGAAGAATAAGGGTTTTGTTTTATTAGATTATTGAAACAAAATCTAATTATTTCTTGAATGATATTCAACATCTCCCACAAAAATCTTCTCATATATTACTCCTTATATGTATACTTTATCTAATGCTTTCTTCATAACAAAGTGAAATAAATATAACAAAAAGTGAGATTAGATGCATTGTAAGGGTAAACATAGGACATATAAATCTATGATTATATGAAATAAAATGACAATAACAATGGTATGTTATAATAAAAAATATTAGGAATACCATAAATATACTTTTATAGATCATAAACATGATTCATGGAATATGAAATTATCATTTTAGAAAATATGGTTTACAAGAGAGAGAAATAATCACAAATAAACCATGAACCATAATAACCTGTCACAAAAGTGAGTCCCAATTATAAATATATAAAAAAAATATTTCATTCGTCATGTTTACCTATCAATACCATCAATATAGTAAACTCGGGCTTATCACCTATTTCTCATTGTGGATCAAGACACAACTACATCATATAGAGGATCAATATTAGCCACTTTTATATAGTGTATCAATCCCATATTTATGTCTCCCATTATTATCTCTTGAGATATAATGCTTTACCTGATCAAATGGAGGTAGATATAGGTATCCACATCTTTTAATGAAAACCATACTTATGTGTTCCATAATATCATAAATATTTCATCATATCATAACATTATCACCAGTGTAAATAAAATATGTTTCATAAACATTTCATCCATTCTACATAGCATATACTATGAAAATTAAATGGGGTTTGTAAATATTTCATCAACATAAACATTAAAAATCTAGATAAATAATAAGGATAAAATCATTAATTCATATCCATAGTAAATAATAATTAACCACAACAGATGTCATATTTGATAAAAAATTATTTTTAAATGTCACTTGGAACATTTCCTAAGGAATATAGAATTTTAACATTGAAAAATACTTTTTAAAATATAAAGAAAAATTTAATCCTATTCTTTAAAAACATCATTGAAAATGTATAATCAATAATTTAAAAATCATTTCGAGAATTTCCTCTACAAAATATCCATTTATTTTATAGATCAATTTTTAAACTAATATTTTTTAAATAATTTTCGAAATCAATTTAATTTCAATTTAAAATATTACATTATAAATGAATATTTTATTTTCTAATGGAGGAAGAAAATACCACTCATTCCTTATATTTCAAAACATATATTCCTTTCACATTTTCAGTAAAATATAAACATGAATTGTTTCCAAAAATTTATAAGTATCTCTTCAAAAAAAATTTATAAAAATGTAAAACATGGATGAAAAAATATTTAAAAAATTAGTTGCATAATGTTATTTTTAATGAAAACATGGGTTTGGAAGGAATAGGGCTTTTTTACAAAGAGTTAACAAATTATGATTATAATTTAAAAAAATATTAGGGACAGTTGAGGACAAAAAAAGGGGAAAATGTGGGTAACATATGTATTATAATGAAATAACCTTATGATAATAAAATAAATGATTTTATTATTAAATATATATTAATATTTCATCATCGGAAGCATAATCATGATCAACCCCAACAAATGATAAGATTGTTACATAAAATCTACACAATTGTGGTAGCATTGAATAGTAAAATCCATGATAGAATAATGTTAAATGAAACTTGAAATATTAAGAGTATAAATAAATTCATGATATTATATGGAAAAGGGTTTTCATATACACCTTATAATGAAAGACAAGTGTAAGATAAATTATACATATAAATGAAGGAAAACTGAGACAAAATACTCTTACCACATTAGTAACTTTTGAAAAATAAATCCTATTAAATATAGAACCTACAAATGATATTTTAATACAATAATTTTTAATATAATGAAATGAAATCATTACTAGGAATTGTTTAGACCACATAAAAAATAGGTGGTAAATATGTCATTTGTCTCACAAAATCAAAAATGAGAAAAAAATAACTTATAATAAATATTGCAATACTTTATACAATTTTTAACACAATTTATAATAAATATAAGTTTATTATATATATATATGAAAAAAATATAAATATATATAATACAATATATGATTTTCTTAGGACAGTTTATTACCTTTTACTAAAAATTCCACATTAAAGTCACATTTATAGCAATAAATACATTGATTTTCATGTGTGTTTTGATTTGTTATTTTTTGTCCTATACATTGATCATGGTTATAAAATCCCTATAATGTCAAAGATGATATAAATATCATATATATAATGTATACATGTATTTATTTTGATCCATTATAGTTATAGATAAGAAATAGAATACATCATTCATGGAGATGGTAGGTCATATGTACACATGAGTATTGTTTCTATCATCGCATTGGAAAGAAAAAGAGAAAGGTAAATAAAATTTTGAAATTTAATAATAATAATTATTAATTCATATTAATCACATAGATTAATTGAACCCATTCTTATTACATTCTATGTAAATCATGCACGAATAACATCACTTCATAGAGTGGTAGTCTGTGGTACACTCGAATTACATTTTCGTATTCCCATGGAATTGAATGTTAGAAGGAACACATGAAATCATCATTCCAGAAGCATAATACTTTCCAAAATATAATATATAGACAATAAAAACATCATTATATAATTCTTGTGAGAGGTGGTTAAGGAAAACAAATAACATCATTTTGTGAGGTGATACTCCACAACACACATGAATTAGGATTTTTAACCCATTTGATAAAATAGAAGAAAGGTTTCGGTTATTAAATTAAAATAAATATGTTATAATTATATTTAATATACAATTTTTACTATATATTCATGGGTTAAATTAAATTTATGGAGGTGGAGTAAGAAATACCAAAAAACCCTTGATCAAGGATAATATCTCTATATCAAACAACTTATTTTGGTTTTCACTGAAAGGATTATTAAGTTAGATTTATGAAAAATAAAGAATAAATGATTATAGAAGAGAATGATATATTTTTTTTTAAATTTACCAAAAAAAGTATTTGGAAATGTTAATAGTAGAGGATAGTGGGTGGAATTTTATATGTGAGGTGAGTGGAACACTTTTAATTTTTGAAAAACAATGTGTATACATGTTTGTCACAGGTGAAGTTGGTAAAATATGATCAATTATCAAAACTGGAATTTTTATGATCTAAATACTTCCATTAAATGTGTTTTTACATGTTTTTCTGTAATTTTAATGCTTTTCATTATTGTTCAACTCATTGGTAAATCAATTTTTCCCTTAACCGTGTTGAATAAGTTTTACTACTCATACTATTTATTACAGTAAAAATTTTATATTAACTTATAATAAAATATTCATTGTGTTTATTCCAAATATTAAATTCATTATTATAAATTACATTCACATTATTTCCAACATTTAACTTAATATTAATTATACAAATGTGACAAGAAAACATCTCTTCTAATAAAAAAAGTACCAAAGTGAAAATAGTATATATATAAAAATTAAATATGAAAATTATTCCAATAAAGTAAAATTGATTAATATAAATATAAAATAACTAATAATTCTTTTAATACCATTAATAAAATTTTATGTTTTTAAAATCATTAAACAAAATGATAACTTTTTATAAAAATGAATATTTTCACTATTCATCAAAAAATTTATCTTCTATCAAAGTATGAAAAAATTATCCCAAATAAAATTTTAAATTGTTTAAAAAAATTATTTTATTTGTTAAAATAAATATTTTATAAATCTTAAAAATTCATTTTAATATAATTTCATAGAAAGCGATAAAATTGGATTTTATAAAAATATATTCTTTAAGCATAATATTTGATTTATTTTTATCTATTATCCAGAAAACACATAAGATTAATGACAAAAATCACAATCAATATATATATATATATTATAAATATCATTAAAATAATTCAAAAAAAGTTTGATTAATTTCTTGTGGTAAAACACCATTTTTTTATAAAAATACTATTTTATAAAATAAGTTTCTTTATTTTCAAATAGTTTTTATTGGCATTAATAATAAATTGGTCATTATAGAATTAATTTTATATTGATATTTAAACCATAAATTTTCAATAGTTTATTTGATCCTATTCATACTCATCATTCATATATCTTGGTGATAACTATAATCAAAACTCAATGATGGGTGTGATGCATGGAAAACAAAATTTTTCGTGAAATGAGAAATATAAAAATTATTATTTTTGAAAAATTATATTTCACAAAATCATAGAGTATTACATTGTACCCCCTCAAATTAATTACATAATCATAATTTGAAATTGTTCTTGGTAAACATGGGGTTAAAATTTGAAAATACTATTTTGGGAAGTAAATATCATAAAATGGGTTAATAAAATTTCAATTTTAAAATAAACTAGTGATGTATTAATGTATTCTATAATGACACATTTTAGGTTTTCAAATGGGATAAAATAGGTGGGAATTGAAAACATAGACATACAAGTAAAATGTAACACCCTAATACTAATGGCGAGTAATAGAGAACATAGTCATGAGAAAGTTAATTAATAAAAATAAGTTAAATAAAGAGTAATGGTAAAGGTCATTATATCATCCTTAATTATTAAAATAGTAATTTAGTTTATATTAATATCATTTTCTAGACATTGGTGGATTTTTATTAAATTATATACTTGCTAGATTTAATCCCATTTCTTAAGAACAATGTCATTATTCGTTTGAGCCTTGATCAATTTAAAAATAATTTAATACACTAAGAGAGAGATTATCAATGTATGAAACACTAAATAAGATACAGAACTGAATTAATATTCATTCAATCTATGTCAATTTATTATAAAAAATTAAATGTTTAACACATGTTATGAATAAATATTCATATTGAAAAATACTACAGTAATCTGTAAAATGTCATCTAAAATTAAACATAATCCATTCAATAAATTATAAACCTTAGGGACGATCTTGAATTTAAATTCTTAAATTAATAATAATAAATTTCCCAAAATAAATTTAACAGTATTCCCCCAAAAATCATTAAGAAAATCATAATTTTTACATAAAATATATATGGATACCTCAATCATATATTTTTATAAATCATAGGTACAACCAAAATTAACATAAACCTTAATAAAAACATGCATGGTTCTAAATTAAATAAGTAAAACCATATATTATTGAATATATTTCATAAATCTAATATGGTGTTAAACTCCATCCGTGGGAACATAAACCACTTCAATCATAAGTCATTAATCAATTAATAGGGCATCAATACAATGTAATATAATTTATTCATATCTATCATATATTTATCCAAACTAAACAAGCATTTGCTACATTAAAAAGTTAATAAGGGTTATCTTCCGATATTCAGAATATCACCTTGTTATTAAATCACATTTCTAGGTCATCATCACCATTCAATATATTCTTGAAAATCCTAATTACAAACCTCTTCAAAACAATACTTATATATATATAATTAATACACCACAATTATTTAATTCAAATACATGAAAACATAAATCATTAAACATTATTCAAACACACTATTAATAAGGATTCATCATCTTACTACATAACACTTCTTCACATTCATGTTTCATTTAGATTCCATTCATCCTTAGGAATATAACAATTACTCATTTAAACCTTTTTAATTCTCACCATGGGATTTCCATTAAAGGCATTGATTTTAATAATTCCCACAATTTACACATTTGAAACATTAAACTATTGATGTTAAAATAAGGATACCATTATTCTAATATATTTAATTAATTAATCATTTCATTTTTTCCTTTGAAATTAGATTATTTGTGTCCTCCATTCCACTATCAAAACAAATTCTCATTCCATTAAGAGTTTCCCTAGAATTGTTCTTCTAACACTCAAAACATATATGAAAACTCATATTATTTATTCTATATTATCCACCTCCTGAACACTCAACAAAATCTATCTTACTCGTTTTTGCTGAGTTCTAGATTTGGATAATGTGAAATTTAATAATCATATGTCATGATAAATAATAAGTAATAATCGCAACAACCATCACTACAGTTTTCATTACATTTTGTTTCACATCAACATATTTTCTATCAAATTTAATTTTGATCTAGTTATTCTGGATCCTGCTATATAATAAACCCAAAAAGCATAGAATTATAAATAATAATCATATTGGGGAACCCCTTAATGAATAAAAATCACTTACAAGATGTCTAAATAATTAGGCCTTCTTTTTAATCAATAATGCCTTAGATTTTTCTAGGGTTATTCATGGTAATTATTTAAATCCATCATGATGGTTCATAACGAGATTGTTAATTTCCAAATCATATCTCTTGATATTTTCAAATTAAAAGTTTTTTAATGCCTATTTTCCTGTACCAGGTGATGATTGAGTCTAGATAAATGTGATATTTTTTGTGTTTTTACCCCTAGGTATGTATTTTCTGTATCCAAATCCACTTATTCAGTGAATATAGGGATGTAATTGTTTCGAAACCACATGAAATGTACATTAATAATATTTCTAGAACATTTTATTATACATTTAATCATCCTTTAACTTATCCTTATAGACATACCTAGAAAAAGCATTATAAATATCCCTTTTGATTTCACTATATGTTTATCATTCTAGATTCCATAGTTTAACTAATCATTTCCCACGATACTAACAATAAGGACCGAGTGTTTTCCTAAATTAATACATTATATTTTTATATGAATATTCATTATATTTCATAAGCACATGGATGAGGACTGTAAAATTTTAGTTTCATTATTGACTAGGAAAAGATTATTCTTATTTTATTAAATATATTCAACATATCCCACAAATATCTTCCTACATAGTATTCCTCTAGGAAATATCCAACTAAAACTACTTCATAACCTAGAGAAATAAATATAAGAAAGGGTGAGATCATATGCTCTATACAAGTAAAAATATGAGAAATTAATATATAATGATATGAAATCATAATATAAGAATAAGGGTGGTTGATCATGAACATAACATACTATGTTTACACCCAACCTATCATAGATCATAAACATGATTCAATGAATCAAAATTTACCTTTTCATAAATAATGGCACATAGAAGTGAGAAATCATCATAAATGAATCACGAACTATATGCTCATGACATAAAAGTTTGTAAGAATAATAAATATAGATAAAACCATTTCATTTTAAGGTTAACTACCCAGAACATCAATATAGTAGATCATGAGTTATCACATTTATCCAGTTGTGGATTTGGACATAACTTTTACTATATTGGATCAAGACACACCTATTTCCCACATTAGAACAAGCCTATTTACTTGTTTCCTATTGAATTATCACAATATATAAATCATTACCCAATTTATTTGAATAATATATTGGTATCACCCATATCATAATAAAAACCATTCTTTTGTGTTCCATAATATCATAAAACATTCATCATATCACCACATCATAACCCTTGTATAGAAAATGGTTTTTATAAAATATTTAACAATTCACCACAGAATAACCCATAAAAAAAATTGGTTTTTAAAAAATTTCATCAACATAAACATTAACCTTTATGATAAAGATAAATGATAGTATCATTCAATCAAATACCTAAAATTTAACAAGTAACATCAAATGATGTCATATTATATGGGAAATCATTTTTAAAGATTACATGGGTAATTTATTGAGTAATATAGACCTTCCAATTTAAAAATATCATTTTAAAAAATAAAAAATTTTAAAAATAATTTTATTAAATAATTACCTTTGATTTATATGATGGATTCTTTAATACACATTTCAAACATTTCTTGAGGAAAATAACCTTTCTATTTTAGAAATTATTTTATAAATCTCAAAACTCTGATTTTTTTTGAAATCCTTTTCATTGAGAAGAAACATTGAAACTTATAAAATAATATTTTTAAATTGATTTGTTCCTATCAATGAAAAATATCATTCATTCTTTATACGTTAAAAATAGATTCCATTTCGATTTTTAGTAAAATCCCATTGGGTATTGATTGGAAAATTACATGAATAATACATTCAAACAAATTTTAAAAAGGTAATGAATGGGTAAATATGTTTTTAAAAAGTCATTAGGTAAATTTTAAAAACAATTTTGAAAACATTTTTAGAGAACATTGTTTCCAAAGGAAAAGGGTTTTCAACCAAATAGGGAAATAAAGAATTTTTTTATTAAAACAGTTATTTTGAACTCATGTTTTCATAATGAGTGTAAAATGAAGGTAAAAATTAATTATCATGTAATAACTATAGTATAAGAAATTAAATTTGTTTAATGATAAACACGTAATACGGTTTCATTATTTGAAGCATAATCAAAATCAATCGTGATAAACTGTGAGATTGTAACATAAATCCCATTCCGATTTAGTAAAATTGAATCATAATACCCATGCAAGAAAAAAGTTATATTAACATTCGAATATCATGATAAAAATTAAATTCATAATATTACATGGAAAAGTTGATGTGTATACACCTCATAAATGATGATGGCTATATAATATATCATATGTATTAAATGAGGTAAAATTGACATAAAAGTCCCTTATCTAGATTAAATTTTAAAATATAAACCCCATAAAATGGAGATCATAATATTTATATGTGAATCCAAAAAATATTAGTTATAACAATAATAAAATAAATTCATGGTTAGTAGGAACATCGCATGAATTAAATAGGTGGTGAATATGGTGTGTGTCTCACAAAATTAAAAAGTGAATCAGAAATCCCTTACCATATGTCTCAAATTACATCATTAGTGTTTGAAAATACTGTATAATATAGATAAGTTTATTATACATATATTCAACACACACACACAGACACACGTACATATATCCTATCAGACATAATTTCCTTATGGAATTTTATTACCTGTGTATTAAAAATTTCTTTTCAATGTCATATATAATGCAATAACTACTTATTTCATGTACATTTTGATTTTTAATTTTTTGTCCTCTAATTTTTTAGCATGGTACCATAATATCCATAATTATAACCATTATATAAATATCATATATATCATATATAAATATACTAATAGTGATACATAAATGATAGAGATTTGACAAGAAATACACCAATCGTGGAGATTGTAGGCTGCACATATGCATGAATTTTCTATCCCTTTTCCTAATGTAACGAAAGAATGAAAGTAAAATAATATATTACCATTAATTATACTCATTATTATTCCATATATATCACATATTTTTAATAAAACCAACCTTATTATCATCAATGTAAATCAGGAAAGAACAATATTGCTTCGTGAGTCAGTAGCCTTTTGTACTCTTGAACGACACTATCATATTCATACTGAATGAAAATTTTAAAGGAAAATGTGATATAATAGACATAAAAGAGTAATAATATCATAAAAATTAAATATAAACAATAAATCCATCATTATATCATTCCATGAGATGTGGTTATGGAAAATGAATACTTTTAGTTCGCGATATGGTAGTTTACATTGCACAAGAATATTGATTTCATAACACATTTTATGGAATATGAGATATATTTAGGAAATTAAAATAACACAATAATATATTATTATATTAAATATACTAATTTTATTTTATAATCATGGTTTTATAATAGTTAATGGAGGTGGTGGAAGATATTAAACAAAATTCTTGATTAGGTACATCACCACTTCTTTGGAAAACATCTTTAGGGTTCTACCGAAAGTTTTATTAGTTTTTTATGACAAAACAATTTATTATTAAATAATATGTTTTATTTATGGTATTTATCTTTCATGGCCTTTCTTGAACCAATGGTAATTGGAAGGGTGAATAGGAAGAAGACGTTGTGGCCTTTTATAAGTGAGGCGAGTAGCCCAAATGAAATATATGAAAATAAAAACATGTTCCCATATTTTTCAAAAAAAAAGAACAAAAATAGGTTATTATCTATAACATCTAGAATCCGGGTTCCACCCAAATGCTCCACCCCCCCCCCCCCCAACCCAGTTGGTCACATAACCTCAATAGCATTTCCCCGAATGTCAGAGGTTGCGGACTAGCAATGAGGGACAAGGTGTGATAAGTGGGAAACTATTACCTCACGGGAATAGCTTACACAACAGAATGAAAATATTAAATAATTGTGGATGTAGTAACAAAATACAGCGAAATTAAATAGTGGGAGACTAATAGTAAAAAAAATACTAAATCATGTTTATAAATTATGCATGTCACATCTGTCTAGGAAAGAAGCCAAACAAGTCACAATGAAAGAAATGCAATACAGAAAACCAAATTATAGAAAAATATGTAAACTTAAACAGAATCCAAAGCCTCAGATTAGCCACATTATATCCATCCCAAACATTAATCAAGGACTATATAAAGAATGGTTCCTATCTCTATCTATACCTATAATCATATATTCTGTTTGGGTCCAATGCATGACCCAAATAGGGTGTGAGAGAAATCATAGTAGGCAACCAAAAAAATATATGTGCCTAACTGATAGTGAATATATATATATATATATATTAGGTAATTTATAGAAATTAAGTAATAAACTAAGAATTATGCAAAATTAAGTAGTCCTATAGTTGTGAATTACATTCATTAACATTTATTTCATCATTTAAATCATGAAATATTGGGATCTAGCCTAAGATCTATATCACCATGTAGAATGTAACCAAATAAATGTCTTAGAAGACCACCTATCAAACAAGTAATACTGAGTACAAGCTTCTGCACTGGCTTGTCACACTCATCATAATCATTCAATTATTCAAAGAAAACCCTATTTGAATGCTCTCATGGTCTAAACCATTTTTTTAACAGAACATCAAATAATTTACAAAAGATCAATTGGGATGCTCTCACAGTCAATACCCCTTGTTCATCATAGCATTAAGAACTTGTAAGGAACCTATTATATAGATCTTACAGTCAATACACATGGGTCAACATAGTATACACAATTCATAAATTTCCAACTTGGTAGCTCTCATTGTCAATACCCCAGCGAAATTATCTAGATAGAGGCTCTCACGGTCCTAGTTAAAAAAACATGGAAACCGACATACGTTCATGGGACAAGGATCTCATGGTCCATTGGATAAATAGCATTCCTATCATATCAAATAATCTCATGTAATCTATAACCTCTACATGGATAGACATTCACAAAGCATACCACATGAAATTCATATAATCAATCAACACCATTATAATCAACCAAGTCATGGAAAACAAGGTACACCTAATAGGAATTTTAGAGAAAATGTCCACAAACAGTCAAATAAGGGAAACACACCCATGGGGTGACCCATTAACTAGGTATCTATCCTTATACCTAATAAAAAATGCCTTACCAATAAAAAAGTCCATTTTAGGTAATAAAAGGGTTAAATTACAAATCATGCAGTACCCCAATCATTGGTATGAGTAAATTTTATCATATATAATCAAAATACAAACAATGAAATGAATAAAACACCTAACTTGATGTCATATGACCAACAACCTTGAAAGTCAGCTGTTGAATCAGCCTATAATGGCACAGATATACAAAAAGGAGTAAAACATTCATACTTGATTAATTAAATAGAGAGGAATAATCAAGAAGGAATGATCTAAGGGAATTTAGAACTCATCAGTGGTATTCCAATGCTCCTGATGACGTCCTAATCAATGGTCAGGCATAGAATCAGGAGAGGATCAATGTTCTTCAACGTTCCATTGCACTCTTTTATGAACCAAGGGATGAAGAAGACCATTCCAAAGATGATATGTGGCCCCTCTCAAGTATAAAAATAAGAAGAAAAGTACACATAGTGTTTATTATATGTACACTCCATGTAGTACCCTTAACTATCCTCCAACCTAAGTGGTCTACTAGGTCACCACACGACCATGTACAAAGTCTTTACACGGCCAATATGTGGTATTACGTGGTACCCGAATACATGGAGTGTATGTAAGAGTACATGGAATATACATATAAAATTCTTATTTCTATATTTTTACTCAAAACAACCAAAAAACAAGATCCTTTCCTGAATTGAGGACCTGGGAATGTTCAAAAATCCCCCATTAATGAAATTCATCCATGAATTTCCCATACTTGGGTGGTAAAGAATTATATGTGAAAAAACTATAGAACTCTAATCAAACATCAAACTCCTTCTCCCAAGTACCGTCTTAAAATTTCACATACTCCTATAACACTCGTACCATACAAACCGACTGTCCATAGAGAACCATTCTGATGCGATCCACAATACAAACAGGGATCTCCTCAAAGAATGCATCCACCTACAACTCGATCTACTCAGGATGAAAAACATGAGATGAGTCTGAAATGTAATGACCTAACTAAGAAACATGAAAGACATTGGGCATAACCTGATACATATGAGGTAACTGCAACCAATATGAAACTGTCATGAGTCCCTCCAAAACCTCAAAAGCCTGATGTATCTCAGTGAAATCTTCTCCTATCTCCTAATCCTCGTGTATCCTAACCTCGATGTTACATGTAAGAAGACATGATATATGAACTCAAACTCTAGAGGAAATCTCTATCAATCAGCATTTAATTTTTGGTGAGATTGAGCAGTAACCATCTTCTTCCGAATTAACACCACATAATCAGTGGTCTCTTGGAAAAAAAGAGGTCCTAGCATGGATGCCTCTCCTTCCTCTTACCAAAATAGTGGTGATCAGCATGGCCCACAATAAAAATCCACATATGGTGACATATGAATCGTTTCATATAAACAGTTATTGTAGAAAAACTCCACTAGGGGCATGATTCTCTCCCCAGACCCCCAAAATATAGGACTCATTCTCTAATCATGTCCTCCAAAAACTAAGTTATGTGCTTAGAATGGATATCTATCTCGTGAATGTAAGTGGTACTCGGAAGTAACAATGTACTTTGAGCCCCATGTAGTTCCTACTAGACACGATAAGTAAACCAGGCATCCCTATTTGAGGAAAGAGAGTATGGAAACCCAAGAAAACGTATAATCTCTTGGATGTAGAGTCTTCCAAGCTCATAAACACTAAATTTTTCCTTAATTGGTATGATGTGTTCATCCTTCATGAACGTATCGACAACAACAACAACCACATCATTCCCTCGAGGTGGCCTCAGTAAACTTATCATAAAATCCATTGCGACATCATTCCCCATTCACTCGAGAATGGGTAACATTTGTAAAAGACCTATCAGTCGCTAATCCACCGCCTTCACCTGCTGACAGGTAGAACATATCATAAAAAAACCAGCTACATACTTCTTTATATATGACCACCAATACTGATGATGAAAGTCTCAATACATATTTGGGACAATAGGATGAACTACCCAAACTAAGGAATGAAAATATCTCATCAACTCCTCATGTATGTCTAGTGACCCGCATACATGGCCATGAAAATGAAAAACCTCATCCTCATATATGGTCCAACCAAAAATAGGGTCCTCACCAGAAAAACCCACCCATAGTGCTAGGCCTTTAGAATCAGATAGATTCCCCATTCAGACTAAATGAAAATGGGTAGTGGTAGTAGTTACAGAATAGAAAAACATATACCCATGTCTATTTGGTAAGTCCAAATTCATCTCAGAGAATAGATCTATAAGTTCCCTCTTCCTAATATCTTCTTGAAATTCTTATATATGATTCTTCATGGTCAACACATCAGTCACTTTATTTCCTTTTCCAGGCATGTATCCAAGATCAATGTCAAAAGACATAAGGAACTCAACCCACCTTTTCTTCCTAATATTCAAATCTCAATATTTAATTTTATACTTGATATTTTTGTGGTAAGTGTATACCAAAAAAATTTCTCCCAAAATATAATGTCTCCAATAACATAAAGTATGAAAAACTGTAGCTAACTCAATATTGCAGATCAGGTAATTATTCTCCTTTTGCCTCAACTGGTGATACATGTATAAAATTAATCCTTCGTCTACATTGTCACTACTACCATCCTAAAACCAGAAGAATTGTAGTAAATGTCGTAACTCATTCCCAGATCATGAAAAATTTGGATCAGTGCTGAATTCAAACTCCCTTTTAGCTCTTGAAAGGATAAATCCCATGAATATGTCCACAAGTTGACTTCCCCCTACTTATTGAAGAATTTTTGTGGTTCTCTTAACTGTGAAAAGTCCGATATTAATTGTCTGTAGTTATCAACCATCCCTAGAAAACTCCATTCATCAGAGATGTTCTTCATGTGCTCCTAGGAAACTACTACTCTCACTTTCTCTAGGTCTACTGATACTCTTGTCTCTGAGATGACATGAACAAGGAAGTGAATATGGTCCATCCAAAAGTGACACATTGAGATCATAGAATATAATAGATGCTCTCCCAGTGTTTTCAATATGATCTCAATTTCTGTGGCATAGTCCTGTTGACTGTGAGAGTACACCAAGATATAACCCACGAAGAATACCATAAAATAATATATGAAAGGATGGAACACTTAGTTAATAAATTCCATGAAAACTGCAGATACATTCATGAGATCGAATGATAGAACCAAGTACTCTTATAGAGCATAAATTCTCTGAAAGGATAGAAGAGGAATATCTGATGGTATATCACCAAACTAATGATAACCGAATCTCAATCCATACTTCAAGAACACATGGGATCCTCAAATAAAATAAAATTGATCATAAATCACTGACAAAGAGTATCAGTTCTTAACTATTAACTGGTTCTGATTTTGATAATCTGCACAAGCTTTGAGGGTACCATCCTCTTTCTTTGAAAAAGGACATATGAATCCCAAGGAGAAGTATTCAGTTGGAAGAAACACATTTCCGACAAAACCTCCAAATTATTCATGAGATCATGTATCTCTAGTGTAGAAATATTATAAAAATTATTGGACCCCGGTGCCACTCCTCGAACAAGATTAATAAATAAATCTACCTCTCTATATGGAGGTAAAACTAATAAGTCCTATGGAATGACATCTCTAAAATTATCCACCATTGGAGGAATGTCCATCTGTGTAGTCCCTGGGTCATCCATGTATAAACTATTAATCTAGGCTATAATTATTCTCACCCCATGATGACTGGGTCCAAATCTACTATCCTAAACATTCCATTTTCCATTATGTAGAAAAAAACCCACCCTTTGGTGACAAAAAGCTCACCCTAGTGAAATAGAAGTCAACAAAGGCCTAAAAGGTGACTAACCAGTCCATTCAAAGAATTACATCGAAATATGTCATCTTTAAGACATAGAGGTACCACAAGAAGTGACACCCACCATCCTCAAGAAGGAACTCCTTAAACTGACATAAACTACCTGTTCTAATCCCCAAAAGAGTGCCTAGAATCATAAAATACTCCGAATTATTGATATAGAGACCAAGGAACTCGAAAACAGAAACCGATATAAAAATATTGCATCCCCTATTAAAAAAAGAGAAGAAGATAAAAATAAGGCAAATAGAATCATACATCTAACTCTAAAGGGCCCGAGATCCGGCTCTATGTGGGTCAGTTCCATTAGAAAAGTCTTATCTATACCGTGTCCCTACAACCATACTTGACCACCCCGATCTATTCCACCATGATGTCATGTAACACCTATTGCCTGACTTCCATGACCACGACCACCTCTTCAACTTGAATGACTTGACTAACTGTGAATCCTTATATGGGAAAAAACTGGTGGTCCTATTCTTTAATGTGGATTCATAATCGATACCTTCTAAATTGATGTTAGTGATAAATAATAGAAAATGGTTAAGATGACCCATATTTTCACAATAATGGTGCTCAACATGGTCTCTCAGGATCTATGGTCTCATGTTCCCACTATTCCAGCACTAGTAACACCTCACCTGGCTACTTAATGATACAACATTTTTACTGGAATCACCTTGCGAACCATACCTACAATGCGTCGGTCTATCAAATGGAATACCAGCCCTCGATGCTGAACCGCCCAAGCTCACAACCCCCAAATCACATATATTTCTCTTTTTAATCAGTGCTTGATTGACAATATCTATCACTGAAGTCATCCTGAAAACATTCACCTATGACTGGATGTCATATATGAGATGATCCTCAAATCACTACTCCAAATAAAACATGTTGCCTCCCAAAACAAGTGTGATGTGGGGATGCTCTGTAAATCCAGAAGAATAATCCATCACTAAAAGAGTGCCCTTCTTCAAATTCATGAACTCCTAGGCTTAGTACACCCTCAACATCTCAGGGTAGATGTAATCATAAATGTTCTTATGAAACTCTTCCTAATCCATATACTAATGAAGTCCCGCCTATTTGATAACGTCCCACCATATCTTGGAGGAAACACAAAGACTGTAATTCGGGAGATTCAACCTCCTCTTTGGAGGCATATCAAGATTCTTGGATATAGAATGAATGGAATCCAGCCTTTACTCGACATCCAATGGTCTTCCATCCCTTGAGAATGTTGGAGGATTATAATGTTGCAACACCCTCATCAGCTCTTCCAAAGATGGTGTAGGATGTGGTGCTCCCAGAAAGGTATGTATCATACTGATAAAGCCTTCAAGAAACTATGCATCAACACTTATGCCTGGTATAACGTCTAGGGACAATATGATCATGATGTGAGGATGTTCTTATTAATTAATCTACCCTTTTTAGTGTCTACTCAATGCCTTGTTCCATGCTTAAAACTAGATAACATCTTGGTGGAATTCCTCTTCATGGTCAATTGCACACATCTGTTCACAATTATAAAGGACATTAAAATAAAAGTGAAAGAATGGAATAAGGGAAGAAATCCTTTATGTTTTACAAAATAGGGTTTAGTGGTTTGTAGAACCACTACACTTGGAATTCCCTTAAGCTTTTAACACGGGTATGTACCTCTGCCAACCTGGTTGTATAACACCCCATACAGTCATCCTTTTCCCCCTGAGACATGATGTGTATTTGAATATTACCTCCTTCTCATGTGCTCTAACATGAATATAACTACATGGTTCATCCAGAGTATCACTACACGGCATGGACACTCTAGACACAATCTGTACTACTTACGTTTTATCCACATGTGTCGTTAGTCACACGGCTGGACACACGATCTTTTACACCATGAAATGGAATCAAATGCATGGAATGTTCTAAAAAACATTTATCAACCCCGTGTCTCTAATCATATAGTCAGTCACATGGCCAAAATGGCCCATAATGTACTTAAGAAATGTTTTTTCTTCTAGGAAAAAATAACACATGGCGTGGGTTGATAACATCACATGTTGTTTTGTCTGGGTCTCTAGAGTGTAAGACTCTAAAAATTATCTAGAACCCATAAAACAAAAAATTTGATCATGTCATGCCATATTATGATCTTTGAAATCCCATACTCCCATAAAATTGAGGTTTTGAATCATTATTAATGACATATCATAACAGAATTCAATTAATGATCAAACATGATCAGCAAAATTCGGATCCAAGAAGGCTCATAACACCTCATGAACCAATGATTGGTGTCCATAAAATAAAACATTACCAATATAAATAACCAATAAAAAATAGTTTGTATTCTATCATGGAATCTATCAAAACAGAATTCATATCTAGCAAAACATTTCTCACAACATCATGAAATCAGTAATGCATCCTAAATGGCATGAAAATAATGCATGACATCTGATCTCTATTATGTTTCAATATGATGAATGAGATTTAATACCCTCATCTTATTGGGTTTCAATAGAAATAGAACAACACTAATGTAAATCATAACAACAAAAAACAAGTGAATCACCCAACGGTGAAATCAAATCAACTGTAATAATTTCAGAACCAATAATAATTGCAATATTCAAGGTAACATGGCTTTTCCCGGTACATGGGATAGCTACTGCCAGAAAAATCTTATTACCAATAATTTGTTACTTCCTATCATGGTCTATAGGATCAAAATAGTAATGAAAATCAGAAAAGAACATATCTTATAACACTTTGAAATGGCCCAAATCTGGGTTCCACCCAAAGGCACCCCGTACCTGGTTGGTCACATAACCTCAATCACATTTCATTGAATGGTAGAGGTTGGTGACTAGCAGCAAGGGCCATGGTGTGATAATATAAAAACTATTCCTTCATTGGCAGAGTATACATAGTAAAAGGAAGATTGTAAACAATAGTGGAATTAGTAATCTTGTACAACTGATGTAAACTGTGAATGTCAAATTGTAATGAAACAACTGAATCATGTATATAAATGATTAATATAACATGTGTCAAGATTAGAATCCAAACAAGTCACAAATTTGGAAATAAAATAAAAACATTTATGTACTAAAAAGTATGTAAACTCCAATAGCATCACAAGAATCAGCTCGGTCCCATGATCTCTTGCACCAACAACAATTAAGCACCAGATGAAGAAGGGAGCTTTCCATTATCTAGACTTGTAATCGTATAATTTTTTTTGGGTCCAAGTCATGACTCAAACTGGGTGTGAGACGAATCCCAGTAGGCATCCACAAAATGATATTTGCGTAAATGGTTGTGAATATATGTAGTAGGTAATGTACATAAATGAATTATTAATATTGGAAGTACTCAAATGTAAAAATTCCTAATATTTTCAACCACATTAATTTATGTTTATTTCATCCTTCAAATCAGGATATCCTAGGATCAATACTAAGACCTATATCCCCATGTGTAATTTTACAAATGAGATTTCTAAAAAGACAATCTAACAATCAATTAAGATCGAGTCGAAGCTTGTGATTTGGCTTGGAAAACTCATCACAATCATTACACTATTCATAAAAACCCCTCTGGGAAAGATCTCATGGTTTAAAACCTTTAGTTTAACCTAAAATCAAATTATTTACAAATGACCACCTAGGATTCCCTCACAGTCAATACCCCTGGGTCAACATGGAATCAATAACTTTTAAATGACCACCTGGGTAGCTCTCATAGTAAATACCCCTCGGTAAATATCTACACTAATTCTATTCGAGTCCCAAGTAAATAAATATGGAAATCCTTATAGTTTTCCTTGTCCAAGGCTTCATGGTCTATTAGATAGACAATGCGTATATCATATCAATGAAACACCTGTAATTTAATGCTAAAACATGGATATACATTCCCAAATCATACCACACACATTTCATATAATCAATCAACACCATCCTAATCAACAAAAGGCATATAAAACAAGGTATGCGTAATAGGAATTCTAGACCAACTGACCATAAATAATCAAACAAGGGAAATAAACCAATCGGGTTTCTCATAATCATATTATCTAACCATATGCCTAAAAAACAACCACTTAATAATAAATCAAATTATAACAGGATAGAACATGGTTAAATTACAAATCAAGCAATACCCCGATTAGGGGTATGAAACACTTTTAGAATATATAAACCTACAAAAAACAATAAAAGGGATAAACCACTTACCATGATGTGTTACAATTAAAATCCTTGGACAATCGAACATAAATTGCCCTATAATGTAAATGATCTATAAAAAGGAAAAAACTGTCAAACCTTGAATAACACATGAGATGTTATGAAATTGGAAGAAAGGATATATGTGAATTGAGAACCCACTAGTAGGATTCCAATGCACCCGACGATGTCTAAATCAGAGGTCAGACGGAGGATCATAAGAGGTTCAATGATCTTGAGCATTCCATCTCTCTCTTATAAAATCCAAGGGATGAATAAGACATTTCCAAAGATGAGATGTGACCTCAGTATGATTTAGAAAATTAATATAAATTTACATGACAAGTTCATTAAATGAACACACCGTGTAGTATCCTTAACTGACCCCTAAATAAATCATTCTTCTAGGTCACTGAAAGACCATGTACACAGCCATTAGATGAACAATATTCAACTATATGTGGTACTCAGGTACACAAAGTGTACTCAAGTGTACAATATTTTTACTTAGACAATTCTAATTTCTTCATTTTCCCTCAATAACAACCTGAAAACAATATCCATACCTAAAATGAAGATCTGGTTTCTTACATTATCAACATTGAAGATTTATGGTAAAAATATGACTCGAAATTGAATGTTGGACATGATTTGGGTCACTTTTATCTATATTTATTTTAGTTTACCCCTATAAACCCATTTTCACTACAAATATGGTAAATATTTTTTTCTCTTAATTCTATTCATTATAAGAAAAAAATTAGTTTAAATTATTAAATAGTATTAATTATTTTGATTCCAAATATTGACTCTAATTTTTTGAATTCCATTCACATAAGTGGTAAATTTTATTTTAATGTTAATCATTTAGTCAAGTCAAGAAATAATGTTTTCAAAGAGAAAATGATCGATAGTTTTAAAAATATATATCCAAATTCAATATTATAATGATTCAAATGACCTAAATTTGGATAAATACGTAAAATTTTAGTAATTTATTTTTTTAAATCATCTTAAAATAATCAGTATATGTTTAAAATCATTAAAAGAAATGAAAATACATAATAAAATGTAGTATTTTTATCAGTATTCGAAAAAAATTGTCATCTAATTTAATTTTATAAAATTATTCATTATATAATTTTTACATTATGATTCTAAAAATAAAATTTATATTAACAAAAAAATGTTTTAATAGTGTCATAAATTATTTTTAAAATAATCGTGCAATAGGTAAGAAAACTAATTTAAATATATATATAGTTTTTAGCATAAATTTATATTTAATCATATTTATAATATATAAAAACATAAAATTAATTAGTTAGAATTATTCATACCTACCATTCAATGGCAAGGTGATAACTATCATACTAAATAATAATATTTTAATTGTATTTAATGTTTCATTTGAACTTGGTGTTGTGTTTAATGCAAGATAAACTCAATGTTTTATATGAAGAAAGCTAAAATAAGTATTGTGTGCAACAAAAAATATTGACATGATTAAATTTATTTGAAAAAAATTCATAAAATCTCTTGGTGTCCCAATTTTCATTATCTCCACACATCATGAGAGGCCCCCTCTAAAGGATAATAATAGAATTATAGTAAACCTATCACTAATACCTAGAAAATTACTATAATGATATAGTGGAAAACATAATATGAAATAAGATAATAACAATAGCATATCACATCATAATGAGAATATATTAGTTGTATTTACCAATAGGTATTCAACATATAGATTGGTAATGAGCTTCTCTAGTAATACTCGAGGATTCCGAGATCATATGTGTGTATCATGAAAACACACACAATCAAGTAATCATCATAAATAAATAACTAAAAGTAATGTAAGCACATCATAATTAATAAGACAAGGGTATAGAAGGTCATAAAAGGTAAATAACTTCCTACCATAATGTTTTTTATGAAGAAATCTAAATCTTATCATAGGATAAAATCTTGATCCATGATTAACAACAACTGAGAGCTTGGTTGTACATCAAATATGTCTTTATTAATTTGTTATTAATCATGAATTGGGTTTATAGATAGATTATAAAGTATATTCAATGTTACTAAGGGTGGTTCTAGAATTATATACCTCATAGATTCCATCATGGGAACCAATGCTGAGGTATGCCGAAAAAGGGAACACCAATTAACCATATCTATTTTTGATCAAGGAAAAAATCATTATTTTGTATTCAATTCTATAGTGAAACATTGGGTATAACTATGAAACATCTATACATCATCAATATATTGACATAAAAGTTATTCAAGATGAAAATCAAGATGAAGTGTGTCTCAAGATGAATGATATATGGAAAAAGGAATTAAGAGATCCATTGTTCATATGGAATTTACCTTCTGGAAAATAAAATGCTACTAGTAGATCAATAACACCAGAGATCTAATAACGATTCATGAATCCATAAATATTTTCCATTTTAAATCATATATTGTGAATAAACACTATGGATATATGAATTATCTCAAGAAAAGTGGTAGATCATGAAGAACCCCAAATAAATAAGGGGTTTGTATCACATACATAAATTTTAGATATCCAACTCACATTGATCCAACCAAAATTTTTCTCGGAAGGATAATAATTCTATAGGGAATGCCATATAAGACTGAAAAAACTAGGGGGTGTTAATAAATAAATAATAATGTGTCAAAAAAACTGTAAATTGATATTAATGGGAAATTTATATAATTAACTCCATGGATGAAAATTTCGGTCACACGTTTTAACAGACCATGGGAAAACCGTGAGCCTTTTATGGGTTTCTAAAAAATACATATGGATTTTTAACATTTTTTGGTAAACCGTGTTCCAACCCTATAGATGGATACTATATCATTCCAGATGATTTTCCAGGTGAGGCAAACTGGGTTTTCAAAAAGTATTCCATAATTTTGTGCTACACCCAAATCCAATGAATCTAATAGCATGGTTTTCTTGAAACTATAAAAAAATTAGGAAAAATATAATCCAAACATTCACTATCGAAAAGGCCATTAAAACTATATAAAAAATCTAATATCTTTATAATATATCCAAAAAACCATTTTTTTAATAAATAATATCGAATGATGAAATTAACATGTAACACACATGAAATATCTAATAATGTTACAATATCCAAACAATTATGCATTATCGGGACAATGTATCATCATTACTATCAAATGGATTTTTCTCAAATGAGAATGAATACCTTGAGTTAGATCCCCATGCCTAGCCTCCTGCACATTACTACCTTGAGTATTACGACGCTTCTCAACCTCTAGACACTACATTATCCTTTGTTTCCTATTTATTTATAATAACCCCTAATATCACTTTTGGGTGACTTCCATGGCCTTAATTTAGATCTTTTAACATTCCCATCACCTTGGTCACATCCTAAATGGGGTGAACTCTATAAATACCACTATAGATACCATATCTACCCATATGAATAAGTGTCCTCTCATGATCAATGACACTATGAATGAATCAACCCTGTTTTTATATAAATATAACACTCGAGAGAAGTCTTACTATAGTGGGGAAGAGATTGACCACAACCTTGACTAACCAATTGTTTACTACCTTTGAAATTACCATCAAACTAATACCTCACACTACATAGAGTCCTAATAGCAATCCCATTAGAAAGAGTAAACTAATTTTAACAACATTCCTCAACCAGGTTCCTATAAAATAGTGAGATCCCAGTTCTTTACATAATAAAATATATTAGGATAAATATTTTTTCCTGAATATATATGTAATATATGAATATATATATAATGATCATAAATATGGAAATAATATCCCTAATTAAAATTAAGTAAGAATAAATTTTCTCTAGGAAATTTCCTTAATAACATATCTCTAAATTTTCCCATGATGAATTATTGGTATTATTCTAAGCACTTAAACCCTTCAAGATATTGGGAATTAACTGCATAAAAAATATTCTTTGAATATAATTCCTAGTATAAATCTTACATCATTCCACTTGATCCTACACCTCCCACCAACACATGTAGGTTCAATGAATAATATTGTTGGAAATCATAACCTTCTACTCCGTATGGTATCGATCTGATAAAAATTCATTCTATGGACTATATCATGAAATCTACAAACTACGAACTCCCCTCACCCATAAATAAGTGTTTATATTATACTTTAATCTCTCAAATAATATCATACATATATGTATTATCACATGGAGGTTTATGATCCATCGAATTTATAAATTGCCAAAACATTTCATATAACATCTAATCAATTGGATTTTATGAAATAATATGATGGTTTGGCACCATTGTTAGTCGGACATGATCTTTCCCACCCTCATATGACTCAATAAAAGTTTTTCATCGTGAAATATCCATAAAATGAAAATAAATAGCTAATATAAACACTATAATAGTTATTGATATCAATATTTCGGAATAAATGTAACAAACAATTTGTTCAAGTAATCTACAAACAAAATTTCACACAAGGGCCTAAATGACTCAAATATAAACTAAAAAAACCTTCATGCTACAAGGGTTAGGTACATAATAAATATAATAATAATTATAATTAATTATGTAATTGACATAGTTGATTTCGTAACCATCAGATTATTTAATTAAACAGCAATTAATAACATATATAGAAAAACATTATATAACTCATTATTGATACTTTAAACATTGAAAACATTCTCAAAACCAATTCATCGATCACATATAATCATATGAATGACATACGAGTCTTACATGAAGAAACAATTATTTATGAAGAATGTTCAATTTCCACCGTAATAAATCTGTAAAAGAAACTATAAATTACAAATTACATTCCATGAAATCTAAAAATTAAAACAAAAAAATTCCATTAATAATATTATTTTGCCATAGAAACTTATACTTATGTCATATAGTTAATAGTTATTCACATTAATAGGGGTTATACCAGGTTTTAAACAATTATATATCTATTAAGATTGTCTCAAATATTATAATAAAACACAAAATTGTGTAATTTTATTTTGTATAATTCATAGTCTGGCTAGATTATGAAATGTTGATATTAGAGGGAAACATTACCTCATGTGCTCCACCCCATAGACTATAGGTTATAAACTAATAGTGAGTGTATTTTGATAACATTTGATAATAATACCATTTATAAGATATCCATAAGTTTAAATAAATACAAACCATAATAAACAATATGATCATTACATTGATAATACAACTATAATAAATAATTATAAATCTATAAAAACCTTGATATGATTATAATCTCACTGAATCCATAATAGGTTTCAAATATCCCTATGGTTTTATCATATAAAGGGAATGTACTAAAAAATAAAACATAATGAATCCACAAAAAAAAAAGCATAAGGCTATGACTTGTCTCATCTCCCAATATTTATGTTTATCTTACTAAACATTGATCAAAAAATCCTTTCCCATTTCACTATCCCAAATGATGAATTTTTCCTTCCAACTATGGTGCATGTGCAACGTCTGAGTATTATATATAGTAATCCTCCACTAAATATGTCCACAAATAAATCCATATATATATATATATGTGTGTGTGTGTGTGTATCTAAAAAGTTATATTGTAAAAAAATGATCAATAATCATTTGATATTTCTTCTATTAACGGATAACATGAAACTTGGCGTATGACCAAACCTACTTCCACAAGTTCCATGGTTTATTCTAAACATATCACTCAGTTGAAATTAAACGAAATGTATATAAAAAATAGTATATCATTAAAATCAAACACAAGTAGTAAACTGTGGATGTAAAATGGTTCTTTCCGTAAAAAACATAATATATCAAACATGATCATGGTTATCATTACACACCTCCAAAGCACCCAAAAATGCTAGGGAAAATATACCAACCAACCCAAATAACATTAAATAACCATGTATGGTTGACGAGAGACACTGATTTCAAAATATTAATATGTGCTTCAATGGTAATTAACCCGAACCATTATATAAAACAAGGAAGTGAAATTTAATGACTAAGTGGATAATTTTTTTATTTGTATTTATTCATTTTTAAACTAAATAGAAAATCCATAAATTAATTTGAAAATTTTTTGTTTAATTTTCTATATGATTTTTAATTCATATTTTTCATTATTTAAGTAAATTCTAGAATAAATTTGGATTGACATAAACTAATCTAGTAAATTTTAAGGGTTGAAGATGATTTCATTTTTTTTGGGTTCAGAAAATGACAATGGTATCGATTATAAGATTTTTTTATCCATCATCATAACTCTCTGTCCAAAGTTGTTCATGATTTTAGGGTTCCAAAATATTGAAAATCCATGAGCTAAACCTTATGTACCTCATAAATCTATATTACTTATTAATTCCCATTAATATATAAGAGTATACACCATAAGACTTCATATTAAGTATGAAAATCAATCAAGTAAATTAAAATTTTATTATAGATTATACTTCCAAGTCATTCCATATAACTTTTTAGCATGTGTGAATTTACCATAGTGTATTAATTTATTGAAAATCCCATTAAAATATTATAAAGCATTGGATTTAAAAAATATACTATATCCAACATAATACATTGATGATTCCTTCAAATACTTTCATTGTTTTTGGACTTCAATCACCATGTAAAACAATAGTGGAGAAGAATGTTAATTCACTTGTATTATATGAATTTTTTATACAGAAAAAATTCAATCCATGTAGAATTAAAAACCTTATATTCCCTAAATTGCAGTATATTAACCTCAAATAAAATTCAAAATATCTGTTTTGGATAAATTTTTATAGACTCATCCAAGAGTCCTATTGGATTTTTATCTTGTTGAAGAAGAAGACATTGTTCATGGGAGGGAATAATGAGCAAGGTATATGATTTGAGAAGTATGATGGAAGAAATATTCATTATCAACAAAAACCCATACAGCCTATGATATTGAAGAATGTGCTCACTAGTCATAAAACCAAATGTAAGGAGGATGCAGAAAAATACCCAATGATTCTTATAAATATTCTCCACCACATTTTTTATTGGAGGTCATATTATATTATAAAACATGGATATATACTTGGATTGATTAAATTTTGATTTTTGTAATTAATGTTCTATATTTTCATTATATATCTACATTATATTTAGATATTAATGCATTTTTCTTGCCCTCTTCTGTATTATTTTTAAAATCATGATTTATAAGATCACATTTCTGATGAAAGGATATCTTGTGGAATAGCCATTGGATAGAAATATTATAATCACAAGAACACACAATGTGATCTATTTTAGTTAGATGATTCAAGTGATTGAGGGAAATAGGTGATGATTATACCTCCAATTTCCATTTCAACCATTTCTTTTCAAATCACTAAAATCATTCCATCTCTCAATATCTATATCAATAGTGTAAAATGGTACCAGTGGTTTGGTAAGTGGATAGACTCATGTTTTTTATTCATTTGATAATGTTGTGGGAAGATCACTTGAATAATTTCTTGAGTGTGATGATTATACACATAATTTATGTAGTGAGTGTGTGTGTAGAATGTAGTAAACACAAAAATAATAGGAATATGGGATCAATGTTGTTAAATAATTAATTGTCACTTAGGATGAATGTAGGTTTTCCTCATTTCATTCATGGAGTTATGTTTTTAATATGTATTTTCATTTTTGTGTTCATTCTCAATCTCTATTATTATCTAGATTTTAAAACATAGGAAAACAAACAAATATAAAGATTAATTTCTGAATAATTATTCCCCATGCCAAATTCTCTACGAAAAAACCAATGGTAATCATTTATTTTGTATATAGAATTTATAAATTCTGCCTTGATAGACCTCCAGAATGATAACGTTGTCTAACATGTCACTATTTATAGGTTGTTGGATTGAGTATTCATTGCTTTTGTAAGAATAAAAATATTTATCCACATTCATTTTTATTATTATTTTTCTATATTTTTATACTTATCTCTCATTATTTATCTATTTTCAAGATTGAGAAAATTGTTTCCCATTTATTTAATAATGTATTACCATTCTCAATCCCAATTAGAAAGTGATTGTGAGATTATTATGATAGAAAAATAATCATATAATACTGTATATAACGGCTATAAAATAATACCACATGTAAATGAAGATAAATATTTACAACAATATAACATAGATTTACTAAATAAGTTACTCAACCAAGTAACATCTATATTTCAAAATTATATAGAATAATAGCATATGTGAATCAAAATGTGGTAAAATAAGTTGAACATAGAGTAAATACCACAATAATTTAAATTGAAATAGTGTAAAATTTACTTGATGTATAAAACCCAAAAATTTTACATGTAGAGATATTTTCCCAATGGCCTTCCTTTTTTAATAGGAATTAAAAGCTAAAATAATTAAACTTTATTTATTTCATGTGACCATTTACTTTATTTAATTTAAGGTGACACTTTATTTTCTTAAATCCACTATTCTAAAAATTTAAAATTAAGTGAATGGTTTAAATCCCAGAATTAAAAAAATGGAATTTATGTCAAAAACATTGAATAAAATATAGAGATGACAATTGTTGTCAACATCTACACTATTATACTTACTAGAGAATATATACCCTATAGAGTGAAAATTATATTGATACTTAAGATGAATATATCCTCAAAATACACTCATTTTATTATTATTTATTCATTACATTTTAAAATATGACTTCCTTTATGATAAAATATTAGATTGATCTCAAACCAAGAAAATCTTGGATGATGATGATGACACGCTAGAGGGGATTTTTATGGAAAAACATTATAAATCATAGAAAACTAGAATTTTAAATGGACTCCCAATGTCATTGGGAAAATATCAAGATTCTAAAATCATAATTCATGGGAGATTTGATCATATGTTTAGATCATTTCATTTTCATTTCATAAATTATGTTTTACATCATTACCACTTATTCTTCAATTGAATTAAAAACTATTTTCTATATCAGGTTTTGAAGTATTAGAGGTTGTAGAAGAAGAGAATGACCAACCAATTGGGATTCCTATTAATATATAAGGATGATATGGAATAAACGCGAACTTATGTGATAGATAACATATTCATGGGTAAACCAGATGAAAACACTCACATGGGAAAGTTGTAACATCCCACCCCTTCTCATTGGGTTTAGAAGTGACGAGTGTTCTACTTGGTCTTAGGTAAATCCCCTAAGACACCAATGGATGGAAATAAATTCCAAGGGTCTTAAAAAATTTTAAGGTATTATTTTACTTTTCATTTTTAAAACATCTAATATACATAATAAATAACCATCCAAAAAACTATATAATGTATTGCTACAAAATACAACACAAAACATAAACGAACCAACAAACCATATAAGTTTACTAGAAGAAGTTAAAATACATACTTTGAGAGATCCAACATACCAAAAATAGGGAACTCCCAAGTGACATCATATAGAAACGCCCAACCTACTCCAAGTTCTAACTCCCATGTCATTCCCACGATATCAAGAAGTGTCGCAAAAGAATTGAGATACCATGCCTTTACCTTTTCCTAGATAGATGAAATCTATAAATGAAAAGTTATGACCAAGAATTGGGTGAGTATAAACTCATTAGGATTTCTCCAATGACTTTAAAAATCACACATATAATAAAATACATGTTTTAAAATTTTAAATATAACAATTTGAATTTTTTTTAAACAATTTATTTGAAATCTATAATCATTTCCCAAGGAAACTATTTTCATGAATAATCGTATTATCAATAATTTTGCATACCCATTCCATGTATCCATATATACACAGATATTCTTGGTGTCAATGTTGAAGGAGGAACATCACATCCATACTCTGTCCCTTCTTTGATACTGGTACATAATGACCATGATCCTTATGAGACCCCATATTACATATTGGTTATGCCAAAGTCTTGTCAATGAAATTACAAAAAACCAATTTCCATGAAAAAAATTCACATAAAATCATTTAGTTTTTAAACTAATTTAAAATAATACTTTACACACATCAAAAGAAAATAAATAATTTAAAACTATAATTTTAAAATTATAAAAACGGGGTTTCTTAAAATCCAATTATTTTTCTGAAGTTCCAAATCTATAACCAAAATCGTTTTACATAAAGAATCAAAATATGATTTTGAACCCATATCAATAAAATAAATTATTGAATAATATTCATCATGTTATAAGTAAACTGGAGATAATAGGGAATCCACATACCTCAAAACTGTTAGAAAAAATAGAGAACGACACAAAGAAATATCAAGATCAGACCACAACCCACATTACCTTTACTAGATTGATTAATATTTATTTATCATTAATATCAAATAACATAGATATATCCACAATAGAATATTTATATTATTTGAAGAGGGAGATTAAAAATGAATCAAGGATGAATAAGGAAGAACTTGTATTTATTGAAGAATCGAGATCCCTAACGATCATTGATTTTTTTAAGAATCACTCCCAAGTTGAAGAGGGTCATCTATGAATCCTAAGAAGAGATATAAAAATAGGCTATTTTGTTATTAGTTGATTAACGATTGTATTATGTATTAATTCAGTTTTGATACATATTTTATGGGTTCTAACAATACACAACATTGTTAGGCTTCACAGTTTTTCAATCCTTACACCAATTTTGTAGTTATACTATTTTATGTAGACCCCCTCATAACTACCTTTAATGTTTATAGAAACCATACAGTAACAATGTTTTTCCATTTTTTTCATGTTGAAAACCTCCCCTAGTGAGTCTAATGGGTTTTTCGAAACTGTGTGATAACTATACACCTTCTTCATTCCCACTATCTTTTTGTAAATAATTTTTGAGTGGTGGTGGATTATTTCTACCATCTATGAACAATTTGGGAAACTCTAGAAAAGACTATAATCCCTAAGAAATCACCTCAAAAACTATTAAAAATAAACCAAACTATATATAAATCTTAATACATGAATAAAGTGTCACATACCTGAAACTGGGAGTGAAAAATTCTAACCACCATTTCACATCCATACCTAAAAGATAAAAAACCCTAATTTACCTATAATTGATTAGGCCACTACTCTATCATTTCCTTCTCATTCTCCCATGTTTCTTCATAAATTCGGCCTTTTTTCTATTAATGTTGAACTTGATAGATGGTTTTTGAATATAATATCTTTTATTTCCTATATAAAATTCATAATGGAATAATACTCAACATATCATTCGACTCTATATCAATTTTATCATGTTGAATCACATGGTAAGGATTATGTTGGTACATATTAAACTTAGACACATGAATCATATTGTGTAGTTAATTGATCCTTGGTGGAAAGGACAACTAATTTAAACATCCCCAACTCATTTGTAGCAACTAAAAAGGTAAATTTTATTCAGGATATGACATTACATTATTTCCAAAATAGTGATTCCCAATATTTTGAGTGATTCTAAATAACACATGATCACTCACTTCAAACAATAAAAGTCACTATTGATAAAAATTATATGATTTTTGATTACATTGATCTGTATCCTCCTTATTATTGATCAAATTAATCATTTCTATTTTCTATTTCACAAGGATGAGTCCAATTAGTAAAGTATCACTAATTTCCACCCAAAACTAGGGACAACAACAAAGAAGCCCGCACAATGCTTCCAAAGGAGCCATATTCACAAAGTCCTGATAAATTTGAATATATGATATCTATAGTAAGGGTATATTCTCCTCCCAAGAGCCACCAAAATAAATTACACAATATCTAATAATATCCCCTAATGATTGAATTTCTCATTTAGACATTCCATCCATTTGAGGAAGATAATACACAATCATAGTCAATAATGTTTTAAAGGATTGGTATATGATTTTCTGAAATCGAGATGTAAAACTCAGATCTATATAAAATTGAATAGGGATTAGAATTTTGTAAATCATTACAATATACTAAATTTATATTTGTGACAATTTATATAAAATATTTGTTTCACTAATTCAGATTATATGAGTGGAATTTGGGATTTGATCCACTATCACTCATAAAGAATCATGTTTCCTAACCATCCTTATTATTATTGTTACAAACTCCTTGTCTATCTTCCCTCATTTCTACAAGAAAATCACTAAACACTGCGACATACTCATTTATCATTGATGATCTTCCTTCACCATAAGAAAGGTGACACATCTCAAAATATAACTTTAAACCTTTTTTTCTCATTCCAACCAACCAAAAAAAATCCATCATTGCTCTATAAATATTCTATATTAATGGATTATTAGTCCATTTACAATGGTGGTAAACACTAGGATTTTTTCTTGAGAATCAACTATTATGATCATTCATTATCTAAAACACAATTTATAGTTCTTATCTAGCATCCATCCCTCAATGGTCACTTGAAAATTATTTTTCACCTAATGATAAGAACATAAAAATTGGATATCCGAAAAACTATAACATGCTCAACCAGATTAGGAACCAAAAAATGGAAATAAAACTACAACATCACATTGTTATACATAATCCAGCTGAATATCCACTATGCTTGAAACTAGTATGCACTATTCCAAATACTCTTTATCCAATTATGTATAATAATTCAAACTTAATACATCATACACATCGTTTATTTACCCATTGTATACATCAAGTGGAAGTCAAACATCTACAAATACTCCATCAATTATTATTAATTATTTAAATAACATTGTGAGAAAATGTTTTTCAACCAATTAATATCTTTAAACTCCTTGAATTTTAACTAATTAGATATTGACACAATGTTTCAAATTAAGGACCACACAATTCAATTAAAAATCATGTGTTGGGTAGTTCTTCTCATGAAGGTATACAAAATAGTTACCATAAGAAATAACTTTATCTCTTTTCAAGTAAACTGTAAAACTCAAATATTTTATTGTATGTATTTTTTAAAATTTAAATTCATTGATAGCATATGTTCCACACAAAACAATGATTAAATGAACAGTGTTTTACAATTAAAAATCATTATTTTAAAGGAAACATTATAACATTTCCATTAAATTTCCAGGAATGAATAGAATGAACGAAATTTATATTTTATATCTTCAATATAATATTTTTACATTTATCCAAATTATTATTAGTGGAATAAGATAGAAATAATTTAAATTTTTAAACACGAAAAGGATATATGTTTCTAAACATAGTATTACGACCTTTTAGTAGATAACATGTTTAAAAACTAAATTTATACACCTTTATAAATTATATATGATACAATAAACATTAGTTTTGAAATACTAATATCAAAATTTACTTTCTATAATTTTTTTTTATTTTTAGGATATCATTTATTTTTTGATGAATCGTAATGTGATTGTTGGAATAATAATGTGAAAATTCAAAATAGTATTATGACTAACAAAATAGTAACATAAACTATACATTTGTAAATAAAATATAGTCACCTAATACATGTATCTTTATATAAAGTAATATGTAAATAAATGTTTTAAAATTCATAAATTATGTGTTGGTTTTTTTTTTGAATCATAAATGTTTACATTCAATTTTATAATTAAAATAGTGATTTATAAAAAATTATTTTCATAAAATAGAATAATAAATTAATGTTTTGATGTATTATGGTTAAAATTTACGTTTATGGGAAATTAATTAATTTTTTTATGTGTTATAAAATCATTTATAATTTTAAAATTGGAAATTTTCATGTAAATAATGATTTGAAATAAAAATAAATTTATCATATTTAGAAAATTATATCAATAAAATAGATTTTAGTTTTTAATTCAAATTTATGAATAATTTTTCGTGTGAATTTATTGTATTTTTCTAAAATACTTCAAATTTTGGTGAATTGTAAAATACAATAATTTTCTATAAATTTTAAATAAATGAATAAATTAGTAATAGGTAAATTATGGATGATTTAATCCCATAATATCAAAACATAATTCCCTGTTTTAATATATTTAGTGACAATGTGTCAACTATTCATAGTCATTAGCCAAAACAATAAACAAATGAATACAATATTCAAAAAAACACTCCTCTCTTCCACTATAAGTACCACCCCTCACCACCCCTTCTCTTCAAACCTTCTAAGATCTGGGCCTTGTGAAATTTCGTCCCATTCCTCTTCAAAATTCCATTAAACACTTCCTATATCATTTTTATCCATAAAATACTGAAACCAATCCTCTTATAGAGGTTCTCAAGAAGGAAAATTCCTGATAAAAAATCCTCTTTTATATTATATTTTATTTACAGTTTCTTTTTTTATCATCCTTAACTCACTCCCTGTAAAAGGAGGCATGATAACACCAATGTCATTTATATACTATAATAATATCATGTTAATGAATTATCCATCATTAAACTACTTTCACACTCTCTTTATGTTTTGTAAATGAAATGAAAACATCAACCGTGATGTGTCAATTTACCAATATCTGGGATGATGCATTTTAATATTCTATTAACTACTCCAATACTAGTAATAAAACTGTTTATAATGTTTTGTTGTTTAAATATATTTATTATAACCTATTAATTGTTCTGGAAACATTATATATACATGATGTTCCCTGATAAAACAAAAGTTGTTCCTGATGATCCAAAAATAGAAAAATAATCTAAATAATTATCACTAAAGGCTTATCTAATGATTCATACTCCCCCAAAAAGTATAGATGACTTATATAACCATATAATATTATGGATGTTAATTAATATAATATGTCTCCAATTCTAGATATATATTCCCATTTTACCGGAACTTCCATACATTTATACAAGTAAACTGATCATGAAAACCATGGGAACGAATGCTCTTGAACGATAAAATTGTATCTTATAACTCCTCAAAAATATAATCAATGATCATAACATAATAATATTTAATAAATTAAATGTATAATAGTTCTTTAATTAATCAATTAATGTAATTAATTTTATTATCCATGATATTAAGTTCATGTGATGCTTTCAGACGTAAGTTAAGGGTTTTCTCTTCTCACTCTTATTTCCATTATATATTCCTTATTCACCACTAATTATAGTGTGTGGGGTATGTATACTTTCCATTGATGTATCATATCATGAATCTACTTATTATTATGTTTATAAATGTCTTATTTAATGATCATTAATTTTATGGGGCATATGGTTCGACTGTTTTCAACGTGTTAAGGGATTATCCACAAACATCCATTTTTTTAATCGAGTTATGATTTATATCCATTTTCCACAATGTAATTCGAATTTATTTTTATGAAATTATTCTAAAATATTGTTATATGTTCCAAAATCATTTAACAAGATATTATTAGCTTTATTTTATTGGGAATATATGTTTTATAAATATCCCTTCCCAATTCATACCGATATGAAAGAATAACTAAGGGGAACTTCCCGATTGGGTACCCATTTTCTTGTTCTCTAAAAAACCTTTATTAATCCAAATATGTTTTTATAAAATATTATATTTTATCAAGGAAAATTATTCTTTTTAACAGTTGGTTTTACAAAAAACGTGTTCCCTTTATTGTATTAAATAATCTTTGGTATTTCCATTAAAATTAAACATAAGAGGCTCATTTATAAAGCATATTAATTTCTCTTTTATCATGTTTTCACATCAGATGGAAATAATTTATCCTTAAATATAATTTATTTGTCCTTCACTTTTTTAAATATATAAATGTTTACAATCTTTTTTGTTATTTAATATTCAAAAAATGTCCAAAAAAAATTTCGTCTCAGAGTAAAAAGTGGTTCTCTCATCTCACTTTTACTTTTTTGAGATATTTACCTTGTTCACCACATATTACATGTTTGTGGTGTATGTAAATTAATTTTATATATTATATAATTATTTTTCTTATTATAATGATATTATATGTTTTATTTAATGTTATTACATCATAGGTATTGTGATTTAAATGCTTCAAAGTGGTATGAGACACTTTGGAATGATTACAGATTATCTTCTTCATGAAGTTTTCAATTATATCATTTAAAAGTACCTTTATCTATTTCAACATCATTTTTTTCTAATATTTTACATAATTTAGGTTTATCTCTTATGATTCCATATACCTATGCTTTTGAACTGTTCAAGATTATTTGGATGGTGGTTGTGCTATTTTGACACTATTTTGGAGTTATGGTTAATGTATTCACATTTCATAAGAATTTTATTCACTACAAATGTTTGTGATGTTTATGTTTCACCCTTTTCAAATATGAAATTTATCATAAATAGTAAATTATGAGAAGAGACATATATAGCCCCATGATGAATCGATAGGTCTCATAATACAAAATAGATATAGACTTGGCTGAGGGCTTGCCCATTAATTTTAGATATGTGTTTGGCTGATGCATGAACCTTTTATTTTCATATGTCTAGGATGAGGCCGCAAAAATATTTTTCAGATGTTCAAAATGATAAATTAACTCATTATGAAGTCAGTAATAGATAAATCATGTGATTATTTGACATGTATAATATCCATGGTTATGATTTATTTTATTACTTATGTGGTATTATTTATTCATCATTTATTATTTCCATATTATGCTCAATATTATGGTCTAATGGAATTTATTTTTCATCATTCACCAATACTTATTTAATATATTATATTATTCTCTATTACATACACTTATTTATAATCTGATCTCACCCCTTTCATATGTTTTATATTTTACCAGGTTGTAAAGACGTATATTATTAATTAAATTCATGCAAAATATATTAGATCGTGGGTGTTACTTTAGTGTATGTATATTTTATTTCATTTCATGTAGTAATGTAAAGTTAATATATGTAATCTAGATTCCAAAAATGATAGACTAATTGGTCCTTTAGTATTATAGTCTTGTATCTATTGTAATGTATTAATGTAAGACAGAAACATTGGGCAACTAGGGTTGGGGTATTTATAGTTGGTATGAGAGAATGTTTAGTAGAATTATTTGATACTTGATTTAGAAAACATAGATTAGGGTACATAAACATAAGATAGACGTTGAGTATAAGAATAGATCAAAATAGTAGTATTTTAGTATCGTAGATATTATGTTGTAATTCCTAGAAATACATGCCTATCTGGATACTACAAGTGGAAATGTTTTTGGGAATGATGTACCTAGTTAAAAAAACCCCAACAAGGTCTCACGGGCCTGAAATGAGGTAACCGGTAACATGTCAACAAGGCTAATTTCCCACCTAGTTTGACACTCCTAGGATATTTTATTTAAATAATTATCATTTTCTTTACAAACCATTTTGAATGATTTGAATATATTATGAAAAAAATAACATAAGGTGTTTCATATTGAAAACAAGTTGTCATGATATTCTATACTTGATTACAAGTTTCTCTCACTATTAATATTTTTACTCACACTATGATTTTTGGTTTAGTCACTAGCAGGAACCCGAATTAAACACGTTAACAATGAAAGTGATGGACAAGGTGGTGGTGATGAGATAAAAATGGAATGTTGGTAGGAGTAAACTATATAATGATCATGCTTAAACATTGTACATGAAATATTATTGTCAAGATACACCATAAACAACATATTGAAACACATAATATGATATGGATGATAATTTATAAGAGATCTAGTGGTGTTGAACATTGAGAATAAAGGCCCAATTTTTATCATGTAAGAAATGTGGAAGGACACACCCAACAAAGTGTCTAAAAAAATAGATAAATGCTTTATGTGTGGGAAAAATGTCATAAAAACATTAATTTAGATGAAAGATTAAAATTATGATATAAGGAAATAAAAATTATTTTATGAATCCATTTGTTGTTCATTTACATAAATATGGGGAACCTGGTCATTACTGGAGTCAATGTGCACTTTTGCAGGATGACCTCTAGACCAAGGAAGAACCGATGTGGAAATAAATGGATTAAGTATCTATGAATTGGGGTTGTAATGAAAACATTATTTATATGTATATTTAGTTTTTAAACGTATTTTAAGGATTTAAATAATTATTATTTTTCAGTTATATTAATATGAGTATAAAAAAGGAAAATCTGCAGGTTTGGTGGCAACCTGTCACATCTATTGGGGATACTAGGTTTGAACTCTCAACTGTAAGGAATCAAGACCACAAAACCTACCATCAGCCAACATGATGTCTTTTTTATCAAGGAATTTTTATTTAAAATAACTAATTGATAAAAAAATATTATGATTTTAGGGACATTTTCTATCAAATAGATAACTTTGTGATTTGAAATTTAATTGTTCATTAAGTGATTAATGATATTTTATAATAATTTTTCCGTATTGGAAATCCTATAAGATTATTGTATTTTGAAGAATTAATTTTGGATTATATTTTTTAGTAAAATATAATTTAATTTAGAACATATGATTATTCAAGTTACTAATTTAAATGGATAGAATATCATCAATATTACATGTCATGGGAAATTAAATTTTTTGTATAATACATTAAGAGTGATCGATTTTATTTGGAGGAATTTATAAAAAAATCCTTCTGATTTTGGGGTTATATTATATAATATTTTTCAATAATGATAGTAATTTTCTAAATGATATATTTTGAACATTGAGTTTTAACTGTTAATTTTGGATATTAAATTTTGTTTCCATTATATAAAGGTTTATTATTTTTGTGGAATTATCTTATCTTATCTTAATCATTTTTGGTATAAATACAATAAAATTATATTTTCACAATTTTGTGCAATTTTTGATACGTAGAAGTTGGTTCATATTTTTAAAGCATGACAATTTTATCATAAATATCCACCATTTAGGGAAAAAATGAATTTGTGGAGGACATTGTTAATAGATGAAACTCAAATTGACAGGTAAGTTTGTTTTCTTATGTTATTATTCTATGATTTAAATGAAATACTTAACTCTAGGAAATGTATTTTGTAAAAAATTACTCTTTATCTTATCTTACTAAGACGTCAATGGTATTTAAACCAATCATAATATTAATTGTTTTGTGATGGTTAACATTATAATGACCATGTTCTCTATCACTCCCCATCAGAACAAGATGGTTATAATTTTCATCAATGTCTAGGTTTTCACTTCATACTAACATCATCCAATTCAAAATCATAATTTTGTTGTGACAATTGATTTCCTTTTTCCACCATATTATGAGCTTCTTTTATTAGCCCTGTTTTTGATGTGAAAATCGCACAATGTAACTTTCAAGAATCAAACTCTATTTTTCAATGTAGAATTTTAAATTTGGGGAGAAAAATTTATTTAGGGGGGGATAATTTAACACCCTATGAATTAATTTTATGTATCTTATAAAATTTAAATTTTCCAACAACATAGGTTTAACTCCACAAAAATATTATATGAACAATGATATACAATTAAAAAATATAATTTTAAATGAACTATTATTTCATGGACAAAAATGGTACGAATGAATAGTTTCTATGAATATTATATATTATATATTCAAATAAATATTTTTACATTCATAAAAAATATTTCTAGTGGTATAAAATATGAAAAAGTAATTTTTTACAAATAAGAAGGATAAATTTTAAAAAATTATGATTTCCAACCTTTTAAGGGATAACATATTTTAAAACCAAATTTTTTCAATTTTATAAATTCTATTTGAAAAAATAAAAATTGAATTTTAAATCATAATATCAAAATTTTATTGGTAAAATTTTTGGTATTTTTTGATACAATTTATTTCTTATTAATGGTATTGTGACGAATGGAATAATAATGTGACCATTAGAAATAGGGATATTACCAGTAGAATTGTAACTTCAACTATGAATGTGTAAATAAAACTTATGTATCTTGTACCAAAAAAGATTTTATATTTAAATCTTATAATATGTAAACAATGTTTTATAAATTATTTTTAAATGTTGGTATTATTTTGAAATATAAATATTTATTTATAGTTTTACAATTAATATATTGATTTTTTCAATAAAATAAAATTATCTATTTTTATTTTTATTTTATGAGATTATAAGATATTTTTATGGTACCTTAGGTAATTTTGAAAATTGTTATAAAATTAGTTAAAATTTTAAAACCGGTATTTTTTTTTGTAAATAATGTTTTTAATTAAAAAGTAAAATTCTAAAAATTTAGAATGTTATTTTCATAAAATTCAGTTCAATTTTAAATTCAACATGTTGGTGAATTATTATGGTAAATATTTTTTATTATTAAAAAATAATTGAATTTTTTGTTGAATAGTAAACAACTATAATTTATGATAAATGTTAAATACATGAATTTTTGTGTCATAATTGATGTATTACTTATGTAAGAATATAATATAGAACTATCCTCAATTAATTTAATATATCTTATGATAATTCTTATTTTATTCATAGTCTTCAGCCAAAATAATAAACAAATGAATATAACATTAAAAAACCCATAACTTCTATTTAAATACCACCCCCCTTCCCCTCACACCTTCGATGAGTTATTACTTTTCAAATATATACCCAATAATCTTTTCAAGAATCTAAACCACATCTTAGATCATTTTGTCTCAACCAAATAACAAAATTAATCCCCTAAATGAGGTTATCATGAAAGAGGATTGTAGAGGACAAAATACACTTTTTTTAATTTAATTTATTTTATTATCCTCCCCTCACCCCTTTAAAAATATACAAAGTAACTACTGTATAATTTATGTACTATATTATATAATGCTAATAGAAGATTCTTCATCAATATCTTATCTGACTCACTTATATTTTTTAATTGATAACATCACATGTTATGTGTCAATTTACCTACATCCTGGATGATGCGCTTTCATCTTCCATTAACTCCATTAAGGATGTTAATAAAAAAATATTTACTATTAAAAAAATTACAATACAATTATTACACACTTTTTAATATTTTTAACATTCATATAAAAATTATGTTAATTAAAAAAACAAAACTTATTTTTGATGATCTAAAAACCGCCAAAAATATCTAAAATATTATCACTAACACATTCTCTAAGGATTCATCCTAACCCCAAAATATAAATTAGTTATATAAAAATTTAATCATGTAAATTATCATTAATAACATATAAATTTTATTTTTTACATCAATTTCCATTTTTTAATTTCTTCTATACACATATAAAATCAAAACAATCACCAAAACCAAGGAAACAAATTCTCACTAACGATTAAATTGCATCTTATAACTCATAAAAAATTCTATAAATGTACTTAATAAAATTATATTAAAGAAAATAAATTTATAAATGTTTATGAATTAATTAATTAATGGATTTAATTTTATTATCCATGACATTATATTCATATTTATAAATCATTGAGACATAAGGTACGAGTTTTCTCTTCTCACTTTAATTTCCATGAGATATGCCATATTCACCACAAATTCTTGTGTCTGTTGTATGTGTAATTCCCATTGAGTTTTCAAATAATGAATATATTTCTTCTCAGGGTTTTCAATGTATATTTGTATGATCATTAATATATGGGGAATATGGTTTACATGTTTTCAATGTGTTAAGGGATTCTACTCGAACCTCCATTTTTTCATTTTGGTTAGGCTTTCTCCCTCTTGACCTCAATGTAATACAATTTTATTTTTATTTCATTGTTCAATATTATTTATATTTGTTCCTAAATGTTTTATCTATGTCATATTATCTTTAATTATGGGTATATACCAGTTTTATAATGATCTATTCTTAATTCTTCTAAATATGCATGCCCGATTAAAGGAATCTTCTGGATTTCTTACCCATTTTCAAGTGCTTTCTAAATCAAATTTTATGATTTAATTTTTATTCTATAATAAATAATTTTATCATGAAAGAAATATTGGTTCATATCTGGTTTAAAACAAAACATATTCCTTTTTCAATTTTATCGACTATTTTTTATTTTCCATTACACTGCACTTAAGCGGCTCATTTCTACAACTTCTTAAAAACTATTTTTAATGTTTTCACATAAATGGGAAATAATTTATTCCTTAAATATAATCTATTTGTCCTTAAAATTTATTTTCATTACATAATTGTTTAAAATCCTATTTTTATGTCAAATACAAATGATTTTTCAATAGAACAATTCTTTCCAATGTAAAAAAGTGTTTCCCTCTTCTCACATTTACTTCATTGAGATATATGTATTTTTCACCACTTATTCCTTTTGTGTGGTGTATGGAATTCCCTTTTATATATTTTATAGTATAATTTTTTATTCTAATATTATTATAAGTTAAATTTAATATTATTACTTTATTGATATTTTTTTTTAATATTTCAAAATTGTATGGGACACCATTAATGATTAAAGATTATTTGCCATAAGAAATTTTAACGGATATCATTTAAAAGTATCCTAATTTTTTTTAAAAATACAGTGGTGAATCTTATACTTCATTGATATTTATCTCTTATGATACCATCTATCATATATTTTTTAAAACATTATGATATGTTTAACTATGGATGTGCTATTTTGATACCATTTAGGGTTTTTGGTTAATGTATTCTCATTTTTTATGCTAGTTTTTCAATACGAATATTTTTGTTATTTTTGTTTCATACATTTCATAAGAGGAATCTATTTGAACTTTTATGTGATGGTAAGGTCCTGCAATATCCCCTCGATTCATCGGTAGGTCTTAATTGACAAAATAGATATGATCTTGGCTAAGTCCTTTCCTTTTATTTTCATATATTGTTTTGGTCAATGCCATAATGATTAATTTATATATATATATATATATATATATATATATATTCCAAGGCCTTAATGGTAGGTTTTATATTTCCAAAGATTATTCATTATTTCATTATGATGTTCTTAATTGATACGTTATATTTTTATTGAATAAGTTGAATGTCCATGGTTATGTTTCATGTGTTTATTTATATGGAATTAATTATTCATCTTCTATTATTTCTATATTATTATCATTATTATGTTCTAATGGTATTAGTATTTAGTAATTCACCATGCTTTATTTTTTATATTAGTTTTTATTATATTACTTACCCTTATTATGAATAAAATCGCATACCTTTATTTTGTTTATTTATAGGACGAAAAGATGTATTTTATAAATTAAATTTTGGGATAATCATGGTGTTATATTAGTGTTTTATTTAGAGTTTCTATATTGTATTACAATTAATGTTGTAATTTAAAGTTCTTGTATTTAATAATGCATCCAAAAATACTTTACTAATATATCTGTTGGTATTCATGTCATGTATATATTTCAATGTATTTAAGTAAGGCACCAAATCTCAGAAACTGGGGTTATGGTCTTTATAAGAATACATCCCAACCATGATCTGAATTTACCACAATAGACTACATAACCCATTCTAGACTCCGAAAAATGAGGATAGGTTATAATGTGTTTCTAAACATATATAATGAAAGGATTTATGACATTCATTATTCCAATGAAAATTATCACCTTTCCCCATCAATGATTCCTTTGGTGAAACAAAATGTAAAAAAGATGTACAAAAAACCTATAGTATCTTGCTACAAAAATGAAATTTTTTTATCAAATACATAATTATTGTTTTCTAATAAATAATATAATCTATATTATTATTATCTTTACAAATATTTTTTTTTTAAAAATGATATATTAAAGGAATCATATATACTTTATATAGAAATCATTCTTTTATGACATGGAATACAAATGATTCTCGTGTAAGACATACAAAAATAGAGAAACTTTTTAATCATAGTTCTATTTTTTCATATAATAAATCAGTATAACATCAACATAAGCCACCGTAGAAGAATAAAGACACCTATAAAAGATTCAATTAATCCATGGAATTAATATGGATGGTGCATTTATAATACAACAATGTATAACCGCATACTGAAAATGGTCATATCTTCTTCTAAAAAATTTATTCAGAATGTCCTCCTTGAAAAAAATTGATTCCTGATACCCCAAATGAATGTAAGTTTTATAGAACCATTGGGATCCAATAAATTTATCTAAAATATCAATAATTTGTGGAAGATTATATAAATTATTTATCATAACTTATTTAAGATTATGGTAATCCACACGAAACCAAACAGTCCCATATACCATTTAAAAATAAATAAATGATTCTTCCCTTAGAGACAAACATTTTAAAATGAACCCTTTGTATTCTAAATCATCCAATTAAACTTTCAATTTCTTAAATTTTATTGGTTACATCCTATAATATGGATTTTATATTGGACTCGTCCCTAGTAGGACATCAATCATAAACTAAACTTCTCTTTTTAGTGTTAAAAATGATAATTTTGTAGGGAATACATTAGTGAATTGTTCTATGATTTATGGGATATATCTATTCCCTTTTTCATTCATTGGTTACAAAGTCAGTGAATCCAACTAGCATGAGATAGTTCTGAATAATATTTCCAAAACTCTAATACTACTAGCCTACAAATCCCAAAATCCATTATTGATATGCGTTATTCCATCAAGATTTGTGAAAATAATCTGTATAAAACAATAGTCAATGTGAGCCTTAAGCCATGTCTCCTACTCCATACCCTGAATCATGCCATGGATATCAATCAAATCATTATGAAATAAAAAATAAACATAATACCATTGATATTAATAGATCAAGATCTACACATTAATGCTTGAAATTTTCAATGGACAAGAAGAGATTGATGTATCAATATAGAAGGAATCATGACAATAGAAAAAAAAAGTCTGATCAAGAATACAAGAATTAATGAATTGTTAGAAAATATACATATCAAAAAAATATTTCATAATGGTAGAGTAAAAAATAATAAAACCTCTCTTCATCAATGGTCCCAATTATTAATCCACACTCAATTACTTGGATCCAAAAAAATTATTAATTTATATAATCATATCTTTGGATCCCTATTTAGATTCCATAGGAAGAATAATTATGGTTTTCACTGAGTCAAATTTGGTTCACTTGGTTTTGATAATGGGATTTATACTGTAGTACTCGTCCCACAGAAGCATTTTTTTTGGGAACAATAGGATGCTTCTCTAGAACCTGACATTGGATAATTGAAACAGTAGCGCTGAATATGTACTATATGGTTTAAATTGTTAAAATCATTTGGGATTTTCATAAAGTATTTCATTATATGGTCATAATAGAAACAATAAAAACTATTTGTTTACTTTTTGAATGAGGATGGCGGTTTACTAAAACCATGTTTTGATTATTTTATGTACCACCACTTGGGGAGTAGGTGTTACTCATCTACTTCTTCACAATAATAGAGTTCCCACATGTTTCCATATGAATAAACATAGACCCACAAACATATTTCATGAGATATTACTTTCTTCCACCATATCTCTATTGACCACTTATATATTATCTTTTATAAAATGCATCTAAATCATTGAACAATTATCTTGTTAAAATTATGAATAAAAAATGCACCCATTAAAAGATGCAAATGCAGAAACATCTAAGGAAAAGTGCACCAAATTAAAATAATTAGCCACATAATATGTGAAAATGCGGTTATCTTTTTTCAAACTAAATAAATTTGTTGTTCTATAAATCTGAAAGGAGTGAAGATAAAATTTATTATTAAAAAATTCCATAAAATAATTCCATGGAAAGTCTTTTACAATTTATAATATAATAATAATTCCAAAATTGTGTGTGAAAAATCCTCCAGTATATATATTTATAACATTACATTCAACATTGGTGTCGTCTCATAGAAATGAGCGTCTCAATTCATCGGAATAAAATTTACTTATGTGATTTCCTAGTTGGAATAAACCTAAAACATGGGGTGGATTCTGGTTTTAGAACTAAGACACATGGTCAAATGACCAAGGTTCATCATTACTATTACTCTTATTCATGTTTGAAAAATAATGTACAATGGTTTGGAATGGTTTTGGGTTTATCATTGTCTTAGGTGAATCCAGTATCATATTCTGATTGATTCCCAAAATTACTACCTAGGTCCACATGCTATAACTAGTAAAAAAATCATTTAGTCTCACTCATTAGAAACTAAAGGATTATAAACATCAATTGAAAACATAAAACCATACCATAAACATAGCATTATATATTTCAAATGTTTTCAACATTTTAGTTTTTTTCGAAAATACTACCACCATTCTTTTCAAAACAAAATTTTTCCTTATTTTCAAAATTAATGATTCGTATATTTTAAAAACCATTAAAATAAAAAATAAAAATGTAGTCTTAATTGTGAGTTTTTTATCATTGAATTGCATGAAATTCACATCAACTAAATCCATTTCGATGATGTGATGATATACCTATAAGTGTCTCAAATATCTTATGTTCCCAAACACCCTGGTAACTTGAAGTTCATCATAAAAAGTTTAGAAACATATTTTTATGATATAAAATTCAAATTTTGAAGATTCTATCTCTTTGATACTAGCCCAACTAAAGTAATAAACCAAAATAATACCATATTTTCTAAAAGGATGAAATAAATAGAGAAATTTATAATATCTATTTATCAAGGACTAAACAAGATGTTTTAATTGGTATCATCCCAACACATTTCATAGGATTTAGAAGAGTCATGCATGCAACTAGGTCTTATGTGACATCCCAAAAACACCAACACCTGGTAAAAAATTCCAAGGTATTTAAGAATATTTAGGGTATGATTTTCCCTTTTTCATATAAACATCCAGACTACATAAAAAATAACCAACCAAACCTCTATAAAATATATGAAAAATAAAAACAACTCAAAATAATACAAATCCAACTAACCATATTAGTGTATAAGAGGAAAAAATATATACACTCGAATGGAACCAAAAGATGAAAAAACTCAAACCCCATAGGGAAATCAACCTCAGATGACACCACCCTCTCCAAGATCCAACTTGACATTCCATGGACACGGTATTAAGAATAATCACTAAATATCTTAGATACCATTCCTTGACATGTGTCTCAATAGATAACATCGTGAAAAACAAAACAGTTCCCAAGAAGGGGGTGATTCTAAACCCAATAGTGTTTCCCTAAGGACATCCCAACTGACACCACATGGAAAATTCATCTTATTAAAATTTATATGAAATATTTTTAAATTATTCTAAAAAAATTATTTTCGAATGATAAAAATTTTTCAAGGAAAACATATCCTATCAAAAAACCGTTCTCATTTATTTAGAATTACCATTCCATGATTCCACACACATAATGTATTATTGTCAAAATTAATAAGGGATCTTCACGTCGTTACTCCTTCCCTCTTTTTATGGTGGTACATTACAACCAAAAATCATCCCACTCCACACATGGAAAACTGATCATGAAAAATAATTTCAATTCAATTTATAAAAACCAATTTCTACAAAATAACATCCACATAAAATAATTTCTATCATTAAATAATTTAAAAAAAGATATACATGAATTAAAACCAAATTATAACTTTAAAATTATCATATTAAAATTATAAACAAAGTGTAATTTCCTAAAATACATACATTTTCCTAAATTTAATATCCATAACCAAAATTTGTTTCCATCAATAATCACTTAATGAGTTCAAAACATTAAAAGTTAATAACTTAATAAAAACTAATGCTTGATGATCAAATTTTATTATAGAAAAGAGAGAATCTACTAACATAGAAACAGGTGAAAAAAATGAAGACCCATGCAACAAAACATCATGATATGATCACAACTCACGTTCCCATTACTAGATACAATAATATATAATTAGTATTAACATCACATATAATATATATATCCACAATAGAAAATATATTTGTTTATAAGTGGGGGAATATAAATAGGTTTATGATGAACATGGATGAAATTGTACTTATAATGAATCCAAAACCCCAATGCACTTCGATTTACATATGAATCAATCCCAAATAAAAGGGTATCAGCTCCCACGCCTAGGGAAAAAATGGAATTCTTGTTAATGAAGGATTATTTAATTAAATTATGTAATCGAGAATAATATAGATTAAATTCACCTTTTAAATTGAAAAAAATGTGTTCCAAATGATTAGTCTACATTGTTTTGAAAACTGTCCACTAACCATATGGTGCTACTATCTTAATCCAACCCTTAACATGATTGTCTCATATAGGTAGAAAAATAATGTGTCGACCATGTTTTTTTGACTCATTCGTACTGAATGGTTTACCTAAGGGCGCCACATACTTTGGACAAACCATTTACTAAATATTCACCATCATAATACACACTTTCAATCCATTCATAGTTTCTTAGAGTTGGTACATTTTATCTTCTAACCATGCATAAATCGTGCACATCTAAGAAAGGATCCATGACATTTAAAAACCCCTTGGAACATCACATAACATAACCCAAACAAAATATTTTTTTCATAAGAAATGAATAAATAATAAAAATCCAAAAAATATATGTGATAAAAATTGGACACAATGACTAGGCTAATCAACTGTGCCACGAAATGAATATGAGATGAATACATATTACATTGCTAACATGTTGAATGAAAAAAAAATTATAGAAATAAGAGGCTAATTTGGATGTGGGGGATTTGAAAAATATTGGGGATCTTCCCCATGATATACCCCTAAAGATTACCGTGAAGAATATATGGAGGGTGTCATAGAAGAACAAGTAGAGGACTCATATATAATCTTTACATCCCCAAATTAAAACTGTATTATACTATCAATGGACAAGAAACACACAATAATATTTAATATGACATGAAACTTAAATATTTAATATGTGAATAAAAATTGAAATACAAAAATTTGAGGGTATCAATTATTGAAAATCGTTCACACTTTAGACTAGGGATAAGATAATGGTTTTTATCCCGTATACTTCTCATCTTAAGAGGAATACAAAAATACTATATAGCCCATATCACTTTCGTATCATCATTTTATTTAATTTTTCATATATTTATATCATCTAATTCGATTTTTCGATGTTTAAAAGTGTAAAAAATATAATAATAATTATCTTAATGTTTCAAATTAATCAGCAGAGGAATACCTTTACTCAATCCTATAAGAGAAAAATAATATCATCAATATTATTTCTATCCATATTCATTTTTTATTCAGTTCTATTTTTATATTTTAGTAATAATTTAATAGTGTTGAGTTGAATATGTTTGGGGGAGTTTTAAAACCTATTTAAGATTAGTTTATGGAATATTTAAAAGAATTTCTGGATATTTTCTTCCGAATCTATTTATAAAAGTTTTCATGGTTGATTGTTTTTTTTCGGAGTATTGTTATAGGTTAGGAAAAGTGATTTTTATTATTTTTATTACTACTGAAAAGATATATTCTAGTATTTAGGGATTAAAAATATTTATAAATTATTGAAATTAAGTAATTATTGAGTGAATTTTCCCCCAATTCCATAAATTTTTTCATTGGTTACTAAACGAATTGAATGAAAATTCAATTTTTATTAAAGAAATGACACAAAAAAATTTAAAGAGGTGTAAAAGGTAAAATAATGTTCTAAAGGCCAATAATATCCTCAAAAAAAATTACAATATTATGGTAAGGTTATAACAGAATATTAAATAATGAAAGGGAAAGACATATCTCCAAAATTATATTGGACAATTGGATATTTATTACCTTCACACCATGTGTGTTTTATCCTTTTATTTTTAATAATAATTTTGAATATATGAATGATAAAAGATAATTTTTAGTGTGATGAATATATTTTTTTCCTGATGTTTACAATCAATGCAGAATCCAACTCTATCGGGCTGATCGAAATTTCTCTCTCCTCGAAAATAGTCATGCCATCAAGAATATATTTTTCCTATATAAGAAGAGAGTCACCTAAAACCTAGAATAAACTGAAATATAATACCATTGATCCAATATTACAATGAATATTTCCTCCAAACTCAGGTATGGTGGTAACTATGATACCCATCATCAAGTATGAGAGGAACTATATGCCAATGGAATGTTAATGATAAAGGAACTCATCCATGGTTTAGATATAATAATCCGATTACTGATATCAAAAACATTATATATCTATTTATAATTCATATTATAATAATTTTAATGCCCCTCTTTAAATATTCTTTTATTATGTGAATCCTAAACTGACTCAAAACTAGCTTCCACTACCTCCTAACACCATTTAACGAGTTTATCATTAACCCAATATGTTCCAAACCATGTTTGAAAGAATATGTGGAATGATTAAATAATAGGTGTGATCCCCATGAATTCACCCATAAGAATCCAAAAAAACATCCAACTCGGTGGTGGGAAAGATATTGTCAGTCATATCAATGTGAGTTGTAGTACAACAGTGGAATTTATAAGTATTATGAGTTCCTTTTCAATGAAACTCATTTTGAGTTGAAATCTCATGATGGTAGGTCTTCCATTTATCGAGAACCCATTTGATCTTCCTCAACTAAAACATGATTTAGTTTCTATGACTCCTTTATTTAAAAAATGCACGAGATAGTGTTGGTGACCAAACACTGATCATCATCATTAAAAATAATAATATTGTCATGTATTTCTTGATGAGGTGAGAGAACACAATCAATTAAAATTGAATATGATATGGATAATTTGATGCTAATGTAATGTTTAGGGAAATTTTGGAAAAAGAATACTCACAGACCAATTTTTATACAAGAAAAAAATAGCTCTACATCCAATCATGAAATTTGAGTTCTAAAAGTTCATCTGAAAAGGATTTGGTAAACTCCACCATTTGGTGAATGATTATTTTCAAAATATATAAATGTAATATCAAGTGAAACCAAATTTTCTCCTAATGTATTCTTCCCAAAGTTAATTAGTTGAGCTGAATTACCATGAAAACATTTCATGCATTCCATTCATGGATCACTCAATATTCCAAATTCAGATCCCTCATTCAGTAATAGGCCTAGAAATAAACATTTATAATTCCTAATGTTCTAAACATATCATTTGAGATTCCAAAATAAATCCATTAATCATGATATAATTTTTTAGAAGAACCATTTGTAGAACTAAAATGGAATCTGTAATGTGCATAGGGATTGATCTAGGAACCAAATTTATGAGGGTGATATACCCACCGATATAAATAATCCTACACATCCAATTTTTGATCCCACCTATTATTTTTGGATAATGTAATCAAAATGGATGATCTTTTAATTTTCCATTAGAGGGGAGCACAATGATATTACATGGACAATGTACATCAAAAAATACAATGAAAATGGACCATGGTAGAAGTTCATCAATTAGATCATGATATGAAGAGAACAATGCTTTTAAGGGAAATGGCCTTTCTTCAACTCAATTTATCATAAATAAATAATTTTTTTTAAATATTTTTTAGTATATATAATGCATTTAAAAAATAATAAATTTTATCAATAAATAATAAGTGAGATATTTAAATTAGGACCATACCTACCCTTGTATTGAATTATAGAGCCAGACGAAGCTACCTTATCAGTGTTCCATCTAAGAGAGTCTTGGGATAATAAAAACTATATGGGAGAAAAATAGTCATCTTCGAAAATACCAATTGAATGTTTTGTGAAACAAAACATCTATCCAACCCCAGAAATAAAAATCATGGTGTACGATTATATACGTAAAATAATATTGCAAAAAATCACTAAAAATATTAACTCATAATAACTATTATAATGAAACACAATTGGATAACACAATATTCCATACCAATTTCAACATCTAATATGATGTTGGATCCAATCACCATCCTATTTATTTTATGGATCATCTCATATGTAAGAGAAATTTCATCTTGAATATCCATGTTCATATAAAAACCAAGTCAAATTTTTTATACTATACAGGGAAAGATATTATTAATCACAGTCATATTGATTTGGATTATATTTTGAAATAGAAGTTTCTTAATCTCACCTATAAAATTTGAACAAATTTCAATGGTTGAATTAATTTTAGAAAGTGAAGGAGATAATAATAACTGGTATATCTCCGAAACATGACACCTTAATGTCTATTTTCCTCGATAAAATCATGAAAAAATACAGAGTTTATGTCACATTATTTGAGCCATTAGATCTATGAAACCTCTCAGGAATTTCTCTAATGTTTAAAAATTATGATCGGAAGATAATTTCATTTTCATAATATGTCAATAAATAATATATCATTATAGTTTTATTATAATTTATTCTCCCAATTTATGATATCTTATTACAATCATTGATAACTAGGGTGTTATTTTCATGAGTGAAAGAAAAATCCCTAAGATCATTTTATAGGTGTTTAATCTTATTTTTTAATGAAAACTGAAAGTTTTCCAATCATTTTTATCACCCATGAGTTTTTACCACAAGCATAATATCCCCTATTGATGTTAAATAATTGAAGAATGTTATAATCATTATCATCCCTCCAAGCATGAGAATTGGAATGGAGTGATTAAATAGAGAGTGATATATATAGAAAAAATAATATTTAAATAGCTAGAAATACCATTATGTTTAGTAAAATTCTGGTCAAGAAGATACTAATTTATTTTCTTACTTCTTATTGTCTATCCAAGTTTATTTTTCTCAAAAAAAAAACAAAGGTTGTGAAGGATTCTAAAATCTAGAAAATTATTAATGTCACCCATTGATTTTCTTGAATGTAGACCGCCTCATTTATATTAAAAAGAGTTCCAAATTGTGTTGAAATCGCATATAACAACCTATGGGAGAGGCCTTATATTAGAGAGTAGAATATAAGCCTATAGATAATCTCATTCCATTGAATTAGTCTTTACATAGACCAAAGTGATAATCATAACATTGTTGGAATGTACCAATTTAACATTAATGAATTGGGATGATGAACTTATGAGATATTTATGGGAATAGGCCCTCTAGAATATCTATATATTATCATTCAATGATATGTAATATAGTATATTTATAACGATGAGTTTAAAAGCATAATATTTAACGTGATTAGGTTTTTTTTCTCATGAATAGAGATTACATATAATCTAGAAACACTAATCTCATTCAGGAAGTACTCGTATTTCATAAATTATCCAAATCCTGTTGCATTCTTGATGAAAAATGATTTAATTTTATATGGAATAAAAGGATATAAACATCAATATTAACTACATATATGGGAATACAATAATATTGGATGGTATTTATCTTTTGTCTAGCGGGGACTCCTGGGGAAGAATGCGGGACTAATCGTATTCTTTATCTACTAATCCCATGATAAGGAAGAGATTGAGGAAGAACTTCCAATCCATGCAATAATGGATTCATGTTGAAAGATGATATATAACCATTTCCATTAGTGGAAGAGAAACATAAAATAGTACAGGGTGAATAGAATAAGAGATAATACAGACATTGTGGCTCTTGCTATTTGTGAGAGAACCAACGAAGAGCACATGAGGGAACTGAATCATATATCCAAAGGAAGAAAAATGTGTAGCCCCACTAAATATTAAGTAATCCATGATTTAATGAGTTTTTGAAACATAAATAATTGGGATATGGTTTTGATTACATTGAAAACGTGGTTCATAGAATTGTGAACATGGTTCATGATTTGTAACTACGACCAAAGAGGCACTTACCCCTTTCAAACTACTTTATTTATGTACATTTGTATTAAAAATATTTTACCAATGTAATTAATAATATCATATTTTTATAATAATATTAATTTATGTAAATATTATTTACAGATATTACTTAATTTTTTGTCAATATATGTTATTACTATTTTTTTAATAAATAATATATTTATTAATAATCTAATGTATTATGTGTTATTAATTAATATTACTAATTATTTTATTAATTAATTAATTTTATAAAGAGTAATATTTATAATATTTTAATTATATATATCATTTATTTTTTTACAGATACAATTACTATTAATATTTTAACATGTTAGATATTTATTTATTATCATTTTTATTATTTATTTTCAAATTAATATTATATTATTATGTTAGTAATATAATTACTAGAAATATAAAAAATATACATTGTATAATAATATAAAAAATAATTTTTATTTATAAATTATTTTTGCTAATTAATAAAAATAATCATCTTATAAGATTTCAATTATAAATGTTGGATAATTTTTTGTTGATATGATTATGATTAATTTTTTAATATGAAAAATATATATTAATTATAAATTGAATTTTTTATTATTATTTATTAATATAATAAATAAATAATAATATAATTAATAGCATTATATGTAATATTTACTGTATAATAATGTAAATAAAATAATTTGTATTGAGTAAAATATTTAATAGTTAATAATTTTATTATGTTTAATATAATATGTCATATAAATTATTAATTAATCAATACTAATATTAATAGTATTATTTAATAATAAATGATATTATTTTATTTTTTTATACACAATATCGATGATAATACTAAAAGTATTAATATCAACAAAAATATTAATTATTTATATCTACAAAGGAGTTGTTAATATTAATGTTTCTTATTCACTTAAAAATATTTGTATGAATATGTAGTTATATCAATTTTTTAATTTATGAAACATTATGTAATATATTTTTATGTTTTTAAATAATGTATAAACATTGATTTAAAAAAATTGATATGAATTAATCTAATCTACGTTGGTGGCCTTTATGCATTTATGTGCCACAAAGTCGTGTATTTATAATTTATCCATACAGTGTCTATCTATGTATATGAAATGGCGTACACTGCTCTAATATATCATCAATGAAACATACCACCACGTCATCTTATGTGATAGGTAGTGGATCTACACTGTAATCTCATGTACCTAACCTGGCCTATAAGGATAATAGATACATGCTAGAACTCCCCAAAATATATAAACAAGATGTTGTAAAAAATATATATTTAGATCAAAGGGTAATAAAGAATGCATCACTATAACGTCCCGGTTCTGGGTGGCACTCATTGGGTGCCCCAAACCTGGTTCCCCACATGACCTCAAGTGCATTTCCCCAAATGCCAGAGGCTGCCAACTAGTAGCGAGGGCCATTTCTGATAGTGGGGAAACCATTCCCTCATTTGTCAAAGTGTAGAGCAGCGGAATACAGAATAAAACATACATCAATAGCGGAAGCTGTAAACCGTACACAAGTGGAATAAACAACAGAAGTGGATATAACCAACAATATATTAATGATGTTGATACATGTCACAAGTTCTAGGAAAAACATCTAGAACATGTTATACATCAATACAATACAACAAAAACAGAGTACAACAATACAAAGAAAAGTAGATGGCAGCGGCATCACGAGCCTAGGCTCGGTCCCAATCCCTCCTACTCCTCAGCAGCAATCATGTACCTATATAGGGACTCTTTCACCAATCAACAACTGCAACAACGTTATCTGTTTGGGCCAAAAGCATGACCCAAATAGGGTGCGAGAAATATATATCAATAGGAACCCACTAAAGGCTCGTGCCTAACTGTGTGTAAGCATGAAACAACAGCGTACAATAAAAGAATGCAATAAACCAAGTATTACTCAAATGTAACTAACTTACCAATTATATTTCCATTTAATTATTTATTTAATACATTTAATTTAGTATCATTCTCTTCTCAACAGCAGCAATCCCTCAGGCCATCTAGTATCTTGCCCTCAAGCTAATATAGTGAACCACGCCCTCAGGCTATACAGAATCCAACCCACAGGTATTTCCCTCAGGCGTAACAGAAATTGCCCTCGGGCGTAAGTAGTATTTCCCTCAGAAACAGAAGTCAAGCCCTCAGGCATGAAAGGTTTCCCTCAGGCAAAATAGAACGCCACCCTCAGGCTACAACTATCAAGCCCACAGGCTAATACACTACAGTGCCCACAGGCTAATCACAATGATGCCATCAGGCTAAAAAAGTAACTGGGCCATGCCCAACAGTTAAACAAGAAGTAACAAACAATTACCCTTAAAGAAATTCTATAATTACTACTTTAAGGCATACCCTCGGGTATCTGGTCCAAACGGCTAAACAGTGGAACACACCCCCGGGGTGGTCCCAGATCCAAGAAAAAATCCCAAACAGCATTTTAATATCATAATTAAATACCTAATAAATTATAGGTGTTTAATATAGCAATGACCTCAGCCACACGACACCCCAACATGGGTTCATGGCACAAAAACACACAAAACACACATCAATTGGAAAACTAAGCACTAAACCACCTACCATATACTCCAACAGGCGGTATACCCAAACGTCGACTCCAGATACGCCTACAAACATCATAGATCTGATGAAGAACAAAACAAGCTTAACCTCAAATAACTCTCATTTGGAGATGAATTGGTATGCAACACGCTATGAGAAGAGAGGCCTTACCCGTGCGGTTCCAACGAGATCGTCCGAGGCGGAATCAGATTCCAGACAAACACCCAGTGGATCTTCAAAGGTTCGGTCATCTTCTCCAGAGATCTCCACCCATTCTAAGCCTTCCCTTTGAATAGGGGAGGCAACTGACCGATTTACGAAAAAAAAAACAAATTTCACGGCGTGTACTTCCAAGTACACATTCTGTACTCCCTTCATTTAATTGTTCCTCTAGTGACATTGTCATACTTTTCACCCATCGACATGAGTACATGACATGTACATCTGAGTACACGGCGTGTACTCCCGCCCAGCTGGCGGCAACTCCACCGACTTACTGTTTGGCCTGCCGACTAACTACACGGCGTGTACAGAACCACTACACGGCAAGTAGTCGGTTCCTACACCCTTTTTAACTAACATGGCTACATGCCCCGTGTACTCACCCCTACATGGCCAGAAGTACAAGACATGTCAAAAAGTACACGGCGTGTACTTCCAAAATTTAGTATTTTTCCCCATTTTCCATATTATATTAAAAACACATAAGGAAAAGAGAAATGATGAAGCCCGTACCTCAAAGATAAGAACCGAGTTCTTACAAACTTCCCCCCATGAAGCAATTCATCACCGAAATTCCCTTCCAAGGGTGGTGATGATATAGCCATGAACAACTCTGGCCACTGAGCTCGTACGTCAGTTTCCAGCTCCCATGTTTCCTCCTACACTCGGCCATGCTGCCAAAGCACCTGTACGAGAGGAACTGACTGACCTCAGAGAACCTTCGTTCTCCTATCAACGATACAAATCAGATGCTCCTCAAAGGATGCATCTGCCTCCAGCTCAACCTCCTCGGGCTGAAAGACGTGAGACGGGTCTAAATGATAGCGACGCAACTGAGATACATGGAAGACATCGTGCATGGCTCGGTACCACTGTGGTAACCGCAACCGACAAGAAATCAGCCGGACTCTCTCGAGATTCTCAAATGGACCCACATACCGCGGTAAATGTATACCTTGTCTCCTGATCCGGTTGTGTCCAAGACTTGATGAAACACGTTGAAAACCCTAATCCCTAACCACAAATGCCAATGTTCATCTATGACAATCAGTATAAGATTTTTGATGAGACTGTGTGGTAGCCATCCACATCTGAATCAACTGGACCAACTCAGAAGTCTCCTACATGAGCCATGGCCCCAGTAAAGCTGCCTCACCTGCCTCTAACCAACACAATGGTGATCGACACGGCCTACCCTATAAAGCCACATATGGTGCCATCTGAATAGTTGCGTGGAAGCTATTTTTATTGTCCAACATGACTAAGGGGATATGATTCTCCCAAGAGCTCCCAAAGTCTAGGACGCAAGGTCACAGCAAGTCCTCCAGTACCAATATCGTACACTATGACGAGATATCAGTCTGAGGGTGGTATGCTGTGCTCAGAAGCACCTGTGTACCCAGTGCCCTCTTAAAACTCTACCCGAAATGAGACGTTAAGTAGGCATCCAAATCCTAAACGATTGAACGAGGGACCCAATGAAGATGTATGAACTATCGGATATACAACCTTCTGACCTCGTCCTCACCAAAGGTCTCCTTGATCAAAAAGAAGTGTGATACCTTCGTGAGTCTGTCCACAACAACCCACATGACATCATTTCCACGAGGTGACCTCAGAAACCAGTCAAGAAATCCATCGCGGCATCATCCCATTTCCACTCCGGAATAGATAACTGCTGTAACAGTATAGATGGTCTCTGATGCTCTTACATCACCTGCTGATAGGCGGAACACCTCGTAACAAAACTAGCTACTTCTCTCTTCATACTTGGCCACTAGTACTGACGTCTCAAGTAAGGGTACATCTTGGTAGCCCCGGGATGAAATTCCCAAGCTGATGCATGAAACTCCTTCATCAGCTCCATGCATATATCCCCTGGAACCAATACTCGTCCATGGAGACACAGAACTTCATCATCGCCTATTATCCAAACAGGAGGAGGTTCCTCACTTTCCACTGACTCCCATAGAACTAGGCCTTCTGAATCAGATAGCTGTTTCATCCTCACTCTATCAAGGCGGGTAGAAGCCACAGCTAAAGATGAAATATAAGTATGCCTCTGACTGTCATGAATCTCCAAATATATTCTAGAGAACAAATCCATGAGCTTCCACTCGCAACTTGCCTCTTGCACTGCCTGTATCTGAGTCTTCCTGCTCATTGCATCAGCTAATGCATTAACTCAAGAAGGTGTATAGGAAAGCTCAAAATTGAAGGACTGAAGGTATTCAACCCACCTTCGCTGCCTCAGATTCAAGTCACAGTGAGTGATGATTTACCTGAGGCTTTTGTGGTCGGTGAAACCCACAAAATGTTCCCCCAATAGATAATGTCTCTAATAGTGCAATGCATGAACAACTGCTGCCAGCAGGAGATAATGCGTCGGGTAATACCTCTCATATGACCTCAACTACTGATACCCGTACACAATAACTTGATAGCCCTGCATCAACACTACTCCTAGCCGAATACATGATGAATCACAGTAAACTGTATAGATCGTCACTTGTTCTGGGAGTATCAAAATCAGTGCTGATGTCAACCTTCCATTCAGGTCCTAAAAGGCTCCCTCGCATGCTTCCGACCAAACAAACTTCACACCCTTCTTAGTCAGACCCGTTAGCGGCGCTGCTAAGAGGGAGAAGTCCTGTATAAAACGCTTTTAGTAACCAGTCAGCCCTATGAATCTCCGTATCTCAAACACATTCTAAGGCTGCTCCTAGGAAACTACTACTCTCACCATCTCTGGGTCTACTGAAACTCCTACCTCTGGGATGATGTGACCTAGGAAGTGAATCTGGTCTATCCAAAAGTGGACTTTTGAGAGCATAGCATACATATGAAGCTCTCTCAGAGTAATCAAGACGATATCAAGATGGTTGGCATGGTCATGTCGAGTGTGAGAGTACACAAAGATGTTTCCCATAAATACTACCACAAAAGAGTCTACATAAGGATGGAAAACAGGATTCATCAAGGCCATGAAATTAGTTGGGTCGTTCATGAGTTCGAATGGAATAACTGTATACTCGTATAGACCATACCTGCTCCAAAAAGCTGTGAGAGGTATATCAGATGGTCTAATGTGTAGCTGATGATATCCTGATCTCAATTCTATCATTGAGAACACTCATTCTCCATGAAGTTGATCAAAGAGATCATTAATCCTCGGTAAGGGATATCGGTTCTTAACCTTCAACTGGTTCAGCTTACGATAATCCACGCAATGTCTGAGGGTACTGTTTTCCTTCTTCGCAAAAAGGACCAGAGAACCCCAAGGAGAAGTACTGGGTCAGATATAGACCTTTGCCTGTAACTCCTCTAACTGACTCTTGATCTCCTGCAACTCAAGTGTAGCCATCCTATAAGGAGGAATGGACACCGGTGCTACTCCTAGCACTAGCTTGATAGAGAAATCCACCTCATTCTCTAGAGGTAGACCAAAATAGTCGTCAGGTAAGACATCCCTGAAATGATCAACCACTGGAGGGAAATCTGTCTGACAAGTCCCCTGGTCATCCAGATATAAGCTCGCAACCTGGGCTGTGACTCCACTTCACCCACGATGCTTTGGTCCAGCTCGACTCGCATGAACATCCAATTTTCCATTGTATAGAAACTCTCCACCCTCTGGTGACGTCAAACACACCCTGTGACTATAGCAGTTTACAAAGTCCCGAAAGGGATCCAACCATTCCATTCGGAGAATGAAATCATAAATCGTAATCTCTAAGGCCTATAGGTCCCAAAGAAAGTGACACCCACAAACCTCAAGGGGGAACTCCTTGTACTGACACACACTAGCTGTTCTAGTCCCCAACGGTGTGTCTAGAGTCATGATATTAGAAGAAGTAGAATTATAGAGCCCAAGTCTCTCCACTACGGGTACATATAAGAAACTATGTGTAGCACACGTATCAAAAAGTACTGATAATAGAACAGAAGATACTAGAATAGTACCTCTAACTGTCGAAGGTCCGAGATCCTGCTCCTGTTAGGTCTGTTGCACTGTTTATGCTTGTCCAGTGTCGCAGCCCTACGACACAGCCTGGCTACCCTGAGTTGCACCGCCCTACTACCTATGAGATCCTGGTTTCTGGATACCATGTTCACGACCACCATCTCTGCATGCATGCCCTGACGCATTCCAGTTCCCTGACTGGTAAGAAGACACTGGTCCTACTCCTGCACGCGGAGTCTACACAGAACCCCTCTCAGTAGCCACTGGTGTATATGCCCTTCCAAAGTGTTGCAGATGACCCATCTTACCACAAGCTCGAAAATCCACTGGGTCTTGTGGAAATTGAGTTCTCTTGTTCCCCTCTCTACCACACTGGTAGCACCTGATTGGGCCACTTGAAGAAACATCATGCCTGGTACTGCCACCCTGAGAGAAGTCCATCGGTCTCTTCCTCTTGCTAGTAGAAATAGTACCAGTAACTAGTGTTGAACCGCTATGGCCCACACCACTATATTCTTGCTGGTTCCTCTTTGTGATAAGTGCCTAGTTCACAATATCGTGTACAATAGGAAACCTGAAGACATTCCCCAGCGCTCAGATGTCATACGGAAGACCATCCTCAAAACGTCTGGCTCTCATTGTCTCATCACCCACCAGCACGGGTGAAAAGTGCTGAAGCTCAGTGAAATGAGCAGAATAGTCCATCACTAACATAGCGCCATGTTGCAGATTCCTGAACTCCCAAGCTCTATCTGACCTCAACATCTCCATAATGAAGATGTCATAGAATACTTCCGGCTAATCCGCCCACACCATGTCTCTGTGATGCTCTGTCTAGGTGGTAACATCCCACCACCTCTTGGTGGAATCATGCAGCATAAATGTCGCGAGCTTGACCCTCCACCCTGGAGGTGTCTCAAGATGCTCAAAAATAGTCTGCATCGATCATAGCCAAGATTCCACAGCCTGTGGTCCGCCATCCCCTGAAAATGTAGGCGGATGCTACTGCATAAATATACATGTCAACTCAGCCATAGATGTGGCAGCCTACAATGCTCCCTGAAAGGTCTGCATGAACCTCATAAGGCCTTCACGGAACTGCGCCTCCATGCCTGTGTCCGGTATAGTAGCTGGTGCCACATCTGCTTCTGCTGGAGGATTAACTGGTAGCCCATGGCCCACCATCTCTGGAGTATTCTCATTGTCGCCCTCCTGCCAAACAACGCGTGGTCTTCTGGGCGTCATGACACTACAAGGTTAATAGAACTCCTTAGATTCCATATTATTAAGGCTGAAATGAAGAAACCACAAAGGGAACAAGAGGAAGAAGGCATTTCAAAATTTACAAAACAAGACTATGTGGCGTGTATACTGACTACACGATGTGTACATGACTTTACTTCACCTTCTTGGGTCCTTCGACAAGGCTATGCTACACAGCTCCCATTAAACAAAACTACACGGCGTATATATAATCTACACGGTGAGTATGGTGTTATTTTCCAACTGCCCGTGTCATTTGTGACACGACTGACTACTAGGCTTGAAACTACACAGCGTGTTACACCTGTATATGGCGTTTACACCACCCCGTTTCCCAGCCACATGGCTAAGTCCACATGGTCTGTCCTCATACAAGACAACACAGTGTGTCCTCAAAGGTACACATCGTGTTCAAGGAATGGTGACATCGACACATGTTGTTAGTTACACGGCCGAGTCCCCAAGTCACACAACACGACGTGTTAATAATTGACACTGCGTGTCCTGTAAAGGAGTTCACCGACCCATGTTGTTAGTTACATGGACAAACTCTGGGTCAACACTACATGGTGTGTAAATCTCGTACACTGTGTGTTTTTTCCAGTTACTTCCCTACCCCGTGTCACCGCCCACACGGTTTGTGACACAGTAGGAGACTACACGGCGTGTTCTTAGAGTACACGACGTGTACTTAAAAAGTTCATTTTTCTTCCCGAACAGAAGGTTGTACACGACATGTGTAAAAATACTACATGGCGTGTATACTGGGTTTTCAGACTGTGTGCCTCCAAATCATCCCCAGAACCCAAAAATACTGAAAAACAACACCTAATTGTCAAATTCTGACCCGTGAGGGCCCATACTCTCCATGAATCAACGTTTGGCATCTAATCTGTGTTATAACTAATAAACAGTCAATGATCCACCAAATTCCGGTCAATGCGGGCCCATACACCTCAAAAACGAAAGTTTTGCATCCATTCTATGAACATCTCACACAAAAATTACCCTATCAAATAGTTGGTATTTTATCAAGAACCTATCACAACAACATGATTTTCTAGCACACCAACTATCACAACAGCATGAAAATCCTAATGCACCTATATGGAATGGAACAATGCATGGCATGATATTTCTAGCATGTGTCTAAACGATGCATGAGACGGCATACCCTCATCTCATCGAGTTGCAACTAAATAGAACCCATGGATAAAAGATAAACAGAACAATACAAGTGTGTCACCCAACGGTGAAATCATATCATGTGTAATGTTTGCAAAATCAGAAAATTTCCAAATACGAGGTAGAATGTCTTTTCCCTGTACGCGGGTTAGCTACGACAGGGCACGACTTATTACCAACCACCATTCAACTTATCCATGACTAAGGCTCCAAATAGTAAGTCAAAGGAAAAGAAAAGCCTCTGATACCACTTTGTAACGTCCCGGTTCCGGGTTCCCCTTAATGGGTTCCCCAAACCCGGTTCACCACGTGACCTCAAGCGCATTTCCCCAATCGCCATAGGCTGCGGACTAGCAGTGAGGGCCCAGGTCTGATAGTGTGGAAACTATGCCCTCATTTTTCAACGTGTAGCACAGCAGTATACATAATAAAGCATACATAAACAACAGAAGCAGTAAACCATACAAAAGTGGAATAAATAACTACAGTGGACATAACCAATAGTATAAAAATGATGTTTCTACCTATCACATGTTATACGAAAATAGCCAAAACTTGTTATAAATCAATACAGTACAACAAAAGCAGAGTACAGAAATAAAAAGAAAAACAGTTGGCAGCGGCATCGCAAGCCTAGGCTCGGTCCCATTCCCACCTACTCCTCAACAGCAATCATGTACCTGTATAGGGACTCATGCCCCTATCAACACCTACAGCAACGTAATCTGTTTGGGCCGAAAAGCAAGACCGAAACAGGGTGTGAAAAATATATCTCAGTAGATACCCACCAAAGGCACGTGCTGAAATGTGTGTAAGCATGAAACAATAGTGTTCAATAATAAAATGCAATAAACCAAGTAGTACTCAAAATTAACTATCATACTAGTTATATTTCCATTTAATTATTTATTTAATCCATTTAATTTAGTATCATAATGTGTTTAACAGCACCAATCCCTCAGGCCAGCCAATATCTTTCCCTCTAGCTAATATAGTGAACCACGTCCTCAGGCTATAAAGAATCCAACCTGTAGGTATTACCCTCAGGCGTAATAGAAATTGCCCTCAGGTGCAGGAAGTGTCTCCCTAAGGCACCGAAGTCAAGCACTTAGGCGTGAAAGGTTTCCCTCAAGAGAAATAGAACGTCTCCCTCAGGCTAAAATAGTCACACCCTTAGACTAATACAGTTATGTTCCCGCAGGCTAATAACAATAATGCCCTCAGGCTAAACAGGTAACTGGGCCATTCCCAATAAGTAAACAAGCAGTAACAAGCAATTCCCCTCAAGGCAATTCTACAATTACTACTTTAAGGCATACCCTCGAGTATCCTAGTCAAATGACTAAATAGTGGAACACACACCCGGGGTGGTCCTAGATCCACGCAATGATCCCAACCAGCATTTTAATATCATTATTAAATACCTAATCAATTATAGGTGTTTAATATAGAAACGGACTCATCCACACGACACTCCAACATGGGTTCATGGAAACAAAATGCACAAAACACACAGTAGTTGGAAAACAAAACACCAAGCCACCTACCTTATACTCCAACGAGCGATATACCCGAACGTAGACTCAAGAAATACCTATGAATGGCATTGATCTGATGAAGAAAAAAATCTATTAACCACAAATAACTCCCATTAGGAGAATAATTGTTATGCAACACGATATAATAAGAGAGGGCTTACCCGTGCGGTTCCAACGAGATCATCTGAGGCAGAATTGGATTCCAGATGAACACCCGATGGATCTTCAAAGGTTCGGTCGTCCTCTCCAAATCTCTCCTTCAGTTCTAAGACTTACCTGTGAATAGGGGAGGCAACTACCCAATTTAAGCAAAAAAACAAACAAACTACATGGCGCGTACTTCCAAGTACACGGTGTGTACTCCCTTCATTTAACTATTCCTCTGGTGGCACCGTCATACTGTTCACCTTCCTACATGAGTACACTTCATGTACTTCTGAGTAAACGGCGTGTACTATTGCCCAACTGGAAGCTACTACACCGCCTTACTATTTGGCCTTCCACTGACTACACGGTGTGTACAGGACCACTACACGGCGTGTAGTTGGTTCCTACACCCTTTGTCGCCGACATGGATACACGCCCAATGTACTCACCCCTACATGGATAGAAGTACACTGCGTGTGGAAAAAGTACACGGCATGTACTTCCAAAATTTAGGATTTTTCCCCATTTTCAATATATTTTTAAAAACAATTAAGGAAAAGATAAAAGAGGAATCATGTACCTCAATGATAAGAACCGGGTTCTTACAATCATAGACTAGTCAGTGTAAATACCTGTAACAAAATATATCATGAAAATAGACTATGTATGTTCTTCTAACTCTTGGAGTGGCTTTCAATAATATTCAATATGAGCTCTAGGGTAATTTGGATGATCATGATGAAAATAATACTTATTTTCCACATCAAAATCCAAAACATTGTCGTCACCCCTAGAATACCTATATAAGGCTTAGTGGCCTCATCATTTCCTAAAACATCATTAAAAATCCTATAATAAATCACATTCATGGGAGGAACAAAATCAATCTCATCTCAATGAAAATATTCCTTCTCAAATGCGCATCCCTTTACCGTATTAGATATGTTATTGAGATAGGTGAAATGATAATCCTATGAAAACAAATTATGATGTTGATTAATGTTAATAAAAATATTCAATAGTAGAAGTAAGAATTATTACCATGTCATGGTAGTACCATTCATGTGACGAATGAAATTAAAATGGGGACTTGTGGTACTTGGGTGAATAATCCAGCTAATAAATTAAATGAATACATATTATGTCGGACCCTCGTAATAGTGACTCAGTTCATCTATTCCAAATCTCAAAATATCAAGCATGATATTCAACCAGTCAATATCTCACATCTTGTACATATTCATGGAATGAAGTGAGGGTAACTTATAGGGTGGTGTAGGAATTAGTGGATAGAATTTGTACTACCTAATAACAATTTCACTCTATTGATAGTCAAAAATATAAAAAATAATTGTTAGAACGATGCATGATCTAATACCAAGAATCACCGTACAATATAATGTGACACAATGGATTATGTCTTTAGTATATGTTGTCCAAGAAATTTGAAAAATTAATAATAAATTAATCAATTAAATCACATTCTGCACAAAATAATTATTTATGTATATAATTAATAACCACTTATATCATCTAGTCGAAGACTATTCATCCTATGTCTATAAGCATAAAAATCGTGTCTAGATGTATTTGACTGTCAATGTGCCTAAATCTACATGAAGATAAATGTTATATACTTATATTATATAATATAAAGTAATATATTTTATTTTTACATTAGAAGGAAGGAATAATATACCACTATTAATCTGATAAAATATATGCAAACAATAGCAAACGTGCATGTGGAGATAATAGAGGGATGTTCTCCCATATCCTTGTTTTTATATGAATAAAAAATCTTGTGGTATGTTTCTTATAAATGTGAAATTCTATACATAGCACCTTATACATAGAGGAAATTCCTGACTAGACAATTATATTTTACCATGTCTAGTTTTTTTCCTATATAAATTTTAATACTTCAAATGTACAAATTTAGTCAAATAATAAACAAATATAACACAATTGATCAGCCTAAAAATGAATTATTGAGAAAATCACAATCCATTGTTCTAATTTTCATAATCATCTAGATGATTAATTTCTTAATTTATCCATGTAATGAATAATTTTCTTCCAATGAAAGAATTCCCAATGTTGTCAACCTCAATGCCCAAGAATCTATGTGCCACATCAAACCAATATGCACCCACTCGGTCTATAAAATCCAAATCTTCGATGGTAGGTTCAACATAACATACACATCCATGATTTTAATAATCATCTTCACCTTTGTAAAATTCAATGTATGAGTCTCTGGGCTCAATATCTGCATGAGTGGAGCATTTAGATAATGATAAAAAATTAATTTCACAGATCACTACACTGTAGAACCCAAGAATACAAATATGAGGGACGATGTTTGGTGTTAGTTAATTAAAAAAATAGAATTTATTTTTATAATAAACTATATTAAGAAAAAAGAGGATGAAAATTATCATGTATAATTCAAAATTATGAAGAAAATTTACAAAATCAAATAGATGTGAATGACGTTTTTTATATAGTTTGTCAATTTCTTGTTTTATTGATCTCTAATCATGTTTAATTTCTTTTTAAATATTTTTAAGAATATAATATATGGTGAAAACGATGCAAAAAACATATAGTTTCATGATATATTAAATATCCCATGTGATTTGAAGGATAATTTATAAAATAATTCATTTAGAGGCTGGTCCTCTTTATATTCATTAACATTGTATGTTTTTCTTTAATAGATAGAGTATATAAAAATAGTTTTTTCAATAAATCTATAAATGAAACAAACTAGATTTGAAAAATAGAATAAATAAACAATGCAAGTAATAAAAGTATATATTAATGAAAAATGTGAATATGAAAATAATTTACACATTCATGGTAAAATAATTAGACTCAATCATGGATGATGGTAAGTGCACTGCTATCATACCACTCAGGGACATATCTTTTGATTATTCACTTCTTCTTGAAAAATGAAGCATCATAGTCCATCTTCACATTACCGAGGTTAGTTAGAATCATTTCTAATCTGAGTATACATAATTCAACACTTAAGAAAAACATAGATATATGAAAAAAATTAAATAAATATAGAAATTAAAAATAATAATAAATGAAAACATCATAATTTGATACATAGAAATACATAGGGTAATAATGAGATGATAAATAGGAATGGTAACATAATTAAAGTAACAAATTGGAATCAATAATGTGAAATAATTATTAACTTAATTGGTCAGATTATACTCTGAGTCAACATTTGGATCCCAAGATATGCTAACTGATGCCCAAGGATGAATAAAATTTAAATAAGGATATCTCAACGCATGGAAGTTACCAAAATCATTGTACTAGTTTAAAAAAATCCCCACCAACACTCAACCACGATCTTATATAACATAGTATTGTAACTATCTTAGTTGAATGGGGATCTGTATGCAGTTAGGTGTTAGAACACTCAATAATGACTTGTTATGTTGTATCTTATTAGTGGTGCTTTGGAAATGCTGACCAAAACATATTCCATTTTGCATCCTACGATATGAATATTGGAACACTCTTTCCAAGTACATCACAAATATTTTATGTTTATATTTTACTAACATTGTGATTGGAATTTTTCAGCCCACCTAGATGACCCCATCTATGTAATCCATTATATTATTGGTCATGTGGTTATATCTCCTTCCACCATCATATGATAGAGACCGTTTTCAATTTGAAATCATAATCATATAGTCATAAACATATTGATTTTCTTTTATATGATTTTCAATACATCGATCAAACGTTTCTTATTGGGGATTTTATTCTAATTCCATTAGATAATAATGTATTTAAAAGGTTATTAAATTTTCAATCAAAAAAAGTTGTTAAAAAATCAAACCCACTTGATTGTATCCATATATATTTCGTCATCTCTAAAATTCAAATGCACATTATTAAAAATATGAATTATGTAATATCAATGATAAGAATTCATTTCTCTCGATGAAACCCTATCATTATTAATGACATCTATAATGGCACGATCGAGATTCGATATCAGACACACTCCCATATTTTGTGTCACAAGAATGCATATACATGCCAAAAAAGAACTCTAGGATGAAAGTTTATCATTTTAATCACTAGATAATTCATGTGGTAGAGGAGTCAAATTATCGTACCATGGTCTAGTAATAAGTATAACACTTACATACATTCCATAAAGAAAAGATTCACCGACTTGAGTGAATTGTTTTCAATATGGGAATGTAGTGATACATTTCATGAATTCCAAAAACATCTTATGGAATTTCACATTTTATTTATCAACCAATGATCTATGGACACATACATAAAATTGTATAAATGAATAATAATATGATTTTTAATACCCAAAAATATCATAAGCCTCAAAATAATGGCATATGATTTATCCCAATCACTATAATCATTCATAATTTACCTTTTTGACTGAATTTCCCAAAGGACTTAATTTTTATTTTCGATAATCCACCTTTCAAAGGGTGAGGTGGAACCCCTAAAAGGCCCAAAGTCTTATATAAAATTAAATGAAATGTATGCATTAGAAGAAATAATCGAGACAATACAACTTGGAACTACTCCTCCCTAACACATGCCATGATATCACTTTTCCACCTTCATAGGACGGGTCAGCTAGCTATCCTTTGAAGAGCTACACAGGCCCAGTGCCGATGGAAATGCCATGCCCTCTCAGTCTTCCAATTCCAGTTAGCTCTTCACTGGTGAGTGCACCTAATATGAACCTCATCTAGAGCCTTGTGTCTTGGATTCTGACTGGTACATGTGCATATTCATGTGGCCCGAAGGCCTTGGGGTGGCCTGAAGGAATTGTGGTGGCCCAAAAGCATTAGGAGACAACTTTACTCAAGGCCTTGGGTGCCCCAAATTCCTTTCAAGACCCAAGGACCAAACCGGTGGCCTAAAATCTGAAATGGATGAACAGTTCCTGCTACTACAGTACCAAATGGTGCCTACTACAGTACTACAACAGTGCCTTCAACAACCCTACTATTGTACTGTGATAATATGTCACCACTCAGTTTTTTCATAGGATATATTATATTTAAAAACTGTTGTACTCATTACTGAACATGGCAAATTTTAATTTCCTGACATGTTCATATCATCTCTACAATAATAGTTGATAAAAACCTATCATCATGTCAAGAGTGATCTTATGACAAGATTGTAAGTACACAAGTGTGTGGGCCTTCTAATTTAATTATCTTCTAATATGAAAGAAATTATCTTATGGTGGCCTCAATTTGAATTTACATTTATGCACATATATTCCAAATCAAATAAGATATATTTTATTCATTGAATAATCAACCAAAATTATATAATTTATCTCTATGTGGTATTTTATGTCAAAAGTTTCAATGATCGTTTACTTTGAATCTCCTACCCATCATAGATGGTGTAATCAGTTTATTTTTATATATTCCCAATAATTTTTGGGAATTCAGTAGCTTGTGTAATGATATTCCAATCAAAATGTTTGGAATTAAACATTACATCAACAATGGAAGTCAATAGTATTGAAATATTTAAAAAAAAATTGGTGGATTATTATCTATTAGAGGAACCACATATGGTTTATTCCCCACATCACCCTTACCAACTTTATTTCCTGATGTTTCACCAGATACTTCCTCCTTAAACATACTCTAATTCTGTAAATTATGAGTATACACAAGGAAACCCCCTATATTATCTTCCAAATGAGGATCATATTCTTCATTATGTGTTTCTATTATAGGAGTAATATGAGATCACAATGAATTAGAGTCTTGTCAAGGAATTTCTTCTACACATCTCAAAAAACATGGTTCTGTGTTAGAAGGATTCAACTCATCTATACGGGAAATCACCATATATGATTCCATTAGGACATTAATATTCTATTCCATGAAAAAATAGGATGCATCCATCCAATAATCATCATAAACTAGTGTAAATTTATTGTTTCATAAGCATTTAAGATATTGAATATAATAGTATTTATTTGGAGTAATTGATTACTCATCGTTCAATTTTAACATATCATGAGTCTTCTTGTGACCATTATCCAATGTCACACAATAATGAATTATTTTCACTCTTAAAGGTGGATTTTTATAACTAAAACCTTGATCGAAAAAAATTACCTCACTATTGTAATATATTTTCAAATAAATGATTACCTAAAAATTTATATATAACAAAATAATATACACTACATCATGGAATTTTTATATTTATTAATTTTTTATGATTAAATAATTGACATGTTATTAATTATTTTTCAATAGATTGGTTCATAATTATTTTATAGACGTACCAAATCCTATATGGGCTCTTAACACCTCTATTATCTCATATTTCCACAACCATTAGTCTCCTCACACAAGTAGAAAAAAATGTAGCTTCAAATAACAACACTTCTTATCATACTCAATTTTATTAAAATGTAACTCACAATAAAGTGAGAGGTGTCTATGGGTTTGAGATACATAATATTTTTAAAGAGGACATAGATGTCCTTAAATTATTAGAGAGATGGATGACACACATGGAATCAACAAAGAAAATTAAATTTAATTTTAACTAATTATATAAAGAATCACAACATGAAAATTCAATCATACCATTGTTTTTCATCTCAAAAGCATCCAGTTATTTAAAATTGAACAATCGGATAAAAAAAATACAACATGAAATTTATATCATATATTAGATGGTCATATCAATATCATACAACATTATAGATTTCTAACATGTTCATTTGAGATGTTTATTATGTTCAGATTCTGGAAATATTTTTTCACCATAATTAATTAATAATAGAAATGTATATGAACGTCAATTTATATTCTTATTTTCATGAATATTTCATTACTATAAAGTTGAAAAACAATAACTAAAATATTGATTGATATAAAAAAATTAGTATTGATCTATATTGAGGGTGATATAATTAAAAAAGTAAATTCAATAAAACATTATATATTTTGATACCACATCATTAAATGTTTTAAATATTTTAATTACTTTGGAATAAATAACTATTCCTTGATATTGGGACTTTTTCTATGGATTTTTTTAAAATTATTTGATAAACATGCCAAAACATAGGTGTTTTCTCATGATTTCTATATTATCACATATTTCAACAACCATCAGTATGTTTTAAAATTGAAACACCTCTTGTCGAACTTCTCTTGTTGAACACATTATGTTGAACACATCACGAAGAATGACACTTGTCAAAATCCTTTTTATTACAAAGCTACTTGCATGATAGTGAGAGGGTATAGGGTTTTAAAATACATAATAATTTTTCTGCAGACACACAGGTCAGTACATAAATAGAAAGGGATGACTCATAGGGCATCAACAATGTAAAAAATTGCAATTATTTTATATTATATAACCACATACACACAAAAAAAGACATGGAATTTCTATTATGAATAGGCCGGTAATCTCAATATTAGTCATAAAACAATACTATTGACATGTGTTATTGTATACTTATTATATTATAAATATTACATAACATTACCTATAATAATATCTATTCTATAAATCTGGTTTCAAAAATTTATACTTTTCAATGTGTGTATGTATATATATAAATATTTAGGAAAATTTCTGTAATTTGTTTTGAATATTATAAGTTAATTTTACTTTACGTTAGATATAATACATAATAATATATTTTAATAATATAACATTGAAATATACATGTTTATATATATTCAACCTTATTTATTAGAATTTTAAAATATAACTTTAAATACTTTTATATAATATATTTTTTTTAAATATATGTATATTTATTTTATATATAAAAGTAGATAATATTATTAATAATAAATTTTAATAAATATTATTAGTAAAATTAATATAATTTAAACCAATAAAATAACACTTAAAATACTATTTTATTTTTATTTAAAATATTATAAAATTATATTTGTTTATATAAAATGATTATCATATTTTAGATTTCCAAAATTTAAGTAAAATTATTTAATACATTTTTACATGGAATATTAATTAGTAATAAATAGTATAATTAATTTTTTTAGAATTATTAATTATATGAAAAAAATATACAGTTAAAGATAATAATATTATATAAATTTAAATAAATTTATATGTTATATTTAAAATAATCAATAGAGTTTTAGTAATTTTTTTGAAAAATATTTAGCTAATTACCTATGTGTATGGAATACTATTATTTAAATTTTGTCAATTTAAATATAATATATAATATATGCATATAAATCTATTAATGTATAATTACAATGTATGTAAATTAAAAAAATCCAATTTTTAAGTCATTAATATTTCCTTTAATATAAATTATATTTTATACCTAACATTTTAACTATATTAAAATCTGAATTAAATTTCATAAATCATTAAATTTATATTAAATGATATACAAAAAAATAAATCTTTTAGAAATTAAATCGTAAAAAGTAAACTAATTTATACACGCATACATTCATATATCCATACATATTAAAAAATAAATCATACAAACAAGATAAATAAATAAAGTTTGACAATTAAAATTATAAATTGAATTTTATGTTTCTTAAAATCCCAAAAAATGATGAGAATGAAAACCAACATAGCTTCATAGAAAATTATAAAATAGAGAAATTGAAAATAGAGGGGTGGGAGGAACCATATCTATTATTTTCTATTGGTATGAGGATTGAACCATATTCCTAGCTCTATTGAATATAATTCAAAGGATTCATGAATGGGGTTCACACTTCAATGGGAACAGAAATAAAAATATTGAATCATATTCACACTTATCTATCAAAATGGGGAAATGTGAATAGGGTAATAGATCATCATAACCCTTTTTAAAAATAACCTACACTCTCTGATGGTTATAATAAAATAATAAATACAACGGCCCATACATTATATACATTTTTATTACATCAAAATTGAAGCATACTTATTACAACATATAACAAAACCATGAAAGAATCGTATAGGTATAGTGTCTTTAGAAACTGGGAAACATAAACAACTGGTTCATAAATCATCTACACTGACTACCTTTTATTTTACCATATCTAGAGTCCCTTTTGGCATATCTTACTTAATACCCTTCTTCCTGACCTGGGGAAAAGAGAACATACAAAAGGGTGAGCTCAAATGCCCAGTAAGGGTAAACAAAAGAAATATCAATCACATCATATTCCTAAAAACATATCACTTTGGAAATCTTAACCTGCAAAAGAGATCATAATTTCATAACATGGGATAAATCATAGTAGTGAAATGTAATCACATAAATCATAACATAACACCTGAAACATTGTGTAATACACACATAATCATATAAAATCATTTCTTATTAGTTGAGACTCATTGCCAATAATATCTTAGTGGACAAAGTCCATTTCTGAACCAAGTTCACTCCTCATTCCAGTCCTGTATCACTGAACCAGTTTGACATACCGTTCCTACCATGTCTATCTCATGAGATATAAATCTTTACCCAAAACATTGGTGGGAGATATTGGTCCCACCCATCTCATAATGATACCATTCTTATGTGTGCCACAAGATCACAAATCATACATCATAACATTACCCATGTAATAAAAATGGGATTCTTAAACATAATGCCATCATAATATATATAAAAAAAGACTTCATAAAAATAATTCCATAATAACATAATAAAATCAATTTAAAAATATGGATCGAAATAGAACCCTATATTATCTTATATGGAACATAATTTTGATAAAACACTTGAACTTCATTCTGGAGGAAAATATCATTTCTAATTCAAAAACATTTTTCCTTATCTTAAAATGTCATACATTTTTAAAAGAACACGATTAGAAATAAATATGAAAAATTTTAAAACAGGCTTCATGGAAATAATGTTCTTAAAATCCATTCAGGCCGTATAAGTTAAAAAATTCATTCTTCTCATACATTGTCGGGAAAAGTCAAAAAGTACCTCGTAATAAAAACGACAAAAGATTCCTTTCATATCATTTACTAAAAACTCACTGAAGGGTAATATAGTATTTAAATTTTTTTAGGAAAATAGAAATAATATTACATGTTGATGAAACAAGGATGTGGATGATAAATATTCCCCACAAAATTCTGATGTATAAACAATCTCGGATAAAAATGAGATTGCGATATTTTCCCTTACCTTAGGTCTGATTTGCTTCGTATGTGTCTGAACCTCTTTTATAATGATTTAAATTAGGTTATTGACTTATTCGAGAATCATAATCATTGTAATGATATAATATATGGTCATATTCTTAACTTCGTATTAGTAATATTTTATTGCTACTTGTTATTCAGGTGTTTATTGATTTTTGTTCTTATGCATGTCTTGTCGAATAAATTCTTATTCTATTTTTTAGGTTATAGATACATAATTTACAGAATGGTATTAGTGTAACATATATCATATTTATTCATTCAATTCATTTATATATTCATTATTCAATTAGGATCATGTTGAACGAGTTGCATCACATCGTGGAGAAGGTAGGTCGTACGTACGCACGAGAGATGATATCATTCCCATGATCGTGGAATTGTATTTAAGTGTATGCATACTATTTCAGAATCAATAAAAATTTAAAATAAAAATATATAGTTTTTCTTTACACCATTATACCCATCCACGTAAGGTGGTGGTGGAAAACAGATTACACCACGCCGTGGAGACTGTATTCCATACGTACGCACGCGCGGTGATTTCTTTTTCCATAGGATGGATAAGAGGTGAAATATGGTTGTTTCATATTTATAATAACATATAAGTATATGAGTGATACTGATGTTATTACCTCATAATGAAAAAACTAATTAAGAATAAATAGAATAAGAAATAATGTTGAAAGAATCGGTAACAGACATTTCATCTTCTTTGAAGCGCCTCTTCATAAACTCATCTTAGGGCACTAAAGATGTTCTTTGAAGAATAATAGGGATTCTAAGATGTATATAGGGAAGTTTAGAAGATAAATCGTCAGGGATTGGCCGATATTGAGGGCTCAATGTTGTGTGAGGCGGAGAGGGAGGATGTGTCCTTTTATAAGGGAGGAGAGGGGCACCTTAGGAAAAACTAAAAATATTATTTTATTATAAAGTCATATTCGGTTTTTAATAGCTCAAAATTTATTTATTTCGAAGCTAAGGTGGGGATGGGTCGAATTACTCTAATCCAATAGAATTTAAAAAAGTTTTGGTTTCTATTTTAACCTTATCGTTTAGATTTAACTTTAAGTTAAATAATTTTACTTTTACCGTGTCTTCTTGTTTTCTAACACTATAAGGTGAATAAACATACTATAACAAGGAAAACGAACCCCAAGTTGTTCATTATTAATATATATAACCATATATACGACATTTGGCTGATCCTTAGATTTTTAGGAATAAAATAACAATTAATATTATAATATTATTTTAAAAAACTATTTTATGTTAATTTTGACATTATTGGGTAATTGTTTTTTGTGAAACTCATAAAATCATTATTAGTTTGAAAAAGCTAATTAAATCAATACTAAAATGTAATATTAACCTATATGATTACTTTAATTCATAAAAACTCTCAAATTACATTTATTTGGGTATTAATAACATCAATTGTGTTAATATTTCATTAACAAGGGAATTACGGCATCATCATTGTGTCAAAAATAAATTAACTTATATAATGTATAAAAATTACAAATAAAATACCATTATGTATGAAATCTCTTTATATTTCTAATGAATATTTCTATTCGAAATTATCTTATGTATAACTGTATATTACAAAGGTTTTGGTTATGAAACTTTGATTTTATCTATTTTAACTCTTCTTTAAATAAATTAATAATAAATGTCCTAAACTAATCCAAGTGCACCTAATTGGTCATATTTTATTCCTAAGGTTGTTTTTGGTCGAATTAAACATATCCAATAGAATTAAGACATGTGTTAGGGAAATAATAATATCATTTTTACCCTTAATTACCAAATTTACTTTTAATTGTGGTTAAAAAAAGAAAAAAGTGACTATTCAAAAAAATTATTTGTATCTTATAGAACCACATTTTACACCTTGATATTAACTGTGTATCTCATATTTTCGAAATTCCACTCACAGAAGCGGTAAAATTAAGTATTATGTAAATTTGAAAATTCTCCAAGGAGGTGGGTAAAAGACGGTGAAAAGTTCAATAAAATTTTTATATATCCAAAATTATTATAAAATGACTCCAATGAATTACATTTAACTTATATAGGTATTATGTATAAATTTTGTCCTAAAATAAATTTAAATAAAATAAATATTTATTTAAACAAAAAGTCGGTTTCTAAATAGTAACCTAGTGTTTTCAATATTTAAAAAATTAAATGTTTTCAGAAAAATACTAAAATTTCAACATAGGCTAATTTAGATATTCTAAATCCAAAAATGAAGTCCATTTTGAAAGATAAAATTTATAAAATCTCAAAAGTGGGTATTACTATTCATAACAGCTAGTTTTAATAATATTTTAATAGCTTGTAATTGTTTAGTGAAACTCGGTATTACGTGCAATGCAAGCTATCGAGGAAGGTCGTGATTGTGTGTAAAGAAAGAAAATATAGTGTTGTGTGTAGTGAAATATTCTTTTGATGATGTATACAATATAAAAACATAATATTTCTCATAAAAATCTAGGGTGTTACATTCTACCCCCCTTAAAATGAATTTCTCCCTCGAAATTTGTCACTTTGTAACAAACAGATGAGAATACCTCTCCCTCGTAATATCCTCAAGCTTCCATGTAGCTTATTCTAATTGGTGGTTCCACCATAAAACATTCACCAAGCGAGTGGTCTTGTTTGGTATAACTTTTTCTCTACGATCCAGAATCTCTATCGGTTGTTCTTCATAAGAAAGATCATGCTCCAGTGGTACAAATTCTGAGGTGAGTACATGTGAATGATCGAGTATGTACTTTCTCAGGAGAGACACAATGAAACACATCATGTACTTGAGAAAGATTCGGTGGAAGCGCCAATCCATAAGCTACATTCCCAACACGATCCAGTATTTTGAAAGGACCGATATACCTAGGGCTCAGCTTTCCCTTCTTTCCAAATCTCATTATTCTCTTCCAAGGAGATATTCGTAACAACACATTACCACCCACTTCAAACTCTCGGTCTTTTCTTAGATTGTTGGCATAACTTTTTTGTCGACTCCGAGCTGCCCTTACGTGTTGTTGAATAGATTGAACCTTTTCCTCTATCTCATCAACAAGATCAGGTACTAATAGATTTTTTTCCCCAACTTCATCCCAACAAGTTGGAGCCCTATATTTCTTTCTATAGAGAGCCTCATATGGATCCATATGAATACTTGAGTGAAAGAAGTTATTATAAGAAAATTACACCAAAGGTAGGTGTTGATCCCAACCTCCTTTGAAATCCATAGAGCAAGCTCTCAACATATCTTCTAGAGTTTGAATTGTCCTCTCAGACTGACCATCTACCTGAGGATGATAAGCAGTTCTTAAACTCAACTCTGTATCCAGAGTAAGCTGAAGACATCGCCAAAACTTTGAGGTAAACCTTGGATCCCGATCAGATATAATGGAAAGTGGTACTCCATGAAATCATACAACTTCCTTTACATATATCCTGGGAAGCTGATCCAGATAGAAATCTTCTCTAATAGAAATGAAGTGTGCTAACTTCGTAAGATGATCAACTATGACCCAGATAGCATTATTGACTTTGGGTGTTTTAGGAAGTCTGGTGACAAAGTCCATAGTGATGCTTTCCCATTTCCATTCGGCTCTGGGTAATGATTGTAACATCCCTTTAGACTTCTGTCTCTCAGCTTTAACTAGCTGACAAACCAAGCATCGAGAGACATATTCAGCAACATCTTTATTCATCCCATCCCACCAGAAGTACTCTTTCAGGTCCCTATACATCTTCGTGCTTCCGGGGTGTATATAGAAGGAAGAACTATGAGCCTCATCCAGGAGGTCCTTCTTTACTTCTGGGATGGGAGGAAAACAAACCCGATTTCTGAACATCATTATCCCATAAAAATGAAGGATGAATTCAGGAACATTTCTCACCTTCTTTTGTAACCCTAATTCTTCTTTCTAAGCCTCTTTAATATTCACATGTATAGATAGTTGAACATTCATTTGGGAAAGATAATATTTTCCCCTTCCATTATAATTACACGATCCATCCTTTTTAAATCTATGTATATTGGATCTTTTGTGATCCTCATCATGGATAAGCTAGCATGGTCTTGTCGACTTAATGCATATGCCACCTTGTTTTCTTTCCCCGGGTGGTAATGAATTGAGCAGTCGTAATCCTTAATTATCTCCAACCATCATCTTTGGTGCATATTCATCTCCTTTTTTGTGAAAATATTCTTTAAACTTTTATGATCAGTATAGATATCACACCTTTCTCTATAAAGATATTTCATCTCAATCTTTACTGAATAGATTACCGCAGCTAACTCCAAATCATGTGTTGGGTAATTTTGCTCATGGATTTTTAACTGTTGTGAGGCATAAAGAAATAACCATATCATTTTACATGAGAACACACCCCAATACCTTCTTGGATGCATCACTGTAGATCACAAACCTTTCTCCACTACAAGGCAATGTGAGGCTGGTGCACTGGATAACCTTCTATTCAACTACTTGAAATTCTATTCACATTCCTCCTTCCACATGAACTTAACTCCATTTCAAGTCATCCTTGTGAGTGGTTAAGATAATCAAGAAAAATATATCAAAAAACATCAATAATATAACACCATACCAAGAAAACTTCGGATCTCATTTACTATTGTTGGTCTCGACCATCTTTCAATAACCTCTATTTTTGTTGGATCCACAGATATCCCCTCTTTTGAGATTATGTGACCCAAAAATGATACTCTTTGATGCCAAAATTCACACTTGGTAAATTTGGCATAAAGATTCTCTTTTCTCAGGCTCTTCAATACAATTCTCAAGTGATATTCATCTTCTTATTTTACTATTGAATAGACAAGAATATCGTGTATAAAGGCTACCAAAAACTGATCAAGATAGTATCTAAAGACTCTATTCATTAGATCCATGAAGATAGTAGGAGAATTAGTAAGACCAAATGGCATCACTATAAATTCATAGTGTCCGTACCTTGTATGGAAAGCCGTATTTGGAATATCCCCCATTTTGACCCTTAATTGATGATACCATGAATGATGATCAATCTTGGAAATGTATTGATATCTGTGTAGTTGGTCAAATATGTCATCAATCCATGGGAGAGGATATTTCTTCTTGATTGTTATCTTGTTATGTTCTAGATAATCAATGTAGAGTATCATTGATCCATCTTTCTTCTTAAAAAACTGAATAGGTGCTCCCCACGATGACTCACTAGGGCGTATGAATCCTTTATCAAGATTCTCTTGTAGTTTATTCTTCAATTCCTGCAACTTAATTGGGAACATTCAATAAGATGTCTTTGAAATGGGATAGTACCCATTCTGAGTTCTATTGAAAACATAAAATCAAAATTTGGGAGAAGACCTGGAAATTCCTTCGAAAAGACATCAAACTCCCATACAATAGGTTTTTTTCTTAATCGTGACTTTCTCTCCAACCATTTGAGATAAATAACCATCATTTAGTGGAATCAAGACCCATAAGATGGATGAAATTTCCACTGGAAGGTTATGTTCATCCTTGCATCGATAGATGATCATAGATTGATCTAGAATATGAAATGTGACTTCCCTTCATTGGTAATTGATATGATCTCTATATAAACAAATCCAATTCATTCCAAGAATCACATCAAATTCCACTATAGGAAGGATCATAAGATTTGCAGGAATCACATTCCCACAATCTTCAGTCGGAGAAGAATTATAAACATTTGATGCGACTATTGTGACATTAGGGGTTGTAACACCTATATCAACATCTAATTGTTGAGGTAATATGGAGATACCCATATAAAATTCATCAGAAATAAAAGATTGGGTGGATCCAGAGTCAAATAAAACATTTTCTACTTTATAGTTGATGGTAAGTGTACCTTTCACCACTTCATTATCATACTCCACATCGCTGATAGAAATTGCATGTGACATTCCTTTGTCTTTAGACTTAAGGGTTTGTTGATGTCAATCATCATCAACAACCCTTGGATTAGGGAATTGATTAGCATAATTCCCCATTTCATTGAACATGTAACATTTAAGTGTAGAAGGTGCACTCTGTGTATACATTTCTTTGTTCGCGTCACTAGACATCTACTTCACATCATTGTGGCATTCAAATGGCCGATGACCTTCTTTTCCACATTTGAAACATTTACTTGTCCCTTTAAGACAACTCCCTCAATTTTTCTTTCCACACGTTAAGCATCAGAGAAAACTCATATTCTTTTCAGTTTGGTCTTTATATTACCCATTGAACTCCATTTTCCTCTTCTTATCATACACATATGACTGATGGGTTACTCCAGTCTCCATCTCAACCTTGAGAACACATCGAATGATCTCCTCGTAGCAATTGAAGTCTCTTATGGCTAACTCCATTTGAAGACATGGTTTTAAGCCACTATAGAATCGATCGATCTTACTCTCAAGTTGGATAAAAATCCCAGAAGTGTACCTTGCATGTCTTAAAAAAATTTCTTCATAGGTACCAACATATTCATCATCCTTTTTCTTTAGTTCAAGAAACTCCTTCTCCATGTTTGCTCAAAGAATAAGAGGGAAGTACTTATTTAAAAATAAGTTCATGAACTCGTCCCATTCCGTGGATTCAATTTCATTCCTTTTCCTCGTATTCTTGATAAGATTCCGCCATTGATCAGCTTCACCTTCCAAATGATATACAGCTAAGATGAAATTATCATGTTCAGAACATTGATGAACTAAAAATATCATTTCAGTAGTACTGATCCATTGTTCAGCAACTAATGGATCAGTAGACCCACTGAACGAGGGTGGACGCTGCCTTATGCAGGATTCAACATAATTTTTCTCCTTGCTTTGCTCGTTTGGAAGTCCTGAATGATTCATAGATTGAGAAAGTTGTGTGAGCCTGGCTACAATATTTTTCATTCCAGCACCCATAACGTATGGTTGCTCAGGGGGACAATCATTGCATTGTTCGTCACATTCTGCATTAACAGGGTTCTATCAGGTTCCAGCCGATGACTAAAACCAAGAAGAATAGTCTAAGCAACATTAATTATAATCGGAAAACCACATAATCATGAATAAAATTTTAGACATAAGTTCTTATCTTAGGTTATTCATGGCCATTTCTAAAACACTAAGATTGTGTTCTATGCTTAGATATATCATTAGAGTTATTACAAAGGCTTTCACATCATAGTTTCCAAAGTATGACTATACCTTTTCTCTAATATCCACTATAATGACCCATACTTTACATACATTGTTATTACATCAAAATTGAAGCATACTTATTACAAAATATAACAAAACCGTTAATGTATAGTATAGGTGTAGTGTCTTTAGAAACTAGTAAACATAAACAACTGGTTCATAAATCATCTACACTGTCTCCCTATTATTTTATCATGTCTAGAGTCTGTTTTGGCATATCATACTTAATACCCTTCTTCCAGACCTGGGGAAAAGAAAACATACAAAAGGGTGAGCTCAAATGCTCAGTAAGGGTAAACAAATGACATATTAATCACATCATATTCAAAAGAACATATCATTTTGGAAATCTTAACCTGCAAAATAGATCATAATTTCATAACATGGGATAAATCATAATGTGAAATCTAATCCCAAAAATCATAACATAAGACATGAAACTTTTTTTGTTACACACATAATCATAGAAAATCATTTCTTAATTGTCAAGACTCATTTCCAAGACTATATTAGAGAAAAAGTCCATTTCTGAACTGAGTTCACTCCTCCTTCCAGTCCTGTATCACTGAACCTGTTTAACTTACCATTCCAGTCATTTCTATCTCATGAGATATAAATCTTTACCCAATTCATTGGAGGGAGATATAGGTCCCACCCATCTCATAATGATAGCATTATTATGTGTGCCACAAGATCATAAATCATACATCATAACATAACCCATGTAATAAAAATGGGATTATTAAACATCATTCCATCATAACATATTTCACAAAAGGACTTCATAAAAATAATTCCATAATAACATAATAACATCAATGTAAAAAAATGGATAGAAATAAAAGCCTATATTATCTTAGATGGAAAATTATTTTGATAAAACACTTGAACTTGATTCTTGAGGAAAATATCCTTTCTAATTCAAAAATATTTTTCCTTTCTTAAAATGTCATAAAATTTTAAAAGAAGTTGATTAAAAATAAAAATGAAAACATGTAAAGGAAGCTTCTTGGAAATAATGTTCTAAAAATCCATTCAGGCCCTATAAGATAAAAAACATTCTTCTTGTACTTTGGCTGGAAAAGTCAAAAAGTACCTCTTACTAAAAACGAAAAAAGATTACTTTCATATCTTTTACTAATAACTCACCGATGGGTAAAATTGGATTTATACAATTTTATGAGGATATAAATAGTATTACATATTGATGATATATGGATGTGGATGATAAATATTCCCCAGTAAAATCTAAAGTATATAAAATCTCGGATAAAAATGAGATTGCGAGATTTTCCCTTACCTTAGGCCTGATTTGCGTTGTATGTGTCCGAAGCACCTGTAAAATGATTTAAATAATGTTTTTGACTTATTCTAGAATCATAATCATTGTTATGATATCATATATTTTCATATTCATATCTTCGTATTAGTAATATTTCATTGCTACTTCTTATTCGGGTGTTTATTACTTTTTGTTCTTATGCATGTCTCATCGAATAAATTTGTATTCCTCTTTTTAGGTTATAGATACATCATTTCCAGAATTCTATTATTGTAACATATATCATATTTATTGATTCAATTCATTCATTTATTCATTATTCAATGAGGATCATGTAGAAGGGGACGCATCACATCGTGGAGATGGTAGGCCATACGTACGCACAAGCGATTATATCATTCCCATTATCATGAAATTGTATTTCAGTGTATGTATACTATTTCAGAATCCATATAACTTTACAATAATAATATATAGTTATTCTTTACACCATTATACCCATCCAAGTAATGTAGTGGTGTAAAATAGATTATACCACAGCGTGGAGACGGTATTTCGTATGTACGCACGTGCGGTGATTTCATTTTCCATAGGATGCATAGAAGGGGAAATAGTGTTGTTTAATATTTATAATAACATATCTGTATATGAGTGATACTGATGTTATTTCTTCATAATGAAACAACTCACGAAGAGGAAGTATAAGAAGAAATAATGTTTAAAAAATCGGTAACGGACATTACCTCTTCTTTGAAGCGCCTCTTCTTAACATCATCTTAGGGAACTAAAGATGGTCTTTGAAGAATACCGAGACCTATAATATGTTTATAGGGAAGTGGAGAAGAGAAATTGGCAGGGTTTGGACGAGAATGAAGGCTCAATGTGGTCTGAGGAGGAGAGGGAGGAGGTGCCCTTTTTTAAGGGGGGAGAAGGGCACCTTAGGACAAACTAAAAATATTATTTTATTATAAAGTCATGTTCAGTTTTTAATAGCTCCAAATTGATTTATTTCGAAGCTAAGGTGGGTATGGGTCAAAATACTCTCATCCAATAGAATTTAGACATGTTTCGGTTTCTATTTTAACATTATCATTTAGATTTAACTTTAAGTTAAATAATTTTACTTTTACCGTGTCTTCATGTTTTCTTACACTATATGGTTAATAAACATACTATAACAAGCAAAACGAACCCCAAGTTGTTAATTATTAATATATATAACTTAATATAAGTCATTTGGTCGATCCTTATATTTTTAGGAATAAAATAACAATTAATAATATAATATTTGTTTTAATAGCTATTTTTTGTCCATTTTGACAATATTTGGTAATTGATATATGTGAAACACATAACAACATTATTAGTTCAAAAAAGTTAATTAAATCAATACTAACATGAAATATTAACCTATATAATTAGTATAAGTCATAAAAAGTCTCAAATTACAATTATTTGGGTATTTATAACATCAATTATGTTAATATTTCATTAATAAGGTAATTAATCCATCATCATTGTGTCTGAAATAAATTAACTTATTTAATGAAAAAAAATTACTAATAAAATACAATAATGTAGGAAATATTTTTATCTTTCTCATGAATATTTATAGATTAAATTATCTTATGTATATCCTTATATTAAATATGTTTTAGTTATTAAACATTGATTTTAACTCTTTTAACTCTTCATTAAATAAAATAATAATAAATGTCCTAATCTAATCCAAGTGGGACTAAATGGTCATATTTTATTCCTAAGGTTGTTTTTGGTCAAATTAAACATATCCAATAGAATTAGTACATGTGTTTGGGTAATAATAATATCATTTTTACCCTTAATTACCCTATTTATTTTTAACCGTGGTAAAAAAAGTAAAAAGTTACTATCCACAAAAAATTATTTTTATCTTATTAAACCACATTTTACTCCTTCATATTAACTGTGTCTCTCTGATTTTTGAAATTTCACTCACAGAAGCTGTAAAATTATGTTTTATGTAAATTTGAAAATTCTCCTAGGAGGGGTGTAAAAGACGGTGAAAAGATCAAAAAAGAAGTATATATCCAAAATTATTATAAAATGACTCTAATGAATTAAATTGAACATATATAGGTATTATGTATCAATTTTTACCTAAAATAAATTTAAATAAAATACATAATTTTTTAAAATAAAAGTCAGTCTTTAAATAGTAACCTTGTGTTTTCACTATTCATCAAAATTTGAAAGTGTTTAGAAAAATACCAATATTTCACCCTAGGATAATTTCGATATTCCGAATCCAATAATGAAGTCAATTTTGAATGATAGATTTAGAAATTTTCAAAAAGTTGGTATTACTATTCATACTGACTAGTTTTAATAGTATTATAATAGCTTATCATTGTTTAGTGAAACTCGGTATAGCGTACAATGCAAACTATCAAGGAATGTCAGGATTGCCTGTAATTCAAGCCAAGCTAGTGTTGTTTGTAGTGAAAGATTACTTTGATTATGTATAAAACATAAAGAAAATATCTCATAATAATCTCGGGTTTTACAATAAACATATTAAAAAACACAGGTAATCACTTTTCTAGAAGAGAAGGGTTGATGAGAGAACATTGAGACCCCACCCTAGTAAAGGGAACCATAGTCACAAAAATATTATCTCATCTGAAATTGATTATTTCAATAAAGAAAAACCTTGATCCTCAAGGTAAGGATCTAAAAAATAATTTGAATCTAAATAAAAATAAATCAATAAATTTTATACTAGATCAATCGGTGTTGAGCTTCATAGAATAATGAATCACTAAAAAAGCACAATAATGGAGATAACTCCCTAAATATAGAAATGTTTTCACTATAGGGAGCCTCATTATATAATGAGCACTTAGAGGAATTGGGTTCCACTACCTGTAGGAGGTTAGGGAATAACCTTGGTGACTAGAATATTGATAGTACAACAGATGAGAAAAAAATCCGTTCCAGAATGAAATATTAAAACAAGAATATTGAAAAATACTATTGGGATGAGGGAAATAAATATCCATATGAAAGTTAATATGTGAAACCTATGTCATTAACATACCCAATGTTTCACCACCATCATAAAATTCATCCAAAAAATCCACTTATACCTTTCATGGATAATTCATTAGAAAACTAATGATGAATCCCAGAAAACAGAACACAATCCTTAGTAAATTACGATTCTTGGACTGAATGAAAAGAATTTATAGAAAATGAATCTTCTCACAAGTCATATTGTTATGATATGGTGATGAACAATGGAACAAATTCCCAATATATAATGAACACATAGGTAAAAAATAAATTCTAGTAACAAAACAAGAAATAGAAACATGTAGAAAAAAACATGAACATATAAAATGAATGAACAGAAATGATAAATAACACCATTGATTTACATGGACCAGATATATTTGGTAATAAAATAGGGAGGGAGCACCACCAAAATTTATTATTATTATGAAAAAAATTTCAAACAACATATAATTGAAAAATTAATGATGAATGAATCACACGAAGACTACTGAAACTATCTGAGAACATGGACCTCCTCACTCTAGGAGATAATAATAAACTCTGGCTCAATGATGTTAATGTATGACTTCAAGCTAGGAATACCCACACACACAACCCAAAACAGAATGAGAATAGTAATTAAGATGTAATAAATAATTTAAATAGAAAAAAATATCCTTATAAACTCAAGCATACAACATGAACCCAAGAAGTGGTATCTAGAGAATAGAGTTGTCAATTCTGGTACTTCATCAAGGTTTCATGGTTGAATAATGATTGTGCGATGTGAAATATCCACTGGGGATGAGAACCATAATATGGGGTAATGGATATTCATATAATACGATCACCAAATCCCCACCCTACCATGAAAAACATTACAAGATGAATGATAATGTAAAAGAACCACCGAAAAAAATATGGACCATGAAGAGTAATAAAATGACAGTAGAGTTGAGGTGATAGGCTATAAGGTATAATAGGTGCGGAAGAGAGGTGGATAAAAATGGGAACATAGAGAAATGACAATGACATGTCAGGAGAAACTAATGTCACAAAACTATGACACATGATATGGTAGGAGTGGTAATGTGGTAAAAAAATTCATTTACATGCATTATTAATCAAAAATTCATTGAAGGATATCTATCTGATGAATCTTTATAGACTGTCAACAAAAAAACATAACAGAAATTGAAAAGTCCCTAGGTGAAGTTTAAATAGGATGGATGAAGGAAAAAATTCACCTGATATAAAATACCCAGGTGGAAGGTCATCACCAATTAAACAAATATCATAACAAAACCATATGACCAAATATTGGCCCATCCAAAATATATGTCCAAACCAATAATGATTTTTTATTAAAATATAACGAACAATTTTTAATGGAAAAATAAAAAATTATTTTAACTTGAAAACAAGTTTAACAAATCACAACCTTTTCGAAATAAATTATTAAATGTAACATCTATATGGTGTTTTTTATAAATGTCTTACCATATCCTATTAGTATTTTAGGTAAATTTCTAAACTGAAAACACCTATATTAAGAAAATATTCCCCCATCATGAATACCACCTTTCACGTGCCGATAGAAGAACAAGGTCTACATGTAATAGCTATCTATTTATAGAAAAAATTAAAACATAACATACTAACAATACCTGAGTCTAATTATAGATTAAGGTATTCTTGAGCATTAAGGGACCTTTAAATACACAAACTTCCTCAGAGTTAATATATAGTGAACATGAAGACTTGTAAAAACAACCATAATAGCTTAAAACAACCTTAATATACCCTCTCTATTAATCATGTTTCCCAAAATACACAAGCAGGGCTAGTCCTTGAATAAAAAAATATAGAGTCTGTATAATCTTGGAAAATAATAAATAATGGATACTAAACATGAATCTCATAACATCTATTATTGTTAAATAGATTCATACCACAATAGATAGGTGTATAATAAGATTATTTTTATAGTTAATAAAATATAGTTTAAAATGGTCTGTATTTCCACACTCAAAACCTTAGATGTTTTTAAAAGGGTTCTTAACTTTTTATTCTTTTAACTTTTTTAATATGAAACAAAATTTTCATCACTTTAAGATCAGATTTTACTTCACAAAAATCAACATTCAAACTTTTTATTTTACATTCTCCAGATAAACAAGATTATTTAACCACATATAAGGTGACCAATGCAATAACACATATCATATATTATTTTAAAGAGTTAATAGGATCATTAAGGGAAGTAAATAATATTATATACTTATCTTCATCAATTATTTTGACATATATATTAAAAAATTAAAGCAATAATTTAATTAAACCTTCAATATGAACATTAATAGAAGAACCAAGGTTCATTTTAAGGGTATAAAGTCTCATTATCAATTATTAATGAACAAGAATAGAATTATACATAGAAAATTTTTAATGTTTCATCCATATAATCTTTTAGATGTTTCATTCATGAAATCGTAGAATACTTTATTTCATAAGGTTAATAATAAACTACATTAGCCTCTCTGAATAATGATTGTGTAAAAATCAATATAAGTGGTGCGAAAATATCATTCAAGAGAGATAGTAACTAAAATATTCATAGAACCTATGGGAGAATCATAAAATCCATTTATTATGAGTGGAAGCATCATCTTCTCTCTCCAAAAGTTAAAATTGTCTTCTTAATCAAAATTATCAACACCTTGATTAAAAGATGTCATGATTGACTATAAAATAAAGGCAATGATACCAATTTTTATGGGATGGTGAGGGGTAATTGAACTTAATTATAAAATAAGAATAAACATAAAAATAAAAAATAAGTTCATGAATCAAAACAATATACAGAAACAAGTTGATAATAAATAAACATTCAAAAGTTAATGCATAAAAGAAAAAGAACAAAAAGGATTTACATGGTTCAGACCATTTTTATTATACTCAATGGAAAGTACCCCAATATAATTAATATTATTATGAAAAAAATCAAAAACATAAAATAGATAATGAAAATAATATATAAGTACACTTGGACCATTGAAAAAATCTGATAGTAGGGACATTGTCACCCTAGGAGCAAGTAGTGAACATAAGCATGAAGATGGTAATGTATGCTCGTAATTTGGATGAACTAATTCACACAACCCAAAAAATGTCTCAGAATAATGAAAAAGATAAAGTAGGAAAAAATCTAAAAATAATTAAATCCTCACAAACTCAATCTTATAATAAGAACTCAAGAATATGGAGTTAGATAATGGTGTTGTCAATGCTAATGCATCTTGATGGAGTCAGGGTTGAACAAGGATAATGAGAAGGGAGATCTCCACAAGAAGGGATCACTAGAACATGAGGCATATTGAAATGTAGATGAAGAGTACATGAATTACGATATCACTCAAAAAAAATATATATGAATGATGAATTCCAAAAAAATAAACCACCATCCATAAAATAAGGGTCATGGGGTTTAATAGTAGAGAAACATAGGTGAGGTGAAATGTCGACAACAATAGAAGGTGCTGAGAAATAGTGAATAAAAGAGTTCATGAAGAAGGATCAAGAAGATCTATCATAGGATGCATATAAAGAAAAAATGGTACAAATGGTAGGTGAGGAGAAGACATGCAACATTGGAAATCAATCAAAGGTGACTAAAAAGAACAAACGATTCAATGGAGAGATGCCGAACACATATTTATCAATGGATGAAAATCAAACACATGATAGATCACTAATTCACTGGGAGGGTGGGTAATAGGATTGGTCAATGGCCACAATCGACATGATAGGTAAAGCCTATGATAGATCCCAACACCAATTAGATAATTAGACTATCAACTCTATAGGCCAGAATAGATATCTGGCAAAAAAATGATTCCTAAAAAATAAAAAAAATCATAACAATAACAAGAAAATTTTATGAATTGAAAATTAATATTTAATTTTAATTTTGAAACAAAACATAACATATAACTTATCTGAAAAACATATCAATAAAATAATCACGAGAGATAAATTATGTTAAATGTATCGTTGATTCAAGGCTGAGACTATAACCATGTAATAGATACTAAAAGAGTGCATAAAACATAAAAAAAGGCTAGATGGGAACAAACATGGGGATGAGAAGCATGAAAATATAACCCATTAGAGAGAATAAATTACCCTCAAAATGATAAAATGAGGGCCCACCATCAACAACACCTAGGAATTGGTAACAGATAGGTATATATGGGATACATGGGATGATGGTCATAGGGTTTGAATGGGTAGGACAAAAATTATGCGATAAAACATCACTTAAAGAGTTCTGTTGAGAGGGGGTTTCTGGTATATATGATGAAAGGTAAAATGGGGAGGAATATACATTAACTATAAACACTAGAAACATATTTCCAGGTAATGGGAAATAAAGAGTTTATGTTGGGATCATGGTAGAGGAATGCAGATACACATCAACACATAAAAGAGTTTTCATCATCCAAGGAGATTTATGGATGGTGGAAAAAGGTACAATGGCAGCTGTATGAAAAAAATAATAAGATTCCAATATTGGCATGTGAGGTGCATACAAAAAATAAATTTTAATTTTGATATACATTGATTCTTGTAAAACAAATTAATAAACATGAGATGAATGGAAAACCCATAAAATGGCAAAAAAAAATTTGAAAATCCAATTCCCAAAAGACATTTTAATATCCTTATTACATATTATTCATTATAATAACTTTTATGACACTATTTTTATGACTTTAAATAATAAAATTACATAATTATATTTGAATTCATAAGATCTATTTATGCAATATTCAAGATATATTTCATTTATCATTGAAAATGACATCATACAGTTAACATATATTATGGTTGACCATGATGTTAGACCTCATTTAAGATATAGAGACCCTAAAATAGATATTAAAAGATAAAAATTTTATAATAAATTACTCCTAAACAACCCATAACATATGCAATTTTTTTGGTTTTTAAATAGCGTGGTTGAGTAGGATTATGAATTTGAATTATTTGGAGGAATAAATTCATTTTGGTTATCTGAAAGAGTGGATTTAATTTTTTTATATTAATTCAATTTTAAAATACTTAATACATCATTTATTTTTACATGATAACCTATTTTTCAATGATAAATACAATTTATATAGAAAAAGTGAAAATTAGATACAGGATTATGTTTCATTCTATAATATTAAATTCTTTGTTTTGACCCACATAAAATGAAAAAATGTGAGAGTGATTTGGGGTGACATTAATGAAAGTTGATGATTTTGTAAATTCACTATTTCATACTTTTTAATTTTTATCTTTTTTTACTTAAGATATTAAAAAAATCCTCTTTTTTCTTATAATTTTAAACATAAAATCCAATCATCCCATTAACCGTAGAAAAGCCAATTGGAAGTAATCTTAATAATAACACTTGTTTTTTAATGAGGATAAACTATAACAATGAAAAAATTATTTAATGATTTCATTGACACTAGGAAATTATAATACCAACGCTTCATTATGTTTCTAAACTGAAGAGAGAAAATTATTAAGTGAGGTATTCAATAAAATGGCTTTGGATGAATTTAAAGGAAGAAAACATAAGTCAAATAAAGTGGTAAGTGAGTTAGATTCATAGATGAATCAGTATAATTTAAATATGTAATAAATCATTGATTTTTTATTTTCTTATAGATTGAGTTTTTAAATATGGGGGGATAATAATTTTATTGAAAAATTAATTTTATTTCTCATGACTGAAAAAGTGTATGTGTGGTGGTGTTGTGTGAGCCAATAATATCATGTTTAAAAATAATAATTTGAATATAACCCAAAAATTCACATAAAACTGTTCTAATCCTATTATTTTTAATAATAATGAATTAAGTTGTTAAATAATTAAATTTATTACATCCTATATTTTTTTATATAAATATTGAAATCAAAATGTAATTACTTACATTGATTTCACGATTACTATTTATTCAAATGTATTTTAATAATGATATTTCATTATTAAAATCAATTTTGGAATAAAAAAATATTTTAATACCTTGATATAATTATTTTCATTGGTATTACATGATTTTCATTATTATAGGTCTGAAAATAATAATTATCTTGTGAATAAGACCAATTTTACCAGTGTAAGGCTTTATCTTGATTCATAAATGACATTAGAGTCTTGAAATCTAGTAAAATCATTTTCTAAACCCTATAATATTTAAACATCTAGATCCCATAAGAATTTACTGGGCTATAATAGGTTTCACACCATAATACATAAAATAGTGTATGAATTTTAATCCTATACATTAGACTTCATGTTCTAATTAGTCTTCCTATTAATTTCATTTGATTTTGGGGCATATAAAACATTTAACCATCATATGAATTTGTGGAAAATAAACATGGAATTTTATATAGTTCAAGCATGAAACATTGTACCAACTAATATTTATGTCTTTGTTACTACTTCGTGTGACATGAAGTTTCATATGAATCCATCAACAAAATAATAATTTAGTGTAGTTGCATAATATTTTTCCTACATTCTAGGAATAATATTCTTTTCCAAATTTCATTCCATGTGGATTTAAAAAAAAAATTCTGAAAATTAAAAAGTCTAGACCATAAATAAAGTACAATTTTTTTGGTTCATCTAAATTAATAATAACTTGTCAAAGATATCCATGAGGCCTTTATCAATCCAATTAATATGATATTAATCATCAGATTAAATTAAGAGAACCATAGAGGTTTCATGATTCCCTACTATTTCCATATTCATTCTTGGTTGAGAAACATGGAACCCATCTAGTTAAAGAGGGACATCACTTATCATGAAGTTGAATGTGAATGTGAGGATGAATAATTACCAATGATGATTATAAATGTTAAATCCACACTATTTTTTAATATAGGTATATATTGGATTAAAGACCTTGGATACATCCTCAACTTGTTTTGAGTAGGATTCTATAATAAATTTTATGTTTTTTTAAATACAACTGTATTATGTTAATCAATTTTGAATTATTCCACGTTTATTTTTTTATAATATTTATTATTAATATTTCATTTATGTCAAGAGTATATCACGAGGATCATCCTATATGAAAAATATTGATGTTGGATCTCACATTCCTGAATTTTTATTTCATATTTTAATTAGACTGTTTTGGTGATTAAGGGGTAGTGGTGATGATTATTCATTGTAATTATATTTTCCACTATTACATTTAGATTGATAAAATATTTCCCTCTCCCTATATTTATATAAATACATTATGATGGGACCAGTGGTATGAGTGTAATATGGATTCATGGTTCTAGTTTATTTCAAATAGTGGGGGGTATATATATTTAGATATTTCATATGTGTGAATTTTATACAAATAATGTATGATTTCATGGTGTATATATCTAGTTAGAAATAAATATAGTAGTACTATGGGTTCAATTTTTTGAAATATTACTTTATCACTTTTTTTGAATAGAGAGTTTCCATGTTTATTACATTTCATTTTACTCCACATTAGTATTTTACAGTCGATTTAGTATTCCTCATATATACATCTGATTTTATTTAGAATCATAGAATAATTAGAAAAAATGAAACATAAGTATATGAATTGAGAGTCTTTACGAATATCTCCATAAGAGAGAAATCTATGTTCATCTATCTGATATATAGTTTATATTGATATTCATCTATGATATCCCTCTACAATGATGACATAGTATAAAATTCCATGATTAACAATGTCTTCATTTTAGAGGGTTGTAAAAAACAATTTACGAATCTCTCATATAGTGAAAAAAAACCACAAGTTTTTCTATCAATTCTATATTACTATAGAACCTATATTATAGAAATTTTGTTTCTATTTTTCTATTTTTATATCTCTGTAATGAATGAAGGTAATGTAGATGAGGAATAAATAATAGAAAGTAAAATATAAGTGTAACAATAAATAAAATTATTGAATGGATACAACTATATTTCTAACCTTAGTTTTCCTTCATTATTTCAAATATTTGATACCCTAACCCTATTCCAAGTGTGATTCCGACTAGATACACATACTTTCAATACATAAATGATTTCTATGAACATTTCACTCATGAAATATCTCAAATGTTATTCTCATCACCATGTGTTTCCTTCATCCACAAAAACCAATGGTCATATTGTATACATATTACTATGATAGAGATAGAGGAAAATATTTTATCAATGTTAATGGTATATGGGGAAAGTGATGTTTGATGTACAATAATTAAATTTTTCTATAAATGACCCAAATCATATGTCTAAAATATGAAATATAAATCCATGTGTGTATGCTCAAGCTTAATTGGGTTTAAACTTGTTAGAGATCCCCAGTGTAGTTTCTCATCAAAGATGAGAGGTTGAAAATCATAGTTATGAAAATAAAAATAGTAGTGGAAAAAGAATTCTTGAATAGATAAAAATAATTATGTTTTATAAGAAAATTTAGAAAATGAATTATTGAAATCCAACTCTAATCAAGTATATGATAAAAAATGTTAATGAATCCTGTATATCCATACTTTACTAAATGGGGAGAGTAGAATAATTATAACCATTATTGTGTATTACTACTCACTGTTCATAAATTCAGTGTTACATGTAGTGAGATTATTCTTCAACTGGATGGATTTTGACTATCTTATAAGAAGGTGCTTATTATCTCAACTCAGCATCATAATTTTCTATCATTCTCATCATTCCCCCCTCCCCCCAATGATCACCATTATTTTTTTAAACTATGTTAATAATCAATGGATATCATATATTAATACACCATAATTAAGAATAATTTGAGAACTGAAATTTTATTTAACAACAATCATTTTGTATTTTAGTAATTTTTGAAGTTTAATATAATTCAACGAAAAAATTTAAAAAAGTAAATTTGTCATTTTTATCAGAGGAAGACTTCTGATGATTCACTTATATCTTATTGAATGGTTGATTTTTTATGGTGTTCTATGTCTTACATAAAATATAAATATCTTATGGGGGTTTTGATAGTATGTATGATCCTCGAGCATCATCTAATTAATATTTTATTTTAAAAAATTCATATTTTGGGAAAATTTTATATGTGATCCAAAGTCAAACAAAATTACTTGGAATTCTAGTGGGGAAGTGAATTCTAATGTGTTAGTTTGAACTTACTATGTGATTTAAATTATTATCATGTACAGTCTCACAAACCATGATGAAGACCTACATCATCCAGAAGTATGATTTGCAAAAGGTTTATATCATTCCTTTTAAATACATAGACACTCAAAATCCATATATGGATCGGGAAAAAGTCTTATGTAAATATGATTAATTTCTTATGTTCAAGAAAATTTTAATTTTTATACCCACTACAATAACAATAATACAGATCCCATGAAAATAACCGAAGCAGTGTAGTTATATACATGTTTGCTCAATAGTTATTTGAATAATAAAAAATTTGAATTAAAAGTTTCCAAACAATACAGTCGAAAATTCAAAAATCAAGGTAAAAATTTCCCATTTAAATGAGAAATTAAAAAAATTAAAAATAATGATATTATACATTTTTCCAAATAATTATTAATTTAAATAAGTATCAAAAATAAAATGATTTCAATGGTTTTAGATGAATTTTGGGGATAATTTCAAATGATATGGCTATTAAAAATTTAAAATTATTTCCTCAAATAATTTGAAATATTCATGACCCATATACTAAGGAAAAATATCGATGAGATTACAACTAACATATTTATCATTAATGGAACATGGTTGAAATTATTGCTAACATAAATTTCTAATACATTTTATCTACCCAAGAATATAATTGTGCTTATTTTAAATAATTGTGTCTTCCAGTATAACGATGATGATACCCATGTGAGTGTCTTACAATAGGTTGGATAAGGTTCTTGAAGGAAGGATAAGATGAGGTGTTACCATCATAAATGGAAAATGGGACCATTAGATGATATAATTATTGGTAAAATGGAATTATTCAAGTATAATATCTATATATTTCGTGATTTTTGGGTTATATTCCTTGTTATGATAAGTTCTAGAGCCAAATAGTGCGGTCTAAAACTCTATGATAAATTTTGAGAGTATTGTTTCGTATTACGAAGATATAATCTATATAAATAAGTGTAAAACCCATCTACGGTGTAAAAAAAGGTACCAAATTTTTTTATCTTTTTTACCCTGCGATAAAGGCTGATATGGTATGTTACACATTTAAAATGGCATAAAATTATTTAATATAATATAGATGATTTGAAAATACCCTTTAATGCATATGAATCAGATATGATCTTCATAAAAATTAATCATCCATGTTTAAATATCATTCCATTTAATTGTTATGGATTATAAATATGTTAAATAAGTATCATATATGTCTATTCATATAGAAAAAAGGGGATTGTATTCATAAGAATCATCATACCACTATATAAACATCACCTAGATTATCTAGTATTGCTCAGTAAAAATATGAAAAAGTTATAAAATCATAAAATTAAACATTCTACTATATAAAAATTATCCACCTATATATAATGATGAGAATATAGATCATTGTGAAAATATTTTTGTCTACATATTCGTAGATATATAATGAAAATTGATTATTTATATAGAACAAAATCAATATTTCTAGATTAATGTTATTTTGAAGCATATATTGTTATATGATACCTTGGGATGATATTAATTGAATTTTAAAATAATGATAGGACTTGTTATTAGGATATAAGAAAAAAATAAAGGAGGCCCCAATGATGAATATTGTTGGTATTCTTATATGAGTGTTCCACTCCACAAATGATGTTTTCACAACACAATAGACAAAACTATGTATGTGTGTAGTTTATTGTAAACATATTTAAATTCCCCACCATTCATTAAGAGATTGAAAATGAAATTTTATGATACTTAATATGTTTTAAATGAAAAAATCCTGGACATCACCAGAATATTTGTTTATTTTATTTAATTTTAAAATTCAAGGGAAATATTAGTGCCAAATTTATCACAAATTGAAGTCTAAGGATGTTGACTCAACCAAACATCTATTGATTTTAAAATATATATTGTATTCATAATATTCCAAAAATGATGAAATTTTTATGGGATCAATGTTTTTTATGATTTTAAGATAATTTTATAAATTAAAAACAACCCCTATTTGAAAAACAAATATCTTATATTATCTTAAGAAAATAAATTCCATTATTAAAAAATAAATTTATATTTTGGATTTTTGGAAAACATATCTAGCTAGAACCAATGATGAATATAGAGGGAGATAGGCCCCAATGCTTTTAGTCTACAAAAATACAAGAATTTTATTAAAGCTGAAGAAATATTCATTTTCTCAAAACACATTTATGTTTGTGAAGGGAGAGATGATGTTGATTACATTAAGATGTTCCAATGCATCATGTATATGAGAAAATGACCAGAACTACAACTTATGAGCTATATTGAGAAAGAAAAATAAACCTTCAAGAATGGAATAATTATTTTCTTGAAGGAGAGAAAGAATATATATCTACCATTGAAAAATTACATTAATACCAATTTAAAGGATGATTTTTGGGGGACACATGATGACCTGTTAGGATGCAATATCAATATTTGACTAGGATGCGTAAAGAGGATTTTAGAGAGATATATTGAATTGTTCATATTATAGTATAAATAACACATTTTTAGGTTGTTTATGTGATTTATTAAACAATATAAATTTCAAAATATTTTCTATGATTTATTTTTTGGAGATTATCCTATGATATTTTATGGAGATAATTCACATATATAATCTAGTTGATTTCTAAAAGAGAAACGTGGTCTCAGAACACAACCCAAACCTAGAATGGATTATGATTTCACGTAAATATATTTTAAATAATTATATGTCATTACTTTTATATTCATTATATATGAGTATGTTTGAGTTAATAAAATTTGAGGGGATCAAATATTTATTCATCTATATATTTTAAATTAAAAATAAATATTCGTAAAATTGAAAAAAGGGGGCCACTGATTATCCCATCCCCCTATAGGTTATCTCAAATGGAATTATCACTAAATGTGGTATTATAGAATTTAAAAAGTTACAATATCTTAATAATTTATTATCCCTGAGGATTTCAATCAAATTAAAAGTTAATGAATGCATTATTTTTTTGGAAAAATAAATTCACAGATAGAAGATCCACGTAAACTATATTAAATGTCACATGAACTTGTGGTTAGCGATGTTATAACTATTTGACATACTCTATTTAGAAGAAATTAGACCATGACATATATACAAAATGGAAATGATGATATAGATGGGAAATATAGAAATTTCAGACATTTATTTCTATTTATTAAATTTGACATCATGATAGTAAGACTTAAAATTATTAAAGAGATGATAGAAATGTTACAAATATTATATGATAGAAGTTCAACGATTAAGGAACCAAAAATAAATATTTGGAATAAATATTTTTGGATATAAATATAGATTATTATGATAATATTTATGAATATTTTACAAGAAGAAATGAAAATATTTTTCACATCAGGGGATTTGGAGGTCCTTAAGAAAATTTAACTATATTCAAAAAATAAATGAGGAATTTTCAAAACAGATTTGTTCAAAATATATCATCATTGTATGAAATTGGTGAATTATCACTGTATGAGATACATAACAAACTCTAAAATTTTAATATGAATAAGGTCACAATTTTTAAAATAAAATTAATAAAATAAATTACATTCAAATCAACAACAAAACAAAATCAAAATAAGAGGAGAGATGAAATGTTGTAAAATAGTGATTAGGATAAAAAAATGATGAAGTAAAAGATAATGAGAATAAGAATTTTTTTATAAAATCTCAAAGAACATCATAATTTGAAAATGAAATAAAGTAAGTATGATTCTGATTAAATTATTTAGTTGTGTTAGTTTTGGGACATTTTTAATAGACTACACGATGTAGAATAAATTTATTAATATGAAGTGATGATAAATAAGAGGACTATAGAAACCGTGAATCAAATAACTATGACTGGGTTCATAAAAATTTCAATGGTACATGATAAATGGTACATCCTAATAAGTTATTGATTGTTTTATCCACCTCGGGAGACTACATTCACAATTATTTCTATAAAACATATGAAAAATAAAACAATGCCTGCAAAAATTTGTTTAATATTTAAATATCATTTCGAAAATTTCATCTTTATATCATATAGAAATAAATTCAAAATAATGGGTGAGATAATGTGATTGGTAAGGGAATGTGTAAAATAGATGTAATCATTTTTAGAAAAGGAATAATCAATATATTATGGTTGATAAATAAAAAACAAGAAATTTTAATCAACAGATAATGTTCAAAGTTCTTCAATGTTAATATTAAAATAGAAATCATGTTGATAAAGAAAACTAAATTCATAGTAAAAGAAATTAATAAAGTCATACAGTAATAATATTTCTGCAATGCCCTTTTCAATGTTATGATGAATGTTACTGTTAATGCCATAGAAAAGATACATTAATTATATGGACAATTGTAAAGAAAATACGAAACTAAAGTTCCCCCCCATTTGGTCTCATAACACCTTTTAATTAATCAAGGGAATATATATATAAATAATGCCCACACATCACATTCACTTCCTATGTATTTATCATATATTAAATTATCAATACAATTCATTATAAAAATTATTAATAAGTCAACTTTTATACATATTAAATCAATAATATGGAATATAACCCAAATTAATTAAATAAATTTATTAATTAAATTACGTCAACTAATACCTTATAAATTTTTTTGTAAAATTGATAAAATTGCAAATTAGTGGAATTAATATCATATAAAAGTAAGATAAATTATATATAGGTAGAGAGGAGAACAAAAATACAAATGAAATAATGAAGAGTTATAGAGAATGTTATCATTATAGAGTTAATGAATTAGACACCATGAATTAGAAAATGATAAAATTAGTCAATGTTTTTGTAAAAAAAATTGTTGTTTTTAGTGAAAAAATCATATTTTGAATCTACTAAAATAATTAAAAATAAATTCATGGTAAATTTGTGTAATAATAAATTTATAATCCACTTTCAAAATTCAATCAATTGCATTTAAAAAATAATTCCCTTTTCTTTTAGCTTATCAAAAAAATAAATATTTAATGGAATATTGATACAAAATAACTCTTTAAAATAACAATTTTAATTTTTAATGTAGGATACCATGAAATTAATATACATTACATAAGGAGAATTCATTCATTTTGTATACACTAGAAGATAACATTCTTTCACTATTTTGTATAAAGTGAAAAAAATAAATTGTTGATAAAAATGTTAAAAATATTCATTTTATTTTATCAAAAAAAGTCATTTAATTTATATAATCATTTAAAATAGAAAATAAAATTATTTAATTTTTATAATCAACATTGACACGAAATAAAAATTTCATCGACCAAATGGAAAATATAGTTGTTTTTTCTCCAAAACATTTTTTGATCATTTTGAGTACTATATCGATCCAAATGTTGCTAATAATAAACAATTATATGAATAACCATATAGTAATAAGATAACTTGTTTTAAAAGTATTAGGATAATATAATTTCAATTCATTTAAATTTATCATACAGAATCTGAAAATGAAAGGAGAATAGAAAAACATTATCTAACCCGATTGGTAACTCTTCAATTGAAGCCCCTTAATAGATAAAAGTAGGAACCAAACAATTGAAAATTATAAATAAATAGGAATTAATTCCCTATCATTTAATTGTATAAATATATACACAATACAAAAAATGGTGCATAATATAAACTATGTATCAGTGTTGTTGAAATAATACAAAATTACCCTTACCTAAAGTCCAATATGCTTTATTTTCACTATTAAATTGAAGATTAATATATATTAATTTATTATTAATATATCAAAGGAATATATTAATCTGTTTAAAAAAAATATGTTCCATTTATAACATTCTATAACCCGTTTATTATTAATTATTTATTAGCATCATCATATTTGGTGCTAGTTGTTCTGGTTTTTATACATTTTTTAGTACCATTACTCAAATCTAGATAGTGATTTAATATTTTATATAATATTATTCATGAAAAAAATATCGTAATTATTCATTAAATAAGAATGTATAATCATTAAATAAATATGGACATGAAAAATGAATCTCATCATTTCATGTAGGTGGTAGTCCCCATGTACACACTAATACCATTTTCATTTACCGCTAGAAATAGTGGAAGGAAATAAATTTATATATTTTCATTAACAACATATGTATTTGTTAAATAAATTACAATATCTATCCTAATGAGGTGATGATGAAAAAAACGCATCACTTCATGGAGGTGTTATTCTACCTGTATACATGAGCAATGTTTTTATTTCCAATATCACAGAAAAGGAGGTGATAAAGGGTTGGGACATTTTCTTAATGAAATGAAATTATTTTTATTATATTAATTTTTATATAATAATAGTTAATATAGAATATAATGAGGTATAAAAAGAAATGAAATTAAAGAACTCAGTTAAGATTTATAATTCTTCTTTTTAAATATTTAGTTTACATATATCATAAACATTCATAAGATGTTATTAGGGGAATAAAAGAAGATCGATGAAGTTGAGAAGGAATATAGAATGGTATATGGTATAATATTGGATAATGTCAAATGATAATTAATGGTAAATAAGAGAGTACATATGGTTCCCTTTAATATTTTTAGTGGAAAAAAATCTTGTAAATACATGAAATATTAATATATAATATGTGTATAAGAATTGTAAAATTTATGAAAAGGAATATAAATTATAATATAATGATGATAGAATATAAAAAATTTCATCCAATATAATTTATTCAAATTTATGTTACATTTTAACCATTATCTTTTTGTTTAACCCATTTGTTAACCTCATAAACCGTAACTATCATAACAGATTTTTAGCTCTTTGTGATTCTTGAAATTATTCAAAAAACAATAAATGAAAAATAAATGCAAATAACAATCATTATAAATACATATAACCATAAAATTGGGTAGATATTAAATTTTTTATAATTTTATAACATTTTAAAAATAATTTTTAAACATTAAGTACAATTTAAGTTAATTTTAAAGACTATTCAAATATATTGTTTTTAAATCCATCTAGATAACTATGTAATTCAAGTATATAGTCTTTAAAAATAAATTTTACATTATAATTATACATAAAATTCATGGGAAGCCATAATTTATCGAAAATATATTATATTTATTTTTTTAAAATATTTTCTTGTTTTTTCTACTGATTTTAAAATGGTCACTTCAATATTAAGTAAGCATTCAAGGAATTTAAACTACATCCAAAAAAATAACTACTATCAAAAATATAATTTAATACTTATTAATTTAATCATATATATTCTATCATATTTAATTTTTATCTATTTATATATCAATAAAACATAAAAATTGAGATAAAGTGACCTCTTTTATTTATTCATAACATAAAAAATATAAATATGTTATAATCAAAGTCAATTGGAACAATAATTACATAATTTCAATGTTATGATTTTTTATGATATAATTGAACACAAATAATAAAAAAATTCATTTTTATGTTGATTTCGAGACCTTATATGATATTGTAAGCCTTAATTATCTAGTTTTACCCATTAATGTAGTGACAAACATTTTTGAGGGTTGCTAATCATTGTGTCTAAAGAATGAACATGGAATATTTATAAAAATTGAAGCTCAAAAATATAAATATAAAAAAAAATTTCTAGGACTATATTACTAGAATTAAAAGAAATCTATTTCAATAAATGTACACAGAATTCATTGGAAACAATTTGTAGAAAAAAATTACTTTTATGCATAAAAATAAATATATAAAAAATAAAAAGTAGTTATGATTAATATGTAATTAATTAGATTATTATAAATAAAATAGATTGAAATGTCCCACATTTTAATAATGTTAAAAAATATTAACATTTTCTTATTATTCCCTTAAATATCCTTAAATGTGATGCCTAAAAAGGTTTAAAGAGGTTTTAGGGGCATCCAAAGCTCGTTTGAGGCATGGAGCCTCAAAAATAACGAAGCATACCCGGCAAGATGATTTTTATACAACCATGTGACCCATTAAACATGGATTTGTAGGACATATGAAATCATTGACAGTGGTATTTTTCAATGCTTACACATGGTTAGTCAAACTATGTGGAAAACCATTTCATATTCCCCATATTACTGTTTATGGCATATGATTATTGAATATTTTGGCCCAACTATGTGGCCACACCGTGCAAAGTGTTAAAAATGGGTGAAATTACTATAATAACTATGTTTTATGAATAAATGTGATTCTTTATTCTTGATCTCTTTTCCTCCAGTGGTTTTTCTCCTCCCTCATATTGAAAACCTCTTTTTCTATTAATCCACGAATCATAGTGGATCCTCTATTTTTCATCTGATTCACTCTCCATTAGAAGCATCAGTTCTGTAACTATGTGATATATAATACTTTATAACATATTTTAGGGTTCTTTATCCATCCATTGATATATTTGGGTAAAAAATTATTTTCTCCATTTTTAGGGCAGTTAATGGTTTCATTTATTTCTTCCAACCCATTTGGAATCAAATATTTATACAAGAAGACATAAACTATAAAAGGATAAGGTAGGAGGTCCTTGTATTTGGATACCATTTCAATTAATTCCTTACAATATGTCATTGTTATGATTTCCAGTCCATTATATAGAATACCCTAAAATTTATATTAAATTTTTATGAGGGGTTTTATACTTGTTTAACAACCATAAAAAGTAGAAAACCTCCTCTAATGTTGATTATTTTAACCCAGACCACCCCAATTGGCGTGTCACACCCTTTTGGCCTAATTTACCCAACACTTAAATGGTTCTAGGATTATTTGAATAACATCTAAAATTGATTAATTGACATGAAATAGGGAAGGATCAATATTATAAACCCTCTTCCCATGATTTATATTGAATAGTTGGACCTGAACTAATGGGGACAAGTACATAAAACTTTTTCCTTACAGATTAAATAGAATTTTACCAATGACATGCCTCAACTATTATGCCTAATATGGATTAATGGTTTTTATGAAATTTAATGACCCCATAGTTGAGGTTGTTAAATATTAATGTCTTATTTAATGATATTACATTGTTTTAGGTGGATAAATAAATGGGTTTTGACTTAAGGACCCCTTTGAAGGAGACTCATGCCTAGAGTTATAATTGTTAATGGTCAGTATAAACACATGTAATGACATAAGTAATTCCAAAGATGGGATCTCAGAACATTATTAATATTTACCTCTAAACGAGTGATGCGGGTTCCCAATGGGAGATAAATTGGATGGGATCAAAGGTAGTATTGTTTGAACCATTCCTCAAGGGAAATTTTTTCCCCTACGTGCGATACTGGCTATTGAATCAGAGCTTATTACTATTATTTTTCACACAAATCTAGGAGTGATACATGGTTATTCATTTATAGGTAACCATGGTTGTGCTCTTTGGATTTGGTCATGAATTGAACCCCATTATCGATACATGGAATGTCCCAATGGATTTCCTTGGATGGTCTCATAGTTTCTCTTTACATTTTTTATAATGTTTATTTCAAACTCAATTAAATATATAGTTAAATAAAAATTATCAAAATGATAATTGAACCATTTTTAATATAAATATAGGTTTGTTTTCTACAGGCCTATGAAGAAGCCTAGGGGTAGTCCATCACCTAGAACCTTATCCATAACACTATACTGTTATAGATTCCCCATTTTAGAAACACAATCATAGGCCGATTCATGTGGAGTTGATGGGTATCAAATTGGAAACCATTATAATAAAATTGTGAATCTATTTTTTATTTATTTTAAATAAAATTCAAGACACTATTATTTATTTATTAATACATGAAATGGAATGGCTTAGTCACCATGGGAGCTGACCTACTGAAACGTCCTAGTTCTAGAAACCACACAACGGGTGCCCTGAACCCGGTTGGTCACATGACCTGAAGCGAATTTACCCAAATTCTAGAGGCTGCCGACTTGTAGCAAGGTCCCATGTCTGATAGTGGGGAAACTACGCCCTCATTTTTCAAGGTGTAACACATCAGAACAAAATATAAACAAACAAAAATCGTAAGTGATAAATAATAACAGTTGAAAAGGATAAAAATACAGAAGTAAATAAATGATCAACAGACAAATATGAGGATGAAATATGTCCCTAAGTCTACGAATTCAGCCAAAACTGGACAAAATGCAATCTAAACAATACCGTACAATGGACTAGTACAGTAAAGGAAAACAAAGAATTGCATCAGGAACTCAGTTGCATGGCAAGCCTATGCTCGATCCCATGATCTCAAACTCTTATGCAAAAATCAAGAACCTATATAGGGACTCTATTCCTTATCAACACATACAACAATATAATCATTTTGGGCCCATGTCCTGACCCAAACCAGGTGAGAGAAATAAATCCCAGTAGGAAACCCCCAAAGGCCCATGCCCAACAGTCAGTGAAAATGTGAAACAACAGTGTGCAATTATAAAATGCAGTAAACTAGGTATTACTCAAATGTAACTATTTATACTAGTCCCATTTCCATTTTAGTAATTATTTTTTACTTTAAAGAATGTTTTTTAGATTGGAATTTAAAACATAATAGATCGCCACAGTGAATACTCAATGTAAACTTTTTCTATAGACATGAAATTACTTACACTCAGGTAATCAGAATCGAAACCCATAGGTGGCTGCCCCCAGGCATAACGAATTGTTCCCACATGCATTTGAGATATTGTCTGCAGTAACTGAAGGTACTGCCTAGAGGCATAAGAAATGTTACCCTCAGGCTAACGAACACTTCGCACAGGCTAAACAGAACACTACACTAAGTATAAGCAAGAAACCGGGCTGAACCAAACACATAGAAAGCTATACATATACGTTCCTCTTAATAAAACTTAAAACATGTTATAGATATGACATACCCATGGGTATCCTGGCCAAAAGGCTAAATAGGGAGAACACACCCATGAGGTGGCCCTGGATCCATGAAATGATCCCAAACAGCAGTTCATATTTAATCATTAGACTACCTATGAAATTATAGGTTTCTAAATAGAAAAATCCAAAATTAAACAACCCCTCCAAATGGGTTAGTGGAACAATTTTACACAAAATCTACTGGATATTGGTACTAAAACACATGCACACCTACTTCGATCTCCACTAATCGATATACGCGAACGATGCCTCCCGAAACACCCAAGAACGGAATAGATCTGGGATTAACAAATACCGATTAAAACCTAATGAACTTCCCCTTGGGAAGGAATTGGATATAAGGTTTCTATAAGACAAAAGAACTCACTTGTGAGGATCAATCATGATCACCAGCGAACGAATCCGAGTTCTGGTGTACGGTTGGGAGATCCTCCGAGGCTCGGTCATCTCTCCCACGGTCTTCCAACATTCTATGCTTCTTCTATCGAAAGAGGAGGATACTGTCAATTTTAAGAGAGAAAAACAAACTACATGGCGTGTACTCTTAAGAACACAACATGTACTTTTCAATTTTTTAATTGTTCCTCTGGTGGCTACATTTCACCGCCAAATTGTTCATCTATCGACATTAGTACATGATGTGTATTTCGGACTACCCACCATGTACTATCACTCAGCTAGCAGCTACTCCCACCACCTTACTGTTCATCTTCCAACTGATTACACAACGTGTAAATACCAATTACACGACTTGTAGTCAGTTTTACACCCTTCATCACTGACAGGCCTACATGCCCTATGTACTCATCCCACACCGCCAAAGTACATGACGTGTGGAAAAGCACAAGGCGGGTACCCCCAAAATTTGGAATTTTTTCCCCATTTTCCTTATTTTCTCAAAAACACTTACGAGGAAAAGAAATGAAGAAACTTGTACTTGAAGAATAAGAACCGGGTTCTTAAACAATTCCCCACAGAAAGAAATTTTCTCCCGAATTTCCCTTCCATGGGTGGTGAAGATAAACATATGCAACAGTTTGTCCACTGAGTATGTACATCGGTCTCCTGCTCTAAGGTTTCATCTGATACTCAGCCATGCTTCCATATCACCCATACGAGAGGAACTGACCGGCCTCAGAGTACCTTCATGCTCCAATCAAAAATATGAATCAGATGCTCCTAAAAGGACACATCGCCCTGATGGTCAACCTCCTCGAGATGAAAGATGTGATACAGTTCTGATTGAAAATAGTGTAGCTGATATACATGGAAGACATTGTGCATGGCCAAGTGCCTCTGTGGTAACTAAAACCAATAGGAAACTGTCCTGAATCTCTCTAGAATCTCAAATGGCCCCACATACATCGGTGAATGTTTACCCTATCTCATGGTCATCATGTGTCCCAACCTCAGTGAAACACAGGAGAAAACCTGATCCCCAACCACAAACTCCAAGGGTCATCTATGACGATCAGCATAAGATTTCTAACTAGACTATGCAAAGACATCCATTTCTGAATCAACTAGACCAGCATTGAAGTCTCCTGCACAAGACATAGTCCCAGTAAATATGTCTCACCATCCTCTAACCTGCACAAGGGTGATAGGCATGGCCTACCATATAACGCTTCGAAAGATTCCATCTGAATAGGTTCCTGAAATCTATTATTGTAGTGAAAAAACAAGGGATATGTGATTCTACCAAGAGCCCCAAAATTCTAGGATTCATGCTCACAGCATGTCCTCATGAACCTGTATCATATGCTCTGATTGGCCATCAGTCTGAGGTTGATAAGATGTTCTCAAGAGCACATATGTACCCAGTGCCCTCGGAATACTCTTCCAGAAACGAGCATAAAATGGGCATGCCTATCTAAAATGATAGAACGATGGAGCACATGAAGATGTACTACCACTCGGATATACACCTTTCAGAGCTCGTAAACACCGAAGGACTCCTTGATCGGAAAAAATGAACTACCTTCATAAGTATGCCCATATCAACCCATACGACATCATTTCCTCGAGGCGACCTCGACAACCTGATCACAAATTCCATTGCGATATCATCCCATTTCCACTCTAGAATGGGTAACTGTTGTAATAGTCTGGCTGTCCTCTGCTTCTCAACCGTCACCTGCTAACATGTGGAACATATAGTAACAAAACCATATACCTATCATTTCATAACCGACTACCAACACTGTCATCTCATGTAATGGTACATTTTGGTAATCCCAGGATGCACTGCTCAAGCTGAATCATGGAATTCCCACATCAACATCTCACATATATCCCCTAGAACCCACACTCATCCATGGATACACAGTACCTTGTCATCACCTATCTTCCAAACAGGATGACAATCCTCACTTTCCACTGACTCCCGTAGGACTTAGCCTTCCAAATATGATAGTTGTCTCATCATCACACTATCCAGGATGGTATAAGTCACAACTAAGGATGAAAGATAGGATCACCACTGACTATCATGATCCCTTAAATGCATCATAGAGAACAAAGAAATTAGCTTCCACTCACCACCATCTTCTTGCACTACCTATATCTGAGTCCACCTACTTAGTGCATCAGCTACTGTGTTACCCTTACTAGGTGTATAATCAAGCTCAAAGTCAAAGGACAGAAGGTATTCAACCCACCTTCATTGTATCAAATTTAAGTCACACTAGTTAAAGTTATATTTCAGACTTTGGTGGTCCATAAACAGAAAAAAAGATCTCCCACGAGATAATGTCTCCAACAACATAACACATAATGAACTGCAACCAACCCCATATCATGCATCGTTTAATTCCTCTCATGTGGCCTCAACTTCCGAGAGCCGTACACAACCACTCAATCACCCTACATCAACACTACTCCTAGCCCAATACCTGATGCATCATAGTAAACTGTATAGATCTTACCTTTCTCTGGAAGTAAATGGACTGGTGCTGATGTAAACCTTCTCTTCAACTCCTAAAAGGTTGTCTCACATGCTTCTGACCAAACAAACTTCAAACCATTCATAGTCAAACCATTCAACGTTGATGCTATGTGGGAGAAGTCCTGTATAATGTGTCAGTAGTAACCAACCAGCCCTAAGAAACTCTATATCTCAAACATATTCTTAAGGTTCTCCCAAGAAACTACTACTTTCACTTTCACTAGGTAGACCGCAATTCTTTCCTCTGAGATAATATCACCCAGGAAGTGCATCTGGTCCATCCAAAAGTTGCATTTGAGAGCTTAGAATATAGATGATTCTATTTCAGTGTACACAGAATAATCTCAAGATTGGTTTGCATGGTCGTGTCGAGCGTGATAGTACACCAAGATATCATCCACAAAGACTACTACAAAAGATTCCAGATAAGGGTAGAACACACGATTCATCAAATCCATGAAAATTTTTGGCACATTCCTGAGTCTGAATGACATAAACAAGTACTCATATAGACCATACCTGCTCTGAAAATATGTGAGTGGTATGCCCAATGGTCTAAAGGGAAACATATGATAACTAGATCTCAAGTCAATCTCCGAGAACACTCATGATCCTCGAAGATGATCAAAAATGTCATCAATCCATGGTTAGGGATATCGGTTCTTGAACATACATTGTTTTAGCTTCTAATAATCCCCAAAAATTATGATGGTACCATATGCCTTTTTGCAAACAGGATAGGAGAACCCCAAGGAGAAGTACGGAGTCAAATGAAACCCTACTTCGTTAACACTTCTAAATGCTTATTGAGATCATGTAACTCAGGTGTAGCAATCCTATAAGGAGAAATGGATACCAGTGCTGCTCTTGGCACAAGATCAATATAGAAATCCACCTCTCGCTCTAGAGGTAGACCTGAAAAGTCGCCCGGGAAGACACCCCTGAAATGATCAACCACTAGTTGGAAATCATTATAACAAGTTCCCTGTTCATCTAGATATAAAATCACAATCTAGGATTTTACTCTACCTCATGCACGATGCTTAGGAATAGCTCAACTCGCTTGGACATCACATTATCCCTTGTATAGAAACTCTCGGCCCCTGGTGACGTGAAACTCACCCTGTGATGATAGCAATCCACAAATCATTGAAAGGGTACCAACCAGCCCATCATGAGAATGATATCCTAGCTAGACTTCCCTAAGACATAGAGGTCCCATAGAAAGTGACACCCACCAACCTCTAGGGGGATCTCCATGAAGAGACGCACACCAGCTGTTCTAATTCCTAACAGAGTTTCTTGTGTCAGGACATCAGAAGAAGATGATGAAACATAGAGCCAAAGACTCTCGACAACGGGCACAAATATGAATCTTTGTGTAGCACCAGTATCGAAAAGCATTGAATACAAAACAGAAGCTACTTGAATAGTACCTCTGACATTGGAATGTCTTGGAATGTGCTCTTGTTAGGTTTGTGGCACTGCGTATGCCTTCCAAGTGCCGCAGCCCTGTGACACAGCCTGGATACTCTGAGCTATCCCGCCCTGCTGTCTCTGAGATCTCAGTGTCTGGATTCCACAACCATGACCTCCACCTTGGCCAGAACGCTCCAACGTAACCCAATTCATTGACTGGTATGAATATGTTGGCCTTTCTCCCACATGTGGAGTCTGAACAAAACCCCTCTCATTATCCACTGGTTGAAACCCCCTACAAAAATCCTAGAGATGACCCATCATGTAGGAAGCTCCGCACTCCACTGGGTCATGTGTACACTGAGGTATTTTGTGCCCCTCTCTACCACACTGGTAGCATATTACCTGGCCACATGAAGAAATATTCTTGCTATTATTAACATTATGATAGGAATCCATCATTCTCTTCCTCTTACCAGTAGAAATAGTACCAGAAACTAGTGTCGAACCTCCCTGGAATGCACCACTAGCTTCCCTCATGCTATCCACTGTAATAAGTGCTTAGTTCACAACATAGTGCACTGTAGGAAACTTAAAAACATTCACCAATGCTCGGATTTCATATAGAATACCATCATCAAAACTTCATGCCCTCAATGCCTCATCTCAAACTAGAATAGGTGTTGAGCCCTGTAGTTCTATGAATTGTGCAGAATAGTCTATCACTGACATGGCGCACTACTGCAGGCTCATGAACTCTCAAGCTCGATCTTCCCTCAAAGACTCTGGAAAGAAAACTTCATAGAAGACTTCTAGAAAATTTTCCCATTCCATGTCTCGGTGATGCTCTGTCTAGGTGGTAACATCCCACCATCTCTTGGAGGAATGATGTACATGTATATAGCGAGTGTGACCCACGTCCTTGGAGACGTCTCTAGATGCTTGAAGATAGTCTACATAAAACTCAGCCAAGACATCATAGCCTATGTTATGACATCCCCTGAAAACGTAAGCGGATGCTACTACTGGAATATACATTTCATCACTTCCATAGATGTGGCAGTCGGCGGTGCACCCTGTAAGGTCTGCATAAACCGCATCAAGCCTTCATAGAAATGTGCTTCTGTGCCTATGTACGGTATAATGGTAGGTGTTGCATCTGTAACTTCTAGAGGATCCATCAGAATCCCTACCATCTCTGGAATATACTCATTTCTGCTCTCCTGGAAAACAACTTGTGGTCGTCTTGACGACATGTCTCTACAAGGTCAAACACATTCCTAAGATAAAGATTATCAAGTACAGAAAACAAGGATTGTAAGAAGCAATCATGAGAAAGAGAACATTCATGTTCTACTAAACAAGACTACATGGCATGTATAATAACTACACAGTCTGTTCCCTTAAGTCTTTCAAATGGGTGTGTAATTCTTTCAACACTGGTCATATAACACCCCAAACACACAGCATATTTCTCTTACACACGGTGTGTACTTGAATTCTCATCACATGCCTGAGTCCTTCTACATGGCTTAGCCAGATGACTCTATTTATAATGAGACTACTTGGCATGTATATGGTTTATACGCCGTGTACCCTTAAGGCCTTACATGGTAATGTTCTAATGCTTACCAAGGCATGTCTCAACCCTAGTCACACTGCAAGTTACACCCGTATACGGCGTGTACACCACTCATTCTCCCCAGCCACATGGCCAAGTCCACATGGTCTATCATAGGTCAAGACTTCATAGTGTGTCCCTCAAGTACACGACATGTTTTAAATGAGCTTCGCTGACCCATGTAGTTCAAGACACGGCCGGACACATGGCTCACATTACACGGCATTTTCCAGATAGACATGACGTGTACATAGACGGATTACATCGACCTGTGTTTTTTAGTTACACAACCATATTCCTTGGCTACATTACACAACATGTTCAGCATTGATGCAGCGTGTATAAATGATGATTTCCTCCATCCGTGTTGTTAGTTACATGGGCGGAAAAATGGTCAAGATGCAAGTCGTGTACAAGCGGTACACGATGTGTTCCCTCTAGAACTTCTCCATCCTCTGTCTCTGCCCACACGGCCTATGACACAGTTAGAGACTAATCGGCGTGTACTTAGGGTGGAAGGCGTGTACATAAATTTTTTTATTTTCTTCCCGAACAAAAGAGTACATGGCCAGTAGTCAAAACTGCACAGACTGTGTTCTAGGTTTTCCTAACAGTAAGCCTTAGAAACTACTCCGGAGCCCAGAAAAACACTAAAACCAACACCTAAGTGCCAAATTATGATCTGTGACGGCCCATACTCCATGAGAATTAAATATTCGCATCTTATACATATTATAATAAGAATAAAAAGTCGATGATCCACCAAATTTTAGTTGATGAGGGCCTATACTCCTAAAAAACCAAAGATTGACATTCATTCATAGAACCATTCATAACAATATCCTATCAAATATAATGTATTTTATCAAGGCAGATATCACAACAACATGAAATTTCTAATGCACCAAAATGGAATGGGAACTATGCATGGTTTGTGATTCTAACATGTTCCTAATTGATGCATGAGATGGCATACCCTCATCTCATCGGGATGCAACTAAATAGAATCTAGGTATAAATGTGTAAAAAACGAACCAAAATTGCATCACCTTATGGTGAAAATCAAATAAATTATAATAATCTTAAACAGAAAATCACAATTTATTTTGAGGCAATACATCCTTTACCTGTAAACGAGGAAGCTAAATCCAGGAACAGTTATTACTGAATCCCTTAGCAATATATCTCTTTATGTTGTCTCCAAATAATAATATAACATAGAGAAAAGAAAAGTCCTCTGATACCACTTTGTAATGTCCCGGTTTTGGAAGCCACACAATGGTGCCCCGAAACCGGTTGGTCACATGACCTGAAGAGAAATTCCTCAAATGCCAGAGGCTACCAACTAGCCGTGAGGGCCTAGGTCTGATAGTGGGGAAACAATTCCTTCATTTTTCAAAGTGTAATGCAATGGAAGAAAATACAATCATAACAAAAGCGGAAGTGGTAAATAATAACAGCTTAAAAAGACAACAGTACTCATGTTAAGAAATGATAAAAAGTCACATATGATGATGAGATATGTCTTTAAGTCTAAGAAAGCAGCCAAAACCAGATATAATGTAATATATACAATACAATATAATACACAAGTACAACAATGGAAAACAATAGAGTGCAGCAGGAACACAACAACATCACAAGCCTAACCTCTGTCACATGCTATCCTACTCCTCTGTAACAATCAATTACCTATATATGGACTCTTTCCTTTATCAACACCTATAGAAATATAATATTTTTGGGCACAAGACATAACCCAAATAGGGTGTGAGAAATAAATCACAGTAGGAAACACCAAAGGCCCTTGCCCAACTGTCAGTGAAAAAGTGAAAAGCAGTGTGCAATAATAAAATGCAGTAAACTAGGAAATACTCAAAAGTAACTATCTCTACCAGTCCCATTGTCATTTTAATAATTATTTATTACATCCAAGCATCTGATCTAGTTTGGAATGTACAAAATAATAATTCAACGTAGTGAATACTCAATGTAAACGTTCTACGCAGACATGAAAATCCTTACCCTCAGGTAATCAGAATAGAAACCCACAGGTAGCTACCACCAGGTATAACGAATAGTTACCATAGGCATACAAGATATTTCCTGCAGGCACAAAAGGTACTTCCCAGGGGAAAAAGAAACATTACCATCAGTCTAATGAACACTACCAATAGGATAAACACAACACTGCCCTCAGGATAAGAACGAAATTGTGTCGAGCCCATCACATAGCCTGAAATACATATAAATTCCTCTCATGAAAACTGAAAAAATGTTGTAGATATGGCATACCCTCGGGTATCCTGTCCAAATAGCTAAATAGGGGGAACACACCCACAGGGTGGCCCTGGATCCATGCAATGATCCCAAACAGTTGTTCATATTTAACCATTAAACTACCTATGTAATTTTAGGTATCTAAATAGAAAAATCCTCAGCTATACAACACCCCAAACATGGGCGAGTGGTACAACGGTACAAAAATTCTACTCAACAGTTGTACTAAAACACAAAACCACCTACCTCGATCTCCACTGATTGATATACGTGAACGAAGCCTCCCAAAACACTTGAGAACAGCATATATCTGGGATTAACAACTACTCTTTCAAACTCAAATAACTTCCCCTCATGAAGGAATTGGATGGAAGGGTTCCAGAAGAGTGAAGAACTCACCAGCACTATTCAATCAAGACCGTCAGTGAAGGAATCTGTGTTTCGATGTGAGGTTGGGAGCTCCTCCAAGGTTTGTCTGGCTCTCCCATGGCCTTCCGATATTCTAAGCTTCCTCTATCAAAAGTGGAGGCTACTACACAATTTATGAAAAAAACAATCTACATGGTGTGTACTTTTCATTTTTTGAACTGTTCTTCTGGCGGCTACTTTTGTAACACCCTGAGATTTTATAAAAAATATTCTTTTAATTTCATTAATGTCTTGTGTTGTATTCTACACCAAGATTATTGTGCGCTATAAGCAACAACATATTAGCTTTCAGTATACGCAACACTATTCTTGGATCGTGTTACACACAATTTTGATAATAGTTATTCTACCCAACATTGAGTATATATATATATATATATATATTCAATGTATAAATGAAATATGGTTGGATTCTATTATATGAAAAAATGAAGTATTATTTCACAACACGCAACCCTGACTTGGCTTGCATTACACGCAATCACGACCTTCCTCGATAGCGTGTGTTGTACGCAATACCGGGTTTTACTAAACAACGATATATTATTATAATATTATTATGAACGAGCAGTTAGGAATAGTATTAACTAAATTTTTAATTTTATAACATTATTATTCCTCTTACACATTTTCTAGAACATGTTATAAGAAAAAATTAAATTTTTCGGGTAAAATGAGTATTTTTCAAAAAATTCAGTTTTGCCGCCTTTTGATGGCGCACCCACATTAAATATACTTCTGGACATGTTTATAAGGTCATTTTGACAAAATAAAATTCTTCTATGGAATCATGAAATAAAAATTTACTTTGGATAATTTTTTCATATTATACTGGTAACTTTCATATTTTGATGAATAGTAAAAACACGCTATATTTTAATAAAAAACAACTTTTTTCATCGCAATAATTTATATGGATAAATTATAATATTCAATGGTTCTTAAGAATAAATAGAATATATTTTTACCATTTAATATAATTTATTTCATTAGCATTGATTCTACAATGAATTCGTAGGATAAATCAATTCAATCTTTTGCAATGTTTTAAAGAAAACCCCGTTTTCTTTCGACAACGGGATTAATTTTAATTTAATTTCTGAAACTTTTGTGTATTTAATTTGGAAAAATGGATTCCATATTTGGAATCAGTGGATCCAAATTAAGTTAATAAGCTACTTTTTATTTTTGGGAATTCTGAATAGTAACTACGGTAAATTTTATTTACCATAATTAAAGGTAAATCGGGTAATTAAGGGTAAATATAATATTATAAAATTACCCTAGAACATGTCAAAATACTATTGAATGACTAAAAGTCGACCCATATAACCTAATATTCTGATTAGATTCACTTAATGGACTTTTTTCCCTGAAAATAATTTAATTATTATTAAAACCAAAGAATGTGACAACATGTCACTTTCTTAAATCTTATAAGTGTAATAATTTTAATTTAGTGACAAACTTCATGAAACCTCAAACATGAATAGTGTACAGAAATCTAATTCAATTATCTACTTCATATAAATTTATTTATAATTTTTAGGGATTAAATAATTATCATTTATTATGACACAAAGATGATGCAGTAATTGTCTTATTAATGAAATATTGACATAATTGATGTTATAAATACCCAAATAAATTTAATTTAAGACTTTTTATGAATTACACTAATTTTATATGTTAATATGACATGTTATTATTAATTTAATTAACTTTTTTCTAACTAATCAATCTGTTATGTGTTTCACAAAAATCAATTACTAAATAGTTTCAAAATTGACATAAAATAGTTTTTTAAAAGAAATATTATATTATTAATTGTTATTTTATTCTAAAAAATCTAGGGTTCTGCCAAATGACTTATATAAGGTTATATATATTAATAATAAACATCGTGTGGTACGTTTGTCTTGATATAGTATGTTTATTAACCATATATTGTATGAAAACAAGAAGACACGGTAAAAGTAAAATTATCTAACTTAAAGATAAATAAAAATGATAAGGTTAAAATAGGAACCTAAACTTGTCTAAATTCTATTGGATGAGAGGATTTTGAACCATCCCCATCTTATCTTAGAAATAAATCAATTTGGAGCTATTTAAAACCGAATATGGCTTTATAATAAAATAATATTTTTAGTTATTCCAAAGGTGCCCCTCTCCTCCCTAATAAAAGGGAACCCCCTCCCTCTATTCCTCACAACACATTCAGCATTCAAGATCGGAAAAACACTTCCAAATTCTCTTCTCCACTTCCCTAGAAAAATACTAGAGGTTTTTGTCTTTCTCAAAGACCAATTATAGTGCCCTAAGAGGAGGTCTCAAAGAGGCGCTTCAAAGAATAGGTAATTTCCGTTACCGATTCATTCATCTTTATTTCTTCTTCCACTTCTTCTTCATTATTTTTTCATTATGAAGTAATAAAAAAAGTATCACTCATATACTGATATGATATTATAAGTATGAAACAACCCTATTTCACCATCAATCCATCCTATGGAAAAGAAATCACCGCGCGTGCGTACGTACGGAATACCGTCTCCACGCTGTGGTGTAATCTATTTTCCACCACCACCTTACTTGGATGGGTATAATGGTGTAATAATAACTATATATGATTATTTTAAAGTGATATTTATTCTTAAATAGTATACATACACTCCAATACAATTCCACGATCATTAGAACGATATCATCGCTCGTGCGTACGTACGGACTACCGTCTCCACGACGCGATGGGATTCGTTCTCCACATTATATATTCATGAATGATTATAGAGTATATATAATAAGTAATCATGAAATATTTGACATAATAATGATACTTTATTTATGTGTATATATATGTATTTCATCTTCTTATTTCCATTCAACACAATAAGGAAACGAAAGCAGCGTTCATGCGTACGTACGGCCTACCCTCTCCATGAACGGTGTATTTATTTCCATTTATTGATCTATTATATAAATGTATATTCTGAATATATATTATATATAAATCATGTTTTATATTCTGGAATGATGTAATCATGATCTAAGTAATCATATGAATAATTACAAGTCAAAACACAGACGACAAATGAAACGATTTTACCCAAAACGCTCTTTAACATGGAATTTACAAAAGAACGAGTAAAATAAAGTCATAAGTGAAACATATATGATATCATAACAATGAGTATGATTCTGTAATAAGTCAATGACGTTATTTAAATCATTATACAGGAGGTTCGGACAATTATGAATCAAATCGGACCTAAGGTAAGGGAAATATCACAATCTCATTTTTATCCAAGAATGTTTATACTTTGAAATTTACTGGTGTGTATTTTATCATCCACATCCATGTTTCCTCAATATGTAATATTATTTTCATCCACCTACAATTATTTAAGTCCAATTTTACCCTTCGGTGAGTTTTTTGTAAAATATCTGAAAGGAATCTTTTGTCGTTTTTCGTACGAGGTACTTTTTTGACTTTTCTGACAAAAGTATGAGAAGAATGTTTTTTTCTAACATATAGGGCATGAATGGATTTTTAAAACATTATTTACAAAAAGTTTCCTTTACAAGTTTTCATGTTTATTTTTAATCAACTTCTTTTAGTTTAGAATTTTATGACATGTTATGAAAGGAAAAGTGTTTTTGAAGTAGAAAGGATATTTTCCTCAAGAATGGAGTTCAAGTGTTTTATCAAAATTATTTTCCATATAAGATAATAAAGTGTTATGTTTCTATCCCTATTATTACATTGATTTGATTATGTTGTGATGTATTATTTTTATGAATTCCTTTATCTTATATGAATAGTTTTATGATGTCATGTTGTTTAAGAATCCCATTTTTATTACATAGGATATTATATGATGTATGGTTTATGATTTTGTGGCACACATAAGAATGGTATCATTATGAGATGGGTGGGATGTATATCTCCCTCCAATTCATTGGGTAAAGATTTTATATCTCATGAGATAGACATGGCTAGAATGGTAGTTTATACCGGTTCCGTGAAACAGGACTGAAACGAGGAGTGAACTTGGTTCAGAAAGGGTCTTTGTCCACTAAGATAGTCTTGGCAATGAGTCTTGACTAATAAGAAATGATTCTCTATGATTATGTGTGTATGCCACAATGTTTCGTGTTTTATGTTATGATTATTGGGATTACATTTCACTACAATGATTTTTCCCATGTTATGAAGTTATGATCTCTTTTGCAGGTTGTGATTTCCAAAAGATATGTTCTTATGAATATGACGTGATTGATATTTCTTTTTTTACCCTTACTAAGAATTTGAGCTCACCCGTTTATGTCTTTTTCCCCAGGATATAAATAAAGGATTTAGGTTTAAAAATAGATGATCTTTTTGGGAGATGATGAAGATCATTCACCACGATTAGAAGATTATATTCCGAGTTTCCAAAGACACTAAACTATTACGGTCCTTGTGTGCGTGTTTTTGTTATGTATTAAGTATTTCACAAAAGTAATGTAATGTCCATGTACGTTAAGCTTCGGGTCTCTACAGTTGGTATCAGAGGAAAGGTTTAGTCAACCTTTGGAAACTGGGATGCGAAAACGTTAGTGAGATCCCTAGAGATATTTCTATCGTATGTCTATGGATGTACCTAAGGATAAGAATACATATATGATATAGTCCTAGAACTACGGTAACAATCTTAGAATTTAACCTAAGATGTTAGATATTGAGTGTTTTCCCCCTTTACTATGTTGTTTTCCATAGAATTATTTTTGCCTCTCAGACTATTCTTTTTTTGTTTTAGAAAATGGGTGGAAACATGAAGATTCATGATAATGGAGAATATGACGGACAATGGAATGATTTTCTTCATGAGAAACCAAATAAAACGAGATCTGGAAGTCCAAACATTGTTATTATGCCTAATCAGCAATCTCATAATATGATCAATAATCTCAACTTTGGTAAGTTTCCCGACTCAGATAATAAGAGAAAGATGGAGTTTCATGATGATCATTGAGAAATGAATGTTCAATTTACCTCATGTAAATAATGTGGAAGAGTCGTCAAGGAGATTGTTTCAATGGAACTGGAAGATGCTTTGGGTGTGGAAAAGAAGGACACAATGCCTGTAAGTGAAAAGGAAAAGGTTCAGTTAACACCATGTACAAGGATAATGGTATTGCTATGACATCAACAATTATTAGATGTTTTAAATGTGGAATGTACGGGCATTATGCAAACCAATGCTCTAATGGAAAATCTCATGAAGAGAATCAGCATGGTCATATGGGTAGTATTTATGTGGACGATTATGAGGAGACTACAAATGATATATGAGCTGAAAGAAGTGTTGAAGCTCAGTCGGTTGTTTTAGAAGGTAGTGGAATGATTGTATGTTTATAAAGAGTTATGTTGTATAGTTAATGTTACTATGGAATAAAGAATCATCTAAGGATTGTTACACTATTGTTTTTCCTAAAAGTATTTGAATGTATATGTTGAATGGTACCAGTAACCATGGAATGTTATTCAAATATTTTTGTAAAGTAGATGATATTCGCATAATGAAGGAATATAAAGATAATGAGATGTTTGATTGTATTCATGAGCTCATGTTTGATATAAGGACTAAGTGATATATTGGTTTGAGTATATAGAATTTTGAGGATTTTGGTATGTGGAAAATGTTAACTATTAACTACATTCATGTTTTCACTAAGGTTAAATGGGTATTCATTTTTCAAGAGAATACATGATTAAGGCCTTCGAACATTTGTAATGTGAACAACAATACATATCTTATGATATATGGGGATCAACGATGGTATTATCATGCTTCTTATATGAAATATCTGGTAATCGTTTACACTATAATATGACAATGGACTGCAATATTATGGATAAGCCTAATGATTGGAATGGATTATGTTGGACATAAGTTAGTATTATTTAAGGATAGAAATTTTTTTCGATATTATTTATGGGATGATATAGTAATGTTGTTTTAGAAAAAGGACAACCTGTAGGACGGGCGACAGCCCATCGCATCGGACAGGGCTGTGGGAATCGAACCCACAACCGAAGTGCGACTGGCCTTTATCGCCTACCACTGGCCAACAGGAAGTCGCTGTTTAGTAGAAACTAGTTTTATTATATTAAGATGTTTGATATACGAAGTATATGTCCATTTTAGGAACCATATATGGTTAATCTCACTATAGATGGACTTATGTATTTTTTGATAACTTTTTAAACCTTTTGTTTGAGACAGATGGAATGACCCATCATTCTATCACATGATCTGCAATCACATAACGAATGACAAATTCAACTTCATTTCTTTAAGAGATGAAGTGGAAATTGTCCAAAGAACGACAAATGGTGAGACTATACCAAAATCATGAAAGTATTTCTTCTAATTCCAATTTCATCAACATTAGGGAAATGATCTTGAAAAGCTAAAATGTTGTCCTATTGCTCTTATATCTGATAAATCATATTGTACCTTAGATCGTCCCAAATTTATGGCATTGTGATTGCTGGATTTTCAATAGCCATGTTCTCTACCACTCTCCATCAGAACATGATGGTTATATTTCTATTCCATATCCATATTTTCACCTATGTAGAAACCCAGTGATTAGTTTATTTGGGTAACCGTTACATTTCATACTTTTGTATTTAAAGATTGGTTTTGGTATTCCTTTTTACGATGTGAGTTTCCATTAAAGAAGCTTTCGAATAGTAAACAATTTATAACCCCGACGAATTTCGAGGGCGAAATTCATTTTAAGGGGGGGTATAATGTAACAACCCGAGATTTTATGAAAAATATTCATTTAATTTCATTAATGTCTTGTGTTGTATGCTACACAAATATTACCTTGCGCTATACGAAACACCGTATTAGCTTGCAATATACGCAACCATGTTCTTGGATCGTGTTACACACAATTTTGATAATAGTTATTCTACAAAACATTGAGTGTATATATATATATATATATTCAATGTATAAATGAAATATGGTTGGATTCTGTTATACGAAACAATGAAGGATTCTTTCACAACCCGCAACCCTGACTTGGATTGCATTACACGCAATCACGACCTTCCTCAATAGCATGTGTTATACGTAATACCGGGTTTTACTAACCAACGATATATTATTATAATATTATTATGAACTAGCCGTTATGTAAAGTATTAACTAAATTTTGAATTTTTTCACATTATTATTCATATTACACATTTTCTAGAACATGGTATAAGAACAAAATAAATTAGTTGGGTAAAATAAGTATTTTTCAAAAAATGCAGTTTTGCCGCCTTTTGATGGTGCACCCACTTTAAATCTAGTTTTTGACATGTTTATAATTTCAATTTGACAAAATAAAATTCTTATTTGTAATAATGAAATAAAAAATTTCTTTGGATAAATTTTTCATATTATTCTGGTAACTTTCATATTTTGATGAATAGTAAAAACACGCTATATTTTAATTATAAACTTTTTTCATCGCAATAATTTATATGGTTAAATTATAATATTGGATAGTTTTTAAGTATAAATAGAATATATTTTTAGCATTTAATATAATTTATGTAATTAGCATTGATTCTACCTTGAATTCGTAGGATAAATCAATTCAATCTTTTGCAATGTTTTAAAGAGAAACCTGTTTTCTTTCGACAACGAGATTAATATTAATTTAATTTCTGCATATTTTTTGTATTGAATTTGGAAAAATGGATTCCATATTTGGAATCAGTTGATCCAAATTATGTTAATAAGCTACTTTTTTTTTTTGGGAATTATGAATAGTAACTACGGTAAATTTTATTTACCATAATTAAAGGTAAATCGGGTAATTAAGGGTAAATATAATATTATAAAATTACCCTAGCACATGTAAAAATCTTATTGGATGACTAAATGTCAACCCATATCTCTGAAGGGTCGGATTAGATCATTTAATGGACTTTTGTCGATGAAAATAATTTATTTATTATTAAAACCATATAATGTGACAACATGTCACTTTCTTAAATCTTATAAGTATAATAATTTTAATTTAGTGATAAACTTCATGAAACCTAGAACATTAATAGTCTCCAAAAATCTTATAAAGTTATCTACATCATAAGAATTTATTTATAATTTTTAGGGATTAAATAATTATCATTTATTATGACACAAAGATGATGCAGTAATTGTCTTCTTAATAAAATATTGACATAATTGATTTTATAAATACCCAAATAAATGTAATTTTAGACTTTTTATGAATTAATCTAATTTTATTTGTTAATATGACATGTTATTATTTATTTAATCAACTTTTTTATTACTAATCAATCTTTTATGAGTTTCACAAAAAAAATTACTAAATAGTGTCAAAATTGACATAAAATGGGTTTTTAATACAAATATTATATTATTAATTGTTATTTTATTCCTAAAAATATAAGGATCTGCCAAATGACTTAGATAAGGATATATAAATTAATAATAAACAACTTGGGGTTCGTTTGGCTTTATATAGTATGTTTATTAACCTTATAGTGTAATAAAACAAGAAGACACGGTAAAAATAAAATTATCTAACTTAAAGTTAAATATAAATGATAAGGTTAAAATAGGAACCTAAACTTGTAAAAATTATATTGTATGAGAGGATTTAGACCCATCACCACCTAAAATGCGAAATAAATCAATTTGGATATATTTAAATCCTAATTTGGCTTTATAATAAAATAATATTTTTTGTTATTCCAAAGGTGCCCCTCTCCTTCCTTATAAAAGGGCACCCCTCCCTCTCTTCCTCACAACACTTTGAGCCTTCAATCTCGGCCAAACACTGCCAAATTCTCTTATAAAATTCCCTAGAAACATCCTAGAGGTTCTGGTATTCCACAAAGCCCAATTTTAGTGCCCTAATAGGAGGTCTCAAAGAGGCACTTCAAAGAAACGGTAATTTCTGTTACCGATTCTTTCATCTTTATTTCTTCTTCCACTTCTTCTTCTTTAGTTGTTTTATTATGAAGTAATAACATCAGTATCAATAATATACTGATATGTTATTATATGTATGAAACATCCCTATTTTACCATCTATCCAACCTAAGGAAAATAAATCACCGCATGTGCGTACGTACGGAATACCGTCTCCACGCCGTGGTGTAATCTATTTTCCACCACCACCTTACTTGGATGGGTATAATGGTGTACATAATAACTATATATGATTATTGTAAAGTGATATTGATTCTGAAATATTATTCATACATTCCAATAAAATTCCACAATCATGAGAACGATATCATCGCTCGTGCGTACGTACGGACTACCATCTCCACGACGCAATGAGATTCATTCTCCACATTAACCATTCATGAATGGATATAAAGTATATATAATATGTAATCATGAAATATATGAAATAATAATGATACTGGATTTATGTGTATATATATGTATGTCATCTACTTATTTCCATTCAACTCAATAAGGAAACGAAAACAGCATTCATGCGTACGTACGGCCTACCATCTCCCTGAACGGTGTATTTCTTTCCATTTATTGATCTATTATATATATGTATATTATGAATATATATTATATATAAATCATGTTTTATATTCCGGAATGATGTAATCATGATCTAAGTAATCATATGAATAATTACAAGTCAAAACATGGACGACAAATGAAACGCTTTTACCCAAAACACTTTTTAACATGGAATTTACAAAAGAATGGGTAAAATAAAGTCATAAGTGAACCATATATGATATTATAACAATGATTATGATTATGGAATAAGTCAATTACATTATTTAAATCATTATACAGGAGGTTCGGACACTAACGAAGCAAATCGGACCTAAGGTAAGGGAAATATCACAATCTCATTTTTATCCGAGATTGTTTATACTTTGAAATTTACTAGGGCGTATTTTATCATCCACATCCATGTTTCCACAATATGTAATATTATTTCCATCCAACTAAAATTTTTTAAATCCAATTTTACCCTTCGGTGAGTTTTTAGTAAAATATATGAAAGGAATCTTTTGTCATTTTTCACACGAGGTACTTTTTTGACTTTTCCGACAAAAGTACGAGAAGAATGTTTTTTTAACTTATACGACATGAATGGATTTTTAAAACATTTTTTCCAAGAATTTTCCTTTACAAGTTTTCATGATTATTTTTAATCAAATTTATTTAGTTTATAATTTTATGACATGTTAAGAAAGGAAAAGTGTTTTTGAAGTAGAAAGGATATATTCCTCAAGAATGGAGTTCATGTGTTTTATCAAAATTATTTTCCATCTATGATAATAAAGGGTTCTGTTTCTATCCCTATTATTACATTGATTTTATTATGTTGTGATGAATTATTTTTATGAATTCCTTTATCTTATATGGATTGTTTTATGATGTCATGTTGTTTAAGAATCCCATTTTTATTACATGGGTTATTCTATGATGTATGGTTTATGATTTTGTGGCACACATAAGAATGGTATAATTATGAGATGGGTGGGACCTATATCTCCCTCCAATGCATTGGGTAAAGATTTTATATCTCATGAGATAGACATGGCTGGAATGGTATGTTATACCGGTTAAGTGAAACATGACTGAAACGAGGAGTGAACACGGTTCAGAACGACACATTGTCCACTAAGATAGTATTGGCAATGAGTCTTGACCAATAAGAAATGATTCTCTGTGATTATGTGTGTATGCCACAAAGTTTCATGTTTTATGTTATGATTATTGGGATTACATTTCACTACTATGATTTATCCCATGTTATGATGTTATGATCTCTTTTTCAGGTTAAGATTTTACAAAAGATATGTTACTATGAATATGACGTGATTGATATTTCTTTTTTTTACCCTTACTGAGCATTTGAGCTCAGACTTTTATGTTTTCTTTTCCCCAGGATATAAAGAAAGGATTCATGGTTAAAAAAAGATGATCTTTATGGGAGATGTCGATGATCTTTTACCACGATTAGAAGATTATATTCCGAGTTTCCAAAGATACTAAACTATTACGGTCCTAATTTCTGTGTTTTTGTTATGTACTAAGTATTCCGCAAAAGTAATGTAATGTCCATGTACGTTAAGTTTCGGATCTCTACAACTTTTCACCGCCACATTGTTAATCTGTCTAAATGAGTACACATCATGTATTTCTGACTACATGGCATGTATTTCTGACTACACGGTGTGTACTATCGCTCCACTAGAGGCTACCCCCACCGCCTTACTGTTCACCTACTGACTGATTACATGGCGAGTAACTACCAAGTACACATCATGTAGTTAGTGTTTATACCCATCATCACTGAAAGGCCTACACCCACTGTATACTCATCGCACATGGCCAAAGTACACGATGTGTGGAAATGTACATGACATTCACCCACAAAATTTGCAATTTTCCCCCCATTTTCCTTATTTTTAAAAAAATACTTTAAGAAAAATGTAAATAAGAAACTTATACCTCAAGAATAAGAACCATGTCCTTACAACTACTGTGATTGTATCTCACCCCCTGTACCACCCCAGGTAAATAAAGAATATGAAATTTTTATATTTATCCATATTTGTGAATAAAATATTATTATTACTTTAAAGGCAATTCTATGATCGATGGCGTACCCAATACGCAACAACGAGTTTCTTGGGAATCTTACGTTGCACTCTAATAATAAAATAATAATATTTTAAATAGTAGTTAACGCCTAGCCGTTGTAATGGAGGGAATGAACAGAACTAACTACAAAATTATTATATATGTTTGTCAATTATTTTTACTTATTACAATAAATGTTAGAGGATTGAAAATGCAAATGAATCCAATTTTAAGCATAAACATTCTAATATTATTTAAAAGGTCGATTAACCTACTTTTGATGGAGAACCTCTTTTAAATCCACTTTTTGATAATTTTATGTGTTATATTTGACAAAATAAAATTTTTCTTTAGAATCGGAACATCAAAATTTACTTTGTGTAAATTTTATGTATCTTTCCAATAAAGTTCAATTTTTAATGAATAGTTAAGAATGTTGTATTTTAATTCAAACCCACTTTTTAATATAATTTATTTATATGATTATATTATCATTTTAATTGGTGTTAAAGTGAAATTAGAATATATTTTTACCATTTAATCCAATGGTGGACATTGAAATTAATTTCACTTTGAAATCGGACATAAAACAGTGTCAATCTCTTGATACATTTTTTTTTCATAAAAACATGCTATTGTTTTGTCAGCGGGAATTAATTATTAAATGAATTAATGCAAATTATATGTTTTGAATTTTTTAGAATAGACATCATTTTTGAATTCGGAATATCAAATATATCTTATGGTGAACTTTTGGTAATTTTCTGAAAAACATCATTTTTTGATGAATAGTGAAATCACTAAATGGTACTTATAAAAACTGATTTTCCGTTTAAATGATATTTTTCAATATTTGTGTTTTGAATTTCAAAAATCCGACATGTATGGTTGTCATTAAGAAGTAAAATGTGGTTCAATGGGGTTAAAATAATTTTTTGGCGAATAGAAACTTATTGAATTTTTAATCGCGATTAAAGGTAATTAGTCTAGTTTAAGGTGAAAATAATGTTTTAATAATATGAGATGAGATTGAAACATGTCCTACACTCATTGGATGTGTCATGGACGACCAATAAAATCCATGGGTCATCTTGGGGACCCCATGGAGCAACTTTGGTTCAAAAATGACATAAATCCCTTTTTATTTAATGTTCAAATAAAAATGACACACACGTGAGATGTTTTACTAATACAATTTTTACATGGGGTTATACAAGTCAGATTTTTCATTATAAATATTAATTAGAAATATTATAAGATTTCCTACATCATAATATTTTTTATAATTTTTAGACATTATATATATTAAATTATTTATGACATCATGATGATGCAGCGATTACCTCATTAATAAAGGATTTAAATAAAATGAAATGATAATGTAAAATATATGCCCCACACATGTCCAAAACCAATTGGATGTGTATATTTAGAACCCTTATCACCTTATCATCGAAACAAATCAATTTGGGACCATTAAAATACGAAACTCATTCTAAAATAAAGTAACAATTCTTTACTTTTTCAGGAGTGCCCCTCCTCTCCTCTTATAAAAGGCCCCCACCTCTACCTCCTTACCCACACTTCCGAAGCCTTTAGCTCAGCCAAAACCTGCCTATTTTGTCTCTCCACATCCCTCTATAACTCCTTGCAGCCTCACATTGGGTATAAGTCTTTCCAAGGAAGCCTTTGAGCTCAAACCAAATGGAGTTACCCGATTTTAAGGTAATGTCTTCACTTGTGTCCTTTTGTTTTATTTTGCTTCTCCAACCCCCTAAACTCTTTTTATTAATATATTTTGAAACCACTCCAGTATCTTCAATATACTAGGATGTTGTTATAATAAATATTAGAGCAACACTTACACACACCTTCGTCTAATGGTTAAAGAACATTCTATTTCTGTGGTTGGCGATTTTCTGCCTCACGAAACGATGATAGTTCAATATTCTTTTAACACCGTTAAAGGTGGCCATTATGATGTCTCTGAATTTTATATATGGTATTTATGTTTACTATATTCTTCTGTATTTTATATTTAAACCATACATTTATTCTTTTAATGTTGTGTAAGTGCGATAATTTCATATGAGGAAGTGTGGACTACCACCCCCTCAAGTGATGTGACTCGTACATGCAATACATGGAATGTATAAAGAATGAAATTAATGAACATATGTGACCTATATAACATATATATTATACTGTAATTATAATATATATATATATATCATTTATTTATAATTCTGTTAATATGACAAAGAAAAAAATGACAGTAGCGTTCATGTGTACGTACGGCCTACCGTCTCCATGAACGGTGCTTTTCATTTTTTATTTCCAAATGATATGGAATAGTATAAAATGAATATGTACTGGATATATATGATATTTGAACCATTAATACTATTCTGGAAATTATTTACTTTTAACTACATGGAAAATCATTTTTCAAACAAGTTCATTTTTGACTCATGTACCAAACATCGGCAAAAACGTATGATATGAACTAACATTATTGAACAATTATTATAACATTATAATATGTGATATGAACTGAATAGTAATTTTAAAAGGAGTTCCTTAGGAAATTATAAATTGACCAAAGTTTATTATTCAGGAATATAAAGAAACGAACAACACATGTTCGACTTGAGGTAAGGGATTCTACTCCTCTATTTCTTTTTAAGTACACCCTTTTATGTAATTCCTTTTAAGCTCATATTTCTTATAATTGGGATGATATTTTAAATTAATATTACTGTAATTTTTATTTTCATATGATGGGAGACCCTATTTCCTCTCATCAATCAATTTTGGAAGTTTTAAGTGGTGTCGTTAGGCTGCCGAGTTTTTGTAAGGGATTTTTCATCTCACTATTATTCCCATGAGATTTATGCTACATTTTACACAATTTCCTTTGAGTGGTGTATGTACTGCCCATTATTAGAAACTTTCTTTCGTATAAGTTCATATATTGTTATTCATATCTTCATTGTATGACCCTTCTTCCATGGGGTGTACGTTTCAAAAGTTACCCAACTCGTTAAGGGGACCTTTCACCCACCTCTTTTTAAAAGACTTCTTTTGTTATGTCTTTTAATTGACATAATATTAAGTTGGGATACGTTATTTTATATCCTTAATGATGTAAATATTATGTCCAAGAGATGAGATGCCCTTTTTATCTGTCATCAACCAATTTTCTGAATTTTTAAGTGATGCCGTTAGGCTGTCGAAATTTACCAAGGGATCTTTTTAACCCAATTTCATTTTCTTTGGGTTCAACATGTAGTTATTTAATATGTCTGTTTTGAATATGTGTGAATGACCATTTATTTTTTTACACTTAATATCCACTTATATTGGGTTTATTTATATGTGTCACACATAATTTTGAGATTGCTTTATCTTTAATTTAAGCATACCTTCTTTATAAGGGATTTCATCACATTTGACATTTCTATTGAGACTTCATTGTTGTTATGAACCAACTCACTCTTATATGGTCTATATACTATCCTTTGTAATTTTATATCATGACTCCATTTATTCACATGATATTATAATGTTCTGACTAAATGTTATTCCTCAATTATTTTATTCAAGTGTCTCTAATTTTGGTAAAACCCCTTTAACCAAAATATCACTTTAAATGTTTTAATTATTTGTTCTTATTAATATCCATGTTTTCAAAATGGTTTTAAGGATTTATTTATATTGATATTAATGGTTTAAAATTTTAAAAGCATCATGGTGGTGTGGGACACTTTGATTCAAAAATCTATTTATTAAATGTTTTAAATGGTTTTGGAAATGGTTTCTTTTTGAATGGATTCATTATTTCAATATACTAAAATGTTATATTGTGATTGAAATGTGGAAATGTTGTGTTTCCTTTATGCATGTTTTATGTGATACGTTTATGTTATGGTTCATGGGCATTGTTATGAAAATCGGTGGTTCCATGATAAACAAAGGGCGGGTGAGCCCGATATAGCTCTCCAATGCATTGGCTAACGAGAAGGAGTGAAACGTTAAGGTTTCTACGAAAAGATTTATGGAATATTCTTGTGGTGGGTATTCCAAGTGTAACCATGAGGGTTACTCCCTATGTAAGAATGTTATGAATGCCTCAAGTTACCTTTATGTCTTATGATTTCTATGTTTTATTCATGATTTGATGAGGTATGTTAAAGTGCCTATGTTTTATGGGTAATGTATGATTTCATTCTTGTGTATATATAAACTCATGTTTCCTTTCCATATTTTTATAACCCTTACTGAGCTTTTTATGCTCATCCCAAGATTTTGAAATGTTTTTCATAGGTCAAGGGAAGGGTACATGATATGATGATAGTGTCAAGGAAGTGTGAAGAAAGGATCCATGTTTTATTTTAAATATGATTCCGTTGATGGGAAAAATGAATACTATCTTTTATGTAACAACTTTGTTTAAATGTGGAATGTAATTCAAGTTTTATGATCTAATTCTCTAAGACTCTAAACCTGAAAAGATCCTCAATGTGTAATCATGTAATAACACATGATTATGTAAGGTTTAAGGCTGGGGCCTTATACCCCCTACTAAAGAACCTGTCACAATCGAGTTAAAATTATGATTTTAGGCACAAATTAAATGATGTAGTTATATTTCAATGGATGATATACCTTTTTAGAATAGGGTTTTTGGAGAAGAGGACCGAGCCTATCCTATATATATTAGTTACAACAATTTTTGGCTTTTTATATATTTTTTCAGCATGTTATATATGCTTGTATCCCCTATCAATGTTAATTCATTTTTATATAAAATGACATATTATTATTACTGTCCATTTATATTATTAATTTATTAATTTTCTATTAGTTTACTACTTATCATTCAAGATTATTATTTTGGTTTTTGTGTCTATCTGGATGTTTTCAATTCTTCATTATTTTTGTATATATATATTTATATATTTCTATAGTATACTGTAGTCAATGAGGGAATTGTATCCCTATGAACTTACCAAAGACCTTTCTTCCATTCAAAATCCTCTACCCTTTGGGGAGGTGCAATTGAGGTCTTATGGGAAACTGCATCGTGGCACTATTCTATGGCACATAGGGTGGGACACTACAAAGTTGTATCAGAGCTATTATTATTTTTTCCTTACTATTTGGGTCATATGGAATACTAGGATATGAAAAATTGAATATGTGAATGTTTATGGGAGAAGATAACCCATATATTGTGGAAAACCAAAATTAATTGGGATGGGTAAATGCAGTTATTGATCCTATTATTAAATTTTCATGGATTTCACCAACAGTTGACTCAAATTTATGTGATTATTATTATTATCTTGCTGATATATCTATCATTTATCCCAATGAAATGAGGGAACATTATATTCATCCATAATACTAGGGAAAATAACATATAAAATTTCCTAAAATATGTCATTACATATCTACTTTCTTCATGAATTTTCAGCATTATTTTTGAGCTATTATACCTTTTTTTCTATGTTTTGTTGTGTGATATTTTTTTAAATGATGATATAATTGATTCCAATAACCAATAATATCAAATTAGTTTGTTTGATTGGTGAGTTCCAATGATATTTCCTCAGATCAAGTCATAGTTATGGGTTTTTACACCATTGTCTAGTGTAAAGGCCACGAAGTAGTCTACTGACACCGCGATTTAAATTTAGAATGATTATGGTCTCTTATGAATTGGGAATGGTGACAATGTTGACATTATTGATATTATAATAAACATATAAATATTAATAAATCTATATGAATTAAAATTAGTTTATTCATAAAATTAACATGTTACTTATATGTGATATGAGACCCGACTTGACATAGTAGTGGGAAGTAGGCTATTTCACCCATTACCCTTTATTGTTGATTATTCTACCCTGATCTGGATCATGGAGTAGATATTTGTTTGTTCATTATAGGAAGATAGATTTCTTTCATTCCCATCATAAAACATTCTATATACATTATAACTATTTTCTGAGGTATGCACCTATAATTGGTAGAGTTATACTAGTGAAATTATATCATGTTTTATTCCAAAAGATTGGTGATGAACATATCTTGAGGTGGTGGTCCCAAAAGGACTTGTGATACCTACTATTATACCACCTACGCTTCCTCCTGAAGATCCCCCACTAGGTGCTGGTGCCCAATTTTGGTATAGCCTTATATGGTTCACACAATTAATTCAGGGTGCCTCTCAATCAGCCCCTTCTAGGGAAGAGATGAGTAGTGAGCTTCATTAGCATCATCCTGCAACATTATCATGGGATGTTAGACCATACGCTAATTACTCTAAGTTATGTTATATGATGTCAATTTTTTGTCACATCAAGAAGCATCCCAAGTGTAGAGTCATGATCACAAACTATCTGTTACTCGATTCAGAAAAGTATTAGTGGTACGTCCTGACTCAAGTTGATCAACATTATGGAATGGTTTTGGTAGACATTTAGGAAACCTCATTTGACTAATTCTTCCCTCAATCCTTGAGAAATGATTGAGTTCGATAATTCACGCACCATGATCATGGTGACATTTTAGTGATGGAATTCCCAGTTTGCTTCATGGAATTACATCATTTTACACCATCATTGACTGGTGGTGATTTAAATAATTAAATAAAATATACGGATGATATGTCATATGTCATATTATAGTATATGAATTTATTTTGGATATAAACTATTTCAAAAAATATGATCCATTCCATCATCACTGAGTGGATGATGAGGGAATTAGGTGGCGTGGTGCAGGGTGGTTTAGTATCCATCCAGACTAGTGGTGGTGTATCTAGAGGCAAGAAATGATGATTTGATGGAACATGTGTGGGGAGTACTGGTAATTCATTTTTCACCAACAGCTTTGTTGTGTCTCACTTGTTCGGCAGGTCTACTCATAAAAAACCCTAGTGTCTGGAAAACTAATTGAGTGTCTTTCTTGTTTTAGGATTAGACACCTTGAGTGTTTCTATCAATATTTTCATTCAGTACCTAGTGAATAGAATTATATTCCAACACCGCCTTCTTGTGTGGGGTTAGGGACACCACATTAGGTTGGAAGCTCGTCTTATACATGTTATTCATGAAGAGAAGGTGGTTTTGGATATGGACGCCAGGGTTCATAGTTCCATTATTAGTAGAGTGGGTGTGCTCTATCTACAAACAAAGAATTTTAGGGCCATGGTTCATGACATATGTATGATATTTTTTCTATTCCAAAGGATTATAGTCTAGTTCCATCTATAGTTATAGGTATTATTATACTATAATATAATTTGTTTTCCTTCTTATTTGATACAGAATTATCACACTCCATTTTATCTACTACAACTATGGGATATATGGGATTTGTGGTAGAGTACTCTAGTAGTGTTATGAACCCTGAAATATCATTAATAATTCGGTAATATGGTATACTAAAGTTCAATAAGGTCCTGATGAAATAGGTGGGTAATGGATTTCCGTAGAGTTTCATCATCCTTGAGATGACTATCTTAGAAGTCATTCTTGGTATGGTTTGGCTTATTCTTTACCGATTCTAGGATGTATTTTATCACTAATGGGTATCTTTGAGCTCATTCTTGGATAAAACTTATATCTATAAAGGAGAATTGAATCACTATCTGTGTTGAGTTGGACTCAAGCGTATTAGTCTAGGAATTTTAACAACCTAGACGCACATTCAATTTATGAGAGATCAAAGAATGAAATTGGAATAATTTTATCTTATTGCTAATAATTTTAGGTATTTTTAGATAAATATTTCTCTATATTACCATCTAATATAGTGATTCAGTTCATTATCGATCTTGTTCCAAGCAAGGAACCAGTGTCTATTCTTCTATACATTAAGGAACTTATAGATATCTTGGATCTCAAAGGATTTCTTGATGACATAGAGACTATAGGTTTTATCAAATCCAAAACAACGTCATTGTATTCACCAACCATTTTCACTAAAAAGGTTGCTGGACCCTTTGGTTCTGTTTTAATTACCACTAAATAAACCATTTTATGGTGAGGAAAATTTATCAACTTCCATGCATGAAAGACCTATTAGACTAGCTCCCTAGAGCAAATGTTTTCCCCAATATTGATTTGTGGTCTTTCTATCATTATTTTTGTTTGAGGACATCATACATAAAAATTAAAACATTATTTTGTAGGTACAACATGTTTGAGTATCATGTTATTCTAATCAGTATGACAAACACAATGACAACCTCCACAACAATGATGAATCAGGTATTCCACCCATATATTGATTTTTCTATTGAACTATTCATTGAAGACATCTTAGTGTATTCTAACACCAGTTAAAACTAATATAGTCGTCTTGAAATCATTCCTATCTCAATGAGAGAGAACTTGATATTTGAAAATATTAGTAATCTACACTTTTGGATCATCATGGTTTACTTCCTAGGTTAAATCATATCCAAGGAAATCATATCATTTGACCTGGAGAATGTATGAATTCTGGTGTCCTTGGTGAAACCGAAGAACATATATCATATATACATCTATTTAAGTTTGTATGGTTATTAAAAGATATTCATCTTGGAATTCTCAAGCCTAGAAGCACCTCTTACTGGCTTCACCAAAAACGGTGTAAAATTTAACTACACTAATTCATGTTCAAAACAATTTTAAGAGTTAAATGGAATAATAACTTCAACTAGGATTCTGATTCTACATGATCTTGAAAGAATTTATACAGTCTATTTTGATTCCTCGAGGATCTTGATGGGTATAGTTTTGATGCAAGGAGATCAGGTTAGAGAGTATGTATCTCATTAGTGGAAACATCATGTGTGGAACTATATTATGCCTGAATTCAAGCTACCGACAATGGTTCATGATTTTCACTATGGAGGCATTTCATATTGGAAGTGATGATTTTTTTTAAATGAACCATATATGTATCAAATACATCTATTTATATAGGGTCTTCAATTTTAGGTAGTTATAGTCAGTTAAATACCTACAAGAATCAGAATTTGATATTTTTTACACACCTGAAAATGGAATTGTTGTAGATGATTCCTTGATCCAAAAAACATAAGAACAAGCCATCATAGAGTCCTATAGATAGTGTAAATTGACGTATTTTTCTTTTAGATATATTTATAGGTTCAATAACTATATCGGAAGCATGTTATATAATCTTTAGAATTGACATATTGTCATCTGTAATGGGTTCAGATATGGAATTTGTTAGATTATGAAGGCCTTGTTGTGAGCGAGAGCGTCACATGCGAGAACCCACACCCTTGTTGGGTTGTTGATGGTAGTGAGACCCTACAATTTTGTGGCCATACAAGGGTACCTTCAGATATAGGGGATAATCTGATGGGGCAATCACATGACTCTATATGGTAGGTTCATCATAGTCTCACCACGATCTTTAAAGTTATCTTTGGTCAGTACTGTTCACCGGGTATGAAGAGGTAGATAACATGCTTCACCTCTTGGTGCTCCACCTGTCAATAGGTGAAGGTAGACATATAGGGACCCAATAAACTTCTATTTCCTCTATATATTTTTGAGTATACATGGAATAACCACACCATAGACTAAATGACATGATTAATGAGATCACCTTGAGGAAGAGACATTGTATGGGTGATCATTGATAGGAAAGTAAAGGTTTCAAAAATTCTTCTTATCCATGAGACTTCCTCTATTGATGAGTTAACAATTGAATAAATTTGGTAGATAGTGAGACTAAATGATGTACCTAATTCTATTGAACTAAATCAAGATTCATGGTTCAATTCATAGTTCATGAAAGGGTTACTGTTTACACTAGGTTCCCATATTCTTTAAGGAATTTTATATGACCCTCTTACTGAAGTGCATTATTAGTCGACCATACTTGTGTTAGAGGATATTCTATGGGACAATATCATTGATTTTTTAGGTTCATAGGAAAAATATATTCCTATACTTGAGTTTTCCTAACAAATATTTTAGGAAATGATTGAGATGGCTTAATAAGAGGCTCTCTATTTTAGACAATTTCGATAACCATTATGCTATCTTGAGGTAGGTTAGACAACTCTAATGGATCATTGTCACGTATATGAGACTTTAAAAAAATCCAGATGATTCATAAGAATATGTAAATATCACAAACTAGGAAGAAATATAATATTGATAATCACTGTAGACCTCTAGCGTTTTTGGTTAGACATCGTGTATTTCTATGTGTTTCTCTAAGGTTGGGTTATAGATAAATCATGCAATAGGGAATGTTATCTACAAGATATGTTGGGCCTTTAGAGATAGTGTAGCGAGTTGGGACAATATCATATTTCATTCAATTAACTCAGTGGTATCGTTCTAGAAAGGAAATATTCCTTGTATATCAACTTTAAAAGTATCATCTAGAAATATCTCATACATTTTACCCTGCTGATATCGAGATGGAGGTGAATGCATGCTTTGAGGACCACCCGATACTTATCGTCAATCAATGGATGAATACACATTGAGGCAGGTATGTTCATATACTCTGATTTCCAGGGAATCTCATACACATACAAGATGTGACATGGTAGAATGCGGCTGATGTAAATGCTTAGTACCTATGGATAATCTCAAATGAGATTATACTACCCATGAAAGGGAAACTCATGGAGGAGTTTTTCTTAAAAGGAGTGGTTGTATTGTCCAGACAATTACTAATGGTTAGAACCATTATTTATTTGTTCCTATTCCCATAAAGAATATATAATTTGATTTCTAAAAAGATCAATGATGTTTCTTGAGGATATTGGAGCTCGTTCGAGGCCATGAACCTCAGAAATCAAGAAAAAGATCAAGCCACACATTTTTTCTACAACCATCTGACCCAAGTCACACTGCCTTGTGAGATGTATAAAATCTATAGATGTTTTGTTTTTCATGGGTTGTATATGGATATTCAAACTGTTCACAGTGTAAAAAATGTGTAAAATTTCTAAAATAACCGCATTAATGAATAACATTAATAATTTCATACTCCACCAATTTTTATAGTGGATGTACTCCTCCCTCATGTCGAAACCCTCTTCTTCTCTCAATATAGGAATAAAGGATGTGCCATCATTCATCATCAAATTTTATCAATGTCAAAATAATACATTCTGTAATGACACGATCTCAAATCTTATAAATTAATTTTCAAGGTTCTACCTTTAATCGTTGTTCTATTTGGGTAAAATCCCATCATCTCTATTTTCTGGGAATTTGATGGTTTCATCAGTTTCATACAACCTAGATTAAATCAATTTTTGTTACTAGAGGAAGGAATATTTCTAAGTATAAGGTAAGTGGTCCATGTATTATCCCATCATTTAATTTAATTCCATAAAATATGCCATTAATCAACTCACTTGGCCATTCATGTGATGAGGAAAATATATTAATTAATTTTATCCTAGTGGTTTCACAAGTGTGTGATAATATTAATAGGTGTATAATCACCTCCAATGTTGATTTCCATGACCTAGAGTACCACAATGGGTGTTCCTTACCCTTATGGCCTAATTTACCTTGTTATTAAACTATTTTAACAACCATGGGTGTTTCATTAAATATATAACTCATCAAATTTATTAGTTGTCTTGAATTGGGTAAGGATATATTTGATAAATGCTCCCACAATTTTTTATATAGAATGATCAAACATGAATAGAAGGATGCAAGTGATTATTCATTTTTTCTTATGTCTTAAATATAATTTTCCAAATGTAATGTCTTGAAAAATATCATTATATGTTTTAGTGGATTGAATTTAATATTGTGTCCCCTCGGCTGATCAAGTTAATTTTGAATTTCTTGTTTAATGGATTCTCATTATTGTCGGGGGTGAATCAAGTGTTTCCTACTTAAGGATCCCATGGATGAACTGTCATGCCTAATGTTATAATTATTAGTGATTAGTAGAAATTTCAGGACTGACAACAGTAATTCCAAGAATGGGTTCATCAATCATTATTCATATTTACCTATAAATGGGCGACGTCTGTCCCAAGGGGACACACTTTGGACATGATTGATGTCACTATTTGTTATAGCATGCATCGAGAAAGACTTATCCCCATGTATTAGATACCATGTATGATCATGGGGGAACGTACGAGCCGTTTTCATAATATCCATGGAGAGATACATGATACTCCATTCCTAGGTCACTATGTATAGACTCCTAGACTTTGGTCCTTTGATAATCCCCTTGAGCGGTAATGTGGATGTTCTTATGGATATCCATGGATAGAATCATGTAATCAAACTATTTTTTTGAATAAAGTTATTTTGAAAATGAATTTATGAAATAAGTAAATGAATTTTTTCAAAATGAGAATTGAAAGGCTGGTATTAAAGATAATGGGACCTTTCCTCCTAGCACAAGAATATTATTGATGATAGTCCATCAACTGACACCTTATCCATCTCACTTTTTCATGGTAGGTTCCCTTATTCAGAAGCACCAGATTAGGACAAAGAATGATAAGTGGAAGAGTCTCCATGTGGAACCCAATCCAATGCAATTATTTACATATTTTGTATTGAAATTAATTCAAATATGGAACACTATTATTTATTTATTATTTCATGAAATGGAAGGTCTTATACACCATGAGTGTCAGACTACTGATATGGTATCTCACACCTTGCATGGTAGACATTGAAACCCATGTATACTTTATGAATTTAGGTAATGATAAAGGGATGCAGTAAACTTTTAATCCATGAAATACCTTCCTAGGATATTTTTTTGGAGTAGAAGACCGATTCTATTCTCATGATTCTAGTTATCGTAGTTTTTTAATTTTTTTATATTTTTTCAACATGATTTATATGATTGTATATCCTACCCATGTCTATACATTTTGTATAGAACATGAAATAATATCATCATTAGTTTCTTTTATTTATTTATTCATATTTTGATAATATATTACTTATATTACATAGTTATTCAACTGGGTTTCCCTGACTATCTGGATTTTGTTATTTCTATTGTTGTTTCTTATATATATCCATTGCCAAAGTCAATTTTTGTAAGAGAGGTAGTAGTTTCCCCACATAAATTTCCATGATCCTCACTAGTAGTTGTCAACCATTATCGTTCACGGAGAAACACTTGAGGTTTGGTGGCCAATCGCTATAGGGAACTATTCCTTGGCATTGTAGTTAGAATGATACAGAGATCTTATTTTACATTAAATCTGAATAAAAAATACCATGTAATTTTAAAATGACATGATATAAATATAAGATAACATTGTTTTATAAAAATCACCAATTATCCATATTCACTCAAAATTCAATCATTTTAAAATATATATAATTTTTTCCTACGAATAATATTAAATTAGAATATCAAATATAATGAACACATTTTCATAAATAATTTATAAATTTTTATGATATTATTTATAAATTACATTGAAAATATTAAATAAAAACCATTTTAAATGAAATGAATGATAAAATCATTGAAATGAACCATATTTAATTGATATTAATTAATTAAATATTATATAAGATATAATTATTTAATTTTTAGAATGTATAAATAGTAGTTTATTTAATTTATAATGATCAAAATACATTGTAAAAAGAAAAAATATAAATGAAAAATATTACTATAACCTTCAAAAGAATTTAAGTTCATTTCCAACCAAATTATCACAATGAATTACAAATTAATAATTTAATTATGGATGAAACATATGAATAAAATTTATAATATGGATCTACTAATTCATACTCACCAAAATAATTATTAGGTCATAATTCCCATATTTAAAAAATAGTATATCGTGGTTATTTTATGCTTAGTGTTGCATGTGTTGTCTGCTATCAAACATAATGTTCTTTTACTGAAAAATATAAATTGCAATATTTTTGTATTAAAATATATCATCATTATAGACATTTAAATCTCTCAATATTACTAATTCTTTTTTAACATAATATATCATAACATATAAGTAAATTCATTATTATATTATCCATGAACTTTAACATATAGGTTATTATTGGGAAACATCTTACACATGTACCTTTATGAGTCTCGTTCTTGAAAATGAGTTTCAGAAAACAAATCGTGGTAGTTAAGTGTTTCATTACACATAATATATGTTAGGTTTTTCTTTAGTTTTTTTAGAGTTTTTAAAATTTCATTACCATTGGGATTAAAAATTATATAAAAATACATAATCTATTTCTTAAAATTTTATATGCATGATTTCCTCTTTATATGGGAATCATCATGATCAAGATGAATTATTGGGGCCAAAAGTACTAAAATAAACATTTAATCATATATAAGATCCATAAAATGATGAAAATTTATTTCTCCTTTATAAAACCAAGATGATCAACACATGTAAAATAATAACCAAAATGAATGATCCTTCATAAAAAATAATTTCTAAAATTTATATAGTAAAAGAAGATCAATTTAAAACTCCCCAAATATGATTGACTGTATTTCAACAAAAAATTAAATTTTTTTATTACTTATTGATTCAAAATCATAAAATTTTATAACATTTCCAAGAAAACATAATATTATTTTAAAAATCATTGAATTTGTTGTCTTAATCTTTATAAGAAAACAATAATTGATAAATATTACCACATCATAATAATATATACTCTAATTTTACAATAATTACCCTTAATTAAAATTCATAAATGTTATACTCATCCATGAGAGAAATTATTGTATTTATTTTTTTCAAAGAATGTTCTATAGAAATTTGATCAGTGGATAAAGTGTTTCCCTAAAATGAATCTTCTTGAAATCAACATTCACACATAATAAATTACTTATAAAACTATTTTCCATATAAAATCATTAAGAATATTTCTTAATTGGTTCTAATGATCATAAAAAAATGAGATTATCTAAATATTTCATAAAGAAACTATGATGGTAAATCATGTTTCTTTGGGAATTGGTTTGCATAATTCCCCACCTGTATACAATTATTGCATCAAAAACTAATATATTCTTTCTTAAATTTAAAATTTTTAGTATGATATCAATTTTTTACATTCCATTAAAAAAATATCATATCATTTAATTATTTATACTAGTACATATTCATGTATTCTTGACACATGGAATATTTAATATTCTTCATTCCATGGTTTTTATCAATGGAAAATTCTTGAAATTACAATTTTCTCTATTTGTTAGTAAATTCAGTAAGGTTCATGTTGTTTTTCAAAACATGATATAATTAGTGAGGAGTTATCATATGATCCTTTCTTTCATGTTCTCTACTAATAAGATTGTGTATACATGAATTTATATTAATCATAACTTGAGTAAGATTCCCTAATATGTTATTAATATTCTCATCTCCAACACTCTCAATATAGAAAATATTAGTTTGGTAATACATACAATAACCATTTATTATTCCATTCCCCCACTCTAAAAACCATTTTCTAATAATGTAAGTCAATTGGTCATTCCAAATTAACTTGAAATATTCGTCCCTGGAAAAAAATTCCTCAAAATGTTCTCAAATACTCAAAAGAATCATCACAATGATTATGTTAGATATGTTGTTCTAAAATCAATTCCCATGTTTCTTAATAAACTGTCTCTGATTCCTACTATAATATCCATGATTATTGTAACATATAGATTGTTCCTTCCTATTAAATTATTACACGATACAAGATATCTCACCATGAACGATCCATTAGTATTGTTACCTTGGGAGTCTATATACATACATGATTTCCATATTATTTTAGAGAAATTCAAAATAGTAAGATAAAATTTATAGAATGATTGAAGATAATTCAAGTATTATTTATTCAAATCATGTTAAAATTAGAAATTAACAATGTTTCATCTCAAATTTTTACAAATATAATGTGTATAATGGAATCTGGCATTATTTTAAATGACATAATCAATATGCTAGATTGGATAATCAAAACACATATTATTTTAATCAAAAACAAGAGTTCAAAGTACATCCTTATTTAATATCAACATTCAAATTACATGTATAATGAATATTAAATTATTAAAAATCGAAAATAATTAATTTAGATATTGATGTTTTTTTTCAGGCCTCATTTAAGTAACCATAGATTTTGTGATCAATTCAATGGACAATATATATTAATTTCATGTGAGGGTATACACTATTTACCAAACTAACATGTCTATATATTTTATCTTAGGAGGACTATTGATACACTGATTGGATATATATAACCAGTCCCCACCCACTACATTCAATTAATACTCATTCCTCATATATTTAATTATCATTACAATTCATTCTCAAAATTTACTATAAAAAATTTATTGATATTGAATAAATAATATCAATTATTTACCAACATAATGAGATAAATATTTTAGTAAACATCCGTTAACTAATACCATATATAGATATTTTATATACAGGGGATAAAGACAAATAATGAAAATCATAATGTGTATATGAATATTACTTAAAATATTTATATGGAAAAGAAAATATTGTCCAATTAAACGATAGAGAGTTATAGGTAATGTGATCTAGAAAAAGGTAATGACTAAAAACACATATATTAGAAAACAAATAACAAAAACCATTAATTCAACAGAAATGAATGTTTTGATTAAAACCACACCTTTCAAGAATTAAAATCAAAATTGATTCATGGGATTAAAAACTACTTCATTGTTACATTGTGTAAAAATTATGTTATACATATTGGTAAAAAATATGTTTATTATTTTATTAAAATAATTCCCATTCCATTCAGTATCATTAAAAAATAAATATTCACATAATATAGAGAAATAATTCTCATGGAAAATAATGACAAACAATTTTAATATAATCACCAATATAACGAATAGTCAATGTTTGGAATTGTTTTCTGCATCATATATGTAAAAATAGAACATTATTATCACACATTATTAAATTAAAAATAAAGTGATTGTTAAAATAAATTTAAAAGGATTCATATATTTTTTAAATATTGTCGAATATTATTAAACATAAAATTAAATAATAATTTAATTATAGATAATAACAATCTAGATAACAATATATGGAACATGGATATATAGAAAAAAATTATTTTACCGAATAGGATATAAGTAAATTTTTAAAAAAACATTTGTTGATCATGTTAAATATCTAATGAGAGAAAATTGTACTATTACATAAAAATTTTAATATTAAACATAAAAGAAGAAACTTTATAGGGTAAAAATATAAGGATAATAATATTTTTCTTTAATGAATATTTAACATTGAAAATCCTGAAATGAATTGAGATTGTAACACAAACCCCTTATTACTTTGGTAAATTCAGAATTGATTTCCCTTAAAAGGTATAAAATTAATAAAAACATATAATATCATTACTAATGAATAATTAAAGATGTAATATGTTAAAATTGATGTATATACACAATGTAGAATAAATTAGTTTCATAATTTAATACATGAATGATTAAAGTGAAATTGATATGTAATTACCCTTTCCTCGTGTCCAACATGCTTTGTATGAACATGTAAACTCATGCATAAAAAAATTTAGATTTATTATATATCTCTAAAATAACCCTATTCATCATTTTAATAACATTAATTATTCACTTATTTAATTATATCACCAATTTATTAAGAATTCATTATTAACATCATTATCCAGAGTGTAAACTATTTCAATTTTCATATAAATTAAATTTCAGAAGGTAATTTACTTGTATCATTATAATAATTTTACCACATATTTATTATTAATAAGTAAATAATCCTCATTTTTATAAAAAATACTAATTTATAGTCAATTGTGAAAGGCGAATATGAAAATTGAATCACATTTCTTCGTGGAGGTAGATGTCCAAATGTACACACAAACCACATTATCATATTCTATGAATGGAAGTATAAGAAGTTGTGTAATATATTATATTTTAGGAAACATAATTATAACATTAATATAACATATGTTTATTAAATAAATAATAATAACCAACCATGTGTGGTGGTGTGGAAAAATGAAACACACCATTTTGTCGAGGTGGTAGCCCACACGTATACACAACCGATGTTTTCCTCTCCCATAGAATAGAAAAGGAGAAAATAAAGTGTTTTTTTTAAAACATAACATCATTTTATTATATTTTATATATTTATGTTATTATATAATCATGGTCATGATATAATTTAATGCGTTTTAAGAATAAATAAAATGAATGAACATAGTTATGTGTTATACATATTCTATAGAAATCCTACTTTCGCTGACATCTTATGAGAATTTAGAATAATATTTGGGGAAGAAAACAAGGCTAAGAAAATTTATACCGATTCTAGGAATGGATTTCATAATTTATTTGATAAACTAAACATATCACTACATTTGATTTAGATAGGATATGTGGTTCCCATTTATAAGTGAGGTGGGTGGAAATCTTATAAATAAATGAAATATTAATATAAAATATTTTTCTAAATCATGTATACATTATTCAGCGTTACCTATAATAAAATATATGGATATAATGTACAAATATGGTCATAATAATATATTTATGAATTTTTATACGACATTTTGGACCTTATATTTTGGTTCACCCCTTTCTTAACCCGCTTAAACATTAATTATAGTAATAGATTTTTCACTATTTAAGATTATATTAATATTAAAAATTTAAAGTGGAACATACATAATCCATTAATGATAGGTTAGAAATTTTTATATATATTTTATTAAAATATAGGTTTTTCATAAAATTGTATCGACATGAAAATTATTTTAAGCATTAAATACCATTTAAGGTCATTTTTGTGACTATTAATGTGTCTTGACATTAAATCTATAAAGATAAAAATGGAATTATAATATATCCTAGTTAATAATATATATTCTATAAATACCCAATAAATAATTGATTATTCAAAATTCTATAAACAATACATAAATTTTAATGTTTTAAATTTTTTTTATACTTTTGGAACAAGTGTTTCTCCATTATTTATAAATAGTAAATGAAATTATACTCTCTATAAAAATAAAATTAAATAATTTTATAAATATTTTTCATTTAGGTACATCATATGTAATATTTATCACTATACACCTAATGATAATATAGAAAGTGAGAGACTACGACATTTGGTATTTATTATTAACATAAAAACTATAAATGTTGTAATCAATGTCATGTGGTACAAAAATTTCATACATTAGATGTTCGAATGGTTATAAAATAATTTAACTCTTAAAATAAAATAATGTAATGTGTCTGGTTGATTTTGAAAACATATCTCATATTTTTAACCTTATTAAACTTTTTTTATCCATTTTTATGGTGATAAACATTTACCATGGATACTAGTCATTATGAATAAAATGAAACAATCATATGTACCAAATTTCGACATTTTGATACTAATTTTGAAATAAATTTTTCATTATTCAATTACAATTATTATAATAAATTTATTTTAATATAAGTGTGAAAAAATCATTGAAAATATTTTAAAGAAAAATGCGTTTTAATGGAAAAATGAACATTTAGAAAAATAAAATATAAACTCAATTCAAATAAACATAATTTGATTATAATAAATCAAAATGATATGAAGGTAATTAAAACCAAATCCAAAACATCATGGTATGTTTATAATAATTCATAAAAGGAAAATAATTTGTAGTTTTGATAAAAGTTATGTTTTCCTGTTTACTCAAAAATCAATAATTTTTTAATAAAATAAAAAATTTCTCTAAAAACTAAAATGAAAGGATTATTTTTTAAATTATATCCATTTTCATATATAATCTATAAAAATGAAATAAAATTATTATAACATCCACAAAAATTACAATAAAACATTTGTTAAATAAAAAATGTATTTATTTTCCTATCATTTCTAGTAACTATAATTAAATGAATGTTAATTCATCAAATTTCATAAATAATATAATAATTTCATTATAATATTTTATCTATAGTGTTTGATTTAATATATTATGTTCAAAATAAATTGTGCACTTAAAAAATATTTTATGGAAAATATCTATTTTATCATTATAATATATTATCTTTATTTGTAACCAATTACTAATAAATGTACAATGGGTTATTCATTTTATTAAGGAAAAAATTTATAAATATATTTTTTAAATGGTTATTTATATTCATACCCACAAAAACAACAATAATGACTTAATGGCCATTTTTAAATAATAATATATCAAGGTTTGTTTAAGTTTGGTCTTATATGTGATATACGCTATTGATCAAAATTTTTCATTAAAATAAAATATAAACAAAAATATAGGGGTATTATAGGTAAATTTTTATGATAATATTATAAAAATTGGAAAACCATATAACTAAATGAAATATAGATTATCATCAAAGAATAAAATATTCTTTATGACCATGAAAGAATGTGATTACTCATAAACAAGCACCGAGTCAGATGATGAAGGATTATTTAAAAATCCATGTTCATTTATTATTATCATAAGGAAAAATGCAAAATTATCATGAAGAGATAAAAAGGATGAATAATATTCTACAAATTATATGTTTATAGCTGATCTAGTGGACTTCCATGAGTAGAATTCTATACTCAAGTATAAATTAAAGATAAGGGAAAAAATAAAAAATAAGTTAATATTTAACTGAGAAAATCTCATATAAGACATCAAATTTCAACAGAGAAAATTGTGATGAAAGATATGTAAATTTAAGATCTCAATGAGAAATAGATTTAAATAAATATGTACATCTTGATACTAAATTTGGATGTCATAATGTTAAAAAGAACATAAATATAATTTTCTATGAATATGATAACGATTTCTAGATTATAGTTTATTCATTAAACAATATTGATATGTCGAACATCATAAAAAAGGTAAAAACCATTTATAATAATTGAAGAGATTCTAAATATTTTTTATTTCATTGTACATAATTTATAACTCTAACAAATGATTTTATAGTTGATGAATGTTTTCACAAATGTGATCCCATTATAAGGATAAATTTAGAAATGATAAGAAAGGAAACCCCCCAAGGAAAAGGGAAAAGGATAAAAGATAATTGTATGATAATAATATTTTAATAAACCAAATACTAAATATTGTTAATGAAACAGATTTAAATTATATTACAGATATTTTTTTATTATTCAAGAAAAAAATATCGAAATTTATGGTTCAACACATCCCTGGCATAAAACTAATGTGAAGTAAGGGGTAACTATAAGAAAAAAATAAGTTATATTTTGAGAATAAGAATGAAACTCATGATGAAAAAACATAAAAATAATAAGTTATTAAAAAAGATACCAAAAATTTCTGAATATTGGAATAATCAAAGAATGATATTTAAATATCACCAATATTGTTTCATTCAATGTTGTATGATTAGTGAAACAAAATAATGCTATTATAAATTGCGAAATACATAATTTCATGAGTTTCAGTGTGGGAGATGAAAGATAATATTTAATGAATAATATGATCTCATGAAAATCCTATCATAGAAAATAAGAAAATAAAATTAAGAGGTATTTAAAATCTAGTAAAAATGTGAAATAATTTCCTACCACACGAATTAACATTAAAAATGAAATAATAGAATTGAATGGAATTTCATGGTTAAGAAGAAACACTCTACCTTTCTACATATTATATGAAATAAAGGAACCCTCCATTACCCCCATTTCATTGTGTTTGTACTAATATATAGTGAATTTAATAAACTAAATATAGGGGGATACGAATGAGGTTATCCACATTGGATAGAAAATGGATGTTGGTTATGATATAGTATCTTCGCATACATAATGGTATAAAATTGAGTTCTTCCCTTCAGGGTATGAAAAAGTGAGGACATGATTTCAAAATATCAATCATTATTATGTATATAAATATGGAAGACCCAAATATTGTTAAAGGATTCAATATTATAATTATACCTTTCATCCTTGATTTTATTATAAATAGTATTTTTACTATGATGGATAGTTTTTGATGTGTTTTGTTATAGAAAGTGGGAGAAATAATTTTATCACGTGGACGTTTCTAATGATTTTTTTGAGTTGAGTATATGATATGAAATTCATGATAAATATGTTTAAAACATTATTGATTGTGATATTTGGAAGTGGTATCACATTATATAATTTTAATTTATATTATGGATTCATTAGTGAGGTATATATTATTTTTTTCAAAAGTATCAGACACATATAATTAAATCAAACCAACTAAAAGCTATTGAATATGTTGAGTTTGGTTTCATCCTTCTGTCTCAATTTTATTAGGATGATATTATGATTTTAAGAGGGAGAATAATATATTGTAGAAAACCCTTTTCTCCTTAACAATTAAAATAAAATAAATACAGTAAAAGAGGTTAGGTTAAATTACCATTGAATAAGATTAATTTTTTCAGTATGTAGGGACGATTAATTAAAGATGGAACTACCAATGATAGTGTTGTGTATTAGATAAATGTTGAGTTTATATTAGGTAGTTATAGATGAGGAGTTTGGATCATAAATGGAAGAGGGAACTATTTGATATTCTTAAGAGAAATAAGTTGGATAAATTCAACTCATGTCTCTATTCATCTAATGATTGGTGAGATGTTTATCATGCCCGAGAATGTTATGAAGGAATATTGTGCATTATACAATAGTTTTTATTTGTTTGAGAGTGATGCTATCTAGTAGGGATATCTAGGAAAACAGATGACATTGAGAAATAATCCATGTTTTTTAGATTATAAGGGATGATATTTATTTTGTTTTACCACATTTAGAATACTTTTGAAATGGTTGGATTCAAACTAATTAGGTAACAAACTCTCTTTAAGAGAGTATTTTGAATTATATCTATCCCTATAGATCACAGGAATCATATATGATCTATATGGGAATCAATTAGGCATGTAAAAACATTATCTTTAGTGCATTATAAGGATCATCCATGATTGTTGAAATAATTATAAAATCCTCTTTGTATTGGTAAATAGTAAGGGATTAGCTATTTGAAATTTTTTATATCTTTACATAATCATCATCCAAGAAATATAGTGTACATGAGTTAAAATATGTTAAATTCATTAGTCTGTAAAATTATATTTTTTTATTATTTTCGCATACATCAATAATTATAAAAAATTAAATATTTCTGTAGACTAAAGTCAATATTTCTATTATCCTGATATTTCAAAGGATATAAAATCAGAAAATTATATAAAAGGATTTTAATGGATTCGAAACATTATGATAAAGAATGTGATCAATATCAAATAACAAATAAAGGATGACTAGCTGGGGAAATATTTGGTACTGTGAGATGATTGTTCCATGCCACAAATAACATATCCATATCATAGTGCACAAAGTCTTCCACACATTGTGTTGTTTTTAAATAGATATAAATTCTTTTTTTTGAAATGTGATTAATAATAAATTGTGATGTTGTTGACAAAGTTTAATAGTTGTAAAATCCAATATATCAAATGAATCTTTATCTATAATTTCAACTGAAAAGATAAGTCATGTTTTAGTGCCTACATTAATGTTGTGTATAGAACAAATAATTTTACTATATTAAAGAAAAAATATTATGGATGTTTTTCTGCATTTATAATTTCCTTATAATCCAACTGTATTATAGAAATCATTTTGGTAAATATTTTGTGGAATGTATTAAAACTAGAAAAAATCTACATCTTGATAAATTGAGATCTCCTGCTACTAAAAAATAAGGAGTTTCCATTATTCAAAATGGTAATAATATTGATTAATCTATGAATATTTATCTATTAGAAAAAAATATGGTGATAGAGACCCATATATTGTTGGACCACATGAATTCTTATTTTTCATCAAATTTGAAGAAAACTTTAAATTTAAGAAACAGATATGTTTTAATGAAGGAGAATACAATGTTATTTCGGTTTATGAGTTTCTATTCATCTCGGAAGGAAAAAATATGACTTCCACTAACACTCTTTCTCTGGAGTGCGAAAGATGAAATTTTACATAAGAAAATAGGGTATGATGACTTGATAGATAAGAAAGTTATATGTCTATTATAGAAGAAGTTGAGGACCTATTCAGTGGAGGAGTTTCACAGGACCCATAATTAAATATTGATTGGAAGTGTAAAGATCATATTAGGAGGTGGAGAGATATATTTTCAGAGATAAATTAAATTTATGGAATATAGTAATATCAAAGCTGACCATTATAACCTATTAATCAAATTATCGAGAATGAATTGGATTAAAGAATTTAAGAAATATATGTAAACGTAAAACTCAATATAAATTTATATTAATTTTTTTTAAAAAAATCACTCAATTTTTAGTGTAGTAATTTTAGTCCAGAAAAAAATATAGTTTCTTTGAAAATGAGTTTTTTTATTTTTGAGAGTAAATATTATAAACAAATTCTACAATTTGAAGAAATTTTTTGTCATATATTTAATTTAATTTTTGAATATATCATGTAAAAATTATCGTAATATATGTTTTTTATAATTTTTTAAAAATTTGGATTTTTCTGTTAGTATTCAAAAAATACTTATTTTTATTGAAAAATATGTGTTTATTTTAAAGTATTAAAAAGTAAAATTATAAATTTGATTATTATAAAAATTTAAATAATTTAATTTAATATAATATAATTGAATTATAGGTTTTTAAATGTACTTAATATTTTAATATAATAAAAAAATTATATTTATGAAGGTCATTTTCCTGAAAACATTTTTTCATCATTACATTTGTTTAAACCAATTTTATATTAAATTCAAAAAAATTTATTTTTTATAATTTTGAAAAATTGATCAAATATTTTATTTAAATGTATAATAATTTATTATTTAAATCACTTTTTTGGTCAACATGATTTTATCCTTAGAAAATTTTGTTACCATAGGAACGGGTAAATATAAAAATTAAATTTGAAAATAAAATTATAAGGATAACAAAATGACACTAAAACATTCATGAATTTATTGGATTATTATGTTTAGTCTATATTCATCCATGATTCATTTATAAGTCATTTTTTTCTATTTTTATGTGATTTTTATCTTTATAGTTTTTTTCATGAAATTATGACATGTCACACATCTATTTTTTAAAAATATTATATTTTTAACATTTTTTAATATAAGAGATGTGTTCCATAATAAATATACTTTAAAAATATAAACTATTTCTCTTGATTAGGGTAATTTATTTTTATCTTTTATTAAATAGATAATTACCTTAAATTCATGAACAACAATAATGTAATAATTATTTATTTAATGAAAAATCAAATATTTGACATTAAAAATATTAAAATTAATATAATATGAGATAAATAACATGATAACCTAATTTTATATATTAAAATGAAATTATAGAGATATAATAAAATATTATGGATGAATTATAAGTGTTATTTTGATTTTATTAAAATCAATGTAATGAATTGTTCAAAAATTGACATTATTGATATTATCTAGTAAATGCTATTTTACTAAAGGATATAAAATTTAATGAAATTGTAGATTTATTTTTGTATGGTCAATAATATCCTCCAGGATCCCTTTATTTTCCTTTTATTCATTCATATTAATAATATTTTTCCTCAAATACTATAAAACCATGTTGCCATGGAATGTTTAAAATGGGTAAACGAGGGGTTAAATCCAAATGATAATGACAAAAATGTAACCTAAATGTGTCCCAATTTATTTGTATGATACTATTTAGTCTCGTATTCTTATTATATTTTAAATAAATAATTTTGAGACATTTTTAACTAAATAAATAATTATATTAACATAAACTTTTGAAAAATTCAAAGAGTTCCCCTCCCCTCTCTTATAAAAAGGAACATATTATTCTAAATAAATAATAATTAAAAGATAGAGTTTTTTGAATGTAAAGACCCAAATACATTACTAGAATCCACAACCTAAATCTATAAATTCTTAGGCATAACAACATCCATATTGGACCTAATGAGATAAACATAGGAGGTTCTGCAAAGATGGTGTATCTTTATTAATCTAGATTTTTTTGTTTAGTATCCTCTAACACATTTTTAAAATCATTTTCATCCCTGATATAACAATAAATTTAGAATAAAACATTTAATTATATGTTATTATGTTAATTTCATAACTTCAATCCATCCCATTTTCAATCAAATGGGAAACAAAACCATTATTTGTGTGTATAATGAACTTCCACCTCACAAACTGATGTAATTAGTTTTCCATCATCGTCTCTTAGGACATTTAATAATGATAGAATTATTTTTTATAAGTTATATTCAAGAAGTATATATCAATATAATAGTAGATATATCATTTACATTCTTACCACTCTATGCACTGAAAAATGATAACATCGTCTGGGTATATGTGTGGACTACCATACCTATGAAGTGATGTTATTCGGTTTTCATCCCCATATCACATGAATGATATATATTGGTATATTTTAAGAAATAAATAATTTATATTAATTTATTATAATTATTTAAGGATTAAATAATAATTACGTTCATTCAATAATGATCATGAAAAATGGAAATGTTACTTATCCATACGTATGACCTACTGTCTCTATAATTTTAATATAGTTCATTTTTCATAACCATATATAATTGTTGGATTAAAGAGTACAATTAATGGATTAAAATTATAATTATAACATTATTAATATTGTATAGATGATGTAATAATGGCATCTTTAATCATAATCAACCAACATAAGTAATTTTAGTCTTATGCACCAAATATCACTAAAAATAACTATCAAACATAAAAAATTATGTAATTTCTATAAAATTGTAATAATTTATATAAAAATAAAAAATAAATAGATTTTTTTTAATAAATTAACTAATTATCCTAAGTTTATTTTTTGTTATGATAAAGAACAAACATGATGTGTCAAACTCAAGGTAATATATTTTTGTCAAACTTTTTATCTATGGGACACATGCCTGATTCACTACATAATTTTTTTAGGTATTGTATATACTACCAATGAATTTCATTTATGGTTACAATCATGTTTATTATAGGAAATAATTATCGATATAAATTTATTTCATTCATGTGTCTTGTGATTTTAATGTTACAAAAGTGGAAAGGGTTTATTTCTCAATCTTATCATTAATGGGTATTATTTATGTTTAACTCCCCACTAGTGAATATTTCTTTTCCATTTCTATTATTGCTAAAAATGTTTTCACAAAGGTTTTTTATATTACCAAAAAAAATTTAAAAAAAAATTATCCATGATTTTCTTTTTGAAAAATGGTTTGGATGGAATCTTTTTTTCATTTCCCAATGTTGTATTTTTTGACTTTATTGAGAAAAATATAGCTGAAATGTTTCCTTAACTTATAAAAAATGAGTTTCAGTTCCAACCATCATGACTAATCAATTATTTTTTGTATCCATTATATAATTAAAATTTTATTTCATAGATTGTTTTTTTCATTTATAAGTGATAATATTTATAAAAGGAGAAGTGATTTTAAAATATAAAATATATTCTACTCAAGAATTTTTCCAAGTGATGTTTTTAATCCCTTTTCTATCTATTATTACATAAATCGATGATATTTAATCCTAAATGGTGATATTATAAAAGGATTCAATACTTATTCATTTTCATTGATGTTTATTATTATGATGAAAGGTTGAATTTTCTATGAATCCCATTTATTTACTATGTATTATGATATGATGAAATGTTTATGAAATCTATTTATCTCATGCATTATAATATAATGAATTATTTATGATATTGTTTAACACATATTTATGGATTTAATTTTGTGATCGATGGGACCTATATATCCTTCAAATTCACTTGGTAATTTATTAAATCTCATGAGATAATAATGTTGAACAAGTTGATGTATTTGATATGTTATTGAAAAAATATCAATGTGCTTGATATATTATGAGAAAAAAGATGATGTGATTGATCATCCATTATAAATTGGGTTTGATTCTTGATCGGATGGTCTTCGATGTTAACCATGACGTGTGAAGTTGTTTATATACACATGATGGATCTAGACACTTCTATAGAAAGAAAATTGGGTTTATTATTGAGTTTTGATGATTTATCATTCATTGTATTCTTGTATTAATAAGTGCTATTTTTTTCGATTAATCATTTTTATTATCATTATTATATTAGGTATTTAAGTGATCCAAAATATACTTTTGATGTTTTAATTTTTTATAGAAAAAAGTTTCACATGCTTATTGGTACCAAAGACAGAAATGTAATGTTTAGGTTTTCAAAAACCAATCTATTAGTATAGGGGTTAGCTTTAGTAATGGGTATCAGATATGGGTTTAGAAAAATTTTGAGATTGTTATGATTTCATGAGAATTTATCAAAAGTGTCACATATACCATCATGGGTATGTAATTTTTTTGTTGAATATAGGTTAAATGTCTTAGACTCCCCTTTTGAAGTTTTATATGATGGAATATTAAGGAGGCTAATAACATTTTTTGACAACTATATGTGAACACTCTGTATAAAATGAATTTTTAAAATAACAATAATGTGTGTGAGTTTTTTGGATATTAGTATTAATGTTATTTATAAACATTTGGGTCGATATAATATTTAATTTAATTTTAATTACAAGTTATTATATTTTTTAAATGTAAAATTAAAATATTGAGATAACCTTTCAGGTTTATAATTTTCTATAATGTCAAAAATATATATGTTATATTTTGGATGTTTTTCACATTACTAAGAATGTTAATTTTAGTATATTAGTATAATGTTATAAAAAGTAAAACATGTAAGTTGGGTGGAAACCTATCACATCTAGAAATTTCCAAAGGATTGAACTAATATTTGAAGGGAGAAAAGGTTTCCTGTTCATACCAATATCATATATGTTGTCTTGGTTAGTATGTATTTTTTTCTCTATTTAATTAATATTGTATATAAATGATATGTTCATTTTAAAAACATTTTTTTTATTACCATGTTGCTATAAATGGAATTGGTGTTATGTGATTAATGTTATTTAATAAGACAATCATTGTTTTAGAAACCATATATGATATTATGTGATATTATTTGAGTAATAAATGTTGAATTGTATTTTGGTTTCATATACGATTTTATTTATTTATCATGATTTGGGTTATTTATGGAAATGGATAGCATATCAATGAGACTATATGTTTAAGACACACACATTTTTAGAGATCAATACAAAATTTATCATGGAATATGATGTGATCAAATCCTTTGGATTTTTGGGTTTCAATAAAACATTTCAATATTTTAAATAATAATAATTATTTTTAATGTTGAATGACTTAAGTTGAACATTGGGTATTACAGTTGATTTTTTTGAAATTAATGTATTTTTTTGATATGAAGGTTTATTATTTTTGGGAATCATCACATCAGGTGATAATAATATTTTTTTAACATTTTAAGATATATAGAATAGATTATCATTATTTTCTAGATTATGATACATATTATATGCTGATTTTAGTGATGCAGGGCTGAAAATTTTATCTCAAATACTCATCATTTAGAGTAAAATATGATATTGTAGTGAAAATTAATTAAAGGATGAAACTCTACATGTAATGTAAGTATATTGTTTTATTTTATTAAAATTAGGATTAAATCATTTTCACAACTCTAGGAAATGTATATTTAAATAAATATATTATCTTTTCACTTTTATTACCCAGAAATCAATGGTATATTATCCCACTGTATATTTATGATATTGGGATTTTTAAATTTATGATGACTATGTTCTTTATCTCTAACTACAAGTCGTTGGGAATTTTTTTCTCCTCTGTTTCCATGTTCTCACATTATAACATTATTTTTCTATATGTAAAAATAGAATGTGTCATTCCAAGTGAATTTTTAACAATTTTTTTCTCTTTTGATGTGGATGTTTTGTTTAACCATTTTTTGATGTGGGATTTCGAATAAGATATATTGAAAAGTCAGACCCCTAGTTACCGAGAATACAAACAAATTATGTTGGCGAAATTTGTTAATGTGTGGGATAATGTAATATCATGATATATTAAAATCAGATACTATGTTCGATAGTGTATAAGATATGCAGCACTGAATTTAAAAAAACAAAAATATAATTATTTAAATATGATTTTATAATTCAACTGATAAATTGGAAAGTATAAATAAGATTAACTAATTTAAGAATTAAATATAAAATTAAAACTCTATATAAATATATATATATATATATTTATAGAATATAATGACATAAATATTTAATAAAGACATTTTGTTTCTTAAAAAATCATTAAAAATGTGTTTTCATCCTCTCTATGTGTTTTTATTATTCTTAATTTCTATAATGTTTTAAAATTTTATTTTAGAGAATGAATTTAATTTTTGATTTTATCAAATAAAAATTATTAGAAAATAATTTTTTTTTAATTTTCTAAAAATGTTATTTGTTCAATGAATCATGAAATATATTGTTTTTATTAAAATAGATTATTATTTTAAAGTATTTAAAAAGTAATATTATATTTTTAATTTGTATTAATATTTAATTATTTACTTTTGATTTAAAATAATTCTTTTATGGTTTGTTAAATAGATTTTATTTTTTAGTTTGGTAAAAAACATTTTATATTTAAAAATGGATTTCTTTTGAAATAACATTGTTCATTGTGTTTTTCCAGTTTAATTTATAATTAAATTATTCCACTTATTTGTTTTTAATTTTGAAAAATTTAATCCATATTTTGAATATGTATTTCCAATTTTTTTAAATTGGGTTATTTTATTTTATTTATATATGTGTAGAATCATTAGTGAATTATGATAGCATGGTAAATCATAAATCAAGTATTTAATGTTTAAAATAAAAATATAAGTACTATAAAATTAGTCATAAAGTTCAATAACATTTATTTCATGATTATATTTCATCCACAATCATCTCATATTCGTTTATATTGAATTTGAGTCTATTTTAATGATATTATGACCATTATAGTATTTTATTTCTAGAAAAGTCACATGCCCGAAAATTTTGTTTATAATAATATTATTTTTAATATGGGATTACCTAGATAATATGTTCGAATATAAATAATAATTTCTGTAAAAATATTTATCTTCATAATGGTAATTTTTTTGATGTTTTATTGAATACATATTGACCTTAAATTCTGACACAACATCAATGGAGTAATTATTTAATTATAGAAATAAATCAAACAAATGATATTAAAAAATTTAAAGTAATATTATATGAGATAAATCACGTGATACATTAATTTTATAGATATATATAAAATTATATAGATATAATGAATTCTATTGGACTACTTGTTTTTTAAAATGATATTATTAAAATAAATGTAATGAATTGTTTTAAAAATTGATATTATTGATATTTCTTAAAAAATAATGTTGTATTAAATGACATAAAATTCTTTAAAAAGTATTCTTCATCCATGTAATTAGGATATGGATTATAATATAAACGATGGTCCATTTATTAAATTTTTCCCATTTATTATTACACTATTAACTATCAAAGTGTAAAAATTCTTATCCTCATGGTATTTTTAAAATAGTATAAAGAGGGTTTAAAACCAACTAATAAGGATACAAATACCGCCTAAAATATTCATAATATCAATTTATATGATTTTTTGAATCCCTTAATCATCTCATATATGAAATATATAAATTTTCATCAATTTTTATTTAAATTGTAATTTATATTAATTTACTATTTTGAGATATTTTATGAGTTCCCTTCCCCTGTCTTATAAAAAAGTACCCTATATTATCATTTATTCACAAATAAAACCCATTTTTATCCACCATTACCTACACAAATACATATATAGAATAAATCCTATTCATCTAGATGATTTTAAAGAATATTACCAACCATAGTGGTCTTATAGTTATAAATAAAAGAAGTTGTCCAAAGGAGTGGTATGCTTTTTAATTGAGAATTTTTATTTTATTTATTCTTCAACTCCATTAAAATATTCTTAATACATGATAAAATAATAAGAAAGTATCATAAATAAACTTTTATGTAACTATGTTGATATTATAACCTATATCTGTCTCATATTTTATCTTATTAGAAACAGAAGCATCATTCGTCTGTATGGAGGACTACCACCTCGTGAACCAATGTAATTAATTTTCCATATCCAACATTCCATACAATTTATAATGATGGATTTAATGATTATTTATTATATTCATGACACAATTATCATTCTAAAAATATTAGATATCATTTATCTTCTTAAAAATACATGGATAGAAAAAATGAAAACCTCATTCGTACATACATGTAGACTGCCACATCAATAAAGTGACGTGATTTTTTATTCATTACCTCATCAAATGGATGGTATAAATACAAGTATATCTAGATAATTAAAATTTTATATATGATATAATTTTAATTGTTTGAATTCTAAATAATATTTACCTTACTTCCATAATTATCATTCGAAAATGGAAGCATTACTCATGTGGGTGTACACCCTACCGTCATTATAATTGTGATGTTGTTCAATTTTCATAAACATATTTTATTGTTAGAATTTTAATTTTATTTTATTTAAAAATAATATAAAATTTTCCCTAAAATTATTCTTTATATGATCGAATTATGATCTCTTTCACCATATCCATCGTAACAATGATATTTTATACATACGCACCAAATATCGCTAAAACATTAGACGTGAACATAAATGATTATGTAATTGTATGACATGGTAATAAATGAGATATTAGGAATAAAAAATGTGAAAACATTTCATAATGATGAAAAAAATAACCAATTTTTATTATTTATAATGATAAATAATTTATGTGGAGAGTTGGTCTTAAGGTAAGATATTTTTATGTCACTTTTATTTCCGTGGGACACATGAATTATTCATTAAATGATTATTTTTTATGGTATTTATACCAACAATGACTGTATTTTATTATTTATCACATGAATATTTTGGGAATAGAATATCCATATAATTTGAATTCATCCATGGTTTCTATAATTTGAAAATTATGAAAGTGGAAAGGGTTTATTTCACAAAATCATCACTATTTTGGATTATTTATGTTTATGTCTCCACTAGGGAATATTTATCTTCCATATTGTTCATTTTTAGAAGTATTCTTAAGGAGTTCTATAATATTCTCCAACATTTTTGATAATAATTTTTACCCATAATTTACTTTTTATTAAATATTTTGAAAGGAATATTTTATTCGTTTTCCTAACGAGGTATATTGTTACTTTTACAACAATAATAAAAAATAATTTTATTTAATTATACAGCATGAGAATATGTTACTACGATCATGATGCCTGAATTATTTTATGTTTTTATAAAAAAATTAAAAAATTATTTATAAATTAATTAATTTATAATGATTTCATTAATGTTTTATGAAACTCCTTTCATTTAAATGGGTTATTAAATGATTAAATTTTTATAACACCCATTTAATTCACGTGTTTTGTTATTTTTAATTATTTATGATACTATGACACACATATGATTGGATTTATTTTTTTTACTTGTGGGTCTTATATATATCTCTAATTTATTGGGTAAAGTATTATATCTCATTACATTGTTTTGGGAAACAAGTTGAGGTTCACGATATTTTATGGGAAATAAGTTGATGTACTTGATTTGTTTTGGGAAACAAGTCGATATGCTTGATTGATTATGGGTATAAAATTTGGAATTAACATTGAATGGTATATTCAATTAATTTTTACATATGAAATAGTTTGTATACTTATGATGGATCCATACACATCAATGAAACAATGTTATCGTTCATGAATAATTTATGAGGACTTAGCATTCTTATGATTCATGGATTTTAAATATATAATGTTTTATTCCACAATAAATGATTATGATCATTGATAGATTAGTATGTAATAGATCCAATATTCCATTTTTTCATTTTCTATTTTTTATAGGAAAATATTGGGTCACATTTATCGGTATCAAGGCCCAAAAATGTAATATTTATGTTTTTATCATTCGAAACAGAAGTATGGGTTTTTGGGTTTATAAATTCCCTTATAAAGAACCCATTGTTTGGAAGATACTATGATCTCATGAATAATAGATATTTCAGGATATTTTATCCTTTGTATTTTGATGGAATAAAAACAAAAAAATTAGTAGATAACACACATCTACATATTATATGGATAATATTATAAAAACTAGGTCTCATAATATAAACAAAACATTGAAAGGAATAATATTTAAATCCCAATCCCTTTAAATAATTTTGTATCATACGTTTTACATTTTCATATTTGAGTATGTTTGATAGAAAATAAGAGGAGTCAAACAAATATATGACTACATATAGAGGCTACATTAAGAAGGCTTATTCCTAAGAAGAAAAATGGAAAATTGAACCACCCCACGCCTTCCCAATGACATCACAACATCAATTTACTATAATATAAATGTTTACCATTTTACTCAAATCACAAATCAAATAGGATATATTATTGGTATTACAACCAACCTATATTCTAAACAATAATGATGGTTGGCAATAAACATAATCTATATAAAAGGAAATAATAATGTTAGAATCACAGCTATGATAAACACCATATAAGTAGAATGATTTTAATTATACCCAATATAGATAATAAGACATAGAAACAGTTACATCATGACCAAAAATTAAAATGTAAAAGAAAAAATGATAGTACCATAAAAAAATGGAACAAAAATAAATATTGATGGTTTGTATCTCATATAATGTAAGTAAAAAAATATGTAAATGCTTAAAATCATAGAACACCTAAATAATTAATATTATAATTGATTTCAATTACATGAAAAATCAATATCAATAACTAAATATTATTATATTGCATGAAAGTTATCTAAATATTATAATACATGGTTTGAATTATACCGTACTATATCACTATTCATTTAAATCATGACACATGTTACTAATTGTTATGAAACACTATAGGATACCTCTTTAGGAACCAAAAATACATTCCCATAAATAGACACATTTTTTCCATTCCATGGATTGTTATCATTTTATATATGGGATACAACCTTATGTATACATGTGAATAGTGATTGAAATCAAAAGAACTATATGGGTTCTAAAAAACGTCCCAAAAATCTTATAATATATGAAGACACAATATTATTCCACCCTAAGCCATGTTGACATTTCTTCCAACACACAGGTAGTAAACATAATCTAAAACATATAGGAAAAAGGAAAAACTCATGGACTAATTTTCAAATTGTATTACAAGTCTTGTTAACAAATATATTATCATAAATGAATCTACAATGATGAAATTCAATAATTTATAAAAAAACCCAAATATTAGAGAATTATAATTTTGAATATTAAAAAAATGATATAAATAAATAATATATTAAAGATAGATATTATCATTACCTCTATAAATCCATTGGGATAAATGATGATTGAATTTAATAATTGACAAGGGATAATGTATACATTAAAAGACATAAATTTAGAGATATTCGAGGAGGTTTTTGAGGTTTCCACACGATAATTAATTTGCAATAGAAATATAATTTGAATAGAATAAATGTTATAAAAAATATAAAAAGACACATAGAGTCTATAAGGTACGGCGTTAACCCCCACCATGTACTCGATATCCAATTGAATACATTCCAATGGACAAAAAATTTATTATGGCATAGCTAGGCAACTAATCTTTTCTACCATATCCACTAGGTACCTTGTACTAGGATACTTGTTACCCGACTCTATCTAGCACAAAAGATATAATTTCACCACTAGGACCTTCCTGTATTTTCATACCCCTCGGCTTCCGAAACCACTAAAACACTTTAAAACATCTATTTTAAACATGGAATTACTAGAATTAAATTAAAAAAATTTCACAAATTAATTAGTGTTTGTTATTATATGATATAAATAGGTTATATCATCTTCTAGAATTGTTTATTTATTTATATAGAGGAAATTAGAGCTGATATATTTTGTGAACGAGCTAATAATTTTTTCTTGATTTAGATTTTCTTTTTATTTTTAGGATGTTATAAATTTTTCATAAAGAATTTAAAATTTTAGTAACAATAATTATGTGTTTTCTTCTAAATGGTGATACATTTGACTAAAATGTGATGTATCAATAATAATTAAAAGATCTACTGACATGGATTATTTTTAAAAGGTATTGATATACTTGAATTTATTGTGAATTTTGTTATTTTTGATGTTATTTTAGTTTTATTGGGATTGTTACTTGTGAAAGGTAATAATGTGTTGAACTAATGATTGATATTTTCTCACGAACCCATGAAAAGACCCATCTGAAATATGGATTAAATCTAGAGGTAATAATTTAAGACTCTAATAACTAAAGAAAATATTTTTTTGTTAAGAGATTCATGTTTTATATAAATCATAAGTGTTTGAAGAAAACTATTTCACAATAAGATTTTAATTTTTTGAAATAAAAGCAATAATATTAAATTTTTCTTAACTTATACACTATGTAAAGGTATTTTGAAGATTGTGTCTTTATAAGAAAGGCTCTAGCCATAAAGGAATTATTGAGTTAGTAACTAATAACGATCTTCGTGGGGGATTTTCATTTATAGGTTCATAGGTAAGGAGGAATTGTGGATTAATATCATATTATAATCACTTATATTTTTTTGGAGCAAATAAATGAGGGAAAATTTATCATTAAAAAATATAATTATATTGGTGATGAATTATATAATTGGGATAATATTATGAAGTTTTCTCAATTAGGTAACTCAATACTGTATTTCCAGGATATTGTGGTAGTTCCATCCGACATGAATGATGAATTTATAAACAAAATTTATTGTCATAGTTTGGATTTTAATACTATATTTGTCATGATCTACCATGATATAAAAATTAATTTTAAATGGTAATTTTAATGAGAGGGATAAGAAATTAACAATATTAGACCATCACTTCTAAATAAGTAATGGATGCTAAATAATGACATGTGGGTTTTTTACCCTTTCTATTATATCCCAATAATTGTTCCATTCAACAGTTCCCCGATATAGTGGACCACAAGGCATCATGTTTTCCTCCCCATTCAATAGAGGTTTCTCTATAATAGTGAGGGCCTAGGGTGTTTCCATGGGGAAACTATAAACTATTGTCAGGGTGCATCAAATTGGTATAATAATCAAATAAATAGATGAAGAATCATAATAATATAAAAGTAAAATGATGAAAGTGTAAATGTCCATTAAATGAATAAACATCAATAATAGTATCTTTATCATATTAAAAGATGTAAAAAGGATCTTGTACAAATGGTAATTTCATTTCATGTATCTAAAAACTAGAAATCATGCATATCTTTAAGTAATAAATACTTTATATAAAAATGAATAGTAACTACAAAAACTATCTAAACATCACAAGCACTGACCTAGTCATTTACTACCAAGATCCACTATATGAAAGAAACTAATTATGTCAGGTGTCCTAGGTGGGACGCTTATATTTGTCCATAAATAAAATCATATAATCTACCTACTACCAAAGATGACTAAGTAAGGTAATGATGTAAATCTCAGTAAGGAACCAACAAAGACATCTTTAAAATCTAGTTAATTAATATAAATTGATTAGTGTGTAAGATGATGTAAATTTAAAGAAAATCCAAAATAACAACTCATAACTACATCATCAAAATAAGTAAATGTATATTGACATGAGATAATTTAATTAACTCAGTAATTTATGTTCCGTTTATATATATAAGTCATGTTAAAATGTTAGAAACATTGTAATAGTTTATAATAAAAATAATAAAAGAAGATCCATGGTATATCCCTGGGATCCTTGACCTCATGGGAGGGCCAAATCAATGTTATTAATAATTTAGTCTAGAATTAACAGTGTTTTAGTGTAATCTAAGGGAAAAGTCCCAAGGAACTACATTTTAAAAGATTACAATCAAGTCCATGGATCTCATCGAAGGTAATAATGGGAAAACAGGGACTATGTCCAATGGGGAGAATCCGTTAATCCATGTGTCCTAAAAAATCAAGATCGATATAAGGATTGTATCAGAGAAATATTAATATTTGGAAGATAGTGAAGGGTTCCTATGATGTCTTGTTGGGAATCCTCTAATATATAAAGAATGTGTTCTAAGGTTACTATCTCCATTGAGAACCAACTCCTTGAACCAAAATTTCATCCTATTTTTTCCTAAGGAATTACCATAGAAAACCAAGGATGGCTCATGTCCAACCACTCCAATAATGGAAAAAAGATCAACATGAAATAGGAACATTATAAAAATATAATTTTTAAATTATGTCTATGCAATCTAATTGTTTTTAATAATTTAGTAGGTTCATTCCATTTCAATGAATACTAGGTGAAAAGGATAAATAGGACTAGAACCATTTCAAATTATATTTATATTTCAATGAGAAGTGATATCAAAAGAATACTTTCCATTTAATAAATAAATATTAATATTTTTAATTATATACCTAATTTTATTAAGGCTATGACTATCTCACATGAATGTTAGTAAAGGTAAACCAAACATAGGTAACAAAGCAATAAAGAGGTCGCACCCGACATGGGGTGGACCACATTGACGTTTCAACCTCCAATTATAGGAATAACAGGTATAGAACACGATCTAGAATAAGATTATAACAATTATAAATTTGGTATATGAATTCAACAAGAAATTCCTCATGAAACCTATATGAACTCAATGGTTAAATTTTATTAACAATGAGACTTTTAGGGAAAATTCATAGACATCATACTTCGAGCATATAAAACTCTCCTAATCTAATATAAACTATTAGTTTGGAATTAAATAGAATAAAATGGAAGAATGAGCAAATGCACAGAAATTAGGGCATATTATTATTCATTAATTTATCTTTAATGAGTGGAAGAGAAATGATGAACTATGACTAAGGATTTAAGAGTCTACTAAGATAAATCCAGAAAGATGAACAAAGTGAAAATTCAAGCTCAAAGAGTGAAACAATATAAAAACATATGAAGATATTTTTCAATGCTGATATACTAGTAAAATACAGTAATTCTCTACTAGAAATTAAAAATAATATAGGGTTACAATGAATTAATTAATTTAATAGAAAAATGGTAAATTCAGTAAATAATTTATATGCAGCATGGTTTCGATGTGTGGATGGAAAATCATTCCCCAACCATTCTGAAAGATATTATATTAGTGGGAACCCATAAGGTTAGGTCTTATAGTTTGAGAAACTATGCACTAATACTGAAATATGGATCTAGAAAAATATTTTAGACAACATACAGAATCATTCACCCCTACGGACACGATTCAAGAAAACTGCGAGCATTGGTATTCACCCTAAAACACCTTGCATGGTTCGGAAAAACAATGTGGGATGGGTTATATATTCTTTCATACTATGTGAACCAGTGATTTATTCCACCATATATGGGTTCGAGCTCTGATGAAGCCCCAAAATCCCCTAAAAACATTTACGACCTCATTAAGAATCCATACTTTTTCCAAAAAATAATTAAAAGAAATTGAAGGCTTAATTTCTCATATGAAATTAGGGTTCTTAGAGGATTCCCCTTATAAAAACATATTTTCGATTACTCTTCAAAAGGAGGAAAAATGTTATCTAAGAAAATTGATAGGCACTAATAATGTACTTGGACCTCCTACTCCTAGTTTTAGTATTGTACATGATTGTTATTCACTAGAAACCAGACTAAAAGGACATTCCATCCTCAAATATCCTTCATTATTTGTTCAATGATGCATATGGGATATTTCTCAAACAATTAATCATGATCAAAATCAACATCATCTGGATCAAATGTATGAGACATGAAAACATGATAATAGTGAATATTAGAATCATGGAAGACATCATGTATGGAACAATACCACTATGGTGATAAAAAATGATAGGATCCCAAACATACTCTAACAAATATCTCAAAATTCATGAAAATGTGTGGACAAAACCTCCCTTTCCATTATATCTATCTTTTCCAAAGTCTAGGTGAACCCTCTAAGAAAACATGATCCCTATCCTCGATATTCAGAGGCCGTCGATGGAGATCAACATACGATTACTATCTAGAATGATTATTTATCATATGAATTTTTAATATCTAGACCATCTTGTATTCTACTTCATAAGATGGTGACCTTATAACAATACCTCTATTGCCTCTAACAATCATATGGGTGAACAACATGAATGATAATACAAGGCCTCACATGGAACCATCTAAATAATTTCAGGTAAGATATTATTATAAGTGAAATCAATGAGATGAATATGATTCTCCAAAGAACCTTGAAATTCTTGGATGCATTCCTAGATCATGTCTTCTAACGCATGTGTCGTTCGTTATAAATGGCCACCAGTCTGACGGTGAAATGATGTTCTAAAAACACCTATATACAAATAGCATTCTATAACCCATGCCATAACCATTATTTGAAACTATGAATCCTATATTAAATGATAGTACATGGTGTCCCATGTATCTATATGATCTCATGGACACACATTCATTCCATCTCAATGGCTTAGAATGAATCCTAAATATAAAATAATTGGGATAATTTAATTAATGGTTTCTTGACTATGCAAATAAAGTTGTTACCTAATGGTGACCTCGATAAGCCGAATGAAAAATAATTTGACTGGTATTACAATATACATTTTTATACTAGTAAAAAAATTAAAATTCCATTAGAATATTATTGATCCACCTTCAGTTGATGACAGCTACAACACCTAGTGATAATACTTGTATCTGACATTTCATATATGGACACCAATATTGATGACACAAATCACGATACATATTAGAGATTCTCAGATGAAATTCTGACTGAGAATAAATTAATTCTTACATTAGTTCCTCTCCAAAGTCTATATGAACCCAAACATATCCATGTAAACATAGGATATGCTGGGTAATTATGCTCGTTTTGTATCCGCTAGAGAGACTCGTATGAAATGAATATGTCCTCCTATATCAAAACAACACTCTGGGTGTTTCCTAATGCATCAAAGAACAATATATAGACCCTTACAGGTTCTTGATGAATTAAAATATGTGATGAGGTAATCATTCCTTTCATCTTTTGAAAGTACTTCTCACATTCATTTAACCATCACTACTAAAAAACGGAAAGGGAAGCGCTACCCTTCTATCTGCGCTAAAAAAATTCACTGATAAAGGGGAACCTTTAACAGCGCTAAAACAAAGGGCTAATAAAGGCCGCTCTTTATCAATGCTTTTCTTAGGGGTGATTAAGTCCCCCCTTTATCAGTGCTTCTTTTAGGGCTGATAAAGGGCACCCCTTTATCATTTCTTTTTTTAGTAGCGCTGATAAAGGCGGGATTTATCACCAATTTCCCCTATCGGTGAAAAATTTTATGTTTAAAAAAATCATGAAAAATTAATTATTTTTATATAAGTATATTTATATTGAATAAATATATTATATATTTTTTAAAAATGTATTAGATATGTATAAATAGACAATTACATTTAATAAATAAGAAATTAAGTGAAAATGGATTTGAATATTTAATAAAATATTATCAATTAATATGTTTTTAATTATTATTGATTAAAAATAATTTAATAATAATTTGATGGCACAAAAAATCAATAAAAATAATTAAAGATCTAAAATAAGATGAAAATGTAACTCAAAATTCAAACGACAATAAATTTTTATCTGAGTGTATGTTTGAGATCTATATCACATCAAATCGAATCCTACGACCAGATCTACATGCTAGTGACCCATGAAAAGCATCAGTAACATTTTTCAAGGCCAAAAGGGCCTAAAAGTCCTCCAAAACCGAGTTTTTTGTTGGGATACCCCGATTTGTTGACATTCAAAGAAGTATAACTACTGATTCAGATGTTTGTTTGGGCTGTACCTCATATTATATCTAATATTGATTTATTTTCTTTGACTTGACTAATTGTAGAGTTGAAATGGGCTTCTAGATTATTTGTTATGGTCGTTTTAACATTCTATAGCTTTTCAAAACACATATATATGTTTTTATTCGTAAATATATATGTGTTTGTGTGTGTGTGTCTTTGTGTGTTTGTGTGTTTTATATATGTATTTATGTATTTCTTTATTTATTTATAAACAAACATAAAAAAATATTTCATAAATGTATTTAAAAGTAATCTTATAATTATATAATAATATAAAAATAAATAATTATAAAAATATATATATATATATATATATATTAATATACGAATGAATATATATATATATACTAATATATGAATAAATATATTTATATTAATTTAAATCTATATCAATATATGAATAAATATAACTATATATATAAATAAATAGATATATCATTAAATAGAGAAAGAAACTAAATTGATTAGTGGTAAAGGTACAACCGTGAAAGGGGGGAGGTCACGAGTTCGAGTTTGGGTGGAAGCAGAGGGGTCCGCGTGTGTGAGGATGCATGGTAAGGGCAGCACGTGGGAGAGTGTGAGGGGGGGGGGGGGGTCCCCCTAATGCTGAAATGTGGGTCAAGCGCTGTTAAAAGATATCCCCAAATTATATTGTACTTTTTTTGGAGTTTATCAGCGCTTTTTAAAAGTGCTGATAAATGTCCCTTTTATCAAATGCAATATAAGAACTGAAAAATGGGTCAGTTATCAACACTTTTTTTAGCATGGATAAAAGGGGCCTTTATCAGTAATTTTCAGAGCGCTGATAAATGGTACGCACCTATATCAGCTCTGAGCATTACATCGCTTTTTTAGTGCTGTTAAAGAATGTTTTGAGCATTGATAAAGACTATTTTTGTAGCAGTGCATTAAAACTACATAACATTCATAGTATGAGATTTAATAGGTTTATCATGGTGTGAGAACTCATTTATTGAATGTCTATAAAATATATCCTTCCCCACGAAACATTGTAAAACAAACACATTATTCGGTTATTCCTAAGAAACCAAATCACTCATATTTTCTTCATTAATGGATTCTCTTCATTCCATGATAATATGGCCCAATAAGTGATCATTGAAAATCCATAAGTGGAAATTATAAATCTCATCATGTAGCATATTCTCTCTCAGTGTCTTCAAAATGGTCACATGATGTTTATCATAGTTTCTCCAAGTATTATAATACAACAATAATTTTTCAATAACACCACAATAAAGAAATCCAGAGAGGGGTTTATATCCCTATTCATCAAATAAATTAAATTTACGGTGATTTTTTAAGGTTGAATGACATAACAGAATACTCATACGAACCATTTTGATCTCACACAACCGTTCGTGGTATATTTAAAGGCTTTAATTTCACTTGATGATAGTGTGATCTCAATTAGATATTTTATAATGCTTTATGTCATTAAATTTGGTCTATAAGATCATCTATTTGAAGAAATGGATATGAGTTCTTAACTAAAAGATGGTCTATCCATCGGCAATTCACACATAAACGAAGGGTATGATCCACCTACATGATGTAATGAATGGGTGAACCTCAAGATGACATGTTGGGTTTTTTATACGATTTGATTATAAATCATGACCCTATCTCCTGAGATTATTAATCTCAGTATGTTCCATTATATTAGGAGGAATATATGATAAAGATACTTCTGGAAAAAGAATAATGGTAAACTCTACCAATCTATTAGTAGGTAATAAAGAATTATTGTCTAGAAATACATCATTGAAACAATATCCTATTGGAGGAAAATAAGATAGATATATTACTAACACATCTTTCAAAACACTAGTAATCTAGGAGGTCACACCACCTATCCAGTGATTCCCTTGTCCAAATCTACAAATTTGGATATTCCACTCACCATTGTAGACCTAACTGTCACCGTCGGGTGATGTAATCAAAACCCTATAATGATAGAAGTCAACAATGGAATAGTATGTAATCAACCAATCCATCACTAAATATAAATCAAAGCATTTAATATATAGTACGAAAAGTTCCTATATGAATGGATAACTACCCACCTCAAGGGGACAGTACCTACATTGGCGTATTCCTATATCTGCAATCCCAATAGTGTCTCAAGGTTCATCCCACCAAATAATTACTAAATTTTCATCAGGATATTTTCATTAGTTTATATATAGATAAAATGTATATAAGAACCTTTATTTAATATTTAATATATGATAGTAGATTCTAGTACAATAGTACATCACACGGTAGATAATATTACACTCTGATCCACATGTGTCAGCTATAAGGCATGAAACTGACATGATCCGCATCCCCACTCTATAGTTATACTACCATGAGTTTGTCCGTTATACTGTATCTTATAATCAAGAGTATGGATACCACGGTCAGAACCACCTCCAAACATTTTCCTTCTGATGGTACTCTAACTCCCTACATGACATGACATAACTGATCTTGTCCCCAACGGTGGAGCTAGTGTGGATCCACCTCCACTGAAATTTGGTGGTAAGGTCTAATAGAATCTTTTAAGAAGACCCATTATAAATTAGGAATGAAACTCAAGAGGGTATTTATGAAAAATATGGTTTATATTCCCCCTCTGTCCACACTATTTGTGTATAATGGAGCTATCTGCATGGATACACTACATTCCATTGATCTAATGAGAAACCTCAACAAAACACTTCCTAATACCGAAATAACTACCGCCCTTCCTTAACACTGATCCTATGAACCTAGTACTATCATTCTGTCTCAGGTTTTGTTCAGTGATAAAATATTGATTTATGATCTCAAAAAAGGTAGGTAGGAAAAATAAATTTTCCGATGATCAGATGGAATACATAATCATATCCCCAAAACCACATTATTGATAAATATTATCACCAGATATTAGTAGTGAAATATACTAAAATTCTAAAAAAACTATGATAGAAAAAACACCTTACATTATAGGCATCAACTGAAAGGATCGGATAGATCTCAGTGTCTGATAGAAAATGTAATCATAGAAGGTAGTTTGAAAGTATACCCAGAGTACACCTTGGTGAAGACCATACTGATTAATCACCTCCCACCACCACATGGATGAATCATAAAACATTTATTTTGAATTCCTGATTATCCTCTTGGGATGCGTTACATATTCTCAAATATGGAAATAATATTCTCCATCCAATACAATACGGCCTAGGACTACTACCCTTTGAAATGGTTGGAAGATTTTACTATTATAACTCACATGTTAGATCATCCATCATAGATACAGAACATTGATAACCATACATGAACTAAATCATATGTAAGAAATACCCTCAAAGATGGTCATCAATCCCCATTTTTGGAATATAAGGTAGTTCCTTAAGATGACATTGCTGGTGGTAAGACTGGCAGGTAAGGGGCCACCATCTTTAGAGCATTGTAATTTCCACCCTCTTGGCACATGACTCAAGGTATTCATAGTGTCATTTCTCAAAAAACTCTAATCAAAATAATAAAACAATATTTCAGGGTAGAAAAAAATATTATTAGAAGAATAACATAATAAATATGTCTCACTAACCCAACTACTCACTTAGAAGTCCAATGTATTGGTAATTGATCATATTTTATTTGTAGTGTTTCTAGTAGGTGTTGGGTCAATTAATATTTTCCACTTCATTTAATAGTAACTAATTAATAAATTAGTAATGAATTACATTTATTGTTTTTATTTTATTATATATATATATCAATGTTTGATTAGATTGATTTTCATTCCCTGGTTAAAAATGTCCACACACATTATAACTAAAATAATCAAAAAACTAATTTTAATTAGATATAAAACATTATTTAATAGAATGTAACCAGTAATGTATAATGGCTCAAAATGATAAATTAACCATTCAAATTTTTGAGCTCTCACATACCTCATAATTGGAAATTTGTAATTCAATCGATCATATCCAAATTCAACCTCATGTAAACAGTGGTCCATAGATGACATGGGTAGAAACTAGATATTTAAAATGACACCATAAACAAATATAGAAATAACTATTTTTATTGATGCTAGCACATAAAATTACTAATTCCTTTACCGAGATAATGATTTTAGAATCATATGAATATATATCATCTATACTAACTCAACAGTCATTGGAAACACAAGGAATGCAACCAGTGAAATGTATCTATATTTCACGAAAATATACATGGTAAGTGAATCATCGGTTCTTATGATGATGAATGTAATAATTATCCTTTTCATACTAGTAAAAAGTAAAATATCAGCAAATAAGATCTGGAACACAATCCATTTTTATCACAAAATAGAGAAAATGTATCAACTATAATAAGGGAAATACAAAATATAAATTTCATATTCCTAGGAATCATGGTATTCACACCAAACATGGGTTGACAATGACCGATAAGGATAATGAATATTTTACAATATGTTACTAATATCCTTTCTAGATTCCTAAAATAATAAGAAAAAAATTAAATTTCCAAGATACCACTTTGTGACATCCTATCACAGGTTCCACTCAATGTTGCCCCAAGCTGGTGGTCCACAATGCTTCAAGCTTACCTACCAAAATGACAGAGGCTGGTGACTAGAAGTGAGGTAACATGGTATTTCTATAAGGATATTATTCCCTCATATAACAATGTTAAACTATGGAATAATAATTACATAAATTGAGGTAGAAACATAATAATCGAAAACATAGTGGAATCACTCATAAATATTTTTTAAATGAAGAAACATCATTAGATGGAAATTGTATCATCTCAAATGATGGGAAATATTGATATTTAAATGATAATGTCTTTTCATGTCTCTGAAAAAAATAGAAAACATGTTTACATGGTAGAAGGAGACACATGATGTATGAAATAAAAAACAACCAAATGTTTTCCATGAATCTTCAACATTAGAAAGGTTATATTCTACCATAGTCTATCCTAAACGTTAATGAAAGTCATGTGTCCAAGGTATGACACTTCTAATTTTCTATAAAAGAGATCATATAAACATAATAGGTATAAATTTAGGTCTATATAGGGTGTGAGATAAACCACAGTATGCCACCACCAATAGAATTGTAACAAGACTGTATCCAAATATAAACTATCTAGCGTATAGATAGATATAATGATATTCATAAATAATAAATCATACCTACTTCCTCATCAGCAAGAGATGTCTTTGAACATGATATCATTTACATTATTCATTCATTTATGTTCATTATCTATATATAATCCAAGTTAATGTTTCAACAATAGTGTAATATATCATAATAATAATATATGATCCGAGTTAAATCAAAAAAAATCTTTGACATCAAGGGTCAAATAACTCATTGTAATAACTCATGATGTCAGAAAATAATGTTTTCTGATTCTAACATAATTGGAAATTCCTATGTAATTATTTTATAAATTATTCTATCCATGAACAAAGATCATTTCCAAAGATGGTGTCTCCATTGGTAATATACTCCATGAATCAAAATGGAATCTTTTGAGTGCTCAAGTCTTTTACTCAGGAATCCAAGGATGACTCATATATGAACACTCCTATAAAGTTATAATGTTTAATATGAAATGTGAACATTATAAAAATATATTTCATAATATAAGGCCATGTGATACTCATTTCGTATAGTAATTCAGTATGTTCATTCCATTTACTTTAATAATAGTTGAAGAGGAATAATAAGACTTAAAACTAAATCAAATTCAATTTATATGTCAATGAATGTTTTATATATATATATATATATCATATATTACATTCATAAAATAATGATTCAGTTATTTAATTAAAAACATACCTTTAGTAATTCCAAGTCTAGATACCCCAAATGGTCGTGCAAGTATTCCTAACACAATGTACAATGGAATAAAATTGGTCACACCATAACTAGTGTGGATGGTATTGAGGTTTATACCTTCAAAAATATGAATACAATTCTTATAACGAGCTATAGAATCATGTCTAGTAATTATTATCATGTAATATAAATTTGATAAGAATCACCCTGTTAAACTTGAGTGCACATAATGATTGAAAATTAATACATGATAATTCATTTAGGGAAAATTCATAGACCAACTACCTCAAGCCTATAACATTATCTTCATCTAGTATCATGCATTAGTTTGTCCAGGATAGAAAGAAACCAAATAAATAAACAAATTCCCTAAAAAAAAGGTAAAATGATCTTGCATCAACATAATGTATTTAAGGGGATGAATAATTATGAACTGAGCCTAAGTATGGAAGAGATTTAATGGGGGAATCCAACCAGATAAACAAATGTCAGATCCATGTTCAGATGATAAAATAGGTTAAATCCTTTGAATAAGAATTTTGAAGCTCTTCCTGAAGGAAAGTAGATAATATATTTTAGGTAAATAAGAAATAGGTTTTGGATGTTATGTTTTAATAAATTAAATTTAAAAATGATAATGTCATGCCAAAATTATGGGTCACATGATTTGGTAATAGAGTTGTCCAAAAAATTCAACGACCATGCTCTAAGATCTTCATTAAGAGGGAACCCATATGGTTAGGCTTCATTGTTAGAGAAACCATGTTCCAACCAGACTTTATAGATATCCCAAAAGGTTGAGACACCCGACATTAGTGTGTGGCCATGAAATAAAGTTATAGAAAAGAATTCAACATACTATTCCATCTTAAATTCCCTACATGGTTGGGGGAAATCATGTGGTCTAGGTTGAAAAATATCTACTAACTGTGCGGCCCTATTCTTTCTTCCATCGACCAGGGATTTGAGCTCTGAATAGCCCTTAGACAACTCTCAAAACATTCATGACATCATTAGTCATACATAACAGATCCAAAATAATGAATAAGAGTAGAATTTAATGGATATAAAAATCATAAGAGAACCAGGTTCTTACACATTCCAATGGAAGATTATAAATGACATAATATAATAATTTTTTTCCTCGATCACTAAGAAATAATTACTCTAAATTTTATAAAATATACCATAATAAAAAATTTGAAAATATCTTACATTTTCAAGAGACATTATCAATATAAAACTATGATAAGATATATTGAAATAATGTGGTTAATCATCATAGAGTTTCTATATCTATAGTATCACATATAGACCATATAATGACATATATATTTTTGAGATGAATATAGAATGTCTTGTAAAAATAGTTGAATACAAATGTATCATAGAATCCATAGATAGACATTAACAAAAGTTACGATATAAAAAAATTTAGAGAATAATCAAAAATCTCGTGTGATATTCTTTGATATATATTAGAAGAATTGTATATCTTATACCAGAGTTTCTTTTATTATAATAGTTATCAAGAATTTATTTTGATGGATCATTTTGAATCACACAAGGAAATATCACACCAATCACCATTTTGTTGAGATAATGTATAAGATAAATATATATTGGACCCTAATTTATTGTATAAGTGGTAGATCACATTAATAAAATTTGAAATATATTAATTATAAAGTAAAATCATTATAAAAATTAATACCAGAAATTAATAATGATAATTGGAGTTTTTGGTTAGTCATAATCTATTTTTATGAGTGCAACATTAACATTTATATTTCTTACTCTGGGAGTAGTGAAATTTTCCACCTTGATACGTGATTCCATACATGATATTTGAATTGATTGGGGATTTCGAGTATCTATTATAACTCCCATTAAACTATGTTTTAATGCATTATTTATTCCAGGTTTCACAACCTAGTACCAACTGAATCTATAAAATATAATTTTTTTACAATGCTTCCATCTTATAGAACACCACACATTTTTAATACATAAATGAATATTTTTATATATTTAATAATACATTGAGTAGATGGAATATTCCTTAAATGATAATGTCTTGGAAACATTTATTTATTCAAAAAGGGAATTGAGAGATAGAATACCATATTACATGTCAATGGGTTGAGTTGTTCATTGACTGTTAATCCCACAAAATTCATAAGGATGTGAATTTCTATAGTATGGAAGATTGTGAAACCATGTATTTGACAAGAATGACCCATTTATGTTTTTGGTTTTATTTGTTCTTAATATTTGGAATTTTGGATATATATGGGCATTTGTATTATTAGGTACATGAAATGAACCATTATTAATCCCAATAGTGAATCTTATTTTTATAGAAAAAGAAACAATCTTGGGTAATTGAAATGTTCATCAGACCACCTAGAAACACTATTCAGTTTGGTTAGAGCACCCTAAAGATTCAATGTAGAACCCTTTTTAAAATTCCATAACCCTTATAACTCACTAATATAGAGTTAAATATATCTAGAGAGTTTTAGGATTGATTTTTTGTATTTAACCTCATATATAAATGTAATTATCTTAATAATATAAGGTATTAATGAGGGATTAGTAGTAATAGATTAATAAATTGTTAGTGATTTAAATTATCACTCTATTGATAGATCTACCATTTTTAAGGGATGAGACGTGATTCGATAATGGTATATCATAGCATAAAAATTATATCCATGGTTTTGATTTATTGTTGATATATCTGGATGGATAATATCAGGATAGTTTCAATTAGATCTATGAGTTTATAGTTTTTTTGGAACTTATAATCTAAGATATATGAATCTTAAATATTTGTCAGGGTATTTTTTTTCTTTATTATTAGATTTATGTAGTTTTGAAAACATGATTGATGTAAATTATTAAGAATTTATTTCATAAAATTTACTTAAAATAATAAAATATCGTATATTTGAATAGTTGATTTTCATTATTTTAGAGAAACAATATAATTTTTGGTAAATTGGGAAACAAGTTAAATGTATGGATTAATATATTGAAATTTCTTTCAATTTATGATTATATATATTAATATAATTATTTTAGAATACTATTTTTGAGATCGTATATGGTTTTGTTAAGATATCGAATATAGGTGTGGGAAATATTTAATATTTATTTGGAATGTATAAAAGGGTTGTGTTAGAAATGGACCTATTGAAATTTTATATGACCAAAGAGTCCAATATTATTTGATATGGATGGGGGGAAGTGAATTATATTACGAAAAATTTGGAATGATGATAATATATGGTCAGTGAATTATTTGATCAGATTTAGTTATTTCTTGAATTATTATATTTCATTTCTTGTTATATTTTATAACTATCATGGATAAATAATTTCATGCTTTCATGTGAAATATATTTAGAAAATTACCATGTATGTTATCTAGCATAATGACTAGATTAATGTGAACTGTTTGATATTTTTTAAAATGTTATAAAATGTTTTGAATGGAATTTATTACATTATTTATATTTAATCATATTTGAGAATAATTGGTATTATATAGAGAAATATTATCCCATATTTTTATGCACACATCTACAAATATACATCAGTGTTGGATATTTTTTTGAGTATTACATTTTTCATGATACAGAAGTGGGAAAATAACATTTATTTATATATTATTTATCCATAGAGTGATGTTTAATGAGTAACATATTAACCTTTGGATATACATTTTAGTTTATTTGGACTAATCATGATGGATATGTATTTTTGACTTTCAATTTAGAAGATTCATGCTAGAAATATTTTTTTAGTTTTTAATAATTTTTGGATAATAGGTCTCATTTGATGTGATAAATTCTAGGTCACAAGTATGATTTTTTGTGGGTTTATCCTTTGGGATAATCTATAGGATTGTAGGATTAGGAGGATGAAAACATGAATTTTTTAGGAAATTGTGTTATTGTCTTGGATGTTTTCCATAGGTGTCTCATGATATGAGCAATATATTCTAATGCTATGTGAATTTTCTAAGGTAGTCATGATATTTTTTCCAATGGTATAATGGACATACACGGTTGGTTCATGGTTCATCTAACCATTCAACCTTACCATGTTGTCAGATCGAAACCATTAGTATATATAATATACCTCTTTCCATTGGTTATTTTTATACCTAATAACACCATAATATTCATTTTTTCATGACCTAATACATTTAAAACACTATAGAGTCTTAACGTAACAGATTATTGATAGGTTTCTTTATTTCCCAATAGATATAATTAATGTATGATCTGTTTTTTATCTGAGGTTCAATCTTCTTCATAGATCCTTACTTGATCTCCACTCCCCTTATCTTGTCGAAACCTAATTGTGATGTGATTTCTATATATTATGGATTTAGAATAAATATAATTATACTTATCATAAATATTGGCTCATGAAGATATGATCCTCTATTTTACAATCTCCATTCTTAATGGTGATAATATTTTCCTCCATTATTGAGGTACACATTTTATAAAAAGGATCTAATTCATGAATTGCATGATATTATTGTAATTTCATTTTTTTATAAAAATGAAAGGAATCTTTTGTCGTTTAAATCCAATTTTACCCTTCTGTGAGTTTTTAGTAAAAGATTTGAAAGGAATCTTTTGTCGTTTTTCGTAAGAGGTGCTTTTTGACTTTTCCGACAAAAGTACGAGAAGAATGTTTTTTTTAACTTATACGAAATGAATGGATTTTTAAAACATTATTTCCAAGAAGCATCCTTTATAAGTTTTCAAGTTTATTTTTAATCAACTTCTTTTAGTTTAATGTTGTATTACATTTTAATAAAGGAAAAATGTGTTTGAAGAAGAAAGGATATTTTCCTAATGAATGGAGTTCAAGTGTTATATCAAAATTATTTTCCATCTAAGATAATAAAGGGTTTTGTTTTTATCCCTACTATTACATTGATTTGATTATGTTGTGATGGAATTATTTTTATGAATTCCTTTATCTTATATGAATTGTTTTATAATGTCATGATGTTTATGATTCCCATTTGTATTACATGGGTTATGCAATGATGTATGATTTATGATTTTGTGGCACAAATAAGAATGGTATCATTATGAGATGGGTGGGACCTATATCTCCCTCCAATGCATTGGGTAAAGATTTTATATCTCATGAGATTGAGATGGCTGGAATGGTAGGTTATACCGGTTCAGTGAAACAGGACTGAAACGAGGGTGACTCGGTTCAGAAATGGACTTTGTCCACTAAGATAGTCTTGGCAATGAGTCTTGACTAACAAGAAATGATTATCTATGATTATGTGTGTAGGACAAAAAGTTCCATGTTTTATGTTTTGATTATTGTGATTACATTTCACTGCCATGATTTATTCCATGTTATGAAATTATGATCTCTTTTGCAGGTTAAGATTTCCAAAAGTTATGCGCTTATGTATATGATTTGATTGACATTTCTTTTGTTTACCCTTAATGAGCATTTTAGATCACCCTTTTGTATGTTTTCTTTCCCCAGGTTAGGAATAAGGTTATTAAGTAAGATATGCCAAAAGGGACTATAGATATGATGAAATAAATGGGAGAAAGTGTAGACGCTTTATGAACCAGTTTTTTATATTTCCCAGTTTCTAAAGACACTATACCTATACGGTCCTTTCGTGGTTTTGTTATATGTTGTAATAAGTATGTTTCAATATTGAAGTATTAACAATGTATGTAAAGTATGGGTCATTATACCTATTTTCTTCCATTTAAAATTTAAAATGACCATAATATTCTGAGAAACCAGACGAGTATTTTGAGATGCTATCGGGGGGTTTAATCCCATAGACGGGGGTCTCAGTGGTGCGACACACCCTTTATGTGGATTGGCGTTTTCCCGAGGGTTCTTGTTTTTGATGGAACATACACATCTGATATCTGTTTTGAGTGTTGTGAGAAACGTTGTGACCCTGGCATTGAGATGATGTTTTACAAGGGATTTTCAGGTGTTCAAGCCAGAGTTGAGGCATGGACCCCATTGCCTGTCATTTATGTTGTGAGCAGCGTTTCACAACTATCCCATCGGACGTCCGTTCATGGCGTGCGAGCAGTCAATTATGAGTGTCTTTCTGAGTGCTTTGTAATGGCGCAATACATCTTCATTAATTCTACATGATTGTGCGGGCCCCACAGGGGCCGTTTTGGGAGATGGTAGTAATTTCAACCATTATCACCGGGTTTCCATTTTGGACAAGTCATTAGTCAATCTTCTGTACTTTTTCAAGAGGATCACAATGGTGTGATCCATTAGTTGTGCTTCAGGACTGAGATGCGGGTCCCATGACTCACCGCTCATGTGCGGTACGGTGAAATGCATCATTTTCTCCGGGAACCCATTCCATGAAAGTAAGCAGCCAATTTGAAGTTTTTTTGAGGGGATAGCAGTGGTGCGATGCACCTCAATGTTTTCCGGACCGAGGCTCAGGACCACGACACACTGTTGGTGTATAAAGAAGTGTTGAACGACAATACTGTCAAATATCCATCTAAGGCAAGTAAGTAGTCTAACTCGCATGTTATTCCACGAGGATTACAAAGGTGTTATCCATTTGGATGTGAGGATCCTCATTCAAGATCTCATTAAATGTTGTAGCATGAAAGGTGCTCCGGTGGCAGTTCTTCTTGCTGTGTTTTGAAGAGAAACCTTTCCGTGTGGTCGTGTTCACACTCGTGTGAGTGAAGATGATGTTCAAAGAGATATGTATGGTCGTGTTGGGGCCATAGAGGATGTAGGTTGGAGAAATGTGTTTTTCAAATTTCTCAATGACTTAGGGTATCATGTGCACAATAGCCTTTGGGCTAGAGGTGTGGTGTAATCTAGGAGTATACAGGGATGCTTGGAGATACTTGTTGTAGTTTGTACCCGATAATGTTTGTGTACTAGGGTAATAGATGAGATAGGGCCACACGTTGTGTGGTCCCCTTGTGCGTACCATGTTCCAAATTACGTACCTTTGACCTCTTATGATGTAGAGGGTCCTTCTACTGACGATGGTTTAGACCAGCAGGGTGGAGTGGTTTCCCCATGTTCTGTTCTCGACGGTTTGATCAGCGGAGTTGTTTGACTTCCACTATTCCTTTAGCCATGGGGGCTATCGGTATCAGGTCCCTCTGGGTTCCCTGGTTGGGTTATTGTGGATTTAGTGAGGCCAATATTATACATGGGCATCAATCCATTACCCAGGAGGTTGTTTTCAGTTGGGTACGGATCCGCAGTGATCCTGGGTACAAATTCCCTAGCTGAGTACTGAGATCATAACCTCATTCCACGATCTACCCTGATGTGGTTCCCTAGGCAGTTCTCTAGGTATCAGTGTGACCCACACTACACGGGTGCTGAACCTATAAAAGGTGAATTGTTCTGGAGTTGGGTGGTTGCGTGATACCCACTCCATGTTCTGTTGGCCAGTGTTGTACAATCCACAAGGGATGGCTAGAGTAGTTCCGGGTTTACCCTCCAGCGAGGCTGGGCAGTGGGTTGCGCATCGACTTCTTCAGAATAACCCTCAATCGAGGTTGGACAGTGGGTTTCTCATTGACTTCTTCAGGTTTAACCTCTACTCAGGTTGGTAAGTGGGTTGCTCATAGACTTCTTCGGGTTTACCCTCCATTGAGACTGGGAGGTGGGTTCCTCATCGACTTCTTTGGGATTACCCTACAACGAGGTCGAGCAGTGGGTTCCTCATCGACGTCTTTGGGTTCCCCTCTAGTAGGGCTGGGCAGTGGGTTGCTTAGTGACTTCTTAGGGTCTACCCTCCTGTAGAGACTGGAAAGTGGGTTACCCGACGACCACTTAGGGTTTACCCTCCAGTCGAGACTAGGAAGTGGGTTACCCGATGACCTATTAGGGTTTACCCTCTAGTAGAGACTAGGCAGTGGGTTACCCGATGACCTCTTAGGGCTTAACCTCCAACGGGGCTGGGTAGTGGGTTACCTGGTGACTTCTTTCAGACTCATTCATTTCTACTAGGCTAGTCTATGGCTTTTCTCCCTGGCTACCGGAGTGGGACCTGTGGTTATTCGGGTCAGTGATGTGACAACTTTGACTTTGAGAAGACCTATCGATTGTGTGACATTGAAGAGGTGTGGTTTGAATTTCCCCAAAACACTCCAGTAGAAGGGGTACATTCCCCACCAAGACGTGTCCTAAAGGTGCGACCTAAAACCGTTTGGGTGAGTCAGTTCCGCCCAAAGCAGATACTGTCAAGGTACGGTGATTTGAGCCCCTTTGACATGCATTTCAGGGTAGACAGGTAGGATTCTGGGCATCAATGGTGTTTAATTATTTTACTTTTGGCTACTCAATTTCTTGGGATGAGATATGGTATGGATATACCATTACAATATTGTTCAGGTTTATTAATAGAGCATATATATATGTGTATACCGTGTTCCAGTACCCACTTCGTGGGTTTTGGTTACTCTCCATCCAGGAGAGGAGAAGTCACAATGGGTTTGGCATGTTATTTCTGTGTCTTGCTTCCTGTGGTTAGATGTGTCTAGTCTCCTGCTATAGGTAGTGAAGACTCGACGAGAGGTTCATCTTCTCATCATTTATAGCCCCTTGTTTCTAGACGAGTATACTTACTTCATCTTGTTTGGTTGAGTTTTACTCTTTACTGCACTCTCTGTTTTACTCCTTTACTATTCCCTGTTAGATCTATATCTCACTCTTCAGTACCTCCTTTGTTGCTCCCTCAAGTATTCGGGGTATCCTACTAAGTATTTTTTTAATCACCCCTGCTTGGGATTTCCACGCACTTGGTGTGCCATTGCAAATGACAGACAGGTTGCTCGTGACTACAGAGGAGCATATGAGATTAGGAGCTTAGACCGCGTGCAATGGTCGTAGTCGGGTTCTAGGTGTGGGACTCTCCCAGCTCTTTTAGTTTTGTTTACCTATTGCTAGGTTGTGGCACTTTTATGGTTGGGCGCGTGTTTTGCCCATTTTCTTTTCAGTTTACCTTCAGCATTTACTTATACTATTTAGATCTCCATGCACTATTGTGGTTGTTTATATCAGTGGGTACTTTACTTTTACTTGTACTCAACACTTCTACGTTGAGTGGGCTGCCTGTGTCTGTTCTGGTACTCGGGAAAGGGCCTCTGAAAGATGTTTAGCCTTCAGTGCTTGTTGCTAGCCCCTGGACTATAGAGGAAGGCATGGGGTAGTTGCAGCTCATTCCTGGTTAGGGTCAGTTCGGGAGATCCCTAATTCCAAAGACCTAATACTGACAATGTCTCCGTTTGGGGAAATCTACTCGCTCCCCTCTAGTGGCACAACTCTAAATGATTTTTTACTTTCCTCTACCTCATCCTTCATCTTTACCTATACATATGTTTGTAGGGTGAAGGTAGTGACAACATACTGGAGTGAAGTTCAGAGTTCCTCCTCTAAGTGTCTTACTCGAGGCTCCTCGTCTAGTAAGAGATATGGTGTGATGTGTAGAGAATCCTTGAACATGATCCCCAGTTCACTTACAAACATAATCCCCAGCTAGAGGGAGAGTATATTCTGCCTCTTCTCATACATCATCATGGAAGAAAGGAATTACAACCAAAAGTCCCTTTCAAAGTCATCCCATGATACCTTAGTATTCTTCCACTACCTGAGATAAAGTGTCCACCATTGACCCGATGCTCCTCATATAAATATTACTTCCAGAGGAACCCATAATTAATTTGGATCCCAAACCAAGATGAATGTGATCAACATATCCCGGATCCAACTTTATATATCCTAGTTTGATACACTACCCTCATACTTATCCAGAGTCCTTTTCAGGATGGAACAAAGAACCTTATCCCATTGGCTATCTTTTTCCTCTTGATTGGCCCTCCGCTGATCAACCAGGACAACCTATGGGGCCTCAACTTCTCATATAACACAGGGGTGACGTTTGGGTGCCATAGATGTGAATGTAAACAAGGAACTCTTAAGCCTTAGTAGAGTAATTTTTTTTAAAAAATATGTTTTAAATATTCATTTATTTTAAATTCCCTAAATATCCAAGACACGGATGAAAAATATTCATAATGATTCATGTACCTTTACTTGTGTATCGACCCTATAATCAGAGTAGCCACACCTAGTTGTTGTGTAGGTCCAGAGTCTTTACAACACATCGCGGGGGACCCTAAAATCCTGTCTTCTAGCCTGTATTCTCTAGCCTATCTCACGTGCCAATTTTTCCTAACACCATTACCCTACCATCCCATGCAATCCTCACTGTGCCTAACTCGAAACTCATTCATATCCCTAAAACATCCAAAACATTCCTATGAAACCATTTTTTTCACTACCTGTCTTCTTCAAGATGATGGAAGAGGACAGAAAAGTTCCACACCCTCTTTTCCTAATGTTGAAGGAAAGATAATGAGCCTGGAGTCCCGCCTTCTATAGGCCCCGATGTGGAGATTGGAAACATGGGTATAAAATATCAAATAATATAGAAGGAAATACCCTTTTTATAGAACATGATCAGAAGATATGATAGTAAATCCAAAGAAAAACAAAATTTAAAAGCTAAATGTAAATCCTAAATCTATTAACCATATGCATATTCAAAAGTAAAGCTGATACAAGGAAAAAAATACTCAAAAGTAATGTACCAAAAGAAAAGCGAGTAAGAAGAAAAATCAATCCATCTTGATTCCCATGCAATTGAAGTCTAGCACAGTCATCAATATCCTCTTAAAAAATGGAAAACCATTTATATCCATATGGTTAGTATAAAAGAATACCTCATAGGAAAACTAAAGCTACTCTAGCACTAGTGAGGGAACATACTAATGTCCATGTGAGAAAACAGTATATCATCAATGATCCTACCATATAACACAAACTAGTCCAGTATCACCAAGGCACACTCACCCAAAAATGAATGTAAAGTAATAGTATAATAACATCAATATTTTGGTACCCCGCATCACTTTTCCACTGGTAAAATACTCATCCATAATGACTAATGTCGTGAAGCTAAAACTGTTCCCATACGCAGTCCCACTGCTACAACCCTCCTACACACACATGGTCATGAAACCACACACAATCCTACCTATAGACACCTACACCACAACCCAAATGTCTCTCACCCATAGACACCATGGAATCATCCTGAAGATACATGGGAAAACAAACCTAGATTGCAAACACATATGCCTATCAAACAAAAAAAACCTTACATGAAGGATCATGGGAAATGGTAAGACTCAATCCATTATAGCCAACCTAGATACGCTTGAGTAGTTTGATATAGAATGAGTGTGGGATGAATAATGTCATAAACCAGCCATCCATTCTCCCACCGAGTTGTTGGGAAAGACACCCTCCCCTATGAAATGATGGTGTTTAACACATGGTTCACAACAAGGGTGGGGTACATATAGAAAACATAAGGATCTAAAATTTATAATTATAGATAAGAAAAAACATAACCCAACCTATGGGTTTCCGAAGAACAAACAAACCCACTCAGAATGAGTTTAATTTCCACCACATTGTGGAAAACCACACAACAACCACTTCTAAAGAATAACCCAACCACTTATTGTTTATACACATTCTATTTAGTAATTTAGGGGTTCACTTTTGTTTATTCTAGAACCATTGGAAAAATAAAAATGACAACCATACCAATACAATAAGAGACACCAAACTGTAGTTCCACTGCACAACAACACAAATTTATTTTTGTAGTCCCAATGCAAATACCCCAAATCTTTCAAGACACCTTTTATACTGTTGTTGGAAAGCATTATTCAAAAAAATTATTCTGCACAAATATTCTCTCACAATCCATCTCTGTATACCCGCTTCTTATGAATTCTATTATGTTATCCCACAACATACAAGCTTCTAACCACATTATAGTCCCAGAACACAAATTCCACTTGATAGCTGCGAAACAGAAAATGAGTATTATCTACCTACAATCCAAAGATTGTACAATCAATCAATCCATCCGATTCAAAAGCCAAATCACCACCTATACCACCTCATGAACAAATACCATAGTAAGAAACCTTAACCCCAGCCTCGCTGCACACTCATTCTATGCCCTTCTCATAGTGCCCACTCCTCTTCCCAAACTTATCCCCACATTTGTTCTCCCAAAAGCGGTGCCACACAACTCACACAATGTTAGAACACTCCACAGAACACATCTCTTTGCCACACCTATCTACATGTTGCGTATATATTGAAATTTAACCATCATAGGTTCTTTAATTCTACTTATGTATAAACATGGAAATATCACAATAGGATTGATCATGGGGAATTTATTTATTTAACCAATTATATGTGGTTTAAATGGTTTTTAATGTTACTACTGTTTAACAAAGAATCCAAAAAAAACAAGACATCACTACTACAGTAGAAAATACCCCCCAAAACCATGATTTTCATAAGCATTTTTAGTGACAACAATATATAAAAAAATTAATGATCAAAAATTAAACAAGAGATCAACATCAAATCCCTCTCTTCCCATTACATTATATACCCACATTATCTCTTGATCATATTTTCTGCTTGTTTATTTCATGTCTTAATAAAAGATTTAAGCTATTCCTCAAAAGGAATCACTAGTACTCCCACCTTGAATGCCGCTCAATTAAAGAGATACAGAAGGAATCCCTACTGTATGATCGAAGGATCTATGTTCCATCCTGTTCTATGAAGATTGGTTGTGTGTGCAGCATGCAATAACTCCATGGAAATATAATCAGGATTGTATCTAGAACAAGCGAACGACCCTTATAGGGAGGAAGGCTCTAGGTGCACTAAGGGAAAATAGAAAACACAAAAGGAAGGAAAGATCATATGATTAGAGAGTTCAATCCTATATTAAAGGAATTGCGGTTTTAAAATGGCCTTAACATTGGATTGTCGTCAAGATCATGCAGTTTGGGTATCTCAAATAACATGGGATGTTCGGATATTTAATGATATAATCAATACCCTTTGAAACTCATTAAAAAAATGACTGAATAATGGTTTAAACTTCTTCTATTCCAAATAAAACATATTTGGGGTGGACCTAGAAAACTGGGAAAAACTGAGAAATCCAAAAATGTTTCATTGTTCGGTGATTCACCGACTTTGAGCCACCAACGAATAAAATACCAATGCGAACTACTAATGTTTTGCCATCTATTTAGACCTTCCAAAGTCATGACCAACTGATGTAATGACCTATCTATTCCTTGACCTACTGATGCCTCAGCTTACTGATGCCTCAACACACTAACACCCTAGACTCACCGATATTGATGCCCTTGACTCAACGATGTAGACACCATTGACTCACCATGAAGACACCCCTGACACACAGATGTTGATTCCCTTGACTCACCAATGCCAGTGTCCCTAACCTACAGACATTGATTCCTCTAAGCCACTGATAAACTGACATATCGATGAACTGACATGCCTATACACTGGAATGTCGACACACTAACATGCAGAAGCACTGACATGCCGATGGAAAAATGAAAATTTGGATAACTCTTTATGTGAGCCACTATAACCCCCAAAATAATTCAAAAAATAGACATTCAAAATGGTTTAGACTAGGGAAATACGAGTTATTACATCTGTTGTTACACACAAGACCATGTTTTAATGAAGAAAATCATACTATTAATTTTTTCATATGATTGTTATCTTTTAGCCATTGGAATGGATTTTATGAACAGTACTAACTAAATGATGAGAATATATGGTTTAAACATACATATAAAATATAATATTTGCTGAAAATTTTATATCAATTGAAAATAAAAAAAATTTAAATTAATGGAAATATTTTATTGAAAAACTATTTTTATTCACACTAACATTTTTTAACACAAAAAATTAATTAAATGACATTATATAAATATTGTAAAGAAATTTTTATATTATGTATTCAATGAAATTTATATAATTCATCAATTTTTTTTTTCTATGCATGACATAAAAATAAACCCATTTTTACTTTTGAAACTGTATTTTTTCTAATGAGGAGTTTTGTCAATTTTTGCAGACTTATTATAATATATTTTTTCCCAATTTTAGAAATATTTTTTAAAAAATTTCATAACATTTAAAATAATAATATACCAATTATCATCAATTAATGATTTTTTTAATAGGATAATTTATTCAGTGAATAGTGAAATGTACTGATTTTGATTAAAAAAATGTGCATTTTAATAAAAGAATTTACAATTTAAAATTACTAGAATGTGATGTTAAAAGTAAAATTAGATCAATTATATATCCATTAAACTAATTTATTCCCTTGTAAAAAAATCACATTTAATTTTTATGTAATAACTTTTTAATCTTTAGAACATTTTCTCATTAGAAAACAACTTTATCCTCATATCTACATGTTTCATTTTAAATTAACAATTTCCACTTATGTGAATGGAATTTTAAAAATTATATTAAATATTTTTAATAATAAATATTAATATTATACAATAAGTTGAAATTATTTTCTCCTAAATTAATTTTAAAAAAATTATAATTAATTTCTATAGATATTTCTAAAATGTGTATATGGGGTTAATTAAACGGTAGAGGGTAAAATGAACTATAAAATTGTCAATAAATCGTTGTATTGAAATTTTTTAACCATAAAAAAATTATTTTATAGAATTTACCATTTTTAATCCTTTTTCATGTGAATAAATTATATAGACATAATTATATTCAGAAATTAAATGAGATTCCTCTCCCCCAGTTATAAATGGTCACCCCCTCTCCTCCACTCTTCACACTTCCAATAATAATTTTATTAGTGAATACCTTCCTAAATATATTCCCTAATTCCATCACCACATAATTAATTCCTTAATTTCATTATTAATCCCTTTGATAAGATCATTTTGTATAAACCTAAAGTGGTTCTCCAATGAATAGTTAGAATTCTAAAAATTGTGTTTTTTTATTTATTTGTTCGCCTCTAAAAAATATTCATCAATTATGGTGATATAATAAGAAAATTATATAAACAATAATGATATTTCATTATTCTAGTTATATTATATATATGCATCTCCTCATCTATCGATTGGAAAACATACTTATCGATCGTGTGTATGGCAGACTACCACCTCACGAGCTGATGTTATTCATTTTCCATCACAACCTCTTATTGATAGATGTAATGATATATTTTATTTTTATCTATGATATATATGATATTATTTTACATATTTATTTGTAATACCTAATCAACCATCTTACCTCCAAAACCGTTGGAAAACAATAACATCCCTCGTGTTGGTAATAGACTACAGCCTCACAAATAGATTTTATGTGATTTTCATTTCTATGGTATTTGGATTTTAATAAATATAGATAATGTTAATATATATGTTTTTTTAAAATATTTATAATTTATTATTATTATATCTCATATAAATTCTAAAATTCCATTTTATGGGTATATGATAACATTTTTTGTGTGTACGGTGGACTACCACCTCATGAGGTTATGTGATTTATTTTTCAGAAACACTTTTCTTGGATGTTAATAAAGATTAAAAAATTGAATATATAAGCTATGAATTAAATAAAAATTATTCTACTAACATAAAATATTAGTTATCATTCATTTTCTTCATCTATCAAGAAAGTGAAAACATCATTCATGTGTGAGTATGACTTGTCTTCTCTATAAGCAATGTAATTAATTTTCTATCTATAAATTTATTGGATAAATAAAAATAAATATATAATTAATATATGTGATATTTATATAATATTTAAAATATTTTATATTATTTAACCATGATTAGTGTAAAAATACTTTAAATAAAAAATCACAACATACATCTAAAATATATATGTTATTACTTGAAACATATTTTAATGAAGAATAGTTAATATATGTGTAATAATAAGTCATATGTAAATCATATTTGGTATGATATATATAGGTATTTTTTTAATATGTGAATAAAAACAGTAAATTTTTTAGATAGATCGTTCAACCATTATTGAAGGATGTTGAGAGTTAAGGTAATGGATTTATGGTCTCACTTTTATTTCATGGAGACTAATGAAAAATCAACATGTTTTTTTTGAGGTGTATATACTTATTCATTAAATTTTTTAATCATTAATGTCATTATTTTAATGGTATATAATTATTTATTAGATTTTATTTTTTAAATTGGATTATGATTCCAAAGATAGCAAAGTGGTAAGGTTTTCATGTTAGAATATCATTTTTTATCAGGATTGTTTATCTGTATTGTTTATGATTATTTTTTTAATGATTAAATACTAGGATTTAAATCTCAATAAAGTCATATATATTATTCTATTATGTTCATTTATGTGGAATAAAAGTTTGCACTTCATTTTACCCCCTTAAAGTATAAAAGAAACTAAAATATTATTTAAAAAAAGTTCATTCTATTACACTATTCGGTAGAAAACCCCATTATCTTCCATATCCTTATTTTAAAAAAAAAGATTACAATTTTTTTAACATTCCATGAATGATTTATTGAAGATATTTTTTATTGATTATTTCGTTTTTACAATGTTTTCTTCAATGTGTACAATATTTTTTTATATTGAATTTCTTTAAATGATATTTAAATTTTATATTATATGCGTTAAAAGGTTATTTTCAATGAAAAGTATTTTCACAATGTTTTCTAAACCATTAGTTTTAAAATTATAATTTTTAATGTTTAATACTTGTTTTCATGGGGATACATTTTAAATTATATATATATAATCCATCCTCACTTTCCATGTTTATTTTCTAATAAAAATATTCTAAAAATGTTTTATATTAAAAAAATTCAAAAAAAAATTCTATTCCTCAAAAAATGTTTTAAATGGCCATTAATGCTTCCTTTATAATATTACACGGTTAGTTTCAATGAAATGTTTTTTTATTTTTTTATTTTCAAATGTTACCATCAAACTGGAAAGGATATTTTCCACAATTAATTTACTAAGGGATCATTCAAAATAATTTTATATTTATAATGACATCCTTCGATGTATCATTTTAATTATTGTGGGTATGATCGAAGGATATCATTCTTATTATTATATTGGATGGTTTATGTTTATGATGATATGAAAATTATGAACCCATTTCTCTTTTCAATGGTTATGTTATTGTGAAATAATCCAATTCATAGAACCACGTTTCTTTTTTTCCATTGGATATTATATTATGAAATGGTTAAATATTTATTAATCATGTATCAATTTCTTGAGTTATGATATGATGAAATGTTGATAAATCCGGTTAATTGTCTTAGATTATGGAATGATGAATGTTTTATGATCGTGTGGAAAATGAATGTATGATTTTAACTATATAATAGGTAGGTTCTATATCTCCCTTCAATGCATTTGGTCAATATTGACATTTCATGAGATAAACAAGACTGGAATGGGCATGGGACCTAGTTACGTAAGGGACACTGTTCACTATGATAGTATTGGGAGTGAACTGTGACTACAAATATGGTTTGGGGGAGTGAACCCATTCCACTATGATGGATTTTTCAATTATAATTCTCAACTAAAGTAACAATTTTATTTGTTATTATGTATAAAAAAATCTATTTTTTATTACAATTATATCTTCTCATTGATCATGTTATTTGATTGAATTGTGATTCATATATTTTAAACTCCTAATATTTATTAAATGATTCATTTTTATGATATATGATTTGTAGGGAATGGTTGTATGATGTTATTTTAAAGTTTTAATACCATTATTCTCATTATATATTGATATCTACCTCGTTTTCACTGGCTTAGAATCCGAGCATACCCCAGCATATGTTTCCTATCTATAGGTTTTTCAGAATGATTTAATGTGGGATATTTCTATGAATAATACAATTTTGGATTATCATTACCACATATATTTAATATAAATTATCAAAAACGAATATTTTGTATCCATTTAACAAAGTAACATATATTTTATAGTCATCATGTTAGTTTTTGGGGTATGTATTAAATATTAATCTAAAAGTTATATTATTATTATATTCAAATCATGTGTCACAATAGTGGGTATCAAGGGAAAGTAATAGTTAGCCTTTGGAAAATAGTATGATAATTATTTACGGACATCAGAAGGGATATTTATAGGTATATATCTATGGATAAGTTTGAGGACAAGTCAATTTATAGAAAAATTTCATATAATTTTGTTGAATGATAGAACAAGTGGTGTCCAAGAAATTAAATCACATTATGGATACTATTAGTTTATTTGGTTCATTAAAAATTATAACATGGAGTTATAAATCAAAAATGGGTGCATTGAACTGGAATTGATCATCACTAAGTTTATGGAAATGTTCCTTGATGCACAATTGGTTTAATAGTTTCATGTTGTATGCTTTTGAAATTTACAAAATATATTAAAATTATTATGATGGATTTTTATAGATGGTGATTATAAATTACCTATTATAAACCAAATGTATCATAGATTTAAAATGAGGTATCATTTTTTGAATATCCTATAAATTATTTTTCACGATTATGGGATTTTCCAATATGAATATTATTGGTCATAATATGATTTTTTGGTTTAGTCAATGGAATGAACTAGGAGGAAATAAGTTAACATTGAATGATAAAAACAATGATTTTATGAGAAAACAAATGATATGATTGATATAGTGAAGGATATTTTGGTTGTTAATAATAAATTATAACAATAATTTATTAACAAATCACACATCAACCAACTCTTGGACTCACCAATGAAGAGAATGATAGAGTTCACTGAGAGCTTAGGTGGAAGTGACCTTAGACGGAAGAGTAATAATTTTCAAATATTCCATTAATTTGAGTAGAATAACTAAAGTAAATCTGTTGTAGGGATGAAAATATGTTTTGATAATTGAAAGAAGGAAAAAATATAAGTAAATTCTAGGGAAAAAATGAAAATCACCCTTAACATAGTGGGTGAGAAAAATGTTTTCTCTAAGGCACAAACATTGATTAGAAGATATAAATATGGAATGTATGGAAATTATAAAAATTGATGTTCTATGTGGATCATCCATGATGATAATGATAAATGTGGTATGTGTAATGGTCATAGTACTAATGAGGAGGAGACAACTGATGAATTATGTAATGTATGATATTTTATAATTGTATTATTTTGTTTCAAATGCATGAGTCATAATAAAATTATGTTTGATGAATGATAAGACATGATTCATGTCACATATTATTGGAAAGAGGTTTTAGGAAATAATATGATGAATCCTAATTAATGGATAAATAATTAAGTTATTTGGTTGAAGTATTTGTGTTTGAAAATTTAATTATTATGTTATATTAATTTTGAAATATATTAGTAATATTAAATAGAAGTTTTTAATTAATTATTTTCAAGACTATTTTGATTGGTAATGACGATCAAAAAAATGATTTTATGGAAATGTAATTTTTTATGGAAAACACGTGATTAAGTAAAGAAATTACATAATATATTCTTAATGGTGAGAATTTTTTTTATTTTGGGTAATGATATGATTGATATGGATAAAGTAACATGGATATATTTATGACCCCATAATTGATTAATTATTTATAGACAAAGTGGAATACATTATAATTGATGATGTTCAAAATATTTTTTGGATCAATTGAATATATTAAATAATATGTGGTTTTATTTATGGAATGGAGAAGAATGAATGTTTTCATTGAGGTTTTATTCTAATTAGGTTGTTACCATGATTTTTGAGAATAAAAGGCTAATGCATTAAAATATTTTTTATTCAATCATTAAGAGATACTTAATTATATTTTGGGGATTAATATGTTGTTTATTTTAAAAAAATTAGTGACCTTATTAGTAATGTTTTAATGTTGAAGTTTCATTAAGTTATCTATTTATGAAATCATATAATATGAAAATTAAATTAGTTTTAGATATTTATGTATTAATTATCTATACAATGATTTATTTATATTGGATATCATTTGATTTTTTTCTGTTAATAAATAGAGATACAGGGAATTAATTATCATTATATTATGGATCTTCTGATTTGTGCGTTATTCAAGTATAAAAAATTAATCTTCATTTTCTGGAGTTTCAAAAGAGGTAGAAATTGATTAAAGAAAAACCAAATTATAAAATTTTGATTATGATATAATTTAATGATAATTTTTATGTATATCGGTCCCCTTTAAATTATTTATCATATTTGGACCGAAACTTATCAATTGATGCTTCCACCAAACATCACCCATGTCCATGATGTGTTCTACTTATCCTTCCTAAGGATGTATATAACTGATCCTCACATATATGGAACTCATAGAACTTAACATTGGAGAATGATATTTCTTGTGAGTAACAATCCAATGAGATTATAAATTATACATAAAATGTTATATTAATCAAGAAAACTCGCCTAGATAATGTTTTGCGGGGAAACCAACATATTGAGGAAGTTATGTGGGGACCTTAAGATGTAATGATGCAGAAATATCCTCATTTATTATTATAATAGTGTAAAATATCAAATATAAAATTAATTTTATAAATTGTATAATATAATAAAATTACATTTTATGAAATATTTTTTTCTATATAAATTCAATTTCTTAATTATCATGTATTAAATTCAACACTATGTTTTAAAGAAACACAACTGTATTAAAAATTATTTATTTAATACAATAATTATATGATAACCATTAATATGGTGGGTATATATAATATTAAAAAAATAATGAAAAAATATAATTGACAAATTTATATAAAATTAATTCTCTGGTGAATAAAAAACTAGGAATGAAAAAACCATTTGAATATGAAAGAAATATTTTCCTAAAACATGATTTTTATTCATACAAACAAGTTTTATCTAAAAATATTATTTAAATAAATATTGGTGAATGATTTTATTGAAATTAATGTATAATATATGTGCAAAATAAATTTACCATTCATATTGTATGTTATCTTGGTGTGATATATGAATAAATATAATATTACAATTAAAAACTATATTTTTTGTCAAAAAAGTAGTCATATAACCTTTTGCACACTTTTGTTAATTTTTTTCATTTTAATATAAATTATTTAAAAAATGAACTCAATTTTTAAAATTCACATAAAAAATTTATCTTGTATTGAGTTATTATTGTTTTTTCTAAAAAGATTAAATTCATAATAAATGTTAAATAGTACTTCTTTTTATTAAAAACATGCATTTCACATAAGGCATTTGCAATCAAAATATTAATTTTTAGGGTTTCTTAATTATAATTAGATAAACTATATATATATTAATCCAATTTATTTCATTTAAATAAATTTAATATTGAATTTTTATAATAAAATATTCTAAACATTTAAACAATTTTACAATGGAAAATCTCCTTATCGTCTCATACAAGGGTTTATTTTTAAAATAAAATTCACTCATGATGTGAATGGAACATAGAAAAATGGTTTCTATGTTCGGAATCTAGATAAATAATATTTTTTAAATAGTTCATTTTAATTTTTTTTAAAAAGGGTAGTATAAATAGTGAAAATTTATTATCATGGTTAAGGTAAAAATAGGTTTACTAGGGGTTAAAATAAAACAATATGGGGTAAAATGGTATAAAAACACATCCAATACCACATTTATAGATATATTTAGACATTTTAACCTATAATGATTTATAATGACCTATTTTGAAACACTGTGTCATATTAAACATTTGGATACACTTAATTATTTTAAAACATTTCAATTTTGTCCTCTCACACACTTGTAAAAGTCCACCCCACCTATCCTCTTAACACTACAAAAAACCATTATTTTTACCCCATAACACCCTGAGAAGGGAGGGGTGAATTAATTCATCATTTTTTTCTTCTAATTAGGTGGATCTTATCCCCACATTGATAGGATCTTGTTAATCCCATCAAATGGAATAATGAAAATATCAAACAACCATATGTTGAAATAGAAACACAATGTTGTAATTTTATTTGTCTCACCACTAATGGATACTATAAACAACATAATATAAATTTTTTCCAACCAAAATTTAATTTATTATGATTAAATATACAATATGGATTACATTTTTCCAGAAACGTTTACACCATTCTTATAACACTACTAATAAAATACTTTTATGGAAGGAACATTGCCTCGCTCAGACCACTTCCATAGACACCCTCTTCCTCATTATGTTTTCTGAATTATTTCACATTTTATTGACAGGAGTGTTGAAAAAATATATTGGAAACCCATGTATTTATACATTAATAGAATAATACTCTTCATTTACCAAATACCTTAATTAATTCCTTTTAACTCATTGTTCACTCAAAATAGATGATGAAAACCAGTTATTCTCACAAATCATTCCTGGTCATGATTTTTTTTATATTGTGAATGAACTCAATATTGTTGAATAATTTTATTTTTCATTCTACAAAAATTTTCACACAACACCTTTAGTATCACACAACGTTTTTGGTTAATGAAACTCTAAAATTGATGAAAACTTAATGTTTCACCAATTTCACTTGGTCTTGATTGACACAAGGTACTTTATACCAAAAAATATACTTAGTTAAACTCTAATTCATGAAAATATATCATGAATATGTGAACCCGTATCTTAAATGGAATTTTTATATTTTATAGTGGTGGTGAAAACATATTTTTAAATGAAACTGAAACTAAACACAACATCCTTTCATTTCATTAGACTCACTCAAAAATTCCATGTTCAGTAAATGTCATCATTTTGAAATAGTGATTTCCACAAAAATTAATCTATAATTCGTTGGTTCATGCAATTATGATTTCGATGAAACAAATTTTTTTTTTTGGAAAATTCACACTGTCCATATTTTGATGAGGCATCCCTGAAAACTCATTTGTTAACAACCTTATAAAAAAACTTCACCCTTTCAAAGAAATTTTTGATTTATGTGTTTGTATTTCCACTTCAAAAAATTACATTGTACATCCACAAAATTTGTGGAACCCAATAATTTTTTAAACAGTAAGAAATGATTCCAACCTCAATACAAATTCTTTATTCACCATATTTTCACATTCATTTTAAACTCTATAATCAACCCTTTATGGAATGACAATAAAAACAATATATAGTTTGTTTCAAACTGTGAAAAACATTGATTAAATAATTTTTATTATCCATAAAATACATAAATAAATAATATTAAAAACTATTCACATCATAAAGGATTTATTTTTATTAGTAATCCCTCATATGATGTCTTCATCTATTAACCCTACAATGTTCTCCATATAAGAGGTAAAATTAGTAACTATGGGTTTTGTTTTATTTATTTATACACCTCCTCCTAATATTCATCAATTATAAATATATAATTAAAAATTAATATCCTAAATACTTATATTTTATTATATTTATATAATAACCTATATAAATCTCCACATCCATAAAATGGTAAATGAAATTGTTGATAACGTCTATGACCGACTACTACCCCATGAGATGATGTTATTCATTTTCTATCAGAACCTCTCATAGATATATGTGATGATGAATTTTATTTTTATAAATGATATTTATGATCTTGTTAAATATATTAGATTATAATAAAACATATTCCTTCTTATTTTTGAATCTATTGGAAAATAATAATGTCACTTATGTGTACGAATGAATGCCGCCTCTCAAACAAAAGTGATGTATTTTTATTTTATATTTTACATAGAGGATAGTAAGGATATATTAAATTAATATATATCCCATATATAAAATAATTATACGTTTCAAATAATTATATCATGTATATATTCTTAATTTTTATTCCTTGGGGATACTAAAAAATCATTCATTTGTACGACAAACTATCATCTCATGAAGCGATTTGATTCATTTTTCAAATTTTTTTTCATGAAAGGAAATAAGGGATGTCATAATAAATATTTGAGATATATAATCCATAAGATAATATTATTTAATATTAATATAGTATATAAAATTCTTTCATTTCATCATTTGAGATATTGGAATCATCGTTAATGTGTATATAAAACCTATTTTCTCTATCAACTATGTAATTCATTCTCTATCTATAACTATAGTGGATTACTAAAAATTAAAATATAATGAATATATATGATTTTTATTTAACTTCTATAATAATTTATTTCATTCAACCAAGATCTAAATTATATTAAATTTAAATACCAAATAAAAACATACATGAAAAACAATACATTCATTATGAGGAGGGTGATATAAACAATGAATTATTAAAAAATATGCAATAAAATTTTAAAAGTAGCTAATAAATGGGGTGATATATATATGTAAGGATTATTAATAAATTTATTATTAAAATTTATTTCATATACCCCAGGATCTAACATGTGTGATAGAATTTGAGACTTAAGGAAAGGGATTTCTAGACTCAATTTTTTATCTAGGAGACTTATGCCAAATTTACTATTTAATTCTATTTTTTGGATTATTTAAAATTAACTTTAAAAATATTAAAAATATATTTTTTTTATTTATATTTAAATTTAAATTTTATGTTATTCTTTAATTGTGCTTATGATTCAAAATATACCAATGTGGTAAAAGTTTTATGTTACCATCTCATTCTTTATTTGGATTTTATATGATTATGTTTTGGATAATGGAATATTATTATCTACTTCTCCAGAAACACATATATTTTATAATCCCTGAGATTTTGTTTGTAGAATTACTTTTTTTCCTTTTATTTTATTCTCTTAACAGATTATGGAGACAAAAATAATGTTTTTAATAAAAATACTCTCTATTTCTATCAGTAGTCGAAAACCATTTTTTCCTCCATATAAAATTTTCTAAAAATGTTTTCCTGCATGATTTCATATTATCTAAAAGATTGATTAATGTGATTTTTACACATGCTGAGTTTTTCTGAAAATTATTTTTCAATTTGGAAAAGGAACTTTATTCATGATTTTGTTTAAATAATATTCAAAGCTTTATTTTAAATTTTAAAATATTTATTTTTAAATAATGGTCTATCCATATTGTTTTGTTAACTTTTTGAATTAAAAAGAATATTTTCAATATGAAAATAAAATTTTCCGAAGAAATGTTTTAAATGATCTTTAAATATTCATATTTGATTTGGTTCCCTAAGAATCAAATTCTTGTACTTTATGTTAAATCTGTATTCATTAGATGAATATTGATAAACTCTCTATCACATCATGATTGTTCTTCTTCCTTACATAGTATGTTATAATTTTCATTGTATAGATGTAACAAAAAATGTTCATAGAGGATCCCTACTATGATGAGAACCAAGAAGTGCCATGACACTTTATTGAATATAAGTTTTATGAAAGGATGATAACTTATGATGGGAAAAAATTATACAGGCTGTTATGTGGGGGGAATCATGAAACATTGAGGCACCTTCTCATGGTGTACACCCATGGTAATATCTAGGAAGTTATTAGGAGAACAAGACCCACCAGTTTGAAATTCACATTCATCAATGCCATTAGATTTTCCTATATATGGATGCGTGTATTGGTCCATAGACATTGAGATCATTTATAATGAGTATTACGACTCCTCGACTTAGATGTATTGATAAAAACGATGATAATGATTGTTTGCGGTGAGGTCAGATATGTGGGGTGCATCACGAGTAATACCTCATTAATGAATAAAACAAGAATTGATTTTTCACTTCTATGGAAGAAGATATCTCAGGCCCTTTGAGTAAAATGATATAGCCTAACAAAATCAATGGCCATGGTGTTCTCAAGGAAATTTCAATTTCAGGAAGTCATATAATGATAAATAAAACACATGGGTGGATGGAACATGCATGCGGCCTACTATGTTGGAGATATGAGGATAAAGGGATTATATTACATGGTAGGAATTTTTATTAGGTGACATTTCATTGCGAGATATACACATTTCTCTTGAAATCCTTATCCATATTTTATATAGTAATCTTGTAATTTCAGCAATCCCACCTAATTCCAATAAGAAAGATGTCTAGATGGTCACATATTATGTTTATCCAATATCCTTATTAAATAATTTATTTATTTAAAAAGTTGAATAAATAGTATTCTGGGTATTCATTTAATACATATTTAATTATTCATGATCACATATATGTCATCGTTAGTTATATTAGATAATATATTAGGGATGAAATATTTATTTATCAGACAATAATGAAATTATATTTATTTTAAAAATAAATATTATATATTCTCGGCCGGGAAAATATTGAGGAGGATTAGCATACCATGTTATGGACCTGCTGAGAAATAATATTAAATATTATTTTGTTACAAAATATTTAAATATAATGTGCACGTTAAAAAAATTTCATGGATGAATGAGAATAATTTGGAATAGATTCTCAATGTGATTGAATGTGGGAATCGCAAGAACAAGTATCATTCACACTACCAGCTGGAGACTACTTTTGTGACATCCATAGATACAAGGAGCGTGTATGGATCACTACTAGAGGATTCAAATCCTTTTATAATATATCTTAATGAATCCACACTAGAGACCCATGGTTAGATAGATCAATGTATAAAGAATCACCTTGGAGGTAATTATATAATTTAATTAAATCAATTAAAAAAATTATATTGATCCTCTCTTGTTGGTTTTGGGTTCCCTCCTTTGTCTTTTAAATTTTATTCAATTTCGAGGATACTGTAATTAATCATCATATTGATCCTAGACTAATCATCAATTATGAAAATTTAAAAAGTCATGTACACACCCATCCTGTGCCTCCACTGTGCCCAAAACCTCCAAGTGGTATTTGGGAGAGGATATATTTTCCTTTATAATTATTTAAATAGTTTGTTGACGATTTAAGATTTAATAATTCAGTTTTTTAATCATGTTTAATAGTTTATGTAATGGGAATATCAAGATATGTTCCTACCTTATCATTTCTCATAGATATAATAGAAAAGAATTATTTTAGGATTAAAATTAAATCAAGTATCTCATCAGGAGGCACAGTTGGATCTATCCAGATAATAGAAGAATACATACCGTGTAATCGGATCTACACATCTTTTTTTTTTCAATGCATGAGGTGTAATTCGTAAATTAATCAATCCATGTGCATTAATTACATGGGGTGTACTTAATTATTACACCACATAATGACCAAGAAAGATCGGAACACGTTCCACTAGACAACACACTGTGTGGACCACTAGACACAACGTGTAGTCCCTTCGGGTCATCATTATGTCATGTATCCCATACACAGTTTTCCTGGATGGTGACTAAGTGACATTTAGTCTAAAAGGAGTATACCCCACTAGACACGCCATGTACTCTGATTATTTCTGATGTACACATCATACATCATTTCCCAGTGTGTACATCGAATGGACGGTGAGGAGGGTATACAACATGTAGTCTAATCTACATGCCATATACTATTTCATGATTACATAGATTTCAAAAATTATTATTATATTATGTAACTCTTGAGATATGTACCTATGTGTGGGTGTCATGATGGGACACAACATGTTATAGGTGTTATATATATATATATATTAATTAACATCGGCGTAATATTCATAGATCTTCACATTAGGCATGAGTTTCATTACAATTAAAATTGGGTGTGCATGCAACATATCACAAAGAATAAATTTTATACAAGTATAAATACATAATGGGTAGTTTTGGATTGGTATTAATTTGGTTTCATAAAAGGTATATGTTATATACAAGGTTATAGATGAGAATGATAACAAAATTCTGAAATGGATTAAGAAAAAAAATATTTATTTGTTAAAAACAATAATTAATTGATTCTTTCATAATTTATCTTCATAAGTAAAATTAATGAATTTAATGATAGTTTTATAAAATGATTATATCATTTCTTATATATGGATAATCATGAGATAGACCAGAACATTGTATATGATTGGTTCTCATTTAATTTATCCATTATATTAAAATTGTTTCCCTACATTCCTTCTCCACATTAATATGTAGGGCATGTGTGCCCATGGTTTCGTTATTGTGAACCCCCTTTTACACCTCATCTAAATGTGAGTTAAAATAATAAATAATGGATGGTGATAAAAATATAATTGAGGTGGTTCAATTTAGGTGTCGAGGAAAAACTAATCCAAGGTGATACAAAGGTGGACAAGTGGAATGTTGTAACCAAGAATCATAAATTGCTTGAGGTGTTTCTAGCTAAATTGAGAGATAGTTTGCCAACAAATTAATAAACTAAAAAATAGTAATTCTCAAGTTCACACCATTTATATTTTTTCTATCATTCGTATTTTTTTCATTATGGAAGATTTTACATGATCATATATTCAATGAACTAACAAGCATGCAAGAAGAAACTAAAAAAATAATATGTATAAAAATTATTTATATATGGTTAAACAATTATGTATATCAAACTGATCATTAAAAATTATTTGAAAAAATATAATGTGGAAATTTAATCATAATTGATAATATATCTCAAATAAATATTAATTTGGTATACCCTTCCTATGCTTCGGTTAGAATAGAACCATAGTTCAATGTTCTTCACAAACCCTAGTTGGGGTGCTTTCAATTATAGAGGAATTTTAATTTGATGTTTTGTGTGGAGTAAGCATTTTTTACATCAAGGGTTGAATACCTTATATGTTCATGGTGAAAATGAGAGGCCAAAGTTTAAGAAATCCAAAATTATGGATTTCATGATTGGGGAGTCCATTCAACTGATCAAGGTGGTGTGAGTTATTGCAGTTAGCTTTTGGAATGCGTACCTAAAACCTTAAATGATTATTTATCAACCCTTGTTGAGTCAATGTGATGGGATATATGGATCCTTACTACTAGAATTTCCAAGAAATAAGATATTATGAATCTAATGGCGATGGCTATTGGGTGTCAAAAATATAGTTAGAGATGGATAGATACTAATTTATTTATTTTTCAATGCTTATCAAGATAACATAATAAAACTATATTCATGTTAATTTGTAGAAACAATAATAAAAATGACATCGAACATTTCATTGAAATCCATACATGAAATGGAAAACCTTATCACTACCACTAATTTGAATGAGTGGTAAAGGATCCTTAGGTCTATCCTTTGCCATGAGAGGTAAATTTATGAGATGAAATAGCCTTTACCAGTTTCATCTAGAAATAAGGTAAGTGATGAGGAACTCTCTCTATATGATAAATATGTGAATGAAGATATGGATATCCAGTGCCTCATGCTATCATCCATGACCAATGAGCTCATGATGCAACAAGAGGAAATGGATACTTATAGCATGGCGTCTCACCTTTGGGATCTCTATCAAGACAATGAGAGACAAGAGATGTATGAGATATCCAATGATTTTTACTACTGTGTTCGAAGAGTCTGTACTAGCATGACCACATATAGTAAATATTAATTAAAATATTGAGAGTTTGGACATCTTGTGGATTAAATTAACATATAAGTTTCTTTCACAATAATAATAACATCATTACTTAAGTCCTTCTCTAGTGTTACTGTGAATTCCAATATGACCAATAATTATAATATTCTATGAGAGATTCATACCCTCATTTTCCAGGTTCATAATGACATGGGGAGTGAAAAACACGTAGTCTTTATAGTGAATATGAAAATTAAAGATAAGGAAAAGTGGACTAATATTTAAAAATAGTCTAAGCCACCCACGAACCATCCAAAAAAATAAATAATATTTATAGTTTGGGTAAGGAAAAGGAGGAAATATGCTTTTCATGTTGAAATTCAGACCATCAAAAGAAGAACTGCACCCAAAGGAAAGGGGAAGCCAATGGTCTATTCATTATCAAGTGAAATATTACAATTTATACACACTGGGTATATACAACTTGTTGTGCTCACAATTGTATTCAAATACATGAACAATGTAGATTTCCTAAATTTTCTAGAGGAGAGGTGAATCTACGAGATTCCAATAGTGTGAGGATGGATGCTTTTTTCCATTGGTGACTACCACCCCACAATGCCGATGTGAATTATTGTTGTTTTACATGGATTTTTTTGTGTACCTATTGTTAAAAATATCATAATTTATATATCAAATTTAGATAAATATAGATTTATTTTCTATTCGTAAAAAATTTTTGTTACCTTTATAAGGAAAACATATGTTGTGGTATGGAACATTTAAATAATGGTATGTATATTTTAAATTACAAGAACCAATTGTCGGCTATGATAATGATCCATGATCACATGACTCATACAACACCTAGTCGTGGTATCACCATCTTGGTCATGTAAACAAGATGTGTTTGACAATGTTCTATTTATATGGTTTTTTAGAATCTTCTGAGCTAAAAACACTTTATATATTTCATGCTTTTTTGTAAGGGTAAATGACCAAATAACCATTTGGTGGATAGGGGGAAAGGGCCATATAGCTTATAGGTTTGATTCAAAATATTGTTTTTGGACCATTTCTAATTGAAGTGAGAGGTGGATAATCTTTATTCATTAGTTTTACAGATGACTTGAGTTGTTATGGCTATGTCTACTTAATGAGGTATAAGTACAAGTCCTTTTAGAAATTCATCGAGATCATGAATAAAGTATAGAATAATCATAGTAATAAGATAAAGATTCATAGATCAGATTGGGGTAGATAATATATTAACCTATTGTTCATCAACCTTTTATGGTATTTTGGTATTCTATCACATCTCACTCTGACTTATACAATATAGTGTAATTGTGTTATTGAATGGATGAACCGTTCCTTATTACAGATGATATGGTCAAGGATGGGTCATGAAGATCTTCCATTATCCTTTTGGGGATATTCACTAAAAATTATATCATACACATTAAACCAAGTACCATCTAAAGTAGAAAATGATATTCTCTTTGATGTATGGAGTGGAATGAAACCCACTTTACTGCATAAACATGTATGGGGATGCAAGGAATTTTTTAATGGTTTCTTGGTTAACAAACTAGGACTCCAGGGAACAAATTGTATCTTTTTAGGGTATCACAAGGAAAAAAGGATACTACATATACAACCCCTCATAAAATAATGTTATTGTTCCCAGACATGATGTCTTTATTAGGAGGGAGAACATCCTCAAAAAGGATAGTCAGAGCAAGATAAAATTCCATGAAGTTAATACTCAAGATACATAGGATTTAGTATAGTAACAAGTTCCATAGATCCTTATGGAAGAGGTAGTTCCTAAAACCCCAGTACTATATAGGAGCACATGATAGGTAAGGGAACATGAGAGATATGGTTTACTCATCACCGATTATGGTGACTCATTATTGTTTGAAAATGATTAACCCTTCTCCAACAAGGAGGTACTATAGTGACAAAAAGATTATGGATGTATATACGCTATGAATTTTGAGATGGATTCCATGTATCAGAACAAAGTCTAGGTTCTAATCGATGTTTCAGTTAATGTAAAGCCTGTTGGGTGAAGATGGGTATTCAATAAGAAACTGGACATGGATGGTCAAGTTAGTACCTAGAAAGAAAGTCGTGTGGCTAAAGGTTTTAAGTAATGTCAAGGAATTGACAATGAAGAAACCTTTTCACGTATTTCCATTTTTAAATCCATAAGAATTATACTTATTATATAAGTTTTCCATGACTATGAGATTTAGAAGAAGGATTTCAAAACTACATTCCTCAATGGTAATCCTTAAGAAGTTGTCTATATGACACTAAAGAAGATTTTATGTCAAAAGGGGATGATAAAAGGGTTTCCAAATTATAGATATCCATTTTTTGTATTAAAGAAATTATATTTATCATGGAACATTCGATTCGTTTATTCCATATGAGAATTTAGTTTCATTAATAATTAATGTGAGCCATGTGTTTACAATAGGTTTTATGGGAATGTTATCATTATAATAGTTGTTTTCTATGATTACATATTACATATTGGAAATGATATACCAATCTTGCAGTCAGTCAAGGACTGTTTGAACAAGTGCATCTCCATGAAGGACATAGGCGAAGAAGACTTCATTCTAGAGATCAACATAAATAGTGATAGATCCAAGAGGCTTCTTGGACTATGTAAAATTTCATTCATCATTAATATACTAAAGATATTTCTTATGGAATAATAAAATTTGGTATTGGTTCCAATGTCACATGGAATACGTCATTCCATTAAAATTTTCCCGTAGAGACATCATGAGAATGATATGATGAGTAAGATTCCAAGAACTTTAGTGATAGGATATATCATGTATGACATGTTATGTACCAGACATGAAGATTCCTATGCCTTTAGAATTATAAAATGATATCTTGCAGTTCTGGGAGAAAAAAATTACACTATTTTCTAGATCATACATAAGTATTTGACTAGAACTAATGATATTTTCAATGTCTATAAAGGAGACGAGGAGCTTGTAATTTGAGGGTATGTTGATGTTAGTTTTTAGATAGGTTTTAATGATATCCAGTCACAATCACGATATTATTTCTGTCTCAACAGAGGATTTGTGAACTGTAAGGGTTCAAAGCAGCTAGTTATTGCTTATTTTACAATAGTGTCTTAATATATAGCATCTTTGGATGTATAAGAGGATTCCATGAAGAGTTGAATTTTTTTCTAGGATCTTGATGTGGTGCCTTGTAGTAAAGATACAATTTCACTATATTGTGAAAATACTAATATAATGGATCTTGCAAAAGTGAAATGGTCAAATCAATGAAAAAGGCACATACTCCCAAAGTATCACCTCTTTAGGGATTTATATCAATGGGGTAAAGATTCAGTGAGAATAGTGTCTAAGGAAGAGAAAATGGATGATCACTTAACTAAAGTCCTATAACAATAGCAACTTGAATATCATGTGAGATCTAGAAAACATAATGTTGTTAGTAGTTGGCTCTAGTAAAAGGGGGAGCCTGTTGGAGTTGGTTCCATAGAAACCAAATTTATTGTATTTGTTGGTTAACCTATATTCATTAGATGAATATTTATATAATCTTTATCAAATCATTATTATTCTTTTAACTGGAATATTATGTGATAATGTTATAAGAATATCAGTCACACGATTAAGTCATAGCGGATCCTTTCTATGATGAGAACCTGGAAGTTCCAAGACATCATTCTTGAATATATGTTATATGGCCAAATGATATTATTTTGAATGACAAAAATGATAAATCCAATCATTGGTGGGGACTCACTGAACATTGAGGGACCTTCTCATGGAGTGCGCCCATGGTTATAACCATGAATATATAATTAGAACAAGACACACCAGTAGGAGATCAACATTCATAAGTGTCATTAGATGTTCCTATATGTGGAGGTGTGTATTGGTTATTAGACATTATTATTATTATTAATGGGTATTATCAAATTGTGAACATACTTATATTGATGAAAATAGTGATGACATATGTTCACGAAAAGGAAGGATTTTTTGTGTGTGTCATGATTAATACTGCAGTAATGATCAATGAGATAAAGGATTTTTCACTTCTATAGAAGTAGATATATTTGGCCCTTTGATGGAAATGATATATCCTAAATATATCCTAGACTATGGTGTTCTCTAGGCATGTTCAATTTCGGGAAGTCAAATAATGGGAAAACAAGAACATGGGTTAATGGTAATTGCATGCAACCCATTTGATTGGAGATATAAGGACCAATGGCTCATATTTCATAGTAAGTGTTCATAGGAGGTGAAAAGTCTTTCTGACATCAACTTCATTCTATTGGGTGCCTTGAACCATTTCTCGACAGTAATTTTGGATTTTTGGCATAACCAATTAATTCCAACAAGAAAAGTGTTAGAGGGTCGCACACTAAGTGTACCTTGTATCTCAGTTAAATAATTTATTTATATAACAAGTTGAATAAATATAATTATCAGTAGTGGTTTAATATGTATTCATGTATTAATGATCACATTTATTTCTCCACTAATTATTTGAGATAATATATTCAAGAATAAATATTAATTTAATAGAGAATAATGGGTTTTTATTTATTTAATAAATAAATTGTCATTATTCAAGACCTAGTAAATATTGTGGAGGATTGGTAGACCAATTTATCGGTCTTGTGAGAAATAATGTTAAATATAATTTTTTCAAATAATATTTAAATATAACATTACTATTAAGAACATGTCATGGAAATAATAACATTACTATTATAATTTGAAATGAGGTTTTCACATGGAATAACAATGAAACTAACTTCAAATGTAGTAATTTTTTATTATTAACTAGTGAATTAAATTCCCTATTATGTTTTTATTCTCTAAATTTAAAAATGGTACATTCGACCAATTGTCCAATCATTTTGAACACAACATTTTTGGAGAAAATTTCTCAATCCTAGAGAACTATTCCATATACAAGAACACTCTCATGAACGAGAGAGGTACTCCTCCACCAGATCAAGGAGAACACTTTGGTAGTGATTCTAAAGGCGATCAGAGGTAGGCATCACAAGAGCAAGGATCTCCTATTCTAGCAATCATTGACTCCATCAGCGACAACCGGAGATACATGGAGCACATGTGGATTACTTCTATAGGATTCAAATCCATGGATTCCATATCGCAATGAAGCCTCAACATAGACCCATGGTTAGATTCATCAATGATGAAATAATCAACTTAGATGTTATTCTATAATTTAATAAAAATAATTGTATACAAAATATCACGATTGTCTCTTCGCGATTTTGAGTACTCTCTATTGTATTTTTACATTGATTCAATTCCAAGGATAACTATGTTTATCATCATATTGATCCAAAATTAGTAATCAATTTTGTAAATTTTAAATGTTGGGTACACGCCCATCATTCACTTCCTCTAGGACTGAAACCTACAATTGCATCATAATTTTATAAAATTGTTTTCAAAAGAAAAACATTCTGAAAATTTATTATTTTTAAATTGAATTTTATAGTGAAAATTTAATTTAATTACATAAATGATTAAAATGATATTTAATTAATACTTTATAAATATCCATGTTTATTTTCAAGGAAATGTATTTTGAATGTTTTTTACGTTTAAATAGTTTTTTTATGGTCAAAAGGTTATTTTCATTTTGAAATGTTACAAGTGATGTTTTATAATCATAATATGTATAAGATGAAATCCATTTATGTAAACTATAATTTATAGGGAATTTGATATACGAATATTATTAATATTATTTATCTAAATGGTTTATATTTATGATAAATATATTGTTATGAAACCTGTTCTTTTTTACATGGGTTATGTTATATGGAACTGATGAAATTTTTACAAATCATATTTCATGTTCAACGTTTTTATGTTATAATTAATTGATGAAATATTTATGAAATATGTTTCCTTCATTTGAGTTAATATACAATGAATATTTTATAAAACTCATTTCTTTTGAAAGGATTTTATATATTGATATTTTTTTGATCATATGGAGGATGTATATAAGATTTTCATTATGTTAAGTGTGGGACCTATATCTCCCTTTAATGCATTAACTAGAGATTTATATCTCATGAGATTATTAGTATTATAATGGAGAATAAAACATGTTCTATATCAGTGATTTTACACTATGATATTCATGAAAGTGAACATTGGGGTTCAGGTAATTACATTATGATAATTTTTTAAATGAGTCTTCAACAACAATGAAATGATTTTCATTGATTATCGATTTCTAGAAATCAATGTATTACGCCAATGTTTTTTTCTTATGGTTCATGTTTTCTTATTATATTAATATTATTATCTTATAGATTACAAATATTTATTCGATTATTCTAGTTTATGAACAATGATATTATGGGATGGTTTTAAAATGTTTTTCTCATGTTCTCACACCCTTGTGCTCATGTTATGTTGACATCTCCCTTATTTACCATTACATATCATATAAGACAAAACTTTTTTATGCCTTACATTTCCATGTTATTATTAATGGTTTTATTTTTTTATTTCTATGAAGAATACTTTGTGGTATGATCATTATGGTATACATTGAATATCATTCATGATATAAAGTGATTGTGAATCTGGACTCTAAAGATACTAAAAATTTATTGCCCTTGAGTGAGTTATTGGAAAATGTATTGAATATTTATCTCAAAATATGTAATATTTATGTATGTAAATCTTGGTTCATTATATGGTAAGTGCAAAGGGGTTCTTATCCAGCTCAATTCATTATTAGAATTCTAGAATCCATCAGCGGTCATGGGTTTTTTTTAAGATTGTGCCTTAGTTTTTAAGGATTCAAAAATGAAATTTATTTTAGTTCTATTTAAATGAATAAATACATTGATAGTATTTGTCATTCATTCATCAAATTCATGAGTTATTTATATTATTTCCATTTAGATTTATTAATATATATTAATAAACTTGGTCTTTGATTCATGAATTAAATTTATGATAACTGCTTAATGTCATTGTGTTTATTATAAAATCCCTTCTAGAAAAATTCATTTGAATTTAAGGGAGGATGCTTGAGAGAATTTTATGGGGAAATAAATTAGTTTATCCTTCTCTTGTATTAAATTTCATCCACGCTATTAATACTCTTGGACATGCTGGTGTTGGGAACCAAGGATTAATGGTGGATCCTTGATTAGAATTTACCATGTAAATTCCACCAATATTCCATGTAAATAAAGTAACATAGGAATTGGAAGAGTGGATATAGTGTATTTAATTGATAAAGATGTTTCATAAATATTTGTTGAAATATAAGGTGTGATTTATAATTATTCACAGGATGAATGTGGAAGGAAATGGTAGAACTCTATTATACATGCTAATTAACATGAGATCCTTAACTAGTATAATTTCAATAAGATCATCAAAAAGAATATCTATGATGATATATTGTGAGTTGATATGACCTAGTAATTGTAGACCTTATAGAAAGGGGAAAATTTTGTTTTTTAGTATTCCACATATATCACAATGTTGGTGAACTAAGCTCCTAATCTAATCCCTAATGGTTACCGTAAATCTCAGAGAATTGAGATGGGTCGGAGAGACAATATTATTTCAAAGATGATTCTATTTTTCCTTCTATGAATTATAAATGTAGTAAATAATTAATCTATTGAAGAGGTACAAATGGATGTGAAAATGAGTTTCAATGGAGGCTTGATTGTTGAAGTTATCATCCCTTGTACGACTTCAGGCCTGAAAAGAAAATGAAATGATGCTGAATTTTCATTGATACTAGTTTGACAAGATTCATTTGAACAACAGTATGAAATTTTATATAATTATAGAGTCCATATTCTAACCCAGGATAATCCTAAATAATTACCTTGAACTTTTCATTAATATAGATAATCTAGTCATATCATGTGTTTTTGTAAAAGGATTTGAAAAATTATTAATTCTGGATCCACTCTCACAAAGGGTTCAAAGGTTAGTACCAATTATTCCAAGGTTGGGGGGTAATATACTCATGCTATGATGAATGTGCATATTTCTGAAAATGATTTGGTAGTAGCTATGACCAATTATCTTATTTTAGTGGGGTATATTCTGGAGTAATATTAAGTATGTCAAACTAATAATAGATACGTAATTCTCATTTAATATTTAGTATTACTAGATTTTTTTATATATATGATACTATTTATTTTATATCAACGTATTTAATTAATTCGTCTAGATCACATTTCAATTTAATGTTGTTCAAGTTGGATATCTCTACTCCCTTATAAAAAGTATCCATGAAATGTTTTAAATTTTTCACATGTCGGGTGACAATAGGCGACCATGACGGGGTGTTAAACATCATAGTTCCATATCTTGATATCATTGACCATATTATTATTAAGGATTCGATAATTATTTTTAACGAAAATATATACCGTTATCATCACTATTATCAGTTTTTTCTATCGATCATGTCTCTTATGTCTTTTTTGGGTTTGTGGGGTTCTAGATCTAGAGGAGGGTAATGTTCTTCCTTTTACTTGGGTGTTATAATTCTAGTTTTTAGAGATGTTTCTTATGATCATTTATCCCTTCTTGAGCTTTCCAATTAATTACATGGTGAGTGACTACCATATGTATTTTGTGATGATTTTTCTGAGTAACCACCAAAGTGAGAGGCTGAGTTCACTATTGAACCACTTCTTGGTTTGTTTCCCATTTCTTTTCTATCTTATCTCATAGAAACAAATATGTTATATGAGAACAATGTTGTACTAGAATATCTTAAATCCATGGGATTTATTCACATTATAGTATCACCTTAGGCTTTTATTATAATCATTTTTAACTATCTAGAAAGAAGGTTTAGACTTTTCATCGGTTATTTATAGTTAAATCCGTTAACCTTAAAAAATTAATATCCCTTACCATTAAATGAATTTCATTATTTTCAAATCATATGATATTTTTATATTCATAAGATTAACTTATGGTTCGGTTACAACCACCTATAGTCCAAGAAGATTACATAACTATGATAATGTTTAGTTGATGTTATAGTCCTTTCATGTCTCTGGTTAGGGAATTCGATTTCAGCAACTCTACTATAGTATTTATGGAATTGATGAAGTTGATTTTCCATAGGTTCAATTAGTCTATCATGGTCTTGTTGGAGGACAATAATTTGGTGTGATATAAGTCATATAAGGAATATATATATCATTTGGATTTATTTAGATAATCATAGAAGAACATTGATTTTATTATTATCTTTAAAATATTGAGTTTTACATATAATATATGATTTTTATGTAATTTTATATCTAATAGGTTAATAACAATGGATCCTTAAAAGAATCTGGTAGTAATGACTTGGGAAAAGCCCAAAAATGTGTTTGATATTTTTAGTTTCTTAGGATTGACTAGTCAATATAGTTTGTTTGTTCAAGAATTAACTATAATCACATCTCTAATGATAATCTTTTCTCAAATTTGTGTTATGTTTTAATTGAATAAAAATAGATATTCTTCAAAGAATATAAGAATATATAGAACATACCTCTAGATATAATTCTTCTTGAATTATGTTCAGGCTACAATGCTCACTGTGATGAATTCAGTATGATTTTGTTTTGCATCTTCATGCAAGATAAGTCAGTGGGGGATAATGAATCTGAAAAACTAAACTATCATTAAGATAAATACCCAACCCAGGGACGTGAGTTATATTTTTTATACATGATCTCAAAATGAGTTTCCAATATGTCTTTATGGAATGGTTTCCGGTATACTATGCAAGTAAGAACCTAAAAAATATTTTTCCACATATTGATCTAAAAATTCAACAATGAAATTGGGTTGATTATTATTAGACTTTTGGTTTTGATATTTATTATATTATAATATAAGGGAGTTTGATCCCCAACACATTGACCATAAAACTGCTAACACAAGTATTGAAGGAATTAGTAATAGAGTGGTCTCTAATGAGTTTTTTCAGTGATATTATCTTGGTAGTTGAGGTGGTTAGTAGGCATGTTGTGATAGCCTTGGTGAAGGATGAATCAATATTTGATGAGTGGGTTCATCATAAGAAATTATTAGATATTTATATCCAATTATTTAGTAATATATTTTATGTTCGAGAGACCATGAGTGATTGTTCTTGGTATTTTTTTGGTTCATAGTGTTTTTTATGTACGTTTTTTTATTCTTTCATCTATGACATATGAGTTTCTTGATAGTGTAGACAGATCTTGTTAGTCATTACACCCTGGTACTACTAAGATGTATCATGATCTAAGATATTGATATTAGTGTCATGGTGTGAGGTGTTTGATTCCAGACAATATTCCATGGTATATTACCTGAAATAGATTTATGATAGATCACCAGAGACTTATCAGTTTACTGTATCCTTTTACCATTCTAGTTCTAATGTGAGATGACCTTTAAATGGACATTATCATTTCTTAAACACTAATAGTTAGTGGGAAGGATGTTTTTTGAATGATCAATTATTTACTCTCCAAATTGTCTTATTTCATCCATATCAAGGAGATGAAGAAGGCGGAGAGGATACATGAATTATAAATTCAACATTTAGTAATGCTTCATGGAGTTTCATATGTCATTATTTTATATTGGGACACATGGATTAAATAAAGGTTTTGGAATGGTTTGTAAGAGGTGATGGGTTCATTGTTGAAATTAAAAATGGTATATCATCCACATATAAAGGATATAAAAGGTTATAAATTCATATCCTTGGAGATATGCTTCATGTAACATCCCTATATCAATCTATCAGGTTTGTCTCTAACCTTGTCATATTTTTTTTTCAATTTTTCATTGTTGGTATGTGGTCAACAAAGAATTCTGAGGATACCTATAATGGTAAATTTATAGATTTTATGGACTCATAGATTAAAATGTATTTTTTGTAGTATAGGGGATGATTTCATGCCGTTTTAATAAGATAAAATATGTGTAAGAGTATCTAGATGTATGTCACGAAAGCATTCAGTATATGATATTATACATGACATAAAGATATGTTTGACATTATGAATATTTTAAATAATAGACTTATATCTAAGGATTTTTTTCAAAGTGTATATAAACTCTTTGAACATCACGACATGTAATATAATTACATGCTATGTAATTCCCCATGAAGGGATCTTTTGTGGAACCGCTCGGGATTCAGGTTACAATTTGACAAACACTTTTCCTTTACTCATGATCAATAGATCCTCTCTGGAAATTTTTGGAGACACCATTCTTCCCAATCGATTCATTCAGTATTTGATATTCATTATGGTCATGGTGTGTCTCTTTGGGTGACTGATCTCTCTCCTTCATTTCCATTGACCACGGTTGGGCCCTTATATTGCACTATCAGATCCATTAATATAATTTTGTGTTATCTCTTGTCTTTATCCAATATCCATTGTGAGATCTCATTTCTAAGGTCATTACTCTACTAATCACAATGCGACATACATTCATTCTTAAGGTATGTGGGTTTTGTTATTTTCAATGATCCCAAAATTAATAAATTGTATTAGTCTAGTTATTTGGATTGGATTCTAATTCCTTCATTGTCTTTGTTGCGTTTTCGTTGTTGGTGGATCCCATCATGGCCATGTGTGGCATTAGTGTTCTGGTAGGTGGTTTAATATTTATCCTATGTCTATGAACTAGGTTTTTTATTACATTACTAATTGGTTTATACATGTAATTTTCTTGATTGTTTTGTGTGCATTGAAAAAGGGTTTTTAAAAAAATGATATTTCCTTGGATAATGAAAAATGGAACGAAAATGGATACTTTAAATTTATTTAAATTGATTTGTATAATTAATTTAAATTGGTTTTCAAAAAAAAATTAATTGTGAAAAAAGCACATGGGTTACCTTGGTAACATATGTGGAAGGTTAATATTGAGGCATTAATCTATTTTTTGGTGATTATCAGGAGGTTTTATCCTGAGGATTTCCTATGTTTCCTAGGAACATTATTATTGGGGCCATATATTGACATTTTGGGGTAGTTTACTCATGGGGTATTCATCTTCTTCTTAAGACATTGTTCTACGAACTAGATTATGCACATGATTGATTATGGTATGAGAAGTTTATTAGCCTGACCTATAATGATATTGGTTGTTGATACATTTTTCTTTTTTTCTCATTTGTATTTATTGTTTATACTTGATCTATATGAGATCTTTAAAATGTGATTTGAAATTAGTATACCAATTTTTTTAAATTATAGTAAAAGGGAAATTCATACCGTATTTTTTTATAAAACTACTTAATTTTTATCAGGACATGTTTTATTTAAAATGTGAATTCATGAAATTTTTTATATATAATGGTTATGAAACACATGGGTGTGATATTACTAAGTATATTACCTAAACCCCTATACACCTCTCTTGTGGGGAATAGATAATCTTATGTCATCCATTGTAGGGAAAATCAATGCACCTAAATGAGGTGGTGAGGTTTTACATCAACTGTATAGGGAAACTATAGGTGAGATGATGGGAGATCTTCCACACAATCATTTATCATAGTTGTTTCATTTTTATTATATTTTATTTGGACTTGTTTTTTAGATTTTATCTACTCTAAATGTTGTTTTTTCATCTTTGTTCTTACAGTTATGACATTTATTCATTAGACTTATGTTGTCTATTCCATCTTCATAGTGTTTATATAACATGTGATTCTATAGGTTGGAAGTTATTTTTTCTAGGGTTTATGTTTTCTGTATGGGTACTTGATTCTAGATCATGGGGATCAAGAGTGGATTTTAGCTATGTGAAGCATCTCATCAGGTGCTAGTTTTGAGGGTATCCCAGGTTGGTTCATTAAAAATTGTATTTGGGGAGGCATGTCTATAGATTTCTGGACATGGGGTTCTGTAAGACTGTAGATAAGATTTTCTATATATGAGAGGTATTTTGTGATAATTTTCTAGAATAATATTATTGCGATGAGACTCAACATTCTATGGGAGGTTAGGACATGAGAATCTCTCTTGGGGTTTTTTTAATATCATTTATTACTTATGAGTTTTCAAGTTTAAACTATGATTTAATAAATTGTTTGACCATTATTTCTATTATAGTATTTTGAAGTATGCATCTTAGACTTATTCCATGAGTTTTATTTGATGGGGTAGCTGATTCTCCACACTGGAATCCTTTAATGTATTAGAATATCATGAATACTATCAAATGAGTAGATTGTTTTATTGACTAGGATGTTCCACGAGTTAAGAACATAATTGTTGAGGTATAGCCAAGAGATGGAGGAGAGAGGAATTGGTCATGAGAAATCTTCTCTGAGAAGCCACCATCATTTAAAATAATGAATGAACCTCAAGAGGTGGTGGACTAGATGGATCAGATCGATCAAATATTTGACTTCTAAGAGACACATGAGAATATCATGGTGATGTGTGCAACATTTTGTGTCGATGGTTTTGGTATGAGATGGTGAAATTATGTGGTCCAGAAAACAGACACTTGAAATTTTTTTAGAAGCATTTTAAGATCCTTTTCTCTGAGAGACAATTCCAAGAGTCCATGATGTTGGTAAAATATATTGTTTTCATTTCCATGAAATAGTTTGAGAATCTGGTGTCAGCATACGCTAATTAGTTTACCAAGCTTTTAAATTTTTCTCTAGATGTGGCGATGAATGAACAATTAAATTCTCAGAAGTACGTTTAGGGTTGGAAACTAGTTATCATAAGCCATGTGTATATGTTGAACCTTTATAACTATGCAGAAATGGTAGAACGAGCTATGATGACAAGTTGGACATGGCATGCATGGTTGGTTTTTCACCTCTTCCCTTACATCATGTGGTGGATTCAGTGGCGCTCATGGGGAGAAGAAGAAGAGGTTAATCATCAAAGGAGAGGTGGAGGTGGGTCTCAGCAGTGACCCTCCTCTGGACAGTCTGCTATGACAACTAGTTCGCCTCTGACATTATATCAGTTTGGTAAGGTCGGACACACCAATCATTCGGGTCCTATATCTATGAAGACATGAAACATCTATAGATTAATTGGTCATTTATAGAAATTATATTAGGATATGTATACACCTTGTTATGGTTGGGGTTCTTCAGATCTAAAGGCTACTATAGTTCATTCAGAAGATTCAATGTCTAGTGCTCCAGCCACAAGACTCGAGAGTGAAGCACTTACACGTAGTAGATGAGTTTCTAATGGAATTAAATGTAGTTCTGATAATAATTAAAGGTATTGTACTTATAGAATCATTAGTAGAGGTTTACTTATTTATTATTGGTGCCTCACACCCATTAATATCTACAAATTTTGTTGATAATCTCACACTTTATATAGAATTTATGTCTGTTGTAATGGTGTTAGTGAGAATTCTTGAAAGGGGTAGAGATAATATGATTCCGTGTCTTGGTTCCTTCATGATAGCTAATATGGTGTTTTTATAGGGTTATTTCATTCTTGATATGGATCTGTTTGATATCATTGTCGGTAAGGATTGGCTTTTCATTCATCTATATGAGTTCATTTTTTATCATCGACATGTTTTGATTCATAGTACACTACTAAAAAAATATGTTTAATAGATTTTGTATTTATCAATGGTGGAAAATAACATTGGTAAATTTTATATTTATCGATGTTATTGAATGCGTTGATAACTGTTACTTTTTATTAGTTCTTTTTAGTGTGGACAAACGAATCCTTTATCAACACATTATTTTTAGTTTTGATAAGGGTATTGTTTATCAACGCTTTATCTTTAACACACTAATAAAGGGTACCATTTATTAGCCCCTTATTTTTAGTGCTAAAAAATATTTTTTTCATCATCTCTTTTTTTGAACTGATAATGATCCGAATAAATAAAATAAAATAATTATAGAAAAAATCAGTTTATTAACAAAAATTAATAATAAAAATTTTAAATTAAATTTTTTTGATAAAATGAATAAATTTATTATGCATTATTGAAAATTAAAGTCTTTATTAATTATATAATTATGATAATTAATATTATTAATTATATAATTATGATAATTAATATTATTAAATGGAACATATTAAATATATATGTATTTATATATTAATGTATATAAATTTTATTTATATATTACAAAATATTTATCCTCTAAACATTAAATAGTCATTTATTTATTGAATAGTTGTTTATAATTAAAAAATAACATGAATTAAAAAAATTAACTAATTGAATAGAACATGACATATAATTGAACATCGTTTGATATTTCTATTTAACATAGATCAAATATATGTTATATTGGTTTCACATACACATAATTTGTAAATTTTTATATACAATGCATAGACATGAAACATATCAATTTTAACAATATTGTTAATGTGTATTTAATATTAATTTATTCAATTTTAATCATTTTTAAAATATATGCATGTACTTAAAAATATATATTCATTAATAATGTAAAAAATATATATTTCTTAAAAATATTGACAAAATAAATTTATTTATAAATGTAAATTTACTATATTTATTCAATTATATATTTTATAATTATAATCCAAATAAATATTTTTAATGTATTTAAATAATTATAAATATATAATTATATATATTGGAATATTTATTAAATTTGTAAATAATATTTATAAATGATGAATATATTTACTATATTAATAAATTTATATTTAATAAAATATATATATATATATATAATTATAATTATTAATATATATATATATATATTAATATAATTACTAATTTTTTATAATATTTCTATAATTATATATAAATAATTCCAAAATGGTAATAAATATATTTAAAAAAGAATATATTTTCTATATTTATATTTATATATATTTATTGAGTATATATAAATAAATAAAATTCTTTGTTTATAAATATAATTATAAATCCTTTATTAGTGTTAAATGTAATAAGCGCTAATAAAGGAATCTTTATTAGAAATTTTTTCATGCAGATAAAAATGAGACTTTATCATTTCTATAATTGAACACTGATAAAGATTAATTTTATAAGTTCATTTTTATCATTGCTAATGACCAACCTTATTCAGAGCCAAAAAATACTAATAGTGAGTCCTTTTATCAGTGATTATGTAATCAGTGATGATAAAAGGACACTTTTTTAGTGCTTCTTTGTAAGTAGTGAAAACTTTTTCCAGATATAATAAATAAATCATAACCATTAATTAACCCAGTTGTGATATCAAAAGATTTTCATGGAATCCAACTACAACCAGCCCTTCTCCTCCGGGAATAAAACCTCAGATCATACCAATCAAATACCTCTTGAACATTTCGTATGACATTTAGTGTTTGATTGATGTTAGGGTTTCTAAAGAGTGTTTTTTGATTTCTTCTCGATTGAGACGTAGTCTTTTCACTATTATTTGTGTATTTTTTTAATTTTTTATTAATTCTTCGATGATTCCATTATTTGTGGTACAATGATTGTATACTATCGAGGCATGCCTTCCAGTTTTCTCAGTTTCCAATTTTGATTCCACTCTTGATCTCCCATAGAGATTTTATTGTATTTGGACTCTATGGGGACACATGGAGTCACATGAAGTTTAGTTAGTTGTTTTGTTTTTTTTATATTACACAAATTTATCGCTCAAGGAAAACATACGAATGTTTCATTCTTTATTTCCTCAATGCTATTCCATACATGTGAAATTATAGAAATTGAAATTCATGATTTTGTGTGAGAGGGAGTTTAAGGTAGGTTTTTTTATTTCATTTTTATTATACTAATTCATATCATATGTTATCTACTTATCTAGGATGGTGTGATAATCTAATTTAGTTATGCATCACGACAGTTTTTTTAAATTTTTATTATACTTTTTTATTTATTTTATGGCCCAAATCATTCTCACAATATAGTTTAACATTTTCGAGTTCTTATTTACTACCCTAGGGGGATAATGTTTGTCCCTTGGTCACTATCATGGGAGATCTTGGGTGTTTTATATATAGTTGTCTTGTAATTTTTTTAAAATTATCTTTATTGTTATAAGTTATTTATGATTTATAAATAACTAAACCTCATATGTCTCGACACACGTCGAAAAAATTATTTTATTTCTCTTCCTCTTTAGTCTAATAGATCATTTTTTTAATTACTTTTATTAAAAATATATGAAATACTATATATTTATGCTATGTACTATTTTACAACAATATCATAATTTTCCATCATCATCACACTCCCCTTATCTAAATAATTTTTTATTATTATCCTACTTTCATTACTCATTTCTAGTAAAACCACATTTTTTAAGACCTATATACCACTATAGTTGTGATTTTATGATAATAAAATTGTTCCCATTGAATTAATGTATGGTTTCATATTTATCATTAGAATAAATTTTTTTATTACTCATGTATTAATTGTTTTCTTATATATGTGGATTATTTTGTTTGTTTTGGGGAGCTATGAGAATATTTCATTCCTTTTTGTACCAAATCTTCCATAGAATTATTCTCTCAAAAAAACATTCACCTCTATAGTGTTTACAATAATTAGTTTCGTTCATATTCAAACCACCTCTCAGTCATAGAGTTAATCAGTATATTTTCATAGTAAAATCATTCTCTATATAGTTAAGGTATTATTTCATAATTTTGTTTAATTAAATTGTTTTTATTATTAGTAATTATAATTATTTTCTTATATAAGATGGTTTTTTTGAGTTGATGTGGTATCTTCTATGCCACTCATTTATTGTTGGAAGTTCGATAATGAAATTTATTGGGAATCATGATAATAATGATAGTTTTGATTTTTTGAGACTTTGGAACATGTAAGAGTCAACCACACCTCATTATGACACACGATGTGATCGATATGACTCAAATTAATTATCAATTTTTTAAATAGAAATTAATTTCAGTATAAAATACAACATACTAATTTTGTTCATTATCCATTTAAAATAAAAATTGCATTTTAATAAGTTTCACTCACTAAAAACAAAGCAAACATTCTGGAAATATCTTTATAATTTAAGAAATTTATTGATAAATCATTTTTATGTATAAAAATATGTCTCATAATAAAATAATGCATGATATGATCTCTATGAGTCAATGTGAATGTTTCTATATTAAAATGATATTTTTGTGAAAATGATAAGAGACATACTAAAAAATGAGAAAACACAACCATATTATTTTGATGATTTTGGAGAAAAATTCATATATGATTTCAAATGTGTACAAATCATTCGTACCTCAATCAGATGAATGTTGTGACCAGTATGACTCTATGTGTATTTATTTGAAATTGAAATCAATTTTTGAAAAAAAAGAATCTAACCCACTCAAAACAAAAAAACTTTTAGATTGTTTTGATAAATTAGGAAAATGATCCTTAAATCATTTTTGATGTGTATAAATCAACCACAACTCATTCTGATGCATAGTGTAACCAATATGACTTCATGTGGGTCTTGTTATTTAAAATTGTCATCAATTTTATTTATATTAACATTTTGGTTAATTCATTTCTTTATATAATTTCTAACATAAGTATTTTTTTTTAATATAGGTGCATTATTTTTCATGAGGAGGGGTGGTTTCTTTAGAAATAGCTTGAGTCAATTCTGGATTAAATGCCAATAGAACATTGATGTTTTGAATGTCTACAATAATTTTTCAATATTTAATTTTCTGAACCAATGTATGAAATTCCTATACAACATTTTCTGTTCTTTGGTTTATGTGGTAAATTTCATCTCATTTATATCTTGTATTGGGAATTATTCTGGTTGAAATCTAGTGTATTTATGGTGTCCTGGTGTGATGTTACAAAAAAAAGTATGACCCATTATTAGTGCTTTAAAAAGTGCTGATAAAGGCCACATTTATCAGAGCATTTAAAATAAATGATAGAGGTCTATATTATCCGTGCTCATAGAATCACTGAAAAGGACTATTTTATATGATCTCATAAAAGAGATGATAATATCTCCTTTATTAGTGCTACTATATAGGCTAAAAATGAACCTTTTATCAGTGCTTTTATAAGCACCCATAAATAGTTCCTTTAGAGGTGATAAACAAATTCATCGATAAATGGTTCCTTTATAAGTGCTTATAACAACATATATAAAGGTCCCATTTATCAGAAATTTTTATAGGATATAAAAAGGATACCTTTATCAGCACTTTTTTTTGTACAAATAAAAGACCAATGATTTTGTCCTCCCTCATGTAATCAGTGATTTTTTAGTGATGATAAAAGCCCATTCTAGTGTTATTAAAGGCCAGTTTTTTTGTACTGATGCTGATGAGTTCTCTTGTGTGTTTTAGGGGGTCTGGGCACTAAAATCAAGTCTTACAGGGCCTTCCCACCCATAGATTGTGAGTTTTTTTGTCTACTATTGTGTTTGATCTTGATAAATTTTCACTTACTATTTACCTTTCCATTGATCTTTAGGAAATTCATGATATTTTATGAGATAAATTCTATATCTCTAGAGATAGGAAGACTTTATGGTTGACTAGGTTCTAGGTATACTACCGACATTGATACAATCTTATCGTATGGGACCAACAATGTTGAAAGAGGCAACGATTCAGTTATATTACCTGCTGGAAAATTGTTTAGTTTTCCTAGTGTTTTTCCTTGGGGCAACCCATGTGCAAATTACAACGTAGGCTTATGGTTCACTTTGGTTGTTTGAGGACTATCAGATGTGGAACCATGTAACAGTTATGAAAAAATATCCTTTGCCTCATGTGGATATTTTTTGACCATTTAATGGGGGAAAATTGGTTTTCGAATATATATATTTGGTCGGATTATCATCAGCTCTGACTTTTGGAGTTTGATTCAATATAGACATCATTCTAGAGGGGGTATGGAAATTATGATTATATTGTTATGAATTTTTATCTAACTAACACTCCAATAATTTTTGTGGATCTTATGAATTTGATATCTCATTTATATCATTACAAATTTCTTTTCTGTTCATAGATGATAACATAATATGTTAAAAATATGAGCATAAGTGTGAGAATGATCTAAGATTGGTTCTGTAAATTGGGAGGAATCAACTTTTTTTACAGAAATCATATAAAATATAATTTATTTATTAATTAATTGAGGTTAAAAGGACACACAATTTATAAACATGGATTATTAGTTGGTACAGAGAAGGGGAAGGATGTTTTTTTGTTGAAGGAACCATAAAATTTCATTGAAATTTGGAGCTTCCAAGGTCTTTCCAGATACTACCAACAGTTTGATAAGTATTTTTCTAAGATAACATCACTTTTGACTACTCTTACCCAGAATTCAGTTAAATTCACATGGGATGAGAAATGTATTTTTTCCATATGATAAATTTAAATTTCTTTTGACATAAGATCATATTCTGATATTAATTGATCCCGTTAAGGGGTATGTGGTGTTTTTTGATGCTTCTGGTTCTGTTTTGGGATGAATTTTTCTGTAGGATCACCATGTGGTAGGATACAACCTAATAAATCTTAGAACCCATGAGAAGAATATCCAACTCACTATTTAGGACATTAAATATTCATTCATGCACATAAATGTTGTATGCACTATCTTTTTGGGGATAATTTCAATGTTTAATCTAATCAGAAGAGTTTGATCTATATTTTTATCAAATGTAATTGAATCTCATACTGAGATGATGGGTAAGAAACCATAATATGTGTGGTATCAATATCACCTACTCCCTGGAGAGGGGTAATGTCATAGCAGATGCTCTTAGTAAGAAAGTACCAGCACATTCTATTCTAGAACTATAGAGGAGTGAATAATTTTGTGGATATTCAAATAGTTGCACCTAGATGCTCAATAGGATGTGTCTTGTGTGGTTTTTACTAGTTTTCTCTTATAATCATCTCTCATGGATTTTATTTTTTGGAATAAATAATAGGATAATGAGGTTAGAAATGTTTGAGAAAACATTTATAGTGGGGAGATAGTCTTTGGTTGGTCCCTCTCTGCAAATGGAATGATCTACTTCAGAAAATGGTTTTTCTTTCTAGCATCTGTAAGGAATTTAATATTGTTTAATTCTCACAATAAATTTGGATGTTTTTTCAGGAACTCAATAAATGTGTTATGAAATGTGATGAAAATTAGAGTGGTTTGATATCAAGAATGACATTTGATATTTTTTGTTTCGATGTTACAACTTTCAAAAGATAAATATAGGGCTCTTGAAACCCTATGAATTTTCATTAAATTATTCTAGTGTGGGTTTGGTAATTGGCCCAGTTATCGATGGATTTTGTTGTTGTATTACCATGGAATCCACATGGTAAAAATGATTTCTGGGTAGTTATTGATTAGTTTATGAACTCTACTCATTTCATTATGATAAATGATTAGACTGATCTTGAAGATCTAGGTAAGCAGTATGTATAGAATATTTTTAGGTCATATGTATATCCTTATACCAATGTTATTTATAGGTATCATAGGATTATCACATGGTTTTAGAGGAGTCTCTTAGAGGAAATGAGTTCTTAGGTCTTGTTGGTCACAATTTACCGTCCACAAAAAGATGGTCAGATAGAGCGTTTGATTCAGATCATGGAGGACATTCATTGGGACTATTTCATTCACATAATTGGATCATTGGATAACCATCTAGGGATGGTTGACATTGTTTTCAATGAAATATATCATTTGTTGATCAGAATGGATCTCTTATAGGCATTGTCAGGAAACCAATTAAGATCAACTCTTTGATTGGTGGATGTGGGAGAAGTTTCTCTAATTAAGCTGAGTTTGTTCCAGGGGAAGTCGAATAGGGTGCAAGATTTTCATCAATGTCTGACTACCAACTAGTTTCAAAATAAATCATACATAGATCAAAATAACTGTCCCATAGATATTTCTATTGTTGATAGGGTTTTCTTGAAAATTCCATTGTAGTTGGGTAATTTCTAGCTTGAGAAACTTGGAATGTTGGCTATATTATATGTTGTACCATTTGAGGTCACTAATAATATCAGGATGTTTTCATATTGGATATAATTTTCAGTTCAGTTGACCGATATTCATGTGATTTTCCACATTTCATAGCTCAAGAAGTACAATATCAAACTTGCTCATGTTCTAAAGTGGGTAAATATTTTGTTACATCGTGATGCTTCTATTATGGAGAAATAGTTTGTGTTCATTAACTCTCGAGTTAAATTATTATATGTGAAGTAAATTGGGTGGGTCAATGTTCTATGGAAGCATCGACCATATTCATGTGAGACTTGGGAATAATATTCATTGATGAGGGAGTCATTGCCGTATCTTTTCTAGTGATTACATCTTTCATATGACTTCCCAGAGAAATAAAGTATTTATTTTGGGGAGTTTGTAACATCCCATTTCTAATATATTAGGTATGTACATAAATTTGTTGTAGTTTTCCATTATCTGTTATTAGTATAATATATAGATGGAATTGGAATTATACCGATAATGGTGAAGTCTAAGAATTTTTGGACTCTTAGATTCACCTGTATTTTTCTGCAGGATGTAGGAGGATTTCATTCCATGTAACTAGGTAGGAAAATGTGTAATAGTTTCTTGATTAATGTTAAGAAATGCTTCTGTTTTTGAGAGGACACACCAAATTATGATATGTTTCGCATTTTAATGTCTTAAATATAAAATTATAATTTTATGTGACCAATTTCTCAGCGTACCTTACAATAGTGTACTTCACTATGAGTAAGAAAATCACATGGCCTATACATCCCTGAGTAATTATGTTTTAAATAAAAAAGAGTTTTGGGAGACCACTTGACTTCAACTTTTCCGTTTCTCTTGATTTATAATTAATCTTCGATGATTTTTTCTGATACCATTCCTTCTTGATCGATCCATTCGGCATTCGATATTCATTATAGTGACGGTGTGTCTATATGGGTTAAATATATTTCACAATTTGCGTTTACATTGATCACAGTAGTGACCTTAGGCTGTGTAATTAGATTCATTGATCTATTTTGGTGTTTTAGCATATATTTTTTCAGGATCTATTGTGAGATCTCATTCATAAGGGCATTCCTTTATTGATTGCAGTACAACAGATGTACATTCCTGAGTTATGTGGGTTATATCCTTTCCACCGACCCCCTATTATATAAATTAGATCAATCATGTGATGTGGAAAGGATTATAGGGCCTTTATTTTATATTTTGATTTTTCATTGTTGGTGGATCCCATTACAGGTGTGTGCGGCATGAATATGAGGTAGGAGGTTCAATCTCTAGCCTATGTTGACAAAACATGTTGTTATTTCTATACAGATATCATTATACATGGAATTGACATGAATTTTTTCTATACGTTGAAAAGGGAGTCTTAAAGAGAACCGTGTTTTCTTAGTTTATTGATAAATTAAATGAAAAGGGGTATTTTAAATGAATTGAAATTGATTTTTGGAATGGTTTTGAAATGTATATCAGATCATCAATTTGAATTTTAAAAATGAGAATATGTGATACCTTGGGTACTTAGGTGTAAGGTTTATCTTGATTCTATTTTCCATTTGATTTTTATTATCATGAGATTTTCTAATGTGTATTTCCATAATTTCATAGGCTTTTTGTTCTGGGAGATTCATATTGACATTATTTGGGGAGTTTACAAAAATGTTATTACAACAAATCCTAGGCCTGTCTTCTAGGAACCATATTGTGCACTTGATTGATTGTGCTATGAGTATTCTGCTAATCTGACCTATATTGATCCATAGTGAAGATACCTATTATTATATTTTATTCATTGGTATTTTTTGTTTAGCCTTGATATTCATGAGATATGGAACATGTTCTTTAAATTTGATATACATGTTATTGTGTTTGAACTATAATAAAAGTGAATTGTATAAAAAGTTTTCTATAGAACTGCTTCCATGCTTGTCATGCAATGTTTTATTTAAAATGAGAATAAATTACATTTTTATAGAGACTTGTTAAGGAATAGTTTGGTGAGATAATATTATTCCTTTTATCTCAAACTATACATGCCTATTAATTGATACAAAAAAATTGTATGTATTCCATTGAAGGGAAAGGAAAGTAGCCATAGTGAGGGGGTTAAATTTCATGTGAGATGGGTTGGGTTGTGGGATACATGACAGTGGGAGTTCATGTATTCTATTATATAGAGAATCTATTTGAACATTTGAAGGTGAACTTGTTTTTTGTATTTTTAACTACAATGATGGTTGTTTGGTTTCTAATTTATTTTTTACTTTTATTGAATATATTCATTAGAATTATGTTTTCTATTTTTCCCTTGCGTATATATGGAATGTTCTTTTACAGGTTGGGTGAAATCATTCCATATAGTCTATGGTTTGAAGCATAGATTGTTGTGTCAATCCCTTAGGTATCATGAATGCCTTTTAGGTATGTGGGGGATTGGTTCAGGTGATATTTTTGAGGGTAACATAGGTCGGTTTAATACACTACGAGCATGCATTCTTGATTCTAGTGGATCATTAGAGAAATGATTTCCACTATTCGTGTTCCCCTATAACAATAGTTATCATTTATCGATTACGATGGCTCGCTTTGATGTGTTGAATGAGTAGACAAGTGGATCTCCCCTGGGATGGGGATATTTTGGAGAGTGGTGCATGAATATACCGAAACTTATTCAAGATATGATGGAAGTAATATACATGATCCATATGAGGTAAGTGACTACTCTAGATATTCAAAAAATGTATATTGATCATATTCATCACCCTCTTGAGTTTTATTTTTTTATCACATTTTTGACATAGTTTCAACTCACATATGAAATCTTTACTTGGGTATGTAGGGTATATTAACATCATGATTTTTTGGCCCCATTGAGATCGTTGAATTAACTATATATTTATTGTTACAACTGAACTTCTTATCATAGGGGACATTAATTCATGACATTTTCAATGTTTCCCAAATGGTGAGGTATCAACTAGACCCTTACCATGTGATCAAATGGGAAGATGTTGATCATGATCATGAGACCAAAATGGATGAGAATCCGAACTTAATTGTAGATCTTTAACTAAAAGGGACTCTATATTAAAGAATATCATCTATTCCATGTATTGTGGTTGTGAAAATAAGACAGAGACAATATTTGGGAGTGGGAATCATTGATGAGGCATCAGTTTCCTTCTATTTATTTTATTCTAAAATAATGAAATAAATTTGGCGACTAAAGTGTTTTTAATGGGGAAATTTTTGATTCCCTCTTGGTTATAGGTATTCCATGACTTGAGCTTGTATTATCTTTTAGGTCAATCTAATGTTTTTTTTCTAGAGTATAGGGTTGAAAAAAAAGTTTTTTTAGGGATACAACTGAGGAGAATAGTTTAGGAATATAGTTAGTATTAACCATAAGGTAACCATGTGGTATGGAACTACGAGTCTCCAATAGCATTCTTAATGGGATGAAAATAGTTTTTCAAACCATTCAACTAGAAAAGGATATTATACTAGAGTCTGGGTTATTTTCTAGTGGTATCACATGGATTTATCATGAATTTTCTAAATCATTCAACTCTTCCTAGATATTTATGAGCCTTTTATTTCAAAAGTACTATGGATACAAATTTTTTAAACATGATTTTCCAAACTGTGTGGCCTAGCCATGTACCCTGATCTGAATCCATAAAAATATTGAAATTACCTCATTTCCTTGATTATTTTTATAACTAATCACCCATATGCTAAATTTTTATTGAACTAAACCTTCCCTATCACTCTAATGGAATATCCATATTGATTATTGAGGGTTGTTTTTCATTTTCATTAGATCTATTCAAGGGACATTAAATTTTTATCCATTTTTCTCATATTATTAGATACTCTCTTTATAACTTCACCCCTCATATCATTGGAACATGATTGGGCATTTATTTCCAGATCTAGGTGGTTTTATAAAGATTTGATAATGTTTATTATAGATTTTGTCTCATGAGGACCTGATCTACTCATTTATAATCTCAATTCTCAAAAGTTATTATTTTATCCTTTGTTCATATGGTATGTTTGTCTATGATATCTTTCGAACTAATGAAAAAGTTAATTCTACAGTATATTCCTTTATTTTTTTTTATTAAATTTTGTTCTATGTTATCAATGTGTAATTGTTTAAAATATTCTAGTATTTAAATGAATTTTTCGATAAAGAAATAATTTTCATAGTATATCTTCAATTAAATGACATAAATGATTTTCTGATTGAAAAATGGATTTTCAATCATGGTATTTCTCACCATTCTGTGTGATTTTTTCTATATCTTTTTATCTTGGCGTTCAAATGGTTTTGGAAAACGTGGAATATTGGGAACCATAAGTTCATTAAGATATAGACATGTCAGCATAGTGTGTGCGTGTGTTTCACCAAAGAGGGTTATTTTACTAGTATCAATAGACTGTAGTAGGACTTAATATCGATTTGATTCAATATATTCATTCATAGTGTTAATTTATTATGTATGAGTACATATTGAAATAGGATTGATCCCAATATTTTTTTTTGTTTATGATTAGAATTTTATCTAATGGTTCACTCATGCTAGGTTTCCCTCCTTTTGTCCTAATTGTGTATCCATCTATGTTTTTTATTATGGATTCATGCTATATTACATTTAATTATCACAAGATTATGTGTAGAATAAATTTTTTATGAAAACCAATGGATATATTTGTAAAATATCATCTTTTTAAGTTATTTATAAACTCAATTTGTTTTAATGATAGAGTTATTATTTTTTATAGTATTAGAATTTATATTGATTCATTTTTGAGATAATACTATGAATTTATCTCAAACCCTAGTTTTTTCATTTTTAATTTTGTAAATGTGTGGTTTTTGGACACATGTAAATGGAAGGGTATCATGTAGTTCTTTTAGATTCCCTTGGGTGTAATCTACTTCTTAGTGATATGGGTCAGTGGTGACAAATGGTCACATAGAGAATCTATTTTTTTCATTCATTCTAATATGGGTAAGCCTTTTTGAATTGAAATTTAATGTCATATGGAGGTTTTACTTTCTTGTACATAGTAAATTATATTTCTTTTTTATTTCATGTTATTCTTGAGACGTGGATAATTTTTTCGGTTGATATTTATCTTGTTGAAGACTGACTTGGTATTTGGGTCATGTCAACTAGGGATGGTTCATAAAATTTAAAATAGTTTTTTTATTTAAATAAATTTTTATATTTTATTCCACATAGATGTTTATAATTTATTTTGATGTAAAATAATTCGTCATAAAATATTGTGTATCTCATAGAACATGATTCTATAATACACTGATAGAGGAATGTGTATGTGTCCATGATGTTTTTTAACAAGGAATTCTGGATTGGGTTTCCTAACCATGTAAATTTAATTTAAAATTAATTCATTGTATTTTTATCTTTTTTATAAATATTAATTATTTGTGAAAAATTATTTTTATTAATTATTTTTTCAGAATTATTATGAGAATGGAATATTGCGCACATATGGGAATTTATTCCTTCTATAATTGTGTTTCATTTTGTTAATATAATTTCAAAAAAATTGATACTGATTAGAATATTTTATCATGATAAGATCACATGTTTTTATTCTAGATCAAATAACAAACTATATAAAAAAATATTTTTTTTAATTATAATTAATTTACTTTTCTTTTATTATTTCATATAACAACATGGGAATCTACTCTTTCTATTATCCCATGCATAAAACATGACATTCTAATCCGGTATAAGTATTTAACAGTCAAAATTTTGTTTATCCTCACATCTTCATCATTATTTTTTTGATATATTATAACATCATATTTAATAGTTAATATGATATAGACTTATTTTTGTGGAAAAAATCAAACCATTACAAATGTGGGTCAGTTTTATTTCATCAAAAACATCTTGCCTTTTAGAATTTATATTTTGTTATAATAATAAAAATCACACTATCACCCTTATAAAATATATATATTAATAAAAAAAATAACTTTATAAAAAGATCAATTTTATTCTTTTCATTAAACAAGTTTGATGAATTTGAAATACAAAAATTACATTCTTTGTTAAAAAAATGGTGACTATATTATTTATTTTTCTTGGTAACCTTATTCAATTTCCATTTTTTTTCACAACAAAAAATATTCTCAATCACTTTTTTATCCTTCATATATAAATTATTAGGACATAACAATGACATTGATATAATTTTACTTTAATCCATACTAAATAATACATATACATCAGTGTAAAATTCATATTCTCCCTTGAAAAACAAAACTTAGACTTCATAGTCTTACTTGTATAAAATAAAATGAGAACAAAAACCATGATATCCTTCAATATATTGTAACCTTTAATTTATTTTAACACTATGATTGAATTGTTTTTTGTCATCTATTCATGTTTTTCATCTCATTAAGAAATATATCTAATATCACTTAATTTTTTATCAAACATTCAACCCTGTATGATATTTTTACTATCACAATAGTCAAAACTTATTAGAATGTAACACATAATATGTATTGTATTACCACTCTCCATAATAGTGTAACAACTATCTAACTTTGAAGATAATGAAGAATACACAAAGCATAAGATAAAAATAGAAACAATCAAAATATAAGAATATTAGAGAATTTATTGTTGGAATAATTCCACCATATGGTAAATGGGAAATAAATCCCCCATATGGAAGATATACCAACTGCACAAAGATCCTTCCTATTGTGCCTAATGTATGAGTAACATTTAGGTGGTACATACTATAACATAATATCAAGATGATTAACCACACAAAGAGACCGTGTAAAAGAACTAAAGTGACCATATAATTCGAAGAATTCTTCCAAATACTATTTGGTGAAGAAATCCCAGGATTAGAGAATCCCTTCCATGAACCAATTGAATTAGAAACCTCTTGAATAAGACTTAACATGAAATGAAGTGTATAATAATATTTAGTGAAGATGATGGGAGACTAAGATGTATAATGGGGTTTGGATTTGAATAACCACATTTAATAATTATAAGTGACTAAACATTATTCAATGTAGATTATTTAGAGATTGTTCTTTGGGTTCATCATTCTAGGTTTAATTTGATGGAGAATTCCACATATATAGGATTGGATCAAATGATGAGAGTAGGGGGTCTAGAACCTAAATTTAGATTAATATTATGTACTATATAAATTGTGGTAATGAGAATAACTAATTATACTTCATTAGAAGTGATATTTATCAATGGACAATATTGACTGAAATAGTGAATCAAGAGTTACTAATATGATGATATTAAATGAACGTGTGAAATGATATAGGTATATTAGATACAACATAGATGAGGAAGATTGAAAATTGTATTTTTTTATTTGGTTGTAATAATAATATTTAAATATAATCATTATTTCCCATAGGTTATGAAGACACATTGTAATGTCCTAATTGATAAATTATGGAGTTTCAATGGATGTATATTATTTTGGTTTAGAATTGATGAATAAAATGGGAGATACAATTTAAAATTCAATGGATGTGGTATTTTTTCGTACATTGATAGGATGAAAGAATAATTTTTTTCTCTAATTATTTTATAAGAATCAAGAATAAATGAATTCTAAGAATGTGATGATTCTTTATTGTTTGCCACTGATTATAGAACAATTCCATGTTGGTTTTCATACCCTGTGTTATATGGTATGCATGAAAGAATATTCAATTACTGATTTAGTCTCCGATATATATTAACTCTAGTTGAAATATGATGACTATGTACAATAATTCATTAACATTAAGGGAATGGTGTATGATGATCATGAGTATAGAAGAAGAAAATAATGACTTTTTAACCTATATTGGATATTACATTGAAGTCAGTATGAGGTATCCTTATGATATTGGACGGATTATATGAGCTATAAGATACATGTTTATAGGAATTTAATACCAGAGATATCAGAATTAATTAGTGATATAATATAAAACCATATGTGAATAAGATAATGTTCATGGAACTCATGTGAAAGGAAATGAACGATATGGTTGGGAAAATTAGGTAATTCATTTTTTTTTGGAAAATGACATTTGTACCGAGAAGGTTTATACATCTAGATACATGATACTTTGTTGTAATGAAATATCATCAAGTAGGATCTCAAACTATTATAATATTTTTTCTAGAATTTATTTATTGTAGAAAATATTGAAGTTGAAATCCAATCATGAGTAACCCCCACTATGAACATGCTTTTGAGGTGACACCTAATTATTGGGGAAGCATTTTTTATATTTAAATTCTATAAATTTTTTATTACTTGATAGAAAATATTTAATATAGATAAAGACAAATAGTGTGTAGACCACTTGTATTAGTAAAGACATGTAAAATGGGGTAAAGAATAGATCAAGAGAAAGGGATTGATAAGGGATTCTTTGACATCATCCTTTTTCTTCGATTTTCTATCATCTTTTATATGAAAAATTTGTACTATATGAATTTAATATCATTTTTGTAAAATTTTATTTGGTAGAATTAAATTATTCTCAATAATTTTCTATCTTCATTCATGTTATCATTTTTAACTATATATTTTTTCATTTTCATATAAATAAATTGATAGAAACTAAATTCTTATAAAATTTTTTAATTGTGTCAGCAAGGTTTTTCAACAGGATAATTTAGGTGATTAAATACCACTATTTCATTTTTTTGTGTTGGAATTCAATTTTGAGTAATAATAGAATTCATCCATCACCTATTTACTTTTAGAAATTGTTTTTATGTTCCTTTTTAATGGATTTTGGTTCAGTTACACAAAAATATGAATGAAGATTTATATTATATTCAGTAAATAAATTAATCAAATAACATTCAATGATTTTTCACAAAATATATGTTCATATTCTACTTCTTAAAATATTATTTAGTTATAATTATCATTTATCTACCATCGATTACTTTAATAGAAAATGTTTATAATCACTATTTAGTTAAATCATGCATGCCTAATTTATGTAACTATTTTTATCATTTAATCTTAGTATAGACACATATTTCAACTTACCGGATGTCTAAAACTTTTCCCAACACTTATTAATTAGTTTAGATTCAATAAATTTTGGTGAACCAACATTGTTTATATCATTAAATGAAGCCTGGTCCCCCCTTAATATTTTACATTCTTATAGTTCCTAAGGTAGATTATATATATTTCTTTAACATGATCTAACACCTTTTTAGGTGTACCATGTCACATCTTGGATATTCCACTAAAAAATTTCTCAACGCATTATATTTTACACCATTATATGCCAAAAAATAGTTGACGACACTAATTTATCATTTTGCACCACCTTTGTGACTGATTGACACATGAGAAGGCACCTCATGCACATTGTTTATAATGGCTCCTAACATCATCCATATTTTCCACAATATGAATATAAGTAATTATGAACCAAAAAAATGACACAATTAGTGATTTAAAACTAACAATTATGTATAGATCAAAAATACACAACCAAAATGTCGTGTCCATGTCCACAATATCCCCCATGAAATTTAATAAGGACAATGATATTATAATTAATATAATGTAAAATATTTGGTTTGATCTAATTTTTTATTTTCAAATAATGATTAATGAATAAATACATGCATAGAATAAAATATTTTTCATCCAAGTTTCGAATATTTTATTTTAAAATAACCCTTTTCTCTATTGTTGAGAGCATGAATAAAAATATTTTTATTCATAATTAATAGCACTATGAATTTAATAAATAACATAAATATTAAATATTGTCATTTAATTATCCACCTAGAATAATTTTGAAATAAATTATTCTTACTATTTCATTATTTTAATCAAATTATAAATACATAATCCTCCATCATATAATTATAGTTCATATTCTATAATAATGAAAATAAAAAATAAAAAATTTCATTTTTATCAAATATAATAATTTCAATTGAATGAATAAATATTAATCTTTTATTTTAAAAAATAATTAATTTTAATAGAAAATTATATTAATTAATTAGTAGGTCAACACTAAAAAGATAATCAAAACATTATATTTTCTAAATCTTGCATGTAAAAAATCAATACGTAGAAATTTTTTTTGATGGGGAACCTATATATTAAATTAATGATGATAAAAGTATTAAAAATAAAATGAAATTTTAGTGGTAAATTTAATTTAATGCACATATATGGAAACCCATCCCATTATAGTAAAATCCTAACATTTAATTTAATGTAAAATTATAAGCTGTATGTGATGTTTTTATAATAATTATTCCCAATATTTTTTAATTTAATAGGAACTATTAAATGATTTGATGGAAAGAGTATACTGAAATAATGGAAGATGAACTCCTCTAATTTGATCTATCATTGCAACTACATGGGATTATACACAAGGATGTATTTATCTATGCTCAAAACATGATGCTTGTCATAATTTCAATGGGTTTATTAACAATCATTGGATTAAGATAATGAGCCTTAGTTGTTTTGATTAATCAGGGCATGCGATTAAAAGTCATAATATTAAATTTTGATTAAAAATTACGAAAAAAAAATTAAACTATGTTTTGGTTTCATATTGGAAATAAAAGTGAACTTTTTTGTCAATAATTTGGTGTTTATCCCTAGAGACATTCGGATGTTTCACAGTGATAAAAGATTTTATTAATGAATTATTAATAAATAATAATTCATTATAATTACTATTTTGACATAATTATTACTCCTTATAATATAATTTAGGATAAAAGGGGAGTGGTAGTTGATATAGAAATAATACACCTTCTAAATATTAGAGGATTTAATTGGATGGTACCCAGAACATGAAACTGTTTATAGTTCACTGGGAAAACAACCTTTCTCAGATGTTATACATCATTATTCCAATTTATTATTTTATACATTAAAACGAACCTTATATTTTTATATTTATATTCATTATGTTGAAATAAGTTTTCTTCCATTATATTTTTATAATTTTAATTAATGACATTTTATTAATTTTTTTAGAGGAGTCTTAAGATAATATTTGAAAATTATATGAAAAAGAAATTTCTCAGTTTAATCCCTATAATTATTTTAGTGAAATAACTATAATCAATTGATAATATCCCAACCAGAAACCCATATTACCTTAAGCATGCACCACATTTTCTAATGATTTTTTAAAAGTTGTGATGAATTAGATCAAAGAACTGGGAGACTATATCATGGATATCACTACTTTCAATTACATTTATAAAAAGATCCATAATAAAAAACAATCATTTGCATAAATCAAAAAAATTCATTATATATTATATGAATATGTAATAAAATATTCATACATCCAAATTGATCTTTCAGAAGGTATTTTACGTATACATAAAAATAAGAATAAAAAAAGAGACTATAGAAAAACTGAAGCCACACCTCATCCTAGTCTCCCATCCCCGTTAAGATAATTTGGCATGATCAACCTTGAAACTAATGATCATCACTGCATAATAAGAATAAGGTCTACACATGCTCATGGATTTTCCTTAAGGTTGTGATAAATACATCATGGTATAACCATGTTTCCATATTCCATCATAGACATGTATGTGAATGCAGAATGTATTTATTAATCATTTTCTACATAGAAGCATCCACGATGGGTTATCAAGTACTCACCTGGTTACCATTAAATTCTATCATACCACCTATATCTGAGAATATCTTACAATCACATCATGATATAACCTTGACCCATACCTAGGGATTCATGTTATAGTGTCTTATCTTGACAAAAAAATCAAAAGCATAAAGCTCTTGATGGGAAAGGCTAATTCTTCCAGAACTGGGTGTGTTGAGTAATTTGGAATCTAATTATAAAATGATTATTCTCTATCTGGATTGGGATGAAGAATTCATAGTAACTGTGATATTCACACAACAATTCCTAGCTCCCATTAAAACTCGACCCAAAAAATTCCCATACTTAAAATTTCATCATTAACGTAGTGATATGGGGGGACAATGGAGAAAACCTCATACACAAGTCAAACCATCCACCTATACGGAGGTACCATTAATTCTCATGTATTCCAATAAATATAGAATGTAATTTTAGTTAGGAATCAATGTGTCCATCTATTCGTACAATCCACACAATGTTGTCACTAGGTAGGACCCATAGATAGTCAACAATATCATCATCGTAGGAAGTGATCAGTAGAGGGAAAAATGGATCCATAACCTAAGAAATATTGGTCCATATAAATCATGTTAGATCCCATGGAATGATTTAATATGCACTACCATTATGTGGTTAAAAATGTTGATAATATAACTTTGTAATGTTAGTAATAAATTTGAGGAGGGAATCACAATATCTGACTTTTGACACGAGAAAAAACAACCATCAAGGGAGGTGACATGCACTATGTTGAACCACCACATCCCTAGGTGGGTCCCATGTATTAGCACATATCTTGAGCATCTAATGATGTCATCTAGATAGGGAGTCACAATTTATAACCATTAGACACGTTGAACCATCACCCTTATTCAAGGTAAGTAGTAACATGCTAAACCATATCATCCATAGGGATGTCCCTTGATGACATATTAATAACACCCAATAAGAAATATAAGGAGATATTCTAAAATTATAGCATATCACAAAACCTAAATGACTCCCCTTTAGGTAGACCCAGTGACATAAGATGAAAAAAATATTACGAAGTGTGTCCCATGGCTAATCATATATGATGTGCATATCACTTGACTCAAAACTCGTGTACTAATCACTCAAGACCTTGCCATATGTATTCAAGATCATCTAATTATCCATCCAGTATCATAAGATTACTATCCCATACTACATCCTATAATATATCGAAAAAACATATCAAATCCACCAATATTCCAATATCACCCATGAATAAATATACAAGGTTTCTCAGATTAAACTAAATCTCTAATAACCGATAAAAACGAATATCAATTATCCCATGGTAACATAACTAGAACCTCCCAACACATTCATGAAGAGTTCAGTCCACATCATCTTTTAATTCCTCCTTAAATCCACTTGGAATATCAATATAATTCTTTAAGAACAAAAATCCCAGAACCGAAACCAAAGTATTTTATCACTTCTCTTTCAGAGATATCTTAATAAAATCACTGGATAGAAGATATCTTTTTCAAACCAAGCATATACCTATTAGAATTATCCGTCTAATAGAACCCACTTAGACACTATATCACCACTAATAGGGTGTTCACAACTGAGCGTGAGATATATATTCATCTCACCTATTATTCATTGGCCTAATACTTGCATGCTTACCCCAATAGATTTTATAAACTGACCTAGGATATTTTCATCTCATTTCAGATCCTATGATATTTTTTGAGTATATAATAAAATCAACCAACATATTTTCCCCCTAACAAATTTTCATGGTGAGATCCCAAAATATTCAAGTAAAAGGAGAACAATTTCATCTTTGTGGGGCTTAAACACACATTCTATCTTTACATAGGATCTTATTGGACCATGTCACTTTTAGTCGAACATATATATTCATGAGATCATACAATATAATTCATTTAAATGTGTTTGGTTTAATATTATAGAAACCAATAAAAAATATAGTTACTATTCTTTTTATTCTCCTCTCATCCACATCCATTCTCATCCATGCCTCGAATAAGTTCCCTAATTCTCAAGATACTATTTAAATCCATTGAAACACCCAATATTTAATTGTTAAAAATTATTATTTATTATAAAATTCTATCCTATAATATATAATAAGTAAAAAACTCATTAGGAATCATGAATTGTTGAAATCATACAAATTTAACTAAGGTAATCCTCCTTAGATAACATTAATCCATAAGAAAAAATCACCCCATTTATCGAGTTTATTTCTCCAATGATCTGGTAGAATAATCACTAAAACATACTCAAATAGTCACAAATCCGTAGGTGAATAAAGGGATACAAAACTGAAGGGAAAAAAAGAATAATGAACCTCAAATCACTGTGTAATAACTACAAAGAAAAACCCTCAACAACAGGGATCAATGGTGATAAGAAAGTGGGGGATCCAACTTAATATACCTCTCCAAATTACAATTTTCCATAAATTTTAATTATCGATAAAATATAAATTTCACATGTGTGATTGTTAGGAAAAATATAGAATGCTAGTCATGAAATGTCCCTAATAGTTATTGTGTGATTTCCCAACATGGGGTTTTGCCATGATGCGTTATAAGTGGTCATGATACAATGTGACACCATAAACATACCTCCATGGTGTGCCCACTATAGATATGGTGTGACACATATCTCTAAGTATGAATCAATATCTATGACCCAAGTCATCATGGAGTGGTATTCACCCTTTATAAAGTGAACATGAACCTCATTGGCATAAATCATAAACATGGAAAAACATAATATAATATCTTATATATCATGATATAGATAGATGGCCTCATATAAATTCAAAAAGTAACACATAAATGTTTAAAAACCTCATAACTAATAAAATCCTTATAACATCCCAAACCACACCTATTATCTTATAAAAACGAAGATGAGTTGTTAACCATCGATGACATCCAAGGACCCAAAAGTCTGGAAAGAAGTATTAAGGCTCTATAATATCATTGTGGATGATTTACCCAAATATTATAATATTATACAATGTATGGAACAAATAAATAAATTCAATATGATGTCAATTATATTATATAAATAAAATCTAATCCAAAAATTGAATACTAGAGAAACAAATGGTACACAATAGGTAAATATTTGATAACATAAGGAAAATAGCACTCGAAGACAACCATGTTTCATTATCCTAAGCACCATCTCATCCCCGTTAAAAGCTCAAACTATATGTCCCATTCCCACTCCACCATGATAAATTACAAGATAAGTATATAACCATTCCTTTTACAACATATTGGTTTACAAAATCCCTAAATGTAGAAAATTTTCCTTATAGCGGTTGAATATAAATATCATAAGTTAATCCCCATTTATTTTACAACACATTAGAATAGAAACAAGAAAAATAAGTGCTCATTTATATAAAATAATGAGTTAGTGTAAGACCTTTATATTTTTAGAAATATTTTTTTTGTAAATGAATTTAGTCATTTATATATTTTTTCATTACAAATAATATCGATTTTATCTTTCATTAAACCCAACACTGAGTTTGGAATGAATTACATATAACACAAAATTTGGAATGTCTTACATGAAACAACGAGTTCAAATGAAACATGATATATTATTAAAATATTATTAATTAATAAGATAGTCATCACCTTCAAATTGGAATTGAGGATATGAAAAGTAGAAAATAAATTATGAAAATATATGTATTATATATATATATATATAAATAATTATTTTATTATAAATTAATTATAACTAGAAATAAAAAATAAAAAATAAATAAATCATTTTTTGAATAACTATTTTTATGAAAACAAACTCATTTTAATGAAATAAATAATATACACCAACATTTATAACAATTTAATAAAATATATGTAGTATATTTACAATAAAATATTTAAAATTCATGTTATGTGTTTTTGATACACAATATTAGAATAGATCCATTTTTCTACATAAAATTTTTATTATTCTAAAAGGTTATTTTGTTTCATTTGTTCATAATGATTGTAAAATTATTATTTTTTTAAAATATTATAAAATTTATAAGTTAAATAGAAATACATTTTTGAAATCACCATTTAAAAATTATCTAATGGTGAATTTTTTATAATTTTCTGAAAAGTTTAATTATCTTCTGAGTAGTGAAAAATAGAGAATTCAAAATAAAAACAACCTTTTTATTTAAATTATTTATAAATTTATATTTTTTCAATTTATTTTAAAATAAAAATAGTATAATTATAAACATATTAATACAATTTTGGTTGGTTGTTTATTTTTTCTTTTAAAATTGGATCTAAAACTTCATAATATTTTTAACATTTTCTCTTTCAAAACCTATTTTCTCATCGCAACAATGAGATTAAATTTTCAATAAAATTTTACAGTTTTTTTAATTGAATTAAAAAAATATTCCCTTTTAGGAATAAGAATAATTTATATAATAAAATAATTTCAAATTATTTTTTAACGAAAATGAATAGTGAAAATAGTTGAATGAATTGTCATAGTTAATGTAAAAATTGGTTTTCTAGGAGGTTAAACTAAAATGATAAAGGTTAAAGTGATGTAAAAACATTTATAAAATCTTTTTTATACTATTTTTCATCCCTATAATTTCAATATAACATAAGTAATCCATTTTTATCTTTTATAATGATTAAAACATGGTTACAATTTTTAAATTCATAAAATTACAAGTGTTCCCCTCCCCACACATATAAAAGGCCGCCCACTCCCATATTCTTCACATCTTCATGCCCTTTTAGATAAAGCAATACCTTCATAAATAAATTCCAAAAATCATTCCACTCATTATTGAAGCATTATTTATGGTATAAAATTATCTTAGTAAGGATTTTGGTCAAATATATACAGGTCACCAGAAGAAGAGATTACATTCTTCCACAAGCGTTTTTAATTTATTTCTCCCTCTAACCCCTTTAATTATTATTAAACAACAATGATATAAAAAATTAATTATCTTAAATATAATTTTATGTTTTTTCAAAGATAATTAACTAATACCATATCCACTTCCATCAAAAGGGTTACAAAATTATCATTCATCTGTATGGTGGACAGTCACTATACCAATATATCTCATTCGGTTTTCCAGTACAACTTATCATTGTTGGGTATGATGATGAATATAATATATATATATTATATTAATAAAGTAATTATACTTTTTTTATTCATTATAACATTTATATAGTTTTAATTTATATTCCATAATGGATATAATAACGTAAGATAGGTTTAAGGATGACTACCGCATTGTGAAGTGATGTGATTCATTTTTAACAAACTCATTATAAAGAAGACAAAAATAAAAAATATTTTATATCAATAAAATAATTCTGGTATTTATGAAATTTTTATCATCATTAAAATATAAGATATCACATTCATTCATTCATTTTCACTGACTTAAATATGATAACATCTTTCATGTACATGTAGACTACCACCTTAACATAGCGATGTAACTCTATTTTAATGACGAAAAAATAATGGATGATAATTATAATTAATTATAAAGAAATAATACGTTACATATGATATTTTTTTCATTTTAGCGGGGTAATATATTTCTTACCTCATTTTGATGATGATTATTGTAAAATTCAAATGTTACTCAGGTGTACGTACAGTCTACTGTCTTTGTGATAGCGACTTACTTCATTTTTCTGAACAATATATCATGATTTATCATAACAGTATTATTTATTTATAAATATTATAATTATGTAATTATTAATAATTTGAATATAATGTATCCATTATCAAATTAATAGCATCACAAATAACAATTCAAATCATATTCGATAAACATATCAATTGTTACCCAAAATAGGACAGTAACGTGGAATTGTTAGCAAATGGGTAATAAAAGAGAATAATTAAATAATAATTTGAATGATATGTTTTTATTTTATTCAATATGTTTATATTAAACTTATATTTATATTATTGAGGTTCAAACATTTATTAATGAGGTGAACACTTACCGTAAGGGATTTGTAGTCTCTCTTTTATTTGATAGAGACATATTCGAGTTCAAAACAAATTCATTTTGTGTTGTGTATATATATAATATTAACCTATTCTATCTTTATAATTCATTTTATGATGATATTTAATTTTTCAATTGATATTTTACTCTATTTTAGATTTGGAATCATAATATTACTAAAGCGATAATGTATTTTATGTCTTAATTTGTCTTCTTTGCGACAAATGACTATCATTATGCACCTATATTCTATTATATTGTTTATATACCTTCACATGTATAATAAATATCTTTATTTGATTGATCATAATTATATTTTACATTTAATTTAAAATTATTATTTCATGGGTCTTAAGTTGTGAAGTAACCAAAGTGTTAATGATTTTATGTTACAATCTCATCATTTATCAAGAATTTTTATAATTATGTTTTTGAAAATAAATATTATGATAAATATATATATAAACTCATGATACTTATTATTATATTTTTATATCATGATTATACATGTTTTCCATTCATTTTCCTCCCTTCATGTACCCATGATTTCATAAAAAAATTAAGAAAACTTCATTATTTTGGTTGAAAACCCCATTTCTTCAAAAAATATGTTTTATAGAAATGTTTTCACTTTTTGTAAACCTTTTTAAAAAATTGTTTTTTTGAAATTTTTTCAATTTTTTTATTATTACAAAATGTTTTGAAAGAAATTTTCATTTAGATTTGAATAAAAAATTAATATTTATCCTTTTCAAAAATTGTGAAAATAATTTTTTTAATGTGTACGACATGAATAAAATTTTATACCATCCATAACTCACAATGTTTTAATTATTTATTTAGAATAAATCAAATTTATTTACAAACAAAATTATTTCCAATTTTTTATTAATTTATATTTTTAAGATTAATTTTCAAAGAACATTTATCTTTGTCAACAAATATTCCATGTGATATTTAAAAATCCAATTTATATAACATATTATCAATTTCTATTAAAGATGCATTACCAGGGATATGATCCAAGGATACTATAAATATTATTTCTATGATTTATATATGATGGCATGATTTTTAGAAAAAAAATTATCTTGCACATGTTATATGATGATAAAATTTCAGTGAAAGATACATCTTATCATGGGTTATGCTTCACTGTAATCATAAAATTGATATTGAACCTGTATCCTTTTCAAAAAGTTATGACATAATGAAATTTTAATGAAACCCTTTTAATTTCATTGTTAAGGATATTATTATTGTTTTATGATATTGTGGAAAATGAAATTTGTTTCTCATTATGATATGGGTGGGACCTATATCTTCATTCATTACATTGGGTATATATTTACATATCATGAGATAGAATTGATTTGAATACGGAGTGAACCCAATTGTGTATGGGAATTTATCTTATATGGTTGTATTAGGAGTGAACCATTACTATTGTAATGGTTTGGGGAGTAAATCAATTCCACTCTAATTGCCTTGGTACTGATCCTTGAAAACTATTGAAATAAATGTCAATTTTTAAATCTATAGCACAATTCCATTTAATATTGCAATGTTATGCCCTCATGGATAATTTCTTATGATTTCCTTTTGATCTGTATCTTATGAATTAAAAACACCACTTCAGGACTTAGGATTATAATATCAAATATGTAGGGTATGGTTTTAATATGTTTTGATGTTTTCCTCATACCATTATTATCATGTTATGCTTACGTAAGTATCTTATTTACCCTTTCTGAACATCTTCCCTCACCCTTCCTTATGTTTCCTTTCCCTATGTTATGAAGAATGGTTCTATATGGGGTATTTATATGATTATTACTAACTGGGAATATTTTTAAGGGAGGAATTAAATATATTTTAGAAAATTAGAATACTATCTACCTAGTTTACAATTAATTTAAACTATTATGATCTGCATGCATGTGTTTGTGTAATGTAGTGTGTATTTATCTAAATTTCTTTACTTTACATGTATCATATTCCGTGGATTCTATATTGAGAATATTAAAATAATTTATCATATTAAAATTTTATAAATAATAATTAAACTAAATCAATTTGTTCATTCATTATTTCCACTTGTCATACCCATCACAATTACACATTCACACACCAATGCTTGCCTAATGAAAATCCCACCTACATAATAAGTGACCCATCACATAACCAATTCATCACATGATCAAATACCATCAGCCAAATTGATACTGGCCTCATGTCAGAACCAATAATACCTCGCCAATATATTTTCACGAACTCACACAAAACACACATTCCATTTTATCAATAAAAACAACTTCTTTTTAAACGAATTTTCATTTATATAATTTTTCTAACAACATATGTATATCATTTAATAAAAATTTATTCACTAAAAAATTATATTTTTCATTAATGAAAGATATATTTATTAACATATGAATCCTTCATATTCCATAAAAAGATGAATGGTAGAGAATACACCTAACATTGAATGGTTGAAGATAATGAATAATGAAAAAAAACCTCTATACCTGACCATGTAACCATATCCCTTCAATATATCAAGAAATATATCAATAAAATCTATAACATAGATTATTTATTTATATATAAAAAATTACATATATGGATTTTTTAGAGAGAAGATGAGTAGATCTATAGAGAATAAGAATGAATGGGTAAATTCCATTGATATTTGATGAAAAAAGACTTTGATTCACAAAATAATTCTTTTGGGTAAAAATGAATAAACACGAGTGCTTAGCGATGGAGATAACTTCAAGAGTCTAGGGGAATATGATAAAAATGAGAGTTTCAGGGCCCAAATTCAAATTATAGTTTAACTATAGGAGAATTTAATGAATTTTTTGCAGTTATGAGGTATATTTTAACCAACCATGCAACAACTGTACACATGATTGTTTCTATAAACAATATATCCATGAAATTGTACTGCACGATTATGGAAAACGTTCACCAATCGTGAAAATGATGATAAACATTACCCAAGGGACACCCAATTTTTGCACATTGTTTGGAAGGCATTTCAATAACCATGAACGCCTATAAACAAAAACACCAAATTGCATATGGTTTCTCTTGCGAACCCACAAGAATTTGAAAAACCATGAACCAATTCGTAAAATATCTACTTACTACTAAAACTTTATACACGTTTACTAGTGAAAGTGCATAGTTTTCCCTAACTTTACTCAATGCACGAGTTATTAAATACTCTTCCAAAAAATAAATAACAATCCAAAAGCTCATAAAAATGAAACCAAGTGTTATATAAAATTATAAAACATAATAAAATTTTAATTTAACTGAAATATTATTGTTAAATTCTCTCAAACATTAGTCATTCCATCTAAATAATGATGGGTATTTCTGGTGGCTTGAAAAAGTTCAGGTTGCCTCGCTAGTATTTCCATCCCATCCTCCCATGCCTCTTCCCGAATATAAACAGACATCCATAAAACCCGTAATAAACATATACTAATCTGAGGTATCAAATTATTGTATATATCCATAAAATCTATCAATACATGAATCAATATAGCATCAGGTTGGGGATCAATATCGTCCTATAAAATAATATGGTTAGGATTTGGTTAGTAATTATTCAATTGTGATAAATTTAGTAAATTTTGAATTATTAATAACATTGTAGGTCAATATAAATGATAATACATATTCAAGAGTCAATCTATTATCTAAAATGGGAAACATTATAGAGGATGAAATTTACCATTCTTTCCAAAAGGTGATTCCCTAAACACTGAGAGACACTAAAGAAAACCTGATCAACCATATAAAAAGATAACCATTATTGATGTTGTTCCAAATATGATTTATAATGTATCAGATCCATTACCATCCAATTTATCTTCATTTAAAAATTTCATGTTATCTCATGCAGATGACTAGGTGTGATAAGTGAAGTTCCTCCAATTTCCAACATACAAAGTGGAGAATGACATCACAAGACATAAAAAGATTCAAAAGGATCTGTATACATTGATTCATAATAAATATAATTATATTAGGAATCCAATAATAGTATATTATCCTCCCATGAGCCTCCAAAATCCATAACACATTCTCTCATCATGTATTTCAACGTTTGGAGAATTCATTCAGACAGTCCATCCATATAATAATGATAATCCTTTATAAGGATTAACATGGTTCCAAATTCTTTCGATAATGAAATATATAATTGAGATGTATAATTGGGGTTCTATGGAAACACTATAAAAATTAAAACTCCGTGCATCTTTAAAACATAACGAATATATATCATTCAAAAGTATTCCACTATATTGGATTCACGAATAGGAATGAAGTGAGGAAAATTTGTGATTCGATCCCAAAACACACATATAAAATTGTGCTTCAAAACCAACCAAGGAATTATTATAAAAATATTAAATAAATATATGCTCTAATTTCCACATGGGTATAGGCAATTATTGTAACATACAAATAAGACTATAGTTCTCCACTATAATAACCATAAATGTGAGGCATTTAGAACCAAACTATGTTACCCTCCATTTTAGGTAATCCCACCAAAAACATTTATCTCATAGCTTTATAAATATTTTTAATTATATAATTTGTAACACCCGAGACTTTTATGTTATATAAATCATCAAAGGAATCTTTTTCTATACAACACTTGCTTGGCTTGCTTTACACGCAATCGCGACCTTCCTCGATAGCTTGCGTCGTACGCAATACCGAGTTTCACTAAACAACATTATGCTATTAAAACTAGACGTTATGAATAGTAATAACCACTTTTTGGAATTTTATTTTTCAAAATGGACTTCATTTTTGGACTCAGAATATCGAAATTAGCCTAGGGTGAAATTTTGGTATTTTTCTGAAAACTTTCAATTTTTGATGAATAGTGAAACCACTAAGTGGTAGGTTAAAAACTGAATTTTGCATAAAACTTAATTTTACCGCTTCTTTGATTGGAATTTCGAAAATCCGAGAGACACGGTTAATATCAAGGACTAAAATGTGGTTCAATGAGATGAAAATAATTTTTTGGTGAATAGTAACTTTTTACTTTTTTTACCGCGGTTAATAGTAAATAGGGTAACTAAGGGTAAATATGATATTAATATTACCCTAACACATGTCCTAATTCTATTGGACAAGTGTAATTCGACCAAAAACAAACTTAGGAATAAAATATGACCATTTAGGCCCACTTGGATTAGATTAGGACATTTATTATTAATTTATTTAAAGAAGGGTTAAAATAGTTAAAATCAAAGTTTAATAAGTAAATCATTTTTAATATGGGGTTATACATAAGATAAATTCAATTGTAAATATTCATTAGAAAGCTAAAAAGATTTCCTACATGATGATATTTTATTTGTAATTTTTAGACATCAAATAATGTAATTTATTTATGACACAAAGATGATGCAGTAATTATCTTATTAATGAAATATTGACATAATTGATGTTATAAACACCAAACTAAATGTAATTTGAGATTTTTTATGAATTCCACTAATTTTCTAGGTTACTATGCTATATTAGTGTTGATGTAATCAACTTGGATCGAACATATAATTCTGTTATGACTTTCAAACAAATCATATATCAAATAGTGTCAAAATTGACACAAAATAGTTTTTAAATCAAATATTATATTATTAATTGTTATTTTATTCCTAAAAATCTAAGGTTCGGCCAAATGACTTAGATAAGGATATATATATTAATAATAAACAATTTGGGGTTCGTTTGGCATGTTATAGTAAGTGTATTAACCATATAGTGAAAGAAAACAAAAAGACACGGTAAAAGGTAAAATAATTAACTTAGAGTTAAATCTAATTGATAAGGTTAAAATAATACCCTAAACTTGTCTAAATCCTATTGGTTGATAGGATTGCGACCCATCCCCACTTTATCTTCGAAATAAGACCCTTTGGAACCATTATAAACCGATTTTGACTTTAATATAAAATAATATTTTGAGATATTCCTAAGGTGCCCCTCTCCTCCCTTATAAAAGGGCACCTCCTCCCCCTCCTCCTCACACCAAATTGAGCACTCAAGCTCGGCCAACCCCTGCCATTTTCTCCTCTCCACTTCCCTAGAATAATCCTAGAGGTCCTGGTCTTCTCCAAAGACCAATCTTAGTTCCTTAAGTGGAGGATTCAAAGAGGCGTTCCAAAGAAGAGGTAATATCCATTACCGATCTTTTCAATTTCTTTCTTCTTCAACTTCTTCTTCTTTAGTTGTTTCATGATAAAGTAATAACATCAGTATTACATACATACTGATATGTTATTATAAATATGAAACAACCCTATTTCACCTTCTATCCATCCTACGGAAAAATGAAATCACCACGCGTGCGTACGTACGGAATACCGTCTCCACCCCGTGGTGTAATCTATTTTCCACCATCACCTTACAAGGATGGTTATAATGGTGTAATGAGTAACTAAATATGATTATTATGATGTAATATTGATACTGAAATAATATATATATACTCCAATACAATTCCACGATCATAGGAATGATATCATCACTCATGCGTACGTACGGAATACCGTCTCCACGATGTGATGCGACTCGTTCTACATGATCTTCATTTCATAATGATTATATAAATGAATTGAATGAATGAATATGGTATGTAATACACTAATACCATTCTGGAAATGAATTATCTATAACCTAAAGATAAGAATAAGAATTTATTCGACAAAACACGCATAAGAACAAAAAGTTATAAAGACCCGAGTAACAAGTAACAATGAAATATTACTAACAAGAAGCTAATAATATGACAATATATGATATCATATAAATATGTATGATTTTGGAATAAGTCAATAACATTATTTAAACCATTATACAGGAGCTTCGGACACGTACAAAGCTAATCGGACCTAAGTTAAGGGAAATATCACAATCTCATTTTTATCCGAGATTGTTTATTCGTAAGTATTTACTGGGGTGTATTTTATCATCCACATCCATGTTTCCTCAATATGTAATATTATTTCCATCCATCTACAATGTTTTAAATCCAATTTTACCCTTTGGTGAGTTTTTAGTAAAAGATATGAAAGGAATCTTTTGTCGTTTTTCGTACGAGGTACATTTTGACTTTTTCGACAAAAGTAAAAAAGATTTTTTTTTTAACTTGTACGGCACGAACGGATTTCTACTATTTTATGAAGCCTTATTTTCATGAAGCTTCCTCTAAAAGATTTCATGACTATTTTCAATAAAATATATTTCTTTTAAAATTGCATGATGTTTTGTGAAAAGAAATTGATTTTGAAAAAGAAAGGATATTTTCCTCAAGAATTCAATTCAAGTGTTTTATCAAAATTATTTTCCATCTAAGATAATAAAGGGTTCTGTTTTTATCCCTTTAATTGCATTGATTTGATTATGTTGTGAGGGGATTATTTTTATGAAGTCATTTGCCTTATAAGATTAATTTTATGATGTCATGATGTTTCAAGAATCCCATTTTTGTTACATGTGTTATGCGGTGATGTATGATTTATGATTATGTGGCACACATAAGAAAGGATTCATTATAAGATGGGTGGGACCTATATCTCCCTCCAATGCATTGGGTAAAGATTTTATATCTCATGAGATAGACATGGCTAGAACGGAAGGTTATTTCGGTTCAGTGATACAGGACTGAAACGAGGAGTGAACTCGGTTCAGAAAGGGACTTTGTCCACTAAGATAGTCTTGGCGATGAGTCATGACTAACAAGAAATGATTTTCCATGATTATGTGTGCATGCCACAAAGTTTCAAGTTTTATGTTATGATTATGGGGATCTCATTTTCACTCCTATGATTTGTTCCATGTTAAGATATTATGATCTCTTTTGCAGGTTATGATTTTCAAAAAGATATGATATGATTTTTATTTCCTTTATTTGCCTTGCTGAGCATTTGAGATCACCCTTTTATGTTTTCTTTTCCCCAGGTCAGGAAGATGGATATTAAGTAGAATATGTTAAAAGGGACCCTAGATATGATGAAATAAATAGGAGACACTGTAGAAGATTTATGAACCAGTTGTTTATGTTTCCCAGTTTCTAAAGACACTATACCTATACGGTCCTTTGTAGTTTTATCATATGTTATAATAAGTGTGTTTAAATTTTTGAAGTATTAAAAATGTATGTAAAGTATGGGTCGTTATAGTTGGTATCAGAGGGAGGTTATAGTCAACCTTTGGAATCTAGGATGTGAAAGCCTTAGTAAGATCCCTAAGGATAAGTCTAAGCATAGTACACAATATTAGTGTTTTAAAAATGGCCTTGAATAACCTAGGATAAGACCATAAGCATGAAAATTTTATTCTTGAATTATGTGGTTTCCTATTATAATTAGTGTTGCTCACACTATTCTTCTTGGTTTTAGTCAATGGCTGGAACCCGAAGGAACCGTGTTAATGCGGAATGCGATGGGCAATGCAATGATTGTCCCCCTGAGCAACCAAACGATATGGGAGCTGGAATGCAAAATCTTTTAGCCATGCTCACACAACTTTCTCAAGCTATGAATCATGCAGGATTTCCAAACGAGCAAAGGAGGGAGCAACATTCTGTTGAATCCTTCATGAGGCAGCGTCCACCTTCTTTCAGCGGGTCTACTGATCCATTAGTTGCTGAACAATGGATTAGTACTACTGAAAAGATATTTTCAGTTCTTCAATGTTCTGAACATGATAAAGTCATCCTAGCAGTGTATCGTTTGGAAGGAGATGCTGATCAATGGTGGAATCTTGTTAAGAATACGAGGCAAAGGGATGAAATTGAGTCTATGGAATGGGACGAGTTCAAGAACTTATTTTTCAATAAGTACTTCCCTCGTATTCTCCGAACAAAGATGGAGAAAGAGTTTCTTGAACTGAAGCAAAGGGATGATGAATCTGTTGGTACCTATGAAGCAAATTTTACAAGACTGGCAAGGTACGCTTCTGGTATTATTATCCAACCTGAGAGTAAGATCGATCGATTCTTTAGTGGCTTAAAACCAAGTCTTCGAAGGGCGTTAGCCATAAGAGACTTCAATAGATACGAGGAAATCGTTCGATGTGCTCTCAAAGTCGAGATGGAGATTGGAGTAACCCATCAGTCACATGGGTTTGATAAGAAGAGGAAGATGGAATTCAATGAAAAATCTAAAGAGCACACAGAAAAGAAGATGAGATTTTCCTTATGCTCAAAGTGTGGAAAGAAACATGGAGGGAGTTGTCTTAAAGGGACAAGTAAATGTTTTAAATGTGGAAAGGAAGGTCATCGTGCATTTGAATGTCGTGATAATGGGAAGAAGATGTCTAATGACGCAAACAAAGGAAGGGATACACAGAATGAACCTACAACACTTCAATGTTTCAAGTGCAAGGAGATGGGGCATTATGCCAATCAATGCCCAAATCCAAGGGTTGATGATGATGGTCGACGTCAACAAACTCTTAAAGCTAAAGACAAAGGAAAGTCACATGCAATTTCTATCAGCGATGTGGAGTACGATAACGATGTGGTGAAAGGTACACTTACCATCCACTCTAAAGTAGCAAATGTTTTATTTGATTCTGGATCCACCCACTCTTTTATTTCTGAAGACTTTTCTAAGGGTATCACCGTACTACCTCAACAATTATATGTTGAGTTAGCTGTGACAACACCTAATGGCACATCAATCGCATCAAAAGATTATAATTCTTCTCCGATCGAAGTTTGTGGGAAAGTGCTTCCTGCAAATCTTGTGATCCTTCCTTTAGTGGAATTTGATGTGATTCTTGGCATGGATTGGCTTTCTCTACATGGAGCTCATATCAATTGCCAAAGAAGGGAAGTCACATTTCATACTCCAGATCAATCTACGATCGTATACCAATGCAAGGATGAACATAACCTTCCAGTGGAAATTTCTTCGATCTTATCGGTATTGATCCCACTAAATGAAGGTTATTTATCTCAAATGGTTGGTGAGAAACTCACAATTAAGAATATGCCCATTGTAAGGGAGTTTGATGATGTCTTTCCGGAGGAATTACTGGGTCTTCCACCAAATCGTGAAGTTGAGTTTTCAATAGAACTCGTACCGGGTGCTTTGCCTATTTCAAAGACACCTTATAGAATGGCCCCAATTGAGTTGTAGGAATTGAAGAAGCAACTCCAAGAGAATCTTGATAAGGGATTCATACGCCCTAGTGCGTCACCTTGGGGAGCACCTGTTCTATTTGTTAAGAAGAAAGATGGATCAATGAGACTCTGCATTGATTATCGAGAACTTAACAAGATCACTATCAAGAACAAATATCCTCTCCCACGCATTGATGACTTATTTGACCAACTACGCGGAGCTCAATACTTTTCCAAGATTGATCTTCGTTCAGGGTATCATCAATTAAGGGTAAAAAGGGAGGATATACCAAAGACGGCTTTCCGTACAAGGTATGGACACTATGAATTTATAGTGATGCCATTTGGTCTTACTAATGCCCCTGCTATCTTCATGGATCTAATGAATAGAGTCTTTAGAGACTATCTTGATCAATTTGTGGTAGTCTTTATAGACGATATTCTTGTCTATTCAAAGAGCAAGGAAGAATATGAAGATCACTTGAGAATTATATTGAAGACCCTGAGAAAGGAGAAGCTTTATGCCAAATTTACCAAGTGTGAATTTTGGCTTCAAAAAGTTGCATTTTTGGGTCACATAATCTCAAAAGAGGGGATATCTGTGGATCCAGCAAAAACAGAGGTTATCGAAAGATGGTCAAGACCAACAACAGTAACTGAGATCCGAAGTTTTCTTGGTTTGGCTGGATATTATCGACGTTTTGTAAACGATTTTTCTCGATTATCTAATCCACTCACCAAGTTGACTCGGAAAGGAGTTATGTTTGTCTGGACAGAGGAATGTGAAGAGAATTTCAAGGAGTTGAAAAGAAGGTTATCCAGTGCACCTGTGCTCACACTGCCTTGTAGTGGAGAAAGGTTTGTGATCTACAGTGATGCATCCAAGAAGGGATTGGGGTGTGTTCTTATGCAAAATGATATGGTGATAGCTTATGCCTCACGATAGTTGAAAATCCATGAGCAAAATTACCCAACACATGATTTGGAGTTGGCTGCGGTAATCTTTGCATTAAAGATTTGGAGGCATTACCTTTATGGTGAAAGGTGTGATATTTATACTGATCATAAAAGTTTAAAGTATATTTTCACACAAAAGGAGTTGAATATGCGTCAAAGAAGATGGTTGGAGCTGATTAAGGATTATGACTGCTCAATCCATTACCACCCTGGGACAGCAAACAAGGTGGCAGATGCATTAAGTCGACAAGACCATGCTAGTTTATCCATGATGAGGATCACAAAAGATCCAATATTTATGGATTTACAAAGGATGGATCTTGGAATTATAATGGAAGGGGAAAAATCTTATCTTTCTCAAATGAATGTTCAACCATCTATACATGTGAAGATTAAAGAGGCACAGAAAGAAGATGTCGAGTTACAAAGGAAGGTGAGAAATGTTCCTGAATTCAACCTTGATTGTGATGGGATAATAATGTTCAGGAATCGGGTTTGTGTTCCTCCCATCCCCGAATTAAAGAAAGAGCTGCTGGATGAGGCTCATAGTTCTTTTTTATCTATTCATCCTGGAAGCACGAAGATGTATAGGGACCTGAAAGAGTACTTCTGGTGGGATGGCATGAAAAGAGATGTTGCTGAATATGTCTCTCGATTCTTGGTTTGTCAACAAGTTAAAGCTGAGAGACAGAAGTCTAAGGGGATGTTACAACCATTACCCATACCCGAATGGAAATGGGAAAACATCACTATGGACTTTGTCACAGGACTTCCTAAAACATCCAAAGGCAATAATTCTATCTGGGTCATAGTTGATCTTCTCACAAAGTCTGCACACTTCATTCCTATTAGAGAGGATTTCTCTCTAGATCAGCTTGCCAGGATATATGTAAAGGAAGTGGTAAGATTGCATGGAGTACTACTTTCTATTATATCTGATCGAGATCCAAGATTTACCTCGAAGTTCTGGAGAAGTCTTCAGCATACTCTGGATACAGAGTTGAGTTTCAGCACTGCTTATCATCCCCAGACAGACGGTCAGTCTGAGAGAACAATTCAAACCCTAGAAGATATGTTGAGAGCTTGCTCTATGGATTTCAAAGGAGGTTGGGATCAACACCTACCTTTGGTGGAATTTTCTTATAATAATAGCTTTCACTCCAGTATTCAAATGGCTCCTTATGATGCTCTCTATGGAAAGAAATGCAGGACTCCAACTTGCTGGGATGAAGTTGGGGAAAGAAAGCTATTAGGACCTGATCTCGTTGATGAAATGGCAGAAAAGGTCAGATCTATTCAACAACACATAAGAGCAGCTCAGAGTCGACAGAAAAGCTATGCCGACAACCGAACAAAAGACCTAGAGTTTGAAGTGGGTGATAAAGTGTTCTTACGAATATCTCCCTGGAAGAGGGTTATGAGATTTGGAAAGAAGGGGAAGTTGAGCCCTATATATATCGGTCCTTTCGAAATATTGGATCGTGTTGGGAAGGTAGCTTACCGATTGGCGCTTCCACCGAATCTCTCTCAAGTTCACGATGTGTTCCATGTATCTCTCCTGAGAAAGTACATACCAGATCCTTCACATGTACTCAGCTCAGAAGTTGTACCGCTGGAGCAAGATCTTTCTTATGAAGAACAGCCGATAGAGATTCTGGATCGTAGCGAAAAAGTCCTACGAAACAAGACCACTCGCTTGGTGAAAGTTTTATGGAGAAACCACCAACTTGAAGAAGCTACATGGGAGCTTGAGGATATGATGAGGGAGAAGTATCCTCATCTGTTTGTTGCAAAGTGACGAATTTCAAGGGCGAAATTCTTTTTAAGGGGGGTAGAATGTAACACCCGAGACTTTTATGTTATATAAATCATCAAAGGAATCTTTTTCTATACAACACTTGCTTGGCTTGCTTTACACGCAATCGCGACCTTCCTCGATAGCTTGCGTCGTACGCAATACCGAGTTTCACTAAACAACATTATGCTATTAAAACTAGCCGTTATGAATAGTAATAACCACTTTTTGGAATTTTATTTTTCAAAATGGACTTCATTTTTGGACTCAGAATATCGAAATTAGCCTAGGGTGAAATTTTGGTATTTTTCTGAAAACTTTCAATTTTTGATGAATAGTGAAACCACTAAGTGGTAGGTTAAAAACTGAATTTTGCATAAAACTTAATTTTACCGCTTCTGTGATTGGAATTTCGAAAATCTGAGAGACACGGTTAATATCAAGGACTAAAATGTGGTTCAATGAGATGAAAATAATTTTTTGGTGAATAGTAACTTTTTACTTTTTTTACCGCGGTTAATAGTAAATAGGGTAACTAAGGGTAAATATGATATTAATATTACCCTAACACATGTCCTAATTCTATTGGACAAGTGTAATTCGACCAAAAACAAACTTAGGAATAAAATATGACCATTTAGGCCCACTTGGATTAGATTAGGACATTTATTATTAATTTATTTAAAGAAGGGTTAAAATAGTTAAAATCAAAGTTTAATAAGTAAAACATTTTTAATATGGGGTTATACATAAGATAAATTCAATTGTAAATATTCATTAGAAAGCTAAAAAGATTTCCTACATGATGATATTTTATTTGTAATTTTTAGACATCAAATAATGTAATTTATTTATGACACAAAGATGATGCAGTTATTATCTTATTAATGAAATATTGACATAATTGATGTTATAAACACCAAAATAAATGTAATTTGAGATTTTTTATGCATTCCACTAATTTTCTAGGTTACTATGATATATTATTGTTGATTTAATCAACTTGGTTCGAACATATATTTCTGTTATGACTTTCAAACAAATCATATATCAAATAGTGTCAAAATTGACACAAAATAGTTTTTAAATCAAATATTATATTATTAATTGTTATTTTATTCCTAAAAATCTAAGGTTCGGCAAAATGACTTAGATAAGGATATATATATTAATAATAAACAATTTGGGGTTCGTTTGGCATGTTATAGTAAGTGTATTAACCATATAGTGAAAGAAAACAAAAAGACACGGTAAAAGGTAAAATAATTAACTTAGAGTTAAATCTAATTGATAAGGTTAAAATAATACCCTAAACTTGTCTAAATCCTATTGGTTGATAGGATTGCGACCCATCCCCACTGTATCTTCGAAATAAGACCCTTTGGAACCATTATAAACCGATTTTGACTTTAATATAAAATAATATTTTGAGATATTCCTATGGTGCCCCTCTCCTCCCTTATAAAAGGGCACCTCCTCCCCCTCCTCCTCACACCAAATTGAGCACTCAAGCTCGGCCAACCCCTGCCATTTTCTCCTCTCCACTTCCCTAGAATAATCCTAGAGGTCCTGGTCTTCTCCAAAGAACAATCTTAGTTCCTTAAGTGGAGGATTCAAAGAGGCGTTCCAAAGAAGAGGTAATATCCATTACCGATCTTTTCAATTTCTTTCTTCTTCAACTTCTTCTTCTTTAGTTGTTTCATGATAAAGTAATAACATCAGTATTACATACATACTGATATGTTATTATAAATATGAAACAACCCTATTTCACCTTCTATCCATCCTACGGAAAAATGAAATCACCACGCGTGCGTACGTACGGAATACCGTCTCCACGCCGTGGTGTAATCTATTTTCCACCATCACCTTACAAGGATGGTTATAATGGTGTAATGAGTAACTAAATATGATTATTATGAAGTAATATTGATACTGAAATAATATATATATACTCCAATACAATTCCACGATCATAGGAATGATATCATCACTCGTGCGTACGTACGGAATACCGTCTCCACGATGTGATGCGACTCGTTCTACATGATCTTCATTTCATAATGATTATATAAATGAATTGAATGAATGAATATGGTATATAATACATTAATACCATTCTGGAAATGAATTATCTATAACCTAAAGATAAGAATAAGAATTTATTCGACAAAACATGCATAAGAACAAAAAGTTATAAAGACTCGAGTAACAAGTAACAATGAAATATTACTAACAAGAAGCTAATAATATGACCATATATGATATCATATAAATATGTATGATTCTGGAATAAGTCAATAACATTATTTAAACCATTATACAGGAGCTTCGGACACGTACAAAGCTAATCGGACCTAAGGTAAGGGAAATATCACAATCTCATTTTTATCCGAGATTGTTTATTCGTAAGTATTTACTGGGGTGTATTTTATCATCCACATCCATGTTTCCTCAATATGTAATATTATTTCCATCCATATACAATGTTTTAAATCCAATTTTACCCTTTGGTGAGTTTTTAGTAAAAGATATGAAAGGAATCTTTTGTCGTTTTTCGTACGAGGTACATTTTGACTTTTTCGACAAAAGTAAAAAAGAATTTTTTTTAACTTGTACGGCACGAACGGATTTCTACTGTTTTATGAAGCCTTATTTTCATGAAGCTTCCTCTAAAATATTTCATGACTATTTTCAATAAAATATCTTTCTTTTAAAATTGCATGATGTTTTGTGAAAAGAAATTGATTTTGAAAAAGAAAGGATATTTTCCTCAAGAATTCAATTCAAGTGTTTTATCAAAATTATTTTCCATCTAAGATAATAAAGGGTTCTGTTTTTATCCCTTTAATTGCATTGATTTGATTATGTTGTGAGGGGATTATTTTTATGAAGTCATTTGCCTTATAAGATTTATTTTATGATGTCATGATGTTTCAAGAATCCCATTTTTGTTACATGTGTTATGCGATGATGTATGATTTATGATTATGTGGAACACATAAGAAAGGATTAATTATAAGATGGGTGGGACCTATATTTCCCTCCAATGCATTGGGTAATGATTTTATATCTCATGAGATAGACATGGCTGGAACGGAAGGTTATTTCGGTTCAGTGATACAGGACTGAAACGAGGAGTGAACTCGGTTCAGAAAGGGGCTTTGTCCACTAAGATAGTCTTGGCGATGAGTCATGACTAACAAGAAATGATTTTCCATGATTATGTGTGCATTCCACAAAGTTTCAAGTTTTATGTTATGATTATGGGGATCTCATTTTCACTCCTATGATTTGTTCCATGTTAAGATATTATGATCTCTTTTGCAGGTTATGATTTTCAAAAAGATATGATATGATTTTTATTTCCTTTATTTGCCTTGCTGAGCATTTGAGCTCACCCTTTTATGTTTTCTTTTCCCCAGGTCAGGAAGATGGATATTAAGTAGAATATGCTAAAAGGGACCCTAGATATGATGAAATAAATGGGAGACACTGTAGAAGATTTATGAACCAGTTGTTTATGTTTCCCAGTTTCTAAAGACACTATACCTATACGGTCCTTTGTAGTTTTATCATATGTTATAATAAGTGTGTTTCAATTTTTGAAGTATTAAAAATTTATGTAAAGTATGGGTCGTTATATAATTAATAGCCCATATCATGTTGTGTTAGGGTGAATGTACTAACTCTCGACATGTTTGAGGAACAAAAATATGATCTCTAAAATGAAAAACATATCTCCTATGTAGCGTCCACACCTCAATGATATCCCCAAAAATGTGTTTCTAAATCATCTTTATATATTCATGATTATATTTATAATAATATTAAATGAATTTATTATAATTAGGGACAATATATATTATAATAAAAATAACAAAATCACTTTTTTCAACAAAATATTGATACATATTAGCTATGATTGTTATCAACTTCCAATAATCTGAATCCTCTTTAGTAGACTGAATATATGAATTCCTACATAAGGGACAAGTTAAAGGATTTAAATTCCCTATTGTGTACTTAAAGGAAACTTGAAACATATTATGGTATACCACCCATCCTCATTTTCATATATCAACTTCTCTCTTCACGAAGTACTTTAGGATTTTTAATATTGGAACATTCTGATATTATCACTAGATAAATTGTGATTCCATGTTTTTATGGAATTGATTACATAAAATATTTAAAAATAATGTGTTAGTTATTTATTATCATCTTTAAATTTATATTGTGATCCATAAGATACAACATGATATACCTTCATTAGAATACAGACTGAACCAGTTTCAGATACATCATGTTAGACCACATAGCCTTATCTGGACACATTAATCATAATGAAATATGTTGATTTAATCCAATAATTAAGCAATTGAAATAAATTTGGAACTCATAACTTAATTGAAAAGAAATAACTTTCCTTGATAAATCTATCATTAAATATTAATTTCATGAAAATTCTTAAAAAATTCGTCAGTATTTCCCTACAACAATGAGGCAACTACATATCTCAAAGATGTTATTTAATGCTTTGAAAGAGATAAAAACATCTACCTACACAAGATGTAATGAGAATCTTATATTTTAAGATATTCATCTAATGAAAAATATGTCTTTTATTCAGAAATATCTTTATAAAATCATAAAATAATGGTGACATTTTAAAAAGATACCCAACACTATGACCAAGTATTTTTCTTGATTGGACATAGTGAAAGAGTAAACAATAGTATAATTAATGAATACAAATAAAAATTTGTCAATATACCTCTAAAATATTCTATTAATCAATTACACAAACACCAATAGTGGATTAATTAGTTAAAATGGAATAGAAACATATTCTATGTGACTATAACAACACTATAATGATAACTTCAAAATATCCACCATATAAACATGAAGTTTATGATACCCTAATCATAAAATATACTAGAGAAGCATTTTGATCCTCATGATTGATAAAAAACTCATGAAATCATGGAATAGATTATCCATTCTTTATCATAGATTGGTTTAGATTATGATAACCCAAAAATATCAATAGAGTTCCATATTCTTTCTTTTAAAAAATAAATGGTGATACCCCTGATGACAAACTAGCTCAAATGGATCCATTGATTTAATAATCATCCTAAAAACCATAATTCCCATAATTCTATTTATTCCATCCAATATGAAGTAATTAAAACATGATTTTTCCTTGGTAGGAGATCAATACTAAATTCCACATCTCTATTGAGTGTGTACGTAGAGAAACGTTCAAGAAGGCCATCAGAAAATTGATCCACAATAAGTGGAAATATCTATGTTTGATTATATCAAAAATTTACGAAGCAACTTATACTAACAAGTAATATATTTGTATAGACCACTATAATCAAATGTCCTACTCTAATTTCATTCAAAAACCAATCACCTATATAGTGATGCAAAAAACATCCAGTGATGTCAAACTATCCTACCAGTCAAAAATATAAATGTCGGCCCTGTAGGATGTCAACCAATCCATCCCCAAAATCTAGTGAAATATATCCCTCTCATAAATAAATATGTTCTAAACAAAATAGACACATTTATATTAATGTAACATAGTAAACACTTGATATATTAAAATTATTGTCGTCCTAGAGGTTTTCAATGATTAATGACTTGATGAATTACCTAAACTAAAAATACAATATGATTAAAAGGGCATTATAAAAAAATGAGTGGGATGAACTAGTATTAAAAAAAGGTTTCGTGGGATTATTGTACAAGATAATAGAACCTCCCATGATTTTTAGACTAGATTGATCCTCCAAGATCATCTACTTGACACCACTAAATTTCATAATAGGGGTTATTGAAAAATCATTATTTATTTACTATAGATGCAGTGACTACTATGTTGTCAACGTGACCGAAGATTCACCCTGGGATTCTTAGATCTAATTATTATTACCCTATTATCTTTATGAACCTAGATGAAAATAATTATCCTAGAATATGTTTGATAAATTACCATCAGTAATCCATATAGTTTCCATAAAATAAAAGTTCTAATTTCCAATCATGAAACAATTACGGAATTCAAACAGACTTGTAACACATTCTTACTTGATATGATAATATGATGCACACTAATACCATCCTATCCGATTACTGTTGAATTGGGGAATGAATATTGAGAATACTAAATGGCTTATTAGTGCTTTGATTTCTGATGAATAAATCCCCCTCTTTTACTAGTTCTGCATGTATATGTTCCCACTAATACACATGTATGTAAAAGTGTCTTCACCAATATAAGCTTCCAATATATAATTCTCCACTAATGTCTCATATTTTCTCTGTTATTACATATTTATTAATACATAATACAACCAACCAACATCATTTTTTATTTTTTAGCTCGTCCTCAATGATTCTCTCTTTCAGGTGCTAACAATAGATGACTTCATGAAAAAAACACATCAAATTATTGAATTGAACTGAATATTATATCAAAAATCAATTTTAATTATTTATAGAAATAAATGTTTCCTTGTGATATTGAAGGCATGGAGATAATATTTTTTATACAACCCCTTAAATCATGTCCATGTCATGTATTGGTTCTATTCAACAAGGGTAATAATATCCCACCACATCATAGAAAGATATTTTATCATATAAAGCGTTAGCTTTAATTTTTATCCTCCAAGGTTATCATGAAATAAAAAAATTCAATTTATCATTCCTATCTATTCACGCACTTATATTGGAATAACAATTTTATGAAATATTCATGGGTTGTATTTTTCAAATTTCTATGGTTTAATTTTCAATGTGTGGATATTGATTCTGGTTTCCCTATCATTGGATTGGAATTCCTAAATTATAATTTGTATGATATTCTTATCTTATTGTGGTTCATGTTGAGCCACATTCATAGCAGCATTCATATTTGAGTACCCTAATCATTAAGCTAGTTCAGTCATCAATATGGCACAAAAACATATAATTAAACCAAGATCTTTTTCAAAATGAAAGCATGATATTTCTAAATCCTCTAATGAAAATATCATTATTTTCTAAAAAAAAATTATTAATTTTAATATTAAAAAATCCATCCGTATATTGAATGTCACATCACTAATGCATTATATAGTACACAGAGACGCTAAATTTATGAGGGTTGAATGACAACACACCTAGAAGTATCATAGACCACTTCTAATATGAAAACCATCACATTAAATTAAATTTAGACATAAAAAGGTTAAACATGTAATTTTATACAATAAATTTAGTTTTATTATCTTCTTATACACTTGAGACCAACCCAAGATGAAGAACCAAAAAATTCGGATACTAATTTTAACATCTGATCCCTGCTTATTGGATTTGGAAGAGGTGAATCTAATAGTAACCTTATGTGGTGTACCTAGAAAAAAATGTTTATAACACATGTCAAGGGAATTAAATATCCAATGGGAGGTTATTTTACCTATGATAAGAACAACCCAATGAAATAATAATGAAGATAACAATTATATATGATTCACATAATGTAATAAAAAACTCAAATCTAGAATATAATATTAGAGAATAAATTGTTATAAAGGATTCAAATCACTAGTACAATAATGATAAATAAAAAATAAATTGAAATAAAGAGCAATAAACCAAATAGATATCCCTTCCATGATATAGGTCCTAACCATGGGTTTCATTCCTAATAAATCATTATTCATCACTGGATAAGTAAGACACTTTTTCGTTATTTATATCACAATATAAAACAACATCAAATTCACTAATGTTCACAAGAATAGTGTGAGTATATAACTCAGTTGGTAATCCTAAAATACTTCCAAACATAAGACACTAAGGTTATAAACACATTATCTCTCATTTATATAAATCAATGGGTTAGAATATAAAAAATAGTTTTACAGTATAAAACATTATATACAAAAACATGAACTAACACAATTTTATTAATTAATTAATTCCACATGGACTACCCATAAAAATTACACACAAACATACAAATAAAATCCAATTTATTAAATTAATAATCTGGAGTAGTGACACATTACATCCCCATGTTATCACCTGATGGAATCACATGTGCCATATTGACACCAACATCATGTTCAAACCAATATTCCACCATCGATGAAATTTCATGAACTCACACCAACCACACATGAAATTTAATTAATAAAAACCAAATATTTTGAGATTTACATTTATGAATTCTATCAAACACCTTAAAGGAATCATTTAAAAATCGAGTATTTATGTACTGAAAACAAATAATTATTCAAAAAAATGAAGGGAGAGTGAATAAAACATCAAGGCTTATTGTTATGGAATGAGTATAATTTGTTAAGATCCCATACATAAAAATAGTTAAATAAAGCAATTAATGGGAAACTGAACTTGTAAACCCATAATTAAAACATATTCCCTTTAATATAACCAAAAAATATCATCTGAAAATACACATAATTAGAAACATATCTATCAAAAATATATTAGATATATGGCTCTATGATAGAGAATGTTTGTATATAATTGGATATTGAGAAAGAATGAGGGGTTAACATTGATCCCATATATCCATAACATATTGAATCATAAAAATATACGTTAGGACCAAAATAAATCAAAAAGATGAATTATGAATTGTCAGATGTTTAAGGTTCTAATAGAATAAAAGAAAAATGAGAGTTTTGATTCTTTAATCCATTATAAACATTAATTTTTATATAATTTAATTCACATAACATGGATATGACACATGATATAACAAACTATACTCAATATTTGTGTACATTAATTTTTCTTGACAAGATAGTTTTATGGTTGTGTTTAATGGGGTTTCAAACCCTGCACAAACTATTCACACATTACTAGACATTAACAAGGGTTTTCCTTGTTATCACACATTATTTTGAGAAATTGTGTGCCAACACTGATTTATGATTGAAAAAAACTATACTTTATACATAGTTTCTCCTAAGAACATTCATGGTTTTGAAAAAACATGTTCTAACCGTGTATTAGACTAGTGAATCCCAAATCCCCTTAAAAGAATTATTAAAAAAATTGAAATGTGTTCCCTAAATATGATCAAACAATGCATATTTAATGTATCTTTTAAATAACTCTAGAACAATCAATAACCTCTAGTATCTCAACCAATGTGTTATGTGACTTTAAAATACACAATAAAACTGTATTATACCTAAAACCTGATGTGTTAAAAATATGAAAAATTTGTTTTATTCTTCCATGAAATGATATAATACATAATAATATTGAATTTTACAATTTCCCAATATGATGTGGTTTTGACCATGATGTGATACCCTCCACTAAGTACTTATTTCTCCTTACCATTACATATTTACACCCTCAAAATCCAAAGAAAAATCCAAAATTTTGGGACAACAACTAGTCATAGCCTTCCCATTGCCTTCATGTTGTTATGCCTCTACTGGAAATGATGTTATAAAATAAAAAATAAGTCTTCCTAAAATAACTAATACATGTCACACCATGACGAGAATTATATTAAAATGTTTAGTAATTGGTCTGCCTAAAGTAACTCCAATATGCACATATGAACCCAAAACACAATATAGACCATGGAAAATATCCAAACACATATTCTATAAATGTTTTATCCGTTGAAGCATATATTAATGTCCCAATTGTCCAAACATATCCTACTCCATGTATTTAATTATTGTAATTTTAATAAAATAAGATCCTACACATTTGAATGTCATTAATGACTTCCCAAATTAATGGTTTTCATCCTTGAGATGTTCATAAAAATGCCTCTAAACATTCAATCCATTAATTGGAATATGATTCCACTCTTTGTTTTAATTTGTTGAACAAAATTTTATGTATTTCAACCATATATGTTCAAAGCCATGATACATCGGCCCTTCCTCGAAATTCCCCAATTTATCATCGATAGACCTCTATAAAATTTGATATAACGTAAAAGATGAAATTTTCATCATACATGACAATTTTTTTGGGAATAGAACAAGTTAATATTTTCTAGATGACATTACCCAACCACTCTCAACCTATCCCATTGATGAATCCTCACATCAACAGATCATGATACCTTATCTCATAGAAGAATTACATAATTATCCAAAAACCAAAAAAAAAATATAACCCAAAACTCTATGTATATTTACCATTGTATAATCATAAATCAAAATTTATTGTCATTTTAATCCATAAGCACTTATACATCTATAATTTCACTCACTCTAATATCATAAAAAATTCAATCTCATTAAAAATTCCAAATACCCAAACTTCATCGAGAACTTCCTTGGTTGCCCAAATCAAGTATTTTTTAGGGAATAAGACAAAATTGGATCTGCATGCACCCTGCAATTCTAGTTTCATCTCATTAAACATAGAATTTATTTCACTATATCCCGAACCCATCAATCATGAGGGTCACACATCTATGATAAATATGATCACACCACCAAATAAGTATCATTTTCATCACCTCATTGAACCAAAATTAATGATTTATAATATAAAAATATAAATTTATATAAATAAAATTTCCTTTATTATAATTATTTCATATTCCATAAACCATATAAACTCACATTTAAAACACAATACACGCGTTACACACAAATAATTAATGAAATAAAATGTATTTCCATAAATTAAGGAACCCATACTGAAAGAGTAGTATCTTGATCTTAGGAATAGTAATGTGACCATAAGGAATAGAAAACTAAGCAATAGAATAGTAAACCCAACTATGAAAATATAAATAAAATTTAGGTATTTTTATAATAAATATATTATAATATTTTTATATGATAACATAAGTAAATAAATGGTTTATAAATTATTAATTATTTGATGGTATTTTTTTATTACCTAAATTTTTATTTCTAGTTTTATAATTAATATAATGATTTAATAGAGTTTATATTTAATAAAATAGATTCATAAATTTATATTTCATTTAACTGTTATTATAAATTGATATTATTGATCATAATTTATTTTTTCAAAGTGTTATATAATCAGTAAAAATTATAAAATTTGTATTATCCTAGTAAATTATGATCTTAATTGAGTATTAATTTTCTCATATTTAGAAAAGTATTTCAATAAAATGGTATAATTTTTTTAATTATAATGAACTAAAAATGGATTGGGTTATTTTTTAGAAAATTTAGAAATAAATTATTATTTAGTGAAAAATGAAATACAAAAATTTACAGTACATAAAAAATAAATTAATTAGTAAGTAATTAGCAATGTATGGATGATTTAAAATAATAATCTTAAACAATCCATCTACCTAAACAGTTTATAGTCATTATAATTTAAAAATTCATATTCTGGAACCTAAATAATTATCTAATTAATAAAATAATAAAAAACATGCCTCTCCTCAAATAATAATACAACACCTTCTCCCTGGACCTTATAAGTAGTGACGATTTTCTAATATTTGAACAATAATATTTGAAATCCCCTTACTGATGTCTATGATCCATTGGTCTAAAAAAATCCAATTTCTCTGAGGTTCTCAAGGAGAGGAAGTTCAAGGGGTAAAAAACTATTATTTTTTCCTTTAATTTTTTTTTCAATTTTTTTCATTTCTTATTCTCTCATCACCTCCAATATCTATGTGGCATGATAAATCATGTATATTATATATAATGTAATTTTATTGTGTTAATTGAATAATCCTTAATCCAACATCTTATCAGCTCCATATTTTTTTGGATAATAAAAACATCGTCTGTGAGGTGTTGTTTTATCTCCTCCAAGGATGAAATGTTTTTATTTTCTATTACTTCCATCATGGATGGTCATAAAACCAATATAGTTTTTGAAATATTTTTTTACATATATTTTCTATCCTTTTTTTCTATAAATAAAATATAAATATAATACTAAATAATAAAAGAAATGTAGTTCATGATGATAGAGAATCTGAAACCATTATTTAAAGGATTATCGTTAAGGATTTATCAAATTAATCATCCTCATATATGGAAAAAATATATGACCATTTATAATTTTTTATATTCATGAATAAGATATAATTTATATTATGTATAATTAGTATCATTTTACCTCATCTTCCATAGTTTTATACAAGTGAACTAATCTTTAAAATCAAGAAAAAAACAATCACTGATGATGAAATTTATCACTATAACTCATCAAAATGTTCAAAAACGATTTTAGTAATATTATAAGTAATCATAATCATCTATAATAGGTTATTTATTTATTTATTAATGAATTTAATTTTATTATATAGGATATTGAAGTGACAAAATCATTTAGACATATGGTAAGGGGATTCCCAAACCCAATTCCTTTCTTTGGGTTATTCTCTCTTCCAAGGTATGAATATTCATATTACATTCTTCAAATTTAATATTACTTTTATTTTTGAGGTTATAATATTTTTGAATATTATTTCATGAAAAATGAAAAAAAATTCCATATGAACGCATATTTCTAAATACACACCATTAAATTCTTTTGAGTGTTTTTATTCATTACTCAAGATTGATGATTCTTATACCAAGTATGTTATCACCTTTTTATTTTGGGATCCAAAATGTATTTTCATTAATTTAAACAATTTGATATTAACTTGAAATCCACTTCATCTCCATCTGTTAAATTATTTATATGATTAATATACATTCTTAGTGGGAATTACGGTTATGTAAATGTAATTATGTGACCGTAGCTATCGAAATTATATAGTGATCTGAAGAATCAAATAATGTGATATATATCAGGAGATAATATTAACTATTCATGAACATGATTCATTATTTCTCCACAATGATAATGATTTTATGATTATATATAAATGTTATGCGTAAACATGATTCTATATTTGTTTAAAACTATTTTTTGTATTTGACCACTAAGAAATGACGTTTCACTAATGCATTTCCACATTCCAAGGCTATACCTAATGATTTCTCTCACTATTTTGATAATGATATGTGGACTATGTTACTATTGTATAGATTATTCTCACCAATGTTATAATTAATCTTGTTCTTATCTATCCTCATTCTGGGATTTAAGCTCACACCTTCCTTTGATGTATATAATCATGGGGTCACTTATACTAAAAATTACTAGAGGGCCACTATGAATCTGGATGGGAATAAATAAAATAATTTTTATAGTTTTGAATGTCAATTTTTTGTGTTTTACTAATTTTTTGAGGAAACTAAATCTTTGGATCCTAGTTTTGTAACACTTTTTTTGTTTTATATTTAAAATTATGTAATAATCATATAATGAATTTAGGGTCACTATAGTTGGTATAATTACATGGTTTTGGTAATTTGGTAATCAGGATTAGAGAAAATCAGTTTAAACCCTTATTATGGGACTAAGTGTAAGAAATTACCAACGAATGATTGTTTTAGAAAAAATATAAACATCGGGACACCACAAGATATTATTTTAAAGTTAATGTCACAATGTAATAAATTCTTAATTTATAACTTTTATAATTTTTCTTCTAAAAAAGAATTTTTATTTTGGAAAATAGTGCAAAACAGGTGAATCATGGTCAAGAACCAATGCAAGGGACGATGTAGTGATTACTCAAATGACATCCCTACTATGTAGTGAGGTGGTGATCAAATTTTCATGGAGATTCTCACCAAGATTTTTTAGTCTATTAAAAATATACTAAATAATACTAGATGGTCCTCCTTAATGTAAGAGGGATAAAATGAACATAGATTATTTTATGCATCAATGACCACTAATGGTTAGTGGATCCCGTGATCCACTAGTTCAAAAATAAAGGGTTTACATGATGGAGAAGATCATTTTAGCGAATCATTGTTCTACTATAGAGAATATTTCTATGAACTTTTAACGTTTTGATGGAGAGGAAAGAAAATGGTGGGTGTTGACTGATAACACAAATATGAAGGAATAAATTTTAGTGATGGAGTGGGAAGACATAATAAAAAATAGTTATTAATAATTATTTCCCTTAAACACTTTAGGTAGATCTGGTGAGTGAATTCATAAAGATGATAAAAATTGTGAATATTTCATGGATTATGTTGAAAATTTCACAATGCATGGAAGGTATGCCTCGATTTTTATTACAAATAATGATATAAAATTTGAAAATATTTTAGTTTTTTAAAAAAAACTATCAAAAGCATCTATAAATTAGATACTTTGAGAGTAATAATTTTTTTCAAATTTCTCTCAATGTGTAGATGTAATTTGGCGAAATCTCCATTGGATATGGAGATAATAATGAAATGGTTGAGTTTCAAAATGGGAGATCTTATAAAAAAGTTGGAAACAAAAGTCAACCAATACATGTCCAAAATTTTGTAAGAAGCATCTTGGTAATTGTCTCAATGGGATAGAGAAATGGTTTAAATGTGAGAGAGAGGACCTCAACACTCATGAATTCCAATGATACATGACGAATCTATAAATTTTGGTGGAGGAATTAATAGTACCGCCATTGGATCAATGTTCCAATGGTATGGAGAAAGATCACTTTGAAAGGTAGTGATGTAATCCATGACACCTTGAGGGTAATCAATATCAAGAAAATATTAAATAAACAATGGGAAAGAGAAATCATATACATTCACTACCGTCAAGGTGGTGATTCAAAATTATGTGTTGATATGCATTCTAGTTATTTATTCAATAATATATAACAATCTATTTGATTCTAGTTCTATGAATTTGTTCAAATCATTCATGTTTAGTAGAGCTATTCCTAACAAAACTCAAAATATGGATGTTGAGATATCTGTAAGGAAAAAATATTGGGAAATTTCTATATTCAATGAATATAAATCATTTCTGGTTAATGTTTTTAGAATAGACATCCAAAAAATATTTTCTAACTTATTTTGAGTGAGTTTGATGATATATTGGAATATATTTTCAATTTTTATACAAAGAAAACAACAACGTTCATGGAAGGGATATCAATCTTCACATATAGATGCATCCCCAAATTTTTTAAAACTCTATGGATAATGATGAGTCTCCATTAGAATCATCATCCACTATGAGGATGTTATTACCTTATGATCAGGAATATCAAGCTCAAATGTTTAATAAAAAAGAGAGATTCATGGTTGGGGACATACCCATTGAAAGGGACTGAAATGATGTGTTCCGAAAATAATTTCCAGGACATCCTTATGAACATAGGGTTGAGTTAACAATTTAACTTATTCCTGGATATCTACCTATATCAGATACTCCATATTAAATGGATACCATTGAGTTAGGGGAACTGAATAGGTAGTTATAAGAGAATCTGGACAATAGTTTTTTATGACAAGGTGATCACCATGGGGTGAACTAGTTCTATTTTTCAAGAAAAATTATTGGTAAATTCAACATTTCATTTATTATCTTGAGATCTACAAAATGATGATAAAGGGAAAATATCCCCTTCAATGGATAGATTAATTTTTTGAACAAATACAATGTACCATGTATTTCTCAAAGGCGGACAATATGTCAGAATATCACCAATGAAAGGTGATGGAGGAAGGAATTATGAAGACTAACTTTTGAATGATATATGGACACAATGGGTTCAATGTGATTCCATTCAGACTCAATAATTCCCCTGAAATATTCGTGGACTTAATAAATATAATTTTTATATATTAACTCAAAAAACTATTTGTAGCTTTTATTAATGCCATTATGATATAGTATAAGGGGAAGGAGAAAGAAGGTTGTTCAGTGGAAAGGGTGCAACAATAGTGGTGTGTTTGAAGGGGAGTGTTGGTCTATTTTGGAGGAAAGTAGGCTTCCTACTATAGGGAGGAATATCAGACAGGCTGGTGAGTTTGGTGGTGTGTTAGTCACGGTATCCACAGGGAATCAGTTCCAAGGGACAGATCATGAGTGAGTGATGGCCAACTTTTAGGTTGGGTCCCAGGAAGGGGTTGGAGTGAATGATGAAATAGGAAATGAGATGTCTGCGGGTCAGGAGTTAGTGGAACACCGGAATTGTATTGATATGATTAATACGAATTACTATGCTCAGCAAAATCGGTTTGTGCTATATCAAGAGGTGCAGGTCTATGGAAAGTGGCGAAACTTTTCTGATAGTGGGAAAGAAAACAATGGTTGTATGGTCAAGAGATATTTTAGTAACATCGTCCAGGGAGGGAGGAAGATGTTGTCTGGGAATTAGTAGGATATGACTGCTTCCCCCCAACAAAGAGCAAGGAAGGATTACTCCTAACGTCCCAAGCCAATGTCCACAAGATCTATATTTATGTCAATTAATAATGAATTCACTTCATTGGATCATATGAACTTTTGAAGGAAATATTAAAATGTCTTAAAGCTGTATGAATGTTTGTAATGGGAGATGATGACTGTGGATGAATCTTTTTATCATGGTGATGGTGATGGGTTAGATTTTAGAGGTATGTAGTTCTTCTGTTTGGTTTGTGTCACCTGTTTTCTTAACATTTATTTTTTAAAATAAATATTCAGAGGGGTTTCCTCTGGAAACTGTCTGGGTATAAAAAAAATAGTAAATAAGAGTTATTGAGGGGGGAATTCTCATTCTTTGGGTATGTCATCACCGAAATGTTATTATCTATGCACACTTCCAATTCAAATGAAAATGAAGAGTGGTCGAGGACTACATATGTAATGGATATCTGTAGTTTCCTTTGTATAACATGGAATTACCAGTTATTTTTCTTGAAATTATAATGTTTTTAAAACAATATAACCAACATAACATGAAAGGATTAAAATTATTTCTTTACTAGTGAGTGTGAATACTACTTAAAATTGTTAAAACCTAGGCCTATAATCATTTCAATACTCTGTGTTACGATTATTGGGGAACTCTTTGTAATATAAAATGGTTTTAAAAATAATGTATTAGGTTATGTGATGATGAAAAATTATAATGTGATAGCATATACAATAAGGAAGTTAGAAATTTATTACCAAAACTATCTTACACATGTTATAGAGTTGGTTGATGTGATCTTCGAGTTAAAAATATGGCAGCATTTTCTCTATGGGGTGAATTGTAAGATATGTATTGTTCATAAGACCCTAAAATATATATTCACATATATGATGTTCAATATGAAGGATTGATGATGGTTATATCTCATTATGGATTATGTCTGCTCAATCTACTACCATCATGGAAAAGAAAATAAATTGGAAGGAGCTCTAAGTACAAAGGATCATAAGACATTACCAATTATGATAATTTAGAAGGATAAAATATTCATATACTTTCAAAGAATGGATATAGGGGTTATTAAGGAAGGAATATCATCAATAAATCCCCAAGTTATATCTCAACCATACAATATAGAGAAAATTAATTATTCTCAAAAGATCAGTGTGGAAATTCAGAAAAATGTGGATGATATCAGAAATGGGAAATCCTAATATATCAAAATTGATGAGGATGGAGTTCTAATTTTGGGTCCTGGAAATGTGTACGATCAAATCTAGAGATAAATAGGGATCTTTTGAATGGTTCATATAGATAAAACATCTATATTAACCCAAGGAGCATAATGTTTTATTGAGATATCCAAGAGAACTATTGGAGGGAAATCAAAGTACCTGGTATGTTAGTAAGAGAATGTTGAAATAGAAAACATAAAGTTTATTATGTAACAATTAACCATACCATTAGGGAAATGGGATACCATCAGCATGGACTATGACTCTATACATCCAAATACATTTATTGGAAACAATTCTATATAGGTTTTTGTGGATTATCTTGAAAAGACAACTCACATTTTCAAAATTCAAGAGGACATAACAATAGATAAAATTAAACATATACAAATTGGAGAATAAGTAAGGATAAATGTAGTACCACTATTGATTGCATTATTGAATATTTTAGATTCACCGCCATGTTATGAAAAATTTGTCAAAAATCTCTTAGAAATTTGATGGAAGTCAGTATGGATTATCATCCTCGAAATGATTTAAAATCATAATAGAATATTCAAAAACAAGAATACATGTTGGGTGAATGTTATATAGGCATAAATGGAGGATTTGAAGAACATAAAACTCTATTTGATTTCTCATAACATAATACATTCCAATCAAAAATCCAAATGTATCCATATGAAACCCTTTAAGAAAAAATATATTGAACATCATCATGATGGGTTGAATTTAGTGAACAGAAGCAAATAGGACAATAAATGGTTGGAAAATGATGGAAAAGGTGGAATCCATTCAGAAGTATATCTAGGAATCCAAATGTTACCGTAATAACTATACAAACAATCATTTACATGTCCTATAGTTTTAGGATAAAGAAATCGTATTATTAGACATATCTCTATGAAAGAGGACAATGATATTTAAGAAGACATGAATGTTGAGTGCAAGGTATATTATCCCCATTGAGACTCTTAATCATGTCAAAGTAATGGCCTATCTACTAGAAAATCCACCGACCATATATCAAGTACGTGATGTATTCGATGTATCTTAATTGAGGAATTACAAACCCAATTCCTCACATGTACTGAATTTAGAGGCTGTATAGTAGGAAAATGATATCTCATGTGAGGATAACTTATTGAAGGACTTAGAATATATAGATAATGTTCTACTCAAAAAGTCTACAAACCTGGTCGAATTACTATGGGGAAACCAAAATAATAAAGAGGAAACAAGGGAACCCGATGAATTGATGAAGTAGAGTAACGCTGCCTTTTTTTTACAATAGATAATTAATTGATATTTCAAGGATGAAATTTCCTAAGGGGGAAGAATAAAACAACACACATTTCTATTAATGTAAATTCCCATATTATAATTATTTCAAATGGTATAGACAACATAAAAACAATTTCATAACATAATACAAACATTATAAATGAATAATTGATGAAATAAGAGTTGTTTCTATATATTAATAACATATTCGGATGGAATAATAAATTAATCTTGTTAATAGTAATGTGGCCCTTAGAAATAGAAAAATTTCCAAAAGAATAACATCATCACAAACGAATCAATAAATAAAATTTTGGTACATTATATATGGAAATAAAATATCATTATTATATTATTGAATTATTAAATACATGGTTTAGAAATTACTCATTAAGTGTGGATATTTCAAAAAAACATTAGAGCTTATTTAGAATTTTATAACTACTATAATGATTTTGAGGAATTTTCATTTCATAATATAGATTAAAAAATTAATATTTTTTTTCTTATGATTATAATTAAAATTTAAGAAGACCTTATTTAATTCATAAAAATTTTATAAAATCAGTTATTATATTCAAATTAGCATTTTTTTATATAAAAGATGAATTTATTTAAAAATTTAAATTTTTTATTTATAAAAATTATATTTATAGAATGGGGTTAATTTTTGAATGATACATATAATAAAAGGTTAGGGTTATTTTTTTGTGATTTTTCTACAACAGTAGTTTTTTTTTGATGAATAGTTTAATATAGTAATTTATGGTATTTAACAAATAGATGAATTATTGGCTCATAGATGATGTATTAATGATTTAATCCTATAATCTGATGTAATCTATATCTCATTATCATATTTTTTCATTTTAATCAAAACTATTCTTATTATTGTTTCAAAATGAAAATCTATTGAATAAAATAATCAAACACTCTTATCCTCCCACAATATATTCCTCTTTTTAATGACCATATCGTCACACATTAAAAGCCTTGAAGATTTCAAAATTTCTACCAAAATATTATCCCAATCCCCTTTATCATTTCCACGATACTTCTTTCTCCTACAAAATAACAAATCAATTTTAAATTAAGGGGGATCTCAATTAGAAGAATATCAATAGGTAAAATCCTATTTTTTATTTAAATTTATTTTCAATTTTTTTTATTATTTTATTTTATCCTCATATATCCTCATCACAGTGTAATGGTAACTAAACTGTCTCATATATACTATAATATTATTATATTAATGGATTAATCCATCATAAAACCTCTTCTCTTCTTCCTTCAATTATAAAAAATGAAAAATTCAATTATAATGTGTTGATTTATCACCATCGAAGAGGACATGTTTTCATTTTCCTTAACCTCTATCAAGGATACTAATAAAACTATTATAATAGTCCAAAAATATTGTATAAAATATTTTATAACATTTTTTATGTACTATAATAAACATATTTCCATAATCGTAAATAAAAAAATAAAACTAGTTTTGATGATTGAAAATTAAACAAATTAATAGAAATTATTATCATTAAGGATTTAACTAAAAAATATTCCCCACATCTATAGAGATAATAATATACATTTATATTTAAAAGTTTGTATATTCATTAAAATAATAAAATGTAAATTATGGATAATTATTATCATTTTACACAATCTTCTATACCTGTGTACATGTGAACTTGTCATGAAAATCAAGTAATGATCACTCCTGAAAAATGAAGTGAAATACTATAACTCATAACAATTTCCATAAAAGAAGTTTTTTAAATTATAATAAAACATATTCAACTATAAGAGGTTATGGATTAATTAATTAATATATTTAAATTATCATGGATATTAATGTAATGAAATCATTCAGACATAAGGTGAGGTTATTATCTAACCCACTTCATTTATTTGGGATATTCTCACTTCCCTAGTATGAATATTCATATTATTTTCATAAAATTTAATTTGCCTTTTCCTTTTGAGTTTTAAATGTTTCTAATTGAATTTTATGAATAATGAAAAAAAATCCATGATAACCCTACTTCATAATAACATACATTTTACATATCTGGAGAATTTTACTTCTTCACAAAAGATTGATGATTCTTATACCATTTATGTAACCCCATAATTACGTATGGAATCTCAAGGTTTATACATAAATATCATATTTAATATATTATTATGAAGCCCATTTGTCCTAAATGTGTTATATATATATGTAATATTTATATTCATTCTAAGTGGCATGCATGATTATGTAAATGTTCTGATGGTACAGGTCCAGCCAGACTTAAATTTCACTCCAATGCATTGTTTAATGTGATATAAATCATGAGAAAATATGAAATATGTTTGAACATGATGCTGATTTTTTACAATGATGATGATTGTATGATTATATCCATATGATGTGTGTAAAAATGTGGATAAATTTGTTCAGAATGATGTGTGGTATTTGAATACTAAGACAAGATGTTTAATTTTTTTGAATTTTGACAATCCATGCCTATATCTAATTATTCCTCTCATGATTATGATGATGATCTCATATTTAAGTTATTATGGTATTTATTATTTTACCCATTTTATATTACTTTTTGTTCATGTATATACTCCTACTAGTATTTTACATCCCACCATTCTTTGATATATATCCTCAGCTGGTTACACATATTAGGTAGTACATGGGAGACACAATAAAGCTGGGGAAGAATGAATTAGATAATATTCATGCTATAGTATATTAATGTCATGTTTAATGTTAATTTTTCATTAGATAGTAATCCTTTGGTTCAAATTTTTGTAACACATTTATTTTTTATCTTTAAAATGATGTATCATTCATTTAAGAAAAGTACAGTTTCTATATCCACAAACCACATTCGGTCTATTATCGAATATTATGACCAAAGAAAACCATCTATCTCATGATTGAGAAAAAAACATGAAACAATGATCACTTTTTTTCCTTAATTATAAGGAATTTCTTCCTCCTCATTCTTTATAATCCTCCCATAATAAGGATCAAACCCTCTAATGTCCTATGTAGTTCATTCCACTATAATGTTTCCATTACACTACTCTATGGGAATAATATTTAATAGATTCCATCATCACACAAATTTCTCCCCTCTTGATCCATGATTATCCTCAATTTCAAGCCATGTGAAATTACATGTCGAATCCTACCAACATCCCACAACTCTCCTTAGAGCAGTCATAAACAAGGTAAACTAAATAAAATCATTTGACAACACAATTTTATCCAGATCCCAGTCAATTTATAATAGATCCACTTGAGACCCTTCTATAATCATGGAATCAAACAATTAATGTGAGTAACCTCCACACACTTTCATTCATGCATAAATAATTTCCTCTAAAAGAAATCAAAACATTCATTGTACTCTTATTGTAGAATAATGAACATCTAAGAACCCTTTATGTAACTATTACCCACTAATGACCAAGATCTCATCCTAATCCAATAGGTGTACACTCCCATGTAATCCAATTATAGATCTTGACTCACACTCCCCTAAGTGACATTCCTTAGAATCAATTCCTTAAAATACAATACATTTTACCATTACTTTAAATATCATCTAGATGAAAGTACCCATAGTGCTTCCTTTTTAAAATCCTTGGAAATATCACTCTTGACATAGATGATTATTAATTCACTACTACACTCAAAAATACCACAATAAAAACTAATAACATTATAAATTAATTTAAACCATCATTCAAAACATAATCTCGATTACAAAGAACTGTATGTTATTTATTACATAAATCTTATGGAATCTCACATGCCTTTAATATTCCCTGGAAAGTATATCCAAATCATTAATGTAACCATTGACTGTGATTAACCATCTCTAACGTGTACCTCACATACACAAAACTACCATTGAAAAATTCAATGCCTAAAATAGTATAGAAAGGCATAATACTAATACCTTACAAATAGTGAAAATAAAACCATTATCAAATAACATACCGTGAAATTATATGATTCAAATAAATTTCCATCATAAAAATGTCATGTTTCAATTATGTATAATTTCAAAAACATGTTATATTATAAAACTCAATATTTTATATTATAGAAATAATAAAAAACTAAACCCTCTACCATTATGAAGATCAATAATCTAAAATTAATGTGAATTATATAGGAAAAAATGATCCAAGAACTCATTCTTCCATCCAATATATGAATAGTGAATGAAAAAAACTTCAAACACTCCCAACATATAATACATGAAACTAATTGTCTACTCAACAAAAAAAACTAAAAATAGGAACCTCGTAGTCCATGAAACATTGAATTTACAGTAGAAATGTTTTTATGACTCAGTAGTCTAATTCCATCACTATCCTTAACACATTTCTATCCTGTGTCTACCATATTCCAAATAATAATGTAAAAAAATAAAATTATTTGATACTATCATAAAATTATCTAATTAATATAATTGAAAAGTATCCCAACCTAAGTGACACATGATATCTATCATGACTCCCCATATAGTAGTGGATACTAACTAGTAGTGGGGTACTAAATAATATTTTTGGAAGTGTATTCCCTCGATATAACAACCATTATTCATAAGTAAATAACTAAAAAATATATTTCATATTTAAAAATAGTACACATAAAAGAAAAAACATTCATTCATTAACATATTAATATATAAACATATATTAATTTAACCCAGCTAATCACCCACTAACCTAAAATTAGTCAAAATTGTACCATGTCACTGGACAGTGGAGTTGATCCAATAATGAAGGTAATGAGCAATATATATATATACATATATAATTTTACAATGTATTAAGAACAAATAAGGCCTCAACTCAGAGCACCCCTCGTTGAATGAAGCCTTACTAATTAATCATAATAAAATAAAAATCCAATCCTATACCATGTAGCATTTTACAATATAGAAAAAAACGAAATGAAATATCCCATGGGTGGGTTTTAATCAAAAAAAAATTCATTTTAATTTTTATGCACCAAAATGTCCCTATAATCATTCAATTATTATTTAAATTTTATAAATAGTTTAAATTCAATGGGAGGATTTATAAAAAATTCCAAAATATATAATAAAATTAAACCCAATTATAAGTTCCGACCATACCCTTAATCTCCTCCCACCCCAAAAAATCGATTTATATACCAAAACATGCATAGATATTTCTAAAGCACTTTATTAAAGTCATTTAGGAAATATATCAAACTCGTAAGATGTGTGGTACAATAAAATCTTATATTTACATGATTCTAATTTTATAAATCCTCTGAAATTGAAATGAAAATTAAGTGAATATATATTTCCTCTCAAATAATAATTTTTATTATTTGATTCTATTAACTGGTATCCTAAATATAGAGTAAAAAATAAAAAATAATAGTTTATAAATTTAATGATTAATCTAAGGGGAAACAAACCTCAGTCAAGATATTTGATGAAAAATACCTCAATTATAGTATGTGAAATTACAGAGAACCCATCAAAAACACCCAAATCAAAATTATCGAAGGAATCATGAACCTGAACTCCACTAAGAGTTCGGCTAGTTGCATGTGCATCAAGGAAATGATGGAAAAAAAAGAAGACTGGAAGGAAAGATGAAATATTTGGGATATAAACCCTAACCCAAATGAATAACACATGATATATCCAAGATAAATATCACAAATAGATGGAATAATAAAAGTGGGGGTGTTCTTGGTTGGAGTGTGGTGGGGATTAGGTTGTTTCTAAAATTTATTGAAGATGAGAGGGGGAAAGACTCATCTTTAGTAAAAAAATGGAGTGAATATTTTATATATTTCCATTTATTAAGAGATAAAAACATCATGTGGTTTGTCTAAATGGTTGTTAATGAATTATCTAACTATGTTACCTTCATTGGAGGGATTAGAGCATGGTTAATGGGTAAAACACACAATTAAACTAACCATGTTCCTTCCATGAAATCATATATGGAATAAACTATATGTTTTTCCACTAATGGTTATTGTTTAGTACTACCCTTGAGATATGATTTGAACTACCAATACACATGAATATTAATGGGATTTAATCTTGAGTAGGGAGAGAAACAACAATGAAAGAAAATTTAGTAAAATAATCAATGAAATCTATAGTCAGGTAACAATTTATTATACCATAATATTTCTTTCATAGAAATACATTGAAAAATAGGTCGATTCAAAAAGTGATAGGGCCAAACCTCTATTTTAAGGATGCATCCCAAGAATTTCAATAAGTCATTGAAAAATTATTACAAAAACTATTAATGTGATACTTTATATAGAAAGAAGATATTCTAACATTTTCATATTCCCTCACCATAGAAAGCATAATGGACTCTAAATAAACAACCAAACTCAGTCTAGAAATAGGAAAACACTAACAAGAAAAGCCCAATTACCTAAATTAGTACTGAAATATATATGGAATGACAAAACTAAAAAGGTTTATAATGTAAATAACAAAATGAATCTCAAAAAAATAAAATAATAACACCACAAATAAATTGTATATTTCGGTCTTCCTACTATATGATTATTACAGTAATTCACTAAGACTCTAAATTATTCAATAACTCTAACGACCTTGGATTTTCATACATGGATGTTACATATTTTGAGATAAAATTTCATTATATTTCACAAACACAAGACCGAGGAACACAATATTTTATCACCTTTGGAAACAAAGAACTCAATCTTATAATTTGGTGAAATATTATTAAAATCTCCAATATCTATAATCCACATTAATTGTTCTACTAAAAATGTATCTTTATAAATATGGAAAAGGATTCATAAGAATGGGTGAGATTATATTTTTAGTAAGGGAAACATATGATATAGTCATTTGAGACCTTATATAAGCATATGAAATGGACATGGGTTTGTGAACACAAGCACAACATAAAAATTTTATAGAAAACCTATCATAGGACATAAAAACGAATCATGGAATAATACATTAAGATTTATAAATACATTAATCATAAGAAAAAAAATCATTATAACTCAATCATGAAACATATGTTCATATCAGAAATGTGTGTGACACACTCACAAGTAATTATCAATTTTGTAGATTTCAAGTATTTCTTCCAATACTATCAAATTACACACATTGGCTTGCCTCCCATCACCGTTTAAGAACATATATTTTTTACCCCTAAAGGATGAATGACATGAGATTGTTTCCCATCATGGATCATGCACATCAATTTTTTTCTTAATAATATCTTGAGATATAATTCATTACCCAGTGTATTGGAAGGAGATATTAGTCCCACCCATAATTTAATGAAAACAATACATAAATGTACTACATTACTATAAATCATTCACCGTATCAGAACCCATGTAATGAAATTAGTTTCAATAACAATTTCTCATAACATTAATCATTGAAAAAAATTAGTAGTCTTATGTATCATCCAATAATAAATATATAACAATATTAGAAATGAAAATGATTGTATCCTTGGTTTATATCTCCAGTATTTCATATTTAATAGAAATTAATTACATCTTAGATGGAAATAGATTTTTTTAATTGTCATTTGAAATAAATTTTGATGAAAATTTCATTTCTATTAAGAAATAATTTTCTAAAAGAGGAAAGCAATTATTAAGTGAAAAATTACTTTGAAAACTAATATATATGATTATAAAGTATGTATCAATTAAATAAGGTTTTGTGATGGTGGATAATTCAATTCATGTTGTATAAGATAAAAATCATTCCTTCGGTATAGTTTTGCAGTCAAAGTCATAAATAGCCTACTTCGGAAATAAAAAATATTTTTAGAACCAACATTTAAAAAGGAAAATTTGAATAAAAATATCATAAAATATTAATAATATAATATTAAAAACTATTTTGAAATTTTTTTCAAAGAAAAAATGGTTTCGGAAGAAAAATGTTTCTTTGTGATGACATAAATATAATGAATCGTGAATAATAAAGAGATTGTTAAATAAACACTTATCACAATATAATATATTGAATAATATTCCTTATAAAATAAATAAAATGTAATGTAATTGAAAATATAATAATGTTTATAATAATATGAATAAAAAAATTCATGGGTAGTATATACGCCACACATGTATTGTATAAGGGATGGGTCCAATTGAAAGAAGTGCGAGCAAGAAATACATTACTAATACTTTATATTTTATATCATGAGCCCAGTGATGTAAAAATAATCAATATAAAAAATCAATATCATGATATTAATGAAATTAATGATATAACAAATCATAAGTTTGTAAACACACCACACAACATGAATATGTGACGAATATAACATATATCTCCAAAAAAATAAAATTAAGATAACAAAATATATACCTTGTGGATTTAATTCATTCGTATACATTCCAGCTACATGTATAATAAATATTAGATTATTATAAATCTTACAAATATCCATATTCATATAATTAATATTATATGTGATATACTTATCAATATTAATTATACAATTATTGAAAATGCTAAGTTAATGTTATCCTTCGGGTAATAATAGATTTGATTTGAATTTTTATTCTTGGTACTATTACATAGATCGTGATTTATTCATATAAATGACTATAAAATTTAAATTAACATCTTATCTATTTATTATATAGTTTTTTATGGTGATTGATAAAATTTTGAGTAATAAAATAAAATACATTGTTCATTGAGACGGTAGGCCATATGTAAGCATGAACATTGTTTTCCTTTATTTTTCATTTTAAAAGAAATAAAATTTTATATTTTATCACCAATCAAATATAATTTATATTATATTTATCATTTATATTCACAAAATTCATCCTTATTACCACTCATGTGAAATATAGAGGAAAAATGAATCAAATCACATCTTGGAGATGGTAAACCCTACATATGACCGTGCGACGTTATGATTTCCCAAATATTAGATTGTAAATTGTAAATTTGAAATTATCATTTGAGAAATATAATTATGAAATCTATATAACATATATACATTAAAACCATCACAATTATGACTCATAAAATATGGTGATGGAAAACGAATTGTATCGATATGAGGAGAGGGTAAGTCGTATGTACACACAAATGAAACATCAATTTCTTGTTAAATTGGAAAGGGGTATATATTGGTTTGATCATAATCATAAAATTCATAAGAATATTCAGGATTATGATTTTTTTTATTATATATATAATTTTTTTTGTTATAAATGATTATAAAAAGAGAGTGATCAGTTATAGCGATTAGCACTACATCAAAATGACTCTTTTAGATATCTTCCAAAAGACTATATAGTTGACCCAATATTAAGACCAAAACAATTAAAATTTGGATAATGATGTTTATTATATTATTAGGAATATTTTGGTTGACATAAATCATTCAATACTGTGAAATGAGATGAGGGGGAGGTGTCATTTTATAATGTAGGTTAGGGGAACTTTTGGTATTTCAAAAAATATTGATTTATAATAGATTAATCCTAAATAGAAATACCAAAAATTGGAAAGAAATTATATTTTAATGATTAAGAGGATTGTTATATAATAAATTAATGGTCTTTAGAGATGATTTATTTTAAAATTTAAACCTTATTTTTCTAACCCTTAGTTAACAAAATTTAATTTTTACTCTGGAAAAAATATTTTCAATTTTAAAATGTGTATATCTATAATTATAAGGATTAAATTGAATCATAAAAGGTAATTTTATGATAGTTTAGACATAAATTAACCCCCCTTTACCTTATTTAATAATTTTTTAACTGAAATAATATATATTATTTTTATAAAATATCATTAGTGGTAAATGTGAAAAAATTCATTAAATTGAAATTAATAAAATAAATAATGTAACATAACTTTAGAGAAATTTCATTTTAAACACCATTTATATTTCATATTCACCTAAAAATCTTTTATAACCTTGGTTAATTATAATTATTTTTATATTAATATTTTTATTACTACATAATTGAGTTTTTCATTAATCGAATAGTTATTGCATCATCATTGTGTAATAATTTAAGACAATAATTTGTTCAAAAACAATTTAAAATAAAATTCCATGGTGTATAATAACCATATATATTTCATAATAATATTTAAAATACAACATATATTCTATTTTACCCATTTTTTTAAAATATAATATTTATAAAAAATAAGAGTTATATTTTTTAATTTTAATTAAATTAAATACTATAAATGTCATGATCATATTCAATTGGATCTACTTGGTCATTTTTATGAAAATGGGATTATTATAGACAATATATGCTCACAAAAATAGATTTAATGAAGTGTTTTGGTTTTTTAATGGTTCTTATAATTCTAATTCAATTCATTTTATTGACGTTTCATCTCCTTGCATATGCACTGCATTAGTCTTTGATATGAATTATTGGTACCTATTTCACATATGGATATTAAAATTAAATAATATTAAATAAATAAATCTCATTATAATCTTATATAGTATTTCACAACATAATTTTATTCTCTATTTGGACACATAAGTGAAATTTTAGACCAAAACCGTAATTATTTTTGACTTTCATTGATTTAAATATTATATAAGTTATTTTATTAGAGAAGAATCCATTAAACAAAATAATTTAGATAATTATTTTTTATGTTCCCAAATATATTAATATTATAGCTTCTTTTTTTGTATTTGTTTAGTTTTATAATCATTTTAATATTGTTACCTAAATTGCAAAATTTACTTTTTTCCATAGTAATAAAATTACCAATATTACTATTAATATTGGATAAATATAAAAGGGACTTATTTTATAAATTATTACCTTGGGATTATCAATATTTAATATATTTTTTGAAATATATAAAATATAATTTTTATAAATTAATTAATAATTAATCCCACAAACAGTACAAAACAATATGTTTATAAAGTAAAACTGTTCAAATGTTTTGAATGTTTTTATTTCCAATTTCATTGTTAAATTTATTCCAACAACCTAAACTGAATTATATTATATTATATTTATCTAATTATACTTTGAAAATTATAGAAAATATAATTTAACACTATAAATTATTTAGAGGAAGAAATTATTTTTAATTAAAAATCAGAATTTTTCAGTATTCATCAAAGCTAGAAACTTATTAAAAAATGTCAAAATAATCAACCAAAGTACATATTTTTATACATAATTCAGGTAAGAATAATTTTTGTAATATAATTTTTAATAGTTTAAAATTTCTGTTTTGTAATAATTACGACATTAAACGGAAATACAAATCCTTTTATAAGAAATTTATTATTCAAGAATAAATCTAAATTTATTTTAATATTATGTCTATAAAAAATTTTGAATGTTAAAAATGAAATTGAATATATTTAGTTAATATAATCCCAAAAGGGATATTTTTATTTCATTTAATTCATTTAAAAGTACCTTCAATGAAATTAATGTTTTTTCAAAAATGATTTTCCCTTTATTTTAAAAACAGGTTTATTTTCATTTATAATTAATTGGTCATAAATGAATTATGTACAAATACATGTATAAATAATATTCTCATAACTCATTCAAACCAATTCATAACCACCATTCTAATAGCTAGGTTATAGTTTTCATCATTAATCATTTACAATAAGGAAATGATGTTTCGTATAAACTTGTTGTTGAGTGTAACACAAGGTAAGATGATGTTGCATGTAGTGCATGATTAACATTGCAGAAAATGTAATGAAATATATCATATATTTTAGATTATATTGAAAAATATAATCCATATAAATCATGAGGTGTTATAATATACCTCCATTAAAATTTATTTCACCCTCGAATTTCATCATAGTCATCAATTTTTTAATACATGAATGTTACTTTTATATAAACACACATCGTAAAAATAAATAGAAAAATATGATTTAAAAACAATTATTTGGGAAACATAATAGTTATGTAAAGTTACATATAACTAGGTTACATCATAGGAAGACATAGGTGGAAAGTCAAAACATGGACATAGAAGAGATAAATAACTATCATGTTCTAATCGATAGTGGTAGAGAACAAGTTTGACATATGGATAATAATCACAAAACCATATACCAAATAGGTCTAGAAAATGTAATTGATATCATAAAAATTACTGTAATTATATAAAAATTTATTTATAAATCATTTGAGAATATATAGATACATGATTTTATTTCATAAGTACAATCTCACTCAACAATTTAGCCTTGATAAATTTCCACATCATCAATTACACTAAGAACAGATGAAGTTGAAATTATAATTCTAGAAGAAAAAGTGAATAATAATATCTATAATCAAATGATAACTCATTACTTCTGTCTTTGGTAATTTTCATAATAATAAAAATTGAACAAGTTATCTAATTTTCGTAAATCATTATATTACAAAAAAATAATCTCAAAAATCTCATCAAAATGTTAATGTAAAAAAAGGAAACAATTGTAACCCTTATGAATAATCTAAAATGTTATAAACCATTAATTTAGAAATAAGTTCACCAAATATATCATTTATCCATAAAAACATGATGTATCTATTAATTATCACGTACCAAATATGTGATGTCCATTATCATGTATTCTATTATAACATTGTAATAAACTAGTTTACCATAAAACATTTGTGAAAACATGAATTATTTAAAGTACCAAAAATCAAAAAATAATATGTACTTAATCCTTGATATATTAAGATAACATTTCATATTTTCATCCCCATGTTCATCAATAATATCAGCATTATTTTATAATAAACAATAACTTTTGTATTTAATTATCCTAACATCATGCACATTTTAAGGGCTTTCATTCAATTATTAATGTTCATTCCAAAAAATTTCACCATAACACCTCAATAAATTATCATATTTATGAGTACCATTTATCATATAATGATAAATATTTGAGGAAAAATATCATTGAACCAACACCTAGAAGAATTCATTATTCCAAAATACAGTAAAAGTAATTATGAAACATTATTCTTTAATTCCATTACATTAACATTGAATCATTCCACCACATTTTTTTCATACTACTCACCACAAATATTGAACACATGATACATTCTTTTGACCTTCATGTTAAGAGGTTTCTGACATCCATCGATGTTGTTAACCCTTAGATGTGGGTGCTGGTTAGTATAACTCCCATTTTCAACAAAATAATGTACTGATGTTTGGATGGTGCATTAGTTGGCATTCTCATTTACTATATTTCATATACTATCCAATTCATCTCGTTTGGATATTCTTGAGCATTATGTCTTTCCCTTCCACATTTAAAGAACCTCATAGTTCCCTTCAAAAACATTCCTTTATTTTTATTCCCACATCTTCAGCTTGTAGATGGTTGTAATTTCTTCCCAACATTTTATTTACTCATGATTTCATGATACACGATATTTCTTTTGATATCAAAACTATGGTAATGGTGGCTATCTCTAATTTAAATTTCCACTCTAATAGAATGTTAATTTTTTCCATAATTATTTAGGTATATTATGAATAATTCCATTTGGAATCTTGGTTTTAATATACTGAAAAATCAATCAATCTTTATTTCAGTTTGGATAATATTACAAGAATCATACCAGAGAAGCCATTTCAAATTTTATTCATAAGTTCCAATAGATTCATCATATTTTTTAACTCATGTAATTTCATTTCTATTTTAATATGAAAAACATGTGGAGTATTCATTGAAAAATAATTTCATGAACTTCACATTTCAATGAATTTAATTTAATCATATTGCTTCATATTATCGATAACATTTCACCATTTATCTGATTCACCTTAAATATTATAGACAGAAAAATGACATTCTCATGTTCTGAACATTTAAGAACTGAACATATATTTTCAATGGTGATTATCCATTGCTCATCCACTAAAGTATTTGAAGACCCACTAAAAGAAGGTGGATTCTTCCTTATGAAGAACTCAATAAATTATTGTTCCCTCAAATTACAAATTCAATTTCTTGCATGTTTCATATCCTGAAAAATATTTTATGGTCATTAAAAATAGAATTTTCATTCAATATTTTATAACATTCAGTTTTTTAGGTTGATAATCATTACGTTGACCATTTCATATACCACTAACATGTTTCTTTCAGGTTTATGCCACTGATTAAAATTAGATATCACAGTCTGTGAAACACTAATAAGAGTTAAATAAACACATAATCAAGGGAAATTATTTAAAATATTTCAATCTATGACACATTAAGGTTAATCCTATGTTGTTAATAATTATCATAAATACTATTAGATTTTATTATATATGTATCCATCAGAACATTACTAATGTTTTCTCATCCTCGAATTCATTATTTTACTAAACCATTCCACTGATACCAACTATAATGGACCTAGCATTTAATATGTGGTTATTTTATATTTTTTGATGAATATTAATTAGATTACAGTAACACATGACTGAGGAATGTAATAGTTTAATGACTTTGAGAAAATGGGAAACATTCATCTAATATGGTGAAATATCTAAAAAATATCCCAAATTGATCATCCCCTTTATTACTCATACATAAAACTATACTTTATAACATGGTTTGAAGAAACATAAGAACATGTGTCCTCTAATGAAAAATAATTGTAAACATGGAATATATAAATTTATGATATTATCAAAGAATTATAAAAATATATGGGTATATTAACATGATCATAACTTAAAATGTTCATACAAATCATGTCAGGGGACATAAAAATGAGTCATGGATTAAAACATTAACATTTAAAAAGGCATGAACCTTAAGAATAAAAAATCATCATTAATTAATCATGAAACAAAATTTCAAATCATAAATGTGTTTGACATAGTCATAAGTAATTAAAACATTCATATGTGATGTTTAAAATCCAATAATCTCAGATCGAGCATACCAACTTGTCTCCCATCACAGATCAATCACATCCACTTTATTCATATAACCAATCAAGAACATCGACTTATCTCCCATCATAGATCAACCACTGTGAATTTATTTCTTTTAACTAACTCATGAGAAATAATTAATTACACAATTATTTAGAGAGTTATATATTCCCCCCATCACATAATGAATTCAGATCGTATGAGTGTCATAGGACCATAAATAATTCACAATCTCAGATCTCATGTAAACAAATGAGTTAGATAAAAGCCTTATCATAACATAACCCCTATAAAATAAATAGTTTTCATATGTAAAATTCTGGGAGAAAAATAATTAATTCATAAAATAATAACAATGGTATTCTTGGTTAATATCCCCAATAATTCTGATGTAATAATAAAATTTCAACATAAATAGAACATGATTTTTCTAAAAGATGACTTGAATTAATTCTGGAGGAAACTGTCCATTACATTATGATATACAAATTTTCAAGTGTAGTGAAATTATAATGGAAACAAATTTCACTAATATAACCTTGCAATATGGTAAAAAATTAATTAATTCATAAAGGAGTAGTGACCTTGGAAAATTAATTTTGACCTATATAATTTCAGAAACAATGCTTTCATATAATTTATTCTCTTAAAGTCATAAATATCATTGTTTAGAAAAAAAATATTATTTTCAAAACAATTTAAAAAATGTAAAACATGAGTAAAAATAACAAATAATATTAATTGGAAAATATTATTATCATTTATTATTTTTTATAAAAGCTAGATATGGAAGAAATTTATTCCCCTAGGAAGACATAAACATTAACAATCCTCAATAATATCAAGATTGTGGGATAAAAAATTATCAATATATAATAAGTAAAATCATATGCACCATGATGGACTAAAAATATTATGGACATTTAAATAATATATTATTTATAATAATATCCATAAAATCCATTAATGAGATCTATATACACTACACAAAAGAAAAATGTAGTGTATAAGTCATGTGTCCCACATAAAAAAGTGAGAATTTTTTTTCTATATCGAAGTAACTTATGTATCATGATACTTATGAAAGAGTTACATAAATTGATACATTTAATATCATGAAATAAATTAAATTCATTATATAACATGTAATAAGTCAGTACATACACCACACTATAATAATAAGTAATGGATGGCACATAAATTTCATAGAAACAAAAGATTCATAAGAAACCCCTTACTTTATGTGTTAACATCATTTATATTACTTAAAAACTCACATATAAAAAATATATTTTAATTATAAATACACCATTGAACTAAATTCATATATTTAATACTATATATGATTTATTTTTGTCATTATATTAATCGTTTATTAACAATCCCAGGTTTGAGTTTTGTTTCGGGTAATAACTCTTCTGTTTTGACTTTTTATTCTTGGAAATCTTATATAAATCCTAATTTAATTATATAAATTATTAAAAACCTGAAATAAATATATTATATATCCATAATATAGTTATTTATGGTGATTTAAAATATTTATAGTTTGAAAATAAAATACACAATTTAGGGAGAGGGTAGGACTTATGTACATATGAATGTTGTTTTCCTTTTCTTTTCATATTAAAAGAAATAATTGTGTGTGACATATTATAATTTTTTTAATAATTTTTATGTAATATATAAAATATATACTTATAATACTAATCCTTCTAACCACAAAAAAAAATTAGAATTAAAATGAATCTCATCGCATCATGTAGATTGTAAGTCATACGTACACATGACCAACGTCATCATTTCAAAAAAGATTGAATATTAAAATGGTATATATGATATTATAATTAATGTTTTATAATTATAAGATAAATATCATATATAAACTTTTAAAAAATCATATTTTCCATTACTAAAATACGGTGATGGAAAATGAATTATATCTCTACATGGAGATGGTAAGCCGTACGTACGCACGAGCGATACATTAACTTCTTGTTCAATAAGAAAGGGGTTGTATAGTGGTTTTTTAATAGTACAAATAACATATAATAATATTAATTATTATTATTTTATTATTTTATAAATAATATCCTATATTTATATGAGGCATGGATGAGTATAAAAACATAGTGATCAATTAGAGAGATTGTCTTTTCATCAAAATGGCTCCATTAAATCTCCTGTAAAAGACTACAGAGTTTGTCCATCAGAATAACATCACAACTATAATATGTATTGGGATGTAGAGAATATATTTTTTCATAATTTTGTAGATCGATAAGACTAAATTATGTGAAATTAAATGTGGGATGATGTGTCCATTTTTAACGAAGGTGATGGGCACTTTTGGGATTTCATGAATGATTAATTTATAATAAATTAAATTTCAATAAAAATACCTAAAATAGTAATTAATTAAAATATAATGTGTAATAGAATCGTAATAACACCAATTAATTTATCTTAGGAATGTTTTTATATAATTTTAGTTCTTATCTTTTTTAATAAACCTTTGTTAACATAATTTAATTTTAACTAGGTAAAGACATTTAAATATTAAAAGGGTTGGTATTTTAACCAATAAGGTTTCAGTTAAACCATATTTTGTGAATTTAATATATTTAATACTATAATTTATCATATTTTTCCTTATTTATTATTTCTTATCTTTTTTTATAATTAAAAATAATATTATTTTCTTACAATATCATTACTATCAGTATTGACACTTCTCATTAAATTGGCATTAATAAAGTCAACTAAGAAATATAAATTCAAACCAATTCGTTTAATACACCTTTAATATGTCATATGCACCTATAAATTTAATGGAGGAACTTAATTAATTCAAATTATATTTATTTTTATATTTTAATAAAAATTATTTGACTTTTTCATTAATTGAATAGTTACTCAATCATCATTGTGTAATTATTTAGGACAATTTGTTTGTCAATAAAAATGAAAAATAAAATTAAAGGATGTATATAATCCTTTTATATTTAATAAAAACCTTTATTTCTAATATTATATAAAAATTATCCCCACGATAAAAATATTATACTTATTAATAATAAAAGTGTGACATGTTTGACTTTTCATTATATAAATTACTATAAAGGTCATAATCATATTAAATTCTATAAAAATAATCATTAATTCAACCTTTGGATGATTATTTCAATGATATACTCACTATATACTAATGATTCAAGTGGTATGGTCTTTTAATAGTAATAAATTTAATTAAAATCATTCTATAGATTTTTCAACTTCTTTCCCAACAACCACATCAATGTTGTATACGAATTAAAAGAAATTATTACATATAATAAAACTAAAAAAATATAATTTAATTAATTAATCTAAATAAAATCCTTTTATATTTAACTATAACAAAATATTATATTTATTTGGGAAAATATGAGATATTCAAGACAAAGAAAGTGAAATTTTGTGACTTTATTAGAGTTTTATATTATATAAGTCATTTTCCATGACAATGAATAGTTAAAAAAAATTAAATTAGATCCTTATGATTTATTATTTGAGTTATATTGACATATTAATTTTTTTCTTATGATAGAGCCACTTTATATTCTTTTTCATTTTATTCTAAATCTAAATTACCAAGTTTATCCTTTACTGGGGTAACAAAATTACCATTGTAACTAATCGTATTGGAAAAAATAAAAGCAGCCTATTTAAGAAATTTAATGAATATGATCCCAAATATGAAATATATTTTTACAAATTAAATTATTATAATCATAAAAAAAATTTAACCTTGTCGATGTGACAATACAACGAGTTTTGAAAGAAAAAATGTTCAATTATTTGGAATGTTTTATTTCTAATTTTAATGTAAAATTGATTAAAAATTATATTAGATGATATATAATTGAAATAATTACACATTTACAGTAATGAAAAATATAATTTAAATCTATAAACTATTTTAATGAAAATTTTGTTCTCAATTAAAATTCAATATTTTGCATTATTCATCAAAAAATTAAAATTATATGACAGATAATGAAAATAAAAAAAAAATTTACTTCCATCATTCAAATAAAATGTTTATTTTTAAAAATATAATATATAAATTCTTCAAAAATAAATTTTAAAATATGTGTTTTATTGAATGGAGATTAAAATAATTGTATAAAAAAGAAATATTTTTAAGAATAAAGTATGACTTATATATATAATATGTCATAAAAAAGAAAAAATGAAAGTTAAATATTATATTGAATAAAATTATTTAATATAATATAGAATGTGTGGCTTCTTTATTTTATTGGTACAGGACACTCTTCTATGTAATTAAATAGTTTTCTAGAAAAAAAGTTCATCTTATTTTAAAATGAGATTTAGTTTCATTTATAATTCATTAGACATAAAATAATTAATTATATATACATGTATAAACAATATATTAATAATTTACATATTCATATTCACACCGACTGTTCTAATATCTAGGTTATGAAATTCATATTTAAATAATTACAATAATAAAATGTTGTTTCGTAGATACTCCGGGTTGCCTTTAACAGAAATTATGCCAGTTTTAAGCATAACTCAAGTTAAACAAGGGTTAGAGTGAAATTAAATCAATAAATTATATTATATTATCCATATAATTTTTATTTCATAAAAATATATGGGTGTAACAATAACTTTAAGAGACCACAATAATGTATCATTAATTGGGAAAAATGAAACACAATAGATAAATGGATGGTCTGTAAGGGGGACTATAAATTTTTGATATACCATAACAAGGTATAAAATCCAAAATATGATTGCATATATCAACATTAACCATGAAAAAAATACAATAATGGTAAGAGAATAAAAGACACATATAGAACTTTCTTGAAAGATACATGACTGAACGAAACAACAAGGTCATGGAGATCGATTTAGAGAGGGAGGGACAGAGTGACAATGCGCCATTCTTCTAGGACATTGAATCTCTGTGAATATTTCTAAGCAAATAAATAATATGACACATTTGATTCACTCAAACACTAGCACAAATCTCACCATGAACAGCTATCACCAAAATGTTAGAACCGCATCAATGGGTTTTTTGCATATCAACCCTAATAATGGATCAACTGGTCAGTGAGGTAGAGGTAAAAGACCATGTAATAAAGAAATCAGTCCCAGTAATTTCTTTAAGGAAGAGCCAACCAGTAGACTAGTAGAGATACGGTGAGAAATTGAAGGAATACGACCTAAAAAATGTAAAATCACCATTTAAAAAAAACAAATTGGAATTCATAGAAAAACAACATAAAAATAGGCCCAAAAAATCTATTTCAAAAAATTAAATTCCAAGGGATTCAAATTAAATAATGTGAGATGGAATGAAAAAAACTTATATCATTTTTAAAACATCATATTCCCCATTTTCCTCCATGATCATGCGAAAATATTAAAACGTATTTTGATTATAAATATAATTAAATTTATTTTTCAAAAAACCACTATGAATTAATATGTATTTTAAAACAAACATATGAATTCATGAATCATTTATCAAGGTTTTTAGAAGAATTTAAAAACAACATATTTACCCTAAAAACTATGAAATATATGATAATGTTTTCAAACTTTTTTATACCATTAAAATTATGTTTATATTAAAAACCCCTATAAAATTTCCATTATAATACAAAATAACATAATTGATTCTTTACATTGTTGGTTTTAAGGCCAAATTTTTGAAATTAAAATATTAAATAACTATTTATTTAGCAATAACCCATTTTTTCAAAATAAAACCATTCTATTATAAACCCAATAACAAGGTTTTCATATAATTAATTTAGGAACACCAATTTATTATATAAAAAACCAAAATGTTGAAACATTAAACTACTATTTTAAAATTTAAAAATTACATTTTGCTGTAAACCCAATATTATCATAATTTAATGGAATTGAATCTAAAATAAATTAGAAAAATATTTCAAATACAGAAATAGTGCACATATTTATCTTGTCCACATGGATTGTAGGACCATGAAAAAATTTCACATCAATAAGTGAGAGTCATTTTGAACTATAAAATTATGCCTCACATGGATTTATAGGACCTCTAAACTCATCGGGTACAACTAGTTCACTCATCTTATCATCCTCCAACACACCAAATATTGAAATTGATGGATTAATAAAAGAAGCTGATAATAAAACACACAAATACTTAATGTATAAATTTACATGTAAACATGAGTATCTAATCATAATATAAATAATAATAATCTTCTCACACATACCTCCTGGGTCTCAACAGTAAAATATTAGATATATCATTATTCAAAAAAAAAATGAAGGGTGTCATTAAACCTATGTACATGAAATTACCTCTGACCTAATATGATTTATTAAAGAATAACTCGGGAGAACCATTGAATAAGGAACTGGGGATGGATCGGGATAAAAAAGAAGGGAGTTCCTAATCTTCACAAGATGGAATTGGTACATGGGAATCCAAGACAAACTATTTTGGAATTTTTTCACTCTAATAAATAAAATTAAACAATCCATATAACATCACTAGATATTTTGGCCCAACATATCCACAAATCAGTTGTCCATGACTAACGAAATATATATGTATAAGAAATAAATTATATTTTAAAAATTCAAATATATTATTAAAATGAAATCCCTCAATATACCTTTTAATCATAAAAAAATAATATCCACATTCTTAGCCTCAATAAGACCATATATAAAATTAAATTCACATATAATTTTAATTTTTTGGTAGATTTTGAGCTATTACATTTCCACCATCTTCATTATGTTATAGAATATGTTAATATCAACTAATTTATGACTCTATTATATATATATTCAATTATTTTTTTATATTGGTTGAAATAATTTCCTCTAGTTTTTTTTAATAAAATGGTGCTAGTTTCCATCCCATGAGGATCAGGAAATCCAATAGGTATATAAACATTCGATTTGGGAACTAGTATTAGAGGGTATCTATGTCATGTTCATTCACGGCTTGGTATCAGATGTGGTCAATCTTCAAGATACCTTATGATGTGATTTCAGGTAGATTGGAATGAAGGTGAAATTTTCATATTATTAATCCTACTAGTGGACTTAGGGATTTCTTATGGTATTCCATGTATCATTACAGTCCATAAAAATTTATTATTTTCATAATATTTAAATGTTTTCAAAGAGAAATCCATATATTTTTAATGTTTAATAATTTTGAAAATAATATGAGCATTAAAGTGATAGTTATTTTTAATTATTATTAAAAGTATATTTTTTAAAAAGATATGTATTTTCAATGAATTTGAACAGTATTTCATATTTTTATTTTCAAAAACCCTAGATTCTTATTTTTTAAAACTATTTATTAAATATTATATATTTGAAATTAACATTACATTTATAATAATATTCTTATAGTATTTAAAATGAGATGATTCTTTACAAGTTATAATACCCCTTTCTAGCCAATTTTATACTCACCCCATGTTATTAAGTTTTTCCACAAGATCTTTCTAATCCAAATGGTATTTTGGCTCATTTAAGGATATAGAATGAGTAAAACAAGGTCTATATCATAGTGTATAAATGTCTAAATTCATATATATTGAAGAAATCTACCTAATAATCACAATACTAGGCCAAAATAAATCATCATGTATGTAACTGAATGTACATTTTTAGTTAGTTTATATAAAAAAATATTCCACTTGTTTTAAAATCCAATATAGAAGTGAAAGTAATTGGCTATTATAATTGGAAATTAAGATACCATTAAAAGGGTAGATGTTTTTTCAACTCTTGTTTTCATAATTTATTAGTTGGAAATTTAGATATTTCATAAGTACTATAAAATAATTGGGGCTTATAAATTTTGAATTTTTGGCAGATTTTGAGCTATTATATTTCCACCATCTTCTTTATGTTATGGAATATGCGAATATCTACTAATTTATCACTCTATTATATATATATTCAATTATTTTTTTATATTGGTTGATATAATTTCCTCTAGATGTTTTTAATAAATTGGTGCTATTTTCCATCCCAAGAGGATCAGGAAAACCTATCAGGTATATAAACATTCAAGTTGGGTACTAGTTTTAGAGGGTATCTATGTCAGGTTCTTTCACAGCTTGGTATCAGATGTGCTAAATCTTCAAGATACCTTATGATGTGATTTCAGGTAGATTGTTATCATGATTACATTTTCATATTATTAATCCTACTAGTGGACTAAGGTATTTCTTAAGGTATTCCATGTATCATTACACTCTATAAAAAATTATTATTTTTAAAATATTTTTAAATGTTTTCAAAGAGAAATCCATATATTTTTAATGTTTAATTATTTTGAAAATAATATGAGTTTTAATGTGATAGTTATTTGTAATTATTCTTAAAAGTATATTTTTTAAAAAGATATTTATTTTCAATGAATTTGAACAGTATTTCTTATTTTGATTTTCAAAAACCCTAGATTCCTATTTTTTAAAACTATTTATTAATTTTTATATATTTGAAAATAAAATTAAATTTTTAAAAGTATTCTTATAGTATATAAAATGAGATGATTCATTACATGTTTTAATACACCTTGCTAAGAAATTTTATACTCACCCCATGTTATTAATTTTTTCCACAAGATATTTCTAATCAAAATGGTATTTTGGCTCATTTAAGGATATAGAATGAGTAAAACAAGGTCTATATCTTAGATTATAATTTTCTAAATTCATATATATTGTAATAAATCTACCTAATCATCATAATACTGGGCCAAAATAAATCATAATGTATGTAACTAAATGTACATTTTTAGTTATTGTATATAAAAAAATATGCCACTTGTTTTAAAATCCAATATAGAAGTGAAAGTAATTGGATATTATAATTGGTAATTAAGATACCCTTAAAAGGGTATATGTTTTTTCAACTCTTGTATTCACAATTTTGGTAGTTGGAAATTTAGATTTTTAATAAGTACTATTAAATAATTGGGGCTTATAAATTTTGATTTTTTGGCAGATTTTGAGCTATTACATTTCCACCATCTTCTAAATATTATGGAATATGTTAATATCTACAAATTTATCACTCTATTATATATATATTCAATTATTTTTTTAATATTGGTTGAAATAATTTCTTCTAGTTGTTTTTAATAAATTGGTGCTAGTTTCCATCCCACGAGAATCAGGAAATCCTATCAGTTATATAAACATTGGAGTTGGGTACGAGTTTTAGAGGGTATCTATGTCATGTTCTTTTACAGCTTGGTATCAGATGCTTTCAATCTTCAAGATACCTTATGATGTGATTTCAGGAAGATTTGTATCAAGTTGACATTTTCATATTATTAATCCTCTAGTGGACTCAGGGATTTCTTAAGGTATTCCATGTATCATCACAATCCATAAAAATTATTATTTTAAAAATATTTTAAATATTTTCAAAGAGAAATCCTTGTATTATTAATGTTTAATTATTTTGAAAATAGTATGAGTTTCAAAGTGATAGTTATTTTTAATTATTATTAAAAGTATATTTTTTAAAAAGATATGTATTTTCAATGTATTTTAACAACATTTCTTATTTTGATTTTAAAAAACCCTAGATTCCTATTTTTTAAAACAATTTATTAAATTTTATATATTTGAAAATAACATTAAATTTTTAAAAATATTCTTATAGGAGTGAGAGTAATTGGCTATTATAATTGGTAATTAAGATACCCTTACAAGGGTAGATTTTTTTTAAACACATGTTTTCATAATTTTTGTAGTTGGAAATTTAGATTTTTCAAAAGTAATATAAAATAGTTGGGGATTATAAATTTGTAGTTTTGGCAGATTTTTAGCTATTACATTTCCACCATCTTCTTTAGGTTATGGAATATGTTAATATATACTAATTTATCACTTTATTAAATATATATTCAATTATTTTCTTTATTGGTTGAAATCATTTCCTCTAGTTGTTTTTAATAGATTGGTGCTAGTATCCATCCCACGAGGATCAAGATATCCTATCAGGTATATAATCATTCGAGTTGGGTACCAGTTTTAGAGGGTATCTATGTCATGTTCTTTCACAGCTTGGTATCAGATGTGGTCAATATTCAAGATACCTTATGATGCGATTTCAGGTAGATTGGTATCAAGGTGAAATTTTCATATTATTAATCCAACTAGTGGACTCAGGGATTTCATAAGGTATTCCATGTATCATTACACTCCATAAAAAATTATTATTTTCAAAATATTTTAAGTGATTTCAAAGAGAAATCCATATATTTCTTATTTTTAATTATTTTGAAAATAATATGAGTTCTAAAGTGATAGTTATTTGTAATTACTCTTAAAAGTATATTTTATTAAAAGAGATGTATTATCAATGAACTTGAACAGTATTTATTATTTTGATTTTTAAAAACCCTAGATTCCTTTTTTTAAACTATTTATTAAAGTTTATATATTTGAAAATGATCATAAATTTTTAAAAAATTTCTTATAGAATATAAATTGAGATGATTCTTTACAATTTTTAATACCCCTCGCTGGGCAATTTCATACTTACCCCATGTTATTAATTTTTTCCATCAGATCTTTCTAATCCAAATGGTATTTTGGCTCATTTAAGGATATAGAGTTAGTAAAACAAGGTCTATATCATTGTTTATAATTGTCTATATTCATATATATTGTATGAAATCTACCAAATCATCACAATACTAGGCCAAAATAGATAATCATGTTTGTAACTCAATGTAAAATTTTAGTTAGTTTATATAAAAAAATATGCCACTTGTTTTAAAATCTTATATAGATGTGAAAGTAATTGGCTATTATAATTGGTAATTAAGATACCCTTAAAAGGGTAGATGTTTTTGCTACTCTTGTTTTCATAATTTTTGTAGTTGGAAATTTAGATTCTTCATATGTACTATAAAATAATGGGGGTGTATAAAATTTTGATTTTTTGGCAGATTTTGAGCTATTACATTTCCACAATCTTCTTTATGTTATGGAATATGTTAATATATACTAATTTATCACTCTATTATATATATTTAATTTTTTATATTGGTTGAAATAATTTCCTCTAGTTGTTTTTAATAAATTGGTGCTATTTTCCATCCCACGAGGATCGGAAAATTCTATCAGCTATATAAACATTCGAGTTGGGTACCAGTTTTAGAGGTTATCTATGTCAGGTTATTTCACATCTTTGTATCATATGTGGTCAATCATCAAGATACCTTATGATGTGATTTCAGGTATATCGGTATCAAGGTGACATTTTCATATTATTAATCCTACTAGTGGACTCAGGGACTTCTTAAGGTATTCCATGTATCATTACACTCCATAAAAATTATTATTTTCAAAATATTTTAAATGTTTTCAATGAGAAATCCATATATTTTTACTGTTTAATTATTTTGACAATAATATAGGTTTTAAAGTGATAGTTATTTTTAATTATTCTTAAAAGTATATTTGTTTAAAAAGATATTTATTTTCAATGAATTTGAACAATATTTCTTATTTTGATTTTCAAAAACCCTAGATTCCTATTTTTTAAAACTATTTATTAAATTTTATATATTTTAAAATAACATTAAATTTTTAAAAATATTCTTATATTATTTAAAATTAGATGATTATTTACCAGTTTTAATACCCCTCACTAGGCAATTCTAAACTCACCCCATGTTATTAATTTTTTCCACAAGATATTTCTAATCCAAATGGTAATTTGGCTCAATTAAGGATATATAATGAGTAAAACAAGGTCTATATCTTAGATTATAATTGTCTAAATTCATATATATTGTAATAAATATACCTAGTCATCATAATCCTATGCAAAAATAGATCATCATGTATGTAACTGAATGTACATTTTTAGTTAATTTATATAAAAAAATATTCCACTAGTTTTAAAATCCAATATAGAAGTGAAAGTAATTGGCTATTATAATTGTTAATTAAGATAACATTAAAAGGTTATATGTTTTTCATCTCTTGTTTTCATAATTTTTTTATTTTGAAATTTAGATTTTTAATAAGTACTATTAAATAATTGGGGCTTATAAATTTTGATTTTTTGGCAGATTTTAAACTATTACATTTCCACCATCTTCTTTATGTTATGGAATATGTTAATATTTACTAATTTATCACTCTATTATATATATATTCATTTTTTTATATTGGTTGAAATATTTTCCTCTAGTTGTTTTTATTAAATTGGTGCTATTTTCCATCCCATGAGGATCAGTAAATCCTTTCAGGTATATAAACATTCGAGTTGGGTACCAGTTTTAGAGGGTATCTATGTCATGTTCTTTCACAGCTTGGTATCCGATGTGGTCAATCATCAAGATACCATATGATGTGTTTTCAAGTATAATGGTATCAAGGTGACATTTTCATATTTTTAATCCTACTAGTGGACTCAGGGATTTCTTAAGGTATTCCATGTATCATCACAATCCATAAAAAAATATTATTTTAAAAATATTTTAAATGTTTTCAAAGAGAAATCCTTATATTTTTAATGATTAATTATTTTGAAAATAATATGAGTTTTAAAGTGATTCTTATTTTCAATTAATGTTAAAATAATATTTTTTAAAAAGATATGTATTTTCAATGCATTTTAACAGTATTTCTTATTTTGATTTACAAAAACCCTAGATTCCTATTTTTTAAAACTATTTATTAAATTTTATATATTTGAAAATAACATTAAATTTTAAAAAATATTCTTATATAAGTGAAAGTAATTGGCTATTATAATTGTTAATTAAGATACCCTTACAAGGGTATATGTTTTATCAACTCTTGTTTTCATAATTTTTTTAGTTGGAAATTTAGATTTTTCATAAGTACTATAAAATAGTCGGGGCTTATAAATTTTGATTTTCTGGCAGATTTTGAGCTATTACATTTCCACCATTTTCTTTATGTTATGGTATATGTAAATATCTTCTAATTTATCACTCTATTATATATATATATATATATTCAATTATTATTTTAATATTGGTTGAAATCATTTCCTATAGTTGTTTTTAATAAATTGGTGCTAGTTTTCATCCCACGAGGATCAGGAAATCCTATCAGGTATATAAACATTCGAGTTGGGTACCAGTTTTAGAGGGTATCTATGTCATGTTCTTTCACATCTTGGTATCAGATGTGGTCAATATTCAAGATACCTTATGATGTGATTTCAGGTAGATTTGTATCAAGGTGACATTTTCATATTATTAATCCTACTAGTGGACTCATGGATTTCTTAAGGTATTCGATGTATCATTACACTCCATAAAAAATTATTATTTTCAAAATATTTTAGATGTTTAATTATTTTGAAAATAATATGACTTTTAAAGTGATATTTATTTTTAATTATTCTTAAAAGTATATTTTTTAAAAAGATATGTATTTTCAATGAATTTGAACAGTATTTCATATTTTGATTTTCAAATACCCGAGATTTCTTTTTTTTAAACTATTTATTAATTTTTATATATTTGAAAATGACGTTAAATTTTAAAAAAATTTCTTATAGTATTTAAAATGATATGATACTTTACTTGTTTTAATACCTCTCGCTAGGGAATTTTATACTCACCCCATGTTATTAATTTTTTCCACAAGATCATTCTAATCCAAATGGTATTTTGGATCATTTAAGGATATAGAATGAGTAAAACAAGGTCTATATCTTAGTTTATATTTGTCTAAATTCATATATATTGAAAGAAATCTACCTAATCATCACAATCCTAGGCTAAAATAGATCATCATGGATGTAACTGAATGTACATTTTTAGTTAGATTATATAAAAAAATATGCCACTTGTTTTAAAATCCAATATAGAAGTGAAATTAATTGGCTATTATAATTGGTAACTAAGATACACTTAAAAGGGTAGACATTTTTTCAACTCTTGTTTTCATAATTTTTGTAGTTGGAAAGTTAGATTTTTTATAAGTACTATAAAATAATTGTGAGGGAGAAATTCTATTGGGAGGGGGATGTAACACCATTTTAAATAAAGAATATTAATATTTTAATTAAATTTTTAATAAATAGTTAGTTTAATAATTTAAATCCTCCAAATAAAAATTTCAATAAAATAATTTGTATTAAATAATAAATACATATTTTTTAGGATATTCAACATCTAAAATATTAAATTTTTATGAAATTGTATTTCATTTTGTTAAATTAATATATAATAATTTTTTAGAGTTAAAGAATAAATGTTATGTTTTAAATTAATATTTATAACTATTTGAATTTTAATATATATTATTTAATAAATTATTATATTTTATTTACACATTTATATTTAAAATATAAATTCTTATTTAAAATTACTTTTATATGAACATTTTTACTATTATGTTTTAATTAAATTTTTTTAGATTTTAATTTAATGTAAATATATTAATTTTTCAAAATGTGAACATTTATGTGAATATGTACATAATATAATTTTAAAAACAATTTATAAAAAATGTATGTTTCATTAAACATTTGAAAGGAATTTTGAAGTGTTAAAAAATTTTGGATTAAAAAAAATTAGTTTTGGGAATATTCTTATTTTTCAATATAATAAAATATAAGTTCTTTAATATTTAAATTTCTAGTTCTGTTATATTTATCATTATTTAGTTGTAATATTTAAAAATTATATAACATAGAATTAATTAATTAAATTTTTTTTCCAGTAAAAAATATAATTACAATAGTGGTAAAAATTAGCTTTCAAATCATTATATTAATAAAAAAATATATAAATAATTTAATATTTGAGAGGATAACAAAATACTATAAGTGTCTGAGTTTTTAAATCATCTTATAATAAAAACTAAGCCAACAATGCAGCCATCTTGGAAACTATCAACCACATGATGGACTCATAGGTTCAGCCAATTGGTATAGAATTTAGTTTCTAGATTCATGAAGGATGGATATATTATTGGGTAGGTGCATAGGGCCCACATGGTCACACATAATGCACAATGGTTGCTCGGTGAAAACATTCATGTGGGCATTAGGATGAGAAGGACTGTGTGTGAGTCAGTGTGTTCATGTTCCAATACCCAGGTGCCTTGGAATGTTAATTGAAAGGGAGTGGTAGATATAAATATGATGTCTCAACCATATGAATAAATTAAATAGGAAATGTGCTCATGGACACTGTTCATGCATCTTAAAAATGTTCATTTAAAACATGGTCACCCAATCTATTAGAACATTGCCATATGATCATTTGGACCATCATCATCAACCACAAGACAACTTATCCAAAAACATCAATTTCATTTCTTCTTTTTTCCTCTAAATGATATTCTTCATCCTTAATAGGTAAAATCCCATGGTCTACTTCAGTATCACCCTTGCCCTCCATTGGCGTATTCTCTAAAACTAAAATTAAAAATAACTAAAATTTCAAAACCATGATGCTCTATAATAGACCATCATTATCATCATCTATTACACATCCCAATACCATTCACCATTATAAATTTAATGTAAATAAATAATATTGTAACTTTTAGCCCATTGATATCATTCTATCTGGCCCAATTGAATTATGATTAGAAATTCCAAAATGTTGGCCTGAGTTGTATGGTTTAAAAGAATATTCATAAATAATAATTATGATATAATATGATGACAATATATATATGTTACTGTATTATTATAAGGGAATCCACATGAAAATGGATATAATTAAAAAAATAATATACAAATAAATATTTAATACAAATGAATTTTCATGATTCTCCTAGTTCATCAGTTACGTTGTAATAACAAAATGATATATACACATAATATTATTTTTCCATGTTTCAGATTACTACCATAGTTAGAATGGAAATCGAATCCCTCAAAAAATCAACTTTGATATTTTTGTATCTATCATTATAACTCAATTTATTGAAATCCCTAATTGTCTCCCGATTATGATTTAACTGTATATATTTATAAAATTTCATATAATTTTTACTACAATATAATTTTAATAATATATATATAGTATAAAGGGACAGTATATTATGCCCTCTGAGATCACCATAAAAATCCCTCTATCGAGGTCCCCCCCTTATTCTACTGTTCATTTCCCATTACTTATATTTTTTTATAGACCCCATAATATCGCTACCAAATTTTATAAAATGAATGGTGCAAGAATATTATATTATCTCACGCTCAAATTTATTTAATATAAAATTATTACTTCCAAAACACCCATTTTCCTGATGTTGATTTTATGTATAAATGTTTTTAATTTGGGTAATTTGTTATAAATATTTTAAATCATTATTTTCAAAAACCATTTCACATATAAAGTTACCTTTTAATCTTATCATGTTTCTTTTTTAATTTAGAACACTAGTTGTAAGGGATGTGATTTTTTAAAACACGTATTTTATTATTTTATTGAATAATTATTTTCTAAAGAAAACTTATTTCATGTTTCGGAAAAATATATTTCAATTTTATTTTATTAAAAACACAAATTTTTGGAGAAATAATTTCAAACCCTTTTTAAGAAGAATTTATTTTATTATTTTTTCATAAAAATTTTCATGTTAATTACCGGTTGTGAAAGTCATAAAAATATATTTGAAATTTTCTTTAAAATTAAGCCTAACATTAATTATCATAGTTATTTCCATACACTATATTGTTCACTAAAATTTTATGCATTTATTATTAATAATATATATACGATTAATTATATATTTTCATGAATGTTTTGCAAAGTATTAATTATAATGTATGGATTTTTTCTAATTCTAGTGTAGTTTTCTTAAATCATTTTTTTCTAATGAATATTTGATATAAAATTTTATTTATCTATGAAAATAGTATAAATAGTATTTAATGGATTATAAATGAGAAATTAAGGAATTATAAAACATTTATTTTTAATATAAAATTTATTACATTGGTATTGAATTAGTTGATGATGAATGGGGTGATTCAATGACATTATTAGAATATTATACTGGTAGTGGTACTACATGTGACCACATAGATTTCATAACGTTCTGAAAGTATCATTATAATAGACATGAAAACTATTATTTTAAAAATATATTAAATTTTTTCAAGGATAAGAAAAATAATTTTCAATGTTTATTGATCTTTGATATAAAATTGGTTTTCAATGAGATAATTACATTGAATGGTATCTGTAAAATTACAGTTGTCTTAAAAGGATTAAAAAATTATTACTTATATAAGATTATTAATAACTGAGATTTATATTTTGAAATATTATTTATCAAATATCATGTATTTGTTTTTATTTATGGAGCCATAGAGATTCCATCCAAATAGCTGCCCAATTTTTGAATTATACAAAGTTAGTTATATTGTAAGAAACATTCCAAATCATCCAACACCAAAAATAGAAAAGATCATATGGTATATAAAATATTTTATATTATTTAATTTGTTTATATAAAATATACATTATTTTTTAACATTGGATTCTGATGTGAGGGTCTCAGGCTGTTATAACGGATTAATTTCACATATTTTAGTAAAAAATCAATATTCCCCAATATAAATGATTTAATTTTTTTTAAATTATGTTTTGGAATATTATACAATTATTTTTAATGATATTTGACACATAATTTAATTTTAAGAAAAAAATATTCAATGGAACCTTCTAACTATTATCTGAAAGACGTACTTTAGAAATTTTGACAAAACTATGAATGAAATAATTGATTTAATGTATATGATATGAACATAATTTATTGATATAAAAATAATTTAATTTTTTTAAACTTATTTTTAAATTAATAATTGTTATTTTGATAAAAATAATTACTCGTCATAATTTAGAAATATTTTAATTTTAAATAAATTAATTAAATATAAAAATTGAATTTTCCTCAAGAAATAGTCCATGGATATTTTAGTGGAATAATTATTTAAGATGATATGCTTCAATGTTATTTTTTATTTAATTGGGTTATGATCAATATATACAATCCTTATTCTTTTTCTGTATGGTTTATGATTCTTATGATTATATATTTATTAACATGCATATTTTCACGTATTATACTATGATACATTTATTAAATGTTTACGAAACTCATTTTTATTACACGGGTCTGGATATTATGATATTATTACTGGTTTCTGTACTTGGTGAACATATATATATGGTTTATATTATTTTATTTGTGGGATAAATATTATTTATCCCTCCAATGAATTTGATAATGTAACATATATATATATATCAGGATATTATTATAGGATCATATTTGATATACTCGATCTCATATGAGAAATAAGTAGGGATTCAATATCCACTATTGGAAACATTTGGTGTTCCATAACCAACTCTAAGAAACAAGGTATGATGTTTTATCCATTATTATATAGGAATAAGGTGTTGATTCTTGATCCGATATGATTTGATAGTCTCGAAATTTAACCATTCTATGTGAAATGGGTTCAATACTAATGATATTGACATATTTTAATAACATGATTATGATTTAACCTTATGGTTTATGATTGATATATGATGTTTTAACACTGTTATGATTCTTGTCTTTTTAGATGAAAATGTTTTATTCCCGGAATCGTGATTTTGATCCATGATATTTCGTGTGTGAAATTTGTACGGTTATAGTCGGGAAATAATAACATTAAACTTATATTATTCATCGTTATGAATATTGTTTGATATCTACCACATTTTCCCTTAATATAAATATGAGTTCACTATTTTTTGGTATATATTTTCTAGGTAATAACGAATGTTTTATGGTCAGGTATAAAAATTAGTGTAAAAATTTATAATAACATGTTTAAATTGGTTGATGAATTTATTAAATTAAATTTTCATGTATCTAATCCCTAAAATCACTAAAAAGTTATATTTATTGCATGTTTAGTAATATTATTTATTGAATATTCTAATAAAATAATATAATATTTATATATGAAATGATTGGTTCCTCACATTGGGTTTCAAAGTATGGTTTATTCAATAATAAGAGATTATGATTTGATATATTTGGTTAAATAACTACAGATAAGACTAAAATGGGATAATATGAAATGTTTATTGTATTATAGGGATTTGGTGGGTTTTTAGTAATTAATAATTTTCTAGAAACAAAAAGTGGTGACGGTTTTGGCATAATTACATCTAGTGGTAATTACCATAAAAATTGATTAAGGATTTATTACTCAACCATTATTTTTATACGTGGTGATTGTCCCCTTACAATGCACATGTTTTGACACAACATGAAATGTAATTGTGTTCAATTAAATTATCATTTTAAACCTTTATAATGGATTTTTTAGATGATAACCATTAATTACATAGGTTAATACTAATTTTTAATAGATTTAAAATATTTATTCATGATTTAGAAATCCTATTTTGGATTTTTAATAAATATATGAATCTTAATTTAGATTATTGTTTCTCAAACTATATTTTTTTGTTTTATTTAATTGATGGTACCATGATGATCTATGTTAATGTAGAATATAACTAAAAATTAAATAATTTTACTAATGAGAAACCAAATTAAATGATACTAATAATTCAAAACCCTTTATTTATGACTAATATATTACCCCAATATATTTATAACAACCTCAATAAGGGTGAGTTTCCTTACACACCAAATAATATAAAAATGTTTAATTATTAAGACTATGGAAGAAAGAAGATAATTTTTCAAAATTTTGAGAATGTGAGAAGAATCACACTGGGGAATGAATCAAGTAATGGGAAGATGTATTTTGTGTGAAAACAAATGGAAAAGGGAAAGTAATTATTGAGGAAAAGTTAGTAGCTTATCGTAGTGAAATAATGTTCATAATATGGTACCATATATAGTTAAATTTATAATTTTGTGGGAATATAGGAACTAATTTATCTAGTGTTTCATGAACCCCTCCCCACAATGTGTACCCCTCTTAGGCCAGAAATTGGAGAAGAGAGATAGTGACCCTCAGAGACTTTCCTTTAGTAGGCTCTTGGTAGGTGATAGGCACTAAGGGTATAATAAGCATAACAATAGGTGGGGTTAAACTCTAATAGATAAACATATGGAATATAGAGACAATATATAAACAAAATTACTCATAAAAAGAATAAAATATTTAAGAAAACAATAGTACACTTTTTTAATATCATGCATGAAATACTACAACTGAAAGGGAAAAGTTCATGCACCATAAGAAAAGTAAATATGACATCGACCATGTATCCCAAAAAACTCCTGATAAAACCCAACCTAGTATTAACTAGCATGATCTCCAAATTTATCCAACTAACCTAAAAAATTAATTATATATATGTAGGGTGAGTATAATAGTATACCCAATAGGATCTACCCAAGATCCTCTAGTGAAAATTGTTAACAAATCATTCTAAGGCACAATGTAAAACAAGTGATAATAAATCTACACAAAAACACATATAATATGTTCCCAGCCTCACCATGGATATTGTCACCATGAATTGAATAAAATAGAATATAATATAAAAAAATAATATCTAGAGATCCCCACTATGGATTCCCCACTAGTTTTCCATTTTTCTATAACATCACACGTCCTGAACATGTCTCTCCAAAATGTCTAGCCTGAAGAATCCTGCTCAAATTAAAAAAAACTTGAACCTCATGCAAATAACCAGAAATTCAAGATATCAAAAAGAAAATAGGTAGTTTTTTGGATCCAACATAGCTCACATATTGTGCATCATACATCAGGTATTATAACTCAAGTCATCACAACCCATACACCGAGTTAGGATCCTCAAGACATCACAACCTATACATGTTATAACTATTATAGTCCTTATGAATCGATATGAAGAATATAATTGTGTAAAACTAAAAATGACATTATATCCCTCTACACAAATATATGGGGAAGGAAAATAATCTTGCATACGATCACAATAACTACAAATAGAGGAGTGCAGTTCAAAATAAAGTCGTAAGCCATCAATCCTCTCACCAGGATGTTATGGAAAACACTTGTAGGGCTCAGAATCACTGGTGTGTGATTATACCGAATAGATAGGGAAGATTATAATATAGAAATGAAAATATTACATGATATAAAATAACTCAAAACTACACTATGGGAATATCCTAATCTCAAACACAACTATAGAAAATGACTCTTAGAATCCAAACTGCCACTACTATGACCTGATATCCTATCAATAGACAGCCATTTGAAGAGATATATTAAATTACTCATTCATTTTTATCAGTTTAACTTCATGTTAATTAATTAATTACCAATAATTATCCATGAACAATTTCCGATTTACATTTCATTAGAATATCAAAAAAAATTCATTCCCTCTATGCATAAGAAAACTGAGTCCACGACCACTCAAAATTACATCCTCAGCCTTGAATCCTAGTAAGTTGTAACCCTATGGGTTAAACATTTAATTACTTATTAACATTGGTAATATATATATATCCAGGTTCTCTAGGAAAACAATCTATGATCCCTAAACACAAGGGTCTCAACACGATGAATAGATGAACTACCCGGCGAGTATGATCCACCTACAGCAAGAGCGTAAACTCATCAGACCATGAGGAGATAAACATGGAATACACAGGGAATACCCTATGAATATTAGCCTCCCATTGATAGATAGTAACCATACCCATCCATTTTCGTTCATGTAGTGGGAAAAGGAATTATGATAAACATAAACCAATCCTTAAGCCAAACAATAGATTCCCACAATAATACAGCTTTCCTAACAACAGTTATTCCTCGATTCAACTAAGTCCATTATGTCCAATTCCCTATCCAACAACCACATTCATATACCTAGGCATCTTTCCACTCCAGGAATAATCTTTTGCCATAACAACAAGGCCTCCCTTCCCCTCATACCACAACAGCCCTCTATGATCTTCAATCCCAGGCTCACATCATTTCTGGGCCTCCCTACCATACATACCACTACAACAATTTAGGCTTAGACATACGAGGATCACGTCACCTCAATAGCAGTATGAATTAATCATTATAATGGGATCTCATCCTCAAATTTTGGAATTTATCCTTCACACACAACAAGCTCTCACGAATCGAAAGAACAAGGCACCTTTCCTTTACAAAGAATGGGAAACACATGCCCTATAATGGAATTATATAAAAAAAACAAATTATTATTACATATTGAATTATATGATTCATTATTCTTAGGATCCAATTATGTGAAACCTAAACAAAAATCTATCTCAAGATATAAAAATTAATTTAAAACACCTTTAATTCTATTATAAAAAGAATCATCATTCTTCGGGTTCATTAACCAATTTAATTAAACATGAAAACTTGAATCAAATTTATTATCATCAGATTAAGACTAAAATGGGTTTCATTACATATTCTTATTTTTATTTTTTTCAATTATTTATCAATTAATTTAGGATTTACATTATTTTACAATTCCCGTCACGAACAAAATGCTAAACCAAGAATGCAATACATAGAAAAATATAATGAAAATAAAGAGAAAAACCATTATCACGGTAAAAAGAACCACCATCTCTATATGATCGATATGAATTAATTAATTAGGTTCAAATAATTAATAAGTTCAATTCCATTGTGATCCAAAGTTCTAGTTCATTCTAACTCGATGATTGAATATAAATAAATAGAGAAGCAATGAATCACCCAAATGGTTTAGTAGGTATAAGAATCCCAGAGGAAGGTAATCTCTCTCTTACCAGCCATATGTCTATAAAAATTAGTGATAAATCATATATATGACCTAAAATAAAGATAGATTCCACACTGCACCTTAGAGGTAAAATGATGAAGTCGATCGAAAATGATCATCCTCAGAACTCCGTGGAGACTAACCACCTCCTTTTGATACTTCCTCGACAAAACCCCCACTTACCTAGATTCCAAGATCATTAAAAATTGGTAAGATACAATCAATGTATCCATTATCACCCATATTAGTGTCATAAACTCTTAGATCATGAGGTAAACTATTAACAAAGTCCATTCATATGTCCTCCTGCTTCCATCGAGGAACATCTAATGGTTGGAGAAATCAACAGTGGACACAATAAATAACCATCACCTTTTATATACCAAATATTGAGACACATATTCTGAAAATTTAAACATTATATCTGGAAAACATTACTCACCTCTCAATTATCGATACATATTTTTAATGAATTTATATAATGTTATTGTATAGCTATTTAACTCTTTTAGTACCCTCTCATTCATTGGAAAGGGAATAAAAATACTTCACTGAAAGAACCCCTGGTATTCATCATCGTTAGATCAAACATCCTTGGCCTAAACACAAACAACTCAGTTCTTCCAGACCTCCACCTCAATTTCACCAAAGTGGGTGTCCTCTACCTACCTCACCAGATATGATTGGACCTTCATCAAAAAAGGCAACATATATGCCAAACATCTCCCATATATATATTCAATTATAAATATTTTTGCATGACCATTTTGTAATCGCCTGATTCACGCACTGCATCATTGCTCGACCTCCTTGTCAATGCATCGATGTCCACATTCACACATCCAAGTGTATAAAAAATGTCAGTGTTATAATAAGTTATGAGCTCCATCCACTGACATTAATGCATGTTCATGTTATGCTGGGATAAAATAAACCTCATTCTCCTATGATCATTCTAGACCACTAAATGATATCCAATGATGTAATGTCTCCACAACATCCTGGAAAACACCCCTACCACCCACATGAGATCGTGGGTGGAATAGGTATACTCATCGGGACATAACTATCAATACCCATAAGAAACTACTGATAACTTCTTCATTAGAAAAATCTCCAACCCAAGTTACAAATCATCATAGATAACATAATGTTGAACTACTTTTGCAGTTAGAAAAAGAAATAGAAAACTAACCAACTTATCCATCATAATGTCAAATTTTGTTAACTCTGGTCAATTCAAATGAAAGTGTAATCCTTTTTTTGGTAAACAATATTGGAGGAGTCACAAATTTAGAGTAATTGGCTAAAAGAATCATATAATATCTTTTAGACAAAGAAAATATTTCACCCATACAACTATATTGGGTTCATCCCAGGACACAACTAATTTTATCATCGATGGATCTACAACTATTCCCATCTAAGATACAAAATTCCCCATGGAACGGAGTTCTCGATCATAGAACACACATGTGGAAAACTTATTAAACATATTCTCTTAGTGAAGAACTCTATAATTGGGATGTATATTCTCTCCATGCTCTTACTTAGATGTAGAGTACACAAGGATTTCATTGATGAAAACAACCATGAACGTATCTAAGAACTCATGAAACAAAATGTTCATTGACACCATGAACACATATTGAGCATTGTTTCACCAAATTGAATCACACCCAACTCATAATGACCATGGTGACAACGTAGAAGTAGTATTTAGAATATCCTTATCCATTACATGCATATGATGACATAATTCCTACAAATAAGTCTTCATGAAAAAACATTCACCCATCAGTTGATTGAATAATTCATCAATCCATTGAATAGATTAGCGATCACATGTGTCAATAAGAAGTAATAGATACACAACGACAAGTTTTTTTCATCCTTCTTCATGAACAAAATGGATGCACCCCACAATGAGAGACTTGGAGGATAAATATTCAATACAACAAACCATCGAGTTGTATACATAGCTCCCAAAACTCATAAGTATCCATCTTATATGTATAAATTGATATTGGAGACACTCCTATCTATGGTATGATTTTGATCTGGATATCTCATCGAGGAGTAATTTTATTCCATAATCTAGAACGATAATAAGGAACGTATTTGTGACCCTAGAGAATTCCAACTACTAAACTTTTGACGAACTCAGCATTAGATCATCCATCATTGATGATAATGATAGATCATGCCTTCGAACCATTCGAGGGTCATGCTCTCCAAAAAAACAATTGTCTCCCCATCAAAATTGAATATCACACCCAGCCTCTTAATTAAATAACTGATAGCCGACACCAAATATAATTCATCGAAGCCAACAATGATATTGAATTGTCATATACAAAAAATAGAAAATATCCCCATGAGAGGTGCTTCCCAAGCACTAGCTCAATGTTTCTACATTATTCAAACAACTGATCTCAACCTTCAACTGACATAGTCAACACCAAGAGAACTGGAAGGCCCTCAACCTCAAGCCCCAAAGCATGGAAAAAGGAGTCCTAGGTAAAGGATCTTGTGGCTCATGGATATAACAAAGCATGCACCGATGTATAAAACAAGAAAATGGTACCTCGAATGATGTCTACCTCAACTGGTTCTAGAATTAATAAGTCATCAAGTAGAAAATGAATTTCATTGTGGCCTCTCTAATCCTACTATTAAACAACTCTTTGGATGAACTATTCTCTTTGAGGATGGGGAGTATACCATGGTATTCCTATGCTGACCCAATCTACACTATGTTGATCCCAAAATTGAATTTCCTACAAATTCTTCCTCGACTATAACTTCCTCAATGTGGGAACCTAATTTGGGATAACTAGCACATGATTACTGCTCAGAATGATTAGCACACTCACCGCTAATGATCTTGAACAATAAAAAATGCATCTGATCTCTTGGAAAATGCCTTAGAGATGCATTACCTAAAGAAATGAGGCATTCAGGGCTTGACCTCCCCTTAAATGATTTGAAAATATTATATCGTAACAAATGGAATCCTCGATGAACAACTCAGTTACATGAGGAATCTTGATGAGTCACATTTAATAATGATCTAGTTATAGAAAACATCCTCTCGAGGACATGTACTATTGACAGCACATTGATATGCATCTTCAACATATATAGGGTGACCTATCACTAGATGTATAGTTGAAAATCTACCTGTAATGACTCTCCCTAGACTCATCATCAGACAATATGTGCAAAGCGTATCGCAGAAGGTTCCTAAATTAGATCCCAAACTCTAAAATAGTAGAAATCCCATATAAGAAGGTATGTTTCTTCTGGTGACTTGCCACCTTCATAGTCAGCGATAAAAACATTGTTCTGAACTATTCTCAGAAAACCTCCCATCAGACTACCTACTCCTCATGATCTCTGAGGAAAAAAATGAATGCTTGATTAATCCACGCTGCATTGTCAAAGTCAATGACTCTTAGAGGTCCTCTTGATCAAGGATCAGAATCAAGGATATCTATACCTCCTCCAAAAAATATTCCATGACTGCATCAGAGGAGGATACCTCATAACTCAGCAGACTCTGGAATTAAAATTTTCGAAGTTTCATCCTCTAAGTGTCATCGACAACTACCATTACCCTATGGAAATCTGCTGGCATAACCTGATCAGCATCTTCTATGTGAACCTAATGAAGACATTGAACTGGAGACATATCCACAAGATAATAATAATTAGATCTCAAAACATATAATATTGAATACATTAACTTTAATTAACTGTTTTCTTTAATTCATTTTTCGTTAACCTAACCCATAGTCTACCCAATCAAACTTTGGTGCAATGAATAAGGATGCATGATCCTTTACTAGGTCTCTACCCATAAACCAACATCACATAATTTAGTATCTATAATAGTATTCAAGGTCTATGCATCAAATCCCAGGGGGGCCTAAATACACGTGTGTCTACCAATCATTCTTGGTTAAACCACATTATAAACATAGCACACACAATTTCCATACCAACCCTCAAAACCTCACCTCTGCCTAACTCCAGAATCCATCTTATTGTTCAAACATACTCCGATACAAATCGTTCTTTACCCTCCCCTACAATGTGTACCCCTACTGAGTTGGAAAAAGGAGAATACAGATAGTAACCCTTGATTCTCGCCTCTAGTAGGCATTGGGTAGGTGACTAGCACTGAAGATATAATGAACATGCAGATGTGAGACATTAACATCTAAAAGAAACACATCCCTAAGAACGATATAATATATAAACCAACCAAATCCTTATCATACCGTAATATCAAATAAAAATAAAGTATAAAAACTCAATTTGTTGAATAAACTTCTACACCTAAATGATAATACTATAACGACCAATGGAAAAGTAAAGTTGTTAGCAGCCATTTTTCCTAAATAGGTATTTCTAAAACCCAAGCTTGTAGTAACTAGAATATTCTCCAAAATACTTAAACTAATCAAAAAAAGATTATATATACATAGGGTGAGTATAAAATTATACTCAGTAGGATCCCCCTCAGAGCCTCTCGTGAAAATTGTTCTGAAATCATGATAATGCACAATGAACATTAAATGAAACAAACCCAACAACTAAACCACTGTACTATGTTCAAAACCTTCTCATGGATACTATCTCTAAGTATTTAATACAATACAATATAATATAATATAGAATTTCAAGGGTACCCCACTACTACTTCCCTACTAGTTTTCCTCTTTTACCCAACATCACACGTCCTTAGTATCTCTCTCCTTAAATTATATCCCATAGATTCATGGTCAAACCACCACAACATGTAAAACATAAAACACAACACTATGTACACATATACAAATTTTTCCAGGTAGTATCTAAGAGACACCACAACTCACATAACATGTATCATATGTTTGGTATTATATGTCAAGCTGTCACAATGAACACATCGAGTAAATATTCTCAAAAAATTACAACCTATACATGTTATACCTATACTAGTCCTTAGAAAACTATATCCAAAATATATATGTCTGAAATAAAAAAAATTTATCAAATCCATTTGAACACAAATATGTGGAAAACTAACCATCTTTCCATGAAACACAAGTAAATACGATGAGAAGTGAGCAGGGAAGAAAGGGGTAGTATTCCATCTTTCCCCCCCTAGGATGTTTGGTAATATACCCCCAAGGACTCAGAATCCCTTTGAGTAAATTTTCCCTAACTGATAGATTGGTGTAGAATATAGAAAAAAAAATAGTACATGATATAATATAGCTCACAACCACACTATGGGTATCTCCTAGTCTTATACACAATTGCAGCTAACATTTCTCACACTCTTGGATTCCACTATTATGACAAGATATCCTATAATCACACAACCATTTAAAGAGATACATTAATTTTTTTAATCAGTTTATCAATAAATTATTAATTATTTACCATTAATTAATCATTAAATATTTCCAAGTTACATTCAACTAGAATATCAAAAAAGTTATATTCCCTCTGGGTATATGAAAATTGAGTCCACAACTTCTCAGAATTACAACCACAACATCGCATCCCAGGAAGCTCCAACCACATGGGTTATCCATTTACCCATTTATGAACGTTATTACATTCTTTATCAGTATGTTTTTAGAAAAAATATTATAATCTCCACAATCATAAGGGGCTAAACAGAGTGAGTAGTTGAACTAACCATCGAGTGTTCACTGCCTATTATAGGGGGTAAACTCATCTAACCATGAGGTCCTAAACATAGAAAGAAAGTGGCATACCCCACATGTCATTAACTCCCAAGGACAAAGAGTAACCAAACACACCGTTCTACTAAAAGATGTGGAGAAATGATAGATTATGAACACAGAAACAAGTCTCTATATAAAATACATATTCCAAATAACATCCATATTTCAAAACAACAAGAAAACCCTACTTTAATCCATTACATTATCTTTGATTCCTTCCAAAAAACCCAAATACTACCACAAAACCAATGAATCATGACCCCTCATTACACAACAGCATGTTGGACTCCCCTATCTTAGTCTAACTTCACATTTGGGCCTCCCTTCCCCTCATAACACAATATCCATCCACTACAATCCATCCATGACTCACATCACACCATGTTAGTAGGAAACAAATATTGTATTGGGATCTCGGCCCAAAAGAAACTCATTCAAACTTGACCCACAACTATATCTCATGACTAAAAAACAGAAGGCACTTTCCCTTTACAAGAAAACATGAAACTCATACCGTATGATGGTGTTGTCATTTATCACACAACTAGTTCTTAATCAATATTGAATTGACCAATACATTATTCACATGTTCCAGCTATGGGGAACCTAAGAAATGAGGTATCTAAAGATATCACCAATTAATTAACCAATAAGATTATACAAAAAGATAATTAATTTATCAAAAGAAACACCATGATTCAATTTCATTAACAAATTCAATTAAACAATAAAACATTCACTAATTTGATTATCAATAAATTAAAACAATAACAACTGGATTCATTAATAAAACCTCTTTATATTTTAGTGAATTTATTTTCAATTAATTACAACATTATGGTATTTACTAATAAACCTCAATAAAAACATGCTAAACCAAGAAAGTCATAGACATACCACAATCTAGAAAATCCAGATCTAATCCATTATCACAGAAAAAAAGAACAAACATCATTATGGGATCCATAATAACTCTTTAATCTGAATTGAATATTTAATTTGGTCAATTGAATTAGGATCCATGGAGATAAGTCATTATAACTCTATGATTAACCATAAATAAACAGATATGAAACAAATCCCACACCTCCAATGTTCATCAACATTCTTTTTACATCAACAGAGCACACAATGGATCTCTGATTACCTCTCCCACAAGATTTGCATCATTATGATGATGCCAAAGCACAGCAACACCATTAATAAATGAGAGAAACCCCTATAGAATGATGTGTAAGAAAACATAATAGATTTAAAATATGAATGGGATAGAAAAAGAGATAAATCTAGGAGAAACTAATAAAAAATGAAGGGAATACACACCTTAGATTAAGCATGGTCACCACATATCAAAGATGGAAGCATGATATTGATTCTTTTCAAATGGTCTCGAAAATTATGAGGAGGGGATTGTCCACTACAAAATAATTAGATTTTTATAACATGAGTATATCTGTTTGTAAAAGTGCAATTTCTGTTGGTAAAACGTTTTACCAAAAAAAAAATTCATGTTACTAAATTGTTGGCAAAAACTCTGTCGCTAAATGTTATTGCGACAAATAAAATAGTTCTATTAAAATTATAATAACACCAACATAAAATATATATGTTGGTCAAAGTGTATAGCAACATATTCATATGAAAAATACATATGTTGGTAATAATATTACAAACATATAATATTTGTTTATAATATACATTTTAATAAAAATTATTAATTTTTACTGATATTAAAAATTCATATTATATTTATTAATTTATCATATATAACACACCTACTTTAATTATCGAACTGAAGATGATTTTCACACATGTTCAAACATAGATGAAGATTAATTATATTAATAAAGAAATCTAATAAAAAATGATTCAATACATAGTTTAACTTGATTAATACCAAAAGGCAAAAAAAACTCATGATCCATCTATGCAGCCATCACTAATGCACCCCCCCCTCAAAATGATAAAAAAAACATGTCGTCTACTTACAGTATTCCTCCAGCACCCATCTTGGAAATAAAATATTTACATCCGCCAAAGAACATTCATCACCCACAAACATGCCTTATATGATATAGAAGAAACAAACCAATTGAACTCCAGTACCAATGAGGATCCTCAAGTAATTATTATGTCACACCCTTCAACTCCAAGATCTACAATGTAGAAAACCAAATATCATACCCAGAAATCAATGCCAATTATCTGTATAAATTGAAAACAAAAGTACCAAAAATGAGCTACATAGAATGACACTTTTTCATTCATCATCTCCATTGACATCTCAACAAATCAAGTAACCTCCAGTACTAGTGGGGAACCTCAATCCACTACTATGTCACACCATTTAGCTTCAAAATCTACACCACACACAATCAAATAGAATACCCACAAATCAATGAAAACAACTTCATGAATTAAAACAAAAAAATAAATGAAAATATCAAAAAATTGATCCACATGGAATGGATGTTTTTCAATCATCATCTTTGTTGAAATCTCAACAAATCAAGTTACCTCCAATAAAATTGAGGAACCTCAAGTCGATGTTTTTTCAGACCCTTTATCTCCAAGATCCACACCACACACAACCAAAGAGAATTCCCAAAAATCTTTGCAAAAATATCTACATGAATTAAAACCAAAATGTAAATAAATAAAAATATAAAAAATGAAGTGAATGTGATTGATATAATAAGCCAGAAAACATTATATAACATTTTTAGTTACCTAATTGAATTTTTTTTAAAATCTAATGTATACACTGTTTGTGAATGGAAATGTAATTTTGAAATAAATATCGTAAGTATTTTAAGACTTCATTTTATTCATGTTTCAATCAATAGAATGTTGATTTATATTTCCTTTGCATCTCAAGATTCTAGATGTGAAACCTATTACAAAAGTCTCATTTTCTAGAAATGTTTCATTGACGACTATGAAAAGATTTCTATGCAATAAATATATAGTTTTATATAGTTAATATAGCAAAGGAAAATTGTTTTAATTTAAGGATACAACAATATAAATAATTGGATTTCAAGAAAATCCTCAAATCCTGTAAAATATAATGGGGTTGAAGAAAATCCTTAATTTTGAGAATCCTGAATTCCGTTTAGAAACCAAATCTTTTAATAAAAATCTAACATTAAAAGCTACCAATTTTTTAGTACACCCCATATATAACACAATCAAGTACATAATAGTAGTATGTCACTCAAGGTGAATAGAAATTTGATCTCACCTCACAACTTAGGTTGATTTTCCCATCCTTAGTAGAGATTCTTAATAACATTCATATCATCATAAACATCATCCTCGTTTGATATTTCTTCCATAAATTGACTCATCCAATGGGAATCTATGTATCCTAAAAATGAATAAATCTCATAGGAGTCTAACTTGCTAAATTCATTAGCCAAACATTCTAACAACAAAGCAAGAACATTGAATTGGGAATGAACCATGAGCACTTTCCATATGATCTAGGACTAAAATTCAATGAGAACCATGAAATATGTAACATACCAGCAGCACCAGTGGTGGGCGAATAATCAATATTCAATGATTGATAAGGTTTGAAGGTCACAGAAACTATAAGTGTATGCATAACCATCAATATAAAAAGGGAAATAATACAAGATCCCAAAGCATATGAGCCAAAAAATAATGATAAACTCAAATGAAGATAATAATTCTAATTTAATTCTATTGAATAAAATTAATCAATCAAGAAAATGAATTTAGATAGTACTGAAAATTGTACACTTCAAAAGCCATTGAATCTCACTTGCATTTCAATTTTTCAATATATATTATAAAGGAGCACGAAGTAATTTATAGTATAACATTATAGTTATATGTAGTAAAATTTAAACTATACATTACAAAGGCTACTAATTGCATAACATATTGAGAGGTCGGATTGAATGTACATATTGACCTTTGTATTACTGTGTTACTGAAATTTCATAATGGTACCAGAAACAATACATGAAAAAGACTATTGAATCCAACATATAGCAACATTTGTTAATGTATAGAATACAAAATCATGCATATTTAATGCATGTAGAAACTAAATATAAATTCAATGTGATATTATCAGCATTTTTGCTAAAACGACATAATTATATGTAGAATGTTTATTCCACACACTTAATCTGGTATGATATCTACATTAAATTTCTCATAAATAAATATATAAATCAATTAGTTTGAAATACTGCATAGAGGGAGGTATAACAAAGAATATATCTATGAACATCAATAAATAACCTTAGTATGCATTGACAATTAATGTTAATAAATATATTGAAATGTGGAGAATCTATGCGATTCATAGAATGTTCAGCATTAATATATAAAGAACTATTGTGTTCAAGGTATTGAGATATAAATTTTCCTACATAAATAACGGCTAATTTCTATAGATTATGTAATATCAATATTTATTAGAATTAAAATATATGTTATCAAATATATGTTATATTTAATGATATAACTTCATGAATATATTTATAATCTACCATAAAATCTTCTAACATTACAGAGATTTTAAACTTTTATACATTGCATCAAGAAACTCCAGCCTTTAATTGTGTTTCACTGTTATTCTCAATGTAAGAATCCTATGAAACAAATTCTATCATGTGGGGAAAAATTTCAATAAACAATAAAAAAATTCATACAACATAAAAGATCAGCACATACTTCCAGACCAATTACATAGCAGATCAATACCAAGAATTGCCTCAAAAGAACACTCCCTTAATCAGTGAAGATATCAACTGCTACATCCAATCCATAGAAGAAAAATCCAACCCAGAATCACTTCCATCATAGTATATTTAGTGTCTTATTTGAGTCCAAATCTTGAAAATCAGATTCCAACAAAGAATGCATTAGATATTCCTACAAAGACAAAGAATTCAACTTTATATTTTTAAAAGCTCATGTCTGGTAGTAATTAGGTGCTCAATGGTTAATGAATTTAATGTGACCAGCTAATAGACATAGATTTTTAAATGAATTTGGAACTAATGTGGAAGCAAGGAACTATGTCATTCTTTTTTCATCAACGATGCCCAGAAGAATGCATGAAGCCCCACAACATGAAACCACATTCGTTAAATCAAACTATTTTTTACAATCCAGACCCATATTAACAAAGGATTCACTTGGTCCACTACTTCTATTCAACATATCCCCTATTAGACACACAAAGAAGTTTCTACCCCCACCATGTGCTATGAGATAATTCAAGCAAAGTATAAGTATCGACAAAATATCCTTGATTCACCATAAAAAGTTGTAAATACAAATGTTTTATTTATACCTTGATATTTTCTCTTTTTCATAGGCTTCATGGGACATTCTGACAGCCCTCCAAACACAGCCCCTGCATATCTCCTGTGATCAACAAACAATAGCTAGAAATATCTTCAGTCTTAATAATCTTTGTACAAAGTGATATTACATATTCAAATGTGTTGAATAGAAAAACCCATTGGCAACCATTCACAAAAAATTAGGAGGGAAGCGCGCAAGAAGTCATAATGATCTGAAGACCCAAATTAGGAATTATCAGCTACATTTTTAGGCATCATTTTTTCTGATTTAATATGGCTAAGTGCATCCTCAAACATATTATAACCACTAGCACCCCTTATGGTTTTCTTCTTCTTCATATGTAATTATCTAATAGCTTTCCCATAAAATTCGATATGAGAGAAAAAAATTATGATATCAATTACCTATATGATTGTGCCTTAGGGTTAGGTTCTGAAACAATGGAGGTGGGAGACGGACCAATGGAAAGAGAATGGTTGGTGTCAGAGAATCTAGACTGAGAGGGGATGTGGATGTTAGGTGACATAGAGTATGTCTTGGGGAACTGTGGAAGGTGGGTTGCGGTGGGGATGCGCAGGGATTCCAGGGACGAGGGGTGCTGGGACGCCGCAGGTGGAGGGTCGCTGGGGGGTGCCGAGGTGCTGGGATGCCGGGGATGAAGGTGTTGTGGGGGATGCCGATCGAGAACAATCAAGGGGTTTAGGCTGTTTAGGTCAATGGTAGGGCGTGATGTCAGAGTAGGGGAGGGCGCGATATGAGGTGGGAGAGCAGAATAAGAGGCAAGGTAACGGGAGGTGAGGCCCACACAAGATATGGGGTTTAGATGCCTATGAGGAAGAGCCCAATTAGTGTTTTAGTGGGGTTATTTTTTTTAAAAAAGTATTTAAATGTATATTAAATAAATTATATTGAAAAATATAAAAAAATTAATATTTTGAAAAAATTGAATCAATAATATTGAAAAATATAAATATAAAAACATTAATTTTTTCAAGAAAATTGATAATTAAAATCAATTATGAGATGTTTTTAATAAAACTTCGAGAAATAAAAATTTACATTGGTCATAAAACTAATATATAATTAAATATACTATGTTTCACTTGATTGGCTATTGATAAATTATTTTTTTATTAAATGGTTTATTCTAATAATTTTTATTTAATTAAAAAGATTTATTGGTAATATAATTATTAATAACATATTCATGTGTTAGTAAAAAAATTTGGTATTAGTATGATAATGAAATAGATTCAACTGTTGGTAAATGATATGTTGGTATTGAACAACCAATATCAACAGATATATCTGTTGGTAAATAGAAGTGTTGGTATTAAAAATTAAAACCAATAAAACATAATATCTGTAGGAATTGCTCATTTTTACCAACAGATATATTATCTGTCAATAAATTTTTGTTGGTATAAGACAGTTTATTTGTAGTGGTCAGGTTTCTTAGGATAAGAGAGAGGGAATATATAGTTGGAGGATTTGAAAACATAAGCGGTTAGAATGTTTTAAAAAATTACTGTAACAACGGATGACACAACGTGCAATTCCCTTACACATCCAGTAATTCCTCGAGGTCGATTTCTACTGAAGGAAACATTGAATTTTTATTTTTTTTTTTCAAACCAAAAAAATATTAAATGCTTTGCATCCCACTTTCATATCATGAAATTATTCTACATGGAATGAAACCCACATTCAAAATGTCAATGTTTCAAACTCCCATATCTTAGTAACTGAACTCCTCCAAACATCCCCATAGACTCATCCAAGCTCCACAAACCACAAGAATATACAATTGGTTGATAGACATATATCTAGGACCCTATATATTCCCAATATGATTGTATTAATATCTTTTCAAATGAATGACTTATTCTATTCCAATCAATCAAGAGAATGGATTGATGTTTTCATGTAATAATTTAAAAAATTAATATATCCAACATATAAAAACCTTTAAAAATCATTGTAATTTTCTATTATAGTTTTTTGTTATGGATTTGAAAAGATATATTGGATGATATCAATGACAATGAAAATATATGTTGTGGTAAGGTGAAAATGTCTTATGGGGATAAAGACATGATTTACATTGATAATGTAAATGGTATAGTATTTGTAACCATTAAATTTATTGGTGATTAGATGAAATGTTATTTATGCCTTAATAGATGAAGTTTATTACATTATTTGATATATGTAATATATTCAATAGTTTATTATATTATCTGAGGAATAAGTATTGTGATAATTTTTGGAAGCATAATTGTTTTCATAGTGGCTTTATAGTGATTAAGGATATTTATGGAAATTATTAGAATTTTATAGAGAATATATGATAAGGGCATATACATTTTGGGTATATGACTTTTTCACTGACTGATATTTATCAGATATTGATGTTAGAAAAATATTGGAAGTATTTGTGATCAAATCCTTATTATTTTTGGGTTAAAAAATGGGAAGGTATATATTAATGAATTTTAATGTTAATTTTTTTATCATAATATATATTTTTAACTTTGTGTGTTATTGAGGATTTCGTGACTAATTTTTTACCTCTTCATATGAAGGTTCATAAATTTTGTTAATTATATTCCCTTATTCTAACTATTTTTTCTATGGTTAATGTTTAATGATAAGTGGTGTATCTTTTTATACTTTTATGGATATATATAATCTGATATAATGTTATTTTAGTTATTTAATGAAGCTACTTTCAAATTTAAAAACCTTAATATCGAAAAACAAGTTCAAATAGAGATGATTTTTTTAAACTGGGGAGAATTTGATAGCTCATTATTTTGAAATAAATACAATATTCGATAGTGTACAAGATACAAACACTATGCTTAAACGAATGATAAAATAATATTATTTAAATATGACTACTATAAAAAAGATATTAAATTTGTGGGGATTTTTATTGTTAACTGAATTATAATTTATATATAATATTATTAAATATCAAGTAATTAATTTTAAATTATTCGGCACTTAGTTTCTTGTAAATCCATTTTTTCAAAATATGTTTTAATCAGAAAAATGATTTATAGATTTCTTTTAGTAAATATTAAAAATAATTTATTGAATTTTAATAAATAATATTTGAAAAAAAATGTATTTTATAAAATATTCATTTCAAAAATATGTTAGAGAGTTGTTTTGGGAATTTTCTAAATACAATGATATTCCAAGGAATAAAAAATAAAATATTTTTATTGAAATTTTCTTTTGAAGAAAAAATTTTAAATGTTCTGATTATTTTCATATGTATTAAAGAATAATTAAATTCATAATATTATTAATAATCTTGTTACTTTCACTCAAATATATTTCATGATATAATTTGGTATTAAAACAATTATATACTCGAAAAATCATTTTTTAGAATAATTGACTTTCATTGTGTTTTATATTTTTTATCATAAATTAATTCCCTCTAATTATTGAAATTGAATCTTAAAAAACTATTCTCTTTCTAGAATTATTATTTATAAATTTTTTTAATATGCACCCTAAATTATTTTTCAATTTGAATAGTAACCGTATTAAATTTTTTCTCCCAATATAAAGGTAAAATGGGTTAATTAGAACTAAAACTAATTCGATAAGGATTCATATTCATCAGAAATAGAAGTATATTTCATTGTAAGAGTTTCTTTCATACATAATCATCCAAAATTATAAGATATGAAATTTTTTCTATGAAAATTTTATTTATAACTTTATAATTTTCAACTAATAGATAAAGTTAAAATTTTCACATTCTTGCAATTAATATATATAATATTTTTTCACCGTGGTAAAAAAATTGTTTATGATTATATATCTAAGATATTAATTAAATATCTTTATTAATTACTATCTTTTAATTTTCAATTAAGAAATAATTATCTTCAATTATTACACAATGCCAACATAGTGTTTGTGAATGTAGTAGAAACATCAAGTTAATGACATTTAAAGCACTACAAGTAATATTGATCTTGTTATATAGAGCTTGTAATTAATATTTCTAATAAATATAACATATTATTTCGGTATTTAGGGAGTCCATTTTAATTCCTCTATAATAATGTTTTTTTGAAACTAAAATTATGTGTATAGTCCAAAAAAGGACATTAATAGTAATTTATGTTAAATATTTTTTTTATATTTTTTATAAATCATTAAAATAATTAATGAGGAAAAGTACGATAAATGGTAAAAAATATAATCCCTTGTTTATTTATGGGGTACTTTTACCTAATTATTAAATATATAATGATTTAATATAAAAAATTGTGCTACGATGGTTAGGATTAAAATTTGTAAACAACGGGGTGAAACAAAACGATGAGGATTAAAATGATATCTAATCCTATAAAAATTTTCTTTTATTATTATATTTTGACTTATTGTTCATTATCATAAAATACATTTCTATTTAGAACCATTTACAAGAGTTTAAAAATATAAAATATTCTAATATTTATTGTATTAAAAAATTATCCTTAATTAAATTTTATAATTAATATTTATTTATAAATGATTTAGAATTAATAAAAAATACTATATTCATAGAATCCAGGGGGATATGGTTTTAAATAAAAACCATATCCCATTTATGATGAAATAGTCTCCTTACACAATCTTTATTGACCCTTAAATTGTAAATAAATTTTATATCATTGTAATTGTTAAAAAATTAACACTATGTAAAAATTAAGAGATATAGGCAAAAAAATAACCCAAACATGTCAAAATGTTATAATTTTATATTTTTTTTAAAATTTATCAATATAAATTAATATTATAGAATATTTTGAGATATTTTCAATTAAATTTAAATTAATTTAAATTAATATTTTACATATTTTTAAGATTTCCCTTCCCCTCACTTATGAAAGTGTTCCTCCTACACTATCCTCTGTACACAATTTGTGCATTATATGAAAGTTGAGACCTAACATAATAACCTTATATCCTCACTACCAACATTGTTTATATTCTATTCTATTCAAAATTCCATCCTTTAAATGATTAAAATGTAATTCAAAAGATATGATTCAATGATTACGTATAACACATAAGAGGGTATTTTTTATTTTATATATTATTATTCCCTCCAAAAAATCCATCGTATAAATTACCAAATAAATACTAAATTATATTTAATATAAATAATTGTTAATATTAGGATCTAACAACCATATTCAATCTTCCTCTAATCTATTCACAAATGATATTTTTTTCTCGTGTGAATGTGTGAACTACCATCTCTTCGAAGTGATGCGATTCGTTTTTTACATTGATTTTACATGGATGGTAATTTTGATAAATTAACTAAATATATATGATATAAAAATTATATATATTTTTTATAGATATAAAATATAATATTTTTTCTCAAATGGTGAATTATTTTTTACATTTTTCTCATCCATCAAAAAGTGAATTAAATTGTTCATGCATACGTACTCCCAACCATCTATAGGAATAATGACATTCAATTTTTATATATAAATTTCATGGTTGTATAAAAATATATATAATTTATATATGTTATATTTATATCATTATGAATATTATGTTGATAATGGAACCATTATCAATGTATAATGACCAGGATTGCAAAACTAAAATGTGTGTGAAAAACCTAGAAGTTATCACATGTAAAAGTAATTATAATAATAAATTTTTAATACATATGTGATAAAATATTATTTTTAAATAAAATATAAAATTATATATGAATTTATTATCTTATAATTTAATTATAATAAATCTTTATTTATTATATGAGAGGTTATAACTTGTATGAAACATAACTAGACATAATGTAAGTGATTTTCATCTCAGATGCATTTTTTGGAGAGATATCCCATATTAACCAGTTTTTTAATTTTTGTGGTGTATATAATGACCAAAAATTCATTTTATAATTATTATAATAATATTTATAGTTATATACATTTCTGATTATGGTTAAATCATTTATGAGTTTTTTATTTAAATGTTACCAGAGTGATAAGGGATTTAGTTCTAAATCACATTTTAATCGGGACTATTTATGCGTGAATATCCACTAAATAAACTATATGATATATATCAGATAAATTCATTTAATTTTTATTTTCCTCTAGAAATTTATATATGTATGATGTTTTAGTACCATTTTGTGCTATTTGGAAGTCAAAATGGTTTAGAAATCTTTTTTTTAATTCTTCTTTATATATATTCTTTTAGTACGAATTTTATTCTTCTATATCTATGTTCTATAAAATATATTAAATAATGTTTATTACTATTATATAATTAATTAAATTTCATTATTAACTATTTTAATATTTTTATAAAAAAACAGGAGAATAATGTTGTGGTTTTACAAAGAGGATAAATATTCTTTTTTACCAAATAATTGAAAGGAATATTTTTAACATATACGATATTAATATAAATTCCTACCATTATGAACAAAAAATGATTTTAATATTTCACTAAAACATTCCATGGTTATTTAAATTAAAAAATGTTACTTTATATTTTGTAATTTTTTTATTTTAAATAAGATATTTTAAAATATAATGAGTATTTCCCTAAAAAATATTCTTGGGACATTTTAACGGCATTTTAAATTAACATTACATATGTTAATGTTAATTTTGATTTATTATTGATATGATACAACTATAATATCCAAATCATTTCTCTAGATGGTTTATTAATTTTAGTATTTGTTTTTTATGAAACAACATTATTTTCCATGGGTTATTCCTTGATGAATTTATAAAAGGTTTACAAAAACATTTTTTCACTAATTATGATTTGATGTAATGATGAATGATTTACGAACTTGTGGAACACATGTAAATTTTTTTAATTGTTATATAGGTGTGTGAGATATTATGTTACTCTCAGATATGTTAAAATTGTTTATATCTCATGTGATAATTATGGGATGCAAGCTTATGTTCTCGATCCACCAGAGGAAACAGGTAAGAATGAATGATCCATAATAAGAAATATGTGATGATTTCTGATCTACTATGGAAAATAGTTAATGATTTATAATATATTTTGATTAGTTAAATAGGTGTTGATTCTCTATCCACTATGACTAGATTTACTTGGTATATAACCATGACATATGAAATGGTTTTCATCAATATAACAATGAAATAATTTTATGGAATGATTATGACCTAGAATTTTGATTCATGATTGAATTATGTTGTTTCCCACTATTCATGTCATTTTAATTGATAATTGTTTTCTATAAATGGTTACTTTCATCCCTCATAGAATGTGAATGAAATTTATTAATTATGATAAAATAATCATACCCTTATTCTTATATTAGGATTTCTTTTTATCAAATATTTTTATCTCTAATGTTAACCCTTGTTGAGTTGCATATCTCCAACATTCATATGTTTAAATTTTATAATTTTTGAAGGAAGTGTTTATGTATTGGATTCCACTAAGTGTGGAAATTTAGAATAACAAGATATGATATATTAAATAATATACCTAAATAAGAGTCTTATATATAGTCTCCAATGGAACTAAACAATTATTGTTCTGGAATGTACTGTAATGTTATTTATTGAATCCTCATCTAACAGATGTACTATTTAAATATGAAAATATTGGATAATCACATTGAGGGTTAATTATTATTGATAAAATAATTTGAGATTAAAATTATAATTATATTTCATTATATGTCACAATAATTTTGTAGTCATGTAATGTATTAATAATATGCTCTCATATTGTTATAGTATTATGAAATATTAGTTTACCATGATGTTCCAATTATTTACATTGGATAAAGGACATAACATTATTGGCAGTGAACTGTGGTATTTGTACATATGATAAAATATTTTATTTTTCCATGACAGGAAGTCAATGATACTATAGTCCCCATGTCCATATATATTTACTTATAAGTAGATTTGGGAGGAGTTCTTCTAGAACAAACATATGTTGTTTCACCATATCTATGTTTAACATGTCTCTTGATGTTTCTAGAAATCCCGATTTTTATTCTAATTAGTTTATATTATGTGTTTCAAATAACATTTTTATCTATGTTATTGACCATACACAAACTCTATAAGTGATTATCTTACGACATGTGAAGTATTAATTCAATGAAATAATATTTCATCTTATGAGAATAAAATATTAGGATGAATATTTTTTATATAAATAGAATAAAAACATAGAGTTTAGAATATATAATTAATATATAAGATATTACCTTAAGAATATAATGATTCAGTTTTTTTATTATCAAAATCAGATACATCTGTCAGAATGATGTTAATGTAATTTTTTATATTTGTTAAATGATATTCATAAATTATTATCTTATGAATACCAAAAGAAGTTATGAATGAAAATTATCACAAATTAGTATCATAATTATCATACAATTAAGAATCATACTACACAATGATAGAATTTAGTTTATGATACACCTCTAAAAATAAAAATTTATATTTTATCATAGGAGGTATCCAAACGATTATCCCTCAAGAACAATACTACTAGTTTGATATCTTTTGAATAATTATCTATTATTCAGAATGTAATGATTAATTTTATAATCTATTGATATTTAATTTCACGACTTTAGAGTATATAATAAAATGGATTGTCCATTTATGGAAACATCAATGTGTTCAAGGTTTTGTTTTTTCCGGAATGAAAAGATCCTTAGAAGATGTCCTCTGATAGTGCTGATGATGAATATTATTTCATATTTGAAATAAATTTTCCCATGGAATTAATAAAACATCATATTAAAATTTAAATATATTATCAACTAGACCATTTTGATGATCCCACTGATTAAACAATAAATTAAAGAGAATATATAAAATGAAGAGTTAGCTACTGCATGAATAATGGATAAAAATAGGGAATAGAGACAGAAACATATGAATAATCTAATAAAATAAACAATGAATTCATATATAAAGACAATATCATATACATTAATGACATGATTTTTATATATTTATTAGTTTTAGTAAAATATCATACTATGTAGTACCTTGAAGATAATCATATTCTCAATATGTTTCTTCAACTACTATCAGTGTCTATGATCTACTATGCGGTGTAATAGTATTCAAAATATTGATCATTATTTTATTTCAACTTATTTTAAGAGATCGTGATAAAGTTTTATAAGTGACCTATATATTTATATCCAATATTAATGATCTTGTATATTTATAATAAGATAAAATTACATTTACTTGGATTGGATCCACTCTAAAAAAAGGATATTATTGTGATGATTACCAAACTAATGGAGTTGAGTGTTGGTGGGGTGCACAATATTATTTTTTCAATGAAAAAATTTTAATATTTAATTTCAATATATTTTTATTAATATTTTTAATTTACACTTCTTATTTTCAATACAAAATTTTTTTTAACTAGCATACCTGAGGAGGGAGGTACTCTGTAATAGAAATATTTAGTAACCCATTTCACTCCCCTCATTAGTTTTCAATTAGAAATTATATTTGGTATCATAGAGCTTAACACTTGTGTACATAAAATTAACATGTTTAATCCTAAAGATCTATTTTTAATTGTATAATTTTGAAAACAACTAATAATTTATGTAAATGTTAAGAATATGTATCATTAATATTAAAATTATGGTTGATATAAATCATTTAAGACCATCTATTTGAAGAATAATGTCAAAGAAATTTATCTAAATGTCATAAATCCATATGCAAGACAAAAAAATAGCTTGAAAATGGGATGCTGAAACAAAAGCATAAAATGAACTGAATTCCAAATTTAGTAACGTTATAATCTTTTGATTATGAACAAATAATTCAACAGAGTTTCACGGTGTCAAAAAACTCATGATATTTGGACAACTATTATTATTTCTTATGATTGTACATTTAATTTAAAATCACAAAGTTATGATACATCCAAAATTAATATTGATACATTTCTTGTGGATAAAAGAGAAATCATTACTCATTAGAATGGAATACCCACTATGTTATTTAATAATGTTCCTTCTCAAGGTGAACATATCGCTTGGCAAGAACATGAATTGAATTTTTTCAGATTTTTTAAACCCATGTGGAGTAAAATATCAGATAGCATCATTTAATCAAGATTTGTTGATAATTTATAGATAAAAATATCATTGGAAGTATTGTTATATAATAATCTATAATGAATACACAAGATGGATAACATAAAATTGTAAATAAATAAAATGTTTCTTCACGGTTTACAAATTATATAGATGTTAAGAATGACGAAGGCATATAAATCATTGAATCAAATGAATAATTAGATGCTTTAATATATTATCGATCAAATGATTAACTTTCATAATTTTCATGAATGTTTTAACTATTCAATAAAACTAGAATAGGATTTATAACACAATTAATTAGTAAAATAATAATGGTTTCAAGTCTAAATAATTACGATTATATGATTGTATGAAGATAAGAGACATCATGGTGGATTTTCCACCACATAAATATAAAAAAATACATATATAAGTACTTCTAAAATGATTGTTATAATAATAATGATATTGAATTTATATAAAATCCCACACAGAGTGATTTTGAAGACTCAAGTGCGTAAACATCATCATATGATAAATACCAAAATCTAAATAAAAAGGCCAATATATTCTATATATCAAATATATATGAGGTACATTGTTACTATTTTTCTGAGCATGATCATGAGTACGAATCAAAAAACGAATAGTACTCTTATTAATAATTACTCAAATATTATTCCATGTTATAAAGTATGAATTCTTAAAAAAAGAAAAAATATATATTGGGAAATCTTATAACAAATTTTTTAATTAAGATTAAGAATTAAAAACAACAATTTCATATTTGAAAAATAATTTAAAAACATCAACAACATCATATACTAAGCATGTTTGGACAATGATTCATGTATTTTTACTAAATTTTATTATTGTCTAAATATAATTCATGGTCACAATCAGCAAAAAAATATGAAAATCTTGAATAGGAATTCAAGGGGAATGAATTAAAATTTAAAAGATCTACTTTTTCCTACTTCTAAAATGACATTCCAATGTTGCATATTTTTATTTTTTGGAAATAGGAAATTGTAATAACTACTATAATATAAAAAATTATTATTTTTGAAGAAATAAAAAATATTTTTTACATAATATTTTCTCAATGTTTATTGTATGTTTTCATTGAAGAACAAAAATATATTTGGATATTTATGTCTTTTATAGCTATCATTTCTACACCTAGAATAGTTTGGGTACCATAGAATTCTATTTTTTGATATTTAAATATTTATTACAAACCACATGATAATAAAAGAAAATTAGTTTACACATAGTGGTTTTTCATGAAAAATGAGTGGAGATTTCTCAAACTATAACACTTTATAGAAGATAGATGATGGAATTTGAACATATTATTACAATTAAGAATAAAAATTTATGAGAATTGGATCCATTGAAAATACTAAATCAATTATTATAAAAAATCGTTATATTAAAAACTTTAATAACTTATTGATAAGTATTTATAAACAATCAAATGATGGTTATTCATTGTATTTCATTAACAATTCATAAATATTTTTCACAGATAATTCTTTAATGTTAAAAAAACCTATAACTGATAATGTATATATATAATATCTCAATTATTTTGGTAAAAAATGTTTAATTTTTGAATGATGAAATTGATGAATCAATGATTTTGAATTAAAGTCTTGTACATTGTAATATACACACCATGAGGAATCTTTCTAGGAGGGATTTAATTTATAACATTCCTACGTATAAATTAGAAAAAAACACTTAATTTGATTCATATCAAATTTGAGTGTAATAAATTCAAATTATAAACCAATTAAATAGGGTTTTATAAAAATAATTAAAATTTGTATCCATATAGATCAATTCGGAAAAACATAAACTATTTTAATTATTGTTAAATCATTTAATATACGTTGGAGGATGATTTTTTATGATTTAAATGTTTTTAATTTTAATACTTAAGAGTAGCCGATTTTGTTTTTATTATTTTTTTATCTTTTAGAAAAAAAATGTGTCTAAATTTTGATTTTATGAAGTGATCTTGGAACAATCGCCAATAATAAATATATATTATTTGCAAAAACATTAGAATTAGGAAGAATCAGTCGAATGTGAAGCAACGTTTTCACATATAGGTTGACTAGAAGCAATTATAAATATTTTCGAACATGAAATATATTATAATTTTAAATTATATAGTATGGATATCAATATATTTTTTAAAATATAATTCTAATATGAGATGTTTATATATAACAACCTCATGATTTTAAATACCCTCACATTAAAAATTCTATTGTTCAACACACCAAATATCTATATGGACATAAACAAGCACCAAGATCATTGTATGAATGATTATGTTCGTTTCCTTTTTCAAATGATTTTATAATATTAATTAGACATCATCTACTGTATTATAAAAATACATGATTGGATAATTTTTTAGTATAAATATATGTTACTGATATATTTTTTGTTCTAAGGAATCTTAAATTTTGTATTGATTTTTCAAAACTTGTGTAAAATGAATTTTAAATTTTTATAATGGGTGAGTTATACAATTTTCTAGGATTTCAAATATACCAAAAATATTTTGGAAATATTTTAAACCAAATAAATTACATAATTTATTCAATTAATACATTTGGTATCAGAAATATCAATACTTATTCAACTCCTATGAGGTCCAATATTAAACATGATATGAATGGGATTATAAAATTAGTTGACAACCTATTTTACAGAAGAAACATATGATGTTTGTTGTTTCTTACAACATGTGGAAATAAAATTATGATTTAAATATGTCATTGTGAAATATTTCAATAAAATAATAATGAATATAATTCTAAAGATTCCAAAAATAATTTTATTATGACTTATAAGAATTGTTCCTCATTCTATTCATTTTCCAAAAACATCTGAATTTAATTCAACTTCATATAGAAATGCTGAATTTTATGGATGTAAAATATTTTGCAAAATGACCTCTTGGACCTTCCATTTTATATGTAATTCTCTAATATCAATTCCATGTTTAAGATAACACTCTGTAGAAATTTCTACTATTTAACTACTTTTATGTTGTTATAGGTTGTTGTTGTGAACAAGTTTAATATAGTAAACAAAACAAGATCAATTTTAGATTAAATTTGAATTATGTTTCAACCAAATGTGAAAACAATTCTACTATAAACTTTTAAAAAAATCCTATTAACCATTCAAGAAAGTGTAATATTTATCTAAGACATCATTTCGTTTGAGATCAATAACAAAAAGGTTAAATCCATTTAAAAAATGTTTGTAATAAAATAAATTAGAATACATTTTTTATAAACCATTTTCTACTAAACTATTTTATCTTATTAAATTAAAATTAGATTTTTTAAATTTTACATGATGTTATTTTAATATTCATAATAGTTTTTTATTTGATTAAATACATTATTTACGTTATTTATTTTAAGATTCATTATTACTATTTTTATTATTATTCACATAAAAATATGAATCGACATTTAGATTTTATAATTTGTACTCTTCACATTAATGTATGAACCCTTGATTATAGAAAACCAAATAAAGTATGTCACCACTACTCATGAAAAAATTTCTATCCTTTAACCAATATTTCTCTCTGAAGTATGATCCTTGTTTCCATGGGGAGTTTCATATGGTTTTATTTCAAGATGTTAATTTATTTTATATGTTTATGATTGATAATCCAGTTAAAATTGAATCATATATTATGATATAGATGTGGCATGTATAAAATAATTCTGTAAATTAATATCCTTCTAGAATAATTTTAACATTATTTTTTTATAGTTTTGGTATTGGTTATGAAGATAATACAAAAACCCATTTCCATGGACTAATAATGTTATACAAAATTATTTTAAGGAGAAGTTGTTTATTCACAGAATTATACATTAAAAAAGATGGTTCATATGATTTCAGTATAATAAATGTGAATAGACCATGATTTTACTCTGGGGGATTGATAATAGATGTGCTTCTGTAGTGATATTTTTATTTTTACATTTGTTATTGTTTTAGTAGTGAGTGTAGTATAAAATTTTGATATAATACGCAATGACCCAATGATTTTCAATGGAATTTACATGTTATGGTTATGATATATAATCTCATGAAATCACAAAATAATGATCTAATTTGTAATATGTGACCCTTAAACATATTTTTTCCACTACTTTGTTTTGAATTTCAATAATCTGATATTCACGGTTGTGATCAGTATGTTAATTGGAGTCTAATATGAACAAATTAATTATTTATGAATAGGAATGTTAACTTTGAGAATAGTGAAATAAACTAATGAATAGTCACTTTACCTATGATATTATATAAATACAATTCAAGTGTAATTAAGATATACCTATATCTTCGGAATAAGTATACAAATGTTTTAAAATCATTAGTTTTTTGAATAAATTATAACTATATATAAATATTAAATTAATAATATTTAGAAAATTATTTTTGAAATTATTATTTTATTTATGGATTCTACATGTCAAAAAAATTGTTGGGGTGAATATTTGGGATTTTCATGAAATACTAGAATTTTCATTGAATTGTAAAAAACATTAATTTACTGTATAAATTCATTATAATCTAAATCAACTACTCCTAACATCATAAGTGTGGAAAGAACCTAAATCTTGAACTCACATTCTCTTATGACTATTCTAGGTCATTTAATACTCACAATTTCTTTTCTTGTGAAAAAATAATAAATTAATGATAATAATATTATTAAAACACTCCTCCCCACCATTGTAAATACCACATATCCTTACATCTTCTATTCAATCCCCTAAAGAATTATCCCATGACAATATTCTTCCCAAATCGCATCCTAGAAATTTTCATCCTGTACAACTTGCTATAGTATCTTCAATATAAAAAATCCCCCCCCATAAGAGGCTCTGTAACACCCCGACCCTAGTTACCCAGAGTCGGTGCATTATTACATAACATTGGTATGATCACAAGAAAGATCAAATCTCGAAAGACCGATTGGTTTAGTAGCCTTGGAAACACTAGATATATTCATAAATTTTACATTACATCATAAAATGAAAAACGACTACAACAACATAATGTCTCCATAATCCACACTCATATCCATACATAATATCCCTGCAGGTCATTCATAACTTACTTCTTCACTTCCTGGGAAAAATAAAACATAGAAAAGGGGTGAGCTCAAATGCCCAGTAAGGATAACAATATAGCAGAAACATTCATAAATAAGAATAATCATTTAAGGCAATGTATAACTAAAACAAAATCCTTTCAAACATGAACTTTCAACATGGTATGGCCTAAATAAAATGAAATAATGCCATTTACCTATTCACATGGATATTCTACTAATCGAATAATCACATGCAAAAATCAATAACCACTTTCATAATTTTGGAATGCATAATGCCAGACTATCATAACCACATAGCCAAGGCCTCGTGCAAAGACTACAAATAAGATTTTGTCAAGGCCTTGTGCCAAGACACTAGTTTGTCTCATGAGACCTACCGATGCATCGAGGAGCTATAGCGGGCTCCACCCATCACATATTAAGTCCAATGCATTCCCATATGAAAAGGATTAAACATAACATAAACATCCGTATTAAAACTAGCATACGAAATGTAAATACTTTCACCATAAACTATGAATGGTATAAAAATATCACATCCACAGTCAAACATATCACAAAACCTTCAATACAATATAGAAGTTTTGTATCATAATAAATCAACTTCAAATAATCTTAAAATCCATCAAAGGATGTTGACATAGATGAAATCAAAAATCTTTTTAAAGAAATATCTACTTTTATTTTGAAATCATTTAAGATCCATATAAAATAAAACATTTTCTTTGAAAATATTCTTATAATCTTGTAAGGGAAATCTTTGAAGTTTTTATAACGGCGGAAAATAGCTGCACCCGCCGTATAAGTTAAAAAACATTCTTACCTTAATTCTGTCGAAAAGGTTAAAAAGGACCTTGTTTTCAAAACGACGGAAAGATTCCTTTATAAAACTCTTATAGAAAGTAAAACAAGGGTATAAATGACTTTAACCCTTATTATTGTAAATAATAAATATGTTTTGAAATACATTTCTAAGAAACATGGATGTGGATGATAAAGAAATCCCAGTAGATTATTACGTATAAACAACCTCGGATAATGAAGTGATTGTGAAATAACCCTTACCTTGTACTTTTCCTTGGTTGGGGTAGGTTAACCTCCTGTATAATGGTGAAATAATTGTTATTAAATTATACAAGAATCATATATATTAATATGATATCATATATGATCTTTTAACATTGATTTGTTAATAATATCTTAGAATTATCGTCGTTTCGGGTGTTATCTTACTCATTTTCTTTTATATGTTTTGTTACATAAGCCATGTTTTTTGTATCTTATTCATATCCAGAATGATATCAAGTCCTTAAACATCATTTTTAAATCATCAAATGATAATTATACTTGAATGGATACGATGGAGAATGAATCTCATCGCGTTCGTGGAGACGGTAGTCCGTACGTACGCACGAGCGACAATATCATTCTTTTGATATTAAAATAACATATAAATGGATGGTATATCTTATATACAGAATCATTAACATGTTATATTTATTATTTACATGAGTTACACATCATTATTATACCCATCCAATTAATAATATATTGAATAACAATTACACCACGACGTGGAGACGGTAAGCCGTACGTACGCACGTATGGTGACATGTTATTCAAAGGGTGGATAGAATACTGAATATGGCTGTACCATATTTATAATAACATCAAATTATATGTAAGATAATGGTGTTATTATTTTATAATGGTAAGAACAATGAAAGAAGAAGTGGAAGAAGAAAGGAACTTGAAAAGGGGTGGTGAAAACATTACCACTTCTTCAGGTTCTTCCTTTTGATTTGATCAAAAGGGCTCTTTAGGTTGGCTTTTTAATCAAACTAAGGCCTCTAGGTTGTAGTTAGGGATGTTGGGAGAGTATTTGGGCAGGGTTTGGCCGAACCAAAAGGCTTTTAAGGTGTGAAGAAATGAGAAGGAGGAGTGCCCTTTTATAAGAGGGGTGAGGGGCACCTTTGGAGAAGCTAGAAATATTAATTTATAATAAATTCATATTCGGTTTATAATGGATCCAAAGTTGATTATTCAAAGGTTAAGGTGGGGATGGGTCGAAAAAAACTCAACCAATAGAATTTAGACAGGTTTGGGTACTTATATTAACCTTATCATTAAGTATTAACTCTAAGTTAATTAGTTTCACTTTTACAATGTCTCTTTGTATTTTTATATAATATGGTTAATAAACATACTACATACATCCAAGCGACCCCCAAGTGGTCCATTAATGATGAACCTATCATGATATAAGTCTCTTGGCAGAACCTTAGATTTTTAGGAATTTAATATCAATTAATAATATAATATTTTTTTAAGAACTCTTTTTTGTCAATTTTGACACTATTCAATAGTTGATTTTTGTGAAACTCGTAAAAGATTGATTACTTCGAAAAAAGTCAATTAAATCAATACTAATATATCATATTATCCTATAAAATTAGTTTAATTCCTTAATAGTTTCATATTATATTTATTTGGGTATTTATAATATCAATTATTTTAATTTTTCACTATTATAGTAATTACTGCATCATCATTGTGTCATAAATAAAATAAATTATTTAATGTATAAAAATTATAAATAAAATATCATTATGTAGGAAATATTTTTATATTTCTAATGAATATTTATAATCTATATTCCAACATATATAACCCTATGTAACAATTGTTTTGCTAAAAGATATATCCTTGTATCATTTTTGTATTCATTTTAACTTAATTAAAATAAAGTGTCATTATCACTTACAATTGGATCCATGGGGTCCCAAAATCGACCAAAATATGCCCATGGTCGACCATGTATCAACCAATTGGGTTAAGACACGTTTTAGGGTAATATAGTATTATTATAATATTATTTTTTAACCCTTATTTACCGGATTTACCCTTAACCATGGTATATAAAATATTTACCGCAGCAATTATTCAAAATGTCTAAAAATAAAAGTTACCTATTTACACAATTTGAAAATCCTGATTCCAAATATGGAATCCATTTTCCTAAATTCAAAACACAGAAGTGGCAGAAATTAATTTAGAATTAATTCCCGCTGTCAAAACAAAAAGCGTGTTTTTAAGAGATAATAACTATCAAAAGATTGACACTTGTTTATGTTCGGTTTAATTGTAAAATTATGTCCAATGACCAAAATTATATTAAATAGTAAAAATATATTATAAATATACTTTAAAACTAATAAAATTCATAATTTATCACTATTAATTATTTTTATTTAAAAAGTTGTTTTTAATTAAAATTTAGTAATTTTCACTATTCATCAAAATATGAAAGTTATCCGAAAAGTACCAAAATTTCACCTTAGGCTAAATTAGATATTCCGAATCCAAAAATGAAGTCCATTTTGAAATATAAAATATATATAATTTTAAAAAGTAGGTATTACTATTCATAACGGCTAGTTTGATTGGTTGTTAGAACTCGGTGTTGCGTACAACACACGCTATCACATTATTCAAAGAGAAGCGTACCGTAGAAGCTTGGGGTGTTACATTCTCCCCTCCTTAAAATAATTTCGTCCTCGAAATTTCTAGAATACTATCACATGAAAAGACTCGGGTGGTTCTTCATCATAAGTTCCTCGGGTTCCCACGTTGCCTCTTCCATCTTATGGTTTCTCCACAAAACTTTTACCAGACGCGTCGTCCGATTTCTCAGTACTTATTCTCTCGTATCAAGAATCCTGACGGGCTCTTCACAATAGGAATGATCGGGTTCCAGTTCTAATTCTTCATAGGTGAGTACATGTGTTGGATCAGGCATTTATTTCCTCAACAGAGATACGTGGAACACATCGTGAACTTTGGAGAGACATGGCGGCATTGTCAATCGGTAAGCTACAACCCCAATTCGTTCTAGAAATTCGAAAGGTACGATGTACCTGGGACTCAATTTACCTTTCTTACCAAAACGTATGACTCCCTTCCACGGAGATACCTTCAGGAAAACATGATCACCGACTTGAAATTCCAAATCCTTCCTTCGATTATCGGCATAGCTCTTCTGCCTACTTTGAGCTGCTTTGATGTGATTTTGGATTACATTAACCTTTTCCACCATTTCCTCCACCAGTTATGGGCCTACAAGTTTTCTTTCACCAACGTCATCCCAACAGGTTGGTGTACGACATCTCTTTCTGTATAACGCTTCATATGGTGCCATCTGAATACTCGAATGGAAGCTATTGTTATAGGAAAATTCTACCAGAGGTAAATATTGATCCCACATACCCTGAAAGTCATGTGAGCAAGATCCCAACATGTCTTCTAAGGTTTGAATAGTCCGTTCTGATTGTCCGTCTGTCTGAGGGTAGTATGCAGTGCTCAAATGAAGTTCAGTATCCAGGGATTTCTGACGACTTTTCCAGAATCTTGAAGTAAAACGGGGATCACGATCAGAAACAATCGATATGGGTACTCCATGAAGTCTCACAACTTAATTAATATATAGTCTTGCTAGACGTTCCAGGGGTAGATCTTCTCTTATAGCAAGAAAATGTGCTGACTTGGTAAGACGATCAACAATAACCCATATTGCATCGTTCCTTCTAGGATTCTTTGGTAGCCCCATAACAAATTCCATCGTAATATTGTCCCATTTCCACTCCGGTATGGGAAGAGGTTGCATGACTCCTCCGGGCTGTTGCCTTCCAGCTTTCACTTGTTGAAAAACCATACATCTTGACACAAAATCATAAATATCTCTATTCATGTTGTCCCACCAAAAATGTTCCTTCAAATATCTATACATTTTGGTTCTCCCAGGGTGTATAGAGAAATTGGAACTATGAGCATCATCCAGCAATTCCCTTTTTAGATCAGGTATATCGGGAACACAAAGTCTCTTCCCAAATTTCAAAATTCCATCATCATACACAAATTCTCTCAATCTCCCATCATTCACAGCTTTAATCTTCTTTTGAAATTCTTCATCATCGGTCTGAGTACTCTTAATCCTTTCTATTAAAGATGGTTTAGAAACTATTTGAAAAATAAATGATGTTTCGCCTTCCCTGGTTATTCCCATGTCCATCTTCACTAGATCCATGAAAACTGGATCCCTTTCAATTTTTATATTGTTCAAAACTCCATGGTCTTTTCTACTCAAAGCATCTTCCACCTTGTTTGCTTTCCCTGGGTGGTAGTGTGCCGTGCAATCATAATCCGTGAGTAATTCAAGCCATCTCCTTTGCCTCATGTTGAGTTCTTTTTGTGAGAAAATATACTTCAAACTCTTGTGATCAGTATAAATCTCACATTTTTCACCATAGAGGTAGTGCCTCCATATCTTCAAAGAAAAGATCACAGCTTCTAACACGAGATCATGAGCAGGATAGTTTTGTTCATGAATTTTCAACTGTCATGATGCATAGGCAATAACTCTATCATTCTGCATAAGGACACAACCATGTCCTTTCTTTGATGCATCACTATAAATAACGAACCCATCATTCCCCGATGGTAGAGTCAATATAGGAGCATTGACTAATCTTATCTTCAGTTCTTCGAAACATTATTCACACTCTTTTGTCCAAAAAAATTTAACCCCTTTACGTGTGAGCTTCGTTAATGGGTTAGCCAATCCGGCAAAATTCTAGATGAAACGTCGATAATAACCTGCCAAACCAATAAAACTACGTACCTCAGTTATACTCGTAGATGCTGGTCATTCTTGGATTGCCTTGGTCTTAGAAGGATCAACAGAGATTCCATCTTTATAGACAATATGGCCAAGAAAAGAAATATCCTGAAGCCAGAATTCACACTTGCTAAACTTCCCATATAATTCATGCCTCCTCAGAGTCTTCAAGATAATGCGCAAGTGATTTTCATGATCTTCATAGGTTTTGGAGTATACCAAGATATCATCAATAAATACCACCCCAAATTCATCGAGATACTCCTTGAAAACTCTATTCCTCAGATCCATGAATACAGAGGGTGCATTAGTCAATCCAAAAGGAATTACAGTAAACTCGTAATGCCCGTACCTAGTTTGAAATGATGTCTTCGGAATGTCTTCCTTCATTACACACAACTGATGGTATCCAGATCATAGGTCAATCTTTGAAAAGTGTTGAGCTTCATGTAGTTGGTCAAATAAATCATCAATACGAGGTAGGGGATACTTGTTCTTTATCGTTATAGCATTGATCTCCCTATAGTCGATACATAACCTCATAGATCCATCTTTCTTTTTAACAAAAATAACAGGGGCTCCCCATGGAGAAACATTGGGGAGAATAAATCCCTTATTACTCAATTCCTCTAGTTGTTTCTTTAGTTCAACTAATTCTACAATGGCCATTATATAAGGGGTCTTCGATATAGGCCTTGATCCAGGAATCAAATCAATGGAAAACTCAACTTCTCGTTCTGGAGGATGTCTAGGTAAATCTTCCGGAAATACATCTACAAATTCTTTCACAACAGGTACATCATCTATTTGAACATTCCTTTCCTCACCCGCAGTTATTTCATTCTCTTCCTCCCCAATAATTGAATTTAGTTGAGCTATTGAGGGTGGATCTAAATAAGAATTAGGTGGTGACGATTCTGCTCTAAAGATAAGGTGTTCCTTATCATTATCATCAAGAATTGTAACCTCTTTCTACTTACAATAAATCTTCGCATCATAGTCTGAAAGCCAGTCCATACCGAGGATTATATCAAACTCAATCATAGGTATGACGATGAGATCAGCAGATAACGAACATTTATGTGCTCTAATGGGGACTAATTCACAAAATTTTGTTGCAATGATACTTCCCTTAGGAGTTTTAACTGAAAACTCACTTGTTAAATCAAATTGAAATATCTAATTGTCTTAGCAAACTAGGAATATATGTAACAATGCGATGATCCAGAATCAAATAATGCATTTTCTAAACTTGAGAAACCATTAAATTACCTGCGACCACGTCTTTCGGAGCTTCTACCTCAGGAGTAGTGATAGCATAAGCTTGGCCTTGATCCCTTGGCCTTTTCTGAGGTAAGTTCTCCTGACGCTTAGGACATGCATTTGCATAATGCCCCATCTCCCTGCAATTATAGCACTGAACGTTGGTAGCTTCCTTCTTCCCCTTGCAATCACGAGCTTGGTGGCCTTTTTCACCACACTTGTAATAGACTCCCATTCCCTTCAAGCAAGTACCGGGGTGTTTCTTCCCGCATTTACCACAGGATGGATATTCAACCTTTCCCTTTTTCCCTTTATTTCCATTCCCAGATTGATCAGCAGGTCTCTTCTTCTCTTTCTTTTCTTTAAAGTCATAAGACTTATAGAATTCCTTTTCGGTCTTGATAGCACATGAGACAATGTCTTCGTACGATGAAAAGGATTGTGAGACTAATGCTCGACGGAGAAATGGTTTTAACCCATAAAAGAAATGATCAATCTTACTTATTGGGTTACGTATACAATCTCCATCATACCTTGCTAACCTTGTAAAGTTAGCCTCATACTTTGTGACATTCTCATCCTCCTTCTGTCTCAAACTCAGAAATTTCCTTTCAATATCTGCTCGATGGTCGCGAGGAAAGTATTTTTCTAAAAACAGATCTTTGAACTCCCTCCATTCCATATTTGATACTTAATCATCTTCCTTCGTATTTTGAATCAATGACCACCATTGATCAGCATCTCCATTGAGGCGGTAAACTGCCATGATAACTTTTTCCCTTTCACTGCTCCCCAAAGCCTGAAATATTTTCTCTAGGGAAAATATCCATTTCTCAGCTACTAAGGGATTTGTACTCCCATTGAACATTGGTGGTTGTTGCCTCATGAATCGATCTAACATTGATCATCCACGCTGCGGATCAGGGTGCTCCATACGGGTAGGGTTATTATTCATAACCTGAGTAAGTTGTCCCAGTATGGTGATTAGGTGATCGGCACCAGTTGCATCACCAGCTCCACTATAATTATCTTGAGCAGGAGGGAAATCCCTTCATGGAGTGCGTGCATTGATATGGTTTCCATTTCTTCCACTAGGTGCCATTTCTAAACAATGGCATAAACTAGAACAGTTTATGAACCAAATACATAATCCCATACTTATAAAACACTTAACATAAATTGAACTATTTATGGATATAATCCATAATCATAAAAATGTTTTCTTTGTGGAATTATATACTCATAAACCCTTCATAATTATTTGTAAAGCAAATGACAGTTATCCTAAGCATATCCCCCGAGAGTGTCGTAACCAAGAGTGCAGCAAGGCCCGTTGTCGTGCACCAGTTCCCGTTCGAGTCTAGCTCAAAGCGGTGTTTTCGGGTTTTACCCCTAGGTACATCTATGCTAGAGCCGCCTCTACCTGCTCATATCCAGACAGGGATGTATTGCTCGGAAAAATCACAAAATCTCTACAATACCAAAATTCTAGGAAGTTCTTCTATACTAATCCTCAAAGTTCATCTTAGGTCTACGTGCTCTAATCAGAGTTTATCTAAATCTAGCTTCCAAGGTTTGTACTAAAATTCCTCTGATACCAACTGTAACGCCCCGAACCCAGTTACCCAGAGTCGATGCATTATTACAAAACATTGGTACGATCACAAAAAAGATCAAATCTCGAAAGACCAATTGGTTTAGTAGCCTTGGAATAACTAGATATATTCATAAGTTTTACATTACATCATAAAATGAAAAACTACAACAACAACATAATGTCTCCATAATCCATACTCATATCCCCACATAATATCACTGCAGGTCATTCATAACTTAATTATTCACTTCCTTGGAAAAATAAAACATAGAAAAGGGGTGAGCTCAAATGCCCAGTAAGGATAACAATATAGCGAAAACTTTCATAAATAAGAATAAACATTTAAGGCAATGTATAACTAAAACAAAAGCCTTTCAAACATGAACTTTCAACATGGTATGGCATAAATAAAATGAAATAATTCCATTTACTTATTCACATGGATATTCTACTAATCTAATAATCACATGCAAAAATCAATAACCACTTTCATAATGTTGGAATGCATAATGCCAGACTATCATAACCACATATCCAAGGCCTCGTGCCAAGACTACAAATAAGATTTCGTCAAGGACTTGTGCCAAGACAATAGTTTGTCTCATGAGACCTACCGATGCATCGAGGAGCTATAGCAGGCTCTACCCGTCACATATTAAGTCCAATGCATTCCCATATGAAAAGGTTTAAACATAACATAAACATTCATATTAAAACTAGCATATGAAATTTCAATACTTTCACTATAAACTATTAATGGTATAAAAATAGCACATCCACAGTCAAACATATCACAAAACCTTCAATACAATATATAAGTTTTGTATCATAATAAATCAACTTCAAATAATCTTAAAATCCATCAAAGTATGTTGACATAGATGAAATCAAAATTCTTTTTAAAGAAATATCTCCTTTTATTTTGAAATCATTTAAGATCCATATAAAATAAAACATTTTATTTGAAAATATTCTTATAATCTTGTAAGGGAAAGCTTTGAAGATTTTATAATGGCGGAAAATAGCCACACCCGCCGTATAAGTTAAAAAAACATTCTTACCTTAATTCTGTCGAAAAGGTTAAAAAGGACATTGTTTTGAAAACAACGGAAGGATTCCTTTATAAAACTCTTATAAAAATTCAAACAAGGGTATAAATGACTTTAACCCATATTCTTGTAAATAATAAATATGTTTTGAAATACATTTCGAATAAACATGGATGTGGATGATAAAGAAATCCCAGTTGATTATTACGTATAAACAACCTCGGATAATGAAGAGATTGTGAAATAACCCTTACCTAGTAATTTTCCTTGGTTGGGGTAGGTTAAACTCCTGTATAATGGTGAAATAATTGTTATTAAATTATACAAGAATCATATATATTAATATGATATCATATATGATCTTTTAACATTGATTTGTTAATAATATCTTAGAATTATCGTCGTTTCGGGTGTTAACTTACTCATTTTCTTTTATATGTTTTGTTACATAAGCCATGTTTGTTGTATCTTATTCATATCCAGAATGATATCGAGTCCTTAAACATCATTTTTAAATCATCAAATGATAATTATACATGAATGGATACGATGAAGAATTAATCTCATCGCGTTCGTGGAGACGGTAGTCCGTACGTACGCATGAGCAACAATGTCATTCTTTTGATATTAAAATAATATATAAATGGATGGTATATCATATATAAAGAATCATTAAAATTTTATATTTATTATTTACATGAGTTAGACATCATTATTATACCCATCCAAATAATTATATATTGAATAACAATTACACCACGACGTGGAGACGGTAAGCCGTACGTACGCACGTATGGTGACATGTTATTCAAAGGGTGGATAGAATACTGAATATGGTTTTACCATATTTATAATAACATCACAGTATATGTATGATACTGGAGTTATTATTTTAGAATGGTAAGAAAAATGAAAGAAGAAGTGGAAGAAGAAAGGAACATGAAAAGGGGTGGTGAAAACATTACCTCTTCTTCGGGTTCTTCCTTTTGATTTGATCTAAAGGGCTCCTTAGGTTGGCTTTCTGATCAAACTAAGGCCTTTAAGTTGTAGTGAGGGATGTTGGGAGAGTATTTTGGCAGATTTTGGCTGAACCAAAAGGCCTTGAAGGTGTGAAGAAATGAGAAGGAGGAGTGCCCTTTTATAAGAGGGGTGAGGGGCACCTTTGGAAAAGCTAGAAATATTAATTTATAATAAATTCATATTCGGTTTCTAATGGATCAAAAGTTGATTATTCGAAGGTTAAGGTGGGGATGGGTCAAAAACAACTCAACCAATAGAATTTAGACAGGTTTGGGTACTTATATTAACCTTATCTTTAAGTATTAACTCTAAGTTAATTAGTTTCACTTTTACAATGTCTCTTTGTATTTTTATATAATATGGTTAATAAACTTACTACATACATCCAAGAGACCCCCAAGTGGTCCATTAATGATTAACCAATCATTATATAAGTCTCTTGGCCGAACCTTAGATTTTTAGGAATTTAATATCAATTAATAATATAATATTTATTTTTATAACTCTTTTATGTCAATTTTGACACTATTCAATAGTTGATTTTTGTGAAACTCATAACAGATTTATTACTTCGAACAATGTCAATTAAATCAATCCTAACATATCATATTATCCATGAAAATTAGTTTAATTCCTTAAAAGTTTCATATTTTATTTATTTGGGTATTTATAATATCAATTATTTTAATTTTTCACTATTATAGTAATTACTGCATCATCATTGTGTCATAAATAGAATACATTATTTAATGTCTAAAAATTATAAATAAAATATCATTATGTAGGAAATCTTTTTATCGTACTAATGAATATTTATAATCTAAAATCCAACATATATAACCCTATGTAACAATTGTTTTTCTAAAAGATATATGCTTGTGTCATTTTTGTATTCATTTTACCTTAATTAAAATAAAGTGTCATTATCACTTACAAGTGGATCCATGGGGTCCCAAAATCGACCCAAAGATGCCCATGGTCGACCATGTATCACCCAATAGGGTTAAGACACGTTCTAGGGTAATTTATTATTATTATAATATTATTTTTAACCCTTATTTACCGGATTTACCCTTAAGCATGGAAAATAAAATATTTACCGCAGTAATTATTCAAAATGTCTAAAAATAAAAGTTACCTATTTACAAAATTTAAACATCCTGATTAAAAATATGGAATCCATTTTCCTAAATTCAAAACACAGAAGTGGCAGATATTAAATTAAAATTAATTCCCGCTGTCAAAATAAAAAGCGTGTTTTTAAGAGATAATAACTATCAAAAGATTGACACTTGTTTATGTTCAGTTTAATTGTAAAATTATGTCCAATGACCAAAATTATATTAAATGGTAAAAATATATTCTAAATATACTTTAAAACTACTAAAATTCATAATTTATCACTATTAATTATTTTGATTAAAAAAGTTGTTTTTAATTAAAATTTAGTAATTTTCAATATTCATCAAAATATGAAAGTTATCCGAATAGTACCAAAATTTCACCTTAGGCTAAATTAGATATTCCGAATCAAAAAATGAAGTCCATTTTGAAATATAAAATATATATAATTATAAAAAGTAGTTATTACTATTCATAACGGCTAGTTTTATTGGTTGTTAGAACTCGGTGTTGCGTACAACACACGCTATCGCATTATTCAAAGAGAAGCATACCGTAGAAGCTTGGGGTGTTACAGGCCCTCAAGGAGGTAATCTCCAGAGGTAAATTCCCCTTTCCAATTCTATTATTTCTTTTATGATTTTTTCTTTCCTTGTTCTTTCCTCACATCCCTTATCCTAAATTGTATTATAACTATAGTAATATAAATTTAGTGGATGTATATTTTTATAATGTTATAATTCATTATATTATATCCTTCCCCCACCATTTATTTGAATGAAATGAAAACATCATTTGAGATGTGTTAATTTTGCACAATCAAGGACGACATGTTATCAATTTCAATTACCAATTTCAATTATGTTCATAAGCCCATTTTAATTGATGAAATAGTCTATAATATATGTATTATGACTCATATATGTTTTATTAATCCTTTTGTACACATGGTTGTGGTTTATAAAACAAAACATGTTCATTGTGGAAAAAAACATCCAATTAACCCAAAATGATGTCACTAAAGTTTTAGATAATGTTTCCAATTTACTTTAAGTAAAAAAATTATTTATCCAACCATGTAAAATTATTGATGATAAATAATAAAATATAACTTCAATTCTGTTCAACTGCCTTCAGCATATATGTTTATCCAAACGTGAACCGATCATTGAAACGAAACAAGAAAATAGACCTAAAAAATGATGATGGAAATCATAACAAATAAAAATGGATATAAATGAATTTAAATAAAATATAATAAATATTTTAAATATATAATTTGTTCTTAAATAATAATTAATACCTAATTTTTATTTAGGTGAATAATAAAAAGGGAAGAACAGATACAGAATAAGGTAATGGATCCTCTCCATTTCACATTTATTTAATAATTTCCACTATTATATGCCATTTAATGTGTAATACTGAATGATGGGTTATGATTTAAAATGTAACACCCAAAGCTTCCACGGTACGATTCTCTTTGAATAATACAGTAGCGTGTGTTGTACGCAATATTGAGATTCTAACACACTACGACCAATCATAGTAGACGTTATGAATAGTAATGCCCAATTGTTGAAATTTTATTAATTTTATCTCTCAAAATGGACTTAATATTTGTATTCATAATATTGAAATTATCCTAGGGTAAAATTTTGTAACTATTCAAATAACATTTATATTTTGGTGAATAGTGAAAATTACTAAATTTAAAGTAAAAACCACATTTTTAATCAAAATAATTAATAGTCTTAAAACATGAATTTAAGTTTTATTACATTATATTTAGAATATATATTTACCATTTCATAAAATTTTGGTCATTGGACATAATTTTAAAATTAAACCGGACATAAACAAGTGTCAATCTTTTGATAGTTATTATCTCTTAAAAACACGCTTTTTGTTTTAACAACGAGAATTAATTTTAAATTAATTTCTGACACTTCTTTGTTTCGATTTTGGAAATATGGATACCATATTTGGAATTAGTATATCCAAATTATTTAAATAGATACCTTTTATTTTTAGACCTTATGAATAATTATTTCGGTAAATATTTTATTTACCATGGTTAATGGGTAAATCTGATAAATAAGGGTAAAACAATAATATTATAATAATAATAATTTAAACTAAAACGTTTTATAACCTTATTTTTTGATACATGTCCGACCATGGGAATATTTTGGTAGATTTTGGGACCCCATGGATCCACCTGTAAGTGATAAGGACACTTTATATTAATTAAGTTAAAATAAATACAAAAATTGCATAAACATATATCTTCTAGAAAAACAATTTTACATAGGGTTATATATGTTTTATTATCGAATATAAATTTTAATTATAAACATAAAAATATTTCCTACATAATGGTAGTTTATTTATAATTTTTAGACATTTAATAGTTAATATTATGTATGACACAATAATGATGCAGTATTTTCCTTATTAATGAACGATCAAATAATTGGTATTTTAAATTATAAAATAAATATAATTTGAAAGTTTTGATTACATCCATGAATTTTATTGGTTAATATGACATTATAAGATTACTCAAATAAATTTGTGTCTAATTAATAAAGTTTTTACGTCTTTAAAAAAAATCAATTATTGAATAGTGTCAAAATTGACAAAAATGAGTTTTTAAAACCAATCTTATATTATTAATTGATATTCTATTACTAAAAATATAAGGATCGGACAAAAGGCTTATATCATTATAGGTGTATCATTAATGGACCACTTGGTTGTCTCTTTGATATATATAGTATGTTTATTAACTATATAATATGAAAATACAAAGTGACATGGTAAATTTCAAACTAAGTAACTAAGAGTTAAAACTAAAAGATAAGGCTAGTATAATTACCCAAACCTGTTTAAATTTTATTGGATGAAATTATTTCGACCCATCCCTACCATAGACATTTAATAATCCACTTTTTATCTATTATAGACCGATTATTAATTTATAATAAAATAATATTTCTAGATTTTCCATAGGTTCCATTCACCCCTCTTATAAAAGGGAACTCCCCCTTCTCACTAATTCAAACATTAAAAGCCTTTTGTCTCAGCCAAAACCTTCTCAAATACTATCTCAACTTCCCTCACTTCAACCTAGAGTCCTTAGTTCAATCATAATGTCAACTTAAGGATCCCTTTTGATCAAATCAAAAGTAAGAACCCAAAGGAGAGGTAATGTTTTCACCACCCTCTTTCAAGTTCCATTCTTTTTCCACTTCTTCTTTCATTGTTATTCCTGTTATAAAATAATAACTCCTATATCTTATATATACAGTGATGTTATTATAAATATGGTACAACCATATTCATTATTCTAACCATCCATGAATGACATGTCACCATACGTGTGTACGTACCGTTTACCGTCTCCACGTCGTGGTGTAATTGTTATTCAAAACATTATTATGTGGATGGTAATAATAATGATGTGTAATTTATGTAAATAATAAATATAACATGATTATGATTCTGTATATATGATATACCATCCAATTATATATTATTTTAATATCAAATGAATGATATTGTTAGTCGTGCGTACGTACGGACTATGGTCTCCACAAACGCGATGAGATTCATTCCCCATCATATCCATTTGAGACTAATTCTCATTTGATGATTAAAAATAATTTTTTAGGAATTGATATCATTATAGATAAGAATAAAATACATCCTATCCATAAAAAACATGGCTTCTGTAACAAAACATAAAAAATAAAATGATTAAGTTAACACCCGAAACTACGATAATTCTATGATATTATTAAAAATCAATGTTAAAAGATCAAATATGACATCATATTTATGTATATGATTCTTGTATAATTTAATAACAATTATTTCACCATTATACAGGGGTTTATCTAACCCTCAACTAAGGAAAATTACATGTTTAGGGTTTATTTCACAATCTCTTCATTATCGAAGGTTGTTTATACGTAATTATCTATTGGGACCTCTTTATCATCCACATCCTTGTTTCTTAAAAATGTATTTCAAATCATTCTAAATATTTTAAAGGCTATGTGATAAAGTCATTTATACCCTTCTTGTCTTTTTCTATGATTTTTATAATGGAATCTTTCTGTCATTTTCCAAACAAGGTCTTTTTAACCTTTTCGACATAATTAAGGTAAGAATGTCTTTATTAACTTATATGGTGGGTGTCGCTATTTTATTCCATTATAAAATTGTCGAATCTTCCCTTACAAGCTTATAAAAAAATTTCAATGTAAAAGTTCTTTTATAATTATGTGACTTTCAAATGATTAAAAAAAGAGATATTTCTCTCTAATAGTTTTGGTTTCATCTATTTCAACATCCTTTGATGGATTTTAATCTTATTTGAAGATGATTTATTGTGATAAAAACATCCATTTTGTATTGAAGGTTTTGTGATATGTTTGAATGTGGATGTGTTATTTTTATATCATTCATTATTTATGGAGAAATTATTGACATATTGTATGCTAGTTTTAATACAAATATTTATGTTATGTTTAAACCTGTTCATATGAGGAATGCATTGGACTTAATAATTGATGGGTGGAGACCGCTATATCTCTTCGATGCATCGGCAGTTCTCATAAGACAAACTAGTGTCTTGGAACAAGGCCTTGACAAAATCTTATTTGTAGTCCTGGCATGAGGACTTGGCTATGTGGTTATGACAATATGGCATTATGAATTCAATCATTATGAAAGTGGTTATTGATATTGCATGTGATTATTTGACTAGTAGAATATCCATGTGAATAAGTAAATGACATTATTTCAGTTTATTTTTTCCATATTAAGATGAAGTTCATGTTTAAAAGGCATTTTTTAGTTATACATTGCCTGTAATGTTTATGATTATTTATGAAGGTTTCCTCTATACTGTTATCCTTACTGGGCATCTGAGCTCACCCCTTCTATGTTTTATTTTTTCCAGGATGTGAAAGAGTATTTTATGAATGACCTGCAGGGATTGTATGATGGGATATGTGTGTGGACTATGGAGACTATGTTGTTATAGTTTTCATTTTATGATGTAATGTAAACATTATGAATGTATCTAGTGATTCAAAGTCTATTAAACTAATCAATCATTCAAGACTTGATCTTTTGTGATCATTCCAATGTTATGTAATAATGCACCGACTCAGGATAACTGGGGTCAGGGCGTTATAGTTGGTATCAGAGGAAGTTTAGTACAATCCTTGGAATCTAGATTTATGTAATCTCTGATTAGATCAGATAGACCTAAGATAGACTTTGATGATTAGTATAGAAGAACTTCCTAGAATTTTGGTATTGTAGAAATAGTTTGAGTTTTCCAAGCAATACATCCCTGTCTGAATATGATTAGGTAGAGGTGGCTCTGGCACATATGTACCTATGGGTAAAACCTGAAAAAACCACGTTTAGCAAGACTCTAATGAGAACTGGTGCACGACAATGGGCCTTGGTGCACTCTTGGTTACGACACTCCTAGGGGATATGCTGAGGATAATTCGCAATTTCCTTACAAACCATTAAGAAGGGTTTATGAGTATATACTTCTTCAAAGAATTTTTTTTTAAGATTATGGATTCTATCCATAAATAGTTCAATTTATGTTAAGTGTTTTATAAGTATAGAGATATGTATTTTGATTCATAAACAGATCTAGTTTATTCTATTGTTTAGAAATGGTGGCTAGTGGATGAAATGAAAACTCTATCAATGCACACACACCATGTAGGGATTCCCTCCTGCTCAAGATAATTATAGTGGAACTGGTGATGCAACTGGTTCTGATCAGCTAATCACCATACTGGGACAACTCACTCTGGTTATGAATAATAACCATACCTGTATGGAGAACTCGGATCCATAGCGTGGATGATCAATGTTAGATCACTTCATGAGGAAACAACCACCAACATTCAATAGGAGTACAATTCCATTGGTAGCTGAGCAGTGGATAAGTTCCCTTGATAAAATATTTCAGGCTTTTAGGAGTAGTGAAAGGGAAAAAGTTAACATGGCAGTCTATCGCCTCACTGGAGATGCTGATCAATGGTGGTCCATGATTCAAAACACAAAGGATGACAAGGAAGTATCAAATATGGAATGGATGGAGATAAAAGAACATTTCGTAGAAAAATATATTCTTCATGACCATCGAGCAGATATGGAAAGGCAATTTCTGAGTCTGAGACAAAAGGAGGATGGGAATGTAGCAAAGTATGAGGCTAACCTTACAAGGTTAGCATGTTATGCTGGAGATTATATATATAACCCGAGAAGTAAGATTGATCGTTTCTTCGATGTGTTAAAACCATTTCATCACCTAGAATTACTGTCACAATCCTTCTCGTCGTATGAAGATATTGTATCTTGTGCTATCAATATAGAAAAAAAATTATCTATGTCCTATAAATTTAAAGTGAAGAAGAGAAGAAGAGATCTGTTGATCACTCTGGGAATGGAAATTAGGGGATGAACGGAAAAGTTGAATATCTATCCTGTAGTAAATGTGGGAAGAAACACCCTGGTACTTTCTTGAAGGGAATGGGAGTCTATTACAAGTGTGGTGAAAAAGGCCATCATGCTCGTGATTTCATGGGGAAGATAATGCTACCGATGATCAATGCTACTACTGCAGAGGGATGGGACATTATGAAAATGAATTTCCTAAGAGTCAGGGGAACTTACCTCAGAAACGGCCAGGGGTTCAAGGACAAGCTTATGCTATCACTACTGCTGAGGAAGAAGCTCCAAAAGACATGGTGGTAGGTAATTAAATGGTTTCCTCATGTTTAGAAAATGCATTATTTTGATTTTGGATCATTTAATTATTTCATATCTTCCCAGTTTTCTAAGAAATTAGATATTTCCAATTTGATTTAACAAGGGATTTGTCAGTTAAAACTCATAAGGGAAGTATCATCGCAACAATGTTTTGTGAATATGTTACCATTAGAGCACATAATTGTTCTTTATCTGCTGATCTCATCATTATACCAATGATTGAGTTTAATATAATCCTCATTATGAATTGGATTTCAGACCATGATCTGATGATTTATTGTAAGAAGAAGGAGGTTACGATTTTTTATGACGATGATAATGAACACCTTATCTTTAGTGCGAAATCGTCACCACCTAATTCTTATCTTGATCCACCCCTAGTAGCTCTACTAAATTTAATTATTGGGGAGGAAGATAATTAAATGACTGTGGGTGAGGAAAGGAATGTTCAAATAGAGGATTTAATTATTGTGAAATAATATGTAGATGTGTTTCCGAAAGAATTACCTAGACATCCTCTAGAACGAGAAGTTGAGTTTTCCACTGATTTAATTCCTGGGTGAAGGACTATATTGAAGACCCCTTATAGAATGTCCACTGTGGAATTAGTTGAACTAAAGAAATTGTTAGAGGGATTGAGTTATAAGGGGTTTATGTATCGACTACATGGAGATCAATGCTATAACAATAAAGAACAAGTATCCCCTACCTCGCATTGATGATTTATTTGACCGACTTCATGGAGCTTAATAATTTTCAAAGATTGACCTTCTGTCTGGATACCATCGGTTGTGTGTGAAGAAGGAAGAAATTCAGAAGACAGTATTTCAAACTAGGTAAGGGCATTATGAGTTTACAGTAATGCCTTTTGGGCTTACTAATGCACCCTCTATATTCATGGTTCTAATTAATGGAGTTATCAAGGATTATTTGGATGAATTTGAGGTGGTATTTATTCATGATATATTGGTATACTCCAAAAGCTATGAAGATCATGAAAATCACTTGTGCATTATCCCGAAGACTCTGAGAAGACATGAATTCTATGGGAAGGTTAGTAAGTGTGAATTATGGCTTGAGGAGATTTCTTTTCGTGCCCATATTGTCTCTAAATATGGAATCTTTGTTGATCCTTCTATGACCAAGGCAATCCATGAATGGAAAACACCAACGAGTATAACCAAGGTACACCGTTTTATTGGATTAGCAGGTTATTATTGGTGTTTTTTCCCAAACATTTCCCAATTGGCTAAACCATTAACAATGTTCACACGTAAAGGGGTTAATTTTTTTGGACAGAAGAGTGTGAATAATGTTTCGGAGATCAGATGCGAAGATTAGTCAATTATCTTATATTGACTCTACCATCAGGGAATGATGGGTTCGTTATTTATAGTGATGCATCAATGAAAGGACATGGTTGTGTCCTTATGCAGAATGAAAGGGTTATTCCCTATGCATCACGACAGTTGAAAATTCATGAGAAAAACTATCCTAATCATGATCTCGAGTTCGCTGTTGTAATATTTTCATTGAATATATGGAGACCTTATCTCTATGGTGAAAAATGTGAGATTTATACTGATCACAAGAGTTTGATGTATATTTTCTCACAGAAAGAACTCAACATGAGGTAAAAGAGATGTCTTGAACTACTCATGTATTATTATTGGACGATAAACTACCACCCGGGGAAGGCAAACAAGGTGGAAGATGCTTTGAGAAGAAAAGATCATGGTGTTTTGAACATGATGATAATTGAAAGGGATCCTAATTTCAATGATCTTGTGAATATGGATATGGGAATTATCCTAGAAGGTTAAACATCAATACTTTTTCCAATGGTTTCCAAACCATCTTTGCATGAAAGGATAAAGAGTTCTCAGACCGGTGATGAAGAGTTTCAAAAGATGATTAAAGCTGTGAATGATGGAAGATTGAGAGAATTTGTGTATGAAGATGGAATTTTGAGATTTGGGAAGAGACATTGTGTTCCTGATATACCTGATCTAAAAATGGAATTGTTGGATGATGCTCATAGTTTTAATTTCTCTATACACCCTGAGAGCACCAATATGTATAGAGATTTGAAGGAATATTTTTTGTGGGACAACATGAAGAGGGAGATTGCTGTTTTTTTTGTCACGATGTATGGATTGTCAAAAAGTGAAAGAAAGGAGGCAATATCCTGGAAGAGTATTGTATCCTCTTCCCATACCAGAGTGGAAATGATATAATATTACGATTGACATTGTTATGGTGATACCATAGACTACTAGAAGGAACGATGCAATATGGGTTATTGTTGATCATCGTACCAAGTCAGCACAATTTCATGCTATGAGGGAAGATCTACCACTGGAATGTCTAGAAAGACTATATATTAATGATGTTGTGAGACTTAATTGAGTACCCCTATTGATTTTTTCTGATCGTGATCCCCGTTTTTCTTCAAGATTCTAGAAGAGTCTTCATAAGGCCTTGGAAACTAAACTTCGTTTGAGCACTGCATACCACCCTCAAACAGATGGACAATCTGAACGTACTATTCAAACATTAGCAGACATGTTGAGATCATGCTCACTTGACATTCAGGGTATGTGGGATCAATATTTACCTCTTTTAGAATTTTCTTATAACAATGGCTTCCATTCGAGTATTCAGATGGAAACATATGAAGTGTTATATGGAAAGAGATGTCACACACCAAAATATTGGGATGATGTTGGTGAAAGAAAACTTGTAGTCCCACAACTGGTGAAGGAATCAATGGAAAAGGTAAAGGTAATCGAAAACCACATCAATGCAGCTCAAAGAAGGCAGAAGATCTATGCCAATAAACGAAGGAAGGATTTAGAATTTCATGTATGAGAGCATGTTTTCTTGAAGGTATCTCCATGGAATGGAGTTATACATTTCAGTAAGAAGTGTAACATGAGTCCCAGGTACATCGGACCATTCGAAATTCTAGAACGAATTGGGGATGTAGCTTACTGTTTGGCAATGCACTCAAATCTCTCCAAAGATCACGATGTGTTCCACATATCATTGTTGAGAAAATAAATTCCTGACCCAATGCATATACTCACTTACAAGGAATTAGAACTGGAACCCGATCTGTCTTATTGCGAAGAACCCATCACGATTCTTGATACCAGAGAACAAGTGCTGAGAAACCGGACGACTCGTCTGGTAAAATTTCTACGGAAAAACCATAAGATGGAAGAGGCAATGTGGGAACCTGAGGAAATTATGATGAAGAACCACCTAAGTAATTTTATGCAGTAGAATTCTTGAAATTTTTAGGAAGATATTATTTGAAGGAGGGGAGAATGTAACACCCCAAGCTTTCATGGTAAGATTCTTTTTGAATAATACAGTAGTGTGGGTTGTATGCAACTTCGAGATTCTAACACACTACGACCAATCCAAGCAGTCGTTATGAATAGAAATACCCACTTTTTGAAATTTTATAAATTTTATCTCTGAAAATGGACTTCATTTTTGAATTCTTAATATCAAAATTATCCTAGGGTAAAATTTTGGAACCTTTCGGATAACATTTATATTTTGATGAATAGTGAAAATTAATAAATTTTAATTAAAAACAACTTTTTAAATAAAAATAATTAATAGTTTTAAAACATGAATTTAAGTTGTTATAAAGTATATTTGTTATATATTTTTATCATTTAATACAATGCTGGTCATTGGACATAATTTCACAATAAAACTGCACATAATCAAGTGTCAATCTTTTGATAGTTATTATCTCTTAAAAACATGATTTTTATTTTAACAACAAAAATTAATATTAAATTTATTTCTTCCAATTATGTTTTTTAAATTTGGAAAAATGGATTCCATATTTGGAATTAGGATGTACAAATTGTGTAAAAAGGTATCTTTTATTTTTAGACACTTTTAATAATTACTTCGGTAAATATTTTATTTACCATGGTTAAAGGGTAAAAAATAATATTATAATAATAATAAATTACCCTAAAACATGTCCTAAAATTATTGGTTGATATATTTCCGACCATGGGAATCATTTGGTCGATTTTGGGGCCACTTGGATCCACTTGTAAGTGATAAGGAAACTTTATATTAATTATGTTAAAATAAATACAAAAATGACATAAGCATATATCTTTTAGAATAACAATTTTTACATAGGGTTATATATGTTGGATTTTCTACTATAAATATTCATTAGAAAGATAACAATATTTCCTACATAATGGTTTTTTATTTATAATTTTTATACATTTAATAAATAATATTATTTATGACACAATAATGATGTAGTATTTTCTTTATTAATGAAATAATCAAATAATTGGTATTATAAATGTTAAAATAAATATTATTTGAAAGTTTTGATGACATCCATGAATTTTAATGGTTAATATGACATTATAGGATTTCTTAAATAAATATTTTTAGAATTAATAATGTTTTTATGACTTTATCAAAAACAATTATTGAATAGTGTCAAAATTGACTTAAATGAGTTTTTAAAACAAATATTATATTATTAATTGATATTCTATTACAAAAAAATCTATGGTTCAGCCAAATGACTTACATCATGATAGGTGTATCATTAATGGACCACTTTGAGATCTCATGGATGTATATAGTAAGATTATTTATTATATAATATAAAAATACAAAGTGACATGGTAAATGTCAAACTAATTAACTAAGAGTTAAAACTAAAATATAAGGTTAATATAATGACCCAAACCAATCTAAATTCTATTGGATGAAATTATTTTGACCCATACCCACCTTATAATTTTAATAATCCACTTTTGATCCATTTTAAACCGAATATTAATTTATTATAAAATAATATTTCTAGCTTTTCCAAAGGTGCCCCTCACCCATCTTAAAAAAGGAAACTCCCCCTTCTCAATAATTTACACTTTCAAATCCTTTTGTCTCAGACAAACCCTACCCAAATACTCTCTCAACTTCCCTCAATTCAACCTATAGTCCTTAGTTTGATCATAAATCCAACCTAAGGAGCCCTTCTGAACAAATCAATAGGAAGAACCCGAAGAAGAAGTAATGTTTTCACCACCCTCTTTCAAGTTCCTTTCTTCTTCCCCTGCTTCTTTCTTTTTTGTTACCATTCTAAAATAATAACTCCAATATCCTTTATATAATTTGATGGTATTACAAATATTGTACAACCATATTCAGTATTATATCCATCCATTGAATTACATGTCACCATACATGCGTATGTACGGCTTACCATCTCCACATCGTGGTGTAATTGTTATTCAAAACATTCTTATTTGGATGAGAATAATAATGATGTCCAATTCATGTAATTAAAAAATAAATCGTGATAATTATTCTGTATATATGATATAACATCAAATTATATTTTATTTTAATAACAAAAGAATGATATTGTCGCCCGTGCGTATGTACGGACTACTGCATCCATGAATGCGATGAGATTCATTCCCCATCGTATCAATTCTAGAGTAATTCAAATTTGATGATTAAAAATAATGTTTAAGTACTTGATATCATTCTGGATATGAATAATATTCAACCTACCCATAACAAAAATAACTTATGTAACAAAACATATAAAATAAAATGAGTAAATTGACACCCTAAACAACGATAATACAAAGATATTATTAAAAAATAAATGTTAAAAGATCATATATGATACCGTATTAATATATATTATTCTTGTATAATTTAATAAAAATTATTTCACCATTATATAGGAGGTTAACCTACTCTCAACCAAGGTAAATTACAATGTAAGTGTTTATTTCACAATCTCTTCATTATCCGAGGATGTTTATACGTAATTATCTATTGGGACTTCTTTATCATCCACATCCATGTTTCTTAAAAATGTATTTCAAATCATTCTTAATATTTTAACGACTATAGGATAATGTCATTTATACCCTTGTTGACTTATTATATAATGTTTATAAAGGAATATTTCTGTCGTTTTCCAATCAAAGTCTTTTTTAACCTTTTCGACAGAATTAAGGTAAGATTGTCTTTTTTAACTTATACGGTAGGTGTGGCTCTTTTCCACCATTCTAATATCGTCAAAACATCCCTTACAAGCCTATAAGAAAATTTTCAAAGTAAATTTTTTATTTTATAATAATTCGACTTTCAAATGATTTCAAAAAAATAGATTTTCCTCTCAAATAGTATTGATTTCATCTATGTCAACATCCTTTGATGGATTTTAAGATTATTTGAAGTTGATTTATTGTGATACAAAACATCCATATTGTATTGAAGGTTTTGTGATATGTTTTACTGTAGATGTGTTATTTTTATACCATTCATGGTTTATAGAGAAAGTATTGAAATTACGTATGCTAGTTTTAATACGAATATTTATGTTATGTTTAAACTTGTTCATATGAGGAATTCTTTGGACTTAATAAGTGATGGGTGGAGCCCGCTATAACTCCTAGATGCATCGGTAGGTCTCATGAGACAAACTAGTGTCTTGGCACTAGGCCTTGAAAAAATATTATTTGTATTCTTGGCATGTAGCCTTGGCTATGTGGTTATGATAGTCTGGCATTATGCATTCCATCATTATGAAAGTGTTTATTGATATTTCATTTAATTTTTCAACTAGTAGAATATCCATGTGAATAAGTAAATGGAATTATTTCATTTTATTTTTTCCATATTATGCTGAAGATCATGTTTAAAAGTCTTTTGTTTAAGTTATACATTTCCTTAAATGTTTATGCTTATTTATGAGAGTTTTTTCTATATTTCTATCCTTATTGGGCATTTGTGCTCACCCCTTTCTATGTTTTATTTTTTCCCAGATGTGAAGAAGTATTTTATGAATGACCTGTATGGATAGTATGAGGGGATATGAGTGTGGACTATGGATACTATGCTATTGTAGATTTCATTTTATTATATAATATAAACATTATGACTGTATCTAGTGATTACAAGGATACTAAACTAATCGGTCTATCAAGACTTGATCTTTTGTGATCATGCCAATGTTATTTAATAATTCACCGACTCTAGGTAACTGGGGTTGGGGTGTTACATAAAACCACCCCCATAATTCCTGCATTATTTATATGTTATGAGAAACCACTTACTCTCTCTTAAATCTCTTGTAAGTACACTTGATACAATGTTGATAACCCGAAAGGAATTCTACCCAAACCGCCATTATTCCTTCAGGTTTCTCTTTCATTGTTTTTATTCAAATGAGTTTTTCATTTTATTTTTATGCAAAACATGTAAAATATTTTTATATGCTCAAAAATCATGTTTCGAGATGCATACATTATTCTTTTTTGGTGATATACATGATTTTATGTGGTTCCCTACTCGATACTTCCCACTCAGCAAAATCATTTTTAGGGAACTTCCCTAATTTTAACCCAATTTCAAGTGCATTTTATACTCTATTTTAATCCACCATTATCATTATAATATAATAAATTTTTTATGAAAACTTTCATGGTTCACTTATGGTTTTATGTAAAAAAATTTCCCTATTCTATTTTAAAATCACAATAGTATTTTCCTTAAAATTGCACAAAAAGGATTTAAGGGTAAAATTTCCCAAATACATGTATTAAAATATCCCACTTCTATTTGAAATGAAAATCCATAATATTTTTCTATTTAACATTCATTTATGTTCTAATTCTTTTCTTTCATGGACACCTTCAGGATACAACCATTGGAAATTCTTTATCTCATGATTGTGGTACCCAATTCTTTCCATGGGTAACCACAATTATTATATATGATTGATTGTGTATGATAAATTATGTGGAAAATATATTAATGGAATTTTTTGATGGTTTCTTCCAGATATATCTCCTATTCATTCCATAATGTTGAGTCTCATGAGAAAATATATGAGACGGTCTTAGCGGTCAGCCACTACTTGTGCCACTATGCGCCATAGTCATGGCGGTTAGCCATAGCTTGTGCGACTATGGGAAAAAATCTTGGAAGTTTTACATTACTTGTACTACATTCATTTTTTATGTTTCATCAACATTTATATGATTTTATTTTTATATGATCCCATGTTTATATAATATGATTCTATATGTTACATTCCTCTTTATATAATCATGCAACACCTTCCATCCAATGTGTAGTGCTTTATTCATATGGTTATTTCCTTACTCGGCTTTTAGCTCATCCCATTGTCCATGTTATCCCCTTGATATCCAATGTAGATTTATGTGAAAAATGGATGATAGGAGCCCAATTTAGAGTTTAAATAAAATGTTGACTTTAAATGTTTTATTATGTACCTATTCTTCCAAGACACAAGACTTTATGATCCTTGGGTTGTAATCTATTGTATAATTATTCATAAAATCATTTAATGTTGTATGTAAAAGGATAGGGTAACTATAGTCGATATCGGAGGATAGACTAATTTGTTTTGGATAATAGTAGTAGATAACCTTAGTGAGACCCTTAGGAATGAAATGAAGTATAAGAAAACACCCCTAAGTTTCGGTATGTATTGAGTATGTAATCTATCAAGAAAATTCATCTCTGTCTGCATACATATAGGTAGAGGTGACTCAAGAACTGATGTACATATGAGTGGAATCTCTAAAAAGGAGTTTTTGGTTTGACAGAGGGTATCATGGTACACGACAAAGGGCCTTGACGTACTCTTCTTTTGACACTCCTGAGGGATATTATTTTTAAAATTCAAGAACATAGTACAAACCCTTATTAAGGGAATAAAAAATTCCCATAAAAATATTTTTTAATAAATATATAGAGGATAACATATATTTTAACCTATGAAATCACATGTTAGGATATACTTCTCCTCAATAAGTTTATCATTTTATGTATAAAAGATTCCATATTATGTTTAAAATCGAAGTATTAATTCCCTCAAATTGTATGTTCTTTTTTTAGATAATGGCGGGAAATTGAATAACACGTTCCAACAACAAATGTGATTGGAAATGTAAAGACATACCTAATGATATGCCTGATATGATGGTAATGGGTGCCAAAAACATCATGAAAATACATTCTAAACTATCTCAAGACATGAATAATAACATGAATCATGTGACACACAATCTGTCACTAAAAAATACATGTTTTCCTAGAATACATAATTAGTAAATGTCCTCTCATGTTTAGAGGATCTTATCATCCACTCCTCAAGGAACAGTGGATTAACTCCATTGGAAAGAAATTCTCTATCCTCCACTACATGAAAGATTATAATGATGTGATATAGGTCGATCTTTTTTATGGGGAAGATGATCAGTGGTGGAAACTGATCATGAATACAAATCCCTATGAGGAAATTGATTCTATGGATTTGGAGGAATTCATGGGGAGGTTTTTCAATAAATATTTTTGTTGAACACTCTATCTAAATATTAAAATAATGTTCCTTGGTTTCAAGCAGAAGGATGATGATTCCAATGGGAATATGAAGCAAACATTACTTAGATTGAAAGGTACGATCCATGCATTATCATGAACACCAAAATCAAGGTGGATTGTTTCTTTCGATGGCTAAAGCTAATTTTATAGAAGGAGTTGGAGATCTGATACTTCAACAGTTATGACGAGATTTTCCATTGTTCCCTTAAGGTTGAAATAAATATTAGATACTATCAGTGGCCTTCTAGGCCTGGTGATAATAAAAAAGAAATATATAACAACATGGGTGGTTCAACAAAAAAATCCCAGGATAGAAATAAACACAAATATACCTGTTTTAAATGTTATTGGAAGAAGAATCCTCAGAACTAATTAAATTGAATTGTGAATTTATTCAAATGTGGAAAGCTAGGACATCTGGCCAAGAATTTCCAAAGGGATAAAATAAATCCCACTAACATGGAAGAAGAAAACAAGGTTCATATCAATGGTTAACCAGTGGTGTAGTGATACAACAGCTATGAGGATGAGAACTATTCAAAAAAAATTCTAATGCAATTGTTGTCAAAGGGAATCAACAAAATAATTACAAGGAAACACCGATGGGCTTATTATATCATTACTACTAAGGTGGAGCAAGAAAACAATGTGGTGACCTTTAAACTAGTTATTCATTCAAGAATAGAGAAATTACTATTTGATTCTAGATCTATGCATTCTTTAATATGCTGAATATTTAGAAGAACTATTTAAACACCACCTCTAAATTCGGATGATAAGTTATCAATGAGAACAGAAAATGGGGAAATTATTATGTCCATGGTATATAACTCATCCTCTGTTGAGTTTTCTCTACTGATCCTCTCAAAAAATCGCATCATACTTATTTTAGAGGAGTTCAACATTATCTTGTTCTTGTATTTGATAACTTTATAAAAATATGGTATCAACTGTCAGGAAAGGGATATCACTAATCCCATCCCAAATCATCCTCCAATTCTTTATAAGTATAAATATGAAGATGAATCTCCTTTAGAATCATCGTCTCAAGTGTGGATATTTCTTCCTTATGAGAAATTAGATCTAACCCTAATGATGGTGACAAATGATAGAATAATGATTAAATACATTCCCATCATGAGTGATAACATTAATTATTTTTCTAAAGAGTTTTGTAGACTTATAGATAATTGAGAGGTGGAGTTCTCAATTAAACCATCCTGGATATTAAACTATATCAAATACACCTTACATAATGGCCATTGTAGAGCGGGAAGTGCTGAAAAAGATATTACAGGAGAATTTAGAGAAGGGTTTTATATTCTTGAGTGCTTCACCATGAGGTGATCTAATCTTATTCGTCATGAATATGGATGGATCAATGCACATATTCATTGATTGTCATTAGATCAATAAATTTATGATAAATAATAATTATCTCCTTCCACAAATAGATGACTTTTTCGAGTAGCTTCATGGGGCCACTTGATTCTCTATGGTAGACCTTTGGTCCGGATATCACTAACTAAAGGTGAGGAAGGAAGATATTCCCTAGGAAGACTTTTGAATGAGTTATGGAAATTTTGAGTTCATAGTGATGCCCTTTGTACTCACTAATTCTCTATTAGTTTTCCTGTATTTATTGAATATTGAATTTATTGATTTCCTTGAAAAATATGCGGTATTCTTTATCGATGATATTCTGATATACTCCAAGAGCTTGGAGAAACATGAAGTGCATTTAAATACCGTGTTAAAGACTTTTTGAATGGAGAATTACTGTGAAATGTAGAGTAAATGTGAGTTCTATATAGAGGAAGTATCATTATTGGGGCATGTTACCACCGGAAAAGGGATATATGTAGACCCTTCAGAGGAAAAGGTAATCGAAGAGTGGCCCATGCCAAGATATATAACGGTGATCCACAGTTTTTTAAGTCTCGGTTGGTATTTTTTATTATTTGTGAAGAACTTTTCATGATGTTTAAACCCAATGACCAAGATGACATGGAAGGGAGTAATGTTTATTTCGATTCAAGAATGTAAAGACTGTTTAAAGGGGTTGAAAATGGGGCTTATCCCCTTGCCACTACTCATACTCCAAACAAGTCGATAAGTCATTGTGGTTTAAATAGACTCTCAAAGAAGAGCTTAGAAATTTTTATGATGAAAAATGATACATTGATAACCTATTTCTCGTGTATGTTTAAAATCCATGAGAAAAAACTATCCCATGCATGATCTAAAGATGTAGGGTTTGATCATTACATTGAAAATCTGGTGGCATTATCTATATGGGACGAAGTATGAGATATATACTGATCACAAGTTTATCCAATATATATTCACACATAAGGAGATAAATATTCCCTAGAAATTATGTTTAGATATTATTAAGTATCATAATTTCTCAATCCACTACCACCGTGATATGGAATACACAGTGGCACATTCATTATGTAAAAAGGATACCACATCTTTATGAATGATAAGAATTGAAAAAGAACTGATCTTCTTATATGTTAAAAGGTTGGACATGAGATTAACTAAGGGAGGAACAAGATCAATCCTTTCTCATATTATTTCTCAACCTTCCCTCATGAAGAAAATAATGGATTCTAAAAGAAAAGATGCGGAACTTCAGAAAATAGTGGAAGATGTTAAAAATGGTAAATCATCTGAGTTCATTGTTGATGAGAAAGGAGTTTTAGGATTTGGTTAAATATTTTGTGTACCATCAAGTTTATAGATAAATAAAGAGCTTCTAAATGATTCACATAGCTCGACCTTCTCTATCCTCCCACGGAGCATAATGATGTATCATTATCTTTGAGAAAACGTTTGGAGGGACAACATGAAAAGGGAAATTATTGAATATACATTAGTGTGTTCGGTAATTCAGAAAGTGAAGGATGAGAGGAAAAAGTCTTAGGGGCTTATGCAACCACTGCCCATTCAATCATATATGTGGGAAAACATAACCATGGAATTTTTCACTGGGCTTCCAAGAACATCTTGATGTAATAGTGATATAAGGGTCATTTTAGACCATCTTATGAAGAATGATCAATTTATCGAAATTTTAGAGGACTTATAATTTGATCAACTTGAATGGATAAACATAAAAGAAGTTGTAAGGATTCATGGAGTACCACTATATATTATATCTTATTGTGATCCAAGAATCACCTCGATGTTCAAGAAATGTCTCTAATATGCTCTATGCACTGAATTGAACTTCAATACAACCTATCATCCTCAAACCGGTGGCCAATTTAATTGAACTATTTAGAAAATAGAAGATATGTTGATGGAATATTCTATGTAAATAATAGGAGGATGGGACCAAAATCTTCCACAGGTTTTATTCTTCAACAACTACATTTTCCACTCGAGCATCTGAATGGCACCATATGAAGCCCTTTGTGGGAAAAGGTACAAAACACCAGCATGTTGGTATAAAGTAGGTGAGCCTAAGCTGCGAATAACTAAGATGTTTAATGAAATGGTGTAGAAGGTGAAAAAAATTTAGAAACATATCAAGGTAGACTAATGTAGAATAATGATTTATGCAGACAATTGTCGTGGAGACCATTAGATTAAAGGTGGATAAATGGTATTTCTATGCATATCTCTTTGTAAGAAGATCATGAGGTTTGGAATGAATGGAAATTTAAGTCCCACGTTCAACAACCCCTTTGAGATTATTTTTCATGTCATGGTTGTTTCCTATCGACTAGCACTTCCACCCACCACGGTAAATGTACATGATGTGTTTCATGTGACCCTTTTAAGGAAGTACATACTAGATCCTTCACATATACTCTCTTCGGAGGTTGTATAGTTGCAGAATTAACTTTTTATGAGGAGAAGCTAGTAAAAATCTTCAATCTATAGATAAAGTTGTATATAACAAGACTATACACTAGTTCAATGTACTTTGGTGGAACCATAAGTAAAAAGTGGAAACATGGGGACTGAATATGGCAGTGAATGAAATGTTCCCGTACTTTTTTATGTATATAATGTAAAAAAAATTTGAGGTTGAAATTTCTTATGGGGGGAAGAATATAATGACCCAATGTTTTCAATGTAAATTTCATTCATATTACTATGCCATGTAATGAAATAAAATCAAAACATAAAGGACTATTTTGTACTATAATACACTTAATTATATGTTTTTCACATCACTTTTTTGAATATCAAAAGTATGACATGCCAATTTACAATCAGTATGTTTTTTAGAGCCTAATATAACCAACATTATTTTTATTGAATATTAATGTTACCCTTATTATTAATGAAATGACCTAATGAATATTAAACATATATGTGATATTATTTAAATCATATTCATGTAGAAGTATGATATACCATTATCTTGGAATAAGAATATAAATGTTTTAAAATTGTTATTTTGGTATAAATTATGAATTTAATTATTATTAAATAAATCATATTAATATTTTAAAAAAAATTATATCATTTTTTGATTATATACTTCAATAAATGTTGTAGGTAATTTTTTGGGATTTTTCTAAAATACATGATTTTTTTGGTGAATAGTAGAGTACGTTAATTTATTGTATAAATACATTACAATTTAAATCCAGTATTACTAATATCTGAAGTGATTTAATCACCCAAATTTAGAACTCAAGATCACTTATGACTATTCTAGGTCATTAAATAGTCACTATTTATTTTCTTGTGATGAAATAATAAATTAATGATTATCATATTATGAAAACCCACCTCCACTTCACTATAAATACAACACATCCTTACCACTTCTCTTCAATCCTCTAAAGCATTTTTACATTCCAATATTCTACCCAAATATCTTTAAAATATCATTCCCCACAACAAATATCCCATATTAACTTCAATATACCGAATCCACTCCCCTTAAAAGGCTCTCAAAGGATGTAAACTAAAGAGATACATTTACATTTCCAATTCTTTTATTTATTTTAAGATCTTTTATTTTCTTGTTTCTTTCATCACATACCTTAAACCAAATGGTATGATAACAATAGTTACATACAAGTAATGGAATTATATTATTCTAATGTGATAATTAATTATCTTCTCTATTTTCCCCACCTATTATTTGAATGAAATGAAAACACCCTTGAGATGTTTTAATTTTGAACAATCAAGGATGATATGTTATCAATTTCAATTATTGTCATAAATTATGGTCATGAAACAATTTTAATGGTTTAAAAAGACCATAGTATATTTATTATTTCACATATATTGTTTTGGAATCATTTTTTACACCTGGTTTTGGATTAAAAAAACATGGCCATTATGGCCAGAACCGACCAATAACCCAAAAGGATGTCCCTAATGTATTATATAATGATTAAAATTAACATTAATTTAAACCAAATATTCAACCATTTAACCTTTTTAATGGTCAATAATAAAATATAACATCAATTCTGAAAAACAACCTTCATTATATATGTTTATCCTAACATGAACCGATTGTTAAAACCAATCAAGCAAACAGACCCGAACAATGAAGTTGAACATCTTAACCAATCAAAATTGTTATAAATGATCATAAAAAAGTAATAATAAAAATTATACATGAATTATATGTTTTATTATTATTAATTAATTAACATAAATTTTCTATTTATGTGATTTATAATAATGGAAGAACACCTTCGAAATAATATATGGGATCCTCTCCATTTCACGTTTATTCGAGAATGTTTCTACGCTATGCAATTTTATGTGCAATCTCTATTGATGGGATATAATTTAGAACCTCCCCAATATTTCCCTAATTATTTTTAAGTGATTATAAACCCCTTACTCTCTCATAAATCCCTCTTATGTACACCTGATACCATGCTAATAATCCATAAGGAATTATACCTGAACCACCTTTATGCCTTGGGGTTGCTATATCATTCTTTTTACCCAAATGAAGTTGTATTTTATTTTCATTTACATATTTTACATGATTTTTATATGATCCAAAATCATTTTTCAATATCCATCCTTCATTCTCTTTCAATGATATACATTCTATTAAGTGGTTCCTTCCTCGATATTTCCCAATAAGCAAACTCATATTAAGGGATCTTCTCAAATTTTTACACAATTTCAAGTTCATTCTATCCACTATTTATATCCATAATTGCATTTATAAAATATGTATTTTTATAATGAATACCTTCATTGTTCACTTAAAATTTTTTATACATCAATTTTTCATTTTCTATTTTAAAATCTCTATAGTAATTTCCTTAAAACTGAACAAAAATGTTTTAATTCTAAAATTTCCCAAATACATTTTTTATAAGTTTTCACTTCTGTATGGCAGCACATACCATGATATATTGTAATTTATCATTGATGTATGTTCTAATTATTTTATCTTGTAAACTCATTCATGATATTACCATTGGTTATTCTTTATGTCATGATGGTGGTAACCAATTATTTCCTTGGGTATCCCCTATGTTCATAAATTATTGATAATGTATGGTTCATTATGTTGAAAAAATATTCATTGAAAGATAATATGGGTGTGCCCAGATTGTAGTCCAATGTATTGGGTAATGTTGAGTCTCATGAGACGTTATATGCGACGGTCTTGGTGGTTAGCCTTGGCTTGTGATACATGTACAACGATCTTGGCGGTTCTCCTTGAATCATATTAAATTCATGTTTTCTATTTATTAAAAATATCCATGAATATTTTTTTGAATTATCCCATGTTTATATGAAATGGTTCCAAATGTTACATTCCTTTTAATGTAATTATGTCATGGGTTTTATCCCATGTGCTAATGCTTCATTCTTATGGTTATTACCTTACTGGAAATTTAGCTAATCTCATTGTTCATGTTATCCCCAGGTTATCCTATGAGGATTTATGAGAATAATTGGAGATATGAACACATTATAGAGTTTAAAAAAATTTAAAATGGTTGATTATGTACGTAGTATTCAAAGACCATAGACATTACTATCATTAAATTTTACTCTAATGTATAATCATGCTTAAAATCATTTAATGTTATATTTTAATGTATAGTGTCGAAATATAATATATTTTCTGAATAAAGGGACTCTCTAAAAAATAATAAGGTGTGTAACAGTTTTTTTTCAGTCAAGAGGATATGATTATCCTGAAATTAGTTACACCCTAGGTTCAATATCAGTTAGACCTGATGTTATCTTAGTTTCTTCTAATAAACCAGTGTTGATCATATCTATCATAATATTAGTAATTTTTTTGTCATGTGATGACCTTATCAATTGTATTTTGTAAAATTAACTTCGTTGAAATATCACATTATTATGAGATGACTGAATGATTCTGAATTGAGTATGTTTTCTTGTTAGTAAAAATGTCACTAGTGAAGAATAAAAAAAGAAAAAGGGATTGAAAATCTCTTGGATTAAAGTATATGAGAATAATTAGAGTCAAATGTATCCTTAAAAGAGGAAAAAAATGATGTTTATCGGAATCATGAATCTCCTAAAACTGGAATCACATAAATTTATCAAGAATCATTTACTCATATTCATGCTTAATAGACCGGATCAGATATTCATTCAACTATTGAGTGTCATTGAGAAATAAATTAGATATAATTTCAAAAGTATAATGACTAATAGATTAGTTTATAAAGTATATTAATTAAATTGGAACTCTACATGATCAAAAAATCACATGATATGATGTTAAAGTAGTAATAGTTTCAGTTAATTATGTGTTCTAAAAGATCTTAGTAGAACCCTCTCCAGCTCCCATGAATAAAGTGGATGTTTTCTCAATATTTGAAAGATTCTGTCATGGAATATACATGATAAATTGTACTATTTCTTCAATGAAATTTGAGCTTTCTTCTATAAAATATTTTTATTATTATTAATGGAATGTCATAGAGAAAATTATAAGGATTCTTGTGTTTCCTAAAAACTATATTTTATCAATTGATCTATATAAGAATGAAATCATATTCCTAAAATAGAAAATGGTCCAAAAGATAAAAATTTATTCCTTCACTGAAGAAGGTGTATTTTTTTATTCATAATAAATTAGAAAATATGGGTGAATCCATAGAGAATAACATTTATCTCTTAAATTTATGTTTGAGGAGTTACACCAGTTTGTTGTAATAAATTTGAAGTCGAAATCCTATAATGATGAAGAAGAATAGACTTGCACATTTATTAATACTGATAAATTATAAGTGTCTATAAGAGAAAATGGATTTTTTCCGTTGATTTTTTGGTGGTTATGTCAGATAAGAATTTATAACATTGATTAAGTTAAAAGTCAACATCTTTTAGAAGGGAGATGTACAAAAACACATTTAATATTTCTCACAATAGATCTAGATTTTTTTTAAAACTCGTTGATTACTGTAAGAAATATGTGGTAAAAGGGATCAATTCTCATGTTGTTGGGTTATTTTAGAATTTATTTATATGTATTCCAATACCATAATCATTGATAACCATGTATGTTCTTCTCAAAGGATAAATAAAATCATTGATATCATTGAATTTTAGGAAAAGAAAAATCTCATGTTTGTTAAAGAGTTCCTTTTTACAATACATGAACCATATTTTAAACATTATTTTTTACATATATATAACATTTTATATGAAATGATATTATCAAGATACTCTTAGATATCAATTTACTTCTATGAGGATCTCTTGAAGTGATAATGAGGACATGAAAAATATTTACTATCATTAGGCGATGTTGTTGGAGAAACGGTTGATGACCCTCCACATTCACCCAATACACTCTATTTTCATACTCTATATTTCTAGAAACCAATTCCAAAGAATCATTTTACACTCCATAGAAGTTGTACCTTCACAAATGGTGTTCCTAGATTCGCAGATGAATGATATTTTTATAAACATATAATTTTTTTTGTGATTTGATATATTTTTTATACTATAAATATTTTCATTATTAGATTCATTTTTTTAATTCATTTTTAAATTTCATATTAATGTGGTCAAAGAATTTATTTCAATATTGTTTTATATAGTTTTTAACATTTATCCACTTTTCTTATTTCATGATTTTATTCTTTCCTTCTATTATATTATACAGTTTTTTAAAATCTAATTTTCCATTTTCCATTCATGTTTTTTATTTGGGTATCCTTAATTACTTAATTTTTTATACAACATATTTTTTTAATAAAACATTATACAACATTATATTATCAATTATAAGTATTAACTATTTAAAATAGGTCTTTTGACATGTTGATTGTACTCTTTTATTACACTTCTTCTAGAAATCACAAAAAAAAGTGCATAAGAAAAGAAGAATACTTAAATGTGATTTAATAAAAATAAATTTTCTGAAATAAAAACTGGGAATATGAAATTTTAAAATAATTTGTTTTAATTGATGTAATAATGCAAAATAATACATATCATAAAAGATTTATCTTTAGGGGAGAAGAAATCAAGAAATAAAAGTTTGGTTAAAACCCCCTTTTTTATTTTTTCTTCATATTCAATGGGATTTTTGATCATTGAAAATGGGGATAATGTTAGATAGAACTATATTGTTTATACATATCAATATTTCTATGTGTGTTTCAATGAATAAAAAAATTCAAATTTTTATTATGATGAGTTAATTCTATGGGAATTATATTATATTTTTATGAAAGGAATTTATCCTATTATGACCCTATCTGTGATTATCTTATGATTTGTGAAGTATTTATTTGATGAAAATGTATTTTATCTTATAAAAATTGATTTTTTCGAGAGAATAACTTTCATCGACTTAGAATTAGAAAATTATATGACATAAGTTCTTTTTACTAAGAAATATGTTATCTTATAATGGAAATGATTGAGTTGATGTATTTTCAATGAAAGATACATTAGTTAGAAGGATGTTACGAAAAGAAATTATATTAAAAAAATTCATTAAATATTATATAAATAACATCATACAATGTTTTGAAATAAATTTATCTTATGATGAATAATTATCCAAGGTAATCATTTAATTTAGTTTATCATAAGCCCTAAATAAGACATTGATTTAATTTATCACACCTCCATAACATATTTCCGGGTAATGTAGCAGTACTATAGCAGGAACTGTAGATGTACTGTAGTAGGAACCGTAGGTGGCACAGTTTTGTACTGTAGTAGTTGGAACTGTTCTTCTGTCTGGGCCTCTGAGCTACATGTTTGGTCATCAGGTCCTGCAAGGCTTTAGGGACACCCAAGGAATTCTAGACTTTTGTTTCTCAAGGTGTTTGAGCCACCTTTAGGACTTAGATCCACCCCAAAGCCTTCTGACTACATGATGCAGATGTACCAGTCAGACTACATCAGACAAGGCTTCAATTGAGGATCAAGGCAGGCCCATTCACTAGAGCAGAGCTAATCAGAATTGTAAGAATGAGAGGGTATGGCTTTTCCATTCATATCAGTCCTGTGCAACCTTGCATAGGACAGCTAGACGACGAACCCTACGAAGTTGGATTGATGATGTTATCACATATACTGGGAAAGGATCAATTAAAATTTGTCTTGTCTAGATGATTCCCTCTATGACCTATGAGTCATGTAATTGTATGTAAGCCTTCGATCCTTGTACGGGTTCCATTTCTACCCTTGAAAGGTGTATTATCAAAAATAATATTAATAAATTTAGGACTTCAGGCCATACTGAGTTAAAAAATGGTTCGTCAATTTATGTAATGATTTATGTGTAAAATAAATAATTTTGTCTATAATAGAAGTATCCAATGAAGAAGATCACTTATAGTTCCACTATATAATTTTGTTCCATATTTTCAATTAATGGTACTATTACATTAATAACACCTCATATAAAATATTCAAGAGATTATGTACTCGACAATAATGATTGTCATGCTGTATATGTTCAAAATTAAGAATGATATACAAATGGATGATTTATCCACTATATAAAATGTTGAAGAGATGAAGGATAGAACCCACATACATATAAATTCGTTAAGGACATCAAAAATTGATTATACTTTGAATAAATCATATACATTTAGTGCATGATAAAATTTCATATCAATAACATTCAATTAATGATTATCCTTTACAGATCTTTAAATACTATCATAATCTTTGTTTGCATCTCCAACTAGTATCTGTTGTTTCATACAACTGTTTAATGCAATATTTATTATAATTTTTTTTTCATGATATATTTCATACACATATTATATGAGTGTTTATTATGGATTTGGATAGGTATTCAAAGGGGAGATCCTAGTTGAAATCTCTTGGACCCTTATTATAGGTGAATGATCTTTGTAATCAGTTGGGAGCCCCTGAAAAAAAAAGGGTTGTTATGCTAAATACCACCAAAATCATGTATTAAAGTATTGGTAGAGTATACTAGAGGATTCTTCCCTGAACATCTATAAAACATTTATGTTCAATATATCAATACAACATATTTTCTTTTAGTAAGTGATTTAAACTATCATACCTCAATTGTGAGGTATTCTATAATAAAAATTTCCCATAAGCCATTTCACCTCCCAGTATGAGTTTCTAGAATAAAATTAGTTTTTCCAAAAAATATATGTTAATGGGAAAATCAATGATGATTTCCTAGATATTTACTTCATTATGTTATATTCATTCATAATCCTTCACAGGTTGAACCGGAATTATACACCAGAGATGATCCACATCATGGCCTGAATGGTGTCCCCGATCCCCACAGGCTGGTTACTTGTCTCTGTAATCAATAGTGACACAATAATGGAATGATTTATCCGAATATAAATAAATAAAATGGATAGTGGGAAGAAAAATAGAGCATCCCAATTATAGAAATAATCAATAGAACATATTTTACAAGAATCTGATGACAAAATAAAATATTTAACAAAACCCAAAAAACACCTAATCGTAATATGTCTCCAAGTGATGTTGATGGTCACACTATGATACCATGAAAAGAAATATCCCAAGGATATCGAAACCATTATTAAATATGTATAACAATCTAAAGAAGAATGAATTTTAGGATTGAGTGTTAAAACATAATAGGAATTTCCAGTCAAATATATTTCCAATACACATCCTTTAAAATATAATAATCTTCAAATTCAAATTTGAAATAAAATATATAATGTAAGACTTTTACAAATAGATTTCTAATTTAAAATAAATCATAATTCATTACCCTTTTTCAATCAACAACGATACTCTTTTATAATAATTATCCCCTATAACATCAATGAGAAAAGATGTAATAATGCTTAAATAATTTTTCAAACCATTTACAATAAACAATAGAAAACTAATTTATCAATTTGAGGTAAAATCCCCACAATTTAATGAAAAAAACAACAATTATAATACAATGTTAATGAAAAAATTACTTCTGATTATCCCCCAAATAATTCATCTCATTCATCCATCATAGTAGCTATGATCCATTAGACATGGGAGGAACCTAGTAGCTCGGGAATAATTCAGAAAAACTTATTTCAAAATTACCATCTATGAAACCATGACTCACTTAATGAAGTCTAAATACCATATCATGCTTTTCCACACTGCACATGGCACTATCCAAGGGGCCAAATCCAATATAAATAATAACAAATATCCACCTAGTATAATATACTAGTTAGTGTATAACTGAAGTAGTGCATCAATAAATCCCAAAAAATTTAATTATTATGAAAGGTTCTCTCAGTCAAGAGTATAGAAAATGGTGAGACAACGGACACCAACTGAAAATCCTGTCACGTATAAATATATAGTAATTGTCCCAATAGGCATCACTCAAATCACCACAAGGATCAATATCTTTTCAAACAACTCATAGATCACAGAGCATCCCACACTAAGGATCTCCCATTCTACACAAAGTAAATGGGTCACAATGATTACACAATTATGTCATTTTACACATTCAATATTTCTATAAATAATGAAAGTCAATTTCCCATGGTGATTTTGTATGTAAACTTTTTTCCCCAATATTTCATACTGAAAACATGCCTCAAACATTCATTTAGAAACAATCGTTAAAAAACAAATATCCTTTCCAATATTATATAAATAAATTATTTCCCATTTTAGGATCATTTTTATAAAATCCTCTTTTTTAACATTCATGGCATATTTACAAGTGAATCCATTTTCATTTAAATTATAAATCTAACATTATCAACCACCCAATGTCGAACGATTATTAAAATCCAAATACACCATCCCCATACATCCAAAACAACTTTGAATCCCCATTTAAGTAAACCAAAGAATCATTTCCCATATCATAAATATATTCAGAAAGAGAAAACCATTGTTCTAATATCACAAACCACATGGAATATCCCACTAACATTTAATGAAACACATGGTGTGTAGTTTTTATCAAAATAATTCCATCTATCACATAAAAAGGGAGACATAACTACTATTCACCCCAAAAAATCATTTAAAATATCAAACATATTTATTTAGAATATAAGGGATGTGATAAAATCATGAAATCAATGATTATTAAATTAAAATATCGTGCGAAATAGGAAACATACCGTAATACCATGATTCTTCAGTAGTGCACACCCTAAAGAAACTCAGCAATTTTCTAAGAATGAAGATGTACGATGAAGAACCTTAACAAAAAAACCCAAAAAATAAACATGGGAAACACCAACCCTAGATCAAACTGACCTTGGGGGGAGAGCATATAAATATGAAATAAAAGAAAGGGGATGAGGGGGAAGAGTGTAGGATATTTACATTGATGATCTAGCCTAAAACCATGATGAAATATTTGGTGTGCACCAAAGGGGGAATGAGCAGGCTTAAAAAAAGGGGGATTCCATTTAGAGTTTTACACACAAGGGGGTGAGATAAATGGGATGATTTGGGAAAAAAATTCATAAGGGTAGAATTGTAACTTCACAAATTATATGATTTGGGAATATATTATTGTTTGGACTCACAATTTACCAAACCATGATGAAATTGTGTTGCCCTTACTGGAAACACCTTGGCACAATCACAGTTTGGTTTCACAATTCTCAATATATGTTCCAACTACGTAGAATGGTAATATCCTGAGATAATGGAAACCAGCACCCATTCTGAATGATTTTACAAACTGTGTGTGAGCTGTGAACCGTCAACTAGAACCACACCAAGGCTCTCCCAGCTTCCAAGAGCATGTCACATGGTTTTCCCAAACCATGCACTGCACATAAACTAATAGAAAAAAATCAAAAATCTGAAAATTTAAACCCATGGAACTAAAAACATGGGATCCTATCTGAATTCCAATAGGTAAACTAAAAAAGACGTCAAACATAAAAATTTTGTTGTGAAAATTCCCCCCATCATTTTCACTTTCTTCTGTATGAAATCCACAAAAATTTTTTGTTGATCTATCAAGGAATAAGGATTTATAGATTGTCACTATCCATCCTCTAATAGAAAACATCTCATCCACTAAAAATATATAATTACACCCATTTCATGGAAAAAAAAAACATCATAAAACCACTTCTTAGAAAACAACAGGATATGAAGCCACAATTTTATATTATTTCATTGAAAATGATTGATGGTAATGCATTGAAAAGATCCCAAAATTCAAAAAATCTAGAAATAACTTAAATAAAAAAAATCAAAGAATCCACTTCCCAGAAATCCAACATTTGAAATATAACCAAATCCTCACCATGGGAGGCCGCGACTGGAATCCCACCATATTAAAACAACTATAACTAGTTATTTCTAGATGATATCACAATAATACCCATGGTGGGTCTCCCCAGCATTAAGAATCGACTAGCTCTAACCAAGGACACATGAAAATGCTGAAAAAACAAAACAAAACATCATAGAACATTTTCACACAAACCCTCTATCCCCACCACAAGGTCCCAGCCAAATAAAGCTCAAGCTAAGTGGAAAGTAAACTATGATAAGGAAAACTAGAATAGAGAACTTTAAACTATCTATATCCACAAATTAAAGTCAAAAAAATATTGTGGTCCCTCAAACCCATTGGATTTTAGACTTCATGCAAGCTTCACATCGAAGCCTATGGTTGGATCCCTAATTTTTGACGCATCTCCAGCCTCATAGCCAAAATATTGAAATCTCTAGACACTACTATGATAATTCAATAGATACTCATAGGAGATACATATTTTTATAGTGGAGAAAGATAATAATTTTAATATTAAGGACACACATGCATTAAAACAATAGTTTCCAAAAGATCCACATCATCCCCTTATATCATCGACAAATGAGATCACCATCAAGAACAACTACCACAACAGAATATAACATTTCAGCAAAAATGGTCTTTAAACTATGCCCAAATGACACTATACTCCTTAGAACTACCTCTATTGTGCTACATGGAAACACCGCGATAGACAATTTCAAGTTTCTTATCCCCCATAAGAATGATAAGTATTTGGTGCACATAGATATGATAAATTATTATGATATTCCTTTCTACATAGATTAAACAACACAATTACATCCCCAAAATAAGCTAACAAAATATCTCAAGGTTTAGTGATTCCATGGAAAACTCCAACCTCTTCCCCAAATCCTTAATAGAGTTCCCATCACAACTAATGAGATCAAAAAGAGGAAATACTACCTCAGGAACTCCATCCATCACAATATTGTCACAATCATCATTCTAATCCATGTCGGAAAAAAGGGTTAGAGTGAAATCTATCATGTCTGACTGAACAACAGGATGATCTACTAACTCAAAATGACAGTCCGTTATTGAATAATATTTAACATTCCAAGGATAATATAAAACTAGTCCCATGAAATGATGATAGAAATCCAACCCTAACCCTTTACCATACAACATGAATTACTTCTCGATTACCTTCCTTACATTCGTCATCTTAGAAATGTATTGTTAGATGCAGGAAGCCTCGAAGAACATACAAGTATGATCTTCCCAAGGCTTATTTTGAGAGGCTTACTTCCACCATTTCAAGGGTTCACCTTTATGAATAAATGTAGAAAAAAACCCCCTTTAACAACAAGGGAAACTCATTGGGGGTAAAAAAATTATATTTATTGTATCCACATTATCACTTTGAGAGTACCTTATTGACTATAATAAAGAGGTGGATTTGACATTTTAATCACAACAATTAAATGCAAAGGTTAATAAGATGAAAATATTGATAATAGGGAATCACCAGTAGAAACCAAACAAATATTCATCGAATCAATTTGGAGCATAACACTGGGTTATAATAAATGTAATAGCTTGATGAGAATGAACTCATCAATAACTGTCCTCAAACATAATACATTTCTCCAATGACATTCCTAAAACATAGAAAAAACATGACCCACAACCATTTCCTATCATGCATAAAAAAATTACTCATGAAAATAATTTGGAAAAGAGATAAAAATTAGTGGTTTGGAACACTCACCAATGCTATTTCTTCGAGTATCACCCAAATGCAGATTCTCTGGACACCTAGGGACCATCAACCTTTTCCATACCAAGTACTCAACCATGTAGATCATCATCCAACCACATTTCACACACATACATTTAGGTGAGAACCAAAGGATACGCTGAAGGTTAAAAAAGAATATTTCCATTTTCAAATTCAAAATATTCCTCCCATATATTCAGAATCTCAACACACATCATATTTCAATGAATTATAAAAAAAATCAAAATATCACTATGAACCAATCGAAATCCATTTTCAAATATCAAACATTAATCCATTTTACTCCACTGAAAATAAATTCATACCCTTCAAAACATTTCATCATCTTAATAAACCCAATCTATAAAAACCCATTTTTCTAAAAAATCATTTCGCTAAAAACACAGTTGCCAAAACCCCCATTATTTATCATTAAAAAAAATATACAAAACATCCTTCAAAAAATTTATAATTTCTCGAAAAAAATTTTAGCAGACAATATGTTTTAATTATAATAATTACATTCCTGTTACAATTTTCATTTCACCCTAGAATGCTTAATTTTACAAAAAATCCATTTTCCAATATCGAAATACGAAAGTATTATCTGTAAAAACATCACTTAACCTATTCTAAAACAATATTAATAAAAGTAATTTTTATAATTAAAGAAGACCCAAAAATTCAAAAGGGAAAAATAGTTTTGATGGGTGGCGTAGCCATATTCTTGATGGCCATACACAAATAATAACACTATCACAGAGAGTATTCTAGGACCATGTTGCCAGCTCCACTTGGAATTCCAGGAACTAAAAGATCACATAGGAAACTAACTAAACCCCCATTTCATATCCCAAATATCCAAAGATACCACAAAACCTAGAGGAATCTAAAAAAATCCAAAATCCATTTGAGACAAACGGTTTGTTCCAGAAAGTGTAGTACATACACTCCCCCAGACATTCACCCCATGTATCGATACTCCTACTATATATTCCTAGATATCCCCATGTAATAAGGGGCACTCAAAAAAGAATGTTCTTATAAATTTTCGACCTTTTTTTATACATTTATTTCACAAACTAGCCTGGGTCAACCCCAAACCAAACATATGATCTAATCTACAACATGGACTGATTGGCATTCTTGATCCACATAACCTAAATAGTAGTATCTAGAATCAATATAGTTACAAAATGGACTGATTTACAACTATATAAATAAACTGAATAAATAATGAAAACATAAAAAGAGCGGGCCAAATTTATAATAAATCAAAAAATATTATTTTTAAAGAAAAAATAAGATTCAAAAAACTACTCCAAAAAACTCAAACTGCACCTCATCATAAAACATCATCATGTGATACTAAGGTTCACTCTACAATAACATGAACAACCATCACCCATGGTGATCAAAACCAAGATGAAATTTGCATCCAAAGATAAAAATAAGAAATTACTATATGTGTGAGTATTAAGACTCGATAGGTGTTATCGAATAGATCTATCCATAATGCACATCCTTTCAAATTTTAGAAACATCAACTTCATTTTTGAAATAAAATATATAAATTTATTTTTCTTCACACAATTTTTCACTTTAAAATAAATCACAATCCATTTACAATTTTTCATCTAGAATCACACAATTTTTCCAAGAAGGATCCTTTATCACATCAAAGTGAAAGGATGAAAGAATGTGAACATACCTGTCCAAAATAACTTCCATAAATACTAGAAAACTACTTTATCATTTTAATAATGAATCAACACTATACAAAGAAACGAGAATAAAATTTATACAATAATGATAATGGAAAATATCACATTACGGTAGCCAACCATTCAATCATCTCAGTCAACAATCATATGTATCTATGTTCCAATAGACATGGGAGGAACCTAGGAGCTCGTGAATAATATATATCTTACTAATACATGTTGACTCATTTAGGAAAGAATTAATCACAAAATAAAATAAATTTTCCCAAACATTCTAGGAAACACTACATAAGAAACAGACCAAGGGGCCCAATAATAGAGAAATAATAACAAATATCCCCCAGTTATAGGCCACTAGCAAGTGTATAAGCTAACTATTGAATCAATAATTTTCAAGAAAATTTCATAGTTATGTGAGGTTTTCCATGTCGATAGTATTTAAAAGGATGATCCAACCAATGCTAACTGAGAATCTAATCACATACACATATATAGTAATATTCCCAGAAGTAATCACCCGAGTAACCCCAAGGATCAATCCCTTCCCTTACAACTCATAGATCATAAAGTATTTCACACCAAGTATAAGGACCCGACCTTATAACATTACTTAATATTGAATTAAATAAATATGTCACATTGAGGATATTTTCAGGTTTAGAGTTTTAGAGAATTAGGACATAACTATTACATAACAACATGAATATTACAAGTAGACACTACTACTTAGTATATTTTTTTTTCATAAAATATAAACTCTTAAAAAGAAACTTGTCTAGTTCCATATTTTAGATAGCATGACTTTACATTGATTCCATCCTTGAACCTATTCATCTTTATATCCTACGGAAAACATTTCAAAAACATGGGATGAGCATAAAAATTTCTATAAGGGTTATAAAATAAGGAAGGAAAACATTAGCCCATCAAAAAATACAAATCAATGATACTATATTTTTCAATCATTACATTCCTTATGAAGTCATAAGATTTATGAATAACAGACACAAATCATAAATCATAAAGGTTACAAATGAGATCCATATCAAATGTACATTTTATCTATCACAGATATATAATGAGTTACACTTGGAATACCCATCACAATATAATACCTAAATCTCATAGGTGAAGCCTCACGTTTACCTCTTTCACATTACCCAATTCATTGGAGAGCTATCACAGGCTCACCTGCCCTCGGTTTATCACGGAACCACCTGTATACATAAACAATGCCCATTAACCGTAACATAATCATAACACATAACACAAGAATAAAGGAATGATATCATTTCAACATTCCAATATATCAAATAAAGATATTAAAATAAACAATTCTTTATCAAATCATTTTCAAAACCATTTAAAACTAGATTTTTAAATCAATGTCTCCCACACCACATTGATTCTTTTAAATGAATTATCATTTGAAAAAATTAATGTCCATATAACTAAATCCTAAAATCCATTTTGAAAAAATGTACATTAATGAGACATATTTAGAAGAATAAATCTCTAAAACATTTAAAATGATATTTTAGTTAAAGCGTTATTTAACAATAAGAGAAACGATTAAATACAAATAATTATAGAATAACATTTTATCAAAACATTATAATATCATCAAAATAAAGGTATTCATGATATAATATGTCAAAGGACAGTATATACACCATATAAGAGTGAATTGGTTCATAACAACAATGATGTCTCGTTGGAATTGTAAATTGGGTTGAAATACTTATGAAGATGGTATCCTTAAATTAAGGATAAATCAATCACATAATTATGTGTGAAACATATAAATACACCCAATATAATTATATTTTAAGTGTAAAACAATAATAGGTCATTCACACATATTCATAGGATGACATATTCAATAAGTATAAGGTGAACCTAAAGAATTGAAATTTGGTTAAGAAGATCCCTTGTAAAAATTTGACAGCCTAATGGCGTCACTTTAAAATTCAAAAAATGATTTGATGAGATAAGAAGGGTATCTCATAACTTGGACATAATTTTAACATCAATAAGTATATATAAGAACACATATCATCATAATAATATGTAAATTAAAAGACATAACAAAAATAAGTATTATAAAAAGGGGAAGGTGAAAGGTTCCCTTACCGATTTGGTAACTTACAAAACATACGCCACAAGAAAGAAGGATAATACAAGGAAGATGTAAATAATCATAATTAAAATTAAATTACACAAATATGACCATCATGGGTAGTACATACACCAAACATAAAAGTAAATAGTGTAAAATATAGCATGAACCTCATGGGAATAAAAAGTGAGATTAAACCATTTACAATGTTGTAATAAACTGATTCTTATGTGCAAAAGTTAATATCCACAAAATGAATCACATAATACCATGAATATAATGATAATAAGGATAATATATATATATATATATTTTCCATACATAATACACCTCTTGCAATGAATAAGTGGCGAACAATGGAAATCTCACATAATTAAAAGTGAGATACAAAAATCACATACCTCATGTTCGACATGACTTGTTTGTTCCTTGTTATTACTGAATAATAAAATAAAGATAATTTATACTTTTTTAAGAACCTTTTAAAATTTTATATTTCCTTTTATATCACTTAATTACTTGTAATAATAATTATTAAATTATTTGAGTTTGTATTTGACATTTTGCCGTCGTTCGGAACATGAGTCAAAAATTAACTTCTTATAATTACTAGTTGTTCATGTGGTCAAAATTTAATTATATCCATAAGTATATTAATGATTTAGATATCATATTTATCTTATATATCTATTATATACATGTATTTATAATAGTAAAAAACACTTAGAGGTAAGAAACGAAATGCACCGTTCATGGAGACGGTAAGCCGTACGTACGCATGAACACTACTTCCAATTCAATTTCATATTTTAATTGAATTAAAAACATAATGATACATAGAATTATTATAACTAAAATATAATATCATTTACAATATTACTAACTCCATCTTTTATATGTCCCACATAAGGCATTAACGAATCATATCACTTTGTGGGGGCGACAGTTCGCACTTCCTCTAATGTAATTGTCATATTTACCCACAATGGAAACCATAAAGGATTTATATATATTGTAAAAATATATATAATAATAAAGAAAACAAAAATATATATCATATAAAAATACAGTTCCATCATAATGGCCACCATGAGAGGCGGTAGAAGATAATTGAACAATCATCGTTTAATGGAGTGTTTGTTTGCCATCCACTGAAACCGTATGTTCTTCACACATTAGATGTAGGTTTGTGTAAGTGTTGTTCGAATATTTCTCATATCAACATACTAGTATATTTAGGATAATATATGTGTTATAAAATAATGGAATAAAAATAGTTTAGAGTTGGAGAAGTAAAATAAAAGAAAATAAGTTAAGAGAAACCATTACCTTTAATTTGGGTAACTCCCATTGGTTTGAACTAAAAGGGCTTTTTGAAGTGCCTTATGACTAAGGAAAGGCATCTAAGTAGAGGATAGGGATGTAGGGATATTAATTGGGTAGAGTTTGGACGATCAAAAAGTCTTTTGAGGAGTGAGGAACTGGATAGAAATGGTCTCCTTTTATAAGGGTGAGGGGGGCTCTTTAAGAAAGTGTAAAAAATTTATTTTATTATAAACATATATTAGATTTAAAAAGGTACAAAACACATTAATGTAGAATATTAGATGACTAAAATTTAAAATAAAACCATCCAATAGGAATTTTGTTAGGCATTAGATTTTATTTTAGCCTTTATAATCTAATTTATTTAAATCATTTATTAATGAGGTAAATAATGTATCATTATTGTGTCATAAATAATTTAATTAATTTGATGTATAAAAATAATAAAACAAATAATATGATGTAGGAAATATATTTATCTCTAAAATGATTATTTATTGTCAAAAATATGAGTTAAATAACACCATATAAAACTTAATTTAACAAAAGATATTTGTTTATGTCATTTTTTCCTTTACTTTAAATTAGTTAATCTAAAGTGTCAATATCACATAAAAGTGGCTTCATGGGGTCCCATAATAGACACAAGGATGAAATTGGTCAGAAATGACTCATCAAATAAAGTTAGGACAAGTGTTATGGTAAATTTGAATAATTATAATATTATTTTTGCCTTGAATTACCCTATTTACCTTTAACCACTGGAAATAAAAGGAAAAAGTTAATATTCCCGAAAAATTAATTTCATGTTATTGAACCACATTTTACTTCCTGATATTAACTCTGTCTCTCAGATTTTTTAAATTAAACTCATAGAAGTGGTAAAATTTCATTTTTATGAAAAATTCATTTTTTTATTACTAATTGGTTTCACTATTAATAAAAAATTTATGTTTTTCAGAAAAATACCAAAAATTGTTCATAATATATAATTGATATTATGAATTCAAAAATAAAGGCTATTTTAACAAATTATAAACATAGAAGTTGAATTAATTAATTTAAAATTAATTAATGTTGTTAAATCAAAATGTGTGTTTTTTAAGAAACAATAACTATCAAAAGATTGAAACTTATTTATGTCCAAATTCAAAGTGAAATTAATTCCAATGACCAACATTGAATTAAATTGTAAATATATATTATAATTACACATTAAAACAAGCTAAAAATATAACATAACCATTTAAATAAATTAGATTAAAACACAGTTTCGAATTAAAATACAATGTTTTTCACTATTAATTAAAAAATAAACACTATTAGAAAAATACCAAAAATTTAAACAATATAAATTTTTATGTCCCAATTCTATAGAAGGATTTTATTTGGTCAAATAGAATCTATTAATGTGACCAAAACAATATTTTAATAGGGTTCACCATTAAAAGGTGGTAAATTGACCTTTTAATGTAAATTAGGCTTAAAATTACATTATTCAAATTTTAAACCTCTAACTTTTAGTGGATAAAAGTAAATACAACTTAAAAACCTATATAATAACATTGTAGTTAGTTTTTTTCATTTCTTCCAATACAATATCTAAGAGTTAACTAACATTTAAAATAATAATATATTATTATTAATGTGCAATGTATGATTTCGAAGAAACTCGTTGTTGCGTATCGGGTATGCTATCGAACATTGAAACCCCTTTAAAAATTTTATATTTAATTAAAAAATATTATTAATTTTGAAAAATTTCATGTTCTCTATTTACCTGGAATGTTACATCCTTCCCACCTTTTGGAAATTGTTTCCTCTCAATTTTGAGACTGGGCTTAGAAACTTCATTAAAATACCCACCTCATAAAAGAGTGAGTAAAACAGTCACATTAAAAGAATGAAAGGGGAGTACAAAGGTCACATGAGACAATAGATATTATGATTCCTTGAAAACATGGGTATGTATGAGAAAACAGACCCCTATGTTCTAATTGAGAGTGATAGAAAACATGATTAGGGGAAAGTTAACTACCAGAAAATCACAAACTTGTGATGGGTTAAACAGTCTTGGATTCCCCAGTAGGAAACGTTAAGGGACAACGTCTTTGTTTTATGTTACTTTTTATTGAGGAATTTATTTATGAGATTAACTAAAAACATATGGAAACATACTTACATGTCATTTATACTTTCATTATTTACTATTTTTCTAACACAATCTCATATTTTCTCCAAATAATGAGTATACAAGATGAATTGGTCACATTAAAAGCACTATAATCAAATTCTAGAAAATCACATAATCCAAAAAATTTGAACTATAAATTATTCGTGTCTTTAGACATTAACCAAAAAGAAAATGGTTTGTACGAGATCAGATAATACCCAAAAAGTAAAATCTCTTACAAAAAAATATACTCTTAATCTCTAAAAAATTTCAAACAAAACCCAAAGTTCAACAAGGACCTATTGATAAACAATTGTCCATAAAATTCATCAATGTAATCCAAATTGAGATTGTAACCCAATTATCATAAGGATTTATTTACATTTAATTCCATGAAACATCTGAACATTTATCTCCAAATAACACCAGTTACTCATAAAGTCTCATATTGAATAGGAATTAACCTAATCAGACATTCTCCATGATAGGTTAATCATTTTCATAAATAAATCATATCATCGTATATCTTTAACAAAAACATAGATTATTCCAATCTAAAATTTCAACAATTCTTCCATAGTTTAAATCCCATAGTATTTTATCTTCCTTAGGCATATAGTGGTTCCTCAACAGAGAGAACGTCTTCCACAACAACCTTTATCACTTAATCACTAAATCATTTTTCTATACTATGTATATCCATTTGACAAAACATAAGTTCCAAAAATAAACTTATTCTGATTCAATAAAATAATTTTAATAAAATAATAAGTCATAGTAACCAGGGACTTCAAGTATGATATTGGTAGGTGAGGTGCCATTGTCGCCCTTCAGTTGTGGGTTCGATTCCTGCAGCCTCTCCAGTTGCGACGGGTTGTCACCCATCTTACGCGTTGTCCTTTTTATAAAACACAAAAATAACCCTAACATTTTATAACCTAAATGGTTTCCTTTTACCTATAATTTTCACCCAAATTCATTATGATCTTAACACCGTAATTTTTGAAGACATATTTCAACACCATATGTCAAAATAATACAATCCCCAAAAATAAATAACAACATACCTTCATCATGGTGTTTATTTGGGTTCATCGTCATCTAGCTCACGTATGTAGAAGGTCCATGCATTGCCATAATAATTTAGAGATCCTTTAAAATCATTTTCATCCTCCATCCAAATACACAATGTACATCATGGGTCATATGGTTTTTCACAGAAAAACTGTTTTGGAAAATAATCATGTATGACATATAATTTCAAAACATCTGATAAAATGTGATTTCTATAAAACAGTCGGACCTAATTTGGGTTCATACTTTCAATTAATGGTCCTTTTGAAATACCATAAGTATGTGTTGAGAGACATTATTGGAATAGAAAATATAAATTGGTTGAACAAGGTTATCCTTCGTATACACCTTTTTTAAAATCATAATATGCTAAAAATAATGTGATATGTTATAATATTTGTATATTCCTTGATAATATTTAACTTTCATGAAAATATTTGATTATTGTAAAAATACGATTCGTTTAATAAAACCCATGATCCCTGATGATAACGAGGTATAGTGGAGGTGTTTGATATTTCAAACAAATGCTTGCAAGTGAGTTGTATGCTAGAAAAAGTTTCACAGTCATCCGAACATGACTTTGCAATAATTATTGCAAAAATGTCATCAGGAAGAGATATGAATGTCATTGGATATCCTCCTTCTTCCATTTGTAACTGACTTTCCTTGATCTGAAAAATTTATATAACAAGGATTTAACTTAAATAATAGAGATAGGGAATAACCATGTGTTTAACGAAAACTCTTAATCCCTAAAGTTGTCTAAACCAACCTCTGATACCAACTATAAGGACCCAAGCTTATAACATTACAAAATATTGAATTAAATGAATATGTCACATTGAGGATCTTTTCAGGTTTAGTGTTTTAGAGAATTAGGCTATAACTATTACATAACAACTTGAATATTACAATTAGACACTACTACTTAGAATACATTTTTTCATAAAATAAAAACTCTAAAAAACATGTCTAGTTCATTATTTTAGCATTACTTTTCCTTGATCCCAACATTAACACTATTCATCATTAATTCTTGTGGAAAACATTTCAAAAACATGGGATGATCAAAAAAATCTCTGTAAAGGTTATAAAATAAGGAAGGAAAACATTAGACCATCAGTTAATACAAATCTATGAAACTATATTTTTCAATCAAAACATACCTTACGAAGTCATATGATTTATGAATAACATACCCAAATCATAAATCATAAAGGTTACATATAGAATCCATATCAAACATAAAATATAGATATCACATCTATATAGGTATTTACACTTTGAATACCGATCACAGTATATTCCCTAAATCTCATAGGAGAAACATCACGTTTACCTCTATCGTGTTACACAATGCATTGGAGAGCTATCACAGGCTCACCCACCCTTGGTTTTTTTCACGGATCCACCTGTATACATAAATAATGCCCAATAACCATAAAATAATCATAACGCATAACACATGTATAATGGAAAGATAACATTTCCACATTCCAGTATATCAAATAAATATATTGAAATAAACAATGCTTTATGAAATAATTTTCAAAAACCATTTAAAAAGAGATTTTTGAATCAAAGTGTCTCATACCACATTGAATCTTTTAAATGAATTATCATTTGAAAATAATAATGGTCATTTAAATAAATCCTAAAACCCATTTTTAAAACATGGATATTAATGAAAAGTATTTATATTAATAAATATTTAAAACATTTAAAATGATATTTTAGTTAAAGAGTTTTTTAACAAAAAGAGAGAAGCTTGAAAACAAATAAATGAAGAATGAATTTTAATCAAAACATTATAATATAATGAGAATAAATGGATCCATAATATAATATATCAAATAACAGTATATACACCATATAAGAGTGAATTGGTTCATTACAACAATGAAATCTCAGTGGAAATGTAAATTGGGATGAAATCCCTTATAAAGATGGTATCCTTAAATTAAAGATAAATCAATCACATAATTATATGTAAAAAATATAAATACATCCAGTATAAGTGGATAATAATTGTAAAACAATCAGAGGTCATTCAAAAATATTCATAGGATGACATATTCAAGAAGTACAAGTTGACACCAATGAATTGAAATTGGGTAAAGAAGTTCCCTTGTAAAAATTTTGACAGCCTAACGGTGTTACATTAAAATTCAGAAAATGAGTTGATGAGATAAAAAGGGTATATAATCACTTGAACATAAATATAACATCAACAAGGATATAGAAGAACATATCCCATAATAATAAGATATAAATTAAAAGACATAACAAAAATAAGTCATTTAAAAAGAGTATGGTGAAAGGTTCCCTTACTGATTTGGTAACCTTAAAAACATACGCCACATGAAATAAAGATCATAAAAAAAGATGTAAATACTCATAAATGAAATTATATTACACAAAGAGTCCCATTATGGGTAATATATACACCACACAAAATTAAATAGTGAAAAATATAACATGAATCTCACTGGAATAAAAAGTGAGATTAAACCCTTTAACATGTTGTAATCAAATGATTCGTATGAACAAAAGTTAATATCCACCAAATTAATCACATAATACCATAAATATAATGAGAATAATTATAATATATATCAAATTTATGTACCCAATATGTTACATGCAATGAATAAGTGGCGAACAATTTAAATCACACATAATTAAAAGTCTGATAAGAAAATCTATTACCTCGTGTACGACTTGACTTGTTTGTTCCTTGTTTATCTTTAATAATAAACTAAAGATAATTTATACATTATTAAGAACCTTTTTAATGTTTATTATTACTTTTATGTAACTTATTTCCTTGAAATAACAATTAGATAATTATTTGAGTTAGTATTGGATATTTTGTCGTTGTTCGGAACATGAGTCAATAATATACTTCTTATAATTACTAGTTGTTCATGTGGTAAAATTTTCATTATATCCTGAATGTTATTAATTATTTAGATATCATATTTGTAATATATATCTAGTATATATGTGTATTTATAACAGTACATAACATTTAGAGGTAAGAAATGAAAAGCACCGTTAAAGGAGACTGTATGTCGTACGTACACATGAATGCTAATTCCATTTTTATTTATTATATTAATGGAATTAAAAACATAATGATAAATAGTTATATTATATTTAAAGTATAATATAATTTACAATATTATTAACTGCATCCTTTATACGTCCCACATAAGGCATTAACGAGTCATATCACTTTTTGGGGGCGGTAGTCTGCACTTCCTCTAATGAGATTATCGTATTTACCCACTCTAAAACAATAAATGAGTTCTATAAATAGGAAATAATACATAATAATAATTAAAAAATAAATATATATCATATATAAATACATTTCCATCATAATGGACACAATGAGAGGTGGTAGAAGATAATTGAACAATCATTGTTTCGTGAGGTGTTTGTTTTCCGTCCAGAGAAACAATATGTTCTTCACCCATTAGATGGAGGTGTGTGTTATCGCAGTATGAATATTTCTAATAATAACATACTTGTATATTTATCATAATGTTTTTTTATATAATAAAGTAATAAAAATTGTTTAGGTGTTGTAGATGTAAAATACAAGAAAAGAAGTTAAGAGAAACCATTACCTTTAATTTGGGTAACTCCCTTTGGTTTGAACCAAAAGGTCTTCTTGAAGTGCCTTCTACATAAGATAAGGCTTCTAGTTAGAAGAGATGGATGTAGGGAGATTATTTGGGCCTATCTTGGATGATCCAAAAGGCATGAGAGGTGTGAGGAATTGGATATAAGTGGTCTCCATTTATAATAGAGAGGAGGGGCTCTTAAGGAAAGTGTGAAAAAACTATTTTATTCTAAACATATCTTTGGTTTAAAAAGTTCCAACACACATTAAAGTAAAATATAATATGTCTAATATTTATAATAAAGTCATTCAATAATAATTTTATAGTATTTGGATATTATTTTAATCTTTATAATCTAATTTTTTTAAAACAATTATTAATGAGGTAAATATTGTATCACTATTGTGTCATATATAATGTAATTTATTTGAGGTCTAAAAATTATAAAATGAATACTATGATGTAGGAAATATTCTTAACTTTAAAATAAATATTTATAGTCGAAAATATGACTTATATAACACCATATAAAAATTAATTGAACAAAAGATATTTTTTTATGTCATTTTTGCCTTTACTTTAAATTAATTAATCTAAACTATCAATATCAGTCCAAAGTGGCTCCATGGGGTCCCAAAATAGACCCAAATATTACCTTGGTAATAAATGACTCATTTAATAAGGTTAGTACAAGTGAAAATGTATATTTGAATAATTATAATATTCTTTTTACATTGAATTACCCTATTTACCTTTAACCACAGTAAATAAAAGTCAAAATTTACTATTCACCGATAATTGTTTTCTTCTTATTGAACCAAATTTTACTTCTTGATATTTACCATGTCTCTCAGGTTTTTTAAATTCAACTACCAGAAGTGGAAAATTTTCATTTAAATGAAAAATTCAATTTTTATTAACTACTACTAAGTGGTTTCACTATTCATCAAACATTGATTTTTTTTCAGAAAAATACCAAAAATTCAGACTAAGATATATTTGATATTTAGAATTCAAATATGTGTAAATTTTTTCAAATTCTAAACATAGAAGATGCATTAATTGATTTAAAATTAATTCATGTTGTAACAACAAGTAGCGTGTTTTTAAGAAACAATAACTATCAAAAGATTGACACTTGTTTATGTCCAAATTCAAAGTGATATTAATTATAATGACCAAAATTGGATTAAATGGATAAAATATATTCTAATTACACTTTAAACCAAATTAAAATGATAATCTTACAATATAAATAAATTATATTTAAACACAGTTTTGAATTAAAATACAATTTTTTTCAATGTTCATTAATAAATAATCTAATTCGGAAAAATACTAAAAATTTACACAAAGTAAACTTTGATTTCTCCATTATAAAGAAGAATATTATTTGGTAAAAAAAATGTATTAATGTTTCCAAAACCATATTTAAATAGGGTTTGAAATTAAAAGGCGGTAAATCGACATTTTAATGTAAATTATGCTTAAAATTAGATTATTCACATTTTAAGCCTCTAACTTTTATTAGATAGAAATATGTACATTTAACAAACATGTATTATCATATTGTAGTTAGTTTTTTTCATTCCTTCCAATACAAATACTAAGTGTTAAATACCATTTAAAAGAATAATATTATATTATTAATGTGCAACTTATGATTTCAAAGAAACCCGTTGTTGCGTATCAGGTACGCTATCGAACATAGAAATCCCTTTAAAATAAATTAATATTTAATTAAAAAATATTAATCAATATGAAAAATGTCATATTCTATATTTACCCGGGATGTTACACCGAGGATATCACATTCCATAACAAGTAAATGGGTCATGCGGATTCCATAATGATAAAATCTAACCCATTCAATACTTTTATTAATAAGGAATGATGATTTCCCAAGGATATTTTTCATATCAATAATTTTCAACAACATTAAAAATTTCCAAACGAACCTCAAACATTCTTTAAGAAACCATAATTTTCAAAGAGGCAAATCACTATTCCAAAAAATAAAAATAAACCATTTTGTATTTCATAACCATTTCATTAAATCTTCATGTTAAAATTCATGTTACATTTTCTTGTAAATAAATTTTCAATAAATTTACAAATGGGCCATTAACCTCTTCCACATGCTAAAAAATAATTAAAATCTAAAAAAAACATTCAATTAAATACAAAAAATATAAAAAAACAATTTTATTAAAACAAAATATCATTTAAAAAATAAATAATATATTCAAAAATTCCAACCAATCACTAGATATTAAAAAACATATGGAAATCCAACCAGGAATTTAATCGATCACTTGGTGTGCAGTTTTTATAAAAAAACATTTACTACATAATTAAAGATAAACCACTAATTTTTACACCATGCAATCGTTTAAATGACCCGACATCATTTTTTACTATATAATGGAGGTGTGAAATGTGTGAAATAAATAATTCGTAAATTAAAAAGTCGTGTTCAATGGGAAAACTACCTCAATATCATGATCATTCAACAACACACACCAATAACAACCTCTCCATGGTTCCATGAACCGAGTTATACCAATATGATTATGAACCAAAAACCCCAATATAAATCAAGGAAAAAATGATAGTTCCACATGACTTATGAAGAAGATGATTTCATTTTTAAATGTGGGGAATGGGGAAGAGGGAGAAGAGAGTTTGAGTTTTATGTTGACAATCTATACCAAAACCTTGATGATATCATATATCAACACCAAGGGTTAATGGATAAGGATTTATGAACCAAGGAGGAGGCCCCTTAGGCCCAAAAACACTAAGGGGAGTGAGAAATGTGAATATTTTGTGTTAAAATCCTGTAATATAGATTTGGAATTTAAAAAATTTATGACCTGGAATGCTCACCTGATTTGGACTGAAGGTTTACTAAAACCGTTATCTAATTGTGAATTCCTTACAAGACACACCTCGGAACCTTCATGGTTTAGATGTATGGTATAAACACCTTGCACCAACTATGTAGAATTTTTATATCTCGAGAAAGTGGATACCCATGAGAATTTATCATGCTTTGACAAATTGTGTGTGTCTATTTTCCCTCAACCAAAATAAATCCATGGCTTTCATAGTTTCCTAGTGCATGTCACATGATTTACCCAAATCGTGCACTGACCGTGCCCCAAGAGAAAAACACCCTTAATCTCAAAATTTGAACCCTTCACACTTGAATCTCAAGAGATAAAATGATTTCCAAAAGATAAACTGCAATAAAGTTAAAAATTAATTTATTCATCATCCATGTTTGATGAGCTGATGAAGTCTCATGAGAGTATGTATTCTTATATCATACTCATGTATCTCCATGAATTAAATCTCATTGGAGTTTGGAAATATTGTTTTGACATATCTATGTAATTTTAATGTGAATCGGTATATATGGTTTGTTATTGGTCTTCATGTAGTCAAACTAGTTGGAAACATTGGGGGACCCCATAATTTAGGGTTGAGATATCACAATAAATTTCAAACTAATATAATTTATTCATCACTCCCTCATCATGTTTCTATTTTTGTTATAAATTTTAATAGGATTAACTACTGGAAAAAATATCTCTTGAAGTTATAACAGGGGATTCAAATTATTTTGTTTCTTAAAAATTTATATTATCAACATCATTTTTAATGATCCAATACAGTTATTGAAAACATAATTTGAAAAGGATCCATAAATGGATCTGGAAGCTCTATATAATGTTGAATATGTTATAAAGGTGTAATAGATCAAGGGAAGGATTTATTCTCAAACTAAAAGTCACAAAGAATTTAGAAAATTTTAAACTGATTAGAAATTTTGGGTCACCCAATGAAATTATAGAAAAGGATTTAATTTCTTGCTTTATCAGTGATTTCAGGAAATTCCAATTTTCTTCTACATATTCATTGTTTTTTTATGGTGGTGAGTTCAATTTGAATTGTATTAAAAAATGAAAACTATTTTTAGGGGATTATAAAACTAAAAATGTTTCTAAATGTTTTGTGATGGTGGAGTTAAATTATTGTTAAATTTTAAGTGACATATATGATTGGTGGAGAGCGTTTATGTTTCATCAATGGCTCCCACATCTATAAATAAGATGATAACCCCCTTCATTATATGGGGGTTCCCATACATAGATAATATCTGGGATTTGATTTCAAGTAAGACTGATTTTAACATACTTCTTTTATGAAATATGATATGAAAATTTTAGTAATATGAATAAAGGGAATTTTTATTACTTTGGACAAATGTATTTTTTTTGTATGGTTGAAATTTATGTGAAGGTGAATTTTTTTATGAATAATTTAAAGATTAAATTTTTTTTTGAAAATATTTCATGAAAAAAAATTATAGGTAAACAGGAGGATAGTTGACCAAAATTTATAGGGTAATGTATTATTCATCATTTCTATCGATGAAGAGATTCAATAATTTCTGAATGAGATGTATATAATATTTATTGAAGAGGTAAATGTTTATCACCATAAGAAAAAATGAGTATACCATAGTAGAGAGACTAGTGATCATTACATATTTAAATTACTATAAACTACGGGACTAGTGATTCTGCTCTGAATATTATAAAAAAAATTCAAATTTATATATTTGGGAAAATTATCCCATTTCCATTGAATAATCTTTGAACTTCAATGGCTAAAGGGAACCAAGTAATTTTTTTGTATCTTATTTATATTTTTTATATAATTTCATATATTTACATGGTAATATTAGTGAAAATATTTTCATTTAATGATGAATCAATATTGAAAGATGATTATTTTAATCACACATACCCAAATCCACCCTTTAATTCAAGGTATCCAACCAATTTGACTTACCTATTGGTATAAGAGATAATCGAAAAAAGTTGTTTAATTAATCCCCATTGAATTAATGACATTAGTCAATGAAAAATGTATTTATATCATCGAGGAAAATATTCCCAATAGTCGATGAACAAGTTTTATCACTCATTAAAATATTTAATCATGAATGTTTCTTCAAATTCTATTCATGTGGTTATAATTAATATGGATTGAGGATCTTTATTATATGAACACTGATATGAACTTGATGAAAATACCATAGGAATAAGTACATTTAGGGGATATTTAACATACACAATATATATAAAGGTGTTGTCATGTAATTCCTAAAATTCATTGTGTTAAAATCTAATAAATATATATTAATGTGATAAAAAATAAAAATAATATATATTATAGGTTTTTTGGAACTTTTATTCGAAATTAAGTATCTACCCTAATGCATCATTTGAAGAATTTAATAATTAGGTGATCATGATTGTAGAGGACATGCCTGGAATCAAAGAAAACCTCAAGAATGTAAAATTTTAAAAGCTCGTCCAAATTTTATATCCAACATGGTTTAATATAGATGCCTTCATACTTTAGGATAAATATGTAATTAAGATGATATTGTATTTTTACCATAGTACTATTATCATATAAAATATGTCAAAAATAATTAATGAGTTTGTGGAAATGGGGATGTTTATTGTGTGGGAATTCAAGGCTATTGAGAAGCTAGCCATAAAGGATGTGTAATAACATGAAGAGGTTGATGAACTCATGCCATTAAATTTCTCTATATTATAAATCGGAATATATTGTTTAATGCAAAACATGAACATCAATGATTTTAATTTAGAATAGTTGGGAACCACATTATAATGTAACCCAAAAACATTCAGGATGATGATGAGGATTAATAAATTCGCATGGAGAATATTTTTACTATTGTTAATGGTATGTGATGTAATAAGAATTTTTTTAATTAATAATAACCTAATTTCAAAATAAATCAATATTCAAAATTAAATGGTGGAAGAAGATATTGAATAATTTAAAGACCATATAAATATTCAATATTGGATGTTATCGCTAATTAACAAAAAAAATATGAGAAGGAAAATGTGGAAGGAAGAGTTGATATACAAGAAAACTGATAGCCACATATTAAGATGTTTATAATATAAGATACAAAATAAAAAAGTCAATAATTTTGTCCATGATTTAAATTTCTAAATGAATTAATAAGAAGAATATAAACTTGTAATAGTGGTATAAATTGAAAATCTCAAGTCCATAAAGCCAGAAATCTCTATTACAGCTGTGTAGTACATGATTGAACTTGGAGAATAGAAAAAATTTATCAATTTTTTTTCTATAAAAATTAATGATTTATTAAAATGTAATTAATAAATTGATAAGTTGTTTTTAGTCTAGTCATGATAATTTTATGATTATGAGATATTTTTGACCCATGGTGCAACAAAAGAAATGAAGATCACATAGGTGATACAAAAAGATAATGTGGATCATGGAATTCTCACAAAATAGGAAAATTAACTTCAACATAATCAAGATAAATATCTAAATGACCTGGTAATTATTATACATGAGCATTAAAAAATAGTTACTTTTAATTCTAGTCACCCACTAATAATTTTAATGTTTATTTGGGAATGAAAAAGATTTAGAATATTTATTGAACCTAATGAATTAAAAATTATGTTTCAATAGAAAATATGAATGTGTCTAATATATAATGTTATTTTTTTGGAAAGGTGAGACATTCCAAATAGATTTACTCTATACATTATAGGTACTGAATAGAAGGAGAGAAAAAAAGTTCGATGAGCATAGATCCATATTCTAATGATGATTATAATTTCTATTGTTTCAGGAGTGGAGGATTTAAACATATGGAAGGATATATATTTTAAACAAAAAAATATAATGTATTGGTAAAGATTAATAGTAGTAACATGAAAAAGATATATAAATCACAATGTGAGATAAAAAATCCAAAACCAATTTATAACTTTTCATGATGATTGTGGACAATTATACTATGTTGGGGGTCATGAATTTAAATCAATACCAAATTAGAAGTTAAATAAATTGATCCAAAATAAAATAGTTGAGGATGATAGGGTTGAAAATATTTCCTTTAAAACACTATATAGTATTTGTATATGGATTATTGATTGCATTTTCAATCCCCACATTATGGGAAATACAAGTGTTTTCACATGAATAATGAAATTCAAGGAATGTTTCATCAGATTTAGAAATGATGAAGGCCTAAATATTATATGTTCCAGGAAATCCAAATTCACGGGAAACATACATGAGATGCTTAGAAGTCTTTTTTGTTGAAGGACATTGAGAAAAAATTATATGTTTATTATAATTGTTGTGACTCAGCACATGAAGTAATTATTTTGAACAAAAAATGTAGTATATGGGGAAATGATGTATAGTTGTTTTTCATATAATGTTCATGAAGGTAATTATCTACTTTTTTAGAAGAGAATAAGATATATTATCTCTATAAAAGGGATAAAAACATGTTTTTTGGGTGAAAACATATTAATTATCACAATTAGAGAAAAAATATTTTAAAAAAGATATAATATATGGGAATTGATTCAAGTAAGGAATAAATACTTTACCTAAATTGAGAAATATCAGTGTATGAGGATTTTTTATTCGATAAAAGATTAATAAATTATCAAGACCAATGGGGTTTCCCATAACAAGTTAAATGATGATATCATGGTCATTTAAAAAAGGATGAATTCAATGCAATTGATATTCTGAGATCGAGAAAATTTATATTGATGAGAAATTTACATATGGGGAGTGGATTAAGATTATTATTATTCTTTTATCCAATAAAATGAAATTTAATTTAATGTTATTCTATAGGGATGATCTAAAATACATTTAAAATATTCTATATGAAGAAGTCAAAATCAAAAAACCAGATGGTTTTCATTCACATGATGTTGAAAAAATATTATTTTATAATAAAGGATATTCTTGTGACATAATAAGAATCGAGGATTTGGTATTAAATGCTATATATTATTAATTTAAGAATCATGGTTTTAATCATAGTGGAGTTGAGTAATATTGTTATTTTAGTAACAAGAGTTATCAATGGATGTCAGTGTTTGTTTATGTTGACAACATAAAATTTGGTGGATCGAATAAACTATAGTGAAAATATTTTTTTCAGATCATGAAGTAAAATTTTTAAATGTAAATAATTGATGACAAAAATTCTTTTTCAATGACTCTAGGTGATAAAAATATGTAAGGAAACATTTTTTTTCAATCCAATTATTCAAATGGAGTTTTGAAAATGTTTGATGAATGATTAGAAGGAACTGAAAAATTCAGCCACTACCTTAATAAAACTATCAATGTATGTCAAAATAAAATTTTTCAATATCGAAAAATATGATAATATCATTAAAATAATAATGTACATAAAACTGATGCAACAGGGCATTGTAGTTGGAATATACTTAAGGTCTAATTTCTCAGGTAATCCCATTGAAATTCATATTTTTGTAGTAAAAATAATACTATTGTATATCAAAAGAGTTATGGATTTTTTTTGTATAATAAAACATATTAAAATGAGTCATTATGATATATATATATATTTGTGTGTGTTTGTGTGAAATGATAATGCAAAATGGATGATTAATACTCAACATCAAGTGGTTCATTCTATCTGGGTGGATTGTGAAATTTTTTTATTAGAAATAATTAAAAATCTATTTCACATAGAAAAACAAATTTATTTATTTTTAAATAAATTAATATTTAACACAGTAAAAGTATATTAAAAAGTTGTTTGTAGACATGGAAGTTTTAATAATGTCTATGATAAAAATAAATAAAAATAATTTCTATTTTACAAATATTTCTAAAAAATCGAATCGATCGATCAAATATAAAACACATTGAAATCTGATATCATTTTATTAGTGAAAAAGTGGATAATGAGTTGATGATGTTAGATTATTTTTCTATAAATAAATTATGTCATAGAAATATAAAAAATGGGTTTTCATAAAGAAACATTGGAATTAAATTAGTATGTTGTTATAGTGTAGTCAAACTCCTACACATAAACATTGCAGATTTGAAACCCCACTCCTGGCGGTGATATGATAATTTTAGTATATGTTGTTAACTTTTTTTCGTTCTAAAGAATTCAAAAATTAACCTTTGGGTTTATTTATAATGGGTGATAAATAAGTGAATGTTAGAGATATAAGATTTTACAAACTTATTTCATGAGAGATATAGTGATGAATGGGGAGATGGTATTTTAATATTTATTTAATTGTAGTTTTTAACAAGTAAATGATGAATCTGTTTAATAAATGAATAAATTTCATGAAAGGTGTGTAATATGGGAACCTTATGAAATAATATTTTCCTGTGTTGTTGATGAAGTAACCTTTTAAAATTTTTCACTCTATGAAAAAATTTGAAAAAAAAATTCTGATCACTAATATCATTTGGTATGACCATTCAAAATATATTGGTATCAATCAAATTTTTTAAATGAATTTTTTTAACCGCGTATTATTGAAAAAAAGTGATGTAATGATATATTTATGATATGGCTATAAATTCTCACATCAATCATGGTTCATTTCTTCTTAAGGTTTGCATTGAGTAAATAATGAGTGGCTATCTAGATACATAGGATATGAATAGTGGTAGAAGAAGAGGGTGTGTATGTTTTTTCAATAGAAGGGTTGAAGAGGTTTCAATGATTGAATAGCTGTTAAAATAGTATATTGTTGGTAAAATGTCCCATTTTATGTCATATTACTATTTTTATGACTTTTTTTTAACAAATCCTATAGACGATTCCTTTTAAGAAGTCCGTCTGTGGATGTAGATAGTGTATATTGAAAAAGCACTAGGAAGGGGCTTGAAATATATAGATAGCATTATAAATGTTGTTTGGGGAAAATATATAAAAGGAACAATATTCACATAGGTAAAATTTTTAACAATCATGTGTAATTTCTTTCAAAGGTGGTTATTTGTGGCGTCACAAATAAAATATTTCAATGGAATGAATATTTTTGAATTTTGAGGATTTAGGGATGATATATTTGTCCGAAAAGATTCATTTTTGCGTAAAGGTGGTGACTGTTAGAGTTAGTGCTCAAAAACTAAATGATTCTAAATTTATTACTTGTTAATTAAATGATTTTACTATAAATAAGTTATCTTTTTATACATTTTTCGTCATTATATATGACATTAGTATATTAATTTTATAGAGAATCATTGGATTGATAAGGTCGTATCAGTTCACCTCTATGTTGAAAACCTTGAAATACAATAATTATATTCTTTAATATAGTTCTATGGTCAGATAACATTCTGTAATGTGATAAATAAAATGTTGTATTTTTTTGTGATTAATTATAAGCGGACAATCATTCTTATAATGAAGTTTGGTTTTAGTAGTCTCCATGTTGGGAGATTATGAGAATAAACCCACCATATGAACATATTATATTTTTGTTTTATCAGATACTCATATATTTTAGAATGTTTAATTTTCCATATATTTTAATATTATTTCAAATTTTTTTAACAAATCTTGATAATAGATTTATTTCATATTCCATGATGATTACAGATCATGGTGCAGTTTGATATGTAGGGTCTTTTATGAGTTAGATTTTATTAATGAATCTGTTGAGGAAGTATTTTTCCCTTATATCATGCATGTTTATATTTTACCATTTTTTTGGAATAGAAACATCTCATTAAATCACATCTCCATGGTATAACGTTTTTTAAGACAAATAATAAATGAAATATGTATCATGTGTATTGGTTGACAAAACATATGTGAAACCTGACTGATGATATATTATAATAAAGGGTTTATATTACAAAACAATTTTCTTTTATGGATGTAATGGTTGAAATATTTTTTTCTTTATCTTAAATTTTTAACCCATTTCTATAAATTAATATTATTCCATATGTGAGATCACCTAATTCAATTGGTAATAAATCCTAGAGGATTACATAATATGTGTTTCAGTTGGTCTCAATTAAATTCAATTTGAATATAATTATTGGAATATATACTATTCTCGAGACCTATGAATTGTTTTATTTAGGTTTTATTGATCTAAAATTTTCACAATGTAATAAATAATTATTTTCACATTAATAAATAATTAATTTTATTATATGAATATGTCACACCTGATTTTTTTATCTTTGTATTGATCTGGTCTATTAGAAATCCCAATCCATTTCATGGGTATTTGGTGAGGTGAATCTTGAGTTTTAAGGATTCATATATGTATAATCATCCTAATTTGGGTTCCCCATTTCTTGTTTAGGAGTTTTTGAAGAAAGGGTAGTTACTTCCTGATTTGGGCCAACCATGAGACCATTTCCAGTTTAAAATAAAACTTCATTTTTTTCATTTATAACTCCTTTTATTCATCATTTTCCCCACATTACACTTCCCACATGTCTTATACTGACAACTTAAAACCTCTTTATCCTTTTGGCACCCTATATAAATTCATATGCATTGTGAATTGGGGTTACTAATTTAGGTATTGGGCCAGCCCATGGGCCCATTTCCTGTTTTGAAAAAATATTTGTTTTCTATTATATCTATTTCAATATTTAATATTTGTAGGTGATTCTACCTCCCCCTCTATACCAATACATGTAACCTCACCCCCATTATCGATTTACCCACTTTGGAGATCTTATGGGACTCGTATTAGGGTGAAATTTCTCAAGTTACCGCAAATCGCCATGAATTGATAAATTAAATTGTTTTATACATAAATCATTCAATTCGATAATTTTTATTAAAAAATATTTTTTCCTTGGTTCTTCCTGACCTTAGGAGACTCTCTATGAAGTATAATCCCATTCCCTTTTCTCCAGGGGTGTAGATCTAATGGAATACGAAGATTGTTATAGTGGAGAAGGTGATATTCCATCTCCTTTATCCTCCCTCCTCTGCCTCGCCTCATTATTTCATGGTTTTATAATCTCCCCTAAGCATGATCGACATAGGGTTTTTTTATCCCATGGTTTTTTATGGTGTTTATATTCATTTAGTTCATGTCTTTATAGTTTTAGATTTTATAGACCCACAACAGGTGATTTCCGGAGTGCGTTTACATTACGCCATGGATTTGATGTTGGATATCCCTTGAAAAAACGTTTATCATTTAAGTTTAATCATTTTAATTATGTTATAACCTTATTTATATGATATTTTATTCTTTGAAACTTTTTCTCTAAAGGTTCTGTGTGAAAATTATGTTTTATGACTTATTTTGTTAAAAATATAGTTTTTTTGGTATTATTGTGCACTCCTCTTTGTTGATAAATTATTCCATGATCTTTCACACCGAGTTTATAGTATTTTGAATAGGTATCAGTATCTCTAATAACTTTATGGCATGAAAATGGTGTTTTATTCATTTTTAGGTGCTTAACATAAGTTGTTTTTTAAAGAGTGCATGCCATGTGTTCTGTAAATTGCCCAATTGGCTTTTATGTGTCTAGTGCAATTTAAAATAATTTGTTTGGATTTATAAATATATTGGCATAATGTAAAAAAATTATATGGGGATCCTTTTATGTCTGTCAAAATTGGAAATTTTTTTATAAACAATTTTTTGGTTACAACATTTTTTGGCCCGATTTGCCGGAAAATGGCCCATTTCACATTTTTATAAAAATGGTTTTATTTTGAATATGTCACCTGAGTATATTAAAGGATTTATGAATGTGGATTTATTTTGTAAATGGTGTTTAAACAACTTCTTAATAAAATTTAATTGCATAACTTCGTCAAATGTTAGTATTGAGAAAATACTTTGAGGCCCATTTGGCCTTTCCTAAAAATTAAGAATGAGTGTTGTACTTGTATATACCATGTTTTTCAATTGGTATTGTTTTATGGTCCATGCAATGATTTTATTAATTGTATTTTGGGATGAAAAATATGGTTTGGTATTATTATGATGCATGATTATAATTTAAAGAGTGATTTTGAATGAGTTTTATGTGAAAATCCTCAATACACTATTTGAAATTGTTTTACGAAAATATTTAGCGGTATGTTGATTCATGAATGAAATGTGAAGAAATCTTGTAGTATGTTTGTTTGTTTATGGTTTGGGGATTGAATTTTTATGTGAAATTAGTATTTGATAATATGTATAACTTGATTGAGAAATAAAGGGAATCCATGGTATCTATGTCGGCAAATGTGTACTAGTATGCTAGTGATCTTGTGGGGTATGGCCTCAGTTTCACGCAGCAAGTTTGACGATGACAAAACTAACTAAACTACGTTTATTATTATGTTGAGGGACCACTATTTTATGGGTATTCTCTCTATTTGTGGCTCTTGTGAAGGAGAACAGATAATAATTATGGTTACATTCCCCGAGATACGAGGTAACAAGGGCTCACAACTGACTAATGCCTAGGGGTGTTCCCGTGACTTGTTCTCATTGAATCTTTTGTACTTATTGTTAGAATATGGGGTGTTTTGTTGGTAAACTCAGTAGTGTGTTTGATTTATTTAAAAGTTAATATTCTTTGAAGCATCCCTCTTGAAAAATATTTTCATTTTCAATTTTCACCGCTTTGAAAGTTGTTACTTGCATTCCTGATTCTAAAACATGCAATTTTTTGTCTGGTAATTTATTTTATAGCATGGGAACCCATTTGGGAGACATAAATTTATATTTATATTTAAAACTTGAAATTTATTACTATTTTATCTTAATGGATGTGAATTGGGAATAGAATATCTAGCTAACCAAATGAGTTTTAATACTCACGCATATAGTCTTTTTCTGCTTTTATCCCTTGTGTAGGTTTCTGATTGAGTTCGATCGCCTTGGGAGATGTATGATCATTCTATTTGAGGGTGACCAGTGGGGTCACATGAATTTAGTTGGTTATCATGTTTATTCAGTTGGGTTGTTTTCTTAGTTGTACTTTCAGTTTCTTGTACAAATAATGTTCAGTTCAATTTTTTATAGAAATATATTTTGGGTTGTACATTTCTTTCCGCTGTTTGTTTTATTGTACAAATTTGGGAGAAATCTTTCCCTTTTATACTATATTGATTCCCTTGGTTCTTGTTTCCATCCCGAGAGGATCAGGAATGCCTCTCGGGACTTGTCAGGGGCTGGCCTGGGTGACCGGTTCAGGGTCGACTTAGGTTGGTTCATTACTAAATTGTATCAAAGGAGGTCGGCTCTTAGCAGACCATTCATTTAGAGCGCCCTTGTTATTTGGGGATGTCAAGGTATATGGAGTAGGATTTTTAGTACTTATGGGGTAAGTGTGGGAAGAGAGTTGCAAACTCTATCTCGTTCTGATCCTCGGGTTACCATGGGATGTTTGGTTTTATTATTGTCATTTGTTTTGGACGATTGTTTGGTGTTGGGATATGACAAAGAGAGTTCGACTAATGGTCTCTGTGAGCTTACAGGGCCTCGAAAGCCATGTGGAGCTTGGTAATTGTCCTAATAAGTCTTTATGTGTTGGTTTTGTGTTTTATATATGGATGCTAACCATATAGTCAAGTCATCCACTGACAATAGTTCCCATTTTTTTGGTCTCTTGATACATTCATGGATTTTGAATTTTTGTTTTGAAAATCTTTGTATGAGAATTAAATAAATGGGTTTTAAAAGAAATAATGGATTTCAAAAATTAGAAAAGGGGTTTTCAACAATTAAAAATAAGAATGGTTCTAGTAAGGTTGTGTTTCGTTAAACAAATTTTGTGGAGGAAGTGGAAATGATTTAACGGGATTAGATTTTCCATAATCTAAACGTGTGGTTTATTGAAATAAAATGTTCTGAATTTGTGAATCATTTTAAAGTAATTATTAATAATTGTATTAAATGGGGTATTTTGGGCTACTTAAAATTCTATCAATATGATGAATAGGTTTTGGATATTCGGTTTTTTACGGCTACTGTATTTCTGGAAAGGGGTTTGGGATTTTATTGTTTTCATATTATGAAAAAAGACCTTGCTGATGTTTTTTTAAAAATGGGGAAGGTATATTTGGAATAGAATGGTTATTTTTTATGTTATATTAAATGAAATTGATTTTTTTAATCAATTGGTTCTTGATGAAGTGTGGTATGATTTTTGGAATATGAAAAGCATTTTTTGACTTGGTGGTTGGTGTCCTTTTGACAGCACATGATTTTTGGAATGATGTTGTTTTGTTTTCGCCATTGTTGTTTTCATGGGTTCTCACATGCATGGATTTATTGATATCTGGATGAATGGACTATATGGAATGGTTTTTCAGTGCCTAGGGTGGAACTTAATTTTTCATTTGAGTGAGACTTGATACCATTGTTGAATGTGAAAATCCACCAAGTTAGTTTTTTAAAAGTGTTTTTAACTGAAAATTGTGGTGTTTGTTTTGAACTAATGGATATGTGGATGGTTTATTCTATGTCTTAGAAAAGTTATTTTATTAAGTAAGCTTCCTTGTGAACTATATTTCATACTCTTGTTAAATCTTGAGATGCTATATTTTTTGTGGCTCGGTTTTGGAGTAATGTTCGTATTTTTCATAAAGATGTGTTTGATGTTATGACGTGGCCATGGATATTTCTACGTTGGAAATCATTCTTGTTGATCAACCTAAGGATTAATTTCAAATGTAAAATTAACCACTTTGGATGATTCCTAAACATATTATTTTGAATAGAGAGATGTTTGAGATCGATTAAAAGTGCATCTAGGTCGTGATAATTCTACTGCACATAGGAGTTGTGTTTTGTGAAATTGATGTGTCTCGCCGTATTCCTTTTCTATTCTTCCCCTCGTTCAGAGTGAGATATAATTTTGATATGTATCTATGAGTTATTATTTACATCAAGGTTTTTTTGTTATCAATTGAATTTTTTTGAGTGGTGTGATCCTTATCACCTGACTGTGGTGCTGCAGATTCTTCAAGAATCAGGACTCCAGCCATAGGCCTCATAGTGAAGCTTTACACGCAGTCATGAAATCACTAGAGGTGTGGAATGCTCGATAAAGATCCTTACTCATATGTTTTGGTAATTTAGTTTCTATGTCAATGTTTTAGTTTCTCATTTCATTGAATTTATCTTTTTCGCAATAAGTGTGTTGGATGTTCCCCTCACACAGTGTCTATGGTTATGCCTTCATGGATGTGGGTTTTAAATCAATGCCCATGTGTGGACCGCCTGTGAAAATCAGGTGTGTTCATGGTGTTACCTATTCGTAGGTGGAGTGTTTGGGTAGTTCATTTGTTTCTTTTTTGATTTCAGTGGCCTAATTTTTGGGTCCCCTTCCCTCCCATCCCCGAGTGTTGGGGATCTAGATCTGTGCTGAAATAGTTGGCACAGTTCTTGTCCCCTCCGTTCAAAAGTGGGTGGTTTTATGTTCATCTTGTAACCCTATTAACATGGTATTTTATGTTTTCTTAGAAGAGTTTTTTTGGATTGTGTGAGTGAGGCCCACTTCTAGCTCATATTGAATTCTTTTCTGTTCGTTGCTAATTGGTCTCTAATAGTGGGGAGACCCACCATGGGTCTCATGGATTTTCATCCTAAAAAATTTTCTAGTGCTAGTTATTTCTTAATGCTAGGGAGTATAATCTGAACTCCCCAGGAATATTTGGTTTTTGTGAGTTCTCTTTGGTTTGGGTGATGGTTGTTTTCATTGGGAGAAGTCCCAATAATCCGGTTTTGGCTTGGTTGTGGAGGTGGTGGCTTGATATTTCCACTAATTTTCTAGAAGTGGTTGCGAATGGTGTGTTTTTTTGAGAAAGAGGATTAACATACATTGATGTTTGATGATATTTCTTTTTATTTATAGGCTGGATCATGTTGATAGGTTATCCTTAGGAGTTTATTTTTCATCCTGAAAGTGTTACGGATTTCCGGGGATGGAAAACATTAATGGTGGGGAGAATTGTCACAGATGGTTTTTTTGTCATTGTATTGATCCGGTCCATTGGAAATACAGATCCTTTTCAGGGGTATTTGGTGAGGTTAATCTTGAGTTTTGATGATTCATATATGTATTATCACCTTAATTTGGGTTCCTCATTTCTTGTTTTCGTGTTTTTCAAGAAAGGGTGGTTACGTCATTATTTGGGCCAACCGTGATCCATTTCCAGTTAAAAAAAACTAAATTTCATTCTAATATAACTGCATTGGTTTTCATCATTTCCCCCCCCCTTAAACTTCCCACTTGTCCAATACTGACATATTAAAACTTCCTTATCCTTTTGGGACCCCATAAAAATTCATATGCATGGTGAATTGGGGTTACAAATTTAGGTATTGGGCCAGCCCATGGGCCCATTTTGTGTTTTAAAACAAAATAATTATTTCTTTTATATCTAATTAAATTTTTAATAGTTTTTGGTGATTCTACCTCCCCCTATAAGACAATACCCCTAATATCACCCACATAATCGATTTACCCTTTTTGGAGCTCATATAGGTTGCGGATTAAGGAGAAAGTTCTCTGGTTACCTCAAATCACTCAAAATTGACAAGGTTAATTGTTTTATACATAACTCGTTAAATTTGTTCACTTATTCAGAAAAAATATTCTTTCCGTGGTTTTACAATACATTAGAAAACTCTCTATGATGTTTCATCTCATTCCCTTTTCTCTAGGGGTGCATATATAATGGAATATGATGAGTTTTCTAGTAGAGAAGGTGAGATTCCATCTCCTTTTTCCTCCCTCTTCATCCACCTTTCATTATTTCATGGTATTAATATCGACCCTAGTCATGATCGACCTAAGGTTCTGTTATCCCATTGTTTTTTATGGAGTTTATATTCATTTCGTTCTGGTCTTCATAGTTTTAGAGGTTATAAACTTGCGGCGGGTGGTTTCGGGTGTGCGTTTCCATTACGTCATGGATTTGAGGTAGGATATCCATTGCATAAACCATTATCATTTAAGAGTCATCAATTTAATTCTGTTATAACCTTATTTATATGATATTTTCTTCTATGAAACTCTGATCCTAAAGGTTTTGTGTGCAAATTATGTTTTATGACTTATATTGTTAAAAATATAGTTGTTTCGGTATAAATGTCCACTCCTCTTGGTTGATAAATTATTCCATGAGATTTTGCATTTTTTATGTTATTTTGAATATTTATCAGAATCTTGAATAACGTCATGGAATGAAAATTGTGTTTTATCCCTTTTTAGGGGCTTAACATGTGTTGTTTTTTAAAGAGTGCATGCCATGTGTTCGGATAATTTCCCGGTTGGCTATTATGTGCCTAGTGCAATTTAAAATACATTGGTTGGATTTATAAATATATTAGAAGAATGTGAGGAAATTATTTTAGTATCCTTTTATGGTTTTCAAATTTGGATTTTGTTTTATAAACAAATGTTTTTTTGGTTACAACATGTTTTGGCCCGAGTTTCCGGAAAATGGCCCTTTTCACATTCTTGTGAAAATGGATGTATTTTTAATATGTCGCATAAGTGTTTTAAGGGATCTATGAATGTGGTTTTATTCTATAAATGGTTTGTACACAACTCCTTAATAAAATTTATCTGCATAACTTTGTCAAATGTTAGTTTTGAGAAAATGTTTAAAGGGTTGTTTGACCTTTCCTAAAATTGAAGAATGACTGTTTTAATTGTATATACGAAGTTTTGCAATTGGGATTGTTTTATGGTGCATTAAATGATTTTATTAAATTTTTTTAGCGGTGAAAAATATGTTTTGGTATTGTTTTGAGGTGTGTTTATAATTGAAAGAGTTTTTTTGAATGAATTTTATGTGCAAAGCCTCAATACACTCGTTGAAAATGTTTTAAAAAAATATTTAGCGGTTTGTTGATTTATGAACAAAATGTGAAGAAAGTTTGTGGGTTGTTTCTGTGTTTATTGTTTTGGGATAGTTTTTATGTGAAATGAGTATTTTATAATATGTGTAACTGGATTGAGCACTAAAGGGAAACCTAGGTATCTATGTGGGCGAATGTGTACTAGTATGCTAGTGATCTTATGGGGTTTGGCCCATGTTTCACGTAGAAAGTTTGACGATGACAACACTAACTAAACTATGATGATGATGATGTTGGGGGACTACTAGGTTATGTGTATGCTACCTACTAGTGGATCATTTTCACATGAACAAATATTTATTGAGGTTAATTTCACCGAGATACGAGGTACTTGGGGATCACAACCGACTATTGCCTAGGGGTGTTCCCGTGACATATGCTCATTGGATATTTTGTACTCACCGTCAACATACGGTGTGATTGGTTGGTAAATTAAGTAGTGTGTGTGATTTATTTAAATGTTAAATTTTTTTAAAGCATACCTCTTGAAAACTATTTTCATTTTAATGTTGCACTGCTTTGAAAGTTGTTACATGCATTCTTGTTTATAAAACATTCATGTTTTTGTCTGGTAATTTTTTTATAGCATGAGACCTCAATTGAAATAAATAACATTATATTTATATTTAATACTTGATATTGATTCTTATCCTGTTTTAATGTATGCGCATTAGGAATAGAATATCAGTCTAGCCTACTAAGTTTAAATACCCACGCCTATAGTCTTCTTCTGTTTTGAGCCCTTGTGCAGGTTTCATCTTGAGTTCGATCACTGTTGGTAACGTGTGATCATTTTGTTGGAGGGTGACCAGCAGGGTCACATGGTGTTAGTTGGTTATCAGGTTTGGTCAATTGGGTTGTTTTCTTAGTTGTACTTTCATTTTCTTGTATAAATAATGTTTAGTTCTATTTTTTATATAAATGTATTTTGTGTTGTCCATTTCATTCCGTTGTTTTTTTTATTTTTCATATTTTGGAGAAATCGTTCCTTGTGCACTCTATTGATTCCCTTGATGCATGTTTCCATCCTGGGAGGATCGGGAATGCCTCTCGGGACTTGTTACGGGCAAGCCTGTGTAACCGGTTCTGGGTCAACTCGGGCTAGTTCATGATATAATATTTGAAAAATATTTATTTTATGGATTATTAATAACTTTTTTATTTATTTATATATTATTGAAATATTTAATAAATTTTTTAATTAGTTATTGATTTTTTTTTGAATAATTAGAGCAACTCAATATCAGGTCTAAAAATGTATATTTATTTGTATGATATTAAATAATAATTATCATTGTGCGAGTTGGAATAATAATTAAAATATTAGTAATAATAATTAAATAATTATTATTATATGGAATGGGCTCAAATAATTGTTACTATATTTTTTAAGGACTAATATGAATTTAAATAACATTTTAACTTTAACCCTAGCTCTATAAAAATATGGTTTTATCTATTATGTAAATTTAATCAATATTTAGGAATTTTTGATAAAAAACTGACTATTATTTCACCATCCTTCTTGTAAAGAAAGAAAATAATAGATTACTTCAAGCATGAATGATATACAATTAATCGAAACAAAACAATGATAACAAAATTATTCCCCAAAGTATCACCCAGAAATCAATTTGTGTCATTAATAGTTAAAAGGAAGACATGTGGATCACCACTATATAGATCTTATACATAGACCACCCTATCATAATTAAGGTTTTCTAGTAAGAGTCTTTTAGATGATAAAGAAAATTATCATTAGAGAAGGTCCCTATGGAGAGGTAACCAATTCATTCAATCATAAAATAATTAATTATAAATTCAACAAGCAGTATCTTACCTTCAGTTCCAGGAAATTATAAATCAAAATAACTCTTCATTTAGCACCTATAAATGTATCATATTATATAACCAAAACCATAAAGTTGTATCATAGTGGTCACATTTCAAATTTATACTTATTTATTTTATTTTTGGCCTATATATGCAATAGTTTACTGGTTTTTCATTTCCAGAGTATTCAATCATTAATCTGATTATATTTTACATGTTTTTGACATATTAATCATCATAATTTAGTAATTTATTTTACTAATGTACTAAGAAATGATGAAGATATAATGGATAATTCATTGGGAAGTTTCAATGATTATAGCCAGATATCATGTGTAACACACCATTATTTTATAGTACATCCCTTTTTAGATAAATTAAACCACTTCAATAGTCTACATTGCACCAAATACTAAGCCAAAAATAATATATGACCATTATAAAATATCTATAAATTGGAGGGTATTAATATGATTTAATATCTTATTAAAACTTAATTTTTAATTCATTGGTTACAAATTTCATAGAAATGAATATTAAAACCAATTGAATATAATAGAAAAATATTTATAATTAAAACTATTATTATGCGACTAATGAATTTTATCATAATAAATTAAATTTATTAATATTATTTAATGACCTTAATTAAAATATTATATATTCAATAAAATTGTTATCCTTTTATCCAATAGATTTTATTGGTATACAGTATGACTAAATCTAATTGTACAGATAAAAATATGTATATTTCTAAAGGTAGTTTTGTTTTATTTTAATGGATCATTTATTGAACTAAATTTGGTATCATTTTTGAGTTATATTTTCAAAAATAAAAATAAAATATTAAAATATGAATTTTAAAATTATCTTAGGGTGATTTTATTTTACTTTCCTGAAAATGTAGATTTTTTAATGAATGGTAAAAATATCGATTTTTATAAAACTAAAAATTTCATTATATTAAAGTATATTTATTTTTTTGATTTTATTCCTTTTTAAAATAATAATTCATCAATTATAAAAATATACTACATATCGTTTTAATCATTGTTATAGCTTATTTTAGTTTAAGTACTTTTTCAGACCTAAAAATGCATTTTTTCAAGAAAACAATTTTCCATTACATTTTGTAGGATTAATTTTAAAAAATTTATAAAATTCCATTATTTTAAATATTTAATAAAAATTTCAATATTTTGATTCCAAAATTCATAATACATTAAACTTGTGTCATATATTTCAATTCCATATGAATAGTATCCTTGGTAATGGTATGATACCATGGTTAAGGGTAAATAAGGTAATTAAGGGTAAAAATAATAAGATAACGACAATGAAAAATCCCTAACACATTACCAAATAATATTTTAAAAAATAAATTTGACTCTTAATAATTATGTTTTGAAATTGAACCATTTAAAAGAAAATCATCCATGAAAATGACAAATATATTATTAAAATAAATGAAAGTGAAAAATGGTACACTCTTAGTTTTTATAAGTATAATATTTTCAAAACATGGATAAATAGAATATATATTTTAACATAATCCTTATCTAGAAATAAATAATATTTTTCTAAATCCATGAAATTTGTTTATATTTTTTAGTGAAGAAATAATTACAATAAATATTATCACAACACTAATCTAGATATTATTTTATTAACAGAATGATCAAATACAGTTTATTAATAAAAATAGTACATATATAATTTTACATAATTAATGGTAAAAAAATTATATACTACGTTGATATTATAAAAAAATAATAAATATTTTTTTTGAATTTTTATATACATTAAAAATGTCGAGTATTGAATAGTGTCAATCTTGAAATTAATAATATCGTAAAATAAATAATATTTTATTAAATAATTTAAATTTTAAAAATGTAAGATTCGGTAATTTTTTTTGAAAAGGTTTAAAATTTCATAAATTATCGATTAATTTTTTTGTTTTGTATTTTATAGTAACTGTATTACCCCTCAATATGTAAAAATCCATCTTGTAATGGAAAGAGATAAAGGGATTAAATACGAGTTTAAACAAAAAAAACAGTAATAATGTGACCTAAACCATACTATAAATTAAATTATGAAATTTAATAGATAAATAATAATCATATGTTCTGAATAAATCATTTTGATTCCTTTTCAAGTTGTATAATAATTTATATAAATTTAATATTTTAAGAGTTTCTAGAAGTTCCCCTAACCTCAATTATAAAAGGAAAACTCCTCCCTCATTTTTTTAAAAAAAATTGAGACATATAGCCCAAAAAACCATAAACAAATTCTATTCTCAGTATCTATATTTATGTCCTTGATGTTTTGTTCCTTCTAATGGACCAAGAATAGTGTCCCTCAGGGGAGATCTAAAGGACGTTCACCAAAGATGAGGCAATCAACTTTTCCAAATCTTTAGATTATACTTCTAATTATACTTCATATTCACGTGTTGATTCCATTATAATATTATTAAGAGAGTAACAAATATATTATGAAACTTAATTATTATTACGGGATAATCATATTCCACATTTTATCGATCTTATGAAAAATGAATGTATCGCGTGTGAATACGTACAACTTAGTATCTGCACATCATTGTGTAATTTTATTACCATCACCACTTTACATGGATGGGTATAATAGTTGATATAAGATATATATATATATATATATATGACATGATATTGATTCTGAATAAAATTATTTACTACCCAACTCCTTAACCTTTCACTATTTCAGTAATGATATCATCGCTCTTGCATACATACGACATTTCATCTCCACAACATGATGTGATTCATTTTCCATTTTCACCATCCAATAATGGTTAAAAATATAGTATATTGAATATAAATGATATCTATGATCATAATATAATTATATAGATAATTTATCTATATCTAATTCAAAATAACACGAAATTATATGATAAAACATACGTACAAAAATGAAGCAATTAACACACAAAACAATGGTAATAACAAAATATTTATAACACACTGGTTATAAGACAATATAAGTGGGTCATATATGATATCATATACACAAATATGGTTCTATTATAAATTTATAACTTGTATTAAACTATCATACATGTGATTAAATCATGATGAACTAAAGAAAAGACCAAGGTGAGGGGTTTCTCAACACTCATTTATTTCTATGAGATATATTAATTATTCAAAACTTATTTATTTTATATGGTGTACTAACCAAATTTATATATCATATAATGTATTTTTTATCTTTATGTTAATAAATGTTTCATTTTATGGTTAATAATTTTATGAGGTATACGATTCGACTGATTATAATGTGGTAAGGGATTTATTTAACTAATATATATTCATTGTGATAAACGTATATAGAATTTATTATTTCTTGTAAAAATTATGTGTGAAATAAAAATTTGTTTTCTTATATCATATTCTCACTTATATTATGTGCATTTAAATTTGAGACCCACAATAAATTCATTTCATTTTTTCCTAGATCTTTTAAAATTTTTAAATACGATTTTGACATTGGATGTTCTTTAAATAATTGGATAAATAATGCTAAATACATATATTTTACTAAATATAAATATTTCATTATAAGACATATTATTTCATTAATTAAATCAATCATTAAAATATATTATGAATTCTTTGGAAATTAATTCAGGGACTGATCTTGGTTATAGATATCCCCTCAATAAATTATTATTCCCACAAGATGAATCAGTTAAGAAAGCAGTAAATAGGTGTTTACCTGTGGATTAGATCGTCTTGTGGAAGGACATGATGGTAGTGGTTTATGTTCTTGATATATTATGTCCAGTAAATAAGAATTTTTTACATTTGGAATTTAGTTATTAACGTCCAAAGTATTTTCACTTTGAAAAAAATATATGGATGAATTTCATTATCAGTTTATGGATTAAATGGATTGTAAACTCGATTATTTACCTTTCTATATTAATTTTTTAATATAAAGATACTTAAATGTCATGTGTGATCAGTTAATTACCTATCCATGTTATCTATCATCACTTATTCATTGTTTTATACACTAGATTGAACCATTTTCTTGAAATTTGATCTCGCCCATCTTTTTCCCTTTCACAATGTTATGAAGATGATTTCATTGACGTAGTTTTTAACGATTTTGAGAATTTTATATTGCTATATATTATTCGTTATTTCTAATACCGAATGTAATATAAAAATCATTTCCATTTATAGTATCCCATAAAGACTAATATATTTGGTTGTATCTGATATGATTTTTTATATCATATGAAAATGTAATAATTCTATGCACCAGTAACATGTTACTGGTTTCATGGAATTTACGGCAAGAGATTAGACTGTGTGTAGATGGAGTACATGATGTGTACCTATGTGAATTAATCCTAGTCACATCGTTGGATTCACGACATGCCAAGAAGTAACAATGAATTGTGCATTTATTGAACAATATTTGTAAACTCAGATGACGTGGAACGTGATATTCCATATTACATGGCATATCCGTGGTGAACATTTTTCTCAGTCTAGACATGTAACTATAAAAACATACACAAATTATGTGGTCAAAAACACCGTTAAACCGCATGATACTAATATCTTAGATAATTAATAAAGAACATGACCTGAATCCAGTATATATAACATTTAGGTCATTAATAAATGACTCTTAAATACATGTCTATATAGTCATCGATTTATCCAGACACATGACATACGGGATAAATTCTGTGTAGTTGAGCTCTACATGCCATGCAGTACCACATTATATGAACACGCCTAGTCCTTTATTCCGTTTCAAAAACACACAAAATTAATACAACACTATGTGAATCTAATTAGTACTCGATATGTAATCTTAAATGATACACACTGATGGCCTAGATGTGTATCCTAGCCATGTGATATGTGGAACACATGGTATTTAGTAGGCGAGAACACACCACGTAGTTTATTTGAGGTACAGGTCAAAGCCATCGATGTGTATCTCGGGTATCTGAAAATAAACGTACACAATGTGTTGAATGAAAGTATATGATTTTTATTCCTTTAATAAATGATATAATTAAATCCTAGTAAAATTTTAATTGAATCATCAATACATTATTTTATTAATTGATACCTTCTGTGTTTGAAAAATTAATAATTGTTTTAAGGAATTATTAAATTATCAATTATTTTTTGTTAATAATTTATGATTAATGATTTTGTAATTTAATATATATGAATTCATTTAATGATTGGTATCTCCAGATGAAATCATATAGTCATTAAGATAAGACATAATTATTTAATGAATTAATTAATGTTTGTTCATGTATCATAATATTAAATAATAAATATTAACTAGTTTTTCTTTTTCTTATTATTTTCATTTTTATTCTTTTTCATGATCTTAAATGACACCGATGTATGAGTTTAATTTATTTAATTTAACAAAGTGAATTGGAATGTGACTTTTAATTATTAAATTAATATTAGTAGCCCATGATTCATCCCCTTGACCATTATTTTGTAAGACATATATGTCAATGGTTATTTATGTAATTCACCGTGACTGATCCATTAGTTCCCTGAGAATATATGTTTCTTATTAGTAAATGTAATAAATAGAGTTACAAAGTTGTGTAGAGGTGTTTAAATATAGAAAAAAACTAATACAAACTCAGAAGATACATATGTAAACAGGTGGAATATTATAACTCATGTGAGGATAGGAACAAAGGGTTTTACCATAGTCCAAAGGATGATTTATTGTATGATCAATAAAGCTAACACAAGTTATGCTAATGATCATGTTATTTATTTATATAATTATTTCTATCATTTGCATTATTTATTTCATGGAATAAAGACAGTGATAAACTGAACAAATGAATTAATGTGTAAATATAAAATATAAATAATTAGATTAAGTGTCAATATAATATAAAAATATTGTTAATTACATATGTAAAATCCAATTAATAGTAACAAGACATGTAAATTATAAAATAAGAAAAAATGTTACATGTAATAAAAAGTCATTAAGTGTGTATTGATTCATTACGCCTTCTATCATTGGAATTAAGATTAACACATATATTAACTATCATGTTAGACACTTTTGGGGGACCTTTTATTTATCATAATGTCTTAAATAAGATAGTTGTTTAACATAACTAAATTTTTATTAGTCTTAATGGCCTATGTCTTTGTAATATAACTATGGAGGCATGTATTGTGGTAATTTGACATAGGGTTTTTGGATTTAGGATTACACCCAAAAGATCACGGAAATGTATTCGCAATGTTGGTATGACCTCATAACTAAACGAATTATTTTGATTTTCTTGTCCACTATCATGATTATATGATAGTAAATATGGATTTCATATAATAAAATATGAGAGAAACTAGAAATATAATTTCAAAAGAAGGTATATTGAGACTTGACAAAGTCGATAATGATTTAATAATAAATGTAAATTTATTATTATTTATTCTCAAATAATTTATAATCAATAAAAGTACTCATAATAAATAATTTTAGGATTTAGAATAATTTAATGTTCTTAATCAACATATTCCCTACTATCTATATTGGATAAATACTATCTACTCCCTGGATAGAAATTCAGGAGTGGTTTAGATGCATTCATTTTTTTTCACAACGAATGAAAATCTTAGGTGATGGAATTATCATTATCTTTTACTCTTGGTAATGAGGTGAGTGATAAAGATTTCGAGGTCTAAGATAAAAAAATAAGAAACATGGTTGAATTTCAGTGTCTAATGATTTTTTCAATGTCTACTGAACTCATATATTACCATGAAAAAATGGAAACCTCTATCATGAATGAGAATATCTATGGTTTATATATATATAGTGTAAATTTTCTTTAGACATCTTATATTTCATTTAGAGTAAACTTACTGAGGGTGTTCAAATTAGGATTCATATAGTCAAGAAAATTATCTATATTGAGTTCTTAGATGTTCTGAGATTTATAATCTATATTGAGATATGTACTGATCTTATTATTTCATAACTAGATCATATATTCTCTATATAATTTTTAATGTCAATCCTTAAAATCATTGAGAATCATCCCCTAATGAACTTACTCTTTTTTCACGATTGATAATTAATGGAGAACAAAATTACTTCCTCCCATATGGTCAATAAATATAAAAGCTAAGTGATCGGTTATATGAACCAATATTACTCATGATTATATTATAACATAAAGATCAAGAGTAGTGCAAGAGGGAAGAATATTTTATGGGTTTTAGGTAGTAAAAATCATCTTAGGAGTAAAATATACCCCAATACAAAGAAACAAGGGGATGATTCTGGTGTGTTTGTTATTGAGTGAAAATTATCTTATTAAAAAAATTGTTATTAGAAATAGTTTTTGGCTCTCACATATATATATTCAAATATTATAACCAAGTAGATTCAGATACATTGAACATGGGGTGGTAGATCTACGAGTGTCCACCAAATATAAATATGCAACTATGGATTTCAGTGACTCCCACCTCACCATTCCAATAAGATAGGTCTTGGTTTTGAAATAATATTATTATGTTCTATATATTACCAAAACATTATATATATTTTCATACATGGTTTGGATGAATTTATTTTCATCGTTGGGAATAAATTATAATTATTTTATAATGGTAGTTTAATTTATTGTAAGGAACAATTAAATAATTGTCTTTATGTGATGGATTACATGGTCCAAGTAATGTAAATTGATATGATAACAAATTCAGTTGAATCATTCCACTACAATCTATGGAATAACATAATATTCCATGTGAATAAAAATTTCCTGAGAAAATTAATAAAATGATGGATATTTGGTTTTTTTGGAACAAAAACAACATGGTGTAGGTATCATATTGTTAAAATGAAAAATGGACAAAGATCCTTTTCTTGAGAAAATAAAGGGGAAAAAGATATGGTTGAATTAAGTCAATACAATATATGTCTTCTATTTCCATCTACAGAAGGTTAATGTACTCATGCTTCATAAACTTTCATGATGATTTAAGTATATATGGATACATCTACTTAATGAGGTGTGATTGTTATTCCATTTGGAGATTCAAGTAATATAATATTGAATGAGAGAATGATTTTGTTATGAATATTAAGAATCTATACTAAATCAGGGTTGATAATATTTTAATAAATATTTCATTAATTATTTATAAGAGTTTGGGATTATATCCTAACTCACTCAAAATAATACACCTCAATGGAATGGTATTAGAGAAAGGAGGAACCACACCTTGTAAGGTATGATTATATCAATGATGATTCATGCATGCAATCTATTATTCTTTTTGGGATAGTCATTATAAATTGAAGAATACATACAAAACTAACATCCAAATAATGTATTAGATGGTAATCCTTGATGATTTTATAATTTAACAAATCTATTATTTTCATAAATATATGAGTGGGGTTGGAAATAATATTTCAAGAAACTTTATTTAACAAACATTCTCCCAAATGAATAATTTGTGTATTTATAAGATATCCAAAGTTACCCATGGGATCCTAAAAATAAAATCATTTAGATATGAATGTTGTTGTTTAATGTCATACCATATTTCTTAACAAGGATAATATCTTTAAAAGTGATAATGGAAGTGATATATGCATCAATGAAGTCCAGGATCATGATATAAAAGAGTTTTCACATGATAAAATTCCATAAATACCTATGGAAAAACTTATTCCACTGACACAAATTTGTTTTGGATAACATGAGAGTTAATATAATTGAAATGGTATAGTTATATAGTCACTAAGTTTGGAGAACCATTTTTAGTTGATAATAATGATTCTTAAACCTACATGGAAGCATTGAGTGGAATAAAAATGTCAAGGAGGCAAGAGTCAATGAATAGAAAATAAGATTCCATATTGCAAAACAAAGACTAGATATTGGTATATCCTCTATTTTTATGTAAATTTCATTGTATGTAAATGGTTATTCAACAATAAAATGGGCTTGGACTGAAAAGTCAATATATATAAAGGATGGCTAGTTATAAAATAGTTCAAATAGTTTCAAGACATTGATTAATACCAAATATTTTCACCACTATGAATACTATAATATATCATAAATATGCTCTCCATTATGGCCTTCCATAGTAATGAAATTTTAATAATGATTGTTGAAACTAACTTCCTTAAAAGAATCCTTCCAGAATATTTTAATATGACACAACCTAATGGATTTGTGAGTCAAAAGTAAGCAAAAAATGATTGTAAATTTAAAATTAACATTTATGGGTGTGAGAAATAATCTAGTCCATGAAACACCGAATTTAACGACGGCGTAATTTTTTTTCACATATATAATGAAAGTGTGTGTTGTTTCAATAAATTGATTAGTCGGAGTGAAGTTGTCTTTATAATAAATTATATCTATGGAATATTTCTTATTGGAAAAAAAATCCCGTCCTATATTCAATTATGAATTGGTTGAATAAATACTTCTCCAATATGGAAATAGGTGAATGATTATATAATATTGGGATCAATATCCATTATGATTGATCCAAGAGGATTATGGGCCTTTTTCAAGGTATATAATTTAGAAATATATGAAAATGTTTAGTAAGGAACACTCTAAGATGCGATTATTTCCATTTTCACCTGGCATTCAGGATTCTAGGAAGATATTAAATTAGAATCCATTGGAGGGAATAATTATATACAGGATTCCATATCTGTAAACTATTAGAACAATTTTGTAGGATATATTATATACATGGCTAGATATTTCCTTTTAATTCAGGGTAGTAAGTTCATATCATTCGAACTAGGTGACATATCTTTGATGGAAGTAATGACTATTATTAGGTATCCGATGTATACGAAGGATGTATTTCTAGACTATAAAGGATATAAGAAATTAGTTATCATAAGATATGTATATTTTAGTTTCCAAATATATCATGAAAATTTGAAATCATATTCGGGATACATACTCACATTAAATGGTGTTTTTGTGATCTAGAACTGCATAAAGTAGACCATGGTAATATATTATATAGTGGAGTCATATTTTATTATGGCTTTTGAGGTATCTAAAGAAATAGAATGTACATGAAACATCATCCATGTACATGATGTGGTACATAGAAGATAAAATATTATCACACTCTGTTGTGATAATAAATCAGGGGAGTCTCTGGAAAAAGTGCCAATGACACATAAGAGGATGATGAAAATACATCATAAGTATCATGTCTTGATTGAATTTTCACTATTAGATGAGGTTTTAGTGATATTATTTCATCTGATGGCAATGTAATTGACCACATTTTTATGTCACTAAATTTTCAGAAATATGATTTTAATATATGGTCTTGCTGACTAAAATTATTAGGCAATTAGATTTTTTCCATTAGGATGTTTTTTGGAGTTGTTGTTCTAAAACTGACTTATTATACTTTGAATAGACGTATAATAAAATATTTTATTATTATTAAAAATATTATTACATATTGATCATTGTTACCCTTGATGATAATGTAATAATGTTCTAGACTCTATGTTACAATGATAAGTTCATATAAGTTATCCACTATGATGGGAACATTAAAAATCCCTAATAATATTTCTATAATATAGTTCAATGTTTTGATAACACTCGATTATGAGAAACCTAGAATTTGAACATTAAGGGACACTACTTATAAGAGCGTGATGCTTCTTATCATTATGTTTTCACATGGTAATCTCAATGATGAGAGGTTATTAGAAAATTCCTTCTATTTTAAATTCAACATGTTTTGGTGTCATCAGATATCAATATGTATGAGCATGTGTAATGGTCATTAGAGTCATGATTATTATTTATGATTGTTACAATTAACACGCATAGATAAATTTAGTAAAGCCTGAAGATAAAAATCCCAATAGAAGCTGGATATGATAGGTGTGCCATTATGGAAATGATATTAATGAGTTGGCTGAGGAAGCATTTTACCTTCCATATTTATAGAATTTTTTATCCCAGTTCGTTGAATTGAATAGAACATTTGCATCAAATTACATGATCATCGGGTAATAACGTGTTTATTTGAAATAATAAAATAATGAGGCATCAAACATTTAGGTTGATGACACATATTTTCAACCTTATTGATGTGTTATTATGAAAAATGGATCATATTACATATTAGTCATTCATATTTGTTGTTGAAAATAGAATATTATATTCTTTCTCTTGGGTGGCTTGACCTATTTCTAGATAGTAGTATTGGAAATTAGGAATGCCTGAAAAATTATATTGAAAAATTATTATTGTAGGTTACACCCACAGTGTCTCTATTTAATAAATAAAATTACATTCAACATTAATTGTTAGAATAAATATATATTCTTGAGATCAAGGAATAATTATATTTAAGTATTCGTGATAACTAATATTCATAAGGTAATAATTAATTAATTTAATATTAATATATAATTAAAATTATTATGTGAATATATAAAAAATATTTAATCAATGTATTGTGAATAAATTATTTACTTTATATATTGGTGAATAAAATAGTAAAATAAATATATGTTCAGGTATTTAATAAATTTTCGAGAAATTGAAGAAACAAATATCATACTCAGGGATGAATATTTAATTTCATGAAGGTAAATTTTATTTACCATTTTGTGAGTTAGCATATAATTTAAAATAATATCATTATAATTATATGAAAATGGGTTCAAGAATCATTACTAAATTGATTAACGGCTAATATGCAATAATTTGTCCTGTCCTAAATCCTAGTTCATCAAATTGATTAAAATGAGTATTTTAAGGGTTAATTGATATTTTAGAATCATTATGAGTAATATAATTCTCTTTCCATTATTTAACATCTATTAATATAATGAATGATATGATCAAGATATATTCTATCAAGATCAAATCAAAAACACATAATCAAAATGAGTAGTTAAATACAATTGATTCACCATGCTAGCACCTAGTAATCATTTATCATTGTTCAAGGATCAAAGGAGTATATGTCGATCATCACTAAATGAATTCTATATTTGGATACTCTAAATGAAATAATGTTAATTTGAGAATTGTATATCAGATGAAAAAAATATAAATCATATAATGTTCTTAATAATTGATAACCATTTCAAACACATGTAAATAAATTATATATAAATTTAACAAGAAATATCCTCTATTTGGGTTTTATGAAACTCTAAATATCAATACTTTTTTATTTAACACCACCCAAAATAAATTACTCAATTCTTTTAATCATTAATGAGTTCCATGTAAAACATAATGACTGAGGCGGCATAAATTTTTTGGGGGGATTACATAAATGAGAAATTTCATTGATTATTACATGGAGATGTAGTTGTGAACACATGAACATTATATTTTTATGAATTTTTGTCCTAGGATGTAGATGTTAGGATATAGGAGACCATGCCTATAAATAAAAACATTCCCCAATTAATTGAGGATCCGGAAAAATAGATAATATCAATGATTTGATTTCATGTATAGATTACGTTAACATACTTTCTATGTCCAATGATCTTGAAATTATATTTTATGTCAATAATGATACTTGTGAATATTTTACCATGTTTTGTTTTTTGAAATATTTATTATTAAATGAATTTGTAATGTTTTGGGAATGTATAAAATATTCCAAATGATTGTGAAAGCATTTCATAGAAGTGATTTTGTGAAAACCAAAGAATAATTTCCCATAAAATATATGGAAATGTTTTCATAATTATTTGGATGATATAAGAGCTCCATGAAACACTTATTATGGTATAAGTATCATTTATTTGAATGATTCAATGTCATGTACTGAAGTAACAATGGTTACACCTTATATTGATCATTGTGATATTTCAAAGTGTTGAATGTTACAAACCATTAAGGATAGTGGTTCCACTAATCTCATTGAATGAATAATGAAATTAGTAGATGTTATTACATTATAGCATTACATATTCAGATTACATATACTATAAACATTAGGATAAACCAATAAATTTTATTTATGTCATATGAATATATTTATTTTAGTTAATTAATTAAAACGTGATGAAGTGGGAAAATTATTTCAAGTAGATGTGAAATCTATTATGAATGGGTGAGTGTTTTAATATATCATACCCTAAAACAAACCCCTTTTTTCTGTAGGTATATAACTTATTGATTCCAATATCATCATTGAGATGTATTTTCAATAACACCATACCCTACTTCAAAAATTTGATAAAAACATGAACTATGAAAACCTTTTTTCCACTATGTGAACAAGATAAATGAAAATAAAATTCTCATAGAAAAATTCTATATATCAGGATTTTTTAAAATTCCCATTTGATAAGAGGATGATAAAAGTTATTGTGAGGGATTAAGATGCTATACATTTCTATATGGAACTAAATTACACTAAAATAAGAAATTCCTTAACGAAAAAAACAATGGGAATATTTATGTGTATTTATTTTGATTGAAATCTATTTTTTTCATATTTTTTTATTAAAGATATTTTTTTCTCATATTTTTATACAAAATTAGAAAATAGGTAATTTCTAATGAGTTACATTTTATGATAAGAATATTTGGTTTTACAATGAATATAGTCTCACTAGGGTAATTTTTCGATATTATCAAAATAAATTACTGAAAAATAATGATATTGGCATTACAAAATAGTTATTATATGTCTTGTTTTTCGTAAAAATTATATAAGTATCCTATTTTAATGTGGATAATTTTTTTTAAAATGTAAATAAATATTTTTTATTTTATAAAGAGAAAAAAATTATATAATATAACATTTAAATAATTGTCTTCTTTTGATGGATTACATAAATAATGTAATGGAAACCAATAGTTAATATTGTTTTGATGACTCGTTTTGAACTTATCTATGTCATTGGGGTTTAATACATGTAAATGCCAAATACCTGAATGAAATATACCATGATGGATATTTTTATTATATTTGGATAAAACCATTTGGACTATATCACACTTTTTTATAGAGAAAAATGACCACCCATATATTTTGTGAATAAAAATCAAACGAATTAAATATTTTTCAAAAATTATTGCATACATAACACTGAGTTTGGATTGTCTTGCATGCAACACTAATTATAGACAAAATGTGATGTACTATTAAAATATTCTTATTTAAATTTATATTAATATTATAGTCATAGGAATGGAGGATATGAATAGTAATAATGAAAATATTAAAATATATTGTCTACAAATATGTAGAAAATGAATTCCCGGGTGACCAATTAAATAAATATGAAAATGAAAATAATTTGAATATAAATGAAATATTTTTTTAAAATAATAATTTATAAAAACAATCAACTTATACATTAATAAATTATAAAAACAAGGTTCTTGAATTATTTAAATGAAATTTATATATTATAAATTAAATAAATTGATTAAAATTCATCTTATGTGCTTTTTAGATAAGATATAAGAATATAACAATTTTATGCTTAAAAACTGTATGATTCTAAAATGAATTTTCACCTCATTTGTTGCAAACAAATTGTAAATATAAATTTTAATACTGTTATATACTGTATTTTATAAAATAAACATCATTTTTTAAATAATAAAATCAACAATATTTTTTAATTACAATTTTCAAAAAAAATTAATTTTTATGAATATTGAAAAATAATAATTTATTATAAAAACAACATATTCATTTAAAATAAATATACAATTTATGTCTTAAATTGGATTTAAAGTAAATATAGTCAATTTATATATCTATGAATAAATTTTACTTCATTTCAATAATTTTCATTTCCAATATTTATTTAAAAATTTTATATACTTTGGAACATTTTCCCGTAGTCTCGTGGTGCTAGTGAGATTAATTTAAAAATAATTTTTGACTCTAATGTGAAAAAAAAATTAAAAATGGTTCTCATATCTATAATTAGAATAATTTATATTATCTAACACAAACAAATTTTTTATTTAAAATAATTCATAGTCATGAAATTGAACAGTATTTTTCACATTATTGAAAAAATGTGTTTATCAGGGGTTATTATAAAAAGATAAGGGTTTTAAATAACCAAGATAAGTCCAAAACCTGTTGTATGGAAATATCTAGAATTAATATATATTATGATATATAACAACTAATTTGGGATCCATTTTTTCAAGATAATAACATAGTTACACCATATTATTTCAGAAATTCACAAGTATACCACTCACCTAACTTATAAAAGAAAACCCCCACTCCTCCCCACTTCATAGTTAAAAAACATAATGGTTTGGCCATTATGTTAGAAAAAAAATTACATACCTCCCTAATATTATATTATAATCCTTATTATTCCTATAAATATATCCCATGAAGAAATTGTGTGTTATTCTAAGGGGGTACCTGAATAATATGTAATGTTCTTCAACGACCTTTTGTATATTATTTCTTCATACAAATACATCAATTAATAATAGTCCTTTATGGTATAATAGATGTAGTATATTAAATATAATAATATTTTTTATATTAGGGTATTTACATGAAAGAATACCCATGTCCATCAAATGGGTTATGAAATCATAATTTGTGTGTATGGACGTTTACCACCCCGTGAACCGATGTAATTTATTCTACGATTAAGACATATCATAGTTGGATTTTATTATATATATAAAGTATATATATGACATTTAAAATATAATAATATATATTCAGTCATTATATAATTTGTATTTTTACAATACATTCTGTAGAGGATAATAAAATGTCGATTGTGTGTACGATACACTACTACCTGTCTAGGCAATGTGATTTGTTTTCACTAATGATTCACAAAAAAGATAATAATTATATTGTTAGATAATATATATGATACAAATTAAATCATTAATATTTTTGGGAAATAAGTATCGTTTTCAAAATAAAATATATTATTTTCATTGTAACGTTTTCACTTTCTAAAAGATGATAACTTCATTCGTGTAAGTGTGGACTGCCAGCTTTACGAAGCGATGTGACTCTATACTTTCATCACTGCTTCTCATGGAATAAATTTATTGATATATTTTAAAAAATATATATATTTTTTATCATATAATTATATTTATGTAATGATAAAATATTACTTCCCTCTTTTCCATAATGGTGATTGAAAAATGGATATATAACTCATGTGTACTTATGACCTACCATCTCCATGATTGTTACATACTTTATTATTCAAAAACATCAATCATTATTGGTATAAATTCTATAATTTATATATAAATATTGTAATAATATCATGAATTTTATTCTTTAGGTTATGTAACAATTATCAACGAAAGAGGAAGGAGAATAAGAAATCGAAACATATATGAAAAACAATCCAAATATTACCCGAAATGTGATTATAATAAAATATTGATAATAAATTGTAATAATTTTTTATAATTAAATCATATATGGTATACAATTTATAATTTTGGTTATATAATATATTTATTATAAACTTTTTTTTATTATATGTGGGGATAAAATATATAAGAAGGAAGTCGATACATAAGGAAAGGGATTCCTACCCTCTCTTTTATTTATTGGTTTCATATAAAAAATCACAAATTGTTACATTTGAATGGTGTATATAATTATAATTTAATATTATTTATTATTAATTTAATTATTTTTATGATATTTAAATTTTCATTTTATTTTAAACTAGATTGGGTCTTACGATTAAAAATATTAATAATGTGGTAAGATATTTTTTCCCCAATTTTATTTCTCTGAGACAAAGCACTTGTTAAGCACCTATATTTTTTAATGATGTTTATATATTGAATAATGAAATGTAATATCCTAAATTTTCTTATAATCATGATTTTATATGTATCATATAATGTTATTGTTTTTTTGGGATCACGATTCCATGGTACCAAAATTTTAAGCGATTTGTGTTACAATAACATTGTTTATCAGGAATTTTATGAATAAGCCCTATAATGTTGAAATATTATGATCTACCTCTCATTAAATGTCATTTATTTTGTTATCCTATATTAAATCATGATATTTTCATATAATAATACCATTCTCAATCATTGGTACAAAAACAAAATTGATAAATCAATTTCAAGAAAAATATACTTAATTTTCTTCTTCGGTTGAAAATATTTCTTCTTCCAAAAACATTTAATTTTTTTAATATTCATAAAAATAATAAATTAATGTAATTTTACCACGTTTTAATTTTTTAAAAATATTTATAATAGAATATTCTTGTCGTTTTATAAATAATGACCGTTTCGGTTTCATTAAAAATGTTAAATGAATTTTTTTATACGGTGTATGACATTAATTATATATCCACCTACTGTATAAATTAATGTTTCAGGTTTTCCAATATAATATTCAACTTTTATTTTTAGGTAAATTTATTCTGAATTTTTTTAATGTTTCTAAAGTGGTATTTTCATGTTGAAAAGATATTTTATTGAACAATTATTTTTAATTGATTATTAAAACATATATTCAGTGGAAATGATTATTTGAATGTTTAATTTTCTAAATAGTTTTTAAAATTGGATAATTATTTTTCTTCAAGAAATGTTTTAAATATTTTTTAAAACATAATTTATATGTTTTGAATATTTTATTTCATATAAAATTATTTCCAATTTTTTTAATGTTTTATTTTAAAAAATAAATTTTTAATGAAAGGAAATTTTTTAATCAATAAATGTTCTATGTGAACATTAAAAATAATTTAATATATATGATTACATATTTTGATTTTATATAATATTTACAGGGGATATTATCCAAGGATATCGTTCCAATTATATCATTGATTATTTTATTGTCATGATAAAAAGATAAATATGAAAATCATTTCTCTTCCATGGGTTAAACCATGTTTAAAATATAATGAAACCCGATTATTTTCCAAAGGTTATACCATTAAATATTTCATATGAAAACATTTTTTTTTTGATAATTATCTGTTGGAATGAATAATTTTTTATGAAAACTATCTCTTTTCCTGGGGCTGTGATATGATGAAATGTTTATGAAACCCATTTTATTTAATGGTTTATAAAAGGATGAATATTTTATGAGCATGTGACACAAATAAATATAGTTTTAGTTATGATATTTTTTATGACCATATATCCATATAAATAATCGAGTAATGATTTATATGACATCACATATATAGAAATGGAATAAGGAGTGAATCTGATTTAGATAGGGAAATTTTATGCCATGATCGTACTATGAGTAATCCATGAATACTATGATGGTTTGGTGAGTGAACCCATTACATTATGATAGCCTTGGTTGTGATCCTTGACTACTATGGATATTATTTTTTATTTTTTTTATGATAAAATTTCTTGTTTTTTCCAATTTTATGCTCTTATGGCTCATGTTATTTAATTTCATAATGATTAATGTCTAATGTGATTCCAATATTTATATCATGACTCTAGATTTTGATATTTTTTATGAAGTTATTGGTTTTGAAATATTATGATCATGTTCTCATACCCTTATGGTCATGTTATTTTTATAAATCTGCATTTCACACCATTATTTAAACCTTGAGATCACTCTTTCTTATGTTTCATTTCCCCTTGTCGTGATGAATTCTTTCAATTAGGGTATGGTAATAAAGATTTATTAATGGGAAAATTATTGATGGAGATATTGAAGAAAATTCCTGAATTAATAATATTTCATAACAATTCTTAAAATAAACTAAACAGTTATGGTACCGAAGTAGGTGTTTTTGTAAATTAATGAATATTCATTTAAAAAGATGTAATATCAATGTATGAATTGCATGGGTCTCTATAGTTTGTATTAGAGTAATGGTAATGTTAACCCTTTAAAACAAGGATAATAATACACTTTCAATATCCAATGGGTTTTTCCTAAGGATATTTGTAGGTATATGACCAAGGATAATTATAATGGTGAGTCAAAGTATACAAAAATATCATAACTATTTTGTAAATGATGTAGTGAGTGGTTTCTATGAATAAAATTCCTTGAATGGATACTAGAAGTGGATGTGAATTTTGAACTAATGTACCTGGGGGTAAGAACATAAAAAAGGGTACATTTAGATGGAATCATTTGTAACATGGTTCATGAAAAATATCCTTTTTTACACACATAGTTTATCATTCCCTGGGGATATGATCATTAATTTTAAAAAATCTTTTTGAATAGCCATGAAGGATTAAAATAATGACCTTCAATAAACTAGGTTGAAAATAAAGTGGAATATATTGTCAATAATGTGTCATTATTTAGACATTATATAAGTAATTTTTTATGATTATTTGGTTTTACACTATTATTAGTGTCATTCAAACTATGTTTTTTATTTTCTCAGTAGAGTGAAGCTAAAGAAATTAGGTAAACATTGAATGTGTAGAAATTTTGACGAGGAGAATCAAAAAAGGATGATAAATAGTGTATATTATGTTAGTATTATGCCTAATAATTTACCATAGAAATATTATTAAAAATTTTAACATAAAACAACTCTTAGAAAAACAATGAATAGAAGGATCACATAGAGTTTCAGTAGTTTAGGCCATAAAGGACAGAAGATTTAGTTTCTTATAACATGATAATGGGGAAATAATCACCCATAGTAATGCCTCAAGGGGATTGTAATATTCATTGGGTGTGGAAAATGACCAAAACTATATAAATGATGTAGAAAGATAAAATTATGGTTTAAATCAACTAAGGATAAAAATGGACTCCCAAAGGTATCATCTACTATTAAATGTGTTAAATTTGGAATGTATGTGAATGATGAAAATTGATTCCATAAGCGTAATGCTCTTAACGGGAGTATGGATAAATGTTCAAGAAACAATTTTACTATTGAAAATGAAGAGAGTATGAATGACATATGAATGGAAGGATGTATTAATGAATTAGATGATGAATCCATGTCAATGATTTGATAAAGAAGATATATGATTGATTTATTTATGTAATATAATTAAAGGATTATATTATATTAATCATGAAAATTTATATGGATTTTTCATGATAAAGTATTTTTTATAGATTTTCAAGAATATATTAAGTGGTATTCCGGGAGTAGAGAAGGGATATAATTAAATTTTTTTATTTTGATTAAGGGAAGATAACACATAATGTGATTCGGATTTTGAGTTAATGGTGTGTAGATATAAGGATTTTGGATTTGAATAATGTAAATTAGATAGTACTGATAAACCTAGATCTGATTAATGAATTTTAAACAAAAGTGTTTTATGTTATCATTGATATGGTTTAAATAAATTTTATATTTAAGGATCATATTAAACAAAAAAATTTATGTGAGGAATGAGGAAGCGTGTATTCTTTCAATAACGTTTTATAGTCATTCGGGTTATTACCATGTTTCATTAAAATATATGGGGAAGGTATTCAGATTATTGGTTTTTGATAACCTAGAGAAACCTTACAATTTACGAGGGGTTAATTTTATGTTTATTTTGGTTAATTTATAATCCTTGTTTTTAAACATTTAATTTTAAAACGGTTCCAAGGATAACCCATTATAGAATTGATTATTTTGATCTTTGGATTATGTTTTGGATATTCATATATTAAATCACCATATGAGGAAATTTCAATTCTGGATAACCAATATTAATATTTTATTAACTAGATATATAATTAATTACTTATCATTCATTAAAAGATAATATTGAAATAAATTGTTTTCTGATTATCAATATTTTTCATGATATCAATGACCCTTTCCAAAATCTTTTTTTATTTATTTGTGATCATTAATTATCTCATCACTATATTTTATATCATTCTTATTATATATTTGGGTATCAGTTTTCTATTATATGTACATGTTTTCACATTCCACCTATGATACTCTATTTTGAAACCCAGTACCTTTTTTGACTGATTATATTGACAAATCTCTTTGTCATTTTCAAGAGGATGTTGTATTTGCCTTTTTTTATGCTGATGGGTTTTATGATTAAATTTGGAAATATTAAAATAGCTATGACCGAGATGAATTTTGAAGGTGAAATTTATTTTAAAGATGGTAGAATGTAACACCATGAAATTTTTTGAAATTAATTTTTCAAATGACTTTCATCTTTTCAATATTTTTCATTACACATAACACTCTGTTTAACTTGTGTTACAAACAACACTATGTCAAAACAGAACGTGACATCACATTAAAATTTTGTCAATTAATATGACAGTTATCTCCTTGATTTTGTGAAAATGAGTATTAATAAGATTTAAAAAGTATGAAAATATATTATTTAAACATATATATATATAATGAAATATTTAATTCCGAATTAATTAAATTTGAATATATAAAATTATTCAAATTGAAGGAAATATTTTTCTATAACACTCTTTCAATTCAAACAAAACTATTCTATAGGAATAAAATATTAAAACCATATTTTTTTAATGTTATTAATTAAATATTGATTTAATATATTCAATAAAATTTTATCATTAATCTAATGTGTTTTATTGACAATATATAAGAAAAAATAAAATATTACTCAAAAAAATTCTTAAAAATAGTTTTGTCTTATTTTTTCCACAATAAATTTTATAAGATAATTTCCTACACTTTAATAAAGGTATTTATGAAAACAAAAATTAATTTTTCATATAAATAAATAAAAATTTCCTTTGGGTATAGTTTTTAGAATTTTCTGATATATTAATTTTTTACGATTTGTGAAATTACATAGTTATAATTAAAAAAACATATTCTCATTTAAATTAATTATAATGTTAAATTATATATTAAATTTTGTTTAATGTAAATTTATTTTAATTAAAATTTATATATTAATACATTTTAGTTTATAGGAATTTTTTTATTATAGAATTATGACATAAATACGTTAGAAACTTTTAAACATTTTCTCTCTGAAAAAATGCCTTATTGTTGTGTTTGTGAGATTAATTTGAAATTTACATTTAAAAATTAATTGAAAATAATTTATAAAATTATATTAAATAATTAAATTATAAATAATTAATATTATCAAAATTGTTAAAAATAATGTTGGATATAAATAATTGTTTAAAATTTTAATAAAAAATTAACATAGTTAATGTTAAAATGGGTTAGTGAAGAGTTAATTTGAAATTACATTGGTTAAAAATGACACAAAACATGTAAAACACCCATATTGAGGACATATGTTTATATTATGTTTTCTAAATTCTATAATGCACCATTTATTAGAGATTTGTGTCATGTGATAGTCGTGGGTAAAACTTTTAAATTCAAAAATAGTACAAATTCACCACTCACATAACTTATAAGAGGACACCCCTCTCCAATCCACATCACACTTATGAAACCAAATTTTTAGAACAATAAATGATAAAATGAATTAGTTAACTCTTTACTCTAATAATATAGTAATTATTTTGAATATAAGTCTATGAAATGATGGATTTTGGTTGAAACCTAGGGAGGGTACTCGAATAAGAGGTAATATTTTTCAACAACTGTTTTTATATTATTTCTTCATCCACTATATAAAATTATTACTAAAAAATTTCATTTAATAAAAACATTATATTAAATATAATATGTTTTTAGGTTATTTTAATTATTTAAAACCATACCAGATTACATAAAATAGGTTATGAAATCATGATTCTTATATACGGTGAACTACCGCCTCATAGACTGATGTCATTTGTTCCATAATTAACAACACTCATGGTTAGGTTTGATGATGGAAATAAAATATATATTTATATTTATATCACAATTATACCTATAGAATAATTATATCAAAAAAAAATTTACATTCCATTTCTCAGGGAATATCATAATATTGTGCATGTGTACGACATGCAACCACCACACGAAGTGATGTGATTGTTTTTAACAAACTATTTTACGAGAAGAAAATAAGGATATTTTTAATTAATAAATTTTATTTAAATGATATAATTTTATATAAAGTAAATATTTATCACTAAAAATGATAATATACCAATTTTTTCAAAAACTTTTCACTCACTAAGATATGATAATGTTTTTCGCATATGTGTGTACTAATGCCTTCTTGAAGAAATGTTACTATCATTTCATCCCCACCCCACATAGATGAATTTTTTAATTATATTTAATTATAAATATAGTATTTATGATATTATTATAATTATTTATAGGTAAAATATTACAAAACCACTTTCCATAAAGATCATTTAAAAATGGAAATTTTACACTTGCGTTTGTAAGATCTTCCATCTCTATGATCATAATGAATTTGAATTCTCAATAATAATATTAATGATTATTATTAAAAGTTTTATTTATGAAAAAATATTATAATAATTTCGTAATTATTATTATAAATAATATGGGACCATGATGAAATTAATTGGATTGAAAATAAAAAATCAAAACATATATAAAAAACAATGTGGTTATTACATGAAATGTAATTTTAACAAGAAACTGTTATTGATGTAGTGATAAATGGTCATAAGTAAACAATATATGGTATTATATATATAAAAATAGTTATATAATATAATTTTGATATTCTTTTATTTATATATTGGAGTTTAGAACTTCTATGAATGGAGCTGAGACTTAATGTAAGGGATTTTTACTCTCTCTTTAATTTTTTGGAGACATTGTAAAATTCCCCAATTGTTCCAATTGAGTGGTTTATAGAACTAATAATTTAAATTATATACAATGAAGATATTTAAAATCATTATATCAATGATTTAGATTTATTTTTTAATTTATTGGGGCATATAATTCATAATTTTACATAAGCATGATGATTTCTATCTAATTTTTTTTTCTTTGAGAATCATGTTATGTTATTCACACATATTATATAATTAGGTGTATTTAAATCCATTTTTCATGCTATATAATCAATTTTTTCATTATAATTATATTTTATGTACAATTTAATATCATTCAGTCATGGATCCTATGATTTAATGTTTCTAAAGTGGTAGGAGTTTCATGTTACCATATCATCTTTTATCAGTATTTTTTATGATTAAGTTTCCAAAGTTGAAATATAATGAAATAACCCACAATAATTATTATTTACTTTAATCTAATATAATTATTGAAGATATTTTCTAGTAATAGTACCATTTTACCATCATTGGTACTTAATATACTTGAAAAAATATTAATAAAAATTGTCCTTATTTCTCTCTTTAGCCAAAAACCAATTTAATTTCAAGATGATATTTTTTATAAAAATGTTTTCATTTTTTTAAAATTCTAAAAATTATTTAATGAACAATTTTTTCAAAATTCTTATTTTTAAAAAATTATTTTGAAGTGAATGTTCTATCCGTTTTCCAAAAAATGCATATTTTTATTTTTATAAATATGTGAATGCAATATTTTTTTAATGTCTACTATATGAACAATATTTTCCACCATCATAAAAAAAGAATGTTTTAAATCTCTCTTCATATGTACTTAATATATTCAAAAATTTATATTTTATAAAAAATGGGCTTTCAGGTGAAAATTTTATTTTCTTCATGATATTTTTAAATTTTATTTATATATTATTTTCAATGAATAAAATTTTGAATTTTTTTAAATGTTTTTTTTTGTAGTGAAATTTATATTTCCCCAAATTAATTTTCTAAATAATTTTTATAAATCCATTTATAGTTTATCAATATTTTTTTTCAAATAAAATTATTTCGATGATATATTTATGATGATTTTGTTACAAAAATTTATCCATCTATGATGATATGTTATGATGTTGCGTATTCTTTACTAGGTTTATGATCCAAGGATACCATTCTAATTATTTCTTTTATTTTTTAATCTTCTAATGAAAATATGATTATAAAACCTATTTATATTCTATGGTTTATACCATGGAAATATTATTATAAAAATAACATCATTTACAAGGAATATACCATGATGAAATTCATATAAAACCCACTTATCATAGATGGGTTATGCTATGATGAAATTTTGACATTATTTTGAAATTGTTCCCTTTTACATTGGTTAGTATATGATGAAATATTTATTAATCAAATTTCATTTCATATCATATGATATAATTAATGTTTTCTGATCATGTGGCATGTGTAAAGGTGGATTTAATTATGATATGGGTGGGACCTATATCTCATTCCAATGAATTGGATAAATACATATATATCAATAAATAAAATTGATCAGAGTAGGAAGAGAACCATGTTTAGTAATTGAATATTTCTTCTATGATGGTATTGTGAGTGCACTCTAACCACTAGATTGTTTGAGGAGTGATCTCATTCCACTATAATAGCCTTAATAGCTGGTCATGACTATTATGAATGTGAATTTATAAGATTACATGTATAGAAAAATTACATGTATTATTGAAATTGTATGCTATCACAGAAAATTTTCATTGATTTCTTTAAAATTAATGTATTAATAAGTTCAAATATTTATTCAATGACTCGAGATTAAGATCATTGATATATTAGCTATTTTTTTCACCTGTTAGCATTATGTTATCATTCCCTTATGGCTATTTTTTGATTACATGTCTACCATGTTTGATCTTAATGAGAATTTAAGACCACCATTTCTTATGATTCCTATTCTCGGTTCGTAAAGAATTATTTTAGTTAGGGTATGTGAATACAGATTAATTAAGAGGAATATCAAATTAGGATATATTGAATATAATTTATGAATTAAAAATATTGTGTTACTTGTATCTAAAGTAACTAAATTGTTATGATCCTCAGGAGGGTGTTTCTGTAATTTAGTGAATAATTACTTAATGAGATGTTATATCTTTGAATGAAAAACCAGGGTCTTTATTACTTATTGGGAAATGTGAAATTTCTTGAGTGCTTCATAATTTTGTTTAAAAAAAATGAGTCTGTGATATTTCTGGTTGATGGAATGGGTATGTACTCATATTTTATAAAATTTTACAATGAATTTTGTATATATTAATATATCTACATAATTATGTACCATTTTATTTTTTTGATAAATTGAATAAAAACAAGAATGATATTGAGAATCAACTTATCATGAATATAAAGAAACTATACTCAGACCGTAGTAGAAAATATATTAACAATTATTTGACTAATTATTTATGGAATAGTTGGATATTTTCTTAAATCACCCCAAATTATACATATTTGATTAATTGTTTATGTGAAATGATTAATCAAACCTTATTATAACCCTCATATTTTTTATTATATATATATATTAATGAAATTAACTTTCTTAAAATTCTTGTAATACATGAAACATCAACTCTAAATGAATCATAATATTGTATACCATTACAAAATATCTATTAAATTGGTGCTATGAATATGAATAATCAAATTTTAAAAATATGTATAATGGTTTTCGATAAATTAAATATATTTTTAGAAAAATATTTATATACTTCAAAAAAATTCCTAACAAATGGATTATATTTTTTTTAGAGAAAATCATAAATTTATATTTTCTCCATTTGAAAATTTATTTGAAAATATTAAATTCATTATTCATATTATCATGTGAAAATTTTTTTACAGTTATTTTTTTATATTTTTCATGGTAAATTTAATTTTTTAATGAATGCTGAAAAATACGCATTTTAATTAAAATAAATATTTTTGATTAATGGATTTGAAAGGTAATTTATTTTAAAATATTTTTAAATGTTACATTATTTAATTTATATTAAGTATATATAAATTATTTTTATTTTAATTAATTTTATGTGCATTTTGGTGTAACTTCATTTTATACTTAGGAAAACATTTTTTTTGAAAGCCGCCTTTCATCAACTTTTTTGAGTTTTTTAAAATTAACACATACCATAGTTGGAGACTAAATTTGCTTAAATTTATTCCTTATTTATAATCATAATTAGTTTTTTAATGATTATACTATAATTTTTTGTCGTAATAAATATAAAAAACTGTAAAATTTTCTCCTTTCAATTAAGGATTAAATGAGTGTAATATAGGATAAACCACGTGATAAGTGTATATTTTATAATATACGTGTATAAATTCTATTATATAGAATTATTTAGACCACATATAATACCACCTTATAATATATATCCATTTGGATTTATTTTCCTTAAGAATATATATATATATATATACATATATATTATTTTAATCTTTTAACAATCTTCAAATGTGTCTTCTCCCCCCTTATAAAATGAAACCCCTCATTTCACTTCCCTGCACAATGTTGTGCCATATATTATGAAAAAAAATCTACCTAAATATCTTATAAAATCCCTTATTCGTGATTTATAGGTTTTTATAAATATAGATATTATTTCAATAGTTCTTATGAAAGGATCTAAAGAGGCCAACAGATGAGAGATAGTCATCTCACCTATTCTGTTTAATCTTTTTTCATCTTTTAGCTTATATATTTATATAGTATGCATTAAAAAAATATTAATTATTTTTCCATAATATTCTTTAATGTTATTATTACTATTTACCCAACAATATCTTCCTTATATTACAACAAATTGGATGTGAAATTATTGCTCATGCAAACATGTCAAATACACGTCCAAGTAATGATATAATTAATTTTCCATCAACATATTAATTGGATTTTTATTTGGATGGATTTATTTTTTATATGATATTTATTACATAATTTTTCTTCTATAATTTTAGTCCCATATATACCATCTTTCCTTCCAATTCGTTTGAAAATAATAATATAGATCATGTGTTTGTGTGAACTACCACACAAAAGAGGCGATGTGGTTCATTTATAACTTAATTTTTACATGGATTGATGTTTATATAGTTTTAGTGAATATATATGAAATATATATTATATAATTATAATTATGTAAATTTGAAGTAATATTTAACTCTCTTCCGAAAAAAAGTAGAAACAACATTCATACATATATGCGTCTTACTATCGCCATGAATGGTGTAATTAATTTTTTATATCTACCCTTAATGGATGAATATACATATATACTAAATATATATTATATTATATCATAAGTATAATTTTCTATAATATAAACCTATCATAAAATTAAAAGTACTTTGAAATTATCCTAAAAAAAATAAATAGATAACACCCATAAATGATAGTTTTAATAAAAATAATTAATAAAAGGGGTTTGAAATATTATAACGGGATAATATATAACATTATAACTATGTAAATGAACCTATTTTGTAATTATAAATCATTTAGAATAATTATTTAGGAGGTTAAATCAGTTTCTATGAAAGTAATACTCAAGGTAAGAGATTTATGTAATAATCTCAATGATTATCAAGGTTGTTTATGATCATGTTTAAAATGATGAAATTATAGAACCTAGAAATAATAATACCATTATGTTTATTCAAAAAAATAATTATAGAGGAAAAATGTTTTTGATAAACTTTATTCTCTTTAAAAACTCTAGAGACATAAATAATGTTTTATGAAAAATCGTCACCAACTCTCCCTTATGTTAAAAATAAATTTTCTTTCATATCCAAATTGTCATTAAAATATGTTAGAGAATATTTTAATATTATTATATATTTTTTAAATATTTTTTCCAAAATTTTCATTTTTATAAATAATTTCAACGGAATATTCACGTGATTTTATGAACTAATTGATTTTGAATTTTTTTCAAAAAATTTGAAAAGAATATTTTCTTTATATTGCTATTAATGAAAATAATTTAGAATTTCCATGACCAATAAATTCTGTGAATCATAAATTACAAATTTATAGGGTTATTTTAAATGTAATTCTATTCTTCTAAATATAATTATTTCATAGATTTTTTATGTGATTTAAATATATAAATGTTATTTTTCTCAAAAAGTATTCTAATAAACATTTAAAAAATAAAATAAGATAGAATTTTTTATGTCACATAAGATATAATGGTAAATGATCTGATGATTAGAAAGTTATTCTTTATATAGATGGTCTATTATTATGATAAAAAGATGTTTATAAAACCAATTTAATTTTTGTGGTTTATTATATTTTTAAATTCTTATGATATCACGGAACACATATACATGATTTTCTTATGATCCACCAGGATTTATTCCATTAATAAATAAGATGATCTATGATAGGAATGGTATGATTTTCAAATTTTATTATCATTTTACAAGACACTTATGATTATGTTATATTTTTTTGATCAATGATGACTCCAGTTTTTACCCTTACTGAGCATCATAGGTCACCAATTAAAACATTTCTTTTCACCAGGTTATGGAGAATTGATTTAAGTATGATATGTATAAGAAGTTATTTAGTTATGAATAACATATTGATAAATGACACAGCTCTCTTTTGAATATGTTTTTTATATAATAATGTTTACAAATACAGTAAACCAACACGATTTTTGAATGGATTGTAAGGATATTTATTTTAAAGTTTTATAATTATATGTGATATTTATATAGGAAAAATGTGTGTGTATATAGTTCTTATCATAGAAAATTTTAATTAACTTGGGAAACTAGTATGAGAATACTTTAGTAATATTCCAAAGTATAATCTTATGTATAGAAAAAAAATCATTTTTATAGAAAATAAATGAGGGTGGGATTCTGATATAAATATACACTTATAGATGATAGAAGTGGATGTAGTTTTGGAAAAGATTAATTTATGTACAATAACCCAAAAAAGAGTTGTATGAGTATATATTTTCCATAATTCTAGTGCATGAATGGTGTTCTCTTAGTGCACACATGGTTTGAAAATAAACAAAAATATTAATGGAAAAAACACTACATTTTTCTACATGAACTATTATGAATTACTTCAATATATTATGACCCAAAATGGATTCGGTTAAACCGAATGATTCATATATATAAATGATAATGTCATGATATAGAGATCATATTACTAATTTTTATTAATTATATAGGTTCCATCTGTGATTATTATTTCTCACCCTTTAATTTTTATTTTTAGTCAATGGATAGATCCTGAAGGAATTGTGTTAATATTAAATGTGTTGGATAATTACATTATTATCTTCATGGGAAAAAATTGATAATGTGTCAAGAATAAAATACTTATTATCATTATTATATATTATTATCAAGACATGAATATAATGAAATTATAAATGAGTAATAAAAAGAATAATTTACTATTGGTTGAAATATAAGAAAATATCCACTTTATTATTGTGTACAAGGTAATCCAGTAGTATCATAGAAATATGGAAGTACCACATAAAAGATACATTTAATTCCCTAGTGTTCAGATCATGAAGGATTTATTTTAGATATTTATTATTTCGATAGAGGCTCATATCAATTGTGGAATCTTATTCAGAACAAGATGAATTAGTTATAAATTGACTTTGTGGTTTGGGATGTGTTTTAAAGTATATTTTTCACCATGCATATTCCTAATAATATTTTTATGAAATGTAGTAGGTATTCGAAGAGATTATATAGAAAAATAATGAATTTTTTTGGACCATTGAGGAATATTTTACAAGACATACGGGGTATGATTATTGTATTATCAAAAAACCTGAAATTAAGGTTGATAAAAATTTTTGGGGATCAAAAAAATGTAATTGAAATGTGTTATAAAAAAGTTACATTCAAAACAATTATTAAATCTTATGATTAACAATCAATGAGGAGATGTAGATTTGAGTTACGCATCAATATCATAGTCTAATATGAAAATAAATATGGAATTCAAAGAATATTATTATAAGAAAAAGGGAGAAGAATAATATATTTCCTTCATGCCCAGATTATGAAAGAATACATATTTTAAAATTCTTAATGAGTTTGTTATAAGTTTTAAATTTGTAATGTAAGGAAATATAGTAATCAAATACCAATGTGATGGAATGAATATGTTAGCTAAGGATGTATAAATGGAGATACTAAACACACTACCCACCATTTAAGGTTTCCAAATAAAGGATTATTGCAATTATGCTTAATAATACTCAAATCTGATAGTTAATAATGATGATTTATATAAGAAATAATTTAAGCCTAGATAAAAAGGAAAATATAATTTGATCTCTATTTTTATTCAGGTGTTTGATAATGAAGTATTGAAAGTTACACATACAATCATCTATATAATTGCTAATGTCATATTTGATTCTAGATCTACCAACTCATTTATGACATATTAATTTTATTTAGTTATAAAATTACTACATTAATTATTATATTTTTAATTAACAATTAAAAACATTAATTTTATGATGATCGTATCTCAAGACTATGAATCATAACCAATTTATGTTTATGGTAGTGTGATTTCTACTCGTAGTTTTATTCCCCTTCTATTTGAATTGTATTTTACCATAAGAATGGATTGGGTTTGTTTAAATAATTCTCACATCAGTACGAGACGAAGGGAATCAACATTTGATATTATGATCCAACCATTGATCATCTATTCATGTGACGATGAAAATAGACTTATAAATGATATAATATCCAATAAAATAGTTTAAATTCCAATTAATCTTTTTTATCTTATATGGTTGGTGCAACAACATGTGGTTTTAAAATAATGACATTTATTTTGTTAAAATATACGACACAGAACACAGAACAAAAACAAACCAGGAAATGTTATTATTTTAATATATCCATTATAAACTAGTTTTAGAATCAGGGGATATGAATATGATTAACCAAATTATTATATATATAAAATAATTATTTATCTATTATTATTTATTAAATTATAACTTAATTTTAGAAAAAATGAACTTTTATTCTTTAAAACTATGTTTTCATTATAAATGAAATTTTTGTATTTAGTGAGAGAAATTTATATTTAATTATTGTAACATTATTAAATTTTATTTCATTAAAAGTATCTCATTTATTAATTCATCATTTTCAAAATATCCTACAACGAAATTTTGATATTTTTATTAAAAATTTTATTTTTTATTGAATACTGAAAAATATCAATTTTTATATGAAAAAATATTCCCATTTAATGATTCTAAAAGTAAAAATATATTAAGATAAATTTTAATATTTCATTAATTAAATTTTCTAAATATAATCATGTTATAATATTTTTAATTAATTTTATTCCTTTATTCATTATGACAAAAATTTACTAACAAAATAATTTTTCAACAAAATATATATTTTTATGCGTGTTATACGAGTATAATTTTATATGAAAATATGCCACCTATATATATTGAATAATTAGAAATGGCTTAAATATTTTTTAATATGGACATAAAAATTTGGTAAATATATGACTTTTACTTTCAGTCATTATGAATTGTAGTAATAGAATATTTGGTTACCACTATAATGGACCAATGTGCTCTTTTTTGATGAAATACACACATAAAGATAAAAATTAACCATAAAGTTGTACTTAAATTTTTTTTATGAGTATGTTACTTCCATTATCTTTTGAAATTATAATATATGACCTTTTACATTGATATGACCATGATTTTTACAAAAAAAAAATTTAATTTAAAGTAAATTAAAAATGTAATTCTCTTGATTTCATTAACAATAAATTTTTGAAATTGGGATAAATATCCATATATGATAATAAATATTAATTAAACAGAGTATTTGACTTTATATTGATAATTAATTTCTAATTTTAGTGATTAAATAATAACATCAAATTCCTAAGAAATTTCATGGCAATTTTTACTAAATTAATAGAGTAAGAATGTTATGATTTAAAAAATGTTAAAAGTGATATGATATGAATGAATTCATGAGTTTAATAATTTTTATAGTTAAATAGAAAAAATTATTGTGGTTTAATTTCATTATATTTTTTTTCAATTTTTTAGAGTTTTGAAAGTCATATTAAATGATTTATTCCAAAATATGTATTAAGATTATTTTATAATAAATAATATTTTATGAAACAATTTAAAAATAAAATAAATCATTTTTCAAAACATTTATTGGGATATTTTTTAAAATATAAACCACGATTCTATTTATTTTCAAATTATCATTTTAAAGTATATTAATTGACCCCTATAGTGTATAATATTTATTATTGTGGTAATTGTCAAAAAGGGATAATACAAGTTAAAAAATATTTATATGGGTGGAAACATAATCTAAACGTGTCAAATTTTTCTTTTATGAGATTAATTAGACATATACCCATACTTATATATAATAATATCAAATTGGATCCATTTTACATTGAAACAAAATTTATATTTACATAATAATTTTTTAAATTCCAATAACGTATCTCCACTCTCTTATAAAAGGTTTCATACCATTATATTTCTTCACACAATAAATACAGAAAACCTGCTCTATATTAAACACATATACATGATTTATAACATAAACATTAACATAAGACAACTATAATGATCCAGAGGTCTAGTTTCATGGGAAATTATTAACATTACTTAACAACATGAAACATAATACAAAAAATATATATTGAAAACTTCTTTTACATGAACACTACATTTCATCATACTTAGCGTTGCATTTGATAACATGAGGATATGCATAAAGAAAAGGGTGAGCTATATACCTCAATAAGGGTGTAAAAAAGGCATAACATGAATAATATATTACATGTCATGAAATAGCCATATAAATGTAGCATAACTTAAACATGATCATAAAGGCATTATATAACCTAGTTAGCATAACATGGAAATATGGAAACAACATTTAACATGATATTACCATGAGCCAGGGCTGAGTGCACATGGAGTATGAGTAAAACCTCATTTCACATGAATTAGAATGATTAAAACCTCATTTCACATTAATTAGCAGGATTAAACCCTAATTGAACAAGGTGTATCATGATAATATTCGTTACCCAATGCATTCGAGCGATTTCAGGGCGTACCCTTCATAATCATTTCATTTCATGCATAAGTTTTCCACATAGATCATACAACATGTATTCATTAAATGTTATAATTTATTCCATGAATAAGAGATGTAGAATTCATAAATATAAGTCCTCAATCAACGAGTACATTTCCATAAAGTTAAATACCAATGATAGAGAAATTTTTTATTGTATTCACTTACATGATGATTTTAGAAGGGAAATTTTGGTGTATCTTCAGCAGCAGATTTATGTCAAATAGAAATAATACACTGGGTTGATAATAGAAAAAGGTATATCTCTTCATTTATACCTGAAATGGACCATAATGGAGGCATGGAACATAATATCTCAACATATGTAATTAAATTTAGATACATTATACAAAATAATTTCTTGAAATTAAATGAGGAGAGGGAAATCCATAGAGAGTTTCTACTTCGTAACATGTGTACATTGGAAGCATTAATGAGAGAGAAAATTTCATATCTTAATTAAAACATAAAGAGGGTAGCATAGGGGATGTGGGAAATCATACCCCCAACATTATTACATGATAATAATTGTGAAAAAATATATAACAAAATATGGACATAAATTAGGAAGTGAATAAAGGATCCCTAACTTGGATGTCTAATGCCAAGGAAATTTGTGAGGCTCTAGAGAGGATTTTTGAGAGCCTGAGGAACCTTTTTATGATTCTAAATATATGTGGTCTGAGTTTGGTCATCCTCAAAAGGTTTTGAGTGAATTCTAAATGGAATTTGAGTTGGATTATATAGGAAAATAGAGGAAATCCTTTATTATTTAGGGTTTAAACATTATACATTAAACTAACCAAAACCAAAATCCAACCCATGGTTTTTCCCCAGATTTTTTTAGGGGTCTGGAAATAATTATTCAATAAGGCATATAGATTAACCTAATAAAATATTATTCTTTCTTATCTGGAGGCGGGTCACACTCTCAAGAAAATAATTTTACGATTTTATAATATTTTATAAGTCTTTGACGGTCAACTAAAGCACAATAAAATTAATCAAAATAATAATAAATCACATTATTTTTTATGTAAAACAAATATTAGATGACAATAATTTTTATATTATTTTACTACTTCAATATTCGGTCATTATGATGTCATAAAACACATTATATATTTTAACGTTATTTAATTTTTACACAAAAATTCGACTGTCTCATAAAATTATGAAAAATTCACTGTTAGATAATATTGGAATCCTAAATCGAAAAATGATATTCATTTTATCTAAATAAATTTCTAACTATTTGAATTTTTACTTTTAATATAAAAAATGTCATTAAATGAAAATTCATAGGTTTTGACAAAAAACATCTTTCAAACATTAATAAAAATTACAATTGTATTCATTAGAAATTATATGATCATTTATATTTAATAAAATGTAATTTTTTAATAATATTTTATTAAAATATTATTTAATTAAACATCTATTAGTTCATAAACATATTATTCTTAATCTATTATTAACTAAAAATTAATATATGTTCTTTGAAACCCGTTTACAAAGTAACAATGAATGTATATTATTTATACAAAAAATAAAAATCAAAATCATAGTGTTATAGTCTTGTTACATAACCCATTATAACACCTTCGTAAGATGTAAGGGTATGGATTATGATTGTTAAGGACAATTTGGATGGATCAGATAACATCACTCAGGTGGTAATCTATATTAACATAAACTTATCCCATAAGAGGTTCCGGTCAATGACAATGTGATTAAGCTTATATCGGGATCGGTCAAGTGTGAAGCCCAGTGAGGTTACATCCTTTTCGAGCTCTAACATTTGGGATATTTATGGAGAAATTCTATTGTATGAGGCCATCTCTTCCTTTTTCAGATTAAATTAGATTTTTTAAAGCCCTATATTTATACTAACCATTTGTTCATTTTTCAATAGGTATATTATAATAGGTAACAATTATTAACGATATATTAAAATCGAAAAACATAAAACCAAGGAATTTAATATATTTCATATAACCATTTTAAAATATAATTAATTTAATTAGATCAAGTGAACTTTTCATTAATAAAATTTTGGGTCATTAAAATAGTCCCCCCATTATGAAATTTCACCCTTGATATTTTATTTTCACACACAAAAACAAATGACGGTAACTCTATTTCATCGCATCCTTTGGTTCCCATGTTGCATCTTCAAATTTTTGGTTTCTCCAAAACACATGGATGAGGGGAATTGACTTATTTCATAGAACTTTTTACATATGATCTATGATCTTAAGCATCTTCTCTTCACATGAGAGTTAATTCTCTAGTCGTAACATCTCTGGATTGAGTACATACGATGGGCCAGGTATGTACATCCTAAAGAGTGATATAAAGAATACATCATTTATATGAGATAGGTTCGTTGGAGTGATAGTTGATAGGACACTTCTCTAATGCGTTCATGAATCTCAAAAAGTCTAATATACCTTAGACTAAGATTTTCCTACTTCTGAAATATCATAACTCTCTTATACGGTGAAATATAAAGGAATACATTTTCTCCAACATAAAACTCTAGTTCTTGTCGACGATTATCAGCATAGCTCTTCTGTCATCTCTGAGAAACTTTAACAATCTTTTGGATGGTCCTAACCTTCTCCCCCATTTTTTTGACCATTTTTTGACCTAAGAGATCTTTCTCCCCAACTATGTCCCATCTTTCCAATGTTCTCCACCTCTTCCTATAAAGGGATTCATAAAGATCTATATGGATCCTTGTGTGTAAACTATTATTATAAGAGAACCCTACTAGAGAAATATGTAGATCCCCTTATCCATTGAAGTACATCGAGCATACAATCAACATGTTCATACTTTTTTGGATAGTCCACTCAGATTGGCCATCAATTTTAGGATGATAAGTCATACTAATGTTTAGCTCAGTATTTTGAGCATGTTGGAGATTCTTCTAGAATATAGAGGTGAATCATGAATCTTGATTCGATACAGTCGATAGTAGTACTCCATGCAGCTTTATCACTTCTCTAATTTATATCTGTTCCAGTTGATCCAATGAGAAATCCTATATAATATTAATGATGTTCGTAGAATTTGTATGATGATACACAACAACCAAAATAGAATTTTTTTTCTTTGGATGTATTTGGAAATCCAGTGCAAAAACCACGGGGATGTTCCCCCATTTCCATGTTGGTATGGGTAATGGTTGCATCATCCCCTTAGAAATCTTCCTCTCGAGCTTCACCTGCTGATATATAAGGCACATTGATGTATACTCAGTGATTTCCTTCTTCATATTATCCCCCAAATAATTGTCTTGTAGATCTCGATATATATTTGTGTTTCTGGGGTGAATGGAGAAATTTGAACTATGTGAATTATCCAAAATTTCATTCTTTAACATTTTATTTGATGGAACACATGGTCTTGTCCCAAATCTTATAGTTCATTCATTATTAACAATGAACTCTGTTGATTCCACTTTTTTGAAAGATTCCATTTTCTTCTGAATTTCCTCGTAATCCTATTGGGCATCCATTACCCTTTACAAAAGTGATTTTTGAGAAATAATTTGTGAAAGTATTGATGAATATCCCTTCTTTGGGATTCCCATGTCCATCTTCATCATATCTAATAATATTAGATCCTTTTAAATTCTCATCATGTATATAATTTCTGGGTTCATTCAATATAAAGCATATGGACCTTGTTCTTTTTCCTAGGTTGGTAATAGATTGAGTAGTCATAGTCTATGATCATATCTAACCATATTCGTTGGTGTATATTCAGATCATTATGATTGAATATATACTTGATGTTTTTTCTCTCTATTTAAATTTCATTGTTCTCCCGAAATATGTAATGTCATAAAAATTTTAAAGAGAAGATTAATTCATCCAACTCTAGATCATGGGTTGTATAGTTATTCTAAGGAAATTTCAATTTCCTTGAACAATAGGCAATGAAATTTTCATTTTGCATCAACACATAGCCCAATACCTTCATAAAAGAATCACTGAATACCAAAAAAAGGTATCCAATTGTAGAGACTATGAGAATGGTTGTAGTGATATGCCTCGATTTCACATCCTTGAAGTTATCTTTGCATTGATCACTGCATGACATCTTGACTCCATTTTGGGTTAGCGTGGTATGTGGTATGGAAGATCTTGAGAAAATTATCACATATTGGCGATAAAATCATGCTAACCCTAGGATGATACATATATCTACCACCAATTTTTGCCCTATCTATCCCTCAGTTGTAGCTATCTTAGAGGGATACAAAGATAACTCATTGCTTGTGAAGATATTATCCAAGAATGAGACCTCATTCATCCAAAACTCAAAATTGATATAATTTTCATAAATATTATCCTTTCACAAGGTCTCTAGTACAATGCTTAGATTCTCTTCATGCTACTCCTTGGTTTTGGATTATATTATAATATCTTCTCTAAATCCTACCACAACATTTTCGAGGTAATCTATAAAGACTCTATTCATCATGTACATGAATATTACAAGAGCATTTGTGTTTGAGAAAGGCAATAATAAGTTTTCATAGTGCATGTACCTTGTAAAAAAAGTAGTCTGAGGTATATCATCCATATTTAAATATACTTGGAAATAACTTCAATGAAAATATACCTTTGAGAATTATTGTGCTCTACATAGCTGATCAAACAAGTCTATAATTCATGGAATACGATTCTTGTTTTTTATCATGTTTTTTTGAGCTGTCGATAATCAATGAAAAGGTGGATTGACCCATCCTTCTTATTGACAGGGTGAACTAGTTCACCCCATGGTGTATAACTTGGGCATATAAACCCTTTGTCCAAATTCTCTTTCATTTTTTTCTTTAAATACTCCAGTTCCTCAATATATATTCTATAAAATGTCATGGATATTGGAAACACCCAATGTAAAAACATCAATCATGAATTCAGCATCTCTTCTGTGATGAAGACCATGAAATTAATCGAGAAACACTTCGGCGAATTGACTCACAATAGTCATGTATAAAATGTGATTTCTTCTTTAGAATCAATCATCTGATCATGATACATGTCCTCATAGGGAATTAATATCCACTCGTGAGATGATGGGGCTAACGAAGATAAATACTCATCCAGAAACATCTATAGAATCTGAGGACGCTTTTCCAAATGGATAGTAATTTCCCTCTCAAATAAATTTATGTTGGTTATATATATAGAAATCCAATCCATGAAATGAATTTCATCATCTTCCACTAGAGGGATTATGAAGAGGCTTGCTGGGAAGTTCAAACCACCAAATGTGACATTGGAGGAGTTATATTCATGGAATGAAAGGATTGACCAATTTTCCGTTTTCACCGAAATCTCTACTTCCATGATTTTTGTTGGTGTTGGGATTGATCTACTAAACACTAGAAATATTAAATAATTCAAATAAACATAATTAAAAAGTAAATTAACTTTTATATATTGAATAAATGGTGTACCTATCACTACTTAGTTTTCGGGGATCGCTTCGGTGATACCCTTGTTTTTCACAAGAATAAATTTTTAAAATCATCTATTATTTATCATTGAATGATATAGGGTAATTATATTTGTATAATGTTAGAATTATGATGTTTTGGGTTACTTTTAACCATTATGATCTTTTTAACCCCTAGCAATCTCATTTTCACCTTAACCATTATAATTACTTTTTGATGTTGTTACTATTTATTTTGGTCAATGATTATTTTGAACATATTAGAAAATAATAATTAATAATAATAATATGGAATAATTTTATATTAATTTAATCTATAAATGTTGTATAATTGAATTTAAAAGTGAACACCAAGTGGAAATGAGAACCTGGTTTTCCAATGTAAGAACATTAAAAGGATTGAATAATTTTTATATAAAAATTCACCATGAGACTGATTCTAATGTGATTATTTTGGAAAAATTATAAATATTTGAACTAATTTTACTATTAATTTAATATGATTCCTATATATTCTTTATAAATGTAGTTTTTAAGAAATTATTTAATTTTAAATTTTTAATGAAAAATGAATCATTTCAGAAAAATATAAAAATCCATCAGAAGATAATTTTGTAAAGGTGATTTTAGAAGAAAAAAATTAATTTATATAATGTCTGTAGAGCGTGACTAAACCTTCTTTATGAAAATATAAATTTTTTAGAAATAAAATTCATTTATTAAAACTGATTCTTATATAATTAGTAATAAATACATACCCATTGACTTTATTTTATACATGTGTCAAAAACCTAATTTTCATAATATTGTTAGTCCTTAATGTCTATGTTAATATTTCCATGTTTATAAAAATATATTTTAACAGACTATTGTGTTTCGCTTAAAATTAGTGTTGCGTATATCTCATGTTATAAATGAATTTAAATTTCTTGTTCATGGAATATATTATAATGGTTTCATTTCTTACACATATTATTAATATAGACCAATTAAAAGGCATGGTTAATAAATTCATCTTTAAAGAATAATATTTTGAGGTTTATGTCAGGCCGATGTTGCATGGTATACTTGTTATCGAGCATATTATCCTTCATTTAAAAAACAATGGTATATCATTCTCCCCAATTTTAGAAATAATAAACTCACAATTTAAATTTTCTCAAAATAATGAATGTTTTTTCCTCATAAAATACCATTTTTGAAAACCCTGCATCATGAATGGTTTTAATTAAAAATCCAAAATAAATTATGGAAAGGTAATTACAATAATTTTTTAGAATAACTATGTTCCAAATTAGGAAAACCTTTGTGGGATGTTATAATATGGCATAGTGGAAAATAATAATTTCAAAATAATGACATATTTTTACATATATCATTGATCACAAGAAAGTGAATGATCATGATAATTTTAACACCCATTAATCAGAAACCAAAGAGGTTTGAATGATACTATTGTTTCATTAAAAATGATGGTAATAAGATAATTAGATTTCTTTCACGATCATTTTACTATTTTTGAGGAATTTAATTACCATATGAACTGATAAAATATAGAAATAATCACACAATAAATGTATAATTTCACACTTTAATCAATTTATACCTCAATCTCATATCTTTTGACATATGGTGAGTATTCAAGATGAATTTTTCTATAATTGAAAAACTAAAATAAACATTCAGTATATCATATAAAGCCATAATAATATACAAATATATTTCTCCTGAATATATCCATAATCCAAAACAAAATTTGTTATAACATGATAAGATAATTCCCAAAATTAGTAAACTGTTTTATATGTATTTAATACATTAATCTACAAAATTCTATAAAATTACTAAATGTTCAAAGTAGATCATTTGATATATATGTATACTTATATTTCATCAAAATATTCCTTAATAATATCAAGAACCAAATATTATAATGATTTTATATAATATTTTTCAATGATAAATTTAAAATATATCTCAAAAAAACATCAATCACTCTTAAAGTATCATAAAAAAAATGTATATGACATAGTTATATAATTTAACAGGTGTGTAAATTATTGACACAAATAACATGAATCTTGATCATGCTTCCAAAAGATAACGTATCCTTTATTCCTCAATTAAGGTATCATATCATTCAAAACAATTTCCATTTACCTTAATTATATATGGTTCCTAAAATTGTGAACTTCTACTGAACAAATATAAATAACATAATCACCATATCACCATTAATTTATTTGACTATTTATATGATAATAAAATAAAAATATAAAATTAATCATTATTTTTCATGTTATTCACATTATACCATACTAACCAGGATATGTTGTAGGATAGTGGTATACATTTCACTATTGTTTCCATTTAATTATGGGTTTTGTCACCCTAGTATACATGATGTGATGGGTTGTTTTCATATCCTATTGGATTTCATTTTTCTAAAACTATATTAATTTAATTCATATAACATAATAAAAAATATGTTGTACATCCTCAAAAATATAATTAATCATAAAATAACTTTTTAACATCTTATGTTTTTGGTATGTATATTTTTTTTCAAAAAATCAAATAATCTTAATCACCTATAACTTTCATAGAATCAAGAAAATTGTGTCCCAATAGTTTATTTATCACATTAACAAATGTCAATAAATAATTGTATCCAAAATGGCCACATTTTCTATAGACCATCTTTAGAGTTATTGATTATATCTAATATATGTTTTCAAATTATGAAAATAAAATCAACTATACAATAATCCTTATTTTTTTAATAATATCATAATATTTATAATATATCACAATTTCAATGATAATAAATTATTCATTAAATATAATTATTAAACCATTAACCACACATTGTTATCATATTCTATAATACGTTACTACTAAAAATTAATGACCTGAAATATTTCTTAATGAAACAACAATATCAACTTAATCATGAATCAAGCATTGAATATAATTAAATAATTAAAACCTTGACTTCAAATATAATGGTCTTCTATTATGATATTAATATTCTAGTTTTCATCCATCATGATGTACATATCTATTTAAAATAAATAGTAATGTCCTTGGTGGTATTTCTATTTCCAAATGATATGGGTGAGTTTATATTTATAAATCAATTAAAATAAATAACAAGATCCATTGAATCATTGGAAAAATTAAAATTTTCTAGATATATAAAATATTTTCTTGCATGTGATTTGGAAGATAAATATTCATTCCAACTCATTTAAGAATGAATTATCCATGATAGTGATGATTAAATCATCTATAATGGATAATAATATTTTCTGCTATCTTTTTATTCTCATATTAAAAATTGATCACTAATCAATTGGAAAAACATCATTGAAACGTGAAAATAATTATTTATCATTAAAATGAAAACGATATTTATAATGTAAATAAACAAATAAATTATAAAATATGTTAACCTTTATAACATAAATAGTATATAATTTTTTAAACTCAATTGTTATAGAATACCATTTCACATACATCCTAAATAAATTAATAGAATTATTTCAAAATAATCATTCATGTTAAACCTAATAGTTACATATAACTTAACCCATTAAAATGTATCCCCACATTTCATTAATCACTATAAAATACCCTCACTCAAAAACTAAAAAGGGGGTTGTATACACATTTAAACATAGGATGAAACATAAACATAAAACCCCATGATGGTATCTATTACTCTTTAAAAATACCAAAATCCAATGTTATCAAATCATTTTCTCTGATGCAAACTATATAGACTCAGCCTTATAATATAAATTAAATTATTACAAAATAATTTATTTTCATCCATTATTATATATCATTTAGGTTTTGAGTTCCAATGATTTTTTCATCACCCTTATATGAATAGTTATTACATAATAAAGTTTAATCTTACACTTAGTATACATTCTCCAAAAAAGAAAAACTTTTATAATATAACATGCTTTATTTTCTTGAATTGTCTTTATAATAATTATGATGACCTCTATATTTATCCTAATAATCCATGGAAACCAACTAAAGTCAAATTATAATAATGTCTGATCCGAAAAAATATCAATAAGGGGGATAAAAAGAAATAAATAAAACAATTAGTCCACAAATACTAATAAAACAAGTCCCTTATAAAAATAAATAATAGGATAAAAATAATCATTTTCATACGTATGAAATATTCCTTTCTACAAAAATATTATTAAAAAATATTTCATATGAAATAAAAAAGGAAAAATAGAATTCATAATGGTTTATTTTCAGTAATGAAAAATTCACCATAAAATTTTCACAAAGATATAGTTTTCACCTAGAAGAAGTAGAGAACACTTTTCATTAAAAATAAAATAATTGATTTATCTTGTGAAATAAATATGTTTTTTTAGAAACTATAAAAATTTTTTGAAATAATGTAGGTGTTACCATATGGAAACATTTTTATATCACTAGTACATATGGATTAACCCCTATATTAATAATTGGAATAACCCTCCTAAGAAAACAAGGATTAATCATCAAAGTTGCACATAAAATAATCATCCCATATACACTTGGAATTACAGGCATGAAAAAAATATATACATGAATCATAACCATAGATTGGGGAGATAAACCAAAACCACATGTTTATAAAATATTATATAAATACATGTCATCCTATATACTTTTCAAGAACCTTAACATAATCATATCTTATAAAATCATGTTGTATTCAAAATTTTCATTTATTTCATAAGTTATCATTTTCATATATTGATATATCTTTTCACTTTGAAAGAAAATTTTAAAAACTAAAATTCCCAAAATAAAAGGAAATAATTTTTTTTTCATTGAATAAAACTATGTGTCTTATAAATGAATTAATATATAAAATAACAGTTACAACAATGAGAATTGTTTTTCAGTGTATACATTAATGTAAAACATTCCTTTTTATGTTTGACAAATATTCAAAACATTCTCAACAAAGTACATAAAAGATAATTATTTCTTAAAACATTTGAATTAAAAAACAGTTTACATAATATTCCTTTTATAATTAATTTATTTCAATATAAATAGTTCTATAAAATAATTTTATCAGAATGGACCAGGAAGTAAAATAATTTTAAGGGAAACATTACAAGGGAATTTTTTTACATGAAAATGCATATCCTTAGGTTTGGTATTCCACACACAATTTTTATATTCCTGAAAAAATTTATATGTTAATTATTTATAGAATTATCATCCATATTAATTTTTATTATTTTTTTATATTATTTTCTTCCATGTTATATACAATTAAAAAATCTATTAATTTCATATCAGTTGTTTTGATGATATTCAGCTCATATATCCAATGTAACATCTATTGGATGACTATGGTAAAATGGGTCATTATTATATCATACATAAAATAATTATAATGTAATAGTTTTCTTTTTTAATCATTAATTTATATTTATATGACTTACCCATATATATGGTTATGAAAAATTACATACACTATGATTATGTAGATGATAGGTCATATGTACGTATGAGTAACGATTATATTTTTCAATGATATTTATTAAATGAAAGTATTTATTTTTTTACCTTCGTAGAGAAAAAAATATAATATATAAAATTATATTTATTAAAATATACTTATTTATATTATACATGTGATGTGGTTATGGAAGAAGAATAACGTTTCTCTGTGGTGGTGGTAGTCTACACGTACGCACAAATAAGGTAATTATTTGATAGGGAATGAAATTTTAAGAAAGTAAATGATATATCATATTTTAATAATGATAAATATTTCATAAATATAATATATATATATATATGAATACACAAATTACATCATTACAATTAGTGATAAAAGGAGTTAATGGAAAATAAATTATATCGTTTCACATGGCAGTGCTCTGTTATACACAGAAGTGAGGGTTTCGTTTCCCATTTTATTTAAGAGGAGATGTATATTGGTTGTTACATTAACTTATAAAAATATATGTATAATTAATATACATATGATATTATTTAATCATTTTTTATGAATATTTCAAGGATTTATTTGATGAAATAAATGTAAAACATTAGAAATAATGTTTTACCCCTTCATTATACAACCATCTTTGGTTTTCAGCATAATGAATCTAGGATTGGAATTTTGACAAAACAATGACTTGTATAACATGTGATGGAATTCTAGGAATGTATTGGATTATGGATTGGCTAATATGTATGGATTTATTGTAGCGAAAAAATATTTTATTTATGAAAATTCATCTTGATCTAATTAAATATATTATTAAGTAAAATGGTTATATGCATCATGTGAAATTTCATGGTTTTATGTTTTTGGATTTTAAAATACTGTTAAGATTTGTTACCCTTTCTAGTATAGTTGTTGATCAATGATAACATTATTAATAAAAATATATGCCTTTAACAAATCAAATTTACTAATAAAAAGTAAGTAATGGCCTCATCCAGTTGAATTGCTCCATATTATGCCCATTTTTTAGAGATCGGAATGGAGGTAGAGTAACTTGGATTCTCTCGTAACCTAGACGAAGCTGATCATCAACACACTTTGCTTGAAAGAAACCACCTATGATAGAAGTTAATGTTAATAGTGATTACAACCCGAGCGATGTTATCTGAGCTGTCCAAATAATCAGTCACCATCACACACATTACCCAAATTTCTTATATAGATTTTATAAGGCGTTATGTAAAAATACCCCAAAACTATGATTATGTGATTTTTTCTACATAAGGAATATATATTCATTGTTTCTTTGTAAATGGATTAAAAGCACAAAATTTATTTTTGTAGTTAATACTCAGTTAAGACATCTATTTTGAGGAATAAATATATTTTTGAATAAAATAAAATTATAATAAAATATTTGAAGTAAATTAATATTTGTTAAATATAAATGATCATATAATTTATTATGAATACAATGGTAATTTTTACTAAGGTTTGAAAGCTATTTTTTTCAATTAGCCTGAATTTTCGATGAATATATGTTTTAATTTTAAATGAAAAAATTCATAAATTTAGAACAATATTTACATAAAATTAATATCATTTTTGTATTCATGATTTAGAAATGATCTAATGGTGAATTTTTCATAATTTTCTAAGATAGTGGAATTTTTTGATAAGAAATAAATATAGTTTAAATATATAGTGTGTTTTATGACATCATAATGACCCAATAATGATGTAATAAATTAATATAAAATATTTTTTTGAAATATATATTTATTAACAATAAAATATTGTGATTTTAGTTTTTTAATTAACTTTATGGTTCTTTAGAGGGCTCACCAAGACTTATAAAATATTTTAACATCCTAAAATGATTTTTTTCATAGTGTGACTCACCTCTATATAAGAAAGTCTATTATATTAATAAGTTTGGTCATTTGTCTTATATAATAATGTGTTACACAGAATTTTGGAAAAAAAAGGTCAAAACCCATGGGTTGGTTTGTTGTTTTCATTAGTTTAATGTGTAGTGTCCAAAATCTAAATAATAGAGAATTCCCTCTCCTTTCCAATATAAACCAACTAAATAACCCGTTCCTCGTCACTAAAAACCATTATAACTCGACAAAAATATACCATCTTATCTCTAGCGTCCTACCAAGGTTCCCCAATCACCTAAGAAGCCTCTCTCAGTCCTCTCCAATGACTATGGGATCACACTTCCAAGTAAGGGATCCTCACTTTCATTCCCTCCTTATTTATGTCCACGTTTCATATACTGTTATGCCCTTTTATTTAAAATTAAAAATGTTGGGGTATAATTTCTAACATCTTCTATACATACATCTTTATTTTTTAATGACCTGATACACATTTCACTCTCATTAATGTATCCCATGAACATGTGTTACCAGGCTGAAATTCCGTAATGGATTTATCTCTCCTTATTTACATTCACAAAATTATTTTATATTATGCATATAAATTCCATTATATATGATGGGATATCATGTCACATAACCCCATTACTATCTATTTAATTAATAAATTATTAGATACCTGTTTCTCTCTCATCAACCCATTTTATGAGTTCTATTTGACACCGTTTTGCGGCCAAAGTTATACCAAAATTTCCCATTCTAAAATCATTGTGTATGTGAATACTATACCCATTTATATATCATGGGTTTTCACCTTTATACACATATACCTAATTACTGAGGCTATACATTTATGCCTTCCACATATCTTATTTGTTTAATAAATTATTATGTTTATTGAATCCATGATGTATGATCTATGTGGTACACATATGCATGAAACAAAATGATCAAGAAGGGAGCACCCTAATAGCTCTCCAATGCACTGAGTAATGAATGTTATCATGATACTCCATGTGAAAAGAGGATTTAATCAATCCAATTCGAATTAAATAAGGTTTTGCTCATGCTAATTCATGTGCAATGATGGTTTACTCGCGATCCTTGTGAAATGAGCCTTGGATCATGCTAATATCATGTTAAAAGTTGTTACCAAATTTCCATATAATGATAATCAGGCTATATAATGCCTTTATGCTCATTTTTATCTTGTTCTCCATTGATACGACTAGTTCCAAAAATGTACAATATTCTTCATGTTATTATTGTTTACTCCTTTACTTGGATTTACAGCTCATTATTTTTATATACACGTCCTCTGGTTATCCCAATCAATGCTATGTATGAAAGAATGTTGTGGTCATGTAAACTGATATTTCAATAAATATGTTGTGATTTATGTTCTAATTTTTTGCGTGATGTTCCTAATTTCACAAGACACTATACATAATTATCCTTATACTAGTATTATGTGCATGTGTATGTAATAAATAATGTTTATGTGTGTGATAAAGATAATGGTTTCTATAGTTGGTATCAGAGGATACCTTTAGTAATTTTTGGGAATAGGATTAGAAAAACCCAGTGAAATCCTCAATGATAAGAGTACGTATAATAAAAATATACTTACATTAATGTGAGTATATATTAAGTTCTTTATTACATAAATACATCCCATTCTAGATACTAATAGGTAGAGGTGGCTCCATCACATATGTATCTAGGTTTATAACACAAAAACATCGCATTGAGATAGATTCGAATGGGTACTAGTGCATGATCATGGTCTTTGTTTCACTATTAGTTACAACACTACTGGGGTATAATCATTGGTAAATTCATAAGCTTAGTATGAACCATTATTACAGGAATAATAAAATTCCCCTAAGAATATATGTTGGGAAGTAGAAAATGGATAACATCTGTAGAAACCTGTGAATTCATAATTTAATGAAATAAATGTAATTTATATGTTATCCTTTTCTTCTTTGGATTCCCTTTTATGTGTTTCCCTAGAATATCCTTTTATTCCAACCAATAGCCATTAATTGGAGGACTAGGGCTCACAAACAATGCGAAGATCAATTTCATGACTGTTCTAATTAGATGCCCAATCTGATGGGAGTTGGATTCACAATCATTTCCACAATACTCTCTCAGTTAACTGATGTTTTGAAATGATGCATGGTTCAAGAGGAACATTATACCCCCCTCTAATAAAGAACAATAAACAATCATGAACTTCGTGATTCAAAGATCTCTGGCTTTTAGTGGATCATCTAATCCATCAATCACCCAATAATGGATCAACTCCATTGAAAAAATATTCTCAATAATTAAATCTTCTAAATAAGAGAAGGTATATTTGGATGCTTATCATATAGAGGGTGAATCTAATCAGTGGTGGACATTGATAAAAAATATGATGCATGAGGAGGATATCGAGTCATTGGAATGGAAGGATTTATAGAAAATGTTTTCTAAAAAATATTATCCTCGCACCATCTGACCAAGTATGGATTGGGACATATATTCCCTCAATAAAAAAGATAACGAATCCATTAGAGTAAATGAGAAAAACCTCACAATGATTGCATAATATGCCTCGTATTTTCATTATCCATGAATACGAGGATGACCTCTTCTTTGGTGGGATAAAACATAGCCAAAATATAGCCTTAAATATCGGTTAATTTGAGAGATATGAGGTAATTGAACGATGTTGTCTCAATGTAGAAATGGAGATAAGATAATATTAGGGGTATCGTGGGGAAAAAATCTGAATGTGGACATTAAATTCTGGTGGTCTAATGGATAAATACAATAGTGATAAAAAAATTATATCACCCTAATTTAAAAAGATGTGGAAATAAGAACCCTTGATATTTCATGTCAGCGATGAGGAAATGCTTTATGTATGGTAGAGACGGGTACCTGACCATTAACTACCGACAAGAAAAACCCTTTGCTGCAATATAGGTGAGAAACTCTACATTCGACCCTCAATACATTGTTCATTTCTTCAATTGGAAATAACCATGGAACATTGCAAACATGTTCCCTAAACTAAGGGTTTTCATAGGCAACCAACAACCTCCATGGTATAAAGGGAGATCTTTTTCTATATGAATATAAAATTAATATATAATAAAAATTTTAACTTCAATATATTAATATTTTAGTATGTTTATGGAATAATATTTCTATATCTAATCCCCAATCAAATGAGAAGCAAAATTGTTGATCATGTGTATGGCCGACTAAAGCCTCACAGACTAATGTAAACTTTTTCCCATCAATGCATATTACAACATTATATAAATTTTTTAATATAATATACATATAAATATATATTATATATATTATGTTTCTATACATAAATAATTATAATATTAAATTTGTCTTCTTACTTTCCATACCATTTAAAATATGATAACATCACCCATGGGTGTGACATACTCCCGTCTCGTGAAGATATGTGATTAATTTGTCATTTTATGATTTACATGGAAGGTAATAAGTATAAATTTAATTAATAAATGAGATATATATGACAAGTTATTAATTATGGGAAATTAATAAATCACCCAATTCCTTATTATTTATCCCATTAATAAATGACATTGTAGCTCGTGCGTGTGTATATCTTATTATCACTATGATCAGATGTGATTAAAATAATAAATAAATTTTTAAATAAGGGTTATAAAAATATATATAATTAGTAATTATTATATTTATGACATTATTTTCATTTTAGAGATTATGGACCTACGTCCTAAACAAAATAATAAAAAATGTCATGATAAAAAAGAGAGGATAAAATAATTAAATTAACAACTAAAATATTAAATATAATAAAATTATATTAAAAATGGGTAGTAAAATGTAATAATAAGATCATATATTATATTTTGAATATTAACATTCTTTTCATGTAAATTAAAAATATATATAAAATTATTATATTGGAGGTTAAATCACATTCAATCAAAAGGATATTAGAAGTGTGATATTTCATCAAAATTTATATTTCCTTGAGAGATATTTATTAACAAAACATAAAACAATTTTGAGGTTTAACATCCCAAGTAAGTAAAGAATTATTTATTTTCATATCTATTTCTATTTATGAATTAGATAGTGTTTTATTGGCTTAAAATGATAATAAATCCAATCGTAAGCATAAAATTCTCTAATATTTTTAAAAAATTGTTTTACCGCCTTTTGATAGAGAACAATTTTTAAATCTATATTTTGACAATTTAATGAGATATATTTGTCAATATAAGCTTATTCATTAGAATCTAGGCATTGAAATTTAATTTTTCTAAATTTTTGGTATTTTTCTAACAGTGTTCATTTTTTAATGAATAGTGAAAAATACTGCATTTTACTTCAAAACTGCGTTTTCATCTAATTTAATTATTTGGATAGATTGTCCTATTAATTGGTTTTAATGTTTAATTAGAATATATTTTTACCATTTTAACTAATTTTGGTCATGGTAATTAATTTCACTTTGGAATTAGTAATAAACAAGTGTCAGTCTTTTGATAGATATTGTTTCTAAAAAACGCGCAATTTGTTTTGACAACGAGAATTTTTTTCAAAAAAGTTAATAAAATTTATATGATTGTAATTTCGTTAAATGGATTCAATAAGTGGAATAAGAAGGTCCAAATTATGTAATGAAGACTCTTTTGATTTTGGACATTATGAATAGTAATGACCGAAATTATATTTAATTATCGTGATTAATTAGTAATCGAGTAGTCAAGGAAAATAAAATAATATCATAATAATATAAAATAACCCCAACATGTGTCCTAATTAAATTTTTTGTGTCATGGACTACCATGGGATTCCTTGGTCCAACTTGGGGACCCCATGGAATCACTTTTATGTGATAGTGACATTTTATATTTTTATTTTTAAAGAAAGATAAATATAACAAAAGTATGTAACACCTATGTAAATCAATTTTAATATTGTATACATAAATGATATCTTAGAAAAAAACAAATTCATTGGAAATATAAAAAGATTTCCTAAAGAATTGTGTCTTTTATATAATTTTTAGACATTAAATAAATAAATTTATTTATGACACCATGATGTTGTAGTGATTACCTCATTATTGAACGATTTAAATAAAATGAAAAGATAATGTAAAATCTAAGACATAAACTTGTCAAAAACCTATTGTATGGGTGTATTTTGATAAATTATCACCTTATCTTCAAAATATTTCATTGTGGGACCTTTAAAATCTGAAACGCATTTTATAATAATGTAACATTTCATGAATTTCCAAGAGTGCCCCTCCAACCTCTTATAAAATGCCCCCACCTATACGACCATACCCACACCTCTCAAGCCATTGGATTGGCCAAAATCTTCTCATTATATCTCTCCACATCCATATATTCATCATAGAATCATTAACTCGGGCAGAATGCTCTTTAATAAACCATTTTGGTTCAAACCAAAGGAAGTTACCCGATTTAAAGGTAATGTCTTCTCTTATGTCCTTTTTTTTTAATTTTGCTTCTACAACCCCCTAAACCCTTTTAATTAATCTATTTTGTAACAACACCATTATCTTAAATATACATGGATGTTTTTATGAGAAGGATTTGATTTAAACTTACACACACCTCCGTAAAATGGTTAAAGAACATATTATTTCTGGGGGTGGCGAATTACTGCCTCACGAAACGAGGATTGTTCAATCCTCTTTTAACACCTTTCATGGTGGCCATTAAGATGTCACTATATTAATATATGATATATAATATGTTTAAGTTTTCATTATGCTTCTGTATTTTTCATTTATGGCATAACTTTATGGTTTCCATTATGGGTAAACGTGATAATTTCATTTTAGGAAGTGCGGACTACCCCCCTAAAGGTATTTGATTTGTTAATTCCATATGTGGGAAATATAAAATATTGAGTTAGTGGTATTACATATAATATCATACTTTAATAATAATATACCTTTAAATCATTATGATTTCATTCAATTAATTATGAAATAGAAATGAAAGTAGCATTCACGCGTACATACGTCTTACCGTCTCCATGAACGATGCATTTCATTTCGTACCTATAAATGTTATTTAATATTATAAATTCATGTATATACAGGATATATATTATATATATGATATCTAAATAATTAATATATTTATGGATATAATTGATATTTTACCACATGAACAACTTGTAATTATAAGAAGTTTATTTTTGGTTCAAGTACCAAAGATCGACAAAATGACGGCTATTAACATAAATAATTACATAACGTTTATAACATGGTAATATGTGATATAAATGGAATATTGATCTTGAAAAATGTTCTTAAGAAAGAATAAATTAACACTAGTTTGTTATTCAGAATATTAAATAATGATCTTTTCAAGTCGGACATGAGGTAAGGGACTTGGTGTCAATCTCCTTTCATTGAGGCATATTTTGTTTTATAAACAACATTCTTTTATACGGTGTATAAACCCATTTGAATTTTACTTTTATTCAAAAGGAATCCTTTTATATGAAGTGTTTTACTAAACGAAAAAATCGAATGTTTTTGTCTTACGTATGCGGCGACATAGACTTCTCCGCCGCCGTGACCATTATTTGAGTTTCGGCTTCCTCTACAAGCCAAAAAATGTTTTAAAATGAAAAATGATTACAATGTTTTAATTTTCATTTATTTTGGTATTGAAAATTGTTTCAATACTTTTTTGATTATATCAATGTGTTGTATTGATATCTTGTTATTGAAATGTTGAAATGTTATGTTTTCTTTTATGCATGTTTTATGTGATATGATTATGTTATGGTTCTTGGACATTGTTTATGATGATGGGTGGTTCCATGATAACCTAAGGGCAGGTGAGCCTATGATACCTCTCCAATGCATTAGGTAACGCGAATGAGTTAAATTCCAATGTTTATTTGAATATAATTAGGGAATATACTGTAATGGGTATTCCAAACGTAACCATGACTGTTACTCCCTATGTAAGAATGTTATGAATACCTCATGTTACCTTTATGTATTATGATTTCTATGAGTTATTCATAACCATTATGATTTCATTAGGTATGTTAATGTTCTTATATTCTTGGAATAATGTATGATTTCATTGAATCTAATGTATACATGGACTAAGATTTTCTTTCCCTATTTTTATATCCCTTACTGAGCTTTTTATGTTAATCCCATGTTTTTGAAATGTTTTTCACAGGCCAAGGGAAAGGTACATGATGTGATGATAGTGTCGAGGAAGTGTCAAGAAATAATTCATGTTTTATTTTAAATTTGTTTCCTTTGATGGGAAAAGTGAATATTGTCTTTTATGTAACCACCTTTTTAAATGTGGAATGTATTGCATGATTAATAATTTAATTCTCTAAAAATATAAACCTGATAAGTTCTTCAATGTGTATTCTTGAAATAACTCAAGATTAAGTAATTTTTATGGTTGAGGCCTTATATTTGGTAATAGATTTCCATTTATATAACATTAGGAGTAATAATTCTATTAATTGATTATCCAGAAATATTTTTTATTATCAAATTTAAATGATATAGGTTATTGAAGATTACCATACTGCTTCATCTAAGACATTTTTATTCAGAATGGTTTTCCACAGAGGAAATAGGGAATCTGTGCTATGATGGAATATAGAAGGAAATGACCTTCCAAAACAACATTTTGAGATGGTCAGGATTGGAACTTAATAGTTTGTCGTAATAATGGTGCAGTTTACTCAGGCGATAAATGGTGGTGGTATCCATTCATGAGATCAGCCATATCAACCGCAGAGGAACATGTTAGTGGTGGAACATTTCATGAGGAAACATCCCACATCATTCAGAGGATCATCTAACCATGTGCTAGCTAAAGGGTGGATTAAATAACTGGAAAATATTTTCGATGTCATGGGGTGTTCAGACAATCAAAAGGATAGTCTTGTTGTTTTTTGTTTGAAGGGTGAAGTAGATCAATGGTGGTCGATGGTTAAAAATATCTGGGACGCTGATGAGATTGATGCTCTGGACTGGGATGAATTCAAAAGGTATGTTTCTTGAGAAATATTTTCCTATGGTTGTTCGAATTAGGATAGAAAACAATTCTTGGAATTGAGACAAGAGGATGAATCAGTGGTTTCTTATGAATAAAAGTTCACTCGATTTGAAAGGTATGCTCCAAATTTTATCAGAGACCTTGATAGTTAAGTAAATCGTTTTTACTCAGGATTAAAGCCAAAATATTGTAGGGAATTAGCTTCTCGCGAGTTCAAAAGTTATGAAAACATAGTTCGATGTGCTGAGAAGGTGGAAATGGAGTTTTTCGATGATCAAGTGTTCTATAACAACAAACAGAAGAAGAGACCAAGGTGGCAAGAGAAGGGTAGTATCCTTCAAAAATGTCTGATGTTATGAAAATTATGTTTTCAGTTTGTGATAAATGTGGTAAAAAGAATACTGGGGATTGTATTTCGAATTCTGGAAAGTGGTACCAATGTAGTAAGATGGGAAATAAGGCTCGTGGTTGTACTAATAAGATCAGGGTGATGGTAAGACCAAATTTGATTTAAAGTTAGTGAAATGTTTCAAGTGAAATGAGATGGGTCAGTATGAAAATGAGTGTTCGATAAAGACCTCAAATGATGGGATGCAGTCAGACTATAAGTATAATGGTGTGGTGAAATCCTTTTCAACTACTTCAGTAGATGTTGTCCCATCAAATGATGTGGTATAAGATACTTTGTTTGTTTTTTCAGATTATGCCAATGTGTTTTTTGATTCGGGGTCTACACATTCTTTCATCTCTGAAATATTTTCTTGTAAATTGGGAATTCCATCTCAAGAAGTGACTCCTCAACTTGTGGTAAAAACACCTAGGTGAAATTTTGAGGAAAAAATAATTTATAAGAATCTTCATATCCTTATCCGTGGGAATAATATATTTGAAAACCTTATTTTTATACCACTAATAGAGTTTGATGTTATCCTGTGTATGTATTGGCTCTCTATTAACCATTATAAAATTGATTATAGAGAAAAAGAAGTTTCTTTTCATAAAAACATTCAGTTTGTGTACAATAATCAACCCTTAATTTTTATAACATATCAAGAGGCTGAGAAACTTCTAAAAGATAGAAATGAATGTTACCTTGCACATATTTTTGATAATAAAGGAACTGATCAGATTAATGATGTGCAAGTGGTAAATGAGTATCCTGATGTTTTTCTGGATGAGTTGCATGGAATAATATCAGATTGAGAAGTTGAATTTACTGTTGACTTAGATCCTAATGCTAATCCAATTTCAAAACCCACTTATCAGATGGCTAAAATTGAACTTTTAGAGTTTAAATAGCAATTGAAAAAATTATTAGAGAAAGGTACCATTCGACCAAGAACATCACCATGGGGTTCTCCTGTCTTATTTTTTAAAATGAAAGATGGTTCAATGAGTCTTTTCATTCATTATAGAGCCTTGAATAACATCATTGTTAAGTACAAATATAATTTTCCTCATATCGATGATTCGTTTGATTAACTCTAGGGAGCTCAGTATTTTTCAAAGATTGACTTGAGAAAAGGGTACCATCAGTTTTAAGGTAAAGGGTGCAGATATTCCGAAGACCACATTTCATTTATGATATGGCAATTATGAATTTGTAGTAATGCCTTTTGGGTTAACCAATGCACCTGCTATATTCATGGACCTTATGAATAGAATTTTCCATGTGTTCTTGGATAAGTTTGTGGTTTATTTCATTGATCATATTTTGGTGTTTTCTAATTGTATAAAGGATCATGAATTTCATTTAAGGGTTATTTTGAAAAACTTAAAAGAAAATAAATTATATGGGAAATTCAACAAGTGTGAGTTTTGGTTGCAAAAAATTTCTTCCCTTGGCCACAGTGTCACTAAAGATGGAATATCTGATGATCCTGCAAAAACAAAGGTTGTTGAAGAATGACCAAGACCCAAAAATGAAACCGTGATTCATAGTATTCTTGGTTTGGCAGGCTATTACTGAAGATTTATTAAAAAAATTCATGTTTATCTAGCCCAATGACTAAGCTAACTCAGAAAGGTGTTATGTTTATCTGGAAAAAATAATGTGATAATTGTTTTTAGGAATTGAAATGAAGATTGATAAATGCTCCAATTTCGGCACTACCTTCCAGAAATAGTGAGTTTTTTATCTACAATGATGCTTCATTGAATAGACATGGAAGAGTCCTAATGCTGAATGATCAGTTAATTGCTTATGCTTCACTTCAGTTGAAAAATCATGAGGTGAATTACCCTAAACATGATTTGGAATTAGCTACTGTTGTTTTTGCTTAAAAAATTGGAGGCATCATTTTATGGAGTAATGTTTGAAATATATACCAATAAAAATTTTAAAGTATATATTCACTCAAAAAAAATTGAACATGAGACAGAAGTGATGTCTATAATTAATCAATGATTATGATTGTACAATTCATTATCATCCGGGAAAAGAAGATAAAGTGGTTGATGCTTTGAGTCGAAAATGTAATTCTACATTAATAATGTTTCATTTGAAATGTGATCATTTGGTGATGGATATGATGAAATTCGGAATAGAAGTTGTTGGTTCAGGAAGTTCTTCTGTTTTATTTCAGATGTCAGTGAGATCATCTCTATCATAGAGAAATGAGCAAGAGCAGAAGAAAGATAGTGGGTTGCAGAAAAATGTAGAGCTGGTTTAGAAGGGTATGTTTCCTGAATTCAACATTGATAATGATTGTGTTTTGAGATTTGGGAAGAGATTGTGCATGCCTTTTGATTCACAGATTAAGAGATAGTGGTCATGTGAAGCTCATAGTTCTCTTTTTTAGTTCATCCTAGTAGTATTATGATGTATAGAGATCATTGGGAGTATTACTGGTGGGATGGAATGAAAAAAGATATTTCTGATTTTACTGGGAAGTGATTCACTTGTCAACATGTTAGAGCAGAGTGGCAGTTACCGAATGGGATGCTTCAGCCTTTACCAGTGCCACAGTGGATATAGGAGAATATATCCATGGGCTTCATTGTTGGATTGTCAAAGACACCTCTAGTTAATAATGCAATCTAGGTTATTATTGATCGCTTGACTAAATCTAATCATTTCCTTGCTATATGAGGTAATTTCTCCCAAGATCAAATATCTCATTTATATCTTAAAAATATATTTTGGTTACATGGAGTTCCCCTATCCATTGTATCTCATCGTGACCCCAGGATTACTTCTATCTTTTGTAAAGGCCTTGAGAAGTCGTTGGGTACTAAATTAAATTATAGTACACCTTTTAATCCTCAATCAGATGGACAGTCTTAACGAACAATTCAGTATTTGTATGATATTCTATGTGCCTGTTCGATGGATTATTAGGGAATTTGGGACCAACATCATTATTTGTTTGATTTTTCTTATAATAAAAGTATTCATTCCAGTGTAAGGATTGAACCATTTGAGGCATTATATAGGAAGCGGTTTCGAACACCAGTTTTTGGGATAAAGTAGGTGAAAGGAAGTTGATGGGACTATAATTGGTAGGAGATTTGGTAGAAAAAGTTCAGCTGATACAGAAACACAGGAGATCAGCTCAGAGTAGGCAGAAAAGTTATGCGGACAATAGGTGGAAGGATCACTCTTTTGAGGTAGGTGATCATGTCTTCCTCAAAGATTAACCATGGGAAATTGTGATGTGATTTGTTAAGAAATAAAATATAAGTACAAGGTTTATTGGACCATATGAAATTTTAGAGTGAGTTGGATCAGTTTCATACCGAGTGGCTTTACTACTGAGTTTATCTTAGGTACACAATGTTTTTCATGTTTCAATGTTAAGGAAGTGCATGCCAGATCCATCTCATGTTTTGAGTCCAGAGGTAGTTCACCTAGGAGATAATATATCTTATGAGGAATAAACAATCCAGATTCTGGACCACATGGAGAAATTATTGTGGAATAAGTAGATTCAACAGGTAAAGGATCTGTGAAAAAACCACATGATTTAAGAGGCAATATGGGAATATGAAAATGCAATGGGGGATAAATACCCCCACTTATTCGATATGTAAATAAATTGCAGGGACCCAATTATATAAATGGGAGAATAATGTAACATCCCTAGTAAGTAATGAATTATACATTTTCATATCTATGTGTATTTCTGAATTAGATAGTGTTTTAGAGGCTTAAAATGAAAATTAATCCAATCTTAAGCATAAAATTCTCTAATATTTTTAAAAGTTAGTTTTACCGCCTTTTGATGGAAAACCATTTTAAAATCAATAATTTGGAAATTTTATAAGCTCTATTTGTCAAAATAAACATAATCTTAAGAATCTGGGCATTGAAATTTACTTTGGATAAATTTTTTGTATTTTTCTGACAATGTACATTTTTTAATGAATAGTGAAAAATACTACATTATACTTCAAAACTAATTTATCATCTAATTTAATTATTTGGATAGATTGTCCTTTTAATTGGTTTTAAAGTTTAATCAGAATAAATTTTTACCATTTAATCAAATTTTGGTCATTGTTATTAATTTCACTTTGTAATTTGGCATAAACAAGTGTCAAACTTTTGATAGATATTGTTTCTAAAAAACCTGCTATTTGTTTTGAAAACGGGAATCATTTTTAAATTAATTACTACAATTTATTTGATTAAAATTTGGTAAAATGGATTCCAAATTTGTAATCATATGGTCCAAATTATGTAATTAAGACTCTTTTGTTTTTGGACATTACGCATAGTAACGACTGTAATTATCTTTAATTATCGTGATTGATTAGTAATCGGGTAGTTAAGGGTAATAAAATAATATCATAATAATATAAAATGACCCCAACAAGTGTCTTAATTCTACTATTTGTGTCATGGTCGACCATGGGATTCCGTGTCCCAACTTTGGGACCCCATGGAATCACTTTTGTGTCATAGTGAGATTTTATCTTTTTATTTTTAAAAGAATGTTAAATATAACAAAACTATGTAACACCAAAGTAAAATAATTTTAATTTTGTATACTTAAATGATCTATTAGAATATAAATTTTCATTGGAAATATAAATTGATTTCATAAATCTTGGTTTTTTAATAATTTTTTGACATTAAAAAAATAAATTTATTTATGAAACCATGATGATGTAGTGATTAACTCATTAATTAACGATTTAAATAAAATGACAAGATAATGTAAAATCTAAGACATACACTTGTCAAAAACCTATTGGATGGGTTAATTTCAAACCCTTATCACATTATCCACAAACTATATTATTTTGGGAACTTTAAAATCCAAAACTCATTTTATAATAAAGTAACATTTCATGACTGTCCTTGAGTGCCTCTCCTCCCTCGTATTGAAGGCCCGCACCTCTACCACCTTACCCACACCTCTCAATCCATTGGATTGGAAAAATCTGCTCATTTTATCTCTCCAAATCTCTATCTTCATCATAGATTCATTACCATAGGCAGAAATATCATCAAGAAACCATTTTAGTTCAAAATAAGGGGAGTTACCTGATTTTAAGATAATATCTTCTTTATGTCCTTTTGTTTCATTTTTCTTCTCCAACATGCCAAACCATTTTTATTCCTATCTTTTTTAACCAAAATAGTATCTTCAATATAATAGGATATTTTTATGGGATGGACTGGATTTAAACTTACACATGTCTCCGTCAAATGGTTAAAGAACATACAATTTCTGTGACTGATGAAATACTGCCTCACGAAACAATGATTGTTCAATCCTCTTTTAACACCTTTAATGGTGGCCATTAAGATGTCACAATATTTATATATGATATATATTATGTTTATTATTTCCTTATGATTGTGTATTTTTAATTTATGTCATACCTTTATGGTTTCCATTATGGGTAAACGCTAAAATTTCATTTTAGGAAGTGCGGACTACCCCCCCCCAAAGTGATTTGAATCGTTAATGCCATATGTGGGACATATAAAGGATTGAGTTAATGGTATTTCATATGATATCATACATGAATTATAATATACCTTTATATAATTATGATTTCATTCCATTAAATATGAAATAGAAATGAAAGTAGCGTTCATGCATACGTACGGCTTACCATCTCAAGGAACGGTGCATTTCATTTCTGACCACTAAATGTTATGTAATATTATAAATTCATGTATATACTGGATATATATGATATATATGATATCTATGTCTTGAATATAAATATGGATATAATGGATATTTACCTCATGAAAAAAATTTAATTATAATAAGTTTATTTTTGGATAAAGTACCAAAGATCTACAAAACGACCATTATTAACATAAATAATTACATATTGTGCATAACATGGTAATAAGTAATATAAAAGGAATAATGAACTTGAAAAATGTTCTTAAATAAGTATAAGTCAACACTAGTTTATTATTCATGGGATTACAGAACGATCGAGTCAAGTCAGACACGAGGTAAAGGAGTTTGTATCAATCTTCATTCATTGAGGGATATTTTGTTTTATACACATATTTCATTTCTACGACGTATAAACCCCTTTGACTTTTACATTTATACAATATTAATATTTTTATACAAAGCATTTTACTAAACAACAAAAGGAAATGTTTTTGTCTTACGTATGCGGAGACAACGACTTCTCCGCCGCCATGACCATTTTTTGAGTTTCGACTTCTTCTAAAAGCCATATCTTTTTTTAAATGAAAAATAAATACCATGTTTTACTTTTCTTTTATTTTGGTATTGAAAATGGTTTCAATAATGTTTTTATTATATCAATGTTTTGTATTGATATCTTGTGACTGAAATTAGGAAATGTTATGTTTCCTTTATGCATGTTTTATGTGATACGATTATGTTATGGTTCTTGGGAATTGTTTATGAAGACGGGTGGTTCTAGGATAAACTAAGGGCGGGTGAGCCCATGATATCTATCCAATGAATTGGGTAACGTGAAGGAGTTAAACGCTAAGGTTTCTCGGAAGAGATTTAGGAAATATATTGTAATGGGTATTCTCAACATAAACACGAGGTTTACTCCCTATGTAAGAATGTTTTGAATGCCTCAGGTTACCTTTATGTCTTATTATTTATTTGAGTTATTCATAATCATTATGATTTCATGAGGTATGATAAAGTTCTTATATTATATGAATAAAGTATGATTTCATTGATCTTTATGTATACATGGACTAAGCTTTTCTTTCCATATTTTTATTTCCCTTAATAATCTTTTTATGTGCATCCCATGTTATTGAAATGTTTTTCAATGGTCAAGTGAAAGGTACACGATGTGATGATATTGTTGAGGAAGTGTCAAGAAAGATTCCATGTTTTATTTTAACTATGTTTCTGTTGATGGGAATAGTGAATACATTCCTTTATGTAACAACCTTAGTTAAATGTGGAATGTAATGCATAATTTATGATCTAATTCTCTAAAACTCTAAACCTGAAATGATGCTCAATGTGTATTCTTGAAATAACTCAAGATTAAGTATTGATTAAGGTTGGGTCCTTATATGAGGTGTATATAATTATCATTTTTTGAACATAGAATGATTACATATTAAGTCATTATTTTATTTTTTAAAAATATATACCTCATGAATCAATTGATACTTTTCATTTCTTGATCAATTTCATGATTATTTACTTTTTCTTAGACAATAACTTTCATGTGATATTTTTTAATGAGATAATATATTTCTTATAAATATAAATATTCTATATCTGATGGTTATAATTGTTTTATAAATAATATACCATTCTCATATAGATGGTTTTCTATGAATGTTATTTTATTGTATTTCTAATTTTTTATAAATTGTTATTGTTTATTAAATAAACATGTTTTATTATAAGTATCATAATTCATGGTTTAAATTGATTATTAAATATATGAGTAAATATTTGGAAATGTATTGATTGGTGGACCAGTTATAGATATACCCTAAACACATTGATATTTTAATTGGAAAATATATTAACGTTGTATTAAATAGTTTTTTACCCATATTTTTAATATTTCTCAAGAAAGTGATTAATAAAAGTGGTATCATGATTTCTGACATCATGATATACATTAATTAAGGATTTACTTCATTAAAAATTATGTTATAATTATTATCCATGATATTTTCAAATTGATATTTTATATATTTATATTATATTCTACGTTTATTAATTTAATCACATATTTCTTAACTTATTTTCATTTTCTTATTGATTATTCCTTATCAAATCTTAATAATAAATTTGTTTATTAAATTTATTATTTGTTATATTATTTTCCTTTCTATATCGACTATTTCATATTAATTTATGATATCATCCATTGCATATAACCCTAACCTAGAATTTTAGGTCACCTTTTTTTGTATATGGTGAAGAATTCATTTAATGAGTTCAAGGATGTCAAATTTTTACTATTACTATGTTTTTTAATTTAATTCCCAACAAAAAATGGGAATATTGCATGTATTTAGTTCAAATAGAGTAATAAATTAATTGATATGTGGAGATGTGATCCCTTATATCTTATTCTAGTGAAATAATGTTGACACCAACTGTGGGTTATTGGAGGATGTGTAATTATATTTTGTATAAAAGGTACTTTAGTCGGTACAATGAGGGAAAGAGTAAGGGAAACAAGGATTAGGGAACATCACCCTATTATCTACATTGAGGATAGGAATAGAAATACATTATAATGTTTGGTAAGGTAGATTTAATGGGGGTGTTCATAGAAATACATACTAGTATAGAAACTATATGAGGATGCGGGTTTGGAATAGAAATACCTAGGGGTAATATATCTAAGAAATAGACATTGGCTTGACTCAAGTCTTATATAGTACATAATAATGGGAATTACCATGAATATTATTTGGCACTAATGGGGTGTATTAAGAGTATAATTCACACATCTTTAATAAAAATTATGATGGATTTGAAAATAAATACATCTCAAAGGACACCATGATTAAGAGTTTCTGATAAAAAAATACATTAGTTTTTTATCTCTATTTTGTGCTACACCTACTTTTAAATAATTCACTATGATATAAAATTCATAATTTAATGAGAAAATCCTAAAATATCTATTCAATTGAGATAAAAAATAGATGAAAGAAGGGTACCAATACTCATTGGTAATATATATATATCCCTAATGAGAAAGGAAATATAGGTGCTATTGGAACAAAGAAGATCGTGGAAATATTAGGGAATTGTAATCATGTTATGAAAAATAACCTTTCTTGAATAGAGAATCCTATTATTCAATATAATTATTCCATAATGTTGGAATTAATTATGTGAATGAACCACCAATCATTTAATGGGACTAGTGATAAATTGGTAACTGAGCGATGGATTAAATCACTTGTAATAATATTTCTATCATTCAAATACAATGAAAATGAAAAGGTAATTATTGGATTATACAGTCTAAAATGATATATTCAACCCATGGTGGCTTTCAATATATATTAATAATGAGTAATATTAAATAAAAAATATATAATGGAATGAATTTATTGATGAATTCTTCTAAAAATATTTCCCTTGTGAGAAATGAATTCAATAATGAAAAATTTCCTTAGCTTCAAGAAAATGGAATAATAAATTGTTATCGCATAAGAGTCAATGCTTACAATATTTGAAATTTATAATATCAATTACGTATGAAATATAGAATTCAAGGTAGACCATTTAATTAAGGGTCTTAAGATAAGGATCTAAAGGGCTCTAGTCTGTTAATCTTTTTATTCATATGTGGAAGTAGTATTAAATTCCTTAAAAACAGAGAAAATGTTTTCAAAATATGATATGTTCAATATACCTAATAAAAATAATAGTTTAATAGAGATCCAAGAAAAAATGAATTCTTAAAAAAAGAAAAAGGGAATGATAAAATTTTCACCATATGAAAATAAATGAAATACTCATAATGGGAAATGTTTATAGGGCATGGGAGTTTGTTATAAGTGCAGAGATAAGAGTAGTTTGGATCATGATTATAAAAAGAATAAAAAAACTAGTGATGTATAGTACTTAAAAAATGAAATAGGGAATTATTCAATCTCATTCTCTAAGCGTGAAGGTAATCTACCAAAGAAGAGGCAAATGAGTGAGGCATAAGATTATAAAATCACTAAAATAGAAGATAACTTACTGAATAAAGTGATGACAGGTCCATTAATCATAACATTAAATTTATCCAATTATTTTGTTTATTATTCATCATGACACTATTTTATATCATACTTGTTTTCTAGGAAAACTAAATATTTCAATATAACCTTAAAAATGTATTTGTTAGAAAAAACTCATAATGTAAGATGCATTAAAATAAGTATATATTAGGAAGACCCCATTTTAGAAATAAAGAGATGAGACTTAATCAATTGAGATTTTTTTTATATCGTCCCCCATGAGAACATCCGAATAATATTATTAATGAATTATAAAAACAAAAATATATGGATGGAAATTGTAATATTTAAATTGATGATGCACCTATTGTTTATGAATACATTTATGTATTTATAGTGAAACTATGTTTACACCCACATGATCAAGAATTTTAATTTCCCATTGATTTAATCCCTAATTCAAGACCAATATCAATGACACCCCATATAATTGCTACAAGAAAAATATTAGAGTTAAAGAAAAAAATGAAGGAGTTATATGATAATGGATTTATTTACACTATTATTTATCTGTGTGGGTATCTTATTGTATTATTTTAGAATAATGATGGAACCATGAGTCTATAAATTGATTTTAGGGGAAACAATTCCATTATATTAGTGAAAAATTATCAACTTCGTTGAATTGAAGTATTATTTGATAAAATTAATTAATCTATGTATCCTTAAAATACATGAAATCATTTATGGTATCATTAATTGCACATAAAGAATAAAGACATGTTGAATAAAACTTTCCAAAAAAGTAATGAACATTATGAGTTTACAATAATTTCTCGTTGGATTTACAAATGAACCCTATATTATTATGGATCTAATAAATACATTATTCAAGATATAAATTGATTACTTTGTTTATGAATTAATTAACTAAATATTAGTGTATTATTTGAGCTATGAGGAACACTAGAATCAATTATATATCATTATTGAGTCACTTAGGGGAATATAGTTATATAGGAAGTCTAGAAAGCTTTATTTTTGGATTAATGAAGATTATATTCCTATCCATATTATATCCCATAATTGATTTTTAGTAGATCCTACAATGAAAAAGGAATTAAAAGAATGGATTACAAAATAAATTACATAACTATGATAAATATTTTCATTGGTTTTTTAGGTCACTATCGACTATTCATTTATAATTTTAATGATTTGATAACCATTTTACCATAATTACACATAAAGGGTTTAGGTTGTTAATGGAAACATATTATGAAAAATTATATGATGAATTTAAGATGAGAAACATAAATGTTCAGATTTTGAATCTACCAACATGAAATGATGGTTTTTCAATATATAATGATACATTAAAAAAATGGGTTGTGTCCTTATAAAAAATGATAATTTTATTTCATATGCATCAAGTCATTTGAATGCACAAGATATCATCTATCCATCCCATGATATTGCATTGGAAGTGATTATATTTTCCGTAAATATTTAAAAATATTATCACTATGGAAAATGATATGAAATATAAACATACCATAAGATCCCAAAGTATATATTTAAACAAAATGTTATGGAAATTGAAAAAAAAAATATGGATCAACCTACTCAAGGATTATGATTATTCAATATAATACAAAATTATGTTGAACAATGAGGTAGAAAATTAATTAAGAAGGAATAATCATAGATTTCATACCCAAATGAGGATTGAGAGGGATCCTTTGTTCATTGATCTAATGAAGAAGGATATGGAAATTATTAAGGGAAGGGAGGTACCAATCAACTATTAAATTATTTTGAATCCAAAAAAAATTTAAAATAAAAAAATTTCTCCACATAATGATGAGAATTTCTGATGAAAATTAAATCCGTCAATGATTGGATATTTTAAGAATTCATTGGTAATGTTTGAGTTCTAATGTTTGGAGAAATGTCATTGGTTCCATCTATAACTGATCTAAAAATAGAGTTAACGGATGATGTCTATAGATCGAATTTATCAATACATCATGGTAGCACTAATTTTTATATTGATTTTGTGGAACATTTCATTGTGGAATAACACTAATCTGAAAAATAGTGATTATGAATCATGCATCTAGGTGTCTAGTTATTCATCAAGAGAAATATGAGAGAAAACATATTAAAGGAATCATGGAAAACATCCTATTCTTGTGTGGAAATGCGATTATATTATTGTAGAATTTGACACATGAATACAGAATTTTCCTAAATATGATTCAATATGGTCTATTATTGATAACCAAACTAGATTTTAACATTTACTCACTATAATAGATGATTAACCTCTTGATCACCTCATAGGGATCTATATTAATTAGTTTATAAGTCATCATAGAATGCTTATTTTTATTTGTTCTAATTGTGTTCCTTATATTACATCAAGATTTTAAAAGATACATCAATGGGATCTTGAGGTTGATATTGATTTGATCACCACCTACCTTCCACAAAATAGTGAAAATACTAAAAGGAAAATTGAATATTTAGATTCCATGTGGAGGACATTATCACATTACATTCATTGTATTTGGGATAAATATTTACTATTGGTAAAGTTTTCTTATTAATGTAGTTTAAGTTAATCTATTCAAATAGGGAAATATGAAGAATTATATGAAATGAGATGTCATAATCCAATATGTAGGGATGTTCACAGTGAAATATAACAATAATAAACATAAAATTCTAAATATATAACACAGTTAAATAATATTAAATATCATATAAATTCATCTCCATATAGGTATAGAAAATTTCCTCACAATTGGAGGAATGATTTGGAATTCAATATGGGAGATACAGATTAATTAAAAGTACCTTCATTGATGTGTGTCATATGGTTTGGTAAGAAGTGAATTCTAAATATGAGTCACATAATACCCTTAAAATTTTTAAATTGAATTATATTTGGGGCATATGATTTTTTAATATGACCAAGCCTCTCTAATGTACATGTTGTGTTCCATATTTCATTGTCATGATAGTACTTGCCTGACCCAAAACATGTGGTCACCTCAAATGAGTGAGAAATGGAACCTGATCTATGTTATGGTGAACAACCCATTAATATTCACGATACAGGAGATAACTTATTTCATAATTGGTTAACTATATTTGTAAAGGTACTTTGGTGAAATTACAAAATAGAGGAAGTGATATGGGAACCACATGATGTTATAAAGAAGAAATACCATCATTTGTTTATAAGTTATTATCCATTAAATTTTGATGATTAATTTTTTATAAATTTATAATGTACCACCCTATGATATTTCAATATATTTCTTTTATAATAAAATTAATTTCTATGATATAATGTCATATACAGAACACCGGGTTTTAAGGAAGCATAATACTAAATTGAAATGTTATTATTTAGATAAAACCATTATATATAATATTTTTTGAAATAATTACAATTTTTACATTATATGTTCACATAACGTATAAGATATATAAATTTTTTTTCTATTTATTTATAATACTATTAGAATCATTTTAAATAAAATGAAATGTTTTATGAAAAACTTGATTTTTTCAAAAATACATTTTAGTCAAACAAAACACACATAAATTATAAAAATATAATACCAATTTTATAAAATTTATCTTAATTAAATTATATTATTTTTTTAATTAAACATATATAATTATCATATATTGATTTGGTTTTTGTAATTTTTTATAAATTTTTTTTAATGAATAGTAATAAATAACCACTTTTTCATATAACTTATTTTTTAAATATTTTACATGCATAATTTAATTATAATATTGGTTTAAAAGTAAAATTATTTCAAATATATATTTATTAATAAAAATTAATTTTGGAATCATTTTTATAATGAATACTTATATAAAATATTTTTAATCATTTCAATGTTTTTCACTTTGGAAAATAACCTTTTCTTCACGATTTAATGTTTAATAGTAAATTTAAATCAGAAAAAATTATAAATTGAATTAAAAAAAAGGATTCCATTTTTTGAATCATCATAATTTATATTATATAAATATTTATACTAAATTTTTCCAACATAATTAATAGTGAAAATAGTAAAAAATAATTACTATCCTTAATGTAACAACGAGTTTATCGGGTGTTAAACTAAAATGAAAAAGGATAAAATTGAAAAAATAAATATAAATATATTATTTTAAGTTCATATATATATCATATATCATTCATGGTTCTATAGGAGACTATTTTGGAGCCTTGGGTCATGAAAAAACAACTGTATCGATTTTTATTTTAATAAATTTCTTGTGCGTCCTCGTCCCCAATTATAAAAAAGGAACAACCTAACATCACTTATTCTTAAATATAAATCTATTGGAATAAATAATAAGCATAAATAACTAATTAAAAAAGTATATTTCCCCATTATTTTGGTATTTTTCTCAAATGACCAACCCTATGTTCCATAAGAGGATATTCGAGAGAAGTGTTTTTATGATAATGTGACTATCATAACAAATCTTCATTATCTTATCTCTTCTTTTTCCACAATGAAATATGTTTTAACATATAAAATATAATAAAATTAGGATTTATCTTATAGTAATATATCATTTGATTGGTTTCATAATATTTATTAATCATCTCCTCTATCAAACGGTAAACTAAATCATTGATAGTATATATTGAGTATTACTGCCTCACGAACTGATGTAAATTTGGATTACATGAACTCTTCTATATATTTTATATAATGATGGATTTAATGTATATATATCATATTTTTCATATTAATAAACTTATTTAAATATATTATCACATAATTTTTCAAACATTCCATGCCATTTGAAATATGATAATGCTGCTTCGGTTTAGAATAGACTGCCACATCCCGAAGCGATATGAATCATTTTTGACATAATATTTAGATGGAATGAAATAAGTATAAATTTTATTAGTATATTGGAATTATTTCAAATGATATTTATTATTTTAAAGTAATATATCACCCATTTATTTATCCTTTCACCCATTAAAAAATGATGTAGTTGCTTGTGTGTATGTACAGCTCGTCGTCTCCACAAAGCGATGCAATTAATTTTATTTGTCAAAATTTTAATAATTGGTTTAAAAATGATTATAATGAGTAAATATAATATTAATGACTATATTATAATTATTTATTTGATTTATCTATATCCTATGAAAAATAATCATAACATTCCAGATTAATCATGCCTTAGAAAATAAGGCAATTAATAAATTAAATACTGAAAATAATGAAATAATTTTGAAAAACTAGTGATAAAATGATATAAGATGATCATATATGATATTATATATATTAACTCGGTTATATTAAAAATTAATAACACGTTTAAAACCATTATATATAGGTTTAATTCACATTTAACTGAAATAAAGCATGAGGTAAGGTATTTATTTTCAATTTTCATTTAATGGAGACATATTTGATAATTTGCACCTATTAAACTTTATGTGGTCAATATTCTTTCCCTTTTATGTATTTTAAAATAATACCTATTAAATAATGATTTTATTAGAAAACCTATATTCTGGATGAATCATGGCGACCTGTCGTTTTTTGTTTTATTTTTTGATTGTTTGATTTGTGTTGAGACAATCACTTAAGTGTGATCATTTTTCACTGGACATTATATTAATATAAAAAATACATATTAATTATATAATGGAAATTATTATTTCCTAAAACATATACCATGTTTATATATGGGTTTTTCATTTAGTGTTATTTCATTATGAAAAGAAATATTATTAAATTCGACATCGTTAATGAATATAGATTTTTTATGATAGGACATGTTATTCATGAAATTGATCAATTATTCTATATATGAGGAATGATTTGGAATTATATTTTGGATGTTTCTCAGTTTTAATCATCCCCTTGATTCATCTATAGTATCATTAGGAGATTATGTGTGCCACAACTAAATGTATTTTTACACATAGTTTAATATGATCATGTGAAATGTATTCATTGTAGTGGTATCTAGATGTATGAGATCATGACATACCATAATTATGAATTTACATTATTTATAATTTAATTATTTTCATTATATATGATATATATTTATTAATATGAAATTTTGATAAATTTCATTCTTTTTATATTAATTAAAGGGTTTTGTGGTCAGTTATTTATCATTCTGTATAGATTGTGCCTTATATAATGATGATAGTCATGTTTTTTATTAAATGGATTGGGTACTCAGTTGTTTAATTATATATATTCATTATGTGTTATTGATTCATGATTTCATCTATTTTACAAAACCCTTAATTATCTTTTTGGTCGCCATTATTTTGTTTTCTTTCACTGGTATATTAATTAGATTTCATTGAATGATTTAAAGGAAGTTGAATTTTTTCAAATACTATGACTATTATTTTTATTCACCATGTAAAATGGATATAAAATATCTATTGGGTCATACAATACTACAGAAATGGTCAATCGTTGGTGATATGGTCAATTGTGTCTTATACCAATGTAATAAATCAGACATCAAATCATGGATATTTGAGTCAATATCGTCATAGGATTAACCGCATTACAATATATATATATATATGTATATATATATATGTGTATATATATATATATATAATTGTGTGTGTGTGTGTTATAATCATTAAAATGAACAATGTATTTGTTAGTATGTATGAACTCAATTTTTAATGAACTTTTTATTCCAAAAAAAGTGTTTTCTTCAAATATTATATTTATTTTAATTAATATAGAATAATAAAGTTAATTTCTTCAATATATGGAAATATATTTGATAAAAAAATAAGTAAATTTTGAAATTATCATAAAAAAATTAGTTCATAGTGAATTTTTTATGTTTCACTAAATAGTTTTAATTTTCAATTAATAATGAAAAGTACCATTTTTTAATAGAAACATTGTTTTGTTTTATTGTTTTTATAAAGTAAAAATATATTATAGATTAGTTTAAAAAAATTATGAGTTCATTTTTTATTTATAATAATCCAAATAGTTTCTATATAATGAATTTTATATATTAATTTATTTTAAAATCATTTTTTTCATAAAAATAATTTATTTGAAAACATAGTTTTCATCAAATATCAACAAGATTATTATAAATTAAATTATGATACATTTGTGCTATAAATATATAAATATGTGTTCCATTTTTTAATCATTTGGTTTAATTTTTTTAATTATTATTTTTTTATTCACAATCAATATGAATATTAGTCATTGTAGATTTTGTTACAAAGATAAAGGTAAATGGGATAATCATGGGTTGAAATAATGTGATAAATAATAGAAAATTACTCTATCAGATAAAATAATGTCATTTGATGAGTATATTTCATCCATAATCATCCAATATTATAATATATGACCTTTTTCTATAGGGTGATTATTTTAACCTTTATAATATTTTATATAATGAAAAGTGAAAAATTTTATTCTCTATTTTTTATTACAACAAATTTTTTTATATAGTGATAAAAATAAGATATGTTAATATTTAAATATTAATATGAATGCTAAATTATTTATATTGATAATGGTAATTTATTTATAATTTTTAGTGGACAAATAATTATAATAAAAAGGTACAAAACCCTGATGCAATATTTTTTAGATTAATTGAAAAATAAACAAATGAATTTAATATTTTTAAAAGTAATATGATTTGAATGATGTATTTTTTTCCAGAAAAATTAATTACTAAAATATATCATATAAATTTATTTAAAATTATATTCTTTACTCAACAATATTATTGTAGTATTAAAATTAAAATTAGATAAATCAATAACAAATTTACATTAATGTTACTTTATAATAAATAACCATTAATTTAATTATTTAAAAGTAAAAAATTCATGTGTTTGTTGAAGTGATTAGGATACATTTTTACATACAACAAATGGTAAATTTATAGTCCAATTTTCTATTTCTAATAACATTCCTAGCTCCTATAGGGTAAAATCCAGAATACCAATGTAATTATCTAAAAGTTTTAACACACGTTATAATAAAAACATAAAACAAGAAACAACATATATACGCGTAAAAATTTAATTAAATGAGATTAATTATACTCATATGCATATTAAATTAAAATCATATCAATTTTTACCCATTCTAAAAGGAAAATTAATTTATATTAATTTAATTCTTTAGAAAATCCAGGAATTCTCCTCCACTCTTTTATAAAAGGGAACCTCATCCAATTTTTTCACACATCCAAAAACAATTTGGTCTGCATGGTAACTCTCTAATTAATATTCACTATACATTACCACATTCTATTGGTATTTTTTTGGCATAATACTAACCATATATGGATTAAGATGCAGAGAAATTGAGGTTTTCCGAAGAAGTGTTAGATCTTTTAGCCAAATGATCATTTTTTTATTTTTATACCTCCTTAAAATATTCATAAAAAATAGAAAGATAATATCACATGTACCTTGCGTAAAAAAATATTTCTATTTTAATGGAACAAACTATATCCAACTAATATTTCATTAAATGTGAAATGAAACTAACATTCTTGTGTAAAACATACTATCGCCTCACAAATAGATGTAATTAATTTTATAAAACCACCAATTAAAGATGGTGAAAATTATTGATTTTTTTCTAAATATACGACATTAATAAAATATTTATCATTATAAAAAGATAATATATTATTAAATTTATTACATTTCCATTCACTAAAAAATGATAGCGTTGTTCACGAGTATGTGTCGACTACCACCATCACAAAGTAATGTGATTAATTTTTCATCACCACATTACATGGATGATATATATAAGTATATTTATGTATATAATATAGAATAAATTATGTATTAATCATTATATAAATATTAAATAATAATTACCTTATTTCCAAAATGTTTGTTGAAAAATGGAATCATTTCTTATTTGTATGTTTTTCATAACATCTCAATAATTATAACATACTTCATTTTTCATAACCATATACCATGGATATTTTTAAAATTATAATTTATGAAGAAACATATATCATTATTTCATGATTTTTATTAATTATATGATGGAATGATAACCAATTTGATTATAATCGACCTACCAAAGTTAGTTTTTACATATGAAATGAATATATTCAAAATGTCTGATGTGAACTTAATTAATTAATTGATTATAACATTGTATAAGATAATATAATAGGAATAATAAACTCAAAAAATTTTCATAAGAATGTAAATAATTAAAATAATTATTTCTTTTTTATGACAAAAAAATGTACATAATGAGTTAGACTCAAGCTAAGGGACCATATTTTTTAAAATATATATATATATATTCTTTTAATTTTTTCCATAATACAACATTTCCTCCATGTAAATATTTTTATAATTATTTTATATATGTATTTATAGGGACATACTGATTTTTTAAAAAAAAATTATGTCACTTTTTTACATTCTTTCAATTTTATTCAAATGTAATCATTTTATTCATGTTATATGGAATGATTAGAATTTAATTTTAAAAGTAAAAAAGGAATATTGTAATTTATGATCTATGAAGATAATTAAATTTCTTTCCTTTGAAACTATTATTTTATATTTTAATTCAATTGTAATATCAAATTTTTTATTCGAGTAAAACATATCTTTCCCGCCATTTTCGGAATTTTTTTTAAAAAAAATTAATTTTAAAAGAAATGGTTATATCAGTATAAAAAATTGTTTTGTTATAAGTGAGAACATTATTTTCATAAATATAATCAATTATCTGTTATTATTGCACCATGTTTCAAGGAAATTGGTCTTGATGATTTTCCCTTTATAAACCATTGTTTTTTGTGTCCATGATATGTCTCCAATGCATTAGGTATTATTTATGTTTGGAATTTGACTATGAGGGTAATTCCATGTTTAACCATGATGGTGTATCCAAGAATAATCATGATTTTATTCCATGTGTATTGGTGAGGGTTATTTCTTATGTATCCATAATTGTTATTCCATATGTATGAGTGACATTAAAACTATTCCCCATGTTACCTATATGATTTATTTCTTATTTCTATGATTTTTTTGGAAATATTATGAAATATCTAGGTAAAAAATGTGTTTATGTTTAAATAAAAGTGTTTTTTTAATTATTATGATATAAGTGTATAAATTTAGGAAATAGATTACAAGAATATCTTAAATTTTCAAATTAATAATTACTTGGTTTACTTTTTACATAAAGATTTTTTTAAATGATATATGAATATATTTCATATAGAATTTTATTTATAGGGTATGAAAAAGGATTATTTTGATTCCAATTTTATTTAAAAAATAATTTTTTACAGTATCCCTAGAATATTTTTTTTGTTTCATATAATGTACCTTTCTAATATTTTTTTATACAAAATTTTAATGTTTTTAGAGGTTATTAAAGTTGATTCGGACAATAATGTGTTCAATGTTACAAATTTTGTTATGTGTCATGAAAAAAATATTACATCCTAGAAATTTGGTTCTGTGGTAAAATGGATTCAAATAGTACATTTATACTTTAGATGTAATAATTATTCAATTAAGGGTAATAAAATAATTATCAAAAATAATAAGATTAAGATATCTTTATGAATCCATGGAAGTAAATTCTTGTATACGGATTCAATGGATATTCTATGGTTGTGTCCTTATATTTATTGAGAAATTCAATATTTAATATATTTTTTGTTTGAAGGAGTTTGAAGATATTTTTTTAAATAGTTTATTTTTTTCCACCATGAAATAAAGTTGATTTTTTAACTGAACACATACATTGAGATTTACCTATATCAATGACTTTATATAAAGTATCCCCAATTGTGTTTAAGTAATTATAAATGAAACTCTTGTATAATATTGAGAAGTAATTCATTCATCAAAATTAATCAAATTGTAATGAACATATCCATTTAGTTATTTAAAAAGGGTAGTTAAATCTGACTCTGTATTGATTATCACGAACCCAACATGAATATTATCCCAAACAAATTAGCCTTCCTTATATCGATGTATTTTTTGATCAACTTTATGGAGCTCCATAGTTTGAAAGATTGAACTTCATTATATATATCATCAATTGAGGAGAAATAGTATCAATATAACCAAGAACACAATTTAACACAATGAAATTATATTATGTTTGTATTTAAAAAAAAATTAATTTCATTAATATGTTTTGTTACATGCAACATCATGTTTTAAAGAACATCTATATAACAATAATATTATAATTTAAATAAGATTATTATAACCGAGAACTTAAACAAGATGGTATTAATAGGATTATTTAAAAAATAAATATAAGAATGTTTTAGATTTTTATATTTTGACAAATATGTACTTAATTTCGGTAAAGTATTTATGTGAATTTATAATATATTTTCCCAAAATTAATGATTTTTATTTCTTTTTATGAAAAATATAATAAAACTAATTTTTCAAACCTTTAGATAATTTATTTTATAAAATATACATAATTTTATTAATTAAAATATAAAAATTAGCTTAGGGTGATGTTGTTTATATTTTTCTAGAAAGATTAAATTTTCTTATGAATAGTGAAAATGTTGATTTTTTATAAAGATGCCTTTTAATATAATGCATTTAAAATTAATTGTTCTTATAAGAGTTGAAAAAAAAATTAAAATTTTATAAATATTAAAAAAATTTATTTTATTATTACAATGTTAAAGATTACTTTTCCAAATAAAACATTCTGTAGTTATAAATTGTTTTAATGGAAAACTGCATTTTCATTGTGTTTGTGTGTATAATTTTAAATAAAGCATTCCCAAATCTATGAAATGTTTTGGGAAATTGAATTCCGTATTATTAATTCTACAAATTACTTTTAAATTTTAATTTAAACATAATTTTGTGTCATAATGAATAGTAAAAATAAAAATATTTATAAATTACCAAATTTAATGATAATGTAGGTATACTAGGCATTAAACTTACTTACAAGGGATAAAAATAACTATAAACTATCCCAATTATGATTATTGGACTTATAACTACATTATATAATATAATTTTTTTATAATGAGTCATTTTGGGTGCATTTGGTATGTCTAAAATATTATTTTAACTTTTTATTTTAAAAAAAATCCAACTGTTCCTTTTTTACCATTTCTAAAAGGTCACCCTTTATCCTCTAAATTTTACACTTAAAAATTTATAATTGGAAAATACATATCCATTTCATTACTTAATTACCTATTAATATCATAGTTTCTAATGTTTCTTTAGAAAACCCTCCTAAAAAGGGTTTAGCTATAAACCAAAAGAGGCTCCATGAAAAAGATGTATAACATTAAGCCATTCATTATCATTTTATTTATTCTCACACCTAATTCACATATCCTTAAAATATGATGTTATAACATATAATTGTATCCCATATACTTTTATTTTATTATGTTTGTGTAATAACATATATCCATATACTCTTCCATAAAATGAGAAATGAAACCAACGATTGTTTGTGTAGAGGACTACCACATTACAAACCGATGTAACTCATTTTCCTCACCACCTAAAAAAGATGAATAATATTATTTATTTAAAGTAAATATATATATATATATGTATTAATTATTACTCTTAAATTATAATACCACATTTACCTTCTATCCGTTAAATTTGTTTATAAATTGTAATGTTGTTCATGTGTAAGTGTGGAATTCCACCTCCGTTGAAAGATGTGATACATAATTCATTTTATTTTTAAATAAATGGTAATAAGGATATATTAAGGGATTTTATATTATATATATTATATTAATAAAATTATTTAATTTTTAATTAATATTTACCTTTCTCTAGTTCGAACATTTGAAAAAAATGGAAATAACAATTATTCTTACGTTAAAACTAACGTCGAGAAGAACAATGTAATTAATTTTTTTATATATAACTTTTATTGATGAATATAAATTTTTTTATATTTAGTATAATATATGTATATATATATATTATTAAAATTATGTATATCATGGAACCATTATAAATGTATAGGGACCAATACAATGGAACTAATGTTTTTTTAAAATAATGTTGTTATTACCCAAAACTGTGATCATTAAAGAATATAGTTAGTGGAAAGGTTATAAAATTGAATAATTAAATAATATATGGGTTTATAAATATTAGTATGGTTATATAAAAAATATCTAATAATTCTATATTTATTATAAATTGGTTGGGAATGTGTATAATGTCATTCTAAACTGGAGGTAATGGAATTTCTTCACAAATTTGTCCTCATTTAGAAATATGTTTTTTGTACAACTATGTTATTATATTAGGTTTATATAAATAACAGATTATATATTATATAATTAGTTTATATATTCTAATTATATTTAATGTTTCATTTAATTGTATTCATTCATGTGGTTGATGAATAAAAAAATACTAAAGCATATAATGGATTTTCGTCTCACTTTTGTTTCTGTGGGACACATTAATAATTCACCACTTGTTTATTTTGTCTGTTGTATATATGTCCCATGAATTTATATTTTAATTACTCTTATTTAAATTTTTTATTTTCATATTCATATAACTTTATTTCATTCATCAATCATTCAATTTAAAAGTTAGAAAAGGGGAAATAGTTTTATGTTACATTTTCTTTGTTTATCATGATTGATTGTGATTTAGTTTCCAATGGTAAATTATTGTGATTAATATCTCAATAATATAAATAATTTTCTTCCCCAAAAGTTATTTATTATGAATAAAATTTTCAAATTCATTTTCTCTATTTTATTACTCCATATTCTAAAAGATTGTCTTTGAAAATAGACATTATTTTTCTCCACTATCGAAATCATTTTTCTTCCATATCAATAATTATTTAAAAAATCAAGGAATGTTTTGAATATTATTTAATTAAATACAAATTAAAATTATTACCATGTTTTTTTAAAACTTTTAAAAGAAATATTACTTTTTTTCTAAAAAATGCATATTTTAATTTTCGATGAAATTGTAAAAAATTCATTAGTTTAATATAAAGGGAATGACCAAAATAATTCATTTTCGAAACCACACAATGATTTAAATAATCATTTAAATGTTTAAGTGGTTATTTTAAAATAAATTTTTTACTTTAATATTTATGAAATTTTTATATTTTAATAATGTGATTTCAATAAGGAAGGAATATTTTCCTCATGAATGTTTTAATGATATTTTTATAAAATTCCCAATCATCAATAAAAAAATAATTTTCCTTTTGTTTTAGTGGGTATATTGAAAAATGGTAAACTAATTATTCTTTATATTTATGGTTAATAATTAAAATTAAATGATGTTTCTAAAACCCATTTCTTTCAAACAAGTTATTCTATAATGATAATTTTATTAAAACATATTCCTTTTAAAAAGTTCAGATATGAAAAATATTTTATTATCTTGTTGGAAAAATGTATGGATTATTTTATGGGTGGGATCTACATCCCCCTAAAATTTATTGGGTATTATTTATATCTCATGGGATAAACAAGGCTGAAATAGGAAGTGAACCTAGTTCAATAAGGGACTTTTTCCACTATGAAAATATTTGGATTGAACCGTTATAAATACTATGGTTTGGTATTGAACCCATTAAATTTTTAAAAAGTTATTCATGAGCCTTAAATAATAAGGAAACTATTTTATATTCTTGTGTGTTTTACATAAATCCATTCCTTATGCCTTATTTATTCCCTTAAGGATCATTTTCATCAAATCCTTAAAATTCATGTCCAATAAAGTACTAATATTTTTTCAATGAATCAATATTGTGATATATGATATAAAGGGTGTCGTTTGTTAAAAGTTTTTTTCATGTTATAATACATTCATTATCATTTTATTCAATTTGATTATTGGTATCTCCCATGTTAACCCTTACTGAGCATAATATCATAACCTTTATTATGATATTTTTTTCATATTATTGAATAAATTTTTTATGTATGATTTGTCAACCGAGGGTGCTAGTTATGAATAACATTGTGGGGGATTATTTGGTTCACCTATAGACTAGATATTTGTGTTTACATGTTTCCAAATGCAGTAAAAATCTATAAATGTTTTTGGATAATTTTTTATTTAATCAATATTACTATATTAATAATTGATATCTATATATAAAAAGGTAGGGTCATTATATTTGGAATCAAATTATGTATTAGGTAACCTTAGGGAACATGGAAGCAAAATATTTACTATGGTAGATAGTTATATTTTCAAGTAAAATGTAAGTAAAGGAAAATTTATTAGAATGTTGGTAAAGGATATTGCAAGTGGATTCCATGAAATTACGTCCTCTTCTAGATACTACACACAGATGTGGATCTTGCATAGTTATACAAATGTGTAATAACTATTAAAATAAATCCTTGGTATTTTACTCAAACATCATATGGTGTATGAATATAGAACTTATTTCACATGTATATTTATAGTCTTGGGGGTTTGTTTTTTAAATTCACCAACACTTTATAAACCATCACAAATGATTTAAATAAATATTAATAATAAATAAACTAGATAAAACATAAGGTCTCCTATAATCAAATAAATGAGGCACTATTAATGGATATTATACATGATAATTCATGATTAGGTGGTTTTAAACTACTATTAATATACTTTACACTATATTTTTTGGTTTTAATCAATCGATAAAACTAAAGGATTATTGATAAGACTTATTGTGAAGAAAAATGATTCTATTTTTATATTGAAAAAACAAATTTTATGGGATATAAAATAAAAAATAACAATTTATAGGATCACATACATTTATCATTATATGAATCATGGTGATATTGAAAATGATAAATGGAAGCAAAAATGTTCTATTTATCCCTTCACGAGTCAATTTCAACCTTATTTTAGTGGGAGTTCCGATCCACCAGGTAAAGAGAAATATATCAGTACCACTAAAAAGATTTTTACAATTTCCCGGTGATTAGATAATGAAAAATACATTTTGGTTGTCTATAGTTTGTAAGAAAATGTTGGCCAACAGTGGAATCTTATTAAAAATATGTTGTAATAAGAATAAATTAACTCTATAGTGTTTGATGATTTTATAAAATTATTTATCCATAAGTACATTCCTCATATTATTTATGAAAAATAGTGAATTCCTTGATCATAAGAATGTGGATGATGAATCAATTATTACTTATGTGGTAAATTTCAAAATGATTATAATGTATGCTTGTAGTTTTAACTACAATCTTTAAATTAAGGATCCATTGTTCTCTAGTGGAATAAACCCAATATTCAAAGGGAGATAGACAAAATGGAATTAATAAGTTGCGAATAAGTAATTCAGTGTGATCTCAATGTGGAAATAGATTATGTATTTAACCATAAATATCGTGTTTTTTACAAGGAATGAATGATGGGATTCGATGGAAATTCCGAATACCATGGAGTGGAGAAAATGATCAATCCCTCATTCTCAATGAGTAGTAGGAAACATGTGGGATATTTCCTTATAGAGAGTGGAACATGTTTTCATTGTGAAAATGAAGGTCATCAAAAAATCAAACGGTGATATTTTTTGAATAACATATCAAATTAATTGAATTGAGGGAATGATACATAGATTGAACCACCCATACTCTTCTATTTCATATAAAATGTGTAATGAAATTATGATAACACTTTCACAAATAAAAATTCTAATGAATACAATCACAATCAATAATATATTATGTAGAGAGATAACGGGAAATATCATGTGACCTTTCTTTCTGATGAGGGGTATGATAATGTCATGATTAAAGGTACAAATACCATACAATCTAGAATTTGTAATGTATTATTTGGCTCCGAATATTCTGATTAGTTTATATCCAAATAATATTTTAAGGGATCAAAATTACACAACAATAATAATATGTAATATTAATTGTGAAATCTCTTAACGGTATGATTATTTCATCTCATGTATTTGAATAATCTAAGGTTGAAGTGTGAGGTAATGTGCTTCCCACAAATATTATAACTCCCACTAATGTTGAATTTTATGTTACCATATATGTGGATTGGATTTCTCTTCATAAATGAATAATTCATTTCTGATAAATAAAATTCATATTTGATATTTCAAACCAATACATGGTCATGTTTCATTGTAAAGATCAATATGACCATATAATGGAAATCTCATCCATTGTATGGATTTTGAATCCTATTAAAATTGATGTATATCATAGATGGATGTGAATGGACTGAACATCAATGATATTTATAACATAAATATGTTTTTGGATGTTTGTATTTAATAGTTTCCATGTATTATACAAAATCCTAATGTTGAGTTCCCTATATAACTGATACATGTTGCCACAATAATTTACAATATTCATTATAGAATGGAGCTGATTTTGTTATAATAATTGAATAAGAAATAATATAAGAATATTCAAAATGTGATTATCTAGCCCATTATGGGACCATAAAATGAACCTATTATTTTTTATAAAACAATATATGGATCATTGCAAATCTATTTTAATTATTAGTGGACTAACAAGATCACAATCAAGAAAAAGTATCATATACCCTATATTGATGACTTTTTTATCAACTGTGTGGATCTCAATTTTTTCTAATAATAAAATTAAATCAAGGTATCATATATTGAGTGTCAATAATGATGATACATTAATTATATCATTAAATAAATGGTATGAAAACATTGAATATAAATTGATCTCATTCGGTCAAACTAATTCCCCTACTATATAGAGACCCTACTTTTATTACACTACTTTTACACAATATATGTGATAAAAAAAAATAATTATACATATAGGATCCAAAGGTTTAGTTTCTTCAGAAAAAGAGGACCATACATAACACGTAAAACAAAAAACATTTATTTAGTTCCTTCTTCTCTAGCTTCTTATTGGATCATTACTTATCCTTGGTAGATGTATTCACCTAAGGCTATAAATCATAAATGGGTGAGCTAAAAAGCATAGTAATAGGATATATAATAACATAGAATAAAATAACATTGGATGAGAATAATCATGATAATCATAACATAATAATATGGTCATAATCTTGATCAGAAACATTATGAAAAGTCATTGAATGTTGCAATGCATAAAAATGCAATATCGTGTCTTACTGGTTAACTACAAAACATAGTTGTGATCAAAAATAGCATCATGTTCAAATTATATTTTAATTTAAATCATGAGGTTCATTACATTACCCATTTCATTGGAACACTATATAATTTTGGCCACACCTGTCATATTTAAACATTCATATTGCGCTATATAATTTCAGGTTCACTGATCACAACATTACATTTTCATGATCATGCATGAAACATAATACATATATGAAAATAAATAAACCATGTAATGTAATGTGTTTCATCCCATAGGAAATGATTTATAAGCATTGGGTTCCAAACATAAAGAGGATAATACTTACTTGATACATGAACCCTCATCATTTAGTGAGAAGTAAAAGGTTTTTTTTGAAAGAAGAGTTTGTTTGGAAAAACTTTTGTTTGGAGTAAAATCCTAAGGAAAACATGTATATTAAATAAAATTTATTATAAAGATGAAAAATTATTTCTAAGGAGTAACCATACACAAAATGGAGTGAAATAGGGTGAAACCGATGAAATAAAGGTGGGTATTGAAAATTTCCCCTTTCATAGTATCTAGATGCTTTCTTCTCATTAATGTCTTATATAATGAAATTATACTAAATAATGAAAAATAAAATAACCTTTTATAGGTAAATATTGTTCAGTATATTATCATTCTGTTTTTCTATTGGCCTTTGGATGAGTAATAGAGTTTAAATCCACGTTTTGAGAGTGTTCATTTCTTAGTTTTCATGAACGGTTCAGTCGTATACATAATGGATGTTCGCATAGAACAAGGATAAACATCCAAAACTAATATTACATGTTATTAATGATCTTAAAAAATTATAAAGAATCTATTAATTAATTATTTTATATTCAATGTTGATGAATTGTTAGTTAAAATTTAATGATGATTGTTTTTGAAAAATTTCGGCAGTTTTTGAATAACAACAAACAAGTATTGTATTTTCAATTAGTATTAGAAATAAATGTTTTTACAAAACATAAAATGTGTTAAAACATACATATTAAAATATTTTTTCAATAATTTAATGGTTTCATTGACAACTATGAAGGAGTTTAAGGAAAATGTAATTGCATCACCTATGATGTATGTAAATTAACACATCACGAGAAACAATTTTATTTTTATTAACAATGTGTGAGAGAGAGGGAGGGGTACAGTGAATAATATTCCATCAACATGATATCATAACATTATATCAATAATACTGGAATTATCCAGAAATTTGGAAACTAGAATTTGAGGATAATAGAGTAAAACAAAAGAAATTTGAATGAATATTGATAGAAAATAGAGAGAGGAATTACCTCTTGAATCATCCCCTTGAGATCCTCGTTGATGAACATAGGCTTAGTCCTTTTATGAGACAAAGATATCATGGACGTGGGGGAGGGGATATAAAAGAAGTTTGTGTATAATATAGAAAATTATTAAATCTTGAGAGGTGTGGGGGGTGGAATTTATAGTGGCGGGCATAGATGTTTCCTCAATATTATATTCATTAATTTAATATTTATTCAAAAGACAGGAAATTGAGATGATTCCATGACCAAGAATAAATATAAGTGCACGTGAGTTCATGATTTGGGTGCTTACATCAATAATGATGTCATCAATAGAAGATTTAAATTAGAATTTATTAATACTGAAAATTATTGTAGTTCAGTATTCATAAAAAATTATTGTATTTCAAAAAAATCTCAAAAAATCCTCCTAAATGTTTTTCGACATGGAAATACCAAAATGAAATCCATTTAATGAAAATAATTTTCTAAATATGATAATTTAATCTTTAATTAAAATCATATTTTACATGAAAAATACATATTTTAAAATTAAAACTAAATTTATAATGCTTTCAAAAATTACATAAAATATTATAAAATTATTATAAAACTAGAACACATAAAATAGTTTATTTATAAAAAAATTGGAAAATATTTTTTCATTAAAATTAATTATTTAATTAATTTTTACTTACAAATATACCAATATGTTTTCTATGGTCATATTATCACATAAAAGATGCCTAAATTTTATTTAATCATTTATGGGTAAGGATGATATTATTATGGATGATTAACTATTCATAAGAGTCATATTACTATTCAATAGGGTAGGTTACTATTTATAAGGGTAGATTTGTATTCCAAATAAAATATTTATCTTTTCACACTCAAAACATCTTATTGATCGTAACTGTGTGTGAAAAATTTTATGAAATCAAAACACTTAAGTGGAAAATTAATATTTGGAGGTCATGTAGAAGTTCATTTAAAAATGGTGTGGATCTGTGTTTCCAAATGTGATTGATAATGAAATTATTAAAAGAAGGTTAAAATTGCAGTGTTAAATGTTTGGGTCATTACAACCCCCCCCCCCCACCCCCCCCCCCCCCCCTCATTGAAGTTTCACCCTTGAAATTTTTGTTTTAAATAAACATGTGATGGTATTTCTATTTAATCACTTCCTCTGGTTCCCTAGCTATTTCAATCATCATACAAATGGTTCCTCCACCACAATTTGAAAAGTAGGGTATTCATGTGATGATTAACATTATCTCATTGATCCAAAATCATTATTGTATATTACTTATAATATAGATCATCTTCCAGTTGTACCACACATGAGTTATGTACATGTGAGGGATCTAATACGTACATCCTCATGAGTTATTCATGAAACCCCTCTTGAACGTGATCCATATTTAGTGGATGTGAAATCTGATAGGTCACAGATCCGATGCGGTTAAATGATCTTAACGGGTCAATTTAACTTGGGATTTTCATCCCATTATTTTCAAACTGCACGACTCTCTTCTATAGTGATATTTGAAGGAAGATTATATCTAACGTCGAACTACATGTCCCTTTGATATTTTTTAGTATATTTTCTCTACTAACTCTGAGCTACATTGATATGTATCTATATGACATGAACCTTATCTGTAATCTATTACACAATATCAATTCCAAGTAGCATTATTTTTCCTACTTCATCTCCACAGGTTGGAGTTCTACATTTCTCCCCATACATATCTTCATATGGATCCATCTGAATACTTGAGTGGAAGTTATTGTTTAATGATAAAAAATCCTATAAGATTTGATGATCACATCCACATCTTAATTCTAATGATCATGCTCTTGCCATGTCTTCTTGTGTCTAGATATCCCTTTTAGATTGGCCATCAGTTTGGAGGTTATACATCATACTAAAATTAAATTTCATACACAATGAATGATGAAGACTCCTTTAGAATTTGTATGTGAACAATGGATCATGATTAGAGAAAACTGTTAGTGGAACACCATGTAGTCTCACCACTTCATTACATATATCATTGCAATTTTTTTTTAAAAATAAGATCCTCCCAAACAATGTTAGAATGGGAAATCCTGGTTAGTTGGTTAAAAAACACATATTGCGTTATTTCTCTTGGACGACTTTGGAATACCCATAACAAAGTCTATAATGACATTATCCCATTTTCAAATGGTTATATGCAATGGTTACATTATCCCTTTGTACTTTTTCCACTCTTATTTATCTGTCTAGCATACCAAGCTATTTTATATATATTCCACAATCTTCTTCTTAATGATTTCCCACAAGAAGTGTTGTCGGAGATCTTAGTACAACTTTGTGCTAACATGATGGATACCGAATGTTGTGTTATGTGTATTATCTAATAGATCTATCTTTATCATGGGTGATTAAGGCCCAAAAATCCATTACCCAAATCAAATCACACCATCATCATCGATATGGAACACTTGCAACTTCCCTTCTTTTACATCATTCACCATCTTTTGTAACTCTAAATCAACCCTTGGGGCCTCCTTAAAAAAACCTTGTATTGATGGTTGCACAATAATTTGGGAAAATTAGGATCTATCCCATGCCCTTATGATTTTCAAATCCATCATTTTCAGGTCAAATAATATACAGTCTTTCACAATCCCTAACAAGGAAAGAGTAGCGGGTTCTTTAATGCTTAGGGTATCATCTACTATTTCCACCTTTCTAGGATGATAGTGAATTGATAAATCCATGTCCTTGATTAGATATATCTATCCCCATTGATTCATGTTGATATCCTTTTGTGAGAATATATATATTAGGTTCATATGGTTGGTGTATATGTCACACTTCTTATAGTAAGGATAGTGCCACTAGATTTTTAGGCCCAAAATTGTGGCTGCCAGCTCTAGATCAAGTGTTGGGTAGTTCTTCACATGGATCATCCACTACTGTGGTGCATAGGCTATCACATGATAATTTTTCTTGAGTACACAATCTAATACATTATTTGAGGCATCATTGTATATCACAATCCATTCTATAATTTTTTATAATGTGAGTACAGGTGCAGTGATCAACCATCTCATTAGCTTCATGAACCATTCATCACATTCTTACATATAGAAAAACGTTACCTATTTTCTTGTTAACATAGTTAGGGGGCCTTAAAATTGGAGAAAATTTATCACGGAACATCAATTGGACCCAGGTAATCTATGAAAACAACGGATTTATGTGACACTTGAGGGATTGTGCCAGCCCTCAAAGACCTTTGTTTTTTAAGGATCCTAATAAATTTCCTCACTTTTGATCACATGTCCCAATAACTTGAAATTCTTAATAAAAACATAACATTATCTAAACATGGAATAGAACATCACTTATCTCAATGTCACTAACACAAGCCTATGATATTCTTTATGTTTCTCCTTCCACTGGGAAATGATGAGAATATAATCGATAAAATCATGTACAAATTTTTTGAGATAATGTCTAAAGTCTGTATTCATAAAATCAATGAAGATTTCAAGGGAATTAGAATGTCAAAAGGGAAACACTAGAAACTAATAGTGCCCATACATTGTACAGAACGATGTCATTGGAATATCTTCCTTCTTTACCTTTAGCGGATGATATTTAGAACAATGATCCACCATTGAAAAGTATTGAGCATCTCTCAAATGATCGAATAGGCCATCATTCATTAGATTAAGATACTTTTTATTTATGGTGAATTGATGAGTTCTTGATAATTGATACAAATCAACTATGTTTCATCCTTCTTCTTCACAAAGAGAACATGTGTGCCCCAAGGTGATGCACTAGGGTGTATGAACCCTTTTTGCAAATGCTCATACAACTACTTCTTTAACTCCTCCAATTCGATAAGGTCCATCTTATATGATCACTCTGAGATAAGACTTTATTTGGGTATGAGTTCTATGGATAAATCTACCACATTATCTTGGGGATGTCTGGGTAACTCTTACATAAATACATCACTATATTCCCTCAAGAGGGGAATTTATACTATGTGGACACTTCCCATTGACTCAACCATTTTAGCGAGGTATGCCTCTTCACATGGAAACAACACCCACACCAGGGAAGGATTATTCAAAGGAGATTCACGATCTTCCTTGCATTTTTATAGGATCATGGGTTGGTTGGAAGTAAAAAAAGATATTTCCTTATCTCCATAGTTCATATGTGCTCTATAAAAAAAGATCCAATCTGTTCCCATTATATTGTCAAGCTTCTCCAAGGAACATATTGTGAGATTCGATGGAAGAATCTTCTCACATATGCCAATATGAGAAGAGTCAAACACTAGGCTCTCAATGATTACACCACTTAGGGTTTTTAAAAATATGTCAGCTTTTTGGTTTTGGGGATTAGATTCCATAGTTACAGAAATCTTGCAAGATATTAAGCAATGCGTAGAACTGAAACAAAATAAGGGGTTTTCTCTTTATGAGTGAATATGATGTGTACCTTGTACGAATTAATTATGTAGCTCCACTTTTTCTGTAAATATTTAATAATAAATCCTTTTTTCCATTGTATTTGTTTAATTCATATACTGATTACCCTTGGGGACTCGAGGGTTAGTGGACTAGCTTTTATAGTTCTCATTCTCCCTATAGTTGTACTATTGGACAATAGGTGGTTCTCTATATTATTTCACTAAATTCTCCATCCATATCATATATTATCAACACTCATGAGAATTGTGTCCTTCATTATCACACACGAATAATTTCCTCGTCCCTTTGAGGTAGTTATCATGATGTGTCTTCCCACATTTTTAGTATGTGGGTGGTTGAGTTTTCTTCCCATCTTTATCAGTAGATCCTCCAAGTTGAAACTCCATCAATATTTTCAGTTGACCAGATCCATGAATCCATTCTAAAAGACTCCATTTCAACTTTGGATAACATTTAACAACCTCTTCCTGAATCTAAATGTCTCTAATTACATGAGCCTTTCGAAGGTGTATATTTAATCCACTAAAGAATCTATCAATTTTTCTATCATTATTGATAACAAAACCTGAAGCATACCTTCAAATCCTTGGCATATTTGTTTGTAGGTTGTGAAATATTATCCTTCCCTTTATTTGAGCTATATAAATTATCTCTCCAAATTTTTATAAAGATTTCATGGAAATACATGTTAATAAACAAAACCTTAAATTATTCTCATTCCACTTATTTAATTTATTCTCTTGACTTGGTGTTCTTAATCAAATCCCACCATTGATCAGCCTATCCATCGAGATGATAAACATATCGTGCCAATATCTCCATCTATGAACTATGATTCCCTAAAAAATCTTCTCTATAGATATTACCCACCGTTACACAATTTTTCGATCAGACGATTCGCTAAATGTTGGTGGTTGTTTCCAGGTAAAACACTCGATAGCAAGTTTCTCCATCTTAGTTGATATAGGATGTTACACTTTTATAAGTTATTATTCGTAACCTAAGATAGTTTTTTAATAATTTCAATGATGTTTTTAACTCCTCATACTAAGGAATTGGGGATGTCATTCAGGAAATAATTTCATTGGCCCTCTCAATGGTTGTTGGACTGGGTTTTCGTAGTTCTAACCATTTTCTAAAATATATTAGGTTATAACAAAACAAAATTCATCGAGTCCAGAATAAATATATTATCCATTTGTGAAATTTATATTAATACAAATTATATTTTGATCCCCATGTTTATATAAGGGTCATTTGTGCATATTTGTACATAGTCTCATAATAGTGGTTTTCTTAGGGCTTCACTAATCCTAGTTTTCATATTAACTAAACCGTTCCACTTATACCAACTATAGAGACCCTAAATTTCATACATTAAATTTAGATAAATTTATTTATAAACAATATTAAAAAATTACACATCAAGGTTCCAATGGTTATGTGTATTGGAAAAAATTACACCATACATAATAATTTCAACACAAAAAATTTATTTAATTCATTCTTCTATAGCTTCTTATTGTCTATTGACTTCTCTATAGTACATGTACTCACCTAAAGATATACATCAAAAATTTTTGAGCTAAAAATCCAAGAAAAAGGATATATAATAACATGAAACAAAATAACAAGGGATAAGCACAATCATTATCATCATAACATAGGAATAGGATCATAATCATGAGAGGAAACATTAAGAAAATACATGGAATATGGAATTGAAAAAAATAAAACATCATGTCTTAATGGTTAACTACCACACATAATTATGAAAAAATAGCATCATATTCCCACTTAATTTTACTTTAACTCATGAGGTTCATGACAATACCCAATTTGCTGGAGCTCTGTGTAATTTCGGGAGCTCCCATCACATTAAAACATTCATATTGCACTATATAATTCTGGTTTCACCCATCAAAACGTAACATTATAATTATCCTGAATTCCTCAAAAAATATATTAAAATCAGTAACCCATTGAAAGTAATGTGTTTAATATCATATGAAAACATTCTTAATATTTTTTTCCCAAAAAAATAGGAAACTACATACTTGATACAAGAACCATCAACCCCGAGTGAGAAGTAATATGTGTGTTTTTGAAAGACATGTTATATATGGAAAACAGTTTGATTAAAATAAAATCCAGTTGAAAACATGTATATCTTATAAAATTCATTTTAATGATGAAATTTTTTTTATGGAGTAACCCTACCGAAAATGGAGTTAAAGAGGGAGAACCTGGATAAAGAATGTTTGGTTTATGAATTTCCCCATACCTTGTATTTGAATGCTTTCTTCACATTATTGACTTGTATAATGATATTATATTAATTTCTTAAAAATTATGTAAATTTATATACAATATTATGGTTTATTATGTTCTTTTATTGGATTTTGGATGATTTATAGAGTTTAAATCCATTATTTGGGAGTGTTCTTTTTCTTGGTTTTCATGGACGGTTCACTTGTACAGATAATGGAAGTTCATGTAGAACATGGATAACCTTCTAGAAAAACTTTGACATGTTATTAATGTTCTATTCTAAGTTTAAATGGTCTTATAATGAATTATTTTATATACAATGTGTATGTATCAATAGTTAAAATTTAATAATGATCGTTTTGGGTAAATTTTGGTGGTTTGGGATCAAAATAAGCATTTTTTATCAATTAGTATTATAAATAAAAGTTGTGTCTAAATATATTGTGTTAAAAATATATATTAAAATATGGTTTCAACCATTTAATTGTTTAATTGTCATCCATGAAGGATTTGAAGGAAAATTTAAGTGCATCGCCCATCATGAAATTAAATTAACACATCATGGGAAACAATTTCATTATTATTAACAAAGTGAGAGAAGGAGGATTAAAATGAATAATCAATCATTAAAAATATATCATTATGGTCTATAAATCATTCTAGATTTATCATGTAATTTGTGTTAGTGATATAGAGGATAAGATAAGAAAAAAATGAATTTTGAAAGGATATTGAATGGAAAGAGCGAGTGGAATTACATCTTAAATCCTCCTCTTGAGATCCTGTTTATAGAACCTAGGCTTGGTTTTTTATGAGACCAATATCTCATGAATGTAGATGATAGGCTAAGTGAAATGTTTTGTAAGAATTTAGGCAATTCATGATTCTTGAGAGGTTTTATGAAATGAGAGTGTGAGGGGTGGAATTTATAGTGGAGGGTAGAGGGGTTTTCTCAATTTTATATTCATTAATTTATTATTTCCCTACAAGAGAGGCAATAGGGATAATTACATGATTAATAGTTCTAATAAGTGAGTGTGAGTTTTATATTTGGGTAATTACGTATCTTATTATGTTAGTAATAGTAGATTTAAATTATAGCATATTTATACTGTAAATTAAGGTACTTTATTATTCACCAAAATATCATGTATTTTAGAGAAATATCAACGGATCACTTTAACAATTTTTTGACATGCGAAATACAAAAAATAACTCAATTTATTGAAAAAAATTTGTCTAAATATTATTAATCTAGTTTTTTAATTAAAATAATAATTCACAAGAGAAATTTAGATTTGAAAAATAAAACTAATTTTATAATGCTTTCAAAAAAATTACATAAGGTCATATAAAATTACCATTAAAAAAGAAGTTACTGTTATTTTACTTTATAAAAAAAATTTAGGGAAGTAATGTTTATTTTAAATTAATTACTTATTTATTTACTTCTAATTTACATAAATTCCAATAACTCTTCTATGGTTATATTGTCACTTATTATATGACTAAATTTTATTTAATCATTCCTGGGTGCCATTTCTATTATATCGGATGATTAAGAATTTATAAGAGTAATATTATTATATGTAAGGGTAGGTTAATATTTGTAAGGGTAGGTTTCTATTCATAAGGGTAGGTTACTGTTAAAAAAATATTTTTTCTTATAAGACTCCAAACATCTTACTGATCACAACCGCATATGTCAGATATTCAAAATTAAAAACACAGAAGTGGAGAATTTATGTTTAGAGGTCACAAAATATTTCATTAAATAATGTTTAAGTGTTGTATTTCCTAAAGTTATTGATTATGAAATTAACAAAAGATGTGATAAATTTCTCTGTTAAATGTTTGGGTCATTACATATTATCATCAGGTATTTAATTAATACTTCATTTAGGGATTACCATGATCATTCTATATAATTATTTAAAAACAATATTCTTACCTATTAAAAGAGAAAAACACATGATGATGACCATTGGAGTATTTTTTTATGGAAATTTAAATGGGGAATTTTTATAACATTATAAGAAAGTGTATATTTTTTTATAAAAGGATTCATTTTTTGGATATATAATCTCAAGAGGTTGAATATTTGAAGCCACCCGACCCTAGAGAGACCGGATCCAGTGTCTCATCTCAATTACATTATCCTGAACCTGAATGATCAAATCCGAAAGGACTAAAGTGTTAAGGAGTATTGTTAAACTAGATACATTCATTTATATTTTATTATAAATGAATACACTTATTACAAAATAGTTTTTTTAATAAATAACAACGAGGATAAAAACATTATTCTATATATAATATACATTTATATCATTCTAATATGTTAGATTATTGTGGAATGGAAACATAATAAGGATGATCATGAATTCTAATAAAGATAAATATATATAGGATTAAATAATGAATAAATAACAATAATAATTACATGTTGGGAAATAAATTATCACACATACCAGGTAATCAAAAAACAGAGAATGAAGTGCATTAAAAATAAAGAATGATGATAATGGAAAACTCATTCCATTAAGAAAACTAGATAATAATAAAAATCAATATATAATGGTATGAAACTAATACAAAATTTATTTAATTAATCAACATAAAAGAAAATATATCCAAATATGTTTCCACAAAAAACTAAAATGGATGGAAAATAACTGAAACTAAATAAGGGAAATTATCAATTACTAGAAAATATGTATAAGGCCCATGAAAACCACTACAGTCAAGATCAATACACCAAATAGTTTATAACTATGGGTAAAACCCCTCTATATGTCTTAGAAAAATACATTAAGGGTGTTTCTCTGACTAATTTAATTTCATTAGACTACCAATGCCTCAAGGGTCTTATGTTAACCGGTTCCCCAATCCTTATTTAATTACTTAAACGGACACCAATACGTATATCTCAAGTCCACATCATATAAATAAATATTTTTCCTTATCTAATATTCATTTTGATTAAATAATAATAATTTGTCAATAATTCCTCTATCAAACAAATAACTTCTAATGTAAACACAATATGATAGATTGTATATGAATTGGAAAATAATACAATCCATGAATAATGATATGGGTATTTATTGGATATTCAATTTCAAATGATCACGTGAAACTGAATATTTCATGTGAAGTAAATGGAATCAAGTATGTGAATGTGAATATAATCGTTGGAAATGTATATTATAAACTATCTAAATGATATATAAGGATTGTATCAATACAACATATCCCATCATGAGTAAATTAAAGGTCATTTTAGTTGATGAATATAAATACTTAAAAAATGTCTTTTAAAAATATTTTTATGGATAAAATAATTTTTATTTATCATGTAAAATGGCATTATATAGTACATATAATATAATCTAGGTGAATAACAACAAAATCTAAATGGAATGTAAATTAATAAGAAATACCATACCTTGAGTTTAACTTGTCTTCTGTGTTTCATATTCCAACATAACAAAAGTATGTAAATTATTTACTTGTGAACCAATTTAATTTTTATAATTACTTATATTTCACATATGAAATTTTTTAAACTACTTAAATAATTAACTTTATTATAGATTTTTTCACAAAATTCGGTTTATTTTTCAATCCAATCATTGGTATGTCTACTATAGTCAAAGGGCTCATTATATAATCTCTCATGAAAAATAATAATCAAATAAATTTAATTCATATATATCAATTATATTTTTATAATAAATTATTAAAAATGTTTAGGAAAAATGAACCAATGTTATAGTCATGGATATGGTAGACCGTATGTACTCATGAGTAACGTTCCCATTATTAAAATATCATTATGGAAAGAAGGTATGTAAATTAATTCTTTATTGAATTATCCTTATATAAAAAATACTATAATATTTTTGAATAAGTACTTATATATATTATTCATGTAATGTAAAAGGAATCACATCGTGTTGAGGATATGGTAGCCCACAAGTCCACGTACGACGTTATTGATTTTTATGTGTGTGAAAGGGTAATAAAGGAAATGTAATGTATTATATTTCCAAAAATTTAATTATGTAATAAATATCATATAGATTTTTTTATGTAACATTTTTTAGTTAATAAGATCAATTATACATTGCATGTATCTTATGAATGAATCAAATAATTTTGAAGGGGTGCTAGTTCAGAAATCCACAAATGATGTTATCATGTTTATAAAAAATTAAATTTAATGCCATGACCCTAGTTACCAAGTGTCAGTGTATTATTAAATAACATTGGAATGATCACAAGGGATCATATCTCGAGAGATCGATCATTTTTGTAGCCTTGGATGTACTAGAAACATACATAAGTTTTATATTACATAATGAAATAAAAAAACAACATTGTGTCCCATTGGAACACTCTTATATCCCTTATAATATTCAATCAGGTTAATCGTAGTATACATCTTCGCATCATGCAAAAAATAAAACATAGAAATGGGTGAGCTTCGGTGCTCTGTAAGGGTAAAAATATAGCCGAAACATTCATAAATAAGTATAAACATTTAAGGCAACATATAACACTAAAACACAAGTCCATTAAACATAAACATGAGCATTATATAGAAAGGATAAATCAAATAATTCCATTTACTTATTCACATAGATATTCTACTAGTCGAATAATCACATGTAATGTCAATAGTCAATTTCATAATGATGGAATGCATAATACAGGACATCATAATCACAAAGTCAAGAGCTCATTCCAATAATAAAATAATATTTTTTCATGTCTTTGGTCCAAGACACTAGTTTGTATGATGAGACCTATATATGCATCAAAGAGCTATAAAGGGCTCCACTCGTCACTTACTATGTCCAACGCATTCCTAAAATGAATTGGTTAAAACATAACATAAAAATTCGTATTAAAAATAGAAAATGAAATGTCAATAATTTATCCATAAACCATTAATGGTATAAAAATATCACATCCATAGTCAAACATATAACAAAACCATCCACACAATTTGGAAGATTGTATCATAATAAATCATCTTTAAACTAGTGTAATATCCAACATAGGATGTTGACATTGACTAAATCAAAACTATTTGAGAGAAATATTTCTTCATATATTGAAATCATTTAAAAGTCCTATAATTTGAAAAAAAACCTTTATTTTTAAATTTTTTGTATAATCTTGTATGGGATGATTCAATTGTGTTACAACGGTGGAAAATAGGTGAACACTCTGTATAAGTTAAAAAATAATAATTTCTTTATTTTTGTCATAATGGTCGTAAAAGACCTTGTTTTGAAAATGACAGAATGCTTCCTTTATAAAAATCTCATAAAAATTCAATGAAAGATATAAATTCCTTTAACCCATAGTCTAGGAAATAGTAAAATAGTTTTGAAATATATTTTTAATAACCACAGATGTGGATGATAAAAAGGTCCCAGTAGATATTCATGTATAAACAACTTCAGATAATGTAGAGATTTTAGGATTAACCCTTATCATGTAATTTTCCTTTATAGAGGGTATGTTAAGCTCCCTTATAATAGTTAAATAACTTTTATTAAATTATACAAGAACCCAATACATAAATATGATATCATATATTATTTTCTAATATTGTTTTGAAAATAATATTTCAGAAGTACCATTGATTCAAGTGTTAACTGATTTGTTTTCCTTTATATTATTGGTTATGATTGCCTTTTTTTATGGATAAGATGTATTTTATTCATATCCATATTGATATTTGGTTCTTCAAACATTATTTTTAATCATAAAATGATAATTACTCTTGAATGGTTATGATGGGGAATGAATTTCATCGCGTTCATGGAGATGGTAATCTGTACGTACGCACAAGTGACAATATCATTCTATTGATGGTTAAATCATATGTAATTGAATGTTATATCATATATAAATAACCATTAACAAGATATATTTATTATTTAAATTAGTTATACTCATTATTTTAACCATCCAAATAATGAAGTGTATGAATAAAATACTACACTATGATATAGAGATGGTAAGCCGTACGTATTCATGTCTGGTGACTTGTCATTAATTGGATGGATAGAATAATGAAGATGGTTGTACCATTTTATAATAAAATCACATTATTTTTCTGGTACTGGAGTTATTATTTTGGTTTAGAAACAACAAGGAAAGTGGAAGTGGAAGATTAAAAGAACTTTGAAAGAGGTAGCGAAATTATTAGCTCTTCTTCAGATGTTTCCTTTTGAGTTGATCGAAAGGTCTCCATAAATTGGATTAATTAAAAAAGTAATTCCTTTAGGCTTATGTGAGGGTATTTGAGATGATATTTGAGTAGGGGATGCCTAAGCCAAATGGATTTGGATGTGCGATTCTGAGAGAAGGCGAAGTACCTGTTTATAAGAGAGGTGAGGGTAACATTAGAAAAAGTATGAAATACTATTTTATTATACAATCATATTTGGTTTCAAATGGCTATAAAATGATTTATATTAAGGAAAGGTGGGGATGGGTTGCAAAAATGTCAAACAATAGGATTTAGATAGGTTTAGGTAACTAATTTAACCATGTCTTTTAGATTTAACTTTTATTTAAATAGTTTATCTTTTACGATATATTCTTGTATTGTTATAATAAATTGTTAATAAACATACTAAAAAAACAAGAGAACCCCATGTGGTTAATTATTAATATATATAACCTTATATATGTTCTTTTTCCAAAACATATATTTTTATTAATTTTATATCAATTAATAATATAGTATTTTTTTTAAAACTCACTTAATTCAATTTTGAAACTTTTTGGTATTTTGTTTTTGTTAAAGTATTAAAAAATTTATCACTTCAAAAAAAATTTATTTAATAAACCCTAAAATGTCATATTAACCAATAAAATTAGTGCAATTCAACATATCTCTCAATATACCTTTATTTGGTTATTTATAATATCAATTATTTTAATCTTTCATTAAAAAGGTAACTACTGCATCAATATTTTATCATAAATAAATTTAAGTATTTAATGATAAAAATTTATAAATAATATACCATTATGTTGGAAATAATTTATATTTATATTGAATATTTATATCCTAATTTATCTTATTTATAACCCTATATTAAAAATGGTTTAGTTATTAAACATTTAATTTAACACTTTTATATCTCCTTTAAATAAAATAAACATCACCGTCTTAATATAATATAAGATGACCAAAAAGATCACATTTTATCCCTAAGGTTGATTTTTCTTGAAATAAACTTATTCATTAGAATTAGGACATGTGTTAGGGTAATTGTAATATTATCTTTTTCCATTAATTTCTCTATTTACTTTTAATCATGGGAAATAAAAGTCAAAATTTTCTATTTACCAAAAATTATTTTTAATCTTATTGAACCATATTTTACTTACTCATGTATTCTATGATTTATGACTTTTTGAAATTCAATTCCGAGAAGTGGTAAAATTTTGTTATTTTCAAATATTAAATGCACATAGAAGGTGTGTGAAAGGTGGTAAAAAGTTCAATAAAAATTTTCATATCTAAAATTATTATAAAATAACTCCATTTAATTGAATTGAACATATATTCGTATTATATATCTATTTTTACCTAATAAAATTTAAATAAATTAAAAATAAATTAAAAATAAATTTGGTTTCAAAGAATAATGAAGTGTTTTCACTATTCATCAAAAATTGAAAGATTTAGAAAAATACCAAAAATTCCCCCTAATATAATTTTGATATTTCAAATAGAAAAATAAAGTCTATTTTATAAAATAAAATTTTAAAAATTTAAAAAAGTGGGTATTACTATTCATAATGTCTAGTTTGATTGGTCATGGTGTGTTAAAACTCTATGTTTCGTAAAGCGCAAGCAATAACATTATTCAAAAGGAAACATACCATAAAAGATTGGGGTGTTACATTCTCTCCTCCTTCAAATAATTTCGTCCTCAGAATTTCATGAATATTAATGCATAAAAAGATTCAAGTAGTTCTTCGTCATAAGTCCCTTTGGTTCCCATGTTGCCTCTTCAAACTTATGATTTCTACATAGAAAATTCACCATACGATTCGTCTTGTTTCTCAACACTTGTTCTCCAGTATCAAGAATTCTGATAGTCTCTTTGCAATAATACGTGTCGAGATCCAGTTCTATTTATTCATATGTGAGTTCATTCATTGGTTTAGGCATGCATTTTCTCAATAGTGAAAAAAAGAACATGTAATAAACTTTTGATAAACTTGGTGGAAATACCAAACGATAATCTATAACTCATATTCTTTCAAGAAATTCAAATGGTCCGATGTACATGGGACATAATTTTCCCTTTTTACCGAAACATATAACACCCATATAGGGAAATACCTTCAAGAAAACATGATCTCCGACTAGAAATTCCAAATCCGTCATTTGGTTTTTAGAATAGCACCTTTTCCAACGTTGAGAAGCTTTGATGTGAATTTGGATAACCTTCACATTGTCCATTGTATCCTCATCACGATCGGGGAGTACGTTTTTTCTTTCACCAACATCAACCCAACAAGTTGGTGTACGACATCTCTTTCCATATAATTCTTCATATGTTCCATCTGAATACTTGAATGAAAGAAATTATTAGAGGAATATTCTACCATAGGTAAATATAGATCACAAATAAATTTATGTTCAAGTGAGAATGATGCCAACATGCCTTCTAAGGTTTGAATTTTCTGTTCTGATAGTCCATCAATTTGAGGATAGTAGGCAATGCTCAAAAGAAGTTCAGTATCCAAGGCCTTCTGAATAAGTTTCCACAATCCTGATGTAAAATGGGTATGATGATAAAACAATTGATAGGTTTACTCTATAAAATAGTTAATCATAATTACAATATTGTATTGCTACACATTGAAATGTTAAATATTCTCTAATAGCATGAAAATTTGATGACTTGGTAAGGTGATCCACAATGAACCATATTTCATCATTATTTCTAGGAGTCTTTGGTAGTCCCATGACAGTGTCCATCATACTATCATTTTACTTCCACTCAGTTAAGGGAATAGGTTGCATGAATCCTCTTGGATGTTATCTTCCAACTTTCACTTGTTGAAAACCCACACATCTTGACACGTAATCAAAAATCACTCTCTTCATTTTTTCCAATGAAAAATGTTCCTTCAAATCACTATTCATCTTAGTGATACCAGGGTTTATAGAGAAATTGGAGTTTTGAGCATCATCCATCAATTCCATTTTTAGATTAGGTTTTTCAAGAACACAATGTCCCTTCCCAAATGTCAAAATTCCATCTTTATATACGATGTCGATCAATCTACCATATTTCATAGCTTTAATTTTCTTTTTAAACTCCTCATCATCAGTATAAGAACATTTTACCCTTTCTAATAAGGAAGTTTTATCTACCATTTAAAAATGAGTTGATGTTTCACCATCTATGATTATTCCCATATCCATCTTTAATGGATCCATGAACATAGGATCTCTTTCATCTCTCATCATGTTCAAAACTCTAGGATCCTTTCTGCTCAGTGCTTCTTCCACCTTATTTTCCTTCCTTAGGTGGTAGTGTATAGTGTAATCATAATCCTTGAGTAGTTGAAGCCATCATCTTGGACTAATTTTTAGTTCTTTCTATGAGAAAATATACTTCAAACTCTTGTGATAAGTATATATCTCACATTTTTCACCATAATGATAGTGTCTCCATATTTTTTAAGTAATGATTATAGCTGCTAACTCATTATAAAGAGTAGGATTGTTTTGGTCATGATTTTCTAGCTGTCGTGATTCATATGCAATAACTCTTTAATTCTGCATAAGGACAGAACCATTTCTTTTCTTTGAAGCATCAAAATAAATAACAAACCCATCATTCCCTAATGGTATAGTCAAGATTAGAGAATTGACTAATCTTTTATTCCACTCTTCAAAGCATTATTCACACTCTTTAGTACAAATAAGTTTAACCCCTTTATGTGTTATCTTGGTTAATGGGTTATCCAATCATGAAATATTCTTGACGAAACACTGATAATAGCATACAAAACCAATAAAATTTCATACATCAGTTATACTCATCAGTGCTGGATATTATTATATTTCCCGTTACTTAGAATGATCAACAGGGATTCCATATTTATGGACAATATGGCAATGAAAAGAAATTTCCTTAACCCTGAATTCACACTTTCTAAACCTCCAATATAGTTCATTGCTTTTTAGGGTTTTTGAAATAGTGTGTATGTTATTTTCATGATCTTCATTGATTTTGGAGTAAACCAAGATATAATCAATAAATACCACTAAAAATTCATCAAGATATTCCTTGAAAACTCTATTCATTATATCCATGAAAATAGAGGTTTAACTTGTGTGTCCAATAGGCATTACTATAAACACGTAATGCTAGTACCTAGTTAAAAATGCAATTTTTAGAATGTATTCATTCTCCACACACAACTGATGACATCCATATTGAAGGTAATTATTTGAAAAATATTGGACTCCATGATGTTGATTGAATAAATTATCAATGTGAGGTAGAGGATACTTGGTATTTATTGTAATAGCATTGATCTCCATATAGTCAATGCACAACCTCATAGATAGATCATTCTTCTTAACAAATAGAACGTGGGCTTCCCATGGGGAAACACTAGGGATAATAAATCCTTTATTACTCAACACTTATAGTTTTTTATTTAGTTTCATTAATTATATACTTTCCATTCAGAAAGGGGACTTTGATAGGGTCTTTGAACTAGGAATTAAATCAATGGAAAACTCAATTTCTCATTCTGGAGGATATTTAGGTAAATCCTCTAGAAACACATCAACATATTAATACATAATAGGTAAATCCCCTATTTGAACATTATGATCCTCACCCATAGTTATGTTATTCTCTTCCTCTCCAATAATTGGATTTATTTGAGCTACTATTGGGGGATCTAGATAAGAATTAGATGGTGACGTTTCTACTCTAAAGATAAGGTACACCTTATCATCATCAAAAAATGTTTCCACCTTCTTCTTACAATAAATTTTTTGCATCATTGACCAAAATCCAATCCATACAGAGGATCAAAACCAATTTAATCAGGGGTATGGCGATGAGATCAGCAGATACAAAACATTTATATGCCCTAATAGGGACTGATTCACAAAACATTTTTTGCAATGATACTCGCCTTAGAATTTTTGACTAAAAACGTAATTGTTAAATAAAATTGGAAATATCTAATTTTCATAGAAAATTTGGAAGATATTAAATAATAAAATGATCTAGAATCAAATAAATCATTATCTAATTTTGAGGAAACCGTTATATTACCTGCCACCATGTCATTTGGAGCTTCAACCTCAGCCCTAAGGTCTCATAAGCCTGGACTTGCTCCCTTGTCATTTTATGAGGTAATTTTTCTTGGATCTTAGGATATTCATTTTTATAATTCAAAATTTCCCTACAATTATAGCATTCAACATTGGTAACCTATATCTTTCCCATACAATCACAATATTGGTGTTCATTTCATCACACATGAAACAAACATTCAATCCCTTTAGGATTGTACTGGGGTGTTTCTTCCCACATTTACCACATGATGGAAATTAAACTTTTCCCTTCTTCCCCTTATTTATATTTACAAAGTGTTTAGAAGATCTCTCCTTCTCTTTATTTTCTTTAAATTCGTATGACATAGAGAATTCATTTTCTGTCTTGATAGCATATGAGACAATATCTTCATATGATGAGAATGATTGTGAGAGTAATTCTTAACATAGAAAAGGTTTTAACCCATTGAAGAATCTTTCAAAATTACTCCTTGGTTTGTGTATATAAACTATTTCATTCCTTGATAACCTTGTGAAGTTATCATCAATCTTTGTGACATTATCATCATCCTTTGGCCTCACACTCAGAAATTGTCTTTCTATATCTTCTAGATGTTCACAAGGTATGTTTTTTTCTACGAAATTCTCATTAAACTCACTCCATTCCATATTTGATACATCTTCATATGACTTTGTGTTTTTAATTAATGACCACCATTGATCAACATCTCTTGTGAGGCGATAAACAACCAAGGAATTTTTTTTCCTTTCGCTACCCCCAAAGCATGAAATATTTTATCTAAGAAACTTATCCATTTATCATCTAGTTTGGTGATAAGTTGATCAGCACCAATTGCATAACCAGGTCCTATGTTATTATCTTGAGTAGGACAGAAATACCTACATGGATTATGTGTCTTGATATAGTTTCCATTCCTTCTATAAGGATCCATTTATAAATAATAGAATAAAATAGATTAGTTTATGAATCATAATACATAATTATAATCGTGTAAAATAGTTAACAAAAAATTGAAAAGTTTATGGATTTAATCAACAATAATAAAAAAAATTTAAGAGGTAAATACTCAAAAAACATTCATAATGGTTTTTAAATTAAGTGTGAATTATCAGATGCATATCCCCAAGGAGTTTCGTAACCAATAGTGCAGTAAGGACCATTTCCAGGTACCAGGATACTCCGGGCCGAGTTTGAAACTCCTTGTTGGATTTTTCACTCCTAGGTACATATATTTTTATGACACATCTACCTGCTCGTATCCAGAAAAGGATTCATTTCTTGGAAAACTCACAAAATATGTACATTACAAAAATTCTAGGAAGTTCATTTGTACTAATTCTCAAAGTCTATCTTACGTAATGTTCCCTAATTAGATATTTTCTAAATATCTCTTCCAATGTTTTTACTAAACATCCTCTAATAACAATTACAAATCCCTAACCATATTTACCCATAGTCGGGGCATTGTTACATAACATTTTCATGATCAAAAGGGATCATATTTCGAAAGACTGATCATTTTAGTATCCATGGAAGTACTAGATAGATACATAAGTTTTATGTTACATTATGAAATTAAAAAAAACCGAATCGTGTCTGCTATGAACACTCATATATCTCTTAGCATATTCCTGTAGTTTAATAGTAATATACGTATTCACATCCTAGAAAAAATAAAACATATAAAGGGGTAAGCTCAGGTGCTCAGTAAGGATAACAATATATCAGAATCTTTCATAAATAAACATAATCATTAAAATCAATGTATAACACTAAAAAAATTCCTTTTAAACATAAAAATGATTATAATATGGAAAATATAAATCAAATAATTCCATTTACTTATTCACATTGATATTATACTAGTAGAATAATCACATGTAATATCAATAGCCAGTTTCATAGTGATGAAATGCATACTGCCGGATATCATAACAACATATTCAATGCTTCGTTTCAAGACTACAAATAAGATTTTTTCAAGGCCTTATGCTAAGACACTAGTTTGTCTCTAGAGAAAAACCTATGCATAAAGGAGTTATTACAGGCTCCACCTATCACTTATTAAGTCCAATTCATTCTTAATATGAAAAGGTTTAAACATAACATAAACATTCTTATTTAAAATAGCCTTCAAAATGCCAATACATTAACAATAAACCATGAATGGTATGAAAATATTACATGCACAGTCAAACATATCACAAAACCATAAATACAATATGAAATATTTTATAATGATAAATCAACTTAAAACAAGCATAAAATCTATCAAATGATGTTGGTGTAGATGAAATCAAAACTATTTGAGAGAAATATCGGTTTTTATTTTGAAATCATTTTAAAGTATTTTAGTTTTAAAAGAAAAAATTTATTTTCAAAATATTATTATAATCTTGTACGGGTTGGCTCTAAGGTGTTACAACATCCAAAAATAGCCGCACCAATTGAACAAGTTAGAGAATCATTCTTTCCATAATTTTGTCGAAAAGGTGGCAAAGGACAATGTTCAGAAAATGAAGGAAAGATTCCTTTATAAAAATCTCATAAAAAGTCAAAAGAGGGAATAAATTACATAAACCCATATTCTAGAAAATTGTAAAATTGTTTTGAAAAGAATTTTTAAGAAACACGAATGTGGATGATAAAGAAGTCATTGTTGATAATCACGTATAAACAACCTCAGATAATGAAGCGATTGTAGAATTAACCTTTACCTCGTACTTTTCCTTGATCGATTGTATGTTAAACTCATGGATAATAGTTGAATATTTTTTATTAAATTATACAATAACAAAATACATATATTTTATATAATATATGATCTAATAATATTTCTTTGTTAGTAATATTTCAGTAGTATCATTGTTTCAGGTGTTAACATATTCATATTCCTTTATATGCTTGGTTATGTAAGCCATGTTTTTTATTGATATGATTTATTTGATTCATATCCAGAACGATATTAAGTTCTTTAAACATTATTTTTAATCATAATATAAAAATTATTCTTCATTGGTTATGATGGGGAATGAATTTCATCATGTTCGTGGAGAAGATAGTTTGTACGTACGCATGAGTGAAAATATAAATATATTGATCGTGAAATCATATTTAATTGGATGGTATATCAGATATAAAAAAAATTTGCATTTTATATTTATTATTTACATCAGTCATACTCATTATTATAACCATCAAAATAATGAATTGTTTTAAAAACAAACTACACCACAACGTGGAGACGGTTAGATGTAAGTACGCACGTATGGTGACATATCATTCATATGGTGGATAAAATAATGATTATGGTATTACCATGTTTATAATAAAAATACTTTATTTATATGGTACTAGATATATTTTTTAAGTATGGAAACTATAATGAATGTGGGAGTGGTAGGAGAAGAGAACTTTGATAGAGGTGGTGAAATTAGTACCTCTTCTTTGGGTGTTTCCTTTTGAGTAAATCAAAAAGGAACTTTCGGTTCTTTTTATGATCAAATAAAGGCCTCTAGGTAGGATTAAGGGTATTTGGGAGGATATTTGAGTAGGGGTTGGCTGGGCCAAATGGATTTGGAGGTGTGATTTTGAGAGAAGGGGAAGTACCGTTTTATAAGAGAGGTGAGGGAGACTTTAGAAAAAGCATGAAATATTATTTTATTATACAACAATATTCTGTTTATAATTGTTCCAAAATTATTTACACAGAGTCTAAGGTAGGTATGGGTTGAAAAAATCCCAACCAATTGGTTTTATATTGGTTTATGTAACCATATTAACCTTATCATTTATATTTAACTCTGAGTTAAATAGTTTAACTTTTACCATGTATTCCTATATTATTATATCAAATGGTTAATAAACATACTAAAGAAATCAAAGAAAACCCCAATTGGTTAATTATTAATATATACAACCTTATCTATGCCTTATTTATGAAATTTATATTTTTAGTAATTTTATATCAATTAATTATATAGTCTTTTGTTTAAAAACTCATTTATGTCAATTTTGACACTATTTGTTATTTTGTTTTTGTGAAAGTCATAGAAAAATTATCACATAGAAAAATAATATATTTAATTATCTGTATCATGTAATATTGACCTAAAAAATTAGTTTAATTTATCATAAATCTCAATTTACATTTATTTAGATATTTATAATACCAATTATTATAATCATTCATTACTAATGTAATTATTTTATAATCATTAAATCATAAATAAAAATATGTATTTTATATCTAAAAATTATAAATAAAATAAAGTTGTGTAGGAAATATTTTTAACCTTCTGATTAATACATATAGTATAATTTAAATTATGTATAACCATATATTAAAAGTGGTTCAGTTATTAAACGTTGAATTTAACACTTTTAACTCTTCTTTAAATAAAATAATAATAAATGCCATAATCTAATCCAAGTGGAATAAAAGGATAATATTTTCTCCAATAGGATGAATTTGGTCAAAATTTTCTTATAAAAAATAATTAGAACATGTTTAAGGGTAATTATAATATAATTTTTACCTTTAATTACCTTATTTAATTTTAACCGTGGTAAATAAAATAAAAAAGTTACTATTTACCAAAAATTATTTTCATATTATTAAACCACATTTTACATAATAATTTCAAATGTTTCTCTCTGATTTCAGAAATTCAATTCACAGTAGATATAAAATTATGTTTTATTTATATTTGAAAATGCACCTAGAAGGTTGGTAAAAGATAGTAAAAAATTCAATAAAATTTTATATATCTAATACTAATATTAAATGACTCCAACGAATTAATTTGAAAATATATAGGTATTATGTATATACATTTACATCATATAAATTTTAATAAAATAACTATTAATTTTAATAAATAGTTGGTTTTAATCAATAAGGAAATGTTTTCACTATTCATTGAAATTAGAATGTTTTCAGAAAAATACAAAAAAATCCACACTATGCTAATTTTGATATTGTTAATTGAACAATGAATTCCATTTTTAAAAAAATTAGTAAAATTTCAAAAAGTGGGTATAAATATTCATATTGGCTAGTTTTATTGGACGTGGTGTGTTAAAATTCTATGTTGCGTACAATACAAGCTATCTAATTACTCAATGGGAAACATACCGTGGAAGCTTGGGGTGTTACATTGAAAGAATAAATATATGTGTTTTAAATGAAATAAATAATATGAAATATTAAATATATATAATATATGAAATATATAACTTTATTTTACTTTATAATTACCACTATGATAGGTGGTAATGTAAGAACAAATAATCTACATTTTCTAAGATGATATGTCTTTGTTCACACAAACAGTAAGTTTGTTACCCATTAGATAGGGGTGTGTGTAAGTGTATATAGAAACCATATCATAAAAACAAAAAAATTTATTTCTGATACTGTTTTTATATAATCATGTCATAATATGAGTTTAGGGGTGGATAATGGAAATAAAACTAAAAATCATGAGGATGTTTGTTAACTCATATTTGGGTAATGCTTTTGGGTTTGAACCAAAAGACAATACCTTGTATTTATCTCTGACCAAGGTGAGACTTGTAGGTTGATGGGGAGGGTTTTTTTTAGTATCTAAGGAAAAGATATTGGTTGATCCAACTTAGATTTAGAGGTGGGATGATGTGGGAGGAGAGGAAGCCTTTTTTAGTGGATGAGGAGTGGAACTCTTATAATATTTTGAAAAAGGAATTGCATACACATTTTGTCACATTGAATGTGAATCCCATAATTGTAAAATTTATATAATAGTTTTTATAGGGTGTTTATATGGCCATAAATTGTCTCTAGAAATTTTTTCTAGTTCATTTCATCCATTAAGATTAATGTTTAAACCCATAATTATAGTTAATTATACATCGAACGTTGTAATTAATTTTAATTACATTCCTTAATATTTTTCGTAAAAAACAATGTTTTTTTATTATACATTATAAATTATTATTATTAAAAATATGGAATCAATTTTTCTAAAATTATATCAATTTATGGGTATACATTAAGTTATATTTAATCCCACGGACTAGACAACAATGTAGGTTTTTAACGTAAAATGTATGAAAGATGGCTATGTTCATATAGTCAATTTGAAACAGATAATTGATTAAAATGACAGAATTTGTATTATATGATAAAAACATGATCTATTTAAATTTTAATCCCAATTTTAATTCCAAATAAATAAATCAGATAAACGTTGTTTTGTACTAAAATTTAATATTTTTCACTATTTATTAATAAATTAATCTTCTCAGAAAAATACTGAAAATTCACCGAAACCTAATTATTTTGTTTCTATATCATGGAGTAAGTTTAATTTGAAATATAATATTTATAAAATTCTCAAAAAGTGTATTTAAAATAGTTTATTCATTTAATTGTCATAAAAGATCCTTAATAAAAATATAGTATTTTATATGTAAAATTGGGTTTGTTATTATCTTATGTTCATCATGACTATTGAATAAATATGAAAAATATTATATTGAATATATAAAATATATTATATTAATATCACTCACTAAATTTAATAAATAAAATTTATTAGTTTAAAAATCATTGGGATAAATAAAATAGTTTTCTATCAAATAATCCCTTCATTTTTAATTGGCATTTATTTTAATTTCAAAAAAAATTGTAAATAATGAATTATTATTATATTTTTATAATCCAGATATTTTAATAATTTAGTTTATATTATTCATAACTCTTAATTTATATCTTATTATATTAAATAATTATATTTTAATAATAAATTATTGTTCTGTAAAAATAGGTGTTGCTTGTAACAGAAGCCATTAAAGACAGTAATTGTTGCATATGTCACACACAACCATAGTTTCACATTCGTTGCACACTATAGAATATATAATATTAATTTTAAATAATAAATATATTATAAAATATGTGGCTATTATATTCCTTTATATTCTTATTATTGCATTTCATACACGCTATCGAATACAATGTTCCAACTTTAGATTTTCGGTGCATTGCAGTATTTATTGATCCTATGTTATTAAATAGTATCCCAGACCAATGATTTTGACATAGATATGATGTTTTCATATAATTATTGGATATTATCAACTATTTGTGTATAACTTTTCATGGATATCTAATCAAATCTCCATGTTAACTCACAAGGGTGTAAAGTTCTTATCAATGGATGGATGTAACAAAACATTCAGAGACATAAAGTGAATATTAGTCTACACAACTATTCATACATTAACCAATAATGTATAATGGTTTTTCATTAATTGTGATTCATCCATGAATGTATTGAGATCTTTTCTCATGAAGAATCACATGGTTATGGATTATAACACACAATAATTAAAGGTCCAAGAGAAAAAATACCCAACTAATGATTTGAGTTAGATGTGAAATTATTTTCATTAAAGATATGGAAGAAATATATTTATGCATAATGGTTTTATATTTAAAATGATCATAATTCATTAATGTATATATTCAAACATAATTAGTGGACCTTGTTCCATAAAATATTGAATGAGCTGATTTAATATTATGGATTCTAAAAACATTACCACCCCTGAAATGGGAATAATGTGGTAGATGACTTGAGTAAAAAGAATCATGATAGATTATTTTTAATCATAATAAAATTATCAATACCTCTAGATTGTTTAAGGTTGGAAATATAAATCCTTATGGATTGGGGAAAATTTTATCGTTCTGAAATGAGAGTTCAACCATCTATCTATGTGAACATTAAAATAAAAATAAAAATAATATTTAGAGTTACAGAAGACTCTGATAAATGTTCATAATTATAACCATGATTATAAGAGAATTATATTGTTCAAAAACACCTTTTCTGTTCCACATATTGTATATATGTAGAAGGAGTTGATACAGTAAGCCTATAATTCCTCATCCTAAATTTATCATGGATGTTCAGTAATGTGTAAAATTATGAAATTTTATTTCATATGGGATGGTATAAAGAGAGACATTAAAATGTTTGTATATTGGTGATTGGTATTATTAATGTTTAAGGATGATACAAACAAATCTAAGGGTCTGTTACAACTATTTCCTATACTAGAATGGAAATTGGAAAAATCATTACGTATTTTGTTTTCAGACTCTCAAAAAAATATAATGGGAGTAATATTATATATTTAATAATTGATGAACTTAAAATTTCATCACACTTCATTTTTGTTATAGACTATTTCACACAATTAAGATTACCATAGGATACATTATGTAATTTGTAAGGTTTCTTAGAGTTACACATTCTACTATATTGTATTTGGATTTATGTTTTACCTCAATTTAATAAGGAAACATTTCGAAAAATATTAATAAATTATTGGTAGTTATTATTGAATATAACACTCAAATAGATATTAATTATATGAGATTAATTTATACAATATAAGATATATTGAATTCTTATTATAAATATTTAAATGTTTGTTTTGGATCCACACCATCCCATAGATGAGTTTTAAAATAACAATATCTTTTATTCAAGCATTTAGATGGATACTTATTAACCTATGTCTGGAGAGAAGGGAAAAAATCATATATTATACAATGATGAAATAGAATATAAGTATATGACCCATAGTTTAATATTACATTATCTAGATAATTCAACATGAATACACAACTTACATTTCAATCATAGAATGGTTTCCCATGTATCATCTTCAACCACGTGGTTTCTCCAAAAAAAACATTAACCTGATGAATTACCTTATTCAGTTTGACTTTTTCTCTATATTCATGATTCAAAATAGGCCTATCGTTATAATTGTGTTTCTCTTCTAGATGAACGACTTCTAAGATAAAACATGAGATTAATATCATGATTTCATTCTTAACATAAAAACATGAAAAAAAATGTGTAAATAAGATGGACATGGAAGAAAATTCACTCTGTAAGAAATTGATTCATTTTTCTTTAATATTTCATAAGGTCCAAAAAACCATGGAATTAGATATCCTTTATTTCTAAAATAATTAAATCTTTTCAATAGAGTAATTTTAAGGATAACATGATCACCTACCATGAATTAAATGTATTTACTTCTATAAGTTTTATTTTTTTCCTCCTCATATATATCTTCCTACCTTTCTACATCATATTCACTTTCTTAAACATTTTCCCTACTAATTAGGGTCCCATCCTTTTCCTATCCAATACTTTATCCGAAAATGTTGAAGTTCGACACCAAATTATATATAATTAATCAAAAGAATCATTATGTATACAATAATGAAAACATTATATTATAAAAAAATAATATAAATAAATATATTAATCTAAAAATCTATGGTAATCCATTGAACCAAAATGTAACATTACTTATTTGTTCTGAATTGTTCTCTCAATCATTCCTTCAGCTTGATGATGAATATACCTGGTGAAAGTTAATTCTATTCTCAACGAATTATAAAGGAATTTCCAAAAGATATAAGTGAACCCATAATCATGGCCAGATTCATAAGAAAGGGTATATCCATGTAACATGACAATTTATTTGAATTACAACAGAGAAAGCTGACCAAAATACATAATATCTCTAATTGGAATAACATTTATAGATATTATCAATCGATCAAAAATAACCCAAATATTATTGTTACCTAGAGAATTCAATGGTAGTGCCACTATTAAATCTATAGTTATATTTTTCTCATTTACTCTTTAGCGTTAGAAAAGGGTGAAGAATAACCATTCATAGATTTCTATATGCATTAAACTATTTAAAAGTCTAAATTTTCATTGTGAAATATGAAATATCATTTTTCTTTCCATCCCACATATAATACACATGAATGCTTCTATACAACTTTGTACTTCCAAGGTGTAAACTATGACAGAGAACTTTGAGTGTCACTTAATAAATGTTTCTTCAACTGTGAATCACAAGGAACAGATAGTCTCTTTCAAAATATCAAAATAAAATCTGTACAAAGATTAAATTATGGAATCATACCCTTTTCACTAATTGTTCATTTTTCAAAAACTCACTATCTTCCTTCTACTCATTCTAATTTTTTTTCTAATAGATACAATGACACTAGAACTTGAAAATATTGAAAAATTTATCAAACCAAGAACATCTATGAAAAAATTCATTAAATCATAAACCAATAATAAATTTTCAAATCATAACACAATTAATGATTTATAATGGTTTCGAATCAGGAAATCATCCACTTTTTTTCTTTTTTAGGATGATAATTGATCATGAAATCATAATCATTTATCAGTTCAAGATATCTTCACCTCCTCAAGTTCAATTACATCTATGTTATTATATTCTTCAAAATGTTATGATCTATATATATTTCATACTTTGGTCTATATAAACGAGGCTTCCAAATTTTCAAATAAAAAAACCAAACTGCAAATTCTAAATCATGTGTGGGATAATTTAATTCAGGAGGATTCAGTAATCGTTCAGCATAAGAAATTATATGATCATTTTTTAGTATAACACAACCAATTCCATTCAATGAAGCATCATTGTAGATAAAAAGTCACCATTTATGGATGGCATGGAAAGAACTAGATCATTAACCAATCTTATATTCAGTTCCTAAAAACATGAAACACATTACTCTTTCCATATTTATTTAAACCATTTTCATGTTAATTTATTTTATTGTGCAAGATAATCCTCTAATGTTTAAAAAAATCCATTAATAGCCTTATAATTCTATAAAATATTAAACCATAGTAACTTTTGTAGGTCTTTTCCATTCACAAACCACATTATATTTGTAGTGAAAAGATATTATTCCATCCATATATACAATGTTCCCACGAAAAAAAAATATGTTTATACCAAAAATCTGTTTTAAAAATATCCCATATAACATCTTTTAATTGAAAATTTATAGGGTAGTCTATATATGTTGTTCATGATCTTAATAACTTTGCGAAAACAACAACATATCACCAAAAAAATAAGAAAAAAAAATATCTGAATAATCATGATAGATTCAATTCATAATATCTAGAAATAAAGTAGGAGAATATTAAAATAAAAATGGAATAACAACAAACTCTTAATGATAATATCTTTTTCAAAATGTTGTTTTCATAATTTCATCCTCGATCACCATTATCTAATTGACCAAGGTCTCAAGTTAATCATGGAAAAAATGATCTCGTTAGAGATGATCAAACAAGTCATCAATATGTGGAAATGGATACTTATTCTTAACAGTATTTTTATTCAAAACATTATAATCAAAGTAATATCTTATGGAGCCATCTTTCTTTTCCATAAAAAATAGCATATCCTCAATTTAAAGAGCTAGGAAAATTGAAACAATTATTTAGAAACTCATAAAATTATTTTTAATTTCAAAATGTTCCAATTCATTTATTTGATAAGGGGTTTTTAAAATTGGATTAGCATTTGGATCTATGTCAGTGGTAAATTCAACTTCTTAATCAAGAACAACACTAAGAAACTCATTTATAACAAATTCCATGCTTTCATTTATAAATTAAAAATTATTAATCTAAACATTTCTAATTTTTCATCAATGTGTGAAAGATAACATCTATTTCCATATTTTATCAATATATCATCTTCTTGATATGTTATCAACGTTATGGGTTCGTTCTTGTATATAGAATGAAACTATTTCTAAAAAAATATCTTCAATAACTCTATAATAAATAATTTCATGGTGCTTTATAGAATTAATCATAGAGTCACCATGTTTTCATTCATTGTAATCTTAGGCCATATTCCTAAACATATCAAATAGAAAACACTTCCCAATATTATAATGCATTTCCCATGGTGCTTTTTACCACAATTTCCACAAACAATAAAATTTCCATTTCTACAATCTGATTTCATTTATTGATTCTTACCAATTTCTTTCAATATCTTCGTTTTCATATACTTGTTATAAAAGTAATCATTATGATTAGAAATCTACACTTCAACCCTCTTATCACATTGAAATTTTTATTATAAATTATAAATTCATTAGAGTCCAATTCCCTTCTATATATTTTCGTTGATCCTATGTATAAATTATTGATTTTAAAATCAATATTTGGAATAGTCTTAGAGTGTAACTTTCTAATTTAATGAATTTTTCTTCATATACTACCCTTTATTATTCCCCCCTTTATTCAAATTCTAGAAATTTCTTTTCCACCCTCAGTCAAAAAACCTATGGAAAATATTTTTGAAGGAATTGATTCATAAATTCATCCTTTTATAGGGCATGAATATCCCATATATATCTGATATTAGTGACCATATAACACTATTGGATAGCTTCACCACTAAAATTATAAATATATAAACTATAATTTTTATAATTTGAACACCCCATTACACAAATATCTTCTCAAGGTCTTTAATCGAACCATTGGTTGTCACTAGGTCGGATTATCCACTAGAAGATAGAGGGTGTTTCCTTGTAAAATGTTCCACTATCGTCACATTTTATTGTGATAGCTTTGGATGTTATCCTTTATATAATTCTATCATATTTATAGCATACATAAACTATTCCATTAGTGTTAAAAACTTCTTGGTTCCAATTCCCGCCACTCCAGGTTGTGGATTCAGAAAGATTTAATTCTCTAGATGCCTTTCGACATTAGTTTCCATTTTTCATCTATAGAAAACCATTATAAACAAGTATAGAAAATATGAAGAAATATGGTAATATTATAATGCTATATAATTTCAACACAGCTATAAGGTAAAAATAATTAATGGATTTATATTAATATCATCCTAAACCAGAATGTTATTTACAATATGATTTGATGCCAACAATAATGAATGCCTTTAAAATTACATAATAAAGTTAAATCAACTATAAGACATTTATTACATTCCAAAAGATATATTTAGTATATAGTTTTAGAAAATTGAAAGATAATTAAAACACATCAACCTAGAAGAATTAAAATATGGTACTAATGAACCAGTATACATTTCATCCATAATAAATAATTTAATGAAAAAATATTCATAACATTCTTCATGGAACCTTCATTTCTATTACCATCATTAATCCCAGTGAAAAATATTTTCAAAATTGGTATGGTATAAAATAGATAATTAAGGGACATAACAATAAAGAATGAAATGGATAGTCTATGAATACTGAAAATAATTTCAAATCATTTTCACAATGACATTCTTCTCACCTATAATGTATAATATACATACTTAGTGAAAAAGATGATATCTATAAAATGTTGAAAACTTAAATAAGACTATAAAGGTAATATATGATATTAATTACATAATAAGATAACCTTCATGGATAACATATTAATTTTAACCTTTGTGGCTACCTTACAATGTATTCAACACAACTACCGTATGATATAACCATCACGACAACCTTATTGTATAACCATCATAGTTACACATGGATTAACCATATAGTGGAACTCAAACATAAAAATAGCCAATGAATTAGAGGGAGATAAATATCCCATAAATCAATATAAAAAATTTTAAATAACCAATAAATTATTAAAAACATGAACACTTTTGTCATATAATCATTACTTTTTAAATTTTTTAAAAACAAAAAATTTAAAATATAATTTTGATAGAAAAACTCTTACCTCAGGTTCATCTTATTTGAAAAATGTTCAATACCCCTTATAATAGTATAAAAAGTGTTATTAATATATTATGAAATAATATTATTATTAATAATACCTTATATTTCATTTTTATATCATATTTCTACCCATTTATTAGTAATATTTTTTTATTTTCATTGTTTTAGGTGCACATAGTTTATATTTTCCATGAATGGTACATGATGTATATTCGAAAAAAATGTAAAAAAATAAGTGAGGTTAATGAAAGGATGTTAATATGTATCCATGATATTAAATGTTACGATATAATATTTTTACTAATATGAGGATGAATCATTGAATAAAACTTTAATGATAATAGTTTGGGTCATTTTTTGCAGTTTTTTCCAACCATCACAAACTAAATTACATTTATTTAATGATATGTTTGTAAAATAGTTCTAGAAAATTACGAAATCTATAATATAAATTTTAAACGTTATTTTTAACCACAATAATTTTTTTCAAACTATACTTTTAGGTCGTAAAGGAAATGAAAATACGGCTTCCATGAAGCAGGTAAATCGACACATCAAAGGTGATGCATTCTTTTTCTAGTATAAGATGATAAGAGATGATCTTTCAAGATTTATATTCCATTAACATAATAAAATTCATTTATATTTAAAGAAAAATAGTTATAAAGTCACTTGTATGGTGGTATTTTAGGAGAGAATAATAAAATTAATGAAATGGAAAATAAAATTAAAGAAAATTTAAGAGGATTTTACCTCTTGAACTTCTTCTCATTGATAACCTACTTACGGCCCTTTGTATTAGAATTTTGGTTAGAGAGAAAGGTCTTGGGCATTAAGAAGATTTGTGGGGAGGTAATTTGGTATTAATTAAATGAGCTAAAACGATTTTAGGTGTGGGTAGATGAGGTGATGATGGGTAGTATTTATAGTGGATGAGAGGGGTGTTTTCTATTTATTATATTCATTTGTTTATTATTTTGAATCAATAATATGAATATTAATAAAATTATTAGTAAATATATTAACATATTTAATAATATTTTGATATTATAGTCATTAAATAATAAATTACTCATGTAATATTTTATTTATCTTATAATGTATATATATTGTAAATTAATGTATTTAACAATTAATTGAAATTCAAGAATTTTAGAAAAGTTCCAAAAATTCACCCAATCATTTAATGATTTTAGGAATTGAATAATGAAGTCAATTTTTTGAAAATTATTTTTTAAATATGGTAGATTTAATTTTTTTTATTAAATTCGTCATTTATTCAAATAATAATGATTTTAATATTATAACAGATTTTATAAACCATTACAAAAAAATTAAATAAGGTATCATAAAATAATCTTATAATCATAATATTAATCAATGTTAACTTTTTATACCATTTCCCAAAAATATATTTTCTCCTAAATCCTTATATTAATAATAAAATTTTAAAAATTAATTTACATTTCAGAAAAATTATTACAATTAATTTATAATTTACAAAAAATTTATTTTCTTTATTCCATTATATAATACTATCATATTTTCAATCATTAGATCCATAAATTTTATTTTTGATTTCATAGGTGAGGATACAATTCTATTTGAGGATATTCTTTAATTTATGTAAATAACAATTATTTTATTGCAAATTAAAAATGAATTTAACTATAAAATTTCTGATTGAAAACTATATATATTATATGAACCGAGCATTATATATGAAGCTATTGGGACCTGATCTAGTTGAAGAAATGAAATATAAATTTAGATCCATTCAGTTTCACATCTTGGTATTTTAAAGTCAACTAAAAACTTTGGTTGAAATCGTCAACATAATCCAGATATTGAATTTTTTGATATGAGTTTTATTTGAATTTATATATAGAAGAATGTAAATTGATTTAGAATGGAAATATAATACCTAGGTATATTGACCCTTTATAGATTCATTATCTTATCGGGATAGAGGATTATCCCCTCCTCTAATCCTCTCTTAAGTCCACAATGCGTTCTGTATATATCTCTTAATGAAGTATATACATGATCCTACACATGAAATAAACTCAATGGTCATACTAATAGCTCATAATATTACATATAAAGAACAACCTATGGAGATTATTGATCATAGAGAAAATATTCTATAAAATAAGGCCACTCACCTTGTTAATATTTTATAGAGAAACCAGTAACCTCAAGAGACTATATGAGAACCTTATGACATAATGTGGATGTTCAAACCCCAATTTTTTCTATCAGTGTGATGGAATATTAATAGTGAATAAGAATAAGCAAAAAATTAAAATTAAGTATTAATAATAAAGATAAATACAATAATTCTATTAATAAGTACGTCATTTTTTGTATATCCAATATATTATTTTAACATACATTTTTATTTAAAAATAAATATTATTGCATTTGTATACATAAATTGATATCCTTATTTGAAAATTTTGTAAAATTTATTTTATAAAATGATATAAATTTTTGAAATCAACAAATAAAAATTAATTAATGGTTTTGTTTTTTAGATTTCTCTGAATGGTTATATATTTTAATTATTAGTGAAAAATGTTTATTTTTACTAAGACCTATCATTTCATTTAAAAACATTTACATGACATATTTCTTTTTACTATTTCTATAAAATAATAATATATTCAATTATATCATAATTAATCCAATTTAGGTATTTTTAATAAAAGTAAAATTAAATAATGATATAAAAACATTCCATTATTATGATAAATTTCCCTTTTGAGAACCTCTTTTTCAGCATGCCTACTGGTTGTATTTTAAATTATAATTTACCACTTGTGTGAGTGAAATTTGAAAAAATGGATTAAATATTTTTAATATGAATAGTTATTATTACATACCTAGGTCAATATAATCTATGTTCATAATAAAAAGTTAAAATGGTTAAAATTAATTACCACTGTTAAGCTTAAAACAACTTTAATGGGGGATTAATGTAAAATAATTGGGGTTAAAAGGACCTACAAACATGAAAAATTGATATTTTATGGACATATTTAGACCATGTCACATATATGTACCGATATTGATACTTTTTTAGACTTATTTCATGTTCAAAACATGTTTATAACTTATTATTTTAAAAATTTAGATTTGTGTCATCTCCCCCACATATACAATGGCACACCCTCTCATATACTAATTACACATCTTAAGCCATTTGGTGAAATAAAATATCAGAATTTTTTTCCTTACATACTTATCTATTTAATATAGGAAAAATATTAATTAGGAATACCTCATAATCAGTATTTAGGTATAAACCTAAGGTGTCTCTCTCAAGAAGATGTGTTGCTCTTAACAATGTGTTGTCAATTTTTTATATACTTAGACATCCTTAAAATATTGTTCAATTACGACAATATGTTTACATAATTACATAAAATTTACTAATATGTCATTTTTTTTTATAGCCTATATCGATATCCAGTTATACCAAATAGGAAATGAAACTGTTGGTCATGTGTATAGAGGAAAACCTTCTCGTGAATTGATGTAATTCATTTTTCATTAACGCCTCTCACATATAGATATAATAATAGATTTAAAGTATATATTTTATATTTATGACAATATTTTAATTATTTACTGAAACTATAACATCAACCATCATACCTTACAATCCTTTTTTGAATGATAACTTAACTATTGTGTACGTACAGACTACCACCTCTACAAAGTGATGTGAAGTGTAATTAATTTTATTTTGGCATGGATATAAATAAATATATATTTAATGAATTTATATGATATATAAATATGATATAAAAATTATTATGGAAATTTTAATTTATATTTACATTTCTTTCGTTCTATCTATTGAGAAAATGGAAACAACATTCATGTGTTTGTGTGGCCTACCGTTTAAAAGAATGATGTAATTCATTTTCCATTATCTAAATTTTATGGATGACTATAATAATATATTTATAGAGTAATTATAATATTTATATCTTTTTTATCATTACTTATATTATGTAACCAAAAAAATTAAAATAACAAAACCACTGAAACAAAACATACAAGAAAAAATGTTATTATCTGAAATAGTGATTTTAACAAAGAATTGTCATTGGTCTGGTGATAAAGGGTATTATTAAATCATTAATTATATGATATATATATATATATGAATATGGTTCTATAATTTATATATACTATACCAATATCTATAATTCAAGGGGTCATAATGTCTTTGAATATATTAGATACATGTGGTGATGAAATTTTGACTCAAATTTGTATTCATTGGGACGTAGGTTTTGTTATGAACTTTTCTAAATTTATAATGTGTATATAAATTTATTTTTAAATTTTATATTTTGAAATTATTTTTGACCATTATATTTAATTCATAATTTTATTTTATTCTTTTACAGGGTTTACGTTTTATATGTAACCAAACCATGATAGTAATTTTTGTCTCACATTTATTTTTGTGGGAGAGATGACATATTAATCACTTGATTATTTTGAGTTCATTATAAAATTACCAGGAAGGTATATTATGTTTTTTATAATTAAATTATTTAATTTACATATCCATAAAATATTCTTTATTTCATGGGTTTTACAATTCAAAATATACTAATGTAGTGAATGTTTTATGTTTGAATCTCTTTGTTTATCAAGATTATTTTTTATTATGTTTCTGGTAATGAAATATTTTTATCTATCAATTAAGAAAATCATGAATTTTTTACACCTAAATTAATCTCTACAGAATAGATGATTACATTTAATTTCTCCCATATTAAAAACAAAAGGCACTAAAAGTATTTTTATAATAAAAATTGTCTTTATTTCATTGTTTAGTCAAAAATAATTCTACATCCTTATATATTCGTTCTAAAAATGTTTTAATGAATTTTTTTTCTATAATACAATTATTTTAAAAATAAATCTTTAACAACATTTGATATATTAATAATAGTTTAAAATGAGTCCTATTTTCTTTTTCTAAACATTTTATGTTTGTATTTTTATTGAACAAATGAAAAGAATGTTTATTTTACGGTATGTGGCATGAAAAGAATTTTCCACAATCAGGCCCTATAAAAGAATTAATGATACCATTACATGTACAAAATGATATTTTAATAGAAAATTTTAACATTAATAATTTTTTAAATTTTATATATTAAATTTGTGATATCAAAATAGAAATGATAATATCTTCATGAAATTTTTAATAATTTTTATGGAACATTCATTCATCAAAGAATATTTCCTTGGTGGTTTCATATATTTTAATTGGGATATGATCCAACAGTACCACCCTTATTAATTCTCTAAATGATTTATGATTTTGATGAATCTTTTTGTATGTGACCCATTTCATTATCAAGCGACATATTATGAAGAATGTTTTATGAAAACCAATATGTATTCATGAGTTATGTTATGATGAATGTTTTCTCATTTAGTGTGAAAAAATGTACGGATTATGTGATAGTTAACACCAATTCCTCTCAAAAATGTTTTAAGAAAATATGGTTGTCTCATTAGATAAATAAGACTGGGATTGGGATTGATACCAATTCAATAATGGAAAATTTCCACTGTGATGGTTTAACAAGTGCACCTTGAAAACTACAATAATTTGGGATGTAAATTAATTACACTATATTCTAATTGGTAATTACACATGAAAAATAAGAAAATTACTTTCTATACATCTTCACAAGCTATGAATCTATATCATATGACTATATTATCCTCTATTGTCTCATTTTATTTGATTCCTTTATGATTCATGTCTTATGAACTACCACGATTTATTCCATGTATCGAGGTAGTAATCCCTGATATGTATGGAATGGTTTTAAAATGTTATGCTCATGTTCTCATATAGATATTCTTATATTATCCTTATGATATCATCGATATCTCTCGTGTTTAACCTTACATTGAATTAGAGCTTACCATTAAATTTTTTTCCATTAACCAGGGTATGAATAAATTTTTAATGTATGATATTCATATGAAGGGGTAGTTATAATGAACTATGTTAGATAAAATGTAGTTAACCATTGATCAAGTGGTTTATGGTTCCATTTTTCTATACGTATTATATCTATATTATTATAGTGTGAATCAATTTTTTATTTAATGGATAAACTACTAAATATTTGAAACAAATATATATGACATGTCTCCTTCAAAAAAGTAGTAATAATATTATTAAGGAATCATTGAATTTATAGTGATGACATTTGGTCTTATTAATACAACTACTATATTAATTTTTTTTATTAGATTCATTATAGATTACCTGGATCAGTTTGGGTAAAATTTATAAAACAAACTATCTAATAATAAAATATAAATAAATAGAAGATATATAACTTTAGTATTGAATTGATGACCCAATTGAAGGGGAGTTCTTATATAAAATTTACCATGTCTGAATTTTGGATATTTTCTGTTTTGGGAAATATAATCTAAAGTGAGTGTATATTTGTGGATCCACCAAACAATTTTTTTTCAATATTGGCCCAGAAAAACCGTGGTTGTAATGTCTAAGATTGGGTTCTCTGCAATAGTGCCCCAAGCTGGTTCGCTACATGTCCTCTGGCACACCTCCCCATATGTTGGAGGCTTACAACTAGCACCGAGGGTCTAGTAACACTATCACAGGGAGACTATACACTCTTTTATCTGATGAAAACACCAGTGGATGTAAACAAGAAATAGATGAAGCATATATAATAGTACAAATGTCACATGAATAACCCTGAAAGGAAATACAAAACTCAACTGAAAAGGAAACATGAAATGTCTATATAGTTATCATGAGTCCAAAATCATAATTTCAAGAAAAGATGCAAGTGACTCCCTAGAGGGTCCTGAACAACATCTAATTCCCTCAACCAAAAGACATCACTAATAAAAAAGATAAAACCGGGACCTTGCCCTTAACATATCCTACAACAAAAATGTATGTCCGGGTACTGATCAGGCATCCTGAATAAGGTGTGATTTCAACTTAGTATGACACCACCAATGACATCCAAAACAAATCCAGTCATCAACAAGTATATGAAGCTGTATAAATAAAATAACTAAAATGCATAATTTAACAATTATCACATTTTTAATTAATCATTATTAACTATATAGATTATCGGCTTTGAATTATGTCACACATTCAATTCACAATTTTACATACATATTTAGCCTTAAGGTAGAATTTCATTTCTAACAATGAGAAACCCATCGGTATAGAATGCCAAGTCTAACACCCCAAACCCATTTTATTATTAATTATCATTGGGGTAAAATTCCTTGTCCAACACCCCAAATCTCAACAATACAGATAGATCAATCAGTGGTGTAGATCACCATTTCTAACATCCAAAATCCCATTAAAAATGAACTTCATGTCGAACACCAAAAATCTATTTCACTTTTTTATATCATTATTGTAGAAATCCATGTATAACAAAACAAATCCCATACATTAATTATTTCATAAATAAATTAATCATGACCGAAAATTAATTAAATAACTAAATAAAAACAACAATTTAATATTCATTCATTCTATAATCAATTAAACCTTGAAAAAATAATCATTAAATAATAAATTAAACCAAATAACTATTCTCTATAACTAAATGATATCTTGATCATTAAATCAACATTTAAATATCCCTATTTTCCCAATAAATTATATTGATAACTTATTTAACAAATAATTATTCTTATTTCACATTCAAAAAACAAAACTCGACAAGAATAAGTATTCTTCACGATTATTGTTCTTATTCTACATTCCTGAAATCCCATAATGTCACAACATTCACAATCAATTAGTGGACAACATTAATAAATTCGATATGAGGTCTCAGTTTATAAATAAATATTACAATCATATAACATGAATAATTGAGATGAAATCATTACTATGGTATTTATAAATTATCCCATCTACCTAAAATATGATGAACATGTTATATGAATCCAACATCATTGATGGTGTGTTATTATGATAACTATAAAAGGGGAAATTTAATAAGAAACATAATAATTTTAATAAATAAATCGTCTCTAAAAACAAAACCTTCTATGAATATTTTTTGATACACATAATCAACATTTAAACATGATAAAAATTCTACTAATCAAATGTTAATCGGATCAATATCAAAACAAATATTGATTATTGATTTTTTGATCGAGCAGATATGATGAATGAATGAACTCCATAAAAACTCACATTATCATCTGATAAATATCTTATCATAATATCATATATAATTAACACATGATAATTCCATATAATTTTGTTATATATATATTTGATAATATTTACCAAATAGGATAAAAAGGTAATTGTTAAAAGATTATTTTATCAAATCACTCATTAATAATTTCTATTAAAAATCAATGATATTACCATCTTAAATAAATAATTATCAATTAGAAAACAATCCTACTTTTTATAATTTTTCAATCCACATTTTATTTAAATGAATTATTGTAATTGAGATAAGAAAATAATAAATTAATAATATAGAAGGAATGTTGAACCTGGAGGCGAACTAGGTTGATCATACATGGGGAAACGTGCTCGGGGGTCATTCACCCGGTATCCCCAGAAGATGAATATGATGTCGCTCAGCCTACCAAAATTAAAAAAAATGGTTTTTGAAAATGGATAGATCTAACCCAATTCACATCAACTGGGTTTTCAGAGATATTGAACCATTCTATTAAAAATAAAACCTTATATTAAAACTCCTCATATGGTGTATGTTTCATCTGTTTCTTATTATCATTGTGATTTCTTTCACCCTTACAATACATTTCATGTTTTATTATTGTGAAAAGGGTCCACAAATGAGGTTTTATGATTTATGGAAAGAAAAAATAGAGAACTATATTTGGGGAAGATGAAGGAATTGTGAAACCGTTATGTTAATTTATTAGGTTTATTATTGAATTAAATAATAATATTTTAGTTAGTGACATTAATAATAAGTCCATTTTATTAAAAAAAAATATACTCTACAAATGGTAAACCCCGAATTTCAGAACCATTGGTGGTCTTTGATTTCATATATGACACATGGTATGTGAGATATTATTGTTTTATTTATTTAAAAAAAAGAAAAAATAATTAATTAAAATATATAAGTAAATTATTGCAAGCCTGGCATCAAAACGCATGATGCATACAAATGTTATACCCCATTTAGGGTAAAACCCTCATTACAAACCCATTAGTGGTCTCATATATTCCATACACCACACCTTTTGAAATATATATTATTTATTTAAAAAAATTAAAAAAAATTAAATATTATATGATAACTTTATCTCATGAGCGATGTTCCAAAATGTCTGATTTCTATATATGTCATACCCTGCGAAGGGTAAAACCCATGTTTCAGATCTAGTTGAGATATCAGATATTTTATATGATGCATTATTTTATATTTATTCAATTAATTTTAAAAAAAATTATAATCCTAAATTAATATACTTTTTATTTTTATTTTTCATTACCCAAGTCTTTGTTGGCCTCAAAATCTCACAGTACCTAATTTTTTACTTTAAAATAGTTCCATTAAAATATGAAAATGTGTTAACTAGGAATTATTCATTATGTAAAAAGTTTAAACATTTATTATGTTTTTTATCCAATAAATTTTTTTATTATTGCACATAAAGTAATTATTTTCTATAAAAATAAATAACTCAAAGGAAACATAACTAGTAAAAGGACAGAATCTCACAATCTTCTCACTATATAACAGCTCGTCCTTTAGATGCACTCCTAAGCCTATATAAGATTTTGATTCAAATATATCGGGCCACTTAGCCCGCATATCTTCCCCTCTTACACATGTCTCATCGTACACATTTTTATGTTGCCCAAATACACGAATTAGTGTACAGTCCTTCCCTTGAATACCATCTCAATATGATCGACCAAATGTATCATATGTTCATTAAAGGAATAATATATCATAAACTTCACATAATCCTCATTGATCACATGATAAGGTTTGGGGTGATACCGTCATAGTTGTTATACAAGTAAAACCTAATGCATTGCATTGTATTTCTATGGAAGATCCAATCAATATGCTTCTGGAATGATTCTATCAATGATCTCAAAAGGTCCAACAAACCTGGGATCCAACATTCTTTTAATCTATATCATGTATTGACACAATCTAGGAAACACCTAAATGAATACATGATCACCCTCTATAAACTCTAGAGGTCATATCTTGTCTATAATCATATGGATTATGCCAAATCTGAGTATCTCTCACATGTACAGCTCTCCCAACTACTCCACTATTAATAATTCCATGATCTGAAAGAAATGTGCTACATTGGTTAGTCAATCCTCAATGACATAAATAACATCATTCTCCTGAAGTGTATTTGGATGAACTGTGACAAATTATATGGCCAATTAATCCCACTTCCATTCTGGAAAAGGAAACAGATTCAGTAATCCTCAAGGTCATTTATTCTCTACTTTCACCTGATGATAGGATACCCATAGTGTCATCAACCTTGTTATCTCCTTCTTCATCCCCAACCACCAAAACTATCTTCATATGTCATGGTACATTTAGGAAGCACTTGGATACACCTCCCACATTGAGGAAAGAAATTCCCACATGATATTTTCTAGCATGCATGTAGGCACAACAACCCAATTCATAAAATGGATGATCTCATCCTCTTATATCTTCCACACTAAAGGTGTCTCCACTCCTTAATAGAATTTTCCAAGGGAAAGCTCTCCGGGTCCAAATATTGCATATCCATAATTGGTTTATAATTTTTACACTCCATAGAAACTGGAGCAAGGGTCATATATTCTTGTGTCTCCGAAACCAAAATGTGCATCTCATATAGAAATGTCATCAACTTCCACTCACCACAAGATTATCAAACCATCTTAGTCTATGTTGACCTACTAAATTTGACAGCCACATTGTTTCCTTTCGTGGGAGTATATGCCAGCTCAACATCAAATTATTTTATATACTCATCACATATCCACTTCAAATGATTCAAATTGTGATGTTAAAAGATGCACCTCATACTCTCATGGACAGAAGAATCTGTAAACCTTTCTCCTATGTGGTAGTGTTTACAATAGTTCAAAGTATATACAACTACTTCGAACTTGAGTTCCATCATAGGGTAATTCCATTCATGTGGCCTCATCTACCGAGACCCATGTGCCCCTACCTTATCACATTGCATAAAAACAACTCTAGGTCATATCTCATTAGCATCACAGTACACCTTCTACTCTTCACCAGACTCGAGTTGGACCAAAATTGGTGCCAATGTCAAATGATTATTGAACTCCTAAATTATTTTCTTCAAAGCCTCCAAAGATTAAAAAATAACTCAATTTTTGGTCAACAGATAATGTTGTACTTATAAACAGAAAAAGTCTTGGATGAATCTTCTGTAACATCTATATAAGCCCAAAATTCTACAGTTATTGAAAATATTCATGGGATTCTTCCAAGAAACCACTATATTCACCTTCTAGGGGCCCACTAACACTTCTTACTTTGAGATTATGTGCCCCTAGAAGTGTAACTGGTCAATCCAAAACTGAAACCTAGAATTTATAGCATATATATGATGCTCCCATTATGTAATCAGTATGATGATAATATATTGGGCATGATCATCATGATTCATGGAGTACCCCAAGATGTCATCCATAGATACCACCACAAACTGATCCAGGTATGGATTGAAGATCTTTTTTATCATTTCCTAAAAAATGATGGTGATTTTTTCACCCCAAATTCATTTTTACTAACTCATAAATCCCATAAATTTTCATTAAATAAATCCTCAGTACATCATAATTCCGAACTCTCAACTGATGATACCCCAATATTACATCGATATTTGAGAAGACACATGCTCCCTTCAATTGGTCAAACAAATAATTAATACACGGAATAGTATATCAGTTCTCAAAATTTATCTTGTTGAACCTCTAATAATCAACAAAAAATGTACACTCCTATCATCCCTCATTGTAAACAGCACGGGTGAACCCAAATATGATGTAGTTGGATGGATAATTAATTTATCCTTCTAGTATTTCAGATAAGCATTGAGTTTTTGATGTTTTTTTTCATTTTTTATGGTGGAATATTTACTAGGTCATCCCTTAGATTGAGCTCTGTAGTAAATTAAACATCTCTTTCTGGTGGAATCCCTATGATGTCTTCCAGAAATACATCCTTAAATAGTTCCACCACATGGTGTAGGAAAAAATTCATAATATGTTTGTCATCTACTAAAAGACTATAACCCTTAGCTATAACCTCTTCTAATCTTTTCGTAATTATCATTACTCAACCTTCCTAGATATCCTTCTATCCAAAGTGAATGTAATTTTTACCCGCAAGAGATGTAAATTAAACCATCCAGTGGTAATAATCAATGTGTGATCTGTATGCATGTATCTAGTCTTCACCTAGAATTAGTTTTATGCCAAACATTTCAAGGATATAGAGATATTATAGAAAATGGTACTCCCTGATCGCAATAGAACATTTGTTGCACATACAGATGTATGTAGACTATAATACCAATGGTGTATTGATTTTCATAACCATATTGATAGACTCTACCATGAGGATCAAACCATTAACCTAACCTATTAACATTTATGTAAGATGAGTAATTCATGACTAGTGACAACAAGGCCTTTTCCCGCATCTTTCCACATGGTCAAAACTGAGGTGTCATTACTACCATTATCCCAACTACACCTAGGTCTGGTTATCAAGGGTTGCAACTTTATCACATTCATGTTTCTCATTTCGCCACCAAATTAATTATTTGATGCTTCATTTTAAAATAATTTTCAATTTCATGTTACGCACCATTTTTATTTCATTTTGGAAATAAAGGGAAAAATTTTATGTTAAACAATTATTTATAACTCGTTTTCCTGTTATTTCCTGATGATTCATGACACAATTATCCTATGTTTCTAGATTGAAGCATACAGACGCAACACTCACTCCATTCAAAGCCATGAATCAATAAACAATAAATTCATAAAATAATAGTCACGTAACACAACATGTGTGTCACCCAAGGTGAAATAATAGTCAACTATAAAAAAATTAATAACAATAATTCCACCAGAGTACATGATTTTTCCTCCATACATGGGATTCTAAATACCATGCATGAGGACAATACCATTCCCCCACTCTTCCTAGTATCTTATATATTTTTCCTTAAATAGTAAGACAAATTAAGAAGAATGAAATTCTTTACCTCGGAAACCACTTCGTAAAATCATAACTCAAGTGCCCTGCAATGGTGCCCTGAGTTGGTTCTCCACAAGACCTCAGGTTTTCCTCCCTGTATACGAGAGGCTTTCGACTATAAGTGAGTGACTGGTTTGTAATTCATGTGGAGTCTCTACACAATTTTATCAGAGTAAAACATCAGTGGATGTAAAAAAAGGGATAAATAATATATAACATTACAAATGTGACAAGATTAACCAATACACATAATAGAAAACTCAATTGAAAATGAAACCTGAAATTCCTACAAAGTTATCAAGTGTCTACAAATAAAATTATAAGAAAATATACTTGTGACTAACAAGTGGATCCCGAACTATGTCTAATTCCCTCAAACCAGGTTCCATTCCTAATTAAAATTCTAATATAGGGACCTTTCCCTTAACCTATCCTATAACAAGAATTAAAAATTTGTTACCGATCTGGCAGCCTGAATAGGGAGTGAGTACAACTAACTTGACCACCACCAATGGTATAAAAAATAAATACAGTCCACAAGATGTATATGTAGTTGTATAAAGAGAATAATTAAAATATTTAATTTAATAGTTATCACATTATTAATTAATATTTACTAACTACATATATTGTCAAGATTGAATTGTTTCATACATTTAATTCACAATTTTCAATATATATTTTTTATAGTTTGAAGAACCCCATGTCTAACACTCAAAAACCAAATGGTGCAGAACACCATGTCTAACACCCTAAATCTCAATAAATTAGATATATATGTCAGCTATTTAAAATTCAATGTCTAACACCCAATATATCAATAGTAAATAACGCAATGTATGACACCCAAATTCCTTTTCATTTATTTATATAATTGTTGTAGAAATACATGTCTAACACCACAAATCCCACCTATTAATTAATTCATAATTTAATTAATCAAGTCCATTAATTAATTAAATAAATAATTATCAAAATCAATTTCATGTTAATAAATTCTACAATCAATTAACCTTTCAAAAATTGAACATTCAATAATAAATTAACTAATTAATTATTCTCAATAACAAAAGGAAAATTAGATAATTATATCAATAGTAAATTACCCCAATTTCTAAATAATTTACATTGATAATTGATTTACCAATTAATTATCTTTATTTATCATTCATTAACATAACTTAATAAATGATTAATTTAGACACACTTTTTGCTTATTATACAAAACATAAATCCCACAATATTTCAACATTCATAGTTAATTAATTTACCTCATTAATTAATTAAATAGGAGGTCTCAATTTTTAAATAAATATATCAATGATATAGCATGAATATATTAGAACAAATCATGAATATGGTATTTTGAAATTAGACCAGCTACCTAAAATAAGGTGTACATGTGAAATGAATCCATCATCGATGATGGCGCATTATTCCAACGATTATAGAAGCAGAAATTATATAAAAAACCAAACTTCTTTAAATAAAATATTCTAAAAATACATAAGTTATTATAAAGAAAATTATATGCATCATATCTAATCAAGAAAAACCCAATTGAACTAATGAAATGTCAACATGATCACAATCAAAAAAACATATTGATTATTGATATTTGTTTTGAGAAGAGACGAATAATGGACACACACTCTAAAACAGACATGTTATCTTCTGATAAATATCTTATGAAAATGTCATATATAGTTAACAAGAAATAATTCTATATTTTTTCTTTATAAATATATTTTCCATTATTTCCCAAAGACGTCAAAAATGTACTTTCTATGATATTATTTTATCAAATCATTAGTTAATAATTTCTTTAAATGATACATGAAATTGTAATCTTAAAAAAGAATTGTCATTTATAAAACAATCCCCATTTTTATATTTTTTTCCACCAAATTTTAATTTAATAGAATTATAAGAATGGATATAAAAAAATATATTTAAAAAATTAAGGAATATTGAACCAAGAGGTGCACCATGTTGAGCGCAAAAGGGAAAAATGTGCAAGCAGGTCATGCACCCTATCTCCGTGGATGAAGAAGATGAATCCCCTCAACCTACCTAAATTACAACCAAATGTGTTTTCAAATAACAAAATATAACTCGATTTATATAAAATGGATCATTTATGAATAAATCATCAGTCATTCGAAATAAAATAAAACCATAAATTAAAACACCTCGTTTGGTATATGTTTCATCCATTTCTTGTTGGGAAAATGATTTATTCACCACCATAATGCATTTTATATTTTATAATGGTCAAAGAGGTCTACAAATGAGGTTTCATGATTTCCCAGTGAACAAAAAATGGAAAAAAGTTGTTTGGGAAAGATAATGTGATAGTGAAAACCTTTTGTTAATTATGAAATTTAATTTTTTAATTAAATAAAAATATTTTAATTTCGAACATTAATAATAATCCTGTTGCGTTTAACATTTATACTCCGCCTAAGGTAGACCCCTCGTTGCGAAACCATTGGTGGTATTAGATTTTTTGTATGATGCACGATCTGTGAGATACTAATGCTTATATCCATATAAATTATATTAAATAATAAAATAAAATAAAAATGATTATTTTTTCCAGCAAGGATTCCAAACGCTTAAATCATACCAATGATATCCCCCATCTAGGGTAAACCCCTCATTCTGAACACATTGGTGGTCTCATATTCCCTATGAAAACATAATTTGGGAGATATTTAATTATGATGAAAATTATATATATATATATATATAATATTATATAATAACATTATGTCTCATTCGAGGAATCCAAATTTATGATGCCTGCATATGTATTACCATGATATGGGTAAACACCATGTGTCGGATTTCATCGTTATATCATATTTCTCAAATAATGAACCATTTTAGAGTTGATCAATTATTTTGAAAAAAGATTATACACTTACACTAAAAATATTAATATTTTTATTCCAAATTAGATGAGGCATTATGGTCCTCAGAGTATCACACTACCCAATGTATGACTATGAAAACCTTCCAATAAAATATTACAATGTGTTAACTGGCCAATATTTCTTATTTTAATCCATTAAACATTTAATAATGTTTTTCATAAATAAAATGTTTTTTATTTTATATAAATTATTTATAATCTATGAAAAGAAATAACATAAAAGAAAACATACCTAGTGAGAGGAAAAATAATAAAATCTCCCCACATTATAAAATCTCATCATCGAGATTCACTCTCAAGCCTCTCTAAGATTCTGAGCCAAAATGATTAGGCCACTGAGCCCATATATCTGCCTCCCTTTCCCATGTATCGTCTTGCACACATCTACGTTGCCATAATACATGAACTATTAATATAGAAATTCCCTTCAACACTATATCAATATGATCCAACACACATATCGGATGCTTCATAAAAGATTCATCAATATATTTTCTCAACATCAGTAATGCCAGTCACATGAGAAGGGTTAGGGTGATAACACTGTAGTTAGGACACATTGAAAACATCATGCATAACATTTCATTTCGATAGATGATCTAATCGGTGAGGTAATAGACTAATTATCTCCATGATCTCAAAAGGTCCAGCAAACATGGTTTCCAAATTTCCATAACTCTGTATCTTGTAGTGACCCAGCCTAGGTGACACCAAATGGGATACACGATCACCCTATCTAAACTTGATGGGTATTATCTACCTATCAGCATGTGACTCCTTCCTACTTGGAGTCATAGCCATACATTTTTGAATCAGCTATACCGGCTCTCATATGTCCTTCATGATACTCAGTTCTAACAACACTGAATCACCCACTTCCATACAAGAAAGTGGTGATCTGCATGGTCATCCATAAAGATCCAAAAATGGTTCCATAAGAATAGTTGCATGATAATTGTATTTATAGGAAAATATCATTAAAGGGATGTTCTTTTATGATGTCACACTGATGTCAAGAATACATTCCATCAGCATATCCTCAAACACTTCTATAGTATGCTATGATTTTCAATCTGTTTGTTGGTGGAATGTTTTCTTAATAAAACATCTTTTCCATGTGCCTTTTGAAATCCCTTCTAAGAGCATGTTGTGAAGAAAGAATCATAATCTGAATCTATAGTCCATATCCCCCATGAAAATTATCTTTCTTCTATACGTTTAGCACTCATAGATGTTCCACTATAAAGGTTTCTGTTATTGGAATAAAATGTGCTACCTTTTTTGGTCTATCCACAATGACTCAAATAGTGCCACTCTTCATATGTGTCATTGGAACATCTACCAAAATTTCTGTGGAAATTTCATCCCAATTCCATTCAATAATTTTAAAAGGTTGCAGTAAACCTTGAGGTCATTGAATCTTTTCCTTCACCTGATGGTAGCTGAATCATCGTTTCATGTAGCCTACTATATACTTCTTCATACTTGGACACCAAAATCATCGTCATAGGTCGTGGTACATTTTGGTCAAAGCTAGATGCACCACCCTCTTCAAGGCATGCAATTCCTTCATGAACTCCTCTCACAAGCTCGTAGGAACAAAAACCCAATTCATAACAGAGAAGATCTTATCCTCATCCTTCATCTAGTCCGAAGGTGTCTACCCTACATAATATAATTCTCATAAGGACAACAACTCTCGGTCCTCACACTAGATATCCCAGATTCATCTCAAAAGTGTAGACTCCACACCAACTGATAGGAGTGTCTTATACACCTATCTCTTCAGAAACAAAATGTTAATCTCTTCTAGAAAATTCATCATCATCCACTAACCACTAGATTATAAAACCATCTATGTATGTGTTTTCCTACTAAAAGTGTCATCCACATTATTTTCCTTCCCCAGTGTATATGAGAACTCAAAATCAAATGACTGCATTTAATCAACCCATCTCCACTATCTATTATTCAAATAACTATGTGAAAAGATGAACCTCAAACTATAAAGGTTAGTACTAAGTTGTAAACCTTCTTCCAAAGTGGTACTGTCACAAACACATCAAAGTAGAAACCACTACTACGAACATAATTTCATGCGTAGGTTAATTCAGTTCATTTGGCCTCTGATTCTGAGACCATTACAGCCCAACATTATCCTTTTGCATCAATACAACTCCATGTACAATCCTTAAAATGTCAAAATACACCATGTACTCTTCACCTGACTCAGGTCGGACAGAAATCAGTGATGACTTCAAATGCTTATTCAACTCATGAAAAGCATTCTCGAAAGCCTTTTTCCATTTAGCCATTATTAACATTTTGGTCTTTCCCAAAAGTGATGAGGTAAAATAAAAAAGTCTTTGATGTATCTTATATAGTATTATGTTAACCCTGGAAAGGTACGAATATCAAAAAAATTCCTATGATGCTCATAAAAACCACTACATTCACCTTCTATAGTTCCACTCACATATTATACTTTGTGATGATGTTTTCCAAGAAGTGTACCTTTTCAATCAATAACTAACACTTATATAGCTTAACATATAGTTGATTAACTATTAGTGTACTAGGGTTGATGTCAACATGTTGGGAACGATTGTAATGAGTCTTGTAGTACACAAATATGTCATCCAAAGACACCACCATAGACTGATCAAAGTATGAATGGATGATCCAACTCATCAAGTAAATATTTTCCTCTTGGGAATTTTTTAGCAAAAATGAAATTATGACAAACTCAAAAATCCCATACCTATTTCTGAATGCATTCTTTTTTATATCATAAGTCATAACTCTTAACTGAAGATTACTCATTCTTAATTTGATATTTCATAATATGAATGCTCTGTTCAATTGGACAAACAGATCATAGTACGTGGAGGAAGATATGATTTCATCACCATCAACTAGACCAACCTCTAATAATTGATACACATACATAAACTCCTATCAGACATTATTACAAATAGAAAATGTGATCCCCAAGGAGATGTGCATGGATGGAAAATTCCTTTAAACATTATGTCTTCTATATAAGCATTGACTTCTTGATTCTATATCCCTTCCATAATTTATGGTCTAATAGATACTGGATCAATCCTCCACATTACATCAATTATAAATTAAAAATATCTCTTTGGTAGAATCCAATAGAAGTCTTCATGAATGACATCCTGAAATTTTCCAACCACTAATGTCGGGATACCATTTCTAGAACCTTTATCATTTAGTGAATGACTATAAAATTGGTCTACAAGATCTCCCAGTTGTTGAGTAATTGTCCACACTCGGTATACCAAAATTTCCCACAACACATGGTTAATGTGATGTTAAGCCATAAGATTTTTAATTTTCAACCTCCAGCGGTAACAATCAATATGTTCTCGATATGAATCTATCTAGTCTGTACCCATAATAAAATCAAATCCCAACTTGTCAATGATATAGAGATCCCATATAAAATGGTTCTCCGGATCTCAAGAGAACATCTCTTGAATATACAATTGTCTCTAGACCGTACCCCCAAATGTGTATCTATTTTGTTAACTCCACTCATAAACTCTCTCACCATGATCAAAACATTAACACAACATTATAAATTTTACTTGAGAATAATAATTCACAACTAGTCACAACATGTCCCCTCTCCCCATCTCCCCACATGGTTAAAAATGAAGCTTCATTACTAACATTTACCTCCCTACTCCTAGGTCTGGTTAAGAAGTGTTATAACATTATCACATAAAATTTTCTCATTTAGAAACCTGAATATTCATTTCATTAATCGTTTTACAATCTATTTAAATTTCAGAATTGACACCACTTTCATTTCATTTTATCAAGCATGGAAAAAAAAATTGTTCACCACTTACCCATATCCCATTTTCCAATGCTTGCCTTATGATGAATGTCACAATAATCATGAGTTCCAAGAATGTTGTCTGTAGACTCAACACTCATGAAATTCTGGTCCACAAATCAATTGTCAATAAATTCCATAACTAATAATCACACCCCGCAATAATTTTATGACCCTAGGTTACATAATATTCTATTGTATAAAAAACAACAATAACTATACTACCACTCTAAGTACTTGAATTTTCCCCCATAAATCTGTTTGAAACTCCAAAGCATGGGCTCATTGCCAGGACTCAACTATTTCATGTTTTCGTCTACCATTTCCCAAATTGTAATACAAAATAAGAAGAAAGAACACTTCAACCTCTAATACCGCATTGTAATATCCCGACCTAGGTTCCCTATAATGGTTCCAAAAGCTGGTTCATCACATTACCTTTGGCACGCCTCTGTATATGACAGAAGCTGCCTGCATGTAGTGAGGGTCTCATATGTCATACATTGGGAGACTATACCATCTTTTATTAGTGTAAATCACTAGCGGATGTAAACAAGCAATATAGGAATCAAATATATAACAATAAAAATGTCACAAGAATATCCAAGACATGAAATAAAAAACACAAATGAAAAGGAAGCATGAAATGTCTATATAGGTATCAAGTGTACAAAAATGAAACTAAAAGATAAGATGCTAGTAGAAAACATGAGGGTCCCAAACAATGTCTGATTCCATCAACAAAGATCCATCCCCAATTAGAAATCTAATCGAGGTCTATTTCCCTTCACCTATCATGAAAAATTAATGTGTATTCGGCTACCAATAAGGAAAAACATATAGGGTGTCAGTATGACTCATTATGCTTCCACCAATGGTGTCTAAAACATATCAAGTCAACTGTAAAGACCTGTATCCCGAGGCTCATGTCGTGACTACCACAAGCCTTCCTTCCATAGGCATGGGCATGGAATCAAGATCCAACGACGTAATTCCCTATAACAGGGAAGGAATTGCCTTTTTAACCTATAAAAACATACACAAACAAGCACATAGATAGATCAAACACCAAGTAAACTGTATAAAAAATGAGTGTTGAATGTAAAAAAGGGCCAGAATACAATCCCAATAGTAACGGTACAAGTACAACTGAAATGAAATATAAGTGATGAAAGAGAAAAGACAGATACTGGATCGTCCTCTAGGATTCTGACCTAAAGTGTAGGTACAAATAGCCTCCTCAGCAATCCACATATGTCGGTCTCCTCTGGGTACCGACAAGCCATATGGTCCACCTCTATGTACCATCCAGTCCATGTAATCTCAGCCTCCTTTAGTGTTATCTGTCATCTGCATCCAATACAATGAAGTGTAGGCATAGCCCGTGCAGGGTGAATATAAAGATACTCAGTAGGGACCCCAGGACCCTCATGGTCTCACAACGTCCAACATGGATAAACCACAAAGTATGAAATCAACATATAACCTTACATATGTATATTCCCATACATATACCTAAGTTATCACGTTATCCATCTCAATCATGAGGAAAACACAAAAAAACTGACTCAGCTTAACCAATATTTTATTCTATGGGTAGTACCATGTAACATCCCTAGTCACATTGTCAAAACCTTGAAGGCTGGAGAACCCCTCCTCTATCCAGTAAAATGGGCCTAACGCAACACCAAGCATTCTTCCCACTAACCTTGTACTGTTGAGGAACTCCTCTTATTGAGTACCGTGGTTCTTCCACATCGCCAAGCGCACTCCCCACTATGAGTCTGCCACAACACCAAGCTCACTCCTCTCGTAGCCTGCTGAGGTACTTCTCATATCGAGTACCAGGGGTATACCGCGACCCAAAGGTGCTCCCCACTGTGGGTCTACCGTGAAACCATGGCACTCCCCACTGGGCTAGTATAGTAACTCAATGTCAAAACGGTTAGCAATCGTCATGTCTTAGCAAGCTACTAGGTAACTATACTGTGCTCGCTCATCTAGGGGAGGATCCACTCCACATGATACTGGTTGATACTCCAATTTTCACGAATACCCATGAATATGTATCTCAAAGGGTTGCTATGCCATAGTGGTATCAAAGAAATAGACGACTCCTCTATTGGACACCATGTATATGAGTTATTATCCTTTTAGACACAGGGCCCAGTTTGATTCGTGCTCGATCCAACCTGAATGTATCTCAACAATACCCCAAAACCTAGTAGGGTATACTCAAAGGGATTTTCATGCTCCATGATTTCCATCCCAGCTGACGGTTCTTCAAACGGATATCTGGAGCCAAATATATGGCCGAAGTAGCGAAAATGGTTCGTAGTGGGCCTGGGTCCGGTCCGACTGGGCCGGACCGACCCGGTTCGGGTCAACCAGGGATGGCCCATTAGGTATGGACAGTCCTGTTTTGCGGGCCAACGCATTGGCTTTATCCCGGCCCACTTGGCCCAGCACAATAGGCTGTGAGGGTCCACGGAGGGTCGTGAGGGTGAAAACCAGACACGGGGGTGTGGACCCGCCGTGGGTCGACGTGAGGGTGGATTGGCTCGAAGGGTGCCACGTAGGAGGCTCATCTGGGAGGGCTCCACATGGGAGGCTCATCCTGGATGGTTCCATGAGGAAGGCTCGGCTTGGGGTACGAGGTCGGTTCAGCTCAGAGGGCCGTGATGGGGGAGACTCGTGGCAGCTCGGCTAGGAGGCCGGGATGGCGCGGTCGGGGCCGGTTTAGCCAGTGAGTGGCACGACCGGGATCAGTTTGGCAGGGAGGCCGGACAGCTGGGGTGGCGCGGAGAGTGGTGTCTCGGCTGGTTTGGCTTGGGCGCCACGAGGGGCGGCGTGGGTCGTGGTGGCCGAGGGGGTGTTTCCATTTCCTTCATCGCCTCGGTCATCTTCCTTCATTATGATGAACACCACAAAAAAGAACGACAGAGGGGGGGTCAGGCCATGTTAGTTTGGCCTACACCCTCCACTTTTAGTGTGGTATCCTGTGGCAAAACATTCATCATGAATCAAGAACGAAGATATTAATCGAGAAGATTCACGAATTAAATAACCATCTGTACCTCATATTGACCAGTGATGATGATGAGGAGGGAAGGTCGGTTGTTAATGATGCCCCCCATCAGTTGCCTCCGCAAGGTTATTTTGAGGAAGAATTCAAAGACATTCCTTTCCGAAATTCTTCATGTAGGAAGTGTTCTTCGTGGAAGAAGAGTTATTCGATAGAGAGTGTAATCCTCCAAGAGTTGGGTGTCGTGTCACTTTACCACCACTTCGTCATTTTGTGAAGCATCCTAAAACCTCTGCCTATGCTCTCCATATATATGAGAGGTGGGATGGTAGTTAATGATCATGGAATTTATGATGGTACATTTATTAGGAACCTTCCTAAATTCCAACGATGATGTTACTTAATTTAAAAAGGGGTGTGTCAATTAACTATGTTGGCAAAATTAATGTGGTGAATCGGCAAAAATAAACTATGGAGGTGTTGAAGAGGCTGCCACCACATTTATTAGAGAGTTCAGGGTTTTTCCAAATAAAAGGGGGTTTATTTCATCGGTGGTACGAACCACCATAACCTCTCATGGGAGGATACAGTTCGGGTGGTCCCCACCACCGTAACATCTCATGGGAGGTTATGGTATGGTGGTCTCCACTTATAACTTCCACATGGAGGTTTTGTTCCAGTGGACCCCACCTCCCAACACCGACATGGGTGTTGCAAATAAAAATAAAAATGTTACACACATTTATTTTTATATTAATTTTACATGAAAACCCCTAAAAACAACATTCATTTTCAACCCACTAACATCGAGGTGAATGTATCCTTATAAAAATACTGGCGCTGTGTGTTTAATGGTGCCTTCAGATTTTATTTTTGAGAACAGGTTCAAAAATTAGAAAAACCCACTCACATGTTTACTGAACATACCTAAAAAAATGTTCAAAAATTCATTCCAAGCACTCCAGGCCTCAGAATCACATGATGTCTATATTCTTGGACTCGTAAAATTTCCATTTATTAAAAGAAATCACATGGAATTTATGGGACTTTACATTCTCCCCACCTCAGGCTTTATTTCCCCATTAGCTACAACTCAACCTAAGGGAACAAGTGGGTGTACTAAGCAATCATTTGAGCCTCCTGCTCCCATGTCCTCTCCTGGAGGTTCCCATGCTACCAACAAATTCACCCTAGAGGTATCAAACATTATTAAGGACCTTATCTGGTCGATCATCAATTAATACTTGAGCCTCGGTAAAAGTCACCCCATCATCGATGTACAACTCACCATGGTCGATGATTTGAAAAGGGTTGTGCATGTATCTCCTCAGTTGGGATACATGGACGACATCGTGTACCCAGTGGAACTGAGGTGGAAGAGATAAGTGGTCTGCCACCTCGCCAACTCTGATGAGGACCTCAAACAATCCAATGAATATTGGAGAAAACTTGTTGGCTCTTCGAAATATCCCCAAACCTCATCGAGGTGAGACTCTTAGAGAGACATGGCCACCATCCTCAAACTCTATAGATCTCCATCTCTTGTCGGAATACAACATCTACCTTCTTTGTGCGGTCTTCATCCAATCTTATATGACCTACACCTTCTCTGTGGTAGCTCGTACTTTCTTGGGTCCACATAGTGCTGACTCCCCTAGGTCAGTCTAGCATAAGGGTGATCGGCAATGATGCTCGTATAATGCCTCAAAAGGTTATATCCCAATGGTGTAGTTATAAATGTTGTTGTATGCAAACTCCACCAAAGGTAAGTGATCCTCCCAGTTGCGACTGAAGTCTAGGACACAAGCACACAACATGTCCTCAAGGGTATGAATAGTCTGCTCACTCTGGCCATCCATATGAGGATGGAAGTCGGTGCTCAAACCAAGTAGAATCCTGAAAGTCTCTTGTAACTTATTCCATAGTCGGGAGGTAAAACATGTGTCAAAATAGAAAACAATCATCATGGGTACTCTAAGTAGCCGCACAATCCCAAGCTCTCTACAGAATCATGCTCTATAATCGGTAAAAACTGGGATGACATGGTGAGTCGGTCGACGATCACCCAAATCAAGTCATGTCCCCTCAATGTACGTGGATGTCTTGTCAAAAATTCCATTGATATCCCATCGCATTTCCACTCTGGTTCCTCTAATGGATGAGCCAAGCATACTGGTACCCAATGCTCTGCCTTCACTTGCTGATAACTAAGGCATCAAGAAACAAATTCGGCAACTGCATTCTTCATTTTTTGTCCACCAATACTATCGTCGGAGGTCCCAATACAACTTTTACACTCTTGGATGTACCACTAAAGTGGATGTAAATAACTACCTCCACAATTACTCCTAAATTTACACTGGTACTATGGTATGTCCTCTGAAAAGGGTAACATGCTCCCCACCTTTAACAAATCCATCAGGTTCATGCCCAATGGATATCTAATCATGTCTGGCCTCACTTTTAGCGTCCCCTTTCTACGCCTCCCTAGCCTTCTGAAGAAGTGGCGGAGTAACTATAATATACTGAATAAAAGTTTCTTCATCCCGATACACAATGGATATCTGTAAAGCAGACACCTTCTATGTCGCTTGACCTAGCAGTTGTATAACAGATCTCCTACTGAGTGAATCTACAACAATTTTCCCCTTACTAGTAGTAAATACTATCTCAAATTCATAGTCTTGGATAAACTCAATCCAACATTGTTGTTTTAGTTTTAGGTCCTTCTTGGAGAAGATATATCTGAGACTCTTGTGATCTGATTACATGGTAAAACATTCACCCATCGGACATGGTCGCCACATCTTCAAGACGAAGAAAACTGTTTCTAAATCCAAGTCATGGGTAACGTAGTTTGTCTCATTTTGTCTCAGATGTCGAGAACCAAATGTGATCACTGCTCTCTCTTTCATCAGGACACATCCATGTCTGGTCCCTGATGCGTCAAATTAGACTACATACCCTACGCCATGTTCTGGAAGCCTCATGATGGGGTCACTAGTCAGCCTCTTCCTCAGGACATGAAAGCTCTTCTGCCATCTCATAGACCACATAAAGGGTTTCCCCATTTTCGTCTAGCCTGATAGTGGTGTTGCAACTCTGGAGAAATCTGGCACAAACCTCCGATAATATCCAGCCAAACCTGCGAGGAAACTCTATAATTTTTTCAAACTCTTGTGTGGCCCCCAAGAAAGTACCACCTCCATCTTTCCTAGATCCACTACAACTCTATCATCTAATATGACATGTCCTAGGAAGTGAACCTCTCAGATCCAGAACTGGAACTTTGAGATCTTACCATAATGCTAGTTCTCTTAGAGTGTGTTCAGTAATTTCTGCAAATGATAGGCATGATACTCCTCAGTAGTCGAGTAGATCAGAATATCATTGATATATACCGCTACAAAGCTATCAAGGTATGGGTGAAAGATCATGTTCATGAGTACCATGAACACGGATGTAGAATTGGTCCCACTGAATGGCATAACCAAGAAATTGTAATGGTCATACCACCACCTGATGATTCTCTTCTACACATCCTCATCTCGTACATTAAGCTGGTGATAACCTGATCTGAGTTCTATCTTTGAGATCCACCATGCTCCCTTAAGATGATCAAAGAGGTTGTCAATCCTTGCGAGTGGGTACTTTTTTTTCATGGTTAAATAGTTCTAGCACCGATTGTCTACACAAAGCCTCAACCTCATATCTGCCTTCTTGGCGAATAGAATCTGGGCTGCCCAAGAAGAAACACTAGGTCAGATGAATTCCTCCCCCTACAAGTTCTCAAGTTGTACCCACATCTCACAAAGCTCGGTGGGAGCCATCTGATATGCTAGTGTAGATATCGGGGTCGTCCCAGGGTATAAGTCAAGGTAAAATCCCACATCTCTGTGAGGAGGTATTCCTGAGAAATCATCTGGGAAAACATCAGCATACAGGTCCACCACAACACGATAGCTCAGACTCTCCACATCAATTTCTCAGAGGGTATGGGTAGCCAAATTATGAGTTATTGGTAGCAATCGCCTCCAAGAAAGTTCATCATGTGCTGCAACGGATCCCTTTTCAATGGTGAAGGTGAACTTGGTCCCATCAGTGTGAAAACATCACTCTTTGTTCCTAATACAGTAAATATGAGCATGAAAAATAGATAACCAGTCTATCCCCAAGATGAATTCTTAGGGCCTCGGTGCCACTACTCATAGATCTCAGCTGATGCTCTCACCTCCTAGAGAAAGACCACACTATCGGCGCCAGTGCGTAATCATTGAATCTTCCCCCGTAGGAGTCTCTAGCCATAACGATAGATCCAACGACTATGTCATAATCTTCGGGCTATGAACGAGAGCAGTGGAAATAAATGAATGACCAGAAACTGTGTCTATAAGTACTGAAGATAAGGTGGAGTAGGTACAGATCGTACCTTGTTTCATCTCTACAGAGTTGTGATTATAGGACTCAGCTGCATGGGGCAGACCTCTCCCATGTCTAGCTACTCCCTTTCGTCGGGGTTGACCTCCTGGTGGTGGTGGTGGTAACATCTTAAATCGCCATCCACTGCCACCTACTCGGCCAACTCCTCTGCCACGACATCCTACTCCCTAAGGACCACCTCGATCGAATACATGTCTCTGTCTAGGCAGTCCTTAGACCATCTATTGATCATACAAATGGAGGGTCAGACAGTCATGAGCCATGTGACCCTGGGCACCACATGTGAAACACTACCCACTCAAGGAATGTCAGTCTGCACTTTGGGTGCCCCACACAACCGACTCTGAATCATGCGGTCGTCCACCTGTAGGTCTTGTCCTCTTAGAACTCTACAACATTTTTCTACTTCTAGATGTAGAAGACTTATCTATATGTTGACTGGGGGTGGATCTCACTATTAGAGACTACTCAGTAAGATAAATCTTAACTAGGAGGTCACTCTCTAACACCCTTGCCTACGTCAGGTTGTTGAGTGAGATCACCGAAGCCCTGATATCTTGCCTGAGTCCCAGGTTTAAGGTCTAGGACCCGAAGAGTGGGTCCTACACCATATCGGTGGAGTAGTGTGAGAGGGCAGTGAACCTCACTGAGTACAGAGCTATATTCATGCTGACCTACTGCAGATGAAGTAGCTCTTGAATGTGCACTATGTGAATAGTCGCTGGGACAAACTCTGCCTAAAACATTCTCTCAAAGTCTTCCCAGAGAAGCGTCACCTCGTCGTAAACATGGAGAATCATGCTCCACCATCAGCCCACTGATACCTGTAGATTTCTGGAAGCAAGTATCACCATGAGTTCTTCTGGTGTCCCTGCCAATTGGAAGACTCTCACCACGGCCTCCAGCCAATCCTCAGCAACCTGTGTGTCCATCTCTCCCCTGAACCTGGGTGGACTCTGCCGCTGTAACACATGTATTTTTCTCAAGCGTCATGCATCGTCTTCTGCTAGGGCTAGTGGTATTGGTGGCCCAATGAGGAATGGTAGCACTAGTTCCTCCGCTGGAAAAGGGCCATGTCCTGAGGCCTCATTACTCAGTGGGATATTTGTGTGTATATATATCAGAACTCTAGCCCACTGTCTGAGTGGAGGCATCCTAAATAGAAACAGTTGTGATATAGTTAAATAATGTTTTACCTAGTGAGCTGACCTGGTGAGATGACATAAAGAAAGATTTTGAAAACACACATGCAATCAATGTTTTCGTACACTGAGTCGGAAATAAGTAGTTAGGGTCCTGGTGTATGGAAATGTCTGCCACCACACTAACACTAGACACCCAAAACTGAAAAATATAATCACTACACTTAACATTTTTTCCTCACAGAAAATATTAGTGTCCTATGGTCTGTAGTACAACTGACTCCTCAGATACCAATTTTTCGTGACCCTCACTTAGGGCCTGTGTCGTGACTTCCCCAATCCTGGCTTCTAGAGGCCAGTAGATGGAGACTAGAAACAAAGGCGCAATTCCCTAAAATTGAGAAGGATTTTCCTTTATAACATGTAAGCAAACACACAAGCAAGCTCAGATCTTGACGAAACACCATGTAAACAATTAAACCAAAGAGTATTGAAAGTAAAAAAGGGCCAGAATACAAGCCCAATGTAAAGGTACAAGTACAACACAAATGCAATACAACTGATGAAAGAGAAAAGAAAGCTACTGGATCATCCTTCGAGATTCCTACCGGACGGGTGGGTACATATAGCCACCTTAGCACTCCACATCCATCCGTCTCCTTTGGGTACCAACACGCCGTATGGTCCACCTCCGGGTATCGTCCAGTCCTGGTACTCTCAGCCTCCGTCAGCGCAGTACGTCATTTGCATCCCACACAACGATGTGCGAGCATAGCCTGTGCAGGGGTGAGTATAAGGATACTCAGTAGGGACTCCAATACACTAAAGGTCTCACAAAATCCAACAAGGATAAAACACAAAGTATGAAATCAACATATAACCTTATTTTGGTATATTCCCATAAAAATACCTAATATATCAATTGATCCATCTAAATCAGAAGGGAAACGCCAAAAAACATACTCAGCTAAACCAGGATTTTATTCTAGGGGTAGTATCAAGTAACATCCCAAGTCAAATTTTCAAAAAATCAGCTGTGGGAGAACACCTCCTCTATTGAGTACAATGGGCCTGCCGCGACACCAAGCATGCATTGCACTAACCTTGGACTACTTAGGTACTGCTCCTATCGAGTATCGTGGATCATCCATGACACCATGCACGCTCCCCCTCGTAGCCTGCTGAGGTACTCCTTCTATCGAGTAATGTGGGTCTGTTGCGACACCAAGGAACTCCCCATTGTGGGTCTACCGCGACACCAAGGTGCTTCCCATAAGGCTAGTAGTGTCACTCCGAGTCAAAATGGTCAGCAGTCGCCACGTCTCAGCCAGCTACTAGGTCTCTGCACTAAGCTTGGTCGTCTCTGGGTGGATCTGATATACGAGCTACTGGTCGATACTCCAACATTCACGAAGTCCCATGAAGAAGTATCTCAATGTTCCGCTACGTCATAGGGGTCTCATCAAAAAAGACTATGTGACATGTGGGCATCGGTCTGTGAGTTATTAGCCTTTTAGTCCTAGGGGCCCAGTTGGATTCATGCACAATCCAAACTAACCATATGTCAACAATACCCTATACTCTAGTGGGGTATACTCAAAGGGACCATCACGCTCCATGATTTCTATAGCCATTGACGGTTAATCAAATGGACGTTCGGTGCCATAGAATTGGACGAAGGATATTAAATGGGTCATAGTGGGCCTAGGGACAGTCTGACCCGGTTCTAGTTTTCCTGTACTAACCTGTTGGGTCTTGCCTAGCATGTTGGGTGGGCCAGCCAGTTGGGCACAGACCGTCCGCGGGCCGTGAGGGTGTGGACCAGCCAGGAGGGCACAGACCGTCCGCGGGCCGGTGTGAGGGCGGGTCGGCCCGGAGGTCGCCACGTGGGTGGCTTGGCCCGAAGGGCACTGCGATGGCATCTCGGTTGTGGCACAGGTCCTGTTTGGCTTAGAGGGCCGCAGTGAGGGAGATTCAGGGTAGCTCAGCCTAGAGGTTGGGATGGTGTGGATGGGGTGGGTTCGGCCAGCATGTGGCACGATCGGGGCTGGTTCGGCCGGGAGGCCAGGTGGTCTGGGTGGCCTTGTCGGCGGATGGCACAGCCAGGGCAGCTCGGCCTAGAGGTCGTGGTGGTCGAGAGCTGGTTAGGCCGGTTCAACCGGTGGGCTGGGGCTGGCATGGCTCAGGTTCGGTTCGGCAGGCAGGCGGCCCGACTGGCGGGAGGTGCGGTCGGTGGGTGGTGCAGCTGGGGTAGCTCAGCCGGTTCGACCGGGGTGTCATGAGGGGTGGTGTGGGTCGCGGTAGTCGCGGGTGGAGGCTTCATTGCATTCTTCGCCTCCTTCATCTTCCTTAATTTTGATGAACACCACAAAGAAGAATGATGGAGGGGGTCGGGCCATGTTATTTTGTCCCACACCGTTCGCATTTAGAGTGGTTTCAAGTGTCCAAACACTAATCATGAATCAATAATGAGGATATTAATCGAGAAGATTCACAAATTAAATAACCATCAGTACCTCATATTTTTCCTTGGCAATGATGGGGAGGGATGGTCGGTCGTCAAAGAGGCCCAATATCAGTTGCCACCACAAGGTGCTTCTGAGGAAGAAGTCGAAGATGTTCGTCGCAAACTTTCTTCGTGGAGGAAGCATTCTTTGTTGGAGAGCGTAATAATCCAAGTGTTAGATGTCGTGTTACATTACCATCACTTCGTCTCTTGAGGAAGTCATCCCAAAACCTCCTCCCAAGCTCCCTATTTATAAAATAGGGGGAAGGTAGGTAACGATCGTGGAATTTATGTCGGTTCATTTATGAGGAATCTTCCTTAATTCTAATGATGTTTTTACTTAATTTAAAATGTGGCAATCCAATCAACTAATTTGGCACAATTAATGTGGTGTGTGGGAATAGTTATATTATGGAGGTATTGAAGAGGCTCCCCCCACATTTATTAGGGAGTTGAGGGTTTCTCCCAATTTATGGAGGGTTTAGTCCCGGGTGGTCTCCACCATCATAACCTCTCATTGGATGTTATGGTTCAGGTGGTCCCCACCACCAAAACCTCTCATGGAAGGTTAAGGTCTGTTGGTCCCCACTTCCAACTTCTACATCGAGGTTGAATTCCAGTGGACCCCACCACCTGACACAAACATTGGTATTGCAAATAAAAATAAAAATGTCACACACTTTTTATTCTTGTTTTATTATTACACGAAAAACCCAAAAACAATCATTCACTCTTGACCCACTGCTGTAGAGGTGAAAATATCCTTAAGCGAATATTGGCGCTGTGAGTTCAACTGTGCCCTTAGATTTAAATTTTGGGCACCGGTTTAAATGATAGAAAAAACTGCTCGCATGTTTACAAAACTTACTTGAAAAAATGTTCAGAAATTCATTCTTAGCACTCCAGGCCTTAGAATCACATACTGTAAATTTTTGTGAACACGTAAAATTCCCATTAATTTTAAAAAAATAACATATAAATATTAGGTATTTACATAAACAAAATTTGTTTGAAACTATATAAAGAAAATAATTACAATTCATAATTTAATAGTTATTACATTATTAATTAGTCTATATTAACCAAATAGATTTTCATGTTTGAATTATGTCACACATTCAATTCACAATTTCTAATACTTATTTACCCATAATGTAAAACCCAATGTCTAATACTATAACCCCATCAATGTATAAATCTATTTTTAACAAGCCAAATCCTATATATTATTATTTATCATTGTTGTATATTTCCATATCTAACACCCAAATTCTCAAAAAATATAGATTAATATATCAGTAGTGTAGAATTCCATGTCTAACACCAATACACCATTAGAGAATAATTCCATGTCTAATACCCAAAATTCTATCACTTAATTAATTCATAAATTAATCAATCATGGCCATCAATTAATCCAATGACTAATTAACAACATCAATTTCATGATAATTAATTGTAAAAAATATCCCTTCCAAAAATAAACAGTCAATAGTAAATTAAATAATTAATTATTCTCGATTACCAATAGAAAACATGATAATTAACTCATAATATAATTATTCCAATTTCTCAATCATTTACATTGATAATTTATTTAAATATTAATTATCCTTATCTCTCATTCAAAAACAGAACTCGACAAACAAAATTAATCCTCTAAATTATTTATCTTATTCTACAAACCCTAACTACAACAATTTTAGAACTTTCACAATTAATTATTTTTCCACATTAATTAATTGAATAAAAGGTCGCAATTTATAATTAAATATTTCAATCATAAAACTGGAATATATGAGAATAAATATTATCTATATGACTTAGATATTAGACCTCCCACCTAAAATATGATGAAAATGTGATATGAATTCATCATCATTGACAAAACGTTATTCCGAAAACTACCAAAGGAGAAATTAAATAAAAATCATTAATAGTTCAATAAAAAAATCCGTTGAAATGGTTAATGTTCTATGAAAATAAATTTAAGATTAACCTTCTTCTTATCAAAATTAATCCAATTCCACTAACATTAATTCAATCAGATCAATATCAAAAAAAATTGATTAGTAATGTTTAGTTCATGATTAAATTAAGAACAGATGAAAAACCTAAAAACACATGGTATCCTCTGATAAATATCATATGATATTATCATATCTAATTATATTGTAATAATTCCATATAATTTAATTATAAATATATTTGATATTATTTCAAAATGTGATAAAAAGGTAATTGTTAAAATATTATTGTATCCAATAATTCTTAAAAAAATTAGCTTAAAATATCCATGAAATTATCATCTTAGTAAAAAATTATCATTTTTAAAAAAAGCATTCATTTTATATTTCTTTCATATAGATTTTTATTGATGAGAATTATTGGAATTGATGTAATAAAATAATTAATTTAAAAATAAAATAGAATAAATTTTGCACATGGAGGTGCACGCGGTTGAGCGCATAAGGAAATACATGCAGGAGATCACGCACCCGATCTCTGCAGAGGAATTAGATGCAGTCACTTGGCCTACCCAAATGGAAACATATAGTGTTTAAAAACAACCAAATGTATCTTGAATCACAAAAAATAGTTCATTAATGATGTGATCTTGAAGTGTTTGACATCAAATAAAGCCTTATATTGAAACTCCTCATTTTATTTATGCTTCAACCATTTCTTGTTTGAAGAGTAATTTATTTCCCCCTACAAGAGGTTTCATGTTTTATTGTGGTGAAAACAATACTAAATTAGGTTTCTTGATTTCTCAGTGGACTAAAACAACTAAAATAATTTGGAGAATATGATGGAATAGTGAAATAGTTTTATTTATTAATTAATTAATGTATATAGTAATATAATTAAATTTTAATTTGTTAGTTTAATAATAACTCTATTGAGTATATAAATTATACTCCACCAAGGGTAATCCCTCCATTTCAAAACCATTTGGGTTCTCATATTTCATGTATGATGCATGGTTTTGATATATTAATGTTTTTCACTTTAAAGATAGTAATTATTAAATAATTAATATATAAAGGATTATTTTTGGGTGTGACCAATCCAAAATCCTGATTATTACAAATATTAAACCATGTTTTGGGTAAACACCCCATTTATGAACCATAAATGTTCTCATATTCCCAAATAATTCACTAGTTGAGAGATATGTAATTATGTTTAATAAAAAAATATGTTAAATATTATATAATAACTTTATCCCATGAGCGTGGCATCCACATGTGTAATGCCAACATATATCATACCCTCCTTAGTGTAAAGACAATATTTCAGATCTAATTATGTTATCATATATTTCATACAATGAACCATTATATATTTATTCAATTATATTGAAAAAATATTTTGTACACATATTAATATAATTTGTATTATTATTTAGGCTTCCTCGAGGATTTACGGGCTATAGAATCTTACACTACAGAATACCTGACTTTGAAATAATTACAATAAAATAGTACAATGTTTTGAGTATGAATAATTTCTAATTTAAATCCATTAAACATGTATTTTTTTCATTCTCTAATATATCATTTTTTCTGAATAATGTATTTATAATTTATAAAATTAATTAACTCAAAGGAAAAAATTCTGGTTATATGGAAAAAAATATTACAAAGGTGAAAATTATCCATATTTTTACCAGTTTGGATAGATATAATCATGTAATTGTGTAAAATTTCTAATAGTTGGTTAATCCACTCACTTATTTAACATCGAATGGGGATGATTTCCGTTAGACATATGAATGTGAGGAACATTATAAGGAACTAAGGAGAATATTTGTAAAAAAAATCTTATCCATACACTACCCTATGGTTGAGAATTATTTTTGATATATAATTATTCATCAAATAAGGTACTAGTATTCATCCTCTTTCATAATGATATAATAAAATATTATGCCTCATTAAAATTGACGTTTCATGAAAAAATTAAGCAAATCATGATTTACAGTTGTGGTAATTGTTTTGTTAATTATATGGGGACATTTGATTTTTAGAAATAAGTTTCATATATATATATATATTGATCATAAATTTTAAATGTATATATTATCTCAAAAATAGATGAATATGATCTAGTGATGTTGAATGGAGTAAAGTAATTATTTTTATTAATAAAGAAATTACCACCCTAGGAATGAGAACTAGTTGGATAATGATTTCAGCTAAAAGGGATACCAAACTTCCCTGTAATGAGGATGATAAAATGTCTTATATTTCTATATTTTTCGTTTATGGGTATGTAAATCTTTGTGTAAGGTGGAAAATTTTCCCTTCCTTAAATGATTTTTTAACCATCTATCTTGGTATTGATAATGATCCAAAAAATAAATATTTAGAGTTGAAAACAATTGTAAGAAATGGTCATATGATCATCCTTTATTGTAGATGAATGAAAAGGGTCATGGAAAGTGTTCACTTCTTATCAGTACTTGATGTGAAGAAGGATCTATTATATGATTCTCACAATTCATTATTCTCCATTCATCTGGTATGTATGAAGATGAATAGGTATATTAATTAATATTTAGGGTAGGATCACATCAAGAGACATATTATAGAGTATGTATCATCATAATTTACTTGTTGGAATGTTAAGGAGTAAGATATATATTTCTATGTTGATGTTGAAACCATTACCGATACCAAAATAGAAATGGGAATGCATATCAATAGATATTTTCATACGACTCTCCAAAATGTCTAAGGTCCATAATTCTATTTGTGTTATAGTCGATCACCTTATGATGATAGATAACTTCATTAATATTAGAGAAAATTTCTATCTAGATCAACTTATCAAAATATAAATTAATGAGTTACATTTCACATAGTACCACAATCCATTATATCTAATCTAGATTAGAGGTGTAACAAAATGTTATTTAAAATTATTAAAAAAGCTCTTGATATAGATGTGTGTTATAGTTCTGGTTATCATCTATAGAGAAATGGTTGGATTGAGAGAACTAATCAAACACTTGAGGATAGTTTTGCGGCTTTTTCAAGGTATTTCACAAATGGTTGGTATCAACACCTTCATCTAATTTAGTTTTCTTACCAAAATAGCTTCCTCTTGAGTATTCAAATGCCTTATTATGATGCATTATGAGGAAATAAGTATAGAACCCTAACATGATAATATTAAGTTGGAGAAGGAAACCTGTTGGGTCCTGAGATAGAAAAATAAATAGGTTTAAAAGTTAGACCCATTCAATACAACATTAATGTAGTTTAGATTTTATAAGAAATATATGGTGATAATCATCAGGGAAATATACAATGTTATGTTAGAGAGAATATATTCCTGTAAATTTCTTAATGGATGAAGGATATAATATTTGGAATGAAATGAAATATTAACCCTCAGTATATTATCCTATTTGATATTACTAATCAATTAAAGATAGAAACTAATCTCGTGGTTCTTCCACCAAACCATTATCAATACCACTATGTGTTCCTAATATTTATAATGATGATGAACTTAACATATCATTCAAATTTACTAAACTCAGAGTTTATACCATGGGAGAATGATATTTCCTATGAAGAACAATAAATATAAATCTTTGACCATAACCATAATGTGATACAGAACTAGATAACACAACTTTTTAAAGTAATATAGTGGAATAAAAATAATTATGAAGAATTATGGTAACTCATAGATGCGATGAAAATTAGATATCATTATTTTTTATACCAAAATGATAGTATTTATAGGGTTAACATAATTTTATTTGGGGTTTAAATGTAACACCATGAGATTATATAATATATATATTTCTAATAAATTTAATTTCACCAATAGATTTTGATACACAAAACCCCAAGAATAATGGAAAAATAATATAATATACAATTATAACCTAGAAATTAAATTAGTCTTATGAATAGGGACCAAAATTTTTGAAAACATTGTAATGTTTTTAGATAATGAAAATTATTTTTAATCAAATTATATATATTCTTCAAATTATAATATTTATTCAAAAGGGGATTTTTTTAATATCTAATTAAAAAACTATACAAATAAAATGTTTACACTTAATGATTATTTTTACAAAATCAACCAAAATTCTGAATTTAACAAGTCTAAATTACCACAGATTGAATTTTCTTTTGGAGTTTTCTAAAAAGGTTAATTTTTAATTCAACACCTAAAAATACTAATTTTAATTGAAAGCAGTCTTCTTGTTTATGTAATTTTCAAAGATAATATCATTTAAACTGTTTTGAATTTAATATTTAATTTTATTATTATTTATAATCACATTATAGTTACTAGAATTAATTTTATGTTAATTATGGTATAAAAATATTTTAAACTAATGAAAATAGATTTCTCCAGAATAATGATTGTCATAAAATGTTGTGAGGTTATTTTGAAAGTAATTCCAACCAATTTTAGGGAATTAATTTGATAAAATAAATTTAATATATTGAACTATAATTTCAAAAAATATAAAATATTCCACATTAATTTTTCAACATAATGAATAGTAAAATTAAAAAAAAAATGTACACCACAATTATGGATATAATTTATTTACCAAAGGAAAAACAAAGAGATACAACTAAATTTTATAATTAAACATGTTTAAATACTATATACATTACATATATTGACCTTATAATATCCAGAAATTTAATATCTACTAAACGGGAATCATTTTATTTATGAATGACTTTATTATATATTAATCTTTTAATAAATTGCTAGTGTGTCCTATCCTCCTCAAATAACAGGACAACCCCTTTTCCTTTCATTACACAAATTTTGGTATTATTATTTGACGAAACCCTACCAAAATACATTGTAAACATCCTTATGTAATAATTTTATGTTGTTATATTATTGAAATCTCTTTAATTGGGTCCTTAAAAAATAATCAGAATGTGACTAATTAAAGGAGAGATAATAATCTTACCTAATATCATTCAAATTGTACATTATTTAAACTCCAATTAATCTATAGTATTCATTTTACATAAATGAATTATTTATTATAAATATAATGAAATGTTATTTTGAAAATGGAACCGCCCATGTCCACCCTATATTCTCTCAAACGGGATGTGAAACTATGACTCATGAATATGTGCGGATTTTTACCTCTATGTAGAGAGGCAATTAAATTTTCATTAACAAATTTTATAAATGGATAATATGATAGGATCATATATTTTATATGACAATATTCACATATTTATTAATTTGTATTTATAATATAATTCAAACATTCAAACATTCAAATCTATTGAAAAATGATAATGTTTCTCGTGTGTTGGTGTGAACTACTACATCCATGAAGAAATGTTATTTGTTCTTCATTTATGTATTACATGGATTGTAATAAGGATTGTTTTAATGAATATATACAATATATATGAAATAATAATAATTCTACAAAGATGTATTAATAATTTCCTTTCTTTCATCAAAAATGGAAAAAAATTGATTTATACATACTGTTAACCGTATCAACGTAATGTTTATTTAATTTCTCGTTTGCTATGATATATCGAGGATTATATATATAAATAAGGAAAAAATATTTTATTTATATAATATCTAATATTATCTATATAATTTAACCACGATCAATGTACAAGGACCATAATTACCATACCAAAATTCTTATGAAAAATGAAACACTTAACACACTGAAATGATGATATTAATAAGAAATTATTAATTAATATCTACTAAAATATTTTACATTGATAATCTATAATATTATAAATGTTTAAATTACTCTATTATATATGTATAATAAATAGAAATTTATTATATTGATGGATGATTTCAAGTCATACTCAAGGTATGTTATTTATGTTACAGTAACATTATTTCTTGAGATTGTTAATGATCATGTTTATGATGTTGAACTTTTATGATATATCTATTTAATATATCATAAATATAATATACTATAGTTATTTCTTTAGATTAAATGTATTACTTTCAATTTTGTCTCATATAAAACTCTAGAGTTCTAAAGAATTATTTTATGTAAAATCAAATGTATCTCTCTCTTCGTTCGAAACTATTTTCTCATCCATGTGCATGTTTACAGTAAAATTTTTTCAATAGGGTAAAAATATCCATATATTATTTTTATATTAATTTTTACTCTTGTTTTAATTTATATAAATATGTGTTATTAGAATATTTTATTCATTTTATGTGAATGGTACATAAGAATTTTTACTAAAATGATAAAGGAATATTTTTTACCATACATGGTGTGAACATAATTTACCAATGTTACGAGAACTAAATGATTTAATGGTTCCATTTTAATGTAATCGTGTTATTTTAAATTAAATTATTTTCCTTAATGTTTTTTTATATTTAGTATTTTAATAAGTTTTATTAATTGAAAAGTGTATTTTTATCCTCTAATATTAAGGTGATATTTGAAATGAAATTTTCATCAAATATGACATTATATGATGTTACATAGGATATATTATGAAATGATCCAATGATATCGTCCTTATTATTTCTCCATATGGTTTCTGATTACGATGAAAAGATGTTTATGGGCCATATTTTTTCCATGGGTTATGATATGATGAATGTTTTAGGATCTTGTGGAACACGTATATGTGAGAATCATTATATGATATTCATTATATGATGGATGGGCCTAAAATTATATATCCCTTGATGAATTGAGTGAATATGGATATATCATGAGATATGATTTATTTAAAGGGGGATTTAATCTAGTTTTGTATTATTCAATTTCCACTATGATTATCTAAAGAGTGTAGCATTCCTAAGGATATGATTGAATGGAGAGTGAAAAAAAATCATAATAGTTTGGAAGGAGATACTTGTACAAGAAAATGGTTTTCCATTAATATAAATAATCTAAAAACATTTTCCTTTTTCAAATCTAATTTCTTCATGGATGATTTTTATATTCAATTATGATTTATATGTTATTATATGTCATGTTTATTTCATTACTAAATATTACTATATATGTTATATAGGGTTTGGTTATGATAAGTTATTTTCATTTTCACAAACACTTATAATCATGTTATGTTTATGTTTTCATTGATATCTCACTTGTTTTCCCTTTCAAAGAATTCGATCCCATCCTTTATTATTTTTCATTTCTATGGGTTAAGAAGAATTTTTTTATGTATGATATATCTATAAAGGGAGATGTTTTAGAAAACATAGTGGGATATTATGTAGATAATTTATAAAAAATATTTTTATATACCAATGTTTCAAAATAAAAAAGTTTAATAATATTATAGCACAGATAAAAAAATTTATTTATTTAATATTAATTTAATATGATAGTAAAAAAATTGAAAAATTTGGGTTGTTATATTATATTGAATAGTGAGATCAGTGATGAGACATTGTATTCTTCCATCCAAATTTTAATGGTATTTGTTAAAAACCACATGGTTTACACTAATCAAATTTCTAAAAAATAGTATATAGTATTCTATATAGAATTTGGTGTGAAAAGAAATAAATGTTCTATATATTACATAAATTGGGATGAAAAGAATTTATTAAGGCTTTTTCAAGAAATTAATATTCACCCAAATGAATAGTGTATTTTCTAATATGATACTATAGGGAAATGTGGGGTAATTACCTATACTAAACCATTGATAAAAATTTTATAGTTTAAATAAATATCATGTTACTTGAGTGGGAGAACATATATAAAAGTGATTGTGTGACAATGAAATATTTTGATGATGTAAGGTCTCTTGATACACATGAGTAAGAATATGAAATGCCATCACAAAACCATGTGTAAGAAAAATTCATGTGATATAAATACTATTTTATGATCATAAGAGAGGTTATAGAACCTAAAATATATATTTTTCTACACATATAGGATAGTTAATCATTTTAAATAAGTAATAATGATCATGTAACCTATAAAGAGGCAGTATGCTACACAGACTCATTTAGATGGAAATAATCCATGAATTATAATATCTACTCCATGTACCAAAACCATGTATGGATTTTTTCAAAGCCATATGTGTATGTAAAATTATATGTTTTAATTAATATTCATGATGAAAATAGACATGTATTTTTATGTTAATAAATATAAGTATTGACTAATATAAAAAGGGTTTAAATATAATTAAAGCATAGATAATTTTGAATTATTTTCATCAATTTATATTAAAAAATATGTCAAAAATGTAATTTCCATATAAAATTTACATGAATATGTAATTGGGTATTGGATACTAAAAACCATATTTAATCGAAACATATTACACAAAACTACACTATTTCTAGGGTTTCATCATGAAATCACCTTATGAGACATCGACAATAGTTCTACCAATCATATTTCCTTCACATGTGCCTAGTAGTGTTTTTATACCACTCATCTCTATCCCACATAGGTGATATGTTTCCCTCTTTATATTTTACCTTTCCTACTTTGGTGATCCCATAATCAAATCTATTTTAGATATATATTTTCTACTTGGACATAGCTATTATTTCATCATGGAATTTCATGGTGGTGGAACTGTGGATGTAGAATGGATGATGGAGGGAGATTGAGGAGTCAATAAATTTGATCAGTATTAGATTTTAGGTTATTTTTATGGAAGTGGTTTCTTGTGTCCTTAAATAATGAAAGTGGAGATTTTTTTGAAACATTTTTAGCCTGATAGGATAGGTGGTGGAAGTTTATATATTCATGGATGGGGAAGGATTCATGGAATATATACTAGATGGTTCTGGGTTTTGTAGTAGGAATATTAGATTTCATGGATGTTGGGAATTATTGTTACGGAGACAAAGGCATGTTCCGGTAAAAGAGTTTTGTACATAGGGAGAAAAAGGTAGGGATTTCTTTGGGTAGTAACTGTGTTGTTTCAACTATAATTGGGCCTTTAGGTATTTTATTTTTTACAATTGGTATTTGGAAAATCTATTTTACTTCATGCCACTAGGCCTATAATCCATTTCTTCGTATCAGGTAACATGAAAAAACCATGTTAATACCATGGGGCATTTGGGAGGTGGGACCACACATCGAGAAATATCAACCAATTGGTAATCCCTGATAAAGGAATGGATGTTTTGAAATCCATAATTCGCTTATATATCAGAACTGATATTTGGGAAGAAATAATATTTTCTAAATATATTATGTTTTAGTAATATTATGTAAAACAACAAGTTGTTGTTTCGGCCTGATCTACGTTTACATCATTTGGTGGGAATCTCGAAAGTCTGATGGGTGTGTGAGAACCCTTCATCCGGAACTCCCCAACAATTAAATATGGTAATTATTTGTTCATTGACATGATGTGTTAGACGTGTAGAACATAGATTAAGAAATTTGGTGACATTGAATTTTGGACGTACAACAATATTTTAGTTTCTCAATCTAAGGGGTCAGATGTTGTCTGATTGGCACTTTTCAGGAGATGTTCCACCTCTTGGTCCTCTTGGTCATCCCCTGTTCGGGTTTGTTTTTGAAAAGTACGATTATTTCGTGATATGTATCATGTTAAATACTTCATGACATTTTTTTCAATGGCCTATGTTAATCTAGGTTTATAGGCTATGTATTGGGTACTCCATTAACCCCATTTTAAAGAGGACTTCCTCTTTTAGTTTAATAAAAGATGGTTCACCTCTAAATCTGTTTCAATGTAATATAACTATCCTTAATGGTAAATTTCATAAAAAAGTCTATATGAGACAACAAAACATTTTTGTGAACCTGAAGTATTTGAATAATTTCTTCATGTTATAGAGATCCTTTTATAGATTAAACAAATTATCCTCTTCATGGATCATTCGATTTCATGAATCCATAATAGTATTTGGTGTCATAAAAAATAAATTTGATCCTAGTATTTATATTCTATTTCGTGGGAGTGCATATAACATCTCATGATTTTAGAATATTTTTACTTTCAATATATGTTATGTGATACACACAACAACGAATCATAATAAATCCACAATATACTACATTAATATTATTATTTAAATATTGCCATCATGACCTTGTCATTGGTTTGGTGGGTATGACTTGGAATAATCATACATTGAAAAATATATATATGTTTATTAGTTGAAAAAATTAAAAATCAATCATATATTGATTATTAATTAGATAGGAATTAAGATAAAAACATAAATGGTAAAATGTATATTTCTTGTAATACTATTTTTATAGTCACAATAATTTTTTGTCATAAAACATTAAATTAATCCCATTTAGTAAATCATTATGATGAAATAAGTATATTATTTATTCAACGTATTTAATTTCATTTAATTAAATAATGTCTATTATAATGGTAATGAAAATAAATCGATTCTATTTTTTAAAATAATTTTTCATCAAATAATATATGTATTACATTTCCTGCACTGATATTATATTTATTTTATTCCACTTTTATAAAATAAATAAAAAAATTAAATAATTTTGAAAATAAAAATTTCATATTAGTATGAGGTTTTATTTTTGGTATTTTATTTTAATTATTAATTTTTTATTGAATAAAGGAAAATACTAATTTCGGCAAAACTACATTTTTCTTTACTATAAAACATGTAATCTAAAAGCACCATTTCATTTTGGATTTTATACTAAATTAAAATAAACCTAATTTAACAAAATATATTCCAATAATTTACATAATAATTTGAGTTATAATTAATATTTGTTTAAAAATTGTTTTTTTAAGAAAAATATTTCTAAAAACAAGTTTTTGGTTGCATTATATCCATTTTTATTAATAAAAATATAACAATTAAAGAAATTAAATCATGAAGAAAATTTTTCATAATTGGATGGAAAATGTTCAAATTTTCTAAATATGTCCCTTTTATTTTGGGTTTGTATGATTAGCAAACTTAAAAAAAATTCGGCGACGTAGTAAATGTAAAATGGTTAAAATAAGGATAAAGATATAAGATAAGGTCATGAAATATAAAAAAAATTGTATTTATTTTATTCGATGTGTTTTTAATCAATAATAAACATTATTGTTTTATGATGTTTTTAAATTTCATAAAACATTCCTCTGATTGTAACTGTTATACTATTTCATGCATAGGATAATTGAACAAAAGTCTCTCTTTTGATTTTAATACTCTTAATAATTTTATTTGGAATAAAAATATATTAGGAAGTACTATAAATGTTTATTTTAAATTTTTTGTGATATTAATTTAATATTAATTTTTATAAATGGAATTATTACCTTAAATTTTTACACAACACTATTATAGTTCTTATGCAACCAATATAACAATAAAAGTTAATGAGTTCAGAAATATTCAAAGTATCTATTTTTTATGAATTTTTACCATACAAAAATAATTAGAATAATAATAATGTATAAACATGGGTTAAATTTATTGAAATATAAATATATTATTATCTTTATGTCTTTAATGTTATATATTTTTAATATTCCAAAAAATGACTTTAATGATATTTTTTGTCTAGTAGAATAATATTAAATGATTTAAATATTTAAAAATTATTGAATGATTATTAATGAAATTCTAAATGATATAAAATTTCATAAATTCTTAATTTCTGAATTTATTTACACCTTTTAATAATATTTCGATCCCTTAATTATTGAAGAATTCAATACCATGGATAAAAATAAAAAGTGTTATAGAGGGGGTGAAACCAAAATATGAGGTTTAAAATAACACTTTAAACTATCTATGTTTTATGAGATATGTGGATTTTTAGTTAACTTATCTCCCAAAAATTAATAATCTTTTGTATAAACAAAATATCAACATTTTAAGGCAGAAGATGTAAGACAAAGGGGCTTTTCAAAGTAGTGTCATAACTCTTAACCACGTATTTCCATGTTTATTTTATTTTGAATATCATTTAAATATTTTATAAACAAGTTTATATAATAAAACAAGTATATTAAACAAACATAAATATATTATGTTCATGGAACAATCCTTTTTATCTCTTTTACATTACAATGGTATATGAAAGCATCACTCATGTATACGTATAGACTTCTATCTCCATAAAGGGAAGTTTTCCATCATCAATCATTTCCATTCACGGATGGTTAAGAAGATGTATTTATATTTTATATAGGATATTTATGATATAATTATAATTTTTTAATTATTATATATTATCTAATGTCTTACATTCCCATTTATATGAATATAATAACATCTCTTTTGTGTTTCTGTGGACTCCCCCCTCCACAATGTGATGTGACATTTTTCCATTTCCAATTTAATGGATAGTAATAAAGAGATATTTAATGAATTAATATTATATTTAATAATAAAATATTATTTTATAAAATTTTAATTATTAATAAATTACATTATTTCTATGAATAAAAAAATGGAAACATTTCTCAGGCATCTGTACAGACAACCTTTTCCACGAAGTGATGTTATTAATTTTTTACCCCAAGATTATATAGATTACTATAAAATAATATATAATTAATTTATATTATTATATTGAATTTATAATTATTTATTAGATGATGAATCCATGACCATAGTTCATGGAACAAAATTGGAGGACCGAAATATGCATAAAAACATAAAATTTTTCACTCGAATAATTATTTCAAAGAAGAATTATTATCTACAGTGAAAATAGAAATTATAAGGGAATTAAATATAGTAATACATATATATATATATTATGTTTTTATAATTTATTTATAATATATCATTAATTATTTTATATGTGGTTTTAATGCATATGATGTAAGACATTACATTATGTAAGGGTTTCTCATCTTACTTTTATTTTTATGAGACACATGTCCTATTAACGACATGTTTCTATTCTGTGGGGTATATACATAACATGAATGTGTGTTATGATTATTCTAATTAAATGTTTGTATATTTAAAAATCCATCAACAGTTCTCTCTTTGATGAATATTTTATTCATATATTACCAAATATTTAAAGGTTATTCATAGAATTATTTTTTTTATTGAGACATGTGTCATGATATGTAAATATTTGGGTATATATAGTGAATGTGAAACCCATTTTAGACGTAATATCAGGAAAAAATTGTATTCATTGATTTTTTTTTATTTAATTATTTTTTCTGTAATGTAATTTTTGAATAAAAGGTTTACAAATTGATAATTGGTTATGTTACTATCTCATTTACTTTAAAGACTGTAACTGATAAATTTATATTGAGGGAAATAATATAGATATTATCATCTAAACCCCATTAATTTTCATGTCATATACAAACTCCCATTTTTTATTACTATGTTCCTCAATTTGGTATTTAAAATGATAGGTATAATGTTTTAATAAAAAATTGAACCTATTTTCACTTTGGTCGAAGAATTTTCTTTAATATATCAATGTTCTTTAGTATGTTTTGAAGAATTTATTAAAATATGATACAATGAATGTTCCAATTTATTTTAAACAATATTTAAATTTATTTTCTATTATTTTAAAATGTTTTTTTTATAATAATATTTAAACTAGTTATTTATTAAATTTTACAAAAAGTGTGAGATGAATATGTATTTAAATGTTTACAGCATGGAATAATTTCATTCAATCATGACTAACATGAATATTACCTTAAATATTTCGAAGGATATTTGAAAATAAGTTGTTCCTTCTAAATATTTTTCTAATTTCTTGTTGTCAATGATATATAAATAAAAGTATACTTTCTTTATTTTAATGGAAATGTAAAAATTAAATTATAACTAGTTCTTTATCTTTGTTAACATGATTTACGTATCATTATGATTAACTGTTAATATGATATTATGTTTACAACAAAATTTTTAGATTAATTAATATGATGACGATTTTAGTATGAAATCATGAAACCTATTTCTTTTACTGTTGTTAATTAATCTATTAAGAGATACTGATTGATGTTATGATACCATAAAATTCCACTCTAGGGGTGAATTAGGATTATGTGATGATTATATGTTTAGAAACCCAATTTCTCATTTATATGTTATTTTTTGATTATATGATAAATTTTTTAGGATTTTATGGAACATATATATATGGTTTTATTTATGTTAATGTTAAGGTTAGACCCAAAATTATATATCCATCAAAAGAATTTTGGTAATGATGAAATAGATATGAAACTACTACGTTATGATAGAGTTATGAAAATAGTAATAGGATATATATTTATGACACTCCAAAGAGGTGATGGACTAAATAAACTTATAAGAGATGGGAGAGGAAACTACATATATTTTACTCCTACTACCATGATGTAATTATCAAGTTGATCCATGGTGAATTTATGATTCCTAATATTTTATTATGATATTCTATTTCTATGATTATGGAAAAAAATTCCTATTACACTTTCTAATTATTATGATATTCTAAAAGAGATCATGAATGATTTATAACGATTCCTCGCCATTATGAATCTGGTTTCATAAAATCATAATTATTTATTCCATGACTCATGATTTATGATCTATGAATAATTGGGTATGAATTCCATAACATAATATCATGATATCATACCCTTATACTTATCATATTATAGTATATGATCATTGATTAATATCTATCCTGATTACCCCTGTAATGAATTTGAGCTCACCATTTCATATGCTTCAAATTTTACCAATTTATATTGAATAATATTATGTATTTTTAGATTTGGAATGTATCATTTGTGAATATTTTTTTGGGAGTTTTTGAAGTATTCTTTTGGAAAAATTAAATGTAGGTATAATTGAAAAAACAATCATTTTGGGATAATGAAATTGGATTTGTTATATAAAGTTTTTTATTTAACTATCTAAAACTCTAAACCTAAAATTCATGGGTATATATGTGACTAAATTGTCATTATGGGGTTTTTAATTTCTGAGGGATAAATTCTCAATTCATGTTTTATCCAATCTATTATGTGATGATTATGTTTTAGCATTATACTTGAGTGTATAGGTCAAGGGTTGTATATATTGGTATAAAATAAGGGTTTATATAAATTTATAAGATTAGAAGTTATAATTTTAGAATAATTTAACTTTAAATTATTCTATTTTGGGTTCATATGTTTAATTATTATAATATATTTAAATTAATGGATACCCTTTTTAGGTTTTATATTTTGTTATTTTATGGTAACTAATTAAATATTTTGAGATTTTCTATATTATTTAATATATTAATGAGATATATATAATCCTATTCTTTAAAACTATAATTAGTGTGAAGATATTATAGATGTGTGTTATTAATAACATATTTAGAATAAAACAAATATATTATATGGTTAATTTCTTTTTTGGATTATGATGTAATTATTTTCAATAGAAAAAATGATTTATAATATTATAGAAATATATGGGATTGAAAAGTGATTTGGTTAATATGTCCATAATATATTTTCTAATAATTTGATTATTTTGAGAATATTAATGAATAAGGAGAATATAAAATTATTTCTAGTATTTGATTTTATTTTAGTAAAAAAATTAGTAATCATTTAGAAGAAAAATTTTTTTATTACGATTTCTAGTGATTCTTGTTACCATAAGAAACTGATATTTTGGTTTTAGATAATATATGATTAGGGTACAAACATATTTAGTATGTGACTATTTGAGTGAGTAATGATTCTTGGTGATTAATCATTGTTTTATATATTGAAAATATAAGATCAAATCTTTTTGATTTTTTGGGATTTGAATTTGGTCAAATATATTTTGATGATTTTTGAGGTTTGTCAAATATGAAACGAGATAGTATGAAATTATCTATTTTTTTATTAGGCATTAAGATATCATTATTGTTTACCATAAGAATTTTTTATTAATATTAAGCATTTTCATACAATTTGATAGCTATCTTCAGTAAACATATAGATAAAGGAGGAATGAATTTTATTTATTTTGTGGATCTTATGTTCAATTAAATGTAATATTTAGTGATTAAATAATGATAAATTCATTTTCGTAATTTATTAATAAATAAGATATGGAAAAATAATTGAAACAAAAAACCAATGAATGAAATTTTGGAAAGAAATAAATTAATTATATTTTATCACATTCTATATATTAATTGGAAAACAATTACAAAAATTCATGGAAGAGAATGATAATTCATTTGAGTCTAATAGAAAAAATATCCCTTATCTATCGTGGAATGGGTTTTGAAAACTATTCATAATTATGAATTTAATAATACATAAATGATTTTATAAATATTTATGAAATGAAAAAAATCATAGTATTAGAAAATTTATTAATCTCCTACTAAGAATTATATGTTATCTTATCAGATTAAAGGATATTTTCATCCACATAATTGTATTTACATTCCACTTCCTTGAATTAATTCTGAGAATTTTTTAAAACCTCTTTAATCATATGTCAAATTAGAAATTTTTGGGGGAAAAATTAATTAATTAGAGATATAATTTAATAAATAATATTTTCTTATATATTTCATTTTAATAAATTCAATGTGATACTCGAAACCCTAATCTAAAATGAACAGTGATATGTTGTGGCAATATTATTATTTATATACAACAATTAGGATCAAGACATTGATTTTGTGGGTATGAGTAGGAATATGAATTTAAATGCACATATATATATATATATCCTTAATAAAATGAATATTCAATCATTTATTGATTATAATTTGGTTAGAAATAAAGAAAAATCATTTTCAAGGTAAATGATATATTTTTTCCAGAACATTTTTCTGTCTGTGGTTTACTATAATAATAATTAAATAAATTAACAACCATTTATTTATTATTGTGATCAAATAATTAAATTTTATTTAAAATAAAATTAATTAAGGCACATTTAATATATTATCTTAGAAAAGTATGGGAAATAAATAAATATTATGTATCAAAAATACTTTTCCATTATGAATGAAATTATTGCATTTTGTTTGTGGATATTAAAATTAATTTCTAATGATTTGAAAAATACCATCTCAAAAAATAGATATAAATGTATATATAAACATTCAATTATATTATTAGGCTGTATTTAAAGGATTTTTTTAGAGAATATTAATTTTTTAATGAATAGAAGAAATTGTTATTTTCAGAAAAAATTTCATTTCTTTAATCAAATAATGTAATTTAAATTCCAAATATATTTTATATTTTTTAATGTAAAATAATTATAATGTAATTATAAATTATATATTTAATTACAAAATTTTATCATCATATTAAATTTTAATATAAGTTCATTTTCAGGATTAAAATAATTTTTAACAGTATTTTTATTTTGTTTTATACATTTACATTAAAATTTTATTATTTAGAATATATAGAAACTAAATCATAAAAAATGTATCACATATTTAAAATCATGATGTTAAAATGTGGTAAATATTCTATTTTTCATTATGTATAGTAACCTTGGGAAATAATTCATCTCCATACTATGGGTAAATGTAACATCACAAGTAAGTAATGAATAATAGATATTTCAATCTATTTCTATTAATGAATTAGATAGTGTTTAGAGTCTTAAAATGAGAATAAATCCAATCTTAAGCATGAAATACAGTAATATTTTTAAAAGATTGTTTTACTGCCTTTTGATGGAAACCAATTTTTATTAATCTATCTTTTGACAATTTTATAAGCTATGTTTGTCAAAATAAACTTATTCTTTATGATTGGGACATCAAAATTTTCTTTCTGTGAATTTTTGGTATTTTTCCGATAAAGTTCATTTTTAATGAATAGTGAAAAATGTTGTATTTTAATTCAAACCCACTTTTTAATCTAATTTATTTATATGATTAGATTTTATTTTGAATTAGTTTTCAAGTGAAATTAGAATATATTTTTACCATTTAATCCAATGGTGGTCATTGGAATCAATTTAACTTTGAAATTGGATTTAAACTGGTGTCAATCTTTTGATACTTATTGTTTCATAAAAACATACTATTTGTCATGACATCGAGAATTAATTATTAAAATAATTAATGTAACTTATATGATTTGATTTTTTAAAAAAAATCATTTTTTAATTCTGAATATCAAATATAGGTTAGGGTGAAGTTTGGGTTTTTTTCTGAAAAACTTCAATTTTTGATGAATAGTGAATCCACTAAGTGGTAGTTAAGGAAACTAATTTTTCGTTTAAATGAAGCTTTTCCACATCTGTGATTTGATTTTCAAAAATCCTACATACATGGTTGTCATTAAGAAGTAAAATGTCATTCAATGAGATTAAAATACTTTTTTGGTGAATAGTAACTTTTAAGTTTTTAATCGTGATTAGAGTTAATTAGTGCAATTTAAGGCAAACATGATATTATAATAAAATTAAAATACCTAGACACATGTCCTACCCTGATTGGATGTGTCATGGCTGACCAAGACAAGCTGTGGGTAAACTTGGGGACCCCATGGAGCCACTTTGGTAGGAAAATGACATTAATATCTTTTTATTTAATGTTAAAATTAGAATGACACAAACATGAGTTGTTTTACTAAAAAAATTAAATGGGGTTATACAAGTCAGATTTTTTACTATAAATATTCATTATAAATCTAAAATGGTTTCCTACATCATGATATTTTTTTTATAATTTTTAGACATTAAATAAATTAAATTATGTATGACATCATGATGATGTAGCGATTACCTCATTAATAAAGGATTTAAATAAAATGAAAAGATAATGTAAAATCTATCACATACACATGTCCAAAACCTATTGGATTGGTGGAGTTAAAACTCTTATCACCTTACCCTCGAATTATATTAATGTGGGACCTTTTGAATCTGAAACTCATTTTAAAATAAAGTAACATTTCCTTACTTTCAAGAGTGCCCCTCCTCTCCTCTTATAAAAGTCCCCCACCTCTACCTCCTTATCCACACTTCCAAAGGCTTTGGCTCGGCCGACACCTACCCATTTTGTCTCTACACTTCCCTCTATTACTCTTTGAAGCCTCACATTGGGCAGAAGTCTTCCCAAGGAATCCTTTGAGCACAAACCAAAGGGAGTTACCCGATTTTAAGGTAATGTCTTCACTTGAGTCCTTTTGTTTTATTTTGCTTCTCCAACCCCCTAAAATCTTTTTATTCATTTCTATTGTAACAAATCCAGTATCTTAAATATACTAGGATGTTTTTATAAGAAGGATTCGAGATACACTTACACACACCTACATCTAATGGTTAAAGAACATATTATTTCCGTGGATGGTGAATTTCTGCCTCCCGAAATGATGATTGTTCAACATTCATTTAACATCTTCATGGTGGCCATAATGATGACACTATATTAATATATGCTATATAAAATTTTTATGTTTTCCTTAAGCTTATGTATTTTTCATTTTGGTCATAATTTTATGGTTTCCATTATGGGTAAACAAGATATCTTTATTTAAGGAATTGCGGACTACCGCCCCCTCAAAGTGATTTGATTCGTTAATACCATATGTGGGACATATAAAGGATGGAGTTATGATATTATATATGATATAAAAATGTAATTATAATATTCCTTTATATCATTATTATTCCATTTCATAAAATACGAAATATAAATGGAAGCAGTGTTCATGCATACGTACGACTTACCGTCTCCATGAACGGTGCATTTCATTTATTACCTCTAAATGTTATATAATATTATAAATGCATGAATGTACTGGATATATATGATATATATGATATCTACATAGTGAATACCATTCTGGATATAATGGATACATGAACAACTTGTAATTATAAAGGGTTTATTTTTTACTCAAGTTCCAATGATCGTTAAAACAATCGTTATTAACTTAAATAATTACATAGTGTTCATGACATGGAAATAAGTGATATAAAAGGAATAATGAACTTGAAAAATGTTCATAAACAAGTAGAAATTAACTCTAGTTTATTATTCAAGATATTAAATAATGACCGAGTCAAGTCGAACCCAGGGAATGGGACTTCGTCTCAATCTCCTTTCATTGAGGGATATTTTATTTTATACACAACCTTCTTTTATACGGTGTATAAACCCCTTTGAGTTTTACGTTTATTCAAATGGAATATTTTTTTATACAGAGAGTTTACTAAATGACAAAAGGGAATGTTTTTGTCATACGTATGTGGCGAAAACGACTTCTCCTCCGCCGTGACCATTATTTGAGTTTCGGCTTCCTCTACAAGCCATACATTTTTTTAAAAGAAAAATAAATACAGTGTTTTACATTTCTTTTATTTTGGTATTAAAAATAGTTTTCATAATTTTTTTATATCAACGTGTTGTATTGATATCTTGTGATTGAAAGGTGGAAATGTTATGTTTCATTTATGCATGTTTTAGGTGATACGATTATGTTGAGGTTCTTGGGAATTATTATGAAGACGGGTGGTTCCATGATAAACTAAGGGTGGGTGAGCCCGATATATCTCTCCAATGCATTGGGTAACGCAATGGAGTGAAATGTTAAGGTTTCTCCGAAGTGATTTAGGTAATATATTGTGATGGGTATTCCAAACGTAACCAAGAGGGTTACTCCCTACGTAAGAATGTTATGAATGCCTCAAGTTACCTTTATATCTTATAATTTATATGATTTGTTCAGGATTTGATAAGGTATGTTAAAGTTCTTATGTTTTATGGGTAAAGTGTGATTTCATTCTTATGTATATATGTACTCATGTTTCCTCTCCTTATTTTTATATCCCATTCTAAGATTTTTATGCTCATCCCATCTTTTTGAAAATTTTTCACAGGTCAAGGGAAAGGTACATGATATGATTGTGTCAAGGAAGTTTCAAGGAAGAATCCATGTTTTATTTTAAATATGTTTCCATTGATGGGAAAAATGAATACTATATTTATGTAACCACATTGTTTAAATGTGGAATGTAATGCATGTTTTATGATCTAATTCTCTTAAACTCTAAACCTGAAAAGATCCTCAATGTATAATCCTGAAGTAACTCTATATTAAGTAATGTTTAAGGCTAGGGCCTTATAGTTGGTATCGGAGGCCGGTTTAGATAACATTAGGAGTTATAATTCTGTTAGATGATTATCCATTTTTTTATATGATATAGCATTTGAAGATTACCATGTTGCTTCATCAAAGACATGTTTGTTCAGAATGGTTTTCCGCAGAGGAAACAGGGAAGCAGTGCTAGGAAGGCATGCAGAAGGAAATAACCTTCCGAATCAGCATCCTGAGATGGTCGGAATTGGAACTGAACAGTTTGTTGCAGTAATGGCGCAGTTGACTCAAGCGATAAATGGATGTGGTATCCATGCACGAGATCATCCATATCAACCACAGAAGAACATATCAGTGGATGAACATTTCATGAGGCAACATCCCCCATCATTCAGAGGATCATCTGACCCTGTGCTAGATGAAGGGTGGATTAAACACTAGAGAAGATTTTCGATGTCTTGGGGGTGTTCAGACAATCAAAAGGTTAGTCTTGGAATTTACCGTTTGGTGGGTGAAGCGGATCAGTGGTGGTCGATGGTTAGAAATATTAGGGAAGCTGATGAGATTGATACTCTCGACTGGGATGAATTTAATGATATGTTTCTTGAAAAGTATTTTCCTAAGGTTGTCTGACTTAGGATAGAAAAGAAATTCTTGGAATTGAGGAAAGAGGAAGACTCAGTGGTTGCCTATGAAGAGAGGTTCACTCGATTGGCAAGGTATGCTCCAAATTTTATCTGAGACCTTGATAGTAAAATCAATTGTTTTTACTCAGGATTAAAACCAAAATATCGAAGGGCATTAGCTTCTTGTGAGTTTAAAAGTTATGAAATGCTTGTTTATTGTGCTGAGAAGGTGGAAATGGAGTTTTTCAATGATCAAGTGTTCTATAACAACCAGTAGAAGAAGAGACTGAGGTGGGAGGAGAAAGGGAAGAATTCTTCAAGAAATTCTGATGGTAAGAAAACTAAGTTTCTTGTTTGTGATAAATGTGGTAAAAGTCATACTGGGGAATGTCTTCTGAATTCTGGAAAGTGCTACTGATGTGGTAAGATGGGACATAAGGCTTGTGATTTCACTGAAAATGATCAAGGTGATGGTAAGTTCAAATTTGATTTACAGTTTGTGAAATGTTTTAAGTGCAATGAGATGGGTCAATATGAAAAGGAGTGTCCGACAAAGTTCTTGAGTGATGGGAAGCAGTTAGACTACAAGCAGAAAGGGGTTGTGAAATCCTTTGAAACTACTTCAGCAGACGTCGTGCCATCCAATGAAGTTGTATCAGGTACTTTGTTTGTTTTTTCAGATTATGCCAGTGTGTTGTTTGATTTCGGGTCCAAACATTCTTTCATCTCTGGATCCTTTTCTAGTAAAATGGGAGTACCATCTCAAGAAATGACTCCTGAACTTTTGGTAAAAACACATGGGGAAAATGTTGAGGAAAAAAGAATTTATAAGAATCTTTCAATCCATATCTAGGGAAAGAACCTTCTTGCCAACCTTATTGTTCAACCTCTAGTAGAGATTGGTGTTATCCAGGGTATGGATTGGCTCTCTATTTACTATGCTAAGATTGACTATAGAGCTAAAAAAGTTTCTTTTCATAAAGACTTTCAGTTTGTGTACATGAATGAACCCTTACTGTTGATAACATATCAAGAGGCCGAGAAACATGTAAAATATGGAAATTAATGTTACCTTACACATATTGTTGATAACAAGGGAACTGTTCAGATTAATGATGTGCCAGTGGTAAATGAGTATCCTGATGTTTTTCCTGATGAGTTGTCTGGAATAATACCAGATCAGGAAGTTGAATTTACTATTGAATTAGTTTCTGATGCTAAGACAATTTCTAAACCCTTTTATCGAATGCCTCAAATTGATCTTTTAGAGTTGAAGGAGAAATTGCAAGATTTATTGGAGAAAGGATTCATTCGACCTAGCACATCACCATGGGGTGCTCTTGTTTTATTTATTAAAAAGAAAGTTGGTTCTATGAGACTTTGCATAGATTATAAAGACTTGAATAAAATCACTGTTAAGAACAAATATCCTTTGCCTCATATCGATGATTTGTTTGATCAGCTCTAGAGAGCATAATATTTTTCAATGATTGACCTGAGATCGGGGTACCATCAGCTGAAGGTAAAGGAAGCAGATGTTCCGAAGACTGCGTTTCGTACAAGATATGGCCATTATGAATTTTTTGTAATGCCTTTTGGGATAATCAATGCACCTGATGTATTCATGGACTTAATGAATATAATTTTCCATGAGTTCTTGGATATGTTTGTGGTTGTTCTCATTGATGATATTTTGGTTTTTTCTAAATGTAAAGAGGATCATGAAAGTCATTTAAGTGTTATTTTTCAAACCATAAAAGAAAATAAATTGTATGGGAAATTCATCAAGTATGAGTTTTGGTTGCAACAAATTTCATTCCTTGGTCATATTGTTTCTAAAGATGGGATAACCTTTGATCCTGCAAAAACAAATGTTGTTAAAGAATGGCCAAGACCCACAAATGTAACTGAGATTCATAGCTTCATTGGTTTGGCAGGCTATTACCGAAGGTTTGTTAGAAATTTTTCATGGTTATCTAGTCCAATGACTAAGCTAACTTGGAAGGGTGTTATGTTTATCTAGACAAAAGAATGTAATGATTGTTTTCAGGAGTTGAAAAGAACAGTGGTGATTGATCCAGTTTGGGCACTTCCTTCTAGGAATGGTGAGTTTTTTATATACAGTGATGCTTCATTGAAAGGACTTCATTATTTACTAATGCAGAATGATTAGGTAATTTCTTATGCTTCACGACAGTTGAAAACCCATGAGGTAAATTACCCTACACATGATTTGGAATTAGTTGCTATTGTTTTCTCTTTAAAAATCTGGAGGCATCATTTGTGTAGAGTAAAGTGTGAAATATATACCGATCACAAAATTTTAAGGAATATATTCACTCAGAAGGAATTGAACATGAGATAGAGGAGATGGATAGAATTAATCAAGGATTATGATTTTACAATTCATTACCATCCGGGATAAGAAAATAAAGTGGTTGACGCTTTGTGTTGAAAAAGTAATGCTTCATTAGCATTGTTGTATTTGGAACGTGATCCTTTGGTTAAGGATTTGATGAAAATTGGCATATAAGTTGTTGGTGTAGGATGTTCTTCTGTTTTGTTTCAGGTATTCATGAGATCATCTCTATCAGACAGAATTACGAAAGCACAGAAGCAAGACAGTGAGTTGTAGAAAAAGGTAGAGCTAGTTCAGAAAGGTACGTTGCCTGAATTCAACATTGATAATGATTGTGTTTTGAGATTTGGGAAGAGATTGTGTGTGCGTTGTGATTCACAGTTAAAGGGAGAATTGTTATGTGAAGCTCATAGTATAACGACCCATACATTACATACATTGTTAACACTTCAAAATTGAAGCACACTTATTACAACATATGACAAAACCACAAAGGACCGTATAGGTATAGTGTCTTTAAAAACTGGGAAACATAAACAACTGGTTCATAAATCTTCTACAGTGTCTCCCATTTATTTCATCATATCTAGGGTCCCTTTTAGCATATTCTACTTAATATCCATCTTCCTCACCTGGGGAAAAGAAAACATACAAAATAGGGTGAGCTCAAATTCTCAGCAAGGGAAAATAAAGGAAATAAAAATCATATCATATCTTTTTGAAAATCATAACCTGCAAAATAGATCATAATATCTTAACATGGAATAAATCATAGAAGTGAAAATGAGATCCCCATAATCATAACATAAAACTTGAAACTTTTTGGCATGCACACATAATCATGGAAAATCATTTCTTGTTAGTCATGAATCATTTCCAAGACTATCTTAGCGGACAAATTCCATTTCTGAACCGAGTTCACTCCTCGTTTCAGTCATGTATCACTGAACCGAAATAACCTTACGTTTCATCCATGTCTATCTCATGAGATATAAATCTTTACCCAATGCATTGGAGGGAGATATAGGTCCCACCCATCTTATAATGAATCCTTTCTTATGTGTGACACATAATCATAAATCATACATCATCGCATAACACATGTAACAAAAATGGGATTCTTGAAACATCATGACATCATAAAACAAATCATATTAGGTAAATGACATCATAAAAATAATTCCTTCACAACATAATCAAATCAATGTAATAATAGGGATAAAAACAGAACCCTATATTATCATAGATGGAAAATAATTTTGATAAAACATTTGAACTCCATTCTTGAAGAAAATATCCTTTCTACTTCAAAAACACTTTTCTTTTCTTAACATGTCATACAATTATAAACAAAAATAAGTTGATTAAAAATAAACATGAAAACTTATAAAGGAATATTCTTGTATGTAATGTTTTAAAAATCCATTCTTGCCATATAAGTTTAAAAAAATCATTCTTCTTAATTTTTTCAGAAAAGTCAAAAAATTACCTCGTACAAAAAACGACAAAAGATTCTTTTCATATCCTTTACTAAAAACTCACCGAAGGGTAAAATTGTATTTAAAAAATTTTAGTTCGATGGAAATAATATTACATATTGAGGAAACATGGATTTGGATGATAAAATACAACCCAGTAAATACCAAAGTATAAACAATCTCGGATAAAAATGAGATTGTGATATTTCCCTTACCTTAGGTCCGATTTTCTTTGTACGTGTCCGATGCTCCTGTATAATGGTTTAAATAATGTTATTGAATTATTAACGAATCATAAATATTGATATGATATCATATATGGTCATATTCATAGTTTTTATTAGTAATATTTCATTGTTACTTGTTACTCAGGTCTTTATTGCCTTTTGTTCTTATGCGTGTTTTGCCGAGTAAATTCTTATTCTTTTTTTAAGGTTATAGATACCTTATATCCAGAATGGTATTAGTGTAACATATATCATATTTATTCATTATATTCATTTATATAATTACTATGTAATTATGGTCATGTAGAACGAGTCGCATCACATCGTGGAGACGGTATCCCGTACGTACGCACGAGCAATGATATTGTTCCCATGGTCATGGAATTGTATTTAAGTGTATTTATACTATTTCAGTATCAATATAACTTTATAATAATTATATATAGTTACTAATTACGCCATTATACCCATCCTTGTATGGTGATGGTGGAAAATAGATTACACCACGGCGTGGAGACGGTATTCTGTACGTACGCACACACGGTGATTTCATTTTTCCGTAGGATGGATAGAAGGTGAATTAGGGTTGTTTCATACTTATAATAACATATCAGTATGTAAGTAATACTGATGTTATTACTTTATCATCAAACAACTAAAGAAGACGAAGTTGAAGAAGAAAGAAATTGAAAAGATCGGTAATGGATATTACCTCTTCTTCTAAATGCCTCTTTGAATCCTCCACATAGAAAACTAAGATTGGTCTTTGAAGAAGACCAGGACCTCTAGGATTATTCTAGGGATGTGTAGAAGGGATTTTGGTAGGGGTTGGCCGAGCTTGAGTGCTCAAATTGGTGTGAGGAGGAGGGGGAGGAGGTCCCCTTTTATAAGGGAGGAGAGGGGCACCATAGGAATATCTCAAAATATTATTTTATATTAAAGTCAAAATCGGTTTATAATGGTTCCAAAGGGTCTTATTTCGACGTTAAAGTGGGGATGGGTCGAAATACTATCAACCAATATGATTTAGACAAGTTTAGGTTATTATTTTAACCTTATCAATTAGATTTAACTCTAAGTTAAATAATTTATCTTTTACCGTGTCTTTTTGTTATCTTTCACTATATGGTTAATACACTTACTATAACATGCCAAACGAACCCCAAGTTGTTTATTATTAATATATATATTTTTATCTAAGTCATTTGGCCGAACCTTAGATTTTTATGAATAAAATAACAATCAATAATATAATATTTGATTTAAAAACTATTTTGTGTCAATTTTTTCACTATTTGATATATGATTTTTGTGAAAGTCATAACAGAATTATATGTTCGAACCAAGTTGATTAAATATACACTAATATATTATAGTAACCTATAAAATTATTGGAATTCATAAAAAGTATTAAATTACATTTATTTGGGCATTTATAACATCAATTATGTTAACATTTCCTTAAAAGGGTAATTACTGCATCATCGTTGTGTCATAAATAACTTAATTTATTTAAAGTCTAAAAATTATAAATAAAAAATCATTATGTAAGAAATAATCTTAGATTTCTAATGAATATTTATAATCGAATTTATCTTATGTATAAACCCATATTAAAAATGTTTTAGTTATTAAACATTGATTTTAACTATTTTAACTATTCATTAAATAAAATAATATTAAATGTCATAATCTAATCCAAGTAGAACTAAATGGTCATATTATATTCATAAGGTTGTTTTTGGTCTAATTACACTTATCCAATAGAATTAGGACATGTGTTAGGGTAATAGTAATAACATATTTACCCTAAGATACCATATTTACTATTAACCGCAGTAAAAAAGTAAAAAATTACTATTCACCAAAAAATTATTTTTATCTCATTGAACCACATTTTACTTACTGATTTGAACCGTGTCTGTCGGATTTTCGAAATTCCATTCACAGAAGCGGTAAAATTATGTTTTATGAAAAATTCAGTTTTTAACCTACCACTTAGTGGTTTCACTATTCATCAAAAATTGAAGGTTTTCAGAAAAATACCAAAATTTCACCCTAGGCTAATTTCAGTATTCCGAATCCAAAAATGAAGTCCATTTTGAAAGATAAAATTTCAAAAAGTGGTTATTACTATTCATAACGACTATTTTAAATAATATTTTAATAGCATATCGTCGTTTAGTGAAACTCGGTATTGCGTACAACGCAAGCTATCGAGGAAGGTCGCGATTGCGTGTAATGTAAGCCAAGCTAGTGTGTAGTGAAAGATTCCTTTGATGATATATATATATAACATAAAAACAAAATATTACTCATAAAAATCTCGGGTGTTACATTCTACCCCCCTTAAAAAGAATTTGGCCCTAGAAATTCGTCACTTTGTAACAAACTGATGAGGATACTTCTCCCTCATCATATCCTCAAGCTCCCATGTAGCTTCTTCTAATTGGTGGTTCCTCCATAAAACTTTCACCAATCGAGTGGTCTTGTTTCGTAGGGCTTTTTGCTACGATCCAGAATCTCTATCGGTTGTTCTTCAAAAGAAAGATCTTGCTCCAGCGGTACAACTTCTAAGCTGAGTACATGTGAAGGATCAGGTATGTACTTTCTCCGGAGAGATACATGGAACACATCGTGAACTTGAGAGATATTCGGTGGAAGCGCCAATCGGTAAGCTACCATTCCAACATGATCCAGTATTTCGAAAGGACCGATATATCTAGGGCTCAACTTCCCCTTCTTTCCAAATCTCATGATTCTCTTCCAGGGAGATATCCGTAAGAACACTTTATCGCCCACTTCAAACTCTAGGTCTTTTCATCGGTTATCGGCATAACTTTTCTATCGACTTTGAGCTGCTCTTATGTGTTGTTGAATAGATCTGACCTTTTCTGCCATTTCATCAACGAGATAAGGTCCTAATAGCTTTCTTTCCCCAACTTCATCCCAGAAAGTTGGAGTCCTGCATTTCTTTCAATAGAGAGCTTCATAAGGAGCCATCTGAATACTGGAGTGAAAACTATTATTATAAGAAAATTCCACCAAAGGTAGGTGTGGATCCCAACCTCCTTTGAAATCCATAGAACAAGCTCTCAACATATCTTCTAGGGTTTGAATTGTTCTCTCAGACTGACTGTCTGTCTGAGGATGATAAGCTGTACTGAAACTCAACTCTGTATCCAGAGTATGCTGAAGACTTCGCCAGAACTTCGAGGTAAATCTCGGATCCCGATCAGATATAATAGAAAGTGGTACTCCATGCAATCTTACCACTTCCTTTACATATATCCTGGAAAGCTGATCTAGAGAGAAATCCTCTCTAATAGCAATGAAGTTTGCAGACTTTGTAAGACGATCAACTATGACCCAGATAGCATTATTGCCTTTGGATGTTTTAGGAAGTCCTGTGACAAAGTCCACAGTGATGTTTTCCCATTTCCATTCGGGTATGGGTAATGGTTGTAACATCCCCTTAGACTTCTGTCTCTCAGCTTTAACTTGTTGACAAACCAAACATCGAGAGACATATTCAGCATTATCTCTTTTCATGCCATCCCATGAGAAGTACTCTTTCAGGTCCCTATACATATTCGTGCTTCCAGGATGAATAGATAATGAAGAACTACGAGCCTCATCCAGCAGAACCTTCTTTACTTTGGGGATGGGAGGAACACAAACCTGATTCCTGAACATTATTATCACATCACAATCAAGGTTGAATTCAGGAACATTTCTCACCTTCTTTTGTAACATGACATCTAATTTCTGTGCCTCTTTAATCTTCACATGTATAGATGGTTGAACATTCATTTGAGAAATATATGATTTTCCCCTTCCATTATAATTCTAAGATCCATCCTTCGTAAATCCATAAATATTGGATCTTTTGTGATCCTCATAATTTATAAACTAGCATGGTCTTGTCGACATAATGCATCTGCCACCTTATTTACTTTCCCAGGGTGGTAATGGATTGAGCAGTCATAATCCTTAATCAGCTCCAACCATCTTCTTTGACGCATATTCAGCTCCTTTTGTGTGAAAATATACTTTAAACTTTTATGATCAGTATAAATATCACACCTTTCACCATAAAGGTAATGCCTCCAAATCTTTAATGCAAAGATTACTGCAGCTAAATCCAAATCATCAGTTGGGTAATTTTGCTCATGTATTTTCAACTGTCGTGAGGCATAAGCTATCACCATATCATTTTGCATAAGAACACACCCCAATCCCTTCTTGGATGCATCACTGTAGATCACAAACCTTTCTCCACTACAAGGCAGTGTGAGCACAGGTGCACTGGATAACCTTCTTTTCAACTCCTTGAAATTCTCTTCACATTCCTTTGTCCAAACAAACTTAACTCCTTTCCGAGTTAACTTGGTGAGTGGATTAGATAATCATGAATAATATTTCACAAAACTTCGATAATATCCAGCCAAACCAAGAAAAATTCGGATCTCAGTTACTGTTGTTGGTCTCGACCATCTTTCAATAACCACTGTATTTGCTGGATCCACATATATCCCCTCTTTTGAGATTATGTGACCCATAAATGGAACTTTTTTAAGCCAAAATTCACACTTGGTAAATTTGGCATAAAGCTTTTCCTTTCTCAGGGTCTTCAATATAATTCTCAAGTGATCTTCATTCTCTTCCTTTCTCTTTGAATAGACAAGAATATCGTCTATAAAGACTACCACAAATTGATCAAGAAAGTCTCTAAAGACTCTATTCATTAGATCCATGAAGATAGCAGGGGAATTAGTAAGACCAAATGGCATCACTATAAATTCATAGTGTCCATACCTTGTACGGAATGTCGTCTTTGGTATATCCTCTCTTTTGACCCTTAATTGATGATACCCTGAACGAAGATCAATCTTGGAAAAGTATTGAGCTCCGCGAAGTTGGTCAAATAATTCATCAATGAGTGGGAGAGGATATTTGTTCTTGATAGTGATCTTGTTAAGTTCTCCATAATCAATGTAGAGTCTCATTGATCCGTCTTTCTTCTTAACAAATAGAACATGTTCTCCCCAAGGTGACGCACTAGGGCGTATGAATCCCTTATCAAGATTCTCTTGGAGTCGCTTCTTCAATTCCTTCAACTCAATTGGGGCTATTCTATAAGGTGTGTTTGAAATCGTGAAAGCACCCGGTACGAGTTCTATTGAAAACTCAACTTCACGATTTGGTGGAAGACCCGGTAATTCCTCCAGAAAGACATCATCAAACTCTCGTACGATAGGAATATTATTAATTGTGAGTTTCTCACCAACCATTTGAGATAAATAACCTTCATTTAGTGGAATCAATACCCATAAAATGGAAGAAATTTCCACTGGAAGGTTATGTTCATCCTTGCATTGATAGACGATCATAGATTGATCTGGAATATGAAATGAGACTTCCCTTCTTTGGCAATTGATATGAGCTCTGTATAAATAAATCCAATCCATGCCAATAATCACATCGAATTCCACTAAAGGAAGGATCACAAGATTTGCAGGAAGCAATTTCCCACAAACATCAATTGGAGAAGAATTATAAACTTTTGATGCGATAGATGTGCCATTAGGTGTTGTCACAGCTAACTCAACATCTAATTGTTGAGGTAATACGGTGATACCCTTAGAAAATTCTTCAGAAATAAAAGAGTGGGTGGATCCAGAATCAAATAAAACATTTTCTACTTTAGAGTATATGGTAAGTGTACCTTTCACCACTTCGTTATCTTACTCCACATCGCTGATAGAAATTTCATGTGACTTTCCTTTGCCTTTAGCCTTAAGAGTTTGTTGATGTCGACCATCATCATCAATCCTTGGATTCAGGCATTGATTGGCGTAATGCCCCATCTCCTTGCACTTGAAACATTGAAGTGTAGTAGGTTCATTCTGTGTATCCCATCCTTTGTTTGCATCATTAGACATCTTCTTCCCATTATCGCGGCATTCCAATGCCCGATGACCTTCCTTTATACATTTGAAACATTTACTTGTCCCTTTAAGACAACTCCCTCCATGTTTCTTTCCACACTTTGAGCATAAGGGAAAGCTCAGCTTCTTTTCAGTGTGCTCTTTAGATTTTCCTTTGAATTCCATTTTCCTCTTCTTATCAAACCCATATGACTGATGGGTTACTCCAATCTCCATCTCGACTTTGAGAGCACATCGAACGATTTCCTCGTAGCTATTGAAGTCCCTTATGGCTAACGCCCTTCGAATACATGGTTTTAAGCCACTAAAGAATCGATCAATCTTACTCTCAGGTTGGCTAATAATACCAGAAGCGTACCTTGCAAGTCTTGTGAAATTTGCTTTATAGGTACCAACAGATTCATCATCCCTTTGCTTCAGTTCAAGTAACTCTTTCTCCATATTTGTTCAGAGAATACGAGGGAAGTACTTATTGAAAAATGAGTTCTTGAACTCGTCCCATTCCATGGACTCAATTTCATACCTTTTCCTCATATTCTTAATAAGATTCCACCATTGATCAGCATCTCCTTCTAAACTATACACTGCTAGGATTAATTTATCATGTTCAGAACATTGAAGAACTGAATATATCTTTTCAGTAGTACTAATCCATTGTTCAGCAACTAATGGATCAGTAGACCCGCTAAAATAAGGTGGACGCTGCCTCATGAAGGATTCAACAGAATGTTGCTCCTTCCTTTGCTCGTTTGGAAGTCGTGGATGATTCATAGCTTGAGAAAGTTGTGTGAGCATGGCTACAAGATTTTTCATTCTAGCTCCCATATCGTTTGGTTGCTCAGGGGGACAATCATTGCATTGACCATCGCATTCCGCATTAACACGGTTCCTTTGGGTTCCAGCCATTGACTAAAACCAAGGAGAATAGTGTGAGCAACACTAATTATAATAGGAAAACCACATAATTCAAGAATAAAATTTTCATGCTTAAGGTCTTATCCTAGGTTATTCATGGCCATTTGTAAAACACTAAGATTGTGTTCTATGCTTAGACATATCCTTAGGGTTCTTACTAAGGATTTCACAACCTAGTTTCCAAAGGTTGACTATACCTTTCCTCTGATACCAACTATAACGACCCATAATTTACATACATTGTTAATACTTCAAAATTGATGCACACTTATTACAACATATGACAAAACCACAAAGGACCGTATAGGTATAGTGTCTTTAGAAACTGGGAAACATAAACAAATGGTTCATAAATCTTCTACAGTGTCTCCCATTTATTTCATCATATCTAGGGTCCCTTTTAGCATATTTTACTTAATATCCATCTTCCTGACCTGGGGAAAAGAAAACATACAAAAAAGGGTGAGCTCAAATGCTCAGCAAGGGCAAATAAAGGAAATAAAAATCATATCATATCTTTTTGAAAATCATAACCTACAAAAGAGAACCTAATATCATAACATGGAATAAATCATAGAATTGAAAATGAGATCCCCATAATCCTAACATAAAACTTGAAACATTGTGGCATGCACACAAAATCATGGAAAATCATTTCTTGTTAGTCATGACTCATTGCCAAGACTATCTTAGCGGACACAGTCCATTTCTGAACCGATTTCACTCCTCGTTTCAGTCCTGTATCACTGAACATAAATAACCTTATGTTCCAGCCATGTCTATCTCATGAGATATAAATCTTTACCCAATGCATTGGAGGGAGATATAGGTCCCACCGATCTTATAATGAATCCTTTCATATGTGTGCCACATAATCATAAATCATACATCATCGCATAACACATGTAACAAAAATGGGATTCTTGAAACATCATGACATCATAAAACAAATCATATAAGGTAAATGACTTCATAAAAATAATTCCCTCACAACATATTCAAATCAATGTAATAATAGGGATAAAAACGGAATCCTATATTATCATAGATGGAAAATAATTTTGATAAAACATTTGAACTCCATTCTTGAGGAAAATATCCTTTCTACTTCAAAAACACTTTTCTTTTCTTAACATGTCATAGAATTATAAACTAAAAGAAGTTGATTAAAAATAAACATGAAAACTTATAAATGAAGAGTCTTGGAAATAATGTTTTAAAAATCCATTCTTTCCGTATAAGTTAAAAAAAACTTTCTTCGTACTTTTGTCGGAAAAGTAAAAAAATTACCTCGTACGAAAAACGACAAAAGATTCCTTTCATATCATTTACTAAAAACTCACCGAAGTGTAAAATTTTATTTAAACAATTTTAGTTGGATGGAAATAATATTACATATTGAGGAAACATGGATTTGGATGATAAAATACACCCTAGTAAATACCAAAGTATAAACAATCTCGGATAAAAATGAGATTGTGATATTTCCCTTACCTTAGGTCCGATTTGCTTTGTACATGTCCGAAGCTCCTGTATAATGGTTTAAATAATGTTATTTACTTATTAAAGAATCATAAATATTGATATGATATCATATATGGTCATATTGTTAGCTTCTTATTAGTAATATTTCATTGTTACTTGTTACACATGTCTTTATTGCCTTTTGTTCTTATGCGTGTTTTGCCGAGTAAATTCTTATTCTTCTTTTAAGGTTATAGATACCTTATATCCTGAATGGTATTAGTGTAACATATATCATATTTATTCATTAAAATCATTTATATAATTACTATGTAATGATGATCATGTAGAACGAGTCGCATCACATCGTGGAGACGGTATTCCGTACGTACGCAAGAGCGATGATATTGTTCTAATGATCGTGGAATTGTATTTAAGTGTATTTATACTATTTCAGTATCAATATCACTTTATAATAATTATATATAGTAACTCATTACATCATTATACCCATCCTTGTAAGGTGATGGTGGAAAATAGATTACACCACGGCGTGGAGATGGTATTCCGTACGTACGCACGCGCGATGATTTCATTTTTCCATAGGATGTATAGAAGGTGAATTAGGGTTGTTTCATATTTATAATAACATATCAGTATGTAAGTAATACTGATGTTATTACTTTATCATGAAACAACTAAAGAAGAAAAGTTGAAGAAGAAAGAAATTGAAAAGATCGGTAATGGATATTACCTCTTCTTTTAAACGCCTCTTTGAATCCTCCACTTAGGGAACTAAGATTGGTCTTTGAAGAAGACCAGGACCTCTAGGATTATTATAGGGAAGTGGATAAGAGATTCTGGCAGGGGTTGTCCGAGATTGAGTGCTCAAATTGGTGTGAGGAGGAGGGGGAGGAGGTCCCCTTTTATAAGGGAGGAGAGGGGCACCTTAGGAATATCTCAAAATATTATTTTATATTAAAGTCAAAATCGGTTTATAATGGTTCCAAAGGGTATCATTTCGAAGTTAAAGTGGGGATGGGTAGAAATCCTATCAACCAATAGGATTTAGACATGTTTAGGTTATTATTTTAACCTTATCAATTAGATTTAACTCTAAGTTAAATAATTTAACTTTTACCGTGTCTTTTTGTTTTCTTACACAATATGGTTAATACACTTACTATAACATGAAAAACGAACCCCAAGTTGTTTATTATTAATATATATATCCTTATCTAAGTCATTTGGACGATCCTTAGATTTGTAGGAATAAAATAACAATTAATAATATAATATTTGATTTAAAAACTATTTTGTGTCAATTTCGTCACTATTTGATATATGACTTTTGTGAAAGTCATAACAGAATTATATGTTCGAAACAAGTTGATTAAATCAACACTAATATATCATAGTAACCTATAAAATTATTTGAATTCATTAAAAGTCTCAAATTATATTTATTTGGGCATTTATAACATCAATTATGTTAACATTTCCTTAAAAGGGTAATTACTGCAACATCGTTGTGTCATAAATAAATTAATTTATATAAAGTCTAAAAATTATAAATAAAATGTCATTATGTATTAAATCTTTTTAGATTTCTAATGAATATTTATAATCGAATTTATCTTATGAATAAACCTATATTAAAATTGTTTTATTTATTAAACTTTGATTTTAACTATTTTAACTATTCATTAAATAAAATAATATTAAATGTCATAATCTAATCCAAGTGGACCTAAATGGTCATATTATATTCATAGGGTTGTTTTTGGTCGAATTACACTTATCCAATAGAATTATGACATGAGTTAGGGTAATAGTAATATCATATTTACACTTAGTTACCCTATTTACTATTAGCCGCGGTAAAAAAAGTAAAAAGTTACTATTCACCAAAAAATTATTTTTATCTCATTGAACCACATTTTACTTACTGATATCAACCGTGTCTGTCGGATTTTCGAAATTCCATTCACAGAAGCGGTAAAATTGAGTTTTATGCAAAATTCAGTTTTTAACCTACCACTTAGTGGTTTCACTATTCATCAAAAATTGAAAGTTTTATGATAAATACAAATATTTCACCCTAGGCAAATTTTGGTATTCTGAATCCAAAAATGAATTCCATTTTGAAAGATAAAATTTCAAAAAGTGGTTATTACTATTCATAACGGCTATTTTAAATAATATTTTAATAGCATATCGTCGTTTAGTGAAACTCGATATTGCGTACAACGCAAGCTATCGAGGAAGGTCGTGATTGCGTGTAAAGTAAGCCAAGATAGTGTGTAGTGAAAGAATCCTTTGATGATATATATATATAATAAAAAAAATATTACTCATAAAAATCTCGGGTGTTACACATAGATCTCAATTTTCAGTTCATCCTGGCAGTACTAAGATGTACAGAGATCTGCGGGAGTATTACTGGAGGGATGGAATGAAAAGAGATATTGTTGATTTTACTATTAAGTGTTTGACATGTCAACAGGTCAAAGCAGAGCGGCAGTTACCGAATGGAATGCTTCAGCCTTTACCAGTGCCATAGTGGAAATGGGAGAATATAGCCACGGACTTCGTTGTGGGATTGCCGAAGACCCCTCGAAGTAATAATGAAATCTGGGTTATTGTTGATCGCTTAACTAAATCTGATCATTTCCTTGCTATATGAGATATCTTTTCCCTATATCAACTTTCCTATTTGTATCTCAAAGAGATAGTCTGGTTACATGAAGTTCCTCTCTCCATTGTATCTGACCGTGATCCTAGGTTCACTTCTATCTTTTGGAAAGGCCTTCAGAAGTCGTTGGGTAGTGAATTAAATATTAGTACAGTTTTTCATCCTCAATCAGATGGGAATTTAGAACGAACAATTCAGACATTGGAGGATATGTTACATTCTTGCCCTATGGATTATCAGGGAAGTTGGGACCATCATCTTTCATTGGATTAATTTTCATATAATAACAGTTTTCATTCCAGTATACAGATGGAACCATTTGAGGCGTTATATGGGAAGCAGTGTCGAACTCTAGATTTTTGGGATGAAGTGGGTGAAAGAAAGATGATGGGACCATAATTTGTAGAGGAGTTGGCAGAAAAAGTTCAACTGATACAGAAACACATGAGAACAACTCAGAGCAGGCAGAAGAGTTATGCGGACAACAGGAGGAAGGGTCTCTCTTTTGAGGCAGGTGATCATGTTTTTCTCAAAGTATCACCATGGAAAAGTGTGATGAGATTTGGTAAGAAAGTAAAGATGAGTCTAAGGTTCATGGGACCATATGAAATTCTGGAGAGAGTGGGATCATTTTCTTACCGAGTGGCTTTGCCTCCGAGTTTATCTCAGGTACACAATGTTTTTCATGTTTCGATGTTGAGAGAGTATATGACAGATCCATCTCATGTTTTGAATCCAGAGGTAGTTCAGCTGGAAGAGAACCTATCTTATGAGGAACAACCGGTCCAGATTCTTGACCACAGGGAGAAAGTGTTATGGAATAAGGTGATTAATCAGGTAAAGGTTTTGTGGAAAACCCACATGATGGAAGAGGCAACATGGGAATCTGAAAATGCAATGAGGGATTATTACCCCCATTTATTCGATAAGTAAATAAATTGCGGGGATTCAATTTTCTAAAGGGGGGAAGGACGTAACATCCCAAGTAAGTATTGAATAATATATATTTTTATCTATGTCTATTAATGAATTAGATAGTGTTTTAGAGGCTTAAAATTAGAATAAATCCAATCTTAAGCATGGAATACACTAATATTTTTAAAAGATTGGTTTACAGCCATTTGATAGAAAACCATTTTTTAAATCTATATTTTGACAATTTTATAAGCTATGTTTGTCAAAATAAACTTATTCTTTATTATTGGGACATCAAAATTTACTTTGTGTGAATTTTTGGTATTTTTCTGATAAAGCTCATTTTTTAATGAATAGTGAAAATGTTGTATTTTAATTCAAAACCTCTTTTTAATCTAATTTATTTATATTTTTATAGTATCTTTTGAATTGGTTTTGAAGTTAAATTGGAATATATTTTTACCATTTAATCCAATGTTGGTCATTGGAATCAATTTCACTTTGAAATTGGACTTAAACTAGTGTCAATCTTTTGATACTTATTATTTCATAAAAACAAGCTATTTGTCATGACAGCGAGAATTAATTATTAAATTAATTAATGTAACTTATATTATTTTAATTTTGTAAAATAGAAATCATTTTTGAATTCATAATATCAAATATAGATTAGGGTGATGTTTTTGTTTTTTTCTGAAAAACATCAATTTTTTATGAATAGTGAAACCACTAAGTGGTAGTTAAAGAAAATGATTTTTCGTATAAATGAAACTTTGCCACTTCTGTGATTTGATTTTCAAAAATACAACATACATGGCTGTCATTAAGAAGTAAAAAGTGGTTCAATGTGATTAAAATAATATTTTGGTGAATAGGAACTTTTATGTTTTTAATCGCGATTACAGGTAATTAGTGCAATTTAGGGAAAAAATGAGATTATAATAAAATGAAAATACCTTGACACATGTCATACCCTTATTGTATGTGTCATGGACGACCAGGAAAATCCATGGGTCAACTTGGGGACCCCATGGAGCCACTTTGGTAGGAAAATGAAATTTATATCTTTTTATTTAATGTTAATATTAAAATGACACAAACATGAGTTTTTTTTACTAAAACATTTTTTAAATGGGGTTATACAAGTCAGATTTATGACAATAAATATTCATTATAAATTTAAAAAGATTTACTACATCATGAAAATTTTATTTATAATTTTTAAACTTTAAATAAAGTAAATTATTAATGGCATCATGGTGATGCATCGATTACCTCATTAATAAAGGATTTAAATAAAATGAAAAGATAATGTAAAATCTATGACCTACACATGTCCAAAACCTATTGGATGGGTGTATTTCGAACCCTTATCACCATACCCTCGAATTATATCAATGTGGGACCATTTGAATCCGAAACTCATTTTAAAATAATGTATCATTTCATTACTTTCCAAGAGTGCCCCACCTCTCCTCTTATAAAAGGCCCCCAACTCTACCTCCTTACACACACTTCAAAACCCTTTGGATCGTCCAACCCCTGCCCATTTTGTCTCTCCAATTCCCTCTATTACTCCTTGATGCCTCACGTTGGGTAGAAGTCTTTACAAGGAAGCCTTTGAGATCTAACCAAAGGGAGTTACCCAATTTTAAGGTAATGTCATCACTTGAGTCCTTTTGTTTTATTTTGGTTCTCCAACCCCATAAAATCTTTTTATTCATTTATTTTGTAACAACTCCAGTATAATCAATATACTAGGATGTTTTTATAAGAATTATTCAAGCTACACTTACACATACCAACATCTAATGGTTATAGAACATACTGTTTCCGTGGATGGTGAATTTCTCCCTCCTGAAACGATGATTGTTCAAAAATATTTTAACACCTTAAAGGTGGCCATTAAGATGACACTATATTTATATATTATATATAATATGTTTATGTTTTTATTAAGCTTATTTATTTTTTATTTTAGGAATACCTTTTTGGTTTCCATTATGGGTAAACACAATATCTTCATTTAAGGAAGTGCAGACTACCGCCCCCTCAAAGTGATTTGATTCGTTAATACCATATGTGAGACGTATAAAGGATGGAGTTATGATATTATATATGATATAACAGTGGAATTATAATATACCTTTATATCATTATGATTCCATTTCATAAAATACGAAATATAAATTGAAGCAGCGTTAATGCATACGTACGACTTACCGTCTCCATGAACGGTGCATTTCATTTCTTACCTCTAAATGTTATATAATATTATAAATGCATGAATGTACTGGATATATATGACATATATGATATCTACATCATGAATAACATTATGGATATAAGGGATACATGAACAACTGGTAATTATAAAGGGTTTATTTTTGACTCAAGTTCCAATGATCATTAAAACGGTAGTTATTAACTTAAATAATAACATAGTGTTCATGACATGGAAATAAGTGTTATAAAAGGAATAATGAACATGAAAAAGGTTCTTAAACAAGTAGTAATTAATTCAGGTTTATTATTTAGGAGATTAAAGAATGACCTAGTCACGTCGGCCCGAAAGTATGGGACTTCGTCTCAATCTCCTTTCATTGAGGCATATTTTGTTTTATACACAACATTCTTTTATACGGTGTATAAACCCCTTTGAATTTTACGTTTTTTCAAAAGGAATATTTTTTTATACGAAGTGTTTACTAAATGACAAAAGGGAATGTTTTTGTCATACATATGCGGTGACAACGACTTCTCTGCCACCGTGACCATTATTTGAGTTTCGGCTTCCTCTACAAGCCATACCTTTTTTAAATAAAAATAAATACCATGTTTTACTTTTCTTTTATTTTGTTATTTAAAATGGTTTCCATAATGTTTTTATATCAATGTGTTGTATTTATATCTTGTGATTGAAAGGTGGAAATGTTATGTTTCCTTTATGCATGTTTTATGTGATACGATTATGTTGAGGTTCTTGGGAATTATTATGAAGACGGGTGGTTTCATGATAAACTAAGGGCGGGTGAGACAGATATAGCTCTCCAATGCATTGGGTAACTCGAAGGAGTGAAATGTTAAGGTTTCTCCGAAGATATTTAGGGAATATGCTATGATGGGTATTACAAACGTAACCAAGAGGGTTTCTCCCTACGTAAGAATGTTATGAATGCCTCAAGTTACCTTTATGTCTTATGATTTCTATGATTTATTCATGATTTGATGAGGTATGTTAAATTTCTTATGTTTTATGGGTAAATTGTGATTTCATTCTTATGTATATATGTACTCATGTTTCCTCTCCATATTTTTATATCCCTTACTGAGCTTTTTATGCTCTTCCCATGTTTTTGAAATATTTTTCATAGGTCAAGGGAAAGGTACATGATATGATAGTGTCAAGGAAGTGTCAAGGAAGAATCCATGTTTTATTTTAAATATGTTTCCGTTGATGGGAAAAATGAATACTATCTTTATGTAACCACATTGTTTAAATGTGGAATGTAATGCAAGTTTTATGATCTAATTCTCTAAAACTCTAAACTTGAAAAGATCCTCAACATGTAATCTTGAAGTAACTCAAGATTAAGTAATGTTTAAGGCTGGGGACTTATAGTAAAATAGGAAAAACATTGTTAAAACTATAAGATAAAGGATTTAGTATCCCTAATACATGTATTTATATTATTTTATCAGAATTTTTAGATAAAAAATCCATAATTAAAATAATTTTCAACTTATTGTAAATTTTCAATGAATATAACAATTATTTTATTTTATGTAAAGAATAATTAGCAAAATGTCACTCTATTGATTTTGATTTTTCATTAATTTTTTCATTGGGATAAACAGATTTTCTAAATGAAATTAAAATATTATTTTGAATATAAATTATATATTTTTTATGTTAATTAAATAATAATTTTTAGCAATGGTTTAATTACCATAAATTATTTCACAATGTTGACACAGTGCTTGTGGAAGAAGTATAAAAATCAACGTAAATTAATAAAAAAAATTAAAAAATATATATGGGATTAATTATGGTATTAAATCATTTTTATGGTTATTAGTAATTCATAATTCATTATGAAATAGATTTGATATCAAATTGATTTTAATCATGTTGTAAATAATGTCAAATTTTTTGAATAGTCTAAAAATGAAATTATTGACATTTTATGTTCAACAATATTTCAATTAATGTCTAAAAAAATTGTGAAATACGACAAGCAGAATTTTAAACGGTCTTAGTAATCATACATCGATAACTTTTATGTTTATTTCCACAATATAAGTAAATATTTAACATTTAATTATTGAATAATTTTTTATATTGGATAATGCTAAAATGGGTAAATGAAGGGGTAAAACCAAATTATATTGTTTTAAATTACACATATTTATATAGATTTATTATTTTTTATGTTAATTTAGATATTTAGATATTCTATATTTAAAATTATAAACATTTAGTAAAAAATTATATTATTTATATATATATATTATTTTTTAATGTTCTTCAATAATACAAAATTTTCCTTTTTCCCATCATAAAAGAAGAATGAAACTATAATAAATTATTCGCACATTTTGGCCACTTTTGTTCTGAAAATACTTTCTAAAATACCTTCCTAACTTCTCTAAAAATGTATTAATTTTTTCGGTCTCACTAGAATAGAACCCATTGAAGGCATAATGTGTAATCCAAGGGAGGTTTTACAAAGTAAAGGTAAAACTATTAACTCTGTATTTACATGTTTATATATTATCTCACCTCAATAAAAATCTTATATTTCCATAGTGATATAATAAAATAAATATATTAAATATAAATAAATTTCATTATACTCATGTGACAAACCATTTTTATCTCATTTTCAGTTCAATGGGAATGGAATCATCACGCATGTGTATGTACAGACTACCTTCTCTACAGAACTGTGTATTTTATTTGAAATCACTACCATTCATGAATGGTTATTAATATTTATTAAATAATTAAATTGTTTATTTTGTGACATAAATATTATTTAAAAATTATAATATTTTTTATAACTTTTTACATTATCATATTTTGGAAATTGATAATGATAATCTTGTGTACATGTAGACTACAACATCAATGATGTGATGTGACTTTTTTTATTCCTTATTTATATGGATAGTAAAAGATAGATTTAAATATTATAAATTATATTTATTATATATTTATTATTAATATAATTTAACTATAATCTATCTTTCTTTCATTTCATCCATCAATTAGTTGAACCATTACTCAAGCATCCACACTGTATACTATCACCATGAAGTTATGTGATGAAATTTTCATCTCCAACATATATATATGGTTAATAAAATTTATATAATAAATAAATGTATTATTTAAGTGATTCTTATTATATTGGGTGCATAACAAGGACTATTCTACAATGATCAGTATCGTTGATCTGAAACAGACTTGGAATGCAGACAAATTTTTTATCAAGATTAAGATTTTAATGACGAATTATTAATTGAAGGTTAAATGGAAATTATTAGAAAATTAAATATATTATTATATATTAACGAATATTTTATTGTTAATGTTTTATAATAAATCAATATTTATTATACAGGAAGTTTGAATGTGTATGAAAAAATAAAGGACATAAAGTGAGGGTTTCTCAAATGACTTTTAAAACTACGAGTCGTATTTCATATTAGACACTTAATTAGATTATGTGGTGTAAATAATTCCAATGAATTTATTTTATGATTATTTTCCTGAAAATTATAATTATTTAAAAATTCAACAAATGTTATATCCTACATGATGTTTTGATATAGATATTTTCAAAAATGAAAGTGTTCTATGTTCAATATTTTTTCATTAAGACATGTTTCATTTTATACGCTTGTTTGGGTTTATATCGTGTATGTAATAAACATTTACACTATATATTAGTAATGATTTTATTTTAATGGTATTTAAATTATTATTTTTTTGTTTTTATAACATGGATTTTATGATTCAATAGTTACTAATGTAGTAAGGGTGTATGTTATAATCTCATTTTATTATAGGATTTTCTGTGCTAAATTTGTATTAAGGGGACATATGTAGATATTATTCTTTAATAACAATATATAATATTGTACTCTATATAATCCATTAATTATAAAGAAATAGTGCCTTTTTCACTCATTGGAAGTTAAAATAAATTGGAATTTTTTTAACAATAATCAACCACATTCCCTCGTGGGTCAATGATTTTTTTTCAATCCCATGGCCATTAAAATGTTTTGAAGAATTTCAATTTAAATAATATAATAATTGTATAATATATTTTTAAACCATATATTCTTATTTTTCATTGTTCAAAATTTAATATACTAAATTTTTTCTGAAAATGATATTTATGACATTTTTAAAATAGTGTGAAAGGAATTGTTAATTTAATGTTTACCAAATGAAAAAATATTCTCACAATCATGGGATCTTGTCAAATAGAATATAACACTCAAAATTATGATGGTTATTTTATAATAAAACTCATTCTATCAATAGTAAGTGAATATCCGTAGTGAAATTGAATGAAAATGGTATTTTAATTATTTTTAAATAAATGATTAAATAATTTTTTAAAGGTTTGATTAAAAAATTTCAAATTTCATTAAGGGTTTTTAAAGATTAATTGGGATATGATATTATGATTCTGTTTATTTTTTTTGATAGCATATAATTATAGTGAACCTAATATAATTTCAAGATACATATTTATTTTCCATAGGATTATTAAGAAATGATGAGATAACGAAAGATCATATGACACCGTTCAATTCCTCTATCCGAATGAAATATGATCTTGTGATTAAGGGAAGCTTATAAAACTCATTTATTTTACATGGGTCATTCTGTGATGACATGATGAATGATTTATGCTCTTATAGAACACATATGTATGGTAATCATTATCTGAAGGGTGGCCCAATAGTTATACTTCCAACCATTTCATTGGGTAATGGTAAAAATGTTAATAATATCTAAAGTGAATAAAGTGTCAAGAAACTACTAAGAGATCATAAAGTTAATAGAATCATAATATTGGATGTATTTATTAAACTCCAAAGTGATGAAAATTTTAACAATATTTATGTTATTTTTAATAGGATGTTGGAATTATCTTTTTTATGTATCTTTATGATGAATTTATGATGACAAAGTTATAATGATTATAGTCTATGATTATGATTGGGCCACAAAATTAAAATGACATGATCTGATGCAAATGAAATTCCCTCATGTATCATCACTGATTAATTATGATTCTTTACTCATTTGACTCATGTATTTTTAAATGATATATATTTATGTCATGACTCAAGATTTATGATTTATGACTTATTTTGTTAGGAAATAATTAGTATTATAATGATCCAATACACTTATAATTATCTTATTAATGAAAATGAACATTGATTTAAATTTATTTTGTCTACTAATACTGAGCATCTAAGATCAACAATTCTTATTTTTCAATTTTCTCCATGTTCTAGGGAATTATATTATGTAATATTTGACTAGATGGATATCATGTGTCGACTATTTTATTAGTGATGTGATTGAATTCTTATAGAAAAATTAAATATTAGTGTAATGGGAAATATTCCATTTTTAGGTGAGATACATGGGTCATATATGGGTCATATTAAATATTTAAAACATTAATCGTAAAATGCATTAGGTAAATATTTCAATCAAGGTTGTCTATGGATTTTTCTATTGTTAATTATAAAAATTAGATTAATATATTTGGTGTCAAAGAAAATATGTAAAGATTATGTTTTATCACTGGATCCGTGTGTATGGGTCTTGGGATTTACATGTGTAGTATTATTCATAATAGTTTATTTTAATGAAATAATACTATTTAGAAACAAGATATCATTCCTACAATATATTGAGACTTGATTTAATTCATTATTCTCCCTTAAGGACATAGTTGAAGTACCATACATTTTTAGGATCAATATCCATCATGATAAATCATTGTGTCTCTTTGGATTGAGTCGGGGTGAACACATTGAAAATATACTACAGTGATTAAGTATGCAATAATCCAAGATGTTATTGTTTCATATGTCACATGGAAATCTTCTATTTATGAAAATATATCATCATATACATTTGGGGCATTGATAGTGATAAGTATTTCATATGCATTAGATATTTGATCACTCATGTATTCCAATCTATTTTTTTCATATATCCTTAGTGTGGTAGAAAGTTATCTAGAAGATCCATGAGATCATTATTATTTGAGAGTTAAGACAATTTACAAGTACATTAGTTGTAATAAAGCAATATTCCAATTTTACGAAGGAGAAGAAAAGGTAGAAGTCATTGGATTTACATTTTATTATTCCCAAATAGATCAAGGATATATAAAATAATTTATTGTATACATATTCACTATAAATATATGTTTTTTGAGATATAAGATCTTAATTAATTCCATAGTCACTATGTGTACAATGAATTCCACATATATTTAAGATTATATTTCAACTAAATATGTATTTTGGATTAAAAAATTCATCCATGTGATGGATTTTATCTCAAGAAATTAATATATTATAACACTGTATTGTGATAATACTATAGTAGTAGATATGGACAGTGAGAGAAGGTCACATCTATAGATAAATAAAATACTACATAAGTATCATCCCTTTATGGGGTTTTCTATATAGGTTAGTCTATAGTGAGTTGAATCTTTATGGTAGATAATTTCGTATAGCCATTGACTAGAGAAATTCCATAGAAGAAGAATGAACACAATATGTGAGATTGGAAACTCAATTTCATCGATTGTTTTCTCTACTTCTATTGAAGTCTTATGGATTTTGTGTTCATAAACCAAATGATTTGGACATCTGATTACATTTATATTCACGGTTATCAATAATATGTTTAATATCAAAAATTTATTAGTCTTCTATGTTACATTATATAATAATGAACTAGATTTTCTATCTCACAAATAACGGAATTTTTTATCCCTATTATGATAAGAACCATGAAGTTATATTATGACATTCATAAATATTATTCAATAGATAGATAAAAATCAATGAAATGATAGATTGTATATTCCCTATCTTGTCGGATTACTCATTATCGATGGAATATTTATCTCATTATGTTTTCACTTTGTAATATCCAGGAAATTAAATTACATAAATAAAAAATATATTAATTACACATTGTTTTGGCATTTTATATTTCATTCAATGAATGTGCGTAATGATCTGTAGACTTTGAGAATATATATTCACTAGGATCCTTGTCATATTTAATGATGTTGATAATCGTTTATAGGAAATGCCACTTAAAACCACTATAGGAGAATCTAAGTGGGTCTCACAATTATTATTTATTATGATCTCAGTATAATACTATTAGTATTTTTTCGACTAAATATTAGAATCACTATTAAAAAATAATTATTTTTGATTTATTAATCACATTTATTTATTACCGAAGTAACAAATTATATTTAAAATAAAAATAAAAAATTATTTGGTAACATTATCATTAAAATAAATAATTACTCACAATTCCAACAATATTATATTTATTTATTTATCAAATGAATAATAAATATTTATCAAGGCTTGTTAAATACTGGGGATGTGGGATGGAGAAATATAGATCTGGTGAAGGGAATGATACGTGTGTTAAATATCATTAAATTAATATTAAATAATAAATTTAATAAAAATATATTAAATGATGCACTAGCATTAAAATTCCATTTTATAATATTATAATAATTATTATATATGGGAATGATTATTGTATAGTATTAGATAAATCCCTTATTTATAATTATCTATAATATAAACTATGCTCTAGATATTTTAACTATATATCATTATATTATATAATATGATTATTCGGGTATACAACACTTCCTCCCATTAGAGAATTCCATAAAAATAACAATGATCTAGAGATTTTCTATCATGCTCAAGAAAATTAAACCACCAATTCTTTTTTTATATTAAGATTGAGAGACAAGAACAGTTCATCACAAATGAATGATTATGTTATGATCAACATAAAGAATCAATCGATGAATATAAACTATAAATAAATAAATACAAATAATGATGTATTTATAAAATTTAAATTAATTATAAATCTTTGTTAATTAGCATCTTCCTTGTTTATGACATATTAAATAAATATTCCTTGAATAAATATCTTATTAATGACTTTCATCATGATTTACTTTTTTTATTATTCATTGAATCAGATAAAAATGAGTTTTTTAGTATCCCATTTATAGCTTCCCCTCTATCTAGAAACTTCAATTATTGGGTGGGGTAGATTATGATGTCTGGGTAATTAAATAAAATTAAAATCTATGGTTTATATTTTATGATAAAGGGGGTAAAATGTTTTACCCTAAAAAATGGATACAGTGTGGAATTCTCCCATTAAGATGGATTTCATGGAATAAAACATTAAGGGAAATAGAATCCATAGGGAATGAGATTTTAATAAAATAGAAAATATGGATGTTTAAGTATGAAGACTATAATGAGGCATGTGACACTCCCTTTAACCCATTTTTCTAAATATATCATTTATCATATAGATATATAGTGGTGAATGATATATTACATTACTATCTAAAGTTGTTTAATTTTTTTGGAACAAATTTCTATTTTGGATTTCTAAAAATAATAAAGGGGGAAGATGTTTAAACTACAGATATCAATGAAAGAGTTCAGCTAAATATAGGTCATAATAGGTAGAATTATGGAATACATAGTATGGTGCTTCCAATCTAATAATGATTTTTTATTTTTTTATTTTCTTTCAATTTGATTTTAGATAAAATTTACTTATTAACAATAGAATTTTATTCCAAAGGGAGATGATTTGTGAAAGATACCATTTCCATCGGGTCTTTTATCATTTTTTAAATGAGAATAATACATTAAATCATATGTTAAAAAATATTGGGATGAGGTAAATTTTACAGAATAATTTATTTTTAAATATAATGATATTTTTTAGTTGTGTATGCGGATCCTATCTCAAGAAACCAGAACAACCAAAGATAAATTAGAACAATCTATAATTAAATTTAAAATTAAATAAAATGATATATAATCACTTAATAAAATAATATACATCATATATTCATAAAAACAACATAATACCATGTACAATCATCCTTATGGGATCACCACTATTTATAATGGGAAAATCCCCGTTGACATGGATTATTTACACCACACTCTAATGTAATCAACCTCATTCCCTAAGCCAAATCAACTCACCTCAGTGGGAGTTGATAGTAATTAAAAAATGGAGGCTATTAATAGATAAATGTACCTCATTCCATAATTAATTTCTACCAAAAATACCCCTACCCAATGGAAATATAAGACGGTAAGGTGGGGAATCTGGTATAATATCATTCTATTAAAAATCATTACTTATAAATACCATGAAAGGATGACCTAGAAATGAAAAGACAATCCACATTTATTTTAAAAAATAGAATTAATGTCATGATTTAAACATATGAATCATATAAATATGGTCAAACCTCAAGACCTATCTCAACAATTTTAGTTCATCAGGGTACAACCTTACACCCTGGAAAACTGCTCATGGTGTATCCTCTTTGGTAATTTCATTGAATATATCTCAAAGTTAGAACCAGTATCCAAGAACATTTCCTTCATAATTTGTCACAATCCCTTATCTTCATGGCATTAACCATTCATGGTGTTCTATTGACGATCTTGAAATGACACCTCCTTGTCTTAAACTCTTTGTGGTGTAGCCCATGGGTCTGGGTGTAACCAACTACCACTATTAAATTATATAATTAAAATACATAATGGTTTCTAGACTCCATAGATTTGAGCATTCTTTATATAATTACCCCTTCCTCTGGGATGTTATATCATATGTAAATGTATTAACTTCTGTAAATTCAAAATATGTACTTCTGATTATCACAATGTAACTCCCACTAATATGAAATTATTTATCCTACCCCTTATGAATTTACAATTTTAGATACCACACACACACAAAATGGTTACTGTGATGACAACCATAGGTAGCTGTATGGAATAATTCCCTATACAACCACTGTTTTATTTCTTAACCCACCCACATAAATGTGTCACCCTTTCCAATTATGATGTAATGATCCTTATACACTAATGTTTTTGAAGCTGGTCACCCCAAAGCTTCTCTTATACTCACTCGTGCACTCAAATGACATTACAAACTATAGAAACATCACATAATTAAAAAATTATATGATAATACTAACTCATAAATTTACCATCATTTACACCAACAAATTTTTAACTAATAGATCTTGAAGATAATGAATCGATTGATTTTGTGCAACTCTAATCATAGTTTTAATATTAATGATACTCTAGAGAAAATTTTCTATATTTTTCATCATCTCATTAATACATGGGGGACCTAAAGAAAGATTTTTTCAAAACAAAATGTGGATTTTTAATGAATGATTCATAAATATTTGGTCCATGAAATTTTTTGTCCATCCAAGGTGGTCAATGATGATCAACCACAAAGTTTAATGGTTGTTAAAGGTGTTGGGTTGAAGATAAATTTCTAGTACCCATGAAAAGTTGTGTTTTTTTGAAATCACATTAGGTAGTTGTAGGAACTTCAAATATACAATTAAATGTGGGGTTGGGGATGATTTTGAATTCACACATAGATAGTGTGATAAAAATAACCTTCATAATAATTAGATCAGATCAAAACATAGTTATTCTATAGGGTCATCATGTTATTTATCTATTGAAAATATTTAGTTACTTTATCAAGTGATGAAATTGATGTGGTTATTGATGAGTAACATGATGTAGTATTGTAATTAAAACATATCAAAATAATTTATTTGGAAATATTTGATGTCATTGGGTGTAATAATGTTGGTGAAACATTGGGAATAAATATAATATTAAAGTATATCAAATCAATATATTATATAGTTGATATTGATTAAGAAGATTATTGGAGAAGGGCACATGTGAGAAAATGCGGGTTTCCACATGGAAGCGTCTTGTTTTCCAAAAAGGTGAGGCATGCCTAAAAGTATGTGAGTGGTATATTTTTGGAACTGATACTTTCATTGAAGATGTATTTTGATTACAAACCCTAACGAACCATGTAAGAGTCATTTTGAGTGCTTCAGATTGAATAAATTAATTTTTTATGATTATATTCATTGAATAATTACTTTAAAAATTGTGATAATAATTTATCCTCTCATATCAATTTGTTGATGCAATTTATTACCTTAGGTTACTAGATATAATTTAATCACATTGAATAGACTCAGTTAAATAGAGGTTGTGTATCTGGGATTCCAATATAGGTCATAAGATTATGTAAATATAATTATGACCACATAATATTAATCTTAGGATAATAGTGAATTTCAAGGGAGTGAACCTTATTTCACTCTTGGATGATTTACATGAATTTTAGGAAGTGAAAATTTTATATAATTCTTGGTGATGTTGTGGATGAGATATGTTGTTCATATTGAGGTGAGAGATAATCATTAAAATATATAATTAATTCTTCTATGAGTTATTAATTACACCAAATAGATATTTACAAGTTTTATTTCATACTATCAAATCTAAGGTGACAATCATATATTACCAAAATAGGATATTATAAAGTAGTGGGAAAAAAGATGGGAATATATTTTTTAAAATGTAATATGATTATTATAATGATAAATTATGTATTAATGACATAAAAATGCCAATTAAATAAAACTAGATGTCTGGGAAAGTGAAATTTATCTAAATACGTCGTCATATTTGAACTTCATAGATTTGAATAGTATATATAAATGTAACCATTTATATCGCAATATAAGACAATTATGGAAATATTTGAATAAAATAATGATAAAACACAGATGTTGGGGAGTAAATAGTAAAATGTGGCATAATTACAATGAAAATGGGAGACCCATAATCAATGAACTCTAACCAATAGAATATAATAAGGTAAATTTTACCCTTATGGACTTATATAGTGGAATATTTTTTAAAAAAAATTCATAATCAGTGAGAATAATTGGGTAAAAAAGTAGAGTATCTTTAGTTACATGGGATAGAATATATGAAACCCAAATTGATGGAATTGGTATTGATCGATTTCTGATGATCCTAACTGAATAAAAAAATTTCAACCATTATTATTTTTTGATTTTTCTCTACAGTTGTAAAATTGATCAGATTTTATAAATTCATAGTTAATATTGATGAATATATTGGTGGGTAGGAGGAATTTAAAATTTATTGTTTTATTGTGAATAAAATTTCAATTCAATAACTAACAGTAACCTATTTTTTCATTCACTCTAAATGAGTTTGTATGATATGATTTTCATGAAGATGACATATTTTTTGTATTCTTTGAGGGGATACATGAGATAATGATAAGGGGATAATTTCATATGTTTATATGGTATATTATATATATATATATATATATATATATATATATTCTTTCAGATGTGATTCATTATTTATTTTGTAGATAACAATGTAGAATAGATATGATGATGGATCCTCTTTACACTAATTTATCAATCTAGAAAGATATAAATGATGAAATTTTTATGATTCTACCACAAATGACACACTCATATTTGATAATATTTATTTGTTATTATTATGATGTAGTAAGGGATTAATATTTCCTCCGATATCAATGATTTATGAGAGGTGTATATAGGTTAAACCCATAGTAGCAATGATAAAAGATCACGATGGTTAGTGTGATTTGAGAATATATATTCACTGGGATCCTTATCATATTTAATGATGTTGATAATCGTTTATAGTAAATGTCACTTAAAACCACTATAGTAGAATCTATGTGGGTCTCACAATTATTATTTCTTATGATCTCAATATAATACTATTAATATTTTTTTGAACTAAATATTAGTCTCACTGTTAAAAAATAAATATTTTTTATTTATTAATCACATTTATTTATTACCGATGTTGTAAATAATATTTAAAATTAAAAAAAATATATTTGGTAACATTATCATTAAAATAAAGAATTACTCACAAGTCCAACAATATTATATTTATTTATTTATCAAATGAATAATAAATATTAATCAAGGCTTGTTAAATACTGGGGTTGTGGGATAGAGAAATATAGATCTGGTGAAGGGAATTATATGTGTGTTAAATATCATTAAATTAATATTAAATAATAAATTTAATTAAAATATATTAAATGATGTACAAGCATTAAAATGCCATTTTATAAAATTTAAATAATTAGTATATATGGGAATGATTATTGTATATTATTATATAATCCCTTATGTATAATTAGCTATAATATAAACTACGCTCTAGATATTTTAACCATATATGATTTTTTTATATAATATGTTTATTCGTGTATACAAAACATCCTCCAATTAGAGAATTCTATACAAAGAATAATGATCTAGAGATTTTCTATCATGATCAAGACAATTAAACCACCACTTATTATTTTATAATTAGATTGAGAGACAAGAATAGTTTATCACCATGTAATGATAATTTTATGATCAACATAAAGAATCAATCGATGAATATAATCTATAAAGAAATAAATACAAATACTGATGTATTTATAAAATTTAAATTAATTATAAATCTATGTGAATGATCATCTTCCTTGTTTATGTCATCTTAAAACAATATTCCTTGAATAAATATCTTATTAATGACTTTCATCATGATTTACATTTTTTATTATTCATTGAATCAGATAAAAATGAGTTTTTTAGAATCCCATTTATAGCTTCCCCTCTATCTAGAAACATCAATTATTGGGTGTAGTAGGTTATTATGTCGGGTTTATTAAATAAAAATAAATTCTATGGTTTATATTCTATGATAAAGGGGGGAAATGTTTTGCCCTAAAATATGGATACAGTGTTCAATTCTCCCACTAATATGGATTTCATGGAATAACACTTTAAGGGAAATAGAATCCATAGGGAATGAGATTTTAATATAATAGAAAATATCGGTGTTTAAGTATGAAGACTATCTTGAAGCATGTCACACTCCCTTTAACCCATTTTTCTAAACTGATCAATTATCATATAGACATATAGTGATGAATGATATATTACATTACTATCTAAAGTTGTTTAATTTTTTTTGGAAGAATTTTTTTTTTGGATTGCTAATAATAAGAAAGGGTGAATATGTTTTAACTACATATATCAATTAAAGAGTTCAACTAAATATAGGTAATAATAGGGAGAATTATGGAATACATAGAATGGTGCTTCCAATCTAATAATGATTTTTTATTTTTTTTACTTTATTTCAATTTGTTTTTAGATAAAATTTACTTATTAACAATTGAATTTGATGCCAAAGGGAGATGATTTGTGAAAGATACCATTACCATCGAGTCTTTTATCATTTTTTAAATGATAATAATACATTAAATCGTATGTTAAAATATATTGGGATGAGGTAAATTTTATAGAATAATATAATTTTAAATAACATGATATTTTGTAGTTGTGTATGCGGTTTAACCAAAATCCATAGTCAAGAATGATTTCAAATATATAAATATGGATCAAAAGAGGAATTTTGAAAACTTATTAATGGAAAATATTTTCAATAAATGTTTTATGTGGAAGGTGATATGATTTATAAAGTGAATATATATGTTGTTTTCAAACACTAGTATGTGGGTAAAATAAAAAAAATAAAAAAATAATAATTTTGGGAACCAAGAATAATTTTATGTTCTATAAATGTGGAATCTTTTCTACAATGATAAAAGTTATTCCAATTATATTTTTTGGAACAATTTATAATTATACTCTATGAACATAATCCATATATACATCTAATAAATAGGTTACTAATCAACCTATTATATATGAATTAATATTATAGTGAGATAATGCGAAATTGATCTCTTAATATGTTATTGGTATACTAAAAATGGAGAACCATGAGAAATTAGATAGTGAAGTATTTTTAAGGTAGGGAAGACCACAAAGGAGTTATGTGAGAATGTATATTAAAAATGGTTCTCATAAAGGGTATACCATAGAGAATTTTTGTAGAAGGAAGAATAGTGTAGGTGTTTCTTTGAAAGTCGGAACATAGTTAGATTTTTCAAATTGGAAAACTATGCAGGATTTTCATTAGAGACAATAATGAGTGGAAAAATATATTGTGAATAGTATATAATATAAATATTACAAAAAATTCATGACTTATATCCAAAGAAGAAAATATGAGCATATGGATCTGTAAATTTTTACTAGATATTATTCTATGAAATTGAAAAATACAACAAAGAAACATATTCTCAACTTCATGATGAAAATAACGAAACCAATTCTTGATAATATTGAGTGATCTATCATATTGTAAAATTTTTAATACATTCATCTAAAGAAGGGGTAAAAGGAAGAATCATTAGGAGAGCCCCATGGGAGGTTGTGTGTTAATCCCTAAATTAAATTTTAATGTATATTTGGCTTCAATATAGAAACCATGAACAAAAATCATATCCATAAAATTATTACAAACTTCTATATTATGGAACCTCAATAAATCGACGATGTGTGCAACTTGGATGTAGTAATTCATAGTGAACCATGTAAAATTATTCTGCAATTTTTTAATTTATATATATGTGTTTTAGTGGTTATTCAATTAGTTTTTACTAGTTGATTTAGTTATTAACAATTTGGGAACATGGTCCAATGTGATAGTGGAAAAAATAACACATCGAAACTCACCCCCTTTTAGGGCATGATTGATCCTCCTTGTTAGAACACATATAAATATAAATCCTCGTATGGATGTCGAACCATCACTCCTGTGTAGATATCATGGCCCATATAGTCCTTGATATTCATAAATTGGTTCCCATGACAATAAAATATCAATAACAACTATTAGGAGATATGATGTGGGATTTTGGATATCCAACCTCTCACAAAAGTCGAACCATACACCTCTAGGGTAGGTCATACAGTACATGTTTTACAACTGTATCACCAGTTGGATCCCAATGATTATCACATATCCTATGCATCTCATCTAATTTATATTTGTAGTACTAGTCACTCATGACTGAGCATATTATCTTTAAGAACTTATTATCATTCATGTATCCCCATAGAATAATATACATATGATAAACCCTATAATAAATGATAAAACACATCTAAACATTATGACTTCCCAGAACTTTTGTGAAGGTATCCATTATGTACTGCAATCCCCATAGATACTCTAATCATTGTTACCAACCACATAGGTTATCACATGGTTACCTCACAAGACCACCATGACCTATAATTGAAGATACTAGTACACATTATATTTTAATTACCACTCTAATAACTATGTAAACTCAATTTGGAGACATAATCACATATAATAAAAGACCCATAATCTGGACCAATCTCCCATCAATATTCATTGATATCTCAAGTTCGTCAACTATAAAGAACCTTTATTGTCAAACCAAATTTATCCCAAGAATACTTATCATGACATTAAAACCCAAATAGAAAATCATTAACCATTAATAGGGTATTATAAACCAATAATGATACATTAATACCTCACCCTCATAATTTATAGAACCAATCATCTCGTTCCTTCCCACAAACTCTATAAAATAAACCTTTGATCATTATGTCTTATCTAAAGTCCTATGTCCTTACCCATGTCACACAAAATCTCAACAGGGATCATCTCCTCTTTAATGATGTAGTTAATAAGGGACCTAAATATATATTTGTTAAAGGAAAAAAATTTCTAACATAGTAAGGATCATATCCATTTTGGACCCTTATCTAGAAAACTCTTAGTACATATCTATTTTACCGAAAAACGTATATCCATGGAAGAATTCACAATATTTCATTAAATAATATTGTTTTGTATATTACAGGAAACCTACCACAATCATAGAATTGCTATCCCATCAAGACTCATCCAATCCTTGATCAATCCCTTGCATTTCATAACCAGTCTAGTCAATCCCTCAGATCCTATATCAAGCAACCAGAACATCCAAAGATAAATTAGAACAATATATATTTAAATTTAAAATTAAATAAAATAATGTATAATCACCTAATAAAATAATATACATCATATAATTATAAAAACAACATAATACCATTTGCATTCATCCTTATGGGATCACCACTATTTGTAATGGAAAAATCCCCTTTGACTAGGATTATTTACATCACACTCTAATGTAATCAACCTCATTCCCTAGGCCAAATGAACTCACCTAAGTGGGAGTTGATAGTAATTAAAAAATGGAGGCTATGAATAGATAAATGTACCTCATTCCATAATTAATTTCTACCAAAAATACCCCATACCCAGTGGAAATATAAGAGTGTAAGGGGGGGACACTGGTATAATATCCTATTAAAAACCATTACATATAAATACCATGAAAGGATGACCTAGAAATAACAAGACATACCACATTTTTTTTAAAAAAATAGAATTAATGTCATGATTTAAACATATGATTAATATATATATGGTAAAACCTCAAGACCTATATCAACAATTTTAGTTGGTCACGGTACAACTATAAACCCTGGGAAACTACTCACGATGTATCCTCTTTGGTAATTTCATTGAATAAATCTCAAAGGTAGAACCAATATCCAAGGAAATTTCCTTCATAATTAGTCATAATCCCTTATCATCATGGAAATAATTGTTCATGGTGTTCCATTGATGATCTTCAAATGACCCCTCCTTGTCTTCAACTTTTTAAGGTGTAGCCCATGGGTCTGGGTGTAACCAACTCCCACTATTAAATTATACAATGAAAATACATAATGGTTTCTAGAACCCATAAATTTGTGAATTCTTTAAATAATTACCCCTTACTCTAGGATGTCATATCATAGGTAAATGTATTAACTTCTGTGAATTCAAAATATATAATTCTGATTATCACAATGTAACTCCCACAAACATAAAATTATTTATACTACCCCTTATGAATTTACAATTTTAGATATCACACACACAAAAAAAATCATGTGATTACAACCATAGGTAGCTTCATGGAATAATTCCCCATATAACCACTATTTTATTTCTTAACCCACCCATATAAATGTGTCACCCTTTCTAGGAAATAAGGATCCTTATACACTAAATTTTTTTAAACTGGTCACCCCAAACCATCTCTTATACTCACCTGTGCAGTCAAATCACATTATAAACTATAGACACATCACATAATTATAAAATTACATGAAAATACTAACTCATAAATTTATCATCATTTACACTCAAAAAAATTAACTAATAGATATTGAAGATAGTGAATCGATGGATTTTATGCAACTCCAATCATAGTTTTAATATAAGGGATACTCTATAAAAATGTTTCTATATTTTTCATCATCTCATTAATACATGGGGGACCTAAACAAAAAAAAATTTCAAAAGAAAATGTGGATTTTTAATGAATGTTTCATAAATATTCGGTCCATGAAATTTTTTTTCCATCCAAGGTGGTCAATGTTGATCAACCACCAAGGTTAATGGTTGGTAAAGGTGTTGGGTGGAAGATAAATTTCTAGTCCCCAAGAAAAGTTATGTTTTTATGAAATCACATTAAGTAGTTGTATGAACATCTAATATACAATTACATGTGGGGTGGGGGATGATGTCGAATTCAAAAACAGATATTGGGATCATAATAACCTTTATAACAAATATATTAGATCATAACTTAGTTATTCCATAGGGGTATCAGGTTATTTATCTTTGGGAAATATTTAGTTACTTTATCAAGTGATCAAATTGATGTGGGTCTTGATAAGTAACATGATGTAGGTTTTTGATTCAAACATATCACAATAATATATTTGGAAATATTTGATGTCATTGGGTGTAATAATGTTGATGAAACATTAAGAATAAATAGAATATTAAAGTATATCAAATAAATAGATTATATAGTTGATATTCATCAAGAAGATTATTGGTGAAGGGTGCATGTGAGAAAATGTGGGGTGCCACATAGAAGCGACATGTTTTCCAAAAATGTGAGGCATGCCTAAAAGCATGTGAGTGGTATATTTTAGGAACATATACATTCATTTTAGACCTATATTGATTAAAAACCCTAAAAAACCACGTAAGAGTCATTTTGAGTGCATCAGATTGAATAAATAAATTTTTTAAGATTATATTCATTCAATAATTACTTTAAAAATTGTGATAATAATTTATCCTCTTATATCAATTTTTTGATGAAATTTATTACCTCAGGTTACTAGATATAATTTAATCAAGTTGAATAGAATCAGTTAAATGTATTTTGTGTATTTGGGATTTCAATATAGGTCAGGAGATTATGTAAATATTATTATGATCACATAATATTAATCTTAGGATAATAGTGAATTTCAAGGGAGGGAACCGTATTTCACTCTTGGATGAGTTACATGCATAGTAGGAAGTGAATATTTGATATAATTCTTGGTGATGTTGTGGATGAGATATGCTGTTCACATTGAGGTGAGAGATAATCTTTTAAATATATAATTAATTCTTCTAAGAGTTAATAACTACACCAAATAGTTTTTTACAAATTTTATTTCATACTATCAAATCAATGGTGACAATCATATATTACCAAATTAAGATATTATAAAGTAGTGGTAAAAATGAATGGAATATATTTTTAAAAATTTAATATGATTATTATATTGATAAATTATGTATTAATGACATAAACATATCAATTAAATAAAACTCGATGTCTTGGGAAGTGAAATTTCCCTAAAGAAGTCGTCATATTTGAACATCATAGATTTGAATAATAGATATAAATGTAACCATTTATATTGATATATAAGACAATTATGGAAATATGTGAATAAAATAATGAAAAAACACAGAAGATGGGGAGTAAATAGTAAAATGTGGCATAATTACAATTAAAATGGGAGACCCATAATCAATGAACTATAACAAATGGAAAATAATAAGGTAAATTTGATCCTTATGAACTTATATAGTGGAATATTTTAAAAACTAATTCTAAATAAGTGAGAATAATTGGGTAAAAAAGTATAGTATCTTTAGTTACATGGAATAGAATATATGAAACCCAAATTTATGGAATTGGTATCGATCGATTTCTGATGATCCTAACTGAATGATAAAATTTAAACCATTATTCTTTTTTAATTTTTCTCTACAATTGGAAATTTAATCAGATTTTATAAATTCATAGTTAATATTGATGAATATATTGGGGGGTAGGAGGAATTTAAAATTTTTTGTTCTATATTGTTAATAAAATTACTATTCAATAACTAACAGTAACCTATTTTTTAATTCACTCTATATGAGTTTGTATGATATGATTTTCATGAAGATGACATATTTTTTTGTATTCTATGATGGGATACATGAGATAATGATAAGGGGATAATTTCATATGTTAATGTGGAATATATATATATATATATATATGCTTTGAGATGTGATTCATAATTTATTGTGTAGATAACAAAGTAGAATAGATATGATGATGGATCCTCTTTACACTAATTTTTCTATCTAGAAAGATATAAATCATGACATTTTTATGAATCTAACACAAATAACCCAGTCATATTGGATAATATTTTTTTGTTATTATTATGATGTAGTAAGGGATAAATATTTTCTCTAATATCAATGATTTATGAGAGGTGTATATAGGTAAAACCCATAGTAGCAATGATAAAAGATCATGATGGTTAGTGTGATTTGATATGGTAAATTACCCCAACATTCATGTTCTAAGGATAGGATAGATGGTAATTTACACAGGTGGAAAATAAATTCATTCCCAAAGTACGTGGATCGAGGTCGTTTGAGATGTATATGATATAATTTTTGTTTACGACCAATTACACTAGGATGGTGAGTATAATATATTAACAAACATCCCAAGGGATGTTTATTCCCTCTAGTATACTAGTATATAAATATATTCCTAGATATGTGTATTTCCAAAAATTAATATACATGTATATGCTACATCTATTAGAGATATATATTTCCTCATATAGAGATGGTCAATTCCTACTATACTTCTGAGGTAGTAAGAAATCTGAATTTCCTCCAATTATATAGGTTTAGGTGATACATGTATTTCTTATAGTGTATCATAACTAGTTCCCATCAAGGTTTAATTACCTAGTGATAAATATATGATGTGTTTTGGGTTGTATTTTTCATTCTTTATTGACGAATGTTGTTATTTGGAGAGAACCTTTTTTGTGAACTAAGAGTAGATTGGTCATGATTGGCCAGAGATAAAGTATTTAGGTGAAAATGGATGATGTTATATTTCAAACACTTAATTACTATTGATTAAAATAAAAACTTTATTTCTATGTGGTTGGATCACTACTTTGGATGGCTATAATTAGTACTATTGTACAAAACCCCACACATGTGCCTTGGTATTTACCTCAATGTGTCAATGTAGACTAGATAAAAAATAATTTCAATGGTTATATAGCTAATATGGATGGTGGTTGATGTTGATATATATTGGAGTAGACATATTAAGAAGATGACTGCACTTCTATCAAAATATTTTGGGATGACATCAGTTTGAGATGAATTTATTATACATAGTTATTTATATATATTGGTTACATAATATAAATAAAATATTAATTAATTCATTGTTTGTTTTATATTTACTATATATTAAGGGAGGCACTTATGTATAATAAATTGTTATTTATAAATTTAGAGGTAATTCATCCCATGATTTTGTAGATTCCTCAGCACTTGTCCCGATCCCAACAAATATGGAGAAAATATTGAGGATTTTACCTACTTGTCATTCAGGACATGAATTATTGGTATTTGATTTTTAGGATGGAACATTGAGTTAAACTAAAAAAATTTATGTTATGGATAGTCCGAATGAGTATTTATAAAGATTTACAGGACATTTGGTCATAGTAGAAGACTTTGTAAAGCATTATGTCAAAAAATTGTTCTAGAACATGACTCTTATTGATTATATATGATTGATAAAATAAAATATGATCTAGGGATGTGGGTGGGGGTCACACATTATAAAATATAGAACATGTATTTCTTATTTCAAGATTTAAATTTATATAAAATGTAATTTTTTTCATTTTATAGATTGAAAAGATATATACTAACCTCATTATTGTTTTTTATGAGTCCAAGTCAAAATAAAATTTGGTATATAGTAGAAAAGGGACATTTATATTGGGATATCATTTTGATGATCAATGGTTGAATGATGAGTAAATATTGAGACATCATATGGTATATTTTCAAATATATCATGACAATCTATTATATTGGGCATGAGTATATTTAAGAAACTATCTTATTTTGTGATCGTATTGATTGGCTATTGGATGACATAGAATTGGAATTTTTTTAAAATATATATCTATAGATTTATTATTTGATTTAATTTTTAAATTTTTATTTAATGATATCTGAAAGGGTATGAAAATTAGTGTGAAGTCAAAAGATATACCATTAAATATACATTGGTCAATGGGCCAAATTAATGGTTTTTAATGATTCAATATCATATATTAGAGCAAGTTAATGTATGTGTAATGTGATTTAGAAAAAATAGATGTGATGAAATTTCTCATGAAGAATCATGTCTGTATCATGAAATATCAATGATTTTAAACTATTATAATCATTATAATTGAATATAAATGTTGATTTATTTCTAGTTTATAGACCATGGAATTACTCAAGGTAATGTTTTTTATGATTAGAAATGAGACTTAGACTATTTATGGTTTTTAATATATTATATCATAGGAATAGATAGTTTAGTTTCATGAAATGATGGTAAAATTATTGATTCAATTCCTTTTTTATGTTGATGGAAGGACCATCTGGATCTAGTTAGGTGATATTCTAGACACTGGGTAGAACTTCTTATCATGGTAATAAGAAAGTCCAATATAAATTAGGTTATAAGATCATTAATTCATTACAATTTTTTGAATGGATGATGTGGTAAGAATATCATGTAAATCAGCTGTTGGTGTTATGTCATTGGAAAATAATGGTTATCAATGTTTTTTCAATTTTTTTATTCAATTAAGTGAACAATCCCCTTTCCTGGTAGTCTTATGGTAATGAGTATCAAAGATGAATATTTTGTTGTATTATGAAATGAATTTGAATTATGTCTTTGTGTGGTTTTCAGTAGTTTTATTATATATATGTAACTAAAATGTCTAATTATAATGGGACATTCTATCTAGTCATGAAATTTATTATATATATGTGTGGGTGATGATCAATTATTCTGAAGGACTAGTATTGATATATATTTTTGGTTATCTTCATACCCATGATAAATGGTTTTATTGGGAGGGTTTAAGTGAACATATTTCTTTAATGTTTGACTATTAAGAAAACCCTTGCATACACCTGGTGTATAGTTTTTAATAAGGATGATAGTTCTAATTTAATAAATATATATATATATATATATATTTAAACAAGTGAAGATGTTGTAAAAATTTAAATGTATGGTCTTCCTGGATATCATAAGATGAAATGTGTCTATAGCTCATGGGTGCCCTAGTGTCCAATTTGTGGTTGACATCATGTAGTCATTTTTCAGAGGCCTTCACTAGGTATTTTTGAGTCTTAATTTGGGTGTTATCTCCTATGTAATGATTATTAGTGGGTTTTTGTATTGGTAAAATATTTTTTCATGGAGGCCATAAACTTTTAACATAAGGTCTGGAGTTTATATAAATTTTTGGTATGAATGAGGAAAATTATTTTTAATAGGATCCTTCTTAAAAATATCCAATCTTAGAGAGATGTATTAACATTAAATTTTATTAAGAAAGTGGAAACTTTTTTAATTGTTTTGGATTTAGTACTAATAAAATAATGAATCCAATTTACTCTTTAGAGATACATAAAATGATTGCTTCTCCAATTATAGGAGTTTATTTATAGGTTTATTGGGTTTTCTATTGTTAGTTTTATTTTTTATGATGTAAATATTTAATATGGAGAGAGTGTAATAGTTCAGATTTTTACTCAAGGACTCCTTTGGTAATGATTATAACACAATTATCATCATAATACTGATCGGATAGATAACACCCATTAGAATCAAAATATTAGACATAAAGGATTTCATTAATCATCATGACAATTTTTATTGAAATTATCTTTATTTTATTTACGTGGAAGGATAAAAATATTCACTTAATTGGGGTGTCATATCGGAAAACAAAATCTATTATTGACCCTGTAATGGGGTTACTTTTTCTAATATAGGTGTTGTGTTATTTTTTATAAATGTTGGAATGTTACTAAATAGTTATGAAACCATTATTGAATTAATTATAAACAAATATTAATTCATTACTATTGTCTTACCCAATTTTGTATCCCTTATATACTGATTAGAGTGAAATGGAGAGTGGTTGTTTTCATACAGAAAACACCACACATCAATAATACGAGGAGATCACTAGTACTTGGAACCATGTATTATACATTACTCTATTCATCACTTATTTATGGATAAACTTATATATTCATATTTTTATATTTTATAATTAGATTCAATGACTAAAATTTAATTATTTTATCAATTATACATAACTGAGTCTACATCCATGATAATTTCATAAATAAGATTAATATATTTAGAAATAGGTTAGATAGAATCTCCCTGGGTATATTTTAAAATTATTGATAATGATTTCTTTTTTATAATCAAATGGATTAACAGACACACACACACACAGATAAATATATATATATATATATATATAAATTGATAGATATCGATATGATAGATTCAAAACATGTGGAATAACTCTAAACCTAGTTGAAGGATGAGTAATAGTATAGATAGAAGTATCTACTATAGTAATGTTATCTATAATATTCTTGTAATAAAGTAGATTATTTTTAGATGACAAAGAAAATATAATAATTTGGGTGTTGGAATTACCTAGTGTATAGACTTTATAATCTATTGAAGGAAGTTAAACACTGTGGACAATGGTCGACGATGAGATAGGATAGAAAAAAATTATTTTCATCTATGATATTTTGGTCATCTGTTATCACATTGGATGACTATACTATTTTGTCATTTTACATAACATAAAAAGTGGGGTGAAGGATATAATATAGAATAAATAATTTAAAAACCAAATCAATATTATATATCATGTTTTTTGATATGGCATATTGGATGTCATTGTAACATTAATTTAACATGGACAATTTTACAATAGGATTGGGGTATACCCAAATACAAGACATTGAATTTCATTAAAATTCTTTTTCAAAAAAAATATGACCTGGAATTTTATATTCTAGAATGTCCATGCATAATTTAGTTTCAGAATATCCCTATCATATGGTGTGGAAAATCATGACACATCAATTGAATAGTTGTATTAATATTTAGAGTTAATGTTATTGTTACAGATAAGTTTTCATTTAAGTTGTTTTATTTGATATGATATTCAAATGAGTTTTATGAATTCATGAATTAGTTGGAAGAGGTATTAACTTTTACATTATAATTCACGATTTAATCAGTGAAGTGTTGGGAAGAGTCATCAATGACATAAAAGATGTTACTTCCATGAAATGTGATTTGACTAAAACATTACAACATAAATATTAAATAAATTAGGATGAATTATCAATAAATATCCTAAAAATATATTTCATATAACTAAAATTGATAACAGAATTTGGACACTAGATTTGTAATTTTTTAATTTAGTGAATGATTTTTAATATCTCTTAAAATTTACATCTCACAAATTATACATTTTATACATTACTCAAAACATTTCTTTATAACATGGGGAAAGGAAACATGATAGAGGAAGAACTCAGTTTCTTAGTATGTGGGAACCTAAAATATATTATTGAATAATAATGAGTATAAGATTATCATAAGGGTATGATGTCATGATCATAAATTATAAAATTCATACCTACATAATTAAAGATCATGAATCATGAATCATGACATAAGTCGTTGATAAAAAAATCATAACAGTGTGAAATAATTAATAGTAAGAGATGATTTATGATAAAATCGTATTATTATAATATTTAATTATCTATCACATGCATATCCATTGAAAATAATTTCATTATTGTGTTTCATTTCCAAGATTATTTTAGTGTATAATGTCCCTTATTGGATTATTTTAACTCCCCATTCCATCACATCCATAGTCAATGATAATTTCCAAGACTATCATTGTGGAAAAATTTCATTATTGAATTGGGTTCACTCCCCTTTTCATTTTGTATTATCACATTTGTTATCAATATTTACCCAATGGAATTTCATGATATAAATTTTTCACCCACCATTATCATAATAAAATCCATATATATGTCTCTCACTTGATAATAATATACTAAAACATTCATTATTTCCAAAACCATGGAAATGAAATAGTATTAATAAATATTACATCCTTTAATCATATCATAACTTGTGGAAAATAAACTAGCTTCATAATTATTTCATCTTAACATAATTGAACCACGTGAAATAAATGAGTTTCATAAATTCACTATCAAATCACATTAATACTAAGTCATACCAAAAAATAAAGTATATTTTATCATCAGATTAAATCCTATTAAATTTAAAAATATTTAAATTATATATACATAGATGAAAAGTACCATTAAAAGGGAATTTGAAAATTTCTTCTATAATAGAAAAAATAACATTCTCTTCTAATATATTTTAAAATACTCATATTATTAAGAAAAAACTATCATTTTAAAATAAACATTGAAATGTGAAAATTAATAATTAATGGATATAATAACTATAATGGAGGATAAAATTTCTCATTATTTAATCATTTAAAAATAAATATTTTTTCACAGTTTTGTTAAAAATACATATGTAACTCATTTAGAAAATGAATTGAATGTTTATTTTAAAATATTTTAAAACATTAAAATATGTTTTAAAATTAATTTATATTATTATATAATCATATAAAATATAATTCATGAGAATATTTTAAGGAGAGGAGACATCGAATAAAACATTCATCAACCAAAGAGGAAATAAGGTATGATATTCTTAGAAACATTTTCACAATCATTATAAGTACCAATGAGTGACAAATTATACCAATACTTTTAAATTATATAAATAAAATTGGATAAGAAAGAAATATTATTTTTATGGATAAGGACCATATAATTTCCCTAAACTAAAATTTTGTATAGACAATCCTGAAATGAAATGCGATTTTAGAAAGATCCCTTACCACTGGTCTCATCTACTTTAATACACATTAAAAATAATATATAATAATAATATATTTATTATTATATTATTATAGAATCATTTTCGTAAAAAATTATTATATATCAATTTTTATAATTTAAAATTACACTTTTATTAACAAATCTTCATTAAATTGAATATTTGGGTGAATGCTGGTTTATTTCCCATGCATGTTTTAGTTTAGAAGTTTTTTTCATTGACCCAAGTTCACGGTTTCACCATTTATTGAGTTTAAATAATATCATTTGTATCATCTTTATTCATTGTATATATACTTTTATAACCATTAAAATAAATTGGTGATGGAAAATTAATTTATTCACTTTATTGAGATGGTAGTCTCTGTATACGTACGGGTGACATTTCAATTATAGATGGAATGAAATGAATTATAGTGAAACAATAATTCACCAATATGTAATAAGAATTATATCATTATTATTAATTATATTTTTTAATTCTATCTTTATAATCATCCTTGAAAATAGGAAATAGAAAAAAGGAATCACAATGATTTTTGGAAGTGGTAGTCTACCCGTATGCACGAGATAAGTCTTCCTTTTAAAATGGATAGGGGGATATAAAAAAGTAAATAAAAAATAGACTTAAAAAAATTTAAATATTAAATATAATTATATCATCTTTTTTTAGCAGAATATTTTTGGAGGTTTATGAATAAAGAAACACGATAAAGATCTGTAATAATATATACCTCTTCTCTGCGAATCCTCCATTAAAAATCACATTAGGGATTCATTTAAAGGTATTTTGGGAAGACAAAAACCTAAAGGTAATTTATATGGATTTTGTGAGAGTATATTGGTTGAATATGGCCATGAATATTGTCTAATTATCTGTTCATAAAAGAGGACATGCAGTTCCATTTTTTTAGTAAAAGAAGTGGCATACATTTAATTATTAATAATATTACAATATAATAAAGTAACTCTAATTGTAATGTGGCCTTAATGTGAGTAAAATTTAAATATAAAAGTATTTATAATCCAAATAAACTCATAAAATATTAGTTTTAAATTTTTTATGTTATTTTAACCCTTACCTCACTTGTTTAACAACTAATTAACCCGTTTAAACTATTATTAAAATTCTGAATTTTTATATAGTTTTCTAAAAATAATGAATGAAAATGAAATCCACCAGTGTTACATATATTTAAATGTAAATTAAATTCAAGTAAACTATTTTATTATATATAATTTATATATGTAGAAATAATATTTTTAAATATGTTTTTAAAACGTAAAAAAACTCATTTACTGAAAATTACTTCCTTTTGCATACAACTAAATTTAGTACAATTCTTATACAAGTATAAAATATTATATAATTTATGAAATATTATTTATAATATATTTTATTCAAATTTAAGTTAAATAATTCATAAATAATGATTAATTTTATTTATTATCATAAGAACACATTATTCATATAAAAAATTATTTCTAAAAAACAGCTCTTTTTTACATTCAAATGATTCATTTTTCTATTATATCATATTGATAATAAATTTATTCCAATTATACCTAAGTAGAAAATAATTCTTCATAATTTATATAGTAATATTAATACCTACAATTAAATTTCTAGGTGATTTCAGTCAAATTTAACAATAATATTTCAATAGAATATCATGGTTCTATTAAACAAAATATTGCATAAAAAGAATGCTAATAGAGATATAAATCTTATTTAAAGAGTAATATATAAAAAATTACTTAGGATTAACATTATCACCCCTTTTATAAAATTTTCTACTGATTTTCTATTAGTGTAATGAATGTAACATATGATACTTTGGCATCATCATATCCCTAGGATCTGACGTAGCATCTTCAAATTTATTGTTTCACTGCAACACATTTAGCAGGTGAGTGGTCTTATTCAACATATCATTGTATATATTATATATATATATATAATATCTACATATTTTTAATCAGAATACAGATCATTATATTATTATTATGGGATCAATATAAAAAGGGACCATGTCCTAATAACATTATTTCACCAACATCATCCTAGCATATTTGAGTTTTTCACTTCCCTCGATAGAGGTCCTGATAAGGAGCCATCTGGATTCTCAAGTGGAAGATATTTTTGATTAAAATTTAACCAGATAAATATATTGTTCCCATCCACCTTTTAAATAGATATATTAATATATCAACAAATATTCTAGGGTTTTAATTTTCCTCTCAGACTGACCAAATTTGTGAGGATGACATTTAGTAAAAAATTTAAAATTGTAATGAAATATAGATGAATAATTTTTCAAAACATTGAGAATAACAATGGAACTCATAAATATAAAATATAATTTAGCACAATAAGGATCCTAATAAAATAACTAATATAGATCATGGATCATTATTCAAGAGAGAAATCCTCTTTAATAGTAAATAAATGTGGTTAATTCTAAAGGAGTTCGACCACAACCAAAATATAATTATAGACTTCTTATGTGTTAGTGAGTCCAATTATTAAATCCATGGAGGTATTTTCTAATTCACATTCTATTACTTGTAATGGTTATGTCTTTTCCTTCAACAAATAATTCTCTGTATTAACATACTGGCATAACTGGAATTGATATATATACTCTGCATTATTAATTCTCTTGTTTTCAAAATAAAAATACTATTTAATATCTCTATACATCATTCCACATCTAGGGTAAATAGATAGTGATGAAGTATGTGTTTAATCTAATGGAACATTTTTCCAATATAGTATTTATGGGTAATATACTTAGTTCATAAACAATGTCACTCTATCATAAACATGGGTGAACCCAATAACATTTCCAAGATTTTTATGTAGTTCCATATCCTCCTTCTACACATAATTAATACTTACATGGATGGGTGACTATAATTCATATGATAAATAAAAAATATGTAGCATTTATTCCTGAATTCATGATCTATTTTCAATAAATAAATAATTATTTTATATCTTTCAATTTTCCTCATGTACAAACATGCATTGTCCTTTAGAATCAGTGTACCATCCACATAGTTCCCCTTACTTAGGATGTAATGTATTGGGTCATCATAATATTAAATCAAATCCAACCATATAATATGGAACATATTCTACTTTTTTAATGTGAATACGCATTTCAATATTTTATGATACGTATAAATATAATATTTTCCTTATATTGACAATTCGTTTATATTTTTAATTCACTGATTGATTATACTATCACTAAATCCTGAGTCATGTTTTTTTTCTCATGCAATTTTAGTTGGAGTGAGGAAGAATATATCACTATTTCATAATTCATGATGATTAATATCATTTCAATCAATGATGTGAATACATATATATATATTAACCATTATATTTTGTAGGGTTTTCTGAGAATAGATCAACTAACCAACCATCCCTTTATTACCTTGAAATTTTCACTATATTCATTAATCCAAATGAAGTTGTATCACTTTTATGTCAACTTGGTTAATGTATGTCATGAAATCATGAGTATTTCATACTTATTGATCATAAATTTTTGATATTTAGATTAAAGATAAATCTTGGTAAAATATTGATCACCTTGAAATTGATTAAACAAATTATTGACATGAGGTAGAGGACAATAGTTCTTAATATTGATATTTATATGTTCTAAATACTCAATTTAAGATCCATTATACCATATTTATTCTCAATAAAATGAACCATTCCACAGAATTGTGACAAATGTAGGAATGAATAACCCTTATAAATATTCTCCAAGAGTTTCTTTATCAATTCCTATGACTTTATAAGGGAAATTATATATGAAGCCTTTGAAATAGGTGTAGTACTATGTTTGAGTTAGATTGAAAAATAAATTTTATGAATTAGAATAAGACTATGAATTTCACCAAAATATACATAAATGTATTTCCAAAAAATAGAAATATCATAGATGTCGAGTTTTTCCCCAACCATTTAAAAAATATCACTCATGATTAGGTATTAAGTCTCATAAAATGAATGTATTTTTTATTGGATGTTACCATTCATCCTTGCGACAAAATACTAACAGCGGTTGATTAAGAATATAAAATATGGATTCAATTCATTGTATATTGATATGGAATCTATATAAATAGAATCAATTCATTCCGAAAATAACATAAAATTAAACTAGAGGGAGAATAAAAATACATTCAAGAAGTATGTTAATTCAATAATTTATCATAAAGGTGTTCTTGACTTAATATGTGATCATAAAAACATTATATGTTTTTACTAGTAATTTAATAAATAATCATTATGTTGGTGATATGATAAATTTAAATATTTATTTATATGTAAAGGATTTGGTAGTTTCAGAATAAAATAAGTCATGTACAATTACTGAGTAGATAATAAGTTTATTTTCCCCACTTTATTATTGTGAACTAAATTAAAAGTTGGGATTTCATAAACATTTGATTTTTCTATTTACTTATTTGATTTTAACTCAGGTTGTGAACATTAGCCATCATATTCATATCATAATTATTGTATTGTCCACACTTCTTGAAATTATAACATTGGATTGTCGGTGATAATTTTAGTTAATTTATCTTAATATAATTAACGTGCCACATCACATCACAATTACATTATATTGATCGATGGTCTTCTTTTACACAAAAACTTCATTTACTATTCCAAATAAGGAAATTTATTTTAGGTTTCCTTATAGACATATATAATGGATAAATATTAATTTTCATTTCTCCATGGGGTTTTTTATGGAAATATCCATGAAATTCCAACTTTCTCATATTATCCCAAAATCCATTATAACAATGACATTATGTAATCTATGTTTATATCCTGAGATCCAATCAAAATAAATTTAGAAATATCAAACTCACATATAACTAAATTTTAAAAAATACATGTTATTAAGTAACTACAATATCGGTCAAAATTTTCTATGTTATATTATTAAACTAGAAGCATGTCATCCGCATCTTATAAAAGTTTCTTCATATTTACTGATTGATTTGAAATCCTTTTTTCAGTCCATGAAAATCTAGTTACATTCTCTTGAGAGGAGTTGAGTGAAAATACGTAAAGAAAAAATACCGCCTAAAAATCCTCCCATATGATGGAGTCAATTTCATCTTTTCTCTCACATTCTCGACTAGTGTCTATCAATAATCCCATTTAGCATCCAAATGATTCACATCCAAAATAACATTGTCATGGTATAAGAAAAATAGTATAAAAAACATACCTTCTATATCATTTATCTTTTTTTAGTAATTTGTTTATAGAAGAGACACTAATGGAAGATGGATGTTTCAGCATAAAATACTCAAGAGTGACTGTTACCATCCTTTACTAATTTAAAATGATAATCTTGATTTATGATACCATTCATAGATTGTGATATTTGGGTGAGAATATCCATATTATTTCATAATACAACAACCATTTTATTATATTTCTCATGTGTTTGTTCATTTCATTAGACACCACATTCAATATTCACATGATTCCTCCTACATTCAACCACTCACTAAAATGAAAAAAAAAATTATTCTGACTATTAATCATCTATAAACTGTGTAAACATTTATATGAATATAAAAATCATTCTTATGATGACCATAATTAGGAAACCTTATTTAATCCATTTAAACTTTATGTTCATATAATATCACAATGGATTGTCATATGATGTATAAACATTATCTTTTCCATTATAATAATGGTTCATAAAGAGAATATGAAGTATCCAAAGAATATCCATAGTGTGTTTTTAACTAAGTGTGTACTCTTTCCCGACTCCTCAAATATCAAGTAAATATCAAGGGGATAAAAACCATCAATTATCCATGGCTTCCCCCATAAGTGAATATCTTCCCGACTGCGTCAAAATTTTATTATATAAAAATATATTTAATATTTATGAAACCATACAATATATACCATATAAAAACATTAGTATGTTATTCTCTACATTAACATATATTTATTATTTTCACTAAAGTTCTCTAATCCTCACACAAAAAAATAACCGGACCACGGTTGTATACGAACAGAGGTGAAAAAAAATTAAATATATAAATATAATATCATTTTAGAAGAAAATTAAATGCATTAAATATTAATACAATCTTGATAATGATAATGTTTTATTGTATATTAGTAATAGATACATAATCATCTTATTTCATGAAGGATAATAAACATCTCCCAAAAAATCTTTTTAGTGTTATACACATATTAGAAATACACTGTATAAATCCTCTCTCCATGACATTGATAAAGGAAAGATAAATAGGGTGATATTAGCTTATCATTAAGGTTAAACATAACATATATGAATCAGTTATCATAAGCGATCATATGATAAGAATTAGGGAATGAGAAAATTATCATTACATTTGAATGTCACGCCCAATCTGTCAAAGATGTTAATTCATGAATCATGGGAAACAATTTTTTTATAAAACATTACATAAAACATATGTTTGAGGAATCAAATATAATTATTTTGGATTTATGAGAGAGTATCATAATAAAGATATATAAGTTTTTAGGGTATAATTAATAATAGAAAATTCATTATTTAGTAATGGCTCACTTTTATGATTATCATAGTGCACAAAGTATCATAGTGGGTTGGGTTCACTCCCAATTCCATAATTTCCCTAATTGAAGTTCACTATCATGATAATCATAGAGGATAGAGTCCCTAAATAAATTGGGTTCACTCCCTATTGTATTCCATATTATCAGATAACATACAAATATTTACCAAATGCATTGGAGGAATATTTAAATATGGGTTCACACATAACATAATGAAATTCAAACATATGGGTGGAATGAGATAATAATACATTAATAAATTCATTATATCATAACCCATGGACATGATATGGGTTTTATATACATTCCATTATTTTATCAAAGCCTATCATATGTAAAATAAATGGGTTTTCATAAATATTTCACCAAAAAATAATTATTCCATGATAAAGAGAAGATATTCATAGAATTATCCTTAAATCATCATTACTATAATCCATATTAATAATAATTTTTTATGGTATCATAAGAACATAACCCTATAAAACATAATAATCATTAAAGGATATTGAAATTGAAAAAAAAATACCTTTAAACATACATTTAAATATTTGTTTGAAAATAAAGAAAAATATCATTTTCTTTGAGTGTCAATAGAATGTAAAAATTTCTAAAAAATTAACAAATTTTTATTATTTGATAATAAAATTAATAAATAATAAATTAATATTAAAAAAATTTCATATAATTAGAAATGTTAATTAAATCAATAAACAATAAATATAGATATATTTTTCACATTTTTAATGAAAGTACAAAAGTAACCTTTCTAAAAAATGTACAAAAGGTTCCATTAAAAACATTTAAAATAAAATATAATATTTTTGAAAATGAATTTATGTAATAATGTAATTCTATAAAAGATATTTCATCAAAAAAAATTATAACATTTTCATGGAAGTAATAGTGCATCAACCGAAGAAAAAATAAGGACAACACTTCTTCAAAAATAATATATGAATAATCTTAAGTAAAAAATAGTATAAAATCGTAATAATAAAGGAAAATTATAGTGATAAGTGGAGTACAATAATATATATTAGGTTTTAAGTATAAAATCCATAGAATTTCCATTAAAAAAATTATCAAAGATAATCTATAAGTGAAATGATATTTAAACAATAACCCTCACCACAACTCTCATCCTTCACTATACATATTAAATAACCATGTCAAAAAAATATTTATCATTAATCTATTACAAAAAAATATATTAATATAAATATTACTATATATCATTCCCTTATAATTTACAATTTCACATTTATAAACAATTTATTATTAAAATGATCATTTTTTTGAAAACTAGTTCATTTCACATCCTTGTTTTGATTCAATAGTCCCCATCCTTGAACATTGTTATTGGTATCATCATCCCCAGAATATTAATAGTTTCATATGTATCAAATTATTAATAATATACGCTTTTATAACAATTTTTATAAACATGTTATGAAAAATTAATTGCATCACGTCAAGGAGACAACTACATATACTTACATAAGAGTGATGTTTCATTTTTTGATTAATTGAATGAAGGGTTGGTAAATAATAACAAAAAATTAAAAAACATATATCAAAATTATTATATAAATTCTTTAAATTTTCTAATATTAAAAACCATATAATGAGGAAATGTTAAATTAATCACATCATTTGGGGGAGGGGGTAGTCCACATATACACAAAAGTGACATTATCATTTTATAATGGATTGGAATGGGATATAAAATAACTATAAAATTCAAATTAAAATATCTAGGTATAATAAAATTACAAATTTCATATTTTTATTTTTATTATAGAACATTCATATGATGATTAATAAGTAAATACATTAAAATGATCAATAAAAACATATACCACTTCCTTTTGTATCTTCATTAGGAGAGACAAAGAATGATTCTAGTATGGGTTTATTAGGAAGAAAAAACTGCATGTTAATGGATAATTATTTTTTGTAGATTATTTTTATATAGTCTTGACATGTTAAATGGATTAGTTTGTTTGGATAATAAAAGAAAAAAATGTGCATTTTTACAAGAAATGGTAGTGGAAGACTTGTAATTATTAAGAATGTTAATATATAATAGAGTCACTCTCATGGGGAAGTGTGTTTATAATGACCAGATTTAGAATATGATATGAGATAGGATCTATATTTAATCAAAGAATAAGTTTTATAAATTTTTTTTAATTTATCCATTATTTATTTAGTCAAACTGTAGTAGATGAAATTTAACCATTAACGATGTAATGAATTTTTAGCTCAGTTATTATTTATAATGACCAAATGTTTAATTGAAATAAATTAAAATTGTGAAAATTGTGATTCCAAATTTTAAAAACATTTTTACAGATTCAATTTCACTTTATTGTATAAATCATTTTGAAATAGTATTGAAATATCAAAGAAAATATTTTTTTTAAAATGTATTTTTAAGTATAAAACTATAAAAAATAATATTATTTTCTTATCAAAACCCACTAGTTGAATGATACATTTTTTTAGTGAATATATTATCAAGTAAATTTCCAAAAAAAAATTATAAATATTTATTAATATAATTTTATAATATAAAATCATATTTCAGACATAAAGAATTATTTTAGAAAACTATTTTTTAGTTTCAAATGTAATAATTTTTATATCCATAAAATTGATAACAAATTAAATATTTTTACACATGTATAAAAAATAACTTTTCAAAAATTTGATTTTTAATATTCATATATTTAATCTAAAAACATTGTTAAAATAGTTACATTTAATAATAATCTTTCAATAGTTTATCATAGATCGTTTAAACTCATTATTGCATATAAGAACGTCTATCGAAGACCACAAACCTATATAATGATAAATATATCACAAAATATCAGGGCGTTCCAGAATGATGGTTTCTGTTCTCATTAATACATGAATGGAAGAAATCCATAGATCCTAGATCACATTATCTTCTTCTTCATTTGACTACAAGGCATTAAGACACATTGATGAAAAGATATTCCCACTCATTTAACAAGAGATTCAGGAACAAAATATTGATACACCATTGAAGGAATAATCTTTTGAATATTTATTAGATTTCAAAATCATTAAAAGAGTATTAATTGAAAGCATGGGATACTTTATTATAATATTTTCGCTAGTTACATAAAAAATAATTTCTAGTATGCATGTATTTTAGTTATCTAAAAATAGATATCATGGTTGGGATTCTAAATCATTTATATAAAATATAATAACTTATTTTAGAAAACTAAAATTACTAATAGTGATATTAAATCCATCTAGGAATTTAAATTCTTGAAATCATTTTGGAAATGATGTTTTTTTATCATATTACATTATGTATTCAAATTCATAACATACGAATGATTGTTTTTCAGTGGATTTTGTATCAAATAATATTATTTAAAACTATCATTGATTATGATACAATTAAAATCAACATTTTTTATATATTATGATATTGAGATGAAAAATATTATGATGTATTGGGTTGTATTTTTAAAAATAGAGTATAATAATATGAATAGGATATCTCTGTGTATCTTTCAATATGATTCGTTTTCATAGAATATGAAAAAAATATCATTATAAAAATTTGGATAATATTAAAAAAAACTATTCATGATCATTATACCATTAATAAATGTTGACGACTTCGCATATATCATTATATAATATCATAATTATAGCCACAAAGTTGAGTTGGAATAAAAAATATGATTGGTAATGATATTTGTTTTACATTAAATTAAACTATAAATTGGATTTCATTATTATATGTTTATTAAAAACAATGATAAAAGATATTTTGGGGATATTTATTTATTTATATTGTTTTTATAAATTACTCAATAATATATATTTACAGATAAAAAATTATTTTTTATAAAAAATTATAATTAAATATATAAATTTGAAATACTTTTTAGTAAAATTATATTGAATGATTTATGAATTAAAAATATAGTTGTTATTTATAAGTCCTGATATCTAATTTATATTGTTTTTATAAATTAAACAATATGTGAATGGTATAAAGTGTTTATATTTGAATTGTTAATTATTCATAATTGAATAATTTGAATAGATTAAATTGAAATATTATTATTTTGAAAATTATTTAGATGATATCAAATAATTCATGATGATAAATTTGATAGAGGATTACATAATTACATGTATAATCCAATTATTATTATGTAAACTGTTTACATATTAGTAATTTGAATATAAATTTTTTATAATTTAGAAAATACCAAATATTTCAAGTGAAATTCCATCCAATGAATGATATGAAGAAGTTTTATGTTTAAATGAATATAATATTCTCATTTTAATTATTATATAATGTTTAAAATGTATAGTAAAATTATTATGTGTTTGTAATTTGATTTTATTTTTGAAATGTTGATAAATTTTTAACTCATTTCTAAATACATGAATGGTAATTTTTTTTAAAATTTATGCCCTTATTTATTTTTTTATATATAAATTGTCTATATTATGATTATTTGTTTGATTTATTCTATAGTTTATAAATAAATTGTTTTATATTCATAATTCTTTCACCATATTCTAGGTACCATTAAATATGATTTAGATTTTATATATGTTGATCTTAGTTGGAAATCAATGTTATTCATTTCAAAGTTTTCTTTAATATAAATTATAAATACTAGGTGATAATGTTATGATGTATTATATTCTCTATTCACTGAATTTTCTCGTGGAAGATAGACTCTATTTTAAACTTCCCGCTTGCATGGAGTCTTATGTATTTTTATAAAAATGTAGGGGTATGCTATCTATGGATATAGGATTTACCATGTGAACATTATTAATATCAATTAATTCTAAAAATTTATTTGAAAATTTCATATACCATTTGAATGATTATTATTTGGATGTGTATAAATATGTTTGGATTAATTTTTAATTCAGTAACACCACTTACGAGTTATCAATATACATGAACTTTCATATTTAATTAATATTATAATTTCGTGAATGTAATAGGATTACAAAACCAATTCAATAAAATCTAGGATAAATAAACTGAATAACATGATATAATGTTGTTGGATTAAATCCCCATAAAAATACTAAGTGTTAGATTCCTTCCAATTTTGTGCCAATCGAGACTACAAACATTGAATAAATGTAACTTAATCATTAGATTTCCCTGGATCATATTGAATTTGGAAAACAATTAATGAGGTTACATTATCCATAATGTTATTTATTCAAATGATTTTAATAGGGTATCATTTGACTGAGAAACCCAAACTCTTTGAATACAAATGGAATGGAGACGACAATATTTCAATATGATTGATTTAGATAAAGATTCATACTCTCCTCTAATAAATATTCTTATATGATATTATTGATAATAGTTGTCGACTAGATATAGTGTTTTATCATTTTGTGATAATTTATGAATTTCATGATAAAATACAGATATTGGAATATTAATGGTTATGAATAATTTTATGATGGGCTTCCATTTTAATGAGAGGCAGTTTAGTAAAATTCCAAATTGAGTGGTAGTAAAAACATTATACTCATTGGATAATAGTTTTTTTAAAAAAATTAATATCATTATAACCATTAATTGAAGTTATTATATCATAAATATGCGAATAATAAGCCTAATATAGAAAAATTAATACTCATAACATAAGAAGTGTTCATAATTAATAAAAAATTTATTCATTAGAGTAACTTCTACCTAAGAAATCAATTTTTTATGTTATATAGAAAATTAATCTAGATTCTTATGAGAATATTAGAATGAATCAAATATTGTTTTAGATGCATTAGATAATAAATTACATGATGTATTTTATTGGGATTTACAAAATGTGATTGGGTAAGTAAATAATTTAGAATATAATTAAATATATTAATGGATTTTTTATACAATATATTAATAATATTTTGGTTAAGTTATTCATCATATTTTCATTTAAGGAAATGATCCAAAATAAGAAATAGTTTATGAAAATATTGACCAATATTATAATTTATTTAGAATAGACGAACCAGTCATATGATGTCCTAGTTCATGTGATATATAGGGAATTCATGTTTATAAAAGATCTAACTAGATGATTAATATTTATTTTTATAATTTTATAATGTTTCTTAATGTACCTAGTCATTTTCAATAATACCAAAATGTAAAATCATTAAGAAAGATATATGATTACAAAAGAAATAATTATAAAGAAACCTAAGGGAGTTTTTCAAAATTCCAAGAATTATAATCAAAGAAATTGGTCTTATTGAGATTGAAACATTGGTAATGAAGGGTATATGATACAAAATGTTTACATCATAAGTATTATAAAAATAGAAGAGTTCAAAATGAAGGTATTAATTAAATTTTAATATAGATTGTTTTCAAGGGATGAAGAAAATATTTCCTACAAAAATGGATTCAATGTAAAGGATTTTATCAATATTTTATAGATATTTATAATGGATTGGTATAATTATCTCATTTCGATTATATGATAAGAGTTTTTATTCAATATTAAATATTTGTTTTGATGAAAATTATAAGATTAATTATAAAAATATTTTTTATGAATCATGTAATTCTATAACATTTTTTTAAAATGTGATAGGTATAAAAAAGTTTATTTAAAGAAATTTTTTAATTTAGATATTTTTTAAAATGTGAGAGAAAATGTTTCCACCACCCATCAGTGATATATAATAATGAATCAAATCTTTTTATCATATTAAACTACTATAAAATGATTGAATTATATATATTATATGGCAATAATAGTTTATATTTTTAATATTCATACTAAAAGGGGAAACAATTTCATAACAAAATGGAGTTTGGGTTTGATAATATATTATTATAAAGATAATAAAATTTATATTATAATTGTTAGAATACATTTAGAGATACTCCAGATTAATTTTAACAAATTTATATAATACTAGTACACATTTAGAGTGGTTTCCATTAAAATTAAAATAATTTTGGATAAGTTATTGTTAGAAAAAATGTAAGGATTTATATATATTTAGCATGAGAAGGTTGGTATCATTATTTCCTAAAGAATTATTACATGAAAAATACTGAGTTAATTTCAATTTTGAGTTAATATAGATTTGTGTTATAATGATAACTGTAAATATAAATGGTTAAATATATTTATTATTCTATTGTTAATGTCAATTTATCCTAATGTGGTTTATAAGGTGATACAAATAAATTATGTTAACATTTAGAATAACTAGTTAATGATTTACAAGGAAATATTTTATAGCCATTGATCCAAATATGATGATGTTAATATTAGAATGTGTTATAAGTGTACAATAAAATTTATCATAATATAAATTGTTGTCCTTGATTTCTAGAAAGTAATTACGTTCAAGGAGTGAAACATTAGGAATATGATTCATATATATCACTACAATTAATAATTTGATTATTTATAGATGTTACTCTATAGATAGTTTAGTTAGTGGAATTTAATTGATGTTAAATTAAAATTTTTGATATATATGTATAATGAGTTAATAAAACCCAATAAGTAAAGAAAAACAAATGTTGATCTAGCTTCTTTTCATATATCATATGATAGAAATGATATTGTAATGGAATTTAATAAACATTCTTAAAAGATTTTTAATAAAGTAAAACATATCATAATAAATACGTTCTCTATGGTTTCACTCTCAAATGATATATGGGTAAGTATATATATTGATATAATTTTTATAAAATCTAATTATAATTGATCTTAAAATGTATCACCACGAGTTATCTCTAACTAATATCATAAATGAAGTATTATAGGTTTTGAAAAAAATGAAAATACTAGTGTGGGTAAATTTCATTTTTTAGATATTGAATATGAAAATGTGGCCGAAAAAGTGATTTTATATATTGGATGACCCACTAATTATACCACATGTAATTTCATACATTATGAATTTTTTATATAATAGGTTAATGGATAATATAGAATTTCTTTCTTTCCTAAGGCTAGAAAGAATAATAGTTTATGAAAAATGATACTTTGATACCATTATTACACATGTCCTAATGAATTGTTAATCACGTGGATTTGTGGTTTCATTTTAAACAATTGATTGATTAGATCTCATCTATGATGGGAATTATTATCTCTTTTACTGATTATGCCATTTGGGATCTCGATTAAGATTAAATGTAGAGTTCATGATAGAAATCGTTTTCATAGATTGTTTTTATTACTTATTCAAATTAGGGGAATGAGATATGGTCATCCATTAATTTGAATCATATGTGATTTATTTTTTAACATGGTTAGTCTATACTCAGATAATTATTATCAAATATGTTGGATATATGGTATTGAAATATTATAAGTCACATGGTTAATCAATGACTTGGACAAATGGAATACATAGAATTTAAAATATCATGTGATGTGACTAATAACCATATGTATATTGGAATATGTGTTTTATGATGATCACATTATATGCCTTTATAGGTTTTGTAGTGTTGATCCTTCTTTTGATAATTCACATTTCTTATATTTAAAGATTTGAATATTTATAATTATTTTCAATACTAAAAATATTAATGGGGATACACTTTTATATATACTAAATTGTGATTATGATTAACTAAAAGTGATTCACTAAATTTGTTTTATATTTAATAAAAATGTGTTTTTGATGTGTATTTAAATGTTATTTCATTTGATGAGATTCACAATGAGGTCAATGATATATTCCCAATACATTTTAAAAAGATATCCAAAAGTTTTTTTTTGTGATTTTATAAGGTATTTTATGTGATATTATTTGAGGAGAAATAATATATATTATATTAAGATTTATTGTTATTGTGAGATTAAAAGAGTAAATATTCAATAGTTACTCTTACATGATATAAAATTATCTATACATCATTTTATGATATGATATATCATAATTAGTTATAAAATATTTTTTCCATGTGAAATCATTTGTATCATTAGGCCATATTATAATTCATAAAGTATAATTTCTCAAAACTATTTTTTAGTTTTAAATTATGATAGGAAATTTTGTATGTTGGATCTACCATGAAATTTCTAAAATTAGAATTTCAATATCATTTGTAATGACATATCCTGACAATAACATTAATTATTTGGGTGCTTAAACATTATGACATAATTTTCATGTGTCATCCACTTGTATTTTTTCATTAATAAAGAATTATATTAGATGTAATTTAAAGGGGTTCAATGCATTAACACATTGGTTGTTTGAGGTGTTATCCCATTACTTTTGAAATATAAGTTAATGATTGTATAATCAATGAGTATCATCAAGGTCGTGTGAAATACTAATTCCGTGTTATGGAAATAAGTGTTCTTATTCATAATTGTTTTTCTAAATAGATTTTATACTAGAATCCCTCTTCCTCCTCCATATTTTCCTTATTTGGAGCTATAATTACATGGTGATAAGAGGTTTAGTACCCTTTTGGTGGGTTATTCTACAGAACCCCATGGATAAACCACAGAAGGAAGAATACATTGATTGTTCCATATTAATTTTCATGAAGAATAATGTATCGACATGAAGAATTGTTATATTCAATGTAATGTACTCACTAGTTTCAATATTTCTCAATTATTGTACTTGTTTATTTCATGTATCAAGGGTTGGGGATATGATTTCATATTCATTATATAGACCCTAATCCTAGTATCCCAATGCCAATGATTACTTTAATAAATTGTCTTAAAATAAAATTAATATCATCCTAAATGGCCAAAAAGTTTATTAGTTTTCGAAAACTATATATATTCTGGATCATTTCCATAAAATTGAAAATATAAAATAACACATAGAAAAAACCTTGATAACACCATTTTTCTTCTAGTATAACCCTATATATCTATGATAATAATATTCTTGGAAAATTGGGGAAAATAAAACATATGTAAAGGGTGATATAAGATGTTATGTAATGATATGCATACAACTGAAGATATCATAATTAATAATAAAAAATATGGAATGTTAAATAACTTAAAGACAGTCCATTTAATTAACAACATTATCATAATATTGTCGGAATAAATATTTCCCAAATAATTCCATTTAAAAGTCACATGAGATAGAAATATTAACTACCTATATTCTATTAATAGAATAATCAAATTGCAGTTGATAAATAATCTCATAATGATGAAATTAATAATTCCACACATCATAAACACACTATCAAGGCTTTGCCAAGTCCACATGAATAAATGGGTAAGTAATTAACCAATAACCAAACTAGTTTCTCTCATGAGACGTACATATGCATCAAGGGGATATAACCAGCCTAAAAAATAACTTAATAAGTCCAAATAATTACTAATATGAAACGGGAGAAACATAATTAACATATAAATTTATATTAAAACTAGATTATGAAATGAAAATATCATTCTGAATCAGTATACATAATCAAAATACATCCAGTGTAAGTTGGTGGATTGTATCTAAATAATACATTAATAGTTAATGTGATAAAAAACAATTAATGAAAATATTGTACATTCCATCAAAATTTATTAATAACAATGAAATATTAGATTCAACAATGTATTTTTACACTGATGAAAATAAATTATCCTTGGAAGATTCCTTAGGAATATAATTTTTTTTACTGTGAAGTAATTATTATTATAAAAAATTACACAATTATAAAAGAATCATTAATTGTTCAAAATAACATTATAAAAATATAAGTGAATCGTAACAAAATAACATTTTCATAAAGGTGGTAAAATCCACTAATTTGTTATAAGTAATAAATAATTCCTTCCATATATTTTTTAAAAAATTAAAAATTACAACATTTGAAAAATGAAAAATAGATTCACATCAAACAATTTTTTTAAAAAATAAACTATGTAAAAAATAAATCTACACAGTCATAGGATAGTATTAAATACATATTCAATAATATCTTTAAGAAACATGGATATGTAATGGAAATATTCTCAATTGGGGACTTGAACATAAATAATATTAAATGATGATGATACATTGAAATAAACCCTTACCACTTTTTAATGAGTTGAATCATTTTCCACTTGAAATATTAACCCACAAAAACATAAAATATCATGATAATAAGTAAATTCATGATATAACATATAATATGGGTGTAATATAAACATTAAAGAATATTTTACGGCTATAATATCAAAATATTCCTCAATGAATGAAAATTGAGATGATGTCTCTTACAAAGATCATATCATTGATGTGAGCATTAAAAAGAATTTCAACGACATGTATTCCTTGAAAATATACATAAAAAAGTTTAAATAAAATCAAAAGGAAATTTAAATTTCATTTCACATATAATTTGATCATGAAATAATTGATGAAAATAAGTTCAACCAAATGAATGGAAATTGGCTTAAGAAATCCCATACCACACATTTACCTTCTATTTTGTGTAATTTAACCACATAAATAATTGTTTAAATAATTTTTATAATATTATAAGAAATACATTCATATTTATAATACCTTATATGACCCTTTTAAAACATCTTAACTCCTTTACCTTAATAATATAACCTCATTATCATTTTTTGGCGTCTGTTTGTTTCCTAGTTTCATGGTTGGTTCACTTTTGTGTAATTATGGATATTCATTTAAAATGAAATTAAAACTCTATAAGTGAAATGAAATTTTATAAATTAAAATATTAATGTTAATATTGTACCATATATCAATTTTCATTCTAACTTGAGGATTCTTTATTTTATAAAAACATAAAGACATGTGTTTAGTTTATTTTGGAAGTTTTCTCAACCATCATGAATGAGTTTAGTTTTATTGAATATTATGTATAAGTATTAGTTATATAACATGGAATAGGTAATAGGATAACTATTAAAATATTATTTAATGATGAAAATACTTTTATGACATTCTCTTTTGATTGTAATATGAAGCCAAAAATCATTATCCCAGGAGACGGTTAACATCTATAGTGTGGGGAATAGATTTATTTTGTTGAATAAGAGGAGATATGAAAATGGGATAGATATAAGATATTAAATTAGAAATTTAAAATAATATTATATTCATGGTACTGAATTTCTGGAGATTTTGTGGATGAATGAGGACATGATTTTTTAGACAAATAAAATAAATTGAGAGGTTGTTTAAGAACAATGCATATTGAATATCACCACCTAGAAGGACCCCTAATGGAACATGGAATTATAATTTTTGTGATACCATAAGAATATGGTCATGTGTATAGTTAAGATTATGAATTGTTTTAGATATTTTATGGTCCACATGGTTTCTATGGATAAAGTTTTTAGTGATTGGTGGTATTTATAAATGATGATGGGTTATTTTAGGGGATTAAATAATGATTATTTTAAATTTAAAGCCAACCAAAATTGTGTGGAATTAATTCCAATGAATTTTATTGATAAATAATGTTTAAATGGAGGTTATAGGTATATAAACACTTAAAAAACCATTATAAATTTTTAGCTTTTTGGCATTTTATTCTATTACTATTTAATATTAACCTACAAGATTATTATTCATATATTGTGGTAAATATTTTTTTACCACGATAAAGTATTTATGACATAAAAATAAAATGAAATTGATTCCTAATATGGACCTTCTAATTCAAAATATTTATTCCATTATAAATTATAAAATTTACTAAGGTGATAAAAATCAATTCTCAATATTTTATTCACCTGACTCATTATATCTTTTTTTGGTTAAAAGCATTATTTTAAAAAATTTTAAGAATGTGTTTCTAAAAGTAAAAAATTATGTATTTCGTAATTTGTTAAATAGATTTTGATATATAATAATTGATAACAAATTTTAAAACAACATCCTATAATAAATATTTTAGAAGAGTTTTGGTATTTTTTAAAAACTACATTTTCACTTTTTAACCCAAAAATCTACTTTTTAATAAAAATCACAAAATATTAACCTAAGATAATAATGAACTGATGATTTCAAAAATAAATTTTCTTCTTTAAATATCCATTTACTAAAATTTTTAAAAATATGTTTTATTTATGTTATTTTAGACCTAATAATTATCTCTTTTTGAACAGAACATATTTTTGAAGAATTAAATTACATTTGTTAACGTCATGTGATAATTACCTATGTAGGAATACATTTTTATTTAAAATCAAATTCAAATATATTTAATTATATAGTAAGTCTTATTCACACCATCTAATTTATTGGCAATCTTATAATGTTCTTGTTAAAATAATTAAATTTGGTAATATTTTTAATCAAAATTGTTTAGACAACATAAGCTATCAAACATAGTTTTATTAAAAAGGTCTCTTGGTTGTGATCACTGTAGACTGTCAAAGAGATTAAATTTATTTTAAGATAATCATACTGTGAAATATTTGGATATTACATTCTTAAATTTTAAATACTCTTGATCTTAATATGTACCCTTTAAATTAATACTTTTCTGAATATATTGTTTCACAATCAACAATAAATTAAAAAGAATGAAAAATATTTTATTGAAAAAAATATTACAATATAAGAAAACAATTATTAAATTATGATAATATAATATGTAACATCATTAACAAAATTACTATACAATTAAATTATTATGTATATAAAAATTCAAAAAATGTAAAATCATTATACTTAATATTTAACTTAAACATATAACATTTATTAATTTTTATGAAAGAACGATGATCGTTAAATATAAAGGTAACATATTAAGAGAGAAGTAAATTTATAAAATGAAAAAAGATGTGGTGGTTGATAGGTTTTGAACACAACTTGTAGTCATATGCATGAAACCTATGATTTATTCCTTTCAAGGTTGTATTTCCAATGATACTATATAACCTAATTTTATTTTACTGAATTAGTGTCACAATAAGAAAAATATTATTTTGGGGATAATGAATTGGAAGGTTAGGCTATAGCTCCTTCTACCCAACAATGTCTAATTGACCCACAACCCTTGGAGATAAAAAAAGACAACGACATCTACCTATAGAGACAACAAGTCAAATATTATATTATTCTCAACAAAAAAAGAACAGGATCTCCAAGGATGATCATATTATATAGGCAACCAAATGGATCCAATAGATCAATTTAATGAAGAATGGATATTGAATTCAATAAATCTAACCATACATCTATGCACATGGTTTCCTTAATCTAGTAAGAACATTAGAATGTGATCGAGGTTCAACATTTTAGAGTTATTAGAGAAGGGTTGTTTCAGTATGTTGCATAAAGACATTTGTTATATAGTATATTTATGTACCCTGGGCATTTTCTCTAATATATAAAATGAAATATGTGACCATAAGACATTATAATGTGCAAGGGTTCTCTCTAAACCCTGATAGAAAAAAGATTATATAATAAATTAAAATTCAAAGGCCTTTATGAAATGGATAGAAATGAATAGTATAAATGATTTTAATAATGTATGTAATGATATTTATAGGAATGAAATAAGAAAAATATACATTTTCGTTAGAAATATGGTTATTGGGTATATGGTCATTGGATATTTAGTAAATGGATATATTATTGTTGAATATATGGTAATTGTTTATTCATGTATAGTGTTTGTATATTAATTTTGTCTAATATTTGGTATAAAATTGAAAATAATATAGTTCAAAAATAATGGGTAATGATAAAAATAGATAGTAATGAATTATTATTTTAACTAAATATTTGTATGTGTTACATTTTATTACTATAAAATAATGATTTTATGTATTAAGAAAATTAAAAAAACATTTTAAAATATATTATTATAAAAATACATGGTAAGATAGTAAATAAATAATTTTATTAGGTTATGGTTAAAGTCATTTAAGGTTTTTAATGGTAATTCTTCCAACTTGTTTTTTATTTTTTGGGAATTTTTATCTTTATATATTTCATTTACCACTTCTAAATGATAAATATAGTATAATTTTTCAATTTATAATAAATTAAATTTTAATTTCCATGAATTTCGGTATTATTTTTGTAATTATATGGAGTTATTTCAAGATGGAAAAATCTGGTTGTGCGGGATACTGAGGCCCAAAGTGCCTGTAGTGATCTGTCGAAGATTTGTTAAGCATTAATTATCATGTGTAAGCAGTTTTCATGAAAAATTGGAATAAATGTTAAATAGTTGCTCAGATCATAAATCTGATGGTACCATTTCATTTTGGAAGGCAGTTTTACCTTAGGCGTGACTTAAGTCTTGTCGGTGCATGCCTCCTTTGAGAAAACCCGATAATGGAATAACCGTAAATAAAATAAATAAGTAATGTTATTTTATTTTATAAATGCTTATAATTCACGGGTGGTGACTTGGATTAAAAATCAGAGACTACCACTGAGCTCATGAGGGTATGCACTCTTTAAGTAGATACTAACATTGACCAGCACAGGCCACTACTTAATGATAGTTTTTGTCCTTAAATAAAATAATTAAATTAAAATTATTTTATTTTACAATCCATAACATCTAAATGGTATCTCAGATTAAAAATCTGAGAGTACCGTTGAGTTCGTTGGGGAGTTTCTCCTTAATGGGTTTTTAACCTCGACCGGGGTTTGTTGAGGGTTAACGTTATTAATTTATTGAACTTATTTTATTGTACGTTTAGTAAACGCATGAGTGGCATTTTATGACATCTGAACTAGTGCATAGATTAAAAATTCAAGGGCTCCATTGAATCCGCAGTGCCAGGTTTCACTTAAAGAAGACATCACATTGACCACAGATGTTCTAGACAAAAAATTATGTTTTGGGACTTTTTTAAAGAAACAAAATAAAAAACATTATTATTTTATTTTCATTCTTATCGTCCAACAGAAAAGTGGAGCGTGGGACTAGATATGTGTCAAGCCATAAAATGGTTTGACCCTTCAGTCAAAGTTACAACATTGTTGTGGAAATTAGGAATCTTCCAAATTAAAGAACCCAATTAATTATCAAACTCATTACATATAGCCCCCCTTTGATATTTATATGAATCATGGGGATGGGTATCAGCACTGCTTCTCCAAACAACAATGTGTGGACCAAGTGCCAAGACCCTAAACACTTGGAGGACGGAGATGGTTCTAACATGCGGTGACAAGTGACCCTGATACCCCGAACCTGATATCGATGATCGAGTGACATCATTTGAGGATAGTTGTGAGGACGCCGAATGCCTACCCATTTCCTCAATCACGGACATTCATAATCATTCTTGTGATAGGGTTTTTATTTCCATTTAATAGAAGTGAATATTGAACCCTTTATCCTACTTCATGATTATGAGTTAAAGAAGAGGGTGTGGGCCTAACATACTCAGCCCAAACCCCATGATACCTTTGCTACCCCTTTCATTCTCTGTGGAAGAAGGACAGAACAGCGGTACCGGATACTGGCATTGGCAAGAACCAACGCTGGGCCCAGCACCGATCGTCCGTGCGGGTGGAGTTTTCCTACCCACACCGCCGGTAGAACTGGCTATGGCTCGTCAGCCGTAATGGATGGATGAAGGGGAGCACCGATTCCTCCAGAGGAACCGGCTATGGATCGTCAGTTGTGACGATCGGAGGAGGATACTGACACACCAGACAGCCACAAAAAGAGAATGTGACATGAGTATCCCACCGTCAGAGGACTCGAGCCGTAGCTTGTCAGTTGCGGTGGACCAGAGGAAGGCGACTGGCACACTGGCCGGACCCGGGTGGTGGAGCAGCGGGCCGTCATGTGCCACAGGAGATGGCGGATGGAACACCAGCCGACAACTATGGATGATAAGACCTATATACTATGTGGAAGCGCCACATGGAAACATCACTGTGGAGGAGCCAAATGGCCTCTCTGCCATTCGAAAGACCAGTGGTCTCACCCCCCAATGTCGGCTTGGGCGGGTTGTGCCTCATACGGCTAGGACTCCGGCACGGCGGGCCACCTACCTTCCAGGACACACTTTGAGGGGTAGGTTGAGCCTACCACAGCCCAGCCTAGCTTGGCCAAACCCATTCCAGGTCGGACCAGACTTGGGCCCAACTATACCCAAAAATACTAAATGATCCATATCATGAAATTCGTGTGTTCGTTTGACGAACCGTCTATGGCATGGGGATCCTTTGGACAAGGATTTCATTTTGAGATACTCCACTTGTGTTTTGGAGAATTTTTTGGTATGTCTGTGTTGTATTATACACGAATCCAACTAGTACCTCAGCACTAAAAACACCCGTATCATGCCATCCATGCATTAGATTGACGTGCCATCTGTCACGTTGGAACCCTTACGACATGGTGGTACTTTGCATTAATCCTTAGTGGAGCTTAGTAGTGGTTTACGTATGAAAAATATCTGGAGGTGTGGATATTACAGAACTCGAGTGCATAGGGTGTGAGGAATCCAATGGCTGGCAGTGATACAGAGGTTGGAGATAGATCAAACAGAGGTCATCACTCATCGATCCTCTGTGGGTCAGCACATATCGATCTTGGGTGGGTCAAATCTTGTGTGGTTTAGTGCTCAGTGATCTTATATGGGTTAGCGTATATCAATCCTCTATGGGTCAGATCCTATGTGGGTCAGTGCTCAGTGATCCTATGTGGGTCAGCGCATTACGATCATGTGTGGGTCAACGGGGGTTATTTACCTGTCAACATTGGGCGGGTCAGATCATGTCTGGATCGTTGTGGGTGTTACTACCTATCGATGCTATGTGGGTCAAACTCCTTATGGTTAGAAGTAGTGACTCTTGACATAATTAGATGATTTAGCTCCACGACTAATCATATGTACTTCTATACATCACTGAAAACCTGGGATGAAATGATACTCTGTTTGAGTTGTGTCTATTACATTGTGTTTCTTGATTGAGATGAGTATAACTTGATTACATAGTTATATGTAATGGCATATACCTATGTTTATTTTATTTCATTCTTCGTTCTTTTTCCATCGTGGAACATTAGGAGACATATGAGGTCTCGTGGTCCTTACTGAGTATCATTATACTTACACCTGCATGGGCTATACCCGAACCATGTTTTGTCTTTTGCAGTCAACGGGAAACATTGATCGAGGCTGAGGGAGAGGGGATTGGACGATACCTAGACGTGGACCCTTTGTAACAACATGATGCATGGACTACTATTCATGAGTTGTACCAAGCCTTTAGGTAGGATACTTAGTGGATGATCTAGGAGATGTGTGTACTTTTCAGTTTCATTTGTTATTTTTAGTTGTACTTGTACTTTCCGTTGGGATTGTATTCTGCCCCATTTACTTTTAACACACCTTTGCTACAGCAGTTTACATTTTGGTTACTTCTTTTTGTTTTCCTGGACATTATGTCTTTACAGGTTAAAAGGAAATGCCTTCCCGTCATATGTATCACCCCTACCCCAGTTACCCAGAGTCGGTGCATTATTACATATCATTTTCATGATCACAAAAGATCAAGTCTCGAAAGACATATTAGTTTAGTAGCCTTGGAAAAACTAGATACATTCATAAATGTTACATTACATCATAAAGTGAAAAAATATAATAACATAGTGTCCATAGTCCACACTCATATCCCCTTCAAACTATCCCTACATTTAGTCATAAAATTGTTCTTCACATCCTGGGAAAAATAAAACATTGAAATGGGTGAGCTCAGATGCTCAGTAAGGATAACAAAATAGTGAAAGCTTTCATAAATAAAAATAAACATTTAAGGCAATGTATAACTAAAAAAATCCTTTTAAGCTTGAACTTCATCATAATATGGAAAAAATAAAAGGAAATAATTCCATTTACTTATTCACATGGTTATTCTACTAGTCAAATAATCACATGAAATATTAATAACCACTTTCATAATGATGGAATTCATAATGTCAGACTATCGTAACCACATAACCAAGGCCTTGTGCCAAGACTACAAATAATATTTTATCAAGGCCTTGTACCAAGACACTAGTTTGTTTCATGAGACCTACCGATACATCGAGGAGATATAGTGGGCTCCACCCGTTACTTACTATGTTAATTACATTCCTCATATGAACAGGTTTAAACATAACATAATCATCCGTATTAAAAAAAAGCATACAAAATGTAAATACTTTATCCATAAACCATGAATGGTATAAAATAACACAACAACATTCAAACATATCAAAAAACATTCAATATAATATGGAAGATTTGTATCATAATAAATAAACATAAAATAAATTTAAAATATATCAAAGGATGTTGACATTGATGAAATAATAACTATCTGAGAGAAATATCTCTTTTTTGGAAATTGATGAAGAGTCTCCCATTTATAAAGGAATTAATTTAAAAGATATTTTTGAATCAATGAGTCCCATACCACATTGAAACATTTGAAAATAAATATCATTTCAAAACATTCATGTCCATATAAATAAATCCTTAAAATCATTTTGAAAACATGGACATTAATTAAAAATATTTAGAAAGATAAATATTTTAAACATTTAAAATTTAGATCTTGATAAAGAGTACCCTTCACGTATTCATAAAATATTAATTTTTAAATCATTTAAAAGTCACATAATTATAAAATAAAACATTTAAATTAAAAATATTATTATAATATTTTAAGGTAATCTCTAGAATGAAGTCGCGGTTGCAGTAATTGCAGTGAAGATATGCTGCTGAAATCTGGAAGTTTTGATGTCTTTGAAGATGATGAACTGCTGGTTGAAGTGTTGAATCAGCGTATGGGTCTTTGGTTATGGGTGTAATGGTTTGGTTTGTAATTGGCTATGTTTGGTGGGGACTTCTCATTGGGTTTGGGCAAGATGTTCGCCCTCATCCATCTCCTTATTTACTGTACTTTTTATTTCTTTTAATAAATGGTCAGAGGTTATTCCTCTGACTGAACTTTCCTGGTATAACGGTGTAAAATAGCTGCACCCACTGTATAAGTTAAAAAAATACATTCTTACCTTAATTTTGTCGAAAAGGTTAAAAAGGACCTTGTTTTTAAAACGACAGAAAGATTCCTTTATAATCATCATATAAAAATTCAACAAGGGTACAAATGACTTTAACCCATATTCTATAAAATAGTAGGAATGATTTGAAATGCATTTTTATGAAACATGGATGTGGAAGATAAAGAGGGCCCAGTCGATAATTACATATAAACAACCTCAGATAATGAAGTGATTGGGAAATAAACCCTTAACTTGTACTTTTTCTTAGTCGATGGTACATTAACCTCCTGTATAATAGTTAAATTTTTTTATTAAATTATACAGGAACCATATACATAATTATGATAACTTATATGATCTTTTATTAAAGCTATTTTTTTAATAATATCGTAGTATTAACGTCGTTTCGGGTGTTAAATTACTCATTTTCATTAATATTTTTTGTTACATAAGCCGTGTTTGTTGTGGATAGGTTATATATTATTCATATACATAATGATATCAAGTTATTAAACATTATTAAATGACAGTTAGACTTGAATGGATACGATGTGGAAGGAATCTCATTGCGTTCGTGGAGACGGTAATCTGTACGTATGCACGGGCGAAAATATCATTCGTTTGATATTAAAATCATATATAATTGGATGGTATATCATATATAAAGAATTTTTATCATGTTATATTTATTATTTACATGAATTACATATCATTATTATACCCAACCAGATAATAATGTATTGAATAACAATTACGCCACGACGTGGAGATGGTAGGACGTACGTACGCACGTATGGTGACTTGTCATTCAAAGGATGGATAAAATACTGATTATGGTTGTACCATATTTATAATAACATAAAAATATATATAAGATACTGGAGTTATTATTTTAGAATGGAATTAACCATGAAATAAGAATTTGAAGGAGAGAGGAACGTGAAAGAGGTTGGTGAAAACAATACATCTTTTCGGGTTCTTCATTTTGATTGGATAAAAAGGGCTCCGTTGGTTGGATTTATGATAAAAATAAGGCCTCTAAGTTGAATTTATGGAAGTTGAGTGGGTATTTGGGCACGTTTTGGCCGATCCAAAAGGCTATGAAGGTGTGAATAATTGGTTAGAAGTGGTGTCCTTTTATAAGGGGGAGGGGGGGCTCTTTTGGAAAAACATAAAGTATTAATTTATAAAAAATTAATATTCTTTTTCTAATGCCTCCAAAGTGTGTAATTCGAATTATAAGGTGGTTATGGGTCTAAATCAATTCAAAAAATATATTTTAGACTTTTTTGGGTCATTATATTAACCATATCGTTTAATTTTAACTCTTTGTTAATTAGATTTACATTTCCATGTCACTATGTATTTTTATATTATAAAGTTTATAAACATACCATATACATCCAAGAGACCTCACAAGTAGTCCATTAATGATAAACCTATAATTATATACTTCCTTTTACCAGTCCTTATATTTTTATGAATTTTATATCAATTAATAATATAATATTTGTTTTAAAAACTCTTTTATGTCAGTTTTGACACTATTTGGAATTTGATTTTTTTGAAAAACATAGAAGCATTATTACTTCTAAAAAACATAATTAAATCAATACTAACATGTCATATTAAGCTATAAAATTCTTGTAATTCATTAAAAGTATAAATTATATTTATTTTGGTATTTATAATATCAATTATTTTAATATTTCACTAATTAGGTAATTACTACATCACCATTGGGTCATAACAAAATTAATATATTAAATGTATAAAAATTATAAATTAAATACCATTATGTAGTAAATCTTTTTATCTTTCTAATTAATACTTACAATCTAATTTATCTTATGTATAACCATATTTTATAAATGTTTTAGTTATTAAACATTGATTTTATCTCTTTTAACTCTTCATTTAATTAAATAATAAAAAGTGTCCTAATCTAATCCATGTGGACCTAAATGATAATATTTTATTCCTAAGGTTGTTTTTGGTCGAGCTACACTTGTCCAATAGAATTAGGGCTTCTGTTAGGGTAATATTAATATAAGTTTTTACCATTAATTACCCAGTTTACATTTAACCGTGGCAAATAAAATTAAAAAGTTACCATTCACCAAAAATTATATTTATCTTATTGAACAACATTTTAATCCTCTATATTAACTATGTCTCTCTGATTTTCAAAATTCAACTCACAGAAGCAGTAAAATTATGTTTTATGGGAATTTACAAATTCTCATAGGAGGTGGTTAAAAGACGGTGAAAAGTTCAATAAAATTTTTATATATCTAAAATTATTCTAAACTTACTCCATCGAATTACATTGAACATATTTAGGTATTATGTATCTATTTTGACCTTAATTAAATTTTAAAAAATAAATAATTATTTAAATAAAAATTCGATTTTAAACTATAACTCAGTGTTTTTTCACTATTAATCAAAAATTGAATGTTATCATAAAAAGACCAAAAATTCACCCTAAGCTAATTTCGATATTCCAAATCCAAAAATAAAGTCTATTTTACCAAATTAAAAACATAGAAGTTTCATTTATTAATTTAAAATTAATTCCTGTTTTTAAAAAAAGTGTGTTTTTAAGAGATAATAACTATCAACAGATTGACACATGTTTATGTCCAGTTTATATGTGAAATTATATGCAATGACCAACATTGTATTAAATAGTAAAAATATATTCTAAATATACTTTAAAACTACACAAATTCATACTTTATCACTATTAATTATTTCGATTAAAAAATTGTTTTTAATAAAAATTTAGTAATTTTCACTATTCATAAAAATATAAAAGTTATCCAAAAAGTACCAAAACATTATTGAAACTAAAATATTATGTCCTGATTCTAAATAAGAAGTATATTTAGTCAAATTAATTATATAAATGCTTCAAAAACTAGATTTAAAAATGCTTCGCCATTAAAAGGTGGTAAAATTGAATTTATTTAAAAATACATCTTTTATCTGAAAAAAAATGTACTTGTTCTTACATTATTTCTAAGAAACTCATAATACAAATTCTAAAATTATATGGATTATATAAAGTTTAAAATTCAGTTAATACTATTCATAACCTCTTTTGAACAGCTTGTTTGGTAAGTCATGGTGTGTTAGATTTCGGTGTTGCGTGTAGTGAAAGTTTTGGAATTACATTGAAAAAATAACGTGTTATGAAATCTTGGGGTGTTAAATTCTTCCCTCCTTCAATAAATTGCATCCTTGGAATTTAAAATTGTTTTTTTTGAAAATAAAACGTTGTAAATAGAAAATAACTTTGGGAAAACCCACATCGGAAATTAGGTTAATAAAATTTAGACTTAATAAGCGGAAAAGGGAAATGAAAGGGTCACCACCAAAATATGATCTTAGTTTGGAGAACATTGGTGGAAATTAGAGACATATAATTAGAGGAAAAACGTATTTATTTATAGGTAGTGATTGAGGTCATCAATCACAAACAAGTGTAAAATTGAGGGCATTAAATTCATCAATCTATGATGATTAAAAATACCATCAGTTCAACAAAATGTATGGTATTAGGATAATACATTTTTTGTTTTAAGATCCCTTCACTAAATTATAATAATTAATTTCTTCATAGAATAACATAAGGAGAAAAATATATACTTTAAAATTAGAGTCCCATCCTCTAACTAATTTCTACCACAAACTCATATTTCACTCTAAATTATAATAGAACATAAAAATAATATTCTATTTATCCTATTCGTATAGGGTTAAAAAAATGAATATATAATTCATCTACGAGATTTTTTTTTTAAAAAAAGACAAAATTATTCAATCTAGGACATCACTTGGGCCAGTGGTAGGTGAAATACCCTTGTCACCCATCGGTTGCAAGTTCAAGTCTCGCGGCCTAGCCGAACATGACGGGTTGCCACTCGACCTCTAGGTTGTCCTTTTATAGCAATCCAAAAATAATCTCAATATAGATTTATCTAAAATACTTATATCCAAACTCATAGTCCAAAATTTATAAGGATGGTAAACACAATGAAGATCCTTTTTACCCCGTAATTTCATTTGAATACCTTCATCATGTATTCTTTTAAAAAACTGAATCATCCTAAATTACAATAAAACCTTATTGATTACATTCATTATCCCTCATTCCTGGATATACTTCATCCATCCAAAAATGTTGTAAACTCCTACAATGATGGATTATACAAATCATTAATCAGTTTCATGGTAGTCAAGAATATCCAATATAATTTACCAAATCATACATATCATATTCCAAAATATGTACCTTAATATTAAGACCATATCAAGGTTTATCTATCCTTAAACCATGTAATTTCCAAAAATTTTAACTTGTCATACAATCACTTTTCTTAGTACCATAAAATCTCAAATCCTCAATGAAATAGTACTGTAGTACAATCCTTATTTATTTCTAGTACATCATTGAGACAACACATCAATGAAATAATTCCAAAATAAAATATATAAGAACAATATTCATTCCTCTTCATCAGTGGTAGTATCATAACTTGGTTAGTATCCAGTAGAATCATTTGATACATAGTATGATGGGTGGGAAATTTGTTCGCGTAGTGTCCAATCTCCTTTTAGATGAAGCATTGTACATTTGAAACATTTTTCTTACCCTTGTAGTCACGTACTTGGTGTCCTTTTTCTCCACACTTATAACATAATCCCATCCCCTTCAAGAATATTACAAGGTGATTCTTTCCACAGTAATCACATATGGGAAAAACCTTATTTATCTTCTTCCCTTTATATGTTCTTCTCTCTACCATCCTTTCATTATCTGGCTTCCCTTCAAAGCCATAGGACTCTAAGATTTATTTACTTATCTTATCAACACATGATACTCTTTCTTCATATGATGATAATACATGGGAGACTATTCCCCTTCTAAATTTTACCTTAAGACCATGAATGATAAGATACTTCTTACTCTTTGGATCATGTGTATTGTCGTTGTTCTCATTCCTTCTACTGGGTACCATTTCTAAACAATGGCATACACTATATTAGTTTATGAATATCAATACCTAATCACAAACTTGTAAAACACATAACAAAAATTAAACAGTTTCTGGATATAATCCATAATTATAAAAATGTTTTCATTGAGGATGTATATACTCATAAACCCTTCATAATGGTTCATATAGAAAATGAGAATTATCCAAAAAAGATCCCTTGGGAGTGTCATAACCAAGAGTGCAGCAAGGCCCGTTGTTTTGCACCAGTTTCCTTTCGAGTCTAGGTCAAAGCGGTGTGATCAAATCAGAGTTTTTCTAAATCTAGCTTCCAAGGATTGTACTAAAATTTCTCTGATACCAACTGTAACACTCTGACTCCAATTACCTAGAGATGGTTCATTATTAATTATCATTGGAATGATCACAAAAGATCAAATCTCGAAATACTGATTAGTTTATTATCCTTGGAAATACTAGATACATTCATAAATGTTACATTACATAATAAAGTGAAAAACTACAATAACAAAGTCTCTATAGTCCACACTTATATCCCCTTCAGACTATCCCTATTGGTCATTCATAAAATAATTCTTCACATCCTGGGAAAAATAAAACATAGAAAGGGGTGAACTCAGATGCTCAGTAAGGATAACAAAATAACATATGCTTTCTTAAATAAACATAAACATTTCATACAATGTATAACTAAAACCATAGACTTTTAAACTTCAACTTCATCATAATATGGAAAAAATAAAAGGAAATAATGCCATTTACTTATACACATGGTTATTATAGTAGTACAATAATCACATACAATATCAATAACAACTTTCATAATGATGGAATGCGTTATGCTAGACTATCATAACCCATAGCAAAGGCCTTGTGCCAAGACTACAAATAAGATTTTGTCAAGGCCTTCTGCCAAGACACTAGTTTGAATCATAAGACCTATCAATGCATCGAGGATCTATAGAGGGTTCCACACATCACTTACTAAGTCCAATGCATTCCTTACATGAATAGGTTTAAACATAATATAATCATTCGTATTAAAACTAGCATAGGAAATGTAAATACTTTCTCCATAAACCATGAATTGTATAAAAATAAAACATCCACAGTCAAACATATCACAAAACCATCAATACAATATGGGTGTATTGTATAATATTAAATCAACATAAAATAAGCTTAAAATCCATCAAAGGATGTTGACATAGATGAAATAAAAACTATTTGAGAGAAATATCGCTTTTATTAATATCATTGAAAAGTATCACATTTATAAAGGGATTAATATAAAATATATTTTTGAATCAAAGAGTCCCATACAACTATGAAACTTTTCAAAAGAAATATCATTTAAAAACATTCATGTCCATTTAAATAAATCCATAAAATCATTTTGAAAACATGGACATTAATTAAAATGATTTAGAAAGATAACTATTTTAATCATTTAAATTTATGATCTTGATAAAGAGTACCTTTCACAAATTCTTAATATATTCATTTTGAAATCATTTAAAAGTCACATAATTAAAAATTAAAACATTTACTTTCAAAATATTATTAAAATATTGTAAGGGAAACATTGATTATTTTATAACGGTAGAAAATAGCTGCACCCCCTATACAAGTTAAAAAAGGACATTCTTACCATAATTTTATTGAAGAGGTTAAAAAAAACCTTGTTTGGAAAACGACATATAGATTCCTTTATAAACATCTTATAAAAAGTCAACAAGGGTATAAATGACTTTAACCCATGGTCTGTAAAATAGTAAGAATGATTTGAATTTTTTTAAGAAACATGGATGTGGATGATAAAGGGGTCCTAGTTGATAATTACGTATAAACTACCTCGGATAATGAAGAGATTGTGAAATAAACCCTTACCTTGTACTTTTCCTTAGTCAATGGTATTTTAACCTCTTGTATAACAGTTAAGACATTGTTATTATATTATACAAGAACCATATACATAACTATGATATCATATATGATCTTTTAACATTCCTTTTTTAATAATATCTTAGTATTATCGTCGTTCCGGGTGTTAACATAATCGTTTTTTTAATATTTTTTGTTACATAAGCCATGTTTGTTGTGGATAAGTTGTATATTATTCTTATACAGAATTATATCAAGTCCTTAAGAATTATTAAATGAAAATTATACTTGAATGGATACGATGGGGAATGAATCTCATCACGTTCGTGGAGACGATAATCCAAACGTACGCACGAGCGACAATATCATTATTTTGATATTAAAATCATATATAATTGGATGGTATATAATATATAATAAAAATTATCATGTTATATTTATTATTTACATGGATTAAATATCATTATTATACCCATCCAAATAATAATGTTTTGAATAAAAATTACACCACGACGTGGAGACGGTAGGCGCTACGTATGCACGTTTGGTGACATGTCATTCAAAGGATTGATAGAATACTGAATATTGTGGTACCATATTTATAATAACATAAAATTATATATAATATATTGGAGTTATTATTTTATAATTGAATTAAACTAGAAAGAAGATGTTGAAGAATAAAGGATCTTGAAAGAGGGTGGTGAAAACATTATCTCTTCTTTGGGTTCTTTCTTTTGATTTGATCAAAAGGGCTCCATTGGTTGGATTTATGGTAAAAATAAGGAATATAGGATTAAGTGAAGAATGTTTATAGAGTATTTGGGTAGGGTTTGGCCGATCCAAAAGGCATTGAAGGTTTGAAGAATTGGTTAGAAGTTGTGTCCTTTTATAAGGGGGAGGAGGGGCTCCTTAGAAAAATCTTAATGTATTAATTTATAATAAATTAATATTGGGTTTATAATGGCTACAAAGGGAATTATTCAATGTCTAAGGTGGGGATGGGTCTAGATCCATTCAACCAATAGATTTTATACATGTTTGGGTCATTATATTATCCTTAACTTTTAGTTTTAACTCTTAGTTAATTAGATTGACATTTACCATGTCTCTTTGTATTTTTATATTATATAGTTAATAAAATTACTATATACATCCAAGTGACACCCATGTGGTCCATTAATAATACACCTATCATTATATAAGTCCTTTGGACGAACCATAGATTTTTAAGAATTTAATATCAATTAATAATATAATATTTGTTTTAAAAACTCTTTTATGTCAATTTTGAAACTATTTGGAATTTGATTTTTGTGAAGATCATAATATCATGATTACATAGAAAACACACAATGAAATCAATATTAACATGTCATATTAATCTAAAATAATCGTGTAATTCATTAAAAGTTTCAAATTATATTTATTTTGGTATTTATAATATCAATTATTTTTATATTTCACTAATTAGGAAATTAATGCATCACCATTGTGTCATAAATAAATTAAATTATTTAATGTCTAAAAATTATAAATAAAATACTATTATATATTTAATATTTTTATATTTCTAATGAATGTTTACAATTTAATTTATTTTATTTATAACCTATATTAAAAATGATTTCGTTAGTATACTTTGATTTTAACTCTTTTAACTCTTCTATGAATTAAATAATAATAAATGTCCTAATCTAATCCTAGTGGACTGAAATGATAATATTTTATTCCTATGGTTTTTTTGGTTGAGAGGAACATTTCCAATAGAATTACGACAAGTGTTAGGGTAATATTAATATCATTTTACCCTTAATTACAAAATTTACTTTTAAGAGTGGTAAATAAAAGTAAAAAGTTACTATTCACCAAAAAAATATTTTTATCTCATTGAACCACATTTTACTCCTTGTTATTAACCATGTCTCTCAGATTTTTGAAATTACACTCACATATGCGGTAAAATTATGTTCTATGTAAATTTGCAAATTTTCCAAGGAGGTGGGTAAAAGACGGTGAAAAGTTCAATAAAATTTTTATATATCTAAAATTATTCGAAAATAACTCCAATGATTTTCATTGAACATATATAGGTATAATATATCTATAATTACCTTAATTAAATTAATATATTATAAATAATTATTTAAATAAAATTTCGATTTTAAATTATAACTCAGTGTTTTTCCAATATTCATCAAAAATTGAATGTTGTCAGAAAAATACCAAATATTCACCATAAGCTAATTTTGATATTCCGAATACAAAAATGATGTCTATTTTACAAAATTATAAACACAGAAATTTCATTTATTAATTTAAAATTAATTCATGTTGTTAAAAGAAAAACTGTGTTTTTATGATATAATAACTATCAAAACATTGGCACTTGTTTATGTCAAGTTTAAATGTGAAATAACGTCCAACGACCAACATTGTATTGAATGGAAAAAATATATTCTAAATATACATTAAAACAACTCAAATTCATAATTTATCACTGTTAATTATTTCGATTAAAAAGTTTTTTTAAATTAAAATTTAGTAATTTTTAATATCCATTAAAATATAAAATTTATCCAAAATGTACCAAAACATTATAGACCCTAAATTATTATGTCTAGATTTTAAAGAAAGTGTTAATTTTGTCAAATTAAATATATAAAGGTTTCAAATACTGGATTTAAAAAGGATTCTCCATAAAAAGGCGGTAAAATTTCATTTTTTGAAAAATACTTATTTTATCTGAAAAAATGTATTTGTTCTTACATTGTGTCTAAGAAACTCATAATATGGATTATAAAATTATATGGATTATATAATGTTCAAAATTCTGTTAATATTATTTATAACCGCTTTCGAACGAGTTGTTAGGTATTTCATGGGGTGTTAGAACTCGGTGTTGCGTGTAGTGCACGTTATTTAATTACATTGAAGAAATAACATACTATGAAATAATGGGGTGTTACATCATTGGGATACACCTTTATGATCTTAGTCGCCATCCCCTAGTCTATGGAAGGCTGGCCATGGGTAGTCACGACATGGGCCCTAAGGGACTGTTCATGACAAAGTGGTATTAGATGGGTCAGTTCTACCGAAGAACTAGGAATATAATCTTTTCTTTGTGGCAATTGTGTTGAGTTGTATGAGTCTGGTTTTCAGTTTTGGGAATCCAGTGTTGGTGGAGTGACCGATGTATCTATACACTAGGACCCTAAATTATGATTTCTAACTTAGTCCACATAAACATAGATTGCATGTGTTTTTGGAAGGTTTTTCCTTTTGATTTCATTGAGTCCTCTAACCATGTATAACTTATTGAACATAGTGCACCTTCTTTTTTCAGGATGCCACGATGTAGAGAGCCAACCAATTTTCATGAAATAGTGAATGATGACAGCCCACTAAATGATGATGTCCCTGTTAATGGACCTCATATAGAGTTATCAAATTTGGGTGTTGTACTAGTAGCACCACCACTCCTTGGGATATAGATGCCATCAACCCAACCAGTATAGGGTGCAAACCCACTGAGTGTGTTGCATGAGTTCCATCTGCGGAGGCCTTAGATGTTTTGAGGCGAGGTCGATTCCAAGGAAACTGAAGACTGAATGAAGGATGTGGCTTGCATTTTCCGACTATTTGAGACACCATTAGAGAATATGGTGATCATAACTGCTATTTTTTACCAGTGTGTGACCATGCAGATGGTATACATGGTGAAGATACATTGGTACATGGACCATTGCAAGAGATAGTACCTTAGGGTAGTGTGCCACCTATATCACTACCTGTTGGTCCACAGTTACAACTATCGGAACCAGTAGAGGACACATGTAGTCATTGTTCTTTACATGTGTTTCAACATTAGATACACCTCAGTTTCCAAGGTGTGCCAAAATCTTAGGTGACTACAGACTGGATTGATGAGGTAACTGAGTTTCCATCAAGCCGGGGGACTATTCAATTAGATGATTGTCTTGGTAGAGAGACTTCTACGTGGCTCAGTAGGACAATGACATGGATTATATTGCCTAGATCTTGTTAAGAGGTGACTTTTATGTGGAAAATATTAAGAAACATCCTCAAATAAGGGGGACTCTTTCCATAAAAAGCTAAGGGGTAAATGTTCCCATGACCGTCTACTACGTCAGCAAGATGACATGTCAGTTGATTAGTATTCATTAAGGTGTATCGACCACCTAAGGAAGTCGATGAATATAGTGAAGTCAGTGATTTAGGGCGTGGTCCTCCGAGCGAGGTGTGTTTAGGGACATCCGAGCAAACACTACTTATCTTTGAATTACTACTTATGTTAGGGTGCTAAAGAGAACCTTTAGGATTGACTATTCTTTGGCTGGCCCGATACAACCAGTGAATGTTAACAGTAGGAAAGTATGAAACTATTTCCATTCTCATAGACTTAGTTGTGTAAAATGATCTAGGAAGAGGAAGTGATAGAGACAGATGAATCTATAGGGTAGCATAACTGGTAGTGGAGCTATGAGAAGATCATGAGGTGGTGTACATTTCGACATGATACAACCACCCCCACCCCCATTTGGGTCCCCACATGGCGAAGGGAGCTTGAGGACTGGGGAAGGGAGAAGCTGCATGCGGTCAAGGAGTGTGACCCAAGGGATCTAGGAATGATTAGAGGCACCCTCTGTGTCTGCGACTAGATGCCGTATTGATATGAATTGGAACTAATCATTACATACCTCCACGAATCATGTTCAAGACATAGAGTTTCTAGTTAAATTGTTGACATGAACCTTACGTTATGATATACCTTTTGGAGAATACTCAAAAATCACACTTTTGCCGATGATGTGGTCTAACACTTCATACAAGCGTATCAGTTTGAACCTCTTGGTGGCATGGTTGAGGCATTACAATCTTAGTTTGGGTATAAAATGGACATCCACAATTCATAATCATATTGATTGTATTAGGAAAAAAGATTGTCGTTTATCATCAACATTGGAATGGGGTTTTACTTGGTTAGAAAAAAAGAAATCCCAGAAATCACAGAAGAAACTCATGCATAAGATGGTGCAGGTAATCACCCTTGAGTCCACCAGCCTTACCCTTGTGGAAGCAGGAGTTATAAATTTTCAGTTCCCATAGGAGTGGAAGAGTGTGGGGACAACTTTTCAAAAGATTTTTCCAGAAATACCTCTCCAAAGGGACATGGATTTCTTCTTTGGTTGGGTACTACCAGAGATTTGTACCTGACTTCTCTAGTGTAGCAGCACCCTTGTAACCTATGAAGAAGAAGGATGAAGGATTTTCTTGGGGACGAAGAAGTTTCAGTAGAGGTTTCAATAGATGAGATAGTGATGATGGCTAGAATTCCTCCAAGACTATGAAATTAATATTGTCTATACTCTTGGAAAGGGGAACGTGGTGCATACACACTCATCATGATGCATTTTCTATAACTACTGAGTGAGGTGTAAAACCAGCTAGTCATGCTTCGAATATCATTCTTGGATAAATATAGAGCAGCTTACATCTTGTATTTTAATTTCACTCCACCAATTCCTCAGCGTGTATTGGGAGGCACAAATTAGGTCATTGACTGTGAGGCCTGACGTTCTCAAATATCCTCTGGACAGTCTTCTAATAGATCTTTTTATGGTGGGGAGCACATCATTCTCATTAATGTATGCACAATGATACCAATAATTATTTCAGAGGAGGTGTTTAGGGATACCATGCATTTATATGGTTCTCACCTCGACGAGGTTTTTGGATATTGGGTCGGGGAGGCAAGATATCCCTGAGATTCATTGGCCCTCTCTAGATTGTTAGTAGAGTTGGTGAGGTGGCATATCATCTATCTCTTTCCCCATATATGCATTGGGTGCATAATTGTTTTCATGTTTCATAGCTAATGAGATGCGTTTATGATCTATCAAACGTTATCGACTAGGGCGAGTTGAACATTGATGATGGAGTGACCTTTACGGAGTTTCTGATGGAGAAAGAGGATCAACAAAAGAGAGTCCATCATGGATTTTTTATCCCTCTGGTATGAGTTCAATGGTAGCTTGGGGACCTTCAGTAGAGCACATGGGAGCGGGAGGCTCAGATTCATGTTCAAAACACTCATTTGTTTGATTTTCCTTTTCTGGCTTTCAGGGAAGTAAAGCCCTAAGGTGAAGATCATGTAATGTCCTGAAATTTTCATATATATTTTTTATTTATATGGAATAATTTCAAGACCACAAAATCTAAGGGTGCATGATTCCGAGTCCCAGACTTCCTGAAATGAATTTCCGATGTTTTTTTAAGGTTTAATTAGCGCACATAATATATTTTCATAAAAAATAGGAATTACTCTTAAATGGTTGGCTAGATCATAATTCTGAGGGCACCATTGGATTCAAGATGGTGGGTTTACCATAGGTGGAACTTATGATTAGTTGTCACAGGCCTCCTCTGAGAAAACCTGATAATGGAATAACTATAAATAATCTAATCAAATAAAGTTGTTTTATTTTTCAAATGCTTATTAATCACGAATGGTGACCCATATTAAAAATATGAGACCACTTATGATCATGTGTTAGTATTATCTCTTTATAAATATACTAACATTGGCCAGTGTAGGCCACCAATGAATGTTATTTTTTGGCCATAAATAAATTAAATGTTTGATGTTTATTTTATTGTAAAATCCATTACATATAAATGGTAACTTGGATTGAGAATCCAAGTGTACCGTTGAGTTCTTTAGGGAGTGTTCTTATTATTTAGAGCCAAACCTCAACCTGTGTGAGTCGAGGGTGAACATTATTAATTTATTGAACTTTTTAATGGTACGTTTAGTAAATGAGTGAGTAGCATTTTTTATCATTTGAACCAGTTCTTGGATTAAAAATCTGAGGGCATCGTTGAATCCGTAATGCCAGGTTTCGATTAATGGAGACATTACATTTAATGTAGTAGGTCTGGAGAAAAAGATATGTTTTATTAATTTCTAGATGAAATAATATAAAATAACTTTGTTACTATATTTTAATTCTTATCCTCCAACGGACAAGCGGAATGTGGGGCCATCATTGTATCAATCCATTAAATGGAATTACCCTTCAATATAAGTAAAAACAATTATGGGGAAATTATGATGATTTTTAATTAATGCTCCCCATTAATTACCAATGTTGTTACTTAACCTCCCCCTCTCCTATTTATATTGAGCATGGGAAGGGTTATCGTCACTGCATCGCCAGGAAACAAATTGCTCACCAATTTTTGAGATCCCAAAACCTGTGGACATAGAGCTGGTTCTAGATAGAGGTGACGAGTGACATCGAAAACCTGAACCGAAGATCAACGGTCAAACAATGTCATTGGAGGCTAGTTGAAATGACGTCAAACACCAACCCCCTTCATCAATCATGGTGTTCGTTATCTTTCGTGATGTAGGGTTTTGATTGTTGTTTAATTCATGTGAATATTGAACCCTTTAACCTCCCTCACTATTACGAGATAACGTTGGGGGAATGGGGCTAACAAACCCAGTCTGAACCCTATGCTACCTTTGCTACACTTTTTTCTCACTGTGGAACACTACAGGTGTGGCAACACCGGTGACCGACACTGGTATGGAACAAGGTGGCCACTAACACTGGTCAGCCATAAAGGAGGATTTGGCATTCCTATACCACCAGAAAAACCAGAAGCGGCTTGTTAGCCATGGAAAACGGAGGACGTAGAACACCTGCAACATCGGAAGAACCAACCACAGATCGTATGTTGCGATGGTCGGAGGAGCCGGTTGGCGCACAGGTCGGCCGCGGAAGGAGGAGGTGTCACGATCAGCGCACCGCCAAAGGACTCGGTCCACGTCTCGTTAGTCATGGGGGACCGGAAGAAGGCTGCCATAACATTGGGTGGTCATGAGTGGTAGAGTGGTGTGCTGTCACACAGCACTGGATATGGTGGTCGACACTCCATCCAGTCGCAACAGAATACAGGACCCACCCTAGTGGGTCCCGCATATCAACTGGCGAAGACATGTGGAGCTGTCACTAGAGAGTAGCTGAACGGACACTGAGACATTTGGAAGACCAAGGGTCTCACCCCTCTTGTTGGCTAAGGTGGGCCACACCTCCCATGGATAGGACGCATGCCCTGCGGGCCGCTGCCAAACTGGCAGCCAGCCCTATGGGCCACTTGCCTTCTAGGATGCCTCATTGGGGACCAGAATGTTGTGGCCCCAACCAGTCGTTCCAGACCTAGACCAGGGCGGGCAGGTTGGTCCGACTGGGTCGGACTGGACCACGGCCCCACTTGACCAAAAAACACTAAAAGAGCCATATCTTGAAATGCAGGAGTCTGTTTGACGAACCGTCTATGGAATAGAGATCATTAAGACAAGGAGGTACTTTTGAGATACTCCAATTGTGTTTTATAGAATGATGTGGTATGGTCGAGTTGTATCAAACACGAATCCAACTTGGTCCTTGGCACGAAAATGCACGTATTATGCATACCGAGCATCTGATTGACGTGTTGTCTATCGCATTGTAAACCTTACATAATGGAAGTAATTTTGGTTACTCTTTACTGGATTTTAGAAGGGGTCAAGGTACAACTAATATCTCTAGGGGAAGACACTACAAAACTCTAGGGAACCATGTGTGTGAAATCCAGTGTCTGACTATGAGGCATAGGTTAGAGACAGATCATATTGAGGTCAGCACTCATCAATCAAGTGTGGGTCAGTGCAAACCTATCCTGTGATGGTCAGATCTTGTATGGGTCAACACTCAGTGATCCTATGTGGGTTACTGCATACTGATTCTGTGTGGATCAGATCCTATGTGTGTCAGTGCATAGTGATCCAGTGTGGGTCAGATCCTATGTGGGTAAGCGGGGGTTAGTTACCTATCGACTCTGGGTGGGTTGGATACTGTGTGGATTATTACGGGGGTTAATACCTATAGATCATGTGTGGGTCACACTCTGTATGGTTATAATCTAGGCCTCTTAAAAAAATAAGATGATCTAGCTTTACGACTAATCTATTGTACATCTATACATCACTGAAAACGTGGTTTCAACTAAGACATTGTTTGAGTTTTGTCGATTTCATTGGGCTTCGTGATTAAGATGAGTATAACTTGACAAATGAGGTATATGTATGTGAATACACATAAGTAGAGTTGAAGTCTTGCATTGTGCGTTTTCCTTAATATGAATTTTTGAGACCTAAGAGGTCTCAGGGCCCCAACTGACTATCGTTATACTCAACCCTGCATGGGATATGCCCGCACCATGTTATGTCTTATGCAGATGACATGCAACATCAATTGAGGCTGAGGGATCCATGACTAGAAGGTATACAAAGGTAGACAATTTGGCATGATGTGACGCATGGAGTACTATTCTTGAGCTATACCTACCCTTCAGGTTGGATCCTCGATGAATGATCCAAGAGCTATGTGTTCATTCCAAATGTATTTGTACTTTTTAGTTGTACTCATAATTTCAGTTGGGCTTATATTTTGACCCTTTTACTTTCTGTAAAATTTTACTATAGTAGATTACATTGTGGTAGCTTCTTGTTATGTACATAGACAGTGTGTTTGTATAGGATAAAAGAAAATGTCTTCCCATCAAAGGGATACACCATTCTGAGGCTAGTCGCCAACCCATGGGCTATAGAAGGTGGGCTTGGGGTAGACACGGCATGGGCCCCAAGGGACAAATTATGACATAAATTATCACACGTTTAATTATTAATTGGTAAAAAATAATATAAAGTGAAATAAATGATAAAAAATTTATTTTTTAATAAAAATATTATATATGTTTTTTGTATTCATTTGTATGATCAATTTACAATATTTAGATATTAAATTATGTAAAAATGCTTCAAAAATTTTAATATCTAGACAAAAATTATGTATGTAATTCAATTCCATTTTTTGAACAAAAATATGTTACTAAGATAAAATATTGAGTTTCCATGATTAAGGTAAATGAGTTAAAGTGTTTAAATATGTTATAAATACTTAAAATTCTTATAAGATTACCTAAAATGGATTTAATGATGTTATTAATGACTAATATTTATTATTATTTTATTTTTACCAACATTCCATCAAAAATTACAATCTAAAACCATACAGAATTAGTATTTGTTGAATTGGAACTAAAATTTCCACTATAAAGGGAATACTCTGGTATCACACCTAACACACTTTTTTACTCCATTAATAAATTAACTTAGTTGACATTATCTCTCTCTAAAATCTTTTTTATAGTTTTCAGCCTTTGGGTCCAAAAAGGAATAAAAAATCCTTCAATCCAAAGGAACCCATATCAAAAATGTCAAAATTTATCAGTGTATGTACCTAGTACTTCACCATATTTTTCATGTACCATCATATATAAAATATTAATAAATTTAATTATCCACTATAATAATATAATATTAACCTAATTTTTCTACTTAGTAAATTATATTACTATTATATTACAGTATACAATTATTCATGTTTTAGGGTATCATGTTTTTATTTTTACTTGATCAAATACCTAAAAGAATGTTCCAATACTATCTACAAAATTTCTATTATGAATCAATATAATGAAATATATTTTGGTAATATATTATATTAATGATTAATCTATGTTACAAATATAGTATCTTAAGGGTGAAAAATAAATGAATGGATAATTAAAAGAAACTTATTATTATTGGTAAATTACATGAAAAATGTCAATTATGGATTCTATTGTCATGAACCATACCCATATCATTTATTTAGTGAGTATGGAACTACCAAAATTATAGAAAATGCTGAACTTCCTTCAATAAATTGTTACTGAGGAAATTTTAATCATACAATGAGGACTGAAATCACTACTATGACACTTGTATAGAACAATAAAAATTAAAAACATATAATTATTATAGCAAAAAATAACTAAATAATATATTTGTAATTAATTAATATTATTTAAGTGTATAATAGAGAATAAATATGAATCGGTTTCCGAAATAAGTATGTATTTTGTTTATGTTTATAAGCATGGTATTTAAAACATTAATCTATGTTGGGAATAAATGTATGGATCTCTCATATAAAATTTACATTAATTGTTATTTTCCATATACTAACCACTTATAAATATTTTGAGGTTTATATAAATCAAATTGATGATTGAAACTATATTTTTCTACAAAAAATTGATTTTGACATCCACTTGTGGTTTTCTCAATGAATGGATTCTTATTCCAAGAAAACCAAAGTAATACGTTTTTTCCTTCCCATTATAATCATAAATCAATATTTTATATGAATGAATATATATCAATAAAAATTATACAATAATTCTGTCTAAAACCCGATATATTTTCTTAAAATTTTTTAATTTTGGGGATTTACATGTATTATTACTATTTCACCTCCCATTAGATGATAGATTAAAAAAATAATACTAATAAATAAGACCAACCTTATCCCTTATTTTATTTTAAGGAGCCTTTCTCCATTATAGAAATATTCTATATATTTTAATGTAGATATCATTCTATCATGTGCATTGATTTGATATCATTTTTTCTTATATAAATGAATTTATTTAATAAAAAACATTGTTTTAACAAGTTTCATATGGTCATTTTCTACCAAAATTGTCTTTATTTATAAATTTGAAGAAAGAAAATATTTTTATAATTGTTTCTAAAGGACTATATTTTATCGTCGTTGTATACGTTTTATTATTATGTTCCATTTCTATGTCATTAGTTGGTTTCAAAGTAATATATATATCGTTTTATAAATTTTTTTCTTTTAAAAAATGTTTTCAAAAAATTAATGTAAAAGTCATCATATTTAACAAAGAAATTATTAATGATATTCAATTCTTTTTATCTATGTCAACATCCTTTGTGTTTTATTATACATCACTACATATAATATTTAATCACAACATCCACCATTTTTCTAGATTAATTATGATAATTTATTGTTGAATCTTTTATAGAAACCATTTCATTTCCATCTGTGAATCAAGATATGGTAGAATTAGGAATTCATTCAAATTCATGAATTACCCATATATATGATATATACATCTCTAATAGTTTTGTTATTTAAGGCCCTCTCTATACATTTATTAATCTTTATATCTCATGACATTATTTAGAATAAAAAATGAATCCAAACCCCAAAAGAACTCTATCCACTATGTAATGATTGGTTTTTTTATATCTCTATAATTCATTAGGTAAACTCTTATATATAATTAGTTAACATGTCAATTATATGGGAGAAATCCCAATTAATTAACGGTCTCTATAAACATTATGATGATGATATTAGAATTTATCCGTAACAAAAGGGATGATTTTATGTTCTTATATATATTCTACATTCTTATGTTTATGCTAGGTTTTCATAGATCATAATTACAGACTCATTTTTTTCAATTTCTTATATATAATTTTATAAATTATGTCAAAATAATTATTCCAGGACTCATGATTCCCTATCTATTTTATATTTGGTATGATTCTTTTATGTTATGATTAAATAAAAAGATTATGTTTTTATAAACACATGCTCATATTATACTCACTAATGATATTCAATTGATACCTCTTTTGTTTAACCTTAATATGAATTTGAAGTCACATTTTACTTTGTTTCTATAACATAGGATATGATGAAGATTATTGTGTTAGATGTTTCTGAAATTGTGCCATATGAGAAGACTATTTGTGGGATGTATTTAAGATATTATGAAAGATTTTTTTTATGTATGTAATCATTAATGAAACTAATTTTGTGGGTTCTGGGATTTTGGGGAAATTTTGATGTTAAATTCTTAAATTATGGAAACAATAAAAATGTGTGTCTGTTTAGGGTATGAACATGTCATATATGTATAAGTTTGAAAAAATATGTGTAAAGTTTTAATTTTAGAAATGGATTAAAGGGTGTGGGTCAAGGGCACAATAGTTATTATTTGAGAATTATTTAGTTATTTTTTGGAATCAGGATATGTTGAATAAGAGGATAAAATAGAAAAATAACCATTGTTGAACTAAAAGAGAAGTAATAATAACATAAAATGTCCTTTTTTAAATGATTGGATCATAATTTATGATATATTTGTATTGATATTAATTCTCATATTATTTCTTTTTTATATTAATCTAAATGATATCTATTATGGTTTTAGTAACCGAGTGAATAATTGGAATTAAGGTTTTAACAATAATGATCAGAAATGAAAATATATAAATCAAGGATAATTATACAAATTACCTCATATGTTGAATAATATATAATAATATTTATTCTCTTAAAAATTCACCATTTCATCCTAATATAATACTATTTAAATCATCTATGTGTCATTAAAATTTTAATGGATTTATCAATAGAGACAACCTAATGTCTAGATATTGAATTACTAGCGAAAAATCATTATGGTGTGAATATTATAAACAATCTTTAGAAATATAATTCGATATAATTTTTCAGTAATAAGTTTCGGGAATATATTTTTAGTCCCACTTTGGCGAAATTCTATATGACTTTTGGAAACAATGGAATCTGTCAATATCAACCGCATTTCAATTTCTGAGATAAGGTAATCAAATTTCATATACAAAATAAACTTATGATCATATATCTTTATATGTATAGTTATAATCTATTTATGGAATTTATTTTCATTATTTGAGTCTGATTACCTTGTAATTATATACATTTATCTCAAATGGTTGGGGATGATAGTAATAAAGATATTCATATTGTCTGTGAATATTTATATGTATTTATAAAGGACATTCATGGTCTTACACAAGATTTTGAAGCATAATTGTCTAATGAACACATATCTGATGTTATGAAAAAATTAAAGACTCCTGATCTAATAATTGTTGTTGAATTAGAGGAATTAAAGAAGCAGCTCCGAGAGAACATTAATTTGTATTTTATATATTTATGTGATTCGCTATTGGGATCATGATACCTATTTTTGGAGATGAAGTATGTCCCAACAATAATTTTTTTGACTACTATGAAATAATGAAAATCACAGTCATGAATAAGGTGATCTACCTCCTATTGATGATTTCGATGATAAATATATTCAAGATTGATACTTGCAAAATATTAACATCTAATTTGGATGTCATAAATATAGGTGAAATGGGATATCATTCCCCAAATTTCAATTTATATAAGATATATACAAAATGAAATCATATAGATCCCATTCATACATAAAAATTCCCCCAATATCTTCATGGTTCATATGAAAAAAGTATTTTCATATTATTTCATCTCTTTTTGTTAAACATCATAGATGAAATTATCATATATTTCATGATAATGGAATATCCTACCGATTATTTTTGAGTTTTTCTAGTGACAATTAGAAAGGAATAATTGTGTTCCAAATTTATAAAGAGTGAATTATTTGAAATAAGGTAACATTATTGGAGAGTATAATTATAAGTGTGGGTATAATAAAATATCATGAAAATATAAATGTAATTAATGAATGGCCAAGATCAACCACTATAATAGTAATTAATAGTTTTCTTGGATATTCTGGATACTAATAACCCCTTTGAGTAATGTCATAGGGAAAATAAATTTTCTATCCCATATAACTTTAAAGGAAATAAAGATACTTTAGATAAATGAATTTGATTAAAAAATTCACACAACTTATTTAATGTTTTTTCATTATATGTGTACTCACATTATTTTATAGTGGATAATTGCTTTTAATACACATAGATATATTAAACTAGGTATTGGGATCTTTTCACATTCCAAATACTATGGTGGTAGCATATGGATCACATATATTGATATAAAATAAGAAAAATTACCGGACACATGGTTTTGAACTCACTATGGTAATATTTTAATTAATGATATAGAGGGATCATATTTAAGGAGAAATGTGTGAAATATATAGTAATCAAAAAATAATAAAGTATATATACACACTAAAGGGGTAAAACATGTGACCAAGGAGATAGTTAAATTGATCATTTAATATCATCTATTTTTAAATAGTCACCATGATAAGGATAACAAGGTGGTTGATGTTATAAAATGGAAGGATAATTCTATCATATCCATAATATACATAAAAAATACTATACACATGTTCATGCAATGCAAAATTCTTAATATCTAATGGTAAGTGTTGAAATCATTTCTTTCATAAATTACTGTGCAACTATCCAGCTATGTTAAGATCAATGAGGTGTAAAATGATGATATGGAATAAAAAATATGTTAATGATTATTAGGGAGTAAATTTTTAAAAATGATGAAATTGAATTATATGGGATATGAATATGTGTTCTATAAATACTAAAATTTAATATATATCTATTGAATGATGAACACAGCTAACAATTAATTATCAATCATGCAATATTGATGATATATTATGATATAAAGAATCATTTATGGTAGGGAAACATTAAGTGGGAGATAATATTATTTATATAATTATTATTGGAATTTCATTATATTAAGGCTGAATGATAAATTTCAAATGGTTTGATGAAACCACTATCTATTCTTGTAAAAAAAATTGAAGAACTCTAGAATGGATTTTTTTTATATGTATTACCACTATTTATAATGTCTATAATTTTATTTTCATTGTAGTTGATAGAGTTATGAAGTAAATTAATTACATTTTTATTCAATAAGGATTATTACTCTAACATATTTTAAGGATATATATATAAAATAAGTGGTTAGGAAACATAGAGTTAGAAATTCCATTATATCTAATCAGAATCCAGGGATTACCTCTATTTTTATGAAGAGTAATAAAAAGAAAAAGTAATTGGATAAAGATATTAGATTTAAATCTACTTATCATACCAATATTGATGGTTATGTTTAAAAAACCATTCATACTTTATAAGATAAACTGTGATCTAACTCAATGGATTTAAATAGTGGTTAGGATCAACACCTTCCCCTAGTGGAGTCCTCGTAAAATAAAAATTCAAATTATATTAGTCAAATAGAAAAATTTTGGGATCTGTATTAAAAAATAATTAGAACACCATTGTGTTTGGATAATTCAATAAAGCATATGAAATTTGAACTATATTGATCTTATTAAATGACAAGCACAATTCCAACCATTATGAACCACATATAAACTATGTAAATTTGATTGAATATATTTTTTTAACAATCATCAACATTATTTGTATAATTTGGTTAGAGAAATGGTATAATTTTGAATATAACCATGGACTAGGGTTATAATAGTTGGGAGGTTTTACATTTTTATCCAAGGATAAATTACCCCATTTAAAATCCTTGATCATATGGGAACATTATCATATCAAAATTTATTAACACTGAGCCCCTCAAAAATACAAGATATACTCTATTTATCACTTTTGAGGAAGTGAATATTTTATCCAAAATATCTTCAAAACACAATGTTTATACCAATATAACATGATCTCTCTTAGGAGGAACAAGTATCATAAATATTAATTTATAATAATAAAGTAGTATAAAACATGGGAACCCACCTGGTCAAATATTAGCGATTACCTTCATAATCAAAGAATTTATTTTGGATTTATAAACATCCATTAATTATCTAAATTAATATTTATTCTGAAAATTTACATAGAAACATAAATAGTTGTTGAAATTTATGTAGAGGATGTACTACATTGTAAAAGACAAACATTTGAATTTATTTTTTAGAATTCTATTTTTATATTGAAACATGTTATATAGAATAATACTATATATATATGGAATATTGAATATATATAAGAAATAATGTAGAGTGTATCAGTATAATAATTTACTGAATATCATATATTATTGATTACTATTTGTTTGGATTGTTTTTATTAAATATCAAGATTAATTTGAATATTTATTTTGTATATCAGTTATGATCAAGAAGCATAGATCATAAATTTTTTATAAAAACCCATTTTTATTTATTTATAAATATTAAGTATTTTTTTGTTTTACATATGCATAAATATTATATCTTTGGGTAGCCCTCTTAGAAGGTAGTGAGTCGGAGAAAGGAAAAGTCTTTGGAACTTTTATAAGAAATGAAAATTTCCTAATGTTTATAATAAAAAAGTAGTGTATATATTATTATTATTCATATAAAAACAACATAGTGTTATTACTCATTGATATATATCATTATGGTTGAACCACATAAAATCTATATGTTTTTAATTCTTATTTTATCTATAATTGGTTGTGGTTATATGTGATCATTATGATTGATTAAAATTATATTGTCAAATATGAGGAAAATATTTAGATTAATTTAATAAATAATAAATTCCAAATCAACATTATTTACCATTATCATCCCCACTTTTAGGGTATATATTGGGAAATTATGTTGCAACAAGTGGACTCAGAGCTGTCATTTGTTTCATATAGAATATTTCAAAGACGTTTTTCATTATAAAAAATGTTATAAATAGAAGGGGTATAAAATTATCTGATGGATGAACATACTAGTATATAATATTATAATTACATTACATTAATGAAAAATTCGTCTTGATGTTAACTAAATACAATTTTTATGGGAGACAATTAACGGATTCTATTAAAATGTCAAAGATGGAAGCATAAAATAAAATTTTAATTAATGATGAAATGGATCAGATTTAATTTTCTGAAATTGTATATTATATCATATAAATACAAATTATTACTTTCATAACAACCAAAGGTATTTTTTTAAAAAATTATATATTAACCAATTCGTTATAAAAATGAATCACGAAACATTTTATGTTCTCAAAAAATAAATGCTATGATTTATATATAAATTAATGTGAAATTAGTGATAATTTCTTCAAAGTATTTTCTGAATTATTTTGGAGATTTTGGGGAATATTAATGATATGTATAATATTATAAATTTATGAATATCAGATATATTTTTCAACCATTTCAAAATAAAATATTATGGAAACATTATGATGTAAATCATTCGGAATTACCACTAAATTATATAAATGTAAATATGGACACATATGAATTGTTATTAATGAAAAAATATATATATTTCTAAAAATTATATAAATAAATTTCATTAAAATAAGTAGATAATAAATCAGTTTTGGAGAAAAAAATTTTATATTAATTTATTAATTATTGTTTTCTCTTATGAAATTGACATTTATGATTGGAAAAGGAAGATTGAGGGTATTGTACACCAATCATATTTTAATTATGGTATGTTTTGGTACATAATGTCTAGGTTCTAAAAATTATTTCATTTATTGTATGGTGGGATTTAAATCACTAAAAAAACACATATGTATTTTCTTCCCTAGATAGAAAGTTAAATCCTTAGATTCAAATATAATTAAATATCAAAGAAAATTTATTGTAATCAAAGAGAAAAATGATGATCAAGAAGATCCTTTAAAAAGTAAATCATAGGAAATCAAAAATATATAATATTATATGAATATTATACTATTTGAATATAAAGATTAATTATAATAAAATGATAAACATGAAAGAGTTATTGATCACAATGAGGGATTTTATATGGATCATGAGTAGTTGGATCTACAAATAAATATGTTTTGAAACATTAGATCATTTCTAAATAAATTTTCAATATATATTAATTATCATGAAGAAATAATTTTTTCCCTTAATAGGGTAGTAGAAGAATATAAAAATAATCTAGTGTAGAATTATGAAAATGTAAACTAAAGTCTAAATACTGATAAAAATACAAAGATAATTGATTATATTAGTGTATTCATTAATGGGAAGAATGAATTTTTTAAAACAATCAATGAAAATGTTATAGTTTTGATCATGAATATTAATTCTGAATAAAAAATAAATATCTCAAGGAAGAATATGAAGTTCTGAATATATCTAGATGGAATATTAATGTAAAAGACTGAATGCGACATGGTAAACCTTATATAATTACTGAGTTTTCCAGGATAGAATTTCATGGGAAAATATCATTGTGAATATGATAATAAAACATAAAATGGAGTGTTATAAAATGTGATTATAAATGGGATATATATTAAAAGAAATAGATATCAATAGTTGATAAATTTTCAAAAATAAAGTAGTTATACAAATGCTTTGGATATATTAATAAATCATAAAAAATTATTTATTAAAATTCGAATTCAATGGATAATTAAGATAGAAAATTTCTTATTATGATGAAGAATAAAAATACATGAAATAAGAATAAATTGAGAGTCATTAAAGTAAAATTAAAATAAATCCATCAAAAAGGAATAAAAACTAATTATTTGGATATTGATTGAATTTTTATAAATTTATAGACAATTATATTAGTGGAAGAAAAATGAGTGGAAATTTTTGAACGGAAGACTAATTAGAATGTTTGTATGTCAATCCAATTAAATTCCTTTACAAAATACTTTTAACCATTAGAGGGATAATAATGTGAAATGATTAATAAATCTAAATAAAATGTGCAGATATTGCTATATGTATCTACTCATTTTATAATCTTGTTGAAAAATATATGAGGGCTATAAAGAATAGTGTTTAGTGGATTTTTGATTGTCTACTATCAACTTAAATTAAACATAAAAAGAATCACATAAAAATGTGAAATAAAGAGTGGATAGAATAGATCATTTTGGATATTGTGGATCTTTAATCATAAATAGAAGTATAAAATTCAATTTTTTCAAACATAAATTAATGAATACTAAATTTATCCATGTTTATGGACATTGAAACAATTTTTTCGGTGTGAATTAGTTATGTGACTTAGTATTTTAAGTTATATTCAATAAAGAAGATTACAATGTCAAAGGAAATTATGTTTTTTTCTTGTATAGGGATGGAGAATTAGTGGTAACTTTAATCAGGTTGTTATAATGAAGTATACAATTATAATTATATAGAAAAAGATATTCAATTATAACATCAGAGACATGGACCTAGTCATTAGTAGAGTATGAATAATCTATCACAGTTGAAGGATGTTATTTAAACTCTTTTAATGAAAATTAACAATGAAATGATATGTTATTAATTATAGAGGGGGAAGATTGGTTGATACCAGTACCATCCAAAAAATATTATTAAATCAAATTATCTAAATTTTGTCCACATAAATGTATATGGTGAACATAGTATGGGTAGATTAATTTGATAAATAATTCATTCTATTTATTGGTGGCTACCACCTGATAGGTTGAACTATATTTAGGCATCTTAAAAGAGAAATGTTAAACTATATCAAAATATTACGAAGAACTGGGAAGAACTAAATTAGATGTATAATGAAGATTGTAGGGTCTGATAGTTGAACTGAACACACTCTATTGAAGTTGAAAATTATCTGGAGAAAGATGGAATAATCCATGAAGTGATAATGATAAAGAATACGCAACATAATTGGGTTATGCCCAAGAATATTCTAATGATAAATAACATGGAAATATCATTGATGACTGGTTGTTTTATCTCTCACTATTATAATAAAAAACACTGGATTGTGTCTTTGTAAAATCAAAATCAAAATTCACTTAATCTTGTAGAAGAGAAGACCCCGTATGCAATGTAATAGAGATTTAAACATTAATTAATACTTCTTAGAGTATTTGAATGAAAAATATTCATTCCAAATAAAGAGTAAATTAGGTAAATTATAGTAATGTAATAGATGAAGGAGATTTTTTTTGTTACCCATCAAATAGTAAAGCATAATTTATTAAAAAAAATTGGAAAAGTTTTTAGTATAAATATAAATATAATTTATAAAAAAACACGTAAATAAGTGATTGAAGAGGAATACGTGATAATTATAGATTTATGAGAATCTTAAAACATCCCAATTGATGATTATTCTAAATTTAATTGAAATGGAATAAATGATGATGAATTGATTTAGACCATCACTCAAACAAAATTTGTAGAGTTGAATTTGATCTAGGAAACAATAATGGTGAAAAATTTACTCGAATGCAATTCCAAATAATTATAATTATTAAGAATACTTCTCTGTTATTATAGGCAGAATATCTATCATTTGAATGAGAAACAAAGTAGGAATCAGTGGTTAAATCCATCAATGAAGAGTTAGACAAAATCAATAAGAATATAATATCATAACTTCTGGATAGGTATAGAAATTATATTATTATTTTTGTAAAATTAATATTGAAAATAATGATTTTTGAGCATGGGAAAGTGGTCTGAAAGAATGTCTGGATAGAGTGTTGATGATATGCATCATCTGAAGGACATGATGTTCATGAAAAAATATCTTTGGAGGAAAAGAAGGAATCAATAATAATATTTATAGATGCATTTTTTCCAAATATGTTCGTAGATTATCAAATGTTTCTAAAGTTAGTATTTATAAATGGAGTATCCATGAAATAATTAAAAATTAAACTACTAGTGGGATTTATTATTGAATATAATTATTCAACAATTTATATATTGAATAAGTTGTTATAAGGATGAAAAAGGTACATTGTGTTTGGTATGAATTCAATAATTCATACCTATGACAGTTTGTGTTCATGAGAGGATTGGTTGATCACAAACTCTATATGAATATATTATTGTTAGTATAACTAATGGTGATGGTGTGTGTGGATGAAATCATTTTTGGTGGAATGACGAAATATTTTTGTTGGAGAATTTTACACAATTATTATATATGGAATTGTAGATTTCAAAGATCGGAGAGTTAACATAAATTCATGGGATGGAAATACATAAAATGTAATAAAACACATTATTATCATTGGTAAAATATGTAAAAAGAAATTTAATGTAGTTCAATATATAATAATTGATATTAGTTTCAACTATGATTGTAATTAGAATGTGTCATGGAAAGAATGAGGATAAAGTGGTAGTAGACTCAACATTGTTTAGAAGAATTATTGGATGTTTATTATATCTTACAAGAACCATCCCTATTTTATTCTATTTTATGTTCATGAATGAATCATTTTATAGTGGTAAAAATAATCAATAGATCTTATATATAAATAGGATAATGAGGTGTATTTCAGGAATATTTAACTATGTAATGGATTCTAAACTTGGATAAGTTCATAATTTTAAATCTAATTAAAATGAAATATATTTCAGGTGTGTTGTGGATATAAAATCCACCTATTGTGGATGATTATTACCCAAAATAAATTATTTTTGTTTTGTAACTAAGTGGTAGAATTTTGTATCCATCAGTAAAAATGTGGGAAAATATAATTAAGTTACAATATAATGTACATAGTTATTTTGGATGAAGAACAAATTATAATATATTGGTGTAGAGGGAAGATAATTATTGGTGATTCAATGTGACAACAAGTGTTCCATTGATTTAAAAATGAACCCATTATGAAGCACAATGGAAAATATAATTTATATCCTTTAAAATTTTATAAAGGTTAATGTGGATGAAAATATTATGAAATTTGAATTTTTTTGGAACACAATATCTAGTGGATAACATCATTAAATGATTATTAGTAAATATTTTGTTAAAGAATAAATAATTTGAATATCATATTTCAACCAATTTTCATTATTTAATGAGGTTTGATAATCTAATATATGGTTTTACATAAAGAAAAATATGTATATATTGTATTATTTTAATGATTTTTTATTTTTCAGGTATTAAGAGATATAAGATACATAATAAAATGGAATTTATTTTATAAATATGTTTATTTAGAGAAAAAAATGGATATAATTTTGGAAGGGGAAAAATTTATTATTTCTTATAATGGGATTTGATTCAGGAAGTCTAAATTTTATTAACAACAAATATTTTATATATTATTGTCACATTGAAATTTTTTAAATTCTAAAACATGACCACAATTGAAAAAGGAGAAAAATATTGAATTTTATAATCAAGGTGCATATTTTCTGATGTGGGAGTGTCCTATGATGGTGGAGTATTAATGTAACTAAATATAAATGGAAGATTATTTGGGGGATTAAAAACATATATGTAATAATGAAAAGAAATAATAATGGGTAATATTGAAACCAATAGATAAAATGATTTATTTTTTATAATTTTATTTCCCATTTTTGATATGAGATTATTATTTTTTGACTGTAATGGAAAAAATAATGTCATGTCTATAAGGATCATGTCCTGTGTGGATGTTCATAAAACTAGAAAATTTGTATATATATGATTTTGTTTTGATATGTAATATTTTTTTAATACAAAGAACAAGAATAAATATCAAATACTATATAAAGAAATATGATATTATAAAATTATAATATCTTATATTTTTTCAGTAATATTTACATGTTATTTATTAAATGGATTGTTTATAAATTAAAAACAATTAAACACACTTTTATACCATAAAACTGAATTCATGATAGGAAGATAGATAAGTTGATTTTAATTTTTCTACCAATTCATAGGTTCCCATGAGCTACATGAGGTTCACACCACAATAGGTCTAGAGCTTGAAATATCTATAATTTTATGTTGTCACAATATAATGTTCATATAGTTATTAAAGAAACAACACAACATAATTTTGGAATGGAAAGATAATATTTTTTTTTTGAAACCTAAAAAAAGGTCACTTTGTGAAGTCATTTATCACACAATTATGAAATTAGATATTTAATAATAATAGATAATCAAACCCCTTAGTCACATTGGGAGAAATTTAACCAAACATTGATTTCTAAAATCTCGATTATTTGAATAGTTATACTAAATATACATTCTCAAAAGAGTTTGGATGTTTTTTGAACATCAATTAACTATATATTTAAAATTATATAGTGTAGATGAACTTCAAAAAAAACTAGGTGATTGATTTTATAGAGAAGAAATTGGATGTTTTTTGAAAGATGAATTATGAATTTGAACATCCAAATTACCATAATATATTGGAACCCATTGTGAAGAAGAAGATAAGAGAGATATATTAAATATATTTTATATATAAGAATCAGAGTATAGTGAATAATTTTTTTTTTGATATTTGGTGTTAAAGAGTAATGTCTGTTTGTATTGGATTATAATAATGAGAAGACCTTAAATTGAATAGTTTCTGTTCAAATAATTAAATATCAAGAATTATAGATCATGGAATTACAGATAACACCCATTTTTTGTTTGTTCTTACATATTCAATTAATATCATTATTTATTTTACCAATATATTATTATAATCACTTTTTGTATCCCTCTTTAAAGGAAATGAGTGGAAGATTGGAATGGGTCATAGACCGTTGATGAGCAGTGGGATATTCCTAATGATTATTAGAAGATACTGATGGAGTTGTAATTAGTGGCGCATAAGCATATCCTTAATATGTGAGACACAGATTTATCCTTGTGTGGGAAGACTTATAAAAATTTATTTTATTAGGATTTTTTATTTTAATGTAATTTGGTGATAATTTCTTTATCATTGTGATATATTCAAAGTGTCTTGGAAAATTAGAGGATAGGATAATTATTAACATATGATAGTAAACAAATTTCCAGTCTTTTAAATTCACCCCACCTTAAAGGGTTTATAGTGGGACCTCATGTTATAATATCTACTAAATGTGTCTTACTCAATACTAGCTACTTTATTATTAAATAATTCAAATTATTAATTACTATTTAAATCATATTTATGTAATTATATTATATATTAAATTTGGAGACATATTTATTAATATATAAATTATTTTTAGGAAAATATATTTTATTTATAATATCATAATAAAATTTAAATATTAAAATATGATATTTAATAATATATTTAATTTTGTATGATCAGTTCCTTTTATCAGTGCTAAAAATGAATGGATAAAGGTAATATATTAACAGCGGTTGTTGGTACAAGAATATTGATTATGATGTGGCATCCAATATTTGTGAAAAATTGGAACTTACAAACCATTACTTTTAGCTTAATATTTTTTTGTACTGATAAAGGTTTCCCCATTATCAATTTCTTTTTTATTACGAATAAAATGTACCCATTTATTAGTGTTTTTCATTGAAATGAAAGGAAATACACTGTGGAATACCCCCTTTAATATTGATCCTAAAAAACTGATAAACATATGTACTTTTTATCCCTTCTATAAAACACTAGCAATTGAATAGAATTATAAATTCATAACAAAACTCATTGATAAATGTGTGATTATTTTAATACTGTGTTTGGAGTAGTGTATGCCGAAATTGATATAAAACAAATATACATAACAAAATTAATGCACACTTCACCTTGATTATCAGATGAAATAAATAGTAATAATAGTGTCAAAAATATAATGAATGGTCATATTCACAATGTAGTAATATGCACTTAGGGAAAATTTATATTGTCTTTTAACACCACATTGAAGAAAACATTCAGATAATCAATAAATAAATTTCAATATTCTAATAAAAAATATTCCAAAATATATTTTTACAATCAATATTGTAGAAAGTTAAATATTAACAAAATATTATTTTTCTTATTAATTATTTCATCAAAAACATTAGACATAAAATTGAATATATAAAATTTTAATTTATTCATACTGAGGTATTTTTTAATATTATTCTAAAAAATATATTCAAATAATAATTTAAAATATTTACATTTTGAAATCACATAAAAACCATTCCTGTAAAAAATATTTAATAATTTACAATTTTAATAATATTATAACTAATACATGGAGTCGAAAATTAAAATACAATTTGAGTATAATAGTGGATATTCTCTAAAATAAAAATAACAGATGTGTAACATTTATCCATATCATTATTATAGAATAATATATTTACATATATATATTTATAATAATATCAAAACATTATTATTTATCTTTATAAGTCATTAATTATTCAATTATATAAATCAATTCAATTTGTGAAATAATTAGGCTGGTAAAAATATTTGCAAACCATCAATAAAAGGAAGTTATACTCCTAAATTTAAAAAATAAAAAATCTTTTTTAGGACATTTAATATTGGGATATCTAAAAAAATTACATCATTAACATCAATATCATTTACAGATATGAAAAATCTAGGAAACACGTCCTTATAGTTAGAAAATTGTAATGTCCCTGACTTAACCAACATAAGAGTGTCGTAATGGGTTGTCACATGAACTAAAAAATCAATCCCCATATTCCAGAGGTTTGAACCTAAATTTTAGGATTTTATAAAAATCATAGAGACACTATAAAAACCATATCAACCAATTAAATAAATAAATATATTGGGAATCAACATACCGATAAATAACATGAGAACAAACAATGGAATTGATGTAAAAATTCATACCATAAAAAATAATATCACCATGATATATCAAATGTGACTCATGTAGGTTGAATAACCATAAATCCATGGAAGTCTAACTAATGTTCGATCAAATACAATGTAGAACAATTATATAAATGATACAAAAATATCCTAATGACTATACCTCAAAATCACCTTAGACTCATATTTATATCACATCCAATGTTCTTCAAACTAGTAACCAATACTATTGTTGTAGTTAAACATTCATGTCAAATATAAGGTATTCACATTACTAAAGGTTTAAATTTTGTATGTGAGAATATAAATTAGTACCTTTACACCATTGATAAATGTAATAATAAAAATATATATGTTCTTGCATGTATTGAATAAAATGAATTGGTAACTGATATCAAAAATAAACCCCTCGAACTATTGGGCACTTGAGATGCTTCCCAATAGATTGAATCATAAAATGTTAAACCATATCCACTTTATTGTCTATTGATGTTACTAAATCATCTTGGTTAGTCTAAAAATTAAGAAACCCAAAACCAAACTCAAGGGGCAGTATATCCTCTATGGAAGACACCTAAAATTATGAGTGGATAAGTATATCGAACCATTGTTTCTCATCAAATATCATGGGTTAGTATGCCTAACATGATATGCTCGATATCATATTTGTGGAAAGTACATCCCAAATATAATGGTATTTATATATCAGGGTTAGTAAATTTCACTTTGGATAATGAATATAATCTCATGCGGGAGTACATCCCACCTTGGTTACTCACCAGTTATTTAGGGGAATTACCCCATCTGACGCCCTCAATATGTTATTAAGGGGAAGTAAATAAAAAATTTCATAAACATTTAATGTTAAGTGTATGTACATCCCATGTAAAATACTCCATGAAATACATGAGGATAGTAAACATGATTTTTAATACATAGTATCATCATTGGGTTTATACACCCATTGATCACATTCAATATCATATCAGGGGGAAGTATATCCCACATAGAATACTCATTTTATCACTGTAGAATAAATGTCAATATCATCTCAGTGGAATGTATATCCCATATAACAAACTCATCATATTGTAGAGACATTAAAGGAATAACACATCAAATGTAAACCATATAAATAATAATAAATATTAATTGTTAGATGAAAAAACCTCAACACCACATATCATTATATATTAGAGTAATTTAGAATATTTTACCACATTATAAACTAACAAAAATTTATTCTTCAAATAACTACACCCCACCATTGATTGGATAATTGTCCAGACTAGGCCACCTATTATATCCAATTTGATGAAAATACAATGATGCCAAAACTCTATGACATACATGAGACTAACCGAACATCTAGGCTGAGTATTACTATTACTTTTCACTAGTAATTATCACATCAATGCCATATATGAATGTAACTCCATACCATAAGAGATATGTGTCTCATTCTATAGTTACCCCTCATAGGGCGCAAAATGGTATCATTACCATATTGAGATACTTTATATAATATTCTCTATATAGTAATTTTCTCTTATTCTATTTAACAATAAAAATAAATAAAAATATTTAATAAATAAATTTGAAAATATTATATTAGTAAATTGTCTTCCACTAGTAATAAAACTACTATATTCCATCCTTCATCATTTATAATTCATCCAAACATTAACAAACAATAATACATTATACTGAAACTCACTATCTCTATTCAATATGTCATCATATAAATCCACCCCTACCAACAACATGGAATGTTATAGATTTGAATGTTATTAATCACTTTAAAACATCATTGGTATAGTCTATATAACAAATTATAACCTTTATGTAACTATCCTGATGATGTTTCCAAAATTCTCACATACAACACCCTAAAAATGATAACCTTCATACGATCCATTCATAATTAAATTAGTACAATATCAAGTTATTTCACCATATATGATTGATCGGTTTAGATGTTTTGGAAAAAATATACAAGCATGATCCCATATTACGTTGTAAATATAAAAGCATTACATGAGAAAAAATTCCTTCATTATTGAAAAAATATTGAAAATATTCATTAGCTATAATATGAGGAATGTTAAGAAATGGATCAGCTCGGATGATCATTACAGGAATGTGTACAATAGACGTTACTATGTGTATAATTGGAATATTTTATATAGTATAGGTGAAAATTCAAACACCAGCCATTCATTCAGCATATTATGTCAAAGTAAATCCATGGATAAAATCCACATAAAAACATGGATAATGTAAACTAAATTATTTATAAATTAAATGCATAAATATGGACATTAAGATATTCCCATCAATGCCACGACTAATTAAACATTAATATTTACATAAACTAATATGACAAGATAGGTTCATTGAATTGGTAGGTATACACCAATCATTATTCTAATGTTTCCACTTGGTTTGGATCATGAGACAATTTGATATATTTATGTGATATCTATAACTAGGAACCACTTTCATATTCTATTAATTCTAAATATACTATATTTTAAATAAAATTTATTCTCCAAATTACATATAAAAGAAATTATTTTATATTTAATCAACATTATGGAATATATCTCTCATCATATAAATGATCATTCTCAAAAAATCCTTTAATTCGTACTATTTATAGAAGTGGCATACGATTGCGAAAAAATCAATGTGGTAGAAATTATTTTCTTTAAAATACTTATTCTTAAATTATGGACATGGATGATTAAATAATGTGAAATGAAATGATAGTTTGTAATTGGTAAGGATATCCAGATACTATTAATGTCTACTATACCATGGATTAGGGAAAGATGAATGAAGACAAAAACTTCTTCAGAAATGAAGAGTTTTTAGTAAAACTATTCCTTTTAAGAATTATAAATAAAATGGATGAATGAAAAAAATAGTTTCCTTTTAATTTTTTGTATAAAGAAATTTAAATACATATTTCTAAATTCATTTCATTACATTATGAAAAAAAATATCATTTTCATTCAATATCATTGTAAACAATAAATTCCCAAAATATTGAGAAAAATAAATTAATTGAAAATACCACTGTAATAATATAAAGGGATATTGATAAATAATAAAGTCTATAATAATATTATGTTATTTTTAAGAAATATATAATAAAAATATTGTTTTTACAGTTTAAAATGAGGAAAATAACCCATATAGAAAATTTTGAACAGTATCATTTTTTATCCTATGTATGAAACATAAAACATAATTGAAAAGGACGTCTATCAACTTTTTAATTATAATTAATAATATAATATAATATTTTAAAATAAACCATGATACAGAAGGGAATGAATTAGAAACAAAACATTAAAATAATATTTATTGGATAACGTCATTTATAGGATACTTACTTGTCTATTATTTATAGAATAGGTTATAAAATGAATAAAGTATTTAGACCAAAAAATATACCATATGAGAATAAAATATATGGTTTTTAAGAGGTTGTGATCATATAATTTTCTAAAAGGAAACCATGAAATTTACAATCTTGAAATAAAATGAGATAATAGTAGGAATCAATTATTTCTCTGTAACATTTTAATTAAAACCCCACAAGAATAAGATATTGAACAAAAACCACTAAACACGGTTGGTTAATTGCAATTAAGAATTTAATTTTTCAAAGTTGAATTATATAAAAAAAATTAAATAAATTAGGATCAAAATGTTAAACTTTTCCCATTAATGTGGAAATGAGATTAAATTACACTCACATTTGGTTTACTATTAGTCATACAGTTTTCAAAATCCTATATAATTTATTTAAATTAATTTGATACTTTAATAATATATTTTTTAATCAATGTTTGAATTTTTATGGAAAATTTATAATTATTCAATATCCATTAGTCTAATAATTATTTTCAACATCAACCACTTAAGGATTTTTGTGAATCTATACAAAATTAAATTGGTATATTTTCTGTGATTAAAAGGGTTTTGAAATTATTCCATAATTAAATTTTTTTAATAATTTAATGAATATAATTTATATTCATTATATAAATTTTTATAAGAATCCACCATTTATGATACTATAAAATGATATTTCATCTCGTCAAAGTGGTTGTAGTCTATATGTATGCATGAGCGTCATAATATTTTTCTAATGGTTAGAAGGGTCTGAAGGTATAGGATATATTATAATTACATAATCAATAATATTTCATTAATATCATATATATTCATTAACGCCACTTCTAAAACCATCAATGTAATGCAGTTTTAAAAACGGAATTACACAACTATATGTAGATGATGGGTCATATGTATGCATGAGGGATGTGGTCATTTTACATAGGAAGTAAATGAGAGAGGGAAAGTTTGTACCAAAATAATATTATTATATAAGTATATTTCTGACACTATATTGATTTTTTTAGGCTTGATAAAACATATTTTGAAGAATTATAAGAAGAAATTAACTTTAAAAGATTCAATCAAGATGAGAATCTCATCCTTAAGAGACATACTTTGTATTACTTTTTAATCCATCATAGGATGGTCATAAGTTATGAACAAGAGCTCATGAAATAATGTAAGCAATTTCTTAATGTTTTTGGTATGTATTTTATAATCTAGAGGGCTCAAATTTTCTAAATTTTAGATGATAAAATGTTATGTATTATAAGTGAGGGGAAACACACACATGGTATTTGTTAAATTAATTATATAACAAATGTTGTTGTATTGTAAAAGAGAAAATAACGTTTCTTATATTTGAATATTAAAATATTAATATAAAAACAAATACATACTATGAGGTTTTAGAATGTCTATTTTGTTATCTCGAATCTGTATCCATTTATTTTTTACCCTTTTGACACATTTTTCTTAATTATGGTGATAAGTAATTATCTTGGTTATTAAACATTATATAAAAAATTATTTTGGAAATATTATATAATATTTTTAATGATCATTCTAAATATGAAATAAATTTTATTAGTATCAACACTTATATGTTTCAAAAAATACTTGTTAAATATGTTTGCATAAATCAAAGAAACCCACATTTAGAAAAATAATTTTTATAAACATCAAAATGATTTTAGAAAAAAAATTGTATAATTTTGGTTATAATGGGTTAAACTGGATTACATTAATTAAAAGGTGTCTTATTTATCTTGAAATTATATCCAAAACAATACATAACCATATAAATACTTGTTTAATAGAGATGAACTAAAAATATTTGTTTTTTGATCAAAAACATTACTTAGATTACAAAATTAATAATGATATATTTCTAGGTTTAAAATTATATTTTTATATGAATTATATCAATCCTAAAATATAAATTTTTTCCCAAATTTATTTTATAAAATAAGAAATTTATTCTTATATCATTATAATGTCAGAAAAGGGATATTTTTTATAAAAATGATAATTTTTACTCATTACAAAACAGAATATTTTTTTAGGAAAAAAAATTATCTTAAGAAAATTATTAATTGACAAATATTTTTTAAAAAATTAATATTTATCAATTTTTAAGAAATTAATATTAATATTCATGCACAAAATGCATAAAAATAAATTTTTGGAGAGAATATATTTTTGAATGAATGAAATTACTTTATTCTCTTTAACTTTCTAATGACTATAATTAAATGAAAGATAATTATTTATATTCAATAAGTAATCTACTTATTCCATTAAAATAAATCATCAATAGTAATATAAAAACATTAATAAAATAAATATAGCTTTTTGAAAAATACCTATTTTACCTTCAAAATATTTTATATTTATTTCTATCCAATAAATAATAAATGTATGATTTATTATTTATTTTATTAAAAAAATATTTATATATTTTTTTATAATATATTTATTCATATTCAAACATTTTAATAAAACAACTTGATTAATATAGACCAATTTAAATAATATTATTTCAAAGTTCATTTAAGCTTGAGGTTGTTTGTGATGTACTCTCTGAAATGTAGTTTTAAATTTTATATATAATACAATCTGATGGTATTACATTTTCCCCTCCTTAAAGAATTCATGCACACTAATTTTAATTCTTAATTCCTAATTCAAATAAATCAAAATATGTTAATATAATTAGATATAGATTTTATCGTGAACATTAATTTATATGTTATGACTATGAAACATATTATGCATGTATGTCAATATGAAATATTGTTTCAAATTATTTTTTCCAGAAAATTCTTTTTTAGATGAATGTTACGATACATAAAGAAATCAATATATATATATATATTATTTTTTGAATTTGATAAATTCTGTTACCATAGAGAAAAAATATGAATGATTTATTTAACTAATTTCTCAGATTCTATAAGTATAATTTCATACTTTTATGTGTATCATCACCATAATAATTTTTTGTTAACTCTTAAATTATTAATATAAAAATATATTCAATAGTAAGATCTTTAAAATAATGAATATCATTTAATTTTACAAACAATTGATATCTTTTTCACAAAAAATAATAACCAATATTAAAAAATCATCAAAAAATTAATCTCCAAAATTAAAACTGTAAAAAAACACCAATATAAAACTCATAAATTATTTTTTATTAAATTTGAAAAAAAGTGAGAATGTTCATGTCACTTATTCCTTTACAATCAAATCATTTTTTTCAAAACTACCTTTATCAATCAAATATCAATTTTCCCAAAGTTTATATTACAAATAAAAATTTCTTAAAACATTCATCCTTTAAATGAAAATTACTACGAATCTTTGTACATTGATTCATATATGTTTTGGTTTGATAGTTATAGTTTTATCACCTAGGTCCTCCTTAAAATAACTAGAACAATTAATCCAAAATATGTAGGGAAAATTGGCCAACATTCTTCAAAATTTTCACTATAATGATGCAATTATTAGTAAATTAATTAAGTGGAATTAAAAAAATGATTCATAAATGTTATGTTTAATAAATTTTTTGGAATATATTTATTTTAAATATATATTTTTCATATAGGAATTTTGAATGTTTAAAAAATGACGGGACTTGAGGAATGAGTTTCTCATCTAATAATGTTTTCTATGAGACATATTCCACATTCATAAATTCATTATTTCATATTGTGTGAATACTAAACCTTTAATATTTAATATCATGAATCTTTTTTATTTATTGTATTAAATGTTTTATTTTATGTTATTTAATTCACGTGGGTTACATTTCAAATGTTATCAATGTGGTAAGGGTTTATGATAAAATACCATTTCATTTTGGTATTATGTATGATAAATTTATATTAAGTGAAATTATATTGATCTTATCCCTTAATCACAATTTATTTTCTTCTACTAATTTCCTTTTATGATTTTTCAGGTTATATTAATATTTAATGTTCTTTTGGAAATGAAAATGAAAAAGATAAAATTTTTAGGAAAAATAGTCCTTATTTTATGATGGAAGAAAAAAAATTTCTTTCATGTCCATATACTATAAAAAAATATAATGGAATTATATTTTATATGATCTAATTATTATTTTTATTCAATTTTCATCAATCTTGTATCTTATTTTCAATGTTTTAAAAAGGAATATTTACAATTTTTTTGAATTGTTTTTATATGACTTTCTACAAATTTTCTGAAAGTAATGTTATTATAATGATTACTATAGAAAAATAATTTCCTAATATATTGACTATTATTTGATTTTATATTATTTTTAATGGATCCATGATCAGTTTCAATGAATTTTTTTAATATTCATTGAATATTTAGCATTCAAATATTTTAAAAGAAAATTGTATCTTTCATATTTTTAAAGAAATTCTTAAATTATTTTATAATGAAATTTTCCATCTATTTTAACAACCATTAATGATTTTTTATGCTTCCACATATATATTATAATCAATTAAAATTCAATTTTTTCTCTATATGGACTGTATTGAGTATTTAAAGACAATTTTATAAACATACTTATTTCACATGGTTTAATTATGTTATGATAAAATATTTACGAAACTCATTTACGTTTCATGGTTTATTATTTTTTAAAATGATGGGATTAAGCCTATTTACATTAAACGGGTTTGGATAGGATAATTTGATGAATTTTTTATAATTATGTGTCACATAAATATGTATTTTTTAATTATTTAATAGGTTCACTTGTATTTATATAGACATGTAATGAGTTTTCTAATGTGAGATAGACATGAAATAAGATGATAATGATAAGTATGGACAATATTTTGAATCTGTATAGTCATATTATAATTTTTGAGTCTGATTTCATCAAGATACTCCCATGGCACTGTGTGTTCACTTGATTTTGACTAAATACACTCACATTTTGATTTGTGGGTATGTATTTTCATAGCTATTCACATAATAGTATTCTTTTACATTACTGTAAATAGATATGTTCACAAGATTATTATTTCCAAGGATTATCCGTCCACATTTTTATTTTATGACTCTTAAATAATAATTATTTACCTGTTATTAAACATGCTTCTATATCTGACTTTATTTATAAGAGTATGTTCTAAAATTGTGTGGGTATAAATCAATTTTGTTTCAAATATGTACTTTTTTTGTTATCATACAATTGTGAATATATTATCCTCTCTTATGATTAATAACACACATGTTTATCATTACTGATCATATAAGTTCATTGTATCTTATATTTTCCTTCCCCATGTTTTATTGAAAGACTCTATGTATAATATTTATAGAAAGATACTAATATGGAGAAATTTATAGAATATGTTGGCGATATATTATGAAATAAAATGATTGTATATATATATAATATAAAGGAACTAAAATTTTATAGTCCTTGGGCCTATTTATTTATGATATATATTAAATATTCATCTAAAATGTTCAAATATATATATATTTTAATCTGAGGTCACTGTAGTGATTATGATGAATATATACCCAAAAAAAATTTCCCTTAACTACAAAATATATATCTTGTGGTCTTGAATCAATTAATAGATATAAATACTTGACCACCTCACTGTTGGATCTAGAAAACAAGAGACCATCAAAATTCCACAAATTTATGCTTCAACGATTCACACATACTCAGTATATCTATGGTGTTGTCCCGGGCCATGAATATTTATTCTTGTATACAGAAATTCAACTCCTCATTTGAAAATTGATTAATATAAGCTTTCACATTATGTCCAAATAATAACTTATAACAACCATAATATTAGGGTCTTTAAAATTATGGTGTTGTAAAAAACAACAATCCTTTCATCCACAATCCACCACTATGAAGTCTAATTCCAAAAAAACATATATCAAGGCCTACAATCATTCCCACATACATGTGAATCTAAAATTATAACATGTTATAGACTCAATTTCATTTAAAAATCCAACCAAATTTGAATCAGTTCCTAACACTATGATTTAAGGAACTCTTTTAGTTCCTAAAAATCCATGTGGACACACATGACCCATAAAATTTCAATTGAACTCAAAAATAACCTTATAACATACCTTAACCATGATAAGGTCATAGATCATTGTTCATGGGATTGAAAAATTTTGGATTAAAAAGAAATCCTATAACCCCTATTCATTTCACTATATTACAAAGCATACCACTTCATCTACACTGGTTATATCATTTTCCACTAGTCAAATAATTTCTGATCATTCCAAGACCTCCTTCTAATAAAAATCATGTATGAAATAACATCACAATGACTATCTATATCTTCTATTTTTATATAAAAACAATATATGATATACATATCCTTATGGAAACCCTATACCCAATCAAATATAAATTGTAATCACTCCACTAACCCCATTGAAATCCCAATACCAAGACACAAATATATAAAGAATTAAAAATAATTGTTTAGTACTCTAGAATAGAAATGAACGACTTAATGCCATTAAACTTTAAAACTCTCAATTAGCACTGAAAACATCATAACATTTCTTAAGATACAAAATGGGATGACTCTCATGTAACTCACAGTACATCACTAATCATCACCATGAACATCTCATAGGAGTAATGTGATTCAAAGAATCAATTTCTTTACCTTGATGTATTCCCTAAATCAACCATGTAACACACCCCATATAGAATTCAAGGATAATAACAGATAACTTAATTACAGGGATCAACACACAAGTTTGATATTTATCCAAAACACATCACTTTCCACCTATAGTGTGTGAAATCCACACACTCTTATCTCAAAGACAGGGTACAAATAAAATAAGCCTTTCCATAATGGCACACAATAAGACAGTTATCTTTTGAATATAATTACTAATATAGTGTATACCCTTGTTCCACCAACAATTTCAGTCAACCAATGATATATTATGTTGTCTTATATTTATCTCTGGTTTATGAATAATTTTTTTTAATGATTCCAGTACATATAAGAATCATCATAATTGAATGACTAATCTTCCTCTGAAATACATAAAAAACTAATGATTCCTTTTGTCTACCCTAATACTCAAACACACATCATTTTTTTAATTCATTATTAGATATTACACTAATAATTTATTCACTTCAATAAACCCACAAACATCACCAACCTCTCACTATAGGGCTACCTAAAAACCAAATTCTATCAAAAAAACATAAATATAATCCTATTATTCTAATGTCACTCATGACCAACCATTATATGGAGTATCAACCATTCACAACATGAACTAACCCTTATTTTTCAACCTATATCCTATAATTTCCCATAACACAACGTAATTTCATTCCTCAATCCCATATAACCCATGGTAATTGATTTCAAAACACTAATCATAAGGTCATTCATGAACTACTTGAGGCCACCCCTAATCTGGGAACCTAATTTAGTCTATGAGAAAGCCCAAGGGGAATTCGAAATTTTCATGACCTAGAGATGAGCACTAATGGAATTATAGAACACTTATTAGGAACAATTTAATCAAATAAATAAATAAAAATACCCCCCCCCCCTCATAATTTCATGCTGACTGCACCGTATATCAGTGTTTCATGAATAATAATACAATAATATGTCAAAAAATAAATAGAGACACAAGAATAGATAAATAAATAAATCATAAATAGAAAAGAATAATCTCATATTTTATTTATCATTTTGTTCAGTATTTCTATATATGAAAACAAATATACAACCATATTCAAATCCATGTGTCTATCTCACTCTATAGGTCACCCTATGAATAGAACAACACAAATTCTAAATTATAAATAATAAATGGAATTTAGAAGAGAAATAAAATTGGTATGAATGTAGTGACTCGGTTTTTTGGCCCTGTCAGACTTTGGAATTTTTCTACGAATAATTCCAGAGCTAGGTGTGAAGACGACATGCGATTCCGAGGCCCGGTGTGCCCAGAATTAATTTTATAAAAATATTTTGTTTTTTTTACTATGAACATTGAGGGGGTGTGATATCTCCTAAACGGTAGCTCAGAACGGGAATCTGAGGGCACAGTTGCGTCCGGAACATGCCGTTTACCCTAGACGAGGTGTAAACTTTGCGGGCACGGGCCTGCTGTGGAAAACGCCACCAGGGGCATTTTCGTAAATAAGTGGAAAAGTTGGTTTATGGGAGTTGGCTTGAATAACATCTGAAAGGAGTCTCGGATCGCAAATCTGAGTCTGCCGTTGCGTTCAGAACGGCACGGTTTCCCTTGGGGTGACCTAATTTGCACCGCACCAGGAGGTCTAGTTGGGGGTGTTTTGTTTTAAATGGAGTTTTTAATTAAAAAAACATAAGACTCATCCTCACCTCCCTCCTCTGGCTCGAGAACGCACGCACGGAACCCCTCCCCACCTCGACCGTTCTTCGCCAAATCAAGCCGGAATCGTCCGTTTTTTGCGCAGATCGTCAGCGGATCTAGCTTCATGGCGTCGCCGGCGTCGATCTGCACCCGATGCTTCAGGGTTTCGCCCGCGAGGTAGGCGTTTTACATTTTGAAAATCCTGGATCCCATTTATGCATTGTTTTTCTTCAAATCGTCATAAGGGTTGTGTAGTTCGGGTTCTTGGTATCGCTGTGACCGCTTATTCACGGGCAGTGATCCCCTATCTAGCAGGTTAACCTCGTAGGGTTTGTGGAATTATTGGAAATATGATCCCCTACGCGGTGGGCCGTGCTCAGTAGGGTTGTGGCATCGTCGGGTATACGATCCCCTACTCAGCATGTGGTTTATAGTAGGGTTACGGTATCGTTAGTTATGTGATCCCCTACCCAGAGGGTGGTTTCGGTAGGGTTGTGGCATCATCGGTTTGATCCCCTACATCGCGAGTTATACCAGATAGGGTTCCGGTATCATCGTGACCATCTTTATATGGACGATGATCCTCTATTTGAGTGTGGAGCTTCAGTCGAGCGCCAGATCGGGTCGTGGTATCCCCCAGCAGATCCTGGGTGTGATCCCCTATCTGTGAGAACTATGTATGCCAGATCGGGTCGTGGTATCCCCCAGAGGACCCTAGGAGTGGTCCCCTATCTGTGAGCTACGTATACCGGAGTGGGTCTTGGTATCCCCTAGAAGACCCTAGCGGCGATCCCCTATCTGAGGAGTTTGGTGGATGTGTTGTTTCAGTGAGGTTTCCTCAGTGATGTTATCAGACGAGCGTGGTCTCTCTGGTGAGCGTCTGAGATGTTTGTTTGGGACCCGATGGAGTGTATCTCTCGGATGAGTGTCATATGGTATGACAGTGTTCGTGTGGTGTACTCTCCTGGTTGTGGACAGTTGCTGGTGATGAGGTCGGTACCTCTTGTGGCTTTGTGGCATGACCTGTGAATATCTGGATTGTTCAAGGTGTATGTATGGGCATACACCTGAGATGAGCCGAGATGACTAGTTGGGTTTAGCCGAGGATGGTCACGAGATGGATTTTCTCTCTCATCTGGGTTCCCTCTAGCTGGGTTGAGCGAACGGTTGTCTTTCAGTTGCTCCCTTGGGTTTTGGGTTTTTTGGGTGCCTACCAAGTATGTTTATACTCACCCCTGCACGGGCATTGCCCGCACATGTTTGTGTCTTGTGCAGACCACAGGCCTTTTGAAGGAGTCCCAGGAGGACCTGGAGCAGGCGGAGCTTAGTGAGCGAGTTGACCGGGGTGTTTATCGAAGCTGTGTCGAGGGATCTTTCCGGCGGGTGTTTGTGGCAGCGTTCCCCTTCTTCAGAGCAGGTTGGACGCGCTTTGTAGTTTTCTTTGGTGGACCCTGTTTTTCCCTTTGTACTTTTTCTGTTGTTATCTGGTTGTGCGATAGTGTATGCATGCATTTACTTTTCAGTTTCTATATATATGCACTTTTGAATGGAGGTGTTTTGGGTTCATGTGTACATGTACCTTAGGCTAATGCCTCCCATGTGTGTGATAGCCTACTCGACGCTGGTCGCCAGCCCCTGGCCTATTGGAGGCGGGCTTGGGGAGTCGCGGCTCGAGCCCCATTGGGTCGGGTCATGACAGAGTGGTATAAAAGGAGGTTCCACCTTTGGGATCTCAGAGTGTAGCTGGTCTAGCTGTGAGTTTGGTTTGGGTTGCATAGCGGTAGTGTTAGGATGTTTCGAGTTCGGCTTTCAGGCCAGGGACTCCAGTGTTGGTGCGGCGGCCGACGTATCCATACACCAGGACTCTGATAACCTACCTTTCGACTCGGGACATTCGTACACTGGTCACGGGGACATAATGGTACATGAATCATATAGGACTGGGTTTTGGGTTTTCCTTGTCCTTGTTGAGTCAGCTCTCCAGATATACTCTTTGACCGTGGTGCGTCATGAATGTATTTCAGGATGCCTCCATGACGACAGCCAGCGAGGTTTCCGCTGCAGGATTGTGCTGATGACCCGCCCCGTGTAGAGGCTGTGGAGCAGGGCACAGGCTCTGAGGCTGCACCTCCAGGTGGTCTGCCAATTGAGCCACCACCTGTCGAGCAGCTGGTTGTGGTGGCAGTGCAGGACGAGGTTGCGCGCAGGTTGAGTGCACTGCACAAGTTCCAGAGGCAGTGAACTCTGAGGTTCTGGGGTGATCCAGACCCCCAGGCGGCTGATAACTAGCTTGAGGCAGTCACCCGGGCATTCCGCCTAGTGAGGACACCTCCAGATCAGATGGTGGTCCTAGCGGTGAGTCTTCTGCATGGTTCTGCCGGGCGATGGTGGAGTTTGGTGACGAAGTCCCATGACGAGGAGACGCTCACGTGGGAAGAGTTTGAGCGGCTCTCAGGGAGGAGTTATATCCGGTGACACTGAGGTCAGTGTGGATCCTGGAGCTTCTGCAGCTTCGTCATGAGAGCATGACTGTGTTGGAGTACTCAACGAGGTTTACAGACCTGTCGCGCTACTCCTTGGATATGGTTCAAGACCCGTTCTTTAGGGCTCGAACCTTCTATCAGGGCTTACGCATGGCCATCCAGGTAGGTGTGGTTTCCTTGTGCCTGCCCACCTATGCTGGAGTGATGGAGCGAGCATTGGTGGTGGAGAGTTTTCTGGCTGAGCATATTCCCCCTGTTAGTGTTGGGCACTCGAGTGTTGAGACTTCGTTTGTCAGATCGGAATTTGGTAGCTGAAAGCAGACTCAGGGGTCAGGACGTGGTCGACGTTTCAGGAGGCGACCCCAGGATGGAGGATCTGAGCCTCAGGGCTCACATTGCTCGCATGCTAGTTTTGGTCAGCCGCATGAGAGGCGGTGTTACGCTTGCGATGGTTGGGGACATCTTGTTAGAGATTTTCCGACCCGACGTGCTGGTGAGAGGGAGTCGGTCGATGGACCGCCTTGGCAGAGGCAGTGTCTCGAGCAAGGAGGTCCGCAGGGCGGTAGACGTGGCGGTGGAGCTGGTGCAGCAGGAGGCAGTGGTAGGCAGTACCAGTTGCCACCACCCCCACCCCCAGGTGGTCCACTCCAAGCTCAGGGAGCTGGTGGCCGAGGGCGAGGACAGATGCATGCCATGGAGGCTGTTGACCCAGAGGCACCGTGGGTGGATAGAGGTACACCTTGTGTCCTTTCTACTTACTGAAGTAGAGGTACACCTTGTTTCCTTTTGTTTCTTGCTCGAGTTTTGTTCAGGGAGTTGGTAAGACCATGTGTGGGTGTTGGTTGCTGAGCTCACTGGTGTGTGAGACCCAGTTGAGAGTCCAGCCACTTTCCTTTTTCTTAGGGCGTTTTGGGGACGAAAATTTGAAAGGGGGGGAGGATGTAGTAACTCGGTTTTTTGGTCCTTTCAGACTTTGAAATTTTTCTACGAATAATTCCAGAGCTAGGCGTGAAGACGGCGTGCGATTCCGAGGCCCGGTGTGTCTGGAATTAATTTTATAAAAATATTAAGTTTTTTTACTATACACATGGTGGGGGTGTGATATCTCCTAAAGGGTAGCTCGGAACGGGAATCTGAGGGCACAGTTGCGTCCGGAACGTGCTGTTTACCCTAGGCAAGGTGTAAACTTTGCGGGCGTGGGCCTGCTGTGGAAAACGCCACCAGGGGCGTTTTCGTAAACAAGTGGAAAAGTTGGTTTATGGGCGTTGGCTTGAATAACTTCTGAACGGAGTCTCGGATCGCAAACATGTGTCTGCCATTGCGTTCAGAATGGCGCGGTTATCCTAGGGGTGACCTAAATTGCACCGCGCCGGGAGGTCTAGATGGGGGTGTTTTGTTTTGAATGGAGTTTTTAATTAAAAAAACATAAGACTCGTCCTCACCTCCCTCCTCTAGCTCATGAACGCATGCACGGAACCCCTCCCCACCTTGACTGTTCTTTGTCAAATCAATCCAGAATCGTCTGTTTTCTGCGTCGAACTTCAGCGGATCTAGCTTTAGGGCGTCGCCGGCGTCGATCTGCACCCGAAGCTTCGGCGTTTCGCCCGCGAGGTAGGCGTTTTACATTTTGAAAATCCCAAATCCCATTTATGCGTTGTTTTTCTTCAAATAGTCATAAGGGTTATGTAGTTTGGGTTCTTGGTATCGTTGTGACCGCTTATTCACGGGCGGCGATCCCCTATCTAGCAGGTCATCCCCGTAGGGTTTGTGGCATCATCGGAAATATGATCCCCTACGCGGTGGGCCATGCTCAGTAGGGTTGTGGCATCGTCGGGTATACGATCCCCTACTCAGCATGTGGTTTATAGTAGGGTTACGGTATCATTGGTTATGTGATCCCCTACCCAGCACGTGGTTTCGGTAGGGTTGCGGCATCTTCGGTTCGATCACCTACATCGCGAGTTATACCAGATAGGGTTCTGGTATCGTCGTGACCATCTTTATATGGACGATGATCCTCTATCTGAGTGTGGAGCTTCTGTCGAGCTCCAAATCGGGTTGTGGTATCCCCCAGCGGATCCTGGGTGTGATCCCCTATCTGTGAGAACTACGTATGCCAGATCGGGTCGTGGTATCCCCCAGCAGACCCTGGGAGTGATCCCCTATCTGTGAGCTACGTATACCGAAGTGGGTCTTGGTATCGCCTAGCAGACCCTAGCGGCGATCCCCTATCCGAGGTGTTGGTGGTTATGTTGTTTCAGTGAGGTTTCCTCAGTGATGTTATCCGACGAGTGTGGTCTCTCGGGTGAGCGTCTGAGATGTTTGTTTGGGACCCGATGGAGTGTATCTCTCGGATGAGTGTCATATGGTATTATTGTGTTCGTATGGTGTACTCTCCTGGTTGTGGACAGTTGCGGGTGATGAGGTCGGTACCTCTTGTGGCTTTGTGGCGTGAGCTATGTATATCTGGATTGGTCAAGGTGTATGTATGGGCATACACCTGAGATGAGCTGAGGTGACTAGTTGTGTTTAGCTGTGGATGGTCACGAGATGGAGTTTCTCTCTCGTCTGGGTTCCCTCTGACTGTGTTGAGCGGACTGTTGTCTTTCATTTGCTCCCTTGGGTTTTGGGTTTTTGGGGTGCCTACTGAGTATGTTTATACTCACCCCTGCACGGGCTTTTCCCGCACATGTTTGTGTCTTGTGCAGACCACAAGACTTTTGACGGAGTCCCAAGAGGACCTGGAGCAGGTGGAGCTTAGTGAGCGAGTTGACCGGGGTGTTTATCGGAGCTGTGCTGAGGGAGCTTTCTTGCGGGTGTTTGTGGCAGTGTTCCCCTTCTTCAGAGCAGGTTGGATGCGCTTTGTAGTTTTCTTTGGTGGGACCTGTTTTGCCCTTTGTTCTTTTTCTGTTGCTCTCTGGTTGTGGGATAGTGTATGCATGCATTTACTTTTCAGTTTCTATATCTCTGCACTATTGCATGGAGGTGTTGTGGGTGCGTGGGTACAGGTACCCTAGGCTAATGCCTCCCATGTGTGTGATAGCCTACTCGGCGCTGGTCGCCAGCCCCTGGCCTATTGGAGGCGGGCTTGGGGAGTCGCGGCTCGAGCCCCGTTGGGTTGGGTCGTGACAATGAACATAAGTTCCCACTAATTTTTCAAAAACCACACACCTTACACAACCTTTATTAATAAATCCTTGTAAACCTACATTGAAATATAGTTATGACGTATAATTTAATATTTTATTGAAAGATAATAAAATAGAATTTTCATATTTAAACTAACATAGGCCCTTAAAATTTTTATATATTAATAATAAGATGAATGTTTTTTTAATGTGATAGTTCATAAAAACATTCCATTTAAAACACCTTAGTGGATAGATAATATAAAAATATTGTGAAAGATTTCAAAAACCTTCCATTATAATATATGAAATCACAAAGCCTAATTTGAATAAACATTAGTGAAATGAGAAATAGATATTAATATTTAAATGTTAGTTGTATAGGTGTAAAATATATATAGGATAGTTATTGTATCATAAAATGAAATCCAGAAATCATGGGAACAAAGGAGCTCAATATAAATTCATAAACATATTAAAACATGATCAATCCAAAATCAGTGTACTAGATATAATCCAATTCCTTAAATAAGTTATATTACCCTTCTTGTCTATTCCAAGGTGAAAACACCCAAATATGAGTTAAATCTATATTACGGGATGTTGTTTAATGTATAATACTAAACAATCGCAACTTGTGCTCTGTGATAATCAACATACTACTATCATCATCCCATGTTGTATAAAATTTAGGTAGTACAATAAGTATTGTAATTTAAAAATATGAATTCAAATACTTGTTTTATACAAAAATTATAAATAATAAAAAATAGTCACCCATGAGAACCCTTCATAAAAATATCCCCTTACGTATAATAATTTTTGGTAAATGGTTGTGTCCAACACCAAGGACACTTTCATATATTTAAAAATAATATAGTAACTGGGGTTGTTTCAAGGGTGTGTTTTCAATGATAAAACCTTATTTGAATATACTAATGGGGAATTAATCATTTCTTTAAATTAAAATTTTAGAAAAACACTTCTAGACCAATTCACGTAACATTAAAAAGTATATAAAACATTATAATATCTTATAAAACCTTATTTTAATTACCGAGAACACCATTTAAAACTAATTATAAAATTCAAAAACTAATATTAATATCGTAACACCACTTAATATTTCATAATTTATTTATAAATATGACATGGGAGATTTAACAAATATTGTGTGTGCATGGATGAGTAAAAAAACTCCTTACATTTAGAAACAAGTGAGAAACCTTCAAAGTAGTTGAAAATAATATGAAATCCTTTATTCATTCTTTGAAATTATTTCTTACATGAAATAATATAATTTCATACTCAAAACCTGAATTTATTAAATCAAGAAATAAATAACTGTCAAAAATAATAACACTACATGAGGAATGATTTCGTGGAATAATCATATCAATAGAGTAAGGTGTTAATCCCAACCTAGGAAGCATGAAAATTTTCCTACGAATCTAATGAAATAATAATATCATTATACAATAATGTGAAAATCAATCCAAGGGAAGAACTTGGTCTCTCTATCCTCTTAAAGGAATTGTCTAGACAAATACTGTTGTATAATGTGAGGAGAATAGGTCTATGAATGATTTATAGGAGAAATCATCCGTAAAGATTAACTATACTAAATGAAATATGAATAGGATGGAGGAGATCTTTGTGATATAGGATTCAAGTGGTTGGATAGGGGTGTCTCGTCGATGAAAATATATACAGGGTATATTAGTTATTTAATAACTTAAATGCTTTGGAAAAGTTATATGGTTTTGTTTTATAGATTAAGAAGACTTGTACCAACTATTCTCCATATTATAGACTCACTTATATACCCACAAACATTGTGTCACATAGTTTATTAAATGACGAACCAATCATGTGGATACCTATTTAATCTACAGGTTGTTTTATCCAATTTGACAGCATATATTGCACTAACCATTCTTCAACTTGGAGCTCCCATTGAAAATAAAAAAAAATTGAAATTCAATGGAATTTATTTTTAGTTTCATTAACATTAATAAGAATTAATACATAAATAAAATGATATAGTAAATCATATTTAGGATGTGGAAATTATCCCCACTGTAGTCTAATCATCCCCAAGAATGTCCAAACAAAATTGGTTGTTCAAGGAATGAAAAATAGTCCCACTCCCTTGAGGATAACTCAATTATAAATGAAACAGTGGAACACCACAACTTGTACTAAATAAATGTTCTTGAATCCCACAAATGAGATATATATATATATATATATATATGGATAAATAAATTCAACCCCTTGCGAACCATAAAAATTGAAACCATTGATCAGAAATTCCACCACCACATCAAAAACTGATATTTATAAATGTTCCCAACTATAAAAAATAATAAAAACCCAAAAAGGAAAATTATTATTTTAATAAATAAAAATTATTCAATTGAATAAAAATTCATTTTATGGAATATTTTGGTTGTGGAAATACAATCATACAACTCACAAGGGAAGAAATAATCCTCGATATGAAAAATAAATTATGGTAGTCTCCCATCAAATTTTTTAATCCCCTCCAAAAATGATCTATCTATGAATTATCAACCACAATTAATATATAAATGACTTATTAAATACTCAATACGATAATAATATTAACTTTTAGTTCCACTAATAATGACCTAAAATAACATGAGTGTGAAACCATTCAAACAAATAGAATAAACTCACATATAATAACTAATTATTTAGAAATACCAAAATGAAGAATTATCCATAAAAAGTGGTAAACACATCTCCCGGCCAATGTTTAAGGAGTAAATACTATATTTAGAATTAATTGAGAGTGAAAATCATAACCAAAACTAAAAAAATGAATACTGATTAGGTCAAATCCCTAAATCTATAGAAATTTAAAATTCCCTATCAAAACAATTTCAGAATGTAAGAGAAAAGATCAATGTTAAATATAATGGGATTAGGAAAAAAATTATAAGAAAATTACATAATAAAATCAATGAAGAATAACCTTAATTAAAAATAAAAAATTCTATAATACAATTTCTAAGTAATACTATACCCATCATCTCACAAAACAAAAACACCCTTCTCCAATAAATTGGTATTGAATGTTCCAAAATTTAAAGACCATGATTATGAAAGGGATTATGAAAATAGGATGGAGTGATATTATGACATCTCTTCCATGATCCCATCGGTTACTAAAAAAAGTATAGAAACTCAATCACATGACCATGAACCCTTTATTGGGACACATTCGACCATGATGCAAATGTTTAGTGAATATTTATTGATAGGGATTGGGATATCCAAAAATAAATTGATGATTCATGTCAAATTAAAAAAAGCAATATACTTGAGATAAAAGTGAAAGAATGGGTTTATCTTACAATTTTCTTATAGTATGGATATGATTAATGACCACAATGGCTATACATTAATCCTTGGATATACAGTTTCATATTAATTTCTATGGTTTTGAATCTCTCTGGAACTTTATGACAAATTTGTGTATCACACATAAAATAATAATAAAAGCACAATCACACGTCAAATCTTTGAAACAAAATTCTCAATCAACACAATGTAAAACATGACTATAATTAAATAATACAAAATGAAAATCATAGGAACAATATACAAATATAATTTATTTTTAAAACATCAAAAAACCATTCATTATTTTTCTTTTAAGACTTAGATATTCACTTGAAATTTTTTCTCATAATATATAAGTTCATTATCAAAATATTTCCATGTTTAGAAAATATTAATTAGATTTTTATTCCATATCAGAATTCCTCTTTATTCATTTTAAAATATTACTCACCAACCAAGGATTTATTTTTCCCATAATCCATAATTGAATTCCATTTTAAAATTCCCAAGGATCACCATTATTTCAATGAATTTTATATATCCTCTTCGTCAGTTTCAAAACACATAATTTACAAGCAAAACATTGTTTACATATAAAAATAGAAACAGTTTCCTCCCAAAATAAATAAATGTTTAATAAAAAATCAATTTATTAGTTACTAAACAAGATAATACCCTTTAAAATCAATCCACCATTAGTTTAGGATAACATTATATCATTATGATTCCTGAATTATAAAAAAATATTCCCTTCATCCATTTATGAACATGTTTTTATTTACAAAACCTCAAATAATAAAAATATGTAATGTCAATTAAATAATATAATTCACTTTAATTATTACCATATAACATCCAATCACATCATATGTGATTCAAAATACAAAGTAGTCTAAAATAATTTCAATGGATTTAGTGATTTTGGACAGTTTGGTTGCATGGTTTAAAATATCATTTTCCATTCATGAAAATTACATTTAAAGGAAAAATAAAACCATCTGTATAAAATAATCATTCTTTTTCATAACTTAGGGGATAATATTTTTCTTCGGGTTCTTCCTCCCTTTTCAACCACAAATAATAAAAACACTTTAATAACCCATATATGTCACATAAAATCTCAAACACCACAAACCTAAATAGAAATGAACAAAACATTTAAAGAAAACTCAAAATTAAAGACTTATAAATAGACATACCATTTTAACATGATGATAAAAATTTAGTATGAACTAACTAGAGTCTTCATGTTCATAGATAATGACTATGAATAGGTATATCTTCAGTTTATTAGAATCACCAATATAAAAAAGGTAAATCACATACCATATTTTCATAAATGAGTCTCAGAAACGCTTGATTTGAGCACTATAGATTGTTATTGGAAAGGAACAAGGGGAATTCAAGATCCCCATGAGATGGGAACATGAACGAGGGTCACTAAGAGGCAATAAATAATAACTCATTATCTAAATAAATAAATAACTCATTCCATTATGTATAGGATGACCATTCTATATTTCATATTTCTATGTTTGTTAACATAAAAATATTTTTTTTAAAATATTACTAAATTATATATAAGAAAAAAAATTGTCCATAACTGAAAAAAAGTTAAATGTATGATCAAGTACACGAAAAGTCATTTTAGAAGGTATAATTACAACATAAAACCAAATAACAATATATAATTAGATAGATATCCATGTAACACTATATGTCACCTGCTAACCATAATTCCACAATTTTTATTTGGGAATCAATAAAACAAATCTAAAAATAAAATATAATAGGCATGAGAACATGTTCATTTTTTATACTAAATATAACACCCCATGCACTACCTTTAATAATAGATCTCTATCCACCTCATTTAAAATGAAATTATGTTGTCTATTTACCCATTTATCAATGACACATAATATAGAGGTTTCACATTATAAATATTAAGGTACCATAAAATAAATAAATAATAGATTAAATGAGGAATCATTAATAATGGAAATTCATCATAAAAATTTTCCTTATAAAGCATCCATGTAGAGGGAAATAAAATAAATATCTTCAAATAATATAGCTATAGTACATAATAATATATGAAAAAAATAGATTTATTTTAAAAAATATGTTTGTTCAAGAGGAAAATATAACATTATATAAATCTGATCAGTATTATTGTAATATAAATAAAATTTTGTTTTCATTTCATAATCAAAATACCAGTAACCATAGGAACCTTAGAGATGATGTAAATAAAATACTAGATCAATATTTATCCAAATCAGCACAGCTATTGAAAACCAACAACCCTAACACTATATCCCCATAATTGTAGACAAAATGTTGGGTAATCTCCCAGATATAAGTGAAATCCCTACTATGGGCCACTAGATAAATCATAATACGGATGTAATAAAGTCTTTTCTCATTGTGATTCCACTATTTTCTCTCAGTTTCTCATTATGTATAAAATTATTCTAGGATAATAATCACTTAATAAAACAATTTAAATATACATAGTAGTCTAAATACAAAAATTAGAAACCCAATAGAAGACACATCATTGAGCAACCTCTATAGAAACATCCCTTTAGTCATATTTATATACATTTAATGAGTGTGTACAACCATATGGACACATCCATCCATTTCGAAAAATATATCAAGGGGTATGTTACAAGGACATATTTTGAATATTTAAATCCTATTTAAATGTGCTAAGAAGACCTCATAATCATTTATTAAATACTAAAAATTAAATAACTAAATACGAAACCCATTTGAAAAACATTATAGAATACCAAAAAAAATTAGTTATTTTAAATCAATTTATTTAAAGACCCAATCACACCATTTATCAATCATTAATAACATTTGAAGTCGATTTATAGACCAAAACACCTCTTGAAATTTAAAAATCAAATAAGGTCCATTAGAGTATTTTACCAATGAGTTTATGTGTGTGCTTGATTAAAATAGATATAAAACATTTTGAAATAGTATTGTAACCATCACATTAAAATAAAATCAAGGTAAAATCATGTATTATTTATAAAAAAAATTATAATTACAAGTAATACTATATTTTTATCACTAATAAATGATTTAGGAAAAAAAATTATTGTTCTATAAATAATTCACAATATATAGGGAGAACCAACATTAAATCATCAACTCTACCTTCTAAGGTGTTAATCTACTCCTTAGAAGCAAGGATAATTTCTAAATAAAAAAGTTGAACCCTAAAATCATGAATCTCCCAAATCATAATCAATCCCATGCGTTGTAAAATTGCCTATGGAATCAAATAACTCATTGGGAATGATTTTTCAATGAAATAAACATAAACATTTAAAGAAATTACCTTATGAAATAAAGATAAAAATTAACAATTAAACATTTACATAAACATAAAAAATAAATTTTATGCTATTCTACTAAAAAGAGAAATGTATATGTGAATGTGATCCATTTTAGTTTTAATGCAAAACTAAACGATAAAAAACTACAATCAAAAGTCCAAACCACTCCTCATGGAATAAGGGAAAACACAGATTATCTCCCTACCATCAATACCTTCCGGATAAAAGATCATCTATCAGGAGAATCTATTTCCCCTCCCATGGAAGGAATTAAATTTCTCTTAATGAGCAAACATTAAATAAAAATATACTCAAATGGTATGTGTAGGTTGTGAGACCACATTGCCAATAGTATACCAATAGTCATTTCATGAATATCAATTATTATATAAGTTAAAATTCCAATTTTTCCGGGCAGTCAAATAATTTTTTTAAATATATTATATTTTTTAGAGAATAATAAATAGTGTAAAAACTTCAATAATTAGATAAACATATCATATGAACTTTGGTCCAACCCTATGTATCTAGTAAGCATGGGTGTTACGATCCTCATACTCATAGTCATTATTCACAACCATATCGATCCTCATGCATTAGCCACTAGAGAAGTAGTCTCAAATGTTATAATGGTACCCACACCATCATTGTCATGTTTAATTAGATTTGATACATGGTCCTGTAATAGAGACCAGGTTATGTCATATTGATTATCTCAATTTTCCAGTCCTTATCCCACCCAACTCTATACCGTGGGTTCCCAGGTTCATTGCTTCATTCCAAAAACCACACCCAATCATTTCTATCTCCATCCATTAGGAAAACTCATCACACGACATAATTCACCATTTCAAAAAATAATAAATCATATCAAGAGTTTCACTCACACCCAAACCCTTGAAAACCAACCATTTTCACAAACATATTATTTTTAGAATACCATTTGAAACATGGGAATGAATGTTTAACACATCATGTAATATCATAACTAGGAACTACTAAACATACTTCTCTAAATAACCACCAACCATATGAAATCCACCCTCCATAGAAACAAGAATTTATATAGAGGAAATAAAAAACTAAAATGGTCATAATAAATTAAAACATTTTATAATCTACCCATATTATGTCAATAAAATTTTTGAAGAGAAGGATATGCATGATAAAGGTAGTAAGAGTCCAACGACGAAGGATAAGAGAAACATTCGTGGAGTTTTCCAAATGAACCATGCCTGAATCCACCAAAAATTCAAGACACAAGTATATTATAATAGAGGGGAGACCTGAAAAAGATGATAAAAATCCAAATGGGTGGAATAAGGGTAATTTTGGTTAAAAAGTGATGTGGTAAAAATTGTATTAAAAAATTTTTACAATTCAAGATAAGCCATGGGGGTTTGTCACATGGTATTCTAGACCATTCACCAGTAGTTTACTACATATATTCAAAGAGGATCGAAGGATGCAATGTTTAATGGCAGATGGATCATATTAGTGAAATTATTATTGTGTCACTAATATAGACACATTCTAGGGTATATTTTTTACAATGGGATGTCCCATTATTTCTACTAATTGTGAACCAACCATACAACACACTCTTTCTGTCATAATACCATTATTATTCCTTGGAAATCACCTCAGATAATATATATCATGGGAGAAGAAAAAATAAAAGATTCATACCTAGAAAAGAAACCAAAAGAGTTGATATTCCCCCCACCATGGAAATTTTTCTTCCATTGAATGTCATATTGTAGTCTACTTAAAGAACAAGTGAGGGTACAACTTCCCAACCCAAGACCACTTATCCAATATTTTGTGGACACCATTCCCATCATTCTAGAGGACCTAGAATAATTAAATGGATTTATACTAAACAACCTCAACCTAGGAATATACAATCTGAACTGGATGCTCAGTCAAGGACTAGTCAGGTTCCATCTCATGCTCCACCGAGCATAGCACATGAGAAAGATCATGATTATAATTTTTTAGTAGTTATATGAGAAATATTTCACGAATAAAAATAAAATAAAAAGGATAAACTATAAGTTATTCAACTATAATGATCCTATCAATGATATCAAATGTTCTGACATTCCTCCATATAAGATACCCCTACATAAAAAAGTAGATATATCCTTTCTGAGGGGATAAATTCGAAAGAAACTCATTCACAAACTGATAAATACAGTGAATTATTTCATTGATTAGATTATGACTTTTAAAAACTCTAATATATTAACAACCACATCCTAATCCTTTGTATGTTACTCGTCATCTTCTATACAATACTTTTTTCTAGCATGGAAGTCTTTCCCACTTCCATCCAGCATAGATGAGAAATACATGGTTGACAAAACACCTCTTGAAAAGAAGCCATCATAATCATGTATTGGTAAATTTAATTTTAGGTGAATTCCACCAATCCCAAATGGTTATCCCAAGATCCTCTAATATACAAAACATGGGTTGGGATCATCTCTTCCATATTTGGGTTCACCCACTATATTTGGAAATTTGTTTGAGGATAATAGGTCATGCAATGTTTTACCAGTGACTCCATTTCCTTCTAGATTCATTCACATAATATAAATGTAAAAATTGGGTCCCTATGATAAATTATAGAATATGGAAAGTTGTGAAACTACACAAACTCATAAAAATATAACTATCATTATTCTTCCATTTTTCTCAAGTCCTTAATCAGGACAAAATTTAAAAACATTGTTAGATGATCGATACATACCCAAATAGAAGGACTTCCTCAAGGTGTACAAGGTAACCCATTGATGAAATCCATGGATAGCTCATCTCGCTTCTAGATAAGAATGGGAATCATATTCATTAAGCATGGGGGTATTTTGTTATCTTCTTTGACATTATAACAAGTATAACACTGATATAGAAAGTAACCTATATCTCATCTCTCTTTTGGCCACCATAACTAGCATCACACATCATAAAACATATTCATTGATCCGCGATAAATAACAACTAGGAAATATAGTAGTCTTAAATAAAAACAATTCTTAGAGATGACAATATGATTAAATGGGCCTTTATGTAAACAACACCCTCATGATAAATTAACTAACCACTAGGATCCTCTCCACCATTTAAAAAATAGGTAGACTATCAGAATAACCCATCCTTTGGCTACATATACCTGATAATGTCATGGAGATAAATTTTCAACTACATATTGGATAATAAGTTACCACCACTCTATTCCTTAGATAATAAGCGTATTCATGGAAAATCACCATTGAAGTCGACTCATCATAGAAATTATTCAAATCCCCATTAAAAAAATTCCTACTTAATGAATTTTCAACAGTGTTTCAACTAATTGAGGTGTATATGATATCAAAATAGAACCTCAAATGGTACTTGATCCATCATCATAACCAACGGTTCGTATCCTACTTATTGGATTTACTGATATATAAACACCACCATATGATAAACATTTATAATGATGAATCCTATAAAACAACCCAACACATCTCAATAAACCACACAACCCTTACCATCCTTGTGTAAATTCCGAGTAGCAAAGTTATCAATATCCACTTAGAATCATTAAAATATGAATAAAATAACATTATCCAGATGAATATCACCTAGATTTGGATTTGGGATTTCATTAGAAAGATAATATGAGATAATTCCTTAATAAAATTCCTTTAGTATCATGCTGGTCCATAAAAACTTCTAATCTTGAAGAAATTCATCACCTCCTCCCATGACATCACTGCCCTAAATTTATTTAAATTTATTGAAACTCCATGTTATTAAATTACATTTACCCTTACAATTACATTCCATAATAAAAAAAGTGTTATTTTATATCTTAGTATAAAGGCATGGTTCTCATATTGTTCCTATAAGAACTCACAAATTCCACTAGTACTACACTTCCATATATGAGTTGACCAGAATTTCATCCACAAAGAGAAAAGAAAAATATTATATATATATATATATGAATCACCCATTTTTTCATATAAATTTTAAATTTAGGATCATTAGTCATTCCATATGACATCACCAAAAACATGAAATGGAAAATTTTCATCAAAATAAAATTTTGGGAACATCATATTCTCTCACCCTGACCTAGTGATACCCTGATCATAGGTAAATCATCAAGGCCCACATTTCACATTGAATATGGTCTAAAAATTAATTGGTATAGGGTTAATGGTTTTTATTTTTTATTTTGATCTAATTTATTTTTTGATTAGCGATCCAAAACTAAAGATACCCATCCTCCTTTTTAGAGAAAATCACCGGAACAACCTAAGAATAGATTCTTGAGTGAATAAACCCATTGGATTACAAATTGTGTAGTTGTATATTTTACATCCTCATATAGATAATGGTAATTCGATATGAGGGAATTGATATAAGCTATATTCTCATTGGAAAATCAATGTTGAACTCCATATCCCATTCTAGAGGTAAAACTGAATATATTTTTACCAATAAACTGTATGAACTCATCCAATAAAGAATTAAAACCACTCTATGGACCCTTCTCACCATCTTCAAATAATAGGGTTGAAACCTAACATTAAATCTTTCCAATCTCTATAACTGGTGTCCCAGATCGACCTGACTATATATCTTATTCCCCTTGATAAACTCATAAGCTTCAATCGAAGGATGTAAATGTCACCCATTAATGATAAAAATCAGTATAGGACCTAAAAGGATTTATCAAATTCATACATAGAATCATTTATAATATTTAAATTTTTATAATAAGGAAGTCCCATTTCATCTTATTCTATGATAAAGATATAATGAATTATGGGCATCTAAAATATTGTTATCTTCTCCTCCCTAGAGTTGTTATGAACATTGTATCATATAAAAGAATATATTTTTAGAGTTTAAATATTTCTACAATAGGAGCATAGAAATTATATATAATAACTTATATTGAAAAAGATTTTATCAAGGATGATGTAACTTGAATAGTTTCTTAAACTATCAAGGGAACACATCTGAGTCCCATACATCGTGATCAATAGCTTATATGTACATTATCTATGTCTATTCAAATGATTTAATAATTATTTGATGGTATATATAAAGCACAGTATAACCAAAAGTAGATCCATACATACCACCACATATACTGAAATAAGACCATATAACCCTTGATGCATCAATGGGATTTGTTATTCATCTTAGGACTATAGGGCCAACACTACAATAAAGTGGGAATCTAATTTATCAAAACTACTTCATGTGAACCAAGATTCCAATCTGATAAAATGTATTAGGTGTGGTTTAACATGAATAAAAAAATTTCAATATTTCACATACTATTTACACATAATAAATCCACCTCCTATAATAATTAATGTAAACTTTCGGGTTTGATATCCAAAACCACTACAACCCTTCAATACCTACTCCTCAAAATTTATCTTTATCTATGAATTGATAACCCCACTTTATCCCCGAGCCATAAGCATCATAGAAAAACATGAAACACCAATATACAAGTTATCTAATATTAGGGAATGATAAAACATGTCACAATTTGTGATTCATTTGGATTATAATAATTAATATTGAATATCTTACTGTAAACCTATTACAAACCACAATGATTTCAACTTATCATTGATAACATCTTTGGGAGAAAATATTACCAACTCTGTAAAGTGGTTTTCATACTCCAACACTTTTTTTCCTATAATGGAGGACCATGAATTACTATGAATCATTGAAGGAAAATATATATAGGAAATACTATTTTATAGAGATAAACTTAATGTTATTTTATCCCAACTGCTCATGTTTCCCAGTAGAAGCCGCAAACTCACACCACAAAGAACTAGTTTCTTCCAAGAAAAACACAACACACTTCATTTTTATAGCTTATGGAGTAGCAATGAACTCAAATATCCTCTCAATAATTTCCACCATGTATTCTTCATCATAGGGAAATGTACTTAAACATAAAAAAGGGTGTTTATTCTAAAGGAACATTAGAGACCATTCTTTTTCGGATCCCAAATTTTCTTCTCTGACAAGAGTAGGACTAGAGCCTGATGTAGCATCCATAGAACCGACATCCTAAACCAATACCATGACTAATCTCTGATAAAATTGTGTGGGAAGAATCACTCAAGCCTCCTCCCATTTCTGTATAGGGGGTCTCTAGGGAGGCATGTTACATAACATTCCAGCAAAACAAGAGATAAGAACCATTAGTACATGCACCATGGGGAGAAACTAAACAACATAAAAACCTACATCGATCATCATATCCCTAAAATGACACAATATTTAACATTTATGAATCCATCAAAAAAAATTCGATGTATAGTCTGTATCATGTGTATAACACGTTAATGGGGAGTCCAACCAGATTCCCAACACCGTTTAGTAAACCAAGGAATGTCATATGGTGTGTTATCCAAACACCCCACTCATAACGAGTGACTCAAGACACAATAATCCTCAATCTAGTATATTTAGAAATTCCAAAAAAACATGTCCCATAATAATGGAATCCTATTGTGACACCACTTTTCCAATAATGAATATAAGAATCAATTAACCTGATGCTTGACTTGGGTCGTGGCATGGCCTGAGGGGCTTTTTTACTCCCCATAGGATGGAAACTATTACTATAGCTAAAAATAACTCATATGCAATGATTTTTCAATTAAAAATTGTATACATCAATAAAAATTACGATTACATACCCATATAACATTTTTAGTGAATCATTTACAAAAACATCACAATTAACATTTATACCAAGCTATAGAAAAGATATATATACATGTGGAAACATGCCATAAAATTATTAACCATCCCCAAATGAACCAATAATGTAAATAAAATAAAAAATTATACAAAAATAATTGTATCATGAGGTCCAACACCCACCATGTCGCCACTCTCTACACCTTCAAGAAGAAGGCTCCACTTTCATTAGCTTTTGTAGCCACCTCCACAGTAGTCCTAGCCTTTACATGATTCTAACAACATAAAATATTCATATACTCATAGGGTATATATAGGGTGTTTTATTACATTACAAAAAGTATATCTCCATGTGTTCCAGTCATTTCCATTTTTATCGAAATAAAAAATACAATTTTGGAGAAAATAAAACCTTTTATTAATAAAAAATATATGTTTTAGTATTGAAATAATGATTTACACTATGAAAACATCAAGAAGAATTTAAACATTGCATAATAAACAGATAATTTTTTAGAAACCATTTGAAACAAATTATTTTAAATTAACACAAAATATAATGGAAAAATATAGAATCACCTAACATATTTTTTGAAATTAGAACCAACAAGTTGAAAAACAAAATACAAAGTCATTTGAGGTTATATTGAAGCAATAATTCAACACCAATAACACTATAGAAGCCAAATATTTCTTAGTCAACCAATTCTACATCATCATAACCTGAAAAGAAAATAAACCAAATAATATAGTAAGTGGATAAAGAGACAATGGAATAAGGATTAGATGAACTTTCTTGGCGTTTTAATGAAGAATCCAGATTGAATCCATCCCAAAAGGAATCCACAAGGAGATGATATAGTAGGGTATAGGAAAATAGGGAGATTATAATAAGATTTGGAGAAATTATGTTGACTAGGGTTAAAATTTGGAAGGGGTATCTATGAAATTCTTCATTTTTTACATTATGGATATGCCCAATGGTTTGGATACATGATCATCTACAACATGAAAAAAACATTGTTTGCCTATATACAATGGGGAAGGGATGACTTTTGGGATACTAGGGTGGTAATAAGGTCATATGCCTAACTAGCCATCCTTAATAGACCCATATTATAAGCCACATGATTTTTATAGTGGTGGTGCATGGTTTTGACTAACACTACACAAACCCTGTGAACCATATATCTAACACACAAACCTTCATTTTTGGTTGAAAAATATTAAGAAATATATTGAACAATGTAAATAAGAAAAATTAATATATATATATATACACCATGGGTGTGAAATTTTCTCATATTTCCGACCAATAATTTGATATCTTCCACAATGTACAATAGATTTCCTCCAGTTTGGAATCATTGTTGGTAATTATTATATGTCGACCATAATCATTTCACTAAAACTCAAAAACTAAAAACATTCAAGGTAATTATATCTAATAATCTATATGAACTATTAAAATAAACAAATAATATAATATAATATTGAATATCATAGTTGTGGTGTTATATTAGTCCATCAATATCTGGTTTAAAAATACTGATACCACTAAAAATATGTTAACCATTATCAGAAACATGTGCATACCATAATATCACACTATAATGAATAAAATTTTGGAAATCAACACAATGATATCGGGATTAAATTAACCATCCCATATTAGTTATTTAGTAAAATGATAAATAAGTTCTTTTTGACCCTTTATATGATCCCAAAAATGGGTAAAAATTGTTTCAATGAGTCATTAATCCATGACATGATGATTCTTATAGGATTGTAATAGATTTTAGATATTAAATTTTATATCATTCTTAATGATTTATAAAATCCATTATCTGGAAGTATGTATTTAAATTTTCTATAGAATTTTTTTTGAAGGATTTTTCTTTATAATAATCAATTGCGAAGATAAAAAAATAATACTAGTTAGATGTATACATTATTTAGGTGCTATGTTATAATAATACATGTTTTCCTCAAATATCAATTATGTACACTATGACTGTCAATTTAATCTACATAAGTATGAAATGTTTCTTTATATGAAACATACACAAGATGTAATGTTTTATAAAAAAGATCCGTGTGGACATTAAGGTGAGTGTAATTATGAATCTGATGCTCTAAAGATAAGTTAATGATGTTCTCATAAAAAATGAGATATTTTTTAATGAATATAAAAGGGGTTGATCCACTGAATTTTGACCCACACGGTCAATCCAAAAAATGACATCAATTATTGATTTGATTTATATATCCAATGGAGGAACTGATCTTGTGGTCACTATATATAGTCTATCTAATGATTATATATATAGTTGATCCACTAACTACATCTCTATATGGTGAGTTATCAATGCAGTAGATCCACTGACTATAATAGTTGTTCATGTCGTTGATAGATACGATCTATTGACAGTTATTTATATACCTGATTTATTTTTTCATGTTTTTCAGAGACAAGATCTATCCAGAAAAATGTATTAAGGCGGAACCTCATGGTAGATTATTACATCATGAATTTTCATATAAAATCTATTGGTTGAAATTCATGGTTTTAAAAATTTATATATTTTGAAGGAAATATATCGAAATGCTGCAATGCAATATTTTTTATGGACTATAATTAATTTTCCACAATAAAAATTAATTATAACTAACCTAAGAATATGTTCTTTAATGTGAGAGTATATTTTGGACACAAGAGTAGATTCCGTGTTGCATAACTATGCATGCTTCCATGAACATTAGATTGGTCAATAAACTTGAGGGCATGTTATTTGCGAACAATGATGAGCTATGATAAATAAATTTTGGCAGGGGTTATAAATAAATAAATAATTAATAATTTAACTCTTGAATAAATTATATTTGATTTACTTATAATATTATACATAATATTACAAATAACATGTGAAAATAAATAATCAAGACTTTGGGTGATTTAAATTATAAAATCCAAACTACTTGAGGGATAATGTAGAAGGAGAAACTTCTAGGAGTTCCTATAAATATTTAAAAAATAATAAATACAAAATAATGGGGATCATTTATTGATAAATACTTTTAATGATTTTATTATTTTTAACATAAAAATGAAATTATAAGTGATTAATATATATGTTTGGCTATTGAAAATTTGTGAGTGAACACATAAACCACCGTGTCAGGATTCTAATACCCAACACATTCCATTATTAAATAGTGAGAATGGATTTCAAACCTTATAATTATTTAATGAGGAATAAACCAAATATAAATATGTATTCCAATACGTGAGAGGATCCATATCATCCTAGATCTTCAAATAGGTTCAAAATTGATATATCTATTCAACTACATATCTATATTCATAAATACTATACATAATCATACCTAATGATCATTACATATTATTGTAGAAGTTCAAAAAAAATTCAATGAAATCCCAAAAATATTGAGGTTTTTCAATAATGTGATCCAAAATATTGGGGTTTTTTCTATGGTGTATAACCAGTTGTTGTAGGATTGTAGTTGTGTTGTATTTCCAACTGTTGTTGTTGTTGTGGTATTTGGGTCTAAACCTGATTCCCATTATAGAAACATTAAAATATAGCTAATAATCCATGTTATGGTGTATAATAATCATATAATAGATAATTATTTTATACTAAGCCTTGTAAATATTATTTGATGTGTTCACTCTTATTATTACTATATATGATGTGATAATATGAAATAGTAATTAGTGGATCAATAACATTAAAAACATTGATAAATTAATCATATAAAGGGAGAATTTCTAATATAAGTTCACTAACTCTCCCAATCACCTTCTATGTTACTAAACCAATTTGGGGGTACTAAAAGTGGTATTAAAATCATGGTCCCCCTAATTATCCCAGAAATTTCTGAAATCATGTAAAATATTTACTATATGAACATCCAATGTGTTCTCACATTTTATAGGAAGAATATTCATAGATAAAGGAATATTATGTTACCTTAACCCTTATTTATCAACATGTAGATAAGATATATAGCAGCAATTGTCTTTCCACCCATTTTAAAATGTACTATTATGACTCAATATGATAGAAAAAATATGAAGAAAGATTTCAGGACTCAAAATATAAAATTAATGTCTTTATGAGTTCTTACATATTTCATGGTCATGGGTACCCAATTTGAAAATAAAACCAACAAAAAATAAACGTGTTGTTATAAATGAAATATCATGTTCAAAGAAGCCAAGATACATGTTTTGAGGAAAAACTTTGATGACATAAAAATAAATGATTATTTTGCCCTCTATGAATATTTTATAAAGGGAAATGATATTGTGAGAAACATTAGAGGATATCGTGATGTACTGGAAGATGTTATCACCATAAAAAATTAAATAGTAATTTTATTGATTTATTGAATAAAAAATATTAACTTTAGAAGAAAAGGAATAATAACACATGATTAGTTAAAAAACATTATCAAAGTTTATGGGATGTGGAAAAATCAATCTCTATAGATGAAAATAATATATGACATGGACATTATGTCAATGAAAATTTAAATTTAAACAAATAAGATGTTATTATTAAAAAAGTGATATCGATACTGAGGGATTTAAATGGATTTATAAGACTCTTTCCCTTCTTTCAAAATGGTTCAAAAAGATAATTTCGAATGATAAAGAAAAATTACTAAAATGAAATAAAATTATAATAATTCAAAACTTTTAATATGTTTTTCGAATAAAAAAGACTCTAGAATTTGAATTTTTTGACGAAAGTTAAAAAATTTAAAAATAGAAAATGTATAGTAATGAGACTACTAATTTTTGTAATATGAAAAGTAATTTAATGGGAAATCATAAGAAATATTTTTTATATTTATGTATCTTATGAGATTATGATTTTAATTACTATAATAAAGAAAATTTATTTTATTCCTAAAGAATGGTAGATTATTGATATGAATGGAAAATGTGAAAATAATTATTGAAATGTGAGTTAGATATATGAATTAATTAAATTTCTATGATGGTGAAATAAATGTAAAAAATTTAAAATAAATATTAGTAATGATGAAATATAAAAGAAAATTAATAAGGGATAATCCTATCTAAATGAGTTTAAGACAATTATATTGATGAAGTACGACAGATAAATGATTATGAGAGATATTGATGATATGGTGTGTGAAATGAAACATGATTTGGATGATATAGAATAATTATGTCAGGGGGGTCACACTCAGTTAAAAATTATTATAAATTAATAGTAAAATATTTCTGATATTAAGGTATAATATTCTAAATTTGGTGAGATAATGATTTATAATAATTGATCTGAATGTTATCTTTGCTAATGCAAAAGAGAATATTTCTTTTCTTCAATCATAGAAGAGATAAATATTCCCAAAAAAAACAAAATATCCCTAAGAAAAATAATTACATTGAAATCTTCAATGAAAGAAAATAATCATTATAGATGTAGAGTCATTTTGGAAGATCAAATTTTTAATGGATCATCAAATAAAATAAATGGAAAAAATAAAAAAACTTTTATTATTTGTATATTATGTAATTTATAATAATGATAAGATTATAAATTGTTGTATTTAGCGAGTATGTGAGGATATATGTAATGGAAAATATTTTTTTAAATATATTTATACAAAATCAATCAAATTAAAATATATTCATATTCTTATTATATGTTTTTGGAATATATTGAGGATGGTCTCAAGGCTACGATATGAATGAAAAAACTCCATGTAAAGGAATAAAATTATTATAATAAGAATTTATGTGTTGTTTAGACATTTGAAAATACATGTGGAAACTATAAAGAAGATGATTATGTTAAGAAACTGTTATAGAAAATCATTGAAGTCTAATTAGAGATGACAAGGAGAATTCCAAAAGAAGAATTGGATCTATTTTTAAAGGGAAAAAGTTGTTTCACTTGAATGAAACTATAATTTATGAGAATTAGTCAGAAATTTATAAATAAAATTTCTGATGAAATATCAGGAGGTGGAATATATATACAAAAAATGATGTGAGGAGACTTAACATGAAAATAATATTTTTATTAATATTCTTCCAATGAAAAGGTTATTGTTGAATTTTTTTAAAAGAATAAGAATATGAGGTACATTAATTTATAAGGAAAATAATAATAACTCTAAAATAAATATATATCATAGAGATAAGATGAGTTCACAATTTTTAAGGCTGGTTTTAAGAGAAAAATTAATGAGAAGGGGTGGACTACAATGACTATGGTGTGAGGAATCCTTGAGTCCCAGTATTCTCTCAGAGAAAAAAATAGGTCATTCAATATTATCTACTATTCTATTTATTTTCCCTAAAATATATTAAATTTAAGTGTTTAATTACTTTTGTAAACATTTCATTATAGTGACGGAATTATTTCTCATGTATTTCATCTACCAATGTGAGGATAGGTGATTGTATCCCTTCATGTGGAGAAAAACAATAATATGGAGTTGTCGAATATAGAAATCCATTTGATTCTTAAAATTATTGAGAATTATGAAAACACAATAAAATATGAAATATATATAGGAATATATCTCATTAAATCCATATTCAATATTATATAAAACATATTTTATATGGTAGTGTTGATTTATAAAAATATGAAATTAATGGAGATTTATTATTATTGTACATGAATTGTTTTAATGGTTTGTTGAGACATGTGTAGGTTATTTATATATTTATTTTAAGTAATATGTAACAACACCTATTATTTTTCTGGATTATGTTTTCACCTATTAGATGATTTATGTATAGCATGGATCACCTTGTTTGTATATTATTTTTTTATATAACGTGTTTTCCCATGAAGATATTGTTGTTAGGATAATAGTTTTTTGGAAAAAAAAATATGAATTTATAATTCTCCCATGTGGTTATAAGAAGATTTTATAATATTAAATGGGGGAAGATAAAGGATTTTCTATTTCTTTATTGGTAGAATATGTCGTCATAAGACTACTTACATTGACAATTAACAATAATTTTAATACGATGGAGAATAAAGAATCCATAGGATCACTCATATTGACATTAGAGACTTTTTTATTTCTAAAAAATCAAAGTGGTAATTGAATTGTTTAATGAAGTGTAGTATTTTTTTCAAATTTTTGAACATTTTTTTTGTGAATTAATGAAGTGATTATTTTTTGAGTATTTTTAGTGATTATTTAGTAATCCATTGGTGTTAGACATGATAATAATATTAATACAATATGTGATGATATTTTTGCCATTACATATGGAAAAGAGTTTCAGAAGGATCATTATTTATAATATTAATTATTTTATTAAATAATCAAATAGATTCTATATACACTTCTTATAGGTACTATTTAGTTATCATAAATAATATTCCCAAGCTTTTTAATGTATTTTTTGACAAATAATTGAGTCAATGTAAGTATCACGTGTTACTAGAAATTCTCTGTAAATATAAACTGATACTATGTAGAAATGACCTATATATAAATTATATGAATCCAAATAATAAATTATTATATATATATAGATGAGATAAATAAGTTCCAATTATAATTAATTATAGAATATAATTTTTATCCTGTGGATCCACTAACAATAATCTTCAATAGTTGATTCAGAATATGATGCACACAATTGATTTTCTTTTTATTTTCTACAGTTAATCAACTAACCATCTTGTCACACTATAAAATTAGTTAGAGGAATTTATATGTTCTCGAACTAGTAAAATATATCTTCATATTGTCGGTTTTTTGTGTGGTCAATCCACTGATCGTGACAGCTCGTCATGTGGCCACGGGACACAGTTGACCAAGACCGAACTTTATAGTTGATGGAGTTTGTGATATAGTTAATTGAAGTGGTTGATCCAGACTAATCAATATGGTTGATTCCCCATTTTTGGGTGGGTACTTAGTGAATTTTCAGTTACATTCATCTTTGTGTAAATCTAGGTTTTCTAAAAAATTTATGTCAGAAAGACAATGTATTTATAAAATTTGATTGTTTTTTTCATGTATTATAAAATATGACAAATCATGTGATCATGGTCCATGAAAATAATTTAAATGAGAAACATGTAGAGTAATTACATCATCATAAGAGGATATTCACCCCATAAGAGGAGATTCCATGTCATAGAGCTAGGAATGATTCATTGATTGTGAGAATATTCAATATATTTGAAGGTATGTTATTTGTAGAGGAGGATGAAATAAAATATTTGAATATATACTTGGGTTATAAATATTGAATAATGTTAGGATTTAAAAAATGATTAATTTCCATTGTTTTTATAATGAAATTGAGCCATGGTTTATAAATATTTCATGATGATAAATGGTTGAATATTCAAGTTATTTCAGATTGAACAACCTAAAGATTTAATGATTGATGAAGAAGGATAAACTACAAGATGTTCCTATTTAAATTTCCATGATATTAAACATAAAATAATTCAAATGAATAAAATTAGAAATAATATATAAAATGTTATTATTTTTTAATATAAACCGAACATAAAATTAATGAGGATATATGTTCGACAATGGAGAATATATTACTGATATATCAGCTAAATATATGTGGATTCAATGTATAAATATTATCCCATATTGAATATAGATAAATGGTTTCAAATATGGGATATATTCAATAATGATGAAACCCAGTATTACAATGTATTCAATGATCTAGGAGGATCCATATCATCTGGAATATTGAAAGAGCATTACGACCGGGAAATCTATTTATGTGGATTTCAATGTTTATAAATATTATACATGAGAACACTAATAGATTAGTAATTATTATATATGAATAAAATTAACAATTATTTTATATGAAATCAATATCATATCAAGGTATTTCTATCATTGGATCAATTATGATGGAGTTTATGGATGGTCTTTATATTGATTTATTGTAGGATTAAATGTTTGGGGGGGGTATAACCATCAATTTTTGTTGTGGGATTGGGGTTTGTAACAAATTAATATTATATAAAAATATAAATATAGTTAATAATACATGTTTTAGAATCCAACCAACATTAAGAGGTGTAGTATTTTATTTAAACCCATATAAATATCATGTTTTTGTTTTCTATCTTATTATTAATTAGAATTAGGTGAGGCTATGAGATAATGTTGGTGTGATATAAAATTATAATAGGTTTGAGAGGTTAAAATTAAAAGGAGTTAATTTATATAATAGAACCACTAATATACCCCCTACCCCTTAGTGATTCAACAATCCAGGGAAACTAGGTCCTTAAAAATTAATCCTTAGGCTTATTTATATAATAGAACCACTAATATACCCCCTACCCCTGAGTATTGTCATAAAAACACTTAAAAATATACATATATAATGCTATTATTTATCCCGATGTTAATGATTAATACATGCATGCATAAAAAAACCTAAATTGAAATTATAAATAAATAAATAAAACATTATACTTATTTATCCCAATTATTTTGGGGATATAAGTTGTTATTTGTGAGGTTGAATAATGGGTGAAGAATATATCATTCATATTGTTTTCTTTTTATTAATACATAAGTCAAATTCATTTTCAAATTAAATGAATCCATGTGAATATGAAATTTATTTTTATAAACGTAATTATTGGTTCATTAGGATTTTTTAAATTTATGTAAGTGATGAAATATTTAGGAGGATTGTTAAATCCATCCAAGGCCACACCCAATGTTGACAGTGTATTTTACTTAGATTCCCATCCTAGGGAATAACATGCCCTAATGGTTACCATAGTGATAGTGTGTAAGTTTCTAGTAACTTAATTTCTATAAAATGGGTTATTTAAATGGTTTTGTTCCATTTGTGATGTCCCAATTCAAAATATAAAAATACAAAATTTTCATGGCAGTTAATATGAAGATCGTCAATTATACATATGGGAAACAAACTAGACATTATTCACTTTATGGTAGACAAACTATTCCTTGGTCAATAGGTACCTCTACAATTCAAAATGACCAAAAATGATACCACATCTATGGTATAAGATGTTTTCATTGATATGAAATGTATCTCATCAAAATTGAAAGATCAAGATTGACTATTCATGTGGTAGAATTATTTTCGATGGAAAAAATGGAAAACTATTATTTATGATGTTATAGTGTAAGCCGTTTCAGTGAGTATAATTCTGTTTTGAGAATTTTTTATGATTTGGAACTTTATATGAGTTAAATACTTACTTAATTAATCAATGAAGTAATTTTTTGAATCATAAATAGTATATAGAATATCCAATAAGTCCTAAAAGAACAAAACTATATGGTGGTAGTTAATATTGTTGAAAGAAGTGGGAATATTGAAATGGAAAATGAAAATTCAAAATTTTATCTTATACATTTATATTACTATTGTTAAATTTATGGGTTGTTTTTAAGAAGAAATTAATAAGATAAGGTAATAATAGAAGAATGGTGTTGAATAAGTACTGATGTGGAAGGAAAAGGGGTCATGATATTTGGAATTGATTGAAGAGATATTACCTTAAATGACACAAGTTGAAGAGGAAGAGAAATATATACAATACATCAACAAATGAATAATATATTTAGAAGACTTTATTCTTGTTCATATCAGTTTTATTATCATTGTAGATTTTTTGTAAGAACATCCATAGCTGGGAGACATGTCATAACACAAGAACTATTATATGACATTCTTGTCGTACTAAAATGTTCAAACTAGTTGGTAAGATGATTTTGATAGAATCTAGATCCTTTTATGTACCAACCCTCTCATTTTTTGAGATAAACCTTGTAAATATTATTTTCCTACATGTTTGTGTCTTGGAAACTGACTAAGATTCACTATAACCGGGTAAGAGGGTTGTTTCATCAATGAAACATAGAATGAATTTGGATCACTTATTCATCAACTATCTCTACTCAATGATTCCTTACATATCTATGAGGAATATTTTAATGTGGTATCATAGTTATAGGTTCCCTCACTGGTTATTTTTTCTTTTGTGATGGATTTTCAATATATTCAAAAAAAATTTCTCTATTTTTTTTGTATGTCAGGGAAAATAAATATTCATTATATAAGAATGGTATTAAAAATTTTATGGGTAAAATATATAACTTATGGAAATATAGAATAATTCTACACATGTTATCTATCAGTAATGATGTATTATAAGTCACAACAGAAATTTTTATTCACTGGTCTGAAGGTGATCCCCTGAAAAAAAATGGATTTTGGAGAATGATGGCCATGAAAGGAATTTATTTTTTTCATCCCTGTTTTAAAATAAAATTTTGAAATTCAAAGGTCCCAATACCACTAATGAAATATCGAATAAATTTAAATATATATATAAATAAATAATCAATGTGTGGTGAGATAAATTAAAATTGTTGAGATTTAATAATGATGATATTAAGAAGTATAATGATGAATCTTTTTATAGTTTCACCACAATGGTTAAGTAATTGATGAGAACAATCATAGGCTATGATGAGAGGTTGGAAGAAGAATATATATTGTTAAAAATATTCTTTCTAACTTTCTATATTGATTTGATTCAAATGTATATGAATGGGAAGAAAAGGATATAAGTGATATTTGTCGTTCTGATTTTCAAAGTGTTCTAATGTCATGTATGATTTTGAAATATAGTGTTATTTTGATGAAGGTGCAGGATGAACCTGAAATTTATTTTATACCCATATATTAACATATATTTTATGACAATGATTATATTAAAAAAGAATTTAGTTTTACAAATTTTGATTCTGATTTGAATCAATGGTTATATTAAGTGATGTATCTATTCTCAAAAAATTTGAGAAGCATAAATCAAAGGTTTAAATGTAAGAATCCTATAAAATTATTTAGGTTTGTATCAAATGGACCATTTGATAACATGTACTTTAGCTAAAATTAGGATTATTTAGTGGTTTATAAGAAGAATCATGAAAAAGATTCATTAAGAAGATGTCATTAAATTAGGAAAAACTATATGTTCCTGTTAGGGTGAATATGAATGTTTTCTCAAAATTGAGGAAGGAAAATTTATTATATAACTATGAAAGTTGTGTTAGAAGTGACGAATAATAGGAAATATAAATGGTAAGATATTTTGATGAAAATATTCTAATTTATATGGTGAATAAAGAATAATTAAATATTAAATGTTTTATTGAATCCTACAGAGATGATGAAAGAATGATGTAATTCAAGATCAATAAAAAATTAAAATAATTTCTCTCAAATATTTACTAATATGAGAATGAAATAAAAAAATTGATGAAATATATTTATTCTACTATTCTGAAATAGATTTAATTTTTTTATGATGATACTATAGGGTTGAATAAATTTTTTAATAATGATAGAAATTTTAACATCATGTTGAAATAAATATTTAAGAATAATCTAGAAAAGGATGATAATTTATAATCGAACATGTTTAAATAGAAGAGGATTTGAATAAATGTAAATCCAATGTTGATATTTCTATTTTAGAAATTGGAGAATTAATGAAGAAGTGTGAATCCCAAGAAGACTAAAAAATATCATTTATTAATTATGATATGAATTATGAAAATGATGGTAATAAAATTTATAAGAATTATGATATCATAAAGAACACGTTTTTAGAAAAATCAAGTTATTTTCTATACTCTAGAAATTATATATACTTGTCATTAAATAAAAAACTTCAAAAAATGGTTACTATGAAAAGGATGAATATAATTTGGGTGTGAATAAAAATGTTTCAGGTGTTCAGAGTAATTTGGTTTGGAAAATTTATTCAAGGTTATAGTGGTAATAATGTATAAAAACATGGTTCTTGTAATTGAGATCATTCCTTTGATAAAATAAATATATTATTTTTGTTGTTTTTATTGTAAATATAGATGGTTTGGTGTCATTACAAGGATTTTTTTGTTAATTAATCAAGTAAATATAGATTTTATAAGGTTTTCTAGATAGAAATTTGGTGGTTACATATCATTAAAATAAGAAAAAATATGAGACAATCTTAAAAGTATTGGTTAAAATTTAAAAATAGATTTCAACCACTAGAAGATGTTTGTGACTGATGTGATAAAACAATCCATATTATAATATATTTTCTTTTTATGATATCACTAAAAATGTTCTTAAGAGACAGTGTTAAACAGTCTCAAAAAATGAATGTGAATGGAAAACAAAAAGATATGATTTGTAAAGTAGCCTAAAAACATCCAATGTAGAATATAATTGGATTTTGTAGTTTAAAAATTTAATAAAGGATCAATGACATATGGAAATGATGGTTAAACCAAAATTAAAGGTGTTGGATCAAACTAGATTGGAATATATCAATTTAAATTGAAGATAACTTTCTTTGTGTATGTACTAAAAGACAAACTTCTTAGTGTTTCTCAGTTATATGATGAAGTAAAAAATGTGATTTTTAGAAGAATTGGTTTTTATGAAAATATTTATATATTAATGTATCTTGACAAAAATATATTAAACAATACTCAATTTGTTTCATATTTTTGATAATATATATTAATTTTATTTTATCATGAAAAAAGAAAATAAATTAATGCATCAAAGACTAGGAAATATTGGAAAAATGATTTTGTATATACTTATTAGTGGATACATAGATTATTATGTTATTACGTGAAAAATATAAAATAATTTGATGTTATATATAAATATATATAAATGGAGAAAAATTATTAAAAATCTATATAATAATTCATAAATACTATCAATATATCCTTTGGAAGTAAATTGCATTGACAGTACCATGACCAAGAGGAAGAAATCAATGAAAATATATAATTATTTTATTTATTTTATTGATGAATTTAATTTCATTACATTTATAATGATTATGAATCATTTATAATATGTTCACAAAATGATCATGAGTTTTAGGAGAAGTTCTAAAAAATTATTGTTACACATTGATGATAATTCAAACATGGGATGGTGTCGTATAAAATAATGGATGATTTTATGTCTATCATGGAAGAAATGGTATTTATTCTGAAATAAGTACACCATGGACACCTAATAAAAATAGCAATGCTAAACAAATTTTTTTAGGAGATTTCCTAAACATGTTTTTATAAAATGACACATCTCATTATTTATGGAGATAATATATTTGAGTAGTAATTCATATATAAAATCATTGTTTTTATTAGAAACACTATGATATGTAATCATGTGATATGTATTATAATAAATATATACCATTAATGTACCAAATTATATATTTATAACTATCAATTATTAATCTATTAATATTTGAAATATGGAAAAACATAAAAATAAAAGTTTTTGATGTAATATACTTTGGTTATCAACCAAAATGAAGAAGATATACATTATTACAATAATGTAACAAGAATAATATTTGATTCTATTTTTGTTAATGTGATCGAATAGATAAATAAATTCAACTCTCATGAAGAATATAGTTTTATAATTTATGATGATTATTTTTTTGTGAAAACACTAGGTGATGTTTCAACGATGGTGAAAATTCATATGATGTTCGTGTTGAAGAAGTTTATTCTTAAAAGTTTGTGATGATGAATAATATTTTTTCACATCATCTAATAAATACAACAGAGGTATACATTCAAAATATCATTAGAAACCATGGAAAATTGGTTCAAAATAAAAGAAATTTGTTTAAATACTATCATATCTCATTTATCTCTCATTTTAAAAAAAGTGAATTACAAAAATAAATGGAACATCAAGATAGGGTTGATAAAATGTACGAATAGATATATCAAATAAAAATGAATGAGACATGGGAGTTGGTACCAAAACCTAAAGAGAATAAAATTACTAGAACCATATAGGTTTCCTGAAATAGTATAAATGAAAAAAGGTGGAGTTTTGATAAATAATGAATGATTGGGGTTTAAATGATATTAATAGGTTTAAGGAGTTGAATATGAAGAGAACATTACACTAGCTGAAAGTCATAAACCCAAAATAATTTTTTTTATTCTAGAAAAAAATAAATGAAATAACATTCTAGAGGATGTCAGTTCATCCTCATCATTATTTAATTTTATGAACATATTTATATAGAATACCCATGTATTTTTTTCCCTTGATGAATGTGAGAATTGTATTATAGGATTTAAAAAATAGTGTTTATATGGTCTAAAACAAGCACCAAACGATGAGTATTATAATCTTGAAACTGAATTATATAAATTGAAATTTAATATAAGAATATTTTAGGACTATTTCTACATTTAAAATATTAATGGTATATATATCATTGTTATTACAAAAGAATATGGTATTATTTGAATTGGGAACGATGAATATATTTGTGGAGAGTTTTCTAATGAAATGAAGAATCATTTTGTAATGCATATCTGTAGTGAGATGAAATATTTTCTTATCCATAAAATTTCAAAAGTAAAAGAACAAATATTTATATCTCAATAGATGTATTGTAGTGAATTTAACAATATTATTAGCATTGGGGATTCACGGTATTTTCAATGGCTTATTGGTTTTCTACCACACTTGAGAGCTTCAAAGAAAAATATTTTGTAAATTGTTACACATTGTTCTTAGCATCAAAAATCCAAAAAAAGTGTATCATTTCATTGACAGATATATTATAATTAGATATATTAATGGAACGTCAAATTGTGGGTCAAAATATGAATTTAATGGGAATCTTAGTCGGTTTGGTTATTTAGATGTATATTGGGAAGGACGTGTTGATGAAAGGAATTAAACATCTAGTGGAGCTATCATCGTTGGTGAAATATGATTTTATTGGCAATAAAGTATGTCTATTTTAGTCACCTAGAACACTATGTATTTGAAATATGAGTCTAAAACCATGCCTCAACATAACTTATGTGGATGGAAACTAAGCAAGATGATTTAAATGTCAATGTGAAGTTACAATTTATTTTTTGATCTGATGATTATTGTGTTATTAACATATGAATTTACCTGCTTCATCATTTAGGATCTTATAACATTGTTATTTAATATCACATCATCAAAGATTATGATCAAATGAATGGTTTAAAATTAGAATTTGACCCTGTAAGGGAGATGGTTGTATATATGTTTACCAAAACACTCTAAAATAATTATTTCATAATATGAGGTTGTTGTTAGGTGTTCATCCTCAATCATTAAAAGTATAAATTATTGTTTTATTCATACCATCTCTCTTTTTTTTATATTATTTTCAATCTGGTATAAAAATTGAAAGAATATATCCTTAATTTATTTTTATATTATTATTGCTTGTCAAAGGGGGTGTATACATTGTATAAGGGGTTTCCATTGATATGTGTCACCAATGGGGGAATTATCCCTTGAAAGGGATAATATATTTAGGGATTTTTATTAAAATTTCTAATCTATGATTTCATAATGCGTTTACTATGATTGATGTTTTTGTATGCTGTTATAGACCTTTTAGTGTCTGACATGCTGATGATGTTTTTTTTTGAATTATGTGATTTTTTTGTTATGGAAGTTGCATACATATCACATTCTTAAGGAAAAATTTTTATCATTTATTCCATGTTTATATTTGCATCAAATGTTTTAATAAAAAAGTGTTCTAATTATTGTATAATGATACATTTATTAGTTGTTCTTTTTTTTATATTCCACGGTTGTTAATAAAATTCAATTGGAGAGATTATTGATCCCAAGAGGTGTTGTGGTAGATGTTGTGATTAGAGAGGTTTAATAATTGAGAAATATGATAAAATTATGTGTATTGTTTTTTATTATAAATGAATAAGTATTATTTTATTTTAAATCAGTCAATTCCATATGAAATGACCTTAATGTTTATAAATATCAAAATTGGTTCTTCGTGATTAATGTATTTCTTAATTTTTTCACAGAACTAAGAAAATTAGTGAAGGAATATAAGGCCACACCAATAGTGGGTGAGATCCTTTAGTGGATTTAACCAACACTATAAATAAAATACCTAATAGTGGCTAGGGTGGAAATAGATAAGATTCTAGAAAGGCCATCACCATTAAATATGGATTTTTTATGGTCACGGTTTAACGCCACGAGATCTTAAGATATTTTTCTTAAATAAATTCAATTTCTTTACTGTATTTGGAAATATACAACCAAAAGTCTAAATGATCGATAATATAATATAAATTTATAAACCAACGGTTAAATTGAATAACTGTATTAGAATAATAAGATTTTAAAAATATGAATAATGGTTTAAGATAAAGAAAATTTATATTTATTAGTGTCTTTATATTATTTGAAAAATAGTTACTTTCTGAAAAATGTTTTTTCCTTATTTTTAAAAAATGTAAATATAATTATCCACTTTTAGAATTTTTTTCAAAATTAATTTCTTTTTTAATTTATCATGTTATAATTATTTTAGAGTGATTTTTTGAAAATTAATATAATGCTTCATTTTTCATTAAATAGTGAAAAATACTGATTTTAATTTGAAAGTGTCAAATCAATAAAGAATTTAGAATTTCTATTTTTAAATGAATTTAATGTAAAATTATATCATTTATGTTATTAATAATTATTTTTTATCATCCTAATTAATTTTATATGGATTTTGGAAAAAAAAAGTATTAATAAGAATACATTTTTTCTTGCAAAATATTGTTCATTCTGTTTTTTGTTATTATTTTAAGATAATTTTTACAACTATTAGTGATTTAATTTGATAATATAGATTTCACATTTGGAACATTAACATAAAATTTATTAATAAGGCCACATTGATTTTGTATCAAAAAAATATATATAGAACAAAAAAATGTTCACCACATGTATAGTTAAAACTGGTTTACTCGGGGTTAAAACAAAAGATAATTTTAAATTTTCTAATTAAACATGTACAAATATTATTTATTTGACATAATTGTACCTCATATTATACCACTATCTAATATTTATCCATTTGTATTCATGTTTTTTTTGATAAAGTCTAATTTATACACTAATATTATAATAAATACTATGTGGGTCATCTACCCACTTATAAAAATGCACTCCTCCATTCTCTTCATTACACCACATTGAGATATATATATATAAACACTAAACATGAAAAAAAATATCTTCTGGAATTCCATAGAAATGATATTTATGTTATTTTATTATTAAAATACCATTCCAATGGTCCATAATAAAGGATCTAATGGAGTCCAACTGAATGAGAGTTACTCATCTTACCATTTTTATTTCTATTTCATTCTTCTTCGCACTCATATAAATACTTTTTATTCATTTAAAATAACAAAATAATATCCAAAAATATACTGAAATTTAATTATTATTTTGTAACTAACAATTTCCACCCTCTATTCCATGACATTTGTATTGGAAATATGCTCATGCATAATCATGGAATACCATTTTGATGAAGTGGTAATATTAATTTTCCATCACTGCTTCCATGGATAGTTATTGTAATGTGGTTAATGTTTCTAAATTATATTTATTACATAATTATACATTTATAATTTTAATATAATATCTACATTATTACCTTTTGGATCCATTAGAAATATATAACACCTCGTTTGCAAACTTGTGGACTACCATCTCTATGAAGCGATGTGATTCATTTTTTATTACTAAATTATGTGGTAGGTAATTATGAGATATTTAATAAATATATATTATATGTTCAAAAAAATAATTATTCTTTAATGATTAATTGACATTTACCTTTGATTATTGAAAATTAATACACAGATCAAGCATATGTATGGCATATCGTCTTCTTGAAAAATTTCATTCATTTTGCTACCTCTATCATTTCTAAAAGAATATAAATATAAAAATTTAAATAATGAATATATATGATATCACTATCATGATTAAATTTATAGTTATTATGAAAATATTTTTAAATTAAAAGGTCTAAAACTATCGAACATAAACTATCATGAAAAATGAAATAGTTAACACTCGAAATTAACAATTTAAATTAGAAATTATTAATTAATTCATGATTAAATATTATCGGTGGATCATGTTGTATATTATAAGAACATACATTAATCTATTATATAATTATAATAAATTTTAATTCATTATATAATATTTTAATTTTATTTAATGAAAGTCTAACTCAAGGTATGTGAATTATTTTACAATCTTATTATTAATAGAGGTTTTTTATGAACAAGTTTTCAGAGATGAAATTTTATAAACTATTTCTCAATAATTCAATGAATTTTCTAATTCAATAAATATTTATATTAATTAAACATTCACTATTCATTTTTCACAATTCATTATTTAAATATACTCAAGAAATTTCTATTTGTAAAATCATATTTATCACTCACTTCACCAAAAAATACTTTTTTTCTTCCATGACCATGTTTTCTGTAAAAATATTATATAAGTTTTTACTATTTTCTATGATTTTTAAAATAAATTTTCACCCATTTTTAAGTATTGATATAATTTTTTCAAATGAATCTCATTGTAATTTTTCAAATAACGTACTTTTAACTTTTTACTAAAAAAATGAAAGCAATCATTATTTTAGCATAATCTGGATGAAAAAAAATTTCACGTTATCATGATTGTTCTATGTTTTAATGTATCCTTTTCATTTCTTAAGACCATATTCAATGAAAAATAATTCCTTATTGTTGAGATATATATTTTATTTTAATAGATGATATAAAAATTAAAAGGGTACCTTCCCCATGAAATATTCAAATTAACTTTTAAAGGAATTCTACATCTAAAATGACATAATTTTATTTTCCTTAAGACTTAATGGGATGTAATCTTATGATACAATACTTATCTTTTAATCATATGATTTTTTGTTATGATGAAAATATATTCATGAAATCTATTTATTTCCCACTTTTTATGTTATAATTAATGATTAATGACCTTATAGAAAACATATGTATGATTTTTATTTGATCGGTGGGTCAAGAATTATAAAACCATTTAATAAATTGGGTAAATATAGGTGAATCGTGAGAAAATATGGAATGAAATGGGGTGTGAATCTAGTTTAGAATATCACTATATCAACTATGATAATATTTGGAGTGAACCTTGACTAAGTTCGTGATATAATGAGGATTGAACCCAATCACCTATGACAGTTTTGAAATAGACTATGAAAATTATTTTCCATGCCCAGGTGTATTGCATAAAATTATTTCTTATGAAAATTTTATGATTTCATGCCTCATGATAATTTATAAGTTTATGATTTAGATCTTTTAATATTCCAAACATTTTTCCATCAATCACTATTATGATATATGATATGCATGGTTTGGTTTTCCAATGCCATACTCATGTTACCATACCCTTATACTAATGTTATATTTAATTTGTCATTAATATCTCCCTTTTTACCATTATATATCATCATATCTCACCCATTTTATAATTCTTTTCCTCAGTTTTGAAGAAAGGTTATATGTATGATATTTTTAAGTAGATACCTTTTATGAAGAACATAAAGAGAGATAATGTAGATCTATAATGAACTAGTTGTTTTTGTATCCATGATTTCAAAGAAACTAGAACTATATTATTATATATAAGGCCGTAATGTAATTTATTAAATATTCATCCAATAAGATTTGATATTTTTATGAAAATTATGGGTCCTTATATTTCTTATCTATGAAATTTTTTATTTCTTTTATAAACTATAATGAAAATAATTTTCTGAGAAAACACAGGAAGTCATATTCTTTTTATAAGCCATTATGAATGATTTTATTAGTTTATGAAAACAAATGATCTAGTGTAATCCTAATTTTTCATAGATTTATGAGATATTTTCATTATTTATACATAATATAAATTATTTTTCATGTTTATGTACATTCTCTCATTGATTTTTTTATCACTCTATGATTTTTTGTTTTTTTTCAAATGGTATTACCTCCTGGAATCATGTTAGTTAAAAATTCTATGGAAAATTAAATAATTACCCTCATAAAAAACCAAATTTTATGAGAGATGGAATAAAAACCCATGTTGTTATAGTTTTGAAAATTTCAAATAATGAATCATGATGATATTCTAAATTAAATGATTAGGGACCATTGTTTTTTGATTATTATATGAGAAAACATCAACCTTTTGGGTTTTATTTTCAAATAGTCCCTGAGAAACATATTCGTACCATTCAAAATATATTTCTCATTTTGTATTGTTTAAAACATGAAAATTTTATTTTTGTTGTTTGTAATATTTAATGTGATTCATATCATTTTTTGGAATCATATAAATATCATGAGACAATGATAACAATTTGAATCTATGGAGTGGAATGATTTTATAATTTTATTTATCAATATATACTTTCCTCGTATTTGTTGAATGAAAATTGTGATGGAATTCCCTGAGTTAAAATTGAAGGATCATGAATTCATTAGTTCCTATAAGGAAAAGTTTACATGACCTAAGATGTACCATTCAGTATTATAATATAACATAAATGTAAGGTTTAACAATTCATCAGTGGCATAAACCAAGACTCTATTTGTTGTTAGGAAAAAGGTACATCAGCAGTTTAGAATAAATATTTTATGTATAATCATTTTTGAGATAGAGATTTCAGGTACCCATAAATCTGATCATTTTGATATGAAATAAAATAAATAATTCATAGGAAATTATAAAACCAAAGAGAGAAGAAGATGATATATTTCATATTCTCAATGTTTGGAAGGAAATATGGAGGAATGTTTCGTAAGGAGAATAATAAATTTTTTATGTATTTAATGGATGGTTATAAATTAATAATATAACAAAGAGATAGGAATAAAAAGTTTTCTAATGACTGATAAATCCAACCATAGAATAAACCTCCCACATTATAGTGTTTCAAATGTAAGAATTATATGTATTTTTAAAAAAATTAAAATTGATGGTTAATGATGATGATAGTTAGAAAATAGTTCATCTCACAAATAAGGGAAAATATCATGAGGTCAACATTCCTAATGAGGGAAGTGCTGTTGTATTCATGTGGTTAATACACCTCATTATTCTACATAAAACCCAAAAACAAATTTTAGTAGATGATTTTTTCAATCTTACTATAGTACCCCCTATTTGAGGTATGTGGAATTTTTTAATATTTTTATGTGTTTAAAGTGCATGGGATGAGTTTTAAAGAGGTTGGGAGAGTTTGGAATGGTTTTTGATGAGTTTGGAGGATTTTAATGGAGTGCATGGTTTGATCACAGTTAGGAGAAACCATGATGGTTCTCTAGGAAACCGTGCAGGGGAGACAGTAGGCTTCACACAGACTACACACGGTATGCCAAACCGTACGAGGAAACTGTGCGGACCCTTGCTCCCAAGAAAGTATAGTTCTCATGGATAGTGCACGGTTTTCCCAACCAAGTAGCCTAACCGTGCGGCCACTTGATATAGGGTTTTAAAACAAAGGCCCACTCCAGATTGCCACATTCCTCTCCAATGTTTCTCCCACTCAAGCCTCAATCGTGATTTTCGGTTCCCAGGGTTTGGAGGGGCTCTCCCACACGTTTTGGAAGTGATTCGAAGGGGTTTCAAGGTGGATTCAAGGTGGTTTCTCTAGGGTAGGTCTCTCTTCATGGTTTCCTAGTGTTTTCTTTAAGATCTACATCCCTCTCTATCTTGTTTTTCTAGATCTACACTTTTTGGGTGTAGATCTAGGGTTGTGGTTGCCTTGGATGTTAATTTTAAGGCTTGTGGATGTTAGGGGAAGTGATCTAGAGAGGTTTCGGTGGTGTGTTCTCTGGATTTGAGGTGTGGTTGTTCGTGAGTCGATTTCTCGGGAACCCTTAAGGTAGGTGGTTTCTCTATTGACTCTGCATGGTTAGAGAAAATTGTTTTGGTTACAAATAATTTATTGTGCATGAAATTAATTGTGTTTTGAATTGAGAAATTGGTTTGAAATCCCTTGGATGATTTTTTGGGTATTTTTGGGAAAAGGGTGTTTTATGGTGAAATTATTTTCATGGGGATCTTAAAATAAAGTTTTTAAAATGGGATAATATGATCGATTTTGGAAAATGGTTGATGGAAAGGGTTTTCAATAAAAGGGTTGTTTTATTGAAATGTTCATTGGAATGAAAAATGGTTTTCAATAAATGGTCTATTTATTGATGTGGATTTATTTGCAATGGGATTGGTTGATTTCATTTTGTTGTGACCTTGGTGGGTCTATGCTTGGTTTGGTTTGATTTAAATGTTGTATGGAAGTGGGAAGGAAGTCACACTATAAAAAGGGGAATGGAAAGGGGTTAGAAGAACCACCATATGAGTAGTGATCGGGAAGTACATGTAGTTGTCAATGGTTAAACGGGTTGGCTGGAAGTCCCACTATTTTGGTTTCTTGATGTGAATTGATCTTCAATATGGAATTGTTGTGATAATGTGTAAATACTGGGATGATTGTGCCTTGTTTGGTTGGATTTCCTTTGGTTTCATGGTATGGGTGTGATGTCTTGGTAAGAGCTTAGTTGTCTTATGGTAATGATTTCACATGTGATTATTTTATATATGTTGTTTTATATAAATGTGCTAATAGTTTTATCCTATTGGCATGTGTCATGAAGTCATTTGGGGAAATCCTACTGAGTTTTAGTACTCACCTCCTACTTTGGAATTGTGGTGTCTTTGAAAATGTCGTGTATCATGATGTGGGAAAAGGTAAGGTATCACCTTCCTTTAGTGGAGCATTGTGATCCCTTGGTGAAGTTTGGAGCTTTGAGCTTGGTGTGGAGCTATGGTGGTGTTATAGATTGTGGTGTTTTGTAGTTTAGTTTCCGTAGTGTACTCTGATGTTGTGTGGACATGTTTGGTTGTATTGCTTTTGAGTTGTTTTGTGGAAAAACATGGTTGTCTTTTGGGAATGCATGTATGGGTAATGTAATTGATGTGCGTCATATAGTGGCTGTTAGTGGATGGTTTGGTTGGTTTTGTCTTCATGGAAAATCGTTCCCCAACTTGATCTTGAAGCCCTCGACATTTATTTCCCGCCTTTGGCGCCTTCGGAACGTCTCTTAAGGCCAAGTAACCCTCACCGCCTCCCCATTCCAATGAGGTAGGGGAGGGGCATTACAGTTACTCTGTTAGTACTATAGTAGGTACTATAGTAGTAATGTGGTAGTAGAACTATTTATCTTGTTTGGGCCTTTAGGCCACATGTTTTTTATTGTGGGTAAGAAGGACACATACTTAGTAAAATTCAAGTATCTAGGTCATGAGATTTTGTTCTATATGACCTCTTTTGAATGAAGCAGTCAAGCCATAACACAAAATAGTAGGACCTTGAAGAAAAAACAATAAAATTAGAAACCACCAAACTAGAGATAACCAAATTCGGAGTAAAGAGAGGGTATGGAAATCGACATCATTAAAAGGAAGTATGTAGCTCTATATAGTGAAAAGATCATCGATCAAACATGCTGGGTGGTGGAGCTACATTAATATTAATGTTGATGAGGAGTGGTATTTCTAATGTATTCGGGTTTTAGGGACTTCGAGTAATGTACTAAGCCTTGTGCCTCTAACCCTATTGGTCATATAGGGGTTCTCTCTCAACATAGATAAAAATGGTATCATGAAAAATTAAGGAAAAAATAAGGACTTTGGTTGATTAATACCACTAATACTGATTAGGATTATGATAATGAAGTTGTGAACGGTACACTTACCATCAACTATATAATTGGCAATGTATGATTTTATTAAAGATTTACTGACAATTTTATATTTTATGCATTTTCTAATGGAATCACAATTTCACCTCAATTACTATATGTTTTATTCTTAGTAAAAACCCCAATGGTTTAATGATCACATTTCAAGGCTATGATTCATCTTAAATTTGTGTATGTGGGAATACTCTTCATGTAAATCCTATAATACTATTTTTTATTGAATTTTATGTTATCTTATTCATAGATTGTATTTCATTATATAAATAACAGATAAACTTATGGGGAAGGGAATTCACATTACATACCATGAACCATCCAGTGATCATGATTATGTTTCATGATAAATATAAACTTCTCATAGAAATCAAATGAATTATATAGGTCATGATTACTATTGAAATGGAGTGTTAATGTCAGCGGGTTGGGGAGAAACTCAACATCGATAATATGACTATTGTTTGTGAGTTTTTTATTGTGTATATGTAATAGTTTTCGGGACATCCTTCAATTCACAAATGTGTTTATTTCCTTTATAAATCATACATGGTGCTACACTTCTTTCAAATAATCCATATAAAATGGCCCAGATTGATTTGAAATAATTAAATAGGAAACAATTTGGGAATCTTGAAAAGGGAATCATTCTTCCAAATTCATGTCCATAGGCTACCCCTATTATATTTTTGTGATACAAGAAGAATAAATGTGGATCTATATTACTTATTATTATCATAACAAGATAACTATTAACAATATGTAATTTCTTCCAAATATTTATGACAAGTTTGATCAACTGTAGAGAGATTAAATATGTTATAATATTTAAATTTATTTTAGATATAATTAATAGATGTTAAAGAATGAAGATATAACAAATAATTTTATACATATAGGGTATAAACACTATGCTTTTTTTGTGATTCCATTTGGACAAAATAATACCCATACTATGTTCATCGATTAAATGAATAGTGTCTTTAGTGAATACAATAATCATTTTGTGGTAGTATTTATAAAATATATTCTAATATATATAAATATCATGATAGAGAATGTTTATCACTTCAATAATGCACATAAAACCCTATTGAATGAGAAACTATATGAATATTTAATCTTGTGTGAATTTTTTGCTATAAAAAGACTCATTTTTTTGTCGTATAATCTAAATAGAGGGTTTATCTGTGAATACACTAAATAAATTAGTTATTAAATATTGTCATAGACTAACCATGGTCACTATGTTCCATAAATTTCTTGATTTGACTATATATTATCACTATTTTGGGGAAAATATCTCATTTTTTCTAATCCACTAACTAGGTTAACTCAAAAGGGATATATGTTCATTTGGAAAGAAGAATGTGAGTAAATTTTCAAGGAACCAAAGAGAAGGATAGTTATTAAATATGTTCTTACACTCATATGTAGTGGTGAAGGATTTTTATATATAGTTATGCATCGAATAAAGGACTTGGATGTGTTCTCATGTAGAATGAAATAGTGAAATCTTATGCGTAACGAAAATTTATGGTCATGATAAAAGCAACCCACCTCATTATTTCAAGTTAGTAACAGTTGTTTTCTCATTAATGATATTTAGATATTACCAACACAAAAAATGTGGGACATATAAACTAGTCATAGAACATTGAATTCTATATTCACAAATATATAGTTTAATAAGGGTCATTGAAGATGGTTGGAGTTGATTAAATATAATGGTAACCCAATGTTATAGTACGCTGAGAATGTGAACAATTTGGAAGATGATATGAGTTTAACGGAACATGATAACATATCTATGAAGATGATCACAATATATCCATCGTGTTTTTATTTTTAAAGGATGAATATTGAACTCATTAAGGATTTGTGAAATATTTTATTTATAAAATCGTTATTAAACCATCTATCTATGTAATGATTGAAGAGGCACTGAATGAAATTCTATAATTATAGAAGAGAGTGAGGAATGTTCCTGAAATCGAACATTATGTTTATAGCATGATAAATATTTGGAACTATGATTTTGAATCATCAATACAAAAATTTAAAAAACTATTGGATGATACCCATAATTCATCGTTCTCCATTCAACCAAGAAATAAAATGATTTATTGTGATATAAAAGTGTATTTCTGGTGGAAAAACATGATGTGAGATACTTATGAGTAAGTATCTAGGAGGTTGGTATGAGAGAATGTTTATGTAGAGGGATAGAAGTATAAGAGGATATTACAACCATTACTCATACCATACTAGAAATGGGAAAACATCACCATGTATTTTCCCCATATTACCCAAAATTTATATGGGATATATTATTATTTGGGATGTCGTAAATAACCTCATGAAGTTAGAACATTTCATTTCAATTAGATGATAATTCTCTCTTGAACTGATCCCTAGAATATAAATTAATGAAGTGGACTTACACATTATATTGCATCTGATTAGGATTCAAGGGTTACCTTGATGTTCTATAGAATTCGTATGTATGGTATTTATTCATTATTCTATTAGTGTACTATTTATAATCCTGAAACAAATGATCATATTTAGAGAACCATTCACACCATAGATGATATACTGAGTTCATGTTCTATGGATTTCATCGGTGGTTTGGATCAACCCTTCCATTTGTAATGTTTTATTAAAATAATAACATTCACTCTTGAATTTAGATGTAACCTTATGCAGCTATTTTATATAACTAAATTTTGTTGGGATTAATTGGTATAATAAAATCTATTGGGACCTGTGGTATAGGATGACTTGGATGATAATGACAGATCCTTTTATTATCCCATTATAGAATCATAGATTCGATTGAAAATATATACTTGAAATCATGTGTGAAATATAGAATTAAATGTATGAGAGAATTTATTCCTATAAATTTACCCATATAATAAAGACAGTATATTCATGAATAATAGAAATTTAAGACTAATTAATATTTTCATAATCTAAATTCTTGATTGAATAGAGATGGAAAATAATCAATTAGAAATTCCACTAAATCTCCCTCTAGTTTATGATGTGTTTATTGTATCATTCCTAAATAATTAAATACATGATCCCTAAAATATAATGATTTCATAGGTTATACCACTACAAAATCATATTTCTTTTTACAAAAATTAGTAGAAATCTAGGATCTTAGTGATAATGTGATTTGGGAAAAGACTTCTACCATGGTTAAAGTTCCCAGGAGGAATACAAAAATCAATGAAGCAACACTAAATCCCGAATATTTTGATGAACCAAATATATAATAATTTTATTATATCACTGTTATGGAATTATGTTGGTGAAATTCTTTTTAATAGTGATAGAATGTAACACCCCAATATTTATGATAAATTTTTAAAATAAAAATTAATTTATTCAATATATTTTGATACCTTAAACCATGAGTAAAAGTGGACTATAATATAGTGTATCGTTGTAATCTATTCTCTAAATTTGTGGTATAAATTGGAATAACTAAATTTTAAAAATATTTATAATATTTTTATATAAATAAATTATATTTTTATTAAAGTATTTATATGCTTAAAAAATACTTATTCCTAAAAAATTTATTTTTACTATATTTTGTGAGAAAATAATATGGTTAACATTTTTTATACTTTTATAATATTTATTTTAAAAAATATTTAAAAATTAAAAAAGAATAAAAAATAACTTACTATTAATTTTTTGTAATTTTCAAAAATGAATATTTTTTCAATGAATAGTAAAAAATCATGAAATAAATTTAAAATATGTTTTCTTTTAAAAAATTTCCAGGAAATTTGTTTTTTTCAAATTTTTTTACAATTGGACTTAGTTTATTTATAATATAAATCATCCAATTGTTATTATTTTAATTAATTTTTTTGTGTATTTTTTTATAATAAAATTATATAATTAAGAAAAAAATTATGGATAACTAACTTATGTCCCATTTTGATTTTTTTGTTAATGTAATTTATTCCACATTTAGATGTTTAATTTGATAATGGAATACATTATTATAATAATCTTGTTTAATTTTTTAATGATCACACTTTATTTTTTCGTTATGAATAGTATAAATTGTATAATAAAATCATTGTTATTGAAGTCAAATTAGGGATTTTGCAGGATTAAACAATGATGTAATGGTAGTTTGCTAATTAAACATGTATAAATCCTATTGGATAGAAATATTTTTACCTCATCCCATTAAAAGATAAAATCACTATCCATTTAGATGAGTATTTCTTGAGACTGAATTTATATATAAAATATTTTAGAAAATTACTTGTGTGTCCTCAGACTCAGTTATAATGGGACATCATCCATTTTCTTCATTACACCACATTCATCCATCCATTCCGACCAACGCTTTCACAAATCTCTTCTAAAACCCCCTATTTAAAGATTATAGGTTCAAGCCTTTATAAAATACCATTCCAAGGATTAGAAATAAAGGTTCTAATGGTGTTTAACTGAAGGGGTGGTAATCATCTTACCTGACATCATTCAATTTCTTTCTTATTATACCTTCTCTAAATATATTCTATTCATTATAGTATAATATCTTTAGCATACGCAATATGAAAAATGTATTTATTATTTTTTAACCACCAATACACCCCATATATTATTTCCAATGAAATGTGAAGTTTTCAATCATGTGTTCGCGTGGATTTCTACTTCTTTTTATAGAGATAATTTATTTTTCATCACAATCATTCAGTAATGGTTATTATGAAGAATTTTTTCATTAATTGGACCAGTGTAGACAACTTGAATAGTGATAAGACGATATTGAAACCCTACTCCAACCTAAATCGGTATGGTTTTGGTTACCACCACTGAGTAGGTATATCACACTGATGGGAGGCCTTAGCCTAATGAAACTGTACAAAGATACATCTCCCAAATACCCATACAATGTGGAAATGTAAAAAATTGATTCAAAAATGCATTCATAACATCTATCACAAATCAAAGGACACTAGAGTAATGAAAATAATGATGGAAAAAATATAATCCCACCAAATAAGGTAAAATATTTAATGATTTTAAGAAAGGGCTACTACTGTCAAATTAAACACTTGGTACAACCATAGTCTATCTAGCCCAAAATTTGTTTCCCTTATAGCTAGTTCACCTAGGAATTAGTAAAAGTCTATTTCCTCAACTTCATTGATGTAATGTGTTGGAAGTTCTCATATAAGAGTTATTTATTAATTAAATGGTAGGATTCAAAGGATATCAAAAAATATAAATCATTAATATAGTTGATATATCATCAATAGGAAGGTATGTCAGTCAGGATATGAGACATAACAATAATAAAATAACAAATATATACTCATAATATAATACAAGTATCTAATAGATCTTAACCATACATATATCCATAGGGAATATCATAATGGTTAATATTATCTCTTGTTTTAGATATATCAATCCATACAACATGTTTCCACTAATGATGCTCGTCTGAGATGTCATGGTCATTTGGCCTTGCCAAATAAGTACTCATTGTAACTCAAAGTATATTGATAAAAAGATATGGAATCACACCAAGGGAACATGGGGGAAATGATACCCAATCTAGAATAAACTACTAATTAGTGAATCAAAGTACCATGTTTTTTAGTCACAAAGATTATTTAAACCCCATATAGGGATGAAGATATGATAGATTATTCCACTATGGTCCCTACTATGGAATTTAGGAAAACTCCATTTGTGACTAAACCCTAATAGGGGATCAAAATAACATGATGAGGATATAGTGCATCATTGTACACATGTATATGTGGACCAATGTAAAAGAACTAACTCAAATTTGTTAAAAAATGTTTTGATTGAGGGATTAAACATTCCCTTCAAAATGTAAACGGTGTGTAATAATAGTAAATGTTTTGTCTTACCTTCATTGGGCCTACTACTATCTTTCTATCTCACTCATACTATTATTATCTTCATATATGATGGGTCCTTTTGGTATAAACGACATATAGAGGTTATGATGAAACATGATGTGATTGAAACCCACGCATGTGTACTTATTGTACTTAGCATGTAATTTGGGTCATGCTTTTGAAATTCAATGTGAGCACATGTATATCAGGTTGTTCCCATAATGTATGGTCATTTCCATGTTCCATGTCAATTATATATAAAAACTCTATTTTTTACATTCATACCTTATTTAACGACATAATATTACACATAATAAAACCTGAAATATTGATAATTATACTTTCTTTTGAAACTTGGAATGTAACATAACAAAATAAAAGAGGAAATACAACTTCATTATTCAAATATTCTATTACAAGACCCCAAAATTCCTTCATACTTAATAGTTCATTGGATTGCCTAAGGATACTCATATACAATGGGTGTTATGTAAATCATAGTAAGAGCTAAAACATATAATAACATGAGGAATAAAACACAAGTTAAACAATAGGCTTATCAATGAAGAACATAAGAAACATGAACATAAAGGCCTGATATATCTTGATAATAATAACATCTAAATTTTGGAACAACATAAAACATTGCACCATAAGGAATCGATAAAATACCAATACATCATAGTGGACAAAGTCCTATAATGGAATTTGGTAAACCCATGTCTCAAAAGGTCGTACAATGATACTAAACACTACCCAATGTATAACAACCAATACATTATATACGTTGTTATTACATCAAAATTGAAGCATACTTATTACAACATATAACAAAACCATGAAAGGATCATATTGGTATAGTGTCTTTAGAAACTGGGAAGCATAAACTACTGCTTCATAAATCATCTACACTTTCTCCCTTTTATTTTATCATATCTAGAGTCCCTTTTGGCATACCTTACTTAAAACCCTTCTTCCTGACCTAGGTAAAATAAAACATACAAAATGGTGATCTCAAATGCTCAGTAAGGGTAAACAAAAGAAATATCAATCAAATCATATTCATAAGAACATAACATTTTGGAAATCTTAACCTGCAAAAGAGATCATAATTTCATAACATGGTATATATCATAGTAGTGAAATGTAATCCCATAAATCAAAAAATAATACATGAAACATTGTTTCATACACACATAATCATATAAAATAATTTCTTATTATTCAAGACTTATTTCCAAGACTATCTTAGTGGACGAAGTCCATTTCTAAACCGAGTTCAAACCTTGTTCCAGTCCTATATAACTGAACTGATATAACATACCATTCCAACCATGTCTATCTTATGAGATATAAATATTTACCAAATGAATTTGAGGGATATATAGGTCCCACCCATCTCATAATGATACCATTCTTATGTGTACCACAAGATCATAATTCATCCATCATAACATAACCCATGTAATAAAAATGGTGTTCTTAAACATCATGCCATCATAACATAAATCATAAAAGGACTTCATAAAAATAATTCCATCATAACATAATCAAATCAATGTAAAAATATGGATAGAAATAGAACCCTATATTATCATATATGGAAAATAATTTTGATAAAACACTTGATCTTCATTCTTGAGGAAAATATCATTTCCAATTCAAAAACAATTTTCCTTTCTAAAAATGTCATACAATTTTAAAAGAAGTTGATTGAAAATAAACCTGAAAACATTTAAAGGAAGCTTCATGGAAATAATTTTCTAAAATTCCATTTAGGCCGTATAAGTTAAAAAATCATTCTTCTCATACTTTGGCCGAAAAAGTCAAAAAGTACCTCGTACTAAAAATGACAAAAGATTCCTTTCATGTATTTTACTAAAAACACACTGAAGTGTAAAATAGGATTTAAAAAATTGTAGGAGGATAGAAATAATATTACATATTGACGAAACATGTATATGGATAATAAATATTCCCCAATAAATCATGAAGTATAAACAATCTCGGATAAAAATGAGATTGCGAGATTTTCCCTTAACTTAGGTCCGATTTGCTTCGTATGTGTTCGAACCACCTGTATAATTATTTAAAAAATGTTATTTACTTATAACAGAATCATAATAATTGATATTATATCATATATGGTCATATTCTTAGCTTCGTATTAGTAATATTTCATTGCTACTTGTTATTCTGGTGTTTATTTCTTTTTGTTCTTATGCATGTCTTGTCGAATAAATTCTTATTCTTCTTTTTAGGTTATAGATATATCATTTGATGAATATTATTAGTGTAACATATATCATATTTATTCATTTAATACATTTATATATTCATTATTTAACGAGGATCTTGTAGAACAAGTTGTATCACATCGTGGAGACGGTAGGCCATATGTACGCACAAGCGATGATGTCGTTCCCATGATCGTGGAATTGTATTTAAGTATATGTATAATATTTAAGAAACAATATAACTTTACATTAATAATATATAGTTATACTTTACACCATTATACCCATCCACGTAAGGTGGTGGTGGAAAACAGATTACACCACGGCGTGGAGATGATATTCTTTACGTACGCACGCACAATGATTTCATTTTCCGTATGATGGATAGAAGGTGAAATAGGGTTGTTTCAAATTTATAGTGACATATCAGTATATTAGTGATACATATGTTATTACTTCATAATGAAACAACTAAGGATGAATATTTATAAGAAGAAATAAAGTTGAAAGAATCGGTAACAGACTTTACCTCTTCTTTGAAGCGCCTCTTCTTAACATAATCTTAGGGCACTAAAGATGGTCTTTGAAGAAGACCAGAACCTATAAGATGTTTCTAGGGAAGTGTAAATGAGAAATTTTCGAGGGTTGGCTGAGCTTCAAGTCTCAATGTGGTGTGAGGATGGGAGGGAGGAGGTGCCATTTTATAATGGGGGAGAGGGGCACCTAAGGAAAAACTAACAATATTATTTTATTATAAAGTCATATTCGGTTTTTTATAGATACAAATTGATTTATTTAGAATATAAGGTGGGGAAGGGACAAAATACTCTCATACAGTAGAATTTAGGAATGTTTAGGTTTCTATTTGAAGTGCATTGTGTTGCATTTGTTGTCAATGAGGCATGAAGTTGTCTTGAAATGAATGGATGTCAAGGAGTCAAGATGTGAATGTCAAAGGATGTGATGGTGATGGTGATGAAGGAGAATGGTCATGGTACTAAGATGCATGTCACTTAGGAGATTCACTAAGTGACATAGGAGATGATGGTTGAAACATTCTCTAAGAAAATCTGACGATTGTTGAGCTGCTCTTTAAGTTCATAGAACTTGTATCAACTGGATACAAAGTCACAACATGATTAGAAGACCATGCATTGTAGTTACAATGCATGAGGAGATGGAAGAAGATCCATCCACAAGTACTAAGTGGATGAAGTGGATTAAAGAAGTCCATGTACTAACTCCTAGTGCATGTGAATTGGAAGTGATCCAACTTGGTCTCTGATTAGATCAATGAAGCACATTGGAGAATTCATGTTGATGCAAGAGCTCGGTTGATGAAGAACCTTCGGGAATTTGATATCCTAAGTGAAGATCACATGAGAGGAGGATTGATGAATTCCTAAGAAGAAGAGAGAAGACATGGCTTAGAGGAGAAGGCTTGGAGTGGCTCTTGGCATTTCACATTATGTATGTGGTTACTTTGTTTTTATACAAAGTACCCTATATTTACTTTGCCAAAAAATTGGGCCACCACCAAGGAGGCCAGCCGAGGGTCATCACCCAAGGCACATGTGGGACTCAAGGTCACCACGCCCATGGGGAACCCTCAAGGCCAGGGCAGCATCCTTGAGGCAGGGGCGCACCCCAAGGACACCGCATGGGCGCCTGGGGCACGCCCGGAGGAGCGCAGGGGGCCGTGTATAAGCCCCCGAGGGCACGCGGTGGTGAAACCCGCGCGCCGGAGGAGCATAGTGGGCGCTAGGAGCGCGCCCGCAGGAGCAGAGAGTGGGCGCAGAGCGCGCCCGCAGGGAGAACAGGGTGTGGGGCGGCACCGTGGAGGGAGAGAGTTCAATTGTGGAGTAGCCGGCAGCGGCTGGGTAATAAACCGCGAGAAAACCGCGCCCCGTTTCGATGTGGGACGCGGAAAATTTCCCGGGAGCGAATCTGAGCCGCTCGATTGATCGCGCGCTTGATCTGCGCCGCACGATCCATCCGCGGCGCCGCGATCTAATCCAGGCCGTCCAAGGTTAATCGATCGCCTGATCCGACGGCTAAGAGACCGTCCTCTTCCTCGAGCTCGAGCCGAAGCCTCCCGCGTACCTCCTTCGAACCAGAGGCTTCCCGAAGATGGATTTCGAGTTCCCGGCCACCTCTGAAGGAAGTAAAACGTCCATTGAGATCGTCTGGCCACACCGAATACATCCATACCTTAAAATTGCCTTGCATGTAAGAAATGCGGAATTTCGGTCGAGGCCGAGGCAAGCAAAGCTGCCGAAGGCCATGGGGTGTTTATGCGTGCATGTTATGGATCAGAAGAAGGCCGTGCATGCGTTCTAAGTCGCATGCACGTAGAGGAAATTAAAGAAGAAGATTCCTCGTGAAACAGAGTAAAGAAAATAAAGATTTGGAAAGTTTTTAAAGATCCGAAGATCTCGGGATTTTGAGATTTATCACGCGGATTGAACCGCCTCTCCTATGCCTATAAAAAGAGAACCCGAAGCATGGTAAGGTTTGCTGAAGTTCTTGTTGAAGATTTGTGTCCCGCGAAGCCTCTGCCTCGCGAAGTTGAAGCCCCGCGCAAGTAAACTTGCGTGGCTGAGTTCCTTGTGCGCAACATCTTTGCGCGACAAGAAGAAGGAGGAGGAGGAGTCCCCTGTGCGCTATCCTTTGCACGACAGGAAGGAGTTTGGGCAGCACGAAGTTGTGCGCCCCCTCTGTGCACCGTGCCCTCTTTGCGGTAGCACTTGCGCGCCCGCGGTGCCTTGCACCCGAGGCTTGCGCGCCCTAGAGGCCTTGTGCACTTGCACGCTGCCTTGTGCACCAAGTGTGCCTTGTGCTTTGTTGAAGAAGAGGAGGTCGCGGCTCATCAAGCACTTGCGCGCTTACTTTGAAGTTGGAAGGACCCGAGGCCTTGTGTGTGAGATCAAATGAAGAAAACCACCTACGGACAGTGGGTGTGTGCCAAGTGGATAAGAGGATCTGAGGCATAGTGCCTTGTGTGCGCACCAAGTAGAGAAGGACACATTCAAGTGTGTGTGCAAGAAAGGAAGGCTGAGGCCTTTGTGCCTTTGTGTGCAAAAAGACAACAAGTGGCCGTAGCCTCATGTGTGTGCAAAGTGGACAAGAATACCTACGGGCCAAGTGTGTGTGCTAAGTGGAGAAGAAGTACCCGAGGCACTTTGTGTGCAATTTGAAGAAGAAGGCCGTAGCCCTTGTTGGGTATGCACACTTGAAGATTAAAAGAGAAAGAACAAATTGTGTGTGCAAAGGAAGTGATAGGCCGTAGCCTTGTGTGGGTAAAGTGAAGAATATGTGTGTGAAAATTAAAGAAGTGGCCGAACCTATGTGTGTGCTCTAGAGGAGTGAACACACTTAGAAGAAGAAGAAGACTCACACAAAGTATAACACACATTTAAGTGTGTAAACACATTGATCAAAAGTGTGTGAAGTTCAGTGAAGGTGTGTGCTTAAAGTGACTACACCCTTTGTGGGTCTACTGCACCAAGAGGAAGAAAAGGAGAGTGCATGCATGCATGCATGCACATGCACACGTGAACAAAGCCAAATCAGTGGTGTGCGACTGAGACTGAGCCAGACTGAAGTTAAAGAGATTGGTTGTCTGAGTTTTCAGTAGATTGAGAAGATCCTGATCATCACAAGTGATCAAAGGTACAGAGCAAGGCCAGCAGTCTTTATCCCAGACTGCTGAAGATACTTGAAGACCTTAAAGTGAAGAAGAGCTACTCGTGCGACTCGAGGAGCCAAGAGAAGACCCTGTGGGACTCAGGGAGAAGAAGTCTTCAGTGGGATTCTGGAGCAGGCCAGTGGGACTCTGATAACACTGTGGGACGCAGTATAAAGACCCTCCTGTGGGACTCAGGAGAGATACAGTGAGACTCTGTATCGACCATTGTAATTCTAACAAGTTATAATGGGAGAATCCATGTTTAGAGAGCATGGCAAGGATGTAGGCCTTTGGTGCCGAACCTTGTAAATCCTTGTGTCCAGTGCCTTTACATTTACTGCATCATTCGTGGAAAGGTGAGAGATACAAGAAGAGTGGATCGAGGCTTTAACCAGCCATAGAGGTTTAATTGATTAAGAATCAATTGGTAAAAAGTTTTAAAGGATCACTGATTCACCCCCTCCCCCTCTCAGTGATTCACACTGATCTTGGCACTTCAATTGTTATCAGAGGGAGGTTGCCTCTAAAAGATCCAAGAGAGTCTATATGGAGTGCAGATTTGAGGAAATGAAAGAACAGCCTCAAATGGAGATATCTGCCAAGACTCTGAAAAACAGAATGAAGAAACAGGCAAAGAAGATGAAGAAGAAGGCTGGTGCAATCAGAGAAACTCCTTCTATGAAAAGAACTGTGAAAGTCACATCAGATGACAATTCCTTTTATCATTCTTCTGATGAAGCCTGTCCTAGCTGTGATGAAGTTGAAACAATGAATGATCTTCAGAGTGCACTCAAATATCTTCAGAAGACAGTTCCCATGGAAGTGGAAAAGTGCATAGCTACGGGCATCCATGATCTTCATGAAGAAAAATCACAGTTAGAAGAAGAAGCCAATGCAATGGAAGATCAATTGGAAAAAAGGGTTGGCATAACCAACACTCTCAGAAAGCTGGTAAATGCCAAAGATGAAACAATATCTCTTTGCAATGAAAGATATGAAGACACTGCTGAAGAATTGCAAAGAAGCCTTTCTGAGAAAGAAATCTTTAAAGTTATAATCAAAGATGTTTACCATGCACTGGAGAAGAGACATATAGTATCAATGGTTGTTAAAGATGCTCAACTTGAAGACAAAGTAAAATTGGTGAAGGATCTGAACAATTCATTGCAAGAATTAAAGAAGGTGCATGAAGACCAGATGAAACAACTGGTGGAAAAATGGGAAGGAAGGCTAAGAACTATTGAGGATGAGAAGAACTCCCTCAATATGAAATGCTTAGAATTGGAGGTGATATTGAAAAATCAGCAATCACCCAAAGCCAAATCCTTCCAGTCAGCTGAAAGAAGAAATGTTGCTACTCAAGTGAACCTTGAGCAGGATGATTCTAAGAGAAAGACATCCTCCAATAAAAGTGAAACATCTTCTAAAAAGAAGGTACCATCCATACCATCTTGTACTCATGCTTCTAAAAGTGTTTCTACTAAAAGTGCAGGATGGAAGAATGAATCCAAACAAATATGGATGAAGACAGTTAAGAAGCAAGGCTCTCCTGAAACAACACAACTTGTCAAGAAAAGTACCCAGCAATCAGAAGGACAGAAGAGGTCTAGATTTGTGGGTCAGTGTTGGTGTTGTAACAAGTATGGGCATAGTGCAAAGGATTGTTGGTACAATCCACTGAATGCCAAAGCACAGAGGAATCCCATACCTAGGGGGAGCAAGCCAGAAGAAAAGAAGCAACATCCACAGGTCCAGAGACATCTGTTTACTGCAAATAGATTTGGATTACTTGACAACATCTGGGATGATTGCAAAAGTGGTCAAAAAGATACATGTCAGTCTCCAACTGTATCCAGAGCTCAAAAGATGAAAAGATCACAGAACCTGGCTCAAAAAGATTCCTTGGGAAGCAAGCAGAAGAAAGTGGAAGATGCTCCCAAGAGGAGTTTGAAGAATGAATAGAAGTCCTTGGAGTCTGAGTCCAAGAAGGGTGATGCATCCAGAAGGACCACCAAGAAATGCTTCTACTGTGGAAAGAAAGGACATATCATGGATCTTTGTAAAGAACCCATGAAATTCAATAGAAGCAGACTGGACTCAAACAGACAATCAATCCAGAAGAAGCAGAAGGGATTGATTGAAAACAAGTTGCCTAAGAAAGGTAGCTTGACAGCATCAAAAGAACCATGTGGAATATCCATAACTGAGGCCACACTTCCAAGTGACTTACTAGTCATATGGACAAATCAGTTGCAACTTGCCAAAGATCTACAAAGAGCTGAAGATGAAGTTCTGGCAATTGCTAAGGCAAAAGGGAAGACGAATATTTCACATGAAGATGTATTGAGATCCACACCAGCACAATCATCAATGAAGATCAAATGTGCAAGTGTGAAGACTGGTGAAAATGGGACATCTCGGTTGAGAGAATCTTCTCAACCTTGTTGTTCACATTGATGAACCAAGGAGGTTCCATCTTATTCCCTTATACTGTTGGTATTTAAATGTGCTGACATTGCAGGGAATTGAAGATGATGATCATTCTCAACTGGAGGATGGTTTGGAAGGAATGGAGTGCACCCCTTGAGGGGGTGCCAATCTGGAGAAGATGATGTTCTAAAATTAATATCATCTTGAGAAAGTGAAGGTATTCCAATCATACTTTCATCCCTTGTTTCTTAATTGAGTTTATCTTGTCAATTAAGGGGGAGTATGGATTGAAGACAAATGGATGAAAGGGGGAGCTTTATCTTTGCACCTGAACTTTCTAATGAGTTTTGTGAAGTTGTGCAGGATTTAGCAAATTCATTGTTATATCTGAAAAATTTCAATCCCCTAAGCATGATCTCACATGTATAGTGAATGTTGGACAGCATTGAGTTCCTTGGTTACATCACTCTTGTTTTCTACACCGGGTTAGCCCAAGTAGACTTAGAGTTGATCTACTAAAGGTTCTTTGCTAAAGAAGAACATGTGACATCATCCCTCTCTCAGTGTTTTTCAAGAAAATACTTTTCAAAGGGAGGAAGAGATTTTTGAAAGTGAACCACACCACACCTTTGCATTTGATTGCCAATAAGGGGGAGAAAATATTGGCACACATATTGACCCATTCATATGTGCTGAAGGAGTGTATTGACAACAAATACAAAGGGGGAGATTGAAGTGCATTGTGTTTCATTTGTTGTCAATGAGGCATGAAGTTGTCTTGAAATGAATGGATGTCAAGGAGTCAAGATGTGAATGTCAAAGGATGTGATGGTGATGGTGATGAAGGAGAATGGTCATGGTACTAAGATGCATGTCACTTAGGAGATTCACTAAGTGACATAGGAGATGATGGTTGAAACATTCTCTAAGAAAATCTGACGATTGTTGAGCTTCTCTTTAAGTTCATAGAAATTGTATCGACTGGATACAAAGTCACAACATGATTAGAAGACCATGCATTGTAGTGACAATGCATGAGGAGATGGAATAAGATCCATCCACAAGTACTAAGTGGATGAAGTGGATTAAAGAAGTCCATGTACTAACTCCTAGTGCATGTGAATTGGAAGTGATCCAACTTGGTCTCTGATTAGATCAATGAAGCACATTGGAGAATTCATGTTGATGCAAGAGATCGGTTGATGAAGAACCTTCGGGAATTCGATATCCTAAGTGAAGATCGCATGAGAGGAGGATTGATGAATTCCGAAGAAGAAGAGAGAAGACATGGCTTAGAGGAGAAGGCTTGGAGTGGCTCTTGGCATTTCACATTATGTATGTGGTTACTTTGTTTTTATACAAAGTACCCTATATTTACTTTGCCAAAAAATTGGGCCACCACCAAGGAGGCCAGCCGAGGGTCATCACCCAAGGCACATGTGGGACTCAAGGTCACCACGCCCATGGGGAACCCTCAAGGCCAGGGCAGCATCCTTGAGGCAGGGGCGCACCCCAAGGACACCGCATGGGCGCCTGGGGCACGCCCGGAGGAGCGCAGGGGGCCGTGTATAAGCCCCCGAGGACACGCGGTGGTGAAACCCGCGCGCCGGAGGAGTATAGTGGGCGCTAGGAGCGCGCCCGCAGGAGCAGAGAGTGGGCGCAGAGTGCGCCCGCAGGGAGAACACGGTGCGGGGCGGCACCGTGGAGGGAGAGAGTTCAATTGTGGAGTAGCCGGCAGCGGCTGGGTAATAAACCGCGAGAAAACCGCGCCCCGTTTCGATGTGGGACGCGGAAAATTTCCCGGGAGCGAATCTGAGCCGCTCGATTGATCGCGCACTTGATCTGCGCCGCACGATCCATCCGCGGCACCGCGATCTAATCCAGGCCGTCCAAGGTTAATCGATCGCCTGATCCGACGGCTAAGAGACCGTCCTCTTCCTCGAGCTCGAGCCGAAGCCTCCCGCGTACCTCCTTCGAACCAGAGGCTTCCCGAAGATGGATTTCGAGTTCCCGGCCACCTCTGAAGGAAGTAAAACGTCCATTGAGATCGTCTGGCCACACCGAATACATCCATGCCTTAAAATTTCCTTGCATGTAAGAAATGCGGAATTTCGGTCGAGGCCGAGGCAAGCAAAGCTGCCGAAGGCCGTGGGGTGTTTATGCGTGCATGTTATGGATCAGAAGAAGGCCGTGCATGCGTTCTAAGTCGCATGCACGTAGAGGAAATTAAAGAAGAAGATTCCTCGTGAAACAGAGGAAAGAAAATAAAGATTTGGAAAGTTTTTAAAGATCCGAAGATCTCGGGATTTTGAGATTTATCACGCGGATTGAACCGCCTCTCCTCTGCCTATAAAAAGAGAACCCGAAGCATGGTAAGGTTTGCTGAAGTTCTTGTTGAAGATTTGTGTCCCGCGAAGCCTCTGCCTCGCGAAGTTGAAGCCCCGCGGAAGTAAACTTGCGTGGCTGAGTTCCTTGTGCGCAACATCTTTGCGCGACAAGAAGAAGGAGGAGGAGGAGTCCCCTGTGCGCTATCCTTTGCGCGACAGGAAGGGGTTTGGGCAGCACAAAGTTGTGCGCCCCCTCTGTGCACCGTGCCCTCTGCGCGGTAGCACTTGCGCGCCCGCGGTGCCTTGCACCCGAGGCTTGCGCTCCCTAGAGGCCTTGTGCACTTGCACTCTGCCTTGTGCACCAAGTGTGCCTTGTGCTTTGTTGAAGAAGAGGAGGTCGCGGCTCATCAAGCACTTGCGCGCTTACTTTGAAGGTGGAAGGACCCGAGGCCTTGTGTGTGAGATCAAATGAAGAAAACCACCTACGGACAGTGGGTGTGTGCCAAGTGGAGAAGAGGATCCGAGGCACAGTGCCTTGTGTGTGCACCAAGTAGAGAAGGACACATTCAAGTGTGTGTGCAAGAAAGGAAGGCTGAGGCCTTTGTGCCTTTGTGTGCAAAAAGACAACAAGTGGCCGTAGCCTCATGTGAGTGCAAAGTGGACAAGAATACCTACGGGCCAAGTGTGTGTGCTAAGTGGAGAAGAAGTACCCGAGGCACTTTGTGTGCAATTTGAAGAAGAAGGTCGTAGCCCTTGTTGGGTATGCACACTTGAAGATTAAAAGAGAAAGAACAAATTGTGTGTGCAAAGGAAGTGATAGGCCGTAGCCTTGTGTGGGTAAAGTGAAGAATTTGTGTGTGCAAATTAAAGAAGTGGCCGAACCTATGTGTGTGCTCTAGAGGAGTGAACACACTTAGAAGAAGAAGAAGACTCACACAAAGTATAACACACATTTAAGTGTGTAAACACATTGAACAAAAGTGTGTGAAGTTCAGTGAAGGTGTGTGCTTAAAGTGACTACACCCTTTGTGGGTCTACTGCACCAAGAGGAAGAAAAGGAGAGTGCATGCATGCATGCATGCACATGCACACGTGAACAAAGCCAAATCAGTGGTGTGCGACTGAGACTGAGCCAGACTGAAGTTAAAGAGATTGGTTGTCTGAGTTTTCAGTAGATTGAGAAGATCCTGATCATCACAAGTGATCAAAGGTACAGAGCAAGGCCAGCAGTCTTTATCCCAGACTGCTGAAGATACTTGAAGACCTTAAAGTGAAGAAGAGATACTCGTGCGACTCGAGGAGCCAAGAGAAGACCCTGTGGGACTCAGGGAGAAGAAGTCTTCAGTGGGATTCTGGAGCAGGCCAGTGGGACTCTGGTAACACTGTGGGACGCAGTATAAAGACCCTCCTGTGGGACTTAGGAGAGATACAGTGAGACTCTGTATCGACCATTGTAATTCTAACAAGTTATAATGGGAGAATCCATGTTGAGAGAGCATGGCAAGGATGTAGGCCTTTGGTGCCGAACCTTGTAAATCCTTGTGTCCAGTGCCTTTACATTTACTGCATCATTCGTGGAAAGGTGAGAGATACAAGAAGAGTGGATCGAGGCTTTAACCAGCCATAGAGGTTTAATTGATTAAGAATCAATTGGTAAAAAGTTTTAAAGGATCACTGATTCACCCCCTCCCCCTCTCAGTGATTCACACTGATCTGGGCACTTCACTATTTTAAAATTTTTTATTTAGATTTAACTTTAAGTTAAATAATTTTACTTTTACCGTGTCTTCTTGTTTTCTTACATGATAAGGTTAACAAACATAGTATAAGAAGACAAACGAACCCCAAGATGTTCATTATTAATATATATATCCTTATCTATGTCATTTCTCTGTACCATAGATTTTTAGGAATAAGAAATCAATTAATAATATAATATTTGTTTTAAAAACTATTTTATGTCAATTTTGACACTATTTGGTAGTTTATTTTTGTGAAACTCATTAAAACATTATTAGTTCGAATAAAATTAATTAAATCAATACTAACATGTTTTATTAACAGAAAAATTAGTTTAATTCATAAAAAGTCTCAAATTACATTTATTTTGGTATTTAAAACATCAATAATGTTAATATTTCATTAATAATGTAATTACTACATCATCGCTGTGCCAAAAATAAATTAACTTATAAAATGTATAAAAATTAAAAATAAAATACCATTATGTAGGAAATATTTTTATCTTTCTAATAAATATTAATAGTCGAAATTTTCTTATGCATAACCCTATTTTAAAAATGTTTTAGTTATTAGACTTTGATTTTAACTATTTTATCTCTTCATTAAAAAATGGATAATAAATGTCCTAATCTAATCCAAATAGACCTAAATGGTCATATTTTAATCCTAAGGTTGTTTTTGTCAAATTAATCTTATCCAATAGAATTAGGATATTTTATAGGGTAATAATACTATCATTTTTACCCTCAATTACCCTATTTACTTTTAACCGTGGTAAAAAAGCTAGAAGTTACTATTCACCAAAAATTATTTTTATCTCATTGAACCACATTTTACTCCTGGATATTAACTGTGTCTCTCAGATTTTAGAAATTCTACTCACAGAACTGGTAAAATTAAGTTTTATGTAAATTTTCAAATTCTCCTAGGAGGTGGTTAAAAGACGGTGAAAAGTTCAATAAAATTTTTATAAATCCAAAATTATTATAAAATAACTCCAATGAATTGAATTAAACATATATAGGTGTTATGTAAAAATTTTGTCCTAAAATAAATTTATATAAAATTAATAATTATCTAAATAAAAATCGGATTTTAAATAATAACCCAGTGTTTTCACTATTCATATAAAAATTGAAAGTTTTCAAAAAAATACCTAAATTTCACCCTAGGATAATATCAATGTTCCGAATTCAAAAATTAAGTCCATTTTGAATGAAAAAATTTATAAAATTTCAAAAAGTGGGTATTACTATTCATAATGGCATGTTTTAATAATATTTTAATAGCTTATCATTGTTTAGTGAAACTCGGTATTGCATACAATGCAAGCTATCGAGGAAGGTCGTGATTGCGTGTAAAGAAAGTCAAGCTATTTTTGTGTGTAGTGAAAGATTTATTTGATGAGTTATACAACATAAAAACAAAATATTTCACAAAAAAATCTCGGCTGTTACATTCTAACACCCATAAAATGAATTTCTCCCTTGAAATTCGTCACTTTGTAACAAATAGATGAGGATAACTCTCCCTCATAATGTCCTCAAGCTCCAATGTAGCTTATTCTAATTGGTGGTTCCTACATAAAACATTCACCAAGTGAGTGGTCTTGTTCTGTAGACTTTTTCGCTACGATCCAGAATCTCTATCGGATGTTCTTTATAAGAAAGATCATTCTCCAGTGGTAAAACTTTTGAGCTGAGTACATGTGAAGGATCAGGTATGTACTTTCTCAGGATAGGTACAGGGAACACATCGTGAACTTGAGAAATATTTGGTGGATGCTCCAATCGGTAAGCTACCTTCCCAACAAGATCCAGTATTTTGAAAGTACTGATATACCTAGGGCTCATCTTTCCCTTCTTTCCAAATCTCATTACTCTATTCCAAGGAGATATTCGCAAGAAAACATTATCACCCACTTCAAACTCTATGTATTTTCTTCGATTATCGGTATGCCTTTTTTATCAACTATGAGCTTCCCTTATGTGTTGTTGAATAGATCGAACCTTTTTTGCCATCTCATCAACAAGATCAGGTCCAAATAGCTTTCTTTCCCCAACATCATCCCAGCATGTTGGAGTCTTACATTTCATTCCATTGATATCTTCATAAGGAGCCATCTGAATACTGGATTGAAAGCTATTATTACAATAAAATCCACCAAAGGTAGGTGTTGATCCCAACCTCCTTTGAAATCCATAGAGCGAGCTCTCAACATATATTATAGAGTTTGATTTGTCCTCTTAGACTGACCGTCTGTCTGAGGAGGATAAGTAGTGCTTAAACTCAACTCTGTATACAGAGTATGCTGAAGACTTCGCCAAAACATTGAGGTAAACCTCAGATCCTGATCACATATAATGGAAAGTGGTACTCCATGCAATCTTACCACTTCCTTTACAAATATCCTGGCAAGATGATCCAGAGATGAATCTTCCGTAATATCAATGAAGTGTTCCAACATCGTAAGACGATAAACTATGACCCAAATAGAATTACTGCCTTTAGATGTTTTAGGAAGTCTGGTGAAAAAGTCTATAGTGATGTTTTCTCATTTCCATTCGGGTATGGGTAATGGTTGTAACATCCCCTTAGACTTCTGTCTCTCAAATTTAATTTGCTGACAAACCAAGCATCGAGAGACATATTCAGAAACATCACTTTTCATGCCATCCCACAAGAACTACTCTTTCAGGTCCCTATACATGTTTGTGCTTCCTGGATGAATAGAGAATGAAGAACTATGAGCCTCATCCAGGAGCTCTTTCTTTAATTCTGGGATGGGAGGAACACAAACCCTATTTCTGAACATTATTATCCCATCACAATCAAGGTTGAATTCAGGAACATTTCTCACCTTCTTTTGTAACTCTACATATTCTTTATGTGCCTCTTTAATCTTCACATGTATATATGGTTGAAAATTCATTTGAGAAATATAATATTTTTCCCCTTCTATTATAATTTCAAGATCCATCCTTTGTAAATCCATGAATATTTGATCTTTTGTGATCCTCATCATGGATAAGCTAGCATGGTCTTGTCGACTTAATGCATCGGCCACCTTGTTTTCCTTCCCAGGGTAGTAATGAATTGAGCAGTCGTGATCCTTAATCTACTCCAACCATCTTCATTTGTTCATATTCAGCTTCTTTTGTGTGAAAATATACGTTAAACTTTTATGATCAGTATAGATATCACACCTTTCTCTATAAAGATAATGGCTCCATATCATTAATGAAAATATTACTGCAGCTAACTCCAAATCATGAGTTGGGTAATTTTTCTCATGGATTTTCAACTGTCGTGAGGAATAATCTATCACCATATCATTTTTCATGAGAACACACCCCAATACCTTCTTGGATGCATCACTGTAGATCACAAACCTTTCTCCACTACAAGGTAGTGTGAGCACAGGTGCAATGGATAACCTTCTTTTCAACTACTTGAATTTCTCTTCACATTCCTCCATCCACACGAACTAAAGTCCTTTTCGAGTCAACCTGGTGAGTGGATTAGATAATCATGAAAAATCATTCACAAAACGGCGATAATATCCAACCAAACCATGAGAACTTCGGATCTCAGTTACTTTTGTTGGTCTCGATCATATTTAAATAACCTCTATTTTTTCTGGATCCAAAGATATCCTTTATTTTGAGATTATGTGACCCAAAAATGAAACTTTTTGAAGCCAAAATTCCCACTTCGTAAATTTGGCATAAAGCTTCTCCTTTCTCAGGGACATCAATACAATTCTCAAGTGATATTCATGTTCTTCCTTGTTCTTTTAATAGACAATAATATCTTCTATAAAGACTACCACAAACTGATCAAGATATTCTCCATTGAATATATTCATTAGATCCATGAAGATAATAGGTGAATTAGTAAGACCTAATAGAATCACTATAAATTCATAGTGTCCATACCTTATACAAAAAGTCGTCTTTGGAATATCCTCCTTTTGACCGTTAATTGATGATTTCCTAAACAAAGATCAATCATGGAAAAGTATTGAGCTACACGTAGTTTTTCAAATAAGTCACCAATGCGTGGGAGAGGATATTTGTTCTTGATAGTGATCTTGTTAAGTTCTCGATAATCAATGCAGAGTCTCATTTATCTATCTTTCTTCTAAACAAACAGAACAGGTGGTCCCCAAGGTGACGCACTAGGGCATATGAATCCCTTATCAAGATTCTCTTGGAGTTTCTTCTTCAATTCATGCAACTCAATTGGGGCCATTCTATAAGGTGTATTTGAAATGGTCATAGCACCTGGTATGAGTTAAATTGAAAACTCAACTTCACGATTTGGTGGAAGACCTAGCAATTCCTCCACAAAGACATCATCAAACTCTCATACAATAGGTGTATTGTTAATCGTGAGTTTCTCTCCAACCATTTGAGATAAATAACCTTCATTTAGTGGAATCAAGACCCATAAGATGGATGAAATTTCCACTGGAAGGTTATGTTCATCGTTGCATCGATAGACGATCATAGATTGATCTGGAATATGAAATGTGACTTCTCTTCATTGGAAATTGATATGAGCTCCATATAAAGAAAGCCAATCCATGCCATGAATCACATCAAATTACACTATAGGATGGATCACAGGATTTACAGGAATAAATTTCCCACAAACTTCAATTAGAGAAGTATTATAAACGTTTGATGCGACTGTTGTGCCATTAGGGGTTGTCACAGCTAACTCAACATCTAATTTTTTAGGTTATATGGCGATACCCTTAGAAAATTCTTCAGAAATAAAAAAGTGGATGGATCTAGTGTCAAATAAAATATTTTATCCTTAGAATGGATGGTAAGTGTACCTTTCACTACTTCGTTATCATACTCTACATCGCTGATAGAAATTTCATGTGACTTTCCTTTCTCATTAGCCTTAAGAGTTTGTTGATGTCGATCATCATCAACAACCCTTGGATTAGGGCATTGATTAGCATAATGCCTTATTTCTTTTCACTTGAAACGTTGAAGTGTAGGAGGTGTACTATGTGAATCCTTTTCTTTGTTTGGATCACTAGACATCTTCTTCCCATCATTGCAGTATTAAAATGCCTGATGACCTTCCTTTCCATATTTGAATCATTTACTTGTCCCTTTAAGACAACTCCCTCATTTTTTCTTTCCACACTTTGAGCATAAGGGAAAACTCATCTTATTTTCAGTGTGGTCTTTAGATTTCCCTTTGAATTCCATTTTCCTAATCTTATCAAATGCCTATTATTGATGGGTAACTTCAATATCCATCTCAACATTGAGAGAACATATAATGGTCTCCTCATAGCTATTGAAGTCCATTATGGCTGATGCCCTTCGAAGACTTGGTTTTATGCCACTAGATAATCGATCGATCTTAGTCTCAGGTTGTATAATAATCCTAGAAGCGTGCCTTGCAGGTCTTGTAAAATATTCTTCATAGGTACCAACCGATTCATCATCCTTTTTCTTTAGTTCAAGAAACTCCTTCTCCATCTTTGTTTGAAAAAGACGAGGGAATTAATTATTGAAAAATAAGTTCTCGAACTCGTCACATTCCATGGATTCAATTTCATCTCTTTTCCTTGTATTCTTGATATGATTCAACCATTGATCATCTTCGCCTTTCAAATGATATAATGATAAAATGACTTTATCATTTTCATAACATTGAAGAACTAAAAATATATTTTCAGTAGTACTGATCCATTGTTCAGCAACTAATTTATTAGTAGACCTCTTGAATGAGGGTGGACGCTGCCTCATAAAGGATTCAACAGAATGTTGCTCCTTATTTTTCTCATTTGGAAGTCTTGCATGATTCGTAACTTGAGAAAGTTGTGTGAGAATGGAAACAAGATTTTACATTCCATCACCCATAACGTTTGGTTACTCAGGTGGAAAATCATTTCATTGCATGTCACATTCCGAATTAACACGGTTCCTTGGGGTTCTAGCCATTGACTAAAACCAAGAAGAATAGTGTGAGAAACACTAATTAGAATAGGAAAATCACATAATCAAGAATAAAATTTTACACTTAAGTTCTTATCTTAGGTTATTCATGGCCATTTCTAACACACTAAGATTGTGTTCTATGCATACATATATCCTTACGGTTCTTACTAAGGCTTTCACATCCAAGTTTTTCAAGTATGACTATACGTTTCCTCTGATACCAACTATAACAACCCATACATTTCGTACAATTTTATTACATCAATATTTACGCATACTTATTACAACATATAACAAAACCATGAAAGGACCGTATAGGTATAGTGTCTTTAGAAACTGGGAAACATAAAAAAACCAGTTCATAAATCATCTACATTGTCTCCCTTTTATTTTATCATATCTAGAGTCCCTTTTGACATATCTTACTTAATAAACTTCTTCATGACATGGGGAAAATAGAACATACAAAAGGGTGAGCTCAAATGATCCGTAAGGGTAAACAAAATAAATATCAATCACATCATATTCATAAGAATATATCATTTTGGAAATCTGAACCTGCAAAAGAAATCATAATTTCCTAACATAGGATAAATCATATTAGTGAAATGTAATCCCAAAAATCATAACATAAGACATGAAAATTTTTGGCATACACACATATACAGAGAAAATCATTTCATTTTAGTCAAGACTAATTTCCAAGACTATCTTAGTGGGAAAAGTCCATTTCTGATCCGAGTTCACTCCTTGTTCCAATCCTGTATCACTGAACTGATTTAACTTAACATTCCAGCCATGTCTTTCTCATGATATATAAATCATTTCCCAATGCATTGGAGGGAGATATAGGTCACACCCATCTCATAATAATACCATTATTATGTGTTCCACAATATTATAAATCATACATCATAACATAACCCATGTAATAAAAATTGGATTCTTAAACATCATGCCATCATAACATAAATCATAAAAGGACATCATAAAAATAATTCCATCATAACATAATCAAATCTATGTAAAAATATGGATAGAAACAGAACCCTATATTATCTTAGATGGAAAATAATTTTGATAAAACACTTGAACTTCATTCTGGAGGAAAATATCCTTTCTAATTCAAAAACATTTTTCCTTTCATAAAATTTCATAAAATATTAAAATAAGTTGATTAAAAATAAACTTTAAAACATGTAAAGTATTATTCATGGAAATAATTTTCTAAAAATCCATTCAGGCCGTATATGTTAAAATAACATTCTTCTCGTACATTGGCCGAAAAAGTCAAAAAGTACCTCTTACTAAAAACAATAAAAGATTCATTTCATATCATTTACTAAAAACTCACCAAAGGGTAAAATTGGATTTAAAAAATTGTAGGAGGATAGAAATAATATTACATATTGAAGAAACATGGATGTGGACGATAAATATTCCCCAATAAATTCTGAAGTATAAACAATCTTGGATAAAAATGAGATTGCGATATTTTCTCATACCTTAGGTTCGATTTGCTTCATATGTGTCCTAAACTCCTTTATAATGATTTAAATAATTTTATTGACTTTTTCAAGATTCATATTAATTGTTATGGTATCATATATGGTCATATTATTAGCTTTGTATTAGAAATTTTTCATTGCTACTTGTTATTCAGGTGTTTATTGTTTTTTGTTCTTATATATGTCTTGTCGAATAAATTCTTATTCTTATTTTTAGGATATATATAGCTATTTTCCAGAATGGTATTAGTGTAAAATATATCATATTTAATCATTAAATTCATTTATATATTCATTATTCAATGAGTATCATGTAGAACGAGTCGCATCACTTCGTGGAGACGGTAGGCCGTACGTACGCATGAGCGATTATAACATTTCCATGATCGTGGAATTGTTTTTTAGTGTATTTATAATATTTAATAATCAATATAACTTTAATATAATCATATATAGTTATTATTTATACCATTATACCCATCCACGTAATGTGGTGGTGGAAAACAGATTACACTACGGCGTGGAGACGGTATTTTGTATGTACGCACGAGTGGTGATTTCATTTTCTGTAGGATGGATAGAAGATGAAATAGGGTTGTTTCATATAAATAATAACATATAAGTATATTAGGGATACTGATTTCATTACTTCATAATGAAACAACTAATGAAGATGAAGTAGAAGAAGAAATAAATTTGAAAGAATCAGTAACAGACATTACCTCTTCTTTGAAGCACCTCTTATTAACCTCCTCTTAGGGAAATAAAGATGGTTTTTGAAGAAGAAAAGTCTCTAAAAGATGTTTCTAGGGAATTGGAGAAGATAAATTGGCAGGTTTTGGCCACGCATGGAGGCACAATGTGGTGTGCGGACGAGTGGGAGGAGGTGCCCTTTTATAAGGGAGGAGAGGGGCACCTTAGGAAAAACTAAAAATATTATTTTATTATAAAGTCATATTCGGTTATTAATAGCTCCAAATTGATTTATTTCGAAGCTAAGGTGGGGATGGGTCGAAATCCTCTCATCCAATATAATTTAAACAAGTTTAGGTTTATATTTTAAACTTATCATTTATATTTAACTTTAAGTTAAATAAATTTACTTTTACCATGTCATCTTGTTTTATAACACTATAAAGTTAATAAACATACTATAACAAGCCAAACGAACCCCAAGTTGGTCATTATTAATATATATAACATTATCTAAGTAATTTGGCCTATCCGTTGTTTTTTAGGAATAAAATAACAATTAATAATAAAATATTTGTTTTAAAAAATATTTTATGTCAGTTTTGACACTATTTGGTAATTGTTTTTTCTGAAACTTATAACAGCAATATTAATTCAACAAAAGTTAATTATATCAATAAAAACATGTCATATTAACCTTTAAAATTATTTTATTTCATAAATAGTCTGAAATAATATTTATTTGGGTATTTATAACATCAATTATGTTAATATTTCATTAATAAGGTAATTACTGCATCATCATTGTGTCAATGATAAATTAACTTATATAATGTATAAAAATTACAAATAAAATACCATTATGTAGTAAATATTTTTATATTTCTAATGAAAATTTATAGTTTAAATTATCTTATGTATAACCCTATATTCAAAATGTTTAGTTATTAATCTTTGATTTTAACTTTTTAAACTCTTCTTTAGGTAAAATAATAATAAATGTTCTAATATAATCCAAGTGGACCTAAATGGTCATATATTATTCATAATGGTGTTTTTTGTCAAATTAAACTTCTCCAATATAATTAGGACATGTTTTAGGGTAATAATAATATCATTTTTACACTTAATTACCCTATTTATTTTTAACTATTGTAAAAAGAAGTAAAAAGTTTCTATTCACAAAAAATTATTTTTATCTTATTGAAAAACATTTTACTCGTTGATATTAACTTCGTCTCCCGGATTTTATAAATTCCACTCACAGATGCGGTAAAATTATGTTTTATGTAAATTTGAAAATTCTCCTTGAAGGTGGGTAAAAGATGGTGAAAAGTTCAATAAAATTTTTATATATCCAATATTATTTTAAAATTAATCCAATGAATTACATTGAACTTATATAGGTATTATGTATCAATTTTGACCTAAAATAAATTTAAATAAAATAAATAATTATTTAAATAAAAAGTCGGTTTTTTTATAGTAACCTAGTGTTTTCACTATTCATCAAAAATAGATCGTTTTCAGAAAAATACCAAAATTTCACCCTAGGATAATTTCAATATTCTGAAACCAAAAATGAATCCCATTTTGAATGATAAAATTTATAATATTTCAAAAAGTGTGTATTACTATTAATAACGGCTAGTTTTAATAATATTTTAATAGCTTATCATTGTTTAGTGAAACTCGGTACTGCGTACAATGTAAGCTATCGAGGAAGGTTGTGATTGCATGTAAAGAAATCCAAGCTAGTGTTGTGTGTAGTGAAATATTCCTTTGATGATGTATACAACATAAAAAAAATTATTTCTCAAAAAATCACAGGTGTTACACAATGCATTGGATCACAATATAATTTCAGTTTCCCCCATTACTTTCATTTTACTCTCATGCATATGTTGACAACATAGATTATAAAGGATTGATTCATTCATAATAATAACTTATTTCGTGATCAACGGATGTGTAATAAATATAGTTATTTCTTCAATAAAAGGTATATGTTTATAAAATTGAACCCCCTTTATATGGAATGGGTAGGGTATTCACCTAGAAATTTGTTTTGAAACGGAGATTCACAGTGCAATTTAACATCTTAATAGCATGACATAAAAATTCATAAATAGTGGCTCATGAAATTGAAAGAGTTATATCATCATATATACATGAAAGGTATAATAATATGGTCCGAAAAATAAATTCCCTATTATATGAAATTTTTAAATATAAGATGTATCATAATAAAGATACATTACAAAGAGGATAGATGGAATAACTCTAATGAAATTTTTGCATGGTAAAAGGTATATTTTGGATGGATTAATTAGAGAGAAATGAGATCTCTCGTAATTCAATAATACTAATGGAATTATGTTGGAAGTTGTTAACATACCCTCATAAATATTAAATTTAAAAAACTTTATAATAATATAAAGAAATGTGGATTAAAATGAGTACAGAAGGATCCCTTACTTGAGTGTGTGACTTCAAAATATGTGATTATTGAGAGCTTGGGGAGCCTTGGGGGGATTATATATTGGTGAGGATATAGTAAGGCCATGCTCTATGTATTTGGAGGGAAGAAAATTGGGAGAATTATTGGGCTTATATAGGGAATGAGAGGGGAATTATTTATTATTTCACAAACATTGGTTTTGGAATTTATATAATTAAATATTAAAAACCATAAACATTACAAAGGTTTTTTCCAAATAAGAATGGAGAAAAATTATTTTATAATCCCATGGGAATATGATAATAAAATATTAGCATTTTTTATGTGAAGGTGAGCCACATTATTAAGAAATGAACTTAAAATCCTAAAATATATTATTCATTTTAGAGGATTCACTCAGGATTTATAAAAAAATTAAAGAAAATATAAAATCTAAATATTTAAAAGTTAAAACATATTTTGGCTGAAAATCCATTTTTTGGTGTTTATTACATCAATATTGGGCCTTTATGATGTCATAGAACACACTATACATTTTTATTGTATTTAAATTTTACCCAAGAATTTAATATATCTAAATATTATGAAAAATTTACCAACGGATTATTTTTACATCCTGATTTCAAAAAATAATAATATTTTTTCCAAATAATTTTATAAATATGTCAATTTGAACATTTTATATAAAAACTAAAAAATATTAAAAATTGGCAGGTTTTTACAAAAAAAAATTTTAATCATTAATAAAATTTATTGTGGCCTCATAAAAATTATATGAACATTTATATTTACTAATAGTAATTTAATAATAATATTTTATTAAAAATTTTATTATTAGTTCATCAAAATAGAATTTCTATTTCAATTTTAATATTAACCTAATATATTTTTTTCTTTAAAAACAATTATAAAATAAAAGTATATTAATTATACTATAAATAATATACATAATCATAATGATAGGGTATTGATAAATATATATTTATTAAACCATCAAATGGCCTAAGAGTAAGGTGTGTGATGTTGTGGCTTTCCGGATGGACTTTTTGTGATCATTGTTTGGGTCGTCATCTTGAGGAGCTTGAACTACTCCCATTAATTTTGTTTCTCATTCTTAAGGTGTTGGATCACATCATAGGCTTGGTCTATGGAAAACCACAGAAATTATATCTCCCTCGAATGATCTGATAAATAACCTTTATAGGGAACAGTCATACTGGTTGACACAGTCACCTCCATAGTCTATGTCAAAAGTATTTGTTAAACCATATAATTATACATGTCATGTGATCACTATTCAATGACTATATTACTAATAGTAATGAAACATATTATTCATTTAAATCCAATTAGATATAATAAAATAGATATTGTGAGTGTTTTCTATATCCATTTTAAAAAATAATACATTTAATTAAATCTAATGAGAAATTTCACTTATAATAGATCTGTTTGTTACAATATTTCCCGCTGATGAAATTTCTACATTGAAATTTCTATTTCACACATAAAAGAGATGAGGGTAACTTTGTTTCAACACCTCATTCGGTTCTAATGTTTCTTCTTCAAACATGTGATGACTCCCTAACACATTGACCCAGTGCATTGTCATATTCTATAAAACCTTATCTCTATGATCTAAGATCATTATCTAGTCTATCCTCACAATAGATTTCATTCTCCAATTGAATCATCTCATGATTGATTACATTATAGGGGTTTGGTATGTTCCTTTTCAAGAGGGATACATGGAATACATTGTGTACTTGAGATAAAATAGATGGAAGCGGTTGTCTCTAGGCCACCACTCCGATGAGATCAAGGATCTCAACAGGGGCTATGTATCCCAAAATAAGATTTCAATCCATAACATATATCATTACACTATTAAATTAAGATATCCTGAGGAAAACCATGTCTCCAACATCAATCTCTAGGTTTTTTTAATGATTGTTTGCTTACCTTTTCTGTTAACTCTAAGAATACTTGATGTGTTGTTGACTGGTCTTAACCATATCCACCATTTCCTTGACCATTTTAGGACATTGAAGTTTCCATTCCCAAACATCATCCCAGTATGTAGGTGTTCTTCACCTCTTCCCATAGTGGGATTCATGGGGAGACATTTGGATTTTTGGGTGGAAATTACTGTTGTAAGATAAGTCAACCAGAGGAAGATGATGATCACATATTCCTTTGATGTCCATTTAAAATTCACACAACATTTCCTCAAGTGTTTGGATATTCTACATGGATTGGTCATCTATTTGAGGGTTACGGGTTGTGCTGAAGTTTAACTCAGCATGTAGTTCATGATGGAGACTCTTCGGGAACAAAGAGGTAAATCTTGGATCTCAATTGGATATAATTGACAATGGTACACAATTTAGACTCACCTCATATATAATGTATATCTATGCATATTGAGATAATGATAAATCCTTCTGAATTTCAATTAAGAGTGCATTCTTTGTATAATGATCCACCATAACTCAGATTGCATTTTTTCTCTTATATGTCTTAGGAAGCTTGGTGAGAAAGTATATGGTGACTTTTTCCCATTTTCATGTATGTATGGGTAATTTTTTCATCATCCCCTTAGATTTTATCCTTTATAACTTAACTTACATGAATATAAGACATATTAATGTATATTTTTCGATCTCTTTATTCATATTGTTCCACCAGTAGTTTCCCCGGTGATCTTGATATATCATTGTGCTTCTTGGGTGGATAGATAATGTTAAGCTATGTACATATTCCAACAACTTCTTTTTAATTACGGATTTTATAGAAAACATAATATTGACCCATATCTTACAAAACATTCTTTATTAACATTGATCTTTGAAGATTTAACTTTTTTATTAGATTACACATTCTTCTGGATTCCCACATCATCACTTTGAGAATCATTTAACCTCACAAGAAGAGAAGGTTTATCAATCTTATGTGAAATGATTGATGATGTTCTATATTTTATGATTCTCATTTTCATCCACAGAAATTCGAAGAAGTTTATATCCTTCCCAATTCTCATCAATGAAAGTGTTCATGGATCCCTTCGACATAGTGCTCCTACAACTTTTTTCATATTCCATAAATGGTAGGGAATTGAGCATTAAATGGAATTGATCATCTCGGACCCTCTTTGTTGTTGCATATTAAACTCTTTATTTCTGAATATATACCTAAAGATTTTTTAACTTTTAAATGTTCTAATATTCCCCCCAAATAGGTAATGTCTACAAATTTTCAAAGCGACGATACCTGCATCCAAATCTAGATCAGGTTTTGGATAGTTCTACTAGTAAAATTTCATCTTCCTTGAATGATTGGAAATGAATTTGTAATTTTTCGTCAACACATTGACCAATCTCTTTATAAAATAATCACTAAATACCATAAAATGATCTCCAGTTGTGGGTATTGTGAGCTCATGCATAGTGATAACCCTTTTTATCAACTCTATGAAACTCCCTTAATAATCCTCATTCTATGAAAACATGACTCCCTTTCGAGTTAGCATGGTTAGAAGGTTTCACAATCATGATAAATTTCTCAGAAATCAATGATAATATCCAGCTAAAACAAGGAAACTATTAATATCTGTCATAGATGTTTCCCTCACCCATCCTTAAAAATCCTTATTAATTGAATGGTCCACAGATAACCCATAGATTGTAATGATATTCCCTAGGAAAAAGATTTACTTCAACCAGAAATCACATTTATTATACTTGGAATAAAATTATCAATATCTCATGGTCTTTAACATAGTTATTAAATTCTCCTCATGTTCTTTTTTAATTTTGATATGTATTATAATATCATTAATAAAGACTACAAAAAAATTATCAAGGTAATCTCTAAAGACTCTATTCATCAATTACATGAATATTACTACATCATTAGTGAGTCTGAAAGGAATCACTATGAACTCATAATGCCTATACCCTATATGAATTTTTTTTGGGGATATCCTCCTTATTCATCCTTATATGGTAATATCTTGAACAATGATCCACCTTAGAAAATTAATTTGCATCATTTATCTGATTAAATAAATCATCAATTCATGGAAAATTATAATACTTCTTCATTGTGATTTTTTTGAGCTCATGATAATCAATGAAAAAGAACATTGACACATCCTTCTTCTTGGTGAAGAGAACTGGTGCACCCCATGGTGAAGCACTAGGGCATATAAACCCTTTATCTGTATTCTCATATAGTTGTTTCTTTAGCTCTTTATGATCCACATCGACCATTCGACAAAGATTCCTGTATATTGGAAACACCCCAAATTTAAGATCAATCTATAATACAAAAAATATTATATGGGGAAGGCCCAAAAATTCATTAAGGGACACATCAATGAATTCCATCAAAATAGACCATTCATTGATTATGGTTCCTTTATTTTAATCAGTCATATGATCAAGATATTCATTCCCATATGTAACTAATATCCATTCTTGGGTTGATGGTTTTAAAAAATATTCATCATCATCCTTTTAGTTGCATAGAATCATATGTTGATTATCCATGTGAAGAAGGATTTCCATCTCAACACAATTTATGTTAGCTCTATATAGGGAAATCCAATTTATGCCATGAATAGTATCAAATTTCACCAATGGAAATATGATATGGTTTTCGGGGAAGTTCAATTCTCAAATTGTGATAGGGGAGGATTTACATACATGGGATACTATAATTTCCCAACTTTCTGTTTTCACCGACATCTCCACATCTATACTTTGTAGTGTTTTTTGGATTTACCTACTAAAAATTCATGATATAAATGAATGCATATAACCAGAATAAAAATGAATGTTCTCTATTCATTTATGAGTAAAGGGAATACATATCACCACTTCATTTTTGGGATTCACATTGGTGGTAGTGATGGGAAAAAATCTCACCCTTGATGCCATGGAGTTTTTTGGTTGCCTCTGAAACCCCATTTCATAGATAATTGGTTTGAGAAATTATCTAGTTCCTTGATGTTGTAGAAATGAACAATGTTCTGAGGTTTTACTGGAGCATTACATTCCTCAGTCATAGTATCATGTTTATATTTTTGATAATTGCGGGCAAGATGTCATTCCTTCTTATACATAAATCATTTTTTCATCCCCATTAAGAAATTTCTATGGTGATTCATTCCAGACCATTGGCAAGTGGGGCGTTGAATTTTTTTAGAACCATTAGATCCCTTTATTATAACTCTATAATTTGACTACACCTTATTCATATTATCCACATAAATCCCCTGAGATTCACTGATCTCTGTTTTGAAATTGAGGGCACATCAAGAAATTCCTTCATTGATATCAATGTCAGAGATTTAAAGGTATTTTTGTAGGCTAGGTTTTGGCCCACCAAAGACGTCTTCAATATTCTATTCATGGGTAATGAATAAACTAGTGGCATATCATTCAAGCCTTGTGATGTTTCCCTCATATGTTGTAATGTTTATTTTTGAATTTTTTCTTGAGGGAAAGAAATACCCCTTCAATATTATGTAGGAGGGTGGGAGGAAAATATTTATCAATGAACAGTTTCTAGAGAGGCTTATATCCCATCACCATGATCTCTTCTTTAGGATTTGCATTTATTATCAATGTCCACTAGTAATTAGCTTCAGCCTCTATATGATATGTAGCTAGAATAAACATCTATGTTACATATAATTGATGGATGTAGAAGATATTTTTAATTGAGTTGATCCATTTTTCTATGATTGAGGAATTAGGTGATCCATTCAATGTGTAAGGACATTGTCTCATGAAGCCCTCTATTTTGACATGTTCATTCTCAGAGGGGTTGTAAATTTATTTTGATCTATGTTTCTATATAAAACTTGAGATAACTTAGATACCATCATTAAAATGGTTTTGATTCCAACTCTAATGGTACTGGGAATCTTATTTGGGTTGACATTACATTGATCTTCTAATCAGTTGTCATCCTGATACCTCCTATTATAAGGCATTTTCTATAATAAATAGAAAATTTTGGAAAATTATTTGGAACTATTAAACACATAAATGGTAATCTAATGAAAGTAATGGGATAGCTTATAAATTACATTTTTTTCCTTACCTTATGAATTTCTGGGATTCAATCTATTTTATCCATGATCTATTTACTAACATATATTCTTAGGGGGGTTTCCCCTTAATAATTATTTGTACTATGATTATGTATATACAAAATAGTATCTCTAATGAGTGTCAAACAAGGAGTACAGCAAGGCCCATTTTCGAGCACCGGTTCCCATTCGAGTCAAGCTCAAAGCGGCGTTTTTAAATTTTACCCCATCATACATATGTAACAGATCCACATCCACTTGTTTGTATCTAGATAGTGTTGTTTTTTCTTGAAAACCCGCTTAATACATACTAACAAAGATTTAGGGATGTTTTTCTTATACTTATTCTTTTCCATAAGGTTTTCCCTAGTATTTTCTAATTCTATTCCAAAAAATATAAAAACATAACTTCCATAAAAACTATAACAACGTTGTTAATTATATTATATTCATACATGCTTTAATGACATAAAATTACACATAACAACACCCAAAAGATAAATAATTCTAGTTTTTTTTTAAATTATTAATATTACATATCAACATTAATCATGAAATACAACATCGTTATTGAAATCTTCCTTTACGTTACCAAAATATTCCTTCGTAATTAACATTTTGTGGGATAACATGAGAACATCCATAAGAAAGGGATGAGATACAAATCCCAATAATGAAATAAACATGTCTTAACATTAGGAAAAAACACCTGTTTAACAGTAGGTATATAAATGGATCGTAAATAAAACATGAACATAATGGTGTGATATAGGTTGATAATCACAACATGGAAATGTGGACAAAACATAAAACATTGTGTCCTAAGTAAATGGTAAACTACGAAGACATCATAGTGGACAATGTACCATAAACAATCCGGTAAAACCCTCTCCTGACATGTAGTATCATGATACTAAACATTACCCAATTAATTTAAGTACGATATAATTTTAGGTACACCCGTCACCTTCACTTCATTCTCTTGCTTAAGTGTTCCACATATATCATAAAGAATGGATTCATTTATCATCATAATTTATTTCATGATCAAGGGGTTTAGAATACTTACATGTATGTTATTAATAAATTTTACATGTCTATAAATATGAAAACCCTTGATAGGAAATGGGTACGATATTCACTAACACAATTGTTTTTGAATGGAGATTCACATTGCAATTTTGGCAGCCTAACATCGTGACATAAAAATAAATAAGAAGGGTTGGTGATTACGAAAGATCTCAACCATCAAATATAAATGAAATATAAATTAATAAGGTCAAATAAATACATGTCTCAACATAAGGAAATTTTAAATATAATTCATAATAAAATAAAAAACGAAAAGAAAGAGGACAAATGAAATAAATCTTATAAGAATTCTGCATATTAACAGGTGTACTTGGGGGGATTGATTAGATAAAATGGGGTCTCTAATAATTAAAATATTATAACATCATTATAGGGTAAGTGATAAAACTTATCCCATAATTTTTAAATTAAAATAAAAGTGTTTAACAATATAAGAAAACATGGATAAAAACGAGAATATAAGGAACACTTACATGAGTGTGTGACATACAAATCATGAAGAGGGGATTCGTGAGAGCATAGGGATCCTTGGTAGGATTATAGAAATGGGATAAAAGAGTATGGGTTTACTCAAAGAATTTTTAGGGAAGGTAGGTGGGATATGTTGTGGGCTATATATGTAATGAGAGGGGAATTTATTAATATTTCAAAAACATTGTTTTTGGAATCTATATAATTATGTATTCAAAACGTCAAATAATCCTTAGGTATTTTCCAATGGTTTTTCCCAAGGAAGAGTGGGATAAATTATTTTAAGGCCACAAGACAATGATATTAAAATATTATACTTTCTTTTGTGGAGGTGAGTCACACTATTAAATAAATGAACATAAAATCTTAAAATAAATTATACATTTTAGAGGATTCACTATGGATTTATAAAATAACTCAAAAAAATCTAAGATCACATAATTTTAAAAATAAATCTTATATTTGGCTGAAAATTAGTTTTGTTGGGTTTATTATGTCACTTTTGTGCCATTATGTTTTCATAAAACACAATATATATTTTTTTGGTATTTAATTTTTACCCAAAAACATGATTGTGTCATAAAATAATGAAAAATTCACCATTGGAAAATCATGACCTCCTTATTCAAAAATTAATATTTATTTTATCAAAATATTTTTTTAAATATTTCAATTTCCACTTTTAAAATATTAACTGACATTTATTTAAAATTAGTGGGTTTGACAAAAATTATCTTGAAACGGTAATAAAAATTACATTTAGCCTCATAAAAATTATATAATAATTAATAAATAATAAAGTATTTTAATATTAATATTTAATTACTATATTATTTATTAATTCATCAAAAGAGGTTTCTTAATTAAATTTGAATATTATCCGAAAATACTATATGTGATATAATAATAACAAAAAAATAAAATATAAAACATTATTCTATAAAATTTAATGTATGTAATACTACTGTTATGGTCTTGATATATATCCCTTTATTAAACCATTATACACCATAATATTAAGGTGTTTAATGGTGGGGCTTTCATGGGGTCGTATGATGAATGTGGTATGGGCCATGATCTCAAGGAGCTTGAACTTCTCCCATAAATTGTTTCTCCATGAGTTAATTTGTTGGATATCAGTATGGACTTGGTCTAGGGAAAATTAATGAAATGCTATATCCCTTATAATCTCTAATAAATGGGATTCAAAGGGAACAATCCTACTAGTTGGTTTCATGACATCCATTTTCTGTGTTGAAATGATTTCTTAAGCCATATATTAATACTAGTCATGTGATCACTATTCAACGTCTACATTATCAATGTTATGGATACCTAACAGTCATTGAAATTCAATTGGATATAATAAAACAAATTAAATACATTTGTTTTCTATATCTATATTACAAAATAGGACCCTTAATTAAAACAATTGGGAAATTTTACCTATAATAGTTTCGTATGTTATATCTATGTATTGGGTTATTCCATTTTCTATAGTCATTTTTAGGTTCATGTATCACTAGGGTACACATTGAGTCTCAAAAAAAATTTCACAGGGCGAGTTACACGTGTCAAATTACTAGTGATATTTTTTTCTATTCATAATCCATATTTTTAGAGTAGCGAACTACCCGACCTATGTTCTTCTAGGGTACAATCCATGTAGTTGTGATTTCACACAACCCAATGGATCTTTATGAGTATTTTCCATGTGCCTCTACTATCATTGATTCAACCCCAATAATACAAAATTAAATTGGTTCCGAGGTTAAATAACGTTAATCCACCACTGGTGACTATAACCTGGCCATCACTCTACTGAAAACACCTCACCACACAACACTACCATGTCGAGATCACAAAACCGACTATAAAGTATATTAAAATCATTAAATTATACTCCATCAATATCATTCACCAAAAATTTCTCATCAAACATAAACCCAATCCTATAGTAATATATCCATTTTTTCCATAAATTGGTTACACAATAGTCATTCACATGGTAAATTTTATATTGATGTCCCAATGAAATACGAATGATAAACAGACATAATAAATAGAGATAAATTCATTAAACAAAAATGTGAGTATTGAACCACATAAATTTTTAAATTATGGGTATGATTCATTATAGTATGATGATGAATAATGGTGAAATTATCAAAACAATATCAATTCCCCAAAATCATTGATGATAACGATGTATCATTATTTGAAATAAACTCAAGAATTAATTTTTTAGGGAATTAGTTTTTGTTTGACATGGGTGAAAAATGGATAGATTGATACCAAGAATCATTATATACCAAGGGTTTAGATTGATAACATATGAATAACGATCACACATCACATTCATTGGTGAGATCCAATAACTATGATTGGTACATGAATTCCCAATCCAGTATTTTTAATTAATCATCCATGAATTATCCTCTAATGGATAATCTCTTAATACTTAGGTTTATCTGGTAAACCCTATAGATTTTCCATAATTTGGTTTTTATAGAGTATATATTCTCATGGTGATATAATAATTAATAAATTAAACAATTATTTATTAAATTTCTAATCTATCCATGACAATACATTAAACGAACACCCAATGATGAAAAAGGTTACATCTCCCCTAAGGTAAAACCCACTATATACACTAAATTTTTGTCTTAGATTTACCATACAAGACGTTATTCAAGATTAATTTCATTATTTTACAAAACAAAATTCTTGTGAAATAATATATTTAATATTATGATCATATAAATATGAGGAACATGGGGAATAAATTAAATTATAACTCGACTCCTAGCTCCGAAAAAATATTATTTAAGATAATTTATTTTATTTCAAGGAATAAATAATTTTATTAAATTCTCCCCACCTCAGGACCTCTTGCCTCAAAAAGAAATAAATAATAAAAAAAGAGTGTATTAGCATCACATCTAGGACTCCTGAAACTCATCGACTCTCTTATAGATTCCCATGCTCCCTTAGGACATGCACCAAGGTACTCTCTCACCCATGAAGGTTCTTCTCTTATCATCACATTATATATATTTAAAACACTATAAGGGTATCTCCAACCTCGATGTCTATCAAACATAATTGATAAAATTTGATGAGTCATACACATACCTCCTTAGCTATGAAACACGGAAGGCATCATGTAATCATTCAAACTATAGTACTAGGTCAAAGGCAAACACCTCCTCATTGATAATATCTAGTATGTGGAAATATACATTGATCTTTGGAGATATATTACCATTCCAGAAAAATCATCATAATCCACCTCGAGGTGATTCTATTAAGATATCATGGTATCCGACAATAAACTCCTAAGGCCATCATTTTCAATCCTCATAACACTGATAATGGATATCATATGTCCTTATCTACTCCTAGATGACATGTAAGTTCGATATTGTTGTTCACACCAATTATAGTCGCATAACTATAGACATCCCAATATTATTCCATCATAGTGGTGAATTATATTGTATCTCATAAAGGGCCTTGAATGGCTCCATACTGATGGTGGAATGGCAACTATAATTTCAAAATCCAATAAAGGTAGTAGATCCTCCCAACTACTTTCGATGTGGAATATGACATCCTAAATTATGTTTTATTGAAACTGAATGGTCTGCTCAGTATGGCAATCAGTATGGGGGTAAAATGTTCTTCATAAATCCAACTAACTCCCAATTTCTTGAAACAATTCTCTCCATAATTCTGACCTGAAGTGGGCATCATTGTATAAATGGTTCATCAAGGGAACTATGTGAGACTATCTCCTTTACATAAATGAGTCTCAAAATATCCACTGAACTCTACTCTCAAATAGAAAAAAACTGTACCAAATTTGGGACATGGTCTATGGTCACCAAAATATAAGCATGTCATCTATATCATTGTTAGTGTATCATTAAATATTTTATAGATATAATATCTCACTTAAACTATATATCCTCAAGTGGTTGACAAAAACCGATTAGAACCTAATTTTTAGCCTTTACCTACTGAAAAGTTAGCCATCGAGAGAAAAACATTACTACACTTCTCATTATTCTTATACGTAATAATTGACATCAAAGTTCTTGGTATATATTCAACACACATGGATATACTAATTTCGACGATGTATAAAACTCCCTCACAACTCCTACCACAACATCACTAAAACCATCATTTGTCCATTTTAAAAGATGATGTTCTCCCCTCCTTCATAAAATTCATTATGAAAATGTATAGTTGATATCTAAATAAGGAAGGTCTCACAGTCTGTATCTCCATGGTAATACCATGTGACACACTATACGAGAGGGCATGCAAAAAAATTTATAGATGTATTTTTCACCATCTTAATTTACTTTGGAATACTACAATAAGTATAAATTATCTAAGGAATCGCTCAGTAACATTGGACAAAATCTCGTATTCAGAGCATCTGCCTCCACATTCCACTTCTTCAGAGTATGAACTATATGTATGTTATAAAATTTTAGGAGCTCGAGCCAATTCCTCTATCCAATTTTAATATAACTTTATTATAAGAAATATCTAAGACTCTTGTGGTTGTAAAATAAAATTCATAACCATATGATAGTGTTACTGAATATTTTGGGTGAATACTAAAAATACTAGCTCTAGATCATGGTTTGTGTAGTTCTACTCATGGGGTTTCAATTTCTCTTATCTATAATCAATCACACTATAACTCTTCATTAGAACAAAACCATGTTCAGTCCTTGAGGAATCAAAAAATAATATTTAAATAAAAAAATTCTTTAACAAACTCTTGATGGGGTACATGTCAACCTCTTCTACAACTCTAAATATGAAATTTAGAACCTCTCCATCCAAATGAATAGACACCACTTCTTGGTCGAACTTGTCATAGGTGCCGATATCCAAGTGAAATTGGTCATAAATATATTGTAGTGGCCTCCCAACCCAAGGATGTTATATACCACAATTCTTACATTGGGTGGATTATAAACTATTTGTTCAACATCCTTGGCTGCATACCCACATACTCCAAACCATGGGAAGACACTTCCCTGGATTTGGACCTCTTGAATCAAAAATTGACACTTATACTTCTTTCAATAAATTCAATTTTTTCAGAGTATGTCTGGGTCCATCCTCAAATGTATTACGTACTAAACCATGAAATATGAGTACACTAGGTTGTCATCAATAAATATTACCAAGAAATGATCCAACTATGATAGATATATATACTTTATGAGTCTCATGAGTATTATTCGGGCCTTTTTCACACTAAAAGGAATTGGAAATTACATATAACCGTTGTATTGACATAAAAATTACACCTTTTACATTTATTCCTTTCTTACTCAGAGATGGTCATAACCTATTTTGAGTTTATACTTGAAGAACCATCTTGATCCTCTCCACGAGTCAATGTGATCACTTATTCTCTAGTGGATGTGTTTTCTCTACAATGACCTAATTTAGGAAATTTTAACCAACAAATAACCTCAAACCCTAGTCATACTTATAATAAAACAACATTGGTGCTTCCTGAGGTGACATAGTAGGTCTAGAAAAGACATTCCAATTCATATCCATTAACATCACTATCATCTCATTATTATATATTGGATCCATTTGATATGTTGGATTTTATTTATAATTATACCATTTTTACAATTATATGCAAAATTTAATGTCTTATTAGGGAGATAATATCATCACATACTAAAGGAAAAAGTATTAATACTCTATAACCATTGTGAAGAGTTGAAATCTAAATTTATCAACTATTTCTATGATAATGATATATATTGAGTAAGAAATTAGTTATATCCTTCAGTAGATGATCTCATCTTACTATGTTTGGGTTACCTTTTCACCAATGAAGGAACACCATATGTAATCATTATGGACATACCATATCCTCCACTGAAAATAACCAGTCTTTTCGTAAACTATATATAGCTACTGTATACCTAATATGTTGATATAAGTCCTCATCATGGTTATAAAAACATACCATGAGACTCTCCCTTTTCTAAGAGGTTGGTCCCACTATTGGGATAAAAGTGTGACCATTGAATCTCCTCTAGTCAGAATCTACAATTATAATGGTTGTGCTAATAGATCTAATTGGAATCTCATTCTCATAAAAAAAAATATATAACATGTAAATAGTGTCTTACACCCATGACTATAATTACATTAGCTAAACTATAAATATAAAAAATCATACCTCCAAAAACTCTCAGTGCTTTTGGGTCATAAACCTCTCCTTGTTGCTTCAATATAACGACCTGACCTAATTACATATATAATCTTGAATTTAGTGAAGAAAAAAATTCATTTTACATTGAATATATTTTCATGTTTAGAGCATTATAGAATTAGTATTGTATATTCATGCAATTAAACATTATTACAGAGTGGAAACTATAAAAATAGTTTCCATTTTTCTCAAAATATAAAACATTAAAAATTAAAACAAGACTCCTTGAAAATTATTCAACATTTAATGTTTATTCATTCCATTTATTACACATCCATTAACCTATGAAAAATAATTTCAATACTTTTGATGAGCACAAAAGCATAGTAAGGGATGGAAAATAGGGAAAAATCACATTAGTCCATGAATTCTCATATCATTTGTAAACATTTTTAAAAATCAGGATTTCACTCATATATACTTACTTTGTGTAACATGATATTCACACAAGATCCACACTAACATGAGAACATAAATTTAATAATAGAGGTATCTTGGGAAATTCTTACTTAATCATGTAACCATTCTTGGCTACCATATAATATGTAGCCCTCACAGCTACCTTACTTTGTGTAACCATTGCAGTTACACTTAGAGTAACCAAACGGCCAACCTCCAACATACTCAAACCCAATGCATTGGAGGTAAATATAGGTCCCACCGTACATAATAAATAATTACCAAGAACCAAAACATAGTCATAAAACATTAATAATTCCATAAAAACATTGCATTGGAATTTTTGTAAAATCGAATTTAAATAGAGGATTTTTAAAGAAAAGCTTCTTTTAAATATCATACAATTGAAGAGAGTCTTAAGATAGTGGATTTAGTATGTATATATATACTATAAATACACCTAATTAAACATAATAAAAATATAACCCATCACACAAAATATTTAAATATCACATAAATAATGAAGTATAAGGTTAACACGAAGAATGGAAATCGGGTTAATAATTCCCTTACCTCGGGTTTGTCTTACTTAAAACGTGTTTAAACCTAATGTATAATGGTTAAAAGAGTGTTATTAACATTTTATAGAAACATTTTCATGTTTTTATCATATTATATGATCATTTAATAACATCGTTTCACCATTAATTGTTAGTATTTTTCCCTTTGCTCTGTTTTTAGTTGAATTCTTTACATGATTTCTATAACTGGTTCTTGGTGGACATTCTTATCGATTGGAAGTGAAACTCTAGAATAGTAATGGAGTAGTATTTTCATATAACCATTAACATAAATTATTCCATTTATAACTTTGAATTCTTACATGAGGATGATTCATAAGTGAGAGCATTAATGATTTTCATTTAGATCCTTTTTGGGGTTCTTTGATAATAAAAACCTTGTTTTGTCTTATAAAAGTAAAACCATGACTAAAAAAGAATTACAGAGACATGGTTTCATAATGAAACATATATTATAACCTTTTTTAACCATATAAATTGTTTCATGACCATACATGAAAGAATTAATGGAAATTGAAATCACACCGTCCACGATGTTGATAATTCGACACAAGCGGACAATGTTTTTATTCTTTAAATAAGTGGGAGAGAAGAAGAATAAAGATGAGTAATATTTCATAAACATGATAAAATCCAGAGTATACATTATTTCTGGATATTTCATGCCTCTTGGGTAAAGATATATGAAGAAAGATTAAGGAAAGAACTCAAAATAAATGAAAAAGTGGGAAATCTCTTACAAAACAATCGGCAGCCTAACGGCTACACAACATGGTATTAGAAAAATATTAAAAACATAGGGTACAATGGTCACCAATCCAGAAATGAATCATAATATAGGGGAGATAATTAATAATAAGTAAAATAAGAACATGGAATGGAAACTAGAAAGTTATTCCACATAATGGAGAACATGAAATGAAAAAGAATGAAATTGAGAATTTTCTAACCTTATTGAGTAACCCTTAGAACATGGAAGATGGTACCTTGGGGGCTTGAGGAAACCTTGGGAGGACTAATATGAAGGTATTGATGCTAGGAAATAGTTTAGGGAGAATTGGGGATGAATTAAATTAAGGGATGAGTTGGTGTTAATAGGAAAGGTGAGAGATTATTTTAATAATTTTCAAAGGACAACTCATGAGTGGTATTTACAAAACCATGGGCTTGCCCATTGTATTTTCTCATGGTATAAGCCACATGGGTCACTGCACATATTATTTAACAATACAAAAATCTGCCAGATTTATGACATCATTATTATATCCTTAATGATCTCATTAACACACCGAAACTAAAAACTGCATTTTTTACTATTCACCTAAAAAACAACTGTTGCAGAAAATTTCCCAAAATTCACCCTAACCATTTATCGATGTTTAGATTTCAAAAATGAAGTCCATTTTTTGAAAATAATTTTCTAAATAATATTAATTTAATATTTAAATAAAAGCATACTTAATTCAGAAATTAACAATTCTAATTATGTAACAACTTATATATCACAATGAAAAACTAACCTAGATGCAATTATCCTAAAGTCGTAATAATATAAAATATCAAAAAAAAATACTATTCATTAGGGTCATATCACTATTCATAATAATATTCATAAGGATATGTTACTGTTCACCAAATAAACAAGTTGGTTCTAATAGTATCCAAATAACTTACTGAACACAAATATAGATGATTGTTTCTAGAAATTTTGAACAAAGAAGTAAAAAAGTTATGTTTTAAAGGATAATTAAAATTATCTATTTAAAACAAAGTTCCATGCATTTCTATATATTTTTATAAAAACATGGGGTATTACATTATCCCCACCTTCTTGAAATTTCGTCCTCGCAATTGTTTTTACTTATTAAACAACTGAGGGTATTTTTACCTTATATGATTTTCAGACTCCCATGTTGCTTCTTTAACCATGTGGTTCCTCCAAAAAACCATTACCTGGTGGATTACCATATTCTGCAATACCTATTCTCTTCTGTCAACAACTTGAACCAGTTTCTCTTCATAAGAAAGGTTCTCTTCCAGTTGAACTTCTTCCGAGCTCAAGAGAAGTGATGAATCTGGCACATTCTTTCTCAACATCGAAACATGAAAATTATTGTGTACCTGAAACAAACTCGGAGGCAAAGCTATATGGTTTGAATCTATTATTACTTTCTCTAATATATCAAAAAGAATAATGAACTGTGGACTTAGCATTCCTTTCTTACTGAAATGCATCACACTTTTCCAAGGAGAAACTTTAAAGAAAACATTGTCACCTACCTCAAAAGTGAAGACTTTTCTTATGTTTTCTGCATAAATTTTCTTCCTGTTCTGAGTTTTCCTCATTTAATTTTGGATCATCCTCACTTTCTCAGCCACTTCTTCAACTAATTATGGCCCCATCAACTTTCTTTAACCGACTTCACCCCAAAACGTTGTAGTATGACCCTGCTTCCCATACAAGGCCTCAAAAGGTGCCATCTGAATACTAGAATGAAATGTGTTATTATAAGAAAACTCAACTATATAATGATTATGATCCCAAATTCCCTAATAGTACATTGAAAAATCTTGAAGAATATCCTTTAATGTTTTAATTGTTCATTCAGACTGCCCATATGATTGAGGATTAAATTTGGTACTGGAATTTAACTATGTGCCCAACGACATCTGAAGTCCTTTCCAAAAGTTAGAAGTGAACCTGGGATCTCGGTCATATACAATGGAAAGAGGAACTCCATGTAACCTGACAATTTGTTTTAGGTACAATTGAGAATGCTAATTCAAATACATTGTATCTCCAATAGAATGAAAATGTTTATATTTTGTCAGTTGATTAACAATAACCCAAATTGCATTATTACCTTGAGAAGACTCTGGTAGTCCCCCCACAAAGTCCATGGATTCATTCTCCCATTTCAACTCTGGCACTGGCAAAGGCTGAAGAATCCCCTTCGGTAATACCGCTCTACTTTAACCAACTGACATGTCAAACATTTCATGGTAAAATCAGAAATATCTCTTTTTATTCCATCCCCCAATAATACTCCAGAAGGTTTCTATACTTCTTAGTCTCTCCTTGATGAACTGAAAATGGAGAACTATGAGCTTCAAAAAATAAATATTTCTTTAACTGAGAATCGGAAGGCAGATACAACCTTTTTCCAAATCTTAAAACACAATCTTTTTCAAGGTTAAATTCTAGAATCTTACCCATTTTAAACAATTATACATTTTTCTATAGCTCACGGTCTTCCTTCTGTGGTTTCTTAATTCTGTCTGACAAAGAAGACTGTACTGAAACCTAAAACAAAACAAATGTATTCCCTGCACCAACAACTCCTAACCCAAAATTCATTAAATCATAAATACATGGATCTTATTCCAAATGTATCGTGGTTAATGATGCATGTTGTTTCCAAATCATGGAATCCACCAATTTGTTTGGGTTTTAGGGATGGTAATGGATCATGAAGTAATAATACTTTATCAGTTCTAGCCATCTTTTCTACCTCATGTTTAATTCCTTCTAAGTGAATATATACTTTAGACTTTTATGCTAAGTATTTATTTGGCATTTGGTTCTGTATAGATGATGCCTCCAAATATTCTAGGCCAAAACTATAGCTGCCAATTCCAAATCATGTGTGGGATAATTTATCTCATGAGGTTTAAGTTGTCTCTAAGCATAGGAAACTACCTGATCATTCTACATCAAAACACAACCAAGTCTCCTTAAAGAATCATCACTGTAGATTACAAACACACTATTTCGGGAAGGTAAGCCCAAAACTGGAGCATTAACCAATCACATTTTCAGTTCCTAAAAACAAACATCACATTCCTCTGTCCAAACTAATTTAACCCCTTTCTGTGTTATGTTATTTATCAGGCTAGATAAACATGATATGTTCTTAACAAACTGTTTGTAATAACATGATAAGCCCAAAAGGCCACGAATATATGTAACATTTGTGGGACTTTCCCATTCATCAACTAATTGTTTTTGGATGGAACAACTGTTATTACATCCTTATTTACAATGTTACCAAGAAAAGAAATTTTTTACAACCAAAAATCAAACATGCTGAATTTTCCATATAGTTTCTTTTCAATTAATATTTTTAAATCAACCCTTAGATGTTTTTCATGATCCTATTTATTTTTAGAAAATACCATAATGTTTTCAATAAATACAACCACACTCTTATCCAAGAACTCATGAAATAATCTATTAATAAGATTCATTATACATCAGGTGCATTAGTTAATCCAAATGGCATAACAAAAAACTCACAATGCCCATATATTGTACGAAATGCTGTTTTCAGGATTTAATCATATTTCACCATCACCAGATGGTATCCGGATCACAATTCAATCTTGGAAAAGTACTGAGCTCCTTAGAGATGATAAAAAAAGTCATCAATTTAAGGAAAATGATACATGGTTTTAACAGTTATGTTATTCAAATCTCTATAATCAATTCAAAGTCTCATGGAACCATCTTACTTTTTAACAAACCAAACTGGGTCACCCCATGGTGAAGTGCTACGACAAATGAAGCCATTGTAAATCAAATCCTGCAACTGATTTTTCAATTCAAGAAGTTCTATTGGAGCTATATGATATGGGGGTTTTGAAATTGGCTTATCAATAGGAACTAAGTCAATCATGAATTTGACTTCTCGATCAGGTATAACACTGGGTAACTCATCAGGAAAAACATCAAGGTAATCATTTACCACTGGAACATCATTAATTTGAGTAGTTTCCGTGTTTTCAACAATATGAGTAAGATAAATTTCATCTACATATTTCAATATTTTCTCAGCTTCCTGATAGGTTATCAATTGTATGGGTTAATTATTGTATACAGAGTAATACTATTTCTGAAAAACAACTTCTTTAGCTCTATAGTCAATCTTAGCATGATAATCAGAAAGCCAGTACATCCCCATAATAACATCGAACTCGACTAAGTGTAAAACAACATGGTTTTCAGGTAATGTCTTCCCACAAACGACAATAGAAAGATTCTTATAATTCTTATTTGCTATAACATTTCCCCCATGTGTTTTAAAAACAAGTTTGGGTCCCATTGTTTGAGGTGATATTTCCAATTAACCAGAAAATTTCTCAGAGATGAAGGAATGTGTAGACCTTGTATCAAACAAAACTTTAGAAAAATATGAGTGAACAAACAATGTACCTGATAAAACTTCATTGGATGGCCCAACATCTGCTAACGTAGTCTCAAAGGTTCTCACTACACCTTTATGTTTGTATTATGGCTTCTTTGCATCATTCAGATCTCTCTTAGGGAAGGAATTTGCATAATGGACAATCTCACAACATTTAAAACACATTATAATTTTCTTATCAGGATTAGTATTTGGATCATCTTCGTTAGAATCTCAGGACACATTTCCAAACTCAACACATTTAAAACACTTCCCAATTTTTCTAAGACATTACATAGGGTGCTTCTTGCCACACTTTTCACAAACTGGAAATTGGATTTTCTTACCATCAGATTTATTTGGTTGATTCTTACCCATTGCTTGTTGAATGGACCTCTTCTGCTCTTTGTCTCAAAAATGCACATGATCATCAACAAACGCCATCTCTACCCTCTCTGCACAGCGGACAAGTTTCTCATAACTTTTAAATTCACAGGAGTCCAATGCCCTTCGATACCGTGGCTTTAATCCTGAGTAAAAGTGGTTGATTTTTCTATCAAGACCCTGAATAAGATTTGGAGCATACCTCACCAGTCGGGTGAAGTTCGCTTCATAGACAACTACTGAAGCTTCCTCCTTATGTTTCTATTCATGGAATTACTTATCCATTGTATGTCACACCACCTTAGGATAATATTTTTCAAGGAAAAGAGTTTTAAATTCATCCCACTCTAAGGAATCAAAATTTTATCTACCTTTGATATTCCTTACCATTGACCACCGTTGATCATCTTCCCCTTCAAAATGATAAATGGAAAGACTTACCTATTGATTATCTGAATATCCCAGAATATCGAATATCTTTTCAAGGTCTTTGATCCATCCTTTAGGTTCCATTGGGACATAAGATCCATTGAACGCATGAAGATGATGTCTCATAAAATGTTCAACCACTATCATGTTCCGTTGTGTTACCTTTATTGGGTCTCTTTCATGGATGACACAACAATTTATTGCATGTGTTAGCTGAGCCATTACTGTCACAAACTGCTCAGTTCCAATCCCCACCATTACAGTTTCTAGTTCCAAAAGGATGAAATTCTATCAGTGCCTCTCCTCTTCAGCATCTTTGTTCCTTCTGCGTACAACCATTCTGAACAAACATATCTTAGATGAAGTGACATGGTAACCATTAAATTATATAACCAATTAAACATAGAGTGGAAATAATTTATGGTACTCTATTAACATCACCCTAATCCCTAAAGTTATCTAAAAAATCATCTAATACAAACTACAAAGACCCGACCTTATTACATACATAATCTTGACTTTAGTCAAGAAAACACTTCCTTTTATATTGAATATATTTTCATGTTTTTAGCTTTAGAGAAGTAGAAAAGTACATTCATGACAATACAAATTATTATAGAGTGGATACCGTAATTACAGTTTTCATTTTTTTTCATAATATAAAACATTTAATCATAAAACAAGACTCCTTGAAAATTATTCAACATTTAACGTGTCTTTCGTCCTTGTATTACACATCCATTTACTTGTTAAAAAATAATTTAAAAACGTAGGATGAGAACAAAAGCTCAGTAAGGGATGGAAAATAAGTAAAAATCACATTATTCCATGAATACTCATAACGTATGAAAACATTTTCAATGGACATGATTTCGCTCATATATACTTACTTTGTGTAACATGATATTCACACAAGATCAACAAAAACATGAGAACATAAATATAATCATAGATGAATCATGGGAATTAGTTACTTAACATTTTTACCATTCTTGGATACCTTATAATCTGTAACCCACATGGCTACCTTATGTTGTGTAACCATCACCGTTACACTTTGAGTAACCATATTGTCGAACTCCAAAATACTAAAACCCAATGCATTGGAGGGAAATATAGGTCCAAACCTTCATAATAAAAATTCCCAAGAACCAAAACATAATCATACAACATGAATAATTCCATAAAAACATTTCTTTGGAATTTCATAAATGTGAATTTAAAAAGAGGATTTTTATGGAAAATCCCCTTATAAATATCAAACAATTGAAGAGAGACTTTATATAGTGGATTGAGTATGTATATATACTGTAAATTCACATAATTAATCATAATATAAACATAACACATCACACAATGAATTTCAATAACACATAAATAATGAAGTAGAAGGTTAACCCGAAGAATGGAAATCAGGTTATGAATTCCCTTACCTCAGGTTTATCTTACATCCAACTTGTTTAATCCTCCAATATAATTGTTAAAATAGTGTTAATAATGTTTTAAAGAAACATGTTCATGTTTATAACATCTTTTATTATTATTTAATAACATCTTTTCACCCTTTATTGATATTATTTTTCCATTTGCACTGTTTTTTGTTGAATTCTTTACATGATATCTATGATTGGTTCTTGGTGGACATTCTTGTCAATTGGAAGTGTAACTCCAGAATTGGAATAGAGTATTATTTTTATATAACCAGTAACATAAATTATTCCATTGATAATTTTGAATTCTTACATGACAATGATTCATAAGATAGAACATTTATGATGTTCGTTTAGATCCTTTTAGTGGTTCTTTGATAATAACAACCTCATTTTGTCTTATAAATTAAAACCATGGGTAAAAAAGAATTTCAGGACAATGATTGATTCCTAAAACATATATTATAACCTATTCCAACAATATAAATGGTTTCATGACCATAATTGAAAGAATTAATGGAAATTGAAATCACATCATCCATGATGTCGATAATTCGACACAAACAGACAAGGATTGTATTCAATAAATAAGTGGGAGAGTATAATAATAAAGATGATTTATTATTCATAACCATGATAAAATCCAGAGTATACATGATTTTTGGAGATTTTATTACTCTTGGTTAAGTAGATATGATGAAATAATAATAAAGGAAATCAAAATAAAAGAAAAAGTGGGAAATCTCTTACAAAATATTTGGCAGCCTAACAGCTACACAACATGGGTTTAGAGAAATATTAAAAAGAGTGGGGACATGGGTGACCCATACATAAATTAATCATAATATATATAAGATTATTAATAATTAGAAAATAATAACATGGTATGGAAACATGAATGTTATACCACATAAAAGAGAACTTGAAAGGAAAAAAGAAAGAAATTGAGAATTTTCAGACCTTGTAGAGTAACCCAGAGAACATGAAGGCTGGAAACATGGGGGATTTATGAAACCCTGGGAGGACTAGTATAATGTTAAAGAGGCTAGAATTTCTTTGAGGGAGAATTTTGAATTAATTCAATTAAGGGAAGAGTTTGTATTTGTAGGAAAGGTGAGGGATTATTTTAATAATTTTCAAAGGACACCTCATGAGTGGTATTTACAAAACCATGGGCTTGACCATGGTATTTTCTCATGGTATAAGCCACTTGGGACACCTCAAATATTTTTTAACTATACAAAAGTCGACCAGATTTATGAAATCATTATTATATCCTTAATGATTTCACTAACACACCGAAACTAAAAACTGTATTTTTTATTATTCACCGACAAATAAACTGTTGTAGAAAAATTCTCAAAATTCACCATTACCATTTATCAACGTGTACATTTCAAAAACTAAGTCCATTTTTTGAAAAAAAATTTATAAATATTATTAATTTAATATTTAAATAAAATCATACTTAATTCAAAAATTAACTATTCTAAATATGTAACTATTTTTAAATCACAATGAAAAACTAAGCTAGATGATATTATCTTAAAGCCTTAATAAAATAAAATAATAAAAAAGATACTATTCATTAGGGTCATATTAATATTCATATTAATATTCATAAGGGTATGTTACTATTCACCAAAAAAAAGTTGGTTCCAATAGACTCCAAATAACATACCAAACACAAATGCAGATGACAGTTTTTGAAATTCAGAACATAGAAGTAAAAAAGTTATGTTTTAAAGGTTAATTAAAAATATATATTTAAAACAATATTCCATGAATATCTATTTTTTTTTCTAAAAACATGGGGTGTTACATTCAATGTGCATGAAAAGTAGCTCACAGACACTAGAATAGACCAAAACGAAAGGTGGGGGTAGAAACAAAAAAAATATATAGACACCTTATCCATATTTACAGTCTCCTCATATAGACCTAAGACCTAGTGGAACTTCATTCTACAATAGACCCCTATTTATGGGATGACCATTGAACGTATATCTATATGCATCACAATGGGTAAGACAGTAATATATGAGATGTACATGTCCAAAAAAATAATACCAACATTTCTAACTTTGTAAACTATGTTATCCCCAGTGTCTATATGAATTATGAATCCTCTTATGTCATGGAATGTGTCAAACACCTTTTATCAATAGGTCATTCTCTCCCAAGATCATGAGAGATAACTATCAAAAAAATCTCAAAATTCACTTCTGAACCCTACACATCATTATCCAAAAATAAAAGATCCATCTATGTATCAGTATTCCATGATGCATAAACTTGAACCACATTATATTGGTTGATATAATAATCATCGAATAGGAACCCCACCATCTCTCAAACTTAGAGGAAAACTAACTCATGAAAATTTCCCTTCATGGAGGCCTCTTCACCCATCATTTCATAATATTCACACTAATATAGATAGGTCATTGGCATTCATAATGAAAATAACATTCAAGTAGAAAAGATATACAATGGTCAAATAATATAATTAGTGAGATGATTCAAGAAGGATTTGGAAATAAAAAACCATTTCAAAATGATTCATGTTCCAATGTTATAACTACAATTAGTTATAAAAAATAATAAGTCAATAAGATTGTTATCATAGTTTTTATGAATGGATATGTTGGCCTCCACAACAGAACCGGTGTTAATGGCCTGATTTCTAAACTCTAAAGACTGTAACACTGCATCCCAAGTTACCAAAGCAATATTTGTGCTATAAAATATATAAAATCCAGTCCCGGATTGAATATTAATATATTAACACTCTATTATTATATGAAAAACTGGGGATTTATTTGATAATTGTTAACCTAGTATGACTCCTGAAGAGAACCTCCCATAGACTAGGGGCTGGTGACCAACACTGAGTAGTCATATCACACACAAGAGAGTCCTTAGCCAATGTAACTTGTTAAAATATACACATTTATAAAAATACATTACGATGCATAACATGTAAAAATATGGATATCAAAATGCATTTATAAAATCTATCCCATGTCAATGTTTGAAAAAGGTACTACAATGTACAATGGGAATAAGATAGGACCAAAAAAGTTGATAAAAGAGTCATACAATATAAGAACTAGTGGATTGTTGTAAAATTAAACACATGGTAAAATCATGGTATATCTGTCCCAAACTATTCATTATTTGTTTCATGTTCTCCATGGTCTTAATAAAAAGGCATGAAGTCTACGTAAGACATGACATGTGTGGGAAAAACCAATGTAGGGGTGAGTATCACAACAACTGGTAGGGGATCCCAAATACACTAAATAAAAAGAATCATGATATTTGTCACCTCATCAACATGAAGATATTTTAATTTGGATATGATAGATAACAAAATTCACATAATCAATATATTCTAAAGACAAATTCCATTTCACATATAGATGTTGTAAATAATACTAGCATAAAGAATCTACTCTATGATCAAATATAGTGATTCTTTTAGAGATCTCACTCCATGATCCATGTTTTCACTGATGATACTCATTTGATTGGTCATTATCATTAGGACTTAATAAATAATTACTAAATGTAACTCAAAACATATCAATACCAAGATAATGGATCACATCTATAGATCCTGGGGGACAAAAAACCCTATCTAAAATAAACTACTATGTATAGGATTATATACATAAGTAATTTGGTTGTGATGATTCCTCAAAGCCCACATTGGGGACATGATACGATAAATAATCCACCCATATCTCATGTAGGGGTTTATGAGAAATTTATCTGAGACAAATCCCATAGAAGGGATTACAATCCCATTCTCAAGAAATAAGGTCTCAATATATCCTCATATAGATAAACTAAATGAAAGAACCTAACTATTACAGGTCCAAAATAATGAGATGCAGGGCCTCAACATGACCCCAAAAAAGTTAAAAACATGTTCTAGTAGTACAAGACATGTCTTAACTGCCACAGGTGTTCCCATGTCTATTTTTTATGCACAAACTATTCTTATCCACATACATAGAAAGTCCTTCTCGGATACATGGTATGTGAAGATTGAGTCAAGACTTGACATATCTTTACCACTTCCAATGTACTTATAGTTGTTCATATATATTTACTATCGTGATCATGAAATTTTGGTCACTAGAATGTAATTTTCATCATTCTCATGTGCTATGGTTGTGGCCATATAGTGGTTTGTGCCAGGGTACTATGTCATTCAACTGTATTCGGGATTCTCTCGTGTTTGTGGCCATGTATTTTCCAATGTACCACAAAGGTACAAATTTACTCTCTATCAATGTGTCACACGATATGTGACAGCTGTCAAATGATGTTTGATATTTTCCTCTTGTAGTAATGTAACACCGTAATTATTCACAGTATAATTTATTTTAAGAAAATTCAATAGCTCATGTTTCATGCATCAATGAGTTTGAGCACACCACGATCTATTGACCTATCTATTCAAATAGTGGTTATGAATAGTATTAAATAGATAATAAAACATATTTATATTCTATTTATCATATTTGATTCCTATAATATTATATAATAATAAATATTATTTTCTGAATAAAAACTAAATTTTTTGTAAGGGGAATTTTTCCATATTTTAATGATGCACCTATTATATAATTAAATATTTTATATTTTATATGTATTATTTTTTAAAATAGAATTAATTTTTCAATTTTTAATATAAAAATTATCTTATGGTTACTTTTTTCTATTTTTTGATAAATTTCAATTTTATGAATAGTGAAAAATACTACATTATAGTTAAAAAAATAAATTGTCATTAAAATAATTATTATACATTAAATTGATATTTATATTAAAAATAGATTAATAATACATATATTATTCTATTTTTGGTTAGTTGAATCACATTAATATTAGTATTAGATAAAAAAACGTATTAAATTCTTGAATGTTTCCGTTTAACATCCCACTCGCCACATCTATAAGATTGGTGTAAAAATTAGTTTATCCACTTATATAAATTGAATTTAGAAAAATGGGAACTACTATTGTAATGAATATGATATTTATAGTCTAATATGATCAACTTAATTTTTGGTTATTATGAATAGTATCTTTAGTAAATTTTCATTCACCACAGTAAACATTACATTGAGTGATTATAGGTAAAAATAATATATAATAATAAAAAATTATCCTAATACTTTTACTAATATATAATAATATTTTATATTCTATGTGTTTCCCCCTCATCATAGATCACTTTTCAAATTTAATTATATTTTCAAATAACTCTAATTTTTTAAATATTGTATCAAATACCCCCCAACATGATTAATGGTTTGATTAGTTCGATAGAAAAAATTTTAGAAAAGTAAATTTTCGGCCCTGGTGTGTCCCCCTAGGTAGCATATGTTATATTCACCAAGAAAATAGGAAATAAACTATTTATCTGTATTGAATATAAATAAATTAATCATATGGTATTAAATAAAATATACCCCAATTATAGGATTGATGACACACTTATTAACTTAAGGAATTGAATTAGTTCTGGAAGATCGACCATAGGTTGATGTATTTTCATTTTGGGTTTATAATGAGGACATTTTTTGGATAGTATTCATTTGTTCATATAGGTATTATTATATAATATTTATTTTTTTGGAGTGGTAATACCCATTAATGTGTTTATATTTCTCTTTAATAAATTGTTAATATCATTATTGGACATGTTCATAGTGGTTTCTATCAATGACTTAATAATATATTCTACGTTAGTGGATGGAAAAATTAAGAAACTAAGGATTGTATTATACATGATTTAAGAGAACCATCTATGTGATAAATACTATTTGTAAAAATGTCTATATTATTGAAAGTAATTTTATGGGTAATATCATCATGGATATTGAGCAGAAATTTCTCAACTACATATTAAAATTCTGATATCTTTTGATCTACCTAATATTGTTTTAGAGGTGTGAAATATTTTTATGTTCATTTATTTCCATAGTATAAAATGTAAATATATATTATAAAAGGATACAATTAATAAGTGGATCATGATAGGTCTCTTAACCTGTACAATATTTCACTCAATAGAACATGGGGATGTCTTTTACCTCTAAACAATAATAGAGGCACCACATTTTATCACCATATGGGGAGGCAGATCTTGGTTATTAATTTTTTTGGTCTTATGTGAGGTTATATTCTACAATGATATAATACCAGAATTCTCGAAATGTGGGGATCATTTCTTCCACATTCTTTTGATTATAGAGTTTCCAGTAAAGCTGCATAAAGGGGTGTTATGGTTGTTCCACACTTTTGAATTTTATGGTATATGTATGTCTTAAGATTATGTACCATGATATCATGCTCTATCGTTTATAGTCAAGAATAAATAATAGTGTTTTATTCATTTAATAGGGCCTTACCTATTAGTATTGTAAATCCATGAACCAGGTTCTATAATGCTGATAAAAAACTATCAGGGTTCTATATTTGAATTCGGATAGTGTATTGATGTATTTCATGAATATAATTTTCCAAAATGAGAAGGGACATTGTGTTTTTGTAATGGTCTGGACCTCCCCAGCCCATTCCTTTGTCAAAAAGAAGGTCACGAAGTGTTCTGGAGGGTAAAATGGACTTTTCCCACACTTTCTAGAATTTTGTATGTACACGTCATGTAGTCTGAGTACATGTCGTGTACCCCCTAGTCAGGTATACCCCATGTTGAAGGTCGTGTCCTTACCGTGTAAAATAAATGGGTACACGCCGTGTATCCCATACGACACGCCATGTAGTCCCTCCAACATATGCGTTATCTTCAAACTGTGTGTTGACCAGTCAAAAACCATGTGCCGTGTTGAAGTTGTGTCCTTGCCATGTGAAATAAATAACTACATGTTGTGTAGTCAATACTACACGTCGTTCATTGTCTCCTCGTGTATGCGTTACCTTAAGACTGTGTGTTGACCAGTCAATGGCCGTGTGCTGCGTTGAAGGCCGTGTTGGAAGCTGCATGGTGATAGTGTGAAATGGCCCAGTACACTCCATGTACTTTTGTTTTTCTCAACAATAAAAGGAGGGGTCCCCTCCTCCTTTCCAACACCCTCCTCTCCTCCCCATTCCCTCGAGCAGAGCTCTCCCAAGAGACTTGAAGCCTCCTTTCATCCATAACTTCTTCAGTTGAGCTCCAATTTACGATCCTTCAATGGCCACAGGATCGTAACGACGAGGCAGAACTTCTATGATTGGTTTTTTTCTTTCCTTTCGGAATTTCCTTCCCAGATTCCACCCGAGGAGGTTTTGTCGGGTCTTTCCAGGAGCGACGGACTCCGACGGATGTCTTCTAAAGTTGATCCAGGGGATCATTGTGATCAGAACCTGTTGACATAGGGATCTTACCATCGTCTCTCTAAATTTATGCATCATGCTGGGTGGGTGTCCTATTGTTTATGTGAAACACATTTGAAATCGTTTAATAAATATAATAATTGGATTATATAAAGGGGATGGGAGGTTTTTGAATGTCGTTACGTTTTTATATCCTGTGATATTATGTTGTGAATTGAATAGGCTTATGCCTACTGAAAATCACGGTCGTTGGGGGCCTTTGCTTATGCAATTAAATGCTGCCCTATCTTTCTAGACTGTTTATGGATGAAAACGTTTTGGAATATGTAAATTTGGTTAATCACGTAAAGTTGGCTGACTAAATGAAAATCTGGAACCCTTGTGTGATCACCCCAGTTGAAGGAAACTGAAATAATAAACATGTGAGTGCTGTTTGGGGTTAATTTATGTGAAGGGTGTGTTTTGTGGGTTGTCGTGAACTGGGTGAGCAGTGGGACTGTGGTTGGATTGTTTGTGGGTTTGTGTGAATGCTATGATGGTGATGGGCAGTGGGACTGCGATAAATTGTATCAAGGGATGATGATGTACAGTGTTGTTGTGGTTATGTTGGTTGGCAGCGGGGCTGCAGGGATGGGTTTAAATGTGATAAAACTATGATTTGAGAATAATAAATGAATGTGGGAGAGTTAATGAATGGTGGGGCATGATAGTGGAATTGGAATAATAATTAATGGGGTTGGTTGGTTAATAAGAAGGACTTGGTTGAGTTGCTTGTGTTTTCCTAACATGATTTGTTGATGGCAGGGATATGTTTTACAAATGATCGATGTGGTTGGTTGTGGATAGTTGCCCAGTAATTTAGGAACTAATAAATTGATTCTGTTGAAACATGAAAACCTAAATGGGGTTGGGGTTGTTTGTTGTATGCATGCTTCGTAGTAGCAGTACCGAGGCACGTCATCAGTTCTCGGATTAGGAGCCATATGTTGGGCTGAGTGTTTGGTATATATATATATATATATATGTATCTTTGTGTTTTAGCACTTAGTGATGAACACTCCCATTTCATGGGAGAGTGTGTTTTCCCCTCAGCTTCCTACTCCTTCTTCCCTGGGCTGTGATGGATTGAGGAGACCTTACACAAATGACTCTTCGGGTAGGTTTTGATTGGGGTGGATTAATCCCAAGACACTTTAGGCAGGTTTTACTATTTTCCCAAGAACATTCATGATGAGGCCCGGGTGTGTGCGGACGGGATACGTGGTTGTGGGGACCAGGTGTGTGTGGGCATGATACTTGGTTGTGAGGCCCAGATGTGTGCGGGCTGGATAAGTTGTTTTGAGTCCTAGGTGTGTGCAGGCGAGATACGTGGTTGTGAGGCCCAGGTGTGTGCGGGCGGGATACGTGGTTCTGAGGCCTAGGTGTGTGTGGGATGGAAGAGTGTGGTAGCGTAAAGATGTTCATCATTAGGAAGAGCAGCTAACTAGTGGGGGAAAATGGTGTGGGGGTACCTAATACTCTTAATCTTATATTCTACTACTACCTATTGTTTGTGTTTTTGGTGAGCGTGGATGGTGAGGTAGGCTGGATAGAATTCCTTGTTTGGTTTTTGTTTCTTCTGTTGTTCTCACAGGACATTAGGATGTCTCCCCACTTGTGCACGAGATATTTAGGTTTCCCTACTAAGTATAATTGTATTCTCACCCTAATTTTAATTTCAGGTTCCCAGGAGGACAACCAAGGCCGTGCGGGACCCTACTAGTCGGGACAGTTGGAGGTTTTGCAGTTTGTTGTACTCTTGATTATTTTTGGAATTGTACCTTTTGAAAATTCTTGTACTTTTACCATATTTCAGAACTATTTAAACATTCATGTGGGATTGGTTTGGGTTTATTTCTATATATTTGATCTTTTCCTTTTTTGCGGTTGACTTGTCTTATCTACCGATCATAAATAATAAAAAGGGTAATACCTCCTATAATTGTGAAAACTCATACCCTTGGTGCTAGTCTCCACCCCAGGGCCTACTGGAGGCGGGATTCATGGATCGTTATCTCCCTTTCACCATTTCCAGCTCCGGAGGGGCATCATTGGTGGGAGGGGGTTGTGACAGAATGGTATCAAAGGTGATGGTTGAGAGATATGATGGAGTCTAGGAACATGGAGGATTGCATGGGACGGTAGTGCAACAATGTTGGTTAATCATGGTGCATGGCATAGTCCAGGGAAGACCGGCTAGGACACAGGATTTTAGTGCCCCCCGTGATCCAATGAAAGGACTCTGAGCCTACTGAATAAACAAGTGATACTACATTTATTGCAGGGTAGAGACCCTATGGAAGGTACATTCATCATCATGATTGTGTTCTACTTGATTTGGGCGTTCTGGGAAAGAAATTGAAATAATGTTATAAAAAACCCTGAAAATTTCATTACTACTTGGGCTTAGGAGATCCTTGTTACCATACATTTGTGGCACCTGGATGTCGTCCCCAAGTGACTCAGACAGCCATTTCCCAGTAGATCAGGCGGTTGATCAGTTGAGGATTTACCGAGAGGAGGAAGATAGCTAGTGGCAGAAGACTCTCTGTTCTATCCAGTGGAAAACCCTCAAGAAGTATAAGGGTAGTACATTGGATACAGAGACAGAGGGGTGGATTGAGGAGCTAGGGATCGCTTTTACCATGATCTGTTCTCCAAGGGAGTACTGGGTTCCTCTAGCTGTCAGTCAGCTGTGAGGTGCGGCGCGATAGTGGTGGATGCTCTACCTCGGTTGGAGGATAGAAGCAGAGGTTCTCTGGGCTGACATTGAGAAAGAATTCCAAGAGGAATTTCATTCTTCCATGATCAAGGTAGAGAAGCGGCATGAGTTACTCTCCCTCTAGTTTGGGAGTATGCCAGTACGAGAGCTGGGGATCAAATTCATGGATCTCATATTCTTTTCTCCGGATCTCTTTCCGGATGAGGAGTCTCAGGCGAGATGTTTGCAGGAGGTGCTTCGTCCTTTGCTGCAGTATGTTGTCACCCGATAACTCTTCCGACATACATGGAAGTAGAGAATAAGATAGAGGTTTTAGAGAGGATGCACTCGCAGGGAGGTGCACTATGTGAGGGGATTCGGCCAAGTTCGTCGAAGGGGGAAGGCAGTCAGCAGCAGGTCTCCTGCGACGGGACTTTCCAAGTTCAGGCCCATGGGGAGTAGGCCCCAGCAGTTCCAGTTCAGATCTTCAGGTCCACATCCCCTTTCCATGACCCCAGGGCCGAATTGTTTCTCTTGTGGTTGTTTCGTACACATTCAGACTCGGTGCCCGACCCGAGCTCAGTACGGTGGAGGTGGGCAGGTTAAGTGCCCACCTCAGCAGCACCAGTTGCCGGTGAGGCCCTTCCAGCAGCAGCATGACCATGCTCCTATGAGGGTAGACTTTGTGGGAGGAGGCCAGCCTCAGGGTTCTCCTTAGGGACCTCGACCAGGGTGTGGTTGGGGAGGTGGATGACATTATAGAGGCAGAGGAGATGGGCATGGACAGTTGCACACAGCAGAGTTGGAAGATTCAGCAGGACCAGAGGTGGTGCGAGGTAGGATTTGTTTGTTTAGCACTCTCATTTCTTCCTTGTTCGATTCGGGAGCATCACACTCCTTTGTTGAACCCAGTCTATCCCATGCATTGGGTCTAGACGTAGAGTGAAGTTTCGTACCACTAGTGCTGAGTCCACCAGTTGGAGGCCAGACCAGCGTATCTTGTTTTTGCTGGGGATGTGGGCTAATGTTGTGACCACATTGATCTAGTGGGGATCTTATTTTCCTACAGATGAACCTGTACGATATTATCTTAAGCATCCAATAGTTTTTTTATGTTAGTGCTATTATCGACTACTTCTGAAGAAGATTCGTGTTCTCCGATGCGGATGGACAGCGTGTATCTTTTGTTGGTGAGAGGAGCTATCAGGTAGGAAGCCGGAATGTGAAGCCTCTATTCTCCTTGTTATATGGGTTATCAGTGGTTTTAGCTGATACATAGATGATGGATGTCCCAAAGGTTGTTGGGGAGTTCCTCTATGTTTTTCCCGAGGAGGTTGTGACTCTACCCCCCTGACGTGATGTTGAGTTCGGAATAGACATACAGCCTGGTGTCTGTCCGATTTCGATGGCCCCTTATCGGATAGCACCTTCGGAGCTGCGATAGTTGAGGATTCTGATTGACGATCTGATGGAGAAGGGTTGTATTCGACCCAGCGTGTCACCACAGGGTGCTCCAGTTTTGTTTGTGAAGAAGGCAGATGGTGGTCTCATGATATTCATAGACTACCGAAGGTTGAACCAGGTAACAGTAAAGAACTGTTACCCCTTCCAAGGACAGATGATCTCTTTGACCAGCTGAGGGGAGCAGGTTAGTTTTCTAAGATTGATCTACGATCTGGACATCATCAGCTGAGGGTAAAGGACAGTGACATCTAGAAGACGGATTTCAAGTGCAGGTATGTGCACTTCGCGTTTATAGTGATGCTGTTTGGAGTTAGGAATGCACTAGCTGTGTTCATGGGACTTATGAACATTGTCTTCCGAGAGTTTCTAGACCGGTTCGTCATTGTGTTTGTCGATGATATCCTGATCTACTCAAGAACAGAGGAGGTGCACATTGAGCATCTCAAGGCAGTATTGGAAGTCCTTAGACACCACCAGATTTATGGTAAATTTTCCAAGTGTATGTTCTTGATGCAATAAGTACACTTCCTTGGGCACGTGGTGTCTCTGCATGGAGTGTCTGTGGACCCGTCGAAGGTAGAGGTAGTTCTTTCTTGGGCATCACCCCAGAGCGTGGCAGAATTTTGTAGTTTTCTTGGGTTGGCAGGTTATTATTGGAGGTTTTTTTTGGACTTCTATCGAGTTGTTTCTCCATTGACAACTTTGACTAGGAAGAACCAGGTCTTCTTATGGAGCAAGCAGTTCCAGAAATCGTTCAACTACCTAATGGGAAAGTTGTTCAGTGCTCCCGTACTCAGGTTCCCAGAGGAATGGTTGTTTTATGAGGTGTTTTTTGATGCTTCTGGCCTTGGTTTAGGGTTCGTACTAATGCAGAAGAAGGGTGTGATCTATTATGGGTCTAGGTAGTTGCACCCTCACGAGTGTAACTATGCCACCCACAACCTGGAGATTGCATCAGTAGTGTTCGCACTGTAGTTGTGACGACATTACCTCTTTGGGGAGCACTTTGTGGTCTTCTCAAATCTCAAAAGATTACATTATATCTTCTCCCAATGAGACCTGAACATAGGTCAGGGGAGATGTGTCGAGTTTCTCCAAGACTATGACTTCGAAATCTCTTACACTTAAGGTAAATGTAACATTGTGGCTAATGCCCTGAGCAGGAAGTCACATAAGTAATTGGTTCGGGAATCCACTGATGCTTGGAAAGAGATTAGAGAGTTGGCTTCCTTTCACATGGATGCAAGGGTAGAGGTTGTTTGAGGCTACTTGTTTCAGATGACGTTGCATTCCTCCTTGTCACACCAGGTGGAAGAGACTCAGTGGAGGGACACCGAGGCGGATGTGATGCGGGATTGTATCGATAAGGGAAAATCTCCATAAGGATGGTCAGAGGATAGCCGATATCAGATGCCTCTCCATGGAAGGTTATTTGTTTTAGAGGCGATGCGTGAGGGAGTTCTCCATGAGTTCCATAGCTCAGCCTTGGTGGTACATCCGAGAATTTCAAAAATTTACCGAGGCATGAGGGAACAGTTTTGGTGGCCCGAGGTGAAACGGGATGTGACAAGGTTTGTGGCTATGTTCCTAGTGTTTCAGCAAGTAAAAGCTGAACACCGTGTTCCCAGTGGTTTTTCCTATCCTTTAGATGTCTCTGAGTGGAAGTGGGATGACATCTAAATGGACTTCGTCACAGGATTACCCAGAGCTTAGGGTGGTTATGATGCTATCTGGGTAGTGGTGGATCGACTGATGAAATCATCCCACTTCTTAGCAATTAAGGAGTCATGCTCGGTGAGTACCGTATCACATAGGTATGTAGATGAGGTGGTTAATTTTCATGGTGTTCCAAATTCTATCATCTCAGATCAGGATACTCGGTTTAACTCAAGAGTCTGGAGAGGGTTACAGCATGATTTTGGTACCCAGATACGCCTTAGCAATGCCATCCAGCCCCAGACCGATGGGCAGATAGAGCGGACTATCCAAACGTTGGAGGACATGCTGCGAGCATGCGTTCTGGATTTCGGAGGATCATGGGTGTGATACTTTCCTTTAGAGGAGTTTTCCTACAAAAAGCAGCTTCCACTCTACAATTGGCATGGCACAATTTGAGGCTTTGTATGGAAGACCATGTCATTCACCCATTTGTTGGGAAGAGGTTGTGAGACACGTACTCTTGGACAAGAGGTAGTGCAAAGCACCACAGAGAATTTCCACCTTGTTCGTGAGAGGAGAAGGGGGCTCATGACTGAAAGAAGTCTTATACTGATCGTCAGAGGAGGCCCTTGGAGTTCGAGGTGGGAGATCATGTGTTCTTGAAGGTTTCCCCTCGAGTGGGGGAGAGGTGGTTTGGGAAGTGGAGTAATCTCCCCCCTAGGCTCATCGGACCTTTCGAGGTGCTGAGGTTAGTTGGAGAGGTGGAATATCATCTCGCCATGCCACCTCAGTTGCAGAAGGTTCATGATGTCTTCCACATCTCCCAGCTTCGTTGGTACTTACACGACGACTCTAACGTTATCAACTGAGGAGAGTTTGATATGGGAGACGACACAACCTTCGAGGAACGAACAGTTAGAATATATGATCGTAAAGAGAAGGTGCTCTATGGATGAACTATCACCTTGTTTCATGTATTGTGGAGGCATGGAGGCCTCGAGGAGAGCACTTGCGAGTGGGAGGCACAAATTCACGGTCAGTACCCGAAGTTGTTTTGACTTGTGTTTTTCCTTATTCTTCTGATGTTTGTTTTGATGTTATACTATGTACCATTGATATATGGAAATATTGGCTTGTTGGTGGTGAGACCCTTTTGGATCCTTGTTCTCTAGAAGAATGTAACATGTTCAGGTGTGTGGGGAAGGGAAAAACTTGATCCTTAATTGAGACTCATTAATGCGGATGCGATTGAACCCGTTAATGCGAGTCATTGCCGTTTAATGTGGATAATATCTCGACATAAGAAAAGGAGTTTTCCGCAAACCACATGTTCGGGTAGTGTGTGGGTTGTGCGGCGTGGGGGGAAGTGCAAGTTGAAAAATCCTAATGTATGGAAGTTAGAAGACCTGATTCTTAATTGAGATGCGTTAATGAGGATGCAATTGAACCTGTGCAGATGATTCAGTGCCGCCTAAAGCAGATAATATCTCGACATCGGAGATGGAATTCCTAACGCCTATAATTAGTGTTCATGGTTGGGTTCCTGTTATAACGAGAGCCGTAAGAGGTATCTTGTTGGGTTCCTCTGGGTTGGTTTTTAATTCTCAGGGATGATAATATTTTAAGAGGTATCTGATGTAATGGCCCGGACCTCCCCGGGCCATTCTTTTGTCAAAAAGATGGTCACGATGTGTTCTGGAGGGTAAAATGGACTTTTCCCACACTTTCCAGAATTTTGTAAGTACATTCCGTGTAGTGTGAGTACACGCCATGTACCCCCTCGTCGGGTATACCCTGTGTTGAAGGCAGTGTCCTTTCCATGTGAAATAAATGGGTACATGTCATGTATCCCATACTACACGACGTGTAGTCCCTCCCTGTGAACGTGTTACCTTCAAACCGTGTGTTGATCAGTCAACGGTCGTGTTCCATGTTGAAGTTGTGTCCTTGCCGTGTGAAATAAATAAGTACACACCATGTAGTCAATACTACATGTCGTGCAGTGTCTCCTTGCATATGTGTTACCTTTGAACCGTGTGTTGAACAGTCAACGGTCGCGTGCTGCGTTGAAGGCCGTGTTGGAAGCCGCGTGGTGACCGTGTGAAATGTCCAAGTACACTCCGTGTACCATAAAGTACACGCCGTGTACTTTTGTTTTTCTCGCCTATAAAAGGAGGGGTCCCCTGATCCTTTTCAACTCACTCCTCTCCTCCCCATTCTCTCGAGCAAAGCTGTCCCAAGAGACTGGAAGGCTCCTTTCATCCATAACTTCTTTGTCCAAGCTCCGATTTATGATCTGTCCGTGGACACAGGATCGTAACGACGAGGCAGAACTTATGAGATTGGTTTTTTTGCTTTCCATTCGACCTTTCCTTCCCAGCTTCCACTCAAGGAGGTTTTTACAGGTTATTCCAGGAGTGACGGATGTCGACGGACGTCTTCTAAAGTAGATCTACGGGAGCGTTGTGATCAGAACCTGTTGAGGTAGGGATCTTACCTCTGTCTCTCTAAATTTATACATCATGTGGGGTGGGATTCCTCTTGTTTAAGTGAAACACATTTGAACCGGTTTAATAATGATAATAACTAGCTTATATAATGGGGATGAAAAGTTTGTGAATGCAGTTACATTATTTATATCATGTAATATTATGTTGTGAATTGAATAGACTTATGCCTACTGAAAATCACGATAGTTGGGGGCCTTTTCTTGTTCAATTAAATACTGCCCTATCTTTCTAGACCGTTTCGGGATGGAAACTTTGTGGAATGTGGAAATTATTTAATCACGTAAAGTTAGCTGAATAAATGAAAATTTGTAACCCTTGTGTGATCACCCCGGTTGAACTAAACTGAAATAATAAACATGTGGGTGTTGTTTGGGGTTAATTTATGTGAAGGGGTGTTTTGTGGGTTGTCTTGAACCTGGAGAGCAGTGGGGATGCAGTTGGATTCTTTGTGGGTTTGTGTGAATTCTATGTTGGTGATGGGAAGCATGGCTGCGATAAATTGTATCAAGGGATGATGATGTACAGTGTGGTTGTGGTTATGGTTGTTGGCAGTAGGGCTGCAGGGATGGGTTTGAATGTGATCCTACAATGAGTTGTGAATAATAAATGAAAGTGGAATAGTTAATGAATGGTGGGGAATGATAGTGGAATGAGAATAATAATTAATGGGGTTGGTTGGGTAATAATAAGGACTTGTTGTGTTGCTTGTGTTTTCCTAACTTGATTTGTGGATGGCAGGGATATGTTTTACGAATGATCGATGTGGTTGGTTGTGGATAGTTTCCCTATAGTTAGGGAACTTATAAACTAATTCTGTGGAAACAAGAAAACCTAAATGGGGTTGGGGTTGTTTGATGTATGCATGCTTTTTAGTAGTAGTGCCAAGGCACATGCTCATTTCTCTGCTTAGGATCTATAGGATGGGCTAAGTGTTTGGTATATATATATCTGTATCATTGTGTTTTATCGCACCCCACCCATGTTGAGCACTTAGTGCCGAACACTCCCATTTCATGGGAGAGGTTGTTTTCCCCTTAGTTACTAGCTCCTTCCATCTTTTTCCTCCCTAGGCTGTGATGGGTTGAGGCGACCTTACACCCAAGACTCTTCGGGTAGGTTTCGATTGGGGTGGTTTTATCCCAAGACTCTTCGGGCAGGTTTTACTATTTTCCCAAGAACCTTTGGGATGAGGCCTAGGTGTGTGCGGGCGGGATATTTGTTTGTGAGGCCCAGGTATGTGCATGCAGGATAGGTGGTCGGGAGACCCAGGTGTGTGTGTGGGGGGGGGATACCTGGTTGTGAGGCCCTGGTGTGTGCGGGTGGGATACATGGTTGTGAGGCTCAGGTGTGTGCGGGCGGGATATGTGGTTGTGGGGCCCAGTTTTGTGCGGGACGGATACGTGGTTCTGATCCCCATGTGTGTGTGGGTGGGAAGAGTGTGGTAGTGTCAGGATGTTCGCCGTTAGGAAGAGCAGCTAACTAGTGGGGGAAAATGGGGTAGGGTACCCAATACTCTTAATCTTACATACTAATACTACATGTTGTTTGTGTTTTGGTGAGCGTGGCTGGTGAGGTTGGGTTGATATAATTCCTTGTTAGGTTTTGGATTCTTCTGTTGTTCTCACGGGACATTAGGATGTCTCCCCACTTTTTCATGATAGCTTTAGGTTTCCCTACTGAGTATACTTGTATTCCTACCCTACAATTAATTTCAGGTTTCCAGGAGGACTACCATGGTCGTGCGGGACCCTACTAGTCGGGACAGTTGGAGTTGTTGTAGTTTGTTGTACTCCTGTTTCTTTTGGTATTGTACTTTTTGAGCTTTCTTGTAATTGTACCTTCATTCATAACTAATTAAACATGCATGTGGGATTGTTTTGGGTTTATTTCTATACACTTGTTCTTTTCCTTTTTGGTGGTTGACATGTCCTATCTCCCGATCTTAAATAAGAAAAAGGGTAATGCTTCCCATAATTGTGAAAACTCATACCCTTGGTGATATTCTCCACCCCGGGGCCCACTGGAGGCGGGACTCGGGGGTCATTATCTCCATTTCACCATTGCCAGCTTAGGAGGGGCATCTGTGGTGGGAGGGAGTCGTGACAGTTTTTGTATATTTTTAATGGATGGTTAAAGTTGCCTCATTTCTGAACTATTTGAGAGAATGGTTAACTAGTGTTATTTGAGACACTTTTGGATAGATGAGATCATATTATTTCACACAGTTCCATAAATTATCATTCCTAACTATGGTATGTTTTTTATATCATGATTTTATAGGCGATTTCAAGAGGCCATTTAAACCGAATTGTGTTTTATTACTGAATTCATCTACCATAAAGATTGATAGTCTAAGATGATCATTTAATTCTATATTTTGTATCATGGGATTGAAAAATTAATATTTCTTGGAGTTGTACTGATAAAAAACCTTTAAATTAATTCACATAAAATAATATCTACCACTCTACTCTCAACATACCATCATCTAATAAATATATGGAGACAATGAAACTTAATCATTTTTTGGATGGGGATCAAATATTCATCACTCAAAGGGATTGTGCTACTATATTTAAAAACATTTATATTTTTTGTAATTTGATAGAATTTGGGGAAAACTCATGTTCATTAGATTTCATTTGTGAATCATTATTTGTAGTAATTAGTGATTTAGGAATGATATAATATGTTTTTAATGTAATATCCATCACATGGTTTAAAGAGGATTAGTTGAAAATATATGTTATTCACTAGGTTTATCAAATCACTCTACTTCTAATGTTGGGTAGGATTTATTTCATACCACATAGTTTTACCGCTTTAGGTAGACTAGTTGCCCAAAGACTCCCAAATGTCATTTTGAGGATTTATGTTCATCTTTTCCCCCAAATTATTTTCTATGGAAATATTGACATCGATTAATTCACAACCAATGTAAAATATTTTATGGAGAATAATTATATGTAGAATAATAACTTTTAGTGGTGAGTGATACCATTGGTATGTACCTTATGCTAGTATAAGAATATTTTTGAGAGCATGCAGAGCTTTGAGGATTAGATATGATCTCTATAATCTCACCTCTTTAACTGATTTGTTATTTTTTGGATGAAAATCCATGATTTTGGGGAGGTTGTATCAACCAAAACAATTAATTACATCCTTACAAATAATTTTCAATAGTAATTTTTTATTATTTGCGAGATTGTGTAATTTATTTGGCCAAGATGGCATTTGAAAGAAATTATTTTAAAAAATAATAATTCTCTATGAATGTGCACACTTGAATGATATAAATCAGTAATATATACTAAATGGAGATAAAAATTGATAATATTTACTTGAATATTATTTTTGGGATATGGGATTTTAAACAGGGGATGTATGATTCGTGTACATGTTTCAAGCCTTAGATTGATCCTATTATGGGAGTCCAAAAATCATGTTAACCCTAAATCCTTATGATATAACTATTATAAAAATATCATTAATTTATAGATTATATAAATTCATTAATATAAATCCATGTAATCTAGGTTTTAGAGACTTCTATCTTTAATGAAAATTCAAAATCAAATTAAGGGATTGGGGATGGGTGAATCTAGGTACATTGAAGATCTTCAATTAATGTAGGACTTGGTTATATTATTATTACACAATTATTTATATTTTTTATTGAATTAGTAATTTATCTTATAGAAAAAATCCTCAAATACATATTTTATTTGAAAAAATATATTAAAATTTACTTTCTAGTCATATACCCATTGAAAATTCATTTTCAAATGAAATATTTACGAAGATGTATTATCAAAATTCAACATGAACCCCATAGCTGTGATGCGTAGAACAAAATGATACTCAACACTAGTCCATGGACATATATAATAAATATAGGGGTGAACAGAAACATCTACTAGCTTCTATATCTCGTACACCCATAAAAATTGTGTGATCTGTTTGGATTACCTTGATAAAGTTTTCATCCATTGTGGTGGTCGGTGAATCATGTGGTAGATTTATCACATAGCATTATAATGGGGGTGATAGAGGAGGCCCAACATGAATTCTTGGTATTTCACCAGGAAGATTATATGGATCGATGACGATGGGGTCTAGATTAGTCATAATTAAGGGAGTAATAAGGTTCGATGGTGTCGGTAAGATGGTTGGCATTGACATAGTTAGTTGATGTAGGTGGAATGAAATGATGACCAATGAAATTTGTGGTTAGATCCAAAATGTAGGAAAGTGGATGTTGTTCTAGAAGCTATGGTTTCATGAAACTAAAAAATAATTACATGGTGTGTAGTGGTTATAGAATACATTATATCTCATTTTACCTAGTGGTCGTACTTATGAATATGAGTTAAATAACACAAGACATGTTTCATTAAATCTATATGTTGTGTAGGATAATAGTACATGACCATTCCATGTGATTACATGTCTAAATTTGCATTAGAACCCTTTGGTTGTGTGGACCACATGCACAATCCGCGGATAAAGTGAGACCCAACATAAGTGTTCTTCAAGTATATTATATTCCCTTTATTTTTTCATTTATATAATGTAGTTAGAATCAAATTATATGTTTCAATAGATGAAATTATTTGAGCCATTATATTATATGATCATTTGATTATGAGATTCACACATTGTGTGGGTATAAATGACAAACCAAGTATTTTGAGATATCATGACTAGGGGACATCCATATATTCCTAGTAGAAATCGTGTGATGAACATTACATGGAGATTAAAATAAAAGTCTAGAAATTTTGTTTTTATGTCATGATTCATATATACATTCATGGTTAAAAATATTAGACTTGAAATTGGTTATTTATCATAAATTTTATATATATATCATGATTGTAGGTATATAATTTATACCTTCATGAATTGGTGAGTTGTTTTTGGAAATTTAATTTCTTACCATTGTAGAGATGACAACTGGGTTTGTGTGAGAAATTCAGAGAATTTATACAGTCTATTCTCCCCCATGTACAGTGGAATAATCCTCTCTCAATAGAATTGGATGTCCCTTATGTGATAGGGAATGGTCATTCACTATGTACACAGTGTTCAGTACTCCCCTGGATACCTACACATAACGAGTTGTGGTCCCATATCTAATATAAGTACTTTTGGAACTCCATCATGTGCCAATGAACAGTCCTTTATCCATTAAGTTAGTACTCTCTTATGTGTTGGGGTATGGTCTCTTAGAGAGTTCATTACTCCATTATTTAATTTAATTCGCTTTGAGGAGGAGTGATCCACCGAATATGGTTTTATATAGGTTTCATTGAATCCATAATGGTTTTTCAATTTGGGTGTTATAGTTCATAGAATGTTTTTTTAATTTGGGTACCATCATGTTATGACTTATAGCTAGGTTGTTGTCTTTGTAAAAACATATGACATGTGTTTTTGTCCTCAAATCATATCTGGGTTCTTATTAGAATAATGAGATTTCTCTTTCACTATTTTCTGGTGGATTTATTGTTTCTACCATTTCATTTTTTCAATGCATCGCACTATACATATTTATAGTCACCCTTAAATGATATGTTTTCCCATGTGATGTTTCTATTTCGACATTACAATTTTTAGAGGTGTCTTTGGTGAATGTAGAGTTGGTACGTGGAGGAAGATGATAATCAAAACTATTTTAAGATATTTTACTCGGATTCTATATATTATATAGGGGGTTTCCATTATCATAGGTATATTAAATTGTTTTTAGTTATGATCTTGAATTTTCCATTATAATTTGGTTTTCATTTTTAAATTTTATTATATTGGATTTTTACTTGATGATGTTTTTCTACAGTTCAATAATATTTATAAAATTATATTTTTTTGTTTTTTTGTTGTTATGAGGATGTATGTAGGTTTATTTGTATAATATTGAACTTGTGTGGGTTATACCTTATAGGTGTTCGTCACTATCCCCTAGCCTATTGGATGTGTTCTTGTGGTGTCACAGTAAGCATTACTGCCAACATAGGTGGATCCCCAAGGTGTTGGTTCATGTCAAGTGAGTACCTCATAGATATTGGTTTTATTATCAATATTATTATTCATTATTAAATTTATTATTAATTATTAAAATAATTATTAATTATTAAAAATTAATAATAATTAATGTAATATATATTTGTTATTAATTATATAAATTATATTAATAATTATATTAATAATTCTGTATATTAAGTTACAGTAATATTATTATTTATGTTAATTAATTAACAATTATATTATAATTTATATAATATTATTAATTATATTGTTGGATTTTACTTCAATTAATATATAATTTATTATATTCATAATTATATAATTAGTTTTAAATTAAATTAATTACAAATTACTTTTGTAATTACATTTTTATTTATAAATTATGATATCACTAATATAATAAAAACAATATACTATTATAAGTGGTATATTATTATTATTATTATTATTATTAAAAAGAAGAATTTAAATCCAATACTGAAAGTCCATAGGGAATTTCACAAAACACTCTCTTATGAAATGGTGTTCATAGAGTGTTTTTAGTTATATTTTCAGAATAACATAATAAAAGTATTTCCAATACAAAATTGTTAAATATTGTATTTTTTCAATGTATAAAATTTATTAAGTAAATTGATGATATAATTTTAGGATTGTCAACAAAAATTTCAATGTAATGCATAAAATGGGTTCTTATTTTTAGCACCCCATGATTTTGAGAAAAACACAAATGTATTAAATTGTTTTTGTAACCCATTTGTATAATTTTATTGTTCCTACACCAAAAATCATATTTAAAAAAGTAAAAAAAAATTATTTTTTCACCCATTCTCTCATATAATTGAGTCACTTAGCTTGTTTCCAGTAACCAAATATTTGTTTTATATCCAAATACTATTCATATCCCCCTGTGATCATAAAATACATTTTTCATTGTCATCACATTCATCAAATAAAATATGTTTTATAGTTGTGAATCCATAAAACAAACCATTATATCATTAATCATCTATAATGGAATAACTTAAAAAATATTATATAAAAAATATTAAAAAAATAATATTCCAAAGACACAAAAAACATAATTCACCATAAAGATAAAATAAAACAATTATGTACAGTATAGTCAAATACATACATAATAAGCTCATCCATATGGGAATAATTGTCATTCAAGTCACACATACACTACAAAAAAATGAATTGTACCTATATAAATTTTGTAAAATATTATATATGTTTTGGTAATATTAATGCATTCCAACAAATATTTACTTTTTAAGTGTTAAATATATGTGAAGAAATTTTTTTTATCAATATATATATAGATTGAAAATAATTAGTCAATACCAAAAAATACTGTACAGAAAATCAAATTTATTATTATTAATTATTAGTACCAATAAATATGATATAATTAAAAATGTGTAACAATAAATTATTCAATAAAAAATGTTTTCTTATCAATAATTTAATATATATATATATATTAATTATTTACTAACAAAAATTATTTATTATTTAAAAATAGATGCATATATTTTTAATTAAAATATTAATAATTTAAAACTTTTTATAAAATAATAATTTATAGTACAAAATTATTTTAATTTTTATAAACTTTTTGAAAATTTATGTAATATTTTAAAATATTAATTTTTTTACATGGATAATTTTATTATTTTTATTAATCCAATTCAACAACATGAATTTGATGGTGTCATGCCTTTCCTTCATCTTTTATCATTCATTATGAAACCTTATCTTTGATGGACTTGAGGAGTAAATTATAGGTGGGTTTTAGGTAGTCTCGTTCTATCACATGCTGAAAATTAAACTTCCTTTTTCACTTTTTTGTAATCAATTATATTATATCAAGGTTTCGTATTGTGGAATCTTTATTGTGGTGGTGATTGACTTATGTTGGTGGCATGGAATAATTTAAATTTAGGTTAAATTATCCACTGGGTATTTATCATATAAATTGGATGCAGTAGTTTCATGAGGACTCTGATGAATTAAGGTGTACATATTAGACCCTCCATCAGTCTATGTAAAGGATAATATATCCATATATATCCTACAAGTTCAATCTCTATAGAAAAATAATGGAATTTTTTTGGAACATTATGAAGATTTATATGGTCTATTTCCCATTACATTCAATGTCATTGAATATATCATCTTTATAATATCAAGATATCAGTTTCATATTAGCACATGAATTAACCATAATAATAAAATTTTGGAATTTAATTCCATAAATATATATAATATATTACATTTCCGAAATAGTTTATTGATTTATATGATTTTAGTTTATGATTCTCATATTGGATGGACATTCCACTCAATTTAGTTTCTCTTATCAACACTCATTCCTTATGTAATCTGAAACCCACAAAAATCATTTTCAAACTATAATATAATATATTTACTTCATCTATGTCCATTTTTATCATTCATGTAAAAATTTATTTCTTTTATTTTTGGTGAAAATTTTTACTCATTATTTTAGTTCATTAGTAGCTGGAAAACTGTTGATATATTCCTTACTCAATAATTGCCTCATGGCTTAGCTTGAACTATTATTTGTTTGGTACCATTCCTCAAACTCCACAAACAAATACTCACATAACAATACAAAATCTTATATTCTAGAGGACCTGTAACATTAGTTCCCTCAACACAGAGGATTCAAATCAACCAATCACTGGATCTCTTACAGTTCATATCTTATGGGAAATATTTGAAAACATTTCTCTCTGTGATTAGAGACATGTTGATTTTTTTGGGGAACTATAGTAACTTATTATCCTAGTTTAATGTTTTCTTGATGTTGTATCATTCCATATAAATTATTTTTGATATATATGAGGACCCAATGGATGTTCTTGCATAATATAAAATTCCAAAACATAAGTAGTGGTATGCTTTTTTGGATGAAAATGTATTCAATTAGATGCTAAAATTGAAGGACCCCAATTTAGGTATGGTTTCTACCACTCAATGTCTTACTTATTAATTTTTTCATCTGTTTATCATTATATGAATATTTTAAATGAAAGTTCATGCTGGTCAATTTGTAGTTTTTTCTAATTTTATGTGGATTTTATTTTTCCTAACCCCTTTACCTAGGATTATTGATTCTTTTTCAAAGAATCTAAATTTGACCGTTTCCCAATTTACATTTTATAATTCATTACTATTTTAAAGAATTGTATTTTAATATTCTATGTAGGTTTTACTTATTTTTAATCGATCAATTTTCCAATATTCTTAAATCAATCCATCTTTTAATATATAAATATATTTCAAAAATATTTAAAATATAATATTTTATTTTAAAAAATCTTATTATTTATAGAGGTAATGATACTGAAATTTAGGTTCATATTCATAGATAATTTAAACTGTTTCATAATATAAAATAATTATGATGGATAAATCATATCACAATATTGAATGTAGGAAATGCCAATAGTTCTTGATCTATAATTGGTGGAAGAAGATTTATTTGTAGTTAAGGGAGAGATTTCTAGAGTAATACACGTGGGAGAAAATAATAATACCTTTGAAAATCCTATGCTGGGAAAACTAACCAAATTCTTCCTTCCCCCAAATCTATGAAAAATATATTCATTATAAAACCTAAATACTATATCAAAAATACCCTTGTGTGTTATTATGACCCATTCCTTCTAGATTATGTTTTTAAGACTGGATAAAAAATAACCATAGAAAACTATAATTGATTTTTAACATAATTCCATTTTTTCATAATATTTCCCCATCCCCTATAATTTTTTATCTTGGTCTATAGGATTTTTTCCAACACTTTAAATGAAATTAGTCATGGATGATTGTGGACATCCGCATCCAAAAAGCTCTTTGGATATTGAGGCTTTAATGATAGATAATTTCAATAAAACATTTCCTGGAAACAAGTTAATGAAATACCTTGTATTCTGAATCATATATATATATATATATATATATAAGTATGAGTATTTTTTATTTACATTTTTTCACAATGATATCCTAATAATGAAATTTTTGATATATATTTTTAAAAAAAATCAGAACAGAAAGTATAAGGACCCGACCTTAAAACATTGAAAAATCTTGAATTAATTGAATAATTCACAATGATGATCTTTTCATTTTTATAGTTTTAGATAATTAGGGCATAACTATTGAATTACATCTCAAAAATTACAAGGTAGACACTTCTACTTAGTTTCCATTTTATCGTAAAATAAAAACTCTAAAAAAAGAGCGATGTCTAGTTTGATGTTTTAGGCATCATGACATTTCCATGATCCCTTCATTAACCCTATTCATCTTTAAGTACTATAAAAAAAATCTCAAAACATGGGATGAGAATTAAAATATTATTAATGGTTATAAAACTAAGAATGAAACATTAATTAATAATAACATACATAACATAAGCTCTTTAACATACCTCATGAAATCATAAGAATTACATAGTAAACATGAATCACAGTATATTACTTAAATCTCAAAGGAGAAACATTCATGTTTACCTCTGCCATGTTTCCAAATGTATTAGAGATAAATCTTGGGCTCATCTACCCTAGTTTTATCACGAAACAACCCATATACGTAAACAATTCCCAAGAACCATAACATATTCATAAAAAAATAAACAGAGAAGAAAGATAACATTTTGAAATTTTAATCACAATATTACATTTAAATATATTGACATAAAAAATTCATTATCAAAACCATTTTCAATACCAAAATACGTAATAGAATATAAGGTATTTATTTTCATTTTAAAAACATTATGGCTTGATAAGGAATCTATAGATCAAATAATATTCGCGGTGGTGGAAAAGGTCATTAGCACCTCTTACATTGAAAGAAACATTTTTTTGTCTGTAAGTAAAATGCTTCATATAAAAATATTACCTTTGAATGAAATGAACTGTCAATGTTGTTTATACATCATATAAAAGAATGTCGTGTATAAAACAAAATATGTCTCAATGAAATGAAATTGAGACGAAGTCCCTTACCTTATGTATCACTTGACCCGTTTGTTCATTAATCTCATGAATAATAAACTAATTATTATTTATACATTCTTAAGAACCTTTTTAAAGTTTAATATTCCTTTTATGTCACATATCTCCATGTTATTAACATTATGTTATCATATAAGATAATAACAGTTGTTTTGTCGATATTTGGTACTTGAGTCAAAAATGAACTTATATTTACCAGTTGTCTCTGTAGTCAAAATTCCAATATATACAGAATGATATTAATTATTTATATATCATATATATCTTATATAATATATATATATATATATTTATTATATTATATAACATTTGGAGTTATCAAATGAAATGCACCGTTCATGGAGATGGTAAGCTGTATTTACGCATGAACGCTGATTTCATTTAAATTTATTATTTTAATGGAATTAAAACATAATGATACATAGTTATATTATAGTTCTAGTATAATATCATATATAATATCATTAACTCTATCTTCTATATGTTCCTCGTGTGGCATTAACGAGTCATATCACTTTGAGGTGTGGTAGTCCGCACTTCCTAAAATAAAATTAGCATGGTTACCCATAATGGAAACCATAAAGGTATTCTATAAATGAAAAATACATAAGAATAAAGAGAAAATAAATATTATATGTATGATATATAAATAAATTTCTATATTAATGGCCACCATGAGAAGCGGTATGAGATAATTGAACAATCATCGTTTTGTGAGGCGATAATATTCCCTCCATAGAAACTGTATGTTCTTTACCCATTAGATTGAGGTGTGTGTAATTGTAGTTATAATAAATCTCAAAACAACATCCTAGTATATTGAGGATAATGTTTTTTTTATAAAAGAAAATAATAAAAAGAGTTTAGGGGTTAGAGAAGTAAAATAAAAGAAAATAACATAAGAGAAGATGTTACCATTGAATAGAGAAACTCCCTTTGGTTTGAACCAAAAGAGTATCTTTATGTTCCTTAGGCCGAAGGTAAGGCTTCTAGGAGGAAGACAGGGATATTGAGAGATTATTTGGGTTGGGTTTTGATGAGAAAAGGGGCTTGAGAAATGTGAGAAATGGGTTACAAGTGAGAACTTTTTAAAAAGAAGAGGAGGGGCTCATTAGGAAAGTGTGAAAATATTATTTTATTATATATTGGTTTTTGGTTTCTAAAGGTCCAAAATTAATTAAAGTCTAAGATAAAATAACTCATGGTCAAAATAAAGTCATCCAACAATAGTTGGATAGGTTTTGAATATTTTTTTAATCTTTATAATATTATTTATTTAAATAATTTATTGATGAGGTAAACATTGCATCATTATTGTATCATAAATAATTCAATTTATCTGATTTATAGAAATTATAAAAAAAACCTTGATAGAGGAAATAATTTTATATTTCCAAATTGTATTTATATCCAAAAATATAACTTATATAACGTTATATATAAATTAATTTACTAAAATATATTTGTTTTTGTCAATTTTGCTTTTACTTTAAGTTAATTTAAATAAAGTGTCATTGTCACTCTTAATATGCTCCCTAGGGTCACAAAATAGACACAAGGATTTCCATGGTCGGACATGACTCATAAAATAAGGCTATGACATGTGTTATGGTAATTTTTTATTATTATGATATTCTTTTTACCTTGAATTTCCCTATTTACCTTTAACCGTAGTAAATAAAAGTCCAATGTTACTATTCACCAAAATATATTTTCATATTATTGAAAAAATAATTTACATACTATTAAAAACCATTTATTTCAGATTTTAAAAAATCAATTCACTGAATCTGTAAAATTTAATTTAAATGAAAATGTCTTTTTTTTACTAATAATTATTGGTTTCACAATTCATCAAAAATTGAAGTGTTTTCATAAAAATACCCAAAATTTAGCCTATGGTATATTTGATATTATGGATTAATAAATGATGTCTATTTTATCATAATAAAAATATAGATGTTTCCATAATTAATTTATAATCAATTCCCATGATCAAAAGAAAAAAACTTGTCTTCAAGAAACAATAACTATCGAAAGATTGGCAATTTTTTATGTCCAATTTCAAAGTAAAATTACTTCCAATAACCAAAAATGTATTAAGTGGTAAAAATATAATCTAATATACATTAAAACAAATTAAAAAGATAACCTAACAATATAAATAAATTAGATTAATAGGCTATTTTGAATTAAAATACAGTATTTATCACTATTAATTAAAAAATGAATTTTATCAGAAAAATAATAAAAAATTACCCAAAGTAAATGTTGATGTTCCGATTCTAAAGAAAAATTTTATTTTTTCAAATAAATCATATAAAAGTGATCAAAACTATATTTAATGAGGGTTCTTCATCAAAAGGCGGTAAATCAACCATTTAAAGTAAATTAAGCATAAAATTAGATTCATCCACATTTTATGCCTTTATCATTTATTTTATAAATTTAGAAACATTTATCAAGTATGTATAATCATATGGTATTTAGTTATATTCATTCCTTTCAATAAAAATTCTAGGCATTAAAAACCATTTAAAATAATATTGTTATATTATTATTATCCAACGTAAGATTTCAAAGAAACCGATTGTTGCGTATCGGGTACACCATCAAACATAGAAACCATTTAAAAGTAAAATTAATATTTAATTAACATAATATTAATTAAAATTAAAATGTATTATTTCTTTATTTACCTTGGATGTTACATCCATCCCCCTTTTGGAAATTGCATCCTCACAATTTTATTCAATTAACAAATAAATGGGGGTATTTATCCCTCATAGCATTTTCAGATTCCAACATTTCCTCTCCAACCATATGGTTGTTCGAAAAAACTGTTAACTAGTGAATTACCTCATTTTGGTACACTTTATATCTACAGTCAAGAATCTGGATGGATTGTTCTTCATAAGTGATATTCTCTTCCAACTAAACTACCTCTAGACCTAAAACATGAAATGGATCTGGCATATACTTTCACAAAATTGAAACAAGAAAAAAAATATGTACACGATAAAAACAAGTATGTAAACCCACTCTGTACACAATTGATCTAACTTTATCACAGATTCCATAAGGTCCAATGAACCTCGGACTGAAATTTCCCATCATACCAAAACACATCACACTCTTCCATGGAGAGATATTGATAAAGACATGATCACCTACCTCAAAAGAAGGACCCTTCCATAAGTTATCTTCATAACTTTTCTGCCTACTCTGAGTTATTCTAAGGTGATTCTGAATCATTTGAACTTTTTCAGCCATCTCTTCTACCAATTCTGGTCCCATCATCATCCTTTCATCAACTTCATCCCAAAAATCTGGAGTTCGGATCTGCTTCCCATTTAATGCCTCAAATAGATCCATCTATTTTCTAGAATAAAAACTTTTGTTATATGAAAATTCCACAAACAAAATATGTTTGTCCCATTTTACCTTGTAATTTGGTGAACAAGCACATAGAATATCATCCAAGGACTAAAGTGACTGTTCTGACTACAAATCTGATTGGGGATGAAATTTTGTACTAAAACATAATTTAGTACCCAATGACTTATAAATCCCTTTTAAAAAGATATAAGTAAACCTGAGATCACAATCAGATACAATAAAGAGGGGAACTCCATGAAACCTGACTATCTCATTAACATACAATCGATAAAGTTGATATCGATACGAAGTATCTCTAACATGATGTAAATGACCATATTTTTTCAATCTATCAATAATAACACAGATTGCATTATTACCTCGAGATGTCTTTGGTAATTCGACAATGAAGTCCATGGTTATATTTTCCTTTTTCCACTCTAGCACAGTTAAAGGCTGAAGCATCCCTTTTGGTAACTGTCACTCTAATTTAATCTGATGACAGGTCAAACACTTCATAGTAAAATCAACAATATGATTTTTCATTCCATCCAGCCAGTAATATTCTCGAAGATCTCTGTATGTCTTATTACTGCCTGGAAGAACTGAAAACAGTGAATTATGAGCTTCAAAGAACAACTCATTCCTGAACTATGAATCACAAGGCACACATTATATCATTCCAAATCTCAAAACAAAATCACTATCAATGTTAAATTCAAGCAACTTATCCTGATGAACCAACTCTATCTTTTTTACAACTCACTGTATTCCATCCTTTCTTGCTTAATTCTATCTGATAGAGATGATCTTACTTATACCTGAGAAAAAATAGAGGAATTTTCAACACCAACAACTTCTATTTAAAATTTCATCAAATCAAAAACCAAAGGATCTCGTTCCAAACATATCATGGTTAATTAGGTATTACATTTTCAACTCAAAGCATCAGCCACTTTATATGTTTTTATCAGATGGTAATGGATCGTTCAGTCAAAATCATTGATTAATTACAACCATCTCCTCTCTCTAATGTTTAGTTGTTTCTGAGTGAATATATACTTCAAACTTTTTTGGATAGTATTTATTTTAAATTTTACACCATAAAAATGATGCCTCCAAATTTTTAAAGCAAAAAACAACAATAGCCAATTCCAAGTCATGTGTAGAGTAATTTAACTCATGGAGTTTCAACTATCCTGAAGCATAAGAAACTACCTGATCATTTTTCATATGGATACATCCAAGTCCATTCAACGTAGAATAACTGTAAATAACAAACTCACCTTTTCTGGAAGGTAGTTCCAAAACTAGAGCATTCACCAATGATCTTTTCAATTCCTGAAAACAATCATCAAAATATTTTTTCCAAATGAACTTAACACCTTTTCAAGTTAATATAGTCAATGGGATAGATAACAATGGAAAATTCTCAAAAAAACCACCTGTAATAACCTTCCAAAAAAAGAAAACTATGGATCTCAGTAATATTTGTGGGTCTTGTCCATTTATCAACAACTTTTTTTTAGTAGGGTCAATAGTTATTCCATTTTTTAAAACAATGTGACGAGGGAAATAAATGTTGTAACCAAAACTCACACTTGCGGAATTTCCCAAATGGTTTATTTCATTTTATGTTTTAAATTAAAACTCTTAAATGACTTTTATTATCCTCTTTACTTTTAGATGAAGTCAAAATATCATCAATGAACACAACCACAAATATATCCAATAACTCATAGAAAATTCTCTTCATAAGATCTGTGAATACCGGAGGTGAATTGCTTAAACCAAATGGAATAACTACAAATTCATAGCATCCAAATCTGGAACAAAAGGTGGTCTTTAGAATGTCTACTTCCTTTAGTTTATATTGATGGTAACCCGACCTCAAGTCAATATATGAAAAATACTGAGCTCCCTGGATCTGATCAAACAAATCATCGGTATGAGGTAACAGATACATGTTCTTAACAGTGATGTTATTCAATGCTCTATAATCAATACAAAGTCTCATTGAACCATATTAATTTTTAACAAATAAGACAGTAGGACCCTATAGTGATGTGCTAGGTTTAATGAAACCATTATCTAATAACTCATGTAATTTATCCTTTATTTCTAATAGTACAATTTGATCCATTCGATAAAGGGGTTTTGATATTATCTTAGCATCAGGAACTTAATAAATAGTAAATTCAATATCCCAATCAGGTATAATACCAAGAATCTCATTATGAGAAACATCAAGCTACTCATTTACCACTAGTATGTCATTAATCTGAATTGTTCCTTTGTTTTCAAAAATATGTACAAGGTAAAATTCATATCCATAATTTATTAGTTTCTCATCTTCCTGATGTGTTATCAATTGTAATAGTTAATTATTGTACAAAACCTAATAATATTTCTGAAAATAAACCTATTTAGCTCTACAATCAATCTTAGCATGATAAATAGAAATCAAATCCACACCCAAAATAACATCAAACTCTGCTAGAGGAAAAAAAATAATGTTTACAGGTAGATTCTTTTCACACACAAGGATAACAAAGGTTCTTATAATTTCTTTTTGTCTCAACATTTCACCTGGGTGATTTTTCCATAAATTCAGGATTCATATATTGATATGGAATTCCCAATTTACATGAAATATTCTTATAAATAAACGAATGTGTAGACCCTAAATCAATCATCACATTGGCATAATCTAAACAAAAAAACAGTGTACATGATACTACTTCATATGATGGCCCAACGTTTACTGAAGTAGTTTTAAAGGATTTCCCCACCCCATTTTTTCTTTTAGTTTGGTTTCTTTCCCTCAGTTGAGTTTTCTATTAGGCACATATTTTCAAAATGACTTATTTCATTACACTAAAATTATTGTACAAACAGTAAATACGATTTTCTCTTACCATTACCTTGATCTTTTCAGTGTTATTATGACCCTTATGTCCTATTTTACCACATTAGTAGCACTTACAAAAATTCAAAAGACATTCCCCAACAAGTTTTTTTTCCACAATTTTTCACAAACTATAAACTTATGTTTTATACCATTAGAATTTTTCGTACAGTTCTTCCCTTTAGCCCGCCACCATGACCTATTATTCTGTTGTTTTTCAAAGAACATCTGATCATCAGAAAACACCATTTCCACATTCTCTGCACATCTATAATATTTTTCATAACTTTTGAACTCACGATATTCTAAAGACCTTTGATACATTGGCATTAATACTGAGTAAAAATGGTTCATTATAAAATCAAGATCTCATATAAAATTTGGAGAATTCCTTGTTAGTCGAGTGAATTTTGCTTCACAAGAATCCACTGAGTCATCCTACTACCTCAATTCCAAGATTTTCTTTTCATCATATGATGAACCACCGTAGGAAAATATTTCTCAAGAAACATACCTTTGAATTCATCCCAATAAATATTATCAATATCCCCACTCTCCTTGATATTTTTCACCATCAACCACCACTAATCAGTTTCACCTTCAAAATAGTAAATAGTGAGACTATAGTTTTGATGTTATTTACACCCCCTGACATCGAAAATATTCTCCAATGATTTAATCCACCTTTATTTTAGAACAAGGTCAGATGATGCTCTGAAATATGGGGGATATTCCCACCTGAAATGATCCACTGCTGACATGTTTCTCTGTGGTTGATTTGGCTGATCTCATGCATCGATACCACCACCATTTATAGATGAATTCAATTGTTCCAACACATAGACAAACTATTCATTTTTGATTCTAACCATCTCAGGTTGCTGATTTTGTAGGTGGTCTTACTCTTGATGCCGTCCAATCATAGGTTCCCTATTTTTTCTATTGAAAACCATTCCGAACGCAATGATATATTAGGCGAAGCAAAATGGAAATATGTAAATGCTATTAGTTCAATATAGACATAAATTAATTTATGTACATTAATTTAACAATATCCTAAATTTTAATGTTATATAATCCAACCTTTGATATCGTCTTTAATGAACTGTCCTTAAAACATTACATAATCTTGAATTAAATGAATAATTGACATTCAGAATCATTTCAGGTTTATAGTTTTAGAGAATTAATCCATAACTATTACATTACATCTCCTAGATTACAATGTAGAATCTTATAATCAGTTTCCATATTTTTATAAAATAAAATCTCATAACAAATATCAAGTCTACTTCCATGTTTTAGACATCATTAATTTTCCTTGATCTTATCTTTTACCATATTCGTCTTTTAGTCTTGTGAAAAACATTTCAAAAAAACGGTGAGCATGAAAACCCCCGTAAGGGTTATAAAACAATGAAAGTAAACATTAGTTAATAAATACATACATAATATAAAATCTTTAACTTAAATCATAAACTCATAATATTTACATAGTAAACTGAAATCATAAAGGTAACTTGTGGTATCTATAGCATACATACGTTGTAACATTGACTGATGTGTAGGGAGTTACATTTGGAATACCCATCACAACATATTCCCTAAATATCTTAGGAGAAACATTCATGTTTATCTCCATCATGTTACCCAATGAATTGGAGAACTATCTCGTGCTCACCCACCCTAGGATTATCATGGAACCACCCATATACGTAAAAAATACCTAAGAACCATAACATATTCATAAAAAATAAACACAAAAAAAAGATATCATTTCCACATTTCAATCACAATATATCATTAAAAAATATTGACATAAAAAATCAATTATCAAGACCATTTTCAATATCGAAATATGTAAAATTGAATATGGTATTTAGTTTCTTTTTAAAAATATTACGGCTTGTTAATGAAGCCATAGATCATAAAATACTCTCGGGGGTGGAAAAGGTTGTTATCACCGCATACGTTAAAAGTAAAAAAAATTTGATGTTTAGTAAAACACCTTGTAGAAAAATATTCCCTTTGAATGAAATGAAATTTCAAATTTTTTATACAACTTATAAAATAATGTCATGTATAAAACAAAATATGCCTCAATTAAAGATAATTGAGATGATGTCCCTTAACTTGTGTCAAACATGACCCATTTGTTCATTAATCTTATATATAATAAACTGAAGATAATTTCTACTTTCTTATTATCCTTTTCCAAGATTATTATTCCTTTAATGTCACATATTATCATATATTAAACATTATGTAATCATTTATGTTAATAATGGTCGTTTGGTAGTTATTTGGTACTTGAGTCAAAAATGAACATCTAATATTTACAAGTTGTATATGTGGTCAAAAATCTAGTATCTCCGGAATGATATCAATGATTTAGATATTATATATATCTTATATATCCCGTATATATATATATATGTGTTTATAACATTATATAAAATTTGGAGGTAAGAAATGAAATACACTTTTCATGGAGACGGTAAGACGTATGTATGCATAAACGATAGTTTTATTCCTATTTATTATTTTAAAGGAATTAAAACACAATGATACATAGTTATAAAATAATTTTAGTATATTATAATATATAATATTTTTAAATCCATCATTTATATCTCCTAAATATGGCATTATCGAGTCATATCACTTTAAGGGGGTGGTAGGCCACACTTCCTAAAATGAAATTATCTCATTTACCTATAATGGAAACCATAAAGGTATTCTATAAATGAAAAATACAGAATCATAAAGAAAACATAAACATAATATGTATCATATATACATACGATTCCATCTTAATGGCCACCATGATAGGCGGTAGGAGATAATTGAACAATCATTGTTTCGTGAGGTGTTAGTTAGTCATCCATATAAACAGTATGTTCTTTCCCCATTAGATGGAGGTGTGTGTTAGTGTAGTTCGTATAATTCTCATAAATACATCCTAGTATATTGTGGATATATTATTTTTTATAAAATAATGTAATAAAAAGTGTTTATGGGTTTCAGAATTAAAATAAAATAAAAGAACTTAAGAGAAGATGTTTCCACTAAATAGAGAAACACCCTTTGGATTGAACCAAAAGGGTTCGTTGAAGTTCTTTCTTCCTAAGGTATGTATTCTCGATGAAAGATATTGATCATGATATCTTATTTGGTCAGAGGTTGGATGATATGAGGGGCTTGATACATGTGTGGAATGGGTTAGAGGCGAGGGATTTTTATAAGGGGGGAGGGGCTCTTTGGGAAAGGGTGAAAATATTCATTAATTATATAATGATTTTCAGATTCTAAAGTTCCAAAAATAGTTAAAGTCAAAGATAAGATAACTCATGGTCAAAATAAAATCATCCAATAAAAATTGGACGGGTTTTCGATTTTGTTTTAATCATTATAACATCATTTATTTAAATTATTTATTAATGAGGTAAACACTGCAACATTATTGGGTCATAAATAATTTTAAATATTTGATATCTAAAAATTATAAAAAGAGTAACAAGATATATGAAATCGTATTATCCTTCTAAATTATATTTATAGTCGATATGATAACTTATATAACCCTATGTAAAAATTAATTTACTAAAAGATATTTGTTTATGTCATTTTTTCCATTACTTTACGTTAATTAAAACAATGTGTCATTATCACTCTTAATTGGTTCTATGGGGTCCCAAAATAGTCCCAAGCATTACCAAGGTCTTCCATGACTCATCCCATATTGGTAGGACAATTGTTAGGGTAATTTTTTAGTATTATAAAAAAATTACCTTGAATTACCCTATTTACATTTAACCATGGTAAATAAAAGTAAAAAGATACAATTTATCAAAAATTATTTTCATCTTTTTGAACCACATTTAACTTAATAATAAAAACCATGTATGTCATATTTTTGTAATTCAAATCACAGAAGTAGTAAAATTTCATTTAAATGAAAAAGTCGGTTTTTTTATCTACTACTTAGTGGTTTCACTATTCATAAAAAATTAATGTTTTTTTAGAAAAATGCCATAAAATAAGCCTAAGTTATATATGATATTCGGAATTAAAAAATAATGTCTATTTTAACAAATTAAAAACATAGAAATAATTATTTTAAAATTAATTTTCACTGTCAAAACAACAAATGTTTTTGACGAATCAATAACTATCAAAATATTGACACTTTTTTATGTCCAATTTCAATATGAAATTACATCAAATGATAAAATTAGATTAAATGGTAAAAATATAATATAATTATAATTTTAAACCATTAATATGATAATCTGACCATATAAATAGATTATATTAAGAGGTTGTTTTTAATTAAAATACAACATTTTTCATTATTCATAAAAAATGAATTTTTTCAGAAAAATACAGAATATTTAACCAAGGTAAAATTTGATGTCCAGAATAAAAAAAAGAATTTAATTTTTTCAAATAAAATATATGAAAGGGACCAAACATATATTTTAATAGGTTTCGACATCAAAAGGTGGTTAATCAATCTTTTTATGTAAATTATGTTTAAAATTAGATTCATTCAAATTTTAATCATCTAATATTTAATTGATAAATGTAAAAACATATAACAGTCATTTATAGTCATATTGTTGTTAGTTCTGTTCATTCCTGATAATACAATGTCTTGGCATTATCTACCATTTCAAAAAATAATATTATATTATTATAGTGAAACATAAGATTTCAATGAAACCTGTTGTTGTGTATTGGGCACACCATCGAACATAGAAACACCAATAAAGTAAAATTAATATTTAATTCACAAAATTTTAATTAAAATAATAATTTATCATTTCTTTATTTACCTGGGATGTTACAGAATGTGTTGACAATAGAATGATGGTATAATTTATAGTAGCCATGAATTAATATCTCTGTTGTAATTTTGTCCAATCTTTCTTGGTGTAAACATTATTATTTTGATGAATAAAATGATTATAATTTTGGATTTAATATAATAACATATTTATCCAAATTAGTTACATTGATTCTTTGGGAGTCCTAAATCATTTCATCTTAGATAAAAACACTTCAATTATTTTGGGATTAATACTAAACTGGTTTATTTAGATAATTTATGAATACTTGAATTTTATCTGAATCAATATTAAATTTCATTATTTTTTATTTTCTTGTATAGCTATTATAAAAATTGTACCCTGATAGATTTGAAAAAATTAATATAGTGGGATTTCACCCATATTGGTTCTAATGATATGATGATATGTGTGATGCTTCATATGAAAAAATATGATTTTTTGGTAGGATTTTCCAAGGATTACACTACATTTATTTGTAGATGTTTTCAAGCATGTTCAACTCTAAAATGTCAGAACCTTTATTCACTAAAATGTAGTAAAATCCACACCCGTGAAATTTGATGTGTGAGAGGAAAGTTTTGAATAATGTTTGATGGTGCTTCATTTAATGAAGTTACATGCAATGTATCTTGAATTTTTTGGATTTTCCATCATGATAGTAACAAGTTCCATGGAGATTCATATGTAATAATTGAGTTTGAACATGTTTTTAAATTATGATTGAACATGTTTTTTAGAATAAAGTCCTCGTTTTTTAGGCTTTTATATAATCTGATTTTATAAATATTATATAATAAATATATTTTACATTTTTATATTAAAAAATCAACATAATTTTTTCTAAATAATTATTTGAATGACCATAAATAATATTATATTTAAAATAAAATATTAATAATTGATACAAATTTTAGGTATTTCTTACTAAAGATGAAAATAATATTATAAAAATATAAATATGTAGTATGAATTTTTTGATAAAAATTTTCCCTGACATTTATATTATTTTATGGTATTATTATAATTGTAACAAAAAAAATTCCCTTTTTCCATAAAATTTCACAATCAAAATTTTACCAAAAAATTAGTTATAATAACATATCTATTTATAAATCACATTACCAATATAAAATGTACCTTTACAAATATATATTCCACTATTGAAAAAATTAAATATTTTTTGAATTATTTACTTGGTTTTGAATAATAATAAATGAATACATTGATTTAACAAAAAAGTAAAAATTTTAATAAAAAATATTCTAAAAAATTATTTTAACATGACATACATAAAAAATTAAAAATAAACAAAAAATATTTGTTATAATTTTTTCCATTTCAAATTTTTTAATTAATATCAAACAAAAAACATTTGATTTTTTTCAGGAATAATATATATTTTAATTTTTTCATGATATATTTTGATATTTATATTAATGACAATTTAAAATAAAAAATCACAAAAACCATTTGTCATAAAAAAATGAATAATTGTAAGATTAGTATCATTTTATCAAGTTCATGGAATCTAAATATAAATTCAAATTTAATCAAATAATTATCAATATGATGGATAAAATAGTATATTACACTTATATAAAATAAATAAACATACAAGAGATAGGATTACAAATTTACATATATTTTATTTAATCTTATAAAAACATTACTGTGAATATTAAAGATAAAAATAATAAAATATTAGTCATAATGAATTATTTAAATGAAACAAGTAATATACTAACATTATTCATAGTCTTTTATAGTTGGAATATTGGTTATGAAACATTAAACGTTAAAGATAGTTGTTCTGACAAGTCATTTATTAATTACATTAACCATTACATCATTAACATAAATGTAATTTATTGTTATTAGAAACCAAATGAAAATTAAAATCTAATGGTAATATTGAAACATTCTCATCCTAGGTAACTATAACAATGAAAGAGATTTGTCACTTGGTCTCAGGAATGCATCTGCATGTGCTAGAGGTAGTCGAGTAGTTGTGAGTGTTTGATAAATGACATGTGGATATTATACCCTTAGTATTATCCAATCATAGAAAAAACAAACAAACAATAACAGATAATTTACATATGAGTACAAATTCTAATTATGGTAGAAAGTATACCATAAATAAATAGTATCATTATGTTATATCAAATGAAACAAATATAGCTGAAGTTGTCATAAATCTATTAAAGGTAATCTAAAGGGAAATAAAATCCTGTATAAAAAATTTAAATACATTAAAAATGGGACCCAACCACTATTCCTCACCATCACCTCAGACTCTTCTCCTCGTACCAATTCATCTAGTTTGACCAATTATCCTAAACTAGGCCTCCACCATAGCCTTTATACCATCCACAATGTTTGCACACCCACCATGATGGATGTCTGGGGTGTGATCATGTTTCCCAGTATTCCACTAATAAGAGTTTAGATAATAATAACGAGAATATATTTTTATTCATATAAAAAATAAATAAAAGATTTAAAAAATCACATTCATACACCTATCAAGACATTGGGTACTCAAGAAACTGCATTGATTGTCGATTCAAACATACTATGGCAATTTTCAGGGTAGTATATCCCACCATACATATTCAATACAATATAAGGGGATTTCTTCCCCACATGTCGTTGTCATCATATATTTGGTGATGTATATCCCATGTAGTATACTCAATATCATATCATTGGGAAATACATCCCACCAAAAATACTGAATTTTATTTCAGGTCATTATATGTCCCACCTGGAATACTCAATTGCACCGTAGGGGATAATCTTCTACATTTGAGATACACCTAAAATCTCAAAATAATAAATTTTATAATACATAAAATTATAATGCATAACTTACCAAAAGTATGGATTGGCATAGCCACAAAATTTCATTCCAAATCATAATATAGATTGGAATAATATCAAGTCACATAACCCTTCATGAATTAGTAAAACATTTTGTCTATGAACCGCTATGTCCCCAAGTTGTTTTCCCAAGAATCGAGACTAAGAAACACTATTATATTCATTTGGATATAAACACATATACACTAGAAATGTATAAAATTCATATAGATATAATAATAGTCAAAAAAATTGACATTATAATTTATCACGAATTGTAACAACATCTATTCTAGGAAATATATATCTCTATAACATCATAAAAGTGTATATTTTAATTAAATTATCCCATTTTGTGTCTCATATGTTTTCACATCCATTTAAAAATCGTCAGATAATATTACTAGTATACTCATTCAACCTCTGCTAAGTCATTTGTTATATAAATTAAAAAAAATTCATTAATAAACCTCATAACACAATCTTAGACAATACGAAATCTCAATTCATCATTTAACCACAACCCATATTACTACATTCATCATGAATCTAAATATACCTATTACCAAATCCGTTAGTCCTAGAATGTCAATATCTACACCTAGGATCATAGTATAGTTAAACCCCTTCGATTACATAGAACAAATTACCATGGCCGGTTCATCATAAATCTATACAAGTATTCTTTAATTCAACTTCACCAACTCCTACAAACATGTTACCCCTAAGATGGAATTTCCGAGATGAACATGTATCACCTACAAATATTAGTGGGAATTAGATCACCAAATACATGTATTTAATTGTTCTTCAATATAATTTCCCAAGAACAAGAACCCCTTGAAATATCTCTCAACATATAACCTATGTTCATTACCCTAAATGGAAAAATGATAATTCTAATTGTCATTGGGAATGAATACATGATCACCAACATATCCCCACAAGGCAATTCATAGTGTCCCAAAATAAAAATAACCCCCTTAACTAAAAAATGTGTGAAACTCCCTCACATACCCCTATATTTATTTCAAATAATTAATTCAATAACATATAAATTAGGGAAGAACATGAATCTCATACCATAATTATAGATATCCATACTATTTTAAGCAATCATAATGAAGCCAAACATGTCTAGACCACATCAATCCTCATCATTATCTATGAGGGCCTAATTTCCTTAAATTTCAAAATTGATCAGTTATAAATAATTTATAAATAAATTTCATAATCAAACCAATATGGAATAATCATTTATTAACCCATCGGGTGGTTTAATGATATGAAAACCTCATGTCATGGTTTTTGGTTCCATATTAAATTATATTTTGTCCACATATAACAAAATTCCAAAAACAATTACTTTGATTCTTGAATTTTTCCCATTTAATGGACATAAAACAACCAACATAATAACATTACCCTATTGTAATGATGGAAATCATGTTAGCATCTCCCACTGAACATGACTGGAATACTTAAAAGGAAGACCGTTATATATATACAATTTCACTATACTCCACTAAAATTACACTCTTAATCAATATTGAATCTACAATAATTTAGAAGTAATGAAGAAGGAAAGAGATGGGTGGAATAAGGGAATGACTTTATATTTTGATAGACTATCACCATCTGGGATCACCAATCACAATCCATAATCTAATAGAGGGGGAGTATAATGGTAAGGAAATCTATTTTTTTATGTGTATAACATGGGAGTAAATTATTTGTATAGTTCAATAAAACACCCCTCTCAATTATCCAAAATTCCCCACTTAATATAGGTGATCAAAAAACATGCCATATTTCCTATGGAATCCCTCCAAGGTTGTGGTAGATTCCTTCTACTTCTATGAATCCCATTTCAATAACCCAATATAATAATTTCTTCCATAGTCAGTTTCCACCTAAACAACCCCTTCAAATAAATATATATAATAATTTAAAAAATTATATAAATTTAATTCTCATTATAAATTCAAAATTTCAAAATTTCTATAGATTTTCAATCATTGGAACCTGACTTTTAACGATGTCAACTAATATATACCATTGTGGGCTCACTACCATGAAACCTACTCTTGTATATTCTATTAACCACGTTGATTACTAAAATATAATGAAATATCCTTGTATATAGTATACTTGTAGTAATGGGAATGCATCCATTTTACCAAACAAAAAAAATCAATTTCATAGATACATTATTCTTTAGTCCCCCCACATAGTATAAAATCTTTAATTAACATACATCTATGAATACTTTTGTATCTATACTTGATATAATGAGTAATGAACTAGATGTTACCCCATAGAACCAATGTGAATCAGTCTCTATATTATAGAACAAAATATTTCCAACAACTTGATAATGACGTCTTGATCCCAGGGATACTAATGAATTTTGAATTCATCAACATAATACTTTCATTGTAAATGTATCTAGTATGAACCATAAATATTTCACTTATTGTTGCACCCAATAACCTCTAAAACATTTTGGATTTAATGAAATTGTCTCAAGCTTGTGTCTCAACCATATGATAAATCAGAAATTCATTGTACACACCATCATACATTCCTAGAAGTACTAATTTTTTCATAACCAGTACGATCATTGTACAATTTATTGAACTCACACCTTTTTATCAAATGAGGATTTTATTCCAAATATTATAGACATATCTAGTAGACATATTAACTCTACAAGATCATCATGGATCAATACAAATAGTTTTTGACTCTCAATACACTTCATATATCTCAATATCATGCATCTAAATATCGATATAGAATGAAAATTACCTCATGGTGGGATAAAAAATCCCAAAATAATTAAAAATAATCAAATTTCATTCAAGAGAAGATTTATATATTCATTCAATCTCTGGTAATATTTCCATAATATGATTTCTATTATTATTGTCCCACACTCTCCTCCTTATCATAACATAGAAACTCATGAAGCATAATCATTTAATATTAATAGACTCCTTCCATAAGCCTCAATCTAGGGTATTTAACATTTAAATACATTCCAAAATATCTATCCATTTCTTCAACAAAATGTCACCACAACACCAAAGTCATAAAAGGCATATCCCGGGGTTTACAACCATTCTCATTGATACACAACTCTCATATACCAACTTAATGTGGACGCCATATTGCCTTTTTGAACATACAAAATCCCACTAGAAGACACATTATTCTTGTTCAGGTAATATTGTTGTCACTCAATAGCCATGTCAACCCACTTGTCCCATCTTCATTCTTGGAAACTCATTAGTTTGTTCACTAAATTATGTATCCACGCAATGTTTATAGCTCATCAATCACATGTGACGATTTTTTCGGTTTAATTAGGATCACTGGGACCCCCTATATATTTCCTAGCCTCGCTATTAATATATTTTCTCTTTCTCTATTTATATCCCAGTCCATTGGAAAATTCTTGTATAACATAATAAGAACATTTAAAAAATATCATATGCAAAAATTGTTCCTCCACATAACATCAAAATTGGTAGCTGTCATAACTATTTACAATTCTAAACAAGGTTCCTCACACCATTCCCTAAGGCCACCTCATTTATTATAATATCCCAATTGAGATTAGTCAATGAAACATATTAGAATCAATTTTCCAAGCATCGATTGATTCCTACACATTTATAGAGAGGGTGAATTGGTGGAGAATACAATTTACGAATTTAAAACCTTTTATTTTACCATTAAACAAGTTATGGTCATTTTATATTGATTTTTCACCTAGAACTCGGTTTCTATTCATAGAACATATACAAAATTAGGTAATAAGTAAATACATGGTTATTTTTTTAGTTCTCATATAATATGGGTAAATATATCCTTGATGTTTATTGGTTTAATCTCACATAAATTGTATCTTTTTGGATTACTGAGGACTTTCCCAAACGAAAAATCCTCGTTCATTAAAATAAAATAAACCTACAATTTTTTTTGGTGTGGATTATTATAATAAAAAAATTTAAAAAATAAAATTTATCTTTAAGAATATCATTGTTCCTAATCAATATAGTATTCATCATCCTTCTATTTTGAATGGAATTGACCAAAAAAATTCTTCATGAAAGCATTTTATAATAATATAATTCATAGATGAGATAGATTCTATTAAGATAATACATCATGTAGAAATATTAAAGTATAAATGAATTATTCCATTTCTAGTCTCTTGAACCACCATGGTAGAGACACATTCATGCCCTATATTGGACAATACATCCTATTATAATTTATCAAAATCATTGAAATTTATGAGAATTTCAATATCCAATGATGTGGTGAAGCTAAATGAACCATAGAGACAACCTGTTTCACAACTATTGTGGTCTATAAAAATAGAACCATAACAAGAGCTACCTAGGATACCTCTTAATGAGTCATTCATATCACATTTGATCCATCTTGAAAATTTAGGGGTCTATAAGACATCCAAGGTTCCATATAGAGATGATAATTAACTATAATTCCACAACATTTAAGGGGAAAAATAATGTGACGAGTTTTCACAATGGCCATTTTGAATGGAGTTTTCCACTTTAGTGTCTCTCATGATGCATGTAAGATAATATATTATGATAAATAGAATACCATAATTAATGTAGAAATTAAAGCAGCTATAGATTACTTGAATAACATCAATGTAGGGTTCATATAACCTGTTTAATATTTTTACCAAGTACTATAAATCGTGGAATGAGTCCATGCATTCTCTGATCGAGCTACAATATGGAATCTAAACCAATATCAAATAAGTGATTTCAATCTATAAGGAATTATCTATAACGTATCTATGAGTAATATGGTATAATTCATTCATGTTCTGATTGTATATAATACTTTTTGAAAAAATAATAATCCCAAAAAGTTTAAGAAAATCATGAGTAAGACGTTTTAAATGTAACACACACCAATATAGAGTAAATATATATGGTAAAATCCATGGTTTTTGAGGTTTTTTTCAACTTTATAATGTGTTCAATTTATTCCATTCGATGGAAATCCTTTAAGGATTTAATTCCATTAACATAATAATCCAAATAATAATTTTATATCCATTAATGAAATTTTAATTAAATATAGTTTCTATAATCTCAATATTAAGGATATCAGGCAGATTCTATACTTTCTCTTTCATTGAGAAATTGGTGTCCAAAGAAATGTCTTATGGGTCATGATTATTGATGACAGAACATCTAGTCGAATTTTCTATCAAGAATCTGTGTTATTAAATAGTACTAACAATCCAATGGGGATCACTCATGATTGTGTAATATTACATCTTAAATGAAAGACATGTAGTGGATTACACATAATTCACATAATATGCCTTGAGTTTTCTATGGAATATTTCTCCAAGAAAGGTAGGGGTATCATATTTATCATTGATGATTATAAAAAAACGATCGTAAGAAGCATGATTAAACTTGTTGATATTCTGTATCCACATCACTCTTCACATGATTGTGGATAACATTGTTTACAAATAAAATTGTACATTTTCTTTCGGATAATTCTTTCAATCCAAATAAAATTTTTTATATTGGTGCTAGTACATTTTTTAAGGTATATAATTCATTTTTAAACCACAAAATGGTTTAATTTTTTTGAAACAAATTTAGTTTTTACATAACAAATGCCATCCCACCTTTTAATTACATAACTTCTCTTCACATGTAAAAACATAATATTTCTTATAGTATAGTTACTTGGAAATAAGTTACCTAATACCTAAAAAAATTCATTCCATAAATTTTAATTGCTTATTAATTCAGTTTTCATGTGTAAATTTTTTACATATCATAACTTGAGGACACAAATCAATGGATAGGGAGACCATAAGGCATAATAAGGGAATACTAGGGAAGTAGTTTACATGAAATCTTGTAGAATTTCAATAAGAACATGAGTAATATATTGTGGAATAAGAATGAGAACAAAAGGAATATCAGAAAAAGAATATGATTAATAGGATGGATATGTTGCTATAATATTTTAATGAGTAATTCAGAAGAATATCAACAGGGTATATCACTGAGGTGTAAAAAAATTACCAAGGTTATTCACTAAGGTATCGTAAAAATTATCATATTAAGAGATTAAATTATTTAACCAATGTATTGGTGAACTATCAGGGTGAACCCTTTATATGTATTGAATATTGTGATCAACATAGATCATAATCAATCATATCATAAATAAACTATGGAGAATAAAATAAATGGGTTTCATATACAAATCATGGAAGATAAAAATTTCATTAGAATAAGAAATTTATTTCAATTTCAACCAACAAAAATGGAATGTGGGTTTCATGTTTCTTAATACCATAATAAAATAAATTATTTTTACATTTTTTTGAATACCCTTGGAAGAGAATGTGTCTTGGGTATTCACATGAACAAAATGGAATTCAATTTTAAGATGAGAAGAGAGAAATTTTTAGATGTAAATTTGGGTGCATAACATGTACAACACAACCTGATAAAAATGTAAAAAGAGAGGATAAAATAGTCTCCCACTAATATAACATAATTTTAATAAAAATATATGATATTAATGTAAATATAAAAGATTAATTGTAATAAAAAATATAAACTTATAAAAAATAGTTCTTGAAATGATGAAAAATGTTGTTTAATTCCCTTTCCATAAAAACTTAATCATAAAACAGGATGATTCTGACCTTGGGGGATACAAGAATCATTGAGAGGACTCATTGAGATGTATAACTACCAAATATCTCGAGATTATACGTTTTCAGTGAATTTAAATTTGTTAATGGGTTGGTATATATAGAAAAAGTATATGATTGTTTTATTAATTTCTAAATATATTCCATGGAAACCAAGGTTGTGGAAAATGAAAACCCATTAGATTTATCATGTTTTTTCTAATGTTTCTGGACAATGGGGTTACAATTTATGTTAATTTATTTTAAAAGAGTCTATATTCAGTTTACATAACTATTTTGGCATGGAAAAGTAATGTTTCTACAAAAACAATGCCATTAATTATAATATTTCAATTTTGGAAATTAAAATATATACTATTGGTTTCAAAATTGAATAAAATATATTAAAAAATACAAATATGAATAAAATATAGTATTTTAGTTCATGGATGATGTTAAATTAATTATTACATCATTATTAAATAACTATGAATTCAATAAGATAAAGAAAACAATAAATTTTATTTTTACTATTCATTGAAAACTAAAAAATTTAGAAAATTCTCATAAATAAACCCTGAACTAACTTCGAGATGGTGATTTAAAAAATTATTTTTTCATTTATCATAATAATTATCAAAAAATTAGAATAATATAATTTAAATATAAAAAACATTTTTTATTTTAAGTAATAGTTGATTGAAAATTTGTAGTAAAATTTGAAACACTTGAAAAAATATATTTTTTCATTTAAATTAAAATAATATTCCTTTTATCTCAAAATTTAGTTAAAATAAGTATTTTTAAGAAATACTTATACTATTGAAAAATTTATAACTCTTCTAAAAAGTAAAATTTGGATCCCGATATTCAATTTATCAAATTTGTAAAATTATTTTATAACGAAAAAATGTTCTTAAAAATAACATGTCGAATAACATTTTTATATACATAATAGAATTAAACATTTTTATACTAATCCCTTGAAACATAATCCCATATAAAACCCATGTATAACATTATGTTATGGTGTGAAATGGTGGTAGATTCATGGGTTTTTTCAGTTATCATTGATCGAGCAACAATTTCAACTAACGTGAACATCTCTTATAGGATATCTCTTTCTAGATTCACTTATTGAAGCTCAGCTTTGGCTTGGTGAAGAGAGAACCCCAGTGATGATACCTCCAATACAACTTTATAAAAAAGGGATTCCTTGGGTATAATGATACATGATGAGTCCAACATTTATGATTTATTCTTTAAATAGTCATTAACATTTATACTACAAATTTATAAGATAAAATTTTTATTATGAGTATAGTGTTAAATGATTAAAAACTCTTAGATATTAATAGTCACATTTCAATTTATATGAACATAAACATTAAAAATAATTAGTTTGTTTTTGTATGATAAAACATAACACAAATTTTCTCAGGAAACATATATCTTTTAAAATTTTCTATTGATTAAATTCTCCCCCCTTAATAAAATCTTTCCGTGAAATTTCAACTAGATATCTTAGTTGATAAAATGTGTGGCTGCCTCTTCCTTATATTCACCTCTTGTTTCCAAGTCATTTCATATTATATACAGCTCCTCCATAATATTTTATGAGATGGGTAGTCTTGTTTCATATACTCTTTTTATTATGGTCAAAGATATCTAATGGCTTCTCCTCATAAGAGAGGTCGAGTTCCTGTTGCACCACAATTGTATTTATAACATTGGAAGGATTAGGTATGCACTTGTTCAAGAGAGACACATTGAATACATATTGAATTTGAACAAAATATGGTGAAATTGCAAGCTCATATACCACTTCTATTATGCTATTGTGGACTTTATTGGGGAATATGTACATTGGGATATGCTTCCCTTTCAATCCAAACCACATGACACATTTCCACGGTTATATTTGAAGTAAAATAGTATCTCCATCATCAAACTCCATATCCCATTGATGACTGCCATTCCTGATCCTCTGCTGACTCTAACCAGCATTTATGTGTTTTTTGATGCAATGAAACTTTTTTGAGATATATTACACTTGATTAGGCCCAAGAAACATTGTCTCACTGACATCATCCTAACAATTATAAATTCTAATTTAATTCCTATATAAAAATTCATCGGGGTCCTTTTGAATACTCTAATGGAATATATTGTTGTATGAGAACTAATCTAATTGAAATTTTGACCATGTCCCTCATTAAAATCAATTTATCATGTTCTGATCATATCCTATATTTTTTTAATAGTCCATTTAGATTTTTAATTAGTTTAGGGGTGATAATATGTACATAAAATCAATTTCGTATTCAGAGGATCTTGACGACTTCTCTAGAAATTTTGATGTAAACCATGGATCACTATAGAAAATGATATTATATGGAACTCCATGAAATCTTAAAAATTCCATTATTAAAATATTATAATATTTGAAATGAGATGAATCTTCCATGATAGTGATTAAATGGGATTCCATGGTGTGTCGGTCTACCAAAACCAATGTCTCCTTATTTCTTTTGGGTGTTCTCAGGAGACTAGTGAAAAATTCATAGTGATATTGTCCAAATTTCATGATTTAATGGGTTATTGTTTCAATACCCCTTTAGAAAGTTATTTATATTCCCTCACATATAGAAATATAATGAACATTATAGTTTATTCGACAATATATCATTTTATTTTATCCAACCAGTAATGAACATTAAGGTCCCTATATATTTTCATGAATCCATGGTATAAAGGGAAAATATAGATATGAGTTTCAACCGTCATCTTCATCATTATATATGAGATAAAGGGAACACATATCCCAATATGAAAGTTTAGTACACTTTCTTGATAAATATTGATATTTGGAAAACTCCCATTTTTTAGAGCATTTATATACATTTGAAACAAGGGATATTCACTTTGATATATCATGATACTCACTAGTAATGATTGATGAGAAATAATTTTGTATAGGATTGATAAACCCCCTTCCCTTATGATTCCCATGTCTAGTTATACTAGGTATTTTATAAAAGGATCTCCTAGGATCATTATAATTTCTAGCACAACATGGTATTTCCAAAATCATGAATCATTGACTTTGATTTATCTTTCGAGGTGATAATCAATTGAATAGTAATAATCATTAAGAAGTTCCAATCATATTCTATGTCTAATTTTCATTTATTTATTTGTGAAAATATACATCAATCATTGGTGGTCTATGTTTATCTCACATTTCTCCCCATAACGATAGTGCTTCCATATCATAAAAAAATAATCATGTCTAGATCTAGGTCTTTTGTTGGATAATTATGTTCATTAGTCATTAATTATCGAGATGCATATGAAATCACCTTGTAAATTTTCATGAGAATTCACTCAATCTATTTCAAAGAATAATATCTAAAATAAATAATCTTTCTTTTATATACTGTAGAGTTAACATGGTTGATGTAACCAATCTGTTATTCTTCTCTTGGAAATATTCTTCACACACAATAGTCTAGAAAAACACAGCCGCTTTTGAGTTAAAAAGGTTAGTTGATTATAAATTCATGAAATTTTTTTCAAAAAATATCATGTTTAACCAATGAAACTACAAATCATACATACTATTATAGGATGATTCCAGTCATCCACAACCATTGTCTTTATAGGTTCAACTATGATTCTTTTATTTTTATAATGTTCTCCAAGAAAGAAATGTGTTGTGGAAAAAAGAACATTTTTTGAACATTATAAATTACCTCTCCTTCCTTTAATCATTCTATATTACCCTTATATGATCTTAATTCTCCTTATCAAAATTAGAATATAACATAATATCATTAATAAAAACTACCAAAATGTATTCAACGTGTCCCTAAAGACTCTATTATTCAAATCAATAAATATATAAAGATCATTTTCCAGTGTAAATGAATAACAACAAACACATAATGCCTATATCTTGATCATAATTTCATCATTGCACTACCTTATTTATTCACCCTCAATTAATGAAACCATAGTAATGATCAATGTTGGATAATAATTGATCCCCATGTTGGTGGTCAAATAAATCATCAATCCTTTTTAAGGTGCTCTTTTTTTATTTTCATCCTATTAGGTTCCAGATAAACCATAACTAGTCATATTAATCCATCTATATTCTTCACAAATAGAACATGTGCCCCCTAAAGAGACACACTTGATCACATATTCCCCTTTTCCAAAATATCATATAATTTTTTTATTAATTCCTCCACCGCCACAATTTTCACTCAAAATAGGGTCTTAGATATTGGATTGTATATAGTTATTATATCAATAGAGAAATAAAACACTCTTTATAGATTAGGTCATGGTTACTCATAAAAAAATATTTCAATGTATTTATGAACTAATGGGGAATTTTATATTCATATACTTTAATTTCCTTTTTCATCTTCTCTAATAATTTCCATGCTGAAGGATATGGGAGGTTCTTCAAATGAAATCTCATGTCGAGATATCTCTTATTTAAAAAAACTATCAGTTTTACATACATGAAAACAATGTTTTCCTAGATTTTTTTTGTTAATCATTGTGTTATGATTTGAGATCCAACTCATCCCTAGTATAGTTTTTAATTCTATCATGTCAATGATTTCTAAATTTGAGATGATATTGTAATCACCAATGTGAATTCTAGTGTTTCTATACATGGTTGATTCCAGGATAATCCTTCTGTAAGTCTTGACTGATAACTCTACTTATAGTAGTTTTGGAATTAATTCTATATTAATTAAAAACATGGAGGAAATAATGGATTGGGTATTACCTGATTCAAAAAAGTACATGATGTCTTTGATAGAATAATGAGAGTACCCTCCACCACATAATTTGGAGCTTCAACTTCATCTGTTCTAGTTGAAAAAACATGACCATTCTCTCTCAACCTATAATGAGGTTGATAGTTATTCCCATCTATTATCATTTGATTTGGAAGGTGATTGGAAAAGTGACCATGAAGTATAGACATGAATCATTAGACATCATTTTGGGCCTATGATATCTTCCCTTTTCATTAATGATGACAATTTGATGAGTCACCTCAATGTGACAGTTTAGATCTAAATGTCCATCTCTTTCACACATAGAACATTTTCAACTACTATTAAATTAGTCCCCCAAAGGCTTTTTCCATAATTTGTTTCATGTTTTAAATTTCACATTCTTTCCTTAACTTTATTGTTCCTTCCTAATACATTATTCAAATAACTCTTCTTTTAATTCAATGTCTACGACCACTACATCTTTCCGAATATCAGTTCAACCTTCATTGCACTATAAACTATCTCTCCATTTTTGTTATAGTCTCAACTATAAATATTCTTCTATAATATGGGATCTATGTTCACTGAAGAATGTTTCATCCTTTCAATTATTATCCATAATAAATCTAGACGTGTAATGATAATTTCTTGTAATTGTTATCTCATAGATTCCCACAAATTCATTTTCCCTCTACTTAATCTCAATGAATTCCTTCTATAATTTCATTTACATCAAATGGAGTGATATTTATTTAAAAATGGTCCCATAAACTATTCCTACTCTATAGATTCAATATCACTTCATGGATTTGTGCTTTTAATCAGTGTCCTCCTAATATTATTTTCTCCCTCTTTGAGGTACATAGCCAGGGTGCATTTCACTTATTCCAGACAATAGAGTAGAGAATAGATCATCTATATAGATCTTATCCAATTATAAGAAATCAACGGGAAAGTATATCCAGTAAGAGAATGTGGTAATTGATGAATAATGTAATCTACAAAAGTTTTCCCGTTTGATGTGAGTTTTGTCTCTTTGCATGACTCATGTTTTTTATAACTCATGTTAGTAGATTATTCATTATTACAATGTTTTACATTTTGACAACCATGATAGTGTTGTTAGTGCATGGTCATTTGCACTCACTATTTACATGATTCCTCATACATCAAAAAGATTTCTAAAATAAGAAATCTATATTAAGAAACATGTTTTTTTAATAAATTTTTATAATTATAATGAAATTTATGTCCTAAAAAATCATGACTAAATATGTTATTATTAAATGAAAATTATGTTTTCTATATAAACATCATAATGGTTCATAAAACAATTATGATTAACCAAACATATCCACTAGGAGTATAAAAATAAGAGTGCAGCAATACTGATTGTTGTGCACCATTTCATGTTTTAGTCTATCTCAATGTGGTTATTTTTGCTATTACCCATATATACATCTATCTTACGGTAACATCCACTTGTTCGAATCCAGATAAATTTATCTTTCCTCATAATCCTCATAATTAATAATTATCCAATATACTAAGATGGTTTCCTGTATTTAAAAATATATATAGGGTTATTCCTAATTTTTTAATATCGAAATTTCTACAAATAACTAATCTTTCATTTGATAACAACTATTTATTCCCACATTTATGTTTTATAAAATTCATTACATTATAAAAACATAGGATATATTAATGTTCAGTTTCACCAAAATAAGGATCATAACACATGAAAACATATAACATTATTCTAAGACACTTTCTTGAATTTTTAATTATTTCATCCTATGAACTTTTACTACATCTCATAAACTGCTGAAAAATATCAAATTAAATGGTGATTATAAGGACCAGTAAGAGAAATAATTGGAATTATTTTACATATGATGTTGAGGAATGTAAATAAGAATAAGAGAAATATAATTATTGAATGTGAAAATGAAAATGATGCATATAAAAAAAATAACATGATGCATAACCTATATGTGTGTCTATAATACATTATAAACAAAATTATAAGCAAATCGTACAGTTTTTTTCATTTGGTGTCCAAAAAATTATAAATTTTATTCAACCTGATACAGTAAACCATGTCATCTCTAGAGATTATATTCTTTTACCAATGCATTAGAGAGTTATCTGAGAAAACCATTAATATTTCCTAATTAATGTGAGTTACATATATCATAATAAATTTATAAATTCCATATGGAGAATAAAATAAAGGGGTTTTATATCAAAATCATCATATTTCAAAACATCTTAAAACATGATTTTTACTTAATTATCAACCCAAGGGAAAAATCAGGTTTTATTGTATGTGAATACCCGAATTAAAAAATAATTTTTAAATTTTGTTTAATACAATTGGAATCAAAAGACCCATGGTTGTCCAAGAAAATAAAATAATGTGGAATTTCATAATGAGAAGAGACCAATTTTCAGAATTACATTCGGCTGAGTAATAGTTGTAAAACTTGGTTTTTGAAAAGGGTAAAAAGAGATGGGATATGGGTCTCCAATCTATAAAACATAATTTTTCAACATGTTTATAAAATAATGGTTCATAAAATATGTTTATCAGAAGAAACCAAAGAAACTTGCATAAAAATATTCTTGAATTGAAGAGAAATGAAGGGGAATTCCCTTACCATAATGAGTTACTCCTAAAACATGAAGATATGGACCTTGGGAGATTAAGACACATTAAGAGGACTCATTGCGAGGTTAAAATACTTGAGATTCATATAGGTTGTATTGGGTATTAATTTAAATGTAGAAATTAGTGAGTATATATAGAAAAAATGTATGATTTTTTATTAATTTCCAAATATAAGACTTGTAAAAATAGGTTATGAAAATTGAAAACCTATGGAGTTTTTCATGGTATTTTCCCATGGTTTTAGAGAAATGGGTACTATTTTATATCATAGTAATTTTAAAAGGTATATAATAATTATATATTACATATTTTTTTATATAAATGTCTATTTTCCACAAAAAAAATTTTAATGATATACATTACATTTTAAAAGTTGGATATAAAATTACTAGCTAGGAAAGTCATATAAAATATATTAAAATTATTAATATTAATAATGTAAAATATTATATGGTATGTATTTTGTTAAATAAGTTATTACATCATTATAAAATAATTTTACAGTAATTAAACATTCCAAAATCCAAAATCAATATTATTATTATTCAATAGAAAATTAAATATTTTATAAAAATATCATAAATTAACCCGAATGTATTTTAAATGTGCTGATTTCAAAAAATAATTTTATTTTATAATAATAATTATCTAAATATTATAATTATAACTTTTATATATAAAAACCATTATTTTTTTAAAAAAATAATAGATAATTGAAATTGAATATTAATATTTCTCAAACATAAAAAAAATATTGTCATTTATATTTTAATAAGAATGTTTTCATCATACTGTTTCATTAAAATATGTATTATTCAAAATAACATAGTTTATTAAAAAAATTATAACTCTTATGAATTGATCAATTTTGGTATCAAAAGTCAATGTATCATATTCTTCAAATTATTTTATTATAAAAAACTTTTCTAAAAATAGAACATATAGAATAAAGAGTTATTTTTACAAAGTAAATACACATTAAGTAATTAATTAATTGAAATATAATCTCTTATAACCCCCTAATTAAACATAATTGTAAGGTATGTGATGGTGATATATTCAAGTGGCGACATGTCTAACCATGATAGTGTAGTAATTTCCGAATACTTGAACTTATCCCCTATGAGATTTCAATCTAGATTCAGTTTTGAACCTCAAAAAGGGATTGGTAATGTGAGACCATAGTGATGCTACTTCCATCCCAATATCAGACCAAGGACTTCCTAATGTATGAATATACAGGTTGAGGCCATCATTTCTCCTTTCTTTATTAATTATTTTTTATCATTTCTACTTACAAATTATAACAATTTTTTTCACCAAGAATATAGTTTCTAATGGTAATATTGATCAATGGTAAATAAAAATAAAAACCTAATGTTCAAATTTCATTTTATACACACTTAATTATTAAATATATATAGTTATATTGTGTATGATACAATATAACATCAATTCTCTTAAAGAATATATTATTTAAAAAGTTCGAGTCATTACAAGGCTAACTCATCCTACCATTGAAATTGATTTTACCTTTCATGAAGAGAGATAACTATTGATTTGACTCACAATTTGAGAATATTGGAAGGATCAAGTTTTTTACATTAAATAGGGACACCATGATAAATACAGGGACTATTTCCTTCTTCAATCTATAACCCAATGTTGATGCACACTCTTCTGGTTGTAGGTATTATTTTTCCGAAATAGGTTAAATATTTATTCCAACCAATTTCCCAGAAAGAGACTTATTTATAGAGTAGATGATCTTTTTTCATGTTCTAATTTTTTTAATCATCCTATATTAATGTAATGATTTTATTATTAAATAAGAGATGGGTGGGGGAATATAGTCTTCTACCATCCTTGATGGGGGTAATCTTGTTCTACTTCACTAATATGAGAAGAATCATACTTAAGTAGTCTTTATTAATAGAAAAAATAATGTTTTAAAGGGGGTTACCTATTATAAAACATCTTAAGAATAATAATTAACACTTACATGATCTATTTTTTCTCACTGTGATATATGATAAGATCTGTATAATTTTAACTCAATTGAAAAATGATTCATTAAAGCCATACTAGGATAAGGCATCATAGATGGTAACCCTTCAACAGTGTAAATGTATTTATTAACACCGAATTCAAAAATAACTTTCCCTCCTCTAGTTAGTTTTCTGGGGACATTCACACATTAAGAATCCATAATAACATAATAATGTAATGTCCTACCTTTCATGAAACCAAATTAATTTATAGACATAATTCTATTAGAAATTACATCCCTTATTTTCCCTAAATTTTTCCAATAATTTTATAAAGTCTATTTTCAAGAGAAATAAGACTGAAGATATATATCTCATTTTAATTCTCATCTTTTAATATGATTGTAAGGAATTGATTATTTATTTCATTAGTGAGATAACCATCTTTGAAAAATGATTTACTAATATGAAGACTTCATTGGCAATAATATCCCAACATGTTTGAATGAATGGGTTTGTAAAACCATCTAGGCCTGGAGAACTTCTAGAGTTGGGAAAAAAAATTTCCTCTCTAATATCAGAGGAAAGATGAATGTAATTGTGGTTATAATTATCCACTTTGGTGGATGATATCTTCCATGGTTTATATGGGGTGATGGGGGAATTAATCAGTCATGTGTGACTTGATACAACATGTGTTTCTATATATTCTCTCTTTCTAGTTAACATTCCATTATCACTTAGAATATACATAGATTTATTATTTTTCCTGACCCTTTGGAACGAATTAACTGACATAGTGTTCTTTTAACAGCCCTTAGGCCACTTGATTTTAAAGGATTACCTCTTCAGTTTTTCCTTAAGATTAAGAAGAACATTCAGATCATTTGTGAACATATTTTACTACTCAAGGCCGGTAGAAACATCACCCTAAGTGTCAATCTACTGAATAGAAAATATTAAGATGTCAATATAGGATATATTATCATCAATTTGACTATGTAAACCATTACTCTATGTTATCATCTATTTTTATAGGAATTTGATATTTGAATCATAGGAAAGATAATCATCCCAAATGATAAAAGAGCCCCATGTTTCTCTGGCAACGGGTCTATAGACTGATTGTGAAGCCCAAGAATTATTAGATATAAAAGTAAAAGGTGGATTATAAACTTTATAAATAAAAATTTCTAAAATATGGTGGTGATTAGTGTGAAAGTTTTCATGAGTGGAGCAAGATATAGTGGGGTAAATAATGACGGATACATCATTCAAAAATGTACTATCCAATTTTATGAAAAAATATAATGATGCTTCATTATGTACAAAGTATATTTTCTTCAAATGAGGTTCATTTAATAGAAAAATGTATGTTTAATAAATTATTAGAATCCTCTAGATGATCTAGAAGAGTTAACAATGGAATATCTCTTACAGTGAATAATTATATCATTAATATCTCTTATGAGATTCCATGGAAAATTTATAATAATATTATTGTCCAACATGTTCTTAAAAATACCTCTTCATTTTTTATGACCAGTATAGGTATAATATATTGAGAAACATGTTTTATTTCACTCATAATGCTAATTTTAAGTGAAAATATGCTTATAGTGGATAATGGAATACATTCCCACCAACTTATAGTGGGTGAAGACCTAGCGTAACTTACGGTCATTTTTTGGACTAATATTAACCTAATATTTGAACCAACCAGGTATACAAGAACCAATTCACTGAGATATAGGTATAATAACTTAGTAATTCATATAAAAATATTCAAATTTCCAAAAAATGATCTTAAAGGAAATTTTATATCCCCTCTAGAATGGTCAAGTCTCATCCTTGTCCTCATTTATAAAATAGTATTCTCATAGTTTCCTCTCTCTATATATCTTATTCTTTTTCAAGAACCTAATTATATATAATATTTAATCATTGTATGTTTCATTCTCCCTCTTCTTAATATTTTTATAGTGCTTAGGGTATCTTTTAGCAATAATGATTACCTCTATTCACTTGTCTTCAAACATATTCAATTTTCTGGATATTCTTCTATAGTAGTACACCTATTCTTTATTCTAAAATACACACATCCCTCATAGGAATCCTTATATTAACCTTAGTTATATTACATGGATATGATCTATAATTAAAATATAGAAACAACCATATATTTTTTCATCTTGATCCTCATTTAAACATGTTAGTAAATATTTCTAAGAAATAATTCTTGTTCAATATTCAAACATTGAATCCAAATAATATCTTGTTAATCGATAAAATTATCACATAGGATCCTCATGATATATATTAAGTCTGTTTTGTTTAATTTTCCATTAATTTATTTGTTGAATATGTAAAATAAATATATCATAAATGATTCTCATATTATAGAAATAAATACTTCTATTTATATTACAGTTCATCTAGTTCAAGAATCCTCACAAATCAAAAATTTATATAAATCATTTCAATCTCTAAAAATATTTTTTTCTTATGGGAATATTATTCATTAAAAATATTATAGATCCTATATATTTTTTTCCATATACTATTTCTTATCTAAAAAGATAATTGTTGTGAAATTTTTCATAATATAGTCAATATTTCCCAAAAAAACAATCAAACTAATTCATCCCTCATTATAAAACATTTTGAAATTGAAAATAGGAATATAAGGGTTGAATAATTCATTTTAATGTTACTCCTCTAGAGAAAACCTATAAAATATTATGCCATAACTGGAAGGTTAGTTTGTATCCATAAAAAATATAGGTTTATTCTATGTATACTAAATGTTAGTCTTAAATAAGGAATTTAACTGTTGGATTTATCTTAGGTTTAGAGTTATAAATCAAAATGTTATATATTCAAACATTACCGTAATACAGTTTCATTTTTTCCCTTTTTGTGAAAATATTTTTTTAGTAAAAAAAATATATTTTCCCTTAGATATTCCTTGGAGTATGTTTACACACATCCCTTAGTAGAATTCTACTCAAGCGATTCTTATGAAGAATCATAAATTTAAGGTTATACTTTTATAGTCTATTTAAGCTATACTTTACTCATACATATTTCAATACATAGACAAATCTTCAAATTATTCAACACAAAACTTTTTTATACATAAGATTAGAACAAATAACATCAACAACTCCTCATTAATAAATCTAGGACACTAAAAATCTACAATAATTACTCCATTACATCATCATATCATCTTTAGTTATATTATAATGGTTCCTAAAGAACATAGAAACTATAAGAAATATTTTATAGTCCTTCAATGAATCATATCAACCATAAAAATTTCCCTACATTTTTAACACCCCGACCTTCCACGATATGCTTCTCATTCAATAATACAATAGCTTTCATTGTACGCTACTTTGAGTTCTAAAACACCGTGACTAATCAATGTAGTCGTTACGAATAGTAACAACCACTTTTTAAATTTATAGAAATTTTATATTTCAAAATGGACATCATTTTTGTATTCCTAATATTGAAATTAGCCTATGTTGAATTTTTTGTAATTTTCTGAGACTTCCAAATTTTTATGAATAGTGAAAAATACATAAAACAACTTTTTTAATCAAAATAATTTATAGTGATAAGTTATAATATTGAGTGGTTTTAAAGTATAATTAGAATATATTTTTACCATTTTATCCAATGGTGGTCATTAGAATTAATTTAACATTGAAATTGGACATAAACAATTGCCAATCTTTTGATATAAATTGTTTCTTAAAAACACGCTATTTGTTGTAACAGCAGGAATTAATAATAAAATTAATTAATGCAACTTATATTTTTGGAATTTTGTAAAATAGACATCATTTTTGAATTCGGAATATCAATTATAGCTTAGGGTGAAATTTTGGCTTTGTTCTGAAAAACTTCAATTTTTGATCAATAGTGAAACCACTAAGTGGTAGTTAAATAACTGATTTTTCGTTTAAATGAAATATTACCACTTATGTGATTTGATTTTCAAAAATCCGACATACATGGTTGTCATTAAGAAGTAAAATGTGGTTCAATGAGATTAAAATAAATTTTTGGTGAATAGTAACTTTTAAGTTCTTAATCGCGATTAGAGGTAATTAGTGTAGTTTAAGGTAAAACAATGTTTTAATAATATGATAGGAGCTTGACACTTGTCCTACTCCTATTGGATGAGTCATGGCCGACCAAGACAACCCATGGGTCAACTTTGGGACCCCATGGAGCCACTTTAGTTGGAAAATGACATTAATATATATTTATTTAATGTTAAAATTAAATTGACACAAACATGAGTTATTTTACTAAAACAATTTTTAAGTGGGGTTACACAAGTCCAAATTTTGATTATAAATATTCATTAGAAATATAAAAAGATTTCCTACATCATAGTATTTTTTTTATAATTTTTAGACATTAAATAAATTAAATTATTTATGACATCATGATGATGTAGTGATGACCTCATTATTTAACGATTTAAATAAAATGGGAAGATAATGCAAAATACAAGGCTTACACTTGTCCAATGCCAATTGGATGAGGAGATTTATAACCCTTATCACCTTAGCCTAGAATTATATAAGTGTGGGACCTTTAGAATCCGAAAATCATTGTGTAATAATGTAACATTTCAATCTTTCCAAAAGAGCCCCTCCTCTCCACTTATTAAAGGCCCCCACCTATCCCACCTCATTTACACTTTCAAGCCATTTGGCTCGGCCAAACTCTGCCCAAATACTCTCCCAACTTCCCCCTATTACTCCTAGAAGCCTCAAATTGGTCAGAACTCTTCCCAAAGAAGCCTTTGGCTCAAATGAAAAAGAGTTACCCGATTTTGAGGTAATGTCTTCTCTAATGTTGTTTTGTTTTATTTTTCTTCTCCGACCCCCTAAACTCTTTTTATTCATTTCTTTTGTAACAACAAAAGTATCCTCAATATACTAGGATGTTGTTATAAGAAGGATTCGAGCTACACTTACACACACCTATATCTAATGGTTAAATAACATACGGTTTCTGTGGATGGCTAATTTCTGCCTCACGAAACGATGATTGTTCAACACTCATATAACTCCTTCAAAGGTGGCCATTAAGATGTCACTATTTTTATATATGATATATAATATGTTTATGTTTTTCTTATGCTTCTGTATTTCTCATTTATGGCATACTTTATGATTTCCATTATGGGTAAAACGCGATAATTTCATTTTAGGAAGTGCGGACTACCACCCCCTCAAAGTGATTTGAATCGTTAATGCCATATGTGGGATGTATAAAGGATGGAGTAAATGGTATTATACACTATATTATACTGGAATTATATTATACATTTATATCATTATGATTTAGTTCCATTAAATATGAAATTTAAATGAAAGTAGCGTTCATGCGTACGTACGGCTTACCGTCTCCATGAACGGTGCATTTCATTTCTTACCTCTAAATGTTACGTAATATTATAAATGAATGTACATAATGGATATTCTACCACATGAACAAATTGTAATTATAAGAAGTTTATTGTTGACTCAAGTACCAAAGATCGACAAAACGACCGTTATTAACTTAAATAATTACATAATGTTCATATCATTCTAATAAGTGATATAATAAGGATAATGAAATTGAAAATGGTTCTTAATAAGGTATATATTAACTCTAGTTTATTATTTAGGAGGTTAAAGAACGGTTGAGTCAAGTCAGACACAAGGTAAGGGAATTTCTTAACCCAATTTCCAATCTCTGGGTTAATTTCCTACTTTCAAATTATATCATGATATTATTATGTCATATATTGTATTTGTACATTATTTATGTGTACTTATTGTGAATACACAATATAGATGTACTTTATTTAAAAAAAATGATCTTTTTAAGGACTTTGTCTCAATCCCCTTTCATTGAGGCATATTTAGTTTTATACACAACTTTCTTTTATACGGTGTATAAACCCCTTTGACTTTTACATTTATTTAAAAGGAATCTTTTTTATACGAAGCGTTTTACTAAACGACAAAAGGGAATGTTTTTCTTTTCGTACTTATGCGGCGACAATGAATTCTCCGCCGTCGTGACCATTATTTTAGATTCGGCTTCCTCTACAAGCCATCATTTTTTTTAATGATAAATAATTACAATGTTTTAACTTTCTTTTATTTTGGTATTGAAAATGGATTTGAAAGCATTTTTATTATATCAATGTGTTGTATTGATATCTTGTGATTGAAATGTGGAAATGTTATGTTTCCTTTCTGCATGTTTTATGTGATACGATTATTTTATGGTTTATGATATGTTTAAACCTATTCATATGAGGAATGCATTGGACTTAATAAGTGACGGGTGGAGCCCGCTATAGCTCCTCGATGCATCGGCAGGTCTCATGAGACAAACTAGTGTCTTGGCACGAGGCCTTGACAAAATCTTATTTGTGGTCTTGGCACGAGGCCTTGACTACGTGGTTATGATAGTCTGGCATTATGCATTCCATCATTATGAAAGTGGTTATTGATATTTCATGTGATTATTCGACCAGTAGAATATCCATGTAAAGAAGTAAATGGAATTATTCTCATTTTACCTTTGCCATATTATGTTAAAGTTTAAAAGGCTTTTGTTTTAGTTATAAATTGCCTTAAATGTTTATGTTTATTTATGAAGGCTTCCGTAATATTGTTATCCTTACTGAGCATCTGAGCTCACCCCTTTCAATGATTTAATATTTTCCAAGATGTGAAGAAGTATTTTATGAATGACCTGCAGGGATAGTCCGAAGAGGATATGCGTGTGGACTATGTAGACTTTGTTATTGTAGTTTTTCACTTTATGATGTAATGTAACGTTTATGAATGTATCTAGTGTTTCCAAGGCTACTAAACTAATCGGTCTTTCGAGACTTGATCTTTTGTGATCATGCCAATGTTACGAAGTAATGCACCGACTCTGGGTAGCTGGGGTCGGGGCGTTACAGTTGGTATCAGAGGCAGTTTAGTACTAACCTTGGAAGCTAGATTTAGATAAACTCTGATTAGAGCACATAGCCCGAAGATAGGCTTTGAGGATTAGTATAGAAGAACTTCCTAGAATTTTGGTATTTTAGAGATGTTGTGAGTTTTCCGAGAAATACATCCATGTATGGATACGAGCAGGTAGAGGCAGCTCTGGCACAGATGTACCTAGGGGTAAAACCCGAAAACACCGCTTTGAGCTAGACTTGAACGGGAACTGGTGCACGACAACGGGCCTTGCAGCACTCTTGGTTACGACACTCCCGGGGGATATGCTTAGGATAATTCTCATTTTATTTACAAACCACTATGAAGGGTTATGAGTACATACTTCCTCAAAGAAAACATTTCTTTTTATGATTATGGATTATATCCATAAATAGTTCAATTTATGTAAAGTGTTTAACAAGTATGGAAATATGTATTTTGATTCATAAACTAATCTAGTTTATGGCATTGTTTAGAAATGGTGCCCAGTGGAAGGAATGGAAACCGTATCAATGTACGAACTCCGTGTAGGGATTGCCCTCCTGCTCAAGATAATTATTGTGGATCTGGAGATACAACTGGTGCTGATCAACTTATTACCATACTGGGACAACTCACTCAGGTTATGAATAATAACCTTACTCTTATGGAGCACCCTGATCCGCAACGTGGAGGATCAATGCTAGACCGTTTCATGAGGCAACAACCACCAACATTCAAAGGGAGTACAAATCCTATATTAGCTGAGCAATGGATAAATTCCTTAGAGGAAATATTCCATGCCTTGGGGAGTAGTGAAAGGGAGAAGGTTGTCATGGCAGTTTATCGCCTCACTGGAGATGCCGATCAGTGGTGGTCGCTGATTCGAAACACAAAGGAAGATGATGACATATCGAATATGGAATGGAGGGAGTTCAAAGATATTTTCTTAGAAAAATACTTTCCTCGTGACCATCGAGCAGATATGGAAAGGAAATTTCTGAATTTGAGGCAGAAGGAGGATGAGAATGTCACAAATTATGAGGCTAACTTTACAAGGTTAGCGAGGCATGCTGCCGATCATATACGTAACCCAAGGAGTAAGATTGATCGTTTCTTTGATGGGTTAAAACCATTTCTCCGTCGAGATTTAGTATCACAATCCTTCTCATCATACGAAGATATTGTCTCATGTGCTATCAAGACAGAAAAGGAATTCTCTATGTCTTATGACAACAATGTAAAGTAAGAGAAGAAGAGAACGGTGGAACAAGAGACAGATAGAGGGAAAAAGGGAAAGAAGGATTTTCCATTATTTGATAATTGTGGGAAGAATCACCCTGGTACTTGCCTAAAAGGAATGGGAGTTTGTTATAAATGTGGAGAAAAGGGTCACCAGGCTCTTGATTGAAAGGGAAAGAAAGATGCTATCAAAGTTGAATGCTACAATTGTAGAGAAATGGGTCATTATGCAAATGAATGCCCTAAGCGTCAGGGAAACTTACCTCAGAAAAGGCTAAGGGATCAAGGAAAATCTTATGTTGTTACTACAGTTGAAGCAGAATAACTAATGTATTCGTGATTTTGGACTCATGGATTATATTCTGGTTATTAGAATAATGTGATATATATATAAGGATTGTACTTCAGTACTTATTGATTTCATTAAGGTTTTAATATGATGAAGGTAATTATATTTTTAGTTTGTGACAATAAGAGAAACATTACTTAGTTTGGGGAATCTGATAAATTGATTTTGGAATTAAGAGAACTTTTAGAGAAAGTCTGGACAGAGGTATTTTGGATAACTATAAATGTTGGAGTGGATTAAGTTGATCTTTGGATAGTATTGTTTAAGGTTAAAAAATTTATGATGATTATTTTTGGAATATTATGAAACTATAGTTTTTGGAAAAGGACAACCTGCAGGGTGGGGCATAACCCGTCGCGTCGGACAAAGCTGCAGGAATCGAACCCACAATCATAGTGCGAGAGACCTTTATTTCCTACCACTAGCCTACAGGAAGTCCCTGGTTATTACAAAATAATTTTACTAATCTAAATGGTATGTTTTAACATTTGGAACCTTATACAATTAGGATAAGTATAATATTTTTGAGTGAAAGATGAGTTGGAGGTTGAAACTCTAATTATCAAGCATAAATATATATATACCCATCTCTTATTCAATGAATAAATTAATTCTTAAACTTTAGTACAGGTATATTAAAAAAATGTCTTATCCTAATACCTTATGTCTTGTTGAACTGATGATATTTTAAATCAACATAGATTGAAGGCTTTGAGGCCCTCAATTTGACAGTTGATTGTGATTGATGACCTCAATCAATCCCTACAAATATTTACGTTTTTCCTCCAATTATATGTCTCTAATTGCCACCAATGTTCTCCTAATCGAGATCATAATTGGGTGGTGACTTTTTCATTTCCCTTTCCCTCTTATTAAGGCTAAATTTTATTAATCTTATTTCCGATGTGGGTTTTCCACAAAGGTATTTTCTATTTTCAACCTTTTATTTTCAAAGAATAATATCAAATTGCGAGGACACAATTTATTGAAGGAGGGGAGAATGTAACACCTCGAGCTTCCACGATACGCTTCTCATTCAATAATGCAATAGCTTTCATTGTACGCAACTTCGAGTTCTAAAACACCGCGACTAATCAAAGTAGCCATTATGAATAGTAACAACCACTTTTTAAATTTATAGAAATTTTATATTTCAAAATGGACTTCATTTTTGTATTCCTAATATTGAAATTATCCTATGTTGAATTTTTTGTATTTTTCTGAGAACTTCCAAATTTTTATGAATAGTGAAAAATACTTAAAACAACTTTTTTAATCAAAATAATTTATAGTGATAAGTTATACTATTGAGTGGTTTTAAAGTATAATTAGAATATATTTTTACCATTTTATCCAATGGTGGTCATTAGAATTAGTTTAACATTGAAATTGGACATAAACAATTGCCAATCTTTTGATATAAATTGTTTCTTAAAAACACGCTATTTGTTGTAACAGCGGGAATTAATAATAAAATTAATTAATGCAACTTATATTTTTGGAATTCTGTAAAATAGACATCATTTTTGAATTCGGAATACCAATTATAGCATAGGGTGAAATTTTGGCTTTGTTCTGAAAAACTTCAATTTTTGATGAATAGTGAAACCACTAAGTGGTAGTTAAATAACTGATTTTTCGTTTAAATGAAATATTACCACTTCTGTGATTTGATTTTCAAAAATCTGACATACATGGTTGTCATTAAGAATTAAAATGTGGTTCAATGAGATTAAAATAATTTTTTGGTGAATAGTAACTTTTAAGTTCTTAATCGCGATTAGAGGCAATTAGTGTAGTTTAAGGTAAAACAATGTTTTAATAATATTATAGGAGCTTGACACTTGTCCTACTCCTGTTGGATGTGTCATGGCCGAGAAAGACAACCAATGGGTCAACTTGGGGACCCCATGGAGCCACTTTAGTTGGAAAATGACATTAATATATATTTATTTAATGTTAAAATTAAATTGACACAAACATGAGTTATTTTACTAATACAATTTTTAAGTGGGGTTACACAAGTCCAAATTTTGATTATAAATATTCATTAGAAAGCTAAAAATATTTCCTACATCATAGTAGTTTTCTTATAATTTTTAGACATTAAAGAAATTAAATTATTTATGACATCATGATGATGCAGTGATGACCTCATTATTTAACGATTTAAATAAAATGGGAAGATAATTCAAAATACAAGGCTTACACTTGTCCAAAGCCAATTGGATGAGGAGATTTCGAACCCTATCACCTTAGCCTCGAATTATATAAGTGTGGGACCTATAGAATCCGAAAAGCATTGTGTAATAATGTAACATTTCAATCTTTCCAAAAGAGCCCCTCCTCTCCACTTATAAAAGGCCCCCACCTCTCCCACCTCATTTACACTTTCAAGCCATTTGGCTCGTCAAAACTCTGCCCAAATACTCTCCCAACTTCCCCCTCTTACTCCTAGAAGCCTCACTTTGGGCAGAACTCTTCCCAAGGAAGCCTTTGGCTCAGATAAAAAAGAGTTACCCGATTTTGAGGTAATGTCTTCTCTAATGTTGTTTTGTTTTATTTTTCTTCTCCAACCCCCTAAACTCTTTTTATTAATTTCTTTTGTAACAACACCAGTATCCTCAATATACTAGGATGTTGTTATAAGAAGTATTAGAGCTACACTTACACAAACCTACATCTAATTGTTAAAGAACATATGGTTTCTGTGGATGGCGAATTTCTGCCTCACGAAACGATGATTGTTCATCACTCATATAACACCTTCAAAGGTGGCCATTAAGATGTCACTATTTTTATATATGATATATAATATGTTTATGTTTTACTTATGCTTCAGTATTTCTCATTTATGGCATACTTTATGATTTCCATTATGGGTAAAACGTGATAATTTTATTTTAGGAAGTGCGGACTACCGCCCCCTCAAAGTGATTTGAATCGTTAATGCCATATGTGGGATGTATAAAGGATGGAGTAAATGGTATTATACACTATATTATACTGGAATTATATTATACATTTATATCATTATGGTTTAGTTCCATTAAATATGAAATTTAAATGAAAGTAGCGTTCATGCGTATGTACGGCTTACCGTCTCCATGAACGGTGCATTTCATTTCTTACCTCTAAATGTTATGTAATATTATAAATGAATGTATATAATGGATATTCTACAACATGAACAACATGTAATTATAAGAATTTTATTGTTGACTCAAGTACCAAAGATCGACAAAACGACCGTTATTAACTTAAATAATTACATAATGTTCATATCATTGTAATAAGTGATATAATAAGGATAATGAAATTGAAAATGGTTCTTAATAAGGTATATATTAACTCTAGTTTATTATTCAGGAGGTTAAAGAACGGTTGAGTAAAGTCAGACACAAGGTAAGGGAATTTCTTAACCCAATTTCCAATCTCTGGGTTAATTTCCTACTTTCAAATTATGTCATGATATTATTATGTCTTATATTGTATTTGTACATTATTTATGTGTACTTATAGTGAATACACATTATAGATGTACTTTATTTAAAAAAATGATCTTTTTAAGGACTTTGTCTCAATCCCCTTTCATTGAGGCATATTTGGTTTTATACACAACTTTCTTTTATACGGTGTATAAACCCCTTTGACTTTTACGTTTATTCAAAAGGATTCTTTTTTATACGAAGCGTTTTACTAAACGACAAAAGGGAATGTTTTTCTTTCCGTACTTATGCGGCGACAACGACTTCTCCGCCGCCGTGACCATTATTTGAGATTCGGCTTCCTCTACAAGCCATCATTTTTTTAATGAAAAATAAATACAAAGTTTTAACTTTCTTTTATTTTGGTATTGAAAATGGTTTTGAATGCATTTTTATTATATCAATGTGTCGTATTGATATCTTGTGATTGAAATGTGGAAATGCTATGTTACCTTTCTGCATGTTTTATGTGATACGATTATGTTATGGTTTATGATATGTTTAAACCTATTCATATGAGGAATGCATTGGACTTAATAAGTGATGGGTGGAGCCCGCTATAGCTCATCGATGCATCGGCAGGTCTCATGAGACAAACTAGTGTCTTGGCACGAGGCCTTGACAAAATCTTATTTGTGGTCTTGGCACGAGGCCTTGACTACGTGGTTATGATAGTCTGGCATTATGAATTCCATCATTATGAAAGTGGTTATTGATATTGCATGTGATTATTCGACCAGTAGAATATCCATATAAAGAAGTAAATGGCATTATTCTCATTTTACCTTTGCCATATTATGTTAAAGTTTAAAAGGCTTTTGTTTTAGTTATAAATTGCCTTAAATGTTTATGTTTATTTATGAAGGCTTCCGCAATATTGTTATCCTTACTGAGCATCTGAGCTCACCCCTTTCAATGTTTTAATATTTTCCAGGATGTGAAGAAGTATTTTATGAATGACCTGCAGGGATAGTCAGAAGAGGATATGAGTGTGGACTATGTAGACTTTGTTATTGTAGTTTTTCACTTTATGATGTAATGTAACGTTTATGAATGTATCTAGTGTTTCCAAGGCTACTAAACTAATCGGTCTTTCGAGACTTGATCTTTTGTGATCATGCCAATGTTACGAAGTAATGCACCGACTCTGGGTAGCTGGGGTCGGGGCGTTACAACATTCATACTCATCAAGTTCCTTTTGATAAAATTGCTTGAATAATTTATCAATGTATGTTTCAGAAATGTTATATCAGATTATATATTATTTTAATGATCATAATTCTCATCCAACATATTTCATTATTTATATATATTGGTAAAATGGGGGCATTAAAATTAAAATCGTGTAACGTAAAAATTTATGGAAGAACTGAACAAGGCTCAAACTCGAGTCCTCTCTGAGACTCGTCGGGGATGCTACTACTAAGATTCAACCTAAAGGAATGAACCAGCATCGTTATATTTTAAAAACTATATAAATCATTAAGATCTTTTTCGTTGTATTCTACAAAGTAATAATGATCCTCTATTTTAAAATAAAATGACCCCCAAACAACAACAAAAACATAATTCTTATTTTCAAATTTCCAAACAATGAGTAAACCATGAATGACATAATCATTAGTTGAATTTATAACATTCCAATTATTTTTGTTAATTTCAACTTTATGTTGTTATGTATTTTCATACATGTAACATGAAACTAAAATAAAATACATTATACTTAATTCATGTTAAAAGTTTCAATAAAAGAATACTACATATTGAAGGATCTATATGAAACATACAAATCATAATTATATGAGAAATAAAACACTATATAAATAAAAAATCACAAATAAAACATCATCTTCTTCTTGGTTTTAATTAAAGATCATCCCACTGATTAGGAATTTAAATGGAAATATATTATAAATATGATACACATATTGATAGAATGAAATAATTATTTTTGATACTGATATATGGTTATAAATTGAAATATAAAATTGTTGTTGGTAATATAGTAATTCATTCATTATTAATTAAGATAGTATATACATTGGGATCAAATATAAATTGGGCATAAAATATCATTGGAAATTGGAATTATTAATGAGTAAAATTAGTCGATATAATATTTTCAATTAAAATATGATTATTATAGTATAGCCGCTGATTTGGTGAGTATGAATAAGATTAATTATCTTATAAAATTTATGTATAAAATTATAATTAATGTAGTTTAGTGGTGTAAATATTATTTATGAGGCTAATTTTTTTGATCATTGAATTCAGTTCGAATAATTGGTGTTATCTCTTGACTGACCCCAAGGTGAACTTCAAAAAGTTCATCATGATAATAATTTTAGAATGGAAAATTTCGAGCTCGTTGAAATCACTACGAGATCCATGCATGATAAATCAACTCCCAAAACTATCATCATTTCTTATATACCCTTTAGGTATTATAAAAATATATTTAGGTTTTAATTATAATTTTGGATGTTGTTATCATGTAATTTTTTTAATATTAACTTAATATTATTTATACAAATAAATATTTTAATATATATATTCATATATTTATAATTCAATTACTAATATAATTAAATAAATAGTAATAAAAACCATTTAATAAAAGTAGTTTGTTTATAAATATATTTTATTGGTGACAGGATAATAAAATTTATCACTTATAAATAATGACATAAATTATATGTAAGTTTATTTAACTAATAGTTATTAATTGGTTGCATATAAAGAAAAAATCATTTCATGGTTAAAATTATACTGTTTAAAAACTATTTTTTAAATACATCATTAATTATTAATTTTAAAATATGATTCAAATAAAATATTATGTTTATATGTATATAAAAATATATTAATACTCATCTAACAATTATTAGATCGTATAAAATAATATTAAGCACAGATAATTTTAAAAAAAATTATTTTAATTTTTTTTATTATTATATATGTTATATTATCATTATAAAGATAATTTTCACATATTTAGAGTTTTCATTAGATTAAATGGATATAAAATTTAGAACCATCCCATATAAATTAGGTAATATGAATCAAGAAATATTTTTTGTAAAAAAGTAGTTACCAAGATAAATAATTAAACAATGAAAAAATGGTAAAATGGTTCAAATGACATGGAAATTTTTTTAAGGTTTAATTAAATGTAATATCCTTAAATTATTCAACACTTAAATTTAATATTAAATCTTACAATTTATAAATAAAATTTTAACATAACATATCTAACTCCCATGTAATTTTAATTTTTTTCATTCACCCAACTCATGTTTCCATGGAAATATACCATGTTTTAACATCTAAAAAGTGATCTCCTCCACCAACATCAAACACATGTACCCTATACTTTTCACTTAAATTACAACCCAAATTTCCTATTATAAATTCCACTATAATATTTGTTTTTCGTTTTTCCCAATATAGAGACTTAATTCCATTAAAATAATAGAATTTGTTGATAGGGGTGATTCCATAAATTTTATTTAGTAGTTATTATTCATCTATTTTATTTTACTTCTCATATATACCCATATTAATATTATAAAATACTCAAAGGATGTATTATTAACATCATTATAATTATATAAATATTATATTACTCTTACAAAAACTCAATTTCCATACTTTTACCACCAATATAAAGGATGATATGACACATCCACCTAGAATGATTTTTATAACCTAAAATGTTGTAATATTTATAAATAATAATTAATTAAATTTATTTTTTAAATTATGTAACATTAATATATATATATATCATTATATTAGTAATTTTATTAAGGAAAAAAATATTCTAATGGATTTATTATTAATTTAATGATAACCATTCATAACCAAGGTCTTATATTTATTGAAATTATATTGTAAATTTATAAATATTACAAATATATCAATATCTTGTCCATTAACACTTTTTATGTGTAAAAAACATAATCAAGAAGCAAGAAATTATTCCACTATATCAAATAAAGCAAGGAACAAATAGAATAAATAAAAACTAGTGACTAATGTTGCCAATAAATATTTAAAAAAATATGATAGAAATTACTAAAGAATAATATTTTGTAAAATAAATATATATTATTTTTTTAAAATTATATAAATATTCCTAAACATATTCTATTATAGATTATATTGTATCTAACCAAGCTAGAATATAATGTACAGGGTTTCTTAACACAATCTTAATTCCCTTTAGTAATCAAATTTTCTTCTTTAACTATCTTCTCGTAAGATTTGTAATTTCTATGAAATGATGTCTATCTTTCCTTCTGGAAAAACTAACTATTGATATCAAAATATTTTTTTTTGATTTATTTTATACATGATAAATATGAAATGTCGATGAGAAAAATTTTCATTTTCTATATTGTATATTTCGTCTCCATTTCTGTACTATATCATACTAAAAAAGGTTTTCATTACGTATTTTAAATCTAGATATGTATTATTATCATTACATTTAATATTGACTTTTACTCTTCTCTGTTGGTTATTTTATAATTATCTTATTAGAATGTCTTTAGTTTAAATCCAAAAAAATGATTACAAAATTTTTATTTGTAATTCCATATATTTTATATCATTCATCCCAGAGTTATTATATGTTACCCCTAATTAATTTTCCAAAGATCCATTATTATGATTCTAACATTTAAAATAGTTTTTAAAAGTATTAATTTACCATTTAAAATCTTTATGAATATGATGTATCACTTTTCCATTATAAAAGAAAAAATTAAGGAAACTCTTTTGAAATTTCAATTATCATTTTATATCTACAACTGAAATATCTATAAATTATAGAATTTTGATTTAGGTATCATCCTCCTAGTTCGTATTTTCGCTATTATTTTGGGTGATTGAATTATGTGCATCGTCTAATCCAACACAGGGTATTTTATAATGAGATTTATATTAAATAATTGCACGTATCTCATTTCCTTTTATATGGGTTTTTAAGATATGTTCTAGGATTGAATTCATGTGTGAAATATATGTATGGTTTATCATTTAGTGATTTGTGTATTTAATATATCCCTTAAATGTATCGAGTAATATTTTATATCATGTGGGATTAATACGGGACATGGGTGATTAGACAAATTCCATTACTTTTTGGACATAGGTTGATATCTCAATTCTATTATACTCCAATTGATCATGTACCTAAATTGTAGAGTAACTTGCATTATAACTGAATGTCCACGGATCAAATACAGGGGTGAATTTCATGGCTACTATTACAATATCATATTTTCTATTGTATGAGGTATTTTGTAGTGCTATCATAGATATAACTATTTATTATATTTGATATTTTATGCCACAAAAGGAATTCGGGTCATAGATGATTTCAGTCACCATATACCTTTGATCTAACAGGCCTACTAGATAAAAAGGACCATAAGTGACTAGAGAAGATCACATGGATTCTCTAGATGAGTATTCAGAGAAAGAATCTTCCATAGGATCATAAATTACCTATTTGTATGGATGAATTGGTATGTAAATATCCATCAGTGCCAGGAACCATGTAACTCTTCACGGGGAAATTCTAGTTGATGAACATTGCATTTTGGGGACCTAGACGCCTTTAATGAAGTATATGATTGGTAAGGGTTGTTCTTATGTTGTATGGTCTAGGGAATTTGTTTCATGTATTAGTAATTTTAACTTGGACCTTCGGGTCATGTAATGGATCTTTTACCACTATGCATATGGATCGTGTCTGGGTTCCACCTCTACATATAATAATTGGTATTTTCTATAAATAAATAAATCTCTATAAGGACATCGAGATGGGTTGGCCAAAACTAATACATTATGGGAGGGTGGTTAGCTTGTAAAATTTTTATATGTATATATTTTCATTATCCCTGACATATGTTATGATTTTTATGATTATATTCATGATACATTTCAATCTTATTCTCCATGTATTTTTATTATTTCTTTATGATTCCACATTTATATTAAATTTTTTATGTTTTATTTTATAATGAACATATTTTTTTTTAAAATCATATTCTATGGTATATGATATTCTGTCATTCCTAATGATCCACCCTTATGTTTTTTTCGTTTTTTATCTGATATTTACCCTATTTTATGTTTCACATTGTATTTAGGATCTAATCATGTTTGAATCATTGATATTTTTTCCCTCTTAGGTGTTTTATATCACTCATCATGTTTCCCATTTCCAACGTAAATTACACCTAAGAATATATATAAGAGGATGTTTTGTGTAGAGAAATTTACAAGCGACTTTGTAGAAATAATATGTAATAAAAAATTAATGGTAAAAATATCGAATGATAGTTAATATTTTGGTACTAAGGATTTGTGTTATTTATATGATTTGTATTTTAACAATGGAAATAATGTATGTCAATTATAATTTAGGAATGGGTCATCATTGTTTCTATTAAAGCACGATTTAATTAATTTCGTGGATTAAATGAAGAATTATAAGGGAACCCAAGATAAACCAACCAATGTGGAACTAAGAAGATCATAATCGTATTTCGTAGAGTAAAATATCATGATATATTTTTTTATTCATATGGATATATATAGACATTTTCATTACTTAATATCATTTATAGACTATGTTGTAAATTATTTAGTAAATAGATAGAACTAAAAAGAAGCTAATAAAAAAATTTGTCATGGGAGATGTGGTGATTTTCCCAATGAGTTGCATATTATCATGGGAATGTAATGTAAACCTTCATGAAAATGTTATCTCAAGCTATGATAATTAAAAAAATGATGTAGATACCCAAAATAATCCGAAGAAAGAATAACTTACTATCAATAACTTGATATATCAATGACCACCATTATAACATCCTGATATTTTAAAAGGAGAAAACTATAATTGATAGATTAAAAGACACAAAACACCCAGTTTATCTTGAGTTATATATAGAACCATATTCAGATTCTGTTACACACAACACTGTTTTTATCTTGTGTTGCACAATACTGTGAGAATACAATGATCGATTGAGTATTCAACATGGAACTCCAAACATAAATGAACCTTGAAATATAATACCGTTATATCATAATTCTCAAATTTGTGGGTACTAATAGTATTAAATACTTTATGATATATATAATTTTTTTTATAAATATAAAATATTTATTGATATTTAGTAAATAATCGATCAATGTTTACTAATGTAATTTTTCTCATCAAAAATACATTTTCTTCAAAACTGGTTTCAATTTAGCTTCAAGAAAAAATATAATAATAAATTTTTAAAATATTTAAAAAAAATTATGAAATAAAATTCATTTTAAGAATCATAATATAAAAGTTTTATATGGTTAAATTTTGAATCTTTTTTTTAATATCGATTTTTAGTGAACGGTGAGAAATACCGAATTTGTAAAAACTCTTTTCTTTTAAATAATTTAAACAATTTAAAAGTATAAATTTATTGTGAATACATTTTAAAGTAAAATTTTTATTATTTATTAATATTTAATCCACTAAATTAATTTAAATCAACTCAATATTTTTAATTATTAGTTTATTATTGGTTTATAAAGGGTATTTCTAAAAATTACTTTAAAATGCATAATGATAAAAAAATTTATATAACTAAATAAACCTTTAATTTGAAATTTCTTCAATTAAATATATAGATTTTATATCATTAATTATTAATTTAATTTTAAAATATTGTTTTTATTAGTCATAGAGTTAATATAATGTAGTTTTTTTATAACAATATCTAGTTATAATCTTGTCGTATCACCGTGTTTACGATATTAATATTAAATTGAAACATTCCCTGATACTGAATTAAATTTTAAAATAAATTATATATTTTTAATTACCATATATTATTATGTATTATAATTCCATCTTAATTTTTTGAGCATAATTTTTAGTGAAAACAATTAAAAATAATCCCATTGACAATGATAAGCACATTTTTATAAATGGATTAAAAATTAATATTAATAGGGAAAATGACATATAAAAATCTAAAAAACTAATTTTATGGCCAAGATTTTACATTTTACTTTCCTTTATAGATAATCGACCTTTATTTATTCCTGGTGACATAAAAAATTATGGGAGATATTCACCCTATAAAAAACATTACAAGAATCCACTCACCTTGCATATAATAGGACCCCACCTTTCCTCTCCTATTAACACTTTTATGAAACTTTTATTAAGAAAAATCCATAAAATAACATATTAAAATCCATAACATCATCACATAATCCTTATATATTCATGCTCTTTTAAATTATACGTTAACACATTATATTCCCCTAAATTAGTTCTACTTTCCCACTCTATCTATAAGGAGTGGCATTACTTCATATCTTTGGCAACAAAGAACACCCACTAATCATGATTCTCAGTTATTTTTATCGAAACCAATTAAATTATTTTAACATAATTTTTTTCATTATGTTATTTATTGATAGAATATTTTATTTTTCGTTAACTGATGGATATTACGAATGTTTGTGTGGCTATACATGCATGTGTGTATTATTAAACCACCTCAAATAGATGATGGTGGAGTATAGAGAGGAAAATAAAATAATTATAAAAGGGGGGAATCTATATGTTTTATAGTGATGCTTTCCAAATACTTTGAAATCATTATCATCAGGACACTCTCCAAGAGACACCATCCAAATGATGTAAGGTTAATGTATGTTAACAAATATGGGTAAGATAATTTATTGGATTTAATTTTAAAATATAATTTTATGTATACAAATTAATATATTGGTTCAAACTTTGTATTAATTTTTTAGATGGTGAGGAAGTTAGGATAAAATGGATGATGGAATTAGGTGATATGTGGGGACAATATAAGATTGTGTTATATAGTGTCTATCATGATATATTTGGTATATATTTTGAGTCCAAACCCTTCATGAATGATTTTTAAGTACCATATTATCATTAAATCATTTCATATTAGAAAACAACAGAGTTCAAGGTATTGAATTTGCTGTTGTTATGGAAAACTAACATGATTTTCATTAATAATTAGTTCCATATTATTGGAAATTAATTTTTAGGATTGCTAGGAAGAAAAAAACAAGGATTCTAAAAAATAACTACATTCATTGGCGTGGACTATGATGTCAGACTATAAGAGGAAGTAGGTACGATGCTTGTTTTTTATTGGTATGTAGTGGGCACCTCTTATCATTTCCATTGTTTTATAGGACGTACACATAATTTTTTCCCTCAATATTTCATTCCATTTCAAATTAATCTATATAATTTACCTTAAATTACTTAGTTTATTATAGAAAATATTTAGTGTGTACTAATATTTTAGGATAATTATGCCTAAGTTTGTGATCATGTCATGAAATTTTCTATTTAATTTATTTTATAAAAAATTTTCATTGATTTAATCTCAATCGTTTCACTTAATAACCAATCAACCAGTGATTATACATATAAATTTCAATGAATATGTTCCTATATAACATAGCCACTATATACATGACATATTTTACAGTTTCGTGCATCCACCCTAACCCACTAGGTTTATAATATTCAAAATATAAATAGTGAAATTAATACATACATTACATCATAGAACACACTCTTTATCTTGTATATTTCTATGACTTACATAACAAAAAATTAGAATAATAGAACAGTTATAGTGTGGAAAGCATCTCATCTTTCACACAATTTATGATCTATATGAACCTCCAGTGAGATATACTAATGGATAACATTTATTATCTTATCATATATTAATTGTAGATTTCAAATCATTGTTTTTTATTCCATTAAAAAATTTATATATTAATTTTTTAAGACTGGTTATTCTGTTCTTTTCCCATTAAAAGATATCATACATCATTTTCCTACTGTAATTTTTTAATCTCCACATAATAATGTAAGATATATTTTATATATAAATATGGAAACTCAGCGTAATAAGATGTGTGATTTAATTTTTAATTCTACCATATATTTATTATTGAATAGATATATTCAATTTCTTATATCTAATCATAGAATATTTCTCATGGGTTTCTAGATTTAACTGTTGATGCACATTTTTTGGGATGGATTTTTATGAAATTGTTTAAGCCCTTACATGGATTGATGAATAATTTTGGGTTGAATTATTTTTTTAAAGGTATTTCAGTGGGAATTTGGTGTACTATATAAATTTTAGATTTTATAGATGATATTATGTATGATAATAGTGTGTAATGACCATTTTTTATATTGTTTTCATGTAGTAATTATTACATTTGACCCCATTTTTTCAAAATTAATAATAATATAATAACAATTTTTGGTTTAAACAAATTCATGTAAATTCTCTAAATTATATATATTTTGATTGAAACTAATGGAACATTGAATTAATCAAAATAATATGAATTAAAACATGAAAGATAATCATAATATGATGGGACCTATAAAAATTTAAGATATGAATCAAATTAAACAACACAATTCGAATGTGTAATATTATAAATCAATATGTATAAAATTGACCCCAATGAAAACATAATCAAAAACATTTCTCAAATATTTGGATGTGAATAGATGATAATAAAATCCAAAATATAAATTCTATCCAAACCTGACATAAAAATCCAATCCTAGTTTAACAAAAATGATACTAACTTTATTTAACAAAATGAAACTAAACTGCACTGAATTTATAAAAACCCAAATATAATAGATGTACCAATTCATAAAATTATTCTAATTTAATGTAACAAATATGGATTAAAATTTGATATATAGAAAATAAAATAAAATAAAAGGAAAAATTATAAATTGAAAAAAACATATAATGTTCAATCCCAAGTGAATCAAACTGAAACCAACTAAGATATATTCATTGGAATGTACATGAAATGTAACCAACAAAGTCAAAATCAAATATTACAAACAAAATAAAATATAATTTAATTTAATTGTATTGAATAAAAATAAATAGTCCCAAAAACCCTATCCAAATTTTAGAAAAAAAATTGAATCCATCAATATTGAATTTTAATTGAATTAAACATAAAAAAATACATTAGATGTCATAAAATAAAAATAATACATAAATATCATGAGTTTAATCAAGTAAAAAAATAAATATTAAGGTCATTACTAGCCCTAATTAATAAAAAAATAAATGAATATGAAACTAAAAAAATCAATAATAATTCCACAAACCAAATCAATGGATCACTAACCAACCAATAAAAAACATAAACAAATCAATAATGAAAAAATATTTAATAATAGGAAACTTAAATGACAATAATCTGAAGAAATATAACCAACCTAATATGAACAGAAACCAACATGAATAGAAAAAAGAAAAATGTATTAGTTTGAACAAGGTCAAAAGAAGTGAATGGAAAATTAAATAAATCACCCTAAAATAATACAAAATTGAACTGAATTCTGTTTAAATAATTAAAATGAAATCTAACTAAACTAAATATCTATAATGTAACACATACCAAACTGAGTCATATGAGGGATGTGCAAACTAAAAAAATTGGATTGCAATGTTATAAGAGAAAATAGGTGAATAAAAATAAATAAATCATATTTAGAATAAACCAATTAGAATTAAGATGAAAAATATAATTTGAACTGTATAATATCTTAGGTCATTAATATAAATTGAATAGAATTGAAACTAAATGAATTTAATTGATCAAAACATAGTAAAATTGTATTCAAAATTTCTAAATAAAATTATACCATTGAAAACTGAATAGAAACAATAAGGATCAAAACCATTATGAACTTCCTTAATCAAATGATAAATAATCATTAATATTTTTTAAACAATAAATAAATAAATCACATTCTTTCTTGGGTATTTTTAACAAAAAAACCAATATTGACTATATGTTTTCATTAATATCGATCAATGAATTTTTTTCTTACATTTCCCTATTTTAACCACTATCAAATTGATGAATTAAAACATTGAAAACCAAAGACTAACACAAATAAAATACATTTCTCATTTTCAATTTATAATATTATACATTCATTTATACTGGATTATTTTTTTTCAATAATGAAATTTCATTTAGAATATTATATAATGATGTTGTCCTTATATTCATTTAAATAATATATATAAACAAAAAACCTTAAATTACACATTATTTTGAATTTTTATATCATTATTTAATCATAATCTCTATTAATTTATGAAATCATTATTAAAAAACACATTTATTCATTAAGTATATTAATTTCATTTTTTATGAAATTCATTATTAATAACCAATTTTCAATTCAGATTTTCAATATTAAAAGTCATTCTAGAGGCAGGTTTTTATTTATGATGGATCTATTCCTTGGGAAATGTTTTTTGCTTAACCAGGAAATAAAATGTTGTAACCACAGTTAATGGACCAAAAAATAAAATTGTTATATGTTTTAATTTTTTGATTTGAAATTTTAGTATCTATTTTGTAACTAAATTGTCCATTTTTTTTGTTTATATAGATATTTTGAGGCCCTTTATGAGATGTAATCTAATAAATTTTAGCCAAACAATCAAGTAGATTATGTTTTCTTAGATGAGGACAATGGTAGAGTGTGTTGGGGATCAGGGAAGTGTATCTTCTTGAAAAGATATTCTCCCACTTAAGGTGAAAGTAATTTTAGTACTAAGTTGTAAAATGCTATTGAATAGGTATCACATAATCATTCATTAGAAAAATATTCCTAATAAATGGTAATACTAGATTCTACGTGGATTAAAATTTCCAATGATTAATTTATGAAATTGTTTCCAGCAGTAGGTACATCATATACACTATATACCTCCACAACTTGTGATGATTATATGTAGCCTATGACTATATTTTAATGTGAACTAATTTTTGGTAGTAATTTTTTTTGGGTAGATGAAATTCCTGGGTATGGTGATGGTGAGCATGAGAGTGAGGATGAGGATGAGGATGAGGATAATGGTGAGGATGACAGTGAGGATGATCACTAGGATAATGGTGATGATGTTTATGGTGAGGGTGTGGGTGTTAGTGATAGAGATTGTCATAGTGATGGTAATGGTGATGGTGATGAGGTAAAAGTTGATCCTTTCTATTTTTTACTGATATTAATGACATTTGATGTTTTATGGTTAGTTGTGAATGAATATATGTTATGTTTTGATTGTCTATTATCACCAGTTTAATTCATTAACTATTTTCTTGTGTTATAATTATATTTCAAATTCCAGGTTATTTTTTTCATGTAATAGATTATGGTAGTGTGCTAGTGTGATTTTTTTGTTGATGGTGACTTCTTGGGAAAAGTGGTGAGTGCTGGTTTGATTTTTGGAGGTTACATGGAGGGTGGTGATTTGTGATGGTCGTTGCTGCCAATTGGGAAATGATGAGGTTGTTTTTGGGTACCCTATTATGGTGGTTCTATACCCAAGGATTAAAATTATGGTTATAGAGATATAGAAACCATTGAATCCTTTGGTATCTACCTATACCAACAGTATCAATAGATCAATTGGTATACCTAAAATTTCATTACCATATACCAACAGTTCACTATGAACTATTGGTACAACCCTTTAAAAACAAAATATCATTTAATGGTTTGAATATTAGTTTGTATAGCCTATACCAATAGTTTTCTAACCTATACGAACTATTTTAAACTATGGGTTTGACAATTATTTCCATCAGTGTTTACCTTAATCGATATAAATAATAATAACCGAATTTACTAATCATTATATTCTAAAATTAAGTGAAATTATTTTATAATATAAATTATTTTTTCTCTAAATATAAAATACATTAATTAAATTTTTAGTAATAAATTTTGTATAATATAATTTAAAATTTATCCTATAAATGTGATGAGAAAATTTGTTTCAAAAGTGAAAATGGTCAAAAGATTATAATGTTTTATGATTATATTCAATATTAAAATGATTCCAATGACCTAAATTGGATTATTATATTTAAACTTGAACTATTTTTACATTGAAACCAATTTAAACATTAATATATCATTATAAATTATTTATATAAAAATGAATTTTGAATTGAAATCCAGTATTTTTCACTATTTATAAAAATAGATGCATCTTAGAAAAATTATAAAAATTAACAAGAAGATAATTTTATTATTTCAATTTATAAAAAATAATTTTAAAATATGTTTTATAAAATATGAAAAAATAATTTTAAATTATGTGTTAATATCATGGTAAAACATGTTTTATAAAAAATACAGTTTTTAAGAAACATTTATGTTTTTTTAATTATTGTTTTTTTATTCCAAATAAATAGATAAACATATTTCTCAATATTTAATTAGTTTTATACTTACCCGAAAATTTTATAGCTATGTTATAGCTATTATATATAATAATATTTTAGTAATATATTTTTCTTCATTAAAACTCAATCTTGCTTGCAGTGAACATTATCGAAGAAACTCGGTGTTTGGTGGATCATAAGATAAGAACGTAATTTAATTTACTGTAAATGAAATATAGTTCAATGTATTGGGGTTTTATAGTTTATTATAGGGATGTTTGTTGATTCCAAAACACTATTAAATGATTTTTTTTGAATTTTATGTTCTTACATTCTCCCAAACATAAATAATTTGTGACTTCACAATTTAAACATATTATCAGATAAATAGGGAGTGACATTTAGAAAAATAATTATTGGGTAACTCATACCATAAAAGGGATAATAAAATAACCTGTTAATAAACATATAAAGGGATGCAAAAAATTAATATTGAAAAAAATTAACTATGTTTCTATGTAATTGACCTCCCATGGAATGTGAAGATATGGACATGGAATGAAATGCATTAATAATTATAGATAGTGATTGAGGTCATTGATAACCAAAAATGGATTTATAAATGGAATGATAAGGTAATAAAATTTATAAATATTTTATGATATAAAAGTCCATCTCATCCAATATATATGAACTTAATAGGATAACAATTTCATTTCAAAGTGCTTTTCCCATAGTTGAGTAATTATTTTATACTCTTAGAATATCAGGAAATATACATGGTTCATTTATTTTTCACAACTGAAATTTAATCCTTTGGTTCATCCTAAATAAATTTCCAATTCAAATTTTAATCTATGAAATTAATATCCAAGAAATTTAATTTTTATTCCTCAAGTAAGAATATTTACTTTTAACAGACATTAAGATCCATTACAGAGTTAAAAGTATTTTATTATTTATATAAATTTGTTCGAAAACCATTATGGTTAATACATTAAGGTCTAAAAATAAAAATTAACACTACTAGTTCATCATTAATATTCATTTGAAAATCATTTAACTAAAAAATGACATATTAACCTATACATCACATAGGGTTGTAGATGGTATGAAATCCTTATTGTCATCCACCCATTTACATTACATAATATTCATGAATATATAGGTCATAATAAATATTTTATGGTAAATTATTGACCTAAAATTCTATTTATATTACCAAAAAAATTCTAAATATATAATCCATAATCTATAGGGAATCATATATAATTGACCACACATTCTATTAAAATAACTTTTTACATCAATAGGTAAGGAATAATCAATAGGGAAACATAAATATCAGAAAACAAATGAAATTTATTAAGAAAATGGTAATGATATTATTCCAAAGATAATTTTACATTTTAAATAACCTAGATAGTTACAAATGAATAATGATTTAATCGAATGGTTAAATATTGGATTCCTTGTTTCCCAGGTAATGATACCTTTAACTTCATGTCCTTTAAAAACACGGTTTACAACAAACTGGGCGAAACCCAATTTAACTAAGGATACAAAACTAATTCATACCATAACACTACAAATTCATTATAGGGATATATATAACCGTGACCCACATTATTTTTATATGTCCAATTCATTCATGACATATGCAATAATCTATATAAATCATAAACAATCTCCCTTATCAAATATTTGCATTGAGGAAATGATACAGATTTTACCATAATTTCACAATTAATCATATAAAATTCAATGCAATAAATGTATGTACAAATCGTATATAGTTTAGGTAATATCCATATACATGCTAAATAATGTGATTATATAGGTGAAATTTATGGTCCAATGATCACAGAAAATTGAATAATTCAAGAATCTAATAATGACAAAAAATTGAAACAAGGAAGCGAATTTCAAAAAAATTAATGATAAAAAGTATCATAATCCATCTAGATAATGAAAATGTATTGTAACAATATAAAATATACCAATTAGAGTAATAATAAAGGATTTTTTCCATTGATGAATATAAATACCATAAAATAACTTTAAGATGTTTTTACAGAAAATAATCTTTTTATTTTTAAAAAAAATTATAATCATTTAATATAAAAATAATATTTAAATGGTTTTTTATAAAAATTAAAATCATAAAAACTCAAAGGAATGTTCAATGAAATGATGGTCCTGATTAGGAGGATTTGTGTCCATGTTGTAATGAATATTCTTTTTGTGGGGTATAATGATTTGAAAAGTTCATTATTTCAAGAGACAACAATATTCCTTTGAATGAAATATATAATAAGAGAAAATTTATTAATAATAATTTAATTAATCATTTTTCAAATGTAAAAAAATTGAAAACATTTTTGAATATATGGTTTTAGACAAAAATATATTTATTACCAAACGGTGAAATGGAGCCGAATTTTCATAAAATAAATTGTAAATAATTTTATTTACTAGATATTTAAAATATGTTGATATTACATTAAAAAAGATCATTAATACCCATAGGATATGAAAATTAAATTTTTTCTAAAAAATTATCAAATAATTTCCTTTAATTTAAATTCAAGAATAAACAATCATGATTAGAATACGATTGTAAAACCTACACATAAAATGATCATAACATTGAAGTGAGAATTATTTATTGAATCGATTATGTGTATCAAAGGTAAATCCACTTAAAAAATTTGAAATAAAAATTATATATTCATAAATAATTATACCCATAATAATATAATATCAATGAAAAGAAAGTATTATTACAACCTAATGAAAATAAATTGAGTTGTGAAATTTATTTACTGCTTCGTAAAATGACGATCAAATCCCCTTTGGTAAAATAACTTCAATTGAATCATAAAATATAATTAAGAGTTAAATATTCATTATAAAAAAATTTCAATGGGAATTATATATACCATTTAAATGAAATTAGGTCCATATCATTAAAATACGTCTCAATGAATTTAATGTGAGTTGAAATATACTACCTCACATATTCTATTATTTGAACATGCATTAAAATAATGTATAACTTTTTTAATAAATTTACAAAATAATAAAATAATCATATTTATAGTTATGGTATCATATATGATCATTTTATAACATCTTATCACTAGTTTATTTATAATATTTCCTTATTTTTCAACTTTTATTTGATAATATCATTAATTTATCATTCGTATTTAATAATGAAATATTAATTTCTTATGAATATTATATATTTATATCATATCCAAAAAATTAATAATGACATAATTATCATATTTAATAATCATTTAATTTTTTAAAATCAATCATTAATAAACTTTTCCAAAAATGAAGCTTGTTACGATCATGCCGACAGTAGGCCCTACGTATGCATAAGTAACATTATTATCTTTTAATCATCATTATGGAAAGAGGTACGTAATATTTTACATTTTAATAATGATAATAATATCATATTTAAAATATTATATACATATATATATGTATAAACAATCATTTTTGTTGTTAAAAAGTCTATCATGTCACTTAGTGAATGTGTTAGTCCACGTGCACACAAACGATGTTATAATATTTATGTGGGTGGAATGGAAAGGAAGATAATGATGTAAATTTTCATACCATAATTGTAAAAAATTCACTGATATCATATTTATTTTAAATATATCTCATTTAAAAATTAAATTTACGATTATTACATTCCATGTAAAGTGTTAGTGAAAGATTAATCACATCACTTCATGAGAAGATATTCCACCACACACACAGAAAGAGATATTGTGTCTCCAATGGGATGGATTTTTAAAAATAAATATGTAATATTCTAACTCCATAGGTATAAATATTTCATAAATATTATATATATAATTTATATCCATCATCATATCAATCCATTATAGGTGGTAATGGAAAAAATAATAACACTGGTTCATGAGGTAGTAGACCACAGTACACATAAACAGTGATTTCATAGCCCATTTGATGGTAGTGTGAGTATTTTATATTCATTACATTAATATAAAAAACATATATCTTAATGGATGATATTGTTTTAAATATATCATAGTATTTTGAAAATAATTTAACGAGGTGGATAAGAAAACAAAAGGAAGATGCTTGTTGAGGAACATTACCTCTTCTTTAGGTTTGTTTTTAATAAAGACATCAAAGGATGGAGTTATGCCCAAAATATGTCTCTTAAGAATAGGTTAGTTTGGTGGGGAATTTATTTTTGTGGGGAACATACTATTCATATGGATTGATATGTGTCTGTAAGTGATGAGAGTGAATTCCCTTTTATAGTTCAGGAGGAGTGTCATTATTATTATAAATACTCAATAGTATTCGCTAGAGGGAGGTCCACCATACCTAATGTGGCTCAAAAATTAAATAATAATTTTTTTATGATTCTTTTGTACTGCAAAAATCATTAATATAGAAAGAATAATTTATATCATTTTTCTCCTTAATATTTATGTTTACTCGATTTTACACTTTTTTCCACCACAATTACTTATTTTATTACCATATTAATTTATCATTTAAGAATAAATTATAATTATAGATATTAAAAACATTAGAACCATTAAATATTAATATTATTTATTATATATAAATTAAAAATCCTTTGTGAGTGTGAAATTATTTTTAACATAAACGCATTTAACGTGCAAAAATATTGCTTTAACCCAAACTATGCATACAATGTTTTTACTATTTAGGGGATAATATGTTTATTATAAAACATAAATTGGAATATTAATGAAAAATTATTGATATTTATTCACATTAAAAAATAACATGGATGAGGATTGTATTTTTACTAATTTTAATAATGTAAGAAAATATAACTTATTATAAAATATCATTAATGTCAAATTTGAAAATATTTATATAATTGAATTTAAAAAATATAACAAAAATGATGGTATTTTAATATATTATTTTCACACCTTTAAAACATGGTATATTAAAATTTTAAAAATATAAGAAAAAAATTCATTCAATTTACATCACATTTACTATTTTTATTATTAGTTATTTTATATTTTGTAAACTAAATATTTACTACGTTGGAATTTATTATGAATTTTAAGTAAATAATTCATCTCTAAAAATGAATGATAAATTATTATTATAAAAATTAATTTATCTTTCAAAATAAAATGTATAACCGAGGTATTGATTTCCATTATCCCAAAGCATTCTAGATTTTAAAAGGAATAAATGTATCTTCTTTATCCTTATCTTTACTAAACTTATTATATTGGTAATTTTCAAGGATATGTGTCGCTAAACCTCATAAATATCCATCCAAAATTCAAAATGATTGATATATTTCTAAAAAATAGGTTTATTACAGTTGTAGTGACATTCTTAAAACATATATTCTTTGATTATCCACTATGTAAACTTGTTTTTACCTTAATCATTCTAAATATTTGTAATTATTTTCATTAATAATTATCGTCAAAATATATTTTTAAAATATTAGACAATATAAAGTATTATGCTTCTAAATATGGAATCCCTTTTTTATAGTTCATATTAAATACATGGTAGAATGTAGTTAAAAATTAATCTCACAAATGTGATCATAAAGTGGGTTTGTAATGTGAAAATGATTACAAGTTCACAATATTTTTATAATAATATTTTATATGAAAAATATTATAATTAGCTAATTTGAATTAATATATGTATAATTTATCTATTTTTACTTTTAAAAACTTTTAAAAAATATTTTTGAATTATAAATTGTTTAGACGAAAACTCGTTTTTCAATTAAAATTTTGTATTTTTAAGTATTCATCAAAAAATGAAACTTCTCAAAACAACTGAAATATAAACCATAATCAAATTTTATATATAGATATCAAAAATAAATTTCTTTTTTTAACATATTTATTATAAAAGTGGAAAAATTAAATTTTATATTACCTTCTCAATGCGTAGTTAAATTTCCTTTTAGAAAAAAATACTATTATAAAGAAAAAAATTAATTTTCATTTAAATGATTCTTATTTTATACCTTACCAATATATAAACATATTTTACATAATTTATTTAATACTATTCATATCTAAAAAATTAATTATTTTGTTATAACTATTAAATATAATAATATTTTAGAAGTACAATGTTGTTCTGTAAAACTTGGTCGTGTGTGAAATGAATTCTATCAATGAAACATGCTTTTGTGTTTATCATAAACTGTTGAAGAAATTAAATTTATTCAAAAATAAATATATTTTAAACTCTTGGTGTTTTGGACTATATTCTAATATAGTTATTGTGTTTCATATATTCATTGAATAAAATTTTATTCTAATATAATTTCAGGGTGTTACATTTATGGTTGTTATAGTTATATTATAGAAAATTTTTAAATACCTTGGGAGATTTGGATTCTTTAAAATGGGGTAATATTAAGGGTTATTTATACCATCATAGGTCATTAATATTATTTATGATAATACTTTCAATGTTTTGGACACCTAATTTGGGGGGTTTATGTGGGGAAATGTTTAGGTTATTAATGTTTTTAAGTCTTTTTTAGGGCTAGCGTATTTGTAACCCCTATGATCAATAGGAAGTGTTATTTAGGGAGATATTATTTTTCCTTATTACCGAAAAAATGAAACCCATATTCTATCTGAAAACCAATCATATTTGGGAAGGTGGTGAATATTGAACACATGGTCAATGGATGATAAATTTTCATGCCTACCACTAGCCTTCTTGATTGCCTAGTTTGAATGACATTTTTATAGGTAAGGATTATGTTTATTTTGGAAAAATATGGGTATTAATAAATAATTATGGTAGATTTATATTTGAATAATATATGATGAAATGTTTCTAAATCAATGGGTTTCGAATATAGTTAGTAAACTATTCATTAATATTAAGGATAGTAATTTATAGAATGATGCAGATTTAAATTTGTATATTATAGTTAAAATTTATAAATTTCGTTATGAATAATTTTTTTTTTCATTCAATTTGATAACCATTTTGGTTTTGGATACTTTTTAAGGACATTATTAATAGTTTTTTTATTCCTTTTATAGTTATGTGCTCTTTAAAATTTGATTTTTGTGCTCCAAGGATGAGAAATTCTTACAAAATACACATCATTTGTGGAAAAGATGTAATAGAGGTGGAAATTGATTAATTAATTAAATTAAAATCATAATGTATGTTTATTTTAATGTTATCATATTCTACATGGTAATATAATTCCATATCTCTAGGAAAATGGTATTGAAATAATAATGTTATCCTAGTACATTAATTTTCAATAAACTGACGGACTTTTAATTAAATAAAGATTTATGTTATTAAATCCCATGATTTACATTGTCTATTCTAATTTTTTTTATCAATGACCCATATCCCTCTCTATAAATGTTTACCATTTTCTTCCATACCCACCCATTCCCTCTTATATGGAATCCATGTTATGTGTTATTCTATATGAAATTTTTAAATGACATTCAATATTATTATGAGATAATTTTATTAACCTTTTTTATGATATAAGTTGAAAAAATCATTTCAAAATTTAAAACAATTGAATTTCAAGATAAATTTCATGTTGTGGGGATGAAGATAATTAATAGGGGAGGTTGTAACAACTCAAGATTATATAATAAGAAAATTATATTCAATAGAGAAAAGAAAACACAACAATGAGTTCATATTGTGTTACACGCAACACTATCTCCACATTTCATTACATGAAACAATCAGTTTAGATTTTGTTACACGTAACCATGAGTCTTTTGTGTTCAATGCCGTATTTAACTCACAACACCCAAAATAAACAAATAATGATATATATTTCCATTATAACCTAACCGTTAAATTGGTAGACATAAATAGTGTTAAGTAAATTAATAAATGTTTAGAAAATAATAAATCTATGCTTACAAAATTTATTTTATATTTAAAACATTTGTTTTTTCGAAAATGATTTTAATATATTATCAAGAAAATAATATTATAATAATTTTTTGGAATATTTTTAAAATTTATTTTATAAAAAAACATTTCTAAATAATAATAATAGATATTAATTTGGTGAAATTGTGGGGAAATTTAGAAAATATTGATTTTCTGGTAAATAGTGAAAAATACAAATTTTTGTTCATAGTATTTTATTTTCAATAAATTATGTAACTAAAATGTCCCCATATGTTCTGAATACTTTTTTCAATTAACCTAATTATTTTTTAAAAAAATTAATTCAATTTATTATATTGAATTGAATTTATATTTTTTATAGTATTAGTTAATTATTGTGTTTAAAATTAGATTTTTAGACAAACCATTTTAAAAAGCATAATGATTCTCCATTTTAATTAGATAAAATAATCACATATAGAAAAGGATTTAAATGAATTTTATATAAAATATATAATTAAATAATTAATGACTTTATTAAAATAATTGTTATTATCCATAGAGTTAATATAGAATCATCACTTTTAATAAAAACATAGTCTTGTTAAAACTCAGTGTTTCGCCATATCGGTAGTATTAATATTAAATTATTTTTTTCTAAGTCACTGAATAGAATTTGGAAAAATAGATTCCATATTTTAAATAATAACCATTTATAAGGGTTAGTATGAAAAAATTAAGTTTTTACCATAATTATTAGTGAACATGATAAAAATTAATCTCATCGATTAAGTTTAAAAAAAGTATATCGTGGGACTAAAAATTATACATAAGGGGAAAATGAACTAAAAAGATGTAAAAACCAAATTTTATGGAAATACTATTACATGGTGCGTGCATACACCAAACTCTATAATTAAAACATAGTTTTCAAAAGATTATTACTAGTTTGAGAAGTAAAAAATGAAAATTAGTTAATAATATATTAAAATTATAGATTTAGTGAGAGATAATAATTAATGAAATGAAAAATTATAACGTGTATCAAAAAATATATCTGAAAATAAATGAAAAAGAAATAAAATGGTGTAATAAGATACATAAAAATATGTCGTTTTATTAAGTATATATCATAATAGAAGAAATATTATTTTTACCATGGATAATTCATATAACATGACGAAGTAGTAATTTATAATATGAAATACAAAAAATAACATTGAAACTCCCAATTTGAAATTGCCAAAGTAACATATTAAAGATTTTTTTCAAACTAGGGACACAAATGAACATGTCTATAAAGAATTATGTATTTTCAGAAACATCGGTGAAAACTATAAAAATAGATACTTTTTTAGAGTCTGTGATATAAATTTCATAGTCACACAGTGTGTCCGATGTCCGGTTAATTGATATCCTGACAAAAGTGCCCTGCAATGTGGATGTAATTGTCAAGCACTTGTGAATGTTAATTGGAATCATAGTGGTTTTCTACAAAAAGAAATATATCTCATAAATAAATAAATATCAAAATCACGTCATTTTATATTAATTTATCAGCACAATGGATAACATTCTAGCATATATGAAATGCTATAGGTTTTTTTATACATTAATAAAATTAGAGATAAATGTAGAAATATTTTTGTAAAAGGTAATTTCAAAATAACGGATTCATTTGGGATTTTCCATTACCTTCCAATTGTATCATCACATTAGGAAATTTTTTCACTTTTCATATTACTACATTTCTTTAAAAGGGAATGCACATATTTGACTAGTATTTTTATTTCCACAATGTCTCTCGATTTTTTGTCACTGTATTTTACTGCATCATCAGCATCAAACTCAATCAATAATTTTTTCTACAACAATAAATGACATAAATTAATATGGAAAAAAATGTAGTGATAAGTGTAATCATTAAATTAGTAATATAATGTACACCAGTTTAAATGGATAAGACCAAATGCAGTGTGTTTTAATGATATAGTCCACCAGAATGAAATAACAATGTAATCCATAAATTCTACTCCAATGGTGTAATAAAAATAAGTGAAAATGAATATATAAATCATAATGCCTGAGTAGAGTAGTGTAGATAATTAAAGCCTACGAAACCATTTGAATGATTTGAATGACTTTTAGATTGATATTTTTATCTTTTTTAGATTTTAACAGACTTGTTTAATCTTAACTTTCATCATATTCTACCACACTCACACATTCAATGTCCATCATTTTATTTTCTTCATGATTCTATTTTATATCTTATTATGTCAATTATTCATACATCTACAAAATATGATTTTCATCTTTTTTAACGCAAAATTATTTATCTTTATCATGATTATAACTACTTTTCATCAAAACTGTTAAAGTTTTATATCATGTTTGGGATCACAGAAGGTTTTGTTTTCATGAAATTGGCAGGGACTTCTAAGGATTGTTACAGATACATTTTCCTTCAATATACCCATAACAGGCATAACATAAGAAATTTTATTCACCTATTCGATTCCAATACCTAATGTTATCTATTGTTTACCAGGATAGAAAAAAGAAAAAAATTTCAAGAGTTGAGAATTATTTAAAATAAAAAAAAAATAGGAGATAAAGTCTAAACAGTAGCTTCGAAAATTTGAAATAGTAGTACAAAATAACGGTTATTAGCTCTAAGAACACACAAAACAGTTAACAGGAATATTATGTTTTCTATTTCTAACTAAGAAGAATAAATGCATTCTTTTAGTGATGAATTCAATGAAAATTAAAATAAAAAAAATATTAATGTCTACCCAAATGATATATTGAAAACAAAAAGAAATAAAGATAGAAATATTAATACCTGAGTGGATGAATAAAATTTATTTTTTGTAAAAAAAATCATCTATTGCTATTGAAGCTAACTCCTAAACATCCTACGCTTTCATGTTCCTAAAATAGAGAATTAAAACAAATTTTAGAAAAATGTATTGTTTTTATATAAAAAATTAAATAGAAAGAGTCAATTAAATAACAATCATTCTTATGATGGTAAAAAAAATACGATATCTTTTAGAAATTAATCTAAATTGAACAAAACATATGTTACTAGATATGAATAGAATAGATGTTAACATCTACAGAAAACATCAAGATAATATATGAACATATTTGATGGAAATGACTTCAATAAAAAATTAAGTAGATATAAGCATTTGGGGGAACTCAACAACTATTAATTTCTTCAAAAACAGAAAATTCATATGATAGTTCACCACTGAGACACATGCCATAAATAAGTGCATTAAAACATTAACAGTTTACTAGAAGGCCTTCAAACCTCAAATCCCTAATAAGACCCAAATAATGTTCAGTATATCCTACACTATAAAGCCCATAAATATATATATTTTATATTACTACAATTGGTCTCATTACACTAAATTTCAAATTATTTTAAATTATTAAAATATTTAACTTGATCAATTTTACACTTCCTTAGATGCCTCTTAAAATAAATTTTCATCAAAATAGTATAGGATTAAATATTAATTGATGGTCCAAAAATATCTGATTCCATAAAAATATATTGGACTGATTATATTTCATTTTTAGTAGTGAAACACATTAATAAATAGTGATGTCAAATCTAATATAATTATAAAGTGAAGGTGCATATTATTTGAATAAAATTAAATAAAAAATGGAGTCACCATTACAATAGTAAAAAATAGGAGAAAACTAATGGCATTTATAATTTTTTACTATGGATATTTCAAATAAATTTCCACCTCATTTACAAAAAAATCTATTGTGAACAGTGAAATACATTGGAAGAAAAATTAAATAAATAGTGGTTGTCAAAATAAATATGATAAATTTCAAGACGATTAATGTTAATAGAGAAATGTGATAAACTCGGTTAATAATTTAAGAACAATTTATGATATTTGTATTTTTACAGTTTTATCATCAAGTAGAAATGGTACATCCAATCAGAAACTATTCGAGTAATAAATCATGAGCATGAAAACCGTCCATCAACTAAATTCTATAGGTATAATAACAATTAAAATGTTTACTATATAGTAATGATATCAATTAAAAAGATAAACATGTAGCTACAGACAATGAAAATATATTCTTGTAATAAGTTGTGAGGTTGATTGATATTAATTTAAAATAATGTTCAATGATAAGAATAGTTAATCAGTTTCATTTAACTCTATTTCATCCATTCAAAACTGAACCCAAAAAATCAATTAATAATTTTCTAAATACCATAGTAAAATCATATATAAAACTTATCTTACTTAGAATAAATAAACCTTCATTATAGAGAAATTTACACAAAAAAGATCATTTTCTTGTAACTAAATTGGAACAACATTCTTTGGCATGATCACTATCATATGAAAAATATTTTTTAACACTAATTTTCTACAGTCTGTACTTTCAAATTATGCATAAGTATAGAATAAAGGTATCTTCAATGCATAAAAATATTCATTGGAATACATGATTGTATGCTTCAAGAAGTTATATTGGACTCTAGCTATCAGATTAGAAAATAGTTTAAGATGAATGAGAAGATGAAAATCATAGTAATCATAATATAAATTGAGAATCTTGCAATTTTATTGCTTGAATTCAGGTAAATTATGAAAGATTTACATGAGATGAAAATGAATTTCATGGGTCAATTCCAATTTTTGACTTCAGATCAATAATGCTAGTACCATTAAAACATCCCCAAAAAGCAATAGAGAATGATGAAATTGTCAGGATTTGATCTATAATGGGGAATTCTACAATCTTCTCGGCGGGAGGTGGAATCATTCTTGGTATTTTTTATGAATCATGACTCTGAATCCATCAAATGATCTCTGTATGGATCAATCAAACTGGTATCACCTCGAAGATTAAAATTGGAAACAACATAATGTTGCAAGGTTAGGAATTATAGGTATATGTACATATATTGAAACAATACCAAAAAATGAAACTTATTGCATACTATAACAATGACATATTGAAAAAATATATTAACGTTATGTTAGAAGAACGTAAAAATATGTAAGACATTTAAATTTAAATATTAATTAATAGTAAAAAAATACCATTCTAGATATTGTAAAAATTACACGAAAAGGTTCACTACATACTACCAGTGAGAATAACATTCCAAACATGGTAAAATAGTGAACACAACATACTAAAAAACAAAATTATACAGTTTATTGGAAATATTAAATGTGCACAAAGAGAAAATAGTGAAGGGAAACATATATACAAAGAGAAAAGGTGGAATCACAACCTGAGTTCACTAAGGCATTTTATAAAGCATGTACAATGAAATCAACTCCATGACATATCCAAAGTAGTGGAAAACCACAGGGCCTCAACATCATCTTCAATATCTTTAAGAGGAACCATATAGTAAAAAAGAACAAATTCATCTTGTATAGTGCAACATACCTCATCAAATGTTCTATAGCCAGCAACAGCCTGGTTACTACAACTTAGCAGGCAAGATTACTATATCCTCCATAATAATGGAGACACCTATGGCCACCAGTGGCATATACAACATCATAATAACAGAACTGATAAATATTTAGGGATCATACTACTATAGGGTTTACCTAATTATTTGGAGCTATGATTGGTGTAGTATTTACCACAATCACAACTCTTATCAGTGCAGTTTGATTGAAATAATTTGGAATATTCATTTTTTTCTAGAAATAGCACCAATTGTTGGAGATCAATAAAACTAAATCTCAATAGTCATATAGAATTATAGATTTTGAATCAAACCTTAAGGACTTGTCATTACACTGAATGAACCAATGAACAATCAAAATTAGAGTGAATACAATGAAAAAACTAACAATTAATACAATATATCAATATTGAAAAAATAAACATTAAATAAAACATATTAACATTGAAGAAACTGATAGTGATTAAAATATTCCCAAGGGGTATAAAAACACATATATAGTGGATTCAATTTTAAGTGAATGTAAAAAAATTAATAGTGAACAAAACATAATAATAATAGACAAAATATTTCAACCATGATCAAATAATGAAAATAAAATTCTAACCGGATATAGTAATACATTTTATTAGAAATATTAAATGTTCGCAATATGAAAATAGTGATTGGAAACATATATACAATGACAAAAATTGGTTTCCCAACTTGTGTTCATGTATAAATTGTATTGTAAATATTAAAAGTTCCCAAAATGAACATTTTGAATGGAAAAATATAGGTAATGACTTAAATTGGGTTCCCAGCCAGAGTTTACTGAGGCATTTTATAAAGCATGTCTAGTACAATCAACTCCATGCCTGATCCAAAGTATGGGTGAAGCTTGAGGCCCCTTCGTCATATTCAATCTTCGTAGCAGACAACATGTAGTAAGAAAGAACAAATTCCTCTTGACCAAAGCTATGTACCTCATCAGATGACTTGTAGTCAGTAACATCATGGTAACTATAGCATAACAAGGAAGAGTAATATGTCCACCCTAATAATGGAGACACCTACGACCACTAGTGGAATATAAAACATCATAATAACAGAATGGATAAATATTTGGGTTTCTGATCCGTGTATGTTTTACCTCATCATTCAAGGATCTGATTATTGTCGGAATTACCACAATCATAGCTCTTATCCTTGTTTTTTGATGGAAATAATTTATTACATCCATCATTCTCCATAGACCACAAAATGATTTGAGGTCAATAAAATTGAATCTCAATTTTCATATAACATTTTAGTTTTTTTTAAACCTTAAAGACTCTTTATTCCACAAAAATTCCAAAACACTAAAAAACTAATATTGAATACAATGAAAAATATATGAGTGAATACCAACCAAAAGTGAATAAAACATATTTACAATGAACACTATAACTATGACTAAAACTTATTAACATTATACAATTTAATAGTAAATAAAATATTCTGAAATTGAATATAAACACATATATAGTGGAATCAATTTATATATAATTTAACATATTAATATTGAACATAACATATAATCAATGGAAACAAAATTTCAACCATGAAAAAATACTGAACATAACATACTAATCGGAAACAAATTTATGGTGTATTAGAAATATTAAAATAACACAATAGTACAATAGTTAATAGAAACATATATATAATGAAAATAAGATAGATCCCAACCAGAGTTCCCTAAGGAACATTATAATGCATGTGTAGTGCAATCAACTCCATGACAAATCCAAAGTGTTGGAGAACAATGAGGCCTCTTCGTCATCTTTAATCGCTATTGCATGCATCATGTAGTAAAAATGAGAAAATTATCCTTGACAAGCACTACATACCTCGTCATATGTTATGTAGTTAGAAACAAAATATCCAATAATATTTTATATGAGTATTTTGAATCCAACCTACATTAAAGGTCGGGGTGAAGAAAATTTTCTACCATTTGCGGGGATTGGGGGTAACAGTATTAAAAACTCAGGGTTTACCATTGTTAGAAGGAACTAAAATTTTATGCCTGATGTGTTTTAGTAGTGCCTCTTGGTTACAATAGAGTAAATTCAAGTTTATCGTATATAGAGTCAATGAAAATCACTAGCCAATGGTAAAATCTAAACTCATAGAAGATTCGAATGAGGTGTGGGAGGAGGTAGAGATTACGGAGTAGGCATGGAGGAAATTGGCGATGTAGTAAAGGCCATTGGCTAAGTCGGAGGTAAAAATTCATGCGGTGGAGGGATAACATGAGAAGAGGAAAGCCCATATCGTATAGAGAGAAAACACGAGTGGTGAAGGCATAACGTGATCAGTAGAAACCCAAGTTGTTGTTGAGAAAAAACACATGAAATGGAGGGAGAAAATCATGATTTTTTATTGGGGAAAACAATTATTGGATGAAATGAAAATTACCAGACAATGTTGAAGTCTTAAAAAATATATGGTTTTAAGGATGTGTAGTAGGAGGTAGATCAGATGGATTGGGGAAGGAGGATATAGGTGATGGAGGCGGAGGCCTTTGGTTGAGATGGAGGTGAAAATACATGCAGTGGAGGGATAACATGGGCGGCAGAAACCCAATAATGTTTAAAGGGAAAACTTGAACGGTGAATGGAAAATGTGAGTGTTGGAAACCCTTGATGGTTCAGATGTAAAACAAGAGAAGTAGAGGGATATAATTGTTATTTTGTAGTAGGAGAAACAAATTTGGGGTGACGTGGAAGCCTATTGTTGTAATAGGGAAGGCCTGATACAACTTGGATTAGTATATATAATAGAATTGTAAATTATTCCATATATTCAATATAATGTGTTATTATTAGGTCATTTAAGGAAGACAAAATTCGGGTGTAATTCACTCATTCAAAAAAAATACATTTCTTCCACTCACCTCACTTATAAAATCCCACCACCTCTCCGCCCATATTAAAATTATCAAAACTATTAGGTTTGGCCAATACCTACCCAAATTATATGTCAAACCTTCTATTCTCATATTATAAGACTTACATTATACATAAATATAACCATTTATGGCATTTGAAGAAAAAAATATTTTTAACCAATGAAGAGGTAAAATTCATTAAATGTCACTTTTGTTTTATTTATTTATGCAACCCATTAAATTATTTATAAAAAATTATGAAATAATAACCATATACTATTTTTTGTACTAAAAATTATCATTTTAAGGGTGTGAAATACAACCACACATGCATCCATCAAATGGGTTCTGAAATCATTATTTGTGTGTACGGTGGACTACCACCTTGTGAAACAATGTCATTCATTTTTCCCATACCCCTTATCATGGGTGGGTATGATGATGAATATCAATTTTATATAAGATATTTTTATCCAACTTACACATATAGAGAAATTATATATTATATCCAATTCTATGTTTCACTCAGTAAGGGATATTATAACATCACTCATGTGTATGGTGAACTACTACCTCACGAATCAAGGTGATACATTTTTCACTAACACGTTACAAGGAAAATATTTATTAGTAGAAGTGATAATGTAATGAATGTAGTAAATTAAATTCCCAATAAAATTAATATTAAAAATACTTAAAATAAAATCCCACAATTTAAAATAAATTATCCTAGTTAATTATAGAATTTTTTTGATACATGTTATTTATATTGCAGTATTACTCAATGATTGATTAGTTATCAGTTAAAAAATATTTTAAATTAATTTAAATTTTGGAATAAATATTCTATAAAAAATTATGCACTAGAGATGTCTTACTATAAATGTAATATTTTTGTTCATAATTTTAAAAAATACAGTTTAAAAAATTTAAATTAAGAAATGAAAACTAAATCACTAAACACAATAAATAAGGGGTTCAATCTCAAGTTAAGTCCTAGTGCCATCCACTTGTAAATATTCGTATAATGTATATTATATAACTAAAATCTGATCCACAAGATGGATTAAGAATATAATAAATAGATTAAAAGATGTCTAGACTCAAAGGATATTCCACTCGTATACACGGTATGTAAAAAAATAATAGTTCACTCATGGAAATCCTCCACAAACATCATGGGTAATAATATGAAAATTGTTATAAGAGAATATAAAGTATAATCTAATATTAGTATAGTAGATATTGTTTGATAATAAACATAGAAAACAATAAACATATCAAATGTAAATGAAAAAAAGAGTTAATGATATAGATTTATGATATAGAAAATGTAATTTTAGTTAGTCTGTAGTTCATCAGATGCTCAAGTTTCCTCAAAATATTCTTTGAGAGAACCTTGAACTGCTTCTATAATAGTTGTATTAAAATAGAGTAATGTAAGGTTCTATTTTTTGTTTATTGAAATGGATTTTTCTCTCCAATAAGACACAATAATTTATAAATAAATGTCATTAGGGGTGTATCATAGAGGATATTATATAACGATCCTTCTAATATTCATCAATTCAATAACTTCTTACTATCTCATGAATACTCTTGATTATTATACCATATGAAGGAGTCTAAATTGAATATAACTAACTCCATGAAACCATTTAAGAATAATCATATAGATCTAATGGATCCTCATACTAACTCTAAATTTTCCTTTATTTTTCCCTATAATGGTTGTTAATATAATTATAAAATAAACTTCTCTATTAATTTCATTAATATAACAATTGAGAGAATTTAATTAAAATCTAGAAAAAGGTGACAGAAGCTCTTATGGTGGTCATTTATTACTAAAACTGATTCATATATGTAGGTGAGTCAATCTACCAATGACTAATTCGGGTTATGACTCATTCTAGTAGTGATTCATTCTAGTGGTGACTTTCTCTGGAGATGACTCATTCTAATGATGATTCATTCTGATAGAGACTCAATCTTTTAGTGAGTCATTAAGATTTTGATTTTTTATGGTGGTGATTTGGATTGTTGGTGACTCTTTTAAACTATTAGTGGAACAAGTATAACAATGAATCATATTTGAAAGTGATTCATTTTATCTAACATTTTCTCAAGCTAAAGTTGACTCATATCAAGAATTGATTCATCTGAAATAATGGTAGGTTTAGCTAGCGGTGAATCATTTGAACTAACGGTGTGTCATTTCATCACATAGCCAAATTTTCTTCAAATATCCATATAAAGTAAAATGATATCATAAAATATAAATCTCATTAGAAATACAATAAAAAATATTTGGTGGGAATTAAAATAAATAAGTTCCAAAAATATACCCCTTTTGGAAAAAAAATTAATTTTTAGAAATAATGTACAGTACAATATTAGGTGTGTGAAGATGTATTTAAATGATAATAATCAACATTAAATTTCCCATTTAAGATGTGATATATAAATAAATTTGGTAACAATGATATTTGTAATTGAGGTTGTCAAAGCTAGAGTAAAACACATCTAAATAATGATAGTATCAAAGGGAAAATAAGGATGGTATCATAGAATGAGTCCAAATAAGATTGTATCAAAGAAAAAAAATTGGATGACAATATCAAAATTCATAGGATACCAACTATAAACTTGGTGTGAAAGGTAACATCTCAAATGATATATAAATGAGGTGTCAAATAAATCTTTAGATTTCAATGGTTATTTCTATATTACATTTTTCACCATTTTAGATTATCAAAAAGGTAAAATAAAAAGGAATAGTATATACAAATATATTATTAATAGTAGATATAAATTTCATTATGCACAATAAATCATGAAATTTCATCCCACAAATTTTTTCTAGGTAAAAGTACAACAAGATCCTTAATAAAGAATAAAATATAATCAATGTCACTCTCTACCTGAGAGGTAGTATCTGTAGGGCCTTTTCTTTTTCCAAATGTAGGATGTATGTGTTGGATTGGATTACACCAAATAAACACAAGAGGGGGTGAATTTTGAATTTTCAAAAATCTTTACGAGATTGTGTTCTGTCTGTTTTACTTTAATAAGATAAAATGATGTAGGGGAAATTTATATAGCAGACAAACATGATGTATAGTGGTTCGGTGAATAGAAGGCCCCTAGTCCACTCCACCAACACTCTAATCCACAAGATTTTTTATTTTCACTTTCTGGTCCTCGTTTCAACGGACTAGTTCACAACTGAGTACAGGTAGTTGACACCTTTACAGTCCAAGGAAAAACAAAGCCTTCTGGTTCAGTTATAGAACATACACAGCTTAGTAAGAGAAGATGATCACTCAAGAATATAAAATAATGATTTCCGTATTCTGAAAATACTTTCTAGATGTTCATCACAATTGAAACAATATGTAATTGATAGTAGGTATATCGTCACCTTCAGAAATAATAATCTTCACATAAGAGATGTTCTGAGTCGATCCCATTGCAGTAAATATATAAAAAATAATTCACAACTTTAGCAGAGACATATCCATAGTAGATCATCGATATAGAACAAGTGAATCATTTATAGTGTTTTTTCCTCTTTAACAAACAGAGCATTGACTGTCCTTTTGAAACAGCATATTGGTATGTTTCAGTAGTCTCTATTTTCCTTTTTTCAGAATAATCAAGAGATCACACATGATCAATAATTGACGATGCAGTTTGAAAAAGCCCATATAAATAAAAGAACTATAACAACTTCTACTCTAAAATTAGATCCTCAAATGTCATCTTTTTACTCACGATATTCAAACATTTGAATTTACAGAGTAGTGTTAACATCCAGGAAGACTCGGCATAAAAATCTCTTTTTAATTCAATAAAAACATTGATAAAAATGTTTTGAATCATTTAAAATCGTACTTAAAAAATAGTATTAAATCTGGATTGAAATCCACAAAATAATCAGTGTACTGACCGTTGTATAAAAATATCAACATTAAATTCTCCGACGCCAAACATAAGGATTGAGTTGAACTATATGCTTCCTCTGAGCGTAAGGTTGATAACGTAGTTTTCAAACGTAAGGTTCACAACGTATGGTTGACAACGTAATGTTGACAATGTAAACATGACAAAAAATGTAAGGTTTATTCCAAACGTCGGGTTGGTCATACATACTTTTATCTTCAACTATCAAACGTATGATAAAATATCCCTACTTTTACTTGATCAATACTTTTCCAAGAACGTATGGTTGTTTATAAAAGTAAGGTTGATGAACTATACATTTGAGAAATAAACGTAACGTTTAATATTTATGTATGGTTCTCCTTCCATACTTTTCTGATATCCAAAACATTGGGTTCATTTCTAATGTATCATTCTTCTTCCATACTTTGCCGATAACGTATGGTTAGTTAACAATACTTTTTCCTAACCTCAAAAATTATACACTCTTTTCATCCTTACACTATGTTTATCCACTTAGAGTGTGAACAGTGTTTTCAGAACACGCTCAAGCAGATTCTGAATAAATATAGCATGAACAGTGTTTCCAGAACACGCTAAATATGAATACATTAGTTATAAATTCCCATTATTTCAAGAGTAAAATAAAATAATAAATTCTTGCAAAATACTTAACTAATAAGATCATTAGAAAATAATTAAGGGTATTTGTGAGCATCAAAATTGTCATATAGAGATAGATTATTAATATAAACTCCCCCTATAAATAACAATATTATGTATTGTTGAAAAAACACTTTCTCAACAATCTCCCACTTTTTTATGATCAGAAAACCCATAAAATAACTAATGAAATTAACTTTCAAAATTAGTTACTTAATGTATAGAATTTCGAAATGATAAAAAAAATATTTAGTTTTAACAAAAACATTTCAATAAATAAAAATTTCATTATCATTAAAAAAAATTCTCCCCCATTTTTATAATGAAAAAAAATTATATTTCTTTAAAAAATAAATGAAATGAATAAAATAAATGTTTTTAGTTTTATCCGAATTACTCCCCCTTAATAACAAGTAAAAAAATTTCCATTTATAATAAATGACTGTTAATAACTCAAAATAGATTGTTGTATAAGTATAAATCTATATAAATTCAAATCATTTTAAATATACAGGAAATCATTTAAATAAGAAGGGATTAAAATCAGAAAATAAAATTTTGTGTTTATCCAAATTTCTCCCCCTTTTTGTGATATCAAAAAGAATGATAGAATATGGAATAGAACATAGATTAATGTAGCACTAAACAAAATTCAATGCTATTATTAACTGTTTAGTAATAATTCAATATGGATTACTAGAATATCTAAATAAGAAGAGTAAAATAAGTAAATATAATTAAATACATTTTCATTAAATGTTCAAAAATAATAAATATAGGAATCAAGGTTTTGGTAGTAAATAGGTAGGGTTTACCTTCTCTGGACTGTAGACTTCATTTCTGCTAACTGTTCTCTCAACCTTTTTATTAATCCATCACCGAGCTGAATAATAAGTTCTCGGGCCTCTTGAGTCATATGAATATCCTCAAAGAGATTGGTTCTGAAAAACAGGTGAAGCCATTATTCTTTCTCCATAAATAAAGAGATATTCTCTCTGAATTTATTTCAGATAGAGCGGATTCCTGGCTCATTGGATGTCAACTGATCAACCAAGAATTTCTAATTTTCTAATAGAACAGATAACGGAACACTGTTGCAATGAAGATCTTGCAACCTATCATTCATGTTGCTCAGTGCAGCTATAATATCTTGAAACCACTTGATTAAATCTGGTGAAGTACCTGATCTACTAGTAGCACTATTCCCAACTAATGAAAATTGTGTTTCCATAAACAACTTAAGATCTGAGAAATATGATTTCATAACTATTTCAAATTTCAATTTGGAAACAGAATTTAGCATATCGTCTTTAAAAATTTCATCTTCTTTACCTGAAACAGAACTCTCCATAAGATTTTGAAATTTCAACTGTTCTGATGCTAAGGTTCTTCTCAGAGAATCATTCTCACATTTCAGTAGAGATAACTTTTTGTACAACTCTTCAACTTCCCAATTCATTGAATCCGACGCACCGTTTGCTTGATTCACATTCTCAGGCTCTGTGTGACGTAGCAGTACTAAAGGTAATGATTCAGCATCATATTTTTCTTTCTCCTTGTCCTGATTAGGTTGGTACAAAGATTATTCCATAGAGTCCTTTTGAAACTCTTCCATAGAAAAATCCTCTTGAAGAACTTCTTTGTGAGCTTCAGAAGCACGATCATCACGAACATATACAATTTTTATTTCCAATGAAATATCTAAAATTATATCCCTTATAGTTTCTTGAGGTCTGTCAACTTTTTCACCAGGATCTGCCACCTTTTCTTGTTGAAGTAAAACGGAAACATCAGCTAAAACCTATTGTTATGATCTTTTAACTACAATTAGTTCAGGATCAGGATCTGTAACAGTGACATTCAGTTCATAAGTTTGTTAAACAACATTTTCTATGAAAAAGTTGTAAGAGAGTAAATATCTTGTTGTTATGTCAGGGAAATTCAGTTCCTCAATCACAAGTCTTCTCCTCTGATTCGGAAGTCCCTCCTGACCTCTTTCATCCTCAGTTTCTTCCTCTTCAAATCTAATCCTCCTTGCTGTAGTGATGACTCTCGATTCAGCGTGTCCCTCCTTGGACGTTGCAGATTAGGCTTGAACACTTTCTAATTTATCATCTTCTCCTACTGTAAAAAGTTTTCCTTTGATATTAGGCCTGAAATAGACAATATTTTTTAATGTTCAAGCATTAAACACATTACCGTGATGACATCGTACTCTGGCATCCACAAGTTACTCCATGTCCTTCGTAATCAACAGCTTGGAGATGAATCGACCAAAAGGATAAAAGTTCATTCGGGCATCAATCTGACCAAAATATCTTAAGTATCTAACCATATACCTAGGAAAATGGAGTTTAACATCACTGAGCAAATGATACCTGATATGCATATCGGGATATAATATCTTTTCCATTTCAGACGTCCTTAGTGCAATCCCTGTTTGCACAAATTTGACCAAAATATTTTGATCAGGCTCCATATCCTTGATAAAAATTTTCTTTATAGACTTAATACTAAAGAGAAACGACATTATGTCATCTGATTTATGCACAAAATCTATAATATTTTTCAAATCGAAATGAAAAACTCCCTCCTGAGGGCAGTTGAGAATATGACCAATTTCTATTGACAAGATTGAGAAATCCCTATCCTCTATCTTAGCCATCATACTGTCCTTAGTATCTCCCAGAATAGACTATACAGATTTGAAGAAGTATCGAAGCTCTACCTCATATAGAAATTCTGTATTCTCACTATTGAAAGTCTGTTCGAGATTTTGAAATGACAGTGCTTGTTTCAACAGGAGATTTGTCTGATAAAGCCATCCGAGATCAATTGCCTTTCCCTGTACACTTTTTCTTCCTTTTGAATGTTGTTTCTTGGCACTGCTGGTTTTGGCTTCATCAGCTCTTTCATTCTTTTCCATCATTGCAAGAATCTCTAATGGTTTGAAGGTTAGGGTTTCAGAGTTTCGAAGATTAGGGTTGACAAGCAGAGATGTAGTTTGCGGGTTTAAAAATGTTTTCGTACAAATGAAACGACTTTGAAGTCGAAAGGGTTTCTGAAAACCTTTATTCCTGTGTTTTTATTAATCATTACATATATTTAAACATAAATAAAATAGATTACATAGGGAAAGGAAATTTATCCCTTTTTAAAAACAAAATAGATAAATTATTTTAAGAAGAATTAAAATAAAGAACTACTATAGTGAAACAAAATTTTATTTTAAATCCAATAAACCTATATCCCCCTTAATAAAATCAATCCTTGAAGTGGGAAGTTGTTTAGTAAAAATATCAGCTAATTGAATTTATGTACATAAAAATTCCAAAGATATATCCTTTTTAATAACATAATCTCTTAGAAAATGATGTCTAATATCAATATGCTTGGTTCTATAATGATTAATAGGATTTTTTGAAATATTTATATCACTAGTATTATCACATAAAATAGGAGTATTATTAAAATTTAGTCCAAATTCAATTAAGGTGTTTTTCATCCACAACACTTCTGCATAGCAACTGCTAGCAGAAACGTACTCTGCCTCAGCTGTTGACAGGGCAACTGAATGTTGTTTCTTACTTTACCATGACACTAAAGATTTTCTTAAAAAGGGACCAGTTCCTGAAGTGTATTTCCTATCTAATCTAAAACTCCCAAAGTCTTCTTCTAAATATGAAATCAAATTAAAATCATAAGTTTTGGGATAAATAAGAGATTGACAAATAGTTACTTTTAAATAACTAATTTTTTTTAACAGCAGTTAATTGATATTCTTTAGGATTTGATTGAAATCATGTAAAAAGACATACTAAATACATTATATCTGGCCTTCTTGGAGTAAGATATAATAAACTACCAATCATAATTCTATATAACATGTTATCAACTGATTTTCCAGTTTCATCCAAATCATGTTTTATATTAGTGCACATTGTAGTTGTATATGTCTTGCAGTTTTCAAGTCCAAATTTCGTCAATAAATCAGTAATGTATTTGCATTGATTCAAAACATTTCCAAAACATATTTGATAAATTTGAAGTCCTAAAAAAATTTATTTCTCACATCATACTCATTTCAAATTCTTCTTGCATTAACTTCGAAAACTCATGACAAAGTGTTTTATTAGTTGATACAAAAAATACATCATCAACATAAATTTGAACTAATAAAATATTAGAATTCATATTTTTCTTAAACAGTGTTTTATCTACCATTCCAACAGCAAAATCATTTTTCATATGAAAAGAGTTCAATCATTCATACCAAGCTCAAGGTGCTTGTTTAAGTCCATATAGAGCTTTAGTAAGTTTAAAAAAAGAATCTGGTTTTGAGAATTTTCAAAATTAGAAGGTTTCTCAACATAAACTTCTTCCATTAAATAACAATTTAAAAAGTCAGACTTAACATCCATCTGAAATAATTTAAATTTCATATGAGATGCATAGGATAAGAGGATTCTAATGGCTTCTAGTCTAGCTATGGGTGCAATGGTCTCATCATAATCTATACCTTATTCTTGATTATATCCATTAGCTATAATTCTAGATTTATTTCTAGTTATTATTCCTTGATCATCTTGCTTATTTCTAAAGACCCATTTGGTTCCTATCACTGGATATTTCTATTTAATTTCAACTAATTAACATACTTCATTTCATTTGAACTGGTTTAATTTTTCTTGCATTGCTATCATCCAACTTTCATAATCTAAATCTTCTTCTATAGTCTTGGTTTATAATTGGGATAGAAAGGAAGATAATTCGACATGATTTTCTACATTTCATCTAGTTTTTATTCCTGTATCAAAGTCACCTATTATAGTTTCTAAAGGGTGATTATTTAGGGTTCTAGTCTATCTAGGAAACACACATGTTGGTTCTTCAGTATCATGTTTTTCTGAACTGGACTGTATATCATTTATATCTTTTTCAAAATCATTTTTCATGTCCTCAAGCCTCATGTTATCATTAGAGTCGGATTTATCCATTTGATCTGTCCTTTTCTCAATGGGACCAGAGTCATAAAATTTCACATGAACTGATTCTTCTACAATCCTAGACTTCTTATTATAGATTATATAAGTGTTGGAGGTGGCTGGATATCTTTATAAGACTCCTCATCAGACAGTGGATCGAACTTACCATGATTATCCTTGTTGTTAAAGATGTAAACCTTGCATCCAAAAACATTAAAGTAGTTAACTTTAGGTTATCTGTTATTCCAAAGTTCATATGGTGTCTTTTTAAGAGATATCTAATTAATACTCTATTCATTATATACGAGGCTGTACTTACAGCTTCTTCCCAAAATTAGGTAGGAAGACCGTATTCATTTAGCATAGTCCTAGCCATTTCCTGAATATTCATATTTTTCTTTCAACAATTCAATTTTGATGAGGTGTTCTAGGTGAAGAGAAAGTGTATTTAATACCCATATTTGAGAATAAGGAATTAAATTCTTGATTCTCAAATTCTCCACCATGATCACTTCTTAATGAAATTATTTTAAAAACATTTTCATTTTGAACCACTTTAAAAAACTTTCAAATAATGTAAAAGCTTCATTTTTAAATTTCAAAAAGAAAATTCATTTTAATCTAGAATAGTCATCAACTAAAAAAAATACATTTAATTTACCAGCCAAGCTTGCTACTATTTAATGTCCAAACAAATCCATATGGATAAGTTCTAGTGGTTTAGATGTTGTAGTTTTTTTAGAAGATTTGAAGGATGATTTGGGTTGCTTTCCATGTTGACATGCATCACATAATCTCTCACTTTCAAATTTTATACTAGGAAAATCAGAAAATAAATGTCTCTTAGATAACTTATTTAAAACATATAAATTAAAATGTCGAAGTATCCTATTCCAGATCCAAGATTGATTCATTTTTGAAGTTAAATAATTTATTTATTGTTTACACAAGGAATTTAATTCTAGGGTATACACTTTATCAGTTCTTGGTGCTCTAAATTTAAGCAATTTATTTTTGAAAACAGAACAGAAATTGTTATAAAAATAAATAGCATAACCATCATCACATAGTTGAGAGATACTAATTAGATTGTGTTTCAATCCATGTATATAATGTACTTTATTAATTGATATAGCTTCTGGATCTACAATTGTTCCAATACCAATGATTTTTCCTTTTGCATTGTCATCAAAAGTGACAAGTCCATCATCTTTTTGAGTGATTGTAGAGAAATTAAATGATTTTCCACTCATATGTCTTGGAAAGCCATTGTCCATATACTATATTACCTTTTTTCTCTTGTTACCTACTCCTTATAAAGAAATTTACATAGATTTCTTTGGTACCCATATCTTTTTGGGTCCAGTGGTGTTAGCTAGCAAGGATCTGGGAATCCAGACTTTCATTTCTTTTCTAATTTCACATGAGTCAAATAAATCATTTGATACAAAATATTTCTTAATGCCACATATTTAGGGTTGTCTTAAGAAACAGTTTTTATAAATATTTCCCCTTATTCCACAATAATTACAATTTTTACTTTTTTCACTTGGAATAAAAAAAAATTTGTATAGCATGGGTTTTTCACCTTTACTGCAAATTCCAAATCTTTCCTTTTAAATGAAATTTTTATAAGGATTTCATTGAAAGTATTTTCTCATTTAGTAAAAACAAGGGATGCAGTTTTATAAGTTTTTACTTCAGTTTGCAGTGATTTTATATTTGATTCATAATCTGTATTATTAGAATTAATTGAATCAAATTTTTCAGTTCACTCCTTATATTGTTTTAGAATTGCATCTCTTTCATCAGAAACATCCTTATGAACATTCTTTAAAGAATTATGCTTCTTAAATATAGAGTCATATTTTTCATCAAGCATATTGCAATAGGCTGCAGGTTTTTCATTAGTGTAATTAGATTTAGAACTAGAATCAGAAGAGTAGTGAGATTGTACCTCATCTGTTTCTGCCATAAAACACACGTTGTCTTTTAGATTTGCTTCATCCTTCTCTGATTCAGATTGACAAGTACTACTGGAGTCTTTAGATACACTCCATGTAGCTTTCATGGATTTCTTGTCCTTATTCTCATAGACATTTCTTTTAAAAAATTTCTTTCTCTTGTCTTTTTTTAGCTTAGAACAGTCAGGTCTGATATGCCGCATTTTCTTGAATTCATAGCATTTGACTTCCTTATCATCCTTTTTGTTTGATCTTCTGAATCCCTTATTCTTTCTATATAATTTTGTGAATCTTCGGGCTAGCTGAGCCTATTCCACAACAGAATTAGATAAATCAGAAATATCTGACCACTCTATTACATTTTTCTTTATCTTTCATTTTTTGCTCAATGATGATGCTTTCAAGGAAGTATCATCTCTTTTGATAATCACTTTATGTTAATTAGCTTCATCTTCCATCTAAACTTCATACATCATTAATGTTCCAATCTGTTCTCTCATGGTTATATCTTTGATAGGTGTTGACTATCTGATTGCTGTAGAGATTCCATTCCGTTTTGTAGGTTGTACTCTCAATACTTTTAATGCTTGAATAGATTTTTTAGTGGGATCTCCCAAGCCAGTTATGTTATTGAAAATCATGGTCAATATTCTATTCATTTGAGTAATACTCTCACATTAAACAATTCATAATGTATCAAATATAAGCTTAGCACTTTCATATCTCATTTCCATGATATTATTAGTTCCTTAGTAAGAAACAGAAAGGGCTTTCCACTTTTCATATGCTATTGGGAATTGAGATACTCTGTTAAACACATCAGGTATTTGAACACCAATAATTGCATTCATTTACTTCGAGTTCATTTCATAATCTACTTCTGTAGCTATACTACAGGTTTCATGTTTTTCTGGTATTTTATATAAAGTTAGAATCTTGGAATATACTCTTTATCAAAGGTTTTTAAAATTGATAATCATTTGTGACATCCAGAATCCATAATTTTCTCCTATAAAGTATGGCGCTCTGACCATAGACATTCTCTCTCTTGTATCAGTCATCTTTCTCTGTGTATAATCAGTTACATCTTGTTAATGCTTTTTTAGAAAGCTCAACCTTTGATACCAATTGTTGGATCAGATTACCCAAATATACACAAGAAAGGGGTGAATTGTGACTTTTCAAAAATCTTTATGAGATTATGTTTTTCCATTTAAAATTATTCAGATAAAATGAGACAGCGGAAATTTAAATAGCAGAAACACTAGATTTATAGTGTTTCGGGGAATAGAAGGCCCCTAGTCCACTCCACCAACACTCTACTCCATAAGCTTGGTGATTTTCACCATCTGGTCCTCATTTCAATAGACCGGTTCACAACTGAGTACATGCAATTGACACCATTAAAATCCAAGGAAAAACAAAGCCTTCTGGTTTACTTATAGAACCTTTATAGCGTAGTACAAGAATATGATCACTCAATAATATAATGGAAGGATTTTCGTGATTGGAAAATACATTTCAAATGTTCTTCATAATTGCAACAGCATGAAATTGACAGTAAGTAGATCATCGCCTTCAAAAATAATAATCTTCACATAAGAGACGTTCTAAGTCGATCCCATTGTAGTAAATAAAGAAAAAATAATTCACAACATTATCAGAGACAGATCCATATAATATCATGGATATAGAATAAGTGAATCTTCTATCGTGTTCCTTCCTCTTTAACAAACAGAGCTTTGATGCTCCTTTTGAAACAGCAGATTTTTATGTTTCAGTAGTCTTTGTTTTCCATTTTTTCAGAATAATCAAGAGATAACACATTATCAATAATTTTCATCGTAGTTTCAAAAAGCCCATATAAATAAAATAATGATAATAAATTCATCTATAAAATTAGATCCAAAAAAGTCGCATTTTTTACTCGTGATATTCAAACATTTGAATTTATAGAGTAGTCATAACTTCCCTAAATACTCATCATAAAAATCTATTTTCAATTATATCAAAACATTGATAAAACAGGTTTGAATCAGTAAAAATTTTACTTAAAAATCAGCAATAAATCTAGCTTGAAATCCACTTAATAATCAGCGTACTGACCGTTGTATAAAAATATCGACTATAAATTATCCGAAGACAAACGTAATGGTTGAGTTGAAATATATGCATCCTCTGAACATAAGGTTTATTATGTAGTCTTCAAACGTAAGGTTCACAATGTAAGGTTGAAAATGTAAAGATGACAATGTAAACTTGATAACAAATGTAAGGTTCATTCCAGACGTAGGGTTGGTCATCCATTCTTTTCTCTTCAACTTTCAATCGTACAATAATAGATCCAAACTTTTACTTGAACCATAATTTTCCAAGAATGTATGCTTGTTTAAAAAAGTACGGTTGATGAACCATACTTTTGAGAAATAAACATAATGTTTAATATTTACGTACGGTTCTCCTTCCATACTTTTCTGATATACTAAACGTAGGGTTCCTTCCTAACATAGGGTTCTTCATCTGTACTTTTCCAATAACGTATGGCTAATAAACCATACTTTTTCATTATCTCAAATGTTATACATGCTTTTCATCCTAACACTATGTTTATCCATGTAGAGTATGAACTATGTTTCCAGAGCACGCTCAAGCAGATTCCGAATAAGTAGTGCATGAACAGTGTATCCAGAACATGCTAGATACGAATACTTTAGTAATAAATTCCCATTAGTTCACGAGTAAAATAAAATAATAAATTCCTGCAAAATACATAACAAATAAAATCAATAGAAAATAATTAAGGGTATTTGTGAGCATCAAAATTTTCATAATGATATAGAATATTAATATAAACTCCCCTTTAAATAAGAATATTATGTATTGTTGAAAACAACACTTTCTCAAGAGTATGGATATAGAGGTAGGTAGGGATGATTTTGTGGTCGAAGCTGATAATGAGAAACCACAATTGTAATATAGAAATATTTTAAATACTTCATAAGGTGCATAAAATCCTTTATAATGTTGCACCCTCATTCTAAAGAACCAAATGAATCCTTATTTTCAAAGATAAAGAGGTTGAGGCAAGGATTCATTGCCTTTAAATAATATACCATCTCCTTGAAGTCCATACTAATTGGTGTAATCCTTATTTTTTCATCCAAAACATTAAAAGGGGATTCAACACATTTTTGGTATATATCCTTGAATTGTAATATTTAATGGCCTTTGTGATTGTTTCTCTATCACTTTGGGATTTATTTAAACATTTTCATACTAGTTTATATATTTTCTCAATTTTTCATCTAGTCCTCCTTAGATCCTCTTGTTTGAGTAGAATGGACATCACCAAAAATTGTATAAAGATCCAATTGAACTATAGACCATACAAACTCCTCATTGACTAAAATAGAGGGAGGATGAGATATATATATATAAGACATTGTAGATACAATCTTCAACCTCTCCATCATAGTAACCTAACTGGAAGAAAATGAATCTCTCATATCCTTCATCACTAATATCATGTTTTCCATTTCAATATCCAGTCATCAGTTCTCAATATCCACTTCTTGAATATGCAAATTTATCATCAGCTAGATATGGAATAAAATGTAAAAAAACATGTGTTGGGTGCTAGCTACACTCATATATGTGACAGGAGGTTCCTGATTCCTTAGAATACAATAGAAATTAGTCAAAAACCTCACTTTGAAAAGATATAAATCTTCAATTTATATTATATCTAAATGAAATAGGAGAGAAACTCTCAAATATCTAGGAATAGAATCATCTGTATGGTCTGATACCTAAGTAGGTAAATATGAACCAAAAGCATCAAAATCGCCATTATAAAAAAATCACTTTAACTAATTATCCCTTTGAATCTATCACAATTCCAACTAAATGAGTAGTTCAACCATCCTTTGTTGGAATACTCCTATTATTATCTAAATCATCATCAGATAATCCAAACAACTTGGAACCTAGGGAAGGATCCCCTGTTAAGGGATACCACACCCTATACTAAAGGAGAACCATCTTAAGAATATCTATGATAACCAACATCTAACTCAACATATTTGGACTCTTAATATTTCAAACCAAGTTGAACATATCATGGGAATAATTTCCACTCATCATGATCGGCAACAAAAACTGTGGTAAATGTCACATTATTAGGTTCAACTCTAACAAAACGATATGATTTCTCCCCCTCCATTTATACACTTGTATCTCTTTCATAATACGTCACATCTCTTACAGGTTTCTTTATAAATTAACAATCTAATGACTCATATATGATGTAAAATTTTCTCCCAAGAGATCTAAAAAAGGAAAGAGAACAAGTAAGGGATGAATGATGTGATTATCCCCTAATAGCACCATCATCAATATCATGAAAAAAATCCTTCACCATAATTATACTTAATATCATATCCTTTATTTAAATTTCCATATTCAACATTCATATCATCATTATAAACATGTGTGACCACTACTATGTCCATATAAAATTTATAAGAAGTTATTATAATTTTTTTCATCTCCAGAAATCTCTATCTCATCATCATCATCATAACTCTAACTCAAGATACATTATTTAACTGGTACAGAAAAAAAGAGGACTGAGATTGGAAAATGTATTGTAGGGATCATTAGAAATTCATGGTCACAACCATCCTCAACTAAGATAGTCACTGTTTCATCATCAATTTCAGCAACCTCCTCCTCTTTTTCCTCATTAGAGTACTCAACTATCCCATCTGGATTGAAGCCAAGATCAACTAGGTTCATCTGTCTAATAGGGTGACCTATATGAATCAATATTCATTATGAATTTCATTATATATAACCCACTTATTCATTAAATGGTCCAAATTTAATTTCAACCTTCTATAAATTACCTTATTTAAGAAGAAACCTCAAAATTTAACATCAATTTCATCGTCCTCATTAATAAAATCTTGGTTTCCAACATGGATGATATTAATTTAGGGAAAATTAATTAATTTGATCTAATGGATGACATATACATTACTATCATGTGTATCATGAGTAATATTATTTATATAGCTTGATATCTCATAATACTGAAGTCCTTTTTCTAGGACAAAAAAAAATATTGGAAAAACCTTTAAATATTTTTAAAATCATTATCCAACTTAGTAGATGTATCCCTTCTTATAGTTTCCACAATATTTTAGTTCGTACAAGTATTTTTATAACTGATGATTCGCTATTTATAGGTATCATTCCTTTAAAATCCTCAAAAAATCATCGATGATTCACTTTTAAACACATTCACACTCCTTTAAAGAAAATGAAAACTCTCTAACATCAATCATACATTAAATCAAATATTTATTTTTCTCAAAAATGAACATATCATATTGATAAAATTTATGAACAAACATTTAATAAAAAGTTTTACAATTTATTAAAAACTTGTCTACCCATCCTTGGTCTTGTATCCCCCATATAACTATTTAATTATTGGAATGAATCCATTCATCTTTTACTACTTTTTCTGCAACTACTATGAAATTCACACGTTGTGGGTTCTATTGTTTGACAGTAGCTCAACTTGGTTCTCCATTAGAATTATTTTTTGTCCTCTATTCTTATATAGGTGACCCAAATGGGTACTTAATACTCACCAATACATCAAAAAAAATTTTGATGTAAGGGTGCCAGAAGACTAAAGGAATAGAGAGATGGGGAAGGTGAAACAGATTTAAGGATGCCGGATTGGGTGACAGTAGATCAATTAAGAATTTAGAGAATGATTTTTCATTTAGGATTTAAAAACATAAAATATAAAATGAAAAAAAATATATTATATTCAAATGAAAAAACAATTATAAATGTTAGAAACACATGAAAAAGAAACTAGTGACTTTTCCAATGGTGACATCCCAGTGGTGACTCGACAACGGTGACTCACCAACTTTGACTCGCCAAAGGTTTCACACCAATGGTGACTCTCCATTGGTGACTCGCCAATTGTGACTTTACAATGGTGAATTACAAATATTGAACCTTCCAATAATGGTTTTCCAATTGTGTATTTTAAAATTGTGGCTCACCAAGATTAAAGACTAAAAAAAATTTATTTTTCCTATTTCATGATTGTTGTAGTTTAACCTCTTGAAATTCATTATCTTTTTAAAAAATATGATGGAACTGATGATGATTTCTTGTGAATTGACATGTTATATAACCCTTTTAAAAATTTTTCCTCAAAAAGTGGTGTCTTACATCAATATTCATTTTCCTAAAATGAGACACAAGATTTTTAGAAATATTCATCACACATGTGTCCTCACCCTTTATTGGGGAATGTTTCAATTGATGTCCATAACATTGTAGAGCTTGTTTTATCCATAAATTTTTAGTGAAAAATATCCCTATATATATATCCAGCTTTATTAGTTTACTATATAATAGAATATTTCTTCTCAATAGACAAAGATACTATATAATTTCCTTAAAGATGACATGTTCTTGGGGTGCTTTTCCTATCTAACTTACAACCAAAAAAATCTATATTTGAATAACCCACTAAGTCAAATTACTTTCCTATAATATGGAACCAACTAATTTGTTTTTTATATTTATTGTATATTAAATTCATTTTAACAACAATTAAATGGGACTCTATAAGAATATCTTGAAAATGGGTGAACATATACACACTAAACATATTATCAAGACGACTAATATTCAAGTATAAAAATATTACAGTCATACATTTATATATAGATTGATCCACTCATTTTATAGCTTCATCAAGATCCGACATATATGTAGATCTCATGGGAGTTTCACTTTTTTTTGTTCTATCTAAACAAAACACTTTCAATAATATTTGTAGTGTACTTAATTATATTTAAAATAATTCCTTAATTTTTGTTAAATAAAATATAAAAAACAAGATAGACTATAATTTCAACCATTAAACTCATTTATAATTAATATCACATCCTTTTTTAATAATTAGAATACAATTAATATTTTCAAGATCCGATGATAATTACATAAATATAAATTTTTTGTAATAATAGATCTTTTGAAATTATATTTATAAAATGTGTATGATCCCTTATAAGTTTTTAAAAATAGTTGTAAATTATTACAGAAACAATCCTTTCTTACATACCTCTAAGGGAAATTTTTTAATCATAACAATATTTTTTAATCTAAACAATGATTTTGAAAATAAGGATTTTGAGATCCATGGGGTTGGCCAACAAAAAAATCTCCCACTATATAATCATTTTAGATTTAACTTTTGACATCTATTGAATATATTTTATAATTAAAATGTCCTAAATATAAAATCTTTATTCTGATAGATTCATTTCTATACAATGGGGAAAAGAAATTTTCATAGTCAATAACCTCTTCTTAATTATACCCTTGTGAAACCAACCTAGATTAATTTCATAGTATGGTTCTAGAGTCATTAAAATTTTTTCTAAACGCCCATTTAGTGCATATAGTGATATTTTCTTTAGGAATAACTAAAAGTTACAAAAAATCATTTTGTTCAAGTATATTATGTTCATAATAAATTTCCATTACCTAGAATTCATCATTAAATGCATAATTGATATTCTTAGAATCAAGTTGTGATATGAATGGTTATTGTTCAACAAAGTTTCTATGAGAAACTATATTTTGTATACCTTTATCTATTTATCCAACTATAGAATAAATAGGATGGTATATATGAGTCCAAAAACATCTAGTAAAATAAGGCTTGGTTATCTAATGGACATCTATATATTCAGGTTAGGCTTTTTCCTCTGAACTAGATGAATTCACTACCTTATTTATAGAATTGATAGATGTTTTCGAATTAAAATTCTATTTGAAAGATCATCCTTAATACTATATAAAGGGTCCATAAAAAATGTGTATCTATTTCGTCAAATTATTAATGAACAAAATCCTCCATTGTCTTGGTTCTTTTTTTATATACATTATTTGTTTTACAAGTGGTTTAATAACTAGGGAATAATTAATCCTCACTCTTGGAAGTAAAATTTTCAAGATTATCCATAGTTTCAATAATAAAGTCTTTGAATCCAAAAAATATTAAATAAATAACCATTTTCTTTAAACAATTAAATAATTCATAAGGGTTTTTCTTTAATATAATTATAATAAAAACTCAATCAATTTTATAAAAAGTATTATTAACATGTTCTACAAAAATGTAAACAACAAGGTCATGTTCATTAGTTATTTTATGAGAAATTTCATGATATTTTATATTTCTTCTTTCTGTAAAACCAATCTATTTTTGGATCCTTGGAGAAGAAAAAAATGTGAATTATTCCATTTTGTTATAAAAATATTAAAATAACTAATTTTTAAAATCATATCCATGATAACTTATTAAATTATTAATCATATGTCAAAAAAGACTTATAAAGATATAGAATACATGGTAAAAACATAAATAAGATTCACTTATGTGAGCTATAAATAATATCCATGTATATCTAGAAAAATAATCATATTGGACATAAACAATGTGCTTCCCATTTAAAATAAAAAATATTTATGGTCCAAAAATCTAATATAACCAAATCTATTTTTTGAGAAGTAGAATATTTTTTCATTTATATGAAATATATATTTTTTCCCTTTTTCACATGGGTTATACACTTTATCATTTTTGAATTCCAATTTAGTTATATCATTGATTAATCATTTCAATGTGTTCTTTCTATGGTAGTGAATATTTTAATGGTCTTGTATATTATGTGAATCTAATAAACTTTTGAACGGTACTCATGCCAAGATTTTTTTTTAAAATAATGAATATAAATTGATGACATAAATTTTATGATTTCTTAAAGAATTAAAAAATATATAATTTTTATAATTAAAAACATTACAATAATTAATATGATTTTTTACATGACAACCATCATTAAAAATGGTGAGATACAAAAAAAATTAAATTAATTTATTTTTTAAAAATACATTACACATTAGAACTAAGTATGAATTATAGATTTTAAAGGGAAAATGATTTTCCCTTTGGCATTGCAGTAATGTTTCATCTCCACCCTCCACTTTTATTCAGTTCATAAAAAATTAATAACCTATAGTCATGTGTCGGAAATAATCATTTTCCCTGTACTATAGGTTCTCACTCGATCATTCAAAATAGATTCCCTACAAATCAATTTCTACACCAAAAATGATTTTCATACCCATATTTTCTAGGTTCTGAAAATGTCAGTAATTAAAGCATAAGGAACCCATATTTTCTTAATTGGTTTCCTATAATATAATTTTAAAAACAATATAAATAAAAACATTATTGGTTCTAGAAGAGTATGAATGACAGGTAATGAGTTTATTATTAACTATTCTTCTTTATCCTAGTTGATACCCTATACAAGTATTGTATTTAGGTGTAGTTTATTTTTGATGAATTTTTTAAGAGAATTTAAATAATTAGGGAGTCCCAATAAAATTTATTTAATAAAAAAGGAGATTTTTTTTCATTATTCACTTTTAACTATTGATCACTTTTATAATTTTCAATTGTATGGTCAATTTTAAAATTTACATTTAAATCGTGTTATTTCTTTAGAATTGTGTATTTATCCTTAATATCATTGAATGTATCTCATATAATGTTGAATTAATGTAACATATATTCACAAATCATGTTGAAATCATTATCTTGATATTCATAGTGGTTATAAAAATGTTTAGGAGAAGAAGGAAATACATTAGATACCTCAAATTTGATTTTCATAAAACAAATATTAACTTTTTCATACATATCCCATTGGGATGTTTTTGAATCACTTGTGTTGTCTTTATAAGAACTCCTTATTTTAGTCATTTTATTATTGAATCCCTTTCCCTTATAATCATATTTATTTATTTATTTTCATCTCAGAACAATCCTCTTTTGCATTCATTTCCCTTATATATTCATATCACACTATTTTAATTGATGTGTCTTCTCTTTTCTAAACCTTCTTACAATTTCCACTAGTATCATATATAAATTTATAGCATGGTTTCCTGAGAATTTTTTTATTCTCATAAAATGTTTTAAATATTATGGAAAGATAAACCATATTTTCAATGCAATCTACTTGTTAATATTTTTCACTTTAACTATCAGCTTGAACTCTCTTTTTCTTTTTTGAGGCATATGATTTGAATGGTAGATAATTTGATTAGGTTAATCTTCCAATTTTATAATGTCCTTCAATTATTCCACAAACATCATTAATTTTAAAATGATATCCTTAGAAGGTAAGATAATAATATCACCTAGAACTATCATTTATATTGTATTTCCTCTCCATCACTCTGATTAAAACCTCAATAGGCACGTCACGTATACATTATTTGAAAAATGATTCCCCAAAGAGTGCAGTGTATTTAAGTTCTCATTGAACCTGAGATACATTTCTGAAATAAGTACATTAATTCTCATCATAAAAGTATCACATTAAATTATAGGGGAATTTAATTGAATATCATGGACATTATCTGTCCATTCATGAGAAATTTCTAAATTGTCCCTAATTTATAATGCAATTATGAATATAGATATTCTATTGAATTTGTCATCAACCAAGGCACTATAAAAAGAATTAATAGATTTACACTTATTATTATATGTAGTTTTAGTTTCATCATCCCATTTATTTCTAGCAGTATTAGGTATTATATACTTTTTTATAATAGCATTCAAAATTTGAAAAAACATTCCCCAATATAAATTTTCATTTTGGTTTTCCACTGATCATAATTTGTTCCACTAAAAAATAGAGGTCTGTTATTTGTAGCATCTTGCTATCTATTGTCTATAAATAATGATATTTAGAACTAATATAAATTTTAGATCATTAAAAAAACAGAAATGTTATTTTAAATTATATTTAAGAACTATTGATACTAAATATTTATTAGAGAGAGTAACTAGTGAAGATTTAATGAAGTGAGAATCCAATAAAATTTCTGTTAGTAACAAGGGAAAATAAATTCCCCAAATTGTAAATAATTTCACCTACTTAATTAAAATTTTATTTTGATAAAATTTTGTTCCTTTAAATGATTTGTAAATGAATTATTTTTAATTACTTAATAAATATTGAAAATTAAATTAACATTTTATATCAATTGAACAAAAAATTAATAGTATAAACACTAGTAAAGAGTATTTGACAAAGAACCATTTTGATTAATAGTTAAAAAAAATGATTTTCAATTAATAAAACAATGTTAAATTAAAAAAATGATATAAATAGAGGATCAATTCTCAATTCAAGAATGAATCCCCTCTAATTGGAAATCACCTCCTTCCATGGAGATTATATTCCTATAATCTAATCCCCAACCTAGATCGAGTATTGAAGATACATCTTATAATATTTCTAGGATATATGTACTATAAAAAATATTAACTAGGAAGTAAACAATTCATAGTATAGAGAGGGACCTCTTCCAAAAACAACATTTCTAATCATATGAAATGTGATATAAGAGAATAACATGAATTCTCTAGTTCTTTCATAGGATACTGTGTGTGATAATAAATATAAAATATAGACTTATCGAATGTAAAATAACATAAAGAGAATGAAGTAAGATATTTAAATGTTAATATTAATTAGTATTTTCTTATTTATATAATTTAGTGTCCTCAAATTTGGTTTGATGAGAAGCTCAAATTGGTTCTCTGAAAGTTTCAGTAAAAGTGATTATCATAAGGATATCATTTATATATGTAAGAAAGGGTTGTGATCTTAAATGTGCAAAACTCATTTATAGATAGAATTAATTATAAATGCATCATGTAACCTCACCTATAGTAATCCCTCATCAATTAAAAAATTCACACACTTCTTGATCACCTATGACTGATCTCAATTGTAATGTCGCCCTATAGAGTAATATGATAATATGAATCATAACATGAACCCATTGAAGAATAATAATCCAAATCTTGTTGATATTTTTACTTATTAAAAATTTTCTCTTAATTCATCCATACAATGGATAAGAAAATACTAATAAAATAACCTTATACATTATTTCCATTATTCTATCCATTGAAAAAATGTAATTGAAAAAAAAGGATAACAAAGACATATGATCATCCGGAAGTGACACATTACTGATGATGACTTGTATCTTATAGTGATTCATCCAAATATTGAATTAGCCAGGAAGTGACTTGTTTTGATGGTGAGTAATTCTAGTGTTGAGGTTATAAGTTTGTGGCACATTGAGATAGTTATTCGTTTTGGTGATGATTCATTCTGAAAGCGACTCATTTTAATGTTTATTCATTATGGCAATTACACAGTATATGGGTGGAGCATTTTAATAAGTTGTGACTCATGTCTGGTGGTGACTCATATCTCGAAGATAGTCATTTTTACTAATGATAGTTCAATCATGTTTTGACGCATATCTAGCAAAGATTTATTTGAAAAAAAGTTTTCTCTAGCGGGTGGTGAATCCTTTGAACTAACTGTGATTCATTCCAACAATTATCCAAATATTAAATCAAACTTCTTTATAATGTAAAAATACTTTCATAAAATTGTAATATCATTTGAATCATATTAAACATGGTTTTTGAGAACTAAAATAAAAATGTCCCTACAATAATAATTGAAATGGTAATAAATAAATGTGATATACCTAACATATCACTAATTATATAAATATAATATATAATTTTACTTTTAACTTTTACCTTTTCAATCACTACAAAATTATATCATCGTTCATGGACATGTGGGATACCACCTCCCAAATGAGATGTGATTATTTCTTAACAACCATATCATTAGAATGCTATATATAAGTATCTATTACTTTTTAATATGGTATCTACTATATTATGTTAATTATTTAAAGATATAATATCACATACCTTCTTTCTATAATGATCTTGGATAAATGGAAACATTTATCGTACGTACATATGTTATGTCCTCTCCATTATCGTAATATTACTTAGTTTTTCATAACCGTATTTCATGATGGGTTTCCAAATTATAAATTGTGAATAAATATAATAATTATTTTATGATTTATATTTTGGATATGTTTATATATTGTCCACTTTTACCACTTCCATCCAACTTATGTCTTTTTTAACACACATGCCTATTATGGTAAAAACATCTGACATCAACATAATCAATTATGTAATTATATGTAACAGGTTAATAAGTAAATTAAAATTAATAATAAACATAAAATTGATATCAATAAATGAAATATATTACATAATATTATTATTTAGGAAGATAATGAAACACATGACAGGTCAAACTTATATAACATTTTTCATGTCTAACATTTATTTTTGCGAGATTTATTTCATATTCACCACTAATTTTTGTGTGTAGTGTATAGAGTGGTTATAAATATATTTTATTAATATTACTCATAAATTTATTTTTATTCATAAATACTTTATTAGATCTCTAATTTATAGGTTCTGTAATTTCATAACAATCAAAGCGTTAATGTATTTTTTTTTCTTAATTTTCATTCTTTGTGATATATGTTATGTTATACACTGAACATATTTTATGAGTTCTAAATGAATATCCTTTGTTATTTTATATCATGAATATCCTTTTTAACTATAAAATATTTTTTTATGTTATTATTTTATGGTGATTACAATTTAAGGTTTCGAATGTCATAAAAGTCTTTTGTTAGAATATCCCTATTTATTAGGATTGTGAATCATTAAGAATATGATGTTAAAATCTTATAAAACCCATGAATTTCAATATCATATTTTTCTTCATGATGTTTTCTGTTAATTGTACCATTTCCACTATTCAGTAATTAAAATTTCTGATAATATGTTTTTTAAAAAATCTGATTTCATTTCTATCTTTGTTTGGAAATATATTTACTTCCAAAACAAGGTTTCTTAAAAAGTACTAAAAATTGTTTTTAAAACTATTCAAATTATTTAATTAAATAAATTTTTACCAAATTATTCTTCCAAAATATTTAATAGGATTCTTCTAGTCTCATTTCAATCAAGGAACATTTCTATCCCTTTTACGGGGAAAAATGAATCGTTATTATGGAATGTACGGAATTACCCATCAACATAGTATTCATTTTTTTTGAAACTTAGTTTTCATGTTAACAAGATTGTATTCAATGAAATTTATTATTAATTTTTCGTAACTCATTTTTTAAAAAAGTGGTTTTCAAATAAAAGGATTTTAAAAATGGTTTATTTTATAAAAAGCGATATTCAAAGGGAAAATTATATTTTCCTCAAGATGGGTTTTAATGATCATTCAATTTTATTTCCAATTATCAATGTCAAAAAAACATATTATTACATATTATATATTGAGGATATTTTTTAATTATTCTATACACATTATTTCTCTATATGAATTTGAATTATTTCAAAGGGATTATTATAGAACCCATTTCTTTTTCATAGGTTAATCATGCTTCAAAAATATTATTAGGGAACCCATTTATTTTCCATGGATTAACCATGTTATGACAGGAATAGCAATTAGTTTATTAATTTTATGATGATAATCATGGCCTTGGAAAATTATTCATGTTTAGGTTCTTGTATATTACATATATGATGGGGTGTATCATATAGCATCAGGTGAGCCCGATATGACTTATATGATGGGTGGCCATGATTATGTCGGTTGTTCTTATTATAGATTAAACAATGGGTGTATAAAGACAACACTCTAACTCATCATGTAATGTACCATGTCTTGAGTGGAAATATAAAGGGAGTTAATTGTGGGTTTCTCTTATAGATTTAACTGGGATCTAGTTATTTATCACACATGATTAGCATGACTTATGAAGAAAAATGTTTTGAGATACCAACACATTTTTTATGTTATATATGGGTTTACTAAATTTCTTATGATCAAAGTTGATTTCACACAACATCTAATTATTGATTCCTATTACACATCCCTTTTCTAGGGTTACATATTTGATGATCCATGTATTGAGGGGTATGATTTATTTTATGATTCACTCATGAACATGAATTATGATCTCATACACTTATACACATATTATGCTCACAATGACCATAAATTATTTATGCTTATATATATACCCTTACTAAGAATTAGTGGACGCCCTTCATATGTTTCATTTTCCTTAAGTGATAAATAATGTGGTTTAATGGATTATGTCTCATAGGTATTCCATATTTATTATGATGATGACATAGTTTGAAATAATAAAGGTTGAGATAAATGAGATAAATTATCAATTTATGACCTTGGTATTATTTATATAGGAGTTTTTACTAATTTCTTAAAATTAGGAACCTAAAAGGTCCTATAAAATATCAATAATTGTTTTTTTAATTTTTTTGATGAAATTTTGTGATTGAAAAAAATGGGTCACAATTATGGGCATTAAATATAGAAATGTAGTGTTTATTTTCATAGATAAAGATCTCGGAATGCACGTAGTTTGTTTTTATAAATATCAATTTATATTTTTAATGATCTACTAATTTTTTATCATGGGATAAATACTAAAAAATATATATTTTTTCAATTCTTATAGAATTAATAAATATACTTTAGTTATTTATCATTTGAAAGTTGATGTCATCCAATTGTGTACACTGATCTAGAATTAGATGAAAGATGATGAAAATGATTCGATATATTGGGTGGAGTTTAATAAAATTATCATTACCAATATATTTTCGTAGAACACTTCAGATTAATATTATGTAATAATTCCTTGAGATAAAACAATATGAGTAAATATTTGTTGTTTAATATGAAGAAAACATAATAGGAATTTCATGGTAAACTTTTGGATTGATTTTTATCTAAAAAAATAAAATCGGTGTTTCTTTATTGTCTTGAAACCACATATTCAAAAGGTATTATCAATAAGGGACTTCAGTAACTATGAATAAATTGTTCTCTATGAACATAAGGTGGGAATAGAGTCTCTCAATATTATTATGAATTTTTTGTTATTAAAAATAAAATGGAATTTAATGGAAGTTCAATCAATAAACAACATGGATGAATGAAAATTGAACTATCTATACATTGGAAATGTGGGATGAATCATTTGGGAATGTTTTTCCAATGGAATGGGGAAGTGTTTCAAGTGTGTAGGATGGGTCTATCATGTACATGAGTGTAAAATATATATGAAGAGGCCAATGTATAAAATATAGTATAATAAATTTTCACACAATGCAACAATAATAATTTAATGATTCAATTTCACTGAATTTCATGACCAAATAGATAAGTTCTTTATTCTAGGTATTAACAAGGGTATTCAACGTAAAACCCCTCCAAGACCAAGGGTATAATACTGTACATATAAAATCTATAATTTCCATATGTATCATGAAAATGAAGTGGTGAAATGTAAACTCATTAACCACTAAATAAATACAAATATTTTATTTTATTCTTGTTCCCCACATTCAATAATATCATTAATGATTTCAATGGGCATTGATTCACTACATTAATCACTGGATATTGAATTATCCCTGAAAACACTATGTGGATCCATTATTGAATCCAAACTATATAAATCTATCTTGATTGAGTTTTGTGGAAAAAACTTTTAGAAAATATATGGATAAAGATTATGATATTATTTAAAGTGATATTAAGCATGTATTGGATCACACAATATAGAGATCTTATAAACTATAGGGATACTTCTATAAAATTTCATATCTTAAAAATCATATTATAAAATAACAATGAATGTATGGATATTAAATTACATTGAAAACAAGTTACTTAATATAGGTCCTCATATCCAATAATAATGGATAGTTGGATCAAAATGTTAGTGTGGAAATCAAAAATTAAGATATAAGGACCATGTGGAAATATATTGATGTATTTATAAATTAATTACCCAGTTTGAAAAAAAATGTGAGGTAGTGTGTACAATTATACTTTTACTGATTTTTATTAATATAAGAAATATTTTTTTACAGACATTACACTTTGAATATTAATAAAATTTATTAGAAACATCAAGATAATTTTAACCATGTTTTTATTCATTGAATTCATTATCCAAGGGGTTTGTTATTCCTTTATTAAAAATAATGTTTGTTAAATTCATCTCTTCATTTATTATGATGATCAAAATATGTTCATAATCAAGAAAAAATTATCTTTTACTATATATTGAGACTTGTTTAACTGAAATAGAGGTTATAAATTCTTCTCAAATGTGGATCTTTTTTTAATAAATCCCTAGCTAAGGGTGAAGAGATAATATATACCCGGTTTTCCTTTTACATAATATATAGACACTATTAATTCATAATTTTGGAACTAGATCATTCACATAAACCAACTAAAATTATTGATTTAATGAATTGAGAATTTATATATTACCATGAGATATGTTTAGTATTAATTTTTGATGATATTCTCAAATATTCCAAGAGCATGAAGGAACATAATTTGTTTTTATAAATATATTATAAAAGGAAAAATTATAGGTCAAAATAATCAAATGAGAGTTTTTGTTACAAAAAATTACCCTTCTTATATCATATAATCAAAAGTGATGTTATATAATTATATTCTTAATAAATGATAATGAAAAATGTCTTCAACAAAAATATGTAGCATAGATCCATGGTTTTTTAGATGTGATAAACAATATCAATGGATTATGAGACACGTCTCATGAATTTGAAATAAAAAGAAAAAATTATAATTGGATAAAGTACTTATAGACAAAAAATGTAATGAAATTCATAAGAATATTAAAAAGAGGTTAGTCACTATACACAGAATCACAAAACCTTATATTGGATAAGGCTTTATTATATATAACGATGTATAAATAAAAGGAATGGTATGTGTAATTATAGACAATGATAATGTGATATCTTATTCCTTACTCCAATATATGGTCCATGAGATAATTACCCAACATAAGATATGGAGTATGAAATTGATAAATTTATATAAAATATATAGATTCATTATTTCTATGATGAAATATATATATATATATACTGATACCAAAAGGTTAATGTATATATTCACATGTAAGGAGTTAAATATATGATAAAGGATGTGGTTAGAGTATATTGATGACTAAAATATCTCAATACATTAATAAATATAAAAAGAGAACAAGGAGGATAATTATTTGAGTAGGAAGGATGTGAATCCTTGTCCATGATGAGGATTAAAATAGTCCCATTACTAATTTATTTTGGAATAACTTACTCAAAAATCATAATAAGAGAAGGACTACAATTTTTACAAAATAATTTCTTAACTATATATCCATTTTACGTTCATATAGGGATAAAATTATGGTATGGAGTCATTGAAGATATTGGGACATATTCTTTAGTTCAACCATTGAAATTATGGAGTTTTAAGATTTAGAGCCTAGAAATTTTTCAAATTTATTCAAAATCTATTTAATGAGATATTATGAAATTTATATCGATCATAATTCTTCTTTCATGTCATAAGAATTAAGAGGTAAGTAAATAATCAATATAACTTTTAGTGGGATGACGTATTGATTGATATTGTTGAATATATACCTAAATTCTTATAATTATTTAATTCATGGATTTGTGTTAGATGTTTAATGGGATGATGAAATGATTACCCCTACTCGTATGGAAATGTGATAATATAAATATGTATTTCTCCATAGGAATTATGGAAACATGAATAGTCTTTAATTACATTTGGATTATTGTTTATCACCATAAATATTCTCCATATTTCAGACCTATTCGATAATATTTCTCTCTCAAACAACATACTGTGATGTAAATAATGGTTATGGTAGGCGTAAATATTAATATGTTTTTAATTTAATTGATTGAGATCCAATGTTCCCAAAAAAATTATATATAATTCTCTGAAAAATCTTTGGTTATAGATTGGAGATTAAAAATAATTTACTATCTTCAAATTAATTGTTATACTAAAAAGGTCATCCAACCATTGAAAGGTATAAAATGGTCATTTATAATGGATTTCAATGAATGATAGGTTCAAAAAGGTCATCATGTAGAGTTCTTATATAAATATTGTTTATATTATAGATTTTAAATAGATACATATAAGGATATATATAGGAATACATTACAAACATAGACATTCTGGGTTGAAATTATAGAATGGTTGATGGAGGGTCTCAATCTTATTTGACAAAATATAGAAATAATTTAAATTGTTCAATAAAAAATAAATTTAATGAAAATAATATATAAGAGTTATACTGATAATATTTGATTATATGTTGAGAATGAAGTTAATAATAAAATGACACTTGACATACATTCTTATATGACAGTTATAAGATTCTAGAAGAAATGAATGTTGATCCTTAGATATAACAGTCCATTTTAAATTATTGATCTGATGGGGACTATTCCTATTCACGTTGTGATCCCATAAAACCCATATCAATTTCATAATGTATTTGATCTGTTACATTAGAATAATTAAAAACATGAATAATCTCATGTACAAAACAAAAAAAAATATTTACAACTAGATAATGATATCTCTTATAATGATAATCCTTTAGAGGTATTGGATCATAGTGATTAAGTGGTACAAAACATGACCACTCACTTAGTATATATATTTTGGTGAAATCATATATTGAGGAAGATATATGTGATCAAAAATATTAAATGGGTTAAATATTTTTACATTTATTTATTCGGACTAATAAAATTTATATTTTGAATTTATTTGGGGGTGGGAATTAAAATCCCAAAATTTAGAGTGTCAAATTACCTTAAACTCAAGGTATATTTTTATACACAGTACCTATACCCCAAATTAACAATTAATTGTTTAATTAATGAAAAAATTAAAATAAAATAGTAATTAATTATAGGAAATATTTATGAGACATGATCGAGGAAATTATATGAGAAATAAAACCATGAGTAAATAAAAATTCATTGAAAAAAATACATCATCTATATCATTTGAATTGAGGACACAACCATTGATTAATAATATAGAAATAAATATATTTATTATAATATGATAGATATTTTATGATAAGGAACGAATAATTTATGGATGTATGTAATTCTATATATAGAAATGTAATATGGTCATTGGTTATAAGGATATGGGATATATGGTTGTTATGATTATAAAACCAAGGGGTATATACCATAATTAAATATAAGAATTATTATGATGTATGGTTAATGTATATAATTTTTTCAACAAATATTTTACCATTGTAATAAAGTCATTGATTTTGTGATTCTAAATTCGATTACTCAACTCAAAATAATACGTATTATGAGAAACAATGACATCCTATAGTATAAGTATTCCTCATGATGCTAGTTTTTTGTGGATGGAAAGAAGATAGAATCATATGTTTTTACCTTGACCAATGTGAAACTAATCTTCAACAATATATGATCAAGTATAATCATATACATGAAAATTTGAATCCCATATAAATCAATATTAGAATTGTGCTAGTCGAATCACCACCTTCAACTCCTACCATTTCTTATATAACCGTTAGATCTTATATATAGGTCACAAGGGGGTTTTGAGTGGAAGATATAATGATTTAGACATGTAATTATTATTTTTAGTATAATTATAAAAATGATTTTGAAAATTATAGTTTTTATATAAATGGATAATAGAATTGAATGAATTGAATAATTAATAAATTAATAATAAAAAGAATAACTTGGAAATATTTTTAAATAAGTAGTTATATATGTGTAATATAAATAAAAATGATAACTAATGAATACTAACTTAAAAATATTATTTTTATTAATAAAACAACTATTATCAGGTTATGTTTAAAGTAAATATGTGTTATTATCTAAAAATATTTTATTTCTAAATCTTATTATTGTTAGATATGTAATAACATTTTATGGTTAAAGAATAATAAAAAAAATTAATATTTATTTGTATTAATAAATATTTTAATAGTTATGAAATGAAATTTTTTTGATAAAATAAGAATGCCTAAATTTTAAAAGGTTTTGTTTCTAAAAAATATTTTTTCTTATATATTTTATGTACTTATTCATAAGTGAAATTTATATTGTTTATAGTTTCAATTATATTAAATGGAAGTGAAATTTTGAATCTTCGTGTAAAAATTAATTATAATAGGCCATCTTTGTGACACCCCAACCCAAATCATTAGGTACAAGATGGAGTGCCACCTAACCTCAGGCATTCATCCCCATTTGCCAGAGGCTGCTGATTTGTAGTGAGGGTCTGATGTGAAATATTGGGTAGACTATACCCTAAATCAATGATAGTAATAAAAAAATAACAAATAATGTAACAATATATAATTACGGTGTGTAATTACCAATATACCTAAATATATAATGAATTAATGTGGAAACAACATACTCAGACATGAAAATAGGACATTGATCACACATCCATCCAAACATTAGAAGAAGATAGAAATAGAACAATGGTACAAATAGGATCTGAAATCAACTCCCAAACACACCTCCTCATTATATCCAAACTCATTGAGAAGTATCCCTCTCAATGATCAAACACAATTATCATTCCATCTTGTATGTAAAATATTTTATGGCTACTCGGTTACCCATGTTCCATATCCACCTGAGCAGGGTGTGAGTACGAATCAGTAAGGAACCACCAACATGATCAAGTACCTAACTATTATATGTAGTCTATGTTTATATTATAATAATTATTAATCTTAGTAGTAAATATATAATGTCTTCATGTATAATATATACACATAAAATAACTAGTAAGAAACAAAAACCCATAATCTATGTGGTTAGACACTCACTAACATGCCATAGACGTAAGTTGTACCTGCTTCGGCTTCATGATGTAAATAATGTCATATTTACATGCATGAAACATCCCACCCTAAATACGATTTATCACAAAACATTCTTGACACATCCCACTGTAATGGATATACCTATATATAATGACAAATATCTAACACATCTCTTTCAAGGACATAGTCTATATGGCTCATCCTGGAGAAGATAACTCATGTAACCCATCAATACAGAAATGAAATATCATTATCACATCATGTCAGGAATATCATAACCATTAAAATTACACAAGATATAAAACATAAAGAATATTTCTCCCATGAAACACACAAACAAACCCAATGTTTTTAAACATCAATCATGAACCTCATGGGCTACACAAAAACACCTAATGTGATCAAACATTAAGAATAAGTCTCACATTTCAACACACACATATTATCAAATCTTAAAAAATTATATCATGGTCTAAAAACTCAAACACATGTGATAAAATAACAAACACTTTATCATGAGCTACACATATATACCCATGTAATAAAACATAAAATATGGTCTCATGGACCACACACACACATGTGCTCAAACCTCAAAATGTGTTATATTGAAAAAGGTATCATGTAGAATAACCATACTCCCAATGGGGTATATGAAATATAAAAAATAAAATAGTGTTCAATCCTTATCCATTCAAGTTCAGCATCAAACTAGTTCATAAGGTCTAACATGTCCCTTGGATCCTAGTTTAGTCACATTATACATGGTTATTTATAATAGTTATGATTTTGTATCATTAAAAAATTACATATTACATGTTGACCATAAACTATTTTTGAATTATGTTAAATCTATCCAATGTGTAGAACATATATCACACATCAATAAAACAAGAATAATTAGATATAGTAGAGTTCAAAATGGAACTTACATAGTCTTGTTTAAGAAAACTCTGTGACCATTTATGAAGAGTATCCAATCTATGACCATATCTGGCATATTCTCCAAGAATCCCTAAAACCATTCCAAAATAAAACACATCAAGGATCTAGAAAAATAATCAAGAATAATATACGTCTAAGGGAAAAGATGAACTCCAAGATGCCTCATGGGAGTTACCAATGATAATAGATCTTGTATTGATCAAAAGTAAGGTTGTCAATGCTAAATATACCACATAGATATCTATTCCCAATAATCAATTCAATTTGATCCATGTTAATTCAGATTGTATGGGAAATAATATTCCAATGAATGGTTATAGAGTCTCTATGATTCAATGGAATTAAATTATGTAAGATCCCATATTTTTTCATGGATAACTCTTTTAAAATTGCTGGTGAAAAATGTTTTCTACTTTAATCCATGTATAAAATTAATTAAATACCTCATGAATTTACACCCCCTGTATCTGCCTTTCTTCAGGTGTCAACATGTCATCAAATTAATTTTCCTCACATGTAGTCAGATTTCACAATATCTAACGTTATACCATATGTAGTACAACACCATATTTAATTTTATATCACCATATGTAATATATATTAATTTTTTAATGGGTTTTATTGTATTTTACATTGAAATAGGGGAAATGATTTGTAATATGTAAACTAGGAGTTCAATTCGTGTAATTTTGACTCACAATGAATTAAAAATGTGTATCCAGCAATGCATAACCCTGCAAAAACATTTTTATTTCCCTATACATTTAACATAGAATAGTATTATACTATGGACACTTCACACATCATATTATTTAGAAATATATTCTTACGCAAACATCCTCCTTTGAACGAAGACCCTTCATGCACCTCCCTCTTAATTGCTGGTATTGTACCATGGATTTCCGAGAGTCCTCTTAAATCTGGAAGTGTTCTCGAATCACCACATGGATGTCCAAACCAATATTTTTAATTTATTTTATCTATTTATTAATCTTTTTCTAGATCCATTGATAATATATTACCTTGTTCTTGTTGAGAGGTGTCTATAAGCAAATTTATATCACAATCGTTGGGCTTTTATCAATGCTTCCTTTATATTCAAGGAGTCATATATAAATAATATTCTGTGACGTGTTAATTATTGATTACTCTCAATATGTGGATATTTTTTTGTGAGTGTAATTCATCACTAATATTGAGGTAGTTTTCCTAAACTATAATTTCAAAGTCTTGAATAACATTATTTGTATTTAATTGTGGAACTATTTTTATATGTTTACTAATTGCCTCCTTTATTAAATTAATTTAATTATTGAAAAAATTAATTAAAAGAAATGTGGACTTAGGATTATAGGATTTTAGATCATGAATAATTAATTGTGAAATTAATTATGGTCTTATTATGATTGTTCAAATTGATTAATTAATTGAATCATTAATTAATGTGGATTTTTGGATTATGAAATTGTGATTTGAATAATTTATTGTTGAATTAATTATTGATATGTTGAAATTTTAAATGAGTAACTTAACTGTGAAATTTATTATAGGATTTTTATTTTTTAAATATTGATTAATTAATTGATGACATAATTAGATAGATAATCATATTTAATTAATTGATGAGTAAATTAACATGATCATTCAAATGTGTGAGTTAAAGAAAGGTAACATGGTCATTTTGATTCCTGAGTTCAGGAATGGTAACATGGTGATTCAAATGTGTGATTTATGTAATGGTAATATGGTTATTCAAAAGTGTGAGTTAAATAAACGTAACATGGTAATTCCAATGTTTGAGTTAAATATTGGTAACGTGTTATTAACATGTGTGATTCAAGGAAGGGTAATATTGTTATTCAAATGTGTTAGTTTAGGAATGGTAACTTGGTAATTCAAATGTGTGAGTTAATGAAAGGAAACATAGTCATTCAGATGATTGAGTAATGGAATGGTAACGTGATTATTAAATATTTTCATTCAATAAAGAATAATTATTAACATTATAAACTGTATATTTATGAATTATATTTATTTCCTTATAAAATTGCATACACTATTGTTGAGTATATATGTTTTAGACACCTTTGGTGGTGGCCTCTTATTTGAAATCACACCCAACATGTGCTACATGGTTAGTACCTAAATATACATTATTTTTTTGAAAGGGTTTACAGAAACGACAATATATTTGATTGTTAATTGGGGATAGATTACGGTTTAGGGAACAAGATTTTTTTTGGCACCAACTTTGAAGTCATTGTTGTAATTATTTTTTAGTATTTTTTTGATAATTATTCTGGCATTGCATGTTTCCCTTTAAATTGACTACTGTAATTTTGTAACATGGTTCTCTTTATGATGTTGGTATTGTTATTATTATTTATGCTTCCACAATTTATTGATTTCATTTGATGGTGTTTTACTATGATAAAATAGACTGAGGTTATGTGTGCTTGTATAGCCGCTTCATCATTCATATTGTCATTTCTTTTCCTTTTCATAATAAGAAAGGATATTCCCTAACCTTTTGAATGAAAGAGAGTATAGTATCCCCATGACTGACTTACCATAACCCTACTACTATTTGGCAGCTGAGGGCATATGGGGAGGTGCACCTACAGTGATGTGGACCACCATATTTGGGAATTTTTTTGTGGAACCCAGGTTGGGATGTCACAATGAGGTTTTAGAAATGTTTTCTTTTCTTCTTATGTTGCCTTACTATTTTGTGGGAAGCTTGAAAAAGACTATGAAGTGTAAAGGTATTTTTAATGAGATCGTGTGTGGGAGTTTCAAACAAATGTATGGGTAAAACCCATGTACTCATGGTGGAATTTTTGTTATTATTATTTTATATTACAGTGGAATATTATTTCACCTTTTGCAACACACTTATTGTGTGTTGTGATTGTTATTTATAAAATTTAAGAGTATTGATATGTGGCCTGAAATGGATAGATATTTCAGTCTACATGCATCACTCTAGGAATATAGTATTTTTATGACAAGAATCAATTTAGGCATGCATAAGAAAATGGGTTATGGGTAAGATGATGAACGTAGACTGGTTTCCCATTCGTGTGAATTTGAATTAAGAAAAACAAGGTCTCTTAATATAGAATGGTAGGTGGTGTAAAATATGAAAAAAAATTGTGGAAAATTGATAAACTTGAATGTTGAGATGTGTTTTACCCTATTAAGTAGAACTAGGTGTAGGATTACAAATGGTAGTAATAGAGCTTTGATTTTCATTGTGTTATGTGGTTTGTGGAAAAGACATGTTGTCATTTCATCTAACATAATTTTGATAAATTTGTATGTCAGTCCTAATAAATTATCTTGGAATTTTAGAGTTATGACTCCATGATTATGAATGTTTAGAGGACTGTTGGAGGACATGGTTGTGGATGATCCTCCAGTGGTAGAACCTAAGCACTGATAGTGTTGGTGGAATTAGCATGGGAGTTTTTTTAGAGAACTATGCTCGCTTCATGCAATTCATGTGAATGGACCCCAGGAGGGTTGTAAAAAGCATGCCTAATCTAACAAGGGAGTTTCAGATTCATCAACCTCTATTTATTAATATATATGGTTGACCTGGAAGAGAGGAGTTCTAGATCATGACCATCCAGACAATACATAACTATTTGGAGACTCCTATAGAGAAGATAGTAAGGTTGGAAGCCTATCTGTTATGCGGAAAAGAGAAGTGTTTTTTGTACATTGAGACTTTGAATGGATAGCTGTAGAATGTGTAATGGAAGTACATTCTATATATGTTCTTTGATCACTGTTACCCAGAGGAACTTAGGTAGGAATGAGTAGCTGAGTGCAAAAGAATAACATAGGGGATAATGTATGTGATATACAATGCTGAACACTTCCTGAATTTATAGAAATTTCTTCTAGAATTGGTAGTATAAGAGGCTATATTGATAAATAGGTCTTAAGTATGAATAATGTGTGAAATTAATTCTCAAGTAAATATCTTCATAAGGAAGGTGTTTTACGATGTGGTTGATCATGCTCACATCTATAATGGGAACATGAAGGAGTCTTCTTAAGGTGGAAAATAATTTCCTATTAGATGGTCATGTGGTACAAATTTCGAGAGTATGAAACAATTTTAATGGTTTTCACCCAAGAAAGTTGGATTTAATGTAAATATAAAAAATGATTGGTTATGTAGGACATTTCTCTAGTGGTTTCCCACTAGAATGGTTAGTCAGTCCACTAGTTTTGATATTTCCCCCCAACAACCAGTTGTTTGCATATCATGCGTAAAGATGGGACATCTATAGGTTTTTTGTATGAACTATGGTAAGTTAGGTAGAGAAGGAGGATCTAGAAAAAACCAATGATCAGAATGGGGGTCTTCTGCACCATATTAGATTGGAAGCTGGATATCTACTTGAAAGGTAGTAGAGACATGGAGAATGGTGTGTCTGGGAAAGATCACCCATATCAACTAAGTAGTGAAACTCATTGGAGTCAGAAAATATAAAAGGGAAGAGGTGCTGGATAGTTATATGTGTTTAGTCTTACACATGTGGACAATGATCATAGGATATCATCATTTATATGTGCTTTTCTAGTAGAATCTATACTAGTAAGTTCTCAATTTAATATAGGTTCCTCTCATTTCATTATATCTTCAAAACATGTTAATGTTTTCAACCTAGTGGTGGATTTTTTGAGCGGGGTTAGGATGATAGTTACCTCCTTGGTTGTATAGTATAGATAAATATATATTTTTAAGGGATGCTCTCTTGAGATTGGAGTGTATCATTTTCTATAGGATCTGTATATTCTGTAAATTTCATCTGTCAATATAATTATTGGTATGGACTAGCTAGTTTCATACAAACACTACATCAAATGATACCACATGACGGTGATTTTTATGTCTCTTACGAGTGAAAATTACATTCACCATGCAGTGTGAGATATCCAAGCAGGCCGAGCAAGGAAAATTACTCTTCAATAGGGACTACTGATAGCCTAGGTTTCTAGTCCTTTACTCGATGATGAAGCTTTCATTAAAGTTTTCATTACAACAATAGTAGGACGGTTTCATGATGTATTTCCTGAAAACTTCTCATGGTTTCCTCATGAGAGAGATGTTGAATTCACTGTTGAGAAAATCAGAGATAAGCTTGTATCTATTCTACTATAATTAATGACATCGAATGTGCATTAAGAGCTAAATGTTTAGAAATATAAATTTAAGGCTAATGGATTAATCCAAAAGATTATTTTTCCTTGGGGATCACCAATGTTTTTTATAAATATGTTTGAATGGATTTTACCTCTGGTTTTTGATTAAAAGAAGTTGAATATGATTATTATGATGAACTGATATCCTCATCCATGTATCAATGATATTTTTGACCAGTCAAATGGATATTATGTGTTCTTGAATATCGAATTGAGAACAAGGTATCATCAGTTGTGTGTTAAAACATTTGATATATTTAGGAATGAAGTCAGGTTAAGGTATGTGGTTTATAAGTTTGTTATAATTCCATTTGGAATAAAAAAATCACTAAAAGTATTTATTTCCTTGATTAAATGAAACATTCATATGTATCTAGATTATTTTTATTGGTTTTTATAGATGACATCTTAGTGTACTCCAAGACTCGTGACAATAATGCCCTTTCTCTTGAATTCATCCTGAGTCATCTGATATAGATTCTAAAATATCCCAAGCTATCTAAGTGTTAGTTTATTATTGACCATGTTCTATTTTTATGGAACATAATTTTAAAATAAAGTGTTTCAGTGGACCTAGTGATGGTTTTGAATGTTTTTTCTTTGGAGAAGTAGAATATTATATATATATATATATATGAATCTTTTGGTGATACACTGAATATTATAGGATATTTTTCCATGATTTTTCCCATTTTGTAGTGCCGCATATAGGATTCACCAAAAACAGTGTGATATTAGAATGGTCATCGGCATGAGATAAATTTTTTCAGATGTTTAAGAACTGGTTGATGTCAGCTCCAATATTGTTCTGACCAGATTCAAGTGACGAGTACACAGTGTATTGTGATGCATATGAGATAATACTTGGAGATTTATTGATGCATGGGGATAAATTTTTTGAATATGGGTCTCGACATTTGAATCCAGATGAAAAGAGTTACCCTATGTATGACCTCGTGTTAGAAGTAGTGTTTTACTCTATTAAGTGTTGCTGACACTTACTTTTAGAAGAAAATGTTATAGTTTATATAGATCACAAGAGAATGAGGTATTTATTATCAAAATAATATTTGAATCTTCATGAAGTAGGGATGGGTTGAATATGTGGAATCATTTTATTTTGAGTTGGCACATTAATAAAGGAAAATAAACAATGTGGTTAACTCATCGAGTTGGAAAAATTAAATTTAGATAGTTTATGAATCTGGTGTTTAGTGGAGGATAATAACATAGCTAGATGAGATTCATATTGTGGTTCACAAGAGACCTGAAAATATGACACTCAAATTAATTATAGAAGAGTCTATTATTTTGAGATAGTTCAGGGGTAGGCAGTATGATGAGACACCATTAGACAAGATTATAGATAAGGATGAGATTATCTATGTGATGGATCCAGTGGATTTTCTTACAAGCATGCTAGAGGATCTCATGCAGTAATATCATGCCTCGATGTGGGCGGTGCATCCAGGTGTGACCAAAATATGCCATGACCTATGACAATGGTTTTTATGGCCAGTAAAGAAGAATAAGATAATAGGATTTTTTACGTTATGATTCGCCTATTATTAGGTGAAGGTAGAGCATTAATGACCTTGAAGATTTCTCCAAACGTTTCATATTCTAGAATAGAAGAGGGATTAAGTGACCATGGATATTGTGGTAGGTATTCCAATGTAATATAGGAATAATGATGGTATTTGGGTCATTTTGGATCAACTAACAAATGTATTTCATTTATTTCATACAAGGGACACCTTCATAGTAGATCAGTTGAGTGAATTATATGTTTGGATGATAGACTATCTACATGGTGTTCTGCGGACTATAGTGTGAGATCACGATATATGATTTACTTCACGCTTCAACAGATTATTTCTGAAGGAACATGGTATATAGGTATTATTGAGTGTTCCCTTTAACCAAATATATATGGGTAGTTGGAATGTACTATAAATGTGCTTGAGGATATATTGATGGCATGTGTTCTAGACATTTACCGTTCTTCTGAGAAACACCTTGCCTTAGTTGAGTTCTCCAATAATAGTAATTATTATAAAACTATACAGATGGAAATATATGTGGAACTTATTGTTATCCCTTATAGATCACTGATATACTAGATGGAAGTAGGAAATTCCATATTGTTGCGACCGAGTTTCATTTATGTGATGTCAGAATAGGTGCAGTTGATTTAAAAACATATGGTTATGGCTATGAGTAGGCAGAAGTCGGATGTTGGTAGATAGAGATGACCCGTACATTTTACATAGGGTGATCAAAAATTTCTTCTGGTTTTTACTAGGTTGGGTCACTCTAAGTTACGATGGAAGGGTAAGTTAGTTCCTATCATTGTTAGACATTTTCACACTGTGTAAATAATCAAACTAATGGCGTAGCTATTGGCTCTTCCACATAAATAAGGTGATATTCTTGATTTTTTTCATGTATGAAAACTACATTAGTATCACCCTAACCTTAATCATGTGATTGATGTGGATTATGTCATGATATAGATAGATACATTGTTTGAGGAACATCTGATTCATGTTATTGATTACAGTGAGAATTTATTGGTGGAAAACACTATATCGATAGTTTGTGTACTAATAAATCATGTATTTGTGCTAGATGAGACATGAGAAAATGTGGTAGGTATGTGGGTTTTGTGTCCTGATATTTTTGACTCGAAAACTCAAAGTGGCTTGGGAGTGCAGCTCAATGATGATATGTTATAAAGTGCTGATATCTTAAGATCCTGTCTTTTTATAGGTATGATTCTTTTAAATATTTTCATCAAAATGTGTTGTTTATAATTAAATCCATGTATATAATTAATTAACTACTTCAAATATTTATACAAAATGTAAATATGTTTCCCAATGAGTCAACATGTCGATAAATTAATATTCACCATGTTTAATTAGATTTCACTACGTGTAATATTACACAAAATGTAAAAAAAAATATTTTATTTTTAATGGTTCTTATGGTATTTAACTCTGAAATAGGGTAAATCAGTTACAAAACGTGAAACATGAGTTTATGTAGTTTATTTTTGGCACCTTGTGAATTAATCATGTGTATCCAACAACGTGACACCCTCTGAAAACATTTTTAATCACCACTAACGCTTTGTACACCATGGTATTCAACCACAGATACTCCTCACAACATTTTTATTGGACTAAAATTACAACATTTACCACCTCCTTCGATTGAAGACATTCTATGAACCTCCCTTATTAATGTGGGTCCTTTAAAACTGATTTATAGGAGTCCTCTTCAATCTGAAAGTGATCTCAAATTTGATGTTGGATGTACGGACCAAGATTTTTATGGTATACCTTCTGTTTATTAATATTGTTCATGATCCGTTGCTAAGAGATTACATGGTTCTTGTTGAGAGGTGTCCAAAAACCAATTTTTATTGAAAATATATATATTTTATCTCTACTTCCCCAAATTTCATGGAGCCATATCTAAATAATGTTCAATGATGTTTTCTTGATTTATTATTCTCAATTTTGGGATATTCATTGGAGATTATTATTCATTATTTATATTGAGGTAGGTGGTCTGAAATTCAAATCTCATAGTCTTGAATACCATTATGTGTTTGTAATTGTAGAATTAATGTTATATGATTAGAAATCCCCAAAAAGACTAAATTAATTTAATTTTGTGAATAACTTAATTAAATGAAATTTGGAATTGGGATGTTTGGATTTTAGATCAAGAATAATTAATTGTTCAATTAATTATGGAGACAATAATATAGTTGAACATTATTAACTAATTGTATCTTTAATTAACATGGATGTTTTGGATTGTGAAATCGTGATTTGAATAATTAATTTATGAATTAATTATTAGTATGTTGAAATTGTGAATGAGTAAATTAATAGTGTTAAGGATTATGGGATTTTTAGTTTGTGAATATTGACTAATTTATTGATGGAATAATTAATAAGATATAAATGGTTAATTGATTGATGTGTTAATTAACATTATTATTAAAATATGTGTGTTATGTAATTGTAACAAGGTCACTAAAATGTGTGAGTTAAGGAATGGTAACATGGTCATTAAAATTTTTTAGTTAAGGAATTTTAACATGGTCATCCAAATGTTTGAGTGAATGAATGGTAACATGGTCATTCAGATTTGTGAGTTAAATAATGATAACACAGTCATTCCAATGTGTGAGTTAAGGAATTGTAAAATGGTCATTCAAATATGTGAGATAAATAATGGTAACATTGTCATTCAAATTTGTTAGTTAAGGAATGGAATAATGGTTACTAAAATGTGTAAGTAATGAATGGTAACATGGTCATTCAAATGTGTGAGTGAATGAATAGTAACATTCTCATTCAACTGTGTGTTTGAATAAAAAATATTTTTAAAAATGATAAACCTTATATGTATGCATTATATTTTATTCCATATAGAACTACATACACATTTTTTAACAAATTTTTTTTAGACACTGTTGGTGGTGACCTACTGAGTTATACACACACCCTACATGAGATTCATGGTCAGTACCCAAATAGATTTTATTATTACTGGATAGGCTAAGGGAAAAGGCTCTGGATTATATTATTGATTGGGATAGATATTTCTTGAGGTAAATATATGTGGTTCAAGACCCTCAGGGGATTCATTGGTTTCATTATTTTTTAGTCATTCATTTTTGACACTTATATTGGCATTACATGATTCCCTTTCAATTAAGTGTTGTATTTTCCTATGTGGGTTATTATTATGAAATTAAAATTTTTATGATAATTTTTTATTCCAATATTTATTGATTAATTATAATGGTGTTTTACTCAAATAAAATAGGGTAGTGTCTCCCCATGACTGACTTACCAGACCCTTGCAGCTAGTCGTTAGCCTCAAACATATAGGGAGTCACGCCTAAGATCACATGGCCCACTGGCTCGGGGCACCGTTTCATGGAACCTAAATCGGGATGCCCAAATTAGGAATAAGAAAAAGTTAATAAGGAGTATTTATGGCCATAAAATATTATTTTTTGTAATTTAATCACATGGAAATTATTTTGATACATTTATTAGAAAATAATGTTCCAACTGTACAATTATTTTTCACCTATTTTGGGTATCCACATAGTTTTTCAAACCAAGATCCAACCAAAATTTTGGACACTAGATCTCTTGTTATTATTTTTTAATGAAGTTCGCATAATTTAGTAAACAATATTTTACCATGGGTTCATCTTTCACTAGTTATACACATTCATAGAGGATCAACATTATTTGGGAAAACAATTTGTAAATCGTTCACCTTAAAAAGTGCCTTAAAACACTCTAATCCAAACCAAAATCAACATAAACATGAATAAATTCTTAAATTAACTCATAACACACCCAAAAAAACATTATTCTATTAGATTATCCCCAAATAATTAATTCTTGTACTTGAAAAAATTTATTAAAATATGGAACACACCTCTTGATCTTTCTCAAAATTCATATACCATCAATTATAAATGTCCCATACTTCAATAAAAACTCACTACCCAAATTATATTCTTATTTATGATTTCCCATAATGTTGTTAAGTTATGACCCCAAGATAAACATGTGAAATCATTCCAAAAGATCATTTTTAACCAACACTAAGAATGTGATTACTGTATCTATCTATCTTGATGCACTACAATGTTTTCAAAATGTTAATAACAAAAGATGAATGAACTAAAAAATATAATAATTTTCATATGGAATTGGTTATAATATTCTAATTCCACCCCTTGTATGGCTTAGTTCCTTCTGACATCATCGAATATAAATTATAGGTTAAGATCCCATACCAAAACCATGTTTATGGTTCTTAGATGACCGAAATAGTCTATACCGACCAAACATAACCCATACAGATTCACTATTTTATAATTTATGCCTATTAACCATAAAACTCCTCTTTCATACCATATATGAGGATATCAACGTAGTTCTAACCCACATAATTTAGTTTCACCTGGAAGAATCAGTATGTACTCTTCTAGGTGACTTCTTACAAATTTACCTTCCCTAAACAATCAAAACTCTAGGAGACAACACATTATAATTCATTAAAAATAGAATTCATTATTAAATTTATCTATCATCCATATAGAATATCAAATGTAATTTGATATGATTTCCTAATTTGTTTCACCAACCACTCACACTAGCTGTATTGCACACTACCTTTTACCAACAAGCCACCAATCTGAATCACTCTCAGATTTCACTATCTATAATCTGAGTTCAATTTCCACATCTTGTGTCTATCTAGATCCACATATGCAAAAAAATCCTGAATTCATAATATGACTACATTTTCTTTGTTTCTACAATCATAGGTCTTTAATATTCATCATGGTTGTCTAACTGTCAATCTTACACAAGACATTGTCCCTTCCATAAGAGAGGTCATTCAACTTATGAAAAGGTCAATAGTCCCTTATACAAAGGTATCTTTTTAATCTCACTATAATGTATACATTAGTCTACTTGGAAGATTTCTAGTTTAACCCCATAGGAGATGACTTTTTGTGATCATCCATTCATACATGATTCTTAAGAAAATCACCACGCAATACACATAACTAGATTACCAGAAAAATGTTCACATTATTATATGACTCATTATCAATGTGGTATACAACATATAATGTTCAGTATAGAGGTAATAACATCTTACCAAGATGTGTCTTATCCCCTAATGAATTTTTCTACTCTAAACCATGGTGTCTCCATCAATGGTGAAATCGAGTTAATCACACAATGGTCATATGATATGTTGTTCATGTAATCTCCCACCAAAGAGACATCTCAACACTCATAACCTTTTAGGTCACTAATACCTATGAGATTCATGTCATTCATATTAGTTTCTATCATAAAGGGTGACCCTATACCGTATTTTACAATTACCTAACAATACTGGCTCTTATAGTTTCATCATGACAACCTAAATCACTCCAAATAGATCACTCTCCACCTCATTTACCAATTCAACTTAATTCATATATAATTATTGCATCGATTTTCACACAATAAGGATTTACTAAAATGGGATGAAAAAACCCACTATATACTCTAAAAAATTTATTTCCCATTATTATGGGACATCCAGTATAGAATCACATGCATCTTTATCTTTCCACAGTCAACAAGCCTCCAGCTACATCAAACTAGGAACCATCACCACTCCTTTTTAACATTGAGAACCTCAATTAATTCCTAGATCAACCATTTATTCTACCAAAACTCAAGAATAACTCTAGGACCATAAGATTATTATTGGGTTCCTACTAAACCGTAAAAACACAATTGGAATAAATAGAGTTTTTTTACAAAAGATCGTGACATTCATCCCAATACTCACATAATGAGTAATATAACTCATGGTACTCAATATTCATTGGATATTAGGAAAATCTTAAGTTCAATCTATATAACATCCCAATGTTATTCACATGAATAAGGAATTTTTATTAATGGAAACCAGCCCTCAGGAAATAACATTTACGTTCCCTTTACATAGAAACATTATCACATGGGTTACTCCCATGAAATACAAGCCTCTAACTACCCATAAACTACAGTCACATTAAAAGGACATGAAGGTCCTCCACATAACCCAAACACGGACTCACAAAGGGTTAAATTTCATGGAACATCATTAAGGTACATAACTATATAAATTATATGATAAATTATCACTTGAAACCCTTATTGAGGTCAAGGATGATTGTTCGGTGTTATAAAATTTCACTGGAAGATATAGGGATTTATCCACTTATGTATAATTCAGAAACATAATTAACTAGATTTTCCTAATGGATACATGTATAAAATTATTAATAAAAAAATTATTTCTCAAAAATGACATAACATTGTTCACTACACTAAAAAATCATATAGGGACCACATCATCATCACTATCCTCCACCTCATCACCTAGGTGAACCACACTATAGTCTCACTTGACCTACTATCATAAGTTGACATGCATATGGGTTCAAATGTATATAATTTCAATAAGAAATCATCAATGTTACCACATTAAACGTTTCAAACACTTTTGTAGATTATTCCTCCATCATCATCATAATCACACACAATTAGCATATATGTCCTTTGAATCCTATATACTGAATATTATACATGTGATACCTCTCATATAATCATCCAATAGTCAAATCCATACGAAATCATGATCTAAAAAATCTATGTGCCTTACATGACATGAACTCATGTAACCATAATAGAATATACTAGGAATATTAATTCCATTCCTGGGTAACTTGTACTTCACTCATGAAAGGGGTTAATGACTCCCCTAATTGAAATTAATCACAAGATCTAACAAAATATTATGTAAACTATCTGCAGAATCCCAACATAGAAAAAACAAACAATTTGGGAAAATTTTGAGACAATATAACATGAATCGTCATGTTTCAGATAGAGGGCCACATGAACTGTAAGAACCCAGATCTTTGTTTTTAGGTATGTCTTTCTTTTCCTGGTGTTTTTGAGAAAAGTGGGGTTTTCCTAGAACATTTTGATGTACACACCGTGTACTTTCTGAGTACACACCATGTACTTTCTGAGTACACACCGTGTAATTTCTGAGTACACACCGTGTACTTTCTGAGTACACACCGTGTACTCCCTTGCCGCGCCAGGCCGTGTGATGGCCGTGTCCGGGCCACACACATGGTATGTAGGGGTGATGTGGAGGCTGCATAAAGAGGAGTACGGAAAAACAGAGTACACGCCATGTACCCTAGAATTACATGCCGTGAAATTTATTTTATTTTTCATTAAAGGCATTAGGGTCACGCCTAATCGCCAGAATGACCTTCTTCTATGTTTTGTTTGGCTGAGAGCTCCCATACAGCTGCGATTCTTCCCCAACATCCTGAGCCTCTGTCTGATTTCCATTTTAACCTCCATTGATTGTGTTGGGATCTCCTCGGTAATCTCTCTCTTCTTCTCTAGCCATGTTTCATGATTCCTCCTCATTTTCAAGTTATCATTGGCTGAGTTTTTTGGATTTTTTCTCAGATTTTCGACGTTCTAAGGGGAATAAGTCATCGAGATTCACTTATATCGATCTCCTAACATTGAGGTAGTTGGTTTGTTCCTTTTTGTTGAAATTCTGTGAATATTTTGAGAAAATTCCACCAATACCCTCAAACGGGGTATTGCGTGTTTCCTGTTTTTCCCTTATTATTTTCTTTCTTTTCTTTATTTCTTGAGTATAGGTAATTTCTTGTGCATAGGGTAAATTGTATTGTGCCTTAAATGTGTTTCCATGTTGTTTTACTTGTTTGGCGTTTTGCAAGTCCCATGCCTAGTTGTAGGATAGTGGAACTATTGTACTGTTATGCTGTTGTGCCTCAGAATGATAGCCAAGTAGTTCATGAAGTTTACATGGGCCGATACGTGCACTATGCCTGTTGTTTTACACAGGTATGTGAGAAACTACTGTAGTTGACCGTAGGGAGAATGGACGTAAGGGCTTCTTCAGAGTGTCTTTAATTTATGATGTGAGACCACATAGGGAATTGATGTTGAGTGCTTCCCCAGAGAGTCTATTGTTCCTTGACATGGGCCACAAGGGGAATTGACATTGAGTGCTTCCCCAAAGAGGCTTTAGTACGATACGAGACAATAGGGGTAATTGACGGTGAATGCTTCCTCAGAGAGTCTATTCTTTAGCTAAACCAAAGGGGTGAGACTGTGTGTGCCTCCCAGAGGGTTGTTAGTACTTGTAGGTTGAACCTTAGGAGGTAGACTGTGAGAACTACCCAAAGGTTAACTTTTTTTGTTCTCCTTTCTAGAGTGGTTATTTCATGTTTGTTGATTATATGCTAGAAATTGTGGGTTGTTACTGCTATGTATTATCGTGTTTACTGCTTACTATTTACCGCATACTGTACTTTACCTGCCATATATTCACTGACTATTAGGAACATATCTTTTGGTGGTTTCCTATTGGGAGTTTGTCTCACACCCTATTTGGGTCATGCTTTTGGGCCCAAACAGATTATATTGTTGCAGGTATAGATAAGGGAAATAACCATTCTACTTCAGGTTCTTGATTGCACTGGAGCTGGAGAGGCAGAAACCAAGATGAGGCTTACGATGTTGTGGTGTTGACCATCTATTTTTATTTTGTACATTGGTTTAGTACTGTATTCATCATTGTGACTTATTTGGATGTTTTCCTACAGATATGTGTATCATGCTTCATTTACATATATATCTCCTCCTGTTGTTTATTTATCAGTCTTCTGTTGTTTACTCTTGTATGGATGTCTACTGCTTCTGCTATTGTTGTTATTTGTTTTCTATTCTACTGTGTACTCTGCCAATGTGGGAAGAGTTTCCCCACTATCACACCCAATGACCTCACTGCTAGTCGTCTGCCTCTGGCATTTGGGGAAATGTGCTTGAATCCTTGTGACCAACCGGGTACAGGGCACCTCTGGGTGGCTTCCAGAACCAGGACATTACAAAGTGGATTCAGAGGGATTATTTACTCTTGATTTACTATTTTGAGCCTTTAGCTAGGGATAGGGTGGATTCAGTACTTAGTATTAAGCTGTGCTCGGGAGTAGCAAACCCATGCACAGGGAAAATTCATACTACCTCATTTATTGTAGTTTTCTGGTTTTGATATTTTACAATTGATATGCTCTCATCTAGAGTGATTTACATGCCTTGTGTTGTTATTATTGTTGAGATTGTGGTTCTATTTATGTCAAAACCCGATGACATGAAGGTATTCCATCTCATGCATCATATAGGCACTTGATAAAAATCACATGCCATGCATTCTTTCCATTCCATTTAGGGTGCATTAGCAATTACATGTTGTCGTGATAGACCATGTGTAGATTATGCATGCTGTTGTGATAGATGCTTTGATAGAATATTTGTTGTTTGATAGAGAAATTTTTTGTTTTGTACCTTGTTTAAATGAACACCAACTTTTGGTTCATGAGGTGTTATGGTCCCTCTTGAATCGGAAATTGGTGAATCATTGACCATGTTTTCCTTATTTATGACAGTTTTGGATGCCAATCTTTGATTCGTGTGGAGTATGGGCCCTCATGGATTGGAATTTGGCACCCATTTGCTAGTTTTTTAGTGTTTTATGGGCTTTTGTGCATTTTTAGAGCTACTGCACAGAAAAAACCAGAAATCACAGCGTGTACTTTATATATACACGCCATGTAGTTTTTAATGCAGTATCATTGAACATGTGATAAGAAACACGGGTTGTGAAAAATCGCTAGGAACACGCCGTGTACGGTAGGTACACGCTGTGTAGTAGTAAGCTGTGTACCCAATTGTGTCACTAACAACACAGGTCGGGGAAGCTCGTTTCATACACATCGTGTTTTGTATGAACATGCCGTGTATCCTTGGTCCCAGTACCCGGCCATGTCAAGAACAACACGGGATGGTGTTCTCTCTTCCTTTACATGTTTTTTTTGTTTGGAACACGCAGTGTAAGTGTCAACCGTGTACTTGGTTGTGTAGCCTACAACACGGGTCAGAAAATTCTTCAAGTACACGTCGTGTTTGTTCGGAACACTCCATGTTGTCTCAGCCGTGTGATCGGTCGTGTAACTCCCAACAAGGGTTCTTGAAACCTTTTCCCCTACATGCTGTGTCCACAATAAACCCGCCATGTAGTCTTAGTTTAAGAAGACCGTGTGGGTTATCCATGCAAGGAGGCATGAGATGGGGGATAGAGTAAAGTACATGCCATGTAGTGCTTATACCCACTGTGTAGTCATGTTTTGTAAAACATCAGTGTTTCTTTCCCCTGTTTCCATTTTGTACTCCTTTTTTCTCTTTCCTTGTTTTCTTAATATAAGTTATGCTTTTGATCTTTCAGAGATATATCTCTAAGACGTCCTCATGTTGTACGTCAGTTGCAGGATATTGATCAGACACCAGATATGGATGATCAGGGACTTCCTACCGATCCTCCAGTCGGGCCAGCCTTGGCACTAGCTGTTATACCAATTGCAGGCACTAATGCGCAGTTCAGGGAAGGCTTTATGAGGATGATGCAGACCATTCAGGGAGCACCGCCTCCTGCCATGTCTATGTAAAACTTGACGTGGGTTTTCTCGTAGTAGCATCCTCCTACTTTCTCAGGGGAAGGTTGACCATAGGATGTAGAGTCATGGATGGAATCCATGCTGACTATCATTGATAATATTGAAACACCTCCAGAGAGGCGGGTCATGCTCGCCACATATATGTTACGAGACTCTGATAAGATGTGGTGGGACATGATCTCACAGGCGGGTCGTCAGTAGGTTATGGCTTGGGAGGTGTTCCAACACATGTTCTATGACTACTTCTACCCGGAGACCCCGAGGGCCAATCGAGTCTGGGAGTTTATGAGTCTTGAGTAGGGTACTCTTTCTATCATGGATTATTCCTCTCGTTTCACCGAGCTGAAGTGTTTCACAATCCTCCAAGATGGAAGTGGTGTGTTCTTAGCAAGGAAGTTCTTAGATGTTCTCAGGTGGGAGATCCGCTCGCAGGTGAATATCTTCTAGTTGACTTCAATCACTTCTATCATCAACTAGGCGCTGATTGCAAAGTGCAATATGAGAGACGCTAGAGCTTCAAGACCGGGCTGTTCTGCTTCCTGAACTAGTGTTCCTGCAGTTGACAGCAGGAAGTGTCGTAGGGCGTCTATGCATGGTGATTCGAGGAGGCGAGATACATCTTCAGTTGGAGGAGTTACATGAAAAAGGGTTTCATCTAACCCAGTACATCTCCTTGGGGTTTTCCAATACTATTTGTGAAGAAGGAAAATGGTACTCTTAGGCTCTGTGTGGATTATCGGAAGTTTAACCAGTTAACGGTCATTAACCAATATCCCTTTTTTAGGATTGATGATCTCATAAATCATCTTTGAAGAGCTCGCATGTTCTCAAAGAACTATTTGAGGTCCGGTTATCATCAGTTGCGTGTCATACCATTAGATATACCAGTGATTGCCTTTATGAGTGGGTATGGTCCCTATGATTATATGGTTATGTTGTTCGGTCTCATGAATGCGCTAGCTGTTTTCAAGGAACTGATGAACCGAGTATTCCATCCTTACTTGTATTCCTTCATTGTGGACTTCGTGGATGATATCTTGGAGTACTATCACACTCAACATGACCATGCTACCCACCTTGAGATCGTTCTGAGTATAATGAGATAACATCGACTTTATGCTAAACTCTCGAAGTGCGACTTCTGGATGGATCAGATTCACTTCATGGGACATGTCATCTCAGAGGTAGGAATATCCATGGACCCAGAGAAAGTGAGAGTTGTCGTTTCCTAGGAGTAGCTGAAGAATATTATTGATGTACGGAGTTTCCTAGGGCTGGCTGGATACTACAGACACTTCATTAAATAGTTTCCATGCCTAGCAGCACCATTGACAGGTCTGAACAAGAAGGGGGTGAAGTTCTTATGGCTAGATTATTGTGATTCATCCTTTCAGGAGCTGAAGGGAAGGTTGACATCAACACCAATACTCATCTTTCCAGTTCCAGGCATGATCTATACAGTCTATTGTGATTCTTCTGGTATCGGGCTGGGCACTGTGCTTATGAAGGGAGATGGGGTCGTTGCGTATGGGTCTCGACAGTTGAGGCTACACGAGAGGAACTACACAACCCACGACCTAATGTTGGAACCTGTTGTTCATGCCTTACGTTGCTGGAGGCATTACCTTCTGGGAGAGAGAATTGTGGCTTTCACCGACCACAAGAGTCTCAAGTACATCTTTACCTAGTGTGATCTGATTCTGAGACAGTTCAGGTGGGTCGATTATCTTCAGTCCTTCGATTTCAAGCTTTCTTATACGCTGGGAAAGGGCAGCGTAGTGGCAGATGCGCTGAGCATGGGAACTCAGATTCAGGCAGTTCAGGAGGCCAGCAATGAGTGACAGCTTATGGATTTGTTCTCTGAGATGCATCTGGAGGTGCACGACAGACAGGGATAGATTTTCCTATCTTCTGTAGTTGTTACCTCTTCTCTTCCTGGTCAGGTATAGATGAGGAAGATATCAGACTAAGAAGGCTTTGTCCTACGAGAGAGTATGTCAGGAGAGGACCCTCTTCCTGGATGGATAGTGGATGAGGAAGAGATCTTGCATTCCTGGGGACCCGTATGGGTACCAACATTCATACGCGAAGAGCTGAAGCGGGGTTTACATTCCTCTATTTGGGTAGTTCATCCTGGCATCTCCAACATGTATCAGGATCATAATATTCATTATTGGTGGCCACGTATGAAGAGAGATGTTGATGGTCTAGTCTCGAGGTGTTTTACTTATCAGTAGGTAAAGGCGGAACATCAACGACCGACAAGCCTTTCATAGCAGTTACCCATTCCGGAGTGGAAGTGGAACGATGTCACGATGGACATTGTGACTGGATTGCCGAGGTCGCCTGGAGGGAATGATGCAGTTTGAGTTGTCGTCAATAGGCTTATGATGGTTTCTCATTTCTTACCGATCAAGGAGACCATGTGTTTTGATTATCTCAAACGTCTATATATCTGAGAAATTGTGTATCTTCATGGAGTCCAGAACTCCATTATTTCAGACAGGGATGCACGCTTTATTTCATGGTTCTGGAAGGGACTTCATAAGGCTTTGGATACATAGGTACTTATGAGTACATCATTCCATACCCAGACATATGGCCAGTTTGAGTGTACGATCCAGGTTTTTGAGGATATGCTCTGAGCTTGCATTCTAGAATTTGGAGGTTCTTGGGAGAAGCATATCCCTCTGGTGGAGTTATCCTACAACAACAGTTTTCAGGCGACTATTCAGATTGCACCATACGAGGCTTTGTATGGTAGGCCATGCCGATCACCTCTATGCTAGTTGGAGGCAGGAGAGGCATCTTTATTGGGACCTCATCTTGTTCAGGAGACCTCAGAGAAAAAAGAGTTGATTCGGAAGAGGATGGTAATAGAATAGTCTCAACAGAAGGCTTATGTTGATCTGTTGAGACGACCTCTGGAGTTTGAGGTTGGGGATTAGGTTTTGCTGCGTGTCTCACCCAGGTAGGGACACAAAATTATTCGGAGGTAGGGTAAACTTTCACCACGGTATATCAGGTCGTTTGAGGTATTGGAGAGATTTGGGCCTGTTTCCTATCGACTACAGTTACCTCAGAGGTACCAAGACATGAACGATGACTTCTTCATCTCTCATCTCCGACGTTACATTTCAGACCCGTCTCATGAATTTCATCCCTAGGAGGTTGACCTCAAAGCGGATGCATCGTTTGAGAAGTATCTTATCTGGATTGTCTATCATAGTATGAAGGTTCTCAATCGGCAGTATGTTCCTCTAGTACGGGTGCTATAGCAGCACAGGTGATTACAAGACGAGACTAGGCAAAGGGATGTCGATGTATGATAGTAGTGGCCGGAGCAGTTCGGAGTTTCTCCTTCTCCGCCTCGTTAGGAAAATTCGGGGATGAATTTCTTTAAGGGGTGAAGTTTGTAAGAACCCGGATCTTCATTTTTAGGTATGTCTTTCTTTTCCTGGTGTTTTTGAGAAAAGTGGGTTTTTCAAGAATATTTTGAAGTACATTCCGTGTACTTTCGGAGTACAGGCAGTGTTCTCCCTTTCCATTCCAGGCTGTGTATTGGCCGTGTCTAGGCCACACACACGGTCTGTAGGGGTGGTGTGGAGGCCGCTTAAACCGGAGTACAGAAAAACAAAGAACACTCTGTATACCCTTGAAGTACACACTGTGTATTTTCTTTTTTTTCATTAAACGCACCAGGGTCACACCTAATCTCCAGAATGACCTTCATCTAGGTTTCGTTCGGCCGAGAGCTCCCGTAGAGCCATGATTCTTCCCCGAGATCCTGAGCCTCTATCCTATCTCTATTTCAGCTGCCGTCAATTGCATTGGAATCGCCTCGGTAAGACCTCTCTTATACTATAGCCCTGTTCCATGATTTCTCCACATTTACAAGTTATCGTGGGTTGATAATTTTGGACATTTTCTTTGATCTTCGATGATCTAAGGGGAATCAATTATCGAGGTTCACTTATATCGTTCACCTAGCATCGTGGTAGGTTATTTGTGCCTTTATTTATGATGTCCGTGAATATTTTGTGCAAATTCTACCAACACCCTCGAACGGGGTATTGCAGGTTTCCTATTTTTCCCTTGTTTTTTTCCTGCTTTTCTTGATAGCTTGAGTAGAGGTAATTTCTTGTGCTTAGGGTAAATTGTACTGTGACCTGATTTTTTTCCATGATATTTTCTTGTTTGGCATTTTTAATGTTTGGTGCCTAGTTTTTGGATAGTGGAACTGTTGTATTGTTATACTGTTGTGCCTTAGAATGATATCCAAGTAGTTTTTGAGGTTTACTTGGGCCGATACGCGTGCTATTCATGTTGTTTTACATAGGGTTGTGAGGACCTATTATAGTGGACCATAGGGAGAATGGATGTAAGGGATTCTCGAGAGTGTCTTTAATTTACGATGCAATACCACAGGGGGAATTGACGTTGAGTGCTTCCTCAGAGAGTCTGTTGTTCCTCGACATAGGCCACAGGGGGAATTGGCATTGAGTGCTTTCCCATAGATCCATTAGTATGATACGAGACTATAGGGGGAATTGAAAGTGAGTGCTTCCTCAGAGAGTCTATTCATTAGCTAAACTAGATGGGTGAGACTGTGTGTGCCTCCCAGAGGGTTGTTAGTCCTTGTAGGATGAACCTTAGGAGGTAGACTATGAGAACTACCCAGGGGTTACCTTTTTTTGTTCTACATGCTTGAGTGGTTGTTTCTTGTTTGTGGATTATATGCATGTAACTGTGGGATGTTATTGCTATGTATTATCCTGTTTACTGCTTACTGTTTACCTCTTACTGTAATTTACCTTCCATATATTCACTGACTGTTAGGCACAGATCTTTGGGTGGTTGCCTATTGGGACTTTTTCTCACACCATGTTTGGGTCATACTTTTGGGCCCAAATATATTATATTGTTACAGGTATAAATTAGGGAAAGCGCCTTTCTACTTCTGGTTCTTGATTGCTTTGTAGCTGGAGAGCATGGGACCAAGCCGAGGCTTGCGATGCAGAGGAGTTTCTCATCTGGTTTTCTTTTGTACTTTGGTTTAGTACAATATTCCGCATTGTGACTTCTTTGGCTGTTTTCCTAGACATTTGTTTATCATGCATCATTTACATATATTTCTACTCCAGCTGTTTATTTATCAGTCTTCCGCTATTTACTCTTGTATGGATGTCTACTACTTCCACTATTGTTGTTATTTGTTTTCTCTTCTACTGTGTACTTTGCCAATGAGGGAATAGTTTCCCCACTATCACACCCAAGGCCCTCACTACTAGTCGGCAGCCTATAGCATTTGGAGAAATGCTCTTGAGGCCATGTGACCAACCAGGTACGGGGCGCCTCTAGGTGGCTTCCGGAACCTGTATGTTACATGAAATAAGGTGTGTGTCCCCATAATCCAAATTCTAATGATTAGAAATAAGGATTTCAATTGAAATATTTGGAAGACAATACACTCAATAATATTTCAAAACATAAAATAAATACTAAAACTTATAAGATATATAGTCACAGTACTCAGGATGCAATAAAAATTCATATGCAATGAATTAAATAATAAATAATAGACTCAAACCTATAAATAAGACACTAATCAACCACCACGAGGATCACCAGTATATGATAGAACTAGAATATAAGTATAAATATCTTATATACTAAAATCCAAGACCTACATCTTCTCATTCTCCAACCTCATTATAAGATGTCCAAAAAAATTATCAAACACAGGCCTCAGTACAACATGTAACTATTATAAGTGAGCTCCACTCAGGTAGCTAACTGACATGTCCTCCCAATCAGGTTCGGAGTACAACTTAGTCAAGAACCACTAATGTATTCTAATACCTAACTAGTAGATGGAGTTTATGTTCATGAGTAAATAATATAAAAAATTAAATTAAAAATACATAAATTGTGAAATCATAACATATAATAAACAAATAACAAGTAATAAACCAACACAAATATGATGAGTGGTTGTGGATTCACTAACCCAACGCGTAACCCAGTCATACATGATTTGGATATATGATTCAAATAGTGTAAATACACGAGGTCTAACAAATCCCTCTCATTTGGATAGAATGAAAAACTTGTTTGACACATCCCATTAAATGGGATAACCCCGTGTATGTGACAACTACTATCTAACACATCCCTCCCAAATAAATAGATAATATATATCAAACTATAGTTGTAAACTCATGAATCACATCGATACAGAATGACGAAATATTCTCAGAACATATCATGTAGAGTCATAACCAACACAAATCTGCATGTGAGAAATTATTGAGAATATGACTCATAGTCTACACACCCAACATAAAATATTAAATATCAAGCACGGGTCATACGGGCCACACACAAACACCACGTGTGATCAAAAATCATACATAGTTCTTAGGGGGATACACACACGTGTGATCAATGAATTAGGAACATAGGCATGTGAACAAAAAATGAATTGTCTCATGGGTTACAAAACTGCACACATGTGATCAAATATAATGCATAGTATCACAAACAACACAATCCCACATATGATCAAACATCAACATGGGTCTCCCGGAAAAAGGTTTCATTTATTACAACCATGAACCAAATGGGTTCCATGAAATCCAAGGATCAAAATAGGGATCAAGATCCAGCCATCAACCACTAATATCAATCCATTTCACAATGTCTATTGTTTCTATATTCTCAATGTCCAATTATCTTATGTATGTTTCCTTTAATTCTTTAAATCATAAGGGTTATTGACTAATTATGAATCAACTGATACTCATGGAAAATTTATGAATTAATTTTCATTATCCCATAGTGGTGAACCTTGTATAACATGTTAGTAAAGCATAATAATACCATATGATATAGTATGTTGATCAAAAACCTTAATATTTTTTAAAAACAATCAACCCATCGAGCAACAATACCCTAGCCACACACAAGTTCTAGCCTGATAAATCCATCAGTCCATAAATCCCTAGAACTATTCCCCTATGATACACATATAGTTTATAGAATGGTATTGAAAAATATTATATATGCATGGGAATAGATCCAAACTAACATACGTATTGATTCCCTACAACCTTGCTAGATTTATTATTGATCAAAAGGTGGTCCTCCAATGCCCAAGATCCACCACCTATCTTAACTCCCTATCATCGAGAGCTCTGGATCCACAATAATTATGTTTATAAGGAACTTAATTATCCATTGAAGGGTTTTGGAGTCTTCTAGTTTGAGATAGATTTAATTATTGAGAATAATGAGTTAATTTAGAAGATTTAATATAATAAAATTGGATATTTTAATAATTGAATATTGGACACCTGGTTTTATTTAAATTTTTTTAAAAATTTTCACCAACCATTTGAGGATTCATACCTCTTATGGTAACCCAAATGGTTCTGTATAATGATTTTTCAAACCATGTGGAAATCACACATTTGGCCACAAGGGCATGATTCATAGTTTTTTTAAAGGGAGTTCTTATGGTTTACTAAACCATGTACATTAACCATGAACCACCCAAGGAGATTTTTCCTCTATCTAAATAATTTTTTGGATGATCATCTTAGTTTTGGGAACCATTATCAAACCATGTGATTCTAAAAATGACTCTAAAAGCCAATAAATCAAACCATAAACCCCTAGAACTCATCCCATAAAACTCTTAGTAATAAAATAAATGATTAAAGAAAATAATTAACTTAAGTGACAACTAAAAAATCTGATTCCATTACAACATTATATTTTTATTAAAAAATAGTTATTGAGGTAAATATATACAAAATTTAAAAAGAAAAAGAGGGTAAAAATTCATGTCTTGTGTTTTTAATGATTAAATTAATATAAAATCATTATAGAATAATATTGTTTGATTTAGGATTAAATTCATCAGTTCAATCCAACATATAATTTCCAAACACTTAAAACCCATGTGATTCCATCACTACTCGGCACGTAACACATATTTCCATGGAAATGTACATCATTATTACAGATAAAATGGACTCCCCTGCACCCACCCCATAACACTTATATCCTTTAATTTTTCCATGTATAACTCTCTTAATTCCCTATCCAAAATTTCTTAACAATGTTTAGAATTCATTCAGACAAGAAGGAGGCCTTAGTTCATTATGAGGGAATACATTATGAGAGGGTGAAATTCCATCAAAATGATTACTTCTATATTATCTTTTCATTTAACTTCTAATTTCCACCCTCAAAAAGTATCTGATAAAAAAACTCACCATATAATAATTGCATCATTTTTAAAATGAAAAAAATTATATTATAAAAATATAAATTCATATTATTACAAAATCATTCATTATAACTTGTTCTTACATAGACCAGTTTCAGCACTAACATAAATGATGATACAACACATCTATCTTGAATCATTAAAAACCAATAAATTATGGAAATATGATATCGATGTTATGAATTAATGTTCTGTGTTTAGTTATAGAATGGAAATATGTATTATTAATTTCATTAATAATTTTTTCTTCCTATTGACTTTTTATCTACAAAAAATAATGATTTCTAACCATTCCCTATGAACATTAACTGCATATTCATAGATATTTCCATACAAATATTGATATTTTACAAATATAACTATTTAATCTTCATAAAAATATTATAGGTAATAAACACAAGTTCACAAATCAAGGATCAAAACCACCATACTAAAGTAGGCAAGGATCAAAAAAAATAATAACCGGTAAATAATTTAGTCATTGAATTATTAAGAAAAGGGTAATAATAAATTCTAAACAAAATCTATTAAATAGGAAACTATAAATAAATCAGTTAAAAGGAGTTTTCAAAATCCTAAATGGATTATTGGGGATTTATATTTTATCTTACCAAACAGGAATCCAGGGTAACATTTTTTTATTCAATCTTCATTTCCTTGAGTAGTCCTATTTGATCATTTGTTGTGTTATTCTATTACTAATATATTATATCCATAATCTATCCCATATTCTATGGCTACTTTAATTGTATAGAAATTGAAATATAAAAATATTATCCTTTTATTTATTTAAAACTTGATAAAAATGTAACATTTTTATGAATGACTCTCACATTCTATATTTGTTATTTCACATCATTGTCCATATTATATATTACCAAAAAAGTTATATTTAAGAAAATGGAGTAGGGTTAGTGGTCCCAGTGAGCTTGCAGGGCTGGCAAGACATGTGGAGCTGGGGATGCCGTCCTAGAATACTCTCTATGGCGGTGGAAAGATTGGCGTATGGCTTCCAACCATATGTTATAGTCACCCACTGAAACTAGTCTCCTCTTGCATCATTCATCGTCTCTTTGTTCTATATTCATGGAAATCTGATTTTTTATGAAAAAAATTTTTGGTCTTAGAAAATGTTTTCAAATAAACCTCTTTAAAAATAGAATGATGTGTAGTTTCTGAAAAGTGTGGGTTGAATGTTTGGGTTTGAAAAAAACATGGAAATGTTTGGTTTTTATTCTTGGTGTTCTCATGGGGAACCACATGCATGAATGTATATGGAAAAAGAAATGGTTAATGGGATGAGCGAATGAATTAATGGTTGTCTCTGAGGTGGGTTTCAGTGTGGTATGAGAACATGCATGTGTGAGGTCCATGGGACACCATTGGTGTTTACGCAACCAACTAGCTTTCCTTATTTTCAAAATGTTTTGTTAAATGAAAATTTGGTGTTTTAGTAATTGGTGATTGCATGGTGTGGCCTGGTGTTTTTGACATGTTGTATGTGATACATTTTGAGTCGAGAATCCTTTTTGACTGAATTGTGTTCGAGTTTGATTTTTTATTTTTAAGTTGGAGTGAAAGAGTTTGGTTAATGTGTTCTTCTAAAAAGTTCTATGGGAAGCCCTTGCAGTGGTTCCCCCTTCACGCTTAGTGTTCGCTTGCGATATGTCTTGGCCATTGGACTAGTTTGATTGGGTCTGTGGTTCTCTCTCATGACTAGTGTATGCCCCCATAAAGCACTGATATGTGGTTGATGCGTGGCCACTGGTAATTCACCTTTGGCCGAACCTCCAGTTGATTAATTCAAGGACTCTCCCTTTTGAGTGATAGTGCTAAGTGTTTTCCTTTTTCTTTTCGGTTAAGTGGATACTCTCATAGTGGGATGAAAATGCGAGGGAAATTCATAGGAGCTTTGGTTTCTTTGATTTATCTTAGTTGTCGGGTATAAAGATTTATATTGTTGCGTCTGAAGGTTCCCCCTATAAGCAATGAAAGGAATTACAGCAGGGAATGGTGAAGGTGGTTTAGAATTTTCAGCACTAACCAGTGTCTTCAAGGGATTTTTAGTACTTTCATCGGTTGCAAGGGTCATTTTCGGTGACGTCTTGTACTGTGAGTTCTCTTTGATTGTCAAGGGTGATATTTTAACTCATTAATTTGAATGTTCTATTTGGAAACAATGAAGGAGATTCCAGAGGGGAAAAGGTGGAAGCAACCTAGAGATGTTGGTGTGGGACACTACTCTAAATTACCTTTGGTCCTTCTTTGGTTTTGTTTAAGAAAGAGTCTACATTAGGCCACTAGTGTGGAAGACCCATTCACATAAAGATGCTATGGTCAATTGCAGGATCACATGTGGTTTAAGATTCAGTTTGAAGTCCCTCTCCATATAATGTTCCTCTCAAAAACAATGATCATGTTCAGGTGACGACTTGGGGTGTCGTGTTCTCATTCAGTGTGACAAATGGTTGTGCGCATGCACCATTTCCGCTCTTGTTTTGGTGAGTGTTATGTGTATGATCAGTTGGATGTCGTAATGTGTTGTGTTTTCTGGTGTTTCCTTGGTTGCAATGTGGTTGTGTGTGACACCAAAAGGGGAAGCTCCGTTCTGGAGTCTTCGACACCTGACTGCGAGGTAGGAGATGTTTCAAACATCAAGGCTCCAGTCACAGGCCTCAGAGTGAATTTGGCGCGTGGTCAGGAACCACAGGAGTGTACGGGGCCCCAACCTGATTTCTGTCATTGGTGTTGAAGGTGAATGAGGGTTAGATTGTTTTCTGTGGTTGTTCCATTCCGAACGAACCATCTGGCTGCGTGAGGTTTCTGTGACCATGTGGAGGCATGGTCATCTTGTTGCCTTTGAGACTTGGGGGTCGTGTTCCACTGGATGAAATCTCTTTAGTGGTCCTTATGGTATATGTTGGGTAAGTCGGTCTCAATGTGGGAATAGTGCTCCTCTGAGGATGTGAAGATGTTGGTTTGTCTTAGGTCGTGGTTTTGACGCCCGGGTGGTTGGGCCCCACCCACCCCGCCCCTTGTGGTGGGGTGTTTGGTTAGCATCGATAATTTTTCAAAGTTTTGTATCCTTTCTCCATTCTAATGGAGGCGAGACCCACGATGGGTCTCGCACAAAGGTCGCTGGAAAAAATCGGTGTTATCCTTTCCTTAATGGTGGGGAGTCTGCCTGGACCTCCCCATGTTTTTTTTCTAGTCTCATCTTGGGTGTTGGAAGGTTTTTAATGGTGGGGAGACCCACATTGGGTCACGCATGAATGTTTGTGGAATGAATTAGTGTTGGACGTTTCTTTAATAGAGGGGAGTCCACTCGAACCTCCCTGTGTTGGTTTTCCAGTCCCGTTTCGAGCGTCAGTGAGTTCTTTATGGTGGGGAGCCCCTTGGGCTCCCCATTATGATATTTTGCTTCTGTTTTTAAATATGTCTTTGTGATAAGTGATAATAGTGTTCGTGGATTTAGTTTAACCATGTTTGTTCATTCTTTCCAAATGGTGTGGTTTCAATTTAATAGTGCTTGAGGTGTTTTGGCTTGTGAAGTTGGTTTCCGTGGGTGTGAGAGTACCCTTCATTGATCAGTCAACTGGAGGCATTCTAGCTCTTCGGGGTGGGCGACAAATATCAAAAAGTATTTATATGAGTTTCTTGAAGTTTTCTTTGAGTCACTTTCTCTGAGCACGATACATTTCCCTCTCTTTGCTTGGTGTTTGTGAGGATCCCCTTTGAACCTTAAACGAGTGTGAATTTCTACTTTGGGGTTTGGTTCTGGTTGTGGCTTTCCAGGGACATAAATATTTATGATGGGGAGATTGTCACATCCGTCATTTTTATATTATTTATTTTATTGTTTTTATTGGACATTAGATAGTTCAGGTCAAGGCCCGACATAAAATTTTTGATCTCTTAGAAACAAATGTTTCACTCTTGGTTGCGTCCAGCGCACCGCGGTCGAAGCCACGCAGCCTCACCTAGGTCGTCGCGCGACCTCACATAGCTCACCGCACGGCCTGCCTGATGATTATGGGAGCTGAAAATATATGCGACGAAAAATAAAATGAGAACACAATGAAATTTTAAACCGTGCGGCCTTGGGAGAGGCACGACTTGGGCGAGGCACATTTTTGAAATCGCGCAACCTCACCTGGTCCATTGGGTGACCTTCTAGTGTCTAATTAATTAAATGAATGGACTAGATGATAAATAAATAAAATTAAATGTGATAAAAAAAGTAATAAGTTATTTAAATGATAATAATAATACTAATATTTGAGGACATTATTATTAAAATTATTTTTATCACTCTTGTTATAATTCTTTTAACTCTTATTTTTCTACCATCAATTTATTACTATTATTTTTATTATTTGTTTTAGTTTATTGTTATTTGTTTATTTATTATATTTTCTTTTCTTTTTATTTTTATTTTTCTTTTCTATCTCTTTTGGGTGGGGTTACATTAACTCGTCGCCCCCCCCCCCCCTTTTCTGGTTGCGGCACACCTCCCCTACTACCCAACTCACACCGCCCCTCTCCATGAAATCTCGTTGCACCCTACCTCACCCCCTCCAACCTATCTCAAACAGCACCCACATCTCCAGGATACCACTGGTGAACCTCCAGCCGTCAAGATATAGCCCCTTCCACCCTTTTCCTACTACGTCGCCACCCCCTGGAACCCCCTCGGCGTCGACCAGTTTCTCACAATGTTGTCCTCCTTCCTGATGACTCTCCATTCTGGTGCCTCCCTCACATGCTCACCTCCAGCCCGCCTACACTTCAAGTCACACCCCCCTGGAACCCTGGTACACCGCACCCTACTTCTCCCGCTCAGACTTCCTTGCCTCCCACTGCGCCCCTCATCTTCCCTGGAAATCCTCTGGCATGCCACCTCCCTTGTCGGCCTAAACCTTTCCCTCCTACATGAGCAACCATCCTGGTAGAGTCCTTATTTAATATTTTTTAATCCTTGCATTTTGGTTATCTAGTGGTTAAGGATCTCAAACTAGAGTTTGATATTAAATCTTGTTGGATCGATTTCATGTTTTAGGGTTTACTTTTGGTTCGTTTATGGTGCCCATTAGGTGCGATTGGAGATTCGCACAAGTTTTATGGAATTCCTTCACCTGAGGTACGTGATTTTACATTTAACCATTGTTTGATGAATTAATTTTCTTATTAAATCAATTTAGCATATTATCTAATTTGTTTATTTGATGCAAATACTGTTTGTAATTACAGTTGATATGTTATTGCAATATAAGTGTGTTTTATGTGAAAAATTGTTGTTGAAACTATTTATTCATAGTATATAAATTATACAAATTGTGCTCTGGTTTAGCGTCAGTTAGCATTGTGTCACAATGGAACTTTTGAATGCATTATTAGTATTTTCGAATCATTCGAAATACCTTCAAATTTGTTTAATAAGTTTTCATGGGGGTTGCCTAAGTGTAAAACGATTTTTTTATTTGAAATTGGTTTAATTGATGGTGTAAGATATGCAGATTATTTCCAAAAAGGTATTTGGGTGTGCGAAATATTTCAAAACAGTATTTGGGTGTGCTTAATATTTCAAAATGGTCTTTCGGTGTCCATAATATTTCAAAATGATATTTGGGTGTGCAAATGATGGTTTGGTGTGTGTAAGTACTCTGTTTGGATTTTATGAACAATGCTGACATTTGACATGATCCTGAATATTAAAAGTAGAATTGATGATCTATATTGTATCTTGTCATGCGTGGTGTTTTACTTGGGTTTCATGTGTGATGTGTACTCATTATGATATTGAAATTTGTTGAGCACAAAGCGGGAAGTCGGGGTAGCTAGGAAGGTGAACGAGTACTAGTGGGCTAGTGTTCCGGAGGTGACTCGACCTGGTTTCACTGGCAAAACTGACGATTGAAACACTAACTAAAAATATGCTTATCTGGGGATCGTGGTCTTCTAAGCCACATTTTCTGAGGTTTGTGGCCTTCTAAGCCATGTTTTCTGAGGTTCGTGGTTTCAAAGCCATTTTTCACCGAGACACGAAGATCTAGGGACCGAAGCTAGAAAACACCCATGCGGCCTCTCCCATATTGGGTGCTCCTTGGTTACTTTACATCCATCAGTACGACACTTTGGTTTTTTTAAGAAGTAAGCTTGTGTGTGTGTTTTATTTTAATATGTCTTATTTGAATCAATTTTTCTTAAATCTGGTTTTTTTTGTAAGTGTGCGAGTAATTAATCCTTCTCTTTAACTTATGTTGTTGTCTTTGAATTCGTTTTAATTTAAAGAACCTGTCAAAAAAATTGTTTTCATTAAATAATGTTCAAACATTTATTTCCCTTTTTCCTATTTTACTGGAAAATGTATTCGTCATTTAAATGGTTATGCGTGGAATCTTCTCCTGGTGGCATCCTACTGGTCTCTTGGATCACACCCTACATACACCTTTGGGTGTATGTAGCCCTTTTTCTTTGTATGTCATAGGTTGAGGCATCGTGCTTAGTGTCGGTGGTCCGAGTGTCGATGGTCTTCTCATGCAGATCTGACGATGGTGGTTTGAGGAGGTATCTCCTCAAGGTGCGTTAAGGTGCAGTTAGATTTGTTAGTTTTATTTCTTGGAATCTTCTTAGATTTATCGTTTTCCTTTGTTGTCATCTCTCTCTCAGGTTGCTGGTTCCAGTTTTAGTGTTTTAGATATGAATTGTGTTAAGGGGTCTGTTTGGTCGTATAAAATCAGTTTCTTTCTATTAATGTTGTCAGTTGTTTTTATATCTCTTCTTTTGGGTAAATCATTCCCTTGTACTTTTTTGATACCCGGGAACTTGTGTCAGCCCGTTGGGATCGGGAATGACCTTCGGGCCATGTCGTGGACCGGGTCGGGCGCTAGGTCGGATGGCGACCCATCCTGGTTTGTGACAATGCTATTTTAAAATTACTTCTATATATTTTTATGGAAAATAACCTGATTATGTTAAAAGTAATATTATTTGAAAACATTAGATTTTATTTAAGGGATAATGGATGAATTATATTTTATAATAAGATATGGTTTTATTGAGGTTTTATATTGATTCATGATATATATAGAAATTAATATCCAATTTCATAAATTATATGACTAATGAATTTTCATTTATGGTATATGACTTTCAATGTGATTTATATTATTTGGAGATAATTTTAATATAAGTCATGGAGGAACATGAGATCAAATCATTCAAATATTTGGGTCCCAATCATGGTGATACTTTTTTTGGATGATTTTTATGAATAAATATGTATAGATTGATTTAAACTGATATTTTTGTATTATTATTGAGATTATGGAGATATATGTTTGGAATTATATTTATATTGAAGATTTTATTTTGTTATGTTAGTGATTTTGGTATGGTCCAAATTCTAATGATAAAAGGAATTAATTTTTCGCTCTTTATGGATTTGGTGATTCGATCAATGTTAATTTTAGTCATCAACCATAAAATATTCTTTATTAATATTCATTTGTTAGAGTAATTTATGGGATAAAGGTTTATATTTATCAAATAATAACCAATTGATTAAATTTTTATTTTTAATAAAAAATAATTCATTTGATTATATTTTATCATGTTCTTTATCTTGATAACAAAAGAGTCCCTCAACACTAAAAAAGGATCTTGAAATAAAAATTATCCCTCTTATCATTATTTCTGATTAATTGATGGACTTCTTCATCCCTTGCCAGTTTATGGTTTTGTGGTCATTAACATTCCCATGACCATGTAATCATTAACTCTTTATATTCTCACTTCCAACCAATGATATCATTATTTAGAAACCTCATTATGTGTTATTTCACGTGACTATCATATTTCCATTTTCCTAATATGAAATGTGTTTTTTTGTTATCTATTTTCACAATTTTTGTTTTTTACAAAATTATTTTAAAATATTAAAATATTTTATTATTCCTTGATCATATGTTTTTTATTTACATTCCTATAATTTATTTTTAAAAATAATTTAGAATATTTTTATAATGAACGAGATTAAATTACATAGAACATTTCCTTTAACTAGTTAAAATGTGACACCCTAATATTCTTCATTTTTACATGATGTAATATATTCAATAGTGTGTTGTATATGAAACATCAAGAATAAAAAATCTGTGATTTACTATTATCTAAACATAATAATTATAACAACGTTTTTATTTTGGTGGGAATTAATAGGAATAACAATATTATGAAATCTGTATTGAAATTTTTTCCAAAATAAAATTAATATTCAATATTAGATAGATTATTAATTACGTTAAAAGGAATATAAAATCTTGTACTGAAATATTCTTTATAAAAACAATTTGTATATCTGTAATGTGATTTCATCTAAATTTGATATATTAAAAACAATTTATAAATTATTAAACTAAAAAATTTATTTTATATCTAATTTTATTAATTATAATAATTTTAATTATTGATGAAAAATATGTTATTATAATAATTTAATTTTATGATTCTAAAATATATTATCATCATAAATGAATTTTATTGAATGTTTTTCATGAATATTATAACTAGTAATACCCAGTTATATAAATTTAATTCATTAAAATAGAAATATTTTTTGATATCTTCGTAAAAAATTACCTTAAGGATAATTCTTATTATTTTTAAAAATAGCCAATTTATGTATGAGTAATTAAAATAGTTTTTTTCAAATACCATCACTTTTAAGGATTTATTATTATATATGAATAAATGGATAACGTTTTTAAAAATTTTCCTAAAACAAACATACTAAAATTGAGTCAAATAATATATTTTAAACAATTATTTTGAATTTTGGAACTCAATCCAATATTTTTTAGTAGAAGTTATATTTTTTAATAAATTAAAAACTATATTCGGTTCATGAATTTAATCATATTGGTGGAAGATTACATGTAGTTTTGGATTGATCTAAAGGTATAAAAAACCATCCATTGTTTATTAATTAACCAAAAATTTATTCATATAAATCCACTTGTTTCTTTATTTCATGGTGAAATGATCATTATGCTTAAATCAGGTATTTTCCTAAATATGGGTATTTATGTGTAAGTCATGCTTATATAATGTTTAATTCAAACCAACTATAGATATTGAGTCAGTTAAAATTGTTTAAAAAATTAAATTCAGAATGTCCAAAAACATTTAGTAGTCTGGTTTTAATTTTTTAAAATATAGTTAATTTATAAGGATAAGAAGTTATGTTATCATGGATAAGATTAAATTGGTCATCAAAGGATGTTTAACTATGAAATAAAATTAAAATGTCTCAAAATCATGTATAAATGTGATTGGTGGAGTTTTTTTTAACCAATAACATCTTAAATATGAATTTGTTTGACATTGGTTCAACTTTATCATGAATAATTCCTTATATGAATTGATAACAATGAAAAATTATAAGGGTTTCACTAACCTCACATAAAAAGGGAACCACTTCTCCTCTATTTTTATCACGTATTGATATACATAGATCAACTATTTTTTACCCAAATGTATTTAAAAACATCTTCCCTATTACTTAGAGGCTATTTTATCATTAAAATACTAACCAATTAGGCTAAACGTTTAATCCAATGGTTGTTTTAAAAAGAAAAAGTATTATATTTCATTTGTGGCAATTTGAAAATGAGTTAATAGGTTTTTATTTAAAATTTTTCTATTGTTTTAATGTTTTTCTCATTTTTTCCTCCATGTATATGATCTTTAAATTTATTTTATGTAGGTTATAATTACACTTAAATATATGTTTTAATTAATTTTAATCTTTACATGACTTTTTATGAGGGTTTTAAAAGGATTCACTTTAATGTTTTCCAAAAGGGTTACATATTACATTTTCTTAAATGTTTAAATATACTATTTTTAATGAATAATAAATGATATGAATTTTCTACCAATAGGATTTTTATTATTTAAAAACATTTCTAGTAAATTTTCATTTTGATTCAAAATAATATCAAATTTCCTCTTATTCTAGGAATTTTTTTAAAAAATATTTCAAATAAAAATGATTTTTAAAATGATTTTTGAATAAATCCCCAAAGCACGTATGTATATTTTTAAAAAGTAATAATTTATGATATTTTATTATATAAAGTCTAGATTACATTATTTTTAAGTATGATTTAATACTATTATATTTTTTTATTATATGTGAGCCACATATTTCTCTCCATGTCATTGAGTTATGATTTTCATATTTGGGGAATATATGTTGGTTTTATCTATGTATGTTACTATATTTGTATGATTTCTTATAATAGTGATTTAAAGTGTGATATAAAGAAGGTGTACCAAATTACCTAGATTATTCATTATATTCTAAAAAATTAATTTCCATGTAATCCATTTTCTTTCATAAGGTTTGTTAATGAGTTGATGTTTACTTGAATTTTTTCAGATATAATGTGTGAAAATTATGTTTTTAAATAAAATGTTTTAATGAGTTCCCATGTTTTATTAAAAAAATAATGATTTTTTTTATCCTTTAATAATCATTTATGATATTTAAAAAAAAATTTTGTAAATTAAACTAATTTTATGAGTAACAAAATAAATATTTGAGTTTAAAGCTTATTATGTATAAGAGTGTAAATCTCATATGGGATTAAATGATTTTAAAATTTTAATAATGGGTTTATTTCTATTAGAATCCCTTGATGATGTTTTTTTCTCATCCCATATTTTCAAAACTTTTGCATAGGGATTAAGGATGAGTATGAACTGTATCAATTTTTAACTTTCTTCTATAGTGATTCAAATTAAAATAAGATAACTATTTTTTTATTGAAATGGGAGATTTTATTAAAAAATACAGTTTTTCTGTCGGAAAATTTTTTTGTGTGCAATTTCCAACAATTTATTGTAATAGTATTGATGTAATGGTTTTTCCAAACTATAAAAATTATTTACAAAAAATGATCCTTGTAGTGTATCGAAGACCATAAGTTATTATAAATCATATTATTATGGGTTCTTAAAGATATAGGGTGTTATATATCCCATTTTATTTATATTATGGGAAGGTGGTTAGTCTAATTTATTTTGATATTAATATTTTGTATTTACCCTTGCCATATGTTATGATTTTATATTCCAATGTTTATTCTACATTCATGTGTTACCCTATTGGGCTCATGATTACTTTCTCTTATTTTCACATTCTTAGGTCACGGTATATTTTATGTATTCATGATGATCATTTTATGTTCAATGTTCCAATGTTACACTATATATTATATTATCACGCCTTATGTATATCTATTATGAATACATATATTTTTTACTCATGTAATTATCACCAGTTCGTGTTTTCTCAGATGATTATGGTCAAATAGTTTATTAATCATTGGTATTTTTTTTACTATACATTTTATCTCGCCCTTTCGTTTCATACTTCCCAATTAAATTATGTAGACGTAATATTTTTTGAATAAATTTGTGTGTTTAGAATTTTTTGGGATATATTGAAGCAATAATCCGTAATAAAAAGTTTTTGTAGCTAATCACTAAACACAATAAACCATTTTATTTTCAGAAGGTGTGTTTTATATTTGGGAAGTATTTTTTTATCATTTTAATCATGTAAGTTATTTTAATATCATACATGGGTTATTTTAATATCTCATCAACCCCTGAAATTTATATAATATGATAAACTAAACATTAGCCTTATTCAAATTCCACCGTTAACATATTATATAATCATCAAAAGATCAAAAAACTCAGTTTACTGGGTAATTCAATATCCCCTATGAGTATTTCATCTTCATAAAATATACATTTACATCTATTATTTTTGACAACAAAAATAATAGATCATCCAAGGGTATAAAAATATACCCCTCTAATTTTTTTTTCCAAACTCACAATGAAATATATGACATAATACTCTCTATTTTTCTCCTTTTCAATACACCACATTGAGTGTAAGTAAAATGGTTGACACTAATATGGAGTCATTAGTCAATTAACTCAAGTCTACATGGGAAATAATATATATTGAAAACTAGGTAAATAATTAATTTCCATATGATATCCATAATAATTCATTATTTCTAAAAAATTTACATTTAACATCATTATATTATAAAATTTCGCAAAATTACCATAATATGTTATTATTTAACAATAAGGGTGGGAAACTATAATAAAAATACCTCATAAATGACATTATCAAGAACTTTGTAGATTTAATTCAATATATAAGACAATGTTTTCTGAATTCTTTTCCAATTTAACTCACTCTAAATAGAAAACAAAATTATATTCTACATCAATGTAGATATATTCTATACACGAAATCCAATAAAAAAATTTAACCATATCATTCAATAACTATTTCGGTTGAGATATATCACTACATGATAGATTCTTTCATATTATTATAATATTTTTATTACCACACAAATGTAAATAGTTTTCCCCCTAAATGAATGTAAATCAATAACCTACATAAAAAACAAGATTAAATAGATAATGTAATGAGCTTATTTCTTATTTTATCATTATAGAGAAAAAAAGTTTTAGATATACATTTAATCATAGTAACTTAATTATTTTCTATTCTAGTCTTTTGATATTTCTTTAATCTTTCTTATTTGATTTTATAAACTCAAACATCCATGGGAAACACAAAAAGCGTTTTTATTTTAGTTTTTTCCATTCATGGAACATATTTAATTAAATAATCCATAAATGAAAATTTATTAAATGGTCCATGATTATTTTTTAAAAAAATATCAATTTGGATAGTCACATGATCATCCAGTCTCTAGATATGTGTCAAATATCTTGGAACTATCCACATAGATACTAAATAATTATTGGGAAACCCTTGTTTTAAAAAATATTAATATATATGATATCTTATTTATTATCATAGATGTACCCCACAAAAATAATCATGTTGTTAATTTAGTTTATTGATTAACTTCTTTGTAACATTACCTTACTTCTATAATGGCTGACCCTCGTTGTTTTTTATTGTAGTCCACGGTGTGTTTTTTTATCCCACATTAGTATCATATTATTGTTTTTTTAGAATAGAATAACCACTATCCTTCTGGATAGTTTTTTTGTAAAATTATTTTGTAAATTCACCAATGTGTGCTCAAATACATTTTTAATTTGATTACTTTTTCAATTTTATTATCATTTTTCACTAATATTACATAGAACATTCTTGGCAGATTGGAATCACTACATGTATTAAATTTATAAAATATTATTTCAATTTCCATTGAACTTTTCAATCCACACAAATATGTTAATAATAAATTTATTTTTACTATAATATTAGGATATTTTCTTCATCTCTTCTCTAGTCCTCATTGACCTAGGCCTTATTTTTCATTAATGAATTGAAATATTATGATATAATTTAATATTCTTATTCCCAATCCTTTCACATCACCATAATTAGACAATGAATATTGATATTTTGTTTATAATAAAAATATAACCATCTTTGTGGGAATATTGTATTTTATATTTTATCATCAAATTTAGCTTCTTCTATAGATCAAATTTTCTTTTTCATTCTCTCATATTCCAATGATAAATAAACACGGTTTATAAACATTCTTATTATACCATGTTTCAATATAATTTCTTTTTACCCTATATTAGGCTGATAAATAGTACTAGAACATAAAATAATCATAAAATCATATGATACCTCATATTTCATTAAATTATATTCTATATAAATCAAAAAAATAAACTCATGATCATATTTCCAACATATTAATATATTTTTGAATTATGGTTATACATATATATATACATTAATAAAACAATTATCAATACAAATTATTATGATTTACCTTAGACTACATTCAGATTAATCAATTTTACTTCTTTATCAAGACACATCATATTGAGAATATTTTCTAATCTTTAACTTATATTATTTTATCTTCAAACACTATTTTTAACTTCTCAACATGACATTTTATACTCTTCAATAATATTATTCATAACTATTAAATCTTCCCCAATTAGATTAATCTTTATTTATTTGATCTCAAATTGATATTTCTTAACATTAATGATGGATATTTCTTTCATTGAATTCATCCATCATAACTCCAAGAACATCATTAGTCTCAACACTATCATTAGTTTATTTATTTCAATTTTTGGGTGCATATGTATTTCACCCATATTCATTAATATCATCATGTATATATATTTAATTAAATTAAGTAATTCCTTCTCAACTCTAATGTATAATTCCTCAAGTTCTATATTCCAATAATTTTGGCCTCACTTTTTGTTTATGAGATTCGTGAATTTCCAAACCATTTTTACATGTTATTCCTCCATCATTTAAAATTTTACATCATTTGGGTGATATTATGTTGATATTCTTTAAAAACCCTCAATTATAAGTATAAACTACATCGAATAAAACAAATTTATATGATTATTTTAAAAATAATATATGAATCTTATTTTTATTCATTAAAAACATAATATTCTTCAATTAGATATGCTTTATCCAAATGATTTTCTTTGAATGAAATTTTGGTCACTTCATCATTATGTAGAAACATTGAGTCTCATGAGTTAAAAGTGTTTTTTGTTTTCATTGTATTTTATTTTCTATTTAATTTATCTCTATCCATGATAGATAATACATCTCTAATATTATTGTATATGGAAGTTTAGGTTTTTTCTTTTGTTTCAATAGAGGGTAGCCTTATTCTATTTTATTACCTCTGTATTCTTTATATTTTTGTTGAGTTTTGTAAGATATGATATTTGGATATGTAGTAAATATATATTTTACATGTTTTAACATCTCTATATTTATTGAATGATAAAATTATAACATATACCTTTTAGTGAAATAGAATCTCAATGGGCATAGAACCTATCATGACCCTGCCCAAGGAGACGCTCAAGCCACAACTACCCAAAACCCGCCTCCACAGGCCAGGGGTTGGAAACCAACACCCAAGTAAAGACAAAAACGGATGAAGTTTTTATATGTACCTCTACACACACACAAGAATACTAAGGAAAAATTATATAGGCAGTAAAAATTAATGAAAAAGAAATATAAAGGAACATCCATGCATGAAAAACAAGTATACAATACAATGTATAGTAGTGAGAATATGTAAAGAAAATGTAGAAAATAAATACCCAACCAAAAAAATGTCCCAACATGACAAGACTAGAAGGTAAACATTTGAGAGGGTATAGCTCTTGATCTCTATGATATGAACACCTTACATGGTACAATGTACTATGTAACCCTTAGATTATTTGAAGCCTTCATCTACATAAGACATGACACCTGTGGGAAAGGGCTATTCATGTGTGAGTATATACATACCCTGTAGGATGTATCAAAATATAAATGGGGAGAAGTAAGAGGTACAAAAATAATATAAATATAGAAGAAAGAAGAAAATAGGCAAGATACATTGAAAGGGAACAGCTCAACCAGAATCAAGATGGAGTAACCTCTTCCAAACAGAAGGGGGTCAACACAGTGGGTATATTAACTACACATCGAGTCATTGAAACCTATAACAGGGTGTTAGAATCATCAAATAATATTAATATAATTGTGTAAATAACATATAATAACCAGTGTTCCATTGCATCATATGGATGATGAGTAACCAAATCTAAGGGAATGGATACATAAGTGTACATATATAAGCTCTGGAAAAGAATCCCAAATGATGGAGAATTGAGATCCCCATATAATGTTTCATTCTAAGAAAAAGTGTATCCAATAGTTCTAAAATTCCATTATTGAGTCCCAGTATCTCACATGACTGCCTAGAATTGTCTTTCTAAGTCAATCCATGTCTTTTCAAAAATTTACATAGTCGAGGGGCCACATTCTCCAGGTAGAGGACTTGTACCATGGTACAATAGGATGGTTCCACTCTGATGGTTGATGGAGAACTCATTCCCAACATAGTGGGAGTGTTCTAATATGGTTATAAGTGACCCACATCCAGCCCATATATTGGTTTCTACTATTGATGTCATCCAGTACCCTATCCTAACTCGATTGGAGGGTTCTAGTCGAGAAGCTAGTGGAGCACCCATGATTTATACTGATTGGTGGGTTCCACTATAGAAATTGAGGACCCATTCCAAGATCAAATATAGGGTTACACTCAAGAAACATCAAGGACCCATTACCAGCTCAACATGAGTATTCCACTTAAGAAAACATCATGGACCCATGCCCATATTGACTTGAGGGTTCCACAAGGGAAGTCATTATATGACCGACGCCTATTCCTAATAAGAGGGTTTCCCTCTTTGAGTTGGTAGGTGACCCACTCCCAGCCCATATATTGGATTCTACTCTTGATGTCATCGAGTACCCTGGCCTATATCGATTGGAGGGTTCCACTTAGGAAACCATCAAGGACCCACACCCAACTCAACATGAGTATTCCACTTAAGAAACCATCATGGACCCATGCCCAACATGACTTGAGGGTTCCACTTGGGATGTAATTATAGGACTGAGGATCTGTCCTAACAAAAGGGTTTCACTCTACGAGTTGGTAGAGGACCCAAGCCCTGCGCTACTAGAGGGTTCCACTCTAAAATTCATCAAGGATCCATTCGCATACCAGCTGGTGGGTTCCACTTAAGAAGCCACTGGTAATCCTCTGTGATTACTTCCATTTTCCAGCATCGCCGAAACCAAATGTCGTTCTTCGAAAATTCTACATCATATCCCAAAATCAAAAACCATGGGAACCATCACATTATATGTGAAAAAACACTCAGGATATAATACTCATTTCCCAAAATTATTTTCCAAAAGAAGGTTATACTTTAACAAATTTATAATTTGAAACGTTTTTTCTAATTTAATTTAATCTTTTTGATATTTTTCATTTCACACAATACTAAATATATAATTATTTTTATTAAAAAGAACAATGTCTAACCTGCATTAAATGAAAAAAATATATGATATTTTAAAACAAGAAACTCTTAGATAATCTTGTGGTATTCGCAAAACTATGCTTGGCTTGTGTTACACAAGACACTGAGTTCTTTTGGTAGATTACATTATATGTAATGCTGAGTTTCATCGAACAAAAATATATTTGTAAAATATTGAAATTTAATATAGTAATATATAACCCTAATATATTAAATTATTGTTTTTTAATACCTATCAACTGAAATGTTAAAATATATAGTTTATAATATGAATTAATTGGTTACCAATTAATTTGTAATAAATATATATACCAATTGATTATAAAAGAAATAGTTTCATTTTTATTTTCACAAAGTAGTTTTCTCTTGATAAATTAAATTTATTTCAATTAGTGAATGAAATTAATGAAATATATATTTTACATATTCTATAAAAAAAATTTATATTCATCTAGTATATTCTATAGGAATATGTTTCGAACCAACATAATCTTATGCATAAAAACATATATTTTTCTTATAAATAATTTTATCACCTATTAATGTTGAACCCAATTTAAATACTATAATTAATAATATTATTTGTTATATTTGAAGAAATAAATACTTATTATTTTTTATAGGGATGTTCTCAATTAATTTGGATTAACATTTTCTATTTTTCATAAAAAAATTCAGGTTTTGATGAGTACTAAAAAATAGTGAATTGTAATTCAAAAGAGCTTTTTGTTCTAACCTATTTATATAGTTAAATTATTTTTTAATGTATTTTAATGTATAATTGGATAAAAATTTTACATTTTAGACTAATATAGGCCATTTTAATTAATTTTTCATTGAATTTAGAAACAAAAATGTTTTAGTTTTTTTTTCAAGTTTCAACTTTAATAACCCATTTTCCCACCACCCCCCCCAGTCAATAAGTATAATTTTAAATTAAATATTGAATATTATATGTTTTCAATTTTGAAAAATCGATTATAAATATGGAATTAGTGGTTTCAAAAATTATGGAAATCATTATATTTTATTTTTCGGAATTATTAATAGTAACATAAGTAATTTATTTTATTCATATGATAAAAGTTAAATCAGGTAATTAACGGAAATCAATAATAGTATATATAATATCAAATTAACCTAATAATTTAAATATTTTATTATATGAGTTTTTTAAAATAAAATCTTTCTTGGGATGATATTTTAAACATTCTATGTAAAATGGATTAGAGTAAGATTCTTATTATATTTTATTTAAAGAAAACATAAGGATTTCATACACCAAATTATCTTAAGTAAAAAAAATTTAATATGGTCCAATATAGGGGATATGTTCAACAATAAATTTTAGTTTTATGTCTAAAATGTTTTTATTTATCATGTTATTTTATTTTTTATTTTTTAACTAATAAAAAAATACCTTAAAGGAATATACAAGGATAATGCAGTATATATTTTATTAATGGAAATACCAAATAAATAATATTGAAAATATTAAAATAAATATAATTTGATATAATTAATGGCAAAAAATAAGTTTTTGTATTAAAGCTACTTTTTGGGATGAGTAAATATTTTTTTCAATTATATCACATTGTTGGGATATTTTTAGAATGAAAAATATTAAATAGTCTCAAAATTGAGACTAATGATATTTATCTATGTATTATTTTATTAAATTATTTACAAATCCTATAATTATTAAAAAAGAACTATCAGATTTTATAATGTTTAAAATATCATAAATTGAACATTTATGGTCCAATTAAAATAGAATATTTAAACATTACATCCTCAAAACAATAACAACATTTTTATTATAGTTAAAATAAAATTAAGTTAACGATCTTTTAATAATAAAAATGAGGATTAAAATTTAATAAAAACCGATCTAATATTTTTTTCATGATGATATTGCAACTATATAACATATTACCTATGGAATAATTTCATTTTGAGGTATTTTTATTGAGTTTGAAATTATTATAAATTAATATTTTTATAGATTCCAAAAGTGCCCCTCGCATTCATTATAATAGGAAACCTCTTACATCATTTCATTTCATCACATTGTTTTTCATATATAGACCAAACCTTTAAAAATTTTATTATAAACTTTTATATCCACATTCCAGTGGTTCTAGTCATCCCAACGTATTGACACTATACTCCTTTATAGGATATAGAAAGGGTTTTTTCGAATAAGAGGAAATATCTCTGACCGGTCAATCCCTTTTTATACACATCAATAACTCTTCAAAGTCTGTGATATATATCATTAAATAATAAATTGATATTAAAAATTATTATTAAATGTTTTTATTATTATTAACTAACCACAATACAACCCTTTTCCCATTGAACAGTGAGTGAATGTATCACTCCTGTGAACGCACGGCTTACCCTCTCTGCGTAGTGATTCAATTCATTTGGCATCAACATCATTTATGAGTGGGAATTATGATGGTTTTAATGTTTATATATGATATTTATGACATAATTCTTATTAATTTTTTATAATAACATATCTACCTTATTACCATCTACTCATTTTGGTAGTTATAATGTCGCTCATGCGTATATATGGCTTACAATCTCCACGATGCAGGGTGATTTGTTTTTCATCTATATTTCACATTAATGGTAATAATGAAGAATTTTATAAATATATACACTAGTGTAGAAAAAGTTTTTTATGGTGGTTATTTTTTAGTTTTTATGTTAGTTTTTGGTCGACGTTATTAAAAAGATGTTATAAATATTGTTTTTTACATAGGTTATTTTAAAACTGCCAGAAAAAACAAAAAACTGAAGAGTTTTTCAGGTTGGTTACTCAAAAACTGACGGGAAAAATGCTTTGGATTCACAATGTATTACATCAGTTATTAAAAACACTGACATTGTATAAAATTTATCACATCAGTTATTGTATAACTGACATCCTAAATCACTCCTCCAAAGTATTTATGATGTCAGTAATGAAAATAACAAACCCGATAAATCATCCTGCCAAGCGGTTAAATAATAACCGATGTGATAACATATCTACAACTTTGGTTATAAAATAATCTATCTAAAAAACAATTCCTTTCAATTTATTAAGTGTATTAAAATAACTATAGTTAGAATTAATCTCGGTGCATTTTTTACGTTGGTTATAAAATAACCAACGTAGAAACCAATTTTTTAAATTTAACCATTAAACCACAATTATTCTCAACCAGAAGATTACCTAAAACAGAATAAAAACAGACCAAAACCCCATCCACCCAACCTGGATAGCCCCCCCTGGATAACCCTCACCCCACAAGACATCCCCCAACCACACCCCTCTACTTCGCCCCACCCTCCTAGACATACTCCCACACCCCAGGACACCCCCACAACTATTCATGGCCAAAAGAATACCTGAAACAGAACAAAAATAGGCCAACACCCCCGCACCCTACCCCACCACACCTAGACAGCCCCCCCCCCCCACTCCCCTAGAACCCCCCCCCCCCCCACACACCACAACATTGACCAGCAAAAAGAATACCTGAAACAGAATAAAAACAAATACCCCCCCCCCCCCACTATGCAGCCCTCTCCCACCCCTAGATATCCCTCCCACACTCCCACTAAACATCCTTCCCAAAACACTGGACACCCCCCCCCCCCACACCCCCCTTGATAGCCCCCCCCCCCCATGGACACCCAAGACACCCCCCCCACACACACCCATGGACACCCCATGAACTTCCCCCACCCTCAAAGACACACTGAACTCCCACAATCCCATTTGGAAGGCCTCCCATATCCCAATAAATCCCCCACCCCAATGGGCAGCCCTCCCCACACCCCTGGAAATCCCTCCCACACCCCTAGAAACCCCCACAACCTTGGAAACCCCCTAAAATGCCCCCACCCTCCTGGACACCCCCTGGACACCCACATGATAGCCCTTCCGCACCCCCTAGGCAGCCCTCCCACACCCCCGAACCCCCCCCCCCCCAACAAACTAAACAGCCTGCCCACAACCCTGGACACCCCACCCTTCTAGACAGCCCCCACCCCCCTGGACAGCCCTCCCACCATCTTGGACACCCCCACCCCCATGGACACCCTGGACCCCCCCCCCACCCTTGGATAGCCCTCCCACACCCATAGAAACCCCCACACCCCTAGACACCTCTTTAACTGCCCCCCGCTCTCATGGAAACCCTGACCCCCCCACCGCACTGGACAACCCTCCCAAACCCTTGGAAATACCCCACCCCACTGGACGACCCACCCCACACCCCTAGATAGTCCTCCCACACCCCTAGAAACCCCACACACCCTTGGACACCCGATGGATAGCCCTCCCCCAGCCCCTGAACAGCCCACACACAGCCCTGGAAACCCCCCACCCCACTAAACAGCCTACCCACAACCCTGGACACCCCCACCCCTGGACATCCCTCCAACCCTCCTAGACACCCCCACCGCCATGTACACCCTGCCCCCCCCCCCCCCCCCCCGCAGACACCCCTCCCACACCCCTAGTAATTCCCCCACCCCTAGACACCCCCTGGACTACCCCCAACCTCATGGACACCCTGGACACCAACCAACCCCTGGACAGCCCTCCCACACCCTTGGAAAGCCCCCTGACCCCACTCCCCCCCCCCCACACACATACACACACATGGACACCCCTGGACATCCCTCCTACCCTCCTAGACACCCCCCCACTGAACTAGACAGCCCTGCCACACCACTAGAAACCCCCACGCCACTGGACAACTCCCCATACCCATGGAACCCCCCCCAGACCAAAAATAATAACAGAAGTATACCAAAACAAGAAGTACCACAAAATTACATAATCACATATATGACAATCATATCATACAATGCCCACAATAAACACTAAATCCAACCTAAACAACTTCCAAATACACAATTATAATAAAAATATTCAAAATTACATTTTACACTATAAACCAACTAAAATCCAATAAATCCTATAAAATAATTTTACGATTCCACATGTAAGTGTTTGAACTCTTCAACACTTTAGGGCTGAGGGTCATCAAATAGGTACAAATTAAAAGTATTGTAGTTAATATGTATAATGAATAAATAAAATGAAATATTATGGAAATGTTAAAAAAGAAATCTTATAATGTAAAAGTTTAAATGGAAATCTTTCCATGTCAAAGTTCACAAGTGTTCCAGTTGTAATTATTCCAAACAAAACTCTAAACACATTATATCTGCATTTGACAATGCCTTGTTATTCGTGAAACTTTTGTTTTAATGAGTGTAAATTCAAAATATTATTTCTATGTAATATATCAAAAATTACAAATCTTAAATGGATATTTACCTTTACTTATACATATTTGATCTTAGAACATCTTTTCTTTATATTTTTTCGAATGTAGACCCATCCCCTATTAAAAATAATATGAATAAAATAAATTTAAAATTCTTAATAATATATACAACTATTATGAAATTGATACTTACATTTCTAATATATTCTTAAAACATTTTGGCACATCTCCATGGACAGAGCATATCCAATAAAGTGTTTTCTATATTGGGAAAAAAACACAAAACATCTAATGATCAATGATAAAAGATAATTTATGGTTAGTGATTTTTTATGTTAATATATAATGAACTCTTTGCCAGAGATATTTTTCATACCTCTCATAAAAAGGTATCATCCAAAACTGTGTTATTATATTCTATTCAAATATTTTAGCAATATAAAGTATTCTTTATTCCTTATCCAATGCATGTGCTTCAAGAGAAATCAAATGCAGGTCCATGAATCCATATACTTTTGTCCTCTCATTCTTCTCACACATGTTATAAATATACCTAATACAAAACAGACATAAGTATACATTTTTAATAAATATAATGCTGGGAGAAGGTGTTAAAACTTACATGGAAAATATTTTCACCATCTTGATAACCAAATTATCTCTAGTAACAAGCAACGTGATATCAGTTTTCACAATCCCCATAGTTATTGCATGTCCAAAAACATGATATTCCATTAGAAACTCAAAATGTCCCCCAAAAAATTTGAATATCTTTAAAATATGTCAAGACTACAAGAATCTATATCTTATTTCATAGCCATTTGTCTTTGTTGTTGTATATAGAGTATTTCTTTACCTATGAAGTATTATTTTAAAAATAAATAGAAAAATATTTTAGTTTTCAAATTTTAAACCGACATTAATAAAAAATAAAATAGAAGACATAACATACATACCTCTTTGGTGTTGAGTCTCAAATGTCTGGATGGACAAATTAAAAAATGGTTGATACTATGTCCAACTTTCATCACCTCATCTATAAGTAATGGTACTCGAGCTAATCTATCTATAATATCCAGTACAGTGACCCTATGATGCTCTAACTATAACTATTGATGATGAACAGTATCTTCTATACAATATACCAGACCATATGAAACTATATGATGGTGAGGATCATCAACATTCAGCTTACAATAAGTATAAAGCTGCTGTGGAGGATTAGGATAACAAATGGGGTCTTCAGGCAGAGGTGGGGGAATTTGAGCTACTGGCAGATGTGGAGCATAGATAATAGGGTCTGCAGAGGGAGGTGGAGGAGTAGGAGCTTCTATTTGAAATTGTCATTATGTGTTTTCAAATATATATTGTATCGAAGCTATAATATTTTCCTCCAATGTCACATTAATATAATGAACTTCAGCCTCCAAGGATTATATTTTTTTATAGAAATACTAAATATAAGAATTAGAAGAACGTGGAAACACTTTTCTTTCTGATACACCTCTCGAATATCCTCATACACAACCAGGATGTTTGGGCTTTCCCAATACAGCAGATAAAATATCTTGCCTCCTAGTAGTTGTAAATACCCCCTGTGATCTCTTCTCCTCAATAGAATCATGTCTTAATTAATTGAACATTTTTGTAACAATTCAAATTATATGATGAATATATTTAAATTAAATAAATGAAATAAATATCTTATAATCCTCTTCACTACGATTCTCGAATCATTCGAAAGATTTTTCTCTTTTTTCTAATCTAAGAACTCTTCCATTTTTCATGTCTAGATAGAGGGGATGGAGGGGAAACCTCTCCCGAGCTTGGATACTCATCTCTCAGTTTTTGTAAATTTTATGCCATCATTTGTTATTCCAATAATGTATATCTTCCCCAAGATAATATCATAGGGTATACATATTTACATTGGATCTCCTTATGATATTTCCTTATTTTCTATAAATTCATAATAAGAAATCATTAATAAATAATTAATATGATCATTTATATAAGAAATCTAATAAAAGATTACAATGCCCTTAACAAAAATGAATCTTGTCATCTACCTTCAACAAACTGTCTCCATGTGTCTTCACCTATGAATTGATATATCTGACATGGATTGTAATAACTCTTATGACCATAAATAGAATCAAATGTGAGGGTTGATTTAAAATCCCTCCATCTCTTATCATCCATCGATAAGCATTTATTTCCGACTTCTCCAATGTCATGAATATCAAATGTCATCAGATAAAATAGAGCTAAAACATATTATACAAGAAACATTTAAAAAATAGGTACACAATATCAAAAGAACATACCAAAATCATCTCCCACAACTGAGATATTATTGATTTTTCCAAAATTATCCAATCATCAAACAAAATTCATACATTTCTCTTACCCTGAGATGATACAAAACTCTTAAAATCCTTTTCATTTGGACCTCTAGGGATATAATTCTCATCAAACTCAATGAGTATCCTCTAGTCTTATGTATGGGCAAGTGAAAATTTTGATAAATGGGTGCCCCCACATTTACCAACTCTTGAACCCCTTTCCATTATGGAATCAAATGAGGAATATTGGGGAACATAAAAAAGAGCATGTGAATGTTCCTACCCAGAGGTATGATTATTATGCTCATCTCCAGAATCATTTTGTTGGTCAACTATTTGATCTGTCATTATCCTTCAAATCAAAAAAAACAATCATTAGGTCACAAGTATACAAATTCAAATATTAAAATATGAATGTAAACAGAAAATATAAAATTGAACTATGTTATATAATAGTAAACATGGTTAATATGGTAAGCATTTTAAACAATCGTAATGATGGAAAATGTAGTAAACATGGTAGTGTAATTTTCATTCAACAAAATCGATAAATATATATATTACGAATATGTAAAATATGGTAAACTATGGTAAACATGGTTAACTACACTAAAAAATTAAAATAAACAAAAACTTCTACCTATTTGTTTTAATACGCTTTTGAATAAAGAAAAAAATTATAATATATAACATTTTAGGAATATAATAAACGTAAACAATAAATAATCATATACTACCTGTAATATTAGGAGTGTACAAATGGATTGTTTTCCCAAATTACATGTTCATGATCATTCCTTATAGAGATAACCATGTCTTAAACATGCTCATCATTATGTTCTGCTAATCAATCCATGGATGTAGGGATCTCACATAAATCAACATCTTCATAATGTTGATCCTCCCCAACATATTGTTTTTCCCTTGTAGAGCAACAAACCACTGCATATATGATTGATCAACTATATAGAAAATCTATTTTATAGGTGTTTCCATTATAAAAGAACTAGTTGTGTCTTCCATTCTATTCAGATTAACAACTGTCATTGCAAATTCATCGTGTCTGACGCTATGGTTACCAATAAACCATTTACAGTTAAAAACGGGAAATTAAATTTTAATGTAATCAACCTTCCATATTTCATCAATATCTTCAAAATATGAATTTCATGTGGAAACTGGGTTTTTGTCTTTTGAACTTGAAAAATGCATTGTTCTGCAAACACCAATACACAACAATTCTAAACTTTACTTTTGTTGGCCTGAGCTTTCATATAAAATTTATGCCCATTAATGTCATAACTGGAATATGTTATCACATTTAAACATGAACCACCCACTATCTATACTAATGTATCCGATACATATGATCTACAGAGCAAGGTCTTTCTAATCCAGGACAAAAATGTTTTTTTGTGCTCATTAAAAATCCACATTACTTCTTTCTTTGGATGACATTGTTTCAACTCATAAATATGCACTGTGATATACGGTTTAGCATCAGCTATGTTACTCAAGATGTATAATTATAACTTCTTCATCTATTCAGCTAACAAGGATTTGACTTTCAAGCCATGAATTCCATTTCCCACATTATTAAATTGTTCATGGTGAGATGGAGGAAAAACACTGTCCTCCGATGCAGCTAAGTAGCTCATACAAAACTCTGCAACCTCCTCATAAATATACTTTTCCTAAATGTAGGATTCAGGTCGATATGGATTCTTAACATACCCCAACAAAATTTTCCTATTCCTATCAAAAGGATACATCCAACGAATATATACAGGTTGACAATGTTTTATTTCTCTAACAAGATGAATCACTAAATACACCATTATATCAGGAAAAAATGGAGGAAAATACATTTCTTGTTGACAAAGTATATAAATAGCATTTTTTTTCCAAAATGTTAAAAGAATTCACATCAACATCCTTATTAAAAATTTAATTGAAAAAATATCACAACATCATTTTAGTCTTTCTAAAACTTATAGTAAATATTCTATGCAATGAAACTGGTAGAATTTTTTGCATCATGACGTGAGAACCATGATATTTCATACCTATCAACATAAAATCCTTCAATGAGACAAAATTTTTTACATTTTATGAATAACATTGAGGCACTTTGATATCATGTTGACATAAAAAAATCTAATTTTCAACCTCTTGGGTAATGTATGATAAGTTGAGGGAAGAAATTTTTCTTTTCCATTAGGTGCGGGAGATAACTCTTAACGTATTCCCATTGATAGTAAATCTAATCTTGCATTCAAAACATCTTTTGTCTTTACTTAAAAATCTAACAATTTTCCAATAAAACTATCAGAGGTATTATTCACCACATGCATGACATCAATATTATGTTTAACTTCATGATATCTCTAATATGGTAGCTCAAAAAATATTGACCTTTTCTTCCAAATATGACTATCATTACCAGATTTCTGTCTCTTTCCCAATGTCCCATCAATGTTTTCCATAATCACAAAATACACATCAGGGGGATAATGGTTTTGGAGAAATATCAAATTATTTTGAGCCATTGAATTCCTTTTTTAGTCTTCTATAAGAGTGATCCGTAAAAGAAAAATTTGGATGACCCATGTACACAGTTTTCCTCCTAGGATACAATTGACAATATGAAGTCTTTTTTTCACAAATTGGACAAGCTTTATGCCCCTTAACACTGTATTCAGTCAAAATTCGATATGCTAAGAAGTTATTTATAGTGAACATAAGCATTACATGTAGCTAAAAAATATTCTATTTTATTAGAATCATACAACCTAATACCATCCATCCATAAAAGTTTCAAATCATCAATCAATGGTGACAAGGAAACAACAATATCATTTCCGAGTTTCTTCGGACTAGATATCATTATTCTCAACATGACATATTTTCACTTCATAAAAACATTATGAGAGAGGTTGTAAATTACTAATAAAACAGGCCATGAACAATGTGTGCTACTGAGGGTTTGGTATGGATTCATTCCATCTATGCACAACCCTAGTCTGAGATTTCTAATTTCATTTCCAAACATAGGATACTGCTCATAAATTTTCTTATATTATGATCTATCTTTTGGATGACGTATTTTTCCATCACATATCCACATATCATCATGCCATCTTAACCATTTTTCGACATGCGAATTAGCAAATAAACATTTCAAACGATGGATTATTGGAAGATACCAAAATACCTTCGAATGAATCTTTGTAATCTCTACATCACCTTGTGATTTTTTTTTCAACTTATACCATGATGTACAACATTTTGGACACTCTCACAGAGATTCATAATTCCTTCTTATATATCATTTAGTCATTTGGATAGGCATGTATGTTCTTGTATCCAATACCATCGGGCAATAAATTTTCTTGGCCTTATAATGTGAATATGGAAGATCGTTATATTTTGGAAGAATGTCTTTCATCAGTTGTAGTAGCTTTGCAAAACTTTTTTCACTCCATCCATGTTTTTCCTTCAGGTTAATCAATCTTTACACTGCCGAAAAAACCATAAAATCCGTACAACCAGGATACAGTGGTTTTTCAGCATCACCATATAGCCGTGAAACATTCGGTTCTTTCTCAATTTCTTCTGATCTAATATCACGAGTCATTTCTTCAATTCCATCGGAGTTACCATCTTGCAAATCATAAGTAGATCTGACATTATGCCATGTTTCACCATGCCAAATCCAAGGGTTGTAACTCGTATTAAAACCATGAAAAATTAGATGATCTTTGATCTCTCTACTTTTCAACTTTTTCATATTACAACATTTCAGGCATGGACAGAAACAAATTTCACTACTTTGAACAATTTTTTTTATCAAATTCCAAAAGGGAATCAACACCATCATCATATTCATTACTCATTCGATGTGTCGTAATCCAACTTAAACTCATTACGAACCTGTAAAAAATATCAAAATTATACCTCTTTTTTAGATAATACAAATATATGTTTATATGAAAAATATCATAATTTGAATGTAAAAACAATTTTGTAATATAAAACAAATCAATGTATATTTGAAAAAAAATATACCTGAAAATCCTTTTAAAAAAATGTATTTAGATATAACATTTTAAAATTCATTTCGGATCGCTTCTTCTTAGGGTAATCAAATAATACATCCTGGTGCAACTCGATACCAAATTCACCCTTTCGTAAAAAAGAAATATGAAGTATAAATATTAAAATATGTATACATTCCCTACTAAAAATTACACTAATCCCAACAATTTGAAACCATTGGGATAACCACTAAAACTGTTGGGGTACCCAACAGTTTCACACATTGTTTGCATGATGGTCATTGCAATAGCCCTATGCCAACGATTCTATAGGAACCGTTGGTATAGAATACATGAAGATAAAATATTCCACCAGTTTTAATGAAACTGTTGGGATATATATATATATATATATATATATATATATCAAGAGGGTGTCTAAGAGGGGTGGGGGTTGTCCAAGGGGGGGTGTCCACGGGGGTAAGGGCTATCCAGGGTGTCCAGGGGGTGGGTGTCTAGGGGTGGGGGCCTATCCAAGGGGTGGGGGGATGTACATGGGGATGAGATTTGTCCAGGGGGTTTGGAAGTGGTTTCCAAGGGTGAGGGGGATTTCTAACCCCCTACCCCATTGGACACCCACTAGACAGTCCCCCACCCCCTAAACAACACATGCACCCCTATGGACAACCCCTATACCCCCTTGGACATCCCACTCACCCCTTGGACACCCCCACCCCCTGGAAAACCCCTAGACTGCCCCTTCCCTCTGTACAACCCCCTTGGACATCCCCCACACGTCTTGACAACCCCCACCACATAGAAACACCCACCCCCCTTGGACAGCACCCGCACCCCCTGAACACCACCCCCACCCCCTTTGACACCCCCTGTACACCCCCACCCCTTTAGACAGCCCCCACCCCTGGGCAACCCCACAACCCTCTAGACAGCCCCCACCCCCTAAACACCCCCACCACGTGGAAACCACTACCCCCTTGGACAGCCCCCTCACCCCATGGACCCCCCCTCCCCCTTGGACCCCCCAACCCCCTTAGACAACCCTCACACCCCCCTAAACACCACCCCAACCCCCTCTGACACCCCATAGACACCCCCACCCCCTGAACAACCCCCCACCCCTCTGGACACCTCCCCCCCTTTGACACACCTTGTATGTGAACACACACATGATGGAACAAACAATAAGCATAAAGTTGAATGATAGATAATAAAATAACATCTCAAAAAATTAGTTTAGGAAATCACAACAAATAAAAACAGAAAAAGAACTGTGTGAGGCTTACCTGAGTGTTGTGAGTTGACCTGATTGATATGGTGACAATAAATATAATGAAGGATGATGGAAAAACAAGGTTGGAGGTCATGAAATTGAAGAATCCATTCTATGTTTTCCATGCGGGAGAGGTGAGTCGCAGGTCGCCAAATCGAATAAAACAGAATGTCTCAATACTGGTTGTGATAAATCATTTAAAATTTTTATCACATCGGTTATTTTATAACGGATGTGATAAATGATTTCTTTATGTTTATAGCGTTAGTTATTTAATAAACGACATAGAAAAGGATTTATCATGTCGGTTATTTTATAATTGACGTGATAAATGGCACATTATCATGTAAGTTATTTTGATAACTGACGTGGTAAATTGCCAAGATTTCCTTTATCATGTTGGTTATAAAATAAATGATGTGATGAAGAGCCCAGATTAGTTTTCTATGGAAGTTATAAAACAACTAACATGATAAATCTAATAATGGTATTTTATACATTGGTTATTTTATAACCTCCGTAAAAAATGGATTCATATCGTTTTATCACGTCAGTTACATTATAACCAACCAGATAAATAGATTTTTACAGATTTGCACATTGGTTATATAGAACCAATGAGAAAAATGCCAATGTGTTAAACATTTTTTCTTGTAGTGATATAATATTTATAATGTACAAATTATTTTTTAATGATAATATTACATATTATTTTCATTATTTTAATATTAAATGAAAATAAAAAAGTGCCAATTAGTGTGTATGACCTACTATTTCCATGAAAGATATATTTTATTTTCTACCTCAAACATTTTTGAATCACCAAGAATACATATATAATGTGTATATATATATATATTTCTCATCATTCTTTACATGATGAGATCATGATCTAAGAAAATATACCATGGATTATAAGTCTAAGCATGTGTGATAAAAAGTGTGTATTACCTGAAACAATACTTTGGCATGGAATTATTAATAAACGAGATTTGAAAAAATCATATGTAAATAATGAATGAGAATATATATATGAATATGGTTCTTCATTAGGTATATAATAAAATTATACATATTATACTAGAGGTTTTAACATGTAAAATGGAATTCATGACTTAAGGTAATGGTATTTCATCTCACATTTTATATTTTTTCGATACATTCCATAACCACCACTCACTTATTTTATATGGTGTATATATTGACCTATAGAATGTTAATTCATTAATTTAATTTAATTAATGATATTATTTGTTTCAATTTATTTTATAATTTCATGTATCTTATGAATAACAAGTTACACAATTAGTAAGGGATTTATGTGTCACTTTTATTTATTTGGGTCATATACCTTATACACTACTTGTTTCTTATACATTGCGTGTATATCTCCCATGAATGCATTTTATGAGTCTTATGAAGAATATTATTGTATCTTCATATCTATATATTTCTCTTTATTTCATGAGGAAAATTATTCAAGTTATTATATTGTGATGAATATTTATGTCCCAATCTAATCAATATTTTGGATTGTTTTGTTTGAAGTCTATGTTTTGGAATATTTATCATCCATGTCCATGATTTCTATAAATGTTTTTACTATTATTATATGGTGGTTTAAATTCATTTTTACCCATTTTTTAAATTTTTTACTACACAGTTTGAAAGAAATCTTTTTTTCATTTTTCAAATGTGGTACTTTATGAAGTTTATGTAAGAAGTATGAAAAGAATGTTTTCTACAAATACAGTGTGAATAGAATTTTCCACCATCATTTAAAATTAATGGATAAATATTTCTTTACAAAATTATTGGGTTATTTTCATAGAAAATATTTTTCTTTTAAAATATACTTCATCTTAGGAAATAAAAAAATCAATGAAAAATGATATTTTCATCATTAATTGTTATCATGTGATCAATAATTATTGTTTTCCATCTAAGATAATATAATTATACATTAACTATGTTAATTGGGTATATTATTATAAAAATAATTTTTTATGTTTATTATTGAATAATATTTATGAAATATATTTATTTTCCATGTGTTATGTTATTATGGAATGATGTTTATGAAATCCATATCATTCCACGGGTTATGATATGATGAAAGAATTGTGTTATTATGGAAAAAATATTTATAGTTTTAATTGTTTGATGGGTGGGACCTATATATTTATACAATTTGATATGTAATGATTATTGTTCTATGAGATAAAAAGTGCATATAGGAGATCATCCTTAGCACGCAATATGAGGTTACATGGGAATTCTTTCTAAGCCCGCAACAAGAGGGTACTAACGAGTTCATCCTAAGATGGAAATAAGAAAGTACACAGGAGGATAGGCCATCCCTAATGTAGGTAAATAATTGATTATCCCATTAATATCATATTATAAATATCATGGTAGTACTAGTTGGTATAAAATATTCTAAGCTTATTTGTATGCCTAAATTTCTATGTATTAAGCCATTTTTATATGTTCATGGATCATGTAATTTTATTATCTTCTAATTAAACTATTATTAAATATGAATAATTATACAATGATTCATTCATATGATCTTTGATATGCATGGTCTGATATTTGAATGATAGTCTAATGTTTTTATACCCTTATGTTCATGTTATTCTTACTTCTCGTATGTGTTTACCATTAATCAGCGTTTTATCTAACCCATTCTTATATTTATTTTCCCTATGTTATAATGAAAAGTTATAGGACGGAATAATAAAGGGTAAGATAATTATGTGAAGCATTGATTATATTTAACCATATGATTAGTTTGTGTTCCATATTCCCAAAAGAACTAAACTATTGGAGTCATTGGGAATTTGTTTAAATATTTTTTTAAAAAAATGTAATTTCCATGTAGGAATATAGTGAGTCATTATATTTGGTATCAGATAAAAATTTTAGTCAACCTTTTAAAACTTGGATATGAAAACCAATGTGATATCCCTAGAGATATTTATAATAATATGTCTAATGATTAGCCTAAGGTGTCATAAGAATGTTTAATAATTGGAAATTCCATAAGTGATTTTATATGGTTATATGGTTATATTCTATAATAAGTATTACTCACAATATGATTTCTGTATTTATTCAATAGAGATAACCATGAAGAACTAAGTTAAAATTTAATGTTTCAGATTTGTAAGGTATGTGCAATATTAAAATCGATGTCCTAAATTGAAATATCATAGAGAGAATTATGAAGGTGGTACAAGTATTGGTTATACTACTGAGGACAAAGAGACCACAAACAACATGGGAAAGTTATGGGATGTTCTAATAGTATTTTTTACATTAGACATATGAATCATGATTATATTTAGGTTGAGTAATCTTAAGACCTGAATCCAATTTTATATTTTATTGAAGAATAAGATTATAAATCCGGAGTAATGGTGTACTAATAATGTTTGATGATTGAAGTGTATATGTTATGGAATTAAAAAATTATGTTATATGAATCATGAACTATATATGTGTTTTTGGTAGATGTTTTTTATTATGAATTGAAATGGATATTTTGAATGGTTATGAATATTTAGAAAATTGATTTAATAGAAAGGTGATATTCATTGGAAACACGAGATTAAGGGAAACATAAACCGTAATATTTTAAAAAAAATTAAAAAAATGACATTGATAATGAAATAAAATTTAAATTTAAAATAAATATTTATTTTCTAAAATATACCCTATATAGCCCTATATTAAAATTCATTTAATGTTTGATTTAATAAGTTTTTTAGACCAAAATAATTCTTCGGAAGATAAATTTACCTTTTTAAGAAACTGGGTTGAGAGTAAGACATTTATTATATTCTATTTAAAGAGAAGTTAACGATTGCATACCAATGTTTTTCTTAATTATATGAATTTTAATATGGGGTTATATAGGGTATATGTTAGAAAATAAATATTTATTTCAGATATAAATTTTATTTCTGTATCATTTTATTTTATTTAATTTTTTAGAAAAAATAGTAATACCTTAAAAATATATACAATGATGATGAAAAAATCATTTAATTAATGGAAGTACCAAATAAATGATATTCAATATATTAATAAAATTTTATAATTATATATAATTAAAGTATTCCATGATTTTTATGGATCAAATTAACATGATAGGTATAAGTTAATTTATTTTTTATAATATATCATGTTATTATGATATTTTTAAAATGAAAAATATTGATTAGTGTAAAAAATGACACTGATGATATTTTATGAAAGTAATATTTTAATAATTTATTTCAAAATTATAAAAAAATTTAAATAAGTAAAAGGGATGATATATGGTCAGAAATATAAAATTCTGACAATTTATGTTCCTATATAATATTTAGATGTATAATTTTCGTCCACTAATCATTAAAAACATTCTTACCATAATTAAAATTAAAATAGGCCAACTAAGGTTTCCTCAAACAAATAAAGTATTAAATTACATTGGAACCTATATAAATTAATTATATGATAATATTAATACCCTATATAATATAATACTTGTGTAAATTGAATTTTTTATGTATTTTGATTGATTATTATTTTTTTATAAATTAATATATTTAAAGATTCAAAAAGTTCCCCTCACCTTCGTTATAAAAGCACTCCTCCTCCCTCATCTCTTTTCATAACATTGAGCATTGTATATATAAAAAACATATAAACTCACTTATAAAAATCATGATACACATTCTACAGGTTCCTTTCTTACCAAAGGAAAAACTATAGAGTCCCTTATAGGATATTTTAAGGAGCTGTGTTGGGGAAGATGTAATCTCTATAACTAATCACTCTATTTTTTAACTATTGAATACCTCATCTAAATCTATGATGTATATCATAAAATAATAACTTCATCATCAAAAATATTTGTAATTATTATTATGATTACTAAAAACCCATTATAAATCCTCGTTCTCATCAAACAAAAAGTGAAGGTATCTCTCCTGCGTACGTACGACTTACCATCTCCACGTAGCGAAGCAATTAATTTTCTATCAACGTATTTTATGAGTATGAATTATAATGGGATTAACATTTATATAAGATATGTATAAAATAATTATAATTCTTATTTGATAATAACATACATACCTTTTTCTATATAATCCTTTTGAAATAAATAATATCGATCATGTGTAGGTTTAGCTTACCATCTCCACGATGTTATTCATTTGTTATCTATATTTAACATGGAAAATAATAAGGATTTATTTTATGAATATAAATTATATTTAAAATTTAAAAATTATTTTCGATTGATAATATAACATATTATATTTTTTCTTTTAAGAGGAATAGAAAAAGTAAAAAAACATTAATTCATATATACTGCCCACCGTCTCCTTGAACGGTGTATTTTGTTTTCTACCTCAATATTTTTTGAACCACCATGAATAAATATATCATTAATATATATATATCATGGTTATAATTATTGATATTAATAAATAATTATCAATTAAGAACGACCAAGGATAAAAATTAAAAACATGTATGAAAAGCAAATCGGTTATTACCCAAAACATAACATTAACATGGAATTATTAATAAAAGAAAAGTAAAATATCATAAGTAATATTGTATTGTATTATATAAATTAATATGGTTATTTGGTAGGTTTATAATAATATTATATTCATTATACATAAGGTTTTAATCAGTACGATGGTATTCTAGAATTGAGGTAATGGAATTCCATCTCACTTTTTATATTTGTGAGACACATACCATATTCACCACACATGTATTTTATGTGCTGTATATAATGGAATAGTACATTTCAAATCATGAATTAAATTTAAATCAAGATATTATATGTTTAAATTAAAGTTATTCTTTTATTTATCTAATAATTTAAAAGTTAGTTAAATATTAATTGATTTTTGAATCACTTTTATTTTTGTGGGATACATGCCTTATACACTATTTGTTACATCTATGTTGTGTATATACTACCAATGAGTGTATTTTTTAGTCATATAACAAATATTATGTGGTTTTCATATCCATATTAATTTATTCTTTTCATTGGTCATGTGATTTTATTGATTATACTGTGATTCTTGCTTATTCATAATCTCATTAATTTTTGGGATTGTATCATTTTATGTATTTGTTAGGAAATATATATCTTCCATGTCCATATTTTCTAAAAATGTTTTTACTATTATCCTATGGTTGGTTAATTTCATTTTCAATCATTTATTTTTATTTTTACTACTCGTTTTGAAAGGAATATTTTTGTCGTTTTCTTAACAAAGTGCGTTGTGTCCTTTTCTAAAAAAGTACAAAAGAATTTTTTTACTTATATGGAATAAAAAAAATTATAATATCATTCCACCTAAATGAATAATGTTTCATTTAAAGTATTTGATGTTTGATTTTAAGGAAATAAATTCATTAAAAATTCCACATCGTTTTAGGAAAAAAAATTCCAAGAAAAAGTGATATTTCCCATATGAATTATTTTCAAGTGTTATCTAAAATTATATTCCATATAATATAACAATATTTTAGGTTATATATGCTTTATTTAAAATATGATTCAGTTATAGGAATTCTTTATACTTATTATGGAATGATATTTTTGAAACCCATTTATTTTTCATGTGTTATGTTCTGATTGAATAGTGTTTATGAAAAAAATTTCACTCCACCTGTTTTAATATGATAAATGATTTATGTTCATGGAAAACACACATGTACAGTTTCTAATTATGTGAATGGTGGGGCCTATATCTCCCTCCATTTTTGGGGTATGGAAAAATATTCTATTAGTTCAAAATATTACATGGGATTTCATCATTATACTACAATAAGAGGGTTTAAGGGAAGTAATTATAATCCCAAGATGGTATATAAGAAGTCATACTATGCAAGAAAGAATAGGGTACATTGGAGGTCATCCTAAGACTACCACAATTGGGTATACAAGATTCCATCCTAAGCCCAAAACCAGAAGGTACACAACATGCCATCCCAATTCATATGTACGTACACGTGTGATTGAACAATGTCTAACATACTCTAAATATCATGTTAAGAATCACTGACATAATATATTCTATGCTTACCTTAACTCCACAATTTCCATGTCTAATTCCATTTTTATACACTTATATATCATGTTTGTTGATTATATTATAAATCATGTCTTAATAACTACCCATCATTATTCCATTACTCATTTATATGATCTTTGATAGTTAAGTTATGGCCTCCAAAATATATGATAATAATTTCAAAACAGTATTTTTATGTTAGGCTTATGTATCTTCCATTTTTACCCATACTGAGCATTTGGGATCACCCTTTCCAATGGGTCTTTTTCCCATCGTACAAATAAATGTTATAGGTGGGAATACTAATGGAAAAGATATTTTTTTGAAATAATGATGATATTTCAAAATAATAATTTTTTGTCTTATAAGATTAAAAAAGGAACTAAACTATTATGGTTTTTGGGTGTGTGTTTTCTTATTTTCAAATAATGTTGTACTATCCATGTATGAAAATATTGAGCCGTTATAGAGAAAAAAAACATGGATTTTCCTTAGAAGGAACCACGTAGCACTATGCATTTTAGGAAACCCACACAGTGTGTGGTACCACACCACTTCATGCCCATATCCCTTGAAATTACATGGACTCAAATCTATATGCAGGTATATGTTGTGTTGCTGGACTACACGACATGTCCATGCTATTTGGGGCCGCATCGTTTCCTTATGGCCGGATCTATGCACTTAGATACATGACCATATTCCTTGTTTTGTGCTTTGTGGCATGGATCATTCACATGAATATGGTTGTATATGAAATTTGGGAGGACTACACGCTAGGTCATTCGTATAATTTTCTAAAACCCATGCCACCTCATTCAGCGGGCTACATTTGATATGTTCATCAGAGTACAAGGTGTTTAGTGGAGATTTCTCTAGATTATCATATGTATTTCCATCACATTAATTCAAGATAGGTCACCATATATTTTTCCTCCATTATATCATAAATTAAAGGATCAATCCATTGTTCATCGTTTTTGGAAATCTGGTGGACGAAAATCAGATCCTATCAACCCTTGGTAATTTCTTCATTAGTTCTACAGATCTCTGCAGTTTTCATTTCCATGGATTTAATATTTGGCAATAAAATAAACATCCTCTACCAAAAATAATTCCATATTTTTTCCTGATTCATTGATACGACCTTCAATTGTGAATTCATCCTAATTCTGGGTTTCTGATCCAGCTCAGTACCAACCAACAATGTTTAATCGTGATTGCAACATCCAACCAGTGAAGAATGAAAACAAATTGAGGGGGAAAGGGAGAATAAAAAATGTTTAATGATATTTTTGAAGATTTATTGGACAACTAAAAATATTTGAGCTGATCCAGGTATTAAAACTAATTAAATCAATAAAATTTAATCAATACATGAGTGCTTTCCAAGTTTGAAATTTGCATAGTTCTAGGAATGGGGACAACCTATTAAATAAATTTAATCAAAATTGATGAAAAACATTAATTTTATTTTCCTATATGAATATTTGGTCATTCTTGATTGACTAATACACCCACCAATGATTTATGAAATTCTTTTCATTAAATGCATCTCGGTCTGTTCCGATCCAAAGTTTCATCATTGTCTGATGTGATTATCCAATAGATGTTGGTAGGAGAAGATCTCAAATAACCTTTAATTATGAGGCTAGAGTTAGGATAATCTCCATGGATGTTTATTTATTAAAAAATATTTTTTAAAATCAATTAATTAGTTAATTAATTAATTAATCATCTAAAAATACCACCAATGACCAAGATATCTTAACACCCCACACTAACATATTTTAGGTCACTCTTAGGGTAAAAAACATGTTATAATCTCAAATTTGGTCTTACATTTATGATTTGATATTTGGTTTATGATTTATCCTTTTTTAAGAAACCACACACACATAATAAAAAATATATTTAATATTTTTATAAAATTAATTCCAAGCACACAGGGCCTCATAATCTCATTTTGTCTCAGTTATTATCTCTAGAAATATATATATATATATATATATATATATATATAAATGTATTAAAATTAAAAAATTGGGTCTCTACATGATTCCCTCCATCAAGATGTCCATCCCCAAAAATAAATACAAAATATACAACATGGGATACATTTCCCACATCCATCACTCCTACTCTTAGTAACTCTCTTGGATATTCTCATACTACCACAACAAGTGCACCAATGTGATGGTCCTTCCATGAAGGGTCCTCTTCTTTTGATCCTAGACCACCATCACATGCTCCGTAATTTGAGATCCATCCTCATTGTATAGATCTTCCTTGTCGATGAAGTGTGTAGGGATCATGCACATATCTACTCAGTCATGACAAGTAGAATATTTCATGCACCCACTCTTGATGTTGGGGTAGAGAGAGGTAATATGAAACCTCACCTACCCTCTACAAAATCTGGAATGTCTTGATAAAACTCAGGGATAACATGCCTCCCTGGACGATCCTTTGGAATCCCCATCCTGGAGAGACACCCAAGAAAATTTCCTCTCATTTTTATAACTCAACGAGACTATAATGGAATATTTTATAAGATTTATGTCTATTCTGGGATGACTTTATCCTCTCACGGATGACCTAGACCTTCTTTGTTGCCACATACACCATCTCTAGGACCATAAGAGATTTCTCATCAATGTTTTTCCTACTAAACAGTTACCGATAATATCTCACATATTGGGCCTAAAAATGTGTCATTATAATTTTAGATTAGCAGTTTTGTATTATAAAAATCTACAAGGGGTACAATATTATCCCATCTTCAGAAAAATTATAAATATCAATCCATCAATATATCGACCAACACCCGAATGGTGCAATAAGTCTTCCCATTGGTCTAGGGGTGAATGGATGAATTCATCCTCATCTAGATCCTAAATATTTCATGAGGTCCTCTCTACAATAAATCCAGAAATCATGTTTCATGATCAAAGAAATTCATTGAGGGAACCCCATAAATGATAACAATCTCCCATCAGTACAACTACCCAAAACTCTCCACTGAAATCTTCTACCTGATATCAAGGATATGTTCCTACATCACGAGTCAGTAAACTATCACCCATATGGAAACTTTTCCCATAACAATGAATTGAGATTTTGTAAAAAAGAACATGGACATGTTATTCCACTTCAACTATGGGATCTCAAGGGGATACAGTAGTCCTACCAAAATATTATTCCCAACCTTCATCTTCTAAATGTCAATACAACAATAGATTAAATAATATATTATCCATGTCATGTTAGACCACTGAAAACATCACTAAAGGTCTCAGTACATCTTCCTTACACTAGGATTAATATCTAGTGGAGATGTAGGGAACTCTCGCATCCCCTACTCCCACATTGTAACTAGAATCACCTTCTTTCCTTGGAAAAATATGACATGATTCAATCTTTCATAAAATCTATATGGTGAGTCCCTCGTGGATATATTTTCATATAAGACCACATAGTCTATGTCACCTAGTAGGGACTCTCTATGAATCTGGATAAGTGGATCATTCAATAACACTAACTATTGAATGGCCGTACCATACTATTCCACATTGTAGAGATACAAAAGGCTAACTATTCTGAATCATCATGCACTGTGAAAGTCTGGGACTTTATACTAAGGGAATATGAAACTACACTACCTTCCATGAAGTATATTCTATATCAAATTCATAGTCTTTTAGGAACTCCAACAAGTATTTTTTTTTCTCAGGTTCATGACTTTATGTGTGAATACATACTTAATACACTGATGGTCTGAGTAAACCACAATGTTCTCTATCAAAAAGTAGTTCCTCCACATCCTCTAGGAGAATAATATTTGTTCCAACTCCATATCTTGATTTATGTATTTCTACTCATGGGGTGTCAATGTCCTTGACCCATATGCGATAACATCCTTTTGCTGCATCAACAAACAACTAATCCCATGCCTTGAGGCATCATAACACACTAAATACTCCATTACCTCTTGTGGGATTATCGACACATGATCCATCATCTTCATTATCCTAAACTCTGAAAATTTCCTTTAGAATATCTCAGACTAGAAAACCAACATTCCCTTCCACATCAAGGTATTCAAAGGGGGTAAAATTTTGGATAAGTTATCCAAATATCTCTTGTATAACCCTAACAAGACAATAATTATTTCTACCATGGATATAATCTTGGGTAATTCCAAATAAATCACTACATTGATCATTCCTAGTTCCATGACTAATCCATTTTATTAGATGACATAGACCAAAAATTGAACCTCAAGAATCCAGAACTAGAACCTCAAAATATTTACATAAATATAGTCCTCTCTATGTAAATCTAGAACCATATTCAATTCCATTTCATGTTCCTCCATTGATGCAGACTACATGAGTATTTCATCAAATATGTCAACCAAAAACCGGTCCATGTATGGTTGGTAGGCATAGTTCATCAGATTCATAAACATAGTGGGGTAATTCATTACACCAAAAGACATCACTAGGAAATCAATGTGTCTAGAGAAAAATCATAATTACAACACTGGATTATGAACCTCATAAACCCTAAAATAATGGAAGACATCCTGAGTTCAACCTTTGATAACTATCTTGAACCTCACAACTAGTTAAATAGGTCCACAATCCTCTGTAAGTGATACATTTTCTTCATCATGGTTTTTTTCAAGCAATTTTAATCCACGCATTGATGAAGGGTCCCATTTTTATTTTCCATGAAAAATAATCGTGTTTCCCATGGGGATATACTCGTTCTGATGGAACCCTTCTCTTGAAGGTCCTCAGCCTTCAACTTCAACTCACATTGCTTGATTGAGTCCATTCAATAATCCAAAATAGATATTAGAGTACTATGGCGATGTATGTTGATGGAAAAATACATATCCCCCCACAGAGGTTGTCCTAGAAAAAACTTCGGGATTAATTACATATAATCTGACATAAATATAGGAATCATGATTCTTGAATAGGCTGATGCACCATGGTATAAACAACTAATTGGCCATGGTTTGTAGCCTCCTACTTGCAGAACCCACACATCTCTTCATGATATATCTTTCCTCCATGAAGTTGAATCTCATCTCGTCAGTGTGAAGGAATCTAACTTGTCTATGATGATAGTCAATATGGGTTTGGGTGAGGGAAAACCACACCATGACAAATATGAAATCATAGGGTTTCATCGTGATGAATAAAATGTCCCACATGAACCTCTTTCCACCCGGGGATAGATCTCATATCAGATGGTAAAATATATAAAAGAAGAGTCACATTTATGTACCCCAAGACAAAGTTGATGGGGAAGTCACCTCAAAAGGGAGCTCAAGAACTTTCTCTCATAGTATAGAGATGAAAGAATTATTTAAACTAGCATATAATAATACTGAAGCAAGTCTAGAAACACAAAAATTGACACTCTAAAAATATAGTGTATTGTGTGGATATAAGCCTCTAGACCATGTAGCTATCTACAGACATAGATTCTATATTCTTGAGCTTGATGTGGGATGTATGTTGGTTGCATTGGATGTATCTCATTTCATATTCTTCCACTTGTAGCTCATATTACTCCTCTTACAGCTCCACCTCTAGGGGTACCATCATTACCACTCCTTGGATATCCCTAATCAAATAGATTCCGCTATCATGAAGGTCTATAGAGTATCTATCTGGGATCCTTGTCATATATGATCATGTTTTCACTTGATATATGTCACATTCCTTCACAATAATTTCACTAACTCTCTTCGGGATGACCTAATGCTCTATGTTTTCTCAGTACCATATGATAATGTACTTGAGATAGATTATAAAAGGATATCTTAGATTGATATCCTGATGGCTGGGGCATGCTGGCTATCATAGATGAATCATCTCCGGGATACCCACCTCTAACTCAAGATACTGGTAATCCCTCCTATGGAAATATATCATTCACATGTTCCCTCTCCAGCACCACAGTATAGGTGGGGGTGCACAAAGGAACCACAATTTCATATATCAATCTATGCAGTCCATGCTTAAACATCTGTACTCTGAATTATCCATAACATATCATTAAGTGATTAATGTGAAAGTTCTATAAACCTTTTTGTTTACTCATAAACTAATATAACTCCATTCTATAGCTCTAGAAGTTCATGAATCATAATTTTGCGCATATAAAAGGTGTAGTACTCCTCAAAGAGCAGTTCCTGGAAGTCAGGACATGAGAGTGTTGGCTCATTGTCCATATGTGTAACAAGGATCCACTAGAGCTCAACTACATTGTGGAAAATTCTAGGCACTGGTGCAAACACATAATCCATCAGGTTTTGAATAATATTTAAGATCCAGGACACTGACGGATGTCAATACTTTGCTACCAATGGAACTAACTCACCATAGACCCTATTTATCCTATAGAGGTGGAACTCACATAGTACGTTAATACACCATGTATCATAATCCTAATATACTACAATGATCTACTACTCAATAGGTATAGGAGCTTCTTCCTTCACACCTTGAGAGGATATCTAGTAGGATGAACCTTAAACTCTTGCGCCATTGGTCATCATATAGTAGTCATGATCATGAATTGGTATCATGGCTATATTTCATCACAGGGGAATTAATAAATTTTTGTCAAGACATTCCACAATTTGATGAGAATACACTCACACACACACATATATATATATATATAAATATATAACAATGTAGAGATGAATCAGTGAGGATAGTCAAGGACTCAATCTTATATGATGCATGTACCATTGATCAATACAACCATTGTATCTACATGTTATGTTGATAAGTAGGTAGTCATAGTATTGGTGAATTGAAACATTGGCTACCTACACCATCATTAGATTCCTTATCTTGAGATCCACACTTGAATTGCTTTGAGAATTTTTCCATAATCCAAACAAAATTCTCGTAATGGGACTACTCCAAACACTACCCAAAGGATCGAACCTTCTCTAATACCAATCCATCAAGACATGATCAAAGCTGGGGATTGAGTCACAACTTCCCCAGTCCCACATCCCTGGGTTAGGGGATAGATACCAGCCCTGAAAATATGACTAACATGATGAGGCATTTTCCTAACTACCAGAAATCACAGACATCTCCATCTCAATGAAAAAGTGAAGTGGGAGTAAAAGTTAAGAAGTAGAATGATAATGGACCAACCATTCCTAGAAAACCTCTAGATAGTACAAGAGTACAGTTGTGTAATTTGAAAATAAAAATGGTAAACATCATCATGAGTAAGAAATATGTCCCAACTAGACAAAACTAGTAAGTAAACTGGTGAGAGGGTTGAGCAAGAAATATGTCCTAATGTCAATGCCAATTTTTTTATTTTCAACATGCGACACAACATGTGTGAGGAAATCCCGTGAATGGGTGATTATATACCTTCCCATTACTACATCCCATATTATAAAGGGGAAGTAATAAGAGAAGAAAAAAACAGTGGAATAGTTTATTGAATATAACATTATAGAAAAAGTGAAAGAGAATAGTTCAACCCAGATCAAGATAGATTACCATCATCTAAAAACAATGTGATTATCATGGTTTATAAATGAACTATACATGAGTGCCTTTCCATATTTAGAATGATAGTGGACTCGTCTATACATGATAATCTAAACATGGAATGCATATGGAAAACCCCATGTCTCATCTTATCCCATTGAAGGAGAGTACACCCAATACAACTTTATGAATACATAAGTACATATATATATATATGCTAAATGAATGAATTGAATATAGGAGATAATGGTGATCTATTTCTCCTAGATCATCGTATGAATAAGAGTATCTAACTGTTTCCAAAGTTAATCAATGATGCCTTGAATCTCACATGTATTCACAAAAGTATCAACTCATGTAAAACCATTCATCCTCACAATCCCACATAGTCAAGGGGCCACAATCTCTATATACAGGACCCATTACCTAGTATAATTAGATTATTCCTCTATGATGGTCGATAGAGGTCGCATGGCCTTCTAAGAAAGAGGGTTCCACTCCTATGGTAGAGGAACCATTCTCTACTCAATTAGAGGGTTCCACTCTAGAATTCCTTAGGGAAACATCTCTAGCTCAACTAGAGGGTTCCAATTTCGTATCCTATAGAGTACCCATGCCTTTTGCTGATAAGATGGTTCAACTCTATTCATTGTCGACCCATGACCAGCTCGACAAGGGGGTTACAATAGGGAATCCATCGAGGACCCATTCCCAGCTCGAGTAATGGGATCCACTCAGAAAGTCTATAAAGGACCCATTATCTATAAGGATTGGGGTTCCACTCCATGAGTTGGTAGATGACCCTTTCATAGCTTTATTGGAGGGTTCTACTCTATCGGTAATCAAGGGCTCATGCCCATCCCAACAAGAGGGTTCTACTTGGGAATCCATTAAGGATCCTGTGTGATCACATTGATTGTCAAGCATCGCCTAACCATGATTTTTTCCCAAACAATTCCGCATCATCTCACAAAATCCATAACTGATGGACCCGTCATGGTCTATTAATAGAAACACTTTGGATGGGATACTGACAAGGAAAAATCTGTGTCTTGATGTATGATATATAGAACATTATAGTTTCATCATAAGAAACCAGGTAGTACATAGTTTTTTAGGGGACCCACATGAAATTTGTTCCTCCTCCTCTTCCCAGACATGTAACTATCTATTACATGTCCCCCAATATCTATAGAATTACATTTCGTGATGGTGGACTACAAGATGTGTACATGATATTCGGCCCCAGATTGTGTCTTTCTGGATGTTTCCATGTACTTTTGTTGATACCCATGTGCTTAGTATTCTAATCCATCACAAGACTCATCCAAATAATGAAGATGGTACAAGGAATGTGGAATGACTACATGCCATTCCATCCTAAAAAATTCTCAGAAATTGTATAATCCACAACCAAGAGGATATACATTGTGTGTTCATCATGGTACATGTTGTGTAGTTTAAACTTTTCTAGATTCGTAAATATATTTCCCCACCATTGATACATTGCATTTTTTTCAATGTTCCAATTTTGTTTCTAACCTAAATTAGAGGATTTAGCTATCATTAATAATTTCCATCCATTCAGTGATGGGAAATCTAATCTAATCAACCCTTGGTATTTTCATCATGAGTTACTCACATATATTCACCTTTCATCACAACAGAATAGATCATTGATATTCAAAAAAACATCTATGGTTCTCATCTCTTCAGATTTATCCCTGATTCGTTGACCTGTCACTCACTATTGATTATCACATAATTTATGGGGACCAATAAGGATCAGTACATCCCTTTAACATGGAACCGGGACCCCAGGGTCCTACCGGTGATGAACTAGAAGAGATTTATGGGGGAAGGATTAAGAACCAATGATAAATATTTTTTCAAGCAATAATTGTCCAATGATAATGATCATGGATGATCAGTATGAAAAACAATTTATATAATCCAATTTAATCAATGCATGGGCACATGCCAAGGCTATAATTTGAATATATCCATGAAAGAGATATATCTGCTCAACTAATTTAATAAAAAGGTTTTAAGGAAAAAATTAGTGTTTCCTTTGTATAGATTTTATCATTCATTTTAAAATAACATTATTTCAAATAATATAATTAATTTTTTATGTTCTATACATCTCAATATTCCCAAAACTGGAGTTTCAACATTGTTTAATGGAATTTCTCAATATAATGAGGCAGGGGATTTTCTCAGCATATCCCATGATAATGAGGTTAACCCTCTGTGAATCACCATGGTGGAATATTTGTAAAAATGTCTTTTAGGTTAGAATGAATGAATGAATTAATGAATGAATTTGTTTATCCATTGAATGTAACAACAATGGTTGAGATTTATGAATTCCATGCACCGACCAATTTAAGGTCTTGCCAAGGGTAAATAATATGCTACAGACAAAACAGTGGTATTAGATTTCTGATCTGAGCTTTCTTTAATAGTTATCATATTTTCTTTAATATTCACCCAAAATATAAAATATGTTTAATATTTTTATAAAATTAATTTTGTGCACACTGGGCCCCTTAATCACACATCGTCTTAGCTTCTACCTCATGAAATATATATATATATATATATATATATCAAAAACATACCAGAGAAAATGGGCATGTAGAGAACATTTCTAAAATACTAATTACTCATTCCATTATGTTTTAGTCTTTTACCATTTGTGATGGGGATAATTAGTGTTGAATGAAATTACCAAATTAAAAAAATTTCTATTAGCATTATAAAAGTTTGATTTTATAGATAACAACCACTCACCTCACACATAGTTTTTATAATTGGATAATTAAATAAAATAGAAAACAATACAACACATATATAATTATTTTATTCTCCCCAAATGTGTTAATATTACATTGGATTATGGTGTTTTTTATCCCCCATATATTGATTTGGCCATTTACTATCAAAATATTACAAGGGAAAGTTTATAACCCTGAAAAAAATACATTCCTTAACTAGCTGTACAAGAACTAACATAAATATTTACATTAAATAACTTATAATAAATAAATTCACAACATATATCTTCTTAAAGAATAATAATCAAGGAAATATCAATTCTCCCATAGACCAATCAAGATAGATCCTCTTCTTTAGTTTTGTAACAGTATCATCATGATTGAATAACTCTCTAAATTATTTTGAAAGTACTTTGAGGTGAAGAATAATCAATCACTATATCACAATATCCTTCATCTTTTCAATATTTCATTATGATCAATATATTAAGTCACATCAACATTGGAATCTAGTCACTTTCTTTAATATTCAATGATTTTAAAGTTATTTTTTAAAAAACAATTAAAAGATACTCTAAAATTAACATTATATTTATCTTATATTATTCTTTAAATAATTGGTAAAATATGGTGGACATGATAAATAATATAAATATGGAAACATCATTAGGGTTTGTCATTGTATCCTTATTTATATCTTGGTCAAGAAATATATATAAGAATGAATTCATCCAAAATCTTAATAAATGGAGCCTAAGTATTCTCCATTCAATATCTAAAATTATATAAAAAATCACATTATTAAATATATTTAATCCCCATCATATTATTATATTTTTATATACAATTAAAATTATACATTACTAATCCTGAAACATGGGAAACAAATATTTACATTTTAATAATCATTACTCTGATCCCAACGTCCTAAAAATCCACACATGTTATTATTCATTTAATATCCAAAAAGAATATAATTTTCTATATATCATATCCATATAAACAATAAAAACCAGGAATAGTTTTTTTCTTCATATGTATAATCACATGAAAATTCAATTATAGTGTTAAGTTATTTATCAATGAAAAATTTCCCCCAAAAAACAATCAACGTCAATCAAATCCTGTCACATAAAATTATCATATCTAATACATGTTGATTAGGGTATAATCATTATATTTAATCACACTCATATTGAGAAAACCTATTTAATAAAAGGTGACATCTAGAAAGATCTTATGTATCAATAAAAACTTTAGGTTAATTATATATATCTTCAAAATTAATCTTTTATCAGATTTTTAAAATTAGAGTTAATCAAACATTCAAACATTAAACTCATAGTGATTCTTGTTCATCTAATCCTTGGTCTTACAAAATTAAATTTCATACATTTGCCTAACTGAGATCATATATATATAATACAAAATAAGAGTTACTCTTATGTGTGCCTCATTGTTATTCCTATGCACTTCTTTTCCTATTATTCCGATCAAGCTAATTTTACACAACTTCTGAAATATAGAGGTACCCATATGTAATTTGTTCAAATGACACATTATTCATGTTTATCTTCACACTTTTCCAAATCATCAATATAATAAACTCAAAAATATTTTCATTATCACATAAAGGCCTAAAAATTCAACAACTCAACTTAACCAATCTCAACTATGTCAAATCAACTCAAATTAATTTATGACATACTCATATCATATTTAATTATATCATTATAATTTTTAATATAATATACTACATATAATAACACATTTATAGTACCTCAATGGATCTTCACATCCTGAATAAATTCATTGGCATCATACTAAAAATGTCTTATTATGTAAAATTTATTTAATAATTCATTAATGATTGAGAAAATATTATTATTTTGTAGAATATTTATTTTATTCATCATAACTCTATTATATCCTCATTCCTAATCAATAATTTAGTAACTCATTGTAATATTTGACATGAAATCCAACAAAAATTACAAGATACTTTAAGATAACGTTGGAAAATAACCTATATAAAATAAAAATTCATTCTTATTTTTTATATATAATAGTTAAATAAACCACACATAAATAATCATTGGTAGTATCTCACTGTTAAATCACCTTCACATTCCATGTTCAACTCAAATTTTTTCCCTTGTGAATATTTAACCATCAATATTATATATAGATAGAAAACTATCCATGTTATTTAATAGTTTAGTGGGTACTCAAATCTACAGATTGAGTAAATCATAATAATCTTACATATGGAGACTTTATTGCTTACTGAATAAATTCAACATATCATCTAAGGGACCAATAGAATAAAATTTCCTATAACCATGAAATTATGGAAGTCAATATATTCTTTAACACCATCATAATAAACATGCACATATCATGGATCCATAATCACATTACTCCTAATGGAACACACACACCTCAAAATATGGCACAATACACACACTAAAAAGTTTCATATTTAACTATTAATGTGTCATTGATCAATACCATACCATTATCTAAGGATTCATGTGACCATCGTACTTAATCACTACACCAAGGTTATTTCCATAAGTCTTCCCATCAATACGTCTCAAAATCCCTCCAAGGAAAAACATACATAGACATATATCTTGGATAACCGCAAGCAATTTAATATTTATTGCAAAAAACACACTTGAAACCCATATTGTGAGAAAGTTAAACTCTCTTTTTAAGGAACCCAACCCTAGTAGTCTGAATTGAGTTTCAAATTTATTACATTTGATCAAGATAAAAATGATCACATCCTAAAGGGTCGAATTGTTTATTAGTATTAGAAAACTACAAACATACATCAAACTCGAATTACATTTGAAGTAAAAAAATACCACATAGTCTTTTCTTTGAGACATCCAATATTTCATTAAGAATAACCCTTTATATCATGCATAATACTCTTCTTAGAATCCTAATAAAAGAAAAAATAAGAATGTGATGAGCTCAAATGCTCAGTAAGGGTATTTGTATGATGGAATATATTAAGAATACAAAAGGCATAATATTCAAGTATAGTTAAATAACTATAAATTCATTTCATTTATTCAATAATAATGGAACGATGAATAATATGGTCAGAATAAATTATGGTCACAAAATTCCAAATAAATGAAAAAAATTTCTTGATTATTATCCATGGATATCATATTTAATAAAAAAAATCACATTGAAATCATTCACTAATCAAATATTGAGTTAATACATAATTTTTTACATTATTATTATATCTTAAAGGCCTCATTCAATGATATCATAAATAAAAGGATTAAAATCATCCAAATAGCCAATCTTGTTTGTCTTATGAGACCCATAGAGGTATCAAGGGGCTATGGTGGGCCTCTTACATCATATACTAAGTCTAATAAATTCCACATATGAAACGGTAAATATATAATAAATGTAAATTTTCTTATATAAATACTATCTCATGAGATGTTAATAATTTCCTTAATCATTAAACATAATCATAAACCTTCTCGAGTAGTATAGTGAATCATATTAAAATAGAACATCCCAAATAAATATTATTATAAACCACCCATAAAATTAATAAATATTAGTTCATTATGTCATATCAACAATGTACCATATATGATTTAATGGTTTTTTCACATTGATTAATTGATATACCAATAAAATAAAATTAAAAAAATTCTTAAAAAAATCCATTTTAACATTGAAAAAAAAAATTAAAAACAAAATTTCCTAGAATATTTGGAAATATATTTTATTTTATAATATCCTTGTTAATAATTAAATTAATATTAAAATAAATTAGTGGTGATGGTGGTGGTAATGTTTCATCATTTTGAGTATGTTAAAATTGAGATACCTTTCACATTTTTTAAGAAAAGTAAACAAGCATTGTTCGGAAACCAAATGAAATATTAATTTTAAAAAAATATAATCTCAATATTAGGTTAATGTTAAATTATTTAAAAATAGTATAATAATAAAAAAATTATAAAACATTAACATGTACGATAAAGGTTTTTTTCATCGAAAATAGAAACAAATTGTTCCTTTCATAAAAATATTTTTTTTAATAATTTTAATAACCAAACTAATAAAATTGGAAATATTACACGATAACAACCTTAATAAACATACAAGAAGAATATATTTTATGTTTAATATATAGGGATCAAATAATTACCCCAATATATAATTAGACATAAATAATCCTAAATAATGACGAGATTGCGAAATAAACTGTCACATCATTCATAGTTTTTGAATAATATCCCCCATAATATAAAAAAGTTTAGTTAAATGAATATAAATATAATCAAGATATAATATATAAAAGGGGTATTATTCAAACCAAACAACATTAATAAGTGGTTAATATGAGATATGTCTCACAGAAGTTAATGTGAGATGAGAACCACTTATCCCAAGTCTAATTTCCGTTATAAATGTTTTAATGAACTGTATAATAAATATATATTTCTTAAAAATTTATAAAATAACCATAATAACATATATAATTCAATATATAATTTTTTTTATAAATTATTTCACCTTTTTATAAAAAAAATCATTATCGAAAACACTATTCCATATAAAAACTGATACATTTTTCATGAATGATTTGGTTCGGTAGTTTCAATAATTCTAAATTAATAATGGTCCAAATATCTTATGAATTATAATAATTATATAAAAATAATATTTATTTATTTTATATTTATATATAGTAATCCAGAAATTCATATATAAAAATGAATTACATATTTCATAGTGGCAGTATGTTGTATGTATGGAGCAATGTTGTTTCCATTTTTTTTGTGGAAGTAAAAAAGGATGGTAAAAAGTATTTCACCTTTATATAATCATAATTATATAATATATATCGTATATATTCCTTAAATTTATCTTAATTACTATTAATTTCAAAAAAATGAAAAAATTATAACATTACTACATTTTGGTGGTAGTTTACATGTACGCAAGAGTGACGTTTTCATTTTCCAAAAGATTTAAAGGTAATGTGGTTGATTTTATATTATAATTTCAGATCTATAATTATTTCATAATTATCATATAAATACATTGAATCCATAAGTATATCCATCCATTAGATTTAATGATATAAAAAAATTGCATCGGTTCGTGAGACAGTACTCCATCAGAAACACGATTCAAAGTTTCATATCCCATTTGATTGATTATGGAATAAATATATTTTATTTATTTCAAATAATGTCATATATGTATACTAAATGTAAATTTTTTATTTTTCCTTCATTGAAATAATAATATCTTTTTATAGGAAGAAAAAAAAGAAGACGCGTGGTTAAGAAATGCACCACTTCTTCAAATAACCACTTTAGGTTTATAACTAAAGCCTTTCTAGAATGAGAATTGTGATAAACCCATACACTATAACTAGTTGTTATGTATTTAAGGTAGTAAATTTTATTGGTAATTTATGATACAAATTAATCTTTATGTTTGGATAGAATAATAGAGTGGGTGTCCTTTTCTACGTCATCGAGAGGACACACATGGAATTTTTGATTGAAATAAAATGTATCCAAATGTTTCACATGAAAAAAAGGCATAACAAATATTATTATAAAATGTTAGATAAAATAATTTCAAAATATTTACCTTAAATGGGAGGTTAAAATTTTTTTAGTTCATTTTAATCCTTATCGTTTTAGTTTAACACCCTTGTAAACCCATTTTAACTATATACAATGTAATTAATTTTTACTTTTATTACAATTTATTATAAAATATTTTTTTAACATATTATATAATACTAAATATAGATTTTAAAAATATTTAATACATGTATTTTATATTAAATTTACTGAATATGTTGAAATTTATTTAAAATAAAACTCATATGTTTATGGAAAAATTGATTTTCAAAAAACAATTCATAAGTAAAAAACATGTTTATATAATAATCAAACAAAACAATTATTGTAATGAACTAAATTAGATTAATTATAAAAATTTTATCTAATGTTACTTCTAAAATAATTTTAAAATGACAATTATATTTATAAATACATTAAACGAAAAAGTAGTTTTGTATAAAAAATGATATTTTATACTATTCATTGAAAAACTAATCGTTTTATAGAATTACAAAACAATTCACTATAATATAATTTATACATGATAATTTATGAATTATGGGTCATTTTTTGAAATAATGTTCCTAAAATTTGTGAAAATTAGTTTTAAAATAAGAGTTCAAAAGCTATGAAACATCTTTTTAGAAAAATATTGTCTTCAAGAATAAATAAGTGTATATTCTAAATCCATGGATATAAAAAATATTATACCAATGATAAAGAATTTTATTGAGTATATAATATGAAAATTTCATTAAAATCATTCACTAATAGTGAACAATTAAAATTATTATGATAAAAATACATAATGTACATAAACATATTTTTCATAAAAAAAATTTCTTTTACTTTCAAATGTTTTTTTCATTTAAATTAAATTGATAAAAAAACATCATTATATAAATCTGAAAATTAAAATTTTTTAATAATTTATATATTTATGTTCATACCTAAAAAACAAAAATCTTGGTGATAATTTTCACATTAAATAATATTATTGTAATACTATATCATTATTCATTTAACCTCAATGTCTCTTGTATGGAATTATGTCAATGAAATAAAATTTATTTCAAAATTTATTTACTATATAATATTAGGGGGTTACATTCTCCCCACCATTATTAAATTTCATCAACAAAATAGGAAATTTCTCACAAAAATAATGGGTTTGAAATTTGAAAATAACTTTTTTGAAAAGTCACATTATAGAAAGGGTTAATAAAACTTCTTATTGATAGATGATAAAGGGATGTCTAAGGACATCTAGAATAAACCACGACAAGGTTTCCAAGTATTAAAAATTAACAGGGAGTAAAAATAGCGACTTGGAAGAAATGATTAAACAATTATGGTGAGTGATAGTGATCATTGATCATTAGTAAGTGAATGATCAAGTGACATTAAACAACCATAAATCAATAAATATGTGTAGGATGAAAATAAAATTGATTTATCATAAAATAATGTAAATTCATGACATTATTATTTACATATCCTTTTCCTAAATTTGAGTCATTATTTTACTATATTAATGGAAATCACATTACAATATACTTATTTAGTATATTTTTATTTTATAATAACAATTTTATCCTTAGAATGCTATTTTATTAAAATATGCACCATTTTGTACTCTGAGGAATGAATATGAATGATTAATTTATTATTCATAAAGTACTATAATTAAACTGTAAGGGATAAAAAAATACAAGAGAAAAAAACATGATATTTATCCAGTACTTAATAAAGAAAAATGGTTTTAATAATATAATACAATACCCAACATGAATAATCCAACATATTAATATTTAATACATTAATATCTAAGATTAAATTAAAAAACTACTGGTTTAGAAACCATAATTCATTAAATAAATAACCCAACATTTAAATTTACCTCAATTACCTCAACATTAAATAATGTGGTATCCTCAAATTTTTTCCCATACCCTTAATCTTATACCTCCAAATATGAAACTAAATTTATACCGAGTAATCATTAATAATAAACATAATGTATATTTATACCTTAACCAAATAAAATTTCTCCATAATTATCAATAATCACATAAAAATCCCAAATAGTTTATATTATAATATGTTTACTAATATCAAAAAAATAACTATCCATAAATATTTTCAGAAAAAACAATTTTATATTATCAAATACATCACATAGGCTAGTGTTAGTTGATGTAACCTCATTTCTCTTTTGTATTTCTTTTTAGACCCATGACATTTCTGAATTTTATGGCTTTTAACAAATCATATGAGTCTTCCTTTTTCTTAAAATAAATACGAACAATTCCAATAAAATATCCAAAAAACAAGTTATCTTACATGAAAATAATAATAATCCTCATATAAATTTTTAACCTCATGGTAGTCTATATGATAAAATATTTTTCCCCTTATTTTAATAACCCATAATAACATCATCATAAAAAAATACATACCCAAAAGGTTGTCAATTCCATTTAACTAATTTTCATAAAAATTGAAGGCATGCTTCTTTCAAAAGGATTTTCAATAAAACCTATAGTATTCCCAAGGTTTATATTGATATAAATGTCTCCCAAAATACACCTAATAATCATTGACTTCCACCATATAAAAATAGAAATGTGGTAACTATAAAATAGAACTTATTACCCACCATAAATTTGTAAAACCATGTTATTATCCATGAATCTTACCTAAATTCTTGATGAAGACATATATACTTCCAAAATTAACAAAATCCAAAAAAAATTAACGATTAATATAAGAAATACCATTGGTAAAAAAATTTTAAATCATAATTATTTTATCCTAACATATAAATTATTATATAATTCCACATCAATGGTTTGAATAACAGAACCCCCTCATTTGTCAATGGTTTAACAATTAGAAGATGCAATTGACCAAGATAATTATAAAGTTCCCAAAATTTAACAAAAAAACTCAAAATGGATCCCAAGGATTTTATTTATTTTCTTCCATCAGACTCTTCATTTTACCTTATCAATTAATTTATTTATATCATTTTTAACCCTTAAAACATTTTTTAATCACTTTATTCTTGGAGTCCCTTTTCAAATTTCAGACATAAATGAAATTAATACATCATTCCTCCGTGGTCTCCCCTACTCTAGAACCCAATGAACTCCACTCTTCTATTATTTAGTTATTATAATATTTGGTTAATGTATAGGTTGTTAATCATATATCATGATAACCAATTAATCATAATCATGATATCCTTGGCTCCAATCATCATCCAATTTTTTCTCATTATCAAAAAATAATCCATCATATTCAATTTCAACCTAATTCCTTCTGGATCATGCCATTGACCAAAACCAAAAATAATACTGTTAAAAAAAATCATAGTTGAAAATCGTATAATCATTTATATGATGTCTAAGTCATGACACATTATTTTAAATCTAATACACCTTAGGTTAATCTAAAGTCTCTCATTTTCAACCTCAATTAAAATCTTTCATGATGGTTCATATATAAAATGTGAATAAACCCTTTTGTATCCCTTAGGAGTCTCAGAATATGTGTTAATAAAGTTCTAATGTCAGGAACCTTGTCATGATTTAGTTAAAGCCAATTTTTTTCTTTTTACAGTTATTACCCTAATGTACGTCTATTTCAAAACCAGTTCTACTTATAGTATATGAATAAAGGATTATTTCTAGGATATCCATATAATATATACCATAACAATACAATACAAACATTTATTATACATAAGATTATCCAAAAAATCATTAATAGTTCTATATTCCATAATCTATGTTTTCCAACATCTAGTTACCAAGGATAAAAATCTTATTTCATGATACCAACTGTAAAGGTCATGACCCTAGTATCTATATATCAGTTTCTACATTACTACATTGGTGGTAGATATAGTATATTGTACCTGAAAGGATCAAATAGTTTAGTAGTCTGGGATAAATATATTCATACTTGAAACTCACAATAAAGTTTAAAATCTATCATACAACAAAGTATTTTCATTTAGAATGCTATTATTCTCATAAGTAAATCCATGAATTTCAGTCATAATAGATATTTTGGAATCCCAGAGAAATGAAACATGATAAGGGGTTGAGATAATATTCCTATTAAGAGTATGTGTAACGTATAATCTATCATGAATACATAAAGAATGATAACTATATAAAGAGAAATATCTATTAACATTGTTCATTTAATCAATAGATGGAACCTGATGACTAAAATGAAATTAATAAATAATGATTATATATTGCCACATGAATAATCACATGATATTAGAAATTTTCCATGGATATCATAATAAATCAAATAATCATATGAACATTAATAACTAATCTAATAATTATGTAATTAATAATTTTATACATTGTAACCATACCATCAAATCATTATCCAAATACATCTTACATAAATGGGTAAGGCATCATCCAAACACCCATGCTAGTTTTTCTCATGAGACCCGTAAATGAATCATGGGTGTGTAGAGGGGGCAACCCATCATATACTATTAAAATTAATTCCCCATGTGAAAGGGGATAAATATTTTCAAATTAAACAATCATATTGTAAATATATATCACAAAATCATGATAACTTCTAAAGTCAAAAAAATTTAAAAACTATCTAGAGTAATATGCTAAATGGTGTCAAAATAGTACATCCCTAGAAAAAATGATCATAAAAATGTATATAAATAATAATAATGGTATAATTAAATCTGATAATAAATTTATTATTATAAAAATAATGCTTTTCCAATCATTTATTTGTGGAAATATCATAAAATTACATCTAAAAAACTCAAGTAAAATAGAGTTTTCACTTTTGAAAATAATTTTAAAACAAAAAATGTCTATAATATTATGAAAAAAATTATTTTAAAATATCATTTTAAACATGTAATGTAATCATCAAATAAATGAGTGTACATTATGGTGGTAAATCTTTTTCATGTTAAGAATGTCCAAATAATGATTCATTTCAAATTTTTGTAAAAAAGTGAACCTATTTTAAAAAATATAAGTTGATTTCATTTATTGAAATTTATAATACAAAAATAATCAGAAAAGATAAATTTAAATAATTATATAATAATAATATAAATATTTTTTGACATATTTTCTGAATACATGGACATAGATGACAAAGGATTTTCTACCTAAAATAGAAATAAAGTTTGTTTTTATTACAAATATTTTTCTCCATAATTTTAGTTAATAATTAGAAATAAATGTTACTATTACATAAAAATATAATAAATAACTATAGGATAATAAAATATATTTTTTTCAAGATAGTGATATCAAATAATTTTCCAATTAGATATTTAAACATAAACAATCGTGAATGATGATGAGATTATGAAATAAAACCTCATTACATTTTTAACATTTGAATGATAACACCAATAACTTCAAAAGAAACATTAAATACCATTATTATAAATATATTCATTATATAAAATATAAAATGGGTAGTATAAACACCACCAAAATCTAAATAAGTAGTTAATATGGTATATGTCTCATGAAAGTAAATGTTAGGTGGGAAGCCCTTATATCTTTTACAATTTCAATAAAAAAATTTCAAAACTAATGTATAATAAGTAAAAATAGATTATACATTTATTATAGAAAATTACTCATGAAAATAATATATTTTATGATATTATTGTAACTATTTATCACCTAGTTATTAATTATAATTCAATGCAAACATTATTATGGTTGAACACTACTTCGTCTTTTGTGCAAAAAAAATTTTTTGCAAGTTTTAGTCCTTTTAATTTGATGATGATTTCATCATCTATAGATTATTAACAATGATATAAATATAAAATATATTCATTTTATATTTATTTATTTTCATCCAAAAAATTTGGATAGAATAATGAATTACACTGTTGATAGAAATGTTAGGTCATATGTACACAAGAACATTGTTCCAATTTTATTTAATGGATGGAAAAAACAAATGTAAATAATACTTTACCTTTTTAGAATAATTAGTATATCATATATTTATATATCATATTCATTAAAACTATCCATATTTCCCTCAATTTCAATATAAAATTATTATCATATCATCTCGCTACTTGGAGGCGATAGTTCACACGTACACATGTGTGACATTTTTATTATCTAACAGATTGGATTGTTAGATGGTAGATGGGATATTATAGTTCTAGGAATATAATTACATCATAGTTATCACATGTATTCATTAAATCCATCACTATAACCATATTGAATATTCAGTTACTGAAAACAATATACATCGGTTTGTGAGACGGTAGTCTGCCATACACATGATCGATGGATTATTTCCTATTTGATGGAAGATGGAATAGATATATATTATTCCAATAAAATAATAAAATATATGTATTTTTAAGATACTTGCGATTTATTTTCTCATAATTGGAGAATATTTTAAGCAGCTTGGGAGTGATAAAAAATGAAGATCTAGGTTTAAGAACTATACCTCTTTTTCTGACAACCTCTTTATATTTATATGTAAATAATACGTAGAATAGTTTTTTATAAACATTGTGATTATAGTTAATGAATATATATTTAAGGAAGGGATTTGGGTATCTCTTGGATGATCCATATGGATATTTTAGTGTGGACAGAAGAGGAGATGGGGTGTCTTTTATAAGTGGTGGGTAGAGAACACATTGAATCATCGATAAATATTGAACATGGGTTATAAAAATGCCACATGATGCATTACCATAACTTTTTTCACCACTAATTTTTAAATTATCACTTATTTTCTCACTTCCACAATTTATGACTCATGTATCCACCTTTGTGACTCAAATACACTCTCCATATCCTCAAATCCCCTCTCCAACATTGCCTCCCTTGCAAGCACCCTCTCATACTCCTATCTCTGGCTCTACCTTCCTCCATGACTCCACTCTCATGCCCCACATCTCTCTTCTTCTTCTGAACACCTCCTCGACACCTCCTTTCATCTTTCTATATGTAATGTTCTCCTCTTCGGTGAATTTTTTCCTTCACACTCTTTTTTTCATAGCATCATTTTCTCCACCGCACCCCAACCTTCATCTTAATTCCTATTTATCCCTAGATTCCCATATCCACAACATCTTTATCCCATACTCTATTTTATACCACCATGTTCAGATAAATTTCCAAATTTAAATACCAAAACTAGAAATTCCCACCTTAGGTCCTTTATTGCCACTTCTTCAACCCAATACTGATTTCACACTTTCTCATATACATAACTCGATAATAGCCTAAAGAGTCTTGATATTCATTTTCTAATTTAATTTCTCAAACACTCAAATATGTGTATCCATTCATAAAAAGAAACCTATGCTAGCAAGTAATCAGTATGTGTTATTCTTCTATTCCCTTATATGTCATAAGATAAATGTTTTATCTTGTAAACCTATTTTTTTTAAAACCAATCTTTTTATATGTTAACTGAAAAAGAATTTAGCTTCATCACTGTTATCTTTCCATTAATATTTCCATGTTAAAAATACATAACTTTATTAACCTAAATTCCTTCAGAATATAAATTTCATATTTCAGTTCAATGAATCACATGGGATACCATTTTTTTATTAAGTTATCTCGTTAATTGAAAATATATCTCTATAGTTATAGGTTTGAAAAATGACATTATATCAATAATTTTATTTATAATATCATTATTTATATTAAAAAATTAAAATTTATTCCATGATTTCCCTCTAAAATGTATCAACCAACCCTTCAAATCCATTGGTATTTTATGAGATCATATGTTTTGATAATGTTTTTGTAATTTGTTTGTGTATCATTATTTTTTCATGTAATTTAATATATATATATATATAAATATTATTTTTTATAAATTGGATGTTCCTAAATTCATATTGCTATACTAATGGATTCTGAAAGAATTATAGGTCAGGTAATAGTTGAATTTTATATTTTTTTAAATAACGTAATATATTTTTTTAATATTTTATATTGGTTTTAATGTATTTTAATATTATATCTATATTCGGATTTATGTTTTGTTTACCTTTTATACATTCCAATCAGTTTTTATTTTTAAATTTTGTTATCAAAAATGATTTACTTCATCATGATATATATTTTTTTAAAATCATATATATATCAAGATAATATATATATATATATACATAACAATATTGAACAAATTTATACTCTACAATTATACTTGTAGAAAATAAATACATATGCATATATATTTTGATATGTTTTAAATTTATATAAATATACAACACTTCTATGCAATTTGTTTCAAAATAAATATTTTTTTTAATATATATATTTATTTATATATATATATATGCTTGTGATTTTAAATAAACATTTTGAGAGAATAATTTAACAATGGAATTGGATAAGTTATTCTTCTATTAATTTTTCTATTATCTTTTTCTTATTTCAAATATATAAAATTCATAAGGGAGAACATTTGTTTATGTGATATTAAGTAGTGAAACAACCTCTATTTGGTTTCATGTATGAAAAACTATATTTGATAAAAAAAATTATTTATAGTTTTTATTATTTTAATTAAAAACATCAAATCCAATCCATGATTTCTGTTGAAAAAATTCCACCCTCCCCTTCTATTCAATTCATAGTTTCCCATACCATATTTTATGATAAATTTTTTAGGTAATTTAAATTTTTCATTCCATTTAATAAATTTATTCATTTTTTAATATTTTATGTTATGAAAATTCTTATTTTTATTCAATTTAATTATAAAACATTAGAGGTCATCTAATAGTTGAAATAATCATTTATAAGAAAATTAAAATAATTTTTCATCTTTATTGGTCTAAATGTTTTTCTATATTTTTTCAATAACCTTGATTTATGGTTTGTTTTCCATTTTTCACATTCAAGTAATTTTATTTATTTTTAAATTTTTTTACCCAGCATGAACTACATCATCATGATAATTACTTTTCAACAAATAGACATATATTCAGAGAATATATATATAGAAAAAAATAATGAACATATATATGCCCTACATCTGTACTTATAGAAAATTCATAAATACACATATATATTTGGATATATTTTTATCATTTTATATATAACTCCTATATTTCAATTTTTGAAAAAATTTCTCAAAAACCAATATATATGTTATGCTAATATATATATATATATATATATATATATATATCTTTTTCAATAAGAATTTTAAGACGATGATGTATTTAAGAATTATTTAATTAAAATTTAATAGATTCTTTTTTTGAAGTATCATATTGAAACATGGGATGATAATATAAATGTTATATTTTTAGATTGAGTTTCCATTATATACTTGGCCAAATAATTCTCATAATAATATTCATTCATTTATGATGGACCAAACAACCTTCAACATATTAAACTCTATATTTTATTTTGAGAATTTTTACATAAGGTATGACATCACCCCTTTCTTTTTATCTAAGTTTTAAATTTTATATTTTATTTTAGTATTTTACATTCTAAAGGATTATTTTTTTAATATATATATGATGGATGATTTTTCTTTATAAAATAGAGTTCATTATATACCAAGAGATTGGAAATACTAGATGTCTCAAGATGCCATGTGCTTATTGTGATAGTTTAATGGTATTTATATGAAACCGTATATTTATTTTTATATAAATGGAATTTTATTATGTTCATATATTACAATGAAGTGGGTACCTTTTTAATCATTAGAGGACATATTTTATTCTCTTTCCATATTTATCATTAATTTCTTTTTTCGTGTATTTTTTTTCATTTTGGATTTCATGCTTGTGCTTGATACTCATCAGATCGAAAAAGTTAATTTTTTCACTTTTTAAGGAGTTAGAAAAATGTTTTTGGTTAATTATATAATATAGAATTGATTTTTTATTTAATATTATTTTTATATTCATAATTCTAGCTAAATATTTCACTTCTGAACATTTTTGAAGGGAAATATCCTTTCAATTTGGTTATGTGCTCCTGCGAAATATAACTACATCTATTTAGTATCACGTGTAAATAAAAGTAATATCTTCATTTGTTTATAACTAATTTTTTATTTCTACTATTAAAAATTGTAAATCCCTTCTTTCTATTGATATTTTCTAAGATAATATGGTATGATAAAGTTCTTCTATACAAATATACAAAACGCATATTTGTATTATGCTATCTATTATTCTGCTATGAATATATGGAATTAATATATGAATTACACTATATGTATGTATTCTATTATATGTATATATTTATTCTAATAAGATATATATTTATATATATATAATTACTATATGCATATGTATATATATATATCTCAATTTGTGATCTTCTATACATATATCAATATATTTATTCTACAACACAAATTCATTGTTTTATACATATATATGTTTTTTATTATACATATATATTTATATATATTCATTTTATACTTATATATGTTCTTTGAAATACATATTTATGTTGTAATATATATGTATATATATATATATATCTGTGTCTGTGTTATTTTCTATATCTAAGTGTGTATTCTAAAATAGATGTTTTTGTATTTTTTCATACATACATTTTTATTCACTATTATACATTTATATTTAGTTAATTTCACATATATATTCTTAAATATATATATGTTTTAATTTTTTATACATATATATGTAATTTGTAAGAAATGTTTTATCATTATATCTAATTTAAGCCTCCAAAAAATTGATTTTTCAATTTATAAAGTGTATTACTTTTTCCATATATCATTCATTCATCTATTACGTCTACAGATTTTGAATTTTATATGGATGATAGATATCAATGATATATCATGTATTCCCATTTATTTATATTCATATTTTGAAATTTGTGAGTTTTATTTATGGATATTAATATTCATAGATATTGAATTTAAGTGTTCATACATTAAACACAAAATCATGTACTCATACAAAAAATCCAATAGCCTAATTAATAAAAAGAAAATAGGATCGTGAGTTTCAAATGTTTTACTATTACATTTTCATTTGATATTTATTAACTAGTATTACATTTTTTACTATGGGATGTTCATTATTCTAACATGACTTGAAAATGGGTTAAGTTTACGATCACATGAAGTTTATTTTTGATTTATAACATTTCTATTTTACATTTAATGTTTCCAACAAACATTTTATTCTTTAAATTTAGTTATTCATGTTTTCATTTATATTTTGATTCAAAAATTTAGTTTTAAATATATTCTTTCATATTAATAATTCAAAAAATATTTTTATGTTGAAGAAAACACTCTTTTAAACATACAAATGATTTCAGGTTACAACATCCAAAATTTAATTATATTTTAGTTTTACTGGTTTTAAATATAGTTTTTTATGGTGAAACATCAATAATTTATAAGGATTTTTTTCATTATCTTACAGGAAACAGTGAAATTACTAATATTTTAAAAATTAATGGATATTTATTTTTTATGTCTACCGATTCTCATTCAATAAAATTCCATTTGAAATAAATATTAAATTTTATTCATTTTATATGATGGATAATGATGAATTTTTATTTTCTCTATTTCTAAATATCATCATGTTGAAGAGGAATTAATTATCCACTAAAATAACATATCACAACATTCATAACTATCATCATTCATTATAGTAGAATACTTATAATATTCACATCCAAAAATATAACTAAATTGAATTAAATAATTATGAGAACAAATTAATTCAAATCTAGGTACTATATTTTTAATCTTCCTGATTCATGATTGAAAAACAATTAACATACACATCAAAAAATCTTGGGTATCAACAATTTCTAGAAGCATGAGTGTAGTGGATATTGATTTCATAAAATCTATGAAGATAATTTATTTCATCATACCATCTAAATTTTCCCAACTAATTTAAAAATACGAAATATTATTTAATTAATATTATTATTGAATCATTTATTTTGAAAAATATTAATTATAGTTTTCTGAAAATTTATGCAATATCGAACTATTGGGTTTTCATTATTAATTTTGGAAAAAAAATAAAATGACCATATAATCAGTCGAGATATATATATTGACCCATTTTATCAATACAATAATTTTCACATGAAACAACCATGTACAAAGACAATATTCCAAAACAGTAAGTATTTGTGTGATATGATAGTTAAGACATTTTTACCATTATAGGGGTTTTTAGGATATAAAAGTCATATATTCTTATTATTCATTTATTTTATTAATTAATTTCATGAAACTAATAATATATTACTTTGCTAACCATTCTCACTTCTAATGTTTACCAAAAATTAGATTTATCAATTTTTTATAAATTCACAAACACCCTTATCAAGTATTAGAAATATAAAGTGACTTACCTTGATCATCTGATTAAAAGATTGGGAATGATTTAAAAATAGCATAAATGATATGTTAGTGATAATTTATTTAACAACATTAAATTAATTTCCAATTTTGAATTAAAAATCATATACAATTCATATTTATTTGACATAACTTATTGCAGCCTAGAATAAGATTTTGAAACAACATCATCCTCTTGTTGGTCATTTCTATTCTCACCTATATTATATTTATCTTAATTATTAACAATGATATCATCTCAGTATTAATTAATGTAAAATTTAAGAGGTGCCCTTTTATAAAGGTTATTACTACTCGTATCTTGGAATCCCTTTCCCCCCATATATAGAAAACCCATAGTAGAAGATTCTCCTTTGAAAGAAGTTTCCTTGTATTTCTTTACCATATTCATTAAAGGGAAAATAACATAAGGTATTACTTTAGTATTCATTATATTTATTAATATTCTCTTAAATGGAACCAATGTTTATGATAAATTTTATTTTCATCTACCATTTAAATTCTACTATAAAAATTGAAAGGACTTACCTTCTAAAAAACACATAAAATAGTGTAAAAAATATAATTATTTATTATGAAATATTGGAACACTTGGTAGTTTTCTAAAAACAAAATTTTGAAATATTTTAGGATAATTTTTATGAATGAAAAAAATAAATACCACGTAGAAAAGAAAAAAATTCAATAATAAAATCAGGAAACAACAATTAAGAAAAATGATATTTTTTATTTATATTCCAATTAAAAATGTAATATATGGCCATATACCTTATAGTTAACACAAGAAATAACTATAAGTATGTCCAATACTAGTGGTGGTGTTGTGGTAAGGTATTAGGGTTGGTAAAGGTCATGAGGTCATGCCTATGATCCTTCATGTTTATAATAATTTAATTCCTTTCATCGTGTTCCATAGTGGTATATGTAATCAAACTTATATATAATAAGTGCTCAAATTATTTTTCAATAAATGGTATAATTTTTTTCTTCAAACATGTTTTATTTTAATATTTCAATAAAAAATATCAAATACATTATTATACATTAATATTTATCAAAACTAATTAGTGGTATATGTGTCTTGCAATAACTAGGATAATCATTTTTTCAATTGAAATTTTTTTTAAAAAGATTTCAGTTACATATGTAAAATAAACATTATTAATTAATTTTTATAAAAAATAATAAATGGTAAAATATTTTTTCAATAGATAATGTCCTCTAGATACTTAAAAATCAAAATATATCACATATAAAAAATTATATAAATCTATTTCAATCTGTTTTGTCTAATATAGCCTAAATCCTTTGAAATTTTACATAGAAACCTAAGGTTACACAAATATTTACTAGTATTATAACTTTAATTATCATATTAAAATAAATAAAAAATTCAAACTTTTATTATTTATGTATAGGATAATTCCAATTCTTGTAGATATACCACACACAAGCATAACATTTTCATTGTGTGTTGTTATGTTGTAACTTATATACACTTCAACAAATACTATAATACATATACAATTTCAAATACAATAACTTGAAAATATTTTATTAACATTATTCATATTTATACCCATTTTCACATTTTCACATTTATTTTTTTGTTTTGGAATTTAAGATAACATATTATATGAAATGTTTTAACTACTGTCCTAAAATTGTAATATTTATACACTTACAATAAAGATATAAGAATATATAACTATAATATAGGTTTCTTTATTTTTTTTATATAATATATAAATTAATATATAATATATTTATATTTATTATTATGATAACATTTTTAATTTTAGTTTTACAGGCTGAAATTTGGAATCTATAACTATGAGTTATTATAGTAACTATAGCTAAATTGCCAATGACTTCTGGATTATTAATTAAGAAATTATCTAAAATCTATTGGATAATTCATTTTTATTTTCCCCTTTATATATTTTATCAAAATACATATAATACTAAAAAATTTACGTGATGAAAAATAGTTTGTATTCTTTTTTTCAATTTTATGATAATAATTTTATTTTGGATTAGGAGACTATGTTCTGCATTAATATTTATTGTTATAATTAAACAATATTTTCATTTCATAAAACTATGGAATGAATTAATTATTATCATTCACTAAAATTTGAAATTTTTATGGAATCAGTTTATGTGACTTCAATTTACATTCAATGAACAACAATCCCTATCAAGATCAGAAAAATAATGGGTGGAAAAATGTATATCATTTTATCATCCTATTATAATTTATCATTTTATTTATTTGATGAATGATTATTAAAAAAAGATTCACGTGTTTTCTCCATTACCATTCATTTAATTATAGAATTTTCATTTATCTAATTAAAATTTATTTCTTCTATCTTACACATCAAAATGTAAAAAAAAAAAAATTGGTGAATAGTCTCTTGCTTTTCCATTGGTGAAGTACTAGTTTCGGAAAATAACAAAATGTTTCCAAATTTTTCGAAATCCTTGAGTCTCAAAATTGGATCATTATCAACAAATAGATAATATAATGGTGAAATATGGAGATAAAATTAAAATCGTACAAGTTTTTAGTTTATTTTAACCCTTTTCTTTTTAGATTATCCCCATAGTAACTCGTGTTTATCTAATATATGGTAATTAAATATATCATTTTTTCTGTTCATAATGAATAAAAATTAATTTTATCTTAATACCTAATATTAACTATCCTAATTGAAAATATCATTAAATTATTTCAAATTCAAATTTGTGATGTAAAAAAAATATTTAATATTAAACCTTCATGTGCATCGAAAAAATGATTTTTTAAAAGAAACATTTTCATTGGTATAAAATTTTCTTATGTAAAAATTTAGTATAAAATTTTTTCCAATGAACTAAATTTGATTAGTTAATATATAAATTAACTAAATTTTCATTTAAAATAATTTTAAAATGAAATGATACTTTTTAAATACTTTAAATGAAAATGTACTGTTCAATAAAAAAACTATTTTTTCAATTTCATAAAAAATTATTTTTTTATAAATTTGTAATAATATCACTCTAAGATACGTTTTACATGGATTTTTAAAATATGAAGATAATTTATTTAAAAAAAATTTCAGACGTGAACTTTTAAATATGTGCGTAAAACATGATCAAATGGATTTTTGGAAAAAGTCAGTCTTTAATACTAAAACATGGATTGTTTAAAAACCATACATAAAAAATATTAGATGAATGATAAAAAAATTATTGAATTTAAAATATAAAAATGTGATTTTAAATAATTCCCTAAGAGTGAAAAATTATATTTATTAAGATAAAAGAACTTTTTGCGTATTAAATAACTTTTCTATAAAAATATTTCTCTTACATTAAATTTTTTTTGTTATTATTTATAACCAATTGAAAACCACTAAATTAATTTTATACATGTGTAATGAAAACATTTTTTATATTTTACTTATTCCTATTCATACCATCTAACCCAATGAAACTTTTAAAAAACGGCTATATTACAAAATAACATTTTAATAGTATAATGTTGTTTGTTAATACTTGGTGTTATGTGTAAGGAAAAAAATCAAAAAAAATAAAATTTATTTCGAAAAGAATATTCTAAAATCATAGGTAGTTAGTCTATTCTCCCATAACTATAAGATATATGAAAAAAATCATTCACATAATGGTGAACATTGTTTTTAATTTTCTATAAATTATTATAACCAATATTATGTGAACCCTCGGGACCTACATCCTTAAAATACAAATCATTCCACTTAGATTCATCTCCCACAAATCCAGGGTCCTCACACCAAATATATTTATGAATGTGTTTTGATTCTTTTTATTTTCATCTCAATCAAATTATTTTTCCTTCTCTTGCATCCATAAATACCCATATTATCCTCATTCTTAGACTCAAACGTGGACAGAAATCACTCATGGACATATATCTAACTTGATGCATCCACTTCTGATTCAGTCATCTCAGTAAAACCATATTCCATAATAATGTTTCATCCTTTTTCAATGAAAACACTAGAATGCTAAATAATTATTGGAAAAGAATAAGTTTTTTATATCATGTCTTTTGACTCAGAAATATATTGAGTCATATCACATAATCACTAGGATCTTTTTTCTAGAGAAAACCAAATCCCACAAAAGGTCATGTCAAAACCCTCCCCTACTAGGAAAACATCCTAGGATTGTAGTGAATAATATAGAAACCATTGGGGACCACCTTCAATAAGCCTCAATTTGGTGATAATAACTAAGGGTATAAATCAGTAAAATACGAGGAATAACCCTAATAAAGAAAAGGAATATACAAATAGAACCACCAATCAACACAGTGACATAAGTAAACCCAATATCCCATAATAACCATAACAAAAATAAATTTTATACAAACACCAGTCTACAAAAATAGATATGAAAATAAACTCTTAGGTAACAAAAACATCCATAACTCAAATCCTTAAGCTATAGGTGTACAGATCAATCTCTAAACTCACCACAAACACCAAAAAAATGGATATATATATTTCTATGTGTGTTTGTTTGTTTGTTTCTCTATGTATGGATAAGAATAAATGAATACTCAATTATATCATCATCAATACCTCTCAAGAAAATATGCAAGAATCATACTAATTCTAGTAGATAAACAAAGGTTCCGTCAAGCACCTACCATGCCAACTACGACCAAACCTCCCCTTGTATCACTCACCCAATATCACCTCTAGGTATAATAGCACATTAATAGATGAATATATATAAATAGGGAACCATAAAACCACATCCCTCTAGATTAACACACTTATTACCCAATGATTAATGGTCTGACACTTGCAATACCTTCTACAGTTATGATGAAATGCAAAAAATATCAAATCACAGCCATGTCACATACCACAAACACATCATAATCTATATCATCATCTCAGTCACATATAATCACTATATCCACAATATCATCATAATATCCATGAGATCATGATGAAAAATTTGTTTATGTTATACCAGGGTATCATTAAATTGAAGGCATTCAACCATATTTCAACCTCCTACCAAAATAATCCCCACCATATAATATCATCCCATCTACCCAATTGGTTTTCAAATATATCACATACTCAACATCAATCCATTGTAGTTTATTTTCAAATACCAACATTAAGCCATAATATCCCATGAAACACTTGAAAGGGAGGGTATGGAAGAGTGATTTGTTAGACATTTTCTCCCTTGCTAACCAGAATCTCTAGGTAAAACACATGGAGACAAAAAATTATGCAATGGTTAGTTTATCGAACTCAAGTGACGTTCATCAAAAATCATAGAAAAAAATTAAATCATAAGATAGTCACACATACTTATAACCTATATGGGGAACACAAAATCACCATTCCCCTTCCCATCACAATCTTTGTTATACCACTACAACACTCAACCATCATTGTCAATCACTTCACCAGTATCATCCTTTTTTTCCACATAAATCATCCACATTAACCATTCATAATTCCCAATAAATATCATAAATTTAAATTTTCCATATTAACCATTTACCAAAAAAAATTATTTATTGTGAAATTGAATTACATTTTTAATGAAAATAAATTTTTATCCACTACCCACATTAATTCTATCCATTACTCATCCATTTCATTATTTAACATTTCATTGACAGCATGTTGTTCATTCAAATTCTAAACGACTCCCAATACTAAGTTCATCATTACCTTCGCATTCTATTGCTATATAAAAACTATAATATGTATGAAAAATAATAAACCAACTACCTCACAACTGTTTTAGGACATAGGTCATTATCCTCCACAACGTCCACATAACACATCAACTTTTCTACACAACAAATCATGCCATTGACCCACATTATCATCCATATATCCTATTTCTGACCATGGAAAGCTGGTAATAAAACTAACTATACAACCCATTTCAAATACCCAAACTATCCTTACCACATCCTCCATCTATGGTTATACTAGAAAAGATATTGGAACATTTGTAATGGTAGCCTAGAGTTGGTTCCATCAATAATAAATTAGCATATGATACAAGGAATCACATCCTGAAGGACTGAATTGTTTAGTATTGTTGGTAAATTAGATAAATATTTGAGTCTTTTAATACATTTGAAAAAAAATTACTACATATATTTTTTCAATATATTATTATTTCTTTTGGAATATCCCTTAAAATAAATCTTAAAGCAATTCATGTAATCCTGGGGAATATAAAAAAATAATGGTGAGCTCAAATTCTCAGTAAGAATTATGTATAGTTTATTTAATCATGAATAAATAAATAATAATCAATATGCAATGATAAATAATTGAACACACATTAAATTTAATCAATAACCGGTCTATCATAATTAGATAATGAATAATGAATATTGTAAGGTAAATAATTAAAAACACAATGAATTTAATAAATAAAATGAGTATGGAATACATCCAGAGATAATATCATTAATAAAAATGATGGAAAATAATAAATGAAATATTAATGAAGAAAAATCATAATTATTGGACACATTGATCTTATAAATCATGATACTACTCTTTTCAGACCTTTCGTAGGACAGTTTAAACTGTAGGTAAATATATATATAATGTTATCTTATATATTGGTCTCATAAGCACTTTCGGTGCTTAGAGGGCTATATAATACTAGGGTCCATCCACCACATTATGTCCAAATCATTCTACATATATTGAATAGTTTCTTTAATTCATTAATAAACAGTTCTTCTCAACAAATATCTACATTGAGTAAAGAATATAGATTTAATAAAATTTCATAGTTAATAAAATATTCTTCCATGTAAACACCATATTCCAAAATGGTATACAATTGATGATAAAATCATATACATGATACACATATTATAGATATTTAAGATAATTCTATAATGATAATCAGAGAGTGAATGTTTCAAATTTGTGTTAATGACTAAAAACAAATCATGAAAGTGATTGTTAAGACTTTCCTTTTCCAAAATTATCATCAACCATCCTCAGAAATAATATGGACGATATTGATACACCATATACCAATTAGTGAAAAAATTAAGGGTTGAATTCATTAATAATTTTAAATACCATAAAAATATAATTTGAAACATTTTTGGTAAAATGTATTTTTCATTTTGAAAATAACTTTTAAAAACAAATCCTATTTTGAAAATCATTTTTAATGAAAATAAAATTCAACAACTAAGAATTTATAATATATAATTATTTTTTTATCAAGATAACCTTGTAAATATTAAACATCATCTTCGAATAAATTATGTTCATGTCAGTCTGTAATTTCATACATGTTGTAAGAGTTAAAAATAACAATCCTTTTGCTCTATAAAAATGTTCGAAACATGACTTCTTTAGAAAACATAAAAGTTGACTCCTTCGAAAAAAATTAAAAGAAATACCTTATAAAAATATATTTAATAAAAAATTAAAATGGTTAAAATATTTTGGAAAACTTATTTACAATAAATGGTATTGGTAAAAAATAGATTTCCAATTGAAGAGATAAATGAAGTCATATTTTCATTAAAACCTAATATTAATTATTTTAAATACCAATGAGTGGAAAAATGGTAATATTTCTTTAAAATAAAATTAATTACTAGAGGATAATAAAATTAAATAGGATTATATATAAAATTATCAAATAATTTCCGTTAACTAAAATTTAAGAATAAACAGTCTCGATTATAAGGAGATTTTAAAATAAACCCTTAAAATGATCATATTGTTGAAGTGATAAATAATAAATAAATAAATTATGTGTATCAAGTATAAATATAATTAAAACATTTAAAAAAATATAATAGAAATTAATTTCATATATAATCTTATATAATCAAATATTATGAAGAAGTAATATACCCCTATTAAAAATTGAGTTATTAAATTATTTACAACATGGTAAATCTTATGTTAGATCCCCTTGGATCAAATAACTCAAATTTAAAATTTAAATAAAATGATTTTTTAATGAATAATTATATTAAATTTAAAATGGGAATGATATAATCCATATAAAATAAATTAGGAGCATAATATTTTAATATGTCTCAATGAATGGAAATTGAGACGAAGTCCTTTAACTCACACATCCTTTTGGTTAGATGTAAATTAACCACATTTATAGTGTTTTTAAACATGTTATTAAATTATTATAGAAAATTATTAGTATTTACAATATAATATATGAATATTTTATAACATTTTATCACACTGTTGTTAATAATCATACATTCTTTACCTTGTTTCATGTTTTAATTGTCTTGTTTGCCTTGTGTTTTTTTCTTGTAAAATTTTTTTCTTAAACATATTATATAGTTATAAAATATATATCATAGTTATCATGATATACATATAATATTATTACATCAATTTTACTTTTAAAACTATTCATTAAATATAGTTATGAAAAAGAAATCAATTTACGATCATTGAGATGGTATGTCGAACATAAGCATGGGTAACACTTTCATTTTTAAATGATCATTATGGATATGAGGTAAGTAATATTTTATATTAATATAATTCTAATAGTATCATATATAGAATATTATTTCTCTATATATACTAATATATTTCATTAATGTAGTGTGGTGATGAAAATAATGTCACATCGCTTTGTGAAGCTATTAGTCCACATATAAATGAATGATTTTATCACTATTCAGGGAGGGAAATGATAATGAAAATGATATATATTTTATCTTTATAATGATAAATATTTCATTGATATCATGATTACATTATTTGTATCACATATATTCATTAACATTATCCACGTAAATTTAATAAAAACCCATTACTGATATTTGAATCACATCGCTTCACGAGGCTCTAGTCTGCCGTACGCACATGTTCCGTTATCATATCTCATATGGAATGGAAATTAAAAAAAATATTAATATATTATATAGCTACTAAATAAGGAAAATTATATTATAAATTACATATATATATATATAATTTATATTCATCATCATAACTAACTGTGATAGGTGGTACAAGAAAAAGGAATGGCATAGGTTTGCAAGGCGGTAGTCCATTGTACACATGAATGATGATTTCATAACACATTTTATTGATTTGGAGACGGTGGTAGGTAATTATCTTAACATAAAAAACATATTATTATATAAAATAGAATAAGGTTACTTTATAAATATGTTTTAATAATAATTCTAGGAGTTGAAGAATTAAATAAAATAAAAATAGTCATTGATTTCTGGGAACAATCTGGATTATAGGATTAGGTTTGGTATGCTTGAAATTTCTTTATTTAGGTATTGGAATATCAAAATTGGTTTTTCGATGTCAATAAGAGAGGAAATAGGATGCATTTTATAAGTGATGTGAGTACCACACTAGTTTTTTTAAGAGATTCAATAACAAAGATGTTTTTATCGTAAAAATGAACTCCAAAACGGTACATTATTGTACCTATAATATATATTTTCTAAATATGATCATGTTATGGGTTTTTAATAGTTTCTAATTCATTTTCCTACTTTATTTGTAGTTTATCCCTCAGTAAATCTATTTTCACCTAAAACACGTTAAATCATTTAATTATATTTTCACTATTAATTTTCGGTTAAAAAAGAATTTAATTTTTTTTAGATTATATAAATTTTGAAAAATATAAATATGAATACATTTTTAAAATAACTTTCACATAATTAGAAAATTATAATTTATAAATATTCACAATTAGGTGAAGAGAAATCATGTTTTTAAGTAAAAATATTTAAATGTTTACAAGGTGATTATATAAAAATTCAATATTTAAATAATTATAATGATAGAAATAAGATTAATTGAAACATAATTGAACTAATTTTACTTTAAAATCAATTTAAATTTAAAAATAATTTAAATTAAATGATAGTTTTCAATTAAAATATTTTGTCACTACAAAAAAAAGATGACTTATACCAATAGAAAATCAATGGCATATAAAAAATATGCTGGTAAAATAGATTATTTCTAAAAAATATCAAGACTTGTTGGTATTATTTTTAGGTATTGAAAAATGTTTTTACAATAAACTATATCTGTTGATATTAATCTCTCAATATCAACAAATATTTTACAAATAGTTAAATTTATTATTTTATCATTTTATTACCAACAACTGTTCTAAAAACAAATAAATATATTATATTAACTATTATTACTAAAATAAATTTAATATTAGAAACATATGTTGTATTAAATTATCAAATAATAATAAGTCTTTTAGTAATTAGTGTTTATTTATTTATTTATTAGTCACTTCTAACATGTATTTTTTTTATAAAAAATTCATCATTATAAATTGAATTATAATATTAAAAACATAATATTGTTACATGAAATAAATATATAGAATATTCAAATAATGATAAATGATTTAAATACAATACAAACACAAAATATAATTTTTTTTAAAAAATAATGGATTAATTTGATTTATATATATATAGTTAATTATTTTAATCTTATATGTAGTTATTTATTTTCTATATTATAATAATTTAAATAAATAATCTTACACAACATACACAAAATCCAACCAAATTTGATACTCTCAAACTCGAAAACAATCAACTGGTGAATAGAAGGTGGAAGACCAACATTGGTGTCATCATTATCTACCACCCCCTACTTGTGTTCTCATTCCCTCATCCATGTTGAAGGATTCCTAAAAGGGTAAACATGAAGAAGGATGATATGAGATAAAACCTTGATTTTCATCCATAGTGGTGATGTGAATCTCTCAAATTCTGTATAAAGTCTCAAAAAATAGAATTGAGAATGTCTTGGCCATGATCATATGTATTTTTTCTATCTGTTTAAAGGTTATAGATCATTGGGAAAATATTTTAAATTTACTTCTATTAAGAATCTGTCAATGATTTTGGTTTTTTCATCATATCATGATCACTAATTCTCAAATGACGTATTTTCTCTGTTTGTAATATTTTTATATTTCATTTGTTTTTTATCTTCCTAATATTGAAGATAGATGTTATGTATTGAGATGAAGATCTATAGTTCGCTACTTTGAATATGTGGGTCGATGGAATATATTGTTGTTCCATATGATCATAATGGATTATCTCTATTGGAATGTTCATCCCATAAAAAATAACAATATCTATATCAATCACAATGTAGGAAGCTCTTCTGATACACACATTTAATCAATAACAAGAAGGTCATTTCCATAATTAGTTTTCAAAATATTTGTTCCACTATCCCCTATAAGCTAACCATTATTACCCTTACACTTTTCTATGAAGTCAATACGTTTAGTTATGTTTTATCATTTATAGATGGTTGATAATTATCTTCTAATACAACCTTCATTCCATGTCGTTGTATTTCTCTTTCAAATGGAAAGATACCAAGATTAACATCTTCTCCAAATTTATTAGCAACTATTTAAAAATTCATTCAACATTTACATTCCCATTTTTGATCAATAGTGTCAAAATCATTATTCTCCCTAGATCGATCAACAATACCTTGATTTCAATCTATCAAAGACGTCCAATCTATTAAAAATAGCTCTTCATGTTTTGAAGAACCATGAACATATATGTTTCTTGCTAACATTCCTCTATTTAGGATTTTTATTTCTTACATGAATCGTCAATTACATCATTAATATGAACCATGGCCTCAAATAGATTCATATATTTGGTGTTTTTTTTCATCCTTAACTCTCTTAAAAAATTCCATAAAACTCAACTCTCAAAGAACTAATTCACAAATCTGGAAAAGAATAATGTAATTCGGTTTTCCACTATGACTTTTATAATCCCATTATAAAACTTATAGTAACCTTTTTTACCCTTGAGGAAAACGTTCAACCTCAATTAGTGCTTCAATTTCTGGTATCACACTCAGTTAGATTCATGAAAGAAGGCATTTAAATGAGAAAAATATCAATCCATATAATCTCAGTGGGATTGAAATTTCTATAGATATCATAGGGTAATCAGAATGGCATGGAAGATGTTTTTTATTTCAAATTGATCAAGAGTCTCCAACAAAAAAAAGGTTCCTTTTAATTAGATCTCTACATCACTCTTTCCCTCCATATGTCTCCTTAGACCTCATATACTCGAGGATATTTTCAAAATAACGAAATATCACTCAAGCTGTGAGTCAACATAAATTATACCCATTTATTGATTCATCATTAAATAGGAGATGTTCTTGTTATGAAGGCTTTCTATCATTTGGGCCTATTGGAAAACTATTTTCTCTACTTCTCTCCCTATGTTCTAACTACATCACTATATAAAATTGATTCTCTTTTGATGTTAGTTAATTTGGTTTAATTTTTTTCATCTAAAAATGGTGTTTCAAGGTTTATCTTCCATCACGGTATAATGTCTTTGTGTTTTTTTTAATTTCTATATATATAGATAAATTCAAAACACTTGAAAACACTTACGTATATATATTTATATTATTATCTTACTATTAAATATATCATTTTTTTGTTTTAATAGAATAATGAATATTTTGTTTGTCTAGAATTATTGTATCTTCTCTCTATGTTGTCATCATCTTTTCATCACATATGTTAAATTCGTATACTAATAATTGCATTCAAAAAATGTGTGTATTGTTAAACAAATAATTATTCATGATTTAAATTTCATGTTCTTGATAATATGTATTATGAATATTGTGTTTAGATTGAATCTATTTGTTTAGAAATTTTTATATGAATAGGTTATCTCTATTTTGAACCGAATTCTCTCATTGGGATTGTAGTGAAATATTTTATCTAGTTTTCATAGTCATATTCCTATTAAATGATTTTTATTTGTATTTGAGGGACAAATAGAGAGGAAGCATTTCTATTAAATGGAGGAAGTTTTTAGTTAAGTTACAAGAATGGTATAATCATTTGAATTCATTGAGGTCATTTTATCTGTGCTTTGTTTACTATTTTTCATTCATCATTACATTTAATTCATAATGTTGTTTCATTCATACACACACATATCATATATTCATTATATTTCTTTGTATCATTATTCCAATATATTTTTCTCCATGTAGGTCCTTTTAGGCCATGCATATACAATTTACAAGAGTCTAAGTTGTGAAGAACTATTTTTTCTCGTATGAAAAGAACAATTGGCAATTATTTAAGTGAGTGATGGGTTACACATTTCTAGATTTTGTACCATCAATTGTAATTTTTTTTATCCTTCTTCTTTTTCTCTTGATTTTTATATTTTCAATTAGTAATTATGTTACTCTCATATTCTTATTCTCATTTATTACAACCATTTGGGAAAATGAAATAAATTATTTATGCATATGTCTTATTTCCATTTTGTTATATGATCATTTATTTGTAATTATTAATGATTATTAACTCATCTTTCCAGTAAATTATTGGTTTTTTAGGAATTTATATTGATAATGGAATTTAACCCAATATATGTTTATTCATTTTTGGTGAAGAAATTCATATTCAATGGCTACATATTCAAGTTTTCTCTAATGGTTGCTTCAATACATGTATACGGATCATGTCAAGGTGGTTCTACTACAGCATGTAATATGCATGATTAAACGATTTTATAGTGGAGACTCATGGATGTGTTCAGCGCGTCATGAAATAGGCAAGGGAAGCATGTAATGGTGGAGAGTCAAATGATTAGTCCACGCATGGGCCCATAGCTATTGTGAACCTTGGAATGAAATATAATGTATGAGAGGTTGGAATTTCATGTCATTTTTCTTGGAGTTTGAATAATTTTAATCATACTTGTAATAGGATTTTTACACCTTCATATCAAGGTTGAAATAGGGACATAAAATTAAAATTGTACACGATTTTAGTTTATTTCAACCCTTTTCTTTTTAGATTAACCCCATCGTAACAAGTGTTTATTTAATCTATGGAAATTAAATTTAGAGTGTTTTCTGTTCATAATGAATAAAAATGAAGTTTAACTTAATACTTAATTTTAACTATCCTAATTGAAAAAATCATTAAATTCATTCAAATTCAAATCTGTGATGTAAAAATATTATTTAATATTAAACTTGCATGTGCATCGAAAAAATGATTTTTTAAAAGAAACATTTTCATTGGTATAAAATGTTCTTATGTAGAAAATTAGTATAATATTTATTTCAATGAACTAAATTTGAATAATTAATATATAACATAACTAAATTTTCATTTAAAATAATTTTAAAATGAAATGATACTTTTTAAATACTTTAAATTAAAATGTACTATTCAATAAAAAATATTATTTCATATTCATAAAATAATTTTTTTTAGAAATTCGTAATAATATCACTCCAAGATACATTTTACATGGATTTTTAAAATATTAATATCATTTATTTAAAAAAGTTGTTAAAAGTGAACTTTTAAATATGTGCATAAAACATGATGAAATTGATTTTTGGAAAAAAATCAGCCATTAATACTAAAACTAGGATTGTTTATAAACCATAAATAAAAAATATTAGATGAAGGATAAAAAATTACTGAATTTAAAATATAAAAATGTGATTAAAATAATTTTTTAAGGTTGACCAATTTTATTTCTTAAGATAAAAGAACATTATGCATGTTAAATAACTTTTCTAAAAAATATTTCTCTTATATTAAAATGTATTTTGTTATTATTTATAATCAATTGATAACCACTAAATTAATTTTATACATGTGTAATCCATACATTTTTTATATTTTACTTATTACTACCCATACCATCTAACCTAATGAAACTGTGAAAAAGAACCTATATTAAAATATTACATTTTAATAGTATAACATGGATTGTCAATACTCAGTGTTATGTGTAAGGAAAAAATCAAAGAAATAAAATTTATTTAGAGAAGAATATTCTAAAATCCTAGGTAGTTACAATAAGGCCCCAGCCTTAAACCATACTTAATCTTGAGTTATTACAATATTACACATTGAGGATCTTTTCAGGTTTAGAGTTTTAGAGAATTAGATCATAAAACTTGCATTACATTCCACATTTAAACAAAGTGGTTACATAAAAGATAGTATTCATTTTTCCCATCAATGGAAACATATTTAAAATAAAACATGGATTCTTTCCTGACACTTTTGTGACACTATCATCATATCATGTACCATTCCCTTGACCTGTGAAAAAAATCCTTTCAAAAACATGGGATGAGCATAATAAGCTCATTAAGGGTTATAAAAACAAATATGAACTGAAAAAATTAGTCCATGCATGAAATCATACATTACTCATAAAACATAATCACATACCTCATCAAGTCATGAATAAATCATATAAATCATAATACATAAAGGTAACTTGAGGCATTCATAACATTCATACGTAGGGAGTAACCCTCTTGGTTACGTTTGGAATACCCATCATAGTATATTCCTTAAATCTTTTTGGAGAAACCTTAACGTTTAACTCCTTCTCATTACCCAATGCATTAGAGATATATATCGGGCTCACCCGCCCTTAGTTTATCATAGAACCACCCATCTTTATATCAATTCCCAAGAACCATAACATAATCGTATCACATAAAACATGCATAAAGGAAACATAACATTTCCACTTTTCAATCACAAGATAATAATACAACACATTGATATAAAAACATTATGAAAACCATTTTCAATACCAAAATAAAATAAAAGTAAAACATGGTATTTATTTTTCATTCAATAAAGATATGACTTGTAGAGGAAGTCGAAACTCAAATAATTGTCCCGGCGGCGGAGAAGTCGTTGTCGCCGAATACGTATGACAAAAAAAACATTCCCTTTTGTCATTTATTAAAGGATTCGTATAAAAATATTCCTTTTTAATAAACATAAAAGTAAAAGGGGTTTGTACATCATATAAAAGAATGTTGTGTATAAAACAAAAAATGCCTCAATGAAAGGAGATTGAGACGAAATCCATTACCTCGGGTCTGACATGACTCGATCATTATTTAATCTCCTGAATAATAAACCTGAGTTAATTTATACTTGATTAAGAACCTTTTTCATGTTCATTATTCTTTTTATATCACTTATTACCATGTCATGAACACTATGTAATTATTTAAGTTAATAATGGTCGTTTTATCGATCATTGGTACTTGATTCAAAAATAAACTCTTTATAATTACAATTTTTTCATGTATCCATAATATCCAGAGTTATAATCATGATGTAGATATCATATATATCCTATATATCCAGTATATACATGAATTTATAATATTATATAATGTTTAGAGGTAAGAAATGAAATGCACCGTTCATGGAGACGGTATGTCGTATGTACGCATGAAGGCTTCATTCATTTCTATTTTGTATATTATGGAATGGATTCATAATGATATAAAGGTATATTATAATTCCAGAATAATATCATATATAATATCATTAAATAAATCCATTATACGTCCCACATATGGCATTAACGAATCAAGTCACTTTGAGGGGGTGGTAGTCTGCACATCCTAAAATGAAGATATCGCGTTTACCCATAATGGTAACCATAAAGGTATTACATAAATGAAAAATACATAAGCTTAAGTAAAAAATAAACATATTATATATCATATATAAATATATTGTAATCTTAATGGACACCTTTGAAGGTGTTAAAATAATATTGAACAATCATCGTTTCATGAGGCAGAAATTCACCATCAACGGAAACAGTATGTTCTTTAACCATTAGATGTAGGTGTATCTCTAATAATTCTTATAACAGTATCCTAGTATATGGAATATATTGGTTTTATTACAAAATAAATGAATAAAATGAGTTTAGGGGGTTGGATAAGAAAAATAAAACATAAGAACACAAGAGAAGACAGTACCATTAAATTGGGTAACTCTTTTTGATTTGAGCTCAAAAGCATCCTTGGGAAGACTTCTGCCCAAAGTGAGGCTTCTAAGAGTGATAGAGGGATGTGAAGAGACAAAATGGGATGGTTTTGGCCAATCCAAAGGCTTTGGAAGTGTGGGTATGGTGGTAGAGGTGGGGGCCTTTTATAAGAGGAGAGGAGGGGCACTCTTGGAAAGTTATAAAAGGTTACTTTATCATAAAATTCTTTTCAGATTTTAAAGGTCCCAAAATTATATATTTCTAGGAGAAGGTGATATGAGTTCGAAATATACTCATCCAATAGGTTTTTGACATGTGTAGGTCTTAGATTTTACATTATCTTTTCATTTTAATTAAATCGTTAAATAATGAGGTAATCGCTACATCATCATTATGTCATAAATAATTTAATTTATTTAATTTCTAAAAACTATAAAACAAATATCTTGATGTTGGAAATCTATTTATATTTCTAATGATTATTTATAGACAAAAATATTACTTGTATAACCTCATTTAAAAATTATTTTAGTAAAACAACTCATGTTTGTGAAATTTTTACTTTAACATTAAATTAAAAGATATTAATGTCATTTTCCTTCAAAAGTGGCTCCATGGGGTCCCCAAGTTGACCCATGGATTTTTTTGGTCGGCCATGACACATACAATAAGGGTAGGACATGTGTCAGGTTCATTTGATATTATTAAAACATTATTCTTACCTTAAATTACACGAATTACCTCTAATCGTAATTAAAAACATAAAAGTTACTATTCATCAAAAAATTATTTTAATCCCATTGAACCACATTTTACATATTAATGACAACCATGTATGTCAGATTGTTGAAATTCAAAACACAGAGGTTGTAAAATTTCATTTAAACGAAAAATCAGTTTTTTGAGTACCACTTAGTAGTTTCACTATTCATCAAAAATTGATGTTTTTCAGAAAAATACAAAAACAAAATCACCCTATGTAAATTACAATGTCTCAATAATAAAGAATAAGTTTATTTTGACAAATAGAGCTTAATAAATTGTCAAAAGTTTTATTTAAAATGGGTTTCAATCAAAAGGCAGTAAAACAATCTTTTAAAAATATTAGTGTATTCCATGCTTAAGATTGGATTTATTCTCATTTTAAGCCTCTAAAACACTATCTATTTCATTAATAGACATAGATAAAAATATCTATTATTCATTAATTACTAGGGATGTTGCATCCTTCCCCCTTTTGAAAAATTTTGTTCCCGCATTTTATTTTCTTATCTAATAAGTGGTGGTATTTATCCCTCATTGCATTTTCAGATTCCCATGTTGCCTCTTCAATCATGTGGTTTTTCCACAAAACCTTTACCTGATGAATCACCTTATTTTGTAACACCTTCTCCCTATGGTCAAGAATCTGGACCGGTTGTTCCTCATAAGATATATTCTCTTCCAGCTGAACTACCTCTGAACTCAAAACATGAGATGGATCTGGCATTTACTTCCTTAACATTGAAACATGAAAAACATTGTGTACTTGAGATAAACTCGGAGGTAAAGCCACTCAGTAAGAAACTGATCCAATTCTCTCAAGAATTTCATATGGAACAATGAACCTTGGACTCAGCTTTCCTTTCTTACCAAATCGCATCACAATTTTCTATGATGAGACTTTGAGAAAAACATGATCACCTACCTTGAAAGATAGATCCTTCCTCCTATTGTCCGCATAACTCTTCTGCCTGCTATGAGCTGTTCTCATGTGTTTCTATATCAGCTGAACATTTTCTGCCAACTCCTCTACCAATTCTGGTCCCATTAGCTTCCTTTCACCAACTTCATCCCAGAAAGCTGTCGTTTGACACCGCTTTCCATATAACGCCTCAAATGATGCCATCTGTATACTGGAATGAAAACTGTTATTATATGAAAATTCAACCAATGAATGATGTTGGTCCCAACTTCCCTGATAATCCATCGAACAAGAATGTAGCATATCTTCCAAAGTCTGAATTGTTCATTCTGACAGCACATCTGAATGAGGATGAAAAGCTATACTAAAATTTAATTCAGTACCCAACGACTTCTAAAGGGCTTTCCAAAAGATATATGTAAACCTAGGATCACGATCAGATTCAATGGAGAGGAAAAATCCATGTTACCTGGCTATCTCTTTAACATACAAATGGGAATGTTGATCTAGGGAAAAAGTATCTCATATAGCAAGGAAATGAGAAGATTTAGTCAAGCGGTCAACAATAACCCAGATTGCATTATTACCTCGAGGTGTCTTCGGAAATCCCACTACGAAGTCCATGGATATATTCTCCCATTTCCATTCTAGTACTGGTAAAGGCTGAAGCATCCCTTTCGGTAACTGCCACTCTGCTTTAACCTGTTGACAAGTCAAACACTTCATTGTAAAATCAGCAGTATCGCTTTTCATTCCATCCCACCAGTAATACTCCCGCAGATTCGTGTACATCTTAGTACTTCCAGGATGAACTAAAAATGGAGAACTATGAGCTTCACATAACAACTCTCTCTTCAACTGTGAATCACAAGGTACACACAATCTCTTACAAAATCTAAAAACACAATCATTATCAATGATGAATTCAGGAAACTTACTCTTCTGAACCAGCTCTACCTTTTTCTACAACTCACTATCTTGCTTTTGTGCTTTCTTGATTATGTCTGATAGAGAAGATTTCACTGATACCTGAAACAAAATAGAAGAACATCCTGCACCAAAAACTTATATGCCGAAGTTCATCAAATCCCTAACCAATGGATCACATTCCAAACGCAACATTGTTAATGAATCATTACTTTTTAGACTCAAAGCATCAGCCACTTTATTTTATTTTCCCGGATGGTAATGAATTTTACAATCATAATCCTTGATTAATTCTAGCCATCTCCTCTACCTCATGATCAATTATTTTTGAGTGAATATACACTTTAAACTTTTTTGAACGGTATATATTTCACAATTTACTCCATACAAATTATGCCACCAAATTTTTAAAGCGAAAACAATAGCAGCTAATTCCAAATAATGTGTAGGGTAATTTACCTCATGAGTTTTCAACTGTCATGAAGAATAAGCAATTACCTGATCATTATGCATTAGGACACAACCATGTCCTTTCAATGAATCATCACTGTAGATAACAAACTCACCATTACAGGAAGGTGGTGCCAAAATTGGAGCATTCACCAATGTTCATTCAATTCATGAAAACTATCATCACATTCTTTTGTCCAGATAAACTTAACATCGTTCCGAGTTAGCTTAGTCATTGGACTAGATAATCATGAAAAATTTCTAGCAATCCTTCGGTAATAGCCTGCCAAACCAAGGAAACTACGAATCTCAGTTACATTTGTGGGTCTTGGCCATTCTTCATCAAACTTCTTTTTTGCATGATCAACGGTTATCCCATCATTAGAAACAATATGACCAAGGATTGAAATTTGTTGCAACCAAAACTCACACTTGCTGAATTTCCCATACAATTTATTTTATTTTAAGGTTTCCAAAATAACCCTTAAATTCCTTTCATGCTCCTATTAACTTTTAGAAAACACCAAAATATCATCAATGAAAACCACCAAAAACTTATCCATGAACTCATAGAAAATTCTATTCATTAAGTCCATGAATACAGAAGGTGCATTGGTTAGCCTAAAAGGCATTACTACAAATTCATAATGGCCATATCTTGTACGAAACACAGTCTTCGGAACATCTTCTTCCTTTACCTTCAGCTGATGGTACCCCGATATCAGGTCAACCTTTGGAAAATACTAAGCTCCCTAGAGCTGATCAAACCAATCATCGATATGAGGCAAAGGATATTTTTTCTTAATAGTGATGTTATTCAAAGCTCTATAATCAAAGTAAAGTCTCATTGAACCATCTTTCTTTTTAAAAAATAAAATAGGAGCACCTCATGATGATGTGCTAGGTCGAATGAAACCTTTCTCTAATAAATCTTGCAATTTCTCCTTCAACATTAAAAATTCAGTTTGAGCCATTCGATAAGTGGGTTTTGAAATTGGCATGGCATCAGGAACTAAGTCAACAATAAATTCAACTTCCTGATATGGTATTATTCCAGGAAACTCATCAGGAAAAACATCAGGATACTCATTTACCACTGGCACATAATTAATTTGAACAGTACCTTGGTTTTCAACGATGTGTGCAAGGTAACATTCATTTACATCTTTTACATGTTTCTCGGCCTCTTGATAAGTTATCAATAGTAAGGGTTCATTCTTGTATACAAAATGAATGTTTTTCTGAAATGAAACATCCTTATCTCTACAGTCAATCTTAGCATGGTAAATAGAGAGCCAATCCATACCCAGTATAACATCAAACTCTACTAGAGGTATAACAATAAGGTTCACAAGTAGGTTCTTTCCATGGATAAGGATAGGAAGATTCTTATAAATTCTTGTTTCCTCAACATTTCCCCCAGGTGTTTTTACCACAAGTTCCGGAGTCATTTCTTGATATGGTATTCCCATTTTACTAGAAATGTTTTTAGAGATGAAATAATGTGTAGACCACTAATCAAACAACACACTGGAATTATCTGAAAAAACAAACAAAGTACCTGATACAAATTCATTTGATGGCCCGACATCTACTGAAGTAATTGCAAAAGATTTCACCACACCTTTCTGTTTGTAGTCTAACTGTTTCCCATCACTCGACCTCTTTGTTGGACACTCATTTGCATAGTTACCCATCTCATTTCTCTTAAAACATTTCACTAAATGTAAATCAAATTTGGTCATACCATCACCTTGATCTTTGTCAATGCAATCACGAGCCTTATGTCTCATCTTACCACATCAGTATCACTTTCCAAATTTCAAAAGCCATTCCCTAGCATGCCTTTTACCACATTTATCACAAACTGGAATCTTAGTTTTCTTACCGTCAGACCTTTTTGAAGAATTCTTTCCTTTCTCTTGCCACCTCGGTCTCTTCTTCTGCTGTTTGTAATAGAACACGTGATCATCATCAAACTCCATTTCCACTTTCTCATCACATCGAACAGGATTTTCATAAATTTTGAACTCAAGAGAAGCTAATGCCCTTCGATATTTTGGCATTAAACCTGAGTAAAAATGATTGATTTTACTATCATTGTCTCAGATAAAATTTGGCACATACCGTTCTAATTGAGTGAACCTTTCTTCATAGGCAACCACTGTGTCCTCCTCTTGCCTCAATTCCAGGAATTGTTTTTCCATCCTAAGTCGAATAGACTTAGGAAAATACTTCTCAAGAAACATACCTCTGAATTCATCCCAGTAGAGAGCATCAATATCATCAGCATCCTTAATATTTTTAACCATCGACCACCACTGATCTGCTTCACCCTCCAAATGGTAAATATCAAGACTAACCTTTTGATTGTCTGAACACCCCATGACATCGAAAATATTCTCAAGTGCTTTAATCCACCAATCAGCTAGAATAGGGTCATATGATCCCCTGAATGATGGGGGATGTTGCCTCATGAAATGTTCCACCACTGACATGTTCCTCTGCGGTTGATCTGGCTAATCTCGTGCTTGGATACCGCCACCATTTATCGCTTGAGTCAACTGTGCCATTACTGCAACAAAATATTCAGTTCTAATTCCGACCATCTTAGGATGCTGATTCAGAAGGCTATTTCCTTCTGTATGCCTTCCTACCACTACTTCCCTATTTCCTCTATGGAAAACCATTCCGAACAAACATGTCTAAGATGAAGCAACATGGTAATCTTCAAATGCTATATCATTTCAATTTGACCATAAAAAAATATTTTTGGATAATAATTTAGTAAAATTTTAACTCTTAATGTTATCTAAACCGACCTCTGATACCAACTATATGGCCCCAGCCTTAAAACTTACTTAATCATGAGTTATTACAAGATTACACATTGAGGATCTTTTCAGTTTTTGAGTTTTAGAGAATTAGATCATAAAACTTGCATGACATTCCACATTTAAACAAAGTGGTTACATAAAAGATAGTATTCATTTTTCCCATATATGGAAACATATTTAAAATAAAACATGGATTCTTTATTCACACTTCCTTGACACTATCATCATATCATGTACCATTCCCTTGACCTGTGAAATTTTTTTTTAAAAAAACTTGTGATGAGCATAATAAGCTTAGTAAAGGTTATAAAAAAAATATGAACTGAAAACATTAGTCCATGCATGAAATAATACTTTACTCATAAAACATAATCACATACCTCATCAAGTCATGAATAAATCATAGCAATCAAAAGGCATGAAGGTAACATGAGAAATTCATAACATTATTATGTAGGGAGTAACCCTCTTGGTTACTTTTGGAATACCCATCACAGTATATTCCCTAAATCTCTTCGGAGAAACCCTGACGTTTAACTCCTTCACGTTACCCAATGCATTGGAGAGCTATATCGGGCTCACCTGTCCTAAGTTTATCACGGAACCACCCGTCTTCATAACAATTCCCAAGAACCATAACATAATCGAATCACAAAAAACATGCATAAAGGAAACATAACATATCCACTTTTCAATCACAAGATATCAATACAACACATTGATATAAAAACACTATGAAAACAATTTTCAATACCAAAATAAATGAAAAGTAAACCATGGTATTTATTTTTCATTCAAATAATTTATGGCTTGTAGAGGAAGTCGAAACTCAAATAATTGTCACGACGGTGGAGAAGTCGTTGTCGCCGCATACGTACTACAAAAAAACATTCCCTTTTGTCATTTATTAAAGGATTCATATAAAAATATTTCTTTTGAATAAATGTAAAAGTCAAAGGGGTTTATAGACCATATAAAATAATGTTGTGTATAAAACAAAATATGCCTCAATGAAAGGAGATTGAGACGAAATCCCATACCTCGGGTCCGACATGACTCGATCGTTCTTTAATCTCTTGAATAATAAACATGAGTTAATTTCTACTTTCTTAAGAACCTTTATCAAGTTCATTATTCCTTTATATCACTTATTACAATGTCATGAACACAATGTAATTATTTACGTTAATAACGATCATTTTAACGATCATTGATACTTGAGTCAAAAATAAACTCTTTATAATTAAAATTTGTTCATTTATCCATTATATCCAGAGTTATACTCATGATGTAGATATCATATATATCATATATATCCATTATATACATGAATTCATAATATTACATAACTTTTATAGGTAAGAAATTAAATGCACCGTTCATGGAGACGGTAAGCCGTACATACGCATGAACGCTACATTCATTTATATTTCGTATTTTATGGAATGGAATCATAATGATATAAATGTATATTATAATTCCTGTATAATATCATATATAATATCATTAATTAAATCCTTTATACATCCCACATATGGAATTAACGAATCAAATCACATTGAGGGGGAGGTAGTCCACACTTCCTAAAATGATGATATCGCGTTTACACATAATGGAAACCATAAAGGTATGCCATAAATGAAAAATACATAAGTTTAGGTAAAACATAAACATATTATATATCATATGTAAATATAGTTTCATATTAATGGCCACCTTTGAAGGTGTTAGAGGAATATTGAACAATCATCATTTTGTGAGGCAGAAATTCACCATCCACAGAAACAATATGTTCTTTAACCATTAGATGTAGGTGTGTGTAATTGTAGCACGAAACCTTCTTATAAACACATCCTAGTGTATGAAAGATACTGGTTTTGTTACAAAATAAATTAATAAATAGTGTTTAGGGGGTTGGAGAAGAATAATTAAACATAAGAACACAAGAGAAGACACTACCTTTAAATCGGGTAACTCTTTTTTATTTGAGCTCAAAGACATCCTTGGGAAGACTTCTGACCAAATTGAGGCTTCTAAGAGTTATAGAGAGATGTGGAGAGACAAAATGGTTAGGGTTTGGCAGAGACAAATTCTTTGGAAGTGCGGATAAGGTGGTAGAGGTGGGGGCCTTTTATAAGAGGAGAGTAGGGGCACTCTTGGAAAGTTATAAAAGGTTACTTTATCATAAATTTTTTTTTCGGATTTAAAAGGTCACAAAATAATATATTTGTAGGATACGTTGATAGGATTTCGAAATATACTCATCCAATAGGTTTTTTATAGGTGTAGATCTTATATTTTACATTGTCTTTTCATTTTATTTAAATCGTTAAATAATGAGGTAATCGCTGCATCAACATGATGTCATAAATAATTTAATTTATTAAATGTCAAAAAATTATAAAACAAATATCATGATGTAGGAAATCTTTTTATATTTCTAATTAATATTTATAGTCAAAAATATGACTTTTATAACCCCATTTAAAAATTGTTTTAGTAAAACAACTCATGTTTGTGACATTTTTTCTTTAACAATAAATAAAAAGATATTAATGTCATTTTCCTTCCAAAGTGGCTCCATGGGGTCCCCAAGTTGACCCATGGATTTTCTTGGTCGGCCATGACACATCCAATAAGGGTAGGACATGTGTCCAGTTCATTTCATATTATTAAAACATTATTCATACCTTAAATTACACTAATTATCTCTATTTGCGATTAAAAACATAAAAGTTATTATTCACCAAAAAATTATTTTAATCTCATTGAACCAAATTTTACTTCTTAATGGAAACCGTGTATGTCGGATTTTTAAAATTCAAAATACAGATGTGGTAAAATTTCATTTAAACAAAAAATCAGTTTTTTAAGTACCACTTAGTGGCTTCACTATTCATCAAAAATTAAATTTTTTCATAAAAATACCAAAAATTCACCCTAAGTAAATTTCAATGTCCCAATCATAATGAATAAGTTTATTTTGAAAAATAGAGCTTATTAAATTGTCAAAAGTTTGATTTAAAAATGGTTTTCCATCAAAAGGCAGTACAACAATCTTTTAATAATATTAGTGTATTCCATGCTTAAGATTGGATTTATTCTCATTTAAAGCCTCTAAAACACTATATAATTCATTAATAGAAATATATAAAAATATCTATTATTAATTAATTACATGGGATATTACAGTTACTCTATTGTCCCATTACTATACGATATAAAAAAACAATCCCATAATGGTGAACAATGTTCATAATTTTCTATAAATTATTATAACCAAAATTATGTGAACCCCCAGGACCTACATCCTTATAATCCAAATCATTCCACTTAGAATCATCTCACACAAATCAAGGGTTCTCACACCTAATATATTTATGAATGTGCTGCAATTCTTGTTATTTTCATCTCAATCAAATTATTTTTCATTCTCTCGCACCCATAAATACCCATAGTATCTTCATTCCAAGACCCAAACATGGACAGAAATCACTCATGGACATATATCTAACTTGATGCATCCACTTCTGATTCATTCATCTCAATAAACTTATATTCCATGATAATTTTCACCCTTGTTCAATGAAAACACTACCATGATAAATAATAATTGGAAAAGAATAAGTTTTTTATATCATTGCTTTTGACTCAGAAATATATTGAGTCATATCATATAATCACTAGGATATCTTTTTTAGAGAAAAACATATCCCACAAAAGGTGATGTCAAAAACCTCCCCCACTAGGAACACATCCTATGCTTGCAAGGAATAATATAGAAACTATTGGGTACCACCTTCAATAGGCCTCAATTTGGTGATAATAACTAAGGGTATAAATTAGTAAAATAAGAGGAATAACTCTAATAAAGAAAAGGAATGTACAAATGGAACCACCAATCAACACAGTGACATAAGTAAACCCAATATCCCATAATAACCATAATAAAAATAAATTTATACAAACACCAGTCTCCAAATATATATATGAAAATAAACTCTTAGGTAACAAAAATATCCATAACTCAAAGCCTTAAGCTATAGGTGTACATATCAATCTCTAAGCTCACCACAAAGACCAAAAAATGGATATATATATATTTATATATAAATAAATATATATATCTGTTTGTGTGTTTGTTTGTTTGTTTTTATATGTATGGATAAGAATAAATATATACTCAATAATATCATCATCAATACCTCTCAAGAAAATATGGAACAATCATACTAACTCTAGTGGATAAACAAAGGTTTTGTCAAGAACCTACTAGGCCAACAATGACCAAACCTCCCCTTGTAATACTCACCCAATATCACATCTAGGTATAATAGCACATTAATAGATGAATATATGTAAATAGGGAACCATAAAACCACTTCCCTCTATATGAACAGTCTCATTACCCAATGATTAATGGTCTGACACTTGCAATACATTCTACAGTCATGATGAAACGCAAAAAATATCAAATCACGGCCATGTCACATACCACAAACACATCATCATCCATATCATCATCTCAGTCAAATATAATCACTATATCCACAATATCATCATAATATCCATGAGATCATCATGAGAAATTTGTTTCTGTTATACTAGGGTATCATTTAATCGAAGGCATTCAACCATACTTCAACCTCCTTCCAAAATAATCCCCACCATATTATATCATCCCATTTACCTAATTGGTTCTTCAAATATATCACATACTGAACATCAATACATTGTATTTTATTTTCAAATAACAACATTAAGCCATAATAGCCCATGAAACACTTGAAAGGGAGGGTAGGGAAGAGTGATTTGTCAGAAATTTTCTCCCTCGCTAACCAGAATATTTAGGTAAAACACATGGATCCAAAAAATTAAGCAATGGTAAGTTCATTGAACTCAAGTGACATTCATATAAAATCATAAAAAAAATTAAATCATAAGATAGTCACACATACTTATAACCTATAGGGGAACACAAAATCACTATTCCACTTCCCATCACAATCATTATTATACAACTACAACACTCTTCCATCATTGTTAATCACTTCACCACGATCATCCTTTTTTCCACATCAACCATTCATAATTCCCAATAAATCTCATAAATTTAAATTTTCCATATTAACCATTAAACAAAAAAATTATATTTATTGTGAAATTGAATTATATATTTAACAAAAACACATTTTTATCCACTATCCACATTAATTCAATATATTACTCATCCATTTCATTTTTTAAATTTTCATTAACATCTTGTTGTTCATTAAAATTCTAGATGACTCCCAATACTAAGTTCATCATTAACATCACATTCTATTTCTATAGAAAAACTATAATATATATGAAAAATAATAAACCAACAACCTCACAACTGTTTTTGAAAATAGGCCATTATCCTCCACAACGTCCACAAAACACATCAACTTTTCTACACAACAAATCATGCCAGTGACCCACATTATCAACCATATATCCTATTTCTGACCATGGAAAGCTGGTCATAGAACCAACTATACATCCCATTCCAACTACCCAAACTATTCTTAACACATCCCCCATCTAAGTTTATAATAAAAACGATATTGGAACACTGGTAATTGTAGCATAGAGTTGGTTCCATCAATAATACATTATCATATGATGCAAGGAATCACATCCCGAAGGACTGAATAGTTTAGTAGTGTTGATAAATTAGATAAATATTTGAGTCTTTTAATACATTTGAAAAAAAATACTACATATATTTTTTCAAATTATTATTATTTTCTTTGGAATATACTTAAAAATAAATCATAAAGAAATTCATGTAATCCTGGGGAATATAAAAAAATAATGGTGAGCTCAAATTCTCAGTAAGCATTAAGTATAGTGTATTCAATCATGAATAAATAAATATTAATCAATATTTAGTGATAAATAATTGAACACACATTACATTTAATCAATATCCTGTCTATTATAATTAGATAATGAATAATAAATATTGTAAGGTAAATAATTAAAAACACATTGAATTTAATCAATAAAATGATGATGGAGTGCATCCAGAGATAATATCATTAATAAAAATGATGGAAAATAATAAATGAAATCTTAATGAACATAAATCATAATTATTGGACACCATGATCTTAGTAATCATGAGACTACTACTTTTAGACCTTTCATATGCCAGTTTAAACTATAGGTAAAAATATATATAATGTTATCTTATATACTTATCTAATAAGAACTACTGGTGCTTCGAGGGCTATATAATACAGGGGTCCATCCACCACATTTTGATCAAATAACTCTACATATATTGAATAGTTTCTTTAATTCATTAATATATAGTTTTTCTCAACAAATATCTACATTGATTAAAGAATATAGATTTACAAAAATTTCATAGTTAATAAAATATTCTTCCAAGTAAACACCATATGTCAAAATGGTATACAATTGATGATATAAACATATCCATGATACACAAACTATATATATTTATGATAATTCGATAGTGATAATCAGAGAGTGAATGTTTCAAATTTTTGTTAATGACTAAAAACAAATCATGAAAGTGATTGTTAAGACTTTCCTTTTCCAAAATTATCATCAACCATAATTAGAAATAATATAGATGATATTGATACACCATATACCAATTAGTGTAAAAATTAAGAGTTTATTTCATTCATAAATTTAAATACCATAAAAATATAATTAGAAACATTATTTGGTAAAATATATTTTTTATTTGGAAAATAACTTTTAATAAAAAATCCTATTTAGGAAATCATTTTCAATGAAAATAAAATTAACAACTATGAATTTATAATATATAATGTATTTTTTTAAGATAACCTAGTAAACATTCAACATAAACATCGAAAAAACTATGTTCATGTTAGTCTGTAATTTTGTACATGTTGTTGGAGTTAAAAATAATAATCCTTTTTCTCTATAAAATTTTTAGAAAAATGACATCTTTAGAAAGTATAAAAGCTGACTCCTTCGAAAAAAATTAAAAGGAAAACCTTATAAAAATATCTTTACTAAAAAATTAAATGGTTGAAATATTTTGGGAGACTTATTTACAATAAATGGTGTTGGTAGAAAATATATTTCCAATTGAAGAGATAAATGAAGTCATATTTTCATTAAAACATTATAATAATTATGTTAAATACCAATGAGTGGAAAAATGGTACTATTACTTTAAAATATAATTAATAACTAGAGGATAATAAAATTATATAGGATTATATATAAAATTATCAAATAATTTCCTTTAACTAAAATTTAAGAATAAACAATCTCTATTAGAATGAGATTTTGAAATAAACCCTTAAAATGATCATATTGTTGAAGTGATAATTTATCAATAAATAAATTATGTGTATCAACTATTAATATAAGTAAAACATTTAAAAAAATTATATAATAGAAATTAATTTCGCATATAATATTATATAATCAAATATTATGAAGAAGTAATATACCCCTATTAAAAAATTGAGTTAATAAATTATTTACAACTTGGTAAATATTATATTAGATCTCCCTTGGATCAAATAATTCAAATTTAAAATTTAAATAAAACGATTTTTTAATGAATAATTATATTAAATTTAAAATGGGAATCATATAATAAATATAAAATAAATTAGGAGCAGAATATTTTAATATGCCTCAATAAAGGGAAATTGAGACGAAGTCCCTAAACTCACACATCCTTTTGGTTAGATGTAAATTAACCACCTGTATAGTGTTTTTAAACATGTTACTAAACTATTATAGAAAATTGTTAGTATTTATAATATAATATATGAATATTTTATTACATTTTATCACAGTTTTGTTAATAATCATACATTATTTTCCTTGTAACATGTTTTAATTTTCTTGTTTGCCTTGTGTTTTTTGTCATGTAAAATTTGTTTCTTACACATATTATATAGTCCTAAAATATATAGAATAGTTATCATGATATACATATAATATTATTACATCAATTTTACTTTTAAAACTATTCATTAAATATGGTTATGAAAAACAAAAAAAATTAGGATCATTGAGATGGTATGTCGAACATAAGCATGGGTAACACTTTCATTTTTAAATATTCATTATGGAAATGAGGTAAGTAATATTTTATATTAATAGAAATATCATAGTATCATATATAGCATATTATTACTCTATATATACTAATATATTTCACTAATATAGTGTGGTGATGAAAATAGTGTCACATCGCTTTGTGAAGGTGATAGTCCACATATAAATGAATGATTTTATCACTATTCAGGGAGTGAAATGTTAATGAAAATGATATAAATTGTATCTTTATAATAATAAATATTTCATTTATATCATAATTACTTTATTTATATCACATATAATCATTAAAATTATCCTCATATATTTAATAAAAACCCATTACTGATATTTGAATCACATCGCTTCAAGAGGTTGTAGTCTGCCATACACACAAGTGGCGTTATCATATCTCATGTGGAATGGAAATTGAAAAAATATTTATATATTGTATAGTTACTAAATAAGGACAATTATATTATAAATTTCATATATATATATATATATATATTTTATCCATCATCATAACTAACTGTGATAGGTGGTACTGGAAAAAGTAATGACATAGGTTTGCAAGGCGGTAGTCCATTGTACACATGAATGATGATTTCCTAAAACATTTTATATATGTGGAGATGGTGGTAGGTAATTACCTTAACATAAAAACATATTATTATATAAAAAATAATAAGTTTACTTTATCAATATGTTTTAATAAATATTCTAGGAGTTGAGGAATTAAATAAAATAAAAATAGTCATTGATTTCTGGAAAAAATCAGGATTATAGGATTAGGTTAGGTATGTATGAAATTTATTTATTTAGGTATTGGAATATCAAAATTGGGTTTTCTATGTCAAGATGAGAGGAAAGAGGGCGCATTTTATAAGTGATGTGAGTACCACACTTGTTGTTTTTTTAAAAGATTCAATAATAAACTTGTTTTTATCGTAAAAATGAACTCCAAAAAGGGACATTATTGTACCTATAATATATATTGTCTAAATATGATCATGTTATGGGTTTTTAATAGTTTCTAAGTCATTTCCCCATTATCTTTGTAGTTTATCCCACAGTAAATTTGTTCTCACCTAAAACACGTTAAATCATTTTTTATATTTTCACTATTAATTTTTGGTTAAAAAAGAATTTTATTTTTTTAGATTCTATAAATTATGAAATATATAAATATGAATCCATTTTTTAAATAACATTTACATAATTAAAAAATTATAATTTATAAATATTCTCATTTAGGTGAAGAGAAATCATGTTTTTATGTGAAAATATATAAATGTTTACAAAGTTATTATATAAAAATTCAATATTGAAATAATTATAATAATAGAAATAAGATTAATAGAAACAATATTGAACTAATTTTACTTTAAAATTAATTTAAATTTATAAATAATTTAAATTAAATGATAGTTTTCAATTAAAATTTTTTGTCAATACAAAAAAAAGATGACTTATACCAACAGAAATTCAATGGAATATAACAAATATGCTGGTAAAATAGATTATTTCTGACAAATATCAAGACATGCTGGTATTATTTTTAGGTATTGAAATTTTTTTTTACAATAAACTATATCTTTTGATATTAATCTCTCAATATCAACAAATATTTTACTATTAGTTAAATTTATTATTTTATCATTTTATTACCAAAAATTGTTTTAAAAACAAATAAATATATTATATTAACTATTATTACTAAAATACATTTACCATTAGAAAAATATGTTGTATTAAATTATCAAATAATAATAAATCTTTTAGTATTTATTTATTATTTATTTGTTTATTAGTCACTTCTAACATTTATTTTTTTTGATAAAAAAATCATCATTATAAATTGAATTATAATATTAAAAATTTAATAGTGTTACATGAAATAAATAAATAGAATATACAAATAATGATTAACGATTAAAATACAATACAAACACAAATTGTTTTTAAAAAAAGTAGATTAATTTGATTTTTATATAATATTATTAAATATTTTCATCTTATATATAGTTATTTATTTTCTATATTATAATAATTTAAAAAAATAATCTTACACCTCAAACATAAAATCCAACCGAATTTGATACTCTCAAACTCAAAAACAATCAACTGGGGAATAGAAGCTGGAAGACCAACATTGGTGTCATCATTCACTACCACCCCTACTTGTGTTCCCATTACCTCATCCATATTGAAGGATTCCTAAAAGAGTAAATATGAATAAGTGTGAACTGAGATACGACCTTGATTTTTGTCCATGGTGTTGATGTGAATCTCTCAAATTCTATATAAAGTCTCAAAAAATAGAATTGAGAATGTATTGGCCATGGTCAGATGTATTTTTTTCTCTCTTTTTAAAGTTTATAGATCATTGGGATAATATTTTAAATTTACTTCTATAAAGAATTCGTCAATGATTTTGGGTTTTTCATCATATCATGGTCACTGATTCTCAAATGATGTACTTGCTCTGTTTATAAGAATTTTATATTTCATTTGTTTTTTATCTGCCTAATATTAAAGCTGGATGTTATGTATTAAGATTAAGAGCTATAGTTTGCTACTATGAATATATGGGTCTATGGAATTTATTGTTGTTACATATGATAATAATGGTTTATCTCTATTGGAATGTTCATCCCACAAAAAATAACAATATCTACATCAATCACAAGGTATGAAGCTCTTATGATATACACGTTTAATCAATAACCATAAGGTCACTTCCATAATTATTTTTCAAAATATTGGTTCCCCCATCCCCTATAAGCAACCCATTTTTATCCTTACACTTTTCTATGAAGTCAATAAGTTCATGTAAGTTTTATCATTTATATATGGTATATAATTATCTTCTAAGAAAACCTTCATTCCATGTCGTAGTATTTCCTTTTCAAATCGAAAGATATTGAGATTATCATCTTCTTCAAATTTATTAACAACTATTTAAAAATACTTTCAAAATTTATATTCCCATTTTAGATCAACAATTTCGAAATCATCATTCTCCCTAGATCGATCAACAATACCTTTATTTCTATCTATAAAAGACATCCAATCTGTTTAAAATAGCTCTTCATGTTTCGAAGAACCATGAACATATATGTCTCTTGCTAACATTCTTCTATTTAGGTTTTTTATTTCATACCTGAATCATCAATTACAACATTAAGATGAACCATGGCCTTATATAGAATCATATATTAGGTGTTTTTGTCATCCTTGACTCTCTTAAAAATTTCCATAAAACTCAACTCTCAAAGAACTAATTCACAAATCTGGAAAAGAATAATGTAATTCGGTTTTCCACCATGTCTTTTAGAATCCCATTATAAATCTTATAGTAACATTTTGTACAGTTGAGAAAAACATTCAACCTCAATTAATGCTTCAGTTTCTGGTATCACACTCAGTTTGATTCATGAATTAGGGCATTGAAATGAGAAAAAGATCAATCCACGTAGTCTCAGTGGGATTGAAATTTCTATAGTTATTATAGGGGCATCAGAATGGTATGTAAGATGTTTTTAATTTCGATTCGATCAGAGTCTCTAGAAAAAAAGGGGCTTTTCATTAGATCTCTACATAACTCTTTCCCTCCATATGTCTCCCTAGACCTTACATACTCGAGGAAATTTTCAAAAAAACAAAATATCACTCAAGCTGTGAGTCATCTTAAATTATACCCATTTATTGCTTCATCATTAAATATGAAAAGTGCTTGTAATAAAGGCTTTCTATCCTTGGGGCCAATTAGAAAAATATTTTCTCTACTTCTCTCCCTATGTTCTAAATACATCACAATATAAAAGTGATTCTCTTTTGATGATCGTTAATTTGGTTTGATTTTTGTCATCTAAGAATGGTTTTTCAAGGTTAATCGTCCCTCGCAGTATAATATCTTTGTGTTTTTTTAATTTCTATATGTATAGATAAATTCAAAACACTTGAAAACACTTACGGGTATATATTTATTTTATTATCTTGCTATTAAATATATCATTTTTTGTCTTCTCGGAATAATGAAGATTTTTTGTTTAGAATTAATGTATCTTCTCTCTATATTGTCATCATATTTTCATCACATATGTTAAAGTCATATACTAAGAATTTCGTTAAAAAAATGTGTGTATTGTTAAAGGAATAATTATTCATGAATTAAATTTCATGTTCTTGATAATATGTATTTTGAATACTGTGTTTAGATTAAATCTTTTTGTTTAGAAATTTTTAAATGAATAGGCTATCTTCGTTTGGAACTGAATGCTCTCATTGGGATTGTTGTGAAATATTTTATCTAGTTTTCATAGTCATATTCCTATTAAATTATTTTTTTGTGTATTGGAGGGAAAAATAGAGAGGAATTATTTCTATTAAATGGAGGAAGGGTTTAGTTAATTAGCAATATAGGTATAATCATTTGAATTCATTGAGGTCATTTAATCTATGCTTTGTTTACTATTTTTCATTCATTATTTCATTTCATTCATAATGTTGTTTCATTTATCCACACACATATCATATATTTATTATATTTCTTTTGATCAATATTCCATTATATTTTTCTCCATTTAGGTGCTTGTAGGACATGCATAGACAATTTACAAGAGTCTATGTTGTGAAGAACTATTTTTTCTCATATTAAAAGAACAATTGGAAATTATTTAAGTGTGTGAAGGGTTACACATTTCTAGATTTTGTACCTTCAATTTTAATGTTTTTTATTCGTCTTATTTTTCTCTTGATTTTTCAATTTTCAATTAGTAATTGTGTTAACCTCATAATCTTATTCTCATTTATTACAACCATTTGGGAAAATGAAATAAATTACTTATGCATATGTCTTATTTACATTTTGTTATATGATCATTTATTTGCAATTTTTTATTATTATTAACTTATCTTTATTGTAAATTAATTATTTTTTGGAATTTATATTCACAATGGAATTTAACCCAATACATTTTTATTCATGTTTGGTGAACAAATTCATATTCAGTGGATACAGATTCAAGTTTTCTACAATGGGTGCTTCAATACATGTATTGGGATCATGTCAAGGTGGTGCTATTGCAGCATGTAATATTCATGATTAAAAGATTTTATAGTGGAGACTCATGGATGTGTTCAAGGCGTCATGAAATAGGCATGGGAAGCATGTAATGGTGGAGAGTCCAATGATTAGTCCATGCATGGGCCTATAGCTATTGTAAACTTTGGAATTAAATATGATGTATGAGAGTTTGAACATTCATGTCATTTTTCTTTGAGTTTGAATACATTTAGTCATATTTGTAATATTATTTTTACACCTTTATATCAAGGTTGAAATATGGACATAATATTAAAATTGTACATGTTTTTATATTATTTTAACCCTTTTTTAGATTAACCCCATGGTAACTAGTGTTTATCTAATCTATGGTAATATAATTTATAGTTTTTTCTATTCATAATGAATAAAAATTAATTTTAACTTAATACTTAATATTAACTACCCTAATTGAAAATATCATTAAATTCATTCAAATTCAAATCTGTGATGTAAAAAATATATTTAATATTAAAAGTGTATGTGCATCAGAACTTTTTTTTTAAAGAATCATTTTCATTGGCATAAATTGTTCTTATGTAGAAAATTAGTATAATGTTTATTACAATGAACAAAATTGGAATAATTAATATATAACTTAACTAAATTTTCATTTAAAATCATTTTAAAATGAAATGATACTTTTTAAATACTTTAAATGAAAATGTACTATTCAAAAAAAACTATTATTTCATATTCATAAAAAATTTATTTTTTTAAAATTTGTAATAATATCACTGTATGATATGTTTTTCATGGATTTTTGAAATATTAAGATCATTTATTTAAAAAAGTTATTATAAGTGAACTTTTAAATATGTGTATAAAACATAATGAAATTGACTTTTGGAAAAAATCAGTTATTAAAACTAAAACTAGGATTGTTTGTAAACAAAACATAAAAAATATTAGATGAAGGATAAAAAATTTTGAATTTAAAATGTAAAAAAGTGATTAAAATAATTTCTTAATAGTGACCAATTATATTTAATATGATAAAAGAACATTTTTCATTTTAAATAACCATTCAAAAAAAATATTTCTCTTACATTAAATTTTTTTTGTTATTACTTATAATCAATTGATACCCACTAAATTTATTTTATACATGTGTAATCCATACATTTTTTATATATTACTTATTCTTATTTATACCATCTAACCCAATAAAACTGTGAAAAACACCTATATTAAAAAATAAAATTTTAATAGTATAATGTGGATTGTTAATACTCGGTGTTATGTGTAAGGAAAAAATCAAAGAAATAAAATTTATTTCGAGAAGAATATTCTAATGTCATAGGTAGTTACTCTATTGTCCCATAACTATAAGATATAAAACAACATTCCAATAAAGGTGAACAATGTTCATAATTTTCAATAAATTTTTATGACCATGATTATGTGAACCCTTAAGACCTACATCCTTATAATCCAAATCATTCGACTTAGAATAATCTCTAACAAATACAGGGTTCTCACACCTAATATATTTATGAATGTGCTCCTATTATTGTTATTTTCATCTCAATCAAATTACTTTTTATTCTCTTTCATCCATAAATTCCCATAGTACCCTTATTCCAAGACCCAAACATAGACAGAAATCACTCATGGACATATATCTAACTTGATGCATCAACTTTTGATTCAATCAGCTCAATAAACTTATATTCCATGATAATGTTTCACCCTTGTTCAAAGAAAACACTACCATGCTAAATAATAATTGGAAAAGAATAAGTTTTTTATATCATGGCTTTTGACTCAGAAATATATTGAGTCATATCACATAATCACTAGGATAAATTTTCTAGAGAAAAAAATATCCCACAAAAGGTCATGTCAAAACCCTCCCCCACTAAGAACACATCCTAGGTATGCAGTGAATAGTATAGAAACCATTGGGTACCACCTTCAATAGGCCTCAATTTGGTGATAATAACTAAGGGTATTAATCAGTAAAATAAGAGGAATAACTCTAATAAAGCAAAGGAATATACAAATGGAACCACGAATCAACACAGTGACATAAGTAAACCCAATATCAAATAATAACCATAATAAAAATAAATTTTATATAAACACCAGTCTCCGAAAATAGATATGAAAATAAACTCTTAGGTAACAAAAAAATCCATAACTCAAAGCCTTAAGCTATAGGTGTACAGATCAATCTCTTAACTCACAACAAAGACCAAAAAAATTGATATATATATATATATATATAAATATATATATCAGTGTTTGTGTTTGTAGGTTTGTTTCTCTATGTATGGATAAGAGTAAATGTATACTCAATAATATAATCATCAATACCTTTCAAGAATATATGCAAGAATCATACTAATTCCAGTGGATAAACAAACGTTCCGTCAAGCACATACTATGCCAACTATGACCAAACCTTTCCTTGTATCACTCACCCAATATCACATCTAGGTATAATAGCACATTAATAGATGAATATATGTAAATAGGGAACCATAAAACCACTTCCCTCTATATTAACAGTCTCATTACCCAATGATTAATGGTCTGACACTCGCAATACATTCTACAGTCATGATAAAACGCAAAAAATATCAAATCACATACATGTCATATACCACAAACACATCATCATCCATATCATCATATCAGTCACATATAATCACTATATCCACAATATCATCATAATATCCATGAGATCATCATGACAAATTTGTTTATGTTATACTAGGGTATAATTAAATTGAAGGCATTCAACCATATTTCCACCTCCTACCAAAATAATCCCCACCATATAATATCATCCCATCTACCTAATTGGTTATTCAAATATATCACATAATCAATCCCAATCCATTGTAGTTTATTTTCAAATACCAACATTAAGCCATAATATCCCTTGAAACACTTGAAAGGGAGGGTAGGTAAGAGTGATTTACCAGAAATTTTATCCCTCACTAACCAGAATCTCTAGGTAAAACACGTGGAGCCAAAAAAATTAAGTAATGGTAAGTTTATTTATCTCAAGTTACATTCATATAAAATCATAGAAAAAATTAAATCATAATATAGTCAAACATACTTATAACCTATAGGTTAAACACAAAATGATCATTCCCCTTCCCATCACAATCTTTATTATACCACTTCAACACTCTACCATAATTGTCAATCACTTCACCACGATCGTCCTTTTTTCCCACATAAATCATCCACATCAAACATTCATAATTCCCAATAAATCTCATAAATTTAAATTTTAAATATTAACCATTTACCAAAAAATTTATATTTATTGTGAAATTGAATTAAATATTTAATGAAAACATATTTTTATCTACTACCCACATTAATTCTATCCATTACTCATCCATTTCATTTTTTAACATTTAATTAACAGTTTATTGTTCATTCAAATTCTAGATGACTCCAAATACTAACTTCATCATTACCTTCACATTATATTGCTATAGAAAAACTATAATATGTATGAAAAATAATAAACCAACAACCTCACAACTATTTTGGGACATAGGTCAATATCCCCCCCAACATCCACATAACACATAAACTTTTCTACGCAACAAATTGTTCCATTGACCCACATTATAAACCACATATCCTATTTCTAACCATGCGAATCTGGTCATAGAACAGACTATACATATCATTCCAACTACCCAAACTATCTTTAACACATCCCTCATCTAAGGTTATAATATAAAATATATCGGAACACTGGTAATGGTAGCCTAGAGTAAGTTCCATCAATAATACATTAGCATATGATACAAGGAATCACATCCTAAAGGACTTAATAGATTATTAGTGTAGGTAAATTAGATAAATATTTTACTCTTTTAATACATTTGAAAAAAAAATTACTCCATATATTTTTCAAAATATTATTATTTCCTTTGAAATATCCTTTAAAATAAATCTTAAAGCAATTCATGTAATCCTGGGGAATGAAAAAAAAAATGGTGAGCTCAAATTCTCAGTAAACATTAAGTATATTGTATTCAACCATGAATAAATAAATAATAATCAATAAGTGATGATAAAAAATTGAACACACATTACATTTAATCAATAACCTGTCTATCATAATTAGATAGTGAATAATCAATATTGTAAGGTAAATAATTAAAAACACATTGAATTTAATCAATAAAATGAGGATGGAATCCATACAGATATAATATCATTAATAAAATATGATGGAAAACAATAAATGAAATCTTAATGAACATAAATCATAATTATTGGACACCATGATCTTAGTAATCATGATACTACTATTTTTGGACCTTTCATATGATAGTTTAAACTATATGTAAAAATATATATAATGTTATCTTATATACTGGTCTCATAAGAACTATTGGAGCTTCGAGGGCTATATAATGCTGGGTCCATCCACCACTTTATGTCCAAATCACTCTACATATAATGAATAGTTTCTTTAATTCATTAATCAATAGTTCTTCTCAACAAATATCTACATTGAGTAAAGAATATAGATCTACTAAAATTCCGTAGTTAATAAAATATTCTTCCATGTAAACAAAATATGTCAAAATGGTATACAATTGATTATATAATAATATCCATGATACAAAAATTATAGATATTTTAGATAATTCTATAGTGATAATCAGAGAGTGAATGTTTCAAATTTGTGTTAATGACTAAAAACAAATAATGAATGTAATTATTTAGACTTTTTGTTTCCAAAATTATCATCAACAATCCTTAGAAATAATATGGATAATATTTATACAACATATACCAAATAGTGTAAAAATTAAGGGTTGATTTCATTGATAAATTTAAATACCATAAAAATATTATTATAAACATTTTTTGGTAAAATATATTTTTCATTTTGAAAATAAATTTTAAAAACAAATCCTATTTAGAAAAACATTTTCAATGAAAATAAAATTCAACAACTATGATTTTATAATATATAATGTATTATTTTTAAGATAACCTTATAAACATTCAACATAAGATTCGAATAAATTATGTTCATGTCAGTCTGTAGTTTCGTACATGTTGTAGGAGTTAAAAATAACATTCCTTTTTCTCTATAAAAAAATAAGAAAAATGACTTCTTTAGAAAACATAAAAGTTGACTCCTTCGAAAAAAATTAAAAGGGAAACATTATAAAAATATCATTAATAAAAAATTAAAATGGTTAAATTTTTTGGGAAACTAATTTACAATAAATGGTTTTAGTAGAATATAGATTTCTAATTGAAGAGATAAATGAAGTCATATTTTCATTAAAACATTATATTAATTATTTAAAATACCAATGAGTGGAAAAATTGTACTATTACTTTAAAATATAATTAATAACAAGAGGATAATAAAATTAATTAGGATTATATATAAAATTATCAAATAATTTCCTTTAACTAAAATTTAAGAATAAATAATCTCGATTAGAATGATATTTTGAAATAAACACTTAAAATAATCATATTGTTGATGTGATAATTAATCAATAAATAAATTATGTGTATCAATTATAAATATAATTAATTTTTTTTTAAAAAAACATAATATAATAGAAATTAATTTCACATATAATCTTATATAATCAAATATTATAAAGAATTAATATACCCCTATTAAGAAATTGAGTTATTAAATTATTTACCACTTGGTAAATATTATGTTAGATCCCCTTGGATCAAATAATTCAAATTTAAAATTTAAATAAAATGATTATTTAATGAATAATTATATTATATTAAAATTGGTAATCATATAATCCATATAAAATAAATTAGGAGCATAATATTTTAATATGCCTCAATTAATGTAAATTGAGACGAAGTCCCTTAACTCACACATCCTTTTGGTTAGACGTAAATTTACCACGTGTATAGTGTTTTTAAACTTGTTATTAAATTATTATAGAAAATTATTAGTATTTATAATATAATATATGAATATTTTATAACATTTTATCACACTTTTGTTAATAATCATACATTATTTTCCTTGTTTTTTGTTTTAATTGTCTTGTTTGCCTTGTGTTTTTTGTCATGTAAAATTTGTTTCTTACGCATATTATATTGTTCTAAAATATATATAATAGTTATGATGATATAAATGTAATATTATTAAATCAATTTTACTTTTAAAACAATTCATTAATTATGGTTATGAAAAAGAAATCAATTTACGATCATTGATATGGTATGTCGAACATAAGCATGGGTAACACTTTCATTTTTAAATGATCATTATGGAAATTAGGTATGTAATATTTTATATATATAGAATTATCATAGTATCATACATACCATATTATTTCTCTATATATATTAATATATTTCATAAATGTAGTGTGGTGATGAAAATAGTGTCACATCTCTTTGTAAAGGTGATAGTCCACATATAAATGAATGATTTTATCACTATTCAGGGATTGAAGTGTTAATGAAAATGATATATATTGTATCTTTATAATGATAAATATTTCATTGATATCATAATTACTTCATTTATATCACATATAATCATTAACATTATCCTCATAAATTTAATAAAAACCCATTACTAATATTTGAATCACATCGCTTCACGAGGCTGTAGTCTTTCGTACACACAAGTGGCGTTATCATATCTCATATGGAATGGAAATTGAAAAAAAATATTTATATATTATATATTTACTAAATAAGGACAATTATATTAAAAATTCCATATATATATATATATATATATATAATTTATATCCATAATCATATCTAACCGTGATAGGTGGTACTGGAAAAATGAATGACATAGGTTTGCAAGGTGGTAGTCCATTGTACACATGAATGATGATTTCCTAATAGATTTTATTTATTTGGATATGGTGGTAGGTAATTAACTTATCATAAAAATATATTATTATATAAAATAGAATAAGTTTACTTTATCAACATGTTTTAAGAACAATTCTAGGATTTGAGGAATTAAATAATATAAAAATGGTCATTGATTTTTGGAAACAATCCAGATTATAGGATTAGGTTAGGTATGATTGAAATTTATTTAGTTAGGTATTGGAATATCAAAATTGGTTTTTCAATTTCAAGAATAAAGGAAAGAGGATACATTTTATAAGTGATGTGAGTACCACAATTGTTTTTTTTAAGGATATAATAATAAACATATTTTTATCATAAAAATGAACTCCAAATTGAGACATTATTATACCTATAATATATATTGTCTAAATATGATCATGTTATGTGTTTTTAATAGTTTGTATGTCGTTTTCCCATTATCTTTGTAGTTTATCCCCCAGTATATCTATTTTTACCTTAAACACGTTAAATCATTTTTTATTTTTTCACTATTAATTTTTTGTTAAAAAAGAATTTGATTTTTTAGATTCTATGAATTATGAAAAATATAAATATGAATCCATTTTTAAAATAACATTCACATAATTAGAAAATTCTAATTTATAAATATTCACATTTTGGTGAAGAGAAATCACGTTTTTATGTAAAAATATTTAAATGTTTACAAGGTTATTATATAAAAATTCAATATTGAAATAATTCTAATGATAGAAATCAGATTAGTAGATCCATAATTGAAATAATTTTACTTTAAAATTAATTTAAATTTAAAAATAAATTAAATTAAATGATAGTTTTCAATTAAAATATTTTGTCACTACAAAAAAATATGACTTATACCAACAGAAATTCAATGGCATATAACAAATCTTATGCTAAAATAGATTATTTCTGACAAATATCAAGACGTGTTGGTATTATTTTTAGGTATTGAAATTTTTTTTTACAATAAACTATATCTATTGATATTAATCTCTCAATATCAACAAATATTTTACTAATAGTTAAATTTATTATTTTATCATTTTATTACCAACAACTATTTTAAAAAGAAATAAATATATTATATTAACTATTATTACTAAAATACATTTACCCTTCGAAAAATATGTTGTATTAAATTATCAAATAATAATAAGTCTTTTAGTAATTATTTATTATTTATTTATTTATTAGTCACTTCTAACATGTATTTTTTTGATAAAAAATTCATCATTATAAATTGAATTATAATATTAAAAATTTACTAGTGTTACAAGAAATATATATATTGACTATAAAAATAATGATAAATGATTAAAATAAAATACAATCCCAAAATTTAATTTTTTTTAAAAAAATGGATTAATTTGATTAATATATATATAATTAAATATTTTCATTTTATATGTAGTTATTTATTTTCTATATTATAGTAATTTAAATAAATAATCCTAAACCTCTTACACAAAATCCAACCCAATTTGATACTATTAAACTCAAAAACAATCAACTAGGGAATAGAAGGTGGAAGACCAGCATTGGGGAAATCATTCTCTACCACCCCTACTTGTGTTCTCATTCCCTAATCCATGATGAAGGATTCCTAAAAGGGTAAATATGAAGAAGGATCAGCTGAGATACAACCTTTATTTTTGTCTGTGGTGGTGATGTGAATCTCTCAAATTCTATATAAGGTCTCAAAAAATAGAATTGAGAATGTCTTCGCTATGGTTAGATGTATTTTTTCTATCTATTCAAAGGTTACAGATCATTGGGAAAATATTTTAAATTTACTTCTATTGTGAATCTATCAAAGATTTTGGGTTTTCATCATAACATGATTACTGATTCTCAAATGAAGTATTTTCTATGTTTGTAATAATTTTATATTTCATTTGTTTTTTATCTGCCTAATATTGAAGCTAGATGTTATGTATTGATTTGAAGATCTATATTTTGCTTCTATGAATATGTGGGTTGATAGAATTGATTGTTTTTTCATATGATCATAATGATTTATCTCTATTGGAATGTTCATCCCATAAAAAAATACAATATCTACATCAATCACAAGGTAGGAAGCTCTTATGACACACACGATTAATCTATAATGAGAAGGTCATTTCCATAATTATATCAAAATATTGGTTCCACCATCCCCTATAAGCTACCCATTTTTATCCTTACACATTTCAATGAAGTCAATATGTTCAGGTAAGTTTTATCAATTATATATGGTAGATAATTGTCTTCTAAGACAACCTTCATTCCATGTCATAGTATTTCCCTTTCTAATGGAAAGATACCAAGATTAACATCTTATCCAAATTTATTTACAACTATTTAAAAATTCTTCAAACATTTACATTCCCATTTTAGATCAACATTGTCTAAATCATCATTCTACCTAGATCGATCAACAATACCTTGATTTCTATCTATAAAAGACTTCCAATCCATTTAAAATACCTCTTCATGTTTTGAAGAACCATGAAAATATATGTTTCTTGCTAACATTCCTCTATTTATCTTTTTTATTTATTACTTAAATCATCAATTACATTATTAAGATGAACCATGGCCTTAAATAGATTCATATATTTTGTGTTTTTGACATCCTTGAATCTCATAAAAAGTTCCATAAAAGTCAACTCATAAAGGACTAATTCACAAATCTGGAAAAGAATAATGTAATTAAATTTTCCACAATAACTTTTAGAATCCAATTATAAATATTATAGTAACCTTTTGTACCATTGAGAAAAACATTCAACCTCAAAAAATACTTCATTTTCTGGTATCACACCCAGTTAGATTCATGAAATAGGGCATTTAAATATGAAAAAGATCAATCCACGTAATCTTAGTGGGATTGAAATTTCTATAGTTATCATAGGGGAATCAGAATAGTATGGAAGATATTTTTTATTTTGATTCGATCAGAGTCTCCAACAAAGAAATAGGGGCCTTTTTATTAGATCTCTACATCACACATTCCCTCCATATGTCTCCATAGACGTTACATACTTGTGGAAATTTTCATAATAACGAAATATCACTCAAGATGTGAGTCAACCTAAATTATACCCATTTATTGCTTCATCGGTAAATATGAAAAGTTCTTTTATTGAAGGCTTTCTATCCTTGGGGCCTATTGGACAACTATTTTCTCTACTTCTCTCCCTATGTTATAACTACATCACTTTAAAAAAGTGATTCTCTTTTGATGTTTGTTAATTTGGTTTGATTTTTTTCATTTAAGCATGGTGTTTCAAGTTTTATCTTCCATCGTAGTATAATATCATTGTGATTTTTTAATTTCTATATGTATAGAGAGATTCAAAACACATGAAAAAACTTAAGCACATATATTTATTTTAGTATCTTGCTATTAAATATATCATTTATTATTTTCTTGGAATAATGAAGATTTTTTTGTCTAGAATTAATGTATCTTCTCTCTATGTTGTCATCATATTTTCATAACATATGTTAAATTTATATACTAAGAATTGCATTTAAAAAATGTGTGTATTGTTAATGGAACAATTAGTCATGATTTAAATTTCATGTTCTAGATAAATTGATTATGAATATTGTGTTTTGATTGAATCTTTTTGTTTAGAAATTTTTATATGAATAGGCTATCTCTGTTTGGAACTGAATGCTCTCATTGGGATTGTAGTGAAATATTCTATCTTTTTTTCATAGACATATTCCTATTAAATGAATTTTTTTGTGTATTTGAGGGAAAAATATAGAGGAAGGATTTCTATTAAATGGAGGAAGGGTTTAGTTAATTAACAAGATAGGTATAATAATTTGAATTCATTGAAGCCATTTTATCTGCGCTTCGTTTATTATTTTTCATTCATCATTTAATTTCATTCATAATGTTGTTTCATTCAACCACACACATATCATATATTCATCATATTTCTTTTGATCATTATTCCGTTATATTTTTTTCCATGGAGGTGCTGGTAGGCCGTGCATAGACAATTTACAAGTGTCTATGTTGTGAATAACTATATTTTCTTGCATGAAAATAACAATTGGAAATTATTTAAGTAAGTAAAGCATTACACATTTCTAGATTTTGTACCTTCAATTGTAATTTTTTTATTCTTCTTCTTTTTCTCTTGATTTTTCTATTTTCAATTAGTATTTGTGTTTCTCCCATATTTTTATTCTCATTTATTACAACCATTTGGGAAAATGAAATAAATTACTTATGCATATGTCTTATTTCCATTTTGATATAGGATCATTTATTTTTAATTATTTATGATTATTGATTCATATTTCCTGTAAATTAATGATTTTTAGGAATTTATATTGGCAAGGTAATTTAAAAAAATACATGTTTATTCATGTTTGGTGATGAAATTCTTATTCAGTGGCTACAGATTCATGTTATATACAATGGGTGCTTTAATACATGTATAGGGATCAAGTATTGGTGGTGATATTGTAGTATGTAATATGCATGATTAAAAGATTTTATAGTGGAGACTCATGGATGTGTTCAGCACATCATGAAATAGGCATGGGATGCATGTAATGGTGGAGAGGCTAATGATTATTCCATGCATGGGCCCATAGCTATTGTGAATCTTGGAATGAAATATGATGTATGAGAGTTTTGACATTCATGTCATTTTTCTTGTATTTTGAATACATTTAATCATATTTGTAATATTATTTTTACACCTTCATATCAAGGTTCAAATATGGACATAAAATTATAATTGTACAAGTTTTTAGTTTATTTTAACCCTTTTCTTTTTAGATTAACCACATGGTAATTAGTGTTTATCTAATCAATGGTAATTAAATTTATAGTTTTTTCTGTTCATAATGAATAAAAATAAAGTTTAACATAATACATAATATTAACTATCTTAATTGCAAATATCATTAAATTCTTTCAAATTCAAATCTGTGATGTAAAAAAAATATTTAATATTAAACCTGCATGTGCATCGAAAAAATTATTTTTTAAAAGAAACATTTTCATTGGTATGAAATGTTCTTATTTAGAAAATTAGTATAAAATTTATTCCAATGAACTAAATTGGAATAATTAATATATATCTTAAATAAATTTTCATTTAAAATAATTTTAAATTTAAATGATACATTTTAAATACTTTAAATTAAAATGTACTATTCAATAAAAAACTATTATTTCATATTCATAAAACAATTATTTTCTTAAAATTTTTTAACAATATCACTCTAACATACGTTTTACATGGATTTTTAAAATATTAAGATCATTTATTAAAAAAATTTGTTAGAAGTGAACTTTTTATATGTGCATAAAACATGATGAAATTAATTTTTGTAAAACGTCAGTCTTTAATACTAAAACATGGATTTTTTATAAACCATACATAAAAAATATTAGACGTATGATAAAAAAATTATTGATTTTAAAATATAAAAATGTAATTAAAATAATATCCTAATAGTGACCAATTATATTTGTTAAGATAAATAAACAATTTGCATATTAAATAACTTATCTAAAAAAATATTTCTCTTACATTAAAATGTATTTTGTTATTATTTATAATCAATTGATAACCACTAAATTAATTTTATACATGTGTAATCCATACATTTTTTATATTTTACTTTTTCCTATTCATACCATAAAACCTAAGGAAACTGTGAAAAAACACCTATATTAAAAAATAACATTTTAATAGTATAACGTGGATTGTTAATACATGGTGTTATGTGTAAGGAAAAAATAAAAGAAATAAAATTTATTTTAGAAAAATATTCTAAAATAATAGGTAGTTGCTCTATTGTCCCATAACTATAAGATATAAAAAAACATTCCCATAATGGTGAACAATGTTCATAATTTTCTCTAAATTATTATAACCAAGATTATGTGAACCCTTGGGACATACATCCTTATAATCTGAATCATTCCACTTAGAATCATCTCCCACAAATCCAGGGTTCTCAAACCTAATATATTTATGAATGTGCTCTGATTCTTGTTATTTTCATCTCAATCAAATTATTTTGCATTCTCTAACATCCATAAATACCCATAGTATCCTCATTCCATGACAAAAACGTGGACAGAAATCACTCAAGCACATATATCTAACTTGATGCATCCACTTCTGATTCATTAATCCCAATTAACATATATTCCATGATAATGTTTCACCCTTGTTCAAAGAAAACACTACCTTTCTAAATAATAATTGGAAGAGAATAAGTTTTGTATATCATGTATTTTGACTCAGAAATATATTGAGTCATATCACTTAATCACTAGGATCTCTTTTCTTGAGAAAAACATATCCCACAAAAGGTCATGTCAACACCCTCCCCCATTAAGAACACATCCTAGGATTGAAGTGAATAATATAGAAACCATTGGTTACCACCTTCAATAGGCCTCTGTTTGGTGGTAAGAACTAAGGGTATAATTCAAGAAAATATGAGGAATAACCCTAATAAAGAAATGAAATATACAAATGGAACCACCAATCAACACAGTGACATAAGTAAACCCAATATCCCATAATAACCATAATAAAAATAAATTTTATACAAACACGAGTCTCCAAAACTATATATGAATATAAAATATTAGGTAACAAAAACATCCATAACTCAAAGCCTTAAGCTATAGGTGTACAAATCAATCTCTAAACTCACCACAAAGATAAAATAATGGATATATACATATATGAATATATATATATATATATATCTTTTTGTGTGTTTGTTTGTTTGTTTCTCTATGTTTGGATAATAATAAATGTATACTCAATAATATCATCATCAATACCTCTCATGAAAATATGGAATAATCATACTAATTCCATTGGATAAACAAAGGTTCCATCAAGCACCTACCATGCCAACTATTACCAAACCTCCACTTGTATCACTCACCCAATATCACATCTATGTATAATAGAACATTAAGAGTGGAATATATATAAATAGGGAACCATAAAACCACTTCCCTCTAGATTAAAACCCTCATTAACCAATGATTAATGGTCTGACACTCTCAATACCTTCAATAGTCATGATGAAACGCAAAAAATATCAAATCACAGTCATGTCACATACCAAAAACACATCATCATCCATATCATCATCTCAGTCACATATAATCACTATATCCACAATATCATCTTAATATCCATGAGATCATCCTGACAAATTTGTTTTTGTTATACTAGGGTATCATTAAATTGGAGGCATTTAACCATATTACTACCTCTTACTAAAATTATCCCCACCATATAATATCATCCCATCTACCCAATTGGTTCTTCAAATATATCAGAAAATCAATGTCAATCCATTATATTTTATATTAATATACCATCCTTAAGCCATAATATCCCATGAAACACTTGATTGGGAGGGTAGGGAAGAGTGATTTGTCAGACATTTTCTCCCTCGCTAACCAGAATCTCCAATTAAAATAAATGGAGGAAAACAATTATGTAATTATAAGTTTATCAAACTCAAGTGACATTCATATAAAATCATAGAAAAAAAATTAAATCATATGATAGTCACACATACTTATAAGCTTTAGGGGGGGTAAATCATCATTCCCCTTCCCATCACAATATTTATTATACCACTACAACACTCTACCATTATTGTCAATCACTTCACCACGATCATCCTTTTTTCCACACAAATCATCCACATCAACCATTAATAATTCCCACTAAATATCATAATTTTAAATTTTCCATATTAACCATTTACAAAAAAATTATATTTATTGTGAAATCGAATTACATATTTAATGAAAACGTATTTTTATCCACTACCCACATTAATTCTATCCATTAGTCATCCATTTCATTTTTTAACATTTCATTAATAGCTTCTTGTTCATTCAAATTCTAGACGACTCCCAATACTATGTTCATCATTACCATCTCATTATATTGCTATAGAAAAACTATAATATGTATGAAAAATAAGAAACCAACAACCTCACAAAGGTTTTGGGACATAGGTCATTATGCTCCATAACTTCCACATAACACATCAAATTTTCTACATGAAAAATCATGCCATTGACCCACATTATCAACCATATATCCTATTTCTGACCAAGGAAAGTTGGTCATAGAACCGAATATATGTCCCATTACTACTACCCAAATTATCCTTAACACATCCTCCATCTAAGGTTATAATATAAAAGATATTGGAACACTATTAATGGTAGCCTAGAATCGGTTCCATTAATAATACATCAGCATACAATACAAGGAATCACATCTCGAATGACTGAATATTTTAGTAGTGTTGGTAAATTAGATAATTATTTTAGTTTTTTAATACATTTGAACAAAAAAAATTAATACATATATTATTTCAAAATATCATTATTTTCTTTTGGAATATCCTTTAAAATAAATCTTAATGAAATTCATGTAATCTTGGGGAATATAAAAAAAAATAGTGAGCTCAAATTCTCAGTAAGCAGTAAGTATAGTGTATTCAATAATGAATAAATAAATAATAATCAATATGTAATGATAAATAATTTAACACACATTATATTTAATCAATAACCTCTCTATCATAATTAGATAATTAATAATCAATATTGTATGGTAAATAATTAAAAACAAATTGAATTTAATCAATAAAATGAAGATGGAATCCATCCAGAGATAATATCATTAATAAATATGATGGAAAAAAATAAATGAAATCTTAATGAACTTAAATCATAATTATTTGACACCATGATCTTAGTAATCATGATACTACTATTTTCATACCTTTCATAGGATAGTTTAATCTATAGGTAAAAATCTATATAATGTTATCTTATATAATGGTCTCATAAGAACTACAGGTGCTTTGAGGGCTATATAATACTGGGGTCCATCCACCACTTTAGGCCCAAATCACTATACATATATTGAGTAGTTTCTTTAATTCATTAATCAATAGTTCATCCTAATAAATATCTATATTGAGTAAAGAATATAGATTTACTAAAATTTCATAGTTAATAAAATATTCTTCCATGTAAACACCGTATGTCAAAATGGTATACAATTAATGATATAATCATATCAATGATACGCAGATTATAGATATTTAAGATAATTCTATAGTGATAATCCGAGATTGAATGTTTCAAATTTGTGTTAATGACTAAAAAAATCAGGAATGAAATTGTTTAGACTTTCTTTTCCAAAATTGTCATCAACCATCCTTAGAAATTATATGGATGATATTGATACACCATATAACAATTAGTGTGAAAATTAAGGGTTGATTTCATTGATGAATTTAAATACCATAAAAATATAATTAGAAACATTTTTAGGTAAAATATATTTTTCATTTTGAAAATTACTTTTAAAAACAAATCCTATTTAGAAAAACATTTTCAATGAAAATAAAATTCAACAACTAAGAATTTAAAATATATAATGTATTTTTTTAAGATAACCATGTAAATATTCAACATAAGATTCTAATAAATTATATTCATGTCAGTCTGTAATTTCGTACATGTTGTAGGAGTTAAAAATAACAATCCTTTTGCTCTATATAAATGTTATAAAAATGACTTCTTTAGAAAACATAAAAGTTTACTCCTTTGAAAAAAAATTAAATGGAAAACTGCATAAAAATATCTTTAATAAAAAATTAGAATTTTTAAAATATTTTTGGAAAATTATTTATAATAAATGGTTTTGGTAGAAAATAGATTTCCAATTGAAGAGATAAATGAAGTCATATTTTAATTAAAACATTATATTAATTATTTTAAATACCAATGAGTGGCAAAATGGTAATATTACGTTAAAATATAATTAATAACTAGAGGATAATAAAATTAAATAGGATTATATAGAAAATTATCAAATAATTTTCTTTAACTAAAATTTATGAATAATCAATCTCGATTAGAATGAGATTTTGAAATACACCCTTAAAATGATCATATTGTTGAAGTGATAATTAATCGATAAACAAATTATGTGTATCAACTCGAAATATAATTAAAACATTTTAAAAAAACATAATATAAAAAAACTAATTTCACATATAATATTATATAATCATATATTATGAAGAAGTAATATACCCCTATTAAAAAATTGAGTTATTAAATTATTTACAACTTGGTAAATCTTTTGTTAGATCCCCTTGGATCAAATAATTCAAATTTAAAATTTAAATAAAATGATTTTTTAATGAATAATTATACTAAATTTAAAATGGGTATCATATAATCCATATTAAATATATTAGGAGCAAAATATTTTAATATGCCTCAATGAAGGGAAATTGAGACGAAGTCCCTTAACTCACACATCCTTTTGGTTAGACGTAAATTAACAACATGTATAGTGTTTTTAATCATGTTATTAAATTATTATAGAAAATTATTAGTATTTATAATATAATATATGAATATTTTATAACATTTTATCACCCATTTGTTAATAATCATACATTATTTTCTTTCTTTCATGTTTTAATTGTCTTGTTTGTCTTGTGTTTTTCGTCATGTAAAATTTGTTTCTTACACATATTATATAGTTTTAAAAAATATAGAATAGTATCATGATATACATATAATATTATTACATCAATTTTACTCTTAATACTATTCATTAAATATTCTTATAAAAAAATAAATCAATTTACGATCATTGAGATGGTATGTCGAACATAAGCATGGGTAACACTTTCATTTTTAAATTATCATTGTGGAAATGAGGTAAGTAGTATTTTATATTAATAGAATTATCGTAGTATCATATATAGAATATTATTTCACTATATATAGTAATATATTTCATTAATGTAGTGTGGTGACGAAAATAGTATCACATCACTTTCTGAAGGTGATCATCCACAAATAAATGAATGATTTTATCACTATTCATGGAGTGAAACGTTAATGAAAATGATATATATTGTATATTTATAATGATACATATTTCATTGATATCATAATAACTTAATTTATATCACATATAATCATTAACTTTATCATTATAAATTTAATAAAAACCCATTAGTGTTCTTTGAATCACATAACTTCATGAGGCTGTAGTCTACCGTACACACAAGTGGCGTTATCATATCTCATATGGAAGGGAAATTGAAGAAGATATTTATATATTATATAGTTACAAAATAAAGACAATTATATTATAAATTTCATATATATATATATATATATATATATATATTATATCCATCATCATAACTAACCATGATAGGTGGTACTGGAAAAATGAATATCATAGGTTTCCAAGTGGTAGTCTATTGTACACATGAACGATGATTTCGTAACACATTTGATTGATGTGGAGATGGTGGTAGGTAATTACCTGAACATAAAAACATATTATTATATAAAATATAATAAGGGTACTTTATCAAAATGTTTTAATACTAATTCTAGGAGTTGAGGAATTAAATAAAATAAAAATGGTCATTGAACAACAATACCCCTTCTTAGGGTATCATCATTTGGTTTTCACCAAAAGACATAATATCTTGGATTTCTGGAAACAATCAGGATTTTAGGATTAGGTTAGGTATGCTTGAAATTTATTTAGTTAGGTATTGGAATATCAAAATTTGTTTTTCAATGTCAAGAAGAGAAGAAATAAGATGCATTTTATAAGTGATGTGAGTACCACACTTGTTGTTTTTGAAAAGATTCAATAATAAACATGTTTTTATCATAACAATGGACTCTAAAATGGGACATTATAGAACCAAAAATATATATTGTCTAAATATGATCATATTATGGGTTTTTAATAGTTTCTAAGTAATTTTCCCATTATCTTTTTAGTTTATACCCCAGTAAATCTATTTTCACCTTAAACACGTTAAATAATTTTTTATATTTTCACTATTAATTTTTGGTTAAAATAGAATTTGATTTTTTTTGTTTCTATAAATTATGAAAAATATAAATATGAATCCATTTTTAAAATAACATTCACATAATTAAAAATTTCTAATTTATAATTATTCACATTTATGTGAAGAGAAGTCATGTTTTTATGTGAAAATACTTAAAAGTTTACAAAGTTATTATATCAAAATTCAATATTGAAATAATTCTATTGATAGAAATCAGATTAATAGAAACATAATAGAACTAATTTTACTTGAAAATCAATTTAAATTTAAAAATAATTATAAATTAAATGATAGTTTTCAATTAAATTTTTTTGTCACTAAAAAAAGATGACTTATACCAAGGGAAATTCAATGGCATATAACAAATATGCTAGTAAAAAGATTATTTCTAAAAAATATCAAGACATGTTGGTATTATTTTTAGGTATTGAAAAAAAAAATTCTAATAAACTATATCTATTCATATTAATCTCTCAATATCAATAGAACTTTTACTAATACTTAAATTTATTATTTTATCATTTTATTACCAACAACTATTTTAAAAACAAAAAAAATATATTATATTAAATATTATTACTAAAATACATTTACCATTAGAAAAATATGTTGTATAAAATTATCAAATAATAAGAAGACTTTTAGTAATAATTTATTATTTATTTAATTATTAGTCACTTATAAAATGTATTTTTTTGATAAAAAATTCATCATTATAAATTGAATTATAATGTTAAAAATTTAAAGGTGTTACATGAAATAAATATGAAGAATATACAAATAATGATATATGATTAAAATAAAATACAAACAAAAAATTTAATTTATTTTCAAAAAATTGATTAATTTGATATATATATATATATATATAATTAAATATTTTCATATTATATGTAGTTATTTATTTTCTATATTATAATAATTTAAATAAATAATCCTACACCTCTTACACAAAATCCAACCCAATTTGATACTCTCAAACTCAGAAACAATCAACTGGGGAATAGAAGGTGGAAGACCAACATTGGTGTCATCATTCTCTACCACCCCCTACATTTGATTTCTTTCCCTCATCGATGTTGAAGGATTCCTAAAAGGGTAAATATGAAGAAGGATGAGCTGAGATACAACCTTGATTTTTGTCCGTGGTGGCGACGTGAATCTCTAAAATTCTATATAAAGTCTTAAAAAATAGAATTGAGAATGTCTTGGCCATGGTTAGATGTATTTTTTCTATCTGTTTACAGGTTATAGATCATTGGGAAAATATTTTAAATTTACATCTATTAATAATCCGTCAACGATTTTGGGTTTTTAATCATATCGTGATCACTGATTCTCAAATGAAGTATTTGCTCTGTTTGTAAGAATTTTATACTTCATTTGTTTTTTATCTTCCTAATATTGAAGCTAGATGTTACGTGTTAATTTGAAGATATATAGTTCGCTAATATGAATATGTGGGTTGATGGAATTGATTTTTGTTCCATATGATCATGATGGTTTATCTCTATTGGAATGTTCATCCCATAAAAAATAACAATATCTACATCAATCACAAGGTAGGGAGCTCTTATGATACACACGTTTAATCAATAACCAGAAGGTTATTTCCATAATTAGTTATCAAAAAATTTGTTCCACCATCCCCTATAAGCTACTCATTTTTTCCTTAAAAATTTCTATGATGTCAATAAGTTTAGGTAAGTTTTATCATTTTTAGATGGTAGATAATTATCTTCTAGTACAACCTGCATTCCATGTTGTAGTATTTCCCTTTCAAATGGAAAGATACCGAGATTAACAACATATACAATTTTATTGACAACAATTTTAAAATTCTTCCAACATTTACATTCCCATTTTAGATGAACAATGTCAAAATCATCATTCTCCCTAGATCAACCAACAATACCTTGATTTATATCTATAAAAGACGTCCAATCCATTTAAAATAGCTCTTCATGTTCTGAAGAACCATGAACATATATGTTTCTTGCTAACATTCCTCTATTTAGGTTTTTTATTTCTTACCTGAATCATAAATTACATCATTAATATGAACCATGGCCTTAAATAGGTTCATATATTTGGTGTTTTTTTCATCCTTGTCTCTCTTACAAAATTCCATAAAACTCAACTCTCAAAGAACTAATTCACAAATCTTGAAAAGAATAATGTTATTCCGTTTCCACCATGAGTTTAGAATCCCATTATAAATCTTATAGTATCCTTTTGTACCCTTGAGAAAAACATTCAACCTCAACTAATGCTTCAGTTTCTTGTGTCACACTCAGTTAGATTCATGAAAGAGGTCATTGAAATGAGAAAATTATCAATCCACGTAATCTCAGTGGGATTGAAATTTCTATAGTTATCATAGAAGCATTAGAATGGTATGGAAGATTTTTTTATTTTGATTTGATCAGAGACTCCAGCAAAGAAAAAGGGGATTTTCATTAGATCTATACATCACCCTTTCCCTCCATATGTCTCCCTAGACCTTACATACTCGAGGAAATTTTCAAAATAAGGAAATATCACTCAAGCTGTGAGTCAACGTAAATTATACCCATGTATTACTTCATCATTAAATTGGACAAGTTCTTTTTATGAATTCTTTCTATTCTTAGGGCCTATTAGACAACTATTTTCTCTACTTCTCCCCCTATGTTCTAACTACATCACTATATAAAATTGTTTCTATTTTGATGTTCGTTAAGTTGGTTTGATTTTTTTTTCATCTAAGCATGGTGTTTCAAGGATTATCATCCCACACAGTATAATATATTCGTGTTTTTTTAATTTCTATATGTATAGATAAATTAAAAACAATTAAAAACACGTAAAGTTATATATTTATTTTAATATATTGCTATTAAATATATCATTTTTTCTCTCAATAATGAAGATTTTTTGTCAATAAATAATGTATCATCTCTCTATGTTGTCATCATATTTTCATCACATATGATAAACTCATATACTAAGAATTGCGTTCAAAAAATGTCTGTATTGTTAATGGAACAATTATTCATGATTTAAATTTCATGTTCTTGATAATATGTATTAAGAATATTGTGTTTAGATTGAATCTTTTTGTTTAGAAATTTTTATATGAATAGGCTATCTCTGTTTGGAACCGAATTCTCTCATTGGGATTATAATGAAATATTCTATCTAGTTTGCATAGTAATATTCATATTAAAAGATTTTTTTGTGTATTTGAGAGACAAATAGAGAGGAATGATTTCTATTAAATGAAGGAAGGGTTTAGTTAATTAACAAGATAGGTATAATCATTTGAATTCATTGAGGTCATTTTATCTGCACTTCGTTTACTATTTTTCATTAATCATTTCATTTCATTCATAATGTTGTTTCATTCATCCACACACATATCATACATTCATTATATTTCTTCTGATCATTATTCAATTATATTTTTCTCCATGGAGGTTCTTGTAGGCCATGCATAGACAATTTACAAGAGTCTATGTTGTGAGGAACTATTTTTTCTCGTATGAAAAGAAAAACTAGAATTTATTTAAGTGAGTGAAGGGTTACACATTTCTAGATTTTATACCTTAAATTGTAATGTTTTTTATTCTTCTTATTTTTCCCTTAATTTTTCTATTTTTAATTAGTATTTGTGTTACTCTCATATTTTTTTTCTCATTTATTACAACCATTTGGGAAAATGAAATAAATTACTTATTCATATGTCTTATTTCCATTTTGTTATATGAGCGTTTATTTGAAATTATTTATGATTATTAACTCATCTTTACTATAGATTAATGACTTATTGGGAATTTATATCGACAATGGAATTTAACCCAATACATGTTTATTCATGTTTGGTGACGAAATTCTTATTCAGTGGCTATAGATTCATGTTTTTTAAAATGACTGCTTTAATACATGCCTGGAGATCAAGTCATGGTGGTGCTATTGCAGCATGTAATATGCATGATTAAAAGATTTTATAGTGGAGACTCATTGATGTGTTCAGCGTGTCATGAAGTAGGCATAAAAAGCATGTAATGGTGGAGAGGCCAAGGATTAGTCCATGCATGGGCCCATAGCTAATGTGAACCATGGAATGAAATATGATGTATGAGAGTTTGGAAATTCATGTCATTATTCTTGGAGTTTCAATACTTTTAATCATATTTGTAATAGGATTTTTACACCTTCATATCAAGGTTGAAATATAGACATAAAATTAAAATTGTACAAGTTTTTAGTTTATTTTAACCCTTTTTTTAGATTAACCCCATGGTAACTAGTTTTTATCTAATCTAGGGATATTAAATTTATAATATTTTTTGTTCATAATGAGTAAAAATTATTTTTAACATAATACCTAATATTAACTATCCTAATTGAAAATATCATTAAATTCTTTCAAATTCAAATCTGTGATGTAAAAAAATATATAATATTAAACCAGCGTGTGCATCGAAAAAATGATTTTTTAAAAGAAACATTTTCATTTTTATAAAATATTCTTACGTAAAAAATTAGTTTAAAATTTATTCCAATGAACTAAATTGGAATAATTAATATATAACTTAACTAAATTTTCATTTAAAATAATGTTAAAATGAAATGATACTTTTTAAATACTTTTAATGGAAATGTAATATTCAAAAAAACTATTATATCATATTCATAAAAAAGTAATTTTTTTAGAAATTTGTAATAATATCACTCTACGATACGTTTTACACGGATTTTTAAACTATTAATTTCATTTATTTAAAAAAGCTGTTAGAACTAAACTTTGAAATATGTGTGTAAAAAATGATGAAATTGATTTTTAGAAAAATTCAGTCTTTAATACTAAAACTAGGATTGTTTATAAACCATACATAAAAAATATTAGGTGAATGATAAAAAAATTATTGAATTTAAAATGTAAAAATGTGATTAAATTAATTTCCTAATAGTGACCAATTATATTTATTAAGATAGAAGAACATAATGTGTATTAAATAACTTTTCTAAAAAATATTTCTCTTACATTAAAATGTTTTTCTGTTATTATTTATAATCAATTGATAACCACTAATTTAATTTTATACATGTGTAATCCATTCATTGTATTTATTTTACTTATTCCTATTCATAATATCTAACCCAATGAAACTGTGAAAAAAAATGGTTATATTAAACAATAACATTTAAATAGTATAACGTGGTTTGTTAATACTCGTTGTCATGTGTAAGGACAGAAATCAAAGAAATAAAATTTATTTTGAGAAGAATATTCTAAAATCATAGGTAGTTAATATATTATCCCATAACTATAAGATATATGAAAGAAAACTGTCCCCATAATGGTGAACAATGTTCATAATTTTCTATAAATTATTATAACCAGGATTATGTGAACCCTTGGGACCTACATCCTTATAATCCAAATCATTCCAGTTAGAATCATCTCCCACAAATCCAGGGTTCTCACACCTAATATATTTATGAATGTGCTCCGATTCTTGTTATTTTCATCTCAATCATATTATTTTTCATTCTCTTACATCCATAAATACCCATAGTATCCCCATTACAGGACCCAAAGGTGGACTGAAATCACTCGTGGACATATCTCTAACATGATGCATCCACTTCTGATTCAGTCATCCCAATAAACCTATATTCCATGATAATGTTTCACCCTTTTTCAAAGAAAACACTACCCTGGTAAATAATAATTGGAATAGAATAAGTTTTTTATATCATGGATTTTGACTTAGAAATATATTGAGTCATATCAGATAATAGCTAGGATCTCTTTTATAGGGAAAGACATATCCCACAAAAGGTCATGTCAAAACCCTCCCCCACTAGGAACACATCCTTTCGTAGTGAATACTATAGAAACCATTGGGTACCACCTTCAATAGGACTCAATTTGGTGATAAGAACTAATTGTATAAATCAGGAAAATAAGAGGAATAACCCTAATAAAGCAAAGGAATATACAAATGGAACCACCAATCAACACAGTGACATAAGTAAACCCAAAATCCCATAATAACCATATTAAAAATAAATTTTATACAAACCCCAGTCTCCAAGACTAGATATGAAAATAAACTCCTAGGTAACAGAAACATCCATAGCTCATAGCCTTAAGCTATAGGTTTACCGATCAATCTCTAAACTCACCAGAAAGACCAAAAAAGGGATATATATATATATATGAATATATATATCTATGTGTGTGTGTGTTTGTTTGTTTCTATAAGTATGGATAAGAATAAATGTATACTCAATAATATCATCATTAATACCTCTCAATAAAATATGGAAGAATCATACTAATTCCTGTGGATAAACAAAGGTTCCATCAAGCACCTACCAGGCCAACTATGACCGAAACTCCCCTTATATTACTCACCCAATATCACATCTAGGTATAATAGCACATTAATAGAGGAATATATGTAAATAGTGAACTATAAAACCACTTCCCTATATATTAACACTCTCATTACCCAATAATTAATGGTCTAACACTCACAATACCCTCTACAGTCATGATGAAATGCAAAAAATATCAAATCACAGCCATGTCACATACCACAGACACATCAGCATCCATATCATTATCTCAGTCACATATAATCACTATATCCACAATATCATCTAAATATCCATAAGATAATCATGACAAATATGTTTCTGTTAAACTAGGGTATCATTAAATTGGAGGCATTCAACCATATTTCAACCTCCTACCAAAATGATCCCCACTATATAATATCATCCCATCTACCCAATTGGTTCTTCAAATATATCACATACTCAACATAAATCTATTGTATTTTATATTCATATACCAACATTTAGCCATAATATCCCATGAAACAGTTGAAAGGGAGGGTAGGGAAGAGTGATTTGTCAGAAATTTTCTGCCTCGCTAACCAGAATATCTAGGTATAACACATGGAGCCAAAATATTAAGAAATGGTAAGTTTATCATACTTAAGTGACATTCATATAAAATCATAGAAAAAAATTAAATCATAAGATAGTCACACATAATTCTAACCTACAAGGGGAACACAAAATCACTATTCCCCTTCCCATAACAATATTTATTATACCACTCCAACACTCTACCATCATTTCCAATCACGTCACCATGATCATCCTTTTTTCCACATAAATCATCTACATAAACAATTCATAATTCCCGCTAAATCTCACAATTTTAGATTTTCCATATTAACCATTTACTAAAAAAATTATATATATTGTGAAATTGAATTACATATTTAATGAAAACAAATTGTTATCCACTACCTACATTAATTATATCCATTACTCATCCATTTCATTTTTTAACATTTCATTAACAGCTTGTTGTTCATTCAAATTCTAGACAACTCCCAATACTACGTTTATCATTACCTTCGCATTCTATTTCTATAGAAAAACTATAATATGTATGAAAAATAGTAAACCAATATCCTCACAACTATATTGGGACATAGGTCATTATCCTCCACAACATCCACATAATAGATCAACTTTTCTACACAACAAATCTTGCCATTGACCCACATTATCAACCATATATCCTATTTATGACCATGGAAATCTGGTCATAGAACCAACTATACATCCCATTCAAACTACCCAAACTATTTTTAAAACATCCCCCATCTAAGGTTATAATAGAAACGATATTGGGACACTGGTAATGGTAGCCTAGAGTCGGTTCCATCAATAATACATTAGCATACGATACAGGGAATCACATCCTGAAGGACTGAATAGATTAGAAACGTTGGTAAATTAGATAAATATTTGTTTCTTTTAATACATATGAAAAAAAATAACTACATATATTTTTTAAAAATATCATTATTTCCTTTGGAATATCCTTTCAAAAAAATCTTAATGCAATTCATGTAATCCCGGGGAATATAAAAAAATAATGGTGAGCTCAAATTCTCAGTAAGCATTAAGTATAGTGTATTCAATCATGAATAAACAAATAATAATCAATATTTAATGATAAATAATTGAACACACATCACATTTAATCAATAACCTGTGTATCATAATTATATAATGAATAATCAATATTGTAAGGTAAATAATTAAAAACACATTGAATTTAATCAATAAAATGAGGATGGAATCCATCAAGAGAAAATATCATTAATAAAATATAATGGAAAAGAATAAATGAAATCTTAATGACCTTAAATAATAATTATTAGACACCATGATCATAGTAATCATGATACTACTATTTTCAGACCTTTCATAGGACAGTTTAAACTATAGGTTAAAATCTATATAATGTTATCTTATATACTGGTCTCATAAGAACTATCGGAGCTTCGAGGGCTATATAATACTGGGGTCCATCCACCACTTTAGGTCCAAATCACTCTACATATATTTAATAGTTTCTTTAATTCATTAATCAATAGTTCTTCTCAACAAATATCTATATTGAGTAAATAATATAGATTTACTATAATTTCATAGTTAATAAAATATTCTTCCATGTAAACACCATATATCAGAATGGTATATAATTGAAGGTATTATCATATCAATGATACTCTGATTATACATATTTATGATAATTCTATAGTGATAATCAGAGAGTGAATGTTTTAAATTTGTGTTAATGACTAAAAACAAATCATGAAAGTTATTTTTAAGACTTTCCTTTTCCAAAATTATCATCAACCATCCTTATAAATTATATGGATGATATTGATACACCATATACCAATTAGTGTAAAAATTATGGGTCGATTTTAATGATAAATTTAAATACCATAAACATATATTTAGAAACATTTCTAGGTAAAATATATTTTTCATTTTGAAAACAACTTTTATCAACAAATCCTATTTAGAAACTCATTTATAATGAAAATAACATTCATCAACTAAGAATTTATAATATATAATGTATTTTTCTAAACATTCAATATAAGCTTCTAATAAATTATGTTCATGTCAGTCTGTAATTTCACACATGTTGTGGTAGTTAAAAATATAAATCCGTTTTCTCTATAAAAATGTTATAAAAATGACTTCTTTAGAAAACATAAAAGTTGACTCCTTTGAAAAAAAATTAAAAGGAAAACCTTATAAAAATATCTTTAATAAAAAATTAGAATGTTTAAAATATTTTGGGAAACTTATTTACAATACACGGTTTTGGTAGAAAATAGATTTCCAATTGAAGAGATAAATGAAGTCGTATTTTCATTAAAACATTATATTAATTATTCTAAATACCAATGAGTGGAAAAATTGTACTATTAATTTAAAATATATTTAATAAGTAGACTATAATAAAATTAAATTGTATTATATATAAGATTATCAAATAATTTCCTTTAAATAAAATTTAAGATTAAACAACCTCGATTAGAATGATATTTTGAAATAAACCCTTAAAATGAACATATTTGTAACGACCCAAATCCAGAGCCCCTACACTAGTGCCCAGTACCCGGTTTGCCACATTACCTCAAGAGCGGTTCCCCTAACGCCAGAGGATGCCGACTAGCAGCGAGGGCCTTGGTGAGTCGGTGGGGAAACTATGCCCTCATTCGGTAAAGTATACAGTGGAAGAAACAACCAGACACTATATAAGAAACAATCAACAGCATACTACAATTGAAGTGAACATCAAAAGCAATGTATAAAATAATGATGATGAAATATGGTACATATACCTATGGAAAGTATAAAACAAACCAACGTGATGAAGTACAACTGAAAAACAAAGTGCAAAGTAAAATAAGATAAACTCCTCAGCAACGCGAGCCCCAGCTCGGTCCCATGCTCTCCAGCTCCATTGCAATCAAGAACCTGATGTAGAATGGTGATTGCCCATATCTATACAAGCAGCAGCATAGTTTGCTTGGGCCCGAAAACATGGCCCAAATAGGGTGTCAGATACAATCCCAGTAGGAAATCACCCAATGATTTATGCCTAACAGTCAATGAAAACAAGGCAAGTAAAAGAACAAAAAGCAGTAAACCGTAATGCAAAAAAACTGCTACAATCCACAGTTCTAACAAACCAGGTACACAATTAAACAGCCAGCAACAAGAAGGAAAAAGGTAACCCTCTGGGAGCTCTCACGGCCTAACCCCTATGGTTCAACCTATAAGTACTAGGAACTCTCTAGGTGTCACACACAGTCTAACCACTCTGATTCAGCTATGAAATGAATAATAATAGAATCTATGAGGAACCACTAACCGTCAATTCCCCCATATAGTATCCTATTGAACTAAAGGCTATCTGGGGAAGCACACTATGTTTCATTCCCACGGTGGCCCGTGTAGAGGAACTACAGACCCTCTGGGGATGAACTCATCGTCAATTCCCCCAGTGGTCTTGCAACATATTAAAAGACACTCTGGAGAAGCCCTTACATCAATTCTCCCTATGGTCTTCTACACTAGGTACTCACAGTCTTGGGTGGAAATAAACATGCTCAGTACGCATACATCATCCAAGAAAACCTCTAAAACTACTTGGCCATCATTCTAAGGCTCAACAGCAATAAAATAGCAGTTCCACTATCCTACAACTAGGCATGGCGACTAGAAAATTCCAAACAAGCAGAACAAACATGGAAAAGCAACATGAGCACAAAATAAATTACTCTACTTACAGGCAATAACCTCTACTACAGAAATCAATCAAAGCAGGAAAACTGCAAGGGAAAAAAAGGAAACCCACAATTCCCCGCCCAAGGGAATTTGTGAATTTTGCACAAAATACTCAAATACATTCAACAGAAAGGCACAAACCACCTACCTCAATCCTATGATATTGATATACGTGAACCACGATGATTGATTCCCTTTAGAACATCATAGATCTGAGAAAACGCACAAATTTCTCAACCCACGATAACTCAGAAACGAAGACGAATCAGAAAACGAAGCTCAAGAAGAAGGATGATCTTACCGGTGCGATTCCAATGCAATCGACCGAGCTCGAATCAATGAATCGATGAGGAGACGAGAGATCGTCGAAGATTCGGTCGAACGAGTCGTTGTTGGATGAACGAGACCTAGAATGAGGTATTTTTGTGCGTCAGGGGCAACCCTGGTCCGTTTAGTGAAAAAAAATAAAGTACACGGCGTGTACTTTTAGAGTACACGGCTTGTACTAGGTCTTTTCCGTACTCCACCAAAATTGGCCTCCACTTCATCCCTACACACCGTGTGTGTGGCCTGGGAATGGCCAACACATGGCTTTGAGCCGAAGAAGACTACACGGCGTGTACTCAGAAAGTACATGGAATGTACTTTAAAAATTTCTAGAAATGTCATTTTTTCATAAAAACTTCAAAAAAAGGAAAACCATACCTAAAACAGAAATATGGGTTCTTACAAACTTCCCCCTTAAAGAAATACGTCCCTGATTTTCCCTAGCGAGTAATAGAAGAAGAAACCCCGAACAGCTCCAACCACTGCGATCGGACGTCGGCCTCCCTCTCCCAGGTCTCGTCCTATACTCGCCCGTGCTACCATAGAACCCTTACCAGAGGAACAGATCGCCCACAGAGAACCTTCATACTACGATCAACAATCTGGATAGGATGCTCCTCGAACGACGCATCCGTGTCAAGCTCAACTTCCTCAGGTTGAAAGACATGATATGTGTCTGAAAAGTAATGTCGGAGCTGAGAGACGTGGAAGAAGTCGTTCATGGATCCGTACCTCTAAGGTAGCTGAAACCGATATGCGACCAACCATACTCTCTCCAAGACCTAAAACAGCCCAACGTACCATGTTGAAAGCTTACCCTGTATCTGAATCCTCTTGTGTACCAACCTTAGTGTTACACACAGGAAAACCGGATCCCCAACCACGAACTCTAGAGGTCATCTCCACTGATCAGCATAAGACTTCTGTCGAGACTGTGATGTATCCATCCACTTCCGGATCAGGTATATCTGCTCTGTGGTCTGCTGAACGAGACGAGGACCCAGCAAAGTTGCCTCTCCTGCCTCCATCCAGCATAAAGGTGATCAGCATGGCCTACCGTACAAAGCCTCGTATGGTGCCATCTGAATGGTCGCCTAGAAACTGTTGTTGTACGTGAACTCCACAAGAGTAATATGCTTATCCCAATAACTGTTAATGTATAGAATGCAGGACTGGAGCATATCCTCAAGCACCTGGATCGTGCGCTCGAACTGGCCATCAGTCTGGGGATGGTATGTTGTACACAAAATTACCTGTGTACACAAGGCCTTCAAAAGTCCTTTCCAGAACCAAGAAATAAAACATGTATCCTTGTCTGAATCAATGGAGTGTGGAACTCCATGTAGACGAACGATCTCTCAGATCTAAAGTCACCCCAGATCATCGACATAGAAGGTCTCCCTAATCAGAAAGAAGTGGTAATTCTTCGTGATCCTGTTGATGACAACCAAAATAGTATCGCTTCCTTGAGGCGATCTTGGAAACCCGGCCACGAAGTCCATCACAAAATATTTATACTTCCACTCTAGAATGGTTAACTGCTGTAAAAGGCCTTCCGGTCACTGATGCTCTGTATTCACCTACTGACAAGTAGAACATCTCATGACAAAACCAGCAACATCCTTAATCATACCTGGCCACCAGTACTAGCGATGAAGATCCTGATACATCTTGGAGATGCCAAGATGAACTGTCCAAATAGAGGAATGAAAATCCCACATCAGATCCTCATGTATGTCTGCTGTCACCCGTATGCATCCTTGGAAACGCAAGATCTCATCCTCACCCACTATCCATCTAGGAAGAGGGTCCTCTCCTGACACACTCTCCCGCAGGACTAAGCCTTCTGAGTCTGATAGCTGCCTCATTCGTACGTGATCAAGAAGTGTAAAGGAGGTAATACCTATAGATGATAGGAAAGTTTGTCCTTGTCTTTCGTGCACCACCAGAGTCATCTCAGAAAATAGAGTCATTAACTTCCACTCACGGCTAGCCTCCAGAACCACCTGAACCTAAGTTTTCCTGCTCAACACATCTTCCACTGCATTTCCCTTTCCTTGAATATAGGCGAGCTCAAAATCAAAAGACTGAATATACTCGACCCACCTATGCTGCCTCTGATTCAGATCATGCTGAGTGAAGATGAACTTGAGACTCTTTTGGTCGGGGAAGACCCCAAATTGCTCTCCCAGAAGATAGTGTCTCCAACAGCGTAAGGAATGAACAACAGCTTCCAACTCCAGATCGTGCTTAGGGTAGTTCCTCTCATGTGTCCTCAACTGCCGAGACCCATACGCAATGACTCCATCTCCCTGTATAAGCACAGATCCAATCCCGATACCTGAAGCATCACAGTAAACAGTGTAGTTATTTCCTGGCTCAGGCAAGACTAGTGTCGGTGCTAACGCCAACCTCCCTTTCAGCTCCTGAAAGGCTGACTCATAAGAATATAACCAAATGAACTTCGACCCCATCTTGGTCAAACCAGTCAAAGGTGCTGCTAGATGACAAAAGTCATGAATGAAGCATCTGTAGTATCCATCCAGTCCTATCGAGCTCTGTATCTCAAAGAAGTTCTTCTTCTACTCCTAGGAAACTATATCTCTCACTTTCTCTGGTCCACAGATACTCCTGCCTCAAAGATGACGTGACCCAATAAGTGAATCTGATCCATCCAGAGGTAGCACTTTGACAGTTTTTCATAAAGTCGATGCTCTCTCAGTGTACTCAAAACGATATTAAGATGGGTAGAATGGTCTTGTAAAGTGTGAGAGTACACCAAGATATCATCCTTGGAGACCACGACGAAAGAGTCCAAATAAGGATGGAACACTTAGTTCATCAGTTCTATGGAAACTGCAGGTGCGTTCGTGAGACCGAACGTGATGACTATATAATCGTATACACCATAACTACTTTTGAAGGCTGTAAGAGGTATATTTGATGGTCTAACGAGAAACTGATGATAACTGGACTTCAAATCAATCTTCGAGAACACCCAGGCTCCTCGTAGCTAGTCAATGAGGTCATAAATCCTCAGAAAGGGATATCGGTTCTTGACCGTCAACTGGTTCAGCTTCCAATAATCCACACAAAGCCGAAGGGTACTATCTTCCTTCTTTGAAAACAGGATAGGTGAACCCCAAGGAGAAGTACTAGGTCGAATGAAACCCTTTTCCTACAACTCCTCCAACTACTTCTTATGCTCCTACAACTCAGGTGTGGACATCCAATAGGGAGTAATGGACACGGGTGCCTCTCCTGGCATGATCTCAATAGAGAAGTCTACCTCATGCTCTAGAGGAAGACATGAAATGTCCTCTAGAAAAACATCCCTGAAATGATCCAACACTGGATGAATGTCTAACTGCGAAGTCCCCTGATCATCCAGATAAAGACTAGCAATCGGGACTGTCACCCTTCCTAGCCCATGATGCTCGAGTCCTGCTCAACTCGTCCGAACATCCCATTCGCCTCATTGAAGAAAAGATTCACCCTCTGGTGAAACGATACTCACTCTGTGGCAATAACAGTCATTGACTACCTGGAAGGGAACCAACCAGTCCATCCTGAGGACGACATCATCGCCTTCCATCTCTAGGACATGGAGATCCCTTAAGAAACGATACCCCACAACTTCGAGAAGGAAATATCTACACTGGGGTACACTAGATGTCCTCATCCCCAACGGTGTGTCTAGTTTCAATGAGTTGGAAGAAGAAAAGATGTTGATCCCAAGGCTCTCCATGATAGAAACTGAGATAAAACTATGTGTATATCTATTATCAAAATGGGATGACGATAAAACAAAGGCTACTAAAATCGTATCTCAAACTGTAGAAGGACTCTGATCCTGCAGATAGATCTACTCCAGGGCGAAAGACTGTCTTGCATTGTGGCCCTGTGCCCAAGGATAACCACACTGAGTTGATTTACCTTATTGATGTTGAGGGACTGGTGGTTGACCACCATGTCCTCGACCTCCACCTTGGCCCGAATGGTCGGAAGAACTCTAGTTCCCTAAATGGTGAGAAACTGGTGGTGCTGCTCCGGAACAAGGAGTCATGGAAAACCCCGGTCACCAGGTTCTGGTGAGAATACCTGGTAGAAATGTTAAAGGTGACCCATCTTGCCGCAAGATAGACACTCCAAGGGGTCCCTCTGGCACTACGGCCTAGTGTGCCCTGACCGGCCACACTGGTAGCATACCACTTGGCTGCCTGATGATGCATCACACTTCCTCGGATCACCGTACATAGAATCCCTACGATGCTTCTTGATATCATCTGGAGGAAAACCAGCTCTGGAAGAAGAACTTCCCTGGCATGCAGATCTGGATTCTCTTAGATTGTTCTCCATAATCCGTGCCTGGTAGACGATGGAAGTGATGGATGTCAGCTGGCAGATGTTCACCTGCGAGTGGATCTCCCTTCTAAGACCATCCTCAAGCTTCCTTTCTAGGAACACCCCACTCCCATCCTAGAGGGTTGTGAAATGCTGCATCTTGGTGAACCGAGAGGAATACTCCATTACAGATAGATTACCCTGCTCTATGCTCATGAACTCTTGGGCTTGGTCGGCCCTCAGAGTCTATGGGTAGAAGTAGTCGTAGAACACACGCTGGAACTCCTCCCAAGCCATAGCTTGCTGATGACCTGCCTGTGAGATCACGTCCCACCACCTCTTAGTAGAGTCTCGGAGCTTGTTGGTGATGAGCTTAACCCACCTCTCAGGAGGCATCTCCAGATGCTCGAAGATAGTCAGCATGGCTTCCCTCCATGACTCTGCAGCCTGATGTCCTCCTTCCCCCAAGAACGTGGGAGGATGCTGCTGCTGGAAAACCCGCATCAAGTCTTCCATTATTGTGGCAGGGGGAGGAGCTCCATGGAAGGTCTGAATCATCCTCATGAAACCTTCCCTGAACTATCTATCAGCGCTTGCAAGTGGTATTACAGCGGGTTCCAAGGCTGGCCTGACTGGAGGATCGGTAGGAAGTCCCTGATCAGCCCTGTCTGGTGTCTGATAACTACCTAACGGCATACATTTGACCAGAGGGCCTCTCAGATGCATATCTCTGAAAGGTCAAAAGTACACCTTAGATCAGGAAAACAAGGACAGATAACACAAGAGTACAAAACGGAAACAGGGGAACGAAAACCCAAACGTTTACAATACTCGACTACACGGCGTGTATAAACACTACACGGCGTGTCTTATTAAACCACTGACATGGGCGTGTACTCCTACCCTACAAGTCGTGTACATCTCAAACAACTCGGCGTGTTGACCCCACACATGGCGTGTACTTGAAACTGTTCCCATGCCCGAGTCCCTTATATGGCTAACCCACATGGTTTTTCTTAAACTAAGACTATACGGCGTGTTCCCTGCGGACATGGAGTGTAGTGGACAAGGCTTCGGCGGCCCGTGTTATTAAACACATGGATGTCTACATGTCTGAGCCTTACACGGTGTTCTCTGAACAAACACGGTGTGTATAGGCAAGGTGGCATTGTCCCGTGTTGTTCGTGACACGGCCAGGAACCTGGCAAGACTACACGGCGTGTTCTAAGAGAAACACGGCATGTCTGAGAGAAGTTCATACAGACCCATGCTGTTTGTGACACGGATGAGTTCCTGGAAGGGAATACACGGTGTGTTCCGTCACAACACAGCGTGTGCTACTCGAGATTCCCCGACCCGTGTTGTTAGTGACACGGCTGGGTACACGGCTCATCACTACACGGCGTGTACCTCTCATACACGACATGTTCCTAATGATACTCTCACGACACCGTGTTTCTGCTCACATGGTCTATGAAACACCCTGAAAACTACACGGCTTGTATCCCAAAAGTATACACCGTGTATTCTGGGTTTTCTAGGCAGTAGCTCAGAAACTACACAGAACCCCAGAAACACTAAAAACAAGGCAAAGAGGTGCCAAATTCTGATTCATGAGGGCCCATACTCCCCACTAATCAAATCATGGCATCTCTTATAGTCACATACTAGGGAAAAATAAACATCTCTCTAACATAACAGCAGAGATTATATCAAGCATCTATCACAACAGCATGCATAATCTAATGAAGTCTATCACAACAGCATGCAATCGCCAATGCACCCTATATGGCATGGCAAAAATTCATGGAATGTGATTTTTACAAGTCCCTATATGTTGCATGAGATGGAATACCCTCATCTCATCAGTTTGTGATAGAAATAGAAACGAAATATCAAAACAATAGTCGCCCAATTCATGTGAATCACTCTAGGTGAAATCATATAAATCTTAAAATCTCAAAACCAGCAAACTGCAATTAACGAGGTAGTATGGCTTTTCCCTATACACAGGTTAGCTACTCCCAAGAACAGCTTAACACCAAGTACCGAATTATTTTTATCCCTGGATAATGTCTCCAAACAGTAATTCAAGAGGAAATAACTCCTTTGATACCACTTTGTAACAACCCGAATCCGGAGCCCCTCCACTGGTGCCTCGTACCTAGATTGCCACATGACCTCAAGCTCATTTCCTCGAACGCCAAAGGCAGCCGACTAGCAGCGAGGGCCATGGTGAGTTGGTGGGGAAACTATGCCCTCATTTGGTAAAGTATAAATTGAAAAAAAACAGACACAATAGAAGAAACAATCAATAGCATACAACAATTGAAGTGAACAGCAGAAGCAATGTATAAAATAATGATGATGTAACATGGTACATATGGCTTTGGAATGCAGAAAACAAATCAATGTGATAAAGTACAATTGAAAAACAATTTTAACAGGAAAACAAGATAAACTCCTCAGCATTACGAGCCCTGGCTCGCTCCCATTCTCTCCATCACCAGTGCAATCAAGAACCTGAAGTAGATGGGTGCTTGCCCTTATCTATACATGCAGCAAAATAGTCTGCTTGGGTCCAAAAGCACGGCCGAAACAAGGTATGAGATTAAATCTGAGTAGGTAATCACCCAAAGATTTGTTCCTAATAGTCAATGAATACAAGTCATGTAAAAGTGTAGAATGCAGTAAACAATAATGCACACAATAGCTACAATCCACAATTCTAACAAACAAGGTACACAAGTAAACAGCCAGCAACAACAATGAAAAATGTAACCCTTTGGGTATCTCTCACAGCCTAACCCCTATGGTTAAAACTATAATTACTAGAAACCCTCTAGGAGTCACACACAGTCTCACCCCTCTGGTTCTACTATGAAATTAATAATAATAGGCTCTCTGTGGAAGCAATCACCGTCAATTCCCTCTATTGTCTTATATCGTATTAAGGCTCTCTAGGGAAGCACTCAACGTCTCATTCCCTCTGTGTCCCGCGTCGAGGAACTACTGACTCTCTGGGGAAGCACTCATCGTCAATTCCCCATGTGGTCTCACATCGTATTAATAGAGTCTCTGGAGAAGCCCTTACGTCAATTCTCTCTATGGTCTATTACACTAGGTACTCATAGTCATGTGTGGAAATAAACATGCTCAGCGCGTGTACACCATCCAAGTAAACCTCCAGAGCTACTTGGATATCATTTTAAGGCTCAACAGCAATAAAATAGCAGTTCCACTATCCTAAAACTAGTCAAGGCAACTGGAAAAACTCAAGACAGGCTTAACAAACATGGAAAAGAAACCTGATCACAAAATAAATTACTCTACTTACAAGCATAAACCTCTACTCCAGCAATCAAAAAAACAAGCAAACAACAAGGGAAAAATAGGAAACCCACAATTCCCTGCCCAAGGGAATTTATGTAATTTTCACAAAATTCTCATCGACCTTCAAAGGAAAGGCACAAACCACCTACCTCAATCATAGGAGATCGATATATGTGAACCACGATGATTTATTCCCTTTAAAATGTCGTAGATCTGACAAAACACAAAAAACGATCAACCCACAATCACTCAGAAACGAAGAGGAATCAGAAAACGAATCTCAAGGAAAAATAATATCTTACCGCTGTGATTCCAACGCAATCGACTGTGCTCGAATCAAAGAAGGGATGAGGATACGGGATCTCGTCGAATATTCAGCTGTACGGGTTGATCTTGGACGAACGGGACCTAGAAGGAGGTATTTTTGTGCATGAGGCATAACCCCGTTCCGTTTAGTGAAAAAAAGAGAAGTACACGGTGTGTACATTTAGAGTACACGGCATGTACTGGGTCTTTTCCATACTCCGCTAAAATAGGCCTCCACGTCATCCCTACACACCATGTGTGTGGCCCGGGCATGGCCAACACACGGCTTCGAGCTGGAGAAGAGTACACGGTGTGTACTCGAAAAGTACATGGTGTGTACTTTGAAAATTTCCATAAAGTTCATTTTTTTCTTAAAAAATCAAGAAAAACAAAAAATTTACTTGAAATGAAGATCGGGGTTCTTAAAATATTGTTGAAGTGATAATTAATCAATAAATAAATTATGTGTATCAATTATAAAAATAATTAAAACATTTAAAAAAACGTAATATAATAGAAATTAATTTCACAAATAATCTTATATAATCAAATATTATGAAGAAGTAATATACCCCTATTAAAAAATTGATATATTAAATTATTTACAAGTTGGTAAATCTTATGTTAGATCCCCTTGGATCAAATAATTCAAATTTTAAATTTAAATAAAATTATTCATTAATGAATAATTATATTAAATTTAAAATGGGTGTCATATAATCCATATAAAATAAATTAGGAGCATAATATTTTAATATGCCTCAATGAAGGGAAATTGAGACGAAGTCCCTTAACTCACACATCCTTTTGGTTAGACGTAAGTTAACCACTTGTATAGTGTTTTTAAACATGTTATTGAATTATTATAGAAACATATTAGCATTTATAATAAAATATATGAATATTTTATAACATTTTATCTCACTTTTGTTAATGGTCATACATTATTTTTGTGGTTTTATGTTTTAATTGTCTTGTTTGCCTTGTGTTTTTCGTCATGTAAAATTTGTTTCTTACACATATTATATAGTTCTAAAATATATAGAATAGTTATCATGATATACATATAATATTATTACAACAATTTAACTTTTAAAACTATTCAAGAAATATGGTTATGAATAATACATCAATTTACGATCATTGAGATTGTATGTCAATCATAAGCATGGGTAACACTTTCATTTTTAAATGATCATTATGGAAATGAGGTAAGTAATATTTTTTATTAATATAATAATCGTAGTATCATATATATCATATTATTTATCTATATATACTAATATATTTCATTAATGTAGTGTGGTGACGAAAATAGTGTCACATCGCTTTGTGAAGGTGATAGTCCACATATAAATGAATGATTTTATCACTATTTAGGGAGTGAAATGTTAATGAAAATGATATATATTGTATCTTTATAATGATAAATATTTCATTTATATCATAATTACTTCATTTATATCACATATAATCATTAAATTTATCCTTGTAAATTTAATAAAAACCCATTACTGATATTTGAATCACATCGCTTCACGAGGCTGTAGTCTGCCGTACACACAAGAAGTGTTATAAGATATCGTATGGAATGGAAATTGAAAAAATTATTTATATATTATATAGTTACTAAATAGGGAAAATTATATTATAAATTTCATATATATATATATATATATATATATATATAATTTATATCCATCATCATAATTAACCGTGATAGGTGGTTCTGGAAAAACAAATGACATAGGTTTGCAAGGCAGTAGTCCATTGTACACATGAATGATTATTTTGTAACCCATTGGATTGATGTGGAGATGGTGGTAGGTAATTACGTTAATATAAAAACGTATTATTATATAAAATAGAATAAGGTTTCTTTATCAACATGTTGTAATAATAATTCTAGGAGTTGAGAATTAAATAAAATAAAAATGGTCTCTGAACAACATTACCCCTTCTTAGGGTATCCTCGTTTGGTTTTCACCAAAATACTTAATATTTTGGATTTCTGGGAACAATAAGGATTATTGGGTTACGTTAGGTATGCTTAAAATTTATTTAGATAGGTATTGTAGTATCAAAATTGGTTTTTTGATGTCAAGAAGAGAAGAAAGAGGATGCCTTTTATAAGTGATGTGAGTACCACATTTGTTGTTTTTTTAAAAGATTCAATAATACACATGTTTTTATCATAAAAATGGACTCCAAAATGGTACATTATAGTACCTATAATATATATTGTCTAAATATGATCATCTTATGGGTTTTTAAAAGTTTCTATGTCATTTTACCATTATCTTTGTAGATTATCCCCCAGTAAATCTATTTTCACCTTAAACACATTAAATCATTTTTTAAATTTTCACTATTAATTTTTGGTTAAAAATGAATTTAATGTTTTTAGACAATATAAATTATGAAAAATATACATATGAATCCATTTTTAAAATAACATTCACATAATTAGAAAATTAAAATTTATAAATATTCACATTTAGGTGAAGAGAAATCATGTTTTCATGTGAAAATATTTAAATGTTTAAAAAGTTATTGTATCAAAATTCAATATTGAAATAATTTTAATGATAGAATTCAGATTAATAGAAACATAATTGAACTAATTTTACTTTAAAATCAATTTAAAATATAATTTAAATTTAAACAAAATTTAAATTAAATGATAGTTTTCAATTAAAATTTTTTGTCACTACAAAAAAAATAAATTATAACAATAGAAATTTAATAGAATATAACATATCTGCTGGTAAAATATATTATTCCTAACAAATATAAATAATTGTGGGTATTATTTTTAGGTATTGAAAAAAAAAATTACAATAAACTATATCTGTTGATATTAATCTCTCAATATCAACAAATCTTTTACTAATAGTTAAATTTATTATTTTATCATTTTATCACCAACAACTGTTTTAAAAACAAATAAATATATTATATTAAATATTATTACTAAAATAAATTTACCATTAGAAAAATATTTTGTAGTTAATTATCAAATAATAATAATTCTTTTGGTATTTGTTTATTATTTATTTATTTATTAGTCACTTATCATGTATTTTTTTGATAAAAAAATTCATCATTATAAATTTAATTATAATTTTAATAATTTAATAGTGTTACATGAAATAAATATATAGAATATACAAATAATTATAAATGATTAAAATACATTACAAATAAAAAATTAATTTTTTAAAAAAAATTGGATTAATTTGATATATATATATATATAATTAAATTTTTTCATCTTATATGTAGATATTTATTTTCTATATTATTCTAATTTAAATAAATAATCCTACACCTCTTACACAAAAACCAACACAATTTGATACTCTCAAACTCAAAAACAATCAACTGGGGATTAGAAGGCGGATGACCAACATTGGTGTCATCATTCTCTACCACCCCTACGTGTGTTCTCATTCCTTCATCCATGTTGAAGGATTCCGAAAAGGGTAAATATTAAGAAGGATGTGCTGACATACAACCTTGATTTTTGTCTATAGTGGTGATGTGAATCTCTCAAATTCTATATAAAGTCTCAGAAAATAGAATTGAGAATGCCTTGGCCATGGTCAGATGTATTTTTTCTATCTTTTTAAAGGATATAGATCATTGGGAAAAAAATTTAAATTTACTTCTATTAAAAATCCGTCAAAGATTTTGGGTATTTCATCATATCATGATCACTTATTATCAAATGAAGTATTTTCACTGTTTTTAAGAATTTTATATTTCATTTGTTTTTTATTTGAATAATATTGGACATAGATGTTATGTGTTAAGTTCAAGATCTATAGTTCGCTACTATGAATATGTGGGTCGATGGAATTTATTGTTGTTCCATATTATCATAATGGTTTATCTCTATTGGAATGTTCATCCCATAAAATATAACAATATCCACATCAATCACAAGGGAGGAAGCTCTTATGAGACACACGTTTAATCAATAACCATAAGGTCATTTCCATATTTAGTTATCAAAATATTGGTTCCACCATCCCCTATATGCTTACCCATTTTTATCCTTACAAATTTCTATAATGTCAATAAGGTCAAGAATGTTTTATCATTTGTAGATGGTAGATAATTATCTTCTAAGACAACTTGCATTCAATGTCGTAGTATTTCCCTTTCAAATAGAAAGATACCGAGATTAACATCTTCTCCAAATTTATTAACAACAATTTAAAAATTCTTCCAACATTAACATTCCCATTTTAGATCAACACTGTCGAAATCATCATTCTCTCTAGATCGATCAACAATACCTTGATTTCTATCTATAAAATTCGTCCAATCCATTTCAAATAGCTCTTCATGTTTTGAAGAACCATGAACCTATATGTTTCTTTCTAACATTCCTCAATTTAGGTTTTTTATTTCTCACCTGAATCATCAATTACATCATTACGATGAACCATGTCCATAAATAGATTCATATATTTGGTGTTTTTTTCATCCTTGTCTCTCTTAAAAAATTCCATAAAACTCAACTCTTAAAGAACTAATTCAAGAATCTGGAAAAGAATAATGTAATTCGGTTTTCCACCATGACTTTTAGAATCCCATTATAAATCTTATAGTAACATTTTTTACCCTTGAGAAAAACATTCAACCTCAACTAATGATTCATTTTCTGGTATCACACTCAGTTAGATTCATGAAAGAGGGCATTCAAATAATAAAAAGATCAATCCACGTAATCTCAGTGGGATTGAAATTTCTATAGTTATCATAGGGGCATCAGAATGGTATGAAAGATGTTTTTTATTTTTATTTTATCAGAGTCTCCAACAAAGAAAATGAGGCCCTTCCTTTAGATATCTACATCACTCTTTCCCTCCATATGTATCCTTGGACCTCATAAACTCGAGGAAATTTTCAAAATAACAATATATCACTCAAGCTGTGAGTCAACGTAAATTATACCAATCTATTACTTCATCATTTAATAGGAAAAGTTATTGTTATGAAGGCTTTCTATCCTTGGGGCCTATTGGAGAAATATTTTCTCTACTTCTCTCACAATGTTCTAACTACATCACTCTATAAAAGTGATTCTCTTATGATGTTTTTTAATTTGTTTTGATTTTTTTCATCTAAGCATGGTGTTTCAAGGTTTATCTTCCCTCGCAGTATAATATCATTGTGTTTTTTTTAATTTCTATATGTATAGATAAATTCAAAACACTTGAAAACACATACAGATATATATTTATTTTAGTATCTTGCTATTAAATATATCATTTTTTGTCTGAATAATGTAGATTTTTTGTCTAGAATTAATGTATCTTCTCTCTATGTTGTCATCATCTTTTTATAACATATATTAAATTCATACACTAAGAATTTCATTCAAAAAATGTGTGTATTGTAAAGGAAAAATTATTCATGATTTAAATTTCATGTTCTTGATAATATGGATTAAAAATATTGTGTTTAGATTGAATCTTTTTGTTTAGAAATTTTTATATGAATAGGCTATCTTAGTGTGGAACTAAATGATCTCATTGGGATTATAGTGAAATATTCTATCGAGTTTGCATAGTCATATTAGTAGTAAATGATTTTTTTTGTGTATTTGAGGGACTAATAGAGAGCAAGGATTTATATTAAATGAAGGAATAGTTTAGTTAATTGACAAGACAAGTATAATCATTTGAATTCATTGAGGTCAATTTATCTGTGTTTCATTTACTATTTTTCATTCATCATTTCATTTCATTCATAATATTGTTTCATTCATCTACACACTTATCATATATTCATTATATTTCATTTGATCATTATTCCATTATATTTTTCTCCACGGAGGTGCCTTTAGGCCACGCATGGACAATATAAAAGAGTCTAGGTTGTGAAGAACTATTTTTTCTCATATGAAAAGAAAAATTGGCAATTATTTAAGTGAGTGAAGGGTTACCCATTTCTATATTTTTTTACCTTCAATTGTAATGTTTATTATTCTTCTTCTTTTTCTCTTGATTTTTCTATTTTTAATTAGTATTTGTGCTACCCTCATATTTTTATTCTCATTTCTTACAACCATTTGGGAAAATAAAATAAATTACATATGCATATGTCTTATTTCCATTTTTTTATATGATAATTTATTTGTAATTATTTAGTATTATTATCTAATCTTTCATGTAGATTAATGATTTTTTAGGAATTTATATTGACAATGGAATTTAACTCAATACATGTTTCTTCATGTTTGGTGAAGAAAGTTCTATTCAGTGGCTACAGATTCAACTTTTCTACATTTTGTGCTTCAATACATGCATAGGGATCAAGTCATGGTGGTGTGATTATAGCATGTAATATGCATTATTAAAAGATTTTATAGTGGAGACTCATGGATGTGTTCAGCGTGTCATAAAATAGGCATGGGAAGCATGTAATGGTGGAGAGGCCAATGGTTAGTCCATGCATGGGCCCATAGCTATTGTGAACCTTGGAATGAAATATGATGTATGAGAGTTTGGACTTTCATGTCATTTTTCTTAGAGTTTGAATACTTTTTATAATATTTGTAATAGGTTTTTTACACCATCATATCAAGTTTGAAAATTTTCATATAATCTAATTTTTATAATGATTATATAATAATTATAATATATATAATATATATAATTATATCAATTAATATAAAATATAATATTTTGTTTAATAAATATTCAAATATGCACATATAAAATTTTATATAAAATATAAATTATAATAAATATTAATCAATTATATTGCTTATTATAAATGTAAATATAAATGTTAAAAATATTACCAATAGATAACTTTTTATATTAAACTATTATTAATCATTTTTAACAATACATATATTATTTGTTGGAATTATTATAATTCCAACAGAACTACTTTATCTAACACAATAACATTTAGGGATAGAGTTTTTACCAAAAAATAAGTCTGAGGAAAATTTTTGTTAGTAATTTCAGTTCCTACATAAAATTCACTTTTACCAATACATATACACCTGTTGGAAAAAGCTATTTATTTTATAGTTTACTATTAACTATTTATCAAAAAAAATGAATCCATTTCAAAAATAAAAAAAATTAAACTTAAGATACAATTGATATTTTGAATTAAAATTGTTGTTTATTTTATAAAATTATTTTTTTTCAATTTTTTTAAAAATTAATATTGTGTTTTTGTGCAAAGAATGACTAAAATATATTTTTGTAAAATAAAATTGTTCAGAAAAAAATCCTTTTTATAATGATTCTTATATTATTACAAAAAAATTAGATAACCATAATTTTCCTAATTTAGGTTGTAATTTTCTTACATACAAATTTAATGGTTATGTTATAAAAATATAATATATTACGTATCATTTAGACTCTATTTTCCTGATCTGTGAGTTATTAAAGAGATTAAATTTAATGAAATATAATTTATTGGTTATTTATGCTCAGCTTTTCCTATCACATATTCAATGAAATAAAATATTATTCTTTCATATTTTATAGGTGTTATATTATCCCCACCATAAATATCATTCATCCTCACCATTTAAAATTGATCTTAATAATCATGTATTTGATATCTCATAATTTTTTTTGGAAACCCGCATTATAAAACAAATTAACAAAACTTCTTATAAATAAAATAGATAATTACGTATAATGGTCATATAGAATAACATATAACTAGATTTTTATGTTGGATATCATTAGTGAGAACTAATTTAATGGAAATGGAATTGATGTGTAAATAATTATATAGAGTGATTTAGGTCATTGATCATAAAAAAGTGAAATATGAATGGAATTTTAAGGGCCTCCAAACCATAAATATGGGCTTATATAAAATTACATGTGATTAATAAGATATGAAGGTAATAAAATAACATATTCATTTCATGATCTATTTTATAATATTAAGTAAATTTTTTAGTGTCTATGATTTTATGGAAGTAGACGTAACTGATACAATTATATTTCATAAAAACAACTTCATCCTTTAGTTGCGCTATGATCAATTCAATTGATTTATTGCTTCCAGAAATGAATATTTATAAATAAATTAATATTCCAGAAGCACTAATATTAAATTTTAAGGGATTGAAGTATCCATAATATATTGATAAGTAATTACATAGATATATAGTCATTATTTTGATATAAAGGTCATCAAGGGTTATCCAATATGCATAAATCTTCATATGCTGATGTTATATATTAATATATGATGCCTCATCCAAATTTCCAATTAAACCATTTCCAAAATGGTTAACCATGTGATCCAAGACATTTGAAAGAGGTTTATTGTGTTTCCAAAATGTACTGATCATTAATATTCAAAACAAAATGAATTTTTTCTTACACATCACATTCAAAACATGTTAATACCCAAATTATGTAGTCTCTTGGAACACGGTGATAACATGAATTTCCATAAAACATTATTTAAATCATTAATTTTTCCTTATTCCTTAAACTAAACAGGGATTTGTATATATATTACCTAAATCCAAAAATGTTTTAACACCATCAATTATAGAATAAAGTATAGTTTCATTAATAAATTATTTGGTAGTTTGTACTATCCAATTTACCAGTCCATATCACTCGTCTCTTTATCCCAACATCATTAACTCGTCATTGGGAATATATTAAGGGATACATTTCTGTCAATCATATGTTTTCCAATAAGTTTAACCAGCCACTTTTCATGACCCCTCCCACCAGAGATACTCCAGATGGGATGGAAATATGCTGAAAACTAAAACTGACATAGTTAATGGGGTGACCTCTTACATTCAAAAATTATACACAGATTCTCGTGAGAGAAATCTTGAAAAGATTATGAAATGTGTTGAGAAAACTGTTGATGAAAATAAGAATAAGGAACTTATTGAGGTTCTAAATCAAAAAGAAATACATCATTCACTTTTTTCTCTTAACATGGACAGTACTTCTGGCCCTGATGGATTCAAAAATAAATTCTTTATGTTTTACTGGGATATAGTTCAGAATGATGTTATTAGTGAAGTTCAAGATTTCTTTATTCACTCCTACATGCCTTTTGGGATGAATTCTAATTTCATTTCCCTTATTCTTAAAAAGGACAGTGCTTTGTATATTAATGATTTTAGGCCTGTTCCCATTGATAACTCTATACCAAAGGTAATCAGTAAAATCATGGCTATCTGTCTAGGGAATGTTGCTAAGGATCTAATTTCTACAAACCAGTTTGGTTTTGTACCTGAGAGGAAAATTCAGAATTTTATTTTCACTGCTTTTGAGTGTGTTAACATAATGAGGAACAAGGTTCATCATGGTAATATGTCCCTCAAGATTGACATATCCAAAGCATTTGATACAATAAAATGGTATTTCATCTTCTCAATTCTTAAAATTCATGGCTTCTCTAAAAGGTTTATTGGATTGATCAGATCTATTTTAAAAAGTTCATGTCTATCCATTCTTTTAAATGGATCCCCTATGGGGTTTTTTCAATGCACGAGAGGGGTCTCGCAAGGGGATCCCCTCTCTGGACTTCTGTTCTCTTTAGCTGGGGATTATCTCCGTGTATGTCTTCATGACCTTGTTAACACAGGTATTTATCAAAGAATTAGGGCAGGTAGGAATCTCTTTGCTCCCTCGCATCTATTCTATGTTGATGACATTCTTCTATTTGGTAAGGCTGACATGAAGACTACTCATTGCATTAAAAATATCTTCTCACATTATTAAGAGGTTGTTGGTCAAGTTATTAGTTGGAATAAGTCTTTTGTTTTCTTTGGGGAAGGCATTGGTGTTATGAAGAAAAAGAGAGTTGCACGTAGACTTGAAGTTAATGGAGGTTCATTACCTTTTAACTATCTTGGTGTTTTACTATTTTGGGGTAGGGTTAAGCATGCCCATCTTGATGGTATTACCTTTAAGATAACAAATCAGCTTGGAAGCTGGAAGGGTAAATCAATGTCACAGGTTGGTAGAGTGTGCCTTGTGAATTTTGTGATATCATCTATGTTTGTATATTCCTTCTCTATATATAGATGGCATGTCCAACTATTAAAAGAACTGATTAGAATGATTAGAAATTTATTTTGGACAAGATCTATTCATGAAAGGAAACTAGTGACTGTTTCTTGGAAATAATTCATAAAGCCAATAGATATGAGAGGTTTGGGGGTGAATGATTTTAGAATTTTCAATGATGACCTTCTAAAAAAATTCATTTGGAATCTTCTATCAAAGCCTGATTTCTCTATAAAATTCTTGGCTTGTAGGTTTGTGGATAGGTTACAAAATGGTACATGCAGATTTTTAAAATCCTCTGTCTGGCCCTCAATTATGTACACTTACTCATCGATAATATCTCAGTCTTTATGTTTAGTCTCTCTTGACTCTAATCTAAATTGTTGGGACACTCCATGGTTGTCCAATTTTCTAAAAGATCATATTGAGATTCCACCAGCCTTTGCTTCTCTATCAATTTCGGAATTACTTGGGAACTCCACTACTTGTGAAATGTTACCCAGTAATTTTCAGATGGAAATGGATAGATATATTTATACAGATTTTGATATTTTGATCTTGAAATCTGCACTCAATGGTTCATTTTCTAGCATGGAATGTTATAAACTATATTGTTCTGCGTCTTCTGCTACTCCTTCCTGGCTAGCAGGTCATCACAGGACATATATCTCACCTGCTTATTTTCTTTTAATTTGGATAATATGGAAGAATAGGAATCATGTTCAGTATGTTTTGCAGTGATCTAGTGTAAGTCTGGCCTCGGTATGTCAGTTGTGTATCAACAGCGATGAATCTTTGTTTCATTTATTTCTTCACTGTAATATATATGTTCTGTTATGGGATTATGTACAAGCCACTTTCAAATGCTGTATTGATTTCTTTTCTATTGAAATGGTGATAAATTCTGCATTGGAGATTGATTTTAGTGAACAACTAAAGGCTCTGCTACTTGCTGTTGTAGTTTCGGTAATTTCATTCATATGGAAAGCCCGGAATTCTCCTATTTTCAGCAATATACGGCCCACTGTTCATGAGGGAATTCTTTATATTCATCGTGGAATTCATGCTGTCTCTAGGATACTAACTGGATCCATGAACAACGACATATTTAACCTACTTATTTTGAGATCTCTTTGTGTAAGTGGCAGGGAAAGGAAGCCAAAAATGGTGAAGTCCATTTGGTGGATACCTCCTATTCCAGAATGGCTGAATGTTAACGTCGATGGGGAAGCCTCTAGCACACCTGGCCCTGTGGGATGTGGTGGAATCTTCAAAACATATCGATGATTTGTAAAAGGCTGGTTCTTCCATTAAATCGGTCATGATTATGCTATTGATGCTGAGTTATGGGCGATGATTAAAGCAATCAGGTATGTTGTCCATTATGGTTGGAATAGATTATGGATAGAGTCGGATTCGGCCCTTACTGTACAGATTCTCAAAGAAATATCTCATAACGTTCCATGGAGGATTCTACATTCATGGATTGCCTGCCTCAGACTTGCTGGAAGTTTGTGTATTGATGTCTCTCATGTATACCAGGAGGCGAATCAAGTTGCAGATGCTTTATCAAAGAGGGCGATTGAAGAAGTGGGTTCTATTTTGTCCTTTATTTTGCTATATCTCTTTGAAGAGTTGGTTTGTAATGATAGGAATGGCACTATTTACACAAGGTTGTGTAAAGTTCCCTGACTTGGATTTTCTTCGTACTGTTTACTCTTTTTATCCTTTTTAATAAATGCTGGGAGCTGGTTTCTTCCTACCTCCTGAATCTTCTGGCTATATATATGTATAATACTAGACTCTTAAACTTAACCGATGGGTTCACAAACAAGAAAAACAACTCGAAAGACTACCAATTTTGATGGTACCCGTAAATGCATTATTTAGTATTTGCATCAATCATTTCATATGGGTAATAGCCCTAATAAAGTTATGTTCCCTCACAATTCTATCTGTTTTACCACCCATTCATTTTATTACAAAGAATTAACCCCATTTAACCTCAAAATCCCCCATTTAATTATTCGTTAACCATTTTCATCTTATTTATCAAAACCAACCCAAGCCATTTCAAATAATAATTAAAGATTTATTTATTTATTCCATCACTGCTCAGGCATCTTTTACAATGAAACCATATCCTCGCTGCCCCAAAAACATAGCCAACAAAACACCACCTCGTAGCCCCGCATGTACATCCAAAAACACCACCACATCACCTCCCAAAAAGAATGGACAAAAAACCATACATCTCTCCACAACGAAACATCACAATACATCAATATCATTCATAAATATTTTCAAAATAGTTTTTTTTATCACATTACACTTTATTTTATGGTTGTTATCACACAAAATAAAATATGGGGAAACTATTTCATTATAAAAGAATAATTAATTGAAAAATTTCCATTTAGGGGGACACCACAACCTTAAAAAAACCACAACAGCCACAAATGTCACAAAACAATATATACACTGCCAAAAAAATCCCCCAATTACTAAAATATTCAGAGGGAAATCAATCCCATTCTATTAAGAGTATCACAATATAAATAAATCTGTAAGAACTTGTAAAAAACCCATTCACTATTAAATTTTATTTTAACCAAATCATTTATATTTAATTATGTCGGAACAACCATTTCTCATAGATAAAAAAACAGAAACCCCTCCTGTATGATACACAAGAAGTAGAAATTAGGGAATAACGACCTCAAGGAATCATTCCAACTCATTGCATAGAATCGAAAAAAGAATAATTCCCATGAACCCCAACTACACCATGAGAACTATGAATCAACCCATGACACACCATGTATCCATCAAAAAGGAAACAAAATGATCCTTAAATATAGAGAAGCACAACCATAGTGAAGCCCTAATAGATGAACGAAATAAAAAAGTTGTGAATGTGAAGATAAATCACCACAGATTGACCATGAATCAATAACAAATGAGCACTGGAATTAATAGATCATGTAGGGATGAAAAGGGATCAAAGAACACCTTATGGAACCTTTGATTCTCCCAAAATTAAAGGAAAAGAGAAATCATAGAAGAATAAATGATAATTCAGAAATAAAATTATATATGTTCTATGTCAAGGGATCACCTGATTTTCAATCCCCTTTCATCTCATGTAATCCCAGGGGTTCGGTTTCTGCAAAAAATGTTTCAACTCTTTATTTTATTTAACTTTTTAAAACATTATTTAATTAAATGTTGTGAAACAAACTTTCTGATCATGAAATTATTTTACACGACATGGAACCCACTTTCATGTCATGAAATATTCATGCTCCTAGCTGTCAGCACACATACTCCTCCAGACTTCCTCCAAATGCCTATAATAACAAAAATTGATAATGTAACATACCAAGAAGGAAAAGACATTTCTATTAGTTATCTCTCAAATGATTCTTTCCCTCAATAATCCAAAACCATGACCATAAAGAAATAGAGCCCGAACAAACACCTCTCAAGACACCTATCAAGTGTCGCATCATACATAAAATGATATAAGAAGCCCAACACACCAACTCAAACAACCATAAAAATCACTACACAACCACATCACCATAACCAGAACTAAAAACAAGCTCATATTATACAATCACATTACCACACAACCACTACACAACTATCTCAACCTCCAAAGAGCCCAATCTATCAACCACTATAACATAGAACTTTGCTGCCACACAACCATCAAATTGAACGATTCTGAACACACGAATTAGGGAATTATTTTCACCATGTAAGGATGTTATCTTTTCTCGGTGGAAATGATTCACCCACATTGTCAAAATCACATTGTAGTTAATATATCTTGATTATAAATTAGGTCCTCCAATTTTTTTATATCTGGAATTGATCACACATCACACCACACACATCAAAAACTATGGAAAACAACTCATCAAATAAAACAAAGAAATCAAAACAACACATTACAAAGAAAAATAGAGAAAAGATGAATTGAAAACAACTCTGGGATTTGGGAATGAATTTTCTTCTCTCACACAGAAGTAATCTCCTCCTAGTCACCATGCCTCCACAACACATGAACCAAAAGAATGGTTCATCCATGTAGTGCCTTATGTTGGAGATCCTAGATCCATAATAGATACTCTACAAACATTGGCTCATCCTTGATATCCACCTCTCCTTAGTCTATGATAGGGGAGTCATCGTGAATATACAAATGAATATGAGAGACATGGAAGATTTCATGGATCCTCTTCAACCACAGTATAAATTCTTACTGGTATGCGACATTTCCAACTCTCCCCAACATATCCAAGATCCCAAAAAACATAGGATAAATTGTACTCCATATTCCAAACCATCACTACCCACATCGAGAGGAAACCTATAAGAACATGTGCTCCACAACCTCAAACTTCATGTGACTCCTTCTCTCATCAGCATAAGACTTCTTTAGATCAAGCACTAAAATCATCCTCTCATGATCAATAAAAACCTTATATGTTATGATCTACACCACATAGGGACCAAGAACGGATGTCGCCCAAACCTCTATCCAGTACAATGTAGAATGACACATTATTCAATAAAAATACACAAATGGATTCATTTCAATGGATGTGTGACATATATTGTTATAAGAAAACACCACTAAAATAATATTTCATACAAAAGATCTAGAAAATTCCATGATTCACACCTGCTACGAATCCTCCAATGTCTGGATAGTCTGTTCTATCTTCCCATTCATCTATGGGTGGAAATATGTACTAAGGCATAATTGAGTTCCAATAACATGTTTTAATCCTTCCGGACTAATGGGGTAAAACTTGTGTCCCAATCTGTTACAATGGATCTCAAAACTTCATGAAACCACACCAACTCATCCAAGTACCTCTTCAAAAAGGATTCCACTACATCTGACTCCTTGACCACTGAGAACTGGTTTGATTTCATCAATAGATTCAATATCACTAAGATAGTATCACAACATACCTAAGCCCTAGTTATCCTGTGATGAAATCCATTGAGTTGTTATCTCATTTTCACTTAGTTATATCAAGGAATTGTAATGAAATTCAAGGAACATGATACTCGACCTTTAATTGATTGAAAACCATTAACATTTACCCAAAATCATCCACATACTATTTCATTCTAGGAAACAAAAACTATTCCATCAAGCCTTGGTTCATTTTTCAAACGTTTAGGTTTGAAATCAATGGTATGTTATGAATCTCTTGAATGGATTCATCTTGCATTAATAATAAAATAAATAAACTCCAAAAAAATAAAATCTGGTTCCAACCATCCTTCGAACATCTCTCTAGAACAGCACTATGACCAACACAATCATGCATCACCACTACCACTAAGTCTCCCCAATGAGACTCCTCCACTTGCTACATAAATGAAGACTTCATCATCATCTGGAACAAACATCCTCTTCCACCATCTACTCTTGAATCTAAGTGGATGTTCACTAGATCATCCATTTCCCTACAAGAATCTCTTAACTCTTGAACAACAACCTTCCATGACTTCTTACTCAATGATCCATCAAAAAAATATCCATTTCATGAGAAGTAGTAGATTTAAAAATCATAATATTTAGGAAACTACATCTACCTCCTATTTCTTGAGATATAATCATGCTATGAAAATATATACAAAAAACTTTTGTGATTCATTAAGACCAAAAAGTTCCCCCTAATGAGTTAATGTAACCAAAACTTTAGCACAAACACAAATGTTGATAACTGTAGATTAAAGGTGGAATAGTTTCATTTATGAGGGTTTAACTACCTATAACCATAAGATATCACTGCGTTATTCTACATTATCATGCATTTAAATACCAAAAGGGAAGCATAAAAACACCTAAAATCATTCCATCCACTAGAAATTAGAGCACTATAACACTAATAAAATTCCCTTCTAGGTAACTGAAGGTTTCCTGGAATATATCACTCCACAAAATAGAATATTGGTCTTTTCTAGTTATAGTTGAAATAGGGCTACAAATAGAGAGAAATTGGGTACCTCCCTTTGATAATATCATGATAGACTATGAAAATAGTGAACCTCTACGATGTTCATGGGTTTTTCCCAAAAAAAACTATATAAGCCTTCGATGGGTCTACTTCCACACCTTTCTAAGACACCGCATGCCAAAAAAATGAACCCCTTGTGTCTAGAACATGCACTTGGGAAACCATATATAGAGCTGGTAGTGTTGAAGAACATAAAAGTAATTTCTTTGATTCTCGTAATTCTCCTCCTCTAACATGGAGTGGATTAAGATATAATTTATATGTATAATGATGAACTTGTCAAGGAACTCACAGAACATGGTTTCATAAGCTGTATGAACACTAATAGTGATTTTGTAAAATGAAAAGTATTGATTACAATCCTAAAGTGCACATAACATTATTTGAATGTAGTATTCAAGATATCTCCATCATTCACCCTCAACTAGGGATATCTAGACCGCATAGCAATCTTAAAAAAAATCCCCTCACCCTATCATCTGGTTGTAAAGATCATCCATCATTAGATGTGGGTAGTGGTTTTTGACTGTCATGTGATTCAGCCTCTGATAGTCTATACACAACCTCATACAACCATCTGCCTTCTGGGAGAACAACAATTCACATGCCCTTGGTGACACACTAGGCTGGATAAAAACCTTTGTTATCTGATAATCTATTCAGATCCTTAACACTTTCAACTTAGATGGTTCCATTGTATATGAATCCATTGAAATTGGAAAAGCACTGGGCTTGAAGTATATCCCAAACTCAACATCAAATCAAGGGGGTATCATGAAAAACACATTGAAAAAAATATACAAGAATTCCGAAATGTCCCAAGTAACCTCTATAATCTTATTGTCTACTAATTTCACAGAACAGTCAGCCAATAATGAAAGAACGTGATCTACATGCTGACTACCAAACTAAAAACACTAATCAGCAATGAAAACCACACATTTTGTATACATATATGAAAATGTAAATCTACTACATAAATATTATATAAAATAATATATGGAATAAAACAATTCAATGTTGAGGATAAAATCTTATGGTTGAATTTATGATAAGAAAATATTCCCATAGGACTAATGTCGCCCCATCAAAAGTCTAAAACAATAGTACACATAAAAAATGTTGGTCTGAACATCAATTGGTGTAGTCAAACCATGGGATAAGGTATTTATCTCTACATCATTCCCTAGAGAATGAGCTATATTTGGTGAAACAAGGAGTGTGAGGCTCCCAAATCAAGCAAATAATAATCAAGAGTACAATATAAACTGAGTGTACCTCTGAAGATCAATTGCCCCTCTATAACTACATCAACCACATTCTGTAACTGACCACACCAAGATCATATTCCTCCCTACTGATGACCACCTATACAGACACTCTTAGGTTGCAGTCCTAGAACCTAATTATCATCATGATGTTGACCTCTACCTACTACATCTACCCTAAGTAGTGCAAAAACATGTCGAATATACTATTGAAACAATGGAATTGGAATCTTATGTTGAGTATCACGCTAAACCTATCCACCTCAACCAAACTTAACTCTAAAAGTAACTAGGAAATGGCCTTGGTGATGGACAAAAACCCCACAACAAAACACACATTGACAAAACTCCCTGTAAAATCATAGAATGAAGTAGACCCATAAGTTTGGAAAGTATGTTGTTGAGGTCGACTCCCTACTAGTTAGAACCTCGATGGTACGGGTGCCTAAGACCATCCACCAAAAATTAGACTCATCAATGAACCATAATGGTTCCCTTCCAATGGAAAATCTCCTCAAGAGTGCATCTTCTCAGTCACCTTTTCCTTCTTCAGAAAATCAAAATACATTGCCAATGTAAAATGAGTAAATGCATGCTGATTAGAAGGATGGAGTGCCTCCTCATGATTCCTCACATGAGACTCCTCATTTTTAAAAAAGATATTTGGAAAACATAAAAGGTCATTGAACATGATCCACCACTCCCACAATGATATGCTCCCATGATGGAGACAAATAAGCTCATTTCTCTTCCATTCATTCATGGTTGATGAAAGGAACTCTCCTAAAAACTCCTACTATAAGTAGACCCACAAAACATCTACCTCCTGCCTCTATCCTAGATAAAGTGTCCACCACTAATGCAAAAATCCCCAAATTTATATGGCTACCAAAGGAACCTAGTACTTCATTGGGGCCAGGAAAAAATGAAAGCGATCTCGAGCTCCTCTATCCTGCTCCATATCTCCATGACAGAAACACTTCCCTCATACATTCCAAAATCCAGCCATTGAATATCATGAAACTTCCTCTGCCACTGATCATCCTCCTCTACTAGATCAACCATCTTTCAATCATCCAGGTCAGCCTAATAAACCATAACTACCCGAGCTACGTATAGTTGATGACTATGACCCATGGATAATATTAAAATAAGGTTTTTCTTATCCCAATAAGTGTATAATTTCATTATGATTTATTTTAACTCATTAAGTTTATTTTTTATTCACTTCAACCGTTCCAAAAGAACTCAATTCAAACATGAACAGAAGTCATTAAGATTCATGTACATTTCTTAGGTCCTTACCCTATATACACATCCTTCTCACTTGGCCGTAAAATAAGCTTAGAGTTCATGAAATGGATCTTGTGGTCCCTAAAATACCTGTTATTACATAGTCTCCCTATATTATGTCACATACCAAGGTTAAATGGAATTATTTCCATACCACCCATCCAATCCTCATTGTCCCTAACTCCAAACTCCATCCTATCTATCAACCATAAACTCCTTTGATAACACTCTCTCATGACTCCCACCCTTTGGAAATAAACCTCTTGGGAACAAAATGAGTAATGTGAGATAATTAACATCGATTCCCACCTCCAGTAGGTCCTGAGATGGTGATAAGAACTAAGGGTGTAAAAATATAACAATATGGAAGGAATTAACCTTTGAAGGAAACAAGATCGAGAGATAAGATGGATCATCCACAAATTACCCCACAACATATATTTATATATAACGAAATCAAAAACCATCCCATAATAAATATGTATATAGAATGTATACAATTAAAAGTATCCAATGTAAATACCTAAATGAAAACTAAGGCAGTGACACAATAACCATCAAAATATCCGATCTAGTAATGTTGTTTACGATCCTAGAAATCATCCTAGTAACATAAAAATAGTTTTATATATGTAGGTTTATCATACAAGTATACTCTATAAGATAAACAACATCTCTTTGACACATTTGAAATAAGAATACTAATTCCCCAGTGAAAAAACAACAAAACAAAACAGCAGTTAAACTAGTATACTAACCAAACCCAACCTCATAGTCTCACACTCACAAAATGACTCCATTCATATAAGATAACATAACATGATCTCATTGATGATAGGGTAACCCGCACCACTTTACCACTAGTACTCCTCCCTCACACTGAATGTGGTATATCTTGGAACTCCCATCTCTTCTGAATATACCACATCCCATCACGCCAACACAAACTTGGGCCTCACAACTGATCCTGACCACACACAATTGGGCCTCTCAGCACATGCCACCCACAAAGACCTAGGCCCTGCAAAAAATCCCCCCTACACACACATGGGTCTCACAACAGATCACATCTCATCCCAATGACACTTTGGTTACCACATCACTACTCATCCTGAAGACACCAGCGACATAAAATCACAGCTTATCCCCCTAGGACACCCCAACACATCTCATCCCTACTATAACTGGGAGACCACACCTCATCATCTAATGCACCAAAATCCTTCCATCTATCTTAGACTTTGTAATACTTATCTCTCCTCAAAGATGGAGCTGGGAAGAGGGGTGTGCAACCATCTATCCACCCATCAGGATGTTTAGGAATGACTCTCCCTATGTGACAATATTGGTATTCGACACATAGTTCTTACCATGGATAGGGTGCATATAGAAATCAAAATATTATAAAAGTATATTTAAGTATAATACTAAAAACTGAAGCCCGGCCTATGGGTTCACAATCAATCCATCCAACTCACAACACTTCCACTTTTGCTTCCACATCTAAATGCATTTATTTTTATCTGAAACAGTTTTTTTTGAAGGTGAATAGCCCTGATAAACTAATAAATCATAAAATTTCCCCCATGTCTAACACCCATACATTTAATTACATATCATCAACCACATCTAACTACGCAACACACCATTAAATTATCCATTATCCATTTTTCAAATTCATCCAATTGAACCAAACCAACCAAATATATTTCAAACATTCATTAAACATTCACTTTTTTATTCCATCACTAATCATGAATCTTCCCCAAAGAAACCACTACCTCTCTACGATAAAAGAACGACCCAAAAACCTTGACCTCATCGCCCAAAATAAGGACAAATAAACCATCACCTCATCAGCCCACAAGCACCACCAAACAAACCATGCATAACCCCATACCCTATCACAACCACACATCATATCACATCAAGATAATTATTAAATATTTAAATATGATTCCCTCATCACATCCGACATTATATTAGGGGTTTTATCATGCAAACTAAAATACTAGGGAAACCATTTCATTATCCATGAATAAGTAATTAAACAATTTCTATTTAGGATTATACCACAACAATCACAAAAACCATAACAACAAAAATACTAAAAAAACATATATCTATCCCTTAAAAATCTCCCAATGACCCCAATTATATACAGTACAGCAAGACTACACAATTAAAAATATCACAATAACAATAAAGTTGTAAAAACATGTGAACAAAACCCGTCACCATTTAATTTTAGTTTAAACAATTTGTTTGATTAATCAATAATAACCAAATCACATATATAAAATAAATTATACCAAACCCTCATGACACAAACAATGGATAAATGATGGAACCCCGACCTCAAAGAAGATTTCAAACTCTCTGTGCACTATAAAGCAATGAAGAATGAATGAGAACAACTATTACACCATCAGAACCATGGATCAAACTATTTTGTACCAATGATTAATCAAAATTAAACCCAAATGAACCCACTAACAAATGAAACACGGTCATAGTGAATCCCCAAGAGATTAATGGATGAAAAAGTACGATAATGAAAAGAGAAATAACCACAAATCAACCATTATTCGCCAAATAATGTCCACTATGCTGACAGATCAAGGGGGGAGGAAATGGCTCAAAGAAATCCTCGGGGCACCTAGGGTTCGTCTAAATTAATAGAAAAAAGAAACCATTTCCGAATGAATGAGAAATTTTTGGAAAAGGGATATTAATTTTGAAATGTATTAGGAGATTATACTATGTGTAGTCCCCTTTCAGGTTGTCTAATCCTCTGGGATCATTTTTCAAAAAAATTTATGTTGTAAATTTATTTTATTTTATTTTTTCTAACACTAATTCATTAAACATCATGAAACTAAATTTCTCATTATGAAATTATTTTACACTTTGCGAAACCCACATTCAGATCGTGAATGTTCCCTGCTTCCAACTCTTAGCACAAAAACTCTTCCCTACATCCTCTGAAAATCTTTAACAACTAAAATATGAAAAGTAACAGATCTATAAGGCACAGAAAGTTACACCACTGAATCATTTTCCTTGGTCATCAAACCCATTCAACATATGCTTTCGAATCCTTAATAAAAAATACATATCATACTATTCATATATATTTTATAATTACTATAAACATAATAAATTTTATAAAATACTCAAAGAAAATAATTATTTAATCTAATAAAAATCATATTAATAATTTCACCTCATCATTGGGGATATCATAATCTCTACCTTAATCTATTAGCTTCGTTTGAGGTATATTGGTATGATGCATAAGAGATTGATTTAGGTAGTACCCATCTTCTTATAGTTGAATAATTTTATTTTTGAAAAAACTAATTATTTTTATTTCAAAAATATGTATAGTGGAAATTATCTCTACAATTATAGAAAAGTTTCATACCTTTTAAGTAAGTATTTAGGGGTTTATTCCAAGGATTATCATATTCAAAAAAATCCATCCATTATTTCATTTATCAAAATTTTTCTCTATCACCCCCTTCTTCTCATGCTTCCCTTAAAATACATAATACATAGATGAATATTTCACCATATTTTTAGTAAAGGATTCTCTATAGTCATATGAGGATAATATTTGGAGTATTGGTTCCCTTCAAAATATTGGCTTAATCCCATCAAATAAATGATCATTTTTAATATTCATGTAATCTTTTTGATATAGTTCCCATTATATATTCTCAGTGACATATCACGATTATATAAAACTATAGATTAGATCATATCATAGCGAAACATAATTCATAATCCCAATACTAGTGAAATATGTAAAATTAATTGAATAATATAGGCATATCTAATCTCATAATAATAAAAATTTATTCTTTGGGGATATCTTTAATTTCAAACCCTTCATAATGTTTTATAGAGAAAATTAAAATTAAATTAAGAATATCCCCTAGGAGTTTCTAACTATGTGTGAATTAAGTCATGTTGTCATCCACCAGTTGATGATTAGGTCAATCCCAAGGAAGGTTTTTTAATTTTATTACCCCAAGGTATTTTGGTGCGAGAACCACATCTACTTGTACTAATATGATATCATGTATTTCATAGAAAACAATTTTATATATTCTATAAAAAAACATTATGATGTTTTTATAAACTTATCCTCAATATCTATCATTGGATGGTATTCCCAAATTTATGTTTCCCAAAATATAGTTCTCAGGATTTTTACTATTCTCCCTCTTAAAAAAATGTAGTGACCCTAGTCATAGTCACCCCTAGTTAGTTACTACATTAATACATTGGAATTTGATACAAAAAATCTCCTCTCAAATGATATAATTCTTTAGTAGTATTGATAAACTTATACATACTTGATAACTAAATTACATTTTAAAACAAAATTTCTTTTTATAATTTCTTTATTCCATATATAATATCATTTCATATCAATTAGAGTACACTTCATGTAATCCAGGGGAAAATAAAAAATGTAAGGATGATCTCAAACACTCAATAAGGGTTTTAGTGAAATGAAAGATATCTTGAATTAATAAATAATAATAAATATGGAATGGTAAATAACTGAAAACGCATTATATTTATTATATAACATTTATATAATAATTTGATACTGAATATTCAATATATAATGTTCAAAATTGAAAAAAAACATCACATTTAATCAATAAACTAACAATGAAATGCATCCCGAGATAACATCATTGTGAAAATATAAGGGAAAATAACAACTAAAATATTAATGAAGGAAATTATTAATTATTAGATTCCACGATCTCATACATCATGATACCTCTATTATCAAGACATTTACCAATATATTTTAAAATACATGTATAAACAAATTTAATTCTATCATACATATTTCTCTCATGAGACATACTGATGTACTAAGGGGATATATAATACTAGGCCTCACATATCACTACAGGACCAAATCATTCCTCGTACATTGAATAAAATATTTAATTCATGGGTCAATATGTGTTATCAAAAAATATCTCTATTGAGTAAGAAATTCATTTTTTCAATGTCTCCCTATTAATCAAATAAAAATCAAAGTAAACACATATATATATAAATGGTACATAGATTATTACATAATAAAATTCATGAAATAAAAAGTATGGGTATTTTAAAGATATTAATTCTATAAGATCACATGAGAGTGAATGTTTCTATGTAAATATAATCACCACAAAAATAAATTAATAAAGTGAATTCTAATACCTTCATTTTCCAAAATGATCATAAACCATCTATAGAAAAGATATGTATAGTATCAATACAACATATACACATTAGAATAAATATAATGGGTCATCATCTTTGATGAATATAAATACAACAAAACATCATTAAAAATATTCATAAAAAATTATTATTTTATTTTTAAATTCACTTTTTTAAAAAAAAATGGAAAATAATTTTTATAGAAAATAACTTTTAAAAACTACATATTTCCAAAATATAAGGGAAAAAGTTATTTAAAGATAATCCTATAAAATTTTAATGTTTTCATTAAATAAATGATAGTAATGTTGGTGGGAAATTACATACATGTGATTCATGTTCAAAATTACATTCTTTTAGAACTGTAAAAAGGTTGGCAAAGTATATTTTTTGAAAATAAAATAATTTTCAATTAAAAAAATATAGAAAATAAAAAAGATTGAAAATATTCTTTATAAGTAATTTTAAAAAGTTAAAAACATTATTGATACCATTTATAGAAAATATTGTTTTGAATGAAAATATATTTTGATGATAGAGATAAATGAAGTGAGATTTTCATAAAAACATTTTACCAATTATTTTATGTAAAAATGAGTGGGTAAATGTTACTACTATATGAATATATCAATAATAACAATATAATATGACAATAAAATGGGTTTATTTTTAAAATTATAAAATAATTTCATTCAATTTATATTCAATAATAAACAATATCTATAAAATGAGATAATGAAATAAATCCTTCTAATTATCATAACAGTGAAGTGAGAATTAATTAGTGAATTAATTATGTGTATCAACAGTAATTAAAAATGAATAAAATTGGAAATATAGTATAATATAATCATAATTCATTTCACATATAATCTTTGAATATCAATGATTATGAAGAAGTAATAGACCTCACTTATAGAAAACTGTGTTCTGAGATTCAATACCACTTTATAACACTTAATTCAAATAATCATGGAAGAAATAATTAAAATTAAAAAATTAAATACAATGAATTATTAATTAATCATGATATTACATGTATAAGGGGATGTATATACACTATATAAAATAAATTTCAGGCATAAAATTACAATTTTCCACAATGATGGGAAATTGAGAAAAAGTCATGTACATAATGCTTCCTTTTAGGTGAACGTGACTTATACTCATATATAGTGATTTTAAACATGTTATGAAAATATTAATGAACCAAATTAATTTTTATAATATTAGATATGATTATTTTATAAAATCATATAACTCTTTCATTAATAATGCTTCATTATTTTTATTGATCTGGTGTTAATTGTTTTGTTTTCCCATGCATATTTCACGATGAAAAATATGATTCTTGCACATAATCTGTGTTTATATCATATCCATAATAAAAATAATGAAATAATTATAATATTTTTACAATATTTTTACTTTTATAATCAACTATTAATAAGGTTTACAAAAAAAGATTCATTTTACTATCATGAAGATGGTATGTCGTATGTATGGATGGGTAACGTTTCCATTTTTTAAATGAATATTATAAAAAGGTTACAAGAAATATTTTAACATTCTGGAAAAAAATAATACTATCAATTATACTATATTATTCCCTTTAATATAATTATATATATCATCCATTTTGTGTGGTGATGAAAACAGAGTCCCATCGGTCTATAAAGGAAGTAGTCCACTTATATAGTAACAATGTAATCATATTTAAATTAGTGAGAAGTTATGAAAGAAATATATATATTATATTTTATGAATGATAAATATTTCTTGAATATATTAGTTATTTCCTTTATATATAATATTATCATTAATATTATCATTGTCTACTTCTATTAAAAAATTTTTTCAAAGATGCATCACATATCTTTGTGAGGCGATATTTAATTGTACAAATGAGCGATGTTTTCATATCTCTTATGGAATGTAAATTAAAAAGATATATATGATATTATGATCCAATAAATATAATTATATTATTAATATCATATATATTATTTATTTCCATCATCAGAACAAAGCATAGGAGTTGGTAATAAAAAAGGGTATAACATCCGTTCAGGAGATGATCATCTTCCATACACATGAATAATGATTTCATAACCCATTTAATGGAAGTGGAGATTGGTGTCAGTCATTACCTAACTATAAAAAATATAACTATGTTTTAGAAAATTATTTAATTATATATTTGTTTTTTAAATAATAACTAATGGAGTGTAGAATGAAATTAAATAAAAACTCTTATTGAATAATGTTACCCCTTTTTTAGGTATCCCCCTTTGGTTTTCACCAAAAGCCTTCCTATGTTGGATTTTTGTGTAAAATATGTCTTATAGGATCATATATTGGAATATGTGATGTGATTTGGGTTGTTAATTTATAATCCAAATAGGTTTATAGGTGTGAAGAATGGTGGATAGGGGTTAGACATTTATAAGTGAGGCATGTGGCACACCAATAAGTTTTTGAAAAGATTCAATCATACCCAATTTTTAATTGTGAATAAATCATCCAAAATGAAAATTTATCAATCCATGAATATATAAGGTCAAAATATGGTGAAAAAATTTAATTTTATAATGTCTTTTGAAAATATTTAACATTATCTTCTTATTTTATCCTCGGATAAATCCATTTTTACGTTAACCATTGTAATTAATTTTTATTCTTTTAACTATTCTTTTTTGTCAAAAAAATTATGATAAATATATTATAAAATATGAATTATTATGATTCTAAATATGGAATCCATTTTTATAAATATAATTTTAATAATTATACATTATTAATTCAAAATTAGTCTTGTATATGTTATGAGAAAGTAGGTTTTAAAGGGGAAATGGGTTAAAATTTGCAATTTTATATTTCAAATCTCAATATTAGAATTATTATAAGAAAGAAATTAATATATATATACATAATTGAACTAATTTTAATTTATAACTAATTTAATATATATTTTAAATTTAGAAATAAATTTAATTAAAACCTAGTCTTAAATTAAAATTCATTTTTTTTCACTATTCTAAAAAATTTACCTTTTAAGAAAAATCATAAAAATTCACCTCTTGATTTTTTCTTATGATCTAAAAAATTAGGAATACATTGTAAAACTAATTTTATATAAATTTAAAAGGTTCACTTTAATTTATGTGCAAAATTTTCTATTCAACTAACTTTTAGAAAAATTTAAACTTTTAGAAATTTGTTTCAAATGATTCTTATTTTATTACTAATCAATAGATAACCATAATTTCAATAATTTAGTCAATAAAATTCATACCTATAAATTTATATTCTAGGTTTTAATGGTATACTATATTACTATTCATTTAAACTCATGGTTTAATTCTTTAAAAGCTATTGAAGAGATTAAATTTAAAGAAATATATTTTATGGGTTATTTAAGATCAGTGATGCTTGTTGCATGAGCACTAAAATATAATGTCATTATTTCAGAATTATGGGATGTTACAAAATTTCTACATTATTCATCTAAAAAAAGAAAAAAATAACAATTTACATCTTCAAAACTCTTCCATAGTACCCTTTTAAAAAATGATTCCATTTTAACTAAACATCTCCCACAAGGGTGATACAACAAAATTATACATTTGAAATAGCCATTTCATTATCATGTTTTCGAGATTATAACATAAATAAAGGGTAATTCAAATATTTTAATCATAAAAAATACATTTATATATTTATCACATTAAGAAAAATATTTCTGCAACAATAATGTTTATATTGATCACAAAAACAATATCCTAGAAACATGTAAACCAATTTTTATAATCTCATTCCATTTAATTTCATTTAGAATATTTCATATCTTTAATATGAAAATACATATAATCCACCTAATCAAATAAAAATATTACACCTTCCATAATTCATATATAAATAATATAAATAATGAATTTTTCATAAATACGCATCCTTAACAAAATAATTAATCAACCACTTCACATGAACTAAATTAAGGGGATGGCCCCTAAGAAAAAACACTCAATAGAGTCCTTAATAATAATATATAATATTAATCCCCAAAAAACTAGACTCAAGTTTAATATATGTTGTATCTATCCCACTACACAGCATCTATTGAATGAAGAACATAGAGAAATACCTAGAAGAAAAGATGGTATGCTGAACTCAATTTAACCTCAATTTATTTCCCCAAGAAAAGGGATAAATCTAACCAAAAGTTTCCCAAGAAAATTTGATGATGCATATATAAATAACTATATTTAGGGGTGAATAATTTAATAATAATTTGGATTTTCATATAAATTTATGTTGGTCTGGGGAATTCATAGGACCACAATGAAATGGAAAGGTTCACACCATAATCTGTTTTAGTTATACCACAATATATAAAACATGTTATTTTTTCCCTTATCTGTACCTGCATAAATTTTTTCACCCCAATTTAAACAAATATAGTTGATTAACGACTATAGTGATGCCCGAATACCATAATGAGATATCCTTGAAAAATAAAAAACTAGAAAACATAACCTTTAACCCCAAAATAATTAGTGTTCCCATGTTGTAATGATAAAAAATATGAACCATAAAAATAAACCCTACATTCACCATTTCATAATAGTGATAATTACTCTGTAAATCCCAAGACATCACTTTTTTTTATTTACCCTAGACTAAAACCACAACATGTGCTATTGACCATGATGAATCGACTAAGTAAATGGTATAAATCCACATATCTCTCTAAAAAACTCAATGTCATAGTTGAAGAACCATAGTTTAGTAACCCTTATATTGGAAGAACCATAAAACCATACCCTCTTCGAACCATTCCACTACAACCAATACCATAGTAAAATAACAACTAATAAAAAATAAAACAATACCTCAAACGACTTATACACTACAATAAAAACCACAACATTAAAATATATCATGTCTAGATAGAATTTCACCATTAAAAACACTTACATTTCAAAAACCCCTCTTTGTATATCCAACTCCTAAAACATGAAAAAAAATTATTCAAATAGTTTTATCCCATTATGCTAAATATTTCTAAATACAATATTATCCATAATAATAAAAACTGAAGATAAATAGAAACCATAAATTTTCTACCCAAATGATCCCTCTAAGATATACCTCTAAAACATATCCAATATTATCAACAAAACACAAATAGGCATAAGAAAAATAATCAACCTCAATAAAAATAGCGATAAACAATATTATCAAACAATTTAGAAAAAAATATATTTTCTAAATAATTATAATGAAATACATCTTAGAATATCTAGTGATACTGAGTATGAATTAATAAATAATATTCCCAAGTATATCCCTCTAATCCTCCAAGACTCTATAGAATGTGAACAAAATGGATAACAATTCCATAAAGCACCTTCTCTTGATGATCATGAATATCAACTTCCTTCTATAAAGGCATGACATCATACATTATATCCAACATTCCACAATCAATGATTTAGGAGTCATAATAAAGATACCAATGAGGTTTAATCACATAGAAAATATTGTGTATCGTGTTTAACAAAGTGGGAATCTAAAGCTGATATTCTACCTCATCAGCATTCCCTAACACTACAAAAAGGGGAAATGTCCTAGGGAAAAAGATTACTCCCATATCCAAACGTTATTTTCCCATGTTGAGAGGAATCCTTCAAGAGAACATTGCCTCGAGCTTCAAACTCGAGAGGCTTCCCTATCAAATTATCATAAGTCCAATGGGGGTACCACACTAGACTCATCCACCATATGATCATCTAAATATTATCTATTATTCTTATCATTGTATATAGTCTAAAGACCCTTGACTCTCAAACCAAAATCTGACACAATAGATACATATAATGACATTTATAAAAACCCAAAAATAGATTCATGATAACATTATTATATAATTAAACACGAGTAAATGTTTATTCTTCACCCATTATCCACCAAAATCCAAAATACAGGCTCTAATAATACCCTGTAGTTTCTAAAATTTTACTGAATATTTCTATATTTATGAGGATGAAATGTAGTATTAAAGGTGAGCTAATATCAAAAATAAAAATAAATTACTCCCCACAATAATAATTTAACGTCAGTATCTCATTTTATGATGAGGATACTTGGTACCCCCTAATGCATCATGAACTCATCTATGTACTACCACCCCATAGAATCCATAGCTTCCAACTCCCATATCAGAAGGATTTGACATAACTTTTTCAACTATTTGATGATCAGACAAATACCATTACTAAATCTATGGTATAATGGTATACCAATGATTAAATCCATTAATACGTATTATCACATATTCTTGGGAAAATCCAATTACTATAAAAACATCCAAGAGAAAAATTCTCATTTTTAACCTCGTGAATGATACGAATTAGATACACCAATATGTATACAAAAATATGTGATATGTGACACATAAAGAAACCCTTATTCCATTACAAATGGAATAAATAACCACCCATGAAACAAAAAACTAGTATTGACTATCCTCAAACAATACATATAGAGAATAACCATTATAGACATGGTCCAATATCCCCTCAACCTCGTAGTCTACCATCAGAGAATACTCCACTTACTGCATAATAAATAATTGTACCATCATTATGTATAAAAAAACTCCTCTACTAATTTTCCCTATATTAAGAAACTATTGAGTTAGATGTTTTATTTCATACTTTTACATTCCTTTTGTTTGGAAAATCACAAACACTCTAATAAAACAACATTAATATATTTTTATATCCCATGTATTTATTATTTATTTTTTTATAAAATATTAATTTCTACTAAAACATAGTAATAATATAATTCATTATGAATATAAACATTACAAATGGTGAGAAATTAAGAAATTTCTTGTACTAAAAATTCAAGAAATAATTTATTCAATTCTTTTCTGAGGAATATCTATTGTTAGATAACATCATGTGGAGATTATAACAATATTTAGAGTAAATAAGGAGTTTAAAATTATAGTACATTCAAATTTATCAATACAGTAATAGATATTCAATGAGCTTATTGCCAAGGATTTTATTTTCTATATGGTGAGATAATATCCAGGATGCTCAAAATAATTATGAATATTTAAATTTTTTATAGTCTATTATACAAAAAACAATATATGATAAAATTTGAGGTGAAAATATTATTTACATAATGACCAATAAGTGGGAATCCAAAATAACTATTGTATAAGATATAAGAAATATTAATAATCCTACATTAATTGATCTAATTGGAACCATCAGTCAGTAAAAGGGAATGCCTAAAAGAGATGTTATAAAGATAAAAAGTAACTTTTTAGAGTTTCTTATTCTAAAATATCTATTGTCAATTATAATGTTCATTCTATAGAGATTGTGGTGAAATATTCCTCCAAAAGTAATGTTGTTATTGGTTCAAATTCAATTTCATCACCGTGTTGTGAAAATGAGGTTGATAATTTGGAAATCAATTATTAACAAGATCATTGGAGTAAAATATTTTAAATACATATTCAAAATTATTCATAGGGATAATGGATATAAGAAAGATTTTATATTCACTTCTTATAAATGTAATGAAGGAAATATATTATTTGATTTATGAAAGTGTAAAAGAAATTAATGAATGAAAAAAAAAATTATTTAGAAATTTCAATAAATATTATAAGTTAAAATCAAAGAATGTTTTGAAATATTCTAACACGTATAGAGCTAGCGGTGGATATTCTCATTAATATTTATTGATAAAGACTATTCTGAAAAATGAAACATTGGTATTTTTCAAATGTACCCATGGTAAATTATTTACTATTAGAAAAGGTACATACTTTAAAATCTTAACTAATTTATCTTTAAATGAAAATTATCCATATGAGAAATATTCTACATCTTCATATGTATAATATTCCTTATGTGAGGATAATTATTTACCATGTTATTATTAAGATTATAGATTTTAAAAATTACCTAAAACTAAAATCAAAACTACATTTGATAAGGTTATTCGAGGATAACTAATTTATGTAAGGAAATATCATATATTTATAAATATCTTGCTAAAAAATAATTTGTAAATAGAATATATTTAAAATATTTTAGAATACCGATGAAAAATATTTTATAAACTAATTTTGAGAAACATAGTTCTAAATCTGTTATAAATAAAGATAATGATTTACTTATTAAAGAAATTATGAAATTTTTAGCTTATATTATATTTTTGCAGAGGTTACAACTACAAAGGAAAAAAATAATAAAATTTATATGAAAGTTTATCCTTATAATAATCATATTGGAATCGGATTAACAAACAAATCATGTTTTTAGTATCAAATGCATTATTCTACAAAATTAACCTTTTCACTAACTTCAAAAGTGGTGGTCAACAGAAGAAACGTTTTTCTATAAAAATCATAAAATCTCCAGGATTTCATTATGCATGTTTTTATATGGATATCAAATCTACCAAAAAATATTCATCAAAATTTGGTTAACAAATATTTTGGTTTCTTGCAATAACAGACCTCAAGAAGTTTGGGTTTCAATTAAAAAATCTTTTTATTTTTAGAAAAATAACGTACCGTCAAAAAAATATTTGGTACATGGATAGTGGTTGTTCCAGAAAAAAGACTAGAAACAAATATTTCTTCAAGAATATAATCAAGATTAATGGTGTGAAGGTAACTTTCATAGATATTTCTAAATGATTGATTATCATAATAGGTAAAAAATTTCTTCTTTGAAAGTATCTTATTTCAAATGTATTATTGTTTAGACGTATCAATAACCATATATGAATAAGTCAATTATGTGATAAAGGTTACCTTGTGAACTTTATGAAAGATAAATTCATTGTACTTAGTTCCATGGAATAGATTGTTCTTTCTACCAATCGAAATGATATTATTTACACACAAATAATAAAAGATCATAAAATCCAATACATACGATGCCTTAGTGTAAATAAATATCAAACTTGGTTAAGAAAAAGAATGGTAGGAAATTATAACCTTATAAAAATAACTTTATTTACTAGGAATGGACTTTTCAAGGAGCTTCTGAAACATATGTTTGATACTTAAATCGTATTTTACACCTGTCAAAAATGTATGAAACATATGTCATGTTTTAATTCTATTAGTGAAGTCTCAACATTTTCTTCTTTAGAGTTAGTGCACATAGACTTATTTGGTTATACAAAAATGTAAGTATTGGTCAAACATAATATTTATATGTCTTAGTTTATGATTATATTATATATACCTTAGTCTATTTTCTTACAAATAAATATAAATCATTGAGTTATTTTAAGACATTTGTAGCTAGTGTAAAAAGTAAGAAAAACATATCCTTGATAACTATTCATAGTGACCATGGTTGGAAATTTGAAATTTAATATTTGGAATCATTTTGTAGTAACAAAGGTATTGAAACAAACATTTCATCACATAGAACACCCAAAAAAATGGTGAGGTTGAAAAAAAATATGATTATTCATGAAAAGACTAGAACTATGATATGTGAATACTCACTTGCTAATCATTTTTTGGTCAAAAGTGGTTGGTACTTCCTACTATACAATAAAAATATTTTTAATTAGAAATTTTCTTAATAAAACCCCAAAAGAGTATTTTATAGGAATAAAAAAATCTTACTTCAATGTATTTGGTCACAAATTATTCATTCTGAATAATAAATGTAATCTACATAAGTTTTCACCCAAATCTGATCCGGGGATATTTTTAGTTTATTACACAACTAGTAAGTATTATAGATATTTTAATAAAAATTTATGTAATGTTGATGAAATAGTACATTTCAAGACTGATGAAAATGGTCCCTTATTTTTCAAACAATCAGAACCTACATAATTTAATGTTATTTCTAATTCTGATTTTAATCCCTTGTTAGAAAGATCATCTCATTAGTAAATAACCAAAGAATAAATTTCTAATGTTGTTCCATGGGAATTTTTTTTACCTATTGTTGAATAAAATTCTTCTGAAAACCCATGAATTTATTTGTTTATTAGGAATCATCCTTGTCATGGTACCATTTTTGATCTAGAAAAACTTGTTAGGACTAGAAGTTCCTTAATAAATGAAATTGAACTTCTAGCTTTCTTATCCCAAATCAAGCATAAGAATAGTGGTGAGTGTTTATTAAATAAGGATTGTATTATGGATGTGAAAGGTGATATCAATGAGTTTTAATGTAATAGATTCTATACTTTAGTTGGATGGATTAGAAAAAATTCTACAATTTGAGTAAAATGGTTACTTAAGAATAAATTTTACAAAAATGGAATAATATTTAGAAAAAAAAATATTGAATTTTTTTGTTGATTATAACCAATAATTGGGAATATATTATGAAGAAACATATGCTCTAGTAGAAAGACATGAAACTATTTAAATACTTCTAGGATTATTTGGGTCCATTTATTTCAAACAATTTAAAATCAAAGTGATATGTGATTTTCATAATAGATATGTTTAGGAGGATTTTTATGTAGAACAAACCATTAATTTTAAAAATATAAAACATCCATAATATGTTTATAAACCTACCGAAGCAATAAATATACTTAAACAATCCTCAAGATCTTAGTATGATAGATTAACTAGATTATTTTTACAAAATAATTTTTTAAGGGAGCTATGGATCCGACTCATTTTATAAATTAAATTAATAAAAATATTATGATTGTAAAAATTTATGATGATGAAATTGTATTTTTTTCTACTAAAAAAATTAATATGTTTCTTTTCTGATCATACGAGATCTAAGTGTCAAATGATTATGATATGAGAGTTGACATTTTTCATTGGTTTTCATATTTAACAAAAACCATGAGGAACTTTTATATCACGACCTATGTTTATAAAATTTCATATCATTATATTTGGATATGACAATACTAAATTTAATTTTACTCATATTGGTAACCCAAATACTTTATGACTTGATGAGGTTGAGAAAATAGTTAATCAAAATATTTTTAAGGTATGATAGGATGTTTACATTACCTAACAGATAGTCATATAGATTTAATGTTATTAATATTCTGAGGTGAAGATATCAAACTAATATAAAAGAATCTCATATTAATGATTTAAAATGAATTTTTTTATCTGATAAGAAATTTGAATTTAATCTAATTATACTCTTCTAGAAAAGTTTTTGAACTAATTTTTTTATGATACATTTGGTGGATGTATAATGGCTATGTATGCAACATCCAGAACATGTAATTTATTAACAGATTCTTTAGATTACTGGTCTTTTAATAAATAACACATAGTGTCACTTTCCACTACTGAAGTTGAATATGTAGAAATTGGAGTTATTGGGCTAAATCCTTGTGGATTTAACACATACTCATAGATTATGTCATGATTTTTTGCAAATTTCAAACACTTTTAGATAATACATCTTCCTTTTCCTATAGGGAAAACCCAACTTAACACTCATGTTCTAAACACATAGATATAAGGCACAATTTTGGTATGGATAACAATCTTAATGGATCTATGATTTTACAATTATTCGTAACTCAAGAAAAACATACTGATATGTTTACTAAATTACTTAGTTACAATAGATTTTAATTTATTAAATTAAATCTTGGAATGATAAACATAAAGTGATAATTAATATCTACAAAATTTTTACCAACGTCCATATATTATGATACTCTTTTTCATTGAGAGAGTATATATGTTTTTCAAATACATTATGTTTTTATTATTATTTTAGTTTTCCAAATTATTTGTTTTTATAAAAAATTTGTTTCTTAAGTAATTTCTCAGACTCAAAATTTTATAAAAATTTTAGTGTTAGAATTCTAAAATTCTTTTTAGAATAGAATAATTATTATGAAATTTCCATATTCAAAATTTTTAATAGAAACTATCCTCTTTAAACTTTTATAATCGATTTTTTAAAACTAACATAATCCTAAATTATTAAAAAACTATCATAATGTTACTTTATTGGAAGAATATCACAATCTGTTTGTTAAAAAAATATAAAGAATTAAAAGTTAATCATGATAATGAAACCTTCCACTCAAAAGGGTAATATTCTATTATTTTAGTTTTCACACTATTTCAGCACATTAGTTTGAAATTATTATTGATTTTATTCTTTAATATTTTTTAACAGAATGTTTTTTTTCATAAGAGGAATGATTATTAATCTGATAAAAATTGAATAACCATGAGAGTTCAAATATTTTCATAAAACACTCAATTGTCATATTATAATGGTATTGAATACCTACCATTGGTTTGAATATGGAAGACGAACCGTCACTTCCATCACCTGTATAAGGTTGCTCACCTTGTTTTCACTCAATGATCTCTAGAGTTTTTTTCTCCCATCCTATTGCAACCATCGAAACCATAATTCATTTTCTTTTCCTTTTCATAAAATATAATATATTAGTTCCCATTATGATGGAAATGAATTAATATTACATGAAATTGATTTTTTAGAGAATAAATCATTGAAATATCATATTTAGATAAATTGTATTACTCTCACAAAATATTTATTTACTTTTATTTTGGGATTCTATTTTTAGGGTAACCAAAAAAATATTTTTATCTTTAATATCCAGATATTGTTACAAAAATTTATTCTTTTGTCTAATTTTTTTGAAGAATATAGTAAAGATAAGGTTTTATTTTCCATTTTTTGGGAAAATATACATTTTATCTATTTAAATAGAAGGAGACATGGTTGGTGTTCCAGGAAAGAGAGAGTCTTATTTATCCTTTAAAAAATTATCAAAAATCCTTGAAACATTTGAAAAGAATAAGGATGAAGATTTATTGTTCGTATACAATGAGAATTTATTAAAATGTACACATATAACACTAGACAATAGTGTTATTTCTTTATCAATGAAATATTATATTAGTCCTAGTAATAATGATAGGGATACATTCATTGTTTGTGATGTTTATTTTCTAGACTATATTTTCCACATGATAAATTATTAATTGGTAAATTTTATCGTCATTATGGTGTAGAAAATAATATGATATTGAATTTTTTAAAATAATATAATGATTCCAAATTTCATCAGTAAGATTATAGTGATGTGTATAGAGCTGTTTTTTGTGAAGAATAAATGAAATTCATTTACATAGAAAATATATTTAGTATGTGAAATTTTAAAGTCGATGTTGATGTTGGTTATTGATTCGAACTCAAATAAATTATTTGAAAAGTTGGAAGGAGTCTTCCTAAATCTCAAAACTCAATGAAACATGAGTTTAACAAAATAAGAATATAATAGATGAAACTTTCCCTCTAATTTGACCTAAGAAAGAAAATATAATGATCGATGGTGATTTCTAGAAGTTGATGATACATAAATCTCAATAGAAACTAGGGGATTCAGAGGTTGTTCTTGTTCCTTCTTAGCCAAGGGCCATCAAAATTCATATGGCAGATTAGATAGAAGAAGAAGAAAATATAAATAAGGAAAAAAATGTGTTTTACAGAATATTTAATTGTACAATGATAGTTTAAAGAATATGAGAGAGATTCAAATAATCTAGTCCTTTTGATTTCTCAAAATTATCATGTCATGTTGGCTAATGGACTAGTTTTTGAACAAACCTATGTTGTTCCTGTAGATATCCATTCTATTATTGATATGGGAAAAGAAAATTTTGTTATTGAAGAAATTGTTCGAAAAATATATTATAAAGAGTAAGACCTGAATTAGATGGAAAGAAAGATTTTAGAATGAAATGAAAATTAGGGTCATATCCTAATAAAGAAGTCAAAGAATACATTAATGAAGAATAAATGGAAGTATAAGTATAATAAAAATAATTTTTATAAGAAGAAAAGAAAAATGAATAAAATTAAAAAATTAATGATGAAGAAACCCAAAGAGATAATGAATCAAAACGAAAGGAATCACCATAATCATCATCTTCTTTATCATATTTACACCCATAGTCTTATAAGGATTAAAATTACAAAACATTTCAACAATAATCATCATCAAAATAGAAATATTGGTCATAATATAAATAATAAGAGATAGATTAACATTCAAATACAAAAAATAATGATAATACAGAATCAGATAAAAATGTTAATATTATGATTATTTTATAAGAGAAATATATTCCAAAGAATCTTTTATATAAATATAAGAATTAATTAAATGAATTTTATATCAGAATGTGAAAACCAAAACATCCTTATCTTTATCCAGACTAATTAGACTCATAAGCAACAATTTCACAAAATGGTTTTGATTATATATCCCTTTCCATGAAAATGATGATTGATCAGATTCCATATTTACCCAACATTGAATAAATATGCATGTTGATTCATGAATATATGAATGAGAAATTGGAATCACTCAAATTTTGGATAGAATCAGAAGTCAGAATCGATATGGAGTTAATTATTTTTCACAGAAAAGGTTGAAGAACAAAATTAACATACAAATTTGATGGTGAAGTGGTATAACTAAATAGATACTCATATCCATGATAATGGTGATAATTTCTTGGATGTAATTAAACTTTTATTAGGAATAGATAATTCCTTCAAAAAGTTTTCTACATATATTTTTGATAGGGTAATTATTGTATAGTAATTAAGAGATACTATGAATGATCGGATGGAGGATATGAATGTCTTGAAAGAAAATGTTATGGAAATTTAGTGGGATATAATAATACAGAGTTCATGTGAATATGAATTTATCATAATTATGTAATATAAAAATGTGTTCTCTATGTAACCTAAAAGAATCAAGGTTGATATTCAAATGTAGGATTATTTGGATTAAAAGGTAGAAAAGTTAAAGAAGGATCAACATGAGTTCAAAAACATGAAGGCCTTTATGAAGACCCTGATGATGAAATAATAAATATTTTTTAAACTCACAATGTCACTTTATCAATCTTTTGAATCATTGGTCAATGTAAAAATATTTTCATCCAAATCATCTATGATTAAATGCTTTCCAATTATGGATGAATATTTGTTAATTTATATAGTTCAAGGAATATTAGTTAGTTTAATATTATTTCCTCTTTTTTTATTTCATGTACATTTCTGGAAACATCATATTCTTTCTTAGTCCTTACTGAATGTCACAAAGTGAGAGAATGTTTTATTAAGGGGGAGAATGATTTATAAATGGTCAGAAATTATTTTAAAAGTATAGATATTCTACTTAGGTAGGGAATTATTCCATTGGAGGAGAAATATTCTTATAGGGGGGAGGAACTCTTATGGGGAAAAAATATTCTTTATGGAATACATTTTTTAATAGTATTGATCATATTAATAGAGAGTTAGAAACATAGGGGGAGTTAATTTGTAAATAATAAATTCAAAGTTCTTAAAATAAATAAAGTTTTTTACGTATTTCAAATTATATTGTATAATTTATGTTTTTATGGTTTCTGATTTCTAGGAGGGTGAGATTGTTGATTTTGAAGTTTTACTTCTTACATTTCCATTCATTTAGATTTAAAAATAAAAAAACTCCCTTAATAATATTTCACTAACTTTTTATATACAATGTATTTTGGTATGTTTTTTGTAGAAACATTACTTTCTACCACAGATATAAATGTTCCAATGTATTATGAATATAAAATTTACATTACTCAAAACCTTACATAAGAGAAAGCCTTTATCCAATTATCGGAAAGGATTTTTCCTAGAAAAGTTGTTAGGACAATGTTTTCTCTAACTGACTGAAAAATGTAACGATTGTTGGACAAACATTTGTATGGATAGATCAGAAGAGTCCTCATTAATATCATCATATTCATCATCAATTAGTATGTCTATTGAACTTATTACAATTTATAATTATTACAATTTAAGAATTTTTTCTATTATCAAGAAAACATTAAAAATTGTAATGGTGTTAAAACAAAATGAAGATTAACATTAATTTATTATATAACATTTTTATATTTTGCATATCCAGTACTATGTTGATATTGAAACTAACTGATAAATATGACTATTAGAGATTCTCATATAAATATTTGGTCATTCGAAGAGTTGGGAGATGATCAAATTTAGAACAAAATATATCTCATGTTTTCTCTATGTGAACATCACATTCAAAAGCCTTTGTAATGCATTAGAGAGACATAGTTCTAAGGAATTATTTTCTAGGTTTTTCCATTTAGAAAAATTTTATTTTATAATCTTGTGACTGATCATTTTTACAGTCGAGGGATTCCCTAGATCGGAAAATGGGAATCTATTCCATCAGATCTAGGTATTCCATGGATATACTGACAGACACCGATCGTCTTGTCATGCACTTTAATAGATTTGAAGAAACAGATTATTTTGATCATCATGCAGTGGGATTTCCTTATATGTAAAGATTAACATTATAGAATAAATAATACACTGTATTCCTTTAGTAATGGTTATTTAATACCTTTACTATTATGTTTAAAAGGGTTAATTTTTAATATATCTTGTATGTCATTCTTACAATTACAAGCTCTTGTTTTTTAAATTCTATTTTATGATTCATGTAATAAAAACTTAGTCTTTATAATTATATTTCCTAAAAAAATTATTTAATGTAATAGTAATTATGATTAAAATGAACTTTGATTAAATAAGATTAAACATGCCTCTAATTATCTTACTTTGATCACTGGACGAAGTCTAATTCCGACAATATTTCATTAAAAGTTAATATTTTTTTATTATTTTATTCTTTTTAATTTAAAATTCGCCACCCATGATATAAGTGTATCAATCTAATATACTCTTATAATCCTACAGAATCATCCTCAATAGAGGTGATATGTTTCATAGAAAACCCTATACATCATTAGTTTCATTAGAATCTAAAGGATGAGAGCACTGATCAACCTCTACTTTAAGTAGTCGAAATATTCCTAACATTGATCAGTCTTTATAAATGCCTGGTCCTTCTAGTCCAAATGTATTACTGAGGATGAAAATTGAGATAATTAAAATAGAAACCTATAATATTATCATGTGAAAATAAGAAAACTATATTCCACTATAATGTTATTGGGTAACTCTCAAGAATGTACTACTTCTATCATCGATGGATTGAACCCCAACCCCTGTTGGGACACCACATGTTTATGAAAATGAACTAAATGTTTTCAAAACATAAACTTAGACAACATCACATAGAACCATTGGTTATAAAACATATAAAACATCCCTAAAAGATTGAAATGTTCCTCTACTAAAATCTAGTATACAGAGATGTTTCCAATGAACACTACAATTAACTGATTAAGGAATTCACAAAACATGGAGTTCATGAGTCGTATAAAAATAACTTGGGTGTTAGTGACATTAAACGGCATAATTACTTTTTCAAGGTTCCCAAAACTACATCAGAATGAACTTTTCAATATTGACACTTATATCACTCAAATATGATGATAATCAGTCTACAAATAAATCATTAAAAATAATTTAAAACCTTCCAACTGAATAGATAAATTATTTATCTGAGATAGGGGATAATAGTTGTTAACATTCACCATATTTAACTACCAGTAGTCTATACATGACCTCAACCCAAATTTTTTGTCATATTGAATAATAAAATAACACCCCCTAGGGGTACATTGAGTTTTAGGGAACCCTTAAACATTGATTAATTAATCGAGATATTCAACACCCATTGTATAGAATTTCATATTCAGTATAGGGCTTTAAAAATAAAAGAGGCCCCATGTTTAAAATGTATCCCAAACATAAAAACCAATTTTTAGGAGGTCGAATCACAACCTATTTATAAAAACCTTATAGGAAATATTTAACAAATCTTGGAAACTCTATACCATCACCTAGATGAAATAAAAAGATAGAATACCCAACTAAGTTGAAAAATTATCTAAATACCACGAAACCTACAGATAATCCCACTAACCAATTAATACTACATGTTGTCCCTCATTATAATTGTGAAAAACTCTCCTTGATAAAAAATAGATAACTACACAGATATAATACAATCATTTTATCCCAATGCTAAAATATTTGGAAATTAATTTTTTAATATAGAAATCTCTATATGACTACTAATACCCCATAATCATCTCACAATCTCAACACACATTACGAAAACTCAACTAACCACCAATAGGCATTGTCCACACTAGGGTTTGTAAAATAATATTCACGTTTAGTCCCTAGAAACGAAAAAATATGTATTTAATAAATTGGTACTAATCTCAAAGATCAAACAGTGAAAAATATATTATAATTGAATAGAAAATGATACCTCAAATAATATTGGGACCATTTAGTGTGTGTCCTCTATTTTATGAAACTTCCCATATCCAACCCCTCTACATTTCTAATGGTGACCACCTCCATATCCTAAATCATCCCTATTTTCTTCAGGATGGAGAATAACATGGGGTTTTATTCTACCACATATATCTCCTCTCATTGGAATAAAGTCTTATTACCCTTTCTATTGATACAACCTCTAATGAAACTATTGTTGAGCCTATAATGGAAGTCAAAATCCCACACCTCATTGGTATATAATAATTGTTTGGAACTAAATTCGCTGATGACCCTATACTCTATAAAAAATCACACTTACACGGAGCTCCTAATAGATGAAATGGGAAATTTAGTTCCAATGAAATATTAAAAAATCTATTGTTACTGAACATTTATCAATCAAAACCCCAAAAACAAAAACTTATAAGGCACTCAATCTATATCACTTTTCCTTAGAAAGATTTTATGACTCCTCTAATATTATGAGTGTAGTTGTTCTGGAATTCTATCAATCACACCATCCATATTCTATACCTCTACATACATAGAAAAAAGGGGTTGATTTTATATCAAATAACCAATCACAATGCATCCTATAAATATTTATCTTTTGTCTCCTCAATAAGAAAAATATTACATGTGATAAAATAATGTCCTTGAATTGAATTTGGAGCTCCCACATAGTTAAGATCCCGTTATGGAGGTATAAAAACGCTTACCTCTTCATTACCGTGATCATGAATTCTATGAAATGGGTACAAAAATACCACTATAAATCATCCAATGGATCCTCCACCTCCTTCTAATACCAAATATACCAAATAAACCACTAGAGAGATGATTCTTTAATATCGATAACCATAAATAGATATTGATACTCTTCCTTAGTATATATTAGACTAAAATAAACCTCAAACTCTTCCAACTGGTTCTACATCTCTAGATTGAAGCTTCTTTTTTCAGACAAATCCAATCCCTGATGTTGAAACTCACTAAATATCTTCTTTTAACCATCATCCTCTTTAACTAGATAAAACATCTATTGGTCAACCAGATCCTCATGTAGTAACTCCCCATCACAAACCTTGTTCTTATAAATACCACAGATGATATAATCAATAATTGGATATAATCCTAAACCTAAATGCATGGAATTCATTTTCATTATATTTAATTATACATTAGTTAATTTCCTAAAAATTACCTCAATTAAAATAATTTTTTACTAGACGTGATTCATGTAACTCTACTTGGTCTCTACCATGTAATCTATATTTTCTAGCCTAGTATTTTATGTAATATTAATAACATTACATTAAAATCATATGGGAGATAATAGCATATACTTAGCTGGTCTCCATTGATACATCAGACATTATGTTTGATGACATTAGTTCTATAATATTTTGACGCAATCTCCACCTATTCCTAAATCTAATATATATCCTTAAAATAATCCATGGTTTTCCTTCCAAATTTCCATGTTATGCCCCATCTAGGAACCCCTCAGGGACCTATAAATAATATGAGAGTTACCCTTTCAGACCCCTCCCATATCATATGCATTGGTGAATAGAATCAGGGTTATAAATCAAATAAATCATATGCATTTTCATCGTAAAACATAGTACTAAACAATTTGAACCACCAAACTGTATTAGAATATAAATAAAACCAATTTCTTAAAACAAAAAGAACACATGTACCTATCATAAAAACACATGTCTCAAAAATTAAATACAAAAATAAACTCATAGGTAGTAACTCTAACTATAACTCAAAGGTCCATGTTGATAGTTTACATCTTGGTCTCCGAATTCACCCTAGAAACCTAAAAATATAATTTACATATATAAGGGTAATAATATATTTATTTTTAAATTATTATCCATGAAAACTATCATGAAAATTTGAAATATTAATTCTAATGATTATATAGATAAACAAATTAACCAACAAGCACCTACCAAGTCAATGATCATGAAACTTGTCCATGGTTTCCTCACCAAATATCATATCCATGTATAATAACATAATAAAATAATAATATATTTCACAGGGGAAACCAACAGCCACTTCCCAGTAGTTTTTTCTATCATTACCCAACAAGAAGAACTCTAGAACTCTCACCCCTTCATCATCAATACCATCGTACACCATGTCTCATATCCCAACCGTGTAACAAACCACAATGATGTCATCATCGTTCTATCCAAATATAATTAGTACAACCATGTAATCATCATTATTACCATGCATCCATTTTAGTAGACTATCATGAACTAGAAGGATTTCATCATTATTCCCTCCTCCAGCTATATATGACCCCCACCATATGATGTAATTTTATCTAACCCAAAGGTTTCGAAATATATCACACACTCGATATCATACTATTAAATCCTATATACTTATACATCCATCAATCCATTATATTCCATTTTATAATAAGAAGGGGGAGTTAGGTAGAGGGAGTAGTAATCCATCCACTCCTTTCCAATAAATTTTTTTTGGTAAAACACTAAAACACAAAACATTTAGGAAATTGTTGTGTTGTACAACTTGGTGCGTGACTGAGAAATCATAGGAAAAATATAAGTATAATACTGGAAAACAAAAACCAACATAGAGAGTTTAAACCAAATAAATAATTTCATTCCCATCATAATCACCATACTACAACTGCCACACTCTACTATAATTGTTAATATCGATACCATGTTCAAATTTAGTTACCAAACCAAATAATCAGTTCAAAAATTCAAAAATCATATTTAGTCATATATTTTAACCATTTGCATATGATTCATTCACTATCTATTTAACATTCCTTATTCTATTCAACTCCAAATTTTATGATAATCTATTATTAGTCATATCCCACATTAATTCAAAAAATTACTCATCCATTTTATTCATTAAAATATTATGAACAACTTATAGTTCATTCCATTTTCATCCTAAAACATGTACGTAGTTCGTCATTAAATTAATATTAAATTACTTTGAGAAACTGTAAAATATATCCACAAAAAAATTATGACTAGATATCTCAAACCATGACAAAAAAATTCCATTCAAATGTCACACAACACATCCCCTTTCCAAATCACTAACCAAAATATCATTCCACATCAACAAACACATCTCCTATTTCTAAAAACATAATCAAAACAATAAAAACCACTATATATCCAATTCTAATAGCCTAAACCAACAATAATGTATCCCAAAATAAAGGCCACACAGCCACAACACTACCAAAATCATCCAAAATGAACATATAAATCAGAAACATTATACCTTCACAATCCTCTTTTATGAAGTCTAATTCTAGTAGTTTAATCATAACAACAACATTTATATTTATATATCATAGTAGAAAAACATTTTTAGAAATAAAGAATACATTCATCAATCACATTAATAATATCATGGAAACATGTAAACATATATGTATCATGACATATCCATCCTTTTCATTTTATATATTTCATTATCTTCATCAATCAAATCCATACAATACACACAATATAATAAAAGTATGAAAGTTAAAAAATTAACATATATATAAAAGAAGGTTCTCAAATCCAATACCCCAACAAATGAAATAATCAATTTCTTTACAAAGACTTGATAAAGATGAGGGTTATCGAGTCAAAATATAAATGAGAGACGTAAATCAACCTAGATTAAAATAACTAACATAAAACACAATACTCATGGATAATCAATGTCAAATACAACCTACTTAAAGTCCTCCCTAAGATTAATAATCAAGAGAAAACCAAATAATAACAAATGATAAACTCACATCATATCACAATTGATCGATCTCTTGGATCCTTTGGCTAAAACCAACCAATGGGAACTCAATTAAAACTATTATCAAATTTCCAATAGACTTGGGTTTCCTTAAAAAAAATTGAATTAAAAATAATTCACCTTGGATTTATAATTTATATTGGTTCTTGAAATTCTCATGACCATGGTGAAACTAAAAGTGCCACATTACAATGGGTTTAAGTCAAAATTCTATACACAAATCACACCACATTTCCCCTTATATCTCCCCTATTACATTTAGTAAACCTTCAATAATCTTATATAATTGTGTAAGGCTTATTTTAAACCAAAATTACTATAATGGTGTGACCACCAAAATGGTATAACTATAAAACTAAACCTTTCAAACACTAAAGCATAGCTTCAGAACTGAGGTGTGATGATCTAAAGAATTATATATCTACAAAATAAACTCATATATATATCACACTATAGTATATATAACCATTCCATAAATCCTTATTACATTATTAGTCATGTATAATAATTGAAAAACCCGTAAAATTTCAGAAAAAACCTAATGAAAAGCTCTAAGAAATGTATGAACTTTGGGTTTCAACCTTTTAAACTCCACTTAGTATCTTAAACATTGTGACATAGTGACTCATAAAATATAATACCCAGAAATACATCTAATCAAGGATGTATACCTCAAAAATGATACAATTTTATAATGAACTCCCAATGAAAATAAAATAACTCCTCAACACACGTGAACATTGTGGAAAAACCACCATTTTCAAACATCCTCCCCTCCCCCTAGATGAAATTTTAACTTCAACTCCACCTTCAATCCTCAAACATCCTCTTAGAATCTAGAACAACCCTAACACACAATTTAATAGGCTAGACAGGTCTCGATCATTATAGGCAAACAATTAAAAAGTATACCTTTTTAATCCATGATCCATGAGATGAGAAGAATAAGTGGATGAAATTCCTTTTTATATATGTGACATGCACAATCAAAGTGAATATCAGGAGTTAAATAATGATTATGCCAAAATTCCAAAATTTCTCCATCTTATTAGCATGGTTTAGTAGCCCATCAGAATTTTGGTGGTAGTGATAGTAGTGAAACACCACTATCCAACCCATCAAAACATTAGTGGATAAGTGTTAGGATCTTAGTTGCCTCCTACTAGTACCTGGTATCTTCTTCCATTTTCCAATAGCTTGAATTTATATTATATCCATTTTTTAACGGAACTTATACCTCAAAAAAATTTATATTGTGATTTAAAACATTTATATAAGTTTGAATTCCAATTTTGAATTAAAAAAATTCAATAAATCCTACACATATCTCCCCTGGGAATCTAAATATTATCCAACTCCCTTGGCACATACTAATTTGGGTCATTTAAAAAATAAAATAATATATATTACCATAAAGATGTTCCTCCCACACTATTACAAACACAAACTTAATATATTATAAATTATTTTCAAAATTACATATTTACTAGTATAAAATTAAAATAAAAATTGATATATTTTCAAAATTAATTTATTAAGAAATACATTGGGAACCACATAAATGTGATATGAGTACAGGATAATCCAAATGACTTCATTGTCCATTAATATAACAAAATATTTTTCCTAAATTTTTTTAAAATTCCTCACCATATTTCATGGGAATCATGCTACACACACTGTTAGGTTTAGTAATTGTGAATGATGGATCTCTATATAGAACACAAAACTTGTCAACTAGTCACAATATAGGATATATATGTTTAACTATGAGTTTTTATGGACCTACAATAAATCATTATACACATTGAACCATCCTTTTTTAATGAAAGGAGAAAATGACACCTGGAATCACAAATTACAACACAATTCCTTTATTTCTAATTCCATCAACGTGGCAATGATTATTCTCCTCTTATTATTAATTTCAAGTTTATATCAAACTAATTTATAGTTATAAATCTACGTAATATATTTATATGTTTGTCAATCCTTTCATATCATGATAAAATTTAGGTAATTATTTTGGGAAATATATTTGAAATGTATTTCCCATATCTTTTATAATAATTGATTTGAACATCCTCTATGATTATTGACTACATATAAATTACTAATTAATAAAAACAAAAAATTACAATCAAGATTTCTTCGACTTTTCTTCTACTAAAGAAACATTTCTTATTGGAATTTTTTGATAACTAACTTATTATTTGTTTCCTTTTTTAAGGTAATGTGGTCCAAAAAACTACACAAATTATACCCAAAAATAATAAATTTGTAATTATAAAGACAATATGTTCAATGTTTCAATTATAGTATCTTGGTTTACTGAAAATTGAATGACTTTCATCCATAGAAAGAACATCAATAAGTACCATGTTCATGTAACATCTAATTTCAATTTGTACTTTAATGAAATATAAATTATTTTTCAATATGGTTTTTTATTAACATTTATGTCTTTTATATAAATATGGGTTTTATTTCATTAGGAATTAATGAACATGGGTTCAAGTTATAAAATAAATAAATCCAATGCACCACGTATTAATGTTATTTTATTACATTATGATTTAACACTAGGAATGAAGTAATAGTATACATTATATATCTATTATAAGTACAATGGTGTAAAAAATAAAATTAAATAATATTAATAGAAGTTAAAAATTTGATATTTCTGTGTCTCCTCGAGAAATATCACAACCACAAATATCATGGGAGTAAGAAAGAAACATAATAAAATTATGGTTGAAATTTTATAAAGAAAATATAGATAACCACTATAGAAACAAATTAAATGAATGTTATAAGATTTCATGGGATATATATTTTATATGAGAATAAAATATATCAATTTTAATGGGTAAGTATTCAATTAGAAATATAGTCATTAGATTAACTACTTAACTATTGAAATAATAAAATTTTCATTATGTGAAATTGATTAAAAACTATATATGTAAATAAATAACAATATCAAAATATCCAAATAACATAAATGAATATTAAAAAAAAAAATTAATTCATCATTTTCACATTATGTAATTATTTTGGTAATGATTTTTATCCTTATTTTTAAAAAATAATTATTTTATAGTAAATTTAAATGTAAAGTTTAAATCATTTAGAAAATTTTTTTGATAAATGAATTAAATATTTTAATTTTTCACACCAAAATTATTCAAGAATGGTCATTTATTGAAATATTACGAATTTTATGTGAATAGTAAAATATTTTAGGAAATATATAAAATAAAATTTTTATTACATTCCAAATATAAAATACAAATTATATAATTTATTAGAACATTAAATTAAATTTAGAAAAATCAATAAATATATTTATTATTTCTAAATTATAAAAAAATTTAAAAATTATATCTTTTAAATAATGATAACATTATTTTTAATGTATTAGAATATTTTATAAAAAACAATATTTTTATAGATTTATACATTTTTTCATAAAATAAGTTTCATATATATAATAAATAAATCTAAATTTTATTAATTTAAATTTTTTTTATTTTTCATAAAAATAAAAAAATGGTTAATATATGATGTAATAATGATGTGATGATGACATATTTAATAAAATACTACATTTTATATGTAAAAAGAGCCATATTGAACCAAAAAAGTATGAAACACTATTTAGTATCCATAAATTACCACTATTTAAAGTCTTGGTAATAAAATAAAAATATATTTATTATTTTATCTTTAAATACCCATCCCTTATATATATAAATACCACATCTTCACCCCCATTTGGTAACTGCATCTAAAAAATTCAATTTATCCTAACTTTTACATTTTATATTCGCTAAACCATATCTCCCACATTTTATATCCCTTGTTAAAATAATATTATAAACATGTAATATTATGTATAGTCACTAATTAAGAGTTCTGTTATTCAAATTCCTAATTTTGCACAACCATTCTCTTTCAGGATAATTTCAATTATTCTTCAAAATATTTATATATATAGGTAACCATTATGTAAACGTGATATAGATTATATTATATTTTTGTAAATTAAATATAAATATTAAATGTTATATTCATCTTAATTATATTCTCCCTCAAGACGTTATCTACATGGTTATTATTACCATCAATTGGAATATGAATTCTCCATTCTTATCACTTAATTAGTTCTTGGTTAGTAGAACATATATATTATATAAATATATAAATTTAATTATTCATGAAATTTTATAATTCTTGTAACTCACAAACAAAGAAAAACAATCAATAACTCAATATCAAAGAGACCATTATATTTATCGAACAAACCATTCTCCAAAATATTTGTTAATAATTAATGGATAATTATTAATTAAAAATACATATAAATTAACATAAATAAGATAAGAGAATCTATAAATATTTTTCAAGAAATATTTTAACAAATAAATGTTGGATATATATAACATTTAAGTATATTGAACAAACCTAAGGCCTACAGTAGTATATTCTATCTCAATTGTATCCCTTTTGGTTTGATTGTTTTATTCCACTCAATATTAAATTATGTACTATTTTATATTCAATGGATGTAACTAATTCATTGTAATTTTATTTTCGGATATATATTCATTTTAACAATTACTTTTTTAACTAGAATATTTTACTAAAACCCCTATATTTTTATCTTTAAAATGATATTTAACATCCTATTCTATTAGAATATTTGTATATATTATTCATATAACATACTATGTTTTTAAATTTAAATTTATCTTTTAGGTATTTATTATACCAATTTTAACATTCATGTCTTATTCATAACAATAATGTATCGAAAATATTAAATACATTCCACTAAATCTATATTCAAGTCATCTTTTTATAATATTTCAGGTTTATGGTTCCCCTATTCTCCCATACAATTCAAAAGGTGTGTATATTTTACTTAAATATGTATTAATTATCTTTAAATTATTTTCCATGTACAATTATCTATTATTCATTATCCTCTTCATTTGTTGATTTTATGTTATGTTTTGTGAGATTTATATGAAACTCAATTCTGATTCACCCATATTTATCTATGATTTAATATAGATTTATGTTTGAAAAATTTATCTAATATATTATATCTGGTAAAAATAATTTTGAAAAATAAAATGATCAAAAAAATGTGAAAGTAAATATATAGATCTTACATGCATCAGGTAAGTATTTTATCTCATGAGATACTATGTTTAGGGAATAAATAAAGTTCCTAGAAAAACTATGTAATATTTTCATTATAGTAAGACATGAATTTTTGTTAGGATGTATAATTTTAATTTATTTTCCATATTCCATTTAAAATTTAACAATTTAAATTTTATATTCTAATATTCCCCATTTCTATTATGATGATGAAAAATATGATACTTCATGAACTTATGTAGATTCAAGTATATATTCTATACCAATTATTTATTCTCTTACTAGTATTTTTATCTTACCATATAAATAATATATTATTACAGGTGCTTTTTTCTGTTATTAAGGTTATAAAACTATAAAACCTCAAAATATTATGATATGTTTCTCATTAAATAAGTTTTATTTGTTAGATATCTTTATTTAGATGAAAACTCATGTTTAATAAAACAGTGATTTACTATTGAAATATTTTTTTAAAATGTGAATGTTATCACCTTATCATTAGATTTGTGTGTACTAATAGGACTAAAAAATATGAAATTTTTTTATAAGAATATTTCTTTAATGAAAAAGTATTAATTAATTCACAATATATAAGTACTCATTTATAACAGTAAAAGATAATATCATTTTACATTAAATGATCAGTTCTTCGATGTATTATATGTTTATATATAATTTTTTCCCAAGAATAATAATAAATTAGTATTTTTTAAATATATTTATATCTAATGTGAAAAAATGGTTAATCATTCATAAATTTATTATCAATTTGTTATAAATGAAGTTAAAGGCATTTTAGGATAAAAGGAGATTATTCATAAAATGATTTTTATTGTGTTTAATGTATTTTAACTTATTAAATTAAATTAGATATTGTTGACTAATGATTTTAATTAAAAGTGTATATAATATATATAATAAAATATATTAACATTAATCTAATGAATTTTAATAAGAAGGGAATTTTTTTAGAATTTTTTTATACCAAAAAACTTGTTTTTCTAAAAACTACATTAATAGTGTTTTCACATTTATTTTAAAATGAATCATTTTAACTTATATAAAAGGAATATAATTAAATGGTTTCTATATTTGGAGTTATCATGAATTTTTTTAAATTTTTAAAATTAATTTTTTGTCCATTATAAAAATAATAAGCGTCCTTGTTAGAGATAAAAACTAGGTAAAATGTTTTTATAAAAAAGAAAAATGATAGAGTTTTACAAATATAAATGTACAAATACTCCTCAAAAAATTATGGTATATCTTAATTTGAATTAATTTTTCCTAACACAACTACTATATTGGACATAATATTTGAAATTAAATTTCCCCCTCTATAAATGTTAGTCACCAACAAGATGAAAATCTTACTATAGTCTATGAATTCTCCCAAAACCACTACAATCCTCTATGAAGAAAAGGATTTACTAATATTGATCACATGAAAATTGAATATGGATACCTTCTCCTTCTATATCTTTCTATAATTTCTTAATATTTCAATCATAATTTATATAATAACACATTTCATAATATCTTCATAGGTAACCAAAATTCCATTGTCTTTGTGTAAACAATAAAGAGCCCCTCCTTTAGTGTCCCTAAAGACTCCATCATAACTAGTAGGCCCCTGATATCCTCTGGACGAACCATACATGTTGGTATTTACACAAACATTTATGGTAATCTGAAGAAAACATAAGAATTAAAATTTCCTAATTTTAAAAATTACTTGTGATACCAAATCTACAGAAAATATAATGTTCCCAGATAGAACTCCAAATCATGGCAACATTCATTGAGGATGCAATATTGATGGTCATAAAGATGGTATTCATGGTTATTATCATCCTAATATAATGACCCTCATTTCTATTGGAGTGTTTATTTAGTCATAATAGGTAATTGAATTCATAAATAAAAGTATAAAGATGACTTTTAATGAGGGTTGATCCATCATATAAAATGTTGTGTGTGAGAATACAGTTAACCTCAGCTTCATTGAAAGGATCCCCCTCAATGAGATTTAAAAATATAAGAAATAATTATTTAAAAAATTATCATTTAAATAATATGTGTATTAAATAATCCTATCATAATTTACATGCACTATACATCATGCATTAAGTAAGGCTTTTCTTCAGTAGATATTCATCCATTGGGATTTCTTGAAGAGTAACCTTCCAGATGAGAGAATAACAAGAGGGGTAAATAATATGATTACATAAAAAATAATAATGGATTGTTAATTTTAGGGGTATTACCCATGTATTATTTGTAATGCATCTTTCATGTTGGGACATCATTCCTCATATGTTCCTTGATGAGGGATCCCTTTTGTTAATGAATTTATATGAATTAATAGGTTCCCTAGTTGATGTAGGAAAAAAGGGACATGGGATGATCAATATTTTACATAATTGAAACATCAATATCATGAAACATCCACAAGAAATCATTAAGAAGTAGAGATCTGAGTAAATTATCCCACTATATTATAAGATTCATGTTAGTGTATTGTAACCATTGATTTTTTTCAAGAGTACTATATAAAAAATCATTAGGAAGGGAAAAATATATGAGAAAATAAAATCAAACTTCTAAAATTTGAAGCAGTTAAAAAATATATGATCAATGTATTGGATGAAACAAGAGTCAATAATCATCATTCTCTAAAGAATTTGGGCCTAAAATGATTCATTAAGCTTACCTAAGTTCATGAATCTCGGACCTACCATCTTCAATGACTTTCATTAACTATTCCTTTTAATATGGATTTATATTATCTCATAAAAGCTTCAAATAAAAATAAAATTTATAGCACTATTATTTAGGCTCTTAATTAGAGTGTAAGGTTGTTTATAAACTCTGATGGAATAGAAAATATATGGAGTGGAAATGATTTTGACAAGGGAAATTATTCCTTCAAATGATAGTTACTTCCCTTTACAAGAGCATAGTTTACCCTTAATAGTATAATAGTTGGCCCAAAAAGGTATATAATTGATCCATCCCTAGAATGTGGGGATACATAGGTAGAAAAATTTTAGTTTTCCATCATAGCCGCTTAATATATTTTTATAATCATCCACCAATTATTTTTGAAATTACAGATAAGAAAAAACGGTGATTTCATTTAGCTAATATATTGATTAGGTAATTTCCAAAAATGATCAAGGATATATTTTATATAGTTAATGTTAATCATTACCCCTAGAGAAATATAATTATGTCACCAGTATAAATGATTCCAGATGGAGTTGTCAACCCTCTCCCAACTCAAATGAATTTTAGGCTGCCATGTTCAAACATGTCAATAATACACCTACTAAGATAGTATTTGACAGTTCTAACAATTATGGAAGATAAGGGATCACAGTTTTTTAATTCTATGGGATGAGGATAATTATCCTTCTTTACTTCCATTAATCAAATAATGACATTTCATAGATATAAAGAAAACAAGATTTTTATCATTGTAATAAAGAGTTAAGGGTTAAAATATCATAAAATATTTTCTAAATCCTATTAGTATAATGTATTTGGATCCTATATCATCATATCTTTGAACATTATCCAATTTCGAGACTCTTTACTATGAGAATGGATTTATTATATTAATAATTACAAGTTTTTCACTCCCCTCACTTATGAAAGTAAACCACCTCTCTTCTCTTATCTGTTCCACTTAATCCCTTTAGCTTGACCAAAATATACCAAAATACTGTCATGAATCCTTATAAATGACCTTGAAATTATTTTCAACTCAATATTCTCATCCATAAATCTTTAATGATCATCCCAATGGAGGATACCCAAAGAAGAGGTATATATTTTTATAGATATTTTTTATGTTTCATTATCCTTTAATCATCCTATAAATGTTTTACAACCATATTAACAGGATTTAATAAGTATATTTAATATACTAAGATATATTTATTTTAATTTTATATCTATTTTTTATCTCCATATCATCCATTAGAAAATAATAATGTCACTCAGGTATATGGGTGGACTACCACCTCAATGAAGTTTTTTTATTAATTTTTTATTTCATCTTTACATAGATGGTTATAATGATATATTTATTGATTAAATATGATAATTATGATACAATTATAATTTCATAAATCAGAACAATTATATACCTTTCTTTCTTTCCACTATTTCATAATTGAAAACACAACTTCTGCATACGTACAGACTATAGTCCCCATTAAGTGATGTGTTTAATTTTTCCTCATTGTTTTATATTTATGGTTATAAAAATTAATATACTGAATAAATATTACATTTATGACATTATTTATGTTTTATATATGATTAGATCCAGAAAAATGTGTAAGGACCACAACCATTTAACCAAAACATTAATGGAAAATATATCAGTTTTCATCAGAATATTCATTTTAATGAATAATGTTTAATGAAAGGATAATAAGAATCAATTTAATGGAATTTATAATAGTAATATATTTATGAATATAGGTCTATAATGGATTTATAATTAATCTATATGTATTGTATATGAGTTTTGAATGTGTACTAAGAAAAACCAGAGTTTAAGTACGGGTTGCTCATATCACTTTTTATTGTATGAGACATATGAAATATTAAATACCTTTTTATTTTATATAGTGTATATAATACCGATAAATTTATTGGGGAATATTTTAATGAATATAATGGGGTTCATAAACAAATTAAAATCTTTTCTCTTTTTCACGGTTTTGATTCGGAGACTATGAAAACTATAATGGTCCATTATCATAATATGGTTTTATTGAGACATCATTAAAATAATTCACCTATTTTTATTTATATGGTGTATGTACTACCCCACTGAGATATTATATAATAAATATAGTTATATACATCATATTTATGTTCAGTTTAAATTTATTTATTTATAGGGGTTTATCATTCAACTGGTACTAATGTCGTAATGGATTTAAACCCCATATATTTTATTCTCTTATGGTTACTCTTTTTGTTTTAAAGAATTAGTAAAAAATTTCTTTACATTTTACATAATATTATTTTTTTTATTTTTAAAATTAATCTAACCTTATTTCTAATTTTTGTTGTAGAGAATATGTCACCTACATGTCTATGTTCTTAAAATTATTCTATGGATGTTTTTATCTATACATAAATTTTTGTGATAGGTTAATTCTACAACCATTAACATTATATAAAAATAAATGAAAGGAATATTTTTTAAAAAAATCATTTATGAATAATTTTTTATCCTTTACAAAATTGTGGAAATAATGTTATCTTTTAATGTATATGATATGATTAGATTTTCTTAGCATCACGAGTGTTATTTTATATTAATTATTATTTTAACAGCTTCTATGGTTATTTTCATATTAAATATTTTTATAAATATTCATTTAATTTTATCGATTTAGGAACACAAAAAAAATATATTATACCTCTTTTCAAAAAAATGTTCAAATACCTTTTTTATAGATTTTTCATCATTGTCAACAACATTTATGGATAATTATTTTTTTCTATGGATATGATATTATGATATCATCCATTTTCTTTCTCTATATAGATTATAAGGATTGTATTTTAAGGATGAATCTATAAAACATGGTACATTTCCATGGGTTAATTAATATTAGATAAAATAATGAATATTTTTATGATACCATCCACATACTTTTTGTGGATGGATATGATTATGTGATGCTAAAATTTTAATGATACCACTTTAATTTACACATGTTATGCAGTGATGAAATGATGATTGTTTTGATGAACATATGGAACACATATGTATGTTTTTCATTATGGGATTGGTGGGTCTAGAAATTATAAAACCGTGTAATTTATTTTGTAGAGATTTATATATAATTAAATAATTAGAGCATGATTGGGGAGTAAAACCAATTAAGTATTGGACTATATTAACCACAATTGTTTTGGGAATGGAGATTGACTATGGAAATAAAGGAATTCGGAGTGAACCCAATACACTATAGTAGTTTTTCCACTATGATTATCTTTAAGTGAACCTCGACTATTCAAATAATTTTCAATGATTTTGTGTGTTCAAAATACATATGTATTATGCTATGATTTGTTATCATGGATCATGATTTATTATATATGGTTATTTAACTCTTATCACATATTCCTTTTGAAATTCAATAGTTTTATAATGTGACTCATTATTTGAGAACAGTCAATAATTGGGTATGAATTTCATAAGTTTTGATTATGTTATCATGAAATCATACTTTTTTATTTTCAATTATGATCATTGATTTAAATCTACTATGTTCACCCTTACTGAGCATATGATTTTATCCATATATTTCCTTTAATTGGGTTATGTTGAATGATTTTTAGTATAGTATATATAAGAAGGGTGATAAGTTACATGACCACTAATGGAAGATATTCAATATCTTTCCTAAAATAATTCCTTTATGTATCTAGTATCTAAAGAAAATAAACGTTTATGGTTCTGGGGAATTTATTATTCTGAGTTCTGTTGAATATTGTACCAAAATGAAATGATATTTATGTTTTTAATGATTAGTTCCCCTTGGTTTGTATCTGATAATGATTAAGTTTATTTTGAATATTATCATTAGAAAACATTGTTGAAAACCAAGGTGATAATTCTAAACATATGACAATATCATAAATGTTTTGTAAATAAGAGATTGTGTGGTTTACTGAAAATTAAATTCATGTTTATTTATAAAAAAGTGGATTAAACCACTTACATAGATTCACTTCAAGGTAATAGGCTTGAAATTATGGTTGGGTGCTAATCACATCTTCACCTAGTTCTTGAAAAAGATACATAACTACATAGGTAGTTTAACAAACTTAGGGGATCTTCTTTGGTTAATATAAATTATTTTTGAAAAATATTTTGATGAAGGATAGGATAAAATCTATAATAGCCCTTGATAATTTAGAGTGATTTGACATAAAGATAAAATTTTCCTGGGATGAAATAAGGTGTCATAATTAAGGTAATAATTATTATTATTTCCATAATCATTTGACTTTTTACTCTGATAATTGATGTTTGATAAACACACTATGATTGTTTGTTTTAGTTAATACTTGGATCCATGTGAAATCATGTGAACAATGAATCTGATGTACAATGTAATGATCTATTTTAAGGTGACCCAAATAATAAAAATATCAATATTACAAAATTTATATGAATATTCAATAGATATCCTAACAATACATTCCCCCAAACTAAAAGGATTAGTTTCTTTGTAGATTATATACATAATCATATTATTTCATAAAAGATCATCAATATATAGCAAAATTTTCTTCTCACATAGTATACATATTAGACATACTCTAATTAAATCATTTCATCACAACCTATTTAAATTCAAACATAGTGACGCTTGAGCTCGAATGGTCATTATTATTAACTATTTGATATAACAATACATGATTATATGTGGGAATAATATAAGTATTATGGTATGAAAAATCATTATAACATACTACAGTCATACCAAATCAAAATTATATTGTTAATAATGAATCATTTAATAAGTTTTTGTTATAACAAAAGACATAAGTTTTTTACGCACACATTATAATTATAAAATAATATTCATAGTTAAAGCTCATTTCTTAGACCATAATATTGCACAAAGCCCCATTTTTGATTGGGTTCATTCCTCATTCCATAACATCCATAGTCATGGATCACTCCAATGTCAATCATAACAGACATATTCCACTACTAATTTATGTTCACTCTTTATTCAAATCCAAATTCTCTAATGAGATATAATTCATTACCCAATGAATCATAGATAAATATAATTTCAGCCACACTAATAATATAATTAAATCCCTATATATATGTGCAAAAAGAGTACAAAAAATTAATAAATTGATCATATCATAACATGTAGAAAATAAACAGGTTTAATAAACATTACATGATTTCATCATATTATAATCCATGTAATTGAAATGGGTTTTCTAAATATTTCTCAATAACATAATTAACTATGAAAAAGCAAATGAGTTTCATTGGGTAATCCTTAAAAAATCATTATAAAAAGAGATAATGAAAAATAAATTTTCTGGTATAGTATGTTCATATCCCCATTTAAACAAAACAATCCTTAAAAGGATGTTGTTAAAGATAAAAAATAAAACTAAATTAGTATTTAAAATTTATTTGAAAATAGTTGAAATGTAATTCTATTTTTTATAAATAATAACTAAAAATTTCATGATTGTTTAGAAAAATATTTTTATTAAGAATACCTATAGAAAATTATAAAAAAATCTTTATATAAAATAATAGTTATGTGGGTGGGAAATTTTTTTCATTCATTAAACATTAAAAAAATAATGATTTCATTCACACTATTGGTAAAAGGTCAAAAGTAAATGATTTGGAAAATAATAGGAAGATTACTTTTAAACATATGAAAAGAAATAAAGGCTTGTTTTAAAATTAAGTTAAATAATATTTTTTTAATATAAAATATTATTATTGAAATTATTTAAAAAAAAATATGTAGAATAAAAGGATCTCTGACCAAATAGGAAATAATCTTTCTTTTATTAAAAACATTTTATATTTATTTTTAAGTAAAAAACAAAGGAAACTGTACTAATACATTAAAATTTCGTGATTAACCATAGGATACTAAAAACTATGGGGTTTTTATGTATAATAACTATGTAATTTCTCTCAATGTATAGTTATTATAGACAATCCGAAAAATAAATGTGATTTTAACATAATCCTTTTCCTATAGTCTCATCCTTCTTTATATGCATTAAAACATCAAAATATATATATATATATATATATATTTTATAAATATATTCTCAAACCATATCCAAAAAAATATTACTATATATCATTCCCTTATAATATTCAGCAACACAGTTATTAACAATTCTTCATTAAAATGAATATTCCTGTGAAAACTAGACTATTTTTCCTATATGATTCAGTCCAACAGTTCAATTACATTCACATTGGTCATAGTTTCATCATCAAAATAATATTAATAATTTAATATGTGTCATATTTATTTATTTTATATATTTTTATACAAATTAATATAAATTAGTGATGAAAAATTAATTAAATTACTTCACTTAGATTGTAGTATGTACATATACAAGAGTGATGTTTCCATTTTTGGATTGATAGAAAAATAGAAATGTAAATAATAATTCATATTTTTAAAAAAATAGAAAAAATATAATAAATATCATATATATATATATATTCATTAAATATATCCTTATTACAATACATGTAGTGAGGAAAAAATGAATCACGTCACTTAATGAATGTGGTAGTTCACACATACGCATGAATGAAGTCATCATTTTCCGACTAGTCAGAATGAGATTGAAAATAGATATAAAATTTATACGAAACCATATATATAAATTGAATATACTGATTATATCATGTTAATATGGTTATATATTATTTTTAGTATGTTTATGAAGAAAGAAACATGAAAATGACCATTAAGAACAAACACATCTTCTTTAGGTATCCTCCTTTAAAAAGCGTATTAAGGATTACCATATGGGACTTTTGAGAATATTGGAATAGTATGTTCAGGTGAAAGGATATTGGGTGGAAATTTTGGAAATAATTGTTGTTTTAAAAGGATTATGTGGGTATATAAGATATTATAGGAGATTCCCTTTCACAAGTGAGGGTAGTGTTGCACTTGTAATTGTTAATAATAGTAAAATATATTAAGTTCACCATTAGATAGAAGTGGATCCCAGGTGAATAAATTATAAATATGATATGAAATGAGATATAAATCCACTCAATTAATAGTATTTTTACAATTTTTAGGATAACATAACCCTTATCACTTTATTTTGAACTCTCATTAACCACTATTATTCGTTTCTGATGTTCTGAATTTTTGCATTAGTTATTATTCATAATGACCAAAAATGGAATTAACATATTTAAAATATTTTTAAATGATTAATATAAATTATTAAACCATTTTACATAATTTTATTTCTATAAGCCATGTAATTTTATTTTAATATATGTGCACAAAATGGGAAAAAAATTATTTTTTATAAAACAATTAAGTACAAAACTGAATTTAATATAATTACATTTTTTGTAAAAACCATTATATATATTTTAAAATATTATATTTAGTATACTATATAAAACATTCATTTAAAAAATACATCATTAGTTATTAAAATAATTTATTAACAAAATAACACAATGTAAACATAACAAAAATTTATCCAAAAAATATTTTTTTTAAAAATTTTAATAACTCTTATTTCTATTTCTACTAAATTGATAATAAATTAATTAATTTTATAAATGTGTAGAAAATAATTATAAATATTCTAGTCAATCCTATTTATATCTATAATCCAACATAATGGATATAATAGTAACATTTAATTAATATACTTCAATAGCTCATGGGGATTTGTTTAAACTTAGAATTTCTTGTAATGAAATCTATAGAAGAAATCAAAATTATTATGAGAGAAATATATAATAAAATATCATACTATTAGAATTTACCACCTTATAATAATTTTTAACTTGAAATTATAACACTTCAAAACCACCAATGGAGGATACTTCTACCTCCTCACATCCTCAGGTTCCTAGAGAGCCTCAACAAAGTTATAGTTTCCCCAAATACATTACACTCGGTTAATAGTATTATTTTGTATAACATTATCTATTTGTTCAAATATATCCACTGTCCTTTCCTAATAAAATAGATCATTACCCGTGGTATTACCTCTTAGTTCTGTACATTTTATGAATCATGTATGTACTTTCTTAAAAGAGATATATGGAACACATTATGATCATTAGAAATATTTAGTGGAAGAACCAAGATATAATAAATCATCTCAATGCGATCAATAATTTCATAGAAAACTATAAATATATAAATCATTTTCCCTTCATTATAAGTCTTATAAAATTATTTTAAATATTTATTCACAGTAATACCAATTCAACAACATCAAACTGAAAATATTTTTAAGGATAATCAATATAACCTTTCTATCGAATCTGAGTTTCATTGAAATGTTGATGAATTTATATAAACATATCTATTATTTTTTGAGATATCTGAGTTCCCAATAAAATTCATTCTCTAAAAATATATCATAACATTATATTTCTTCACTTCCACCCATATATAAATTTATAAAGAACCATCTAAATTCTTCTGTTAAATGAATTTTTATAAGAAAACACAACCAGAGGAATGGTATTGATCCCAAACACCATCAGAATCTATATAATATTATCACTATATATCTTCTAGATTTTTAATGTTTCCCTTTGATAGAAAATATTTATGGGGATTATATACAATGTGTAATTGTATTTCCTTATTCAATTATTGTTAGAGAATTCTAAAAAAATTCAATGTAAAACATGGATGCTAATCAGATACAATATAATGTAGTACTCTATGAAACCTTATTTTATATTTAATGTATATCCTAAGAAGGTGGCTGATAAATAAATATTCTTAAATTTCATTTAAATGTGATATCTACATATGTTGATTGACTACAATAAAAATAGAATTATGGTCTTTAGATGTTTTGGGCAGTCTGACGATGAAATCCATAGTGATGTTTTCTCACTTCCATATTGGTATGGGTAATAGTTGTAGTAACACCTTAGACATTTATCTCTCAACCATAACTTTAGAAAACACTAGGAATAAAGATACATACTCTATGATATCACTTTTCATGTTTTCCTAACATAAATAATCTTTTAGATCTCAATACACAATCATACTTCTGAGATGAATTGATAATGATGAACTATGAGCATCATCAAATAGATGTTTGTTGAAATACGATATTGATGGGACACCGAATTGTTTTATGAACCCTATCATTCTATCATAAACATATTTCTTCGTAGGAACATTTCACATGTTCTTATATTGTTATTAATCACGCTTATATGCCTCTCTAATCCATACATTGATATATGCTTAAACCATCAGCTATGAAATATATAATCTACACCCTTTCTCCGCGATTTCAAGATCCATCCTTAGAAATTACATATTTATCTAATTCATTTAAATTCTCATCATGGAAAAACAATCATGGTTCTTTCAATAAAGTGCATCAACCACCTTCATTTCTTTCCCAGGGTGGCACTGTTTTATGATGGCATACTCACTAATAAAAAACAATTATCTCATTTGGCGCGTATTAATGTTTTTTGGGAGAATATATAAAAAACTCATATAATAAATATATATCACATATTTCAGTATAAATATAATTCCTCTATATTTTAAATCAAAAATATTACTTCTAGACACTATAGATCTTGGTTCAGGTAATATTTCTCATGAATTGTCAATTTTCATGAGGCATAAGATATCATCTTATCATTATGAATGGGGTTGAATCCCATCACCCTCTCCTATTAATCATTATAAACCAAAAACACTTATCCATTATATCATAATAGAATAATAGGTACTCTAGCCAAACATCACTTCATTTCTATGAATTCTTCATTATATTCATCAGTATAAATGAAATATTCTCCCTTCAATGTTATATTGGATATTAGAATTAGAATCCATGATTAAACTCTGAAAAAGCATTGTTAGTATCTATCTATCCTGAAAAAATAATAGATCTCAGTCACTATAGTTGTTCTAGGCAATTTCAAAATAACTTTTTTCTTTAAGGATCCACTGATATATCATCTCCTGAGAATATATGACTTAAATATGAAACTCTATATATATAGAATTTACATTTGATAAATTTTCTATAAAACATATCATTCCGGAGGGTCATCGACACATCATTAAATAATCTCCATTCTCTTCCATTCACTTTGAATAAATATTAATTTTGTTTTTAAATACTATAAAAAAACTAATAATTAAAACTCTAAATACTCAACTAATTATATCAATGAATATTTTGGGATATTTAGAAATTCTAAATGGCATCACTACACATTAATAATGAACGTACCTTGTATATATGGTTGTCTATGGTATATCCTCCTTCCTGACCATCAATAGATGATATCTAGATCAAATATCAATCATCTAAAAGTATTTTTCTCCACCTAGTAAATCAAATAGATCATTAATATAGGGAATGTGATACATGATATTAATAGTCATCAAATTATGTTCTAAATAATAAATAAAAAGATAAATTTACCAATAATTCTTCCTAACAAAAAGAATATAATCACCTAATCAAGATACACTCCATCATATGAATCCGATTTCAAGATTATATTGGAGTTTCATCTTAAATTCTTGTAACTCAATGATTTTCATTCTATATGGAGTCTTTATAATATGTGTGGAAGCATGTATGAGTTTAATTGAAAACATAATTACACAAATATGAGATATTATAAGAATTTCATCTAAAAATGCATTAAAATATTATTGAATAATATGAATATCTTCAATATTGATTTTCACACCAACCATTTGAGATAAATATCTCTCAGGAATACGTATAAAGAGAAAAAAAATTGACGTAATTTCTATTAGAATTTCATAATCTTCCTCACATTTATAAAAAAATCTCAAATAGATTCAAAATATAAAATATGACTTCCTTTTGAGTAAATTGTTATAGGATATATATATATATAAAGTGATCCAATATATGATCAAAATAAAATAAATCTCAACTAGATTGAGAATCAATATACTTATTGAAAGAAAATTCACACATGATTTTTATCACATATGAGCTATAGACTCATGTTGTGATCATCATACCAATATTATTATTTAATAATAATTAAATATCAAATGTTGTAGGTGGTGATGGTATACCGTTAAAAAATTATTAAGCATAAAATAATGGTTAGGTATAGAGTAAATTAATACATATTCAATTCTAGATAGAATGTTGTGTGTACCCTTCAACACTTTATTCCCTTGACCCATGTTTGATTGTCTGATCTTTAAAATTGTCGCTCATATTAAGAGGTTTCTAACATCAATTTTCATCATTAACCATCATATTTTCACACTAATTTGTGTGAAATTCATACTCATTTAAATTATATCATTGGAATGTGGGTGGAACATTTTGTTTACATTTCTCGCCATTATTGACAAACCTCTTCACAATACATCACTATTATACTTCTCAATGGACTTATTTATCACACATCAAACATTTACTGGAAAAAATAAAAAAAATTCCTTCACAGTTACTTCCACACTTATGAAATGATAGAAGTCTAATTTTCTTTCCTACATATGTATTACTATTATTATTATTTCTTCAATGATAAATTGTTCTCTTATTATTCCTTAATCCTTGAGAATAATAAGTGTCTCCAATATCCATTCTTATATTAAAATCATGCCTAATGTTTTCATTGAGTCTATCAATGTCCCTTATAACTAAATCCTTTAGTAGACTCGGGCTTAAGCCAATAAATAATCCATAAACATTATTTTTATGATTAATGATAACAACATAAGTGTTCTATGAAAATATTGTAAAATTTTCCTCATAGTTACTAATGGATTCTTCATCCTTAAGATTTAGATTAATAAATTCCACTTCCATTTTTTTGATAATAGTTTGAGGATAAGATTATTTAGAAAATACCTTACTAAAATCATCCCATTTCATGGATTAAATTTCATCCAAATTCCTTGTATTTTTTTATAAGAGAGTTCCATTGATTAGGTTCACATACTAAACAATGCGCATATCATGGACAAAGAATAGGATAATCAAGAATATATTTTTATAAAATTTATCCATTTCATAGAAATAAGTTGATTTTAATTACAACTAATTGAAGGTAGATACTTCCACAAAAAAGGTCCAATATTTAGTAATTTCTTCATTTGAAAATTTTGATGTTCATCATGATTCATGTTTCCATTCATAGCCAAGGATATTTAGGTTTAAATGACAACAATATTTCACCTCCCATAATCTATTTAATTTGGTTTATTAAGAGTATATGTATTACATTATCCATCACAATATTTTTCTCCTGATTTATCTTTGTTCCTATATTTACTAAACAAAATTTCATAGTGTGAGTATTAAATATCAATAATAACATAAAACAATAATATGATTATTGAAAAAATTATTTTTAAGGTCAAAATTATGTAACCTTATTTCAACCCATGAAACATAATGTTAATATCATATCACTATAGATTATAATATATTGAAATAGAATATATCCACTTATTTATAAAAATATTTTGTAAATATAATGTGAATTAGCCAAGGCATATCATTTTGTAGTGAATAACTAGGTTCTTAGTCTTAGGTCCACTCATTATGCATCAAGTGAAGATCGACTTAATACCCAACAATCCATTTTCATGGTGTTCATCCCTAGTAGAAACATCTCATAATAGAATCCAAATTTTAGTATCTAGAAAAGGATATAATTTCTAGGAAACCACACAACATCTACTGTAACACCCCAAGATTTCATAGTGTGTTATTTCTTCAAAATAATTCAATAACTTGCACTACACGCAACACCGAGTTCAATCACACCATGACTTACAAAAAAAAGACATTAAAAGAGGTCATGAATAGAATTAACTACATTTTAAACTTTATATAATCCTTATAATTTTAGAATCCATATTATGAGTTTCTTAGTCAAAATGCAAGAACAGATTCATTTTCAATATTGCACTTTTATCAACTTTTAATAGTGAAAGCTTTTTAAATACAATATTTTAAACTTTTTGACTAAATGGGGACATCAAAAAATTTAAAATGAAACATCCCAAGCTTACACTGTACGCTTTCCTTTGAATAAAACAGTAGCGTGTGTTGTACGCAACATCGAGTTTTAACACACACCACAACCGATCAAACTAGCCATTATGGATAATAATACCTAAATTTTGAAATCATATATATTTTATATTTCAAAATGGACTTCATTTTTGGATTCGTAATATCGTAATTAGCCTAGGTTGAAGTTTTGGTACTTTTCAGATAACTTTTATATTTTGATGAATAGTGAAAATTACTAAATTTTAATTAAAAACAAGTTTTTTAATCAAAATAATTAATATTGATAAATTATGAATTTGAGTGGTTTTAAAGTATATTTAGAATATATTTTTACCATTTAATTTAATGTTTGTCATTGGACACAATTTCACAATTAAACCAGACATAAACAAGTGTCAATCTTTTGAAAGTTATTATCTCTTAAAAACACGCTTTTTATTTTAACAACGGGAATTAATTTTAAATTAATTTCTGCCACTTCTGTGTTTTGAATTTGGAAAAATGGATTACATATTTGGAATCAGGATGTCCAAATTATGTAAATAGGTAACTTTTATTTTTACACATTTTGAATAATTACTGCGGTAAATATTTTATTTACCAAGGTTAAAGGGTAAATCCGGTAAATAAGGGTTAAAAAATAATATAATAATAATACAAAATTACCCTAAAACGTGTCCTAACCTTATTGGTGGACACATACCCGACCATGGGCATCCTTGGGTCGATTTGGGGACCCCTTGGAGCCACTTGTATGTGGTAGGGACACATTATTTTAATAAAGTTAAACTAAAAATAAAAATGGCATAAGCTTACATATTTTAGAAGAACAATTTTTACATAGGGTTATACATGTTGGATTTTCGATTATAAATATTCATTAGAAAGATAAAAAGATTTCCTAAATATTGATATTTTATTTATAATTTTTAGACATCAAATAATTTAAATTATTAATGACACAATAATGATGAAATTTTTACCTCATTAATAAATCATTTAAATAAATAAGATTATAATGATTAAAATATTATCTAAAACCTGTCCAATTCTTATTGGTTGATGTTATTTAGAATATGAGTCATCTTATCTTCGACCTCAATTATTTTTGGACCATTATAAACCGAATTTAATTATATTATAAAGTAATACTTTCACTCTTTCCTAAAGAGCCCCTCCTCTCCGTTATAAAAGGAGACCACTTATACTCATTCCTCACACCTCTCAAGCCACTTGGATCGGCCAAACTATTCCCACATACTCTCCCAACTTCCCTCACTACAACCTAGAGGCCTTAGTTTGATCAGAAAGCCAACCTATGGATCCCTTTTGATCAAATCAAAAGGAAGAACCCGAAGAAGAGGAGGTTAACCTACCCCAACCAAGGAAATGTACAAGGTAAGGGATTTTCTTATCTCACTTTCAATTCCGTGAGATTTCCATTGTTTGCCACTAAATTATTGAAAGTGGTGTATTGTGTACTGCCATTTGATATATATTATCATGATTCTCTTTATATTCATTTTATTCTGGAAATCATTTGGTGGTTATTAACTTTTGTCCATACGACTCAGTTGATTAACGTGGTAAGGGGTTTTCATCTCACTCTTTATTTCCGTGAGATTCGTGCCATATTTCCACTATTATCTTTTGTGTGGTGTATGTACTGCCCATAATTGTATTCTTTGTGTAATACACTTTACCTTATGTGTGTTTACATTTTCATTGTATGATACCCCTTTCATGGGTTGTATGTTTCATAAGTTACCAAATTGATAAGGGTTTACTTCACAATCTCTTTAATATACGAGGTTGTCTTTACGTAAGTATCTACAGGGACATATTTACTATCCATGTCCATATTTCATAAAATAGTTTTCAAAGGGATTATTTCTAAGTGAAATTTTACTAAAACATCATTTTAAATGTTTTAAATATTTATTCTTCTAAATCATCCTCATTTATGTCCACGTTTTCAAAATGGTTTGTAAGGATTTATTTATATGAAAATGAATGTTTTAAAAGTGTTTATTCTATTCAAAAGTTTCAAAGTGGTATGGAACACTTTGATTCAAAAATGTATTTAAATGCCTTACTTTCTAAATTGTGTAACATTAAAATGTTTTCATGAAAAAAGGGATATTTCTCTCAATAATTTTTAAAAAAAACATTTTCATCTATGTCAACATCCTTTGATGGATTTTAAGATTATTTGAAGTTGATTTATTATGATTTAAAACTTCCATATTGTAATGATGTTTTTTGATATGTTTGACTGTAGATGTGTCATTTATATAGCATTCATGGTTTATGAGTAAAGTATTGACATTTCGTATGCTACTTCCAATAAGAATGTTTATGTTATATTTCAACCTTTACTTCATATGAATGTGTTGGACATGTATGTTCCAGGTTGGGGACTGGTTAAAGTAAGCCCTCCAGGTTGGGGACTGGTAAAAGTAAGCCCTCCAGGTTAGGGACTGGTAAAAGTAAGCCCTCCGGTTCGGTGTCCGGTTTTTAGAGGCACTCCGGGTTGGTGTCCGGTTATTAGAGGCACTCCGGGTTGGTGTCCGGTTATTAGAGGCACTCTGGGTTGGGTTCCGGTTACAGTTAGCCTGTAACACCCGAGACTTTTATGTTATATAAATCATCAAAGGAATCTTTTTCTACACAACACTTGCTTGGCTTGCTTTACACGCAATCGCGACCTTCCTCGATAGCTTGCGTCGTACGCAATACCGAGTTTCACTAAACAACAATATGCTATTGAAAATAGCCGTTATGAATAGTAATAACCACTTTTTGAAATTTTATAAATTTTATTTTTCAAAATGGACTTCATTTTTGGACTCAAAATATTGAAATTAGCCTAGGGTGAAATTTTGGTTTTTTTCTGAAAACTTTCAATTTTTGATGAATAGTGAAACCACTAAGTGGTAGGTTAAAAACTAAATTTTGCATAAAACATAATTTTACCGCTTCTGTGAATGGAATTTCAAAAATCCGACAGACACGGTTGATATCAGTAAGTAAAATGCGGTTCAATGAGATAAAAATAATTTTTTGGTGAATAGTAACTTTTTACTATTTTTACCGCGGTTAATAGTAAATAGGGTAACTAAGGGTAAATATGATATTAATATTACCCTAACACATGTCCTAATTCTATCGGACAAGTGTAATTCGACCAAAAACAAACTTAGGAATAAAATATGACCATTTAGGCCCACTTGGATTAGATTAGGACATTTATTAAAAGAAGGGTTAAAATAGTTAAAATCAAAGTTTAATAAGTAAATCATTTTTAATATGGGGTTATACATAAGATAAATTCGATTGTAAATATTCATTAGAAAGATAAAAAGATTTCCTACATGATGGTATTTTATTTGTAATTTTTAGACATCAAATAATATAATTTATTTATGACACAAAGATGATGCAGTAATTATCTTATTAATGAAATATTGACATAATTGATAATATAAATACCAAAATAAATGTAATTTAAGACTTTTTATGAATTCCACTAATTTTATAGGTTACTATGATATATTAGTGTTGATTTAATATACTTGGTTCGAACATATAATGCTGTTATGACTTTCAAAAAAATCATATATAAAATAATGTCAAAATTGACACAAAATTGTTTTTAAATCAAATATTATATTATTAATTGTTATTTTATTCCTAAAAATCTAAGGTTCGGCCAAATGACTTAGATAAGGATATATATATTAATAATAAACAATTTTGGGTTCGTTTGGCATGTTATAGTAAGTGTATTAACCATATAGTGAAAGAAAACAAAAAGACATGGTAAAAGTTAAATTATTTAACTTAGAGTTAAATCTAATTGATAAGGTTAAAATAATACCCTAAACTTGTCTAAATCCTATTGGTTGATAGGATTTAGACCCTTCCCCACTTTAGCTTCGAAATAAGACCCTTTGGAACCATTATAAACCGATTTTGACTTTAATATAAAATAATATTTTGAGATATTCCTAAGGTGCCCCTCTCCTCCCTTATAAAAGGGCACCTCCTCCCCCTCCTCCTCACACCAATTTGAGCACTCAAGCTCGGCCAACCCCTGCCATTTTCTCCTATCCACTTCCCTAGATTAATCCTAGAGGTCCTGGTCTTCTTCAAAGACCAATCTTAGTTCCCTTAGTGGAGGATTCAAAGAGGCGTTCCAAAGAAGAGGTAATATCCATTACCGATCTTTTCAATTTCTTTCTTCTTCAACTTCTTCTTCTTTAGTTGTTTCATGATAAAGTAATAACATCAGTATTACTTACATACTGATATGTTATTATAAATATGAAACAACCCTAATTCACCTTCTATCCATCCTACGGAAAAATGAAATCACCGCGTGTGCGTACGTACGGAATACCGTCTCCACACCGTGGTGTAATCTATTTTTCCACCATCACTTTACAAGGATGGGTATAATGGTGTAATGAGTAACTATTTATGATTATTATAAAGTAATATTGTTACTGAAATAATATATATATACTCCAATACAGTTCCACGATCATAGGAACGATATCATCACTCGTGCGTACGTACGGAATACCGTCTCCACGATGTGATGCGACTCGTTCTACATGATCATCATTACATAGTAATTATATAAATGAATTGAATGAATAAATATGATATATGTTACACTAATACCATTCTGGATATAAGGAATCTATAACCTTAAAAGAAGAATAAGAATGTATTCGGCAAAACACGCATAAGAACAACAGGCAATAAAGACCCGAGTAACAAGTAACAATGAAATATTACTAACAAGAAGCTAAGAATATGACCATATATGATATCATATCAATATGTATGATTCTGGAATAAGTCAATAACATTATTTAAACCATTATACAGGAGCTTCGGACACGTACAAAGCTAATCGGACCTAAGGTAAGGGAAATATCACAATCTCATTTTTATCCGAGATTGTTTATTCGTAAGTATTTACTAGGGTGTATTTTATCATCCACGTCCATGTTTCATCAATATGTAATATTACATCCATCCACCTACAATTGTTTAAATCCATTTTTACCCTTCGGTGAGTTTTTAGTAAAAGAAATGAAAGGAATCTTTTGTCGTTTTTCGTACGAGGTACTTTTTGACTTTTCCGACAAAAGTGCGAAGAATGTTTTTTTTAACTTATACGGCATGAATGGATTTTTAAAACATTATTTACAAGAAGCTTCCTTTACAAGTTTTCAAGTTTATTTTAATCAACTTCTTTTATTTTAAAGTTGTATAACATGTTATGAAAGGAAAAATGTTTTTGAAGAAGAAAGGATATTTTCTTCAAGAATGGAGTTCAAGTGTTTTATCAAAATTATTTTCCATCTAAGATAATAAAGGGTTCTGTTTTTATCCCTATTATTACATGGATTTGATTATGTTGTGATGGAAACATTTTTATGAATTCCTTTATCTTATATGAATTGTTTTATGATGTCATGTTGTTTAAGAATCCCATTTTTATTACATGGGTTATGCGATGATGTATGATTTTTGATTATGTGGCACACATAAGAAAGGATTCATTATAAGATGGGTGGGACCTATATCTCCCTCCAATGCATTGGGAAAAGATTTTATATCTCATGAGATAGACAGGGCCGGAATGGTAGGTTATACTGGTTCAGTGAAACAGGACTAAAACGAGGGTTACTCAGTTCAGAAAGCGACTTTGTCCACTAAGATAGTCTTGGAAATGAGTCATGACTAACAAGAAATGATTTTCCATGATTATGTGTGCATGCCACAAAGTTTCAAGTTTTATGTTATGATTATGGGGATCTCATTTTCACTTCTATGATTTGTTCCATGTTAAGATATTATGATCTCTTTTGCAGGTTATGATTTTCAAAAAGATATGATATGATTTTTATTTCCTTTATTTGCCTTGCTGGGCATTTGAGCTCACCCTTTTATGTTTTCTTTTCCCCAGGTCAGGAAGATGGATATTAAGTAGAATATGCTAAAAGGGACCCTAGATATGATGAAATAAATGGGAGACACTGTAGAAGATTTATGAACCAGTTGTTTATGTTTCCCAGTTTCTAAAGACACTATACTTGTATGGTCCTTTGTGGTTTTGTCATATGTTGTAATAAGTGCGCTTCAATTTTGAAGTATTAACAATGTATGTAAAGTATGGGTCGTTATAGTTGGTATCAGAGGAAAGGTATAGTCAACCTTTGGAATCTAGGATGTGAAAGCCTTAGTAAGAACCCTAAGGATAAGTCTAAGCATAGAAAACAATCTTAGTGTTTTAGAAATGTCCTTGAATAACCTAGGATAAGACCTTAAGCATGAAAATTTTATTCTTGAATTATGTGGTTTTCCTATTATAATTAGTGTTTCTCACATTATTCTTCTTGGTGTTAGTCAATGGCTGGAACCCGAAGGAACCGTGTTAATGTGGAATGCAATGGGCAATGCAATGATTGTCCCCCTGAGCAACCAAACGATATGGGAGCTGGAATGAAAAATCTTGTAGCCATGCTCACACAACTTTCTCAAGCTATGAATCATGCAGGACTTCCAAACGAGCAAAGGAAGGAGCAACATTCTATTGAATCCTTCATGAGGCAGCGTCCACCTTCTTTCAGTGGGTCTACTGATCCATTAGTTTCTGAACAATGGATTAGTACTACTGAAAAGATATTTTCAGTTCTTCAATGTTCTGAACATGATAAAGTCATCCTAGTAGTGTATCGTTTGGAAGGAGATGCTGATCAATGGTGGAATCTTATTAAGAATACGAGGAAAAGGGATGAAATTGAGTCTATGGAATGGGACTAGTTCAAGAACTTATTTTTCAATAAGTACTTCCCTCGTATTCTCCGAACAAAGATGGAGAAAGAGTTCCTTGAACTGAAGCAAAGGGATGATGAATCTGTTAGTACCTATGAAGCAAATTTTACAAGACTTTCAAGGTACGCTTCTGGTATTATTATCCAACCTAAGAGTAAGATCGATCGATTCTTTAGTGGCTTAAAACCAAGTCTTCGAAGGGCGTTAGCCATAAGATACTTCAATAGCTATGAGGAAATCGTTCGATGTGCTCTCAAAGTCGAGATGGAGATTGGAGTAACCCATCAGTCACATGGGTTTGATAAGAAGAGGAAGATGGAATTCAAAGAAAAATCTAAAGAGCACACGGAAAAGAAGATGAGCTTTTCCTTATGCTCAATGTGTGGAAAGAAACATGGAGGGAGTTGTCTTAAAGGGACAAGTAAATGTTTTAAATGTGGAAAAGAAGGTCATCGGGCATTTGAATGCCGTGATAATGGGAAGAAGATATCTAATGACGCAAACAAAGGAAGGGATACACAGAATGAGCCTACTACACTTCAATGTTTCAAGTGCAAGGAGATGGGGCATTATGCAAATCAATGCCCAAATCCAAGGTTTGATGATGATGGTCGACGTCAACAAAATCTTAAGGCTAAAGACAAAGGAAATTCACATGCAATTTCTATCAGCGATGTGGAGTACGATAACGAAGTGGTGAAAGGTACACTTACCATCCACTCTAAAGTAGCAAATGTTTTATTTGATTCTGGATCCACCCACTCTTTTATTTCTAAAGAATTTTCTAAGGGTATCACCGTATTACCTCAACAATTAGATGTTGAGTTAGCTGTGACAACACCTAATGGCACAACAGTCGCATCAAAAGTTTATAATTCTTCTCCGATCGAAGTTTGTGGGAAAGTGCTTCCTGCAAATCTTGTGATCCTTCCTTTAGTGGAATTTGATGTGATTCTTGGCATGGATTGGCTTTCTCTACATGGAGCTCATATCAATTTCCAAAGAAGGGAAGTCACATTTCATATTCCAGATCAATCTACGATCGTATACCAATGCAAGGATGAACATAACCTTCCAGTGGAAATTTCTTCCATCTTATGGGTATTGATTCCACTAAATGAAGGTTATTTATCTCAAATAGTTGGTGAGAAACTCACTATTAAGAATATGCCCATTGTACGGGAGTTTGATGATGTCTTTCTGGAGGAATTACCGGGTCTTCCACCAAATCGTGAAATTGAGTTTTCAATAGAACTCGTACCGGGCGCTTTTCCAATTTCAAAGACACCTTATAGACTGGCCCCAATTGAGTTGCAGGAATTGAAGAAGCAACTCCAAGAGAATCTTCATAAGGGATTCATACGCCCTAGTGCGTCACCTTGGGGAGAACCTGTTCTATTTGTTAAGAAGAAAGATGGATCAATGAGACTCTGCATTTATTATCGAGAACTTAACAAGATCACTATCAAGAACAAATATCCTCTCCCACGCATTGATGACTTATTTGACCAACTACGCGGAGCTCAATACTTTTCCATGATTGATCTTCGTTCAGGGTATCATCAATTAAGGGTCAAAAGGGAGGATATACCAAAGACGGCTTTCCGTACAAGGTATGGACACTATGAATTTATAGTGATGCCATTTGGTCTTACTAATGCCCCTGCTATCTTCATGGATCTAATGAATAGAGTCTTTAGAGACTATCTTGATCAATTTGTGGTAGTCTTTATAGACGATATTCTTGTCTATTCAAAGAGCAAGGAAGAGCATGAAGATCACTTGAGAATTATATTAAAGACCCTGAGAAAGGAGAAGCTTTATGCCAAATTTCCCAAGTGTGAATTTTGGCTTCAAAAAGTTGCATTTTTGGGTCACATAATCTCAAAAGAGGGGATATCTATGGATCCAGCAAAAACAGAGGTTATCGAAAGATGGTCAAGACCAACAACAGTAACTGAGATCCAAAGTTTTCTTGGTTTGGCTGGATATTATCGATGTTTTGTAAAAGATTTTTCACGATTATCTAATCCACTCACCAAGTTGACTCGGAAAGGAGTTAAGTTTGTCTGGACAGAGGAATGTGAAGAGAATTTCATGGAGTTAAAAATAAGGTTATCCAGTGCACCTGTGCTCACACTACCTTGTAGTGGAGAAAGGTTTGTGATCTACAGTGATGCATCCAAGAAGGGATTGGGGTGTGTTCTTATGCAAAATGATATGGTGATAGCTTATGCCTCACGACAGTTGAAAATCCATGAGCAAAATTACCCAACACATGATTTGGAGTTGGCTGCGGTAATCTTTGCATTAAATATTTGGAGGCATTACCTTTATGGTGAAAGGTGTGATATTTATACTGATCATAAAAGTTTAAAGTATATTTTCACACAAAAGGAGCTGAATATGCACCAAAGAAGATGGTTGGAGCTGATTAAGGATTATGACTGCTCAATCCATTACCACCCTGGGAAAGCAAACAAGGTGGCAGATGCATTAAGTCGACAAGACCATGCTAGTTTATCCATGATGAGGATCACAAAAGATCCAATATTTATGGATTTACAAAGGATGGATCTTGGAATTATAATGGAAAGGGAAAAATCTTATCTTTCTCAAATGAATGTTCAACCATCTATACATGTAAAGATTAAAGAGGCACAGAAAGAAGATGTCGAGTTACAAAAGAAGGTGAGAAATGTTCCTGAATTCAACCTTGATTGTGATGGGATAATAAAGTTCAGGAATTGGGTTTTTGTTCCTCCCATCCCCGAATTAAAGAAGGAGCTGCTGGATGAGGCTCATAGTTCTTCATTCACTATTCATCCTGGAATCACGAAGATGTATAGGGACCTGAAAGAGTACTTCTGGTGGGATGGCATGAAAAGAGATGTTGCTGAATATGTCTCTCGATGCTTGGTTTGTCAACAAGTTAATGCTGAGAGACAGAAGTCTAAGGGGATGTTACAACCATTACCCATACCCGAATGGAAATGGGAAAACATCACTATGGACTTTGTCATAGGACTTCCTAAAACATCCAAAGGCAATAATGATATCTGGGTCATAGTTGATCGTCTTACAAAGTCTGCACACTTCATTCCTATTAGAGAGGATTTCTCTCTAGATCAGCTTGCCAGGATATATGTAAAGGAAGTGGTAAGATTGCATGGAGTACCACTTTCTATTATATCTGATCGGGATCCGAGATTTACCTCGAAGTTCTGGCGAAGTCTTCAGCATACTCTGCATACAGAGTTGAGTTTCAGCACTGCTTATCATCCATAGACAGACGGTCAGTCTGAGAGAACAATTCAAACCCTAGAAGATATGTTGAGAGATTGCTCTATGGATTTCAAAGGAGGTTGGGATCAACACCTACCTTTAGTGGAATTTTCTTATAATAATAGCTTTCACTCCAGTATTCAGATGGCTCCTTATGAAGATCTCTATGGAAAGAAATGCAGGACTCCAACTTGCTAGGATGAAGTTGGCGAAAGAAAGCTATTAGGACCTGATCTCGTTGATGAAATGGCAGAAAAGGTCAGATCTATTCAACAACACATAAGCGCAGCTCAGAGTCGACAGAAAAGTTATGCCGACAACCGAAGAAAAGACCTAGAGTTTGAAGTGGGTGATAAAGTGTTCTTACGAATATCTCCCTGGAAGAGGGTTATGAGATTTGGAAAGAAGGGGAAGTTGAGCCCTAGATATATCGGTCCTTTCGAAATACTAGATCGTGTTGGGAAGGTAGCTTACCGATTGGCGCTTCCACCGAATCTCTCTCAAGTTCACAATGTGTTCCATGTATCTCTCCTGAGAAAGTAGATACCAGATCCTTCACATGTACTCACCTCAGAAGTTGTACCGCTGGAGCAAGATCTTTCTTATGAAGAACAGCCGATAGAGATTCTGGATCGTAGCGAAAAAGTCCAACGAAACAAGACCACTCGCTTGGTGAAAGTTTTATGGAGGAACCACCAACTTGAATAAGCTACATGGGAGCTTGAGGATATGATGAAGGAGAAGTATCCTCATCTGTTTGTTACAAAGTGACGAATTTCGAGGGAGAATTTCTTTTTAAGGGGGGGGTAGAATGTAACACCCGAGACTTTTATGTTATATAAATCATCAAAGGAATCTTTTTCTACACAACACTTGCTTGGCTTGCTTTACACGCAATCGCGACCTTCCTCGATAGCTTGCGTCGTACGCAATACCGAGTTTCACTAAACAACAATATGCTATTGAAAATAGCCGTTATGAATAGTAATAACCACTTCTTGAAATTTTATAAATTTTATTTTTCAAAATGGACTTCATTTTTGGACTCAGAATATCGAAATTAGCCTAGGGTGAAATTTTGGTTTTTTCTGAAAACTTTCAATTTTTGATGAATAGTGAAACCACTAAGTGGTAGGTTAAAAAATGAATTTTGCATAAAACTTAATTTTACCGCTTCTGTGAATGGAATTTCAAAAATCCGACAGACACGGTTGATATCAGTAAGTAAAATGTGGTTCAATGAGATAAAAATAATTTTTTGATGAATAGTAACTTTTTACTATTTTTACCGCGGTTAATAGTAAATAGGGTAACTAAGGGTAAATATGATATTAATATTACCCTAACACATGTCCTAATTCTATTGGACAAGTGTAATTCGACCAAAAACAAACTTAGGAATAAAATATGACCATTTAGGCCCACTTGGATTAGATTAGGACATTTATTAAAAGAAGGGTTAAAATAGTTAAAATCAAAGTTTAATAAGTAAATCATTTTTAATATGGGGTTATACATAAGATAAATTCGATTGTAAATATTCATTAGAAAGATAAAAAGATTTTCTACATGATGGTATTTTATTTGTAATTTTTAGACATCAAATAATATAATTTATTTATGACACAAAGATGATGCAGTAATTATCTTATTAATGAAATATTGACATAATTGATAATATAAATACCAAAATAAATTTAATTTAAGACTTTTTATGAATTAAACTAATTTTATAGGTTACTATGATATATTATTGTTGATTTAATCAACTTGGTTCGAACATATAATGCTGTTATGACTTTCACAAAAAATCATATATCAAATAGTGTCAAAATTGACACAAAATAGTTTTTAAATAAAATATTATATTATTAATTGTTATTTTATTCCTAAAAATATAAGGGTCGGCCAAATGACTTAGATAAGGATATATATATTAATAATAAACAATTTGGGGTTCGTTTGTCATGTTATAGTAAGTTTATTAACCATATAGTGAAAGAAAACAAAAAGACATTGTAAAAGTTAAATTATTTAACTTAGAGTTAAATCTAATTGATAAGGTTAAAATAATACCTTAAACTTGTCTAAATCCTATTGGTTGATAGGATTCCAACCCTTCCCCACTTTAGCTTCGAAATAAGACCCTTTGTAACCATTATATACCGATTTTGACTTTAATATAAAATAATATTTTGAGATATTCCTAAGGTGCCCCTCTCCTCACTTATAAAAGGGAACCTCCTCCCCCTCCTCCTCGCACCAATTTGAGCACTCAAGCTCGGCAAACCCCTGCCATTTTATCCTCTCCACTTCCCTAGATTAATACTAGAGGTCCTGGTCTTCTTCAAAGACCAATCTTAGTTCCCTTAGTGGAGGATTCAAAGAGGCGTTCCAAAGAAGAGGTAATATCCATTACCGATATTTTCAATTTCTTTCTTCTTCAACTTCTTCTTCTTTAGTTGTTTCATGATAAAGTAATAACATCAGTATTACTTACATACTGATATGTTATTATAAATATGAAACAACCCTAATTCACCTTCTATCCATCCTACGGAAAAATGAAATCACCGCGCGTGCGTACGTACAGAATACCGTCTCCACGCCGTGGTGTAATCTATTTTTCCACCATCACTTTACAAGGATGGGTATAATGGTGTAATGAGTAACTATTTATGATTATTATAAAGTAATATTGTTACTAAAATAATATATATATACTCCAATATAGTTCCACGATCATAGGAACGATATCATCACTCGTGCGTACGTACGGAATACCGTCTCCACGATGTGATGCGACTCGTTCTACATGATCATCATTACATAGTAATTATATAAATGAATTGAATGAATAAATATGATATATGTTACACTAATACCATTCTGGATATAAGGAATCTATAACCTTAAAATAAGAATAAGAATGTATTCGGCAAAACACGCATAAGAACAAAAGGCAATAAAGACCCGAGTAACAAGTAACAATGAAATATTACTAACAAGAAGCTAAGAATATGACCATATATGATATCATATCAATATTTATGATTCTGGAATAAGTCAATAACATTATTTAAACCATTATACAGGAGCTTCGGACACGTACAAAGCTAATCGGACCTAAGGTAAGGGAAATATCACAATCTCATTTTTATCAGAGATTGTTTATTCGTAAGTATTTACTGGGGTGTATTTTATCATCCACGTCCATGTTTCATCAATATGTAATATTACTTCCATCCACCTACAATTTTTTAAATCCATTTTTACCCTTCGGTGAGTTTTTAGTAAAAGAAATGAAAGGTATCTTTTGTCGTTTTTCGTACGAGGTACTTTTTGACTTTTCCGACAAAAGTGTGAAGAATGTTTTTTTAACTTATACGGCATGAATGGATTTTTAAAACATTATTTACAAGAAGCTTCCTTTACAAGTTTTCAAGTTTATTTTAATCAACTTCTTTTATTTTAAAGTTGTATAACATGTTATGAAATGAAAAATGTTTTTGAAGAAGAAAGGATATTTTCTTCAAGAATGGAGTTCAAATGTTTTATCAAAATTATTTTCCATCTAAGATAATAAAGGGTTCTGTTTTTATCCCTATTATTACATGGATTTGATTATGTTGTGATGGAAACATTTTTATGAATTCCTTTATCTTATATGAATTGTTTTATGATGTCATGTTGTTTAAGAATCCCATTTTTATTACATGGGTTATGCGATGATGTATGATTTATGATTATGTGGCACACATAAGAAAGGATTCATTATAAGATGGGTGGGACCTATATCTCCCTCCAATGCATTGGGTAAAGATTTTATATCTCATGAGATAGACAGGGCTGGAACGGTAGGTTATACCGGTTCAGTGAAACAGGACTGAAACGAGGGTTACTCGGTTCAGAAAGGGACTTTGTCCACTAAGATAGTCTTGGCAATGAGTCATGACTAACAAGACATGATTTTCCATGATTATGTGTGCATGCCACAAAGTTTCAAGTTTTATGTTATGATTATGGGGATCTCATTTTCACTTCTATGATTTGTTCCATGTTAAGATATTATGATCTCTTTTGCAGGTTATGATTTTCAAAAAGATTTGATATGATTTTTATTTCCTTTATTTGCCTTGCGGAGCATTTGAGCTCACCCTTTTATGTTTTCTTTTCCCCAGGCCAGGAAGATGGATATTAAGTATAATATGCTAAAAGGGACCCTAGATATGATGAAATAAATGGGAGACACTGTAAAAGATTTATGAACCAGTTGTTTATGTTTCCCAGTTTCTAAAGACACTATACCTATACGGTCCTTTGTGGTTTTGTCATATGTTGTAATAAGTGTGCTTCAATTTTTAAGTATTAACAATGTATGTAAAGTATGGGTCATTATATAGCCCCAAGGTCTTGGGACGAGGCCTTGAAAAAGAAATTAAAGTTTGGCATTATGCATTCCATCATTATGAAAGTGGTTATTGACATTGCATGTGATCATTCGACTAGTAGAATTTCCATGTGAGTAAGTAAATGGAATTATTTCATTTTACCTTTTCCATTTTATGCTGAAGTTCAAATTTAAAAGGCTTTTGTTTTAGTTATAAATTTCCTTAAGTGTTTATGCTTATTTATGAACGCTTCTGCTATAATGTTATCCTTACTGAGCATCCGAGCTCACCCCTTTCAATGTTTTATTTTTCCCAGGATTATGAAGAAGTAATTTATGAATGACCTGCAGGGATAGTATGAGGGGATATGAAGACAAGATGTTTTTTTTGATGATGTAATGTAAAACTTATGAATATATCTAGTGTTTCCAAGGCTACTAAACCAATCGGTCTTTCGAGATTTGATCTTTCTTGTGATCATTCCAATGTTATGTAATAATGCACCGACTCTGGGTAACTAAGTTCGGGGCGTTACAGTTGGTATCAGAGGAAGTTTCGTACAAACCTTGGAAGCTAGATTTATATAAACTCTGATTAGAGACCGTAGACCTAAGATGAACTTTGAGGATTAGTATAGAAGAACTTCCTAGAATTTTGGTATTGTAGAGATTTTGTGAGTTTTCTGAGCAATACATCCTTGTCTGGATACGAGTAGGTAGAGGCGGCTCTGGCACAGATGTACCTAGGGGTAAAACCCGAAAACACCGCTTTGAGCTAGACTCGAACGGGAACTGGTGCACGACAACGGGCCTTGCTGCACTCTTGGTTACGACACTCCCGGGGGATATTCTTAGGATAATTATCATTTTCTTTACAAACCATTATGAAGGGTTTATGAGTATATACATCCTCAAAGGAGACATTTTTATGATTATGGATTATATCCATAAAATATTTAATTTATGTTATGTGTTTTACAAGTTTGGGATTAGGTATTGTTATTCATAAACTAATCTAATGTATGCCATTGTTTAGAAATGGAGCCCAGTAGAAGGAATGAGAACTCTAGCAATGCACATGATACAAAGAGAAAGAAGGATCATATATTTTATGGTCTTAAGCTAGAATTTACAAGATAAATAGTCTCGAATGTATTATCATCATATGAAGAAATAATATCATGTGTTGATAAGATAAGTAAAGAATTTACTAAGTCTTATGGCTTTGAAGGGAAGTAAGAGAAGAAAAGGATGGAAGAGAGAATGATGGATAAAGGGAAGAGGGAAAAGAAGAATTTTCCCATATGTGGTAACTGTGGAAAGAAACACCCAGGAACTTGCCTGAAAGGAATGGGAGTTTGTTATAAGTGTGGAGGAAAAGGGCACAAAGTACATGACTGCAAGGGAAAGAAAATGGTTTTAAATGTACAATGCTTCATTTGCAAGGAGTTTGGACACTACGCGAACCTATGTCCCAGTCATCAAACTATGCCGCAAATGATGCTATTGGATAATAATCAAGTTATGATACTACCATAGATGAAGAGGAATGATTAGAGTTCTTATGTTGATTATGTCAATTGAGTGTTGTATCAACAATGTACTTGTTATAATAATTATGGAGTATATAAGGATTGTACTGCAGTACTATTTCATTAAGGACTTGAGATTGTGTGGAACAATGAAAAGTGACTCAATAGCAGGATAAATTTTTGGAAAATATATGGTTGAGAGAATGATAAACCATAATATAGTTCTGATACCGAGGTAGTGATTTTCGAATAATACATGATTATTTTGGAAAAATTATATTGGATATACTTGACTACCTTGGAACAGATTAATGATTTCTATATTCCATCATTGTTGGGGTTTAAAACATTTTTGGATTAATATCCAGCATTCTATATGGAATAAGGGAGCATGAATGTAATCAATAAGGAATATGGTAATTCAGGATGTTTCAGTATATTAAAAGAATACATGATGAACGTATTCATATTCTATTACGGGGTAAAAAGGATCTACATTATGTTTACCTTCATTATAAATGTTGGACTGTGAGTTTGGACAGAATTATTTTGGATAGTTCTAGTTTAGATTATTTTGGATTTCCATAAAAGGAAAACCCGGAGGTCGGGCGGCAACCCGTCGCGTCCGGCAAGGCTGCGAGACTTGAACTCGCAACCGAAGGGCGAAAAGGGTGTATCACCTACCACTGGCCCATGAGATGTCCTGGATTAAATAATGTAGTTTTTTTTAAAAGATTTGGTAGATGAATTATAAATTCATTTATTTTGGAACCCTGTACGAATAGTATAAATAGAAATTTTTTTACGTTCTATTATCTTTTAGAGTGAAAGATGAGTTTGTGGTAGAAATTTATTAATGGATAAAACTCTAATTATAATATATCTTCTTATGATCTTAGCCAATCTCATAAATAAATTCCTCAACATTAATAAAAGGAACTTAGAACAAAAATGTTGTCCTAGATGGTACCTTAAATCATCACTAATTTATGGCTTTGGGATTGTTGACCTTTTCATATCCATGTTCTCTACCACACTCCATCAGATAATTGATGGTTAGATTTCTCCTCCATATCCATATTTTCCTACATGGAACCCTAGTATGTGTTATTTTCGGTAATCTTCATACTTTCCACTCTTTATTTTAAATAGAGGCCTCATTAATTCATTTTTCGATGTGGGATTTCAACTAAGATATTTTGAAATGTCAAAAATGTGTTATCCCAATACCCTATGTTTTGTTGAACCGATGGTATTTCAAATCATCATAGATTGATGAGTTTAAGGACCTCAATTTTATACGTGTTTGTGATTCATGACCTCAATCACTACCTATAAATATTTATGTTTTTCCTCCAATTATATGTCTCTAATTGCCACCAATGTTCTCCTAATCGAGATCATAATTTCGTGGTGACCCTTTCATTTCTCTTTTCCTCATATTAAGACTAAATTTTAGTAACCCAATTTCCGATGTGGGTTTTCCCATAAATATATTTTCTATTTTCAACCTTTTATTTTCGAAGAAAAATTTCAAATTGCGAGGACGCAATTTATTGAAGGAGGGGAGAATGTAACACCCCAAGATTTCATAGTGTGTTATTTCTTCAAAATAATTCAATAACTTGCACTACACGCAACACCGAGTTCAATAACACCATGACTTACAAAAAAAATCCATTAAATGAGGTCATGAATAGCATTAACAACAATTTAAACTTTATATAATCCTTATAATTTTAGAATCCATATTATGAGTTTCTTAGTCATAATGCAAGAACAGATTCATTTTCAGTATTGCACTTTTATCAACTTTTAATAGTGAAACCTTTTTAAATACAATATTTTAAACTTTTTGACTAAATGGGGACATCAAAAAATTTAAAATGAAACATCCCAATCTTACACGATACGCTTTCCTTTGAATAAAACAGTAGCGTGTGTTGTACGCAACTTCGAGTTTTAACACACACCACAACCGATCAAACTAGCCGTTATGGATAATAATACCTAAATTTTGAAATAATATATATTTTATATTTCAAAATGGACTTCATTTTTGGATTCGGAATATCGAAATTAGCCTAGGGTGAAATTTTGGTACTTTTCGGATAACTTTTATATTTTGATGAATAGTGAAAATTACTAAATTTTAATTAAAAACAACTTTTTTAATCTAAATAATTAATATTGATAAATTATGAATTTGAGTGGTTTTAAAGTATATTTAGAATATATTTTCACCATTTAATTTAATGTTTGTCATTGGACATAATTTCACAATTAAACCAGACATAAACAAGTGTCAATCTTTTGATAGTTATTATCTCTTAAAAACACGTTTTTTATTTTAACAACGGAAATTAATTTTAAATTAATTTCTGCCACTTCTGTGTTTTGAATTTGGAAAAATGGATTACATATTTGGAATCAGGATTTCCAAAATTATTTAAATAGGTAACTTTTATTTTTACACATTTTGAATAATTACTGCGGTAAATATTTTATTTACCATGGTTAAAGGGTAAATCTGGTAAATAAGGGTTAAAAAATAATATAATAATACTACAAAATTACCCTAAAACGTGTCCTAACCTTATTGGTGGACACATACCCGACCATGGGCATCCTTGGGTCGATTTGGGGACCCCTTGGAGCCACTTGTATGTGGTAGGGACACATTATATTAATAAAGTTTAAATAAAAATAAAAATGGCATAAGCTTACATCTTTTAGAAGAACAATTTTTACATAGGGTTATACATGTTGGATTTTCGATTATAAATATTCATTAGAAATCTAAAAAGATTTCATACATAATGATATTTTATTTATAATTTTTAGACATCAAATAATTTAAATTATTAATGACACAATAATGATGAAATGTTTACCTCATTAATAAATCATTTAAATAAATAAGATTATAATGATTAAAATATTATCTAAAACCTGTCCAATTCTTATTGGTTGATGTTATTAGGAATATGAGTCATCTTATATTCGACCTCAATTATTTTTGGACCATTATAAACCGAATTTAATTATATTATAAAGTAATACTTTCACTCTTTCCTAAAGAGCCCCTCCTCTCCCTTATAAAAGGAGACCACTTCTACTCATCCTCACACCTCTCAAGCCACTTGGCTCGGCCAAACTCTGCCCACATACTCTCCCAAATTCCCTAACTACAACCTAGATGCCTTAGTTTGATCAGAAACCCAACCTAAGGAGCCCTTTTGATCAAATCAAAAGGAAGAACCCGTAGAAGAGGAGGTTAACCTACCCCAACCAAGGAAATGTACAAGGTAAGGGATTTTCTTATCTCACTTTCAATTTCGTGAGATTTCAATTGTTCGCCACTAAATTATTGAAAGTGGTGTATCGTGTACTGCCATTTGATATATATTATCATGATTCTCTTTATATTCATTTTATTCTAGAAATCATTTGGTGGTTATTAACTTTTGTCCATACGACTCAGTTGATTAACGTGGTAAGGGGTTTTCATCTCACTCATTATTTCCGTGAGATTCATGCCATATTTCCACTATTATATTTTGCGTGGTGTATGTACTGCCCATAATTGTATTCTTTGTATAATAAACTTTACCTTATGTGTGTTTACATTTTCATTGTACGATACCCCTTTCATGGGTTGTATGTTTCATAAGTTACCAAATTGATAAGGGTTTACTTCACAATCTCTTTAATATCCGAGGTTGTCTCTACGTAAGTATCTACAGGGACATATTTACTATCCATGTCCATATTTCATAAAAGAGTTTTCAAAGGGATTATTTCTAAGGGAAATTTTACTAAAACATCATTTTAAATGTTTTAAATATTTATTCTTCTAAATCATCCTCATTTATGTCCACGTTTTAAAAATGGTTTGTAAGGATTTATTTATATGAAAATGAATGTTTTAAAAGTGTTAATTCCATTCAAAATTTTCAAAGTGGTATGGGACACTTTGATTCAAAAATTTATTTAAATGCCTTACTTTCTAAATTGTGTAACATTAAAATGTTTTCATGAAAAAGGGATATTTCTCTCACTAATTTTTAAAAAAAACATTTCCATATATGTCAACATCCTTTGACGGATTTTAAGATTATTTGAAGTTGATTTATTATGATTTAAAAAGTCCATATTGTAATGATGTTTTGTGATATGTTTGACTGTAGATGTTTCATTTATATAGCATTCGTGGTTTATGAGTAAAGTATTGACATTTTGTATGCTAGTTCCAATAATAATGTTTATGTTATATTTCAACCTTTACTTCATATGAATGTGTTGGAAATGTATGTTTCAGGGTGGGGACTGGTCAAAGTAAGCCCTCCGGTTGGGTCTCCGGTTATTAGAGGCACTCCGGGTTGGTGTCCGGTTATTAGAGGCACTCCGGGTTGGGTTCCTGTTACAGTTAGCCCCAAGGTCTTGGGACGAGGCCTTGACAAAGAAATTAAAGTTTGGCATTATGCATTCCACCATTATGAAAGTGGTTATTGACATTGCATGTGATCATTCGACTAGTAGAATATCCATGTGAGTAAGTAAATGGAATTATTTCATTTTACCTTTGCCATTTTATGCTGAAGTTCAAATTTAAAAGGCTTTTGTTTTAGTTATAAATTGACTTAAGTGTTTATGCTTATTTATGAAAGCTTCTTCTATAATGTTATCCTTACTGAGCATCCGAGCTCACCCCTTTTGATGATGTAATTTAAAACTTATGAATATATCTAGTGTTTCCAAGGCTACTAAACCAATCGGTCTTTCGAGATTTGATCTTTCTTGTGATCATGCCAATGTTATGTAATAATGCACCGACTCTGGGTAACTGGGGTCGGGGCGTTACATCTACCTTAATAAAACATTAGGATGTTATCTAATACATAAAATTATCAAAAGGGTTTTTACTAATGTTTTTAATAACATAATACAACTAATCCTTACACTTATGCAAACTATGGATACCAAAACATCAAATAGATAAATTATACATCATTTTTTAAGAATAATCGATACTTTTCATGACAATAAAAATCCAAATATATATTGGTTTATTGTTTATAGATCAAAATACATAATTATATTATTTCATGAATGATCTTAAACATTTCTTCGAATGTTCTTCTCATATATTACACTTCATAGATATAACCAAATTGTAACCATTCTTTAAGACCATAGTAAATGGAAATATAAGAAACGGTAAGCTGAAATTCTACGAAAGGGTAAGTATAGAAGATAAAAAAGTAATTATCATAAGTAAGAATAAGATAAACATAAGGGTATGCGAACATGATCAAAACATATGAATTTCATACCCATTCAGTCAAATATCTATAGTCATGAAACATGGCATAAGAATTTATTATAGTAAAATATGTAATTCATAATGTAGAGAATCTGTTGATGATTTTTTATTTATTTGACATATAAATAACATGTGAGGTTTGGTTTTTTAATAAAAATAGATAATTGATGTCTGTTGTGGGGTTAAATGAACTACCAAAAAAAGTTTAGATTGAGTTTGTTTTATTACTACTATGAAAATCATCGAACACTTTGTATGTTCTTTTGATGATAATTTGAGGATATAAATATAGAATAAGATATGATTATATAAATCATAAATTTTATTTCAACAACCACATTTTTTATTTTAAGATATTCTAGAAGAGTGGTGTAATGGATGAAAAAATGATAAAATGAAAAAGAGATTTATCTTATGGTGAGACCCATGATTTATTTTTTGAATTCAAGTATTATATTTTATCTATGAAAGAGAAAAATGGAAATGGTTTTTATATAATGTTATCTGATCATGTAAATTCACAAACACTGTAATGTAATTTAGTCTATGTATGTAAACTCAGTTACGAGAGGAAAAATATGTGTCTATTATTATTACTGGAGAGATTTTTCTTACGTGATATAGGTCTTAGGATCTAATAGGATAATCTATCTTCTTCACATTAACTACATGGGAATTACTATAAGATGATTGTGTTCTACAAACATTCTGAAAGATTAATCAGCTATACGGAGTGTATATGATGATTTGCATGGTGAAATTATGATAACATTGAACCAAGACTTCTCCTTAAAAGATTTAAAATTGATATATTAAGACATGATTATTATGGTAAAAGGAGATTTGAATAGGGTTTTCATTGCATAATTTTATTCATTTCTAAAACATAATGGTCAAATATGTTGTCATTATTATTTTTAAAATAAAAGGGATGCAAGCTTTAGCGAAATATGAGAGTGTATTGTTAATTTCCACACTATAGAATGAGATTCACCATATCCATGTCTATGTGGAAATATAAATAAAACTAAAAGGAATATATTTGAGAATAATTTAAATTTTGAAAATGATATATATGATTCAAATATATATCATTATAATGAATCATGTATTTAGCCAAAAATTTTAAGAAGAATTTGAATGATTCTTCTACATGAAGATTAAGAGTTTTTAACAAGTCTTTATTTTCCACCTAGATTAAAGGAATTTTCCATAACTATTGTTTAAATAATATTCATTAACTATTTTTTGAACGTAAATATCAATAAACATGATAGAGGAGGGTGTAGATATGTTTTCATGAGACAACCAACATGATATTATATAGAAGAAAAACATCTGGGAATTGGTGATGATGAATGCAGTGTAAATATAATTAAGAAGATCGTCATAAAAGTCTATGTGGACGCTCATATTCAAAAAAATGGGAATTATTCATTAAAGGTGTAATTTTTTCTTTTTATTTGAAAGTGTAAGTAGTTATTTCATATAGGTTATACGAGATTATGTTCATACACTTTCTATATTTCATTTTGATAATAAAAATGGGAATATTTAAATTGTTTAATAATCATTAAACATAAAGGATGTAATCATCCATTAGAAGAATAATCTTTTTAGAACTTTTATTTTTTTTTATATAATGTATCCTTGAACACCTTGAATAGATATGTTGAAATGTTATGACAATGTTATGGATTTGAATTCAATATACACACGGATTACGCCCCCCCCCCCCCCCCCCCCCGCCACCAATATTTAACTATCATATTATAACTCAATTTGTATCAGAATCAAGTACAATATTTTTTCCATCAACTAAATAATAATAATCAGTACAGTTTTGTTAATAAAAAAATCATAATGTTTTTATCAAGGGTTTCACTTTGGGAATGATAAAATGGTATAATACATTATTTCAATTGGGATTGATTTTCATGATTCTAATAAATATAGATTCATATATATAGATGAAAACTCAGTATGGACTCTTATATATAGATGAAATGATGGAAAGGATAGGAAATCCATGAATTTACTTTTATCTTAGTTATCAGAAAAGGAGTTTAAAATATCATGGTATGAAGAACTACTAACACCATATGGAAGAATAATCATATAATATTTGAAAGAAATAGAAATAAAAAATTATGTAAATATATAGATTAAATGAAAATAGTTTAATGGTATCATGATTTATGAGGATGAAACGGTGGACGAATTATATAAAATTGTTAATTTAATTGTGAAAACTATTAAATTATTTGGATCAACAAATGATTATTTTAATGTACAAAAATATTTGATTAGAATACTGTATATAAATTTGATTCCAAAAATCTCATCTCTTGATGATATAGATCTTGAGGAAGTTATTATTTATGAACATTAAAGTAGTGTAATTAGTTATTAATTAAGAAAAAAACTGTCTTTTATTAGTAACAAAAATCAGAAAATGCTTTTTTTAAATCATTTTACAGAGTGAATATTGAGGAAAAGTAAGACTATATAAATGAAAGAAAAAACATGGAAGACTATGTGGAGACTCTTTAAATCATGATAAATATATTTTAAAGAGTAAAAATATTTATTTAAAGAGGAATGAATACATTTAAATGTTTTAACTATGGATAGGTTTATCATTTCTCTACTAACAGTTTTATGTGATTTTAAATATATAATGATAATAATGAATCTTCAGAAAATAAAAACATAGAAATAATGTTTAGTATCATAATCAAAAAGTAATAAAAAAGATTTATATGGGTTAATTTAGAATTAAATTATTATAATTTGTTTAATTTTTCCCTAAAAATAAAGAAAATTATAAAAATAAATCTTCTAGAGATGTCTCTTAAAGAGTAACCCTTATAAAAATAGTAAGAATATGTAAAACGATTAGAATATAAATCCAAATATATTGGTGTGTGTGTAGTTAAATGTTCCGTGGATTCCAAATAATAAACTATGGTAATAGAGATCATGATGTGTTTGAAAGAAATTGGAAGGCTATGAGGGAACAACACAAGGCTAAAAAGGATCAGATAAGAAAATTAACATTAGGGTGAAAAATCCAATATTATAAAAGAAACAAGTATTTTGAACTTTCATAATTCAAAACAGGACAATCCCATTAAGGATATTACATCCACCATTATCCTAAAAGATAATGAAATTGATAAAATTAGAATACATTTTGAGATAAATAAATGAAACAAGAAAAAGAATGATGTATATCTAGGAGAACAATCTAGGAAAACTATAATGAGTTTATACTCCAAAAAATATTTAGATATATAAAAGGAATATCTCCAAAGGTTATAATGTAAGAGTAAATTAATCCTACTAAATAAACACACAATATAATGCAACATATAATGGGTGAATACCATTGATAATAACTCACTTATGATCAAATATGGGAATAATGAAACTTATAAAAAGGGCCTTCATTAGTTACCAATTTTCAAGGAAGAAATATTTAATAGGGAATTGAGTGTTATACTAATTTTACGGTACAAAATAGGGCAATATAAGAACTTATTCAAAAGTAAAAAAATCCAAATAAAGTGATTTCATGGGTACTATTGGTGATATGGAATATTTCGATATTGACATTATAACTACTATTATAATATGTCTCAACCTAAACAAAAAACAATAGAGGAATCAAGGTGGCTATTAGATAAATAGGTGATAACTCTACCAAGACCTCAATAGATTGAAATGTATGTTGGTGTTAGAAACAATTTTGAACTCTTATAAGAGAAATCTTAAAATGTGGTCAATAATATCATACCACATATGAGTTTGTTTTTTAAACCATGATCAATTGAATGTATTATATATTTTTAGGAATAAAAAGAATCAAATTTTTATAAGGAAACATGAAAATCTTTTCAAACTTACTCTTAATGATTATAAATTTGAAAAACCATAGACTATAGAGATTAGATATTAATCTCCAATTATAGGTTGTTTGAACAATGTGGAAATTTTTGAAAAATATAAGGGAGAGTTTGTTAAATTTGGGAATGAATATTATCTTTAGATCAAAGGTATTGGATTGATAAGAATAGGTAAAATTCAAGTGGGTTTGGATAGTGTGTTTGTTGTAGATATCCAAAACCACAACATGTATGTAATTAAAGAATATTTTAGGCCAAAATTGATGTCATATTATATATAAATGTATGAATAATAAAAATAGAAAAACATTCGGTCGTGGATATAAGGTTTTTAAGAACCCCATTCATTGTTTTTTAAATTTGGGTAGTAAAAGAAAGTTTTTACCTGAGAAAATAGAAAGAAATTTATTTCTGGAATAGAAGGTTAGGTCACCTAAAACAAAATAATACAATGAGAAATATTTTAGATGAATATATGAGAAATTTCTCCCTTATGAAATTGGATAGTACTAATATTTTTAAAATATGTCAAAAGGGTAAATGGTTAATAAAACACATAAGGGATTTTAAATTGAAACCACAAATCCTCTTGAGTTAATTCATTTTTATGTTTTCCGAATTATGAAAAATTATTCAACATGTGGGGAGAATTATTTTAGCACATTTTCATATGAACTCAAAATGTTAAATTTCATTATGTTATAGAATAATTAATCAAAATCCCTATGTAGATTCAAGATCTTCAAAAGAAGTTTAGAAAAAATATACTAATATATAAAGAGGTTATGGGTAGATAATTGAACTGAATATTACAATAATTAGTTCACTATATATCTTAATAAACATGACATCACATATAAATTTAGTTCTTTATATAATCATAAAAAAAACAGAGTGTCTAAAATAAATAATAGGATCATTGTTGAAATTTCCAGAACAATGTTGGAAGAGAATATCACCTAAAGATATTAGCCGTTTCATCCCATCATAAATACATGAATAATTCAGAAAATGTTTCTCAAATATAAATACATAGACATTACTCTTAATGAGATGTGGTTAAAATTAAATCAAAAGTACATACATTTTGAATGTTTGGATTTCCTGTTTAATCATGATAATGAAAATATGTGTACTAATGTTTAATTATAAGGATTAATATGTCATTTTTCATTGATTAATCACAAATGGAAAATCTTGTAGTTCTTGCAATTAAAAATTTTAAATGAATAATTGATATTGATGATGTCACAGTCTTTTAAAATTTTAATGGAACTAGGAATACTATCTTTTTGGATGATGAGGATTACGTTTTCATTTGAGAAACTATTAAAGAAAATAAAAGAAACACACTAACATAGATTCATGATACTGATTCTATGTTTTCTGGTGATGAATACAGATAAGTGGTGCATAATTATAAAAATACTGGAATGGGATAACATGTTTATACTAGGAAAATTACTAGATATTAAAATCAAGGTGTACATATAATAATGAAGATTATGGATACTTCTATACCATTGTTTTGACAAATATTAAACCACATATAGGTGAGGAAGCATTCAAAAATAATGTATGAGTTCTATCAATGAATGAAGAACTAGAATATATTGAAAAGACTAAAACATGGTAACCTATTATAATACTCAAATAATATAATTTTATTATAGACAAATAGGTTTTCAATTATAATATTTATTGGAATGGTGAGGTGGTTATAAACAAAGATTGGTTAGTATAAAAATGATTCTAAAAAATTGAAGGGGTTGTCTTTGATGAAACATCTACTCCCGCGGCCATAATTGAATCCATAATAATAATCCTTACCATATAAGATCAAAAGAAGATGAAGATATTCTATATTTATGATATTATAAATAGAGAACATGATAAGAAAGCGTACATGGAACAACATGAGGGATTTATGGTATATATATATGGTAGAAAGGTATGTAACATTATGAAATTTCTCTATGTGTTCAACTAGGCTCCAATGGCTTAGTATATCAATATTGATTAGAATATAAAAGGTATAAAGTTGCAAAAAGGGAATATGGATAGAAATCCATGTGTGAATAATATCAAAACCGTATTGCTATTTTTTATTATATTTGTTAATTATATAATATTTTCTAGTAATAAAGTATTTTTATTTTAGGAATTATATTAGATAATGAAAAAAAGGTTTGAAATATCAATTCAAGGAGAAATTATATTTTAAATAACAACATGGTATATTTCAATCCAATAAGAAATATTTAAAAAATAACTACTAAATAGGTTTGACATTCATGAGCATAGTGGAGTGTCACTACAAAAAAATAGTACATTAGAAGGGGTTATTTAGAGGGGGTTCTGAAAAACCCCCTCTAAATTCGTTTTCTATAACATTAGTTGGGGTTTTGCACAACCCCCTTTAATAATCGAATTTAGAGGGGGTTCACAACCCCCTCTAAAAATTTTATCATTTTTTCAATATGTAGTTGTATTTCAGAGATGGTTGTGTTAAAAATGTCGCTACTTAAATAATTAGTGGTGCTATATATTTTGTTACATACACAATATATTCAATTAGAGATGCTATATATATACATAGATATATATAGACACACACACACATAGACACACACATATATATATTCTGTTGTATTTTAGAGGTGTTATGGGTGTGTGTGTGTTATACAAAATTTGTTTTTTTAAAATAAAATAGTGAGGGCTCAAAACCCCCTCTAATGTAAGGCATTAATAGGGGTTCAAAACCCCCTCTTGAACCCCCACTAATGTCTTACATTAGATGGGGGCAGGACCAAGACACCCACGAGGACTGTTGGGACACACAGAGAAGACACCTGAAATATATTATATTTTCACTCATTTTTTCTAATATAAAAAGATTATAAAGGAAACACATTTTTTAAAAGAAAACATCATATTTAGATATATCTCAAACACACACAATTATGGGATATTATATAAAAAGTTAGATGAACAATATTTAATGGGTTTTCAAAATGTGGAATGGGTAAGAGCAGTTGATGATAGAAAATAAACATATTTTGGAGTATTTTTCATTAGTATAAATTGGTTGTCTTGGAATTAAAATACATAAATATCAAGGAAATTTAAATTTATTACTGTTTAATTTGATGATACATTACAAGAATATAGTTAAATGATATTGATATAGACACAACTAATATATATGAGTGTTGAGGAAAATTATCCTATAATTATACACTATGATATTTAGAGTGAAATTTACCTGTCCAAAAATATAGTTAAATACTTAATGTACAATCACATCTATATTTTGTACTATTTTAACTTGAATTTGAAACCATTAAGAAACCGCTTGCTGGTATTCCAACCAAACCTCTAAAAACTAAATAATTAATGATTTTAATGATGGAAATGGTAGTGTATCCAATTACCTATCATTGAGGCATGACATTGATTGATATTTTATCCTCCTTATTCGTTTTTAAAAATTTATTGGGGAGATAGTTTTTTAGTGTTGAAGGATTTCTACCCTATTTGTTAGATATTTTAATGTTTTTTTTAGTTTTGTAAGAAATAATTCTTGTGACCACATATTTAATAGTTTTATGTGAGGTATTTCAAGTAAAAATTTTATTATTTCCTCAATAACTCTTTTTTTCTACAAATGGATATTTCACATTGACTTATAGAAGATTAACTCTTAATTCATTTTATTTCATGTGGCCATGTTGACCCCAATTGTTACTATCATAAGATTTATAATGAATAAGGGGTATAATAATCAATGGTATTTCCATAAAATCCAAAGGGTGTGGTCAAATAGTTTGTGATGATTTCCTATTTGTTGTTAATATTAGTTTAAGTGTTATGGTATATGTGTTGATCTTAAAAAATATATTATGAGTGTTTAGAGATAATATTACTATCTAAAATAATATAGAACATGTTTGATGTGTCTATATAGTGAATATAATTTAAAAATATTAAAATTATATAGATTAATACTTTAAGATATCAATATTGGATAAGATATGTTTTCAAAATTCCCATAATTTATATCAAGAAGCCGGGAGTTAGTTTGATGATTTTCTAGAAGTACTTTGTTGGAGTTGAAAAAATGATAAAGGGGCTCAACATATGATAAGGCACATGAATGATTTATTTTAATAAAAATATGATATTTTATCTATTAAATTTTAATGTAGAAAATGAATTTATCTTTTGGTAACCAACATAAGTAAATTAGCCTTACTCTTTATGAAAATAATGAATACATAAGTATATTAAGTTACATTAGAAAAAATACGATTTTTCTATATTTGAAAAAAAAAATTATCATTTCTGGTGGATCTATAAGGTTACCATATGAAAATTTATCATATTCAAAAAAATACTTGAGAAGTTCAGTAATATAATTTAGTTACATGAATAGCCTCTAAGATTATTTAGTTACATGAAGTGTGTATGATGATTTACTTGATGAAATTAATAGAACCCAGAGTACATAATTTTATAGAATTGAATTAAATAAGATATATTGAAACATAAAAATAATGTTGAAATTATCTCTTAATATGATTTTTATTTCTAGATAATCTTTACGTATCAAAAATTGTGAATAAATATGTGATCACGATTCTTTTAAGTGTCAAAGTAATGCCAACTGGAGGAAAATTATAGAGTTCGGAGATGAGTTCCACAACACATAATGCTTTTTTACATCCCCATACCAATGTGGAAAAATGATATGAGATAAATTGAATAGTTATAATGGTTAATTTTAATTTATATAAATAACAAGATGATTCAGATATTACACCCTATACTGAACTAAGTATTTATCTAAACCCTTAGAAAGAATTTGTATATGCTTTTATTTTCGGTTTATGAGTTTTGAATGAGTCGTTATTTTAAAATGGGATTTAGGGATTTTTCATAACAGGTATGGAAATTGTATTCATTTAATATTCATTAAATATAAATATCATTAGATTTGACGGAGATGGGTGTATTCAAATACAACATAATCCACTACAAAATTGTAACACCTTGAGATTTTGTGAATTAATTTTTCTCGATTTAATTTATCTTTTCAAAAAATTTCATTTCAACTAAAAATATAAATGGTTATTTATATGCATATATATATATATATTAAAATAGTAAGTCAAACATTCATTTCTCACACATTACCAACGTGTCTTTCACTAAACGTAATTCCAACTTTGCTTGTAGTACAAGAAACACTAACTTGGTGTATGATGCACAGAACACGAAGTTTCTAAGAAAAATTTATATATATATATATATATAATTAACTAAATGATGTGATTATTAAATAACCATTATACATATTTATAGTAATATTAATAAGTAATTTCCAAATATTATTTATAATTTTTTAATATAAATAAAACATATTGAAAATGAAAGATGAGTTGTTTGGTGAAGTCCTTTTGTATTAAAAATATTCTTTTCAGACAAATGATTAATAATAAAATAAATTTAAGAAACATTTAGAAGCTAAATTTGATAAAATGAACTTCATTTTTTATTCAGAATACCTAAATTATCCTAGGGTAAATTTTTGGGATTTTTATGAGAAACATAAATTTTTATGAATAGTGGAAAATACAAATTTTTGTTAAAAACTACCTTTTTATAATTAATTATTAAACATAAATGATAAATTTTTGATAAGGTTAAATTTGATAAATATTAACTTTATTAATTCAATTTAACTTATTATAATCAATTTAACTTTAAAACATAATATAAAATTATATCAATCTTTTGAACTTTATCCTATATTAAAACTGCATTATATCATCTCGTCTGCAGGATTAAAAGTAATCTTAATTTTGATACATCAGTTATTTGAATTTAAAAATTCCAAAATACACTATTTTATTCAGTTTATTATTTATATTCTAATAATACCATGTTAATTTTTGACCAAAATGATTAGTAAAAGTGATTAAAATTAATCACTATAATTAAGGCCAAATTTAGGTTCATTAGACACTAAAAATTAAAATTAAGGGCCCAAATGACCTAGAAAATTTCCTAACACCAATTTTATATCCATATATATTAAATAAACCCCTTAATTATTTATTTTTTTTTGTTTTTTATCACTTTTTTTAGGTAATAACATGTTTTCACCTAACTTGTTTCTAAAAATTTCTAGTTAGGCATTTTCCTTCCCTATAAAAGGCCACCACCTATACCCACTACTCACACCTCTAAATAATTTTAAGAACATCCAATATCTACCCATGTAACCAACCAAAAAAACTACCTTCATCATTTAATCATCCATATGGTTAGAACCCTTATCAAGGAATTCTTTTGATATAAAACTTAAGGAGTTGCCCGATTTAGAGATAACGTCTTCTCTCAAACTCATTTCCTATTTTTTTTGTTATCCACCCCGTCCACTCCATTTATGCCCTTATTATGTGAGAAAACCATTATCCTCTATATCCGAGTATTTTTTAGGGAATTATACTTAAATACAATTACACACACCTCCATTTAATGGATGTTCAACATACAATTTTTGTGTACGGTGAACTATTGCCCCAGAAATGATGACTTTTCATTTCTACTTTACCAATAATAATGGTGGTCATTATGATGTTAAATCTATTTACATATGTCATATATTATATTAAATATGTATTCAATCTTCTTTATTATTTTTATAGCACAGGTCTCTTTATTTTCCATTTAGTGTTTATATTACAATCTCTTTTGAGGAGGTGTGGACTACAGCCCCCTCAAGGTGATGTGATTATTTTACACACCAAATGGAATGTATTAAGGATGGTTTTAATGAAATTATATTATATATATTATATTGAAATTATACTATAATATTAATATATATATATATTTATATATGTTATTTACATACTTTTATTCAATACGATAATAAAAATAAAAACATTATTCATGCGTACAAACGCCTTACCATCTCCATGAACGATGTATTACATTTCATAATAATATATTATATATATTATTATAATACAAATATAATATGTATAACTAAAATTTATATCATGTTTCACATTATATAAAAATGATATAATTATAAGTACAAAAGATGTAACAAATTAAATTACGTATAAAGAATAAAGTTAATATACTTGAAGTGAAACCTTAACATAGGATCATTAACAAGTGGGTAATATAATGTTATAATAAAAAAATATGGTAATATATAGAAGAATATTATTCTGTAAAATATTTTTAATAGATTTATATATACTATATAGTAAGCTTGTACGATTATAGAGTGAGTCAAGAATCAAGGTAAGGGGATTTTATCTCACATTTAATTTCTATGAGATACAAGCTTTATTCACCACTATTTTTTTTCTGGTTTATTTACAACACATGATTTTATTATATGTACCTTGTACTTACATTTATGGGTATTCACATTCAAATTTGATATCTTTATTTCATGGGGTTTGTGTTTCAAAGGTTACCAAATTGGTTAAAATGTTTTGTCTCAATTTGATTTCTATGAGACTCATGTTTTGTAAGGAATATAAACTATTTTTATGGGTCCATATTATTCAATTTTACAATAAATATAATCAATATCAATATTTTAATGATATTATATGCTTCGTGTAATTTTATTTGATTACATGGAGAGAATCATCCCAAGACACCAAGTTATATGCATTTATTAAGAAAATCTCATTGCCTTTTGAGATTGTTTATTTTTATGCTTAATTTGATTGAATTGAATGATCCATCCCTCAATAATATTCATGAGTTCCTTTATACTTGATTATTTCATGATATAATCATGTATTTGTACCATTTTCTACTCATGAGTACATAATATAGTTAAGAAAGTGTTTTTAGGAAATCATGACTTTACTATCTCATTGGTCAGAAATATATGTTTTCTAAAAAGAGTTTTTATGAATATTATACCATTACCCTATAATATTTAAAATAAATTTGCACTATTTTTCTCTCTTACGAACCTTTTTAATGGAATATTCTATTTTATTTCTGAAAAGAGTACTTTTTATCCATTTTACTCTGAAAAATTAATGTTCTTTTAACCTTGTATTACATATATGGATTTTGCTATTTTCATTTCTTTAATGATACCTTTGAATTTTTAAAAAGTTAATAACTAAGAAAATTATTTTAAAAATATATTTTAAAATAATATTTTTTTGAAAATATTTTCAATAGTCTTTTGTACCTATTCAAAGAAAATGGTTTTAAAAATGTTTTTAAGCTTCTTTTTTAGGTTTTCAAGATAAATAGTTTTAAAATGTTTTCAAGATTTTTTTATAAGTTAAAAAATTGATTTTCAAAACGTTTTCAAGAATCATTATATGTTTTCCAATTATTTTCAAAGAAATAAATTTCAAAACGTTTACAAGATTTCATTAAATGTTTTCAAGGGTTTCAAAGAAAAAGGGTTTCAAAATGTTTTGAAGCATATTTAAAAATATTTTAGTGGAAAAAACTTTTCAAATTGATTTCATATATTCTCTATAAGTTTTCAAGGTTTTTTCTAGGAAAAATATTTTCAAATGGTTTTATGTATTAAAATGTTCTTTCCAAACCAGAATGTATATTTTCCTCAGGAAATGTTTTTTTGGAATATTTCGAAATTATTTGTCATCTAAGATTATATTTATTGATGTTAATCATACCTTATAGGAAAAGATCTAATGGTTATATTCATAAATATTTCATTATATAGTTTTTGTTATGATGGAATGATATTTAAGACACTCATTTCACTTCCATAGGTTCTATGATTTTGAATCATTTTTCATTTCATTGGTTATGAATTCACAAAGCAGTTATGAAAACTATCTATTTCTATATATTATTATTTGAATAAGAATTAATGATCCTAATTTCATTTTACGGTTTATTATTTGATGTTTATAAGACATATGTCCTTTTATGGCTCATGATATAATGAATGATTTATGATTTTATGGAACATGTGTGAATTATTTTACTATGAGATGGTTTGGACCTATATATCCCTCCAATTAATTAGTTAATGAAATGTTTTACATGATATTAAAGGGTGCACAGGTTGTATCCCATGACCAAAAAGAAAGAGGGTGTATGGTTTGTAGAACAACCCCAAAAAGATAGTTGGTGTATAGGTTTTAGTCCAAGGATGAAAATATAGAGGGATGTGGGTTATAGCCCAAGCCTAAAAAAAGAGGGTGTACGGGTTGTAGCCCAAGCATAAATAAACGAGGGTATATGGGTATTATCCCAAGCCTAAAAATAAGAAGGTATATTGGTTTTAGCCCAAGCCTAAATGAAAAAGGGTGCAGGGGTGGTATCACATGCCTAAAAACAATAATGTACATGTTTTTTAGTCCAAGCCTAAAATAATGAGGGTACACAGGTTTCTAGCCCAAGCCCAAAGTAGGTACATGGGTCATAGCCCAAGACTAACATGTTATAGAGGTCTTGATAGGTATCCCTAAAATAAAAGTATTAATTTTTATATGTATTCCAAAATCATATGTCTTATTCCTTATTTATGATTTCATGGATCATGATATTTATACACTTATGATTCATTTCTTATTTACTTCCAAGAATTATACCATTACTCATATTTAGGACCTTTGATATGTAGGTTATGATCTCCTAATATTATGAATGCATTATCATAATATTATGTTCATGTTTATATATATGTGCCTCCCCTATTTACCCTAACTGAAAATCTGAGATCTCCCCTTTCTTATGTTTCCTTTATCATGGTTATGAAGAAATGTTTCATCTATAAGTACTAAATTATGAGATCTTTATAGGATATGTTGAAGATCCTTCACTAATATATATATATTTTGTCTCCATTTTCTTGAAGACACTAAACTATTAAAATGATCTTATATGTATTTTTGTAATATACTGAAAATTCATCTAAGAGGATGTAATATCCATTTATGTTAAGTCTGGCCACTATAGTTGGTATATATTTAAATGTTTAGTCAACCTTTGGAAACCAATATTAGAAAAATTCAGTGATATCCATAGGAATATTTCAAATGATATGGTTAGGTATGTCCCTAAGGATAAGAATAAGGATGAGTTAATAATTAAGAAAATTTCTAGAAAATTTGGAAAAGGATAGAGTTAGTTGTTTACAAGAAATAAATCCCTGCCTGGATACAACAAGTGGATGTGGCTCTAGAACAAACGTGCCTAGGGGTAACTACTCTGAAAATATGTTATTGGCTTGACTCATGGTAATCAGGTACATGACAACATGCCTTACTACACACCTGGTTTGACACTCTTGGGGGATATGCTTTGGGAATTTACAAACTCTTCATCGACTATCATGAATAATTTAGATATAAGTTAGCTATGAATAACCTAGGATAAACCCAAGGTTTCATAGATTGTGGAAGTTGTCATGATTTATAAATCCTAAAATTAATTATTTTCTTGACTGTGTGGTTTTATGATATGATAAGTAATGAAAACAATATTCTTCTTGCTTTAGTAATTGGAGAGAACTATAAGGAACTGAATTAATGCTGAATGTGATGGAAAATTTGATGATGAGATGTCAAATGGGATGATATGTGGAGAAAACAATATTGTGATTATGCTAAATCAACTTTCATATTATAAGATTAAAAATGCTAGCTTTGGGGATATTCCTAACAAGTTGAAAAATTGAAATATATACATTAATGGTAATGAACATAGAGGAAAAGAGATTTGTATTCCAACATGTTAAGATAAAAGGATGAATAACCTTGAGGAATACCTCAAATAGGGGGGAATATGTTATTTGTTTGGGGAAAAGGGTCATGGATTGGTGATTTGTCTTAGATTTCAATGTCTTATCTATGGAGAACATGAAAATTACCCAACACAATGCCATGTGTTAAGGATTTACATTTAAAACATGTAAGGACCTCTTCCATAATAAATATTAAGGTTGAAGAAAATAAATATTTATATATTTTGATTCAAAAATTAAGAATGATGAATTATTTATCAATTTTTCAGTTTATGGTTTTCAGAACATTGAAAAGAATATGTTTAATGTCCATGATGGACTAGAAATGACATCTCATGAAAGGTGAAATTTTGACTAAGTAAAGGTAACCATTAACATGTTATTTATGATCAGATAATTTTTTATGGATAAAGATGTATGGTATATAAATAAGAAAATTGTATTACTCTGGTTACCTTGGAACTATATTGTTACTTGATAAAGTTTTGTTTATGATATCATTGATGAATCATACTGTATAATTGGATTTAAGTAATAGATCTAATATAGTTTTTAATAAGCAATCATTCATTTATTCTGAAAGGATTTATGGTAATTCCTGTTATTTACATTTTTAAAGAGATTATATAACGAGGGTATTCACATGTTTGGAATGTGACAACCAATAGATACTTTTTGTAATATAGGGGATTCAATGTTAAGCTAATTTCATAACCCTGTTTCTAATGTTTTGGGTTTCCACCTATGAGAAGAGTTATATAGTTAAAAATTCATGAAAAGTTTAAGTTAAAATTCATAGGAAGTATTTGTTCCATGAGTGTGTTTTGAAAACCTTAGTTAAAAGTATAATTATTTATTAGCATTATTTCTAGGATTTATATAATATATATTATATTGGTGTTGTTTTAAAAATGGACATGTTCTATGTCAGGTGACAACCAATCAGTTCTGGCAAGGTTTTGGGTCTTGAACCCATGACCAAAGGACTATAACGGTTTCATGCCTACCACTGGTCTATGTGATTTCTTGGTTAATGTATATTTTTTTGTAATGAATAAATATTTATGATGAAATATTATTGTTACTTTTTATTTTTATATATTAATGTATGTTTCTTTAAGAGACAAATAATTAGATATTTTATTCATTTATGTACCTTATGATATAATAAAATAGTATTTCATTTATTTTTTAATCAAAGTTAATTTATAGACATTAATTATAGTAAGAAAGATATGTGTTATTTTTTTAAACACCACCCAATAATGAAAATATTTATATATATATTTACCATAATTACTTGTCATTCTCAAATTGATCAAAGTCATTTTCCTAATACATTATTTTTCATTGATCGGATAGAATTTTTAATTGTCATAAGTTTATAAATTTGAGGCCCTCATAATTACTTTGATCATTCACTTGTTTGTGATTTATGACCTTAATCACTCCATATAAATATTTACGCTTTTCCTACAAGTCCAGTATTTACTCCCAGCCTTTGTTCTCCTATGTGAAAACCCAGATATATGTTACATTGGGTAACTGTTATGGTTCTATATTTCCCATTTTAAGGGACGTTTTAGTTTCCATTTTTAATATTTAGGTTTCTATGAATGAAACTTTCATGTATTAAACTTTTGATTTACCAGATGAATTATGAGGGAGAAATTCATTTTAATGGGGATAGAAGGTAACACCGACAGATTTAATGATTTATTTTCTTTCAAATTATTTTATGTTTTTGATTATTTTCATATCATGTGACACTAGAAAAAGTTATATATATATATATATTAAAATTTTATTTAAAACATTCCTTTCACACAAAATATCGAATAATCTTGCACTACACGCAATACCAACATGGCTTTCACTACACGGTACATCATCTTAGCCTACGATGCATGAAACACTGGGGTCTATGAGAAATATTTATATTTACATAATTATCTAAATTAGATAATTATTACAAAATATTTAAACATAAGTATATTAATAGTAATAACTACTTTCCCAATAATGTTTATAATTTTTTTATATAAATAAAACATATTTATAATGAAATGTGAGATTTTTGGTAACTTCTTTTTATGTTAAAAATATCATTTTCTTAAATTGATTGATTTTTAATAATTAAATTAATTTTGGACACAATTAGAAATATAATTTCACAATTTTTAATTCATTTTTTAATTAAGAATTTTGATTTTACCCTACGGTGTATTTTTGGGATTTTTTTGATAAACTTCATGTTTTTTATGAAGGGTGAAAATTAATGGCTTTTAGTTAAAAACTATGTTTGTCTAATTAGTTATTAAAGATTAATGATATTATAAATATTTTTAATTTTAAATTAGATAAATATTACATATATAAATACAATTTAATTTATTATAATCAATTTCACTATGAAACTAAATATAAACATTTAACAAACTATTGAACTTTTTCCAACATTAAAACCCATTTATTTCGTCTTGTCTCTGGGATTAACACTAATATTAATTTTTCCTCTTCTATGATTTTTATTTCAAATATCATACATACACCATTTTATTTAGTGGAATAATTATATTCTAAAGAGTCTATGTTAATTCATTACCAAAATTATTGTTAATAGTGGTTAAAATTTATCACATTAGTTAAAGGGATATTAAGCTTATTTAGGGAATAAACCATAAAATTAAGGGCCAAAATGACCTAAAAACTTGTCCAAAACCCATTTTATTTCTATATTTCGTAAATTTACTTTAAATTATTTCTTATTTTTTTGTATGATTTTTTTAGGGTAAGAACATGTGAACCCTTAACTTCGTTCAAAAAATTTCATGTGTGTCATTTTCCTTCCCTATAAAAGGCCACCACCTCTGCCCACTACTCACACATCTCAAACAATTATTTTTTTTCCAATATATTTCCAATTAGTATTTTTCCTTTATTCATTCCTTTTTGTATAAATTTTCTCCAGGAATCCTTTTGGAACAAACCAAAATAAGTTAACTAATTATAGAGGTAACATCTTCTCTTAAACTCTTTTCCTTTATTTTCTTTATATACCCTCTCCACTCTGTTTATTCGATTATTGTTTAAAAAATAAAGTATAATCATTATAATATAATTTTTTAATGAAATTTTATCTCCTAAAATTACAGACACCTCTATGTAATGGATGTCAAGCATACAGTTTCGGTGTACAACAAACTACTGCATCATTAAATGATGAACATTAATTTCTCTTCTACCACTAATCATGGTAGAAATAATTATGGAAAATCTATATATATATATATATATATTTAATATATTATATTTAATATTTATTTAATATTTTTTATTAATTTTTTAACCCACATATATTTACTTTACATTTTTTGTGACTAAGATAATCCTGTTTGGGGAAGTGTGGATAATCGACCCCTCAAAGCGATGAGATTTTTTCTAAAAAAGCATGGAATGAGTTAAGGATGGGTTTATTAAAATTAAATGATATATATGAAATATTAATTCTACTATAATAATGATGTATATTCAAAAAAATATATACATATATCACTTACATACATTCATCTAATACGATAATGAAATTGGAAACAATGTTCATGCATACGTACGACCTATCATCTCCCTAAACAGTTTATTCCATTTTATAACCCTCTATTCTATAGATTATTAATATAAAAAATTAATTTATATATGCTATATTTATATCATTGTATAAATTTAGGAATCATTATATATGTTTATGGACCAAATATGTTACAAATTAAGATACGTGCGAAGAACAAAGTGAATTTTACCCAAAGTCTGAACATAACATAAGACCAAAAAGAAGTGGTTAATATAAATTTATAATAACACCGTATATGGTAATATATATAAAAATATTATTATTTATAATATTTTTAATAAAAATATATTTATTATAAATGAATATTCTATGAATATAGATAGTTTCAATAACATTGGTAAGGGGATTTCATCTCACTTTTAATTTTTGTGAGATACAAGCTATGTTCGCCACCGTATACTTTTTTTTGGTGTGCGTACTGACCATGATTGTATTATATGTATATTGTAACTAGTTTTAGGCATATTAATAGGCCCATTTTATGATCCTTCATTCATGGTCTTTAGGTTTCAATAATTACTTAATAGTTAAAAATGTTTGGTCTTAATTTTCCTTCTTTGAGTATCATGTTCTTTTATGAACCTAAATTGTTTTCTGGGGTGTATATACCTCCATTTTACGTTCCATCTCATGAATATAGATCTTTTTATCATATTCTTATAGTAATTTAATTTACATTACTTACATGGTGAGCATGATCGCATGATACCAAGTGATAAGTGTTTACTGATAAAATCGCATTGCCTTTCAAGATTGTTTATGTTTGTACTTACTATAATGAAATATTATGATCCATATATCAATAATATTCATAAGTTTCCTTATAAAATGTCATTTAATGATATAATCATGTATTGATACCATTATATACTTTTTGGTACATAATATAGTTAAGAATGTTTTTAGGAAAGCCCAACATTACCATCTCTTCGGTCAGAAATCTATGTTTTCTAACGAGTTTCAAAGAATATTATACCATTCCCCTATAAAATCTAAAATTTATTTTTACTAATTTTTTATTTTACCAATCTCTTCAAGGGAATATTATTTTCACTTTCCAAATAAGACACTTTTCGATCTTTTTTACCGTGAAAAAAGAATTTTCTTTTGAACTTGTACGTCATGTATAGACTTTTCCACTGTCATTTCTTCGATGTCCCATTGCATTTTTAAAAAGTTATTTATTAATAATTTTTTTTAAATATATTTCTAATGAAAATGGTTTTCAAAATGTTTTTAATATTATTATTTATGTTTTCAATGAAAATGGTTTCCAAAATGTTTTTATGCTTTGTGTGTAGTTTTCAATGAAAATAGTTATTGGTCAGAGTACTTTACTCAAGAGGGGAGGGGTGAATTGAGTAACTATAAAAAATTAGTTTAAAAGAATATTATTTTTAAAATAAAAGGGTTTCCCAAAAAATATATATTTCCTAGTTAATCAAGATTATACTATTATAATACTTTTATTTTTTAATCAGCTTCTTAGAAGATTGATTAATCTCAGTAATCTTAATTTGTATTATTAATATTACTTTTTAAGTTATCCTACTAAGACAGATCAGTTATAACTTCTTTCTAAGACTAACAATCAAAGATAAACTAGTTTTTTATGGATTATTCAGTAAAGCAGTAAAATAGAGAAGACTAAATTTGAACAGCACACCGGATATGAAACATTTGGTTCAGTCTCATGCCGAAACCAAATCCACTCCACTTGGTGATCACCTCCCACCAAGAAATTTTTATAAATAAACATTGATCCACACCCTACATTGGGGTTAACAACAGTTCACAGACTATCCAAGTCACACAGGGTCCTCTTCCACAGTTTTCGTGGGTAAACAGAATTACAATGATTTTGGTGAAAGGATTTGGAAATCCTCTAGTTTAGCACAGGATTCAGTACGTGTATGGAATATAAAAAGTACACACACTACTCAAAAAGTAAGTTATAGAATAACTGAGAGAGAGTAGATATGATTTTAGAAAGCTCTAGTGATTTTAAGTGCAGCTCTGGACTCCTTTGATTAAACTGAAATGCTGCTGAGTCCTTCTCTGGTTTTTGTCTTGAAAAACAGAGTGTTTTGATTTTTCTTGTGTTCTTCACGAGTGTTGATAATGTTATTATGTTATTTGGCTTCCAGTTTACTTCATATATTCTTCAGCAGAGTCAGATTGTATGCATGAGACAATGATTTCTTTGAAACTCTTACAAATATGTTCTTCATGGTTTTTCTCATAGACGTGTTTTACGTTCAGTATCACGTTATCTTGTTGTTGGGAAAACATCACTCTTTATCTTCGAATGCATGAGTTTTACCTGACAGGTTCCATGTTCTTCCTACCTCATACCTCGTATTATGTGGTGTATGGCTTACGGTGTCTGGCTTATGGTGTCTGGCTTATGGAGTCTGGCTTATGGTGTCTGGCTTACAGTGTCTGGCTTACGGTGTATGGAACATCAATAAATAACTGTATTCAGACATAAATAGTGATATGGATGAAATTTATTAAGGTTAACCACTATAAAGAATGAGAGAACTTGAAACATAAATACACATGATTGGATATAATTTATAAGAGTTAACTATGTTGAATAATATTTGTGATCATTAATGAGATTTGTGATCATTAAAACATTGTTAATACATGAGGAGTCCAACAATTCCACCCTTTTTGATGATCAAAAAAATGTACAGTTAAAGTGTAAATTAGATACAACTATATAGAAAATTACATATAGAAACTTCTCCCCCTTTTGGGATTATCAACCAGTTAAAAGAAGAAATAATAAACAGTGCACATTCCATTAAGAGTAACCATAGGGTAGTACAAAATACAAGAGAAATACAAAATCAATGGCATCCCAATCAAAAAGAAGTAAGAACTGGTCTTCTTCAGGGACTGGCCTTCTCATTTCCTTTAGCAGCAGTAGAAGATGAAGTCATCGGTGTTGTGGTTGATGTAGAAGAAGGCATAGACGTGGTAGAGAGAGAGGGTAAAGGGAGACCTTCAAAGACTGAGGGGGCCATGGTAGGAGTTGTAGATGATCGAGAAAGTTTCTGATTAAGAATCATGGGCTTCATCTGACTAAGAGCTTGGCCAAAAAATAGGATAGTTGAGGCTAAGTTAGAGGTGAAGGTAGGAAGCCCAGGTCTGAGAGGTGCAGCTGCTGGAGTAATAATTGATATACTCAGTACATGAATATAAGGTCGAAGGTGTTTGATGACGTCTATAATAATCTCTCTACCATACCGCATTCCCTTTTCAAATTCATCTTTTTTTTCATAAACTGGCCTAACAAATGGTTAAACTCGGTTAGCTTCTGGACTTGGGTTTTGAAGGCTTGAGTCACAGGAGGAATTCACAGATTCTCTACAAGGTATTTGAAGTGTTTGGTCATATCAGTCATGGGGAAAATTCGGTTGAAATAGAAGTCCACTTTCGTAGAAATCTCTTGTTGGACAAAATTTTCAATCTTGTAGTGAATTTGTAGAATATCAAGAACTCCATAACTATTCTTGAAAACATTAGAGAAAAGTGCCACATTAAAGCCACTGAAAGCATTCTACAGCTCCTCTTTGACTATATATCTGAGTAAAGTACTATCCAAGGAAGGTGTAGAGGATTAACCAGAGGTACTAGATGCTTTGACGGCTGTTGTCGGAGATTTGACCTGATTTACTACCTTTTGAAGACAACCAGTGTACTCATTAGTGATTTTATTAAGGTTCACCACAAGCTCTCTCATTTCCTCCAACATCTGTTTGTGCCTTTCTGCAATATTTTCATCAAAAGATTCCAGATAAGGGTAAATCTGAGACACGATATCTCGAGAGATTTGAGAAACAGTGGGTGATAGAGGAGTAGTAGCAGGCTCTAATCTCGAATTCAACTCTTTATGCATGTCTTCAACCATGCTTCTCTGGGTTGTGACTTCATTACTGAGAAACTTATTTTCAACTCGTACATCATTAATCTCATAGAGCATCATAGGTTGTATTTTCCAAATGATCTTTTCCAATAATAGTGAGCCATCTCTCTCACTCATATTTGTCATAGGATGAGGTTGGGAGTTCATAAGTTTCTCAAATCCAGATAAGATAGTATCTCCAAAATCCTTCAGATCATCCTTACTGACAAAGTGTAGCTATTTAGATAAAGGTTTAGGTGTAGGAATTGGTATAGGGACAGGTTCAGATTCATGTTCCTTATCAGGTTCAATGTTTGTGATTGATTTCAACTGAAATAAGGAAGAAAGATCATGTCTGGTTGCCGTAACCTACTGAGACTCATTCACATCATAGAAACTAGGAAATTTGTACCGAGTGTCCATAGGTCATGACTCAATTGTATGTGAGGCTTCAACAGGATCAAGACATGGGGTTTTCTCTCCCTCAACAGGTGCCTCCATCTCAGGACTGAGAGGCTTAGGAGCTTGTTCTAAATCAACAGTTTCATTTCTAATTTCCTCATTCATTTCTTGTCTAGCCATCTAAAAGGACATCTCCATCCTCTCTTCAGTAGAGGGTATTATTTCAATAATAGATTATTCCATATGGATTTCTTCTAGATTCTCTTATTGTACAACAGGGAGTTCTTCTAGATTTTTTTCTTACATAATAGGGAGTTCTTCTAATATAGGCTCTTCCAAGGCTTGCGGCTCAGATTCTATGGCAACTGATTCTTTTTCATCTTCGGGCTGGATTTCTAGATTGAGATCTCCATTACGGACAGAATCCTCTTCATCAAGGAAAACATGAGGAACAATATTCCTTTCTTCCTAAGCAATAATTTCTTGTCTATGTGCTACTTCCTCCTCTTCTTCCACTTCTTTTGAATAATCAACAAGTTCAACTGGTTCCAAACCAGGATCAGAAATGTCTTTCGGCCTGGATGGATAATCCACAGGATTAAACCTCTCATAAACCTTATCATTTACTTCCACCCATTCCTTTTTCCAAGGATTCTAGTTTATCTTCATTCTTTTGATGGTGGATTTAGAGAGATAGGGCTCATAGTCCAAAATCACTTCTTCATTAGATCCAACCACCCCTTTTGCAACAAGCATGGTTGATATCATCTGACAGTATAATAGAGAAGTGGACATGAATGTACCCTTGATCAACTCACACATATAGTGAATGATATACTTTCATAGGTTGATCTTGTGTCCATTTTCCATAAGATGAATCAAAAACACATCTTCATACTTTAACACAGAAAAATCACTTTTTCTTGGAATAACCATATTTTTAACAAACTTAAACAGAAGTCTTCTTTCTTCATCTAGTTTTGAAGCGATGGCCCTTCTCTTGGTGCCATTTCTGTTTAGGGATTTTAGAGAATATTCTAGATGAAATAAATCAGTTGAAGGATGAGTTTTTCTCTGATAATCCTCAAATATACCTTCATGAGGTATCCTAAGGTAATAATCCCATAACCTCGAAGAGAAGGAGCATCTTTGGTCAATAATCCAGCTCCTCACAACATAACTTTCACCAGAGTCGAAAGAGAACTGTATGTACTGGTAGAACTGAGCTACGAAACTAGGATAGATGGGTCTATCATCCCTTGAGAAACACACCAATAAGCCTTGTTATTTTAACACTTTCAAGACCAGATATTTCCTGGACTGAGGCAATTCAGGGTAAATTTCATTCTCAGGTACTACACTTCGATTTACCATATTCGTATTTAGAGGCCCTTTTGGTGTCATCTTAGGTGCAATTTTTTTCTTCTTTGCGATGTGATTCTCAAGTGTGTATTATGACAGAAATTTCATTCTTGGCATCCACTGAATGTTCGAGAAAGAGAGAGAGAAGGGGTTGCAAGGTTGAAAGGGTTCAAAACGAGACATAGTCCGAGTGAAGAACCGAGTGAAACTTTTTGTTTTATCATTTAGGAATGCCAATAGTCACCAAAACAAAAAACCAGTAAAGTAAAAGAGATGAAATAATAATTTTGGTGATGCGGGTTTAAATAGAAAAAACATAAATAATTTTCATGGTGAGACCATGAGTGGTCGTTACGGTAAGACAGTGAATGGCCATCACGGTGAGATAGTGAATGAACTATTCAGTTCATGTTACGGTGAGACAGTACATTTTAGAATGTAAATACAAATTGCTAACGGTGAGACCGTAAACATGAGAGACAATAACTGAGAAACTGTAATCATGAAACAGTATAGTAAATCATAGTAAAATGATAAATAGTTATACAAGTATGATATCTATTTTATATTTATCATGCCTTAATCATGTATGATGTAGTCTATTCTCTCATAATTTAATGGTTTAGTGAATATATCAGAAATTTGATATTTAGTACCAATGAATTCTAAGGTGATATCATCTTTTTGATAATGGTCTTTCAAAAAGTGATTTCTTACATCAATAAGTTTTGTCCTAGAATCTGAAACATGATTTTTTTTAGATGCTTATAGCACTTTTTTTGTCACCGTTTATTGGTATATGTCTATATTTATATCCCTAATACAGTAATGTGTGTTTCATCCACAAAATATGTGCACAACAACTGCCAAAAGCTATGTATTCAACTTCTGCAGTACAAAATGCAATAGAATTCTGTTTCTTACTACACCATTATACTAGTGACTTGCCTAAAAGGTGACATGTTCCAGAGGTGCTCTTTCTATCTAACTTAGAGCCAATGAAGTCATCATCATAATAACTAACTAGTTCAAATGATTGTCCATTATGATAGAACATTCCAAGATTGGGTGTATTCTTGAGGTATTTGAAAATTCTCTTTACAACATTTAAATGAGATTATTTAGGATTTTCTTGAAAACGAGCACACATACACACACTAAACATAATGTCCAAATGGCTAGCAGTTAAGTAGAGTAAACATCCAATCATTCCTATATAAGAGGTTTGATCAATAGATTTTCCATCTTCATCAAGATCCAACTTACAGATGGTACTCATGGGAGTGTCACTAATCTTAGTATTATCCAATACAAAACATTTTAGAATATATCTTATGTATTTACATTGAGTTAAAACAGTTCCATCATTATTTTAAATTATTTGGAATCCATGAAAGAATATTAGTTCTCCCATTAAACTCATTTCAATTTATTTTTGCATAAATTTAAAAAAATAAATATATAATTAATTTTTTTAAGACCCAAATATAAAATCATCTACATAGATTTGAACGAATAAAAGATCATTAGAAAAAACATTTATAATGAGGGTAGGATCAGCTATTCTTTTTGTAAATCCTTTGGAAATGAGAAAAGTACTCAATCTGTCATACCAAGACCTTAGAGCTTACTTTAAACCATATAAATCTTTTGATAGTATGAAAATATGATTTGGAAAATGATGATTTGTAAATCCAAGGGGTTTTTCAACAAATATATCCTCATCTTTAAACCTATTTAAGAATTCACTCTTTACATCCATTTGATATAGTTTGAAATTTAGATGTGCAGCATAAGCAAGTAGGATTCTGATGGTTTCAAGTCTCGATACAGGAGAAAAGGTCTCCCCATAGTCAATTCCTTCTTCTTGACTATAGCCTTTTCCATGTAATCTACCCTTGTTCCTAACTATATTTTCAGCTTCATCTACCTTGTTTTAAAACACCCATTTAGTTCCTATGAGGAATGTTTCCTTGGGTCTTTCAACATGTTTCCACACATTATTTCTTTCAAATTGATTAATTTCTTCTTGCATATCCATTTCCTAAAATTTATCAATGATGTCATCATCAATGTTTTTAGGTTCAAGTTGTGACAAGAAGGATTGATCATCAACCTGATTTCTAAGAGAAGATCTAGTTTGTTTTCCTTTATCTCAGTATAATTCCCCGAACTTAAACCTTACCTAATATTGAATTAAATGAATAATTCACATTGAGGATATTTTCAGGTTTAGAGTTTTAGAGAATTAGAATATAACTATTACATCTCAAAATATTACAAAGTAGACACTTCTACTAAGTTTCCATAATAACAAAAACTCTTAAAAAGAAACATGTCTAGTTCCATGTTTTATATAGCATGACATTCCCTTGATCCCATCCTTGACTTTTTTCCACATTAATTCCTGTGAAAAACATTTCAAAAAAACTTGGGGTGAGCATAAAAAGCTCAGTAAGGGATACAAAAAGAATGAAAACTGTTAGTTTTTCAAACATCAAGTAAACCATGTATACTCTATCAAAGTAATACCGTCACCTTCATGAAGTAGTAAAAACTCTTCACTGAATAAAGTATCATTACTTACCTTTTTGTAACCAAAGGATTACCAAAAAACCCATATAGAGAACACATAACATATATAAAGGTAACTTGGGACATAAACATACTTAAGTGGAATAACCATACGGTCGACTTCCACACATATCACTTAATGGAATAGCCATACGGCTAACTTCCATACATACATAATGGCATATCCATACGACCGAATTCCATACCCAATGCATTGGAGGTTATAACGTTACCACCCATCCTAGTATTCAAGGCACCACCCGTCATATGGTTTATCACTTAACCACCTGTTAAAATGTCCAAGTACCAATATAAAATCATAAAACATAAAACCAATATAAAGAAATGATAACATTTCCACATTTCAATCACAATATATCATAAATATATTGACATAATAGAATCCTTTATAAAAACCATTTTCAATACCAAAATAAATAGAAGAGTATATGGTATTTATTTTATTTTAAAAACATTATGGCTTGTTGAGGAAGCCAAAGACCAAATAATTCTCGCGGCGGCGGAAAAGGTCGTTGTCACCGCGTACGTTAAAAAAACACTCCTTTTTGTCGTTTAGTAAAACGCTTCGTAGAAAAAGATTCCTTTTGTATAAAATTAAAAGTCAAATGGGTTTATACACTGTATAAAATAAAGTAGTGTATAAAATGAAATATGCCTCAATGAAAGGAGATTGAGACGAAGTCCCTTACCTCGGGTCCGACTTGACTCGATCTTTCTTTAACGTCCTGAATAATAAACATCAGTTAATTTCTACTTGATTATGAACCTTTTTAAAGTTCATTATTCCTTTTATATCACTTACTTCCATGTTTTAAACATTATGTAACCATTTAGGTTAATAATGTTTGTTTTGTCGATATTTGGTTCTTAAGTCGAAAGTGGACTTCTTACAATTACATGTTGTTCATGTGGTCAAAGGTTCTTTATATCCAGAATGACATTCCTGATTTGGATATCATATATATCATATATATCCATCATATACATGTATTTATAATATTACATAATCATTTAGAGGTAAGAAATGAAATGAACTGTTCATGGAGACGGTCGTACGTACACAAGAACGCTACATTTATTTCTTTGTCATATTAATGGAATTAAAACTAAATGAGAGGTATGTATATTTTAATTCCAGAATTATATTCATCATTTAGATATATCATTCATTATATATATCCATTATATACATGTACTTTTAATAGTACATTACATTTGGAGATATGAAATGAAATGCACCGTTCATTGAGACGGTAAGCCGTACGTACGCATGAACGCTACTTTCATTTCTATATCATACTTTAATGGAAAGAAATAATAATGATATAGAGGTATATTATAATTCCAGTATAACATCATATATAATAACTTTAAATCCATCCTTTACACGTCCCACATATGGCATTAACAAATCACATCACTTTGAGGGGGCGGTAGTCCGCACTTCCTTAAAAGAAGATATCGTGTTTACCCATAATGGAAACCATAAAGGTTTGCCCAAAATTAAAAATACAGAAGCTTAAGGAAAACATAAACAGATTATATATAATATATAAATATAGTGTCATCTTAATGGCCACCTTTGAAGGTTTTAAAAGAGTGTTGAACAATCATCGTTTCGGGATGCAGAAATTCTCCATCCACGGAAACAGTATGTTCTTTAACCATTAGATGTGGGTGTGTGTAAGGGTAGCTAGAATACTTATTATAAAAACATCCTAGTATATTGAGGATACTGTATATGTTACAAAAGAAAAGAATAAAAAGAGTTTAGGGGGTTGGAGAAGCAAAATAAAACAAAAGGACTCAAAAAAATACATTACCTTAAAATCGGGTAACTATCTTAGATTTGATCTCAAAGGCTTCCTTGGGAAGACTTCTTCCCAAAGTGAGGATTAAAGGAGTAATAGAGGGATGTGTAGAGCCAAAATGGGCAGGGTTTGGCCGAGCCAAAGGCTTTGGGAGTGTGGGTAAGGAGGTAGAGGTGGGGGCCTTTTATAAGAGGAGAGGAGGGGCACTCTTGGGAAGTAAAGAAAAGTCACTTTATTTTAAAATGGTATTTGGATTTAAGAGGTCCCACATTGATGTATTTGGAGGATAAGGTGATAAGGGTTCTAAATACACTCATCAAATAGGTTTTTGACATGTTTAGGTCTTAGATATTACATTATCTTTCCATTTTATTTAAATCGTTAAATAATGAGGTCATCGCTGCATCATCATGATGTTATAAATAATTTAATTTATTTAATGTCTAAAAATTATAAAAAAATACTATGATGTAGAAAATAATTTTATATTTCTAATGACTATTTAGATTAAAAAAATATGACTTTTATAACCCCATGTAAAAATTGTTTTAGTAAAACATCTCATGTGTGTGTCATTTATACTTTAACATTAAATAAAAAGTTATTTATGTCATTTCCCAACCAAAGTGGCTCCATGGGGTCCCCAAGTTTACCCATGGATTTTCATGGTCTGCCATGACACATCCAATAAGGGTAGGACATGTTTCAATCTCATCTCATATTATTAAAACATTATTTTTACCTTAAACTACACTAATAACCTCTAATCGCGATTAAAAACTTAATAAGTTACTATTCACCAAAAAATTATTTTAATCTAATTGAACCATATCTTACTTCTTTATTGCAACCATGTATGTCGGATTTTTGAAATTCAAAACACAGAAGTGGTAAAATTTCATTTAAATGAAAAATCAGTTTTTATAAGTACCACTTAGTGGTTTCACTATTCATCAAAAATTGAAGTTTTTCAGAAAAATACCAAAAATTCACTCTAAGATATATTTGATATTCTGAATTCAAAAATGAAGTCCATTTTACAAAATTCACAACATATATGTTGCATTAATTAATTTAATAATTAATTCCCACCGTCATAGCAAATTGCGTGTTTTTATAAAACAATAAGTATCAAAAGATTGACACTAGTTTAAGTCCGATTTCAAACTGAAATTAATTCCAACGACCACTATTGGATTTAATGGTAAAAATATTTTCTAATTTCCCTTTAAAACCAATTCAAATGATAATATAATCATATAAATAAATTATATTAAAAAGAGGTTTTGAATTAAAATACAACATTTTACACTATTCATTAAAAAATGAACTTTATCGGAAAGATACCAAAAATTTACACAAAGTAAATTTTGATGTCCCAATTCTAAAGAAGAGTTATATTTGGTCCAATAGAATTTATATGATTGATCAAAACTACATTTAATGACGGTTCGCCGTCAAAAGGTGATAAGTGAACCCTTAGTGAAAATTAGGGTATAAATGCCTAAAATTGAATTCTTTCTGTATTTTAAGCCTTTATATTTTATTAGATAAATGTAAAAACAATTAAAAACATATATAATCATATTTTAGTTATTTCTATCCATTCCCGCCAGTACAATGGCTACATGTCAACTAACCATTAAAATAATATTATTTTATTACTAGTGTGAAACGTAAGTTCTCAAAGAAACTCATCGTTGCATATCGAGTACGCTATCGAACGTAGAAACACCTTTTAATTAAAATTAATATTTATTTAATAAATATGAAAATTCTTTATTCTTTATTTACCTGGGATGTTACATCCTTCCCCCCTTTTGGGAATTGCGTCCTCGCAATTTTATTCACTTATCAAAATAAGTGGGGGTATTTATCCCTCATAGCATTTTCAGATTCCCACGTTGCCTCTTCAATCACATGGTTTTTCCACAAAACCTTTACCTGATGAATCGCCTTATTCCGTAACACCTGCTCCCTGTGGTCAAGATTCTGGACTGGTTGTTCTTCATAAGATAGGTTCTCCTCTAGCTGAACTACCTCTGGACTCAAAACATGAGATAGATTTGGCATATACTTCCTCAACATCGAAACATGAAAAACATTGTGTACCTGAGATAAACTCGGAGGTAAAGCCACTCGGTAAACAACTGATCCAACATTCTCCAGAATTTCATATGGTCCAGTAAACCTTGGACTCAGCTTTCCTTTCTTACCAAATCTCATCACACTTTTCCAAGGATAAACCGTGAGAAAAACATGATCACCTACCTCAAAAGATAGATCCTTCCTCTGGTTATCTACATAACACTTCTGCCTGCTCTAAGCTGTTCTCATGTGCCTCTGAATCAACAAAACTTTTTCTACCATCTCTTCTACCAATTCTGGTCCCATCAGCTTCCTTTCACCCACTTCATCCCAAAATGATGGAGTTCGACACCGCTTCCCATATAATGACTCAAATGGTGCCATCTGTATGCTGGAATGAAAACTATTATTATAAGAAAAATCAACCAAAGAAAGATGTTGGTCCCAAGTTCCCTGATAATCCATCGAACAAACTTGTAGCATATCCTCCAAGGTCTGAATTGTTCGTTCTGACTTCCCATCTGATTGACGATGAAAATTTGTACTAAAATTTAATTCAGTACCCAATGACTTCTGAAGGCCTTTCTAAAAGTTAGAAGTGAACCCGGGATCACGATCAGATACAATGGAGAGGGCAACTCCATGTAACATGACTATCTCTTTAAGATACAAACGAGAATGTTGATCTAGGGAAAAAGTATCTCGTATAGCAAGTAAATGAGCAGATTTAGTCAAGCGATCAACAATAACCCAGATTGCATTATTACCTCGAGATATCTTCGGTAATCCCACAACAAAGCCCATGGATATATTATCCCATTTCCACTATGGCGTTGGTAAAGGTTGAAGCATCCATTTCGGTAACCTTCGCTCTTCTTTAACCTGCTGACAAGTCAAACACTTCACAGTAAAATCAGCAATATCTCTTTTTATTCCATCCCACCAGTAATACTCCCACAGATCTCTGTACATCTTAGTACTGCCAGGATGAACTGAAAATAGAGAACTATGAACTTCACATAACAACTCTCTTTTCAACTGTGAATCACAAGGCACACACAATCTCTTCCCAAACCTCAAAACACAATCATTATCAGTGTTGAATTCAGGCAACTTACCTTTCTTAACCAGCTCTACCTTTTTCTGCAACTCACTGTCTTGCTTCTGTGCTTGCTTGATTCTATCTGATAGAGATGATCTCACTGATACCTGAAACAAAACAGAAGAACTTCCTGCACCAACAGCTTCTATGACAAAGTTCATCAAATCATTAACCAAAGGATCACGTTCCAAACGCAACATTGCTAATGAAGCATTACTTTTTCGACTCAAAGCATCAACCACTTTATTTGCTTTTCCCGGATGGTAATGAATTGTACAATCATAATCCTTGATTAATTCCAGCCATCTCCTCTGTCTCATGTTCAATTATTTCTGAGTGAATATATACTTTAATCTTTTGTGATCAGTATATATTTCACACTTTACTCCATACAAATGATGCCTCTAAATTTTTAAATCAAAAACAACAGCAACTAATTCCAAATCATGTGTAGGGTAATTTACCTCATGAGTTTTCAACTGACGTGAAGCATAAGCAATTACCCGATCTTTCTGCATAAGGACACAACCAATTCATTTCAATAAAGCATCACTGTAGATAACAAACTCAACACTCCTAGAAGGAAGTGCCAAAACTGGAGCATTCACCAATCTTATTTTCAACTCCTGAAAACAATCATCACATTCTTTTGTCCAGATGAACGTAACACCCTTACGAGTTAGCTTAGTCATTGGACTAGATAACCCTGAAAAATTTCCAAAAAACCTTCGGTAGTTACCTACCAAACCAAGAAAACTACAGATCTCGGTTACATTTGTGGGTCTTGGCCATTCTTCAACAACATTTGTTTTAGCAGGATCAACAGTTATGCCATCTTTTGAAACAGTGTGACCCAGGAAAGAAATTTGTTGTAACCAAAACTCACACTTGCTAAATTTTCCATATAGTGTCTTTTCTTTTAAGGTTTGCAATATAACCCTTAAATGAATTTCATGCTCCTCTTTACTTTTAGAAAACACCAAAATATCATCAATAAAAACAACCAACATTTTTCAGCTGATTCAACTGAGTCGTCATTGCAGAAAACTGTTTTGTTCTGATTCTGGCCATCTCAGGATACTGATTTGAAAGGTCATTTCCCTCTATATGCCTTCCCAGAAAAGTTGTTCTGTTTCCTCTATGAAAAACCATTCTTAACAAACTTGTCTTAGATGAAGAAACATGGTAATCTTCAAATGATATATCATTTCAATTTGAGCATAAAAAATATTTTTGGATAATCATTTAATAGAATTCAAACTCCTAAAGTTATATAAACCGACCACTGATACCAACTATAAGGCCCCAACCTTAAACCTTACTTAATATTGAATTAAATTAATAATTCACATTGAGGATCTTTTCAGGTTTTGGGTTTTAGAGAATTAGAACATAACTATTACAACTCAAAAGATTACAAAGTAGACACTTCTATTAAGTTTCCATAATAAAAAAACTCTTAAAAAGAAACATGTCTACTTCCATGTTTTATATAGGATGACATTCCCTTGATCCCATCCTTGACCTTTTTCCACATTAAGTCCTGTGAAAAACATTTCAAAAAACATGGGGTGAGCATAAAAAGCTCAGTAAGGGATACACAAAGAATGAAAACTGTTAGTTTTTCAAACATCAAGTAAACCATGTATACTCTATCAAAGTAATACCTTCACCTTCATGAAGTAGTAAAAACTCTTCACTGAATAAAGTATCATTACTTACCTTTTTGTAACCAAAGGATTACCATAAAACCCATATAAAGAACACATAACATATATAAAGGTAACTTGGGACATAAACATACTTATGTGGAATAACCATACGGTCGACGTCCACACATATCACTTAATGGAATACCCATACGGACAACTTCCATACAAACTTAATGGAATAGCCATACGACCGACTTTCATACCCAATGCATTGGAGGTTATAACGTAACCACCCGTCCTGGTATTCACGGCACCACCCATCATATGGTTTATCACGTAACCACCCATTAAAATGTCCAAGTACCAATATAAAATCATAAAACATAAAACCAATATAAAGAAATGATAACATTTCCACATTTCAATAACAATATATCATTAATATATTGACATAATAGAATCCTTTATCAAAACCATTTTTAATACCAAAATACATAAAAGAGTATATGCTATTTATTTTATTTTAAAAACATTACGTCTTGTTGAGGAAGCCAAAGACCAAATAATACTCGCGGCGGTGGAAAAGGTCGTTGTCACCGCGTACGTTAAAAAAACATTCCTTTTTGTCCTTTAGTAAAACACTTCATAGAAAAAGATTCCTTTTGTATAAAAGTAAAATTCAAAGGGGTTTATACACCATATAAAAGAAAGTTGTGTATAAAACGAAATATGCCTCAATGAAAGGAGATTGAGACGAAGTCCCTTACCTCGGGTCCGACATGACTCGATCGTTCTTTAACGTCCTTAATAATAAACTTGAGTTAATTTATATTTTATTAAGAACATTTTTAAAGTTCATTATTACTTTTATATCACTTATTTCCATGTTATAAACATTATGTTACCATTTATGTTAATAATGTTTGTTTTATCGATATTTGGTTCTTAAGTCGAATGTGGACTTCTTACAATTACATGTTGTTCGTGTGGTCAAAGGTTCTTTATATCGAGAATGACATTCCTGATCTGGATATCATATATATCATATATATCCAGCATATACATGGATTTATAATATTACATAATCATTTAAAGGTATGAAATGAAATGCACTGTTCATGGAGACGGTAAGCCGTACGTACGCATGAACGCTACTTTCATTTCTTTGTCATATTAATGGAATTAAAACTAAATGAGAGGTATGTATATTTTAATTCCAGAATTATATTCATCATTTAGATATATCATTCATTATATACATCCATTATATACATGTACTTTTAATAGTACATTACATTTGGGGATAAGAAATGAAATACACCGTTCATGGAGACGGTAAGCCGTACGTACGCATGAACGCTACTTTCATATCTATCTCACACTTTAATGGAAAGAAATAATAATGATATAAAGTTATATTATAATTCCATTATAACATCATATATAATAACTTTAAATCCATCCTTTACACGTCCCACATATGGCATTAACGAATCACATCACTTTGAGGGGGCGGTAGTCCGCACTTCCTTAAATGAAGATATCGTGTTTACACATAATGGAAACCATAAAGGTATTCACAAAATGAAAAATACAGAAGATTAAGGAAAACATAAACATATTATATATCATATATAAATATAGTGTCATCATAATGGCCACCATTGAAGGTGTTAAAAGAGTGTTGAACAGTCATCGTTTCGGGAGGCAGAAATTCGCCATCCACGGAAACAGTATGTTCTTTAACCATTAGATGTAGGTGTGTGTAAGTGTAGCTCAAAAACATCCTAGTATATTGAGGATACTGGAGTTGTTAAAAAAGAAAAGAATAAAAATAGTTTATGGGGTTGGAGAAGCAAAATAAAACAAAAGGACTCAATAGAAGAGATTACCTTAAAATCGGGTAACTCTCTTAGATTTGAGCTCAAAGGATTACTTGGGAATACTTATGCTCAAAGTGAGGCTTCAAGGAGTAATATATGAATGTGGAGAGCCAAAATGGGTAGGGTTTGGCAGTGCCAAAGGCTTTGGGAGTGTGGGTAAGGAGGTAGAGGTGGAGGCCTTTTATAAGAGGAGAGAAGGGGCACTCTTGGAAAGTAAAGAAAAGTCACTTTATTTTAAAATGGTATTCGGATTTAAGAGGTCCCACATTGATGTATTTATAGGATAAGGTGATAAGGTTTCTAAATCCACTCATCCAATAGGTTTTGGTCATTTTTATGTCTTATATATTACATTATCATTCCATTTTATTTAAAACGTTAAATAATGAGGTCATCGCTGCATCATCATGATGTCATAAATACTTTACTATATTTAATGTCTAAAAATTATAAAAAACTACTATGATGTAGGAAATAGTTTTAGCTTTCTAATTACTATTTATAGTCAAAAATATGACTTGTATAACCCCATGTAAAAATTGTTGTAGTAAAACATCTCATGTGTGTGTCATTTTTACTTTAACATTAAATAAAAAGTTATTTATGTCATTTCCCAACCAAAGTGGCTCCATGTGGTACCCAAGTTGAACCATGGCTTGTCTTGGTCGGCCATGACACATCCAATAAGGTTAGGACATGTGTCAATCTCATCTCATATTATTAAAACATTATTTTAACCATAAACTACACTAATTAGCTCTAATCGCGATTAAAAACTTAATAAGTTACTATTCACCAAAAAATTATATTAATCTAATTGAACCACATTTTACTTCTTAATGACAACAATGTATGTCTGATTTTTTAAATTCAAAACACAGATGTGGTAAAATTTCATTTAAACAAAAAATCATTTTTTATAAGTACCACTTAGTGGTTTCACTATTCATCAAAAATGAAGTTTTCCAGAAAAATACCAAAAATTCACCCTAAGATATATTTGATATTCCGAATTCAAAAATGAAGTCCATTTTAAAAAATTCACATCATATAAGTTGAATTAATTAATTTGATAATCAATTCCCGCTGTCAGAGCAAATAGCGTGTTTTTATGAAACAATAAGTATCAAAAGATTTACACTAGTTTAAGTCCGATTTCAAAGTGAGATTATTTCCAGCGACCATTATTGGATTTAATGGTAAAAGTATTTTCTAATTTCCCTTTAAAACCAATTCAAATGATAATATAATCATATAAATAAATTAGATTAAAAAGAGGTTTTGAATTAAAATACAACATTTTACACTAATCATAAAAAAAATGAACTTTATCGGAAAGATACCAAAAATTTACACAATTTAAATTTTGATGTACCGTTTCTAAAGAAGAGTTATATTTGGTCCAATAGAATTTATAAGATTTATCAAAACTATATTTAATGATGGTTCGCCGTCAAAAGGTGATAAGTGAACCCTTAGTGAAAATTAGGGTATAAATGCCTAAAATTGAATTCTTTCCGTATTTTAAGCCTTTGTCTTTTATTGGATAAATGTAAAAACATTTAAAAACATATATAATCATATTTTAATTATTTCTATCCATTCCCGCCAGTACAACGGCTACGTGTTAACTAACATTTAAAATAATATTATTTTATTACTAGTGTGCAACGTAAGTTTTCAAAGAAACTCATCATTCCGTATCGAGTACGCTATCGAACGTAGAAACCCCTTTTAATTAAAATTAATATTTAATTAATAAATATGAAAATTCTTTATTCTATATTTACCTGGGATGTTACACTATGTCTCATACAACAGCATATAAGGAATGGTATTTAAGGGTTCAAACCTTTCTAGAAAAAGAGGGACTAGTGATTTCAAGTTCATCAACAGATTCATAATCATTGTGACTCGATTGTAGAGAATTTCCAAATTGGATGTTTTCACAGATTCTTTCACAGAGGAATTTGGGGATTTTGAATTGATGTTCATATTTGATAAATCATCCTCCATATTTTCTAGGATGGTTCTAGGATCATGTGAATATTATTCATAAAAAATGACATGAACAGATTCTTCCGCACATTTAGTTCTCTTATTGAATACTTTATAAGTTTTAATTTATATTGATTAACCTAGGAAAATTCCTTCATCACTTTTGGATGAAAATTTTTCATGATTATCCTTAGTGCTGAGAATATATACTTTTCAACCAAAAACTCTAATGTAATTAACCTTAGGCTTCCTATTTTTCCAGAGATCATATGGGGTTTTTTGAAGAATTGGTCTAATCAAGACTCTATTGATTATATAGCATGTTGTATTAACAAATTCAGCCCAAAAGTAAATAGGTAAGTCATATTCACTAAGAATATTTCTAGAAATTTCTTGAAGGATTCTATTTCTTCTTTCATCCACACCATTCTGCTGAGGTTTTCTAGAGGAAGAGAAATTGTGACTATAACCATTTTGTGAGAAAAAGGATTCAAACTGTTGATTTTCAACCTCACATCCATGTTCACTTCTTAATGATTTAATTTTAAGGACACTAAGATTTTCTATAGACTTGGAATACTTAGTGAAATAAGAGCAGACTTCACTTTTTTGAGCCATGAAGAAGATCCAGGTATATCTAGAATAATCATCTACCAGAACATAAACAAATTGCTTCCCATTTAAACTAGAAACTCTAGATGGTCTAAACAAATCCATGTGAACCAATTCAAGATTTTGATAAGTAGAAACTTATTTCTTTTTTTAAATATATTTTGTGTTGTTTTAACTTTTGAAAAGGATTACATACTTTGTCATGTAGAAAATCAAGTTTGGGTAAGTCTTTAACTAGGCCTTTTTAGTTAGATTTATAAGGGAGTGAACGTTACAGTGTCCCAGTCTCCTATGCCAGAGCCAAGATTATTTATGAAATACACTTAAGCATGAAACATTTTTAGAACCTAAGGAATCTAAATTAATAGAATAAATGTTCTCATTCTTTGATGTAGAAAATACTAATTAATATTTAAAATTAAAAACATTACAAGCATAATTTTTAAATTTTAAATGATATCCATCATCAAATTATTTTGAGATACTAAGTAGATTATAATTTAAACCATTAATAAATGGTAATTTATAAATTAAAATCGATTCTGTGTTACCAATCTGTCCTATGAAAATTATTTTCCCTTTGGGATTGTCACCAAATTTGACATGTCCTCCATCTACTTTTATAAGGTTCTTGAATCATGAGTAGTCTCTTTTCATGTGCCTTGAACATCCACTTTCCAAGTACCATATATTTTGGCAGGATCTCTTTAAGCATATTTCCTATAACATGATCAAGTAAAGACAGATTTTGGTACCCATTCTCGTTTGGGTCTAGTAACATTAGTAATAAGTGCTTTAGGAACCCATATTTATCTCATAGGTTTCCTATAAGCATTATGTAACGTATTTGAATAATAAACTGTATATGGTCCACTAAAACATGAAATGGTAGAATATGTATCATGTCTTGAGCTAGTTGAGTTATGTTCAGAACTAAGTACAAAACCAAATGTCTTAGACACTGAAACAACATTTTTTCTACCATGGTTTATTTTACCTGGTTGATAACCAATGTCAGTATTGTATTTGGGGGCAATTTTTTTACCTAGCATTTGGGTAAGGGTATTTTTCCAATTAGTAAACTTTTTCTAAGTCACTCTTTATTTTCTCATTAGACATTTTTAATTCATTTTTTTCTATGAGAAGTTGAGAATTTTTCTCCTTTTCTGTAGTAAGTTAAAATTTAAGATTTACAATGAGAGCATGTTGTTTCTTCATTGATTTATATTTATCTTTTAATTAATTGAATGTCTCTTCAATCATGTTAGAGTATTCATACATTTCCACATTAGTCATATTTTCAGAGTCACGTTCCTCTTCAGAATAGTATAAATTTTTTTTGGAAGAGTTTAGTGTTAATTTAGATGTGTTTATCATAAAACACATATCGGATTTGTTATCTTGTTCATCACGTGATGTCTTTGAGTCACTTGAACTATTCTCAGAGGAACTCCAGGTTTCATTCATTTCCATTTTGTGCTTCTTATCCTTGTCCTAATTTTTCATCTTATACATGATCTTTGGACAGTAAGCTTTTATATGTCTTTTTCACATACATTAATAGCATACAATTTCATCAATTATGTCACTTCTTTTCCAGTCCTTTTTCCAGTTTCCTTTTAGATCATACTTTCCCTTGATGTTAGGCTTTCTAAAAGAGTTTTTATTTTTGTAAAATCTTTTGAATCTTCTAGCTTGTTGATCCATATCCTTATCACTATCAGGTGATGATTTTTCAATGGTGGATCTTTCTACAGAACCTTCATGTTTCCCTTTGTCTTTGTGCTTCGAGGAGGTAGTATTGAATGCAATAGATTTCCTATTTGGTTCATCCTCCTCTTCTTTGTTGACTTTCAACTCTTCCTCATACATCATCAGTTTCCCAATGAGTTCTTTTATAGGTTGATTTCTGATGTAGCGTGATTATCTAATTGAGACATAGGTTCCACTCCATCTGTCAGGTAGACAGCTAAGGATTCTCATGAACTATTCTTTGGCAGTGACTTCTCTTCCAAGAGAAATCATTGTGTTGATAATCTCATTTAACCTAAGATACATGTCAGAAATAGGCTCATCAGCTTTCATTTTAATGTTATCATATTTTATATTATAAGCATTAAGTCTCATTTTTTTACACTAGATGTGCCTTCATTTGAGATAGCCAAGGTATCCCAAATTTCATTGGCAGTTTTACAAGCAGAAATTTTATTAAATTCTTCATCTCTTAAGGAAAAACACAACACATTCATGGATTTGAAATTGTTATTGTAGGAATGTTTCGTAGTTTCATACCATGTAATTCTATCAGTCTCAAGAAGTTTTTATTTATCTATAACGGATGACCAAATTTCATAGCTCATACTCTCTAGATGCATTTTCATTTTAATTTTCCATTGAGCATAATTGGATCTATTAAATAATGGTAGTCTGTTGGATGAAAAACCTTCAAATATATTGTCCATACTAACTAATTACTTTAAAAGATCTATAAATTTATAATTAATAGAAATTTATAGTTCTTTAAAGTATAACTACAATCACAGTTGACTAAGATTACACAGAGTCCTAAAAAATAACCTCTGATACCAAATGTTTGTCATAGTAGATTACTCAAAAGGGGAGGGGTTAATTGAGTAACTATAAAAATTTATCTTATAAGAATATTATTTTTAAAACAAAATGGTTTCCCCAAAATAGTTATTGCTCAGTTAATCAAGGTTATACTGTTATAATAGTTTGACTTTTTAAACAGTTTCCTAGAAGACTTATTAATTCTTAGTAATATTAATTTTTATTATTAATCTTACTTTTAAAGTCATCCTTCTATGAAAAATCAGTGACAACTTCTTTCCAAGACTAACTATCAAAGTGAAACTAGTGTTTTCAGGATTATTTAGTAATGTAGTAAAAGATAGAAGACTAAATTTGAATAGCACAGCAGATAAAAAACAAGTGGTTTAGTCTCAAGCCAAGACCTAATCCACTCCACTTGGTGATCACCTGCCACCAAGAAGTTTATATAAAAAAACATTGATCCACACCCTAGATCAGGGTTAAAAATAGTACATAGACTGTCCAGGTCACACAGGGACCTCTTCCACAGTTTTCGTGGGTAAACAGAAGTACAAAGTGTTTGATGTAATGATTTCAAAATCCTCTAGTTTAAAACAGGATTCGGTGTGTGTATGGAATATACAGAGTACACATACAACTCAAAAAGTAAGTAAATGAATCACTGAGAGAGAGTAGATATGAGTTTAGAAGGTTCAAGTGATTTTAAGTTCATCTCTAGACTCCTTTGGTTAAACTGAAATGCTGCTGAGTCCTTCTTTGTTTTTTGTCTTGAAAAATAGAGTTTTGATATTCACCTTGTGTTCTTCACGAGTGTTGATAATGTGAATATTTTCTCTGGATTTCAGTGTAATTCGTATTTTCTTCAGCAGAGTCGGATTTTATTCATAATACAATTCTTTCATTGAAACTCTTGAAAATATATTCTTCGCGGTCGTGATCATAGGCTTGTTTTACATTCAGTATCGCGCTGTAATGTTATTGGGCACACTTCAATCTTTATCTTCCAATGCATGAGTTTTACCCGACAGGTTCCATGTGCTTCATACCTCGTACCTCGTACTATCTGGTGTCTGCCTTACAGTTTCTGGCTTATAGTGTTTGGATTACGGTGTCTGGCTTACGATGTCTAGCTTACGGTGTCTAGTACATAGGCAAATAACTGTATTCAGACATAAACGGTGATATGCATGAAATGGATTGATCTTAACCATTATAATACATGAGAGAACTTGAATCATAAGTACACATTATTTGATATAATTTATAGGATTTAACTAGGTTGAATAAGATTTGTGATCATTAAAATATGGTTAATACATGAGGAGTCCAACAATATTTTCCAAAACGATTTCAGGTTTATTTTATAAGTTTTCAAAAAAATCATTTTTAAAATGTTTTCAAGAGTTCATTATATGTTTCCAAATTATTTTCAGAGAAGTATTTCTCATATAATTTTCAATATTTGTTTAAAATTTTTCTAGTGTTTTTAAAGAAAACGGTTTTTAAAATGTTTTAAATATTATTTTAAATTTTTTTAAGGAAAAAGGTTTTCAAAATTATTTCTTGTTTTATTTATAAGTTTTCATGGAATGGTCTAAGAAAATTATTTTCAAATTTTTTTATGTATTAAAAATAAATTTTCAAAGATAATGTATATTTTCCTCAAGAATAATTTTTAGAGGATCCTTCAAAATTATTTTCCATCTAAAATGACATATATTGATGTTATTTATACCTTCTAGGAAATGATCTAATGGATCTATTCATAATTATTTCCTGAGTGTATTATGTTTTGATGGTATGATGTTTTACGAAATTTGTTTCACTTCCATCAGTTCTATGATTTTGAACCCCACTTCTTTTAACGGGTTATAAATTCACAAAATGATTATGAAAACTATATATTTTTATAGTTTATATTGTCAAGAAGCATTAATGATCCCCATTTAATTTTATGGTTTATGACAAGATTTTTATATGTACAATAGCTTCTTATAGGTCATGGTATGATGAATATATTTTTATCTTGTGGAACATGTGTGGGTGATTTTACTTTGAATGGGTAGGACCTATATCTTTATCTATTGATTTATGTAATGATATGTTTTATATGAGATCTAAGGGTACATAGGTTGTATCCCAAGCACGAAAAGAAAGAGGTGATATGGGTTGTAACCCATTCCTAATAAGAAATAGGGTGTATGGGTTATAGACCAAGGTTGAAAAGAAATATGGTGTATGGTGTGTAGCTCAATCCCTAAAAGAATGAGGGTGTATGGGTTGTAGCCCAAGCCTAAATGAAAGAGGGTATGTGGGTAGTATCTTGATCTAGAAAACTTGAAGATACATGGGTTGTAGCCCAATTCTAAAATAAAAAAGGGTACACATGTTTCTAGTCCATGCCAGAAGTTGGTACATAGGTCATATCCCAAGCCTAAAATGTTATAAAGGTATTGGTAGGTAGCCCTATCATAAATATTTCTATTCTTATATGAATGAAAGAAATATTGTGTCTTATTCCATAGTTTTTATTTAATAGATCATGATGTTTATTTCCTTATTTTTTCAGTCTTATGAACTCTTAATATTTTCCCATAAATCATATTTATGGCATTTCATATGTAGGGTATGATCTCTTAATGTTACAATCAAATTATCATACTACTATATTCATGTTTATGCTTACATTTCTCCCTTGTTTAACCTTACTAAGCATCTAAGATCAACCCTTTTTATGTTTCCATTCATCAATTTATGAAGAAAGGTTTTAGGTAGTAGTGTTAAAGGTGGAGATCTTCATGGGATATGTTGAAGATCTTTCACCCATATAGATATTTCATTTCCATGTTTCCAAAGACTCTAAAATATTTTAGTCCTCTAGCATGTATTTTTTTAATATATTGAATATTCATATAAAAGGATTTATTATCCATCTATTTTAATCTTGGGTATCTTTAAAAACAATAATTATATGATGTTACATAAAGTAGGGAATACCATTACAAATTCATTTAACATTGATCAATATAATATATCATGATCTATCAATATGAGTAAATATGTAACAATGATTTTTATATTAATTTTTATAAAAATTCACTAAAAATTAATTATGTTTGAACTATTTTAATCATACGTGGTAAGATACCAACTTTTTTAATAAGGTGCATATATTTTTAATTTTAATTTATCTCCTTGTTTTCATCCAAATATAAGTTCCAAGTGAGGTCATGAGAGTTTTAGGGGTATGTCGGGTTTCTTCCAAGCCTAGAGGTTATTTTTTGGAAATGAATTTTCAGTTTCACATTTTGTAGAAACCATGTAACCCATGCTACAGGGTTACTATTAACCTTGTGGGTGGTCCACGACTCTGTCCAAGTCCGCATGGTTTGATAAAAATGTACAACCATGTCCACACAGCCATGTGAGCCATCTATAATTTTTTGAATAGTAAAATCCCATGGTTTTCATACGGTTCCTAAAACCCTCCCCATGATATATGAAATCCACATTTGGAAATTGAAGGGTTCATGGTTGGCGCATCGATTGTCCAATCATGTTCCAAGACCATATGACCTCTCTATTTTCGGTAAAATGACTGTTTTGTGCTAAAATATTCTTATAAACATTTTAATTTTCCTCCTTCCAATATATTGGATCCTCCTACCCTTCTGTGTTATCCTCAATCCTTCAATATTGGGATTTAAGGAGTTCCACCATATGAAAATTTATTCATGAGTCTTTCCTCTCATTGGATATGTGTCGGTGAGTTCTTCATTCCATAGAATTATTTCTTGGTTTTCATTTCTATTGGTGTTGCAGTTTTGGTGAAAGATAATATGCACAATTTTTAGTTTATTCATTATTTTTCCTTTTTTCTTCTATCTAGGTTGATATGGGATATGAAACTATTTGAGTTTCTTACCACAACCATAAGGTAGGTGTTCTATGCCTTTTTTGACACATTATTGTTTTTTTATTTCAGGTATTTTTATTCTGCATGTATGACCTTCATGTATTTTCTCCTAAATTAATTAAATTTCATTTATAATTTATTTTAACCATGAATGGTTTCCCAAATAGTTCCATGTTATGGTTATAGGTTTTAAACCTCACCTCGGACCACCCATGAGTTGTTTTTTATCATCCACCTGATTTACAACCTCATTGGGTGTGTGTGATATTTCCATCTCAGTGATATATTTATTTAATTGAATGAAATTTTAGGGGAGGGATTATGACTCATTTTCTATGTGTTTAAATGGTGTTTAAATTATTAAATGAGTTTAATTCTAAATGTGGAATAATTTTCACAAACTCATGGATTGCGTATGATTATTAAATGGTTTTTGAAATGATTAATATGATTATATTTATTATATTAGATGTCATAATAATTTATAATCCTTCGATATTGATCACATTGGATGCCATGTAAATTTATAATCCATGGATGTGGATTAATTTGGATGCCTAGGAAAATTCTACACTCAAGATACAGCCTGCTTGGACCACCTTGGACATGCTCATTGGACATGCTCTATGGTTTCCACCCAAGACATTATCTATTTTTCTATGGGGATTATAGATGGACTCGATGAGTATTCCTTGGAAATTTTATACCTTGGAACCATCCAATTTATCCCTAAAACATTATTATATGGTGTCGGTTGTTGATGATTCCTTAGTCATTTTATCCCTTGGGTCTATCTCATTGGGTCTAATACTGGATTACTCAGCATAGGTCGCAGGGGATGTTTTATTATGTATTATTGATATCCATTAATATGGGTTATTGATTATAGTTTTTATCCTATAATATTTCACTTATGTCTATTTATTTATATTCTTGTTATATATTTCACACTCCTTCAGCTTATTTATAGATACAGTATTTGTTATAGACAATGTTGGTGGTGGTCTACTAAGGGTTAACCCACACCATGTTTGGGTCATCATTGGGTACCTAGATAGACTTCATGAAAGTAGGTGGAGACATGGTAAAAAACCATTGTTAGGATGATTTATTTATTATTATTAGGAGTAGGGTAGCACAAAACTGAGAACTGTGCATGACATAATCTAGAGATAGTTCTTTTAGTATGTTGTACTTGGGATACATGTAATATACTGGATGCATGTATTCATTTATTATATACCCTTTTTATAGACAAATGACATATAAATTGTTTTATATTGATACTTCCAAATATTTATTTACAATTATATTCATCTAGATTTTTATCTGTTGTCACTAATTTATAATATGATTCCACATATTTATTCACTTATGATTTCACAACTATGACTCACTATAATTATGAGGGTATAGTCTCCAAACATTTCCACCATATACCTTTGCATATTTTTATAATTCTCTAGAATATGGGGTGGTTTTCTTGCTGTCATCTGACCCAGTTTCTCAGTGCACTATTTAGTAGCTCCTGAGTTGAGATGTTATAAAGTGATATTAGATCCTTTTTCATTTCCTTTAATTATATTAATTAATATTTGAGTTTGTATGAATGAGAAATTGTAATGTGTTGGAATTTGGAAATTATTTTGTTTTGGGAGTAGCTATCCAATGGACAACAAAATGCCAATATTTCATGGGATGCGATTTGATATTATGATTACTAACAATTACAGTTGATTTCAATTTCACCATTTGGAGATGCACATGATATGTGATGTGATTATTTTTATGAGTAAGGGTGTCACATTATCAATGGATAGATATGGAATAGAATAATTGATCGTGCATCATATTAGGTACCTTATGGGATTTACATTCCATGCATATGCCATGACATATATGATGTATTTGTTGATTGTATGATATTTATGAAATGTACCTCGTGTTATATATTTGTTTTCAAATAATGTTTATGGTATGATTTTGAGACACATAATAGGTATTTTAGGTGCCTATAGATACTTAAATTGTGTTTCCTTCATATTCTATAGTACTTTCCTTATAACTTTTCTTATCCTCCTCCAAATCAAATTTTTATTCAAAATAGGAAAATAAACAAAACCCCGGGTGACTCAGGGCATAGGGAGGTCTAAAATAGTGCAAACAAAGAGAATCTCCTCTAAATAAGTTATCACACTCTGGTTTCAAACTATTTATAGGGAGACGAGAAGTAGAGATGGAGCTTTGGACCGCCAAGGAAGCCCAGTGAACCGCTACCTTATTACCCTCATGCCAAGTGTGAGATAGCTCGATATTGGGACTAAGAAGAGCTCTACATTTTCTAACAATGTAAGAAATAGTCCATGGGGGGAACCCGATTCCATGCATGGTGTCATGGAGAATCCTGGAATCTTTCTCTACCCTGGTTAGATCAGACTTCTCGTGCCTACAGAGGGAAAGCCTTATGAGCATGGACATAGCCTCGACCAAGAGAGACATGCCCTTTCAAAAGAAGAACGTGAATGCCATAACCGCCTCCCCCCGAGGGCCATGGACTACACACTCTCCTTTCATCACCCCCGTAGCGCAGGACTCGTCACTATATAGCTTCAAACAAGAACCATGAGGTTTCCAGCTTACCCTGTTCCCTTGTTGGACAACCCGAGTAAAAGAGCCAAGGAGCTACTGGCCTGTTGCCGGTTGAGAGAGGGTACCCCCGGCCAGTCCATGATGAGAGGAGCCAAATCAATTAGAAGGAAGCGAGTTCACGCAATGATGGACCTAACTGAATGAGCGAGGCCTTTGAACCATTCATGGTTCCTAGCTATCCAAAAGCTCCATCAACCTGCACTGAAAATCACCGAACGAACCATCCTACCCTCCTCATATCGTGTAACACCTTGGAACCAGCATTCCATCAAGGTTGTGTCTTTCTGCAAAAACGTGGAGAGTGCCAAGGAGACCCCGAAGCAAGACCACACCGCCTGATCCCAATCGCCTTAAAAAAAAACAGGTGTGTAGTACTCTCTTCCCGCCTGTTGTGGTTGCAAGAACACCTCGACGGAAAGCTGATACTCATCTTCTTAACATTCTCATCTGTCCCTAACGCAGCATTCCTAATGCGCAAATATAGAAATTTTAACTACATAGGAATCTTTTGGCACCATATGGCACCATTCCACCCTTCTCGAGAATCCTGCTCAAAAAATAACATGTGGAAGTCTTTGCACGATAAGGCCCCTCAAGCAGCGGGGGTAAAAACGCACATGTTCGGGTCACCATTTATCTTTATGGACTCAAGAAGGACCCGTTGATACTCATCCAGAATTTATGAGGTGAAACTAGGGTACTAACAAGCTTCATTAAACGTAATCATCGAGGACGGAAAACTAGGGAAGGCTAAAACAGAGACTGCCCAGTTCCTGTGCTAGAAAAGGATATCCCCATATCCCACAATCCACCGAGAGTTGAGATGAAGCATCTGATACAGGGGGTAAACTATCTCCCACATAGGAGAAGTTTAACCGCTAGCAGCCTCCACACTTCTGTCACAGAGAGGCGACATGAATTTACCCCATAAAGACTAATCCTCCAGAACTTCCCAGGCAAGATTGCCATGCATGCAGAGAATTGTGCTCTGAAATCACTTCACATTAATCCCACCATCCTGAATCGGCCTCTCCAATTTACCCCACAAAGCCCAGTGCTTCTTCCCTTTCGATCTGGAATCCCACACAAATCTGCAAAAGATTTTTTTGATGTTCTTAATCAGACCTTGAGGGACGTTGGAAGAGGCCATTGCATGGATGGGAATGGCAGACAAAATGCTGTTCACTAGAGCATACGCCCCCCAAAAAACAAGAACTTATTCTTCTAATTAAGGATAAGGATAGTGATTCTTCTCACAACGTGATCATAGTCCTTTATTCAGAGTCTACCGGAAGAAATGGGGGATCCCAGATACTCCATCTCAAAGGACCCATGCTTCATGTCTAGGCGATTGCACAAGAATGACACCCTCCTTAGTGAACTTTTATTGGAAATGAATATACTACATTTATAGTTGCTGACAACCTGCCTTCTCCAGTATCAATAATCATCCATAATTCCCTTAATCCCACGAACTGATCCCCAACCTCCATTAATAAATATTATCATATCATCAGTGAACATAATATGAGAAACCACTGGAAGATTCATTTTCCTTCTGAAAAGAAGAATAACCCCTTGGGAAATACTATTGTTGATGAGTCAGCTGAGTGTGTCCTGAGCCAGAATGAAAATATTGGGAGAGAGTGGGTCTCCCTACTGGAGACCTCTCATTGCCTTGAAGAAGCCATGGATCTTCCCTCTGAACGACACCACCATCCATGATGAACTAAAACTCCTGAAAAATAGGACCACTGCCTTGTCCAACAACCCAATGCCCGAAAGGACTCTGTTAATGAAACTCCATTCGAGCCTATCATATGCCCTAATCATATCCAATTTGATCACCTTGTTAGAACCATGAGTCTTTAAGTTGATGTCCCTTAACATCTCCTGGGTCGTAGCGATGACAACCTGAATGGATCGGCCTCTCACAAAGCCATGTTTCTCAACTGAAACCCACCCGGGAAGTAGATTCTCCAGCCTCTGGTAAAGCATGTAGGAAAGGATTTTATATGGGAAGTTAGAAATAATCACCGGCCTATAATGAGAAAGATTAGAAGGGTCTTTGATCATTGTTATGAGTACCAGGGTACTTACACTAGCCACACGAGGAAGGCATCCACCGCAAAAGTAGTCCTGAATATCGTCAATGATGTCGTGCTTCACTACATCCCACATCCCCTTGTAAAAGGATCCTGGAAAAACATCAGGTCTGGGAGCGCTCTCCGGGTTGAGCTTTAGCATGGCTGCATGAACTTCTTCCTCGCTAGGAATCACCTCTAATACCTTGTTGTCATGATTAGACACATAAGAGGGAATCATCCCCCACAACCCTGAGTTTCCCCTTGGGTACCCACTGAGCATCCTTGGATTGGGGCCAGCAAGTAGATCTTTGAAGAAGGATTGCACCATTCCCCCTACCGTGTCACAGTTATCAGTATAGGAGCTGTCATCGAGTAAGAATTTCGACAAGGGAAGGTGTCTTCTTTCTGTAATGCACGCATGTAAGTAATCAGTATTTTTGTTTCCTTCCTTCAACCACCGTACCCGGTAACAGTCGTGAGCCAGCCGCTCCTGTTTATGAAGCTCCTCCTCCCAGCTCAACTTGATACCCACAAGCTCCTCAAACACTGAATCAACCCACTCCTCCTCTAGATTAGATTCTAAGCACTGTATTCTCTAATTAAGAGCTTCCATATTATGGTCAATGGAAGTAATCCCCCTTGACCAAACTTTCAACCCCCGTTTCAACCATCGCAGCTTGTTGTGGAGAGCAACCCACGTATGCCCCTGGGTAGGTGTAACACGCGAGATTTTTATGAGAAATATTTTGTTTTTATGTTGTATACAACATAAAAGGAATCTTTCACTACACACAACAATATCTTGGCTTTCTTTACACGCATTCACGACCTTCCTCGATAGGTTGCGTTTTACGCAATACAGAGTTTCACTAAAAAATGATAAGCTATAAAAATATTATTAGAACTAGTCGTTAGAAATAGTAATACCCACTTTTTGAAATTTTATAAATTTTATCTTTCAGAATGGATTTCATTTTTTGATTCAGAATATCAAAATTAACCTAGGGTGAAATTTTGGTATTTTCTGAAAACATTCAATTTTGGATGAATAGTGAAAACACTTGGTAACTATTTAAAAAGCGACTTTATATTTAAATAATTATTTATTTTATTTAAATTTATTTTAGGTAAAAATTGATATATAATACCTATATAAGTTCAATGTAATTCATTGGAGTCATTTTATAATAATTTTGGATATATAAAAATTTTATTGAACTTTTCACCGTCTTTTACCCACCACCTAGGAGAATTTTCAAATTTACAAAAAACATAATTTTTCCGCTTCTACGAGTGGAATTTTGAAAATATGAGAGACATAGTTAATATCAAGGAATAAAATGTTGTTCAATAAGATAAAAATATTTTTTGGTGAATAGTAACTTTTTACTTTTTTACCACGGTTAAAAGTAAATCGGGTAGTTAAGGGTAAAAATGATATTATTATTACCCTAACACATGTCCTAATTCTAGTGAATAAGTTTAATTAGAACAAATACAACCTTAGGTATAAAATATTACCATTTAGGTTCACTTGGATTAGATTAGAACATTTATAATTATTTTATTTAAAGAAGAGTTAAAATAGTTAAAATCAATTTTTAATAACTAAAACATTTTTAATATAGGGTTATGCATAAGATATTTTAGACTATAAATATTCATTAGAAAGATAAAAATATTTCCTATATAAAGGTAATTTTTTTAATTTTTATAAATTATATAAGATAATTTATTTTTGACACAATGATGATCTAGTAATTATTTATTAATGAAATATTAACATAATTGATGTTATAAATAACCAAATAAATTTAATTTGAGACTTTTTTGGAATTAAACTAATTTTAATGTTTAATATGACATGTTATTATTGATTTAATTAACTTTTTTCTAATTAATAATGCTGTTATGAGTTTCACAAAAATCAATTACCAAATATTGTCAAAATTGACATAAAATAGTTTTTAAAACAAATATTATATTATTAGTTGTTATCTTATTCCTAAAAATATAAGATTCAGAAAATGACTTAGATAAGGTTATATATATTAATAATGAGAAACTTGGGGTTCGTTTGGCTTGTTATAGTATGTTTATTAACCTTATAGTGTAAGCAAACAAGAAGTCACAGTAAAAGTAAAATTATTTAACATAAAGTTAAATCTAAATGATAAGGTTAAAATAGAAACCTAAACTTGTATAAATTATTTTGGATGAGATTATTTCCACCCATACCCACCTTATCTTCGAAATAAATCAATTTTTAGATTTTAAAAACTGAATTTGACTTTATAATAAAATAATATTTTAGTTTTTTCGAAGGTGCCCCTCTGCTCCCTTATAAAAGGGCACCTCCTCCCTCTCCTCCTCACACCACTTTGAGCCTTTAAGCTCGGACAACCCCTACCAATTTCTCTTCTCCACTTCCTTAGAAACATCTTACAGGTTCTGGTCTTCTTCAATGACCATCTTTAGTGCCATAAAAGGATGATAAGAAGAGGCTCTTCAAAGAAGAGGTAATGTCTGTTACCGATTCTTTCAACTTTATTTTTTTCTTCTACTTATTATTCATTATTTGTTTCATTATTAATTACTAACATAAGTATCAATAATATAATTATATGTTATTATAAATATGAAACAACCCTATTTCACCTTCTATCCATCCTACGGAAAACGAAATCACTGCGCGTGCATACGTACGGAATACCTTCTCCACACCGTGGTGTAATCTGTTTTCCACCACCACCTTACGTGGATGGGTATAATGGTGTAATGAATAAAAATATATGATTATTGTAGAGTTATATTGATTCTTAAATAGTATACATACACTGAAATAAAATTCTACGATCATGGGAATGATTTCATCGCTCGTGCGTACGTACGGCCTACCATCTCTACGATGTGATGCAACTCGTTCTACATGATCCTTGTTGAATAATGAATATATAAATGAATTGAATGAATAAATATTATATGTTTTACACTAATACCATTATGGAAATGAGGTATCTATAACCAACAAAGAATAATATGAATTTATTTGACAATACATTCATAAGAAAAAAAAAGCAATAAACACCCGAATAACAAGTAGCAATGAAATATTACTAATACGAAGCTAAGAATATGACCATATATGATATCATAACAATGAGTATGATTCGGGATTAAGTCAATAAAATTATTTAAATAATTATATAGGAGGTTTGGACACATACAAAGCAAATTGGACCTAAGGTAAGGGAAAATCTTGCAATCTCATTTTTCTCTGAGATTGTTTATACTTCAGAATTTACTGGGGAATATTTATCATCCACATCCATGTTTTATCAATATGTAATATTATTTCTATCCTACTAAAATAGCTTAAATCCAATTTTACCCTTCACTGAGTTTTTATTAAAATATATGAAAGGAATCGTTTGTCGTTTTTAGTACGAGGTACTTTTTACTTTTCCAGCCAAAGTACGAGAAGAATGTTTTTTTAACATATACAGCCTGAATGGATTTTTAGAACATTATTTCCATGAATCTCCCTTTACATGTTTTAATTTTTATTTATATTCAACTTCTTTTAAAATTGTATGACGATTTAAGAAAGGAATAATGTTTTTGAATTAGAAAGGATATTTTCCTCAAGAATGAAGTTCAAGTGTTTTATCAATATTATTTTCCATCTAAGATAATATAGGATTATGTTTCTATCTATATTTTTACATTGATTTGATTATGTTATGATGTAATTATTTTTATGAAGTCCTTTTATGATTTTTTTTATGATGGAATGATGTTTAAGAATCCCATTTTTATTACATGGGTTATGTTATGATGTATGATTTATGATCTTTAGGAACACATAACAATGGTATAATTATGAGATGGGTGGGACCTATATCTACCACCAATGCATTGGGTAAAGATTTTTATTTCATGACATAGACATGGATGGAATGGTAAGTTAAACTGGTTCAGTGATACAGGACTGGAACGAGGAGTGAACTCGGTACAGAAATGGACTTTTTCTGCTGAGATAGTCTTGGTAATGAGTCTGGACTAATAAAAAATTATTTTATATGATTATGTGTGTATGCCACAATGTTTGTGTCTTATGTTATGTTTTTTGGGATTATATTTCACTACTATGAGTTATCCCATGTTATGAAACTATGATCTCTTTTGCAGGTTAAGATTTCCAAAATGATATGTTCTTATGAATATGTCGTGATTGCTATTTCTTTTGTTTACCATTACTATGCATTTGAGCTCACCCTTTTGTGTGTTTTCTTTTCCCCAGGTCAGGAAGAATGGTATTAAGAAAGATATTCCAAAAGGGACTCTAGATATGATAAAATAAAAGGGAGAGAGTGTAGATGATTTATGAACCAGTTGTTTATGTTTACCAGTTTCTAAAGACACTATACCTATACGGTCCATTCATGGTTTGGTTATATGTTGTAATACAAATGCATCAATTTTGATGTAATAACAATGTATGTAAACTATGGGACGTTATAATTGGTATTATAGGAAAGGTATAGTCAACCTTTAGAAACTAGGATGTAAAAGCCTTAGTAAGAACCCTGAGGATATATATAAGCATAGAACACAATCTTATTGTTTTAGAAATGGCCATGAATAACCTAATATAAGACCTTAAGTGTAGAATTATATTCTTGACTATGTCATTTTCCTATTATAATTAGTGTTTCTCACACTATTATTCTTGGTTTTATTCAATGGATGGAACCTGATGGAACTGTGTTAATGCGGAATGTGACGGGAAATGAAATGATTGTCCCCCTAAGCAACCAAACATTATGGGAGCTGGAATGAAAAATTGTGTAGCCATGATCACACAACTTTCTCAAGCTATGAATCATGAAGCACTTCCAAACGAGCAAAGGAAGGAGCAAGATTATGTTTAATCCTTCATGAGGCAGGATCCACCCTTATTCAGCGGGTCTACTGATCCATTAGTTGCTAAACAATGGATCAGTACTGCTGAAAATATATTTTTAGTTCTTCAATGTTCTGAACATGATAAAGTCATCTTAGTAGTATATCTTTTGGAAGGTGAAGCTGATCAATGGTGTAATCTTATCAAGAATATGAGGAAAAGGGATGAGATTGAATCCATGGAATGGGATGAGTTCAAGAACATATTTTTCAATAAGTACTTCACTCGTATTCTTCGAACAAATATGGAGAAGGAGTTTCTTGAACTAAATCAAAAGGATGATGAATCGGTTGGTACTTATGAAGCAAATTTTACAAGACTTGCAAGGTACGCTTCTGGGATTATTATCCTACCTGAGAGTAAGATCGATCGATTATTTAGTGGCTTAAAACCATGTCTTTGAAGGGAGGTAGCCATAAGGGACTTCAATAGCTACTAGGAGATCATTAGATGTTCTCTCAAGGTTGAGATGGATATTTGAGTTACCCATCAGTCATATACGTTTGATAAGAAGAGGAAAATGGAATTCAAAGGGAAATATAGAGACAACACAAAAAAGAAGATGTGTTTTCCCTTATGCTCAATGTGTGGAAAGAAACCTGGATAGAGTTGTCTTAAAGGGACAAGTAAATGTTTCAAATGTGGAAAGGAAGGGCATCAGGCATTTGAATGCCACAATGATGGGAAGAAGATGTCTAGTGATGCGAACAATGAAAAGGCTATAGAGAGTTCACCTCCTACACTTAAATGTTACAAGTGAAAAGAAATGGGGAATTTTTCTAATCCATGCCCTAATCCAAGTGTTATTGATGATTATCTACTTCAACAAACTCTTAAGGCTAAAGACAAAGGAAAGTCACATAAAATTTCTATCAGCGACGTGGAGTATGATAACGATGTGGTGAAAGGTACACTTACCATCCACTCTAATGTAGAAAATGTTTTATTTGACTCTGGATCCACCCACACTTTTATTTCTGAAGAAATTTCTAAGGGTATCGTCGTATTACCTCAACAATTAGATGTTGAGTTAGCTGTGACAACCCCTAATGGCACAATAGTAGCATCAAAAGTTTATAATTCTTCTCCGATTGAGGTTTGTGGGAAAGTGCTTCCTGAAAATCTTGTGATCCTTCTTATAGTGGAATTTGATGTGATTCTTGGCATGGATTGGATTTCTTTATATGGAGCTCATATCAATTGCCAAAGAAGGGAATTCACATTTCATATTCCAGATCAATCTATGTTCGTCTATCGATTCAAGGATCAATATAACCTTCCAGTGGAAATTTATTCTGTCTTAGGGGTCTAGATTCCACTAAATGAAGGTTATTTATCTCAAATTCTTGGAGAGAAACTCATGATTAAGAATACACCTATTGTACAATAGGTTGATAATGTATTTCTGGAGGAATTTCCAGGTCTTCCACCAAATCGTGAAGTTGAGTTTTCAATAGAACTCATATCAGGTGCTATGACCATTTCAAAGACACCTTATGGAATATCCCCAATTGAGTTGTAGGAATTGAAGAATCAACTCCAAGAGAATCTTGATAAGGGATTCATACTTCCTAGTGTGTCACCTTGGGGAGAACATGTTCTGTTTGGTAAGAAGAAAGATGGATCAATGAGACTCTTCATTGATTTTTGAGAACTTCACAAGATCACTATCACGGAAAAATATCCTCTCCCACGCATTGATGACTTATTTGACCAACTACAGGGATCTCAATACTTTTCCAAGATTTATCTTCGTTCAGGGTATCATCAATTAAGGGTCAAAAGGGAGGATATACCAAACACGGGTTTCCGTACATGGTATGGACACTATGAATTTATAGTGATTCCATTTGGACTTACTAATTCCCCCTCTATCTTCATGGATCTAATTAATAGAGTCTTTAGAGACTATCTTGATCATTTTTTGGTAGTCTTTATAGACGATATTCTTGTTTATTCAATGAACATGGAAGAACATGAAGGTCACTTGAGAAATGTATTTAAGACCCTGATAATGGAGAACCTTTATGCCAAATTTACCAAATGTGAATTTTGGCTTCAAAAAGTAGCATTTTTTGGTCACATAATCTCAAAAGAGGGGATATCTGTGGATCCAGCAAAAACAGAGGTTATTAAAAGATGGTCTCAACCAACAACAGTAACTGAGATCCGAAGTTTTCTTGGTTTGGCTGGATATTATCGACGTTTTGTGAATGGTTTTTCATGATTATCTATTCCACCCACCATGTTGACTCGAAAAGGAGTTATGTTCATGTGGACTGAGGAATGTGAAGATAATTTCAAGGAGATGAAGAGAAGGTTATCCAGTGAACCTGTGCTCACAATGCCTTATAGTGGAGAAAGGTTTGTGATCTATAGTGATGCATCCAAGAAGGGATTGGGGTGTGTTCTCATGAAAATGATATGGTGATAGCTTATGCCTCACGACAGTTGAAAATACATGAGCAGAATTACCCAACTCATGATTTGGAGTTATCTGTGGTAATATTTTCATTAATGATTTGGATACATTATCTTTGTGGAGAAAGGTGTGATATCTATACTGATCATAAAAGTTTAATGTATATTTTCACACAAAAGGAGATGAATATGCACCAAAGAAGATGGTTGGAGATGATTAAGGATTACAACTTCTCAATTCATTACCACCCTGGGGAAGTAAACAAGGAGGCAGATGCATTAAGTCGACAAGACCATGCTAGCTTATCCATGATGAGGATCACAAAAGATCCAATATTCATGGATTTACAAAGGATGGATCTTGGAATTATAATGGAAGGGGAAAATCTTATCTTTATCAAATGAATGTTCAACCATCTATACATGTGAAGATTAAAGAGGTACAGAAAGAGGATGTAGAGTTACAAAAGAATGTGAGAAATGTTCCTGAATTCATCCTTGATTGTGATGGGATAATAAAGTTCAAAATTCTGGTTTGTGTTCCTCCCACCCCAGAATTAAAGAAGGAGATTCTGGATGAGGCTCATAGTTATTCATTCCTTATTCATCATGGAAGCACGAAGATGTATAGGGAACTGAAAGAGTACTTCTGGTGGGATGGAATGAAAAGAGATGTTGCTGAATATGTCTCTCGATGCTTGGTTTGTCAGCAAGTTAACGCTAAGAGACAGAAGTCTAAGGGGGTGTTACAACCATTACCCATACCTGAATGGAAATGGGAAAACATCACTATGGACTTTGTCACTGGACATCCTAAAACATCCAAAGGCAATAATGCTATCTAGGTCCTAGTTGATCATCTTAAAAAGTCGACACACTTCATTGCTGTTAGAGAAGATTTCTCTCTGGATCAGCATGCTAGGATATATGTAAAGGAAGTGGTAAGATTGCATGAAGTACCACTTTCCATTATATCTGATCGGGAACCGAGGTTTACCTAAATGTTTTGGCGAAGTCTTCAGCATACTATGGATACATAGTTGAGTTTTAGCACTTCTTATTATCCTCAGACAGATGTTCGGTCTGAGAGGACAATTCAAACTCTAGAAGATATGTTGAGAGCTTGCTCTATTGATTTCAAAGGAGGTTGGGATCAACACCTACCTTTGGTAGCATTTTCTTATAATAATATCTTTCACTCCAGTATTCAGATGGCTCCTTATGAAGCTCTCTATGGAAATAAATGTAGGACTCTAACTTTCTGGGATGAAGTCGGGGAAAAAAATCTATTAGGACCTGATCTTGTTGATGAGATGGCAGAAAAGGTTCGATCTATTCAACAAAAAATAAGGGCAGCTCAGAGTCGACAAAAAAAAGATATGTCGATAACCGAAGAAAGGACCTAGAGTTTTAAGTGGGTAATAAAGTGTTCTTATGAATATCTCCTTAGAAGAGAGTAACGATATTTGGAAAGAAGGTAAAGCTGAGCCCTAGTTATATCGATCCATTCGAAATATTGGATTGTTTTGCGAAGGTAGCTTACCGATTGGCGCTTCCACTGAATCTTTATCAAGTTCATGATGGGTTACATGTATCTCTACTGAGAAAGTAGATACCCAATCGTTCCTATGTACTCAGCTCGGTATTTGTACCACTAGAGTAAGATCTTTCTTATGAGGAACACCCGATAGAGATTCTAGATTGTAGCGAAAAAGTTATACGGAACAAGACCACTCTCTTGGTGAAATTTTTATGGAGGGACCACCAATTAGAAGAAGCTACATGGGAGATTGAGGATATGATGATGGAGAGGTATCCTCATCTATTTGTTACAAAGTGACGAATTTCAAGGGAGAAATTCATTTTAAGGGGGGTAGAATGTAACACCCGAAATTTTTATGAGAAATATTTTGTTTTTATGTTTTATACATCATAAAAGGAGCCTCTCACGACACACAACACTATATTGGTTTACTTTACACGCAATCGCGACCTTCCTCGATAGCTTGTGTTGTACACAATACCGAGTTTCACTAAACAATGATAAGCTATTAAAATATTATTAAAACTAGCCATTATGAATATTAATACCCAATTTTTGAAATTTTATTAATTTTATCATTCAAAATGGACTTCATTTTTGGATTCAGAATATCGAAATTCTCATAGGGTGAAATTTTGGTATTTTTCTGAAAACTTTCAATTATTTGATGAATAGTGAAAACACTGGGTTACTATTTAAAAACCGACTTTTTATATAAATAATTATTTATTTTATTTAAATATATTTTAGGAAAAAATTGATAAATAATACATATATAAGTTCAATGTAATTCATTGGAGTCATTTTATAATAATTTTGGATATATAAAAATTTTATTTAACTTTTCACCGTCTTTTACCCACCTCATAGGAAAATTTTCAAATTTACATAAAACTTAATTTTACCACTTCTGTGAGTGGGATTTCAAAAATCCGAGAGACATGGTTAATATCAAGGTGTAAAATTTGATTCAATAAGATAAAAATAATTTTTGGTGAACAATAAATTTTTACTTTTTTTATCACGATTAAAAGTAAATAGAGTAATTAAGGGTAAAAATGATATTATTATTACCCTAACACAAGTCCTAATTCTATTGGATAAGTCTAATTCGACCAAAAACAACCTTATGAATAAAATAAGACCATTTAGGTCCACTTTTATTAGATTAGGACAATTATTATTATTTTATTTAACGAAGAGTTAAAATAGTTAAAATAAATGTTTAATAACTAAAACATTTTTAATATAGGGTTATACATAAGATAATTTGGACTATAAATATTCATTAGAAAGCTAAAAATATTTCATACATAGTTCTATTTTATTTTTAATTTTTATAAATTAAATAAGTTTTTTTACTCTATGATGATGCAGTAATTACCTTATTAATGAAATATTAACATAATTGATGTTATAAATACCCAAATAAATTTAATTTGAGGCTTTTATGAATTAAAATAATTTTTTTAGGTTAATATGACATGCTATTATTTATTTAATTAACTTTTTTAGAACTAATAATGATGTTATGAGTATCACAAAAATCAATTACAAAATAGTGTCAAAATTGACATAAAATAGTTTTTAAAACAAGTATTATATTATTAATTGTTGTTTTATTCCTAAAAATCTAAGGTTCAGCCACATGACTTATATAAGGCTATATATATTGATTATGAGAATCTTCGGGTTCATTTGGCTTGTTATAGTATGTTTATTAACCTTATAGTGTACAAAAACAAGAAGACATGGTAAAAGTAAAATTATTTAACTTAAAGTTAAATCTAAATGATAAGGATAAAATATATACCTAAACATACCTAAATTATATTGGATGATATTTTTTCTACCAATACCCACCTTAGTTTCGAAATTAATCAATTTGGAGCTATTAAAAACCGAATATGACTTTATAATAAAATAATATTGTTAGTTTTTTCTAAGGTGCCCCTCTCCTCCCTTATAAAAGGGCACCTCCTCCCTCTCCTACTCACACCACTTTGAGCCTTCATGCTCATCCAACCCCTACCAATTTCTCTTATACACTTCCCTAGAAACATATTAGAGGTCCTGGTCTTTTTCAAAGTCCATCTTTAGTGCCCTAAGTAGAGGTTAAGAAGAGGCGCTTTAAAGAAGAGGTAATGTCTGTTACCGATTCTTTCAACATTATTTCTTCTTATACTTCTTCATCATTAGTTGTTTCATTATGAAGTAATAAAATAAGTATCACAAATATACATAATGTTATTATTAATATGAAATAACCCTATTTCACCTTCTATCCATCCTACAGAAAACAAAATCACCGCGCGTGCTTACGTACGGAATACCGTCTCCACGTCGTGATGTAAACTGTTTTCCACCACCACCTTACTTGGATGGGTATAATGGTGTAAATAATCACTATATATGATTATTGTAAAGTTATATTGATTCTTAAATAGTATATATACACTTAAATACAATTCCATGATCATGGGAACGATATCATCGATCATGTGTACGTACGGCCTACCGTCTCCACGTTGTGATGCGACTTGTTCTACATGATCCTCATTGAATAATGAATATATAAATGAATCGATTGAATTAATATGATATATGTTACACTAATACCATTATTTAAATGATGTATCTATAACCTAAAAAGAATAATAATAATTTATTCGACAAGACATGCATAAGAACAAAAAGCAATAAACAACCGAATAACAAGTAGCAATGAAATATTAATAAAATGAAGCTAAGAATATGACCGTATATGATATCATAACAATGAGTATGATTATTGAATAAGTCAATAACATTATTTAAATCATTATACAGGAGGTTCGGACACATACGAAGCAAATCGGACCTAAGGTAAGGGAAAATCTCACAATCTCATTTTTATCTGAGATTGTTTATACTTCAGAATTTACTGGGGAATATTTATCATACACATCCATGTTTCATAAATAAGTAATATTGTTTCTATCCTCCTAAAAATTTTTAAATCCCATTTTACCCTTCGGTGAGTTTTTAGTAAAAGATATGAAAGGAATCTTTTGTCGTTTTTAGTATGAGGTACTTTTTGAGTTTTCCAGCCAAAGTACGAGAAGAATGTTTTTTAACTTATATAGCCTAAATAGATTTTTATAACATTATTTCCTTGAATATTCATTTACATGTTTTCATGTTTATTTTTAATCGACTTCTTTTAAAATTTTATGACATTTTAAGAAAGGAAAAATATTTTTGTATTAGAAAGGACAATTTCCTCAAGAATGAAGTTCAAGTGTTTTATCAAAATTATTTTCCATATTAGATAATATTGGGTTCTATTTCTATCCATATTTTTACATTGATTTGATTATGTTATGATGGAATTATTTTTATGAAGTCCTTTTATGATTTATGTTATGATGGCATGATGTTTAAGAATCCCATTTTTATTACATGGGTTATGTTATGATTTATGATTTATGATCTTGTAGCACACATAAGAATGGTACCATTATGAGATAGGTGGGACCTATATCTCCCTCCAATGCCTTGGGTAAAGATTTATATCTCATGAGATAGACATGGATGGAATGGTAAGTTAAACCGATTCAGTGATACAAGACTGGAATGAGGAGTGAACTCAGTTCATAAATGGACTTTTTTTGCTAAGATAGTCTTGGAAATGAGTCTTGACTAATAATAAATGATTTTATATGATTATGTGTGTATGCCACAAAGTTTCATGTCTTATGTTATGATTTTTGGGATTACATTTCACTACTATGATTTATCCCATTTACGAAATTATGATCTCTTTTGCAGGTTAAGACTTCCAAAATGATATGTTCTTATGAATATGATGTGATTGATATTTCTTTTTTTTACACTTACTGAGCATTTGAGCTCACCCTTTTGTATGTTTTCTTTTTCCCAGGTCAGGAAGAAGGGTATTAAGTATGATATGTCAAAAGGGACTCTAGATATGATAAAATAAAAGAGAGACAGTGTATATGATTTATGAAGCAGTTGTTTATGTTTCGCAGTTTCTAAATACACTATGCATATACGGTCCTTTCATGGTTTTGTTATATGTTGTAATAAGTATGCTTCAATTTGAAGTAATAATAATATATTTAAAGTATGGGTCGTTATAGTTGGATCCTCCCATGAATTTCTAACGAGCCTCTAATACTCTTGGAACAGAGACTAATGTTGACAGATCCTGAAGGACTCTTGGGAAACCTATTTGGGAATCTGTGACACTAGTATAGGAGAGTGATCAGAAATACCTCGGACAAGATTATTCACTTTGGCCTCTGGATGGGAGATGAATGCCTTGTTATTAGCCAAGAAACGGTCTATCCTGCTCCAACATCACCTTCCACCCATTTGGTTATTACACCACATGTACTTGTCTCCAGAGTATCCCAAGTCGAGGGGACCCTTATCCACCATGAAGAGAGCGAAATCTAAGATGGAATTACGAGGGAATGCACCCCTGCCCTTCTTCCCTTCTAGGTAAGGAATGGAATTAAAATCCCCAACAACAAACCAAGGGAGTTCCTCTGGTTCAAACCACCCAAGCCCGTTCCACAATCTCTTGTGTTCATGAGCATCGTAGCTCCCATAAGAGAATGAAGGAAAAAAATTACCCCCCTTTCGATACTTTCATGGTGAGAAATTGGTCCCCTACCTCCATCAGCTGTACTGACACCTTCAAGTTCCAAAATAGCCAGATATTCCTGTTAGTCGGATCTGAATGCATGGATCCATGCAACTGCACCTTGCGACTAAAAGCCTTAATCTTATCCGAGTTTTTTTGTGCTCAATAACCATGACGATGCATGCATTATTCTTCTTAACATATGATGTTATAAGATCTGTCTTCACCCAAACACCCAGGACACGAGAATTCCACACTAGCATAGATAACATTAATAACTAGGAAGCCCGGATTTAACCCCGGGCTCATCGGTTTTCTTTCTAAGGGGAGAAAGGCTTTCCCTAATATGTCTTTACTATGCCCGGGTACACACTCCAGGGATCTAAACGGTAGTAATTAGGAGTGAAGACACAAAACATAAAAATGCCGCCCTTCCCTTCATCGACTTTCGATTATGGCTTGTTAAGTCATGGACCATTGGTCGCATACGATGGAACGAGTTATGGTGGGGATTAAATGGGAATAAAACTTCAACTTATATGGTATATAGGCCCTTATAAATTAGAAATTTGAATCTATATATTTCAACCATTTAGGATAATTTTTAAATTAATTATATTGTACAAAAAATAAATTAACTCATAAATTGGAAAAGTTATCATTAAATAGAGTTTCCAATTACATATTAAATGAGTGTTTCATATATTTTTTTCACTTGAATGTCCATATAATGAGTCCCATTCTATGAAACAGATATATTCCCCCGTCCTAACCTTAGGATTGGGTAGTATTCAATTACTCTGGTTTTCGATATGACTATTGTTTTTTACTCAGTTCTAGCATTAGAAGCAAGTGGAGCGGTGTGGCTTTGTTATGTAATGTATTTTAACATCCATGTGTTTTTGAAAGACTATTTGTTTTGAAACATGACTATGGAATTAAATTAGAATTTCTAAATATATACCACTATAATGGACTCCAATCAATAATCGGGAGAGTGGTAATGACCATGATTCATAGGTGGTGGTCGTAAGTCCATCGATATACCCTCTAGTATGTCACATGCGGCACAAACCACTATTTTTTATATGTGTTATGATACCATGTTTCAAAATGTTTTATTCCACTGTATAAAAACCATATAGGGATCCACACATCTTTTCTCATCTATGGAAGAAATAACATGTGTGTTCTGGAAGCAGCATCAACCCACTTTCTCGGGTAATGGTAGTCTAGAGCCTATTATGATATATCTTGAGACAATCTTATCAATTATCAAGAAAATAAAGACTCCTCTAGAGAGGAGAGTCAAAATCATTACATATATTATATACGGATCTGCTAAGAGTTTTTTGGATGTTCTAAACCATGATGATAAGCTTTAGAATATGGTTGGTAGGTTTCTTCAATACATATTTCATGATTTATTCTTTCCTACAAAATTGAAATCCAATCATGATAGTGATTTTACGCATCCTGAGTATGTTTTGATGACAAATATAGATTATTCGTCCTTCTACACATAGCTTCAGTGCTTTTCACCTATATATCATAATGATGATCCATATAGGGTGAGACGAAACAAGGAATGTCTCAATCATGTTGCTAGGTCATTTTTGACTATTTTTAGGTTGACTATTATAACTGAGATAGTAAATCAGGTTCTTATTATTGAACATAACTTAAGGAAATTTTGGGGGGCCATATTAGGGTAGTGTAGATTATTGAACCTGTAGTTCATGGTTATAATAAAGGAAGTTACATTTTTAGGATTCTCATAACTGAAACACTATCCAGAGTGTGGGTGATGGTAGTTCATTATTATGTCATCAATATGGAATGTGGGGACATATGAGGAGATAGTGTGTTAAGGACCTTTTCGGGTGTCGAGCATGTAGTAGGTTGTTCTATATACTGAAGTTTTGTAGGATCATTCCTCTGATGGTTAGTGGAAGGGGGTCGACTCTGATTCATGGTTCAAGAGCAGAATTATTTGCTCCATGTTAGGTTGGGATCTTGAGTACTACAAATTAGTCAGGTTGAGGATGTGGTCAAGGATGAGGGATCCATACACCTATTTTAGCTCAATAGAAGAGTGGCCCTACTCTGGGTAGTCATGTTGTTTCTCTGGGACATTGTTCCAGAAAAATATATCCAGTATAGGTTATACCTGAGGAGCATATCATTAGGAAATATATTGTCATAGATTTTATTTTATTATATTATACTCTTACATCTTTGCTTTTGGATATAAGGGATCAACATTAGATTATATTTGTACTTATAGTAAAGAGTCTTGGGATCGATATTATGTTTTATGACTACATTATGGCACATGATACTACTTTGAGGATTCAAATTGATATTACATGCCACTATTGGGAATTCACCATTGAGATAAGTGGGTATCACTTCTTATGGAATCTATTTTTTCTTGAGATTATGTTGTTTTATGTTATACTCAGAATGGATTGGTTGGTTCATTATCATTCCCATGTCAAATACTATCACCATAGGTTATCCTTAAAATCACCATAAGGAAGTAGGTATATCTAAATGGGAGGGTAGGATGTCTAGGCTAGTTAATATATACTATAGAAATTTGGGTTGTGTGGAATGAAATTCAAGATTTATAACCTTTATTTGGATTATCAGGAAATGATACGGGCTTAACTCTCATCAGTATTATATTATTTTAGGTTTTCCTTCCTAGAAATAATATTTTATTTACCTCCTAAGAATGATGTGGAATTCTCTATTAAGATAATTCATGGAGCTACATTAGTGCTTATTACTACTTATATAATGGATAATACCGATTATAATGAGCTTAATTGACTATTAGAGTAGATAGAGGAAAATGGGTTATTATGATTGAGTATTTTTTCTTATCATTTATGTAAAAAGGAAGAAGAAACTCTCAATCTATGTGTGAATTGTAAGAAATTTATCCAATTGATGGTTAATAACTGATAACCCTTTCCCTGTATTGAAGAATTATGCACCTTTCTATGAGGAACATATGTTTTATAGAAAATTTATTTCTGTTCAATTTATCAGTAAGAACATGTCAAGAAATCATATTTACCTCATATGTTGTTCTATTTCATGTATATGCTTTCTAAGTACCCTATTATTTCATTCAATCTCATGAAAATGCCAGTAGTTTTCATGGATTTGATGAAGGGGGTTTTCCACCCAAATCAGGAATCTTTTTTTGTGATTTTCATGGATAACATCTCAGTTTATTCTTAGGTTTGACATAATCCTTCCAGACACCTTGACATCATTATAAATATAGTGAGATAGCATAAGATGTAATTTGATGTCAAAAAATGTGTGTTATGTATAGTTAATGATCACTTCTTCTATCAAATCATCTTAGAGACATGATTATATATGGTCCTAAATGAGGTGAGTTTTATGATTTCATGGGAGCATCCTAAAAAGTATTTAATATCTAGATTTTCATGATATTGTATAGTTATTTCATGTGTTTCATTCAATACATTTTGCATATAGTAATTCATATTTTGGATTCAATAAAGAATTGGTGAAATTTATATTACGTAATGTGTTTTAAATTGATTTTCAGAAACAAAATCTTGGGTTCACTTCATCATCAATATTCATTATTTCAAAGGATAGAAGAAGTTATACAGTTTATTTTGATGCCTAATGGGTTGAAATAGGAGTTGTCTTGATGTATGGGGTTGAGCTCTGGCATATGGGTTTCTCCAATTGAGTCCTCATTCCCAAATCTCAACATCAATTTAGCCATCATGGTTCACACATTTCATTGTTGGATTCACTATTTACTGGGGAGAATTTTATAATGTATACTAACCACAAAATCATCAAGTATTTATTTTCACAATGTGACATGAATCGTCGGTAGAGAAGGTGGGTTGAGTGTCTCCAGTAATTTGATTTCGAGCTAGCCTATAAAACTGCTAATGGTAATAATTTAATATTCACTCTATGAAAGAATAATCAGACATAGTAAATGCATGAGGCTTGTAGTGAATTAAATTAGACGGTCATATTCTCAGAGATGCACTTGGAGGTGAAAGAATGTCATCCGTGGAATTTTCTTAAGTATGTGGTAGTTACTTCCACCCTTCTAGATAGGTTGATTATGAGGATGTTTTCATATTTTGAGTTCCTAGTCCTATTGTAGAGTGTGGAAGGTTAGGGCTCACTAATTTATTAGATAATTGATAAGGTTGAAATTCTTCATATGTTGTGGCATGTCTAAGTTCCATCAAACATCTGAGAGGATCTAATGTGAGAATTTCATGACTTAACTAGTGAATTAAATCCTAAAGTCACAATGATTTATCCCAACATGTTCCATAAATACTAGGGATTAGGTATGAAATGGTAAATTTCATGTTATGTGACATAGTGTTCCACCTATCAAAAGGTGAAGAGAAAACACCATCAACCAGTTGAGATCATACAGTAGTTACCCATTTGTGAGTGGAAATGGGATGATGTTCTGATGGATTTTTTGACTGGGTTATCGAGGTCTCCCTAATGTAGTGATTTCATTTTGGTCATTGTGGATAGGCTCAAAAATATCTCCCATTTCCTACTGATCTGGGAAACCATCTCAATTGATGAGCTTTGGATACATTATATTCGTGATATTTTTCTCCATTATGGAGTTCCTCATACCATTTTTTTTTATTTGTCTCCCAGTTTATTAGTCTATTTTGTATAAGAATACATAATTAATTGGATATTCATGTGTGTTTGATTATATAATACCACCCTCATAATGAAGGACATTAATAATGCACAATACAAGTTATAGATGACATGTTTAGAGCATGAAACCTTCATTTTGGGGGATCTAGGGAGAGACATATACCCCAAGTTGTGTTCTCCTACAATAATAACTTTTAGTAGAATGTATAGATGTAATGTAATGGGGAATTGTACTGTAGGCCATTTTTATTACCTCTATAATGGTTAGAGGTGGAAGAGGTAGTGATTTTTAGGACTTGTCTCAGGTAGGAAACTTTGGAGCAGTTTAATTGATTCAAAAAAATGGCTAAAACCTAGTCTTGGTAGAAATACTATGCCAATCCACATCGATTACCTCTATAGACCGAGGTTAGGGATCAATTAATTTTTCTGAATCTCATCGAGGCTACAACATAGATGGATTCAGATACAAGGTAATATTTCACTGTAATATGTCGCGCCTTTCTACATTTTTGAGAGATACAATCCTATATAATATCATTAAAATATACCTCATAAGTATCGATCCATGCATGAAATCCAACTTAGTTCTCAACTACATCATTATCACTTAGACCCATATCACAATCATTAGTCAGATAAGGTTGAGTTATAGGAAGATTCATCCTTTATTGATAATCCTATTTGTATCCTTGATAGGACCACAAAATATATGCATGGAAGGTCGGATAATTTTGTTTATGTGTTAGGGAATTATATACCTTGAAGGAACCTGGGAGAGAGTGGATGATGTATATTCTTAGTGGCTGGAACACTTTAAAATTATTTACCACTAATTGAGGATAAACTCAAGGATAAATTGACTTATGAGGGGTAGATTTTAAGATCTTGGGGTTTTCAATGAAGTCTTGATTTTTTGAATTTTATTTTAACTACTTATTTTCTTCCATACATGAGTATATAGAGAGGTAACATGAGTTTCAAGGGTTACAAGGGCTTGTTCAAATCCCAAGGGCTCAGTTTTTGGAAAATGGTGTTTGGTTGTATGGTTACAACTAACTGTGTGGGGTGGTCCAGGGATATTTCCACAGCCAAAAGATTTAAGGAAGCCATAAAACTAGATCTTCACTCCCATGTGATCCAACTGAATTTTATAGCATAAAAAATAACATTATTTTTGAATAATTTTCCAAAAAACACACATGAACCAAGTGAGAACCTTTAAAATGTGATGGTTTCATGGTTTTCCCAACATTGTTTCCAAACCATGTGACCCCTGGATTTAGAGTAAAATTTTCATTTTTCCCTTATATATTATCAAAAAAATCGATTCATTTATTCCTTCTTATAGTGGATAGACTTATCCTCCCTTAGTGACTTCTCTTCATGCCATAAACCATGGGAATGAATGAATTCCTCTGTAAGATATTTGATTCAATAGTCATTCATATCGTTGGACCTACATCAGTGAGTTCTTAATTATTTAGGAATTTTTTTCATTTTCCGTTCTTTTGATGGAACTATTTTGATGAAAGAAAAAATTTCCTATTTCTATGTAATTCATTTGTTATTCATTTTTCTTCTTATCTTGATCGAGATAAGATCCTATACTGAACAAGTGTTCTACCACCCCCTTATTGTAGGTGTTATATACTTTTTACAACAAATTCTAGTTTTTTAAAGCTAGTTTCATTGTGTTTTAAGCCATGCCTTCATGTAATTTCTTCTATATTATTTAAATTCCTTGATTAATTTATTGGAGGTCCTTGGTTAATTTGTTGGAAATTTTATGGGATTCACAATTAGTACCATAATATTGTTGGATGTTTTCAACCTCAACCTGGACCACTCCGGATGTGTGTTTTTTATCCACCCCATGATATTCCACCTCTTTGTGTTTTTTTGATCTCTCTATCTTAGTGGAAGACTTGTTAAATTGAATGAGATATTAAATGAGGGAATTTTTATCCATTTTAAATGTTTTTAAATGTCATTAAAATGATCAAATGGGTTAAATGATAAATATAGAATGTGTTGGATGAACTTCTAAATTGTGTATGATTATGAAAAGGGTTATGAAATGACAAGTTAAATGGTAATGAATATATTGGATTACATATACATTTTTGCTCTATGGATCTTGAAAAAATTGGATTCCATGGACATTTCTACTCTCAAGATCTAGATTACATTGGATGCCAATGACATTTTAATCCTAGGATCTAGATTTCTTGGATCACCTTAGACATGCTTTGTGGACATGCTCCATGGGCTCCACCCAATTATTTACTATTTTCAATGATGATATCCATGGACTCGATGAGGATTACATGTTCATTTTAGTCTTGGATTTGGCCCATGTAGTCTTTCCACATTATTACACATGATAGGCCATTAATGTTTCCTTAGACAATTTATACCGTGGATTTGGTTTGTTGGTTAAAATAATAGATTACTCAGTATAATCCGTAGTGAATGTTTTATCATGTATTATAGATTTTTATTATTATGGGGGCTTGATTGATGTTTTTTCACTAGAGAGTATCAATCCTTCTTATTCATTTATATTCCCTTTATATATTACAAGTTGTTATATCTTATTTACACAGACTAGACTAGTTTTATGCACCGTCGGTGGTGGTCTACTGAGTGTTATCTCACTCCATGATTGAGTAACCATTGGGTACATAGCCATACCTCGTGAATGTAGGTAGTCACCAAGGAATGTTCCCACTTTACAATGATTGATTGATTATACTTAGGAGCATGGGAACACATGATCACCCTATTTACATGATGCTTTTTAGAGATATTTTTTTGAGCTTTTCTACATAAGATACATGTATGGTACTTGATGCATGTTTCCTCAAATTTCCAGCCATTATTTATAGATTCATTCCATATACATCGTCTTATATATATAATTCCATGGATTTTTTATAATTATTATCATATATTTTTATCTTATGTCATTGATTTATGAAATTATTCTAATAATTTAATCACTTGTGATTACATTGATGTGATAAACTATGAATATTATGGTATAGTCTCTCTATTATAATGCATTATACACTCATCTTTATTTGGCCTCCTCTGGTATTTTGGGAGGCACACTTGGGGCAATGTGATCCATCATCTCAGGGAACCATTTAGTGGCACCCAAGATTTTAAATTACTTGCTTCTTCATACTTCATATCATAAAAAAGCTTATTATATACTTTATTTCTTGGTAGTAGGATCGAACATCAATATTTTAATTTTATATAATGTTTCTGTTTATTTATTATTTTTCTTCATTCTCAATCTCTTAATCTATCCATAAAACACAATTTCGTTCCTTCTGATAACTGTTACTATTTCATTACACTATTTAGGTCAATTTTTGATTTATAAATATACTTCTTTTTATTCACCTATTCACAAATTTTGTTCGTTCCATATGATATGATACTATAATGACTGAATGTTTAATCAATATAAATTCCCTTATTATAATTATTTCATATGGTATAAACACATATAGAACATAATAACTTCATTATAAATGAGGAATGAATGAAATAAGAGTCATTTCTAGCAATAAAATTCATTTCAGTTTCTTCTTATTATGTGCTACTACTTTCATCACTGGTGAATTTGAAATTATTCACATTTTGAATTAAAAGTTTTTTAGTAGTCTCATTATTGGTGTTTTCAACCTATTATTCGCTATCTTCATCTTTAGCTTGTTTAAAAAAATAGTTTATTTTTTTCTTCTATACAGATCAACTTATCATTTCCCATAGGTTAAGAAATTTATTTTTATGACTTATTATTAAAGGATTATCTTGAATTTACTTCATCCTCATCAATTTCTTCTTCTTCCTTCAATCGTGAACAATTTTTTGTTAAATTTTATATAGATCCATATCCAAATTATTCATGTAGTATCATTACATTATACATTCATATACCACTTTTCTCCTTTTTAGAATAAAAAGACATAAATACATAAAAAATTAATAACATTATATTTTTTGTCTTAGTATGTAGCTTCTTATAGAACATTCATATAGTTTCCTTTCATTGATGATTTTGAAAGACATATCCAGTTAGACTTATCTATTTTCTTCATAACTGTTTCTACATTCAGATCATATATGATTAGAGTGATATAGAGATCATTCAAATATTGGGATTCAAGATCTATTTCTTATAATTATGAAACTTTTTGATCAAATTTATTAATATTAATTCATAAGATCTTTTAAAAAATGGATGAATCTTCTAACTTCTCACCAAGACAACTTATGGTGTTTACTATATCATACAACCATGTAAATAATTCAACAACATATTCATAATCACTCATCATAAAATATCTATAATTAAACATATAATTTTTTAAATTTTATTTATTTACTTTTATACTTTTTTAGTAGATGTTATTCAATATTTTTCATATGACTTTATCCATTCCAGAACCCTTAAATCTAAGATACTCTCTTTTAGATAGTAAGGCAATAAAATTATTTTTTATTCTCCCATATTTTTCCAAAATTTTAATTTCATCATCTATTAGAGTAAATCCATCAGAACTAGTTGGGAAACCATTTATAGAACCTCAATAACTTTATACACAATTAAAATAATAAAATTTAACATTTTTCCATTCCAAGTGTAATATTTCTTTACATAAAAATCAAGAATCCACTTACTTTTTATAGAATTTGGAACATCGGCAGAAACATTGTTTCTCTTCAACCTTCATTAAAGATTAAATGAATGGATCTTTCACTATAATACCACTTGAAAGGATCAGCTGGTATATTTTTTATCACTAAGTGAGTGAGGTTATTAATCAGTGATCATTTTAATATATATTTTAAAACAAATGAAATAACATTAACATCTTATTAAAGAGTTAAGAATTTTAAGAAAACCCAAAAAATTCATAATCCATAGATACAAAATTATTTACAATGTTCACTACTAAATAATAGTAGTGATACCTTCACTTGGTTTAGATATAATATAATACCACACAATCAATTAGAAAAATTTGTTTATATAGTTATAAAAAGAAAAAAATATTTTACACTTGTGTATCACTATGATCAATACATTAGTGCGTCCAATCTATAAATTGATAAAGTTATAACAAATACATTTTTAAAAAATATTAGATACCATTACCAATCGGAATAAGTATGTTTTCAATATGTTTAGTTTACATTGTCACACATTCACTTCTTAAAAATACTTCATCAACACATTCTTTCCCAGCTCAGGTAATATATTCCTTCTTGGAAATCTATATACAAAATTTCCATTAATTTTCATATATAATCTGTCTCTATTAAATTTTTGGGTGCCTTATGGAAACCATGATTACATTATTGCCTCTAAATTTTTACTCAAAAATGCACATATCATCTTATCTATTCAACTCTATATATTGTCAATCCATTCCACCTGATATGAAAAATATTCTAGTGTATTATTTTTAGACCTTTTGATCCCAAATCCCTTATTTGTTACTATAATATTCTTAAATAAACAAATTCCATAGTTTCAAACTATCCTTATTAAACTTTTTCATTCATAAGATCATTAAGTTTCTCTATATGAAACTATTTATACAACACTTCAACTTTTTTCATGTGTTAATAGTAAATATCTTTTTAATGTACTTGCATCATTTTATAGGATCATGATTATGAGAAAATATGGGATTCAAATTTATCATTCCCTCAAAATTAAAACATTTAATTTGAAACACTCCCTAAAAAAATAACATGGATGCTTATCAAGGTTTATAGACAACTCTTGAAGCATCTCAAAAACTATATCATCAATAACCTTTAGCAAAAAAACATAATTCTAACTCAATGAGAATAATAGATCCTATATCCTGGATATTAGTAACTTTGAATAATCAATGCATAATTTTCTTATTTGATATATTTATGAAATTTTTCCAAATATTTTCTAACTAGTACCACTCTATTCCAAAAAATCATTTATAAAAGCTATGTAGAAATTCTTCTATTCATTGAGACGTTTTCTGATTGTTCATGTATAAACAACATAAAAACATCTTGAAAGTATTTTTTAGATACTTTCATCATTTGATTACTTACATCATACCGTGATTTTATTTTTCTTCATATTGCATCATCTATCTGAAAATTTTTATAATAAATAATAATTATGTTATTTCAGCCTCAAACATTTATCCACTATCTTGGAGAATTTTTTTAGATATTTATTTTTCATTATGGACCTTATATGTAGACATTATGAGGGATTATTTGAATATATTATTCAATTAAGATATTAAATAATTTTAAATTCATTCAATTTAGACTTATTTTAATTACATGTCTAGGAATATTTCCATTATACTTTAGTAAGAATATAAAAAACAATGAACACAAACATTTCTCAGTCAAATTTTTTTTTGAAATTTTCTATCTGAAAAACATTGTCATAATAACATAGTATGAATTTTTTATATACATATTATTTTGTCTCCCATTTTATAGACACTTGGATCATTTTATCCATATAACTCCGGATTTTTGAAGCATTTAGAATATAAATCCATCACTAATATTACTCTATGTTAAGAAAATCTAATGATATGTTTGGGAAATAAAATATAGACATTAAAATATTTCTCATTCCAATAAAAAATATTCTCAAAAAAATTATCCGAATATATTCATCCAATTTTCTGTCTCCATATATATATATATATATATATTGAAAAAAACTACAAATATCATGTAATATTTTGATAAAAATGGTCATTCATTTTTAAAAAGCCCTTTTAACAACTTCTAGTATCTTTGAATCACCTACAACCAATTGTTTCATAAATATACCCTTTCTTGAGTTATATTTGTAAATAAATGGCGGACTGTGTGTGTAGGTTAATATATGTGACTCATTGATGACATAGTCATTATTATGGAGATGAACCTTGTTATAAATTTTATTTTTTATTTCTTTACTACATCAGTGATCATATTCAAGATATATTTTAAATATGTATTATAGTTGAAGGGATTTGAATTTGGTATATACACTGATTGACACTACCCCTACCCCCTCAGTGTGTTCGACCCTTACTTTTATCCATCAAATAAGATTTAAAATAATAAATAATAAATAATAATGAATTATAATATATCATAATCCTAAAAATAATTTTTTTCAAAATATATAAAAATAAATAATCGTTTACTTAGTCATGATTCTTTCACAAGATTTTCATAGTTGAATGTTCCCCAGAGTGGATTGGGTTCAAATCCCATTCCATCATTACCCTTGTCAGGGATCACTCCCAAGACTATCATAGTGGGTATATTCACATACTAGACAAGGTCTACTCTCTATTCCACACCACAATATCTATCAAGATATCATTCATTACACAATTCATTCGGAGGAATATATAATTATAGATTGACTCATCATATAATTAAATCTATAATAACGGGGGTCAAATGATTATAAGAAATTAATCAATTCATCATATCATAACCCATAGAAAGGAAATTTCTTTCATAAAAAATAAAATGTTTTCTTTAAAATTAATTAAAAAATATTCATTTATTTTTTTAAATGAATTTAAATAATCTTTTTATCATATGAAATATCATTCATTAAAATACATTAAATAACATGGACATGGAAGAAAATTTTCCTCCACCAGAAAACAAAATAATGTCATAATTTCCTTAAATAATTCCTTATAGTTTAAGATAAAAAATAGTTTAAAATGTAATAATAATTTTAAATTATAGGAATAAAAATATTATAATATAATATATGTTATTTTATTGATATATACCATATAATCTCCCTCAATATAAATTTATCATAAGAAATCCCAAAAAGAAAGGAGATTGTAACCTAAACACTTACCATGGGTCTCATTGAGGGAGCTCATATTTTAATATTTATATAATTTTATTAAATGGTTTAATCCTTTACCATTAATATATTTTATCTTATTTTTGTAATTTTATGACTTTTTGTGAGTTTTGAGCTTAATTGTAAAAATTGGCTAATTCTGGACATTTAACTGTTTTATGGTGCCTCTGTATTTTGAGTATACCTCCCAAAATATTCATCCAATGCACGTGATTACTTTTTTGTGAATTAAATGGTTCGTGTGCTACATATTATTTTTCAGGACCCAAATCCAATTAGAACTCTAAAAATCCAAAACAAATTGTTCAATGTGAACACTTATTCTTGCCGACAGAATAGATATTTCATTATTCAATGATCCGTATCTCGTGATACCGACCACCAAAATGGGGTGCTTCCTACTGGGTCATAAATATCACTATACTAAGAAGATTTACATTAAATTTCATTGATAAAGGATTTCATATAGTCCTGCCTTCAATCAGTCAAAGTTTGGTTGGTGGAATAGTGATTAGCTGTCAGAAAAAGTTAGGTCTACTAATTTGACCACAAATCATTCCAAAATACACCAAATTCATTGAATATTTGTGGAAGTATGTCCAACTACATTACTCACATCCTATAAGAGGGGACCTCTGCATTATTCGACTGGATGGCTAGAGAATAGAAGCTATCTTTCTGGTGGATAGATTCTGGAGGAGAAACATTCTGTTCTTTCTTTTAATTCTTTTGTTTTTCTTAGTTTTATAATGCCTTATTATTCCCTATTATAATAAATTACCCTTAACAAGGTGGGGTAAATATTTTTAGTTATTGGGTAAGGTTAGTTTTTATATTTTTTTAATTTTTTAGTTCTTTCATTGGATTGAATAGAAACTCTTTCTCTTCTACGGTGTTTGTTTCAAATTCAAATAAACGGTTTTATTATCTTCTTTGATTGTATTTGATTTAATATTCGGTTGTTATTATTGTTTTGGTAAATATTAATAATATCCCTCCACAATGTTCTAGTCTATATACGATGGAATACAGTAGGGATTAGTGGTGAAGTACTCAGCGATCGTCAGTAAATATAGCAGGCGTATTGAATATTATTAATCGTTTGGGATAAACAAGACCCGATCGGGAATAGCCTAATTCAATTGAGGGTAATCACTACATCGGTATAACAAATATGAAAGATATTATACCTAGATGAGATATTGGCATTGTTTACTATCACCATCACCATTTACCAAGGGAGTGATAAGAAGAAATCGTGAAATATCACTTAAACCGACTTAGTACAAGAGGATTAAATAAAATTAGAACTATGATAACATTAAAATTGATAAACCAATCACAAACTAATCACCCAATTATTATATATATTTTTAATTTAATTATTATTCAATTTCTTTTAATTATTTTACTTTATTACTTATTTTAGTTTCATTTCTTTTTCTCATAACTAAACAATATCAGAAACAACCCCACTTCATTATCAAATTTAGAGTGACATAAGGGATTGTTGAGAACTCCTCTCTAGAGAAAACTAGGTTAACCACTATACTATATTTTAACATTGAAAATAATTGTTTTTATAAGGCCCCAACCATAACCCTTACTTAATCTTTAGTTATTACAAGATTAAACATTGAGGATCTTTTCGGGTTTAGAGTTTTAGAGAATTAGATCATAAAACTTGCATTACATTCCACATATAACCAAAGTGGTTACATAAAGATAGTATTCTTCATTCCCATCAATGGAAACATATTTAAAATAAAACATGGATTCTTTCTTGACACTTCCTTAACACTATCATCATATCATGTACCTTTCCCTTGACCTGTGAAAAACATTTCAAAAAAACTTTGGATGAGCATAAAAAGCTCAGTAAGGGATATAAAAATATGGAAAGGAAACATGGGTACACATATACATAAGAATGATATCATAATTTACCCATAAAACATAAGTAATTTAACATACCTCATCAAATCATGAATAAATCATAGAAATCATAAAACATAAAGGTAACTTGAGGCATTCATAACATTCTTACGTAGGGAGTAACCCTCTTGGTTACGTTTGGAATACCCATCACAGTATATTCCCTAAATATCTTCGGAGAAACCTTAACGTTTCACTCCTTCGCGTTACCCAATAAATTGGAGAGCTATATCGGGCTCACCCGCCCTTAGTTTATCACGGAACCACTCGTCTTCATAATAATCCCAAGAACCTCAACATAATCGTATCACATAAAACATGCATAAAGGAAACATAACATTTCCACCTTTCAATCACCAGATATCAATACAACACACTGATATAAAAACATTGTGAAAACCATTTTCAATACCAAAATAAAAGAAAATTAAAACATGGTATTTATTTTTCTTTTAAAAAAAAGGTATGGCTTGTAGAGGAAGCCGAAACTCAAATAACGGTCATGGCGGCGGAGAAGTCATTGTCGCCGCATACGTACGACCAAAACATTCCCTTTTGTCATTTAGTAAAACACTTCGTATAAAAATTATTCCTTTTGGATAAAAGTAAAATTCAAAGGGGTTTATACACCATATAAAAGAAGGTTGTGTATAAAACAAAATATGCCTCAATGAAAGGAGATTGAGACGAAGTCCCATACCTCGGGTATGAAATGACTCGATCGTTCTTTAATGTCCTGAATAATAAACTTGAGTTAATTTATACTTGTTGAAGAACCTTTTTCATGTTCATTATTCCTTTTATATCACTTATTTCCATGTCATAAACACTATGTAATTATTTAAGTTAATAACGGTCGTTTTAACGATCATTGGAACTTGAGTAAAAAATAAGCCCTTTATAATTACAAGTTGTTCATGTACCCATTATATACAGAATGGTATTTATGATGTAGATATCATATATGTCATATATATCCAGTACATTCATGCATTTATAATATTACATAATCATTTAGAGGTAAGAAATGAAATGCACCGTTCATGGAGACGGTAAGCCGTACATACGCATGAATGCTACTTTCATTTCTATTTTATATTTTATAGAATGGAATCATAATGATATAAAGGTATATTATAATTCCAGTATAATATCATATATAATATCATAGTTCAATCTTTTATACGTCCCACATATGGTATTTAACGAATCAAATCACATTGAGGGGGCGGTAGTCTGCACTTCCTTAAATGAAGATATCGCGTTTACCCATAATGGAAACCATAAAGGTATGACCAAAAAGAAAAAAACAGAAGCTTAAGGAAAACATAAACATATTATATATCATATATAAATATAGTGATATCTTAATGTCCACCTTTGAAGGTTTTAAAAGAATGTTGAACAATCATCATTTCTGGAGGCATAAATTCACCATCCACGGAAACAGTATGTTCGTTAACCATTAGATGTTGGTGTGTGTAAGTGTAGCTCGAATCCATATTATAACAACATCCTATTATATTGAGGATACTGGAGTTGTTACAAAATAAAAGAATAAAAAGAGTTTAGGGGGTTGGAGAAGAAAAATAAAAAAAATGGACTCAAAAGAAGACATTACCTTAAAATCGGGTAACTCCCTTTGGTTTGAGCTCAAAGGCTTCCTTGGGAAGACTTCTTCCCAAAGTGAGGCTTTAAGGAGTAATATAGGAAAGTGTAGAGACAAAATGGGTAGGTTTTGGCCGAGCCAAAGGCTATGGGAGTGTGGGTAAGGAGGTAGAGGTGGGGGCCTTTTATAAGAGTAGAGGAGGGGCACTCTTGGAAAGTAAAGATAAGTTACTTTATTTTAAAAAGAGTTTCGGATTCAAAAGGTACCACATTGAAATAATTAGAGGATAAGGTTATAAGGGTTCTAAATCCACTCATCCAATAGGTTCTGGACATGTTTAGGTCTTAGATATTACATTATCTTTACATTTTATTTATTCGTTAAATAATGAGGTCATCGCTGCATCATCATGATGTCATAAATAATTTAATTTATTTTATGTCTAAAAATTATAAAAAAAATACTATGATGTAGGAAATATTTTTATATTTCCAATGAATATTTATAATAAAAATCTGACTTGTATAACCCCATGTAAAAATTGTTTTAGTAAAACATCTCATGTTTGTGTCATTTTTACATTAATATTAAATTAAAAGTTATTTATGTCATTTCCCAACCAAAGTGGCTCCATGGGGTCCCAAAGTTGACCCATGGCTTGTATTGGTCGGCCATGACACAACCAATGAGGGTAGGACATGTGTCAAGCTCATTTCATTTTATTAAAGCATTATTTTTACCTTAAACTACACTAATTACCTCTAATTGCGATTAAAAACAGAAAAGTTACTATTCACCAAAAAATTATTTTAATCTCATTGAAAAACATTTTACTTATTAATGACAAACATGTATGTCAGATTTTTGAAAATAAAAACACAAATATGGAAAAATTTCATTTAAACGAAAAATCAGTTTTTATAAGTACCACTTAGTGGTTTCACTATTCATCAAAAATTGATGTTTTCCAGAAAATTACCAAAAATTCACCCTAAGCTATATTTGATACTCCGAATTCAAAAATGAAGTATATTTTACAAAATTCAAAACATATAAGTCACATTAATTAATTTAATAATTAATTCCCGCTGTCATGACAAATAGCGTAATTTTATGAAACAATAAGTATCAAAAGATTGATACTAGTTTAAGTCCAATTTTAGAGTGAAATTGATTCCAATGAACACCATTGGATAAAAAGGTAAAAATATATTCTAATTTCACTTCAAAACCAATTCAAAAGATAATCTAATCATATAAATAAATTAGATTAAAAAGCTGTTTTGATGTAAAATGCAGTATTTTCCACTATTCATTAAAAAAATGAACATTGTCTGAAAAATACAAAAAATTCACACAAAGTAAATTTTGATGTCCCAATCATAAAGAATAAGTTTATTTTGAAAAACATAGCTTATAAAATTTTCAAAATATAGATTTAAAAATGGTTTACCATCAAAAGGTAGTAAAACAATCTTTTAAAAATATTAGTGTATTCCAAGCTTAATATTGGATTTATTTTCATTTTAAGCCTCTAAAACACTATATTAATCATTAATAGACATAGATAAAAATATCTACTATTCATTACTTACATGGGATGTTACATCCTTCCCCCTTTAGAAAATTGTGTCCTCGTAATTTATTTACTTATCGAATAAATGGGGGTACTTATCCCTCATTGCATTTTCAGATTCCCATGTTACCTCTTCCATCATGTGGTTTTTCCACAAAACCTTTACCTGATTAATTACCTTATTCCGTAACACTTGCTCCCTGTGGTCAAGAATCTAGACCGGTTGTTCCTCATAAGATAGGTTCTGTTCCAGCTGAACTACCTCTGGACTCAAAACATGAGATTGATATGGCATATACTTTTTCAACAGCGAAACGTGAAAAACATTATGTACATGAGATAAACTCGGAGGTAAAGCCACCCGGTATGCAACTGATCCAACTCTCTCCAGAATTTCATATGGTCCAATGAACCTTGGACTCAGCTTTCCTTTCTCACCAAATCGAATCACACTTTTCCATGGTGATACTTTGAGAAAAACATGATCACCTACCTCAAAAGAGAGATCCTTCCTCCTGTTGTCCGCATAACTCTTCTGCCTGCTCTGAGCTATTCTCATGTGTTTCTGAATCAGCTGAACTTTTTCTTCCATCTATTCTACCAATTCTGGTCCCATCAACTTCCTTTCACCCACTTCATCCCAGAAAGCTGGAGTTCGACACCGCTTCCCATATAATGCCAGAAATGGTTCCATCTGTATACTGGAATGAAAACTGTTATTATATGAAAATTCAACCAAAGAAAGTTGTTGGCCCCAACTTCCCTGATAATCTATAGAGCCAGAACGTAGCATATCCTCCAATGTCTGAATTCTTCGTTCTGACTTCCCATCTGATTGAAGATGAAAAGCTGTACTAAAATTTAATTCAGTACCCAACGACTTCTGAAATCCTTTCCAAAAGTTAGAAGTGAACATGGGATCACGGTCAGATACAATGGAGAGAGGAACTCCACGTAACCTGACGACCTCTTTAAGATACAAATGGGAAAGTTGATCCAGGGAAAATGTATCTTGTATAGCAAGGAAATGAGTAGATTTAGTCAAGCGATCAACAATAACCCATATTGCATTATTACCTCGAGATGTCTTCGGTAATCCCACAACAAAGTCCATGGATATATTCTCTCATTTCCACTCTGGCACTGGTAAAGGCTGAAGCATCCCTTTCGGTAACTGCCGCTCTGCTTTAACCTGTTGACATGTCAAACACTTCACAGTAAAATCAGCAATATCTCTTTTAATTCCATCCCACCAGTAATACTCCCGCAGATCTCTATAAATCTTAGTACTGCCAGGATGAACTGAAAACGGAGAACTATGAGCTTCACATACCAACTCTCTCTTCAACTGTGAATCACAAGGCACACACAATCTCTTCCCAAATCTCAAAACACAATCACTATCAATGTTGAATTCAGGCAACTTACCTTTCTGAACCAGCTCTACCTTTTTCTGCAACTCACTGTCTTGCTTCTATGCTTGCTTGATTCTGTCTGATAGAGATGATCTCACTGATACCTGAAACAAAACAGAATAACTTCCTGCACCAACAACTTCTATGCCAAAGTTCATCAAATCCTTAACCAAAGGATCACATTCCAAGCACAACATTGCTAATGAAGCATTACTTTTTCGACTCAAAGCATCAGCCACTTTATTTGTTTTTCCCGGATGGTAATGAATTGTACAATCATAGTCCTTGATTAATTCTAGCCATCTCCTTTGTCTCATGTTCAATTATTTCTGAGTGAATATATACTTTAAACATTTGTGATCGGTATATATTTCACACTTTACTCCATACAAATTATGCCTCTAAATTTTTAAAGTGAAAACAACAGCATCTAATTCCAAATCATGTGTAGGGTAATTTACCTCATGAGTTTTCAACTGTCGTGAAACATAAGCAAATACCTGATCATTCTACATTAGGACACAACCAAGTCCTTTCAATAAAGCATCACTGTATATAACAAACTCACCATTCCTGGAAGGTAGTGCCAAAACTGGAGCATTCACCAATCTTCTATTCAGTTCCTCAAAACAATCATCACTTTCTTTTGTCTAGATAAACTTAACACCCTTCCGAGTTAGCTTAGTCATTGGACTAGAAAACCATGAAAAATTTCTAACAAACCTTTGGTAATAGCCTTCTAAACCAAGGATGCTACGAATCTCAGTTACATTTGTGGGTCTTGTCCAGTCTTCCACAACTTTTGTTTTTGCAGGATCAACAGTTATCCCATCTTTAGAAACAATGTGACCAAGGAAAGAAATTTGTTGCAACCAAAACTCACACTTACTGAATTTCCCATAAAATTTCTTTTCTTTTAAGGTTTGAAAGATAACCCTTAAATGTCTTTCGTTCTCCTCTTTACTTTTATAAAACACCAAAATATCATCAATAAAAACCACCACAAACTTATCCAAGAACTCATTGAAAATTCTATTCATTAAGTCCATGAATATAGCAGGTGCATGGTTAGCCCAAAAGGCATTACTACAAATTCATAATGGCTATATCTTGTATGGAACGCGGTCTTCGGAACATCTTCTTCCTTTACCTTCAGCTGATGGTACCCCGATCTCAAGTCAATCATTGAAAAAAACTGAGCTCCCTGGAGCTGATCAAACAAATCATCGATATGAGGCAAAGGATATTTGTTCTTAACAATGATGTTATTCAAGGCTCTATAATCAAGGCAAAGTCTCATAGAACCATCTTTCTTTTTTACAAATAAAACAGGAGCACCCCATGGTGATGTGCTAGGTCGAATGAAACCTTTCTCTAATAGATCTTGCAATTTCTCCTTCAACTCTAAAAGTTCAATTTGATCCATTCGATAAGGGGGTTTTGAAATTGTCTTAGCATCAGGAACTAAGTCAATAGTAAACTCAACTTCCCGATCTGGTATTATTCCAGGTAACTCATCAGGAAAAACATCAGGATACTCATTTACCACTGGCACATCATTAATCTGAAAAGTTCCTTTATTTTCAACGATGTGTACAAGGTAACATTCATTTACATCTTTTACAAGTTTCTTGGACTCTTGATAAGTTATCAACAGTAAGGGTTTATTCTTGTACACAAACTAAAAGTCTTTCTGAAAAAAAAACTTCTTTATCTCAAGAGTGTATATTAGCATGGTAAATAGAGAGCCAATCCATACCCAGGATAACATCAAACTCTACTAGAGGTAAAACAATAAGGTTTGCAAGTAGGTTCTTTCCACAGATAAGGATAGGAATATTCTTATAAATTCTTTTTGCCTCAACATTTCCCCCAGGTGTTTTTACCAAATGTTCAGGAGTCATTTCTGGAGATGGTATTCCCATTTTACTAGAAAAGGTTTCAGAGATGAAAGAATGTGTAGACCCCGAATCAAACAACACACTGGCATAATCTGAAAAAACAAACAAAGTACCTGATACAACTTCATTTGATGGCCCGACATCTGCCAAAGTAGTTGCAAAGGATTTCGCCACCCCTTCCTGCTTGTAGTCGAACTGCTTCTCATCACTCAAGCTCTTTGTCGGACACTCGTTTGCACAGTGACCCATCTCATTGCACTTATAAAATTTCACTAACTGTAAATCAAATTTGGTCTTAACTTCACCTTGATCCTTTTCAGTGCAATCACGAGCCTTATGTCCCATCTTACCACATCGGTAGCACTTTCCAGAATTCAGAAGACATTCCCCAGCATGCCTTTTTCCACATTTATCACAAACTGGAAACTTAGATTTCTTACCATCAGACTTTTTTGAATAATTCTTACCTTTCTCCTGCCACCTCGGTCTCTTCTTCTGTTGGCTGTTATAGAACACTTGGTCATCGGCAAACTCCATTTCCACCTTCTCAGGACATCGAACAAGATTTTCATAACTTTTAAACTCACGAGAAGCTAATTCCCTTTGATATTTTGGCTTTAATCCTTAGTAAAAACGATTGATTTTACTATCAAGGTCTCGGATAAAATTTGGAACATACCTTGCCAATCGAGTGAACCTTTATTCATAGGTAGCCACTGAGTCTTCCTCTTGCCTGAATTCCAAGAATTGATTTTCCATCCTAAGTTGAACATCCTTAGGAAAATACTTCTCAAGAAAAATACCTTTGAATTCATCCCAGTCAAGAGAATCAATATCATCAGCATCCCTGATATTTTTAACCATAGACCACCACTGATCTGCCTCACCCTCTAAACGGTAAATATCAAGACTAACCTTTTGATTGTCTGAACAACCCATGACATCAAAAATCTTCTCCAGTGCTTTAATCCACCCTTCAACTAACACAGGGTCAGATGATCCTCTGAATGATGGGGGATGTTGCTTCATGAAATGTTCCACCAGGGACATGTTCCTCTGCGGTTGATCTGGCTGATCTCGTGCATGGATACCACCACCAATTATCGCTTGAGTCAACTGCGCCATTACTGCAACAAAAAGTTCAGATCCAATTTCGACCATCTTAGGATGCTGATTCGGAAGGTTATTTCCTTCTCTATGCCTTCCTAGAACTGCTTCCATGTTTCCTCTGCGTAAAACCATTCTGAACTAACTTGTCTTAGATGAAGCAACATGGTAATCTTCAAATACTTTATCACTTTAATTTGACCATAAAAAATATTTTTGGACTACCATTTAATAGAATTCTAACTCCTAAAGTTATCTAAACCGACCTTTGATACCAACTATAAGGCCCCAACCTTAAACCTTACTTAATCTTGAGTTATTACAAGATTACACATTGAGGATCTTTTCGGGTTTAGAGTTTTAGAGAATTAGATCATAAAACCTGCATTACATTCCACATATAAACAAAGTGGTTACATAAAGATAGTATTCTTCATTCCAATCAATGGAAACGTATTTAAAATAAAACATGGATTCTTTCTTGACACTAACTTGACATTATCATCATATCATGTACCTTTCCCTTGACCTGTGAAAAACATTTCAAAAAAAATTGGGATGATCATAAAAATCTCAGTAAGGGATATAAAAATATGGAAAGGAAACATGGGTACATATATACATAAGAATGAGATCATACTTTACCCATAAAACATAATCACTTTAACATACCTCCTCAAATCATGAATAAATCATAGAAATCATAAGACATAATGGTAACTTTAGGCATTCATAACATTCTTACGTAGGGAGTAACCCTCTTGGTTACATTTGGAATACCCATCACAGTATATTCCCTAAATCTCTTCGGAGAAACCTTAAAGTTTCACTCCTTCACGTTACCCAATGCATTGGAGAGCTATATCGGGCTCACCCGCCCTTAGTTTATCACGGAACCACCCATCTTCATAATAATGCCCAAGAACCTCAACATAATCGTATCACATAAAACATGCATAAAGGAAACATAACATTTCCACCTTTCAATCACAAGATATCAATACAACACATTGATATAAAAACATTGTGAAAACCATTTTCAATACCGAAATAAAAGAAAAGTAAAAAATGGTATTTATTTTTATTTTAAAAAAGGTATGGCTTATAGAGGAAGCCGAAACTCAAATAACGGTCACGGCGGCGGAGAAGTCGTTGTTGCCTAATACGTACAACAAAAACATTCCCTTTTGTCGTTTAGTAAAACACTTCATATAAAAAAGATTCCTTTTGGATAAACGTAAAATTAAAAGGGGTTTATACACCATATAAAAGAAGGTTGTGTATAAAACAAAATATGCCTCAATGAAAGAAGATTGAGACGATGTCCCATACCTCGGGTCCGACTTGACTCGATCGTTCTTTAATGTCCTGAATAATAAACTTGAGTTAATTTCTACTTGTTTGAGAACCTTTTTCAAGTTCATTATTCCTTTAATATCACTTATTACCATGTCATTAACACTATGTAATTATTTAAGTTAATAACATTCGTTTTAACGATCATTGGTACTTGAGTCAAAAATAAGTCGTTTATAATTACAAGTTGTTCATGTACCCATTATATCCAGAATGGTATTCATGATGTAGATATCAGATATGTCATATATATCCAGTACATGAATGCATTTATAATATTACATAATCATTTAGAGGTAAGAAATGAAATGCATCGTTCATGGAGACGGTAAGTCGTACGTACGCATGAACGCTACTTTCATTTCTATTTCGTATTCTATAGAATGGAATCATAATGATATAAAGTTATATTATAATTCCATTATAATATCATATATAAAATCATAGTTCCGTCCTTTATACGTCCCACATATGGTATTTAACGAATCAAATCACTTTGAGGGGGCGGTAGTCCGCACTTCCTTAAATGAAGATATCGCATTTACCCATAATGGAAACCATAAAGGTATGACCAAAAAGAAAAAAACATAAGCTTAAGGAAAACATAAACATATTATATATCATATATAAATATAGTTACATCTTAAAGGCCACCTTTGAAGGTGTTAAAAGAATGTTGAACAATCATCGTTTCGGGAGGCATAAATTCACCATCCACGGAAACAGTATGTTCGTTAACCATTAGATGTAGGTGTGTGTAAGTGTAGCTCGAATCCATATTATAACAACATCCTAGTATATTGGAGATACTGTAGTTGTTACAAAAGAATATAATAAAAAGATTTTAGGGGGTTGGAGAAGAAAAATAAAACAAAAGGACTCCAAAGAAGACATTACCTTAAAATCGGGTAACTCCCTTTGGTTTGAGCTCAAAGGCATCCTTGGGAAGACTTCTGCCCAATGTGAGGCTTTAAGGAGTAATAGAGGGAAGTGGATAGACAAAATGGGCAGGGGTTGGCCGCGCCAAAGGCTTTGGGAGTGTGGGTAAGGAGGTAGAGGTGGGGGCCTTTTATAAGAGGAGAGGAGGGGCACTCTTGGAAAGTAAAGATAAGTTACTTTATTTTAAAAAGCGTTTCAGATTAAAAAGGTCCCACATTGAAATAATTCTAGGATAAGGTTATAAGGGTTCTAAATTCACTCGTCCAATAGGTTTTGGGCATGTGTAGGTCTTAGATATTACATTATCTTTCCATTTTATTTAAATCGTTAAATAATGAGGTTATCGCTGCAACATCATGATGTCATAAATAATTTAATTTTTTTAACGTATAAAAATTATAAAAAAATACTATGATGTAGGAAATATTTTTATCTTTCCAATGACTATTTATAATAAAACATCTGACTTGTATTACCCCATGTAAAAATTCTTTTAGTAAAACATCTCATGTTTGTGTCATTTTTACTTTAATATTAAATAAAAAGTTATTTATGCCATTTCCCATCCAAAGTGGATCCATGGGGTCCCCAAGTTGACCCATGGATTTTCATGGTTGTACATGACACAACCAATGAGGGTAGGACATGTTTCAAGCTCATCTCATTTTATTAAAGCATTATTTTTACCTTAAACTACACTAATTACCTCTAATCGCGATTAAAAACATAAAAGTTACTATTCACCAAAAAATTATTTTAATCTTATTGAACCACATTTTACTTATTAATGAAATCCATGTATGTCAGATTTTTGAAATTAAAAACACAAATATGGAAAAATTTCATTTAAATGAAAACTCAGTTTTTATAAGTACCACTTATTGGTTTCACTATTCATCAAAAATTGATGTTTTTCAGAAAATTACCAAAAATTCACCCTTAGCTATATTTGATACTCCGAATTCAAAAATGAAGTCTATTTTACAAAATTCAAAACATATAAGTCACATTAATTAATTAAATAATTAATTCTTGCTGTGATGACAAATAGCGGGTTTTTATGAAACAATAAGTATCAAAAGATTGATACCAGTTTAAGTCCAATTTTAAATTGAAATTGATTCCAATGACCACCATTGGATAAAAAGGTAAAAATATATTCTAATTTGACTTCAAAACAAATTCAAAATATAATCTAATCATATAAATAAATTAGATTAAAAAGCAGTTTTGATGTAAAATGCAGAATTTTCCACTATTCATTAAAAAAATGAACATTGTCTCAAAAATACCAAAAATTCACAGAAAGAAAATTTTTATGTCCAAATCATAAAGAATAAGTTTATTTTGAAAAAAATAGCTTATAAAATTGTCAAATGATAGATTTAAAAATGGCTTACCATCAAAAGGCAGTAAAACAATCTTTTAACAATATTAGTGTATTCCATGCTTAAGATTGGATTTATTTTCATTTTAAGCCTCTAAAACACTATCTTAATCATTAATAGACATAGATAAAAATATCTATTATTCATTACTTACTTGGGATGTTACAGTTTTCTTCTAAACCCCACAATAGGCACGTTTCAAAACTTGGCGCCGTTGTCGGGGAGGTATTGACACAATCTCATTATAAATTTTTGACACTTTTAAAAAAAAGTATAAAACTCTTTTTTCCATGATATTTTCAAATGAGCATCTCATAAATTCGTGGAACGATTACCCACAAGTATAACAAGAAGATGAGTTTGGTTATAATATAGTTCATATGCAAGAACATAGAAATGACAAAGCAAAACTATATAACAAAGTAGAACTTGTATTTGAATATGTTCATGAATTGATGGAAAAACTTGAACCTATAAATGAACCTGAGGAGGACAAGAATGAAGAATTACCTACTGAGATATTTGTGGGAGATTAAAAATATCTAGATTTATTATGGAATTAGTGTGAATAACTACTTGATCAAAATATTCCTTAAAAAGTAGAAGGTTCATAACCATTGAAGGAATTAAAAATATCCAGATTTAGTATGGAATGATTGTGAATAACTACATGATCAAAATATTCCTTACAAAGTATAAGGTTCATAGCCATTGAAGGAAGACACCACCAAATTGGTGGAATTTCAAAAAAATATGCAGGAGCCTGACTACCTACCTCTATCTTGTGAAATTAAACTACAAGATGAACCTCATAGTGAATAAAAAATTGAATTCAAGCTACATAATGGGGATAATATTTTTCTTATCTCTTTTTATTATGATTATATAGAATCTGAATTGAATTTTACCTCCCCTTGAATTTTATTTTCAGATTCTTGCAACACATATATTACCTTGGTGGTGAGGAAAAAGAAAGAAGATACACTTGAAGAGGAACACATATAGCTCCCTAAACATGTTGATCATTTATTGGAAGGAGTTCAATATGAGATCCAAGTGGACATTCTTGAGGAAAAATAGAAACAACATTATCCCTTTGAAAGAAATGAGTTCGATATTGATTCATCCTGTTTTAATTTTATTCAAATAGAATTACACTATGATTTTCCCTTTGACTATTATTTTCATGTAGCATACCTTGAGGAACCACTGGAGAATGATGAAGATGTTGTGAGATTGGAATCCAATAAGAGGAGGACTCATTCTTTGTCGCACCTCCACCATGCCACTTTCATATAATTTTTATAAGGGTAGATTTAGTGTAATGTATCCATGAAGTACTCAACAAAAAATAAGATGTTCATGATAGGATGAAGATGTTCTTCTAGTTCATATAAAAGAAAATCAACCCACAATCAGATTGGGGATAACCAACTGAAACTAAACATCTGGAGGCAGTCAAAACCCAATGCCCACTTGGGGGATCAAACCAAGATCTATCCTTCTAGTCTCATTCTATTTATATTTTCTTTTCTTTTAATAAATTTATTATTTTTAATTATCTACATTTGTTTGTAGGGTTTTATGTGTGAAACACACAGGATCTTAACACGGTGTTTCACTAAAATTAAATTTAGGTTACACCTCTTCTTATCACTTTTTTGATTGTTGTGATTAAATTTAAAAATTTCATACATGTTAAATCAATTTTCATGCAATGTGACATTGTATCTTCTAAGTGTGTGGGAGGGAACCATTATAGTTTAGTAATTTCAATTGATTGGTTTTCTATTTTTCAAATAAAAGTGTCTAATTCAAATTAACGTGTGTTTTTAAATCTTTTGAGCTGAAATGATTATCATTGTCATTTTTGAAACCCATGTCTATGAGTGGGGAAATATATTTCATGAAAATGATCTTAAATGAATTCTGAAATTGACTTTGTATCAAGTTCAAATATTTGGAAATTTCATGAAAAGTACTCTGATTTTTGAATAATATTCCACAATTAACAGTATTTATATTTGAAATCACTTTTTTATGAGGATTTTAAACCTAATTTTCCTAATCTTTTATTTTACCACACTCATTGAGAGTACCATACCATTCTTGATTTAACCAGAATTTGATTTATTCCTATCAAAACTTGAGGGTTTGAGGTGAATGTGTTTTAAATGAATGAGGAATTTATTTGGTTTTAAAGCCCCCTTTTAAAATTAATCATTTTATCATGGCCTTCCTTTCACATTTAATCCTTTTAAACCTTATAATCCATGAACAACCTATTAATTTAGCCACATCATAAGCTAATTTTCACTATCCAACCTGCTCTTGAAGTGAAATTGCATAGTAAAGATGAAAATAACTATGGGGAAAGTTGTCTTGTATTATGCTACCTAATTTGGTAATACTTTGGGAGGAAAATAAAATTTTGAAGAAATGTTCTTATTGCTAAAAAAAACATTTTGCTGAAATTTTTTCTTTACTTGGAGCCTTTATGTTAAGGATGTTTTTCCTTTCTAGATATTCCAATGAAAAATAAACAAATTTGTGCCTATCTCAAGCATTCAAGAAAAATCATGTTGGCAATGACTGATACGTTTTTTGCGAAAATGATTAATGGTGTGTAATTTAAATAATTTTTAATGGTGATGGAGCTGGTTTGATACTAAGGGGAGTGATGAGGAGACTGTACTTGAGTAAAAATTAGAATAATGCAATTTTTCTTCAAAAATAGTTAAGCGCTCCTCATTCAGCTTCAGAATTTTTCCCATATAAATCTTACCAACCTTAATCCATAGAACAACCCTATAAAGTCCTCATGATAAACATATGTCCTTGACTCACATCGAGTGGAGATATGGGAATTTATCAATCCTATGGTGACCCTTTCATGAGTATTGGATGAGAAAGACAACGTTGAAAATTGATATTTGTGTGATGAGAAAAATTGCATGTTACGTGCGTGTTTTGTGTGAATTGGAGAATAAATGAAGAGGAAATATATTTAATGAACTGAATTGAGAACTTTTAATAATGTTTTTTGATGAGGCATTATATATTATATTTCTTGGTGTTAAATTGTTTGATCTCATGGATATGTCTTTTAAATTTTCTGTGATTTGTTATCGATGTTTACTTGTCCAGGAGTCCAAGTGGTGCATGTAAGAGAATTTTACAGATCTCATATTTTCATATTTATAAATATGTTTTTAAAATATTTTAATCCCTTCCCATTAATCAATTTGATCTTATTGGAATCATTTTATGACTTTTGATGGGTTTTGAGCTTAAGTGTAAAAATTGGCTAATTTAGACATTTAACAGTTTTATGGTGACTCTGTATTTTGAGCAAAACTCTCACAATATTTTTCCAATTAATGTGATTACTTTTTTATTGGATTTCATGGTTTGCGGGATAAATATAATTCTTCAGGACCCAAATCCAATTTGAACTCCAAAAAGCCAAAACGAATCGGTCAATGTGAACACTTATTCTGGCCCGTAGAATGGACATTAATTAATTCAATGATCTATATCTCGGGATATTAACCACAAAATGGGGTTCTTTCAGCTGTTTCAGAAATTAAATTCTACTAATAAAATGTAAACTAAATTTAATTCAAAAATGATTTCATATAGTCCACCCTTCAACTGGTCAAAGTATGGTTTGTGGAATAGTGATTGGCGGCCAAAAAAAGTCAGGTCTACTAATTTGGCCACAACTCATTCCACAATAACTCAAATTCCTTGAAACGTCGTGGGTATATGGAAAACTAAATTACTCAAATCCTATAAGAAGGGACTATTGAATGATTCAGCTTTATTGTAGGAGAACCAAAGCTATCTTTCTGGTGGACATATTCTAGAGGAGAAGCAATCTGTTCTTTCTTTTCGTTCTTTTGTTCTTATTATTTTTATAATGCCTTATTATTCCCTATTCTTCTCAATTACCCTTACCATGGTGGGGTAAATATTATGAGTGATTGGGTAAGTTTATGTTTTATCTTTTGTAATGTTTGAGTTCTTTCATTTGATTGAATAAAAACTCTTTCTCTTCTGTGGTGTTGGTTTCAAACTCAAATAAACAGTTTTATTATCTTTTGTGATTATATTTGATTTAATATTCTTTTGTTATTATTGCATTGGTAAATATTCATAATATCCATCCACTATTTTCATGTCTATATACTATGGAATAGATCATGGCTTAGTGGTGAAGTACTTGGTGATCGTCAGTATATATGGAACTGGTATTGAATATTCTTAATTGTTTGGGATAAACAAGACCTGATCAGGAATTACTGAACTCAATGGAGGGTATTATCTACATCTGTTTAACACATAGGAAGGATACTAGACCAAGATGTTATATTGGTAAGTTTTACTCTCACCATCACCATTTAATAAGAGAGTGATATGAATCAATCATGAAATATCACTTAAATCGACTTAGGAGAAGAGGATTGAATAAAATTGGAACTACAATAACATTACAATTGAAAAACCAAATCCAACTTGATCACTCAATTATTATAACTATTTTTAATTGCATTATTTTTTAATTTTTTTAAATATTTTACTTTATTATTGTCTATAGTTTCGTCTCTTTGTTTTCATAACCAAACAATATCAAAAACAACCCCACTTCATTATCTAATTTAAACTGACATAAGTGATTATTGGGCACTCCTCTCTAGGGGAAACCTAGGTTAACCACTATACTATATTTTAAGATAGAAAATAATTTTTTTTACACACCCCACGATAGGAAAGTTTCACTCATTTTGGTTTCGTACATGTTCAATCATGTTGTATAATAACCATTTATTTATTATATATTTATTATATGACCATTTTAAAATATATTTTACTATATATCATTCCATTAATATTTCTAATTAACTATTTGATAACAATTATTCATTAAAATGAATATTTAAGTGAAAACTAGCACCTTTTCATTGTCTGTTTCACTTTAATGATTCTTATCTAGAAATTTGTTCATGTATTTATCATGTATATAATATTTATCATGAAAAAGGTATAATAATACTTAATTAAATACACTTTTATAATAATTCATAAAAATCATTGATGAGAAATGTATTAAATCAACTCATGCAGATAGTAGTCTGTATATACATAAGAGTCATGTTTCTACTTTTCAATGGTTGGAAGTAGAGAATTATAAATAATTATTCTCCACAAAAGACACATAATTATATCATATATATCATATATATTATTTAAACATATCTTTAAGACAATACAACTGAATATGAAATGAAAAATTAGTCACATAGATTAGTAGAGGTTGTAGTCCACACATACACATGAGAGATGTTATAATTATCAAATGGTTGTCAAAAAGATATAATATTTATATATCATTAAAATTAAAATATATAAAATTAAAAAATATTATTATATCATCATGTAAAGATATTTATAGATCATTTTAATTTGTTTGATGTAGAAGGAAACATGAAAAATATGTGCAACAACATATACCTCTTCTTTAGGTATCCTCTATTGAAAATCACCTTAAGGATTCCTGGATGGATATTTTGGGAATTAAAAATATCAATTTAATGTATAAGGATTTTTTGAGATAATTTTTGCAAAAATAATTCAAGTCAGAGTGCTCATGTATAGTGAGGAAGGCAAGATATGGGGTTTAATTTTTATAATTGAGAGGAGTGGTACATTTGTAATTATAAAAAAAATATTAAAACATAATAAAGTAATTATCATTGGAAATTGGATCTAAATGAAATAAATTTATAGTATTATATGTTATATGATCTAAATTGACATGAATAATAGGATTTATATAATATTTCAGATTATTTTAACCCTTATCACTTTAGTTTAACCCCTTATTAACCCCTGTTAAACATTACTGATGTAATGAATTTTTACCTCAGTTACAATTCATAATGAACAAAAATGAAATTAAATCATTTGAAAATTTTGTTCAAGCTAATTGAAACTTTATAAACCATTATATTATATTAAACTTCTATAATTGTTAAAAATTCATTTTAAATTAAGTGTTCAAAAATAAATGGAAACTCTCTTTATAAAATATCATTTTATTCCTAAAATTATATTTAATCCATATATTTTCCGAGAAAAATCAAAAAGGAGACTTTTAAAATAATTTATTTAATATATTATCAATAAATTTCATTAATATCCATCATAAATTGTGATAAATTTTATATTTTAATATAAAAACATATTTTTTTCCTAAAAATAGTTTTTAATAAAAACATTTCTTCTTTGCATTGAAATTATTCATTTTAGTTTCTATAGAATTTATTGTAAATTAATTAATATTTTTATTTTTTATGACACACACTTTCATGATTTATTTCGTTTTATTCATACCATAATCAAACTTATGGGAATAAAAATAAAGATTAATAATAATATTCAAATAATATACCTTGGTTCTTTTACACATAGTGTTGTATGTATGAAAAGATATTGAAGACCACAAATTTATTTTTAAATAAATATTTAATAAAATAATCGGGTGTTATATTCCTCAAAAGTACCAAATTAAATTCTATTTATGATGCAAAATCATGTAGCTATACTCACCCACCTCTCTCAAGCTATAAATGGTAACATGAATCCTTATGAACATCCAAATAACTAAAGGAATAAACAACTCACCAAGTGTATTTTATTTGAAAAACCCACATGCCTTTATGCTTCCCCCAATATGTTTATTCTTTAGAAATGAATCAATGATAAAGAAAAGATATTCCCTATTCAATAATACATGTACCATCTAAATTTTATTTTGGTTTTGTATCGTTTGGAATGTGAACATTATCAAAAGTAGACTTTTATCAATAATTTTAAGAATGTAGAGGAAATTGAATCTATCAATTGTGTAGAGATTATGAATTAATTTTTGATAATTATTTCCCATAAAAACTTCAAACTAATATGGGGAGGTAATTTCTTGGACTAATTAATTGGGATAATGAATCCATTTATTCCTATGAAAATAATTAAAAAAAACATGTGATGTATTATTCTTTTTTCTCATAGGCCCTAAATTAATACATGAAATTTCATTTATTACTTTAATATCATGTATAAAAAATTAGTTAGATATAATAGTCTTTGATATCTGTGAAGAATTTTTTTGATTTTATCTCGATCTAAAAAATGATATTAGAGACTGTAATTGTTTTCTTGGTTTTAAGAACCATAATAGAAAGTTGGAATTACGATGATATTATAATAATAAAACCCATGGAGCATTGAAAATTAATCTTTATTCATTATAGAAGGATGGAATGAATTGTATAATCCGTTTTCTTGTGAGGTATGGTAAATGATCTAAGATTGTAATAGAATTCAATGGAGAAAAATAATTTTTAAGTGATGTGAAGAGTCAACTAACTGGAAGGAATGGCATGAAATATTAACTATATGTGTCACCCACCCTCAAATTATATAATTTCAAAGAGAAGATAAATTATTTGAATTAGTGTGTTCATTTTTTGGATAATTATGACAAACAACTTCAATATCCTATTAAAAATATACAAATTGAAATCTCTTGTGATCAAAACTGTAGAAGAGGGTCATGAAAATAATGTGTTGAATGGTAAATTTACCATCCACTCTATACTTTCAAATTCTTTATTTGATTCTGGATCTACCCAATCTTTAATATTTGATGAATTTTCAAGGGGTGACAAATCACAATTTAAATGGTTTTATGTTTAATTATCTATAAAAACTCATAATGGTAGGATGATAAAATCTCAAATATATATCACCTCCCTTATAGATGTTTGTGGGAATGTGCTTCTGGAAGATATTGTGAATATACCATTTGTTTATTTTTATGTTCTATCGGGCATGGATTGGATCTCATTCTATAGGGACCAAATAAATTTTTTTTGTAGTAATGTCATATTTCATATTCTAAATCAATTTATAATAGTATTTTAGTGTTAGGATGAATATTATTTTCTAACGTATATTACATCCATTTTATAGGTATTACTAACATTTTATAAAGAATATTTATCTCAAATGGTTGGATACAATCTTCTAATATAATATATTCTTATTGTTCAAGAATATTCCAATGTGTTTTTGATTAATTTCCGATCATGATTTTGAGAATTCAATAGAACTAAAAAATGATGATACACATATTTCAAAGACTCTGTATAGAATATTCCCAATCAGAATTTAGTAATTAGTGAAGGAAATTAAAGATAATATATATAGGAGATTCATACACCCTAATGCATCACCATAGGTTAAACCTATTCATTTTATATGAGTAATTATAGTTTAATGATTTTTTTCATTGATTATTAGAAACATAGCATGATTACTATTATGAACATCTGTACTCTACCACATATCAATGATCTATTTTAAAAATTAAGAGGATCTATATATTCTTATGTGATTTTTATTTAATCTAGATATCGTTAATTAAGGGTAAATTAGAAGAATATTCCCAACATAACTTTTAATATGAGGTATGGTTATTATTATTTTATGGTGATTCTATTTAGACATACAAATTCCCATTCTATCTTTGTAGATTTAGTAAATAAGGTTTATAAAGATTACCTTTCTCAATTTGTAGTTTTATATATTGATGATATTATTATATATTCTATGTGAAAGAAATTGCATGAAGACTATTTAGGGATTTTAATGCCAACCTTGAGGAATGGTATTCAGTATTCAAAATTTATCCTTTATAAATTATGTTTATTTAATGTTTCATTCATGGGTTTTATAATCTCAACTTATGGTATGTTAGTGGATGTTTTAAAGATATAGTTTGTTGAGAAATGTGACAAACAACCCACGGTGACAAAGATTTATATTTTTCTTAGACTAACTGGATACTGTAAATTTATTGGGAGAAATGTTTCATGGATATCAAATCCAATAACCATATATAGTTGGAAGTTAGGTAATTTCCCATATATAGATTAATTTAATGAAAATTTACATGTGCTAAAAAGAAAATTGGTTAGGGAAACATTAATCACACCACCCAATAGAAGAGAGGGTTCTAGGATCTATAGTGATAAATAAATTAATAGACCAGTATGTATAGCCATGCAGAATGATATGGTTCTATTTTATGACTCTCACCAATTGAAAATTCATGATAAAAAATTCCTAGCTAATTAGTTTGAGTTGGAAGCAGAAATTTTATATTAAAAATGTAGTTGTTTTATATTTATGGTGAATGGTGCGATATAAATACTAATCATAAAATAATTAAGTGTAAATTTATACATAAAAAGTTATAAATGTTACAAAATATATGGTTATATTTAATTAAAGGTTATGATTGATCAGTACATTACAACCTTAGGATGGTGAATAAGGTGGATAATACTCAAGGTCGGAAGGACCATTCTAGTATTTCCATGATGAGGATTTAAATAGATCCAATAATTATTGATTTTTAGAAGATGTGTGTTTATACTATGATAAAATGGGAAATATCATATATTTCGTAGATTAATTTTCATCGATCCATCCTTGTGAGGATTAAAGAGGTGTATAAGGAAAATTTGAAACTATAGAAGATATCAATGGATGTTCCTGAGATCAACCATGGTTATAATCAAATAGAAATTTTAGGGAACTGAGTATATGTTCTGTCAATACCATATTTGTTTAAGGATATATTAAATGAAGATTATATATCATTATTTTCTATTCATCTTATAAGTATGATTATGTTTAGATATCATTAATAGTATTTCTAGTGGGGAAAATAAAAAAAGGTATTTCAAATTATGTATCTCTGTGATTGGAATGCCAGAAAGTTAAGGATAAAAGATAAAATAATTAGGGTGCATTACAACCATTACCCATAGAAGAATGAAAATAAGAAAATATCATCTTGTATTTAATATTATGACACCCAAAAAAATTTAAATGGATTACTGGTATTTGAGTTGTATTTGATATCCTTATGAAATTAGAAAATTTAATTAAAATTAATTAATATTTCAACCTTAAACAACTTACCATGATATACAACAATTAAGTGGAAAGGTCACATGGAGTACCACATTTTACTGTATTTGATCAGGACCTTAGGTTTAACATGATGCTCTGGAGAAGTATTCACCAGATATTGATTACAAATTTTACTATTACCATTGCATATCATCCAAATATATATGCTCAGCCTAAGTGGACCATTAAAAACTATATTATATGTGGAGAGGTTGTTATCTGTAATTTTAAGGTATTTTGGATCTACAACATTCTATAATTTATTTTCATACTTATTTCACTTCACTCAAGAATTTAGATGGATCTTTATGAATCCTCAAAGTTTAGGATGTAAAGAATTCCAATAAAATAGGTTAAATTTATAGAAATAAATCTATTAGGATGTGAGATATCAAAGGAAATAGTAAATATAGTTATATAAATTCAAAACACATTTGGTAGCTCATAGTTTGATGAATATTTATGTTGAGAATAATTGGAATGATTTAGAGATTGATTTTAATGCTAGGTATTCCTAAGAATATATTTTTGGAAGAAGTATATTAGATTTCAAAATAAGGGAAAAGTGATACCTGGATATATCGTTCCCTTAAAAAATATTTATCATATCATGAATGTTTCTTATCACTTGGTGCTTCCACAAAATCTCTCCCAAGCTTTGGATGTGGTCCACGTATCTCTCTTAAGGAAGTATATACTTAATCCTTAACATGTACTCATCTCAGAGTTCATACCACTAGATAATTATATCACTTGTGAGGAAATACCAATAGACAGTTTGGATCTAAGTGATAAGTTACAATGGAATAACACCACTCACATGGATAAAGTTTTTCTACTGAAAACATAAATTTAAGAAAGCTTCATGGGAACTTGAGGATGTAATAAAGAGTACCCTCAGTTGTTTGTATTGAAATGATAAAATTTTGAGATTTAAGTTATTATATAGTGGTAGAATGTATCACCCCTCTATTTTCGTATAAATCATTATTTAAATATGTTTAATGTCATTGATAGCATTCAATACATATAATACCTAGTTTGAATGAACTGAAATATAATATTGAAATATAATTATTATATATAGATGTTATCTCCTTATAGTTATATTGGAAGGTATGAATATGACTAAAAATAAGTAAAATTATCTATAAAATATTTTCGTTATTAAAATTTATTTAAGCTTTCATTGGAACCAATACTCAATTTTAAATGTTAAAAATAATATTGTATTATATTAAAAGACCGATTTTTCAATGTATTTTATTTTTCTATATATTATGTGTCTTGATCAAGAATAAAATGTATTTTTTTCAAAATTAATGTTTATTTAATGAGTAAAATTGAATAATTATTCATAAATTTATTATAAATTGGTAAAATTTTAAAATTAATTCATTTGAATATACAACGAGATATTTTTTAGGTAACAATTTTTATTATGAAAAAGTATTTTATAATAATAAATTGAATAAGTGAGTATTTATGAATTATTTTAATGATATTTTTAGATAATATATTCAATAATTTATATTAAAATACATCAAATTTTTTCTAGGAAGATAATTGGAATAAATTCAGTTTTATTTTTAAAAATTCTCTTTTCTTCTAAAAATGGATTTTATTGTGTTTTGTGCCCTTATTTTAAAATATTTTAATTAAAAATAAATAAATTTAGTATTATTAAATGTATTATACATTTGGAATCATCTTTTAAATTTTTTTTAATGTGTTAAGTTTTATTTTTTTATCATTTTGAATAGTAACTAGGTTAAAAAATAAAAAATATGGTAAAAGTTATAAGAATTAATAAGGGTTTATCTAAAGAGGTAAAGGTTAAAATTACCTCAAAACATTCATAAATCATATTATATGTAAAGACCCGTAAAATTCAAGAGAAATTTTTTTTCTTAATTTTCTTTCGAATTTTACAAGAGCGCGGTTTCAGACGGCACCTGATTCCGAGGCCCGGAGTGCCCGGAATTAATTTCCGAAGTTTGGCTCGGGTACGTTCAGTGAACGAACGAGCGGGAATTCCTAAATTTTGATCCGGTGCTCGGAATTGAAATCTGAGGGCACCGATGAACTCGCAGTGCCGATATTCGCTTAAAGAGACCTTTTCGGGAGTTGCGTTTGTTGCAGGTTGAAAGTTATTTTTTGGGGTTTTTAGTTGAGTTAAATAAAATTTGTGTAGAACAAATTTTATTATAACTTCTTAAAACCTATCAACGGAGGTTGGAAGTGGGACCCACACCCACTTAACCTCCCTTGGGAGGATTAAGTGTGGTGGGGCCCACACGAACCCCTAATTCTTTTCAAATTCCTTAACCCCTCTAAACCCCCTCTTAATTATGTAACTCTTCCCTACTTTATTTCTTACCAACCTATCTCTTCACTTAATTTTGTCAACTCTAGATTTAATTAATGTATTGAATTCAACTTTTGAATTTTTGAAAGGTTGGCAAAGTGAAAATAAAATAAGGTGTAGCTTATTTTATTTTGGGTTGTTCGTTTGTCCTCTTGAGAGGTGGAGAGCTCTTCTTCTTCTTCAAACTCAATGAAGAACGCGAAGAACGTCGTTCTTCAACGAAGAACTTCTCCGCCAAAGAACACGGTCCATCCGCGACGCCGTATCCGCGACGCGACGTACTTCTTCCGCGTCATCTCTTCCGCGACGGTTTTCCGCGACGAACGCCATCGACAACGACTCTTCCTCCGACGTCAAAGGAATCGACACCGATATTTCACGACTACGTCAACGTGCGACTATCGAGGTAGAGGTTCTTGAGTTCGTTGTTTTCTTTATTATTTTACTTTCCTCAAGACTTGACGAGGAACGCTCAATTTCCGACGAAGAACGCCGCTCCGCTCTTCTTCGTTTACCGTGTCAACGAAAGGGGACGCCACTTCTTTCTCGGACAACCTTCGTCGGCGTACAAGTTTCGCCAACGACGTGTCTCTTCGAACGCATCCCTTCGTCATCGGATTTGACGAACGGCTTCCGCGACGCCCGACCTCTGCGACGTCGTCTTCCGCGGAACGTAGACAATCTTCGAACCTTATACCCGAGGTAGGGGTTGTTGTTTTTAATGTTTAATTATTTCATTCTTGCTCATGGTTCGTATGATTAACGTGAGGATGTTGATTATTTAAAGTTGTGTTTTATTTAACGTGAGGGGGGCCGGACCGCATGAACACGGCCGAACCCCCTCCATCAATCATGTTGTTTATATGCGGGCGGAAGCAAGGTGGCGTGGTGCCGTCGCACCACGCGGATAATTGTACGTTATTTTTACGCGGCGCCGTCGCGCCACGCCGAGGAAGGATCTTCAAGAACGCGACGCCGTCGCGCCGCGTTGAATGGAATTAAGGCACGGCGAAAGGGGCGCGGTGCCGTCGCACCGCGCGGGACGATGAACACCGCGGCCGGTTCCGGGCCGCGGCGGGACGAGGAGACCGCGGCTGGTTCCGGGCCGCGGCGGAAGAGAAGACCGGCGGTCGGGCCGCCGGCGTCGGAAGCCGAAGGGGGGACCGGAATTTCCGGTCCCGTTGGAGAAAACCGGCCGGCCAGCTGGCCGGCCGGATGTCATTAAAACTGGGGGAATTAATCCCCCGGCCGTCCTAATAAAACCCCCCTCTTTAAGAGGGGGGCGGTTCCTTGAAAGGGGGGCAGCAGCCCCCCGGTTTAATTCAACAAAACCGGCCCCCACGTGGGGGCCGTTTTGTTGCAAAGGCGCGGCACAAAGGCCGCGCCACCTTGAAGAAGCGGGGGCTTAGCCCCCCGCGTGCCACCCTCGTGCGGCGCCAGGCGCCAGCCGCCGCGGCCCGCCGCCGCGCCGCTGCGCCGCCCCAGGGGGGGGGGGGGGTCGGGCCGTGTCGGCCCGGACCCGGACCCCCCCGTTTCGAACCAGATTTGGTTTTTGGCCCATAACATGAGCCTCGGACCTCCGATCGACGAACCGTCAGCGGAAACGCGATCCTTGGATCGAGGCGGTCGTTTCGGTATATCGCACTCAAGGTTTCGGATTACTTTGAGTTCGGCCGGGTTGGTTCGTTCACGAAACCAACCGGGCCTTCGGAGCGGAAACGCTCATATCTTGAGCTACGAACGTCCGATTGACGCGCCGTCAGTCGCGTTGTGTTCCTCTTAGTGAGACGGATCTTTTGGCATACTCCGCCCGAGGTTTGGACGCAGGTGGAGTATGGTCGGGTTGGTTTTTCCTTAAAAACCAACCGGGCCCCGGAAACGAAAATGCCAATAACTCTCAGACCGGGCGTCCGATCGACACGCCGTCTGTTGCGTTGAGTTCCTATTGACGATACAGAACTTTTGGATACATCAACTCTGGTCTTTGTGACAGTTGATGTATCAGCCTCTCGGCTCGTGGAGCGGACCCTCCGAACGAGCTTGCTGTGTGCGGGAACCCTAGTGCTGGCTGCGACTGCTACGACTGCTACTACTGCTACGACTGCTACTATGACTGCGACGACGACAGTGCAGAGATCCTGTGTGGATTCGACGATGACAGTACAGAGATCCTGTGTGGGTTCGGCGACGACGACTACAGCACTCAGCGATCCTACGTGGATCAGTGCTACAGGTCCTGTGTGGGCCCGATCCTGTGTGGGTCCTTGCGCTCAGCGGTTCTGTGTGAGCCAGCGCCTACAGGTCCTGTGTGTGCCCGATCCTGTGTGGGTCTTTGCGGGGGTTAGTTACCTATCGATCCTTCGTGGGTCCGACGACTTAGATGGATCAGTGATCATCTTTATCGTCCTTGAAGAAGTATTCCTGTGTGAGCTGAATCCTTTTTCTTTCCTGTGTGGATTGTGTTGAGCAATCCTATGTGGATTACGTTTTGCTTTCCTCTGTGGAATACGTTTACTATCCTGTGTGGACTGAGTTGTACTTGGGCTCGGAGGTTGGAGCGTATTCGAATTGATGACTTAGGTATATGTATGGGCATATACCAAAGCAGTGTCGGTTGTTACTCGTGATTGTACATTTCTTCGTGGTTTATCCTTTGTGGATTTGAGAGACCTTCAGGGGTCTCGGGGTCCCTACTGAGTAGCTTATACTCACCCCTGCACGGGCTTTGCCCGCACTACGTTGTGTTGGTTGCAGACGACGGACAGCGTTGACCTTAGCCGAGGCTTGCAGAGCGGGACGGTACCTGGAGGTGGACCACTGGGCGGGACGTGCACGGAGCGGACGGCGGGACCCGTGGAGCAGAGGACCTATCTGTACCCACCCTTCAGGTGGGATTTCCAGTGGACAGCTCGGAGTAGCGGCTTTTACTTTTCAGTTGCTGTTTTTCCCTTTCGAGTTGTACTTTACTTTCAGTTTGGGTTTGTATACTGGCCCATTTACTTTTCCGCACTTTCAGTAGTACTCTGCTTTTGTTTAGTGTTTACTTTCCGCTTGCTTACTCTGTGGTGTTTGTTTTACTTTTCAAAGGAAATGCCTTCCCTTTTTACTGGGATTTACGCCTTGGTGCTAGTCGCCAGCCCCAGGCCTATGGAAGGTGGGCTTGGGGTAGTCACGGCACGGACCCCGAGGGAGGGTCGTGACAAATTGGTATCAGAGGAGTTCGGTTCTACCGCGAACTCTGATCTTTTCTATGTGAAGCAATAATGTTTAGCGTATTGAGTGTGGATATCAGTCCAGGGAGTCCAGTGTTGGTGCGGCGGCCGACGTATCCGTACACCAGGACCCTGACTTCTGATTTCCGACTTAATGCACGAAAACATTTATTGCGTGTGTGTTTCAAAGTTTTCTTTGTGATTACTTATATCAGCTCACCAGGTATACTGTTCTAACCGTGGCGCACCTGTTTCCTTTTCAGGATGGCCGCACGACGGCAGCCAGCTAGCGTTCCGAGAGTCGAGCGAGACGACAGCCCACCGAGCGACGAGGCCTCGGTGCAGGGCCCTTTTCCAGTCGTGGCACCAGCGGTAGCTTTACCCGCCGATCCCCCGATGCTTCCAGCAGCAGCCGCTGACGATGCACGTCGCCTCAGCGCACTGCATGAGTTTCAGCGCCAGCGACCGCCCATGATTCGCGGGGAGACGGATCCCCAGGCAGCAGAGGACTGGCTGGAGGCAGTGGTTCGAGTGTTTAGGCTAGTGAGGACACCAGCAGACCTCATGGTGATCCTCGCTGCGAGCCTACTACACGCAGCAGCAGGACGATGGTGGAGCTTGATGCTCCAGGTCCACGATGAGGCATCTCTTCTTTAGACGGACTTTGAGAGCCTTTTCCGCTCGGAGTTCGTCCCAGCCACCCTTCATGCGGTGCGTATCCAGGAGCTTCTACAGCTGCGGCAGGGCAGCATGACGGTCGCTCAGTACTCGGCGAGATTTACCGTTCTCTCGCGCTACTCGACCGACATGGTACGAGACCCATTCTTCCGGGCCCGGACCTTCGAGCAGGGTTTGAGACACGAGATCAGGGCATCTCTGATCTCCCTCAGCATACCGACTCAGACAGGAGTACTGGAGCGGGCCCTTCTGATCGAGAGCTTCCTTGCTGAGTCTACACCAGCACAGCGACCCACCGCAGGGCGGCACGTGGCAGAGTCATCTGCAGCAGGCAGTCGACGGATGATTCAGGGGTCCAGACAGACCAGACCTTCAGGCCGACGATCTCAGGGCACTGGCTCAGCAGTGCGGGGCACACAGCGCGGAGCCAGTCATCCGAGAGGCAGACAGTGCTACTCATGCGGCGGGCAGGGCCACATGGCTCGTGACTGCCCGACCCGCCGTGCCGAGGAGCAGCAGTCAGTTGATGGACCACCGAGGCAGAGGCAGAGGGTCGACCGTGGCGGTCCGCAGGGAGGAGGCGGACGAGGCAGAGGAGCTGGACGAGCAGCCGGTGGTGGCCGACGCTTTGAGGCTCTACCACCACCACCACCAGGAGGTCCACCCTGACCACAGGGAGCTGGCGGGCAGCGACAGGCACAGCTCCAGGCAGCAGAGGCCTACGACCACGGCGCACCTGAGATGATTCGAGGTACTATCTGTGTCTACTCCACCCTTGCTGCAGTTCTTATAGACACAGGAGCGAGTCACTCTTTCATAGCCGCTGCCCTTGTTCGGAGCTCGGAGATTCCGACAGAGCCGTTGGCTCGATCCTTACGGCTAGAGACTCCTACGGGAGCAGACTCGACGATTACGCACTGGTGCCGGCAGTGTGAGCTTACTCTAGGAGGCGAGAGCTTCGGCTGGGATCTTCTTGTAGCAGCGTTGAGGCCTTACGACGTCATCTTGGGCATGGATTGGCTATCTACAGTCCATGCGCAGATTGACTGTTTTAGGCGCAAGGTGCGATGTGTACGCACCGACGGGAGCAGGTTCACCTTCACCGGAGAGAAGGGAGCCTTAGCAGCACAGGATGGACTTCCACGGAGGAGAGGAAAGCCCATCACTCATCAGTTGGCTAGCCTTATCCTTGGAGCAGTTGACGTGCGGAGTCCTGGTTTTCCTGCAGTGGTGGATCAGTTTGCGGACGTTTTTCCCGACGACGTCCTAGGGCTACCTCCTCGCAGAGAGGTAGACTTTTATATTGACTTGTACCCCGGGACAGCCCCGATATCTACTCCAGCATATTGGATGGCCCCCGCCGAGCTTCGAGAGCTACGAGTACAGTTGGAGGACTTGCAGGGCAAGGGATTCATCTGACCCAGTGTTTCACCCTGGGCTTCCCCGATATTGTTCGCCAAGAAGGCGGACGGGAGCTTGCGACTTTGTGTTGACTATTGTCGCCTGAACCAGGTGACAGTGAGGAACAAGTATCCGCTACCGAGGATTGATGACCTCTTTGATCAGCTCAAGGGAGCACGGTGGTTCTCGAAGATAGACCTCAGGTCAGGCTATCATCAGCTCAGAGTCAGAGACGAGGATGTGCAGAAGACGGCCTTCAGATGTCGGTATGGCCACTATGAGTTCTTGGTTATGCCTTTCGGTGTAACCAATGCTCCAGCAGTGTTCATGGATCTCATGAACAGGATCTTTCAGCCATACCTCGATCGGTTTGTTGTGGTTTTCATCGACGACATTCTGATTTACTCTACGACAGAGGAGGAGCACGCCTATCACTTGCGAGTTGTTCTTGACACACTCCGAGAGCACCAGCTTTATGGTAATCTCTCGAAGTGCCAGTTCTGGATACGTGAGGTCCACTTTTTGGGACACGTTATCTCTGAGGCGGGAGTTGCAGTGGATCCCGCGAAGATTGAGGCTGTGTTAGCATGGGAGCCACCCAGGAGCGTGACTGAGGTTCGGAGTTTCTTGGGACTAGCTGGATACTATCGGAGATTTGTGCCGAACTTCTCCAGAGTTGCAGCATCACTCACAGTTTTGACGAAGAAAGGGAAACCCTTCGTATGGACTGACAGATGTCAGCAGAGCTTCCAGGAGCTGAGACAGAGATTGTCTAGCGCACCTATCTTCAGGTTGCCTGAGGAGGGAGTAGGGTACGTAGTCTACTGCGATGCATCAGGGACCGGACTCGGATGTGTTCTGATGCAGGAGCGGGCAGTGATCGCCTATGGATCACGACAGTTGAGTCTGCATGAGCAGAACTACGCTACCCATGACCTGGAGTTAGCAGCAGTGGTCTTCGCTCTGAAGACATGGCGACACTATCTGATGGGCGAGCGCTTTACGGTCTTTTCCGATCATCAGAGTCTCAGGTATATCTTCTCGCAGAAGGACCTTAACCTGAGACAGCGACGATGGCTCGAGTTCCTCCAGGACTATGACTTTGAGATAGTCTATACTCATGGGAAGGGGAATGTAGTAGCCGATGCCCTCAGCAGGAGGACAGGCATTCAGCTACTCGAGGAGGCGACGGAGCAGCTAGCCTCTTTGTAGATATCCTTCGTGGATAGAGATGGACCATCCTTTCTTCAGTCTCTCACAGTCACTCCTCCACTACTGCAGCGAGTCAGGGAGGCACAGCACGGGGACGCTGACTGTGAGACACGGCGTGCACAGATATCCTCGGGACAGGCACCTGATGGTTTCTCCCTTGGAGCAGAGCACGACATCCTTTTCAGAGGACGTACCATGGTACCAGTAGCTTTGCGAGAGGAAGTGCTGAGAGAGTTTCACACTTCTCCTTTGGCGGTACATCCTGGAGTGGCGAAGATGTACCAGGACCTCAGACGACAGCATTGGTGGCCGGGTATGAAGAAGGCTGTAGCAGAGTTCGTTTCTCGATGCCTCACCTGTCAGCAGGTGAAGGCAGAGCATCAGGTACCAGCAGGCTTGGTACAGCCCTTGGAGGTTCCGGAGTGGAAGTGGGATGGCATATCTATGGACTTCGTGACTGGACTTCCACGCACTTCCAGAGGTCACGACTCCATCTGGGTGATTGTTGACCGACTCACCAAGTCGGCACACCTCTTACCTATCAGAGAGCAGGGCTCAATGGAGAGCTTGGGACGTCTCTACATTCAGGAGATTGTGCGGCTCCACAGCGTGCCATCATCTATCGTTTCCGATCGAGATGCCCGCTTTACTTCCCGGCTTTGGAAGGGGTTACAGGAGGCGTTCGGGACGCAGCTACGTCTTAGCACAGCTTTTCACCCTCAGACGGATGGTCAGATAGAGAGGACCATTCAGACTCTCGAGGACATGCTCCGCGCATGTGTCCTCGATTTTGGTCGTAGCTGGGAGGACCACCTACCCTTGGTGGAGTTCGCGTACAACAACAGCTACCACTCCACCATCGGGATGGAAACCGTACGAGGCGTTGTACGGCCGACCATGTAGATCTCCTTTGTGTTGGACAGACCCTGGGGAGTCAGCACTGGTGGGACCAGAGATGGTCCAGGCCACGACAGAGAAGGTCCAGGTCATCCAGGAGCGGATGAGGACAGCTCAGAGCCGGCAGAAGTCATATGCTGATAGGAGGCGGAGGCCACTGGAGTTCGAGGATGGCGACCACGTCTTCTTGCGGGTCTCACCTCGACGTGGTATTCGGAGATTTGGCCGAGGCGGCAAGTTATCTCCGCGCTTCATCGGACCCTTCCAGATTCTCAGCAGGATTGGTGAGGTGGCTTATCGCCTGGCTCTACCACCTCAGTTGCACCGGGTGCACGACGTCTTCCACGTATCCCAGCTGAGGAGATACGTGCACGACCCGACGCACATCATTGATCATGGGGAGCTTGATGTTGACGATGGGGCGACTTTTACGGAGGTCCCGGTGGAGATAGAGGATCGACAGGAGCGGGTCCTGCGTGGGCGATCGATTCCTCTTGTGCGCATCAGATGGCAGCACGGGAATCTCCAGGAGAGCACATGGGAGCGGGAGGCTCAGATGCGTGCTCAGTACCCTCATTTGTTTCCCTAGTTTTTTTTATATCTTTACGGGGACGTAAAGCCCTGAGGTGGGAGTAATGTAAAGACCCGTAAAATTCAAGGGAAATTTTTTTTCTTAATTTTCTTTCGAATTTTACAAGAGCGCGGTTTCAGACGGCACCTGATTCCGAGGCCCGGAGTGCCCGGAATTAATTTCCGAAGTTTGGCTCGGGTACGTTCAGTGAACGAACGAGCGGGAATTCCTAACTTTTGATCCGGTGCTCGGAATTGAAATCCGAGGGCACCAATGAACTCACAATGCCGATATTCGCTTAAAGAGACCTTTTCAGGAGTTGCGTTTGTTGCGGGTTGAAAGTTATTTTTTGGGGTTTTTAGTTGAGCTAAATAAAATTTGTGTAGAACAAATTTTATTATAACTTCTTAAAACCTATCAAAGGAGGTTGGAAGTGGGACCCACACCCACTTAACCTCCCTTGGGAGGATTAAGTGTGGTGGGGCCCACACGAACCCCTAATTCTTTTCAAATTCCCTAACCCCTCTAAACCCCCTCTTAATTATGTAACTCTTCCCTACTTTATTTCTTGCCAACCTATCTCTTCACTTAATTTTGTCAACTCTAGATTTAATTAATGTATTGAATTCAACTTTTGAATTTTTGAAAGGTTGGCAAAGTGAAAATAAAATAAGGTGTAGCTTATTTTATTTTGGGTTGTTCGTTTGTCCTCTTGAGAGGTGGAGAGCTCTTCTTCATCTTCAAACTCAACGAAGAACGCGAAGAACGTCGTTCTTCAACGAAGAACTTCTCCGCCAAAGAACACGGTCCATCCGCGACGCCGTATCCGCGACGCGACGTACTTCTTCCACGTCATCTCTTCCACGATGGTTTTCCGCGACGAACGCCATCGACAACGACTCTTCCTCCGACGTCAAAGGAATCGACACCGATATTTCACGACTACGTCAACGTGCGACTATCGAGGTAGAGGTTCTTGAGTTCGTTGTTTTCTTTATTATTTGACTTTCCTCAAGACTTGACGAGGAATGCTCAATTTCCGACGAAGAACGCCGCTCCGCTCTTCTTCGTTTACCGTGTCAACGAAAGGGGACGCCACTTCTTTCTCGGACAACCTTCGTCGGCGTACAAGTTTCTCCAACGACGTGTCTCTTCGAACGCATCCCTTCGTCATCGGATTTGACGAACGGCTTCCGCGACGCCCGACCTCCGCGACGTCATCTTCCGCGGAACGTAGACAATCTTCGAACCTTATACCCGAGGTAGGGGTTGTTGTTTTTAATATTTAATTATTTCATTCTTGCTCGTGGTTCGTATGATTAACGTGAGGATGTTGATTATTTAAAGTTGTGTTTTATTTAACGTGAGGGGGGCCGGACCGCATGAACACGGCCGAACCCCCTCCATCGTTCATGTTGTTTATCTGCGGGCGGGAGCAAGGTGGCGTGGTGCCGTCGCACCACGTGGATAATTGTACGTTATTTTTACGCGGCGCCGTCGCGCCACGCCGAGGAAGGATCTTCAAGACGCGACGCCGTCGCGCCGCGTTGAATGGAATTAAGGCACGGCGAAAGGGGCGCGGTGCCGTCGCACCGCGCCGGACGATGAACACCGCGGCCGGTTCCGGGCCGCGGCGGGACGAGGAGACCGCGGCCGGTTCCGGGCCGCGGCGGAAGAGAAGACCGGCGGCCGGGCCGCCGGCATCGGAAGCCGAAGGGGGGACCGGAATTTCCGGTCCCGTTGGAGAAAACCGGCCGGCCAGCTGGCCGGCCGGATGTCATTAAAACCGGGGGAATTAATCCCCCGGCCGTCCTAATAAAACCCCCCTCTTTAAGAGGGGGGCGGTTCCTTGAAAGGGGGGCAGCAGCCCCCCGGTTTAATTCAACAAAACCGGCCCCCACGTGGGGGCCGTTTTGTTGCAAAGGCGCGGCACAAAGGCCGCACCACCTTGAAGAAGCGGGGGCTTAGCCCCCGCGTGCCACCCTCGTGCGGCACCAGGCGCCAGCCGCCGCGGCCCACCGCCGCGCCGCCGCGCCGCCGCCGCACCGCCCCAGGGGGGGGGGTCGGGCCGGGTCGGCCCGGACCCGGACCCCCCCCCCCCCCGTTTCGAACCAGATTTGGTTTTTGGCCCATAACATGAGCCTCGGACCTCTGATCGACGAACCGTCAGCGGCAACGCGATCCTTGGATCGAGACGGTCGTTTCGGTATATCGCACTCAAGGTTTCGGATTACTTTGAGTTCGGCCGGGTTGGTTCGTTCACGAAACCAACCGGGCCTTCGGAGCGGAAACGCTCATATCTTGAGCTACGAACGTCCGATTGACGCCCCATCAGTCGCGTTGTGTTCCTCTTAGTGAGACGGATATTTTGGCATACTCCGCACGAGGTTTGGATGCAGGTGGAGTACGGTCGGGTTGGTTTTGCCTTAAAAACCAACCGGGCCCCGGAAACGAAAATGCCAATAACTCTCAGACCGGGCGTCTGATCGACGCGCCGTCTGTTGCGTTGAGTTCCTATTGACGATACAGAACTTTTGGATACATCAAATCTGGTCTTTGTGACAGTTGATGTATCAGCCTCTCGGCTCGTGGAGCGGACCCTCCGAACGAGCTTGCTGTGTGCGGGAACCCTAGTGCTGGCTGCGACTGCTACGACTGCTACTACTGCTACGACTGCTACTGTGACTGCGACGACGACAGTACAGAGATCCTGTGTGGATTCGACGATGACAGTACAGAGATCCTGTGTGGGTTCGACGACGAGGACTACAGCACTCAGCGATCCTACGTGGATCAGTGCTACAGGTCCTGTGTGGGCCCGATCCTGTGTGGGTCCTTGCGCTCAGCGGTTCTGTGTGAGCCAGCGCCTACAGGTCCTGTGTGGGCCCGATCCTGTGTGGGTCTTTGCATGGGTTAGTTACCTATCGATCCTTCGTGGGTCCGACGACTTAGATGGATCAGTGATCATCTTTATCGTCCTTGAAGAAGTATTCCTGTGTGAGCTGAATCCTTTTTCTTTCCTGTGTGGATTGTGTTGAGCAATCCTGTGTGGATTACGTTTTGCTTTCCTGTGTGGAATACGTTTACTATCCTGTGTGGACTGAGTTGTACTTGGGCTCGGAGGTTGGAGCGTATTCGAATTGATGACTTAGGTATATGTATGGGCATATACCTAAGCAGTGTCGGTTGTTACTCGTGATTGTACATTTCTTCGTGGTTTATCCTTTGTAGATTTGAGAGACCTTCAGGGGTCTCGGGGTCCCTACTGAGTAGCTTATACTCACCCCTGCACGGGCTTTGCCCGCACTACGTTGTGTTGGTTGCAGACGACGGACAGCGTTGACCTTAGCCGAGGCTTGCAGAGCGGGACGGTACCCGGAGGTGGACCACTGGGCGGGACGTGCACGGAGCGGACGTCGGGACCCGTGGAGCAGAGGAGCTATCTGTACCCACCCTTCAGGTGGGATTTCCAGTGGACAGCTCGGAGTAGCGGCTTTTACTTTTCAGTTGCTGTTTTTCCCTTTCGAGTTGTACATTACTTTCAGTTTGGGTTTTGGTTTGTATACTGGCCCATTTACTTTTCCGCACTTTCAGTAGTACTCTGCTTTTGTTTAGTTTTTACTTTCCGCTTTCTTACTCTGTGGTGTTTGTTTTACTTTTCAAAGGCAATGCCTTCCCTTTTTACTGGGATTTATGCCTTGGTGCTAGTCGCCAGCCCCTGGCCTATGGAAGGCGGGCTTGGGGTAGTCACGGCACGGACCCCAAGGGCGGGTCGTGACATTATATTAATGAATTTTAGTGATATCTCATTTTGTCCTCAAACATGGAAAAATTGGATCTAATTTACCTTGAGAGTGACTTTATTATGTTTTAATATTTTAAATAATTGCAAAGGTGTCTCTCCCCACACTTATAAAAGTCCTTCACATATCCAATATTCTATACATCGCTTAATACCCAAAGCTCAACCATGATACTATAAAATCCTCTACCAATATCTTATAAAATACCATGTGGTTATGGTCTTTCCAAAAGACAAATCTATGAATATTCATGTTCTTATCAATGGAGGGTACACGAATAAGAGGTATATGGTCTTCAATATATTTTTCATGTTTATTTCTTCATAAACCACATCAGAATATTCGGTAACCATAATAAAAATATAAAAAAATTATACTTACCATGATCATATATATTTAGTTTAATTTTATTAAAATTTTCAATCTTTTTACCATCTGTTAGAAAATGATAATGTTGCGCATGAGTATGCGAGGACTACCAACTCCAAGACGCAATTTGATTCATTTTTTATTTCATATTTACATGGATGGTCATACATATATATTTAATGAATATGTATAATATTTATGATATAATAATGGTTCTTTAAATTGGAATTACCTTTCACCATTTCTTCTATTCATCAAAATTTGAAAACATCACTGGTGCATACATACAGACTAATGTCTCCACAAAGTTATGTAATTAAATTTTCATAAATTATTTATATAAATGGATATAAAAGATTATTTAATTGTTAAATATGATACTTATGACCTGATTTATATTATATTGATTTTTATACTATGAAAATAGTTCATGTACCATAACAATCGAACTAAAAATTTTATTGAAAATGGACCACTTTTCACCTGAATGATCATTTTAATGAAGAATTATTAATAATATTATAAATGGAAATAATTAAATAATGATAAATAGTAGGTTATGTTTTAAAATAGTTATAAAAATATTTATAATATATATAAATTTATTATATATGGTGTTTTAACACATACGAAGCAAGATGGGACATGAGGTAAGGGTTTCTTATCAGAGTTTTATTTCTGCAAGCCATATTCCATATTCCCTACTTATTTAATTTATATATTATATAAAATAAAAAATGTATTTATCATTAATTTAATGAATATTATTTTCATTTTAAAATTCATATATGTCTCCATATTCTATAATGTTTAATTCTTAAATTACCTCAATTGTAATCATTTTTCATCTCAATATTATTAAAATAGTGATGTTTGATGGTATGAACCAGTTTGTGTTTATTTGGTGTACATATTTACCATTTTGTATATTATATATTGAATATATTAATATTAATGGTGTTATTTTATTTTTGAATTTATTTACTCTAATGTTTTTATGAAAAAAAGTTATCATAGTGGTAAGGGTTAATGGTACAATGTCATTTCATTTCAAGATTTTCAATGATAAATTTTCATTGAGGGAAATATTATGACCCTTAAAATTAAACAAATTATATTTTTGATACTCCAATTATTTCTCTTATGTTCAATTATTATTAAAATTTTCCTATATTTGTTACATAAAATGAATGATAATTTTTTATGAAATTATTATCTTATTTGTTTTTTTAGTCAACAATATTTCTCTTCATTGTTCATGTTTATAAAATCCTTTATGTAGATTATTATTTATAACTTAATGTTTGAATGTTTTTATTTTTAATGCCTTTTAATTTTTTTAAAATTGATTAAAATTAATATTCTTAAATTTTTTATATAAGAAACACTACTGACTTTTAACAATTTGTAGAAAAGAATGTTTTTTTATTTATATGGAAAGAATCACTTCTCCTATGGTAATGACCATTGTTTCCATGGAATCATATTTTAAAATTTTCCAAGGTTATTTCAAAATAAAATATTTATTTCAATATTATTGGAATGATTAGTTTTTAATGATATCGAAATAAAAATTTGTTTTACCTATTTTCAAAGGAATGTTCAAAAGTTATTTTAATAATATTTTTCATCTATGTCCACATTATTTAAAAATTGTTACGATTTATGGTGGATAGTTTCATATGATACCATCCACATTATTTCTCTATATGTCTTATGGTTATGATTTTTTTATGATGATTATATTAAAATTTTTACTTTCCCTTGGGTTATTTATGATTTGTTGAAATAAGTTATGTTTTTAAGATTTCATCCACTTCCTTTCTTTGGATGGTTATGATTATTTAAGGATGAAATATTTATGAAATATATTTATTTTATAAAGGTTATTATATGATGAAATAATTATTTTTTATGATCATGTGTCAAACATATATATGGTTTTCTTTATATGATGTGTTGAACTTGATTTATATATACCTCTAATGCATTGAGTAAAAATTTAATAACTCATGAGATAATATAGGTGTGAATGGGTAGTAAACCTAGTTCAATAAGGGAACATATCCACTATTATTGTCTTCATAGTTAACCATAACTAATGAAACAATTTAATGGAGAATAATCACAATCCACTATGGGAATTTGTCCATTATTTTTTTCATTGGAAGTGAAGCGTGGCTAAAGAAATAATTTTCAATAATTTTGTGTATGGGAAAAAATTATTTATTTTTCTTGTGATATGTTCACATGTCTCATGATTGATTATGGATGAGTATCAATTCATATATATTAAGAATTTTGAGATGCTAATTATTTATTCCAGGACTCATGTTTGATTATATTTGACAAATTAAGAATAGCTTTAAAAATTAATGATCATGTTGTTAAACCCTACAACATTGTCATTCTCATTTTTAATAATTTATTGATATCTAGTCTATTTACTTATACTGAGAAATTTAGACCACCCTTGCATATGTTTTTTCCTCTATTGTGAAGAAAGGTTTTATATAGAGTATATCTAATAAGGGTTCGAAGTGAGAAGAACATTGGGAAATATGATGAAGTTATTTCATGAAATACATTTATTTTGTATCTACTCACCAAAGACACTAAAAATTATTGTTATTGGCAATTTATAATTATAAAATATATTGAATATTTATCTAAAATGATGAAATATTTATGAATGTAATTCATGGGTCACCTTAAACACTAGTATAAAATACTGATTCTATGTGATCATTTTAACATCATTTTTCCATAATTGTTGTTAAAAAAAAGAAATAGATGTTTTTATCATGAGTTATTAGATAAATATAAATGTAAAAAAGAGAATATGGATGAATTTTAATGTTGTTTTTAGAACAATTTGACAATAAAATTCATTATTTGGAACTTTTATAATCATGTTTTTCTGAAATCAATGGTAATGTCCTTAAAAAACTAATTCTCACAGCTATCTCCCCATTTTATCAATGTGGTATTTCTAAGATATTCATCTTCTAAACTTGAGATTTCACCCAAACTGTTATAAATCTTCTACATTCATTATATTTTCATAATTGTTTTACAATATTTCTCATTAATCATCAATATTTTATATTTTTTCACCTCCCATAATATCATTTGGTCCATATAAAATCTTTTTATGTATGACTCGCAACCGTAATTGATGGTGTTTTAAAATTATTTTCAAGTTTTTTTGAAAAATTATATCTTTAATATTTTTTGATTATTCATGCTTCTACCATACTTGAGTGTATTCAGCAGAATTCAATATTTATTTTCCATCATCAGCCTCTATATTTTGTATGTTATTTTTCTTATTTGAGGAGATTTATTAATTATTTATTAGTTATAAATTTTATTAGTCTATTTTTTTGTATCTATTTTATTTTCAATTATAAATTTTTATTATTCAAAATCATATAAGGTTATAGATTTTTTTATTATAAATTATATACGATTTTAATTTTTTTTATTATAACTATTTTTATTTATAATTATTTTTAAATATAATCTTTTTTCTTATAGTTTTTGTGCGGGAAAATTGTTTTTTTGTTAATTTTTTTTAAATTATAATATATTTTTTTAATTTTAAATTATTTTGGATAAAATAAATTTTTATGTTTTAATTTTTTTTATTATAATTTTTTTAGATATAATTTTTTATATTAAAAATCTATGCATGTTTATATATTAATAAGATTGTGCGTTGTAGTTTTATATGATAATATATATATATATATATATCTGTGTGTGTGAGTATTTTTGTTTAAGTTTTTTTAATATATGTTTCATTTATATTATGAATTTATGTACTTAGTTTATTATAAATTGATAAATGCATGAAGTAATTGGGATGAAATTGAGAAAGGTGTTTAAATTTTATTTAAATTTTCTAAATGAAAACATGAAAACAAATATTTTATTTCTTTGTATGTGTGATGTGTTTGAATATGAGAAAACAATTTTTATGGATAAATGAAAGCCCATCATATTTTCTACCGTTTTATTCATAATTATAAACATTTAATCTCAATTAGTGAAATAAAAAACAAGTTAATATCTAAGGAGAATGAATATGTTTATCATGAGATAGATGATCATGTTGTAAAATTAATTCATGATTTAGGTGTTGAAACTATTAGAAAAAACAACAAATATTGAATGAGCATACGAATATGATGAGAGACCACTATTCTCAGGTTACACTAAATTTACAGTGTTACCATTAGTATTGAGATTAGTTAACATGAATGATATAAATTATTAGATTGATAAAAGATTCACTGAATTGCAAGAAAAATCAGAATGGATACTTATAAAATAAAACATGCATCTAGATTATAATTCCATGGAAAAAAATATTATGTCTGATGGGATTGGGGTATAAAAATATAGATGATTTCCTTAAAAATTGTGTACAGTAAAGAAAGGAATGTGAATTCTTGTTAAAATTTCCTTAATGTCATATGTTATGATATAAAAGTATTAAAAATACTAACACGATTCATTCAAACAAAAATAAACCAAACCACCCACTAAATGGTATCATCCAATAATTCTCCATTTAAAGTCTCGGTTTTAAAATTCAAATGATACAAATAGGATAATATGATAAACTAATGAGCACATATTTGATGGAAACCTACTCCACCCAAGTTATTCGCCAAAATTTAATACATTTGATACAAAATTCATAGTTTTGGGAAATGAAGATAGAAATATTAGAATGGAACTATTCATACGTAAGGAACTCAACTTTTTTATGATATTTGTTTCGTGAAATTGTACGCTATATTATAGTCAGAAAAACTACATCTCTTTAATAATTATGTTAGTATTAATTGATATATAACCTTTGAGTTTTGACTGTTATATTACTATCTGTCAACATGTCTAGTGGAAATGATAACTTTAATAATAATATTAATGTTATAAATCATGTTATAAATAGAATTGATAATGGTTAATTAATGAATGAAATTGAAATGATGCCCTCAATGAATAAATTCATGTCATACAAATCCCATTTTTCATAGCTTTGGAAGGAGGTAGAATCACATGGCATCACTCTTGACCAAGCCCAATATAAGCTTCCACATGTTAAGATTGGTTGATATTGCATATGGGATAAGATCAAGTTATTGGAAATTACCACTTGGGTAATGTTACCTGAGCTGTCCCAAAAATATATCACCATATCACACCTTACCATTAAATCATATTTTGGTGTTATAAGTGGTTATGTTTCAATTCCCTGGTTATTTAGATCATAATTGTATTTTATAAGTAAAATTGGTGTTCCTTAAACACTTTTTTAAGAAATGTTTTACTTAATAAAATTGTGGCATAATTTGATAAATCATTTGTTTATTTGACAGAAATTGTAGTTTTTAAAAAATAGATAAATATTATAATAAACTACGATATTAATAATAATGCTTATTTTCATGAAATTTTATTGATAAAACAGTCCTATTTAAAAAGATAGTATAAAATAATTATATTTTTTTCACTTGTTAGAAATTTAACTCTATAATTTCAATATGCATTATCTATCCATTATTATTTTTAATAAATAAAAATTTAAATATAAAAAAGAAAAAATTATCATATTTATATAATTATAATGATACAATAAATAACATTCTTGAAATTATCATGTCAAAAATAAGTTATTGTGAATTTATGATAATTTTCTAAAATACAATATATTTTTTAATATTGTAAAAATATAGTTTGAGTTTTTTGACATGTTTAATTGCATCATAATAATGTCATATTGACTTAATAACTAATTAGACACACTCTAAGACTTAAAATATTTAATTTTATTAATATCATTTATTTTAGTAGACTTTAATCAATTTCAACATATATAATTTACTTTCTAATTTTTAAAAGTTAAACGTTATCTTTAAAAAAAATTCTAAAACAATAATTTTATTGTTTAAAATATGTACTATAAAAATTTTGGTAGGATATTTTAGATTGGAATATAATTATAGGTGTCCAAAGCTTCCAATACCGTGGGAAATCCCATTTATTTTCATCTTCTAGAACCTAGGTGCCAAAATAAATTAATAAAAAAACCCTCACATTTTCCTTAAATACCTCGCCATTTCATCATTTACATTAACATACAATGCATCCTCCACTATAATATTATAGTTTTACATCCCAAATATTCCTCCCAAGGTTTCATACAGCCTTTATGGTCCCAATCATCACGCTTTATGGGTTACTCATCAAGCTAAGAGATATCTCAACTTCTCATTTCCTTTCAAGTTACCTTTTTATGTGGTATCTATTTAAAATTTCTATACTCAATTATTATGTACTTTTTATTCTATCAAGATATTGTTTTAATTTTATTTTATGAATGGTATACCCTTTTCCCCTCTCTATTTTATGTTTTCTAAAAAAAAAATCATACCCTTTATGATCCCAGAGTTTTTGCTCAAATTTTCTCTATTTTTCCCAATAAATTCTCTTATTTTGTTTTTTGATTATCCAAGCCTCTTTATTCTCCCAAGGTATTCACCTATATTTTAAAATGATATATTTTATTTTGTTATTAACATATAAAAAACCTTTCCCCCATTTTTCATGGGTTAATAATGACATAAAGATCTTACATTTAAGCATTTTTTTAAATTCCATGATTTTGATATTAAACCCATTTCATTTATTATCGATAGTTTATTTATTAAACTTTTTATTATGATATATGTGGATATAATTAAGTAATATATATTAATTTTTTCCCCCAATAGTGTTCATATTCATTGGGTATAAATTTAATCTATATAGATGACATGTTTTATAATACCTTGGTGAATAACCTTGGTAATTTTTATGACGCCTCTACGATAAGCCATGGTGATATTCTTATGAATGACTCAATTAAATGTTGTGAATACATTTTCATGTTATGATTAAATTTTATTTTACTATGAAATTTCTATTTTTTATTTTCTAATTATTTTTTAATATTCATCAGGATCTTATTAATATGTCTCATGATCACTTTTAATCTATTTCCCATGCTTCCACTTAGTGGGCCTTATGCTCACCATTTTATTTTATATATGTCCACATGTTATTTGATGTTGTAAATGTAAATATTATGAACCTATGATAAATCCATTCATTTTTATTATAATAATTTTTATATTTTCATGTATTTTGTACCTTTTTTCTATGAAATTAAACATTAAAACATCCTCTATTCATACAGTGTAATGAAATGTTATATAACAAAATGTGGGATGATATTGTTTGTAATGAAGGATGGTACTTATTTTTGTGAAAATTGGGATTTTAAAACAACATGATGAACCTTAGATAAAATTTTAAATATAGGAAAACACCCTTGTATTTTGGTGAAGTATTGAGTGGTTTATGAATTAGGAAATTCATGTCTCGATATGAACAAGTGGATGTTTTTATGGAAAAAATTTACCTAGGGTAGAAACTCCAATGTGGTGTTTCAGTAATGACTCGGAGTAATATGATACATGACAATGGATCTCACTATGCACCTAGTTTGACACTATCGGTTGTATTTTTTTTAATCGCAATCTTTTTATGAACCATTATGAATGATTTATAGAAAATTTTGTAAATAATAAAATATTTAAGAATTATTTTTTAAGATATGAAATTCCTTTATAGTTATAATATTTTTGGTTTCTCTGGGAAGCTAGGAACAAAGCCAGGTACGGAGCCAAGATTTCAGGCTACTATTTATAGGTGCGGGTGAGGCTGCTTGTGATGGAGTTAGGGGCCCTTATTAAAAATGCACGGCAGTCCGTGACTTTGAGAAGATTTATCCCTGGTCTGTTCTCATGTTTGGTTTCCAGCCAACTCAACCAGGGCCGATGGGTGCGATGGGTCCCTCCTTGTATGGGGCTAAAACTGAATGTGGATGGATCTTTCATGAACAGAGAAATGAGAGGGGGCGGGCTGATTCGTGACCGCAAGGGTTCCATGCTTATGGTCTTTAGTTCCTACTTTGGTGTTGGTAATTCCTTGGGTGCGGAATCTAAAACCTCGGTCATAGGTATTTCCTTATGTAGGAAATTAAATATCCACATCACTGAAGATGTGACGGATTCTAGTATGATTGTCAAATTTCATCCGGGCAATGGGGTCGTCCCCTAGGAGCTAGTTTATAAGGTCCATTGCTGTAAAACCTTTTCCAACCATAATATTTCTGTCAAGAACACTTGGCATGAAGGGAATTACGTGGATGACTTGTTGGCTATTAAGGGAACATCAGGAGAGAGACCGATTATCTACATTAGCTTGGGATCTCTTCCCCATGATTGCAAAATCATTTTTAGAAATGATGCTCTTTGTCTCCATTACTTTCGCCCTCCGTGATGAATTTGGTTGTATGCTCTCGATTTTTGATTTTGAATAAAATTTTACTTTTCAGGATACTAACCCATTGGTTGATGAATATTGGATAAGAACTATAGAAAATATCGTCCCTATACTTTTTTGTTCTAAACAAGAAAAATTCACCCTTACTGTGTAGTGCTTAGAGGTATAAAATGATCAGTGGTTGACACTTCTTAAAAATTTTAATCAAATAGGGGATATATTGATTCAATGGAGTGGAAATATTTCAGGGGAACCTTTTTCAAAAAATAGTTCCCTTGTTCAATTAGAACAAAAATAGAGAAAGAATTCATAGATCTGAAGTTGAAGGAAAAATAATCTATGGAAATATATGAGATAAATTTCAGAACATTTTATCATTATACGTACATGTTTTCCATGGATCTTAATTGGGTGGTTAATAGACTATTTGGTGTAGTAAGATCACATATATGGAATAATCTATCCAACCGAGGTTATGGAAACTATAAAGAGATTGTAAGGAGTTCTAGGAAAGATGAATTGAGGTTTGGAGAGAAACAATGGTCCTATAGATCAAATGAAAAGAAGATATAATTAGATCCAAAAATGGGGATGATCATTGATCAATAAAGAGGAGGAAGGAAAGTGCAATGTACCACATGAAAAAAATGTGGGAAGAATTATTTAGAGAACAACCTTCTCAGGAGTGGGAAATGTTACAAGTTTAGAATAGATACCCATTTTTATAAGAACAGACATAGTGAGGTGATGCCTCAACTTCTCAATACTAACAATAAAGGGAAGGTGGTGCAAGCCCAGCTTGAAGATCAATGCATTATATGGGGAAAACACTATATTATTTAAATTAACTACTAAAATATGAATATAGTATAGGGGAATCACTATAAACATTATCATAGTACTAGGGAGAAAGGTCATTCATTTTATATAATGACAGCTATAGGTGAACCTTTAGTATATGTGGTGGTAGGTACTCTCATTGTTATCAAAAATATATCAACTACTATGTCTGATTCTAGTTCTATGTATTCTATTATTTCCTCCATGTTTACAGTGAATATAGAATCAATCCCCAAACTTATAAAATTATAAATATTAGTCAAGACTCCTGAAGAATTTATCTATGCTTAAATATTTTATATAAATTTTATTATTTACTTTAGTAAGCATAATCTCATTGTAAATATAGTATTCATTCCCATGATACAATTTAACATTATACTAGCTATGTACTAACTCTCGATGTATAATTCTAAGATCAACGAAATTAATTATTATTTTCCATTAATGGAAAACTGACATTTGTTTTCGAAAGAGATATATCTCTACCTAAGCTTTGTCTAGAGGAAACTATCATATCCTAATTTATGGAAATTATTATTGAGGATGAAGAAGGAAATGAATGTATATGAATAGAAAATGTCCCCATCATTCAAGAATACATTTTGGTATTTCTTGAAGCGTTACCCAGACAAATTCTAGAATGAGAGGTAAATTTATCCATTGTGCTCATGCATGGTTCCAAGTCGATTTCAGAGACCCCATATAGAATTGAAAATGTAGAGATGGATGAATTAAAAAACAAACTCCAATATCTTATAAAGAAGAGGTATATGTGAACAAATGTGTCTCCTTGGAGAGAACATGTTCTATTTGTAATGAATAAGGATATATCAATGCATCTATTCATTAATTATAGAGAACATAATGGGATCACAGTGAAGAATAGGTACACCTATCCCAAAAATTGATTATTTATTTGACCATCATCATGGAGATTAATTATTATCTATGATTGATCTTTGATATAATAATCATTAACTAAATGTGAAGAAATAATATATTTTGAAGACTGCCTTCTAATAAAGATATGGTCATTAAGATTTTTTTTATTCCGTTCGGAATCACTAATTATGTTTATTTTATTTTCTTGATTTGATGAATATATCCTTTAAAAATTACCTTTATAACTTTGTGGTAGTTTTTATTGATGATATTCTGATATAATCCAAAAGATATAACGATCATGAAGATTATCTATGGGATATATTTCAATCATTAAGGTAGGATTGGCTATTTATAGATTTTGGTAAATGTGAATTTTGGTAAAAAAAAAGATTCCTTCTTCTGGTATTGTATAACCAACTAAGGAATCTTAGTTGATCTAGAAAAGATAATGGTTGTGAAATATTGTGATACAATAGTAACTGAGATTCATGGTTCCCTAGGATTGGTGGGATGTCATAGGAGGTTTTTGAAAAAAAATCACTTTCTAATCCCATATCCATTTTAACTTCAAAGGGTTCAATTTCATTAGGATAAAAGAGTGTGATGAAATTTTCCAAGATATTAAGAAGAGATTGGTTACTGCACTTGTGTTTACACTACCATATATTAGAGAAGGATTCGTTATTTTTATAGATGCATCTATGAAAGGGATTGGGTGTTTCCTCATGTGTAATTACATGGTGATTGATTAATAATCTCTACAGTTGAAGCTTTATGAGAAAGACTGTCTTTCTCATGACATGGATATGGAAATGATTATTTTTACTCTGATGATATGGAGGAACTATCTTTATGTGGATAAATGTGATATATACACAGACCATCAGTGTTTGATGTATATTTTCACACAAAAGGAACTTAACATGATACAAAAGAGATGGTTTGAACTTCATAAATACAAAAATTGTTCAATTTATTATCACCCAAGAAGAGAAAACAACATTTCTTATACAATAAGTTGGTGAGATTGTATTTTTCTAAATATGATGATGATTCAGGAAGATAATTTGGTCAAACACCTACTAAAATTGTACATGAGAATTTTAAGGTAAGAGAAATAATCAAGCCTATCCCAAATGATTTATCAAAAATAATTTCTAAATAAGATCAAGAAATCACAAAGATAATGTCATTTGATATATAAGAATTTATAGGCTATAAAGAATCAGATGTTTCCATAGTTTAATATTGATCACGAAGCTGTACTGAAATTTCGTACATGGTTAGGTGTTCCATATTTTATAGAAATAAATAAGGAGGTGGTGGTTAAATCTCATTTCACTACTTACTTTATACATCCTAGAATCATGAAAATGTATAAGGACCTTTGTGATCATTATTGGTGGGATAGCATGAAATGGGAGATTGTCAGCTACACTACAAGGTGTCTAGTGTGTCAACAAGTGAAGAAAGAGAGATAAAAATCTCAATGGGCATTAAAACCACTACCTATGCCAACATGTTAGTGGGACAATATCACTATGGTCTTTCTTGTTAGTCCCCTGAATTCATCCAAATGAAACAATGTGATATGTGTTATATTGGATCGTCTCACCAAGATTTCCCATTTATCTCTATTCGGGAGGATTTCTCTCTTGACCAACATTCCAAGATTTACATAAATTATGTGGTGAGGGTGCATATATTTCTATATTATCTCATTTTTAATCATGATCCAAGGTTCACATCAATGTTATAGAGAATTATTCAACAATCTATGAGTAAAAAATTGAATTTTAGTATGTCATATCACCCCTAAACTGATGTCAAGTCTAAAGGGACTATTCGAACACTCAATGAAAACTTTATAACCTGGTCAATGTAATATTATGTTATATGGGATCAGTATATCCAATTAGTTGAGTTCTCATAAAAACACTTCTATTAGAGTATTCAAATGACACCTTAGTAATCTCTATATGGGAAGATTTGTAGGAATCCTACTTGTTGGGTTGATTCTGTTGAGAGAAATATTTGTGGACCTATTCATGTGCAATAGATTATTGGAATGGTCTATGAAATACAACAACACATAATTTATTCTCAGATATGGTAGATTATCTATGATGATAGCTATTTAAGGGACTTGGAGTCGGATTTGGGTGATAGTGTCTTCCTTAGAATTTCATCTTAGAAGAGAGTCATGTAGTTTGGGAAGAAAGGGATGCTTATCCCTTATTACATTGGCCCCTATGAAATACATGATTGTATATAAGTAGTGTCCTATTGGATAAAGCTTCCACCAAAACATGATAATGTTCCTGATGGTTTTCATGTATCTTTATTGGAGAAGTAAATACCTGACACTTCAAATGTATTGAATCTAGATGTAGGACAAGAGGACGATGACCTCTCTTATGAAGAGCAGTCGGTGGAGATCTTGGACGGTAGATACAATGTTCTACACAACAAGACTACCCACCTTGTTAATGTGTTGGGGAGGAACCAAAAATAAGAATGTGACATTTGATAAATAGAGTAAAATATGAGGTAGAAGTTCCTATGCCTATTCTAAATCAAGAGAACGAGATGAAATTTCCGGGAAGAAATTTCTTCAGGGGGATGAATGTTACCACCCGAACATTTTTTAATGATGATTTTTTCTGGAAAATGTTTGTTATGTCCTACTCAAGAAAACTATCTCTATTTAATAATTATTTGAGTATAAATTGAAATTTTACCTTTGGGTTTTGACTCTTATATTCCTATTGGTCAATATTACCATTGGAAACAATATTCTTAATAATAATCCAGACATTATAATTAGTGTTATAAATAGAAATGATAAGGTTTAATTAATATAGAAAGACGAAATGATAGCCTCAACCAATAGAGTCATGTAGTTCAAAGACCATTTATTGGATCTTATGAAAGATTTAGCTTCACTGGGATTTTCTCTTGACCAATCCCCATTTGATCATAAACATGTTAATCATGAATGAAATCGCCTATGGGAGAAGTAGAAATTAGTGGAAATGTCCACTCAAACAATGTTATCTATGTTGCACCAACAATTTATCGCCAGCATACATATTAACCTTAGGTCATATGTGGGTGTTGTAGGGGGTTATGTTTCTAGGGCCTTGTTACATAAGTTGTAGTGAAATTGTATAAATAAAAAATTGTGTTCCATAAATTACATTTTAATAATTCTTTTTCTTAATAAAATTTAGTTCGGATTTGATAGATTGGTTTTTTTCAATTATAAATTGTACTTTCTAGAAAAGATATAAATATTATAACAAAATAAAATATTTTTAATACTACTTGTTTTAATGAAATATTATGGTTTTTAAACACCTATACAGATATAAATGATATTATAATGTTTTTTCAAGTGTCACAAGTTTTACTATGAATTTTCACTATGCATTTTCTATGAGCTATAATTTTTGCAAAATAAGGAGTTACTTATTCAAAAGTTAAAATTGTAATATTTATATAATTATTATGATAAAATAAATATAATTTTTTAAGTAATCCCATCAAAATTAGTTTAGGGTGATTTTTTGAAAAAAAAAATTATATACTTATTTTTTATTAATAGTAAAAATTAAGTTCGAGTTTTTTAGTATGATTAATGAAATTTTAATTTTTTAATAACGATGTAATAACTAATTTACCACAATTCATGACATATTATATTTTATTTTATTAATATCATGTATTTTAATATATTTTAATAAATTTCTAAATATATAATTTGCTTTCCAATTTTAAAATGTAAACATTTAGATTAAAAATGTTATTTTGGGAAAACTATAATTATCATTTCCAACTAAGAAATATAAAAAAAATTCAACTCTATTGGATTAAAATATCATAATATGTGTCCCATGTGTCTAATAAAATTGGAAAATACCATTGGAAATCACATGGTTTGTCACTATACACAACCTAGGTGTCTAAGGAAAATGATATTCCAATCCTCCTCTTTTGGTATAAATACAAAACCATTTATTTATTTCCTTTCTCTTACTATTAATAATCCAAGAATATATATAATAGTTTAATATCTCATGGAGTCCTCTCAAGGTGTCCTTAGGCCCCAAGGCAAAAATCTTTGTGTTTTGGGAGTTACCCATCAAGGTAATGGAAATCTGAACATATTTTTCTTTTCAATCTCCCTTTTTATGTGGTATGTATTTAATACTTCCATATTATTTTCTATGACCATTTTATTATATCCCTTTACATTATTAAGTTTATTTCATTAAATTTTGACCCTTTTACCATCTTTTTGTACTTTTTTCTAAAACTGTGTCTCAGACCTGTTATGCGGCAAAATTTTCTTCTCAATATTTATCCATTTTTCTTATGAAATTGCCTTATTTTATCATGTGAATAAAAAACATGTTTTTTCTCCTTGGGTATTCACCATGATATAAAAATTATATATTTTATATCATTATTAACATACATGAATACCAAATTCCTTTTTCATGGGTTAATAATGACATAATGATCTTATCTTTACGCATTTTATTCAAAACGATGTGATTTTTATATGGAGGCCATTTATTTTATTCTCTATTGGTTCTATATGATATGTTTTATTAATAGATATGTGGATAAAATTAATGGATACATATTAAAAGACTTACCTTATAGTGTTACAATACATTGGGTTAAGAATTTATTCTCAATATATTACATGCTTTATGATACCTTGGTGAATAACCTTTGTAATATTTCTGATTCCTCGGTGATAAACCTTGGTGATATGGTTATGAATGAAAAAATGAAAAATTATAACCAACATGAAATGTTATAATTCATGTTATTTTTACTATTATATGTATACTTTTCCTTTTCTAATTCATATATGATAGTATTCATGTCTTTATCGATAATTCTCATGATCACTTGTAAACTATATCCCTTGATTTCCTTAACTGGGTCTTATGATCACCCATTCTTTTGATGTATGTACCATGGTTATGAGATGTATTAAATGTACATCATATAAACCTATGATAGAGCCCCTTAAGTTTATTATAATAAATTTTATGTTCTGATGTATTATGTACCTATTTTCTATGACACTATATATTAAAAGACCCTCTCTTGGTACGATGTAATGAAAAGTTATATAAATAAAACGAAGGATGGTATAGAATATATGGACTAAATCCATATCAAATCATTAGTATCCAACATTTTTATGACCTATTATGTTTTTATTCTATAACATTTCCTCATCAATTATGTATAAATATGAAATATATGACAATGAGATTTATAGTTTCTAGAATAAAAAAATACTTGAAATGATATTGATGTTTTTCGATAATAATTGATATATTATTTGATATTTATATGGGTGAAAAGTGTTACATTTCTTGATGCATACAATAAATAGTATGTTTTTCATTCAATTATAATTTTTAATATAAATTACCTTCCAATATATGGAAACATATTTTAATACAACGTTATGGGATATAAAGCTTATTCAATTTGTCATGAGGGGATTTCATAACATTAATTTGAAAATTATTTAAATATAGATTATATGGGACATAGAAGATTTTGGTAAATTGATAATCCTTATATAAGAATAAATAATTCTTTTAACAGTTTATAATAGTTGTATTTTACCCCGTAACCATTATAATATGATAAATACTATAACAAAGCAAAAAATTTCAATGTATTATTTAAAAGGAAATGCTGTATTGGTAATAAAAATAATACATGGAAGGGATGATCCAAATTATTCAAGGTACTATGTTGGATATTTTATGAGGTAATACATAACAATGATGTCACTGATGTTAATAAAATCAGTTTTGATAGTTCTATTGAAACATTACTGAGCATAAAAGGAATATAAAAGATAGATCATATGCCAGACTGGACATAATAATCATGGTCTTAATTTTGGAGTTTTAACCAACAATTAAAGAAAATAGAACATATTTTCCCATATATTTTCAAAGATTATATAAGGGTGATAAGATACATTTTTCAATATCTACATTGTATTAAAGTACCTAGTGGGTTTTTCTCAAATGATAAACATTTTTTGTCCTTGAATTATTGATGTTTAATGGGTATGAAATACCATGATTACCATGAATTGATGAAACATTTACTACAAATTTATTTATGTGGACTATTGTTGATATTGTCCTAAAATTCTATCATCAAGTTGTGTTACATTTGATTTCCAATTTATAAAAAATCATAGATCCAAATTTGTTAAATGTGTTAAAGAATGATGTTATCCTCGTACTATTTCTTTTAGAAATGTATTTTTACACCATCATTATTTGATATAATCTTTCATATATAGATTATTATTTTTACGATCGATAATAATACATGGTCCTTTTTATTTAAATCGGATGTCTCCTTTTAAAAGATATATGAATAATTTAAAGGTATATATTAAGAGCCTATACAACCAAAGGCCTCTATTATCCAAAAATATATATATAAATAAGTGATTGAGTTATATCCAATTTATTTATCTAAAATGCGGCACCTTAGTGTCCCTATATATTAGAATTTGATAGTTTATACTGAAATAAAAGGGATCTGTGGAAAAAAATAAATTTAATTCCATTAAATGAATTGATGCATACCCAATTTTACATTTTGTACAATATAGGTGTGGTTCTACAATATATATCATCCCATATTATGGGATTAGAAGTAAAATATGTGATACGAAATGTAAATTGGTTGATAAATGAATAGAAAAACACAATTGTTTCATAGATAAAAGATAAATTCAACACAGATTCATCAGTTTTAGAAATATTGAAATTCTTTATTTGGGGGTTGACTATTTATGTGGTCATGTTGTTTTATTTTTATATTAATGTATATATATTTTACACAGCAAACCATGATGACCATGGAGTAATAGTTATTGTTGAAGAACTATATTTTCTGAGTTCCAATGATTAAAAATATTTTACGAATAAACAATATATTTCAGATTTTTAGATGATATGTGGTAGATTGATTATACGAAATTTTGGGAAACAATATTTAATTATAAGTAGGTTTACAATAATAGTGGTCTTACACATATTAATTTTAGAATATTATATTTCAAATACGAATATTTTATTATGTTAATGCATGAAAAAATAATATTTTATGTTGTTGACCCCTCAAATCCTCAATAGTATGTTTTTTGAAATGGAAAAATCATTTGGGTTACGATACTATTGATGATGTCAATTAATTTTGTGAAATTTATTCATATATTACATGGTTACAAAAGGATACAATAGATTTTGATGTGTACATTGTCCATGAAACATGAAATGACAACACATAATGGATATTGGAGAACAATCTATTACTCTCCTAATTAATAAGGTAAATATGTTTCTTTTTTTATGAAATTAGCACATTCAGAAACATTATTTTTTTAAAATTTAAGTGTAAATATATTGACGTTGATTTTTATTTCTACTATTAAATCATTTTTTATATTTATTATATTAATACATCTATATTTGGGTTGAAACCCATTTCCTTCATCAATTTATTATGAATATTTTCTTTATATTATTCGTTTTTAGGTACATACTTTTATTCGAGAAAATGACTATAAATTTTTTCTAAAATTGAACAATAAAATATTTCTTAATTAAATTTATTTATTTACATTAATAAAATATAGGTAAAAAATTACACATTTTTAGATGATAAACCGATCTATCATTTTTTTGTTAATTTTTTTATTAATTAGTATTAATTACATTTTTTATTAGTTTAAATGTCAAGATTCCAATATTTTTAATATTAGGGATAGAAATATTATATTTATTATGTTTTAATAAAATATAGGTAATGAAAATTGCATTTAAATAAATCAAATATTCCAAAATTTCAATCATATAGACCGGGGAATCAAGGTATGTATGTTTATTTATATAAATATTTTTGTAGGTATTAAATTATTTACTAAAATTAAATATATATTTCTTGAAATTATTTAAATATACTATTATCTAGAGAGTATGTTACATATATATAGTAGAATGAAATTACACAGTTATGAAAATTTTTATTTGCACATGGATAGTGAAGGTTTTTAATTAATTTTGACATTGACCACCACCACATTGTCTCATATAACAAGTATTTTAGGAGTTACTTGGCATCGTATATTCATTGTGGTACACTTATTTTGTTCCCTGATTTGAGTAGTATTTCCATGTTGATGTAAAATAGATTTGGGAGAATATAAGAATAAATTTTTTATCCATATTTATTTATTACTCCAATAAATTAAATATTATTCATTTCATATTACTAATATTTAATCTATTAAATTATATCTGGAATTTAAAATTAAAGAGATTGAAGAAATTATGAAATAGAGTATTTCCTTTAAGGAAATTAGATGGACAGATATTAAAAAAAATCACATCATTTTATATTTTTCAGAGAGTACAGAATCATGTTTTATTCCACAATAATGGGTTTATAGATACAAAGCCATGGTATGATTTTGTATCTAGTCGGTGGGAGAAATCCTTTATGATATGTTTTTATTGTCTGTAAAATTCATTACTAAAATAATTTTAATTACATGATATATTATTTATTTATTATTATCTAAAATTTCTCCTAGAAAACTCTAACACCATGAGATTTTAATAGAGACTTATCTTCAAAAAAAATTATATCTTTCAATGGACACAACCCCAATCTGAATGATCAGTAATATATTATATAATTTTAAACTATCCATTAAATTTGATGTTAAGAATATTACTTACCAAATAATGAAAAAAAATATGTATAAATTTATTCATTTTTAATTAATTCATTAGAAATGCAAATAGAAATCATTTTGATGTAAAATATATGTTTTTTTTAAAATTTATTTGTATATGAGCAACATGTTTTTCTCTTAATAAATTAAATTAATCATAATTGGTGGATGATTTAAATAACTTTTTTATGTTATAAACTCATTAAAACATATTAATATTCATATAATCTTTTTAGGCATGATATATGAATAAATCCAATTTTATGCTTAAAATTTATTTCTCTAAAAAAATCATCAATTTTTGCACAATTACTCTAAAATTAATTCATACATTATATAAGTATTTAAATTGGTAAAATTTATTAAATATTTTTAATCAATTGGTTAAAATTTGGTAAACATATCCGTTTTAATTTAAACTTGATGAATGCTGATTATGGTAAAATTTATCATCATGGTAAGGGGTAAATCAAGTTAATCTAAGTTAAAAAATTGTGTTAAAGTCACATTTTATATAAAAAACATATTGGATAATGGTAAATCTTCCCTATTTACATTAGACTCAATATTTAATTTTTTATGGGAAACATGTCCCGGAATATTTTCTAAAAAATATTTCATGGAAGAAAATTTAAAAATTTCACCCTCATACTTTTACATATCTCTTATGTGTACACATAGAGACAAATGAATGGGAAGAATGAATAAAGGCTTATATTTTGAGTAAATTTAAATTATTTTAATTATTGTAATTTACTTATAAATTTCATTTATTATATAATTAGATTAATTTCTTACAAAATAAAGACACAATACATATTCAGTAAATGAAAAAATAAAGTAAATGATATTAAAAATATTAAATTTAATACAATCTGGTTGATTAATTATGCTCAATGAAATATTTATATAAATATAATATATTAGGGATATTTAAATGGTTTAAATTATAATTAATTGATTCCCTGGATTTATTTGAATCCCAGTTAAATTAATATCATATAAATGAAAATTATGATATTTTGAGAAAATAATATTTTATTAAATTATTTAGATACAACTAAAACATTTAAATAGTGAAATTGGGATAAAATATGGTCTAAAATATCATCCCTTTTACTTTTAAATGAAAATATTCACATTATAAGTAAAATTAAAACCCCTTAAGAGTGAAAAAAATTACCGCGGTTAAGTTTTAAAAAGTTTAACTATGTGGTTAAAACAAAAGATGAGTTTTAAAATACCACATAATACTATTAAAAATGTGTTCATTAATATATGAACTTTTTATTTAATATATTTCAAATTTTATGAATTTTTATGGAGAATTTATTAGTTAAATTTTAATCATTTTATTAATTCTAAGTGTGTATATTCACCCTTTATAAATGTACACCACTTCCTTATCATCTTTCCAAAACTTTGAGAGACCTGTCTCAAAATATTATCAATTAGTTATCTTATAAGAATAAATATCCATGTTTTATAGGTTTTTTTAACCCCAAAATAATTACCCCAGGTTCCATAAGAATGGTTCTAAATGAGGTCTCCCAAAGAATAGGTAATCGTATTAAATGACATATTTTAATTTTTTTCACCTTTTACATCCTCTAAATCCTTGGTATTTTTAATAAAATTATAAATTAAGTATAATAAATATATTTAAATTTTATAATTATTATGAAACAACAATTTTCCACCCTTTTTTCAATCAAATTCAAAGTGGAAGTAATACTTGAGCATACGTATGGCTTATCGTCTCCGTGTAGCTATACAATTAATTTTTCAACACCATATTTTATGAATAGGTATTATGATGGGTTTAATGATTATATATGATATATATGATATAATTATGATTCAAGAATTATAATTTCAAATATATCTTATTTCCTTCCAATTCATTGGAAAACGATAATGACGCACATGAGTACGTGTGTACTACCACCTCCATGAACCGATGTGATTTGTTATTTATTTCCATTTTACTAGGATTATAGTGAAGTTAAATGTAATTAATATATATTATTTATATGTTATAATAACAATTATTTGAAGGTGAATTATTATTTTCTTTTCTTTTTTCATTCAAGGGAAAGGCAAAACAGAGTTTTAACATACATATGACACACTATCTCCATGAATAGTGTAATTCATTTTTCTATCTCTATATTTTATGGATTACTATAAATAAATATATATAATGAATTAATATGATATTAATTTCATGGTTAACATCCAAGAGATGATTTTACCCTGATATAATTTACTAGAATGAAACTACAAAAACAAAACATATATGGAAAATGAAGCAATTAATACCTAAAAGAGTGATTTTAACAATGAATTTTAAATAAATGGGTTAAAATGATAATGAATTCATATATGTAATGATGTTTATAAATATGGTTTTATAATAGATTTATAAAAAATTAATATTTATTATATCGGATCTCCGAACAGATATGAAAGAGTTTGAAGCTGAGGTAAGGGTTTATTTCATGATCTCATCACTATTCCGGATTGTTTATTTTATCTCCCTGATAGGGGAATAATTTGACCATTTTATCTAAAAAATTATTTTATTCTCCTTTATTTATTTAAATAAATTATATGATTCGATTTTTTATCATCCTTAAGTCCTCGATATACTGAAAAAAAAGGAAAACTTACCTTGTTTTTTTACTTGGTTGGGAATCATTCTCTTCAATGTCCAAATTTTCATTAAAATGTAAAAAATAATGTTTTAAAAATTATCCAATTATTATTAACGAAATTTTTTCCAATTCTTTATTGTTTCAATTTTTTTAATGGTATTCTTCTATCATTTTCTTTACACGGTACTTTTTGACATTTTTACACAAGTGTGAATAGAATATTTTTTTAACTTATATAACATGAATGGAATTCCCCACTATCATGAACACGATTTTTTTAAACTTTACTTTATAATTTTACAATTTTAATTTAAAATAAAATATTTTCACTAATATTTGGGTATTTTTTATTTTAAATAATTTTCTTCTAAGTGAAAAATGATATGTCCCCCATAAATGTTTATATATATCTTTTTAAAATATTTTAATATATGTAAACATCCATTATTGAAACATTTTAATTAATGATGTTATACTCTTCCAATATCATCCACCATATTTATGTGGGTTTTTAATGATATAATAACTAGGGAAGGTGTTGATATTACCTATACTAGTACTTCTTATACTGAAAATTTATTGATTATTAAGACCTGTTGATAATGTTATGTTCATTATTTATATTATGATTGTATTAGACTTATAAAGAGGTGGGTAGGGACCAAAAATACATAACGCATTGATGGATTGATGGGTATTATGATACAAAATAGATTGGTTGTATGGTTGACGCCTAACCCATTTTTTAGATTTCACAGCATGAGTTTTTGATGGTATTTTTATATTTCTTCATACAAGTCCTAAAGGGTATGTTAATTATATTCGAAATTTTGAATTCCATCATTATAAAATATGTAATTGAATTAAATGAGTTTATTTGAATAGTTTATATATCCATTAATAAATTTCAAAATCATGTTATTATTTATACAAAATTAATTGATCATAATTTATTCCTACAATAATATTTATCCCTTATTAATATTATTCTATATGTATTCACTTATTGAAAATTTGAGACCTCCCATTTCTTATGTTTCCTTTCTTCAGGTTATCAAAAAAAATTATGATTGATATTTATGGATATGATATAGGGACTAAAGATGAACACAAATAAAATACTATATTTTATTTTATGTTTTCAAATTTAATGTGCGATTCAATTATCTATCTTATTTACAATGACTACTAAACAATTTGGTACATCATGATTTGATTTTGTTTATTTAGTACCAATGTAATAATTTAACTTCCAGCACTAACCTATAGTGATTGGGATATATAATGTTGGTTTTATGTAAATTTTCATTGAAATAATGGGAGGTATGTTTAGGAAATCATAGGTTAGGGAACTTAACCCTATAATATACCTTTATAATAATCCCAAAGATACCAAGATTATGATTTTTAGATTAGTTATAATAAAATTTTCAATTTAAGTGATGTGTTTTACTAGTTTTATAGTTATTCATTATGGTTAATAATGTTTTCATCTAATATTATGTATACCATTTGTTCAAAATGGTGAATAGAAGAAGAAATAGAAACAATATTAGTTCACATTATTCAATTAGAGATTTCTATCGTAGTCAAAAGAATAAAGTTGGAGATAGATCTAAATTTGGAGACAAAAAATTAAATATATTATGGTAGATGTATCAATTTATGACCATTAACCATTCTTTTATGGGCCAAAATGATGATCCATAATGAATTATATTAATTTATTACTCTTACATTCATCAAAAACCCCCATCATTCAATGGGACTAGAAATTCATTTGTAGCTGAGAAATAAGTAAGTTCCATAGGGAAGATATTTCTTTCTTTGGGATGTAATGAAAGGGTGATGGTTTTTATGGTATTTTATTATCTCTCAGGGGAAGTTAATAAATTATGGTCATTGATTCAAATCTCTAAGGATGAGGAGGAAGTAGCAAGCATCGAATGGAAATATTTTAGGGAGCCTTTTATGGAAACATATTTTCCTCATGGACAATGAGAGAATATAGAGGGAAAATTATTAATTCTAATAAAAAGGTAGATTAAAATGTTTCTAAGTATGAATCTAAATTTAAATGGTTAGAAAGGTATACTGAATATAGTTTATGTAATTCAAAGAGTAATATTGATCATTTCATTAATAGGGTAAAACCCAACCTTCATAGAGAACTAATCTCCCAAATATTATTATCATGTAGGGATATTGTATCATGTCCTCTCAATATATAGAATTAATTTTCAATATATTATTGTCTATAAGGAAATATATTTAATAATATTAAGGTATATAAAAAATTATATAGCTAAGATGAGAGAGAATAATTTTCCATCATGTGATACTTGTTGTAGGAAATACATTGATACATTCCTAAATGGGAAAATATTTTCATCAAGTATGGAGAAAACGGCCATCATATTGATGAATTAAATGTTAAGGGAGATAAAATTAATGTACAATGTTTTTACTATAAGGAAATTGGTAACTATACTAACTAGTTCAATAAACATTAATGGAATTTACTATAAAAAATATAAGGGGGGAAGGTCAAGCATATGAAATTACTATAGGTGATGTGAAAGTTATTAGAGATGTGGTTAATGGTACAAATATCATACACAAAAGAATTGAAAATGTTCTATTTGATTCTAGTTCTATACAGTCTTTAATATTTTAAAACATTTCTAAGGGTATAGTATCACCACCTCCACAATAAGATATTGAGTTGGAGGTGAAAAATCCTAATGGCAGTACGACTGCATCTCAATTCTTTAAGTTATATCTAAAAAATGGTATTTTTCTTCCCATGAATATTTATATTCTTCCTCTAGATGAATTTAATGTTATTTAGGGTATGGATTGTCTCTCCCATTGTATATATGATTTCAATCGTCAAAGAAAGAAATTATTGTTTGATGTTATAAATAATGCTTCAATAGTGTATCATTGCAAGGAATAACCTAAATGAACCATGGTAATTACATCCATAATATGGTTCTTTCTTTCTATTTGGGAAATTTATTTATCTCAAATGGTAGGGAAGACACCCAATATAGAAAATATTCCTATATTTCATGAATATGATATTATACTTATTGACAACATTCATAGTCTTACCTAAATATCAAGATATTATTTTCAATAGAACCAGTAAATATTGATACACATATCTTAAATACTCAATATATAGTGGAATAAATTGAGTTATAATAAATGAAGAAGAAAATATATTAGAATACAGGTAATGGATTCATTTTTTAAAGTACTTCTCTTGGGGTGCACCTTTTATTCTTGTTTAAAATGGAGATGGGTAAAATTTATCTTCTCATTTATTATTGGAAATATAAAAAACCTATTAAGAATAAGTATAATTTGTCCCATATTGAATATTTCAAGACCAATTATAAGGAGCTCTATATTTTTTCAAGATTTATCTTTGATCATGATATCATAAACTGAGGATCATGAAGAAGGATATACCCTATATGGTATTCCATATGAGGTATGGTAATTTGAATTTATAGTAATGACTTTTGGAATTCTGAATGATTCATCTATGATTAGGGATTTATTGAGTAGAGTATTTAGAGATTAACTTCATATTTTTTGGTAGTATTTATAAAGGATATTCTTATATATTCAAAGAGTAATAAAGACCATAATGAAAATTTGAGAATATCGATGATGTCCCCAAGGAAGGAAAAGTTCATTGATAAATTTGAAAAGTGTGAATTTTTATTCAAAATGCTTCCCTCTTGGGTGATATAATCTCATGTGAGATAATATCATTGGATTATTAAAATATGGATTTTATTGACCAATAGCCTAGACCAACCCTAGTAATTAAAATCATTAGTTTTCTGGGATTTTCGATACTGTGTACACATTGTGTGATATTTCTTCTAATAATATAATCTAATTAGAAAGTTTACTAAGAAGGGGGTTATGTCATTTTTGATAGATGAATGTGATTAGAGTTTCAAATAATTGAAGATAAGGTTGATCATCAAGATTGTAATTACACTACCATTTAATTATGAAGGGTTTGTGATCTATAGTGATGCATAAAAGAACGTACTATGATGAATCCTCATGTTGAATGATGTGGGGATACCTTATGCCTTATTCCAGTTGAAGGTTCATGAGAAAAAGAATACATGAATCTTGATTTTGATTTGGAAGTGGTATTTTTTTAATCAAAAATATAGATACATTATTTTAAATATGAAATTGGTGATAGGTATTAATATAATAATCCATTAATATTAAATAAAATATTTAAATAGAAAGAGTTCAATATTCCACATAAAAGATGTCTGGAGTAAATCAATTATTATGATTTATCAATACATTGTCGCATTGGGAAGGAGAATAATGAGGTTGATGCTCTGAGTTAGATATACTGTTAATGTTTATCTATGATGATAATTAAAAGAGATCAAATATTTATGGATTCACATAAGATAGCTCTTGAAATCATGAGGAAATGTGAAATATCTTATAATTATCAGATCAATATTCAACCATACATCAATTAGAGTATTATAAAGTCATGGAAAGAATATGTTATATTAAATAAAAAGTTGAGGAATGTTCATGAGTTTGACCATCACTATACAAGAATTATAAGGTTCTAGAGTCGAGTATTTATACCATAAATACTAGAAATGGAGACGGATCTATTGGACGGGGCATATAGTTCATTATAAACGATTCAACCTATATGATGAAGATTTATAGGGTTCTAAAAGAGTAATTATAGTTGGAAAAACATGAAGGGATATATTGTAAATTATATATCCCATTTCTTTGTATTTCGGAAAGTTAAGGATGAGAGAATAAATTATAAGTGGATGTTAGTTCTATTAACCATAACATAATGGATATGGAAAAACATCTCCATTATTTTTGTTATTGGACAACATAAATTGTCAAATGTCCATAATACTATCTTGGTTATAATTTATTATTTTACAATGATTGCACAAATAATTCTAACTTTATATTATTCCAATCTAGATCAAATTTTCGGAATATACATAAAATAGATGGTAAGGCTTCATGGAGTACAACCATATATTATATCAAATTGGGATCTGATGTTTACCTCAAAGGTCTGGTTATTTCCTTTGTTATCTGTAGATACAAATTTGAGTTTCAATAAGGTGTATCAGCCTCATACAAAAGTCTAGTATGATAGGACCATTAAAAATCATGAATACATGTTACGATCTTATTCTATGGATATTAAATTTGTTTAGGCTCAAAGCATTTCTCTAGTTCAATTTTCAAAAAATAATAGCTCTAACAAGAGTATTCAAATAGATCCTTATGAATCTATCTATGGAATGAAGTGTAGATATCCAAAAATTTAATAGTAAGTTGGAGAAAGAAATCCATTGGGATTGGCACTATTTGAATAACTGAAATATATTGTTAGATCCATTCAATAGTATATCAATGCATCCCAGATTTTACTGAAAAGTTATGTTGACAATCGTCAGTGTGAATTGGAATTTGAAGCAAGTGAAAAGATATTTCCTCTAGTTTATCCTTTAAATGTGGTTCTTATATACATAAATAGTTTAAATTATATCCCAAGGTATAGTGGACCTTTTGTCATTCAGAATCAAGTACGAATTATAGCTTATTTCTGGGAACATCCTCTAAATATCTATCATGTTTACGATGTTATCCATGTATCTATCTTTAGGATGTAAAAAATTATTCATCATATATATTGAATTATGGGTTATACAACAACATCACTATCCTTCCTATAAGGAGGACATGAATAAATCAGTGATTGTCAATCAAATGTTCTTTGTCAGAAGACTACTCTCATGGTTAAAGTTCTCCAGAGAAATCATAAATTTGATAAAGTTACATGGGAACTAGATGATGTAACAAAATAGAGCTATAATAATTTGTTCTATTATAGAGATATAATATTTAGGTATTTATTATTTTTAAGGGTGTATAATGTCACACCAAATATCTTAATATATATTTCCCTTCCAAAAAAATTATATCCAATGATACATGCAACCCTAATTCTAAATAATGTATAATATAGTATAACATTATAAAATTATTGTTAAATTAGTGGTCATTAAGAGTACTAACTAAATTTTTAATAATTTATGAATTAAATGTATTAATTTTTTATGAATTGACTAGAAATTGTAATAATAAAATTGAAAGTAAAAGAGAAGTTTTTATAAAAATGATTTAATGTGTGCAGTTTTTTTATCTTAATAGAATAAATTAATCACAATTGGTGAAATTTGTTAATTATTATTATATGTTATATTTTCAATAAAATTTTATAACATTCATATAATTTTTTTAGGCATGATATTGTAATGAATTCAGTTTTATTATTTTAATGTATTTTTCAAAAAATAGGTTTCAATCATGTATTTTGTAAATATTATAAAATTAATTTCTAGAACTTATAGTTTTTGAATTTTATAAAAATTATACCACATTTAGATTTTGGGGGATCGAATTTTGCAAAATAGTTATCATTTAGTTTTAGGAATTATTAATTGTAATTTTGGAAAAATGTATCATCTCAATAGAGGGTAAATCATGTTAATATTGGCGAAAACTAAGTGGAAGGTCACCTTTATTCATCTAAATTACTATAAAATGAAGTAAATTCAACAATAATAACCTTAGGTATGACATTTTTTTTAAGGGAAAATTTAATTTCTTATATAATATATAAAGAAAATAAAAATAAAAAATGTTATTCTCTTATTTTTTTTAAATTTCTATTATGTGTTCACATTAAGAAAAAGTAGCTGCAGAACAAAACAATATTTTTATTTTGAGAGAGAAAAATTTAAAATTTGGAATTTATTTCTATTTTTAAGGTATTATATAATTACTCTAAATTCATACCCAACACTAACATGATATTTATTCTTTTAATCGAAAAGTATAATAAATGATTTAAAAAATATTTAAAGAAATAATATTTGAGTGGGTTAATGTGATCCATAAATGTTTTAGAAAAATATAACATATTATTATATTTTAAAAGTTTATATTCTAATTAAAACTCATTATTTATTTATTTAATGTCAAATTAATTGAACAGTTTCAAATATTATAATGATGATATTTTATATAAATAATATTGTATTAATTTATTTTAAAACAATTAAATATTTAAATACAAAAAGTGGGATAATATATAGTCTAAAATTTCCTGCATTAACATTTATTATCCAATATACACCTTATAAGTAATATTCTAATCCCATAATATTGAAAAACATGTTACACAATTAAGGTTAAAATAGGATAACTAAGGGGTTATACTAGAAGATAAGAATAATTATATAACATAGAACTATCAAAATTTTAATAGATAATTATATTTGAACTATATCATACCTTATATTCAATCCTATTCCCATTTTTAATAATTTCTTATAAATATTACTTAGTTATATTTTAATCATTTTATTAATTAAAAGAGTGTCATTCCCATCCCTTATAAAAGGACACTGCTTCCTTCTATTATTTACACCAGTTTTAGAAACATATATCAAGTAATACCGACCCATTTATATTCTAAATATTTTCGTTCAGATTCTATATTTTATGGTATTTAAAAATGACTAACCCTATGTTCAATAACATGTGACCCAGTAGAGGTCTCCCAAATAAGAGATAATCATCTTACCTATCCTCTTTCAATATATTTATTCTTCTAACTTATCTAAATCATTGGTGTTTATCTTAAAATAATATATTATGTATCCTAAAAATACAATAATATTATTATGATTATGAACCCACAATTATCCACCCTATTTTCTATCAAAAAAGTGAAAGTATTACTCATGCATATATACGACATACCATATCCATGTAGTGATGGAAATAATTTTTCATTACTATATATTATGGATGGGTATTATTATAGGTTTAATGTATATGTATGATATTTAAGAAAATATTATTCTTCTATAATTATTATATCATATCTACCTTCTTACCTTCCAATCCTTTTGGAAATAGTAACATTTCTCGTGCATAAAAATAGACTACCATATCAACTATAACACCATTAGATTTTGTGAAATAAGTTTTTTAAGTAAATGTAATATTTTTAATATTTTTTATTACAAGAAACAGTAATTTCAGCTTATTTTTCATGAAACACTGATTGTAGCTAGTGTTACACCCAACAGTGATTATAAACAAAATGTGACATACAATTTAAATATAATATTCAATATGATAGTTATCTATAAGTTATTGGAAGGGAGGGTACAAATAATATTAAATAAAATATTAAAATTTATGGTTTAAAAATTTATATAAAATGAATTATTTGGCTACTAATTAATTAGAAATTAAAATAAAATTTTTTTAAAGTAAATGAAATGTCTTTCTAAAAAACTAGTTTTATGCACACAAATGTGTTATACATTGATAAATTAAAAAAAATAAAATTATATAAATTATTTTAATGAAATATTTATCTTACATATTCATTAAAAGTTTTATAATTATTCTTATTTGTTTTCAAGACAAGAGTTAAGAACAAATCCAATTTTATGCCCAAAATAATATTTTTTAAAATGTAGTTTTTTCGCATTTTTCCCCTCATATTTTAAAACTAATTATTTTAACTTTTTTAATTTTTATTTTAAAAAAATTAAAATTTTTGAATTAGTTTATAAATATAACTATATCATAAAACTTTTAAAATTTTCTAAAAATTTAAATTTTTTGTTGAATAGTGAATAATATGCAATTTTAATGAAATGAAACCATTTCATTTAAATTATTTATAAAGAAAAATTATATATTAAATTGTACATTAAGAAAAATTCTTTAATTATATATCTATTAATCTAATTTGTTTCATTTAAATTATTTTCAAATATAATTTTTAGATAAAAAAATTTGTAATCTTTTGAACATTTTTACTCTGAAAACTCATTTTCTCATCACGTTCATGAGATTAATTTTAAAAAAACATTCTATTAAGTGAATTGAATTTTTAAAAATGTATTAAATATTATGAATCATAGTAATTAATATTATATAATAATTTAACCTTAATTTTTTTACAAAAATGAATTGTGAAAATAGTAAAAAATAATTACTGTATTTAAGGTAAAAATAGGTTTATCAGGGGTAAAAAATATAAGGGTAAAAATTACCTTTACAGTTTTCTAAAATATGTTTTCTATACATATTTTGTCACGACCCATCTCCCGGGGCTCGTGTCGTGACTACCCCAAGCCCACCTTCCATAGGCCAGGGGTTGGCAACTAGCACCAGAAAAATGTATCCTTAAAATGGGAATACATTGCATTTAAACCTATAAAAACACACAGAGTGAATGAAACAAGAAGTAACCACAAAGTAAATTGTTGTATTAAATAAGTGCTGAATGTAAAGGAGGTGGAATAAAATCCCAAATAGAATAGTACAAGTAGAACTGAAAAGTACAAACTGTTGAAAGTGAAATGTAACTTATGGATCACCCACCATGGATGCTACCTGAAGGGTAGGTATAGCTCGCAATCAGTAGTCCCTATGTCACGTTACGCAAAATGGTACACCTTCAAGTATCATCTAGTGCTGGATCTCTCAACCTCTATCTACGATGTACGTCGTCTGTACAAGACCCATCAAGGTGTGGGCATAGCCTATGTAAAGGTAAGTATAACAATACTCAATCAGGACCCCGAGACCCCGTAGGTCTCCTAGTGTTCCACAAAAGGAAATACCACAAAGAAATACATCAACTCTACATAGGTATATGCTCAAGCGTATACCTAAGATATCAAGATATACTTATCTCTTACATGAGAGAAGAATACCATAAAGCTAACACCACGAAGGTAGAAATACCACATAGGTAACACCACTGAGATAGAAGTACCACATAGGTAACCCAACGAAGACATCACCACAAAGGTAGAATCGCCACATAGGTAACCCCACAAAGCTACAAGTTCCTCATAAATATCACTACAAGATAACACAGCTAAGGTAGAAGTACCACATAGGTAAAAGCATGAAAATAGAAGTATCAAACAAGTAAAACCATGAATATAGAAGTACCACACAAGTCACACCACGTAGGTGAATAGGATCTGATCACAATCAGGTATAACATAAGTACAGAAGAACATATGATTATTTGTAATCTAGATTATCTTATTCTGTTAAGTAGCATTGCTTTTGACATGCACATGATTGATAGGTATCTGACCCCCGCTGACCCACACATGATCTGACCCACATAGGATCGATAGGTAACTATCCCCCACTAACCCACACAGGATCTGACCCACATAGGATCGCTGAGCGCTGACCCACATATTATCTGACCCACATAGGATCGGTACAGTCTGACCCACACAAGATTGTTGAGAACTGACCCACATAGGATCGATGTTCTTTCTTCACGTTATATCCTTCCACAGGATTCCTCACACCCAGTGCATTCAAGTTATGTAGAATTTTCCTCTCGAGATATCGGTCATACATTGACTGCCACTAAGCTCCAAAATGGAGTAACCCAAAGTATAGATATGTTGTAAGGGTTCCAACATGACAGATAGCGCATAAATCGAACACCCCATCTGTAATTTATAAGCGTTTTAGTTCCGAGGGCCTAGTTGGAATTGGGTTCGATTGAACCCGGCCATTCTATAACTGTTTCCAAAAGTCAAGTGGAGTACACCAAAAGGACTATCTCGATCAAAGGATCCCAACGCCAGAAATGGTTCGTCAAATACATGTTCAGTTCTCATGATATGGCCCTTTAAGTGTTATTAGGCCCGGCTGGGCCAAGGTTTGGTCTGACCCTGTCGAACTGACCCAGCCCAACCCGGTCTGGGCCATCCCAACCAGGTTCAAGTCTACCTGATCCATTCCGGGTCCCACCCGGCTTGGCTCGGTTGAGGTCCGACCTAGCCCGCGATGGCACGGCCCGCTGGGCTCACACCGCCCGACCCGTAGTGAAGCGCATCCCGGCTTGAATTGGGGCATGGTCCGGCCTCAGGTAGAGTGCGGCCCAGTCCAAGGAGCAGCGGGGTCCGGTCTGAGGTGGAGCGCAGCCCGCTGGTAGCGCGGTCCACTCAAGCTAGCATCAAATGGGTCTGACCCCCTTCCATTCTAATGACCTAGTGGGAATTCTTATTGGTGCTTCCAAGTCACTCGCTGGACCCGAGTGGGTCCCTCCACCACGGCATTGGAGCTGCGGCCCCACTGGTGGCATGCCGGATGCGTATCCCTCACCTTCCGCGGTGGTTCGGTGTGTTTTTAGCCTCTTCCATTTGCTTTAGCTAACGACCCACAGCCATTTCCTCCGACGATGCATGACGGTGCGCCGCACCTCCTCCACGGTCGGTCGGTGATGGCCACTCAGCTGACCACCAAGGATTAGTGTCATGACTTTCTCTTGTGGCGTGTGAAGGCACACCGCCTCCATTGTAAATGGTCGATGCCACCGCACCGACAATATTCTATGGAGAACACATGGATAGTAAGGAAGATGAGGGTCCATGCCGGGATCATTAGGCTTGTTCCCTCTACGTTATATTGTAATTAGGAGGGAAAATTAAAGTTTTCTAGGAATTTACTTTAATTAAATAAAAATAAAACCCCTACCTTGTAAACCCATTGGATAACAACTTCACTTGAAGGTGGATCATTGATCATTGTTCCCGCCACAGGATTCCAACGATTCCTCTTGCACGCCATCCTTCGGTTCGAGGTTTCATGTCCCTCGTTACCACTCACCAGAACCGGCTCCATCCTCGAAGGGTTTTGCATTTATGTACTCCTTTATCACTTTTTTTCTTGGTGTAGTTGTGCCAATACCCCTCCCCAATCTCCATATAAGTAGGGGAGGTGTAGGTTGTCTAACGGTGTTGGGAATTAATGGGGGAGAATAAATTAATAAGTTTCCCAATTCTCCAATGATACTGTAATATAGGAATGAAAGGTTAAACCATTTAATGGTTTGACACATCACTGGTCCCACACACCATTTTTCCATTGAAGGATATGAAAGAAAATAAAATAATAATGTTATTTTTATTTTATTTCATTTAAAAACTCACAAATCATAACTTTTTCTCTAGACCTATAGTGGTAAAAATAATGTATCCCTTAAGCGAATCCTGGCGCTGTGGATTCAACGATTCCATGGGATTTTTAATCCGAGTACCGATACAAATGTTAGAAAATGATGCTCACGGATTTACCGAACGTACCTAAAAAAGTTCAAAAATTAATTCCAAGCACTCCGATACCCATAATCACACGCCGTCAATTTTCAAAGAATTGTAATAATTCAATATAAATTTAAAAAAATTACTTGTAACATCTAGGGTCTTCACATTCTCTTCACCTTAGGGCTTTTCATCCTCAAAATCCACATCATAGACTAAGAATACAACTAGGTAAACTGAGCATTAAACTGAGCCACCCGCTCCCTTGTGCTCTCCAAGAGAATCCCATGATTCTAGTGAACTCACACCAAAGGTATTGACCCCCTAAGAAGGACTCTCTCCTGTAGATCCTCAATCTCTTCTGGAACCTCCTTAAATGTCTCCCAATCATCGAAGTCTAGCTCATTGTGGTCGATCATTTGCGATGGTTCATGAACGTATCTTCTCTAATGGGGTACGTGGAAGATGTTGTGCACCCTCTCCTACTATGGCGGTAGTGACAAGTGGTGTGCCACCATTTCAATCCTCTTAAGTATCATAAATGGTCCAATAAACCTTAGTTATAACATGCAGCCTCGTCCTTATCTCTATAGTCCTCACCTAGGGGAGACTTGAAAGAATATGTGGTCCCCTACTTGGAACTCCAAAGGTATCTATCTCCTGTCAACATAAGACTTTTGTATTCTATGTGCAGTCTTCATCTGCTCCTGGATGATCTTTACCATCTCAGTGGTAGCCTATACCAACTTTGGACCCATAAGTGCTGACTCCCCTGGGTCTGTCTAGAATAGAGGTGAGCTGCATGGTTGACGGAACAAGGCCTCAAATGGTGTCATACTAATGGTGGAGTGATAAATATTGTTTTATGTGAACTCCATATAGGGTAAGTGATCCTCCCAACTATGACCAAAATGTAGGAGGTAAGCATGAATCATTTCATCCAGTGTCTGTATGGTTCACTCTGTTTGAAAATCCATCTGAAGATGAAAGGGAGTTCTCAAAGGTAGCTAAGTCTCGGATGCATCCTGCAACCCCTACCACAACCCGGAAGTAAAACATGTTTGAAAATCAGAGACGATCATCGATGGAACCCCATGGAGTCTCACAATCCCCTGTACATAGAGGCATCCCAATCCCTCTATGGATCCTTGCTCTCGAAAATATAGGAAGTGGGCTGACTTGGGGAGTCGGTCAATGATCACCCAGATAGAATCATGTCCCTTGGATGTACGTGGAAGCCATTCCACAAAGTCCATGGAGATTCCATACCACTTCTACTCTGGCACCTCTAGTGGTTGTGTTATGTTTCTTGAAACCTGATGCTCGACCTTCACTTGCTGACAAGTGAGGCATCGAAAAAACAAACTATGCCACAACATTCTTCATCCATGGCCACCAGTGCTAGCGCAAGAGGTCTGAGTAATTCTTTTTCACACCAGTATGTACCACTAGAGGGGACATATGGAACTCCCTTAACACCTCCTCCCATTGCGCCCCCAGTACCATGGTACAGCCTCTACAAATAATGACATGCTCCCCACCTTCCTAAAATACTTTAGGTGCCTGTCTTGAGGATACCTGAGCACATCGAGCCTCACAGTCAATGTCCCTAAGTTGTGCCTCCCTGAATTGATGAAGGATTGGGGGAGTGACTGTCATAGACTACAGGTAAGCTGCTCCATCTCTATCCATGAAGGATATCTGCATCACGTCTAGCTACTACGTCACCTCACTCAATAGCTACAGACCATACCTCCTACTAATTGCATCTGCTACTACATTCCCCATCCAATTAGTATAGACTATCTAAATGTCATATTCCTGAAGGAACTCTATCCATCGATGATGTCTCATGTTCAGGTCCTTCTGAGAGAAGATATACCTGAAAATCTAGTGATAATAGTAGATTTTAAAACGTTTTCCCATCATGTAATGTCACCACATCATCAGGGCGAAGACCACTGCTGGTAACTCCAGGTCATGGGTAGTGTAGTTCTGCTCGTGTGGTCTCAGCTATCATGAGTCATAATCGATCTCTACACGCTCATGTATCAGTACACACCTAATTCTTGTCCCTGATGCATCGTAGTAGACTACATACCCAACACCCTCTTCTGGTAGCATCAAGATGAGGTCACTCTTCAGTCTTTGCCTCAGCTCTTGAAAACTCTTCTGGAATCTCTCCATCAATACAAAGGGTTATACCTTCTTATTCAATGCTGAAAGGGGTTCCGCAACTCTGGAAAAGTTAGGCACGAATCTCTGGTAGTTTCAAGCCAAACCCAGGAAAATCTATTCCTCAGTCACACTCCTTAGAGGATCCCAAGAAAGTACAACCTCTATCTTCACTGGATCCACTACAACTCTAGACTCTGAGATAACGTGTCCTAGAAAGTGGAACACTCATATCCAGAACTAGCACTTTAGGAGATTACCATAAATATTCTGCTCTCGGAGTGTATCAAAAACTATCTTTGGATTATAGGCATGCTCCTCCTCTGTCGTTGACTATATCAAGATGTCATCGATGAAGACCACCACAGAGCTATCGAGGTATGGCTGGAAGATCATGTTCATGAGTCCCATGAACACTATTGGGGTATTGTTCATGCTGAATGGCATAACTAAAAACTCATAGTGGCCATACTGACATCTGAAGTTCATCCTCTTCACATCCTCGTCTCATAGTCTAAGTTGATGGTAGCATAATCTAAGGTCTATATTCAAGAACCAACGAGCTCCCTTCACCTGATCTAAAAGATCTTAAATCCTCATAAGTGGATACTTGTTCTTCACGGTCACCTTGTTCAGGCAATGATAGTCCTCAGAAAGTCCTAAACTCTCATATTCCTTCTTGATGAACAAAATCAGGGAAGTCCATAGAGAAACGCTAGGCCTTATGAACCCATTTCCCTTGTAAGTCGTCCAACTATACCGTAACTCATGAAGCTCCGCGGGAGCCATATGATATGCTGGTATAGATATCAGTGTCATAACATAGTTTATGTCTATATAAATTTATTCCTCTCTGGGTAGAGGTATTCATAGAACATCATTAGGAAAGACATCAGCATACTGGTCCGCCACAATAGGATAGCTCAGACTCTCAACATCTACTACTCCAACGGAAAGGCTTTCCAACTGATTTGTAATCAGCTACACCCTCCTCTGGGTATGTCTATCTTGTGCTGCCAAGGTTCCCTTCTCACTGATGAAGGAAAACATGGTCACATCCTCACGGAAACACCACAATTTGTGCATAACAAAGTCAATATGGGCATGGACTGCGGATAACCAGTCCATACCCAAGATGACATCGTAAGGCCTTGATACCGCTACTAGAACATCCCAGTCAAATCTCATTCCTCCTAGAGTAAACTCACACTACTGGAAAAAGTGTGTAATCATTGAATCCTCTCCTATAGGAGTCTCTAGATATAGGGATCAAGCTAACGGCTCTAACAAAATCTCTATGCTCCGAACGAGGGTCATGGAAATTAAAGAGTGACTGGAACCTATGTCTATAAGTACTACAGCTAAGGTGGAGTAGACACAGATCATACCTCTAAAAATATCCAGAGCACCATGGTTATTGGCCACAGTTTCTTAGAGAATAGCTCGTCCTTATCCACCCACACCCTATGGTTGGGGTGGACCACCTGGAGGTGGTGGTGGTAGAATCTCGAATCGTCACCCACCACCTCATGCACGACCGGACCCTCTACCATGTCCGCCTTCTACCTGCATACCGCCATGATCAAATCTCGGCCTCTGCCTTGGAAATCCCTTTACTATCATCTGGTCATTCATATGGAAGGTTGGGAACTATCAATCCATGTGACCTTTCCCACCGCATGTGTAGCACTTCCTCCTCCTCAGTTATCCTCTTCTATCCCGTGATCCCCGCACCACTGACCCTGTATCATGAGGTCATCCACCAGAAGGTCTGGACCACTCGGGACCATGAGTTATCTACCTACTTCCTTCTTTAGATGACTTCTCTACCTGATTCCAGTGGTGGCCCTCACTGTTGGTGCCTACTCAACTAGGAATTTTTCCACCAAAAGTGCTCGTTCTAACACCCCATCCTGCGTCGAAATGCTAAGTGATATCATTAATTCTCTGATCTCTCATCGGAGAACCTACTCAAAGTTCTGGGCCCTGAAGAAAGAGTCATGTACCATTTCAATGGAGTGGCATGAGAGATCAGTGATCCTAGACGAGTACTGGGCCACAGTCATGCTGCCCTGCTCTAAGTGCAGTAGCTTCTGTATACGCACTGAGTGTAGAGTCTCTTGCATGAACTCTTCCCTCAAAAGGCTCTTGAAGCCTTCCCAGATGATATTTACCTTGTTGTGTATCTATAGAATCAATCTACACCATCTCCTTACTTCTTTCTGAAAGATATTGGCTTCTAGGATCACCATAAGGTCAGCTGGTGTCCCCATTAAGTGGAAAACTCTTACTACAGCCTCCAGCCAGTCCTTAACTGCTTGTGGGTCTGTCCTGCCTCAAAACATTATAGGCCTCTGCCACTAAAACTCATGAAACGTGATCAGCCAGCATGCACCCTCTACTAGTGGTGCTGGTGGTATTGGCTACCCAATGATTAGTGGTCATTTCGGTACACCACCTGAAGGTTCTAACAACGTAAGAGTTCCCTACACCGAGGCCTCATAGATCGGTGTGACGTCGTCCCGTACTTTCTTATAATCCTAGAGAGATGTCTACATGGGGGAATCCTAGAAGAAAACAGGTGTTCCACGATCATAAGATATTCCATGTGAGTTGACTCAAAGAGATCACCAGAAATACATTTAAGAAAACACACACAATAATTGTTTCCATGCACTGAGTCGGAAATCTCAATTCACGGTCCTCGTGTATGGATACGTCGGCCACCACACCAACACTTGATTCCCCAAATTTAAAACCACACTCATAACACTTAACACTATTTTCACATAGAAAAGATCAGAGTTCTATTTCTTCGGTTAACCTTACTCCTCTGAAACAACTTTGTCACGAATCGTCTCCCGGGCTAGTATCGTGACTACCCCAAGCCCACCTTCCTTAGGCCAGGGGCTAGAAACTAGCACTGAAAAGGCATATCCGTATAATGGAAAGGAATTACATTTACACTTGTACAAACACATAGATTAGAATGCAACAAGAAGAAACCATAAAGTAAAATACTATAGCAGAAGAGTGATAAAAGTAGAGGGGGCCCGAATAGAATCCAAATTGGAAAAGTACAAGTACAACAGAAAATTACAAACAGCTGAAAAGTGTAAAGCCTCTCCTAGATCTTCCACTATGAATCCTACCTAAAGGTTTGGTATAGCTCAAAATTTTTAGTCCCTATGTCATGTCATTCCAAATTGTCCACCTCCGAGTACCATCTAGTCCTGGCTCTCTCAGCCTTGGTCAACAATTTACATCGTCTTCACAAGACATAACTACGTGCGGGTGTAGCCTGTGTAGGGGTCAGTATAACACTACTCTGTTTGGACCTTGAGACCCCATATCTCTCCTAGAGTTCCAAAAAGGAAATACCACCAAGAAATACATCAACTCGACTTTGGTATATGCCTATACATATACATAAGTTATCAAGGTATACTCATCTCTTACATGAGGGAAGAATACCAAAAAGGTAACACCATGAAGGTTCAAATACCACATACGTAACACCACTAAGATAGAAGTACCACACAGGTAACACCATGAAGACATCAACACAATGTTATAAGAAACACACAGGTAACACCATGATGCTAAGAGTATCACACAGGTAACACCACGAATAAAACACCTTGAAGGTAGGATTACCACACAAGTAACTCCACGAAGACTGAATTACCACACAAGTGACACCACGAAGATAGTAGTACCACACAGGTCACACCACATAGGTGAAAATGATCAGCTCACAAATAGGTATAAATTAAGTACATAAGTACAGATGATTATTCATAATCTTGATCATCTTATTCTATTAAGTATCATTGCTTATGACCCACACAAGATTGATAGGAAACTATCCCCCACTGACCCACACAGGATTAGACCCACATAGGATTGATAGGTAACTAACCCTCACTAACCCACACAGGATCTAACCCACACAGGATCGGTATGCACTGACCCACAAAGGATTGTTGAGCACTGACCCACACAGGATCTGACCAACACAGGATGGGTATGCTTTGTCCTATACAGGATCGATGAGCACTGACCCACACCGGATCGATGTTCTTTCTTCACATTACAGCCTACCACAAGATTCCTCACACCTGGTGAACTTGAGTTTCGTAGATTTTTTATCTCGAGATATCAGTCATTCTGTGACCACCACTAACCTCCAAAAAAGAGTAACCCAAAGGACCACTATGATGCAAGGTTTCCAACACGATAAACAGTGCATAAATCAGACTCCCGGTTGGTAAGTTATAAGTGTTTTAGTTCCGAGGGCCCGGTTGGATTTGGGTTCGATCTAACCCAGCCTTACTCCAACTGTTTTCAAAACTCAAGTGAGGTATAGAAAAAGGACTTTCTAAATCTAAGGATCCTATAGTTGTAGATTTTTCATCAAATGGGTGTCCATTTCTCGTGATATGGCCCTTTAAGAGATCCTTGGCCAAGGCCCAGTCCGACCTAGTCTGACCAACAGGGCTGGGCGGGGTCATGGATGGTTTGGCTCATTGGGCCAAGGTTTGGCCCGGACCGCAAGGTGGCGTGGCCCTGCCTACAAGAAGGCAGTCCAGTCTACAATGATGTGGCATGCTGGGCTCGCGCGGCCCAGCCCATGGTGAAGCGCGGCCCGACCCGACTTGGGGCGCGATCCATCCCAATGTGGAGCGTGACCCCGGCCTGAGTTGGGGCACAGTCTGGTCTTAGATGGAGTACGGCCAAGCCCGAGGTGGGACACAACCTATCTCGAGTTGGGGCGTAGTCAGGTCTAAGGTCGAGTGTGGCCCGCTGGCCGCACGGTCCACCCGAGTAGGCACTAAAGGAGTGGGGCCCTATTCTGATTGGAGACTAAGCGGTAGCGCCTGTTGGCTCTGTCAAGTCACACGTGGGACCCGAGCGGGTCTTGCTATCGTGGATCCACCGGCGGTGCACTGGTCGCGCCTCCCTCACCTTCCATGGCCAGTCGGTGTGCTGACTGCCTCATCTTTCCACCGCGGCTGATGATCCTCGGCCGGTTTCTTCGGCAGTGCGTGGCGGCGCACCACACCCCCTCTGCATCCAATCAATGTCAGTCGCTCTGCTGACCGGCACAGCTTAGTGTTCAGGCCTTCTCTTATGGTGAGCGACTACAAACTGACTCCATTGTAAATGGTAAGTGCCACTGTGTCGTCGGTATTGCATAGAAAACACTTGGGTACTAAGTTTACGGAGTGTCTAGGTCGGGTGCATTAGGCCCGAGCCCTCTGCATTAGATTGTAATGATGAGGAAAGATTATAGGGTTCTAGGAATTCAATTGAATTAAACATAAAAAAACCCATCCCTCATAAACCATTTAGAGAATTTCTATTCTTGAAGGCGTATTGGTGATCTTCGTTCCCACTACAGGCTTTTAGCGATGTCGCTTGCACGTCGTCCTTCGGTTTGGGGTTTGGTGTCACTCATCACCGCTCACCGGAACCGGCTCCATCCTCTAAGGTTTTGGCATCTCATTACTCCATCATCACTTTGTTTCTTGGAAAAGTTGTGCCAACACCCCTCCCCAAAATCAATAAAAATAGAAGAGGGGGAGGGTGTCTAACAGTGTTGGAAATTAAAAGGGGATTATTAATTAGAAAGCTTCCCAAATCTCTAACAATACTGTTTTGTAGTAATGAAAGGTCAATCCATTTAATGGCTTGACACATCACTGGTCCCACACACCATATGATCACTAGAGGATAAGAATTAAAGTAAATTGATAATGTTATTTTATTTTATTTCTTTTAAAAAGTCACAAAACATAAATTTTTCTCTAGACCTACTACGGTCAAAGTAAAGCCTCCCTTAAGTGAATCATGGCCCTGCGGATTCAACGGTACCCTTAAATTTTTAATCCGAGCACCTGTTCAAAAGTTGAAAACGATGCTCATGTGCTTACACTACATACTTAAATAATGTTCAAAAATTAATTCCAGACACTACGGGCTTCAGAAGAAAGTGACGTCAATTTTCACAGACTCGTAATAATTACAAATAAATATAATGATATTTACTTATAAAATCTAGTTCCTTACATATTTTGAGCATACAATATCTAATTATTTATAATAGTTCATTTTGGAGCCTTTTGTAATGATAAAAAAAAGTGTGTACACATTTTTCTTTTCAAAACATTACAAGTGTTACACTAACCTCACATATAATCTTATAACCCTTATCTTCTCCTCTGTACAACATAAAAACATTTTGGATTCAAAAATACATAACCAAATCACTTCCCAAATTCTTTCCACTCATTACGTGACTTGCTCTTTTTATCACCAGAACACATGGAAATTATTTATACGCATACATAAAAAAACAATATGTTATTTTTGTTATTATTATAATTTTGGAATGGGAAAATATTAGTTACCTCATTTTCATATTGATCATTGAAAAAAGGAAATGTTTCTTATCTATGTGTATGGAATTTCATTTCTATTGTTATAACGTACTTCATTTCATAAAAAAAACTTTCATCATTGGTCCTAAAAGTATAATTGCTGTGTAAATATTATAATAATTTCACCATTATTCTTGATATCATAAAACTTAGATCAATGTAAGAGGAACGAAAATAAAATATCAAAAAATATATGAAAAAAATTATTTTTAACATAAACGTGGTTTTAACATGGAATTGTTAATAAATGAGTAATAAATTGTTATAAGTAACATATATATTATATGAAATCTGTAGGTAAAATTTTCAAATTGATGTATAATTTACTTATGTTTTTTATATAGGATGTTTTAACGATTATGAAGAAAGTATATACTTATTATAAGGGATTTCTACAATCTCTTTTATTTCTGGGATACATATGAAAATTCACTGCTCGTTTAGTTTATATGGTTTGTATATTATCCCTTTGAAACATAATGAAATTAATATCCATATTTTATTTATATTTAATGTTTTATTTTATTTCATGCTTTATTGGGTCTTAAGATATAAATTATTACTATAGTGGTAAGGTATTTCCATCTCAAATTTATTTTTTGTGAGACATATTCCATTTCAAACCCATATATATTTGATGTGATTTATATACGACTGATGAATTAATTTTATTATGATTCTATATTAAATTAAAGCTATTACACATCCATTTTACGGTCTCTCTTTTATTGGGATTTTGATTCAATGATACCAAAATGGTAATTATTTTATGTTACAGTCTCATCGTTTATCAGGATTGTTTATGATCATGTTTCCAATGATAAATCATATGATCCATCTATCAAGAAACACATTAATTTTCATATACTCTAGATATTAATAATATATTCAAGTAATATTACCATTATTCCACTCTTTGAAACTTAAAATAATTGAGAAATGTTTTTAATGGAATCTACCTTTACATCTATCATAGGCCGGCAATTCATTTTCTTCCAAAAACAAGTTTTATTAAATAATTTCCAAAGATATCCTTACAATTATTCAAAAGTTTTATTAAATAATTTTTACCCAAGTTTGACATTATTTAAATAAGACTTTTAAATTAATCATCATTCCATTTTACAAATAATTCCTATTTGGATTTTACTGAAAATGATAATGGAATATTTATTTTGACATGTATGAAATGAAAGGAATTTTCCACCATTGCGAGATTTATTTACATTTAATATTTCATGATAAGTTTTCAAGTTTTTTTCAAAGAATAGTATTGTAATAATAATTTATGTTTTAGAAAAATAAATTGGAAAGGATATTATCCTCAATAGATTTTATAAATGATTTCTATATATTCCTGTATAAGTTTTCAAAAGTTTATTTTCAAAGAAAAGGACTCTCAAATTTTTTTTCATAAATTCATAGTTTTAAGGAGATATTATCAAAGAAAAGTTATCATAATTGAAAAAGTTTCAGAGGTATATTTCAAAATCATGTTCCATGTAAGATAAAATCTTTTGGTATTAACTATGTCATAATGGGGTATGATCTAATGATATCGTTCTTATTATTTAACTAAATAGTTTATGTTTATGAATGAATGATGTCTCTAAAACCTTTTTCTCATACATAGGTTATACAAAGAGGATATTCTTATGAAACCCACCTTTTTCATGGGTTGTATAATAAATAAATAATCAAATGATAATGAAATATATCTATAATCCACAGGTTATAATATGATGAAATTTTTATGAAACCCAATTCATTTCATGTGTTATGATACAGTCTTGTGGAAAATGTATATATAATTTTAATTATGTTATGGTTGAGACCAATATATCCCTATATTTAATTGTTTAATGATTTATATCTCATAACATAGACATGACCACAATATGGAGTGAGCCTCATTTCATAAAGGACTTTGTCCGCTATGATGGTCATGTTAGTGAACCTTGAGAACTACGATCGTTTCTATAGTGAACTAATTACACTATGACATCCTTGGTAGTGAGAATTAACAAATATTTAAATGATATTATTTATTTAGGTGTATTCCAATAATATATGTCTTATGTCAATGTTAGGTTCTTATGTATCATGTACTTTGATTCCCTTATAATTCATATCCTCTAATCTTCCATTCATTATGTCTTGGCTCAAGATTACGATCATTAATATGATGGGTATGATTTTAAAATGTTATCCTCAAGTTCTCATACACTTATGTTCATTTTATACTAACATATCTCTGTTTTTAACCTTACTGAGCATCTGAGATCACCACTTATTATATTTCATTTTCTAGAGTTTTGAAGGAATGTATTAAGTACAATATTTCTATGAAAATTTATAAACATGAAGATCAATTTGGGAGACATTGAATATCTATCACCAAATTAAAAAAATATATACCATGTATCCAAATATACTAAATAATTATGGTCATCAAGTGTGTGTTTGTGTTCTATAATGAATATTCATCTATAATGATATAATATCCATATATCGAAAGATGGGGTATTTATAGGTGGTATAAATGTAATTTTTTATTTATGAATTAGAAAATATGGTGAAAAATGTTTAAGGAAGACCCTATGGATATTTTATTGGTTATTCATAGGGATATATCTAAGTATAAGTCTATAGATTATTCAAAGTAAATGAAAATGTATTGAAATTTCAGAAAATGATAGATTGAGTTGTTTAAAAGAAATTACATCCTTATATATATACGACATGTGGATGTGTCTCTAGAATAGTATCTCTAGTGTTAATATCTCCAAAAAGGAAACATTGATATGGACACGATCATCACTTGTTTCATAACAATGGGATTTACTACACACCTAGTTTGACACTCCCAGGGGATATTATTTAGAAATAAAAAAACCTTTATGTACCATCATGATATATTTAAATAGATGATATTTATGGTTGACATAGATTAAGACTATAGTGTCTTTGATTAAAAATAATGTGTCATAATATAAACATCATATAAGTTATTTTTTATTAATTGTGTGGTTTTCCACTCTAATTAGTGTTTCTAAACCTATGTTTTTTAGATAATTATGGGATCTAGAAGGAACTAGATTGATTTTGAATGTGATATGAAATAAGTTAATGGGAAACCAAGTTGGATTATGACTGGAGTGAATTTTATATTGATTATTCCAAATAATCTATCATGATATATGATTAATATCAAGAAACATAACCAACACTCAAACTCACTAAACTAGAAAGGATATATTTCGATGAGAGTTTGAGTATTGAAGACCGTAGATGAAAAAATATTCAATTATCTTATTGTCACAATTGTGGGAAGAAGAACCCAAGTGGATATCTTAGTGGAACAAGAATATTCTATGACTATAGAAAAGAAAGATGGAAATAAAGTAATTAAAAGGAAAAATTAATAGTTTGGTTTATGAAAATTATGAGAATAATTTTATCCTTAAGGTATCATCGACTATTTAATTTATTAAATGTTGAAAATATGGTAGTTATGAAAACTGAAGGTCTAAGGATAAATCTTGTGAATGAAATCAAAAAGGTTATATGAGTGATGGTTTTTTTGACAATTAATATACAAATAATGGCATATGAAAGAATGAGTTGTTAACGAATAAGATGAAGAATCAAAGTTAATGGTTCAAAAATGAAGTTGGATGATTTATGATTTTATCTATTGTAATTTAATAATTATGTTATATAAAACATAAAATATATATGTATTGTATTGAATAATATTTAAAATAAGGATTTTCTATAATATGTGGAATGGTACAGATGACCAAGAAAAGTGATTTAATTGAATGTTGAAATTTTAAAGAAAACTTATGATTATGGTAAGATACCACTTAATACAATCCATATATTGAAAAAATTTACTAAGGTTAGATAAAGAGATGATTGATATAGATAATGTAAATTAGGTAGTGTTCCTGAACTTAGAACTGATAAATGTTTTTTTTGAAAAAGTAGTTTATTCTATAATTTATGGAGTTCACATCATTTTTAAATTTATGTAATATAACAAATAACATATTTTGTATTTATGGAATAATAAGGCATGAATATTTTCAATATGTTTTATGGTAATTCTGGTTATTGCCATGATTTGAGAAAATACATGATGACGGTAGTCACATGTCTAGTATGTGACAATGAATAGCTACTTCATTATATATAAGGGATTAATGTTAAGTATATTTTAACAAATTTAGAGACCATATAGATAAATTTTTAATTATTTATGGTTTATAAGGTTTAACATTTATTTAATGGTTTATGTTTATCTTTCGGTGAGGTTTTAAAGATTAACGTATTACTTCACCGTAAAAATATTTATCCATATTTGATAATAAATTCTGAATTTTTTCATATATAAAAATAAAAAATGAATTTAAATTATTTTATAAATCATGTTATGCATTTTTAGTTATGGCATAAAACTGTCACCTTCATTTCATCGAATAAGTTATGAAGATTAAATTAATAGTAGTTCAACCAAAGGCTAAAAATTTTCTTATGATACAATAGAAATATAAGCCTATGTATATCAATCCCTTTGAAAGTCTTCAGCATATAGAGATTCAAACCTAAATATTATATCTTCTAATAATCCCATATTAGGTTCATTTTGTGTTCCACATATATTTCGTGAGGAACTACAAACTTGATCCATCACATGTACTGAACTCATATATTGTACCACTAGAGAATAATATTTTTTTGTCAGAATGGAAGAGATTCTTGATCATGTATATAAAGTTATATAAAATAGGATGACCCACCTGATCAATGTTTTATGGTGAAAGTACTAGCTTTAAGAAGCTATGTGTGAACCTGAGGATGCAATGTTATCCTTATTTGTTTGTACCAAAGTGATGGATTTATAGGGATAAATTATTTTTAAGGGTGGTAGAATGCAATACACAATGATTTTAAAAAAATATTTTTTTAATATAAATTTATTCTTTTTTAAATAATTTATTATATGCAATACTTATTTTTTATTTCATTAAACGCAACACTAAGTGTAGCTTGTGATACACAGAACACTGAGTTTTAAAAAACATGAAATAATATTAAAATATTAATATTTAATATAATATTTATAACCTACTCATTGTAATGGACGGGATAAATTAGATTAGCTAAATTATGAAAATATATGGTTTAAACTATTATATAAAGTGTATTATTTAATGATAAATTGATTAGAAATTAAAATATAAACTATTATATATAAATGAAATCTTCTTTTAAAAAAACTATTTTTATACACCCAAAATCGTTATACATCAATAAAATAATAAAATCACCTTACGTTAACTATTTTAATGAAATTATTATATTATATGTTTAATCTAATGTTTAAAATTCATTTTCTTTTTTCTTCATAATATATAAGAATAAATCAAATTTTAGGTGTAAAATGGTATTTTTCAAAAAAAACACCTTTATATATGTTTTGTGCAGTTATATTAAAAATAATTTTTAAATTTTAAAAAAAAATTAAAATATTAATTTCTTAAATAGAAATATCGAAATTATATTTTGGTGCATTTTTTAAATTTTCTAATAAATAATAATCTTTTTATGAATAGTGGAAAATATTTAACATTAATTGATAACTACATTTGTGTTTAAATTATTTATAAATTTAAATTATATTTCATACAAGTTTTAATGAAAAATTTTCATTATTAGATATATATTAATCCAATTAGATCACTTAAATCACTATTAAATTAAATTTTTATTTAAAAACATTATGAACTTTTGAACATTTTCACATTAAAAAAGTAGCTTTCTTATCATGTCTACATGATTAATTTTAAATTAAATGTTTCCACTTATGTGAATTAAATATGGAAAAATTAATTTAAAATGTATAATAAAAATAATTTATATTATCTAATTGGTTAAAAATATTTTTTTAAGAAAATGAATAATGAAATTAGTAAAAACAAATTAAGGCTGTTAAGGTATAAATTGGTTTATTGGTGGTTAAACTGAATGGATAAGGGTTTAAATGACCTTAGAAGTTTCCTAAAATTTACTTTATTGACATATTTAGATGGTATAATATCTAAGATATGATAATAATCCATTTAGTATCTTTTTTCTGGATAAAAATATGGGTACAATATTTTCTTTTCAACAAAATATACAAGTTTTCTACTTACCTCACTTTCAAAAGACCACTCGTTCTTCTCCCCTCTTCGCACCATAAAACTCTTTTTTTTAAGATACCTTTAAAAATAACGTCTAATATTCATTAATATCATCTTATTTAGCTTATTTTGGACAAAAATACAACATAGGAAAATGTTTCCTACTTACCTAAGGAGGATAGCCGATCATAAGGTAACATTCTGCAACAAGTGTTTTGATTATTTTCACTCCTATGCCTACATTAATTATTATTAAACAATTATGAAATAAGAAATCCATTATATTACATAGAAATAGATTTATTATGTTAAAGGTATGAACAAAAACCACATATTCTTCTCTAAAATTCATTACACAGTCATCATTTTTTTGTACAGTGGACTACCACCTCACGAACCAATGTGATTAGTTTTACCATTACAACCTCTCGTGGTTAGGTATGATGATAGATAAGAAGTATATAAATGATATTTATAAAATAATTATACCTATTTAGTAATTTTATAATATATTTATTTTTACCTTCCAATCTGTAGGGGATATGATAATTTCGTTCACGGGTACGGTGGACTACCACCTTGAGAAACGATGTAAATTGTTTTCACTGACTATTTACATGGATGATAATAAAGATAAATTTAATTTCTATATATGATATAAAAAATAATTATAATATTGAGGATATATTTATCATTTCAAATATATAATATAATTTTTTTATTTCTTTCATATTCACCCACTGAAATATGATATTGATGTCCATGTATCTGTGGACTACTGCCTTCATGGAGCGATGTAACTCTCTATTTTGATCACCACACAACATGGATAATATGTATAATTATATTTAAATAAATAATATTTTATTTACAATATAATGATATCTAGTCAATGATAAAATATTAATTACCTATTTTTAATAATTATCATTGATAATTGGAAATGTTACACAGTTGTACTTCTAGAATACCATATCAATGATCATAACATACTTCATTTCTCAAAGCCATCATTCATTATTTCTATTAAAATTATAATTTTGGTATAGATGTTATATTTACTTCCTAATTATTATTTTTTGGATTATATAACCATATCAATGTAATGGGACTAAAAATAAAAAATCGTAACATATGTGAAAGAAATCTGTTATTACCCAAATCATGGTTTTAACAATAAATTATTAATTAAAGAGTAATAAATGGTAATTATTAAATCATATATGGTTTGATTTATATAGTTATTTTTATTTATTAATTTTCAAATAAACTTCCATTAATTATATTGGATGTTTGAATGAGAATGAAGGAAGTCAAGACTTGTGGTAAGGGATTTCAAGCCTCTCCATTATTTCTGAGAGAGATATGAAACTTCAACATGACTTTCATTTTTGTTCTTTATATAATACCCCTTTGTTATTTTATAACTTTATATTCCTTATTTTCATGATATTTAAATTTTCACTTTATTTTATTTTTTATCGGGTCTAATAATTCAAAATATTACTAAAGTGGTAAGGGATTTCTATCTCACATTAATTTTCTATGAAACACAAACCATGTTCACAACATATTTCATTTATTATCTTTCTATAATTCCCATGAATTTATTTTGTGATTCTTATCATGATAATTATTGGAATTATATATCCATTTTATGTTTTCTCTTTCATTGAGCATCTAATTCAATATTAATAAAGTGGTAATTATTTTACATTACAATCTCATCATTTAGCAAGATTTTTTTTATCATTTTTTCAATGATAAATACTTTAATATTTATCTTAATAAAAATATTAAATTTATTATCCTTTTTTTATTCATGATATTTTCAAATAATAATAATATTTTTTTACTCATTTGTATATAAAATGATTGTGAATTTTCTTAGAAAATTTGACATTGATTCTCTCTTCAATCAGAGATATATTTTATTCAAAATCCATGTTTTTTTAATAGTGTTTTCCAAAAAAATATTAAAATTATTTATTAGAAACATTTTTACCATTTTTTCCACAATTATAAAATGTTTTGAAATAAATCCCCAAGTAATTTACACATAATTTATTTTTTTATTTAACTAAAAATTGGGAAAGAAGTATTATTTTAAAGTGTATAAAATTAAAGAAAATTTCCACCTTCATAGAGATTATTTTTTAAAATCTTCTAATAAAATTTTTTAAGGTTACCTTTAAAAAAAATTCAAAATTTTTTATGTTTAAAAAAAATTTAAAGAAAAATATATATTTTCCTTAAGAGATGTTTTAAATGTTTTTAAAAGATTAATTTATATGTTTTAAAATTTTATTTCAAAATATAAATATTAAAAAAATGTTTTGTGAATTATTAATTTTAAAAATTTAATTTTAATGAAAAAAATCTCTAGAAGAAATGTTCAATTTATCTTTTAAAATATTTTTCCATATAAGATGACATCTATTGATTTTATATATTTAATACTATGGATACGGTCTAATGATACCAATAGAAATAATTATAAAAATTGTTTATAATTTAATGATTTTTATGAAAGGTATTTATATTACAGGGATTTTACCTTGAGGAGATGCATATAAAACCCTATTCTTTTTCAATGGGGTATGCTATGATTAAATGATTATGAAACCCATCTCTAATTCATAGGTTATGATATGATTAATTCATTATGAAAAAAATACTTTTAAGGGGTTATGATATGATCTTGTGTAGAAAATATGCATTATTTTAATTAAATGGCTGGTGGGACCTATATTTCCCTCCAATGTATTGGGTAATGATTTATATCTTATGATATATATTAGATTGAATGCAGAGTGACTGAATTTCAGTAAGGGACATTATTCAATATTATGGTAATGAGAGTGAACCTTGATAACTATGATGTCTTGGGTATTAAAACCATTCCACTATGATAACCATGGAAATGATCTTTGACTACTAGGGAAATTATTTTATATGCTTATGTGTATGCCGCAAATATATGTCTTGTTCTAATTTTATACTCTCATGGATCATGTTCCATGATTACCTTATGATTCATATCTTATGAACATCCATTCATTATTTTATGACTCATGATTATGATAATTGATATGTAGGTTATGTTTTTAAATTATTATTTTCATGTTATCATAACCTTGTGTTCATTTTATGCATACATATCTCCCTTTTTAAAGGTATGTCTATGAAGAGTAATTAATGGGAATATCATTGTTGGAGATATTGAATATCTCTCACCAAATTAAAATATTATGTACCTAGTCTTCAAATACAGAAAAATAGTATGGTTCTTATGCTTTTTTGTGTGTAAGGTAATGAATATTCATCTAAGAAAATGTAATATCCATGTATGAGTAGTCGTTGTCGCTGCATCCCCGAAGCGATATGATATATTTTCATATTTGTTTTAATTATATGGTATTGTGGATGTATTTACATAATATATATTATTTACATCTTATAATAATTATTTTATAAATGTGAATTATTTTTTTAATTTATTTTATTCTGTCCATCAAAAAGTGAAAATATAGTTCATGTGTACATACGATCTACCCTCTCTATAATCAATGTAATTCATTTTATATATAGATATTTAATGGTTTACTATAAATAAATATATAATGAATATATGTGATATTTATATCGTGTTTAAAAAATTTTAGATGATGTAAACCTGATAAAAATAAGAGGAGTAAAACAAACAAACCAAAACATACACAAAAAACGAAGTAGGTATTGCATGAAACAGTGATTTTAAAAAAGATTTTTGAATAAATTGATGATAAAATATTATTATTAAATAATATATGGTATCATGTATATTAATACGGTTTTAAATAAATCTATAATAAATTTATATTTATTATACTGGAGGTTAGGACACAAATGAAGTTGGTTGAACCTGAGGTAATAGTTTATTTCACAGTCTCGTCATTATTATAGATTCTTTTTGTTTAATCTTTGGAATTATGAATTCCATAATTATGAAATCATTTATTAATATCCACAAGTTTATTTGAATATTTTTTATGTATATGAAAATGTTTAAAACTCAATTGATTTTTTATATTTAATTTTTCTATCATCATTTATTTTTTTAATATTAGTTATGCCTTATTTTTCTTCTGTTATATGCATTTCATTAATGGGAAATTAATATCACCACATTCTTATGTTTCCTTTATATAGTATCTTTAGAGATGTTTTATTATTGATATATAGGGATATCCTAGAATAAGTTATAATGATTCCAAATAAAATATTATGTTATGTTTTATGTTTTGAAATGTAATGTGGGATTCAAGTATGTATCAATTTTACCAATAATACTAAACTATTTGGGTATTTGGGATGTGATTGCTTATTTTTAATTGCAATGACATAATGTCACCACTGGATCTGGTCTATTGGGGTTAAGGTCTTTAAAAAATCACTATAAGATATAGGTCCATAATTTATACCCACATCCATTGTCATGCATATGGTATCATTTATTGGAAGAAATTATTATCGAATAATGTAATCAATTGAGATTTAGGTCAATTAGAGGCTCTAAAAAGGATTCATATTAGATAAAATCTCCTCCCCACCATCATGAAAAATAGAAAATGGTGATAATGATAAAAAATGAAAATTATATTACCAATCTAACAAATAATTATTTGATATGATTATATTTAATTAATTAGTAATTTTATTCAATATGACTATTTGATAAATTTATCCCACTAATATGAAATTTGTATATATTTTTTGAATATTAAATTAAGTAGAATATAACATAAGGGAACATTATACATCAAGTTAGAATGAATGTTCTTATGTTAGATTTTTTAAATCTCAAACACCCATCCCATATCAGTGGTTACAATGAAGGTATTAGTTTAAAAAATGTTTTCTCTCATTCCCTAAGTGTGTCATCGATAGTGGAATAATACAAAGAAGAATTAGATACCTTAAAGGATTAAATGTGACACTTTAATGAGTAATCATAATATCTATTTATATCATATATAGTGGTTTTTCTTAAAAAAGTGATGATATAGACATAACCCTCCTACACAAATCATTCACCTCACCATTCAGACACGACTATATACTATGAGTTACAGGTTAGGTATACCCATGTACATATTGTTGCATATGGAATAATACATCATCTAGGATATTATATACATAATTGGGATATTAATTTGGGTTTGGTAATAGTATTGGTAGATTATATTATTTGTCCATCTACTACAGTTTCGATGGCTATGCTTGAGGTGATAATAGATCAACAAAGTATTGGTCATTTTTTTGTATCCAGATACTCTATTTCCTCAGTTAAAAAATAAGGAAATTATTGCTTTTTATTTATTATTTATTGTTAAATTCAAATAACCTATAATTTATTATTACACTTACCTTAAATATGAGTATTTGAAATTGAAGGAATCATTTTAATGTAAAGGAAAATTTCAAGAACAAGAACATTCATATGCACCTCAAGATCAAGATGGAAAGAAGAATTAAAATAGGTTAATTCAATATTAGATAATTATAACATATTTTTGATCAATTTTGAAATTTCAGGAAGATTTTATATGTAAAATATATTTAGAAATTATGTCATTACTGTTGTAATGGGTGAGGATTCATAGTATCTATGTTGCAGTAGTTTTTCATTTAAGTAAATTTTAATTAAAAATTTTAATTTCTTTATGTATCCATATATTATATTAACTTAATTTTTTAAATCTTAATAATTTAACACCACACTATTTTCATAAAATATTCTTAAACATATATTTCATGTTTTATGGATCTAGAATATGTTTCAATAGTAATAAAATACCTGGATGATCATGCCAAAATAGAATATATCTCTGAAATATTAAAAAACAAAAAAAATAACATAGTTGTTTTTTCTATTCATTGGTTGGTAAGAATTAATATTTTATTTAAACCACTATTCATTATAATATAACTAATATGTTATTTTTTTATATAATTTTAAATATTGGATTTTATGAAAGTTTTTCCGAAAATAATGAAGAAAAAATTGTGTGTTCACTTTATTGGGTTGTGTTTAAAGAAAATTTAGCAATTTGTTAATTTAGTAACACTTATTATCTTATTATAGTTATTTATTATTATTATTTCCATTTTACATATGTTTTTATAATTGATATTTTAAATTGAAATAGTTTATGGATTGAGTTTAGTAGTGATCACTTTTCAACAATGGAACTAGAAATAATTGAATGTGTGAATGTGAATGTAGATTGATTTTATAACAGCTGATAATTATTTCCATTAAATATCTTTTGATTAAAATTTTAAAATAATTCTTCCAAAAATTTATTTCATTATCTATTTGGGAGTGTTGAATGTAGTTGTTATGTTTTAAAAATCATTAATGAGATAATCCTTATAAGAAAAAACAATACATTTTTAAATGGTTTGAATCAATATATCAATAATAATTTAAACTAACATGTTCTATTTTTAATTTCATAACACTTTATGTTATAGCATTTTAAAATTCCTCTCCATAAACACTGATTGACTTAAAACACATTCAATGTTTATTTATAGGTAATTTGAAATGCTTAAGTAACTTATAAATGTTGTTTCACATAGCTATATATTTGTAAAGGATGTTTTGAACATTTTAAATGTGTTTTAATTTTTTTATGTTTTTTACTATTGTATGTTAAGGTGGTTTTTGTTTATAGGTATGTAATTATGTGTTTTAGAGTTTTTTTTTAAATATTAACATTAAATTTTTATTTTAAGAAAAAAAAAATCATTGAAATAACAATAAAAAATAATATTGTAGAAAACTAACATAGAAACCATTTTATATACCATAATTTAGATGTTTTTTCAAAAGCATTTTTACAAAAAAAAAATGGCAATAACTATCCCACTTTTTACATCATCTATATTAGTGTCTCTTTTTATCAGATATTGGAAGGTCAAAACTAATATTAATGGGGTATTTTTAACTAATTTGATTAGTTTATAAGAGGAATATAATGAATGATTAAAATATTATTTATGGTCATACTTGAATTAATGATATAATAGGAATGAAATTTCATAACACAATAAACCATATAATATTTTTTATGATTAATATTTTATATTTGTTTCTAGAAATTATTTAATAATTATGAATGTGATGATTTCATCATATTAGTTGGTATCAGATAAATACATAGATTGTTTATGAAATATATTAGATAGTAAATAAAACATAAGATTCAACTAACATTATTAATAAGCTAAATATCGTTATAATTAATCATAAATTATTCTTAGTACATATTATTTTTATCTATGTTTTATGAGAAGATGTTTTGTTTTTATCACAATCCTTTTCAATATTATATTATGAATGGATCCAATAATAACCAAGATAAAATGAAATATGATAGCAAATGTATTCATTATTTAAATAGAATTCTTAATGAAATGAATAAAGAGTTGTATACCTCATGGAACTACATAATCACTTGTCCCTATTTATGAATAATAACCCAAACTACATGGATAATGCACCTTCAACCAAGAAGGATCAATTAATAGTAGAGTCCATCATGCCGAAATGGACACCTTATTTTTTGGGATCTTTATATTCAAATAATTGGAATTAATGGATCAACAATATAGAAATGATATTTCCATGATTTATTACTTTTAAAAATATAATAATACTATATTCATCATCCATTTATAAGGATAAATATATCAATGGTATACATTAACGAATGCTACAGTGTTGATGGCTAAAGTAGAATTAATATCGGGGGAAATTACGAACATTTTTCTTAATATATATTTTAATCATACTCTTCATAACACAATGGAAATATAATTTAAAAATCTAGAGAAAAATAAGAAATAAATTTTTATGGAATATGAGTTAAATATCACAAGGCATTCAAGGCATGACATTGTTTTTGTCAAGTATTATAGTAAAAAATATATTTTTTTTAGTGGTTTAAAACCACATATCATAAAATATATATATACTTTTAAAACATTAAGATTTATGAAAAAGTAGATAGATGTCTTCTTAACATATAGATGATTTCTATATATTTTTATTACTAATATGATGAAAATTAATAAAGTTTCATGTTTCATAAAAGAGAAAAAAATTAAAAAGTGCATGGAGGGAAGAATATATAACTACACATATATCAAAAACATGGTATGAAACACATGAGGATTTATATTAAGGGAATAAGAATATAATTTTAGTACATATGAGAAGTTTTTCAAGAATAATATTTTATGAGGGACATAATGATCCCATTGAATATGGTGGATGAAACAAAGGCTTCACTCAATACACCACTTATGGTCTATTGAATCAATTATAAGGATCTTCTTATCTATATAAGACAATAAACTAAACCAAGGATCCTTGAGGTTAAATAATTCCAAAAGCCACTAAATACATGAAGAAAAGTAATATTTTAATCAATCAATGTAGTTGAGGTGGAATAGAATAATACAACATTAAATAATATAAATAAAAAAAATATATTATATGAAGGATGAAAAATATATATTTGGGAAATGTATATTCATCATTCACTCAAGAATGAAAAAATCCCTATTTTTTCTGTTTTAATTCATTCATTCATATTAAATAATTTTTTTTGATACATTGAATCACGTCCTTGATTCATTGAAATTTTTATACTAACGAAAACATTTAATTATTTAATTATTGTATCCCAAGTGTGTAACTCTTACCAATAAATGTTTTTGGAAAATTTATTCTAAAAAAATATCATAATTCTTTCTTTAGTATAATTCCATGTTATATTTATGTGGTATTGGAAATTCTTATATATTTTTTATATCAATTAATATGAAAATGTGATATTATTATATATATTAAACCACCCCATTATTCTATATTAAGGAAATAAGAATCATGAATCAACATTAAAAACTTTTTCACATGTATAGGCCCTGAAACCCTATGATGAAGTGTATTATTATCAAATAGATATGATTAAGGAAATGTTCAGTAGTGAAGATATTTTATTATGATGGAATATAATTATTTATTCCAAGATGATTTACATGGCCTCCCCTACATTTTTAGGTACATATTCTTATAGAACTTATACCAATCACAATGTCTACATAAAAGAAAACCTACAAAATAACCCTAATAAAAATAATTAAATTAAATAAAAACCCATAAGTGAATTTATAATAAATGTTTATTTACACATATATAACACCTAGGCATTTTATAATCCCATTTATTAGAAAGATATATGGACAAATGCAACCGCTCCCCAATTATCAAGGGCTCAACAAGATCACCTTAAACAAAAAGTACATTCTACCTTATATCAATGAATTTTTTGATCATATTCATAGAGCTAAGTACCTGTCAATAGTGGATATTCATTATAGATGTCACTGTATAGTGTTTATATATATAATATACCTAATTAATCCTTCGATATACTATATGGACACTATGAGTACATATTAATGCCATTTGAACCAAAAAAACACATGAACTATCTTTTTAGCATTGATGTATATAGTATTTATAGAATAACTAAATTATTTTTTAGTATTCCATATTAATAATATTCATATATATATTAAAATAAAATAATAAAATGAAAAACATATGATTAGTCTAAAATGTTCTATATAAAATTGAATGTTTTTTAAAATAATTAGAATGTATGACGTTCAGATGAAGTAAGTGATATTATAAGGATATGTTATCACTATGGAGGAAATTTTTATAGATCCCAAAATGATATAAATAATTGAATAATGTATTAGACTAACAACATTCCTAAATATCTATAGTTTTTTAAAATTAGTCAAGAAATATGGATGCTTTGTAGAAAATTTATCAGGGTTTTCAAACCCAATAACTATGTTAACATGGAAGGGAGTAATGTATTTCCTGATAGAATATTTGGAAAAAAATTTCAATGATCACAATAATTGGTATCTCAATTTACCTTTACTCACACTTCCATAAACTTGAGAAGTTTTGGTGATTTAAAATGATTCTATTAAGAATTTACTGATTATTTTCTTTTAATAAGTGAATTGATATCACTTATAAACCATTAAAATAGAATATTCCTGATAAACTATACCAAAAATGATATATAGTTTTTAAATTTTCTGTTTCCTTAAATATTTTTTTTAAATATATATTTATATATATATGTGGGAGTTTAATATATAAATACTAATCACATGATTTTAAACAATGTATTTACATAGAAGGTAAATGTGAATTTTAGTATAGAATATCATCCTAAAAAATGTAAAATATGAAATGACTATTTAGGCACCTTGGAGATACATACAGATTACTTTATGGAATTGAAATGTGGTTGGGATTATGGTCTTCTATTATTTGAATTCTAATATAATAATTGTTTTCACTTAAGTAATTAGATGGATCCATATAATGATCTATGAACAAATAATTGTGAAGATAATGATAACTCCTACTTTCTTGAATTCCAGCATTCATTAATATTTTAAAGTTGCACAAACATTACTAAAAAGATATATTGACCACCATGTATGATATATGCAGTTCAATTTTCGGGATAGAAGAATCATGTAAATATGTAACTATAACAGAGTTATAATGTTTAAAAATAAGAACCTTTAATGATACCTTATCCTTTTACACATATTATTATATTATTATAATGAAAATGTTCTATAAAATAAAAAAAAACAAGGATAAAAATTCGAGTATCTTTTAAAGACAAGGTACATAATTAGAAAAATGAAAATAAAATAAAGAATATTTTTATTAATCCTTATAATGGGGTCCAAAAATCCTTTAATATTCTACATCTATATATGATAACTTTAGGAATAAATAGACAAAAGGTATGATCTAAGAAGACTATTGAGGTAATAAACATGGTAATAAAGCATTGAACATGATTTGGAAGGCATAACATGATAAAATAAAAGGTATGGCCCATTAATAATTATATGGATGCATAATATATTGGAAATGGAATCATATGATCATATATTCATTAAAATCAGGCCGAAACATATAATTTGACATAAACATGAGTCAATCCTAACTACCAAGAGTATATCAAATGGTGAAAAAGTCACATTCTAAATTAAGAATCTTCTTTAATCTGATATATGAACTCTCATGAGACTAAAACATTACCAGATGCGTTAGGGAACTATATGGGAACACCCATATTAACATGTCCATGTATATATGTTCCACATAAATTAAGAAAACATAAGTCATAATTATAAGGGTAACCCATACAAAGAAATGGGTTTTGTAATCATGTCATAAGGCATTTCTAAAGGATGTATCATAATGATAACCCTGAAATAAAGGATTTTATAATTTATATAGAATGATAAAATAAATATAGAATAAATCATGAAAAATGATGTCCATCTCAAGTGAATATATAAAAAATAGTGTTTAGTAATCTTTATAAATGATCCACTTTAGTGCGTTTTAATGAGAAATGTTAAAGACTCTTTAAAGAGGAAAAATGCATAATTGTATGAATAAAACCATAAATAAAATAAAATAGTTTTCCAGGATAAAAATAGTTATCTTAGAAAAATATTGGAATATTAAAATTGTCTATGGGTTTAACTTGAAAATGGATAAGAAATAGAGAAGTTCTCTTTAATTTGGATTTCTTATCAAGATGAATAGAGAAGGGATCCTTATAGAACATGTATTTACCCAATAAAGAAAGATGAATTGAGATATATAATAATATTTCTAAAATTTAAAAAAAATTGAGTGGAAGTATATAATAATAAATAATAAATACATTGAGGTAATGAGAGATAAAACATAACCCAAAGGAAAAGTAGGATATTCAAAGAGATCACTTACATTATGTCTGAATGAATTCTTCTCTATCACATAATATATTGGATAATAAAATTAGTTTAATTGGTTAATTAATTTAGAATCTATTAAACTTTTCTTTTATTTATTAATATTTAATAAGTTCATTTATGGTTATTTCAATGAGTTATGGTGTTTATTTTCATCGTTCTAGGAGCATTCGTTTCATGGTATCATGGTCGGTTCACTTAAGTAACATTATGGAAGTTCCTTTAAAATGGGAATAACTATATATAAGTAAAATAATATGGTATTAATTAACTTATATAATTTTAAATGGTCACATATATCTTTTCTTTTTCTGGTATAAGGATGAGTCATTTGATAAAACATTAATGATAGTTTTTTAGTTTATTGTGCCAGTTATTATAATCACCACGATCTAGTTTGATATTATTTAAATTTATGGATATAAAGAGATTCAGAACATGAATCAGGTTCTAATATAAATATTAAAATATATTTTAACAATAAATTTTTTTATGACCATCCTTGAAGGTGGTAATGAAAAAATAAAAAAATCATCCCTGAAGGCAATGAACTGACAAATCAAAGATGATGTTTTCATTTTTAAAACAAAATCAGAGAATTGATTTTATGGTAGATATTCCTAAAACATAGTAAGCTTGTAGTATATATATGATACTAGAGTTATTATGCTACTTTAAATTGGGTACATGTGGAGAGGATAAGAAAAGAAGGGAATATAAAGGAGAATGATTAGGGATTTTACCTCTTGAATGCCATCTCCTTGAGAAACACTTTACGACAAATGGAATTGTTCTATTGTTGAGACCAGTAGATCTTGTACATGGGAATGAAACTTGGGATTTTAATTGGGTATAATTTTATTAATCTAATTGTCATAGAATTTGAGAGGAGATAGGGTGTTTAAGGGTGTTATTTATCGGTGGAGAACTGTATTTTGGATAAATATATTTATTAGATTATTATTTTGGCTCATGACTATCAATATTATTGATCCCCTTCACTAAATTTAGTAAATAATCAATTAGGGTAATAGATAATGTGTTCTTACATAATTGTTACATCATCCATCACTCAAAAATTAATGTATTTGGCTTATAATGTAAAATGCTATAAATTATCGTATTTCACTATTAACTAAAATTTCAACTATTTTAGAAAAATAACAAAAATTCACCATAACAATTTTTCAATGTATAGATTCCAAAAATGGAATATATCTTATGAATAAATTTTTTTAATTTTGATAATTTAAATTTGTAATTAAAATCCACATTTCTTAAAAAAACCAGATTTTAATATTATAATAGATTTTATAATCCTCTAAAAATTTAATAAAGGTATCAGGAAATTATATTATACATACAATAAAAAATATTAATTTATTATTCTATTTTAGGAATTTTTTTTAAATAATTATAAAAATTATAAAATCTTAAATAAAAATTTAAATCACACAAAAATACTAACACTTAATTTATCATTTTAATAACATTTATTTACATTTATCATGATATATATCATATTTTTTTATGAGCCACATATATTTTATTTTTACTTTCATTTGTTTGGATTTTATTCTATCATCACGATTACAGTTCCTAATAGTCAGATTACTATTCAAATGGTCATGTTACTATTTCAATGGTATAGGTTTCGTAATTTATAGGAATACCATTTTTTCATTCATTCTACGTTATATTTTTTAACCCAAAGTTATATATATTATTATATTTGAAATTTATGTTATATAATTAATATTATTTTGAATTTATGCAGCTTTTTTCATGAGTGTGTTCATTCTATAGGATCGAACATATCCAAATTTTCTCATTCTTATTATCATATTTATAACATGTTTTTCCACAATAATATGTTTCATTTTAATTGGATTATTTTTTGACTAATGTATTATACATAATATATGAAAATATTTTGTTATTGGTCTCTTTATGTGATGTATGTGTTCTATAACTAAATAAAGAAACTCCATTAATAATTTTTTTGGTTATTACATTGTTCCCCATTATGAAATTTCATGCATGAAATTTATTTCTACATACGAAGGTGAAAATAGGTGAGGTTAATTATCTTTCATCACTTCCACCAAATTCCATGTCACCTATTAATATTTATAGTTCCTTAATAGTTCATTGACCTAGTGAGTTGTTTTTGGGTATAAATTTATCTCTATGTCCCATAATCGTTACTAGATACTCCTGATAAATGAGGTCATTTTGAGCCCTACCTCCTCTGAATTCAACACATGTGATGTGTCTTGTATGTACTTCTTTGGGAGGGATATGTGTAATAAATCATGTACAAGAGACATGGTTTTTGGAAGTGTTGTTCGATAAGAAAAATCATTGACGCAATCTAGAATCTAAAAGGTGTTGATGTACCTTTAACATAGCTTCCCTTTCTTCCCAAATATTATGACCCTCTTCCATGAAGATATGTGGAGGAATACCATGTCTCCAACCTCAAACCCTAATTCTCTTAGATGATTATATGCAATTATCCTATTTCAACATTGGGAATCTCAGATACCCTACTAGATGGTCTTCACATTTTCATATATTTCCTCAACTATTTATTTTCCCAACTTCATGGATTCTGCATATTCATCACATCATATAAGTGTTATACATATTCCTCTATAAAGAGATTAATATGAGGCTATTTGGAATCTTGAGTGGAAACTATTGTTGTAGTAGAACACGACTAGTGAAATATGATGATCCCATCCTCCTTTTAATTCAATTATGTATGATCTCAACATATATTCAAATGTATGAATAGTCCTCTCATATTGGCCATCCATTTGGGGGTGATGATCTCTACTAAATTTCAATTGAGTATTTGTAGAATGTTGGATATTTTCCTAGAACATAGAAGTTAATATAGGATCACCATATAATATAATTGATAATGGTACTCAATGCAACCTTACCACTTCTTCAATGTATACCTATAAAAGTAGGTCTTGTGATAAGTCCTCTATAATCATAATAATGTGAGAAGTATTTATAATAAAATCCATAATGACCCAAATAGAATTATTTCCTATCACTACTGGAAAAAACGACCTATACCCACGGTTCAAAACTGTGGGTGTAGCCCCCAAAAACGTGGGTATAGCCTATACCCACAGTTTTGGGAACCATGGGCTGGAACGGCATAGCGGTCTTGACCTATACCCACAATTTTGTAGAGTCGTGGGTATAGTTTTTTTACACAGCAACACATTGTTGCACAACGTGGCAGGTAACATACCCCACAGTTTGAAAACCGTGGGGAATTTAAAATTTTCAAAAATCACATGTAGAAGGTTTTGAACTCGTGCCACCCGCAGGGAGGCTCCGCCATGTAACTCAGTGGACCAACCGAGCTGACTTACTTTGAAATATATAAGGATAATTTTATTATAATATATTAAAAACAATTTTGTTGTATAAAAAAATGCAACCGGTGGGTTTCGAACCAGTGCCACATGTAAGGTCTCAGCGCCAGACACAGCAGTGGACCAACCGAGCTGGATTTTATATCTTTTATATATTCATCTATCTACCTATATATATTAATATTGTGTATTTATATTAAAAAAACCTCTCCAAAGGTTTCGATCCTGCGACTTCTGTGGATTATCGCGGTCCAGCCCGCGCCAACAGACCAACCAACCTAGATTTGTTCTCTATTATACGTTCATATATCAGAATATGTATGTTAATATATAGAAAAATGTATATCCGCCAAAAATTTTCATGTCCCGCCTAAGTTTAGTTTCCCGCCATAACGCAGGAAAACTATAGCCACGGTTCTAGAGAACCGTGGGTATAGGTCTTCAAAAAAAACCGTAATACCTACGGTTTCCAAAAATCGTCGGTATAAGTCTTCGGAAAATACCATATACCCACGGTTTCTCCAAAATCGTGGGTATAGGTCTTAAAAGAAAACTATTCCCACGGTTTTTGGCACAACCGTGGGTATAGGTTCTCCTACTACCCCTATACCCACGGTTTTGAAGAAAACCGTGGGTATAGACCTATTTTCTAGTTGTGTATAGACATCCCTTTAAGTCTTGTGAAGAAGCCTATATATTTTTCCCCATTTTCATGTTGCTATGGGTCATTGTGGCATCATTCCATTAGAATTATTCCTTTTATCCTTATCTTGCTGACATAGTAGACACTTTGATTTATATTCATCAATATATTTATTTATATTATCCCATTAATAGTGCTCTTAGAGATCTCGATACATCATTGTGCACCCTTGGTGAATGGGGAAGGTCATGATATCTACATATTTTAAAAGATATTTATTTATCTCAAGATTTTATGATACACATAGTTGTTACCAAATTATTTTGACAAGTTCTTGAACAATTTTACACTCTTTGGATTTACCATTTCCTCTAGTTTTCACGTTTTTTATGAATTTCCACATCATTTTTTAGAGCATCCATTATTTTAAATATAAGGGATATTTTAGTAATCATTTGTGATTAGAATAATGGTATACCTTCTTTTTCGATTCTCATTTAAATCCTTTACAAGTCTAAGAGGATTGGTTTTTCTCAATTCCCTTTATTGATAATGTTAGAGGATCTTTCTTACATAGAGAATCTACTATATTAATTTGATTAACAAGATTGTAGTGGTTTTAGTAGTCATAATCCTTTAGTATTTCTGACCATCTTCATTGGTGCATATTATCCTCCTTTTATGTGAATATATATTTTAGGATCTTTTGATCATTATATATTTCACACTTCTCACCATAGAGATAATTCCACCATATTTTCAATATGAAGATCATAGATACCAACTCCAAGTCATGCATCAGACATTTTTACACTTTAAATTTCATATTCCATGAGGTATGTACTACTAGTATATAATTTTTCCAAATTATAATTCCCAATACATTATTTTATGCACCACAATATACCACAAAGAGTTCCCAAATTATCGATGGTGTGATTAATGGTGTAGTGATAAGCCTCTATTTCAACTCTTTAATGAAGTCACCACATTAACTTGTCCAAAAAAACATTACTCCCTTCTGATTCTTCTAGGTTAGTGGACTTGAAAAGTTTAAAGAGTTACTCATAAATCGACTGTAATAACCAGCTAGAAAAAGGAAACTACAGATCTCCGTTATAGATGATGGTCTTGTTCAATCCAAAATTTCCTTTCATTAGAAGGCTCAATAGGTATTCTGTTTTTTATAACATTCCCTAAGATTCATAATTACTCTATCCGCACCTAAAATTTGTTATAGAACACATATATTCTCTCCCATCACAATGTATTTATCATAGTACTTAAATGATCATCATGATCCTCCTTGCTCTTGGAGTACATTAGAATTTCATCTATAAGGACAACTAATTTTTTTTTGTAACTCTTTAAGAAATTTTTCACTAATTCTCTGAAAATTTTGGATCATTAGTGAGTCTAAATGGAATAAATATGAACTCATGGTGCATATTCTTCATTTGAAAGGTAGTCTTGGGAATATATTATTTCCTCCGCTTTAATTAGTGATATCCCAATTTAAGGTCTATCTTAGAGAAATAATTGGTCCCATGGAGTTTATAGGAAAACTAATTTAACTATGGAAGAGGATACTTGTTTTCTAGTTATTTTTGTATGTTCATAATAGACATTATAGATGTGTATTGATCCATCATTCTACTTGGAAAAGAGGACTAGATAACCCCATATTGAAGTACTCTGGTGTATAAATCCATTTTTAATAATATTATATAACTACTTCTCTTATAACTCCAACTCAATGGTCTCCATTTGGAATAGATCTATAGATATGATAAATAATCTAGGTATAAGTTCATTTGAGATCTCAACCTATTGATTATGTGGATGAGTAAGGAATTATCCAAGAAATATGTCTGTGTAGTCCTTTATAATGGGAATTTCTTCATGAATAATCCTTTCCTTTGTCTTAATCATTTTTTCTAGATATTATTGGTCATTATATAACAATATAAAAAATTAAGACAATGATTTTGAAATATGTTTATCCTCCTTATTACAATTACATTAAATTAGAGGATACATGTTGATATCAAGAGTGATCCTCATTTTCCAATAGTTAATTTTGGATTTGTATAGAGATATCTAATATAGTCCCAATATGGCATCAAACTCCACAAAAAAAGTAAGATAATATTTTATTGGATGTTTAGTCTATTAAAAATAACTTGGGAGGACTTAAATACATTAGATTAAATAATTTTACCATACATTTTTTCTCATATAGATTAACATTCAAACCTTAAGGTAGTGTTTGGATAGTCGTACTAAAAATTCATGATATGAAAGAATACATAGAAATGGAATCAAATAGTATGTTTGATTCTCTAGAATTAATACCAATGATGTCACAACATCATTGGTAGGCTCCACCTTAGTAGTAGTGATACCATATGCCCTTCCTTGATTCCTTGAATATTATTATTGTTTATTTTCTCAAAAAACCCTTATCTTAAGCCATTGGCTCACAAAATTCACATATTCATTATTATTGAAACTCATCTCCACAAGCTAAGTGTTTATATGAACCTTTATTTGTTCCTCTTTATTACTCGGATTCCTCAAATTACTTCAAAAATATTAGACGGATACCCATATCTTCCACATTTGAAGGATCTCCCGGTTCTCATTAGATAATTCTTGGGATGCTTCTCTACACACTTTTGACATATGGGATGTTGGTTTTCCTTTAATTCGTGTTATTTTCTATTGATACTCACATATTAAACTCAATTTTCCTCTTTCTATATTTGATCACATGAGATCACTATGAATAACTAATCTACATCTCATCTTTAAAAAACATCATAAAATATCCTCATAATAGTAAAAGTCTCAAATTGATACTAATTTTCATATGCCTGACTTCAATCACCTAAATAATTTATCTATATTTCATTTAGTGTTCATGAAAAGAAAAAGGTGTATCATAAAATTCTTGTTAATTTTTCATTATATGCCCTAATAGATTCATATACCTTTTGGTTCAGTCCAATGTACTCCTTATCTAGATTATTATGGAGATTTTAGGGAAAATATTTATTGACAAAAAAAATTCTTGAATCCTTCTCAATTCATAGAATAAATTTCCACCTTATACATTGATTTTTTATCAGTGTCCACCACTGATCCGCTTCCCCATAAAAATGAGAGACTACTAGTTTGACAATATCATCTATTGAGTATTAAATGATAGAAAATATCTTCTCAATGGTGTTAATACATTATTCTATAATTAGGGGATTATAATCTCCACTAAATATGGTAGGCCTTTTCATATAAAGGTTTCAAGCACAAATTTATCTTTATTTGGAGAAGAAGTTAATTCTCCCTGATTCAAGTTATTATTCATAACATGATCTAGTAGATGCAGTACTATGATAAAATTATGTTCTCATGTTCCCTTTAGGTTTTACATTTCATTAGATAAATCATTAGATTTACTATCACTTTGTTTGTTTGTATGGGTTCTCTTATTTTCTTCCATTATCTAAATAAATAGAAAAACGAAATTACTATTATTTAACACGTATATAATGATCATATAAAAATAAAACAATAAACTTTGATGGAATATCTTATAATTTAAAATTATATCCTAACATGTGATTCCCTATGTTTCAACATAGGTTATACATGGTGATAGAATTACCTATAGGGATCTTAATAATGATTCATAGTCATAATCCAAAAAAATAACCATACCATGATCTAATACCATCTAAAGAAACCCTATAATTTTAAACATATTATTATATAATTTTAATCATAATTATCCATAGAAAAAAACAATGATAAAAAAGTCTAGTGTCTTTGAAAGACTAGGTACATAAAAAGAAAATATCAAAAATATATAAAGATTATTTTCATTAAACATAAAAATGTGCTCTAAACATTCTTTGAGATATTATATCTGCATAAGATGCCCGGGGGAATACATAGATAAAAAGGATGAGAAAGAACCTAGTAAGGGGATAAACATGGGAGTGAATCATATAACATGAGTTAGAAGGATAAATTTATAAAGTAAAAGGAATGGATCTGAAATAAACATGTAAAAGAATAATATATAGAACATGGAATCATATTATCATGGAAAAATTGGAATTTGGAAGTAAAGTATAACATCCCATTAATAATAAACAAAGCTAACTAACAATACTATATCATAAAGTGGAAAAAGTTCCATAATGGATTGTGTTACTCCCTAATCCCATACATGTCACATGAAACTAAAAAATTACCCATGGAATTGGGGAAATATTTTTTGCACCCACCATAACATGTATATTCATGTGTTTTCAATATAAATAAATCAAACATAAGTTATAATCATAAGGATCGCATATGGAATGAAATGGGTTTCTTAATCATGTCCTAAGGCTTTACCGAAGGGCTTATCATAATTATATCCATGATATAAGGAATTAAATAATTTCCAAACAATATTAAAATACAAATAACAATATATCATGAAATATTGTTTGCAATATATGTGAATAAATGAAAAAGTGTGTTTAGGAAACATTAGAAATAAGAAACATTAGATCTGTTTAAGGGAAAATGTTAAAGATTATTGAAAGAGGAAAAATGTATAATTGTTTGTATAAAACTATAAATGAAATAAAATTATTTTTCATGAAAAAATGGGAGATTTAAGAAAAATATTGGTATCGTTCAATATTTTATGGACTGTACATGAAGATTTGTAAGAAATGGATAGGTTCCCTTTAATCGGGCTTGATTATCAAGATGAATTGAGAAGGGAATCTTGTAAAACATGTATATACACATCAAATAAAGATCAATTAAACTATATGAACTTTTTTGGAACATTTACATATAATTAAGGATAATTATATAATAAATTGGTTTACATTGAGAGAAAGCATAACCCAAAAAAATTGGAGGATCAAAGAGATCCCTTACCTTATGTATGAATGGGTTATACAAGTACATTTATGTCATATATTATCAAAATAGATTAATTAATTACATAATTTGGGACCTATTTTAAATTTATATAATTTATCATAATTTTATTAATTTAAAATTTTCCCATTAGGATGAGTTATAGAATATAATTTCATTGTTCCGAGAGCATATGTTTTATGGATTCGTGGTCAGTTAACTTGAGTGAAATTATTAATGATCTTGTCAATTTGGAATAAATTTCCTAAAATAAAATTATATGGGATAAGTAAACATAAATAATTTGAAAATTTCCCATAAATCATATGTTTTCTAGTATTATAATTATTCATTTTATAAAATATTAATGATAATTTTTTAGTTAATTATGGTGGTTTTTATAATCACTATGAACTAATTTTGTTTTATTTTATATTACCTCTATAAAACTTTTTAAAAACACAAAAAAAATTAAAATATATATATTAAAATATTTTTAAACCATAATAATGGATTTATTATCATTCATGAAGGTGGTAATGGAAAATTAAATTTTTTTCATCCAAAAAGTTGGTGAACAAATATATCATGGACGATGTTTTAATTATTGGAATATAATGAGAAGATAATAAATTTGATGATGGATATTCAGTTTAAAAAAATATAATATAAGAAAATAGAGGAAATTAATATATAAAAAATTCCTATTTTACATATTGGATGTTGTCTCCTTGAGAACCTCATTAAGGAACATTGAATTGGACTTTTGTGGAGAACAGAAGATCTTGGAAGCGAGGAAGAGAAAAAGGAATGGAATTGGGTATAATATTTACAATATAAAAGTATTAAAATTTGTAAGGAGAATGGGTTGAAGTAACAAGGGGAAGAGATGAGTTTTCTTTATCATGTTCATTGGTTTATAACTTTGGATCCATATTGTCAATAGTGTTGATTCCCATGAATAAATACATTAAATAATGAATTAGAATTCTAGATAATGTTTTCATAAATGATTATTAAATCATTAATGACTCAAAAATTCATTTTTTTGGCTTATAATGGAAAATACTATAAATTAATGTATTTTAATATTCACCAAAAAATATACTACTTTAGAAAAATCCAAAAAATTCGGCTAACATTTTTTTATGTGTAGATTTAAAAAATGGAATACATTTTATGAAAATATGTTTTTAAATATAATAAATTAAATTTATAATTAAAATCATCATTTATTCAAAAAATACTGATTTTTATAATAATATCGATTTTATGATCTTTTGAATAACTAATTAGTGTCTTATAAAATTATATTTTAATTATAATAATAAAATATTTTTATATATAATTCTTTTTTATGAAAATATTGTTTCTTTTAAGTCATTTTATTATTTATAAAATTTTAAAAAAAAATATTTATGTTTCGAAAAAATACCAACACTTAATTTATCATTTTTAAAACATTAATTTACTTATACATGGGAAAAATATATCATATTTTCATTTATAGTATTCCTAGACTATATTTATACTATTATAGGTGACGTTACTATTTTAAAAACCATATCAGTATTTTTAAAAGTCATATTACAATTCTAATGTTTAGGTTACTATTCCAATGGTACAGTTTCTTGAATTTCTATAAAAACAAATTATTTAATTCATTACAAATTCACTTTTAATTTATTTCAAGGTTATATATAGTTTGATCTAAAAATGAATATTATATTATTAATATTATGTTTTAATTCAGCATATTTGTTTATGAGTGTGGTCATTCTAGTGGATCGAGCTATTCCATGTTTCCTCATTCTAATTATCTTATTTTCTATTTATTGTCTTTCTATAATATGTTCTATTCTTATTATTTTATTTTCTACTAACATTTCATTATTCATTTACTATAATAATTTTTTGGGTTCCTAATGTGATGTATGTAATCTATAATTATTAAACAGAAATTAGATAGATAAAATTCTTGGTCATTATAGAAAGGTAATCCCTAGGAGCATTAGCCCCTAAGTAATTATTAATCACATAAGAGTAGTTACCTATGAACTAAATCTTACACCAAACCCATTTAAGTAGATATTTCGTATCATTTTCCTCTCATAAAGAATTGCATAATAGATCATTCATATATACTAAATCTAGAGGTGGTAAAATTATAGCATGATATCTCTTACAAATAGCATCTGTTGAAGACCTTGGATTATATAGATAATGTTATATAAAAAAATATATCGTACCATATCAAAATATTATGTTTAAATCATAAATAAAAATATGAAACATGGAAACCTAAATATATAATAAAACAATATACCCCAATATGTTTTTATGTATGATATTAATTAAAATTTAGTAAAAAATATATATAAAGGGGGGAAATTAAATGACACAGATTTTGGAATATGAAATTTTCATTATAAAATTATATATTATTCATTAATATATATTGTTTATTTATTTTTGAATCAATGTTCTAAAATATATTTTATAGCATAAATAAATCACATGGACCACATAATAAAATTATGTTACACTTCCATAATATATGAATATAAATGATGTAAAGATTCCTTCCACTTCATTAATAAAATAATAATATAGTAGTAAACACAAGTTAATACCATTATTATAATTTGGAAATATGATGTCATATGATCACACTGGATCAGTAAATACAAAATATATATTTATTACGAAATAAAAAATTATTACAAATAGTGTAATATTTTTTAATGAAATAAGTGAACTGTGATTAAAAACTAAGTGAATTATATTTATAGGATTAAATTATTTATTTATCCCATAGTATAATAAAATATGAATGTTTAAATGGTTAATATGGTCATTATAAATATGGTCAAAAATTAGTAAATTCATAATTGGGATAATAAATTTCTCATTATATGTGACTATTTAATTGACTACGTAAGTAAATAAATACTAATAAATCAATATTGAAATTCCATAAATAACCATTTAATGTAAATAATATTGTTAATTGATTTATTTAACTCAAACAAATTTATTATTATGTTAATCTATTTTATCGTTATTTGTTAAACTATAGTATTTTTTATTTATTTTAAATATTTAATTTTCCACTTTTTGAAATTTTTTTAATTTTATAGATTAAAAATATAAAGATAATAAAATTAAAATTAACCACGAGTGAATTTTTCATAATTTTTATGGAATTGTTGAATTTTTATGTTAATATTAAAATAGATTTTTTCATATATATAATAGTATTTTCTCTATGATAAAAGGTAAATTATTACTTATATAATTTATTATAAAATGTTACATTAAAGTTAATACACCTTTTAATAAATTTTTTATGTAAAAAAATATTTCTAAAATGATTTGAAATGTTTCACATAAATAAAAAATTAACTTATTCTACGATTTTTATAAAAAATTATTTTCTCATGTTTTGAATAAAAAATCATATAATAAGATTATTATTTAGAATATTGATTTAAAAAAATTATGGTAAAAATTTTATAGTTTTTATGAAAATTAAAATATAAATAAATAAATGGTTTGAATATTATATAATAATGTTATAATTATTAAATGATTATACAACTACATCATTACATATTTTTTCAAGGACTAGGTTTTTTCAAAAGGTTATATGATTATGTTCTTGTTCATAAGAAAGACATATATTTTAAGTATTCATCATAAAGTGAAAATATGTTTTATTATCATATCTCAAAATACCTCTCCCCACCATGGATAGTTACTGCTTCAAAACCTCATTTGAAAACCACATACAAAATGATCACATTGTCAAAAAAAATACTCTCTAAATACCACTCACTTAATCTTATAGCCTATGTTCAAGAAAAATTATAATTATTCAATCTTTTAAAGGCTATAATTTTGTAATTAATCTCATTGAATAAGAAATAACTCTCACAATTTCCCATATTATTTCATTTATATTACTCTTTTCAATATTTACCCATATAATTTACCAATATATAAACCTAATATAAATTTTATTATTTATAATGACCAATGTCATTACAGCTCAATGAAATTCAATTGAAATTTTAAATTTTAAGATACATGATCATGAATTTTTGAATTCATAAATTTAGATAGAATCCATGATAATTTTCCTAATAGAGGGGAACTATTTCTATTTTTTACAATACACCATCTACCTAATATATATTTTAATGGAAAGCACCCCTTGATTCCCACTGGATAGTGTGTGGAACTGGACTGAGTGGATGGTAGGGGACTGGGTACTCATTTATCACTTATTAGGCACTTGATATTCTATGTAGAGATATTAAAAATGAGGGTAATGACTATATTTTCTTATTTTTTCCTCTTGGGATTAAATTTGGAAGAGCTCTTGAGGGGAACATTTTTTGGCAGGATTTCCCACCTCTATTCTTCTTTGAAGGAATCCTCATAGAGGGAGTGGATCCAATAGTTTTTCTATAGTTATTTTTGATATTTTTATCTCTATTATCACCTCTAATTCTTATTTTTCTTGTTCACCTATGATTTTCTATGGTTTTTTGTTAAGGATTGGATGAATATTCCCCCAAAAAATAATGGAATCATCCCAAATGATGGAGATTCTATCGATAGATGATCAAGGATTACAAGGTATTATAGATGCAGGTCATTACTCATCATTTTGATGGGGGAATGATACCCAGTTAATTTTCTTATGGATTCCCTAAAATCCTTTCTAAATTTGAAATCAATTACCTTTTTATTGATTAGTATTTTTCCCATTGTGGTTGTTATGGTACACCATGGATCTTATCCATATGATTGATTATAGTTTTAGGGACTATATGTCAATTAAAGTGATTTTATAAAATATTCCTAAATGGATAATTAAGTTAAATGTTTATAATTATATTAATTATGTTTTTGGGACTTGTTCCATAAAATGATCATTTATAATCTATGTGTATCTTGGTGCAAGTGAAATAATTTGTTCAATGAGATTGGATGAAGGATTTTAACTCCTTTATCGGGGTAGGTGGTTCCTATAATACTTAAATATATATTGTGTATGTGTGATTGCAAGTGAATTCCCATAGGTTCGATGTAGGCATGTATCCATCTTTATAATGTTAGTAAGTGAAAATTTTGGTTCTCTGTGATAAAATAGGCATGAAAAATGGAGTTATGGTTATTTTTTATGGATCATGACAGAAACATAGTGGTTATGGTTTAGTAGTGTATGGGTTTGTTTACTGAAATTTTTTAGGAATATATTGAGTTTTATATGATTCTAATTGGAAATGGAGATCATATGGATGGGTTTATTGGAATCTGTCAAAAATATATTTAATTAATAAGTTATTTAGGAATGAAAAATGATTAACATGAGTTTCTTGAATATGGGTTCTACCTAAGGGAACCATCAAGCGATATATAACATATTTATGTATTTTTCAATGGGGTTTGGGCTGTAGTTGGAATAGGATGGACCTCGGGTATCGTAACTATGGAAGTGGTGCTGATAATTAGAGGTAATTTGTGGTGTAAATTTTTATTTCAATGTTAAATATGGGATTTGGGATATAATATCATCATTTGGATGATAGATATGGGTTTTTATTAACAGTAAGGATAAGATGAGTTATTAATATCTAAGTTGTTTCCTTCTCAATTATGATCGTTATGCTGATTGGTTTAGCTTATCATTATTTTCATGTTAGTTCCTACTCTTGAAACATTTTTCTTTGAGTGTATGTGGGTGATGAGATAATATAAGGGTAATTGGATTGTATCATGTTGGACCCATGACTAGGATGTGAGTTATGACATTTGATACACTAGATATGTCTGTTTCTCACTGATATATTACACTTATTGTTGTGTTTCCATATGGATTTGGTTCACCCTAAAAATTATGATGTTGTTATAAAGGTGAGAGAAGCATATTTCAATAGGAACTATGGTTTTGATATACACAGCTACTGTTCTTATCTCCTAAGATATATATTTTAGTTAATGTGGTCAATATAAACAAGAGTAGGGATTTCCTATGGATTATTTTATCAAAAGGAATAAATTTGTTAGGATTAAAGACCCTATTTTGATTTTTTTTACATGTGATTCGACCATAAAATAACTAAGATACCACTTACCATTTTTTATCCCGCACTTTCAGAATGGTGGAGAGATATGACTCCATCTAACAATTTTATCTAACATATTCAAATAAGTCAAGATCTTTGGAAGTCATCCGACATGAGTTACCGAACATAGTTTGATTAACTAAGAGTTGGGAAATCATCGTGGAATTTTTATCTCCCATGACTATAACGATATAGATCTAAACATTTCATCTATAATTTACGTCCCATGGTTATACCAACTTTGATCTGAGATGAGGTCTTACATTTACAATATATGGTAATAATAAAAGTCAATCTACAATTTCATAAGACACTCTCATGAATTTTTTTTGTGTGATAGACGTGATTCACTCTATATAACAAATTTGGTATGGTTGTGGGTTATGGTGGGCTAGTCAAAAACTATGGATCGAAATATATGCTTATATTTCATTTTTGTTCATGTTCACCTATTTTTCGAATGCATATATTTGTATATTATGTTGTATATTAGGAAACCTTTTAACATTTTCCTACTGTGATTTTTTTCCTACACACTTCCAGTGAACCCTAGTGGATGTTCAGACTAGATGTATGGTATGTAGGTCTGACCATATGTGTCTTAGCAGATTATTTTGGAGTTTCTCAATGGTAATTGGTGGCTAGGATAGAGTTGAGTCTAAGGGTTTGTTATGGAATCTCTTGATGTATTTTTACTTTAATATATTTTTATTATATTTACCATATGGGTGAGCTCATACTATTATACTAGATAAATGTCATTAATATTCAATTTTCATATTGGAAGTGTATTTTTATTTTTTTCTATGCTTTTATTTTTTCTGTAATTTCATATGTATACTCAATTTTGTAATTTATTTGTGGTGTTTTGGTTATTAGTTATTATTTTTCAATATGATATTTAGAGTATAGTTTCCCCATTATTGTTTATAGACTCTCACTATTATATTTGATCCAATATCATATATAGATAAGCACTTTAGATCATGTTGAAACACTATCTCGAGTATCATTCGGTTATTTTTTTAAGGCATTATAAAATGGTATCATATACCTTTTCAATTGTTTTAATACTTAAAATTTTAAAGATAGAGAAACATAGTGTAGGATATTGTAATGGACATAAATCTTCTTCTTCCTGAACACATGTTGAGTGAATTTCCTAATTACCATGGTTATGGTTTTATGGGTTTTGTTTTCGTTGTTATAATTTAGATAATTATTTATGTATGATGGTATTTATTGATGTTGTCATTTTTTGTTTTAATATTAACCTAGATTTTCAAGAGGTGTGTATATATTTTTCATACATGCCACATATAATTCATATTAAGTTTTTTCTTATGTATGACCAGTGAACCTTTTATTATGGAGGTTTTAGATGTTTAATGTTTCAAGACACAATTATATAGTGTTTTATTATATAGGTTTTTGGAGGGTGTCTTCTAAACTATGACATGGTTTTTTGTTTTATTTTGACTATTTGGATATAATTTTGTAATCAATGGATAAGTTTATTTACCATGGTTTCTATCTTTATCTTTATTATTCAATCTCTATATGTATGTGATTTATGAATTCTTTTAATGGGTCGGTTTAGTATGATTATTTCCTTGAGTGTGGATCAATATAGGTAGGATGTGACTATGATGTTGTTTAGAATGTAAATAAATTTTCTTGAGGAGTAAGGCACCTTTTATAGGATATAGAGAGGAATATGGGATTCCATGAGATTTTGAAATGTGAATATCCTATTGTTATATGGGTATTATGGTCATTCATAGATGGTAGGCTTGGGTGGATGTCAATAATAGTGGTTCATGGATGTGTAATTCCATTGTTCTTGTGATATTTGATTCCAAATCGTCAGGTATTGGATGAGTAGTGCATTGGTTATGTATTTATAGATTTTAAATGATTTTTGAGTAATGGAAAATCATTTTTTTGTTTTGGTATATGATATATCCCTTGAATACATTCGGAAGGAACGCACTGAGAGTGATTCTTATAATAATTTTTAATATTCAAGGGATGCATAGTTTCATGATTAGGCATGTGATCTGCGGATTTATTATATATGACTCATGGAATCATTTTACAAGTATTATGATTGGGTATTACAAAAATGCATACCCATATCTATATGTCAAGTAATCATGATGAATGTTTGAAAAATAACCATTGAGAGGGTTCTTTATAAATTCTCATGGGTATTGGAAATGGATAGTGAGATCCCATATATCTCCAAAAGTGTTAGTCATTAGTCTAAGAGTAAAATTAAAGTTAGTTTTATATGATGCCTCTTCTAAGTGTAGATTGATGGAATGGATAGTGTATTATTACCTTTAATAATTTCTAGGTTCTAGGTTAAATAATGAAGTGATGTGATATTGGTATGGGGGGTGAGTACCCATAGTACTCGACTGATTGGAGTTAAATTATGAGTCTTTAGTTTGTTTTAGGGAAAGGTCACACATAGAGTGAGATTCGGAATGAGATATGGATTCATTAGATATGAGTGTGGGTAGAATACCAATGAGTTTATTGCGGTTACAATGAGTGGGATATCTCAAATATAGTTGGTTTTGGATAAAGCATATATTCATTCATCAAGTGGTCATATTAGTCGAATTTTAATGTAATGATTCCTCAGTAATGTGGATTGGGATGTGTTAATATAGGAAATTTTTATAAGCTAATTCATATCATGGGGAGAAAAAAACTGACTATTTGAGGTTATACCATTTTATTTTAAGAGAGATTCGATGAATTTCAAAGGCGAAATTAATCATATTTTGAAATTTTAAGTAGTCAATATTTCTCATTAGAACATGGGTATAATTTCATTATTCATGTTTATTCGTTATTTTATAATACTAAATGTATATGGGCTTTGGGAATAAGGTACTTTAGTTAAACTTAATTAAAATTTAGATACTCATATAGTAGAGATCATCAAATAAATCATTTCATGTGTAACCCTTATATAAGAATATTTATATATGCAATAAAACCATTTTTTGAGTGGTTTATATCTTATCAGAATACTAGTGTGTAAGAAAACAAAGTTATATTTAGTACCCTAATAAATTTGTCTACTAAAAATGAATTTTTAATTTCTAATAAAGATTGAGTTTATAAATTTAAATACTCTACATTATTTCTAATACTAAAATTTTATTGAATAGATATATTTTGAGGTCAAATCCATAAATTCTAGTGATTTTTATCATAAAACATTTACCTTAAAAGTTTAGACTTTCAATATAAATGGTTTTAAAAATTAAATCAATAATAAATGAGTAACATTTATTGATTAGGGTATAATAATTTTATGTAAATTTGGGATCATTAGATGATTAAGTATAAATAGATAATATGGATATTTAGTTTTTCTTTAGATTGGCTCTAACCAAGTCCATGGTATTGATTTTTTCAATAATATCACTAAATTCACTTTTTATTAGGGTAAAGTACATAAATTTGTTTATAAAATAGTTAATCTATATCTATTTTTAAACCATGTCACTAAAAAATATATGGTAAAGAAGAAATGTAAGACACAATTAATACATTAAAATGAAACTATTCAATCAATAAGATAATGATTATACTTATTTAATGAATAAAAAAAATTTAAAAATAATTGAATGTTTCAACCCTATACAAACAACCATTAAAATAAAAAATCAATATTCAGTCCCTGTTTTTTTAAAATCATTGTTCAAATAGTATACACACTCATGTTTTAAAAAAAATGAATAGTCAATGCTAAAAAAGGTATAGGATCAAAAAATCCTAAATCTAACAATAGTTTATAGCATTAAAAACTCCGTACAAGTGATCATAATAAAGTTTAAATGAGATTCATTCCCCAAAGTGTAACAAAGACAACTATTTTGGAGAAATTTCACCCTTGAATATATTTATATTTCCATATATCTATCCTATTTTAACTTCAAATCAAACACCTCAATGATAGTCTTCAAAAACAATGTATAATTTCACTATTATCTCAAAAAATGTGTATCTCTAATTCTGTAAGATGAAAAATATTGGTGACCCTTGAATTCTAAAATTTTCCTCTATAAATTTATTGTACATCTTAAACACCAAGTACCCATTCAATTTTAGTTAAAATGTTACACCAAAATTTATAATTTCACAATCATCAAGAAATATTAAATATATCTTCAAATGTTAAAAACATGAGCTATAAGAACATTAATACAATGAAATATATTCTAAATTATCATTTTTTCTGAATATAAAATCTTTAATTAATCACAACCTGGGAATCATAAAAATTCTCATGTTTTAAAAATATTTCCACTCTAACCATGCTGTAAAAGTCTCGTGAAAATGACAGAGTGTCTGAAGATCATCCTTGATAATTTTTCCATGACATTCATCTTCACTCCAATAATTTTGAGTAGCCTATTTTAGTGTATTATCCTTATTTTATCTACTGATACATTTGACATAACACAAAGGTTCTCATTACACGTTGTAATTTTTCTAATAAATCATGAAATTTCAGCTTGTGGTTATTTCAACATCTATTTACAATTATAATGTTAATCATGTCTCGTTCCTATATTGTATTTCTTTCTCCCAATCTCACCATTGTATCCTTAAATATAGACCATTACGTGTTAAATAGAGCACCATTACATGAACTTATCATAAAATTATGACTTTATTCCAAACTCCTCTAAACATTGTTCAAAGATTAATTGTAGTATTATAAATAAAAATCTCCATAAATTAGGAAATATTTAAACATTTATAACTGAATAACCAATAAATAATCATACAACTATTGGAGTTATAAAATTCCACCACACATAAACTCGTTCATTTCCTCAGGTAAATATTTCCATGCCATCATAATGAAAATTGATCATATCCAATATTTGAAGACATTATTTAATAAAATAATATAAATTTAAATGAAAATAAATATGCAAGTATCATATTATTAAATATTTCATAGTATTCACTTTCCAATAAAATAAATCAACGACGCATTTTATGTTTCCTCTTGAATTTGTTATAGTACCTTTCCCATCCACCCACATCTTTTAATTATTATTAGTATATTTGTAAACTTTTGTTCAAAGTTACCAAAAAATATTACTCACATTAGTAAAGATCATATAATCTTAAGTTATGTTCAATCATAAGTATTTAAAAACTTTTCATAATATTGAATGATATTTAATTCTCAAATTCAGAAATACCACAACACTAATCAAGAATACTTTAATTAAGGTTATAATGTCTCTAAGATGAGGGTTTATTATTAATTTTATGTAAAATAAAAATTAAGTAGTAAGAGGATAAAATATTAAGAATAAAAAAATATGTAAAATAAAATGCTCAGTGAAAAACAACTTTAAAATAAAACATTCATAATTTAACACCCATCAACCCATTTCACGATATCTCAAAGGATAAAAAAACAAGACAATGAAACCAATAAAACATTTCCATATTTGAAAAACATTTATCTTTATTAATTGGGTTTCTAAGAAATTATAATAAATGGTAATTTATAATCCTTTTCTCTATATAACCAATGATAACTCCCCACATTCTCCCATTTCCAATATATTTCATCCCAATATGAATCCAGAAATATCAAGTCTTGAATCTCTTTCTATGTCCTATAAATTACTGATTAATAAAATTATATTAATTATTTAATTATATAAGAACACTTTCCATGTTTATTTCAGTATTTTTATTCATTTTAAATTCAATATTTTCTGGTATTATACATTTTTTTTAATTTTATTATATTGGATTTTTTGAGGTAATTTGTTTCAACAATAAAAAAATGATTTAGTGAAATGGTAACAAGGAGTTGTAACTGTTTGATGGTCCAATAAGCTCTAGATGTTTAAATTTCTATGGTTCATATCATTATATAAGTGATTAAGTTAATTATATTTTAATATAGTTACAAATACTATGAATATTACTTGGTAATAATGTTTTTTATTTCTAAAAATGACTATGAATGTTAACATTTAAAATAATTATTAGCCAGAAAAATTCATTATTAAGCTATATAAATGGTATTATTTTATTATAATTATTTATTGAATAATGTAATTAATTTTTAAAAATATTCCTAAAATGTACTTATGAAAATAAAAGATCAGCACTCACATGGGTAGCGTAAATTACCATAGGTTGATGATATTTTTCAAAATATTTTAAAATAATAGAAAACCATTAGATATTTGATTATTGTAAAAACATTATGTTATAATTAAATTAAAATTTTGTGATTAATTTAAATGATTATTTATGTTATTGAAAGAGTTAAAAGTATAATTGAAACAAAAAGGCTAATTTTTGAAGTGTTTATTACGATATAGAAACAACATATATAAAGGGTTTGATGAGTCAAAATGGGTAATATATCATAAATAATATCCATAATGGTTGAAAAAATGTGAATATGAAATAAATATGCTGTGTTTAAATGATATTTAAAAGATTTTCTAGAAAAGGTTCCTTAAATAGGGTATTAAAAGAGAGAATTAAGAAACTGTTTTTTTATAGAGTAATAGGTTATGAAAACGAATTTGATGAGAGGGGATGGGTGATAATTCATTATAAATGGATAAAAAATATATTAATAAAATAATAATATAAGAATTTATGAAATAATAATATCTTTAAAAACGTTTTTGGGAAAATGAATCTCAAATAAGAAAAGATAAAGATAATTAGGAAACTTACCATGGACTTTGAGATGCCTCATTTGGATTGAGCAAAAAGCAATCAAAAGAGAAGATTTTGGAAATTAATGGGGATTAAGACTTTGGTAAGGGTTTTCTTTGAAATATTTGGGTAATTAATTTTAAAATAATGGAATCTTTTATGTGAGGATAAAGGGGTAAAAGAGGTTGGATTTTATAGCCAAGGGGAGGGGTATTTTATAATAATGTATTGATTACATTATCATTTATGAAAAATAATATGAATTTTATTTATTCAAATTTATTTTATTGGTTTATGATTAAATAACTTATGTTTATTAGACATCAAATTCCATACAAAAAAATTAATTAAATGTTAGAAACACTTGATTAATAGTATAGAATCAAGCATAGTTTTTTATTAGAATGAAATATAACCTATGATTCAATAGTTAAAATATATGTTTATAAATTCCAATTCTTATCTTTACATGACTTAAATTAATACATTAATAAATTTTCCTTCTATGAAAAAATGTTTAATTAGTTTTTAGTCATATTTATATTATGATGATGGCATATATCTTATTATATTTTTTAAAAAATTAAACTATTCACTAAAAGCCATATTTTTTATGAAATCCTAGAAAATAACCATATGATAACTACAATTTGATAATTCCAAAAATTAATTCCATTTTATAAAATTCAATTTCTAAATATTAAATATTTTACATGTAAATAAAATCAAATAATACATGGAAATTAAATTTTATCTCAAGTACCAATAATTTCTTTTACCATAAGTGATTACATTTTTCCCTAATATTATTTCAAAGTTATTATGGGGTTTTAAAAAAACTATTCATAAAAATTAAAAATTATTAAATTAATCTTCTTATTAAGAGGAATTAACAATTTAAATACATAATCAAGGAAACATTTTTGATGTCACTAACTCTATACACTTTGATTATAATGTCATCTCAATGACAATTTTACTTTTCTAAAAAAATTACCAAAGTTAAAAAACATTTATTTGATTAAAATTAATTATTAATATGAGTAATTATATTTCGAACTAAAAATAATAAATACTTTAAAATTTTATTTTATTGTAAAATATGTTATTTTAATATTTGAAAATGATATTTTTCGAGAAATAAAACATGTACATATACTATCACAAAAAATAGAATTTGGATTAAATATCTATTATAAAATATTATGTAGTCAAATAAATGATACTTTTCCTGTTATTTTTTATATAATACACAAAAAATGAAACTATATTGCACATATATATTGTAAATTTGATGTTGTGAAAAAATGTATACAACATTGTGAAAAATTAAGTACAATAATCAAATTAAATTTCCAATGATCATATGAAAATAAAAAAATTTATAAAATTAAAGTAGTTATGAGATAAAATTATATTTTTTAAAACTAATCATAAATAAAATATTTTGGGTTTTATAAAACATATTTAATTAATATTTTTATTGAAATAATTTAAATATATTAAAATATATTTTTTTAAGAAAAACATATTTTAAAATATGTATAAAAATTATAATTCATATAAAAAAAGAAGTTATTTCTACATTTATAGGTGATATTTAAAAATTAAACTATCTATTCAAAATATGGGATAATTTAATTGTAATACATATCATTTATCATTTGCACATAGTATTAAACCTTCATCTCCATAAAAATGAAATTTAAAACATTGTATGATATTATTCTTAAGAAACTATTTACATCATAGATAAATATATATATATATAATTAAAATTTTAATTGGCGTTTTAAATTTTCCTAACCTAACAAATTAAAAGCTAAATATATGAAATGCAATGATATAATGAATTTAAAACAATACTCACATGTTCATTAAAACATTACTCTATCTCTATATAATCTTATTCGATCCCCATTATCTTCTTAGACCTCAAAAATCTAAACATAAAATTTTAAATATAATATCTACTACATTAAATCTCATGAAGATAAGGGTGATTGAATTTCTAAAACATAAAAAAAATTCGTATAAATTATTATAAACATAATCCTAAAAGTCCTATGAAAGAAATAAAAAAATTAGTGTATTCTCATATGTTATTAGGTTAAAATAATTTAGCTAGAAATGAACTCACCAAGTCTTATAACATAAAAATAGAAACAATTTATCTAATTCAGATCAATGAATTATATATATTCATATTTATCAAAAAAGATGGGTTTTGATCCTTTTTCTATAAAAAAAATTTCTCTTCCTTATATTAGAATATTCTCTACATTAATAGGAGTGATCCCTTAATTTTAAGTAATTTTATTGTTATATAACTCCTTAAGTTGATTTATTTTATTATCTATAGGGGTTAATCACCAAGTCATCTAGAAGCACTCCTATTGGCCTCTCATTAAGTGGAATTATAATTTTTCCTACATAAAACACATATTTTTTCATGATTCTCTATAATTTTTATAATCTTATTTTAAATTCTCGATGACAATCCTAGTTCTTATCATAAATTATTCCAAGGTCTCCCCTAATAAATAATTTTGGTTTTTAAGGGATGGACCCTTATATTTTTTTAACCCCAAATTCATATTTTATGGGTTGTATTCCCTAATTTTCAGGTGGCATATATACCTATAAATTATTTTGATTATTAAAATAAATATAGATTTTATATTTTTTATACATAGCATGAAAATTTTTTATTGAACAAAATAAATATAACATTAATGGTTAAAATCCATTTAATGATCCATTAGTGTTAACCAGATTATATTCATATGGTTTTCATACATATAATTTAATTTAAAACTGTTACTATAAATGTATTCTTACAGGTCCTAACTCTCTTTTGGAATATATTTCATCATCGACCCTATAACAGTAATTTCATTAACTTACATATCATCTTGAGACAACCCATTATAAAATGTTTTCATTATTAACCATGTATCTCATCCATGATGGGGTCACTTTATAAAAAAATTAAATATATCCCATGTCGTGTAAAGTGACTCTGATATAGATTTATTTAAATTTAGAATGTTTAATTGAAGATTAATTTTTTTATAAAGGAAAAATCATGTTAACAATAATATTTACATCTCATCCAATGTAATGATGAATTTCATGGTAATAATTTAGTCCAATCATTTTTTTAATTTAGTGAATATTTTAAATTTCTAAGACATACTATATGATTTGAAACAACATTAAATTGTAAAGTATAAAAAAGGAAAGGAAACATCGTAAATGTTTATTTTGATATTCATGTGGTGAATTGATAAATTGATGTGTGTTTTAGATCATTTTAATGACCTTTTTTCTTTATTTAAAATTGATTAATAATAATTACAAGAATTAATATCCTAGGTTGTAACCCCTCATTTGAATATAATTCACACTCCATCAATTTTCTTTTCATGAGTTTTCCTCTTTTCATAGGGTGATCTATTCCTTGTTCCCAATCTACTTTATTAATTTTATCTTGATTTTTATGCCTCCTTAAACCCATCTATATCTTGTTATCATACTCTAAATGTTTATTTCCCAAAACATGAGTTGTGTTTTTGTGTATAAAACTTATATAACCTAAAAAAATATTAACATAAACACACCAATAATAACAAAGAATATAAAAAGAAAAAATTGAAATCATTCTATGAAGACCTAACAAAATATATCAAAGTTATGTTTATTCTATATTTGAAATATCCTATGAAGGGGATCCAAAACCAATTATTTTCCATGAGTAATCCTTAATTCTTATAAAAAATCATGTTAGGAAAATTAGAAAAACTTCCCCAATACTAACACTATAATGGAATAGTATAGTTCAAGTCTAATGTTTAAAATATATATCCTAATGACCCTATAATGAGTCTTTTAGTTTAACAGTAAAAAATTTAATTATTAATGAATTTTAAATTAAATTTAAACTGAAATATATACTTTTGATGATGATATCTTACTAATATTTTTAAAATCCAAGATCATGAGGTATTTAAGAGTATGAAATAAAAATTGGATAGTCATATTCTTATTAGAATTGATTCTAATAAAATCCTTTTCTTGGAATTTTCTCTTTTATCCCTAAACACCCAATTTATTATTCTCAAGTACTTTGACACCTTTAGAAACTATGTTATCAAATAAAATATCTAAATATATAAATTAATATCAATATATATTCAATAATGAATCTAAGTTCTCATTCATGAAATAAAATTATATTATATATTATAAGAAATAGTGACCATGTTTAAATAAAGAAGAACGAAATGAATGAATGATTGGATTCAAGAATCAAACACAAACATTCATTAAAATAAAAACACAAAAATATTCAATCACTTTCAATTATAAATACAATACTAATGACTCTAAACTATCATATTTTCTTAAGAACCAATGAAAAATACATGATAAACATGAGATAGAATCATAAAATCCTAAAACTAACAAGAGCTACTAGATTTTTATCCTCCATCTATCTAAATTTAAATCATGAAATTCTCTAAAATTTAAAAGGAATGAAATTCAAATCTAACACCCCATGAAATTACAATATTTTCCTTTTTTAATAAATTTATTTTTCTTTATGGCTTTATTTATATGAAAACGCTATGTTGTATTGTGTTATAGAAAAAATTGAGATCATTATCTAGCATATAAAATAGGAAATACCAATTATAGAAGTGTATATTACATCCCAAGACTTAATAATAAATTTATTTTAATATTATGTATTAAATCAAAATTTGTAACATCCTCTTATTGTTTTAAGGTATTCTTAAAAACCTATTTTTATCATTCCTTAATTGGGTTTCATATGAGGATAAATTGGGTTGAAATTTGGAAAATATTAAAACATTATATCTTATGCATGGTCAGTGCATGGTTTACCCAAACTGTGCTCCCTCTCCTGGGAAACCAATAAAACCTAGATAGTGACGGTTTCCATGGATGGTTAACAATTTAAAAACCTATTCTCCCACCATGAAGAAACATTTCACCCCTTCAGAATGAGGCCCCAAATGAGTGCGCATGGTTTGTATAATTGTGAATCCCTGCACAAGAAACCACGCACATAATTTAATTAATCTAAAAATATTTTTTAAAACCAACAAAATTTTCTTTTTTTATGATGATTATAAGGACCTGGCCTTAAACATTACATAATCTTGAATTAAATGAATAATTCAATTCATAGATCATTTTAGGTTTATAGTTTTAAATAATTATTCCATAACTATTACATTACATCTCAAAAATTACAAAGTAGACACTTCTACTTAATTTCTAATTTTTTTACAAAATAAAAACTCTTAAAAAGAAACATGTATAGTTCCATGTTTTAGACATCATGAATTTTCTTTAATCCTATCCTTGACCCTATTCATCATTAAGTCCCGTGGAAAACATTTCAAAATCATGGTATGATAATAAAAAGCTTAGTAAGGGTTATAAAATAAGGAAGGAAAACATTATCCCATCAATGAATACAAATCAATAAAACAATACTTTTCAATCATAATATACCATACGAAATCATTAGATTTATGAATAACAGACATAAATCATAAATCATAAAGGTAAATTTAGAAATTCATAATATACGTACATTGTAGCAATCACAACTACCTAGGGAGTCACGTTTGGATTACTCATCACAGTATATTCCCTAAATCTATTAGGAGAAAACATTAACGTTTACCTCTGTCACGTTACCCAATGATTTGAAGAGCTATCTCGGGCTCAACCACCCTAGGATTATCACGGAACCACCCATATATGTAAACAATTCCCAATACCCATAAAATATTCATAACACAAAGCACAAGCATGAAAGAAAGATAACATTTCCACATTCCAATAACAATATATCATTTCAAGATATTGGCATAATCAATGCTTTGTCAGAACCAATTTCAAAACCATTTATAACATTTAATAAAGATATTTTTAAATAAAAGTTTTTCATACCACATTGATTCTTTTAAAAGAATTATGATTTTAAAACATTAACATTCATATAAATAAATTCTAAACCCCATTTTGAAAACATGTACATTAATGATAATTATTTAGAACAATAAATCATTAAAATAATATTTTAGTTAAAGAGTTCCAAAATAAATGAGAGATGCTTGAATATAAATAATTGAGGATTAACATTTAATCAAAATGTTATAATATCATGAGAATAAATGTATTAATGATATAATATTTTTTAGGATAGTATATACACCACATAAAAGTGAATTGGTGCATAACAACACTGAAGTCTCAATGGAATGTAAATTGTGAAAAAATCTCTTATAAAGACGATATCCTTATATTAAGGATAAATATATTACATAATTATGTGTGAAAAATATAAAAGTACACAATGTTATTGGATATTAAGTGTAAAACAATCCATGTTCATTCACACATATTCATAGCATGACATAATCAACAAGTATAAGTTTAACCCAAAGAATTGAAATTGGGATAAGACGTTCTTTTATAGAAATTTGACAGTATAACGGAATCACGTTAAAATTTAGGAAATGTGTTGATGATAGAGAAAAGGGTATCTCATCACCTGGACATAAAATCTATGGCAATAATTATATAGAAAAACATATCCGAACATAAGAAGATGTAAATTAAAAGAAAAACAAAAATAAGTTTTTTATAAAGAGTATGGTGAAAGGTTCCCTTGTCGATTTGGGAACTTACGAAACATACACCTATAAAAGAAGGATCATAAAATGAAAATTCAAATACCCATAAATATAATTATATTACCCAATGAATACAATAATGGGCAGTACATATGCCACACAAAAGAAATAGTGAAAAATATAGCATGAATCTCATGGGAATAAAAAGTGAGATGAAAATCCCTTACCACGTTGTAATCAATCGAGTCGTATGAACAAAAGTTATTAACCAAAAAATGATTCATAGAATAAAATTAAAAAAATAGAATAATGATAATATATACAAAATTTCAGAACACAATACACCACAGAGAATAAATTAGTGGCGAACAATGGGAATCTCAATGAATTAAAAGTAAGATAAGAAACCCCTAACCTCGTGTCTGACTTGACTTGTTTGTTCCTTGTTCTTATTGAATAATAAACATAAGTTAATTTTTACTTGATTAAGAACCCTTTATAACGTTTATTATTCCATTTTTATCACTTATTACCATGTTATAAACATTATGTAATCTTTTATGTTAATAATGGTCGTTTTGTCGATATTTAGAACTTGAGTCAAAAATAAAAACCTTATAATTACAGGTTGTCCATGTGGTAAAGATTCCATTATCTCCTGAATGATTTTAATGAATTAGATATCATATATATTATATATATCCTGTATATATGTGTATTTATAATAGTAAATAACATTTGGATATAATAAATAAAATTCACCATTCATGGAGACGGTAAGTCGTACGTACGCATGAACGCTACATTCATTTCTATTTCGTATATTAATTAAATGAAAACATAATGATACACAATTATATTATAATTATAGTATAATGTCATATTTAATTTCAATAACTCCATCCTTTATACATCCCACATACGGTATGAATGAGTCATATCACTTTGAGGGGGCAGTAGTCCTCACTTCTTCAAATTAAATTATTGTGTTTACTCATAATGGAAACCATAAAGGTACGCTATAAATTAAAAATACATAAAAATAAAGAAATAATAAAAATTATATATATCATATATAATTATAGTGTCATAATAATGGACAGCATAAGAGGCGGTAGGTGATCATTGAACAGTCATCGTTTCTCGAGGTGTTAGTTTTCCCTCCACAGAAACAGTATGTTCATTACCCATTAGATGGAGGTGTGTGTAAGTGTAATTAGAATCCTCCTCATAACAACATCATAGTATATTTAGGATACTTATATAGTTATAAAATAATTAAATAAAAATATTTTAGGTGTTGGATACGTAAAATAAAATAAAATAACTTAAGAGAAAACGTTACCTTTAAATCGGGGAACTCACTTTTGTTTCAACCAAAAGAATTTCTTGAAGTGCCTTATACCTAAGGTAATTCTTCTAGGTTTAATATATGGATTTAGGGAGTTTAATTTTTAGATTTAGGACGAGCTAATGGGCTTGATAAGTGTTAGGAATTTGTTATATGTGAGGGATTTTTATAAGGGGAAGAAGGGGCTCTTTAAGAAAGTGTGAAAGTATTATTTTTTTATATATTGATTTTCGGTTTCTAAATGTCCAAAACTCATTAAAGTTGTAGATAATATTAATAATGGTCTAAATAAAATCATACAATAATAATTTTATAGGTTTTGGATATTATTTTTTTATATATAATCTTATTTATTAAAATCATTTATTAATGATGTAAACACTGTGACATTATTGTGTCATAAATAATTTAATTTATTTGAGGTCTAAAAGTTTTAAAAAAAATTACCATGATGTTTTAAGTCTTTGCATATTTCCAAATAATATTTATTGTCAAAATTATAACTTATATAACCACATGTAAAAACTCATTTACTAAAAGATATCTGAAAGTGTCATTTTTGCCTTTACTTTAAATTAATTAAAATAAAGTGTCATTATCACTCATAAGTGGCTCCATGGGCCCCTGAAATATACACAAGGATGACCATCGCCGTCCACTACTCATCCAATAAGGTTAGGATAAGGGTTAAGGCAATTTTTTATTATTTTAATATTCTTTTTACCTTGAATTACCCTATTTACCTTTTAACTGTGGTAAATAAAAGTCAAAAGTGAATATTCATGAAAAATTATATTCATCTTGTTGAACCAAATTTTACTTAATAATAACAATAATTTATGTCAGATTTTCGAAATTCAATTAACAGAATCGGTAAAAATTCATTTAAATGAAAAATTCTCTTTTTTTAACAACCACCCAGTGTTTTCACAATTCATCAAAAATTGATTGTTTTCAAATAAAATACCAAAAATTCAGCCTAAGATATATTTTATATTCAAAATTCAAAAATTATGTCTATTTTTACAAATTAAAAACTTATAATTTTCCTGGATTTATTTAAAATTAATTCCCTTTGTCAAAACAAAAAGCGTGTTTTTAAGAAATAATAACTATCAAAAGATTGACACTAGTTTATGCCCAATTTCAATGTGAAATTTCATCCAATGACAAACATTGGATTAAATGGTAAAAATATAATCTAATTAAACTTTAAAACCATTTAAAATTATAATCAAACCACATTAATAAGTTAGATTAAAAGGTAGTTTTGAATTAAAATACAGTATTTTTCACTATTCATTAAAAATTTAATTTTATCAGAAAAATACCAAAAATTTACCCAAAGTAAATTTTGATGTCCCAATTCTAAAAAAGAAATTTATTTTTTCAAATTGAACATATAAAAGGGATAAATTATAGATTTAAATAGGGTTTTCCATCAAAAGGTGGTAAATCGACCTTTTAAAGAATTTTAGAGTATTTATGTTTAAAATCAGATTCTTTCTTTTTTTAAGCCACTAAAATTTATCGTATAAATGAAAAAACATTTTAAAACATTTATAATGATTTTTTATTTAGTTGTATTCATTCCTGCCATTACAATGGTGAGGTGTTAACTACCATTTAATATAATAATAATAATATATTATTTTTTAGTACAACTCAACATTGTGTGCAACGTAAGATTTCAAAGAAACACATTGTTGTGTATCAGGTACTGTAACACCCCAAATTTTTCTAAAAATAAATATAAATGCATGGAATTTTTTTTAAGTAGATATTTATAGCTATCCTTTAAACATTATTATTTTAACTTCTATGTTTTTAATTTCAAGTAAATGTCATCTACAATTATGTTCAGTATGTTATTTGTAGTCTTTTGGAACCAACTTGTTTTTTTGGTGAATTGTAACATACCATTGTAGATAGTAATATAAATAGTAATATGGCCTTAATTAATAGAAAATTTTATTAATATTTTATTTTATTAAGGAATTAATATAATAACATCTTGGTTAATTTTTCACTGTGATATAGAAGTAGTTGCAGAATTAGAATTGTTAATTTTTGAATTAATTATTCTTTTATTTAAATTTAAATTAATAATATTTAAAAAATTATTTTAAAAAATGGAATTAATTTTTGAAATCTACACGTCAATAAATTGTTAGGGTTAATTTTGGGAATTTTTCTAAACCAATTGATTTTTCGGTGAATAGATAAAAATACAGTTTTCAGTTTCGGAATGTTAATGACATCATTAATGATATAATAATGATTTAATATATCTGTTCGACTTCTTTATAGTTAAATAAGATGTGAGTTTTCCCTAGTGTCTTATACCATGGTAAAATACAATGGGAAAGGCCGTGGTTTTGCAAATACCACTCATGAGGTGTCCCTTGAAAAATTATTAAACATATTCCCTTAATTTTCCAATAAATACCAACAGATTCCTTCATTAACATCATTATAAATTCCTCATAAACAAATATATAGCCTCCTTAACTTCATATTATTCCTCCCAAGGTTTCCCCAATCCCCCAAGATCCCAACCCTCAGGTTCTAAGGGTTACTCTACAAGGTAAGAAAATTCTCAATTTTCTCCTTTTTCTTTTCAAGTTCTCTTTTATGTGGTATAACATTCAAGTTTCCATACCATGTTATTATTTCATTAATATTCATGATATACTCTATATTATGATTCATTTATGGATTGGTGACCCTTGTCCCCTCTATTTTTAATATTTTCTAAAACCTTGTTCTGTAGTCGTTAGGCTGCCGAGTTTTTGTAAGGGATTTCTCAATTATTCTTTTATTTTGAGTTCCTTTCTCATTATTTCTTTATCTATTCTTATAAAAGATGAATGAAATCTCCAGAATAATTTATATTCTATATTTTTTCATGTTCATTAAAAATTCAATATCATTGTTCTTCTCCTCTCCGACTTAATCAAAGGATTAAAAACATTGTCCATGATGTGTCAAATTACCGACATCATGGACGATGTGATTACATTTTTCTTTAAATCCTTCAAGTCTGGTAATGAAACCATTTTTATGGTCGAAACAATTTATAATATATTTATTATGTCTCATAATTGGTTCTGTAATTTGTTTTAACACATGGTTCTAATTTATAAGACAAAATGAGGTTGTTGTTATCAAAGAACCACTAAAATGATCTAAACAAACATCATTAATGTTTTAACTTATGAATCTTCCTAATATTAAACATAAAATAGATAAATGGTATAAATTATGATACTAGAAATATTTCAATACCTTTCCATTCCAATTCTGTAATTTTACTTCCAATCGACAAGAACATCCACCATGAACCAATCATGGAAATCATGTCAAGAACTCACCCAAAAACAGTTCAAGGAGCAAAATACTAACAATTAAAGGGTGAAATGATTATATGAAATGATAATATAAGATGTTATAAACATGAAAATGTTAATTTAAACTACTAATAATACTTTTTTAACCATTATACGGTAATTTTAAACAATTTTTATGTAAGACAGAACAGAGGTAAGGGAATTCTTATCCCGATTTCCATTCATTGGGTTAACCTTCTACATCATTATTTATGTTCTATTTAAATTGTATTTGTGGTGGGTTATATTTATATTATGTTTTATTATGTGTATTTATAGTATATATACATACTCCATCCACTCTATTAAGTCCCTCTTCAATTGAATGATATTTATAAGGGGCTTTTCATTAAAAATCCTCTTTTTAAAATTCGGTTTTACGAAATTCCAAAGTGATGTTTTTATATAATTAGTCATGTTGTATGATTATGTTTTGGTTATTGGGAATTATTTATGATGAACGGTGGGACCTATATCTCCCACCAATTCATTGGGTATGATTAAGTTGGAGCTTGGTCGTATGGTTACTCTAAGTGTAACTGTGATGGTTACACAAAGTAAGGTAGTCGTGAGGGTTAAAAATTATATGGTATCCAAGAATGGTTACAAGATTATGTAAGTAATGCCCCAAGATACCTCTATGATTATATTTATTTTCTCATGTTTTTTTTGGATCCTGTGTAATCTCATGTTACATGAGGTAAGTATACATGGGTGATAAGAATGTCTTTTGAAAATGTTTTATTACGTTACGAGTATTCATGGACAAATGTGCTCTTTAATTATTTTTCATCCCATACTGATATTTTGGGATCATCCCAATTTTTTAAGTGATTTTCACAGGTTAGTGGATATGTAAGACAAGGAAGGAATCCATGTTAAATGTTGAATAATTTTCAAAGAGTCATGTTATAAGTTTTAATGTTTTATATTTTGAAAAAAATGGAAACTATTTTTACGGTATCCACTCTATAATAATGTGTAATGTTATGAATGTATTGTCCTAATTCTCTAAAGCTATAAACTTGAAAAGATCTTAAATGTCAAAGGAAGTTTTTTCTTGACTAAATTCAAGATTATGTATGTAATAAGTTCGGGTCTTTATAGTTGGAATTAGAGGATGGTTTAGAAAACTATAGGGGTTAGGGTGATGTTAATAGAATACCATAAATGATTTTCAATATATGATTAGTTTGAAATGTTTTAGCATTTAAATATTACCATGTTGCATCTTCTATGACATGTTAGTTCAGAATGGTTGTCTGCAGAAGGAACAGGAATACTAAAGATGAGAGGCACCGACAGAGTGACATCCTTCCGGAACTACAACCCGGAATGGTAGGGATTGGAACCGAGAAGTTTGTGATAGTAATGTCTCAGCTAACGCAGGAAATAAATGGTGGTGGAATCCATGCAAGAGAACCAATAGAGGTACTACAATGGAACATGATAGTAGTGGAACATTTTATGAGACAACATCCTCCCGCATTTAATGGATCTTCTGACCCATTAGTAGCTGAATGATGGATCAGATCCCTTGAATAGATATTCTATGTTATGGGATGTTCAGACAATTCAAAGGTAAGTCTTTACATTTATCATTTTGAAGGGGAAGCTGATCAATGGTGGTCTATGGTATGGAAAATTAGGGGTAGAGAGGATTTTTATGCCTTAGAGTGGGATGAATTTAAAAGTATTTTCCTTGAACAATATTTTCCTAAGGTGGTGTGACATAGAATGGAGAAGCAATTCCTGGAATTGAAATAGAAATAGGAAGATTCAGTGGCTGTGTATGAAGCGAACTTCACCCGACTAGTGAGGTATGATCCAAATATTATTTTGTATCTTGATAGAAAAATCAACTGGTTTTACTCAAGACTAAAGCCAAGGTATCGAAGGGCGTTGGCCTCCTGTGAATTCAAATGTTATGAGAAACATGTTCGATGTGCTGAGAGGGTAGAGATGGACTTTTCTGATGATCATGTGCATTTTGGAAACAAATAGAAGAAGAGGTCCAGTTGTCAATCAATGGGTAAGAATCAACCAATGAAATGTGAGGGTAAGAAAATAGAAGTTTCAGTTTGTAAAAAGTGTGGCTAGAAACACCCTGGGGAATGTATTACCAGAACTAGGAAGTGTTTTAAATGTTGTAAGTGTGGACATATGGCCCAATATTGCAATGAAAATGATCTTAATACTAATCCTGAAAAGAAGGCTGTAATGTGCTTTAAATGTGGTGAGATGGGTCATTATGAAAATTCCTACCCAAATAGAGATCTGAACGATGAAAAGAATCCAGACTACATGCAGAAAGGTGTAGTGAGATATTTTTTTACTACGTCAGTAGATATCAGGCCATCCAATGATGTTTTATCAGGTAAATTGTTTGTTCTCTCATATTTTTATAATGTTTTTTTGGTACATGGTCTACACTTTCCTTCATCTCTGAGAAATTTTCTGGTAAATTAGAAATATCACCTCAAAAAATGGGACCTGAACTTATTGTTTAGACACCATGGGGAAATGTTATAGTAAATAGGAATTATAAGAATCATTCTATTGTGTAATTTGGAAATAATTTACCTTCAACCCTTGTTTTTTTACCCTTAGTTGAGTTTTATGTTATTCTGGGGATGGATTGGCTTTCTGATTATCATGCTAAGATTAACTATAGAGCTAAAGAAGATGTTTTTCAGAAATAGTTTCAGTTTGTATACAAGAATGAACCCATACAATTGATAACATATAAGGAAGATGAGAAACTATTGAAATATAGAAATGAAAGTTATCATGCTCATATTGTTGAAAACAAGTGAACTATTCAAATTAATGATGTTCTAGTGTTAAATGAATACCTTGAGGTTTTTTCAGATGAGTTACCTAGTGTCATACCTCATTGAGAAGTCGAATTCAAAATTGAATTAGTTACAAATGATAAGAAAATTTTAAAACCCCCATATCGTATGGCTCTAACAGAACTTCTTGAATTGAAAAATCAGTTATAGGATTTGCATGATAAAGGCTTCATTCATTCTAGCACTTCACCATGGGAAGCCTCTATTTTGTTTTTTAAAAATAAAGATGGTTCCTTGAGACTTTGCATTGATTATAGAGAATTTAATAACATCACTGTAAAAAACAAGTATCATTTTCCTCATATCGATGACTTGTTTGATCAGCTCCCAGGAGCTCAGTACTTTTCTAATATTAACTTGAGATTCGGATACCATCAGCTGAAGGTGAAGGAGGATGACATCCCGAAGACAGCCTTTCGTACTAGATATGAGAATTATGAATTATTTGTTATACCATTTGGATTAAATAATTCACCTTCTGTATTCATGAATCTTATGAATAGTGTATTTCATGAGTTCTTGGATAAGTTTGAGGATGTATTTATTGATGACATTCTGGTATTTTCTAAAAATAAATAGGAGCATGAATAAAATCTAAGGGTTGTTTCTCAAAATTTAAAAGAAAATAAATTATATGGTAAATTCAGCAAATGTGATTTTTGGTTACAACAGATTTCTTTTATTGGGCACATTATAAATAAGGATAGAATAATTGTTGATCCTACCAAAACAAAAGTAGTTGATGAATGGCCAAGGCCCACAAATGTTACAGAGATTTGTAGTTTTCTTGGGTTAGTAGGTTATTACCGACGGTTTGTTAATAACTTTTCACGATTATCTAGCCTGATAACTAAGTTAACACGGAAAGGGGTTAAATTTTTATGGACTGAAGAATGTGTTGTTTGTTTTTAGAAACTGAAGAAGAGATTGATGAATGATTCAGTTTTGGCCTTACCTTCACAAAATGGTGAGTTTATCATCTACAGTGATGCTTATTCGAAGGGAATTGGTTGTTTTTTGATGCAGAATGATTAGGTAATTTTTTTTGGTTCGAGACAACTTAAACCTCATGAGCTAAGTTATCCCACACATGATTTGGAGTTGGCAACTGTGGTTTTTGATTTGAAAATTTGGAGGCATAATTTATACGGAACCAAATTCCAAATATATATGGACCATAAACGTTTGATGTATATATTCACTCAGAAGGAATTAAATATGATGTAGAGAATATTTCTTAAACTGATAAAGGATTATGACTGCACGATCAATTACCATCCCTAAAAAGCAAAAAAAAGTGGCAAATGCCTTAAGTCGGAAACATCATGCATCATTAACGATGATATGTTTGGAACATGATCCCTTGATTAATGATTTGATGAATTTTGTCTTGGAAGTTATTGGTGCAGGGAATAACACTATTTTGTGTCAGGTTTCAGTGGAGTCATCATTGTTAAAATTAATTATGCAAGCATAGAAGGATGACTGTGAGCTGTAGAAAAAAGTATAATTGGTTAAAATGGGTGTGTTTCCAGAATTTAACCTCGAAAAATATTGTGTTTTAAGATTTAGAAAAAGGTTGTGTGTTCCTAGTGATTCTTAGTTGAAGAAATATTTGTTGTGTGAAGCTCATAATTCTCTATTTCATGTTCATCCTGACAGTAATAAGATGTACAGAGACCTTTGGGAGTATTATTGGTGGGATGGAATGAAAAGAGATATTGCTTATTTTACTATGAAATGTTTGACATGTCAATAGGTTAAATTAGAGCAGTAGTTACTGAAGGGGGTGCTTCAGACTTTACCAGTGCTGGAGTGGAAATTGGAGAATGTATCCATAGACTTTGTGGTGGGACTACCAGGGACTTATCAAAGTAACAGTGTGATTTGGGTTATTGATGATCGGCTAACAAAGTCTGCACATTTTCTTTCTATTCAAGATACAATGAATTCGGATCAGCTTTCTTGATTATACCTCAAGGTGATTGTCAGGTTACATGGAGTTCCTCTTTCTATTGTATCTGACTGAGATCCTAGGTTCACTTCTATCTTCTGGAAGGGACTTCAGAAGTCATTGGGAATAGAGTTAGATTTCAGAAAAAAATTTCATCCTCAATTAGATGGGTAGTCAGAACGAACGACTCAAACATTGGAGGATATTCTTCGAGCTTGTTCAATAAACTATCAGCGAAGTTGGGATCAACATCTTTCATTAGTTGAGTTTTATTATAATAACAGTTTTCATTCTAATATTCAGATGGAACCATTTGAGGCCTTGTATGGTAAGCGGTGTTAGACTCCAGCATTTTGGGATGATGTCAGTGAAAGAAAGTGTATGGGGCTAGAATTTGTAGAAGAAGTGGCTGAGAAAGTGAGGATTATACAGCAGCATACGAGGACATCTCAAAGCAGGCAGAAAGGTTAGGCAGATAACAGAAGGAAAGACTTCTCTTTCGAGGTAGGTGACCATTTTTTCCTTAAAATATATCCTTGGAAAAGTGTGATGTGTTTCGGTAAGAAAGGGAAGTCATGTCCATGTTTCATCTGTTATTTTGAAATATTGGAGAATGTTGGAATAGTTTCATATCACATGTCTTTGCCTCCGAGCATGTTTCAGGTAGACAATATTTTTCCTGTTTCACTGTTGAAGAAGTATGTGCCAGATTCATCACATGTCTTGAGCCCAGAAGCAGTTCAGCTGGAAGAGAACCTTTCTTATAAAGATATACCAGTTCAGATTCTTGATTTAAGGGAACATGTATTTCGGAATAAGGTAATCCACCAGGTAAAGGTTTTGTGGACAAACCACATGGTTGAAGAAGCAACATGGGAGTCTAAAAATGTTATGAGAGAAAAATACCCTCAATTGTTTAATAAGTAAATAAAATTGCGAGGACACAATTTCAAGAATGTGGGGTTAATATAACACCCCAAGTTTTTCTAAAAATAAATAGAAATTCATGGAACTTTGTTTTAAGTAGATATTTATAACTAGCCTTAAACATAATTTTTCCACTTCTACGTTTTGAATTTCAAGAAAATGTCATCTACAATTGTGTTCAATATATTATTTGGAGTCTTTTAGAAACAACTATTTATTTGGTGAATAGTAACATACCCTTATAAATAGTAATATGAATAGTAATATTACCCTAATTAATATTAAATGTTGTTAATATTTTATTTTCTTAAGGATTTAAGATAATAACATCTTGGTTAATTTTTCATTGTGATATAGAAGTATTTACAGAATTAGAATTGTTAATTTTTGAATTAAGTATTATTTTATTTATGAATTAAATTAATAATATTTATAATTTTTTTTTTCAAAAAACGGACTTCATTTTTGAAATCTACACATTGATAAATGGTTAGGGTGAATTTTGGGAATTTTTCGGAATCAATTGATTTTTTGGTGAATAGTTAAAAATACAATTTTTAGTTTCAGTATATTAATGACATCATTAATGATATAACAATGATGTCATAAATATGGTCTACTTGTGTACAGTAAAATAATATGTGAGGTGTACCAAGTGTCTTATACCATGGGAAAATACCATGGGCAAGCCCATGGTTTTTCAAATACCACTCATTATGTGTCCCTTGAAAATCATTAAAATATTCCCTTACTTTTCCTATAAATACCAACCCATTCCTTCAATAGCTTCATTACCAATTCATCTTCAATTATGATATGTCCTTCTTACCATCATAGTAGTTCTACCAATGTTTTCTCAAGCCCCCATGTTTCAACCATCATGTTCTAAGGGTTACTCTACAAGGTAAGAAAATTCTCAATTTTCTTCTTTTTTTATTCAAGTACTCTTTTATGTGGAATAACATTGAAGTTTCCATAAAATGTTCACATTTCCTTCTTATTCTTTATATAATATATATTATTATTCATTTATATAAGGTTGACCCTTTTACACTCTATTTTTAATATTTTCTAAAACCATGTTGTGTAGTCGTTAGGCTGCTGAATTTTTGTTAGGGATTTCTAAATTATTCTTTTATTTTGAGTTCCTTTCTCATTATTTCATCATCTATTCTTATACAAGAGGCATGAAATCTCTAGAATCATTTATATTCTGGATTTTCTCATGTTCAAGTAAAATTCATCATCATTGTTCTTCACCTCTCCCACTTAATAAAAGAACTAAAAACATTGTCCACGATGTGTCGAATTAACGACATCATGGACGATGTGATTAAATTTTTCTTTAAATCCTTAACGTCTAGTCATCAACCCATTTTTAGGGTTGAACCAAGTTATAAAATATATATTATGTCTCATAAATGGTTCTTTAATTAGTTTTAACACATGGTTCTAATTTATAAGACAAAATGAGGTTGTTGTTGTCAAAGAACCACTAAATTGATCTAAACGAACATCATTAATGTTTTAACTTATGAATCATCCTCATATTAAAAATCAAAATGTTAAATGGTATAAATTATGGTACTGAAAATATTTAAATCCCATTCCATTACAATTTTGTAATTTCACTTCCAATCGACAAGAACATCCACAATGAACCAATCATTGAAATCTTGTTAAGAACTCACCCAAAAACAGTGCATGGAGAAAAATATTAACAATTAAAGGGTGAAATGATGTTATGAAATGATAATATAAGATGTTATAAACATGAAAATGTTTATGTATACTATTAATAACACTCTTTTAACCATTATAAATGATTTTTAAACAAGTTTTAAGTAAGAAAGAATCGAGGTAAATGGAATTCTTAACCCGGTGTCCATTCATTGGATTAACCTTCTACTTCATTATTTATGTGCTATTTAAATTGATTGTGTGATGGATTTTGTTTATATTTTTTTTATTATGTGTATTTAAAGTACATATACATACTCCATCGACTCTATTAAGTCTCACTTTAATTTTATGATATTTATTAGGGGATTTTCATTAAAAATCCTCTTTTTAAAATTTGGTTTTATGAAATTCCAATGCCATGTTTTTCTGTTATTAGTCATGTTGTATGATTATGTTTTGGTTACTGAGAATTATTTATGAAGAAGGGTGGGTCCTATAACTCTCTGTAATTAATTGGTTATGAGTGAGTTGGAGTTCGTCCGTATGGTTACTCCAAGTATAACAGTGATGGTTACACAAAGTAAGGTAGTCGTGAGGGTTAAAAATTATAAGGTAGCCAAGAATGGTTACAAGATTATGTAAGTAATTTCCCAAGATACCTCTATGATTATATTTATGGTATCATGTTATTTGGATCCTGTGTAATCTCATTATCACAAAGTATGTATATATCGGTGATAAACATTTCTTTTGAAAATTGTTTCTTACGTTACGAGTATTCATGGACTAATGTGATCTTTCCTTCTTTTACATACCTTACAAAGCTTTTGTTCTCATCCCAAGTTTTTAAATGATTTTCACTGGTTAATGAATATGTAAGACAAGGAAGGAATCCTTGTTAAATGTTGAATAATTGTCAAGGAGTCTTTTTTTAAGTTTTAATTTTTTATATTTTGAAAAAAATGGAAACTATTTTTATGGAATCCACTCTGTAATAATGTGTAATGTTATGAATGTATTGTCCTAATTCTCTAATGATTTAAACATGAAAATATCCTCAATGTAAAAGTATTTTTTTTTTCTTGACTAAATTCAAGATTATGTATGTAATAAGGCTGGGTATTTATAGGTACGCCATCAAACATATATTCCCCTTTAACGTAAAATGAATATTTAATTCACAAATAATAAAAAATATAAAATTTTCATATTCTTTATTTTCTTGGGATGTTACATCCTTCCCCCCTTTTGGGAATTGCATCCTCCCAATTGTAAAATTGGGCTTGGAATCTTCATTTAATGTCCAATATCGGAAAGAGAGTCAATAAAACTATCACTTTAAAATAAAGGGAGAGAAGTACAAAGGTCACTCAGGAAAATAGATACTAGGATTCCATGAAAACAAGGATTTGGAAGAGAAAATAACTCTCAAAGATTAATAGATAGTGGTAGATAAATTTATCACAGAAATTTAACCACCAAAATACCATAAATTTGAGATTGGGTAAAAGTTTGTTGATAAAAGAGATCTTATATATTTTTTGCTTCATGATCCATTTCATTGAGATGAAGAATTTTATTAATAACTAGGCTATGGTTGTAAGGAAATATACATACCTATTAAGTAGATTGTCAAACTTTAATGAACTTCTACCACATACTCATCTTTTCTCAAAACGGTAAGTATTCAAGATGATTGGTCACACCTGAAGTTCTAGAATCAACTTCTAGAGTATCACATAATCTATAGAATAATAACTATATGTTTCCCTTGTCTTTAGACATCATATAAAACTAAAATAGGTTAGTACAAGATCAGATAATACCCAAAAGGATAAACATTTAAAAAAATACTACTCTTAATCTCCCAAATTCAAAAAATAATACCCAAGGTTCAATAAAGACCATTCATTATACAATTTTCATTAAAATACATCAAATTAATCGAAAATAATATTGAAAACCACAATTCAAAAGGATTTGATCACATAGTCTACCACAAAAATCATAACAATTATCTCCAAAAAATTCGACTACTCCTAAAGTCTCATACTGAAGTGTAATTAACCTAATCACATATTCTCTATGATAGTTTAATAATATGAATAAATAACCAAAATCATGTTATATCCACAATAAAAACATATATTCCTCTAAAATAATATTTCATCCATTACTCCACAAATTGTTTCTCGTACCTCAATTTTCATCCCATAATATAATAACCTGTAATTGCCTCAAAAAAAGATATAATGAACCCATAAGCTTATCCATTATGTCCACATAATAAAAGATAACAATTTATTGAATGAAATTTTCACATATCAAACATCATGGTTACACATACTAGAAAAAGTCTTCCAATGTAATCCCTTCATCAATAGATCTTTAATAATATTAAGCATTTCATCATCATAAAATGTACCATAACTCTTGAATCAAATATATGTAGACTTTTTACTCATTAAAAATTCTTCATGATCCATTATCCATTATTTGAAAACATATTCCATAATACTTCATTCCTAAAAATAAAATCATTAATCATATCCTAAGATTCAATAATGTTAAAACATCAGCTAAAAAATAATTCATACCTTTCATTGGACATTGTCAATTTCCTCTTCTTCAATTGGAATGGCATTAGGAATTGGTAAACATATATTTTTACAATATTGTTGATCCTATTCTTGAACTATCTTCATAAGAACATCTATTTGTATAATGATTATGAGCACCATATTTAAAACATTTAATTGATCCTTCAGAATGAACTTCTTTCCCTTTCCTAGTGTCATCCGGATTCTTCCTCTTTCCATGGCAGGTTCTTACATTATGACCTTTATTCCCACATCTATATCATCTTCTCATCCCTTTGAATCATTTTCCTAGGTGTTTCTTTCTGCATCCTTGACACATAGGTTCTTTAACATACTTACCTTTATGATTATTAGATGAACTTTTGTAGGGATTTTTTTCTCGTATATATGACGCCTTATAAAAATCACCATGGTTCAGGTGGTAAATAATGACTCCTGATAGTTTGTTTATAATATCCATAAGATTTCTCATTGAAGCTCCCATTTCATTCAATTACTCATTCAGAAAACCGTCATAGTTTTCTTCACATCCACTATTACTTTAGTGCCTGCTAGACCCAACCATTTACTCAATCCAAAAAAGGCAGTGTGAGTATATTAGTAAAATCAACATATAATATCTTATGCGGAGGGTAAATACTAAGATATACTTATTCATGTTATGTTAAACTCATTAAATTTATCTAAAATAACTATGAATCTTTCTATAATCCTAACCATTATGGTAATTTCACTTATGCTTAAAGAACACATGAACCTTTAAAGCTATCTAAACTAACCTCTTATACCAACTATTAGGACACGGCCTTAAACATTATATAATATTGAATTAAATGAATAATTCACATTGAGGATATTTTCTATTTTAGAGTTTTAGATAATTAGTCCACTACTATTACATTACATCTAAAAAATTACAAAGCGGAGACTTCTACTCAGTTTCCAATTTTTTCACAGAATAAAAACCCGTAAAAAGAAACATGTCTAGTTCCATGTTTTAGACGGCATAAATTTTCCTTGATCCCATCCTGGACCCTATTCATCTTTAAGTAATATGGAAAACATTTCAAAAAATTGGGATGAGCCTAAAATGATCATTAAGGATTATAAAATAATGAAGGAAAGCATTAGCCCATCAAAAAATACAAATCAATGAAACCAATACATTTTAATCATAACATAACTTATGAAATCATAAGATTTGTGAATAACACACAGAATTCATAAATCATAAAGGTAACTTATGGAATTCATAACATACATACATTTTAGCTATCACAGCTATATAGGTAGTCACATATTGAGTACTCATCACGGTATATTCTTTAAATATTTGAGGAGAAACATTAACTTCTACCTCTTTCACATTACCCAATGCATTAGAGAGCTATCTCGGCCTCACCCACCGTAGGATTATCATGGAACCACCCATATACGTAAAAAATTACCAATAACCATAACATATTCAGAACACAAAACCCAAGCATAAAATAATTATAACATTTCCACATTCCAATCACAATATATCATTTCAATATATTGACATAATCAATGCATTATCAAAACCATTTTCAAAACCATTTATAAAATTTAATAAAGATATTTTTTAATAAATGTTTTCCATACCACATTGAAGATTTTAAAATAATTAACACTTTAAAACAATAATGTCAATATAAATAAATCATAAAAAATATATTGAAAACATGGACATTAATGATAAAGATTTAGAAGAAAAAATGTTTAAAACAATATTTTAGTTAAAGAGTTCCTAACTAAATGAGAGACGCTTAAATAAAAATAATTGAGAAATAACATTTAATAAAAACTTTATAATGTCATGAGTGTTATGTTATTCATGATATAATATTCCAAAGGATAGTATATACACCATATAAAAGTGAATTGGCACATAACAACAATGAAGTCTCAATGGAATGTAAATTGAAACGAAATCTCTTATAAAGATAGTATCCTTAGATTAAAAATAAATCAATTACATAATTTTGTGTGAAAAATATAAATACACTCAATATGATTGTATATTCAGTGTAAAAAAATCATTGTTCATTCACACATATTAATATAATTACCTAATCAACAAGTAGAATTTTAACCCAAAGAATTGAAATTGGGTTAAGAAGTTATCATACAGAAAATCGACAGCCTAACTCTGTCACTTTAAAATTTTAGAAATGAGTTGATGAGAGAGAGAAGGGTATATCATTACTTGGAAATAAAATTTACAGAAATAAGGATATAGAATAACATATCTCAACATAAGAAGATGTAAATTAAAATACATAACAAAAATAAATTTTTCAAAAAGAGGAGGGTGAAAGGTTCCCTTACCGAATTGGTAACTTACAAAACATACACCTATGAAAGAAGGATCATAAAATGAAGATTTAAATACCCATAAATTGAATTATTTTACACAATTAATACAATAATTGGCAGTACATCCACTACACAAAAAAATAGTGTCCAATATAGCTTGAATCTCACGGGAATAAAAAGTGAGATGAAAATACATTACCACGTTGTAATCAATCGAGTCGTTTGACCAAAAGTTAATAACCAAGAAATTATTTATAGAATAACATGAATATAAATATAATAATGATAATATAAAACAAATGTAAGTACATAATAAACCACATGCAATAAATTAGTGGTGAATAATGGAAATCTCACGAAATTAAAAGTTGTGTAAGAAACCCCTTACCTCGTGTCCGACTTGACTTCTCTGTTCCTTGTTCTTCCTGAATAATATAATAAAGTTAATTTATACTTGATTAAGAACCCTTTTTAATGTTTATTATTCCTTTTATATGACTTATTATTATATTATAAACTTTATGTAATCATTTAAGATAATAATGGTCATTTTCTCGATATTTGGTACTTGAGTCAAAAATGAACACCTTATAATTACAAGTTGTCCTTGTGGTAAAGATTCCATTATCTCCAAAATGATATTCATGATTTAGATATCATATATATTTTATATATCCATTATATATGTATGTATTTATAATATTAAATAATATTTAGAGATAAGAAATGAAATGCACCGTTCATGGAGATAGTAAGTCTTCGTACTCATGAACACTCCTTTCATTTCTATTTCATATTTTAATTGAATAAAATCTTAATAATGAATAGCTATATTATATTTCATGTATAATATCTTATATAATATAAATAAATCCATCATGTATACATCCTACGTGTGTTATGAATGAGTCATATCACTTTGAAGAAGCGGTAGTCCACACTTCCTCAAATAAATTATCGCGTTTACTCATAATGGAAACCATAAAGGTATGCTATAAATTAAAAATACAGAAGCATAAATGAAAAATGAAAAATAATTTATATCATATATAAATACAGTTCAATCATAATGGCCACCATAAGAGGTGGTAGAAGATAATTGAACCATCATCATTTCGTGAGGTGTTAGTTTTCCATCCACAAAAACTGTATGTTTGTTACCCATTAGATAGAGGTTTGTGTAAGATTAGTTAAAATCCTCCTCATAAAAACATCCTACCATATTTAGGATACTTATATTGTAAAAAAATAATGTAATAAAAATATTTTAGTGGTTGAAAATGTAAAATACAAGAACATAAGAGAAAACGTTTTCTTAAAATCAGGTAAGTCCCTTTGGTTTGAACCAAAAAAAATTCTTGAAGTGCCTTCTGCCAAAGTTAAGGCATCTAGCTGTAATAGAGGGATTTAGAAAGATTAATTGATTAGATTTTGGATGAGCCAAAGGTCTTGAGAAGTGTGAGTAATGGGTTAGAAGTGAGGGCTTTTTGTAAGGGGAGAATGGGCTCTTTAGAAATGTGTGAAAGTATTATTTTATTATTTAATGATATTCAGTTTCTAAATATACTAAACACATTAAGGTCAAATATAAGATGACTCATGGTCAAAATAAAATCATCCAACAAGAATTGGATAGGTTTTGGATATTATTTTAATCTTTTTAAGCTTATTTATTTAAATCATTTATTACTGATGTAAACACTACATCATTATTGTGTGATGAATAATTTAATTTTTTTGATGTGTAAAAATTATAAAACATATACCATGATGTATTAAATCATTTAATATTTATAAATAATATTAATAGTCAAAAATATAACTTATATAATCCCATGTAAAAAATTGATTTACTAAAAGATATTTGTTTATACCATTTTTTCCTTTACTTTAAGTTAATTAAAATAAAGTGACATTATCACTATTAAGTGGATCCATGGGGTCCCAAAATCTACCAAATTATGACCATGGTCGTACATGACTTATCAAATAAGGTTAAGACAAGTTTCAAGGTAATTTTGTATTATTATAATATTAGTTTACCTTGATTTACCCTATTTAACTTTAACCACAGAAAATAAAAGTCAAAAGTTACTATTCAACAAAAATTATTTTCATCTTATTTAACCATATTTATCTTACTAATAACAACCAAGTATGTCATATTTTCAAAATTCAATTCACAGATGTAGTAAAAATTCATTTAAATGAAAATGTCGTTTTTTTTAACTACCACTCAGTGTTTTCTCTATTCATTAAAAATTGAAGGCTTTTTGAAAAATACCAAAAATTTGGCCTAAGATATATTTGATATTCTGAATTCAAAAATGATGTCTATTTTACCAAATTCAAAACATATAATTTTTCTTAATTAATTGAAAAATAATTCTCGTTGTCAAAAAAATGCGTGTTTTTACGAAATAATAACAATCAAATGATTGACACTTGTTTATGTCCAATTTCAAAGTGAAATTTCTTCCAATGATAAGAATTGGATTAAATGGTAAAAATATAATCTAATTACACTTTAAAACCATTTAAAAAGATAATATAACTATATAAATAAGTTAGATTAAAAGGCAATTTTTAATTAAAATATATTATTTTTCACTATTCGTTCAAAAAAAATTTTATCAAAAAAATACAAAAAAATTACCAAAATTAAAATTTGATTTCATGATTCTAAAGAAGAGTTTTATTTTTTTTTCAAATATATTGTTTAAATGTGACGAAAACTATATTTAAAGTTGGTTTTCCATCAAAATGCAGTAAATCAACCTTTTAAAAAATATTAGAGTATTTATTCTCAAAATGAGATTCTTTTTTATTTTAAGCCTCTTAAATTTATTGAAAAAATGTAAAAACATTTAACAAACATTTAAAAGAAATTTTTATTTAGTTTTGTTCATTTCCGCTGTTACAATAGCTTGGCATTAACAACCATTTAAAATAATAATATTATTATATTATTTTTCAATACAACTCAATTTTGTGTGCCACATAAGATTTCAAAGAAACTCATTATTTCGTATCGGGTACGCCATCGAAAATACCATCCCCTTTAAAGTAAAATTAATATTTAATTCACAAATATTTATAAATATGAAATTTTCAAATTCTTTATTTACCTGGGATGTTACAATGATCCTAGCTTGACATCCTTTGGTGTCTTATTCTTATGGAGCACCTAGGATGATATATTGGCCTCTCTACGCCCTTATTAATACATATCAAAGCTTGGAAAATGGTGTTTCATCTCTACCCAGCAGGTTTATTCTTCCTTCTATAATTCTCCCTCTCTCTCCCCTTTCCTCCCTATGGTTTTGTAGATATTCATGTTACTAAAGTATCTAATCCCTATTTTTTACATCTTTAATATTGGTTTTATTTTTGGATTTATGAATCATACATTATTATTTGGAGTTTTCCAATTTGGGATTGGTGTTTTGAGATCATGTGATCCTAAGGTAGGTGGTTCCGTTATCATGGCCAATTTTGATTCACCCTAAATTTATGGATTTAGATTCAATTACTTGATTTAAATTCTATTGCTTGATATAAATGAAATTTATTTTTATTGGTTTATTAAAACCCAATTCCATTGAATTAGGAAAATTAAATTGGATTTGGTGAGAATATTGAAAAACCCCTCATTCCATTGAATTAGGGTGAGTTCTGAAATTTGATGTAATTTGGTTAAATTTAAATTTTTTATTTAATCGTAGGATTTGAATTGTGAAATTTATTAGATGAAATTGATTTCAAAATTGGGATTTCAAAAATGTTTGTAAATTATTTCGATATAAAATCATTGGTTTTACCATAAAAAGGCATTTTTTGATTAAAACTCATTTTGTAAAATAAATCGAAAATTAGAATATTTGAAATGGGGGAATTGGATTAATTGTATTTTAATAATTCTTAAAATAAATTTCCCATCAATAATAATTATTAGAGAACGTGAAATCCTAGGTTGTTAGGGTGTTATTGGGAACAAAAATATATGATTTAAAACACTAACAATGCATATGAAGCAGTCACATAATTTATGGGATGCTAATGAGTACACTTTGACTAGTTCCAAAGGGACATGCGTACACATAATTCTGTGAAAACTATTTGAGTGTGAGGAATTCCCATAGCCTGGAACTATCACAACATTTAAAATATTACCATGCTTATCATTTTTTTTAATTAAAAAATATATATATTTATTCCAATGTTTCTAAACATTTAACGATGACTTCTGAATTTTTATAAACTATTTTATATAAAATGTTTATCCATCCATTTTTTAATGTATTTCTATATTGGAAATGTAAAGAATTATTTTCAAAATATACTTTGAAATTCCATGCCTATTTATTTAAAATTTAAATACTTAATTTCCTAATTAACTATTGGAATCTTATTATAGAATCATTGGTGAAACCCTACAATGATTTTATCTCAAACTCTACTTGTTCCTTCATGTGTTTTTATATTATCTTATTCTAGGTTCAAACAAGGTTAAGGCTCCAAAAGGAGGTGTAGTATCTTCTGATCCTTGGGATTGGTGAGTTGCATCTGTTGGGACTTGGGTTGTCATCCTATTATTATAATATATTTTAGTTACACAGTGGGTTGTTTATGACTACTTGACTTCTGGTATACTTCTACATATGGCATTATACATGTATGCATACAAACTTGTTAATCATTCATCTTTTGTTTTTGTGTAAAATTTGTTCACACTATAATATTGTATGATGCTAGGTGCTAGTATCCAACTGATGAGGATTATAAATTCCCCTTGGGATATATCAATATTATCTCTATTAACATGGTACTAGGGTATCTGGGAAAGTTCATGATAAAGAAGTATAAGAGGTTTAGGTTTTTCTTCTTTCCTTGATGTTATTATATTAGTGAGAATTATTTTTGGGACATAGTATGTAGTTTATATTGATTTCCTAGATATTTCTCACCATAATGAGCCACAAATTTCCTAGGGTGGTTTTGGAAAGTTGTCTTGAGGATTATTTCTAGTCTATTCCCTAAATTTCATTTAGATTAATTGAAATCAAAATATTTTTTATATATTATTAGGGATTATTTTTCCTTAATACTTTGTTTTAGTGATAATATGATGTCTTAAATGTTGTATGGTGATTTTTTGTTGCATCATGATTTTGATAATACGTGTGAATATGATCTAGGAGGAATAATTTGTTGAACCAATGTGAGAAAATCCTCTTATGGTCTCGATTTTGGTTGTGGTGATTGTGTGTACATTCCCTGGTCTGGAATAGGCACCACCATTTATTCCCATTCAGTCTCCAGTTGTGTAACATAGTAGGGATGTTTTTTAGAATCGTTATCAAGATTTCCTTTTCTAAAAATTAATAACATTCAAAGGATCCAATGATTTTCAAGAGGCTGGGGAATTGTAGTGTATGATTAAGAATTTGTAGGCACCTAATGAATTAAAGGTGAGGTTTTTCACCCTCATACAGGAAGGACTGAGTATTAGATGGTGGGACATGATAGTGATGGAGAAGATAAATGTGGGCCTATAGTGCAAAAACATAAAATATATTTTCACAAAAAAGTTCTCTCCAGAGTCAATGTTGTTGACCATGGATATTGAGTTTTTCAAACTCGAATAAGTTGATAGGATCTTATCTGAATATGAAAAATTATTTTATGAGATTATTTAGTTCACATCTGATATAGTATAAAATGATAAGATGAAGACTCAATATTTAGAGTTGGGACTTTGACATTATATTCATTCTTTATTTTTCATGTTGAATTTTTCTTCTTATTCTAATGTGACGGATATAGTGTTGATTATTAAAATAGACCATTATGGAAAGTCATGGTTGATGGGAGTTCAATATTTTCTAATGGAAGCTTGAGTGCCATAAAAAACGTGATAATTATCATTATGGTTCTCGAATGTAGGGTCATTCTAGACCTCCAATAGTGCCTAGTAGAGGACCATTTATTTTTTAATAGTGTAAAAATCCTAGGAATTCATATATGGTTTTATGAAGGAACCCAAATTATATGGTTCATGCAGACGCTAAGGCCACATTTAAATTTTCTCCCATGTCTAATCCACTCTTTGATGTGGTATGGGATCATCATAAACATCCAAAATAATATGAAAATCATTTGCTTCAATGAAAAATGGGTTCCATCCACAATAATCTGGAATGAAGATTCTTCATACATTAGAGGAGTCTCTAGAGGAAGTATATATGGGTCCAGTGAGAATGAGATGTACCATCACTATAGCTCCATCATTACTGTCTAAATTATTTGATATTGGTGCACCTCATTAATTTATTTCAACTCTTATATTCAATATTCTTAAAATTATTGTGAAGATTCTGTATTGTGTGATGGATATTATGACACTGCTTTGGGACAAAAATAGATCAAGGTATATGAAGTCCTGCTTGTCATTTCTCTGTATTATAGGTTGATATTTCTATGGATTTTCTTTTCATGACATAAAACCACTTTATTTCATATTTGGGATGGAATTTCTCATTGAAAATAAAGCTTAGATTTATTGTCATCTTCTATGGGTCTCCTTTACCACACCCAATGGTGTTTTCCATATCATTCAAAGAGAATGGGTCCTAAGTTTGATTAGATATATAACTTCTTATCTATAGTTTGTGAAAAAAATATCAATGTTTTCATTTGATCTATAGAGATAGTTCTTGAGAGGTGATCTCTATCTAGTTTTTGTTTATTTTCATGATGTTTTTTCTTATGACATCTCTAGTTTTCCACCGGTAAGAGAGGTATAGTACTCTATCAATTTAGAACCGCATACTCAAATAGTTTCCATTCCTTCATACCACATAGCCCCACCTAAATGTAAGAGTTTAATACTTGGTTAGATAATATTATAGAGAAACACATTATATTCCCTAGAGTGTCACCTTAGGCGGTGCCAGTTCTATTCTCTAAGAAAGCTTATGGTTCACTTCTCCTTTGAGTGGATTACTAAAAACTCAATTGAGTCATGATAAAGAAAAAATATATATTTCCCTGGATTGATTATTTTTTTGATCATATAAAAGGGGAATATTAGTTTTCAAATATTTACCTTTGATCTAGTTATGATTATCTTATAATAAAAGAATATAAAATTCATGAATCCACTTTTTATAGTAGAGAAGACCCATAAGAATACCTATTCATTCAATTTGGTATAACTAATACTCTTTGAGTATTTATGGAATTAATGAATAGTATTTTCTAGGGTAACTTTGATGATTTCATGTTATTCCTTGTGTATGACATCCTATATTACTCTAAGTATGAGGAGGATCATGTTAAACATCATAGAGCTATTTTGGAATTGTTGAAAATATATAAATTAGTGCTAATATTTCAAACTGTGATTAATGGATTCATAAAGAGAAGTTATTGGGACCCATGGTGTCATAACATGGAATTTTAGTTGATCCTGAAAAGGTAAATGTTTTTATGACATGGGAATAACCCTGAAATTTTTTCATGATTTGGAACTTCTTGGTTCCAACATGGTATTATCACAGGTTTTTAATAGACTTCTTAAGGTTGGATTCTCTGATGACTTCTCTAACTTGGAAGGGTATGATGTTTTCTTGGTATGGGAAATTTTAGAGTTCTTTTTTCAAGATGAAATTCATTTTGACTAATATTCCTATGTTTACTCTCCTTGAGGCCATCTAGGACTAAGTGGTCTTCTAGGATGCATTAGTTTTAGGATTTTTCCTCTTTCTTATATTAAGTGATCATGTAATTTCTTATGTATCTCACTATCTTTTTCCACATGAAAAGAATTATCTAACCCATTACCTTGAATATGATGGTGGGATGCCTGCAGTTAAAATTTTATGGCAATACCATTTTTTAGAAAGGTTTTCCATATATTCTGAAAAAAAGATCTTGAGTTATATCTTCTCATAAAAAATATTTGAATCTCCTTTAGAGGAATTGAGTGTAATACCTAAAATATATTTATTTTGACATCACCTATACCCTTGGGAAATGGAATTTCATCATTGATGCTTTGAGAAAGAAAGTTATAACCCAGGAAGTCGAAATCACTATCAAAAGTGTGTATCTTGGGGGATCTCATTTCCTAGTTGCACATATGAGTCTAGGAATTAGGGGAAAAGGTTTTATTGAATAGTGTTCAATTGACATCTTCTCTTCTAGAAATGACCTGTATCAAAAATAGCTTAATGATGAGCTCTATGTCATTAAAGACATTGTTTTTGGTGGAGAGACCATGATTCACTAGTAATTCTCTACTAAGGGAATTCTATTCTATCAGAATAAAATTATTATGTTGTTACTGTTAAAGAAATCTATTATGGGGGACTTCAAAAATTATTAATTGGTAGTGCAACCAGGAACCAAGAAGATTTTCAAAAACATGCATTGCGGATTCTGGTGGCTAGGTATGAGGAAACACATTACTGAGTTTGTCTCTCATTATTATACATGCTTACAGGTTCAGGTCAAGAACTAGAAACCTTTGGGACTGTTTCATCAACTTCTAGTATAAACATTGAAATATAATGAGATATTTATGGACTTTCTGGTTGGGTTTGCATATACCCATAAAAAGAATAATGCAATATGGTTTTTTATCGATCATATGACAAGATAGATTCACTTTATAACCATTCATGATATAAATAATGTTGAGAAGTTAGGAAAATATTATCTGAAAGATATTTTTTGTTTTTATAGATTTCAATCGCTTATTGTCTCTGATATAGATCCTTGATTCAATTCTCTTTTTTGTAAATGATTTTATGAGGCATTGGAATCTCCAATCTGTTTGAGCATGACATACCATCAACATTTGGAAGTCCAGATAGAAGGATCTATAATAATTCATGAGGACATTCTATGTGCATGAGTCCTAGACATTGGCGGATCTTGGGATGAACATTTGGGATTGGTTGAGTCTTCTTATAATAATAGTAACAAATATGTGATCTAAATAATTTTTTTGAGGCACTATATAACCAGACTTAAGAATCTAGGTTGAGTTTGTTGGAGAATGTTGAAACTACCTTGCTTCGACCATGATTGGTTCAAGGGGTGATAGTAAAGATTCAGTTGATTCATTAGAGAATGTTAATGAAATATATCTAGCAGAAATCTTATGATGATCTTCATCACAAACCTCTGAATTTTTTAGATTGTGAACAGGTATTCTTTAAAGTATTACCTTGGTTGTATCAAAGATGGATTGGGTAGAAAAAGAATATTTCTTCTCATTTTGTGGGCACTTTTTAGTTTTTTGATTATGTGGGTAAAGTTACTTGTAGTTTAGAACTTACTATATAGCTAATGTCGATACATATCATGTTCCATGTATCTTAGCTATATAATTCATCTCATGTTCTGAGAAAGAGTGATCTAGAGGTTGAACCTGATTTTTCCATGAATGAATGTTCATTCAAGATATTTGATTCTAAAAACATGTTAATTCATTGGAGGATGATAACATTGGTTTTAGTTTTATTGAAACATGATTCTGAATCTCATGAGATGTGGGAGAGGGAAGTATTAATGAGAGATCAAAGGCCTCATCTTTTTGGCATGGAAAAACTAAGTAGGATTTCTATGGAAAAAAGTTTCTATGGTGGGGATTTTGTAACTTTATATTAATATTTTGAGGTATTCCAAAACCCCTATTTTTATCATTCATTGATTTTGTTTTTTTTAGGGATACTTTGTGTCAAAATTTGGAAAATATTGAATGTCTCTGTGTTATGCATAGTTTTCCAAAACTGTGCACCCTCTCATGGAAAACTATGAAAAACTAGATACGTGAGGGTTTTCATCGCAAGCACATGATTTGGAGAACCATGCATGAAACAATGAAAAAACTATGCACATGTTCAAAACGAGAGGCATAGTTTAGGAACACAGTTTTTCTATCCATATGATCCTTCCCAAAAAACTTTGCATGGTATTTAATTAATCTGAAAAAAATTAAAACCAAAAACATTCAGTTTGGGTTCCTAATGGGCCTATCTCAACCTCTTATGGTATGTTCTTCCTCGGGATCACCTAATAGGTGATTTTGGACCCTACACACCCTTCTATAATTGGATAGAATCTTAGAAAATGGTGTCTGGTCTTTAACCGGTAGGTTTCCTCTTCCAATTCTTGTTCTCCTACTCAATTATCTTTACTCCCTAGTATTTTATAAATATTTTTATTTTTAAAGGATCTAATACCAATTTTTTCAGATCTTGAATCTTGGTTTGATTATCGAATCCGCATTTTTGATTTTCTTTGTTGGAGTTTCAATATTATGGCTTAGTGTTTTGAGATCTCATGATCTTAAGGTAGGTGGTTCGGTTATGATTTCCAATTTTGATTAGCCCTAAATTTCTTGATTTAGATTCAATTGTTTGATTTAAATTAAATATCATGGAAATAAATACAATTTATTTCTATTGGTTGACTAAAAACCCAATTCCATTGAATTGGGAATTTGAAATTGGATTTGGGATAAATTCAAGAAAAACCCCCAATTCTAATGAATTAGGGGGTGTTGTAAAATTGGATGGAATTTGGATAAATTAAATTGTTGAATTTAATTATAGAATTTGAATTTACAAAATGATTTGATGAAATTTATAACAAATTGGTATTTTTTAAAAATGTATTTAAATGATTTTGATATGAATTGATTGATTTTTTCAAGGAAAATGGAACGTTTTGATCCAAAGGAAATTTTTTTAAATAGAAAACTAGAATATTTGAAAATGAGGAATTTAATGATTTTTTGAACCAGTTTTAAAATAAATTTCCCATTAATGATTTTTTAGAGAACAAATAGCCCTAGGATTTTATTGAGTTTTTCAGGACAACACTCTATAACTTACAACACTAAAAATAAAGATAAAGTGGTCACATCCCTAATGGGATGGTGATGTGTCATACTTGACCCGGTCCAAAGGGATATGTTTACACATAGTTCCATGAAAAATTGTTTGAGTGTGAGGGAGTCCCATAGCTTAAGACTATCATACAGTTTTAAAAATGAACATGTCAAACATTATTTATACTTGAAATGTATATATTCCAATGTTTGTAAACATCATAACATGTATTCTAAATTTTAATAAAAGAAATTATGTAAAATTTTTATTGAGACATTTGTTTAATTTTCTTCCATATTTTAAAATGTAAATAATGATTTTTTTAAATATTATTTTAAATTTCTATTATAGTTTAATTAAAACTAAATTATTTTTTTGTAAATTAAATATTGTCATATTATTATAGAATCCTTAGTGAGAACAAACTTTTCTTTTATCTCCCACCCACCGTTTTCCTTTTTTTGTTTATATATTATCATCTTACTGGATCATGAAAGGGAAAGGTTCCACTTGGAGGTGGTAGTAATTGTGGATCATTGGTCATGGAGAGTATCATTCACTAGGATTTGGGTTGTTATCTTGTTTTCCTGGTATCTTGTGGTTTTACTTTGATAATTTTTTCATGTTTTTCTTCTAGTACATGTTTACCTATGGAGTTTACCTTTATGTATTCTAAATTATTTTTCTTATTTTGTGTTTTTGTAAAATTGATTTCCACTTATGTATTTTATAATTCCATGTACTGGCCACTAACCCAAGGGGATTAAGAATTAAATTTAGGATATATCAATATTGGCTCGGTTATCAGGGTATTAGGGTATCCGGGCTAGTTCATGAAAAAAAATTATATTCTTATATTATATTTGATAGGCATATGATAAGAAAAAATCCATTTTTACACATTAAAAAATTATATTTTTATAAAGGCGGTTTTGTCACCTTTTAATGGCGCACCAATTTTAAAACTAAATTTTGACCCTTTAAAAATTTTATTTCTAAAATTAAAAATCATTTTCTTATTTTTTTATTTCAAAATTTTCTTATTGTTATTTTTGATAATTTCTTAAGTAGTTTCATTTTTTGATGAATTTTGAAAATTACTGCATTATATTAAAAAGTGCTATTTTTTAAAATAATTATTAATGTTAATTTACATTTTAAATTAGTTTTAATTTTATAATAGATCAACAATACATCTATTAATCTAATTTAGCACATTGAAATTATTTTTATATTGAATTTACATAAAAAACTTAGTGAACTTTTGAACATTGTCACTTTAAAAATCACCTTCCTCACCATGTTTGTAGGATTATATTTACATTTAATTTACCCACTTTTTAGAATTGAATATTGAAAACAGATATACATAAGTGAAATAAATATAATATTTATATTATAATAAGATCAAATATTTTTTACAAAAAAATTTATTAGAAGAAATTAAAATTAATTACAATGATTAATGTAAAAATTAAGTTACTTTATGATTAAACATTAATATTTCTGGTTGAAATTACCTATACACTTGTACAAAATACATTATTCTCTCATATTTCAACTATATTACCTCTTGGGTTTAATTTAATGAGTTACTAGGTCACTATTCTATGAAATTGACCTATATAATCACTTAAGTAAGGAAAAGAATAAAAAATGAACCTCCGATACCTTTAACATTTATAAAGCCTTGAGATATGAAAAAAACAGCACATTAGTTTTTTCTATATAAATTATTTTGAATGGAAAAAAGGAATATTGTCGTTATGTTAATTTATATTTAATTTTTATGGTTGAATTATTTAAGAAAATTTGTTAAGGAATGAAAATTTAGAAATTATTTAGTTAATAATTAACTAAAATAAATGATAAAAAATAATAGTGAATTAAATTGATTGAATTGATGTTTTTAATTATTTTTTAAATAAATATATCATGTTAAAAAGGTTTTAACTTAATAGATTAAAATTTCATCAATTCCTTGATATTTAAAACTTTAAATTATGTAAATATTGGAAAAATTGATATTAATGTTATTTTATAATAAATGATATTTTATTAAAATAATTAAAATTACTAAAAATCCAATGTTTGACAAATTTATTTTTAAATGTTAATAAATATCAAATATTTTGTATTTATGGACCAATAGATATTTTATAATGGAAATATTGACAATTGTGTATTCAAAACATTGTTTGAACGATTAGGTTGAAAGTAGTCTTTTTGTGTGTTACATGTGCTTTTGTTAAAATTCACTTACAAAACACACAATACATTTATTTTGTAAATTATATATCATATATATGATTCATTGGGTCTATATGTTTTAATAATCCTAACAATAATTTATTATTAATTCTTATATAACATATGTTAGAAAACTAGTGACCCTAATAAACACCCAAAATGGTAAAAGTGGGGAAATATTGAATTCAGGGAACAAGATTATAAAAATACACTTGTTTTTGTCTAGTGGTTGATTGGATCAACCATAATTTTACATTATTCCATTTTTTCAATGTTGGAGGCACATGAGGGAAGGGATCCCCCCCATGGTGTTTACCTTTTTATATTTATAATAATAAAAATTCTCCTCCACTATAAAAATGAATTCACTCGCTTATCCTTGAATATTCACTTTGGGTAGAAATCTAACACAGAAAGTTTTTTGTGAAAACCAACAAGAGTTACTCAAAAAATAGGTGACATTCTTAAATGACCAGTTTTGTTTCATTTCCTTATCAATCCCTTCAATTATTTCTTATATAATAACATTATTATCCTCAATATAATAGAATTTTTTATGTCTAGGGTACGACCTACACTCAAACACTCTTTCATCAAATGGGATATGCAATCATCCTTCGTGCATATAGAGGATTACCGACTCACAACCCGATGTGTTTTTTTATTCCATTACCACTATTTAGGGATGGGAATAATGGTGTATTTATAGTTTATATATTATATTTATGAACTTTATTTTTTCTTTATATTGATTTAATTTTTATATATGATACAACATTATGATTCTCATTTTGTGGGAATATGATAACTTCATTTTTGGATGTGTGGACTATCACCTCCTCAATGCGATGTGATTCATTCATGATATAAATGGAATGTATTAAGGGTGGATTTAATGAAAATATGTGAAATATATGACACAAATATGATACTATAATGATAGTTTCCATATATATATATATCAATTTATTTAAATATAAAAAAAATAGAGGTAGCATTAATGAAAATGTATGGCCTACCCTCTCCATGGTGAATTTAATTTCTTATCTCAAAATTTTATGGATTACAATAAATACATATATAAATAATATATATGATATTTTCATCATGGGTAAAAAAATTAGATGACAAAATCATGATCTAATTAATATAAAAAAACAATTCAATACATACTCGAAAAACAAGGCAATTAACACATGAAATAATGAAATTGATGAATTATTATTAATTAATGGTTTATAATATGTTATAAATGAACTATATATAATATATTGTATATTAATATGTTTATAATGTAAACATTATTAAAACCATTAAACATTTGGTTAAAGAGCATTCAACCAAAAGGATGCATAACGCAATGTATTTTTATCTCACTATTTACATATGTGAGATAAATTTCATATTACCCACTTACTTATTTTATTCTATATACTTCCATATTTCCATTTCATATCATGATTCACTCATAATTCATGCTATTTTAAATATCTATTAGACTTATCTCATCCAATAAGTTTGACTTGAAATTTATCAAGTAGTAAAAGTTATCCTTGTAATGTCACATTCTTTTATGATTGTAAATATTATCTTAAAATACACTTTATTTAGAATTACATTTCCTTTAAATATTCACATTACTGGGTGATTAATATTATTATTTCCTAAATAATATAAAACTTTTTCATATGTGATAGTTACTTGATTATCTGGGGATATATTAATAAATCTATATTCTTTACTTAATACTTGTATTTGATAAGGAATATTGTTTATTAATCATATTTATTACTAGATATGTGATGAATTATTTACACTATAAGTGAGGGATCAGGATTATAATTTATATAGATCTGCGATGTAATGATAGGTTCTCATGAGGAAAATCAGTTGGACAAAGATAAATTGGTTTCCACCTATAGTTTTAAACTATATTGTGAATGGTATTGACAGTATTGGTTTTCTTGTGCATCATACATTATGTCCAATAGTTAAGAAATGACTTCATACATTATTTATTTTATTCCCTGTAATAATTACAATATAATATTGTAAGGAACCATCTCTCACCTTCTGGGGTCACATCATTACATATTTTACCAATAGATGTTTCTTTGAGTCTTTGGAAACTAGATTTTGAAAATATATAATAGGGAACATGACCGTATGATTGATTTTGAGGATAATTATAGATGAACATCTCAAAGAAACCATGTTTATGAATTTTATATTATCTATAAATAAATTTTTCATTTATTGATAGTTATTTTATTAGTTTTGGGATGATACATTAATCATTATAATGATATGACCAAATTTTGTGTGTGTCATTATTTAGACATGGAACCTAGTAGAAGGAACTTGAACCTTACCACTACACATGGTTCAAATAGTATGAAGGATTATATATTTTATGTTCTAAAGCCAATATTTACAAGAGAAATAGACTCTAAAGAATTATTATCATATGATTTCATGGTATCATATGTTAACGAGATAGGAAATAAATTCTTCACGTTTTATGGAATCTAAAGGAAGCAAGAGAAAATGAGAATGGGAGAGAAAACTATGTATAAAGGGAATAAGGGAAAGAATTTTTTTCCCACATGTGACAATTGTGGACAGAAATACCCTAGTACATGCTTAAAAATAATGGTAGTTTTTTACTTGTTTTGAGAGAAATGCCACAGTTGATGTGATTACATGGATAAGAAAATGTTTTTCAATTTAAAATTCTTCAATTGCAATGATATATGACACTATTAAAATAAATTTCTCTATATTAAAAGGAATATAACTAAAATGAGGCTACCGAATCATGAGAATGATTATGATACTACCATAGAAAAATATTACGTATTAATGTACATATTTCATTATCGATTTCTGGGCATATATTTAATGGTACCATTAAAATTGAATTAGTGGAATGATAAACTATTTGGAAAACACATGGTTCAAGGAAATATAACTATTAATGTGTTCCTGACACTAAGATAATGATGTTGTAATAAATATATTATTTATTTTGATAATTTAAATTGGATGGTACTAATTATCCTGTAACTGATTAATGATTTTTAAAAAAAGTGGATTATGTAATCTTTGTTGGAGTTTACAATAATTTTAGATTTATGAAATATGACCAATAGAAAATTTATACCAAATAAGAAAAATTCATTTTTGCAATAGTTTTTTATGGTAATTAATCTTATTACCATGTTTTAAGATAATACAAGATGAACATATCCACTTTTTTGGTATGTGATGATTTAGAATGACATCGTGTTATTTAGATTAATAAGAACTTCATTTTTGGAATTCGGTTACCTTATATCTAATTATTAGATCATAATATTTTTTTAAATATAACCATTTATGAATTAGCTTATATTAATATTTTATTGAGTTTCTAGAGATATAATATGTTCTAAGATATGAGGTAGAAATAGTTCAAGGAAAACCAATGGATAATATTCTCCTTAAGAAATATAAATTTAAGAAGTATACTTAGATATATTCATAGAGAGTAAGATAATTCTTCAACTCTAGGGAAAGCATCATAAAATAATAGAATTTGTCCTATGATGTTCATATATATGGAATCAAAATGGTCAATTATATGATCACATATTAATGGTTTTGAGTACCTTAACTATCTATTGATCCCTTACTTTCATGTGAACAATGACTATATTTATTTATACTTTTAATCTATGTTCAGGTGTTCTTTTCTAAAAACATTTATACTACTTGGTATTCTAGTTAAATTACCTTCATACTTCCCTCTCTCTCTTATTGAGAAGTTATTTTATTATCCCTTTTACAATATGGGTGTTTCAATAATGGGATTTTTAAAAATCAAACCCTATATTTTTTGAGATAAAGATAGAATTCTGAGAATGGAATTTATTTAAGGTTTAGATAATGTAACACCACAATACATCAAAATATTTTTTTATGACGAATTTAATTTTATTTCATTCTTGATTTATACACAACACTAAGTTGGCTTGTGTCACACACAATACTTAGTTCTTTCGATAGCATATAAGGCACGTAAGACCAATCTTTCTAATGTATAAAACATCCAAATAATTTAGGATATATTTATTTTTATATTATATATTTAAAAAAATGTTCTTAAATTCATCTAATAGATTTTATAGAAATATGATATTGACAAATCTAGTTTTACACAAAAAAGACATATTTTCTAAAGACAGTTTTTCCACCATATAATGGAGAACCTATATTAAAAATATATATTGAAACTTTTATGATGATAATTTTTTAAAAGAAACTTTATTTTTTAATTTTTAGGTTCAAAATTATCATAGGGTTATTTTTTCTATTTTTTTGAAAAGTTTTACTTTTTGATGAATAGTGAAAACTATTATATTTAGTTGAAAACTTCCTTTTTTAACAATTAATATTGTTAAATTATATTTTCAATTGGTATTGAGGTCAAAATATTTCAATAATACATATATTAATCCAATTTAGATCATTAAAATCGTTTTTATATTGAATTTTGATATCAAAACTTAGAGAACGTTTGAACATTTTAACTTTAAAATAATGCTTCCTCACCAAGTCTGCGGGATTTGATTAAAATTTTATTTAGTCACATTTGTGAATTTAATTTTTTGGAATTGATATAAATATTTTCCATCAATGTAATATTTATAGTCTAATAATATCGACATAGTTTTGGACCAAAAATATAAGTGAAAGTAATTAAAATTAATTACAGCGATTAAGGTAAAAATTAGTTTACTTAATGGTAAAAAATTAATCTTTAGCTAAAAATGACATATAATCTTATCCAAAATCGATTTTATTCTAATATTTTTACCATATTCTCTCTTTGTTAAAATTTAATTTTCTATTTTTGTAATATTCAATGAAGGTAAACTATATAAAAAATTAAGTAAAGAAAAATAGAAAAAAAGGAATTATCCATTGCTTTAATATTTATAAATCCTTATGAAATAGAATAAAAGACACATTATTTCGGTTTTATACATTATTTATAATTTAAATGGAGTTATTTTCATCATATTAATTTATATTTAATTTTTAGGGATGAATAAGTTAACAAATCTACTTAACATATTCCAATGCATTAATTATTTAGTTAATAATTATTAAAAATATATTATACTAAAAATATTAAAAGGGAAGAAAATTGATTTAATTTTTTTCATTAATTATTATTTTTAGATTAATATACCTTTTCAACCCATTTTTAATTTATAGATTAAAATTACTTTGTTTTCTTTATATTGTTTAAATCAAATTAAGTAAATAAAGTGAAAATTGTACATAATGTTATTTTATAATAAATGATATTTTAGTAAAAGAGTTAAAATTAAACAAAAATATATATTTTGTAAATTTATTATAAAATAGTAATAAATATAAAATATATTTCATTTATGGAACAATTTAGTTTTTAAAATAAAAAATTTGAGTCCTAACATCTGAAAAAATTGTTCGCACGATTCGGGTTTAAAAAGTGTCTTTGAGCGTTACTTGTACTTCTCTTAAAATTTATTTGCCACACACATGTGGTTTTTATTTTGAAAAATAAATATCATTTTTAAAATTCATTGGTATAATATTTTCTAATAAATCTCAATTTAATTTATTTTTAATGGTCAAATTATTTAGGTTAGAAAACTACTTTCCATAAAAAACTAAATTGGTAAAAGTAGGGAATCATATATGTTAAGTAATAAAATTATAAAAATGAACTTATTTTTGTTTTTGGGAGGTTTATATTTACCAAAAATTTAATTTAAACCATCATTTTTCAGTTTTTAGGCACATTAGATAATTTATATCTCCTAATATTGTTTACCTTTTATATTTAATAGAATACAACATCCTCTCCACTATATAAAGGAATTAACTCCCACTAACATATTCAAACCTATCAATCCAATTTTTTAATAAAAAATCTACCCAAATATCTCTCCAAAATATATCCACAAATTTTATAATCCTCCAATTAGGTATAAATCAAACCAATAATTTCTTTTTGTATAAACCTAAAGGAGTCACCCAAAAAAGTTGTAAAGTTCTTCAGTGATAACTTTTTTTTTAATTTCACTATCCACCAATTGAATTATTAATATATATTTCCTATATAATAATATAAGTATAAACAATATATTGGAATGGTCGTAGGTAAATTTTTATTCTTGCACTCACACACTCTTCCATCAAATGGGAAACACAATCATCATTCTTTCGTACAGCGGCCTACCGCTTCACAAACCAATGTCATTAGTTCTTATGTTACCAACATTAAAATATGAGAATAATGATGGATTTATTGTTTTTATATGATATATTTGATATTTATTATGTATTTATTCTTATTTAAATTTTATATAACACATACCTTTATGTTATCCAATTTTTGGGAATGTGATAACTTCATTTGGGGATATGTGGACTACCGCCTCCTCAAAGTGATGTGATTCATTAACTCTATATGTGGAATGCATTAAATATGGTTTCAATAAAAAAATTTGGCATATATGAAATAAATATGATAAATAAATGTTAATATATATATATATATCACTTAATTTTTAAATATGGTATTGAAATATATGTAGTGTTGATGCGTACGTACAACCTGCCGTCTCTATGAATGGTGAATTTGATTTCCTATCTCCAAATTTTTTGGATCTCTATAAGCACATATATACTAAACATGTATGATATATAAATCCTTTTTTTATTTATTTATATAATTAAATCATTATCTAACTAATAGTAAAAAAAATTAACAAGTCAATACATGCTCGAAAAATAAGGCAATTATATAACGACCCATACTTTACATACATTGTTAATACTTCAAAATTGAAGCACACTTATTACAACATATGACAAAACCACAAAGGACCGTATAGGTATAGTGTCTTTAGAAACTGGGAAACAAAAACAACTGGTTCATAAATCTTCTACAGTGTCTCCCATTTATTTCATCATATCTAGGGTCCCTTTTAGCATATTCTAATTAATATCCATCTTCCTGACCTGGGGAAAAGAAAACATAAAAGGGTGAGCTCAAATGCTCAGCAAGGCAAATAAAGGAAATAAAAATCATATCATATCTTTTTGAAAATCATAACCTGCAAAAGAGATCATAATATCTTAACATGGAACAAATCATAGAAGTGAAAATGAGATCCCCATAATCATAACATAAAACTTAAAACTTTGTGGCATGCACACATAATCATGGAAAATCATTTCTTGTTAGTCATGACTCATTGCCAAGACTATCTTAGTGGACAAAGTCCCTTTCTGAACCGAGTAACCCTCGTTTCAGTCCTGTTTCACTGAACCGGTATGACCTACCGTTCCAGCCCTGTCTATCTCATGAGATATAAAATCTTTACCCAATGCATTGGAGGGAGATATAGGTCCCACCCATCTTATAATGAATCCTTTCTTATGTGTGCCACATAATCATAAATCATACATCATCGCATAACCCATGTAATATTAATGGGATTCTTAAAAAACATGACATCATAAAACAATTCATATAAGATAAAGGAATTCATAAAAATGTTTCCATCACACGAGTGATGATATCGTTCCTATGATCGTGGAACTGTATTGGAGTATATATATATTATTTCAGTAACAATATTAATTTATAATAATCATAAATAGTTACTCATTACACCATTATACCCATCCTTGTAAAGTGATGGTGGAAAAATAGATTACACCACGGCGTGGAGACGGTATTCCGTACGTACGCACGCGCGGTGATTTCATTTTTCCGTAGGATGGATAGAAGGTGAATTAGGGTTGTTTCATATTTATAATAACATATCAGTATGTAAGTAATACTGATGTTATTACTTTATCATGAAACAACTAAAGAAGAAGAAGTTGAAGAAGAAAGAAATTGAAAAGATCGGTAATGGATATTACCTCTTCTTTGGAACGCCTCTTTGAATCCTCCACTAAGGGAACTAAGATTGGTCTTTGAAGAAGACCAGGACCTCTAGGATTATTCTAGGGAAGTGGAGAGGAGAAAATGGCAGGGTTTGGCCGAGCTTGAGTTCTCAAATTGGTGTGAGGAGGAGGGGGAGGAGGTGCCCTTTTATAAGGGAGGAGAGGGGCACCTGAGGAATATCTCAAAATATTATTTTATATTAAAGTCAAAATCGGTTTATAATGGTTCAAAAGGGTCTTATTTCGAAGCTAAAGTGGGTAAGGGTCGAAATCCTATCAACCAATAGGATTTAGACAAGTTTAGGGTATTATTTTAACCTTATCAATTAGATTTAACTCTAAGTTAAATAATTTAACTTTTACCATGTCTTTTTGTTTTCTTTCACTATATGGTTAATACACTTAATATAACATGCCAAACTAACCCCAAATTGTTTATTATTAATATATATATCCTTATCTAAGTCATTTGGCCGAACCTTAGACTTTTAGGAATAAAATAACAATTAATAATATAATATTTGATTTAAAAACTATTTTGTGTCAATTTTGACACTATTTGATATATGATTTTTGTGAAAGTCATAACAGCATTATATGTTCGCACCAAGTTTATTAAATCAACACTAGAATATCATAGTAACCTAGAAAATTAGTGGAATTCATAAAAAGTCTTAAATTACATTTATTTTGGTATTTATATTATCAATCATGTCAATATTTCATTAATAAGATAATTACTTCATCATCTTTGTGTCATAAATAAATTATATTATTTGATGTCTAAAAATTATAAATAAAATACCACCATGTAGTAAATCTTTCTAGATTTCTAATGAATATTTACAATCGAATTTATCTTATGTATAACCCCATATTAAAAATGATTTACTTATTAAACTTTGATTTTAACTATTTTAACCCTTCTTTTAATAAATGTCCTAATCTAATCCAAGTGGGCCTAAATGGTCATATTTTATTCCTAAGTTTTTTTTTGGTCGAATTACACTTGTCCAATAGAATTAGGACATGTGTTAGGGTAATATTAATATCATATTTACCCTTAGTTACCCTATTTACTATTAACCGCGGTAAAAATAGTAAAAAGTTACTATTCACCAAAAAATTATTTTTATCTCATTGAACCACATTTTACTTACTGATATCAACCGTGTCTGTCGGATTTTTGAAATTCCATTCACAGAAGCGGTAAAATTAAGTTTTATGCAAAATTCAGTTTTTAACCTACCACTTAGTGGTTTCACTATTCATCAAAAATTGAATGTTTTCAGAAAAAAAACCAAAATTTCACCCTAGGCTAATTTCGATATTCTGAGTCCAAAAATGAAGTCCATTTTGAAAAATAAAATTTATAAAATTTCAAAAAGAGGTTATTACTATTCATAATGGCTATTTTCAATAGCATATTGTTGTTTAGTGAAACTCCGTATTGCGTACGACGCAAGCTATCGAGGAAGGTCGCGATTGCGTGTAAAGCAAGCCAAGCAAGTGTTGTGTAGAAAAAGATTCCTTTGATGATTTATATAACATAAAAGTCTCAGGTGTTACATTCTACCCCCCTTAAAAAGAATTTCACCCTCGAAATTCGTCACTTTGTAACAAACAGATGAGGATACTTCTCCTTCATCATATCCTCAAGCTCCCATGTAGCTTCTTCAAGTTGGTGGTTCCTCCATAAAACTTTCACCAAGTGAGTGGTCTTGTTTCGTAGGACTTTTTCGCTACGATCCAGAATCTCTATCGGTTGTTCTTCATAAGAAAGATCTTGCTCCAGCGGTACAACTTCTGAGCTGAGTACATGTGAAGGATCTGGTATGTACTTTCTCAGGAGAGATACATGGAACACATCGTGAACTTGAGAGAGATTCGGTGGAAGCGCCAATCGGTAAGCTACCTTCCCAACACGATCCAGTATTTCGAAAGGACCGATATATCTAGGGCTCAACTTCCCCTTCTTTCCAAATCTCATAACCCTCTTCCAGGGAGATATTCGTAAGAACACTTTATCACCAACTTCAAACTCTAGGTCTTTTCTTCGGTTGTTGGCATAACTTTTCTGTCGACTCTGAGCTGCTCTTATGTGTTGTTGAATAGATCTGACCTTTTCTGCCATTTCATCAACGAGATCAGGTCCTAATAGCTTTCTTTCCCCAACTTCATCCCAGCAAGTTGGAGTCCTGCATTTCTTTCCATAGAGAGCTTCATAAGGAGCCATCTGAATACTGGAGTGAAAGCTATTATTATAAGAAAATTCCACCAAAGGTAGGTGTTGATCCCAACCTCCTTTGAAATCCATAGAGAAAGCTCTCAACATTTCTTCTAGGGTTTGAATTGTTCTCTCGGACTGACCGTCGGTCTGGGGATGATAAGCAGTGCTGAAACTCAACTCTGTATCCAGAGTATGCTGAAGACTTCGCCAGAACTTCGAGGTAAATCTCGGATCCCGATCAGATATAATAGAAAGTGGTACTCCATGCAATCTTACCACTTCCTTTACATATATCCTGGCAAGCTGATCTAGAGAGAAATCATCTCTAATAGGAATGAAGTGTGCAGACTTTGTAAGATGATCAACTATGACCCAGATAGCATTATTGCCTTTGGATTTTTTAGGAAGTCCTGTGACAAAGTCCATAGTGATGTTTTCTCATTTCCATTCGGGTATGGGTAATGGTTGTAACATCCCCTTAGACTTTTGTCTCTCAGCTTTAACTTGTTGACAAACCAAGCATCGAGAGAAATATTCAGCAACATCTCTTTTCATGCCATCCCACCAGAAGTACTCTTTCAGGTCCCTATACATCTTCGTGCTTCCAGGATGAATAGAGAATGATGAACTATGAGCCTCATCCAGCAGCTCCTTCTTTAATTCGGGGATGGGAGGAACACAAACCCGATTCCTGAACTTTATTATCCCATCACAATCAAGGATGAATTCAAGAACATTTCTCACCTTCTTTTGTAACTCGACATCTTCTTTCTATGCCTCTTTAATCTTCACATGTATAGATGGTTGAACATTCATTTGAGAAAGATAAGATTTTTCCCTTTCCATTATAATTCCAAGATCCATCCTTTGTAAATCCATAAATATTGGATCCTTTGTGATCCTCATCATGGATAAACTAGCATGGTCTTGTCGTCTTAATGCATCTGCCACCTTGTTTGCTTTCCCAGGGTGGTAATGGATTGAGCAGTCATAATCCTTAATCATCTCCAACCATCTTCTTTGACGCATATTCAGCTCCTTTTGTGTGAAAATATACTTTAAACTTTTATGATCAGTATAAATATCACACCTTTCACCATAAAGGTAATGCCTCCAAATCTTTAATGCAAAGATTACCGCAGCCAACTCCAAATCATGTGTTGGGTAATTTTGCTCATGGATTTTCAACTGTCGTGAGGCATAAGCTATCACCATATCATTTTGCATAAGAACACACCCCAATCCCTTCCTGGATGCATCACTGTAGATCACAAACCTTTCTCCACTACAAGGCAGTGTGAGCACAGGTGCACTGGATAACCTTATTTTCAACTCCTTGAAATTCTCTTCACATTCCTCTGTCCAGACAAACTTAACTCCTTTCCGAGTCAACTTGGTGAGTGGATTAGATAATCGTGAAAAATCTTTTACAAAACGTCGATAATATCCAGCCAAACCAAGAAAACTTCGGATCTCAGTTACTGTTGTTGGTCTCGACCATCTTTCGATAACCTCTGTTTTTGCTGGATCCACAGATGTCCCCTCTTTTGAGATTATGTGACCCAAAAATGAAACTTTTTGAAGCCAAAATTCACACTTGGTAAATTTGGCATAAACCTTCTCATTTCTCAGAGTCTTTAATATAATTCTCAAGTGATCTTCATGCTCTTCCTTGCTCTTTGAATAGACAAGAATATCGTCTATAAAGACTACCACAAATTGATCAAGATAGTCTCTAAAGACTCTATTCATTAGATCCATGAAGATAGCAGGAGCATTAGTAAGACCAAATGGCATCACTATAAATTCATAGTGTCCATACCTTGTACGGAAAGCCGTCTTTGGTATATCCACCCTTTTGACCCTTAATTGATGATACCCTGAACGAAGATAAATCTTGGAAAAGTATTGAGCTCCGCGTAGTTGGTCAAATAAGTCATCAATGCGTGGGAGAGGATATTTGTTCTTGATAGTGATCTTGTTAAGTTCTCGATAATCAATGCAGAGTCTCATTGATCCATCATTCTTCTTAACAAATAGAACAGGTGCTCCCCAAGGTGACGCACTAGGGCGTATGAATCCCTTATCAAGATTCTCTTGGAGTTTCTTCTTCAATTCCTGCAACTCAATTGGGGCCATTCTATAAGGTGTCTTTGAAATTGGAAAAGCGCCCGGTACGAGTTCTATTGAAAACTCAACTTCACGATTTGGTGGAAGACCCGGTAATTCCTCCGGAAAGACATCATCAAACTCCCGTACAATGGGCATATTCTTAATCGTGAGTTTCTCACCAACCATTTGAGATAAATAACCTTCATTTAGTGGAATCAATACCCATAAGATGGAAGAAATTTCCACTGGAAGGTTATGTTCATCCTTGCATTGGTATACGATCGTAGATTGATCTGGAATATGAAATGTGACTTCCCTTCTTTGGCAATTGATATGAGCTCCATGTAGAGAAAGCCAATCCATGCCAAGAATCACATCAAATTCCACTAAAGGAAGGATCACAAGATTTGCAGGAAGCACTTTCCCACAAACTTCGATCGGAGAAGAATTATAAACTTTTGATGCGACTGTTGTGCCATTAGGTGTTGTCACAGCTAACTCAACATCTAATTGTTGAGGTAATACGGTGATACCCTTAGAAAATTCTTTAGAAATAAAAGAGTGGGTGGATCCAGAATCAAATAAAACATTTGCTACTTTAGAGTGGATGGTAAGTGTACCTTTCACCACTTCGTTATCGTACTCCACATCGCTGATAGAAATTGCATGTGACTTTCCATTGTCTTTAGCCTTAAGATTTTGTTGACGTCGACCATCATCATCAACCCTTGAATTTGGGCATTGATTTGCATAATGCCCCATCTCCTTGCACTTGAATCATTGAAGTGTAGTAGGTTCATTCTGTGTATCCCTTCCTTTGTTTGCGTCATTAGACATCTTCTTCCCATTATCACGGCATTCAAATGCCCGATGACCTTCTTTTACACATTTAAAACATTTACTTGTCCCTTTAAGACAACTCCCTCCATGTTTCTTTCCACACTTTGAGCATAAGGAAAAGCTCATCTTCTTTTCCGTGTGCTCTTTAGATTTTTCTTTGAATTCCATCTTCCTCTTCTTATCAAACCCATGTGACTGATGGGTTAATCCAATCTCCATCTCGACTTTGAGAGCACATCGAACGATTTCCTCGTAGCTATTGAAGTCTCTTATGGCTAACGCCCTTCGAAGACTTGGTTTTAAGCCACTAAAGAATCGATCGATCTTACTCTCAGGTTGGATAATAATACCAGAAGTGTACCTTGAAAGTCTTGTAAAATTTTCTTCATAGGTACTAACAGATTCATCATCCCTTTGATTCAGTTCAAGGAACTCTTTATCCATCTTTGTTCGGAGAATACGAGGGAAGTACTTATTGAAAAATAAGTTCTTGAACTCGTCCCATTCCATAGACTCAATTTCGTCCCTTTGCCTCGTATTCTTAATAAGATTCCACCATTGATCAGCATCTCCTTCCAAACGATACACTGCTAGGATGACTTTATCATGTTCAGAACATTGAAGAACTGAAAATATCTTTTCAGTAGTACTAATCCATTGTTCAGCAACTAATGGATCAGTAGACCCACTGAAAGAAGGTGGACGCTGCCTAATGAAGGATTCAACAGAATGTTGCTCCTTCCTTTGCTCGTTTGGAAGTCCTGCATGATTCATAGCTTGAGAAAGTTGTGTGAGCATGGCTACAAGATTTTTCATTCCAGCTCCCATATCGTTTGGTTGCTCAGGGGGACAATCATTGCATTGCCCATCGCATTCCGCATTAACACGGTTCCTTCGGGTTCAAGCCATTGACTAAAACCAAGAAGAATAGTGTGAGCAACACTAATTATAATAGGAAAACCACATAATTCAAGAATAAAATTTTCATGCTTAAGGTCTTATCCTAGGTTATTCAAGGACATTTCTAAAACACTAAGATTGTGTTCTATGCTTAGACTTATCCTTAGGGTTCTTACTAAGGCTTTCACATCCTAGTTTCCAAAGGTTGACTATACCTTTCCTCTGATACCAACTATAACGACCCATACTTTACATACATTGTTAATACTTCAGAATTGAAGCACACTTATTACAACATATGACAAAACCACAAAGGACCGTATAGGTATAGTGTCTTTAGAAACTAGGAAACATAAACAACTGGTTCATAAATCTTCTACAGTGTCTCCCATTTATTTCATCATGTCTAGGGTCCCTTTTAGCATATTTTACTTAATATCCATCTTCCTGACTTGGGGAAAAGAAAACATAAAAGTGTGAGCTCAAATGCTCAGCAAGGCAAATAAAGGAAATAAAAATCATATCATATCTTTTTGAAAATCATAACCTGCAAAAGAGATCATAATATCTTAACATGGAACAAATCATAGAAGTGAAAATGAGATCCCAATAATCATAACATAAAACTTGAAACTTTGTGGCATGCACACATAATCATGGAAAATCATTTCTTGTTAGTCATGACTCATTGCCAAGACTATCTTAGTGGACAAAGTCTCTTTCTGAACCGAGTAACCCTCGTTTCAGTCCTGTTTCACTGAACCGGTATAACCTACCGTTCCAGCCCTGTCTATCTCATGAGATATAAAATCTTTACCCAATGCATTGGAGGGAGATATAGGTCCCACCCATCTTATAATGAATCCTTTCTTATGTGTGCCACATAATCATAAATCATACATCATCGCATAACCTATGTAATATTAATGGGATTCTTAAACAACATGACATCATAAAACAATTCATATAAGATAAAGGAATTCATAAAAATGTTTCCATCACAACATAATCAAATCCATGTAATAATAGGGATAAAAACAGAACCCTTTTATTATCTTAGATAGAAAATAATTTTGATAAAATACTTGCACTTCATTCTTGAGGAAAATATCCTTTCTACTTCAAAAACACTTTTCCTTTCTTAAAATGTCATAAAATTCTAAACTAAAAGAAGTTGATTAAAAATAAACTTGAATACTTGTAAAGGAAGCTTCTTGGAAATAATGTTTTAGAAATCCATTCATTCCGTATAAGTTAAAAAAACATTCTTTGTACTTTTGTCGGAAAAGTCAAAAAGTACCTCGTACGAAAAACGACAAAAGATTCCTTTCATACATATTACTAAAAACTCACCGAAGGGTAAAAATGGATTTAAACAATTGTAGGTGGATGGAAATAATATTACATATTGATGAAACATGGATGTTGATGATAAAATACACCCCAGTAAATACTTACGAATAAACAATCTCGGATAAAAATGAGATTGTGATATTTCCCTTACCTTAGGTCCGATTAGCTTTGTACGTGTCCGAAGCTCCTGTATAATGGTTTAAATAATGTTATTGACTTATTCCAGAATCATACATATTGATATGATATCATATATGGTCATATTCTTAGCTTCTTGTTAGTAATATTTCATTGTTACTTGTTACTCGGGTCTTTATTGCCTTTTGTTCTTATGCGTGTTTTGCCGAATACATTCTTATTATTCTTTTAAGGTTATAGATTCCTTATATCCAGAATGGTATTAGTGTAACATATATCATATTTATTCATTCAATTCATTTATATAATTACTATATAATGATGATCATGTAGAACGAGTCGCATCACATCATGGAGACGGTATTCCGTACGTACGCACGAGTGATGATATCATTCCTATGATCGTGGAACTGTATTGGATTATATATATATTATTTCAGTAACAATATTACTTTATAATAATCATAAATAGTTACTCATTACACCATTATACCCATCCTTGTAAAGTGATGGTGGAAAAATAGATTACACCACGGCGTGGAGACGGTATTCCGTACGTACGCACGCGCGGTGATTTCATTTTTCCGTAGGATGGATAGAAGGTGAATTAGGGTTGTTTCATATTTATAATAACATATCAGTATGTAAGTAATACTGATGTTATTACTTTATCATGAAACAACTAAAGAAGAAGAAGTTGAAGAAGAAAGAAATTGAAAAGATCGGTAATGGATATTACCTCTTCTTTGGAACGCCTCTTTGAATCCTCCACTAAGGGAACTAAGATTGGTCTTTGAAGATGACCAGGACCTCTAGGATTATTCTAGGGAAGTGGAGAGGAGAAAATAGCAGGGGTTGTACGAGCTTGAGTGCTCAAATTGGTGTGAGGAGGAGGGGGAGGAGGTGCCCTTTTATAAGGGAGGAGAGGGGCACCTTAGGAATATCTCAAAATATTATTTTATATTAAAGTCAAAATCGGTTTATAATGGTTCCAAAGGGTCTTATTTCGAAGCTAAAGTGGGGAAGGGTCGAAATACTATCAACCAATAGGATTTAGACAAGTTTATGGTATTATTTTAACCTTATCAATTAGATTTAACTCTAAGTTAAATAATTTAACTTTTACCATGTCTTTTTGTTTTCTTTCACTATATGGTTAATAAATTTACTATAACATGCCGAACAAACCCCAAATTATTTATTATTAATATATATATCCTTATCTAAGTCATTTGTCCGAACCTTTGATTTTTAGGAATAAAATAACAATTAATAATATAATATTTGATTTAAAAACTATTTTGTGTCAATTTTGACACTATTTGATATATGATTTTTGTGAAAGTCATAACAGCATTATATGTTCGAACCAAGTTGATTAAATCAACACTAATATATCATAGTAACCTATAAAATTAGTGGAATTCAAAAAAAGTCTTAAATTACATTTATTTTGGTATTTATATTATCAATTATGTCAATATTTCATTAATAAGATAATTACTGCATCGTCTTTGTGTCATAAATAAATTATATTATTTGATGTCTAAAAATTACAAATAAACTACCATCATGTAGGAAATCTTTTTAGATTTCTAATGAATATTTACAATCGAATTTCTCTTATGTATAACCCCATATTAAAAATGGTTTACTTATTACACTTTGATTTTAACTATTTTAACCCTTCTTTTAATATATGTCCTAATCTAATCCAAGTGGGCCTAAATGGTCATATTTTATTCCTAAGTTTGTTTTTGGTCGAATTACACTTGTCCAATATAATTAGTACATGTGTTAGGGTAATATTAATATCATATTTACCCTTAGTTACCCTATTTACTATTAACCGCGGTAAAAATAGTAAAAAGTTACTATTCACCAAAAAATTATTTTTATCTCATTGAACCACATTTTACTTACTGATATCAACCGTGTCTGTCGGATTTTTGAAATTTCATTCACAGAAGCGGTAAAATTAAGTTTTATGCAAAATTCAATTTTTAACCTACCACTTAGTGGTTTCACTATTCATCAAAAATTGAAAGTTTTCAGAAAAAAACCAAAATTTCACCCTAGGCTAATTTCGATATTCTGAGTCCAAAAATGAAGTCCGTTTTGAAAAATAAAATTTATAAAATTTCAAAAAATGGTTATTACTATTCATAACGGCTATTTTCAATAGCATATTGTTGTTTAGTGAAACTCGGTATTGCGTACGACGCAAGCTATCGAGGAAGGTCGCGATTGCGTGTAAAGCAAGCCAAGCAAGTGTTGTATAGAAAAAGATTCCTTTGATGATTTATATAACATAAAAGTCTCGGGTGTTACAAATTAACACATAAAATGATTAAAATGATGAATGATTATTAATTAAATGGTTCTAATATGTTATAAAAGGACTATATATGATATCATATATATTAATATGGTTCTAGTGTATTTTAATAAAATTATAAAAACCATTATAGTATATTTTAAATAGTTTTTAACCAAAAGTAAGCATAAGGTATGTAATTTTCATCTCACTTTTTATATCTATGAGATAAATGTAAAATTCACCAATTACTAATTTTGTGTCGTGTATATATTGACCCTTTATTAATTTAACGTCATTATTCTCTCATAATTAATTTTATTCTATGTTTCTCGTTTAATTTTCTCATCTAAGGTGTTTGACTTGAAAACTATGAGGTGGAAAAAGTTATCCTTCTTATATCACATTCTTTTGTAATTGTTAACTTTCTCTTGAAACAATCACATTCTTTGACATTAAATTTCCCTTAAAAATTCACATGCATTGGTTAAAGATTTTATTATTTCATAAACCCTATACCATATTAATGTACTTTTTTTATGTTGATAGTTATTTAATTATATGGCCAAGTATTTATAAATAAGTATTAATTTCTCAATACAGGTATTTGGTAATCCATATTTTTTACTAATTAAACAATTTACTTGATAAATGAAGAATTATTTGAATTGGATGTTACTGTTGGGCCTTGTATTTATATATCCCCTAGATGCATCGAAGGGGTATCATGATACAAATTAGATGGAAAAAGTTAACAAGTTTCTACCTTTAGTTTTGAACCATCTTGTGAAAGGATTTATCGGTATCGGTTTTCATGTGACTTAGACATGACATATAATAATTAATAATTGACTTCATTCATGTTTCATTTTTTATTATCCATGATATTTTCACTATGAAAAAAAATCTATAGATGCATCTTATTCTCATTTTTATAATTAAATAACTTAATTATTCAGTTATTTACCTTGATATATTAATCATTTTAATTAATCCATTATTTCTACTTCTATACTAACACTTCCTAAGTGTCAAAGATCGGCCTCATTTTTTTCTTTACACAGGTTATGAAAAAATATATCTTTGAATAATTTTTCAAGGAATCATTTTATTATATTTTTTTATATATTATGTTATTTTTTTATTCCCAATGAAAAATAAGTTCCATGTATATAATATAGTTTTCAAAAACTACTAAACTGGTCAGTCCATTAGGATTTTATCACTTTTAATCATGATAATGTAATAAAGTAATTCACTCACTTCAGGTATCTAGGGTAGGTGAATTACATCGCATGACTGTAATAATGGACACTTTCTTATAGATAATTTTCACCCTTAAATATTCTTTTATCTCCTTATATCACTTATACTATAAATCAAACTCAAACACAAAAAATATCACATGTGAAAAATAACTATGATGTAATTAATATCTCAAAAAAAATATTAGCTCTATGTATCTAAAAATATAGGATATGAGTGACAATTTAATTCTATAATTTTCTACAAAAAATGGATTCTCGGTCATTACCATGACATAACCCATTCCATTTTAGTTCAAAAATTCATCACAAAATTCCCCTTTCAGAATGACTCTGGAATAGTTATTGTATCTTAAAATCTCTCAGAACCTAAGATTTTGGATCTTTCGGGCCCTGATATATATTTTAAATTGTCACCATTTTGAGTTTGATATATTTATAATATCACTGTGTGGGAAACATAAAAATGATCTTGTTTTCATAAAATTTCAACTTTAATGTTGAATAAAATATCATAACCAATTAATACTCTCCCTAAATCAACCTCAACACATTTTACATGACATAAACCCTCACTCCCACCATTTTGAGTGGTCGAATTTTTTGGGACTAGCATTTATTCATCTACCATGACAGCCACATAGATATAGTGTTTCTTGTTAAACATTATAATTATTCCAATAATACAATACATTTCCACCTCTGGTAATTTCATTCACCATTTATAATTCCATACTTAACCATGAATCGAGCTTTCTATTGTCATTTTTTCCATAATCTTTCCGTTTTGGCCATGATTATTGACTATAATGTGATCAAGAACACACCAAAGCATATACTTCCCCTAAATTTATTCACTTTATTCTAATATTCTATTAACTTATCCAAAATATTAATTTAATTATAAATCATTGAAACCCCCATAAAATGATAAATAATAAATCATTTACAAATTAAATTACCAATAAAAATGCTTCTATATATTTGACCAATAAAAATTCTATATTGGGAATTCATTTTACTACTTGAGTGGAGTCAATGTGTTAGTAATTGAGTTGTGATAAAATATTATAATTCACATAAGTTTGATTAAAAATGAGAGAATTGTAGTTCTCTTGTGTGGATTACATTGATGGATTTTTTTAAATTTTGGTTTTTAACATTGTATCACACTAATAATCAAAGTTGAGAACTTGTGTAGTTTTTCTCATTTTCATGATTCCTATAGAAGATAAGGAATTGTGAACAGGGTGAGGTGATTTCACATCACAAAGAGAGGCTAGGTGTTTTTAAGAGAATTTATGTATATGAGGAATGAAAAATATTTTTATATGTTTAATTGGATGGCCTGAATTTTAAATCACATCTAATACAACGTTTGGGATATAAATGACATGTTTAAGGGATATCATATCATAAAATTTTATAGAAAAGATAATTTATCTTGTTCATGTATGTGGGAGTCATAATATATTAAAATTAGTTTATAATCAATAATAACGATTCCTAATAGGTTATAATAAAAAAACAAGAATATAGAATATGGTTTTAGGTGCTTGTTAGAGACAACATTATATATGGTGGAGAGTTTTTGATGCCACTAATCATCATGGGTCAGTGGAATTTAGTAGAATTTAATAAAATAGAGTTGGATCCATGGGTTTTTGAATTATAAGATTTTAATTGAATTTTTAGTTTTTTTCAATGGATGGGGGATATTTTGTGTGTTCTTATAGGTCGCTGATGTGTTTTGAGAAATTGGGTTGAAGGTCAATGCAGGGTCATAATGGGGTTGTTTCTAAAATATGTAGTTTGTAGCCATCGACTACCTAGTGTATAATCTATGTGTATTATCCATGGATACCCACATTATTTCTAGTGGAGCATGGTCATTTTTTGGTTTTTAGGTGATCGGGAATCTAGTGTTGGCTTATTGGGTTTTTTTAGGCCTTGGGTGGATTTTTAAAATGACTTTTAGACTCATATTTTCATAGATAACCCTTATTAGGATTAAATATGGAATGGATCTCAAGGGGGTCATTTTGAAATCTTTATCCCATTTATTATTTTCCACTTGAATCCCGTAAGAGTTGGATAAATTTAATAGCTTTAAATAATGATTTAATATTAATTTCCCTCCTCTATATCCCTCAGTTATTCAAATTTATTTTCACCGTTGATTTTTTAGGTTTTGATGTAAATTATTGCAATAAAATTCCATCAGAGCAGAGTAGAATCATCCTAAACCAAGGATATATTGTTTTTGGTGGATAATGGATGTCAATGAATGATTGATGCATGTCTCCACTTATCATTTTTGTAGTTTAATGATACCTGTTTATTTTTCATATGGAATTCTCTAATTATTATTTAAATTTTAAATATATTGAATATTTATTGTTAGGTTTTTTCATCATAGTGGTGTCAAAGGTACACAATAGATATTTATTAAATAAACTTTCATTATTTTGCTGAGTGGTCACCACTTGAAGAGAATTTATAGATGAATGCTAAATAAAAAATTATTTTAAAATTATTATAGTTTTGATAAGAAATTTTGTGAGTTGTGTGTCATGAGATAGGGAATTGGAAACTTGGTATATCTTGATTTTAGGGTGTATGTGTCTTGGATGAACTTATCTTAAGGGGTGTAACACCATTATCACCATAGGTGGTCTTTATGATAATTATCCATATTTTTTTATTTGTATGATTCTGTGTGCCTATATATAGGTGTTCATGAATAGATGAATTACATCTACCTAAAGTATTTAAGTGTATAGATATGTTCTAAATGATGGAATGGGACTCCAAAAGATGGTTCATTCATGGTATGACTAATGTATTACCTAACCATTCTAATTATAGTGTATTAGTGTGATTGGATGTCCACCAATATTATTTAGTAAAATGTCGAGTTGGATAATCTTGTTTTCATGCTCTAAGAGATATTGGTTGGGTTTTTTGGAATGTTTCATAACATACATTAATTAATAAGGTGATGTCACCTGGAAATTATTATAATAATTACTTATTTATGGGTTTTCCATAGGGATAACATCTATTTCTTGATATGGCTTTGTGATGTGTCTTTGGGGGGTCTTTTTTTGTTCATGGAATATTGCTCTCCTTAAAAATCATGATTATGGTAGATGTTTGGGTAACTAGATGGAAGGGTGAGGGGATTAAAAGGGTTCAGTTAGGTAAGGTATTTGGTCTATAAAATCACTCATTGGGTGATGGATATGGTTTCGAATTTTGAGTAAGAAATAAAATATTTCTAAGTACCGAAGTGGTGTCCTTATCGAGTATGACGTGTTCTGATTTTTTTTGGTTTATCATGACCTATGTATTAGGTCCTAACATGAAAAGGTTATCTTACTAGGCTAGGTGGGTGATGATATGTGGAATGGGTAATAGGGTTTCCTAAGGTAGGACTAGTACCCAGGTTTTCATTAGATACATGTGATGTGTTGGATGTGTAGGATGTGAGTTAGGATATAGTACATGGGACTATATTTCCCTATTGATTTTTACGCCATTAATATGTTGATATCGGTATAGATATGAGGGTAGCACAGAGACCTAGGAACAAAGGTGTGAAACTAAACGGTCTAGGTTATTTCCTCAAAATATGAGTTTTTCAGTACCTACGGTTAGGCTGATCAACATCCAATATGTGATGTTGAATTTATTTTCACCTCATTCAGATTGTATGAAATTTGGGTTGCCATTTATATTTATTTTATTACATGTGTTCAATCTTTTAAAGATTTGAGATTCTATATTGAACTTTTATCAACCATGGTCTGACTAACCAAGATCTAGAAAACCATATTCCATTTTTTATCTCTCCTGGTCAGACTAGTGAGATCCAAACTCACCACTTGAAATTTTGATCCCAAATATTATGAATCACAAAGAGTTGGGATACCATCTGAAATTGGTGATCACCCATGATCAAACCAATCGAGAGCCTAGGATTCCATCTTTAATTTACTAACCATGGTTATACCATTCATTATTAGTGGAACCATATGAAATTTATTATGTATGGTTTAACTAGAAGATCATCCGGGACTATATGACACACTTCAAAAAAATATAGTTAAATGAAATCAATTCACTAGTTGGGACTTGATCAGGTGTGTTGGGGATTGTGGTGGACATGTTAGCACATGATGAACATATATGTATTCATGTTTACCATGTTTTCTTATATTCATCTATATTTATCTTTTATATATATGGATATCATAGTATATATTACTATTCATGTTGGTGGTTCTCTGATAATATTTATATTTCAAATCCTACACATGCACCTCGGTGGATGTGAATATCGGATGTATGATATGAAAGGCTAAGTATAGGTGGAATGATGGATCAATATAGAGTTTCTTGATGGGTTTTCAAGTTTTAGATGGATGTGAGGATCAAGGATTGTTGTGGATTATCTTGGCTAGTTTTATTCTTCTATATCTTTTTAATGGATCAGCCTAGTGGGAGAATCCTCATTGTTATATAGTTTGTATGAATTTCATGTTCATTTATTATATAATGGGTGTATGTTTATTATGTTGTGGTTTTATTTTATCAATAATTTCATATATGTACTATGATATGTAACACCCCAAGCTTCTACGGTATGCTTCTCTTTGAATAATGCGATATCGTGTGTTGTACGCAACACCGAGTTCTAACAACCAATCAAACTAGCCGTTATGAATAGTAATACCTACTTTTTGAAATTATATATATATCTTATATTTCAAAATGGACATAATTTTTGGATTCGGAATATCTAATTTATCCTAAGATGAAATTTTGGTACTTTTCGGATAACTTTAATATTTTGATGAATAGTGAAAATTACTAAATTTTAATTAAAAACAACTTTTTTAATCAAAATAATTAATAGTGATAAATTATGAATTTGAGTGGTTTTAAAGTATATTTAGAATATATTTTTATCATTTAATATAATTTTGGTCATTGGAAATAATTTTACAATTAAACCGAACATAAACAAGTGTCAATCTTTTGATAGTTATTATCTCTTAAAAACACGCTTTTTGTTTTAACAGCGGGAATTAATTTTAAATTAATTTCTGCCACTTCTGTGTTTTGAATTTAGAAAAATGGATTCCATATTTGGAATCAGTATTTTCAAATTGTGTAAATAGGTAACTTTTATTTTTATACATTTTGAATAATTACTGCGGTAAATAATTTATTTACCATGGTTAAGGGTAAATCCGGTAAATAAGGGTTAAACAAATAATATTATAATAATAATAATTACCCTAAAACGTGTCCTAGCCTTATTGGTTGATACATGTTTTACCATAGGCATCTTTGGGTCGATTTTGGGACCCCATGGTGCCACTTGTAGGTGATAGGGACACTTTATTTTAATTAAGGTAAAATGAATACAAAAATGACACAAGCATATATCTTTTAGAAAAACAATTTTTACATAGGGTTATATATTTTGGATTTTAGATTATAAATATTCATTAGAAATATAAAACGATTTCCTACATAGTGATATTTTATTTATAATTTTTAGACATTAAATAATTTAATTTATTTATGACACAATGATTATGAATTAATTACTATAATAGTGAAACATTAAAATAATTGATATTATAAATACCCAAATAAATATAATATGAAACTTTTAATGAATTAAAATAATTTTATAGGATAATATGATATATTAGGATTGATTTAATTTACTTTGTTCGAAGTAATCAATCTTTTATGAGTTTCACAAAAATCAACTATTGAATAGTGTCAAAATTTACATAAAAGAGTTCTTAAAACCAATATTATATTATTAATTGATATTAAATTCCTAAAAAACTAAGGTTCAGCCAAGAGACTTATATCATGATAGGTTCATCATTAATGGACCACTTGGGGGTCACTTGGATGTATATAGTAAGTTTATTAACCATATTATATAAAAATACAAAGAGACATTGTAAAAGTGAAACTAATTAGCTTAGAGTTAATACTTAAAGATAAGGTTAATATAAGTACCCAAACCTGTCTAAATTCTATTGGTTGAGTTGTTTTCGACCTATCCCCACCTTAAAATTTAAATAATAAACTTTGGAGCCATTAGAAACCGAATATTAATTTATTATAAATTAATATTTCTAGCTTTTCCAAAGGTGCCCCTCACCCCTCTTATAAAAGGGCACTCCTCCGTCTCATTTCTTCACACCTTAAAAGCATTTTGGTTCGGCCAAACTCTACCCAAATACTCTCCCAACTTCCCTCACTACAACTTAGAGGCCTTATTTTTATCAGAAAGCCAACCTAAGGAGCCCTTTTGATCAAATCAAAAGGAAGAACCCGAAGAAAAGGTAATGTTTTCACCACCCCTTTTCCAAGTTCATTTCTTCTTCCACTTCTTCTTCCTTTGTTGTTACCATTCTAAAATAATGACTCCAGTATCATATATATACTGTGATGTTATTATAAATATGGTACAACCATATTTAGTATTCTATCCACCCTTTGAATAACATGTCACCATACGTGCATACGTACGGCTTACCGTCTCCACGTCGTCGTGTAATTGTTATTCAATATATTATTATTTGGATGGGTATAATAATGATATGTAACTCATGTAAATAATAAATATAACATGTTAATGATTCTGTATATATGATATACCATCCATTTATATATTATTTTAAAAGAATGATATTGTCGCTCGTGCGTACGTACGGACTACCATCTCCACGAATGCGATAAGATTCATTCTCCATCGTATCCATTCAAGTATAATTATCATTTGATGATTTAAAAAATAATGTTTAAGGACTTGATATCATTCTGGATATGAATAATATACAACCTATCCTTTATAAACATGTCTTACGTAACAAAACATATAAAAGAAAACAAGTAAGTTAACACCCGAAACAACGATAATACTAAGATATTATTATTAAATCAATATTAAAAGATCATATATGATATCATATTAATGTATATGATTCCTGTATAATTTAATAACAATTATTTCCCCATTATACAGGAGGTTAACCTACCCCAACCAAGGAAACGTATAAGGTAAGGGTTATTTCACAATCTCTTCATTATCCGAGGTTGTTTATACATAATAATCTACTGGGATCTCGTTATCATCCACATCCATGTTTCTTCAAAATGTATTTCAAAACATTTTTACAAGAATATGGTTTAAATTCATTTATACCCTTGTTTTACTTTTTATAAGAGGAATCTTTTTGTCGTTTTCAAAACAAGCTCCTTTTTAACCTTTTCGACAGAATTAAGGTAAGAATGTTTTTTTAACTTATACGGCGGTTGCGGTTATTTTCCGCCGTTATAAAATATTCAAATCTTTCCTTACAAGCTTATAAGAATATTTTCAAGAAAATGTTTCATTTTATATGGCTCTTAAATTATTTCAAAAATAGAAAGAGATATTTCTCTAAAAAGTGTTTTGATTTCATCTATGTCAACATCCTTTGATGGATTTTACGCTTATTTGAAGTTGATTTATTATGATAAAAAACTTCTATATTGTATTTAAGGTTTTGTGATATGTTTGACTGTGGATGTGCTATTTTTATACCATTCATAGTTTATAACATTTCGTATGCTAGTATTAATACGAATGTTTATGTTATGTTTAAACCTTTTCATATGGGAATGCATTGGACTTAATATGTGACGGGTGGAGCCCGCTATAGCTCCTCGATGCATAGGTAGGTCTCATGAGACAAACTAGTGTCTTGGCACAAGGCCTTCACAAAATATTATTTGTAGTCTTGGCACAAGGCCTTGGCTATGTGGTTATGATAGTCTGGCATTATGCATTCCAACATTATGAAAGTGGTTAGTGATTTTGCATGTGATTATTCGATTAGTAAAATATCCATGTGAATGAGTAAATGGAATTATTTCGTTTTATTTATGCCATACAATGTTGAAAGTTCAAGTTTGAAAGGCTGTTGTTTTAGTTATACATTGCCTTAAATGTTTATTCTCGTTTATGAAAGTTTCCGCTATATTGTTATCCTTACTGGGCATTTGAGCTCACCCCTTTTCTATGTTTTATTTTTTCCAGGAAGTGAAGAAGTAAATTATGAATGACCTGCAGGGATATTATGTGGGGATATGACTGTGGATTATGGAGACATTATGTTCTTGTAGTATTTTTTCAATTTATGATGTAATGTAAAACTTATGAATATATCTAGTGTTTCCAAGGCTACTAAACCAATCGGTCTTTCGAGATTTGATCTTTCTTTTGATCATGCCAATGTTATGTAATAATGCACCGACTCTGGGTAACTAGGGTCGGGGCGTTACAGTTGGTATCAGAGGAAGTTTAGTACAAACCTTGGAAGCTAGATTTAGATAAACTCTGATTAGAGCACGTAGACCTAAGATGAACTTTGAGGATTAGTATAGAAGAACTTCCTAAAATTTTGGTATTGTAGAGATTTCATGAGTTTTCCGAGCAATACATTCATGTCTGGATACGAGCAGGTAGAGGCGGATCTGGCACAGATGTACGTAGGGGTAAAACCCAAAAACACCGCTTTGAGCTAGACTCGAACGGGAACTAGTGCACGACAATGGGTCTTGCTGCACTCTTGGTTACGACACTCCCGGGGGATATGCTTAGGATAACTCTCATTTTCTTTACAATTAATTATGAAGGGTTTATGAGTATATACTTCCTCAATGAAATTTTTTTTATGATTATGGATTATATCCATAAATAGTTCAATTTATGTTAAGTGTTTTATAAGTATGGGATTATGTATTTTGATTCATAAACTGATCTAGTTTATGCCATTGTTTAGAAATGGCGCCTAGTGGAAGAAATGGAAACTGTATCAATGAACGCACTCCATGTAGAGATTTCCCTCTTTCTCAAGATAATTATAGTGGAGCTGGTGATGCAACTGGTGCCGATCAGCTAATCACCATACTGGGACAACTCACTCTGGTTATGAATAATAACCTTACCCGTATGGAGCACCCTGATCCACAGCGTGGAGGATCAATGTTAGATCGATTCATGAGGCAACAACCACCAACATTCAATGGGAGTACAAATCCCTTAGTAGCTGAGCAATGGATAAATTCCCTAGAGAAAATATTTCAGGCTTTGGGGAGCAGTGAAAGGGAAAAGTTATCCTGGAAGTTTACCGCCTCACTGGAGATGCTGATCAATGGTGGTCATTGATTCAAAACATGAAGGAAGATGATGAAGTATCAAATATGGAATGGAGGGAGTTCAAAGATCTGTTTTTACAAAAATACTTTCCTCGCGACCATCGAGCAGATATGGAAAGGAAATTTCTGAGCCTGAGACAAAAGGAGGATGAGAATGTCACAAAGTATGAGGCTAACTTTACAAGGTTAGCGAGGTATGCTGGAGATTATATTCGCAACCCAAGAAGTATGATTGATCGTTTCTTTGATGGGTTAAACCCATTTCTCCGTCGAGCATTAGTCTCACAATCCTTTTCATCGTACGAAGACATTGTCTCATGTGCTATCAAGACCGAAAAGTAATTCTCTAAGTCTTATGACTTTAAAGCAAAGAAAGAGAAGAAGAGACCTGCTAATCAATCTGGGAATGGAAATAAGGGGAAGAAGGAAAAGTTTTATTATCCATCTTGTTGTAAATGCGGGAAGAAACATCCTGGTACTTGCTTGAAGGGAATGAGAGTCTGTTACAAGTGTGGTGAAAAAGGCCACCAAGCTCGTGATTGCAAGGGGAAGAAGGAAGCTACCAACGTTCAGTTCTAAAATTGTAGGGAGATGGGGCATTATGGAAATGCATGTCCTAAGCATCAGGAGAACTTACCTCAGAAAAGGCCAAGGGATCAAGGCCAGACATATCCTATCACTACTGCTGAGGTAGATGCTCCGAAACACGTGGTGGCAGGTAATTTAATGGTTTCCTCAAGTTTAGAAAATGCATTATTTGATTATGGATCATCGCATTGTTTCATATCTTCCCAGTTTGCTAAGAAAATTAGATATTTCCAATTTGATTTAATAAGGTAGTTGTCAGTTAAAACTCCTAAGGGAAGTATCATTGCAACAAAGTTTTGTGAATCAGTCCCCATTAGAGCACATAAATGTTCGTTTTCTGCTGATCTCATCGTCATACCTATGATTGAGTTTGATATAATCCTCGGTATGGATTGTCTTTCGGACTATGATGAGAAGATTTATTGTAAGAAGAAAGAGGTTACGATTCTTGATGATTATGATAAGGAACACCTTATCTTTAGAGCAAAATCGTCACCACCTAATTCTTATTTAGATCCACCCCCAGTAGCTCAACATAATTCAATTATTGGGGAGGAAGAGAATGAAATAACTGTCGGTGAGGAAAGGAATGTTCAAATAGAGGATGTACCTGTTGTGAAAGAATTTGTAGATGTATTTCCGGAAGATTTTCCTGGACATCCTCCAGAACGAGAAGTTGAGTTTTCCATTGATTTGATTCCTGGATCAAGGCCTATATCGAAGACCCCTTATAGAATGGCCACTGTAGAATTAGTTGAACTAAAGAAACAACTAGAGGAATTGAGTAATAGGGGATTTATTCTCCCTAGTGTTTCTCCATGGGGAGCCCCTGTTCTTTTTGTTAAAAAGAAAGATGGATCTATGAGGTTATGTATCGACTACAGGGAGATCAATGCTATAACGATAAAAAACAAGTATCCCCTACCTCGTATTGATGATTTATTTGACCAACTACATGGAGCTAAATACTTTTAAAAGATTGACCTTCGATATGGATACCATAAGTTGTGTGTGATTAAGGAAGACATTCCGAAAACAGCATTTCGAACTAGGTACGGGCATTACGAGTTTACTGTAATGCCGTTTGGATTGACTAATGCACCATCTGTATTCATGGATCTGATGAATAGAGTTTTCAAGGAGTATCTCGATGAATTTGTGGTGGTATTTATATACGATATCTTGGTATACTCCAAAACCTACGAAGATCGTGAAAATCACTTGCGCATTATCTTGAAGACTCTGAGGAGGCATGAATTATATGGGAAGTTTAGCAAGTGTGAATTCTGGCTTCAGGAGATTTCTTTTCTGGGCCATATTGTCTCTAAAGATGGAATCTCTGTTGATCCTTCTAAGACCAGGGAAATCCAAGAATGGCCAGCACCTACAAGTATAACTGAGGTACGTAGTTTTATTGGTTTGGCAGGTTATTATCGACGTTTCGTCCAGAATTTTTTCCGATTTCCTAACCCATTAACGAAGCTCACGTGTAAAGGGGTTAAATTTTTTTGGACAAAAGAGTGTGAAGAATGTTTCGAAGAACTGAAGAGAAGATTAGTCAATGCTCCTATATTGACTCTACCATCGGGGAATGATGGTTTCGTTATTTATAGTGATGCATCAAAGAAAGGACTTGGTTTTTTCCTTATGCAGAATGATAGAGTTATTGCCTATGCATCACGACAGTTTAAAATTCATGAACAAAACTATCCTACTCATGATCTCGAGTTAGCAGCTGTGATCTTTGCTTTGAAGATATGGAGGCACTACCTCTATGGTGAAAAATGTGAGATTTATACTGATCACAAGAGTTTGAAGTATATTTTCTCACAAAAAGAACTCAACATGAGGCAAAGGAGATGGCTTGAATTACTCAAGGATTATGATTGCACGATACACTACCACCCGGGGAAAGCAAACAAGGTGGAAGATGATTTGAGAAGAAAAGACCATGGAGTTTTGAACATGTTGAGAATTGAAAGGGATCTAATTTTCATGGATCTAGTGAAGATGGACATGGGAATAACCAGGGAAGGTGAAACATCAATGCTTTTTCAAATGGTTGCCAAACCATCTTTACTAGAAAGGATTAAGAGTTCTTAGACCGATGATGAAGAATTTCAATAGAATATTAAAGCTGTGAATGATGGGAGATTGAGAGACTTTGTGTATGAAGATGGAATTTTGAAATTCGGGAAGAGACTTTGTGTTCCCGATTTACCTGATCTAAAAAGGGAATTTCTGGATGATGCTCATAGTTCCAATTTCTCTATACACCCTGGGAGCACCAAAATGTATAGAGATTTGAAGGAACATTTTTGGTGGGACAACATGAAGAGGGAGATTGCTGATTTTGTGTCAAGATGTATGGTTTGTCAACAAGTGAAAGCTGGAAGGCAACAGCCTAGAGGAGTCATGCAACCTCTTCCCATACCGGAGTGGAAATGGGACAATATTACGATGGACTTTGTCATGGGGCTACCAAAGACTCCTAGATGGAACGATTCAATATGGGTTATTGTTGATCGTCTTACCAAGTCATCACATTTTCTTGCTATAAGAGAAGATATACCCCTGGAACATCTAGCAAGACTATATATTAATGAAGTTGTGAGACTTCATGGAGTACCCCTATCGATTGTTTCTGATCGTGATCCTTGTTTTACTTCACGATTTTGGAAAAGTCTTCAGAAATCTCTGGATACTGAACTTAATTTGAGCACTTTTTACCACCCTCAGACAGACAGACAATCAGAACGGATTATTCAGACCTTAGAAGACATGTTGAGATCTTGCTCACTTGATTTTCAGGGTATGTGGGATCAATATTTACCACTGGTAGAATTTCCCTATAACAATAGCTTCCATTCGAGTATTCAGATGGCACCATATGAAGCGTTATACGAAAAGAGATTTCACACACCAACCTATTGGGATGACGTTGGTGAAAGAAAACTTGTAGGCCCAGAACTGGTGGAGGAAATGGTGGAAAAGGTCAAAGTATTCCAAAATCACATCAAAGCAGCTCAAAGTAGGCAGAAGAGCTATGCCGATAATCGAAGGAAGGATTTGGAATTTCAAGTCGGTGATCATGTTTTCCTGAAGGTATCTCCATGGAAGGGAGTCATACGTTTTGGTAAGAAAGGTAAATTGAGTCCCAGGTACATCGGACCTTTCGAAATTCTAGAACGAATTGGGGCTGTAGCTTACCGATTGGCAATGCCGCCAAGTCTCTCCAAAGTTCACGATGTGTTCCACATATCTCTGTTGAGGAAATACATGCCTAACCCAACGCATGTACTCACCTATGAGGAATTAGAACTGGAACCCGATCATTCCTATTGTGAAGATCCCGTCAGGATTCTTGATACGAGAGGACAAGTACTGAGAAACCGGACGACGCGTCTGGAAAAAGTTTTGTGGAGAAACCATAAGATGAAAGAGGCAACGTGGGAACCCGAGGAACTTATGATGAAGAACCACCCGAGTATTTTAATGTGGTAGTATTCTAGAAATTTCGATGACGAAATTATTTGAAGGAGGGGAGAATGTAACACCTCAAGCTTCTATGGTACGCTTCTCTTTGAATAATGCGATAACATGTGTTGTACGCAACACCGAGTTCTAACAACCAATCAAACTAGCTGTTATGAATAGTAATACCTACTTTTTGAAATTATATATATATCTTGTATTTCAAAATGGGCTTAATTTTTGGATTCGGAATATCTAATTTAGCCTAAGATGAAATTTTGGTACTTTTCGGACAACTTTAATATTTTGATGAATACTGAAAATTACGAAATTTTAATGAAAAACAACTTTTTTAATCAAAATAATTAATAGTGATAAATTATGAATTTGAGTGGTTTTAAAGTATATTTATAATATATTTTTACCATTTAATATAATTTTGGTCATTGGACATAATTTTACAATTAAACCGAACATAAACAAGTGTCAATCATTTGATAGTAATTATCTCTTAAAAACACACTTTTTGTTTTAACAGCGAGAATTAATTTTAAATTAATTTCTTCCACTTCTGTGTTTTGAATTTAGAAAAATGAATTCCATATTTGGAATCAGGATTTTCAAATTGTGTAAATAGGTAACTTTTATTTTTAGACATTTTGAATAATTACTGCGGTAAATATTTTATTTACCATGGTTAAGGGTAAATCCGGTAAATAAGGGTTAACAAAATAATATTATAATAATACTAAATTACCCTAAAACGTGTCCTATCATTATTGGTTGATATATGTTCGACCATAGGCATCTTTGGGTCGATTTTGGGACCCCATGGTGCCACTTGTAGGTGATAGGGACACTTTATTTTAATTAAGTTAAAATGAATACAAAAATGACACAGGCATATATCTTTTAGAAAAACAATTTTTACATAGGGTTATATATGTTGGATTTTAGATTATAAATATTCATTAGAAAGATAAAACGATTTCCTACATTGTGATATTTTATTTATAATTTTTAGACATTAAATAATTTAATTTATTTATGACATAATGATGATTAATTAATTACTATAATAGTGAAAAATTAAAATAATTGATATTATAAATACCCAAATAAATATAATACGAAACTTTTAATGAATTAAAATAATTTTATAGGATAATATGATATATTAGGATTGATTTAATTTACTTTTTTCGAAGTAATAAATCTGTTATGAGTTTCACAAAAATCAACTATTGAATAGTGTCAAAATTGACATAAAAGAGTTCTTAAAACCAATATTATATTATTAATTGATATTAAATTCCTAAAAAACTAAGTTTAGGCCAATAGACTTATATAATGATATTTTAATCATTAATGGACCACTTGGGGGTCACTTAGATGTATATATTAAGTTTATTAACCATATTATATAAAAATACAAAGAGACATTGTAAAAGTGAAACTAATTAGCTTAGAGTTAATACTTAAAGATAAGGTTAATATAAGTACCCAACCCAGTCTAAATTCTATTGTTTGAGTTGTTTTCGACCAATCCCCACCTTAAAATTTAAATAATCAACTTTTGAGCCATTAGAAACCGAATATTAATTAATTATAAATTAATATTTCTAGCTTTTCCAAAGGTTCCCCTCACCCCTCTTATAAAAGGGCACTCCTCCTTCTCATTTCTTCACACCATAAAAGCCTTTTGGTTCGGCCAAACTCTGCCCAAATACTCTCCCAACTTCCCTCACTACAACTTAGAGGCCATAGTTTGATCAGAAAGCCAACCTAAGGTTCCCTTTTGATCAAATTAAAACAAAGAACCCGAAGAAAAGGTAATGTTTTCACCACCACTTTTCCAAGTTCATTTCTTCTTCCACTTCTTCTTCCTTTGTTGTTACCATTCTAAAATAATGACTCCAGTATCATATATATACTGTGATGTTATTATAAATATGGTACAACCATATTCAGTATTCTATCCACCCTTTGAATAACATGTTTCCATACGTGCGTACGTACAGCTTACCGTCTCCACGTTGTGGTGTAATTGTTATTCCATATATTATTATTTGGATGGGTATAATAATGATATTTAACTCATGTAAATAATAAATATAACATGTTAATGATTCTGTATATATGATATACAATCCATTTATATATTATTTTAAAAGAATGATATTGTCGCTCGTGCGTACGTACGGACTACCGTCTCCACGAACGCGATGAGATTCATTCTCCATCGTATCAATTCAAGTATAATTATCATTTGATGATTTAAAAAATAATGTTTAAGGACTTTATATCATTCTGTATATGAATAATATACAACCTATCCCTTATAAACATGTCTTATGTAACAAAACATATAAAAGAAAACAAGTAAGTTAACACCTGAAACAACGATAATACTAAGATATTATTATCAAATCAATATTAAAAGATCATATATGATATCATATTAATGTATATGATTCCTGTATAATTTAATAACAATTATTTCACCATTATACAGGAGGTTAACCTACCCCAACCAAGGAAAAGTACAAGGTAAGGGTTATTTCACAATCTCTTCATTATCCGAGGTTGTTTATATGTAATAATCTATTGGGATCTCGTTATCATCCACATCCATGTTTCTTCAAAATTTATTTCAAAACATTTTTACAAGAATATGGGTTAAAGTCATTTATACCCTTGTTTTACTTTTTATAAGAGGAATCTTTTTGTCGTTTTCAAAACAAGGTCCTTTTTAACCTTTTCGACAGAATTAAGGTAAGAATGTTTTTTTAACTTATACGGAGGGTGCGGTTATTTTCCGCCATTATAAAATATTCAAAGATTTCCTTACAAGATTATAATAATATTTTCAAGAAAATTTTATATTTTATATGGCTCTTAAATGATTTCAAAAATAGAAAGAGATATTTCTCTAAAAAGTGTTTTGATTTCATCTATGTCAACATCCTTTGATGGATTTTACGCTTATTTGAAGTTGATTTATTATGATAAAAAACTTAAATATTGTATTGAAGGTTTTGTGATATGTTTGACTGTGGATGTGCTATTTTTATACCATTCATAGTTTATAACATTTCGTATGCTAGTTTTAATACTAATGTTTATGTTATGTTTAAACCTTTTCATATGGGAATGCATTGGTCTTAATATGTGACGGGTGGAGCCCGCTATAGATCCTCGATGCATCGGTAGGTCCCATGATACAAACTAGTGTCTTGGCACAAGGCCTTGACAAAATCTTATTTGTAGTCTTGGCAGGAGTCCTTGGCTATGTGGTTATGATAGTCTGGCATTATGCATTCCAACATTATGAAAGTGGTTAGTGATTTTTCATGTGATTATTAGATTAGTAAAATATCCATGTGAATGAGTAAATGGCATTATTTCATTTTATTTATGCCATACAATGTTGAAAGTTCAAGTTTGAAAGGCTGTTGTTTTAGTTATACATTGCCTTAAATGTTTATTCTCATTTATGAAAGTTTTCGCTATATTGTTATCCTTACTGGGCATTTGAGCTCACCCCTTTTCTATGTTTTATTTTTCCTAGGAAGTGAAGAAGTAAATTATGAATGACATGTAGGGATATTATGTGGGGATATGAGTGTGGATTATGGATACATTATTTTATTGCAGTATTTTTTCAATTTATGATGTAATGTAAAACTTATGAATATATCTAGTGTTTCCAAGGCTACTAAACCAATCGGTCTTTCGAGATTTGATCATTCTTGTGATCATGCCAATGTTATGTAATAATGCACCGACTCTGGGTAACTAGGGTCGAGGCGTTACATGATATGTGGTTTTTAGATGATTTTTTGATTATTTATGATTCTTTATTCCTATGATATTAAGATAATGGGCTCCCCAACTTTGATCGTAGACTCCCACCACTAGTCAAAAATCATTTGTATGCGGAGATTCATGCTTAAAGTGATGTGGTGCCGCCATTTTTGGAGTCATTTGTGTATGTTCATCCTATTCATTTCATTATATATATATAATAAATATAATCATTAAATTTTGTGTGTTATATTTTTACCCACCCTTTATATAATCATTTTTACCGCTAATGGTTTTTTCATTCCATATCACTATAATTAAAAGTTGTTAGTTTATCATATAACTTTTATAAATATCTATTATTATTTATTTTAAAAAAATTATTGATTAACAAATTCATGTAATAAAATAAATAATTATCAATACTACAGAATAAAAACAACTGGGGAATCCTCTAAACAAACCTTTTGCATATAATTTCTATTTATAATTAAAGGATAATAATTATTTAATTATGGATGTAAATGATCAAAAATAGTAAAATTAGTCTTTACATAGTTCAATAGTGAATTTTTAATAAATATATTTGGTTATACATGAGTTTTATGCATTTTAATGAAATATAGTACTTAAGGTAAGGGGTTCCCAATTGATTGACTCAGTTTTTGGTTCAATTTATATCTTCTCCTATATATTAGTTTATGATTTAAATTATAATATATGTATTTATCCACATAATTAGAAATTTATTTATTCAAATGTATTACTTTCAAATATCCAATTTTATTAACAATATAATCATACAAAAAAATATCTCTTTCTCACTTTAAAATTATTTCTCTCTATCTATCTATCATGTATTAGAATACATTTATGTATTATTAGTTATAATGTTATTTTATTTTTTATTTATTTTACTGGTATTCTATATAAAAATTATATCTTCTCTTTCTTATTATCTCTTCTGATGTTTTGAAAATATTATAATTAATCCCAAAAACAATTCAAGTCACCTTTTTGAGTATATTTTATTTTGGTAGTTCCATTATAAAATATTATATTTAAAAAGGTATATATTATTTTATAAAACATATTTTAGGAATATTAACTCTATTTTTCATGGGTAATTAACCATAATTCATCATCCACTTCATTTATTGATTTTATGTTATGTGATATGAGATTTGAATGAAACATGACACTCTGCTATATTAGTATATCCATTTTATATATACTAATTTGTATATGATCACTCTAATCATTTATTATATATAAAAAACATGATTTTGAATACATTATCATGTATTGGGTGGGATAAAAATTATATAGTCCTCTAATTTATTGGATAAAGTTATAATCACATATGATACCTTGTATGGGGTATAGGAAAATATATTAGCCTATATATTTTATGTTGTCATTGAGGAATGACAACATAATATTGAGGTACCTTAAATGGTGTCCATACCCTTAAATGTATACATAAATTTAGGTACCTTAAAAAGTAAGATGTATATTTTAAGTGGTTGTACTTTTTGATTAAATATTTATTTTAATTAAAAATTAAAATTATCATATTTAGAAAATTATTTTCGAAAAATGGAGCTCATTTTTGGATTCAACACGTTGAAAAATTATTAGGGTGAATTTTTGGTATTTTTCTGAAATACTTGAATTTTTTGATGTATAGTAAAATACGATAAATTACAATAACTGAAAAATATTTTCTTTACTACTTCATAGGTGATGCAAGGCTGATGTAATCCCAAATGGTTTGAAATAACATTTAATTATTACTATTTTGGATCACATGAATCAAGACTACTCATAGTCTTGAGAAAACGTTTTAAAATAATAATTAAAATATTGTAAAACCCCTCCTCCCTTCCACTATATAATCCACCACTCACCCCCTCCTCCTCCCACGCCACTCAAGCATCAAGACTTTCCTAAATTATACCAAATTCTCTTCACAAGACCTTTCCACACATCTGAGGCCTACTAGTCTCACAAAAAGGCCAAAAAAGGCTTTAAGGATATTCTCAAGGAAGAGTAATCAAGAGGAGAACCTCTCTTCTCTTTTCAAAAAATTTATCTTACAAGTTCTATTCTATTGATGCTCTCTTTTCACCTCTCCTCATCCAAATATCATGATAATTCAGATACCTTTCATTTAAAATATTTTCATTATGTTAATAGAATATTTCATCATAAAATCAGTTTTTGCCATCCTTTTATACTATAAATGCAAACACCATCCGAGATGTGATAATTTATCATACTCATGGAAGACGGGTTTTTAATTTGCATTACTATCTTCAAGAATGGTCATGAAACCTTTTAAATGGTATGACCAGATCATAATATATGTATTTTATCTTTTCTAATGTTCTATAATCCTTTAACATACGTAATATAGAATAATGATACAAAACATGTTCATTTTGCACAAAACCCCAAATCCAAATCCATGTGTTTATCATTAACTCGTCGAATGAGTCATCCTCATGGTATATAACCATAATCATTATAATATCATTTATATCTCTTTTATGTAACAAATATTATATATTAACAATTCTGGATGTTTAACCACATTTCAAATGATCTTCCATTCAAGAATACAATTAATCGAATCATAAAAACCAAAGAAGAAGATGCTTCCAAAACAATAAAATCAAACCTCTAAAACTGATAAAAAAGCCATTAATGAACCTAATATTGTCATACCACATCAATTAAATGTTTATGATCTTCTATAATTATTAATTAATGAATCTGAATTTGATTATTCATGTTGTTAAGAACAATCAACAACACCTTCCAGCATAAGTTAAGGGATATCTTACCTCAATTTACATTCATTGAGTTAAACATCACTGTCATTGGTTTTGAATTTTCCTAGAATATGTGAGACTGATCTATGATTGTTTTATTCTGTATATACTCTTTTATTTTTTGGTTTTATGTTTGTCAAACATAATTATTTCATTGATTTGTTTTCAATCTAATGATACGTTTTTGGTAAGTGATTCTCTCTCTCACTTTTATTCAAGAATTACCCTATGTTTTGTCCTTTTACTTTTTAATTAATAATTATGGGGTATATTTTCACACCTCCCCCATACTTCCCTTATGATATATAAATAATAGGATAACCTTTTATCTCTCATTAATCCCTCACAAGAACACATGTTACCATGTCAAAATGTTCATAAGGGGTTTTCTCATCTCACATTCATTTGCATGAGATTTCCATTGTTCGCCACTTTTTTCTTGTATGTGATGTTTTTGTACTGAAATTATTCATATAATATCATAATTATATTTATATTAATGGTATTAAATGATTTATTTGATGGTTATTAAGTTTTGTTCATATCATTCGACTGAATACATTGTGGTAAGGGACTTTGTCTCAACTTCCATTTCATTGTGACTAACTTTGTATTGTGCGCCAAATAATCCTTATGTGATGCACCTACTACCCATTTGAGATCAATTTTCATTTCATATTATATTTCTATTAAATATCCATATTCTTAAATCATGGATATTTTTATTGTCTGAGTCGTATACCATTTTACATATGGTATTTATTTGGAATCTTGTTTTAATTGTGGAAATATTGATGAGTTGGTATCCTATACTCTATAAGGATATTGAACAGACATATTTATGTTTTTTTAAATAAATGTATAAATATTTATTTGGACATGAAGTGGTGGTTGGGACCCACTATAGCCCATCGATGCATCGACAGGTCTCATGAGACAATCGGTTTGGCGACAAACCCTTTGAGTTTGTTTCCAAAAAAATCAGATTGGTTTCTACACACAGAACTAAACCATTTTAATGGTATTATAGTATCATGTGAAAAATACATGATGTAAAATTAATAAGTAGTATTTTTATTCATTTTTAGTTATTACAATCCATGAGATTTTCACTATGAAAAAATCTATGGATGTAGTCTCTTTCTCAGTTTATTAATGTCTTGTGTTTTTCATTTATTCACCATGACATGTTTGTTTATGATTCAGTTATTATTGATTCATGATTCCACAATTTGTAACCCTTACTGAGCATTTGAGCTCACCCTTTTCATTTTTTTACCTTCAGAAGGTAATGAAGAGGAGGTCAGTTATTGAGTTTTCGTGGATGCATTTTATAAGTTTTTGTTATGTATTGTACATTGTAATATTTTTCAATTTAATTTGAGTTTCATTTGGGTATCTTGTTTTTTTAAGACTGTAAAACAGATTGTTCCATCAGGATTTCATTCCTTCTAACCATGAAAATGTAACAAGTAATTCATCATCTTCAGTTTTGAGGGTTTTTGGTGTTACCATTGGTATCAAAGAAATTTTAGTAGCTAAATTGAATATTAGATTAGAAAAAATATATTAGGGAACAAGTCTCTAAGGTAGTATTTGAAGAAAAACATAAAAGAACGACCCAGTTTATTGGTAAGTAATAGATTGTGTGGATATTTTTATCAAATACATACATGTCTGGATACAAACAGGTAAAGGTAGCTCTAGCATAAATGTACCTAGGAGTGAAAGGTGTGACAAGGAGTTTCGGGCTTGACGCGAGGTATCCTGGTAGATGACAACGGGTCTTGTTGCACTCTTGGTATTGAAACTCCTAAAGATATGCTTTGGATAATTCACATCTTCCTTACAAGACATTATGAAGAAGTGTAATGTAAATTTTTCCTCATAGAACACGTGTTTATGAGATTAGCTATGCATAGAATTTCAATCTATGTTAAGTGATTTTCTATTTAATATTCCTAAACTAATCTAGTGTATTAAATTATTTAGAAATGGATCCTAATGGAAGAAGGGGAATAAATACTCATGGACAATGTAGGGATTTCTCCACTGAGCAAGTCAACGTAGTCAATGTCGGAGCAAATCAGATTATGACCATATTGGAACAACATACTCAGGTCGTGATGAATAACCATGTTACACCTATTTTGGAATGTTTCATGTTGTAGAATCCCCCATATTTTAGTGGGAATACTAATCAGATGGTAGCTGACCAGTGGATCAAGTCCCTTGATAAGTTATTCACGGAATTAAGATGCAATGAAAATGGGAAGGTAGTGATGAAAGAATATTGTCTCAAGGGTGAATCAGATCAATAGTGGTCATTGATCAAGAATACCATAGAGGAAGAAGAAATAGAAGATATGTAATAGATGAATTTTAAGGAAATATTCTTTGAAAAATATTTCCCCCGTCAGCAATGAACAGAAATGAAGAGGAAATTCCTTGGACTAAGACAAAGGGAAGAAAAAAGTGTTGCGGAGTATAAGGCTACCTTCACAAGGCTTGCCAGGTATGCCATAGATTACATATGTGACTCAGAAGACAATATTGATCATCTCCTTCAAGGTGTTTATCCAAGTCTTCAAATTGCATTGGCTTCTCAAACATTTTCATCATATAATGAAATTGTACCAAGTACAATAAAAATAGAGAAGTAATTTTCTTCTTCAAATTTGTTCAAGGAAAACTACGATAAGAAGCGGTACTCTGATAACCCAGGAAAAGGGGAAGCACCAATGAAGAACAAGGGAATGAAGAAATTCCCATTATGTGAGATATGTGCAAAGAATCATCTTGAGAAATTCTTGAAAGGCATGTGAGTCTACTATAAGTGTGGTGAAAAGGGTCATTGATCTAATGAATGCAAGGGGAAGAAACAAGTCAATGATATTTAGTTCTAAATTTGTAGATATTTGGGACACTTTGAAAATGAGGGTCCTAAGCGCCAAGGAAACTTACCTCAGAAAGGGTCACAAGAGAATGAGATGCTTATGAAATTACAACTGCAGAGGTTGAAGTTCTTAATGATCTGATTGAAGGTGCATTAATTTTTTACTCAAATTTATCAAATTCATTAATTGATTCGGGATTATCACATTCATTTATATCTTCCCGGTTTTCCAAAAAAAATGACATGTCCAATTTTATTTAATAAAGGAGTTGTCAGTAAAAACTCATAGGGGATGTATTATAGCAACAAATGAAAGTCGATTAGTCCCCCTTAGGACACAAAAACATGATTTAGTTGCTAAACTTATCATCATACCAATGAATGACTTTGATATAATTCTTGGTATAAATTGTTGTCAAATTATGATGCGAAGATTTATTTCAATAATAAAGAAGTTACAATCTTTGAAAATGGTGTATAATCTCTTGTTTTTATATTACAAAACGCAACATCAGATTCTTAGTTAGATCCACCCCCAGTAGCTCTATTGAATGGAATTATTGGGGAGGAAGATAAAAAAATATCTATGGGGGGAATATATTTTCAAATTAAAGATGTACATATGGTGAGAGAGTACATTGATGTATTTCCATAGGATTTACCTATAAATCCTCCATAGAAAGAAGTTGGGTTTTCTATAGATTAAATTCTTAGAGTAATACCTATATCAAAGACTCCCTATATAATGGCCACTGTGGAATTAGTGGAGCTAAAAAACTATAGTAATTGGGTGAAAAGGATTTATTCGACCTAGTGTTTCTCCATGGGGGGCCCATGTCCTCTTTGTTAGGAAGAAAGATGGATCCATGAGGCTATGCATTGATTATAGGGAAATAAATGCTATTACAATAAAGAATAAGCATCCTCTTCCATGAATTGATAATTTATTTGATCAACTTCTTATATCACAATACTTTTCAAAGTTTGAAATTCGATTAGGATATCATCGGCAACATGTGAGGAAGGAAGATATTCTGGAGACAGTGTTTCTAAACAAGTATGGGAATTATGAGTATACAGTGATGCCTTTTGGACTGACTAATTCATCATCTATTTTCATGGATTTAATAAATATACTTTTCAAGTAATATCCTAATAACTTTGTTATGGTATTCATCTATTATATCCTAGTATACTCCAAAATCATTGATGACCATGAGAATCACTTCCGGATTATTATGAGAACTCTTAGAAGAAATGAATTATATGGGAAGTTTAGAAAGTGTGAATTATGTCTTCAATCAGTTTTTTTCTAGGCCATATTGTCTCGATGGATAGAATCTGAGTTGATCCAATAAAGACAAAGGAAATCCAAGAATGTACCATTCCAACCAACATAACTGAGGTACACAGTTTTATTGGTATGGCATGTTACTATCAGCGTTTTGTTCAGAATTTCACCCGACTGGCTAACCCACTAACCAATCTCACATTTAAAGGAGTTAAATTTTTGTGGCCTAAATAATGTACAGAATGCTTTGATTAATTGAAAAGAATTTTGGTCAATTCCCCAATTTTGACTCATCCATCTGGAAGTGATGGGTTTGTAATATACAGTGATGCATCAAATAATAGGCTTGGTTATTTCCTTATGAATAAAGATAAACTTTTTACTTATGCATCGAGTCATTTGAAGACTCATGAGTAAAATTACCTAATTCATGATCTTGAGTTAGCGGATGAAATATTTTCTCTGAAAAAATAGATACATTATCTCTACAGAGAAAGATACGAGATATGCATGGATCACAAGAGTTTGAAATACATTTTAACACAAAAAGAACTCAATATGAGCATTGACGCCAAAATATTGGAAGAATAATAACAAGAGGTAAGTATCTGGTGCTGCCTTGCATAGCCCTTTTGCGGAGCTCTATGGCCTCACGCCCACCACTAATCGGGGATGTGGGAGGCTCCGCGAACCCTTATGACATTCGCGACCCCGCCACAGAGCGTGGAGGCAGGAGGCTTCATGAAAAAATCTGACGTTTGCTATCCCGCCGCGGAGTGAGGAAGCGGGATCCTCTACGAGCCAGTTTGACATTCGTGACCTTACAACGGAGCAAGGAAGCGGGAGACTCTCTGACCAACATTTACATTTTTGATCCACTGTGGAGAAAACTTTGCCTTCATGCCAAGTGAGCTCTGCTTCGCGGTGCCACTTACCTATAAATACAGGGCTCCACTGGATCCCAAAGTGGGATCATCCGACCATTCACCTTCTCAGCTCTCAAATCGTGAAGCACTTCCTGCTCTACAAACCATGATCTCTTCATGGTACTTTTTCTCTGTGAAGTGCCTCCCCCTTTGCTTTAATTGAAACCCTCTTCTGAGATGGATGCATTTCGCAAATCCCACAGGCCTTCACGAAGGAAGGAGATCCCCAAGGGGACTCGAGTCGTTGCAAAATGATTATACTTTAGGAAGAACCCTCCACACACACATGACCCACATGCTAAGGTAAGTTCACTGTGCTTCGTGAAGTAGATTTATTCACAAAACCTTGCTTCATGATGCACCCCTGGTTCATGAGAGATTTCTTCTTGAATGCCTTTATACTTCTCGAAGCTCCTCCCATATGCACTTATGCCCTATTCCTAGACTATGAAACTTCACTTCGCGAAGAACATCCCTTCAAAAATCCCCTCCACTTCATGGAGTACCATAGCTTCACAAGGCTTCTGCATATGGCCCCCTTTTCTCTGAAACTTCTTTTCCTATTCATCCCTTCATGTTTCAATGAAGTAACTTCAAATCCCCTTGGACGATACTGCTCTTTGTGTCACTTCGTCTCATTCTTTTTCGCATAGGCATGCTAACGGCTATTGCTTCTTCACATAGCCATGTTAACGTGGACCCCCCCCCCCCCCCAATGGTTCACTCCATAACAACCCCTCACTATGGAATCACTGATTCCTTCCTGCCCCCAAGGGCGTGTGGGTATTAGTTATGTAAGTCCAAGGGGTGTGAAGTGCAGCCACATAGTCTGAGATGTAGCTCATTAAACAGCCAAGCACCTTCATCCTCAACACATGACATTAAACTATGGCCTCACCCTGCGACTTGCATGTAGGGTGCCCTGTCTCGGACATTCTCTATGCCCACTAGTCTCTATTGGAGTGAAATCATTCCTCACATAGAAAGACATCCTCTTTATTGAATAGGCATATATCTATGGGGAAAGGGATACCACCCCGGTGTAAGCCCCTTGCTTTCCTTGCCAGAGGCAGCACCCCTGCTCCTCCTCTATTCTTTGGTGAAAAATCCCTATCCCACTGGGATTTGTCACCACCCAGGCCTCCACCCTAGAGTAAGTCCCAATCTCTATCTCCTCGGGCTGTGAACCATGTGTATGCCCTTGTTTCTTCTTTGTGCCGCTAACCACGGGTGATCCCCACTCCACTTCCCACAGACGCACCATTCACGATGTGATCATCAGGTCTTTGTTGTCTCTTGTTTCTCATACCGAGCATGAATCATGTGGCCGTAGAGAGAGTATTGACCATGAAATTCTCTCTTGGAAGCGTAGAGTCTAAGCCCCATACCCAACCTAAAATACATGGTCTTTAATCCTTTCCAAGGCAAGGTACATAGGAAGCCTCCCTGAGGTTCAAGCCCAACACCCACATTGGTTCTGACCACCTTCACGTTTGTTCCCACACCCAACCATGAACTACAAGGTTTTTGATCTTTGATAAGGAAAGGTACGTAGAAATCCTCCCTGAGGTTCAAGCCCGCTATTTATTAGTTCTGACCCCCTTCACGTCAGTTCTCACACCAACCAAACTATGAGATCATTGATCTGTTCTAAGGAAAGGTACGTAGGAAGCTTCCCTGAGATTAAAGCCCACCATCCATTGGTTCTATCCCCTTCACGTTTGTTCTCACACCATCTGAACTATGTGGACATTGATCATTGCTAAGGAAACTTACATAGGAATCCTCTCTGAGGTCCAATCCCAACACTCGGTCGCTCCGACCCCCTTCACATCAATTAACTCAAACCCATATGAAATACATGGACTTTGATCCCTACCAAGGCAGGGTATGTAAGACTCCTCTCTGAGGTTTGAGCCCACCATCCATCTGGACCCCAGGTCCTCATTCACGTCAGTCCACTGACCCCCATCCCATATGAACTACGTGGGTTTGATCTCTGTCTCCTAGGCATGGTATGTAGGAATCTTCTATGAGGATCAACCCCATTCAGTGGTAAGCCATTGTGACCCCATCCGATGGTAAGTCGTTGTGACCCAATCCAGTGGTTCACCATTGTGACCAAAATCAGTGGAAATTCGTTGCATCCCCTATTCAACGGTAAGTCATTGTAATCCCATTTGCTAGGACCCTAATCTTTTTTCCATCATAGTGGCGTCGGACCATCTTGGGCTACTAACCATGTGTCATCCCCATACCCATCATTGGGTTTTCATCCTATGTGTATGCCCCAATTCAAGTCCATTTCATGGTCTTCCCTTCGACCCTATGTGTTTCAAGAAGGACATGCCCCAACCGGGAGGTTCCACTTCTTCTGGGTCCAATACATGAGTCCATTCTCATGGGCCACCTCATTAGGAATCCCTTCACCCTACTAAACTAAACAGACATTGATTCCCTACCACAGGGATACGTAGGAAGTCTTTTCGAGACGCAAGACCAACATTACTGTCATCCTCATGGTGGTTCCATCCCATTCACCATCCACTTCATTCAAACACTCCATCATCCATCTGGATTCTTACCTGAGCCACCACATCCTGGTAAAGTTATGATAGCTCAACCCCATATATTAGTGTTTATTCCAGAGGTTTCACCCATATAATCCACTCTAATTAGTGTTATAATCAGTCTGATCTGTCTCTTATGGACATTAATCATGTGCCATACTATGTGTTAAACATGGGAAGCTGAGGAAATACTCATGGACATGCCTAGGGCATACGATTCCTTGCATTTTAAATGGGATGCATCGGGCTTTTGTGCCCTTGAGAAGCCCTATAATATGGGGAAGAAACCCAGACACGCTAGTGTCCCAGCATCCAGACATGCCAGTGATGTCCAACATGACTACTCTCCTGACCGAATGTTGCTGCCTTGATAGGACCCTTTGGAATGTCCTGACAGATGCAGTGTAATTAAATGTTGTTTATGAATATATGGAACTAGGAAGAGTTTCACAAACAACGTCTTAAATCTATAAGGGAGACCCAGACTAGGTGACATGTTCTGAGGAGGATTCCATGGAATGAAGAACCAACATCCCATCATCCCATTTCAATCAAGTATAAAACATCCCTAAACAAGGAACGGATGCCACCCGCCTTTGGAAAGCAGGAATGTTGGGTACAAAAATAGTGTCATAATCTCCCAATAAGATGGATGTGGGCGCCCCGGCGAAGGCGTCCGAAATAGAAATGGTGAACCCGACATGAATATATTCTCCTCAACATAGATACTAGTAGTGTTAGAAGAATCAATGGATTAGTGTATCACCAGATACAGTTATATGGCACCAGTTCCCACCAATCAAATAGCGGGCCTGGCATGAAACTCACTAGATGTTGGGGCAGTCAAAACATTGGACGTCTTGATCTGCGACGTTGTCATCGTGGATCCATCTTACCATCCATGCAATATAGAATGGAATTGGTTTACTTGTCATCAATTCCATTTTTCTTTAAACACTGATGAGTTAATCTCTTGGCTTTCAAAAACAATGTTGCTTCACTCGGAACACGATCACCTCCTACACACCGATGCAGGGGCAGGGGTAGTACCAGCGTGGTAGTCTTGCGTGGTTTTGCCTCTTCTGCGATGGTCTCAATGGCCATGACCAAGGGGTTCCCACACCCCATATCCTAGTCCGAGGTTGTTTAGTGGAGGGAGATCAATGTCCTCGAATGTCGGTACGAGGAGGAGAGAATCATCCCCACGAAGGAAATGGCCTGATTGGATTTAGAGGCATCTCTTCCTTGTCATCAACACCGCCCCCGATTGCTGTGCAGGGTGCCACTACACTCAACTCTAACATATAAGCATTTTGAGATCCTGTACCTAGAATTCATTGACGACTCCATGCCCTACGCCAACGAGGTAGGGAATGTCCAGGCTAGCCAGGTCAGAGTCACATTCTATGGACTCCTGAAGAGGGCCCCCACCCAGCCGCGTCAGCCTCGCCACCAAGTCTTACTGAATGAGGAGCAGGTAAGCCACATACCTACACCACCGGATCTAGTCCCTCTAACTCGACACCAGTGTCAGGCTCAAGTGGAAGTGGACTTCCACCAAGGGGTATAAACTTCAGCGGCTACTGTGGCCCGAGCCACTACTAACATATATCACCAACTCCATGTATAAGCTGAGCAGGTACATTCATATGCCCTATCTGGATCGAGCCCCAACTGCCCCTCGTGTAGGCTGGGTTGACTCTCTTGGTCACCAGTATAAAGAGTGGAAACCGCAGACTAACCCGTGGAAACGACACCCTGTAAGGAGGTCCTCCTTGTACCACTACCATGGAGAACACGGATCTTCCCCACTTCCATGTTCGTCATGGAAGTCCGCCCCATACCACCTTCAATCCAAATGAGGGTTCTCCCCGCTGTGGTGATTCTCAGTACAGATGTCTCTCTCATGCCCACTACACTAGATATGGATTCATTCCTCCCGCCACAGACCATTGGTATGAAGACGTTGCACATCCGGTCTCTCTCCAACGTGGGGACCCTCCCTGTGTCCTTGTAGCAGCTAGAAAAGGTCCTCCTCGCCCTAGAAATCAGGGGAGTGAGGGTCAGATTCACTTCACCAACGCCCAACATAAAGGTCCTACCCATGTTCAGATCAACCTGTACGAGGACCCACCTCATACTGATGTCACACGGGGAAACAATTATGGAGGTCCTCCCCATGCTTTTATCGGTTCCCGCAGAGGTCTTACCCGCTCCAGCGCTACCCATGTAGGTCCTCCCCATGCTCCTACCGGTTCCAGCGGAGGTCTTATCAACTCCAGTGCTACCCGCGGAGGTCCTCCCCATGTCCCCTTTGATATATGTCTTGGTGCTCCTCACACCACGACATACTCAGGTGGAAACCCTCTCTGCCCTAGCACCAATATAACCGAAGGACCTCCTCATGTCAAAAATCTACCCTGTCCTGAAGAGCCATCCTGGGGAAGGAAGACGCGTCATCACCGCCATAAAAAGAATTCTTGGAAGGTTCGAGCAAAGATCAAACAAGTCCTTTTCTCAGACTCTGATTTAGAGTAAAACTCAGCACGAGAACCCTCCCATGGCTCCTCTGTGCCAAGGGCTTGGCCAGGAATGAGGCACATTAGCCTTGTACTCCCAGAATGCGAGGACTATCAGATTCATGCCTCCATATACAGGTATATCCAGGAGAAAAAAAGTTTGGCAACCCCGCAGGTTAAGGTCGTAAATCACCATCTTCATCACCAGAAGCAGTCTCAACCTTGAATAGAGATCACAAAGAGCTATTCTGGGGACCAATGGTAGGTGAGCAGTAGTGTGGCCCATCGCTAGTATCCCCATCCGCCATACCAGGATGTGCAGCTATCATCCCATCCTACCGTGATTTGGTGACTAAGCCATTACACTCTTCAGAGGACAGCACAAGATGTGGCGGATTTTCATCTTGCTCATTGTACTCTCCACCGGCCAGCCTACCGTCCCAGCGGTCTACTTTGGTACCGCTACAGGTTCCTCATCTGCCTCCAATTGATGAGTGGGGTAATGAAAATCCAAACCCTATATCTGAGCCAAGGATCTTATGGAATATCCTTGCAGTGGACCACTTCCATGAGATGTTTTGGCCCATTGTAGGGTAGAATTTCCACACACCGGAATCCCTCACCCCAGAGGAAGTTGAGTGTTTCGGTCAAACCCTCTGGGCAATGCACTTTCACCTTCATTATCAGAAAGTGGTTTATCCAAGGATCCAAGATCATTTTGAAGACATTTCCAAGCAATGTTTTCAAGTTGATTTCACTGCACTCTCTAGGGACCATTGCCCAGAGTCACTAAGTCCCCATAGGGCCCTCCAAAAGCAATGTCTTTAGACTTTCAAGGTACTTCGCATGGTTATCAAGGAGGCTTCCCCCCACCAGTAGATTTGTGGCTAGGGGCAATATGTTGTCCTTCTCTTCAGTCATATTCGATGGAAACATTACTCATTAGGCGACATTGAGGACATTCCATCAGGTAGAGTCAGGTTCAATATGGCCACCCTATCAGAAGAGGAAAATGAGCTGGTGCTCCTAGATGAGGACCTCTCCCCTGAAGGTGTGCCATAGAAACTGGACCCCTCAGTGAGGGTTACTCATCAATAGAGGATCCTGCTGGGTCTCCCTGCACCCACCAAGACATTATTCCTTAGACAAAATCATGGTAATGGTAAAGAGAATATCAGAGCTGCCAACCCATCCAACCCGTCCGGATCTATGCAGAATATGGAGGAAGACCCCTAAAAACCGCGTTGCATCAGCAACTTGTCGAGTAGAAGAAGTTGGTCGATGACCTCCTGGATGAACAGGTTGTAGAGCGACGGCTGGACTGCAGCAATCCTAGCCTAGGTCAGTAGGGGTAGGAACAAATTCCCCTTGGTGAGCTACCTCCAGGCGACCCTGACCATCCTTCCCCTGCTGATAGGGTTGAATCTGGAACATACAACAAGAGGACGCGGTATGTCTCGTCAAACCCTTTGGAATAGTGCAAAAATCCAAGGGACCCAACTCGGGTTCCTCCAGCTGCCCCAAGGGTCGTTCCAACAGCCTCTATAAGTGTCACTAGTCCAACTTATCATGTTGAATAACCCTCCAATGCACTTTTTATTAGGGATATCTCTCAAGACCGGGACCCCCACCAAGATGATTCAATGTAAGAACTCATTTCCCACCTTAAGGCATTAGAAACCCGATAGGTGGAACTCCCACTTGATGGCAAGATATATCCGGCATGGGTGGATGATATGCCAGCACCCCCGGGTTTCGAAAATCCCACCTACTCCCCCTTTAACAGGATTGGAGACCTACCAAAGCACTTGGCCCCCACTACATAACGATGTGTCCCTATGTTGGGAACTCCAATGCAGCAAGAAGCCGCTAAACTCCAGTGTTTGTGCAGGCATTGGATGGCCCTGTGTTTTTCTAGTACAGCCAGCTCCCCTTAGGATTGGTGACTGGCTGGGAGGACCTCTGTAGCCAATTCCTCTACCAGTTCAGCTCCACCACGCAAAAAATGAGCATCGGAGGCCTCTTCAAGGGAAAGAAGAGTCTTGATGAGCACATCGTCGACTTTGTCGCCAGGTGGAAAGGACTTACGTATTCCCTCGACATGCCACTTCCTCAGGATCAATTACTGATGATGTGTGTGAAAAATGTTAAGATGGAACGGGTTCCCTCTCTGATCACCCAAAACTATCCCAGGGTGTTTCGAGACTTCTCTAATATGGACCTGTGCCTAAAGGAAGCCTTATAGTAGGATAAGAAGGTACGTTTATTACATCATACAATCCCCACGAGAAGGGTTGCCAGGGCCAATCCCGATGTAGTGGCACAAATAGAGGCCCTCGACTATTATAGTTGTTTCCAATGGATCCACCTTTGAAACCTCACAAAGGCCTGCCACCACAGGCACAGCCTCCAGCCCAACATAGGCCGCCTAAAAATTAGCAGCTGCCCCCGCACAATGTTCCACCATTTCCCAGGCAAGATAACTGAGTTCCACCTCCTCGACAAGTGCCTCCAACCCCCCTTCAGGGTCAGGATCCAAGGTCCCCCTTTCTGGTCATGAGAAACTAGAACTACTCATTCGATGAGACATAGGTCCATGGTTACATCTATAGTGACTTGGAACAGTTGATTGTGCGTTTCCCTGAGTGTAGAATATCGGAAGAGGAAAACCTTACTAATCACCCTAATTACTGCCCCTATCACCATATCCTAGGGAACACTCTCAATAAGTGCTATGTGTTCAAAGATGAGCTCTAAGACTAGGTTGACAACAACATAGTCAGGTTGGTCCTAGCCCTGACACATGTAGCATGCGCCTGTGTGAGTCAAGACAGCAGCATCGATAGTGAGGGTGAGTGGCATCTAGTTTCTAGTCAAGGATCCCAGAAGTTTGATGACTGGATGGCTTGAGAAATAGTCTCTCATTCCCATGGTTTCATTCAGGCACACCAGAATCGTCCAGAGCCTTCAGAAGCTGCATTCTCCACTTCTTCATCGTTGTCTCAGCTGGTCTCTTCCTAGAAGAGAAAACACCAACGACGCAAGGGAAAGAAAATTCCCCCGTCGATGCCATTGTCATCCCACACACATAGCAACTTCATACCTCCATAGATGGTGATCCATACCAGAATATATCTAATAGTGGATGACTCTTCAAGTGGCGGTCAAGGTTACGCCTCAGTTAATACCGTAGAGACGGTAAATCCTTACGTGATTCTTGACGATGAGGAGCGCCTGAAAGATCTGAACAATGTCCCCAACCATCTTCAGCATCAAAAGAGCCAAGATAATATAGGTTGTTAGAGTTCCTTATCTAGTAATTCCAACTAGAATATTTATGCGACAAAAAACTAGGCAGCAGGCCCAGGGCATAGCTCAATATACACAGCCTTCTCATCTGGCAATATCTGGTCCGCTTTCACCATCGTTCATGCTGTTGGATCAGGCAGAGCCATCTCAGCCACGCCGTGACCAGCCACACTTTGCTACATGCCAGTATCAGTTGTCTGACCCTCATCTGGTAGCCACCCTACAGGCTTGGACTAGTGAGTAGTGGGATATGCCCAACACCAGTCAGCTGCTGGTCTAGCCAGCAGGGCCCACCACGCCTCTTGTCACAGAGCGGCCTCCTGTAAGCAGAAGTTCACGCCTGACACGGATGTACGATGTTATTAAGAACCTTTGTAGCATCCCAGAAAGGCTTTCCATCCTCAAGGATCTTCTCCTATCATCATATATGTGTGAGGACCTCACTAAGGTTTTAATAAGCCCCCTCCAGTTTGAGAGGGAAGTAGCATCCGCATAAGCCTTTCATGCTGAAGTGATCGAGAATGCTAAATTCATGGCCATTATCTCATTCTCTGGAGAAGATTAAGGCTCTCCCATACATGGGCACATTCTCCCACTGTACATCATTGACCAATTTAATGGAGTGGAGGTTCGCTACTGTCTTGTTGACACCGGCTTCAGGATTAACTTTATCCTGACATGGACCCGGCGAATGCTGGGGTTATCTAAAGATGATCTGAGTCCATGTGACATATGAATCCAATGTTATGACAGAATAAAACAGACACCAATCCGTAAGATCTTCTTGAAGACCCAGTTTGGTGGCCTATTTTCCATCACTAAATTCATGGTAGTCTCCCAGGACACCACCAACAATGTGTTTATGGGCAAACCATGGCTCTACCTGTATGCGGAGGCTCCCTCATCGTATCAGCGGTGCCTCAAGTACTCCCTCAATGCTCGAGTGGGCATGATCCAAGTTGATGCATCTTATTTTACCACTTGTGAATCCTTATATCTAGATTCCAACTACTATAAGAGAGAGGACAAGCAGATTCAGACCAACGAGGTCAAGCATGCCACAGCTGCGACAGACCCATGGATAGATCTATATGATGCCTACATCTTTCCAATCCACCGATTGGAGGCTACAACCCCGGACATGATACAATGCTACGTTGTGTCTGTGACATAGGGGGGGACACATTCCAAGGTCTAAGCGATGGAGAAAAATCACCTCGTACTCCTATACAAATCATGCTCAGGTGATCCCGGAGCTTCCAACCCCCATAAGGTATCGGGATGTCCGCCCCATGACTACGGCAGTATGACAAACCTGATTATTCCTCCATGCTAGAATTAACCAGCTCAAGTCGATGTGCCACTATTGCTTTGATATTATCATGCATGGAGCCTTGGGGTGATGAACATAATGGTTCAGGTTGACAGCCTTTATTGTTATGGTTTCAGCAGCATCAGAATCTCCCTATGCAGTGACCACTGCCGCTCAGGCTGGTACCAACCTCTCCTCGGGATCTATCGACTCAGAGAAATATCCTCCTGTCGGGGATCCCTTTTCCATAAGTGATGAATAAGATTTAGAGGATTCCACCTACTTTTGAAGAGGGTATCTCAGCCACAGTTGACAACTTAGTACAGGTGAACCTCGGTAACGAGGTAAACCTGAGACCCACATTGATCAGTTCCGCCATGTCCTTCGAGGAGCAACAACAGTACATAGACTTTCTTAAACGACACCTCGATGCATTCTCCTAGAGTTATGATTAGATTCCAGGACTAGATCCACAGGTATCCTTCCACCGCCTCGGTATCCCTGCAAATCATCACAGGTTCAAGAAGCCTCCCAGAAATATGCACCCTTATTACAGTGCCATGGTAGAGGACGAATTTGATAAGCTCATCAAATCCAATTTCATTAATGAGGTCCAGTACCCCAAATGGCTAGCCAGCATTGTTCCCGTCAATAAAAAGAATGGGCAGATCAGATTTGGCATCGAATTCTGGGATCTTAACTGTCACTTTCTAAAGGTTGATTTTCCCCTTCTTGTGACGGAATTGTTGATCTATGCTACAGCTGGGTTTTATGCCATTTCTTTCAGGGATGGATATTCCAGATATAATCATATCTGGATGGACCCCGAGTATGAAGAGTCTAAAGCCTTTAGGAAACCACATGGTATGTTTTGTTACCATGTCATTCCCTATGGCTTAAATAATGTAGGTGCCACCTATTAGAGGGACATGCATCGCATATTCAAGCCAATCCCCATGGACATTGGCGGAATTCTATGTGGACAATCTAGTGGTCAAATCTCGCCAGCACTAGGAAAATATCAACAACCTCTAGAAAGTGTTCGGCTCCCTCTCTTCTCACCACCTGAAGATGAACCCATTAAAATGTTCATTCGTGGTCACCTCTGGGATTTTCCTCAGCTTTGTTCTCAGATACCAGGGTATCGAGATTGACCCTGAGAGGATCAAGGCCATCATCCAGATGTCTCCACCAAGCAAAATTTTGGAACTTTGGGGCTTCCAAGGCCACTTGTCCTAAATACACATATTCATTGAAAATTTGGATGGAATGTTTAAGCGCTTTTTTGGTTCATGAAGAGAAGCACCGCCTATGAATTGGGTGAAGAGTTCCAGACTGTGTTCGAGGAAATCAAGCAGTATCTGATCCAGACTTCGGTCTTGATGCCACCCATCTCCAAAAAACCATTGTTCCTTTATGTGACTACCCTGGAATGATCTCTAGGTTCCCTTCTCGCCCAAAAGAACAATAAGCGAACTGAAAAAATCCTCTACTACCTCAGCCGCATGGTCCTTGATACGGAGACCAGATACTCTCCCTTCGAGATGAGCTGCCTTGTGCTCATATTCGCATTATAGAAGTTAAGACATTACCTGCAGCACCACGAGGTACAGATGGTGTCCCGAGTAGACCCACTGAAGTACATCTTGAGTCGTCCCATGCTGATAGGATTCCTTGAACGGTGGGCAGTAATCCTCTAACAGTTCGACATATTGTTTGTCCCCCAGAAAGATATTAAGGGGAAACCATTGGTAGATTTCTTTGTTTCCCATCCCACCCCCCGTAGACTAGTCTCTGGAACTTGATTTTCCTAATGAGTAAATCCTCTTAGTAGATCATTCCATCCTGTGTTGACATATGCATTTCAATGGTTCTTCCTGGAGTCCCACTGAGAGAAGTCTCAATGACCCCAGACTCAACAAAGTGGGCCTTAGTATCGTCTTCATTACCTTTGACCAAGCCATTCTGACATATTTATTCCTATTGTAAGAAGGTTGCACCAAGAATGAGGTAGAGTATCAGGCTCTTATCACTGGCCTTGAGCTGGCCCTCGAGATTTATGTGCCCCATTTTCATGTGAAAGTGTATTCTGAACTAGTTTTCAAGAATATCTATGGTGACTACGTTGTTAGAAATATTGATCTCATACCATTTTTGGAATGCACTCCCCAGCTAATGGCCCAGTTTCCTTCTCGGCTGGAGGTTACCCATGTCCCTCAGTCATAGAATGGTCGATATGATGCCTTGGTCGGCCTACCTGCATCACTTGTAGTGCCCGAGTAGGATGACCTGATTATCCACGTGGCACATCGGAGAGTCATTTCTCCCATCATTATAGATGAAGATGATGGCCAAAATTAATCCATCTTACTATTGGAACCTCCACAATAGGACCCCCAGGTCCTTGGATGTGGTGATTGAAGTACCTCTCGATTGGAGGATACCTTTGGTTGAATACCTCCAACACGGTAATCTCAAGGCAGATTGGGCCGAGCGTGAGCGAATTCGATGTCGCGTGTTGTAGTTTATCCTCTAGAGTGGTCCCAATCTTGGTAAGATCCATTAAAATCATGGATTTGATGGTGTTATCCTCCATTGAATCCAAGGATTTGAGATTTCTTAAGCCATGCAAAAGGTTCATGTGGGTTCCTATGGTGCCCACTAGATTGGGCTGAAGCTGTCCATCTGATCTGAAGTCTAGGGTACTTTTGGCCCTCTATGATCTATGACTGCATTGAGTTTACCAAAAGATTCCATGCATGCCAGGTTCCTGCTAACCTCATCCATTGGCCGCCGGAGCCTCTCAACACTACCATGTTCTCTTGGCCCTTCACAGTTTGGGGACTCGATGTCATGGGACCATATCCGCCAGTTATGGCTCGCCAATGTCAATTCATCCTGACCCCTACGGATTTCTTTTCCAAGTGGAAGAAGGTCGTTCCGCTCAAGGAGGTCAAGGCTCGTTGTATATTTCACTTCATGGGCTCTAATATTATCTACCATTTTAGATTCACTCATGTCGTCCACACTGATAATGGCACTAACTTCCGGGTAGCCAAGTTTATGAAATTGTACACCAAGTACAACATCTGTTCTCACCATACCACCCACTACCATGCGTAAGCAAATGGAAAGATTGAGGCATTCAACAAGACCCTCTCTAACATTTTTATTGAAAATGGTTGGTCAGAACAAGAAGATTTAGCCGAACAATCTCCCCAATGCCCTCTAAGATTATCATACAACGACTCACAATTCCATTCAGATGACTCCATATTCCCTGGTATACGGAACGGAGGTCGTCCTACCCATTGAGATTCGGTTTCCTTCATTACACACAGTGGTCTATGATCAGTAGGTTCCATATAAGGTAGCTGAAATTCATCTGGTTGAATAGTAATCACTTGATGAGAATAGGCTTCATTCCCCGCACAATCTAGAAAGGAATAAAAATAAGATAGCTAGATTCTTCAACAGGAAGGTTTGCATCCACTCTTTCCTGCAAGGTGATCTGGTATTGGCCATCAGGACACAAATGATACCTAGCATAAAACCACCCAAGTTGAAGCCCAAATTGGAAATACCTTTCATTGTTCACAAGGTTTACATCAATGGTGCGTACTCACTGGTAACCATGGATGGAGAACATATAACTCCTCCCACCAATGAAAAATTTCTCAAGCAATACTTTTCCTGAGCCAGCTGGCCCTGGATGACCCTAAACTATTGGGTCCGACATGACCCTAAACTTTTTGGTCCTACATGACCCTAAACTATCGGGTCCGGCATGAACCTAAACTGTTTGGTCCCACACGACCCTAAAATTCCTGGTCCTACATGACTTTAAACTATAAAACGTTCTTCATGATGTTAAACTGTATGTCATCCTGCAAGATGTTAAATTACACCCATAGAACTATGTATGGATTGATTCCCATCCACATGGGATACGTAGGAAAGCTCAAAGATTTTGTCTTGAGTTCCGTGCCCAATCATTTTTCATTGACTATTCCCCCCTGGGGGTAGACTTCTTGGTGGATCCTTACACGGAATAGGGAAGGCTTCTTTAGCCTCGCTCATGTCAAGATTTTGAAGATCTCACCATGTGCTCCCTCATCATTCTTATAGTCTCTTATGTCCTCACCGCATGAAGTTAAACTGCATGGCCTTTAAGAACTATGTGCAACATGATTCTAATCCTCATAGGAAACGTAGGAAATCCTAGACATTTTGTCTGCTGGCCCAGCCCAAACATCAGAATCCCCCATAAGATCAGGACACATGGTATGCTACAAGATCTTGCCCCAATTCACATCGATATCATCTCGATCCTTTCATATGTCCGACTCCCCGGAGATATCCATCACTTTCACCACCCTACTCGATGTTAAAATGCATGGGCACAACTATGATTCACCCACTCCATTGATTGGGACTCTATGATCTTTCACATCTAAAAGGACCCCCGACTAGCATGGATTCTAGGCCTAAGGTCTCTCCTACCACTTCAGTCTGATGCACTCGAAGATGTTGCGCCACAAATTAATACAAGTCCCACGTTGCGAATATGGTCAGTGGTCGATGCTCAATTGTGTTCCCATTTCAGGTCACACTATAAGGACATTGTGTTACGAACATGGTCAGTGTCTATCCTTTTTCCTTTTCACCACCCTTGTAGATCCCAAAAAATGAGTGTGGTGGCTCATCCTGCTCGTTGTATCTTCGAGTTTCAATTCCCTCTGGGCAATGCCAGCTATCATACCCTTATATGATAGGGAAAGCAAAATTCGGCTCCCAGTTTCCCACATCGAGCACTCCTCATGTGGTCTTAGGAGTGTTGATGAGGTGGTAACCGCACAAGAGGTCATATGGCTACAGTTAGTCGGGACTCCCAGCCTCAAGTCCTTCAACCCCGTCATGCCCCCGGCCCAAGTTCTCATTTAGGATTGTGTGGTGCGGTGCAGACTCATGTCTTAATTCACCTATAGCTATTTCTCTATGCCACACATACCCCCTTGATATATCATTTACTTCATTTATCACCTGTTTCACAAGCACAGGCCCTGCCATGCTCAGCACGACCCATCATTTGGATTTCCGTCACCCTCTATATCCAGAATGGCCCCCCGGATGGCATGGATGATCAGCCCAAGGGCTCTCCTACCATTAATATCTAACACCTTAGAGGATTGTGAGAGACAAGTTGATACAAGTCCAGTGTTTTGAATATAGTCAAAGGTTGATACTCAAATGTTTTCCCTTTTCAGGTCACATAATGGTGGATACTGGGTTGCAAACCTGGTCAATAGTTGTCCTCTATCATCATTTCCACTTTGTGGTATTTCATAAGCACGATGATTCACCCTTTTTTTACAATGCATATGACATTAAACAAGGAATATATGGTTTGAGCTTTGTGACCCTAAACTAAGAACACATTCTTCCTCACTAAAAGATGTATAACTATAAACTGGTCGGGACGTCCCATTTGAGGTCCAGCCTCAGGCCCCTTGGCATTTTCGAGCCCCGGGCCTATGTTTTCAATTAGGGATTTGTACGGTGTGTTGTAGGATTATTTCTCCATTCAATTTGGGTTACTCCCTGTGTCATACACATCCCTAGATGAGATACCTTACCCCTACCATCATCCTCACTACGAGACTTTAAACTGCAAACTGGCTGGGACTTCATGTCTGAGGCCCAGCCTCAGGCCCCTTAGCCTTTTCGGGCCCCTGTCCAAAGTTCTCATTTAGGGTTATATGGTGTGGTGTTGTATTATGTCCTCATTCATGTCGGGTTACTCACCATGTCGTACACCTCCCTTGTTGGGGTATCCTACCCCAATCTGCATCTCTTGTAGAACTATGTGTTTCTTGATTCTCATCCTTATGGGATATGTATGACCGCCCAAACGTCTTGTCTTCGGGTCCAGACTCATCTCGGCCTCTTGACCTTCATTTCACTAGGGAAAGGGGTTTATGGTGTGGTATGGGATTATGCCCTCATTCATGTTGGGTCTGTAACAACCATGCCATGTGCCTATTTATCCAAAGAGTTCCTCATCCCTTTATTCTACACTCATCCTTTCAAATTGGTCACTTTCAAGTTGAGCCCCTCGACCCTCTACAACAATTCACCAATTAGCCCATGAGTACTTTGGTCTAGAACTTGGAGTGTCAGATTATACCTGGATATGTTTTCAACCATTTTTCAGGATTTTTGTTCCCCTTCATTTGGGCTTCCATTATCTTTCACATCCAAAGGGACCCCCACATAGCATGCATTCTATGCTAAAGGGCTCTCCTACCATTACGGTCCAAAGTACTCGAGGGTTTCAGACAACAAGTTGATACAAGTCATGTGTTGCGAATATGGTTAGTGGTCAACGCTCATTTATTTGTCCCCATTTCAGGCTAACGTGGTATGGATTCTGTGTTTTGAACACTGTCAATAGTTATCCTCCACTTTCATGCTGACCCCTTTAAGCCCAAAATATTGTTCGCATGATTCACATCATTTTCCAACTCATCATGTATAAGTGGAATTTTGACATTCCTGGCACTATCCCTCAGTTCACATTTGCACATTAAGAGGAAAAATCCTTGGTAAAGGAAACATTTGGGGCTCTGCACCGACTTCCCTTTGGTGTGTGTTCCATGTATTGCAAAAAACCCCTTCCGCCCTTGTTTACCACACCAAGTTTGACTCATGTGGGCTTATGGATCAGGTTTAGGTTTTTTCCTACTTGGAAGGATTCTGCCCCTCCTGGGTCTGAGCTCTAAGACCATAAACTAAGATCTCTTTTAGAACTATGTACATCTTTATTCCCATTACCATGGGATATGTAAGAACACCTAGACAACTTTTCTTTGGGTGTAGCTTGAGTTCCACTTATTTATCTCTTTTGTTATTCCTTCGAAGCTTTAACTCTTACAGGACTGCATGGTGTGGTATGTGATTATGTCATCATTCACATCAGGTTTTTATTAGCCACACCATGTATTCCTATTTCTAGGAGTTAACCCCCCTTACTTCCTATCCCACATGACATTAAACGGTATATTGTCCCGCACGACGTTGAAAGGAACCTTCAAGAACTATGTACAACTTGATTCCCAATCTCATGGGATACATAGGAACACCTGGACATATCATCTTCGATTATAGATCAGTTGTGGGCTAGCATCTTCTGTCCCATATCCTCTAGCCTTTTCAGGCCCCTCGGACAAAGGTTTCACTCACGGAATCACGCGCAGTGTGATGTGGACCTCATCCTCATTCAAGTCGAGTATGCTTTATCGCACCATGCACATTTCGTCTGGATCTCCATATCTCTTATATACATCTAGGCCATATAACGTAAAACTATGTCACCCGATCCCATCACATAACCCTAAATTGTGACATTATCATCCTGGCTGCATGATAGAAAACAACATTGCACCGTGATATCCTCACCTGAGGAGGCATCGTGTTTGGTATCAATCACATTCCATACCATTTTTCAATGCCAGCATATGGATTTATTCTTGGGGCAATACCTGGACATTCTATCCTAGGCCCGTCTCCCTATAAAAACCCATTCACCCTAATGAAAAAACAAGATATACCGAATACCACTTCTTTCTGTGCAAGGGCCAGACCCACACAACCTTATTATCCCAAGCACTGGTATCTTATAGTTCCATAATTAGAACTACATATGTCTGTATCCCCATTTTTATAGGGTATTTAGGAATATCTTTGCACCTTGTCTCGGGCTCAGCAAAACTTTTTTTTGGTCCCTCGACCTGAAACCTCCCCAAAGAAGTGCACGGTGATTTGGACCAGGTCCTCATTCACGTCAGGTCTTGTAATTACATCGCCATGTCTCTCTCATTTCCTACCATCCATGGTCCAAGCTCTATGACCACATACTAAGACCACTCCACTTCCTTTCCAAAAGACGTTAAACTGCACGACATCCTCCAAAACTACGTTTGGATTGATTCACATCCTCATGTGATAATTAGGAAAGCCCATGCATTTTTTTCTCCGGTTCCAGCTCAAGGAATCTACAAATCATGTCTCTTATTTTTCAGCCCCTTGGCCCAAAATCATTTGGGAACAAGTGGTGTGTCGAGTACCTCTTAGGTTCTTATTCACGCTGTGCTTTTTAGTAGATGCACCATGTGCTTCCCATATCTTTTACTAGCATGGTTCGAGTTCTATGACCCAAAACTAAGATCTCTCAATGGAAACTGCATGTCACGTTTGGCTATTTCACCACCCTATGCAAAATCCATTAAATCGATCCACCTTAATGGTCCACCCTAAGACCTAAAGTTGAAAGTGTGCGACCTCGAGACCCTAGTCCTTGGGAAGGGACACGACTCCCTCTATCTAATATGTCTTATAGTCGTATTCATATTTGTTTCGACAAAGAGCCCGAAGTATGGAATTTTCATGGGGGTATTCCCATCATTCCAGGTCCAAGATTCATGAGCCCATAATTTGGATCCTCATCTTCTTCCATTTCTGAAGGGACCCCCTTTGCAGCCTGGTCTCATGCCACACTGGTTTACCTACTATCCTAGGCTAACGTCCCTAAAGATCTCAGACGACATTTGTGACAGGTCTCATGTTTTGAACATGGTCAGCAGTCGACCCTTCATTTCTCTATCCCAATTCTTGGATAACACGATATGGATGTTGTGTTTATAATATGGTCAAAAGGTATCCCCTATCATCACCCCACCATCATTGTGGTCCAGATCTCAAGCATTATAATTCATATATTTCCACTTTCTTATGTTCAAGTGGAATTCCAACATACTTGGCTTTACTCTTCCACGCATCTAGGTGCGTTATATAGGCGGGTCAGCATCATTGGGACATCATTCACCTAGTGTCCCATCACCCCTGATGTGTGACTTCATGTGCTAGGAATGTCCCATCACTACTTCTTGTTTCTAACATCGAGCACAACTCACGAGGGCTTAGTAGTTCTGGTAGGACATGTACTAGCACACCCATGCCACATGTGCCTTTCATCATCCAACATGATATTAAAATGCGCTCTCATAACTACATATGGCTTGATTCCCATCCTCATGGGGTACGTAGGAACGCCTGAACAATTTGCTTTGGGCCAGACCTAATTTTCACTTTTGGTCCCATGACCTCAAGAGCTTCCTCCAGGGATACGTGGTGTGATCCGGACTCAAAGTACTCATTCACATCAGGTTTATAGCTACCGCACCACATACTCACTTCTTGGGATCTTCCCTTTCACTCCACATCCTATCGTATGTTGTTAAACTACACGAGTCCATATTTCTTCAACGCATGACACTAAACTGGGGTTCTACCCTGAAAAAGTTCAGGATGCCCTATGTTAATCATGGTATGCATCAGTTTCCTCCCCCGAGAGGATTCTCCCTAACAGTATTGGTCTTTTACCACAATATACCCCAAGAACTAAATTTTTCTTGATTATCATATTTAGGGGATTTGTAGCAACACCCAAGCATTTCGCCTTGGGCCCAGCCCTAGGGTCATTAACCATATTGGCCCCTCGGCCCTGATCAGAGTCCACTCTCTATGACCTTAAACTATGTTCCTATAGTCCATGTAACATGACTTTAAACTATTAACTATGGTATAGGTAGTATGACGTTTAAACTATGTGCATTATATTTACTGTATGAAGTAAAACTACAGGTCTTTCCAGGTCATTACCAGATAGATCATGTTCTGATGTATGTTTGATCTCTGATCAGGCCGATGTACCCCCCTCCCCCCTAATGTGTTTCCTCCACGGTGGTGTAATTTCAGGAGTGTTGGACTCTAATCGAACAACCCATCACTCCACTATCCATGCTTTCTGTACCCTTTATTCGGATCCTCGTCCACTTTCATGTCTAGAGGAACTCCCTAACATTAAGGATTCATGGCCTATGGATTGCCTACTATCCTGGGCTAACATTCCATAAGACTAATGGATGACATTTCGAGTCAAGCCCCATGTTCCGAACATGGTCAGTGGTCGGCCCTCATTTTTTATCACCATTTCAGGCTAACACAATAAGGATACATTATTTCAAAAACAGTCAACATTCATTCTTAATTGTCATTCCATAACTACAGTGTTTTAAATCTTGGGTATTATGATTCACACCTTCCATTCTCCCCTATTCGGATTTATTCCAGTTCCCCTGGGGTTACCCCATACCTGCACATAAGCACACTGGGAAAATGATGATTCGACTGTTCTGAGAGATTCATTATCTAGTTATGTATCCCCCTTCTCTTCATGGAAATTTGGGTGGGTTGTTCAAACCCCAGATGCCTAAAAAGTGGTCATCACTCTTATGTTCAGATGGAATAACATAGTGATCATCCCTTGTTTCTCACATTGGGATCAACCCGTGTGAGCTTAGGGATTGATCACTAGGCGTTCCACGAATATAATAGATTCGCGTAATGACAAAATTGATAACGATACTCATGTATACTATGGCATAAAATAATCAAAGAATGAAAGTATGTTAGAGGGTTTTTGATCTCTAAAGCACCTGAGGGTCTATCCCTCCCATGGACGGGTTAATCCTGTCAAAAGAAAGTTGCATCTTCGCCACCCACTGGATTGTGGCATCCAGGATTTGCTATCGCATATTCAATTCTCTCTTTTCATTAGCAGCGATGGGGTGCAATTTGTCGACTACAATCTGGTCCTGATCTACATCAGTCTGAAAGATGGTCATCTCCTCGGAGTCTCACTTTAGGCCCTCTTCAGCCTCTGCCAGATGGGCCTTCAATTGCAATATCAGCCCCGATTGCACATTAAGGGTGGATGAGTGATCATCTGCCTAGACCTTCAGCTACTGAACTTCATTGTCATCCTCCCAGAGATTTATGATGTTCACCTCTTTCTTCCACTTCTAGCCCACCCCAAGTCCACGATCATACATCCGAACCTTCTCCGCAATAACATCTCGGATGAGCATGTGAGGACGTTGGGTGTCAACTCCCCCAACACACAGTTCACGCAGTCATGAGCGAAGTCTGTCCATATCATCCAGCCATAGTGCTTGGGGGTGTCTTCAACAAAGTGCTTGATCAGCTTCCACAATCGGCGATGGACTATTTTGTTTTCCCCTTCATCAGAGTTCTTTTCTTCCTAGTCAGCGTGGTTGGAAGACTCATATACAAGGAATGCCCTCGGGAACTCATCAGCAGAGTCCACATTTTGCGTTTCATCAGGCATGATGGGACCTGGGCTATCTGATTGATCCTCATCATTAGATCCCACCACAATAATCTTAGGCACAACCATGCTGGGGGTCCCACCAATGATTGGGAGCGCCACAGTTCGGCCAGTCTGGATATCCACCTCGACGATTGCCTGTATTCCTCTCGGAAAGATGCCGCTAGAATCCATGACCAACCTCGTTAAGGCGACCCATTCCATTTGAAGATTTGTGGGAACCAATAAGGGGATTGGAAATTAGTTGACATGGTCAATTGGCGGTGTCCATGAAATTGGTAGAAGAAACTTACATAGATCTAATTCATGGTCTCGTTCTTGGGTTGATGCCAATGGGACCCCAGGGCTTGGCCACCCGTATATTATCAGAATATCTGAAAGCTCCGTAGGGGTCACCTCAGGTGTCCTAGACCCGTGGGTCATAGAAATTGATGCATCCATAGGTGTGGATCTCGAAGGCCCTGCATCTGCATCCACTGAGGGACGAGAACAGGTTATGTGTTTGAGACTCTTCTGCATATTTCAAGTATTAGCAGGGAGTCCAGAACGACCTCGGAGCAGACCCTGAGGAAGGGTCTTGGGATTTTACCTCAAGGACCTCTAAAATTCTTCATGGTCTGGGTCCTGATCGACGATTTTCCCTCCTCCAATGAACTCCCTCTATGGGCCCCGTCCCCCCAGGTTGACTCGTCCGATTTTTTCGGCAGAGGGAAGAACTCTCCCAGTTCAGCGGCTGACAATTACGGAGGGACCGTACAATTCAGCAGAACCATGAAACGGTCTTTCGTTGGATGTTGGTCACCTCAGGAATGCACAAAGTCATCTTGATCTACCAGGTATTGCTCCGCCTCCACCTGGTCCCCCGCAAAACTGGCCCTGATGGGGCCTATCCACGACAAATCCATCCCGAGACGGTTCGAGTGTCGCCACATCATAGATGGGCTGAGGAAATACCAGTTTACATCCTGGATATCCCAGTCCTCCAGGAAGACAATATTCTCAAGCATGTCTATATGGCGTACCTGGTTCCCCAATGCCTGGGTGGGTATCCTACAAAATCCTCTCGGTGGCCTCCCCTCTAGATGATTATGTTCTTCTGAAACCGTTGTGTCTACTACTGTTGTGGTATCTATCCCTGATGCCTCACCCTCAACAGGTATGAGTCTCACTACTATGGTAACCCCACTACTTTGAGATTCCCTTGTCGCCTTTCGGCCCCATCCTTGAGGTTGGGGAGGCTCACTATCACCAACCCAAATGGTTGTCTACTTCCACATCTCCCCCGGGTATGCCGCCTACCAGCTTTGGGCATACTCCCTTACCAACCTGAAGATGGTAGTACATGGAGGTATCTTGTTCCATATCTTACCTTCTTCCCATGTGAACATGAGCCACATCTACCTCATCACACATGGGTCTTCCTTATGGTTCACCCCGAGATTGGCTCGCGGGGTTAGTCGTTGCATACACTAAAATTGTCGATCAAGCTGATGCGGGGTGTATGGATAGCAGAGGGGATCACAGTCCACCCTTTCGACAAGGACTCCACCTCAAAAGGCCATGATATAGGACTGGTGATATTCGGTTCTTTTTCCTTCATCAGTAAAATCACCTGTTGGCAACAGAAACGGGTGAAAGTTGAATTCCTCCACCTTCCACACCCTGTTCAGTACCAACAGTGTGGTAATCTTGGCCGGAAGGTTTCGCATGCCATTCCGAATAGAGGGGCATAAGTACGAACTCAGAGGTGAGATGGGGTTTGAGTACTAATAAACCCCCCTAACATGCGCCGCTATCCACCCATATAAGAGGTGGAATGGCCCACATAGTCTCTGTGTCCTCTTCCCCTCGCTGATGTGCCGCAACATCTTGTATAATTTGGGGAGCATCGGGATCCCAAGGTTTACTAGTCGTCCTTTCACCAACATGGATGCCAAGATAAATGTGTTGGGTCGCACGCCAATGTTTGTATCCCTCACCGGCAGGATCCAACCACAGATGAGAGTCGCGATGAATGTTGTCAGCCTGACTATCGGCTGCTGCTCCGTGTTGACGCTAAATCCCTAGGTTTTCTAGTGGATGTCCACCAAGAGCCGCTAGTACGAGTGCTCCTTGCCTCATTGAGCCCCCTTAGGGAAAGTCTGAGGCCTCACTGGAAACTACCTGTCTTCTGGGAAGTTTAGAAAATGCTTGAACCACCACCTGAAATGGACATCCCTTAAAGCTTCTTTGTCCTCTCCCAACACCAGCACCATCAACGCCATCGCCAGCCTTGGCATTTTCTCTGGATCCTCTCATTCCCCCATGAAGGGGAGGAATTCATCATACATGGAGCTTCATGAATCGAGAGCACTACAATTAAAATTCATGGAGGAAGGATAGGAAAAAAGAGAGGTCAACTCCATCATTTATAGGCGATGACCTTCAGAGCTACGTGGCGCGTCCATTCCACGACGAGCTATGCGGCGCGCTCAGCCTGCACGTCACCTATCCACTTCATGATCCCACTTTACGAACCATCTTCGCAGATGACCGAGATATTTTGGTGATTGACCCTCATACTTTGACCATTGATTTCTCCTCAGCTCCAAGTCTGAGTGGGGCATTTTTTGATGACAAAAGTTGGGAATAATAAGAACCATAGGGAAGTTTTCAGTGTTGTCTTGTGTATCCCTTTTGCAGAGCCCCATGGCCTCGCACCCACCGCGGAGCGAGGAGGAAAGAGGATGTGTGAACCCCTTTCATTTTCATGACACTCCTGCAGAGCGAGGAAGAGGGAGCCTCTGCGAATGAATCTGACATTCGCAAACCCACCACGGAACATGGAGGTAGGATCCTCCACGATCTGGTTTGACTTTTTCAGCCCCAACGCAGATCAAGGAGGCGGGAGGCTCTGCGACTCACATTGATGTTTGTGACCCACCATAGAGAAAACTCTATCTTCGTACCGAGTGAACTCTACTTCGTGGTGCCTCTTGCCTATAAATGAAGGGATGCCCTCGATCTGAAAAGGGGATCATCTGACATTTCACCTTCTGAGATCTCAAATTGTGAAACACTTCCTGCTTTGCGAACCATGAGCTCCTCAAGGTATTTTTGTTTTTTGAAGTGCCTCCACCTTTTCTTTAATTGAACCGCTCTTCTCAGAGGGATGCCTTTTACGAAGCCCATGGACCTTCATGAAGGAAGGAGATCCCAATGGGGACTCAATTTTTCACAAGTGTCTATGCTTCATGAAACACCCTCTACACACACATGACCCACATGCTAAGGTAGAGTCACTGTTCTTTGCGAATAACATTTCTTCACGACACATTGCTTCGTGAGGCACCCCTGCTTCACAAGGCATTGCTTTGTGAATTCCTTTCCACTTCACGAAGATCCTCCCATATGCACATATGCCCTATGCCTAGCCTAGGAAACTTCACTTCACGAAGCTCATCCCTTCACGAAACCCCCCCACTTCATGGAGCACTAGAGCTTCACAAGGATTCTACCTATGGCCCCCATTCCTTTTCTCTGTAACGCATTTTCTCGTGCGGCCCTTCAGGTTTTCATGAAGAAACATTAAATTCCCTTGAACGACATCGACTGTTGCATCGCATCACCCCATGCTTCTTTTTATAGGCACACTAACAGCTATTTATTCTTCACATAGTCATGCTAACGTGGAACCCTCGATGGTTCTCTCCATAACACCCCCTCACCACGACATTACTGATGCCTTCATTCCCCCAATGGTGGGCGGGTATCAGTTATGTAAGTCCTAGGGGTGCGAAGCGCAGCTACCTCGTCTGAGCTGTACGATGTTAAACTACCAAGCACCTTCATTCTCAACACATGACGTTAAATTGTGACCTTTCTCCATGCCTTGCATGCGGGGTACCCCATCTCAGAAATTCTCTATCCCCACTAGTCTCCATAGGAGCAAAATAATTTCTCACATTGAATGACATCCTCTTTATTGGAGAAGCCTCTGTCTGCAGGGAAAGGGCAACCACCCTGTTGTAAGCCCCACGATTTCCTTATAGGAGGTAGCACCCCTACTCCTCCTTTCTTCTTGGGTGTCAAAACCCTCTCCTGCTGGGCTTTGTCACCACCCTAGCATCCACCAAAGAGTAAGTCTCAATCTCTATCTCTCTGATCTGTGAACCATACATAAGCCCCTATTTCCTCTTTGGGTCGCTAACCATGCATGATCCCCACTCCACTTCTCATGGATGCACCTTTCACGACATGATCGTTAGGTATTTGTTGTCTCTTGTTTCTCACACCAAGCATGACTCGTGTGGGCTTAGAGCAAGCATATACCATGAAATCCTATCCAGGAAGCCTAGAGTTTAAGGCACATACCCAACCTGAAATATGTGGTCTTTGATCCTTTCCAAGGCAAGGTATGTAGGAAGCCTCCCTGAGGTTCAATCCCAACACCCCATTGGTTCCGACCGCCTTCACATCGGTTCCCACACCCAACCATGAACTATGAGGTCTTTGATCCTTTCCGAGGCAAGGTACGTAGGAGGCCTCCCAGAGGTTCATGCCCACCATCCATTGGCTCTGACCCCCTTCACATCGGTTCTCACAACATCTGAACTATGAGGTCTTTGACCCTTACCATGGCAAGGTACGTAGGAAGCCTCGCCGAGGTTCAATCCCACCATAATTTGGTTTCTACCCCCTTCATGTTATTTCTCACACCATATGAACTACGTGGACTTTGATCCCTTCCATAGAAAGGTATATAAGAAGCCTCCTTGAGCTTCAAGACCAACACTTGGTCGCTTCGACCCCCTTCACATCGGTTCGCCAAAACCCTTATGAATTATGTGTACTTTAATCCCTACCAAAGCAGGGTATGCAGGACACCTCCCTAAGGTTTGATCCCACCATCCATCTGGACCCTAGGTCCTCACTCGCGTCGGTCCACCGATCCCCATCCTCTATGAACTACGTGGGTTTGATATCTATCTCATATGTAGGGTACCTAGGAATCTTCCATGAGGATCAAGCCCATCCAGCGGTAAGCCGTTGTGACTGCATCTAGTGGTAAGCTGTTGTGACCCTATCCAGCGGTAAGCCATTGTGACCTCAATAAGTGGTAAGTCATTGAGTCCCCTATTCAGCGGCAAGCCATTGTAATTCCCTATGTTGAGACCCTCATCTTTGGTCCGTCCTTGTGGCATTATACCAACTTGGGCTGTTAACCATGCATGATTCCCATACACATAATCAGGTTGTCGTCCTATGTGTACGCCCCAATTCAAGTCCATTGCCTAGTCTTCTCTTCGAGCCTATTTGTTTTGGAAAGCTCTTTCCCCAACCCAAAGGGTCCACTTACTCTAGGTCCAATACATGCATCCATTCTCACATGCCACCTCTTTAAGAGTCCCTTCACCCTACCGAACTATGCGGACTTTTATTCCCTGTCACGGGGATACGTAGGATGTCACCTCGAGACTCAAGCCCAACATTATCATAATCCTCATAGCGGTTCCATCCCATTCACCATCCACTTCATTCAAACACTCCATCATCCATCTTGATTCTTACCCTGGCCGCCACATCCTGCTGTGGTCATAACATCTCACCCCCCAATATCAGTGTTCCCTCAATGGGTTTCACCCATATGATTCTCTCTAATCAGTGTTATGATCATCCCGATCTGTCTTCGTTGGACATTAAACATGAGTTATAACCTATGTTAAACCTGGGAAGATAAGGAAAACCTCAAAGACATGCCTAGGTCATATGATTCCTCGCATTCAACGCGGGATTTCTCATGCTTCTGCTCCCTCAAGAAGCCCTATAATAAGGGGAAGAAACCCAGACGCACTAGTCTCCCAGCATCCAGACATGCCAGTGATGTCCAATGTGACTACTCCCCTGACCAAGGGTGGATTCTTAGACCGAACCCTTTGTATTGTCCTGACAGAAGCAGTGTAATTAACTAGTGTCCATGAAGATATAGCACTAGGAAGAGTTTCATAAATATCATCTTAAATATATGAACGATATCCAGACTAGGTGACGAGTTCCGAGGAGGAATCAACAGATGGTAGAATTGAAATCCCATCATCCTATTTTGATCAAGGAGAAAATGTCCCTAAACAAGGAATAGATGCCACCCTCCTTTGGAAAGTGGGAATGCAAGGCAACAAAACAGCGCTGTCATCCCCCAACCAGAAAGACAAACACACCCCTCTGAAAGCATCAGAAACAATGAGGAAAAGGATATGGCTTGAGTTACTCAATGATTATTATTGTTCAATACACTACCACCCCGGAAAGGCCAATAAGGTGGAAGATGCATTATTTAGGAAAGATCACATACTTCGGACCCAAATTAGGAATGAAAGAGATCATATATTCATGGATCAACTAAAGATGGATATGGTAATTGCTATGGAAGGGGAAACATCTTTCATCTTTCAAATTATTTCTAAAACATCATTATAAACGAAGATAAAAGGAATTAAATCTGATGATGAGAATCTTCAAAAGAAAATTAATGTTGTCAAGGTTGGGAGATTGGCAGACTTCGGGTATGAAGAAGGATTTCTAAAATTTGGGAAGAGGATATGTGTTCTATCATTACCTGAGATAAAAAAACTATTAGACGATGCTCATAGCTCAAATTTCTCTATACAACCTAGTGGAACAAAGATGTATATATAGTTAAAGGAATATTTTTAGTTGGATAATATGAAGCGAGATATTGTTGACTACGTGTCAAGGTGCCTAGTTTATTCACAAGTTAAGGCAAAGACGCAATATCTTATAGGTTTGATGCAACCTCTACCTATTCTTATGTGGACATGGGATGTTATTACGATGGATTTTTTCATTGTACTATCGAGGACGCCTAGAAGGAATGATCTAATATGGGTAATTGTTGATCGTCTCGCAAAATCAGAGCATTTGTTTTGCAATAAGGGAGGATTTACCACTTGAGTTTCCAGAAAGTCATTATATTAAAGAATTTGTAAGACTTTATGGTGCACGTTTATCGATTGTGTTCGGTCGAGACCCCTAGTTTACTTCAAAATTTTGGAAAAGTATCCAAAATCCTTGGGATACTGAGCTTTATATATGTATTGCTTATAACCCCTAAACTGACGGACAGTCTAAAAGGACTATTCCAACACTACAATACATGTTGAGATCATGCTCTCTTGAATTTTAAGGTATGTGGGATCAATGCTTGAATTTGGTGTAATTTTCCTATAATAATAGTTTCCATTCTAGTATTCTGATGGATTCATATGAGGAATTTTATGGAAAGAGATGTTTAACTACAACTTGTTGGGATGAAGTTGGTGATAGGAAACATATAGGCCCAGAACATATTAAAGAGACCACAGAAAAGGTCAAGACAATTCAATTCCATATTAAAGGAGCCTAAATTAGGCAGAAGAGTTATGCTAACAACCATAGAAAGAATTTAGAATTATAAGTGGGCGATCATGTCTTTCTGAAAGTATATCCATGAAAGGGTGTCTTAAGGTTCCGAAAGAATGGGAAACTGAGCCCTAGGTACATCGAACCGTTTGAAATTTTGGAAAGAATCAGAGTTATTGCTTACCCTAAAGTCATGTCGCCAAGACTCCAAAGTTAATGATGTGTTCCATGTGTCATTGTTAAATAAATACATGCCAGACCCAACGTATTTACTCTTTAATGAAGAAATAGTAATGGAACCTAATTTTTCATACTGTGAAGAGCATATCGGGATTCTTGACACCAAAGAGAAGTTATTAAGAAACCAGACAACTCATATAGTAAAGGTTTTTTAGAGAGATAGTAATATATAAGAAGAAACATGGGAACCTAATGATGTTATGAAGAAGAACCACCCACATCTTTTTGAAGGACTTTAAAAATGTAAATTTTTTAGGAATAGATTTCTGAAGGAGGAAATAATGTAGCACCCCCAAACATTTTATGGTATAGTTCTCATAAATACAAATTATTCATTATATAGCCTATATTTTATGAATCAATGAGTCTCTAGGGAACAAAACTTGGTTATTTATATGAGATAGTCATAACCTAGACATTAAACATATATTTTCCAGCTCTGTGATTTGAATTTTAAAAATATGACATATATGGTAGTGTTCTGGATGATACTTAGAGTCTGATAGAATTAACTTAATTTTCGATTAATAGTAACATACCCTTATGAATAGAAACTTATCCTTATGAATAGTAATATTACTCATATAAATGGTATCCATACCCTAGAATGTGTAAATAAATTTAGGCACCTTAAAAATGAAGATGAATATTTTATGTGGTTGGACATTTCGATTAAATAATGGTATTAATTAAAAATTATGTCTATCATATTTAGAATTTATTTGAAAAATGAAGTTCATTTTTGGATTCTACAAGTTGAAAAATGATTAGGGTGACTTTTTGGGATTTTTCTGAAATACTTGAATTTTTTAGGAATAGTAAAATACAAGAAATTACGATAAATGCTTAATATTTTATTTACTGCATCATAGGTGATTCAAGTATGATGTAATCCCACTTGGTTCGAACTCACATGCCATTATTACTATTTGGTATCACATGAATCGAGGCTACTCATAGTCTTGATCAAAAATATTAAAATAATAATTAAAATAATGTAAAATGCCTCCTCCCATCCACTATATAAACCACCCTTCACCCCCTCTTCCTCCCACACCACTCAAGCTTCAATACTTGCGTAATTATGCCAAATACTCTTCACAAGACCTCTCCCCACGTCCAAGGCCTGCTGGTCTCAAAAAAAGTCCAAAAAGAATTCCTTAATGAGATTCTCAAGGAGGAGTACTCAAGAGCTGAACCTCTCTTCCCTTTTCCTTCAATTTATTTTAAATGTTCCATTCTTTTGATGCTCTCTCCTCACCTCCACTCATCCAAATGTCATGATAATTTCATTACCTTAAATGTACTGGAGAGAATTTGCATGGTTGAGGAGGAAGATCATTGTTGTTTCATAGGTTGAAATCTGGGCTTCTTCTCCACCTGGGATTTTAGGAGGAGCCGACATGTGGGGGTTGCTTCGGATGAGTGGGTTGTGAAGTACTCGTATAAATAAATACCCACAAAAATTTCCTTTCTAGTTTGGCGTATTAAGAACAAGTATTTTCTTACAGATGAGTGTATCTAGAGGAGGGGTAATTATTTAGCCTCACGCTGCTTTTGTTGCTCGAACTCGAGGAGGGAATATATTGACCATATTTTTGCGCAGAGTGACTGGGTGGTTGATATTTGGTCTCTTTGCTCCCCAAACCCAAGGGTTGTCCTATATCAGTCCACCTTCAATAACCTCATGTCCTCTTGGCTTCAAGGATTCGAGAGAAATAGCATGGATTATAGAGTGAATGATGTCATCCTTGCATCTAACTTCTAGATAATTTTGGAGGCGAGGAACTATTCTCGTTTAGGTACTTGGACTGTTGCTTCTCTTTTTTATCTAAGTGCTAAATCCTTAATCTATGAGATGCTTGTACTCCACAAAGGGTGCCAAAATTCACTCCTTGTGTGTAACTTGATAAACAGGTCATTTTTGCTTGGGGTTCGGGGGGCAGGTGGGTCAAATGGAGTCCCCCTTCTAGCGGGCTGAAACTCAAAGTTGGAATCAGACTCAGATTCCTTGGTGAGGATGGTCCAAGGAAGGCATGAGGCACCTTGGGAACTGACCTATATTATCAGAAAGTGTTCTATAGAAATCGCTTCGGGTCAAATAATCCACAATAGTTGGAGGGAGACTAATTTTGTTGCAAATTCCCTTGCAAGCATGGGATAGTCAGGAGAGATGCTTATCGTTTTTGACAGCTTAGGGTCCCTTCTGTGAGCATGCCAAATTTTTGCGGATATTTATTCTCTTGTTCTTCACTATTTTTGCCCACCCTGAGGGTTGTTGTTTTGGATGGGGGGTTTAGCCCAACTTTTTACAAATAATAATAAAAAAAGTAATTTTCAGTCATTCAATGGAATATTTCATCATAATATCACTTTTTTCCTTCCTTTTATAATATAAATGCAAACACCATCCTAGATGTGTCAATTTATCACACTCAAGGAAGACGGGTTTTCAATTTGCATTACTATCTTCGAGACTGGTCATAAAACATTTTCAATGGTTGAAACAGATCATAATATATCTATTTTATCTTGTTTAATGATCTATAATCCTTAAACACTCGTAATATGGAATAATAATACAAAACAAGTTCATTTTTCACAAAACTGCAAAGGCAAATCCCAACGTTTATCATTAACTCATCAAATGAGTCATTATCATGGTATATAAACAGAATCATTATAAGATAATTTATATCACTTTAATGTAACTAATATTATATATTAACAATTCTTTATGTTTAACCACATTTCACATGAACTTCCATTCATGAATACAAGTAAACGGATCATGAAAACCAAGGAAGACAATTTTTCCAAAAAAATAAAATCAAACCTCTTAAACCCATCAAAAATGCCATTAATGAACCAAATAAGGTTATACCATATCAATTACATGTTGATGATGTTATATAATTATTAATTAGTGAATCTAAATTTTATTGTTTTGGTCATTAAGAATAATCAAGAACACCTTCAATCATAAGGTAAGGGATATCTTAACTCAATTTCCATTTGTTGAGTTAAACATCAATGTCATTGGTTTTGTATTTTCCCCAAATATGTTTGAATGAACTAGGATTGTTTTATTCTATATATTCACTTTTATTATGTGTGTTTATATTTTTCACACATAATTATGTCTTTGATTTTTTCTCAACCAAATGATATGTTCTATGTAAGGGATTCTCTCTCTCACTTTTATTCAGGAATTCCCCCTATGTTTTGTCCTTTTATTTTTTAATTACTAATCATGGGGTATGTTTTTTCACCTCCAAAATACTTCCCTTATGATATATAAATAATGTGATACCCCTTTACCTCTCATTATACCCTCATAAAGAAATTTGTTACCATGCCGAAATGTTTGTAAGGGGTTTTATCATCTCACTTTCATTTGCATGAGATTTCCTTTGTTCGCCACTTATTTCTTGTATGTGGTGTATGTGTACATTAATTTTCAATATAATATCATAATTACCATTATTTTCATGGTATTAAATTATTAGTTTGATGGTTATTATGTTTTTTTATATGATTTGACTAATTGTATTATGGTAAGGGGCTTTGTCTCAACTTCTATTACGTTGTGACTAACTTTGTATTAGGCACCTAATAACCCTTATGTGGTGTACCTACTGCCCATTTGAGATCACTTTTCATTTAAAATTAAATTTTTATTAAATATCCATATTCTAATATCATGGATATTTTTATTGTCTAAATTTTATACCATTTTATATACGATTTTAATTTAGAATGTTGTTTTAACTTAGGAAAAATTAATGAATCTATATCCTCTACTAAATAAGAATATTGAAAAGTCATATTTATCATGTATTAAATAAATGTATAAATAATTTTTTGGACATTAAGTGGTGGGTGGGGCCTACTATATCCCCTCTATACATCAACACATCTTATGAGACAATCAGTTTGGGGACAAACCCTTTGAGATTATTTCCAAAAAAAAATCAGACTAGTATCTACCCACATAACTAAAATGGTTTAACGGTATTATGGTATCTTGTTCTAGATACATGAAATCCAATTAATAATAATTATATTTATTAATTTTTATTTATTACTATACATGAGGTTTTTACAATGAAAAAATCCATGGATGCTAGCTCTTTCTCAGTTTATTAATGGTGTGTGTTTTTAATTTATTCACCATGCCATATTTGTTTATGATTTAGTTATTATTGATTCATGAATCTTCTATTTTTAACCCTTACTATGTATTTCAGATCACCCCCTTTAATTTTTTTTATCTTATGCAGGTTATGAAGATGGGATCACTTATTGAGTTTATGTGGATGCAGTTTATAAGTTGTTATTATGTATTGTACTTTTTTACCTTTTCTAATGTAATTTGAGTTACATATATATATCTAGTTTCTTTAAGACTATTAAATAGATCATTCCTTTTTTATTTAATTTATTTTAACCATGAATTTGTAACATGTAATGCATCGGCTCTAGTCTAGAGGGGTCAGGGTGTTACACCTATCTTATTAGATTTTTGTCAATATATAAGCATACTGGATATGGAATTCATTAAAGAGATTGATGTTGTCAAGGATAAATGATGATGTAATTATTTATTAGTTTTTAATGTTAAAATATAAAAAATCATGATGGATTTTATACTCATAGGTATGATAATTATTTTTAGTTAGATTGATATGTATCTTACATGAATTGTTAGATATATTATGAATAGTGGATCTTATTGAAGATCATTATAAATATGGGAAGGAATATATAGAGATATTTTGGAAGTATGTCATTGATGATTATATACCTTAACATGGTCATACTATTTGACAGAGAAGAAGAACTCTTGAGGGATTAAGTGTTACTAGGTGTAAGGACGCATGTATTTTACAGGTTTTGAAAGTCATGGTAAATGAAAAAATTTGTTCTTGAATGGGTTTTTTTATAACTATGATTTAGATCAATAATATAATAGTTAAGACATCCCCTGATAATTTTTTTACATATGGTTTGAGTCTTGAGAAATGAATTGGGTTATTAATAGAGGTATTTTAGGATTATTTGGGGGTTGTCCATGTGTAAAGGGAAACCCTCATGTGGGGTGACCCTTATGTGACTAACCTTATGTGGGTAACCATTACAATGGTCATCTCCTTATACTGGAAACCCCAACATGACTAAGAGTTTTACAAAATTAGATAAACTCTAGTAATAGAATATGGAATGTGGGATCCCCTTGAGTGGGAATCCTCATTCATGTGATTCCATTATATGGGGGGATCCCCTTATATGGGGAAAATCCGTTCACATGTGGTGACCCTAAGTAGGTTTACTCAGACACGGAAGAGATCCCGTTTGGTAGGGTGAACTTATAAGGATATTCCTTTTATGTGGGTAAAACACTATTTAAAATCCCTTTATGTGGACTCTTTTATAGCTGTGGGTAAAAAATGATTCCATTTTTTAAATAATATATTAAATAAATGATGAAAAACAAATTTTAAAAGGGTATATTATGTGTTTTAAATCCTGTATAGCATGGGACTCACTCTAGGTGGGGATTTCACCCCAATCATAGATTCCATGTGAGTATCTCCCTCAATTAATTTTCAATCGAGTATCATTTTATATAGGGAAAATATTGATCTAAATATAACACAACACATTTATTAAATATGTTGGTTATTCCCTTATTCCTCATTATTATTTTGGGAGACATAGACTAGGGGTTCTTTTATGATTATACAAGATCATGATGGAATTTTATTGATTCCATAGGGATTTATATCGTATTAGCTAAAAGAGTTCCTGGAACGATGATTTCAAAATTCTTTTTTGAGGATTCAAAGCGGTATGTCACTAAAATGTTATTATTTAGGGTTTTGGGAATTTTATAGAAAATATGTGAGATTATTAGAAATTATAATTAGGTATTTTTTATGTTAAATTTTTGAATGTTTGTAAGGGGTGATGATTTTCCCATATCTTCAGGATTAGAACTTGGAAAGTGTACCGATCATATTTAGGAAAGTTTACTTATTGGGAATAAATTTTTAAATTAATAAAAAACATTCATATTTAATTTTTTTTGGAGTTTTTTAAATGATATATGTTCTTAGGAGGTGGTATGATATAGGAAGGGCTCTGGTGGTGGATTTTCTATACAATGGGTATGGTTTTATATAAGGTAAGTATTCCATTTAAAACTACCCTATGGTAAATGAATTTTATTTATATGCATGTGTTATGGGGTATCACCATAGAGGGTGATATTATGTTTTTATTTAAAAGAAAATATGTATGGAGAGATGTGAGGGCCAATGGCTGAAAATTCCCGTAAATTTCAAGGAAATTTTTTTCTTAAATTTCTTTGGAATTTTACAAGAACACAGCTTCTGACGGCACGTGATTCCGAGGCCCCGTGAGCCCGGAATCATTTTCCGAAGTTTGGCTCAGGTACGTTCAGTGAACGAACGAGCGGGTTTTTCTAACTTTTGAACTGGTGCTCAGAATCGAATTTCGAGGGCACCGATGGAATCGCAGTGCTGGTATTTGCTTAGAAATGCCTTTTCTGGAGTTGCGTTTGCTCAGGTGTGGTTTTTAATTTTTTGGGCTTTAAGTTAAGAAATAAAATAATGTGGTATGACAAACATTATTTTATTTCACTTAAAGCCGCTTAAAAGTTACTTTATGCTGCTTAAGCTGAGTTGAAACGGATAGGGAGGAACCCAAAATATCCTACCCCCTTGGGTGGATATTTGTGAGGTGGGGCCCGCACGAGCCCCACCATTTCTTTTCCACTAAGTAACGCAACCGCGAAAACCCTTTTTAATGAAAGTCAACTGGGGCGTTTCTTAAATTATTAAATGCTCCTTTTAATTAGGCGGTTTATTCATTGAAATTAATTCTATAAATTAATTTTGTTCGTTTCTTAACATGTTTTCAATTTGTTGGCATGTTAATAAAATAAGGCCAACAGACCTTCTTCTTGAATTTTGTGTTAAACCTTTGGAGAATCTCTAAAGATCTTCTTCCTCCTTCACGAAGAACGTGAAGAACGCGAAGAACGTTGACCTCCGATGAAGGCGACGGAGAACGCCAGGCCCCACAGAGATCGACGATGTGACGCCGACGATTCTCCTTCTGCGACGCTTCTTCTGCGACAAATCTTTGAACATCCGTTTGAGGGAGGATTTTACGAATCTTTTTAATTCCGTTGTGGATTTTATACTTGACATGGATTTAATTCATGTAAATTAAATCCATATGTTTTCTTTACCCCTCAGAGATCGTCGACGTGACGCCGTATACTGAGACGACGCGACGCCCTTCCGCGACGCGACGATCCTCTTCTTCCGCGATGATCAATTCCGCGAAGAACGCATGCTCGACGACTACGGTGAGGTAGGGATTTTATTTGAAAATAATATTTTATTCCCGTAGTTGTTTCCTTCTAAAACAAAGAGCCCAGGATCAAAGTGCAATTTTAATTTATTAAAATTGTATCTTGTTATGTTTTCATGTGTTGATCATTATTTCCCGATTGTTATCACCTAACGCGGAGGGTGCGGGCCAAATAAACACGGGCCGACAACCCTCCGCAGTTCTTCTTTGATATGTAGAACGACTGACAACGGCAAAGCGGGCCTCAGAGATGATTTTTTGATTCTGCAGTGAAGAACGAGACCCGGGAGGAGCTACGACGCATACTGAAATGGAATTGGACCACCGGAGCAACTCCGGTGGCCCGTAGAATCCACCGGCGGCGCAGGTCGCCGGCGCGGCAGCGCCGGCGGCCGGAGGCGCCGGCGGCCGACCAGACCCGCGACCGCGCGGGTCCGGCAAGACACGGGACGCGGCAGAGCCGCGTCCGCTGACCAAGCGCGGCCCCACGCAGGGCTGCGGCTCCTCTTCCCGCGGGAGCTGCACGCCCCGCGGCACCCCCTTGCTCGGCCGCTCGGCCAAGCCGAGCCAAGCTGACTCGTCGACCGGGTCGCGCCCAGGCTGGGCCGCATCGCGCCTAACTGGGTTGGACCCGGGTCGGGTCGACCCGGGTTGGGCCGGGTCGGTCCGGGCCCAGCCCCCCCGTTTCCGGACCTTTTCGGTCTTTTTCTCATAACTTGAGGTACGAGCCTCCAAATGACGCGTCGTCAGTGGAGATGCGATCCATGGATCAAGACGGTCGTTTCAGTATATCACACTCAAGATTTCGGAATACTTTGGGTTTGGCCGGGTTGGTTCGTACACGAAACCAATCGGGCCCTCGGAGAGGAAACGCTCATAACTTGAGCTCCGGACGTCCGATTGACGTTCCGTTGACTTTTTTGAATTCCTCTAAGTGAGACGGATATTTTGGCTTACTCCACCCAAGGTTTGGACATAGGTGGAGTACGGTTGGGTTGGTTTTTCCTTAAAAACCATTCGGGCCCCTGGGACGAAAAAGCCAATAACTCTCAGACCGGGCGTCTGATTCACGCGCTGTCTACGACGTTGAGTTCCTGTTGAAGATACGAAACTTTTGGATACATCAACTATGGACTATGTGTCAGTTGATGTATCAGCCTCTCGGCTCATGGAAAGGACCCTCCCGAACGAGTTTGCTGTGTGCAGGAACCCTAGTGCTGGCTGCGACTGCTACTATGACGACGACGACTGTACAGAGATCCTCAGTGGATTCGACGGCGACGACTACAGCACTCAGCGATCCTACGTGGATCAATGCTACAGATCCTGTGTGGATCTGATTCTGTGTGGGTCAGCGCTCAGCGGTTCTGTGTGAGCCAGTGCCTACAGATCATGTGTGGGTCTGATCCTGTGTGGTTCTTTGCGGGGGTTAGTTACCTATCGATCCTGTGTGGGTCCGATCCTGTGTGGGTCATTGCGGGGGTTAGTACCTTTTGATCCTTTGTGGGTTCGACGACTTAGATGGATCAGTGATCATCTCTATCGTCATTCGAAGAAGTATACCTGTGTGGGCTGAATCCTATTTTTCTTTCCTTTGTGGATTTTGTTGTGCTATCCTGTGTGGATTTACGTTTTGCTTTCCTGTGTATACTGGGATTTACTTGAGCTCGAATGATGGAGCCGAGCGAGAATTGATGACCTAGCTATATGTATGGGCATATACCTAAGCTGTGTCGGATGATTACTTCGTGATTGTATCTTTCCTTTGTGGTTTATCCTTTGTGGATTCTAGGAGACCTTCGGAGGTATCGGGGTCTCTACTGAGTAGTTTATACTCACCCCTGCATGGGATATACCCGCACTACGTTGTGTTGGTTTCAGACGACGGACAACGCTGATCGTGGTGGAGGATTGCGGAGAAGGACGGTACCTGGAGGTGGATCACTGGGCGGGATGTACTCGGAGCGGTCGGCTGGACTCGAGGAGAAGTGGAGGCTATCTGTACCCACCCTTCAGGTGGGATTTCCAGTGGACAGCTCGACGTTGCGGCTTTACTTTTCAGCTGTTGTTTTTCCCTTTCCAATTGTACCTTACTTTCAGTTTGGGTTTGTATTCTGGCCCACTTACTTTTCCGCACTTACTGTTGTACCAGTTTTTACTTAGTGTTTACTTTTTCCACTTGCTTACTCGGTGGTGCTTGTTTACTTTACAAAGTCAATGTCTTCCCTTTACTGGGATTTACGCCTTGGTGCTAGTCGCCAGCCCCTGGCCTATGGAAGGCGGGCATGGGGTAGTAATGGCACGGGCCCCGAGGACGGGTCGTGACAAATTGGTATTAGAGGAGTTCGGTTCTACCACAGACTCTGATCTTTCTTCTATATGAAGAAATAGTGTTAAGCGTATTGAGTGTGGTTATCAGCCCAGGGATCCGGGTGTTGGTGCGGCGGCCGACGTATCCGTACACCAGGACCCTGACTTCTGATTTCAGACTTAATGCACGAAAACATTGATTGCATGTGTGTTTCAAGTTTTCTTTTTGATTACATTATATCAGCTCACCAGGTATACTGTTCTGACCATGGCACACCTGTTTCATTTTCAGGATGGCCCCACGACGGCAGCCAGCTAGGGTTCCGAGAGTTTTACGTGACGACAGCCCGACGAGCAAAGAGGCCTCTGTACAGGGCCCTTTGACAGCAGAGGCACCGGCGGTACCTCTACCCGCCGAGCCACCGATGCTTCCAGCCCCAGCCACTGACGATGCACGTCGCCTTAGTGCACTGCATGAGTTCCAGCGCCAGCGACCGCCCAGTTTCCACGGGGAGACGAACCCCCAGGCAGCCGAGAACTAGCTGGAGGCAGTGGTACGAGTTTTCAGGCTAGTGAGGACACCAGCAGACCTCATGGTGATCCTCGCAGTGAGCCTACTGCACGCAGCAGTGGGCCAATGGTGGAGCATGATTCTCCAGGTGCACGATGAGGCATCTCTTCTCTGGACGGACTTTGAGAGCCTCTTCCGCTCAGAGTTCGTCCCAGCCACCCTCGGTGCGGTGCGCATCCAAGAGCTTCTTCAGCTGCGGCAGGGCAGCTAGACTGTCGCCCAGTACTCAGAGAGATTTACCGATCTCTCACGCTACTCGACCGACATGGTACGGGACCCATTATTCCGGGCCCGGACCTTTGAGCAGGGATTGATACATGAGATCAGGGCATCACTGATCTCCCTCAGCATTCCGACTCAGGCAGGTGTACTGGAGCGAGCCCTTTTGATCGAGATCTTTCTTGCTGAGACTTCTCCAGCGGCGAGACCTACCGCGGGGCGGCACATATCAGAGTCTTCCGCAGCAGACAGTCGACGGATGACTCATGGGTCCAGGCAGACCAGACCATCCGGCAGACGACCCCAGGACACTGGCTCAGCTGTGCGGGGCACACAGCGTGGGGCCAGTCTTTCGAGAGGCAGGTAGTGCTACGCATGCGGTGGGCAAGGCCACATGGCTCATGACTGCCCGACCCGCCGTGTCGAGGAGCAGTAGATGGTTGAGGGGCCACCCAGGCAGAGGCAGAGGGTCGACCGTGTCGGTCCGCCGGGAGGAGGCGGACGAGGCAGAGGAGCTGGCCAAGCATCAGGTGGTGGGAGACGCTTTGAGGCTCTACCACCACCACCACCAGGAGGTCCACCCCGACCACAGGGATCTGGCGGGCAGAGACAGGCTCAGCTCCAGGCAGCGGAGGCCTAAAACCATGGGGCACCCGAGATGATTTGAGGTACGATCTGTGTCTATTCCACCCTTGCGGCAGTTCTTATAGACACAGGAGCGAGTCACTCTTTCATATCTGATGCCCTTGTTCGGAGCTCAGAGATTCTGACAGAGCCGTTGGCTTGATCCTTACGGCTAGAGACTCCTACAGCAGTAGACTCGATGATTATGCACTGGTGCTGGTAGTGTGATCTTACTCTAGGAGGCGAGAGCTTCGGCTGGGATCTTCTTGTAGTGGCGTCAAGGCCTTACGGCGTCATCTTGGGCATGGATTGGTTATCTACAGTTCATGCTTAGATTGACTGTATTAGGCTCAAGGTACAATGTGTACTCACCGACGGGAGCAGGTTCACCTTCACCGGCGAGAAGGGAGCCTTCTCAGCACAGGATGGACTTCCGCAGAGGAGAGGACAACCCATCACTCATCAGTTGACTAGCCTCATCCTAGGAGCAGTTGACGTGCGGAGTCCTAGTATTCCTACAGCGGTGGATCAGTACGCGGACGTCTTTTCCGATGATGTTTCAGGGCTACCTCCTCGCAAAGAGGTAGAATTTCATAGTGACTTGTACCCCGGGGCAGCCTCGATATCCACTCGAGCATATCGGATAGCCCCTGCTGAGCTTCGAGAGCCACGGGTATAGTTGGATGACTTGTAGGGCAAGGTATTCATCTGACCCAGTGTATCACCCTGGGCTTCCCCGATATTTTTTGCCAAGAAGGCAGACGGGAGCTTGCGAATTTTTGTCTACTATCGTCGCTTGAACTAGGTGTGAGTGAGGAACAAGTATCCACTACCGAGGATTGATGACCTCTTCGATCATCTCAAGGGAGCACGGTGGTTCTCGAAGATAGACCTCAGGTCAGGCTATCATCAGCTCAGATTTCGGGACGAGGACGTGCAGAAGACGGCCTTTAGATGTCGGTATGGCCACTATGAGTTCTTGGTTATGCCATTCGACGTAACCAATGCTCCAGAAGTGTTCATGGGCCTCATTAACAGGATCTTTCAGCCATACCTCAATCGATTTGTCGTAGTCTTCATCGACGACATTTTCATATACTCGACGACTGAGGAGGATCATGCCTACCACTTGCGAGTTGTACTGGACACACTCTGAGAGCACCAGCTTTATGGAAAGCTCTCAAAGTGCCAGTTCTGGATACGTGAGGTCCACTTCTTGGGAAACGTCATCTCTGAGGCGGAAGTTGCAGTGGATCTTGCGAAGATCGAGGCAGTGCTAGCTTGGGAGCCACCCAGGAGCGTGACAGAGGTGTGGAGTTTCTTGGGACTAGCTGGATACTATCGGAGATTTGTTCTAGACTTCTCCAGAGTTGCGGCACCACTCCCAGCTTTGACGAAGAAGGGGAAACCCTTTGTGTGGTCAGACAGATGTCAGCAGAGCTTCCAGGAGCTGAGACAGAGATTGACCAGCGTACCTATCTTGAGGTTGCCTAAGGAGGGAGTAGGGTACATAGTCTACTGCGATGCATCCGGGACCAGACTCAGATGTGTCCTGATGTAGGAGCGGGCAGTGATCACCTATGGATCACGTTAGTTGAGGCTGCATGAGCAGAACTATGCTACCCATGACTTGGAGTTAGTAGCGGTGGTCTTCGCTCTGAAGACATGGCGACACTATCTGATGGGTGAGCACTTTATAGTCTTTTCTGACCACTAGAGTCTCAGGTACATCTTCTCGCAGAAGGACCTGAACCTGATATAGCGGCGATGGCTCGAGTTCCTCCAGGACTATGACTTTGAGATAGTCTATACTCCTGGGAAGGGGAATGTGGTAGCTGATGCTCTCGGTAGGAGGACAGGCATTCAGCTACTTGAGGAGGTGATAGAGAAGCTAGCCACTTTGCAGATATCCTTTGTGGATAGTGATGGAGCATCTTTCCTTCAATCTCTCAAAGTCACCCCTCCACTACTACAGAGGGTCAGAGAGGCATAGCGTGGGGATGCAGACTGTGAGATGCGGCGTGCACAGATATCCTCAGGATAGGCACCTGATGGTTTCTCCTTTGGAGCAGAGCACGACATCCTTTTCAGAGGACGTAACTTGGTACCAGTCACTTTATGAGAGGAGGTGCTGAGAGGGTTTCACACTTCTCCTTTGGCAGTTCATCCTGGAGTGGCGAAGATGTACCAGGATCTCAGACGACAGCACTGGGGGCCGGGCATGAAGAAGGCTGTGGTAGAGTTCATTTCATGATGCCTCACCTGCCAGCAGGTGAAGGCAGAGAATCAGGTACCAGCAGACTTGGTACAGCCCTTGGAGGTCCTGGAGTGGATGTGGGATGGGATATCTATGGGCTTCGTGACTAGACTTCCACGCACTTCCAGAGGTCATGACTCCATCTGGGTGAATGTCGACCGACTCACCAAGTCGGCTCCCTTCTTACCCATTAGAGAGCAGGTCTCAGTGGAGAGCTTGGGGCGTCTCTACGTTCAGGAGATTGTACGGCTTCACGGTGTGCCATCATCTATCGTCTCCGATCGAGATGCTCTCTTTTCTTCCAGGTTTTGGAAGGGATTGCAGGAGGAGTTCGGGACGTAGCTACGTCTGAGCACCGCCTTTCACCCCTAGACGGATGGTCAGACGGAGAGGACCATTCAGACTCTCGATGACGTGCTCTGCACATGTGTCTTCGACTTTGGTCGCAGTTGGGAGGACCACCTACCCTTGGTGGAGTTCGCGTACAACAACAGCTACCACTCCACCATCGGGATGGCACCATACGAGGCATTGTACGACAGACCTTGCAGATCTCCTTTGTGCTGGACAGATCCTGGGGAGTCAGCACTTGTGGGACCAGATATAGTTTGGGCCACAATAGAGAAGGTCCAGGTCATCCAGGAGCAGATGAGGACAGCTCAGAGCCGGCAGAAGTCTTACGCTGACAGGAGGCGGAGGCCACTAGAGTTCGAGGATGACGACCATGTCTTCTTGTGTGTCTCACCTCGACATGGATTACGGAGATTTGGCCAAGGCGGGAAGTTGTCTCCACGCTTCATCGGACCTTTCCAGGTCCTCAGCAAGATTGGCGAGGTGGCTTATCACCTGGCTCTACCCCCTCAGTTGCATAGGGTGCATGACGTCTTCCACGTATCTCAGCTGAGGAGATACATGCATGACCCGACACACATCATTGACCATGGGAAGCTAGACGTTGATGATGTGGCGACTTTTGCGGAGGTCCCAGTGGAGATCGAGGATCGACAGGAGTGGGTCCTACGTAGATGGTCGATTCCTCTAGTGTGCATCAGATGGCAGCACGGGAACCTCCAGGAGAGCACTTGGGAGCGGGAGGCTTAGATGTGTGCTCAGTACCCACATTTGTTTCCCTAGTTTATGATGTATCTTTACGGGGACGTAAATTCCTGAGGTGGGAGTGTTGTAAAGACCCGTAAATTTCAAGGAAATTTTTTTCTTAATTTTCTTTGGAATTTTACAAGAACGCAGTTTCTGACGGCACGTGATTCCGAGCCCCGTGTGCCCCGAATCATTTTCTGAAGTTTGGCTTGGGTACGTTCAGTGAACGAACGAGAGGGTTTTTCTAACTTTTGAATTAGTGCTCAGAATCGAATTCTGAGGGCAGCGATGGAATTGCAGGGCCGGTATTTTCTTAGAAATGCCTCTTCCGGAGTTGCGTTTGCTCGGGTGTGGTTTTTAATTTTCTGGGCTTTAAGTTAAGAAATAAAATAATGTGGTATGACAAACTTTATTTTATTTTACTTAAAGCCGCTTAAAAGACACTTTACGCTTCTTAAGCTGAGTTGAAGCGGATAGGGTGGAACCCAAAATATCCTACCCTCTTGGTAGGATATTTTTGAGTTGGGGCCCGCACGAGCCCCACCGTTTCTTTTCCGCTAAGTAACGCACCCGCGAAAACCCTTTTTAATGAAAGTCAACTAGGGAGTTTCTTAAACTATTAAATGCTATTTTTAATTGGGCGGTTTATTCGTTGAAATTAATTCTATGAATTAATTTTGTTCGTTTCTTAACACCTTTTCAATTTGTTGTCATGTCAATAAAATAAGGCCAACCCACCTTCTTCTTGAATGTTATGTTAAACCTTTGGAGAATCTCTGAAGATCTTCCTCCTCCTTCGCGAAGAATGCGAAGAACGCGAAGAACACCAGCCTCTGACGAAGGCGACGGAGAACGCCAGGCCCCCCGGAGATCGACGACGTGACGCCGATGATTCTCCTTCCGCGACGCTTCTTCCGCGACAAATCATCGAACATCTGTTTGCGGTAGGAGTTTACGAATATTTTAAATTCCTTTGTGGATTTTATACTTGACATGGATTAAATTCATGTAAATTAATTCCGTATGTTTTCTTTACCCCTCAAAGACTGTCGACGCGACGCCATATACAATGACGACACGATGCCTTTCCGCGACGCGATGATCCTCTTCTTCCGTGACGATCAATTCCGCGAAGAACGCACGCTCGATGACTACGACGAGGTAGGGATTTTATTTGAAAATAATATTTGATTCCCATAGTTGTTTCCCTCTAAAACAAAGATCCCAGGATCAAAGTGCAATATTAATTTATTAAAATTGTATCTTGTTATGTTTTCATGTGTTGATCATTATTTCCCGATTGTTATCACCTAACACGGAGGGTGTGGGCCAAACAAACACGGCCCGACAACCCTCTGCAGTTCTTCGTTGATGTGCGGAATGGAGGACGATGACAAAGCGGGCTGCAGAGATGATTTGTTGATTCCGCAGTGAAGAACGGGACCCAGGAGGAGCTACGGCGCAGATGAAAATGGAATCGGACCACCAGAGCAACTCTGGTGGCCCACGGAATCCACCGGCAGCGCGGTTCGTCCACGCGGCAGCGGCCGACCAGACCCGCGACCGCGCAAGTCCGGCGAGACACGGGACGCGACAGAGCCGCGTCCGCTGACCAAGTGCGACCCCACGCGGGGCCGCAACTCCTCTTCTCGCAGGGGCTGCACACCCCGCAGCACCCCCTTGCTTGGCCGCTCGGCCGAGCCGAGCCGAGCCGACCCGCCGGCCGGGTCGCGCCCAGGCCGGGCCGGTCCGCCCTGGCCGGGTCGGGTCACACCAAAACGGGTCGGACCTGGACCCGCGTCGGGTCGACCCGATTCGGGCCGACCCAGGGGGGTTGGGCCGGGTCGGTCCGGGCCCAGACCCCCTGTTTCCGGACCTTTTCGGTCTTTTGCTCATAACTTCAGCTACGGGCCTCCGAACGACGCGCCGTCAGCGGTGATGCGATCCTTGGATCGAGAAGGACATTTCAGTATATTACACTCAAGGTTTCATAATACTTTGGGTTCGGCCGGGTTGGTTCGTACACGAAACCAACTGGGACCTCGGAGCGGAAACGCTCATAAATTGAGCTTCGGACGTCCGATTGACGTTCCGTCGACTTTTTTGAATTCCTCTAAGTGAGACGGATCTTTTGGCTTACTCCGACTGAGGTTTGGATGTAGGTGGAGTATGGTCGGGTTGGTTTTTCCTTAAAAACCAACCGGGCCCCTAGGATGAAAAAGCCAATAACTCTCAGACCGAGCGTCCGATTGACGCGCCGTCTGCGACATTGAGTTGCTGTTGACGATACGAAACTTTTGGATACATCAACTCTGGACTATGTGTCAGTTGATGTATCAGACTCTCAGCTCGTGCAGCGGACCCTCCCAAACGAGCTTTCTGTGTGCGGGAACCCTAGTGCTGGTTGCGACTGCTACTGTGATGATGACGATTGTACATAGATCCTCAGTGGATTCGACGGCGATGACTACAACACTCAGCGATCCTATGTTGATCAGTTCTATAGATCCTGTGTGGATCCGATCCTGTGTGGGTCAGTGCTCAGCGGTTCGGTGTGAGCCAGTGCCTACAGATCCTGTGTGGGTCCGATCCTGTGTGTGTCTTTGTGGGGGTTAGTTACCTATTGATCCTGTGTGGGTCTGATCCTGTGTGGGTCATTGCGGGGGTTAGTACCTTTTGATCCTTTGTGGTTCCGACGACTTAGATGGACCAGTGATCATCTCTATCGTCATTCGACGAAGTATACCTGTGTGAGCTGAATACTATTTTGCTTTCCTTTGTGGATTGTGTTGTGCTATCCTCTGTGGATTTACGTTTTGCTTTCCTATGTGGACTGGGTTTTACTTGAGCTCAGATGTTGGAGCCGAGCGAGAATTTATGACTTAGGTATATGTATGGGCATATACCTAAGCCGTGTTAGATGATTACTTCGTGATTGTATCTTTCCTTTTGTGGTTTATCCTTTGTGGATTCTGGGAGACCTTTGGAGGTCTCAAGGTCCCTACTGAGTAGTTTATACTCACCCCTGCACGACCTATGCTCACACTACGTTGTGTTGGTTGCAGACGACGGACAGTGCTGATCGTGGTGGAGGCTTGCGGAGCAGGACGGTACCTGGAGGTGGACCATTGGGCGGGACGTACTTGGAGCGGTCGGCTGGACCCGAGGAGCAGTGGAGGCTATCTGTACACACCCTTCAGGTGGTATTTCCAGTGGACAGCTCGACGTTGCGGATTTACTTTTCAGTTGTTGTTTTTCCGTTTCCAGTTGTACCTTACTTTCAGTTTGGGTTTGTATTCTGGCCCACTTACTTTTCCGCACTTACTGTTGTACCAGTTTTTACTTAGTGTTTACTTTTTTCGCTTGCTTACTCTATGGTGATTGTTTACTTTACAAAGGCAATTCCTTCCCTTTACCGAGATTTACGCCTTGGATCTAGTCTCTAGCCCCTGGCCTATCGAATGCGGGCTTGGGGTAGTTACGGCACGGGCCCCGAGGACGGGTCGTGACAATGGCCATGAGGGACCCCTAAAAACTAGCTTAATGCCTCAAACACTAGTGGTTAAGAGCTCATTTATAAAATATATTCGATGATATATATGGATAAATAGTGGTATAATTAAATTCATTGGATGAAAATAGTTTACCTTGATATTGGTTCCCTTATCTCTCATGAGTATGATATAATGATACACCAGGCATAGATAACCATGGGTGTCTCCTTATAACCTGGGGGTAGGCCATGATAGAATAGTAATGACTTAGATCCTTTAGTATTGCTAATATGTGTATGAGGATAGTTTTTCTCACCCACTGGTATGTAGTTTCCAATGTGGGTATACATTGGGTAGATTTTATATAGGATAGGCATGAGGAATGACGTAGGATGGACTTGGGGAGTTGGATGGGAATTATTAAATAACTTAAGATTAATATCTGTGAGGCTTATCTTATGAGTCCAGTGAGTTCGTATCATGATCATGATGATGTTGAGGAACAAAAATCACTATTAGTGACAAGTTTGGATTGATCTATCAAATTAAGGTAGATAATCCCATGTAGGTTGTTCAGATTACGATGATAACTAAGGATACATTATATATTCCCTATGTTATGTTTACCCTAGAGAGGGTTAGTGTAATAGAGTTAGAGTTATTGACTTTGAGTGTCTTCATAAAATCCATAGATTGATGGTATGATCCTGATGTTACTGTAATTATGGTGATGGGTTGTGTGCTTGGAAAGAAAACCCATGTTACTACTAGGTAGATATTACTTGTTATATACTGACCACAAAATTAGAATCCTAAATTCATGGGATATCACATGAGATTCATATTTACACTTATTATAAATACCTAGATTGGTACCTAAGATAAATATTCATTCTTACATATAGTAAATTTTTATTACTTATGATTCATCATTTATGCATATTAGGTATGCTAGGAATGTTGGGTGGGATCTCATTATTATCCCTTGATGAATATAAATTACTATTACACCTACGAACTAGCTATTTATCTAGATGAGATGGACTACATAGGATGGAAATTGGGATTCAGGTATTTCCTATATGGGATTCCTAGGATACTCCCTAGGATCTAATTATTTCACTTAACATAATGGATGCCATAGTTTCCCCAAGGATATGGTGATTAACCGAATCACTTGGAATTCCTAGATTTCTATCTGGGATTAACTGTGTATGCAAGTATATAATTTATTTATTATTATATTGGATTTGATGTGTACATATATATATATATGGAATCCCAAGGTTGTTACCTAAGATTATACTATTATTCTTATATAATATTTTTTGGATATTATCTTTCGATCTCTCTTTATGCCTATAGATAAGTGATTCCTTGGTTATTATCCAAGTATATAACAATCACTCTTGAAAAAATACGAATTCCTAGGAATATTATTCCAATAATACCAAATAAGACTTTAGTGAAGATATAATTGTAATGCCCCAACCCCAGTTACCCAGAGTCGGTGCATTTTTTAAATACATTGTAATGATTACAAGGAATCAAGTCCTAAAAGACTAACCAGTTTAGCAGACTTGGAAAATAGATTACATATATAAACATTACAATACACATTAGAAAATAAAAAACAAAATAAATGACCCTTTGATAATTCTTTTTGTCCCCATGATTAACCCTTCTTATCAATCATAAAACACTTCTTGGAATCCTGGGAATATAAAACAGAAGAAAGGGGTGAGCTCAAATGCTCAGTAAGGATAACAATATAGTCGAAACATTCAAAAATAAGCATAAACATTTAAGGAAATGTCTAAAACTAAAACAGATGGCTTTTAAACATAAAAATTAGCAAAATATGGAAAAAATAAATCTAATAATTACATTTACCTATTCACGTGGATATTATACTAGTCGAATAATCACATTTAATATCAATAGATACTTTCATAATGATAAAATGCATAATGCCAGACATCATAATCACATATTCAAGGACTTTTGCCAAGACTACAAATAAGATTTTGTCAATGCCTTATTACAACACACTAGTTTGTCTCATGAGACCTACCAACGGATCAAGGAGCTATAGTGGGCTCCACCTATCTCATACTAAGTCCAATGCATTTCTCATATGAAATGGTTTAAACATAGCATAAACATTCGTATTAAAAATAGCATACAAAATGTCAATACATTATCCATAAACCATGAATGTTCTTAAAATAACACTTCTATAGTAAAACATATCATAAAACCTTCAATAGTATATTGAAGATTTTTATCATAATAAATCAACCTCAATCAAGAATAATATCTGGTAAATAATATTGACATAATTGAAAATGATCAATAAAAATCTTTGGGAGAAATATCCCTTTTTCATGAAATCATTTAAAATATGCATAATTTATAATGAAATTCATTTAAAACTTAGTTTTAAATCAATTTTTTCCATACCACATTGAAAATTTTTAAAGGAATTAACATTTTAAAACATTTATGTCCATATAAATAAATATTTAAAATCATTTTGAAAACATGGACATTAATGAGAAAGATTTAGAAGAATAAATCTTTAGAACATTTAAAATGATGTTTTAGTAAAAAATTCCCAAAAAAATAATCCCTTTGAAAACTATTTTATGAAATGTGGACGTGGATAATAAATATGTCCCAATATATGCTTACGTAAAAACAACATCGGATAATAAAAAGATTGTGGGATTAAACCTTACCTTGCACTTTCCTTTGGTCAAATGTACGTTTAACCTCTTGTATAATGACAATAGTATGTTATTAAATTATATCTGAACCATATTCATTTTTATTATATCAAAAATTATTCATTTATGACTTTATACTACCCATTAAAAAAACATTTCCATGTTGAATTAACATTTCGGGTAATAATCGCTTTCTTTATCGCACGTGTTTTAACTTTTTATTCTTGATCGTATCATTTAGATCATGATTTAAATACTTTCAGAATATATAACATGATTTATATATCATATATATTTAGAATATAAATATTTATAGTAGATATATATATATATATATATATATATATATGAAATCCAAAACATGGTTTATGGAGACGGTAGGTCGTACGTACGCATAAACGTTGTTTCTGTTTTCATATCGTATTGAATTGAGGTAAGTGAATAGGATATATGTAAGTATATATTTATATAGTAGAATTATTCTATCATATATTAGATACTTATTAATAAAATATATTTTTATAATCATCGTTGAATGGTGAATGTGGAAATGAATCTCATCGCATCATGGATACGGTAAGTCATACGTACACACGAGTGACGATGTTATTTCCTTAATGATTAAAAGTTGTGGAATTGGATGGTATATTAATTTTATAGAGACATTATGATGTTATTTTCATTATTTATATAAATATTACTCATCATTATATCCATCCAAATAACATAGTGTGTGTGGAATAACAAATTACACCATGACTTGGAGACGGTAAGCCTTACGTACGCATGCATGGTGGCATTATCATTCATAGGATGGATAGAATAATGAATATAGTTAAACCATATTTATAATAACATCATAGTATGTATAAGTTACTGGAGTTATTATTTTGGTATGGAAATAACAAATAATGAGGAAGTGGAAGAAGAAAAGAACTTGAAAGAGAGTGGTGAAATTATTACCTCTTCCTCGAGTGTTTCCTTTTGAGTTGATCAAAGTAAGGACTATAGGTTAACGTTAGGAAATTAGGGGGGATATTTCTGCAAGGTTTTTCTGAGACAAATGTCTTTTGAGGTGTTATTTTGAGGGATAGGGAAGTTCTCTTTTGGAAGAGGGGTGAGAGTCACTTAGGAAAAGATTAAAATATTAATTTATTATACAATCATATTCTGTTTATAATGGCTCCAAATGAATTTATTTCGATTCTTAGGTGGTTATGGGTCTAAATACTATCAAAAAATTGGTTCTAGACATGTTTAGGTTACCATTTTAACCTTATCATTTGTATTTAACTCTTAGTTAAATAGTTTAACATTTACCTTGTCCCCTTCTATTCTTACACTATATGGTTAATAAAAATACTTTAAACTTCCAATAGAACCTCAAGTGGTTCATTAATAACATATATAATACTATTAAAGCCCTTTTTCCAAACCTTAAATTTTTAGGAATATTATATAAATCAATAATATAGTATTTGTTATAATAACTAATTTATGTCAATTTTGACTCTATTTTGTATTTTGTTTTTGTAAAAGTCATAACATCCTTATCACTATAATCAAGATTTATATAATCAACCCTAACATGTCATACTAACCTATAAAACTAGTTTAATTCATCAAAATTCTCAAATTATAGTTATTTGGATATTTATAATATCAATTATTTTAATTTTTCATTAAGAATGTAATTACTACGTCATCATTCTGTCATAAATAAATTTAATTATTTAATTTTAAATAATTATAAATAAAATACCATTATGCAGGAAATTGTTTTATATTTATAATATATATTTATAGTCGAATTTATCTTATGTGTTACCCTATTTTAAAAATGGTTTAGTTATTATACATTGAATTTAACACTTTTAACTCTTCTATAAATAAAATATTAATAAATGTCTTAATCTAATCCAAGTGGACCTAAAAGATCACATTTTATTTTTAATGTTGTTTTTGTCGAAATACACTTATCCAATAGAATTATTACATGTTTTAAGGTAATTATAATATCATTTTTACCTTTAATTACCCTATTTACTTTTAACCGTGGTCAATAAAAGTCAAAAGTTACTATTCACCAAAAATTACTTTCATCTTTTTGAATAAAATTTTACTTACTAATATCAACCATGTCTCTATGATTTTAAAAATTCAACTCACGGAAGCTATAAAATTATGTTTTATGCAAATTTGAAAACGCTCCTAGAATGTGGGTAAAAGATGGTAAAAAGTTCAATAAAAATTTATACTTCTAATTATATTATAAAATGACTCCAATTAATTACATTTAAAATATATAGGTATTATATATCTTTTTTTACTTAAAATAAATTTAAATAAAATCAATAATTATTTAAATAAAAAGTCGGTTTTAAACAATAACCCGGTGTTTTCACTATTCACAAAAAAATTGAATGTTTTCAGAAAATACCAAAAATTAACCCTAAGATAAATTTAATATTCCTAATTCAAAAATGAATTATTATTTTACCAAATTCAAAACATAAAAGTTTCATTAATTAATTTAAATTAATTCCTGTTGTCAAAACCAAAAAGAAGGTTTTTAAAAAGTAAAAACTGTCAAAAGATTGACATGTGTTTATGTCAAATTTTAATGTGAATTTATTTATAATAACCTAAATTGTATTAAATGATAAAAATATAATTTAATTATAATTCAGAACAATTTAAATGCATAATTTAACACTATAAATTATTTCGATAAAAAAAGTTGTTTTCAATTAAAACATAGTATTTTTCATTATTCATAAAAATATGAAAGTTATCAGAAAAGTACCAAAAATTTATCCAAACTAAATTTTTTATGTTCTGCTTCTAAAGAATAATTTAATTTAATTAAATTTAATATATAAAGGTGTCAAATATTGGTTTCAAAAAGGGTTTTCCATTAAAAGGTGGTAAAATTTCATTTTTTTGAAAAATACATCTTTTATTTGAATAAATGAATTTGTTATTATTTTATGTCTAAGAAGCACATAATATATATGTTAAAATTATATGGAGTATATAAGATTCAAAATACAGTTAATACTATTCATAATCACTTTTCTAATGGCTAGTTTGGTAAGTTGTGGTACGCTTGAACTCGGTGTTTCATGTAGCGTAAGCTATTCAATTACTTTAATGAGATAACGTACAATGAAATCTTGGGGTGTTACATTCTAACCTCCAACAATAAATTGTGACTTCGTAATTTGAAATTGTTCTTCGAAAATAAATGGTTAAAAATAGAAAAATTGCTTTGTGGAAAACCCACATCGGAAATTGGGTTAATAAATTTTAGTCTTAATAAGAGGGTAAGGGAAATGAAAAAGTCACCACCAAATTATAATCTTGATTAGGAGAAAAATGGTGGAAATTATATACATATAATTGGAGTAAAAATGTAAATATTTATAGGAAGTTATTGAGGTCACCAATCACAAACAAGTGTATATTTCAAGGCCTCAAAGCTATCGATCTATGATGATTTAAAATATCATCCATTCAACAAAACATAAGGTATTATGATAAAACATTTTTGATTTTAATATCTCTTCCCTAAAGTTTAAGAATTAATTTCTTCATAGAATAAGAGAAAAAATATATACTTGACATGTAGAGTTTCATCCTTCAACTAATTCCTACCACAAATTCATCTTTCACTCCAAAAGATAATAGAATTAAAAAATATTATATTTATCCTAATAGTATAGGGTTCCAAAAATAATTAATTTATAATTCATTTGTCATACTATTAAAAATACAAAATTATAAAATCCAAGACATCATGTAGGAGAGTGGTAGGTGATGCACCCCTGTCGCCCTTCGGTTGCGGGTTCAAGTCTCGCGGCCTTGCCGAATACGATGGGTTGTCGCCCGACCTTTGGGTTGTCCTTTTTATAACAATAAAAAAATTATATTACGAAGTTTTTTAACCTTAAAAAATAGTATAAAATGTTTAACTTAATCCATTCCAATATTTAATCTTGTCCAAAATACTTCAGTCCAATATCACAGTTCAAAGTTTATACGGAAGGTAAACACAATGAAGATCCTTTTTTCCATGTAATAACATGTGAATACCTTCATCCTGTATTCTATTAAAACACAGTAACACCCTAAATTACCATAAAACCTTATTGATTACATTCATTCTCCCTTATTTCCCTATATAATTCTGGATATACACCTTATATCAAAAAATGTTGTATACTCCAATAATTATGGAATACACAAATCATTATTCAGTTTCAAGGTAGTCAAGAATATAAAATATAATTTATCCAAATAAATCATATCTTATTCCAAAATCACTATCTCGGTATCAAAACAACATTAAGGTTTATCTTTCTCTCTACAATATATTTTCCAAAAACTTTAACCTGTTATTGAGTACCTTTTCTTGGTTCCACACAATCTCAAGTCCTTAATAAAATAGTACTGTAGTACAATCCTTATATACTCTATAATTCTTATAACATGTACATCATTAATAAAATACACAAATGACACAATACTTTAATAACAACATAAGAAATATAATCATTCCACTTCATCTTTGGTAGTAACATAACTTGATTACTATTTAATAATAGAATTTGGTGTAAACTCTAATGATTTGGACATTGATTCGTGTAATGTCCCAACTCCGGGCAGATGAATCATTGTACATTTGAAACCTTTTTCTTTCCCTTTCAATCACATAATTTGTTTCCTTTTTCCCCACACTTATAAAAAACTCCCATTTCCTTTAAGCTTTTACCAAATTTATTATTTGTATAGTTATCAAATATGGTACAATACTTCTTTCCCCTCTTACCTTTATCCATCTTTGTCTCTTCCATAGTTTTCTTCTCTTTCTTCCCTTCAAAGCCATAGGACTCAGAAAATTCATTACTTATCTTATTAACACATGATATTATTTATTAATATTATATGAATATATGGGACACTATTTCCATTTTAAATGTTTGCTTAATACAATGAAAGATATGATCCTTCTTAATCTTTCAATGTTGATTATTGTTGGATTTCTCATTCCTTCTACTAGGCGCTATTTCTGAACAATGGAATACACAAGGTTAGTTTATGAATCACAATGCATAATTCCAAACATGTATAATACCTAAGGTAAATTGAAAATATTATGAATATAATCTATAATCATAAAATGTTTTATTTAAGGAATTATTTACTCCTAAATCCTTCATAATGTCTTGTAATGAAATTGGGAATTATCCTAAGAATATCCCCCGGGAGTTTTGTAACCAAGACTGCAGCAAGGACCATTGTCGTGTACTAGGATACCCCAAGTCAACCCTGAAACTCCTTCTCTGAGGTTTCACTCCTTAGTACATATGTGCCAGAGCCGCCTCTACCTTCTTGTATCCAGAAAGGGATGTTTTTCTTAGAAAATACACAAAATCTCTACATTATTAAAATTATAGTAAGTTCATCAATTCTAATCTTCAAAGTCTATCTTAGGGTAATGTTCTATAATTAGAGTTTATATAATTCTATTTCAAATTTTGTTGCTAAAATCACTCTGATACAAACTATAACGCCCCGACCCCAGTTACCCAGACATTATGCATTATTTTAATACATTGGCATGATTACAAGGAATCAAGTCCCGAAATACCGACCAGTTGTAGTCTTTGAAAATAGATTACATAATTGACCACTAAATTACACATTAGACAATAAAACACAGCATAAATTATCCTTTGATAACTCCATTAATCACCTAGATTAACCCTACTTATCAATAATAAAACACTTCTTGGAATCCTGGAAAAATAAAACATAAGAAAGGGGTGAGCTCAAATACTCAATAAGGATAACAATTTAGCTGAAAATTTCAAAAATAAGCATAAAACTTTAAGGCAATGTATAAAACTAAAAAAATCCTTTTAAACATAAAATTTAGCATAATATAGAAAAGATAAATCAAATAGCGACATTTACTTATTCACAAGGATATTCTACAAATCGAATAATCACGTGTAATATCAATAACTAATTTCATAATGATGAAATGCATAATGCCAGACTTTATAACCACATAGTCAAGGCCTTGTTCCAGGACTACAAATAAGATTTTTACAAGGTATTGTGCCAAGACACTATTTTGTCTCATGAAACATATTGGTGCATTGAGGATCTATAGCAGGCTCCACCCATCACTTTCTATGGCCAATGCATTCCTCATATGAAAATGTTTAATCATAACTTAAACATTCATTTTAAAACTAGCATATGAAATGTCAATAATTTATCCATAACCCATGAATGGTATAAAAATAACACATAAATAGTCAAACATATCATAAAACCTTCAATACAATATGGAATATTTGTATCATAATAAATCAAAATTGATCAAAAATATTATCTCGTAAAGGATGTTGACATAGTTGAAAATGATCAGTAAAAATCATTGAGAGAAATATCACTTTTTCCTAAAATAATTTAAAAGTCACATAACTTATAAAAAAATAGTTTAAACTATATTTTTTAATCAAAGTGTCACATACCACTTTGAATATTTTTAAAGGAATTAATATTTTAAAACATTCATGCCCATATAAATAAATACTTAAAACCATTTTGAAAGCATGGACATTAATTAGAAAGGCTTAGAAGAATAAATCTTTAAAACATTTAAAATGATGTTTTAGTAAAAAAAGTCCATTTAAAAGAATCTGTTTGAAAATTATTTTATGAAACATGGACATGTATTTTAAATATGTCCCAGTAGATACTTATGTAAAAACAACCTCGGATAATAAAGAGATTGTGGAATTGACCCTTACCTTGCAATTTCCTTTGGTCGAGGGTACGTTTAACCTCATGTATAATGACAATAGTATGTTATTAAATTACACACAAAAAATATTCATATTTATTATTTCATACATGATTCATTTTTAACTTTACACCACCCATTTAATAATGATTTCAATGTTAAATTAATATTTTGGTTAATAATCACTTTCTTTATCGTATGTGTTTTAACTTTTTATTCTTGATCATATAATTTAGATAAGAAAATACACACTTACATAATATAACACTTGATTTATATATCATATATATTTAGAATATAAATATGTAGATTATATATATATATATCAAATGTAAAATGCAGTTTATGGAGACAGTAGGTCGTATGTACGCATAAACATTGTTTCCGTTTTTATATCATATTGAATGAAAGTAAGTGAATAAGATATATGTAAGTACATACATACATATATATATATATATTCATTAGCATTATTATGTCATATATTACATACTTATTAAAAATATATATTTTGTAATCATCATTGAATGATGAATATGGAAATCAATCTCATCACGTCATGGAGACGGTAAGTCGTACGTACACATGAGCGACGATGTCATTTCTTTAATGATTAAAAGGTGTGGAATTGGATGGTATATTAAATTTACATATACTTTATAATGTTATTTTAATTATTTATATACATATTAATCATCATTATATCCATCTAAATAACACAACGATGAATAACAAATTACACCCCGACATGGAGATGGTAAGCCTTATGTACGCATGCATGGTGACATTATCATACATAAGATGGATAGAATAATGAATATGGTTGTACCATATTTATAATAACATATTAGTATGTATAAGTTTCTGGAGTTATTATTTTGGTATGGAATCAATAAATAAAGAGGAAGTGGAAGAAGAAAATTACATGAAAGAGGGTTGTGAAATAATTACCTCTTCTTCGGGTGTTTCCTTTTGAGTTGATCAAAAGGGCCCCGTAAGATGGCTTTCTGATAAAATTAAGTACTCTAGGATTATGTGAGGGAAGTTAGGTGGATATTTGGGTAGGTTTTTTTTGAGCCAAATGGATTTGTAGCTATGATTTTGAGAGAAGGGGAAGTGCCCTTTTATAAGAGGGGTGAGGGTCACTTTAGGAAAATATTAAAATAGTAATTTATTATACAATCATATTCGGTATATAATGGCTTAAAATGACTTTAATTTGAAACATAGGTGGTTATTGGTCTAAATAATATCAAAGGTTTTAGACAAGTTTAGGTTACCATTTTAACCTTATCATTTAGATTTCACTATTAGTTAAATTGTTTAACTTTTACTTTGTTTTCTTGTATTCTTACACTATATAGTTAATAAACATACTCTAAACTTTCAAGATAACCTAAAGTGATTAATTAATGACATATATAATATTATTAAATCCTTATGGGGGAACTATAGATTTCTAGGAATACTATATCAATCAATAATACAGTATTTGTTTTAAAAACTAATTTATGTCAATTTTGACACTATTTGGTATTTTGTTTTGTTTTGAAAGTCATAAAAACCTTATCACATAAAAAAAATTATCTAATCAACCCTAAAATGTCATATTAATTTAAAAAATTTGTGGAATTCATCCAAAGTCTCATATTTTATTTATTTGTATATTTATAATATCAATTATTTTAATATTTCATTAAGAAGGTAATTAATGCATCATCATTGTGTCATAAATAAATTTAATTATTTAATTTCGAAAAATAATAAATAAAATATCATTATGTAGGAAATATTTTTATATTTCTAATTAATATTTATAGTATAATTTATCTTATGTTTAACCCTAAATTAAAAATGGTTTAGTTATTAAACATTGAATTTAACACTTTTAACTCTTCTTTAAATAAAATAATAATAAATGTCTTAATATAATCCAAGTGTACCTAAAGGATAATATTTTATTCCTAAAGTTGTTTTTGGTCTAAATAAACATATCCAAAAGAATTAGTACATGTGTTATGGTAATTATAATATCATTTTTACCTTTAATTACCCATTTTAATTTTAACTGTGGTAAATAAAAGTCAAAAGATACTATTCATCAAAAATTATTTTCATCTTACTGAACCACATTTTATGTACTGATATAAACCATGTCTCTATGATTTTTTAAATTCAACTCACAGAAGTGATAAAATTATGTTTTATGCAAATTTGCAAATGCTCATAGAAGGTCGGTAAAAGACGGTAAAAAGTTCAATAAAAATTTATATATCTAATATTATTATAAAATGACCCTAGTTAATTACATAGAACTTTTATAGGCATTATATATTAATTTATACTTAAAATAAATTGAAATAAAATAAATAATTATTTAAATAAAAAGTCGGGTTTTAATAATAACGTAGTGTTTTTTACTATTCATCAAAAATTGAATGTTTTCTAAAAAATACCAAAAATTAAACCTAAGATAATTTTGATATTCATAATTCAAAAATGAATTCTATTTTATCAAATTAAAAATACATAATTTTAATTTATTTATTTAAAATTAATTTCCGTTGTCAAAACCAAAAAACGGGTTTTTAAAAAGTAAAAACTATCAAAAGATTGACATGTGTGTATGTCAAATTTAAATTTAAAATTACAAATAATGACCTACATTGTATTAAATGATAAAAATATAATCTTATTATAATTTAAAACAATTCTAATTCATAATTTAACACTATAGATTATTTGAATTAAACAAGTTGTTTTCAATTAAAACATTGTATTTTTTATTATTCATCAAAATATGAAAGTTATCAAAAAACTACCAAAAATTTATCCAAACTAAATTCTTATGTACCAATTATAAAGAAGAATTTAATTTCATTAAATTTAATATATAAAAGTGTCAAATATAGGTTTTAAAATGGGTTTTCCATTAAAAGGCGGTAAATTTGCATTTTTTTGAAAAATACTTCTTGTATCTGAAAAAATTAATTTGTTCTTATATTATGTCTAAGATACATATAATATGGTTGTTAAAATTATATAGAGTATATAAGATTTAAAATACAGTTAATACTATTCATACTTACTTTTTGAACAGCTAGTTTAGTATGTTGTGATGCGCTTGAACTCGGTGTTTCATGTAGCGTAAGATATTGAATTACATTAATGAGATAACATACTATGAAATCTTGGGGTGTTACATTATAACCTCCTTCAATAAATTGTTTCCTCGTAATTTGAAATTGTTCATCGAAAATAAAGGTTAAAAATAGAAAAATACCTTTGTGGAAAACCCACATCGAAAATTGGGTTAATAAAATTTACTCTTAATAAGATGGAAAGAGAAATGAAAAAGTCCCCACCAAATTATGATCTCTATTAGGAGAACATTGGTGGAAATTAGAGACATATAATTAGAGGTAAAACATAAATATTTATAGGGAGTGATTGAGGTCATCAATCATAAAAAATTGTACAATTGAGGGCCTCAAAGTCATCGATCTATGATGATTTAAAATATCATCCGTTCAATAAAACATAAGGTATTAGGATAACACATTTTTGGTTTTAATATCTCTTCCCTAATGTTTAATAATTAATTTCTTCATATAATAAGAGAATAAAAATATACTCGACAAGTAGAGTTTCATCCTTCAATTAATTCCTACCACAAATTCATCTTTCACTCCAAAAGATAATAGAATTCAAAAATATTCTATTTATCCTAATCGTATAGAGTTTTAAAAATAATTCATTTATAATTCATTTTTCATACTATTAAAAAACTAAATTATACATATCATTACATCATGTAGGTTAGTTGTAGGTGATGCACCCTAGTCTCCCTTCGGTTGCGGGTTTAAGTCTCACGGCCTTGCTGGACCCGATGGGTTGTCTCCTGAACTCTGGGTTTTCCTTTTTATAACAATCCAAAAAATAATATTAAGAAGTTTTTTTAACCTTAAACAATAGAATCCAATGTTTAACTTAATCCATTCCAAGCTTTAGACTTATCCAAAATACTTCTGTCCAATCTCACAGTCAAAAAATTATATGATAAACACAATGAGGATCATTTTTTCCACATAATAACTTGTGAATACATTTATCATGTATTATTTTAAAACACAGTAACACTCTAAATTACCATAAAACCTTATTGATTGCATTCATTCTCCCTTATTCCTTATACAATAATGGATATACTCCCTATATACAAAAATGTTGTATACTCCATCAATGATGGAATATACAAATCATTAATCAGTTTCAAGGTAGTCAAGAATATCCAATATAATTTATCCAACTAAATCATATCTTATTCCAAAATCACTACCTCATTATTAGAACCATATTAAGGTTTATCTTTATCTCAACCATATATTTTCCAAAAACTTTAACCTGCTATTGAGTCACTTTTTTCGGTTCCACACAATCTTAATTCCTTAATGAAATAGTTCTACAGTACAATCCTTTAATACTCTATAATTCTTATAACATATACATCATTAATACACTACTCAAATGACAGAATAATTTAATAACAACATAAGAACTCTAATAATTCTTAATCATCTTCAATAGTATCATAACTTTATTATTCTCCAATAGCAGCATTTGGGGTATACTGTGATGATTTGAATATTGATTCGCGTAGTGTCCCAGCTCCTTGCAGATGAAGCATTGTACATTTGAAACGATTTTCTTACCCTTGAAATCACATACTTAGTGTTATTTTTCTCTACATGTATAACAAACTCCCATTCCCTACAAGTATTTACCAAGGTAATTCTTTCAACAGTTATCACATATGGGAAAATACTTCTTTCCCTCTTCCCTTTATCCATCTTTCTCTCTTCCATCCTTTATTCTCTTTCTTCCCTTCAAAGACGTATAACTTAGAGAATTATTTACTTATCTTATTAACACATGATACTATTTTTTTCATATGATGATAATACATGGGAGACTATTACCTTTTTAAATGTTGTCTTAATACCATGAAATATATGAATTTTATTAATCTTTCAATCATGTGTATTATTGGAATTCGCATTCCTTCAACTAGGTTCCATTTCTAAAGAATGGCATACACTATATTAGTTTATGAATCACAATTCATAATTACAAACTTGTTGAATACCAAACCTAAATTGAAAATATTATGCATATAATCTATAATCCTAAAAATTTTTCTTTGAGGAATTATTTACTCCTAAATCCTTCATAATGGCTTGCAATGAAAATGTGAATTATTCTAAGCATATCCCCCAGGATTGTCGTAACCAAGAGTGCAGCAAGGCCCATTTTTGTGTACCAGGATACCCCAGGTCAAGCCCAGAACATCTTATCAGAGTTTTCACACTTAGGTACATCTGTGCCAGAGCCGCCTCTTCCTACTCGTATCCATAGAGGGATGTATTTCTTGGAAAATACACAGAATCTCTATATTACCAAAATTAAAGAAGTTATTCAATACTAATCATTAAAGTCTATCATAGGGTAATGTTCCCTAATAATAGTTTATCTAAATCTATTTCCAGGGTTGTTTCCAAACTTCCTCTAATACCAACTATAACGCCCCGACCCCAGTAACACAGAGTGTCGGTGCATTATTCTAATACATTGGCATGATTACAAGGAATCAAGCCCCGAAATACCGATCAGTTTAGCAGTCTTGGAAAATAAATTACATACATGAACATTATATTACACATTCTAAAATAAAGAAAAAGATAAATGATCCTTTGAGTATTCCATTAATCCCTTGGCTTAACCCTTCTTATCAATCATAAAACACTTCTTGGAATCCTGGGAAAATAATACATAAGAAAGGGGTTTTCTCAAACACTCAGTATGGATAACAGTATACTGGAAACTTTCATAAATAAGATTAAAAATTTAAGGCAATGAATAAAAATAAAACAAATGCATTTTAAAATTAATCTTTAGTATAACATGGCAAAGATAATTCAAATATTTCCATTTACTTATTCATATGGATATTCTACTAGTCGAATAATCACATGTAATATAAATATCTAATTTCATAATGATGGAATGCATAATTCTAGACTTCATAACTACATATTCAAGGACTTGTGCTAAAACTACAAATAAGATTTTTTCAACACATTGTGCCAAGACACTAGTTTGTCTCATAAGACCTACTGATGCATTGAGGAGCTATAGTGGGCTCCACCCGTCACTTACTAAGTCCAATGCATTCCTCATATGAAAATGTTTAAACATAACATAAACATTCGTATCAAAACTAGCATATGAAATGTCAATACTTTATTTATAAACCTTGAATGGTATAAACAAACACATCCAAAGTCAAACATATCGTAAAAGCTTCAATGAAATATGGAAAAAAAATTCATAATAAATCAACCTCGATCAAGAATAATATCTCGTAAAGGGTGCTGACATAGTTGAAAATGATCAGTAAAAATAGTTGAGAGAAATATCACTTTTTCATGAAATAATTTAATAGTCACATAATTTATAAAGAAAGTGATTTAAAATACGTTTTTGAATAAAATTGTCCCATACAACTTTGAATCTTTTTAAATTAATTACCATTTGATAACATTCATGTCCATATAAATAAATCCTTAAATCTATTTTGAAAACATAGACATTAATGAGAGAAGTTTAGAAGAATAAATATTTAAAACATTTAAAACAATGTTTTAGTAAAAAAGTAACATAAAAATAATCCCTTTGAAAACTTTTTTATGAAACATATATATGGATAATAAATATGTCCCAATAGATATTTACGTAAAAACATCCTCGGATAATAAAGAGATTGTGGAATTAACCCTTACCTTGCACTTTCTTTTGGTCGAGTGTACGTTTAACCTCCTATATAATGACCATAGTATGTTACTAAATTATACCAAAAACATATTCATATATATTATATCATAAATTATTCATTTATGACCTTATAAAACCCATTTAATAAATATTTCCATTTTAAATTAACATTTTGGGTAATAATCACTTTCGTTATCATACGTGTTTTAACTTGTCATTATTGATCGTATCATTTAGATAATGATTTACATGATTCCCTAATATAACATGTGATTTATATATCTTATATATTTTTAATATAAATATGTTTTGTTGATATTTATATATGAAATATAAAACACCATTTATGGAGACGGTAGGCCGTACATATGCATAAACGATGTTTCAGTTTTCATATGGTATTGAATGGATGTAAGTGAATAATATATATGTAAGTACATACATAAATACATATATATATATATATTCAGTATCATTATTATTTCATATATTACATACTTATTAATAATATATATTTTTATAATCAACGATGAATGTTAAATGTGGAAATGAATCCCATCGCATCGTGGAGACGGTAAGTCGTACACACACACGAGCGACGATGTCATTTACTTAATTATTAAAAGGTGTGAAATTGGATGGTATATTAATTTTAAAGAGAAATTAGAATGTTATTTTCATTATTTATATACAATTTAATCATCATTATATCCATCGAAATAACATAGTGTTGAATAACAAATTACACCACGACATGTAGACGGTAAGACGTGCATACGCATGCATGGTGACATTATCGTTCATAGGATTGATAGAATAATTAATTTGGTTGTACCATATTTATAATAAAATCAAAATATGTAGAAGGTACTGATGTTATTATTTTGTTATGGAAATAATAAAGAAAGAACAAGTGGAAAAAGAAAAGAACATGAAAGTGGGTGGTGAAATTATTACCTCTTCTTCGGGTGTTTCCTTTTGAGTTTATCAAAAGGGTTCCATAGATTGGCTTTCTGATCAAAGTAATTAATATAGGTCGATTTAATGAAACTTGGTAGGATATTTTGTTAGGTTTTGGCTGAGCCAAATGGAATTGGAGGTGTGATTTTGAGAGAAGGGGAAGTGCCCTTTTATAAGAGGGGTGAGAGTCACTTTAGAAAAAGATTAAAATATTAATTTATTATACTGTCATATTCTGTCTATAATGGCCTCAAATGAATTTATTTAAATCATTATGTGGTTATGGGTCGAAATAATATCAAAAAATAGGTTTTAGACAATTTTAGGTTACCATTTTAGCCTTATCATTTATATTTAACTCTTACTGAAATAGTTTAACTTTTACAGTCTCTTCTTGTATTCTTACACTATATGGTTATTAAACATACTCCAAACTTCCAAGGGAACCTCAAGTGGTTCATTAATGACATATATAATATTATTAAAGCCCTTTTTACGAACCGTATATTTTTAGTAATATTATATCAATCAATAATATAGTATTTGTTTTAAAAACTAATTGATGACAATTTTGATGCTATTTAGAATTGTGTTTTTGTGAAAGTAATAAAAACTTCATAACTTAGAAAAAAACTATCAAATAAACCCTTACATGTCATATTAACCATGAACATTAGTGTAATTTATCAAAAGTCTAAAAATATATTTATTTCTATTTCTATAATATCAATTATTTTAATATTTCATTAAGAATGTAATTACTACATCATCATTGTGTCATAAATAAATTTAATTATTTTATGTCTAAAAATTATAAATAAAATACCATTATGTATAAAATCTTTTTATATTTCTAATGAATATTTATAGTCGAATTTATCTTATGTGAAACAATATATTAAAAATGTTTTAGTTATTAAAATTTGAATTTAACACTTTTACCTATTCTATAAATAAAATAATAATAAATGTATTAATCTAATCCAAGGGGTCCTAAAGGATCATATTTTATTCCTAAGGTTGTTTATGATCGAAATACACTTATCCAATAGAATTATGACATTGTTAGCGTAATTATAATATCAATTTTACCTTTAATTACCCTATTTACTTTTAACCGTGGTAAATAAAAGTCAAAAGATACTATTCACCAAAAATTATTTTCATCTTATTGAACCACATTTTACTGACTGATATCAACCGTGTCTCTAAATTGTTTTAAATTTAACTCAAAAAATTGATAAAATTAAGTTTTATGCAAATTTACAAATCCTTCTAGAAAGGGAGTAAAAGACGGTAAAAAGTTCAATAAAATTTTATACATCTAATTTTATTATAAAATGGCTACAATGAATTAAATTGAACTTATATAGGTATTATATATATTTTTTCATAAAATATATTTAAATAAAATAAATAATTATTTAAATAAAAAGTCAGTTTTAAACAATAATGCAGTGTTTTTCACTATTCATTAAAAATTGAATGTTTTCATAAAAATACCAAAAATTCACTCTAAGATAATTTTGATATTACTAATTCAAAAATTAATTCTATTTTACCGAATAGAAAACATAGAAGTTTCATTAATTAATTTAAAATTAATTCCTATTGTCAAAACAAAAAAGTGGGTTTTTAAAAAGTAAAAACGCTCAAGAGATTGACATGTGTTTATGTAAAAATTTAAAAGGAAAATTACTTATAATGACCTACATTGTATTAAATGATAAAAATATAATCTAATAATACATTAAAAAAATTAAAATTTATAATTTAACACTATAAATTATTTCAATTAAAAAAGTTTTTTTAATTCAAAAATAGTATTTTTCACTATACATCAAAATATGAAAGTTATTAGAAAAGAACATAAAATTTATCCAAACTAAATTTTTATGTCACTATTCTAAAGAAGAATTTGATTTCATTAAATTAAATATATAAAAGTGTAAAATATTGGTTTAAAAAAAATTTCCATTAAAAGGCGGTAAAATTGCATTTTTTGGAAAAATACTTCTCTTATCTAAAAAAATGAATTTCTTCTTATATTATGTCTAAGAAACACATAATATGGATGTTAAAATTATATATAGTATATAAGATTCAAAATTCAGTTAATACTATTCAAAACTACTTTTTGAACGTCTAGTTTGATAAGTTGTGGTGTGCTTGAACTCGGTGTTGCATGTAGCGTAAGCTATTGAATTATTTTAATAAGATAACGTACTATGAAATATTGGGGTGTTACAATAAATTTATTTATCAGTGAAAAAACGTTGTGGACTATGAATGTGTGATTTAAATTCATGGGCTTTTATTAGTGTTATAAAAGAGATGATTAAGGGGTTCCTGTCCTTGCTAAAAGTGCTGATAAAATATCTCAGTGTCAGTGCTTTTAGAAGTGATGATAAAAAACCATTTATCATTGATTTTATTTAGCACTGATAAAGGGTAATAGTATGGTGGGTGGTAATATCACGTTACATCACCATAAATATGGTATATTGCATTGTCTTGTAATAGAACAATGAAACACCCAAAATCAAAAAAATCAAGTGTAAATGTATATTTTAAATGAAATAATATTTAAAACACAAGTAAAAAACACTATATTATAGAAATTTAAAAAAACGGATTATATAATTGCATGGGTATATATATTATCAAATACATTCAAAAACATCAATGTTTCATTATCTTTTTCTCCTGACCCCAACTCATGTTACTTCCAAAAAAACCACCCCTACTTGAGAAAATGACTGCACCTATATAAGATAAATGTATTATGTTACTAATAATCTAAAGAAATAAAATAAATATAAAGTGTTAATTTTAAAATAAACATTGATTCATACTAGGAACATTGTGTATCAGATTGAGTTTTGGTTGATTCTTGCATGTAACATTATTCCTTGTTCATTTTAAAGAATTTAATTTGTGAAAATTAATTAAATAAGTATATGATAAAAATGATAAGGAAATTAATTAAATAATATTATATAAAATGATGATAAAACAATATTCTCTCACTTTCTCAGTTTTGGTGATGTGATGAGCTTTTTAAACAAAAATGAATCTTATATATTGAAAATATGCACTTGGATTCATAATAGAAAAACCATGAATCATATTAAGGTACAGATGATTCCTACATGTCCCAATTGACATATGGATAATTTTCCTAATGTATGAAAACAATCTAAATGTGTTTTTTAAGATTTTAGTGTGCCACATATTTTTTTTCTGAAATATCATTTTAAACTAGACTCACACACTTTAAATCATACCGGTCACAACATCTGTCAATTTTATATGGTACTGATTCCTACATGTCAAAAATGACTTATGAATCATTTTCCTTAATTTTAAATACAATATGAGTGTGTTTGATTGGTTTTCATTAACTAACACTTTTTAAACTAAATTTTCAATTTTAAACTAATGAAAAACTCTATTAATCATATTGGGAAAATATTATATCATTTTGAGGTAAATCTGATTCTATAATTAAAATATAACATATGGATCATTTTACTATATTATCAAAACATTCTGGCTGTTTTTTTCATTTTTTAGTATGTCAGTTGTCTTTTTTACTAAAATTAATGTCAATTTTAAATAAAAAGATGAACTTTGAGTCATACTAGTCACATTGTGCATCGTATTATGGTGTTTCTGATTCATACAGATCCCAAATTACTTATATATTTTTTTCCCTAAATTATTGAAACAATCTGAATTTTTTTCTTCGTTTTGGGTATGTCATTTGTGATTTTTACTCAAATGTCATTTTTAATTGGAAACACACACTTTGAGTCATATATCTCACATTATTTTTTTTCCTGATATGGTAATGATTTCTAAAACTCAAAAATAAATGATAATTTTTTTTCATATATTATAAATACAATATAAGCATGTTTTATTAGTTTTTATTGAGTAATAATTTTTGAACTAAAATGTCTATTTTATAGTAATAATTGACACTTTGAGTCATAACAAGCTCATCATGTATAGTATTTATGATTTATTAATTCATATAAATCAAAAAATAACTTATATATACGTTTTCAAAAGAATAAAATAAATATTAATGTTTTCTCTCATTTTTAAGTATGTTAGTTGTCTTTTTACCCTAATCAATGCTGATTTTAAATAAAAATATGCACTTGGAATCACACCAATCACATCATGTGTTATATTTAGGTGAATAATATTTATTAATGTCCCAAATGACACATGGATAATCTACCTAATATATCAAAACAATATGATTTTTTTTCATAGGTTTTAGTATTCCACTTGTGTTTTTTACTAAAATGTCATTTTTAAATTGAAAACAAATACTTTAAGTCATAATGGCCTCAAAATATGTTAGTTTTATATTATTATGATTCTAAAACATAAAAATGACTTAATAATAATTTATTAAATAAATAAGATAAAATAATTTAAGTTTTTCAGTTTTTATTAACAGAAACATTATGTAATAAAAGGTCTTTTTTGAACTGATAACGGACAATTTCTGTTATATCAGGCACATAATGTATCATATTTTTGTGAGGAAAATTATTATACATAAAAATTACTAATGTATAATTTTCTTAAAGTATAAAAAAATTATCTGTTTTGAGTAGGTCAGTTATCTTTTTTACAAAAATTAATGTCAATTTTAATTAATATGACATGTATGGTGTCATTAAGGTAACAATATCCATCAGATTGAGGTGTGTCTGACTCTTACACATCTGAAATGACTTATAGATAATTTTTAAAATGTATCATAATAATATGAATTATTTTATCAGTTTTGAGAACATCAATTGTGTTTTTTACTAAAATGTCATTTTAAAATTAAAACATCCGCTTTGATTCATATTGGTCACATCATGTATCATTTTTATGTCAGACTAATTCATACATTTCAAAAATTACACATGAATTATTTTACTAAATTATCAAGACAATACAATTATATTTTCGTAGTTTTTAGTGAGTGACACATTTCGAAACAGAAATGTCAATTTTAATCTGATAATGAACACCTTCAGTCATATCAGGAACATCGTGTATCATATTGAGGTGAAAATGATTCATATATGTCAAAAATTAAATATCAATAATTTTCATAAAGTATTAAAACAATATTAATGTATTTTCTCATTTTAGATCATGTTAGATGTATTTCATACTAGAATTAACGTCAATTTTATGTAAAAGGATGCACTTGGAGTCATACTGGTCACACCATGAATTGGATTGAGGTTCATCTAAATCCAAAACATTCCAAATTACCTAGGGGAAATTTTCCTAATGTATCAAAATAATATGAATATGTTTCTCTATTTTTAGTACATTAGTTTTTTTACTAAGATGTCAGTAGATATTGGAAACACGCACTTTCAGTCATATTTGTCACATAGTTTCTCAGTTTGACATGATAATGATTTCTACACATAAAAAATAACTTATGAATCATTTTATTAATTTATCAAGATAATATGAGTGTGTTCTATTAGTTTTTAAAATTCCACTTCTTTTCCTCAGATTAATATCAATTATAATTAAATAGATAATGTTTGAGTCCTACCAGGAATTCCATGAATCGGATTCATGTGTGGATGATTCCCACACATCATAGATAAACTATGGATTTTTTACTAATGTACCAAAATATCTTAACGTATTTTCTCAGTTTTGAGTCTGTAATGCTTGTTTTGAACTAAAATGTTAATTATAAACTAATAACATATAGTTTGACTCCTACCTAGGACACTATGTATTGGATTGAGGAGTGCATGATTGAGTATGAAATATTTATTTTTCATTAAACTATTTGAATAATGATATATAATAGATAGCATGATTCATTATGATGGAAATACTTCACATTTTTGGTAGAATGGTGTTTCCTATTCCATTATAAAGGGTCGTTCTCTCTCATTTATAGCCTCTTTTATATAGTTAAAATAAAAAATATGACTTCCCAAAAGATATGTAACAAACATTAAATAAGTATTAGATTAAACTGATAAGTAAATTAACTTATAACTAGTAAATAAAATATTGAAAAAGATAATTAAATAAGGAGTAGGAATTAAACTATTCATAATGGTTTTATATATTTTTGACCCATTTTATTATTATCAGTATCTTTTTTGCTAAAAAAAACTTCCAATCTCTCATGATAATTAGTGACTTTGAACAAACCATGTGAACATGAATAAAAGAATCAAAATGTATAAGAAAATAATTCTTATGTGAGTATTTCCAAAAATAAATAAATTAAAAATAAATATTAAATAATACATTATTACTATGTATATATTTTTTACTATGAATACATTAATATTTCCTTTGTTACTGAGAAGAGAAGGTTTCATTGCACTTCCTATAAAGTCAATGGACTGGACGTTAAGAAAAGTGGTAAATTGAAACACTACAATGGGTGAAAAGGATTTGTGGGAGAATAAATTTTCATAAGATTAAGTAGAGAAAGGCTTGAAATATGGATATAAATATTCTAAATAAAAAAACTCTTCAAGTAATAATGAAAATCAAATAAATTTTTCATTATATGATTTTTAAGTAAAATAGAGAAATGATATCATAACATTACCTTTAAATATTCCAAAAGGGTTTATTTAGTTATAGTCTTTTCATCCATGGGATTGGTAGAAACATCATCTTTAGAATACATTATATATATGATCCATGATACATTTAATTTACATTATATTAATGTAGTATAGAAGCGATGATATTATCAGGAAAAAACATAGTATATTTAAAAACATTTTAACATTCTCATTGAAATATCCATATTTTTTAAAATTTTCAAGGGATTTTGATCCTCTATCGAGAATCCAAATCCCATTTTAGTAGTCCCATATGACATACAATAAATTTTTTAAATTTGGACCATCATGAACTGATTTTTATCTCTTAATGAAAGGGTTTTCCTCGATTAAATTTTCTTCTAACCCTGTAGTTTTTTTAGTCACCAGTAGGAAAATAAAACAATTATTGTTTTCCAAATCTAAGACATAAATTACTTGCACTACATATGATTAAATTATGAATATATCATCATCTTCCCCTTCCAAACTAAAATTCACCTTCATGAAGCCCATTTCATCACCTTTCCTAACACTCCTCTCAAAAAATTTGTAATGGAAAATCAGATCTTGAAATATAGTATAACACAACTCATATATCCATTAGATAATTCCAAGATATAACATGTTTTAATAATGTTTATTTATATCCTTAAAGACATATATGTTCATTTATTCTTCAACAAGCATAACCCCATTGTTTTTCATTATATTGTAGTCATTATTTTGTTTTATATAGAACATATAACCATTGATTACAATACCAGTGTAATATATAACAATTTCATTTATTCCCCCGGCTAGCCATTGAATTTTTTTGATAATTTATTCTAAATTTTCATATAACTAATTCTAAATTTTATCTATGAACCATCTTAAAAACTATTTATTTTGTTTATTTGATATCCCTCATTCATACCTTAATGGATTAAAATATCTAATAATTTATTTTTTGGATTCAACTTTTGGATAAAAATATTAACTATTAAATAAAATGTAATGGTGTGATTGCTCCCACTATATGATGGTAATTGTAACAAAATATCTTCTATAAATATCTTTTCACATAAGGTGTCCATTTTGATGATGTTTTGTAATATATACCTTTTCAACATAAAAAAGATAATCAAAACAAAATTCAACAACTTTTCAATAATATATCATTCTTAAATACAAACTTCTTGCAGACTTCTATTCTTGACACACGCTTTCAATATATTCATACATCGTTCAATTGGGTAAATCCATCTATAATAGAAATTACCACATAAGAGAGCCTTTCTTTCCAAGTAAACCATCAGGTGGACTATTATATCAAATAATGATGGTGGAAATAAAATCTATAATTCATATAATATGACTGAAAACTCGTTATTAATTATTGGAAACTTCTTTAGGTATATAGATTTTTTGAATATGGGTTTAAAAAAGAATCATATTTTGGTAAATATATGTCATAAATTGTTAGGCAGAATACAACAAAATAAAACAGGCATCAAATATTGAAAAAAAAAGATGAAAGTCATGTGATTTTAGTCTCTAGATCTTCAAATTATTCATTAAAAAAACATTATTTATATTTAATGAATAACCCTATAGAAATTTTACACAAATATAAAAATAGAAATGGTTAATTTTTTTATCTGGATAGAGAGTAAGATGCTGGAGCTGGAGGAATAAAATTAATCACTTTACTCTTCATTGGTATGAACTCTTCCCTTATCAGCATTTCAATCATTTCCAACATATCCTTTATTCCATATTTTTTAGTAACATTTAATAAAATTCCTATAACCCTATCAAATACATTTTCTCTACATGAATGACATCCAGAAAATTTCTGGCATAGAGAAAAATCCAAAATAGTAATTCAATAAAAATAGATCTTTGTTTCAAACCTAATTTATTAATGTTTTTTGAAAATGTTTTACCAAAAATAGTTTCTTGGTATTTCACTTTATAAAACACTTGATCACTCAGTAGTGGATATGGTGTTAATCATTGTTTGGTATTCACATCAAATGTTTTCATCTAGGATTGATATTTATGTCATTAAGGTAAAAATTTATAGTGTCATAAAAACACATTATTTAAGGAATTTTTTAACCAAATTTTTTTTTTCATTCATCACAAATACGAAACCCCAAAATTCCTTTTATGTTATGAAAATTTTTCATAAGAAGTATTTTATTCATCATTTCATACAACCTGGACCTCAATATGAATTCTTTACTTTAATGAGAATATTATTTTGTAACACCTTTATCCGAAATCAGTTGCATATTTTTTAACCAATGAATTCAAATATGAATCAATATCGTCATGAGGTTTCTTTGGTTCATATATAAAAAGATACAATATAAATTATTTTCACTTCCTGCATAACTATCATTGAAGGTTATAATTTACCAAAATCACAGTACATATCTATGACTACTACTCTGTACACAAATTTGATTTATTCCATCAGTAAAGAATGAATCACAAAATTTTCTTGGCACATTTTCTAATTTAGTTTTCCCACGATCAATTTTATTCCATTGAGTATAATCCTCTAGATGAAATATTTACTTTATTTAATTCTTGAATCGGAATTCCATTTCAATTTGTTAATAGTTTTTTGACATCCATATAGTCATCTAAACAATGGAATGATAATATATTACCATAAAACATTAAATGGACTTGATTCATTTTTCTTTTATCAATTTGTTCCACACTTTAGGAATTCTATGATTGATTAATTGTCATTGAAAAGTAATATAAAATCATTTGGAAAAGAATGTAGTTATTTAAATATCAATGTCAAGGATAAAAACATTTGTTTAGAAACATATGTTCAAAATGGAACACCATTTTCTTCTGGGAACATTTCATTCAAGAAAAAAGTAGTTTTTTAAGTCTATCCATGCTCTATCTACTACTAGATTTTAAATTATATAACTTTCATATAGCTAAAAATGTTATGTATTTCGTATAACCAGTATGAAATATTCTCTTAGAATGTATATTTAACTTCTCAAAAAACATTGGACAACCACCAAGGCCCTCTTGAATTTTCCTTTTCATTTCCTCTATGTGATCTGAATCATCATTTATACTATTGTTCATATCAAATGATCTGTAAACTACGGTATCATCCCAATATGTTTTAATGTTCAGTTTTTTCCCATTTTTAGTCTAAAACATATAACTCTAGTCTATTCCCTACCAAACCAAATGTTCTTCCAACTCTTATAGACTATTTTTTCTTGAATATAAATAATATAAACATAGATAAAGGATTGGAGAAGTTTTATATGCATTCTCTTTTGAAAACATGATGAACTCTTTAACTCTATATTCATACACTTTTGTCAAATGATTAGTGTGCCTAAATTTGGGATTCATATCCATCCTATTATGTTCAAAAAATATTAATTTTTTATAATAAATAAACAAATACACATAAGATATTAATTATAAAAGTTGAAAGATATATATAATTGTAATAATGATAACCCAACATTTAATTGTTTCAATTAATTTTAGTATGATTTGAATAAAGTGGTTAATTAAATTTAAGATTATAATTACACAACTATTGTAGGTTTTATCATCTAAATTCATCCAAAGGTGAACGTTATAGATAATTTTATTCCTCATCAGCTAAATCACTCAAATAGTTATTATTTCATTTTCTTTTGTAAGACTCATCCCCTATCTATTCTTTTCATGAACATATGTTTCTTGATCTAATATGATTGATATTTGTTCCATATCAGGTACTGCTGATCCTATTGGATGACTACTGGTTAGAGTACTTGTAGAAAAATGGATGATATGGGGGGTGAGTCTCAAGACACAAAATAAAATAATAATTGTTCAGGAGATGAGGATGATGAGGATGAAACCAACCCATTATTACCTTATATAATGTGGGTGCTTAGAATTTTATATAGTTTCAATTCCTAAAAAACTAAAATGGAAACTAAAAAAATTAACTAAGTTTTTTCCCTATTGAAAATAATAATAAATCACAAAAAATATTGTACATAGAGGCTATTGTAAATTTTCAATCTATAGTTGTATACTTTTTAGGAATAAATTTAACAAATATAACTAAAATAAATGTATTCCTCACATTAATATATATAATGTTTATTCTAGTTAAGATATAATGGGAGAGAATAAAGATTATTCTTGAGCTGAAGTTAAATGGACTACAAGACCTAAAAAGTAGAAATATTCATATCATGAATTCAAATATTTTAAATCCTTCATTCCTCTTTTTGATAGAGATCAATATAATTACATTTTGAAAAAAAAATCTTATGGTGCTTACCAAATATGATGATCTCGAGTTATATAAAGATGAATTTTACCCAAAAATGTCATGTTCTAAAATAAATCATTTAATGATTATATTTATTATATAATGAGAAATAATACTTGAATCTTAACAAATTTCCTAAAATAGTCAAATCATTTTGGATAAAAATGTTTATTTAGAAGAATGTATAACTCCAACGATAACATTAATGCTTTTAATGTTATATTAGTAATCAAAAGTTTTAAAAAAATGGAATGGATTGGTTATTTTAAAACATATACTCATTTAGTTCAAATTACTAAATTAGTAATTATTATTTAAATAGTTCAATAAAAATACCCACTCACAAAATTTAACACCCTTTACTGAAAAACACACTTCATAATAATATAAACAGTATAATGATATCAATCACCCATGGTCAATAAAAATTAAATTAAAAAAATAACTTATTAATTGACAAGGGGATTAACATCAAGACTGTATATAATAAAAAATATTAATCTAATTAGGAAAATTTATAAAAAAGTCTTACTAGCTTTGAAAATATGATAAAATATACCAAACATTCCATTTATAACCCATTCTAAACATTTAAAATGATGAAAGGAAACAACGAAACAATATTATTAGATAACTTAAAAGGCATATTAAAAAATATCCACACACGGTCTGATTCAAATATAGCCTTGATCAAAACATAACCATAATTCATTATAATTCCTAATATATAATTACATTAAATTCATTTTTTTATTCAATAAAAACTGTCAGTGGAATTTTAAAAAACACATTGTGTGAGTTATTTCCATGGAAGGAATTTGAAAACATTTAAACTGGAGAAAATCTCCTTTGATGTTAATGGAAACATAATAAAAATACATATAAGTCAATAATCTCAACATCAATAATTATAATCAAATTTACATTAGGTAAAAAATTGATTTAAAATATATAGTTCCACATTTAAAGGAGAGTGAATAGAGACACCTACCAGAATGGATGAAATTGGTGTTTAAAAGTCATAATATGCTACAAGGATGTAAGAAAAACCTATAAAGGGTCAATATAAACAAAAAATCATAGAGCCCCCCAATTAGTAATTCATTATAGAAAGGAAATAAATGATATATAATGAATTGAACATGATTATGAACAAAATAATATAAAAATATATCTCCAATCAAGAAATCAATGAGTGAATAGGAGGATAAAAATTAACATACCTTAGATTGAATATTTTATTCATACAAGAGAAAGTATAGATATTTCGAAAGTTGGGATTTGTTTGAGCCTTGGTATTGTTTGATCCTTGATTCATTTGAGCGTTGGATCCAATCCGTGGAATTATTTGATCCTTGATTCGAGCCTTGATTCTAGTTTGGATTCGATGAGGATGATAAACGGAAGAAAAAGGATTCCATATAAATCATCAGATATTGAGACTTGCTGTGACTAGTCAGGGTTCATTAAATAGATTGTGGAAACATTTATCAATGCTTCCAGAAAAATGATGATAAAAATACCTTTTTTAGCACAAAATTAATAAGCACTAACAAATTGCCTCTTTGTCAATGCATTTTTAGCACTGATAAAGATATAGTTTTATCAGTATTAAAACTTTATCGCTTATAAATATGCATTTTATCAGTGCTTTTTTAGCATTGATAAAGCTCTATCTTAATCATTGCTAAAAAGTGCTAATAAATGGCATCATTGTCAGGGCAAAAACTTTAGCACAAATAAAGTATATCTAATTATAACTACAATTAAAAAATTGTATGTATATTTATATAATTAAATATTTCATTATTATAATTAAATATTTATTTAAATATATAATTATTTATTTATAATTATATACATAATTTTAAGAAAATTATTTAAAATTATAAATAGATATTTTTATAAATATAATAAATATACATTTATAAATATATTGGTAAATATATTTATAATTATTTATTTATAATATAAATATATATATCTCATTATATATACTAATATAAATATTTATGTTTATATATATATTTAATGAATATATATATATATAAATATAGTAAATATATTAATTATTTAAATATATTTTTTAAAATTATGTAATTTTAAATATATTTATGACATTATATAAATTTACATAATTATATATATATATATTTAATAAATTTATATAAATATAATTATAAATATAATAAATAAAATCATTATTTAAATATATTTATTATAATTTTATAATTATTTAACTATATAATTATTATATTTATAATTTTATAAATACTTTTTAAATAACTAATATTATATATTTATATATTTATATATTATATGTATTTATATATTATATATAATTACAGTTGGGTGGGGGCTTACCAGAGTGGTTAAGGCTCCCCGTAATCCAACATCAGAACTAGGTTCAAATTCGGGTGGGAGATAATTTCCGCAGGCAGGCGGTCACAAAGTCATGACGCGAGCCTAGTGACATAGAAGGTATGATGCAGGGTTGACACTACACAGGTCACTCAGACCAGTTAGTGGGCCTTCGGGCTTTGTATAGAATAAATAAGGCTCGATGGGTGGGTTATCACTTCTAGGGTTATGGCCTGCCCACCCGGACGATGTTTGTAGTGTGTGTGTGTGTGTGTGTTTAAGGTAATTGTAACCTTAACTACATAATATATATATAATAAATATATAAAAATGAAAATATATTAAATATATTTATTGTTGTAATAAATTTATTATTTGTTTATAATTATTTAAAGATATATTATTATTTATTTATAATAATATAAATAATTATTAAGGAAATAATATTTATTTATTTATAATTATAAATATAAAAATTAATAAATATAGTAAATATACATTTATAAATAAATTTATTTATAAATAATTACAAAATTATTTTTTACCTTTTTAATAAATATATAATCATAAATGGATTCATGTTAAAATGAGTGAAATTGAATAATTTAACGTGAGTACACTTTTAAAATATTGACAAAATTGATAAGTTTTGTTAATTAAATATAAATTATTAAAAAATTGTGGATATTTATTCAAATAATGATGAATACATATTGAAAATATTAAAACATAATAAATATATAAAAATATATATATAATAGAACATGATTAAATTCCCAAAAAAATTAAAAAATCAAAAAATAAAAATGAATTAATAGTTAATTGTAATAATATTAAAAATTAAAAAATAAAAATTATCGATTAATGAAATAATATATTAAATGTATCATGTTGTAATTAAATTCAAAAATGAATAACGAAAATTGAAAAAATTAAATAAATATTCGTTGTATTTTTTCTGTATAAGAACTCGTTAATTATGTAAATATTTGTGTGTGCGCGTTGTATATAAAAATTCATTAATAATGTATATTTCTGTGAAATCAATGTGACACTTGTTTGATATGATAAATTGAAAAAACAAATGAAATTCAATTATGTCCATTTCTCGATGCAATTAGTCATTATTTTCAATTAATATTAATTTTTTATTATAAACAATTCTTAACTAAATATAAAACTTCTTTATGTAAAGCATAAATATTTTGTATTATATTAATCATATTTAAGAAATATTACAAACATTCAAATATATAGAGAGAAATATATTTGAATATATTTCTATATTAAATGTATTAATAAATAATTATGTATAAAACCCACAAAAAATTAATAAAAGATTAATATGTTTTTAATCATTACATTTTACTCATTTTCAATATTTATATCTAATATATATTATTTATTTATATTTATGAAACATATATATGTGTGTGTGTCTGTGTCTGTGTTTGTGTGTGTGTTAATCTTTTCATTTTTATTAATTACTATCTCATAAATAAATTTTTTTATAATTCATAATTTATTCATATTTAATTTTTTTGTTAAATTATTACAATTTATTCATTTTCTATTTTTTAGAATTATTAAAACTCATTCATTTTTAAATTTTTTGAATAATTATTATAATTTATTAATCTTATATATCTATATTTAATATATTTTATTTATTAATATTCATTATATATATCTATGTATATTAAATTTCATCATTTTTACTAATAATTATTTAATTAATAAAATGTTTAATATTTTTCTTAATTTACTCATTTGAGACACTTATTTGGTTATTTGTTTAATTTTATTCATCTTAAATATCTATATATTTAATATAAACTATTTATTATTAATTATAATTTATATATATATATATTAAATTTATTCATTTTTATCAGTAATTAATTAATTAATAAAATTTTAACTATAGTTTTTAATTTAATCATGTTTAATTATATTTGTTTAACTATTTTGTTTTATTTGGGACCTTTATCAGTGAAACAAATAATGTTCTCGTAAAGGGTATTGTTTATCAGCGCTATAGAAAAGTGTTGTTAAAGGTTACCCTTTATCATTACTAAAAATATTGCTGAAAATTTTTATATTTTATCAGCACACAAAAAACTATATATAAATGGTTCCCTTTGTGAGTGCTTTTTTAGTGCTGATAAAGGGAATCATTATCAGTGCTTTTTTCTAGCGCTAATAAAATCCAACACTGTTAATGTCCCATTTTTTATTAGTGGAAGGATATAATGTGCATGCATAATATTATATGGAATGGAATTCCAAATGCTCAAAGACACTTCAGAACTAGCCAAATATGGTTTGTTTGATACCCAATATCACATTAATACTTGATGGTTGACATTGGTTGTCTTTTATTCTTATGTATTTATTTGATTCTCAGTATACCTCTTGTGCATACACTGTATACACTAGTTTGTTAGGGACCCCATTAGTGGTTCCCTACTAATATGTACTCAGACCCTTCTCAAGCGGCCCTAACACTTAGGTAACTAAGCTTACTTAACTATTTTTCGGTTCCCTCAAGGAAGTGTCATAGTGTTTAATAATCAAACTAGAGTATCTAGATTATAATTTTGAGACACTGGTTTAGGAATGGATCAAGGATCGTAGTAAATCCTTTTTTATATTTTTTATTTTGTTTATTGGTACATGTTGTTGTCCCAGTGGGCCGGCAGATATGATGTATTACTGTGTGATTTTTTATTTTAATTTGTCAAACATTGTTATATTTTATTTCTTTTTCATAATCAAATTGTTTATTATGCCTCATAGTTGGTTATTTCCACTATTCAGACCACTCTCATATGAGATTATAGTCTCCATATGGTAGCACCTTAGACCCTAACTGCTAGTAGATAATATCTGGCATATATAGATACATTCTTGAGGTTATGTTTTAACCTCGGACTTGTCACTTTTCAGTGGTTCAATTTGGTGGGAAATTATATGTTAGTATTATAGCTTCTTTTTCTCTCTCTTATTATTTTGGATATGATAGAAATGGACTAGGAATATGTTAGAGTGTTTAATGTACATCAGACAGGTTCATTGCAAACACCCTTTCTGATAAAAAATACATGTTATCGAGGATACAGATTTATTGTTCTTGGTTACTAATGTTGCTACTAAAATCATTATTCAAATATCATTTGTGTATTTGATATTTATGGTTTTTATCTTTTCTCATCATAAGGTGTTTTTGTTTCATGTGTCATATTATGAATGTAGGAATAACATGACATATACATCCTTGCATATGATTGATATCACAAATGTTATAAGGCTCACCTGTCTAAATTCTAAAAAATAACATATATAGTGTTTTCTTGTATAAATATTTGGTGGAATTGTACTCAATTGAAAAATAGTATTTTTTATGATAGTTCGTGTGGATCTTATGGAGGGGTTCTCATTTAAAAATACAATATATTCTCTATGTAATGGAGGTATAGTAAGCTTTAGTCATCCAGTAGAGGCATTTAATTCCTAGATGGTCAACCCATTATGGGTAATTATGATACTAGTTTTGAAATTTAAATGTTTTTAGGTTTTTTAATATGATAACAATAACCTATATGGTGTTTTCCCATATAGCATATTGGTGGAATTATACTTAACTAAATCATACAAGTATGGTATACTTGATACATATAATCAAGGGATGATTTAATTATATACATGCATATATATATATGATATCTTGTTCCTTGATAGGGTGGCCTTAGATGAAAATTCTCGATGAGGATTAGTGCCCAAGTAGGCTAATGAGTTGTCACGTATGTGTGGAAACCCTATATTGAATGATTTTGGTATGTGGTTTTCATTTTGATATTTGAGATGGGAGCAGAGTTTTTTCTTCATAAGCAATGACCAATGTGATAAATAATTTTTAGTGTATGTGGGAGAGCCAAGTACATTTGGGATACTTCTTAAGATATTAGTGAGCTTAGTGTTTGGATTTAGTAATAAGTTTTTTCCCTACTATTTTTTAGATGAGACGTGATATGTATGGGGGTATCTCGATATAGGTGTTAGCTTAATATTTTATGTTCCCTTAATGATGAGTAAAATGGGTATTCTCTTAGTGCCATGAAATTGAAATATGGGAGTGTTTCTTGAAATATTTTACAGGCATAGAGATGCATTGGGATTTATGAGGTGAATTTTTCTGAGTGGTAGTGATTTAGTATCAAGGTTGTTTTTTAATGGAAGATTCTATGGGATTTCTAGGCCTAATGAGTTTGGGTTTAGATCCCGATGAGGTTGTGGATTGTATTCTTATATGGTAATATATATGATTGTTAAGGAGTGAGTAGATGAATCTAGATCGAGATAATTCCCAGGCGGAAGGTTATCATGTGATTGGCTATGGAATGAGTGATATTTGGTTCTCCTATATAAGAGAAATTGTAGATGAAATTTGGGCTGGATGATATTGATATGGAGTGGGGAATTGTGAGTTTTTTAGATTCATGTGCCAATTTTTTAAAATTTTCAACTCATGGATCATTGATGCGGGTGGTGTGATTAGGTATTATTGATGTTTACATATAAAAACTCTATATTTTAGAATAAGAACATTGTGTTCGATAGTGTATATGACACAAGACACCAAGCATAAAAAACCCATTAAATATTGTTATTTAATTATGAACTTTAGAACCTATCCATTGAATTGGTGGGTATGAATAAGAGTAACCAAATTATGAAATATATATCCTACTTAATACAAATGTATTTATTAATTTATAAAAAATAAACATTCTATTTTTAGTACAGTCATATTATACATTAAAAATATGATTTCTTCTAAATTTTATTTTTTTTACTTTTTCTGAGAATATGTTATATTAAATTGTTTCCAATTTTATGAAAATTATTTTAAAAAATAAATTTTATTTTTTAAATCAAAATATTAAAATCAACATAATTTTATTCTTTGATGATTTTCTGAAAAGGTAGATGTTCTTTAATTAATAGTGAATTGTATAGATTTGAATCAAAAATTATTTATTATTTTAAATGTAAAATCCTATTTAGAATTAGTTTTAAAATATAGTTAGTTTCTTCTATTAAAAAATTTTATTTATGGTATTTGAAATTAATTTTATACTTTAATTTGATATAAAAAACTTTTTGTGTGTTAAAGTAAGTATTTCAAAAAAAATATTTTTTGTTGTGTTTTTATTTAAAATTAATTTCTTCTACTTATAGAAATTTAATATTGAAAAATGGATTCCATATTTTGAATCATAAAATTAAAATTTTGAAAATATTACACTTTTTATTTTTATCATAATGAATGGTAACAATAGCATATTTTTATTATCCCAATAAACATAAAATGGTTTTATTTTGGTCAAAACTAAGATAATAAGGTCTACAAATAAACCCAAATAAATAATTTTACATATTTAATGAGTTTATTTAGGTCATTCACATATAATTATTTAATATACGTCATTTTGGTTGCATTTTCCCTAGATAATGATATTTATAATATTTAAGTAAAATAAAATGTAAAATGTGTCATTCTAGAGACTTTAATATCTCTTAAATTATTACATAAGAAAAAAAGAGTATAATTTCAGTTTCAAATGGGTAGTTTAACAATAAATTATTCTTTTAATCATGATATTTTACTTCTATTTTTTATGAATGAAATAACTACCTTAAATTCTTAGGCAATTCTAATATAGTATTTGTTTATTTAACATAAAAATAAAATTAATGAATTTATAAATTTTAAAAGTAATATAAGTGATATATTATTTTAAATAAATTTTTTATTTAAATATAAAAGATTTGTGTTTTTTAAAATTATTATATTAAAATAACAACTATTTATTTACGTATTTTATGTAAAATTAAATAAACAGTGTCAAAAATGACATTAATGCTATTTAAATAAAATATTTTTTATTAAATTATTCAAAAATAAAACAAACCCCAAAAATAGGGAAATTTAGGCAATATATTGTTTGAAATGTTGTACATTTTCCATTTATGAACCAATTTTCACCTTATAGGTAAAATTATAACCCTTTAAGAGGGGAAAATGTGTTATTGCAGTTAATGTTAAAATGGGTTAACTGAGGGGTAAAACTGAAAGATAAGGTTTAAAGGACCACATAAACCAGTTAAAATTTTATTTTTTATGGGATTTAAACCCAATACTATTTTACCTTCAAACCCATGTCATTTTGGAGGCATTTTTTTCTAGATAATAACATTATTATATTTTAATCTTTTATGAAATTCAAAGAGTGCCCCTCCCCAACCTTATAAAAGGCCACAACTCTTTTCTATTATTCACAAAACATGAATCCTTCTAGATTAACCATCACTATACAATTTCCCATAGAAAAATCTTTATACACTTTCTATAGGTTATTTTATTCTCAAAATACCATCTCTAGGATCTATAGAAGGATATATAAAGGGGTTGATTCAAAGATGTTGCAATCGCCTCAACCGATCGTTTCCTTTTTAATTATTCTTTTACATCTATTAAATCTATGTTATTTATAATAAATTAAAAATATTACTATCATAAATTTACTTAAATTTTATTATTATTTTAAAATCAATTTTATCCACCATCTTTTCCAAAAAAAGTAAGTGAAAATATCACTCGTACAAACATAAGCCTTACCGTCTCCATATAGATATACAATTCATTTTACAACATCATATTTTATCAATGATTGTTATGATGGGTTTAATATTTATGTATTATAATGATGAGATAATTATAATTTTTAATTATTTCATATCATCTTCATATTAACTTCTATTTCATTAGAAAATAATAATGTCGGTCAAGCGTACCTGTAGACAACCACCTCTAAAAAGCAATGTGTTTTTTTCTTATCCACATTACATAGATAGTAATAAGGTTATATTTAATAAATATATACTATTTAATTTATATAATAATTATTTTGTAAAATTATATTATTATTTAACTTCATATCAATCTATTTGTCGAAAAGTGAAAATTGAGCTCATGTGTACATACGACCTACCGTCTCCATGAATGGTGAAATTCAAATTTTTTCTCTATATTTTATAAATATTTCAAAATTTGTATATAATTGATATTTATGATATCTATATCCTGAATATATTTTATAGATTATGGTAACATAATCAAAGTAAAAATATCAAAACTACCGAATGAAAATATACATGAAAATGGAAGTTGATATCACCTGAAATAAAGATTTTAATAAAGAATTATTAATAAATGGGTCATAAATCATTATAAGTGATTTAAATTTGGTATTATATATATGATTATGGTAATGTAATATATGTATAATATATATCAATTATTCCATAGTTTTGAACATTTATGAAGGAAGTCAGACCTAAGGTAAGGTGTTTTCATCTCAATATTATTTATATGAGACAAATACAATATTCAGCACTTGTTTATTTTATGTGGTGCATATACATAACATTAATTTATTTTATGATTTATATTATGATAATAATTTGGATTTAAATATTTATATATGGTTCATTATTTCATGGGGTTGTGGTTCAAAGGTTACAAAAGTGGTAAGGGTTTTATGTTAGAATCTCATAGTTTATTTATGGCTGAGTTCTGAAAATGAAATATTATTATATATATCTAAATAAACTCATGAAATTTATTTTACTCCAGTGAATTCATGGAAATAAATTTGTTTCTTTCATTTTTCTCACATTATGTACTTAAGATAGTGAAGATATATTTTTAAAGAGAATCGACTTAACTTCTATCTTCAGTCAAAAAAAATTATATCTATGTTTTCTAAAAATGTTTTAAAGATGGTTTTTACTATTATACTGTGGATTTTGAAGTCAATTTTATCCATTTTTTACTTTAACATTATGGATTAGATGGAATCTACTTTTCATTTTCTGAAAGAGGTACTTTTTAAGTTTTTCTATAAACGTATGAAAGGAATGTTTTATTTTAATGTATACAACATGAATGAAATTTCTAACTATCATGACCACTCAACACTTTAAATATTATTATACAAGTTTCTATAATTCATTTCAAAGAAAAAAATTTCCATAAAAATTTGTAAATTTTTATATTTTATTGAAATTTTTTCAAAATAAAAATTGTATATTCTTTAATAAATATTACAGTGATACTTTAATGAAAATTTTCATCAATGATAACATCATTTTATGTTACATAACATTTAATATGGGTATGATACAATGATACCATACTTATTTTCATCTATATGATTTATGAAGATAATATTTTTATGAAATATGTTTTGTTTCCACTGGTAAAGCTATGATGAAATAAAAAAATGTTTGTAAACCACGTAAATTTTCCATGGGTTACGCTTTGATGAAATAAAAAAAATGTTTATTAAAACCATATCTTTTTAAGGGTATGGAAATAATGATTTTCTTATAAATATTTGTCACACATATACATGGTTTTTATTATATTATGGGTGGGAATGAAATTTTATTTCCCTCAAATGAATTTGGAAATGATTGAGTTTTTATGAGATAAATAGGAATGGAATGGGGAGTGAACCCAATTCAATAAGGTACTTTGTCCAAAATGATAGTCTTATGAGTAAACCTGGACTTCTAAAATAGTTTGGGGAGTGTTCCCAATCCAATATGATAGTTTTTTAGTGAACCTTGATTACTATTATGGTTTTTGTATTAAACCTAATTCACTATGATAGCCTTGGAAGTGATCCTTGACTACTAAGGAAATAATTTTCTATACTTATGTGTATCCTAAAAACAAAAGTCATATTCCTATTTTATACTCTCATGGTTCAATTAATTTGATTCTTTTATGATTCGTGTCTTATAAAATGCAAGTATTTTTTCTATGACTCAATATTATGATCTATGATATATAGGGTGTATATTTCTGATGTTATGGTCATTTTTTTATACCATTATGATCATGTTACATTATTATCTCCCTTGTTTACCCTTAACGAGCATCTGAGGTCACCCTTTCATATTTTTCCTTTTCCCATGTAATGGAAAATGAGTTTAGGAATTATATGTCTAAGAAGGGTTTTAGTTATGAGGAATTGTTAAGAGAATCTTATGAACTAATGATATGTAATAAAAAATCATTTAATAAGATATAATATCTATTTATGAAAATTATGGGTCACTATATTTGGTATTTGAGAAAGGATTGTTTAACCATTGTAAACTATGAAGAGAAAGCATATGTTAAAACCCAGGGGATAGATCTAACTATAGTGTAATATCCTAATGATTTGTTAGTGGTCATGCATTACCTAGGTTAAACCTAATGTTTCATAGATTTAATGGAATGTATCTTTATTTTCACATCTAATAAATGATTTTTCTTGATTATTTGTGTTTACAAAATAATCATTTTTCCAAGAAAAAATGGTTTTATCAAATATTTAGAACTAGGAGTACTTTTGTTATGGATGATAGATAATGGAATGATTGTCATCATGAGAAACCAAATGAAATTGGCATTGGAATGTCAACCCATATGACTATGCATATACTATTATATAATTAATATCCTCTGATTAAGTGAGTTTCTGAACACATCTAATAATTTAAATATAGAGTTTCATGAAGACTGTAGGGGAAAGAATAGTCAACATCTTACTTGTCAAGTATGTGGGAATAATCACTCAACAATGTTTCTCAAAGTAATGGGATGTTGTTTTATGTGTTTAAATTAAGGGAATATATAGTTTATTTTCCATGTAAAAGTGATTAGTTCAATAGAGGGAAATAAATTTCATCCTAGCAATCCATTTAGGGTTTATTTTCCGAAATGTAGGTAACCTTGGAATTATCTAAGTCAATTATTTATTTTAATGTTTAAATATTATACCAATTGAGGACCTATGATATTCCACTCTTTCAAGTGAATAGATTGAAATATTTTTGTATTAGGATTCATATATTACATCAATGGTATAAGACTCACGAAACAACTAAGTAATGTTCTATAGTATTTTTCTTTAAGGATATTAAAATATATTTTTAATGGATTTGATAGCCAAGAAAAGTGATTTAGTGGTAACTTGGTAATATTTATATGGGATAAAGAGACTATTGAAGTTAATGGGATAGTATTTTTGGCCTATAAAATTGGGTAAAGATTTTATTAATAAGTGATTCAGGTTATCATCAATAATGTTTATTATATTTTTTGATTTAGGGAATATATTCATTAGTATAGGATTTATATTTGGAATAATAATTTTATTAATTTTATATGTATATATGTTTTAATATAAGGATAAATTATGTTTTATGTATATAATCATGGATTTATAACTTTAAGGATGATCAAATGATCAAATTCATTAATACCTTTTTTATGTTTTAAGTGATTTTATTTTTATAAGATTTGAAACATTAGTAGGTATTGAAGAAGAATAATCTATTGAGGTTTAAATAATACTTTGTGTTAATTTTATGTATATATAATTATGGCCTATTGGATAATTGAAAATGGATTATATTTTAAGAAAATTAATACATTTACAATGAGATATATTCAGAGATATTTATCATCAAAATAAAAATTACCTTTCAAGTTAGTATCTAATATTGATTCATGAAATATTGGGTGAAGTAACTACATTATAATATTATATAGTTATTTATCATGGGGATTGATGATATTTTAGGAATTGTTTCATTGCTTTGAGGTATATTTAACCCCCAATTTTAACATATGATTTGGCATCACTCATTTTTGGAAAGATTGAAATTAAAATTTTAGGAATGTTAGAAGAAATGTATGAGATACCCTTTAGGTTAAAACATTATTTAATGTTGAGGTTATTGTGGTTATTTGGGATTTAAGGTTATTTATAAATTTATCTAAGTGGGACCTTTATTTTTATTAAAGAAATTTTTGAGTCAAATATGATGGTTTTTACACTTTGGATATTATCTTACCTTGTTTTAAACATTCATATTTGGTTCATCTTTAAAGATAGGATGAGTAGCTTAATATTATTTTAGGGATTGTGATTTTTATTTATTTCTTTAGGAAAATAATCATCTTTAATACTCATTGTTTTGAGAAAAACATGACTTTGTGGTGTAAATAAATTAATGGATGAAATATTACTTTTAAAGTAAGTATAATTAAATATGTTTTTAGTATATATGGTAAATGAATTATTCAACTATTAGAAAAGGATCTTAAGACAAAAAAATACTATAACCATTAATTATTATTTATTTATGGACTTTTTACCCCTCACGAATTCGTGGTTTTGTAGTTGTCAGATTTTCCATCACATATTGTATATCACTCTCTATTATTCCATGGGCATCGGTTTTCCCTTTTATATCCATAATTTTACTTCTTGTTAATTTTATCTTATTTGGAAAACTATTTTTTGTGTTATTTTAGATGATTTTCATAGTTCTATTTCTATATTTTTAAAAGATATTTTTTTAGCCAATTATATTTTGTGGGTTTCCCACAAAGTAATTTTTAGATTTCAAACCGTCGATTACAAAGCACAAGCTCAAATTGGGATAATTCAATTTATTAGTGGGGAGGAAGGTAACATCCTTATATTTTAGAAGAAGAAAATTATATTTAATAAAGTATGTTACATGAAACACTGATCCTAAACAAACAATGAAATAAGGTTCTTTGATTGTGACAATTAAAATCTAGTTATTAAATTGGTGGGTTTTAATAGGATAGACCAAATTATGAAATATATATCATACACAATATGAATGTATTGATTATTTATTAATAAATAAAAATTCAATTTTTATTAAAGTTGATTTATTATTCAAGAATATGATCTAATAAAAATTTATTTTTATTTATTTTTTGATAAGATATTATATTTAATTTATTCCAATTTTTAAAAAATAATTTTGTAAAATACACATTAATTTTAAAATGAGCATATCAAAAATTATCTTATGTGGTTTTTTTGGAATTTTCTGAAATTTTTTTTCCTGGTAAGATGAGATCTTGTCATGAAGATCCAAACTCCTTTAATAACAAAAATAAATTAGGTCAACATGAGTCTAAAAATGAAACATTCGATTTTTCATTCTGAATAAGGGAAATGAGATCTATAGGAATATGATAATAAAAATTTATATCCTTTCCATCTAAACCTTTTTTAACAACACCATATTCTTGAGCATTGGAATCCCTATAGAAATGAGTGATAATGTAATCAACATATGAGAGGAAATCCAAGAAATTGATCCACTGATTAGTTATCTTACAATGGACATCAACAGATCATATTCTGATATCATGAACAACAATGGTTTAGTCACATTCCCTCGAAATATTTCTCCAACTTATCTTCAAGGATTTATCATTTGCAATGATAACACCAAGTATCTCAGCATTAAGGGAAGAATAAACTTCACATAATCCATGTAAACATCCTAATACATCCCCTTAACTATCCCTAAAAACATCCCCATTGACTGATGAACCTAGATCTTCCCTTGATAGTCCATTAGTGTTAATTTTAATCCACATACCAAAATGTGATTACCAAAAAAACCTCCAATATACCAAAGGGATGTAAAAAATTACCATTAATATGAATTATTCTGAGAAAATATATATCATGATTTACACTATTCCAAAAATCCGTTTGGGAGATATGATTGTTTTAATTGTATCTGTCAAATTATCCAATGAAACATCAGGAATGATAGAAACACCATCACGTTTCAATTTATTCTATGACTTCCATTGAATGTTGACTAATTATGTAATAGAAATCGGGAAGAGCATTAAAAGTGCGGTGGAAGTGAAAGATCCAACTATCCTTTGATGAATTCTTAAATGGAGAAGTTATAAGGTCAACGAATTTCAAAAATATAGTTAATATCCATCCACATATAATAACTAGTAACACAACTCAAAAAAAATATGATCTAATTCCTCTCTTTTTTGATGATAAAGGGAACAAATTAAGCATAACGGTACACCATATAGCTGCAAAAAAATCATCTCCTAGGATATTTCAATAAGCCAACCTCCAAACAAGATTGAATGGATAGGGGTAATCATGTTACTATCCAATTTCCTAATCCATTTCACTCACATAGCAAGACCAATAACGTGGAAATATAATAATTTAAAAGTAATAACTCCTCTTATAAAAGGAACCCATATCCTGAAATCATCACATGATGTAAAGTAGTAATCATGAAAAATATCCTTTATTTGGTCCAATAGAGCTTCAATTTCATTGATTTTGTCTTTTATTAAAATATCCAAATCCACATTTTTATCATCATGAGTGATATTTTCAATTAAATGGACCCCACTCCAACTAGGATTCCAAAAATTATCCTCTGAGTCTCTAGAGACTGGCCATCTGGATTGAGAGACAATTAATGAAATAATAGACCTGAATCCAAGATAGACTAAAGATTCAAAGTTATTTTGATTTCTATATTTGAGATTCTTCAAGAAACTATCATGAAAAAATTCAATAGATTTCTAATTTCCATTGACAATATTTTATAAAAAATTATTTTTCAAAGACTAATTAAAATACCTGAGATTTTTTATTCCCATACACTCCACCTAAAAATTATTACAAAGAGTACTCCAAGGAACATTGGTCAATATATTCTCTAATATGATACCACTCCAAATTAAATTCTTTATGTCAACACAAATAAACTTGATGAGAGATATATTTCATTAATACAACCTAAATGAATAAAAAAAATTAGAAATAATGATAGATTTAACCAAACAAACACGACCTACCATAGAAATATATTTTCCATTCATGGAGGAAAACATCCTTCTAATATGACTAATAATTTCAGAAACGTTACAATCCTTAATCCATCACTAGAACATAGGAACACAAAGGAAAAGAAAAGTAAAAATTCCTTCTCTGATACCCAAATCTCAGATAATATCAACTTTTCTGACATCAGTAATGTTCTTTCCAAAATATACAAAATATGTTTTTCAACTAACAGATTTCCCCAAACCTCCTCATAATGTTAGAGATATTTCATAATGGTTCTAAATATTTCTCTTATCCCCTTGAGTGGAGAGAATAATATCATCAGAAAAAATAAGATGATTTGGAGGATAAATCCCCCTACCAACACAAATAGAATTCAACATCCCATTTACAAGAATGATGGATAGTACCCTACTGAGGTAATCCATAGAAATTGAGAAAATAATAGAAGATAGAGTTTCACCCTACCTGACACCTCTAGAACCATTAATGTAACCCTCAGGGGATCCATTTATATGCATAGAGATAGGAGATAAGCCCAAGATGATTTTAATCTAATTAATTATATCACCGTTAAACCAAAACATATCAATAATTTTGTAAATTAATTTCCAACACATAATATCAAAATAAATTTCTATATTAATTTTTAAGGAAATGTTCTCTCCTCTAATAGGGTTTTTTAGAAGATTGACACATTCAAAGGAACTGATAAGGAAATATTTAATAGCTCTTTCTTTTAGGAAACCAAATTGATTTGAATAAATAGTTTCACTTGAAATAGTATCCTATCTATTATCTAGGGATGTTTTTGATAATTTTATAAATTTTATGGAATATAGAAACATTCTTTAAGAAATGGATCACAATTTAAATCTCTACATTTGGAATTAGATCAAGAAATAGAGCATTCGTCCCATAAAGAAGGGAACCAAATTTAAAGAAAATTAGAATAAGCCTGTAAATATCATCTTGAATGATTTACCAATAAGTATGATAGACGAAGTTGTAAAATAAATACAAACCAGGATAGATATTAGGCTTGAGACCAAAGAAAACCTCCTAAATATGTGGTTCTAAAGAATATAAATAAGTCTTAATTTGTCCTATTGATTAACAAGACATGGAATAATATCATCCATAGGATTAGAAATGGTATATGATAGATTAAAAATATTCATCTTGTAATTGGAAACATGCTCTGAGAGGGCCTTTTTATTATCGATGATCAGATCACCAGTTTTGAGTAGAGATAAGGTTATTTTTAACTTTTTAGCTATTTTAATGGAATTACATATGTAGATTTTCTATCTCCATAATTAATCCAAATATCCTTCAAAGAATCTATTTTCAGGGAATACTTAAAATTAAGTAGATTATTAATCTTTAATGTAAACTTATCTTCTCTTAAAATCCCATCAGATAATTTATTTCATGTGAAATTCTCTCGAATGTGCTGAAGGGAGACCTCAATTGTGGAGATTTTCTATTCAATGTGACATCATATATTCTTTATCCAAATTTTAATATTCCCTTTGAGAAATTATAATTTTATTATGCAATAAAAATAATAATTCATGTAATCCACTGAGCCTCAAATATCTTACACATGTTTCCTATATTCTGGATGAGCCACCCAATATTTATTAAACCTAATAGAAAAGAGTGGTTTAGATTCCTTTATAAAAAGATAATCCATGATTGGATGATGATATAAGTTGAGCCTTAATATGGTCATACATGAAATGGATTCCCACATATTTAATGAAAACTCAATAACAAAATCCCTTTAAGGTTTACTTTCCACCATAACATTGAGATGCCTCTTATACCTGATGTGTTTGGAACCCACTAGATTGACCTCAATCAGATCATTATATTCAATACAAACTCTAAAATCCTAGGAATAAATGAATTTAGTGAAACAACCTATTATTTCATCTAGAATTAAAATCTATTTAAAGTATCCCTGAATAATCCATATACCACCAATGGTATTCCTAAGGGAATTAATATCCATCCAATGACTCATACAATCCTGATATTAGTTGTGATATAAAATAAAGAAATAAAATTGCTGATTTCCTTTATAATTGAAGGCATGAATGTCTTGTTGAATACATGAACAACCTAAGGAAGGGACAATCGAAGCGTTTTGTGCCATAATCTATAAATTTTTATCCTCTTCCAAACAAGTATTAGTTCACTTTAGATGAAAAAACAAATTCTCCAAACTAGAAAATCTAGTGGATAAAATCCTTTTTAATTCATCTAACCTAATGAGAACTAGTTTATGATTCTAAATATGAAGCTTAAGGGATCTATTAGTTTCATTGTTAGCTATCCCTTGGAAATTTCTAAAGTGGACCATCATTGGGATTTTGACCTCAGGTTAAATCCCACTTTAATTTCCTCTCCTTCCTTATTTTTTACAAGATTTAGGTGGTACTCCTACCTTCTACTAGGTAGATTTATTGACTTGAAGCAGGATAATGATATCAATGAATTTAACCACATCAATTTCACCTCCTTCATTTACAGTTTCCTTTCAATCAATCTCCTATTATTGATACCCATTACCAGAAACATTCTATTTATGAACTGGAATATTCATAATTGTAGTTGAAAAATTAAAATTGTTTTTATAGAAAATTAACTCTTATAAGGATTCAATGAACACCCCTTTAATTTTTGGAGGAATAACATCACTCAAAGAATAATCCTTAATATGTTTTGAAGGGCCATCTTACCCATGCATCACAGATAACAGTTCCATGTTATCCAGATAAATTTCTAGGACCATAGAATCATCATCCACTCCCTTATATAGAAAATAAACTATATGATTTATATTTTATAATATTTTCTTGTCTATATTATGCTCAATAACATCCACTCTCTCTTTATTGTTCTTCTCAGATCCCACTGTATTACTCGGACAAGGTGAAATAGTTGAACCTGAAGCTTACACCACTATTCTTATTCCTAATAAATATTGGTACATGATTCCCCCCAAGTAATCCCTTAATAAATATTTCACTAAAATAATCCCATCCTATTTCATAAAATTCATGGATACCCCTTCTTTCACAAAGACAATATTCTTATTTTTATTGACCTTATTAACTTTATTCCAATCCCTGACATTAGGATATTCCTTCTCCTATCTTTGAATCACCCTACAATTAATAACTAAATTCCCCATGATCATGAAAACATCACAGAAATGGGTAACACTCTCATATTGAATATTTAGATAAATATTTATGTCATTATCAATAAACATGATTCCATTTAGGTGCTTATTTTTCATGTTAACTTCCACGAAGATGTATAAAAAAAATCCAATATCCCCCTTGAATGTACGTTGATACAACTTGATTTTTATACACAAAACATATGTGAGATCATTCAGGATAATAGGATTCCAATTCACCTCTATCAAACTATTAATTCATAACCATATTTTGGAATTAGTTTTATTTAGATAAAAGGGGGTTAAAATTGATATCTCATTCTGAAATTCTCAAGAGCCCTATCCTAAGCCGCATTGAGATCCTCCCAACAATTAATGATGATATGAAAATACCCTCTTTAAATTAGAATAATATTCCAATTATTGTTACTTCAGAAATGAGAAACTCTTTTTTAAGATCAACTTAATACCCGGGCGTGTCACTTTTTGAATAGATAACTCATCCTAGAAGCGAAAACATATAGACATTGAATCTTTTATAAAGAGAAATATGATCTTATACAACCAAGAATACACCATAATCAATCATGGTGATGTTAGTGGATATGTATGTTCCAACCTTAGCTGAGTTAGATAATCAAAAAAAGGCCTATAAGAAAGATACTCCCTTCTTTCTCTGATAATAAAGATCTCATGTATCAACTATCTTACCCTGATTTTGAGAATGAGACACATCCTTGAAAGAAAATTACCAATTTAGATTAAAATAAACAATGATAAGAAATAAATAGTATATCCAAAAAACAAAGATCATTTCCATCATTAAATATAAAGCTGATAGTTACCACTATATCCCCCAAGAGAAGATTGACTTTTATCAATGAATAATGAAAACTCCTAATTTTTATTGAAAACTGTGTTTCATTTTCAAAGTAAATTTTTATTTTGATTTAGTTTCAATATATAAAAGTTTTACTTTTGACCAAAAAATATAATTATGGTCTTTGGAATTAATTTTATACTTTAATTTTATATAAAAACATTTTTATACATAAAAGACAATTTTTCTCAAAAAATGATTGTCATTTCATTTGGTGTTTTTATGTTAAATTAATTTATAAAACATATAGGAATTGAATAATGAAAAATTAATTTAATATTTGGAATCATAAGGTCTATACTTGGTAAGTATATCACTTTTACTTTTGGTCATAAGGAATAGTAATCATAATATATTTTTATTATCATGATATAGGTGAAATGGGTTAATTAGTGTCAAAACTAATATAATATGGAATCAAAACGAACCAAAAATATTCCATTATAATATTTTATTAGTTAATTTCGTGAAATACCATCCAATTATAGAATATATATAATTTTGGTGCCATTTTTTCTTGATAAAGTAATTTATAATTTTTATGTAAAAGATAATGTCAAAAATGTCATTCTCTTGACATTAATATCTCTTAAATTATTAAATAATGAAAAAATATTATAAATTACATTATAATGGGTATTTTAAAGATATTTAATTTATATATCATGGATTTTTATTACTAAATTTTAGTTATTAAATAACTTCCTTAAATGCATATGTAAGGCTAATATAGTATTTATTCAACTTACAAAAAAAGTAAAATGAATGTCTCAAAAAAAATTAATATTAATATTTTTTGAGTGAGTTAGAGTGTTAAAAAAATTAAAAGAATAATATTAGATATTATATATGTGTGAGATTACTGTATTCAAATTATAAATTTTTATTTAAGTATTTTATGTCTAAATAAATATATACTTTCAAAATTATCCATAATGATATTTTATGAAAATAATATTTTATTAAATAATTTTAAAATCATATAAAAATTAAAATGGAACAATTTGGATAATATAAAGACTAAAATTTTATCCCTCCATTTATGAACAAATTTTCAACTTATATGTAAAATTACATCCCTTTAAAAGTGAAAAAGACGTTATCATAGTTATTATTAAAATAGGTTAACTAAGGGGTTAAACCAAAATTTAAAATTTCAAACAAAACTTAAAACAATAAAAATATAATTGTTAGATGGTATTTCAACCACATACTATATTTTATTTTTATACCTATCATTTTGGCATAATTTTTTCTGGAGACTGACTTTATTATATTTTAATATTTTATGTAATTCCAAGTGTCCCTCCCCTCATTTATCAGTGGGCACCCCTCCTTTATCTTATTCACAAAACTTTGTGCCCTGTAGATCTACCATAACCTAACAATGTATCTTATAAACATCGTTATATACATTCTATTGTTTATGGTTTTCCAAAAAGATCAACCCCAGTGTTATGTCACGACCTGAGTTCCACTCAACGTTGCCCCAAGCCAGTTCACCACATGACCTCAGGTGCGTCTCCCAGTATACCAGAGGCTACTGACAAGCACTAAGGGTATGGTAAGTCAGTTGGGGGAAATTATACAATATTTTATGAGAGTAAAATACCAGCAGATGTAAACAAGAGATAGCATAAGCATATATAATTATAATAGTACAAATGTAATAAGAATAACTGAGACATAAAATACAACACTCAACTAAAAGGTAAACATGAAATGTCTATATATATGAATCAAGGGTCAAAAAACTAGATGTAACAGGATAATGACTCCCATGTGGGTTCTGAACCATATCTGGTTCCCTCAACTGTAACACCCCAAGCTTCCACGGTACGTTTCCCTTTGAATAATGCAATGTCATGCATTGTACGCAACTTTGAGATTCTTACACAGCACAACCAATCAAACTAGCTCTGATGAATAGTAATACCTACTTTTTGAAATTTTATAAATTATATCTCTCAATATGGACATCATTTTTGGATTTGGAATATCAAAATTATTATAGGGTGAAATTTTGGTACTTTTCGGATAACTTTCATATTTTGATTAATGGTGAAAATTACTAAATTTTATTTAAAAACAACTTTTTTAATCGAAATAATTAATATTGATAAATTATAAATTTGAATAGTTTTAAAGTATATTTAGAATATAGTTTTACCATTTAATTCAATGTATATTATTGGACATAATTTCACAATTAAACTAGACATAGAAAAGTTACAATCTTTTGATAGTTATTATCTCTTAAAAACACGCTTTTTGTTTTAACAATGGGAATTAATTTTAAATTTTTTTCTGACACTTCTGTGTTTTGAATTTGGAAAAATGGATTCCGTATTTGGAATCAGGATTTCCAAATTTTGTACATAGGTAACTTTTATTTTTAGACATTTTGAATAATTATTTCGGTAAATATTTTATTTACCATGGTTAAGGGTAAATCCGGTAAATAAGGGTTAACAAATAATATTATAATAATACTAAATTACCATAAAATGTGTAATAACATTATTTTTGGATAAATGTCTGACCATGGAAATCTTTTGGTCGATTTTGGGAAACCATGGAGCAACTTGTAGGTGATAGGGACACTTTATTTTAATTAAGTTAAAATAAATACAAAAATGACATAAGCATATATCTTTTAGAAAAACAATTTTTACATAGGGTTATATTATTGGATTTTCCACTATAAATATTAATTAGAAAGATAAAAATATTTCCTACATAATGATATTTTATTTATAATTTTTAGACAATAAATAATTTAATTTACTTATGACACAATGATGATGCAGTAATTACCATATTAGTAAAATATTAAAATAATTGATATTATAAGTACCCAAATAAATATAATTTGATAATTTTTATGAATTACACTAATTTTCTCGGTTAATATGACATGTTAGGATTGATTTAATAAACCTTTTTAGAATTAATCATTCTGTTATGAGTTTTAAAAAAATCAACTATTGAATAGTGTCAAAATTGACATAAAATAGTTTTTGAAACAAATATTATATTATTAATTGATATTAAATTCCTAAAAATCTAAGGTTCGGACAAGAGACTTATATCATGTTATTTGTATCATTAATGGACCACTTGGGAGTCTCTTGGATGTATATAGTATGTTTATTAACTATATAATATAAAAATACAAAGTGACATGGTAAGTGTCAAACTAATTAACTAAGAATTAATACTTAAAGATAAGGTTAAAATAGTAACCCAAACCTTTCTAAATCCTATTGGGTGAGTGTTTTGCGACATATAACCACCTTTAATCTTAAATAATCCACTTTTGAGCCATTAGAAACCGAATATGAATTTATTATAAAATAATATTTCCAGCTTTTCCAAAGGTTCCCCTCACCCCTCTTATAAAAGGGAACTCCCCCTTCTAACTAATTCACACATTCAAAGACTTTTGGTTCAGAAAAACACTGCCCAAATACTCTCTCAACTTCCCTCACTTAATCCGAGAGGCCTTTCTTTAGTCATAAATCCATCCTAATGATCCATTTTGATCAAATCAAAAGGATGAACCCGAAGAAGAGGTAGTAATTTCACCACCCTTTTTCATGTTCCATTCTTCTTCCACTTCTTCTTTCTTTGTTATTTCTATTCTAAAATAATAACTCCAGTATCTTCTATATACTGTTATGTTATTATAAATATGTTGAAACTATATTTATTATTCTATAAATTCTTTGAATGGCATGTCACCATACGTGCGTTCGTACGACTTACCGTCTCCATGTCGTGGTGTAATTGTCATTCAATAAATTATTATTTGGATGGGTATAATAATGATTTTTAATTAATTTAAATAATAAATATAACATGATAATTATTCTATATATATGATATAACATCCAATTATATATTATTTTAACATCAAAAGAATGATATTGTCACTCGTGCGTACGTACGGACTACCGTCTCCACGAACGCGATGAGATTCATTCTCCATCGTATCCATTCAAGTATAATTCTCATTTGATGATTAAAAATAATGTTTAAGGACTTGATTTAATTCTGGATATGAATAATATACAACCTATCCATAACAAACATGGATTACCTAACAAAACAATATAAAGGAAAATGAGTAAGTTAACACCTGAAATGATGATAATACTAAGATATTATTAACAAATCAATGTTAAAAGATCAGATATGATATCATATTAATGTAAATGATTCTTGTATAATTCAATAAGAATTATTTCACCATTATACAAGAGTTTAACCTACCGTTGACCAAGGAAAAAGTAAAAAGTAAGGGGTTTCTTATCTCACTTTTAATTCAGTGAGATTTCCATTGTTCACCCCTTATTTATTGCATGTGGTATGTGTACTGCCCATGATTGTATTAATTCTGTAATATAATTTAATTTTTGTGTATTTACATCATAATTTTATGATCTTTCTTTCATGGGTGCATGTTTCATAAGTTACCAAATCGATAAGGGAATTTTAAATTTCAATTTCCACTCATTCGACTTTACGCATACTTCATTGATTATTTTACTCCATGATTATGTGTGGAATCTCTATTCATTTAATTATGTCATAATTTCCACTCCCCTTTATGTGTATATACTTTTTATACACATAATCACTCCATTTATAAATTCTCAAGTCATCGGTATGAACATGATAAAAGTAATTTTTACTCAATCTAGATTTGTGGAGATAAACATCCAATTCATTGGTGTTGTTTTTACTAGAATATGTGTGAATGTCCTTTGATTGTTTTACACTGAATATCCAATCATATTTAGTGTATTTATATTTCTCACATATAATTATGTTATTGATTTAACCTTAACCTAAGGATACGGCCTTTATGAGAGATTTTATCTCAATTTACATTCCATTGAGACTGCTTTGTTGTTATACACCAAATCACATTTATGTGGTGTATATAATGTACTTTGACATAGTATATCATGAATCCCTTTATTCTCATGATATTACAAAGTTTTGATTACCTTAATTATTTGTATTCAAGTGTCTCTCTTTTGGTTAGAAACTCTAACTAAAATACCATTTTTAAATGTTTTAATGACTTATTCTTCTAAATCTTGCTCATTAATGTCCATGTTTTAAAAATGGTTTTAAGGATTTATTTATATGGACATTAAAGTTTTAAAATTAAAACTCCTTTTAAAATTTTCAAAGTGGTATGGGACACTTTGATTCAAAAATCTATTTTTAAATGGCTTCTTGACAAATATTGTGACTTTTAAATGTTTTTAAGAAAAGGGGGATATTTCTCTCAAATAGTTTTGATGGTTATTTTCATCTATGTCAATATCATTCATTATTATCGATTGAGGTTAATATGATACAATACAATCTTCCATATTGTATCGAATGAGTTATGTTTGAATGTGGATAAGCTATTTTTATACCATTCATGGTTTGTGGTTAATGTATTGACATTTCATATGCTAGTTTTTATATGAATGTTTATGTTTGGTTTAAACATGTTCATATAAGAAATTTATTAGATATAGTAAGTGACAGGTGGAGACCGCTATAGCTCCTTGATGCATCGGCAGGTCTCATGAGACAAACTAGTTTCTTAGCACAAGGCCTTGAAAAAATCTTATTTGTAGTCTTGGCATGGGGCCTTGGCTATGTGGTTATGATGGTCTGGCATTATGTATTCCATCATTATGAAGGTGAATATTGATATTTCATGTGATTATTCGATTAGTAGAATATCCATGAGAATAATTAAATGGAATTATTTCATTTTATTTTTTCCATACTATGTTGAAGTTCAAGTTTAAAAGGCTTTTGTTTTAGTTATACATTTTCTTAAATGTTTATTCTTATTTATGAAAGATTCCGCTATATTGTTATCCTTACTGGGCATTTGATCTCACCCCTTTTCTATATTGTATTTTTCCAAAGATCTGAAGAAGTAATTTATGAATGACCTGCAGGGATAGTATGTGGGGATATGAGTGTGGACTATGATGAAAATATGTTGTTGTAGTTTTCATTTTTATGATTTAATGTAAGACTTATGAATATATCTAGTGTTTCAAAATCTACTAAACTAATCAGTCTTTCGAGACTTGATATTTCTTGTGATCATTCCAATGTTATGTAATAATGCACTGAATCTGGGTAACTAGGGTTGGGGCGTTATAGTTGGTATCAGAGGATGTTTAGTACAAACCTTGGAAGCTATAATTAGATAAACTCTGATTAGAGAACGTAGACCTGAGATGAACTTTGAGGATTAGTATAGAAGAAATTCCTAGAATTTTGGTATTGTAGAGATTTTGTGAGTTTTCCGAGAAATACATATCTATCTAGATACAAGCAGGTAGAGACGGCTCTAGCCCAGATGTACCTAGGGGTAAAACCCGAAAACACCGCTTTAAGCTAGACTCGAATGGGAACTGGTGCACGACAACGGGCCTTGCTGCACTCTTGGTTATGACACTCCCGGGAGATATGCTTAGGATAATTTAAATTTTCTTTACAAACTGATTTGAAGTAATATATATATATATATATGAGAGTAAATGACCTTTGTTAATCCTAATGTGTTTCAAATTGAGAATATGGTGACATGTTAATCTCTAAATGATTTTATGACTATTGTTACTCACACAATGCTTTCTGGTTTTAGTCAATGGCTGGATTCCAAGGAATTCATAGTGACTTTGAGAATGATGTACATGGTGGGAACGATGGTGGTAATGAGCAAAAAAATGGAATGTTGATAGGCGTAAAAGATATAATCTTTATGAAAAATCAATTTTCCAAAAATATGATCAACAATATATATATTAACAAATTCTCGGACTCAACAAAGAAGAGAAAGGTGAATAATGATAAGAGATCTAGTAGTGGAGACCATGTAGAAAGAAATGCTCAATTTTCATCATGCAGGAAATGTGGAAGGAGACACCTAGGAAAGTGTCTCAATGGGACAAAGAAATGCATTACGTGCTGGAAGGAAGGACATAAAGTGAATAATTGCCGAAAAAAATGAAGAGTACTATAGAAGAAGATTAAAATGGTCCCAAGAATCAATTTAAAGTCATTTGTCGTAAATGCAGGGGACCTGGCCATTACCCGAGTGAATGCCCAATTCTATAGGATATTTTCTCAGACAAAGAAGAAGCTATGTAGAAATAAATGGTTGGAGAAATGTTTAAAAAGTATTAGTGCACCATGTTGATGGGTTTACTTTGGAATAATTTTCTCTTGTATTTTTAACCCTACATTTTTTCATGTGAGAATGATATCTGAGGGAGAATTATCTTTTCTCTTATGGATATAGTTATAAATAACCATTTGGTTTTATATGATCATTGGGTTTGAGGAAATTATAAGTTATTATAATTTGGGATGAAAATGCAAGGTATGAGATAAGATTTGTTGTTAAATTATATTATGGTTATTTTGAGATATTTATCTCATTTTGGTAATGTTATAAAATATAGTTTTTTAAAAAGGACAACACGCAGACCATGTGACAACCCATCGCGTCGGACAAAGCTGTGGGAATCGAACCCACAACCAAAGTGTGATTGGGATTTATCACCTACCACTAGACTACGTGATGTCCCTGGTTAGTGTGACTATTATATTTACTTAAATAATATTATTGATAAAAAATAATTTGATTTGGGATTTTATGTCTTATCAAATGAATACCCTTAGTATAGGAAATTGATTTGGTGACTAAGTGATAAATGTTATTTTGGAAGTTGTTCATTTTTTTGTGAACACTATATGCCCAAGGAAAATATAATAGTATGGGATTTCATTTGAGTATTAATGTTGGATTTTTTATCTATGATTTTATTGTGGATTTATAGTGATTTGGGTTATTTATGGAAATGATTAGGTTAATTACTTTTAAGAATGTGACTTTAAGAGAAATTAATGTCATTTGGAGATATAATTTAACGTGGAACACTACATTCTTATAAGTTTTGGGTTTCAATATTAGTTTGGATTATATTGAATGATTTTAAGGACAATTGATTATTGAATGGTATTTATTTAAATTTGGGGTATTGATTGTTTAATTTTAGAAATTAAGATTATTTTTTTTCTCTAATGGAATATCCATTTTGGGTATCATCAGATATTATTCTAATGATTTTGGTTTTGATTAATCTCTAAATAAAAGGTAAATATATAGTTTATCCTATGTGGATCATGTATTTCTATAGATGTTTATTCTAGCTCTTCCATTTTGACCAAGTATTCTTGAATACTCATTGTTAAAAAAAATGAGTTAGTGGTAGAAATTTATTAAATAATGAAACTCTACTTAAAAAGTAAGTATATCTCTTTGTGTTCTTAGTCAATCTCAGAAATGAATTCCCCATCCTTATGTAATGTAACTTAAAACAAAAAATGTTGTCTGTTTACTTTTCCTACTGAGAGACTAATGACCGTTTGTCCCAACACAAGTTTGTGGTTTTCTTATTATTAACTTTCTCCTGATCATTATTTCTATCCCTCCTCATCAGATCTTGAAACTTAGTTTATCGCCCATATCCATGTTTTCCTACATGGAATCCTAGTATGGGTTATCTCGGGTGACCCTTGTACTTCTCTTTCTTTTTTTAAAGTGATAGTTTTATTGACTCTATTTCTAATTTGGGACATTCTATTATATTCTCAAGACCAATTTTTTTAAAAAAAATTGCATGGATGCAATTTATTGAAGGAGGGGAGAATGTAACACCCCATGCTTCCATGGTACGTTTCCTTTTGAATAATGTAATGTCGTGCATTTTACGCAACTTCGATATTCTAACACACCACAACCAATCAAACTAGCCATGATGAATAGTAATACCTACTTTTTGAAATTTTATAAATTATATCTCTCAATATTGACTTCGTTTTTGGATTTTGAATATCGAAATTAGCCTAGGGTGAAATTTTGGTACTTTTCAGATAACTTTCATATTTTGATGAATGGTGAAAATTACTAAATTTTAATTAATAACCACTTTTTTAATCGAAATAATTAATATTGATAAATTATGAATTTGAGTAGTTTTAAAGTATATTTAGAATATATATTTACCATTTAATTCAATGTTTTTCATTGGACATAATTTCACAATTAAACCAGAAATAAACAAGTGTTCAATCTTTTGAAAGTTATTATCTCTTAAAAACACGCTTTTTGTTTTAACAACGGGGATTAATTTTAAATTAATTTCTGCCAATTCTGTGTTTTGAATTTGTAAAAATGGATTCCATATTTGGAATCAGGATGTCCAAATTGTGTAAAATGGTAACTTTTATTTTTAGACATTTTGAATAATTACTTCGGTAAATATTTTATTTACCATGGTTGAGGGTAAATCTGGTAAATAAGGGTTAAAAATAATATTATAATAATAATAAATTACCCTAAAACGTGTCCTAACATTATTGGTGGATACATGGCCGACCAAGGTAATATTTGGGTCGATTTTGGGATCCCATGGTGCCACTTGTAGGTTATAGGGACACTTTATTTTAATTAAGTTAAAATAAATACAAAAATGACATAAGCATATATCTTTTAGAAAACCAATTTTTACATAGGGTTATATATGTTGGATATTTGACTATAAATATTAATTAGAAAGATAAAAGGATTTCCTACCTAATTATAATTTATTTATAATTTTTAGACATTAAATATTTTAATTTTTTTATGACACAATAATGATGCAGTAATTACCATAACAGTAAAAAATTAAAATAATTGATATTTTAAGTACCCAAATAAATATAATTTGAGACTTTTTATGTATTACAATAATTTTATAGGTTAATATGACATGATAGGATTGAGTTAATTATATTTTTTAGAAGTAATAATTCTTTTATGATTTTTACAAAAAGAAACTATTGAATAGTGTCAAAATTGACATAAAAGAGTTTTTAAAACAAATTTTATATTATTAATTGATATTAAATTCTTAAAAATCTGAGGTTAGGACAGGAGACTTATATAATGATAGTTTTATTATTAATGGACCACTTGGGGGTCTCGTGGATGTATATACTACGTTTATTAACTATATAATATAAAAATACAAAGTGACATGGTAAATGTCAAACAAATTAACTAAGAATTAGTACTTAAAGATATGGTTAATATAGTAACCCAAATCTGTCTAAATTTTATTGGTTGAGTGGTTTTAGACCTATAACCACCTTAAACGTTAAATAATACACTTTTTAGCCATTAGAAACTGAATATGAATTTATTATAAAATAATATTTCTAGCTTTTCCAAAGGTGCCCCTCACCCCTCTTATAAAAGGGAACTCCACCTTCTCACTAATTCACACATTAAAAGCATTTTGGTTCGAAGAAACACTGCCCAAATAATCTCTCAACTTCCCTAAATTCATCCTAGAGGCCTTCATTTAGTCATAAATCTAACCTATGGATCTTTTTTTATCAAATCAAAAAGAAGAACCCGAAGAAGAGGTAATAATTTCAGCACCCTTTCTCAAGTTCCTTTCTTCTTCCACTTCTTCTTTCTTTGTTATTTCTATTCTAAAATAATAGCTCCAGTATCTTATATATACTTTGATATTATTATAAATATGGTACAACCATATTCATTATTCTATCCATCCTTTGAATGCCATGTCACCATACGTGCGTACGTACAGATTACCGTCTCCACGTCGTGGTGTAATTGTCATTCAATAAATTACTATTTGTATGGGTACAATAATGATGTTTAATTCATGTAAATAATAGATATAACATGATAAGTATTCTGTATATATGATATAACATCCAATTATATATTATTTTAACATCAAAAGAATGATATTGTCACTCGTGCGTACGTACGGACTATCGTCTCCACGAACGTGATGAGATTCATTCTCCATCGTATCCATTCAAGTATAATTATCATTTGATGATTAAAAATAATGTTTAAGGACTTGATTTAATTCTGTATATTAATAAGATACTACCTATCCATAACAAACATGGCTTACATAACAAAGAATATAATGGAAAATGAGTAAGTTAACACCCGAAATGACGATAATACTAAGATATTATTAACAAATCAATGTTAGAAGATCATATATGATATCATATTAATGTAAATTATTCTTGTATAACTAAATAACAATTATTTTACCACTATACATGAGGATAACCTACCGTCGACCAAGGAAAAAGTACAAAGTAAGGGGTTTCTTATCTCACTTTTAATTCAGTGAGATTTCCATTGTTCACCACTTATTTATTGCATGTGGTGTGTGTACTGCCCATGAATGTATTCATTGTTTAATATACTTTAATTTATGGGTATTTAAATCATCATTGTATGATCCTTCTTTCATGGGTGCATCTTTCATTAGTTACCAAATCGTTAAGGGAATTTGAAATTTCAATTTCCACTCATTCGACTTTACGCATACTTCATTGATTATTTTACTCCAAGATTATGTGTAGAATCACTATTCATTTGATTATCTCATAATTTCCTCTCCCCTTTCTATGGATATACTTTTTATACACATAATCAATCCATTGATAAATTCTCATGTCATTGGTATGAACTTGATAAGAGTAAGTTTTACTGAATCCCGATTTGTTGAGATAAACATCCAATTCATTGGTGTTGTTTTTACTAGAATATGTGTGAATGTCCATTGATTGTTTTACACTGAATATCCAATCATATTTAGTGTATTTATATTTTTCCCACATAATTATGTCGTTGATTTATCCTTAACCTAAGGATATAGCCTTTATGAGATATTTCATCTCAATTTACATTCCATTGAGACTTCTTTGTTCTTATACACCAAATCACTTTTATGTGGTGTATATAATGTACTTTGACATAGTCTATCATGAATCCCTTTATTCTCGTGATATTAAAAAGTTTTAATTACCTCGATTATTTGAATTTAAGTGTCTCTCTTTTGGTTAGAAACTCTAACTAAAATACCATTTTTAAATGTTTTAAAGACTTATTCTTATAAAACGTTCTCATTAATGTCCATGTTTTAAAAATGATTTTAAGGATTTATTTATATGGAAATTAATGTTTTAAAATTAAAACTCCTTTTAAAAGTTTCAAAGTGGTATGGGACACTTTGATTCAAAAATCTATTTTTAAACAGCTTCTTGACAATAAGTGTGACTTTTAAATGTTTTTAAGAAAAGGGGGATATTTCTCTCAAATAGATTTGATGGTTATTTTCATCTATGTCAATATCATTCATTATTATCGATTAAGGTTAATATGATACAATACAATCTTTCATATTGTATCGAATGAGTTATGTTTGACTGTGGATGTGCTATTTCTATACCATTCATGGTTTGTGGTTAAAGTATTGACATTTAATATGATAGTTTTTATACAAATGTTTATGTTATGTTTAAACATGTTCATATAAGGAATGCATTAGACTTAGTAAGTGATGGGTGGAGCCTGTTATAGTGCCTCGATGCATCGGCAGGTCTCCTGAGACAAACTAGTGTCTTGGCACAAGGCCTTGAAAAAATCGTATTTGTAGTCTTGACACGAGGCCTTGGCTTGGTGGTTATGATAGTCTGGCATTATGCATTCTATCATTATGAAAGTGAATATTGATATTGCATGTGATTATTCGATTAGTAGAATATCCATGTGAATAAGTAAATGGCATTATTTCAATTTATTTTTTCCATACTATGTTGAAGTTCAAGTTTAAAAGGATTTTTTTAGTTATACATTGCCTTAAATGTTTATTATTATTTATGAAAGTTTCAGCTATATTGTAATCCTTACTGGGCATTTTAGCTCACCCTTTTTCTATGTTGTATTTTTTCTAGGATGTGAAGAAGTAATTTATGAATGACCTGCAGGGATAGTATGTGGGGATATGAGTGTGGACTATCAAGAAAATATGTTTTTTTAGTTTTCATTTTTATGATGTAATGTAAGACTTCTGAATATATCTAGTGTTTACAAGGCTACTAAACTAATAGGTCTTTCGAGACTTGATATTTCTTGTGATCATGCTAATGTTATGTAATAATGCACCGACTCTGGGTAACTAGGGTTGGGGCGTTACATCAACCAAGATTCATCCCCAATCACCAATCTAAACTAGGGCTCTTTCACTTGCCCTATCCTGCAAAAAAATAGTCTATTCAGGTACTGATCTGGCAGCCTGAGTAGGGTGTGAGTACAACTCAGTAGTTCCTCACTAATAGTGACAAAACAAATCTCGTCAACAGCTGTGTATCCAGTTTTATTAATAATAAAATAAGGCAATAGAGGAAACAATTTATATTTATCCAATTATCCTTTATTTAATAACTTAAAATTCTAAATTCTTGAGGAAACCCAAACCACAATACTTTCATTGGCATGTGTTGGAGTCTAAACCATTTCCCCTATTCAATTAATATTCATTATGTCACAATAATCAATTTATAAATATCAAAAAGAAACCATAGTACAAAATAAATTAAAGTGTGTAAAACATCATGTCTAGTACACTTGTGAGTAGTTGGAGCGCTAGTCCCAATCTCAAAACCCCATTCGTATTTGGAGCATCAGTCCTTCTCCCGTAAAATAATAATTTCATGCATGTCATTGGTTCTAGAGTGCCATTTCCAGAACCCTTGTGGGTATTTGGAGAGTCAGTATGTTTCCCACAACCCATTCCTGATCAAATATCTATTTCATATATACCACATCATTAAATGTTTAATAAACCTTAACCATCCATCAAAATTCTCATTCAAAATATTTATTAATTAATTCAACCATTAATCACAACAATTGTTCCATTAATTCAAATATATTTATTTAACTAGATCCACAATCACAAAATCCGCATAACTAATCCACCAATTAATTATTTAAAGTAACCAACTAATTAACCACATTATGACCATTAATTAATTATGAAATTGATTTAATGTATCTATCAACACAAAATAATCTTAATTAATTTATTAATTAATTATTTTTTCCAACCAATTCAATTACCAATTTCACATTTCCTAAATTAACTAACTTAACCAATTAATTAATTAATTAATTAAACTCAATTATTATTCACGCCATGAATTTGTAAAACTGCATACACGTAAAAATAAGAGTTTTGGGATTAGATTTTAAACCACTGGCCTTATGTCAATGATAACTCACACATCCAAAATCGGGGTATGGTTTGATCTGGTTCAAGCGGAAGAGTTCCAATGAACACCCTAAAAAACACACGTCAACCGCCAATAAATATATTATGATAATTTCATATTTATTTATCATGTAATAATTCCTTATTATGTCTTTCTAAATATATTTTATATTATTACGCAAATAAAAAAATGATAATTGTTGAAAGATTATTTTATCAAATCATACATTTATAATTTCTTTTTTTTAATCCATGTAATGACCATTTGAAAAACAAAATTATCATTTATTGTTGGGAAAAAATCCGTCAAGGTAACATTGCAGTATTTTTGGGTTGATTGTGTTTGTTGACAAAGCAGGTTTCCATGGAGAATTGTCGAGTTCCCGAGAAGTTGTTGACATTCCATGTTGACAAAGAACTATGACAAAGGAAAGGACGATCTGGAGGCGGTACAAAAGAGTAGTACAAGGTGGCGCCGTTTTCCAGTGTTTGCCAAATTTATGGGCCTAAAAATCGCCAATGGAAAATTGAGTGATAAGTTGTTGGCGAAGGATGAGGAGAGAGAAATGAAGGAGGTGTGCGGAAAAAATTAAGCGTGGCGCGCAAAACTAGCAGGTTGTGCGAAATCTTGAAGTGTGGCATGCAAAACAGCGGGTTGCGCGAAATTGTATTTCGCGCAAAAGATGTTTCAAGGCCGAAAGCTTCAAAATCGGTAAAGGCATGAGGCGCGCGAAATTTTGGAGGCGTGCGCGGAAAATTGAAGTGGCGCGCGAAATAGCGGATGAAGTATTTCGCGCAAGAGGTGTTACGAGGTCCGAAGCTCGTAAAATGGAAAAGGCATGAGGTGCGCGAAATTATGGAGCAGTGCGCGGAAAATGGTTGTGTGCGGAAGATTTGTATTTCTCGATCAAAGCGGATTACGCGCTCAAGGAGGGTTTTTCGCGCGAGGTGGATTTTGCCTATAAATATGAAGTGACCCTCCTCCATTCGGAAGAGTTCAAGACATAGAAAATACCCGAGCTCTGGTGCGCGAAATTGAAGTTAGAAAGGGTGTTGCGCGTAAACTTAAACTTTGCGCGTAAAATCAGATTGCGCGAAAAGCAAAGGCTGCGTAGAAAGTTGGTGTTGGCGCGTAAAAGGAAGATTGCGCGAAAAGTGGATTTCACGCAAAAGTAGTGAATTGCGCGCAAGGCAGTTTCCAGGCTGCGCGTAATATTTGGAGGTTGCGCGAAAAAGGAATTTCACGCAAATCATAAAAATTGCACGCAAGACACCGTAAGGGTTGCGCGTAAAAATTGAGGTTGCCCGGTACATCCGGTGCAAAGTGAGATTCATCTGCGGGTGAAAGTTGGACTTCAACAGAGCATCTACATACAGAGGAAGATGCATTCCTTCATGAAAATGAAGAGACCTACAGGTCTATAAACTGTGAGTGGATTCCTTCCAAGAGTAGTGAGCTTAGGAAGAGGAAGAAGGTGATCCTCTCCACCTGTAGTGAGCCAGATAGAGAGAGACAGGGAGTGGCCCTTGGGAAAGCAGTGAGCTGACCCTAAACATTGTAAAGGCAGTGAGCCAGGGCTTAGAAGTGATCTAGCCCGAACCTTGTAATCCACAGCTAGTGAAGATTAGTGGAATTAGGTACGACCGACAACCTGTCGGCGTATGCTCCTTGGACGTAGCCCTTAGCGGTGAACCAAGTAAAATTGTTGTGTCCTGTGCTTGCTTTACTTTCTGTTTATATCATGCAGCAGGAAAAAGAGAGAAGAGTGTTTTGCTTAACAGTGAAACAAGATCAGAACGGGCATTAATTTTTAATTAGCCATACCCTGATTCACCCCCCCTCTCAGGGTATCCAGCCTAGTGGACCTAACAAGTGGTATCAGAGCCAGGTTGAAAGTTGTTCTTCTCTCAATGGAGGTAACCAATCATAAAGGGATTCCGATCTTCGACGGATATAATTTTCAGATATGGAAGAATCAGATGCAACACTATTTCCGATCCTTGGGAATGGATGTGTTTTCAGCAACTATGCATGGTATCACAGCTGATATTAATAGTGGTGCTTTATCAGAAGCTGAGTATAGAGAGTTGGATGCTGATTCCAAAGCAATCAATGCCTTAGGGGGAGCCCTTTCTAATCCCATCTACACAAAGGTGATGTCATGCAAAACGTCACATTCCATGTGGGAAATGCTTTTGAATATATATGAAGGGGACACAAAAGTCAGAGAGGCAAAGCTGCAGGTGTTGTGGAACAAATATGAAGATCTGAAAATGAACCCGAATGAGTCTGTTGACGCATTCTTTGATAGGGTAAACATTGTTGTGGAAGATATGCGAGGTCTTGGAGAAGTCATTGAAGACATAAAGATTGTAAAGTGCATCTTGAGAAAACTTCCACCTCGGTTCAATCCGAAAGTTTCAGTACTAGAAGATAAAGATCCAAAAGAGCTGACATTGGACAATTTGCACAGTACCTTGGTTGCATATGAAATGAGGAACGATGATAATGAGGCTGTGGAAAAGGGGAAGTCTAAAGAGGTGTCATTTAAGGCCATGAAGAAGCTCACCATTGAAGATTCTAATGAAGAAGAAGAGACAGATGAGGTGATGTCATTCCTTTCTTCAAATCTACAAAGAGGAAGAGGAAAGTTTAAAGGTAAACTTCCACTAGCATGTTTTAGATGTGGAAAGGTTGGTCATCTTGCGGCAAGATGCCCCAAGAAGTTTCAAGAAGATGATGATGATGATGACGTTGAAATTCCCAAAAAGAAGACCTCAGCTTTTGTAAAAGGGAAGAAACAATTCAAGAGAAATTTCTTCAAGAAAAAGAATCTTCTTTCACAAGAATTTGAAAGTTCAGATGAGTCTGAGGATGAAGAAGTTGAGGAAATGGAAAATTGCAGAGATCGTGGGGTAAATGCCTTGGTGGCAATTGTTGGTAGTTCTCAAAAGGTAGAAGAAGCTGATGCTAAAGAAGAAGAAGAAATTGAAGGGAGAATTGATATGGAAGCCGAATTGGAAGCCGCTCTTGAGGAGATAGATGTTTGGAGAGCCAAAACGAAGAAAGACAATAAAGTGGTTCGTGATGCCAAACTCTATATGCAACAAAAGGATGAAGAAAAGTCTGAGCTGTTAGAAGAAATTGAGAGACTAAAATCCTCAACACCAGAGAGCTCAGAAAATATGGTTGAGTATAAGCTTAAAATTGAGGAACAAAAGAAGGAAATTGATTTTCTGACCAACACAGGAAAGGAACAAGTTAGATGTATCAAAGAGCTTGAAGAAGAAGTGGTCAGTCTGTGACAAAAACTTAAGGATCAAGATAAACTCTTGACCCCCAATGTGATATCCGAAAAGCAGGACATTCAGAAGACAGAGAAGATGAAAGCGGAGCCTAGCAGTTCAATAGGTAAGAAGCAGCAATTGAGCTCAGATGTTAAGGTTGTTTCTGGTCTTAGTCAAGAGCAAAAATTTGCGACAACTGCAGTCAGACCGCAAGCACTCATCCCGAAAGTGAAGGTTGATTTGGGCACAAAACAGAATCAGAATATTCAGAGATCCCAAAGGGGAAATCATAGTGCTGAAATATCACGATGGAATGCATCCTATATCAGGTGTTATTGCTGTGGGAAAATGGGACATTCACAGTATGTGTGTTCCATAGCCAAGAGATACGGATGGGAACATGAACAGAGATGGCAGCCAAACAGAGAACGGTTTTTCAGAACACATTTTGAAGGACACTGTTTTTGGTGCAGAGGATTTGGACACATGGCTAGGTATTTCACTTCAACCATTCAGAGAAATGTGTCAACGCATAATCAAAACGTTCGCAAGCAGCAGATCAATAAACCAACAAGTGAGTTAAAAGTTCAGAACAGATTTGCAGCTCTGCAAGATGAGGGTGGTCCATCATACTCTGAGAAAGAACAGAAGCCTCAATCCATGCCGAGTGTGAAAGAAAGAGTATGGACCAAGAAGAAGAAAAATGAAAAGGCTGTGGTGGCAGAGATTGCCCTTAAAGCATCAGATCGATCTGGTGTTTGGATCCTTGATAGTGGTTGCACATCCCACATGACGGGTAATAAGGATCTTGTTACAGGAATCAAATATGACAAAGAAGGAGTTGTCAAATTTGGAAATGATGAAGGCCTGAAGATTGTTGGCTCAGGGAAAGCCAAGTTTGGGGGCAAAGAGATGAGACGTGCTGATGTCTTGGTAGTAGAGGGTCTCAGTCATAACCTACTCAGTGTCAGTCAACTATGTGACTCTGGGCACTCTATCCAATTTACCAAGAAGATGTGTGTTGTGAAAGGAAAATATGGAGCAGCTGTTCTGCAGGGAAAAAGGTCAAAGGGAAATCTCTATCTTGTAGGTGGGAAAGAAGATACTTGTCTTTTATCCAGAGAGGAAGAAAACCAGCTGTGGCATAAGCGACTTGGTCATCTATGCCAACCATCTATGGAGGATCTCGTTAAATGTGATGCTGCTAGAGACTTTCCCAAAATATCACGTGATCGCACTCATACGTGTGATGCTTGTCAACAAGGGAAAATCATCAGAAAGACATACAGGCCAAAGGAACAGAAATCAACTAGAGTACTTGAATTGGTGCATGCTGATGTATGTGGACCTATCTCACCACGAGCTATAAATGGGCAAAGGTACTATGTTCTTTTCATTGATGACTATAGCAGAATGGCCTGGGTATTCATCATAACCCATAAGACAGAGGTGTTCAGTTGCATAAAGCAGTACAGGAGGGAATCAGAAAAGATGCTTGGGCAGAAAATTCTGAAGTTTCGTACTGATAATGGTACGGAATTTACAAACAGTCAGGTTGAAAACTATCTCGAGAAACATGGAATAAGGCATCAAGTTTCATCAGTTAGAACTCCCCAACAGAATGGAGTAGTTGAAAGGAGAAATCGGATCATCAACAACATGGCCAGAACAATTCTTATTGATAAGGACCTGCCAGAGAAATTTTGGAAGGAAGCAGTTTTGACATCGGTCTATGTTTCAAACAGGTCCCTGTTATGTCCGAAGCAAGGAAAGACTCCATATGAACTATGGTACAGAAAGAAGCCAACGTTGAAGTACTTTCGAATCTTTGGAAGTAAGTGTTTCATTCTCAACAAAGAACATCATAGGAAGTTTGAGGCACGGGGAGATGAAGGGATATTCCTTGGCTATTCTGGGAAAAGCAAAGCATATAAATGTTTCAACAAAAGGCTGGGAAAAATCATTGAAAGCAATGATGTCACTATAGTTGAAAATGAGCAGAATAATCAACAATCCAGTGAACAGTTCCTGGATGAAAGTGATGATGAGGTAAGCAACCCAGGGGGAGCAGAAGTGGCAGAAGCCGACTCAGAAGAAGATACTGATGATGAAGTAGAAAGTGTCAAGTCGGTGTCTGTGAGAAAGCCAAAGAGTCGAGCTGAAATTGATAGGCAGAATATCATTGGTGATCAAACAGCTCCAGTTCAGACTCGAAGAATGAAATCATCACATCAAGCATCGTTTTTGTCTCAAGTGGGGCCGAAATGTTTTTCTGATGCAGCTGAAGATGAAAACTGGGTTCAGGCCATGAACGAAGAGCTTGATCAGATTGAGAAGAACCAGACATGGGAGATTGTCTCGAGGCCAGCAGACAAAAATTTCATCGGGACTAAATGGGTCTATCGCAACAAGATGAATGAAGATGGCACAGTGATTCGGAACAAAGCACGACTAGTGTGCAAGGGATACTCCCAGATAGAGGGAATAGATGTTGATGAGACATTTGCACCGGTTGCAAGACTGGAGACAATCAGATTATTTTTGGCCATAGCAGTGCAAAGAAAGTTCAAAGTGTTCCAGATGGATGTCAAATCCGCATTCTTGAATGGGGTTCTGGAAGAAGAGGTGTATATTGAGCAGCCAGATGGTTTTCTCATTCATGAGGATGAGAACAAAGTTTGCAGGCTGAAGAAGGCGTTGTATGGGCTGAAACAAGCACCAAGGGCATGGTACTCAAGGCTTGATCAGTACTTGAAGAAGCTTGGTTTCCAGCGTGGAGGAGTTGACTACAACCTCTATTTTAGCAATGACAGTAATCAAAGGATGATGGTGCTAGTGTATGTCGATGACATAATTTTTGGCGGATCAGATGAAGCTCAGTGCAGACAGTTTTCCGAATTCATGAAAAATGAGTTTGAAATGTCAATGATTGGAGAGCTAACGTTTTTCCTTGGTCTACAGGTGACACAAGGAAGTAATGGCACTTTTATTTCCCAATCCAAATATGCCAAGGAGGTTCTAAGAAGGTTTGGAATGGATAATTCCAAGGAGATGAAGACTCCGGTTGCTACCCGGATGAGATTGTCAAAAGATGAGGATGACAAGGCAGTTAATATCACAGAATATAGGCAAATTATCGGAAGTCTGTTGTACTTTACCGCGACAAGGCCTGATATTGTTTTTGCTACATGCCAAGCAGCGAGATATCAAAGTAATCCCAAGGAAAGTCACATGCTTGCAGTGAAAAGAATACTTCGGTATATCAAGGGCACGGTGGACTTCGGCTTGACATACAACGACAAATCTCAGACGGAGTTATTGGGATATACTGATGCAGACTGGGCCGGTTCAACAGATGATAGAAAATCAACGTCAGGTGGTGCATTCTATCTTGGTGGATTGTGTATTTCTTGGTTAAGCAAGAAACAAAATTGCATTTCATTGAGCACCGCAGAAGCTGAGTATATTGCGGCCACTCAAGCATGCACACAGTTATTGTGGATGAAGCAGCAGCTTGATGATATGGGAGTTAAAGTGAAGTCTCCGATCGGAATCCAGTGTGACAACTCAAGTGCTATAAATCTTAGCAAAAATCCCGTCCATCATTCAAGGACAAATCACATTGAGATTAAGTATCATTTTATCAAGGAGAAAGTTGAGCAGGGAATCGTGAAATTGGAGTACGTGCCTACAGAGCTACAGGTTGCAGACATTCTGACAAAGGCCTTACCCAAGGAAGCTTTTGAGCGGCATCGACTAGCTCTGGGAGTTCAGTCGACTCCCCACACTTGAAATAGTGTGGTTGTGGCCACCCCCTCTCCCCAAGGTATGATGTGTTTTCCCTACTGTGCTAATGTGTTCTCTACTATGTTACAGACTACAAAGGCGTGACCTTTGGGTTCGTTGACAAAGGGGGAGAAAAGTGTTTGATAATGGGGGAGAAACTAGTGGTTGTTCAAGGGGGAGACAGTGGGAAGATTTGATAAATCATTTATGATACAGGGAGAAGCTGACAGGTGGAGCAGCCAGAAAGGGGGAGTAATGAGAAAGGGGGAGATTACTAAATCTGACGATGCTAGAAGTGATCGATCAAATCATAGAAATCACGACAGCTGAGGATCGTGATAAAAGCAGAACAGTGGTGTTGGAATGGTGTGAGACGGTGTCCAGCTATCAACAATTGGTATCAACTTAAGAATTCACCAATTGGTATCAGTGTGGTTCAACAACTGGTTTTATTTTAAGAATTGGTATCAGGGTGGAATCGACAATTGGGGTCTGACATGAAGTGATTCATTGATGAACTTTTCATACTACTCTTGTTTCTCACGCCGAGCATTGCTCATGTGGGCTTAGAGTACGTGTTAAGTGATTCCATGAACGCTATCATAATCTCAAGAGGCGAATGCTGGTAGCAGCTGGAAGAAGACTCAGTGAGGTATCAAAGTGCAGAAAATCATCCTGAGCACAATTGTGAAGAGTTGTCAACAAACCCAAAGGGGGAGATTGTTGGGCAAAAATCTGTCAAGGTAACATTGCAGTATTTTTGGGTTGATTGTGTTTGTTGACAAAGCAGGTTTCCATGGAGAATTGTCGAGTTCCCGAGAAGTTGTTGACATTCCATGTTGACAAAGAACTATGACAAAGGAAAGGACGATCTGGAGGCGGTACAAAAGAGTAGTACAAGGTGGCGCCGTTTTCCAGTGTTTGCCAAATTTATGGGCCTAAAAATCGCCAATGGAAAATGGAGTGATAAGTTGTTGGCGAAGGATGAGGAGAGAGAAATGAAGGAGGTGTGCGGAAAAAATTAAGCGTGGTGCGCAAAACTAGCAGGTTGCGCGAAATCTTGAAGTGTGGCGCGCAAAACAGCGGGTTGTGCGAAATTGTATTTCGCGCAAAAGATGTTTCAAGGCCGAAAGCTTCAAAATCGGTAAAGGCATGAGGCGCGCGAAATTTTGGAGGCGTGTGCGGAAAATTGAAGTGGCGCGCGAAATAGCGGATGAAGTATTTCGCGCAAGAGGTGTTACGAGGTCCGAAGCTCGTAAAATGGCAAAGGCATGAAGTGCGCGAAATTATGGAGCTGTGCGCGGAAAATGGTTGTGTGCGGAAGATTTGTATTTCGCGATCAAAGCGGATTACGCGCTCAAGGAGGGTTTTTCGCGCGAGTTGGATTTTGCCTATAAATATGAAGTGAACCTCCTCCATTCGGAAGAGTTCAAGACATAGAAAATACCCGAGCTCTGGTGCGCGAAATTGAAGTTAGAAAGGGTGTTGCGCGTAAACTTAAACTTTGCGTGTAAAATCAGATTGCGCGAAAAGCAAAGGCTGCGTAGAAAGTTGGTGTTGGCGCGTAAAAGGAAGATTGCGCGAAAAGTGGATTTCACGCAAAAGTAGTGAATTGCGCGCAAGGCAGTTTCCAGGCTGCGCGTAATATTTGGAGGTTGCGCGAAAAAGGAATTTCGCGCAAATCATAAAAATTGCGCGCAAGACACCGTAAGGGTTGCGCGTAAAAATTGAGGTTGCCCGGTACATCCGGTGCAAAGTGAGATTCATCTGCGGGTGAAAGTTGGCCTTCAAAAGAGCATCTACATACAGAGGAAGATGCATTCCTTCATGAAAATGAAGAGACCTACAGGTCTATAAACTGTGAGTGGATTCCTTCCAAGAGCAGTGAGCTTAGGAAGAGGAAGAAGGTGATCCTCTCCACCAGCAGTGAGCCAGAGAGAGAGAGACAGGGAGTGACCCTTGGGAAAGCAGTGAGCTGACCCTAAACATTGTAAAGGCAGTGAGCCAGGGCTTAGAAGTGATCTAGCCCGAACCTTGTAATCCACAGCTAGTAAAGATTAGTGGAATTAGGTACGACCGGCAACCTGTCGGCGTATGCTCCTTGGACGTAGCCCTTAGCGGTGAACCAAGTAAAATTGCCGTGTCATGTGCTTGCTTTACTTTCTGTTTATATCATGCAGCAGGAAAAAGAGAGAAGAGTGTTTTGCTTAACAGTGAAACAAGATCAGAACGGGCATTAATTTTTAATTAGCCATACCCTAATTCACCCCCCCTCTCAGGGTATCCAGCCTAGTGGACCTAACATTTATAAAACAATCCTCTCTTTTAATTTTTTTACATCCATTTTTTAAAAAAGAATTATTGTAAAGGGGTGATAAAATAATAAAAATAATAATAATAGAAGAAATAAAATAGAGAGAAAAAACATGGTTGTTGTGCGCACCAGGTTGACAGGAAAAGGGAAATGGCGCACAAGAAGGTCATGCTTGGGTTATTTGGAAGGATAAAGATGAAGGTCGCTTATGAAAATAAAATCTCAAATATTTCGCACATGATCTCACTAACCCGAAACTCAAAAAAATCAGTTACGTAAAAAGGTATCTATAACTGTTCGAATTTAATTAAAACCCTATATTAAAACTCTTCATTTGATTTCTGTTTGATCAGTTTCTTGTTGTAGGAGTGATTTATTTCACTCATAGAATTCATTTTAAAATTTATTGCATTGAAAACTATTCACAATGAAGTTCCCAAAAGAATCCAAATACATTAAATGGAAAATTAATATGGAGAAGGTTATTGAATAGTGAACCGAATATTAATTAATTATTTAATTATTTAATTAAATAAAACAATTTTAATTTGTTACTTTAGTAATAAGTTTGTTGAAAAAAAGAATTATACTCAACCTAGGGTAGGCCCCCCATTTTGGACTCATTGGTGGTCTGGGATTTCTCATACTATCCACTATTTGTGAGTTATTAATGATTTATTCTTTAAAAAAAGGAAAAATAATTTATTAATATAAGAGGGTACTTTCTTGTGAGTGATCCATCCAAACACTCGATGCCTACAAATGTTATACCTTATCTAGGGTAAACCCCTCATTATGGACCCATTGGTGATCTCATATTTCCGATAGGATGCACCAGCTGAGTGTTATTTAGTAATTTTTAAGAAAATAATATATTATATATTATTTAATAACTTTAACTTACGAGCGAGGAATCCAAACATCTGACGCAAAGATATATCATACTATACCTAGGTGATCTCAAATTTCCCATATAACACACAATTTTTGATTTATTAATATATTTTTCAAAAATATTCCATGTTTTAAATAATTTAATTAATATATTTAATTTGTCTATGTAGAGGCCTTTTAGACCTCAGAATCTTTTACAACTTGGTAACTAACTTTGAAAACATTCCACTAAAATATTTTAAAATGTTAACAGGGAATTATTTCTTATGTAAAGACTTTAAAAAGTTATTAAGCTGTTTTTCCAATAAAAAATTATTATATTTTTCACATGAAGTACATATAATATTTAAAAAGAAAATACTCAAAAGAAAACATACCTGAAAAAAATAGAGTCTTAAAATCTCCCCAGTTTATAAAATCATGTCATTGAGTTGTACTCCTAAGCATATCTGAGATTCTGAGCTAGAAATATTGGGCCACTAGGCCCACATATCTGCCTCCCTTTCCCATGTCCCTTTTTGCACACATCCATGTTTCCATAATACATGAACTATTGGTACAGTCTTTCCCCTCAACACCTTCTCACTGTGATCCAACAAACGTATCAAATTCTCCCTAAATGACACATCTATCTCAAGCTCGACATCATTCACGTCGATCACATGAGAAGGGTTGAGGTGATACCATCGTAGTTGTGATATATGGAAAACATCATGCATTGAAATATATTTCTATGGAAGAGCCAATCGGTTTTGCTACCAGCCCAATTCACTTCATGGTCCCAAAAGGTCCCACAAACCTAGATACCATTTTTCGCTTACTCTGTATCATGTGGTGACCCAACCTAGGCGACACCTGAAAAAATACGTGATCACCCTCTATAAACTCTATGGGTCATCTCCATCAATCAGCATAAGACTTCTGCCTACTTTGAGTTGTAGCTATTCATTTCTGAATCAGATGAACCTACTCAGTCATCTCCTATGCGAGACTTGGTCCCTACAACTCTGACTCACCCACTTCTATCCAGCATAGTCATAATCTGCATTGCCTACCATAAAGAGTCACATATGATGTCATCTTTATAGTTTCGAGCAAACTGTTTTTTCAAGAAAACTCTACTAAATCAAGGTTCTTCTCCCATGAGCCATTAATGTTGATAAAACATGCCCTTAACATATCCTCAAGCACTAGTATAATACACTCTGACTTTCCATATCTTTGTGGATGGAAATCCATACTCAATAAAACATGCATATGAAGTTCCTTTTTCATGCCCTGCCATAAGCGTGAAGTAAAGCCTGAATCATGATCCGAAACTATAGTCTGTTGAACCCCATGAAATCTAACTATCACCAATTAATACAGCTCTCTTAGCTTCTCAACTGTAAAATTTTCCCTTGTAAGAAAGAAATGTGATACCTTTTTCCTTCGATCTACATTGACCCAAATAGAATCATTCTTCCTATGTTTTTTTTGAATACCTACCAAAAAATCCATGGTCGCATCATCCCACTTCTATTTCGGAATGGGAAAAGGTTGCAGTAGACCTCAAATTCATTGATTCTCATCCTTGACCTGCTGATAGGTGAAGCCTCATGTCACAAACCTTGTTATCTTCTTCTTCATGCTTGGCCACCAAAACTATCATCTTAGTTCATGGTACATTTTGGTCATACTGGGATGAAACTCCCATTTTGAGGCATGAAATTCCCACATGAGATCCACTCTCATACTTGTAGGAATAAAAACCTAATTCCTCACATAAATGACATCATCATCATCTATCATCTAGTCTGAAGGTGTCTCCCCAACTTCAAATTTTTTTCCTCAAGGACAAGAACTCTGTGTCCTCGTATTTCATATCCTTGATCTATCTCAAAAGTGTTGACTCCACTACAAAAAACATGAGTGTCATGTTTTCTAATCTCTCATGAACTGTAACGTGCATCCCAGCTAGCGACAACATCATCCTCCACTCAGCACTAGATTCATGGGCAATCCAGGTTTGAGTTTTCCTACTCAAAGCATCAGCCACATTGTTTCCTTTCCCAGGTGTATATGGAAGCTCAATATAAAAAGGCTGCATATACTCAACCCATCTCCACTGTCAAAGATTGAAATCGTGCTAAGAAAAGATGTAATTCAAGATCTTATGGTCAGTATAAACTTTAAACCTATCACCCAAGCGGTATTGTCACCAACACTTCAAAGAATATACCACTGTTTCCAACTCAAGGCCGTGCGTAGGGTAATTCCATTAATGCGGCCATAGCTTCCAAGACCTGTACGCCACAACTTTATACCTTTTCATTAACACGGCTCTGAGTCCTATCCAAGAAGTTTAAAAATACATTGTGTACTCTTCACCAAACTCAGGTAGAACCAAAATTGGTGCGAATGTCAAATGTTTCATCAACACCAGAAATGATTTCTCGCAAGCCTCTGACCATTCAAACATTACACTCTTTTGGTCAAGCCTAGAAGTGGCACTGCCAAATGGGAAAATTATTGGATGAATCTCCGGTAATATCAAGATAAATCCAGAAATATTCAAATATTGAAAATATTCTTTGGCTGCTCCCAAGAAACCCCTGCATGCGCCTTTTATGTATCCACTGAAACACAATCCTTAGAGATGATGTGTCCCAATAATTGTACCTGATCAATCCAAAACAGACACATAGATATCTTGGCGTATAGCTGATGCTCTCTCAGTGCAATCAGGACAGTGTCAAGATGTTGGGCATGATCATCATGAGTCTTTGATTACACCAAGATTTCTTCCACAAATACAACCACAAACTGATCTAGGTTAAGGATGGAAGATCCTATTCATCATGGCCTTAAACATTACTGGTGTGTTTGTTAACCCAAATGGAATTACAAAAAACTTATAAAGCCCATACCTACTTCTAAAATCATTCCACGATATATCAAAAGTATGAACTCTCAATCGATGACACCCCAATATTAAGTCGATCTTTGAGAAAAAAAAAGCTTCGTTCAACTGGTCAAATAGATCATCATTACGTGGAAGGGGATATCAGTTCTTCATGGTCATCTTGTTCAACCTCCGACAATTAACACCCAAACATAATCTCCCATCATCTATCTTTTCAAATATCACACAAGATACCCAAGGTGACATACTTGGATGGATAAATCCTTTATACTTCAAGTATTCTTACTGATCTTTGAGTTCTTGAAGCTCTGTCAGTGCCATTCGGTAGAGTGGAATACATACTGGCTTAGCTCTCGGCATGAGGTGAATAGTAAATTCATAATATCTTTTAAGTGGCAGCCCTAATAAGTATTTATGAAAGACATCCTAAAACAAATCCACCATTGGTGGAAGGAAATCTTTACTAATACCTTCGTCATCTAGAAAATGACTAGAAACTTGGGTTGTGAGCTCTACCAATTGCTGAGTAATTGTCCCTTCTCAACATGTCTGGATATCCCACTCCCCATGGTGAATGTAATGGTCACTCGCATGTGACGAAAATTTCACCCTCCAATGATAACAATTAATGTGGGATCGATATGTGACTAACCAATCCATTCCAAGAATTTGGTCGAAGACTGTCATGTCAAGGATATAGAGATCCCACAGAAAATGGTACTCCCCAATCTCACGAGAGCATCCATTTCTCATATAGATGTCTCTAGACTATACTCCCAGAGGCGTATCTATCATCATAAACCCTCCCATAAACTCCACCACCAAAATAAAACCATTAACATGTTTTGTAGATATAAAGGAATGAGATGCACCAATATCAAATAAGGCATCAGCTAAGGTAGAAGCCACAAGAATAGTTCCTCTCAATGTCGAAAGTCCATCCTCTCTATCCACAAGTGTAGATTTTACTACACGAAACTATACTGCTCCTCTTCCTTGTGATTCCATATAACTCCCTTGACTTTTACCACTCTACCAATATTTTTGTTCTTTCCAGAACCACCATGTTTGTTGCCTTTAATCCCTCGTCTAGTAGAACTCCAACCCTGGGACTGATAAGGTGTAGAAGATCCCCTTCCCACACTCTGACTCTGTTTAGCTCTTCCATCAATACCTGACTACCTAAGGTTCCTGAAGAACCTCTAGAGATGTACCATCCCACCACAGGATCTACATTCCCTAGGGGTTTGGGGACATTGACTGTGATAGTGTACTGGCCTACCACACTGGTGGAAAAATACTCAGGTAAGGTCCTTTGTAACTGACCCATCTATCCGATTACTCTTCTTTCCACATCCCCAACTAACATTCTCATAACATTGCTTCTTTATCTCGAAGGTTTCACCACCTAAACATCTAGTAAAAACCACATGTCCACCACTAGAATCCTCCTTCATATTCCCCTCAGAGATGAGATCTTGATTTACCACTTCTAAAAACTTCTTCAGTGGAAAAATATTCACTGGAGAAATAATTTCACATTTAAGTCTGTCCTATGATTTCCTTCCTAAATTAGCATCATTATATGTCAATTCTAGAGAAAAACTTTTTAAGTCTATAAATCATCCAACATAGTCCATCAGATACATATTACCTTGACCCAGCCTCATGAATTTAGCTTCTTTCCCTTGCTTGAGCGTCTTTGGATAAAATTGCTCAAATAACTTCTCCTAAAATTCCTTCCACTCCATAGCTTCCAGCTGTCCATCCCATGTTTGGATGTTCCACCAGTGTTTCACTTGACCTGGAAACATGTAAGTTTCCATCTTGACTATCTTCTCAATAGGCTTCTCCAGGTGGTCAGGTATAGTCTAGATAGATTCAATCCAGAACACAGCTTTCTTCGAGCCACCCTATCTAGTAAAAGTCGATGGGTGTTACAACTGAAACTCCCTCATTGGATCAAACATGATTTTCGCAAACTCCCCAGGTCTCTTTACATCATTTTAATTAAATTGGTTAATTTCTCTCAAAATTGTTCCCCAACTTCCTTAACTGGTACTATTGGTGCCTCGGGTTCAACTACTGGAGGACAATTCCCAGCTATTCCCCCCAGTCGTCCTCTCAACAAGAGTCTTGGAGGCATATTTCTACAAAGACAAACACTGACCTTAGGGCATAGTGTACAATGTTATCATAATTAAATTACACCAATTTATTTATATCATTTCACTTTTTTTTCAATTTTAGGTTAGACACCATTTTCCTTTCAATTTCACAAGCAAGGAAAATAGTTTATGTTTAACAACTTACACATAACATGTTTTCCCGTGCGTGCCTAAAATGATGCATGTCACAATAATCCTGAGTTCTCAGAATGATTTATGCATACTAAAAAATCATTTCATTCGGTCCAAAAATCAATACTCAATAAATTATAGAAATAATAATCACATCACACAACATGTGCATCACCCAAGGTCAATAATACACAATTATAACAACAAAGAGAAATAATACCAATCCCACAAGGAGTACTTGGGTTTTCCCCTGTAAATGGGTTTGCAACTCCCATTCATGAGCTTATTACCAAGCCTCAACTTTCCTTAGTCTCATGTCTACCTTTTCCCAAATAGTAATACAAAATAAGTAGATAGAAAGCCTCCTTTTATACAAATTTATAATGTCCGGACCCGACTACCACATAATAGTACCCCAAGCCGGATCGTCACATGACCTCAAGCATGTCTCCCCATACACCAAAGGCTGCCGACAAGCATAGAAGTTTTGGTAAGTCAGTCATGGGGAAACTATACCCTCTTTTATTAGAGTAAAATACCAGCAGAAGTAAACAAGCAATAGGAGAAGCATATATAAATATAATAGTTAAAATGTAACAATAATAACGAAGACAAGAAATATAATACTCAACTAAAAGGTGAACATGCTATGTCTATATATTTGTATCATGTTTCAAAAAAATAGAAATTAGATGCTAGAGACTAGCGACTCCCAAGCGGGTTCGAAATCATTTTGGGTACCCTCAACGAAGCTCTGTCCCTAATTAGTAATCTAAACTATGGATCTTGAACTTCCCTCTCTTGCAACAATAATGTCTAGTCAGGAACCGATCAGGCATCCTAAGTAGGGTGTGAGTATGACTCAGTAGGTCACCACCAACAGTTTCAAAAACAAATCCAGTCAGAAGTATTGTATGCAGTTTTATTAATAATTAATTAAGGCAATAGAGGAAACAATTTATATTTATCCAATTAGCCTTTATTCAATAACTTAAACTTCTGGGTCCCTGAGGACACCCAAACCACAATACATACTTCAGCCCATTCCGGAGTGAGAATCATTTCCCATTTTCAATTCATAATCATTATATCACAACATTCAATTTATAAATAGCCAAAAGAAACCATATTAAAAAATAAATGAAGGTTTATAGAACGTCATGTCTAGCACACTTGTGATTATTTGGAGCGTCAGTACCTGTCTCCCAACCCCATGGGTAGTTGGAGCATCAGTCCTTTTCCCATAAAATTATAATTTTAGGCATGTCATTGGATATAGAGCACCATTTCCATAACCCCTGTGGGTTTTTGGAGTGTCAGTCCTTGTCCCACAACCCCTTCCTGATCAAATATCTATTTCACATATACCACATCATTCAATGTTCAATAAATATTAACCTTCCATCATAATTCTCATTCAAAAATATTTATTAATTAATTTAACCATTAATCAAAAAAATTGTTCCATTAATTCAAATAAAATTATTTAACTAAATCCACAATCACAAAATTTGCATAACTAATCCACCAATAAATTATATAAAAAGTCAACTAATTAACCACATTATGACCATTAATTAATTCTAAAATTGTTTAACTGAATCCAAAAACACTAAATAATGATAATTAATTTATTAAATATTTATTTATTTCGACCAATTCAATTACCAATATCACATTTTCCAAATTAATTATTTTACCCAATTAATTGATTGATTAAAAAACTCAATTATTAGTTACGCCATGATATTTGTAGAACTGCATACTCTTATCAAGATGAGATTGTGGGATTGTATTTTAAATAATATACCTTATGTCAAAGATAAATCACATGTCAAAAATCGATGTATGGTTTGATCTGGTTCGAGCTGAAGAGGATGAATGGACACCCTAAAAAACGCACGTCAACAGCCGATAAATATATTATGATAATATCATATTTATTTATCTTGTAATAATTCCATATTATTTCTGTATAATTATATTTGATATTATTATGTGAATAAAAAAATATATAATTTTTGGAAGATTGTTTTATCAAATCATACATTGATAATTTCATTTTTTTAATCAATGTAATCACCATTTAAAAAACAAAATTATCATTTATAAAACAATCTTCTAATTTATTTTATTTTCCATCCATTTTTTTATAAGATTTATTGTAATCGGGTGCCAAAATAATAATAAAAGAAGAAATAAAAAACAAAAAATAAGGTTGTTGTGGGCACCAGGTTGATAGGAAAAGGGAAATGGCGCACCGGAAGGTCACACTTCAGGTCTTTGGAAGGAAGAAGATGAAGGTTGCTTAGGCAAATAACATCCAAAATATTTTGCACCTGGCCTTAATAACCAGTAAATCAAAAAAGGGGTGATTTAAAAAGAGATCTAGAACGATTCAAATTTAATTAAAACCTTAAATTAAAACTCTTCATTTGATGTCTGTTTGATCTATTTCTTGCAGGCGTAGTGATTTATTTCACTCTTAGAATTCGTTTTAAAATTTATTACTTTGAAAACGGTCCACAATGAGGTTCCCAAAAGCATCCACAGACATAAAATGGAAAACACATATAGATAAGGTGATTGAATAGTGAACCACATATTAATTAATTAATTTAATTATGTAATTAAATAAATAAATATTAATTTTTTAATTTAATAATAAGTTTATTGCGAATATGAATTATACTCTGCCTAGGGTAAACCCCACATTTCAAAACCATCTTTGGTCTCATATTTCTCATATGATGCACGCTTTGTGAGTTATTAATGATTTATTATTTTAAAAATGGAAATAATAATTTATTAAAATAAAAGGGTAATTTCTTATGAGCGAGCCATCCAAACACATGATGCATACAAATGTTATACCTTGTCTAGCGTAAACTACTTATTCTGGACCCATTTTTGTCTCAGATTTCCAAAAGAATGCACCAATTGATAGATATTTAATTATTTTTAATAAAATAATATATTAAATATTATTTAATAACTTTAACTTATGAGTGAGGAATCCAAGCGTCTGATGCCAACATATGTCATACTCTACCTAGGGTAATCACCCTGTTTTGGATAAAACGGGGATCTCATATTTTCCATATGATGCACCATTTTGGAGTTATTCTGATATCTTTCACAAATATTCCGAATTTTAAATAATTTAATTAATATATTTAATTCGTCTATGCCAAGGTCTTTTGAGCCTCAAAATATCTAACTACTCAGTGACTAATTATGAAAACATTCTATTAAAATATTATAAAGTACTAACTTGGAATTATTTCTTATGTAAAGCCTTTGAACAGTTATTAAGTTGTTTTTCCAATAAAACAATTATTATGTTATTCACATAAATATTTATAATCTATAAAAATAAAAGTCTCAACGGAAAAAATACCTTAAAAAACGTAATCATACACCTAGGATCCTCAAAATTAATTCTAAAGGAGTTGATTCAAAGAAGAGCTAATCGCCTTAACCGATCACTTTCTTTTTAATTCTTATTTTACCTCTTCAAATATATTGTATTTAATATATCATTATAACCAAAATATCCAAAATATACTGAAATTTTTTCATGATTATTTAATCACCATTATCCACCCTCTATCCCATGAACTAGAATGTTAAAGTATCACTCGTGTGTACGTACAACTTATCGCCTTCACATAGCGATACAATTAATTTTACACCACCACATTCAATGGATTTTTATTATTATGGGGTTAATGTGTATATATGATAATAATGACATAATAATAATTTTTTTAATTATAGTATCACATCAAACATCTTTCCTTCCAATTTTTTAGAAAACAATAACGTCTCTCATGAGTACGTGTGAACTACCACCTCCACGAAGCAATGTGATTTTTATTATTTCTGTTTTACATGGATGGTAATAAGAATGGACTTTATTAATATAAATAATTTATATGATATAATTATTATTACTTAAATGTCAATTTTTATTTCCCTTTCATTCATTCCATTGGTGAAAAACTGAAAACGACATCCCTTCGTACGTACGACCTACCATCTCCACGAATGTTGTAATTCATTTTTCTATCACTGTATTTTATAGATGGTTATAAATATTTATATAATATATATATATGATATGTATATCATTATTAAAATTATTATGATGATTTAATAGTGATCAATATACAATTACCAAAAACTACTAAACTAAAACATACATTAAAAATAAGTAGATATCACTCAGAATAGTGACTTTAATAAGTAATTGTTGATAAACAAGTGATTAAAGGTTATAATTAAAAAAATTATGGAATGATATATATTATTATGGTTCTTTAATAGATATATAATAAATATTTTTTTATTATACTAGAGTTTCAAACAAGTATAAAGGATGTTTCACCTTAGTTAAGGGATTTTTGTCTTACTTTCATTTTATGGAGACACATGCCATATTCACAACTTTTTAATTTTATGTGGTATATATACTTCCCTTGAATATATTTTATGGTTATTATTATTAAAATTTTGGTGATTTATATATTCATCTATGTTTATTTCTTTAATTGGTCATATAATTCAAAATAAACCATTATTTTAAGCGTTTTATGTTACAATCTCATTATTTATTGGGATTATTTATGGTTAGGTTTTGATGTTGAGAAATTATGGCCTATCTCTAAAAAACATATAAATTTATTTCTCATATTTTTATCTATTTAAAATACATCTTTTCCATTCATTTTACTCACATTATCTAATGAATAGTTTGAAAATATGTTTTTATGTATAATCAAATTTATTTCTCTCTTTGGTCAGAAAACCTTTTTCCTCCATATCTATATTTTCTAAAAAAAGTTTTATATAATCTTTTTACTACTATGGTATGATTTTTTAAATCCATTTTTACACCTATTTTACTTTTCATATAATAGTTTAAAATTAATTTTATTTTAATTTTCTAAATGAGGTACTACTTGACATTTTCAACAAGGGTGTGAACAAAATATTTTAATTTAACATATATGGAATGAACGTCATTTCATGCCAATATGACCACTCAATAATTTCAAGATTCCGTTACAAATTTCATGGGTTATTTTCAGTGAAATGTTTCTCTATAATATTTTGAAATTTATTTATATTCTAAAATATGATTTCAAAATTGAATGTTTATTTTACTGAATAATGATTTAAGTGAGATTTTATTGATATTTTTCATCCATGATAACATCTTTTGATTCTTAGAAGTTTTTTTGGGGATATGATCCAATGATGACATCATTAATCTTTCTCTGGATGATTTATGATAAAAAAATTGATGAATCTTGTTTCTTTTGAAGTACTTTTCTACGATGAAATTGTGAAATGTTTATGAAAATCACCCCTTCTCCATAGGTTTTCCTATGATGAAATGATGAATTTTTTATGAAATTCATTTATAGTCATGGGTTATGTTATGATTATTTTTAATGATGTTGTCACAAACATAATTATGATTTTCATTATGAGATGGATGAGACTAGAGTTATTTATCCCTCCAATGAATTTCATAAAGACTAAAATTTCATTAGATAAACATGATTGGAATGGGATTAAACCCAATTTATTAAGTGAATCAATCCACTATAATAGTCTTTAGAGTGAACCTTGACTAATATGATGGTTTGGGGAGAGAACCTAATCCAATATGACTGTATTGTGAGTAAAAACTGGCTACTATGATGGTCTCAAAAGTGAACCCAATCCACTATGATAGTCTTGGAAGTGAGCCTTAACATATAACAAAATTATTTTCAATACTTATGTGTATGATAGAGAATAAGTTGTATTCAAATTTTATATAATCATAGATAATGTTCTTTTATTCATTTATTATTCGTGTCTTATGAACAACCAAATGTCATGACTCAATTTTTTGATATGCGGGGTATAGTTTTCAGATTTTATGTTCTCATTCTCAACCCCTCAAGCTCATTTTATATTTTTATCTCCCATGTTTTCCCTCACTGAGCATGTGACCTCACCCTTTATTATTCTTTCTTTCCCTAGGTAACAATGTAATAAATAAATATTCCCATGTCAGTTTTTTTACATTTAAACCTTAGTTTTAAACCAAAATTTATATAGTCGGCATTATAAAAAATGGTTTTGATCTAGGTTTTCATAAAGTTGATTTCTAAACATTAACTAAAAGAGAATTTAAGGGGTCTTTAAATCTCATTTTTTCAAATAAATTTTAAAAATATATTTTAACATCAATTTTACTATAAAACTAACATGGAAAATATCATAAGGAAATTTCAACAACGGTTTTTTGAAAAAATTGAAGTTGAAAGACATATTTATTTTTAACCTGGACAAATATTTCAATATTAATTTTTTATTAAACCAATAATTAATGTCATATTATTTTAATCATGGAAAAATAGTTTAGAATCTTTTTTTCCAAAAAAAATGTTGAATGTGGCTTTCAAAATTAGTTTTTACCAAAAACCGATGATGAAGTAAACATGAAAAAAATGTTTTAGGAATTTGAATGTTGGTTTTTACCAAAAAATGATTTTGGAAGTCCAATAATGTTTATTCCACAATGTTTTATAGAAAAACATACAAATAAATTTTATAAAAGTAAGAAAACAGTAAATTACATGGCCAAAAAATATCTAAAACCTATAGAATGAAACATAATTTGAAGCAGAGAAACAATAAAAAATAAATAAAACATACTTTTATAAAACATAAATTAACAACATAAATTAGAAAATTATTATATAAATAATAATTTTTTAAACTATAATAAAAATACACAAACCTAATAATTTATGATTTAATCATATATTTCTATCTTTGAACAAATACTTAATGATCATTAGGTTGATAATACTTTCTAATAATTATGGGAGAATAATACATAGGCTGAAAAAAAATGTAAACATAATACCTTAGTTATAAGTATAGGGAACACATGAAAGGAAGCTTAATCAAAGAGGTATACTTTTAAGTATATTAGAAATTAATAAATTGAAAACATAGAAAAAGTTTAGATTTCAAAAAACACCAATCATGGTTTGCCTTAATGGTTAGATAAGTCATACTTCAAACCTTGTGACATGCTTTTTAATTTTTCATTAAGTTAAAACAACTTAGTTTGGGACAATTTTTCATAATTTAAATTATAAACATTTCATAGACATGTTAAACACCAAAATGTCCCTATTTAGAGTGAAGTTGATCTTCAGAAATCTTGTTTTAATGAGTTAGACCCATTTTATATCTTATTTCATTAGAATGTTTTTTAAATCCCATAAATATTCAATAACAGAATATTCCACATTCATGTTTTACAGGATAAATAAGTTAAATTATAACCTAATATACTTATTTAGGTATATTATAAATGTTTTAAAATTGAATAATTGGTTTTGAATCCGTATGTAACATTAAATAAAATATATCCACCAAATAATTTAAACTGACTTAAAATAATCAATTTCAGGCTCATTAAACAAACCAAACATTTTATAATACGAAATAATAAAACACACACCATAAAATCCATTTAAAATATTTTAAACTCAACCATCCAAATAGATCCATTTTTATGTTCAAATTCCCACTAATAAAGAAAATTATTATAGAAAGACCAAGAATGATCAATATTTCCATTTCTAAAATGAAATCCATGCATCTTAATAGACAATTGGAAATAAGAATAAAAAAACTACATCCCATTTTCACTCAATTTAAATATAAAAAATATTCCAATGGAATCAAAAAATATTTGAATCTATCATTATACCTATGAAGTATATATTAAATTTTAAAGACCAAATTTTAACATTAAATTAAAATTAGGTATCAACAAAAGTATACAAAGACCATTTTAATTTAAAACCAATTATATTTTATGTAAAAATTAATAGAAAACCATAAAAGGCTTCTTATATTATTAGAATTTAAAATTTTCTCACATCAAATATAGAAAAAAATTCACCCACAGTGTTCATCAAATACATTCCAAACAATTTATAACTCACTTCTATATAGATGTTATAAAAAAATTCAAACACACACATATATATATAACCCAACCAAAAAAACTTTATAATTAAAAATATGTTTTATCTGTCTTTACAACTTCATTATAAATTCTTCCAATTCAACAAAAAAGTAAATATATTTTAAAACAGAAAAAATTTCATTAAAATAACTAATTAAATTATATAATAAACCTATTAAAACAAAAGAATTAGTTTTTAAACACTCTATTTGGAATATGTAATACATAACATAAACATTAAAATAAAAAATCAACACCCAACAATAAACTAATTAACATTTAAAAGTAAATAAAATAACATGAGATATATAAAAATTCTTCCATTAAATTAGTCATTGTAATGAATAAATGAAAAAGTTATTCATAAATAACAAAACTTGTTTAATAACAACCAAACATGGCTATATATTATAAGTATTATTTTATAAATTCTTATAAAATAAAGTCTATTTGGATTCTAGAATCTTCATATTTGTTAAATTTGTTTATAAAATATAATATATTATAAATGTTTTTGTTTTTTATCTTGAAATTAATATATTTTATCAAGAAAAACAAGAAATTTCTAGAAAATCTAACTCAAAGTTTTTAGATCACAATAATCTATAGCCCCTAAAATCATAATAGTGATTCAACCAAAAGTCAAATCAAAAAGGGAATTTATAAGGATAAAATGTTAAACACTCTTCTAAAAAAATATAAGAATCGTATTTTATGAAATATAAATGTCTTTTTCAAACAAAAAATGTTAAAAGAAAGTATCCTATGGACATTTAAATAGAATAAAATTTGTAAATATAAAGACTCCAAAATGATATCATCCATAACTTGTTAATCAAATTAATCAAATGGAATAACACTACTATACCATGAAAGGTTATTCTTTTAAGGGAAGAAATTTTTTAAAAAATATAGATAAAAATTAATATATGACATTTGAAACTATGGAAAAAATCAAATGGACCATGAAGAATGTAATATGAGTTTCCTTTTCCATGGGGTAAATGAAACACTTTAATACCTGAAAAAATTTATATATGTGTAGAAGATTATAGATTATTATATCCTTGTATATTAAAGGAAATAAAGGAAACTAAATTGTACATTAAAACCAAAAAATATTAAATATGATATAAAAATAAATAAGGTCAATACTATATAACCTTAGGATTATACATAACCTGAAAACAAAAAAAATTACATTATTAATGGACAGAATGAAATTCAATATAACATTATCAAGAAAAAGTGTATAATAAAATGTGAATATTAATAAGAGGAGAAGTCTCTATGAGGGATGAATTTATATCAAAATTTAGGTGATTATGTAATCTAAACACCGAGATAATGAATTTGAATATCAGAAAAGAAACCTTCCACGTTGAAGAAATAATTTGATCCTGAATTGCACTAATCAATAATAATACCCCAATCAATGGTACTATTAAAATTTGGAATTATATAGTATCGACTTATGGTGGTTGTTCTTTTTGAAAAAAGATAATATCATGAAGATGAGAAGTTTTTTTATTTATGTATGAATTGACCACATTGAAAATATATAATAACAAATAATGTTAAAAGATAAAAAACAGAAAATCGAAACCAGTCATTTTCTCTATTTGGACTATATCATACATGAATCCAAAAATAAAATAACTACACTACACCATTTATTTTTTACGATGAAACTAAGGTTTTGAAACATTAACATTAAAATAAAAAACAACACACATATATAAGACATATCATATATTATTTATCATAAAATATATTTACAATAATTTTATGTAGTTGATTTTATTTAGATTATTTTGAAACAATTTATCATTGTTAAACATTTTCTGTGACCTGTACTTTCATGTATAAATTATCAAAACCCATATATACAAAAATAATTAATAATAATAAACTTTTAAAAAAGAATAAAACCTAGTTTTTGAAAAAAATTTAAAAAAAAATTGTACTCCACCTAATACACTAACTTAAAGAAAACAAAAAACCAGTAAAATCATCTACAATATACAGACTAAAATTAGAATAAAATTGGTATAAACAATAATTTCCTTATCTTTAATTAAAATTTATATACCTAAAACATATGAAACCAAAAAACCATACATAATATAAAAATATTAATAAAAAATGAATTTATTATTACTCATTTTTTAAACATAAATAAAAGTATACCTAACTAATAATTTAAATTTTAACCAAGATAAAAAAATATTTTTCAAACAAGAAACATATAAAAATGGATTATTAAAACTTTACAAAATAATTATTATATAATTAATTTTTTTTAAATATTTAATAAAAGAGACATATCATTTAATTTAAAAGTTAAGCATACTTAAAAAAATTTCAAACTTCAAATATCTTAATGTTATTCATTAATATATAACTCAGAATAATTGAAAATATATAATAAAAATGAATGTTTTAAAATTGAAAAACATAATATTTTGATATGAAACCTAAAATAATTAATATAAATGACCTTATCAAATCCATTTTTCATCCCATTTTTGATTATCTTAAACATGAATATTAAAAAAATAATTTTATTCCATCCTTACTTTTTTATGATAAGACTACGGTTATGAAGCATTAATGTGAAAATAAAAACCAATACACATATATATGACAAAATATATATTGTCTATTATAAAATATATTTGACAATAATTTCATGCATTTTATTTTATTTTGAATCTATATAAACTATTTATAATTAATAAACGTTTTTCTCAACCTTTATTTTCATATATTAATTATCATACCACTTATAAACAATAATAATTAATAATAAATAACGTTTAAAATTAATAAAACTTTATTTTTTAAACATTTTCTAATATATTTATGCACTCTTCCTAATAAACTAAAAAAAATAAAATAACAAACCTGTTAAATAAAAAAATATACCAACTAAAATCATATAACAACTGGTATAAATACTCATTTATTTAAATTTAATTAAAAGTGACATTTCTGATAATTTAAATCAGAGTCATACTTATTAAAAAATTTACCAAATGAATTCCAGATATGTAAGTTCTCCATTCATATACAACCCAACATCAGTGAAAATATATAATAGAAATGAATTTTATATGATTAAAAAACAAAATATTTTGATATAAAATATTAAAAACATCAAATAACTAACCTCATCAAATTCTATAATTTCTCCAATTTTGATTATCTCGTAAATGAGTCTTAAAATATAATAACCACATTCCACCCATCCTTTTTAATAATGAAATGGTGGTTATAAAACATTATCCAGAAAATAAAAACCAATATATATATATAAATAAAAACCAAATAGTATCTAATATAAAAAATATTTATTGTTACTTCTATGTATTGCATTTTTTTCGCTTCATTATTCACTAGTGATCATTGTTAAAAATAAATATAACCTGTAATTTCATATATATATATATATATACTAAAAACATGTACAAATAATAATAATTATAAATAATTATCTTATAAGAGAGAATAAAACTTACTTTTCTAACATGTTGCAAAAAAAAATTACAACCACCACCTAATAATGATCAAAACCAATATATTGCTCATTAATTTGGCCATAAAATTCATAACATCCATTAACCTCTACAATATAAAAAATTTATAATTAATGATATTATAATGAGTAATTTTTCAAAATTATATCAGTGTTTTTACCCATCATGGAATGAAGAAAAACTGGCACCAAATATATGTTTTTGATAATCTCACACATATATTTATGTAACTCTTGTAGAATTATTCACATATTTCATATCAGTTCATACGTATTATAGATCAATAAGACCATAAACTCCAATAGTCTCATTTTCAATAAGAAACATGTATAAATACCTATTTAAATAATTAATATATCAAGTCACTTGAAATAATAATTATATAAATAATGGAAAATAGAAAAATAAATTTAAATTAATCGAAAACAACTAAAAAGGCACACTGAGCTCAATAAAAATATCCAGATCCATGATATATATTTTCAATATTCTTAATGTATAGTCTCTTCAAACTATATCATACATCATCCAGAACTAATAAATATTATCCATGGAAGAAGAAACCCGATATAAATTTTTAATCCCATCCAGAATATTAGAATGATCAAAAAAATTTGGTTTCTAAACCTTATTTTTCATTTATACAATTTTTTTTTATTTTACATAATCTTATATAAATTAAATTTCATAAACCATTATAAGTAATCTTAAATAAAATGTAAATAATATTTAAGAAATAAGGAAAACCATGTATGTCAGATAAAGAAGAAGTCTAGCCATCCAATGTGAAAAAATGAACCATACAATCTCCAAGTTTGGTAACCTCCTTAGTAGGAAAGGACAGTAGACTAGTTCAATCAATAATATCATATATTGATATTCATACCTAACCCAAATATATAGTCTAATTACGTATAGAATCCAAAAAAATAAATATGATTTTGAAAACACAATAAGTACATGTGGATCTATAGCATACAACTCACAGTTTAATGTTTGGTCGGAATGAGGAGGTGGAGGATCTGAATATGTCAGATGTAAAAGTTATGCAGTCAGTTATTGTCCCATAATTAATTTATACAAATCCTACATAACTGGTTGAATTTGATTTCCCGTTCAATTTTTTAGGTCTTACAACTCATTTATAAGGAATCAATTTCATGGAGTCTTTATTTCTTACTTTTAGGACCAAAAACATTCCTAATACTAAAATCAGCTTCATATCCTCTTACAGGGTTGGGGTACTATGGAATTATTATTATCTAGGATGCCAATCAACCCCTCAGGGATAAAATTCCCCTGTATCCTTTTCTCTTATATATCAACCTAAAATTAAAAATTAATAAGGTATATTACATTTGTTAATTTAAAAAATACATTCATATAAAATAAAAAATATTTTCAAAAAAAATTCAGTTACATCCTTATATTGATTTGTATGATACATGACATTTTTTTTAAATCATGTAAAATATTATTAGTGACTGGGTGACATATAGGGTTGAATTGGACAAAATTTTAACCATTAGTATATTTATATCTTAATGCATAAAACTTTTCTTTAATCATTTTATAATAAAATAAATTATACCATCCACACGATAATGTATGAGGGTGTACGTTCTAAAATTAGATATCCTATTGATATCTCCCAGAGTCCTGTTGTATAAAAATAAACTAATAAATAATTAGTTAATATATAAGAAATTTTACAATACAAAATAATTATCATACCATAAATTCATCATCATGCCGGTTGGAAAAAAATTTCTTCAATATATCTACTTCTAAAAACACATTCATGAGGCATAGGTTTTCATTTTCTAATTTCCCAAAAACATATTTTTTCAATTTTATTTTAAAATAGCTCTATAAAACCCACCACTAAATATAGAAATTGTGTTTTAATTATTTTATTTTCTTCAAAATAAAATTTCATATGTAATTTAATAAATTAAATACTAGTACTTTAAAATATATAATATCCAAAAAATGAGATTAAAATAAATCAATTGATAAATTTTACTATTATGGACTCCAAAAGATCCTATTTCACTATCTTGTTGATAAAAAACAAATAAATATATAAAATGAAAATCATACAATGTCTTGGTATGGATATATAATAGGTAAAATAGAAAACATTTGGTCCAATTGGTTTATTATTAGCATAAATAATAATTTATATTATCTTGTATCTAAGAGAAATTTATAGTTTTTCTTAATGTTTAATCCCAAATTTTTAAACACTAAAATTTATTTCTATATAGAACAATAAAAATAATACTCTTTTGTAAGAGTTCCAACAGTATTCCTACAATTATTTTAAAAAAATTAAAAAAAATCTTTCATTAAATAATTATATTACCCAATATTTAATAATATAAAAAAAGACATATGAATTGGTAAATGTTCCACTTACACTAGGTATATCATTGAAATAGGTAATTATAATGAAATTATGTCTACTTTCATATTATTATAAATGTGAATATTTAAAAATAATGATTACAAAAATATGTAAGTAAAAAAATATTTTCACACATGTGTATATTTAAAAATTATACTAATGTCAGGATTATTACCATAAAATTATGAAATTTAATCTCTTAAATATAAAAATTAATTCTTAAATGATAGAAAAATATAAATTTAAATATCATATTTACAAAAAAAATATTTTTATATGAGTAAATATAACCAAAACATAATGATGTGATTCAGTTTTTTCAGTCAAAAAATGTATATCCAAAACTATGGAATGTAAAATTCAACACCAAAAACATATAAATAATAAATATAAAAATAATTATACATAACATAATTTAAAAAAAATGATTTTTACACGAGAAATTTTCAAAAAATAAGTAAAATATAAATATTTACCTAAATAATTAGCAGCTAATTTAGTGTTTACCCATATCCCTTCAATAGATCATTTTTTACAACATGGACTTTGTATGTTTTATATTCATTGTTATCATTCATAAATCACATAATATAGAAATAGGACTCATATAAATCCATGACATCATCATTATTCTAATCACCCAAATGCATTCATTTCCCTTTTAAAATGATGGGCCATTGACCATTCCATGGATGAATGAAATAAAATATTTTTTTGGAGGTGTCTTCAAGATAAAGGGTTCCAATTTGAAACTAATTTTTTTCAAATCAACCTATCTAAACCCATAAGTATCATGTTTCATAATAATATTTCTATCAACCTAGTTATACAAAAACAATGTGACATGAAATTTTTTTTATCAATGTCTAATAAATCCTCAAGAACTCCTACATATGTATATAAAGTAGAAATTTTGTTTTTGTCTTTTTCACTCAAAAAATAAAAAACCTCCATAATAACCATTACCCGGATGTTTTTAATGGTACTCTTATCATCCTAATTTTTTGCTTAAAATGTGTACCCATTAATATTAGACCCAAACCACATGATGACCTTAAGATATGGTCCCCCTTCCATCTATTTCAATATTAACACATGAAGATATTTATGTGATATATTTATATTTAAACCATGAACCAAATTTCCTTTTATGTTCAATCTTCAACCATGTTAAATTTATTTTCTTGTATCATACCTTCAATTCAGCAAAATTTGATGATATATACGGTTGAAATCATATGTGTTCTTCAAAATGTATAAATTTTCCATCGTCCCTTCATCGCATGAATTGAACATTACCTTTAAGCATAGAATACCTATACCTTCAATGTACTCTCTCATATATTGAGATATATGGAGACCAATATGGTCCAATTCCTAAAAATAATCAATATATAACTCAATCACCTCTTCCGATAATTATTTTTAAATAATAGAGGCCTCCATTCATTAATAATTTTTTATATATCCCATAAAACATTCATATATATTTCAAAATGATACAACGAACATAAATGTATAGTTCTTCATATTCTTATCTCATGCGCCATATAAATCAACAGATAAACTATTATATCAAAAAACATATATGGGAAATAAATTTCTGTTTGATAAATTATAAAATCATCTTCATTCTATAAAACATATAAAAAATTTGAATGATTTAATTTTCAAAAAATTGATGTGAAAAATTTACATAAACTATTGATTGTATTCCTGATAGGTCCTGGAAATATACCATGGAGTGTGACAAGTAGCAGTTATTTCAACAATACATGATAGTTATAAGCTTTAATTCTTATTAATTTACAATCCATCAAATTCATCAAATTTTTTAAAATAAAATAATATCTAATGTAAAATATAATAAAATAAAAACACTAATAAATCATTTTCTCCCTCTTTCATAATGTGTGACAAGATAGAGGTAAAAATGTTTTGTTTCCTTTCATGGTGGGAGTTAACTCCAAACGTATTACCATGAATATCATGTCCAATATAGAATGCCATATAACATTTTAATTTTTTCTTTTGTCTAATAATGTTCCAATCAAACTGTTACATATTTTTTCCTCAACAAGAATAAAATTAATGTTATTTTTTTTCTCTAAAAATATACAATAAGGTAGTTTCGAAATGATAGAATGTTTCTTTCTAATATTTTTTTGATGACCAGAACCACCTTTATTTCCAAATTTGAGATCAATATTTTTCACCCTATCACAATATTCATCAAAAAAATGGTTTTTGAGGAATATTATATTCTTGAAAATCATTAAATTATTTTTTTAATCTATAATAAGGATGATCAATTCACAAAAATCTTTGATGTATTATGAACAAAATATTTCTTCCATTCTATATTTGATAATAGTAAGTCTCTTCTTAATAAATTTGACATGCCTTATGTCCTAATACATTCAAATATGGGGACATTAAAAAAAATAAAAACTGAGAAGAATTTAGTAAACTTGGGACTTAAAGTTTTTCTAGAATAAATATTGTTGTGTGTATTTTAAAATCATATATTTTGGTTCAATTTTTAAAGTGATAGTAAGTAAAAATAGGTTAGTTTTGAAATCAAGTTAAGTAAATTGTTTTCTAGTCCTATATTATTTTGTTAATCACTAATTAATTCATTTTTCAATTTGTTTCTAATTATCTTATAATGATTTGAATTCAAATAATTACATAAATTGGAAAAATTTAATTTAGGTAAAGGAAAAAAATTAATTGTATTCCATACCCTTTCCTAGCCTGGTATTCGAATATCTCTATTTACCCTTGAATTACCCCTTCTTCATTCTATCATATGTAGATGAATTAATCAAAGTGTCTTGAGTGTGTGAAATCCAAAAAAGTAAGGAGAAAAATTTATAAGTAATAATTTAGAAGAAACTCTACTATAGAAAACAATAAATTCTGTAGAGGAGTTATAACACAAAAAGAGTAGAATTTATCAATAGGGTGATGAGGAGATTATTCTCGGATAAAATAAATGGGGGTAAATGTTCCATAATTAGGTAATTAAAATCAAAAACTATATTGCACAATATTCTCTTCAGGTGGTTGTCAAAAATATTTCCCTTTTGATAAAATTCCCCCTCCCCTTTATATAGTGCTCAAATACCAAGGTTTTATTATTAAGAGGGACACATGATTGTTTTTTGAATTTTTGAATGTATGTTGTGAGAATGTATTCTTTCTGTTTCACAGTTGAAACATGTCTAGAAGGAAGGTTCTGGATGACTTCTCTATGTAATCAAAACTATATCATGATCGAACCCAATATTCTTTTAAAATATGACTTATCTAGTCATTTTTAGAAGTGTGTAAAGGAAATTGGGCTTGGGATTTTAATTATGGGCATTTTTTTTCACACATTTTATGAGGAGAATTATTTTACCTATGATACATCACTTATTCTAGAATTTGTACATGGATTCTCTCATCATTCACTAACAAAGGCCAATAATTTCATTGTCAATGGAGTAGTATATTTTTTACGGAATGGATATTTCTTCTCACTGAATGGTCAGATCTCACACCTAGAATCAGTTCTATTAAATGGTGGATGAGGATTTTTAATTTGGATATACAACACACCCCCATCATTTCCTTCAATTACTCATAGATGTCAGGTCCTTTTTCATGTGGTTCTACTATTTACAAGAAGAATTTTCCTACGTTATAGAATATAGTTCCACAACTCCCTCAGAAACTGCATAGGTAGGGCGGATTAGCTCATTGATCACTCAACTAGATATATCCCATAGCCAAATCAGAGATATAATGGGAGTATTTTACTTCCATGAATCTACTAGAAAATTTTCTCCACTCTATCATCATTTCAAATTGTAGGGTGGAAACAGAAGGTGTCGTTATAAGGGTATGAGTCTCACTATTATTCCTTCGGTTGGAGGTACATAAATGGAGGTGTTATCTTCCTTTTTAGTGTACCTCCCAGCATATGGAACTCATCGAGTATCAATCTAAGTGTTTATGATCTTTAGGGGAGGAGGAGGCTCAAGATCTATTGATGGTCATAAGGAAGGTAGAGGAATAGTATGGTGAGTGATGCTTGTGGAAAGCATTCATACAATGAATTTCATGGTATGTTTTCTGAATTAAATATGTATTTTGAGAATGGGGATCATTTTAGGTATGGAGACCATGATATTGGTGGTATGGTAAAAATATTTCTTCATGTTGTTAGATATTTTTTCCTTTATCAATTTTTTAAAATACATGATCAATTATTGGAACACATTGTAGGTACGCCTTCCCTAATAATGGGGTTTGGTATGGTGAAGTCATGTCCATCATTATAACCATGTATTAGAAGGTTTATTCAAGGTAAAAACACTATAAGTACTTGTGGTAAACATAGTGTCCATGGACTTCATGGTCACTCGTGGATATTATAATTTTCCACCCTAAAAAACTTCACATTCTTACCTAGTCCAGTATTAATATACAACCTAAAAATATTCTTTAAGCATGGCTTCACAATTTAAATAAATATATGTATTCATCCATAAATACCATGTCTAAAACAATTTTCAAATTAATTTTAATTTTATGAAATTCAACAACCAAAATATTATCGCAAGAATTAAATAAATGTTTACAATAAAAAATTTGATAAATATGCATACTTGATGGGGGTTTTGTATGATGTTTTGTATGCTCATAGTCCATCTTCTATCTTCTTACACCAGTACTTGTGGTTTGGTTATAATTTCTTATACAGGATATTTTTTACTTATCCATTGGACACCTATGTAAGTCAATTTATGTGTGGGTGGTCATATGTGGAGGTTTTATGGTATACTCCACATTTTCTTATGAGGGATTCCATGTTCTTTTTTAAAAAATGGATTCATTGGTCACTGATTAAATATCAATATGTTCTTAACATAGAATATATTATGAATTTAAAAAATTAAATTATAGTTTTTGAGTCATTATCTTGAGTGTATTTTTCTTAAATATGTTTAGCCACATAGTTTACTACAAAAATTATATAGGAAAATCCAAATGACATGGGAAATGGTCCTATAAATTCAATTCTCTATGAATAAAAAATTTCACAAAAAATCAATGTTTTTTTGGGAATTTCTTTTCTTTTACAGATCCTAATAGTAAACTTGAATTTTGGGAAATTTTTACACAAAATTAAAAGTTTTAAAAAATGGTAGGCCAAAAAAACCCATCTTAAAAAAATATAGCTATTATTTGAGATCCAATATGGCCTTTACATGAAATTTTATGGTAAAAAGAAAGTAAAAAATGTATTTTATTCCAGGGAATACATCTTCTAATGATTTTATCACTTCATATTTTCCATAAAGAAGGTTCTTCCAAAACATAATGTTTGGATTTATATTGTAATTTAGAAGTTTGGTTATTACATAATTGATATGGTACATCGGTTATGACCAAAAAATTCACTATATCATCATAATAGGGATATTATATTAGATTGTACAATTACACACCATGGAAGGAATCATCTAGGATAGTCTTTAGGACTAGTAATACTGTGGTAGTATGAAGTAGTCTTCTCATTTGTTCAACCACAATATTTTCATTTTTGTTCTTGTCTTTAATATTATGTTCAGACTCATATAGGAACAACATCCATCATACCATCTTAGGCTTTGTATCAGTATTCTTGATCAGATATCTTAAATCTACATGATCTGAATAAACTATTACCTTAATTAATAAGTGATAAGAATAAAATTATCAAATAATATAAAAATAGATGAAAAATCCTTCTATGTTGTTGTGTAGTTGATCTGAGAATTTTCCGGTGTTTTGAAACATAGGTTATCACCTATGGAAGCCTAAAAATACTTTCAGATAGCATGACCCCTACATCTCTATTGGATGTGTCACAAAGTATCTTGAATTGGTGAATCTAGTCTAGTGGGTATATGATTTGTGAATTGGTCAATAATTATTTTAATTTATCAAAATTTGTCCTATAGGAATCATTAGATACAATATCAGTTTATTTCTTGGGTAAACTAGTAAGGGATAAATAAATTTTTCAAAAGTCCCTATTAAATATTCTATAAAACCCAACAAGGATAAAAATGATCGAATGTTCCTGATACTTTTAGGGTAAGGTAATATTGAAATGAAATCCTGTTTTTATTTATCTACTTAAATTCCTTATAAATATAATGACCCATGAAATTTTCTTTTTATACCAAAAATAGAATTTTCAAAAATCAAAACCAATTATTTATCAATACATCTTTTTAAATCTTTTTCCAAACATTCTAACCAATTTTTAATGTTATTATTATACATAGTTAATTCATAAGGGAATACCTTTAAGAAATTTTTAATTAGAAATAAGAATATACTTACCACGAATTTCTGAAAGGAACTGAAGGTATTGAATAAGAAAAAATGACATATTTTAGAGTAAAATTTACTAAATTGTCTTTTGAAGGGGGTCCAGTCTTGGTTATAGGGAGCTATTGGGGCTTGAAAATATCTTGAGAAACCATCACAGAAATAGTAGTATCCTCTCCTGACTAGTCTTTCTAGAACATGGTCTATAAATGGTGTAGGGAAATGGTATTTTATGGTTACATGGTTTATTCACCTTTTGTCAATAAAAATTCTCCCACTATTTTGGATTCTAGTGGGTACCAATTCAATATATTCATTTTTTAAAATGGTGTAACCAGTTTTCTTTGAAATAATATAAACAAGACTGACCCATTGGGATTTTAAGATGGGATAGATTATTTCATCTTTTAAAAGTATTTATACTTTTTTTGTTGCTACCTCCATAAGGGTTTGGTTGAATATCCTCTCAAGTTGTATTAATTACTTAGATACTTCTACAAAACAATTATGTCCATATACATAGAAGGTTTTATTCCAAAAATATCGGCCAATGTGAATCCAATTGATTTAAAATTATTTATCAGGATGATCAACAGTTGGTTCTCATGGTCAGATTGTAAATTATTTGAAATTATGACTAGTAGTTTCTTATCCTCTTTAAAATAATAATATTTTATAATTGAGGGAATAAACATTACTTTTAAGTCTATGGAATTATCTAGATATGTTTTTCATTACATTATTCATTATATTGATTACCTTCACTTACAAGAAAGCAATGGTAATATATTTATTATGAAAGAAAAATACACAAGACATGACAAATGTCAAGGCCATAAAAACAAGGGTATAGGGAGGCCTAAAGTAACGGAGCTCTAGCTAATCCCCTCTTATCATGTTAACCCCCTCTGTACTCAGATGAAGAACATTTGAAAATTAAATGATGTTGCAACCTTGTTCATGCACCATCATCGAGGCCAAATGATCAGATACCTTATTGCACTCATGCCACATATGAAGCACTATGTAAGGAATCATTTACCTGCACTTACAAAATAGAAATATTTGTATCAATTTTCCATAACTCATCAAAAAAAATTCATTAATTTATTCAAATTGATCGATACTTGAAATTGTATCATTGTTATGTTAATTTTTTTTAAAAAATATTTTCCCAGTATGTTGGTGAAAGTGCCTAGTCAGAGTATTGTATCACTAAGAGGGGTAGGGGTGAATCAATGATACTATTTTCCTTTTATATTTCTTTTCAGTTGAAACAAAGATCGCCTTCAGTTAAGGATTTCAATTCCCTACTGAGAAACAAATTAACGCACATCCAAAGAAACACAAATATATTCAAGGTTCACTATTCAATAAGAATAGATATGTCCATGGTATGGTTTGGAAGAGATCCAAGACCATACAATACACTAGAAATTAATCCTTGGATTACAATGAGTAGTATATACCATTTCACTTGTGTAGAACTATGAAACAACCCCACTAGTGTGTGTGCACCCTCTCAGCACAATAGGGTAATACAATTGTTCTATAACAACTCATGTTACCTGCGATTCTTATAAACATAAGAAATGTATTCAAATTTTAATAAAATTCATCAATTCCTTTCCCATAAGAAAGGTAAGAACTAACTAGAATTTCTTATCAAACACTGAGTCTAATTCCTCCATGTCTGATTCTTTCCAAATAGATATCATATTCTGATTCTTTCAAAATAAAGCCCCGGTCCGATTATTTATAAACAAGGATCCCAATCCATTTTTAGATAGAAAACAATAGAGTAAAATTTGTACCACTTTAATTACTGAATACAATTTTCATGATGAATAGAATATGAATGAATCGGCACCACCCAAGACAATTTTCAATCTGAACGGAATTTAACTTCCCTTCTCTCTAAAAATCTGAAGCTTCTCTCTTTGCAAGTCACACAAGTACAATGTACTTCATGCCTTTTATAGGAGACCAAAAACATTATTAGGAAGGAATCCCAAAACACTATCTTGATCACTTAAATTCACCCAAATCTGAATTTCTCTTGAAATATCAGAACAATAATGACTTTGTCTATGCTTCTCAAATATTCGTGAATCTTCTAAAATCTTCATCTCTTCATTTCAAGACTCCCATTTCCAATTTCCATACACTTACAATTCATGAGAAATACATGGGTCTTAATCTAACTCGCTCATTCAGATTTCTTCTAAAAAATGATTCATACAATACCAATTTAATTTGTTTGAAGAAATGCACTAATCCACTTGAGATACAATCACTCTTTTAAAATAAATTCTCACCATTGACAATTACTTCATCTATCTCCACATTATTTTATTTTCTCTTGTCCCTTTTGAGAAAACACATCATCACATTCAAAAAGTTGTTCTTGAATCATGACTACCTTCATGACATTAAATTCATTAAGGATCCACTTTAGCATCATCTAAATTAAATTTGAATGTATTATAACTTTTCATTCATTCTTGCTTCTTTATTTTCATCTCAACCCAAGCATTGTCTTTTCTAAATACAAATGGTCTTGATACTATTATCCCGAATACGATCAAATCGGGTTACAATCAATCTGGTAACTATCATTCTGGTAACAATCATCATGGATATGATCATTATAGATACAATCATTCTTGATATGATCATTCTGGTTACGATCATGCTAGATATAATCATTTTACATAAGATCATTTCTGGTTATGATTATTCTGGATACGATTATTCTATATACGATCATTCCGGATATGATCATTTCTGGTTATGATCATTCTGGTTACAATTTCTCATTACGATTACTGGATATGATACAATACAATCTAATAAAGATGATCTGCCAAAATATGATGTAAGAAAATGATATTACCGGATACGATACAATTAATTTAGAATACGATTACTTTTTGAAAGGTATCACCACTTCTATTTTACCCAGATCCAATCAATTATAATCTAAATATTATTCATTCTCAGTTGACACCATCTCATTCATTTTCTTCTACCCAAGTACGATTGTTTTGAAAAAAAAATCGGTGTCTCATCTTCCATCGACATCACCTCCTCTATCAGCACCACCTATTCAATCAACATCACCTCTACATCGACACCACCTTTTATCGATGCCACTTTGTATTGGCATCACATTTCCATCGTTACCACTTTTGTCAGAATCATCATTCTATCAGTACCAATTTCATCAACATCGCCTTTCCATCCATACCACTTTCATCAGAATCACCGTTCCATAAGAACCACTATCATCATCATCACCATTCCATCAGTACCACTTCCATCAGTATCATGTTCCCATCATTACAACTTTCAACAGAATCATCTTTCCATCAGTACCAATTATTTATTTTTTCCATCTATATACGATAAATATGAATACAATTATTTTATGATTGTTTTGAAAAACAATCTAAATACGATTCTATTTAGATTGGTAGCATCTCATTCACTTTCCCTTTTATCTATCAAGATTTCATCACAAGTTCTCAATACCACTCATGATTTGTATGAAATAAAAATCTGAAAATAATCTTAAAATTTAACGTGGGTCTGATTCATTTCAAAACAAACACAAAACAACTGTTTCCATAAAACAAAGTGATGTTATTTCCTTTCTTTAAAACATTCCTTAACAAAAAAAACAACACATAAATAAAAAACACCTTCGTCATCATCTTGTTACTAAAAATATCCCCATTTATATTTTTTTTCTAACTATGTTTCATAAATCACTGAACATTGTAACCTCAACAAATGTATTACATATCAATAATTCTTATCCTATGTGAGATAACTCATTGTAGAAAATAAGAATCATTAATAGAAAAACCATGTTATCCCAAAAAAAATTGATCATGACAACCTCTTTCTTTTCTATTTCTTTTATTCATTATCAAAAGAAAAAATTCAACTTTGTTTCCTACCACTACTCCAACAAATGGTTAAATAGTTCACATCCTAAACAATGATGAATTCACAGCTTACCCACAACTCTATCTTTTGTGCAACTGATTTATGAAAAAAACAACTCTCCTCTTTGAAAAACAATCTAAATGTAAAATGAGGGAGGGAATAGTTACACATACCTCAACCTTGAAGAGAAATAGGTTGTAAACCCATGTTCAACCTCATTTTTTTGAATGATTCCTTTAATAATGGTTTTGTGAAGATATCAACAACTTTTTTAGATGATGGAACATACTCTAACTTCAATTAATTCTTCTCCACATTATCTTAGATGAAATAATATTTGATATAAATATGTTTTGAATGAGAATGTTGCACTGGTTTCCTAGTGAGATTGATTGTACTTTGATTTTCACAACCCAAGAGCAAGGGTAACATTATTTCAACAAGTAAATCTTCCAATTGTGTTTTCATCCACATTAGATGAGTAGTGGATTCATTATAAGAAACATACTTAGATTCATCTGTACTGGGAGTTACTGATTTTTGTTTCATAGAATTCCAACTAACACAATTCTTTCCCAAATAAAATACACCACCAGATGTGGATCTTCTATCATCAACATTTACTGCCCAATCTACATCAGAATACTCATATAAATCAATATTATCTGAGCTACAATACCTGAATCCAAATTATGTTGTTCCTATGATTTATCTAATAATTCTTTTTCAATCAATAAGATTTGATTCTCTTGGACCACTCTAAAATCATGCACATAAGGTAACAGCATAAACAATGCCAGGTCTTCATGCAGTCAAATACAATAGACTTCCAATCAGCTTTTGATAATATTTATGATCCACTTCTTTTCCATATCCATCTATACTCAGCTTTGTTCCTACTAAAATGGGTGTCGAAAAGGGTTTGGAATTTTCTATGACAAATCTCTTGAGATGCTATTTTTCATACATTTCATGGGAGAGGAAAATATATTCTTTCATTATTAGATTTATAACCCAAGAAAGTCTTTCATTTCTTCATGCATGGTCATTTCAAATACATTCTTCATTACTTCTATAAATCTCTCACAGAATCTTACATCATTCCTAGAAAAGATAACATTGTCAACATAAACAATTATAATGAGTGAATACTATTGACTTTCTATAATGTAAATATTGTTATCCCCTCTTCCATTGTTAAAATTCATATTTATTAAGCATGTTTCTAATTTGGAATACAATTTCCTCAGATATTGTTTAATTCCATTCATTTCCTTTTTCAATTTGTACACATAACCTTCATATTTTCAATAACAATGCCATAAGGTTGTTCAATATAAACTAGTTCTTCAAGATCCCCATTTAGGAATGCATATTTAAAATCCATTTGAATGATCTGGTAGCCTCATTGTGCGGAAATATCAAGAATTATTCTAATTGTTTCATGTATGGCCACTGGAGAAAAGGATTCATTAAAATCAATACCCACAATCTATAAATACCCTTTGAAATCTAAACTATCTTTATTTCTTATAACTTCACCATTTTTATTCATCTTGTTCTGGAAAAACCATTTTGTGGCAATGATGTTTTTGTTTTCAGGCTTGGGTATGAGTTCCCATGTATTGTTCTTTTCAATCAAATTCAATTCTTCATTCATGGATTAAAACCATTCTGGACTCTCAAAATATTATTTCACATCAATTGGTTCCACTTTAGAATAAAAATAAGTATGTGTAATTGAATTGGTTGTTCTTCTTTTTTGAACAATCAAATGTTCATCGCCAATTAAATTCTATGTTTCCACATGTTTCCTTGGCCTTGGATAAGATTTTTTATTATCTTTCTCGTCAATGTAGATAGATGGGTCTGATTCATTACCTTTATTAGGAATACATTTGTTTGAATCATTACTAGAATTATCTTCTTCAACTTGCTTAACGTCATTGTCTTCCTAAACATGTTTCTCTTTCTTAGATAATTCAATCACATTTACATCAACTGAATCAACATTTATTTTTGTTTCTTTTTTGAAACATATGTACCCTCTTCCTTTTATAGAATATCCAAGAAATATTCCATCCTTATCTTTTGGGTCAAAATTACCATAGTTTATACCTTTTTTCTTTATAATACAAGGACATCCGAAAAAACAAAGTGCTTCAATCTTGGATTTTTTACATAAAACAATTCATAGGGACTCAAACTTGATTGGGGCCTATAGAAACAATGGTTATGAATATAAATAGCAGTACTCATGGATTGCCTCCAAAATAAATGAGAAATTTCATGCTCAAGTAACATGGTTCTTCCCATTTCCACCAGACATCTATTCATTCTATTAGAAACCTCATTTTGTTGAGGATTGTATGGAGATCTATACTAATGCCAAATTCCATGCTTCTCAAGATAGACTTCAAGATCTTAACTTCTGTATTCACCACCATTATCACTCCACAACTTCGTCACAGAATACTCACATTCTTTCTCAGCTTTTCTTCTGAAACTTTTAAACATTTTCAATGCATCTGATTTGTGTTTCATGTACATAACACATTTATTACGAGTAAAATCATCAATTAAAGTAATGAATTACCTATCTCCATGTGTTTATTGTTTGATCATTGGACCACATATATCATAATTGATCTTCTCCATGAATTGTTTTAAAAAAATAGAAACTTTCTTATGCACAACATTTGTAATTTTTCCTTACTGGTAAATAGTGCCACACCAATCACTTATTCATGGAAAATCTGAAATGTCTCAAACACTACCTCTTTTAGATAACTATTTCATGTTTCTCTAACACATATGCCGAATTATTTTATTCCATAACTGATTCTATTCCACAATACACATGTTACAAGAGTTTTTTGAATCATCAAACTGAAATAAATTTCCTTTCATATGTTGGACACTTGCTACAATCTTTCCATCTTCCTCACTCTTAAGAGAAAAATCCATCATTCTTAAATATAACCTTGTAACCCTCATCACACAATTGTGATACACTTATTAGGTAGTGTTTCATCCCATAAACATAAAATGTTTTCTTATATTTCAGCTGTTATTTTCCAATAATCGTTGACGCAACACCTTTGATTTTAAACTATTCATCATTTCCAAATTTCACTTTTACTTCTTTATAATCATTCAAATCCTTCAAAAATTTCATGTCTCCTTTCATGTGAGAAAAAAACCCACTATCAAATATCTAGGTTCATTCAACTTTCTTGGATTTCAATATAGTTTCACCAAGAAGTTCCTTTCCTAGATTCTATTCATTCTTCACCTTTAGCTTTTGATAATTAAGAATCTTTTACTGCGCCAGTAATAAAACTAGACATCATTTTTCTGGTTTTCCAGGTTGTTTACATCTTTCACAAATAGTTTCCATGGTTTGGAACCTATTTTCAATCATCACTTTATTCTTTTCAGTATTCTTCAAGAAAACCTTCTCATTCATCTTTATTTAAGTTGATTGACTCCCCATAAATAAATTCCTTTCATAACTTTTGGGATAATAGAAATGTAGTTGATCTAACCAATACATACATTCTTTGTTCCCAAATCCCCCGCAATACTGAGATTACCCATAGAAAGAGTATTTTCCTCTAAAACCTCCATACTGATCAGAATTGTGAATGTGTTTCTCAGCCACCTTCTTCTATTTATTTTTTTAATTTGCTAACCTTTCTATAATAAATCAAATTCCTTCTTTTCTTTTCTTAATTATTAGAACCATAATTATTAGAAACATTTCTACATTCATAATGTTTCAAAACATTCCAATCCTTCTTTTTCTTGTCCACATACATAACATTCCCATATTTATTCATTTAAAAAACAATTCCATTATTGTTCTCACCCTTTGATGGTATATTTTGTTGAACCTTCGCAAGTTTATCATTACGAGAACATTCACCAGCTTTAGTGATAGAAATATAGACCTCTCTTTTCAACTTTAGAGAATTTTTATTTGGAAAGTTATAACTCTTCTTATTTCACTTTTAACTTCTCTACTAAATTCTCATTACGATTAATTTCTTCTTCAATAGATTTATTAAAATAATCAATCTCTTTAAAAATATTTTATTTCTCAAAAGAAAAACATTCTTAGTTGATTCAGCATTCACCTTCCAACTTTCTGTTTTGTTTTTCAAGACTTCTGATCTTTCTCAGACATTATTTAAACTCTTCTTTCAAATACATTTCAAGATCAGTTTCTTCTTCTTCATAACTACTGATTCTGAATTCTTCATCATTCAATGTATCAGTGAATGTATTTTCATTACCATACTCAATTTAGTTTTCAGATACAGATTCACTCTCTTATTCTTCTTCATCTTTAGAAAAGAGACTTCTTATTTTTGTTTTGAAGAATTTCTTTTCATTTCCCTTATCTCCTTTTTCTTCCACGATCTTCTTATCTTTATTTCTTCAATATCATTATCCTCTTCTTTCTTTCTTCAAGTACAATTAGCCACAAATTAACCAACACCTCCATATTCAAAACATTTCAAGGGACGTTTCAAATTTTTATTTCACAATACCTCTTTTCACGTTGTTAGAAAACAAGGATATGATTTCATATGGATTTTTACATACCACATTTTCAGGGTTAGAATCACCAGCTTAATCTTCAATAAAAATATTATTTGACTTTTCTTTCTCCATATCTTTGAAATAAATTTCTCTATCAACCTTTTTTTATCTTTATATCATTCTCTCTTCTCATTTAATATGTGATAAGAGTGATATTTAAATCTTCAAGAGATATTGTTTCGGGATCTTTATCTTCTAATAAAGAAATTTGCATAAAATTTGTCAGGTAAGATTATAAATATCTTTTAAACAACTTTAGATTATTTTATATTTTCACCAAGAAATATGATAGTACCCATAATTTCATTCACCCTGGTAATGAATTTCCTAGACAGATTCATGCTAACCCATCTTAAAATCTTTATACTTCAATCTCCATATTTTTAATTTTTCCTTCTTTTCTTTTTTATTTCCTTAAAATATATTTTTCAATTTAACCCATATACCATTATCTGTGGAAATACCTTTCACTCTCAAGAATTCACTTTCAGAAAGTGATGATAATATATAATTATTGGCCCTGCCATCATTCTCAATAAACTTTTTTTTCCACAGGTGTAAGTGGATCACTATCATCAGTGGGAGGAAACCCAACTTTTTCAGCTTCAATAATATCATAACTGATAGAAATAAGATATGGTATAATTCTATATTTCCAGATATTATAGTTATTTCCATCAATGACTGGAATACCATTATTGTTCACATAGTTTACATTCTCCATTAGAAAGGAATATTGAAGGGAACCAGCCATTTGATATAATATTTAAAGTGCCCAGCTAGAGTATTGTATCACTAAGAGGGGGAGGGTTGAATCAGTGATACTATTTTTCTTTTATGTTTATTGCTAATTGAAACAACCCTCGCCTCCTGTTAAGGATTTTAATTCCCTTCTGAGAAACAAATAAACACACATCCAAAGGAACAAAAAGATTACAGGGATAACTATTTAATAAGAATAGCTACGTCCATGGTATAGTTTGGAAATGGTCCAAGACCATAAAGTCAACTAGAAATCAATCCTTGGATTACAACAAGTTGGATCTACCCTTTCACACATGTAGCACTATGAAACAATCCAACTAGTGTGTGTTTTCCCTCTTTTCACAATAGGGTAATAAAATTGTTTTGTAACAACTCATGTTACCTACGCTTCTTATGAATTAAATAAATGTATTCAAATTTTAATACAATTCATTAATTCCTTACCCATAAGAAAGGTAAGAACTACCTGGACTCTGTTATGAGACACTGGGTCTTATTCCTTCGAGTTTGATTCTTTCAAAATAGACCTCCCAGTTCGATTCTTTCAAAACAAAGCTCCCAGTCTGATTGTTTCAAAACAAATATCGCAATCCAATATTAATATAGAAATAAATAGAGTAGAATTGGTACCACATCAATTCCCAAATAAATTTTTCATTCCAAATAGAATATGAATGAATAAGAACCACCCAATAAAATTTTTAATCTGAATGGAATTGAACTCTCCTTCTCTATAGAAACCTAGAGCTTCTATCACTACAAGTCTCACAAGTACAATGTACGTCATGCCTTTTATAGGTGACCCAAAACATGTTTAGGAAGGAATCCCAAAACACTTTCCCACTCACTTAAATTCACCCAAATCAGAATTTCTCTTAAAATATCAGAGCAATTATGAATTTTTCGATGCTTCTCGATTATTCTCGAATATTCTATAATCTTTATCTCTTCTTTTCCAGACTCCCATTTCAAATGTGAATAAAATTACAATTGATGAGTAATACATAGATCTAAATCTGATTCTCTCATATGTATTTCTTCAAAACAATGCTTCATAGAATACCAATTGAAGGTGTTTGAAGAAACACACTTCTCCATTTGAGATAAAATCACTCTTTTTTATTACGATTATTCTAGATATGATCATTCTAGATACAATCATTCTAGATATGATCATTTCTAGTTACGATCATTCTATTTATGATTGTTGATATTGTACAATAAAATCTAATAAGGATGATCTACCCAGATACGATGAAAAACAATGATCTTCCCGAATACGATACATTTCATTCTAAATACGATTCATTTTTGAACGTTATCACCACTTTTATTTTACCCAGATCCAATCCATTACAATATTAATATGATTCATTCTTAATCAGCACCATCTCATTCATTTTCTTCTACTCGAATATGATTTTTTGAAAAAAAAACAATTGGTGTCTCATCTTCCATAGGCATCACCTCCTCCATTGGGACCACCTATTCAATTGGCATCACCTTTGCATCATCACCAACTTTCTTCGGCACCACATTTTATCAGCATCACATTTCCATTGGAAACAATTTCATCGGTATCAAATTTCCATCGATACCACTATCATCGGCATCACCTTTCCATCAGTACAACATTCATCAACATAACCTTTCCATAGGTACCACTTTCATCGACATCACCTTTCTAATGTTAACACTTTAATCAGCATCACGTTATTATCGGTAACACTTTCATTGGCATCACATTTCCATAGGTACCACGTCTTTATCTCTACCATCCAGATACAATAAATCTAAATTCAATTGTTTTCTTATTATTTTGAATAACAATCTGAATATGATTCTTTTCAGATGGAAAGTATCTCATTCACTCCCCCTTTCTTCTATCAAGATTTAATCACAAGATCTCAATACAACTCATGATTTATATGAAATAAAAATTAGTAAAGCATTATCATAATTAATATGGGTCTAATTCATTTCAAAAAAAAACCAAAAAAATTGTTTCCGCAAAACAAAATGAAGTGATTTCCTTTTTTCAAAACATACCGTGACAACAAAAGAAAACACATGAATACAAAACACCTTCATCATCAGCTTGGCCCTAATTATTTTTTATTTCGAAATCTTCTCCTAGTAAAATTATATATAAAACATTTCAATTACTACCATATAAGAATAGGAGAGTTCAAAATGTTTTAATGTGAAAACAGGATGTTCATTATGTGGATGTTTTATTGAATTGAGTATATTGAAATTTATTATCTCTTCCCCGAATATTATGTAAAGGGTGCCTTCATTTATATTTATGATAATTTTATGTTTTTTTAGAAATGTTTTCCTATAACAATAGGATAATTATTTTTACTTTTTCTTTATTCCTTGTTAAAAATGGAGGAGTCAGTAGGAAATGTGTAACCTTGTACACTTAACATGAAATCCACAAAGGATTTCTACCAGATTTGATGAGGATTTTTTGGAAAGATGTAGAGCCACATGGGTAGGTTTAAATTCACTAATATATATATATGAATGAATATAACAAGACATTAACTTAATTGAGTCTATAAACTCACATAATGCATTAGAATAAGTGATCTTACTAGTTTTGAAGGGTATAGATAAAGTACATGGATTCTATATTTTTGAGGGAATTTAAAGGGTAACAGGAGCATAACTTTTTTTACCTAGTCATACCTCTTCATTTCCTTTCAATATCCTTCTACCATATAACATATCCTTAATGAAATTTCAATACCTTTGAATATGTTTAATGGAGTCCATCATGGGATATTGATTTTCTCTTTTTTAAAATAATTTTGGTATCTCTTATTATAATGATTCCTATTTTTTATTAGTTCTTTCAATATTATAGGGAATGGGTATTTTTGAATCTTCTATAATCACATGTTATTATTTTCATGGTGCCTTATTGGAATCTTCCTTAGGTTCTTTTCCTCGTGTAAATTATTCATATGGATGATGTTGTACACTTCAATTTTCAATTTCTTGGGGTGATCATTTTTTTCATTCTAGTCCTTTTTACCTTTTTCTTTTAGTATTTTGAATTGTCTAGGTAAAAATATTTTCATTACCTTGTTTTACCATATTATTAAATGTGGTAATTATTTGACCAAAATTTACTTATTACTATTTTAATTATAACCCATGAGTGGTAAATGTGGTGTGACGATTATTTTTATATTTTACTGCCTTTATTAGTATGTATTTCATAGAATGTTCATGTGTATTTCCATGCTGGTATCTTGAATATGGTTGAAAATTATGTCTTCGAAAAGGTGGGGGTTGAAAATGGTGTTGAGAATATTATTGAAATAGTGGTCTCTGGATTTTTTGGCTTCCAATTACAAATTTATTTATACATAGTTATATAAATCCTTTGTTTCTACTTTGTTGGTTTAAGATTACCCTTTTTAATATTGCATCACATCATTTAGTTCCTTGAATTTAAGGGAATTCATTCATGAAACATAACTAGGATAACCATAGTTGGAAGGGCCTTGGGGGTGTGGTGGACGATGATTCTTGTACATTGTGCACAACTAAATTTTTCACTATGTAAGTTAGTTCTTCAATTTTATTTTTCGAGTTGGAATTTTTACCTCATGAACTCTTCTAGTTATAATAATTTTATAGAAATTTTTGGAATTTTATAATATCATTACAATTATTTCTCACACATTATCTAGTTACTTATCAATTAGTTCTCCTATTGAAGAATCCTCAGGTAGATTTCAATCATTTTCCATCAGTCTTTGGTAGAAAAATACTAATAAGTGAAGTTCTTCATATGGATAGTGTTGATAGGAGGTAGTTAGATTCTTTAATATATCCCAAAAATTATAAATAGTCTCCCTAGTTTCTTGTTTGATTCTATAAATTCTTTCCTCCACTTAGAAAAACAATTTTGAATTGGATAATAATGTAGTAAAAGTGGAGCTCTAATTTTCATTTGAGAAGAGAGTGTTGTGTGGATTTTAAAATCGTATTTTGTGGGTTCACTTTCTAATGAGATATTATTTAAAACTGGGTTGGTTTTGGAATAAATTAATGGGAGGAGTGGTCCAGCCTTATATTATTTCCTCACACACCTATTGAATCATTACTCAACTGGTTTCTAATTATCCTATCATCATTTTAATCTAATTTATTAATTAAATAATGAAATTTATTTTCAGTTAAAGAAACACAATGATCAATGTATTCCAAACCCTTTCATATCATGGTGTTTAGATATGTCCATTTACCCTTGAATTACCCCCACTATTTTCTATCACATGAATTAGATTTAAATCAAGTTTCTTGTGTCTGTTCCATCTTTAATGTAAGAAGAACAATTTAAATGTAACAATATAAAATAAACCTCTAGTGTCAATTCAAGTCTATTCTAAAAAAATAGAACATTGAAAGAGAATAATTTATCAAGATAGGGTGAGGATATTCTCCCTGGGTGAACTAAAAGGGGTTTAATGTTTCATCATTAGTGAATTAAAAAAGATTTAAATTCATAAGAGTTGTAGACTGTGGTTATCAAATGACTCTCCATTTAGAGAAAATTTTCTTCCCCTATTTAGAGTGCTCGACAGCCAAGGTTATATTCATTAGAGGGACATGAGATTTTTATTGAGTTATAGAATATTTCAAGGGATTGCGTTTGGTTTAAGCTTCATTGTTGACACATGTCTAGAAGGAGGGTTCTGTATGAATTATCCAAGAAAAAAAAACTCTTTCATGATCTAGGTCAATATTATATTAAATTTTGAATTATACAATTCTTCACAGTAGTGGTTAATTAAAAATGGACCTAGGGTTTTTATTGTGGATTATTTTATTTTCACAACTCCAGGGAAGAATTTTTTTCCCTATGGTACATCACTTATTCGAAAATCATCAGTTGTATTCTCCCATCATTGGTAGGAGAAGGAAAACTATTTCTTTTTCAATGGTGTTGCAGATACATCAAAAATGGATCTCTCTTAACAACTCATTATCACAGCTCACACCTAACAAAAGTTCTATTTAATTGTGGAAGAGTTTTCTTAAATATCATAGACAACACTGTTACCTCATTTCCATCACATCCTCAAGGGAACCTAGTCCTTTATCATGGGGTTTTGGTGTCGGTAAACATGATTTAATTTATGTAAGAATAGTTTATTAGAGTTCCTTCAAAAAATGCACAAGTACAGTGGCTTTACAAATGGAGTGCTTTACTGGATATCTCCCACAATAAATGTAAAGATATAATACGATTATATTAATATTGATAATATTCTATAAAAGTATCTCCACTCTATCATTGTTTCAAATTTAGGGGTGGAAGAATATGATGGTGTCGGTAGGGTAGGGGTCTCTTTGTTATTTATCAAGGTGGAGGTACATAAATGAGGGTGTTATATTTCTTTTTAAAGCTTCTCCTAACCTCTATAACTTAGTGATAATCAATCAAATGTTTTTTTATCATTTGGGTAGTAGGATCCTTGGGTTATATTGATGGTAGAAGGTAAGGTAGAGGAATAGTATGGTTGGTGAAACATGTATTATGAATTCAAAACATGAATTTCATGGCTAGTGTCCTAAAAAAATATTTTTATAAGTGTTATTCATAATAGTAATTCTTACCATGATAGTGGTGTTATGGTAATAAAATTTCACCATACGCTCTATTATTTTTTTTCTTTTTTTTAAAACACATGGTCATCTTCTAGAACTCACAGTAGGTATTCCTACCATGAAAAATAGGGTGTGGTGAGGTGAAGGCATGATCATCATGAAGACTATGTGATAACAGGTTCATACCAGGAAAGCACACCGTTAATACTTGTGGTAAGAATTGTGACCATAGATGCCTTGGTCACTCTTGGTCTTTTTAATTTGCCACCCAAAAAATTTCACATACTTGCATAGTGTAATATTAAATTACACCTTAAAAGTAATAATTTATTTAATCATGGATTCACAATTTAAATCAAAATATTTCTTAATCAATAAATACCAAATTTAAATATAATTTTTAATTAAGTTATATTATATGAAATTTAACATAAACCAGTATTAACCTAGAAATTAAACTACTAAGAGGGGTTTTTTGAATTAATAAAAGTTAGTGATTGTTGAAATTTCAAGTTCACATCATGATCCATAACATTGTATCTAGATATGTTTCAATAGGATAGAAAGTCGTTTATATTACACATTATCATATATCAAGAAATAAAATACTCATTATTATATGTATAAAGAATTGTGACACGAGTTTCCCATATAAGTTTCAAATCATCAATCGATTGTGAAAAATAAACATCAATATTGTTTCATGGTTGCTTTGGTCCAAAAACATCATGTTCATCATAAAATATTTTTTATTCATACATACCTATAGGCAAAATTTGTAAAATACTAAAAATACGACATAAACTATATTGGATACTGAGGATCCAATATGGATTCATTCCATTTGTGTAGAGTCTCATTCTAAGATTTATAGCATTATATCTAAAATAATCAAATTTTTTATCAAATCTCTTCCCTAGTGGTGAATCATTTGGGTGACATAAGTTACCATCAGAGATACACTTGTTTGTAATTAAACCTAACCTTTTTTCATTAATTGAATTTGTAAATAGATGCTTCAAATGTGGAGTTATTAGAAGTTACCATGTTTCTTTAACATGAGTTTTGATTCTAATACCTGAGAATGAATCATAGTTGAATAATTTCAATTATTGGAAAGAATAATTATAAGTAATTATTGGATGTTTCCAAATTACATTAGCAGGAGGCTTCATTTTAGTACCTGAGAGTGAATTGGACTTAGATTTTTATCCACCTTATAGGGTGATGTCCCACATTTAGGACATGATAGGCATTCATATTCCTTTATATAAAAAACACATTAATTGGGTAAAACAAGTAACTTTTTATAACCCAATCCCAATGGCCATAATATTATTTTTACTTCATAATTAGAATAAAAAATCCCCTTTCCTTTTAGAATTATATCTTTTAAAATTTCAAGATACTTAGATAAACTTTTATCACCCCAACAATTTCTTACTTTCATGTTAACTAATCTTATAAATTCCAATAACAATGTATATTCAATGAAATCTGAGAATGATTATTTCTCAAAAACATCCATACAATCATTCAGTAGTTATATTTTTTTATGGCTTCAATGCCTACATCATGAATTATTTATTCAATATGAATCTTTGTCTTATTCTGAATATTTTCATCAACGTTAGATGTTTAATTTTCTATTCTTTTTACATTCCAAATCCAATGTGTATAAATGTGTCTAAAATTATAAAAAATTATATGATGCTTGATTTCTATAGAATTTAAATTTCTCATATTGAAACACTTCACACATAGATAGAAAATAAAATCTTTATTTTTAATTTCATTCAAAATATTCCAAGAAATCATCATCTTCTTTTTCATATTCATCAGTGGTTCTTCAAAATTGTTTCCAATTAGGGTAAATTAAATACATATTATAATAATATAAAAGGTGTATATATTAAAATATAAAAAATAAAAAATATATATATAAGTATATTAATATTAAACATAAAAACATATAATAAAAAAAATCAATTATTGATATCCATTTAATCATCAAAAACAATTGTTCATAAGGATTCCCACACATTATATATAATTTATCTTCAAAAATAAAAAACAATTATAAAAAAATTATTTTGAAAAAATTCAACATAATATATCTTCAAAAATAATAACTAAATAAATAACACTTATGCATAATTTATAAATAATATAATAACTAACTAACAATTACCATAAAAAATAATTATCATAACAAAAAATTGTACATAATTTATATTACAAACTAAAATCATAACAAAAAATTAAACATAAAAAATAACTTAATAACAATTTTAAAAAATAAATATTAAATTATAAACAATTATAAAAATAATTAGGAAAAATATTAGGAAAATAATTATACAAAAATAAAATACAAAAAATTATAAAAATAAACAATTATACATAAAATTATATGAAAAATTATACAAAAATTTATACATATATAACATATCAAAAATTATACAAAAAGTTGTAAAAAAATATCTTATAAATAATTATTATTAAAAAAAGTTATCATAACATATTGGTAATCATAATAAATTATAATAACTTATAAATAATTATTAAAAAATAATTATACATAATTAAATTTCATAAATAAGAAAAATATAAGTTTTTGAGATCAATAATGAAAAATACCTCCTGAATTCCATTAAATTCTATCATTGTTTGTGGAAATAGAGTGAATGCTTCAAGTATGAAAAAAAATTGAGTATAGAAAAAGAAAAAATTAAGAAAGAAGGATTTAATATACAAGATAAATAACATGAAAACTGGATGAAAATCGACTTCAATGGATTATCAAATGTTCTAGAGTATTGTCGATCGTTTTGGTTCCAACATCAGTCAAGAGTAAAACAAGAGAGATGATTTTGAGAAAAAGAACAATGAGTCCTTGAGTGGTAGGCATATTTATTTTAAATTAATTTTAACACCGGTTTTCTTTAAAATGGATGTTAAATAGTGTTTTTAAATGATCTTTTACATATTTTAAAAAAATCAAATTTAGAAATTATTTAATATTATTTTTAATGTTGTTTTCAAATAAAACTGATGTCAGTTTTTTTCAAAAATATTTCAATGTTAGTTTTTAAATAAACCTACATTAATAATAATATCAAATAATTTTTTACTTTATTTAATGAAAAAAACTTTAAAATTCCCTATAGTTAATTTTAACGCTAGTTTAAAACTACTAAAATCAAAATACCGACTCCAAAACCTTTATTTTTACTAGTGTGATAAACAATTGTTTTGGGTGTTATATGTATAAGAAGGGTATTATTGAACTCTTAGTTTTGATGATCAAAATGGAATGACTCTGTTGTTATTAATGAATTTCATGTTTTTATGTAAGTATTTTATTACTCTGATATTGTTGCCAAAATTATCAAAGGATGAGATGCCATTGATATTGGAACCACTAATTTGAGACATCTTTGTCCATGAATTTCTTCCAGCATAAAAATATAACTAAGTATGAGAAACCTTTAGGATATCACACCACTAGAATTTCGTATCATTAGACTAAATATTTGACTAAGTATGAGACACTATCAGTTTACATACCGTCAGGATGTCGTACTGGTAGAACGAAAATTTGGCTAAGTAAGAGAGACCTCCATATGAGTACACTGTCAATGCCAAACTACCAAAATATAAATTGGGATATTTCTAAGACATCATTATAACACACAATGACAGACCAGAAACTACTACTTAAGATGCCACCAGCATAGTAGAAATTTCTCTACGTCTAAGACGCCACTAGTGTCATACATCCTGTGTGATTCTTCCATAATAAGGCATCGCTACTAATTTTATAACATTGCTTATATTGAGTCGTTTCTAACATCAATATTTTATTAATTTAATTCCATTTAATATTTTAATTATTTTCTCTTAAATTATCAACAAAATAATTAAAGAGAGTGTTATAATGTATTGTACAAGGAATCAGTTGATCCTTATATTCTTCCTGCTACTACTACAGATAAAAGAGAACCACACTCTCTGATATAGTATAGAAGAAATATGGGATGAAGTGGAACAATATCAAGAGGATATCTCATATTTTCCGACCACATAAAGAGTTTAACATGATTAAAAAACAATATGATATAACCTTATACAAAAATTTGACTAAAAGTCTAACTACACCTTCACATTTACTTATTTCCTCCAGTTAAAGAACACAATTCTGTGACACTCTGATTTATAGAAGTTTTTCAAGATATCCTAACTCAAGAATCACCATAGAATCAATCCAAGGGTAACAATATTCATTACAACTGACTGAGAATCTCAAAACACCAAAATTTTGTATTCCTCTATTCTTTTCATCATTATTTCAGTTTGAGAAGTGTGTGTCCATAATTTATTTTATCACATTCACATTGCCTTATGTGCTGAACTAGAAGACGCATAATATATTCTCAAACTCTTATTATTTATTTCTCCCAAAAATAAGAGTGTTAGAGGTCCTTGAGTGTCCTTTTAATTTTTCTCCCACGTATAAATGTTGAACAGGTTATGTGTGACCTCGACAGTTTGTAAACTATTGTAAAACCTGATCAAATTTGTGAATCATCTTGTTTATTTTATGTAAACCACTTGGTGGTGGGTGATCACCATGTGTAGTGGACTATATATCTACTTTTTACTGACTAAATTGTATTCAAACATTCCATCATGTTCTTATATATTATTTTACATTATTTCCACTTTAAAAATATTTTTTTTAACTGTAAATAAAATATATACTTAGATAGTTTATCTTAATTTGTGTTCATATAGTATTTTGAACAAGTAAACAATTATCAAATGATAAAATAATATTGTATATTATTCATCTGGGACCCAATAAATCTTTAGATAAATCTTTATAAATATTGACATTTATATCATGCTTCTTATTTTGATAAACTAGGACATATTTAAATATTTGAGGGATTTCAAATTAATACATTTTGAACAGAATTTTCTATCAGGTACTCAATTCAAATTCCTCTTTAGATACTCACTCCAACCAACATTTGGTTCTAATAGGTTTAAATCATTGGTATTAAAGTTTTCAAACTCTTTTCAACTATAATTTTATTTGTAATTTAATGATCTAAATTTTATATCATTTCTAAATTTAGTTATTTAAATTGATAATCATCAAGAAGGGTCTACTAATAACATACCTACTTTCTTTAATGGTTCAAATTATTGTCAAAGGAAGATTAAAATTAAAATGCATATAGAATTTATAGACATTAAAATCTATACTGCTATAGAAGATAAATATGAACTGACTACTACTGCTAGAGCTACTTTGGATAAACCTAATAAAGTTGTATATAATAAAAATTTTATAGATATCGATTCTCTAAATTTTGATTTACGAGATGTTGAATTTAATAGCATTTCTATATGTAAAATTGTATTATCAATTTGGGACACTCTCCCTTTTTCCCATGTTGGATGTAAAAATGTTAAATAGATAAGCCATAATACTTGTAATATTAAATATCATAATTTTATGATGAATCATGATGAACCCATTTCTGATATGTATATCAGGTTTAATGATATTTTCAACACAATGATCTTTCTTATAAAACTAGTATCTAATGAAGATAAAATTATGAGATTGGTGAGATGTCAATCAGAAATATGGAGGGGAAGATTAGTTTCCATAAGAGAATCATGTGAAATATGTAAAATTATTGTGAAAGTGTTTTTTGGAAAACTTATGATGTGTGAAGATGAATTAAAGGTTTACCGTGAATAATATGAGGATCCAAAAAGAAATTCAGTAGCTTCAAAGACTACTATTCAAATAAAAAATAGGGAAAATAGAATGATAATGTCCAAGTTATAGATTCCAGTGATAGTGAATATCCTTATGATAGCGATAAGGTGATGGATAACCTAGCCAGAAGATTTAAGAAGTTCTATAGGATGAAAAAATTCATCAAAAAATTAAATTATAAAGGCCAGTATGACAATATATGAAATTGGAAGAATAATGAAAGAAGGATGATTATCCAATGGAAGTTGTTTTTTATAAATTTAAGATTAAAGTTCACATAAAATTTATTTATCCAATGATTAAGAATAAAAAGTAATATGAGTAAAATGTTAAAAGATACAAAAAAAGGCAAGGAAGGTAAGATGGAGTGCTTCAAAGGATAGCTCCAGTGACATTGATGCATCACCTAAGAAAAATACATACATAGACAATATGTGTTTCATGTCTAAATTTGGGGAGGTACTTCATTTACATACTATTAAGAGTATTTTTATTATACATGAACCTGATAACTCTAAAAATGAACAACATTATTATAATACTATTTCAAATGAATAATTATTTGAATACTACAATATTCTTGAGGATACCATTAATTAATTAAATGATAAGAATAAAAATCATAAAAGTTTGTTTTATTTATCTATAGATAGAAAACATGAGTTATCTATAGAAAATGAGAAAAATGATACACTGATCATAGAAAACACTAAAATGAAATATTCAAATGTGAAATTAGATAAAGTTTTTGAAAAGGTGACAAATGGTATAGAGAAACTCAAATAACTTTTAGGAAATAAATTTTCACCAAAATATGTTACTAGAATAGGATATGAGCTTGGACAGAGGAGAATATCTAAGAGATTTTTTTTTCAAAATCTATACCTTAATGTTATAATTCCAAAGAAATTAAAAAGGAACTAATTGAGTTTTTATTTCTAAAAGTTGGAAATCTATTTATAGGAATAACATGAGGAAGTCGTGGGTTCCCAAATCTCTAATTTCTTACATTTTTTGACCCAAAAAAATTTTGGTACCAAAATAATTCCTTGGATAAAATATTTTTTTTATAAGAAAACTGCTTGAATAACTCTAGTATAAGTATATGGTACTTGGAAAATGGTTGTTCAATAAATATTATTGGATATTATTCATGTTTAAAGTGACTCATAAAGGTTAATAGTGGACATACTAACTTTGGTGATAATGAAAATGGTAAAATTATCAACCTAGTCCAGATTGGTAATAAATATTCAGTTTTAATTTCAAAAGATTTGTATTTTGATAATTTAAAGTATAATATTCTAATCATTTCTCAGTTCTATGATGATGGTTTTATTATGTTAAATTTTAGAATGATGCTTTGATTGTTTTGTATTCTAAACTTCTCTTAGTTTTTTCTTCTTGGATAATTTTTAATTTTTATACTATAGATTTATATTCTTTGATTTGATAAAATGTTTCATGCTTAAGTTACATTCACAAGGAATCACAGATTTTCCATACAAGACTAGGCCATTGAAATATTCAATCACATGGGAAGCTAACTGGGAAAGGGTTAGATTGGGATCTATGTATGTTTGATTTCTAACCTAATAAATTCTATAACCCATGTCAAAAAAGGATAAGACATAAAGTTTCCTTTAAATTAAAGAGAGGATCTTCAACTTAGTAACCCCTTGAGCTGGTTCATATATATTTTTCTAGACTTCCTAGAGATTTAGGTCTTAATTATAAGCACTATGTTTATGTTTAAGTAAATGAATATTCTAGATATACATCGATATTCTTTTGATCTTACAAAAGTGAAGTCTAATATTATGTTACTAGGTATGCTAAGTCTATAGAAAATCTTATTAGCCTTTCAGTTAAAACCTTAAAAAGTGACCATGGTCAGGAGTTTTGAAAATCATGACATTGAATCTTTTTTTCTAAAAAATGGCTATACTTATAACTTCTATACAACTAGGACACCCTGGTAGAATGGAGTTGTGGAAAGAAGAAATATAACCTTACAAGAGATAGCTCATACCGTGTTTAATGAATATGACCTACCAATCTATTATTAGGTTGAAGCTATTAATACAGCCTTCTATATCATCAATATAGGTTTTATCAGACCTATCCTTAAGAAGAACCCTTATGAGCTATAGAAAAATTGGAAATATAAGTTTAATTAGGTTATATTTTTTCATTACAAAGTATTTATTCTTAACACTGAGGATAATCTTGAAAAAATGTCCTCCAAAAGCGATGAAGAAATTTTTTTATGGTTATTAAACATCTAGAAATTACTATAAGGTTTTCAATAATACGACCAAAGTAGTAGAAGAATCAATCTACATAAAATTTTATGAAACTTATCCACATGACTCTAATACCCATTAGATAACATTGGGGATGCTTTATATTCTCTGAATTTAATTTCTAAAACTTTATAAAATGCTTTAAAATAAGAAAAAAATCACCCAGTTCCAAAAACTTTCCTAAAATTCTAGAACCCAGACCTGAAAATCTAGAAGTTATCAGTCCCTACTTATCTAGAGATGTTAGAACCATTATATATCATCCTTTAAATTTTGTTGTAGGTGATATAAATAGAGGAATATAAACTAGATATTATATTATAAATCTGGTTGAAAATCAAGATTTTGTGTGTCATCATGAATGTAAGAACATCAATGAAGTTATTAATGATGAATTATGGGTAATATAAATTAAAGAATAATTATATGAGTTTGAAAGAAATAATGTTTGGTAACTTCTAGATATACCCATGTACACGTTGAATATTTTCACTAAATGGGTGTTTAGGAATAATGTTGAGGAGTTAGGAACTATAGTTAGATACAGGGATAGACTATTGCACAAGGTTCTATTCAAGAATAAGGGATAGACTATGGGGAAACCTTTTCACTTATATTCATACATGAGTCCCTAAGATTCATTATTTCACATGTAGAACATTTATATTTCACAGTTTATCAAATGGATGTCAAGGGTGCCTTCCTAAAAAGATTTATAGTTTAGGATATTTTTGTTGAACAACCCCTTTATTTTTAAAATCTTCATTTTTCAAATAAATTTCTTAAATTAATTGATGATTTATATGTTTTAGAACAATAACCTAGAGTTTGGTATGATTAGATAATCTATTTTATGATTTCAAAGGGCTTTTCAAAACGTAAAGCTATCTCTACTTTTTTGATAAAATGAATTTCAAAAGATATAGTAATAGTATAAATATAAATTGATGATATTATTTTTGGATGTTTAAAAAATGATCTTTGTACTGATTTTTATAAAATGATGACAAATGAGTTTGAAATGAGTTTAATTGGAGAACTAAAATTCTTTCTTGGATTTTAGGTCATTCAAAACAAAGAAATAATTATTTTAAATCAATTTAAATATATATATTATCTTCTTAGTTTTTTTAACATGGATGGCACTTAATATAATGATACTCTTATGAGTACCATCAGTAAATTGGATCTTGATAAAGCTAAGAATCTAGTTGATCAAACCAGTTATAGAGGTATCATTGGATTTCTTCTCTAGTCAACTTATTGATAACCATATATTATATTTATTGTGTGTATATGTGCTCATTTTCAAGATGATCCAAAAGAGTAATACCTTGTTTCTATTATAATAACTTTTAAATATCTCAAGTATATAAACAAATTAAGATTTTAATACCCTAGAAGAAATGAATTTGATGTAGTAAGTTATACTAATTCTTATTTTGGTGGTTTCAAGTTTGATATAAAAAGAACATGTGGATCATGTGACTTTCTAGGAAAGTCCATAGTTTCATGGTGTATTAAGAACATTGACCACTTTTAAAGCTGAAAAAATAGTAGGAGGTTGTTGTTGTATACAAATATATTGGATGAAACACACTCTAATAGACTATGGATATCATTTCTATCACATACCCATGAACAATGACAACAAAAGTGAAATAAATATTTCTAAAAATCAATTCTATCATTCTAGGACAAAACATATTGATATAATACAACACTTTTTGAGAGACCATTTTCATAAAGGATATATCGCTTAGGAATTTATTAGAATAGAACATTATTTATCTAATATATTTACTATTATTTTAAATTATGAGAGAATGAATTATATAAAACATGATTTTAGACTACTAAAATTTTGGTTAAGTTAAATTTTTCTCTGACATACTGTTGTGATGAAACATCGTTGGATTATAATGTCATTGGTTTGTTATATTGTTGGATTATCACGCCATTGTCTTGTCATGCCATTGTCTTTTCACACCATTGGAATTTCAGGACATTATGATATCACACCTTTACTATATCATGTTTTTTCTTCTCATGCCTTTTCAAATTTCTCTATTTCTTGATATTTTGAACTATCAGTTTATTTCTTGTTTTATGTTATTTCTTGGAACCTGATGCGTGTTTTTACTTGATTTTAAATTTCATTTCATGTATTAATTAGATTTTAGAATACCAAAAATCCCAAATTATATCAAAATGGAATAATGTATATTCCAAACATACCTTGAACCGCACGTGATACTCTCGTATATTTATCTCTCGAGCATGGTGAAACCATTTGCCTCCATCTTTTCAATCCTTCTCATTACCCAGAAACAATCTTGTTGTACTGATATGAATGCCAAGAATGAAGAAAACTTTCATGTCTTCACCTCATATGTCTATATCCTCTAAAAATAAGTATAAATAATCGAGTGTACCTGCTCTAGTATCAGCAGTTAATCTTGAGATTTCAATATGATATTTTGTACTGAAAAAAGATGCTGAATCAAAGTGGATTTTTTCAAGTAAGTATCTTGTACTCGATTTGATTCATGTTAAAGGGTGTTTAGAATAGTTCTAATAAAATAAAATACCTTTATACCCTAAGATATTCTATGAGTTTTATCATAATATAGACTTTTCATTTGATGAAGATGCTACAAATTGTGTAAGAAGTCATGTGAAAGGACATGTTTTTGGTTTTTCATCAAATAAATGGGATAAATTTTTAGGTTTACAACATGATGGTGTTTATGATGACTAAAATGGAAGCATTAGAGATGCCCGTGATATATTTATATATGAGGATTCTCTTATTATTCTTACAGGAGATGGAAAAACCAAAAGGCCTACAGCCTCAGAGCAAGATGGAGAGTGTAGGATGCTCTTTAAGTTTTTGCAGCGCATAATTTTCCCAAGAAATGGTGATTTTCAAACTCTAAGGTACCAATATTTTTATCTTATATATATTATGATATAATTTCATAAGATAAATATTTATAGACAACTCATGGGTATATGTGTGAGACGACCAAACCATCCTCCATATCCTTGATCTACCTAAAGTTTATTTCTTCCATGTTAAAATCAAAGGGCCTTGTAGATGAGGATTGAGAGTCTTGTATAGACTATAGTGTTTTCAATCTTACAAGTTCTAAGTTTTCAAGAATTAATATTAGCTGGAAGATTTAGAAGAAACATAGGATTGGAGATTCTAAGAAATTATATGCTGAGTATAATCTGATAGATCATCCAACCAAACCTAGAGATACCATTGATCATGTGTTGTAGCCAGATGAAGTAGTTGAATATTTTAATGAGGATAAAGAAGAATCTATTTCATACAGAGGAATAGAATCCATCTGTTGATATATGGATTGATATTGACTTGTCTCCCAAATCATCTCTGGTTACTTTTGAAGCTCCTAGTCCACCTAGGAAACTACCAAAAAGAGAAAAATGGTTAAAATAGATGAAGAAGAGTCTGATGTCCTTGGAGATATGCAATATAAAAGTTCCACATAAACTGACGCAGATGATGATGAGGAGGAGGAGGAGGAAGGAAATGAATAAGAATATGAGTATGGAAATTTTGAAAATGTTATTGTGAATGAAATGAATTCAAATGGTGGAAGAAGTGATGATGGAGATGATTCTAACCCAAATTGTGCTAGTGGTTGAATTAAGATGAAGTGTAGATGCCTATAAATCATTAGGATGTACTTGTTGAGGGGAAGAAATCCCCATATATTGAAATATTTCATGAAGATCCATATGTTGATGAAGTTGAAGTGAGATCTGTTGCGACTGGTCAAAACGTTTTTGATTATGCTATGGCTATAAAGATGAGTGTTATTTCTACTATAGAACATCAAGTAAATGAATAAGAGAAAAAGGAGCTCATTGAGTAAGAATCTATGAATGAACAGTTAGTTTATTTAAATGTTCATAATCCTTTTGTGGATTAGAATCTATAAGGAGAATCAATTGATATTGTTTGAAAAAGGGATGCTCAAATGTTAGATGTGCCTACTTTTGGTACACAGTTAGAAATTGAGTCTTCCAGTGTTATTACACAGAGCTCATATGTTCAAATAAAGAAAATAAATCCCTAAATCAATTGTACAGTTTGTAGATGGATATAGTTTATATGTTCTCAGAAATTTTGGGACAACGATGGTTGTACATGCTGTTATAGTCCCTAATACCTCTTTACTAGTAGTTGTTGAAGTTTCTAGAATGTGGATTGATCCCATGTTTTAATGTTCTCAAATATTTCAAGGATTCCACAAAATAATTATAGACCTCAAATTCAAATTAATGGAGATACTATGGGGTCCATGATTTATCAAGGATATTTTGATGGGATGTTGGAAAATTTCACTACCATTACAACTCATGCACCAGAACCAGTTCCAGTAGATTTTGTAATTATAGTGGATGTAGTCACTAAAGATGGCATGAAAATTTTAGGTGAAAATAATATTTCTAAATTTCATTAGTTTTTAAAGAATCAATATCCAATAATAAAAAAATTAATTGAAAATGATTCCCTTTATCTATTTGATTTTTTTCACATACACCCAAAGATTATGCATCATATATGAGAAGTTTAAATTGAGAATAAGAGAATTGGAAGGGAGTTGGAGTCTGTTAAATCTCTACTTGATGACTTTGAGCCAACCTTTTCTACTTCTATAGAAAGGTTACTTAAAATTATTGAGGATACCTCTTCAGATACTTCTGTTGCTATTGTTACTCTTCCTCCAGTGTTTGATGTTTATCATATAAGGACAATTGTCAGAGTTGAGTTGTGAGCTTCTTCATCCAGTTCTTCTGAAAGTGTCATTGATCATTCCCAAGAGACCATATGTAGAATTTTGTATAATTATGAGATGTTCCCATGTTAGTTTCAAAATATTCCAGTGACATGAAAGATGAAAGGGAAAATATAATTAAGTCCATCATGTTTTATCTCTTGCAGATTTATACTATGAATGTAATGGAAGCCAATTTCATATTCTTATCTAAAAATTTGAGGATACCTCTTATGAGTCAGGTATTAAAAGAAATATTAAGACAGCTTAAAGAGATGACTCCAGTGTTTATTGGTTTATTGAATAGATATATAATTTTTTAGTGAAATAGAAAGAGGTTGACAACTCATAATGGATTTTATAAATATCATGAAGTAGTTTCTTCATGTTCATGCCCAAGTCATTATCTCTCAAGAAGCCATTCCTATTACTCCTCAACTGCACCTTAGACCAAGAGTCCCTTGATATCATCTAGCACCTATACCCTCCCAATTCCATCCTTTTCCAATGTATCATTCACAAGATTTGATACACCTATTACTGTTAGTTATTATGGAAGATCACCCTCAGACTGTAGCTAGAATCTCTTCTGGTGTTCCCTATATTTTACCTCGAGATGATCCTACTACCTCATATTAGGATCTGACAAAGACAAGGATAAATTCAAAGAAACAATGGAACAATATTCTATATCATAACCCTTTTTTGTTGACTTGGAAATTTGTTATTTGAGTGTACTCAAGTTGTAATAAATTTTTGGTAATCATTTTGAGTGCCTCTACTGTTTCTTATTCTATTTTTTTTATCCTTGTTTTTAAACTACCTTTCATTAAATTTTTGATAATACCAAATGGTGGATAATTCTTATGGAATATTGGAAAACCTTATGGAATTTATGATTTTTTATAGCATTTTTTATATGTTATCTTTGATACTATATGTTTTTAATCTTTCTATTCATGATACGTACCTTTGATACTTACACTTTTCTTATTATTTCTTTGAAACTATATTAACTTACTGGGAAAGATATTTTCTTTTTCATAATACCTTGGATATCATGTTTAAAAAAAATTAATTATTTTAATGCCATTATTTGTGATCATCAAAATTTGGTAGATTGTTGACCTCCTATTTTTAATGATAAAAAAAGCATGATTCTATTGTTATTAATTAATTTTTGGTTTCTAGGTAAGTATTCCATTACTTTGAGACATGTGAAAAAATTATCTAAGGATGAGATACCATGGTGATCGGCACAACCTATTTGGAAAGCCATTTTCCGTGACTCATCATCGACATAAAACTCTCACTAAGTATGATACACCTCGAGGATATCACACTGTCAGATTGTTATATCATTGGATTGAAAATTTGAAAATGTATGAGACACCAACAGTTAAAATACCATCAGGATGTGAGGCCACTAGAATAAAAAAATTTCTATGTATGTGATACCGCTAGATGAGACACCTTTAATGTCAAACCACTAGACAAGACCCCACTAGTTGATACTCTTCCAGTATAGTGTAAATTTGTCTATTTTTAAGACACTAGCAGTGTCATACCACCAGTATCATACTATCAGTGTGATACCACCATAACAACACATTTTCAGACTAATCCACCACTACTAAGTTTCTTACTTTACTTATTTTGAATCTTTTCTAATGAAAATATTTATTGAATTCGATGCCATTAACTATTTTAATTATTGAATATTAAATTCTAGATTGAAATCAATAAAGAGAGTGTCATAATGTGTTGTATGAGGAAGTAACTAATCCAGATATTCTTCCTCTTACTAATACTGATAAATTTGAACCACACTCTCTCATACAGTAGAGACGCAATAGCAGATGAAGTGGACCGAGATAAATTAGAGAGTTACAATTTATTGACTATATAAAAAGATGATCCCGATTGAAAAATGAGAAGATATCACCTAATAAAAACATCAGACTAGAATCCTGGATAAACATTCACATTTACTAATTTCTTTTAGTAAAATAACATGAGTCTCTGACACTCTTTTTTACAGAATTTTTTCAAGAGAACCCAGATCAAGATTCAATATAGAATCAAACCAAGAGTCACAAGATACATTACAATAGATCAAGAATATCTAAACTATACACTTTTACATTGCTATGTTTTTTATCTTTATTACATTTTTTGTTGTGTGTGTGTGAATACTCTATTTATCACATGCACGCTATCTCCTATGCTGAACTGGAAAATACTTGATATCTTCTCAAACTCTTTTCTTATTTGTTTATCCCATAAAAAAGATTGGTAGAGGTCCTTGTGTGTTCTTTTTAGTTTTTCTCTAATGTATAACTATTAAAGAGCTCATGTGTGACCTGGATAGTTTGTAAACTATTATAAAACCCAATCTAGGTTATCAATCATCTTGTTTATTTTATAAAAACTTATCAGTGGCCGGTGATCTCCAAGTGGAGAGGACGGAGTCTCTACATGAGACTAAACCTCTTGTACTAAAACTTTCCACTGTGTACTTTAATTTTTCTACTTTATTTCTACATTAAAACTAAAAATTATTTTAAATATAAACAAAATATATTCTTTTACAGTTTATCTTAATTTTTTTCATATAGTATTTGGATCATGTAAACCAATTTAAAAGGATCCAATAATATTGTATATTATTCATCCGAGACCTAACCAATCTTCATAGAAATCATTATAAAGGTTGAGATCAATATCATAATAAATATTTGGATGAAATTTTCTATATTTCAATATTTGGGGGATTTCAAATTAATCCATTGTAAACTAAAATTTTTATTGGGTACTCATTTCACCCCTCTTGAGATACTCACTTCCACCAATAGGTACTAGTTATGAATAACTTAATTGGAGACTGTTATTAAAAAGTCATTTAAACCTCCATGTTTCCAAATATACAAGTCTTATATGATTCTGGAATATATTTTTATGATATGTAGTGAATACTCATATGATGATATGTAATATCTATTAATGAAAAGAATGTGTAGCTATTGTAATCTAATTGGATTTTAGTTCAATGAGAAGTTATGTGTGAGCTAATGACTGCTGGTTTTAAATAAATTATTATCAACTAGGCTTCCCAAAATTTGATGATAATGGGAAATTTCTCTCTATTATGAGAGGATAACATGGAAATAGATTATGTGTCGTAATACAATATCCAAAGCTTAGGACTTCACTTGAATTTCTTGGAAGGTGTGCTGTTAAAACTTGTTATGGTTTCACACGATGAGATGTATAAGAAAATTTATATTTTAGGTGTCAACCACAATATATTATAGAGAGTCACCCTCATTGTGGATGGAATTTTAGCGGATATTGAGGATAGTGTTACGGTTGAGATTAGGATGGGTAGTGGTTAAGGTTTTAAGTTAGAACTCAGGTATAAGAAGTATGGTTGTGTATATTAATTACCTAAAAAAATTAATAGAGCATTGTGATTCCCTAGACCCATACACTCATATCAAGTAATATTTACACATAATTTACATACTCACTTTCATACCAGCTGTGAAGTTATGTATATAAGTATAATTAATTATAAAATCAAAAATAATCATTTCTGTTATTATATTCCAAGAATATTTCTTGGTTAAAAGATTTAAAGAGTAAGGAAAAAATAATAACTAAAAAAATCTATTCTCTTTGTATCCAAGACACATTTTTTAATTATATTTGAAACTAATTAATCCATAATGAGTCTTAAACATCTCCAATAAATTCTTTAATTAGTCCAATATTTCTAAACATGCTTTGGGAATTACTTTTCTTCATAATCTAGAAAAATAGAAACATAAGAAGGGTGATCTCAAATGCTTGGTAAGGGAAAACATATAAATGAGCCAATCATGTTATAAGTATTATTGTAGAAATAATTAAATAACATGAAGTATAATCAACTTTAAACAGATAGAATTCTCTATCCATGAAAATAAATGAAAACATGGATACCAATAGTACTGATCTCATACTAATGGAATTACTAATTTTAAACATTAAATATATAATGTCAAGGTCTTGTTTCTAGACACTCTCCTATTATAGGGAGTGGTATACCCTAGAAACCAACCACTTTTGTCTCATGATAACAGAAAATGCATTGAGATGTAATATAATTTTGGTCACCACCTATCACATTTTTTATGTCCACTGCATTCACCATAATAGTCAAAAATACTTTTCATACAATTCCCTAATGAACCTATTATCGAATAGAAAATTTTTATACATATAATAAAAGAAACATATTATTAATACATAAATAACCTATGTTAACAATCAATAATAATCAAGAATATCAAAACATTTCCCCATTTAAATTAAAGAGATAACATGGTCATAAACCATCTCTAGAAAGGAGGTGGTTAGTTGAACAATAAATAGTTAACATTATAATAATCATCTTTATTGGAATAAAAACATACCGAATTCCAATACTATTCTCCATATCAATATAATAAAATTCATTCTATGTGAGCATCATCCATTCTGAATTATGACAAAATGTGACGTTCAAACCATATAGGAAATTGAGTATACAAATAATTCAATACAAGAATCGCATGATTATAACTCACCCATATAAAAAAAATATAATGGTTTAAAATGAACCTAACCCCCATTTTATAAATAAAACCTAGAAGGGTATTGAAATAGATGAAAAATAACCTTTCAAAATGAATTCTTTGAACTATAACACAAAATAATGGATCAAGAATCAAATTGTTTGATATCACAAGATTAATACCACATATTACAACATATATATATATTAGATTATAAATTATGAAACCTAAACCCCTTTACGGTAAATCATTTTTAAAATGATATGCTATATGTAACTAAAATATAAAATACCTTTTAAAAAAATTAACATTGACATAAAATAAAAATTTACATGTCTCTTGAAAATGTAATTTTTTAAAATGTGATTTAAAATATTTGGAAAAAAATTACTTTAAAAATTAATATATATTAATATGTAAATAAATACATTATTTTTATGTTTTATAAATAAGGATACGAGGACAAAACATATGAAAGTTAAATTAAACCCCATTTTTATTAAATTTTAAATACATTTGTTCAACAATCACGTTGTAAGAAGAGTAAAAAATATTAATTTGTATTAAAACATAATTTTGAAAAATATGATTATAAAAATAACATAATAAAATATTACGGTTGGAGAAACAATGCATGGAAAATAAACATTCTAGAATAAACATTACAACTCAGAGAAATGAAATTTAAGTAATCAACATCCCTTATAAGAAATATAGTCTGTGAAGAATAAAACATTTAGAAAGGGTTCTATGTAGAAAAAAATAAAAAAAATATAAAATATCATAATAAAATTAAAGGGTAGAATGTACCCAGTTTATATGAAATAGGTTCAAGGGAACAAACATATCTCAACGAATTAAAATTGAGTTACCACAGACTCTTTTGATTAGGGTAGAACTTGAGTGAAATGGAATTTGAAATAAATAACATGATTTGGAAATATATATCCCATGAATTATATGAAATTAAATTGCACAAAATTAATGGGATATTAAAACAATATAACACTATAAAAAGGAAACATGGTGTTTAACATGTAACATGTCACAATGAATCAGAATTGAGACCAAGAAACCCCTTGGGGATTGAGTAACACTTTAATAAAATCCCATGAAAGATAGATCTTGTAAATAAACATAAAATTCCAAGATTAAAATATAATTAACAATAAAAAATAAAAAATAGGTAGTATATAAATCACATAAATTAAATTAGGTGAATAACTCTAAACATGCCTTAAAGAGAGGAGTATGAGATGAAAACTCCTTACCTCGATCGTGACTCATTCTTCACACACACCAAATATCCTGAATAAAAAAATAATGTTAATTAAATATATACCCTAGAATTTTTATTATAAATATAACCATTTATGAACCTCATTTTTAATCAATTTTGATATATAAATCATAGTTACTTTTACTTAGTTATAATACTGAGAGTATTTAATATTTATGGTTTTGAAATTTTTTGGAAAATATGTTTTTGTCTTTATTATTTTTATAGAATTATTTATTAGATAATTATTAAAGTAAATATAATAAATTTTATATGATTTTTATGAAGTTTATAATTCATTAAATTGTAGTTTTAGTAACAAACCATGAAAATGAAATAGGAGATGATCATGTTTCAATGATTCTTAATAAATGAAAAGTGTATTATTATTTAATGACTTAAATGTTAATATAAATATACGAGAAAAAAATATTTACATATTTATATAATATTATACTAGTATATAAGTTATCATAGTCATTAATTATATAAATTTATAGTATTATTCAAGTATGTGGTTAAATAGACCCAAAAATAAACCCATCATGATTAACATATGATTATGATGTGGTTTAGTAGTAATATAATCATACCAAAATCATAATGAACTTATTTTTTTATTATTTCGATACATAATAATTGTATATAAGTCAATTGAAAAGATTATTTCTTTAAATTAATTAATTATAAATAAGAGATCATTTTCCTTTAAGTATTCTCATTTTAAATTATTGAATTGATGATGATCATTTATTGATCGTATCATTAATTGGTTCATAGATTTTTTATAAATAACCTTACAAGTAACATAGTAATTATATTTTTACATGAAATACAATTCCATGACCATACATCTATGGTGGTGTTGAAAATAAAAACAAAAAACAATTGTTAATTAGAGGTGGTATTCCACACATTTTCCTAGTTGACAATTTAATTATCCGTAAAATATAAAAAGGAGTAACATGTACTTTTATTTCATAATCATAAAAATCAATAAATATAACAATTATTTACTTAATTTTTTAGGTATTATGGCCTTTTATGGTGGTGAAGGAAAATGAAACACATTACGTTATGGAGGTGGTAGTCTACCCGATGCATGAATAATAGTTTCCCTTTTCTTAATAGATAAGGGAAATGTAATTAATAATTATTCTAATATAGTAATAAAATTTAGTATATAACCAATAATATTTTCCTAAAATAGTTGTTTTGATATTAGAGTTTGAAAATTAAAAAAATAAGTTAATTACACATAATTTCTCAAGTTGAGCACGTAGATATTTCCTTAGAACATATCGGAGAAATGGATGTCATCAGCTAATATTTTTTGACCTGATGATCAAGAGAGTAAATTAAAAATATATGTTATGTAAAAAAGTAACTATTTCATGAGCCAATCTAATTTTTAGGAGTTCCTTAAAGGGGTGGTGAGAGGCCCATTTTATAAGAGGTGAGAGTTATATTATTATAAATATTTCAAATTAATAAAAATAGAACACATGTTAAACATTTAAAGTGGCTAAAAAATTGAGAAATAATGGTTTGGGGAGAGATAACATCAAAACACGCCCCAAAAACTCAATTTAAGACATGTTTTTATTATTTTTCAAGCCCTTTACCCCGTGAATTATTATATTTACAATTTTAGTTTTTTTTTTCACGGTAACTATTTTTACCCAAGTTGACTAAATATTTATGCGTAAAATTAATGTGGTCCTTATTAGATAATTTTGACACAATAATTACAAATTTAAAATCTGTTACATTTGATTCAATTCACAAAAGAAGTAAATATTATCTTTAAAATAAGAAATTGTAATGTATTAAAATCAATTTTTGAGAAGATATTACATATGTTTTAAAATATAAAATACAAGATTTTTAATTAAAACCAAAATTTTTAGAATTATAAATTTACGTATAAAAATAAAATTTTGTGTTATAAAAATGTTTTATGAATTTACAATTCATATATTTATATATCATCATAAAAGTTATGTCACCTTTAAAAAAGATATTTTGAAATTTTCCCCTAATAATCATTCTTTCTAGGAAAATTTTAAAAATTTATCATAAGAGAATGTTACTATAATGAATCCAAAAATAATGTTATTTTTTCAAATTAAATTTCTAAAATTTTGAAATTTAATTTTAAATTTAAAAAATATATATATAATGAAAAAATATTTTATAGTAAATTTTCATTTTATAAATATTAACCATACTTGTTTATATTTCCTATCAATTAAAAATTAATTTATCAAAAATGTATTAACTTTTTTGTCAATATATTTTATTATTGTTTAATAAAAATTTAATTAGTCTCCTTAAATTTAATAATAATGTTATAAAATATATATTTTTTTGTTATAAAATTATTTCCATTATTTTTTAGTTATATAAATCAAATTAAAATTATATTAAATTTAATCATAAAATTATTTCAAAAACATATCATTAAATTATTACTCTTATTCAATCATACTAATTCAATGGTGAGGTTTTAATGCTTATAATTAAATAATTATATTTTATCTAAATATTACATAGTTTTATTTGAGTTTGGTGTTGCATGTGGAGAAAGTTATTGAACATGTTAATGTATTTAAAGGTAATAATATATTACAATTTCATGGTTTTAGGAATCATCCCAAATAAATTTTATCCTCATAATTTGACTAATAAAAAATTTTATAGGTAAGTCATAATTAAATATAAACCACTAGATGATCATGGGTTTATTTGAGATATGGAATGAGATATATCTAAATGAAAAATTAGTATAAGAAAATTATAAGGGAAACTAAATCATTCTTAGTTTCATAGATAATTCTACAAACGAGAGAATATATAGATCTATAAGTAATAAATTCCCAAAAACATTGAAAATAATTAATATGATAATCATTACCCAAAGGTTTTTTTATAACTCAATATCTAGTAGTTGGTGAAAACATAAATAACATAGAACATAATAAAATCAAGAGTGGGAGCTCACTATCTAGTTTATTACTAGTATTTCCATTGGCTTTTCCTTATTCACATGGTCGTTGATCACTATTTCCCCCATTGTCACTTGGAATGGTACATTGAGTCACATAATTCCAAACTATAACATCCTAGCTATGTTAACTCTATAAATAGTAACTAGACTAGTTGGTGATGAGGCCTTAAGAATGCCTCCTCATATGCTAGAGGCTTTTGACTAGAAATAAGGGTAAAAAATTGTTGCGGTTGGGAGACTACACACTGTTGATTAGTGATAAACACAAATGAATCATAAATGAATGAAAGAAAGTGGGTGATAATAAAAATGAAAAGTAATAATAAATATATTTATAGGCTCATAATAAATATTCCAACCATTCATGAACATTCAAAGTCATAATATAAACACTCAACATATAAAAAGTAATACACACAATAAGGACAGACTGACAATAGGAAAAATAAATAAAATTTCCAACTCTTGAGTAATCCAATTTACATGCTTGGTCCCCATCTCCTACATCAATTCATATCACAATATTATTTATAGAATGTAGCTGAATCCAATTCAAAACCTGTAGCCATGAGTTTTATCGAGGTACTAAACAGTGGCCCAAAATAGGGTGTGAGTAAAACTCATTAGGCTTTTGTTAATATTTTCTAATGAAAATTTGGTCTGTTCATATAAATTTATTTTATATAAGTATAACAAAATTAGATCAGTAAAGTAAATATAATACATATAGGGTTTAGGATCCCCATGTGATACCTGGACCACTCTACCTGCTTTATCCTAAGCTAGATGTATCGAAACATAAGAATAGTAAGGTATAAAATAGGACCCTTGGATATAATCCTTATAATCTTATGTGTAACACTAATCTTGTGTGATCAAAGGAAAAACCAAGGCATCCATATATAATGATGATCATATTGGCTTTTACATGTTCCGTGACATAAATGATTTAGCAAAAAATTATAATATAATAACTTTTGACCTATGATCCAATCAAAGTCATTCCTAATTGGATCTTGAGTATCTATAAAGGAATAATTTAATTCCATTTAACCTATGATCCCCTACATGGAATTTTGTATCATAATCCAAGTATCGCCCATGAATTAATAAAATTTTATTTAACCAATGATCCCATTCGAGGAAATTTTTATCAGAATAAGAGTATTTCCCATAGCTTAATATAATTCCATTTGACATATGATCCCTCCAAATTTATTACATATTGTAACTCGAGTATCTCCCATATCTCAATATAATTCCCTTTGACCTATGATCCCATCTAAGTCATTCCATATAAGGAAACCATGTATCTCTCAAGGAATATTATAATTCATTTATCTAGTTTTCATAGCCTTATTAGTCATATTAATACACAATAATAAATTTATGTCAATGTGATACGGACCTTCCATTCACATTTCATTTAATTCATTTGATCATTCAAATTTGAAGACTATCCAATCAACCTCAAGGGGTGTTCAAATTCATTATCTCATTTAACATGAAATTATAATGAAAAAAAATTTGAGTGATGGTACTCAACCATTTAACAATTCATTTAATTAAACCACAACTTCCAATAATAAGTGTCAATATCAGAAAAAAACCATGGTGGTTTAGTCACAGGGAAATATTGATAAACTATTGATTTTAACATAGGTCAAGTAATTATACAGGCCATTTGTTATATAAAACCATTTTATTAGTCATATTACTCAAAAGATATGGAATTCCAGGTATACACTTTCTATTATAATTCAATTAATAAATTTATTATCATTTAATAAATTTCCTTTTTTTGAGTCAACAAAATAACACCTACGTGGCCTTTTTGTCAAAAATAATAAACTCCCAATGAGGGTGAATAATAGAACACATCCAATGGCATAGAAAACGTTGAGGTCACCAACCTCTAACCATATTAAAAGGGTCCAAATCACATTATTTATATAGTCTAGACATTTAATTTAATGTATTTAACATTTTATGAGTGATGCATGGAAATTATAGCATGTAGAATAATAGAATCATAATTAAAATAACAAGGCTTTGGGTTGAAAGCCCTAGTCCACAAACCTCATTCTCAGGATGCTTCACTCATCCTATATTTTCCTTTGATTCAATCCTAAATGAGAGAAAAATGAGATCCAAAAGAATTTATTAAAAATAGGTAATATGATCTCACAAAGAAATAACATCTAATATGGTGAAGGAAACATGGGAAGGAATGAAGTGGAATCATATACTAACCAAGAGGTGTCCAACATGATAGAAGGTGTTCACTTAAAATCTCATATGAGAGAGATCCATCAAAACCTAAAGGGGTGGGGAGGAGAGTTTCCACGTTTTGGATATTGTATGAATAGAGGAGGAGAAGAAGGAAAAACGATTATGAAAAATTAGGGAAATGGTGATTTATAGTCTCTTTAATGTGTCAAATAGTTTGGAAAAAATTTCACCAACCATGTGGGAGTCACTTCCCCACACACCAAACCTCACACGGTTGTGGTACATCATTAGATAAAGTGTGTGCCGAGCATTTGAGCCCCTCTTTACCTATTAAACATCTTGTTTGGTTTCTTATTTCCCATCACATGATTTCAAAAAACCATGTATCTATAAAAAATAGGTACACCATTTGTTTTGGTTTAATGGTTATCACTAACCATGATCCAATTGTGCGCCCAATCTTGTCTCTCCAAAAACCAATCATTCAAAACAATAAACACTCAAAAATCATCCAGTATTGTAAGACTCGTCTGAAGCCTTAAACCCCATCTAAAAAACACTTTAAAGTGTTTCACCTCTCAAAATTTCATTTCAAGGACTGATATTATATTTGACACATCCGCCAAATAAAAATAAAAATTTATTTGTAATTTCTAAGTCAATTAAAAACCTAGGATCTTAAAACATACCCACCTTATAAAATCTCATCCCTGAGGAGAAATATGGAAAAATAAATCATCACCTGACCTAATCAGACCATGAATTTCTACTCACACTCCCATAATTCATCCATAAATAGAGAGAAATTGATTGTGTTATACAACCCATTAGTCTCTAACATACCAATATTTATTTTGGATCTCCTAATAAAAATCATAAAACTCACTTCTTTGATGATTTATCAAATGACTGCCTTCCTCGTAATGTTATTTAAGAAATTAAATCATTAACCAAAACTATCGGTCATTATGGTTAGGAACCCAAAAATCATATCATTTATATCTAGTCTCAATTCTCAATCACCCTAGGTACCTCCTCATGAATTGTATGAATCATCCATCCTATAATGAAAAACCCAATTACCTCATGTGCATTGGTCTTGAAATGAGTGTAAAACCAAGATCACCTCCTCTTAAAGAAAAAGGTAAATCATGATACAACCTATTTTATAGCCTTTCCATGATCATATTATTGTAGAAGACACACTAGGATCTGTTATAAAGATAAGGTCCACTAGGTATCTCACTTAGACCTATTATTAAAAACTCAAATTAGGGATTCTAGGTCCAAACACCTATCTATAAGTTCCCTAACACAATAACTATAACCCATAATGATAAAACCTAACAAAATAGGTGTAATGACATAACCATACAAGTATCGGTCTATAAAAACCTAATCCTCTCTGAGATTACTCACAGGGGGGTTCTCCCTGGTGGGTCACAATGTTAATGTAAAGGATAAAGAGATAACCCTCACTAGGTATCCATATATGGTAATACCCCTTTGAGTTTTAGTTTACCAGAAAACCACCCACCTATCGGGGGTTTCATCTCATCAACTGGAAGACCTACCCAACTCGAATGATCAAACATAAAACACTTACACTACCTAAAAACTTATATCAAAATGTCTTCTTACTTACAATTGTTAATGATGCTACTATAATATGCTAACACCTTATTCACAGAAGGCCCTGACATTAAAACTAGTTTCATATCTAAGTCATAACTAGGTTTCACTACCAAACGTTTATGTCCAATTCCATAGAATAAGGCCACTGAAACCTACAGGAAATGTCCATGTTTCTATTCAAGGTAACACATAGAAAACTAAAGCTAACCTTTACATGAGGGTTCTTCATTCTAAGATAACCAAATTGTTTTAGTAAATCAATTTCAAAAAAATCATATAAATTTTAAATGTTGAAAGACTCAAATATATGAAATGTCACGTAACATTTGTAAATTAAAATGTTTTAAAAATTATACATGGCACTTTATATAATTAATGCATCATAAAATTATTGGAAAATTATCTCATAATCCCCTTTCAAAACATTATTTATCCATAAGTTATCAAAACATTGATCAATTATAGAAAATGTAAATTCCAATCTATAGAGGAAAAATATCTTTAGTTTTTAACTAGAATTTTAATTAACTTACACCTTTTAACTGTAAATCTCAAAATTAATACAAAAATTCATTTATCAATTAAATTTAATTGGTCAAGTAATATTCCACCATACATTTATAGGTAACACTATATAGGTAGTTTTTGAAAATTTAAATAATTTTTTTTTTCAAAATGAATATACCTCGATGGGGATGATAGGTAACCATGAAAAAAACATAAGGGTGGCCTATAAGGGTCTCATAATGTCAATATTTGTTCATTTATACTTGTAGTCATTCCTAATTAATGGTTTAAATGTTCTATAATTTACAATTGGGATCCCATTTGATCAGAAACCATAATAGTTGATTTATTAACATTAGACACACCCATAGATAGTTTACCTCATAGAAATTCAATGTTATAACTCTCTTAAAAAGGTCAAGTCATGTATTAGAGTATTCAATAATATAGTTCATCATTTCGAATTTATAGAGTTTTATACCTCTATAAGTTGAAATTGAAAAACAATTTAACTGAAAACCATAAGAAATCCCTCAATTTTCTTTAAAAATTTAAAAATCATTTCATTTCATTGATTCATTTATGGATGGTAAATTATAATTCCAAAATCAAGATGAATGGGAAAGCATTATTTATGTTGATACATAGACATTATTAATCAGACTTTATACAATAACAATATTATATAAAAGTACCACATCATTAGAGAAATAAGGTTGACATGGACATTATAACATAATTAGGGTATACATATTATCATGCTAATGACATTTGAATTATATGTAACTAAAAAAACATATGAACACACTTCATCTCTTTCAATACCTAATAAAGATAAAAATATCATAAATTGGTAACCATCAGAAATAAAACATTAAATCAAGGTGAAATATTATTCAACAATAATAATGAACAACATGAGGGATATTCTCATCCCTAGAAACATGATCTTTCCTTAATGAATGGGTTGCTCATTCATATACATGAGCTATATTCCAAATTCTGAAATATTCATAGTATCCTCTCAAGAATCTCTCAATAGTAAGATAAAAAAAAAATATGATATCACTCTATCATGTCTTGACCTATTTCACTCTATAAATAGTAACCATACAAGTTGGAAATAAATCTTCCAGCTTGCCTCCCCATATGTCAGAGGCTTTGAAATATAAATTAGGTTCTAAAGGTGGTGTAGTTGGGAGATTGTACCCTATGGATCGGTAATAAACATAGAAGAAGAATAAATTAATGAAAGGTAAATGAAGATAATAAAAACCAAAAAGTTAAAATAAATATATATCAGGATCATACCAAATAGTACAAGCATGCATGAACATGAAGATTCATAATAAAATTAGGAAACAGATAGTAGGTAATACACACAACAATCATATAATGAAAAAAAGGATCAATAAAAAAAGACCCAACTCTACTAGAAGTCTGAGTACATGGTCGGTCCACATATCCCACATCAAGTCCTAGCCCCAAATATGTAACAATAAGAGAGACAAATTTGGTCCTAACTTGGATCCATGATATTAATTTGGGTACCAAACAACAGTCCGAATAGGGTGTGAGTAAAATATAACAATCCACCACCAGTGATTTCTAATACAAAAATAGTATGTTAATATAAAATTTGCATTATAAAGGTGTATCAAAAGTAGGGGAGTAATGTAAATATAAATTGTGTTGCTATTAGGCTTGTCGTGGGATACCTAGATGAATCTACCTACTTTTTCGTATGTCGGATATCTCATAACATAATAACATCAGGGTAGAAAATAGGACCCATGTTTATAATCCTAGGTGTCCATGTGTAATACTAGTCATGTGGGACCCAAGTAAAAACCAATCCAACAAAAATATAATGATGATCATATAATTGTTGTTCATGTTTCATGAAATTCAATATTTTTAAAATCAATCATCAAATAAAATCATTTGACCTGTGAGCATGTATAAGGCATTCCAAATCAGAACTTGATTATCCCCAAGGCATAATATATTTCCATTTGACCCATAGTCCCATAGAAGGAATATTGTATCAAAACCTATATAGCTATCATGTATTACTACAGTTTAATTTAACATATGATCCCATCCAAGGAATTCTATATCAAAATCTAAGAGTCTCTCAAGTATTAATATAATATTACTTGACCTATGACCCCATACAAGTCATTTTATTTTTGAACATGAGTATCCCACATATATTAATATAATTCCATTTGACATAGGATCTAGTCAAAGTAACTAAGTTTAAGAAACCAATATATTGCTTAAGTTGTATTACATTTCATTTAACAAGTATTCAAAACAGTTGTAGTTATAATAATATTACATGATTAAACAAGGTCTAAGTGACATGGTTTTACCATTCGCATTTCATTTAATTCAGGTGACCCATCCAATTTTAAGATAAGATAAACCACCTAAAAGGGTGTTCAAATTCATTTTTCCTTCTAACAACCCAATATAATGAAAAAGTATTCAAGATATGGCATTAAACTTTTTATTAATCCATTTAATCCAACTACATATTCCATTAAAAGGTGAATATCTCACCAAACCATAAGGAGGTTTAGTCATGCAGCAAGATCAATAAATATTTTATTTAATATAGGGATAGTATTTCTCCATGAAATTTATAAAATAAATCTATTTGATTAATAATATTATAAAAACGTGATGAAATTCCAAGTAAGTATATACATTATATTATAATTTTACTAAGCTATTTATAATAATTTTTTAAATTCCCATTTTAGTACTTTAAAAAAACACCTATGTGATGTTTTGGTCAATTACAAGAAATCGAAAATGAGGGTAAATAATAATACACACCTTAATATGTTTCCTAAGATGATTTCACCAACCTCCAACCATTTCAGATGGATCTAAAGAACATAAAATATATACACTATACAATAAATTTAAGGTATTTTACATTTTAGGATAAATGTGTAGATATTATGGCATGTAGAATAATCCAAAAGTAAAATAAACAATTTAACTTTATTGTAAAACCCATATACTCACTACTTAATTCTATGTAAGCTTCACTCATCCAATATCAGCTAATTATTTGAGTTTAAATGAGAGAAAATGAAGATCTAAATTAACACCCAAAAAATAGGGAATATAATCTCACATTAAAATAGATAACAAGATAGAAAGATAAATAAAATAAGAAAGGAATATAGATTATAAAATAACTGGTAGGCATCCAACGTGATTGACGGCCTTCTATTTAGAGCATGGATAAGGGATATCAATAAAATCCTAAAGAAGGAGGATAGGGGAGCTCTGATAGCTTGGATTTTATGGGAATGAAGAAGGAGAATAAGGAAAATAGGTTTATGAGAAATTTGGTAGAAATGTTAATTTTGAAGATATTTAATGATCTGTATGTTTTTCCCATAATACATAAAAAATTGTGCGCCAACCATGCATGCCTCACATCCCCACACACAACACCTTGCATAGCTGTCGTACAAGGTTAGAAAAACCATGTGATTACTATTTGAGTCCCTCTATACCAATAAAACATCTCACATGGTTTTATACATCCCATCACAAATTTTGAATAAATTATATGCCTAAACAAAATGGGATTCATAGTTTGGATTCATGGTTTGTATTAATTATGTACCAACCATGAACCCGAGGATGCCTCTTTCGAAACTGAGATTTTCAAACCTGACTTTCCTAAAACTCATCTAAACTTCCAAGTCACCTCTCAGGTCTTAAACCCCATCTAAAAAAATTATTTTAAGTGTTTCAACTCTCTTAATTTCACTTTGAGTCTCATTTTAAGATTCAACAAGTCCACCAAACATAAATTCAAATTCCATTAGAATTTATCATTTGGTTCAAATCACAGGATCTTACACCAACTCTCTTGAAGTTAGTCCAATATTTTTTTATATTCTCTATTTACCTAAAACTTTAGAGTCTAATGAACTTATTTTCTAAACTTATAAAATTTATATTTCCCTTTAAGTAAATTCTCTCCATGCTTCTTCCCACTTTTTTGACATGTTGGAAATTGAATCTTCTCTCATTTATCATCTTCTCTGCATATTCTTTCGTGAGACTCTATATTTTTATTCTTTTTTGTGTTTTTTACATTGAAAATATTCACATTTTATTCATATTTCATGATATTTGGTTTGTAATAATCACAAGTATTCTCACTCCATCTCTCATTCTGATGGGCTATTCATTAAGGCAATCCCTGCATTTTCCCTCACATCCATGGTTCATTCTAGTTATAGCCATTACTAAAACCAAAAGGCTTTCCATGAGAGGATAAATATTAAAGACACGGAATAATTATCATAATAAACTGTATAAAAAATATTCAACCTTAAAATATTTTACCCTTATCATCACATTAGCCTATAAGTACTTTAATTTAACCTTCATCTGTCTTTGTTTAACCTAGATTGATGTATATCGTTTTATCCTATAATTATCAACAAAATTACAAAAATATAGATCCCAAATTACAATGATCATTCATAAAATATTATAAACCCAAAAATTATTGAAATTTATGCTCTCAAAATCCAACTGATCCTTTATCCTGGAAAGAACTTATCAATTAATATGTACCATAACATATGATTCTCTATATTTAAATCTATGTCATCCATGGTCACATTTCTATTAGTTTTTCAAATATAAATATATTAAAATACCTCATAATGATTCATAAATATAATTTTATTTACCAAATTGTATGCCCCATGAATTTCTATCCCAGTGTCCACTCATAGGTCTATTCACTATGCATCGGGGTGAGGATCATTTCAATGCTCAATCAGACTTTTTCAGGGTGATTACCCTTAGATGCATCTATTCCATAGGCACATCCACATTCCATTATCCAAAAAAGGATGTAACCCATATAATTAATACTTTACAAAATATTAGGGTTTCAATCTATACTTATATGTATTCCTATTATTTTCACTAGAGTTCTCTCATCCTAGTTTTAACAACCTAACACATCTGGGCCTACTTGGTCAGAAATATGGTGACTATGAATACCTCATGCCCACCTCCAATAGCCCAGGGTAGGAAAAACATAACAAAGTAACTAAATGACACACATTTGGGACATCATCCTAATGTTCCATTGAACAAAAACATAAATCTAAGCCTATATGATGTTGAGAAAGTAAAAAACAACTGATAAAATGCATACACAACATATATCCCACAATAAAAGTTCAATAAAATACTAAATGTAGTAAAGGGTCCAAATACAAGCCTAACCAAATACTTAAAATCATTACGACCTACTTAGAAGGAGGGTAATATTGTCAAATGTAATGTATGGTAAACATATTGGTATTTTTAGCCTAATCTACATTCTTCCTACTCTTGTTCCTCTTAGAAAACTATCAAATGGCATGTCATTTTCATAAGAAATGACATGTGTAGGAAAATAGCATACATGGGTGAGTATAAAAATACCTAATAGGACACCCAAAAATCACAAAGAATAAAGAATCTGGATTAGTTGTATAAACACAAGATTTTTCAATAAGATGAGATACATGTAAATAATAAAAATAGATATACTCATATCTGACAACTGATATAAAAAAGGACTTAACCAATACTTCCAAACATAGGATAATGCTTGAGTATTCAAGTTAATTCTGGTTCTAGGAGTACCCAACAGATTAGAAATTTTATAACTAATGACGATCACCCAAGAGGTAAGGATCATTGGTAACTACCTAATTAGTAAACACTGGATATCTGAGGATCTCATAATCTAATTAGGGGATTACACCTAGGTCCATTGCGGGACACCACAAAACAAACTGGACCAACCAGTTAGATAGGGGATCTATGCCCTATGTATGGTGGTCACACTAATAAAATGAACCATGACTAATAATACTAGAGGATTCCACCCTAGGCTCAAAGGGGGATACAGTAAACACTATTTGATACAAAATCGATAAAAGTGATCACAATTATTTGAAGAGGATGTAATACCACATTTTAATCTCCTGGGAAGGGTCCAAAGAAACATGGTCAAATGATCCTTGTCTAAACTAATGGAACAAAGGCCTCTAAAATCCATCATTGGGAGTACAAAATGTGTACTATGGGTACACAACTTTTCTTACCAACACTTGGCCTTCTCGTGTGTTTCCATCTCACAAGGTATGTAAACCTTCATATTCACAAGTTGTCCCTTTGGGGTATGCAGTGTGAGAGTTTGATCCATCACTCAGTGTGATTCTCGCCCATTCCCTTGTACACCAGGTAATTTCCATGTACTTCAGGTCATGCCTATGAACCGTAGATGTGCCCTTGTACTAGGTCGTGTCTAAGTATCAGTTTGTTCCCATGTATTCTACCCATTAATATGTGTTTATCCATGTGCATGCCTATATACTCCTAGAGTACACACAAAGGCACCATCCATGGGGAACATGGGATGTGACACATGTCACAAGGTTTATGATCCTTAACTTTCTATGTAAATCCTAGCACTATAGTAATGTGTCCCACATAGTGATATGTCATTTAAAATAGAATTTACCAAAATCCATAGTTTCTTCACAGATATAATCTTTCTACAACTAGATAATCCACTCCTTCATGCCCATTATCCTTAGATTTCCCATTGACCAAGCTCCACCATCACTGTCAACTAGAATATACACACTAAATCTGATCTAGTGATCATTGTTGTCGCCTGAGGCATTGCCATGTGTAAAAATGAGAAAGATGGGAAACACCAAACGGGTACAACCCAACTCTGATCATCCTAAATTTTCATAAAAAATTGATCTAATCCTCAATCGTGATCCATACCCATGATATCGATTCATTATGACAAATAATGATCGTGTAATGATTGAATAACATGTATTTTTCGAACCCCTGACCAAGTTATTGGAAATAAGGAGTGTGCTAAGAAATGATGAATAAATTCACAAAAAAAATGTGTAATGAAACTTGACAATGTTTAGGACAGCCTTGATTAGTGGCTATTAGGATGATGACTGAAGAGTAATATTAATCAATCAAATTAATTCATCATATCGCATGGATAGATAATCCTAATTTCACAAGCATGATTAACCTGTGAGTCACCCTAATGGTGGTGTGGAATTACTTTCATCATGGGAAAACCAATGGGTAATGAATCCACATAAAATAACATCACATATCAAGTTTAATTGATCACTAATGAATAAAGGCTACAAGTTAACTTTACCTGAGAGATCAACAACCTCTGTTGGTGAAACAATCCTCGATCATGATCATGATCTATTATTGTTCGCCAAGTCCTTATCCAATGGATCCTATCATGATCTCAAGGTTATGTGTCTATCCTTGAGATTATGCTATAGCCACATATTTATAGAGGGTTTCTAGGTTTATTAATCAAAACATAATAAAACAAATTTATTTCTTTATTTATTATTTGTGCCCATGAATAAATTTTTATACACGCCTAATGCCAACAAAGATAATTTCATGCCTAGGGAAAACCCTACATTCTAGATTGAATAGAAATATCATATTTTTTATTTGAGAATACATTCAATATTTATTATAATATTTCAGTAAATTTTTGTGTGTGTGATAATAATTTGTTTAAAATTTTTAAAATATCAATTCTAGGATCAACGGGTCTTGAAATCTCATGTCATCTCAATGCTTAGCTCTGAAAATATTTCTAGATATATATCAAATATTTACATGGAAAAATGATGTTAAACTAATACATAACTAAAATAAAATTATTACCATAATAGTAAATTATATATTACCCCAAAAAGCAATATACACCTTTGAGATTGTCATCTACCTTAACTTATCAACCCTTATATTATCTTTAAAACGTCCAAAATATACAAAGTTAATTAGACATTTTCTTTTATACTAACTGTTACACCACAGACCCACACTCTCAGATCTAGTTCCACAAACAAATACTTTACATAATAACTTTTATACCTGCTATAAAAGCCTAAATATCACCATCCGTAATTTTAGAATCAAAAGTTTTTATTTCATATCTTACATTCCAAGGATCTTTTCAAGTATAGATATTTACATAATTATGAAAAAATATTATTAACAAATCCTATGTAATTTGTATCATACAGATATTTTATCATTATATATGAGACTACATAATCCAAAATGTGTCTTCAATATCTCCTATAAATTATTTCAAATTTTATATCATTCCAAACATGTAATATAAACTAATTTTTTGAACCTAGGGAAATGGAAACATAAGAAGAGGTGAGATCAAACACCTTGGAAGAAAAAATATACAAATATGGTAATCATGGAATAATTATTATGAAAGGAATAACTAAACAACATGAATCCATAATAAACTTGAACATATATTCAAGTTGAATATATATATATACATGATAATAAATGAATTCTTGGATATAAATAACACTGATCTCATATTTATTTAATGCATAATGTCAGAATACAAAAAATTAATATCAAGGCCTTGTTCCAAGACACTATACTATTATGGGGAATGTTTTACAATAAAACCCAACCTATTTTTTCTCATTAGACTTTTTGGTGCATCCAGGGGAAATTAAATTCTTGGTATCACCTGTCACTTCTTTATGTCTAGTGTATTCACCATAAGTGTCAATAAGACTTTTCATGCCATTCCCAAAAAAACTCTTCTTGAATAAAACATGGAAATATATATAGTGACTGATATATAATTTCAATACATAATCAACATTAATTAGAAATCAAAAATCATAAATAATATCAATACTTTTCCCTATGTCAATAAAAGAAATAACATAGTCATAACCCATCTAGAGAAAAAATGGGACTGGTCAAACAATGCATTGTTAACTTTAAAATAATCATTTCTATTATAATAACAACGTTAGTAATTCCAATATTTTTCCCCAAATTAATTGAATAAATTTTTTTCTAGGTGACCATCATCAAATCTAAATTATATAAAAATGTGATGTTAAAACCATATAGAGAAATGAGTATACATCTAAGTCAATACTAGAATAAAATGATCATAATCTATCTTGTGGAATAACATTGATGATTTAGAAATAAATTAAACCCAATGTGATAAAATAAAATTATAATTACTTCAATATATAATAAAAACAACCTTTAAAAAAAATTAATTGGTGTCACAAAAAGGGATCAAGAATTGGAGTTTTTGATATCATGAGTTCAATCTAAAAAATAACAACGCACACTCACACACACACAGATATATATATATATATTAGAGGATAAATAATTAAACATAAACCGTAACATAGTAAATCCTTTTGAAAATTATGAGTGAAATGGAAGTGAAAACTTAAACGATCTATTTAAAACATGTTTAACAGTGGCATATAATATAATTTCACATGTCTATTTCAAAGGTATTTTTTGAAAAAGTAGTGTGAAATCCATTGAAAAAATGTTTTTTTAAAAAATTCTCTAATAATGGTGACTTAAATTGTTATAAATCTTATTTTTGAAAAATGAGGGGAGCAGGAAAAAAAATAAAGTGAAAGGAAAAAAAATTATTATTTCAAAAATAATATTTCTCCTGACACACATTATAAGAAGAGTAAAAAAATAATTTTTATTAAAACTTTATTTTACCAAATAGGTTTATAGAAACAAATATAATAAAATATTTTCATGGGAGAACACAATAATGAAAATGAAATGATTAACGTGAAACACTATAACACAAAGATCAGATATTTGTGTTATGAATATCCCTTACGGTAAATAATCTCCACGAATCATGAAACATTAGAAATTTGGATTATGTGGTAAAAATGTAAACAAGGAAAGAGTGCCACATGATATAATAAAAGGGTTTAATATACCAAAATTATATGAAAAAATTTAATGGGAACAATTTTAACACAATGAATGGAAATTAACTTTCCACAAACTCTTACGATTGGGGTAACACAGGAGTCAAAATACATTTTAATAAAGGAACTTGATTTGTAATATTCTATCCCATAAATTAAAATGCATAATGTATAGAAGATTCATGGGAATGTAAATATATATAACAACATATAAATGAATCACGGCTCACATCGTATAGATTGTCTCAAATAATTATAATTGAAACTAAGAAAACCCTTGAGGCTTTAGAAACACTTTAATTACAACCCCTTGAAAGAGATGGATTGTAATTGAACATAAAATATCTTTATTTGAAGATAATTCCTATTATAATATCAAAAATATTAAATATATACGACACCTAAATTAAATTAGGTGTATAATACCAAACATGTCTTTATTAGGGGAGTTTATGATAAAAACCCTTTACCATGATATTGATTTGTTCTGCACTTGTCTCAAACATCATGAAAATTTAAATTAATTTCATTTAATACATACCTAATATCCCTATTCATAAATATAACCATTTATAATCATTCTGTATCTATAAATATTAGATATTTTTTACTTATTTTCAACACCAAGTGTAGTTAATATTTATCATTTTGAACTAGTTTAAAAAAATGATGTTTGTAGTGACTAATTTTACAATGTTAATAACTCTTGGAAAATTAAAGATGCTGTAATTTATGTTACATGATATCTATAATGGTTATAATTCATTCCAATATAGTTTTTTAACAAAAAATGTAGATGAAATCGGCGATGATTATGATTCAGTGATTCTTAAGGAATGAATGGTGTGTTCTTAATTAATAAGTTAAATTTTAATATAACCTTAACCTAACTAAAAAACATTATTTATATATTTATATTTTAATATACTAGTAAATAAGTTCTCATATTCATTCATGGTATGAATACAACATATTGTTCAAGTAGTTGGTTATAAGGACTCAAACTTGAACATGTAAGAATTAATGGATGATTATGACGTGGTTTATTTGTAATATAATAATATCAAAAGAATAATGACCATATTTATTGTTTATTTATGTAATATATAAAAAATATTGAATCAGAAATAGAATATAATTTATTTAAATTCTTTTCATATAAATAATAAATTATTTTCATTTTAGTGTGATTGTTTTAAAAGATTGAATTAATGATTATTTTTTGTTGACCAAGTCATTAATAGGATAAGAAATTTATCATTACAAAACTATAATGGTTCCATAAAAATAATATTTATCAATTAAATTCTTTATCATTACTATCCATATAAGGTGGTGATGAAATGAAAAACAAAAATCAATAATTCCATGGAGAAGGTAGTCCACATGTATGAATAGTTGATGATTTAATTTTCCATTGAAGGGGGACATGATAAAAATATAATAATTAATTATTAAATCACATTTTAAACTATCCTTTTATGGAGTTTATGTAAAATTAAACTTGTTTCATCATTGAAGGTGTAGTCAACACAATTCAGGAATGAAATAATTGTTTTTATTAATATAAAAGGGAAAGGGTGATTGTTGATTTTTATAAAAGAAAAAAAACAAAAAAAAATTACTCATGTTTATCACTTTGGGATTTCCTTGGAAGATCCCTCATAAATGGATGACAGGGGATAATATCATCTGAAAAGAAGATCAGATGAGTGAAAGTGTATTTTAGGGAAATGAAAAATTGAATATTTCAAATAGGTAAACTAATTTTTTGGTGTTTCTTTAGGGGTGGTGAGAGGCCCATTTTATATGTGGTGAGAATGGATTTTATTTAATATTTCCACTTAATATAAAGGAAGCACATGTTAAACATGTCATGTGGATTCAGAATTGATAAATAACTAATTAAATAATAGATATAGTAGACAAACATCACATAAACATCATGATATAAATTTTTATCATGTTATAAGCCCTGTTTCTAATGAATTATTACTTTAAACATTTTAACTTTTACTATAGTGACTAGTTTTTACCTAATGAAACATAATCATTGTATATAAAAAATAAATTTATATTTATTAGATAATTTGGACGCACTTATTATAGATTTTAAATCTATTTAAATTTATTTAATTTATAAACTTGATAATAAATAATTTTAAAATAATAATTTATACTTTGTAAAAAATTATTTTTCATAAAAATATTAATTATATTCTAAAATATCAAATATAGGTTTATAAATTAAAACAAAATTTTTTAAAAATATAAATACACATATAAAATACATATTTTCTCATATAAAAGTTTTTTATAAATTTTAAATAGAAATTAAAATAACAAAATTTTTACAAAAGTAATGTTATATATAAAAAAATCATTATTCACCAAAAAACATTTTTTTTAGAAATATACAAAAAAAATTAAACATAAGAGACTACTAATATGATGAATCCAAAAATTATTTTAGTTTTTTCAAATTCCAATTTTGATATTTATAAATTTAACTTTTAATTAAAAGGATGAGATATAATTAATAAATTTTATTATAAGAAAATGGATTTTTAATAATATTAATAATTATAAATATTAATTTCAATCCATTGATAAATTATTTATTATTAGTATATAATTCATATTATCATTTTGTTTTCTTATTATCTAGTCATAATAAACTTAGTTTCTTGAAATAAAACCCAAATATTTGAAAAATATATTTTTAAGTATAAAATGATTTTCTTAGTGTTTTTAGATATTATAATTGAATTTAATTCATATTAAAAGTAACCATTATTTTATTTACATAAATATTTCATAAATTGGTTACTATTATTTAGTCACACTAATTAAATGGATAGGTTTTAATGGTTATACATAAATATATAAATTTTATCTAAAAATAAAATAATTTCATTTATAATCAGTGTTTTATGTGGAGGAAGGTATAAAACACATTGCCTTATTTAAAAATAAAAAGATATTAATATTTTAGGTTGTCACATACCCCCTCACCCATCATTAAATAAATTTATTACTCACAATTTGACTTATAGAAATTTTTAGGGGGAACTCATAAGTAAATATACACTGCTAGATGACCATGGGTTTATTTACAATGTGGAATGATATTTATCTATATCAAAAATTATTATAACAAATTTATAAAGTGACCTAAGCCATTACAAATTTTAAATATAATTATAATAAGGGAATAATATCTAGATCCATAATTAAAAATTTCCCACAACCCTTTAAAATGATTTAAATAATAATATTAGTACTAGAGGTTTTTATTTCTAACATAATATCTAGTAGTTGGTGAATGATCCCATGAAATATGACACTAGAACATATGGTTTGAAAAACACTATATAGATATTTAGTAGTATTTTAATTGTATTTTACTTATTCACATGGTTGTTGGTGACTATTTCCCACATTGGCCCATGGATTGGGACATTAAGTAGTATAATTCCCAAATATATTGCAATTGATGAAGTAGATTTTTATATATTTTCATTTTCCATTACACTTTTGATTTTTATGACCTTATTCTTCATACTTATAGAATTTTATTGTGCCTTTATATAAAATTCTCCCATGATTCTTACCAATGTTTTTACATTTGGAAAATTGAAACTTCACTACTTTATCATCTTCATCACAAGGTATTCTATGAGACTCTATCCTTCTATTCTTTCGTGTGTTTGGTAATTCGATTATGTTTAACTTTTAATTAATATTTCAAGTTAGTTTATTAGAATAATCCCAAGGATTATCACACCATATCCCATTATGATGGGTTTTTTATTGAGGTGATATTTTCATTATTTCTTTCACCCATTCTTCCATCTAGTTCTATCCATTACTAAAACCAAAATGGTTGACATGAGTGATGAAACATTATAAATATAAACGATTTATCATAATAAATAACATAATATGGATTCAACCATAAATCCTTTTAACCTTATCATCACGTAATCATATAAGTCCTATATTTCAACCTTCATCGATATTAATTTATCCTGGGTTACTTTAAGTTGTGTTATCTGGTACTTCTCAACCTAATCCTTAAAATAGATATCCCAAATTACACTAAAATTTATTAAAATATTCTAAACCCAAAAGTCATTGAAAAATATTATCTCAAAATTCAAACTATCCTAGATCCAAAAAAGAATATATCAATTAATATATATTATAACTTATTAATCTCTATCTTTCAATCTATGATATCCATGTTATATTTTCTATTAGTTTGTTTAATATAAATATATTCAAATCCCTTATAATGGTTCGTAAAGAGAATGTGACTTACAAAATCATATCCCCTAAGAGTGTCTTGGAATGTGTGCATTCTAAGGCATGTTCATCATGTACAAAATTAATGATTGATTCAATGATAAATCGTCCTTTTTGAGGTGATTAATCCTTGATGAATTTGTGTCACCACCACATCCACTAACCAATATCAATAAAATAATGTAATTTCAATGAAAAAATACTCAATACTTTTCAAAAACATTAACATCTCACTTTATATATAGACACATTTCTTTGATTTTCACTAAAGTTCTCTCATTTAAATCCCCAAATTAAAGTGAATTATTACCTTAAGATTAAATTATACTCTATCTTAAAAAGTTTTGTACAAATTTGAAAATATAATTAACCTTAACTTATCGTACCTAATATTATCCTCAACAAATGTACCAATATTAAAAGTTATCTAATCCTTTCCATTGATACCAATGGTGACGTCCCAGGCCCACAATCCCAGATCGAGTACCATAAACACATAATTTACATACTCACTTTAACAAAAGCTCTAAAATCATTGATATAACTATCCTTAATTGTAAAATCTAAAAAAATAGTTTTTATCTTACATTTAAAGGAACATTTCTGGTTTATATATATATATATATATAATTATGAAAAAACAAAAACTAATAAAACCCTTGTTCTTTTTTACCACACAGATAATTTTTTTAATGAAATACGAAACAACTTAATCCATAAAGATTCTTAAATATCTACCATATATTAATAAACAAGTGTTTTTATTCTAAACATTTCATGTGTACTACTTTTATTTATATCTTGGATAAATGGAAATATTGGAAGCAGTGAGCTCAAACGCTCATTAAGGTAAAACATGAAGCTATTTAAATCATGGAATAAAATGGAATAAATATAATGGAAGGAATAAGTAAACAAAATAAATCCAAAATAAACATGGAAATAAGATCATACTATATTCATGACTATAAATGGAAACATATATATCAAAAATAATGATTTCATACTATTGGAATAAAAAATTATAGAAATAAAAAACATGTTGTCATGGGCTTGTGCTAATACATTGTCCTGTTATGGTGAGAGGTATACACTAAAACCGAAATTGTTTTATCTCTTAAAACTTTTTGATTCATCAAGGGTATATATAATTTATGGTCTCACCTACACTTTTTTAAGTCCAATATATTCACTATAATTGTCAAAAATACTTCTCATACCATTCCCTAAGTAACATCATTCTGAATACAATATGGTTAGCTATAACATATTGGTATCATTTTATCAATTATTACCTTAACATTATTGTGGTTTCCACTATTTTGATATTGGGAGGATACTTATAATGGTGGATTCATATATTTTTTGGACTTTCAGCTTTAACAATATTTTTCCATAAGATACAGATGGATTTCTTATCATCTAACCAGGTTACATATTGTGTAAATATTGTTGGGTACAATCCATTTAAGGGGATTCATGCTGTGAAATTTTACATGTCATGAAGAATGGTATACAGTTGTGACTTCTTTAAATAACAGATTTCTAATCCGAGTAAATGGATTTTTCAGCATACTATTACACCGTCGATTTCGAGGCATGAAACCATATTACTCATCATGAAATGGCCCGTTTCCTATTTTAAAACACATTCATAGTAATTTTGTCTCGGTTCTTTTCTCTAAACTTCCTCACCCTAAACCTAGATCTCTCTCCATGAATTTTTGAGAGACTTCACTCCTAGATTGATCTGATCAGTACTCAATTTCCATTGAAATTGTCATGTGTCTTTTTGGGTGAGTATCCTTTCTACTTCTCCACATTAATTTGATCATGGTAGCACCCTTAGGTTGCATTATCAAATCCTTCGATCTGATTTGGTGTTTTTTCTTGACTTATTCTAAGATCCATTGTGAGATCTCATTCCAGATGTTAATCGTTGTTTTTTGTGGTGTGGTGGGTTTTCATTCTTGAGCTATGTGATTTCATCTTTTCCACCAACCCTTTTCTTTTCCAATTAAATCAATCCTAAAGAGTATGGATTGTATACTATGTTCTCTGCTAGTTTTGATAGGTTTCATTTTTGGGGGATCTTGTTGTGGGAGTGTGCTACCTGAATTTTTGGGTGGGTGGTTCCATATATATCTTATGATAGTTATCCTGGTTTATCTAGCTTTATAAATGGATTTATCAAATTTGAATTATTTTTTATCTATGTAAAAAATGGATTTAAAAGGGAAGTATTTTTTCCCTCATTTTGGATAAATGAAAAGGGAATGGGTACTTTTGAATCATTGAAATTGACTTGTGGAAATGAGTGCATGGGTAACCTTGGATAATTAGGTGGAATTTTAATCTTAAGGTCATCGTCCATGTTTTTTGATTATTAGGAGGTTTTATCATGGGGATTTCCTCTATTTCCTAGGATCATTGTTCTTGGGGAAAGATATTGAAATTTTTCGGGGGTTTACACTTGGGGTATTCCTTTGCTTCTGAGGCTTGTGTTCTAGGAACTAAATTATGCACATTATTTATTATGGTATGAGTATTCTACTAGTATAAACTATCGTGATCCTTGGTACTAATTCTGGTGTTGTTTTTTCTATTTTTTACTACATGGATTTCTGTGTTATCCATGATATGCATGTTATATTTTATTTGGTTTAGAAGTGTAAAAATTTAAAAAATTTACCATTATTTCAATAAAAAATATTTACTAATTATTAACCCATGTTTTATTTAAAATAAGCATACATGAATTTTTATATAATGACTTGATATAGAAAACCTGGTTCGAATCCTACAGAGCATGTTAGCACACACCATGTACACCTCTTCAGTAGTACATAGACCTTTATTTGTCTTCCAGTGCAGGGAAAAAAATGCGTTGCAGTGAGGTGGTGAGATTTTGTGTCAGGTGAGTTGGGTATTTGGTGGTGAGATGGTGGGATTGAATCCACACAATCACATGAAGTAGATATTGGTTTTAGTTCTTTGTAGTTGTACTTGTCCTTTGGATTATTTGGCTACTTTTGAATTGTTTTTTCTGATATCTTTTCACTATTATGGAACATAAAATCATTAGTCTTCTATTTTTTCTTTTTATATATATATATATATATATATATTCCATTTGGTAGTTCAGGTTGTGAGAAATCATTCCCTCTACTCTTTTGTTCGATGCCCATGTGCTTATCGCTAGCCTGTGGGGATCAAAAACACCATTCATGTATGTAACAGAACTGGTCGGGTACTAGTTTTCAGGGTATCCTTGGTTGGTTAGTTAAAAAATGGTGTCAAAGGATTTATATCCTCAAGAGTCAATATCTTGGTACATTAATTGAACTATAGGTAGGATTTTGGGACCTGAGAGGTTTGTTACAATAAGTGCATGGTCATCTCTTATTGTAACAAGACTCTAGTTTCCATGGGATGTTGGGATGTGTTTCTTTAGTTTGGTGTTTATATTTTAAAATATCAATTAATTATTATGGTTTTATACTTTCAATCGAGATTTTTTCAATTTTTTGGTCATTCTTATGTTTCGGTGTGCAGTAGTATGCCTTCGAGACGTCGTCCACGAGTTTCTCAAGAAGGTGTAGTTGATGCTTCTCAAGGGAATCCACCTATATATATGAATCTCCTCGAGACTATCATATGGGAAATACCAGTTATTTATCAATATATTCCATGAGTTTAGAATGTTTTTGTTGAGGTACAACTAGGATCTTGAGGAGAGAGAGATAAAGATCACATGAGTTCTTTCCCAAGAATCCATTATCCTTTAAAATAATGACTAAACCTCAAGAAGGGGAGGAATGGATGGAAGGATCAACTATATCTTAGAATTTCTGGAGACACCTGATAACAGCAGGGTAAAGTGTGAATCATTCAGACTTGAGGTTTTTGGCAATCGGTGGTGGGATTTTTTGGTCCATGAAGATAGACATATGGAATTGGATTGGAAGTGTTTCAAAACCCTGTTCCTTCAAAAGATTTTTCCAGATTATCTAATTCTATAGAAGCCTATATAGTACCTTTATTTAAAAAATAGAGATAGTTCGGTATTAGTATACACCAAATGTGTTTCTGATCTTGACTGTTTTTCAGCAGACGTAGTGAAGAATGACTAGCTGAAGGCACAGAAGTACCTATAGAGTTTGCGACCATATATCAGATCATAAGCGTTTATTATGAAAATTTCTACCTATGAAAATACTTTGGATAGAGCTATGATGGAATAGATGAATATAGTTGTAATTTTTAGCCTTTCCACCTCTTCTCTTCCATCCCGTGGCATCCTTATTGGCATGCATGGGAAGAAGAGACAGTGGCAGGATAATAATAGAAGTGGTGGAGGTGAGTCTCAGCACTGAGCCTCCTCTGCACCATCCGTTGTATATGGAAGTGTTCCAATGACTTTATATCAGTGTGTAATTTGTGTAAAATCAAAATGTCCTTGTCCTATTAACGTGATGATGTGAAATATTTGGAGACACATTTGTCACTTACAGTGCTTCTGTCATGATATGACTACTCCTCGTTATGGTTAGGTTTCATCGGCTCTAAAGACTATGGTGGTGCAGTCAGAATCTTCAAAGACCATAGGGATCCATCAATAGGACTCAGGGGTGAATCACTTTCATGTAGTAGATGAGTTTCCATCAGACATTAATTTAAGTCTAGCAATAGTTAGGGGTAGTATCCTTATTGGATATTCAGTAGAATTGCTTTATTTGATATTGTTTCCTCCCACTCTTTTATATATGCATGTTTTGATTATATTCTTAAAATTACAACAAAACTTATTCCCCTTAAAAGTGTGTTAGATACACCTCTTGTAAAGAGGAGAGAGTAGGGTTTTTAGTGACCTTTTTTGTTAACGATAGATGATATGGAGTTGGTCTAGGATTTACTCATTCTTAATCTGGATTTTTTTACATCATCATCGGTATGGTTTGGCTTGTCACTCATCGATATAATTTTGAGTTTTATCATTATAGTGACTTTTTTCTTAAATCCTATGGGACCTCTCATGTGTTTTAGGGGAGTGGGATTCAATGTCAAGTTTTATAGGGCCTTCTTGCCTAGAGCTAAGAAGTTTGCTATCTACTATTGTGTTTGAGAATAATGATGTCTCTCCTATCATTGATCTTCCCATTATTTTTCCAGACATTTATGATGTCTTCCAATATGACATCTCCATAATTACTACATATATAGAGTTAGATTTTATGATTGACCCGATGCTAGGAACATAACTGATATTAATTAATTTTTATTATATGGCACCAGCAGAACTGAAAGAGATCAATATTTAGTTGGATGACGTATTTGATGAAGGCACCATTCACCCTATTGTTTCTCCCTGGGAATCCCTAGTTCTCTTTTCCAAGAAGTAAGATGGTTCACTTTAGTTTTCTGTGGACTATTAGAAGTTGAATCGGGTAACAGTTGAGAAAAAATATACATTTCCACAGGTGCATGATCTATTTGTTTAGCTAATGAGGGGAAATGGTTTTTAAATATTGATATTCAGTCAAGTTATCATCAGCTCAGAGTTCAAGTGTGTAATATACTGATGACAACCTTCAATAGAAGGTATGGCCATTTTGAAAATCTTATGGAGCCTTTTATTCTAACTAATTCTCCTATAGTTTTTACAGCATTGGAAAATCGGATCTTCCAAAAATATCTTGACACCTTTGTGGTAGGTTTCATGTATTATAATCTTGTTTATTCAAAATCATAACATGAGTGTGAGAACCATCTGATTTTGGTTCTGGGAACCCTAAAAAGTCACCATTTGAACATAAATCTTTTGAAATATAGTTTTTTGATCAAAGAATTAATGTTATTAGGGAATAAGATTTCTAAACATAGCTTATCACCAGATAATGAGAAGGTGAGTCCTGTTATGTCATGTAAAAACCATAGATCATATTTAAATTCGAATATTTCTTGGCCTTTCTGGATACAACTGAAATTTTTTTAAGGATTTATCTAATTTGGCATCCCCTTTAATAGATCTTACCCAAGAAGGGGTGAGATTCACATGGGATGTGAAGTGTCAGTATTATTTTGATAAAATAAAATGAATTCTAATATAAGCTCATATTCTAATCCTACCTCTGTCTGGTAAGGGGTATGTGGTGTATCTTGATGCATCTGGTTCTAGTTTGGGATGTGTGCTTATACAGTATGACCATGTAGTGGCTTGTGGCTCTTGTCATCTTCGACCGCAAGGGAAAAATTACCACACTCATGATTTAGATCTTTTTGTTGTTATGCATGTTCTTAAATATTGGTGGTACAATCAATTTGGTGACTAGTTCACAATCTTCTCAGATCATAAGGGTATGAGTTATATCTTTTATCCAAAGGACTTGAACCTCAGAAAAAGACACTGGGTAGAATACCTTTATATGTTTTACTTCAATATTACCAACACCCTCGGGGAGGGAAACGTTGTTTCAAATTATCTTAGCAAGAATGTACCATCACAGACTGTTCTGGAATCGAAGGAGCAGTGGAACTTTAGGTGGATTTTCACTCAGTTACACTTGGATGCTCAAGAGGATGCTTCAGGCATGGTTATAACTAGTGTTTAGTTATCATGATCCCTATTAGAGCCTATTTTGTAACATTCAACATTAGGATGATAAATTTTAGAAGACTCAATAAAGCCTTTATGATGGGGAGACTATTCTAGATTGGTCTCTCTCTTCAGATGGTATGCTACACTTTGGGAAAATTTTTGTTATCCCAACATCTATGAGGATTTTAGTCTTGTCTGATTGTCATAAAACTTTATGGTGTGTTCATCTATGAACTTGAAATATTTATTAATACATGAGGTGATGATTCGGGTGGTCATGTATGAAGCATGACATCGTAGAGTTTGTGTTCCATTGGTACACCTTCCAACAAATAAAGGCATAGAACATGAAACCATATGGTTTTCTTCAACCTCTTCTAGTGTCAGTTCGGAAGTGGGATGAGGTATCCATGGATTTTTTTTATTGGATTACCATGGAATCCTTGAGGGGGGAATGCTATATAGGTGGTTTTTTATTGGTTGAAGAAGTTTGATCCTTTCATTCTGATTAAAGATAGCACTAAGGTTGAGGATATGGGTAAGATGTATCTATTGGATACCACGAGGTTTCAAGAGATTCCATATACCATTATCTTAGATAGGGGTCCTAGGATTACCTCAATGTTCTGTATGATTCTTCAAGAGGAAATGGGAACTTAGGTCAAGTTGAGCACATCTTACCATCCACAGATAGACGGTCAGACAGAGCATGTGATTCAGGTCCTAGAGGATATTCTCTACCCCGGTACCTTGGATTTTAGAGGATCCTGGGATAGCCATCTAGTACTGGTTTCATTTTTTTATATCAACAGTTATCAGTCATCAATCATAACAGATCTCTTTGAGGAATTGTATGGTCTCCCATGTAGATCACCTATTTGTTGGGTTGAGGTGGACAATGTATCATTAGTTGGACCATGTTTGGTTCATGAAACAATCTCAAAGATTATGGATGTACATAGACATCTGGTTATATCCCACATTTGATAGATATCATATGTAGATCAGCATCATTAAACATTGTAGTAATCAACAGGTGACTGGGATTTCTTTAATGTTTCTCATCTGTTAGGTCACTGTCAACTTTAAAAGTAGGGAAAGTTTTCTCCAAGATACATTGGACCATTTGAGGTCACTAAGTGGCTTAGGAAGGTTTCTTATTAGTTATCATTTCTATTTCATTTGATGGGTATTCATGATTTTGTCTAATCTCATGAAATAGCATCCTAGTCTTTCTCACATTTTATGTTGGGAGGAAATTATGTTAGATCCATATGATTATGATTTAGATAAACTGATTGAAATCATTGAATCTGGGATGAATGTTTTTTTTGAGAAGCATATTCCATTGTTCGGAGTTCTATAGAAACATGAATCAGATTCTTGTGGGACTTGGGAATGTGAATCATTGATGAGGGAGTAGTGGCCTCATCTTTTTCTAGGGAATAAATCTTCCCCATGACTTCTTGGTGAGGTAAAGTCTTTAGGTTGGGGATTTTGTAACATCATGGAATTGTTTCACCATGTAAACCCTTAACTTTAACATGGTTTTCTCCTCCTTTGAGATTGGGGGGAAACCAATAATGTTGAAGTCATAGATTTTTCAGACTTTCAACTTTAACCATCTTTTTTCGTAGGAAACAGAAGGATTTAATATCATGTAACTGGGTTACACACAATATAAATGTTGTTGGGTACAATCCATGAATGGGGATTCACACTGTGAAATTTTACATATTATAAAGAATGGTTTCACATTGTGACTTCATTAAATAATATATTTTTAATTTGAGGTGATGGATTCTTTAGTGAACTTGTACAACATAGATTTCACAGTGTGTAACCATGTTACACGTTGTGAAACATCCTACATATAATTTTAAAATACACATAGAACAATTTTGTCTCGGATCTTTTCTCCAGGCTTTATGACCCTCGACCTAGATCTCTCATCAGGTGTTTTTGAGAGGCTTAACTCCATCTAGATCGATCCAATCGATACTTGATATTCATTTTAATTTTGGTGTGTCTCTCTTAGTGAGTAACCATTCAACTTCTCCGATAATAATTGATCACAATATCACCCTTAGGTTGTGTTACCATATCATTATATATAAGTTGGTTTTTTCTCTTGTCTTCTTCTAAGTTCTGTTGTTCGATCTCATTCCAGATTTCATTCCTTGTTTGACGTAGTGCTGTGGGATATCATTATTGAGGTATGTGGTTTAATATTTTCATCCAACCCTTTTCTTATCGAATTAAATAAATCCTAAGTATGGATTGTATTCTAGGGTCTTTGCTGGTGTTGTTAGGATTCATTATTGGTGGATCCCATTGTGGGAAATGTGTAACTCAAATTTTGAGGTGGGTAGTTCCATCTCTAGCTTATGATAATTATCCTAATTACTCATTCTTTATAAATTGATTTATCAAATTGACATAATTTTTTGTCTGTATTGAAAAATGGTTTTGAAATATTAATGGATTTTCCATATTTTTTGATAAATGAAAAGAGAATGGTTACTTTAGAAACATTGAAATTTATTTGTGAAAATGAGAACATGGGTTTACTTGGTTACTTAGGATAAAGATTTAGTTTCAAGCAATCATCCATATTTTGTGATTATCTAGGGGTTTTCTTAGGGGGTTTTCCTATGTTTCCTAGGCCTGTTTTTCTAGGAGACAGATATTGACACTGTGGGGGGGGGGGGTTTACTCATCGGGTATTCCTCTACTTCCTAGGCTTCTATTCTAGGAAATGCATTTTTCACATTGTTTATTATGATACGAGTAGTATTCTAGTCTAACCTATAGTGATCCTTAGTACTGATTTCTATGCTTCTGTTTCTATTTTTTATTACTTGGATTTTCCGAGTTAGCCTTGATATGCATGTATAATATTCTTTGGTTTAGAACTGTGAAAAAGATAAATTTTTACCATGTTTTCTATAAAACTACATTACATTTTATTGTTCCATGTTTTATTTAAAATAAAAATACATAAATTGTTATATAGAGACTTGATATGGAACACATAGGTGGGATCCCACTGATCATGTTAGATCACACCCTATGCACCTCTTAAGCAGTGTATAGAACTTTGTATGTCTTCTAGTGTAGGGAAAGGAAAGGTTTTTTACTTAATTGGAGAGGTTTTGTGTCATCTAAGTTGGTTATTAGGTATTGAGATAGTGGGATTGAATCCATTCCATCATGTGGACAATTTGTTGGTTTTAGTCCTTTGTAGTTGGACTTGTCCGTTTATGTTTTTGTCTACTTCCAAGTTGTTTGTTTCTACTTCCTTTACACTATTATGGTATATATATTCATTAGTCTTATATTGTTTCTTTATTATAATATAAGTGTGTGTGTGTGTTCCATGTGGTTTTTCAGGTTGGGAGAAATAATTCCCTATGATTTATCATTCTATGCCCAGGTGATTGTTGTCAGCCTGTGGGGGTCGAGAATGACCTTCAGGTATGTAACGAAAAGATTCGGTGGAAAATATTGAGGGTATCCTAGGTCAGTTTGTTACATTCTTTGTATAATGAAAGAAACATAATTTCAATAAATAATCAACCTATAATAATATTTAATAATCATCAAGAATATCAATAATCTATCCATGTCAATAAAAGGGATAACATGGACATAACCAATCTAGAGAATGAAGGTGGATGGTTAAACAATACATATTAAACTTTCCTAAAATCTTCTTTATGGGAATAAAAAATATTGAATTTCAATAATTTTCTCCATGTCAATAGAATAACAATTTTTCTAGGTGAACATTTTCCAATTTGGATTATGTGAAAATATGATTTTCACACCCTATAGAGCATTGAGTCTAAAACTAAATCAAGAATAGAATAAAATGATCATAAGGAATCCATAAAAAGAATCTGGGTGGTCTCAAAAGAATAACACTCAATTTTATAAAATAAAACATTGAAATAAATTTACATATATGAAAAAAATCCTTACAAAAATGTATTGAATGATGTCACAGAAGAAGGGATCAATAATGAAATTGTTTGGTACCACTAGTTAAATAGACAAAATGATAACATATATATACATATATATAACGATAAATAATGAAACATTAACCCCATTAGGGTAAAACATTTCTAAACTGAAATGGTAAATGTAATAAAAAACATAAAAGATATTTTAAAAAAAATTAACACTGATGTAAAATACAAATTTACATATCTCTTTCAAAGATAAATTTTGACAAGGTAACTTGAAATCCTTAGAAAATAGTTAATTTTAAAAAAAATCTCCAACAATGATTCCTTGATAAGTCATAATTATTAATTTTCATTAATGAGGAGAGGAAGATAAAATATCTAAAAGTGAACGGAAAACCAATTTTTATTATTTTCAAAATACCTTTGTTCAAAAATTTCATTGTAAGAAGAGTAATAAATATATTCATTTTTATTCAAAGTTCATGTTACCAAAGAGGATTAGAAAATACCATATAATATAATATTATGTTGGTAGAACAAAATCCTAGAAAATAAATCTTCAAGTTGAAATATTATTAATCAAAGAAAGTATATTTTAGTTTTCAATATCCCTTATAAGAAACATACTCCAACAAGAATGGAAAATTTTAAAAGGGTATTATTTTGTAATAATTTAAACAATGGAATAATACCACATAATACTTCAGATGATAATATTGTACCAAACTTATATGAAATAAATTTAAGGGAATAATCTCAACTCAATGAAAGAAAATTAAGTCACTATAAACTCTTATGATATGGGTAACACTTGAGTTGAAAGGAAATTCAATAATAGAACTTTATTTAGCATATTTTATCCATTGAATTAAAAGGAAATAAATTATATACCACTATTTTCATATTAAATAAATATAACATCATACAAGGGAATCTTGGTGTATAACATGTGACAAGTCTTAAGGAATTAGAATTAAGACCATGAATAGCTTTCCTGTTTGAGTAACACTTTAATTAAAATCCCTTGAATGGGATATATTTTAATTGAACATAAAATATCATGAATAAAATATAATTAATGACAAAATATATTACATCTACAGTATAAACATCATATAAATTAAATTAGGTGCATAATAACAAACATGCCTCAAAGTGAGGAGTTTGGGATGAATACCCCTTACTTTGATCCTGAATAATTCAACACTTGTAGAAAAATCCATGAAGAATTAAATGATTTTCATTAAATAAATACCCAAGAACCATATTCATAAATATAATAGTGTATACACCTATTTTTTCATTTTATACCAATAAATATTAGTTATTTTTTAACTATTCTCAAAACTGTGTGTAAGTAATCTATATCGTTTTGAAGTATTTTCAGAAAAATCATGTTAGTATTAATTATTGTGAAAAAATTAATCATTATAATATAATTAAATGTTATTTAATATATGTTACATGATATTTATAAATGGTATGATTCATTATAATTATTTATTCATTACAAACCATGATGATGAAATCGATGATGATTATGTTTTAGTGATTCTTAACGAATGAAAGTTATTTTCTTAAGTAATGAGTTAAATATTGGTATAACCTTACCAAGAAAATTTATTCTCATATTTATATCATACTATACTATTAAATTAGTTCTCATAGTAATTACTAATATAAAATCCTTGTATTTTTCAAGTATGTGGTTAAACTGACCTAAACATGAACCTACAATGGTAATGGAAGATTATGAGGTGCTTTATTTCCAATATCATTATACCAAGACAATAGTGAACGTATTTAGTGTTTATTAGTGTCATATATCATATTTTTAAATAATTATAAAAGTAATATTATTTAGTTAATGTCGTTACATATAAAAAAGATATCATTTTCCCCTTAGTAAGCTCGTTTTAAATGATTGAATTAATGATGATAGTTTCTTGATCATATCAATAATATATTCTATAATTACTGATACCAGAACCTTAATTATATCATTTAAATCATATTTATCTTTTAAAAACATTATTAGGACTATCCATGTAAGGTAATGATGAAAATAAAAATGGAAATCAATTGTTCTATGGAGGCGGTAGTCCACTCGTACACATGATTGATGATTCTATTTTCCATAGAATGGGAGAAAGATATAATATGGTTAACAGTTTCAAAATAAATAACATGATATAAATATAATAATTATTTATTAAATTATCCTTCTACACCATCCCTTTAATATGGTTAAGTAAAATTAAACATGTTGCATCGTGGAGGTAGTAGTCTGCACAATGTATGAATAGTGGTTTGGTTTTTCTTAATAGAAAAAGGGAAAGGTGATTAATGATCACTTGAATAAAATAATAAAATTAAGTATATAAACAATAATTATTTATTTACATATGTATTTGAAAATATTAATTCAAACTTAAAAATAGAAAATAAACAAGTTAAGTAAAAATATTTACGCGTGTTGAGCCCTTTGATATTTCCTTAGAAGATCCCTCAGAAATGGATGACATAATATAATCAATTATGAGATGAACCTAAATAAAATGAAATATTTTACTATGGGAATTAAAAGGGGTTTATTTAAAATTTTATCCTAGTTTTTATGACTTCTTTAATGTTTTGGTGATAGGTCCCTTTATAAGTGGTGAGAATTGCATTGTTTTCGTTATATTTCAATAAAATATAAAGGGAGCTCATGTTAAACATGTAAAGTGGTTTAAAAGTTGAGAAATAATGGATTGTATATAATATAATGTTTCTAAAAGCCTCATACACTCAATTATATAAATTTTTTATCATTTTTAATCCCTTTATCCCTTGAATTTTTACTTTTAAAATTTTTTCTTTTATTGCGTTAACTAGTTTTACCAAAGGTAAATTAATATTTATGTCTAAAAATATATTATTACTTTTAAGATGATTTATACCCCCTGATTAAAAATTTTAAATCTATTTCATTTTATTCAATTCAAAAAATTGATTTGAATTAATTTTTATAATAAAAATGTATAATGTATTAAAAATAATTTTTGATAAAATATAACTTCTATTCTAAAAAATAAAATATGGGATTGTAAATTAAGTGTAAATTTTTTGATTAATATATATTAATATAAAATACATATTTGATCTTATAAAATTTTTAATTAATTTATAATTCTTAATCACTATTATTCATATTTTATATGAATTAAAAATTAATTTTTTGTTAATTTATTGTTAATATTTTCTATATATTTTATTATTATATTAACAAAATATAATTAATTTCTTAAAATAATCGAAAAATTTTAGAAAAAATATATATTTTTAACTTTGAAATGTATTTAGTAGTTGTTTTACCAATATTAATTGGATTTCATTCATTTTAAAAGTAACCATTATTTTCTTTAAATAAATATTTCATAAAGAGATTACTCTTATTCATTCTAAGTAACTCAATGGATAATTTTTAATGGTAATACTTAAATATTTATATTTTATCTAAATATATCAATGTTTATTATGGTATTTGTTGAATATGGATCAATATATCAAACACATTTACTTATTTAATCATATTCATACATAAAAATTTTGGGGTGTTATATTCTCCTCCCCCCATAAATAAATTAAATCCCCACAATTTTACTCATAGTAATTTATATACGGAACTGATAATTAACCATAAACCACTATATGTTCAATGGTTTGTTTATGATATGGAATGATATTTATTTATATGAAAAATTATTAAAAATATTTATGACAATAACTAACCCATATCTAATTTCACAATGAATTATACTATAGGAATACATCTAGATCCATAATGAATAACTTCCCACAAACCTTTAAAATTATTTATATAATAATCCTACCACTATGGGTTTTTATTTATAACCCTACATCTTGTAGTTAGTAAAAATATAAATAACATAGGACACTTGAAAATCTTGGGTGAAAAATCACTATCTCATTTATTAGTAGACTTTGCATAGTATTTTCCTAATTTTCATGATGATTGGTGACTATTTCCCCTGTTATCCCCTAGATTGGGAAATTTAGTCATATAATGTATAACTCTCATGTAATTGAAAAAAAAATATTTTTGTATCTTCGCTCTTTCCCTTACACTTATGAGTCTGGTGACATTCTTCTCCATGCTTATAGTATTTACATTTCCATTTAAGAAAATTTCCCCTATGATTTTACCCATATTTTTTACATTTTTTATTGTGAATATCCACTTTTTTATCATATTTGTCTCATTATATTTTAGGATACTTCATATTTCTATTCAATTTTGTGTTTTCAACATTGATTTTGTTTACATGTTTATCATATTTTTTAATAGCTAGTTTAGTATAATTATAAATTGTCTCCATCAAATACTCATTAAAATGGGTTTTTAATTAAGGTAATCACCACATTGTCCCTAGGACCTATGGTTCCATATACTTCAAACCATTAATAATACCAAAATCATTGAAATTGGTTATGAAAAATTAACAATATAGAGTAATTACCATCATCAATAAAATAAAATAGATTCTACCTTAAATCTTGTACCCTTATCATCATGTTATCTTATAATCCTTTTAGTTAATCCTTTTTCAATGTTAGTTTATCCTAGGATTCTTTAGTTTGGGATATCTAATACTTCTCAAAATAATCCTCAAAATTGAGATCACAAATTACCATGACCTTTCTTAATGTACTCTAAACCCCAAAGGCATTGAAATATTTGCTCTCAAAATATGACATATACATTATCTAAGAAAGAACGTCTTAATTAATATTCATCTTACCTTACGAATCTCTATATTTTAATCTATTTTATCCATGTTCACTTTTCTATTAGGTTGTATAACCTAATAATATTCAAATCTCTCATCATGTTTCATAAATATAATGTGATTGAACCAATCATATCCCATAGGAGTGTCTAGAGAGGCTTGGAGTCTTTGGCCAATTCATCGTGTATTAGAGTGAAGATAGAGTCAGTGGTCTATCAGTATTTTTTAGGTTGATTATTCATAGATAAATCTATGTCATATACACATCCAATTTCTAGTGTTAGGAAAAGGATTTAATTTCTTAGAAAACTAGAAACTCAAGACCTAACCAAAATATCATGGTGTCGTCTTAAATATAAGCTTGTTCCTAGAATTTTAATTAAAGATATATCATCCTAGTCCCTAAATAAAAGTAAATTATTAACTTAACATTAAATCATATACAGTCCCAAATATTAAATTGTGCCATAGAAATTGTTATTAACTTTACCTTATCAACCCTTAGATTACCCTCAACAAATATCCTAATCTCTAATATTATCTAAACCTTTACTTTGATACTAAATATGACACCCAATACCCATACTCCTGGATATGGTTCCATAACCAGATACATTACATACACAATTTGGTTTCGATAGTAAAATCCTAGATATAATTATCCATAATTAAAAAATAAAAAATAATTATTGAATCTCTTGAATTAAAAGGATATTTTCAATTATAGATTTTTAGATAATTCAGGGGAAAACAAAAAATCCCACATTATTTGTATGATAAAGGATTTTTTGTTATATAAGAAACTTCATAATTCATAATGAGTCTTCATCGTATTCCATAAATAATTTAACATGTGTTATCCTTCTAAACATGTCACATGTACAACATTTCTTCATAACCAAGGGAAAGGTAAACATAATAAGGGGTGAGCTCAATGGATCAAGAAGGTAAAACATATAAGTGAGGAAATCATGTCACAAAAATAAAATAAATATTATGGTAGGAATATGTAAAAAATATGAATCAAAAATCAACCTAAAAAATAACATTCTATATCAATAACAATAAATAAACACATGGATATCAATAATACTGATACCATACTGATAGAATGAATAATGTCAGATATTAAAAATGTTTTTTAGGGACTTTTTCCAAGACACAATCTAGTTATGGGAGTTTTAAAACCCTAAACTCAACATGTATTTTCTTATAAGACTTTTGGATGCATTGATTGGCTATATAATTATAGGCCCCACCCATCACATATTTAAGTCCAATAAATTCAAAATAAGAGTCAACAAGTATTTTCATACCGTTACCTAAGGAACCCATCACTAAATAAAATTTAGCTATATGAATAATGGAAGATGTGTAAAGTTAATATATAGTCAACCTACATTGGTAGTCAATAATCATAAATAATATCAATACTTTTACTATTGTAAATAAAAGGGATAACATGATTATAAATCATCTAGAAAAGAACATGGATAGTGTAAAAATAAATAGTTAACTTACCAATAATCATCCATATTGTAATAAACACAAGTGAAATTCCAATACTTTTCTATATGTTAATAGAATAACATTATTTCTAGGTGAAAATCATCCAATATGAATTATATAAAAATGTGATGTTCATCCGGTGTAAAGTAATGAGTATACGGCTAACTAAATAGTAGACTAACATGATCATAAGACATACAGATAAAGAAATTGGATGGTTTCAGAATAACATATATTCAGTGTAATGAAGTAATCTAATAAGGACGTTGACATAGATGAAAAACAAACCTGAAAAAAGAATGCTTCAAACTGTATCCAAAAATAAGGGTTCAATAATATATTTGATTTATACCATCAGTTTGATCCCAAAAAGTATTATAGACATATATAAATATTAGAAGATAAATCATGAAAAATAAACCCCATTATGGTAAATAATTTTAAAAAAGATAATTTATGATGAAGTGAAAACTTAAAAGATCCTTTAAAAACATTTTAAATAATGATATACAATAAAAAATTACATATATCATTCAAATGTAACTTTTTCAAAGGTGAAATGAAATCATTTGAAAACTATATATTTTAAATATAATATATAATAATGGAGGCTTGAAAACACATAAATTTTATGTTTTATAAATGATTATAGTAATACTAAACATATCAAAGTGAAATACAAAACCATTTTTATTATTTTCAAAATACCTTTGATCAAAAATCACATTGTAATTAGATTAAAAAGAATTAATTTTTATAAATATTTCATTTTCTCTGAGAGTATTTTAAATTAAATATAATAAAATATTAGTCTACGAGAATCCAAGAATTGAAAATCAAGTTCATGATTAAACATTATAAATCCAACAAAAGAGATTTGAGTTATCAATATCCCTTATATGAAACATACTCCATGAAACCTGAAACATTTGAAAATGGGTTTACATAATAAAAATGTAAAAAAATTTAGAATACCACATAAAAAAATTAAATCATATAATTTATCCAACTTATATGAAATAAGTTCAACGTAACAACATTAACTCAAATAATGATAATTCAGTTACCATAAACTCTTATGACTAGAGAAACACTTGAGTAAAAAAATTAGAGAAATGAACATGATTTTGGGTAATTTATCCTATGAATTATATGGAAATAATGTATTTAACATTCTTGGTGTATTAAATCAATATAAAAACATATAAATGTAATATGTTCTATAATATGTAACTTGTCTCAAAGAATCATAATTTTGAAAATGAAAACCCTTGAATCTTGAGTAACACTTTAATATAAATCCATTGTAAGAGTGGAATTGATATTGAACATAAAATAACATGATTAAAAAAATTAATGATATGATATATAAAAATGGAATTATATACACCACATATATGAAATCTAGAGAAAATACCGAACGTTTCTCAAAGAGAGGAGTTTGGGATGATATAACCCTTACCTAGATCCTGATTCATTTTGTACATGCACCAAACATCTAGGATAATTAATTTAATTTAATTAAATAAATCCCAAATAAACTTATTCATATATATAACCATTTATTATCCTCATTTATAATCATTTTATGCTTATAAATATTAGTGAGTTTTTACCTATTTTCAACACTGAGTGTATGTAAATTTTTCATTTTGGTCTATTTTCATAAAATGGTGTTTGTATTCATTATTATTAAAAAGTTTATAATTTTAGGATATTTAATGTTATAAGAATGGATTTTACATGGTATTTTTAGTGGTTATAATTCATTCAATTTTAGTTTTTATTAAAAACCATGAAGATGAAAATTGGTAAAGATCATTTTTCGGTGATTCTTAAAAAACAAAATTGTTTTATAAATTAGTGAGTTAAATGTTTCTATAACCTTACCAGAAATAATAAAAAATTATTTAAATATTCTTATAATATTATACTTTTAAATAATTTATCATAGTAACTCTTTCTATAAATTCAAAGTATTTTTCAATTAGGGGGTTAAATGTAACCAAACATGAACCTACCCAGATTATTGGATAATTATAAGGTGGTTTAGTTGTAATATAATTATTGAAGAAGAATAAAGAACTTATTTAGTGTTTTTAGTGTTATATATTATAATTTTAAATAATTATATGTAGAATATAATTTAATTAAAGTCATTACTTAGAAATAACTGGTCATTTTCATAACCTTTATTCCAAAAACCCCCATTTTACCTTAACTATAAAAGTATTTTTATGTCATTCAATCAAATTAAAAAAATTATTCCTTTCAATATTTATATGATAATATTGCATATATTTTGACGAATTCTCATCACATGAATCATTATTAGAAGTTTTAGGTTCAAATTGTTATAAAAATGCACAATGTTCAACTTCGTTTTATAGGGAACTTCTAGTTCTAACTTTTTGATCTATATCACAAATAATGTTATAACTAGGATGATTCCAAAGAATCAAATGATTACTTGGGCTTAAAAAAATATTTTCTTTAACAACATGTTGAAATTATTCTTGGGGTAAAACTTTAGAAAAATAATCTTTAGTTTTTATCTCATTATAAGAACTTTCCAAAATTGGTTAAAACCCCTTTTTTGAAATAACATTTGAAGATGTGGGTTGAGGTTTTTTGAAAAAAAATGCTCAATTTCATAAAATTTAACATGTATTGTTTCCTCAATAGTATTTTTTTTATTAAAAACACACACGACTTACTAGTTTTTGAATATCGTAAAAATATTCCTTCATTAGATTTATTAGAAAAAATATATAAATTATCTTTAGTATTCAAAATGAATAATTTGAAACCAAATGAATTGAAGTAGTACAGTTTTGGTTTTATTACTGCCCATAAATAATAATGAGTTTTATTAATAAAATGACTTATCAAAAAAATGATTTATATTATAGCAGACAGTAATAACTACTTTAGCCTAAACAAATTTAGAAAATGAGTATTCCCTAAGCATGGTTGTTATTATATCTTGAGGAATTATATTTCTTCGTTAAAAAACACCATTTTTGTGAAGTTTTAGCTACTGAAAAGTTATGTATTATACACTTTTTACTATAAAATCTTCAAAATAAGAATTTATTAATTCTCCACAATGATCCCTGTGAATAGTTTTCATGGTTTATATTTTTCTCATTTTTATCTTAGGATACAAATTTTTCAAAAAAATAATGTTTCAAACTTATTTTCTTGAAAATATACCCATGTATATCAAGTATAATCCTCAAAAAAAAGTTATAAAATGTATTTTACACCGATACTTCCATTTTTTGTAGGAACAAATAAATCCATGTGCACTAACTATAAATAATCATATGTTTATAATTCACAAATTGATTTAAAATTTTACTTATATTTTTTTCCAAATTGACAAAGATCAGATAATTTTGAAGTATCAAACATATGTTCTGGTAGATCTTTAACTTGTCCTTTATTAGATATTTTAGCTAAAGTTATAACATTAAAGTGTCTTAATATTCTATTCCATAACTAATATTGGTATTCTATTTAAGACAAGGTAGATTTTGGCTTATAAGTTCTTATAAGTTAAGTGTGTAAACATTCTCATGTTGATTGGTAGAAATAATAAATTCATCTATTGAAATATTAAATGTATATTTTTCAGTCCTAAATATCAAAATATTTAACTCATAACTTAATTAACATATTCTAATAACGTTGTGGTTAATACCTATAATAAATGAATTCTTAAAAATTAGGTCGTTTCCAAGAAAAACAATGTTACATATTCTAAGGATTTCTCCTTGGCCATTATAACTAAAGGTAAATTTTCCTCCATTATTTTTATAATCTTATTTAATAAATACCTTTTCTAGTATTATATGTGCAATAAAAACTATCCATTTATTATATGTTGCTTTCAGTAAATTTAATATTCTCTTGAAAACAAAAAGATTATTTTTTATAATCCAAACCTACTTGGGTCCGGTATTATTAAAAAGTAAAAAAAATTAAATCTATTTTTTTCAACCTCTCTATATTGAGAAAATATTAATTATCTTGAAAAAAATAGTTATGAAAAACTAACGATTGATATATTTTTAAAGAATAATTTTTTTATTGACCACCACTTTGAATGTTTTTCAACATGGTGAAATTCTTAAAATAAATATCTTATTTTAAAAAATAGGTTTTCTTTTATTATATCTCATTATAGATTTATAGATATGTGGTCTTATTTGTTTATACATCATGTATAATTTTTCCTTACCAGTTTTAAAGTTTGATAAAATATTATTTAGACTAGATATTTCAAAATTTAGTTTCACAGCTAAATCAATTTTCTCAACAGAAGCTATATTTGAATTAAACTCTTGCAAATATTTTGAAAACAAGTTTTCTCAAAATTATACTGCTCTAGTTCTTTTGAATGGTCATTTTTCTCAAAAATAATATTTTCCTAATTCTTTTTAAATATCTAATATTTTAATAGTAAGAGTATAGATCCTATATTAGCTTTAGTAAATTATTCATGAGAAATATCAAAGTTTTTAGTTAATTTAAATTTTTAAAATTTTAGAAATTTTGAAATTCTAAATGCCTCTTCCAAACAAGGTAATGTTTTATTTTTTTTCTTAGGAATAATTTTCTCTAATATAATATGTATAAAATTTTTTATTATCACTATTAGGATAGTTTCATTCAAAGTATAATTTTTCCAAGATTCTACATTACCTTTTCTGTGTAGCAGTTATTGATTTTTCCAATTTCAGTTTATATTATGATATTATTTTCATCTTTACATCCATTATCTGATGAATTGTATTATGAAATAACTCCACCAATTACACTCTATGTGTTTTAAGATTAAATAATTTTTTTATTCTTGTTCATGAAGTATTTATTATAATTTCTTTCTATATTCAAATCCTTATTTTATTTTCCTTTCATCTTTGGATAGCCTGGTCTTATATGCCCATATTTCTTACATTCATAACTCATAATATAGTAATAATACTTCTTATTACTTATTTTATTATGATTTTTCTTATACCTATATTGGAAATACTTCTTCCCAACTATGTTTTTTATACTCTTTACAAGATTAGAAAATTCATTTTTCAGAAAATTTTGAAGAAATGCATTATAATTCAACTATAACATTATTTTTCATAGACTAATTTTAAAACTTTTCATCTAAATGAACTTTATTAGAAACATTATAATTTATAGAAAATAAACTATTCAATTATAATTAATCATATTTTTAGAAAATATTTTCAATATTACCTCATATTCTATAAGGGTACCAATCAAATCATCTAATGTTAGATGTGTTGCTCTTTACATATCATCAAAATAAGTTATATCATACTCCCATTATCTATAAATGATTTATATAATCATTTCAACTATGATATCATATATATTCTCTTTATATCCAAGGTATTGTAAACTATTTACAATATTCATGAATATAAGATTAATCTTTAAAATAGATTGACTAGTTAGGAAATCAAATGCTTGATAGTTAGCTTGAATCATTGAAATTCTAGTTTCAATAGCTTTAAAGATCCAAATTTTTGTTTTTTCTAACTTCTTCCAAATACTATTAGCGTCTTCATAAGATAAAATATGATTATATATGTTTCTAGTAATAGAACATAGTATATTATTCCTTAAACAGAAATTCAGACCTTATTCTTTATTCTTTTGAATGTTAAATGCATAAACATATTCCTTGGGAATCTTGTAAGTACTAGTAAACATTATGAAATTTTAAACACCATTATTTATGAAAAACATCATCATTCTGTCTCTCCAACACTCATAATCAACAACATAAAAGATTAGTGGACTTATAGGATTTAGATTTTTAAGATTACCAATGTTTAACCATACCATAAAATAGAAACAAAACTCTTTATAAAATTTACACATTACTTAATTAATGATTTATAAAACACCTTATAAAAAAGTTAAAAAAATCAAAACTTGCAGTAAGATAAAAAAGGTAAAAACTAGAAAGTAAAGAATTGGAGCCTCCTATTAAACCAATTATTGGATTGTAAGAGTTTATGAGGGATAAAATAGGGGCGAATTATAGCCATTTTAAACTCTTATGATACAACATATAGGGTGGTGATGAAAATAAAAATGGAAATCAATTATTTCATGAATGTGGTATCCAACACATACACATGGCTAATAATTTATTTTTCTATAGAATGGATGAAAGGGGTAATATAGTTTATTATTTCATAATAATAAACATGATATAAATATAATAATTATTTATAAAAACCCTACCTTATAGTTTTCTTTTATGAAGTTGAAGGAAAATAAAACATGTTTCATCATCAAGGCTATAGTTCTCACAATCTATGAATAATGGTTTCGTTTTTCTTCATAGAAAAGGTAAATGGTGATTAATAATTATTGCAATATCATAATAATATTCATTATATCACCAATACGGATATATATACATATTTATTTTCAATTTATAATTACTAAGGGGAAATAAAAAACAAAATGATTGATTAAAAATAATTACTCACGTTGAGACCTTTGAGATTTCATTAGAAGCTCCCTATAAAATGGATGTCATGGGATAATCAATTTTAAGTATAATCTCAATATGGTGAATTATTATTCTAATTGAATGAAAAAATGGATGTTTTTCAAGTGGAAATATAATTTTTATTATTTCTTTGAAGGGGTGGTGAGATCCCACATTTATAAGTGGTGAGAATGGAATTTTTAAAAATATTCCAACTTTCTATAAAGGGAGCACATGTTAACCATGTCACATGAGTCAATGATTAAGAAATAATGTAATGGGTAAGAGATTATTTCTATAAACACCTCATACACTAAATAATAGAAATTTTTTTGTCTTTTTTTAATCATTTTACCCCTTCAATTATTAATTTTACTATTTTAGATTTTATCATGATAACAAGTTCTTAATAAAGGAAACTTAATATTTATACCTAAAAATATAGTGTTACTTATTAGATAATTTTGACCGATATATTATAAATTTGAAATAAATTTTATTTCATTCAATTTATAAAAGTGATTAAAATTAATTTTAAAATACAAATGTATAATGTATTAAAAACAATTTTTGAAAAAATAAGACTTATGTTCTAAAACATAAAATTTGGGTCTGTAAATTAAAAAAAACATTTTAAAAATTATAACGTCACATATTAAATACATATGTATTATTATAAATAAAATCATGAAATTTCAATTCATACTTATATACTAATATTGTAATAAAATTTATGTTATTTGTAAAAACAATATTCTTCACTTTTCACCTAAGAAAATTCTTTTTAATAAAATCGGAAAAATTCATATTAAGATCATTTTACTATTATAAATTAAAAAATAATGTTAATTTTATAAAACTAAAATTATAAAATTTATAAATTTAACTTTTAATTAATAATATGGGATATTATAAAAATCTAATTTTATGGGAAAATATATTTTTAATAATATTATCCATTCTAATTCCAATTTCTTATCCATTACAAATTAGTTTATTAGTAATATATTATTCGTATTATTAATATGTTTTATTATTCTCGAATTACAATATATATAGTTTCTTGAAACAAAATAAAAATTTTAGAAAATATATATTGAAGAATAAAATGATTTTATTAGTTGTTTTAGCTATACAAATAGAATTGAATTAATATTAAAATTAACCATTTTTTTATTTTTATAAATATTTCATAAAGTAGTTACCCATTCTCATTCTCTATAATTAAATATCTAGGTTTTAAATGTCATACGTAAAAAATTATCTTTTATCTAAATGTACCATGGTTTATCTTATGATTGGTGTTGTGTGTGGAGAAAGCTATCAAACACACTAACTTATTTCAATATAATCATATATTAAAATTTTACGGTGTTACAGTATAGTCAATGTATATTTTTATTTTTTTCTATGGAGTGGTGATAATGGAACCCTTATATTTGGGAGTTTCTTATCAGTCATGAATATATGACACTCGTGTTGGGAAGGTCATAGATTTGTGATACCAATCATTGGACATTCAAGGTGGATTTTAAATGTTATTGAGGAGATATGCCTGATTTTTTAGGTTCCTTTAGGAATATCAAATTTGATATTTGGGTTCATTATTGGATAGAGTTCATGAATTGGCATCTGGATTATGGAGGATTTTATTTTATTCAATAGTGATTTGAATCAATGATATTCCAATGCTTAGGGTGAGATTATGATAGATGGTGTGGTTGATTGTCGATCCAACCATGGAATTAAAATGAGTGTCAAGTAAAGACTTATGTGTGGGTATTTGATGATCTAGAGATGACTTTATGAATTAAGTCATTGTGATTGGATAATGATATGGTCTTTCAAGGGGTGAAACAAATACTTTTTTCAGAATGTTCATCAAGAGGAGGACCAAAAGGTGTTATTGACTGAAAATAGGTGTAGTGATATAGAAACCACATGGATTATGTCACTTTACCACTATGAATATTCATTTTAGTCGGCATTTCTAATGGTGTGGAGCACTAAATCTCAAAAGTTTCATTCATGAGTAGAGACTTGTAGTGGGCAGTACTATGATCCTATGAATTAATTGAGGAATAGAACAATCATTTCTCAATAGAGGCGATCATAGGTAAGATCCATCTCGGTGTTTTAGGGATCATATCGAGCGATAACCCATCTTTTTGTGAATAGTGTACTTTATTCTTGTATTTTCATAGTGAAATATCGTTCAACATTCTAAAATTGATCTTAATGAGAAGATAATTATGTGATGACCTATGTGGGTTAAGATTATGATTTAAAGACCATTGATACATCTTGGGGATGTGAAGTGTTATATTTGGGAGGTTGTAAAGATTTTTACTTATGGGTTTTTTAATTTGAGGGGTAATTTAATTTTTTTATCCCAAAAAGGGTTTGTTTTATGAACTAGGATTCATATTAAGCATATAATAGTAATTAATTTCCTAGATAATGTTTTTCGGTATGGTTTGATCCTAGGATAATGAATAAAGTTCTCAAAAGTGGTATTTTTTCTAATTCAGAGGGACTTTCCTTGTGTAAATGGAAACCCTCACATGGGGCGACCCTTAAATGATCAACCTGTACATAGGTCATCCCGATGTGGGAAACCCATACATGTTTGGGAATTTACCATAATTTATAAAAGCCATTCATTAGTAGAGGGGAAATGGGATCCATTTATGGGATCCAATTACATAGGGTAAGTCCCCTAACATGGGGAAATACCCTTACATGGGTCAACATTTTTGTGGGTGAACCCTTTCATGGGAGATATCCCCTTATGTGGGGTGACCCTTTGTGTATGGACCATTTGTACATAATTATCTTATAAGGGTAAATCACTCCATGGAAACCCATTATGTGGACCCTTATGTGTGTATGTCTGAATAGTGTTTGTATTTTTAAACTAAATATTTAATTACAGATTAAAAAAACATTTTATAGGTTATTTTAGGTCTTTCACAAACTATACAACTTGAAATGCTTTCCATGTAGGTCTCTCACCATCTTTTTCGATTCAATGGGAGTATCTCATTTGATTCTTGTTGGAATTGTGTATTGTTTTATCCGAAGTAAATATTATGGTAAATATAACACTTTGAATTTATTTTTTATTGTTTTATTTCCAAATTTTTTTCTATTATGTTTTGAACCTAGATTAAGAATTTTAAAATGATAACATGTGTGCATGGTCGAATCATCCTGATTCCAATGGGGGTGGTGTGCATCCCTTTACTCAAGGAGGACACATAAATATGGTCATACTTTTTTGAGATGATTCAAAGATTTATTTTATTACCAATTTATTATTTAAATATTTTTTAATTTTTATAAAAATGGATAAATTTATTCAAAAAAAGATAAATTAGATCTTTTGTGTATTAAAGGTCGGGATGGATAATATGGGTGGTGCACATACCTTTTCTGAAAGATTGGATAATATAAATTGGAACGTTAATATTTAATAAAAAAATAATATTTTTAATTATATTTTATAGTTAATTTTAAAATGTTATAATTAGTTTCTTAGGATTTGTGGCTTGAGACAGTTTTTTGGGAGGTAGTACGAGCTTAGATGAGCGTTAGAGGTTCCCATGTTTTCATAAAATAGATTATTCTATATATGGTAGGTGATCCATTGAGAATACCCCTATGTTGAATTCATTTTATTTTTATGTATATGATATATGTTATTTCTATTGATTATGAACAACTTTTTCTTTAAATTATTTTTTTCAAAATAAAATGATTGTAGATAGATGCTTGTTTCAAGGTCCCTAAAGGACCCTTTAACAATGTATTTATTCCTTAGATATCTATGGATGATGGATTTATTATAAAATATATTCTTTTATATTTATGAAAAAAATATGGGTATATATTAAATGAAATTAATTTACATAGTAGATATTTTGATGGGTTACCTTGGCAACCCTAAGTAGGGAGCTATAATAGACCAGGCACAAAACAATGTGCGTAACCTTAGAACCTAAGGGTAGGACAATGTGGAATGGAGATTCCTTAAAGCCTTAAATATAATCTATATTAGTATGGGGTGAGTGTTTCCCCTGCTATTACATGTGTGCTTCAGTGGCTATACATTAGGTAGTTTATGTATAGGTTGGGTATGAGGACCAACCTAAGATGACCTTAGGAAGTGGGATGGGAAATATTCCACCACTTAAGATTAATTTTAGTAGGGTTTTTCCAATAAAACCAGTGATTTTATAAAGTGATCATATATATGTTAATGGATGTTATTCCCTTAGGGTGACTAGTGTGTCCTATGATATGAGGTTGCAATAGTAGAACCTATGTAGAGTGTATTGATTATAATAAGACCTAGGGACCATAGTAGGTTCCCCATGATATGTTAACCCTAGATAGGGTTACTGTAGTGTATTATGTGTTATTTAATATAGGTGTCACCTTAAAACATTAAGATTGATAGTTTGAGCTTGATGTTGTTATAGTGATGGTGATGGGTTCTATTCTTGTGAGGCCCACTGATGTTATTATTATTAAGATGTTATCGGGTGGTTGTTTTCCCTAAAAATGGAATCAATAATTCTTATAATATCAAAAAAAATTAGGTTTATGCCTATCTTGAATTCCAAGGTTTTTACCTAGGTTTCATATGTATGCCTGTAAGGAATTTTTAGTTTGTTACCGAGTATTTTGAGGTTATGCCTATGTGGAATTCTTAGGGTGTAACCTGAGTTTTGGCTATTATTCTTGATGAATATGGATGAAAAGTATTCTTAGGATACAGTTATTAATCCTATTAAAATGACATGTTGGGATGTCACCTAGGATTCAATTATTTCCTATATAGTATTTTTAGGATATTTTTTAGCATCCTGTGCTTGAAACTGTTGTGATTTTTTCTTAGGTTACCACAAGGATCCATCTATGAGCCTAATGAATTGTAATTAGAAGATTTTTATATAAGATTTAATATGTATAGATATATTAAATTTAAATATTTTTATCTAGGACTCAATTATTATGCCTATATAGAATTCCTATGTTATAAACTAAGACTATAAAATTATGCTTATTTCAGATTCCTTGAATTTTTTTCTTGTATTTGTGTTTTTGACTATTTATACAGGATGCCTTGGATATTCTCCTTATATATGGTGTTCACACCTAACACAATATGTAGACCTATTATACTTTATAAGATCATTCGGTCATTCCTGATACAAAATGGTATAGTAAACCACATTTACAGAGACATAACGACACTACAAAAATTAGGTATGGTAGATCCTATGTTTAACATTTTATGATGAGGATTGATGGTCATTATTTTTTTATTCTTCAATAGTAATTTATTTATTTTCTGATCAAATCATAGGTGCATACATTTTATATAACTGTTGTGTTAGAGACTTCATTAGTGGTTCCCTACTGAGTTATACTCATGTAACGCATCATCCTAAAACATTGGGTATGAGTATCGTAAAATGGTATCAAAGAAAGGTTTTCTTCTTTATTTTATATATAATCTGAGACTTGGTAGAAAGAAAATAAGTTTTATGGGACTCTGGTATGGTATTTCCCATGTGTTTAGCTATCTCATCTACAAAGGAGCTCAAATTTAATATTGATAAGATTTTTGTTACTATTTAATTTTATTTTAGGTGCATTAATACATCACGATTAGACACATAGGATCAAATACAAGATATATACATGTTTTCTGTTGCATACTAGTTGTTTAATTTAATGTATGGATTTTTTTATCTATATATTTTAAATTGTATTGTTTGACTGTGTGAAATATATTTTTCAATGTTATTGTGATATATCTATGGATATAAAATTAGATAAACCTAGTCATGTTGTTGTGTTTTGTATATATATGTCACTATGACTAACACGAAAGGATATAGAGCTTAGTTATTTCTTGGAGGGATGTACCTTAGGTTATTAGTAGACTACAAGGATAACCTTGTGTGATCCCATTTATTGATAAGGATTTATCCTAATGACATGTTTTTTCTAAATATTCCCTTTACTTCTAAAAAATTGTTGCCTCAAAGACACTTGACTATATTTCTTGATGGAGAAAGCCTGAATGGTCCCATGAGGGAGGATGTTTCATTTATATCACCATAAAGACACGAGAATATATCATAGCTTCTATAGTGTTTTGGGAAAAAAGACCTCTCCAACTATTATATTTCCACTAATCTCATGTCTAAGGATGGTGGATTACCAAAACTATGGTTGAATATTCATGAGACTTTCATCTCCAATTTCCCACATATATATAGGTAATATGATACCCTAAGGATATAGAGAACTAGATTAAAACCCTTGAGTTTATCTTCAATTTGGTAGAGACCTCAGACAATTGGAAGGTGGAGGATGTGGCATTTGGCCTTCAGGGATTTATTTGGAACTTGTGGGACATTATTATTTAGGTAGGTAAACATGATGGTCACATATTGGTGACTTTCAAAGTCCTTTTCATCAGGTATTTCTTCCCAGGTATGGTGATGCTAGATCTAGTATAGGTGTTCATGGAGCTTCATTAGTGGAAAATGATGATGTCTACCTGTATAATTTTACATAGTTTCTATAATTCTCCCTTTCATTGGTTGGGGATGAAGTGCATGCAAAAATATAGGAATCTTGAGATAAGGTTTTTATGGGGGTTAAGATATCAGGTCAGTAAATGTGACCTGATGAATTGTACTCAAGTGCTTCTCAAGGATATGATGATTGAGAAGGGACTAGAAAAAGATAATGATTCAAATATTCTTTTATATTTCATTGTAATTACAAGTGATACTTATAATGGTTTAAATATGACGGTGGATGATTCCTGTCAGAGTGGTTTCAAACATTCAAAACTGGGAAAATGCACTTCAGCACCATCTTCTGGGGAAGAAGGTCCATAGTGCTTCAATTGTTTACTATGGGGGAATTATTGTATATTCTTTCTCATACCTTAGATCAAGTTTCATGGGTGTGGAAAGAGAGGGAATATAGAATTTTTATTATAAAATGAATCATGGATGATGTCTCATAGGGTTTTGATTCATATATAGGAATTGATCCATGGGATAGGCTAAGGTATTAAGAAATAGGTTCAGAACCCTTAGATTAAGATAACTCTTGTGAATCAGGCATATCAGGGACTTGACCATGGAGATGAGGTAGACCGAGTTTAAATAATAGATGATACTCTATAATATGATAGTGATGGATCACCTACTATTCTAGAAATTTCCTTGGTTACTTCTAATTTTCCACTACCTTTGTTGAAACTGGTGTTTCTTATTACATTATGTATTTGAGATCTAATGTTTGACTTTACTTACCCATCAAGTAGTCCTCAGAATTACTTTCCATTGATACATAATTGGGAATGAAATTATAACTTATTTGGTGTTTTCAAGAGTATCCTATAGTTTTTTCGATTTATATACATCTATGGGACTTCATGACTCTACAGATTATGATATTTGATGTGATTCTCGGCATGGAAAGGTTGACTGGTTTTTGATCCCACATCAATTGCTATAAGAAATAAGTATCTTTTACTTATTTGAACGGATATAAGTTCATGATGACTAGATAATTTGAATAAGGAGAAGGTATATTTGGTCTAGACATGAGTCATCTTGGTCCAATCATTGCACAAATTGTAGGATTCTATTTTTTGTAGGATTAGTGTAATCTCCCTTATTTTTTCATCCATTCATCGATCTCTATTAAAACATCATTCTAGATTACTTAACAACACTTCCCATGATATTGGAGTTGACATTGATATGGATCATGTGTCGGGTGAGTATCCCATTTCGATACCCTTATATCATATAGCACAAATTGAGATGAAGGATCTCAAGGTATAGCTTGAGGAGCTGGACTAGAAGGAATTTATCAAGGTGAGTACTTCACAGTGTAGTGAACCTGTTTTTTTAAATATGGTAGACAGTAGTATTTGACACTATATTGATTATATGTAGCTAAACATGGTCATGGTGAAGAATATATTTTCTTCACCCAGGATTAATTATTTTTTTTCAATTATGGGGAGACTAGTGGTTTTACAAGATAGACCATTCATCAAGCTATCACCAGTTGGGAGTTAAAGAGGGGGACATCCCAAATATAAAATTTTAGAGTCGGTATGGGATATAAAGTACCTATTGATTCCATTTGGATTGATTAATTCAACAAAAATATTTATGGATCTCATAAACAAGATCCTCCACCCATATCTTGACTCATTCATCGTGATGTTCATTGACAACAGCCTCATCTACCCACTGACCTCCAAGACACATTACCAAAATATTAAGATAGTCTGAAGTATATTTTGAAAATAGTGACTATATTCCAAGATTTCAAAATGTAGCTTTTCGATTATGATGGGGAAATTCTTTGGGCATGCGGAGTCTTAGATAGGTATATCCATGGACTTGGAGAAAGTGGATTTTTTATACCCTATCCATGTCCTCAAAACATTTTTTAGATCATGATATTTCTAGGTTTAGTATGATATTATAAATGTTTCATCTAATAATTAAATAACCTTTTAGAACCCATGACTATTTTGATAAGGAAGGGATTTATGTTTTACTGGTAAAATTAGTGTGAATAGGTGTTTCTTGAGCTGAAGAGGAAGATGATTATAGATCCAGTATCGATACATTCCATGCTAGGGATTGGATATTTTTATTAAATTGGGAGTTGATTTTGGAGCAGTAGTGTTGTATATGGAGCAGGTAGTGGTTTATGGATCACATTAGTTATGACCCCATGAAAAGAACTATCATTCCTATGACTTTGTTCTATAAGAGGTGGTCTACATGCTAAAGTTTTGGGGACACTATCTCTTTGGGAGGAGCTTTTTTTCTAAATGGACCATATGATCCTTGGATATATTCACAAAATCGGACCTAAATCTAAAATAAAGAATTTTGGGTAGAGTATCTACACACCTTTAACTTTGAGATGACCAATGAAAAAGGTAAGGTTAACATCATTGCAGATTATCTTAGATATAATATGAAAATAGCTCGGGAGCTTGGAAAATGTCCTTCAGAGGAACAATAGTTCCAAATGAGATTATTAACAAACTATAAGTTGGATGCTTTTGAGGATTAGGAATTGATGACATATAATCTAGTTGTGGTCATATATTATCTTGTAAAATCAATAAAGTCTAGATAGGAATCTATCTTGGAGTGTTTTTTGATGTGGAAACACTAGTAGGTGGTGATATGATACCTGGGAGAACATTAGATAGTAATGAAGGAATCCTAGTACATGGGGAGTTATAGATCATTATTCCATAAATAAAAAGTCAATGAAATACATACATACCACTAGGTGGGTGATATATCTTGAAGAAATAATGATCCATCATGAATTTAGGAAATTGTTCTGGCAGAAAAGTTTGAAGAGGGACATTACTGGTTTTGTTTTCTAGTTTCTCACCTGATAAAGGTTGAAAATGTGAATTTAAGTCCAAGTGGTTTTCTCTACCCACTTTTTATGCCCTTACAGAAGTGGGAAGACATCATGATGGAATGTTTGACGAGTTTTCCTAGTAATTTGAGTTGTTTTTAAGATTTATATGTCATTTTTGACTAGTTGATGAAATTTTTTCATTTCATAAAGGTATTAGAGGCTCACTTCGTAGATGATATAGGAAATTTTTCTTGGTATGTAGATGCTTTAAGGTGTTTTGAAGAAGCTTTAAATTTTTATTAAATCTTAAGAAAGTTTTATCTTTTTATTTAAATATAAATCATCTTAACTATGTTATGTTTTCCATTGAAGGTGATCAGTTAGAGATATAATCGGATGAAGGTTATTGTACTAAGGGTATCAGATGATTTTTTGGGGGGAATTTTTATCATATATTACTTATCGGTTATGTCAGACATATTATTTAGTGATGTTTTTGATCTGGAGGTGATTTTTCATTCTAAAATTTTCTAGAATCAGGATTATTTAAAGGTCACATAACCCAAGTGTACATCAAAAGGGGTATAAAATTATTTTTATGTACAAGGTTCATACTATGATGTTATGAGGATTTTTTTATATAGTAATTAAAATAAATGATTGACTATATGAAGCTATTGAAGCATTTCATAAGGGTTACTGAGGATGATACATAAGGATAAATACCAAATTTTTATACATCCTATAAAATTATATTCAATGTTATTAATTGTTTTCTAGATGTTTGTGATGTTTTCTGAACATACGAATTTTTTTGATGTATAAATGTTCAATGTTGTGGAATTTCATTTGGATAATTAGAGTAAAATAACCATCAAGTTATATTTTAGTATTCCATACATTTGAGTCCATCATATGAACTGATGATAAAATTCAGGACTCTATGTTATCATATGGAAGGATCATATTGAAATCAATAAGAAGATGTTTCTATATAAATATCATAAATTAGTAGTTTTCATTTGAGGACAATAGTTTAAAAGTTCTAATAAACTCATTAGATAATGAAAGTTTTTAGTAGAAGAAATTTGATATGTTCCTATGAATTTTCATAGGAACAATTTGATGAAGGATCAATAGATGGAAGTATTACTATAATTTTTTACTAGAAGAATATTTGATTGGTACTCATTTGAAGGAATTTACAAAATTTTCATAGTGATATAAAAATGATGATACTAAAATGAACTTTAAAAAATTGTTTACCTTATTGTGATAAGTTCTTTTTTCAAACATTAATAATTTTTTGGTTAAGGATCTTCATAGAGTAATTAAGAGAAAAACGTTTCTAGAAGTGTTGATAAGGGTACAATGATTTGAGATGGTAGGAGATTTAAAATTTGAGCTTTTCAAATGTTAATATATAAAGGGGGAGTTCATACATAATTATTTGTATATTGTTTACAATCAAAGAAGTGAGGTGAGGCACTATAGAATAATAAATTCCATTGGATAGTCATTATGAAGAAATATAATACAATCAATTTATAACCATATTCATATATTATTTTTTATTATATATATGGGGTGTAGAAATGATCAAAAAAATAGGGTTGTAAAGGTAGTAGTCAAACATTTAGAAGTGGAATCGATCATACACTAGACAATGTTTTCATATTACGTTGAATCAGGAAAACTGTATGAAGAGGTGAACGAACAGATAGACTATAAAAAACTTTTATTGGTATTCAAAAATCACTAGATGGGGTTTATTATGCATAGTTTACCATATACATGAATAGATGTAAAAATGGAATGAATATGTGATCAGATTAACATTTTAAATATAAGTCAAAGGAGGAGGTTCTTACCTACTTATTGGTAAAACTGTAGTAAAGAATTTATTACAAAAAGTGAAACACTAAAGAATATACAGGAAACATAGTGGTAATATATTGATTTATTTTGGTGAAGGTTTCTTACAGTTATTACAAAAAAAACATTTGTTAAATAATTATTAATATATATATATGGTATGAAATGTTGTCTTATTATATAGAAACGAAAGTGTAAGGATATGCCTTTATTTTTGTAACCTCATACAGAGGATTTTTCCTAATATATTGTGTTTTCTAAATTATCTCCAAACCATAAAAAGTCTTAGATATTCTTAATTAATAATGAACCATGTAAATTCTTGTGATCATGTGATTTTATTTATGTTCTTTTTTTTATCAAAGTTATACCTCTTTAGTAAGAGGTGATGGTTTTTCCATAAGAAATAAAATAAAAAATAAAGGATCATTGATTCTCCCGTCCCTCTCTCAGTCATCACATGGATCTTGATTATTATTTCCAAGTGGTATGAGAGAAAAGGTTCCCATTGTTGGATTGTTTCTTGAGTTTTTTTAAAATAGATGTTGTCATGGATGTTTATAATTATGTGAAAGATAGGGGGATTCTTTTTTATGGTAAGAACTGTCATATTGGGAATCTTATAATGTTACATTTCATTGTGTCCACTAAATATAAAGTTCTCAAGGCTGCTAGAGAGCTCCGGGGTCACGTCTAATCGGTAGAACGCACTTATTTTAGGTCTTGTTTGAATGAGAGCTTCGTACGGATGGGGATCTTCGACGAACCCCCAGGCATGAGTTCGTCCTCTGAATCAAACATTTTCGATTGTATTGGAATCACATCGGTGAGTTCTCTCTTCTCCTAGAGCACCATCTTCTGATTTCTCTTATCCCTTGATATATCCTGGGTTGAACGTTTTAGAAGTTTTTGTAGATCTTTAGAGTTCTAGGGTGATTCAAGATTCAAGGTTCACATATAGCGATCTCCTAACACTGAGGAAGGTGGTTCGTGCCTTTCTGTTGAAAGTCCTTGAGTTTTATGTACAAAATTACCTAATATCCATGAACGAGTTATTGCGCACTTACCGTTTTAGCTTTATTATTTTCCTGTTATGATTTTATGATTGAGTAGATGATAACTGAATGTGAATAGAGTGAATTTCTGTGCTTTGGTTGTGTTTCCCATGCATGTTTTTCTTATTTTGACCTTTGGGTCAAGTTTTTCAGATAGGCGGCTGTTTACTTTCCCATGCCTAGTATTGTAGGATGGTGTGACTGTTGTTCTGTTATGCTGATATGCTGTAGAATGCTATCCAAGTAGTTCTTGAGGTTTACCATGGCCGATATTCATTTCTACACTTGCATGACTTACACAGGGTCGTGAGGACCTAGTTTATAAACCATGGAGAGAATGGACGTTGAGGGTTTCTCCAGAGTGTCTTTATAATTTTACAATGTGAGACCACATGGGGAATCGATGTTGAGTTCTTTTTCAGAGTGTCTATAGTTCCTCGACGTAGGCCACAGAGGGAATGTGATGTAAGTGGTTCCCTAGAGCGCCTTTAGTACCGATACGAGACTATAGGGGGAATTGATGGTGAGTGATTCCTCAGAGAGTCTATGCATAAGCTGCCCAGAGGGTTGCATGTACTTGTCAGGAAGGACCATAGGGGTTAGACTGAGTGTACTTCCAAGAGGGTTACCTTTGTGTTGCTGATTTATTGTACTTATTAGGTAGGACCAGAGGGGTTATCCTGAGTGTGCTTCCCAGGGGTTACCTGTTGTGTTTATTTTCTTGTTTAGTTGTTGCTTGATATTGAACTGTGGATTATTTACTGTTGATTACTTTTCTGTTTAATCTTTTCTGTACTTTTACCTACCAAATACTCACTAACTATTAGGCATGGATCTCGCGGTGGTTTCCTAATGGGATTAGTCTCACAACCTATTTGGTCCATGCTTTTGGGCCTAAATAGATTATATTTTTGTGGGTATAGACAAGTGAAAGTTCCCTTCTACTTCAGTTACTTGACATGCCATGGAGCTGGAGAGCACAGGACCAAGCTTAGGCTTATGATGTTGTGAATCTGATTATTGTTTTATTTTGTACTTGGTTTAGTACTTTATTTCATCATTTTTCTTTGTTTCATTTTTTCCTAGACATATGTATCATGCCTCATTTTATATATGTGCTCCAGTTTATTCTACAAGTCTTCCGCTATTTATTTTTGTATGATATTATTACTGCTTCCACTCTTGTATGTATTTGTTACTTCCATTGTGTACTCTTCCAATGAGGGAATAGTTTTCCCACTAACACACCCAAAGCCCTCACTGCTAGTTGGTAGCCTCTGGCGTACGGGGAAATGCGCGTGAGGCCATGTGACCAACCGAGTACGGGGTGCCTCTGGGTGGATTTCAAAACCGAGAAGTTACAAAGTGGTATCAGAGTAATTCTTTTCTCTTGACATATAGTTTGGAGCCTATAGTCAGGGATTGGATGGAATAGGTACTTGGTAATAAACTGTGCCCAGGAGTAGCTAACCTGTGTATAAGGAAAAGCCAATATATCTCGTTAATGCAATTTTCTTGTTTTTTAAGCTTATGGTTTCCTTGATTCTCACCATTAGGTGACACGCATGTTTTTGTTTGGGTTATTATTTATTTTATTGGGGTTCTATTTCTATCACAACCCAATGAGATGAGGGTATCCCATCTCATGCATCATATAGGTACTTACTAGAAATCACATGTCATGAATTCTTGTCATGCCATCTAGGGTGATTTACCAATTGCATGTTGTTGTGATAGATGTTTTATAGAATATACATACTCTTGTGATATATGCCTTGATAAAAATACATGTTGTTTGATAAGGTATTTTTTGTGTAATTTTTGTTTTGAATGAACACCAAAATTTGGTTCTTTAGGTGTTATGGGCCCTCATGGACTGGAATTTAGTATATAATTAACTTGTTTATCTTGTTTATAACTTGTATAAGATGCTAAACGTTTATTCATTGGGAGTATGGGCCCTCACGGATTGGAATTTTTCACTTTCAATGTTCCTTTCAGTGTTTTTTTGGGTTCTGGAGTAGTTTCTAAGGCTTACTGTCCGAAAAAACCCAGAATACACACAGTATAGTTTTGACTACATGCCATGTGTTCTTCTGTTCGAGAAGAAACTATTTTTCTTAAGTACACACTGTGTACTCTATGTACACGTCGTGTAGTCTCTAACCGTGTCATAGGTCATGTAGGGAAGAGACACGGAATGGGGAAAGTCTGGTGGGAACCTGCATGTACCAGTTGAACATACTGCGTAGTCTGACCTAGGTACACGGCCATGTCACTAACAACATGGTTCAGTGTTACCCTTTTAGGTACATGTCGTGTCCTCATTGAACACGTTGTGTAGAATGATCCGTGTGTCAGGACGTGTCACTAACAACATGGGCCATGTGAAGCTTGTCCAGTACGTGTCGTGTCTACTGTGAACACACCGTGTAGTCTTGTTTTAGGAGAGTCGTGGGGCTTAACCGTGTAGAAGGAATGGGTTAGAGAAATAGGATTCAATTACACTCTGTGTGTTATGAGAACAAACTATGTGTTTGGGGTGTTACACGACCAGTTTAGGCAGGAGTACACGCCCATGTAAATGACTAGAGGGAACATGTTGTGTAGTAATTGTACACGTCGTGTAGTCATGTTTTGTGAAACTTGAATTTTTTTATTCTTTTATTCCCTTCTTAAGCATCTAGTTTTAATTCATTGATAATATTGATCTATGGTGTGCATTTTACCTTGCAGAGTCATGCCACCGAGACGTCCTCTGGTTGTCTGTCGGTTATAGGTCAGTGATCATATGCCGGATACGGCTGACCAGGGACTTCCCGAAGATCCTCTAGTTGTTCCAGTCTTGGCACCAGTAGTTATACCTGATGTCGGTGTTGATGCAGAGTTTAGGGAAGGCTTTATGAGGATGATGCAGAACTATCAGGGGGCACCGCCTCCTGCCCCATCGATGGCTGATTTGACGTGGGTCTTCCAAAAGCAGCAGCATCCCACTTTCTCAGGGGATGGAAGACCTTAGGCGGAAGAGTCATGGTTAGAATCCATTGTGATGATCTTTGAGTATTTGGAGATGCCTCCAGAGAGGAGGGTCAATCTCACAACCTACATGCTTCGGGACTTCGCCAAGAGGTGGTGGGATTTGATCTCACAGGCAGGATGCCAGCAGGTTATGGAATGGGATGAGTTCTAGTGCATCTTCTATGATTACTTATATCTTGAGACCTTGAGGGCCGATTGGGCCCGAGAGTTTATGGGTTTGATGTAGGGTACTCTTTCTGTTATGGAGTATTCTTCCAACTTTACCGAGATGCAGCAATTCATGCCTTTTTCGGGAGGTGATCATTTATTCATGGAAAGGAAGTTCGAGGATGGTCTGAGCCACGACATCCGATCGCAGGTGAACATCTTCTGGTTAAATTATATCACTTCTATAATGAACCAGGTGCAGATCAGGGAGTCCAATATGAGGGATTCCAAGGTTGTGAGCTAGGGCACTTCGGCATCTGGAGTATGCATCCCTCCTACGGATAGAAGGAAGCTCCTCAGGGAGTCTTCACGCGGTGATCCAAATTGGAAAGACACTTCTTCTGGTATCCAGGTGGCATGCTACCAGTGTGGGAAGAGTGGGCATACGAGGCTACATTTCCCAAAAGACCCAGTGGAGTACTGATCATGCGGAATGATGGGTCACCTTCAGCGCTTCTGTCAGATCTTCTCACCAACAGCTACTGACAGAGGTTCTTCTATGACTCTACATTCAGGAACAATGCCACCAATTTCTCACTAGTCAGGGAACTGGAGTTCTTCTGGCCATTCAGTCCAAGGTGGAGTTCATGGTTGTGGTGGTCATTCACCGGTCTTTCAGCGACAGCAGAGTCGATCAGCTCAGAGTAGTCAGGCAGGGTTACAGAGTCATAGAGCAGGCCAGACCTTTGTAGTGGAGCAGACCCAGCAAGAGCAGGATCTCAGACCTTCTACAGTTCTAGGTACGATCTTAGTTGCCTCAGTTTTATCTTCTTCTCTTTTCAATATAGGGTATTCCCATAGATTTATATCTATTGTAGTTTTGGAGAACCTTGGGCTTTGTATCCTTTCTTCTCCTGACATCTTGACACTAGACACACCATTGGGGACTAGAACGGTGAGTGTAATTCAGTGTAAGGAGTGTCATCTAGAGGTTGGTGGGTATCACTTTTTATGGGACCTCTATGTCCTAGAGATGACAGGCTATGATGTCATCCTCGGAATGGACTATCTAGTTCCCTTCCAGGCAGTCATCGGCTGTTATCGCCACAGGGTGAGTTTAACATCACCAGAGGGAATATCGTTTCTTCATAACAGCGAGTGGGATGTCCAGGAAAGAAGATCAGGTCCAGAGCATCATGGGTTAGGAGGAGTTACAACCCAGATTTCTAGTTTATATCTAGATGATTAGAGGGCTTCTCGGTTAGACTTTCCTCTAGTGGTGGATCGTTTCAGGTATATCTTTCCAGAGAACTTTTCAGGTTTTCCTCTAGAGCAAGAGGTGGACTTTTCAATTGATCTTGTTCCAGGAGCAGCATAGGTGTCCATTCCTCTTTAGAGGATGGCTACACCAGTGTTTCTGGAGCTCAAGAAGCAGTTGCAAGAGTTGCAGGAAAGGGGTTTCATCCAACCCAGTACTACTCATTAGGGTTTTCTTGTCCTATTTGTGAAGAAGGTAGATGGAATCTTTAGGATTTGTGTAGATTATTGAAATTGAAACCAGTTGATGGTCAAGAACTGATATCCTTTACCAAGGATTGATGATCTCTTTGATCAGCTTCAAGGATCCCAGGTGTTCTCAAAGATTAACTTGAGGTCCTGTTATCATCAGTTGCGTGTTAGACCATATGATATACCTCTCACGGCCTTCCGGTGCAGGTATGGTCTATACGAGTATATAGTCATGTCATTTGGTCTCATGAAAGTGCCTGCAGTTTTCATGGCACTAATGAATAGAGTGATTCATCCATACTTGGATTCCTTTATGGTGGTCTTCATTGACAATATCTTGGTGTACTCTCACACTCTACATGACAATGCTACCCATATTGAGATCGTTTGGAGTACACTAAGAGAGAATCAGTTATATGATAAGATCTCAAAATGTCACTTTTTGATAGATCAGATTCACTTATCGGGTCATGTTATCTCAGAGACTGGAGTGTCAGTAGACCCAGAGAATGTGAGAGAAGTAGTCTCCTGGGAGAATCCGAAGAACGTCTTTGAGGTGCGGAGTTTTCTAGGTCTAGCTGGATACTACAGATGTTTCATACAGAAATTTTTACACTTATAAGCACCACTGATGAGTCTAACTAAGAAGGGTGTGAATATCTTGTGGTTAGATTCTTTCAAGTCAGCCTTTCAGGGGATGAAGAGGTGGTTGACTTCCACATTGATACTATTCTTTCCAAAGGAAAGATCTATACTGTGTATTGTGATGCTTCAAGTATCGGGCTGGGAGCTATACTTATGCAGGGGGAAGGAGTAGTTGCATACGGGTCTCGGCAGTTGCGACCACATGAGAGGAACTACCCAACGCATGATCTTGAGTTGGTTGCGGTTGTTAATGCCTTACCCTATTGGAGACACTATCTTCTGGGAGAGAATTTTGTGGTTTTCACCGACCACAAGAGTCTCAAGTACATCTTCACTCAGCATGATCTAAATTTGAGATAGTGAAGGTGGGTTGAGTACCTACAGTTCTTCAATTTAAAGATTACCTATACGCCTGGGAAAGGCAACGCAGTGGATGATGCGTTGAGCAGGAGGACTCAAATACAAGTAGTTTAGGAGGCCAGTATTGAGTGGAAACTTATGGCTCTATTCTCTGATATGCATTTAGAGGTGCATGATAGACAGGGGTAGACTTTCCTTTCTTCTATTGTTGTTACCTCTACCCTTCTTGATCGAGTACAAATGAAGCAGCTTTCAGAGTCTGAAGGCCTAGTCCTATAGGAGAGCGTGTCAGGAGAGGACACTATTCTGGGATAGCCCATAGGCAAGGATGAGATCTTGTGTTTCTAGGGGTGTGTATGGGTTCCAACAGACATACGTGAGGAGCTGATGTGGGACATTCATTACTTAGTTTGGGAAGTTCGTCCTGGAATCACCAAGATGTATTGTGATCTACACCGTCAGTATTGGTGGCCATGTATGAAGAGGGATGTTGCTGTTTTTTTCATGAGATGTTCCACCTATCAGTTGGTAAAGGTGGAGCATCAACATCCAGTAGGGCTCTTACAGTAGTTTCATATTCTCTAGTGGAAGTGGAATGAAGTTGTGATGGACTTCGTGACTGGTTTACCGAGGTCGTCTCGGGGGAATGATGCAGTTTGGGTTTTCATTGATGGAATCACGAAGGTAGCTCACTTTTTTCCAATCAAGGAGACCTTCAGTATTGATGAGCTAGGACAATTGTACATCTGTGAGATTGTACATCTTCATGGAGTTCCACACTCCATCATTTCAGATAGGGATGTATGTTTTACTTATCAGTTCTGGAAGGGGCTTTAGAAGGCGTTGGGTACATAGGCACTTTTGAGTACGGCCTACCACCCTCATATAGATGGCTAGTCCAAGCATATGATTCAGGTGCTTGAGGACATGCTATGAGCATGAATACTTTATTTTTTGAGGTTTATAGGAGAATCATATAGCTCTTGTAGAGTTTTCTTACAATAATAGTTATCAAGAAACTATTTAGATTGAACCTTATGAGGCTTTGTATGGTAGTCCATGTTGATCACCCTTATGTTGGATAGAGGTAGGAGAGGCAGCTTTGTTGGGACCTTGTCTTGTCCAAGAGACTAAAAAGTAGATAGAGATGATTTGGAAGAGGATGGCTATTGCACAGTCCTGACAGAAGTCTTATGTTGATCAGTGGAGATGACCTCTAGAGTTCGAAGTCAGGGACCAGGTTTTCTTGCATGTCATACCAAGGTTTACACACAAGAGGATTAGGAGATAGGATAACCTTTCACTGTGGTATGTCGGGCCATTTGAGGTACTGGAGAGATTTTGGCTGGTTGACTATCAGTTTCAGTTACCTCAGAGGTATCGTGCTATGCAATATGTTTTTCACGTCTCTCAGCTCCAACATTACTTTTCAGACCCATCTCATGTCTTTCAGCCTGAGGAGGTTGAGTTAGAAGTTGATGCATCTTTCAAAGAGCATCCTATCTGGATTGTGGATCATACTACAAAGGTTCTTCGTGGCTGTTATGTTCCTCTGGTATGAGTGCTATGACAGTATGGATGGGTACAGGACGAGACTTGGGAGAGGGAGGCTGATGTACAAGCCCAGTGGCTGGATCTATTCAGGGTTTCTTCTTCTACGCCACCTTGTTAGGGAAATTCAAGGATGAATTTCTTTAAGGGGGGGGGAAGTTTTTAAGAATATGAATCTTCTTTTTCAGGTATGTTTTCTTTATTTAGTTTTTTTTTAGAAAAAGAGAAAATTATGTAAATTTTCTAAATACACATTGTGTACTGCCTTTCCGCAGGAGGCTGTGTGCTGGCCGTGTAGTGGCTACACACACGGCCATGTGGGAGTGACTTGGAGGCGGATTAAAGAGGAGTACGGAAATGGAGAGTACACATCATGTACTTCAAAAGTACATGTCATGTACTTTGTTTTCATTAAATACATCGAGGTCGTGTCTAATCGCTAGGATTCTCTTCTTTTAGGTCTTGTTCAACCAAGAGCTTCGTACGGCTGTGGATCTTTGAAGAACCCCTAAGCATGTATCCATCCTTCGAATTAAACACTATTTGTTGCATTGTAATCGCATCAGTGAGTTCTCTCTTCTCCTAGAGCACCATCTTCTGATTTCTATTCTCCCATGAGGTATCATGGGTTGAACGTTTTTGATGTTTTTGTAGATCTTCAGCATTCTATGGTGATTCAAGTTCCAAGGTTCACATATAGTGATATCCTAACATCGAGGTAGGTGTTTTGTGCCTTTTGTTGAAATTTATTGAGTGTTATATGAAAAATTGTCCAATATCCATGAACGGGGTATTGCACGTTTATCATTCTATCCCTATTATTTTCTTGTTATGCTTGTATTCTTGATTAGATGATAAATGAATGTGAATAGGGTGAATTTTTTTGTTTTGGCCATGTTTCACAAGCATGTTTTTCATGTTTTGACCTTTTGGTATAGTTTGTCTAATAAGCGGTTGTATACTTTCCCATGACTAGTATTGTAGGTTGGGGTGACTGTTATTCTGTTATGTTGATATGCTATTAAATGCTATCCAAGTAGTTCTAGAGGTTTACCTTGGCCGATATGCACTACTACACTTGGTCGACTTACACAGGGCCCTGAGGACCACTTGTATAGACCATAGGAGGAATGGACATTGAGGGCTTCTCCAGAGTGTCTTTATAATTTTGTGATGCGAGACCATAGGGGGAATTGACGTTGAGTGGTTCCTCAGAGTGTCTGCAGTTCCTCAATGTGGTCCATAGAGGGAATTTGTTGTAAGTTCTTCCCTAGAGTGCCTTTAGTACCGATACGAGACTATAGGGGGACTTGACGACGAGTGCTTCCACATAGAGTCTATGCTTGAGCTTCCCAGAGGGTTTCTTGCACTTTTCAGGTAGGACCAGAGGGGTTAGACTGAGTGTATTTCCCATAGGGTTACCTTTTTGTTCCTTCTTTCTTGTACTTGTTAGGTAGGACCAGAGGGGTTAGACTGAGTGTGCTTACCAGAGGGATGCATGTTGTGTTTATCTGCTTGTTTATTTGTTGATAGATATTGAACTGTGGGTTGTTTACTATTGAGTACTTTCTTGTTTACTATTTCCTATACATTTACCTTCCATATACTCACTGGCTGTTAGGAATGAATCACATGGTGGTTGCCTACTAGGATTAGTCTCACACCCTGTTTGGGACAAGCTTTTGGGTCCAAATAGATTATATTGTTCCAGGTATAGACAAGGGCAAGCACCCTTCTACTTCAGGTACTTGAAATGCCATGGAGCTGGAGAGAACGAGACTATGATTAGGCTTGCGATAATGTAGAACTGATTATTGTTTTCTTTTGTACTTGGTTTATTACTGTATTTCTGAATTGTTCTTTGTTTCACTATTTTCCTAGAAATATGTATCATGCATCATTTTATATATGTGCTCTAGTTTATTCTACCAGTCTTCCACTATTTATTTTTGTCTGATATTATTACTGCTTCCGCTCTTGTATATATTTCTTACTTCTATTGTGTACTCTGCCAATGAGGTCATAGTTTCCCCACTATCACACCCAAGTTCATCGCTGCTAGTCTACAGCCTGTCGCATTCGGGGAAATTCACTTGAGTCCATGTGAACAACGGGGTACATGGCGCCTTAGGGTGGATTCTGGAAACGGGATGTTACAACTTTATTGAAAATATTATAAGACTTTTGATGGAGAAAATGATGTTTAAGAAATAAAAATATTTCATAATAAAATCAATAATTTTATCTTGAAGAAGCATCCATGTTTCAAAAATAACTTGAGGATATGAAGACTTTTCTTAATGAAAATAAAAACCTTAACATTAATCTTGAAGAAAAGTAAAGGGTGAAAGAGGAAGTGTTTTAACTTATTATACAAAAAAATGTATATATTATAAATAAATTACAAAATTCCATAACTAATTTACCGAAGTTAGTGAATTTATATTAAGTTTAAAACATAGGAGGATCAGAAAAAAATCACCTTAAAGAATAATAAGATGGATAAAAAATTCCGGAGATAAATCATGCTAATAAACCATGTTTTCCACCAAAACAATAAGCATTGAAATATTTTAAATTCATAAGTTTTTAAAGTCTGAACAAAAATCGAATATAACTAGATATTTTATTTAAGGTGAGATGATAATTTCAAGTGGTAACAAAAACAATTGTTCATAATAAAATACCAATGTGGAAATTAATAAATTTGATGACAAGAAGAAACACAACTCAAGAAAGAATATATATTATAAAGGGAAATTTAGCGACCCTGACCCAAAATTCTAGGAGACGGTGTCTAATTTATTACATTAGAATTATATATAAGGAATAATATCCCAATTGACATAATAGTTTAGTATTATTTGTAAACTAGATACATAAATTAAATTCAAATTTTATTTTAAAATATAAAACATACAAAGTATTTTCTTTGAGAACACCAATATTCCCCTTAGTTTAACCCCTCATATCAATCACAAAACACTTCATAATATCCCATGTAAAATAAAGCATAAAGATGGAATGAGATCAGATTCTCATTAAGGGTATGTGTATAGTGGGAGTTGTGAATAAATAAGGAATAATCAATACATAAAGGAAATCAACTGAAGTAATAGTCATTTAATCAATAATTTGATCATAATATGGAAGGAGTAAATAATGATCAAATGATTCCATGTAAATAATAACATGATCTTGAAACATAACTATGAATATTATAAGTAATCAAATAATCACATGGAATATAAATAACTGAATTCATAATGATGGAATTCATAATTTTGGACATTATAAAATTATTATAATGACCTCATTCCAAGACTTCTTATTGAAAAGGAATCTTCCCATGACATCTTATATAAATGGGTATGACCTCATCCAAATAACCATGATAATTTGTCTCATAAAACCTATCAATGCATAGAGGGGATATGTAATTCTAGATCACACCCATAACATAATAAGTACAAGAAATTTCTCATATTAAATGGGTGACACATAATAAACATAAACATTTTTATTGAAAAACTAACATATAAAATGCTAATACATACCACGTTCAACAAGCATAATCACAAACCATCCAAAGTAATATCTTGAATTTTAATTAAATTGTACACACCCCCGTAAAAATGATCACAAACCATCTAGATAAATAATATGTATTGAATCAATATAACATATCCCTAGTTTATCATAATTACAATAAATTTTTGATATCTTTTATGACTTGAAACACCATAAAAATGTCATTAAAAGTATTTTTGAGAATAATATACTTTTAATTTTGAAAATAAAATTTAAAACTAAATTTTACAAAAAAAAATATTTAAAAATACTTATGATTGAAAATAACCTTTAAAAACATATAAAATAATCTTCAAAATATTGAGTTGTCATGATGATAGAAATTGTTTTTCTTTCTATGCACATTAAAACGGTGATTCCTTTCCCATTTTTGGTAAAATCCAAATGGGAATTATTTTGAAAAAGACATGAATATTAATTTGAAGAAAAACGTTTAAAATAAAAGTGGTTAAATATCTTTTAAAATAATTTTTAAATGGTTAAAAACATTTTTCAAATAATTTTTAGAAAACATAGATTTTGATAGAAAATAGAGATATAGATTTGGATTTTCTTTAAAATGTTTTCTCAATAATTTTAAGTACCAAAGAGTGTTAAAATTATACTATTTCATTAAAAATATCATTAGGAGACAATTTAGATTAAAATATATTGATTTTAATATAGAAATATGAAATAAATCCTCTATGGGAGACAAAAACAAAAAAAATCCTCAAAAATTATGAGATCGATAAAAAAAATTCTACTTTAGTAACATTGATTAAAAATACCAATGAAATAAATTAAATAAAACAAATAAACTTTTATTACCAATAAGATAAATATATTAATGATATATCATATCAAAGGGAATGTATATACACCATGTAAAGTAATAAGGTGTGAATATGGCATATGTCTCATGACAGTAAAAGTGAGACAAGAAACCCTTACCTTAAGTCGGATTTCCCTCATACATGTTAGAACCCATTATATAATAAATATAAGTTTATTATACATATATTAAAAAAATTATATATAATACATTATATTATCTTCTTATAATATTTTACCAGCTGTTTGTTAATAATATTTCATTATTTTGGCTAATTAATGTGTCAATTGCCTGTTTTCTCATGTATGTTTTGTCATAAAAGTTCTAATTATTATATATAGGATATAATTCCATAATTTATAGAATGATATTAATGTTATAAATATTTTTAAATTATATAAATCCTTATAATAATTCTTTTAAAATAAAAAATAAATCACATTACTTCATGCAGACGGTTGGTCGTACATATGCAAAAGCGGTGATATAATTTCCTTAAAGGGTGAATGGGTATTGAAGTGTATTATATATTAATTTTCAATAATTTAAATCACTACAAATATATCACATATATTAATTAAACAAATTCTTTTTAATTTACATGTAATTTGTAATTGAAAAGGAATCACATCGCTTCGCAAGGTGGTAATCCACCGTACACATGAATGATGTTACCGTATTTTAAAATGAATGAAAACTAAGAAGGTATATGTGATATTATATTTAAATAAGTATAATTATATAATAAATATTAAATATATCTTTTATACCAATAAATATATCCAACCATTAGATGTTTTTATGGAAAACAAGTTACATCAGTTCATGAGGCAGTAGTCCACCGTACACACAATGGATGATTTTCTTTCCATTTGATAGATGTGGATATGGATAAATATTATTCCATTAAAATAAATGAATCTCATAATATAGGATTTTATGGAGTAATAATATTTTAAGCTCTAACATATAATTTAATTTTATAAAATAATAAATAAAAACAAATCTATTAGTGAAGACAATTACCTTATCTTGGATAAACCTCCTTTAGATCTCTTCTTAAGGACACTAGGGTTGGTCTTTTGGGAAGTCCAAAATCTCCAAAATGTTTATATGGATTTTTGAGTGAAATGTTTTCATATTTTTTTCAATCCAAAGTTAATGTGAGGTTTAAATATATGAAGGTAGTTAGTGACCTTTTATAAGTGGGGAAAGGAGAACTTTTTCTAAATTACAAGAAAATTTCCCAAAAGAATCCAAAATGAGAAAGTCATTCACATGAAAAAATATTCTAAATGACCCTATATTTTATTTAGGTAAGTGTATGGTGGAAATTTAGAAATCCAATGATTTTTTGATAAGTTTCTTGGAAATTGTAATTTGTATATTCTTAGTTAATCCCCCTTGTGAACCTATTTGAACTATAACCGATGTAATTAATTTTTACTATTTTCACTATTCACTTTGGTAAAAAATAATTTGACCTTATTAGATAATATAAATTATTCTAATTTAAAATATGGAATCCATTTATTCAAATTCAGTTCAAATAAGTGGAATAATTTAATTTAAAATTATACCTATAAAAGCGATAAAATAGTAGTTTTCTAAAGAGAAAATTATCATAAGTATTGATGGTTTTAATATCAAAAGACAATATGAAATTTTTTTCCACTAACATAATTTTAATTTATTATATTATAATTTTATTAATTTAAATTTAAAACCAATTTAAAATATAGTTTATCTTTCTAAATAATTCAAATGAAAAGGTAGTTTTTAATAAAAATAAGCATTTTTTATTATTCATCAAAAAATAAAAAAAATTAGAAAAATCATGAAAAAACAACCTAAGATAATTTTGATTTTATAATTTCAAAGATTATGTAAAATTTATAAAAAAAAATTCTAAAAGTGAAAAAAATACTTTTAAATTATCTTCACAATGTGTGACTAAACTGCCATTTAGAAAAATAAAATTTCTTAGAAATTGTTTCATTTTATTTAAAATGATTTTTATATTATTTATATTGAAAATAAAACCATTTAATTTATTTTATAAATTTTTAGATCATTTAATTTTCATGGTTTAGTTTTTACTATTCATACCCACTAACTTAACAGTAAGGTTATAGTGGTCGTGTTTAAGTAATAATATTATAATAGTGTATTGTGTTTTGTTCAAACCCGATGTTGCATGAATTGAAATCTATTGATAAAATTGAATTTATTTAAAAAAGATAAATATTTTAAATACATGGGCTTTTAAATTATCTTATAATATTATATTTTCATGTAATATACTATATTGAACATGATGTTCCTATTTTAGAATCTTGGGGTGTTGCATTCTCCCCCTCTTATATGAATTATTTATTCACAATTTAATATTGATGTCAGTAATCAACTGTTTGAAATTTAAAAATACCCGACTTAAAATCCTATATCACGAGAACGGTTAATAAAACCTCCTCTTATAATAGATAAAGGTAATTATAAAGGTCATTTATAATAACACATAATTAGGTTTCCAAGCAGGAGAACAAGCGTGGTAAGTGAAGATATGTACATAGAATAAAATCATAAAAATTTATTGAGACTGGTAGAGATCAATGATCACAAGAAATTGAATGGTCAATGGAAAGTGAAGCACCTCAAAATCATAAATATTTGATGATTTAAAATACCATTTTATTCATTAGATATTAAGATAATTGGATAACATTATTGTTTCAATATCTTTTTTCCTAAAATTGAGGTATTATTTAGTGATATAGAATAAGGACCTAAAGAATTATAATTACATTATATCTTTTTATTTTATATGAATGATTTTAGGTTTTCTTTTGTAATTCAATTATTTTCCTCTTTATTTCTTACAACATGTAATGAATATCATAGATGAAATTTTTATTCCTAAACCATTATAATTAACTTTTAATGAATCATAAGATCCAAAGAATAGTGACAAGTCCTTATATATATATTAATCTCTAAACCTCAATAGTAACACCCAAACTTTAACTAAATACATTTCATAATTATTACCCATCATCTTTTTTATGTGAAAATGATGTCTTATTTACTGAAACATCACATAGGCCAATAGAAGGTGCTTCTCACTTATCACCCTTTAGTTGTGGGTTCAAGCCTCGTGGCCTTTCCAAATGTGACAATTTGTTACATAGTATGAACATTTCCCTTTTTCTAAAATCATATTAACATAATTCCTATATTTTCCAAAATATTAATATCCAATAATTAACTCAACATAAAAGATTAGTTAAACATTAAAGGTTCCCAATACCTTTAAATAAAACTCTTTATCATTAATATCTCAACATCAAGAACATCCTCCCTCAATCATGTGTTGTCCAAGAAGTTCAACTTTCCACTGAATCACTTTTCCTGGTCATCGATATCATTCAACACATTCTCTCAAATACTTAATGAAAGATTAATGTAGTACAATCATTATATATTTAATAGTTATTATAATGAGAATATCATCAATAAATTACTTTTCAAACATATTTCTGTAATCCAAATACACAAGTACATTAATCATTCTACTTTGTTTGTATGAATAGAATGAGATTGACCTTGATCCTTTAGGTTATTATGATCTATATTCCCTTGATGTTTGGGGAATTTTTTGGAATAGTGAAATGTCACTTTTTAGTTAAAGAATTATACTTTGAGGGATTATCCCTTAACTTTTCATTCATGAGCATGATGGTATTTTTATTTACACTTAAAGAAAACTCATTTTCATTTTAGGCATGTACCAAGGTTCTTTTTTCTAAAAGTATCACATGTAGGGAAATCCTTCTTTCCTTTCTTCCCTTTATACGTATTTTTTAATGTCATCCTATTCTTCTCTTACTTCCCTTAAAAAACATATTACTTAGATAATAATTTATCTTACATGATATAACATGATATTATGTCCTTCAATGGTGAGAATGCATGGGATACTTGTTCCCTTTAAATTATTGGATTAATCCCATCAACTAAGCAATAATTATTAATCTTTAGATTATGTGCTTTTATATGATTCCCATTCCTTCTGTTATGCATTTTTATAAAAAATTTCATGAAGTATATTAGATTATAAAATCATGAAACATAATTTATTATCCCAAAACCATTGAAACAGTTAACATAAATTAAAAAAATAATTCATTTCTAATCTCATAATCATAAGCATCGTTTCATTGGAAATGTATTCAAATCATAAAACAATTTTCAAATCCTTCATAATGGTATTTAAAGAAGATATTAATTAACCTAACCATATCACCTATGAGTATCAAACCACTACTAGAAAAACACCTTATACCAATGGTTTAGAACCATGGTTATAGTTCCTAAAACCCTATGTATAACTTAAACTCGTGGTTTTAGGACCATTGGAATTGGGAGACATTGTTATAGGCCATATATACCCATTTTTCATAAATAGTTAGTATAGACATTGTTCATGGCATGAACTATACCCATGGATCGACCAAACCATGGGTATAGACTTATACCCATGGTTTGGTCAAACCGTGGGTGTAGGTCATTTATTAAAAAAAACATCCACTAGGATTTGATACCAACACCTCACGTGTACAGTCTAGTAACCTTACCACTACCCTATAACCCATTTCATGGTCTTATATAAAATATATATATATATATATATATATATATATTAATGTATTTATTTTTGTTAATATTATTATTCACAAATATTGGTCCAATAAATACCTACGGTTTGGTCAAATTGTGGGTATAGGTTCATCCATAAAAAATTCCCACAAAACCTATTACCATGGTTTACGAAAACTATGGGTATATCCAAACATGTACCCAATGTTTTTGTAAACTATGGTTATAGGTCTTTCAAATTAAATTTCTTTCCATGTTAAACATATACCCACAGTTATTTAAAAAATATAGGTTAGGGTTGACCTATACCAATAGTTTTGGAACAAATGTGGGTATTGGTCCTTCAAATTAATTTTTTTCTTCCTAGGAATCATATATCAATGATTCTCCAAAAACCAGGGGTATAGGGTGGACCTATACCCATGTTTTTGGGGGAACTGTGCTATGACCTTATTTTTTTAATAGAGAAAGGTATATATTAAGGCATGTTGTTGTGAACCAGGTGACAAACAGGTCAATCCTAATGCAACGTTTTTTATGTTATTACCACTAGGTAAAACATTGTTTGAACCAAATCTACTTGTAATATTAAAATTATGTTGTATTTATATGGAAAATCACATAATAACTGCCTTACAAAAACATTAGGATGTTCTTCTATAGTTATCCAGAAATTCTATCTTATGGTAATATTCCCTTATATATGTTTTCCTAAATCCAATTCCCAAAATTTATACTAAACTTACTCTGATACCAACTATAATGATCCTAACCCCAATAGACCGAAGCTGATGTTTTATTTATTACATTGACATAATACATAAGGAATCATATCCCGAAGTACCTAATATTTGAGTAGTCTTAGTAAACTAGATAGATACTTGAAATTCACATTAAATTTTAAAACATAAATTACCAAAATTATTTTCTTTAAAAACACCATTTATTCTCGGTGAATAACCCAAAATATTAGTCAAAAAACACTTTCTTATATCCTATAGAAAATAAAACATAATAAATGGATGATATAAAGTACTTGGTAAGGTTATATGTATAGAGAAATATGTGAATATATAAGTTATAATCATTGTGGAAAGTCAAATAACTGAAACACATTTCATTTAATCAATAACTTGAGAAAAAGTATGGAAGTAATAAATTATTATCAAATTATTCCATATAAATAATCACTTAATCTTAAAACATAACCTTGTATTTTCTAACTAATAAAATAATCACATGGAATATCAATAATTGAATTTTTAATTATGGAATAAATAATTTCACACATATTAAACATACCATTATGGCCTCATTCCGATAATTCTTACCATCAAGGCATCATTCCAATACATCTACATAAATGGGTAAGTCTATAGCCAAATACCAATTCTAAGTTGTCTCATGAGACCTATTGATGCATCGATGGGATATGAAATTCTTGGCCTCACCCATCAAATACTAATTAAAATTCATTCCTAGCATGAAATGGTGAAACATAATCAATATAAACACTGATATTAAGAAACTAACATAGTGAATGGTAATACTTACCCAATCAATAAACATAATCATAACCCATCCTGAGTAATATGTTGAATGGTAATAAAATTTTACATCCTCAGTCAAACTTATCATAAATAATCCAAAAAAAATAATAATAATGGATTAAATAGAGTATTTCCGAAGTGTATCATAAGTACAATAAATGGTTGGTGTTCTTAATGAGTATAAATACCATAAAACATTCATTAAAAAAATTTGAGTAAAATTCCATTTACACATTGAAAATAACCTTTTAAATTCATATTTTATTTAAAACATTCTGAATAATTTTGAGTACCAATGATTGAAAATATAGAACTATGAAATGAAAAAAATCTTAAATAACAAAAGTGGACTAAAATAGATTTATTTTGAGATATAAAAAATAATAATTCCCCTGATGGAGACTTAAATAAAAACAATTATAAATAATAATGAGATTGAGAAATAAACCCTTACCACTTCGGTAATATTGAATATTTAACCCCATGAAATAAATAATATTAAATGAAACATTAAATAACATTAAAAGAAATTTATTCATAATATTTAAAATTAATGAGGAATTATATATATCACATAAAATAATAGGTGGTTAATATGGCATATGTCTCATGAAAGTAAAAGTGAGATGAGAAACCCTTACCTTAAGTTTGATTTCCTTATTACTTGTTTGAACCTCCTATATAATAAATATAGGTTTATTATAAATCTATTATATAACCATATTTATATATATTAGACAATATATGATCCTATTATAAAATTTTAACACCCATTTGTCAATAATATTTCATTATTTTCATTGTTTTGGGTGTTAATTTCCTTCTTTCCTAATACTTGTTTTGACATGAAAGTTATGGTTATTGTATATAGATTATAGTTCCATTAATTTCCAAAATTACATTAATGTTACAAATATAACATTTTTTCATTATATACATCCTTATAACGATTCTTTAAAAATATAAAATGAATCGCATCGCTTCCTGGAGATGGTAGGTCGTACGTATGCATGAGCAAAGATATCATTCCCTTAAAAGGTGAAAGGGTATGTAAGTGTATTATATATTAATTATATATAATTTATATTATGTAATATATTTAAAATATATTAATTAGATGTATAATTATTACTTTTTATGTAATTAACAATGGGAAAAATAATCACATAAAAGTATAATTTTATCATAAATATTATATATGTTCATTATAAATATCATTATATCCATTCATTATAATTGTTTATGTCCAATGAGTAACATCAGTTCGTGAGGCGGTAGTCTGCCGTACACACGATTGATGATTTTATATCCATTTAATAGAAGTGGAAATATATAAATATTATTCAAAATCAATAATAACATATAATTATATAGGGTATATATCTATTAGTATATTTTATGTTTTAATACATAATATAAGGTTATAAAATGACAAAAAAAATAAAGAGATTAATAAAGTCAATTATCTTCTATTAGAGAAACATCCTTTGGATCTCTTCTTAAGGACCTAGGGGTTGGTAATTTATGAATAAAATTTGTTGTAAAATGTTTATAAGTATGTTGGGGATATATTTTGGTACTTTTTGGTTGAAAAAAAATGTCTTGGAAGTAGTTATTAAGTGAATGGAGCGAGTTACCTTTTATAAGTAGGGAAATGGAACCTTCGGGGAAATTACTTGGAAATTTCCCAAAAGAATCCAAGATGATATGCTCATTCACATTCAAAAACAATTATAATGACCCTATATTATAAATTTTGTGGCATAATATGAAAATATGTATATCCAATAATATTTTTGAAATGTTGGTAGGTAATTTTAACCATAATATTCTAGTTTAACCCCCGATAAACCAGTTTTAACCTTAACCATGATAATTATTTTTTATTATTTTCACTTTTCATTTTGGTCAAAAATTATTTTGAAATTATTATATAATATAAATTTTTATAAATATATATATATAATCCATTTTACAAAATCAATTCACATAATTTTAGGAATTCATTTGAAAATTATACCCATATATGTGTCAAAAGAGTGGTTTTCTGAAGAGAAAGTTCTCATATGCTTAGAAGGTTTTAATATAAAAATTAAATATAAAATTGATTCCAATGAAATAATATTATTTAATATAATATAATTGAAATAATTTATTTAAAATATATTTTAAATTTACTTTAAATTTGAAAATAATTTAAATGAAAATGATGTTTTCAATAAAAATTAGTATTTTTTACTATTCATTGAAAAATAAAACATTTCAGAACAATATAAAAATATTCAGCTCATATAATATTAATATGATGATTTAAAAATTAATTTAATTTTATTAAATACATTTTTTATATTGTTAAAAGTTAATTTTAAATAATGTGTGAAAAGCATGTCTAAAATGCCTTTTATAAAAACATATTTTTTCAATGAAAGTTTATTTTTCTTTAAAATTAGTTTTATTTAATTTATAAACAATATATAACAATTTATTTTATTTTATATATCTTTAAAATATATAATTTTCATATTTTAGTTATTATTATTCATACCTTCTTACTTAACGACAAGTATATGATCTCAGGTTTAACTAATAATATTTTAATATAGGGTTGTGTTTTGTTCAATCCTAGAGTTTCAAGTTTTCTAATATATATAAGAATATTATTTATTTAAAAATAAATATATTGTAAATTCTTATGGTGTTAAATTATCATCTACGATTAATGTTCCATTTTATATACAATGTCGAACATGATGTCTGAGTTTTTAAATTTTATGGTGTTATAGGAAATATGATTTATAGATTTACAGGTGGTATTGTGGAGGATATAGTAATACAAGAAATATTTTTTGGTTTAACCATAAAATTTATAGTTAATCTAAGAGGAATTAGCGGAAAATTATCATAGGGATTCAACCCACAAAATAAGACAACCTAAGTAAGTTTTTATAAATAGTTGAAAATTGATTATAGTCCTTTGAAACTATTTCTGAAATATTTGATCGGCCTGAAAATATTACAAAAAGTATGTCCTATCATGTTCTTGAAATAATAATGTTTATATGAAATATATTAGAAATTGTGTGAGTAGGAAGAAAGATGAAATGAAAATACCTTAGTTATTGAAACTAATCTCAAAGATATAAAAGATAATTACCTTGGATTTTTGATAGTTGGTGTTCTTCTCACATAAATTAAGATTAACAGTTTTTCAAGAATTTAAAAAATTATATAGAAGTTATAGTTAAATTTGAAAATAATTAGTCACTCAGAATCAATAGCATTTTATCTTCTTTCATTGGGGAACAAAAAAATCGAAAATAGAAATTTTTGTTGATGGGATAAAACACACTTTCTTAAGCATTTCACAACATTATAATAAATTTAACAAAGTTTTGTTTGAAAAATATAGTTTTTTTAAGAGAATAATATATGGAAAAAATTTTAAGAGACTCCAAAAAATAATGGGAAACCTATTTCAATTTAGTTATTCATAAAGTTTATCCTATATGAACCTGATAGAAGAAAATTGGGTGTGGATTAAAAGGATGTGTAATATGTATTAGATGAGTATGACAAATTTAATGAAGGTATAAAGTATTATTGATGTTCATAACATGAAAGGAATAATATATTAGCATTGTTTCATTTTCTATAAACTTAATATTATAAATTTGGTACATAAGAAAGCCGACATACATTCAACTCATCCCTTAAAGCTGATATATTTTGATATTTAAAATCCCATGAGTAAATAATGAACAATTATAAATAAGTGATTTATTTATTTTATTATTTAATTTACTCACATTACAAGTATTATATTATTAAAAAATAAATGATAGGCTCTCAAGATGTTTATGATTTTTCAGGATATGTGTGGAAAAAATGTAGAAATTTTTTGAAAAAGAATCATACTGATAATGGTGGAGAATATAAAAATAGGAAGTTTAAATATTATATTGAAAAACATGTAAATATCTATGAGTAAATTACATTGTAAAAAATATAACAAAATGGTATTTCTAAAATAATAAATTGAATTTTGTTTTAAATAGAACAGAAAATTTTTATCAAACATGATACTTACTGATATTTTTAGAAAAAAGCTATTGGAGTAGTTGTTATGATCAGAGTTTATGTTTCTATAAGTATAACTATGATATTTCTCCTTATAAGATGTACAATAATGTATCCACAATTTTTAAACACCTAAGGGTGTTTGATAGTCCTTTCATTATAAACGTCAAGATTGAAAATATTGGAATGTTTGATTAGAGAGGTATTGATGGAATTTTTCTTGGATACCCTTCTAATGGTAGATGATATATGTTCTATAATAAATAGATAAGAAATATTGTTGACTTGAAATATGATAATTTTCATGAACAAATATATTATAAAATTTCAAATATATTTGAAAATATGGATGAAAGTGAATATGATGGGGTTATAGTTGAAAAAGATAATAATGATAGTAAAAATGTTAAAGATTCTCAATATGAATATTCTGAATCAGTTATCTCAATTGATTATTAATAATTACATTCATCTCATCCTAGGATGAGGAAGCAAGTGGAATTTTATAAAAAAATTGGATATCAACCACAAAAATTTCAAACCAAAAGAACATAAAGGTTAGAATCACAAACTTATCTATATTCATAGGTTGGGCCAAAAAATATTAATAAAGCTTCAGAGTATCAGGAGTGGACTTATGATGTGAATGAAGAGTTGGATTAGATTGATATGAATGATACTTGGTAACTTGTTTCCAAACTAAACGATAATAATTTGATTGGTACATAGTGGATGTTCTGAAAAAAGTTAAATGAAAAAGGTGAAGTGATAAGAAACAAGGAACAATTGGTTTGTAAAGGTTTCTCTCAAATTGAAGGTGTTGACTTTGATGAGACCTTTAATCTAATGTAAATATTAGAAAATTTCAGAATAATTCATTATATCTCTTCACAATATTAATATAAAATTTTCAAGTATGATTTATTTTTTGTTTTATTAATGTATATCTCAATGAATATGTTCATGTTGAGAAACTATGTGGCTTTATGCATGGGAAATATGAAATATTTGTGTGAAAGTTGAAAAATTATTAATATAGATTTAATAAATCTATAAAAACAAGGTATTATAAATAGTATATTTGATTAAGGAATATTAAATTCAAAAAATTAATATTTTATAGCAATATATATATTAAGTAAAATCAATAGGTTTCCCTCATTTTGATTATTTATGTTTATGGCATCATAATTGTAGTAAATGATCATAAGACATGCGAAAATTTTCCTAAGGAGATGAAGAAGTGATTTGAAATGTCTATTATTGGAGAAATCAAATACTTTCATGGGCTAAATAACTCTAAATTGAAGAAATGCATTTTCTTATCTCAATAAAAGTATTCTAAGGAACTTTTGAATATGTTTCTCATTGAAAATTCAAATCTAGTTTCCACACTAATTTTAGCAGGAACAAAGTTGTCAGAAAATTAAAGGATAGGGGGAAGATCCAAAAAAGGTTATAAATTTGTTTAAAAGTTTTATTATATATATAATCCTGATGGATAGATATAGTTTTTGTTGTTACTCTTTATAGAAGATACCAAGTTATACCAAGGAATCTCATCTCATGGCAGGAAAATAAATTCTATGATATATTAAAGGAATAACTAATTTTGTGTAGATTTATAAAAATGGGGGAATGATTCATATGTTTGGATATAAAAATAAATATTGGGAAGAAAATTTCAATGATAGAAAATAAATAGCTGCTGAAGTATTTTTCTTTAGAGAAATATTTTTTAGCTATAATACCATGAAACAATGTTCAGTGATTCTCAGTATAGCAGTAGATTAATATATTGTTTCCACTAAATCTATAACACAAGTTATGTGGATGAGAAAATATTTGTAAGATTTTATTTTTATATAATTTTTTCACTTATCTTGGGTTATAATAATCAAAGTTATTTAAATATCAATAAAAATCCAGTACAATATATTATTCCCAACACATTGATATAAAATATCACTTCGTTAATGATCATGTGGAGAAGAATGAAATGAATATTTAGTTTGTTCCTACAGTATAGAAAGTTGCTAATATTTTCAAAAAACCATTTACAAAGAAAAAATTTCATAAGATAAGGTTGAACATGGGTTTACAACCTCCCTCTCTTTAAGGATAAGTTATTTTTCATCATCCCCTCTCTCTTATTTTGTTGCCATAGTGTTGTTAAGGGTGTGAAAATGATGTAACATAAAAATATCCTTTAGCATGTGTTTTACCATTCAATATAAATCATGTATTTATGGGGAGTTATTAAATGTGGTAATAAATTATTTCCAAATGTTTGAACTATATTAATAGCTTATTTAATTATATATAGGAAAATGTATTCTTATATGATGAATATATTAAGTGTAAGTAGATATTCCTCAATAGGGGTAAGAAAAAGTTTCATAAATCACTACTTATATACAACACGGTATTATTTTTGAATGATTCTTCTTTCCCACACTTAGTTTCATCACATAGGATTATAATTACTATATAAGTAATCTATTTCTTGAGGTAAAATGTTTCAATGATTTACAATCCTTGGTTGACTAAAATATCCTAAGGGGGGATTGTTGGGGCCAAGATAGTTGAAGGTGTTTCAAAGATGTTTGAATTTGTTATAGAATATTTAATGAAATTTTTTTAATGTTTTATAAAAATAAATCACCTTAAAATTGTTATGTTATACACAAAAGGAGATAAAAAAATATGTAATCAAATGAAGGTTATCATACAGAGGGTATTTGTAACATCCCAAGTAAGTAATTAATAATAGATATTTTTATCTATGTCTATTAAATAATTAGATAGTGTTTTAGAGGCTTAAAATGAAAATAAATCCAATCTTAAGCATGGAATACACTGATATTTTTTAAAGATCGTTTTACTGCCTTTTAATGGAAATTTTTTTTTAAATCTATCTTTTGACAATTTTACAAGCTATGTTTTTTAAAATAAACTTATTAATTATGATTGGGACATCAAAATTTACTTTGTGTGAATTTTTGGTATTTTTCCAATAAAGTTCATTTTTTTAATGAATAGTGAAAATTGTTGTATTTTAATTCAAAACCACTTTTTAATCTAATTTATTTATATTATTAGATTATCTTTTTAATTGGTTTTAAAGTTAAATTAGAATATATTTTTACCATTTAATCCAATGGTGGTTATTGGAATCAATTTCACTTTGAAATTGGACTTAAACTAGTGTCAATCTTTTGACACATATTGTTTCATAAAAACACGCTATTTGTCATGACAGCAGGAATTAATTATTAAATTAATCAATGTAACTTATATGATTTGAATTTTGTAAAATAGACATAATTTTTTAGTTCATAATATCAAATATAGCTTAGGGTAAAGTTTTGGTATTTTTCTGAAAAAACTTCAATTTTTGATGAATAGTGAAACCACTAAGTGGTAGTTAAAGAAACTGATTTTTCATTTAAATGAAACTTTGCCACTTCTGTGATTTGATTTTCAAAAATCCTACATACATGGTTTTCATTCAGAATTAAAATTTGGTTCAATGATATTGAAATAATTTTTTGGTGAATATTAACTTTTAAGTTCTTAATCGCGATTAGAGGTAATTAGTGTAGTTTAAGGTAAAAATAATGTTTTAATAATATTAGATGAGCTTGACACATGTACTACCCTTATTGGATGTGCCATGGCCGACCAAGACAATACATAGGTCAACTTGGGGACCCCATGGAGCCACTTTGGAAGGAAAATGACATTAATATCTTTTAATTCAATGTTAAAGTAAAAATGTCACAAACATGAGTTATTTTACTAATACAATTTTTTCATGGGGTTATACAAGTCATATTTTAGACTATAAATAGTCATTGGAAAGATAAAACAATTCCCTACATCATAGCATTTTTTTATAATTTTTAGACTTTAAATAAATTAAATTATTTATGACATCATGATGATGCATCGATTACCTCATTATTTAACGATTTAAATAAAATGAAAAGATAATGTAAAATCTAAGAACTAAACTTGTCAAAAACCGGTTGTTTGGGTATATTTCGATCCCTTATCACCTTATCCTCGAATTATATCAATGTGGGACCTTTTAAATCTGAAACTCATTTTAATAAGTAATATAAAAGGAATAATTAACTTGATAAAGGTTCTTAAGCAAGTAGAAATTAACTCAAGTTTATTATTCAGGAGGTTAAAGAACGATCGAGTCAAGTTAGACCCGAGGTATAGGACTTCGTATCAATATCCTTTCATTGAGGCATATTTTGTTTTATACACAACCTTCTTTTATACGGTGTATAAACCCCTTTGACTTTTACGTTTATCCAAAAGGAATCTTTTCTATATGAAGCGTTTTAATAAATGACAAAAGGGAATGTTTTTGTCGTACGTATGCGGCGACAACGACTTCTCCGCCGCCGTGACCATTATTTGAGTTTCGGATTCCTCTACAAGCCATACCATTTTTTTAAAGAAAAATAAATACCTTGTTTTACTTTTCTTTTATTTTGGCATTGAAAATGGTTTTCATAATGTTTTTATTATATCAATGTGTTTTATTGATATATTGTGATTGAAATGTGGAAATGTTATGTTTCCTTTATGTATGTTTTATGTGATACGATTATGTTATGGTTCTTAGGAATTATTATGAAGACGGTTGGTTCCGTGATAAACTAAGGGCGGGTGAGCCCGATATAGCTCTCCAATGCATTGGGTAACGTGAAGGAGTGAAACGTTTAGGTTTCTCTGAAGAGATTTAGGGAATATACTGTGATGGGTATTCCAAACGTAACCAAGAGGGTTACTACCTACATAATAATGTTATGAATGCCTCAAGTTACTTTTATGTATTATGATTTCTGTGATTTATTCATGATTTGATGAGGTATGTTAAAGTGCTTATGTTTTATGGGTAAAGTATGATTGCATTCGTATGTATATATGAACCCATGTTTCCTTTCCATATTTTTATATCCCTTACTGTGCTTTTTATGCTCATCCCATGTTTTTGAAATGTTTTTCACAGGTTAGGGGAAAGGTACATGATATGATGATAGTGTCAAGGAAGTGTCAAGAAAGAATCCATGTTTTATTTTAAATATTTTTCCATTGATGGAAAAATGAATACTATCTTTTATGTAACCACATTGTTTAAATGTGGAATGTAATGCATGTTTTATGATCTAATTCTCTAAAACTCTAAACCTGAAAATATCCTCAAGGTGTAATCTTGTAATAACTCAAGATTATGTAATGTTTAAGGCTGGGGCCTTATAGTTGGTATCAAAGGTCGGTTTAGAAAACTTTAGGAGTTAGAATTCTATTAAATTATTATACAACAATATTTTTTTTTGAAATGATATAGCATTTGAAGATTACCATGTTGCTTCATCTAATACATGTTTGTTCAGAATGGTTTTCCACAGAGGAAATAGGGAAGCAGTTCTAGATAGGGATACAGAAGGAAATAACCTTCCGAATCAGCATCCTGAGATGGTTGGAATTGGAACTGAACTGTTTGTTGCAGTAATGGAATAGTTGACTCAAACGATAAATGGTGGTGGTATCCATGCATGAGATAAGCCAGATCAACCACAGAGGAACATGTTAGTAGTGTAACATTTCATGAGGCAACATCCCCCATCATTCAGAGGATCATCTGACCCCGTGCTAGCTGAAGGGTGGATTAAAGCACTGGAGAATATTTTCGATCTCATGGGGTGTTCAGACAATCAAAAGGTTAGTCTTACTATTTACCGTTTGAAGGGTGAAGCAGATCAGTGGTGGTCGATGGTTAAAAATATCAGGGACGCTGATGAGATTGATGCTCTCGATTGGAATGAATTTAAAGGTATGTTTCTTGAGAAGTATTTTCCTAAGGCTATTCGACTTAGGATGGAAATGCAATTCTTAGAATTGAGGCAAGAGGAAGACTCAGTGGATGCCTATGAAGAAAGGTTCCCTCGATTGGCAAGGTATGCTCCAATTTTTATCCAAGACCTTGATAGTAAAATCAATCATTTTTACTCAGGATTAAAGCCAAAATATCGAAGATCTTTAGCTTCTCGTGAGTTCAAAAGTTATGAAAATCTTGTTCGATGTGCTGAGAAGGTGGAAATGGAATTTGTCGAAGATCAAGTCTTCTATAACAACCAACAGAAGAAGAGACCGAGGTGGCAGGAGAAAGTAAAGAATTCTTCAAAAAGGTCTGACGGTAAGAAAACTAAGTTTCCAGTTTGTGATAAATGTGGTAAAAGGAATGCTGGGGAATGTCTTATGAATCTGAAAAGTGCTACCGATGTGGTGAGATGGGACATAAGGCTCGTGATTGCACTGAAAAATATCAAGGTGATGGTTAGTCCAAATTTGATTTACAGTTAGTGAAATGTTTTAATTGCAATGAGATGGGTCACTATGCAAACAAGTGTCTGAAAATGAGCTTGAGTGATGGGAAGCAGTTAGACAAAAAGCAGAAAGGGGTGGTGAAATCCTTTGCAACTACTTCAGCAGATTTCAAGCCATCAAATGAAGTTGTATCAGGTACTTTGTTTGTTTTTTCAGATTATTCCAGTGTGCTGTTTGATTCGGGGTCTACACATTCTTTCATCTCTGAAAACGTTTCTAGTAAAATGGGAATACCATCTCAAGAAATTACTCCTAAACTTGTGGTAAAAACACCTGGGTGAAATGTTGAGGAAAAAAGAATTTATAAGAATCTTCCTATCCTTATCTGTGGAAATAACCTACTTGAAAACCTAATTATTTTACCTCTAGTAGAGTTTGATGTTATCTTGGGTATGGGTTGGCTCTCTATTTACCATGCTAAGATTGACTGTAGAGCTAAAGAAGTTTCTTTTCAGAAAGACTTTCAGTTTGTGTACAAGAATGAACCCTTACTGTTGATAACATATCAAGAGGCATAGAAACTTGTAAAAGATGGAAATGGATGTTACCTTGAACACATTGTTGAAAACAAGGGAACTGTACAGATTAATGATGTGCCAGTGGTAAATGAGTATCCTGATGTTTTTTCTGATGAGTTTCCTGGAATAATACCAGATCGGGATGTTGAGTTTACTGTTGACTTAATTCCTAATGCTAAGACAATTTCAAAACCCCCTTATCGAATGGCTCAAATTGAACTTTTAGAGTTGAAGAGCAATTGCAAGATTTATTAGAGAAATGTTTCATTCGACCTAGCACATCACCATGGGGTGCTCCTATTTTATTTGTTAAAAAGAAATATGGTTCTATGAGACTTTTCATTGATTATAGAGCCTTGAATAACATCACTATTAAGAACAAATATCCTTTTCCTCATATTGATGATTTGTTTGATCAGCTCCAGGGAGCTCAATATTTATCAAAGATTGACCTGAGATCGGGGTACCATCAGCTGAAAGTAAAGGAATCAGATGTTCCGAAGACTGCATTTCATACAAGATATGGCCATTATGAATTTTTAGTAATGCCTTTTGGGCTAACTAATGCACTTGCTGTATTCATGGACTTAATGAATAGAATTTTCCATGAGTTCTTGGATAAGTTTGTGGTGGTTTTCATTGATGATATTTTGGTGTTTTCTAAAAGTAAAGAGGATCATGAAAGACATTTAAGGGTTATTTTTTAAACCTTAAAAGAAAATAAATTGGATGGTAAATTCATCAAGTGTGAGTTTTGGTCGCAACAAATTTCTTTCCTTGCTCACATTGTTTCTAAAGATGGGATAACTATTGATCCTGCAAAAACAAAGGTTGTTGAAGAAAGTCCAAGACCCACAAATTTAACAGAGATTCGTAGTTTCCTTGGTTTGGCAGGCTATTACCAAAGGTTTTTTAGAAATTTTTCCCAGTTATCTAGTCCAACGAATAAGCTAACTCGGAAGGGTGTTAAGTTTATTTGGACAAAAGAATGTGATGATTGTTTTCAAGAACTGAAAAGAAGATTGGTGAATGCTCCAGTTTTGGCACTACCTTCCAGAAATGGGGAGTTTGTTATCTACAGTGATGCTTCATTGAAAGGACTTGGTTGTGTCCTAATGCAGAATGATCAGGTTATTTCTTATGCTTCACGACAGTTGAAAACTCATGAGGTAAATTACCCTACACATGATTTGGAATTAGCTGCTGTAGTTTTTGCTCTAAAAATTTGGAGGCATCATTTGTATGGAGTAAAGTATGAAATATATACCGATCAAAAAAGTTTAAAGTATATATTCACTCAGAAATAATTGAACATGAGACAGAGGATATGGCTAGAATTAATTAAGGATTATAATTTTACAATTCATTACCATCCGGGAAAATCAAATAAAGTGGCTGATGCTTTGAGTCGAAAAAGTAATACTTCATTAACAATGTTGCATTTGGAACGTGATCCTTTGGTTAAGGATTTGATTAACTTTGTCATAAAAGTTTTTGGTATAGGATGTCCTTTTGTTTTGTTTCAGGTATCAGTGAAATCTTCTCTATCAGACAGAATCAAGCAAGCACAGAAGAAAGACAGTGAGTTGCAGAAAAAGGTAGAGCTGGTTCAGAAAGGTAAGTTGCCTGAATTCAACATTGATAATGATTGTGTTTTGAGATTTGGGAAGAGATTTTGTGTGCCTTGTGATTCAGAGTTGAAGAGAGATTTGTTATGTGAAGCTCATAATTCTCCATTTTCAGTTCATCCTGGCAGTACTAAGATCTACAGAGATCTACAGGATTATTACTGGTGGGATGGAATGAAAAGAGATATTGTTGATTTTACAGTGAAGTTTTTGACTTGTCAACAGGTTAAAGCAGATCGGCAGTTACCGAAAGGGATGCTTCAGCCTTTACCAGTACCAGAATGGAAATGGGAGAATATATCCATGGACTTCGTTGTGGGATTGCCGAAGACACCTCGAGGTAATAATGCAATCTGGATTATTGTTGATCGCTTGACTAAATCTGCTCATTTCCTTGCTATACGAGATAATTTTTCCCTAGATCAAATTTCCCGTTTATACCTTAAAAAGATATTCAGGTTTCATGGAGTTCCTCTCTCCATTGTATCTGATCGTGATCCTAGGTTTACTTCTAACTTTTGGAAAGGCCTTTAGAAGTCGTTGGTTACTGAATTAAATTTCAGTACAGTTTTTCATCCGCAATCAGATGGGAAGTCAGAACGAACAATTCAGACCTTGGAGGATATATAACGAGCTTGTTCTATGGATTATCAGGGAATTTGGGACCAACATCTTTATTTGGTTGAGTTTTCATACAATAACAGTCTTCATTCTAATATACAGATGGCACAGTTTGAGGCATTATATGGGAAGCGGTGTCGAATTCCAGCTTTTTGGGATGAAGTGGGTGAAAGGAAGCTGATGGGACAAGAATTGGTAGAAGAGATGGCAGAAAAAGTTCAGCTAATACAAAAACACATGATAACATCTCAGAGCAGGCAGAATAGTTATACGGACAATAGGAGGAAGGATCTCTCTTTTGAGGTAGGTGATCATGTTTTTCTCAAAGTATCACCATGGAAAAGTGTGATGCGATTTGGTAAGAAAGGAAAGCTGAGTCCAAGGTTCATTAGACCATATGAAATTTTGGATATAGTTGGATCAGTTGCATACCGAGTGGCTTTACCTCCGAGTTTATCTTAGGTACACAATTTTTTTCATGTTTTGATGTTGAGAAAGTATATGCCAGATCCATCTCATGTTTTGAGTCCAGAGGTAGTTCAGCTGGAGGAGAACCTATCTTATGAGGAACAACCAGTCTAGATTCTTGAACACAGGGAGAAAGTGTTAATAAATAAGTTGATTCATCAGGTAAAGGTTTTTTTGGAAAACCCACATGATTGAAGAGGCAACATGGGAATCTGAAAATGCAATGAGGGTTAAATACCTCCACTTATTCGATAAGTAAAAAAATTGTGAGGACGCAATTTTATAAAGGGGGGAAGGATGTAACATCCCAAGTAAATAATGAATAATATACATTTTTATCTATGTCTATTAATGAATTAGATAGTGTTTTAGAGGCTTAAAATGAAAATAAATCCAATCTTAAGCATGGAATACACTGATATTTTTAAAAGATTGTTTTACTGCCTTTTAATGGAAAAACATTTTTAAATCTATCTTTGAAAATTTTATAAGCTATTTTTTTCAAAATAAACTTATTCTTTATGATTGGGACATCAAAATTTACTTTGTGTGAATTTTTGATATTTTTCCGATAAAGTTCATTTTTTAATGAATAGTGAAAAATGCTGTATTTTAATTCAAAACCTCTTTTTAATCTAATTTATTTATATGATTAGATTATCTTTTGAATTGGTTTTAAAGTTAAATTAGAATATATTTTTACCTTTTAATCCAATGGTGGTCATTGGAATCAATTTCACTTCGAAATTGGACTTAAACTCGGGTCAATCTTTCGACACTTATTGTTTCATAAAAATTCGCTATTTGTCATGACAGCGGGAATTAATTATTAAATTAATTAATGTAACTTATATGATTTGAATTTTGTAAAATATACATAATTTTTGAATTCATAATATCAAATACATCTTAGGGTAAAGTTTTGGTATTTTTCTGAAAAACTTCAATTTTTGATGAATAGTGAAACCACTAAGTGGTAGTTAAAGAAACTGATTTTTCGTTTAAATGAAACTTTGCCACTTCTGTGATTGGATTTTCAAAAATCTGACATACATGGTTGTCATTAAGAAGTAAAATGTGGTTCAATGAGATTAAAATAATTTTTTGGTGAATAGTAACTTTTAAGTTCTTAATCACGATTAGAGGTAATTAGTGTAGTTTAAGGTAAAAATGATGTTTTAATAATATGAGATGAGCTTGACACATGTCCTACCCTTATTGGATGTGTCATGGCCGACCAAGAAAATCCATGGGTCAACTTGGGGACCCCATGGAGCCACATTGGAAGAAAAATGACATTAATATCTTTTAATTCAATGTTAAAGTAAAAATTTCACAAACATGAGTTATTTTACTAAATCAATTTTTACACGGGGTTATACAAGTCAAATTTTTGACTATAAATAGTCATTGGAAAGATAAAAAAATTTCCTACATCATAGTATTTTTTTATAATTTTTAGACATTAAATAAATTAAATTATTTATGACATCATGATGATGCATCGATTACCTCATTATTTAACGATTTAAATAAAATGAAAAGATAATGTAAAATCTAAGAACTAAACTTTTCAAAAACCTATTGGTTGGGTATATTTCTAACCATTATCACCTTATCATGGAATTATATCAATTTGGGACCTTTTAAATCCGAAACTCATTTTAATAAGTGATATAAAAGGAATAATTAACTTGAGAAAGGTTCATAAGCAAGTAGAAATTTACTCAAGTTTATTATTCAGGAGGTTAAAGAATGATTGAGTCAAGTTGGACCCGAGGTATGGGACTTCTTCTCAATATCCTTTCATTGAGGAATATTTTGTTTTATACACAACCTTCTTTTATATGGTGTATAAACCCCTTTTACTTTTACGTTTATCCAAAAGGAATCTTTTTTATATGAAGCATTTTACTAAACGAAAAAAGGGAATGTTTTTGTCGTACGTATGCGGCGACAACGACTTCTCTGTTATCGTGACCATTTTTTGAGTTTCATCTTCCTCTAAAAGTCATACCATTTTTTTAAATGAAAAATAGATACCCTATTTTACTTTTCTTTTATTTTGGTATTGAAAATGGTTTTCATAATTTTTTATTATATCAATGTGTTTTATTGATATCTTGTGATTGAAATGTGGAAATGTTATGTTTCCTTTATGTATGTTTTATGTGATACAATTATGTTATGGTTCTTGGGCATTATTATGAAGACGGGTGGTTCCGTGATAAACTAAGGGCGGGTGAGCCTGATATAGCTCTCCAATGCATTGTGTAACGCGAAGGAGTGAAACGTTAAGGTTTCTCCGAAGAGATTTAGGTAATATATTGTGATGGGTATTCCAAACATAACCAAGAGTGTTACTCCCTACGTAAGAATGTTATGAATGCCTCAAGTTACCTTTATGTCTTATGATTTCTATGATTTATTCATGATTTTATGAGTTATGTTAATTTTCTTATGTTTTATGGGTAAAGTATGATTTCATTCTTATGTATATATGTACCCATGTTTCCTTTCCATATTTTTATATCCCTTACTGTGATTTTTATGCTCATCCCAAGTTTTTGAAATGTTTTTCACAGGTCAAGGGAAAGGTACATGATATTATGATAGTTTCAAGGAAGGGTCAAGAAAGAATCCATGTTTTATTTTAAATATGCTTCCATTGATGGAAAAAATGAATACTATCTTTTATGTAACCACTTTGTTTAAATGTGGAATGTAATGCATGTTTTATGATCTAATTCTCTAAAACTCTAAACCTAAAAAATCTTCAAGGTGTAATCTTGTAATAACTCAAGATTAATTAATGTTTAAGGTTGGGGCCTTATAGTTTGTATCAAAGGTCGGTTTAGATAACTTTAGGAGTTATAATTCTATTAAATTATTATCCAACAAAATTTTTTTTTTGAAATGATATAGCATTTGAAGATTACAATGTTGCTTCATCTAAGACATGTTTGTTCAGAATGGTTTTCCACATAGAAAATAGGGAATCAGTGCTAGGAAGGCATATAGAAGGAAATAACCTTCTGAATCAGCATCCAAAGATGGTTGGAATTGGAACTGAACTGTTTGTTGCAGTAATGGCGCAGTTGACTCAAGCGATAAATGGAGGTGGTATCCATGCATGAGATTAGCCAGACCAACCACAAAGGAACATGTCAGTGGTGGAACATTTCATGAGGCAACATCCTCCATCTTTCAGAGGATCATATGACCCTGTGCTAGCTGAAGGGTGGATTAAATCACTGGAGAATATTTTCGATCTCATGGGGTGTTCAAACAATCAAAAGGTTATTCTTGCTATTTACCATTTGGAGGGTGAAGCATATCAGTGGTGGTCGATGGTTAAAAATATCAGGGATGCTGATAAGATTGATGCTCTCGACTGGGAGGAATTTAAAGGTATGTTTCTTGAGAAGTATTTTCCTAAGGCTATTCAACTTAAGATGGAAAAGCAATTCTTGGAATTTAGGCAAGAGGAAGACTCAGTGGATGCCTATGAAGAAAGGTTCACTCGATTGGCAATGTATGCTCCAAATTTTATCTGAGACCTTGATAGTAAAATCAATCATTTTTACTCAGGATTAAAGCCAAAATATTGAAGAGCTTTAGCTTCTCGTGAGTTCAAAAGTTATGAAAATCTTGTTTGATGTGCTGAGAAGGTGGAAATGCAGTTTTTCGAAGATCAAGAGTTCTATAACAACCAACAGAAGAAGATACTGAGGTGGCAGGAGAAAGGAAATAATTCTTCAAAAAGGTCTGACGGTAAGAAAACTAAGTTTCCAGTTTGTGATAAATGTGGTAAAAGGCATGTTGGGGAATGTCTTCTAAATTCTCTAAAGTGCTACCGATGTGGTAATATGGGACATAAGGCTCGTGATTGCACTTAAAAAGATCTAGGTGATGGTAAGTCCAAATTTTATTTACAGTTAGTTAAATGATTTAAGTGTAATGAGATGGGTCACTATGCAAATGAGTGTCTGACAAAGAGCTTGAGTGATGGGAAGCAGTTAGACTACCAGCAGAAAGGGGTGGTGAAATCCTTTTCAACTACTTCAGCATATGTCAAGCCATCAAATGAAGTTTTATCAGGTACTTTGTTTGTTTTTTCAGATTATGCTAGTGTGTAGTTTGATTCGGGGTCTACACATTCTTTCATCTCTAAAACCTTTTCTAGTAAAATGGGAATACCATCTCAAGGAATGACTCTTAAACTTGTTGTAAAAACACCTGGGTGAAATGTTGAGGCAAAAAGAATTTATAAGAATCTTCCTATCCTTATCTATGGAAAGAACCTACTTGAAAACCTAATTCTTCTACCTCTAGTAGAGTTTGATGTTATCCTGGGTATGGATTTGATCTCTATTTAACATGCTAAGATTGACTGTAGAGCTAAAGAAGATTCTTTTCAGAAAGACTTTCAGTTTGTGTACAATAATGAACCCTTACTGTTGATAACATATCAAGAGGTTGAGAAACTTGTAAAATATGGAAATGAATGTTACCTTGAACACATTGTTGAAAACAAGGGAACTGTTCAGATTAATGATGTGCCAGTGGTAAATGAGTATCCTTATGTTTTTGCTAATGAGTTTCCTAGAATAATACCAGATCGGGATGTTGAGTTTACTGTTGACTTAATTCCTGATGCTAAGCCAATTTCAAAACACCCTTATCTAATGGCTCAAATTGAACTTTTAGAGTTGAAGGAGCAATTGCATGATTTATTAGAGAAATGTTTCATTCAACCTAGAACATCACCATGGGGTGCTCCTGTTTTATTTGTTAAAAAGAAAGATGGTTCTATGAGACTTTTCATTGATTATAGAGCCTTGAATAACATCACTATTAAGAACAAATATCATTTGCCTCATATTGATGATTTGTTTGATCAGATCCAGAGAGCTCAGTATTTTTCAATGATTGACCTGAGATTGGGGTACCATCAGCTGAAGGTAAAGGAAGCAGATGTTCCGAAGACTGCGTTTCGTACAATATATGGCCATTATTAATTTGTAGTAATGCCTTTTGGGCTAACCAATGCACCTACTGTATTCATGGACATAATGAATATAATTTTCCATGAGTTCTTGGATAAGTTTTTGGTGGTTTTCATTGATGATATTTTAGTGTTTTCTAAAAGTAAAGAGGAGCATGAAAGACATTTAAGGGTTATTTTTAAACCTTAAAAGAAAAGAAATTGGATGGGAAATTCAGCAAGTGTGAGTTTTGGTTGCAACAAATTTCTTTCCTTGGTCACATTGTTTCTAAAGATGGGATAACTATTGATCCTGAAAAAACAAAGGTTGTTGAAGAATGGCCAAGACCCACAAATGTAACAGAGATTCTTAGTTTCCTTGGTTTGGCAGGCTATTACCAAAGGTTTTTTAGAAATTTTTCCCAGTTATCTAGTCCAATGAGTAAGCTAACTCGGAAGGGTGTTAAGTTTATTTGGACAAAAAATGTGATGATTGTTTTCAGGAACTGAAAAGAAGATTGTTGAATGCTCCAGTTTTGGTACTACCTTCCAGGAATGGGGAGTTTGTTATCTACAGTGATGCTTCATTGAAAGAACTTGGTTGTGTCCTAATGCAGAATGATCAGGTAATTGCTTATGTTTCACGACAGTTGAAAACTCATGAGGTAAATTACCCTACACATGATTTGGAATTAGCTGCTGTAGCTTTCGCTCTAAAAATTTGGAGGCATCATTTGTATGGAGTAAAGTGTGAAATATATACCGATCAAAAAAGTTTAAAGTATATATTCACTCAGAAAGAATTGAACATGAGACAGAGGAGATGGCTCGAATTAATCAAGGATTATGATTGTATAATTCATTACCATCTGGGAAAAGCAAATAATGTGGTTGATGCTTTGAGTCGAAAAAGTAATGCTTCATTAACAATGTTGCATTTGGAATGTGATACTTTGGTTAAGGATTTGATTAACTTTGGCATAAAAGTTATTGGTGCAGGATTTCCTTTTGTTTTGTTTCAGGTATCAGTGAAATATTCTCTATCAGACAGAATCAAGCAAGCACAGAAGCAAGACAATGAGTTGCAGAAAAAGGTAGAGCTAGTTCAGAAAGGTAAATTGCATGAATTCAACATTGATAATGATTGTGTTTTGAGATTTGGGAAGAGATTGTGTTTGCCTTTTGATTCACATTTGAAGATATATTTGTTATGTGAAGCTCATAATTCTCCGTTTTCAGTTCATCCTTGCAGTACTAAGATGTACAGAGATCTGCGGGAGTATTACTGGTGGGATGGAATGAAAATAGATAATGTTGATTTTACAGTGAAGTGTTTGACTTGTCAACAGGTTAAAACAGAGCGGCAGTTACTGAAAGGGATGCTTCAGCCTTTACTAGTACCAGAATGGAAATGGGAGAATATATCCATGGACTTCGTTATGGGATTGCCGAAGACACCTCGAGGTAATAATGCAATTTGGGTTATTGTTGATCACTTGACTAAATCTGCTCATTTCCTTTCTATACGAGATACTTTTTCCCTAGATCAACTTTCCCATGTGTACCTTAAAGAGATAGTCAGGTTGCATGGAGTTCCTCTCTCCATTGTATCTGATCGTGATCCTAGGATTACTTCTAACTTTTGGAAAGGCCTTCAGAAGTCATTGGGTACTGAATTAAATTTTAGTACAGCTTTTCATCCGTAATCAGATGGGCAGTCTGAACGAACAATTCAGACCTTGGAGGATATGCTACGAGCTTGTTCTATGGATTATCATTGAAGTTGGGACCAACATATTTCTTTGGTTGAGTTTTCATACAATAAAAGTTTTCATTCTAGTATACAGATGGCACCGTTTGAGGCATTATATGGGAAGCGGTGTCGAACTCCAGCTTTTTGGGATGAAGTGGGTGAAAGGAAGCTGATGGGACCAGAATTGGTAGAAGAGATGGCAGAAAAAGTTCAGCTGATACAGAATCACATGAGAATAGCTCAGATCAGGCAGAAGAGTTATGCGGACAATAGGAGGAAGGATCTCTCTTTTGAGGTAGGTGATCATGTTTTTCTCAAAGTATCACCATGGAAAAGTGTGATGTGATTTGGTAAGAAAGGAAAGCTGATTCCAAGGTTCATTGGACCATATGAAATTTTGGAGACAGTTGGATCAGTTGCATACCGAGTGGATTTACCTCCGAGTTTATCTCAGGTACACAATGTTTTTAATGTTTCGATGTTGAGAAAGTATATGCCAGATCCATCTCATGTTTTGATTCTAGAGGTAGTTCAGCTGGAAGAGAACCTATCTTATTAGGAACAACCGCTCCAGATTCTTGACCACAGGGAGAAAGTGTTACTAAATAAGTTGATTAATCAGGTAAAGGTTTTGTGGAAAACCAACATGATTGAAGAGGCAACATGGGAATCTGAAAATGCAATGAGGGATAAATACCCCCACTTATTCGATAAGTAAATAAATTACGGGAATGCAATTTTCTAAAGGAGTTAAGGATGTAACATACCAAGTAAGTAATGAATAATATATATTTTTATCTATGTCTATTAATGAATTAGATAGTGTTTTAGAGGCTTAAAATGAAAATAATTCCAATCTTAAGCATGGAATACACTGATATTTTTAAAAGACTGGTTTACTCCCTTTTAATGGAAAACCATTTTTAAATCTATCTTTGACAATTTTATAAGCTATTTTTGTCAAAATAAACTTATTCTTTATTATTGGGACATCAAAATTTACTTTGTGTGAATTTTTGGTATTTTTCTGATAAAGTTCGTTTTTTAATGAATAGTGAAAAATGTTGTATTTTAATTCAAAACCTCTTTTTAATATAATTTATTTATATGATTAGATTATTTTCTGAATTGTTTTTAAAGTGAAATTAGAATATATTTTTACCTTTTAATCCAATGGTGGTCATTGCAATCAATTTCACTTTGAAATTGGACTTAAACTAGTGTCAATCTTTTGACTCTTATTGTTTCATAAAAACACGCTATTTGTCATGACAGCGGGAATTAATTATTAAATTAATTAATGTAACTTATATTATTTGAATTTTTCAAAATATACATCATTTTTGAATTCAGAATATCAAATATAGCTTAGGGTAAAGTTTTGGTATTTTTCTAAAAAACATCAATTTTTGATGAATAGTGAAACCACTAAGTGGTAGTTAAAGAAACTGATTTTTCATTTAAATGAAACTTTTCCACTTCTGTGATTTTATTTTCAAAAATCTGACATACATTATTGTCATTAAGAAGTAAAATGTGGTTCAATGAGATTAAAATAATTTTTTGGTGAATATTAATTTTTAAGTTCTTAATTGCGATTAGAGGTAATTAGTGTAGTTTAAGGTAAAAATGATGTTTTAATAATATGAGATGAGCTTGACACATGTCCTACCCTTATTGGATGTGTCATGGATGACCAGTACAATCCATCGGTCAACTTGGGGACCCATTGGAGCCACTTTGGAAGGAAAATGACATTAATATCTTTAAATTCAATGTTAAAGTAAAAATGTCACAAACATGAGTTATTTTACTAAAACAATTTTTACATGGGATTATACAAGTCAGATTTTTTACTATAAATAGTAATTTGAAAGACAAAAAACTTTCCTACATCATAGTATTTTTTTATAATTTTTATACATTAAATAAATAAAATTATTTATGACATCATGATGATGCATCGATAACCTCATTATTTAACGATTTAAATAAAATGAAAAGATAATGTAAAATATAAGAACTAAACTTGTCAAAAACTAATTGTTTGGGTATATTTTGAACCCTTATCACCTTATCCTCAAATTATATCAATGTGGGACCTTTTAAATCCGAAAATCATTTTAAAATAAAGTAACATTTCTTTACTTTCCAAGAGTGCCCCTCCTCTCCTCTTATAAAAGGTCCCCACCTCTACCTCTTTACCCACAACTCCAAAGCCTTTGGCTCGGCCAACCCCTGCCCATTTTGTCTCTCCACATCCCTCTCTTACTCTTTTAAGCCTCACTTTGGTCAGAAGTCTTCCCAAGGAAGTCTTTGAGCTCAAACCAAAGAGAGCTACCGGATATTAAGGTAATGTCTTCACTTGAGTCCTTTTTTTATTTTGCTTCTCCAACCCCCTAAAATCTTTTTATTAATTTATTTTGTAACAAATACAGTATCTTAAATATACTAGCATGTTTTTATAAGAAATATTAGATCTACACTTACACACACCTACATCTAATGGCTAAAGAACATACAATTTCCGTGGATGGTGAATTTCTGCCTCACGAAATGATGATTGTTCAATAATCATATAACAACTTCAAAAGTGGCTATTAAGATGTCAATATATTTATATATGATATATAATATGTTTATTTTTTCCTTAATCTTATATATTTTTCATTTATGGAATACCTTTATGGTTTCTATTATGGGTAAACGTGATATCTTCATTTTAGGAAGTGCGGACTACCACCCCCTCAAAGTGATTTGATTCGTTAATGTCATATGTGGGACGTATAAAAGATGTAATTAATGATATTATATATGATATTATACTGGAATTATAATATACCTTTATATCATTATGATTCCATTTTATAAAATACAAAATAGAAATGAATGTATCGTCCATGCGTATAACTCTGGATATAATGGATACATGAACAACTTGTAATTATAAAGAGTATATTTTTGACTCAAGTACCAATGATCGATAAAACAACCGTTAATAACTTAAATAATTAAATATTGTTCATGAAATGGTAATAAGTGATATAAAAGGAATAATTAACTTGAGAAAGGTTCTTAACCAAGTAGAAATTAACTCAAGTTTATTATTCAGGAGGTTAAAGAACGATCGAGTCAAGTCGGACCCGAGGTATGGGAATTCGTCTCAATCTCCTTTTATTGAGGCATATTTTGTTTTATACACAACCTTCTTTTATACGGTTTATAAACCCCTTTTAATTTTACGTTTATCCAAAAGAAATATTTTTTATACGAAGCGTTTTACTAAACGACAAAAGGGAATGTTTTTGTCGTACGTATGCGGCGACAACGACTTCTCTGCCGCCATGACCATTATTTGAGTTTCGGCTTCCTCTACAAGCCATACTGTTTTTTTTTTGAAAAATAAATACCACGTTTTACTTTTCTTTTATTTTGGTATTGAAAATGGTTTTCATAATGTTTTTATTATATCAATGTGTTTTATTGATATCTTGTGATTGAAATATGGAAATGTTATGTTTCCTTTATGTATGTTTTATGTGATACGATTATGTTATGGTTCTTGGGAATTATTATGAAGATGGGTGGTTCTGTGATAAAATAAGGGTGGGTGAGCCTGATATAGCTCTCCAATGCATTGGGTAATGCGAAGGAGTGAAACGTTAAGGTTTCTCCGAAGATATTTAGGGAATATACTCTGATGGGTATTCCAAACGTAACCGAGAGGGTTACTCCCTATGTAGGAATGTAATGAATTCCTCAAGTTACCTTTATGTCTTATGATTTCTATTATTTATTCATGATTTGATGAGGTATGCTAAAGTGCTTATGTTTTATGGGTAAAGTATGATTTCATTATTATGTATATATGTACTCATGTTTCCTTTCCATATTTTTATATCCCTTACTGAGCTTTTTATGCTCATTCCATGTTTTTGAAATGTTTTTCACAGGTCAAGGGAAAGGTACATGATATTATGATAGTGTTAAGGAAGTGTCAAGAAAGAATAAATGTTTAATTTTAAATATGTTTCCATTGATGGGAAAAATTAATACTATCTTTTATGTAACCACTTTGTTTTAATGTGGAATGTAATGCATGTTTTATGATCTAATTCTCTAAAACTCTAAAACTGAAAAGATCCTCAAGGTGTAATCTTGTAATAACTCAAGATTAAGTAATGTTTAAGGCTGGGTCCTTATAGTATTAAAATAAGTTTTTTGTGGAATATTTATCATATTATACTTACAAATTCCATCGGATAGAGTGTTCACTGAATTTTAAATATAGAGATACGTTTTGGTTAGTAATTTTTCTAACATCATGAGTATTCAAATATTTCATTATCCAACTATAATTATAAAGGGGGAGAAAATAAGTTTTATGTTAGAAGCTCATATTAGGTTGTTCTGAAGATGTTTCTTAGAAATATTATTTCAAACAGAGGATTGGTGGAATTAAGTTAGTGAAGCATTACGTGAGGGTTGTTGATGATTTATTCTAATTTAAATACCCAATTTTAATATTATTTATAAAGGAACATTTGATGATACCATGGTTGAATTAGATTTATGTGATGTTTTCCAAATAGATTAATGTCGTTAAAGTATAAAGGTATGTTGTTGAGGGATGTTATAAGAAAAATTAAAATCATATAAAGTCTAATCTAACTAAGACCATCGAGTGATATTTAATTTTTTTCACTGGTATAAGTCCACAAAACAAACTATATATTAGATATAAGACTCTATGTTATTAGATATAAGGTTCTAGTTCAAACCATCAGATACATTTCTCTATATAAAGATCATTGGTTAGTGGGTTCCATATAAATACAATGGTTGAAGTTTTCTAATTAAAGTCATTGAAAAATGATAGTTTTTAGAAAAAGACTTATGATAAGTTCTTATGATGTTGCATAGGAAAAATAAAAAGAGTCTCATTAGATGGAATTTATACTATAATTTTTTTGAAGATAAATTTTCGAGTGGTATCGGTTTTACAATATTTACTATGTTTTCAAAAAGATATAAAAATGATGATGTTGAGATGAACTTTCAACAATTATTTATCTTCCTATGATAATGATATTTTTTAATGTTCTTAAATGGTTCCGTGAAGAAAGTTTATTGAATAATGTGGAGGATAAAATTTTTAGGATGTTTCTATAAATGATGAGAAGTATCGATTAATTTGAGATAATAATGAAACTAAAAATCTGATTTTTCGATGAGAGGGAAAAAATTAGAGTTCCCACATGATTTCCTCAAGATATATTATATAAATGGGGGTTTTGTAAAATCATATTTTTGAATTATTTAGAAACAAATAAGTGATGTGAATAACTAAACAGGAAGAATAAATTCAATCAAATTATAGTTGTGAAGAAACATTAGACAATAAATTTCATAAAAGAGTTTTACATAAATTTATATTTGATAGAGTTGTAAAAAAATGATTATATGAATAGGGTTAGAAATAAAGTAATAAAATACTTACATCATATATCGGTCAAACACCATACATTGTTTTCAAATTAGGAGTAATTAGATAGATTGTATTCATAGGTAAATAAACTAAAAGAGTGTAAGAAATTAGTATTGGTATTTATAAGGTATCAGATAGAGTTTACTAGATGTATTTTATGGGGAATATGGTCGAAATGAGAAATAATATGAATAGGTGATTAGATATATGTTTTATATATAACTAAAAGGATTAATTTCTTGTCTGCTACTAGGAATTAAAGTGAATAAGTTATTTTAATAAGTTCAGCAGTGAAGAAAGTATAAGTCGCACAATGACAACATATTGATTCTTGTTTTTGATGGTTTCTAAATTTTGTTACAAAAATATTTGTTTAATGTTTATCTATCAAAATATCAAATCCACTATTGTCTCATTATAGTGAAATTCATGTTTATGGATATGCTCTAAATTTTGTAACCACATAAATAAAACTATTATCTAGTGGATTGTGTGGTATTGGAATATTTTCAAATCATGCCAAGGACAATATACTCTTCTTGTGTAGTGAATATTTTAAATTTTTATGTTCATTTGGTTTTACTTGAATACTTGTTTTCAAAAAAATCACATCTCTTTAATATGAGGTGAAGGTTGCTTCATAATAAAGAAAAGATCATTGATTCACCCCTCCCCCTTTCAGTGATCACACATATCTTGGTTGGTCCTTTCTAGATATATTTCCATGAGATTGTATGCTTAATTACATTGAGTATTGTATCATATATAGATGAATATTTGAGGTCACATTCTTGTAAATTATTGTAGAAGTCCTTTGGGTATTGGCTAAGATTAAGTATGTCATACCATATTCTAACACATCGAAAATATGAATGGATGATTTTCATACAGGAGGATAGGCATTGGGATTATTCCCTAGACTTTGGTAGAGTTTGGTATGATCAACTATACTGGATTGAGGTTGAATACAACAATAGTTACTAAGCTTATATTTAGATTTAACCATATGAGGCTCTATATGGTAGGCCTTTTTATTCACCACTTTATTGGGGTGAGGCTGGTGCGGAAAAAGTTGTGGGACAAAGCATTCTACAGTGGACCTTCTAGAAAGTGAATCAGATTTAGAACAGCTTGATCTCATCTTAGAGTAGTAAGAAGTCATATTATAATCATGGGAGGACACCTTACGAGTTTTTTGTAGGTGATTAGTATTATCTTAGTGTTTCTCCCCAGTTAGGAGACTAACAATTTAGGTGTAGTGGGAGTTAGCTTCATGATATGTTAGTCCCTTTTGAGATCATTGAGAACATAGGGATAGTAGAGTACCATCTAGATATTACTTCTCACTATCAAGTTATGCATGACATGTTGTATGGGTCTCAACATTGAAGGTATATGACTAATTCTACACATGTCATTGATTAATAGGATGATGATCTTGATCATATTTCATCATACATCAAACGTCTGGTGTAGATTATATACTGGAGATAGATTATCCTTATAGGGGAGATAGTACCACTAGTCTAGATTCTATGGAATCATGGATGGATCCAAGAGGATACATGGGATATAGAGGATACTTTTGGGATAATTGGTCTGAGTTGTTTAAGAAGAACCTTTAAATGTATTTTTCAAGTATAATAAGTCATTAAATGGGGATAATTGTAACATCCACACTTGTTTAAGTTATTTAATATGTTTAATTTTATAAAATTATCCTTTCCTATGATGTTTTTTCCATTTTATGGGATATTTAGAAGTTAGTTTAATGTGGAAAAAAGTTTGGGTTTTGAAGGTAAAGGAATTAAGGAAGGTTTGGTTTGATTGGTGGTTATATGGTAGCCACCGACTAGATGGTTTAACCCACTAGTAAGATTATGGGATTATATTATACCATCAGTGTCTTATAACCCTCATAAGTGAGCCAGTGGGGTGACACCGGTCAGTAGATGGTTCCATTGGATTTCTTATACACCCAATATGATGTTAAAATTAATTTTCCCCATGGGTTTTTAATGGAAATTTGTTTTTTACCTTTAAATCTAATGTAAAACACATGTATCCTTAAAATAATTCCAACCTATTCTCTTTAATGTTGAAACTCCCATTTTTATAACCTTATATTTCAATCATTTCATTGATCCATTACAGCCATGAATGGTGATTTTTCTCTAGATCTATAAAAATAATTCTTCATCATTATGAGATGTTCATGGATATATTTTGGATTTAAGTTTTCCATGTAGATAGAATAACATTTTCCTTCTCTCTTCATATATCAATGGTGGATCAAGAAAGTTGACATCATTTCTAGATATAATAAATTTTACCATCAACAAAAAATGTTTTATGGTTATGTGTTCAGGAATTACCTTCCCAATACTCTTATTAAAGGATTATTGACGATTTAAACTTAATTAATTGATGATTTATCAGTATATTGGTAGATAATTAGATGTATCAATTATAACCCATCATAATTTATAGTAGAACTCTCAAGAAAAATAATGTTTCTAGGTAAATGTTTTAAGAAAAATCATTAAGAGACAATATTCTTCTTGAATCTCATATTGAATATTTTTCTCATTGATGGATTGATGATGGATCAATAATCATTTGATAGACTCAAGGATCCCTTCTAGAATCAATGAATAATCCATAGTCCATTCTTTGATTGACAACGGATCTGGTGAATTGGCATCCCTTCCTTCAACATATCTTGGATTCAGCTTTATTGATGGAATCCATAAGGCATGTGATTCTAGAATAACCTTATTGATGTGGAATATACTTGAGTATAATTATAAACCATTATATTTAACTAAAACCTATAATTGACATTCTTGATGTGTGAGAAGGCTCTCTATGGTCGTGTGGCATGATTCAACATTTGATCCTTTGATGTACCTTGATATACACCATTAATAACCTTGAGGTTATATGTTAATTACCTAATATAGGCCATGTGTATGGTTTTTAGCATGATATAAATTTTTTATTAATAATATAAAGAATATTTTGTGTTTAATATTTTTTTTCATGTTTCATATATTATTTCACTCTCATTGTATAATATATGTGCCTCATTATGTAATACAATGTTTCCTTGTATTTCTACTCTAGATATATTATATTATTACTCAATGCATAGTACCAAAGTGATAGGTGGATCCATCATGTCTTAGTTCCCATAGGGGGCATTCTCTAACGATGTATATGGCATCATGACTAGATTGGGTTAGATAATGAGGCATGATAGACTAGTGTGCTCTTACTTGGGGGCATGATGGTCCATGCAATCTATCTAGTCAGGAAGTAGGTGGTATGATGGTTTATGTGACCTAAAATAAGAGATATAAATAGGGAATGATGGACTATAATAGTCTTACATGGAGTATTAGGACCTATAACTCTGTTGAGCACAATCATGGTTGTCTCCTATGCTTGGGACACTTCAATGAAAACTCAGTTATTTTCTGGAAAGGAGATGATGTAAGTACAGTTAGGGTTCATGGAAGATTTTTTATTGCATTGACACTTGGATAAATTGTTTTCTTATTTTTACCTTTATTTATTATCAGGTTATACACTCTTAGGCCCGTGTCTTCATGTTAAGGATGAATTGACGGTGTCCTACAGGGTTTTATTACTCGCACCCTTTATAGTTATTTTGATGCACATGTAGAATTCAGGTATAGGGATATAGGAATGGGAAAGGGGTGCATGCCTGACAATTGAGTCGGGGAGAATGGAGCTGGACATGGGGCTAGGATAGACTCTAAGGGATTCTTCACAGTTTATCTTTATTTATTTTCCTAAATGAACAAATAATTTGGATTGTATTTCCACCCTAGAAGAGAATTTGTTATTTGTTTCACTTGAGTGCCATGTGTCATTATATATTTATTATTTAATTTTATACTTATTACTTGGATTATTTTATTATATTATTATTCTTGCTGAAAGGATATGTTTTTAAGTGTATAGTATCCCAAATGACAGACTTTGGTCACTCATTGGTAGTTGGTAGCCTCTTGTATATGTGAAGGTACAAATGTTGTCTTGTATAACTCCAACTTAGAACCAATGTTTTGGGTCGAGTTTCTACAACTCAAACTCTAATCAAGTATCCATGTCACTTGGGTACCAAAATTGAATTCAGTTTTTATATATTTTGGTAGGGTAGAGGCCCAGTGTTGTATGATCCAAATGGAACATCTTAATAGGAATTTAGAGACTATAGTAGAGGGTATAACACATGTATGGTAATGGATCCTCTTATATATTTATTTCTTTTGTTTTTTTATTTATGTCTTTGCCCACGTGGTTGACCATTCATGATGTATAAAAGTATTCTTATGAATTTTTATCTATTATAACATGTCTGTTTTTTATTTATTATGTGTACTTTGGTTGTTTATTATGCCTTATGATTAGTTACTTATATTGTATTGTCAATATAATATGAATTTATATTCTCCCAATTTTAATACCATAGACACTCTCTATTATTTAGTATCATCTAGTATATGGGGAGGCACACCTGATGTCACATAAAACCCTCATTCTAGGCACTATTGATTAGCCTGAGTAGTGTGATTACACACTAAGATTAAAAAGAACAAGGTGGGTTTTATGATTTATATTTATTATCAAAGTAGTTTTCATTATATGTGAAAATTATTTCTCAACTTATGATAGTTATTTATCATAAATACTATCCAAAAAAAGGTATAGTCATGCAAACCTCTAAAATGAGTCGATTATGGATTCATACATTAATAATAATTTCCTAAAAAACTAATAAATTACATATACATATTTTTAGTATTTTTGTATTGTATGTTCTCTTAGGAATATATGATTTTAATTGAAATGAATATGGTTATATAATATTTTTATCAATGGGATAATTTATAAAATAGATAAAGGGATAATCTCAATGAGAATAGAGTAGTTTGAGTTGATAAAATTACATCATGATAGATTTTTAAAGGCATTATACATGCTAGAGATGAATAAGGAAATAGTAAATACACACATGTGAGTAAAAATTATTAAGTATTTAATGGTGAAAAACTCCACACTTTGGTTGTTGGTATAAGAATTCATAGTTTATTTAAAAAATAAAATTACTAATTAAGTGTTGCAGAAAATGGCCATAATGGATCTTGTTTTTCATATAGGTCTAATAGACCACAAGGGTACAAAATGGGAAGAGTGGGTTCTACCTATGTCCTGGGGTACACTAAAAAATCCTAAATTCATATTGTTCGTTATCTATAAGGTTAAAGTTTGAATTGAATTTTCACTATAATGTGCTAAAGATAAAAATTGTTGTGGTTTTCTTTATGTTTTCAATAAGAATTTGAAGAATTCCCTATACTCCAGAGGAAATCACCAAAAAGAATTAGTCTAGAAGATTATACTGTTGAATATATTGGAAATAGTCATAGATAATAGTCAACGGATACTAAATTAGAAAATTTATTATAGATAGTTTATAGAAAATGATCATGTCTTACAAAGAACACCATGGTATTATTGAGAAATAGTCATGTATTAATGATTTTGGATCTAGAAATTTGTGAGGTACTAAAGCAGAACCCATGATTTTTATAGACTCTACTACATAATGGTTTTGATCAATAGTAAAAAAGATACAAATATAAGGGAATTTATAAGTAATGGATGAAAAAATATATGGGGATCTTGGATCTCAGTCTAACCTACTTCACCATTAAATGGTGACTCCAAAGAATTTGGTGGTTTAAAATAATTTAATATATTCTAATTTATAATTACTTGTATTTTAGGCATGAATTTAGGAATTATATTTAGATATCTACATAAATTATCAAATTATATTGACATGAGATTTGGTGCCTTGACACATTGAGTAAACTGAGGCTATAAAAGATTCATGGATTGATCAAGATTATTAAAAAATATGTAGATCTATGAAATATCAGTATAAATAGATCATCCAAGATTTTTTGAAAAGATAGATGATTTTTTATTGAATACTTGACAAATGAAAAGTAATGGTCTATCAACCTAATCAATCCATTCTATAGATGGAAATATTTCACACAAAATCCATTAACCTATAAGAACTTGAGTAAAATCACACACACCATTGAGCTTCTAATTAACGATTTATTTCCCTTATATTTTGTAAGATATTCTTATCAAAGTTCAATAACATCTTCCTAACACCCACATAAATTTAATCTTTTATTATAATAAGATATTGAATTAGATAATAGGATTACAATCATTTGATAGCAAGGATAATCCACTTGATAACAATAGTTTTTTGAACCTTAAAATTCCTCTTGTCATGCAGATTAATTTATTACTCTATTTTTCTCCCCTCATCATCATCACCAATAAATATTTTAAGGTGATCCATACAGTAACAGAAATCAATATTATGAATTTTTAAATAATAAAATAGAGATAAAAAGTTTGAAAATAGTATTATGATCACTGATAACTATCTCATCCCTATTTGGATCTACAAAGGCTATAGCTACATTAGCCCGTGCATCTTCTTAGGGATTTTGTGATCGCATAACATACGACAATGTCGAATCTGAGGGAAATTTATCCATTAATCCTATGACGTAATTACACAAAGGAATTAATTCTTCTTTCCTGATAGAATATTACCCATTAATTTGTTTGATTGCCAATTCTGAATCACCTTTTACCTTTAAATGATCCATTTTCACCTGAAGAAAAAATTCCAAACTTGCAATGAGAGCTTGATATTCTGCTTCATTTTTGGTACCACCTTCTGATAATAGGAAAGAATAAATCAATACTATATTTTTTGGGAAAAAAGGGAAAATTCCTAATCCAAACTTATTGAGTTTAGGGTTTTCCAGTCTCTTCCCTGTTGGACTTCTGGAAGCACCATCAAAATACATTTCCCATGTTTGGGAATTATCTTGAATAGAGAAGACCACATTATCAAGAATCTCAGTATTAAACAATTTATCTTACGTAGATGGATGCTCAGTAAGGAATTTGGCCAGATCTTATCATTTTATTTCCTTTTTAGGTACAAACGGGATATCAAATTGTTTCAAAATGACCGCCCACCGTGCCAGACGTCCTGTAAGCATATGACAATTGAGGACAAATTTGAGTGGATTATTATGAGATACCAATTGGACCTCATGATGTTTCAAGTAGTGTCTCAATTTCTAAACTAAAAATATTAATGCCAATAAGCACTTCTCAATGCTTGAGTATCGAGTTTCCACATCAAGAATAGTGTGACTGAGATAGTAAAGGTTGTTTTCATTCCTCGCATCATTCTTTTGGGAGAGGAAGACACCTAGTGATCTCTCTAAAGCTATCTCATAGATAATAAATGGTCTTACTTCAACAGGAGGCATCAATACTAGTATACTCGAGAGATATTTCTTGAGGGTATCAAATGATTCTTGTAAATCTTCAGCCCATTGGTAAGTAACTCTCTTTTTCATTAATCTGGTGAAGGGAAAACACTTTCCTGCCAAATTGGTGATGAAGTGAAGAATATAGGCCATGTGTCCTTGGATTCCTCTTAATTCTTTCAAATTTCAAGGAGGTGACATACCAAGGATTGATTTTCTTTTCTCAAGATCAACTTCGATACCATGATGGCATACAACAAAGCCAATGAATTTTCCATAGGTTACCCCGAAAGCACATTTCCAGGGATTCATCTTCAAACTATGTTGCCAAAGTTTATTGAATATAGTATCCAAATCATCCAAGTGATTGGAAAATTGTTTGGATTTTACCACCAAATCATCCACATAAAATTTAACAAATTTCCCTAATAAGGGTTTAGAGATATGATGTATAGAACGTTGATATGTTGCACCTGCATTCTTTAAGAAAAAGGGAATTACTCGGTAGCAAAACATGAATTGAGGGGATATAAAGGATATAGATTCTTTATCCTCAGGGGCTATTCGGATTTGATTATACCCAAGTTATCCATCCATGAAGGAAAGAGATTCATAACCAGTTGGCACATCAATTAGAAGTTCTGTAATTGGAACTGGAAAATCATCTTTAGGACAATGCCGATTAAGATCTCTGAAATCAATACAGACTCTATTTTGCCCATTCTTCTATTTAAGTGGGACAATATTGGCTATACATTTGGGATAATGAACTTCTCTGATGAAGTTAGACTTTATAAGCTTATCAAATTCTGATTCAATTTTAGAGGCATGAGTTGGGTGTGTTCTCCTTGCTGTTTGCTTGAATCCACAATGTTCTTCTGGAAAACTCAAATGATGGGTGTGTACATTAGGATTAAGACCTAGAATTTCTAGATAATTCCAAGAAAATATATCTTGATATTTTTTTATAAAGGAAGTATACGCCTCTTTCTCTTCAGAGGTCATGGACGCACTAATTAGAGTAGGGTGTGGTTCTTCTTTTGTGCCCAGATTTATTTCTCTGAGTTTATACGCGATGGTAGAGCCACCTTTTTCAAATACTGGAGAAGCATCCCCGAGATCGTCCTCTTCTTATTCATTATGTGTTGCCTCTTCTGTTTCAATTTTCATATTAGATGACAAGGAAAAACTCCCAGAGTTAGGGGAGGAGTCACTATTTGAACATCCTGATGAAGAGACCACCATATCTGACCCTACTGATGACGAAGGGTCTTCCTGTAGAAATAAAGAGGGATTTATGGATTGAGAATCAAAATCATTGTCTTCCCCTAGCATTTCTATAATTTCTTCTACTCTTATTGATAAAGTAGAGGCTTGTTGTACACTACGGCAAAATCACGATTTAGCGGCGGATTTTTTTGTTTTGCGACGGTTTAAACCGCCGCTAAATAGATTGGCGGCGGTTTTGAAAAACTGTCGCAAAATCGTGCGTCGGGAAACTATTCGTGGTAGTTTTTAAAACCGTCGCAGAACGTTTCGCGACGGTTTTTTAGCGGTGGTTTAAACCACCTCAAAATGATTTAGTGGCGGTTTTTTAAGTTTTTTTTGAATTTTTTTTAATTTTTTTTAATTTTTTTTAATTTATTTAATTTATTTATTTATTTTATTTATTTATTTATTTATTTATTCATTTATTCATTTTCTTTATTTTATTCATTTTATTTATTTATTTTATTTATTTATTTATTTTATTTATTTTATTTATTTCGTATTTATTTTATTCATTTCGTATTTATTTTATTTATTTCGTATTTATTTTATTTATTTCGTATTACTTTATTTACTTTATTTGTCCATGCATGCACATTCCCATGCACATGACCATGCCCATGCCCATGCACATGCCCATGCAATATAATGAAATACTGCATTTAGTGAGATTTGAACCCCTAACCTCTTGCATATTTTCCAAAGACTTTACCACTCTAGCAAGCTCGTCATGTGGTTAATAAACAGAATTTAATATACTTATATATATTAATTGAAAAAACAAATAATACATAAATAATAGATATAAACTCAATAATAATAAATAATAAATAATAAATAATGAATAATGAATAATAAATAATGAATAATAAATAATGAATAATAAATAATAAATAATAAATAATAAGTAATAAATAATAAGTAAATAATAAATAATAAATAATAAATAATAAATAATAAATAATAAATAATAAATAATAAATAATAAATAATAAATAATAAATAATAAATAATGAATAATTAAAAATAAATAATGAATAATGAATAATAAATCATAAATCATAAATCATAAATCATAAATAAATCATAAATCATAAATAATAAATATTAAATATTAAATATTAAATATTAAATATTAAATATTAAATATTAAATATTAAGTATTAAATATTAAATATTAACTAATAAATAATTAATAATAAATAAATATAAATAATAAATAATAAATAATAAATAAATATAAATAATAAATAATAAATAATAAATAAATATAAATACTAAATAATAAATAATAAATAATAAATAATAAATAATAAATAATAAATAATAAATAAATATAAATAATTAATAAATAAAAATAATTAATAATTAATAATAAATAATAAATAATAAATAATAAATAATAAATAAATAATAGATATAAATAATAAATAATATATATAAATAATAAATAATAAATAATAAATAATAAATAATAAATAAATATAAATAATAAATACTAAATAAATATAAATAATAAATAATAAATAAGTATAAATAATAAATAATAAATAAATATCAATAATAAATAATAAATAAATATAAATAATAAATAATTATAAATAATAAATAATTAATAATTAATAATTAATAATTAATAATTAATAAATATAAATAATAAATAATAAAAAAAGATAAATAATAAATAATAAATAAATATAAATAATAAATAATAAGTAAATATAAATAATAAATAATAAATAATAAATAATAAATAATAAATAATAAATAATAAATATAAATAATAAATAACCAGTAAAAAATATTATTATTAATAATAATATTTTATTATTAGTAATAATAAATAATTAATAATAAATAATAAGTAAATATAAATAATAAATAAATAATATATAATATATAATAAATAAATACAAATAATAATTAATAAATAAATATAAATAATAAATATAAATAAATATAAATAATAAATAATAAATAATAAATAATAAATAAATAATAAATAAGGAACTCTGGCTCATTAGAATCAGAATCACCCTTGCCATAAGGATATGTTAAATGGATAACATTAACAGAACCAATGTTTAATTCTTCATCTAACGAAGATTCATATTAACAGGTTAGTTATGGTTGTGTTGTTTGGTGGGGTGGTGCCTGTAAATTTGAAACAGATGGAATAAAATATTCTAGGGTCAAGGACAACTTGGGACTTAATACGATCTCATCTTCTTCTGACTGCTCTTTTTCATTATGATCACTTCTCTTCTTTGAAGAATAACCTTTTGATGAAGATCATTTTTCTATGGAAAGAGTGGAAGAAGACATAATTGGTTGTTTCAATTGTGTGTGTAAAATTGCATGAGTCTGGTTGATCGTTTTCTTGATCATCCAATCATCATATTTTTGCACATTTTTACTTTTAACCTCTTTCCATTCTCCCTCTTCCTCTGGATTGGTGGTAGTAACACATACTACTTGAGCTGATGAACTTTTCAATTTCACTTTTCCAGAGTCTACCATCTTTTGCATAAGGTCTTTGAAAACAAATCACTCTTGAATGGGGTGTCACAACATCTGATGAAAGGGACAATAATTTTGACGAACTTTATCTCTATCTTTATTTGGTTTCTTTGGCCTTGGAAACTAAACCAAATTATTTTCTAAGGCTGAGATAAAGTATCCTGGAACTTTCTCATTTCTTAAAGAATAAACATTATTCATTAATTCCTCAAATTGTTTCTGCCTTTGATCTCTTTGATCATCTTGACGAGGTGTTCATTGTTGTTGATGCTCATGAGGTGGATCCCTTCGGTATGATGAAGGTCTTCAAGTAGAAGTAGGTACAGTTTCTTGTTTGAGTGTGACTATAGTAGCTTCTGCTTTTCTTATCCTCCTTCCCAGAGTTGACGGAATTACACGAGTTTTTGCCTTAGTTTCTATAATATAATATTATATATGTTGAGAGATCTAAGTAAGGTATCGAAACCCTCCTTTTTATTTCATAGGAATCAATGGTGTGCATAATTCGTCACATATATTTGCCTCACAGACTGGCGGCAACTATTCTTAAGGGAGTGTTATACTTAAATAATATGTTAATCCTTTCCATCGTGCAATGAAATCTAAAACTCTTTCATTCTCCCTTTTCTTACAATTGTAAAGATCAAAAAATTTCGTCTTTGGAAGCGTTGAGCTAAATTGAAGAATGAATTTCTGACGGAGAACTTCCCATCCAGTAATTGATCGAGATTGCAAACTTTTGTACCAGACAAAAGCTGGTCCTTGTAATGACTACACAAAACACATATCTTAACTACTTCTTGTTGTTGAGAAGTTCCCATCATGGGATCACAATGAGAAACAAAATGTGTTAAGTATTGTTTCGGATCTCCCAAACCATTAAAAATTAGGAATGTGGTATTCAAAAAATTTGGTGGGGGAGGAATTGCATCCACCCATTTAGGGTAAGCTCTCTTTTCGGGCAGAACTGGTGCACGTCGTTCCTCTGTAGCTTCCAATCTAGTCGTTAATGCCTCAATTGTGTTCATAAGCATTTGGGAAACATCAGAATGGGTTGGAACCTATGCAGGTATAGAAAATAAAGGTTGATCTGGTGTAACGACCGGTAAAAATACTTGTTGTGGTGTTGATGCCTGCCTTGGTTGCATACCCAATGGAGGGAATTCATTATCCACATCTGTAGTTGTTACAAACCCCTTTGCTGAGGAGCTCCTATCATATTTTCAAGTAGAGGACTTTCCTGGGGAGTATGTCTAGCAGAAATCATGTTTCTAAGTAACTCTTTATTGAGTCTTTTCAACTCCTTCATTTCCTCTTCTTGCTATGAAAATCTCTCTTCAAGTGAAAGAGATTGACCTTCTCCAGTGGAAAAGTGAGATGAAATCTAACTTTTTCCTTTCCCCTTGTAAGATGCCTTTCGGAGAGGGGGAGTTGGTTATTTGAATTCATACCTAGATTCTGGGTAAGCCTCTAATTTTGGGTGTGCACACCTTCTTCATTTTCCTTGGTGTGTACCGTATTATGGACAAGAACTTCATCTTCTCATTCCCCTGAACTAGACTTATTTTCTAGAAGATCTTATCCAATGGTGTTAATGACTTTTACTGATGCATAATGTATCAATGGAATTCTATCAATGTTTCTGATAGATCATCTCCCTTTGTTTCTTTCAAGAGACTCCATTCTCCTATATGAATAATTTCTTAGAACTATTTGGCGGACAATAACATTAATTGAATCATTGGATAGTTCAGTTGTACGGTTTCCTTGTAACTTCTTCCCTAATCGGGAGCAAACCGACTTCCGTTGAGGAGGGGATTGCAGATGTGAAAAATCCCCCAGCCCTACAGGCTGGGGCTGATCCTGTTCTTCTTCCTCAAATCATTGAACATTGTTTAATGAATTTGAAGGTTGAATTAAATGAGCCCCTCTCCTGGAAATTTGGGGTTATTCTTGAACTGTTATGGCTAAAATTCGTGCAACTGCTCTTTTGATTTTGTGGATTTTGGTTTGGACATTAAGTGGGTGCATCATATGAAAATCACTTCAATCACCTATTTCAGAAGATCATTGTGTTATTTCAGACATTTACATCCTCTAACGCCTGAAATCCTCTAAATGGGATGCCTGTTCAGGATTCTCAAATTCTTGGTGTAAAAGTAGCATGACAACTTCTTTTCTTTGGCGTGATTCTGATGAGAATTGTTTGAGGCCTTTTCTTGAGGGTACATTTGATTACATACAAAACCTATTGATTGTGGATGATCGTGGTCAATAACATTTCATTAAACCACTTTTGGTGGAATTTGTTGATTTTAGAGTGTAGTGAAATTAAATGATTTATATGCACCCCATCCTCTGATACGAACATTAGATGGGGAATCAGAAATTAACTGGCATAGCATCTTTAGAGCATTGAGACATGCACATTGAAGGGTTCTCTACTGTTTTTTAACCTTTGGATGTTGGGAAACTGAGATAGATTCCAATTCAATTTGGATTTGTAACCCTTCCATTACATGTACATGATTTTTATATTCATCATATGGTAGGACTTTGGTTTTCAAATGATAAAGATTTTTCCATAATTTGAGAAGAATGTCATGAATTCAATCTTCTATTATCAATTCTAGAATGTTATACTAAGAATTTTCCAAAGGCCAAAACATGACTAGGATTTCTCCTTTAGCTAATTGTTTCCTCATTTTTAACACATCTTCATCGTCTTTCACAAGAGGTTTCTCCAGTTTATCTGACCAGAGTGGATGCTCTGTATTAGAAGATAAATGACCTAAAGGAGGTTTATGAAATGATCATTCCCTTAAGTACTCTTCTAGTTGATAAAGTGTTTCACCCATTAATGATAAGGCATCATACATGACTATCCTTGTATTTTCAAGTTCCTCAAGATAGGAGGGATTTCTCATCGCAACATTGTCAATTATAGAAGAGTCTTGAAAATGTAAAATGCTACTGTGGAGAGGAATTTCTCAGCGAATTCCATCATGGGGAGGATCACCAAGATGGAGTACATCAAGGGATAAATCTTCTTTCTCATTGGTCTTCTGGCCACACAGAGGATTTTTGTGGCTCTCTTAAAAATATAGACACTCTAGATTAACCGAATTTTCATGAAGCAATCCTTCATGATGAAGTGTCTGAAAAAGAACTTCAGAATTACAACTACCACTCCCATAATTTGGAAATGAGAGGATAGGTTCTTGAGAAGCAATAGATAAATGTTTGTGGGCTTTAAGGACTCCAACATTAATAGGAGCCACATCGCGACTTAAATCTTGATTTTACAATCATTCTTGGAGATACTTCTTTTTGGATATTCTCTTATACTTAGTTGGGGTCAATTTTTGGGAAAAGATGTTATCATAGGTAGGTATATGTGCCTAACTTGGATTATTTATTAGAACAAGCCGATTACATCCAATTGGAAAGGGTGTATGTTCCTGATCTTGTTGTCTGTATGATATGGGGGAGTATGCCCCATGACCCTCATGGACTGGAACAGAGGTATGTATCTGCTCTGGGATGGCATGCCAATGTGTCATCCCATGTGTGGGGATAGATTTATGTGTCTTTTCCCCTGATATTTTTGAAGTAGTTGTTAAAATATCCTAGCACGCTTCTAGAATATGGGCAGGGATATGTGTCTGCCCTTTCACTGTTGATAAGATGTGTTTGGTGACTTCAGTGACTGGAATGAGAATATACGTCCATTATGTATGAGGAGTTGGTGTATGTGCCTACTCTTTTCCACCTTTTCATGTCAATGGGTATTGATAGTACTAATTTATGGGGTCAGAGAGTTGGTTCTGCTCCAATTTTTTCGTCGGATCTTTCCGACTGACTTCTCTGGGTTCTACCAAACGAGATTGTTGGAAGTCTTGATGAACATTGGAAGGTGTATGTACCTGCTAGATATTTTATGTCAAGTATGGTTGATGTGCTTCCTTCAATACTGGCAGAATAGACTGCTGACAGAATTGTTGATTGTAAACAGGTGTACGTCTCAGTTTACCAGTTGCAACCACATTAGATTGGAAGGTTTCTTTAAATGTAGTCAGACGAACCTGCTGACTGGCTGATAACTTGTAAACAGGTGTATGTGCCTATTCATAGTACTCCACTAGGTTTATCTATGGGAATTGGTGGGTTTCTATCAGAAAAGTCTATTGAGCAGAAAAATTAGGATGAATGGGGGTATGTGCCTGCTTGTTGTTTGCCATCAAGTTAAATTGATAGACTTTTCCAGAATAGGTTGAGGTGAGAACCTGCTCCCTGTTAACTAGACATTATCCCTAGAGGTTCATATTGCGTGCCTAGATCTGAGAGACCTGGGCGAAACATCTATAGGCAACACCCCTATCAGGTTGGGGGTATACTATCGCATGATTTTGGTGGCGATTGCTGGTGGGAGTCCTCAGGAAGGACTCCTGCATTCTTGAATTGAGGCCTTGAGTGACCTCTTGATCCACCTCTATTTAGTATGGGAGGGATTGATTCGGGGGATAAAGACCTGAAATGGTTAGAGACAGTGGTTGGAACCGTTTTCTTCTTGATCATTGGTTTTCATGGGCCAAATAATCAAGGATTGTTGTTGACCTTTAGGGCCTGTCAAGCAGCCTCCAATGTCGGTATTGTACCATGCTGGCGATATTCCTTTACCAACACATTAGAGACCCAGCATTGAAGTTGTTGGGTTGGTGATGACATCCTTCCTGTAGATAGAGATCCAGCTTGAGCAGTGGTTGGAAAGTTCACAGATGTTGTCTTAGAGAAGTCCATTCTTTGGATTGAAGGGTATTCTATGGAAAACAAGAATACAACAACAAGATCTATTAAAAAAAATCTTTTTAGATGGATGCATGCATGATTAATTCCTTTTTATGGCCTTCCTTTATCAATTTATAGGGGCCTAATAGGTGGTTAACATTATTAACTTAGTTAAGGATTCACGTCGGGTTCACTATTTTTGTTTCGTAGTTCCTTGAAACATGTGTTATAGTTTTAAGAAACGCTGTTTTTAGGTGATTTTCATCAGATTTATTTGTGGAACTAAAAACTTTCAACAGTTTTTTATCCAAAGGGTAACTACTTTCCAAAGGCAGACGTTCGTTAAGTTTGAACTTTACGATACTTAAGAACGTGCATTGGTCGAGAGGATGAGAGTTCGGACTCATCGCACCCTTTTGGGGGGAATTATTGTCTACTTCGGGACTCTATTTGTAAATTTAAGATATTTTCATGAATCCTTATTAATTCACCAAGTAAATCATAAGTATCCATTGGAATTTACAATCACTTAATAACATGTGTAAAATTTATAATCATCTGTTGGCATTCAAGGTTCTTCATTAATGGAAACATTCATGTATTTTAGGTTTTCCATCAATGGTATCCTCTAATATACTAATTAGATATTCTTTTAATCATCATTGTGATGATACTAGTTTTTAAGCCACTAAGTGGGGCACTCTGAAATTTGTTGTCATATGGGGAGATGAAGGTTTGTTTTGGTCTTGGGATCACGCCCGCCAAATGGGCTACCAACGTATCCTTGTCAAAGGAATCACAACCCTCGTAGTTCTGTGTCACTTAATAGGACACAACATACCTTTTAAGGTCACGTGATAAGGACCTTTAAGTGAAATATGTTTGGTCAAAACTTAATTTGGGACTTATACTAAAGCAGCCCAAGGAACATGGAAAGTATATGAGTTTCCAATTAGGATCAGACCCTATTGGGAATATGGCCCAAGGAGAACATGGTTGATTTGAATTTTTTGGTTTGAACCTCAAGGAGACATCCTACGTATCCCATATTAATGGTAATAAAATCCCATGTAGTTTGATAAATATCATAGGAGAGTATGGTCCTATGAGAAAGATAATTTTGGGATTGCTTCCTAAAAAGGATGCCTTGATTATTTGAAGATTGAATTTGGGGCATATTCCCTAAGGAGGATGCCCAGAGAGCTCGGGCCTTGAGACAGCTTCCTATGTATCCTGATTTTAATAGGAATAAGAGTTCGCATAGTTCCTTTGAATGAGTGTTTGTGTACATGTTGTAACCATCACATATCTCTAAGACCACATGAGTCATGCTTTGTGTGAGAAACAAGAGGATGTGAAAGATTCAACAATGACACATTACACCTTTCCTCTGCTATTGATGGAAGAGCACACATTGATCATGGAAGAGGGAAAGGAAAAGAGCTTTCCCTCTATTCTCTTCACATTGGACAAGGGTCCAAGTGGAAGGAAGAAAGGGTGAAGGCGAGGGTATTATACCAGTATGGCTTCCCGGAAATTGATCCTGGTAGGAAATCGAAAAAGTAAGTGTGAACTGTACCTTCCCTAACAGAGACCTGAGGTTCTTGGTAACCTCTTCGAGAAAGGAGAGGCCATGACCTAACCCTTCTCTAAACTGGGAACTTCCCACCACTATTTCTGGGAGAAATTTCCATGTAACTATAGATATAAAAACCCTCAAACATTCCAAGAATCCTAACCGCATAGTGAAACAAATGGGGGAAACCTCTGACTGCGGAAATACAAACCCAAATAGGAGACGCACAGATGTGTATTTCCCAAAGGTTTGATAAGTTAGGAGGTTTTAGGGGAGGTCTCAATGGAATCCCTTTAATACAAGGGTTAAAATAAAGAAAAAACATTTCCATGAATGGTTGAGTAAGTCTTTACGGCTTGTAAATGGAATAGAGTGAAGAGAATAAGTGAATCAAAGAGGGGAGCCCAAGTAGAGAAGGGCACGCAAGTATGGTCTCACAAGTACACTTGGGTGGTCTGATGTTCACTTAAGTGATGAACAACATATATGGTGATACATGGGTGATACTTTACTCAAGCCTTCAAGAGTATTCATAGGTGATCCAAGAAGTGGGGCACTCAAGTTCCTATGAGAGGAATGGGAGGCGTGCAAGTATTTCTGATTTAGGGAGGTTGGGAGCTTTAGGCGTGTAAGTGTTATGGTATTAAAACACTAAAAGGACATAAGTATAATGATCCTCCCTTAAATCCTCTGCTCAAGGTGTTGAATAATTACCTTGAAAGTTTCGGAAGACTAGGGCGAAGTACTTGGGCGACCAGAGTAGCAATTGGGCTTCAAGGAAATTCATTAATCCAAATGGGGGCCCCAAGGGTCTATTTATAGGAAAATAAATGAACTTGGGAGAAATGAGTTGGGTGTGAAAGTGACTAGCGCACCAGATAGGATTGTGCAAGTTGGTTGTGCGACATTTTTTTCCATGCAAGTAGGTTGCACCTCACTGGTGTTTTGGATTGTCTAAGGTGATTCAAAATTCATGCCTTTGCAAATATTAATTTTTTTCTTCATGTATTTTCCCATTTTCTTTCAAAGGGGATCCCATTTGTCATTTTTTAGACTCTTTGGTGGAATTAGGTTTCAACAATAGGTGAATGTAGTTTATATCATGGGGAATGTGTTTTATTGGTTTTGATTATGTGATGTGGGTTTTGAACAAAAATGTAAACTATAAGCTAAAAATATATTATTCAAGTCATACATAGCATATTGTGCATCATATTGAGGTGTGGACAATTGAGTATGTGATGTGTGTTTTACATTAAATTTTCAGCACTGAGGTAGAAAATAAAGAAATGTTCCATTTGATAGAAGAGAAAACCTCATTCTTCTAGAAACACATCATTATAATGAACCATGTTCTCTATTTTATGGATTGTTTCAGATTATTAAAGGAAAAAAATACGAGTTCCCAAAAGATCTGTGAAAAAAATGAATATTTTTAAAAAAATGATAAGTAAATTAACATTAAAATAGTAGATAAAATGGTGACAAAACTAAAAAAAATAAGTGGTAGGAATTTACATTTTCATGATAATAGTAAAGAAGTGAATCATCCTTATTGAAAAATTCATTTCTTCATGATCTCTGTGAAAATTAACAAAATAAGATTTAGATAGAAAAGATGAGTAAATTAAATAAAAAAAATAGATAAAAAGACGATAAAATAAATTAAAAGGAAATGTGTTCTAGGAATATATCATTAAACTATAATATAATTATTCTTGAACATATGAGACTAAAATACAAGGAATTTGGTCAATCATACATGAACCTAAAAGAAAATATTTTAGCATCAAAATGACACTAAAATCTAGTGCATCCATTAAGTCTTTCTAGATTGTGCTATAGATTAGTATATCTTTTTCAATATTCTGGGTGATGATAAACACTAACATAACATCATTATTTTCATCTATGGTTGTAGTTTATTTATCCCCCTTTTTAACCCTGATTTTCATTGTTTTTACTATGATACACTAAAATAATACACTATATAAAATTGATGCTTATTAATAATTCACACACATGAACTAATCCTAACATACATAATATATATATGTATGTGGATTTATTTTCTTACATTTACTCTTACTTTTTCCTTTTTCACTATTTCACATTTGTTTTATTTTTTGTAATTGAAATTTATAAACTTATTTTTTTCTTATGATGAAATTTTTTTTCTAGGATTAGTTTTTTCTAATGATATGAAGGAACTAAGTGTCAAATAACTTATTGGAAATCCATTATATATAATATATAATGTTTCTTCATGCACACATGTCTTCTTTTCATATATCCACCACCTATGTGCTTCTGTATAAGGTTCAGTTTGGATGAAAATTATTTATATTACTCAATTTAGTTGTTATATAATAATTTTCATTATTATGGTGTAGTTTTTTAGAGAAAATTAAATGAGAGTGAACATTTCATAGGAGCAGTTGAGGCTTGGTTCCTACTTTTAAGATCAATGGTTTTTTAGTTTTCTTACTGATGGTAAATATTGTGGATTATATTGATCGGTTGAAATATTTTCATTGATCTGCATTTACATAAAGCCTATATTATACTTCTTCAACATGGTACCTATGACAATCAAGAATACATGTATAAATAATTCATTATTTAAATTTTATAAAAAAAAATTAATTTAACTAGAATTTATTTTTAAAAACTATAAATAATGTTCTATAACTTCTCTTAGGATCATCATATTTTATATTTAATTATTACATATATAATAATTAATTTATAAATAAAAGAAATTTGAAATTTTCTTATTATTAAATGATTTATAATTATATAATATTTCTTTTTCTGTTGCATATTTCATTTTTACCTTCATATCTTCCACCTTCATCTCATCCTTTACCTCGATCTCCACCTAAATATCCTCCTTTGTCTCGATATCTGAATCCTTCTCCAGCTCAGTATCCAACTCCAGGTCCTCTTCTGCCTCTGACTTTTCCTCCTAATATTACATGATAAGTCATTGCTGGAAGAGAAGTAGCACCCTTAGAATGTGCCCTCTCTTATACTAATCCTTTATAAATATGCCAAAAATAATATATAATTATTTTGATACTTATTCTTCACATCCCAAATATATTTCTATGTTCGTAGCCCATAATATATAACAAAAAAATTAGGTAATCAACTGAATTTTGTTTTGGAAAAAATTATGACACCATGTACGTTTTCCACTCATCTCTATAAAAAATTAATTATTCTTTTGTGTATGAATGTTGTCGAAAATCCTGGTAGTACTTAGAAAATATATTCAAAAAATTTAAGAAATATTTTTAATTAAATTTTTGTTACCTTTAGAAATTACATCTTCAGGGATGCTGGTCCTTTCATGGTTTATGATCTCTCTAGTAAATTTGAAAACATAATATCCACAATAGTTGTCATTGTCTTGTTTTTTGACACTGCATAAACATTGAAAAAAATAAGTAAATTATTATGAAATATTTTTTGATGGTTAATTATTTCTATATATTCCTTAATATATTTATATTTGAAGTAATTTATAGGATTTTTATGTTCAGTCGCTCACTTCATTACATGAAATACACTATATTTAGTGATCTCCCTATCATAAAAAATCTTTATAAAACACATACTCGAACATATAATTCAATTTTTATCAATAAAATGTTGAATGTGGTGTATTTAAAATTCATAATACACATTATGTGTGGTTGGATTTTTGGATACGCATTAATTGGATCCAAAAAAATAAATATTTGGGGTATTCAGATTGACTTCGATCAGCATCAAATGCTTCCTAAAAAACAAAAACAAATAAATAATGAAAAAAATTATATTTTTTATGTGATTAAATTATAGCATTTTACCCCTATATTATAGGTCTCAAAAAGATTATGTTGTCTATTATTTTTATCCAACATATCATATTGCTCATATTTCTTCTTCTCAATTTATTTCATCACCAATGAGGTTTCCTGCGTAGAAATGATACATGGATTAATGAGTCCAAATCATTATTCACATGGTTTTCTCTATATATAGTAGTGATATAAATTCTTATAGAAATTATGAATATTTATTAATTTTAATGAACATATTAATTCACTATTTTTAAATATGTATTATGAAAATATACCTTATATATATTCACAACTGAGACTCCCAACCATTCAGACATGATAATCTCATTTATACTCTCAAGACCAACTATCTTTGTAATGAAAGTTCCAAATATTTATTATTTTTATAGAATTTAAGACATATTCATATATTTATTTTTTGTTTGTGTATGAAGTTTTAATGATAATAAATGTTGGTGTGGAACTGGAATAGAGAAGGTACTCTTGTAAGGTTATTTATTTCTTGGTCGATTCACTAGATTTTCTTGATTCAACCTTCTATTTTCTCATCGCTTTTTTTATCTATAATACCATACCTCACATTATAAATATTTTCATCAATTGTTACTAGTTTTTTATAACAACAAAAAATTAATGGTGTTTCTCCTGTATCTTTATAATATTAGATGCCCATGTACAAAAGTTCAAATAGCATCATCAACCCTTGTAAATCTGAATCATCATGTGAAAGAGTCAAATTAGTGGTTGGATCCTGAGATAACTAAATCTCCACTATCATGTGACATTTTGGGGATTATTTATTTTTTATCTTCTCTCCAGGGATATTATACACCATACCCCTCATAATAAGTCAGTGTGTGGGTGTTGATATAGAAATCACATAAAACTTTACCCTATAGAATTTTAGTAATATAAAGTTATCAGAATTTGTTTGATTCTCATTTATGAGAAATAATAATGAAATAATTGATTACCTTGGGTAAGGTATTTGGTTGAGGGGAATGAATCGCCTCAAATATAGTGGATTAATTTGGTTCTCCATGTGAGGATATGTATTCCAATATTTCTTCACTTTGATCCTTTATCATATATCGTTCTGCCAACCCAAAACAGACAATAATATCTAGAAAATAATTTACCTCCATATATAATTATTTTTTTATATTATATGCATACTATTTTGGTTTTCTATTATAAAAATATGTTTGAGGAGACACTCCATAATATAATCCTCTAATGCGACCACATTGATTTGGTTTCTTTAAAGCTATTAAAGGTAGTTTTTCTTCTATAATGGTTGTTACTAATTCTTATGTCTGATCCATATAAAAAAATATAAACATAAAAAGATATTTATATGTAATACTAGTATAATGAAAATTTAAATTATATTATTTTATAATTACACAAGTTTACCATACATACCCGAATCATTTTTTTGATTTTCAAAGGCCGATTTGAGGGGTTCCGGAACCCAGACATACAAGCACAAAATCAAACAATAGAAACGTAAAAGAGACAAACAACACAGGATTTCACATCAAAAGAAACCATACTCATCTCCACCTCCCAAGATGGATTCATTTTTCCCAGTAGCCATGGCTGATTCCCATTCTGGTGACCTCTAGTAGCTTTCACTTTGAACCCAACTCTAGAGCTAATCCAGAATTGGGTTGTTTGTTGATGTCCTCTTAACCACGCTAACCTTCTTAAAAGCCAAAGTCACCTCACTATCCCTCTTAGAGGTAGATCTAGTCCGCATCGGCCTCATAAGGTATGAGTAATCTCTTCCTGGCCATCTCCTTGGTGTGGCAAACAAAGGTCCTTCAACAATTGCCAGTTTCTGATTCCCACTCTGAACAACATCACTGAATGAACGACCAACTGTGCCACTCAAATTTTCCTTCCCTTTCATAGAAAATTCCCTTACTTTACCGGCTTGCTCCCCCAAACCCAGAACACGAATACAAGATTCTGGGGTTTTATTCTCCATCAGAGGCAGTTGTTCACCTTCTTCAGACACAATATCTACATTCACAGCATGCGCCTCCTCTACACCTCCACCAACCTGAAGATCCAACCTCTTATCAGTCTCCACCAAATAGAATTTCTTGGCCACTGGGTGTTCGTTCTCCATTGACAAACCAAAGAGTTAATGCCCCTTGTTTCCAACCTGTTGAGCCACCGCAGCCTCCTCCGCAACCAAATCAGATTCAATTTCAAAACCAGCAATCGTTTGCCTCTCTATAGCCTCCTCCTCATCATCCCCTCCTTGAATACCCTCCTCTTCCAGACCCTCATCCATCAAAACATCAGACAGACTGCCGAACCTGTTAATCAAGGCTAGAAAAGGAAGAGCTGATAGATCTAACCCTCTCGACTCCTTCGGCTCATCCAGGCAGAACACATCCGCTGCAATCAAATCCTTCCCATCTGCAACCTTCCCTGCACCCTCACTAACCAATGAGCTAGAGGACTCTCCAACCTCCTGCTGTGACCTGGGAAAATTCTCAGTAACCTTCGGGATAGACATCTGCTTTCCACTCAGCCGAGCAGAACACATCCGCTGTAATCAAAGCCTTCCCATCCGCAACCTTCCTTGTACCCTCACTAACCAACGAGTCAGAGGACTCTCCGACCTCCTGCTATGACTTGGTAAAATTCTCAGCAACCTTCGGGATAGACTTCTGTTTGCCACTCCAACCTCCCTGCACTCGCACGTTATTTATTTTTAGCACTCTTTTATTATTTCATAAATTAAAAATATTGTATAAAATTAGATTAAATAAATAAAGTAAAATAATATATTATCAACTATAATGAATCTGAAATGATTTCTCATCATGAAAACTAATGAAGGAATTTCATGTTTCCTATTTTATAATGTGTGTATGACTAACTTGTGGGTGGGGCATTACTTTACCCTCAACATACCTAATATATAACTTCATGAGAAGAGTTTGGTAGCCTCTACAGGATTTTCCAGTAGCTATTAAGACAAATTTATTATGGAAATATTCTAAAATAAACTAACTCTATAAGGAATAATGAAAATTACATCAATTTTTTGTTATATATATTTTCCATAAAATAAAGAAAGTATATTGTGACATTGTTTTTATATCTTTACAAAGGTTTTATTCCATTACAAGATAGATTTGGTGCCATGAATCTATATTAGTTGAAAAATTCCTCTATGTTGTGACCCCAACATAACTAATTTACTATTACTTTTTGGGTTCAATAGGTTTTCCACATTGATTCCATCCAACCTCAAATTTTATACCCTTAATTAATTCCTTGATAATTTTTTTCATCACTATGATTCTGTATCGTTCTTATTTTTTCATCAATGTGTTGTTGATCCCCTAATAATTATATAGTTTTAGCATCAACAGTATGTTCATCCCTTTAATTGTTAACATCATCATGTATTGAATACATTATCTACATGAGTAGTCAAACATTTAACTTACATTATATTAATACAGTAGAGAGTAGATAATATTATGAGGAAAATAATAGTATATTAAAAATAACTTCTTTCTCATTGAAATATATTTTTTAAGGATGAAGGGACTTTTATCCTCTATCAAGATTCCAAATCCTCTCTTTTTGGTCCCCTCTAACATACAAGACATTGTCTACATTTGGAATGGCATGAATTGACTGTGATCTACCAATAAATACTATCAAACAATTCTTGTTTTTATATTCTGAGACATAAAATAATTTCACTGCATGTGATGCCATTATAAACAACTCAACCTTTTTCTCCACCCACACTAAAATTCACCTTTATGAAGCCCATATCATTAACATTCACTACACTCCTATTATCAACCCATTTTCAATGGAAAATAATCACTTCAAATTATTTATAATCCGACTCATACATATGTTAAATAATACCTAAATATGACATATTCACATAAATTGGATTTCTATCCTTAGAACCAAATATGCGCATCACATCCGCTACAAGTATGACTCCACTATTTTGCATCATACTATTGTCATCATGTTATTTTGTATAAAACATATAACCATTTATTACAAAACTAGTGTAACATATATCATTTTCATTTGGTCCCTTGGCTAGCCATTAATGTTATTCATCAATTGAATTAGTATTTTCAGATTTCTCCTTATAAATTTGATCTCAGAACCATCATATATACTATTGATTATGTTTATTTGATATCCATCCTTCATTCCTATGTGGATTTATATCTCTAATAATTTCTTTGTGGGCTTCAACGTATGGATCAAAATATTCACTATTATATAAAATGTAAAAGTGTTCTTGATTCATCTCAGTGGTATGGTAATTTAAACAACATCTCATCTGGAAATCCCTTATCCCATAAGGTTTCCACTATGATGAGACTTTGGGAGACTGATGTTGTCAACATCTGATAGGTAATATGCAAAAAATTCAACAATTTATTCAAAAATATATCACTCTTCAATACATCCTTATGGACGACATCAATTCCTGACATATCCTTTCAAAATATTCACATTCCATTCAAGGGGGGACATCTATATGTAATGGAAAGGACCACATAGTAGAACCTCTATAACCAAGTGAACAATTAGGAATAACATTATATAAAAGAATTATGGTGGGAAAAAAACATCTATAATTCACATAATATGATTGGAACCTCCTTATTCGTGATTGTAAACTTTTTCAGGTCAAAAAATTTTCTACATATGGATTCAAAAAATAAATAGAGTCTAGTTAATGTATGTCATAGATTTTTAGGCAGAATGTAATACAAAGAAACAGGTATCAAATATTGCCTCAAAACATGACAGTCGTGTTATTTTAGTTCTTAAAACATAAAATTATTAATTGACACAAATTTCTCGATATTTTATGAATAACCCTCTGGAACTTTTACACCACCATGTAAAATGAAAATTTAAAATTTTTTCAGTCTAGATTGAGTGTAAGCTACTGGAGGAAGAAAATTCTTCCCTTTATCCTTCACCGGTTCCAAATCATTACTTATCCCCATGTTAATAATTTCCAACCAATCCTTGATGTCATGTTTCATTTTTCCAATAAAATTTAGTAACATTCCAATAATGCTATCAAATAAATTTTTCTCTACATGCATGACATCAATAAAATTTATAACGTACAAACAATTCAAATACAACAATTTAAAAAAATTGGTCTCTTCTTCCAACCAAATTTTATAAGGTTTTCTAAAATGGTTTACTGAAAATAGTTTCAATGTCTTTTACATTATATAATATTTGATCACCCATTAGTGGAGATAGTGTTGTACCTTGTTCGGTATTCCCATAAAATTTTATCATCCAGGATCAGTATTTATGTCAATGGGGAAAATTTCGGATTTCCTAAAAACACGGTCTTTGAGGAATGACTCAACTGAGATGAGTGTGTGTATTCTTCACAAATGGGACACCCCAAAATTACTTTAATGTTTTAGAATCAAAAATTTATATAAGTACGAAATTAATTTATCATCCCATAAAACATAGACTTCAATGTGAATTATATACTTTTATGAGAATCATAAATTGTAAAAAATGCATCCCATATTAATTTCAGATCTTCCATCAATGGATCCAAATAGACATTAATCTCATTATCGGGTTACTTTGGTCCAAATATAAGTTGAGGCTACATAATGTCTCTTTTCTTCATTCATAACCATGGTATCATGTTAAAATTTACCAATATGATGGTCCATCTATTTTGAGTACTAATCTATGCACCAAAAATATTTATTTCATTTGTTAATAACTCAAGATAAAGGTTTATCAGCTCATTTCCAAATTCAGGATACTCATAATCAATTTTCTTTTGCTAAGAAGAATCTTCTAGATGAAATAGGATCCCATATTTAATTCTTATATCACCATTCCATGTAAATGGTCTCACTATTTCTTGACATCCATGTTGTCTTCTAAACCATGTAATTTTAGGAAATTACCATACATCATTCAAAGAACTTGATTGTTTTTTCTTGTATCAATCTATACAACACTTAGGGATTTTTATTAGTGATTCATGGTCCTTGTGAAAGAATATGATATAATTTGGACAGGCGTGTATTTTTTTAGAGATCATTCCCATTGAACATAGAATTATTTTAGCATCATATGTTCGACATAGAAGTTCATTTTCTTATGTTATCGTATCATTCAGAAGACCAACTAGTTCTGTAAAGATGGTGTCCCTCCATCCTCTTCCAGATTTAAAATTATATAACTTCAATACAACTAAAAATTTGTTGTATTTAGTGCAACTGGTATACAATGGTACCCTAGAACAACTGTTTAACTTCTCAAAAAAATCAATCATGAAGTTCAACTTCAATTTCTATTTTCATTTATTCCATTCAATATCCATGATCATTTAAACAGGTATTAATATCAAATGATCTATAAACCAAATAATTATCCCAATTAGTGTGTAAATTCATTTTTCCCTTATGTTTAGTCTGAATTTATAACACTAATTTATTCCATGACAAATAAAATTTTCTTCTAAATCTACCAAACTAATTTGAATTTAATAACAACAATATAAAAATTAAAATAGTATTTGAGAAATGTGGTACACATGCTCTATTGTAAACTTGATAAACTCTTTAAAACCATATTCCTACTCTCTTATTAAAAAATTAGCATGAATCATTTTTTCAATTCATATAAATACTATTAGGTTCATAAAGAATTCATTTTTTTACAATAAATAAGTAATTTCCAATAAGATATTCATTATGAAAGGTGAATGTTATAAATAATTACAATAAGGGGAACCCGATATTTTATTGTTCCAAATAATTTTAGTATTCTTTAAAGGAAATTTCTAACTAAATTTAATAAAATAATTACTTCTCTATGATAGGTTTTATCCTCTAAATTCATCCAAAGTTGAAAGTTACAAACAATATTCATCCACATCATCTTCATCATTGAATAGTTATTATTTCATTTTTTTGCTAGTGACTCATCCCCCATATCTTTTGGACATGAAACTATGTTCTTTGAACTACTATGAGAAGTATTCATCATTTACTAGGAAATATTGATCATTTTGGAATACTACTTTTCATAGTAGTTCAAGAAACTTAGAATATATATGAGATGATTCATAAGTGACAAAATTCAATAATAACTGTCTGAGAGATGAAGCTAATTAGAATGAAAATTGTCCACTTAAAACTTTTTAAATTACCACGTCTTATTTTAAAATTTCAAATATCATCTCAAAACCACATTAATATTTTAAAAGTATTTTTTTGAATTTTTAAAGCCCCAGTTTAAATCCAATTTTTATTCCACATAAAAATTAACCAATTTTTTTCAAAACACACAAGGGGATATGAACCCCCTTTTCTATAAAAACAGTTAGCATCAAGTGAAAATTTTTAAAATCATATTCAAACACAAATAAAAATAAATTAAAGGTTTAGATTTATTTCCATCAAATTATGTACACTTTGAAAATTTTAAAACATTACTGGTTTACTTTGAACTCACTTCATTGGTTTCAAAACACCGAATCCATTTTAGTTCACTTTAAGGGAAAACCTCTTTATTTTATTTTAAACCCAACTTTATCATTTAAAACCATGTTCCTTTTTTCAAAACTGAAATTTATAATAGGAATGACCACAAAAAATCTTGGTAGACCACCACTCAATCTATTGAAAATAATAATTATTAAACATTTCATAAAAAAAAATTACAGTTAGAATGAATAAAAAAATCAAAAAAAATATATTAAATTGAAATTTTAAATCCTCACATGATTTTCCTAGACTAGTCACATAAATAAAAAGGTTTCCCCAGGGTCATTTAAAATTTTAATCAAGGTATTTTTTATTTATCAAAAACTAGTTTCATTAAATATCACACAAGACGCCACAAATCCAAGAATTCACATGACATACTATTTATTCAATAATCAAAATAAATATGGTTTTAAAAATATTCATGAAATTGAATACTATTTTAAAAAGGATAATGAGGTGTTGGAAAGAGTGTGTGTGTGGTATTAGGATTAAGTTAAATTTTAATTTATCTGAGTCTGAGTTGAATTAGAGGTGCTCTAGTACTAAGGGTGAGAGAAAGTCAGTGGATTTGGTTTTTTGGGAAATAAACCAACCATGAATTTACACCATATATCAGGTTTTTAAATTTTTTTGGGTGTTTTATAAGATTATGGGATGGTATTGGTTGTTTAGTAATCATGATAGAGCAATGATATAGTGTGTCGATGGGTGAAACTAATATTTTTTAGTGAAAATTTATCCTGAGGAGGACTAAATAATTTTTTTCATGAGATTGAGTGTTGTGATATGGAAACCACAATGTGTATGTTTTTTAAATTAAATATTTATGCTTGGATTATAGTGTAAATTATGTTAAACATGTTTACTTTGTTTTAAAATTATTTATTCTATGAAATTAATGTTTGGACTTGTGTTCTTTATTTATTTACATTCTTTAATTTATATAAGTTCATGCATAGAAATTTTATAATCTCCAAATAATTTTAAAATACATAAAGGAATGTATTTATCTTATGTTTGGGTTATGTTACTTCACTTTATTTTGATAAAGTAACCTAAATATTGACATGTCTTAGACCTTTTTCAGGAAATGAAATTATTATTTGATATATATTTATGTTTTGATATCTTGACTACTTTTAGTAAACTGATATTTAGTTATAAATCATGAGTTTAAATGGTATGAATATACTTAGTTTAGTATTCCATTTTATACATTTATATCATAACCTATTATGGGTTAAAATCTTGTTATAAAATTATCCTTGTTATAAACTTAGAATATCATTTATCAATTACCTATAAAGCCAGTTCGAAATACTTATGGAGAATATGTTGTTATTCTTTTAAGAAAATCCAACCATGAGCTTTTCCTGACATTGATCTTTAAAAATTAAAAATATTTTAAACTATAATTTAGAAACCTAAATTAAACTATTTCTTTTTTTTCATTTAAATGAAAATAATTTCCCTTGGCCCGGTTCTTATTTATTAGAGACAAAAATTTAAAAAAACCATTTTGGATTTGTTTTTAAAGAAATGTAACTAAGAAGGAAAACCTAGTATAATGAAATGTAACTAAAATGAAATAAATAAATAACCTTAATTCATTCAAATAACAAATCATCATAATTAGATAGTGAGAGGGGTGTTCAGAAGGTGGCAGTGTTACCAGTTGTGCTTAGTTTTGGCACCTGATCGATGAGTCACACAAAATAAGTGGAGGAGGGGTATCAATTTCCTTGTAAAAATGTTTTTTAATAAATTATTTTAATAATTTTTGGGTTTTATGGTTGTAATAGGTGAAAATAAACACACAAAAAATTAATATGGGGTAATAGCATGAATAATGCCACACTACACCATAGCACAACATAGCGCACACCACAGCATGCCATCCCAATTTGCCTATTACACAGGCATTGTGTGGCGCAATAGTCACTACCTCTAGCCAAAAAGTGATCATACACTAGTGTAATACTCATCCCAAGATATTTCACCAATCTAGATATGGTTTCTCATAACATGTAATTTGAGTCAAACAATACAATACATCACATCTCAATACAATAAAAATAATTATTACAATATTTCAAAAAAACATAAACCCACACAGACCTTCAAAAACCCTTTAATGAACTACACCCTTCATAACAACATAAAAAATATACTGATATCAATGACCCCTAATCATTCTATATTACAATAACATACAAATTTTCATTGATGAATTAATAAGGGGATTAACTTCAAGGATATATATAATTCAAAATATTAATCTAATAGGGAAAACATATCATAAAAAGCATACTTCCATTAAAAATATGATAAAATACATAAAATATTTAATTTTAAACCCATAAAAACATTTAAAACAATTAAAGGAATAAATGATTTCATGTTCTTTACTAATTTAAATGTAATTATTGGACCCCAGTTACCTAGATTCCATGCTTTATTATATAAATTGGCATGATACAAGGAATCATGTCCCAAAAGACCGATCAGTTTAGTATTATTGGAAACAAGATACATACATAAGTTCAACATTACAAATTGAAATACAACACTAATTTAATCCATTAGAAACATCCAAGACTCCTAGATTATTCCTAAAAATCACTCGTAACTAACTTCTTCATATCCTGGAAAAATGAAACAAAAGAAAGGGGTTAGATCAAATGCTCAGTAAGGGTAATCAATACAGCAAAAGATAACATAAACATTAGGCATGGTGAATAATTAAAAACACATGCCTTTACAGATAATAAACATGAACACTTTATAGAAAGAATATGAGCTAAGTAAATAATGCCATAATAAAACATAGTAATGGGTATTCTACTAGTTGAATAACCATATGAACCATTATTATTATTTACATAATGAGGGAATGTATAATTCTGGACAATCTGAAACATCTTGTCAAGGCCTCGACCAAGACGTCTAAAAATGATTGAGGCCTCGGCCAAAACCATATATCAAATTAGGAAAGGCCTCATCCAATTCCACATCTAATTGTCTCATGAGACCTACTGATGCACCGAGGAGCTATATCGAGCTCCACCCGTCACATACTAAGTCCAATAAATTCCTCATTTGAATTGGTTGAAACATAACATAAACATTCATATTAAAACTATCATATGAAATGTCAATACTTTAACCATAAACCATGAATGGTATAAAAATAACACATCCACATTCAAACATATCAAAAAACCTCAAATACAATATGTAAGATTTGTATCATAATAAATCAACTTCAAACAAGTTTATAATTTATCAAAGGATGTTAACATAGATGAAATGAAAACTATTTGAAAGAAATACCTCTTTCTATTTTTAAACCATTTAAAAGTCACATAAATTATAAAAGAAAATATTTATTTTGAAAATATTATTATATAATTTTAAGGGAAGATTCGATGGTGTTATAATGGTGGAAAATATCCTCACCCTCCGTATAAGTTAAAAAACATTCTTACGTTAATTTTTTGAAATGGTCATAAAGTACTTATTTGGAAAAATATGGAAATATTCATTTCAAAACATATAAGGTCAAATAAGGGTATAAATTACTTTAACAAAAATTCTAGTAAATAAAAAAAATTGAAATAAATTTCTAATAAAACATGGATGTGGATGATAAAGAATTCCTAGTATATACTTACATAAAAACAACATCGGATAATAAAGAGATTGTGAAATTAATCTATACCTTATCCTTTTCCTTGGCCGAGGGTAAGTTAACCTCATGTATAATAGTTAAATAATTATTACTAAATTACACAAGAACTATATAATTGGATGTTATATCATATATTAAGAATCATTAACATTTTATATTTATTATTTACTTTAGATATACTCATTATTATACTCATCCAAGTAATTAAGTGTTTGAATAACAAACTGCACCATGACGTGGAGACGGTAAGCCGTACGTACGCACGTTTGGTGACTTTTTCATTTATAGGATGGATAGAATAACAAATATGGTTTTACCCTATTTATAATAACATAATAGTATTTAGAAGGTACTGGATTTGTTATTTTTGTATAGAAACAACAAATAAGAATTATGTGGAAGAAGAAAAGAACTTGAAAGAGGTGATGAAATATTTACCTCTTCTTCGGGTTCTTTCTTTTGATTTGATCAAAAGGGATCCTTAGGTTGGCTTTATGACCAAAGTAAGGCCTCTAAGATTAAGTTAATAAAGTTGTGAGTATATTTGGGCATATTTTGGCCGATCCAAATGGATTTGGAGTTGTGATTTTGAGAAAAGGGGAAGTGTCATTTTATAAGAGAGGTGAGGGTCACTTAAGGAAAATCTTGACATATTATTTTATAATAAAATCGTTTTTGGGTTATAATGGCTCCAAAATGATTTATTTAGAGGATAAGTTAGATATGGTTCTAAACCCTTTCAACTAATAGGTTTTATATAGGTTTAGGTCATGATATTAACATTATCTTTTAGATTTAACTTTTAGTTAAATAGTTTGACATTTACCATGTCTCTTTGTATTTTTATATTATATAGTTAATAATCATACTATAAACTGCCAAGATAACCCCAAGTGGTTCATTATTAATATATATAACCTAATATAAGTCTTTTTTCTGAACCTTAAATTTTTATGAATATTATATCAATTAATAATATAGTATTTGTTTTAAAAACTCAACTATGTCAATTTTGACAGTATTTAGTATTTGATTTTTTTAAAGTCATTAAAACTTTATAAATTAGAAAAAAAAAATTTAAACCACCTGAAAATGTCATATTAACATATAAAATTAGTGTAATTCATCAAAAGTATCAATTTACATTTATTTGGATACTTATAATATCAATTATTTAAATATTTCATTAATAAGGTAATTACTGCATTATCATTGTGTCATAAATAAATTAAATTAATTAATGTATAAAAATTATAAATAAAATACCATTATGTAGGAAATATTTTTTAGATTTATAATGAATATTTATAGTTGAATTTATATCGTGTGTAGCTGTATATTAAAAATGGCTTAGTTATTAAACTTTGAATTTAACTCTTTTAACTCTTCTTTAAATAAAATAATAATAAATGTCCTAATCTAATCCAAGTGGACTAAATGGGGTCATATTTTATTACTAAGGTTGTTTTTGGTCGATTTATACTTAAAAAATAGAGTTAGGACATGTGTTAGGGTAATTATGATATCATTTTTACCGTTAATTACCCTATTTACTTTTAACCGTGGTAAATAAAAGTCAAAAGTTACTATTCACCAAAAATTATTTTCATCTTATGAACCACATTTTACTTACCGATATTAACCATGTCTCTTGTATTTTTGAAATTCAACTCACAAAAGTGGTAAAATTATGTTCTATGCAAATTTGCAAATGCTCCTAGGATGTGGGTAAAAGACGGTAAAAAGTTCAATAAAATTTTTATATATATAAACATATTATAAAATGACTCCAATGAATAAAATTGAACTTATAAAGGTATTATGTATCTATTTTTAACCAAAATAAATTTAAATAAAATAAATAATTATTTAAATAAAAAGTCGGTTTTAACCAATAACATATTGTTTTTCGCTATTCATCAAAAATTGAATTTTTTCAGAAAAGTACCCAAAATTCACACTAAGCTAATTTCGATATTCTGAATTCAAAAATGAAGTCCATTTGGAAAAATAAAATTTATAAAATTTTAAAAAGTGGGTATTACTATTTATAACGGTTAGTTTGATTGGTCGCAGTGTGTTAGAATCTCAAAGTTGCGTACAATGAAAACTATTGCATTATTCAAAGGGAAATATAACATGGAAGCTTGGGGTGTTAAATTATTCCCTCCTTAGAATAATTCCATCCTCTAAATTTATATAATACTACCACACAAAAAGATTTAGGTGGTTCTTCATCATAAGTTTCTTTGGCTCTCATGATGCCTCTTTCATCTTATGGTTTCTCCATAGAACTTTTACCAGATAAGTCGTTCGGTTTCTCAGCACTTGTTCCCTGGTATCAAGAATTTTGATAGGCTTTTCACAATAAGATAGACCAGGTTCCAGTTCAATCTCCTCATAAGTGAGTACATGCATTGGGTCAAGCATGTATTTTCTCAACAGTGATATGTGGAACACATCATGAATATTGGAGAGACTTGTAGGCATTGCCAAACGATAAGCTACAACTCCAATTCATTCTAGAATTTCGAAACATTCGATGTACCTAACACTCAATTAACCCTTCTTACCAAAAATTATAACACCTTTCCATTGAGATACCTTCAAGAAAACATGGCCTCATACTTGAAATTCCAAATCCTTCCATCAGTTATCGGCATAGCTCTTTTGCCTACTTTGGGGAGCATTGATGTGGGTTTGGATAATCTTCACTTTTTCCATTGCTTCCACAACAATTTCTGGGCCTACAAGTTTTCTTTCACCAACATCATCCCAACAAGTTGGTGTGCAGCATCTCTTTTCATATAACGCTTCATATAGTGCCATATGAATACTTGAATGGAATCTATTGTTATAATAAAATTCTAACAGAGGTAAATATTGATCCCATGTACCTTGAAAGTCAAGTGAGCAATATCTCAACATGTCTTTTAAGGTTTGAATAGTCCATTCTGATTGTCCATCAGTTTGAGGGTGGTAGGCAGTGCTCAAATGAAGTTCAATATTCAAGGATTTCTAAAGACTTTTCCAAAATCTTGATATAAAATGGGGATCATGATCAGAAACAATCGATAGGGGTACTCCATGAAGTATTACAACTTCATTAATATATAGTCTTATTAAACGTTCAAGTGGTAAATCTTATCTTATAGCAAGAAAATGTGGTGAATTGGTAAGACGATCAACATTAACCCATATTGCATCATTAATTCTATAATTCCTCGGTATCCCCATGACAAATTCCATCGTAATATCATCCCATTTACACTCAGGTATTGGAATAGGTTGCATGACTCTTCTAGGCTGTTTCCTTCCAGATTTCTCTTGTTGAAAAACCATACATTTTGAAACAAAATAAACAATATCCCTCTTCATGTTGTCCCCCCAAAAATGTTCCTTCAAATATCTATTCATCTTAGTTCTGCCCAGGTGTATAGAGAAATTGAAGCTATGAGAATCATACAACAATTCCCTTTTTAGATCAGGTATATCAGGTACACAATGTCTCTTCCCAAATTTCAAAATTCCATCTTCATATACAAAGTCACTCGATCTCCCATCAGTTACAGCTTTAATCTTCTTTTGAAACCCCTCATCCTTAGTCTAAGAACCCTTTATCCTTTCAGGTAACTATGGATTGGCAACCATTTAAAAAATTATTGATGTTTCACCATACATGTTTATTCCCATATCAATATTTACTAGAACTATGAAATCAGGATCCCTTTCAACTCTAATATTGTTCAAAACTCAATGGTACTTTCTACTCAAAGCATCTACCACCTTATTTTCCTTCCCTAGGTGGTAGTGTATAGTGAAATCATAATCCTTGAGTAGTTCAAGCCATTTTTTTCCTCATGTTGAGTTATGTCCATGAGAAAATACACTTCAAACTCTTGTGATCAATATAAATCTCACATTTTTTACCATAGAGATAGTGTCTTCATATTTTCAGAGCAAAGATTACAACTACTAACTCAAGATCAAGATTATTAAATTTTTTCTCATGAATTTTTAGCTATCATGATGCATAGTAAATAACTCTATCATTCTGAATAAGGACACAACCATGTCCTTACTTTGAAGCATCACTATAAATAACAAACCCATCATTCCCCTATGGTAGAGTCAAGATATGAGCATTAACTAATCTTCTCTTCAGTTCTTAAAAACATTTTTCACACTCTTTTTTCCAAAAAAAATATAACCCCATTATGTGTGAGCTTGGTTAATGGGTTAGCCAACTGGGAAAAATTCTGGCCGAAAAGTCAACAATAACTTGCTAAACCAATAAATTTGTGTACCTCAGTTATACTCGTTGGATCTGGACATTCTTGGATTGCCTTTGTCTTTGAAGGATCAACAAATATTCCATCCTTATAGACAGTAAGGCCAAGAAAAGAAATATCATGAAGCCAAAATTCACACTTTCTAATCTTCCCATATAATTCATTTCTTTTAAGAGTATTTAGAATAATACGCAAGCGATTTTCATGATCTTCGTAGATTTTGGATTATACCAATATATCATCAATAAATACTACTACAAATTAATCAATATGTTCCTTGAAAACTCTATTCATTAGATCCATGAAGATAGAGGGTGAATTAGTCAATCCAAAAGGCATTATTGTAAACTCATCATGACCGTACCTGGTTCAAAATGTTGGTTTTGGAATGTCTTCCATCTTCACACACAACTGATGATATCCAGATCGAAGGTTAGTCTTTGAAAAATGTTGACCTCTATGAAGTTGGTCAAATAAATCCTCAATATGAGATAGGGGATACTTGTTATTTATTTTGATAGCATTGATCTCTCTGTATTCAATGCACAACCCCATAGATCTATCTTTCTTTTGAACAAAAAGGACAAGGGCTCCCCATGTAGAAACACTAGGGTGAATAAATCCCTTATTACTCAATTCCTATAGTTGTTTCTTTAGTTACACTAATTCCACAGTGTCCATTATATAAGGGTTCTTTGATATGGTCCTTGATCCAGGAATTAAATCAATAGAAAACTCAACTTCTCTTTTCGGAGGATGTCTAGGTAAATCCTCTGGAAAAACATCAACATATTCTTGTAAAATAGGTGTTCCCTCTATTTGAAAATTATTTTCCTCACCCATAATTATTTCATTCTCATCCTCACCAATAATTGAATTTAGTATAGCTACTGGGTGCGGATCTAGATAAGAATCAGATGGTGACATTTCTGCTCTAAATATAAGGTACTCCATATCATCCTCAAGAATTGTATCTTCCTTCTTATTACAATATATGTTTGAATCCTTGTCCTAAATCCAATCCATATAAAGGATTATATCAAATTCAATCATGGTTATGATGATTAGATCAGCAGATAAATATCATTTATATGCCTTAATGGGGACTGATTCACAAAACATTGTTGCAAGGATATTTCCCTTGGGATTTTGGATTGTAAACTCCCTTGTTAAATAAAATTGGAAATATCTAATTTTCTTATCAAAATGGGATGATATGAAACAATTCGATGATCCAGAATCAAATAAATCATTGGATAAACATGAGGAAACCATTAAATTACCTGCCACCACGTCTTTCGGAGCTTCAACCTCAGCAGTAGTGATTGCATAAGCCTGGCCTTGATCCCTTGGGATTTTCTGAGGTAAGTTTTCTTGACACTTAGGAAATTCATTTGCATAATGTCCCATATCCCTGCAATTGTAGCATGGAACCTTGGTAGCATCTTTCTTCCCCTTAAAATCACTATAAATATGGCCAATATGTCCACATTTTTAGCATACTTATTTTTCTTTTAGATAGAAACTAGGGTGATTCCTTCTACAATTATCACATGGTGTAAATTCAACTCTTCCCTTCTTACCTGTTTCCTTATTTCATTTCCCAAAGTGTTCAGCAGATCTCTTCTTCTCTTGATTTTCTTTAAAGTCATATGACTTAGAGAATTCCTTTTCTTTCTTGATAGCATATGAGACAATATCTTCATACAATGAGAAGTATTGTGATACTAATGCTCGATGAAGAAATGGTTTTAACCCAATAAAGAAATGATCAATCTTACTTCTTTTGTTACATATATAATCTGCAGCACACCTTGCTAACCTTGTAAATTTATCCTCATACTTTGCGACATTCTTATCTACATTTTTCCTCAGACTCAGAAATTGTATTTCCATATATGCTCAATGGTCATGAAGAAAGTATTTTTCTAATAAAATATCTTTAAACTCCCTCCATTACTTGTTTGATACTTATTCATATTCCTTTGTGTTTTTAATCAATGACAGCCATTGATCTGTATCTCTCGTGAGGCGATAAACTGGCATGACAACTTTTTCCATTTTGCTACTCCCCAAAGCATGAAATTTTTTTCTAAGGAACTTATCCATTACTCAGCTACTAACAGATTTGTACTCCCATTGAATATTGGTGGTTGTTCCCTAATGAAGCAGTCTAACATTGATCCTCTACATTGTGGATCAGGGTGCTCCATATGGGTAAGGTTATTATTCATAACCTGAGTGAGTTGTCTGAGTATAGTGATAAGCTAATCAGCACCAACTGCATCACTTTCTCCACTATAATTATCTTGAGTAGGGGGGAAATCCCTACATATATTACATGAGTTGATATGGTTTCCATTCCTTCCATTAGGTTCCATTTCTAGACAATGGCATATAGTAGATTAGTTTATTAATCGCAATACACAATTCTGAACTTATAAAAAACTTGACATAAATTATAAAGTTTATGGATATAATTTATAATCATAAAAATGTTTTCATTGAGGATTTATATACTCATAAATCCTTCATAATGGTTTTTAAAGAAAATGTGAGTTGTCTTAAGCATATCCCCCCGGAGTGTCGTAACCAAGAGTGCTGGAAGGCTTGTTTTCATGCACGATTTCACATTCAAGTCTATCTCAAAGCGGTGTTTTCTGGTTTTACCCCTAGATACATATGTGCCAGAGCCGCCTCTACCTGCTCATATCTAGATAGGGATATATTGCTTGGAAAACTCCCAAAATCAATACAGTACCAAAATTCTTCAAAGTTGTTCTATACTAATCCTCAAAGTCTATCTTAGGGTAATGTTCTCTAATCAGAGTTTTCTAAATCTAGTTTCCAAGGTTTGTACTAAACTTCCTCTAATGCCAACTATAATGCCCCTGCCCCAGTTACCCAGAGTCAGTGCTTTATTATATAACATTTGCATAGTACAAGTAATCATGTCCTGAAAGACCAATCAGTTTAGTATTATTGGAAACAAGATACATACATAAGTTCAACATTACAACTTGAAAAGAAATACAACACGAATTTATTCCATTAGAAACATTCAAGCCTCTTAGATTATGCATTCAAGTCACTCATAACTAACTTCTTCATATCCTGGGAAAATAAAACATAAGAATGTGGTGAGATCAAATGATCAGTAAGGGTAAGCAATACAGCAGAAGATAACATAAACATTAGGCATGGTGAATAATTGAAAACACATGTCTTTACAAATAATAAACATGAACACTTTATTGAAGGAATATGAGCTGAGTAAATAATGCCATAATAAAACATAGTCATGGGTATTCTACTATTCAAATAACCACATGAACCATCATTATTATTTTCATAATGAGAGAATGTATAATGGCGGAAAATCTGAAACATCTTGTCAAGGCCTTATCCAAGACGTCTAAAAATTATTTAGGCCTCATCCAAAACCATATATCAAATTGGGAAAGGCCTTATCCAATTCCATGTCTAATTGTCTCATCAAACCTACTGATGCACCGAGGAGCTATAGCGGGCTCCATCCGTAACATAGTAAGTCTAAAAAAATCCTCATATGAAAAGGTTGAAACATAACATAAACATTCGTTTTAAAAATAGCATACTAAATGTCAATAATTTAACCATAAACCATGAATGGTATAAAAATAACACATCCACAGTCAAACATATCACAAAACCTTCAATAAAATATATAAGATTTTTATCATAATAAATCAACTTCAAACAAGTTTAAAATCTATCAAAGGATGTTGACATAGATGAAATGAAAACTATTTGAAATAAATACCTCTTTATATTTTGAAACCATTTAAGAGTCAAATAATTATAAAAGAAAATATTTATTTTGAAAATATTTATATAATCATATAAGGGAATATTAGATGATATTATATTATCATAAAATAGCTACACCCGCTATATAAGTTAAACAAACATTATTACCTTAATTTTGTCGAAAAGGTCATAAAGTACATTGTTTGGAAAACAACAGAAAGATTACTTTCAAAACATATAGGGTCAAATAAGGATATAAATTAATTTAACACATAGTCTAGTAAATAGTAAAAATGTTTTGAAATACATTTTTAAGAAAACATGGATGTGGATGAAGAAGAGGTCCCAGTAGATACTTACATAAAAACAACCTCGGATAATAAAGAGATTGTAAAATTAACCCTTAACTTTTAAATTTCCTTGGTCTAGTGTATGTTAACCTCTTGCATAATATTTAAGCCATATTTATTAAATTATACAAGAACTATATTCATAAATATGATATCATATATGATCCTCTAATATTGCTTTGTTAATAATATTTTAGTAGTATCATTGTTTGGGGTGTTAACTGATTCGTTTTCCTTTATATGATTGGTTACATAAGCCATGTTTGTTATAGAAAGTATGTATTTGATTCATATACATAATGATATTATGTTCATAAAAGTTATTTTTAGTCATCAAATTAAAATTATTCTTGAATGGTTACGATGGGGAAATGAATCTCATCGCGTTCGTGGAGACGGTAATCCGTACGTACGCTTGAGCGACAATATCATTATGTTGATGGAAAAATCATATGTAATTGGATGTTATATCATATATATAGAATAATTAACATGTTATATTTATTATTTACATTAGTTATACTCATTTTTATACCCATACAAATAATGAAGTGTTTGAATAACAAACTACACCACGACGTGTAGACAGTAAGCTGTACGTACGCACATATGGTGACTTTCTCATTTATAGGATGGATAGAATAAAAAATATAGTGGTACCATATTTATAATAACATCACATTATGTATAAGGTACTGAATTTAATATTTTGGTATGGAAACGGAAAATAAGGAGGAAGTGGAAGAAGAAAAGAACTTGAAAGAGGTGATGAAATATTTACATATTCTTCGGGTTCTTCCTTTTGATTTGATCAAAAGGGCTCTTTAAGTTTGCTTTATGACCAAAGTAAGGCCTCTTGGATTAAGGTAGGAAAGTTGGGAGGATATTTGGAAAGTTTTTGGCTGATCCAAATGGATTTGGAGGTGTTTTTTTGAGAGAAGGGGTAGTTCCATTATATAAGAGATGTGAGGGTCACTTTAGAAAAAGCTTGAAATATTATTTTATAATAAAATAATTTTCGGTTTCTAATGGATCCAAAATGATTTATTTAGAGTTTAAGGTGTGGATGGGTCAAAAAACTCTCAAAAAATAGTTTTTATACAGGTTTAGGTCACCATATTAACATTATCTTTTAGATGTAACTCCTAGTTAAATAGTTTGACATTTACCATGTCTCTTTGTATTTTTATATTATATGGTTAATAAACGTACAATAAACTGCCAAGAGAACACCAATTTGTTCATTATTAACATATAAAACCCTATATATTTTTTTCTGAACCATATATTTTTATGAATATTATATCAATTAATAATATAGTATTTGTTTTAAAAACCCAATTATGTCAATTTTGACACTATTTAGTATATGTTTTTTTTGAAATCCATTAAAACTTTTTCACTTCGAATAAAATTTATTTAACTAACCCTAACATGTCATATTAAACTATAAAATTAGTGGAATTTATCAGAAGTCTAAATTTACATTTATTTGGATATTTATAATATCAATTATTTTAATATTTCATTAATAAGGTAATTACAGCATCATCATTGTGTCATAAATAAATTAAATTATTTAATGTCTAAAAATTATAAATAAAATACAATTATGTATGAAACCATTTTCTCTTTCTAATGAATATTTATAGTATAATTTACATTGTGTTTAACTCTACATTAAAAATAGTTTAGTTATTAATCTTTGAATTTAACTCTTTTAACTATTCTTTAAATAATATAACAATAAATGTTCTAATCTAATACAAGTGGACCAAAGGGGGTAATATTTTAATTCTAAGGTTTTTTTTGGTCGAATTATACTTATCTAATAGAATTATGACATGTGTTAGGGTAATTATAATATTTTTTTTACCCTTAATCACCCTATTTACTTTTAACTTTGATAAATAAAAGTCAAAAGTTACTATTCACCAAATATTATTTTCATCTTATTGAACTACATTTTACATAATGATATTAACCATGTCTCTTAGATTTTTGAGATTCAACTCATAGAAGAGGTAAAATTAAGTTTTAACAAATTTGTAAATGTTTCTCGGAGGTGGGTAAAAGACGGTAAAAGGTTCAATACACTTTTTATATATCTAAACTTATTATAAATTGACACCAATTAATTAAAATGAATTTATATAGGTATTTTGTATCTATTTTGACCTAAAATAAAATTAAATAAAATAAATAATTATTTAAATAAAAAGTCAGTTTTAACCAATAACACAGTGTTTTTCACTATTCATCAAAAATTGAATGTTTTCAGAAAAATACCAAAAATTCACAATAAGATAATTTCGATATTCCTAATTCAAAAATGAAGTCCGTTCTCAAAAATTAAATTTATAAAATTTCAAAAAGTGGGTATTACTATTCATAATGGCTAGTTTGATTGGTCGCAGTGTGTTAGAATCTCAAAGTTACATACAATAAAATCTATTGAATTATTCAAGTGGAAACATACCATAGAAGCATGGGTTGATACATTCTTCCCTCCTTAAAAAAATTTCATCCTCAAAATTTCTAGAATACTACCACACAAAAAGATTCGGGTGGTTCTTCATCAGAAGTTATTCTAGTTCCCACGTTGACTCTTCCATCTTATAGTTTCTCCATAGAACTTTTACCAGACGAGTTGTCTGGTTTCTCAGCACTTGTTCCCTTGTATCAAGAATTTTTGCAGACTCTTCAAAATAAGACAGATCAGGTTCCAGTTCAATTTCTTCATAATTGAGTACATGTGTTGGGTCAGGCGTGTATTTTATCAACAGTGATATGTGGAACACATCATGAATTTTGGAGATGCTTGGAGGCATTGCCAAACAATAATCTACAACTCCAATTCTTTCTAGAATTTTGAAAGGTCCGATATACCAAGGACTCAATTTACAGTTCTTACCAAAACTTATAACACCCTTCCATGGAGATACCTTCAATAAAACATGGTCTCATTCTTGAAATTCCAAATGCTTCCTTCGGTTATCGTCATAGCTCTTTTTCCTACTTTGGTGAGCTTTGATGTGGGTTTGGATAATCTTCAATTTTTCCATTGCTTCCTCAACAAGTTCTAGGCCTACGAGTTTTCTTTCACCAACATCATCCCAACAAGTGGGTGTGCAACGTCTCTTTCCATATAACACTTTATATGGTGCCATATGAATACTTAAATGGAATCTATTATTATAGGAAAATTCTACCAGAGGTAAATATTGATCCCACGTACCTTGAAAGTCAAGTGAGCAAGATATCAACATGTCTTTTAAGGTTTGAATAGTCTGTTCTGACTGTCCATCAGTTTGAGGGTGGTAGGAAGTGCTCAAATGAAGTTCAATATCTAGGTATTTCTGAATACTTTTCCAAAATCTTGATGTAAAATGGGGATCACGATCAGAAACAATCGATAGGGGTACTCCATGAAGTCTTACAACTTCATTAATATATAGTCTTGCTAAATTTTCAAGTGTTAAATCTTCTCTTATAGCAAGAAAATGTGCTGACTTGGTAAGAAAATCAACAATTACCCATATTGAATCATTAATTCGATGATCCTTTGGTAGCCTCATGAAAAATTCCATTATAATATCATCCCATTTCCACTCAGGTATGAGAAGAGGTTTCATGACTCTTCCAGTCTGTTTCCTTCCAGCTTTCTCTTATTGACAAACCATACATTTTGACACAAAATCAACAATCTCTCTCTTCATGTTGTCCCCCCAAAATGTTCATTCAAATATTTATACATCTTCGAGATCCCTAGGTTTATAGAGAAATTGGAGCTATGAGAATCATCCAATAATTCCTTTTTTAGATCAGGTATATCAGGAACACAAAGTATCTTCCCAAATTTCAAAATTTCATCTTCATATATGAAGTCACTCAATCTCCCATCATTTACAGCTATAATACTCATTTGAAACTCCTCATCATCATTCTGATAACTCTTCATCCTTTCTAGTAAAGATAGTTTGGAAACCATTTCAAAATGTATTGAAGTTTTACCTTCCATGGTTATTACTATATCCATCTTTACTAGATCCATGAAAATAGTATCCCTTTCAACTCTCATCTTGTTCAAAACTCCATGGTCCATTCTAATCAAAGCATCTTCCACCTTATTTGCCTTCCCCAGGTGGTAGTGTATAGTGAAATCATAGTCCTTGAGTAGTTCTAGCCATCGTCTCTGCCTCATGTTGAGTTCTTTCTCTGAGAAAATATACTTTAAAATCTTATGTTCAGTAAAAATCTCACATTTTTTCCTATAGAGATAGTGTCTCTATATTTTAAAATCAAAGATTACAGCTGCTAACTCAATATTATGAGTAGGATAGTTTTTCTCATGAATTTTTAACTATCGTGATGCATAGGAAATAACTCTATCATTCTGCATATGGACACAACCATGTCCTTTCTTTGAAGCATCACTATAAATAACAAACCCATAATTCCTCGATGGTATAGTTAGGATAGGATAATTAACAAATCTTATCTTCAGTTCTTTAAAACATTCTTCACACTCTTTTTTTCAAACAAATTTAACCCCTTTACATGTGATCTTGGTTAATGGGTTAGCCAATCGGGCAAAATTATGGACGAAATGTTGATAATAACCTGCTAAACCAATAAAAATGCGTACCTCAATTATAGTCATCGGTGCTGACCATTATTTGATTTCCTTGGTCTTTGAAGGATCAACATAGATTCCAACCTTAGAGACAATATTTCCAAGAAAATAAATCTCCTAAAGCCATAATTCATACTTGTTAAACTTCCCATATAATTCATTTCTTCTAAGAGTTTTTTAAATAATTCACAAGTGATTTTCATGATCTTTTTAGATTTTGGAGTATACCATGATATAATCAATAAATACCACTACAAAGTCATCAATATATTCCTTGAAAACTCTATTTATTAGATCCATGAAGACAGAGAGTGCATTAGTCAGTCCCAAAGGCATTACTGTAAACTTGTAATGCTTGTACCTGGTTCGAAATTTTTTTTCAGAATGAATTCATTCTTTACACACAACTGATGATATCCAGATCGAAGGTCAATCTTTGAAAATTATTGAGTTCCATGAAGTTGGTAAAATAAACCATCAATGCGAGTTAGTGGATACTTGTTCTTTATTGATATAGCATTGATATCCCTATAGTCAATACACAACTTCATATATCTGTCTTTCTTCTTAACAAAAAGGACAGGGGCTCCCCATAGAGAAACACTAGGGTGAATAAATATATTATTACTCAATTCCTCTAGTTATTTCTTTAGTTAGACTAATTCCACAGTGTCCATTCTTTAAGGGGTCTTCAATATTGGACTTGAACCAGGAATTAAATCAATGGAAAACACAATTTCTCATTCTGGAGGATGTCCGGGTAAATCCTCTGGAAACACATCAACATTTTATTTCACAATAGGTACATCCTCTATTCAAACATTCTTTTCCTCATCCATAATTATTTCATTCTCATCCTCCCCTATAATTGGATTTAGTATAGCTAATGGGGGTGTATCTAGATAAGAATCAGATTGTGACATTTATGCACTAAAGATAAGGTACTCTTTATCAACATCGAGAATTGTAACCTCATTATTCTTATAATAAATTTTCACATCATGGTTCGAAAGCCAATCCATGACAAGGATTATATCAAATTCAATCATGGGTATGATGATTTATTCAGCAGATAAATATAATTTATAAGCCTTAATAGGGACTGATTCACAAAACCTTATTGCAATGATACTTCCCTTAGGAGTTTTGAATGACAACTCCCTTATTAAATAAAATTAGAAATAAATAATTTTCTTATCAAACTAGGAAGATATGAAATAATGTGATGGTCCAGAATTAAATAAAACATTGGCTAAACATGAGGAATCCAATAAATTACCTTCCACCATGTCTTTCGAAGCTTCAACCTCGACAATCGTGATCGCATAAGTTATGCCTTGATCCCTTGGCCTTTTCTAAGGTATGTTTCCCTGAAGCTTAGGACATTGATTTGCATAATTTTCCATCTCCCTGCAATTTTAGCATTGAACATTGGTAGATTCTTTCTTCCCCTTACAATCACTAGCAAGATGGATTTCTATCCACATTTGTAGCATACTCCTTTCTCTTTTAGACAGACACTAGGGTGCTTCCATCAAAAATTACCACAGGGTTGAAATTAAACTCTTCCCTTCTTCTCTATTTCCTTATTTCCATTCCCAGAGTGTTCAGAAGATCTCTTCTTCTCTTTCTTTTCTTTAAAGTCGTATGACTTAGAGAATTCATTTTATGTCCTGATAGTACATGAGACAATATCTTTATATGATGAGAAGGATTGTGAGACTAATTTTTGATAGAGAAATTTATATATCCCATAAAAGAAACAATCAATATTACTTCTTGGGTTACTTATATAATCTGCAGCATGCCTTTCTAACCTTGTAAAGTTATCCTCATCCTTTACGACATTCTCTTCCTCCTTTTGCCTCAAACTCAGAAATTGTCTTTCCATATCCGCTAGATGTTCATGAGGAAAGTATTTTTATAAGAAAATATCTTTAAAATATATCCATTCCATGTTTGATACTTCTTCATATTCTTTTGTATTTTGAATCAATGACCACCATTGATCTGCATCTCCCGTGAGGTGATAAACTGCCATGAAATCTTTTTCCCTTTCACTACTCCCCAAATCATGAAATATTTTTTCTCTAAGGAACATATCCATTTATCAGCTAATAACGGATTTTTACTCCCATTTAATGTTAGTGGTTGTTTCCTCATGAAGTGTTCTAACATTGATCATCCACGTTGTGGATCAGTTTTCTCTATACGGGTAAGGGTATTATTCATAACCTGGGTGAGTTTCCCCAGTATGGTGATAATCTGAACAGCACTAGTTGCATCACCATCTCCACTATAATTATCTTGAGTATGAGGTAAATCCCTACATGTATTACATGTGTTGATATAGTTTCCATTCCATCAACTAGGCACCATTTCTAAACAATGGCATATAGTAGATTAGTTTATGAATCGCAATACATAATTCTGAACTTGTAAAACACTTAACATAAATTGAACTGTTTATAGATATAATCCATAATCATAAAAATGTTTTCTTTGAGGAGTTATATACTCATAAATCCATCATAATGGTTTGTAAAGAAAATGATAATTATCCTAAGCAAATCCCCCGGGAGTGTTGTATCCAAGAGTGTAGCAAGGCACGTTGTCGTGAACTAGTTCTCGTTTGAGTATCGTACAAAGTGGTGTTTTTGGGTTTTACCCCTTAGTACATATGTGTCAGAGCGATCTCTACCTGCTCATATCCAAATAGGGATGTATTTCTTGGAAAACTTATAAAATCTATACAGTACCAAAATTCTAGGAAGTTCTTCTATACAAATCCCCAAAGTCTATCTTAGCGTAGTGTTCTCTAATCAGAGTTTTTCTAAATGTAGTTTCCAAGGTTTGTACTAAACTTCATCAGATACCAACTGTAACACCCTGACCCTAGTTACCTAGAGTCAGTGATTTATTACATAACATTCGAATGATACAAGGAATCATGTCCCAAAAGACCAATCAGTTTAGTATTATTGGAAAGAAGATACATACATAAGTTCAACATTACAACTTGAAAAGAAATACAACACTAATTTATTCCATTAGAAACATCCAATCCTCCTAGATTATTCCTACAAGTCTCTCATAACTAACTTCTTCATATCCTAGGAAAATGAAGCATAAGAAAGGGGTGAGATCAAACATACAGTAAGGGTAAGAAATACAGTGAAAGATAACATAAAAATTAGGCATGGTGAATAATTAAAAACACATGCCTTTACAAATAATAAACATGAACACTTTATGGCAGGAATATGAGCTGAGTAAATAATTCCATAATAAAACATAGTCATGGGTATTCTACTAGTCAAATAATCACATGAACCATCATTATTATTTTCATAATGAGGGAATGTATAATGTCGGACAATCTGAAACATCATGTCAAGGACTCGGCCAAGGCGTCTAAAAATGATTTAGACCTTGACCAAAACCATATATCAAATTTTGAAATGCCTCGGCCAACTAAACGTCTAATTGTCTCATGAGACCTACTGATTTACCAAGGAGATATAGCGGGCTCCACCCATCACATACTAAGTCCAATACATTACTCATAGGAAATGGTTGAAACATAACATAAACATTCTTATTAAAACTAGCATAAAAAATCTCAATACTTTAACCATATACCATGAATGGTATAAAAATAACACATCCATAGTCAAAAATATCACAAAACCTTTAAAAAAATATAGAAGATTTGTATCATAATAAATCAACTTCAAACAAGTTTAAAATCCATCAAAGGATGTTGACATAGATGAAATGAAAAATATTTGAAAGAAATACCTCTTTCTATTTTGAAACCATTTAAGAGTCACATAATTATAAAAGAAAACATTTATTTTGAAAATATTCTTATAATCTTGTAAGGTAAGCTTAGATGATATTATAACGGTGAAAAATAGCCACACCTGCTGTATAAGTTAAAAAACTTTCTTACCTTAATTTATCTCAAAGGTCATAAAGTACCTTGTTTGGAAAATGAAAAAAATATTCCTTTAAAATAATATAAGGTAAAATAAGGTTATAAATGACTTTAACCCATAGTCATGTAAATATTAAAAAAATTGAAATGCATTTTTAAGAAAACATGAATGTGGATGATAAAAAGTTCCCATTAGATACTTACGTAAAAACAACCTTAGATAATATAGAGATTGTGAAATTAACCCTCACCTTGTACTTTTCCTTAGTCGAGGGTATGTTAACCTCCTGTATAATAGTTAAATAATTGTTATTAAATTATACCAGAACTATATACATAAATATTATGTCATATATGATCCTCTGATATTGATTTGTTGTAGCGAATCGAGTTTTTGGCCCTGTCAGACTTTGGAATATTTCTACGAATAATTCCAAAGCTAGGCGCTAAGAGGGCGTGCGATTCCGAGTCCCGGAATTAATTTTATAAAAATATTAAGTATTTTTTATACTATGCACGTAGAGGGGGTGTGATATCTCCTAAACTGTAGCTCAGATCGGGAATCTGAGGGCATGGTTGCGTCTGGAACGTGCCGTTTACCCTAGGCGAGTTGTAAACATTGCGGGCGCGGGCCTGCGGTGAGAAACGCCACCCGGGGAATTTTCTTAATTAAGTGGAAAAGTTAGTTTTCGAGCGTCGGCTCGAATAACATCTAAATGGAGTCTCGGATCGAAAATCTGAGTCCTCCTTTGCGTTCAGAATGGCGCGTTTACCCTAGGGGTGACCTTAACTTTGTCTGCATCGGGGGGGTCGGAACGGGGGAAAGATGGAGGGGAGTTAAATGAGTTGTTTTATAAAAAAACATAACTCATTTTATCTCCCCCACCCCTACTCCTACGCACAGGCGGCGGAAACCACCCCACCTCCTCCGTTTCTTCGCCAGATCGAGCCAGAATCGTCCGTTTTCTACGCTGTTCGACAGCGGATCTAGCTTTAGGGCGTCGCCGGCATCGATCTACACCCGAAGCTTCGGTGTTTCGCCCGCGAGGTAGGCGGTTTGATTTTTAATCCCTCAATCCCGTTTTTTCTACGAATTGCTTTGTTTTGAGGTTGTGGCAGGGAAGATCATGTCTCGAGGGTCGCACCGGTGCTTCCGGATCGCAAAACGGACAACTGGGATGCCCCCGGCAGTCCACGGAAGGTCCGTTGGCGTCATCGGAGCCCGGCCGCCCAGCGCGACGGTGCGCTGGCAAAGCACGGAAGCGCTGTGTGCCGCGTGGCGGAGGGCCTCCGGCCAGGGCGGGCCGGCGGCGGCGGCCGGTCCGGCCACTGTTGTCATACGGGGGGGTCTTTAAACCCCCGTATCTTGCAATCCGGGAGTCGGATTCGCATGCCGTTTGAGGCGACGCAACCCTGACGACGAGGCAAACCATCTAGTGTGGGTTCGAGAGTTTAAGTGTTTGGGACTGTGGCCCGGGAGTTAGAAACGTCGTATAAAATAATAATATTTTATTATTTTATGACTTCGGATCGTTGTAACTTCTACCTGGAGCGTCTGAATGACGTGACATCAGTGGCGTTGAGACCCTGATTATACGACGGACATTTTGAGATGGTTTCCGGGTGTTGGGACTGAGAACGGGGTGCGGGCCCCATGAGGCCGGGTTTGGCGTTTGCGGAGAAACGCAGCTTTCGCACCAGGAGTCCGATTTTGGCGGATGATTAGTCGATCCTGCGTGTTTTTTCGAGAGGATCGTAATGGTGTGATTCGTTTGATGAGTTTCAGAATCGATGTGTGGGCCCCACCCGAGCTGGCTTCGGTGAATAGTACCTTTTTCACCGGGTGTCTGTTTCTGACGAGTGAGTAGTCAATTTTGCTTGTTTTTTCTGAGGGGATCGCCGTGGTATGATCCGCTCGATGGGTTTCGGGATCGTTGTGTGGGCCCCGCACGAGCTAACTACAGTGAATAGTGCCTTTTTCATCGGTGCTCCGATTCGGGTGAGTAAGCAGCCTATCCTGCGTGTTTTTTCACATAGATCGTGATGGTGGCCTTAGTATTGGCTTTGGAGGTGCGCAGTGTGGCATTGCTGCAGTTCGCTTGGGTTAGCGACGTTTTGGACCAGCACTGGTTGAGGGTACTCCCTTGGTTCATTCCCAAGGGGGTTTGTGTGGAATCACAACCTTCGTATAAGTTTGTGATCCCCTCTATGGGATGTTTAAACTGTTAGAGTTGTGGCATCCCTCTGGTGGGCCCGGAGCGGGATCCTCTAGCATCATTTCCCTAGATCGGGTTCTTGGTATCGTTGTGACCACTTATTCACGGGCGGTGATCCCCTATCTAGCAGGTTAACCCTGTAGGGTTTATGGAATCAACGAGAATATGATCCCCTACATAGTGGGTCGTGCTTAGTAGGGTTGTGGAATCTTTGGGTATACGATCCCCAACTCAGCATGAGGTGTATAGTAGGGTTGCAGTATCGTTGGTTATGTGATCCCCTACTCAGCGCGTGGTATCGGTAGGGTTGATGCATCATCGATTCAATCCCCTACATCACAAGTTATATCAGGTAGGGTTACGGTATCATCGTGACCACCTTTATTTGGGCGATGATCCTCTATCTGAGTGATGTGCTTCTGTTGAGCACCAGATCGGGTTGTGGTATCCCCCAGTAGATCCTGGGTGTGATCCGCTATCTATGAGAACTTCGTATGCGAGATCAGGTCGTGGTATCTCCCAGCGGACCCAGGGAGTGATCCCCTATCTCTGAGCTTCGTATACCAGAGTGGGTTCTGGTATCCCTTAGCGGACCCTAGGAGTGATCCCCAATCCGAGGAGTTTGGTGGTTATGTTGTTTCGGTGAGTTATCCTCAGTGATGCTATCGACGAGTGTGATCTCTCAGGTGAGCGTATGAGAGGTTTGAGAGAAACTCGATGGAGTGTATCTCTCAGGCGCATGTCATCTGGGATGACAGTGTTCGCAGAGTTTGTTCTCCTGGTTGTGAACCGTTGTTGGTGACGAGGTCGGTACCTCAGGTGGCTTATTGCAAGAGCTGGGTATTTCTGGATTGTTCAAGGTGTATGTATGGTCATACACCTGAGCTGAGCTGACTAGTTGTGTTTAGCCAAGGATGGTCATGAGATTGAGTTTCTCTCTTGTCTGGGTTCCCTCAGGCTGGGATGAGTGGACTATTGCCTTTCAGTTTCTCTCTTTGGTTTTGGGTTTTTGGGGTGCCTACTGAGTATGTTTATACTCACCTCTGCACGGGCTTTTCCCGCACATGTTTGTGTCTGGTTCAGACCACAGGCCTTTCGACGGTGTCCCAGGAGGACCCGGAGTAGGCGGAGCTTAGTGAGCATGTTGACCGGGGTGTTTACCGGAGCTGTGCCGAGGGAGATTTTCGGCGGGTGTTTGTGGAAGTGTTCCCCTTCTTCAGAGCAGGTTGGCGGTCATTGTAGTTTTCTTTTGGTGGGCCTTGTTTTTCCCTTTTTTACTTTTTTTGTTGCACTCTGGTTTGGGATAGATTGTATGCATGCATTTACTTTTCAGTTTTCTATATCTCTGCATTGTTGCATGGAGGTGTTTGTGGGTGCATGTGTACAGGTACCTTAGGCTAATGTCTCCCATGTGTGTGATAGCCTACTCGGTGCTGGACGCCATCCCCTGGCTTATTGGAGGTGGGCTTGGGGAGTCACGGCTCGAGCCCCGTTGGGTCAGGTCGTGACATTTGTTAATAATATTTCAGTAGTATCATCGTGTCGGGTGTTAACTGGTTCATTTTCCATTATATGCTTGGTTACGTAAGCGATTTTTGTTATGGATAGGATGTATTTGATTCATATACAAAATGATATTATGTTTATAAACATTATTTTTAGTCATCAAATGAAAATTATTCTTGAATGGTTACGATGGGGAAATGAATCTCATCGCATTCGTGGAGACTGTAATCAGTACGTACGGACAAGCGAAAATATCATTATATTGATGGAGAAATCATATGTAATTGGATGGTATATCATATATACAGAATCATTAAAATTTTATATTTATTATTTACATTATTTATAATCATTATTATACCCATCAAAATAATGAAGTGTTTGAATAACAAACTACACCCCGACGTGGAGACGGTAAGTCGTACGTACGCATGTATGGTGGCTTTGTCATTTATAGGATGGATAGAATAACGAATATGGTTGTACCATATTTATAATAAAATCATAGTATGTAGAAGTTACTGGATTTATTATTTTGGTATGGAAACAACAAATAAAGAGGAAGTGGAAGAAGAAAAGAACTTGAAAGAGGTGATGAAATATTTACCTCTTCTTCCAGTTCTTCCTTTTGATTTGATAAAAATGGCTCTTTAGGTGGGATTTTTGTCCAAAGTAAGGCCTCTAGGGTGAAGGAAGGAATGTTGGGAGGATATTTGGGAATATTATGGATGAGAAAAATGTCTTTTGAGGTGTGATTTTGAGATAAGGGGAAGTACTCTTTTATAAGATATTTGAGGGTCACTTCAGGAAAAGCTTGAAATATTATTTTATAATAAAATTATTTTCAGTTTCTAATGGCTCCAAAATGATTTATTTAGAGGCTAAGGTTGGGTTGGGTCTAAAACCTCTCAAACAATAGGTTTTATATAGGTTTATTTTACCATATTAACATTATATTTTATATTTAACTCTTTTTTAAATAGTTTGACATTTACCATGTCTCTTTATTTTTTTATATTATATGGTTAATATACTTACTATAAAATATAAAAAGAAACCCAAGTGGTTCATTATTAATATATACAACCTTATCTAAGTCTTTTTTCCAAAACTTATAATTTTAGTAATATTATATCAATTAATAAAATATTATTTGTTTTAAAAACTCAATTATGTCAAATTTGACACATCTTATTATTTGATTTTTTTGAAAGCCATTAAAACTTTATCACTTTGAATAAAATTTATTTAACCAACCCTAACATATCATATTAACCTAAAAAATTATCGGAATTCATTGGAATTCTCTATTTACATTTATTTGGATATTTATAATATGAATTATTTTAATATTTTATTAATAAGGTAATTACTACATCATCATTGTGTCATAAATAAATTAAATTATTTAATGTCTAAAAATTATAAATAAAATACCATTATGTAGAAAATATTTTTATATTTATAATTAATATTTATAGTCGAATTTATATTATGTGTAACCCTATATTATAAATGGTTTAGTTATTAAACATTGAATTTAACTCTTTTTACTCTTCTTTAAATAAAATAATAATAAATGTTCTAATCTAATCCATGTAGACCAAAGGGGTCATATGTTATTCCTAAGGTTGTTTTTGGTTGAATTATACTTATTCAATAGAATTAGAATATGTGTTAGGGTAAATATGATATCATTTTTACCCATAATTACCCTATTTACTTTTAACCGTGGTAAATAAAAGTCAAAAATTACTATTCACCAAAAATTATTTTCATCTTATTGAAAAAAAATTTACTTATTGATATTAACCGTGTCTCTCAGATATTTGAAATTCAACTCACATATGTGGTAAAATTAAGTTTTATGCAAATTTTGAAATGCTCCTAGGAGGTGGGTAAAAGACGATAAAAAGTTTAATGAAATTTTTATATATCTAAACTGATTATAAAATGACTCTAATGAATTACATTGAACTTATATAGGTATTATGTATCTATTTTGACCTAAAATAAATTTAAATAATAATTATTATTATTTAAATAAAAAGTCGGTTTTAACGAATAATGGAGTGTTTTTCACTATTCATCAAAAATTGAATGTTTTCAGAAAAATACCAAAAAATCACCCTAAGCTAATTTCGATATTCCAAATTCAAAAATAAAGTCCATTTTAAAAAATTAAATTTATAAAAGATTAAAAAGTGTTTATTACTATTCATAATGGCTAGTTTGATTGGTCGTGGTGTGTTAGAATCTCAAAGTTACTTCCAATGCAAGCTATTGGATTATTCAAAGGGAAACATTCCATGGAAGCTTAGGGTGTTACAGTAAACAATAATCTTTAAAAATATCTAAACACTTTCTAATTCATAGAAATCATTGATCAAAACATAATGGTAATTCATTATGATTCATAAGAAATCATTACATGAAATCTATTTCAACTAATTTTATAAAACCATTGGTGTAATTTTAATATATACATTGTGTGAATTACTTCCATGGAATGAAGCTCAAAACATTTAATCATAAGAAAAACTCCTTTGATGTTAATAAAAAATTAAGAAAAAATTATAAATCCATAACTCCATTATTGATAATTATAATATAATTCACTTCAAATAAAATCATGGATTTAAAAGATAAATTTATTTTTGGTTCAACATTTAATGAAAATTTAATGGATCCACCTACCAAAATGGATGAAATAGGTGTGTGGATGCCTTAATATGCTACAAGTAAGCAACAAAATCTATAAAAGGGTCAATAAAAACCCAAAATCATTGAAACCCCTAATTATAAATTCATTCTAGATGGGATATCAGTGATAGATAATGAATAGAAATAGATAATGAACAAAAAATGAAATAAGGTATCGCTAAACAAGAAAAAAATGAGTGGGGAGTAAAAAATAACATACCTTGGATTGAAACTTTTATTCATCTAAAAGAAATGACAAAGATAAATTTTGCGCAATTTTTAATCAAATTTCAATGATTTTGTGATGTTATTAAATGTTAAAAGCCATGGATTTAAATGTCTTAGTAGATAATAGCTATTTTGGAATGTGTAAGTGAAATGGATTTTAAAGAGTAAAAAGTAGGTGGTTTGTGTTTATGATTAATTTGTGAAATTTTGATGATCATTGGTTGAATTTTTTATAACTCTTTTAATTATTTTTATGTGAAAATTATCCAAGTACCTAGCCATCCTTAAACCATAGGCTCCACTTTACATAGTCATCCCAACGAGTCAGCCATCTATGAATCCAACTATAGGGCCAAGAACCATCGAGAATGCCGCACTCTACCACTCCCTCACACCCATTATCACCAGACTCCATTGCTCTGCAGAACTGTCATCCTCTATTCTAGTCATCGAGCTCCACCACCGGACCACCATCATCCTACACCTTGTCTGAGCACACTGAGTCTACCACCACTTCTCCATCATGGCTTCGTCACTCACCATCGATGACCTCAATCACCATTGCCTCCACTGAATGCCACCACTATGCTCAACATCTCCCATATTTCTGTTGCATTCCACTGATCACCATAAAGCATTTTGAGGCTACTTCAGCCACTGTAATGGACGGAGGGGAAGGAGGGGCTGCCACCATCTCGCTCAACGCCTGTTGTTTCCACTGTTAACATGACTCTCAATGCCACCTTCCAACACCATGCATGCCATTAACAAAGGCTGAAAAAGAGGGCTTCTCCTATCCATCGTCAATGAATCTGACTACCACCGGTGAATCGTGTGGACTCCTTCTACGTAGTACTCACACCCGCAGCTCACAGCTGTGATCCCCCCCCCCCATCTTGTGGGTGTACTTTGATGAAGATGAGGCTGAGGGACTCTCCCTCGGCCAATTTAAGGAGGCACTTCCTTCCTTGGAAGGGTATAGAGTCTACACCCGAAGAGTTATGGAATCCACCCTCAGGCCACTACCATTTCATTCTCTCCTACTCACCCCATCTTCTTCATTTTAATTTCTTTATTTTTATTTTATTTTTTTCTATAGTTTCAATTCAATTTTAGTTAAATTAAGGAAATTCATTCTTTATTTTAAATTTTTTCCAACACCCTTTCATTCTTCTTCATATTTTTCAAATTTTTTGAATATTATTCTTTAATAATAATAATAATAATAATATATATATATATATATTATTACTATTATAATTTTAACATTATTACTTTTTTTCTTATTATCTTTTTATTTTTTTTTTAAAAATTCTATTATTATAATAATTACTATTATTATTAATTTATCACTCCTTATAAATTATATTTATTTTATTTTCCCCCTCTTTTATTTTTATTCCTCTATCAGTCTCTCTCTCATCCCAATTCAATTTTATTTTATTCTTTTATTTTCTCATCCTCATTCTTTTTAATTTATTCCTTATTTTATTTTAATCTATTTCTCTTCCATCCACTCCACCATGTGATCTCTTACTCTAAAAAAGAGAGGCAAAATTTGAGTCTTTGTATGGGGGGAGTTCAAGATGTTCTTGAATTTTCCCTAAAGTTTATTTAAAGTTAGTATTAGATTTGAGTAGCATACATGGTGAGTAAAATTTCATTGATATGGTGACTACCCCCCCCCCCCAATGACATGAAACTCAATATATTTCTATTATTTTATTTAAATCTCTTTCCCATCCATACATTGGTAAAATCATCATATGAAGGAGTTGAGATAATCAATGGATGAAACATCATCGATAGAGCTGGGTCCTGGAAGATGGAACACCCTAGACCAAGGTCTGTTAACAACCTTGATTATAGGAGGATGTGGAATGAATATTTCTTAGGTCCTCAAAAATTCTAAAATTTTTAAATAAAGAATAGTAATTCAAACATGATATTTCAGGTTTATAATATCAAATTGAAATCAAACATATATAAGAGAATATTGATTCAATCCAAAACTGAACCCATGACCAAGTCCTTTCTTCCTTAACTCATTCTATTTACCATTTCCTGATATTTTATAATTTTATATTCCATGTCATCAAAAAACCCAAAAAGATGGTCATTATTTTCATTAAAAACTAAAAACAACAAAAATAGATACCTTAGGTGATTTATAAGAAGGGAGTGAACAAATATAGAAGATAATCAAGTTATATGACCCTCATCATCCTCTATGTTTCATTAGGAAAAAATAATTTCCCTTTTCCATGACCCATGACAAATGTGCATTAAAACTAGAATTGTTTTCGGGAATCCAGTCATAATTTTACGTATCTTTTCTTATTTAACATCTTAGATATATTTTATTGATTTTATAAAAATAAAAAGTAAAAACCCATGATGTTTTTAAGCAATATTTTTTCATATATGGAATAATTACACTAGGGTGAAAACACCAGTGTTTCAAAGTGCTCAAGAGGTGGACCTCCTAAAAAATCTCAAAGAACTCAATGACCTATCCAATATTATAAATAATAGTCCTGACATCAAAATTTCATTTCAGGAATTGAAAGATGTTGTTGATTAAGTTAAACATGATTATCAAATATTAAATACCAGTAAGTAAGTGTCACTAGAGCTACCTAATTTTACTGAATACATTAAAGAGGTTGAGGCTCGGAGTGAGGAATGTTCACATCCCAACCATCTAAAGAGCCAGATCCAAAAAGACCATGATGAGATATAGTAGATTCAAGATGAGTAAACCATTCTTGTTGAGCTAACTATGGGAGATAAACAAGATCTGGATAAATTCTGGAATTAATATGAGGTACAACTTGATCTCTTGAATCCTTTCCAAGTAGAATATTCAGTCTCATTGCATGTCACTCTAGACATGGAAGTGCAGGAAGCCACCCAAATGAGGTAATTTAAAGAAAAGGTGGTGGATCCTGACTAACTACCTTCATCCACTAAGATCCAACTCCAAGGGTCACTTACCACTGAATAATAGATTCAAACTAAGAAAACTCAGGGATTTGAACCTTTCTTTAAGTTTATCTCTTTTGATTTTATTGAAACTTAATTATGCATCACTAACTACTATTTTGATTACACAAATTTAGACAATATTTGTTATTCCTTGGAGGAAGATGAAGAGACTGGACTTTCACTTGTTGAGGAACACATAGGGCTATACGATTTCAATTAACATGAATTTAAGGATCTCCAGTAAGAGATCCATGTAGCCAAGCCTGAGGAAATCTAAAAAGACGCTTCTCATATTAGTGGGGAAATTTTTATTATTAAAAATTAAAATTTTATTCAAGTAGAAATATCTGTTGAATTCCTATTTGATTATTCAATTCATGAATCCTATGAGAAGATAGCACTGAAAGAGAAATATGGGGTTTCATAAGTAGAAACCAATAATGAGGATGATTCGTACTAAATCTTACCCCTTCCATTCAAGATGTATATAATTGTGAAAGGGGGTCTGGTGTACTCTATCCAGGGATAATCCTTCAATACCAAGAAGGATGAATCACATGCTTCGAAAAGAAACATGTTGTGGTTCAAATAAAATTAACTTCATCCACCAACTGACTTTGGATAACATCTTGTACTTCCTTCTATGGAAGTAAAAATCTAAGGCCCACTTGGGGGATCATACCAAGACTTATCCCTTTAATTTTCATTCTAGTAATTTAGATTTCGATTTCATTTTTTAGGAAGTAATATTTCATAAAACCCCACTACCTCAATCATTTTGAGCTTAAATGACATGATCCTTTGGATTAATTGTGTAAATTTCTTTTATAGGTTCATGATGGAATAAGTAAACCCTAAGAAGTGGATAAAGAGTACTAAGATTCATGGGAAAGAGAGTTCACTTTTATTGTTTATCTTTTAAACTCCTTATATTTTTTTCTAAATCATGTCTTGAGTATTAAATTAAAAATTTCTTACTCATAATTGAAGTATAATTTACTTGAATTATCTAGGATACATGAGTTTTTTTGTGAATCTTATGATTTCATGTTTTATATTTCAACGTAAATATGATTGAATGAGTAAAATCAAGAATTTGATGATTAAATTGAAGCATGTATATTAAAATGGGGACTCTTGATTTGAGAAAATTTATTTATTCATATAAATGAAATATTCCAACCATTTTTATTCTTTGAATTTCTGAAATTCATATCAATTTATTTTTTATTATTAATCATGATTTGAGTGATTTTCGAATATCAAATTTTTATTCTTTAAAAGATTTTTATACCAAGTACTTCCTATTTATTCTTGAGCATATTTCTTGAGTGATATTGTGACATGTCACCATACAGAACATTCATTTGAACTTGTAAAATATATTATTGAACAAAAAACATTTAAAATTATTGAGACATATTTTTATAAACCCGTTATCCATAAATGACCACCTTTACATCAAGCTTTATTTAACCCATGGAAACCACGAATGAGCTTTATAGGGATGATCCATGTTTCAAGATATTTTTATCCATTCCAACCCTACTCAAGTATTTGCAATATATTTTTTAAGTTCATTTGTGGGGTGATTGGAATCATGGAAGAAGGGATTATTTTTAATGAAAGAAAGAATTTTCTGGGTTCTTATTGTTGGAATAAATTAATATTGTTGAATAATTCATTCTACTCTATTATTTTTACTCTCTTGATATAAAAAGGGAATGAAAATAACAAAAATAACAAAAAAAATACTAAATATGGGTTTTGATTTGGGAAAACCAAAAATCATTGTTACTAGACCTATGATTTCTATCATACATGGTTAGGTTGTGGATGTGATGTTTATTCTATGAATAAATTTATAAAATGAAAAAAAAGTGTAAAAATAAAATTTCAATAGGGTGGACAAATCATTCATTATAATTAATCTGATCATGATATTTAATTTTTGTCCTCGGGTATGTTTTATGTTGTTACAATTTTAAGGGAAGAATGTCATTAAACTTTTAACTTTTAATATCAGGATTTATAATTTAAGAGTTAAACCTCATCCTTGTTCATGAAAATTTTTAAAATCATGTGCTACCAATTTCAATTATTAGATACATTTTAACATTAAATACAATCCCTCATGATTTTATGCCATTTTTGTCTTTACAAAGTGGAGAAAGTTGTTCATTTACAATACTATGGATAAGGATCATGTTCTCACGATAAGAAAATAAATATACTTAAATTTTATCATGATAGATGAGTAAAAAGATTTATGTGAGGTAAATCATGATTTGGAATGTTTAATAATTATAAACTAAGGAACATGAATTATTACGAGAATTTTCACCATTTTTCAAATGGGAAAAAGTAAAATTCATTGTATGATTAATTCTTTGTAAATAGAGAAATTAAAATTATATTTTATATAAATTTTGAAATATTGGTTTTAAAATGATAATCATTTGATTTTAATAATTTGAAATTTAAATATTGATAATTTCATTGCCCTCTGTGAACCCCTTGTTGAGATATTACTATTGATGAAAATCTTGGTTTATGTGTCGGGGTATTTGATAGACATAAATTATGGGTAATTTTCTATTCAAATTTAAATTATTTTGTGATGTTCTTCAATGATAAAATCCATGGTTTTCAATATTTTAGAAGATAATAGTTATTTTGGAATGTGGAAGTGAAATAGATTTGAAAGAGTAAAAGGAAGGTGTTTTGTGTTTAAAATTCATTTAATAAATTTTGAGGAATGTTGGTTTAATTTTTTAAAACTCTTTTAATGATATTTGTGTAAAAATTAGCCAAGCACCGAGCAAGCATTCAACCATGTGCTCCACTTCACATAGAGAACCCAAGGGATTGGCCGGTCATGAAGCCCATAAGAGGGATAGCATAGGTCATTGGTTCAAAAGTTCATAAAGCTTATGCATGGACTATGGGTGGTGAAATCCTATGGGCATAGCTAATAAATGGAATGAACCAGTGCATAGGGGAATTCATGCAGTGGTTGGAGGAGAGTCTTGTTGGGTCATGGTGGACCACAGGGGAGAGGGACATCCCTCATCACCCCATCGTCTTTGTTGAGCCACTGAAACTGTGCTTGGGCTTATAAGTGCTCAGCAATGGATCCCACATTTTGATGTGGGATGTGAATTCTCCACTGCAGCTGCCATTGTTGCATCACCTATTCCCTCCTATGTCACCTGAGAACCATAGGGAATGTCACGCTCCACCACTCCCTCATCCCCATCATCATAAGACTCCACTTATTCGCTTCACCACCATTTTCCATGATATCTATTGCACTCCACCACTGGACCACCATCCTCCATCACCTTGATCGAGTACCATGAGGCCACCATCACCACTCTAACACAACTTCACCACTCGGTATCACCGGACTCCATCACCACTGCCTCCACCAAAGGGAACTGTTATGCTCAGCCTCACCCCCATCGCCGCTACATGCCACAGATCACCCTGAGGAATTTGGAGGCTCCTCTGGCCACTATGAAGGTCGGAGGATGAGGGGTTTCCACCATCTCACTCGCTTCCCACTACTTCCACTACTTCTGGGAATCCTGCTACCACAAACATGCACACCATTAATGGAGGTTGAAGAAACTGGCTTCCCCAATCCACCACTAATTAATTCAGCTACAATAGGTAAACAACGTGGACTCATTCCAAGGGTTATTCACACCCGTATCTTGTGGGTATGATCTTTATAGGGATGAAGTACACCCCCCCCCCCAGACACACACACACACATTCTCAGGGGGTGCTTTGATAAAGACGATGTTGGGGGCCTCTCACTCGACCTATTTAAGGAGGCACTGCCCTCCATGGAAGGGAATAGAGTCAATAACCAAAGAGTGAGGGAATCCACCCTTGTGCCACCACCATTTCATTCTCTCCTAATCACTCCTTCATTTTTATTTATTTATTTTAATTTTAGTTTTTTTAGTTTAAATTAAATTGCAATTTAAATTCAATTATAGTTAAATTAATAAAATCATGCATTGTTCTAAATTTTTTTCTCCACCCATCCCTTCTTCTTCATCTTATTCATTTTTTAAAATCTTATTATTTAATTTCAAAAATAATAATACTAATAATTAAAAGTATTATTATTATTATCATTATAATTTTAACATTCTTGTTTTAATTTTTTTTCTTATTCTCTTATTATTTTTTAATAATTATTCTCTTAATTATTATTATTATTATTATTATTATTATTATTATTTTGTTAACATTATTTATAAATTATTTTATTTTATTTTATTTTATTTTATTTCCCCCTCTTTTATTTTTATTTATCTCTCTATCTCTCTCATCCCAATTCTATTTTCTTTTATTATTTTATTTTATCATCCCTATTCTTTTTTTATTCCTCTTTTTATTTTAATCTATTTATATTCTTATTCTCTTCCATAAAATCCACCAATTGATCTATTACTCTTAAAAATGAGTGCATGATCTCAAGGATTGTCCTGGGGGGAGGTCAAGGTGTTATTAAATTTTCCTTAAATTTTATTTATAGTTTGTATTATATTTGAGTAAGATGTATGGTGAGGAGAATGTCACTGATTTTGTGATTACCCACCAATGACATGGAACCCAATCTATTTCTATTATTTTATTTAAATATATTTTCCCTATCTCCATTGGTTAAATCTTCATATGAAGGGGTGGAGATAATCAATAGATGAGAAAACATCAATAGAGTTGTGTCCTAGAAGATCGCACACCCCAGACCAAGTTGTGTTATCGACCTTGATTATAAGAGAATAAGGAATTAAGATTTATTAGGTTTTGAAAAATTACACAATTTCAAAATAAATAATAGTAATTAAAACATGAGGTTTCAAGGTTGGATTATCAAACAGAAATCGAACATATAAAGCTGAATAATGATTGAATCAATAAATGAACCCAAGACCAAGCCCATTATTCCTTATCTCATTATGTTTAGTAGTAAATGATAATTTAGATTTTTATATTGCATGTCATCAAAAATCCAAAAATATTGTCATTATATTCATTAAACACTCCAAACAACAAAAATAGATAGCTTAGGTGATTTTGGAGAAGTGCGATAACCAACTAAGAAGCTCCTTGAGTTAGACGACCATGGTCAACCTCTGTGCTGCATTAGGAAAAAATACTTTTCTTTTGCTACGCACCATGAGTGGTTTGCTTTAAGAAAGTAGAGATAGCACTGAATCTTAGATTCGTTTAAACCTATGATTCATCCGTGGCTTGATTCTTTTGAGCCTTGGATTTGTTCGAGACATGATTTGAGCCTTGATTTGAGCTTGGATTCGATGAGGAGGAGCACTGATATCAGGCAACTTCAACATAAATCTTTAGATATCACGACCTGTTCAAAACTGGTTAGTGTTATTTAAATAGATAATGGACACTTTTATTAGTGTTTCCAAAAAAGCACTGATAAAGGTACCTTTTATCTGTACTAAATTAATAAGCACTGATAAATGACATCTTTATCATCGCTAAAATTTTAGCACTGATAAAGGATTTATAAATATAATTATAAATAAAATATTTTTAAAATAATTTTATTTAATTATATAGTTGTTTATTATAATTTTATAATTTTTTAAATCTGTAATTTTTTATTTATAATTATATAAATATTTAAAATATATATATTTTTTTATAATTATAAATATATACTTTTATAAATATAGTAAATATACATGTAAGGATATAATTGTAAATATGTTTGTAATTGTTTATTTATAAATAAAAATATACTTATATCATTTTATATATTAATATAATTATATATATATATAATATATATATATTATATAGATTATTTAAATATATTTAATATAATTTTGTAATTATAAATATATTTATATCATTATATATATTTATATAATTATATACAAATTTAATAAATATATATAAATATAAATATAAATACATTAAATATGATCATTTTTGAAAAATATTTATGATAATTTTATAATTATTTAAGTATATAATTATTTATTTATAAATATATAATGACCTTTTTTTAAAATTATTTATATATATATATATCATTATATATATTTATATAACTATATATATAATAAATATAAATAAATATAGATATAGATATAAATATAAATATAAATTTATTAAATTTATTTATTATTAAAATAAATTTATTATAATTTTATAATTATTTATTTATAACTATATAAATACTTTTTTAAAAATAATATTTATTTATTTATATTTATAAATTTATAAATTTAGTAAATATAAATTTAGTAAATATAAATTTATAAATATATTTATTTATAAATATTTACAAATATATTTTTAACATTATGTATGAATATATAATCTTAAATGTATGCATGTTAAAATGAGTGAAATTAAATAATTATAATTGAGTACAATTTAAACTTATTAAAAAATGATAATTTTTATTAATTAAATATAAATTGTAAAAAAATATGGATATATATTGAAATAAAGATGAATACTTATTTAAAATATTAAAAAATAGTAAATATATATATATAAATAAATAATAGAAAATGGCTAATTCCCCAAAGAATAAAAAACAAAAATCAAAAAATATTAAAATGAATTAATACCTAACTATAATAATATGAAAAATAAATAAATAAAATTTAACGATCAAAGACGCGATATATTAAATGTATCATGTTATTATAAAATTATAAAATTAATACTAAAATTTGAATAAATTGCATGAATATTTGGGATATGTGTTTTTATATAATATTGCATTAATTTTGTAAATATTTATGTGTGTGTGTGTTTTATATAAAGATGAACTAATTATGTATATGTTTGTGAAATCAATGTAACACATGTTTGATATATGTTAAATTGAAAAATAAAACAACATTTAATTATGTCCACTACTCGTTGCAATTTGTCAGTATTTTTAATTAATATTAATTTTTTTATTATAAACCAATCTTCACTAGATATATGACTTATTTAATGTAATGCATAAATATTTTTTATTATATAAATTATATTTTAGGAAATATTAAATTCATTCATATATGTATATAAAGTAATATATATTAATATATTTCTATATTGAATGTTTTAATGAATAATTATGTATAAAATCCTTTAAAAATGAATAAAACATTAATATGTTTTTAATTATTACATATTATTCATTTTTTATATTTATATTTTATATATATATATATATTATTACTATTTATAATAAATATAAATATATATATATATTAAACTTATTCATTTTTGTTAAAAATTATTTCATTAATAGATTTTTTTAATAATTATCTAATTTATTCTTTTTTAATTTGTTTGTTTAAATATTATAATTTATTCATTTTTAATTTTTTTTATTAGCATTATTTATTCATATTAAATTTTTTAATTATTAAAATTTATTCATTTTATATACCTATATTTAATATATACTATTTATTAATATTTATTATCTATATATATGTATATTAAATTTATTCATTTTTATCAATATTTATTTAACTAACAAAATGTTTAATATTTTTCTTAATTTTCTCATTTTTAATATTTATTTGTTTAATTATTCGATTTTATTCATTTTACATATCTATATGTTTAATATATAATATTTTTTACTATTTATAATTTACATATATCTGTATATTAAATTTCTTTATTTTTGTCAATAATTATTTAGTTAATAAAATTTTAATATTTTAAAGCGCTGATAAATGGTTCCCTTTATCATTGCTTTTTTAGCACTGATAAAGGTCAATACTCTTAATTGACTATTTTTTCGTAGTGACACAAGTATTTCACAAAAGTTTCAATCAAATCATTTTATAAAAACTAATTCTTCATGTTCTAAGTCATGTGGAGGTAATAGAGAAGCAACCTACATATCAATGGGTGGAGAAAACAAAAAAAAATAATGCTCAAAACTTCTAGATCAAATCACAACCCACATTCACTTCACTAGATCCAATAAGATATTATCAAGATTAAAATCACACTAAATAGATTTAACAAAAATAGACTATATCTACTGTTTCGAGAGAGAGAGAGAGAGATAATAATAATGTATCTAGGATTAAAAGGAAGAACATGTACTTATTGATGAATCTTGGCCTCCAACATGCTTTGATTTACCTAATAATCACTTCCAGGTCAAAGGGGGTTATATCTCATTCCTAGGTAGAAAAAGGAATTCGCGATATTTAGAGAATATGGATTAATGAGGGTTAGGGGGATTAATTCAGATTATATCCACAACTATTTGGATTCTATTTGTATGACACATGGTTAGGCCCCACAGTTTGGTAAACTTTTTTCCAACAGTGTGGTGTTATTGTCTCAAGGCCACACCCCAAATTGTTGGCTCACACGGTTAGAAAAATCATTCGTCATACATGTTTTCCATCTATTTCAAGATGAATGATTTTTTCTTGGAACTCAAATGGTTTGACAAGACCATGGGCCGACTATAGACCTAATCAGAAACCAATGTTCTCACTTGCATGATTTCTTAGAGATGTGCATGGTTTCTACTAATTCTAAACAAACCATGAACCTCCAGAAATGTCTCCAAAACCCCTCCAAACCTCCATAAAATAAACCCAAGCCTTATATAGTCTCAAAATATTTTAATAAAGGTTCATATACTTGAAAACGGGGGTGCTACAATGAATGGTCCCACAAACCATGGTTTTACTTTCCATGCCTCCTCAGATGTTGATGGCCTAACAGAGGAGTCACTCTCAATAAAACTTGATTACCCACAACAAAATAAAAAGGTCTCCTATTATTATAAACTAATTATTTATTCATACTTTAATTAGTGATAATACTCTTATTAATTATATACACCCTCTCCAAGGTCTCATAAACCATAGAATTCCCCACAAACAATGCATCACCTACCTTACAGTGAATGACGTGGTCTCCCATAAAGAGACTCCTAAGGTTCAATATTCATTTAATCCCTTAACTATTTTTGTATGTGAACTTATCCAAGACTATATGATCATCCCATACTCCAATAATGTCTATAATTCATGCTCTAATCATGTCCTACAATGTTCATATCTTTCGCTCAGATTGTCCATTTGTCTGAGGATGGTACATTGTGCTCAACCTCAACTAAGTCCCTAGGACCATTTGTAATCAATTAAAAAACATGAATAAAACATTCATATATATTTGAAATAATTATCAAGATAATTCAATGTAATCATAGGATCTCATGGACATAGTTCCTTCTTATCTTCTATAATAAGTTAGTCTCTCAAATTGGTAAAAATTGGGTAAATTTTTCCAAATAATCAACAATCACCCAGATAGCTTCATGAATTCTTGGGGACCTGGGTAACCCCATCATAAATTCTATCATTACTTAATCACACTTCTATTTGGGAACTATGATTGGATACAAAAGACCACTAGAACACTGGTGCTTAGACTTTACCCTCCATAAGGTAAGGCATAGAGTCACAAACCCTGTGATGTTCATCTTCATTCCTGGACAACAGAACCATTGCCTAAAATTGTTGTACATCATTATTAAACTAGTATGTACCACTAATCACAATGTATATAGATATCTCATCACATCCTCTCTAATGGATTTAGGTACTACTACTATCCCATTTACCATGATCACATCATTGTCACCCAAATTCCACAAAGGTATCAGGTCACTTCCAGCTAGTTGTTCCCATATCATGATATAGTCGTAGTATAACTCATATCCAAACTTCATATAGTATAAAAGTTATTATTCGAACACTAAATTAGAACAATTAATCAATCCATGATCTTTAAAATAATTCACCCTCCAGTCGGCCAACAAGCTCATCAAGCATCACTGCTCCTCTAAAGGCCTCTCACTAAGCTCTTACTCCATCTGTGCCTTATGGATAAGATAATCTACAATGATGTTTCCCTTCCCATATCCATAATCCATATTGAAGTGAAATTTAAAAAAATACTCAAACCAACACAAATGTATCTTATTTAAGTCCTACTACATGAATATATAATGAAGTATCTTGTGGTCCATGTAAAAAAAACTCCCACTAAAGATATAGTTTATCCAATACACATCATAAAGTACACCAACGATTCTATCTCCAATTCATGAGTAGGGTAATTACACTCATGGGTTCATCTCTTGCATGACCCATACGATACTACCTACTCCCACTATATCATTAATTCTCTGAAACCAACACATAATGCACTACAGTGTATGGCATATCTGATCCCAAGGTCAGGTAGTATCAGCACTAGAGATATAGTTATCCTCCTATTAAACATAATGAATGTATCTTAATATTGATTTTTTTACTTGAAATTTACTCCTTTCATAATCAGTATGGTCATGGGTGCTGATAGTCCAGAGAAACCTTGGATAAACCACCAATAATATCATATTGAACTCATAAATCCCTTAATATTGAACATTTTTCAAGGACATGTCTAGAAAATGACTACCTCTACTTTCACTAGTTCTATAGATATACCCATCTCAGACATTGTATGTCCTATGAGATTCACATATTTTATCTAGAAATCACACTTTGATATATTGGTGTTAATATTATGTTCTTGAAGTATACTCAGGACTATCTTGAGGTTCCTAGAATGCTACTGTAGAGTCAGTGAGTATATTAGGAGGACATCGATGAAAGCTTTGATGAACAAGACCAAATATGGGTGGAAGATATTATCAAGGATAACTATAAAAATATTTGGTGCATTCATTGGTCTGAACAAAATCAACAAGTACTCATACAGCCCATACTTTATTTGAAATGTTTTCATTGGAATATCCTCCTCCCTCACTTGCAACTGGTGATATCCAGGTCAAAGATCAATATTAGAGAACCACTGGGATCCTCGTATCTAATCAAAATGATAATCGGCCCTAGGAAAGGGATATATGTTCTTCACTACCACCTAGTTCACCTTATATTAATAAATTATGAGTTGAAGACTATCATCCTCCATCTTGGAGAACAACATAGGTAAACCTCATGGTGAAGTACTCGGCCCGATGAATCCCTTCTGCTCCAAGTCATCTAACTACACCTTGAGTGCCTTAAGCTTAGTTGTCTCCATTTGATAAGTGGGTATCTAAATTGGGTATGAACCTGACATGAGATCAATCTCAAATTCAAATAATCTATTAGGGGGAAGTTCCTTAAAATCATCCATAAAGATATCCTAATAGAGATCCACAACTGGAGGAAGAGTCAAGGGGTGTTTTTCTAACCCCATAGAAAGAGTCAAGCCTACCATTTTGGTTATGATCATCCTAATATAATTTAAGTTTAGTTAAACTCTATCAAATATTGATTCCAAAATTTTGGTCATCACTTATCTCACTACCTACATTAAGGTAAAAGGAACCCATCTATGATTGATATTGGTGTGAAAATAGAATATGGTCAACCAGTCCATGCTGAGAATCACATCAAAAGTCATCTTCTCATGAATCTTAGAACTACTAGAAAAAAGGGTAATTGTGATGGGATATTTGTGGTGTGGAATATTACCATCATAAATACTTCTAGATAAATAGGTATTTTAAATGGAACTAATTTTCCATCACAAATATCCATTATTTTTCTATGGAAAATTAGTTCTGTTAAAAAAACATTTAGCACCAATACATGCCATTTTGAGGGAAATGTAGTTGTGATAGAAAATACCAGTGGGATTTTAAATACCTCTCTATTATCTATACCACTTTAACCTTTTTCAATAGGTAATGAAGTCCATCACAAATTTTCCCCAAAAAAATTCCATTAGCGACAAAATAAAATTCTTTGCTAATATCCCATTGTAATTAATAATTTATTGAAAACCCATGACCTTCATTATCCTCCCCACTTCTCTTGATCTCACCTCTCCCCCATCACATAGAGAACCTTGGAAGTCCACCCTTTTCTAAATCTTAAATTTTGAATGATTTTTTGTAGATCTGGGTTCGAATTATCTTGGTAAGGACTCTACATGTTTCCTATATCATTATTTTTGTGATTTTTTTTCATTCAATATTACATAAAGATGTTTAGGAAAACCCTAGGTTAAGAAAATTAACTAATTTTTATGGTTCATTTGGTATTTAGCATTAATATAAATTTATTATTCTCTATTTGGTTTTCCATTGGGTTCACATGAGTTATTTCAAATGATTTTCGGTATTTTTCTCATTTTTTAGCCTTTATAATTAATAGATTTTTATATTCAGTATTTTAGGTCACTATAAATATATTATTTTATGTTATTATTAGAAATATTTTTATTATGGAAATTATTTAGGGATTTCTGATTTTGAAAGAGTTTATATAAATCTATTTAATTGGTCTCTTATATTTCATGATTATGGTTATATTATTTTTGATAAATTATGATAATAAGTTAATTGTTGTTGTGATGTTATACTCTATTTTATTTTTATATTATGATTGGTCTTCATTTTTTTAATTCATGTTAGTATAGTTTTGAATACATTTGGATATATATATATATATATATATATATTAACATGTGAATATACATATATAAATGCTTAAAAATGTGTTTGATTTTTTATGTGTTTGTGTGTGTAGATTTGATATGTATATTTTTTTTAAAATATCATGATATGTTTTATGTATTTATATTTAATTAAGAAATCATGTAATATATATATATTAACTTTTTAATATACATATATAAATGTTTTAAAAAATGTTTAATATTTTTTATGTGTGTGTGTGTGTCTATTAACATGTGAATATACATATTTTTTTTAAAACGTATAAGGTTTTTGAAATATATATATATATACGAATGTATGTATGTATGTATGTATGTATGTATGTATGTATGTATGTATGTATGTATGTATGTATGTATGTATGTATGTATGTATGTATCTATGTATAGAATTGATATGTATATTTGTTTATAAAAACATGTAGAATATATTTGATTAAGAAAACATGTGATACATATATATATATATTAACATATGAATATGTAAATATACACAATTTAAAGAAACTTGTAGGGTTTTTGATATATATATATATATATATATATATAAGTGTGTGTGTGTGTGTGTGAGAGAGAGAGAGAGAGAGAGAGAGAGTGTGTGTGTGTGTGTGTGTGTGTGTGTGTGTGTGTGTTTATATAGATTTGATATGCATATTTGTTTAAAAAAATTGAAAAAATGTATTTGATTAATAAATTTTTTAACTTATATATATAAAAACATGTGAATATACATATATAGGTGTTAAAAAAGTATGTAAGGTTATATATATATATATATTTGATATATATATTTGTTTAAAAAACATGAAAACTTAAATTTAATGTAAATAAATTTTATTGAGAAATTATGTCATATATATATAAAGTATGGAATAAATGGGAAATGGTTGTTTTATAAAATTGATGAGAAAATGAATTTAAAGAAAAAATTTTGACAAAATATTATTTATAAATAACTTTTTTATAAAAATCATTTTAAAATTTTTCTTAAGGAAAAACCTATAATAATTAAATATAATAAATATTCATTAATAACATAACTAACAATAATTAGACAAAATTTTGGGAATACCTTGTAAAAAATATAAAAAGTACTAACAATTGTTAAAAATGTAGTAATAATTTAAATAATTAGTAATAATAATTATTTAATGTGTGAAAATTAATAATTAATTGTTCAATATTATTAAAAAATTATAAATATTAGTATTAATTACGAAATATTCTTAATAATTTCTATATTTAGGGAAAATATAATAATTTATAATAAATTATAAAAAAAATATAACACAATATTAATTATTGAAATTTAGTTATACTTATTAAAGAATCAGTAATAATTAATAAATAGTTATAATTAATTAATAAATAACTATATTAATTAGCATAAATAATAAAATATTTCTAATAATTACTAAAAAATTAGTCATACCTTGTAAAATATATAAATAATAATAACATCTATTGGAAATTCGCAATAATTAGTATAAATAAGGTATTAATTAAAATAATTAGTATAAATAATTAAATAATTTTTTAATAATTAGTAAATAATTATTCAATATTATTAATAATTAGTAAATATAATTATTAATTACTAAATATTATTACTAATTTTTAAATATTAGTAAATTATGGTAATTTGAAATAAATTGTATAAAAAAATACTAATTAGGGATAACTGAAATATAATAATAATTTTTGATTACTCACAATGAGTAATAATTATTCGTATTTCTATTTATTGGTCTAAGTGGATACTCAAGAGGGGAGTGAATTGAGTTCCAATTAAAATTTATGTTAAAAACATTATGATAAAAAAACCCCAATTTAAAAGAGCCCAGTCAATTAAGGCAGTAGAGATATAAATGTTTAATTGGTCAACAAGTTTCACTAAAGTTAATTAGTCCTCAGTTGAATCAATGAAATCACTAATTCAACTTTCGAAACAGGTTTACTGAATTAAGCATGTGTACACACTAACCAAAACTAACTATCAGAGTGAATGTAAAAAAAATTCTATATTTAAAAAATATAAGAAGTGGATAAAAAAACAAAGTATTTGAAGATTATCACAACAAATTAAACAAGAGGTTCAGTCTCAAGCTGAGACCTAATCCTCTCCACTTGGCGATCACCTGCCACCAAACTATTTTTATAAAAAAACATGATACACAACCTATATTGGGTTTTACAATATTTTTTACACTTTCCAGGTTCTACAACCTCTACGACATTTCAATGTGGGAAAACAAGAAACAAAGCCACATAAGGATTCTTCTATAGTTATGTGTGGGAAACAAACATTGAGATAGTTTTGAGTGGGGATTTTTAGTATCCCCCAATTAAATCACAGGAGACAGTGTGTGTGTGTGTAACAAACACACACTGCTCAGAAAAGTAAAATAATAAACACAATAGGGCTAGAGAAAATAGGATGGAGTTTAGAATGCTTTATGTGTTCGCAGATCAGCTTTGGACTTCTTGGAGTTGAGGAAATGAAGGTTTTGTTTCTTCTCTCCACGTTGTCTTCAGAAACAGAGTGTCGCAACTTTCAGGTACTAGCTTCCAGGTACTGAGATGTTCAACTTCTTGGTACAATAGAGTTTATGAAGCACAATAGTATAGCCTTGAGTGTGTTCTTCATAGATCTTCATGAAGATTTTTGGATTTTTAGTATATGCATTGGGGTGTTCTTCTTCTTGTCCTTCAGTAATGAATTTTTCATATAGAAATTCTACACACCACACTCCCTTTTTTTGTTTTTTTTTCTCTGTGCATATATATATATACATATATCTTTCTTCCTCATTTTTCTTCTTTTGTATTTGGGGTCTGACAATAGGAGAAGGTACATCACGTGCAATCTTTCTCTTACCTCATATTGTCAAGATATTGTCTCTTAATATGTCTACAATAAACATTAATTAAGTTAGAAGCATTAAATTTATAAAAATATGACCATTAAAATAATCATAAGAAATTGAAAAAGTATTTAGTAGAAGAGTATGGTAGACTGGTAACGATAGCCTTCGCATTGGTAGGCTTCAATCAGCATGTGTACATTGGCAACCTCCAACTGTAACCTTTTATCAGTAACCTTCAGCGGTAACCTTCAGCAGTAGGCTAGTATCGGTGACCTTGTATCAGTGACCTCATAACAGTGACCTTGTAATGGTGACCTTGTAATGGTGACCTTGTAACGATGAGCTTGTAACGGTGACCTTGTAATGGTGACCTTGTAATGGTGACCTCTGTAATGGTGACCTCTATAATGGTAACCTTGTAACAGTTACCTTTGTACTTAGATAAATTTTTCACTGTAAGCTTATCCAATTAACAGTGAGATTGAGAGTATATGAATATTACTCTATAGAAATAGGAAATATTAATGAAACATAATTAGCATAGAATGCAAACATGGTTCTCACTTAAATGAAAACAAGATTTGGGATTATCAAAACAGGATTTGGAATTATCAAAACAGGTGAGTCCAACACTGTTTTTTTATTAATAACTATGGACTCATAAAGTAGACATCAGTTTATATTATGTGATCATGAGTGGATAAATTTTTTAAAAAATTCCAATGGATCTGGTATAAAGCATGTCTTCATTGAGGGTGTTGAAACATTTATATCATTTGTATCATAGAATTTATAATCTTATTCTAAAGGAACAATTAAATTTCCTTGTAAGAAATGTAAAATAAGTATATTAAAAACATTTAAAAATGTTGGACTTCATCTACTACATTTTTATTTTTGATAAAAAATTTATTTTTTGGTATTAACATGGTGAAAAAAATTTAGTGGAAAATGAAAATTCCTTGGTTTTGAATCCATAATTTGATAATGTTGTACAAGATTTTGGTGGACCTTCTATTTAGGAAAAAAACTCAAAATTATATTCCAAATCCTAAATCAGAACCTTCTCAATTTTACAGTACGTTGAAATCTAATGAGGATCCCTTATATTCAGCATGCCAGATGAGAAAACATGAAGGTGTAACAAAATTTATAGTTATTAAATTATATTTTGGAATTTCGAATAGTTTCTCTAATCAAATATTATCTTTCTATAAATCACTATTTATTGATGTAAATATATTACCTTCAATTTTTTATAAAATTAAGAGGTTGGTCTATAATTTGGATCTTAATTATCAGTAGATCCATGCATTTAAAAATTATTGCATCTTATATTATAGTGATTATAAATCATTAGTTAATTTTCTAACATGTGTAGAATAAAGGTAAAAATAGGAAAAACAAGTCAATTCTAAATTTCCTATGAAACGGATGAGGTATTTTCCAATTACACACCATTTACAGTGTTAAGTTATGTCACACAAAACAACATCACTGATAACATATAAAAAAATATTTTCTTTATTAAAATCCTAAATTATCCATGTGATGGTGATTCATGGAAACTCTTTGATGAGATGCACCCTTATTTTTCTTTAAAACCTCATAACATATGGTTGGGTATTTTTACATGGGTTTTTTTCCATTTGGGTCTTATGATAGTCAATATTATTATTGGAATATTTTTGTTACTCTTTGAAACTTACCTCCTTAAATTTTAATTTAGTAACCAGATATATTTGTTGCTACTAATTCTAGAACATCCGAAGAAGGATATAGATGTTTATTGGAAGTCACTAACTGATGAGTTAATTTCATAATAGAAAAATGGCGTAACTATATTTGATATATTTTCATATCATAAATTCACACTAAAGTTTTCACTAATTTGGATGATCAGTGACAATATAGTGTATGGTATGTTACCTGGGTAGAGTACACATGGTCTAAAATCATGTATGTACTACATGGATGAGAAAAAAATGTTTATAATTAGTAGTGGGAGAAAGGATATTTATTTTTACTATCATCATAGATTTATTCATATAGATCACCATTTTTTAAATAATAGAAAATAATTTATAAAAGGTTGAATTTTAAAGAGATGAACCTCCAGTAGTGCTCTAAAGTATTCAAGTAAAATAAATCATCTCTGCATTACCTCTAGATACTTTTAGACTATCCATAAAATAAAAAAAATGGTTTGGGAGATATGATAACTAGAAAAATTGGAGTATATTTTGGTAGCTTCCATATTGGATTAATTTTTTTGATATATCATCTGTTAGATTTAAGGAATATTGAGAATATTTTTTTCTATAACATATTTTATACCATGTTGGACACACCCAGTAAGACCAAAGATAATTTTAAGTTATGGTTAGATCTTACCCAAATTTGTAGATGATCTAAACTTTAATAATTTAAAGGTTCAATATCACACTGTTTAATGAATCCAAAATAACATTACACCCTTTCTAGATAAATTCATTTTTTATTACATCAATTGATTAGACATTTGAGGTTACCATGTGGTTATGCTTATAATGTTTCTCATTTCATCATTAATCAACATATTATCAGGTTAGAAATCCTTGATTTACATTTCATAATGAAAGGATTATATCATATTGGTCTTAGAGGGTTGTTGAATTCTTTAATCTGGGACATGTTGAACAAAATATCATATTTCTTCCAAGATATATTTTTGGAAACATCATATTATAATGCATTGAGTATGCTTCTAAAAGATATTGTTTTAACTTTATATAAATTGGAATTAAAATATTCGTGTTAGCCTTTCTTGACTCAATGAAACATTTAATATTACATTTTTCATATGAAGAAAAATGTGTAAAGAAAATACAATTTCAATGGATGTATCTTTTTGAGTAAGGTTATATGGGACCAAATTATGTAATAATTTTTAAATGTTATTGGTTTGATACTGATAGAGTGTTAATATTTCATCCACAACATGGAGTCATTAACATTAAATATAGTAGAGTTCTTACATCAAATAATCCATTTAGGTTTGAACTTCAATCACATCATGTTTATTATGAAAATTAGTATGGTTTTTTAAGAGATTTAAATGAATATTGGAGTGTAATTAAAATGAAATCTCATGAAAATTAGTTTCATGAAAATGAAAATGGTTCTATGGAAGTGAACATATTTATCTTTTTCTAGAAACATCCCCAAATATATCTCTTACTCTAAGAGATATAAATATCATTTATGAAACCCCCTAGTTAAGTGTCGATGATATTGATAAGTTTGATTAATTAATAATGGGTGATGAAACTAAAAGTCCTATAAAATTTGATGATAATAAAAATGAAGGTGAATACATTTTCCTTGATTAGGAAGAGGGAAAATATAATGAATGATATATTATATTAAAATATATGTTTATTTTTTATATTTTATATTGCTATTAAAAATTATTTATTTGAATTATTTTTTGTTTTAGATGGTTGGACCAGATGATCAATTGTGTTCCTTTATTACTTCTTGAAATTTTTAGTCTTTAAAATTTCATATCTACATTAAAAATTATTGATAAGTAAGAATATTATATTCTACATTTTATTTATTGGATGTTATTATTTTATATCTATATTAAAAAATATTTGAGTTTTATATTTTCATGTTTTTGTATTTATTAGTTTTTTATATTTGATATTTTCATTCACTATTTCATACAAGTAATATTATTATATTCCAGTGTTTATTAGTTTTTTATATTTGATATTTGTGTTAAAAATTTATTAGAGATTATATTATTTATTTTATATGGTTGTATATTCTCTTGATGATTGATTTTATTTTATCCTAGATGTTGGACTTTTAGATGATGAGCCTAATTCATTGGATCTATAGGAGGTTGCGCCTATTAAGAGGGGGAAAGGTCTTTCTCAATGGATTTTTCCTGACCATATCCTAGGTAGAAGTCCATATCTTGATTTTAATCCTCATTTATGTATGTTTGTTTAATTATTTATGGTATTCATTTTATATGAAGTTTTTGTCTTAATTTTGGTAATAATATTCGGATTATTTTTTTATTTGAATAGTTTTTAGCATTTCATTATTGGAATGGCTTGAGAAATTCTAAGAAATTATTTTTCTGATTCATGTGTGTCATGTGATTGGTATCTCATTTTATTCCATCACCAAATGTTCTATCACTAGATTTTACATTATTAAATAATATTTTTTAAAAAAATTATTTAATTAGTGGCAGATTTTTTATAATTATCTTGTAGAATTTATGTTCTTATATTGCTGATAAATTGAGAGCTCCTATATAAGAGGCATGGGATATTAATATACATAAAAATTTTCATATTTTTTACACAAACTCAAAAAGAGTTCCATGTATAGATAATCTTATACTATTTTTTTCTAGTCGTGTGTCTCTCATTAACCTAACTACATCTCAGCTTATGTATTAGATGGATTTTGCTCCTACTATATATGAGAGACTTTTAGAAGAAGGTAATCATCTAGAATTCATAACCAGGGGAGGAAAGAGGTTACAAATAGGGTCAGGATTCTTACATTTGGTATAAATTATTGGCATGTGGTAAGTAATATTGTTTATTAATTTTTATATACTTTAAATGTAAAAAGAATTTTATATTATGCATGATGATACTGACCCCTATATTACTAAGTTTGATGTTTATAAGAATATGTACACTGATAATCTTATAGGATATCTTTTCAGTGACCAGAAACACCATATTAAGGTTAGTAATTTTTTTTCAAAATACTGATTTTTTTTTTTATTTTTATTATAGTTTCGAATTATATTTAAAGGAAATGTATGAGGTTCTGACTTCCTGTTCATGGGAGATTCAAGACAAGAGCGCAATATATTCCACTAGAGAATTAGGTTTTTATTAGTGGATTGGATACATGAGACTTTTCATGGCGTCGAGAAAGGTCAGGGGACCGATATTAGTTCATAACTGACACATATGACTTATTATGGTACTTCATTGATGTCGTTGGTCAACTCAAATGGATATCATGGAGATTAATCATTGTTATCTAAACATCATGAGAAGAGGATGAGAGCTTAGTATGGGAAGAAAAAATATATGCAGAGAGAGAGAGGGGGAGGAGGATCATGATCATCTGAATCCAAGAGATGAATAGATGTTGGAGTATATTCAAAGGATTTCACATGGTGTTGGTATGGAGTTTCCTCCCCTAACCATTCGAGTGATCTTGCTCCTCCTAATCATACCAGTTAATGATCTATGGTTTTTTATTATTTTTCTATATTTTGGGATGATAAATATATTATATGTGTAATGATGTATTAATTTTGGGGTCATTTAATTTATAATTATTTTTAATTTTTTTAATTTTTTGTTTTTTAATTTTTATTTTATTTTTATATTTTTAATCATTTTAGAAATTTTGATCTATCTCTATATGATTCATAATTCATTTTTTAAAAAATTTGTCCTATATATATGTGATGGACAAGGTAGACATCAAAAATACTTTTATTTGAGAAATTTCAATCACAACTATTTATTTAAAACACTTGTGGGTATTATTTGTGATGGATGGTCTATCCATCGAAAATAATTATTATTTGTGATAGGCCATCACAAAAGAAACATAACATTGATTTTGGTTTTTTTACAATCTTTTAGCAATGGAAACCCATGGAAAAAATATTAATGATGTTAATATTTTACAAGGACCCATTTCAAAAATGAGAAACTCTAGTACTATGAATTCCCATTGATTTAGATAATCAGTGATAGCTAATAGAAACATTGAAATTTTATGAAGATGGTTCACTATCAGGACTGGTGGTGTATCAAGGAAGACTAACTTAGAGTTTAACATGACTAGTAGTCAGTTAAAATAACTACTAGTGCATATATGAAAGAATAGGAAGCACCAGTATCGAATAAGGTAGTATATAGAGTATAGATAATAAAAATTTTATATCTAATAGTTGATAGACCCTCTCCACAATTTTTTGAAGTCTGATCCACTACATACACATAGACTACCCCTTTTCTATGGCCCTATCCCTTAGGTACCTAACTAGTCTAAGTTCACTATTGAGAACCCCAGTTGGATCCCTGGGTCAAAGACCATGCATGTCCTTAACCTCTTTGGAAATCCAACCTCATAACACTATGGAAAAACTATTGGAGATATACCATCTTTCCACACTATCATCACTTACTATGAGGTGTTGAGAAGGACTTGCAGTAATTTATAACCTTTTCGAAGTTAAATCATTATGGTTTAACTCTTAAGGGAGCTGAATAAGGTGAACTCTAATCTAACAACATTCTAGTGCTCTATTGGATGTGTATATTCTTCCTCTTCTTGCTATTGGAAAAGGTACTCACCCCAATCATAGGAGGTCCACCCGATTGAGCACTATAGGGTAGAAGAAAACTAGCTAATTAAACCTCCTCCATGATATTCTCAATGGTCAGGGCCTTCCAAAAAATATCTAGGTATGTATTTAGATCTAAGATTTGGACCTACTATATAATTTCAGGATGATGTTAAATATTGAACTTCCTAGACTTCTGGGTCTCTTTACCAACCAGAAGCAGTGTGAAATAGAGGATATTAGTAAAAATGTATGCTTTGATTATTATTTCATATAGCCTTATTGTAATTATATTATCTCCTCTACTCATCGAAGCCTTAGTGTGTCATAGAAGAACTCTCCAAAAAACAAGTCCTTTAAGTCCACCCAAGAGGGTCCCTCACATTGCCCAACATGTCCCATAACTCACTACCAATTCATGGTGGCCCCTAAAACTTGAAGGTTTCTAGCTTCACCTACATATCTATTTGTGTATCAATAGGATTTAAGATACCCTCTACGACATCCACTCAATCCTCAATATAATATGGCTCACAAGTTCCCTAAATTTATGGTGGATGATGGAGCTAGAAATATCGATCATAGTCTACAATGGATCTTAGTGGAAACTATAATTATACCACTAACTTCACCACTGGGGAAGGTGTAAGAATGTTCTGTAGATAAGCTTGCTCATCTGGTGGTCTCCCCACACATTTGTAAGGAAAAATCTTCACCAACATAAGGAATATCAGAAACAAAAACAGATCCTAACTGGTATATGGGATTACACAAGGTTGTCCTAGTAGTCTACCATCAATCTGAGGTATACCCTCCTAGAATTTTCCCTAATATATATCCCTATATGTTAGTCACATTCATCATGTATATAAACTAACACAACATCATGTTGTGTTCAACTAATTAATTATAATATAGATGTATCATAACAACATGGAAACACGTATATATCACACAAATATAAACTATCCCAAATAAATAGAACAAATTAATTCCTTAAAATAAAGAAATACTATGAAATAAAACAATAAGTATATATATGGAATGTGAACCTACTTATATTTTCCTAATGAATAAATACACCCAAAAGCTCATAAATCACATATCAACATCAAGTGAGACACCTAGGTTTAATTTAATCAATGGTAATAGCAAAACATGGTTATCCCAAAATTATGGAAAATTGAAGGTTTACTATACAATGTTGGACATGAATTTTTATAGTTCCTCTTCTGGAGTCCCAACTTTCCTATCTTTTATTTACCCTATCTCTAATAAAGTCAAATAGAATAAAAAAGTTAGTGAATCCTAGTTCTCTGATACCATTTTGTAACACCCTAAACCAAACCATAGGGTTCGAGCCAATGGTTCAAATGACCTCATGCATGCCTCCCTAAATGCAAGAGGAATCTAACTAGTAGTTAGGGTCCATGTCATTCTTTAGGGAGACTATACCCTTAGTATCATGTAATAGGACCAATAACTAAGAATAAAAATATAATAAATAACTATAGTAAACATGGTGAAACAAAAAAATTATGGAATATATGTCATATAATAATGAGCAGATCCTAAAGTGGGAAGCCTATCTAGATTATAAAGTAACAGAAAAGTAAAAGGGGAAATAAATAAATGGTGAGGTCCTCCTTTAATTTGTCTTATTCTACTAACAAGTCTATATTCTCTAATTGTTCATATATCAAAAGTCAATTTCCCCTCACCAGGTATCTAGTCAAGAAATCTATAAGTGCACAAGAATTATGGAGTAGGGTGTGAGTATAAGACTTATTAGGACACCACAAAAGAAACCATAACCTAGAGTGATCAAGTATTGCAATTGTATGAAATAGTAATAATAAATATGTAATTAGTCACAAATAGACAATCCAAAACTGAGTGGTTATGCACTAACCAAGGTACTACTGACCCTTGACTGTACATAATTCATCTATGTTCCAAAATTATAATCAAGGAATGTCATATGGAGAAAGGAATAATACTAAACTCAAAATACATATTTCTATGATCATAAGTAATCAAGTCGGATTAGGCCCCCAAGCCATCATACCACATAAATAACTTGGGTTAGTCCCCTATGCCCCATAGGTCAAGCCACCAAACTGGAATTCCCAAAATGTGCTTTCTTTGTTTAATCCCCCAATTTGTCATGCCTCAACCCTGTGCTTAGGTCCATCATTATTGTTTTCACAAGCCTTGCACACTCCCTTGATAAGGTATGAACATCACATGATGGTAAACCTATGTCAAGTACCAATCAAAACCTCCAAGAAAATAGTAATACACATCATAGGGTGAGCGTACAAGGTAGACATAGTATACACCATGATAAAATAAAGTAGCAACACATAAAAACATGTGAGCATAGTCAAACATGGAAAAAAGATAATCTAGTAATACTCATGGAATCTGAAATCATAGAAGGTCTCATTTATATACATGCACCCACATGTGATTACAATCAAACACAATAATTATATAGTCAAACACAATAATCATATCCAGAAAACATGTGTAAATGAGAGCCCAAGAGAGTAAGTAAGTTTCTACCTCAAAGTAATCTACATCAACAGTAAGGATAAGCCACTATGTGTGGTTCAAAAGTTGGTGTGGAAACCTCAATAGTCAATAACACATGATCTTGATTCTTATTATCATATTCATGAATACATTAATGCTTGAGGTTCATCAAGGGTTCCTAAAACCAAAACAAAATATTTTATTTAAAAAAAAAAATATCGCATGTGATGATACATTATCTATCTTGGATAATTCTAAATTATTATTATAGTCTCATGCATGTTTTAGAAATATTAACCTCAAGAATAATTATCTTTTGATAATTTCTTATAAATTATGCTTTTATAATTTTATATTGATAATTTATTATAAATTTCATTATATAATTGTCTTTTGATAATTTCTTATAAATTATTCTTTTGTACTTATCACTTGATAATTTATTATAAATTATACTTTTATAATTATATTTTAATAGTTTATTATAAATTATCATTCTAAAATTCTCACTTAATAATTTATTATAAATTATACTTTTATAATAATCTTTTGATAATTTCTTATAAATTAACCACATATAAACTGATGTAATTACATCTTGATAGTTCTTCTTAATTATATATTAATAATTTTATGGTGTTAACATTTTAAAATTATTTACAATTATCTTTTGAAATTTTCATATAATTACCCTTATAAGTTCCATTAAATTATCAATTGATAATTTTTTTTTACAAATAATATTGTTAATTCCATGAAATTATCATTTGATAATTTTCTAAATTAACCCTAGAAAATTTAGGTATTATTATTTTATTTAAGTTAAACCCATTTTTTCATGAATTTTGATGAGGTAAAAAAAGAATAAAATAAATAATTAAAAATAAATTAAAACCCCCAATCTTGTTCTACATGTCTAGTGAATCATAAAGAAGATAATGAATATCTGGATCTAGGAAAAATAAATGGTTGATGACCGCATGAAAGAGAATTTGGGGTCGCCTGAACTTAACTAGATTAACCCATATCGAATTCTATATGGTTTGGCTATGTGGAACCCAACCACGTATGTGTTATTTCTTAAACCTCAAAGCCCAAAATTTAATACCCTGATTCAATCTGTGATTCTACAAAAACTGGAATATATAGTCATTAAATCCATCCCATTAATGTGTTTGTGAATTTAAATTTTCAACCACGGTTGAAATCTATGATTTTGGATTATGGATTACATGAAAAATGGGGGTATGGAATGTTTCATGGAAGGAGGAAGAGGAATGGAATTAAATAATAATAATTTAATGAAAATATTAAATAATTTACACTCACATATGATTTAAGAAAAAACCCAATGCACAAGAATGTTGTGTCACACCTAAGGTAAAAGATTAATTATATACCTAATGATGATCTCATATTTTCTATTTAAAACACTGTTTGGGATATATTACATTATTTCATGAAAATAACTTTTTTGTGATATAATCTATTTATTATTTTTATATAATCAACACTGAGCTCTACAGGCCCCAAATATCACACAAATTCAATTTATAACTCTGGAAATATTACATATAATATTCAAAGGTATTAACTAGGATTTCACCCTTACATAAATCTTTTAAATTATTTAATAAGTTATTTTTATTGAAATATTACATTTTTAAATAAAAATACTCATAATTTATTAACAAACTGGGTATTTATTATAATTAAAATTTGAAGATATTTCATAAGGGTACACTCAAGTTGCATAAGGGTACAAATGAGTGGCATAAGGTTGTATCTTAATTACATAAGTGTACAAAACTTCTCACATAATGTTAATAAAAGAAACATTCTAAATATGGGTTAGGAATGCTATGTAGGAATACCAACATGACTTTTATAGGGGTAATACACTCACATACATGGTACAAAAGGGTAACCAGAACATACATAAGAGTAAAAACACATGATAAGGAAATAAATGAGATACATAAAGACCAAGGGACTGTAAGTAAAGGTAAAATAAACTAAAAAGTATTTACGTAATAGTCATTAAGTGGGTTTGAAAGACTATGTAAAGGTAATCTCAACTCCAAGTCATTGTAATTTCACACTTGGATTTAAACATGTTGCATTGTTATCTTCTTCCTCACATGAAAACTGAAGTTAATCAATGACTAGAGATATATATTATGCACAAGCCAAATTGTAAGATAATGAAAAATAAAATATTGATCAGTAAATGATTCCAGAATTATTGTCTTCTCTTCAAGATATGATTGTTTCAGATAAAATCAAATAATATATTTATATTTGTCACACAATTATCATATTGGTTTTCAATAACATTTTTTTACACTAAAGATTAATTTTAATAGATCATGACTTAAGAATTAATGACCATAATTATAAAACCATGTTTTATTAATTAGTGTGCTCTGTAATACATAAAGAAAATGATCACCCAAGAATCTTCTTGTGTTTATAGTTTCATAAATTATTCAATGGTTAGAGTAAGGAAGTCAAGATCTCCTTATAATATAAAGTGTGGATTTCTACGGTTGTAAACGAACATGATATATTTTCCCCATAAGATGGAGATAGGGTTATTTTATGAAGGTTACATATAGTTAAACCTTTTGTGAGAAGGATTTTAATAGAAACCATATTTTATATAAAAAAACTATAAATGAGATTATTTCAAATCTCTAAAATTTAAAGTATATTGAAGTGGTCTTTACTTTATGAAATAATTAAACATGGATTTACAGTGAAGGTTATCTTTTTAAATATCACTTCCCTTTAGGTTATATACTATCTTATGTGCTACACATAATCCTTGATTATATAATTACAGTTTAAAGTGAAAGAGATAAAGTAAGAAATAATAAAAATTCGTCATAGGAATCCTATATTCGAATAAAAAATGTTTCATCAGAGAATTTATGGAGATCTTGTGTACTAATCCTTAGGAATAAATTCAATTTATAAGTGAAACAAAAGGTAAGGGAAAATGATTTTATTAAACTTCTATTTTTTACAAACCCTTTTGTAATGGAAACCCATTTTTCTATAAAAATTTTGTTTTTATGTTTTTTCAACCCATTTTTCTTATAAGGGGTTCATTTTAAAAACTATTTTTCATTATTTCAAAAATAGTTTAATTATTTTCAAAAGAAAAATCTGATTTTGAAAACACTTTTTGTATTTTTTTTAAAAAAAATTAACTTGAAAGAAAGTTTTAAATAATTTTAATTATTATTTTATGTATGAAATTATCTTTTAATTCTATATATGCAATTCATGATTAAATTTATTTTATTTCTATACACTATATTTCTCATTGTCATTCCATATATGTTATAAAAAATAATATCTTTAGATTAACTTTTAGGAATCATTAAAAATGGTTTCCTATGAATTTTTGGAATACTTCTAATCCTTTTGAAAGCATGAATTTTTATTTTATGAATTTTTTTTACGTTTATTTGATATGTAATTATTTTCCTCTTTGAAAATAAATTATATACTATTAAATCATTTTAAAGTTTATTTTTAATGGATTTATAAAGAGAAAGGTAATATTTACAAAAACAATTATTTAAAATTTGTCACTTGGGCATTGATTATGATGATGAGGAATGGGGAGTGAAACCACAAACTCAAGGGGACTTATTCTTAAAGGTTATGTCTATACCTTAAATTTTTATAGTGGGTATATGTTTTTCTTATATTTTTTCAAGTATCATTAAATTCCATAAAGATATATTTATTTTCAATAGTGAATTTCTAAATTTTTCTTTAGAGAAATATAGATTTATTATAAAGGATGTAATGTTTTGAAATAAAATAGGTTTTCAAAATAATTACCCTTTTTAGTTAATGTTTCGAAAATCATCATGGTAAGTGCACACTTGTATTTAAACATGTTTCATTGTAATCTTCTTCCTCGCATGAAAACTAAAGTTAATCAATGATTAAAGTTATATATTATGCAAAAACCAAATTATAAGACAATGAAAAATAAAATATTGATATGTAAATGATTCTAGAATCATTGTCTTTTCTTCAAGATATGACTGTTTCAGATAAAATCAAATAATATATTTATATTTAGTACATAATTATCATATTTCATTACAATAAAAAAAAATTACATTAAAGATTAATTTTATTAGATCATGACCTAATAATTAAAGAAAATAATTATAAAACCATGTTTTATTCATCAGTGTGCTCTATAAGACAAAAAAAATGAACACCCTAGAATCTTCATGTGTTTATAGGTTTAAAAATTATTAAATGTTTAGAGTCAGGAAGTAAATATATTCTCATAATATAAAGTGTGTATTTCTATGTATGTATACGAACATGATATATTTTCCCCATAAGTAGGATATAGGGTTCTTTTATGGATGTTTCATATAGTGAAGCCTTTGGTGAGAAGGATGGTAATAGAAATCATATTTTATATTAAAATCACAGTAAATGATATTATTTCAAATCTCTCAAATTTAAAGTATAATGAAGTGGTATTTACTTTATGAAATAATTAAATATTAATTTATAGTGAAGGTTATCTATTTAAATATCACTTCCCTTTAGGTTACATACTATCTTAAGTTCCCCACAGAATCCTTGATTACATACTTACAGTTTAAAGTGCAAGATATAAAGTAAGAAATAAAAAACTTTCTTCATGGGAATCCTATATTCGAATAAGAAAAGTTTCATAGGAGAATTCATGGGGATCTTGTGAACAGATCCTTAAGAATAAATTCAATTTATAAGTAGAAAAAAAGTTAAGGGAATTTGATTTTATTAAAATTCTATTTTTATAAACCCTTTTATAAAGGAAACCCATTTTTCTATAAAAAAAATTGTTTTTATGTTTGTTAAAACTCTTTTTCTTATGAGGGGATCATTATAAAAACTATTTTTTAATGTTTTAAAAACAGTTTCATTATTTTCAAAAGAAAAATATGATTTGAAAACCATTTTTTAGAATTTATTTTAAAATTTTTTATAACTTCAAAGACAGTTTTAAATAATTAAAATTATTAATTTATGTATGAAATTATCTGTTAATTTTATGGACATAATTCATGATTAAATTTATTTTATTTCTATACACTATATTTCTCATTGTAATTCCATATATGTTATGAAAAATATTCTCTTTAGATTAACTTTTAGGAATCATTTTAAAGTGTTGCCTATGAATTTTTAGATTACTTATAATCCTTTTGAAAGCATGAATTTTTCTTTTGTGGAATTTTTTTATGTTTATTAGATATGTAATTATTTTCCACTTTGAAAATCAATTATATATTATTAAATCATTTTAAGGTTTATTTTTAATGGATTTATAATGAGAAAGGTAAGATTTACAAAAACAATATTTAAAATTTGTCACTTGGGAATTGATTATGATGATGAGGAATGGGGAGTGAAACCACAAACTCAAGGGGACTTATTCCTAAAGGTAATATTTAGACCTTAAATATTCATAGTGGCTACATGTTTTTCTTATATTTTTTCAATTATCATTAAATTCTATAAAGATATATTTATTTTCAATAGTGAATTTCTAAATTTCTCTATAGAGAAATATAGATTTATTTTAAAGGATGTTATATTTTTAAATAAGATAGATTTTCAAAATAATTTCCATTTTAAGTTAATATTTTGAAAAGAATCACATATTTTCTATATTGAAAACCCAAAAAAATATAGAGAAAATTATGTGTTTTTTAAAATGTTTTATTTGACTCAAAATAATTACCCTTTCCTTTTGGTATATTCACATAATTACTCATTTGAAGAATATATTTATGAATTCAAATTATTTAAAAATGATATAATTATATTAAAATTACAATAGATATAATGGAAAACTATATCATCTTATAGAATCCCTGAAATAAAAGAGAGTTGATCAATAATTTACTAATTTTGGAACTGAAATTGGATATATTAGACACGAAATATACATAGATGGGATGAGTCTATATCATAATATTAGTATCTAACATATTTCATGGTCTATTATGTTGTTAATTTACAAATTTCCCTTCCATAATTATATAAATCAGAACTAAGTTATATTGAGTTTGATGATTTTGGGATCAAAACTACTTGAAAATGAGATTGATGTTTATTTGTGTCCATTAATTGATGCATTGGAATAGTTATGGGAGTAAGGGATCAAAGTGTTTCATACAAATAGAGAATAATTTTTTAAAATTATGTGTTATGATATGTTCTATATAAAAGAGATCAGAGGATATGGAATTTTTTTTGGATGCATTGTTAAGGGATATAAATATTGTCTAATTTTTGAAGAAATTACTTCATATAATCAACTAAAACATTTGATAAAAATAATATGCATGGGTTATAGAAGATTTATACATATGCATCATACTTATAAAAGATTTTTCTAAACAATTTACTAGATTATATGAATATAATGTTTAAAAAAACCCTTCATCAACTGATAAATATTTTTAGAATGTAAAAAAACATTGATGTTACATTTAGAAAGACTGGAATATCAAGTAATAACAAAAATAAATTGAAGAAATGATCCATATTATTATATAGTACTTTTTAGTGATATCTATAGTTTGAATATAATATTTATGGGATGCATGTTTATAATAATATATTTTATAGTTTTATTGGAGAATTATTATATATGAAAATAAAGACTAAAGATGGATGGAATAAAATATTGGACTTATTATCACTGGAAATATGTATGCATTTATCACTCATTCCTCATGTAAAATTACCATACTTACCTCTATCTTTTCATACATTATCAAAGAGGGATAAAATTATTTTCTAAAATATTATACATGGTACTAAAGTGAGTCAATTATATTATTCAAATGTAAAAAAAATATTATGTCATTAAAATATTTTAATTTAATATACATGGATAATTATGACTTTCATGTTTTTATGCAATAATTAATACTATATTCACTATATAAAAGTAATTAATCCATGTCATAATGATTATCATCAAGATATATTACATTTTTCAATTCAATTTATGCCAAATTCATGGATCTAAATTTATTATATATATTAGAGAATGATGTTTTTATCATACTTTTAAATTTTGAGATATATTTTCCACATTCATTTTTTGATATGAGTGGATATTTTACAATACATTTGGTGCATGAAATAAAGTTATTTATACTTTTATAATTATTTTTTATATATCCTTTTGAATGATAAATGATGATTTTTAAGGGATGTGTTATGAATTAAAACTGACCAAAGGCATCTGTAACTAAAAATTATATATTTGAGGAGCTTCTTTCATTATGTACAAACTACTTGTTTAAAGTAAATAAAGTTTATTAACATGACATAACCCATCGGTCCCCCTCCTAGGCCAATATTAATCCATGTTTTCCACCCAAGTCCCACCTTCAATAATATAGGGTTTAGTGACTCGTAGTAAGGATTAATATCACTCACATGGGAGGTCTTAGACTATTAAACCATCACACAACCATGTATCTATAAAAAAATATAAAAACAAAAAACAAAACATAATTATAAATTTTAATATAATATTCATTTGGAATAAAATAACCACCATGACAATATGATTGATTCGTTCCAAGTCTATTCTTTTATTTTCAAAATAAGCCGCTTTTTTCTTAAGTGGGAACCACAAACTACATAACTAAAAAACTAAAAACCATCACAGTGTATCATAGACTCCTTGATCACATAAAACTCTATAAAAAAAATAAAAAAATTTAAATTTAAACAAAATAATCAGACACCCCCTTGATCCATGAAACACTTTGAGTCACATATCCTGACACAAAATCATAGCTACATAATCTCCTACAATGATGCTGAGAACAACCCACTAGAATATAGAATCTTCACCGATGTAACAAGAAAAATAGAGCCATTGTTCATTGCCTAAACCACCACCTGATAAATGAAACAATAATTTTTATAAACCCAATGAAACATACAAATAGACAGATAAAATAGTGGCATCGTTAATCTCCATATTGACTAGAACCATTCACTAAAAGTGAAGCACCATTGAGGAGAACTATTGAAACCATTGAGGATTAAAATAACCAAGAACCAAGGATAACTAGTAATGATAATTATATGAAACACTATCTATCAAATCAATAAATAATATAAAGATCCACCACCATGTTCAAATAATATCTAGTTGTACCAACTCTACATCTCCTAAAATCATTTTTGAACTATGAATTGTCTTTATAGACACAACACATATGTGAAAAAACCCATATAGGGGTGAGTATAAGAATACCCAATACAATACTCCAAAAACATAAATAAGGGATAAAATAGTAGTTCATCTCAAGATAGAATAAAAACATAATTATTTAAATGATTAAGACCACCAAGCTTAAGGATAAACCCATTATTTATAGCATAACTCTAGTGAATTAATACTAAATGGATCTTAGAATTTCTAGAGTATCATAAGACACAAACCACATGAGCTACCCAGCTTTTGTAACTTCTATAACTTTAGTATCATATCTTATAATTCTTATTGGAGGGACCCATACCACACTAAGTAGTGAATTTAATTTGATGAGGTATTGACCCCTATAGAGGACCCGCACATCATCGATTGAAATGTGCCTTGGAAGAGGAGGTTACTTACTCTAGGAATAAAGGAATATTTCCCTATTATCTAGGTGGTTTAATGCCTCAAAGTATATATAGAACCCTATCCATATTATCAATGTGTATCCAAGGATGATTTTGACCTTGTTTCTACTTTGAACAAATTGATCTCACCTAGTCATCATCTCTATGATGCTAAGAAACAAAAACCAAACAAAATTCCTTGGAAACATAATAAAATATAAAATATACAAATACTACCTCATTATATGGGTAAAAAGTCTCATAATATACTTTTATGTTTTCTGGTTCTAACAAAAAAGTGATAAGATATGAAAGTCACTAAAGGATAAGAAAGACACAACATATACTCTATTAGACATGATGTGTGAGCCTTGAAAAATGTTGTGTATGTACTTTTATTGTCCAATAATATGGTGATGAACTAAATTGTGTGAATTTAGAGTGAAATTTAATATAGGACCCATGGTATATTTTGGAGTTTACACTAGTATCCCGAGTCTTATCATCTACTTTTATATAGTGTGATCTCTTGCCTAAAATGTGAGTTTGTCATTGGGGATATCTAGATGTGTACATCAACACACCCAGGTCATGTAATATGGTCAAATATGATTTGTTTCATGAAAACAAATAATTTATGATATTTAACATGGTTCTTGAAACCTTGGTTACCACGAAGAATAATACATGGTATGTTATTTGGAAATTATGCATCATGTGATCACAAACATAGTTTATAGAAATATTAGACATCTATGATTTTAGAAACTACCACTAAAATTATCGTTATCATTCATGTTCAATTCACCACACCTTGTATCATTTTGAAACTAGTAATGTCATGTGTATGTATTTATTTCATTATTTATTTATCTCTTTTCTTTTGTTGAGTCAAATCGAAGAAATAAGGAAAATATAAAAAAAATAGGTTTCGCTATCTAGGTGCACGTTCCAGGTAACCATGTAGCTAGAACATTTAGAGGGGAAAACCATGGGATATTGGGCATTACACAATCAATGCACAGTCCTATAGAACATGTAATTGGGTTATTTAAGTTCCCATAATTGTTGAAATTTAGTATTTTAGATACCATTTCCAAAATCTTCCCCCATTTATTTTAGTGTATTAAGATATCTCACCAAAGAGTGACATGGGAATAATTATATTCTAATTTCATATCCATTGGTGCTCCTCATATACTTCACCAATGAATCTTGACGTAAATACAGTATCCCTAATACATTCTTTATTCCTCTATTTTTATATCCCCTTGTCCTTTTGTGTTCATCTGTCCTCTTTACCCTAGTTGGTCATGGTGGTAAGACCTAATATAGGGTTAGGGTAATATTAAGGTTAATTGTTATTATAGTTTTTAAAGGGTCTCTCTTAACTTAATATATTATTTCATAAAGTTGGTGGATTTATTTCATTGGGGAGATATAGGTGTCTCAATGTAAATCCCTTCATTTTTCAAACCTTTGTTGATTGGGATATTTATAAATCATTTCTTAGTAAATTATTAATATGTGTTGATTTTATGATGGATTGATAATTGTTTTCGAAACATTTTTATGATTTTCAACATTTCCTATAGTATTTTCCCTTGGTTTTAAAAGGTTAATCTTTCAAAGAAAATCCCAACACATATAGGGTAGTTGATAGAATGATTTTATAAATTTTTTAATACCAAATAAATTCATTAAAGTATTTTGAAAGATATTTGGTTTCATATAAAGGTGGTATTATACCTTATAATTATTTGATTCTTTATAAAGGTTATTTTTCATATAATGTTTTTTATTGAATATGGATATCCACTTCCACATATTCTATCTTGTTAGTTTTGTATATAAATGTGTAAATTTTCATGTGGGTTATTATTTATGGAATTGATGACTAGTTTATTGTGTAGACAGTGTTTGGAATATGACTTTATAATTTTTTGAATATTTTTTCATGAATTAATTGATTGAAAATTATGGTTTACATTATATCCTTGGGTGATAATTCGAAAACCAAGGATGAGTTCTACCTTAGCTATGATTTTGATCTTATTAAGGGTCGTAGTTATTATTTTTCTCTAGATAGGGGTTTATTCCAAGAAATTCCATGGGGGAATGTCAGGGTCCATGTCAATTAGTATTAAATTAGGCTGGAAAGTGATCCGTGAGTAATATCCTAGATTATCCTACATAAACTTTATCCTTTCATCCCATATTACATTTTATTATGGTGTATTTATTTTTTATTGTGACGTGTATTCTTCGTTGATTTCCATTATTAATCAAGATATTTATTTTTGATATTATTTCTTATTTATTTATATTTATTAATATTATAAATAGAATTATTTTATAAAAGAAAATGTTATGTGTTTAGTTTTCCACTCAAAAATTTATAAAAATATATTTTCTAATTATAGTTCAAACCAGAATTTGATATATGTGTTTTAAATCGAGTTTTATTGATTCATGGTGTTATCCTACTAAGTGACTTATCACACCCTACATACACATTCTATAATATACATAGACCTTGTTATGACTGATGTAGGTAAAGTTAAGGTACTTCCTTATATGCGTTGATTGTACCTTGGTGGCATGATGACTGGGTGGTAACAATGGGTCACAGAAGATTGTCCATGGAGTATTTTATGAAAATTTTGGTTATTTCATAACATGTATGTATTGTACTCACCAACCAATCCTTCTATTTATCTTTGTTGTATTATAATTTACATGTTTCTTACTGAGTTATACTTGGATTTTATTTTTTATTATTCTTAATTATCCTATATTTGTATGAGATTATGTGTTGAAATATATTAATTAACTTAGTGCAGTTATCTAATGTGTGGGCACATTATGTTGTGTTATTTATAGGAGTTCAATTTATTGATTACAAGTCTGAGGGGGTAAAACCATTACAATTCATTATGTTTTATTCAATTGATTTTTTTCATCAACCCAAGGTGATCAAGAACATGCTTCGGTCCCTATGGTGAGTTGACTCATTTAATGTGGTGGGTTAACCCAGGATGGTTCATTAATAATTGGTATTAAATAAAACTTTTTATTTAGGGATTAATGATATAAATTGGATATAATCAATGGGGTAGGTGAGGTATGTATGGGAAAATGTATGTCCAATAATTTCTCATGTTGAACCATGAGTTCCCATGGGTAGTCGAGAAATATATTCTAGATTCCATCTTTTTTCAATTTTTTTTTAGATAAAATTATTTTAGTCTATGTTATTATGAATTATATTAGATCCCATTTATTGTTTTTAGATGTTTTAATCTTTCAAAAAAATATTGGGAATGAATTCAAATTTCATAGACTTTTTTCATGGGTCATAGACCATATAGAGGGACCAGGAAGCTTATAATGAAGGCTCTATTGGGGGTTTCATAGTCAGATTCATGGTCCAAGGACCATTCATAATGGACAATGAATCTATGGGAAAATGATTAATTTTTTTTTGTTTATTATGATTTAAAATGAATTTTATTTTTGGTTACTACTTGATATGAAATAAAGAATATTTTTATGATATTTGGACCATACATGGGTGATTGATAACTACATATACGTGAAATTTACCTTGGAATCATATATTGATCAAGTTTCATATCTTTGTTTGTAGATGATGCCTCCTAAAATGACATCAGTAGTAATAAAGATGGTGTAGTGGATAATTTTCCATAGAGAAACCCTATCATTGAGATAAATCTATTTGAGTTAGTTATATAGACCATTCAAACTATAGGTGTAGAAGGTGGGTGAGTATAATCTTGAGAAATGGATCATTATCAATAATTCACTATGAAAACATACCTTCCTTTTATGGTGATTGAGGTTTCCATGATTATGATGAATGGATAGATAAAATTGTTCATATTTTAAATTTTCATCAAATTCTGAAGACTTCCAAGTTAAAATTATATATGTATATATTCGAGGGATCGAGCTGTATGTGTTGGTAATTAGTTTTATAGGCCATGATACATAAATTCATCACCTACTAAAAGTTCAAGGATATATTAAACTAAAAAATTAAAACTTAAAACTGTGAATATACTAAATTAAAATGATTTTATGTCCCTAGAATAGGGTAATTTCTCTGTCATGGAATAGGATACTTGGTTTTCTGATTAGGTAAAATTTTATCCTTAGCTTCCCATGGATGATTTTAATAAATATTATCACATAGAATTATGTTTTAGGCCCAATATCAGATAAAAAATTATATTCTTATAAATAAAAAATACTAGGTTGTCCAACAAGGAAAAAAATGGTTGAGACTAGTATAGTATAATATATTATCTTAATCGGTGTTATTATTGTAATAGGAAGATGTTAGAGTTTCTTTTTTTTACTAAAAATAAAGCGTGAGGAATCTTAAAAGGGTAGTAGTTAGAGTGTTAAATAACCAACTAACCCCTCTCCTTCTAAATTATCAGGGTGAACACCTCATGTATGATTTAATATATTTAGGTCTCCATACTCTAGGACTAATTATTAATAGAATCTGAAGACTCTCCCCTAGCATCGATGAGTAGGTAATTTTTGGTACTTCTATAAACATCTTCCTTGAGTTAAAAAAGTTGGATATTCTTATATCAGAGTATCTTAGGTGTATTTTAATTCATCTAAGAGAGTTTTTTATCATTCTAAGATATGAAATAAGTGTATTCAAATAAAGGATTGGTCTCGTCTTGGAATAAAACCTTAGAGTGGTCTTGAATATGGGTATTTTTTATGGTAGGACATGCATGAAGTAAAATTATGGAACAACCACTATTAGAGGTATTGTGTTCATTACTTCTCTTATAGTCCTATATTAATTCGTCATAGGTGGCTCAAATTCTTTCATATCTTCTATATTTGTTTATTTATTTTTATTTCACTCTGATTTGATGCCATATATGATGGAAATAAAAAACTCTTTGAGAAATAATAAATATAAAGGTTTCTAGTTCCCTTAATTTCATGTGATTATTTAAAATGTTGAGATCATATGATATTTCCTAGTTCTTGATCAATATATATCACCTTATCTTTGGAATGTATGGTATGATCACCTCCAAGGACTGTATTTATTTTTATAACTAGATGGTTTTATTCTTTTCTTCTGAGGGAAACACTCACATCTTCTAAGGTGAGATGGATCCAAGATTATGTCAATCAAGGATAATAGTCCTAGATATTCAGTATATTTTAGCTATATATCAAATATAATTTGGACCATTTCAAAGTAGATTTTTGTGATCATTCTCTTTTTCTTGTGGATAGGTATCCCAAGTTTTTCATTGATGATTTTTATAAAATTCCAATATAGAGAGAGTTTTAATTATCAATTGATTTAATTATTGGTATAATCCATATCTCATTTAAATCATATAAAATGTATTTTTTTCAATATAAATGAATTTACAGTATATATTGAGTCATTTGAGAAAAAGTTTTTTGAACACCATAGTGTGTCGCCTTAGGAGTAATTGGTTCTCTTTGCTAATATGTTGGATAAAATTCTATGATATTACATTGATTATCGAAATATAAACCATGTGAATTTCAATAAAAAAAATATGTTGCCTTATATTAGAAAACCTATTTGATCATATTAGAATATCTAAATGGTTCTATAATGTTTAAATTACATTAGTGTGCCATGATTTGAGAGTAAAGGAGGATATCATTCCAAATATTTCTTATAGAAGTAGGTACAGTCCTTATGATTAACTCATTATTCCATTTGGGATAATAATTACTCATATTATCTTCACAAAATTTATTAAACGCATCATTCAATGATACCTAGACACCTTTTATATGATGTTTACAAATGATGTCCTGATTTTTTCCAAAATGAATGAGGATCACGAGGTTTCTTTAAATATTATTTTGATAATATTAATGGAGAAGTGCCTATATGAAAAATCATTTAATTTATAATTATTATTTTAGGAAGTGGGATCCCTAGGTTATTTGGTATATGAGAAATGTATTTCCATGGAACCTGATAAGATTTAAGTGTTTATTTCTTATAATATTCTGAAGAATGTGTCTAAATTCATTATCTTTTGAGTTATATATAGATATAATATGAAAATTGTCTAAGAATTTTCCAATCTAGCATCCCCCATGGTGGTTTTGACCCTAAAAGAAATGAAATTTGAATAGGGTGAAAGTAGAATAAGTCTATTGATGATTTAAATTCAAGGATGAAGTTTGATCTTATCCTGATTATTATTGATAGTAGTGAATACTATAAAGTATTTTTTGATGCCTCAGGTGTTCTAATAATTTTCTCTTCTATTTTATCACAAACCTTATTTCCGAATATGTGTGGTTACTGGAATATATTAAAAATACATTGATGTTGATACACCTAAACTAATAGTATTGTAGGTCGAATCATCTTATGAGGGAGATTATTGTTTTATCTGAGACACTCTTATGGATTTAAAAATATTTTCATGAAATCATTCTCTATAAAAATACCAGTTTCTTTTATATTAACATCAAATAAGGGTGAATACCCAATAAAGAAAGATTTATTTTTATTCTATATAGTTGTATCGATAGGAATTGGATTTAAATAATCCAATAAAGGGGAATTTTATATGAATGGTTACTCTAGATCATAAATTCATATAAGTAAGTGATCTAGAATTTAATACCGTCTAAGAATTAATAAGTGTTACACTAGGATTTAAGTTCTCATATCACTCTATATAGAAAATCTTTAGGGTTACACTAGTACTTAAGGTTTCCATAGAAGAAATAAAGTCCAAACTAATGTTCCATTTCATCTAAGAAGGATTAAGGTTACATTCAGATTTAGGGCCTCCCATGAGGGATTGAAGGTTACATTTGAGTTTCAAGACATCCTAGGAGGCTTAATGGTTACACTAGGATTTAGCATCTCCCGAAACAGCATGAAGGTTATGTTAGAGTTTTTATCCATCCAAGAATTCCTAAGGGTAATTATAGGACTTAATTCCTTCCAAGAGTAAATAGTGATTAAGTTGGATTTTTAGGCTATCTAGGAAGGAATAAGGGTTATGTGGGGATATAATTTATCCTAGGGGGACATAAAAGTTATGTTTAAGTGTCATTCCATCTAATAATATTTCATAATTATGCAGGTATTTAGGGCCCCATAGAGGAGTTAAAGGTTATGTTGGAGTTTCAATCCATCTTGGAAGGCTTAAGGGTAACATTGAGACATATGTTACCCTATGATAAATTAAGGGTTGAATTGGGGTTTCATTCCATCTAGGTGGGATTAAGGTTTTCAATCATATTTAAGGTCTCCTAGGAGGACATAACAGTTAGACTGAAGTTTCATTACATCTAGTAATAATTAAGTGTTATATTATTTTTTGAGGTCTCTTAGAAGGAATTAAAGGTTACAGAGGAGTTTTAGGTTATCAAGGAAGACTTAAAGAGTATAGTGGGATTTAATGTCTCCTAAAAGGACTTAAATGAAATATTGGAGTTTTGGTCCATCCAAGAAGGATTAAGGGTTACATTGGGATTTAAGGTGTCTTGTAAAGACATAATGGTTACACTAGAGTTCCATGTCAATCAGTAAGGCTTGATGTTTCACGGGATTTAGGTTCTCCCAAGAGGAAATAATGTTTTTGATGGATTTTTAAGTATTATATTAAATATTATTTGTTATTTTAGGATTTAAGGTCTCCTAGGAATACATAATTGTCACACTGATGTTTTTTTCATCTAAGAAGGCTTAAGGGTTATACTAGGATTTAAGGTCTCATAGGGAAACATAATTTTTATATTAGAGTTTCATGCTATCCAAGAAGGATTGAGCATTATAATATAATTTAAGGTATCCTATAATGACTTAATGGTTATACTAGAGTTTCATGACATCCAAGAAGGATTATTGGTTATAGTTTAACTTATGGTCTCCCAAGGGGACTTAAATATTACACTAGAGTTTCATGAATTCCAATAAGGAATAAGGCTTACATTGGGATATAGGGTCATTTAGGAAGTCTTAGAGGTTATAATAGAGTTTCATGTCATCTAATAAGTTTTCAACGTTATTTTGTGATTTAACACTACTAGTATGAGTTAAAGTTTATGCTAAAGTTTCATTCCATCTAGGATGGATTTAGGTTACACTAGGATTTAATGTCTCTTAAGAGGAATTAAACTTTTTAGTGTAGTATTTTGAGTTATGTTAGATTTTTTATGGCCCCCATGAGAGGGTATACCTATATATATCAATGAAGGAAATAAAAACCCATGTAATTTCATTCCATTTAACAACGAACATCATACCTTTTATCTAAATATGATGAGGGTGATAAAAATACTTTTTAAGACCATTAAACCATGACTAATGAATTCCAATTAAAGTTTATGCGTCTAAATCTATTTTACCTTATAGTTTAAATTCATATGAAAAGGAATAATTTTGAGTAGTTTAAAGTCATGTGGAATTGACTACTAGATTAAAGGTTCCTAAAAATGGTTTGGTGTGGAACTTATGCCTGAGAAAAAAATTAGTGCATAACTTGATAGATAACTCTTGTATAGGTAGATTGGGGCTTACACTATTTTAGAGGCCTAATAGGTATCGATCTCTTTGATGAACTCGGACAAGGGTCTGAAGGGATTACTCTGAAATGGTATCACATTTCTGTATCCTCCCTTACCAATTAATAAATGATAAGTATTAGATATATGAATTTATAGAAGTTTTTAAATAGTGGGAGAAAGTTTGTGGTAGAATTGGGTTAGTATCCAAGATGATGGAGGGGTACACACTTTCAATGTCAAAAAATGTCAGAAGTTCCATGATGAAAGGCTTGTTATAGCCTAGGGCCTCATATGACAATGGGAGGCACAAGTTTTTATGCCAAATCAGAAACCCTTTTGAGAAACTGGTAGCCTTAATAAACATACTATAATACATTTTGTAAAATTGTACCATTGATCCTTAAACCAAAGGAACCTCATTATCCTAGGGGAAAAATATTGATCACACCTTGAGACCTAATGGAGGAATAAGAACTCTATGTATGCTTATTATTATAAGTGTCAAAATATCTATTATCAGAGAGGTGAAATTTTTCATTATTCATTCATGGAATTTGAGTGGTACTCATGAAAATATGTATTATAATAGAGGAACATTACTTCATTGCAGGATTGTAATACATTCTCGTGATATGTTAAAAATATTCTTCTTTTGGTTTAGGATGCACGCTCATGGTTGTTCACATTGAGGGATGAACATCTATATATGTTACCATGCTATAGGGGAAGATTTGCATGTGTCAAATTACGAGTGTGTGAGAATGTATGTGGATTCTGAGGGGTGAATGACCATGAATATACATAATATGGATTCATGGTAATTCATGTCCTCAATATCGGGTGACCATGTTAGATTGAATCTTTATTGTCCTCTGAAGAAGGATTGAGGGATGAGGGGTTCACATATATGGGTTCCCCATGGGGAGTCTCAGGAGAACATCTATTTAATGGGTTTCTACTTATGATCCATAGCCTGAATATTTGAAGGAAGTGGAGAAAGAGGATATATAGGTCATGATACTCCCCCTCTGATATTTCTACCATGCTTTTTCTTTAGGGATGAGGAGGATTCCCAAAGGGTTGTGTGATTTATAGAGACCTTTTTCCTCTCTCACTTCTTATAAATTTTTTTGAAACTTCTTTAAATGATGTAGGACTTTAAGAATTTATATGTTTTATGAGTTAGTCAGGAATATTATACTGAGAGTGTGTGATCTAGTCTTCTATAGTGGGGAGGCATGTGGTTGTGAGACTATCTTGGTAACATGAAAGCAAGTTCATGTTACTAAATGGACATGTGTGGTTTATACAGGAGACACATTCATTTTCTAAAATAATATGGGCCTCATGGGGTGACATTGTTCATAAAAAAAATTAGTGTATTCTACAGTTTTCGTATCCCTTACATGGCTTCAACCTTCTCTAAATTCTTATCCCTCGTATTCTTTGCTTCAAAAACATCTTTGAAAGTTAGATAGTTCACAGATTAAATTAGGGGTTTCATGGTTCATATATCTAATACTTAGTGAATACCTTCTAAAAAATTTTCACCGCCTAAAATGAAGGGTGCATTCTAGTATTTATAGGAAAAAAGGTCTACAAACATTTATAAAGGAAGAATCATGGTTCTGCATCCTATTAAAAGAGGATGTGAGATCTCATGACATTCTAGTGGGTGTTTCATGGTTCTCAAAACCTAATGAAAGGGAATTGATCATCATGTAACCTAATGAAGTATGTTCCATGTTTTGTGGACTTTTCCAAAAATTTCTTCTTTTTTTTGAAATGTTTCAATAACTTCATTTAGATATAACTTATATTCCATAACTCTATTTTGGCTTCAAAATATATCAAATTAAATACTATAAAATAAGGTACACCCATGTATATAGTTTTTATTTTTAGAAGGAATTTGAAAAGTCCAAAAGAGTCCCACGGTGGCTCTAAAAATTAATTTTAAGGTTCTAATAAAATTTTATTCAATAATGGATGGAATTCATGCCCTACTTTAGGTAATATTTTCTCCCCATAGAATAAATAGATCAGGAAATGGTTTTCAAAGGATCTCCACAACTATATGAATAGTAAATAATCTAGAAAATATTGGCCCCATTCATATCTTCTTCATAAATTAAGGTAATTCTTATTCATGTCATCCCCATAAGGATATTTGGCTTTATAGAAAAGACTGTGAAAAATAAATTGGTGCTTAAAAATTCCTCCACATAGAATTGGATTCATTCAAAATTAAAATAATAAGATTATAAGGAAATTCCAATCACTTTGGCACACTCATATATTTGATGATACATGAGAATTATTTTTAAGAAGATGATCTCAACTCAAGGATTTTATTGTTACCAAGTGTAGTATCTCAACTCAAGGATTTTATTCTCATATAAAAGTTAATAATCATGTTTGAAATGGTATAAAGTGATATTTCATAATATTTCATTAGTAATAGGATAATGAAATAAATGTGTAACATTAAAGTTATTTTAATCCACCTAAATAATTGGATATATGGATAAATTAAATCATAAATTATTAATGTATAATTAAATGGGAGATGATTAAAATAGGGAATATGTTGACCATTAGTAATGGAGAGACCATAACCACACTATAGTAAAATAGATCATGGGTTTAGGGGGATCCTTTCTTCTAAGACCAAAACATACCATTGGGGTTAATTAGAATATCTAGGGAAATTATTCTGTTCATCATTCATAGAGGGTCTAATCAGATCAATCAAACAAATTTATTACCAATCTCATTGAAAATTGAGACAAATAAGAGAGTCTCAACTCAAGGTTATTTGGTATTATATGAATAGAATATAAACTCATGGTTTTTTAGTTTATTGGTGACATATAAATCATAGTTATAATGTATATTTAGGAAGAAAATAATTTTTAATAAGGGTTTTAGTACCCGGAATTTTATACCACCATGTATTGAACAAATTATTGAGGCAAAGTAATATGACATGAAATGGATTAGGTATATGAACACCTAAAATTATGGTCTACTCAATATGAAGTAGTCCCCATGACACAAATGAGAAAAATTAGTCTTTTTTTATTCGATTATTATCACACCAACACACATTTAATGTTGACATTCAATTATTGGGGTTATCAGATTTTTTTCTATATCATGGCTAGAATAAATGTCATTTTTCCACTTTTTATAAAAGTAATTCATAGTACTTCAAGTAAAATTTTCATACATTCATGTATTGTAAAATTTTCAAAGAGAATAATCTTTTTATGTTTTTGAATCACCCATAAATGTGGGAAGTCAGTTTTATAAATCATGGTTTAACACACTTGAGAGAGTGATAGGTTTCAATTAATCAATTATAATTCAAACATGTGGATCTAGAAAAATATAGGTGGTATGAATATGGAAAGAATTGTTGTTATCAAAAACTGATATTAGGTTTTCAGAAGAAAAAATAAGAAGATTTAGTTCCCTTCAAAATGTATTCTCTTGGATTGGTATAGGTGGGAAATATATAGGGAACATGTTTCATTGCCATAATACAATGTTGATATATTAGGGTATGAGATGAAATAATTTTCCTCTAGGGTATTTAACCTTGGTCATGTATAGAGAGGTCATATATAGGGTGCATTTTTCATCATCATAAGTTAATATCGGACCTTTAGAAATGAAAAGGTTTCAATGCCTAAGGTGGTTTAAATCATGATGTTTGATTCATATAAATAAAGGATTATTTTACAGTGGTTTTGAAACCCTAAAGTGGAATCATTAATTCATTCTCTATGTCACTGGGATAAAATTTTATGAAGAACATTAAAATGCTCTAAATTTTTTCTAGATTACTGTATATATAGAGTAAACTCAACTTTTGTTAGTGCAAATCTCAACCCCCTAATATTTGAGTATTTTTCTTTATAACATAATTTTTTCTTGATCCACTTTATTTGGATAAACAATATATTACTTGAATTTTCCTCATGATACCCTTTATATATTTTCATCCTGAAATTCTTTGTGTCTCATCATCTAGAAGTTTAGGGTCTTCTCTTTTAGGACTAGTAGTGTCTCTTAGTTTAATAACTTGGATCTTGGACTAAGAAAAAAAGGTATACCAACCTTGTATAATGAGTTTTAACCCAAAATGAATTAGACTATAAATTTTATTATAGTTAAACCATGGGGTGGTACTGATAGTTTATGTTCAAACATCATTGAATGAATTATGAACCATGGTTTTAGGTTATAAAGTTTGGACCAAATTATTGCATAAGTTTAAGTTAGTATAAAATTGAAGAAAGTATACATATGTATGAGTGAGAAATTTTTTGATATATCCTAGAGTAATATGAACATACCTCATTATTTATTCGATTATGATAATAAAAATCCACACATATCTCTTATAAACAAGGTTCCTACACTGATATGGATCATGTGTATTAAGGGAATGAAATTACTCCATATTGGTACATGGGCTATTGGAGAATACCTAACATTAATTGGTGAAGACCCAAACATTAGGGTAGAGATGAGTATTGAAATTAATTAAAATTTTAGATTTCCCCAATATAATAGTTCTATACTTCACTATCTATCCTATGAGATTAATTTTCAAGCCATGTGTAGTTTTTAAAATGGTGCATTTCATTTTCATTTGTTAGGTGAACCACAACATCGAGGTAGGAAAATGTAGTTGTCAAATCTATTTAGGAGGGTAAATCTTATGTAGATCAAGATCTTCTATAAATAATTTCACAGCTTTAAAGGTCTTGTGTGATACACCATCTTAAACAATTTAGGTTTATACATGATAGACCATTGAAACTTATAGTTTAAGTCCATAAAATATTGATTAGAGTATCATGAAGTTTATACTCATGCAACACAAAGCCTTATCAATAGTGTTCATTATGAATAATGGTATAAAATTTAGGGATATTTCATATTATTTAGAACATATGAATAGGGATAGGGTAAATCATGACTTTAAATATTTGAATAGGGGAAGAAAAAATGATGACTATTCGAAATAAGTTGATCATTAATAATGGAAAAAACATCACTATAACATTGAAAGATGGTGCATGGGGTTAGTGGGGTCATTTCCTCCATAATTAGAAACATACCCTAAGGTAAATTAGTGGATCAATGTAAATTATAATATTAATCCTTCATAGGGAGGTCTATTAATATTAGTCTATAGACCCATTTCCAATTGTAATGAGTGGGGAAAACAATAGTATAATATTGATTCCTGGCTGTGGATTGATGATAATTCAAACATTAAAGGTATGAACTAGGTTCCATGGAGGAGTAAACACCCAAATGGTTTGGAAATATATATAATTATACCATCATGTGTTAGATAGATATAAATATAGGTAATATTTCCACAAGGAAATGTACTTAATGTAGGAGGATTGGTAAGATAAACCTTATAAGAAATAGGGTGATCTCTCAAGATTAAATAGAGGAATTTCGGTCATTGGTTATACAAACCCATCCATTTGTGAGAAAAGAAGAAAAATATCTAATGGATTGTAACTACCACATAGAAAATAAGATGGTCCTATGAAGGTAAAAATGCTACTCAAGTGTATGTCTATCATTTTATGGTTTTCTATAATGAACTAGTCAAAGTATTTTAAATTCATATGATATGGACTATATAATAAACACCTTAAATTCATGTGAGAAGGACTTGGTATCAAGTAGTTTATATTCATAAAACTATAAATTTATAAAAAAATATCTCTTTACATAGATAATTCTCATACACAGGAGGGAATGAAATTGTTCGATCCTAATGTTGAGTTGCTGAAGGAAATCTTATGCCAATCGATAAATTCAAAACACTTATAACAAATGAAAGTTTAAAAGAAACAAAATTAATAGTTAAACCCAAGATGATTCATCTAATAATAACTATGTATATCTGATAATAGGAATCAAGCCACACATAATTCATGGTAGGGGAATTTTCGTTTTAGAATAGGATTGGAACCAGAATTAAGTTGTATGGCTATACCTAGGATTGGGGAGTTTTTTTTCATAAAATTTCATAGTGTACAACTGATGTAGAAAATACAACATTATTGAGAATACTATACACTAGGAGGTCTTAGGAATAATTTTTTTAATGGATGCTAGATATTAAATTTGTGGATCATTACATATATCATGATAATAATAATCAATCCACACATAGTTTTTGGTAGGGACATTCTCTGCACAGATCTAGATCATGTGTAGGGAAAATAAGGTGGCTTTATCTTAGATTTGATATATTAATGTATAACCGACATAAATTAGGAGTGTCCACACACCAAGGTAAAATAGGGAATTGAAATTTTTGGTTGGTCATATGGATAAGAATCTAGTAATGCCTATATATTCAATGGTAACGGGAGTCAATACACACATAGTTCATGAATACAATAATAGTTCTATCCAAGTGATGCTTCATACATGGAAGAATCATACACTAGGAATTCATACAAAGATCAATATATTATGTACGGAAATCAGGGAATATATAATAAACTGCTCCATGAAGTTTATTAGTAATGGGGTGTGGGATTGGTGTCATGCAGTTTATTTCCTTGAAATAAGGATATAGAACCATTCAGGTTGTGGTCATTAAGTAAGGACCTAATTTCATGTAGTTTGTATTTATGAAACCAGGAAATTGCACCGGTGTGGACTTATGTAAAGTACTTATTTTTGAAACCTTTCATTAGTGGGAGGTTTGATAAACTTGTTTTAAACTATTTTCAAGGAATTGGAATCATTAGGGTGATAATTTTGAAGGATGTAATCCCATTACCATTTTGATTCTAGTTTTGGTATCTTTTTTCACATAGTCACTTGACCTTCATGGTCAGTTGAACTTCTTCACATGGTAGATTTCCACAGTCACTTTAAGAATTATCCATTTTTATCATTTTTTCTTTAAAAATAGTTGACTAATAAAAAATATAAAATTCATTGGTAACATAAGAAATAGGATTTGGGATAATTAAAATAAGGTGGTGTTGGACGAATCCAACATTATGTTTATATGATCATTGGATAAATTCAGTTTGGATAAATCAAGTAAAAAATCATCTCGCTTTTACTATTTTATTTATTCATATTGAATATGAATAAGATATATTTTTTCCTATTTCAAGTGGAAAAGGATCATTAGAATGGGTTTCTTAAACAATTTATAATATCCTGACTCACCTCCCCCCCCCACAAGGTACCTACCTTGTTTGGGACTATAATAATTTGAGGAGGGAATATTTTAAGTATTTACTTGATCTTTTTAATATTGATCTTAATTTTTTTGTGTTGAACAAATAATAAAAAAATCATAAGTGAAACTAAATTCACATTTGAGTTGGTTCATATTTAAACTATATTGTCTTAGTTTAGTGAACACTACCTCAAGAGCAGTGACATAGTCATGATGTTAGTGATATTTTACTACCAGGTAATCCACATAAAATTACATCATATTTACAATGAGAGACTTAAAAATTAAATTCATGGAATGATGATAGTTGGACCCAGTATTATTTAGAATAATTTTAATCTCCCTATAACAGTAAACTCCTTTAGATACTTGATAATATCTATCCTCTTTATCTTCAGGGTCCATCAAAAAAATTTGTATATAGAATATCTACCCATAAAGGAGATCACATAAAAAGATTCAATTTCATAGATCAATAACTATTTGATTGGGAATATAAATTAATCCATCATCTTATAGTTATTAAGGTATTAGAATTCAACACAAACTATGATATATCCATTCTTCTTCCTAAAAATGACAATATTGTCTAGCCACTTGGGGTATTGAACCTCCCATATTAATTGATCATTGATTAGATTATCCAGGTTAGTCTCTACCATGGAACCATGAGACAATTGTATTCTTATCATGAATTTTTTATAACCACATTGATTGTTCAGGACATCAAGAAATTGAATGCACACATGGAGGTTAAATCCTAAAATTTCTATATAACTCCATGAAAAAAAAGACCTTGTGTTTATTAAGGAACTCAATGTACTAATTATACTCTTTGAGGTGAATGACTGAACAAATTAATGTGGATTATAGGTATTCTTCAGTTTCCAAGTTCACTCTGGTGAGTTCATCAATAGTTATTGAAATTCCCTCCTCAAAAACAAGTGGATCATTACTAATCCCATATTTCTTAAGACTATGGGAGGCATAGAATATATCTTCATTTAGGGATTCATGTGAAGAAACCATCCATATACATTCCTTATTAGGGGTATGGTATTTATAGGTTTTATTATCATCACTTGGTGAAGATTAATCTGTATCTATAGAGACCATGTGCATGGTAGTAGATGTGTTCAAGCCTAATGCCGCAACCTAGTTATTAGGGAGTATGAAACTTTACTTTAAATCATCTTAGGGGTTGGATGGAATAGAACCTAACCCGTTTAGTGAAACTTCCTAGGAGGGTTCTTGGTTTTAAGACACTTTCTAACTCTATTATAGCAACCATTATTGATATACATAGCCTCAATATATTAAAATTGGAATCATCACCATGAATTACTTCCACATTCACATTTATAGCGTATTTCATGCACTATTTGTAAGAAGAAGGAGTAGCCACATGCAAGTGAATCCAAGTTTGGTTAATAAATGCATTGAACATAGTGTATTAGATGAAAATGATAAATTTTGTATCTGATTCAGGTTCATTGAATTTAATCTTCAACTTAGTATTCCCCTAATGGATTATGCTCACTTTTATCATATCTCTAAATGTTCAGGCCTTAGTGGATTAAATCAGTATCCTTATGACCAAGATTATTATGGGTCCACTATGAGATGGGGTTAATCATAAGACTCTATGGATACACACATATTTGAGGTATCTAAACATATATAAGGGTAGGATGTGTCCTTGGACCACTACTCGGTGATCTTGGTGGATGAAATAGATCATTGTAAGAAATTATATGAGATCATTCTTAGCATGGTAATCCTCAGTGGTATCCACGTCAGTATCAAATTATTATAAGAATTTTAGTGCCTCAATGAGGTTTTCTCTTATCTCCTTGTAAAAAAATAGAATATGGTATTGAGATTTTTCTTGGTATGATTGAAATATTCATTAGTGCATTGTACTTCTAGGACAATGGTTTGGGTTTCTGAATTTGGATCAACTCTAGATTAAAGTGTTGGGATATTTTTGGTGGTATTACTAATGGAGTGTCATGTTGGGGAACCTTTGAGGTGGTAATATTAACATAGCCTTTTCACATGGGATATCAAGATTTAATGGGAGATACTTCTCTAACCATGTGATGAACTAGCAGAACTAGGGAATCATAGGTCCCTAGATCAAGCGGGTGTCCTTAATAAGTTATATACATTTCCATCATATTCATTTTAATGTTATTTGTAACATTTTCTAAGATATATCCCTCAAACTAGGTCATTTCTCATGGCTTATATCTTTCTTAGATACCTTTTCTATGATAATAACTAGAAGTATTTGACTCATATAGTTCCCCTCTTTCAGTATAAAAATATAATAATAACATGAAATTAATGGTAGTGAACTAGAGTTCTTCATATAGGAGGTTTCCATTGGTAAGGTTGGTGACCATTCTCTCAATGTTGGTGCACTGAAGTCCATGGGGGTTTGGATAGACTTGGGGACTCACATAGGATCCACTTATGGATATATTTTTTTCATCATTTATTATTCCCTATTTTGGATGGATTCAAAATAGAGTATTACAAGAAATGTGTTTCAAAGGTAATTTTTTCCATGATTGGTTGATTCAATCATACCTTAATGATTCTATGAGTTCCAGATAAACATTAAAGAAATTCATCCATCAAACTTCTATATGAATTTTTCTGATACTTCATGACAGTCCCCTTCCTCTTTGAAGAGATCAACAACCTCATGGGTTACGTGTATATCAGCATCATCTAGCTCTATCATCCCTTCATCAAACATCTTATAGAAAATTTACTTAAATACAAATCATTCTTGGATAGTAATCCTCAATATCTGGTGATAAGGTAAATGGTTTAGATAATCTGATAAACCCACCTCATGGGGATCCCAAAATTCTTAGGGTTATCTTATTTTTTTAAATTACATAGATAAAGTACCTAAAATATGTTCAGGGACAATGGAGTAAAAAAATTCTTTTTGGCATTAAAAACACTATGTATTTTTTCTACACATGAATCCTATGGGTTTGATTCAGACAAACAGGTTATCACTACTATTAAGGGAAAAATAGTAGTGTTGTATAAAAACTAACTAGATTAGGTTATGTAGGTAGCACGCTCACCATATAAAATTAAACAATGGTATTTTCTACCTTATCGTGCATTATATTTTCTACAGATGATGCTTTTTAAGATTTCACCTTGGATCGACATAATGTGTGCTCCAAGATTTGAAATGTTGTGAAAAAACTATCTAAATTCACTGTGGTATATTTTCTTGAATTAATATAGTTTAGAAATCATCCTAAAAATTATCTATGAATATCTCAAAAATTTACTCTTGAGGGAACTGCATATCTATTGAATATTTCAGACCCTTCCATTAAGAAATGTAATTGATGACGCTCATTCTCTAACTATTATTAATTAGTGAGGTAGTAGATTTTTTTATTCCTCATAATAGAACTATGATTTTATAAAAACTTTTGATGTTGGTATTCCCAACTATAAATAGTCTTGGTTATTGAGATGTTATACAAGAAAAATATGGGGCTTTCCTAGGTTTGGAAAAAGTATCACAGTGTTTCCACCTCCTACTACTTGGGGGTTCTCATCATTTGGACACACTTGGAGTAAAAGTGGTGAGAAAATTCTTTAGGAATCATATACCATTAAAGAATGGGAAATTGGGTTTCAAAAATCTAGATTAGGGTTCAAGTAAACCCATTGAGGATAGGGATTATTTTCCAGTTTTAATGGGGTGTGATGTAATGTCTCATATTTTCTATGTATTATTTTTAAATATTTTATGGAATTATTTTGAGACCAGAACTTTCAACAGAATGCGATTCTGAGGCTCGGAGTTCCCTGAATAAATGTTTGAAATAAATTAAAATTTTAAATAGTGTGCTTGAGTGGTTTTCCTGTAAAAGTGGAATATATTTTAAATGTCTGCCAGGATTAGAAATATGAGGGCACCCTTGAATTTAGAGCAGTGTATTTACCTTAGGTGATGCCTAACATCGATCGGCGTGGGTCAACTGTGAGAGTTAGTTTTTGTACGTTTAAAGAAAATAAAATAAAATAATAATTTATTTTATTTAAAAGTTTTCTTTTTGCACAGTGTCCTAGTTCATCCCTTTTTAAATACCTGCTTAAGGAAAGTTTGTAGGGTTAGCCTCATAACCCTGCGAATTGAGAGAGAGGCTCTTGGAGCTTTGGAGGAGAACCCGTTGGTAGACGACGACGACACATCTCTGATCCGACGAACCTCGCCAATGAACATGATGTGGCGATCATTCTTCAACCAGATTGAGGTAGAGGTTGTTATTTCAATTCTTCTTCCCTGATCTTGGATTAGAAGACGAACGTGGGTCATCCCATGAATAGTTTGATCCACAAATTCATATGTTTTTTCAGGAGGGTTTTTATTTGGTTAATCTTGGGGAAATAATCCATGTTAGATTAATTTTTTCATTCTACAACGTTTGATCCTACTAACAGGAGCGGATCAATGTCATGACGAATGATGGTGGAGGTTCGTTCCTCGATTTTCTTTTGCATTTATTTCCCATTTTCATTCTTTCACATTCTTCACGTTCTTCATGGGACGATGAACAATAGATCGTTGCGCGTCCGTTTTGTGATGCAATGACCCCAAATTGGAGATTCGACACCGTGGCGACCTAGCAGAGGTGCAACGGTGATGGTGGTGACAAATAGACATGGTTCGGGAATAATTTTTCTTTGACTTTTCTTCGTGAGGATGCTTAAAACGCGTTTTTGGGGCCGATCGGAGGCCAAAGACTAACAGAATCAGCTTCATAAGGATCGGGAAACCTCAACCCCTCTGTTTCGCAATGATCAGACGGCTAGATTGAGGATCGGAGGAGCTCTGAGGAATTTTGATGAAGAACATCGGATCTAGAAATTTTTGAAGAACACGGATTTTATTCCTGAAGAACATGTCGTGTGGTACTGGCTCAGCAGTGGATAGGGTTTTGTGAGGCACAAAGAGATGACACAGCGTGTTCTCTAAAGAACATGGCATGTGGGTCCTTATGTGGGACTCGGCGTGTATCTCAGGAGATACACAAACACGAGATGGATTACACAGCCATTTACTCCACCACATGGCCAGACCAGGATGGCTACATAGGTTACCCCATGTACCGGTTACACCGGGTGGCGCACGCGGGATAAAGTCACGTACGAGCACACGTTCGCATACATGGAGTCGACCCCAGTTACTTGGACATAGAGTGTGATCTGTACTACACGTTGTGTACTGAATTTCCTACATGACCAGCCTTGAGACACAGGTCTTAGTACCCAGGTAGCACCCAGGGTCAGAGGACACGGTGTGTGACACTTCTACACGCCATGTACTTTTCAGTACATGGCTTGATCTTCTTGTCCACCGTATCTTGGACATGTTTCATTTGGGTTGATTCCCCTTTTTCTCATTCCCCTGAAGTTCAGGTATCATTTCCTACTACAAGAGTATGATCCCTTCAGTGGTACTTTCTTAGATAGAGTTAGGTATCCCCCCGAGTGGCCCAGAGCAAGATCCTCTATCCATTATTGACCCTAGGTGGAGTTAGTTATCGACATGACCACATCCACAGGGTATTGATCCTATACCTAGCAGGTGAATTCCAGATGAGTTGTGGTATCTGCCAAGTCCTTGGCAGTGATCCTCGTCTGTGTATCATGATCTTTCCCACACAAGAGTGTGTTCTCCCAAAATGAGTGTGTTTATCTCTCGTGACCTTTCCCAGTGGAAAGTACTTCTCATACGGATGTCATCAGAGCTATCCGACTCATAAAGTGAGTTCTCCCAGACGAGTGCTTTTTGTAATCTTCGAACTGAACCCCTAGTGGGGGTATGTTGTTGTGTGACTTGTCCCTAGACTACAGGTTTAGGATTTGAGTATATCTAGAAATTTTTCTATTACTCTAGCTATAAGTTTAGTATACATATTTTTTAGAGTTGATTGTGCATTTCCTTTGTGTATTACTTGGTGTTTTTGGGGGTTATATACTGAGTATTGTTATACTCACCTCTACATGGTCTTTTCCCACACGTGTCATGTCTTGTGGAGATGAGCAGCCTTTTGACAGAGTCCTGGTCAGACCAAGACAGGATCAAGCTTTATGAGTTCCCTATAAGCTGAGGTGTTCCTATGGTTATGAGAAGCAGTACCAGTACCTCTTTCTATTTACAGGTTGAACTTTGTAGTTTTCAAACTCTTTTTTTTTTTGTGGGATTGTATTTTGGCCCAGTTTATTTTCAGTACTTTACTTTCCATCGTACTATATTGGTTGGGTTTAGTTGTATGCATGAATTTTGTTCCCTAGTGGTTTTTACATTTCAACATTGTGTGCTTGGATATGTGTGCATGTGTACAGGTACATAGGGAATGCCTCCCATGTTAGTAATATGCCTACTTGGTTCTAGTCACCAGCCCCTATCCTATTGGAGGTGAGCTTGGGGAGTCACGGTGTAGGCCCCATTGGTACGGGTCCTAACAGAGAGGTATTAGAGGTGGTTAGTTCTACCTTAGTACCACGAGTCTATGAGGTTGGTTTGGGGAAATAGTTTTAAGTGTTTCGAGCTCGGATTTCAGGCCAGAGACTCTAGTGTTGGTGTGGGTGGCCGATGTATCCATACACCAGGACTCTGATAACCTTATTTTCAACTCGGTATATGAAAACACTTGTTGTGTGGAAATAAAAGAGTGGTACATGAATCATATAGTAATGGGTTGTGTTTTCCATGTCCTTTGTGTCAGCTATCCAGATATACCCGTTAACCATGGTACATCTTGTTTCCTTACAAGATGCCTCTGTGATACATACCCGCAAGGATTCAGTAGCACGATCACAAGGATGACCCCCTCAGTGACGAGGCTTCAATATAGGGATTAGTTCCCCAGGAATTTCCACCAGGTGGTGCACCTTCTATACCACCACCAGTGGAGTAACCTGTGGTACCTCCAGTACCGACTGATGAGGAGCACGATCTAAGCATTCTTCATGAGTTCCAGAGACAGAGACCCCATAGGTTCTGAGGCGATCCAGACCCTCAGGCGGCTGAGGACTGGATTGAGGTGATGACCAGAGTCTTTTGTCTCATGAGAACACCAATGGACCAGATGGTGATCCTAGGAGTGAGCCTTCTTCAGGGTTTGGTAGGGAAATGATAGAGTATGACCACATAGACTCACGATTAGGAGAATCTTTCATGGACATAGTTTGAGCGATTATTCAGGGAGGAGTTCTCTCCGGTTACACTAAGAGTAGTACAAATCTAGGAGCTTCTTTAGCTCCAGTAGGGAAATTTTACTGTAGCTAACTATTCATCGAGGTTCACCAACCTCACCAGGTAATCAATGGATTTGGTCAGGGATCAGTACTTCAGAGCTCGTACCTTTGAGCGAGGTCTACAAAGGTACATCATAGCTAGTGTATTGCCTCTATGAATTTCAACTTATGGTGGAGTGATCGAAGGAGCCTTGGTGATCGAGAGCTTCTTAGCAGAGCAGAGACAGCTGATAGCAGTCCGTAGCAGGAAGACATACACAGAGACCTCGGCAGTAGGGAGCCGACATCAGGCAGAGGGATCAAGATGTAAGAGAAGTCATAAGAGGACCTAGGACAGGGGATCAACAATCCAGGGCTCTTAGGAAAGATCCAGTCAACCTAGGGAGATGAGGTGCTACTTGTGCGACGGTAGAGGACATCTCACTTGAGAATATCTGACCCATCAAGCTGCGGACAGGGAGGCAGTTGATGAACCACCGAGGTAGAGGCAGAGAGTGGAGAAGGTAGACCCGCCAGGTGGCGGACATGGCAGAGGATCAGGGAGAGCTACAGGTGGTGGAAGACGCTTTGATTTACTTCCACCACCTCTACCAGGAGGTCTGCACCAGGCTCAAGGAGATGGGGCACATGGGCAGGGACATTTGCATGTGGTCGAGGCGTATGACCCAGGGACTCTAGGGATTATCCGAGGTACGATCTGTTTCTCCTCTACCTTATATTATGTACCTATAGACATAGTTTCTAGTCATTCCATCATCTCCACATGTCATGTACGAAACCTTGAAATTCCGGTAGAGCCGTTGACTCCATCCTTATACTTGGAGACACCTACAGAAGGAGACTCTATGATCATGCACCTTTGCAGATGGTGTGATCTTACCCTTGGAGGTGAGAGTTTTGGTTGGAACCTCTTGGTGGTAGAGTCGAGGCCTTACGATTTCATCCTTGGTATGGATTGGTTATCTTTGGTCTATGCCCAGATTGACTGTTTTAGGTGAAGAGTGCAGTGTGTCCGTAGTGATGGGATGAGGTTTTATTTTGTCGGAGAAAAGGAGACCCAAGCAGCACAGAACGGGATCATGCATAGGAAGGTGTAGCCGATCACTCATGAGTTTTCTAGCCTTTCCCTCTGAGTAGTAGATGTTATGAGCTCCCAGTTCCCAACAGTAGTGTTAGAGTATGAGGAATCCTTTCCCAAATATGTTCCAGGACTACTTCCTTGCCTGGAAATCAACTTCTGTATCGACTTACACCTCGGGAAGTCATTGATTTCTTCACCAGCATATTGGATGGCTCACGCAGAGCTTCACTAACTGAGGGTACAGTTAGAGAATTTTCATAGAAAGGGTTTCATAAGTCCCGACGTTTCACCCTAGACCGCACCAGTCTTGTTTTCCAAGAAGGCATACGGGAGTTTGAGGTTGTGCGTGGATTACTGGCCCCTAAATTAGGTAACGGTGAAGAAAAAGTATCCACTACTGAGAATCAATGACCTATTCGATCAGCTAAGAGGGGAACTGGTTCATGCCCAAATTTACCCAAGAGAAGAAGGGCAGAACAGTCCTTATAGTGTAGCTTGGGTTGTCGATTCCACAGAGACCTAGGAAGATACCTAAGATACACAACCTAAGGGATGGATTTTTGGCTATGAAGTGGCCAACTTGGATTTTTCTTAAGTGTTTTGGGAGAAGACTAATAAGCTTAGTTGATTTCAATTATAATGAAATGGGTTGATCTTAGGGTTACGCTTGGGTGGATTGAATGCATTTTATTTCTTTAGACAAATTTTTGGTTTTATTAATTCTTGATGAAACCATTATTCAAAATAACACTAACTTCATCATTTTCTGGTCAGATACTAACTAAACTTAATTACTAGTCACCAACACACTTAGATAACCATATTCATGATCTCTCCAAGGTATATGGTCAATTTAGTAATTGGAGTTAGCTTTTTCAAACACAGTGAAGATGAGGAGCGAAAATAATTGAAGAATGGAAGTCTTGAATTATTTAACCAATTAACAAAAATTTGTGCATTAAATAACATTCAATCCAGCCTTTTCATCTTCCTAAGATCAACCCATTAAAGGGTTAGCCCTCCATTTATGATATACTATCAATGGTGGGCGGAAGACGGCTTACAAGAATTGAATTGAAGAGATTAAAACCGCGGAAATAACGAGCACTCCTCCATGTGTGTGAATGGGATTCACACCTATGTGTGAACTATATCACCAACACACAGAGTTATCACTGTGCTTTTGTGATTTTATAGATTTAAGTATAGAAATTTGAATAAGAGAAGAGAAGTAATTGGATTAAGAACTTAGAAATACAAAAAGAAACTTACATGGGGAAATGAAAGCATTGCAACGAAAATTGAGCATAATAACATTACATGAAAGAAGGTATGAGTTCCTCCTCACCACCACTGCCTTAAATAGGAAAATTTGGATCCTTAGACCGATCTCCAACAGTCCAAGTCATCCCAATCAATGAGGGTAGGCATATGTGGTGGAAAGTAGGTGGAGAGGAGACTTCTCCACCCTTGACCCGAGATGGCATCCAGCTTGCATCCACTTGACAGATCCGCTTCAAAGTCCTTCTAGATATCCGCTTTGGAGTGGGTCATAGAAGACAACAATGAAGCCCCGGATATCTTCTAACAGCCTGTAAATTATCATCCCAATTTACTTTGTGGTTCGGGAGATATGGAAGATTCATTGGGATGACATTCTGGGCCGCAGATTCTGGCCCAGATTCTGATCTTCCATTTGGGCTGCCTTGATCACCATCATGGAGACCGAATTAGCACTTTGTCCTGAAGAATGATTTGTTCCACTATATGTCTTCTATCATAAAAAGAAATTTGGGCTTCATTGGTCCAGTATTGTGGGACCCACATCCTAAACAGTGGGTTGGTGTCCAATCTGCCTTCACCAGAATTGTCTCCTTTCATCACCAAATATCTTCATCATCCTTTATGAATCTTTCCTTGCTCCCTGAATGAGAAACATTTAAATTTGAAGTGAAGATAAATTTACAAAAATATAATATTAAAACATGAATAATTACATTCAATAAAATCAGATGAGTCATTGGGCCTAAATTGGTGTACATTAGGCATGAAGTGCACAATTGATGAGAGTGGATGTTTAAAATTAAAATGTACTAACTCAGGCCCATATGATCAAAAATGAACTTTTAATCCCAATAAAATGTAATTATAAAATGTGTTTTTATTGTCTAATCACACCCCCCAACTTGAGATTTGCTAGTCCCGAGCAAATAACTCAAAAATTATGAAAATTAAATTCCCTTTTCCAAAAACATTTTAATAAACAATGCTCACCAAAATACCTCATACCAAAAAATTATGCATCCCATCAAAATCATTTAATACAATGTACGTTCTAAATCATAACCCAAGCCCAAGCCCATTCTTCTAATAAAATTCAATGCCACATTTCATCCAATTACAATTAATCATGATGATGTGTTGTGTGTCACAATAGACACGGGGGTTTATTTTTATTCAAGGGGGAAAAGATGGAAGCGCTAGGTGGAATCACATTTTAATATTAATATGAGTATTCATTTTTTTAAATTTTTTTTTTGAAATGTTTCCATGGTTATTGAAATTGCGTTGAAATGAGTCAACCCTTGTAGCGAGACTTTGCCGATGACTCCCAGGCTGAAAGGCCTTAGGGCACCAAGTGAAGCCCACATACTCGGGCATCATCTCGAGTTAACTCATTCAAAAACAAATTCAAATTTCCACAAATAGAGATAAAATTCCGAACTCTGGGCCAGACAACTATGGAGTCACGATCCCCAAGTGCCGAAATCCACACATTAAGTCATTTCATTACTCTATGCGCAAATTTATTGTTGTTTTTTTTGTTTTTTTTTGTGTTTTTTTTACACCTCTTTTTTTTATATATATTTTTTAAAATACTCATATTAAATTTAAAATGATCACCAAAACTATGTTATTTATTATGGGACCCCAAGAATTCAAATTAATACCCCACAATCCAATGGACGTGCATTGTGAATTTTTTTTTATAAAAATTGGATGTAAATGTAACAGTGAAAAATCACATTAGACAGCCACACTTTCCAAAATTTTATGCTCATGAACTTAAACATGTACTAAAATCAGAATCAAGGAATACAAAATTATTTAATATTCAGTTTTTACGATTTTCAATGTGTAATAACATGTTCAAGGTTAAGGAAAATTTTCATTCAATTAACATGCACATTTTATTGCTCTATGTGATTGGTTTTTATTTTCACCTCCCCCCAACATAATATAACACTGTCCCTAGTGTTTAAAGAAAATATAACTTAGAAGGGGTAGAGGAAGAGAATATGATCATAGAAAAATTTCACCTGATATTTTATGTTGAAGTTTGTGATGCTCTCATTTAATCCCTTGGTCTCCATGTCACTTGAAGAATCCTCACGGTAGTGTACGCGTGTACTCTTATGATTTCCCTGAAAATCCATCAAACTTGGCAGCCCCTGAATCTCAAAAACCAACATAGTTAGACACAATGGAAACCCATTGAGGTTCCCTTTTCTAAAAATAAAAAACAATAAAAAAATAAAAAAATAAATAAAAATAAAGACAAAACATACTTGTTAATTTTGAAACTCCAACGATCGACACTCATAACAAGTAATAATTTTTTTTTAAAAAAAATTATGTATATATATAAAAATTTAAAATATAAGTATATATATAAAGAAGATATAATAAGGAAGCACCAACCGCTGTAGTTCAGTGGTAGGTGTGCGCCCCTTTCTCCCTTCGGTCCTGGGTTTGAGTCCCGCGGCTTCGCTGGTCGTGACGGGGTTTGACCCACGTCCTACGGCGTGTCACTTTTTTTTTACATTTTTTTTTTGTTTTGTTTTTTTGTTTTGTTTTTTTGTTTTTTTTAATAATAAAAATAAATAATAATAAAAAAATAAAATAAAAACTTACAAACACCTATATTGTTGATACATTGTCATCTTTTTAATTTCTGGGTAAGATAATACTCAGGGATCACACCGTGTGACACGGATGAATACGGCACTCCCCTTTCATACCCATCCATACTCATAAGAGAAGAACAGGTCAACAATATGAGGTAAAATTATATCAAATTGTTTTGCTAACAAATTGATTAAAACAATAAAGTGATTGTAAATTTAAAAATCATGGGTTGCCTCCCATTCAACGCTTTGTTTAACATCGTTAGCTCGACTTAAACCCCTAATTGATTAATTGTTTTTTTTCATCAAAGGTTGGTTCACTCAGGTTTTCATCAACTTCATGTTTTTGGAATGGTTCTATGAATGGTTTGACTCTATGACCATTAACTTTAAATATTTGACCATTGATGGGATCTTGAATTTCAACAGCCCCATGGGGGTACACCTTATGCACTATGTATGGACCGGACCATCTAGACCTCAACTTTCCCGGGTGCAAATGAAGTTTAGAACTATACAAAAGCACAGGTTTCCCTAGTTCAATGTGTTTAGTTTTAAGATTCCTAGACTGGTAGGATTGAACTCCAGCTTTATTGATCCTTGAATTTTTATAAGCCTCCATCCTAAGTTCCTCAAGCTCATTTAGATCCAATTTCCTCTTTATTTCAGCCAAATAAATGTCAAAGTTCATTTTTTTGATTTCCCAAAAGGCCTTATGCTCAATATCCACTGGAAAATGGCATGCTTTACCATAAACCAACCTATATGGGGACATTCCTAGGATGGTTTTAAATGCTGTTCGATATGCCCAATGAGCATCTAAGAGTTTTCTCGACCAATCTTTCCTAGATGGATTAACAGTTTTCTCAAGAATTTGTTTGATTTCTCGATTGGCTAACTCATCTTGACCATTAGTTTGTGGGTGGTAAGCGGTGGACACTTTGTGAGAAATTCCATACTTCTCCATGAGCGATGAGAATGGGAGATTGCAGAAATGAGTTCCATGATCACTAATGATAGCCCTAGGAATCCCAAATCTAGAGAAGATGTTTTCTTTAAGGAATCTAATCACAGTTTGATGGTCATTAGATTTTGTAGGAATGGACTCAACCCATTTTGAGACATAATCGACAGCCAAGAGAATGTAAAGATATCCCCTATAGTTTGGGAAGGGACCCATGAAATCAATTCCCCAACAGTCAAAGATTTCAACCACTAATATTGGAGTGAGAGGAATTTGATTCCTTTTTGTGATGGACCCTACTTGTTGACAGCTAGGACAGCTTTGAAAAAATGTGTAGGAGTCCCTTGAGAGGGTGGGCCAAAAGAGACCACATTGAAGAAACTTGGCAGAAGTTTTCTTAGAGGAAAAGTGACCTCCACAAGCCTCACTATGACAGAACATTAGGAAGGACTCTTGTTCAGATTCTGGCACACACCTCCTAATGACTTGGTCAAGACAGAACTTATAGAGGTATGGATCATCAAACACATAATGCTTGACATCAGAAAGAAATTTTCTTCTAGCTTGGGTCCCTAAGAATTTTGGAATTACCCCTGAAACTAAGAAGTTGGCTATGTCATCATACCAAGGGCAATCACTCACAGAATAGAGGTTCTCATCGGGAAATGAATCAGACACAGAAAGGTGATGTGAGTTGTCTTTGAATTCCAACCTAGAGAGGTGATCAGCTACAACATTCTCGACACCTTTTTTATCCTTAATGGTTAAATAGAACTCTTGAAGAAGAAGGACCCACCTAATCAATCTAGCCTTGGAATCTTGTTTTTGGAAGAGATATTTTAGAGCTGAATGGTCGGTGAATACAATGATGGGTGATCCTAAGAGGTAGGACCTGAATTTCTCTAAGGCAAACACAACAGCAAGTAACTCCTTTTCAGTGGTGGTGTAATTGATTTCGGCATCATTTTAAGGATTTTCTTGCATAAGAAATGACATATGGAGTTTTATCACACCATTGTCCTAACACAGATCCTACAGCAAAGTCACTGGCATCACACATGAGTTCGAAAGGAAGGTCCCAGTTTGGAGATTTCATAATGGGAGGAGAGGTGAGAGCGGATTTAAGGGTTGAAAATGAACCCTCACAGCTTTCTGTCCAAACAAATGGAGCATCCTTTACTAGTAGAGCACAAAGAGGACGAGAGATTGAACTAAAGTCCTTAATGAAACTTCTATAGAAACCAGCATGTCTTAAGAAGGACCTCACTTCCTTAACAGTTCTGGGTGATGGAAGGTGAAAAATGATGTCAACCTTTGCTTTATCAACTTCAATTCCCCTACCCGAGACTATATGGCCAAGGACTAACCCCTCTTTTACCATAAAATGGCATTTTTCCCAGTTTAGGACTAGATTCTTTTCTTCACATCCTGAAAAAACTCTCTCCACATTCCTAAGACATCCCTTCAAATGTATCCCCAAAGATAGAGAAGTCATCCATGAAGACCTCTAGAAAATCCCCTACCATATCTGAGAATATTCCCATCATGCACCGTTGGAAGGTTCCAGGGGCATTGCATAACCCGAACGGCATGCGTTTGAAGGCAAAGGTGCCGAATGGACAGGTGAAGGTTGTCTTCCCTTTATCCTCCAAGGAGACCTCGATTTGATTGTACCCTGAGTACCCATCTAGGAAGCAATAGAATTGATGACCTGCCACTCGCTCGAGGACTTGATCAATAAAGGGAAAGGGAAAATGGTCCTTCTTGGTACAATATTTGAGCTTCCTATAGTCAATACAGACTCTCCAGCCACTACTCACCCTAGTTGGAAGAATTTCCCCATCCTTATTAATGATCACAGTGATTCCAGCTTTCTTTGGGACAACTTGAATTGGGCTTACCCACTCACTATCAGCTATGGGGTAGATGATACCAACTTTCAACAACTTAAGAAGTTCTTTCCTTACCATATCCATAAGATTTGGATTGAGTATCCTCTGAGGTTGACGACATGGTTTGGATTCAGATTCAAGAGTAATCCTATGAGTTCCAATAAGTGGGATAATCCCAAGAATATCAGACAGGGTCCAAACAATGGCTTTCTTGTGTTTCCTAAGGACATCTAGAAGCATCCCCTCATGATTGGCTTCAAGATAAGAATATATGACTATAGGATGTGTTTAATTTTCCCCTAGGAAGGAATACTTGAGGGAAGTAGGAAGTTCCTTCAATTCAAGATCTGGTTGGTTCAGAATTTCAGCAGAAGATTGGGGCATTGGATCAAGATCAAATTTGTTTCCTAGATTTTCATATTGAATTGATTCCCCATGTGTAGAAGTTTCAGCCACAAGATTTTATTGACCTGGGTTAGGGAAGGGAGTTTGAGTTGTCTCCATTAATTTGGTTTCCTGAAAGGTTTCACTGATTGTTGGTCCTAAGACATCATCATAGGAGCAATTTGAAAATGATTCGAGCCAAGGAGATAAACTTCCTTCATGTGAACAAAGGAAATCAATCTCATCCTGACTTAAACATCCATAAAATATTTCTTGATGTTCTATGGATTCATTTTCAATGCTTCCTAACATGTTTACTTCATGAATGTCCTCATCATCTCCTATTTGTGAGCTTGCATTATAGATGTTCAAGTCTAGACTCATGTTTCCAAAGGTAATGGTCATGTTCCCATTTCGGACTTGGATAACAGAGTTGATTGTTGCAAGGAAAGGACGGCCAAGAATGATTGGAGTTTTCTCCCTAGGACCTAAGCTTGGTTGATTTTCAAGGACAATGAAGTCAGCAGGGTAGATGAAATTCTCAACTTTCACTAAAACATCCTTTAAGATCCCCTTAGGAACCCGAACACTGCGATCAGCAAGTTGAAGAGTGACAAATGTGGGTTGGAGTTCTTCGAGCCCTAACTGACAATACATGTCATAAGGAATGAGGTTTACACTGGCACCTAGGTCACACAAGGCCTTGACAACTTTTTTCTCTCCTAGTTCAACATTGATGTAAGGGCAACCCAGGTCTTTCATCTTTGGAGGAATGGTCCCTTGAATGGTGGTACTCACATTAGCTTCCAAAAGGACTTGGTTTTTATATAAAAATTTCTTTTTAAAAGTGCACAAGTCCTTAAGGTACTTTGATTAGGCTGGTATGGTTTTTATTTCATCGAGGAGTGGAATGTTCATCTTTACTTGAGAGAAGATTTCTCTCAAGGATTCACTCAGTTCAATCTTGGATTTCCCCCTCATGCGTTGAGTGAAGGGAGCAGGTTGTTTGAGTGTTTGGTGTGGTTGTGGTTCCTTCTCATTCTCATTGGTTTTTTCAGAATCTGTGGGTTTTTCTTCATCATTTTGAAGTGATGTTGAATATTTTAATAGTTCTGAAATGGTTTGTTCAGGTTTTTCAATTGATTTCCCACTTCTTAAGACTGTCACTGCTTTCAATTGTTCATGATTTGATTGAGTGAAACTTGACTCTCCCCTTGTTGTTTGTTGTGGAATGGCTTGGGTAGGCATGGGTGCCTTCCCAGTTTTGATTGTTTGAAGTTCTTGTTTAAGGGAAGAGACTTCCGAGTTCATCCTTTCCATTTGTTTGCAAACTTGTTCTAGTAGGCTTTGTGGAACAGTTTGGGTTGGTGCTTGAGAAGATTGGTTTATCCCTGGGGGATATTTTGAAGGTGGAATGGTTTGTTGAAAATGGACTGGTGGTTGTTGGTACTGGATAGGTTGGGTTTGAAACTAATTATGGGTTTGGTAGTTCTGTTGAGGGTAAGGATTTTGCCCTTGTGGTTGGCTATGTTGTTGGTTATCCTTCCATCGGAAGCCTGGGTGGTCATTGTACCTTGGATTGAAGGTGTTTTGGTATTGGGGCTTTTGAAAGTTTAGGGAATTGACTTCCGCTGGGGGTCCTCCTAGAAGAACATCCTTGATGGATGGAATGGTTGGGCAGTTGTCTGTTTTATGGTCATGTTTGTCATAAATTGTGCAAACAAGGTCTACATTTTGGATTTCATGGACTTTCCTAAGGTCTATCTCTTCAACCTTCCTAGAGAGTGCTGCGAGTTTAGCCCTAAGGATTTCCTCTTCTCTAAGTGTATGAATTCCAGTGGTTCTTTGTGGCTTTTCAGAATAAGGTGAAGTTCCCCAAGTTTGGTTTTGTTCAGCCACACTTTCCAGATACTCGTAAGCATCATTTGGGGCCTTGTTTTTAAAAGTTCCATTACACATCTTGTCAATGAATTGTTTATTACCCGGACCCAACCCTTCATAAGAAATTCTCACTTGTTCAGGTATGGAAAACCCATGGTGTGGAACCATGTTTAGGGTGTCTTTGAACCTCTCCCATGTTTCATAAAATGACTCTCCCTCTTTTTCAAAAAAGTTTTGGATGCTCTTTTTAAGTGTAATTGTTTTGTGATGAGGGAAGTATTTTTTGTTGAATTCTCTTTGAAGTTGGTCCCAAGAGTGGATTGATGCAGGTCTCAAGTTGTTTGTCCAATTTTTAGCTCGATCCTTTAATTAAAAGGGAAAGATCCTCATCTTAGCAGATTCTAGTTGATGTGGGGGACACATGGTTTCAACAATGTCATTGAACTCTTTGACATGAAGGTATGGAATTTCTGACTCCATCCCATGAAAGGTTGGGAGGTGGTTTAGGACATGGGGTTTGAATATGTAGTTGGTGTCTCCTATGGAATTGTGTCTAATGCATGAGGGGGAATTGGTCCAAGCTGGAGTGAGGTAGTCGTTCATGGTTTGATCAACTACATTCCCTAAGTTTGGAGCTTCTTGGTTTTGGTTTCCCATTTGATTCCCCCCAGGGTTTACAATTTGATTTTGTGGATGACCCTCCATTGGACTTGTTTCAAGTTCTGACTTTGGGGTTTCAAGAATATTTGGATCTGATTTAAACAATCCCCTAGGTGCACTTGACTCCCCTATCCTAGGACTTTCCACCCTAACTAGTCTATTTGAGAAATCGCAGGTGTAGGTGGACATGCGCCCAAAAAAAAAGCGAGAAAGGGACAAGATAAGAGATCTTGGGTGAGAGTAGAAGAATGGAGGTGAGGAAAGAAGGTTTTTTTGGATCTAAGTTACTTACTTGGTCCCCGGAAACGGCGCCAAAATTTGGTTCATGCCCAAATTTACCCAAGAGAAGAAGGGTAGAACGGTCCTTGTAGTGTAGCTTGGGTTGTCGATTCCACAGAGACCTAAGAAGATACCTAAGATACACAACCTAAGGGATGGATTTTTGGCTATGAAGTGGCCAACTTGGATTTGTTTTTAAGTGTTTTGGGAGAAGACTAATAAGCTTAGTTGAGTTCAATTATAATGAAATGGGTTGATCTTAGGGTTACGCTTGGGTGGATTGAATGCATTTTATTTCTTTAGACAAATTTTTGGTTTTATTAATTCTTGATGAAACCATTCTTCAAAATTACACTACCTTCATCATTTTCTGGTTAGATACTAACTAAACTTAATTACTAGTCACCAACACACTTAGAGAACCATATTCGTGATCTATCCAAGGTATATGGTCAATTTAGTAATTGAAATTAACTTTTTCAAACACAGTGAAGATGAGGAGCGAAAATAACTGAAGAATGGAAGTCTTGAATTATTTAACTAATTAACAACAATTCGTGCATTAAATAACATTCAATCCAGCCTTTTCATCTTCCTAAGATCAACCCATTAAAGGGTTAGCCCTCCATTTATGATATACTATCAATGGTGGGCAGAAGACGGCTTACAAGAATTGAATTGAAGAGATCAAAACCGCGGAAATAACGAGCACTCCTCCATGTGTGTGAATGGGATTCACACATATGTGTGAACTATATCACCAACACACAGAGTTATCACTGTGATTTTGTGATTTTATAGATTTAAGTATAGAAATTGGAAAAAGAGAAGAGAATTAATTGGATTAAGAACTTAGAAATACAAAAAGAAACTTACATGGGGAAATGAAAGCATTACAACGAAAATTGAGCATAATAACATTACATGAAAGAAGGTATGAGTTCCTCCTCACCACCACTTCCTTAAAAAGGAAAATTTGGATCCTTAGGCCGATCTCCAACAGTCCAAGTCATCCCAATCAATGAGGGTAGGCATAGGTGGTGGAAAGTAGGTGGAGAGGAGACTTCTCCACCCTTGACCCGAGATGGCATCCAGGTTGCATCCACTTGACAGATCCGATTCAAAGTCCTTCTAGATGTCCGATTTGGAGTGGTCCATAGACGAAACAAATGAAGCCTCGGATGTCTTCTAACATCCTGTAAAATATCAGCCCAATTTACATTGTGGTCCGGGAGATATGGATGCTTCATTGGGCTGACATTCTGGGCCGCAGATTCTGGCCCAGATTCTGATCTTCCATTTGGGCTGCCTTGATCACCATCATGGAGACCGAATTAGCACTTTGTCCTGAATAATGATTTGTTCCCCTGTATTTATTCTATCATAAAATGAAATTTGGGCTTCATTGGTCCAGTATTGTGGGACCCACATCCTCAACAGTGGGTTGGTTTCCAATCTGCCTTCACCAGAATTGTCTCCTTTCATCACCAAATATCTTCATCATCATTTATGAATCTTTCCTTGGTCCCTGAATGAGAAACATTTAAATTTTAAGTGAAGATAAATTTCCAAAAATATAATATTAAAACATGAATAATTACATTCAATAAAATCAGATGAGTCGTTGGGCCTAAATTGGTGTACATTAGGCATGAAGTGCACAATTGATGAGAGTGGATGTTTAAAATTAAAATGTACTAACTCAGGCCCATATGATCAAAAATGAACTTTTAATCCCAATAAAATGTAATTATAAAATGCATTTTTATTGTCTAATCTGGAACAGCGATTCTCGATGGTTGACCTTCAATCAGGTTATCCCCAGTTATGAGTACAGGATGAGGATATACGGAAGACGGCTTTCAGATGCTGTTACGGTCCCTATGAGTACTTAGTGATGCCTTTCATCATGAGAAACGCCCTCACAGTCTTCATGGGACTGATGAACTAGGTCTTTCATCCGTACTTAGATCGGTTCGTAGTGGTCTTCATTGACGACATCCTTGTGTACTCAGCGTCAGGGGAGGAGCATGCGAGACACATACGGATGGTTCTAGACATACTCTGAGTGCACCAGCTTTATGGGAAGCTCTTGAAATTCCAGTTCTGGATTTAGAAGGTCCACTTTCTAGGAAATTTCATCTCAGCTAATGGTGCTGTTGTGGACCCAGCCGAGGTGGAGGCAGTGTTGGCATGGGAGCCACCTCGGAGTGTGACGGAGTTGTGGAGCTTCATTGGGTTCGTAGGATATTACCAGAGATTCATTCCTGATTTCTCCTAAATATCAGCATCGATGACAGCCATGACTAGGAAGGGAAAACCCTTTATATGGACAGAGAAATTTCAGAAGTCTTTTGAGTAGTTGAGGAAGATTTTGACAAGCACCCTGATCTTGAGATTACTGTAGGAGGGTGTCGGGTACATAGTTTCTTGCGATGCATTGGGGACTGATCTTGGTTGTGGCCTAATGCAGAGATAGGAAGTGATTACTTATGGTTCATGCCAGCTTAGGCCACATGAGAAGAACTATGTGACCCATGATCTCGAGTTGGCAGTGGTATTCTTCACGTTGAACATGTGGCGGCACTACCTTATGGGCGAGCAGTTTATCATATACTCTGACCACAAGAGCCTCAAGTACATTTTCTCATAGAAGGATCTAAATCTGAGGAAGTGGCATTGGCTAGAGTTCCTCCAGGATTATGATTTTGAGATCATCTATACTCCTAGAAAGGGGGGAAATGTCACAGATGATCTTAGCAGAAGGTTGAGCACGCAGCTGTTGAGTGAGGTGACAAAGCAGTTATCCACATTGCAGCTATCCTTCATAGACAGTGAGGATGCATCTTACTTTCAGCCGATGTTTTTCACCCCTCCACTCTTACAGCGAGTTAGGGAGGCTCATCTTGAAGATGTATACTTTGGGGTTTTACATGTCAGTTATCCACAGGACATGATCCTGATGGATATTCGCAAGGTGGGGAGCACGTACTTCTTTTCAGGGGATGAACTATTGTACTAGTGGCATTACGGGAAGAGGTCTTGAGGGAGTTTCATACATACCCTTTAGAGGTATATCCTGGACTGGTGAATATGTACCGGGATCTCCAACGACAGTTCTGGTGGTCATGCATTCAGAAGGCAATAGCAGATTTTGTTTCTCATTGACTTGCATGCCAACAGGTGATGGCTGAGTACCAGGTTCCAGTGGGATTAGCTCACCCCCTAGGAGTTCAAGAGTGGAAGTGGGATGGAATATATATGGACTTAGTGACATTTTTACCACAGACTTCCAAGGTTCATGATTCCATCTGGGTGATCGTTGACCAACTCACCAAGTCAGCCCGCTTCCTAGCTATCAGGGAGAAGAGTTCTGTAGAGAGCTTGGTATGCCTCTACGTGTATAAGATAGTTCCGATTCATGGAATCCCTTAGAAAATAGTCTCAGATCGAGACGCCCGCTTCACATCCCAGTTGTGGAAGGGATTGAAGGAGTCTTTTGGGACTCATCTACGCTTGAGCATGGTGTTTCATCCCTAGACCGATGGTCAGATAGAGAGGACCATCTAGGTTTTGGAGGATATGTTGTGAACCTGTATCTTGGACTTTGGTCATAGTTGGGAGGACTACCTACCACTAGTATAGTTTTCTTACAACAATAGCTACCACTACACCATTTTTATGGCTCCATTCGAGGACTTGTATGGGAGACCCTTCCAGTCACCGCTTTACTGGACTGACCCTAGAGAGTCAGCACTCCTGGGTCCAGAGTTGGTGCGAGCTACCACTGATAAGGTTCAAATAATCTGGGAGTGGATTAAGACTTCACAGAGTCATCATAAGTATTATTCTAAAAGAATATGGAGACCTCTAAAGTTTGAGGAGGTATACCACATCTTTCTACGGGTCTCACCTCAATGATGGTTGCGGAGATTTGGTCGGGGTGTCAAGTTATCTCCAAGGTTCATCAGACCTCTCCAAATATTGTGAAAAGTTGGAAAGGTGGCATACCTCCTAGATCTACCACCTCAGTTGCATAGGATACATGATGTCTTCCATGTGTCACAGCTGAGGAGTTACATGCATGAACCATCGCACGTCATTGACTAGGGTGAGCTGGACATCGAGGATGGAGTGACCTTTGCTGATTACCCGGTGGACATCAATGATCGGTAGGAAAGGATCATTTGTGGGTGATCAATTCCATTGGTTTGTGTCTGGTGGAATCACTAGAATCTTCAAAAGAGCATGTGGAAGCAGGAGGCTCAGATCTGTGCCCAGTACCCACATCTTTTGGAGTAGCCTTTGTTTTTGGATTTTCAGGGATAAAAATCCCCATGGTGGGGAGAATTTAATGTCTCAAATTTTTTTATAAATATTATATGGAATTATTTTGAGACCATACCTTTCGACGGCGTGCGATTCTGAGGCCCGGAGTGCTCGGAATAAATGTTGGAAATAAATTAAAATTTTAAATAGTGTGTGTGAGCGATTTTCCTGTAAAAGTGGAATATCTTTTAAATGGGTTCATGGATTATAAATCTGAGGGAACCTTTGCATTAAGAGCTACAAATTTACCTTAAGAGAGTCCTAACATCGATTGGAACAGGTCATCTGTGAGAGTTATTTTTTAGACGTTTAATGGAAATAAAATAAAATAATAATTTATTTTATTTAAAAGTTTCCTTCTTGCGCTCAACCTAATTCCTACCTTTTTAAATACCCGCTTATGTAAAGTTCATAGGGTTAGCCTCATAACCCTAATAATTGAGAGAGAGGCTCTTGGTGCTTTTGAGGAGAACCCGTTGGCGGACGACAATGACTCATCTTTGATCTGACGAACCTCACCAACGAACACGATGCAGTGATCGTTCTTCAATCGGATCGAGGTAGGGGTTGTAATTTCAATTATTCTTCCCAGTTCTTGGATTAGACAATGAACGCTAGTCAACCCACAAATAGTTTGATCCACAGATTCGTAATTTTTTGTAGGAGGGTTTTTATTGGGTTGATCTCGGGGAAATAATCCATGTTAGATTAATTTTTTGATTCTGCTCTGTTTGATCCTACTAACGGGAGAAGATAAATTCCATAACAAAACAACGGAAGAGGTTCATTCCCTGATTTTCTTTTGGATTTATTTCCCCTTTAGTTTCTCTCGCATTCTTTGCGTTCTTCGTGGGGTGACAAACAACGGATCATTGCAAATCCATTTTCTGATGCAATGATCCCGAATTGATGATCTGACATCATGGAAACCTAGAGGAGGTGCAACAACGATGGAGAGGGATCAATCAACAAGGTTTGGGAATAATAATTCTTTGACTGTTCTTTGCGCAGATTCTAAAAACACATTTTTGGGGCTGATCGGAGGCCCGAGACTGACGGAAGTGGCTTCATAAGGATTGGGCGACCTCAACCCTTAAGTTTCGTGAAGATTAGATAGCCAGATCGAGGATCGGAGAAGCTCTGAGGCATGGTAATGAAGAACGTCGATTCTGGAATTTTCTGAAGAACATGGCATGTATTCTTGAAGAACACGTCGTGTGGTACCAGCTCAGCAGTGGCTAGGGTTTCGCGAGGTACAAAGCGATGAAATGGAATGTTCTCTGAAGAATACGGCATGTGGGTCCTTACGCGGTACTCATCGTGTGTCTCAGGTGATACACAGACATGATATGGAGTACACAGATGTGTAGTCCACCACACGGCTAGACCAAATCGAGTACACAGGTTACCCTGTGTACTAGTTACACAGGGTGGCGCACATGGAATAAAGCCATGTACGGGAAAACTGTCAGGTACACAGAGCTGACCCCAGTTACTCAAACACAGCATCTGATTTGTACTAAATGTCATGTACTGACTTTCCTACATGACCAGCCTTGAGACAGAGGTCATAGTACACAGGAAGCACCCAGGGTCTAAAGACACGGCGTGCGACACTTCTACACGTCATGCACTTTTCAGTACATGGAATGATCTTCTTGTCCACCATATCTTGGACACATTTTTTTTGGGTTATTACCCCTTTCTCTCATTCCCTTGAAGGTTTGGTATCGTTTCCTACTATAGGAGTATGATCCCTTCAGTAGAACTTTCCAAGATAGAGTCAGGTATCCATCCGAGAGGCCCGAAGCAAGATCCTCTATCAATTATTTCCCCTAGGTGGAGTCAGGTATCTATGTGACCACTTCCACAAAGCGAAGATCCTCTACCTAGCAGGTGAATTCTGGATGATTCATGGTATCTTCCAAGGACCTGGCAGTGATCCTCATTTGTGTATCTTGATCTTTCCCACTCAGGAGTGTGTTCTCTCGGAATGAGTGTGTCTATCTCTCATAACCTTTCTCGACGGATAGTACTTCTCGGACGGACGTCATCAAAGATATCAAACTCATAAATTGAGTTCTCCCAGATGATTGCTTCATGGAATCTTCAAAATGAACCCCTAGTGGGGGTATTCTATTGCGTGACTTGTCCCCAGACTATGGTTTTGGGATTTGAGTATATCTAGATATTTTTCTGTTACTCTTGCTATATGTTCAGTAGACATATTTTTCAGAGCTGATTGTGCCTTTCCTTTATGTATTGCTTTGTGGTTTTTGGGGTCCTCTACTGAGAATTGTTATACTCACCCCAACACGGGCTTTTCCTATATGTGTCGTGTCTTGTGCAGACGAGCAGCATTTTGACAGAGTCTGGGGCAGACCAGGATAGGACTGAGCTTTCTGAGTTCCCTACAGGCTGAGGTGTTTCTATGGCTACAAGCAGTAGTCCCGTTACCTCTTTGTGTTTACTGGTTGGAATTTTTTTTTCAGACTCTTGTTTTTTGTGGGTTTTTATTCTGGCCCAGTTTACTTTTAGTACTTTATTTTCTGTCATACTCTGTTTGTTGGGTTTAGTTGTATGCATGCATTTTGTTCCTTATTGGTTTTTACATTTCATAATTGTGGTCATGGAGATTTTTTCATGTGTAAAGGTACTTATAAAATGCCTCCCATGTTAGTAATATACTTACTCAGTGCTAGTCACCATCCCCTGTCCTATTAGAGGTGGGCTTGGGGAGTCGCAGTGCGGGCCCCACTAGGATAGGTCATGACATGGGATTTGTTTTGATCACATCTGGTTGAGTGATGATGACCTAATACACTTTAATAGTTTCACCCCTTTGGTTGGGGTGTGTCTTGGGGGACACTAATGAGATATAATTTAGTGATTTTTTAATAGATGGAACTCCTAATGTTCTTCTATAGAATTCATTAAATGAAAAGACCCATGTTTCTTGAAAATTTTCTGAAAGACTAATTCTACCCTATATGGATAAGACATTATTTTGTACTAACCTGAGTTAGTTGGTAAATGTTGGGATTTAACCCTTACATTCTCATCACTTATCCCATATCAGTAAAATATTTTTATATACCACTAATTGATTAAATGGAAAGTAAATTTTTTTTAAGTCACTTTTGAGTAAAAAGTGAGAAACCAAACTAGTCCTACACACAAAATCTAACCACAAAAAAAGATCACAAAACCATTGAAAATAAATATAAGGATACTAAATTCAACCACCCTATATAACAACCAATGAAACTCAGTTACCTACATATCTAGATACTCTTTTAAATGATCTCAATATGATATTCCATTTTGTCACAATTCAGAATATATTCCTCCTTGGTAATATTCCCTTGGTTGAAACCCTACACCAAAATGAGATCTTGTTTTTTGATCCACATTATTTTTTCATCAATAATGTAAACCTGAATCCTTATCTCATACATTTTATTGAAAACCACTTTTAGATAATTTATATGAAATTATTCTTCTAGCGTTTCCTCCTTGAAGTGAAAACATTCTTGAAGTATATCTTATTCTCCACTCCCATCTATCTTCCCATATTTCTCAAGACTTTTTCCAACACTATATCATAGTCCCACACCATGGTTCCACCATCATGTGCTTTACTATCTGAAATTGGAGTCTGTTTTCCCATCATACTAGAAAATCTTAACACCTTCAACCATTATTGATTCCCCCGTTTTTTCTTTTGTCATGTTTTCCTTACCTTACCTAAATAACTAGTTACTATTTTTTAGAGTGTTTGAGTAACCATTTCAAGGTCTTTCCCCCCCTTTTGTACCAAGAAATCCCTAGAAATAAAATTCCCTTGCTTCCCCTTCCTTGATACATACCCAAAAATTATGGTCCCTTTATATTATTACTCATAATGCCCCATTGGTTGGGATTCTACCTCTCTATAACTTATCTCATTATCTTTAGAAGACATTAAAATAACCTATTTTTATTTCCATCATAGAATATATCTTCTCCATCCTTCAATATCCTCATTCTCCTTTCTATATCCATTCATGTTAGGGAAACAATTTTGGATCTTAATTGTCTTTGTTTTTTATCGTTGGTTGGGAAGTACTTAACTTGGAGACAATTCCATATTCAGATTAGAAGTATCATGTTTCTCAATAATAACCCTTGCATCAATATGGGTTTTATCACTAATGATATCAATATATTTTTTAATCTCTTATCCATTAGCCATACCTCTATCCATGACTGTATTAGCCAAGTATGAGGAATTTATGGAACAAGGCTCTCCTGGGGTTAGATCTATCAACTTGGAAACACCCTAATTGTGTTTTAACCATGCAAATATGTACTCAACTATTGGTTCCTGATTCAAAAAAATCATCTTAACCAGTAGAGGATCTGAACTAAGTGAAAGATCTGGAGCTAAAGGTATATAAGGGAAATTAGTGAGAGATGGTTCAACTGATTGGTTGGGTTTAGCCACCCCATGGTAATTCCTTCACCCCCATCAACAAGATGGAGAATAATTACCCAATAGATTACATTAAAAACATAAATCTATATAGGTGGTGAGGTAACTAATGTTGAGGTGGTTTCCTTACCCTTTTCTTTACTGGTTAATCACTAGACATTTAGAAGATGGATATCAAGTGAGGGTCCCAAAATATTGATTCTATCTTTTATGGTGATTGCATGAACCTTGTTTATTTCCTTTAATATAAGGGAGGTTATCATCCAAAGGATCATTCCCTTCATGTTTTTTTCCTACCTCATGTGTTGGTATATTGACATCTGCAAGAACGATAATATATATGGAGACATATATTGTGGGGAATACTTTATCATCTACATATATATATTATGGAACTTATTTGGGATTTTAAAACCTTTCAAGTAGGTCATCATCATTGGTTCTATTAACATTCTCACTATGGAGACTTTAATTTTACATCTGTGATGGAAATTTTTTATACCTTTTTCAGTGTACAACTTTTTTTGATAAGAGGATTTTTTATGATTAGTGAATCTAATGGATTCCACTTACATAGTCATTAACCATTTTCTAGAAAGATGATGAATAATTTTTAGTAGTAGAGGAAACTCCCAACCTTTTGAACACTAACATTCTTGGAGGAACTACTATTAGGGATAAGTTCATCCTTGATTTTACTTAAGGGGTTACTGATATTAGTTGGGATATAAATTCCCCCAATACTTGGAGATAAATATTCTCTATAGGTTGAGGAAAAAATTCCTCTAACCCTTTAGGTAAGGGTTTCTTTTTAGGTTCTCTTAAAAATCTCCTCAGTATGTGGTTTGGGGATTCCCATGTGTTATGATTTTAGATGATGTTGTAATCTTTAGATTTAAAACCCATATTCTAACTAGCATTGGATAATGGTTTCCTTATATTGAGAGTTTCTATATCATAGATGACGTTGGTTTATGTGAAGACACTATGGAGGCCAGTTTGACCTTAGTGGAAATTACCCTATGATTTGGCTCCTCCTTCACTGCTTAAATAGTTTCACAGATAATGTTTTTGATGGATTGATACCACTAATATTTTATTACTTTTTTCCTTAGGTATATGTTAAATCTTATGAGTATTCCACCAAGAATAATATTGACTTGGGTTTAAGCTATCATAACATATAATAACATTATAAGTCTCCTCCAATCGTTGTTCAGAAGATGGTGTCGAGATAGGACTTCTATACCTTCCTTGTTGATACACCAGAGGGGTAAAGTGTAATGTTTCATATTTACCCCACCCAATGATATATATATGAGGATATTCTTCTTAAATAAGTCATTGGTTATCTTAATGTTGTTATCATTGAGGTTTTGAAGGAATGCATGTTTATTATAGGACTTAGGACTCCCTACTATGGAAAGGGCGGTGAGTTTTATCTGTCAACATTTTTCATTAAGCATATTAATATAATTAATCTTCTTATTATATGAGACACACTGACATGTTAATAAATTTCATGTTCTCCATAAATTTCATAGATATGGGGTATATTAACCTCTTGAAAATGCATGGGTATGTAGAATTTTTGGGTGGCTAATGGTTGATACTTGATCGGCATCCCATTAGTCACTAAATCCTTCAAAAATTCATATAAATAAACCACTACCTAGAAATATGAATCATCTAGAATATTGGAATGTAAGATCCTATTATTGATCACCCCAATTATGAGATATGTATTCTACTAATTTCTGATAGACTATTGGGGTTTTGGTCCTAGGGTAACCTTTAATTTTCCACAAGTCACTACCAAATAAATGAGATGGGACTCAATCAATGTGGTGGAATGTAAAGGGTCTTAAAATTTATTGGTTGTATTGAGATATAATTGGATATATATTGTTCTCAATTCCCTAGTTTAGACTTCCTGAGAAATAGATTCATAAATGATCTCTAGGGTATGAGTAGCCACATAGAACTAGAAATGGCCTTGGGGGGTAGGATTCCACTTAGTTTACTTCTTTACATTCATAAAACAATTCCAAATAACCCCCTCATTTTCCTTTTGATATGAAAAGTGTTATTATGTGTTTGGGAGAGAGGATCTTGGACCAGTTGGAAGTTGGCATAGGGTATGGATATCCCCCAAATGGACCTCCATCAGGGAGTGGTTCACCTCAGCCTCACAATCTCAAGCTTTTCTCATGTTTCTAGGATCACTCCTTGATTTTATCACTACACTAAAACACCCTACATATGGTGATGGAAGTGTTTCATCAAACATATTTATAGTTTTATTGGCATAGATATAGAAGATAATAATGTAGTGATGATGAGTTCTATGGGCTCTTTCAACCATTTAGTCCTCTACTTATCTTGTATTAGTTGTGGATACATGAAATCCATGATACAAAGTCAATTTGGGACTAAATAAATTAAAAATAGTAAAATGTTAGTGGTTTTTGGTCAATTGTTTCAATTTTTGTCAGATATTTGTCAATATGTGCTTAGTAATATTAATATGATGGAGTGATTATTGGAAAATTGTTATGAATTCAAATAATGGAATTGGATATCAAGATTGATAAATTCTCCTTGTAAATGTGATGATGGATTATGCTGTCATTCAAAGGAATCAATTACATCGAGTTGAATAATACCTTGAAAATATTGATTTTTAATATGATTAAAAATAAGGTATGGAAAAAGTATTTATATTTTACATGAATAAAATTAGATAAGGAAGAGTATTATTAATTCCATGAAAAATATGTATTATTTTTCAGGAATAATTCTTGTATAATACATTTGAGTTTTGGATTGTTATTTTTCATGAGATAGGCTAAGTATTTTTATTAGAGTAGACAAAAAATGGATCCAACCATATGAGACAACCTAGCCAACTCAACCATGAAATTTTGGGAGGATACCACAACTATGCATGGGAGCCAGTAGGGTCATCCCACATAATGGCTGATAGTGTGCCAGTGTGTAGTCCTGTAGGAGTACACTCATGTAGAAGCAGATGCATATGGTCTAGGGGTTTCAGTGGGCTAGCACATGTCAGTGTGATCCATGAGGTGTGTGTGTGGTTTTGTGGGTGATGATTCCCCACTTTCATCATGAGAGTGTTATGGAATGATATTGTTTATTATATTTCCCATAATCAAGATTCCTATCAATGTGGGACAATGGTTAGTGCATAATATTTATACATTATTTAAAAGTTATATACATTTCTTGAGTCATATGATTTTATTGATCTCAACCATTCATTGGATCTAAGAAAATATTCTAACTTGAATCCTCATTTGAGTGTTCCAGTACACTGGATTAGATGGTCAGACCATTTTCAATCAAATCCATGGTCACTATGGTAATTTGGAGGCTAATATTCTAAGAATATGATATGAAATACCACCATTCATGAAATATTGTTCTTGTATGAATGCATACAATCAATGAATATGATATGGTTGAATGAAAATGATGTTGCAAGAACCTCTTCATGACTTTTAAATACATGGAATAGTTCAAGCTTCAAACAAGTGATGAATCATTTGATTCATATCATATGAATGTGAGGATCATATGTAAACTAACTTAAGAAAATATTCTATTCAATTCATCTTAATATATTCGAGAAATAGTTATATCTTTGAGTAATATTAAAATAGTGACATGGAAAAAAAGAGGAATCCTTGATGTGGATTATTTTATAGATGAAAATGCAGTGTAAGGAATTGGTACTCTACTTATAAATACTAATACGTAAATATGATAAGATTATATTGTGATATTTGAGAAATATCTAGTTTTACCAAAGAAAAACATATCACCTCAAAGTTTTGGATTTCCCAAATAAGATTACCTCCCATGATACTCTTATGTGAAGAAGAAGAAGGGGGATAATTCCATGGTCCTTCGACTTGTGTTTTAACGCACTCAAAGTGATTAAGGAAGAACTGATTCCATGGATCCCCTTGGGTTTTCACAAACCTTATTAACACACTGTGTACTCCTTTCCCAAAGGAGAAAAGTACAGTGACATTATTCCCTTTCATGAAGCTAGTATGAAGAAGAGTGAAAGGAAAGGTCTTACATGGTTGTTCATTCGTAAATCCTAAATCCTGAAATATACTTTCATAAAGGACTTGAGTATTCATATTTACTATTAAATGATATAGGGGATCTCATGATGTATAAGAACCTACACCTATTTGAGTTTGTGAGAAGTAGAATAAGTGAATTCAATATTGAATGAAATACATGAATAAAATAAAGAACATGCATGTGATAATCAAACACATGCACATGCATTCAAAATCATGAACAATATATATAACGTTAATAAAATAACATAAGATAACAATAATAGTAGTAAATTGTTTTTTTAGGGTTTATGAATCAGAGAACCCCATGAAATACTTTCTTGATGTACAAGTGAGATACTTGATTTGAGAATTCAATAAGGAATATTTTTGAGATTGTAAAGGTATTGTTATTTCATAATATATTAATGATTTTTTGTGAAAAACATTTATAAATATTAGTGAGTTTCATATTTCAAACAAAAGGAATAATTATTTCTTGTTCAATTGTTTCACTAAGGAAACTAATCATATACAGGTGATCAAAATTGATTAAGAAAGACTGAAAAAATTGATCATTGGGTATTAAGGATACTTGATGTGTACAGAATAAAGTGTGATCTAGTAAGCTCAAGGAGGAAGATAAATAGATCATTCTATAGTGGATCATATCTTCTAAAAAATAAGGAGGAGCTTCTTACTGGTCGGTATAAACAATTTCTAAAGAGGCTCGAGGATAGGGGTATAACCATTCAAGTAGAAGAAGATGATTGGGGTAAACCCAACTAAGTTTTAAGAGTTAGATAGTTGGGGGGTATAGCCATAATCAACTAGAGGATCGATTACTGGGTGGTATAACCTATTCCAAACTTAACCACTATATTTTATAATAATATTATAGATGATAATCCATGTTGGGGGTATAACCAACATGGAAATAAGTAGATCATTATACTAAAACATATAAATACCATGTGCTTCCATCTCAATTGTTACTACTACACATGAGGTGATATTGAGATATATCACCTAGTGGATCGAGAACCTTAACAATTTTAAAAGGATTATTTTTAAATCAAAATAATTAATAAAATGGGTGTACTAGTAATTTACCCCCTACCCTCTACATGGAACCAAATATGGAATGGGTATTTACAAGTTTATCATAGCATATGTTCCCTCTAAATATCCAATTCAGGCTTTTTCGAAGTGTATATTTTAGGAAATTAGTAAGATGCTATAGATAGATAAAAAGGATTATACTCTTGAGGATATGAATCAAGAGATTTATTCCAAGACTCAAAGTAATATAAAGGAAATGCATGTAAGATATCTAAATAATAATCTTATAGTAAAGGAAGATACATCAGGTAATCAATGTGTTATATCTGGAAATAATTCTCTTTATTATGATTCTTTTTACTAAGATAGTTTATATTGTGAAGATGATGGATCACTTATTTATTTTCATCCTATATTCAAACAACATCTGAAGAATATCCCAAAATAAGTGGAAAATGTATTTTTGGCGGCATCTAGTGTATTTAGGAGGAAAAATTGTAGCTTCAAGAAGAGGATAATGAGGCATCAGTTAAAAGTTTTTTCATGTACAACACTCTCACAAAACTTATGAAAGGAAAGGAAGAAACAATTTATATTTTCAAGGAAATATATGTTGATGTTATTTAAAAATTTAAAGTAAATTTTTTTAGAAATATTTATTTAAGACTTTATTTATATAAGTATTCCATAGATTAAAAAAAATTCACAAAGTTTTATGTATTTCAAAGTTTTTCCACTAGAGGGTAAAGGAAATAAGTTAAAGGATAATTAAAATTATATGAAATTATCAAGGAAAATTCATGAAGAACAAATAAATAATTTGAAGGAACATTGGAAAGATAGGATGAAAATATTTTAGGATGATAAGAACTCCCTCAACATTATGTGTTTAGAGATAGAGGTGAGAATAAAGAATCAAGAATCACCTCAAACTGATACTTCCCAAATTTATGGAAGAAAATATGCTACCAATAATTTTTTCATTGAGTATCATGACTCTAAAATAATCATGATAACATCCTCTAATAAAATGGAATAATCCTCTATGAAGAAAGTGTCCCATAACATAAAAATTATCTTGTGTACTAATGTTATTTCAAGTGTTGGTACATGTTTTAAAACAAAATATAGCATAGTTTTGATGGTGAAAATGTAGATAAACCCACCAAATAAAGGGTGGGTATGAAATTTATCATGAAGATATATTTCCTAGTATGTTTCCAAAAGAGTAGTGGTCACACTAAAAAACAATAAGGTTCACAATCTATGGAATAAAAATAGACTGCACCACAAAAATATAATAAGGCTCATAGGATATTATTGGAGTTGATATAAATTTTGGAATAAGGTATTAGAATATTGGAATAATGAGAAAATTCTAGATGATAATATAAGGCCTTTATTTATGTGGATGTAAGATAAATAAAATGGAAGACCTGAATGAGACAATAGAAATCCATAAAAAATGAAAGGTGGAAATTCAACCTTCAAATGTCAACAAAACAAAAATATTGTTAAACAAAATGTCACCATGAAGAAAAATGAGATATACTCTATTAAATCTATAGGAGAAGGAAATATTTTAAAAAAATACCTACCCACTAGGAAAAGAAAAGTGTGGTTTTAATAATTACATCAAGAACATGTTTCTGGACAGTTTTATTATCAAAGTGAAAGATTCCAGTTTAGTGGTTAGTGATTATTTTGTGAAAGGTATGGGAAAAAATCAATCTCTTGTTTCTATAACATGTCATTTCTAACAAATATTCATGAATCAAGTGGAATCCATGGTGAATATGTTATAATAAGTTCTCATAGAAATAATATTGTAAATAAACGGTTATCTAAGTTTCCAATTAAGAACAAATATGAATACTTAGAAAAGGACCGTGTAAAATGTAAACATGTGGGTCGCAATGTAGAGAAATACATGAAAATACTGGCATGAGATATTCCCTACACTGATAAATTCAATATGTTTCAATATAAAAATATTGTAAAGTCGTTAAAATATTCTTAAAAGACTAAAATTGTTAATAAAGACTTCATAGTTTCTTAGCCAAATCAATATAAATTAACTAATCAATTGGAGGAAGATAAGAAACATTCTAAATATAAAGGAAATAAAGTGGTCATAGAAAATTTGGTGAAAGTTGATAAGAAGTTATCCACATGTAAAAACTTGAAGATCCTGAATATTGAGGTTGAAAAGTTTATTCAACACAAATAATAAGAAGGTTATAAAGAAGATATTCAAATCAATGAGACTCAAAATAAAAATAATTGTTCAAAGAAATATTTCTATGATTATAATGGTAGAAAAATGACATTTCTTAAGAGGAAGATATCAATATCAGTGTTCCTTTTGAAAAACCAATTGGTCACCACTTATTATAAAATATTTTATTTGTTTTGTGATATAATTCATGATATTAAAGGAGAAGTTTGTGGTTATCACTTCTGGAAAACATGAAGAGATTGTTGAGATTTGTTTATATAATTTTTTTTTATAAAAATAAATAAAACTAGTTTAAAATTATTTTTTAAAATAACTTAGAAAGTTCTTAAGTCTCTTCACACCTTTGTCCTTTTTTCTCCTGAGCGAAAGGCATGAAGGCATTTTACGCCTTTGCCAGAAACATAGGGAGAATGTGTTAAGGGCCATTAATCCATTTCCAAAGACAAAAAAAATCATTTAATAAATTACATATATATGTGTGTGTGTGTGTGTTTGTATATTTAAATATTTTTTTTGTTTATAAAAGTATATATATATAAAGAAAAATGAATATTATAATAGTTATAAGTAATTATTAACTATATAATAGTTTTTTAATAATACCATTACTATTAATAATTTATGTTACTATATTATTATTTTAATTAATATTTATTTAGAAATTATACTATTAAATACTTTATGAGTTACGTTAAAAATTATTTTATTTACATCATTATTAATATTTATTAATTTAATTATTGTAAATATTTAATAATATAATTATTATTTATTAATAATGCACCTACTAACATTTAATTATGATGAAATAATTAATAATACATCATAATAATGTAATTAATAATATAATACCTAATAAGAATTATATACATTAATTTTTTGAAGTTTAAATGTTATTTTATAAAGAAATAAAGTTTTTGACTTGTAAATTAGATTTCTTTATTATATTTATGAAAAAAATTATTTTTCGTTATTTTTATATGTTTAGTCAGTTTTTAGATTTTATTTATATTGAATTTATACTTTATAATTTATACACTTTCAAATTCACCTACATGAATCATAATAATTCTTCAATTAGGTGACTTCGCAAGCCTATATGTTATAAAGTATACCTACAATAAAAATTAAATTTGATACACTTTATAACCATATAAAATATAATTGAAAATAAAAATAATTTCATAAAAAAATTAATGAAAAATAATTTTAATAGAAAAAATATATTTTTTGTTTTAAAACATTATATTTTTTATTTTAAATTTTTTATCATTCCATTTATTTTCAATTATTCTATATATGTATATTTAATGTTCAAATTTTCATTTATATTTTAGTTATACTATATTTTATTTCAATATATTTTTTAATGTGTAAATATTATGTTTCTAATAAATAATGTTTGTGTCATGTAAATTAATCAGTAATATTTTCAATAGATTATTCTATACAAGAAGTTCCTACATAAAATTGGAGTGATGTTTGAATTTAGAGAAGAATGTTCGTATATAGTTCAACGTCTTATAAAAATTGAATCTCCATATTCATTAATGAAGGATAATGTCTATTCAATACTAAATTTTATAAAAAAATTATGATCCAAGATTTATTTAATTGATCTGGGCTAAATAGACTCGTAAGAAACCAATGATGTATCTTTAATTGATGATAATTATTATGGACCATATAATTATTCATATAAATAAAAACTCAAGTTTCTTGGAATCATAGTTGGATTTGATCAAATATATCATCTATTTATTTATCATTTGAAATATTCACCTTACATAAACATTTTTAAGCCAACAATTTTATTTTTATTCTATAATGAATTCAACATTATGGGTTATCTAACAAGATTTTGGAAGTGTCTGAAAATAAGAAATGATTGAAGGTTAATTGTGGATAATGTTCCCCAAGTGAATATTTTATGTTTGATCCTAAATAGGGATACTTCTATAGGTGTTTTATGTCCCTAACTTGGTAGATGAGAGATTATATTTGAACTATATAGTATCTTTCGAAAATTAATTGAATAAAATTAGTGTGATCATAGATTTTGGGGATGCACCCTTATGATTCGCTTAATGTTTTTGGAAACATGTGGTTTTATCTCCATTTGAAAAAAAATCAATTTATCCTTTTTTATTCTATAAAGTTAAAGTAAAATTATTAATTCTGAAAAGATATTACAAATTGAATCATAGATGTGAAATTTATTAGGACTTAGAGTAGTCAACATTAGTGTCCCAAGGACTACACACTCTTTGGGTCATATTAGGGAATGATTTCCCAAATTTCATTCCTTTCATGCATATATGGAAAATATTTTGGAAAAACATGTATGAATATAAGGAGGAGATTATGGGTTTTGTAGTAATCCATGACTTTAAGGGTGTCTAAATAATACTTCAATTAAGTGACTTTGAAAGCCTTTAAAATATAAAAAAAATAGCATTCCTTTTATTTTCATTAATTTTTTATAAGTTTAGTAAATGTTATGAATTTAATCAATATTATAGATAGAAAATATAAGGTGATATAAAACATTAGTTTTTCATATTCTTAATTCAATAAAAATCATATAAATGAATGAGTAAAATCATTGCCTATAATGAGGTCGTGTCCCATAATCTGGTGTGAGAATGGGATGTCTGTATCAAGATCGTCAAATTCTATGTTTGGGTGGACTATGATGATCTATAGGGAGATCTTCCTTAGGTGTTGGAAACTTAACTATTTTATGTTGTTTTAATGAATAATCATAAGGAGGTTTCACCAGGATGTATTGATTTCCATGTTATCCTTATCCCACTACATAAGGGGAAGGATCTTCCACAATCTGAGGGGGGAACTATACGAATTATGAAAGGTCGGTCATGAAATATAGATGCAGGGTAAATGACTCCTTATATAAGCTCAACTCTATTATATATGGTAAAAACTATGGATATGATGAAAGAATAAATGGATCCCATTTCTACTGGTCAAAATCGAAAATTAAATGATGTAGGACTGCTAGATGTGTGGCCTCTTCCTATTGAAAATGTGAGACCTCATGTGCATCACATTATGGTCTACATTATTGTCATCTCTACACCTAAAAATTAGTAGCTACTAGAGGAGTTTATTGAGTTCAAACCTCCTATCCCAATTAAATAACATTATCTCCCTAAGTGGATGATCAAATATACTATCATGTATAAGATGATATACTGGAATCATCTCCTATGATGCAGCCTAGTATGATTCTTGGATAAAAACTTCACCATCCTCCAAATCAAACATATAGATAATATGTTTTATTTAAGTATGATGTAAAGATATTCAAATTCAATAAAAAAAATTTAAAAAAATAAACTAATGTAATGTTATTGACTTTTCAGATCATGCATCCCTCTATTGTGTTGTGTAAGATACAATATAAGATTTAGTCTATACATGGCTCATACTTGAGCTGTTGTGATAGATAGAAACATATAATATGAATACCCTCGATATGAGACAAATAATGTATGTAATATAGTTTTAGAATCTCTGCATTCCATCAGAACCATTCTATATCCTTCCTCCCTATAAACTTTAGGGAATGAAGTGCTACTAACTGTCTAGGTGGATGGGGAATACGCGGAACAAATCCAAACTGACACATGACTCTACCAGTATGGTGTCAGTTAATAATATAAAATTGAATGAGATGCACTAAAACTATGGAATCATGAATCCCATCAATGATTTATGTAGGAATATAATATGATAGATCCCGGTATGGAATCCATGAAATCTAAAATGACACGTGACTTTTGTTAAAATATTTTGTTACTAATTTCCAAAAATGATATTATTATGAAATTGATTAGTCAATTGAGGAATGTATATACCTTCATCAGTGGTTAGTAGACTATCATGCATGAGATAGTATATACAAAAAATTATGTCTTAGATTCCTGATAAACTGTTGTTCCTCACAATGTACATCATTGAAAGTGATAAATAATAAGAAATTATGTATAATAACTCATATTAGCATCAGAAAAAAATATGAGGGACCATACCAGTATCCATTAAGAGAATCATGAATCCCATCAATATGCAGCTCCAAAACAACAACAACAATGGCTAGGTGAGAAAATAACTCCCATTCCCACATCCTAATGAGGATGATACATCCCCCTATATCACTGCGATCAAATGGATATGTCATACATTATGCTTTGTACATGAATTATGAGCATGAAAAAGCTCAGTAGTATCTTCCAACCAGATCAAAGTCCACTAGTAGACTAAAATATATCATTTTTTACATGAATACTAGATTTATCAGTGTAAAATGTCCCTCAAATGAGCCACAAGATATATATATGGGCGTGATGCATGACATTTTTCTCATCCACTTCAATGGGTAAATGTGTGAAGTGCATGTATAGATAGCTTATAGACAAAAAACCACCATCTGTAATTTTATCTTCCCCCACAATGTTAATACCAAGAAATAATTATATGATACCATTCCAATCTCCATGAGTGGGTCCTATAACTATATCACACTGGATAAGAAAATCGAGCATAACTTTCACATCCTCAAGGCTGATGGTCATCCCTACCTCATGCAAGTGGAATGTGTGAGTCTTAGGTATCCATATCTTAGGAAGGGAAGAAAGGATGTGATGATCAATGAATTTATAATCAGATGTAGAAATGACTTAGAATATATAATATCATAGGTATGGTATAATAGTAGCTGGATTTGAATGTGATGATAATGGTGCGCTCTACGCACCCTAATACATCGAACCACAAGGCCCACTATCACCTCCTGTGAAACATTCCTATACTCCTCAGTGAGAAAAGTAATATCATAAATATCTATGTATAAAAATGAAATATATATTAATTGTAAAATGTAAATATAATGGTATCGTCATCTTAATGTTATGAATGGTAGAATGTAAGATATAACATGCATATTCCCATTTATTTTTAGAATTTTTCTTTAACAAAAGAAAAGGGAATTTATTTATGTTTATACAATAATATTCTTAATTATTTTATAATAGTATTTTTCAACTATGTCAACATCCATTAATAATTTTCATCTTACCCTAGGGAATTTCTCAAATGATATCATCTGCCATCTTTTTCTGGATAGAATATAATGATGTTTTAATTAAATTTTCATGAAACCTATTTTTTCCATGTGTTAATTAAGCTATAATAGAATGATGGGTTATATTATGTCATTGTAGTTAAAATAAGTATGTTTTATCATTATTTTATAGTTGGGATCTTATATAAACCTCCAATACATTTTTTAAAGTTTTATATCTCAAGAGATAATGATAATGTATGGAAATGATTGGTTGTGTTCACAATATATTTCATGTTCATGGTTGGGTTTTCCCATATCATGATGGTCCTTTTAGGACTCTTTGATCACATGTCATGATGTCCATATATTATTATTTATTAATCCTTTAAATCAAATATTTCTCTCTTTCACATGTAATCTCTCATCCTTATGATCAAACCCTTTATAAATCATTGTTAACCTTTCCCTTACTGATCTTTTGATCTCACTCCTTCTGTATAAAGATGTTTATGGGAGATGTTGATGTAATAAAGTGTAATAATATGTTTTATAAATTTAATATTCAAAGAAAATAACCTTTTTATTCTAGGATTGTGACATTATTTGTGAGATATAATGTTTTTTTATTGAAATAATGTAACATTTTGGCATGTTTATATTTTTTTTGATTTATGTAAATGGTTGTATAATTTAGGATTTTTTTATGATTTGAGAGTTAAAGTATTGTAAAATGTCATATATTTTAAAAAAATAAAGGTATTTATAATAAAACTATATAAATGATAATATGAAAAGTTCACAATGGAGGCAATACATCATCATGTCTATGAGTGAGAACTCATTCCATCAATGTTAAGGCATCATTTCCTATTATGATATTCCCTATGAAATATGTTTCATATCAAATTTTTCTCTTTTTCTATAGACCATACCATCTCATTCTTTATCATACTGGACATCCATATCCCTCCCGGATGCATCATATTGATGTTAGGTATCAATGTTAGTTGGTCATCATGAATTGGAAAATTTTGAAACTCCCCACTAGGTATCCATGGTTCACCATAGAAGTTATAAATGATGTCAAGGTAGTATATTGGATCATCATATGGTTCCCATGAGATGTTAATAAAGGAAAATTCTGAAACATTATGTGTGCATGGAACTACAATGACTAGAAGTTTACATATTGATAATTCCTCAAATATATTAATACCACCAGTACTAAACTATTGCTACCTGTGATGGGGTCTTAATACTCTTTCACTTAAAATAAATTATATTTTTATTTTAAAATCCATACTAGATAATTAAAAGATTCTTTAATTTTCTTGTTAATATCTTGTTGAAAGTATTGTACGTTCCATAGCCCCTACTAAATCTCATCAATGTTTTGTTTTCCTATTTCAATAAAGTATTTTACTAAATGATAAAATGTCTCCTAAACTATTCCATTTAGAAATAACTTAAAAATCCCCTTGAAGACACCATTGATGCACTCCAAAAAATATTTGGCCATGTTTTTGTACCTATTCCCACTATCATATTCCAATGATTATTTATTATTTGAAATATACATCATGTTATCATATACTCCCTAATTATCCCTATGAATTCCTTCCAATAAGTACTCAAAACATCCTTGATTTGGATCATATTATCTAAAAAAGTGATAATATTTCACATAAATTAATTTTATCATTAAATTTACATAGTAAAAAATAATAAAGACATTGTATACCAAGATTCATGATAGCCTTATTCATAGGTTCATCATGAAATGTCTTTTTCACATTATTGGAAATGTGTATGATGAATTATTGATGATGTGAATTTTGGGATTTCCATGTAACATGATATGCATTGATTGCTTATTTTATTTTCTAAAGATGATGAAATATCAAACATACACCTTTAATATGAGTGAAATGGTTTCTAAAACATGCTAAAAACCAACTACATGGTTCATAATTTTCCTTCTCAGTAATGGAAAATGAAAGTATTAGAGGTGAACAATTATCATATGGGGTATCCAAAATTAGAAACAAACCCATGTTATTTCAATATAAGCATTCCATCAATTTGTATAAAACTATTTTAAAAATGAAACATGGTAATTCATGGAATGAATTCCTAGAAAAATTGGTGAAATTTAATATGATATAGATCAATTAAATTATCTTCATATGCATGGTCATTTGTATGGAGGTGGAAGATAAGTTGGTTTTTTTGTATTAGTGTAGATAAATATTATAGTAATACCCAATAAAATTCATCCCAATCAGTGTACACCTGGAAAAAAAATCCTTTTGTTTTACCATCCATGAATTTCCATAGGTAATATTATAACCACAACTTTATTATATCCTCTCATGCATAACGGCTACATAAACATCTTGGAAGATCCTGATCATCTCAATAACAATATATAACCCAAATTCATCATCCAATGAAGAATGATCTTGTGTTAGGTTTGGATACACACAAGTATGAGATTCCTCAATAATATAAATTCTCTAACCTCCAAGAGCAATGTTAGGAATTGTCATCAATAGAATCTACAATAACCCTAATATTTTTCACACTGTTTGATGTATTTAGTTTGTTATGACTCCGGAACTAAATATCAATAGTGTATCCCAAAAATAAATCATTTTATTTTATTTTCCATTTTATATTTTCTTGGATAATATCTTACAAAATAAATTATTTTTCTAGTTAACCAAATATATCATCTAAAACTTCATAAAACTTAGTTGATGGTGTGATGATATTCCAGTCGAATTTAGGATAAATTTTCATTTCTTATAACTAAAATGTGGAGAGTGGTGGATTATTTATTGTGTCTCAATGATAATTTAAAATTAATGAATTTATTGAAAATTTCTCTCTAACTTATGTTTTTTATTCCAAGATATCATTTTTTTCTATATGTTTTCCATTATTAGACACTCACTCATCATCAAAATTGCCTTACAACATATCTAGGGGATCTGTTTGGTTATATTATTCTACATGAGAGGGGAGTGTCTCATGTTCTTGATAAATACCTTCTTAGATGAATCTTGTATACCTATTTCATCATATATTTTCAAATTGCTATTGGACAAAAGAAACCTCCAAATATAAATCCATCATGAAATTTGTAACATCCAAACTTAGATACCACTAAATTGGTGCTTCAAGATAGTTCTTAATGAGGCCTCAAGTGTGCCTCCTTTATTCCATAGATTCTAGTTATCATTGAGGTCCTATAGTGTGACAGTGGTGATATTATTACCTTATATATGATTAGGAAACCAGTGGAAATAACTAAGTATCATCCAATAAGTAAATAAATAGGGTTCGGAAGAAGAAAATAGTATAAAACATAGAATTTTATATAATAATTAATGGAAATTATATAAAATCCAATACAACCATGTCATATATAAAACACTGGTCACCCACTAGGCCGACTATACAGATACATGTTTACAAAAAGAAATTGAAATGAGAGTATAGGGATCAGATACTAACTCTGATTCAGACCACATAACCGATATCCATACATTATCAAACTGCACCAGCTTGATCAGAAGAACACACATATACATATCTGTTTGATCATGAAACACTAGGTTGTATCCCTATATACTATGCAATCTATGCTCAACCAAAAAAAGAATATGTAAGGTCTACACATAAACTGAGGTTCATGTGAAGGGGTGAGAAATAATCTCAAAAGTCCACCCTAATGATGAACCCATAAATATTCCTCTATAAGTGAATTCATAAGAAATATGCCAAACTTTACCAAGACACAATTGGAAAGATAAGTAAAGACAATAAAAGTGAAACCATAGTCGAACCCTAGGTCTGTAATCCTAGTAAACTAGGAAAGTTACACCATGGAAATACATATTTATATATGTATACATGTATAGTCACATACCTATAGAAATATACAAAAATATGAATATTCATGAGTAAAGTGAATGAAATAACGTAAACCAATCATCAGTCGATACCTAGGTCTTTAATCTCAATCCCATGGACATCTAGTTCAAGGGAATTGATCTAGATGTCATACTACTCAAGTTTTGTGTCATTAATTTAGTACCTAGGTCTGTAATACCAATTTACATATACCTTTTGTGGTCATCTTTGGAAATGTCTCTTAGAAAGCTACGTCACCATAGGGGGATACTTGTTTTAACCTTGGGTTCACTCGTACTCGCCTATAATCACTGTAAAGAAGGATTCCAGAGAAGTACATCTAGACATCCTATAAATGGTCACTGATCTAGACACCATGATTCTTGGTCCATTTAAATATAGCAAAATGTATGATCCCTAGGTCTCAATTTGTAGGTGGTCATGACATTCGAAACTCGGATAATCCCTAAGGCTCTGACCCTTGGGCGATCTAAAAGAGAGCTCACTAGTGAGACTCCATGCCCACCCCTGGAGGTCTCTTGTAAGGGATAGTGGAATCATCCCTATCTTCTAGGATATCATAATCATCTATGGACATCCAATGATGTGAAACTCTATGTTCAAAACCCTGGTGAAGTAACCAATCGGGGAGAGTGTAATCATCAATGTCACTCGAGAGAGCATAATCATCCATGAGTATAATTAGATCAATGAGAGAATCATAATCCTCATTACATAACAAAGAGAGGATAAAGGAATCATCCTAATCACTTAGTAGATTATAATAATCCACAAGTATCATTACTAGGACACCATGCATGTATTTCATAGTAGTAGGATCAACATTCGGATCCCAAGAAGCACCTTTGAAAATCCCAAAAATATATTAACCAAAAGTAAATTCACAATAGCCAGATCCTAGTTAGTACATCTAGGTACATAAATAAACATATTAATAACATGTATCATAATTCATATCCCATGAAATACTTATGGGAATATGAAAAAAAACAAATACACCTTGCGTCATGCTCATCAGCCACTAACCAATAATCACCTCTGGTAATCATCACTACATTAGTAATAAACATGTCAAAGTATAAATAAAGAGTGGGGGTGCATAAACTCCTAAACCCAACACTACTACCACATTAACTCATATTTATAGGTTCATCATGGATTTTAAAGTGACACCTGATACCATCTCTACTGAAACTCGATGTACTAGCTCAGGGTCAGTCAAACATTAGGACACCCATTGCATCCCTCAAGTTAAACACTGAGAGGAATCCTAATTGGGATCCTCAACTATAATAATTAAAGGATGAATCTTATAATGGATCCTAAAGTTCAATGCATAATTGAAGGAATCCTACTCGGGATCTTCAAATATAAGTTAAAGGAGGAATCTTACATGGGATCTCCAAATAATAAGTAATAGAGGCATCCAACAAGGGATCCACGGAACAGTATATAGAAATGGGAATCCTACATAGGACCCTCACAACATTTTATTAAGCTAAAGGCATCCTAAAAGGGATTCCCTTGGTCATATTTTAATAAAAGGCATCCCATATTGGATTCAGGGTATAGGAACAAGATTTTGGAATCCTAAATGGGTTCCTCTAGGTCAAAACATAAGCAGAGGAATCCAAAAAGGGATCCTCATAAACAAATAGTCTCATGGACACAAAGGTAATCATGGAACATATCACAAGGAATATGTCCTAAAGGAAAAATCTACAAATTCATCAGTCATGAGAGATGTATCATGGCTCATCTCATATTAGGTTTCACTCTCAAGAGACACTGGATATGATTATTAAGGAAAGAACGTTTGCATTTAGGAAATGCCACCTAAGAGTCCTCAAAAGACCTCACAGGTCTTAGCATCACAATATATGAGAAAAGATACTCAAAATAGGATACACATGTGTCTAATTATGACTCTTCGGTGAAAATATATGAAAAACTATAGAAAGGTAAACAAAGGAGGAGTACACATCATGTGTACCTGGATACACGGTGTGCACCCTCAAGGCCCCACCTGGGCATGAACTTTTGCCTATACTTGGCATGTAAAAGACCAAGTACACAGCATGTATATCAATTATAGTGTGTGTAACCTACATTAGGTACCTTCCTGTGTACCACACAATGTCCAAGCCATGTACTCTTCCTAGCCATGAACATCAACATGGTGTGCGCCCCAGATTGGGTACGGTCGTGTACTCAACATGGCATGTGTCTCATACATGGGAAGCCTGGCTAGGTACTCAGCTACACGGCTGAGTCTCTATACATGGAGTTTATAACACATACACATCGTGTACTTAGAAAGGGTATTCTTCCCCAAATAGGAAGAACACACAGTGTTTGTTCTCTGAACCACATGCCATGTAGACGGGTTTTCCCAAATAAAGAACGCTCAAATCACCTATAAACCCCCATTTTCAAACCAAAATAAGTACATATACCTCCAATGGGTTATAATAAACTATAATAGAGTATTAAAACTTGAAAAAGATTAAACTATTTGGATTTATGATGAAACATAAAAACATACTACCTTTGGGGGGAATCGACCGAAGGTTCACCCTTTTCCACACTCCACGGATATCGTATGACGATCCAACACGTCCCAATCTCCACAGTGGTACCATTATTCATATACTTATCCTTCTATCTATCCCTCTATAATTATATATCTTAATAATTTAAAGGGGGATCCGCAAGTGGGCATGTGTGAGAATCTAAAGGAGAAGGAAGAAATAAAAGAGGAAAATAAAAAAAGAAAGAAAAGAAAAGAAAAGGGGGCCTAGCCCGAACCTAGTGACTAAACTAAGTTTTTCCCCCAAATAGATATAAATTCTCATTCTAGACTTAGCAGTGGAGACTATATCTCAATTTGATGCTCTATTTAAAAGACATCATCGAATGAACCCACGGAAATAAATTAATATTTAATTTATTAAATGTTAAATTTTAATTATTCCGCTAAAATTTGAACCACACAGGATTCCACAAAACTCATATCCAAGGGTAAAAACCCTATTATGGGACCAAAAAAGTAGTCAAAAAAATATTTTGAGATTATATTATGTGGTAAAAAGACCATTTTACCCCTTACCATCATCCAATAAAAAAATTTAAACTTCTGGTCAAACTTCCAATCTGAAAAAACACGGGACCTTACAATATCCACACCATATACCTTTTTATCCCTAAGAATATTGGGTAGTAAGACTAGTATACAGGCTCTCACCTAGAGCATCTGTGCAACTAATATATCTCCACAGTCTAATGAACAGTCCTATAGTGTCAATATCTGTCTCCTACACAGAAGACACTTAACTGTGACTCGTCTTATACCCCCCCCCCCACCATAATAACACCCTTATCATCATCTCAAAACAAAACTATGAGATCAATTTCCCCTAAAAACTTCTAATTTAAACTGAAATGAGGGCCTCTACCCTCAAACGGAAAATGTTACACTCCCCACCATATGGATAACCTTATACCGCTCCTTGAGCATAACCTCAAGAGGTTCCTTTATCAACTAGGAAATATATTTAAAAGAAAAGAAGCTCAATGTAGGGTCAATAGTCTCTCATCATACTCAAAATTATTTCAAGAGAGATCATGATCATGTACAACCAGGAGCACACTATTATTCAATCCAAAGTTGTTTACAGGTCCCTTCAAACCATGTTATCATTAAAGAAATCTAATCCTACCTTTAACCAACAACTAACACCGTGTCTCCTGAAAATACATGACCAAGTCCTGCCATAGGTCAAACATCTTATGGTACATAATTCATCCTTTATGTCTCCTCTACCAAGGAGGGACATTTTTTATTTAACAATAACTCTTGGGAAATCTAGCCTTGAAAATTATTGAAAACATCAATTATCTTCTCGCACATGGCCACCCACTGATTTATGGTTTAAATAGTACCAAACATAATAGACATGTACCTTTATCACCAGACTCGTATAATATTGATTCATCTAATCCAAGTATATGATAACTATGCTACATTGAACATCAGTCTCACTAATCCAGAGTCTACCTTGGAACTCCTCTTCAAAATCAGACACCTCACTTGTGCTGTGATTTATTCCATGACCTACCATCACACATCATCATTCCAATCATGAGCGTTTACCCATGCACTGACTACATTATCAAAAGTGGAAACATTGGCCAACTAGGCTAGGAACCCAAATAGTCTTACCCATTGAATCTAGTCTTACTACTAAATCACCCTAGGTTCTTATCAAATTTTGAAGGCATAAAAATGCTATAACACAAAAATAAATCACTTATCATTCCTTGATCTCAAAACTATTTTAATACCAAGCTGACTGCATAAAAATTCATTCATAAACTATGTAAAACATCACTCATGTCGGTTGCCACAAAAAAAGTCAACCCAAAAGGATTCGAGTCAAAACTAAGGGTATCAAGGTCTCCTACCTATCCCTATAGATCGGGTCTTATAATTGTGTCACAAGGTCAAACCACCTATCCAAAAAGATCAACCCTATCTAAGGAAGGTAAAGATCACAATCACCTACAAGGGTCAAAACTGAAAAAACAGCATACAAGGGCCTTGATCCTCACTAAGAATCCTCATAAGGAACTTCTCTCTAGAGATCATGATACCAACATATAAGAGAGACTGAACTGACACTCACCTAGCATATGTATACAGAAATACCTCCTTGAGGTCTAGTTTGCAAAAAAAAGGTCCTAGTATCCATCAACATCATACTTAGGGATCTAACTAGATAATCGTGACCAAGGAAACAACACTCCACATGGGGTATAACAGAAGAGCATTTTGTTCCCTATCAACCAACTAGGTTCGATGTACCTCTCACACATGAGTATTGAGTCATCAGCGTCACCATGAAATGAATCTATGTAGATCCAAATAACCTTCCATCATAAGAAAATATATATAATTATTCCCAATTTAATAGGCCTTAGTCGTCAGTAAAATCACACAATAGTAGGAATATATTATGTATATCATATGTTCCAAATATTATGCATGAGACACCACTTTCCTTTTTCAGAAAACTGTCAAAATTCATCACTAGACTCTTGATAATAAAAAAGAGTCATAAATCTACAATAAATTGCAACATTCACAGAACATGTGCATTACTTAGGCTGAAAATCATATACAATTGTAACATAGTAGATCAGAAAAACAGTCTCATACCCCTAAAACCCAGGACATATTACCAGAACAAGTTTTCTTGATGCACCAGTCCAATATCCATCATAGGTTCCAACACATTCCAAATACTCTTGTGTACTATATTCCAAATAGTAAATACCAGTAAAAGAACATATCTAATACCACTTTGTAACATCTTGACCCATATTCCACTAAACTGGTGCTTTGATCAGGTTCATTACGATGTTTCAAGCAAGCCTCCTCATACGCCAAAGTCTTCTAACTAGTATCGAGGGACAAGGGTATGACAGTGGGGAGACTATTCCCTCATATCAAAGTAAGAAACCAACAAAAATATGTAATTATCATTAAAGAAGTAAACAAATATAGTTCAGAATTAGAAAATAAAATTAAATAGAAAATATTGTAATAATAAATTAAAATACTATAAAATCTCTAAAAGACGTGTCATACAGACAACACTGGTCACCCACTAGGTTAACCATACAGTTAGAGGAGTAAAAAAGAAAATAAAATGAGAGGATAAGACTTTGCTATTAACACCAATCCAGAACACATAACCAGTCTCGAAACATTTTCAAAATACACCAACTTGATTATAATAACCAACATGTTCATCTCTGCTTGATCATGCAACACAAGGCATCATCCCTATCAACTATGTAATTTGTGCTTGTTAGGTCCACAAGGCCGAAAACCCTAAGAGGGGGTGAATCAGGGTATGACTAATTTAAAAATTAACGCCCGTTCTGATCTTGTTTCGATGTTAATCAAAACACTCGTCTCTCTCTTTCCTGTTGAACAAAGTAAACAGAAATTAAAGCATGCACAGGACACAGAAATTTTACTTGGTTCACCGCAAAGCGCTACATCCAAGGAGCATACGCCGATAAGTTTCCAGTCGTACCAATTCCACTAAACTTCACTAGTTGTGGATTAAAATGTTCGGGCTAGATCACTTCTATGCCCAGGCTCACTGCCTTTACAATATTTAGGGTCAGCTCACTACTTTCCCAAGGGTCACTACCTATTTCTCTCTCTATGGCTCACTGTCGGTGGAGAGGATCACCTTCTTCCTCTTCCTAAGCTCACTGCTCTAGAAGGGAATCAACTCACAGTTTATACACCTGTAGGTATCTTCATTTCCATTAAGGAATGCATCTTTCTCTTTATATAGATGCTCTGTTGAAGTTCAACTTTCACCTGTAGATGAATACCCCTTTGCCTCTGAACATTGGGCAATTCCTTTTGGAAACACCTTCGCAAAGCACCCTACTTCGTGAGGCTTCCAATTTCGCGAAGCTCAAACAAGCCTTCGCGAAGATCCTACCTTTTTGCGAAGCTCTCTCACGAAGCTCTCTCGCGAAACACTCCCGCAAAGCTCAACTCGTTCCAAAGAAACTTCTCTCGTGAAGCTCACTGAGCCAACGCGGAGAACACAACTTTCGCGGAGCTACAATAGCCGCCGCGAAGCTCCTCTTTCACGAAGCACACTGGCTCCACGAAATACCTTCACAAAACGAGAGCAAATGATCTTCTCTGAAAAATCTCTCTGCTTCGCTCAAAGGGGTCGGACTCTATTTATAGGAGATTCCACCAACCCTCATCCCTTCCACGCGAAGTCAACGCCACGTCATCTCAAATCGCAAAGCTCCAAAGTTTCCGCTGGAAATCTGTCCAAATCGCGAAGAACCACGGCAATTTGCCGTTCGCGAAGCTTGACGTAGTTGCGAAGAATCATCGTCAACATACCTTCACGACTTCGCCGCAAAGCTCCCTCGCGAAGCCCAACATTCCTTCGCGCCTTCACCGCAAAGCTCCCTCGCAAAGCCCTTCACCGCCGCGATGTGCTTCAGCCTCTGCCGTTCGCGAAACTTGACGTAATCGCGATGCATCACCGCCTCCATTCTTCTGGTCTTCGTGATTTCCAAACCATGCATCCTATCTTCGTGAAATTCATGTCTTTTCCATATTAAATTATGCTCTTCATGGAAATCAACTTTTCGCGATACTTACCAAATTCCAAATTTTGGACCCAAAAATTTGGCAAACACTAGGAAACGGCGCGACCTTGTACTGCTCTTTTGTACCGCCTCCAGATCGTCCTTTCCTTTGTCATCATTCTTTGTCAACATGGAATGTCAACAACTTCTCGAGAACTCGACAATTATCCATGGAAACCTGCTTTGTCAACAAACACAATCAACCCAAAAATGCTACAATGTTACCTTGAGGGATTTTTTCCGAACAATCTCCCCCTTTGGGTTTATTGACAACTCTTCACAACTCTTATTAGGATGATTTTATGCACTTTGATACCTCACTGATTCTTCTTCCAGCTGCTACCACCATTCACCTCTTGCGATTTTGATAGCGTTCAAGGAGTCACTTAACATGTACTCTAAGCCCACATGATCAATGCTCGGCGTGAGAAACAAGAGTAGTATGAAAAGTTCATCAATGAATCACTTCATGTCAAACACTAGTTGTTGATTCCACCCTGATACCAATTCTTAAATTGATACCAATTTTTGAACCACACTGATACCAATTGGTGATAACTGGACACCGTCTCACACCATTCCAACACCACTGTTCTGCTTTTATCACGATCCTCAGCTGTCATGATTTCTATGCTTTGATCGATCACTTCTAGCATCGTCATATTTAAAAATCTCCCCCTTTCAGCTTGCACTCCCCCTATCTGGATGATCCACCTGTCAGCTTCTCCCCATATCATTCATGATTTGTCAAATCTCCACATTGTCTCCCCCTTACACGATCACTATTTTCTCCCCCTTTGTCAACGAACCCAAAGGTCATGCCTTTGGAGTCTGTAACATAGTAGATAACACATATCACCACATTAGGGAAAAACACATCATACCACAGGGAGTGGGGGGTCCCACATCCACACTATTTCAAGTGCGGGGAATCGACTGAACTCCCAGAGCTAGTCGATGCCTCTCAAAAGCTTCCTTGGGTAAGGCCTTTTTCAGAATGTCTGCAACCTGTAGCTCTGTAGGCACGTACTCCAACTTCACGATTCCCTGCTCAACCTTCTCCTTCATAAAATGATACTTAATCTCAATGTGCTTTGTCCTTTAATGATGGACGGGATTTTTTCTAATATTTATAGCACTTGAGTTGTCGCACTGGGTTCCGATCGGAGACTTCACTTCAACTCTCATATCTTCAAGCTACTGCTGCATCCACAATAATTGTGTGCATGCTTGAGTGGCCGCAATATACTCAGCTTCTACGGTGCTCAATGAAATGCAATCTTGCTTCTTGCTAAGCCAAGAAATACATAATCCACCAAGATAGAAATCACCACCTGACGTTGATTTCCTATCATCCGCTGAACCGGCCCAGTCTGCATCAGTATAGCCCAATAACTCTGTCTGAGATTTATCAGTATATGTCAAGCTGAAATCCACTATGCCCTGGATATACTGAAGTATTCTTTTCACTGAAAGCATGTGTCTTTCCTTGGGATTTCTCTGATATCTCGATGCTTGGCATGTGGCGAAAACAATATCAGGACTTTTTGCAGTTAAGTACAACAAACTTCCAATAATTTGCCTGTATTCTGTGATATTAACTACTTTGCCATCTTCATCTTTTGATAATTTCATCCTTGTGGCAACCGGAGTCTTCATCTCCTTGTAATTTTCCATTCCAAACCTTCTCATTACCTTATTGGAATATTTAGATTGAGAAATGAATGTTACATTCCTTCCTTGTGTCACCTGTAGACCAAGGAAAAACGTTATCTCTCCAATCATTGACATTTCAAACTCATTTTTCATGAATTCGGAAAACTGTCTGCACTGAGCTTCATCTGATCCGCCAAAGATTATGTCATCGACATACACTAGCACCATCATCCTTTTATTACTGTCATTACTAAAATAGAGATCGTAATCAACTCCTCCACGCTGAAAACCAAGCTTCTTCAAGTATTGATCAAGCCTTGAGTACCATGCTCTTGGTGCTTGTTTCAGCCCATACAATGCCTTCTTCAGCCTGCAAACTTTGTTCTCATCCTCATGAATGAGAAAACCATTTGGCTGCTCAATGTACACTTCCTCTTCCAGAACCCCTTTCAAGAATGTGGATTTGACATCCATCTGGAACACTTTGAACTTTCGTTGCACTGCAATGGCCAAAAATAATCTGATTGTCTCCAGCCTTTCAACTGGTGCAAATGTCTCATCTACATCTATTCCCTCGATCTGGGAGTACCCCTTGCACACTAGTCGTGCTTTGTTCTGAATCACTATGCCATCTTCATTCATCTTGTTGCGATAGACCCATTTAGACCCGATGACATTCTTGTCTGCTAGCCTCGAAACAATCTCCCATGTCTGGTTCTTCTCAATCTGATCAAGCTCTTCGTTCATAGCCTAAACCCAGTTTTCATCTTCAGCTGCATCGGAAAAAAATTTCATCTCCACTTGAGACAAAAAAGATGTTTGCTATGATGATTTCATTCTTCGAGTCTGAACTGGAGCTGTTTGATCACCAATGATATTCTGCCTATCAATTTCAGCTCGACTCTTTGGCTTCCTCGCAGACACAGACTTGACACTTTCTTCTTCATCATCAGTATCTTCTTCTGAGTCAGCTTCTGCTACTTCTGCTCCCTCTGGGTTGCTTACCTCATCATCGCTTTCATCCAGGAACTGTTCACTGGATCGTTGAGTATTCTGTTCATTTTCAACTATAGTGACATCATTGCTCTCAATTATATTTCCCAGTCTTTTGTTGAAACATTTATACGCTCTACTTTTCCCGGAGTAGCCAAGGAATATCCCCTCATCTCCTCATGCCTCAAACTTCCTGTGATTTTCTTTGTTGACAATAAAACACTTACTTCCAAAAATTAGAAAGTATTTCAACGTTGGCTTCTTTCTGTACCACAGTTCATACGGAGTCTTCCCTTTCTTCGGACACAACAAAGACCTGTTTGAAACATAGACCGATGTCAAAACTGCTTCCTTCCAAAATTTCTCTGGTAGGTCTTTATCAATGAGCATCATTCTGGCCATATTTTTGATGATCTGATTTCTCCTTTCAACCACTCCATTCTGTTGGGGATTTCTTACTGATGAAACTTGATGCCTTATCCCATGTTTCTCGAGATAGTTTTCAACTTAACTGTTTGTGAATTTTGTACCATTATCAGTACGAAACTTCAGAATTTTCTACCCAAGCATCTTTTCTGATTCCCTTCTATACTGCTTTATGCAATTGAACACCTCTGTCTTATGGGTAATGATGAATACCTAGGCCATTCTGCTATAGTCATCAATGAAAAGGACATAGTACCTTTGCCCATTTATAGTTCATGGTGAGATATGTCCACATACATCAGCATGAACCAGTTCGAGCACTCTAGTTGATTTCTGTTCCTTTGGCCTGTATGTCTTTCTGATGATCTTCCCTTGTTGGCAAGAATCACACGTATGAGTGCGATCACGTGATAGCTTGGGAATGTCTCTAGCAGCATCACACTTTATGAGATCCTCCATAGATGGTTGGCATAGATGACCAAGTCGCTTATGCCACAGCTGGTTTTCTTCCTCTCTGGATAAAAGACATGTATCTTCTTCCCCACCTACAAGGTAGAGATTTCCCTTTGACCGTTTTCCCTGCAGGACAGTTGCTCCATCTTTTCCTTTCACAACACACATATTCTCGGTAAATCGGATAGAGTTCCCAGAGTCACATAGTTGACTAACACTGAGTAAGTTATGACTGAGACCCTCTACTACCAAGACATCAGCATGTCTCATTTCTTTTCCCCCAAACTTGGCTTTCCCTGAGCCAACAATCTTCAGGCCTTCATTATTTCCAAATTTGAAAACTCCTTCTTTGTCATATTTGATGCCTGTAACAACATCCTTATTACCCGTCATGTGGGATGTGCAACCACTATCAAGGATCCAAACACCAGATCGATCTCATGCTTTATGGGAAATCTTCGCCACCACGGCCTTCTCATTTTTATTCTTTTTGGTCCATACATTTTCTTTCACACTCGGCATGGATTGAGACTTCTGTTCTTTATCAGAGTATGATGGACCAACCTCATCTTGAAAAGCCACAAATCTATTCTGCATTTTTAAATCACCTGTTGGTTTATTGACCTGCTGCTTGCGAATGTTTTGATTCTACTTTGGCACATTTCTCTGAATGGTCGAAGTACAGTACCTAGCCATGTGCCCAAATCCTTCGCACCCAAAACAGTGTCCTTCAAAATATGTTCTGGAAAACCATTCTATGTTTGGCTGCCATCTCTGTTCTTGTTCCCTTCTATATCTCTTGGCTATAGAACACACATACTGTGAATGTCCCATTTTCCCACAGCAATAACACCTGATATAGGATACATTCCTTCGTGAAACTTCAGCACTACGATTTTCCCTTTGGGATCTATGAATATTCTGATTCTGTTTTGTGCCCAAATCAACCTTCAATTTCGGGACGGGTGCTTGCAGTCTGACATTAACTACCTCCGATTTTTGTTTCTTATCAATCCCTGAATCAATCTTAGCATTTGAGCTTTCTTGGTGCTTCACTCCTGCTGAACTTCGAGCCTCCTCTTTTATCTTCTCTGTCTTCTGAATGGCCTTCTTTTCTGATATCACATTGGGGGTCAAGAGTTTTCTTGATCCTTCATTTTTCATCGCAGACTAACCACTTCTTCTTCAAGATCTTTGATACGTCTGACCAGCTCCTTTCCTGTGTTAGTCAAACAATCAATTTCTTTCTTTTGTTCCTCAATTTTAAGCTTATGCTCAACAAAATTCTCTGAGCTCTCTGGTGTTGAGGATTTTAGTCTTTCAATTTCTTCTAACAGTTCTAACTTTTCATCACCCTGTTGTTGCATGTAGAGTTTGGCATCATGAACCACTTTATTGGATTTCTTCGTTTTGGCTCTCCAAACACCTATCTCTTCAAGAGCTGCTTCCAATTTGTCTTCCATATCAACTCTTCCTTCAACTTCTTCTTCCTCTTCTCCAACGTCAGTTTCTTCCTTTTCCTAAGAACTACCGACGACCGCCACCATAACATTTTGTCTACGATCTTTACAATTTTCAAACTCCTGAACCTCTTCATCCTCATACTCATCTGAACTATCTATTTCTTGTGAAAGAATATTCTTCCTCTTGAAGAAATATCTCTTAAACTGCTTCTTTCCTTTCACATAGGCTGAAGATTTCTTCTTGGGAATTTCAACTTCATCATCATCATCATCATTATCTTGGAATTTCTTGGGGCATCTTGCCGCTAGATGACCAACCTTTCCACATCGAAAGAATGCTAGTAGAAGTGTACCTTTAAACTTTCCTCTTCCTCTTTGAAGCTTTGAAGAAAATAATGACATCACCTCATCTGTCTCTTCTTCTTCATTAGAATCTTCAATGGTGAGTTTCTTCATGGCCTTGAATGCCACCTCTTTGGACTTCCCCTTTTCCACAGTCTCGTTATCATCGTTTCTCATTTCATATGCAACAAGAGTGTTGTGCAGCTTATCCAATGTCAGTTCTTTTGAGTCTTTATCTTCCAAAACAGAAACATTAGGATTGAACCGAGGTGGAAATTTTCTCAATATGCGCTTCACAATTTTTATATCTTCGATAATTTCTCCAAGACCACGCATGTCTTCTACCACAGCATTTACCCTATCAAAGAATGCATCAACAGACTCATTCGGGTTCATTCTCAGATCTTCATACTTGTTCCACAACACTTGCAGCTTTTCCTCTCTTACTTTTGTATCCCTTTCATAAATATTCAAAAGCTTTTCCCACATGGAATTTGATGTTTTGAATGACATCACCTTTGTATATATGGGATTGGAAAGGGATCCCCCTAAGGCATTGATTGCTTTGGAATCATCATCCAACTCTTTATGCTTCGCTTCTGATAATGCACCACTGGTAATATCAGTTGTGATACCATGCATAGCTGCTGAAAACACATCCATTCCCAAAGATCGGAAATAGTGTTGCATTCGATTCTTCCATATCTGAAAATTACATCCGTCGAAGATCGGAATCCCTCTATGATTAGTGACCTCCATTTAGAGAAGAACTAATATCAACCTTTTCCTCTGATACCAATTGTTTGGTCCACAAGGACGAATACCCTGAGAGGGGGGGTGAATCAGGGTATGACTGATTTAAAAATTAACGCTCGTTCTGATCTTGTTTCATTGTTAAGAAAAACACTCTTCTCTCTCTTTCATGTTGAACAAAGTAAACAGAAAGTAAAGCATGCACAGGAAACAGCAATTTTACTTGGTTCACCGCAAAGGGCTACGTTCAAGGAGCATACACCGACAAGTTGCCAATTGTACCAATTCCACTAAACTTCACTAGCTGTGGATTACAATGTTCGGTCTAGATCACTTCTATGCCCAGGATCACTGCCTTTACAATGTTTAGGGTCAGCTCACTGCTTTCCCAAGGGTCACTCCCTATTTCTCTCTCTCTGGCTCACTGCCGGTGGAGAGGATCACCTTCTTCCTCTTCCTAAGCTCACTTCTCTAGAAGGGAATCAACCCACAGTTTATAGACCTGTAGGTCTCTTCATTTCCATTAAGGAATGCATCGTTCTCTTTATATAGATGCTCTGTTGAAGTTCAACATTCACCTGTAGATGAATACCCCTTTGCCTCAGAACACTGGGCAATTCCTTTTGGAAACACCTTCGCAAAGCACCCTACTTTGCGAGGCTTCCAATTTCGTGAAGCTCAAACAAGCCTTCGCGAAGATCCTGCCTTTTTGCGAAGCTCTCTCGTGAATCTCTCTCGTGAAGCACTCCCGCGAAGTTCAACTCGTTGAAAAGAAACTTCTCTCGCGAAGCTCACTAAGCCAACGCAGAGCACACAACTTTCTCGGAGCTACAATAGCCGCCGCGAAGCTCCTCTTTCGCGAAGCACACTGGCTCCGTGAACTACCTTCGAAAAACGAGAGCAAATGATCTTCCCTGAAAAATATCTCTGCTTTGTTCAAAGGGGTTGGCCTCTATTTATAGGCGATTCCACTGACCCTCGTCCCTTCCACACGAAGTCAACGCCATGTCATCTCAAATCGTGAAGCTCCAAAGTTTCCGCTGGAAATCTGTCCAAATCGCGAAACACCATGGCAATTTGCCGTTCGCGAAGCTTGACGTAGTCGCGAAGAATCACCGTCAACATACCTTCGCGACTTCTCCGCGAAGGTCCCTCGCGAAGCCTAACATTCCTTCACGCCTTCGCTGCGAAGCTCCCTCGCAAAGCCCTTCACCGCCGTGATGCGCTTCAGCCTCTGCCGTTCGCGAAGCTTGACGTAATCGCGAAGCATCACCGCCTCCATTCTTCTGGTCTTCGTGATTTCCAAACCATGCATCACATCTTCGCGAAATTCATGCCTTTTCCATATTAAATAATGCTCTTCATGGAAATCAACTTTTTGTGATACTCACCAAATTCCAAATATTGGACCCAAAAATTTGGCAAACACTAGGAAACAACGCCACCTTGTACTGCTCTTTTGTACCACCTCCAGATCGTCCTTTCCTTTGTCATCGTTCTTTGTCAACATGGAATGTCAACAACTTATCGAGAACTCGACAATTATCCATGGAAACCTGCTTTTTCAACAAACACAATCAACCCAAAAATGATGCAATGTTACCTTGAGGGATTTTTGCCTAACAGTGCTCAACTAGAAAAGCATACATAAGGTCTACAAATACACTAAGGTGCATCTCTAGGGGTGATAAATAATCTTAGTAGGAAACACCAATAATGAACCTATAAATAATATTCCATAAGTGCATTAAAAATAAATATTCTCATCCTAGCCGATACATAACTAAAAAGATAATTGAAGCCAATACACGTGAAACCAAAATCGATCCTAGGGTCTGTAATCCTGATAAACTTGGTAAGTACCACCATGGATATCCATATTTATATTTGTATACATGTATAGTTCCATACATATTCATTTATAGATAAATATGAATATTCGTGAGTAATTTGAATAAAATAACATAAAACCAATAAGTAGTCGATCCATGGGTCCGTAATCCTGATCTCCTAGTCATCCTGATAACCTACTCAATCCATGTATCATTAAGTAGATCTTTGTGTCTCTAATCCCAGTAGATGTATACCTACTTCATCCATCGTTCGAAATGTCTTTGAGTAAGATACTTCACCACTGGGGGATACTCTTCATAACCTTGGGTTCACTCATACTCACCTCTAATCAATGCAAAGAAGGATTCTAGTACATTTTTTCTAGATATCCTATAAATGGTCACAGAGCTAGAAAACATGATTCTCATTCCATGTAAATCCAATCCATTGTTTGATACCTTTTTCTCAGTCCATAGGTAGTCACGACCTTTGGAACTCGGATAATCCCTAAGGGTCTTACCCATATGTGATCTAAAAGAGAGTTCACCAGTGAGACACCACCCCCACCCTTGGAGGTCTCTAATAAGGGATAGTGGAATCATACCTATCATCCAAGGGATCTTAATAATCCATGGGTATCTAACGATGTGAAGCACCATGTCCAACACCATGGTCAAGTAACTGATTAGGGAGAGCATAATCATTCATGTCACTCTGGAGAGTATAATCATCGATTAGTATAATTAGATTGAGGAGAGCATAATAATCCACATCACATATTAAAATAAGGAGAGAATAATCATCCTCATCACTTGGGAGGGCGTATTCATCCATGATTATCGCTACTAGGGATATCATCCCAATGTATCATAATAGTTGTCTCAATAGCAGGATCTCAGGAAACTCCTCTGGAAATCCCAATAATATAATTATCAAAAGTATAGGCTCAACATACAGATCCTAGATAGTACCTTTTCATATAAAAATGAACATGTTAATAACATGTGTTAGAAGCTAGATCCCTAGAAATACATTTGGGAATCCCAAAGAAAATAAATATGCCTCACATCAGGATCATCAACCAGTAAACATGAATCAACCATGGTAATGATCACTACATAAGTAATCAATATGTAAAATTAAAAATAAATATTGAGGGTGGGTGATTGCCTAATCCCAACACTACTTCCATAGCCAATTAGAATTAAAACTGTAGCACGAATTCAAAGGTGACACCCAGTTCCCTCTCTACCCAAACCAAATATAATAGCTCAGGGTCAGTCATACATTAGGGATCCCTCGGGGTCCCTCAATTAAAACACTAAGAGGCATCCTACTTGGGATCCTCAGTAGAAAAACTGATGCAGGAATCTTACATTTTATCCTCAGGTTACATGTATGAGAAAAGGAATCCTATATGAGATCCTTAGCTATATGGTAAATGAGTAATTTTACATGGTATCTTCAAATGGTAAGAAACAAAGGCATCAAATAAGGGATCCTTGGAATGTTATATAGAAATGGAAATCTTACACAGGACCCTCACAACATGGTACAAAGGTAAAATTCATCCTATAAGATATTCCCTAGGTTAACTTATAAGAAAAGGCATCCCATAAGGGATCCTTGGTATAAGAAGAATATAGGGGAATTTTACATGGGATCCTCTAGGTTGGAATGTAATTATAGGAATACTGTATGGGATCCTCAGAAACAACTAGTATCATGGTCTCCTTGGCCAAAAGGTAACATCTTACAAGGTATAAATTCTCAAGGGATAATCTATAAAGGCATCAGTCATTAGAGATAGTGCATGTCTCATCTCAAATATGGTCTCACTCTTAGGAGACATTGTATATGATTAGAGTAGGGAGAACCTATCTATTCTAAAATTCCACTTAGGATTCCTCAAAACACCTCATGGGTATTACCATCACGATATACATGACTCGGAATGGAATACTCATGGGTCTAATTCTGACTCTAGGGTGAAAATATATGAAAACCTTTATAAAGTGTATAAAAGGGGGAGTACATGGATAGTGATCCATGGTACACATCATGTACCCTCAAGGACCCACCTAGGCATATACTTCTACCTATATATGGCATGTAAAATCTTAAGTACATGGAATGTTGATCATATACATGGAATATACCCTAAACTAGGTTCCTTTCCATGTACCTCACAAGGAATGGCCATGTAAACTATCTAGTTGTGTACATCTATATGGTGTGTTACCCACATGGGGTCTGGTCATGTACTCCACATGGCATATTCTCCTTACGCAAGAATCCTAGCCAGGTACTTGACTACATGGATGAGTCCCTATAAATGATGTGTATAGACCATACATGTAATGTACATAGAAAATGTATTCTTCTCCAAACAATAATAACACACAATGCATGTGTTCCCTGAACCACATGTCGTGTAGATGGGTTTTCACGAACGGAGAACCCTCAAATCACACATAAACCCCCATTTTCACCCAGAAATTAGTAGACAGGCACCTAAGGGGTTATAAAAACTATAATATGGGATTAAAACATGAAAACGATTAAAATATGGGTATTTACAATGAAACATGAAAATATACTACCTTTGGAGGAATCCACTGAAGCTTCACCCATTTCCACACTCCACAGTTACTGCACGACAATCTGGTGCATCCAGAGCTCTGCGGTGGTACCCTTATTCCTCTATCTCTCCTTCTTTCTTACCCTATCTCATTTTCTCTCTTGTCCATGTGAAGGGGGATACACGATGGGGATGTATGAGAACCCATAGGATAAGAAAAAATGAAAAGGGGAAAATAAAATAATAAAATTAAAAGAAAACAAAAATAAAATAAAAGAGTGGCCAACCCGACCCCATCTCCCAAACAGATTTTATTCTCCACCTAAGAAAAACTTATTATTTTAGACTCAATGGAAAATATAGAATCCCAATAAGTCACTCCATTCAAAATTTATCATTGAACAAACCAACATGAATAAATTAATATATAATTTATTAAATGGAAAATATTAATTATTCACTAAAACTCAAATGGATTATAATTCTACCAAAATCCTTTCCTAGAGTAAAAACACTATTTTGAGACGAACAGAGTGGTAAAAAATCCTGAGATCATCTAATAGGGTTAAAATACCATTTTACCCCTTACTAGTATTCGATAGAAAAAATTTAAATTTATGCTCAAACTCTCAATTTGAAAAAACACGGGACCTTACAAAATTATCAAATTGTTGGTTAAATAAAGTTTCTACTTGGACCTAGTTCTCATTATCAATGAAAAGATAATATTGATTCCATATCCAAAACCTGAAATGAAAAATTATGTAACTAATAGATGGGATCTCTTAATGAATTCTTGGATTTAACTTATCAAGAATTATTTTCTAAAGTTCACTTAGGGTAACAGAATCAGATTTCATAAAAATTGGTGTAGGTTTTGTTCTATATGAATATCATTTATCAGTTTTAATAACTTACCCAAATTAGTAGATATAAGAAAACATAATTTTCTACATGATAAATTCTTTCTGATCAAGATTCTAATAGTGTAAATAATATTGATACTGAATAATAATCATGTAGCATTGACTATAAAGTCTTTACTTCACCAGAATTTTAGAATGTCGTCTTATATCCTCAAATATGAAATTAATGTTTCATAGTATAAATTTTAATGTTCCTAAAGTTATTATTAGTATTTTATAAATATAATGTGAATGATCTAAAGCATATCCACTGATAGTGTTAAACCAGGTGTGTTGTAAGGCCCATCTTCATGCACTGGGTGACAATTGAGTAAAATCTCAATGCACCCTTTTTTGGGTTATTACCCCTAGGTACAATTATGCTAGATTGAAATCCATTTTTAGTATCTATAAATGGATATTATTTCTCAGATAACCATGTAATATTTACTTTAATGGAATTTTATAATGTTTTCTTATATCCTCAAAGATGATAGTAATGTTCCATAGTATAAATTTTAATCTTACTAATGGTATGTTCAGTAGTTTATAGAGAGAATATGAATCATCAAAAGAATTTTCTCTGAGATTTTCAGACCAAGTGTATAGAAAGTCCCATTTTCTTACATCAGGTGATGATTGAGTTAATTCCCAATACACCTTTTTCAAGTTTATTATCCCTAGGTATAGTTATGACTAAGACACATCCACCTGTAGTGAACATACAGGGATTTCATCTCTCAGATAACCACATAATATTTACTTTACCAAAATTTTAGAATGTTTTATTATATCCTCAATGATGAAAATAATGTTTTATAGTAAAAATTATAATCTTCCTAAAGTTATGAATCATATAAATTGTATCTCATGGGAGTGACACATCAGGTGTGAAATTTGGCCTCTTTTCCTTGTAGTTTTCCTTCTTTGATCCTAAGTTAATCCTATGTTAATATGAAGTTAATCATTATCTAATAATTATTTAATCTTAATTCAATCCTTATTTCACCATTAATTAATCATTACTTAGTCATTATCTAAGAATTAGTTAATAATAATTTAATCATCCCTTAAGCATCCATTAATCAATCTATATTCACTCATTAATCATTAGGTAATCATCCATTAATCATTCGTTAATTAAAAGTTGTTAAAATTTTAGTTTATAGTTAATGAATATTTAATTAATACCTAAATAATAGTTAATGAATAGGAATTCATTAATTAATTATTGTTTAATAATTAGTTAATAATTACATCAAAATTAGTTAGTTATTAGTCAGTCCTTAGTTAACCATTAATTAATCACCACTTAATTATTAGGTAAACATTACTTAATCCTATCTTAAACATATCTTAATCCTAAATTAATCATTCATTAATAACTCATTAATGAATTTTTGATCACTCATTAATAATTTATTAATAATGGTTTAATTAATAATTATTAATTAGTTAGTTGGTTAATCATTATTTCATCATTAGTTAATACTAAGTTAATAATTCCTTAATCATTGATTAATCATTATTTAATCACTCATTAATATTTAGTAAATCATTTTTTAATCATTCGTTAATTAATATTTGTTCAATATTTATATTATATCTAATTAATAGTTAATCATTAAATAATTATTGGTTAATTATTCATTAACCATTAGTTAATCATTGATTAATAACTAGTTAAGTATTAATTAATTACTTGATAATCATTTTTTTAAGTTGGGGTTAAAGCCTCTTTTTATTATGAAATCAAATACCACTGTCTGTCTTAATAGAGGGAGACCCATTACATAGCACATAGGCCCAAGTTCAAGTGACCCATGAATACGGCCCAAAGTCCCAATGCAGCATCATGATTGCATCATCCTACATGCAGCATGCCTTCATCACTACCTATATGCACCATTCCTCTGTGACTACCTACATTTTAAATCACCTGAGGGAATTTCTAGGATTCAAACCCTTGCCTTTTGGATATAGTATTATGGGGTTTACTACTCAAGAACCACCCTAACAGTAATTTTGGATAATCATTGACTAATTATTAGTTAATAATTAGTTCGTCATTAGTTCATAATTAGTTTATCATTAGTTCATCATTATTTAATCCTATGTTAATCATGTGTTAATCATTATATAATCATTATTTATTCTTAAATTAATCCTTAGTTAACCATTACTTAATCAATCCTTAATCATGACTTTAGAATTAGTTAATTATTAGTTAATCATTGGATATTTAATAGTTATTAATTAGTTAATTTAAACTTAATTAATAGTTAATTATTATATAATCATTATTTAAATATTAGTTAATAATTACTTAATCATTATTTCCTTATTAATAATTAACTAGTTAATCCTTGTTTAATCCATAGTTAATCATTATTTAACCCAAATTATTTTATAAAATCATTTTGAAAGATATATGGTTTTATATAAATGTGGTTTTATGATTTATTATTATTTTATTCTTTTTAATTGTTATGTTTCTCATTATATTTTTTGTTATTGGATACAGATATCCTCTTCAAAATATACCCTCTTGTTGGTTTTGGTTATAGATGTAGAATTTTTTATATGGGTTATTATTTATGGAATTGAAAAAAGGGTTGTATTGTTTAGAGAGTTTTAAGATTGTTACTTAAGAATTCTTTGAATATTATTACTTGAATTATTTTACTGAATATAGTGGTTTACATGGGATTCTTATGTTCTATGTTGGAAATTAGGGATGAGTACTGCCTTAGCTATGATTTCACTCTGGTTAAGTTTCCTTAGTCATTATTTTGATCTAGCTATAGGTTATTAGCCAGTGAGGTAATGGGGATAAGATGGGGTATAAGTCTATCAGGGTTAGATTATATCAGCTAGTGATTGGTGAGAAATATCCAAGATTATCCTGGATTGACTGGGGGTTATAATTATATATAATGTTGTATTATATTTTATTTATATATTTTGTGAATTGTATTCTACTTTGATTTAAATTATAGCTTATGATATTGATTGTTTATTTTATTTCTTTTTTATTGATGTTTATTAATATTCTAAATAGAATGATTTTATAATGGAAATATGATATGCTTAGTTTTCCACTTAACATAAAGTATAAAAAACATATTTTTATGTTTTAGTTCAAACTAGAATTTGAGGTATGGATTTTAAATGGATTTGAATTGATTATTGGTGTTATACATTTTGGATACCTCTCAAACCCTACATACACATGATATTATATATGTAGACCTTATTATGATATATTTAGCTAAAGTTATAGTATTTACTTCATTCAATAGAGTTCCATAGATTCCTTATTTATATATTTGTGTCATAGTGACTGGGAAGTAACCACGGGTTAAGGTAGATGGTTCATACAATATTTTTGGAGTATTTTTATTTTTGAATGTATATGTATCAACCTCATCAACCTATACTCATTTTGATCATTCTTATATTATATTTTTTATGTATTAAATTACATATTTCTTATGAAGTTATACTTAGATGTTTGTTTTTCTTATTCATTTTTATCCCATGTTTGGATGAGTTTATTTTTGAAAACTATTTATTTACTTGGAATTATTATCCAATTTATTGATACCTCATGTTGGATTCCTAATAACAAACTATTATATTCATTATCACTTTGAGGGGGGAAAATCATTCCCATTCATCAAGTTTGATTTCATCGATGTTATTCACAAACCTCTAATGATTAGAAATGATCTTCGAGATATATGGAGAGATAACTCTGGGTACATGGAGGTTTCGTTGGAGGTGATTTATTAAATTCTTGGTGTTATTGCCTCGCCTCTATTGGTTATCTGCACTACCCCTATCAACACCATTTCTACCAAGCCAAACCTTCATGCCTAAATCATATTTCCCCACTAAACCCACACCCATACCATTACCATAAATTATTCATCATTCTTATAACACCAACACCCAACATTGGTTACACCCCTTCACTAATATCATCCCATATTTGACATCGTTGTTGTAGTAATAATCTAACTTACAATCTCAATCTTCAATCATCAACCCATTGTCTAATGAAAAGTCCAATGATGTTAATTTATCATCAAAATGTAATGGGATGAAGGAGAGAAGGAAATAATTTGTGGTAAAAAATTCCAATACCTACACATGGACCATGAGATCAATAAACAAAGAATTCATTGAATTAAATAATAAGATAAATAAAAAAATTAATCTAACAATCATGATTATCATCAATATGGGTTGAAAGAAAGAATAAGAATAACTCACATAAAAGTTTTCTCAATAATAGTCATATTGAGATCAAAAATAAATTGAGATATTATAATTCACCAAGAATGAAGAATGAGGTGATAAAATAAGAAAAAATTCCCTGACTTGTGGAAAAAATTTACAAAATCTTTATGATTTCAAATTCTATCCACAATAATAATTGATTTATCTTAGAAGAATTGATCCCTAAAAATTAATCTTAATTTTATCCACAATTGACGATGAATAATAGTATCAAAATAGGATTTTTGAACATTTTATATAGGTGTATTTGGGTTAGGGATCACCAGCTAGCCTAATTTTAATAAAATCCTAAAAAAGATCCTTGTCTGGGGACTGAAACTCGCATGAATAAAATTTCACCCATTAAAAAATCCCAATTAAAAATAAAACCATGGTGTTGAAATTTACTTTCAATCCTCTATTTATGAGATATTAATTATATACACATATATGATCTAAAAATATTTTTAAATGAAAAATTAAATATTTTCTAAAAAAAATGAGATACTTTAAAAAAGTAAACCATCCACTTTACATGAATATTAAATAATATTTAAAATATTCAAATGGATTAAAATTTAAATATAGGTAACTAAATACTACCACATTCAAATAATTTCATCTATAAAAGAACAGCTTATTCAAAAATGTAATGGTAATAAGCGCGCAACCTAACTCTCATGCTACTAAGAACACTCTTATAGATTATAATGTTAACACAATATGAACTCTAATGGGATCACCTCCCATAAAGGGACTTCTCTTATTAGTAATTAATCACCAATGGGTACACTAAAAATGTGGTTTTTTCCTTAACATTTGTCTCACCCCATTTGACTATGTCTAGCAGTTCATGTGCATACCACCTTACCTACGTCCCATGTAAAACATTGTACACCTAGTCTAATGTGGGGGTAATTCTAGGTGTTAAGAAACCATTCGTGTTCTAAATAGAATATAGAATAAATACATAAAACTAAAGGATAACTTTCTTTCTTTTAAAAATCTACTCACAAAAACTATAATATGACCTTTAGAAACATTTGGTATCCCTCAAGAAACTCTAAATGCCTCCATATTTCACCTATGTAGAAATTATAATAGGTCTAAGCTACCCTCATTAACTCATGAATAATTTTCACCTTCATTGTCTTTAATTTCACTATCTTGGTCCCCATAAGTGATGAAATACCTATCTTTTTTCAATAAATGGATGACCTATAATTTCTACTATTTGATGCATCAACACGTTCCATGTCATAGTGGAATATTTTATTTCATTATTTAAAAACTCCACTAATGGTAGGTGATCAACCCAACTCCTTCAAAAATCAATCATATAATCCTATAAAACATCCTCAAGAACCAAAATAGTCCTCACTATCTAGACATATATCTGGGGTTGGAATGATTTACATAACTATAACTAAGACTATAATTCCTCCTACAAGCTCCCCCATAATAAGGGCATGAATTAGTTAGCTCAGTTAGAAATAATCATTAAAGGAACACCATTTAATTATTTGATTTAATCCATGTACATCCATCCAAAACTCTCTAACTAAATATAATATTGGATATGAATAAATTTATTTGAGTTGGTAAATTGATTTATGGTTACTCATAGAGTGTTACGATCTTTCACCAAGCATGGAATTCATGTCATGAAATCCATCTATATATTATCTCACCTTCACTGTGAAACCTCAATATATTGTCTCAAATCTGTTGGTACCTGGTTCTTAACCTTCACATATTGACAAGTGAGGTGGTGCAACATGAAATCTGCAATAATCTTCTTCATTCCTAGCTAATGACATTGATGATTAAGTTTTTGGACTATTTTTATCACATTGGGTTGGCCCACAAAAGGGGTAGTGTAAAAATCCCTATGCACCTCCCTACTAATCCTAGTTGGAACTAATATCTCACCAAATGAGAGAATGAAATGATTTATACAATTATATAATTCATCTAGTGTATATTATAATAATATCAGGACATGAAAAACCTTTAAATCAATATCCCTAAGCTATTACTCCAGTACCCACTAGATAAGTGTGGGGTCCACCACTATTAATTAAAAAAAATCAATGTATCTCTCTTATACCATAACTAACTTCATTGTGGATAACTTATCAAACACCTCCTCTATCAAATGATCATGATATTTCATACGAATTTCATCATCCACCACATTCCCTTTCCTAGATTATAGACTATCTCAAAGTTATAGTATTGTAGGAAATATAGACATAGCCTCTACCTTAGTTTAAGATCTTACTGGTAGAAGATGTAAATAAGACTCTTTTGATCTATGTAAACCATGAATATTTCACTAAGAAGATAATTCCAATACATGTTTTAGGAAAACACTTCATCATAAGAACCAAATCATAGTTCTTATAGTTTTAATCTTAAGCTCTCAATTACAAAGAAAATTAATAAATAACTACCTACTTATACATTAGTGCACATTAAATCCATGTCCTGTGGGAATAATAGAACCACTAATACTCAAATCCTTTATTTTATGACCATAAAACTAAAAAAGTAGTCAACATATACATAAAATCTTAAAATACTCTCTAAAAAATGATATATCAGGTGAAAGGTTTCCCTTTTAGGTAAGGGTATTCATGGAAGCAAAAATCTAATAGAATTAATCCATGAACAACTAGTAATATCCTACTATCCTAGTGAAACTATGCACATAAATCATTGTCTTATGTGGCTCCAAAGTCATCACAACCTCAATATTTTTGGAATCAAATGCTACTCCACCCTTAGAGATGGAATAACCCAGAAAATAAACATCTTTAATCAAGAACTTTTACTTCTAGAGATCGACATATGGTGGGTGATAATGAATTAACACTAAAATATTCCTTAAATGATAAGAATTATTATCTTCCCTTCATGAATGGATTAGGATATCATCAATAAATTCCACCACAAACTAGTCCCAAAAATTGATGGAATATCCAATTAATGAGTCCCATGAATATAGTTGTGGAATTCATCACTATGAATAGTGTCACTAGGAACTCATAGTTTCTATATAGAAACTTGTTCATTGTTTTTTTTTTTGATATCCTCCCCAAAAACCTAAAATTGATGATTTCTTGACTTGTGATCAATCTTTGAGAACTAATTCTCTCCTTTTAGCTAGTCGTAGATATCAAAAATATTTAAAAAAGGAATTTACTCTTAACTATTGCCTAATTTAGGAAGAGATATTCAAAACAAAGCCTCATTATTATGTCCACCTTCTTAGAAAAAAAATAGAATCATAGTAGGGGACACACTATGATATATTAAAACTTTATCCAAAAGGTCTTCTAACTACATCTTTATCTCCTTGAGATAAATTGGGGACAATTGATAAGATTAAAATGAAATAAAAGTAGTATCAAGGTGAAAATAATTTCTAAATTTACATATCAATAAGGGGGGAACCCTGATGTTTCCTTTAAAAAATACATACATGTACTAATTCACCATTATAGGCATCCACTTCTTCATAGTATCCATGAAACACATAGCTAGGCTAACTAATTATGTGAGTAATTGGATTTAGTTTCTTGAGGATTTACCCTACTCATCCTCCATAAGGCTCCCACTCACTAGTGAAGATAAATATTAACTCATATACTTTATCATGTATCTCCTTGAAAAAGATAAAAATCTAGAAAATCATTTAATATGAATAACTAGTCCTTACTAAGGATTATATCATAGGGTTTAATATTTACCATGATGAGATTATAAAAACATCATTATTTACTAAGACTAACCTCACTCTAATAGTAGATGTGATTAAGTGGGTGATAACCCGTAATAGGAATCTATAGATGAGGAGTTTGAGCTAGTGCATCTACTAGAATATTAAACTCTTGAACAAATTATGTATTTAGAAAATAATTACTCATATTGGTGTTAATGAGTATGAGTGATAATATAAATATAACACAAATCATATCTCAAACCATAGTGTGAACTGCCAAATTGAGTCCCTCCATCACCTCAATATAACCATGATGATTAACTCTAGTATCTTATGTATGACATAGACCACCTAGATAAATTGGTATTGGAAGTTTCTCAAATCATAATTCCCACCAAGATGGTCTTGCACTACTATATCCTCTATCACAACTACATCTAAGAGAATCATCCTATATACCTCATAAAATATAATAATATCTATGTTGTCTCTATTAGGGAAGTTAATCTATATTTAAAACCTAACAATTATCTGATGAAAACCTAGTGGGAAAAACGTGAAATATCATTCCATTGCTGTTGTTATCAAATCTGTAACAATTCTAAACCCAATAGGCCAGATTTGGTGGTTTATTTTTTTCATTGGTAATATATACAAGAAACTGCATCCCAAAGGAACGAATAGTTTTTTATTTTTGGAGAACAAGATGAATACATAGTACCCTTATTAAATTAGTAATTAAACATAGTGCATAAAAAAGGAAAGTAATTTTCATCCTTGATATCATTCAAACATTTCATCTTCATATCCTAGGGAAAAGTAGAACAAATAAAATAGTGAGCTTAAATTCTCAGTAAGGGTTACATACAATAGAAGTTATATTGAATAAATATATCATAATAAATATAGAATGATAAAAAATAGAACACACATGTCATTTAATAAATAATTTTTTTATCATGAGAGTATGAGGCATAAAAAATTATGAAATTGTAAATAATTGGAAACAAATTCTATTTAATCAATAATGTGTGCACTGTCTAAATCCACTAATAATACCATAGTGAAAATCACATGGATAAAAAATAACTAGGTTATTACTTAATTAAAGTCTTACTATTTGATTCCATGATTATATAAATCATGGTATCTATATTTTTAAGGCCTTTTACAAGACAGTTTAATCATTATGGGTAAAACCCATTTAATTTGGCCCACATATTCATCTAGTTAGACTACCGATGCATTGGGGGACTATCTATAAATCGGACCCACCTATGTTTGGATTTCCAAAGTAATGATAATATATCAAAATGGTTGATTTAATTCATGAATCAATATTTTTTATTGAAAAATATCTGTATGGATTAAAAGATACAAAATTAACATTATTTCCCTTGTTAATCAAACAACATTCAAAGTAAACATTGTATGTAATAATGGTAGACGGATTAGGAAATAATAAAAACAATTATACAATAAATATGGTTACATAATGAAATCTTCACTGAAATATGATCATAAATAAAATGGGAAGTATATACACCATAGAGAAAAAATTAGATTCATAATATTAAAATATTCCTCAATGAAGTGAAATTGAGACGAAGTCCCTTACATGATGCTTCATTTTAGTTGTACATTAATTAACCTTATGTATAGTGGTTTTAAACATGTTATTAACTTATACTAAAACCATATTAATATTTATAATATATTATCACCTACTCATTAATAATATTTCATTATTTTCATTGTTTTGGATGTTAATTTCCATATTTTCTTATACATGTTTTGTCATGAAAGTATAGGTTATTTTTAAAAGGATATATATCCATCATATCCAGTATTTTATTAATGTTATAAATATATTATTTAATCATTAAATACTATTTTAGAACCATTAATTAATGTTGAACATTGAAAATTAATCACATCACATTGTAGGGATGGCAGGTCATACCTACGCATGAGCGACGATATCATTCCATTAATGGGTGGAACTATAAGGAAGTGGATGATATTTTAATTATATATAAATAGTATTATATAAAATTTATCATATATATTTATCATATATATTTATCATTTGAATCATCATAATCTTCCATATAAAGTTTGTATGAACAACAAATTACACCATTGTGTGGAGACGATAAGTCATACGTAAGCACATGGGGTGCTTTTTTCATAGGATGGATAAAAGGTGGAATATGTTTTTTATTAATCATGATAATATATAAGTATATTTATGATACTTAATTTAATAATTTATTATGTAAAAAATAAATTACGAGGTATTAGGAGAAGAAATAATTTTGGAAGAGTCGGTAAAGATGGTTACCTCTTCTATGAAGGATCTCCTTTATAACTTCTCTTAATGGGCCAAGGGTAGGTATTTTGGAAGGAAAATAACCTTAAGAAATTAAATAAGTATGTTGAAAATAGAAATGATAAGAGTTTAGTTGATAAATATGGATCTAGGTTGTGTAAATAAGTGAATGAATGGGTTCCCATTTATAATTGAAGTGTGGGGCACATTAGGAATTTCTCAAAAGATTAAAATATAATAAATTCATTTATCATGGAAAATGACACCAAATTGAGATTTATTAAAAAATAATGTAGTTTAGGGTTGTAATATCATCATAAAAAACAATTTAAACAAGATTAGGCATCATTTTAAACCTTATCTTTTTTATTAACCCCTTGGATAATTATTTTTAACATTAACCATAGTAACCATTATTTTAATTATAAAGGGTTTATAATGTCACTAAAAATATAAAGTTTACCCATAAATGGATTATTTATGATTTTTTAAACTATATTACATTTACATGGATGAATAAAATATTTTTCTGAATTTTAAAAAATTTAATAAAATATTTTTTTGATAAATTTTCAATAATGTCAATTTTGTCACAATTCATTTAATTTGACTTCAAATACATCAAGAAAAATGGTGAATTAAAATATAATTCTTTAAAATATATAAGATATATCTTATATATCTATAAAATTATTTATACACATTAAATCATCCAAAATATATCAAAATTAATATTTTTAAAATCAACTATTTTGTTTTTATGTTAAATAAATAAATATTATGTTAGCATTACAGAAGAATTTAAGGTAATTTTATAACTGATAAAAATTCAAAAATAAATTTATATTATGGAAATAATTTTTTTAATATCATAATTATCATTTATTTTTGTTCATATTTAACCTTTGTCCTATGTGGACATAAAAATGTATTAAAAACAAAGTGAGTGTCATTTTGTAACTATCTTTGATTGTAATAACATATAACTCATTTTTATGGAAAATTTTCCATTAAATAACTAAAATTACATAATAAATTGATAATTTTATAATCATGCTCATAAAATAATAATTAATATGAATAATTATTGCCTTATCGCTTAGATTTACCCTAAATTAATCCAATTTACCCTTTATCGAGATGATAAATTTTACCACGGATATTATTCTTTTTGACCAAAAATAAACAGAAAATATTTAATAAATTTTTAAATTATAAATGAAGATATGGAATCAATTTTTAAAAATCAAAAAATAATGATTTTTATAATTTAATTTAAAATCAAACCAGCAAATTGCAACAAAAAACAATTTTTCTGAAAAATGCATTTTTTAAGCCTAAAGATATACTTATACCAAAATAATATATAAGGATGATTAAAATGAAATTAATTAGATTGTTTATAACTAATTATTAATTATGTTACATTTATATTAAATTCCAATCATGTAGGTACTTTTATTATAAATAAATTGACATTTTTATAAAAATTGGTATTTTTCACTATTCACTAGAAAATATATATTTTAAGAAAAATATTAAAAAAATCATCTTAAGATAATTTTGAAATTACAATTTAAAAAATTAATTTAATTTTGTCGAATAAAATTTATAAAAGTGTTGAAATATTGTTTAAAAACAAGTGTGCTATTAAAAGGTGGAAAACAGACTTTAGAAAAATACATATTGTTTATGCATAAAATTGGATTTGTATTTTTCTTATGCCTATAAAATCTATTGTATGAATATAAAAATATTTTATAAAATAAATAATATACATAAATTTAATTAACATCATTCACTAATAGTAATTAATTTAATTTATTAGGATAAAACGCCTTTGGTGCATAATAATTTTTTAATAAAATCCTTTATATTCATTTAGTTTTTATATTAATTTATAATTAATTGGTATCCAATGAGTTAAACCATATATTTTCATAAAATAATTAAACATATTCACACCGTTTTTCCAATGTCAAGGAAATATCTATCATATTATATAATAATATTAATAGTATATAGCATTTTGTTTAAACTTGATGTTGCATGAAATGTACGGTATTGAATAAATTAAATTTATTTAAAAAGAGACATACCATAAAATATTGTGGTATTGTGTTATTATATCCTTAAAAAATCCATCTTTCAAATTTTCATTAACATTACCTTCTAAACAGATGAGTGTGTTTATTTTTCATAACATCATCAGGTTCCCATGTTGCTACTTCCATTTTATGGTTTCTCCAAAGAACCATTACCAATCGAGTCATATGATTTCTCAACACTTCCTATATAGTTTCAATAATATTTATGGGATATTCATAGTAAGCTAGATCAGGTTATAGTTTTATTTCTTCATAGGTTAGTACATGTGTTGCATCTGGAAAGTACTTCCTTAACAATGATATGTGGGACACTTTATAAAATTTGGAGATACATGGTGGCATTTCTAATTGGTAATCTAAATATCCAATTATTTCAAGAATTTAAAATGTTTATATGTACCTAAGGATAATTTTCCCTTCCTTACCGAAACTTATGACACCTTTATATGAAGATAATTTCAGAAATACATGATCTCCCACTAAAAATTCAAAATCCTTTCTCCAATCATCATCATAACTCTTTTTTATACTTAGAGATGCTTTAATATGACCCTGAAGAGTATTTACCATTGTAATTATATATTTAATAATTATTGGTCCTATAATTTCCCTTTCACCAACTTCATCCCAACAAGTTGGAGTATGAAATCTCTTGCCATGTAGTGCTTTATATGGTGCGAATTGAATACCTGAATGGAAACTATTATTATAGGAAAACTCTACCAAAGGTAAATATTAATCCAATATACCTTGAAAGTAAAGAGATATTGATCTCAACAAGTATTATATTGTTTTAATATTCCTTTAATAATCTCTATCAGTTTGAGGATGGTAGTTAGTGCTCAAATGAAGCTCGATATCTAGATCCTTCTGAAGACTCTGGTAGAGTTTTGATGTAAAATGGGGATCTCGATCAGACACAATCTATAGAGGTTCACCATGAAGACTTGTAAATTTATTAAATAGAGTCTTCATATAAACTCAAGAGGTAAATCTTCTCTTATATTAATAAATTTTTTGGATTGGGTAAGGAAATCAATAATAACTTATATCGCATCATTATTTATGGGGGTATTTCATAATCTAGTTACTAAGTCTATATTAATGTCATCCCACATCAACATAGAAATAGGTAGAGGTTTCATGACTCATGTATAATGTTTTATCTTATCCTTCACTTATTCAAAAACTAGGAATCTTTATACATAGTCATTAATTTTCTACTTCATATTATCCCACCAATAATTTTCATTTATATCTTTGTACATCTTTATAATACTAGGGTGTGTTGAGAAATTTGAGCTATGAACATCATCCAATAGTTCCCTTTTTATCTAAGGTATTAATGGAACACATAACCTTTTTCAAAATTTTAGAACACTAACTTCACAAACAAAACCTTCCAATTTTCCATCATTTATAACTTTAATTTTATTATGAAAATCCTCATCATCATATTGAGATATTTTTATATTTTCTAATAAATATAGTTTTTTGATAATTTAGAAAATGATTAGTTTCAACCCTTCATTAATAATTACCATATCCATATTTACTAAATCCATGAACATAAGACCTCTCTCAATACTATTTTTCATTAAAACTCCATGATATCTCATGCTTAGTGCATCTTCTAACTTACTTTCTTTTCCCGGGTGGTATTGTATTGAGAAATCATAATGTTTGAGTAACTCAATCCATCATCTTTTCCTCATGTTGAATTATTTCTATGTAAATATGTATTTCAGACACTTATGATCTATATATATCTCACATATTTAACTATATAGATAGTGTTTCCATATCTTCAAATAAATGATTATGAACACTAACTCATGATCATGAGTTGGATATTTTTTTTTCATGAGTATTCAACTATATTAATGCATATACAATAACTTTATCATTTTTCATAAGGACACAACCCAGTTTTTTATTTGGTGCATCATTTTATATCACAAACCAATCATTTTATAATGGTAAAGTAACAATTAGATCATTGACCAGTCTTCTCTTCAATTCTTCAAAATATTTTTCACATTCTTTTTTTCTATACGTACTTAACCCCTTTTGTGTGAGATTTCTTAATGGGTTATCCAATCGGGGAAATTCTGAATGAAATGTTGATAGTAACCTTATAAACTAATGAAAATATATACCTTAGTCATTTTATTTGGTGCAGTCCATTCTTGGACTTTCTTTTTCTTTACAGGATCAACTGATATTTCATCCTTATAGAAAATATGTCCAAGAAAAGAAATTTATTGAATCCATAATTCCCACTTTCTTAATTTATCATATAAATATTTTCTTATAAGAGTATTAAGAATTATTTAAAAGTGATTACCATGGTCTTCATATCTTTTATAATAAACCAATATATCATTGATAAATAAAAGAAACAAAATTATCAATATATTTCCTGAATACTATATTTTTTTGACTAATGAAAACAGAAGATTAATTAGTCAATCAAATGGAATTACTGTAAACTCATATTTTCCATAACTTGTCCAAAAATATATCTTCAGAATGTCTTCCTTCTTTACTCACAATTAGTGATACCCAGAATGAAGGTCAATCTTTAAAAAATATTGGGCTCCATGAAGTTGATGGAATAATTCGTCAATGCAAGGAAGAGGACACTTGTTCTTTATTTTAATATTACCTTCTTCATCACTAGATGTTGTTTTCTATTATTCCCTAAGAATTTCATTTAGTAGAGCTACTATATGTTGATCTAGATAAGAGTCAGATGATAAATTATCCGCTATAAAGATAAGGAATTCCACTCCTTCCCCATGAATAATTATTTCCTTTACTTTAAAATAAATTTTTTCATCATACTTTTAACTCCAATCCATAATCAGTACTATATAAAATTCAACCATAGGTATTATAAAAAGTTCAGTAAATAAATCATGTCTATGTGACATAATGAGAACTTCCTGACACATCCTTGTTGTAGTGATACTTCTGCTAGGTGTTTTTACTGACAATTCCCTTCTTAAAGTGAAATTTAAATATCAAATTTTCTTTGAAAAAATGGATGATATAAAAGAATGGGTGGATCCATACTCAAATAATTCATTTGTAAAATTTTAGGGTATTATTAAATTATTTGTCAAAACATTGTTGGGAACTTCTATATCAACTATAGTTATTTAATAAGCTTAGTTATATCCCCTAAACCTCTTTTATGGTATATTATATTAGATATTGGTACATTGGTTTGAGTAATGAACCATTTATTTTTATTTTAAGAATTGGAAAACATTATTTTGTTTCCTCTAACACTCATGAGATAAATTACCCATTTCTCCAAACTTTTAACACACTCATGTGCCATTTAGACATTTCCCCATATGTTTCTTCCCTCATTTTTTACAAGATTTAAAAAGGATATATTCCCTTATTATTCATTAACATTATACCTTTCTTGTGGCTCTCATTTGACCTCTTATTCTCTTTATTTCTATTTAATATATAAGATATTGAAAATTCCTTCTCTATTTTGATAGAACATAGTACTATTTCATCATATGTTGAAAAAATTTAGGAAACCAGTTCTCTTTGGAGGTTTGGCTTAAGGAATTCAAATAAATGAACAATATTACTCCCTATATTGTGTATATAATATATAGAATACCTGGATAATATTATAAAAGTGGCCTCATATTCAATAACACTTTCTTCTTCCTATCGCTTTAAGATGAGGAACATCTTATTTATCACAGTTTATTTTTCACGAAGTAAATATTTATCAAAGAATATTACTTTAAAATGTATCCACTCTATATTTTCTTTTTCTTATTCTTCATTAGTATTTTGGATTAATGGACACCATTGATCAATATATCCTCTAAGAAGATACACTTCCAGCATAACATTTTTACTTTGATTGTATCCTAAGGATTAATATATCTTCATAGGGGAAATAATCCATTACCTAGCTACCATATTATTAATAGTCCCATACAATTATTGGGGCTTCAATCACATGAAGTGATCCAACATAAGAGAATTATGTTGTGTAACAATAGGTTACTCCATTTAAGAAAGGTTATTTTTCATAACCTAATTGGTCTTCCCTAATATATTCTTGATCTTCTAAGTTCCAACACCAACTTTGTTGTATTTCTTGATGGTTAAATTCAAAAAAATTCTATAGGTATTGATTCCCTTACTTCTATTAGTCACTATCACAAAATAATGGCACACACTATGTTATCCCATAATCATCATGTTGGGCCACAAACTAAAAAATTGTATAATGGTAAAAGTTTTTAAATACAATAAGGAATTATCATAGTTATCATGATGGATATATTTATTTTAAAATATATTTATAAATTTTTTTATTAAACTTCCTTTAATACCAACTGTAACAACCCTAACCCTAGTAGCCCAGATTCAGTGGTTACTTTATTTCATTGGTATTAAATAAAGGTAACCACGTCCCAAATGATCGAATAGTTTATTAGTTTTAGAGAACAAGTTACATAAATGGTACCATTATTACATTACTAATTATACATATTAAATAGAAAAAAGAAAGTAATTTTCATCCTTGGGATCATTGAAACATTTCAACGTCTAAAATTTTGGAAAATTAGAACAAATAAAAGGGTGATCTCAGATGCTCGGTAAGGGTTACGTACACAAAAATATATATTGAACAAAAAAGAATAATAAATATGGAATGATAAATAACTGAACACACAATATATTTAATTAATAATGTTTTTATAATTATATTATAAGTCATAATCATTATGAAATTTTAAACAGTTGGAAACAAATTCCATTTAATCAATAAATTGTGCACAATCTGAATCCATAGATAATATCATAGTGAAAATCACATGGATAAATAATAATTGAGTTATTACTAAAGTAAATTTTTACTATTTGATTCCATTATCTCAGAAATTATAGTATCTATACTTTCAAAACCTTTCACAGGATAGTTTAATCATTATAGCTAAACCCCATTTAATTTGTCCAACTTATTCATCTCATGGGACTACTGATGCATCGAAGGGATATCTATAACGAGGAACCACCCATGTCTTCATGTCATAAGAATTACTCATATATCAAAATTATCAATTTAATTCATGAATCAATATGACTTATCAAAAAATATCTCTATTTAGTAAAAAGATACATATTTAACATTATTTCCCCAGTTAATGAAATTACATTCAAAGTAAACACCATGTGTAAAAATGGTACACAAATTATGCAGTAATCATATCCCTAATATAATAAATATATATATTTAATGAAATATTTAATTAATTTTGATAATAAATAAAAGGGGTAGTATATGCATTATAGAAAATAAATTAGGTTCATAATATTAAAATAGGCCTCAATTAAGTAAAATTGAGAAAAAGTATCTTCGCTCATGATTCCTTTTGGTTTTATGTGATTTAACCTCTCGTATATTGGTTTTAAACATGTTATTAACTAATACTAAAACCATATTTATAATATCTTAGTGCATGTTCATTAATAATATTTCATTATTTACATTTTTTGGTGTTAAATATTGCCTTGTTTTTTATGCACGTTTTGTCATGAATGTCCTGGTTATTTTTTATAAGATATATATCCATAATATTTAGTATAATATTAATGTTATAAATATAATATTTAATAATTAGATATAATTTTATAACCATTCTTGAATGTTGAACTTGGAAAATGAATCATATCACGTCTTGGGGATGGTAGGTCGTATGTATGCACTAGTGAGGATCTCATTCCATTAATGGGTGAAATAGTAAGGAAGTGGATGATATATTAATTATCCAGAACTAATATCATATAATATATTTCATATATATATATATATATATATATATCATTTCCATCATCATAACCATCCATATAAAGTGGTGATGAAAAACAAAATCACACCACTATGTGGAGATAGTAAGTTGTACATACACATGTGTGGTGCTTTTGTTTTTATTAGAATGGATTAAAGATGGAATATGATTCTTTCTGAATAATCATAAAATATAATTATATTTAAAATACTTAATTTATTAATTTTGTATGTAAATAACACATGAAGATGTAGTAGGAGAAGAATTAATTTTGGAAGAGTTGGTAAAGATGATTACCTCTTCTACGAAGGAGATCCTTTATAACTTCTATTAAGGGACATCGATTAGGGCTTTTTTAAAGACTGGAACATCATGAAATTAACTAAGTATGTTTATAAGAGAAATTGGTAGATTTAGGTAGATCTATATGGCTAAAATTGGTGTAAATAAGTGAATGAAGTGGTTCCCTTTTATAATTAAAGTGAGGGGTAGCTTAGGAATTTATCAAAAGATTAAATTATAACAAAAATAATTTATCATTCCAAATGTATCCAAATGGAAAGTTAATTAAATATAATATAGGTTATCCTTTTAATCTCATAAAACAATATAATTTTAAAAAAAAATTAGGTGTCATTTTAAACTTCATCTTTTTTATTAACCCCTAGATAATTATTTTTGACCTTAACTGTTGTAACCATTATTTTAATTATAAAGGGTTAATAATGTAACTATAAATGGAAATATGACTCATAAATGGAGAATTAATAATTTATTAAACTATATTCCATTAACATGGTGGATAATAATATTTTTATGAATTTTAAATAATTTAATAAAATATTGTTTTGATAAATTATCATTAATGTCAATTTTCACTATTCATGTAATTTGACTTCAAATGCATCAAGAAAAAGGTAAAATTAGAATATAATGATTTAAAACATCTATAATATATTAATTATATGTATAAAAATCTATATACATACTAAATCATCCAATGTATGACAAAATTAATATTTTTAAATTCAATTATTATTTTTTCTGGTTAATTAAATAAATATTGTTTTAGCATTGTATAAGAATTTAACATAATTTTATAATTTATAAAAGTTAAAAATAAATTTATATTAAGGAAATAATTTCATTAATATAAAAATAATTATTTATTTTTATTCATATTTTACTTTTGTCTGAGTTGGACACATAAAAGATATTAAAAACAAATAGAGGGACATTTTGTAATTATCTTTGATTTAAATAATATATAAACCATTTTCATGAAAAATTTTAAATTAAATAACTCAAATTAGATGCTTAGGTGATAAGGGTAGAATAATATTAATAAAAATAATTATTATGATGAATAATTATGACTTTATCACATAAATTTAACCTAAATTAATCATATTTACCCTTTACTGAGGTGATAAATATTACCACAGCTGCTATTCATTTTGACCAAAAAATCAAAATGATTAATAAATTTTTAAATTATTAATCCAAATATTAAATATATTTTTCAAATTTAAAAACACATAATTTTCGTAATTTAATTTAAAAACATACTAGTAAATTTCCATGAAAAATAGTTTTCTTAAAAAATGCATTTTTTAAGCCCAAAGATGTACTTATACCAGAATAAGGTTTAAGGATAATTAAAATTAAATTAATTAGAATAATTCTAACTAATTATTAATTATTTTATATTCATATGAAATTTAAATCATGTAATTTCTTTTAACATAATGAAATTAATAGTTTTATGAAAATTGGTATTTTCACTATTCATTAGAAAATATATATTTACAGAAAAATATAAAAAAATCACCCTATGATAATTAGGAAATTCCTATTTTAAAAATTAAGTTTATTTTTTAGAATAAAATTTATAAAGTTTCAAAATTTTGTTTAAAAATAAGTGCTCTATTAAAAGGTGACAAAATTGTCTTTAGAAAAATACCACTTTTTGTGTGAAAAATTAGATTTGTTCTTATATTATGCATATAAAATCTATTTGATGAATGTAAAAAAATGTAATTGAATATATAATATATATAAATTTCATTAATATAATTCACTGATATTACTTAATTAAATTAATTTTATAAAACTCCTTTGGCGCATAATTATTGTTTTTTATAAAAACATTTCCTTTATATTCATTTGGTTTTTATATTAATTTATAATTCATTAGTAACAAATGAATTAAACCATATATTTTCATTAATTAGTTAATCCTATTTATACCTATTATTTCTAATTCTTTTTAATAAATATCATACTAAATAAAAATATTATTAGTGTATCATGGTTCGTTTAAGCTCGGTGTTGTGTGCAACATAAGTTATCGAAGAAATTAAATTTATTTATAATGAGACATACCTTAAAATATTTGGGCGTTATAATAACAAGATTTATCTCCCAAATAGTTATAACATATGTCAGATACCTCTTACATAGATACCCAATATTTAGACTATGAATATGTGTGTCTCTGATGGTGATTCCCCTTAGATTATCGTCATCTGGCCATTTTTTATGACTCTTTGCTCAAAAAACGTGGTCTTAATCTGGTAATAGACTGTGTATCATCCAAGAATATCTCTATCATTATTTCTCACTCTAAAAATACTGCATAGTTATGGACTCACATGGGTACAGTCCCAGCTTGAATCTCCCTCTAAAGTACACACTCAAACTTTCAAAATTGATGAAATATATTTTTGAAATCGTGTCAAGTGTATGCCTCGTGAGGGCCTTGAAAGTTGATGTATACTCATACACAGTCATTTATTCTTACTAAATATCCAACATCACAAGAACTTATACCATCCTCTGTATCATTATATATTACCCCAATCTGAACAAACACTCAAACTTCATCTAGGGTAGGTTGTATTTTTCATGAGTCTGAGTGATAAGATTCCACCAACATATAGTTTCACTATGGATAAGACTCATAGAAGGAACATTAAGGGTTTAGAAATGATTACTATCATCCAAAATGTACAATAAGATAACACAAAAATCCAAAAAGATATATTTATTTATAAATTTTGAAAAAATAATATAATAAAGAAATAATTATGTTTCTTACACCAATCAATTGAAGATCTTATATATGAATTTGATATAGATCACTAAGGAGAAATTTATGTGTTCCTCTCACCTAATTTTTCCAAGGTTTCATAAATCTCTCAATGTTAAGGAAGGACCTATTTATATCCATTTTTTATAATAACCTTTTCTTAAATTATTGAGAGAATTATGATATAGATAATTTATGATTTTATGAGTTTTAATAATCGTGCCACATGGTATAAGGATCGAACTAATTTATATAGGCCTTGAAACTAAAATTTTCATCCATTAATTGATTTAAACGTTTATAAAACATTAAAACTACTTTATAATATAAGGTTCATTTATATTTTTTAATGTTTAATGTTTAGATATTTATGTTTTAAGCTCAAACTCTTCATAGACATCATTTTATGATGATAAACTGAGTGTGATAGTATATAGAGAAGAAGAATGTGGTTATTTCAAACATAATTTAAATATACAAAATATTATGCACAACCACCATACCATAGTGTCTTTCACTATGTCTCATTGAAAATATGGATAGACTATGGAATATTTAAAACAACCACATTTTGGGCAGGCCTTTATTAAACATATCCATCAATATTTCACTTTTACTAAATCCTTATTTGCATAAAATATTTTCACCTTATGTCAAATAATATATAAAAACCAGTGAAGCTATATATAGATGTTTTTTTGATATCTTAAAAAAATCATTTTATAAAATATATCATTAATTTTCAAAATATGTTATATCATATATAAAAATTTATGAAAATCCATCCACAAATTCTTTATAATATCCTCCAAAACTCTTTTATGTTATCTCTCAAAAATTTTAAAGCTTGATCCTCATTTTCACAACCATAAAGTCTGAAACCATAGTCCTTTGTATCATTCAGGATAACTATTAATTACCCAATCCCTAAATATTGGAAAATATTATCCTATAATAAATAATCAATCCTACTTATGATTTAAAAGGATCTAGCTTGATCTCAATCAGACACATGTATCTACATAATTTTTTCCTCTAGTTAAATCATATAAAAGTATACAAAATCATATCATCATTTTTATCAAAAAATTGAGTGACTATGATATATAAATAATGTAAATATCACATAGACTACTCATACATCCTCAATTATCTACATATAAACTGATCAAGTTGTTGAATATATCATGCATCATTTAAGAAGATGAGCATATCACATGCCCCCCAGAAAAATAGATAATCACATCATATGTACCTTATCTAGATATGGACAAACATTTCCTTTTTTTAACTCAATCAAGGACCCAGAGGTCATACTCATCATACAATATGAAAAATACCTTCTTGGTTAAGCCTAACCTGGTGACATGATCAACAAAATACCCCACCACCCCTGATTAGATAAACATCAAGGAATTCATAATATTGATATCAAAGTATGAAATTTATCATACTAATTATTTTACCAACCTCAAGCATGGGGATTCAATATGAAACATGCACCACTAACATACCAAAGCAATATTTTATATCACTTCATGTGTTATACATGTTGGGGCATCCATAACACAAAATATTTTTTATGTCTCATGAGCATATTTTATATATCTATATGAAATTATACCCATAATAACCTTAACATTATATTAAAACATATAATATTCCATGGTGAACATCAGTTAGGGATAACTCAAAGTTGTACTTTCAAGAGGTCAATTATCAATTTAATCTATGAAATATATTCATCCAACATGTAATAATGATAATGTGGACACTCACTTTGGTATAAAATTATTTATTTTATATTCTAAAACACTTCTAATAATTTTTAAAAACATACATAATAACCCATCTATTCATATCCTTTATTATAGACCACTATATAGTTCTTATGTTCACTTTTAGGGTTTTTTCAACACATTATATCTCTATGTAACTCTAACCATGTCCCTATATGTCCATTAAATAAAACCCTCCTAATAAACTCCTTCATAAACTAACATTTATAAAGAATTTTTTTTGAATAATTGTGAGACATAGGAATCATATTATTATATTTAAATCTTTGAATATAACATTCAAACAGCTTTATTTTAAAACATCCAATGTTTTGATGTCAATAGAAAAAATTATATAATTAAAATTACTTCTAATTTTATTATTGTAATGAACCGTTTCATTTTAGGTAATGAATTTCAGAGTAAAACTGAAATTTTCATCTAGTGGATATATCCTTCAAAGAATTGAGTGTTGAACCAAGATTATTCCTCTTTAAACATCTTAAAGTGGTTTTTTACACATAGAAGAAAGCTTGTTGGGGAACTCTAGACCTGATTAACTAGTGGAGGAATCCTAGAGTAATCGAGGATGTTTATACTGACATGAGCTAGCTTGTGGGGTGGTAAAAAACCTTTTTAGCCAGCATGAATCACCATCCAGTCGGTACACCAACATTGGGTGGCCGATGGGGTATGTTTTTTATTGTGAATTAGGAAGTGTGTTTTGTATTTTTTAAATACTAATCCCCCATTATGAATATTAGGATTTGTTTTATTTTAAGAGATCCATTCGACCAAACTCATATATTCTCCCTCCATGAGTTACCCTTGATCTAGAGTGAATGTTGATGAAAAATTATGGAAAATATGGGTGATATCCTTTATTATTCATCTATATTAGTCTCATTTTTTCTTGTATGGTGGTGGATCTTTTTTTCATTCATCGTGGATGATTCATCTTGGTATTTCTTGACACTTGTGATCTTGTGATGTCTCAATTGACTTCAAATCATCTTCTCTTTGATTATATTGGTCATTTTTTTTATAATGACTTGGATTTTTCTGATTTTATTTTTATAAATTATTTGAGAAAATTATGAGCCCAAGTGTTGAGACAGTGTACGATTATGAGGCCCGATGTGCTCAGAATGATTCATTGAAAAATGTTTCATTTTTAATAAAGGGTCTGAGAAATTTTCCTAAAAAAATGGAATAAATATTAAACGAGTTCCTAGATTAGAAACCCTAAGGCACTGTTGTGTTTAGAGTAGCAGTTTTACCTTAGATAAGGCCTAACATCATTCGGAGGGGGTCGGATTTGAATGATAGTTTTTTTATGTAATCGTAAATAAAATTATTAAATAAAAATATTTTATTTTAAAATTCTAATAACTCATGAAAATTAACTTGGATTGTAAATTTGAGACTACTATTGATTTTTTAATGGGGTGTTTTCCATTTTAGTGAATTAACTTTAGTCGGTGTGGGTCTTCTGTGGAGAAACCCAAAAAGGACATAATCATCATTAAATAATTTAAGGATAAATTGTTTTCTTGATACAATAATGATTTCCTTTAAAATAATCCTAATGCAGAAATCCCAAGGTTAGATGCATAACCTAAGGAATTTCAAATATTTTCTAGGGAGAGATTTGGATAAACATATCAAGGAAACGATGATGGAATCACAGATCGATGATCAACGAATGTCATTCTTGATGAATCTCGCCAACAATGGCGACACAAAGATAGATCATCACTAGAGAGAGATCCAAATTGAAAATATAATGTGTTATTTTGTATTTCCTTCCCCGTTCTTGAATTCCATGATGAACATAGACTAACCAATGAACAGTTTGATCAACAGTTAGACCGTAACCTTGCAAGATGGCTTTTATTTCTGTGAGATTTTATTTGGAGTTTGAACTTATAATTATTTTTTAAACAATTTGATTGTCATTATAATGGAAACAAACCATGATTGACACAAACATCGATTTGGTTCCATTATTCTTTTTTTATTTATTCCTTTCTCCCCATTTTCATCATTTGTCATGGGCATTCTTCTCTTGGCCCAAGACTCAAAATATCTTGATCAATCGATCATTGCACATCTGATTCATGGCATAATGATCCGATATCATAGATATGGGATCGACGTGACACATCGGAGGTGCAAAGACATACATGGAGTGATTAGAGAAATGGTGGATCCCTAAATACACAATTTTTAATGTTATTTGGCGAAACAAAGAACAACCCCTTTTAATCTTTTATACAATCTGATTAGAAGATTGCTTGTCCCACGAATCGACATATCCCAATCAATCGATCATTGTATACCTAATTATTGGCACAATAATCTGATATCGTAGATCTAGGATTGAATTAACATGACATAGGTGTGAAGAAAGACATAGAGAGATTCGAACGACTATAGATCCTCAAATCCACATTCTTTTACGTTCTTCGGTATAACAAATAATGAACCCTTTAAATTTGTTTTTCAATCTGATCAGAAGATAAAATTCATTGTTTGGGGGTTAGTGTAAATGAACAAGGCTGGATCTTTATTTTCCTGGAAAGGTGTGATCAGAATGGTGGCCAAAGAAATGGAGGATATGATCGGATCACAAACCAAGGATTATGGAAAATATTTCACTACATTGTGTGTAATATGGGATTACACAACATTTAGGGGCCCCCTCACCAGTGAGTAGGGTTTCGAGAGGCATTAAAGCATCACACGGCATGTGACCCCTGTCACAAAGAGTGTGGTCCCTTCCCTAAGTCTCGACGTGTATCTATGGAGTTACACAGACATGGGGTTGAGTACATAGCTTTCTTACATGACATGTACACCACCACATGGCTAGACCCAGACTGGATACATGGGTTACCCCATGTACTGGTACACGGGAAGGTGAACACGGGTTGACATCATGCACTGGAACACAACTAGGGTAAATGGGTGGACCTAGGAAAGTAGGATACTACGTATAACCTTCTATATATTTCGTATATATATTTTTTTTACACGACATGTTCTTATGACTCGGGTCATTGTACACGGGAAGTACTCAGGGTCAAGGGACATAGCGTGTGACCCATCCACATGTCGTGTACTCTTTTATACATGGCTTGATCTCCTTTTCCACTATATCTTGGAAAAGTTTCATTTGGGTCAGTGCCCCTTTCTAATTACCCTAAATCTCATTTGGTATTATTTCTTATCCATAAGAATATGAACCCCTTTAGTAGGACTTTCTGGATAGAGTCAGGAGTCCCATCCGAGAGTCATGTATCAGGATCCTCTATCCATTCTTATGCATTAGGTAGAGTCAAATTATCGACATGACCAATCCTACTAGACATTGATCTTCTACTTAGTAGGAAAATATAAATGATTTGTGGTATACGTCATGGCCCTAGTGGTGATCCTAATCTGTGTATCATGATCTTCCCCACTCATGGAGTTGGTTCTCTCAAAATGAGTTTATCATATCTCTATTCAGATCTATCATCTTATCTATCTCATGAAAGTTTCCAATGATCAGCACCTCTTGAACAGATGTCATTAGTGCTATCGGACTCAATAGTATGTTCTCCCAGATGAGTGTTTTGTGGAATCTTCATAATGAATCTCTAGTGTTGGTATATGGTAGTTACGACTTACCTCTAGACTACAGGTCTGGGTTAGAGTATATTAGGAAATCTTTGTTATATGTGGTGTATACACATACTTTTGTAGAGATGATTATACCTTTAATTTTTGTATTTCTTCAATGTGTCCTACTTAATATTGTTATATTCACCCCTGCACAGGCTTTTACCACACATGTAATATCTTGTGAAGATAGATGACCTTTTAACAGAGTCCTAGGCAGACCCGGACTAGGACCAGGACCAGGTGGTTCTTCATGAGTTCAGACAGGCCATGATGTTCCTATGACTACAGACAGTAGTCTTAATATGTTTTATTTATAGGTTGGACTTTCTAGTTTATATAATATTACTTTTGGTGGGCTTGTATTCTATCCCATTTTACTTTATTGTACTTTACTTTACCTATGGTACTCTATTGGTTGGGTTTAGTGGTATGAATTCATTTTTTTCCTTACTAGTTTTTAAATTTAAGCATTTTTTGGCTTAGAGATGTGTTCATGTATATAACTACTTTGGCATTTCTTCCCATGTTAGTGATATTACTACTCAGTGCTAGTCACCATCCCCTGGCCTATTGGAGGTAGGTTTGGGGAGTTGTGAAATGGGAACCACTACGAAGGGTTGTGATAGATTTTTCTTTTGGAAGATTCTGATTAGATAATTGGGTAAAAATTCCCCCAAATCATGATAGAATTATCTTAGAATTAAGAGGCTTTAGATCAATGTGTCTAGAGGATATCCATTGATGATGAACTTATGCAGTTTTTGGGTGTTTTGTTGAAGGTGTGTCCCTTGGTGTTTCCATATATAGTTTTATAGTTTAATTGATTTGAATTTATTATCATACCATAGAGTTGAATAGGGTCTTTTCCATGCCTTAGAATCAAGAGTGTGTTATAAGTGGTTATTCTCTATTGGATGATGTTGTGGCTAAGGTAAGTCACTCGGTTTAATTCTTCTATATGTACCAATTTAATTATATAAAATTGCTTATGGTATTGTTATTATGTGATAGGTATTTTTTCTGTTATGATGTTAGAAGATTGATATGAATCATCCATGGGTGGTTGGTCGTGGTGTCTGGTAGGCAGTGATACTAGGTATTTCCATTGACAATAATTACTTTCACCTTTAGTTATAATTTTTAATTTAATAATTTAATTAATTATAATTAAGTAATAGTTAATTAATTTGAAATTATTGGGAATGAGTAAGAACCTTGCTGAAATTTATGGATCCAAATGGACCTGGATGGACTCGGACAAAGTTATTGGTATTTTCTTTGTTTAGAGTTTATTTCATTTGAGGTAGTTTGTCCCATGTATTCAAACCTATGTTATTATGTATATTTTATTATCATGTGATATTAGGTTATCAACCATGGAATAATGGGCCTAAATTTATAAATGTGGTGTGAATAATATGTAATTCCTGATTAGTTAATGATTCTCATGTCTAAAATAGATTAAAAGAACCATGTCTAATGTAACTGAACAAATTTCTATGGAACATAACGGGACCTTGTGCACCAGCATGATGTTGACCACTGATGGGTGAGGATTGGTCACTAGTGACTGAATTTGATTACATGGATCCCCTTGGATGTTTGGTTGTGCTACATGAGACCTAGTGCCTATGAGACCATGTTTGAAGCTATATCACATGTGTGTGTGTGTGTGTGTCATGTGAGGTCATGTTTGTTTCTTGATCACTTGTGTGTGAATGTGTATCCCTGATACCATGTAGATATCCTACCCCAGTAGCCCAAAAACAATTCTCACTTTATTACATTGGCATAATACACAATTAATATCATCCTGATGTACAAAATACTTTATCAGTCTTATTAAATTAGATACGTACTTGAGTCTTACATTACATTTGAATACACAAAGTACATCATGTTTTTTCTTTCTAGAATAAAATTATTCCATATAGAATATCCTTTCATATGAAACATAGTAAACTCCATGGATTCTTGAGAAAAGAAACAAAATAAAGGTGATCTCAAATGCTTGATAAGGGTTAAGTATAGTAGTATCAATTATGAATCACTTATAATAATCAATATGGTAAGGTAAATAACCCAAAAAAACATTCTATGTAATCAATAAAATGATAATGAAGTGGATCTAGAGATAATATCAATGTTAAAATATCATGTATAACAATCAATATGTCAAGGTAAATAACTGAACACAAATTGAATTTAAATAACTTGATACTCATTATAAGATAATCCATAATCAATATTACAATGTAAATAACTGAACAAACATTTCATTAAAATAATAAACTAAGAATGAAATTCATCCAGATATAATATCAATGTGAAACTTTAATGGAAAATAATAATTGAATTATTAATGAATACAATGTTTAATTACTGGATGGCATGTCTTAGGTACATGATACCTCTATTATCAAGACCTTTCATAAGATGGTTTAAAACTACATGTAGAAACCCATTTATTACTAGCTTACTAAATTTTCAAATGAGACCTATCGATGCATTGAGGGGTTATATAATACGGGGACCCACCCATCACTTCAGGTCCAAAGAATTATTTATATATTTAATAATTGACTTAATTCATATATCAATATGTTTTAACATAAAATATCCATATTGATTAAAGGATATAGATTTATCAATATTTCCTTAGATAAACAAATGAATTTCAATGTAGAACACCATATGTAGAAATGATATATGGTTTGAGAAATAAACATATCCATGATAAATAATATGTATATTTAGAGAAAATTTAATTTCTATTGATTACAAGAAATTGAATATTTCAAGGTAAAGTAATTGAAAACAAAAATTAATCAAGTAAGTGAATTTCAATACTATTGTTGGTTAAAATAATCATAAAACATCTAGAGGACGAATAAGGATGGTATCATTAAAACACATCCTTAGTGGAGTATTTGTATAATAAAGGGTTATTGTCATTGATTAATAGAAATACCATAAAAATATCTTCAAAAAAATCTTGAGGAAAATATCTTTTTATTTTGAAAATCACTTTTTAAAATAGAAAACATTTTAAAATTATTTTTCTTTGAAAATCATTTTAAAAAACTAATAATTTCTAAAATATTATGAAAAAATATTTTCTTAAAAAATAAACTTTTAAAATTATAAAGAAAGCTTCAAACAATTTATGGTTATATAGGTGGGTAATTACATACTTTTCAAACAAGTTAAAAAGAACATTCCTTTTGCATAGTAAAAAGGTTAGAAAATTTCCCTATTCAGAAAACAATAAGAAGATACCTATAAATTTTTTTTGTAAAAATTATAAATGAGTAAAAAAATTATTTAATAAATCATTTTTAAAAGATTTAAAACATTTTAGAAAATATTTTTAGAAAGCATGTTTTTGGAAGAAAATGGATATTTGATGGAAGAAAGAAATAAATTCATATTTTCTTACAAACTTTTTATGTACCAAAAGGTAGGAAAATGGTACAATTTCCTAAAAATATCATGAATAACAGGGGGATAAAAAATTAAAAGTGTTTATTTTATAAATATTAATAATTTCCTTCAATTAAAAATCAATAATAAACATTCTCGATTATAATGAGATTGTGAAATAAACCCTCATAATGAACATAATTTTAAGTGATAATTAATCAATGAATTGATTATGTGTGTCAATTATAAATCCAAATAAAACAAGTGTAAATACAATTTAATATAATAAAAAATAATTATTTACATAATCTTATAATATTGAAAAAAACTAACAAGTAATATAACCCAGTAAAAATAAATTGGGTTATGAGATTCTTTACCACTCGGTAACTTTTAATTCAAATCCATTTAGTTGAAATAATTAAAATCAAAACTTTAAATACCAGGAATAATGAAGTTTTCATGATATTACATGTCAAATAGATATTATTTATACCATGTCAAATAAACTAGGTTCATAACATTATAATATAACTCAATAAAATGAAATTGAAAAAAAATACCTTACCTTACACTTCCTTTTGGTTGAACATTATTTAAACTTCTATATAATGGTTTTAAACATGTCATTAAATTACTATAGAAAAATATAAAATTCATAATATCATATATGATCCTTTTATAACATCTTATCACTCGTTTCTTTACAATCTTACAATATTTTCATTGGTTTGGGTGTTAATTTCCTTGTTTTCTCATTCTTTATTCATAGTTAAAGTTTCAGTTCTTGTGAATATTATACTGTTACATCATCTTTATAACAATAATTATTATTAAATAATTATAATATTTATACATCAATTATGTAACACCCCTATACTTTAAAATATTTTCATTTTTGAATAAGTTTAATTTTGTTTCTACTATGCTTTAAACAAAACACCATTTTATGTTTATTTTACACACAATAATGAGTTGGATTGTGTTACATGCCAGGCCATGTTTTACCGAACAACAATATATTATTAAAATTTTATTATTTGGTATAATAAGATATAACTTATCAGTTAAATTGGCAGAAATGAATAGTATAAACCAAGTTTTTAAAATTATATATTAAAAATTCAATAAAATATTTTTGAAACTAATCCAATATATTTGATATAGATAATATAAGAATAAATCTAGTTTTATGCTTAAAAATGGTATTTTTCTAAAAAATAAAATTTTACCACCTTTTAATAGAAAACCTATTGTAAATCCAATTTTTTAAAATTTTATATATTCTATTTGAAAAAAAAACTTATTCTTTTAAAAAATATATGAAAATTTACTTTGGTTTAATTTTTCTTATTTTTCTGATAAGTTTCATGTTTTGATGAATAGTGATGAAATATTGCATTTTAATTAAAAAATTCTTTTTCATCTAAAAAATTTATAGTGTTAAATTATATTATTAATTGGTTTAAAAGTATAATTAGATTAATTTTATATAATTTAATAAAACATAGTTCATTTTAATGAATTTACATTGTATATAAATATAAAAACATTACAATATTTTGTATATTTTCACTTTAAAACCTTATTTCTCATTCTGTTAATGAGATTATTTTTTCATAAATAATTACACTTTTATATGTTATAAAGTTTGAAAAATGGACTCCATATTTAGAATAATTGGGTACAAATTATGTAAATAGGTTTCTTTTATTTTTGGTTATATGAATAGTAAAATTTAGTAGTATTTTAATTTTCACAGTTAAGGGTAAATCAGGTAATTATGAGTAAAATAATATTATAAAGACTACAAAATTACCTCACCACTTATACTAATTTCATTTGATGAGTGTTTTTTGACCAAAATTATTCTTTGTATGAAATTATATCCTTTGGAGGCCACTTGGATGAGAGTATAAAATTTATAATATTATATTCAATTAAATGTCAATTTTGTCACACTTTTATTTTTAACAAGTGAAATATTTTTAATATGGGGTTATATAATTGATATTTTTTACTATAAATAGTATTTTCAAGTCTAAATGTTTATATTTATAATGAAATTTTATTTTTAATTTTTATATAAAATATAATTAAATTAAACGCTTGCACAATGATGATGCGGTAATTTTTTAATTAAAGTAAATATAAAATAAATGATATTAAAAATGATAAAATAAATATAATTTGACATTATTAATGTCATCCATGAATTTTTTTATATGAATTTGACATTTTATTGGTCTTTTATAATTATTGGTTCGAATTTATCTTGTTTTTATGATATTTTTAAAAATTCATGTAATGAATAGTGTCAAAATTAACATTATTGATATTTTCAAATAAATAATATTTTATTAAATGATATAAAATTTATAAAAATATAAATTTTGATCAAATTATTGGGATAAATATTAAAATTTCATCAATGACTCATTTATTACAATTGTTTCATTTTATAGTATTTATATTAACCCTCAAAGTGTAAATTACATGATGTCACTGTAAGAGTTGAAATGGTTAACTGACGGTTAATGTCAAAATATAAGGGTATGAATGTGACCTAAAATTGTCTAAAAATTATTGGATGAGATTATTTATAAACATACTCATATTATTTTCTAAATAACTTACTTTGGAGCCATTTTTTATAGGAAATTAATTTATATTAATTTAATATTTTGAGAGTTTCTAAAAGTTCCCCTCACCTCAATTATAAATGGGCACCTCATACCTCACTTATTCACACCACTTTGAACCTAATATCTCAACCATAACATGTCTATTTTTTCTCCCAACATCCTTATCCCAGTTTTTGAGGTCTTGGTCCTCCAAAAAGACCAACTCCAGATCTCTTAATAAAAGATCTAATGAATGTCAACCAAACAAGAGGCAATTATTTTACCAACTCATTCAAGTTCATTTCTTATTCTATTTCTTCTTAATGTGTTTCCTCCATAATAAAGTAATAAATATAGTATAATATATATGATGAGATTTTATTATGATTATTTTACAACTATAATCCATGATTTATCCATCCTATGAAAAATGAAAACACTACGTGTACGTATGTAAAGCTTACCATCTCTACATCGTGGTGTAATTTGTTTTTCATCACCTATTTACATATATGGGTATAATTATGGATATATTTGATAATTATGTAATGATATTTATTCTTTAAAAATTAATATACCATATGCTTCCTTACTCTTTCACTGTTAATGGAATGATATCGTCGCCCCTGCGTACGTACGACCTTCCACCTCCACGATGCGATGTGAATATTTTTCCATGTTAAACATTCAAGAATGGATATAAAAAATGTATTTAATGATTAAATATTATATATATTACATTAATATAATTCTAGAGATGTTTTATATATACCCTATAAAAAATAATTGATATATTCATAGAAAACATGTATAGTAAAATGAAGCAGTTAACACCAGACACAAGGGAAATAATGAAATATTGTCTACAAAAGAGTGATAAAATAATGTCAGAATAAAATATATGATATCATAAATATTAATAAGTTTATTATATAAGTTAATAAAATGCTTAAAACAATTATACAGGAGGTTAAATCACATTTTAATAAGGGAATCATAAGGTAAGGGATCTTTGTCTCACTTTTATTTCTATGAAACACATGCCTTATACACTACTTGCTTCTTTTGTGGCATATATATGCCACAAATGAACATATTTTATGTATATTATTCTGAATATTATATTATTTTAATATCCATATAATTTTATTTCTTTCATGGGCATAGGATTCTACTGATTATAAAGTGATAAATATTTATTTCACAATCTCATTCTTATCCTGGATTGTTTGTGTTTAAGTGTCCACTGGGGAATATTTTTCTTCAATGTTAGTGTTTTGTAAAAAAAATCAATTTTTTTACTATTCTTCAATGATTTCTTAAAGTCATTTTTTCTATTTTTTTACTTTCTACAAAATTATTTAAAATGAATATTCCCATTGTTTTCCAAAATAAGGTACTTTATGACTCTTCTTAGAAAGGTAAAAGGAATTTTTTAAAATTATATGGCATGAATGGAATTTCCTTTTATTATTAAAACCTAGTGTTTGGATGCTTCATTTTTAGTTTTATAGGGTTCTTTTCAAATAAAATATTTTCTTTTATAAATGCATGACCTTTTAAGTAAATGATTATAAAGTGATAAGGGATTTCATCTCAATTTCATTTCATTTAGGAATATTGTAATGTTATACACCTAGTTTATTTTATATGGTGTATATACTACCTTTATAAATGTTATATCATGAATCTACTTATTTTAATTTTCTTTTAAGTTTCATTTAATGTAATTATTTTGTGGGAATTGTGATTCAAATTTTTCAATGTGGTATGGGACACTTTGAAATGTTTAAAGATTATTTTCCTTAAGAATTTTTTTAATGATATTTCAGTAATATTTTTATTCATCAATGTCAAAAACAATTATTGTTACTCATACTCCACTAGGTAATTATTGATAAATTCATATTCCTTATTCAATATGGATATTTTTTTAGGAATATTAATTATTAATTAAATCGATTACTCGATATGAGAATTAATTTGACTGGAAATAATGGGTGGGGCCAACACTTTATATAGCCCATTGATGCATCGATAGGTTCTCATGAGACAAATTATATGTAAAAATTAAATGGGTTTCAACCAATGTTTTTAAACCATCCTGTGAAAGTTCTTGGTGGTATAGGTTTCAATGTGCCTCAGACATGACGTCAAATAATTAAGTATTTCCTTTATATATATTTCAGTTTTCATTATTATTATCCATGAGGTTTTCATCTAATAAAATCTATGGATGGATTTCATTCTCATTTTATTTATTAATAGGCATGTATTTTGGTTATATATTGTTCCATATTTTTTATTCCTTATCCAGATATTTAAATAGAATGTGTTCTAAGTTATTTACCTTACCATGTTGATCTATTCTCATTAATTCATTATTTCTTCTTATTTAGTTACCCTTATTGATTATTTGATATCACTATTTTATTTGTTCTATTTTCAATAGGTTATGAAGATGAAATTTTTGAATTAGTTCAAGGATGCAAATCATTTTTCTTTTTTTTTTTTTTTATGTTTTGCTATTGTTATAATGGAACCATTTATGTATCTAGTTCTTCAAGACTACTAAACTGATTGTTCTTTTGGGATTTGATTTCTTATAATCATGAAAATGTAATAAAATAATTCACTAAATATGGGATTCTGGGGTCATGGTGTTAAAAATTATACTTTTCAAACCAATTATGAAATATGGTTATGAAAAATAAAGTATGTTATGATCATTGAGACGATAGGTCATACGTACACATGAGTAACATTTCTGTTTTCACTGATCATTATGAAAAGTTGTTATGTAATGTTTTATATTTCCATAATGATAATAATATCATAATTATCATATTATATACATATATATATATAAACTCTTTGGTTTGGTGATGAAAATAGAGTCACATCACTTCATGAGGGCATTAGTCCAAACATACATGAGCGATGTTATCATCATTAAGTGAATGAAAATGTAAGAAAGAAAATTATATATTATATTTCAAAAATGATAAATATTTTATTAGTATAATAATTATATAATTTATATCACATATAATCATTTACATTATCCTTATCACTTTCCATGTAAATCATTAGTGAAAGACGATCACATCGCTTCGTGATGCGATAGTTCATTGTATATATGAGCGACGTTATCATATCCACTACAGAATAAAATTTAAAAATTTATATATGATATAATGACTATAGTGGTATAATTATGTTATAAATATAATATATATACTTTATATCCAATATCATACACAACCATTAAAGTTGGTAATGGAAGAACGAATGACATCGGTTCGCGAGGTGGTAGTTTGTCGTACTCATGAATGATGATTTCAGGACTCATTTTATACAAGTGGAGATGGTTGTAGGTCATTAATTTATTATAAAAACATCATAGTATATGTAATAAATTTATTTTATTATATTATAATTTTTTAATAATAATTTAAGGAGGTGGACAAATAAATAAACTAAAAACACTTGTTGAAGAAAGTTACATCTTCTTCGGGTATCCTCCTTGGGTTTGCGCCAAAGGCCTTCCTAGGTTACCTTTATACACAAAATAATGATTTTATGATGATATGAGAGAATTTTTTAAGTTATATTCATAAGTCTTTTCCAAACCAATAAGTTTTTATTGTGTTAATAATGGAGGAGAGGGGTGGCATTTTATAAGTGAGGTGAGTGGCACACGTGTAATTGTTTTAAAAGATTCAATCATACACGTGTTTTCATCATGAAAATATCCTCCAAAATGGTATAATATTGAACCTATAAGAGTTAAATCCTAAATATTTTCATCCATTGGGTGTTTGAAAATTTTATATGTCATTTTTAACCCTTATATTTATAGTTTACCCCCCCCCCCCGATAAATCCATTTTTTCCTCAACCATGGTAATTAATTTTTATTTCTTTCACAATTAATTTTCATAAAAAACTAAGTTTAAATTATAATAAATTTTAATTTATTTTTATTAAAAATATGTAACTAATTTCACCAAATTCAATTTACCGAAGTGGAAATTTTTAATTTAAAATTAATCTTGCAGACGTGATGAGAAAGCGTGTTTTTAAAAAGAAAATGTTTGAAATTTTATAATTTTTTTATATAAAAATTAAATATAAAAATGATTTAAATTAATTAAATTGGATTAATTGATATATAATTTTACTAATTTTACTTTAAAAACAATTTAAAATATATTTTAACATTATAAATTATTTAAACTAAAAGGAATATTTCAATTAAAATTTTTGTATTTTTCATTATTCATCAAAAAATGAAACATCTCAGAAAAATACCAAAAATCCACCCTAAGATAATTTTGGTATGATGATTTTAAAAATGAGTTTTATTTTTCCAAGTTAAGTTTCTAAAATTGGTAAAAATTAATTTTTTGTTATGTTCACAAGTGTGATTAAACCGTCTTTTAGAAAATACAATTTTTAAAAAAAATCATTTTATTTTTAAAGATTGTTATTTTATTCATAATCAATATATTACCATAATTTTAATAATTTAGTTATAACTATTCATAACTTCCAATTTACCATCTATTTTTTAACTATTATATTAAATAATAATATTTTAATAACATACCACTTTTTATTTAAACTCGATTTTATGTGCAACGCAAGCTAAACCTAGTGTTTCATATAAAGAAAGTTAAACTCAATGTTCTGTGTAATGAAAACTATTAAAAAGATTAAATTTATTTGAAAATAAATATATCGTAAAGTCTTAGGGTGTTATATTTTATTTTAATCTTGGTGTTTCATGTTGCATACATTATCGAATATAATGTTATTATTTTAGAATTTTAGGGTGTTACAGACTATGTTTGATTCTTCATCACATGTGTGTGCATGTGTATCCCATGAGACCATGTTTGACTCTTGATCACATATGTGTATGTTTCCTATGAGACCATTTTTGGGGTTTGATCACATGTTTGTGTGTAAGATCTCAAGTTTTTCTTAAGGTATGGAGCTCTCTTTCTGATTTAATATTTTTGGTTTCTTTTTTTTCTTAAAACCTAAGTTGGTTCATGGGCCAATTGGGTTGTTTTTTAGAAAGAAAGGGGAAAATAGGATAAAATCTGGTTGTATGCTAGGTACACATTGTGTACTTTGCCAACACATCGTGTACTTCCAGTACACGCCATGTATTGGCCCGTCGTGACGTGTAGCCAGTCTGGCTTAGAAAAAATATACAGGGTAGTACACACTATGTAATTTAAGTATACGTCATGAACTTTCCCAAAATGGTTTTTTTATATAAAAGAGGTAGTGGCCTCATTTTTTATAGATAGAACCTTTTTTCTCCATTTTTGAGATTCAAAACCCCTCTAAACTATCTTTTCATATATCTAAGCCATACGGACTCTGATTCAAACATTATTTGTCATGTTGGAACTACATAGGTAAGTAATCAATTCCTTTTTAGTTGTTCTTGATTTTTTGGAACAACTAATGTGCTATTTTGTTTTAGGTTCATATACCCTAATATTACATTCTTCGTCCATTCTTCAGCTTTATTCCAAACTAGAATGAATCAAGACTTGATATTGGGGGAGCTATCTACTGTTGAGGTGAGGTCTGTGTTCTATACTTTCTTTCGGCTTTTCGGGTGCTTTTCAGGCATTTGGCATTTTCACCTCCCATCGTACTTTCTGGTGAGGCCTCGTTTTTTAGTGAGTTTCTCATTGTAGCTATAGGCGGACCTAGTGAGGATTCTCGTAGGTTCCATTTAGGTGAGTTGGCACCTGTTACATGATTTAAGGTCACCCAAGGGGTTCTCCTTAATTAAATATCCTATTTTTTCTTGTTTAAATAACCCATGGGGTGTGTTATTTTTCTTTCCTAGTTAGAGGAAGCATGTTAATTCCTTGATAGCTTGATTAGAAGATGTATTTCCTCCTTTATCTTTAAATATCGTGTTATTCCTTGTCTATTTTGATAGTTTTTCATGTTAAATGAATAATATTGGCGGGTATACCTATATAAAATGATAATGGAATGTTAAATTGTTTGTATGGGAGGGTAGGCCCATATACTTGTAGTAAATAAATGGTTTCTACAAGTGGGTATACTCATGGATTGTGCAGGTTTATGTGAGTGGGTATACTCACTCGGAATGTTTCCTTAAAATGAATGTTCAAATTGAATTCTTTAATGAATGGATTTGGAACATGGTAGTGGACTCCTTGGGTTGACTCTTCACCTTGGGTCTTGATTCCGTGGGATTCCTTGGGCCTTACTACCCTATAGATCCGGCTTGGTTGAGCTCACGTAGGAATTTCTATTTCTATGCTCCTAGGACCCCAACCAGTTCCTAACCAAGTTTCCAATAGGGATGCCCATGGGAATCGATGGGATGCCTTGGACAAGCTCCTTGGATCCGGCCCTTTATGGTCTAGAATTATTATATGGATGCCTTGGTCTACTGACACCTTGGACCTGGCCCTTGATGCCTGATATCCACTATATGGCATGTTCATATGATTCCACTCTTCACTATATGGCATAGCAATGGAATATTTTATATCATTATATAGTGTAGAAGTGGGATGAATTGACTTCTTTTTATAGCATGGTTGTGGGTTTCATGGTACAGATGGATGTACAATGTGGCAGTGTGACTTGTTTACCTTGGTTTTTTACTACATTGTTAAAAGCTAAATCTTTTTTAGGTAGCCTTGAGGTCTATTTGGTTTTACTTATTGCAGTATACATATTCCATGGTAATTTACTTTACTTTACTACTTTGTTTACACTTGCTAGCACTTTTGTATAATTGTCATTAGAACTATATAGACCTGGGTGGTTGCCTACTAGGATGTTTATCTCAAACTCTGTTTGGGCCTCCTTGGGGACCCAAATAGTATGGTTGTGGGTTATGATAGGGGAAAGCTCCCTAGTAAAGGTTGTTGATTGTAGATTTGGGTCAAGGAAGCATAGGACTAAGCTGAGGCTTGTGATGTTAGGATACCTTTTTGGCTTTTAGTTTTTTTGGGACTTGTACTATATTGTATTGCCTAGTACCTATTTTGGATGATTTCTATATACTTGTATCATCTACATCATTTTTATATGAAAAACTTCTGATTATTGATATATATTCCTTTATTTTTTTACTTTCAGTTTTCTGATTAATTATTTGCTTCCGTTATTGTATGTATTTGACTTCCATTATGATACTTTGGTAATAAGGACATAGTCTCCCCACTGACTCACCTAGGCCCTCACTGCTAGTCGGCATCCTATAGTGTTTGGGGAGATATTCTTAAGTCCATGTGGCCAACTGGGCTCTAGGTACCATAGGGTGGCATCTGGGTTTGGGATGTTACAAAGTGGTATCAGATGGGTTTTTTTCTAGTTTGAGTTAATATTTGGAAACATTATATAGAGATAGGAAGAAAATGTTATTTAGTAATAAAATGTGTCTGGGAGTAGCTACCCCATGTATAGGGAAAATCCAAATTGCCTCAAATAGATTTATTATTTTCTATATTTCTATTATTACAGTTGATTCAATTTCACCATTGGGTGACACATTTGATTTTTCTATTACTATTGATGCAATTGTGGGTTCTATTTTAGTTGAAACCTGATGAGATGAGGGCGTGCCATCTCATGCATCATATAAAAACTTGCTAGAATTGAATTCAATCCATTATACCATGCCATCTAGGATGCATTAAATATTTCATCCTATTGTGATAGTTGATGTGATTGTTGTTCCTGCTATTATTATAGTTGGGTGTAGTAGATAAAGGTGTGACTTTATCTTTAAATCCATAAGGAGTATGTGCCCTTATGAATTGGGAAATGACACCCCAGTGAAATGTAAATGTTAAATGAACTTGTTACATGTATGGTTTGAATGGGAACCAAGTTTGGGTTCATGAGGTGTTATGGGCCCTCATGGATTCAAAATTAATAACCCATAGTGAAATTTTTTGGGTAACTGAATGTGAACTCAAATGGAAATTGAAACTTGAATGGTGAATAGAGACTTGACCTAGACCAGGATTTTGAGTGGGAAGGAGGCATAGTTTCTAGTGGTTCGATGGTTGTTCTTTATACAGTCCTGGATTTAGGACTAGGTTGTGGGTTTGAATTGGTTTCTAGGAGGGTTTTGACTATCCCTATGCATTGATATTTTTTCTTTGATGTTTTTCTTTCTTGAGGCATGTGTTTGGAATTATAGAGATATGCCACTATGATGACCTCTATTGGTATTCCACGATAGAGGTGATGACCATACTTTGGAGATGGTGGTACATGGGCTACCGGTTGATCTTCCCATAGTGATAACTCTGGAACATGAGGCTATTCTAGACATAGGTGTTGAGGCATAGTTCCGTTAGTATTTATTTTGATATATACAGATGATCCAGGGAGCACCATAACCAGCCTTGATTATGTTTGAGCTTACATGGGTGTTCGAGCAGCAGCATCCTCCTACATTTTCAAGGTATTTAGGATCATAGGATATAGAGTTTTTGCTAGAGACCACATTATCAATTTTTGAGCATCTAGATACGCCTCTAGAACAGAAGGTTAAGCACACGACTTACATGTTACGTGGAGTGGAAAAGCACTTGTGCGACGTTTTGAACTAGATAAATGGGATTTGGAATATGGGTTGGGATAGATTCCAAACCCGATTCTAAAACTAATTTTACCCCAAAACACTATGAGAAGATTGGGCTATTGAGTTTATGAATTTTTAGTAGGGTACAATGAAGATAATGGAATAATAGGCATGCTTTACAGAGCTGTAGTGTTTTGTACCGATGTATCTTACTGATGAGCTATTGAGGGAGAGGCGCTTCAAGGAAAGTCTGAGACATGTTATTAAATCTTATTTTAACATGTTTATGTTTCATTTTATCCTTGATATTGTGAATCAGGTGATAATTATATAGTGGAACTTGAGAGAAGGTGGGGGTATAGAATAGGGGAGTGTTGTTTATCACCCTAGTGGATCTACATCTTCAAGTAGGAAACATCATTTTTAGACTTCCTGAGACGTGAGTGCTAGTCAGGTTGTGGGTGCAGGTAGCTTTGTATATTTCCATCAATGTGGTAGGCAAGGACATGTGAAAAATCAATGCAACTGCAACCCAGTTGAGTTTCAAGCTTGCGACAGGGTGGAGCCCATGCAACGGTTTTTTAGGACCTTCCCTCTAGCTATGAGTGGTAGGGGTTCAACTCCAACGTCGGATTCATGAGTAGGTTCTTCAACTCCACACAAGGTTGGGAACTAGAGCAGTGCAGGCTGGCCAGGACAGGGCAGTGGTGGTCATGGTCATGGTATCCAGACAACGGGTTCTCAGAGGCAGCAGGGCGGATCATCTAAAAGTAGCCATGTAGGGTCACATGGCCATGGTACAGGCCATACTTATACAGTGCAACAGGACCAATAGGAGCAAGATCCCAAACCATCTATAGTGAGAGGTACAATCTTATTAGATTATAATATTACATCTGCACTTTTTTTATATTGGTTCCTCTCACATTTTTATCTCTACATGAATGGTAAAAAGCTTCGGGCTTCTGGTTTTGATTTTTGAGGGTGTTTTGATGCTAGACACACTGTTGGGAGTAATAATGGGTGATGTGATCCAGTGTATAGATTTTTCCCTTGAGGTTTGTGGGTGCCACTACCTCTAGAGTTTATATATCCTCGAGATGACAGGGTCTGACATTATTCTCAGAATGGACTGGCTCGTGGCTTATCGATCATACGTTGACTGTTATCGCTGGAGGGTGACTTTCGCATCACTAGATGGTGCAGTGTTTATTCACAAGGGTGAATAGGATGTTTAAGTAAGAAGAGATGGACCCAAGCATTGGGGGATGGGTGCGATGACATCCTAGATTTCTAGTTTGTTTATAGATGATCAGGGAGTGTGTCAGGAGGACTTTCCTCTAGTGGTTGAGTGCTTCATGGATTTCTTTCCCAATGACTTTTCTTATTTACATCCTAAGATAGAGGTGTAGTTATCCATCAAGCTTGTTCCTAGAGCTGTGTCGGTATCTATTCCTCCTTACAGGATGGATATGATGGAGTTTCAGGAGCTTGCTAGAGAATTTAGAGGTGAATGGGTTTATCAGACCTAGTACTTCTCTGTGGGGTTCACCGGTCCTTTTTGCAAAAAAGGCATCTAGAAATCTTAGGCTATGTGTGGATTATCAGAAACTAAACCAACTGAAGGTTAAAAACTAATATCCTTTTTCCATGGATAGATGACCTCTTTGATCAGGTTTGAGGATCTTGACTATTCTCAAAGATCGACTTGATGTCTGGATATCTCTAGGTTCTTGTTTAACCTACATATATACCTTGTACATCCTTTTATAGTAGGTATAGGTTACATGAGTATCTGGTTATGTTTTTCAGTCTCACGAACATGCCAGCAATTTTGAAGGCTTTGATGAACCGAGTGTTCCATCCTTAGATTATTTTGTGGTGATTTTTGTGGAAGATATCTTATTGTATTCTCACAATTGACATGACCATGCCAACCATCTTGAGATCATTTTTAATACATTGAGAGAGAATCAATTATATTCTAAGCTCACAAAGTGACACTTTTGGATGGATCAGATTCACTTCTTGGGCCACATAATCTTAGAGATGGGAGTGTCAGTAAACCCAGAGAAGGTGAGAGTTGTAGTTTCTTGGGAACAGAAGAAGAATTTTTTTGAAATTCAAAGTTTATTGGGGATAGTTAGCTACTACATTCATTTTATATAGGACTTATCATGCTTATAATCACCTTTTATGGTCTTGACTAATAAGGGTGTGAAGTTTGTGTGGTCAGAATCTTATGAGACAGCCTTTCAGGAGCTGAAAGGGAGTTTGACATTAGCACCATTCTAGATAATACTAGAGCAGGGAAAGAGATATATATGGTGTACTATGACGCTTTAGGTATTGGGTTGGGGGCAGTGCCTATGTAGGGATATCGAGTCATGGCGTATGGGTCTTGGCAGCTAAGGCCTCATGAGAGGCATTACCCTACACATGATCTTGAGTTATCTTCAATTGTTCATGTGTTGTGCTGGTGGGGAAACTCTTTACTGGGAGAACGTTTTGTGGTGTACACAGACCACAAAAGCCTCAAGTATATCTTTACATAGCGTTATCTGAATTTGAGGTAGTGAAGGTTGGTGGACTACCTATAGTATTTTGACTTCAAGCCTACCTACATTTCTAGTAAGGATAATGCAGTGGTCGATGCACCGATCATGAGGAATCAGATACAAAACGTGTAGTAGGCTAGTAGTGAGTGGCATCTTATGGAGTTTTTTTCTAAGATGCATCTGGAGGTGTGCAATAGACGCGGCCAAACTTTTCTATCATCCTTAGAATTGACCTCTACCCTACTGGATAGAGTTAGAATGAGGCAGTTATCGGATTCTGAAGGCCTAGTTCTATGGGAAGGTGTGGTAGGTGAGGACCCTCCTCCGGGATGGATGATAGGCGATGATGAGGTCCTTCGTATCCATGGATGTATTTGGGTTCTAGGAGATATACACAAGGATATGATGTGGTAGTTTAATGATTCAGCTTGGGTAGTTCACCTCAGAGTCACCTATATGTACTGTGACTTGAGACGACAGTACTGGTGGCTGGAAATGAAGAGAGAGGTAGTTGGTTTTGTTATGAGGTGTTCCGCCTATTAGCAGGTGAAGGTAGAACATCAGTGACCAGTTGAGCTTTTACAACAGTTACCTATCCTATAGTGGAAATGGGATGATGTCGCAAAGGATTTCATGAATATTTTTCTAATGTTGCCTCAAGATAATGATGTTGTGTCGGTTGTCATTGACAGACTTACGAAGGTCACACATTTCTTTCCGATCAAGGAGACCTTCAGTGTTTATGATCTTGTAAAGTTGTACATCTGAGAGTCGGTATGACTTCATGGCATTCCATGAACTATTATTTCATATAAGTATGTCTGATTTACCTCTCATTTATGGAAGAGTTTTCAGAGGGTGTTGGGTACTCATGTGCTTCTGAGTACAACATACCACCATTAGATTGATGGCCAGTAAAAGCATACAATATAGGTTCTAGAGGACATGTTTCGAGAAAGCATCCTGAATTTAGGTGGCTGTTTGGAGAGGTAAATTTCTCAGGTTTAGTTCTTCTAGAATATTAGTTATCAGGCGATGATACTGATGTCACCTTATGAGGCTTTAAACAGTAGGTCATGTCATTCTCCCTTGTTCTGGTTAGTGGTAGGAGAGGCAGCTTTACTAGGACCATGTCTCATGTAGAATACTTATAAGTAAGTTCAAATGATTCAGCAGCAGATGGATATTTCATAGTCTCTCCATAAATCATACAATGATCACCGCAGACAACCTCTAGAGTTCATGGTCAGGTATTGGGGTTTCTTGCATGTTTCCCCAAGGTTGGGGCACAGGCAGATCAAGAGACAGGGTAAACTTTCACAAAGATATGTCAGGATATTTGAGATTTTGGAGAGATTCAAGTTGGTTTCCTATTAGTTGCAATTACCTAAGAGGTACTGAGTCATGCACGACATATTTCATGTATCTCGGTTGTACTGCTATCACTTAGACCCATCTCATGTTTTTTATCCTGAGGAGGTTAAGATTTAGGTTGATGCATCCTTTGAGGAGAATCTCATACGTATAGTTGACAAGAGCATGAAGGTTCTCCAAGAAAGATCAGTTCCTATAATATGGGTGATATGGAAGCACAACCATTTATAGGATGAGACTTGGGAGAGGGAGGTTGAAGTACATGCTCAGTGGTCGGAGTTATTTTTAGAAAAATATTGACCACCCTTCAGAGACTAATTCAGGGATGAATTGCTATAAGGGGGAGAATATTGTAAGATCTCAAGTTTTTCTTGATGTACGGATCTCTCTTTCCAAGTTAATGTTGTGGATTCCTATTTTGTCTTGAACCCTAAGCCATTTTGTAGTTCAATCGGGTTGTTTTTTAGAAATAATGGGGAAAATAGGCTGAAATATAGTTGCAAGCTAGGTACACATTGTGTACTTGGACTATAGGTTGTGTACTTCTAGTACACACCATGTAATGGCCCATCACAACATATAGCCAGTATGGCTCAAAAAAAATATACATGGAAGTACATACCGTTTACTTTAAGTACACACCATGAACTTTCCCAGTGGGTTTTTTATAAAAGAGGCAGTAGCCTCATTTTTTACAGACAGAACCTTTTTTATCCATTTTTGAGATCCAAAACACCTCTAAACTAGATTTTCATATATATAACCCACCTAGAATCCAATTAAAGCATCATCTATCATGTTGGAACTGCATCGGTAAGTACTTGATTCCATTTTAGTTGTACTTGATTCTTTGGAAAAATTATTGCGCTATTTGGATTTAGGTTCACATGCCCTAAGATTTTATTCTACGTTCGGCCTTCAGATTTCATCCAAACCAGGATGAATCAGGACTTAATATTGGATGATATGTATACTACTGAGGTGAGTTATGTGTTATATAATTTCTTTCTGCTTTTTAGGTTCTTTTCATGCATTCAGCCTTTTCGCCGCCTGTCGGACTTTCCGATGAGGCCTCGTTTTAGAGTGAGTTTCTTGTTGTAGTTATAGTCAGACCTAGTGAGGATACTTGTAGGTTCTGTTTAGGTGTGTTGGCACTCGTTACATGATTCGAGGTCACCCAAGTGGTGTGTCTTAAGGAAATAACATGTTTATGCATGTTTAAAACACCCATGGGGTGCGTTCTTGTGCTTTCCTAGTTTGAGGAAGATCTTCAATGCCTTGATAGCTTACTTAAGAGATGTACTTCCCCCTTTCTCTTTAAATATTGTGTTATGACTTGTCTATTTCAATATTTTGGCATGTTAAATGAATAATATGGGTGGGTATACCTATATAAAATGATAATGGAATGTTAAATTATTTATATTGGAGAGTAGGCCTATATTTCTGTAGTTAATAAATAGTTTACATGAGTGGGTATACTCATGGATTGTGTAGGTTGATATGAGTGGGTATACTCCCTGGGAATGTTTTTTTAAAATTAAATGTTCAAATTGAATGCTTGAATGAATGGATCTGGAATGCAGTAGTGGATTCTTTGGGTTGACTCTACCCCTTGGTCTTGATTCTGTGGGATGCCTCGGGCCTTGCTACCCCATGAATATAGCTTTCTTGGGCTTGCATAGGACTTGTTATTGCCATGATACTTTTACCCCAACCATTTCCTAACCGGGTTTCCACTAGGGACTCAATGGGATGCCTTGGAAAATATCATTGGATCCATTCCTCTGTGGTCTAGAATTATTACATGGATACCTTGGTTTCCTGACACCTTGGATCTGGCCCTTGAGTTCTTCTCTTCACTATATGGCATGGTCATGGGATTATACTCTTCACTATACAGTGTTTCCATGGGATATTTGACATTATTATATAGTGTGGTCATGGGATGACTTGAATTATTTTTTCACCATGTTTGTGGGTTGCATGATACAGATGTATGTACGGTGTGGTCGTGTGGCTTGTTTACCTTTTTTTCTACCTTGTTAGGAGCTTACTCTTTTGAAGGTATCCTTGAGGGATGTTTGGTTTTACTTATTTCGGTAGACATATTCCATGGGCATTCACTTTACTTTACATCTTTGTTTACACTTTCTAGAACTTTTTTAGAATTGTTGTTAGAACTTTATAGACCTGGGTGGTTTTCTACTGGTAAGTTTACCTCACACCCTATTTATCCTCTTTGGGGACCCAAATAGATTATATGGTTATAGGTAATGATAGGGAAAAACTCCCTAGTATAGTTTTTTTACTGTGGATTTGGAGTAGGGGAGCATAGGACCAAGCTGAGGCTTGTGATGTTGGGATACCTTTTTGGTCTTTTATTATTTTTATGACCTGTATTGTATTGTATTTCCCTATACCTATTTTGGTTTCTTTCTAGATACTTGTATCATCTGCAACATTTGAATATGAGACACTTTGGTTATTGATATGTATTCCTATATTCTCATACTTTCAGTTTTCTGATTAATTATTTGTTTATGCTATTGTATCTATTTGACTTCTATTATGATACTTTGGTAATGAGGGAATAGTCTCCCCCCTGAATCACCTAGTCTCTCGCTACTAGTCAGCAGCCCTTGGCATTTGGGGAGATGCTCTTGAGACCATGTGCCCAACCGGGATCAGGCACCATAGGGTGGCATCAGAATCTAGGATGTTACAGTTTGTATATGGCTACTGATACTCATGCTTGATATTCCATTCTTATGATTATATTTATGATGAAATTTTATATTCTATCATTATATACTCTACCCCATTATGTGTAAATACCATACCTTTGGAGGTTTTACTTTCGTACTTATAATAGGTGGATGATCATGATATGGTTGTCCCTTAGAGGGGGTTTCACATAATATATGATGATGAAAATGAAGAATAGGAACTTAGAATAGGGGCATAAAGACCTTGTGTTCTTACCCAAGGAATATACGGGATATGAAGGTATTGAGGTCTAACTTGTGACTAAGACAAGGTATTATGATCTTATAGCCTGACTAATGATGGAGTTGGGATATGCGGGTCTTGTGGCCCAATCTGGCCTGACATCTTGAAACTTTCTTGAGATATGTTTACCAAACTTATGGACTAATCCATGAAAGAGATGAAAATAATGGTCATGTGGGTTTCCTAGACACTCATTAGCCATGTGGATGATATGGAGTACATGAGGTGATATTATGGTAGACTCTATTCTAGGGATCTAATATGACTCTCTTTTTGGTATGGATATAATGTAGGTATTGTCTGGGGTTTGTGGTAGCTTGGTAAGCACACGACTTCTCAACGTATGGTTTTTTGTTCCTTTCTTGTAAATTGGTGATTATATGATCTATTTTCATAGTTATGTGATTACTATTTACTTTCTTATGAACATTTCACATTCATGTACACTAAATTTATTAATAAGTATTGAATTGTTTTAGTGGTTCCCTAATAAGTTGTACTCACACCATTCTCTAGATAACATTACACTTGGGTACCCAAGTAACCCTCACTTGTTGCAGTTACAAGTTAGGATGAGGCGTAAGTTTATTTATTATCAGGTTAGATTTCTATAAATTCAAAGAAATTGAGGATGTGAGGTTATGAATTGGGTTTATATCCTCCTTATACTGTATTTATTTCCATTATTTTTATATATGATCGACATGGTGGGAGATCAGTTTCCTTGTCTCATAGTTTAATAGTTCAAGTATTTTATGTCCATATTAATTTATAACAGATGATATGTTTTTGTTTTACACATACTCTGATTGTATATTGTTACATGTTCAGTTATTAATATATTTTTTTGCACTCTAATGGAGGTTATAGTCTCCCCATGATTCACTTTAAACCCTCACTGTTAGTCAGAAGCCTCTAGCATACAAGGAGGTTCATCTAAGCCCATGTGGCCCTCTGAATCGGACCCAATGATTCTGGTTGAGGTATTACAAAATGGTAGTAGTGGTTTATTTTTTTTTCCTATTTTTGGGAATCGGTAGACAAGAGATATAGGAATGTGTAGGATCTTGTGATGAAACTCGATCAGGTGCATTCTGAACACCTTTCTTAGGGAATTCTAAGTTAGTAGAGAATAATATTGATATTTTTGGTTTATTTTCTTAAGTTTATATGATTTTAATTCATGTGACACACTTGAATTTTGAGGTCTATGATTTAATATGGATTTGAGCCTTTTCTCTATCAGCAAAAGGCATCGCATGAATCATATTCATCATGTAGGGTTTCACACGACGTATATGTTGCTTGTGTGTGATTGAAAAAATGATAGAGGATTTATCTATTTTTGTGTCAAAAAATTCTATTTTGTTTTCACATATGAGTTCTTGGTGAAATTATACTGGGCTTAACCCCTATGCATGTCTACTTCTGGTAGCATGTCATGTGTGTCCACAGTTTGGTGAGCCTAGGTAGCAATGATGATGTAGTCTCTCTATGCATAGGTGATGTAGTATACCTTGTTATGTTGTCATAAATCATTAATTTACATAGTAAATAATATTTTGTGAGTATCCACTAGATAGGTTTGGTTAAATTAAGGTGTCAACTATATCCTAAGTGGATTTATCCATGTAGCATCTAGTGGAATGTTGTTTAACTGAACTCGGTATATTTAGCCTCAATAGGTATAGTCTAAGGTTTAATCCATCATGAATGTATGTGGAAATGTTCCTAGGTGATGTTATGTAAGTTTGTGACCCTTGGTGAGACTAGGTTGTGTGTTATGTGAAAAACCCTTGTGTCCTTAGATATGTGACTCTGGTTACTAGAAATTTAGTGCCTTGTTCTTATTGGGAGTAACCCGAGTGAAAATATCTCAATGTGAAGGAATGGTTAAGGTTAGTTTCTAAATGGTAGCTTTTATTGATGAAAATTTATCTTTCTCGTGAAGAATCATGGTGAGGCTTAGATAAATATTTTTATATCTTCCTTTAAGCCTTGGAGTATAGATAACCTTGAGAGTGAGTACTCATGATGTGAGGATTGTCTTGAAAGGTGGGATATTTAAAGCACAAGACATTTTTAGTTTTGAGTGTGATTTATAAGGTTAAATGAGAACATAATTTTATACCTATAGTCTTAGAGTGATACTTTAGTTTCAGTTGAACACATGGTAAATCCAAGCATGAATGAGATGCTCGATAATAAAAAGGAGTTTCAAGGGTACTTGTTTTGGTGATGTCGGTGCCTTGTAGAGTTTAGAAAGCTAAATAAGCATGTGAGTATGACTTGGAAGTCCACAACCCATGGAAATCACTCATTTTTCTTTAAATAATGGTGGTATCATTATTTTATGGGAATCCTTGATGTGTGAGTGTTCATGTCAATGTTTACACCAGAGTTAGTATAATCGGTGGAAATGATATTGTAAGAGGACCATTGAGAAGGTTTTAAGTTTTGCTGATAAACCCGAAAGAGCTTGTAGTAAATTTTGTTGTCAATTTTGGTTCAGGGTCACCCTTGGAGTTAGAAACTATTGTATTGGGGTGATTTTCATGGGGATTAGCATCCCAGAGTTTGTTGAGCATGGATGAGTCTCTATAGTGGAAGAATCGGTAATGTATCGAGGTACCATTACGTGATAAACCCTAGTTTTTCTAGGATAGAGGTGTCGTAGTTTAGAGTAGTCACTTTCATGAGAGTATGATACCCTTAGGTCAGAGATTTTAACCCATGCATAGGGTACTAGAGTATGTAACTCACGTAGAGGGTGGGTCTTTGAATATAGTGAACTATGTTTCGAGGAATCTGGGTGTGTAGTGAATGGTGTTTTTCTTGACAATCAGGTACGATTAGACAATAACATTTAGACATTTCATTCATCGATGGAATATTCATGGGTTGAGTAAACCAATGTGGGAAATTAAAGGTGATGATAAGGATTCTCCTATAGTGGGGAGAATTAATTTGTTCATGATTGAATATCTCTCTTGTGGAAAGGTTTATAATCTTGTATAATACTGATCATTGGACGATCATGGCCACACCAAAATAATGATGTGTAACAGACCTGAGATTGTTTTGTTATGTGATGAATACATGATGTTTGATTTATAGGTGACACTGTATAGATACTATATGGTGTTATTGAACTCAAGCATAGTTGGGGAAATTCAAGAGTCAGTCAGATCGGTGGTGCGTTAATGCACAGTTGTGATCCTTGTGGTAGGTGTGCATGGTTAGTGAACCAACCAGGGAAATTATTTAAAATTTAGTTCAAACTTTAATAAGTACATATGATATATTTAATTATGCTTCATAATCTTAAGCATAGGGAGTGGTTTCTTTGTGGAGTTTCAGTTTTCAGGGTTGGGTACCTTCATAGAAAATCATCCAGGAGGAAACCGACTTGTGTATCTATATGAAACTAAATGAAGTGGGTTGGAATTTTATTAATCTCATCATATCAAGTACAAAAAGGTGTCTAATAATTTTTTAAGACCTTTTTGAAAAGATTAGTTTGTTTGGGTTATGTTGGTCGGTAGAGACTCGATGGTTTTTCTTGGAACCAGGAACAGGGTGTGGGTATTAACTTTTGATAAGTGTTTTGCATTTCATCAATCATGATGTAGCTTAACTATACCAAGTATGTATTTATAATTTTAGAATATTTTTATGTATGTTGATTACTATAGTGTGTACCACCTTGATGCTCATTAGGAATTGGTTATAGTCATTTTGGTGTGTCAAGTCAGATATATGTGGTGATTATAGTATCAATGTTTGGTGACAGTGATCTTGTAGCTTGAATTCCAGTGTTCTTACATGGGATAACACTAAAATAGGGTGATGGGAATTCAGTAATGAGTGTGGAATTTAGGTAGTGATTTGGGATTCAAGGATGGAACATAGAGAACTCCTTGTGGATGATGATCGAGGTAGATCGATATATGTGATTTGCATTCTTCCACAACTTATAGAGGGTGAGAAGTTATAGGTGGGGATATTTTATAACCTCCATCCTTTTGGGTTAGGAATTTTAGATGTAAATTGAACATTTTATCTAGTGGATATCTTTTTCGGTGAACCAAGGTTAAACTAAGATGCAACCTATTTGAGCATCTTGAAGAGGTGTTTTAACACTTATAAGAAAGATTAGTGGTTGACTCAAGGATCAGGTAACCAATGTAGGAATATTATATAATCTATATCTATTTATATAGTAACCATCTAGCCAGTGCGGTGGGTAGTAGCCCTACTAGCCAGCAGGACTCACAATCTAGCTCATGAACCTGCATCGGGTGGTCGGTGGCCCATTGGCTCATTAGTGGGCATGTTGGGGAGCTCATTAGTGATGGTGTTTTGATCATTTTATACATCAATCCCAGATCAAGAATAATTGTATTCTCTTTAATTTTATACATCCATTCACCCATTTTTCTTCCTCTATAAGTTCTCTTTCATCTGGGGTGGATCTAGATGCAAACTGATGGTGAATCCCGGTGATATCCTCCATTATTCATTGATCTTGGATTCCTTATTCCTCATGTGGTATTGGATCATGTTTAGTTCTTCATGGATGGTTTTTATTAGTATGTATTGACCCTTTAAATCCTTTTGTATCTCAATTATCTTATAATCATATTCTATTTTATCGTTTTGGTCATTATTTTGTCTTTTTCTATATTCTGATTGGATAATTGGATAGAAATCCCACCAGATCTTGATTGAATTTTCAGATAATGATGGGTATTTGGAATGGAATGGCTAGAGGATGTTAGGTTATGATGAAAATGTTTCATTATTGGTAATTGTGTTGAATTTATGTCCCGTGGTGTTTCCTTCTATAGTGTTTGACTGAATTAAGTTGAATAGGCTAACGTACTATAGAGTTGAATTGGGGATTTTGCAAGGCTAATAATCAGAAGTTTGTTAGGAGTGGATGAACTTTGTTGGATGATGTTTTGGATAAGGTACATCACTTGTTTGACTTGTTCTAGAAGTTATAATTTAATTATATTATAGTATCCATTTTCTTATTTCCATGAAATATGGATTTATCCTAAAATGATATCGGCACAGTGATACAGGCCTTTAATGGGGTGTTGGTCAGAGTTCTAACTAGGTGGTGATACCCAATAAGTCATTTGGAAATACATTATTTTGAATTTGATTGTATATTTACTTGGAATCATTTAATAAATTGTAATTTATTCATAATTAATTAATTTGGAATTCTTTGGAAAGAGTGATAAACTTGTAGAGATTGATGTAGGATGAATGCACTTGGATAGACTCAGAAAAATATGATGTTCTTTACTTTTTTTAGAGTCGAATCTATTTGAGGTAGGTGGTCCCATGTACTCTACCCTATGGTATTATGTATATCTTCTTAACATATTATATGTGGTCTTCCCCTTGGTAGAAAAACCCTTAATTCATAAATTTGATATGAATAACATATAATTCTTAATTAGTTAATGATCATAAAGTCTTAATTATTTAAAAGTATCATACCTTATATAATTAAACAAAGTCCCAAAGTCCATGATAGACCCTTTTACATTGGTTTTATGTCATTTTTATATGGCTAAGGTTTTATCACTAGTGATTTCCATTTATTAAATGGATCCCCTTGGATGTGGGGTTGTGATACATGAGACCTAGAGCCTATGAGACCATGTTTGATGGTTGATACATATGTGTGTGTGTGTGTCATATGAGAGCATGTTTGATATTTGATCACATTTTTTATGTGTGTATCTATGATACCATGTTTGATCCTTGATCACATGTGTGTACATGTGTTTCCAATAAGACTATGTTTGATGTTTGATCGCATGTGTGAACGTGTGTATCCCATGATAACTTGTTTTATTTTTGATCACATGTGTGTATATATGGCCACTAATAATCATGATTGATATTCCTTGTTTATGAATATATGTGTGATATCATTCTATGTTATTCCTTTATATGTTCTACCTTGTTATGTGTAAATAACATGTCTTTAGAGGTGTCTATTTAGTACTCAGAAAAGGTGGACCATCGTGATATAGTTATCCCTTAGAGGAAGGTGTGCATGATATACAATGATGATACAGATAGACCTAAACTCGTTATAGGGGTGTGATGGCCTTTTGGTCTGACCCAAGGTACATACAGGATATTATGTCCTTAAGGACTCATCAGTGATAGATATTAGGTTTAATGGTCCTGACAACTAACCCAAGATGAATCTGAGATACAATTGTCTTGTGGACTGATCCAACTCAACACCTTGCGACTGCCAAGGGATATGTTCATCGACCTTGTGACTTGATCCATATGTGAGATGAAAATAATGGCTTTATGGACTGTCTTGAGACTCAGTAGCCTTATGCCTCTATGGATTATATGAGGTGACCTTGTGGTCAACTCTAGTTGATGACTTTGATATGACTATATTTCAAACATGGTGTTGAAACAGGTATGGTTGGGGGTTCATTGTGTCTTGGTAAGAACATGACCACTCAGTATATGAGTGTTTTTTTCTTACTTGTGCATTGGTTATTATAATCTTTGTTTTCATAGTTATTTATTTATTTTTTACTTTCTTCTAAGATTATCATAAGAACCTACACTGAATTTACCAATTAGAAACGGGACTACATTGGTAGTTCCCCAATGAGATGTACTCACACCCTAATCAGTCATCCATGGTAGTTGGATACCTGAGCATTTCTCACTTTTTTTAGGTACAATTTGGCCTCAGTCATAGTTTAATAATTTATTGGGATATCTCTCTAATATTCTAGATACAGAGATGTGGTGAGGCCTAGAGTTGGGTGTAGATCTTCCTTGTACGTTGTTTCTTTCTTTTTTTTTTGTATATGTGATTGTCTGGGTGGATGATCAGTGTCTTATCTCTAATTTTGACTATTCTATCCTATTTTTTCTGTGGTCATTTATTACAGATGATATGTTATTGGTTTCCGTGTACTTTGATTTTATATTGTTACATGTTTGGTTATTTATCTATTTTTGTGAACTCTTGTGTAGGGTATAGTTTCCCCATGATTCACTTTAGACCCTCAATGCTAGTTGGTAGCCTTTGGAATACAATGATATGAACCTTAGTTCATGTGGAACTCCATCTCAGACTGGTGATTTGTGTCAGGGTGTTGAAATTATCATCATCACTCTTGGAATTTTTCCATCAAATATTTCCTTTCAGATCATTTGGTAACTAATGTGACTTTTATATTGATATCTTATTTACCAAAAGTTCTTAAACTCTTTTTAGATATAAAGAGACATTCACATCGTTATGGTAACTAATTTTAACTCTATAAATATTTCTTTACTAACATTCCCTAAACTCATAAGTATATTAAGTGAAATTAAGTTTTAATTTTGATTTGAATAATCTTTTATTTGTTTTACTTGAACTTTTTTATGTCTAAACATACTCCCACTGGCCTCTTAGAAACTATATTCTCTCAAAGATATCATTCTAATATACACAAACTCTTTTGTGTTAGTAAATGACACATATTTCCTTAATGGGAATATTTAATAAATCAACTATTATATCTATATCATATATGGAATTGTAAGGTTGTGGGAACTCTTTCCCTAAAATTTAATAATTATCTGAGATAAAACACTTTTATCTTGGATAAAACTCCATTTATCATTATATTATTTTCAAATATGTTATTGTGTGTTATGGTTCATTAACCATGTGTACCATCTAATTCTATTCAAAATAACTCTTTTTTCCAAATAAATATTCTTGTCATACAATATTATTGTGATGTTTATATACATTATTTATTTTGATCCCTCTAATATTTAAATTCTTTTGCATTCCAAATTTCCATAATAGAAACCTATAATACTATAATTGAATGAAAAATATAATATAAATCAGTTATTTCCTGTATTTTGAACTCATATATACTTAAAATATTTTTAAAGTATATATTTAGAATCATATACCCTTCAAAATCAAATAATTCTTCTCTATAACATTATTAACTGACATGAACTCTTCTTGGGAGTTTCTTACACTTCTTATAGTATTATAAAAAAATCCATTCAATATAAATAATATCTCATCTTCCTAGTACTAAATTTATGTTTCTATGACCTACATTGATAATGGTTCATCCAAAAAATTTCATCATGCTTAAACTTTTATAGTTCAGTACTATCAACCCAATTCTAGGGAATAGACAACCCATTTCATGATCATAAATACTCAATAATTTGATAAAATATGGTAAATATTTATAAAAATCATTCATTTATATTGAAACCTTTTGAATAATAATTCCATATCCTTATCATGCATTAAAGGGGACTTCCATTATCTCCAATTCATAAAATTAATCAATTATATTGTGTTCATGAGCAGAGATAATAGTTTTGTTATTTATATTTTATTTATAAAATCATTTGAAAAGTTAAATGAGTTTATTTGTTCTTATCATAAGTATCTAGATCCATTTGTTGAACAAATTTAATATTGGGTTACTCAGTATAGTGTAGATCTAACATATATAATCTTTTTCTTTTCTTAAGAACAATTCTTAAGCTTTTATACCCATCCTATAATTTGATTTTAATAATATTTACATTTTTAAAGGATTGATCTCAAAGTCATGTTCAATAATAATGATTCCATTTTATCTATAATTTAAGTTTTTATCATATGATTATCATGTTTTATATTTATTTAATAAATAATTTTATTAAATGTGATCTCATTAAAATGATGAACCCTTTTTAAATCATCATATCAATTAGTGGGTTAATATCCCTATTTCATTAAGTAATAACCCATATTTAGATTGAACCTAATTACTTTAGTTATTTAAGTAGAACTTCATGATAAAAATATCATATATTACTCTTAGATAGTTGATCAGACAAGTCCTTACTCAATCCATCATATGGATGGACTCAACATTATTCCAATAGTTTCCTTCCTAAGAGTTTTCCAACTAAGTGTAACCCAAATTAAATGGAAAAAATTAATCACCTAACTCTTAAGTTCACCTCATTACTTATTTTACTTACAAAAGATAATCTAAGGAAACCCAACTTTGGCATGAAAATACCTAGTTAGATAATTAAGGTCATGAAAAATATTTTATTTGGAAGAAATCTGACACTTAGTATTTTAAAAGGAAACTTTATTTGACCATTTTATCCCAAGTTATTCCTTTTATGTATAAATGTTTCTAAGTATTTAGTTTTTAATCACTCTTCCTTCCACTAAATTAGTATGTTAAACCCATATTGATGTGCAATTATTTACACAAATCACATCTTATGTTATTAACCCAAATTAAAATACAACTATATTTATACATATCCAAATGCATCGTATGATAAGGTAGATGAAAATATTTCATTTAAAATATTATAATCATATGAAACCAATAATCCCTATAATAGTAATCATGAAGTGACTATTAGCTGACCCCCTATTTTCTTGATAGGGCCTAAGCTGCTGGATGAGTGAGCAGTATGACCCAAAGTCCCTCTACCCATGGTTCTTTACTTAAGATGGACCTAAAATTAAATCATAATTCTAATAGCTAATATGTATAAATTATAATATACCTTTAAATTATAACTTATAACTCAATACAAATCCATAGTAAAGGTACAATAATACTAAAACAATTATTATACCTACCATGTAATGACCTGTGTCATGACTATAGTGATTTTAGGTCTTAGGTATGACTTATGTATGGATTAGGTATAGTTTCATTTGAATTTTTTTCTAGATTAAGGAGACTATTTTCATTTATATATACAGATATAGTTTTAGGTGTTGTATAATAAATTAATAGGATTTTGGTGTATGATTTTTAAGGTTCGACAGAAGTTTTGGGAGTTTGGGGTACCTATGAATGGGTGCCTCCTTTAGTTTACAACTTTTGATGTCACTGGGTACTTTATGGCCCTGGTAGTGGATTGAGTGTCCTGGGGGTTCCACCGAGTACCCAGTGGGATTCTTAAGAGTTAGTTTATTAATAGTAATTCATACTTTTCACCCCCACTCCTTATTTCTCCTCTACCACTTCTTCTTTGAATTTCATTCACTTTGAGCACTTGAGAGACCTTTTCATTAATCATTGAATATCCATTTATCCTATCCTTCCCCTTATTGATAAAAAGTGATTCCATGAATATTTATATTCTAAAGATAAAGTTAATATTCGTTCCTTCTCTTATCTTCACTCTTCCATATTTTTTGCTGATTTTCTCTCACTTGTCTAGGGATTTTAGATTTAATTACATAGTAGCATGTTGTAATTCACCTTAGATTATGGGGTTTCCTATTATTTTATTCTATTTAGGATCATATGGGATATTTCTAACTATTCTTTATATTTTTTATTTAAGTTAGTCGGGGTATTATTTTTTATAAGGTTTTTTAGTTTCTATGGTGAAATTTATAGTTGAATTCATGGAAATTATTTATGGATTAGGGATGTTATATTATTGTCACGACCCGTCCCTTAGGGCCCATGTCGCGGCTACCCCAAGCCCGCCTTCCATTTGTCACGATCCATCCTTGGGGCCCGTGTCATGACTACCCCAAGCCCGCCTTCCATAGGCCAGGGGCTGGAGACAAGCACCAAAGGTGTAAATCCAGATAAGAAGGGTAGGCATTGCCTTTACAAGTAAAGAAAAACCACAGAGCAAGCAAGATGAAGTAAACACTAAGTAAACTAGGTATAAAAGTAAGTGCTGGAAAGTAAATGGGCCAGAATACAAACCCAACTAAAAGTAAAGTACAACTAAAAGAAAGTACAGCAACTGAAAAGTAAAGCAGCAATGTCGATCCGTCCACTAGAAATCCCACCTGAAGGGTGGGTACAGATAGTCTCCTCAGCTCCTCGGGTCCAGTCGTCCGCTCTGTGTATGTCCCGCCCAGTGGTCCACCTCCAGGTACCGACTTGCTCCACAAGATTGAACCATGATCAGCTGTGTCTGTCGTCTGCATCCAGCACAACGTAGTGTGGGCATAGCCCGTGCAGGGGTGAGTATACACTACATAGTAGGTACCCCGAGACCCCCGAAGGTCTCCCAGAATCCACGTAGGATAAACCAAAAAGGAATGATACAATCATGAAGTAAAAAACCAACTCTACTTAAGTATATGCCCATACATATACCTAAGTCATCAATTCCAGTTCGGTTCCAACATCCGAGCCCAAGTTCGATCTAGTCCACACAGGAAAGCACAATCCAATCCACACGGGATAACACAACCCAATCCACACAGGATAGAAAAAAAATCATATCGAAGATAATAATTGAAAGTCAAGACTCAGATCACATAGGTATACTTATTCGTAAGGTGATAGAGATGATCAGATTTAGCCACTGATACATCTAAGATGTCGGACCCACATAGGATACAAGACCAGCTAAGCTGTTGGACCCACAAAGGATACAAGACCAGCCACTCTACTGGACCCACATAGGATACAAGTACAGAGTCAAATACTACCGGACCCACGTAGGATATAAGAATAGTATTCAAATATTACCGGACCCACATAGGATACAAGAATAGTAGTCATCGTCGTCGAACCCACGGAGGATTACAGTACGGTCGTCGTCGCTGCCGAACCCACGGAGGATCCCAGTACAGTCGTCATCGTCGTCATAGTCAGAGCCAGCTCTAGGGTTCCCGCACATAGCATGCTCGATTTCATGAGGGTCCGCTCCACGAGCCAAGGGGAGTCGATACATCAACTAACACAAAGTCCGGAGTTGATGTATCCCAAAGTTCCGTCTCATCAATAGGAACTCAACGTGACCGACGGCGCATCAATAGAACGCTCGGTCTGAGAGTTATTGGCTTTTTCGTCCCAGGGGCCCAGTTGGTTTTTAAGTCAAAACCAACCCAACCATACTCCAACTATGTCCAAACCTCGAGCGGAGTAAGCCAAAATTTCCATCTCACTAAGAGTAAACAAAGTCAACGGAACGTCAATCGGACGTCCGGAGCTCAAGTTGTAAGCGTTTCCGCTCCGAAGGTCCAGTTGGTTTCATGTTCAAACCAACCCATTCATACACAAATTTCTTCGAAAACTTAAGTTAAATATACTGAAACGACTGTCTCGATCCAAGGATCGCATCGCAACTGACGGTGCGTCAATCGGAGGTCTGTAGCCCAAGCTATGAGTGTTTGAACGAAACTGTCTGAAAATAGGGGGTTTGGGCCCAGTCCGACCTGGCCCAATACCCCCCTGGGTTGGCCTGAACAGGGTTGACCCGACCCAGGTCCGGGTCCGCCCCACTAGGGCGCGGCCCGGCCCAGCGTAGGGGTCCAGCCCAGCGCGGGCGGCCCGGCCCGGCATGGCCCGCGTGGCCAGCGACTCGGCCGTTCGGCCGAGCGGGATGCGGAGGGGGGTGATGCCCCCCTTGATTGAAGAAACAGCATCCGCATGGGGGGCCCCCCTTTTTGCCAGCCGGGGGTTACGACCCCCGGATCTTCCAAAAATGGCCAGCCAAATTGGCCGACTGATGTGCCACTGCGGGACCCTGGCGGGTCCCGTCTTCCATGCGCTGGTGGCCAGCAGTTCCGGCCGCCCCTCCCTGCACTGCCACGGCCTTGTCCAACCGGCGCGGCGTGACGGTGTCGTGCCCCTCCGCCATGGCCCACCCCGGCCGCGGCCCTCCGTGATGCTCCGGCGCAGCGCGACGGCGTCGTGCTCCTCCGCCACGGCCCATCCTTGGCCACGGCTTCCAAGGCTTCACCGGCACAGCGCGACGTCGTTGCACACTTTCTCCGCGCTTTTCCTCATTCCCACACAGTGTCGTTGCACCGTGCCACCTCCGTTCCAAACCACGTCGATGATTAACAACAAAGGGGAGGAGGATCGGCTGTGTTTGTGCGGTCCAACCTCCTCTCGTTAAATTGATAACAGGCGTCCAAAATAACATAAAACAACTTCGACAAATCAAATCACAAATTTAATCCAATAAATTTGAACTTAAACCCCTACCTCAAAGTAGCTGTCGAAAAAAGATTATCGCGGGAAATAGCGTCGCGAGTTAAGGCTCTGTATGTGCCTGATGGAGAACGTCTGAGGTGGAGCGGCGTCTCACGCCGGCTGCGGAGAGGAGAAAAATTCACGACGATCGCTCTTTGCGGTGACAGCGTTCTTCGTCGAGGTCTTGACATTCCTCGCATTCTTCAAGACTTAGCGTAAACTCTCCAAAAATCTCCACACAACGAAACCATCCAAAATAAAATAAGGTAGGTCCTTATTTTATTAACTCATGTCAAGAATTCAAAAATTCAAACATTAATTAAATAAATTGATTAGATTTAATCAATCTAATTAATGTGAGGGTTGACATGCCATTAAAATGGGGGAGTGGGTGAGTTACAAACTAAATGCATGAGGGTGGTTTAAGGGATTTGAAGGGGTGGGGCTCGTTTGGGCCCCACCTCACTAATATCCTACCAAGTGTTAGGACTTTAGTGGGTCCCACTCAACTCTCATGCATAGGTTAACTATTAGAATAAAAATAAAAATTGTAGCGCAAATTTTTATTTCACTCTTTAGTTAACCAAAATATTTAACAACACCTCCCAAGAAAACGCAACTTGAGGAAGGGTCTTCTTAAGAAATTACCGGAATTGTGGTTTCATCGGTGCCCTAGGATTTCGATTCTGAGAATCGGTTCAAAAGTTAGGAAAACCCGCTCGTTCGTTCACTGAACGTACCCAAGCTAAACTTTGGAAATTAATTCCGAGCACACCGGGCCTCGGAATCAGGTGTTGTTAGAAACTGCGTACTCATAAAAAAAATCCCAAATAAATTAAGAAAAAAAATTCCTTGAAATTTATGGGTCTTTACATTACTCTCACCTCAGGTCTTTACATCCCCGTAAAGATACATCACAAACTAGGGGTACAAATGAGGGTATTGAGCATGCATCTGAGGCTCCCGCTCCCAAGTACTCTCCTGGAGGTTCCCGTGCTGCCACCTGATGCGCACTAGAGGAATCGACCACCCACGTAGGACTCGCTCCTGTCAATCCTCGATCTCCACCAGGACCTCCGCAAAAGTCGCCCCATCATCAATGTCCATCTCCACATGGTCGATGATATGCGTCAGGTCGTGCACGTATCTCCTCAGCTGACATACATGGAAGACGTCGTGCACCTGGTGAAACTGAGTTGGTAGAGCCAAGTGATAATCCACCTCACTTATCCTGATGAGAACCTAGAATGGTCCGATGAAGCGCAGAGATAACTTGTCTCCCTGACCAAATCTCTTTAATCTACATCAAGGTGAGACCCGCAAGAAAATGTAGTCGTTGTCCTCGAACTCCAGTGGTCTCCGCCTCCTGTCAGCATAAGACTTCTGTCAGCTCTGAGCTGTCCTCATCCACTCTTGGATGACCTGGACCTTCTTTGTCATGGCCTGGACCATCTCTGGTCCCACAAGTTCTGACTTTCTAGGGTCTGTCCAGCATAGAGGTGACCTGTAAGGTCAGTCGTACAATGCCTCGTATGGCGCCATCCCGATGGTGGAGTGGTAGCTGTTTTTGTACGCAAACTCCACCAATGGTAGGTGATCCTCCCAGCTATGACCAAAGTTGAGGACACATGCACAGAGCATCTCCTTGAGAGTCTGAATGGTCCTATCCGTCTGACCATCCATCTGAGGGTGAAAGGCAGTGCTCAGATGTAGTTGTGTCCCGAATTCCTCCTGAAACCCCTTCCAAAGCCAGGATGTAAAGCGAGCATCTCGATTGGAGATGATAGATGATGGAACACCATGAAGTCGTACGATCTCCTGAACGTAGAGGCGTCCCAAGCTCTCCACTGAGCCCTGCTCTCTGATGGGTAAAAATTGGGCTGACTTGGTGAGTTGGTCGACAATCACCCAAATGGAGTCATGGCCTCTGGAAGTATGTGGAAGCCCAGTCACGAAATCCATAGATTTCCTGTCACGCTTCCACTCTGAGACCTCCAAGGGTTGTACCAAGCCTGCTGGTACCTGGTGCTCCACCTTCACCTGCTGGCAGGTGAGGCATCGAGAAACGAACCCTGCTATAGCCTTCTTCATACCCGGCCACCAGTGCTGTCGTCTGAGATCCTGGTACATCTTCGATACCACTGGATGCACTGCTAAAGGGGAAGTGTGAAACTCTCTCAGCACCTCCTCCTATAAATCAGCTGGTACCATGGTGCATCCTCTGAAAAGGACGTTGTGCTCTCCTCCTACAGAGAATCCATCAGGTGTTTGTCCTAAGGATATCTATGCATGTCGTGTCTCACAGTAAACGTCCCCAAACTGTTCCTCTATGACACACTGTTTTAGTGGAGGAGTGACTATGAGTGACTGCAGAAAGGATACTTCATCTCTATCCACGAAGGATATCTGAAAAGCATCTAGCTGCTCTGTCGACTCCCCAAGTAGCTGAATGTCTGTCCTCCTACTAAGAGCATCAGCTACTATGTTCCCCTTTCCAAGAGTATAGACTATCTCAAAGTCATAGTCCTGGAGGAACTTGAGCTATCTCCACTATCTCAGGTTCAGGTCCTTATGCGAGAAGATGTACCTGAGACTCTGGTGGTCAGAATAGACTGTAAAGCGCTCTCCCATCAGATAGTGATGCCACATCTTCAGAGCGAAGACCACTGCTTCTAACTCCAGGTCATGGGTAGCGTAGTTATTATCATACTGCCTCAACTGTCATGATCCATAGGCGATCACGGCCCGCTCCTTCATTAGAACACACCCGAGTCCATTCCCTAATGCATCGCAGTAGACTACGTACCCTACTCCCTCCTCTGGTAGCCTCAAGATGGGTGCACTGGTCAATCTCTGTCTCAGCTCCTGGAAGCTCTATTGACATCTATCTGACCACAAAAAGGGTTTCCCCTTCTTTTTCAAAGATGAAAGCAGTGTCGTAACTCTGGAGAAGTCTGGAACGAATCTCTGGTAGTACCCAGCTAGACCCAATAAACTTCGCACCTCCATTACGCTCCTAGGTGTATCCCAAGCTAGCACTGCCTCGATCTTCGCAGGATCCACCGCAACTCCTACCTCAGAGATGACATGTCTCAAGAATTTGGCCTCATGTATCCAAAATTGACACTTTGAGATCTTACCATAAAGCTGGTGCTCTCAGAGTGTGTCCAGCACAACCTGCAAGTGGTAGGCGTGCTCCTCCTCAGTGGTCGAGTATATCAATATGTCGTCGATGAAGACTACGAAAAATCAATCAAGGTAAGGCTGGAAGATCCTGTTCATGAGACTCATGAACACTGTTCGAGCATTAGTTATGCCGAAAGGCATAACCAAGAACACATATTGGTCATACCGACATCTGAACGTCGTCTTCTGCACATCCTCATCTCGAACTCTGAGATGATGATAGCCTGACCTGAGGTCTATCTTCGAGAACCACTGTGCTCCCTTGAGCTGATCAAAGAGGTTGTCAATACTCGGATGCGGATACTTATTCTTCATGTTCGCCCAGTTCAGGCGATGATAATCGACACACAGTCTCAATCTCCCATCCGCCTTCTTGGAGAACAAAATGGGAGAAGCCCAGGGTGAAACACTGGGTCAGATGAATCCTTTGCCCTGCAAGTCCTCCAGTTGTACCCGTAGATCTCGAAGCTCAGTGGGAGCCATCTGATATGCTGGAGTGGATATCAGGGCTGTCTCAGGGTATAGGTCAATATAACATTCAACTCTTTACGAGGAGGTAGTCCTGGAAGGTCGTCAGGAAAAATGTCCGCATACTGATCCGCCACTATAGGAAAACTCAGACTCTGCACGTCAACTACTCCTAGGATGAGGCTATCCAACTGATGAGTGATCGGCTATCCTCTCCTCTGCGTGAGTCCATCCTATGCTGCAAAGGCTCCCTTCTCGCCGGTGAAGGTGAACCTGCTCCCATTGGTGCAGACACACCACACCTTACGCCTAATACAGTCAATCTGAGCATGGACTATAGATAACCAATCCATGCCCAAGATGACATCGTAAGGCCTAGACACCACTACAAGAAGATCCCATCCAAAGCTCTCGCCTCCTAGAGTAAGCTCACACTTTTAGCACCAGTTTGTAATCATCAAGTCTGCTCCCATAGGAGTCTCTAGCCGTAAGGATCGAACCAACAGCTCTGTTGAAATCTCTGAGCTCCGAACAAGGGAAGCGGCAATGAAATAATGACTCACTCCTATGTTTATAAGAACAATAGAAAGGGTGTAGTAGACACAGATAGTACCTAGAATCATCTCTGGTGCGCCATGGTCGTAGGCCTCTGCTTCCTGAAGCTGAGCCTGCCTCTGTCCGCCAGCTCCCTATGGTCGGGGTGGACCTCCTGGTGGTGGTGGTGGTAAATCCTCAAAGCATCTCCCACCACCTGCTTCTTGGCCAGCTCCTCTTCCTTGTCCGCCTGCTTCCTGTGGACTTTCACATTTGACCCTCTGCCTTGGCCTTAGTGGTCCCTCAACCGTCTGCTGCTCCTTTGCACGGCGGGATGGGTAGTCACGAGCCATGTGGCCCTGCCCGCCGCATGCGTAGTATTTTCTGCTCCTCGTAAGACTGGCTCTATGTCGTATACCCCGCACCTCTGATCTAGTGTCCTGAGGTCGTCCGCCTGATGGTCTGGTCGGCCTGGACCCCTGTGACATCCGTCGACTGCCAGCTACAGAAGACTCTGCTATGTGCCGCACTACGGTAGGTCTCGCTGCTGGTGTAGGCTCAGCAAGAAAGCTTTTTATGAGAAGGGCTCGCTCTCGTACTCATGCCTGTGTCAGAATGCTGAGGGAGATCATCGATGCCCTGATCTCATGCCTCAGATCCTACTCGAAGGTCCAAGCCTGGAAGAATGGGTCTCGTACCATGTCTGTGGAATAGCGCGAGAGATCGGTAAATCTTTCTGAGTACTAGGATACCATCATGCTGCCCTCCCACAGCTGTAGTAGCTCTTGAATGCACACCGCACGTAGGGTGGCTGGGACGAATGCTGAGTAGAAGAGGCTCTCAAAGACCATCCAAAGGATAGATGTCTCATCATGCACCTAGAGCATCAGGCTCCACCATCTGCCTACTTCCGCGTGTAGGAGACTCACTGCAAAGATCACCATGAGGTCAGCTGGTGTCCCTACTAACCTGAAAACTCATACAACAGCCTCCAGCCAATCCTCGGCTGCCTGAGGGTCCATCTCCCCACGGAAACTAGGAGGTCTCTAATGCTGAAACTTGTGTAGTGCACTAAGGCGACGTGCACTCTCAGCGGCTGGGGCTGGTGGCATCGGTGGCTCGGCGGGTAGAGGTACCGCCGGTGCCTCCGCTGAAAAAAGGGCCCTACATCGAGGCCTCGTCGCTCGGTGGGCTGTCGTCTCGCACAAAGCTCGGAACCCTAGCTAGCTACCATCGTGGGGCCATCCTAAAAAGAAAAATGTGTGCCACGGTCAATACAGTATACCTGGTGAGAAGACACAGAGTAATCACAAAGAAAACTTTTGAAACACACATGCAATCAATGTTTTCATGCACTGAGTTGGAAATCAGAAGTCAGGGTCCTGGTGTATGGATACGTCGGCCGCTGCACCAACACTGGACTCCCTGAACTAATAACCACACTCAATACCCTTAACACTATTGATTCACATAGAAGAAATATCGGAGTCCTGGGTTCTACGGTATAACCGAACTCCTCTGATACCAATTTTTCACGACCCGTCCTCGAGGCTCGTGTCGTGACTACCCCAAGCCCGCCTTCCATAGGCCAGGGGATGGAGACTAGCACCAAAGGCATAAATCTCGATAACAAGGGAATGCATTTCCTTTACAAGTAAAGAAAAACCAGAGTAAGAAAGCTGAAGTAAACACTAAGTAAACTGGGTACAAAAGTAAGTGCTGGAAAGTAAATGGGCCAGAATACAAACCCAACTGAAAGTAAAGTACAACTGAAAGAAATTAAAGCAATTGAAAAGTAAATCATCAATATCGAGCCATCCACTGGAAATATCACCTGAAGGGTGGGTATAGATAGTCTCATTAGCTCCTCGGGTCCAGTCGTCCACTCCGTGTACGTCCCGCCCAGTGGTCCACCTCCAGGTACCGACATGCTCCACAAGCTTCAACCACGATCAGAATTGTCTATCATGTGCATCCAACACAATGTAGTGCGAGCATAGCCCATGCAGGGGTGAGTATACGCTACTCAGTACGGACCTTGAGACCCCCGAAGGTCTCCCAGATTCCACGTAGGATAAACCACAAAGAAATGATACAATCACGAAGTAACAACCAACTCTATATAAGTATATGCCCATACATATACCTAAGCCATCAATTCCAGTTCGGCTCCAACATCTGATCCCAAGTTCGATCTAGTCCACACAGGAAAACACAATCCAATCCACACGGGATAACACAACCCAATCCACACAGGATAACAAAACAATCATATCGAAGATAATGATTGAAAGTCAAGACTCAGCTCACACAACTATACTTCTTCGTAAGGTGATAGAGATGATCAGATGTAGCCACTGATACATCTAAGCTATCAGACCCACATAGATACAAGACCAACTAAGATGTCGGACCCACAAAGGATACAGGACCAGCCACTCTGTCGGACCCACGTAGGATACAAGTACAGAGTCAAATGCTACCGGACCCACGTAGGATACAAGAATATAGTCACATATTGCCGGACCCACATAGGATACAATAACAGTATTCATCACCGTCGAACCCACAGAGGATTACAGTATGGTCGTCGTCGTCGTTGTCGAACCCACGGAGGATCCCAGTACAGTCGTCATCGTCGTCACAGTCGCAGCCAGCTCTAGGGTTCCCGCACACAGCATGCTCGATTCCGGGAGGGTCCGCTCCATGAGCCAAGGGGATTCGATATGTCAACTGACACAAAGTCCGGATTTGATGTATCCCAAAGTTCTGTCTCATCAATAGGAACTCAATGTGACCGACAGCGCGTCAATCAGATGCCCGATCTGAGGGTTATTGGCTTTTTTGTCCTAGGGGCGCAGTTGGTTTTTAAGTCAAAACCAACCCGACTGTACTAAAACTATGTCCAAACCTCGAGCGCAGTAAGCTAAAAGGTCCATCTCACTAAGAGGAAACCAACAAAGTCGACGGCACGTCAATCGGACGTCCGGAGCTCAAGTTATAAGTGTTTCTGCTCCGAAGGTCCGGTTGGTTTCGTGTTCGAACCAACCCGGCCATACCCAAATTCTCTGAAATATTGAGTGAAATATACCATAACGACCATCTCGATCCAAGGATCGCATCGCAATGGACGGTGCATCAATCGGAGGTCTGTAGCCCAACATATGGGTGTTTGAACGAAACTGTCCGAAAATAGGGGTTTGGGCCCGGTCCAACCCGGCCAAATACCCCCGCTGGGTCGGCCCGAACCAGGGCGACCCGACCCGGGTCCTGGTTCGACCTACTAGGGCACGGCCCGGCCCAACTGGCGTGGCCCGGCCCGGTGCAGGGGTCCGGCCCAGCGCGGGCAGCCCGGCCCGGTGCGGGTGTGGCCCGCGTGTCCAGCAGCTCGGCCGAGCGGGATGCAGAGGGGAGCGTTTCCCCCCCCCCCCCCTTGATTGAATAAATGGCCCCCACATGGGGGGCCCACCTTTTTTCCAGCTGGGGGTTACGATCCCCGGATCTTCTGAAAACGACCGGCCGAATTGGCCGGCCAGTGTGCCACTGCGGGACCCCCGCAGGTCCTGCCTTCCATGCGCCGGCGGCCAGCGGTTCCGGCCACCCCTCCCTGCACCGCCACGGCCTTAGGCCGTGGCCTTGTCCGACCGGTGCAGCGCAACGGTGCCACGCCCCTCCGTCACGGCCCGCCCCGGCCGCGGCCCTTCGTGATGCTCTGGCGCGGCGCGACGGCATCGCGCTCCTCCGTCGCGGCCCGTCCTTGGCCGCAACTTTCATGGCTTCACCAGCACGGCGTGACGGCGCCGCGCACTTTCTTCGCGCTTTTCCTCATTCCTGCGCGGTGCCGTTTCACCGTGCCACCTCCGTTCCAAACCACGTCAATGATTAACAGCAAAGGGGAGGAGGATCGGCCATGTTTGTGCGGTCTGACCTCCTATCATTAAATTGATAATAGGCAGCCAAAATAACATAAAACAACTTCAACAAAGCAAATCACAAATTTAATCCAATAATTTTGAACTTAAACCCCTACATCAAAGTAACTGTCGAAAGAAGACTGTCGCGGTAAACGGCGTCGCGAGGTAAAGCTCTGTATGTGCTTGACGGAGAACGTCCAAGGTGGAGCGGTGTCTCACGCCGGCTGTGGATAAGAGAAGAAAGGCACGATGATCACTCTTTGCGGTGATGGCATTCTTCGTCAAGGTCTTGACGTTCCTCACGTTCTTCAAGACTTAGCGTGAACTCTCCCAAAATCTCCACACAACAAAACCACCCAAAATAAAATAAGGTAGGTCCTTATTTTATTAACTCATATCAAGAATTCAAAAATTCAAACTTAATTAAATAAATTGATTAGCTTTAATCAATATAATTAATGTAAGGGTTGACATGCCATTAAAATGGGGGAGTGGGTGATTTACAAACTAAATGCATGAGGGAGGTTTAAGGGATTTGAAGGGGTGGGGTTCGTGTGGGCCCCACCTCACTAATATCCTACCAAGTGTTAGGACTTTAGTGGGTACCACTCAACTCTCATGCATAGGTTAACTATTAGAATAAAAATAAAAATTGTAGCGCAAATTTTTATTTCACTCTTTAGTTAACCCAAATATTTAACAACACCTCCCAAGCAAACGCAACTCCAGGAAGGGACTTCTTAAGCAATTACCAGCATTACGGTTTCATCGGTGCCCTCGGATTTCGATTCCAAGCATCGGTTCAAAAGTTAAGAAAACTTGCTCATTCGTTTGCTGAACGTACCCCAGCTAAACTTCATAAATTGATTTCGGGCACACCGGGTCTCGGAATCAGGTGCTGTCAGAAACTTTGTACTCATAAAAAAATCCCAAAGAAATTAAGAAAAAAAATTCCTTGAAATTTACGGGTCTTTACACCATAGTTCAGGGGATGGCGACTAGCACCGAAGGCATAAATCTATAAAACTGGGAAGGCATTGCCTTTATAACCAGAAAACACGCACAACAGAGTACAAGATGGAATCAAAACACTAAGTAAAACTATATAACAAAGTGTACTAAAAGTAAAAGGGGGGCTGGAAATACAAGCCCAACTATAAAGTAAAAGGAAAAAGAAAGTAAAACTGAAGAAAATAAAAGTTACCATTGTGTCATCCTCCAAGGTTCCTACCTGAAGGGTAGGTATAGATTGCCTCCTCATCACTCCAAGTTTGTCTGTCTCCTCTGTGTATCGTCACGCTGTATGGTCCACCTCTGGGTACTGTATGGAAGGTTCTCTCAGCCTCAGTCAGCGTTGTCTGTCGTCTGCATCCAACACAACGAGGTGCGGTCATAGCCAGTGCAGGGGTGAGTATAACGATACTCAGTAGGGACCCAAAGACCCTCAAGGTCTCACAAAATCCAACAAGGATAAATCAAAAAGTATGAAATAAACAGATAACCCCACTTAGGTATATTCCCATACATATACCTAATTTATCAAGTAATCCATCTCAATCATGAGGAAAACACAAAAGTTACTAACTCAGCTCACACAGGTATACAACTTTTGTAGAGAATTAGAGATGATTAGATGTAGCCACTAAATCATATATTCTGTCGAACCCACACAGGATCTAGGAACAGTAGTCAGATATGTTGAACCCACACAGGATCCAAGAATAGTATTCCGAGCTCTCGAACCCACACAGGATCCAGGAACAGTAGTTAGAGCTTTCGAACCCACACAGGATCCATGAACAGTAGTCAGAGCTGTCGAACCCACACAGGATCCAGGAACAGTAGTCAGAACTTTCAAACCCACACAGGATCTAGGAACAATAGTCAGAACTATCAAACCCAGATACGATCCAGGAACAGTAGTCACAGCTATCGAACCCACACAGAATCTAGGAACAGTAGTCAGTCCACGTAGGATCCCTTTATCACAATGCAGTCAGCCACATGGTTCCCGCACAAAGCACGCTTGATTCCAGGAGGGTCCGCTCATCAAGCCAAGTTTTGATACATAAAATGCCATGAATTCACACATAGAAGTATCTAAAAGGTCCTCCATGCCATAGAGGTCTCAACGCAATAGACAGCGCATCAATCGGATGCCCGGTCTGTGAGTTATTAGCCTTTTAGTCACAAGGGATGTGTTGGATTCATGCACGATCCAACCTAACCGTATCTCAACTATACCCAAAACTCTGGTGGGGTATACTATAAGGGACCTCCATTCTCCAAGATTACCAGCGCTGTTGACGGTTCATCAAATGGATGTTCGGTGCCAAAGATATGGCCAAAAGAAAGTAAAGGGTCGGTAGTGGACCCAGGTCTGGTCTGACCCAGTCATACCGCCCCAGCCCGACCCAGTCTGGGTTGACCCGGTCTAACCCATTAGGTATGGCCCAGCCCGTTAGGTGGGTCATCCCATTAGATTTGGCCCGACCCGCTGGGCCCAGTCCTGCAGGTCGTGAGAGCGCGGACCGGACACGAGGGCGCGGACCGGCCGCGGGTCGGTGTGAGGGCAGTTCGGCCCGGAGGGCGCAGCGTAGGCGGCTAGGCGCAGAGCTAGTTCGGTCTGAAGCACCGTGGGGGTGTGGTTCAGGTGGCTCGTCCTGGGAGTTCGGGACCGGTTCATCCCGGAGCATCATGAGGGCGCATTTCGGGCGGCTCAGCCCAGGAGGCCGGGTAGCCAGCGGGAGGCTGGGGGCCGGGAGGCGCAGGCTGGCATGGTTCGGCTGGGGTACACGGGAGGCCGGTGGTCGTCAGGGAGTTCGGCGGGCGGCTGGGAGGCCGGAGGCGGCCAGGAGTCGGGTGGCGCGGGCCGGCGCGGTTCGGTCGGGGCCCACGGAAGGTCGGCGGGCGCCCGGGAGCCAGGAGGCTAGAGGGTGCCCGGGAGCCGAGAGGTCGGCGGGTGGTTGGGATACGAGAGGCCGGTGGCCGAACGAGAGCCGGGAGGCCGGCGGCTCAGGCCTTCGGGTGGCATGTTTCGCCTAGGGCGGCGGAGCCAGTTCAGCCGAAGCACCGCAAGGGCGGCATGGGTTGCGGAGACTACGGGTAGCGCGGTCATTGCCTGTCGCCTTCATCGCCTCATTGTTTCATCGCCATTCCGAAGAATCATCACAAAAGTGAATCGACGGAGGGAGACGGGCCATGTTAGTTTGTCCCGCACCCTCCGTGTTTAGGGTGATAGCAATCGGTTCCTAATAACGAGCACAAAAATCCACCCGTAAAAGGAAAACATCCTCATTCTTTGTTTTTGAAAGAAAGGAAGAGCATCAAACTTAAAATAAATTAGACCCCAACTTTGATCGTTGTTCATCAACAGAGTCATGGGGAAGAAGACAGAGTTTTCATTGTTCGTCACGTCCACCGCACTCTTCCAATCCTGAGCTCGTACATTGGTTCATTGATGATGATGAAGAGGGAAGGTTGGTCGAAGACGTCCCACGTCGGTAGGAGTCTGTGGATGAAGGTCGAAGGAGATTGTTCCTTATAGTATAAGGCATTCTTCGTTGGGAGCATTCTTCATTCTTCATTGGCGAGAGCTTTTCTATCAAAAACTCTAATCCCCCTTTGCCAATATTTTTCCAACCAAAAGAATAGGAATCCAAGGTAATAGATTATAAAATCTATAGTTGGCATGAGAATTCAAAAAGGGTGAATTAATTAAGTTGTATCCACTTAATTAATTCATAAGGTTGGCATAATAAATTAAATACGAGGATTTGGAACATTTAAGGAGGGGGCAGAGAGACTCTCCTTCATTAATGAGGGGAGTTGAGAGGTTTTCCTCTCCCACTATTATTAGGGTGTTGAGTCCCGGGTGGTCCCCACATCATAACCTATCGCGGGAGGTTAGGTTCAGTTGGGCCCCACCACCATAACCTCTCATGGGAGGTTATGGTCTGGTGGTCCCCACACTTCCGACTTCCAACTTGCAACTTCCAAGTGGAGGTTTTTAACCAATAAATAAAAATAAAGCTACACAAGTTTATATTTATTTAATTCACTAAAACCCAAAAACTAACTTTTATTCTCGACCAACTTCCGTTGAGGTGAAAGTCTTATTAAGAGAATATCGGCATTGCGAGTTCAACGGTGCCCTAGAATTTCAATTCCAAGCACTAGTTCAAAATTTATAAAACGCCGCTCGCGCGTTTACTGAACGTACCCAGAAAAAAAGTTCATAAAATTATTATCAGTCACCCTCGACCACCACCGGTCGAGGTTAGGCTCTGCCTAGGTGAAACACACCCCAAATAACCCAACGGTACTCTTATATTTTCAATCCAAGTTACCGTTTAGAAGTTATGAATTTTACAATAAAATAATTGTCACTTAATAATTTTATTTGCGGCCAAAAACTAACTTTTTTTGGTGTCCCATGATGGAAAAAGATAGTATCTGCTTAAATAAATCATTCCCTCACAAGTTCATCGGTGGTATCAGATTTTTAATATGAGCTATCGTTTGTGAGTTATAAGCATTTGAAAAATAAAATAATTTATTAAATTATTTTATTTGCAGTTATGCCAAATTTGGGTTTTCTCACAGGAGGTCTGTGCCGACTAATCTTAAGTCACGCCTAGGTTAAACTCGCCATCCTGAGCACAACAGTGCCCTCAGATTTCTGATTCGAGTAACTGTTTATGAGTTATTCCACTTTTTCAGGAAAACTACTTACGCGTGTTAACATAAGCTTAACAAAACTTCGACAGATCATTCCGGGCACTCCGAGCCTCGGAATCGAGCATTGTCTGATTTCAAGAACTCATAAAATTCTTATATATTTTTAAAAAAAAATACATGGAAATTACAGGTCTTTACATTCTCCCCACCTCAGGGATCTACGTCCCCATAAGCCACGACTCAAACTAAGGAAACAAATTGGGGTATTGTGCACGCTTCTGAGCCTCCCACTCCCATGTGCTCTCCTGGAGGTTCCGGATCTGCCAGCGAACGCGCACCAGAGGTATCTACTGTACAAGAAGGACCCGATCCTTTCAATCCTCAATCTCTACTGGGACCTCCGTAAAATTTTCCCCATCGTCGACGTCCAACTCTCCATGGTCAATGATGTGAGAAGGGTCGTGCACGTATCTCCTCAGCTGGGATACATGGAAGACATCATGCACCCGGTGCAACTGAGGTGGAAGAGCTAAGCGATATGCCACCTCACCAACTCTAGTGAGGACCTGAAAAGGTCTGATGAATCTTGGAGATAACTTGCTGCCTCGACCAAATCTTCGTAAACCTCGTCAAGGTGAGATCCGTATAAAGACATGGTCTCCATCCTCGAACTCCAGAGGTCTCCATATCCTAGCAGCATACGACTTCTGCATGCTCTGTGCAGTCTTCATCTTCTCCTGGATGATCTTCACCTTCTTCGTGGTAGCTCGTACCATCTATGGTCCCACCAGTGCTGACTCCCCTAGGTCATTCCAACACAAGGGTGATCCGCAGGGTCGCCCGTATAACACCTCAAAATATTCCATCCCTATAGTGGAGTGATAGCTGTTGTTGTATGAAAACTCCATCAAAGTTAAGTGATCCTCTTAGCTGCAATTGAAGTCGAGGACACAAGCACGGAGCATGTCCTTGAGGTTCTGAATGGTCCACTCAGTCTGGCCATCCGTCTGAGGATGGAAGGCGGTGCTCAGACAAAGCTGTGTCCCGAAATCCTCCTATAACCCCTTCCATAGCCGGGAAGTAAAATGTGTGCCAAGATCGAAGACAATAGAAGAAGGTACTCTATGTAGCCACACAATCTCCTGCACATATAGGCACATCAAGCTCTCTACTGAACCCTGCTCTCTAATCGGAAGGAAGTGGGAAGACCTGGTGAGTCGGTCAACGATCACCCAAATCGAGTCAGGACCCTTGGATGTACGTGGGAGTACTATCATGAAGTCCATGGATATATTATCCCACTTCCACTCTGGGACCTCTAATGGCTGAACCAAGCCTGCTGGTACCTGATGTTGCGCCTTCACTTGCTGAAAAATGAGGTATCGAGAGACAAACTCTGCAAATGCTTTCTTCATTCCCGGCCACCTGTGTTGTCATCGGAGGTCCTGGTACATCTTTGCCACTCCTGGATGTACCACTAGAGGGGATGTGTGGAACTCCCTCAACACTTCCTCCTAAGGTGACACTGGTACTATGGTATGTCCTCTGAAGAGGATGACGTGCTCCCCACCTTCATAAAATCCATCAGGTGTATGTCATGTGGATATCTGAGCACATCGAGCCTCGCAGTCAATGTCTTCGTGTTGCGCCTCCCTGACTCACTGAAGGAGTGGGGAAGTGATTGTAAGAGACTGAAGAAAATATGCTCCTTCTTGATCCACAAAGGATATCTACAAAGCGTCTAGCTGCTCTGTCACCTCACTCAGTAGATGCAGGTCAGACCTCCTACTGAGTGCGTCTGCTACCATGATCTCCTTTCCATGAGTATAGACTATCTCAAAGTCAAATGTTGTTGCCACGAGGGTGAAGTTGGACAACTCACGAGTTATTGGCTTTACCCTCCTATACATGAGTTTATCCTATGCTTACTGGGTTTCCTTTTTCACTGACCAAGGAAAACCCAATTCCAACATTGTAGATAAACCACAACCTTTTGCCTAATACAGTCAATCTGAGTATGAATTGTGGATGTCCAGTTATACCCAAACTAACATCGTAAGGCCTCAATGCTGCCACCAAGAGGTTCCAACCGAAACTCTCACCTCAAGGGTCAGATCACACTGTCAGTGTAAGTGTGATTATCGAGTCTCCTCCCAAATTTATCTCCGGACGTGAGGGTAAAGTCAATGGTTTAACCGGAAACTCTAGTTCCTAGACAAGATTCATGGAAGGAAGGATTGATTGGTACCTATGTCTATTGATACGGAAACTAGTAGTAGACATAATTCATACCTCGAATAATTCCTAGAGCCCTTGGGTCTCATTCCTTGACTGCATGCAACAACTCTCTTCCCCTGTCCTCTAGCTCCCTGAGCCTGGTGGGGTCCAAAAAAAGGGGGTGGTTGTAACATGTCAAAAAGTACACCACCACATTCTGCTCTCCTAGATCTTCTTCCACGTCTATTGCTTTGTAGATTCATCTATCCCTAACACATTTTTACATGCCCAAGTCTCTGAGACTGGTGCCAGTTTCCTGCTTTCCCACTGCTATCATTCACTGGATGTATCCGCTCAACCAAAGAACATTAAACCACAAAGGCTCTCTCTAGCACCCTAACATAATAAGAAATGCATATAGGAATAGTGATGACTTGGATGTCCTTTAAACACACCTCGCTCGGAAGTTCGATCCATGAAGCACTGATCGTATCGTATTCATCAAGTACCAGGAAAGATCGGTACGCCTCAATGAATACTCAGCTACCGACATGTCGTCTTGATGAAGATATAGAATTTCTAGAGAACTCTCAGCCACCTCCTTGATCCAGTCCACATCCACCTATGAGTCGGGCTCGCCTCGGAACCTGAGGGGTATCTAATGCTGAATCACATGTAAGGCACTAAGCCTACATGTGTCCTCTTCCGGTGCCATCGGTTGTAACGGCTGAACAACGGGTAGTGATATAGCTGTCACACTACCTAAAGGTACTATCTCAGGCAATGGTCCACATACCGAAGCCTCATCACTAAGCGGACCATCCTCATGGTCACTCGCTGAAAATTTCTAGTAGCTAAGATCACTGTATTCTCTACTGGTGTCTCAACTAGATGGGAAACTCTAGCAATCGCCTCTAGCCAGCCCTCAGCTGCATGGGAATCCATCTCGCCTCAAAACCTCAGTGGCCTCTGCTACCAAAACTCATGCAACATGATCAGAAAGCATGCATCATCCACCAGTGTGGCTAGTGGTATCTTATGCCCAATGGGTGATGGTGCTGCTGATACACCAACCAAAGGTGCCAACATAGTAAGAGGGCCCTACACCGAAGCCTCGTTGCTCAGCGGGCTGTCAGTGTGTAAAACTCTTGGAACTCTAGTCGGTTGTTTGTGTGGAGTCATCCTATAATAAATAGATGCAACATGGTCAAAAGATTATACTTGGTGAGTTGACTTGGTGAGATGAATTAAAGAAAATTTTTGAAAACACACATACAATCAGTGTTTTCATGTACTGAGTCAGATATCAGATGTCAGGGTCCTCGTGTATGGATATGTCAGTCACTGTACCAACACTAGACTCCCTAAACTAAAAACCACACTCACTACACTTAACACAATTTCTTCACAGAAAATATCAGAGTCCAAAGTTTTGCGATAGAACCGACTCCTTTGATAACAATTTGTCATGACCCGTCCCCCGATGCCCGTTCCGCGACTACCCCAATCCCACCTTTCAAAGGCCAAGGGCTAGCGACTAGCACCAAAGGATTAAATCCCTAAAATTGGGAATGCATTTCCTTTATAACCAGAAAACGCACTCGATAGAGTAAAAGATGGAAGAAAAACACTAAGTAAAACTATATAACAATTTTTAATGAAAGTAAAAGGGGGGTTAGAAATACAAGTCCAACTGTAAAGTACAAGGAAACGGAAAGTACAATTGAAGAAAATAAAATTTACCGGTGCGTCGTACTCCAAGGTTTCTACCTGAAGGGTAGGTACAGATCGCCTCCTCAGCACTCCAGGTTTGTCTGTCTCCACCGTGTATCGTCACGATGTATGGTACACCTCTGGGTACCATCCATTTGGTGCTCTCAGCCTCAGTCATCACTGTCTATTGTCTACATCCAACACAACGAGGTGCGGACATAACCAGTGCAGGGGTGAGCATAACGATACTCAGTAGGGACCCTGATACCCTCAAGGTCTCACAAAATCCAACAAGGATAAATCAAAAAGTATGAAATAAACAGATAACCCCACTTAGGTATATTCCCATACATATACCTAAGTTATCAAGTAATCCATCTCGATCATGAGGAAAACACAAAAGTTACTAACTCAACTCACAAAGGTATACAACTTTTGTAGAGAATTAGAGATGATTAGATGTAGCCACTAAATGATATATCCTGTAGAACCCACATAGGATCTAGGAATAGTAGTCAAAGTTGTCGAACCCACACAGGATCTAGGAATAGTAGTCAGAGCTATCGAACCCACACAGGATCCAGGAACAACAGTCAGAGCTGTCAAACCCACAAAGGATCCAGCAACAGTTGTCAGAGCTGTCAAACCCACACAGGATCCAGGAACAGTATTCAGAACTGTCGAACCCACACAGGATCTAGCAATAGTATTCATAACTGTCAAACCCACACAGGATCCAAGAACAGTAGTCAGAGCTGTCAAACCCACATAGGATCCAGGAATAGTAGTCAGTCCACATAGGATCCCTTTATCACAATGCATCCAGCCATAGGGTTCCCGCACAAAGCATGCTTGATTCTGGGAGGGTCTGCTCCTCAAGTGAAGTTTCGATACATAAACTACCACAAAGTCCCATATAGAAGTATCTAAAAGGTTCTTCATGTCATAGGGGTCTCAATGAAACAGACGACACGTCAATCAGACGCCCGGTATGTGAGTTATTAGTCTTTTAGTCCCGAGGGACCAGTTGGATTCGTGCACGATCCAACCTGACTGTATCTCAACTATACCCCAAACTCTGGTGGGGTATACTATAAGGGACCTCCATGCTCCATGATTACCAGCACTGCTGACGGTTCGTCAAACGGACATCCGGTACCAAATATATGGCAAAAAAATGTAAAGGTTCGATAGTGGACTCGGATCCGGTCTGACACGGTTGGACCGACCCGGCCCAACCCAGTCTGGGCCGACCCGGTTTGGGTTGACCCATTGGGTCTAACCCGGCCCGTTAAGTGGGTCAGCCCGTTAGATTTGGCCTGACCCGATGGGCCCAGTCCAGCAATTCGTGAGAGCGCGGACCGGTCACGAGGGCGCAGACCAACCGCAGGTCGGTGTGAGGGCAGTTCGGCACAGAGGGCGTTGCGTAGGTGTCTCATTCTAGAGGCACGGATCCAGTTCGGTCTGGAGCACCACGAGGGTGCGGTTCGGGTGGCTCCGCCCGGGAGGCCGAGACCGTTTCGGCCTGAAGCCCCGTGAGGGCGGCGCGGGTTGCGGAGATTGCGGGTAGCGTGGTCATTGCCTATCACCTTCGTCGCCTCATTGTTTCATCACCATGTCGAAGAATCATCATAAAAGATAATCGACGGAGGGAGACTATCCATGTTAGTTTGGCATAAACCCTCCGCGTTTAGGGTGATAGCAATCAGTTCATAAGAACGAGCACAAAAATCCACCCGCAAAAGGAAAACATCCTCGTTATTCATTTTTGAAAGAAAGGAAGAGCATGAAAATTAAAAGAAATTAAACCCCTACTTTGATCATTGTTCATCGACGGAGTCGCGGGGAAGAAGACAGAGTTTTCATCATTCGTCGCGTCTGCCACACTCTTCCAATCCCGAGCCCGTGCATCGGTTCATTGGTGATGATGAGGAGGGAAGGTCAGTCGAAGATGTCCCACATCGGTAGGAGTCCAAGGATGAAGGTCAAAGGAGATCGTTCTTCGTAGTCGGAGGAATTTTTCATTGGGAGAGTTCTTTGTTCTTCATTGGCGAGAGCTTTTCTCTCAAAAACTCTAATCCCCCTTTGCCAATATTTTTCCAACCAAAAGAATAAGAATCCAAGGTAATAGATCATAAAATCTATCATTTTCATAAGTATTCAAAAAGGGTGAATTGGATCCACTTAATTAATTCATGAGGTTGGAAGAATAAATTAAAGAAGGGGATTTGGCACATTAAAGGAGGGGGTGGAGAGACTCTCCCTCATTAATGAGGGGAGTTTAGAGGTTTTCCTCTTCCACTATTATTAGGGGGTTGAGTCCTAGGTGGTCCCCACATCATAACCTCTCGCGGGAGGTTAGGTTCGGGTGGGCCCCACCACCATAACCTCTCATGGGAGGTTATGGTCGGGTGGTCCCCACACTTCCAACTTCCAACTTCCAAGTGGAGGTTTTTAAGCAACAAATAAAAATAAATCTACACAACTTTTTTTTATTTAATTCACTTAAAAACCCAAAAACTAACTTTTATTCTCCACCAACTATCATCGAGGTGAAAGTATTATTAAGCGAATACTGGTGTTGCGATTTCAATGGTGCCCTCGAATTTCAATTCCGATCACCAGTTCAAAAGTTATAAAACGCCGCTCATGCGTTTACTGAACGTACCCAAAAAAATTCGGAAAATTATTATCAATCACCATCGACCCCCGATGGTTGAGATTAGGCTCTATCTAGGTGAAACATGCCCCAAATAACCCAACGGTGCTCTCGGATTTTCAGTACAAGTTACTGTTTATATGTTATGAATTTTACAATAAAATAAATGTCAATTATTTTATTTTTGGCCAAAAACTAACTTTTTCTGGTGGCCCACGTTGGCCAAAGATAGTATCTTCTTAAATAAATCATGCCCTCACGAGTTCAATGGTGGACTCAGATTTTTAATCTAATCTACCATTTCTGAGTTATAAGCATTTGAAAAATAAAATAATTTATTAAATTATTTTATTTACAGTTATGCCAAATTTGGGTTTTCTCACAGGAGGTCTGTGCCGACTAATCTTAAGTCACGCCTAGGGTAAACCCTCTATCCTGAGCGCAACGGTTCTCTCATATTTCTGATCCGAGTAACCATTTATGAGTTATTCCACTTTTTCAGGAAAACTACTTAAGCGCATTAACTTAAGTTTAAAAAATCTTCGACGGATCATTCCGGGCACTCCGGGCCTCGGAATCTCACACCGTCTGATTTCGCGGACTCGTAAAATTCCTATATATTTTTAAAAAAATTACATTGAAATTCCAGGTCTTTATAATTATTGAGGTAATTTTAGAGTTGGTAGCATTGGTTTTCATATATTTTAGTTACTTATTGATTTATGGTGATTAATTATTGGGTTTTATTAGTCATAAATTTTGGTTGGGTGATACTTAGGACTTTCTTAAGGAGTGAGGGAATTATTAAATCTTTCCATTAATTTTGGTAGGTGTTCTTGACTAATCAAATTATTTGTGGAATATTTCTGCAATATGTCTACCTTCGTTTCTTAAAAAAAATTTAATAAAGTTCATATCATATTTGTATATATGTAAATAGATGTTTTACCAATGATATTTCAGTATAAATAACTAAATTCTTTTCAAGGTGTTCATGTGGCACTATGAAATGGAAATTCATTCCCTTTTGATTATATTGTGAACCTTGATAAATTGGTTATACTTTGAATAATATTTATAAGTATTGACCTTTCCTTTATTTTTTCCCACAATATGTAAGTTGGGTGACTCATGCTTAAGTCATTTTACCCAAAACTATTTTCCCTAAGTATTTGTCACTTCCCTTGGTGTTAGTGTAAAACCCCAAGATTTTGTGAAACATTTTTTAAAAAATTAATTTAATATTTTCAATATTTTTCATTAAACACAACACTTAGTTTATCTTGAGTGGTATATAAAATATATTTAGTCTTTAATTACATAAAATACCATGTTTATCTTGAATTACACACAACACTATGTTTATCTTTTGTTACACGCAACACTGAGTTTAAACAAAATGTTACTTATTATTAAAATATTATTATTTAATGTGATAGTTATCTCCTATACATTAGAATGGAGGTTATTAAATGTATTAACTAAAATATTACTTACAAAATTATATAAAATGAATTATTTGGTGACTATTTAATTAAAAATAAAAATAATGGAAATCTTTTTCTGAGAAATTTTTTTTATGCAAACAAACATGTTTCACCTAAATAAATTAAACCCCTTTTAGTGAATGATTTTAATGAAATTTATATATTATACATATTAAATCAACTATAAAAAATTTATCTTATGTGTTTTCTAGACAATAGATCTTAATAAATCCATTTTTACACTTAAAAGTATATTTTTCAAAAAAAAAACAGTTTTGTCACCTTTTTGGCGCACTTATTTTAAAACTAAATATTTCCACTTTTAGAAAATTAATTTGATAAAATAAAAGAAAATTTGAAATCAAAATATCAAAATTATCAGTGTAAATGTGGTATGGTGGTGTTTCCCATCTAGGAGGTGCCTCCACCCATATAGTGCCCTTACAAGTTTTGGAAATGATCCTTGACTACTAAGGAAATGATTTTCTATGCTTATGTTTATGTCACAATTCTATATCTTATATTAATTTTATGATATCATGGATCATGTTATTTGATTATATTATGATTCATGTCTTATGAAATACCAATATTTATTCCATGACTCAGGATTATGATCTTTGATATGCAAGGTATGATTTTCAAATGTTATGTTCATGTTCTCATACCCTTATGTTAATGTCATACATATGTATCTCCTTTTTTACCCTTACTGATCATATGAGATCACCCTTTATAATGTTTCATTTCCCCAGGTTATGAAGAAATGTTTTAATTATAAATACTAAAGGGGAATATCTTTATTTAATACATTGAAGATCTTTCACCAAGTTAGAATATTGTGTGCCTAGTATCCAAATGCATTAAACTATTATGGTCCCTAGGCATGCGTTTGTGTAATAAATTGAATATTAATCTAAAAAAATGTAATTTATATGTACCAGAAGTATTAGTCCCTATAGTTAGTCATATAAAAAATGTGGATCCTTAATGTGTCTCTAGTCTCAAACTATTTGATGACATCTTATAAGTAAAGAATATTCCTTTGGTATAAACATTAATGGATTGTTAATTTATAAATAAGTTACACTTACTTGGGTTCCAAACATATTCTATAATAGGAATTTTATATTTCTATATAAACCTGATTAATCCATAAGTCAACAAACCACACTTAACCTATGGTTATGAAAGTTCTTCAGAGGCATTATGACTGCTGGGTTTACATGGTATGGAGATTCTTTTTAGAGTTGAAGCCTCTTTTTTATTATGAAATAAAAAACCAATTTTTATCTAGTTATAGGGAGACCTATTACATAGCTCATAGTCCCAAGGCTAAGTGTACCATGAATATGTTCTAAAGGCTCAGTGTAGCATCATGTCTGCATCATCCTGCATCTGTCCCCAAGCCCACATCATGCCTGTATCACCACCTACACACATCATGTATGTGTAACCACCTGTACCTGTCATGTTTGTGTCATTGCTTGTATCGTACATCCCCCAAGGAGATTTCCATGATTCAAACCCTAGTCTTTTGGATGTGGAATTATGGGTTTTCCACTCAGATTCCAACCCAACATTTCAAGTTATGGAAATGTGATTTAATATAAAAATATTAATATATGATAAAATACCCAACCTGATACTTAAAAATCACCATGGTTTTATAAAGGTTTAAAGTATATAAATTTTTTATGGAAAATATTGATTTCAATTTTTTATCTTTAGGGAAAACATCCAAAAAATTATTTGTTTTATTCCTCCCCATATTTTTCTAAAAGATATCTCAAAATATGTTTTAAATGATACTCATATTTGTTCTTTTTAAACTCAATCATTTAAATTAAATTTTATTGTATTGAGTGTTAGATTAATATTTTTTATGGGAGATTGAATCTAAACAACTATAATATATAATCTTTTATTAACTTGGGTCTTCGGTATATATTATTCCATACCACATGATTCCTAGTACTACCATTAGTATGTTATAGTCGAGTGTCACCTATGATTTTGGTATACCATATTGATGTTAATGTAATGAACTATCTTATACCTTATTTTTCACTTTCCTAGTGTGTTTGGGGAATAAATTTTATTATACCCATGTGGTTTTAATTGGGCTAACACTTGAATTGTTGACTATTTATATATTATTTGATATGTGTAAAATAGAATACTTTATTTCTATACTTGATAACTATGTCGGTTTCTTCCATGATTTTGTAAATTTTTAGTTAGGTAAACTGAACATAGATAAAATTTAATATTTTACAAATCATTATAACTGTGGGGTTCCAATTGGGTTGATACTAACATTGGTAACTGTTTATAGATTATTTGATATGTGTGAAATAACATTCATTCTTTCCATTCTTGATATCTATTTTGGTTTCTTCCATGCTTGTGTAAATTTTTAGTTGGGTAATATGAGAATGGATATTGTTCGATGTTGTAAAAACCATGATGAGTGATGTTGTTGATTTAGTTTTTTGAGTATGCATATAATTTGTCTATATAAAGTGTATCATATATATGATTGGTAATCTTATTATTTGAGGTGACTGGTTCACATATCATGACCATGGATACTACATTGATGATAGATGTGCAATATATAAGGGGTGTGTTTATGTTATTATAACTATTAAATTTTCTATTTCAACCATCAATAATGATAAGATGGGAAAAGTTTTTTCCTCGGACCGATTGACCCCCTTCCCCTTTCCTGTAATGGGATGGTCCCCTGGTGCCCTGAATCTATTGTATAATTTCCTCTATCCATGAGACATAGGTTTTCTAAAGACTATAATTTGTTTTAATTCCATGTGCCTAGGTTGTGGGGAATGGGTTGTCGAATGGACCTTCCCTAGTCATCTCATATTTTGGGCCTTGAACTAAGTTGGTAGTATAGGTATGGACCCTCATAGTATAGGGAGTAATTTTTTTAGTTGTTATAGATATTTTTACCACTTCACTATTGACTAAAAACCTTTTTTATAGTTATGTAAATGTGTGGACCTATTATTTAATGCCCATAATTTCACTATTATATTGAGACATCGTTGGTAGTTCCCTAATGATTATTTTATGCTCACACCTTACATGGAAACCTCAGTGTACATTTAACCTCTACTTTACTATATTTTATGTACTTATGGGTTCATTGGTAGTTTTAGATTACCCTAGTTAGTTTATTATTATAGACATGGAAGCAAGATTGGTTCCCACTTTAGATTCAGAGCTATTGGAGGTGTTTTGAGGTCTTATTTGGATCACCACCTAGTATTCATGTGGTTTCACTGAACTTATGCCACATTTGGCTTACACAATCACAATGGGTTGGTTTATAAGAGTTATAAAATAGGTTTCCTGGTATTGTATGCATTAATTTATAGAGTTATGAATCATCTTCAATCTTGTATATCCCATTATGAGTTGTTTGGATTATACTATATTTTTGGAGTGTTTGAATTATGGATGAGAGATGTTGTATTTATAGTAAAACTTGGATAATACTTTCAATTATAACTAAGTAGGTAAACCATTTCCCAGACTTTTCATCAAGATATATTGTGCTAGTCTCAATCCCATGGTAATTAGGGAGTGCTCTTGGGATAGTATCACATGTGATATGGGTGTCATATGGGTGTTTTGGTCACAGACATTACAAATCATGTAACTCCTTAAATACATTAATGATAATTTAATTTATTTTCTTTAAAATTTAAAAATAATGTATACATCATAAAATATAATATAACATTTATATTCATGAATAAAGTAGGTAATAACACTAATTAAATAAAAAAATTATAAATTTAGACATGATATAAACATTTATAAAAAATCATAAATAATTTATAAATACTTTATAGTTTAGGCATGGATAATGAACAATTCACTTTTTCCAATATAAACATCTAATATTATCATTTACATGGTTATAATATGAAATCCTTCATATTTCAAAATATGTGATACTTTATGATCACTTTTATTATTGAATAATAAATATTACATGATTTATGTGAACAATTTAATAGAAAATATACATGAACCATCATGTTCTATGTATACGGAGGACCCACTCCCTAGTATCAATGTGTCTCCGAAGGGGTTACCAACCTCATGCTTACATTTAACACCTCACCCACCCCAAATCATTATCTCTATGAATCTAAGGAACTAAAACTACCAAAAATACCTTGGAAATTTCATATAATATCAAATATATATAAACCATTGAGAGTTTTATGAAAAATGTTCAGAATAGACTAATCATTAGATTCCAAAACATAAGTGGGAAGATACGAAAATTATAAATCACACACAATACACAACATGTACTATGTCAGAAATAACATGTGATATATGGGTAAAATTAGATCATATACTTTGTTGTACTATTTTATGGGGTCAACATATACAGGGTTCTTTTGGAGTGACATTACATGTGAGGCATGTGAGCTGGCCCAGCATGCACCCTAGTAGCCTAAGTCGTGTTATCAACTTGTACACGGTGTGATCTCAAGCCCACACGGCTTATGTGACCTAAGGGATAGATAGAAATGTACTCAAGTACACCCCATGTATTGTAACTTGGTCAAACATGTCATGTGTCTTGGAACCACACATCATGTGATATTTAACATGATCCTATAAACCTTAGACATCATTGATTGTGATACACAGTGTGTTCTTTGGTGATCACACATAGTGTGATCAAAAACTCAGTTTGTAAAAACCCTATTTTCCCATGATTTCAATCATTTACACCATTATCTCCATTATTCATTCCGGAAATGGTTCTTTCCACATCTTGACACCACTACCTCATGCCTAGTTAACATCTACACCACCCCTATAACCACCACTACTCCCAGGAAAAGATTGTACACTTGAACCACTATTCCCCATTGAATCCATCATTGGCCTATCATTATGAGTCCTTTATCATGATCTGAACAATACCTCACTGCATTGGTTAGGCCCCTTCACTTTTACTAATCTCGATCCAACACCACTCTCATGTTCATCGATTGTCTCATCATCCTGATCTTCCATCAATGAATCATTGGTCAATGTGAAGGATATTAGGAATTATTTATTATGGAAGGGGAATAAGATAAGGGAGAACAGGGAATATTTTGAGGTTATAATATTATTTATATCACCCACACATCAACCATTAGGATTATTGATAAATAATTCACAAAATCGAATAAGATGATCAATAAAAAATTAATTAATAAATCATGATTACCATCAATATGTGTATAAGACAAGAATACAGATTAATCACATAAAATTATTCAAACTAATTACCAGGGTGAGATCATTATTAAATTCAAATATTTTAATTCACCAAGAACAAATAACATGTTGATAAATCAAGAGTATATTCCCTACCTCGTTGTGAAAATTCACCGAAACCTCAAGAATTTGATTTCGATCCATGATCTTTGTCGATGCCACTTAGAAAAATTTATCCCCCTAAATTCCTCCTAGTTTATCCACTAGTTTCTATTAATAATATAATCAAATTAGGATTAAAAACATTATATATATAAATATTAGGTTTAGGTCTCTCCAACCCATCTAATTTTAAAAACATCTCAAAAATGGTCATTACCTAGAGCTTGAAACTCACAGAAATAAAACACTACACTTAGGAAAACTCCATATTCTGAACACAACCATGGTGTTAAAAATTTCATTTGGGTATTCATTTAGGAGATAATAATTATTTTCATGAATTGACTAAAAATAATATTTTTGAAATATTAAATATTTTTTCAATGCTTGTGACACTTCCAAAAACTAACCAGCTGTGTCTTAATAAATTTTATTCAAAATATTCAAAGAGATTACATGAAAAATCTGGGTCACTACACCAATCTCCCTATATATCTCCATAAATGAGTCATCATCAGAGTAAAGAGTATTTTTCACATAAAAGTACAATTAATAACATGTGATCAAATAATGAAGACACGTTTATATATTTTTAACAATATAAGGGAGTTAAATTCATCTATGATATCTCATGGTAATGTATTGAAATTACAATATCTAATGATGAAAGATATGTGGATGATTAATGTGCATAAAAACCATTTTTTACTATTTTAAAGAGAACATGACTAATGGTATAGCTATGATGGAAACTTTGAGATGATTTTCTGGTAGACCACATTTAAATGTAATCCCATGGTTTGAGTATGAAAGTAATGAATATACATTTTCTACAAAAGATCGAAAAAAATAGTTTAGAATAGTGGAATAATGGTCAAAATTTAATCAATAAATTTTTTAGTGTAATAGATATAAACCTAATTCCTATATCAATTTCATATTTTGGAGTTGTTGAATATATAGAAGATTGATCACATGAAATTTGGAGTACCAGTGATCAATTATAGTTGGGTTGATAGTAATGGTGGTTTTTGACATGATGAATTTGGATTTATACTTACAAATTTGAAAATGTATAGATAAAAAAGGCAATAATATTTTCATGGTAACTCATGTAGGAAAAAATTATATTGTTGATCCATCAAATTATTGGTTCTTTATCTTTTGATAAGGAAAAATGCATTTTTTTAATGAAAATATTCATGATATTGTGAAATTATTTGGGATTTATCTATCTATAACATATTTATCCTAGCATAATGATAACCATAATATATAAACCTCACAATTCCATATTTTTTATTTTCTAATAATCCCTCTTTCTAACTAGGTTGATAGGGAACCATTATATAACATGAAGGACCATAGAAAAAATGCCTAAAATAAATGTTTTGAAGGCCCGATTGAACAATTTCCTAGAAAAACATCCAATACCCCACACTGAAACAACCCCTAACACCTTCTTTCATACATATACTCTATCTTGTTGTCCCAACATCATGTCTCAGACCTATCATCATTGCCTCCCCAAATGGGGTCTTGAATAGGTGTGTAATATCTTCTATATGAATGAACCTTTGCATCCATCTCAATCACTAGAGACCACTTGTGCACTTTCATGCTCTCCAACGGTTAGGAAATTCTCTAACAAGAATCCTGAAGTCCCGCCATTGATGGCCCAAAGTCCCAATGGCTTGAAATCTCATATACAAGGCCTGAAAACCCAATTCGGGTGAAAAGTACTACAACTAGAGTATATCATTAAGTACCTACTATAGTGATACAATACTTCTATAATTCAATATAAATTATCCTATATCCAATTTTCATCCCATGAAAAATGTAGGATCATAGGGTGGATTTTCCACTCAGTAAATCCACCAACTTTGATAACAAAATCGACACAGTTTGTGTTATACAAAACAATCAAGAAGAATGAATATGGGAAAAAATTATTCAATAATATCATAATAGTTTTGGTTATGTATAATTATTTTTGTTTACGTATTCAATCTATGAAATATAATTTTTATTATAAATATTAAGTAAATTAAATATTATAATAATTGTTCAAATTTTATTGCTTATTTTTTAAAATTTGAATATATAGAGATATTTATTATAACATTTAATTCTATAACAACATTAATTTTATTTGTTTTTATATTATCTTTTTAAAATTCATTTCATATGTTTTATATAGGGTATCTGGAATTTGATTACTTATAAATATTAATTTTAAATCTCAATTTTGAATAAAATTCAATTTCACTTTTTTATTATTTTATTGTTTTCATACCATTTAATATGTTTTATCATTGATTTAATTTTATTTAATATAATTATTTCTTTAAAATTTTAATTTTTTTAACTTTAATTTCAATTATATTTATTGTTCAAATTTTTATTCCATTTTATATTCCAATCTTATACTTAAATTTATTTATTGTTATTTTTTATTATTTTTTTATTTAATTGATTTGTAGAGACATGTTTGATCAAACTCCTCAGATTCCTTGTCCTAGATTAGATCACCCTTCTTCTTTGGGAAAAGAACCTTCTTCTACATTGGGACAAGAGAGAACATTGAGAGTTGATAAATGTGGTAGTACATGTTAATATAGCTTTTCACTTGCTCATGGGAAGGAGTAAGGGACTACTATTGAATTTAATGATAGTGGTAATCCAGTTTATCTAAATGTAAAAACATTTATGAGTTTCTTGGAACTGTAGGTATGAATAAAAATGAGCATCATATTTTCTGATTAAATTTATGTCAAACAAACAGTATGAGATCATACATTAGAGAGCATAATGATAAAAAAACATGGGTTTTTTTAAATGGGTTGGGGTTAAACCTCTTTTATTAAAAAACAAAACCCAAGAAAGGAGAAAGTAAATAGTTAACTTCCCTTATGTTGAAATTAGAAAAATTACAATGATGATTAATGTGAGAGACCAAGGTTATCTATAAACACATCCTATGAATAAATCCTCATATTGAAATTCCCCCCACTAGTTACCCAAACTATGAGGGTTACCTATTCCATGTGGATGACGTCCACTCCTCCATATCTTGAGTTATTTCCATTGATTTTTCTAATCATAAAATTCCCCCTCTATGGAGGATTTATCAATGATAGAAGTCATAGAAACCATATTAGAATTTATATCATGCCTCACCCCATCATGATGAAGATATCCAAAATATTTCTCATAATTAGAAGAATCATCCAGAGGTTTATCCACCATTTTTTCATATTACTTTAGAGGAACTCCTTGTTCTTGAGTCATATCAAGCAATTCAAGAATGTAAAAAGGATTAGATGCAAGTACCTGAATATTAACTATACTAATAACTGGTGCACTATGATTAAAAGAAAATTTCATAGAATATTATATTTCATTCATTCCATTTGATAGATCACATAGTTCTCCCAACACATTGGTTGCATCAAGTTGACTCATTGCGGCCTTTTTTTGGATAAAACCCTTTGCAACTATCATCCAACAAAGGCTACTTAAAAGCACCAACCATTGAAGATTGATTCTACTTCTCTCCCCCCCCCCCAATATTAGGAATCCTTATTGTATTAATCCCTCTAGAGAAAAGGAGTAGGAATCTCCTACCCAGTGGACTGATCCTGCATAATAAGAACCTTCCCAGCATGAGAGATTTCTCACATGCATGTCTCTTACCTTTTAGTGACAATAATTTTCGGAGGGATCCCTTCTTGGAACAAGGTTTTAGAAAGATCTTGATCTGAACTAACTACAGTAGATACCTTCTTATATTTGGATATATTATAATAAGTATAAAATGCTTTAATCTTTCCTTTATGACCTTTTAAGGTAACAAGTTTATGATCTTATATTAGTTTTTGTTCAACTAATACATATTCTTCAAGATCAAAATCAGTTTAATCATCCTTAAATTCAACCAATTCATACTCCTCTAAACCATGAGTAAAAAAATCCCAAAAAGAAAGATAATTATACTCCATAATTACTAAATAATCCCATGACCACTAAATAGGGTCGTTCCCATTTACACCCTCATTATTAAAGGGATACTCTATAAGAAGGTTTTATTCTTAGGGAGAGGAATTTCCTTCCACTCACTCAGTAGTAGTAATGGGGATCTACTTCTACCTTAGTTTCATATCTATCCCATTTCTATCTTCAACCATTGACAAAAATCCTAGATCCCAATGTGTCCCAATTTTTCCTTACCATCAGGGGCCTGAGCATTGCCCACAACCTATTTTCTTCTTCAACAATAGTCTAAATAAAGGCCCTTTAGACGAAAATTTGAGTACACAATATCAGTCCTATAGTCATGTTCCAAATGTCCAATAAGTCTACATATATATAAGAAAGGGGGAATCCTAACATACTGAATTTTAAGTGTCACTTCATCCTGTGGAGTAGAGAGAACTTTCATATCAGTTAAAGTGGAGCTGAGGTCTAATTCAACTAAAACCCTTGTAAAATTCACAAAACTATATAATTCAATGACACTATCCATTTTAATCATAATATCGATTGAATATTCAATATCGTATAGAATTTTTGGAATCCATAACACCCAATTCAACCCATGAATCTAAACTCAGACTTGTATACAAGTTTACTTATACTCATTAGGATTAAAGTAAAGATTTCATTCAGGAATTTTTAACACGCCCAATTTCAGATTTAATGAACCATATCCTCGATCTATTTCTTTCAATTACATAGAATAAAAGATAATATGGTAAAATCCACCAAGAGGGATGCACTTCCAGTTAAAAAATTCACAAATCGAAGAGGTTGACCACCTCGGATTACTTCCATAGCTTCATCTCCTTCCTAAAATAAATAAACATAATAACATAAAAATTAAAGTAATTGAGTATTTTTTTAATGTACTCATCATTTGTTGAGACATGTGTTATGTATCCCTTCTTAATGATTCATTGTGAAGTACTTATTTTTAATGATGAAAATGATCCACCCAAAGATTTAGATGTCTTCCTCTACTCCATAATCGCTTTCTTTTTTTTCACCATCCATACCCAAATTCATAAGACCAGAATATTCCTGCCTATTTGATAGACCAAAAAATAAATCTCTAGGATAAAAGTAACATTCGGTATCAAAATTCATCTCTAGAAATCCCTAATCATCATTCATTCATAAAGAGATAATCTCTTGACTAAACCTTATCTCCCCCTCTCATGGGTTAGTTTTTTTTCATGAGAATAATTAACTAATGTATATAAATGATATTTTATTATACTTATATATGAAATTTTATATACTGTCACAAAATATATTTTTTCAAGAGTGGTTGAATTTTGTTACAAAGATATGGAGATATTTTAAATCTCTATTAACTTTCGATTATATTTTCTAGAAAAAATAATAACTTGTGCTACAAAAAGATTTTATTTTATTTTTTAATAAATAAAATAATATCATAGAACCCTCTCTTATGATGGATAAAACCCATTGATTAAACAAACCCAATATAAATTACGAAGATGGAGCAAGAGAAACAAATTCCTTAATAGCATATAATCTTTCCAAACAAAAGATATAAAAAATAACAAAAAATATTAAAGTTTAACATGGAGTTCCCAATAGATGTCTTCTATATTTTACTTTAGAATAACTATAAAATTATATTAAAATAATTAAATAAATTCTTTCTAGCACCACAAATAATGTCCAAGATTAATCCATTCAAAGAAGTAATAGGGAATTCATCATGGATTAAGAAACCAAGTTTTTTTATTGTTAGAAATATTCCATGAACACCTTATTGATAGTTCTTTTCCTTGAACTTAGTTGTTCTAATAAAATATATTGATTCATCTGCTATATCAGAGCTTATGATAACAACACAATCTATGCAACTCAAGTACTCTCATAATTTTCTTTTCCATAAAACCTGAGTCCTCTCATAATGTTCTTTTTTACATTCTCTAAGGTAGATTTAGGTGAAACATTTAAAGAGATTTTAGTTTCAAATTTATATGAGGTATTTTCATTTAGATAAATACTAAAATATCCTATAATAATAGTGTGCTGGAGCCCTGAATAATTTTTATGTCAACATGATTTTTTCTAGCTTCTTCCTTCACGTCCTCTACACTTTTCATTCAATAACATTTCCCATCAATAACCTCACTGGGAACAACTTAATATAAATTATCTTTTCTTAAAATATCAAGAAATATCTTCATAAAATCCACCATACCATTTAAAGAGTGTTTTTCATGAACCATCTTGAGTGCCCCAGTAACCCAATAACTGATCTGACGCTAACATAGCTCGAAAGGTTTTCTAGATCCCCACTAGTTTTATACTAGCACCTGGAATCATTAAACATGAAAGTGGGAATGATTTTTCCACAAAAATTGTGGAAGAAGATAAACAAGTTAGTCTACATACAATAAAAAATCCACAATTAGTAGTGTACCAGAATTCAAACACATAAACAAGTCCAAATTACTACAGGAAAGTACCATAAAATAGGATCAAAACCTAAGTACCAACAAACATAACTCTCCAAGCCCACGGATCAATAGCTACTACCACCTCTAAGTGGAACCTTACCCTTTCTCAAACCTAGAAGAAGATAATCTACAATCACATGAAGGAACTAGTAGGGTGTGAGCTAAAATCCTTGTAGGGTCTCACCAAGGATTCCATAATAAGATGCCAATATTTACTTAGACAAATAAAGCTTTAAATTTTAATAAATAGGTATATAAATTCAGAGAATAATTAAAAAAATCATGATTTATATTTCAAATTATGTAAATACATTAAAAAATAATAATAATCATTTAAAAAAATTTATATAAATTCAGAAGGCACGTAAAATATTTTTCAACATTGGCACATATTTTTTTCTCAAATATAAATAGGTGAAAAACATCATTATATTCCAAAAGGTATGATAGTTCCAAGCTACAGGATCCTATCACACTTGAAGGTGATCACAAGCATATGTGTATATGCATATCCATTTAATATTGGACAAAGGAGACTCATCATCATCCCAGCAGAGATGTGACATGTTGTAGAATATTTTGTTTTAGATGTTAAGTGTCAAAACAGTGATATTCCAATAACTCACTAAATACTTAGGTTTTTATGTGCTCTAATATAGTCAATGATGGGAAATTTATTATAAAAACTATTTAAAATAAAATTCAACCCATTCTCCCATTTCAAAAGTTACAATTTTCCATTTAAAAACCAAAATATTTTTATAATCAAATCATTCATTTTTCTAAGATAAAACCAACAGGTTTCTATCAAAATCGTTTTAATAAATTTTCTAAAATGAAACTTTGAAATCAATTTCAACCAATCAATTTCATAATTTAAATTAAATAATTTAAATTCCACAATTTTTTAGTAATTTCAAAAACACACCCTAACTCAATGGAATTGGGTTTTTTCTCCATTTTATTCCAAATCAAATCCAAATAATCCAATTAAATGGAATTGTGTTTTTAATAAACCAATAGAAATTAGTTTAAATTAATTGAATTTAAATCAAAATTTGAGTTTAAATCAAAAAAATCGGGTTTAATCAAATTTGGTCATCATAAAGGAACCACTTACCTTTTTTATGGGAACACAAAGACCACAATGAAACCCACCAACAAGAATGAATGTGTAAGAGATCTAGGAACTCATCCAAGAAAAAAGATTCAATGAAAAGTGGTTTAGATCCATCAATACCAATAAGATCTATCAAACTCCAAGGAGGTATAGAGAAAGATATGAAGATACGAGGAAAATGCTTACCTGAAAAGTCACATCATAACTATAATAATGATTAATCGCTTAATGAAATGACCCAAAAGGGTTTGAGGGTTCCAAAGTCGCTTGAAAAAGGATATTGTGTCAAGAGAAAGGAAATATGGAGATGAGCAAGTAGAATTTTCATCCAAAATTCCTATTTAAAAACAACAAGTCGGAACTTTACACATCGTGTAATTGATAAATCCAAAAATTAATAAAAAACCCATCTCCTTTTATTAAAAATGGATTTATTATTATTTTATAATTTACACATCGCGTAACCATATTACATGGTGTGTAAATCCCAAGAAGGATAAAGAACCAATAGTTTTTATGCTAAAAATCAACAAATGTATGACTTTATCATTAAAGGTATCCTCCTAATTCATTCTTATCCCTACCTATATAACGAAAAAGGAAAATCATGAAAATATTTAAAACATACCTATCATAAATGTAACATGATGTTACAACCTCCCCACTATAAAAAATTTCTATCCCTTGATTTCCTATCAAGAAGCTTCCATATCGAAAAGGTGATTCCACTGCTCTCTCATCAGTTCCACATGCTCCCATGTCTCATAATAATCATAACTATACTATCATAGTACATGAACCAAAGGTGTCACCCTCCCACGAAGTACCTTGGTTTCAGAATCAACTATCCTGACTGGACGTTTAGTCATGGATCACTCCAACTCAGAACATGAGATGGATCAGATTGATACATTCATAGATGAGATACATAGAACATGTCATGTGTCTATGTCAGCAGCAGTGGAAGTGATAAATGGTAAGTAAATTTCCCCACCTTCTAAACAACCTCAAAATTTCCCCAAAATGAGTATAAATATTACCTTTCCTCCCAACCCATCGATGACCCAACTGAGGTAAAATTTTCAAAAACACCTTGTCACTAACGGAGAATTCCAATGGTCTATGACAATTATTAGCATAAGACTTATACTAGCTCTGTGATGTCAAAATTATATGATGAACCAACTGAAACTTTATTTTCTTCTCTTGAAATTGGCTTGGTCCAACCAAGGATATTTTAGAAATCTATGACCAACACAATGGAGATCTATAAGGCCAGTCATACATGGCCTTAAAAAGAGCCATTATGATCATATACTGGTAACTATTATTATAAGAAAACTCAACCAGTCCCATATGTTCATACCAAGATCCATAAAATTCAAAAACATAAGCATAGATCATATCCTCAAGATTTTGAATAGATATTTTTGTTTGGCCACCTGACTACGGATAGTGTGTCATACTCAAATGGACCTGAGATCCTAGTGCCTCCTAAAGGCCTCTACAAAAGATAAAAGTGAACCAAGGATCCCTGTTAGAGACTATTTCTAATGAAACTCCATGAAAATGAATGATATCTTTCATGTAGATATTTCCAAACTCCTCAAATTTGGTTGTATCACAAATGGGTAAAAAGTGAGCCGATTTTCCAGCTGATCGATCACAATCCATGTGACATTATTCTTTATCTGGGTATGAGAAAACCCAACCAAAAATTCCATAGAGATCTCATCCAACATCCAAGTTGGAACTGAAAGTGGGTGAAGTAGACCCTAAAGGTTTTTGGTGTTATTACTTGACCTGTTGGCACATATAATAGTGCGAGAAGAATTCAGAAATTCCTTATCTCAAACCTGGTCACCAGAATCGATGTCACATATCATATAAAATCTTCATGGTTCCTAGGTGCATTTTCCACTGGTAGTTATAGAAATCCCCCATTACATATTTCCTTAATTCTAACAGCACCACAAATCGATTTTGGTAGTAAAGAATGCCCTTGGTGGAGAATGACCAGTCAGGAACAATCTCCCCATCATAAAGAGAGTCTCTCAAGCTACAAAACTCTTCATCAAGAATTAATTTTTGAAGAATCATCACGAGAAGAGAATATTTGAACTGAACATTGGCCAAAGAAACCTTGACCCCTATTTCCCAAACTCCAATATGAAAATTTTAAAAATTATTCATCAAGTTCTAGTCTTCCAAAAATTATTTCACTTACTAATTTGTAAGCTTCCTACTCAAACATCTGCAATGACATTCCCTTTACCTATGGTATAGGAAATGTTGAAATCAATGTATTACTGGTATTCCACCCAACACCTCTGGTGGAGAATCAAATATTTTTTAGAGAATATGTAACTCAAGATCTTATGGTTTGAAAACACTATAAATCTTTCTCTATAAATGTAATGCATCCATCTCCTAAGCGTGCGCATCACAGCTACAAGTTCCAAGTCATGGGTTGCGTAATTTTTCTCATGTGACTTAAAAAGTCGAGAACCATAAGAAATGAAATGATCACCCTACATAAAAACTCAACCCAAACCTAAAATTCATTCAACATAGAAGACAACATAGCCCTTCCCAGTCTCTGGAAGGTTCAACACTGGCACATTAGTCAAAAGATGTTTTATCTCAACAAAATAATTTTGACATATTTCATCCAAAGAAATATTTACTCCCTTCTGAGTTAGAGCAGTCATCTGAGAAGCAATTGTACCTCCCTTACTAGCATAAAACCATAAAATTTAGAAGGATATGCATTGTAAAACTCAATGAAAACTAGAGGGATATCAAATCTAAAATATTTTCACTCTAGATAAAAGGTGAACACATATATCACTTTAATTAACACCAGATAAGAAGGTTCATCTCTACTTGACCTGGGGTCCCATTCTCCTTGAAATACACAGCATACACAATTGGCTTTAGTAAAGGAGTCTTTTTGAAGATAAAAATCAATTCAGGAATTGTTGAAAATGATCCAATCCATCATGAATATGACATAAATATTTTTCATGTTGAGAACCAAAAAAATCCAAAAAAGTATGACATCTAATAAGGATAGAGAAAAGGAGGGACTATAGATGCCCTTCTACCTCTTTATTCCAAGGTGTGTAGTAATATCCATCACATTAGACAAAATATTCATAGGAAGATTTAGCATATTAACAATATGGGTTGAAATAAATGAATGTGATGAACTGATATCAAATAAAGCAGTTACTAATGATGAAGCTATAATGATGGTACCTCTCACAGTTGCTGGACCTATATTCACTTCCTCTAGAGACTCTTACACTGCATGAAGAATATTAATTATGGATGCCTATGTTTAGAACCCCTTTTCTCATGAAGCATATGATTGCACCGCATTTTTGTTAAGTGTTGATGATCCCATTCCATTATGAGGAGTGGAATAAATATGGTGGAACTTATACAAGTGACTTGATCATCCACAGGAGCTACATATCATAGGTGCCTCGGTGCAAGCCCTCTTAGAATGACCAGGATTTATGCACTGGTAAAAAATAAAAGGTCCTCTTCTAGGAACTATAGGAGGTTTTGAAAACCCCTATTATCGAGAACCACCATGAGAATGATCATTATTACTTTTTTCTTTAGAGGAATTCGCACTACCACTGAGAGAAAAAGGAACTCACGATAACCCTAGATTTCTATCCATGTCCATTTAGACCATCAAAGCTCTATCCATCACATCATAATAATAATAAATATTTAGCAATAAAACCTAATAATCAATATCAGTTCGAATTCCCAACTCGAACCATCGATTCTTCATCTTCTCATTTGATAATACATCACATCAAAATTGTACTATCTCATAGAAATGGATGGAATACTCTATCAAGGTTCTATCATCCTACCCAAGTTTTAATAACTTTAAAGCCTTTGATAATAGAATCGACTCGGGATAAAACTATTTGGTGAAAATAACCTTGAAGTATTTCCACTCTAAGACCTCATGTTTCTTCATCATCACCATCATGTCCCACCATCTCCCGCTCGGTTCCTCCAACATGAAGGTGGAACACTTCACCTTGATCTCGTTAGGTGTCTCTAATAATTAAAAAAATGATTTATCATGATCAACCATTCCTCAGCCTCTTGAGGATCATTGGAACCTTTGAATGCTGGTAGATTTTGGTGAAGGAACTCGAGAACTATTCTGGAAAAATCCCTCTAAGGTTCCACGACTGGAGCTTGAACAAGAACTTTTTCAAGTGACTATTGCAAAGTTTGTACAATATGAACAATCTTCTTGACCAGACTTGGGTCCATGAGAGGATTTTCTTTTTGTTATTCAGCATTAGCTTCCTCCTGGATCTGATTCACACATCTTCTCTAAGGCATGATGCTACAAAATATCAGCAGACAACAAAAAAGACATCAGTTTTAACACTCAAACAGAACAACAAGGGAGAATTAATCACTAGAGATAAGAACATGATATTGGTATTTAAATCTATCCAAATCAAAATTAGGGAAAATACTAGAACTAATCCTTAATAAATCCTTTCCAGACCACCCGTAATGAATTAAGGATCATTACAGTGAGAGTTGGATAGACACTCAATCGCAACTACCTCTTAAGTCAGATAAGATCACACAATTTCATAATGACATCAAGGAAAGATTTAAAACTTTCCGCTTTGATAACACTTTGTCATAAACTAGCCTGGGTACCCTGGTAACCCAATAACTAAGGAAACCTTGATAAAGAACAAAGGGAGTTCCCAATCACCATGGGTTGGAGACTATCACTTGGAATCATACAACATGAAAGTGAGAACAATTTCTCCATAAACATTATGAATGAAGATAAAAAAGTCAGTGTGAATAAAAAAACTCTATAGGGAGTAGTGTACCTGAATTAAAATAGGTAAACAACCCCAAAGTACTACAGAAAAGTATGAGAAAACGTGATAAAAACCCAAGTCCCAATGGACGAAACTCTCCAATCCCAAGGATCAATGGCTAATACCATCCCCCAAGTGGTTCCTTAACCTTTCTTGAACCTAGAAGAAGATAATTTACAAACACCTAAAGGCACAAGTAGGGTGTGATCTAAAATACTAATAGGTTCTCACCAAGGATTCCATAATAAGATTCCAACATTTAACTAACCAAATAAATATTTCAATTTTAATAAATTAGATTAGAATTTCATAGCACAATTAAAAAAATTCACTCTTTACATTTAAAATGATGGAAATACATTAAAAATAGTTTAATAAACATTTTTATATAAATAGTTTATATAAATTTAGAATTCATGTAAAATGTTTTACAAAAATTGGCACACATTAATATCTCAAATATAAACATGCGAGTAACATAGTCATTTTCCAAAAGGTATGATAGTTCCAGAATATGGGATTATCACACACTCAAAGGTGATCATAGCAATATGTGTGTACACATATCCCTCTAACACTGCCCAAAGGTGACTCATCACCATCCCATTAGGGATGTGACCTAATGAACTATATTTTATTTCAATTATAAATCTTCAAAAGGGTGTTATCCCAAAAACCCACTAACTACCTAGGATTTAATTTTCTCTAATATAGTCAATGATGGGAAATTTATTTTAAAAACTCTTTGAAATACAATTCATCCCATTCTCCCATTTCAATAGTGCCAATATTCTATTTAAAAACCGAATTAGATTTTTAATCAAATAATTCCTTTATCTAAGATAAAACCTTTTGGTTTCTATCAAAACCATTTTAATAAATTTTCTCAAATACAACTTTGAAATAAATTTCAACCAATCATTTTATAAAATTCAACAATTTAAATTCCATAATTTTCCATCAATTTCACAAACACACCCCAACTCAATAGAAATGGGTTTTTTCCCATTTCATGCCAAATAAAATTCAAATCCTCTAATTCAATGGAATTTGGTTTTTAATAAACCAATTGAAATTAGTTTCAAGTAAATGAATTTAAATCAAAAATTTAATTTAAATTAATAAATTTAGGGTAAATCAAATTTTTCCATCATAACAGAACGACTTACCTTTCTCACAGAAACACAAATCCCAAAAAGGAACTCATCAACAAAAATGAAGGTAGAAACAAGATTAAAAAACATGGGGTTTAGATTGAATAATCCCAAAATGATCTATTAAACTTAAAGGAGGTAAAATGAAAGAGATAAAGAGATAGAGAGAATGCTTACCTAGAAATTCACACTGTAACCGTAACAATGATCAATGCCTGAAAAAAATGACTCAGAAGGGTTTGAGGGTTCCAAAGTCACCTAAGAATGGATATTGGGTTAAGATCAAGGAAATATAGAGAGGAAGAAATAGAATTTTTATCCAAGATTCCTATTTAAAAACAACACTTGGGACTTTTCACGATGTGCATCCCAATTTTACATCTTGTAATTGAAAAATCCCAAAATCGCCAAAAAAATGGTTTCCTTTTTTAAAAAAATATATTTATTATTATTATAGAATTTAAACATTTTTTAAATATATTACATGGTATGTGAATACCCAGTAGGATACAGAACCAACAGGTTTTATACTAAAAATTCAACAAATATTTGGCTTTACCATTATAGGTATCCTACTAATTTATTCTCAACCCATCCCAGATAGAGAAAAACAAAAAACATGATAAGATTTAACAAGTACCTATCAGAAAGGTGATGGAATGTTACAGTGGTCCTGGGATGTGTCAGCATTAATCTTTCCAGTGGAGAGGGGAGAGACCTCCTACACCTGAGCTCTACTTGTCGAGGGATCCCCTAAGACTTCTTCATCTTCTACACCAGTAAATGTTTTTTACTTCTCAACCTGAATAGAACCTTTTAGGGTCATTGTATTTTCAATATAAGGATATGTAGATATATATTACCCAACTTATATTAATTTGTTGGTAGATTTTGAATATGATTTTAGAATAGTCTCCTACATCGAATATTTTTCTCCTCTGTCAGAAGTAATGCCCAAACCCAATTTGTTAGTCCCTTTTTATCTCTAATCCTGGTCCACTTGATTCTTTATGATTCTCCATCTCATAAATAATAAAAATTATCTAGATTCCTACATTATAAATAAAAATAGGGAATATTTTCATAGTGAACCACCTGAAAGAAACCAGAATTTCTATATTGAATCCAAATATTGTGAGTAAAATCCTTTGAGACATCTAACTGCACCAAGAAATGGTCAACCAAAGTTCAAGCCATAATTTTATTAGAATAATCAATATTAATCAGTTTCCCAAAACAATTATCAATTGCACTGAGGGGTTTTGGCTTGAATATATGAACAGGAAAAGTGGAAAAAGAAATCCAAATCGGTACCACCATAGAGTCAATTTCAAGTTCCCAATCTAGAATCCATCAATAAATATTCATCTAAAACCTTGAAAAATCTAGTATTTGGGTTTCTATCCATGATAAAATTCATCCCCATGGTATAATAAAATAATAATATGAGAATCATCCAACAACCTGATATTAAGTCTTAGAAATCAGATAATCTCAAATGATTTTTTAAGAACTACAATTTAACACTAACCTAAAATAAAACAACCAACAAGAGAAAATAGGAGGACATTTATCAAAAAATTAATCTCTTATTTCATGAATGAGACCACCTGAGCTCCCTTGAAATGGAATATGATAGTAGCTACTTTAAGTTTCAATCGATAAAAACTAAATCCACAATAGATTGGGCTTCGGAAGGAAACCCTACTTTGGGAGGGTGGGGAGGTAGGGGAGGGTATTTTTCATATTTTAATTGGAATATAGGTTTTCCCTTTTGTCAAGAAAATCTATGATATTGGGTGATTCTTAGCTGCAGTGATGGAACACACATTGCAACACATGCAAATTTTTAAATTTATTAACCTATAAACTACTATAAAAGTTTTAAGCAGGGTTGAACCATAGAGATAATGTGAGTAGACGCTATGAATATCCTGTTGGATGAATGTTCAGGCAGATGATATTTAATGGTGATTAAAAACTAAAAATTCTAAAAAGTAAACAACTATTTAAAAATGATTAATTAAATTAACTAAAACTATCTAAATGAACCAAACAAATAAATTGAAGAAAATAGGAAGAGATTGAAGTGTCAGAGTCATGATGTTCATTTATGTTCATGAAATGAAAATTATTTAATTTCTAAATCTAAATATTTATTCATTTAATTATCATTGATTCCGAATTTAATCAAAATATTATCTGGTCTTATTCTTTGATGTTAGACATTATTCTAATTTTTACACAAACCATCAGTCATTTTGTTCTCTTTCCTAATGAATAATTTTCACATCATTGTTTCACTGAATCACTTGGTGAAATACAATGAATAATTTCTCACAAAGTAGAAATATCTACTTGTGTCGAGTTCTCTCATAAGAGATCACTTATTAATTATCATGCACACAAAATATTAATTTTTTGATTAATATGTCTATTTATTCAGAATCTACTCACATGCACGTTCGACTTCCAGGTAAATAAATTCTTTGATGAACTCCCACCCATGATTACTTATTAGGTATCACATGAATGATCACCAAAGAATGTGTGAATATCCCAAATGACAATTCATTTTAATGCATATTTAATTAATTAATTAAACATCCAATTAAAAATAATAATTCAAAAGGTAATAAAACATGGGTATAAATTAAAGGAATGCATACACTATCACATTTATCATAACACAAAACCAATAAAATTATCTCCCTGTTATTACAACACAACACATAAAATAATAATAAAAATATCACCATGCTCGTGTTGTTATAGTTATCACCACAAGGCACCATCGACAATTGAAAAATAATAACCTTCAATTGTTTGATCTCCAGAATGTCAAACCACACCATCATGTCGCCAAAAAAATTATTTGATCTATATTCACACATGGTGTGCGCCACCAATTTTCGTAAGTGAAGCGAACCTTAGCATACATTGACATCACATGCAACCTGCAACTCAACAACAACCATGCACCCACCCAGATCAAATACTCTATGTACGGCTAAGAAACAGTGAAGTAGTGATGAAGAAGTGTTCGGTGCACACCTAGAAAAGAGGAGGAGTCCCATTAGTGGTACAAAGTGGAGTAATAAGGCCACTGGCTTGGTGCGTAAGAAGTTAATAGTAGAGGAGGGTGCTTCCTGTGCTGGTGGTGAATACCCTGGTATTTACTACTGTGAACCAGATGAAGAGAGGGGATATGGGGGGCTGGTGAGGGGGGAGGGGAGGGGGAATAGTTCAAATAGGGGCAGGGATAAGGGGGTGGTGGAGTATATAGTGGGAAAAAATCAAAATGTAAATAAATCCAATTATTAATTAATTTAAATAATAATAATAGAATTAGAATAATACAAATAAATATTAAACTAATTAAATATAAACAAAAAGTACTTAAGAAAAAAATTATATAGGTGAAATTATATAAATTTTTATGCACATGTAATTAAATAAAAATATGAAAATAATATTACTATTATTAAATATTAATATAAGAAAATTAATTAACTAAAAATAAAACTAATATAAATCAAACTACTAAAAAAATAAAAGTGTTAGAAATAAAATACTAACATAGTAATATTAATAAAAACTAATAATTAAAATAAATAACCAATTTTAATATATAATTAAATAAAAATTACAAAAATAATAAAAACGCTGTAGAAATATGAAAATAAACTAAAAACACTAAAAATGATTAAATTTTTTAATTAAAACTAAGTTAAACGATTATAAAAATACAAGTGAAATACATGTACATCAGATGAATTTAGTGACGCCGATGACTCTAGAAAAACTGATGAATCTGGTGATTATCACTAGAATTATCAATGCAATGGTGGTATTCCTCTAGGTGGTGATTGAAATGATCTGGTACTACATAGAAAACGAAGTGTCACATTTCTCCCAAGTCTCATACAACACAAAGGTGTGATTCATCTTCCCCGAGAAGTGCAGCGATTTTGGTGGTTCTTAGTCTCATTACCGGACACTTTTTTTGTATAAAACAGACACCAATATATAAATAAGGTGGTGTAGATTATCTATTTCTAGTGAAGGTTTTACTATTTTTACTCCTGAAATATGTATTTTTCTTACTAATGGAAAATAACTTTTCCATTTTAGAAAAAATAAATGTTCTCTTGTTACAATTCCTTTTTTAATACATATTTCTTATTTACAGTTTTATTTCAATGTTTTTTTATATATATTTTCAATTATAAAATCATATATTTAGTTTTATAAAACACTTAATCACATGATAACAAATGAAAAAAAATATTATTTTACTATTTTATTGATGAAATTTTCATTTGAAATTCCACTAGAGGTTCCACTGAAACATTCATTTAAAATTCCACTGAAAGTTTTACTGCAAGATCCACTACAAGTACCAATGGAAGTTCATTTGTGTATGTATTTACATGTAATTAACTCTTGAACATCCAATAAACATTCCATTATAACTTCCTATGGATATTCCACTAGTACTTTCAGGGGATGTTCCAGTCCTATTCTAGGAAGAGTACCTTAAGTTTTGACTAAAACCTATACTTTAATTTGTAGCATCTATAAACACACATGTTTTATATTACACTTTATTTTTTGTAGGATTTATGGAAAAAATTTCTATTTTTTACCCACTATAACTTCCAATGAATCTTCTAATAAAATTCTTAGTAGAGGTTCCAATGGAACTTTGAGTATAGATTCCACTCGATATTCTGATTGAACTTCTATAGGAACCTCTAGACCTATTATAGAAAATTATAGTGAAAATATACCTTAGGATTTGACTAAAACATGTACTTTAATTTAAAGAATCCCTAAACACGCATATTTTATATATTATATTTATTTTTTTACAAGATTCGAAATCATTTTTTTTCTTCCCCACTGGAACTTTAACTGAAGATTCCACTAGAACTTCTTGTGGATCCTCTGGTCCTATTCCAGCAAATTATAGTTCAAGTGTACCTTAAGTTTTTATAAAACCTATACTGTAATTTGTGTAATCTCCAAAAAAACATGTTTTCTATATTGGATTGAAATTTTTATAGGATTCATAAGGGAATTGTTATGTTCTTTTCGCATTGGAACTTTCAATGGTGATTCCACTCGAACATCCACTGGTAATTCCACTAGAACTACCACTAGAACTTCTAATGGAACTTACAACACAATTATACAAAATTATAGTGAAAATATACCATATGTTTTGATATAAACTTTTACTATAATTTTTGGAATCCTAAACCAAACATTTTTTTATATTCCACTAAAAAATCATGATTCTGGATGGAATTGTTTCGTTTTTCCCCATTGTAACTTCCGTTAGAGATTAAATTAGAACTTACATTGGATATTCCATAGGAACTTCCAATCCTATTCTAGATAATTATAGTGAAAAAGATGTCTTAATTTTTTATTGAAACCTATACTTTAGTTTTGGGAATCCCTAAACAAACATGTTTTTTATATTGAACTAAAATTTTTATAAGATTCAAGAGGGGATTGTTTTATTCTTTCCCCACTAAAACTTCCACTGGAAAATTTAGTGGGACTTACATTCCTATTATAGCTAATTATAGTGCAAAGATACCTTAAGTTTTGACTAAAACCTATACTTTTTGAAATCTCAAAACAAGCATGTTTTTATATTACACTAAAATATTTACAGGATTCAAGAAGGAATTGTGTTGTTATTTACCCACATGAACTTCCAGTGGATATTCAATCGGAACTTCCAATGGAACTTTCACTCGAACTTCTCAAACTATTCTATGTTCTATAATTACCTCTGAAATTTTTTACTTTTATGTTTTAGGTGTTCATTTTAGGTCAAATATGACATATCTAAAAATATTTTTTCAAGAAATCTATCCAAACTTGAAATATTATCATACAATTTCACTGTGGGAAACTATTTTTTGGAATATGTTTCCATATTTTTTGTCCAATAGTGTATCGGCATCGGATTATAAGAAATATGAAAGCTATATTTTTTATGTACTTGATAATTATGATTCCTCAAATAATAATTTCCTAAATGGTGGTGTGAAAGGAAATTTTGTGAAGGTGGTGTCCAAAGGATATTTGGGATAAGTGAAGGAGAAATAGAAATGGAATACTCATCTTATTTAAAACCAACCAAAGCACCATTATATATATGAATATTTAGAAAAGGTATTAGATTACTGACACATAAGGTAATAAAAATAGCTCTTTTGAAAGCTGTAATGGGAAATGAAGCAAACGATCATCTTGACACAACAACACTTCTCTATTTGTACACATTGGCTACTATGTTTTTCCTTAATATGGGTTATTACTTGAGTAGTTTTTTCATCAATTATATGGATAGTTTGATAGATATGAGAACACTAAAGTGGTCTCATGAAATCCACCAATAAATGATTAGTTTTATTAAAGAATATCGCAATCACTGGTCAAATATTATGAGGGATATTGTTTCATTAATGGTATAGATTGAAATTTATTTTCAATTATATGTAGAATTAGTCTTCATACCATTGTTTTTATTGTATTATTAGTATTGTAAAGAAATATAACTATTAAACAGAAATGAACATGGTGGAAATCCACCTTCTATGGAATAGATCTTGTCATATTTTGATGTTGTTGTCAAGAAACTAAATATTCAACAAGTTATAGCTAGTTGGGAAGTCTTACAACTACCACTACAAGAAAACAGTGTTTTAGTGGTGGTGTTTTTGCAGCGGTTTTAAAAACCGTCATGAAAAAACCACCATTAATTGTTTTTTTTAATTTTTTTTTAATTTTTTTAAATATATTATAAAAAATCTATTTCTTAATGGCGTTATTTTTAAAAAAACCACCTCAAATTCAAGAAAAAAAATTTAGAAAATTTAAAAAAATATATTTATTTATTATTTTTTATTTTTTATTTTTTATTTTTTATTTTTTTATTATTTAAAATCAAATATAGTTTATTATTGATAATTTTATATATTTATAATGTGTCAATTAATTAATATTTATAATTATCAGTAAATAATATTTTTAAACTGAAAAAAAAATCTTTAATAAGTAGAAGAATAGACTTCGGCATCAAATGGTCATAACTTATGATTCGAGAGTCCATTTCAGCTCCACAACTAGTCAAATAGAAGATTATCAAATGAGAAAAAACCAAATGATATTTAAATCATGTGATAATCAAAGGAAAAAATATATATTCAAAATTTAAAAGTTGAAAATCGAACTCAAACTTCAAACGGCCATAACTTTTAATTCGGGTGTCTGTTTGGGATCTACCACATATCAAATCAAGGCATGTGATGAGCTCTACACTGTTTAGATCTGGTACCAACTCTATGAGTATTACACCCCTTTTTATTTTATCATAAAAGCCTAGAAGGCCTCCGAAACATAGGTTTTAGCTACATACACTAATTTCTTAAAATTCAAATGGTTATAACTTTCGATCGAGGTGTTTGTTCGGCCTGTACCACATATCATATTGAAGATCATTTCAAAATCTTCAATTTGACTGGTTGTGGCATTAAAAAAAGGAGTCTTGGATCATATTTTATGACCATTTCAGTGTTTTTAGTGTTTTCAGAGGATCTTAACATTTAATGATTTATTTATTTATTTATTTATTTATTTACTTATTTATTTATTTAATATTTATTTATTTAATATTTATTTATTTATTAATTAATTAATTAGTTATTAATTAATTATTATTATTTATTTATCTATATTTTTTTATTTTCTATTTTTTTATTTATTATTTATTATTTATTTATTTATTTATTTATTTATTATTTAGTTATTATGTACACATTAATTATTAATTTATTTTTAACTTATTAATTAATAATTATTTGTTATTTATTATTAGTTTATTATTAGTTTATTACTAGTTTGTTATTAATTTTTTATTTATTTATTTATTATTTGTTTGTTTGTTTGTTATTCATTTTTTATTAATTAATTATTAATTATTTATTAATTATTATTATTTATTAATTATTATTTATTAATTATTATTTATTAGTTATTATTTATTATTTATTATTTATTATTTAATTATCTATTTATTTATTTATTTGTTTATTTATTATTCATTATTTGTTCTTTATTCTTTATTCTTTATTCTTTATTCTTTATTCTTTATTCTCGATTCTATATTCTTTATTCTTTATTCCTTAGTCTTTATTCTTTATTGTTTATTATTTATAAATTTATTTTTAATTTACTAAATATTAATTTATTATTAGTTTATTATTCATTTATTATTTATTTATTTATTTACTATTTATTGATTATTTATTAATTAAATATTGAATATTGAATATTTCATATTAAATATTAAAACTTTAATATTAATTATTAATTTTATAATTATCAATTATTAATTATTAGTTATTAATAATTATTAATTATTAATTCATTATTATTTATTTATCTATTTATCTATTTATTTATGTGTGTATTTATTTATTTATTATTTAATTATTTATTATTTATTATTTATTCTTTATTCTTTATTATTTATTCTTTATTCTTTATTCTTTATTATTTATTATTTACTATTTATTAATTTATTTTTAATTTACTAAATATTAATTTATTATTAGTTTATTATTCATTTATTATTTGTTTATTTGTTTATTCAATATTCAATATTTATTAATTATTTATTAATTATTTATTAATTATTTATTAGTAATTTATTAATAATTTATTAATAATTTATTATTTTTTTATAAATTTTTTAATATTAAATATTAATTCTTAATTCTTAATTCTTAATGATCAATTATTAATTATTAGTTATTATTAATTATTATTTATTATTTATTATTTATTTATTATTTATTATTTATTATTTATTATTTATTATTTATTATTTAGTATTTAGTATTTATAATTTATTAATTATTTATTATTATTTATTATTTATTATTTATTATTTATATATTATTTATTAATTTATTATTTATTTGTTATTTATTTATCATATATTAAATTATTTTTTAATTAATTTATTTTTTATACATTACTTATATATTATAAGTTATATATTATATATTATATATAATCAATTATATATTATCTATTATATATTATGTATTATATAATATATATTATATATTATATATTATGTATTATGTATTATGTATTATGTATTATGTATTATATATTATGTATTATATATTATGTCTTATATATTATATGTTATATATTATATTTTATATATTATATATTATATATTATTAATTATTAATTATTGATTATTGATTATTGATTAATCATTATTGATTAATAATTATTGATTAATAATTATTTAGTGTGTATCTATTTGTTATGTATTACTTGTTTTTTCAATTAATATATATATGTACAAGTATATCAAATTCAATTTATTGACCACATGGAGAGCCTGCTGGAGTGGTAAAGTCTTTGGAGAATAAGCAAGAGGTAAGAGGTTTAAATCTCACCCAATGGAGAATTTATATATATGGCATGGGCTTGTGCATGGACATGGACTTGTGCATGGACATGGACTTGTGCATGGACATGGACTTGTGCATGGACATGGGCATGTGCGTGATAATAATAAATAAAATATGAAAATAAAAAAATTAGTAAATAAATAAATTATGAAAATAAATAAATAAATAAATAAATTATGAAAATAAATAAATTACGAAAATAAAAAAGAATAAAGAAATTAAAAATAAAAAAATAAAAAAAAAATAAAAAATAAAAAAAAATAAAATGATTTAGCGATGGTTTAAACCGTCGCTAAAAACCCACCACTAAATCATTCTACGGTGGTTTTAAAAAAATGCTGCTAATTATTTTCCAACAAACAATTTAGCGGCGGTTTTCCAAAACCGTCGTAGAACGATTTAGTGGCGGCTTAAACCGCCGCTAAATACAAATTTTGGCATAGTGTACAATATTATTTTAATGATTCTATCAAAACAAATAGTTATGTAAAATGAAAAATTACAGAAGGAGAAAAATGAAACATGTGTCGAAGAGACAACATCCACTAGATACCAAGAAGAAGGTATTGTACAACAGTAGATTGTGGATGACAAGGAAAGAATAAAAGGTTTTGATGAATAAAATGCAACATTCAAAAGAAAACTAGAGACCATGAAATCAAAAGTTAGGAAACAAGTAGAAAAAAGTAAAAAACTAAACTTATTGATAAGTGACAACCTGAAGAAAGAGGCAGGAAAATATAAATTGTCATTTTTTGAGAGGAAGTTACCCCTACTAGGATAGAGCTAAACCATATAGTATCTCCCAATGAAACTGGGGTCGAGGAGTAGGTAAAACCCCTTAGAAGAACCTGTTGAAAAAACCACAACTCTCTCAGACAGCAGCCAAGATGAAAAGATGGAATCACATGCTTGTCAAACCTGATCATTGATTAGAAATGTAAAATCAAGAGCAAGAAAAGAAAAAAATTTGGATTTTATGTATGTTTATGAATCCCATAAAAGAAGAAGAACAGTAGTAGTAGCATACTCAAAATCCATATAAGTTCCAATTGAGCTACAAAAAACCATCAAACTAGCAAGTATTTCATCAAAACCGGAGCATGGAATAGATGTTACAGGACTGGTTTTCATACAAAAATGTTCTAGATAGAGTTAGTGACTCTGAAAAATAGACTATGAGCATCTTGAGAAGATTATGTAATTAGAGCCCACTTTTTATTTTGTTAGAACCAAAGGAATTAACTACCCTTAATTTAATTTTTAATATTAATTTTCCCTTAATAGTACATTTTTTCTTATAAATAACAATTATTATTGTGTAGTTAATATGTCTGGTGATCTGAAAAAACGTTCGATTTGGTAGCAATGGATGATATTTTCTTTCTTTTTAACAATGTAATGATGAGTAACAGGGTGAATATTTGAGTTAACAAAACTTATTATAAAGTAATTTTTAATTAGTGTTACATCCTCCACTCATTTTCAATGATATCAAGTAATATATTCATATGGTCAAATAATAAAAAGAAAGAGTTAAATGGGTAAGACAACTGAAATTTTCCTAGATAAATCAAAAATTATTACCTGTGCTACCACAGTGAGTATATTATTATTGATATTATTTAAGTTTCAAATATAATATTTCATAGTTGGTATAAAATTATTAATATTTACATGGAATAATTTTTTAGAAAATTTGATATATATTTTGAAATATATCCCAGTTAAAGATGCAATGCATTTGAATGGAAAACTTTTCATCCCCATCAACACTGTAAATGTACATTAGACATTGGTCATTTTTTATGTGGAGAGAAAATATTTTAGCCACTAGAACTCAATGAAACCTAAGATGGGTGGTGGTGTACATGATATTTGTTAGAAGGAATAATTATTCATGGAACATTTCCTCCTCTTAAACATGAAATCCATTTTAAAATTAACCGACTAAGATAATTAAATTTGTACAACTGTCCACACTTCAAAAAAAGTATTTACCAAAGAAATCATCAAGAAAAATAACCTTGATTAATTGGAAAAGACTACTCTCACATTTATTATGGAAAATAATTATCAATAAAGTGACAAAATCTAGGACTATTCAATAATATTTTGCAATCTAATAGAGAATTTGGAAACATATCAATCATATATGAAGAATTTATCCCAAGAATAGGTTTATGGCCTAGGCATTATATAGAACATTTCTTCCTTGTCGACCCTGATAATAGCTGGTCAGAAACATATTTTAGAATTAAAATTTTATTATTTGACTTAGTGAAACCAATATCTAGATAAATAAGAAAACATACATATTTTATGGGTGTGACATGAGATTAGAATAGAACATGTTGTTATGCTCTTAGCTTTGTTCAATTTTTTAGTGTAGTAGCAATTTGGTTTGAATATAAAATGAAATGAAACAATGATTTCAATATAAGGGAATTGGTCTCAAATAAAAATATGTCCACATTGACATTCAAAATGGAATATTTTTTCAATTAATGTCAGTAGTTTTCAAATAACATTAGAACATGATGCCAGTATAAATGAAATCAAATACTAAACTAGGAGATTTTTAAATCAAAATAGTTTTTGGATGGGTAACAGTTCTCATATAGCACTTATTCATAAAAATTATAATTTCTTAAAAAAAATCCAATACATTACAATTCAAACTATCCTATAAATTCATTATTGTATTCATTACAATACAAAACAACCTATACATGGTGTAGATGCATCACAATTCAACCCAAAAAAAACAACTTTCATCTAATATATGCACTGGTCAGCCACTCTTCCAATTCTATGGTATTATAACTCAAAATATGAATTTCCAAATTGTTTGATAGTTCTTCCTAAAACTAAAAAATAAAACAATTACAAAAATTATAGAGAAGGACGATGATGATTCTAAATAAATTACATTTAAAGTTGTTTGTGTAAGTATAATATCAAAATATAATATTTCTTGATGTTGAATTCTCTATATGCAAAGAAAAAGTTTATAATATGCCACATTACAATTATAATACTACTATTGGAAATGAAAAACATCATAAATTGAAATCATACCATCTTCATAACACTAGAATTGTTCTTATTTTTATTCAATTATGTCCTCTTTCAACTACTATTTTCTAAAAATATTTTGATTCAATCACCCCATTTCCTATTTTTTTTACTTTTAAAAGAGGAATTTCTTAAAATTATGTCAAAATTATCATGAACAATAACTTTATCCATTGATATATTCATGTTAGTTAACTCTTTTGAAAAATTAGTAAAATTAGAGAGGGAAATGTCATAACTCACATCTGTCTCATAAGAAACTGTAATCAACTTCATTCTCATTCATGTTAGTTCTTTATAATGTTTTTATATAACTACATTTCAATCAGCATTTACATAAACATACTATCTCTAGAACATTAGAATATTTCTATCTAATCGGGTCCTCCTCCCCAAAATATATTTTTTAGGTGTTGATCACACATAAATACGATCATAAATTTTTAAAACATAACAATAAATATACCCAAACAACTCAAATTTCCAACAATAACATTTAACAACTTCATTGTAAGCTTCATATGATCCATGTAATTTATCTTCTCAACCAATCATTCAAATAAAATAAATAAATTGAACACCACTTTTTATATATGATATCATAAAATAAACGCCAATAATTTGATTTTCATATTAAAATAAATCAAATAACTTAAGTGTATATCTAGTATAAACCTAAAACATAAATGCGTGGTAAGGGTAAATATTATGAGGTGACTTCTCCTACATCTCAAATTCATCCTTTGTTTCTTGATATTTATTTTTTTCCAAAAAATTCTCAAACTTATTCAAGAAATTGACAACACTTAACTTTTAATGAATGTAATCTTGAATAAATCCATTAAAACTTTCACTAAATTGAGTTTTTTGAATTCTAAATGTTAAAGAATCTTTTTAAAAGCAAAGATCCAATTTTTCTCACAATGTGAATACATCATCTAACCACTTTGATTTCCCATCCCTGTATTTTTTTAAGGGCGTCCCAATACTAATAAAATTGATGTGAATCATGGTATTAGAACATACACTTAAAAATATTTATAAAACTAGATCCATCTTTCATCCAATTACCAAAATATTTAATGCCATTTTTCATCAAATCTCATGTACAAAGGTAATGTCGAGTTCTTACTAAAACTTCATAAATTTATTTTCCCATCGCAAAATCTTGATTAGTAAATATACTTTGAGGTTTCTTCAAGTGATTCACCTATAAAGTTTTTTTAAACAGCTAAGAAATGGAAGTTTTGGTTTAATCTTATAATAAATATTCCCCAAAAACAACAATATCCTAATGATGATTGAATATCAAAAATATAACTAAGGGTGTGTTCTCTTTATTAGTGTTGAAAGTGGTTTCAAAAACAACATATCTAAATAATTAATAATATTTCTTAATTTTTGGATCACCCTAGAAAATATTATTAATTTTTCCAGTCAAGTCAAACTGCATTGTATAGAAAAATGATAGATTTTCCTAACTTTATCTTTCTAGGTACTCTAGTATGCAACATGCATCACCGTGAACCAATTCTATTTCCTGTTTAGACTGTAAAAATTTCAACTAATTGACATGCGTATACCCATAACATCTAGACCCCCTGTAATAGTTGTCTCCAAGGGGAAGGAATCATTTTATTTAATACCTATAAAAAAATTCACATCTAACTCAGATGCTTATACTTCTATTTTTTTTTGGGGGGGGGGGGGGGGGTTCATCATATTAATTGATTTAATATTATGAAATGTATGATTATTTTCTTCAAAAAAATAAATTACATGCATATTTCTCCTAATACAACAAACTAACCCCCATTCGAGTAAGGCAACTTGCAAGTGTCTCAGTTTGAGGAGATTTCACCATGCTAACATGTTTTTCTTTCTCCCTAGGACCTTATTTTCTACATGGATAAAGGCATGATGTGATGATTTATTTATCCTTTCTCCTTTATTAAAGTATTTTTGGTGTACACTAACCCCATTTAGTTCCCTAGACGTAATATAAAAACATTTTTCATCCTCTAGTGATTTGAAAATAATCCCTACAACCGGTTAAATAGATGATGATAAAATATCAACATCATCAATATTGGAATAACTTGCAACGTAGAAACTTCAATTCAAGTAAATTTCCTAAATGTACATATAAAATATATTTAATATATTTATTACAAAAACTTTGTAAATATCATTTAAAAATCCATATATGGAAATTTCATAGGAAGATCCAATGAAAGTTCCATTATTACTTCCAATCAATGTTCTGAGAAAAATCTAGACAAAGTTCAACTTCCGCTATAAAAAATATATTTATTTATAAAACTATATAATATAATAATAAAAATTAAATTTTAGTAAATATATTTATAAAAAATTCAATTATGAAAAATATGTATTACATTTGTTACAAAATTTTTATAAAAATAATATATTTTACCATTTAAGAATGTATGTAATATATGAATAAAAATGTAAATGAAATTTATATATTTAGGAAAATAAATATTTAAAAATATATAAAATATAAATATATTTATGAAATAATAACTAAAACTAAATTTATAATTAATTCACTTATAAGATATATTAAATATATTTTTTTTAAACTGTATAAATTAGAATTATAAATCCATTAAATATTACAATAGAAGTTCTAGTGGAAGTTCATGTGAAAGTTCCATAATACAAAAAAAATATTTATAAAACTATAGAATATATTAATAAAAATTATATTTTAAGATATTTAATTATAAAAAATGCAATTATAAAAATATGTATTACATTTTCAAATAATTTTTATAAAAATAATATAATTTACCAGTTAAAAATGTATATAATATATTAATAAAAATGTAAATAAATTTTATATATTTAAGAAAATAAATATTTTCAAATATATAAAATCAAAATATATTTATGAAATAATAACTATAATGAAATTTCTAATAAATTAACTTATAAGATATATCGAATATATTTATTACAAAATCCATATAAATAATAATTATAAATCCATTAAGTGTCACAATGAAAGTTCTAATGGAATTTCCACAAAAAGTTCCAACAAAAGTTCCATCAAAAGTTCCAATAAAAGTTCTAGTAGAAGTTCCAGTGGAAGTTTTATAGTACAAAACAAGAATTTATTTATAAAACTACATAATGTATTAATAAAAACTTAATTTTAATAAAATATTTAAAATAAATTAAATTATAAAAAATAATTTTTACATTTTTTACATATTTTTTATAAAAATAATATAATTTTCTATTTAAAAATGTATATAATATATGAATAAAAATTTTAATAAAATTTATATATTTAGGAAAATAAATATTTACAAATATATAGAATAAAAATATATTTATGAAATAATAACTAAATTTCTAATAAATTCACTTATAAGATATATTGAATATATTTTTTACAAAAACTGCATAAATAATAATTATAATTATATTAAGTGTTTGAGTAGAAATTTCAGCAGAAGTTCATGTGGAAGTTTGAGTAAAAGTTATAATAGAAGATTCATAATATAAAAAAGTATATATTTATAAATATATATAGTATATAAATAAAAATTAAATTTTAATAAATAAATTTATATTTAATGCAATTATATAAAATATGTATTTAATTTTTTATATAAATTTTATAAAAAAAATATAGTTTACTAATTAAAAATGTATAAAATAGATGAATAAAAGTGTAAATAAAATTTATATATTTAGGAAATTTTATAATAAATGAACTTATAAGATATATTGAGTATGTTTTTTTAAAAAAATGTATAAATAATATTTATAAATCTATTAAGTGTTCTAGCAGAAGTTCTTGTGGATGTTCTAGTGGAAGTTACAATCCAAGGAAATTCCACTGGAACTTTCACTGGAACTTCCCTTGAAAAGTCATCACTTCAGTAAAATTATGTATAAAGTATTGGGAAGAATATATTTCAATTTTAACCACTAATATAACATATACAAACTTCAAATAATAATTTGGAATATATTCATCCATGACCAATATAAGAAGAATCCAAAAAATCAAACTCCAAAATATAGAAAATTGTATGCTACTACCCCCCATGATAGTGAAACCCAATTAAAATGACCTGCATAATAAAAATTGGCCTCCATTGAAATGAACCTCTAATGAATCTAACATTTCTCACATTAAAAAATAGTAAAACCCTGTGAAAATTCCCAATAAAAAGAAACTAGCCTTTAGGGACTCCGATGATTCGCGCGTTAAGAAACCTAACAAAACCTAGTAAAAAGATTTTCGTGAAATTCCTAGTTTCATTTTACACATTTAATTTCTTATGAGATGAAAATTTCCTCTAGTTTTTATTGCATCTAGATCCTTCCATGTATAAAAATGAAGATCTGTCAATATCTAACTACATCACTAGAATATTCTATAAATAGGGAACCAGTAATGATAAAACATGCCTTAAATTTAGAATAAATATTTTTAAAGATCACATTTTTCATTATTATTATTATTATTATATACATGAAATTATTCCAAGAATAATATTTCACATCATTTATCATAAAAAACCTAAAAATTAGTACTTATTAAAACCTCTCATGTTGTTTTTCACAGTAAAAGACTTAAAATATCACATATTTATTTCAAAAAAATTATTTGATTTCAGTTTAAGATAATAAATAATGTTATGTGTAACATGAAACAATGATTTTCTAGACTAACCAATTTTTTTCAATATATTATTTTATATATGTGGCTTTTTTATAACCATCATGGATAATAGTTTTCAATGTCAGTTTTTATAATTGATGTTAAATATTTATTTATTATGTCTCTAATATTAATGTAACTAAATAAACAATATAAAAACTAAAATATAACTCATGTGAGGAACAAAAAAATGGTTTAGTGACTAGAGCTCATTCCAAATGATAAAAAATGAAATGGATGAAAAAGAGAAAATTCTCAAAGACTTGACTTGTAAATAAAACACCACAAGAGATAATATCAAGAGAAATTCACCATAGTCAAAAAAAAAATAGGGAGATAGTGATAATAATCAAATAATAATTTTCACCATTGAGTATATTACTTAGATAATAAATTTTATGTAGAAATGAATAATATTTTTTTTAATACCAAAATCTAATTTTTATTAATTGAAAATGTCTCTTCAAAATCAATAACAACCGAATTGGCATTGATGAAAATACATTTAAATTTAAAGTAAATTTTAATGAATCAATAACCTTATTTTAATTATTTAAAACAATTGATTGATATCTACACTACTATCCAACATTTTTAACATTGGTTGATGAATGACATACTAAAATGTTTAAATAATTAAATCTTATTCTAGAATAAGAACCTAATGCAGTGGAAAATATAACTTATATTACTTTAAAATTGGACATAAGATGTGTGAACCTTATTCAGGAATCTTCCTTTAGTGAGGAAGCGTCAACTCCATCCACGCTTCCTTTGCAAATTTCAAATAGGAGACATGAATGAGGTTTAAGCTTCCCACCGAAAAAAAATATAAAAAGGCCACCCCTCTCATTTATCTTATTCTTCTCATCCAAATTTGTAGTAAAGCTCTGGGGAATTGGTTTATCTCTTTCTAAATATCTTATTTAAGTCCTTAGGGAAGGTAAATTTTATTTTTTAAAATTTTAGTTTTTTAATTTTTTTATTTATTTATTTTTTGCATGATTTATTTATTTAAATTGTATGATTATATTAATGTATGATTTAATTTATATGTTTTTGTATGATTCAGATTATGGTGTATGATTTGGAAAATTTAAATATGATTTTAAGATAATTTAAATTGAGTTGAGAAATTAGGTATAAAATAAGATTATTTATATTTAAGAAAATATAATTGCTTACAGAAATGTATATGTATGATTATAATTTAGAATATTAATAATTATATTTAAATAAATTTATATATAAATATAATATTACATATTATATTTAAATTAAAATAAATTGTAAATATATTATTGGATAAATAAACTTATTCAATCTAAATATTTTTAAAAATTATATTACAAATAATATTTTGTAAAAAGTATTATTAAATTTATCTGAATATAATTATATATAAGTTATATTATTTATCATATTTAAGTTTATTTAAATTTAAAATATATTGTTTGACATATATATATAATATTAATATAGTTAATGTAATTTTCAAAAATACTATTAATAATATATTTTCAAAAATATTAATTATAAATAAGATATATTAAGAGTAATTATATATAAAATTAAAATATTTATATTATATAAAATATAATTACTTACAAAAACTATATATATATAATTATTTATTACATTTAAATTAAATTAAGGTGACAATATATTATTTTTTATATAAATGTAAATAATTTTATTTTCTTTAATTGCATAGAAAAATTATATTAATAATATTTTTCTAAACAAATTCACTATATAAATATATTATTATAAGAAATTATGTATAAAATAATATTATTTATATATAGAAAATTATAATTGGTTACAAAAATGATCCTGTTTTTCTTGATTTGTAGTTTTATTTCTAGATGTGGGCATGTCTCTTTGTATGACAACTTCTGCTTTCTTGGTTGCCAGTTATCTTTTTCATTCACCTTTAATAAATGGTCAGTAGCTTTTTCTTCTGACTAGAACTTTTTTGGTATAATATTATATATTATATTTGAACTAAAATAAATTTACAATATATAATAGGATATATAGTTATCTAAAATGATTCTAACTAAATATTTTTTAAAATTATATTATTAATAATAATTTATAAAAAATATTATTAACTTTATTTAAATATGATTATATATATTATAAAATTTATCATATTTAAATTTAAAATAGGATGTTAATTGAATAATATATACATATACCATTAATTTCACAATAGTTTAGTAATATATTCAATTATATTTTTAATTATTATTATATATTTACTATATAAATTTTTATTGATTATTGGATTATATATATATACACACACCATTAATATATTTACTATATAAATACTTATCGATAATTAAATTATATATATACCACTAATTGCATAGTTGTTTAGTAATATGTATAATTATATTTAAAAATATTATTATTATATATTCACTTTATGCAGAACTATTCTAAAAAATACTTGGTAAGGGTATTTAGTGATGAATGATCCTGAGATGATCATCCAATGTATGATTAAAATTGTATGTCATAATTATTTTTTATTTGGTTTTGTAATTTGTAATAATTTCATTTTCTTTCTTCATTAACAACCTACGTGTCATCCCTCTCTCTAATATTGTAAGGATATGCATGTCCATAGTAAAATGTTTTGTATTCCAATCCCCTAGAACCCCTTACTTGCTTGTGAGTAATATTGTAAAAAAAAGAGGCACAGCAGGATGCGTTGATGCTCAATGATGGATTTATACACCATGAATGAAATAAGATTGGCAGCTAGAAAAATCTACGATGATGGAGGCTCTAAGAGTCCCCCTAGGTTTAGATGGTTTATTGATTAGTTATACACCAATCCATAGAAAATTTATCAATATCAAGTCACCGTTATATAAAAATATTAATACGAATATATTTATTTATTTATTTTTTAATTTTTTCATATTTAATTTTAAGTAAAGTTATAATATATTATAATAAATTTTAATTAAAAGTAAAAAAATTATTATTTATTATTTAAATAATTAATTAGATATATGTATATATTATAATAATTATTATTATTATTATGAAAAATGTTAATATATATATTTAACTTATATCATTACTTACATATATGTATAGTACAATATATAATTATATTTAAAAATATTATTACTAAATATTATCTGTATACAGAACATAATAACAATTCTCAAAAAAATTGTAAGATTATTGAATGACGACTAATTTTGAGATGACGAACCAATGTACGATTATAATTGAATTTGTAATTATTTCATATGTGGTTATATAATATTTAATAATTGCATTTTATTTCTTCATTGATGACCAGCACGTCATTTCTATCTCTAAGAATGTAAGGGTTTGCATGTCCATGGTAAAATATTATGTATCCCAAACCCCTAAAACCTCACACTTGCATGTGAGTATCATTTTAATAAAAGGAGTGTTTTCATAAGGTGTTGGTGTTCAATACTGGATTTATTTACCATTACTGAAAGCAGATCAATGACTATTGAAATATGAATCAATCGAGGCACTATGAGTTCCCCCATAGGTTTTGGTTAGTTTATTGATTAATGATAAACCAATCCATATAGAAATCCTAAAACCCAAGTCATCTTTTTTAAAATGTTATATAGTTAAAAAAATGTTAATCATTTCATGATGCTCCAAAGATATATGTAATTATTTACTGAATTTTCTTTCTGGGTAATCATGTCTACATCTATATAATGGAATGATGAAGTAATTTATAATGTTCAGATATTTAGCTATAGTTTTCCACCTGAAAATGTGGTTAAACTTTGTAAATTTGGGTCATTGTATTAAGTTTATAGGAAGATTCATAGTCACTTAAAATTGAGGGTTGATCAAGTAATTACTTCTATCATATATCAAAAACTTCAATATGTTGATCATCTATAGCGCACTAAGTATCCCCTACTTGATTATAGGCCATATATCGAAGTCATTCCTTCAAAAATTTATTATTCATTACCTTCTTATATTACTCCAGTAATAGAAACTAATTATAAATAAAATGATTGGAATATGAACAAAATTGTATGAGACATCCCTATTGATACTCCTTATTTAATGAATGGGACTTTCTCAAAATGAGGATATATCTGACTAAGCAATATAAGATTGTGTGGGTGAGGAAGATATGGCCAATGGAGCTTCTAAGTTTTTCTTTTCAGATAGGAAAGAACCAGTGAGTGGTAACCAACCTACCTTATTAACATCCTTAGTGTAGAAAATAGCATGTGCACATGAGTTTGATTGAGGTGTAATTACCCCAAGTACTAAATTCCTAGGAATTTTAGGTAACACATCTGTTAAAACAGGTAACATCTTGCATGTTGGAAAAAAAATTGAAACTAAAAGCGCATTGAAAATTGGAGTTAAGAAATAACAAATAGAGAAAACTTTTTTATTTTTGGTTTATGACTCCAATAACAAAAAATACATCATTCAATTTGATGAATATGGGTCTGAATATAAATTTCTAATGCATGGAATATATGTTATATTTTTTATATGTTGGAAGATAACTAAGTTAAAAGGACCACACACTTATTTTCACCCAGCACTATCAGCATATCATTCCACACTAGATGTAGATTTTATATCGAGTATTATTATTAAGATGATTTGAACATGTCGATATGTTATTATGTCACCCGTTTAGGAATGAGTACAGAAGTTCAAATACAAGATTGATTTTTTTAAAGCTTGTATGAAAAAATAGAAATCAATTTTACAATTATATGGTGATAGGATGAATCGTATAAAGTTTTTCTACAACTAAAGGTATTTTTGTATCTCAATAATCAAGTTGTTTATTAGCTTGACACCTTTGAGTATGTCACCCATGATAATTGGTTTGATCAAACAAAGGTGATGCTTTATAGGCTATTCTGGTAATTTAGGTCAGATATTGTTGTATTTCCTTATTATATCATTGTGTGAAGTACTTTGTAGAAATATCCCAATAGGGTTTTTGGTTCCAAAATTCATGTCTCGGGATAAGTTGAGTAAGACCACAATTTTTTGGGATGAAATTCAAGATCAACAGGCCCAAATATCATCAAAGGGGTCTGCCTCGTGAATCTCCCACATGAAGCCCCTCCACACCATGAATGCATGAGGCACTGAAAAGACTCTCACAAGTCTGACACCCTATGTGACCATGCCATGCTTGATGATGGAACTCTTGTGAGTCTAGCACCCTCCGTAATCGCACCAAGAAAAATGGGGGACTACTCTATAAATATGATGGATCCTCTCTTATTCACAAATCCCCTTTTGTTCTTTACAGTAATCCAATAAACATCATGAGCCCCATTTCCTATAAATATGGGGCTCACCCCCCCCCCCCCCCAAAGTGATGGTTACTTTGGCCTTTCAGCTTCTGAGCTCTCATTTTGCAAATCTCATGAGCACTGTGAACCTGAACCAAAAATAGATCACCCAAGGTACTTGAGCATTTCAATCCACACATCCCCTTATTCTTATTTACCCCTTCCTATAGTAAGGATGCCTTTTGGGAAGTACTATGACCTTTGCAAAGGAAGGATACCCTTTGGGTTACTCAAGGGTTCGCAGAACATTAATCCTTTTTGAATAACTCTTCTATTGAGTCGGGGCTTCATGTTAAGGCAAGGGTTTTATGCCTCATGATTCCCTTTCCTTCATGAATACCCTATTCTTTGCAAAGCTCCAAATTGTTTTAATGTCCCTCTCATTGAATCCCATTTCTTTGTGAGACCCTCTTTCGTGTGGCCCTTCAAGATTTTACATAGCGATTTTATGGTCCCTCATGTGGTGTTCCATGTTAAGATACACTGCTTATTACTTTTCAGCATAGGTACACTAATGGATTTTTCTTTTTGGAATATCCATGCTAACATGGGCCCCATGACTATCCACTCCTCCTCCACCTCCCATTGGATATTACTGGTTCCTCCCCTCCCCTAATTATGGGTGGGTATCAGTTATATAAGTTCAAGGGGTGAGGAGAAATTCCTCCCCATCTGATCTGTAGGATGTTGAACTACCAAGCCCCATCATCCTCAGCACATGATGTTAAACTATAGTCTCACCCCATATAGTTCACATACGGTGACACACTTTGGGCATTCTTCATACCCACTCGTCTCTAAAAGAGTAAGATCTTCCTCACCTTCCTCACAGGTAATGAGATCCTCCTTGCACAGAATGAGATCCTCCTAGGGAATCCCTCCTAGAGTAATCCCCAATCTCCATCTTCCTAGGAAGTCTGAGTGTGTAAGACCCACATCACCTCTCATGGACACATTTTCATGACATAGTCATCAGGTATACTATTACCTCTTATTTCTCACATTGAGCATGAATCATGTGGGATTAGAGGTTAATAGTGACTATAACACCTTTCTTCCAAGAATCCCTCCTGGATTAATCTTTATGCCCCTCATATCCAAACTACATGGGGTTTTATCCCTGTCTTCTAGATAGGGTATGTAGGAAGCCTCCATGAGGTTCAATCCCAACCAATGGTAAACTCTAGTGCTTCCTCCTAGGTATGTACCCTCATGATGTGACATCTTCCCTTAATGGGACACATCTTTTGGATCCACCTCCATGGGTTTTTCTAATCCATTCACCGTCACTTCATCCATCACATCAACCTTATATCAATGAAATCACTTCATCCACCTCCATCCATTTGGAGAGTCTCAGTGCGTTATCCCCAAACCATCCCGAACTATGTGGACTTTGATTCCCGACCACTGGGATACATAGGAAGCCTCTATGAGGTTCAATCCCACCATCCATTCCCATCCTAGTATTTTCCTCAACTCTCCATGTCTCAGGAGGATCACACCCCAACCTAGAGATTATACTTCTTTCGGGTCCCAATCCATGTGCTCCATTCTCATGGGTTGCCTCCTTAGGTGTCTCATCACCCCATTTCAAACTATGTCAACTTCAATTCCTATCCACTAGGATACATTGGAATCTCCTAGATTTTCAAGACTATCACCTTCCACATTCCACCCATTCCATCCATTCCATTTAAACACTTTCACCATATCCATATTGATTCTTACCTAGGTCGCCACCTCCCAATGATATTATGCATTTAATTTGGTCCATCTAAGCACATAAGTCCCATCTACAACATTTTTACTCCTAGAAGCACCCAGGCAGTCTCAATGTGTAAGTCCCACACAATCCATACCATCCAACCAAGATAAATCCTCTTATAATGGGTAGTCTCGATGCGTAATCACCAAAACACCCATATGAACTATGTGGTTTTTTATCTTTGTCTTCTAAATAGGGTATATAGGAATCCTCTATGAGGTTCAATCCCAACCAATGGTACATATCATGCATCCAGTGGTGAAGTTATCCCATCTAGATTTTCCACTGTGGTTATGGAGTATTGTTTATGAATAATTTGAACAACTTCCATGCCCAGTATCTGGTAGCCTTATTTTCCTTGATTTCATCAAAATCATACTCGTCTAACTCCTTCATATCAATAGGTTCATACTCTAGAAATGTGGCTAGGAATTAAGTAATAGGATCCTCCTATAGAATCATGTCAGATTGTTTGGGCTCCATATCATGAGGTTGATCTTCATCACTTGATCCCTCCTCAATAAGGGTTTCCATGTCATCCCCAGATTCTACCCCAAGAGTGACACCACCCACAATCACAATTGATTTCTCACCAGAAACCATGGCCTGGTTAGATTTGATTCTTGCATCTGCATGGACTGGAACTCCTTTAAAGAAAGGAGCCTCGAGTCCTCTAACCATTATTACTATTAGATAACCTACCACTCACAAGACTATTCAGATAGGTATTATATCAATCAAGATGATCAAGTAAGAAAAAATAATGACTATGTGAGGTAGGAAACTTACAAAGGTAAAGAAATGGTTTCTCATGATCTTGGTTTTTTCATTAGGATACCAAGGCATGGTCCCCCCCCCCTTATACAATGGAGGGATCTAGGGGCTCTGGATCAGGAGTTCCAGCATCTTCAGCTCCAACCGGACTACCAACTTCTTCTGCTTCAGGAAAAAACCTAGACACCTACCTCTCCACATTGTTCATATATTTATCCCCATGATATGGAGTATCTTGTGCAATATTATCCTTTACGTAAAATATATTAGTTGGATAATCCTTTAAAATAATGAGAAGGGTGATAGAACAGGGGAATGATTTAAATCTTACTTCAAGAGATTTAGTGAATCCCTCTAAGGAAGTGTCCCATGAGGATACTATATCACCTTCCTCCAGAGAGGATTTCTTTGAAGCTATATCCATAGTGTCCTCTTGTGGTCTTCCTTCGTTGGATTATTCACCCCATGATCCATCTGATCCATTGGGAAAATGGATGTGTTTCTCCAACTGAGTCGCTGATAGAACCAAGGGAGAGGTCATGACTAGTATCACCCACACTCGATCTATCATTGGATGTGTAGTGCCTAGAGAATTCACTAGGTCCTATAATTGTAACGACCCGAAATTTTGAATAAATCTTTTTTCCTAATTTTGTGTGTTATTTTATTTTTTTTATACTCAACAAAACTGTTTCATTTGATAACATGAGTATAATTAAAATGAGACCATTGGTTTATGACTGTTATATGACCATTGGTCAATATGACTGCTGGAAACTAAACGTTTTGATTATTGTCTCTAAATACAAGTAATCTTGGTTAATTAATATAGAAAGAAGATTTGATGGCCTCACCCAGTAGTCTTGGACCGATCGAAGCCCATCTAACAGAACTTGGGAAGGACGTAGCACCACCGGGCTTTGCTCTGGACCAAACCCAAGCCGAAATTCATCGTGTGAAGCTAGAACGTAATCGCCTTCGTGAGAAGTTCAAACTAATAGAAATTACTACTCATGCGATGTTGGTCGAGTCTCCCTTGGATTCTCTCACCTTAGCACACCATACACTTAGGTCCTATGCTGGTGTGATAAGGGGCTATTTAAGAAGATCGTAACTGCCTTGTGTAATCCTTTGTTTTAAATAAAAAATTTGATTTCTTATTATGATGAAGTTTATGAATTTTCAAATGTCCGGATAAATATAGTATGCATATTTTGGTGAATTTTAGAGAAAGGATATTTTAAAAAAAAATTATGTAAACCTTAAATAATTAAAAATTTGTAATGATTTTCAAAAAATGGTCTTCTACAATTATGTTCAGTACGAAATTTAGAGTCTAATAAGATCAACTTAATTTTTGATGAATAGTAAATTATGAATAGTGATTTTATGCTTAGGATTAGTAATGTGACCAAATGGATTAGTAATCTCACTTAAAAAAGTATTAATATAATCTAGGCACCTTGATTAAGTAATGTGATTCAATAAAATGGTTAAATAACGGTTTCATAAATGATTATTCAAGTATTAGTTTTTTCAGGTGAATAGTGTTTTTTTAATTAAAAATTAAATTAAAAATATTCAAAAAATTATTTTTATAAAATAGATTTCATTTTTGAACTTAGAGCATCGATATTATGTTAAGGTAATTTTTGGGGATTTTTCTGAAAAAAATGAATTTTCGGTGAATAGTGTATTTATCTAAAAATTAAATTAAAATTATTTTGAAAATTATTTTTTTATAAAATGGAGTTAATTTTTGAAATCAGAGCATTTATATTTGGTTAAGGTAAAATTTTGGGATTTTTCTGAGAAAGTTGAATTTTCAGTGAATAGTAAAAATACAGTTTTAGGGTTTTGGTATGTTTAATGACATCATAACTGTGTCATGATGATGTCATGAGATATTTTATGGGTTGGCCGAACAAAGGTGATCAATTATTGTATGGTGGGCCCCATGTGTCCTAACTCCATGGGAAATACCATGGGAGAGCCCATGGTTTTGAGAAAACCACCTGTGAGGTGTTGCTTGACCATTAATGTCGTGTCCCCTCACTTTCCCTATAAATACCCACCCTTTACTCCTCTAGTTTTCACTCCCAACTCTCCCCCAACAAAGCTCTGGTCTCATTACCTCTCAAAGAGTCCTCCCAAGGTTCCCCCATGTAACGCCCCGACCCTAGTTACCCAGAGTCGGTGCATTATTACATAACATTTTCATGATCACAAGAAATATGAAATCTCGAAAGATCGATTGGTTTAGTAGCCTTGGAAACACTAGATATATTCATAAGTCTTACATTACATCATAAAATGAAAAACTACTACAACAACATATTGTCTCCATAATCCACACTAATATCCCCACATAATATCCCTGCAGGTCATTCATAATTTACTTCTTCACTTCCTGGGAGAAATAAAACATAGAAAAGGGGTGAGCTCAAATGCCCAGTAAGGATAACAATATAGCGAAAACTTTCATAAATAAGAATAAACATTTAAGGCAATGTGTAACTAAAACAAAAGCCTTTCAAACTTGAAGTTTCAACATGGTATGGCATAAATAAAATGAAATAATGCCATTTACTTATTCACATGGATATTCAACTAATCGAATAATCACATGCAAAATCAATAACCACTTTCATAATGGTGGAATGCATAATGCCAGACTATCAAAACCACATAGCCAAGGCCTCGTGCCAAGACTACAAATAAGATTTTGTCAAGGCCTTGTGCCAAGACACTAGTTTGTCTCATGAGACCTACCGATTAATCGAGGAGCTATAGCGGGCTCCACCCGTCACATATTAAGTCCAATGCATTCCCATATGAAAAGGTTTAAACATAACATAAACATTCGTATTAAAACTAGCATAAGAAATGTCAATAATTTCTCCATAAACTATGAATGGTATAAAAATAGCACATCCACAGTCAAACATATCACAAAACCTTCAATACAATATAGAAGTTTTGTATCATAATAAATCAACTTCAAATAAGCGTAAAATCCATCAAAGGATGTTGACATAGATGAAATCTAAACTCTTTTTAGAGAAATATCTCTTTTATTTTTTTGAAATCATTTAAGAACCATATAAAATAAAAAAATTTCTTTGAAAATATTCTTATAAGCTAGTAAGTAAAGCTTTGAAGATTTTATAACAGCGGAAAATAGCCGCACCCGCTGTATAAGTTAAAAAAAACATTCTTACCTTAATTCTGTCGAAAAGGTTAAAAAGGACCTTGTTTTGAAAACGACGGAAAGATTCCTTTATAAACCTCTAAAAGTCAAACAAGGGTATAAATGACTTTAACCCATATTCTTGTAAATAATAAAATTGTTTTGAAATATATTTTTAAGAAAACATGGATGTGGATGATAAGGAGATCCCAGTAGATTATTACGTATAAACAACCTCGGATAATGAAGAGATTGTGAAATAACCCTTACCTTGTACTTTTCCTTGGTTTGGGTAGGTTAACCTCATGTATAATGGTGAAATAATTGTTATTAAATTATACAAGAATCATATATATTAATATGATATCATATATGATCTTTTAACATTGATTTGTTAATAATATCTTAGAATTATCGACGTTTCGGGTGTTAACTTACTCATTTTCTTTTATATGTTTTGTTACATAAGCCATGTTTGTTGTATCTTATTCATACCCATAATGATATCAAGTCCTTAAACATCATTTTTAAATCATCAAATGATAATTATACTTGAATGGATACGATGGAGAATGAATCTCATCGCGTTCGTCGAGACGGTAGTCCGTACGTACGCACGAGCGACAATATCATTCTTTTGATATTAAAATAATATATAAATGGATGGTATATCATATATACAGAATCATTAACATGTTATATTTATTATTTACATGAGTTACACATCATTATTATACCCATCCAAATAATAATATATTGAATAACAATTACACCACGACGTGGAGACGGTAAGCCGTACGTACGCACGTATGGTGACATGTTATTCAAAGGGTGGATAGAATACTAAATATGGTTGTACCATATTTATAATAACATCACAGTATATGTAAGATACTGGAGTTATTATTTTAGAATGGTAAGAACAAAGAAAGAAGAAGTGGAAGAAGAAAGGAACTTGAAAAGGGCTGGTGAAAACATTACCTCTTCTTCGGGTTCTTCCTTTTGATTTGATTAAAAGGGCTCCTTAGGTTGGCTTTCTGATCAAACTAAGGCCTCTAGGTTGTAGTTAGGGATTTTGGGAGAGTATTTGGGCAGAGTTTGGCCGAACCAAAAGGCTTTGATGGTGTGAAGAAATGAGAAGTAGGAGTGCCCTTTTATAAGAGGGGTGAGGGGCACCTTTGGAAAAGCTAGAAATATTAATTTATAATAAATTCATATTCGGTTTCTAATGGCTCCAAAGTTGATTATTCAAAGTTTAAGGTGGGTATAGGTCTAAAACCACTCAACCAATAGAATTTATACAGGTTTGGGTACTTATATTAACCTTATCTTTAAGTATTAACTCTATCTTAATTAGTTTCACTTTTACAATGTCTCTTTGTATTTTTATATAATATGGTTAATAAACTTACTATATACATCCAAGAGACCCCCAAGTGGTCCATTAATGATGAACCTATCATGATATAAGTCTCTTGGCCGAACCTTAGATTTTTAGGAATTTAATATCAATTAATAATATAATATTTGTTTTAAGAACTCTTTTATGTCAATTTTGACACTATTCAATAGTTGATTTTTGTGAAACTCATAACAGATTGATTACTTATAACAAAGTCAATTAAATCAATAATAATATATCATATTATTCTATAAAATTAGTTTAATTCATTAAAAGTTTCATATTATATTTATTTGGGTATTTATAATATCAATTATTTTAATTTTTCACTATTATAGTAATTACTACATCATCATTGAGTCATAAATAAAATAAATTATTTAATGTCTAAAAATTATAAATAAAATATCATTATGTAGGAAATCTTTTTATATTTCTAATGAATATTTATAATCTAAAATCCAACATATATAACCCTATGTAACAATTGTTTTTCTAAAAGATATATGCTTGTGTCATTTTTGTATTCATTTTAACTTAATTAAAATAAAGTGTCATTATCACTTACAAGTGGATCCATGGGGTCCCAAAATCTACCCAAAGATGACCATGGTCGACCATGTATCAACCAATAGGGTTAAGAAACGTTTTAGGGTAATTTAGTATTATAATAATATTATTTTTTTTAACCCTTATTTACCAGATTTACCCTTAACCATGGTAAATAAAATATTTACCGCAGTAATTATTCAAAATGTCTAAAAATAAAAGTTACCTATTTACGCAATTTGAACATCCTGATTACAAATATGGAATCCATTTTCCTAAATTCAAAACACAAAAGTGGCAGAAATTAATTTAAAATTAATTCCCGCTGTCAAAACAAAAAGCGTGTTTTTAAGAGATAATAACTATCAAAAGATTGACACTTGTTTATGTTCGGTTTAATTGTAAAATTATGTCCAATGACCAACATTATATTAAATGGTAAAAATATATTCTAAATACACTTTAAAACTACTAAAATTCATAATTTATCACTATTAATTATTTTTATTAAAAAAGTTGTTTTTAATTAAAATTTAGTAATTTTCACTATTCATCAAAATATGAAAGTTATCCGAAAAGTACCAAAATTTCACCTTAGGCTAAATTAGATATTCCGAATCCAAAAATGAAGTCCATTTTGAAATATAAAATATATATAATTTTAAAAAGTAGGTATTACTATTCATAATGGCTAGTTTGATTGGTTGTTAGAACTCAGTGTTGCGTACAACACACGCTATCGCATTATTCAAAGAGAAGCGTACCGTAGAAGCTTGGGGTGTTACATTCTCCCCTCCTTCAAATAATTTCATCCTAGAAATTTCTAGAATACTATCGCATGAAAAGACTCGGGTGGTTTTTCATCATAAGTTCCTCGGGTTCCCACGTTGCCTCTTCCATCTTATGGTTTCTCCACAAAACTTTTACCAGACGCATCGTCCGGTTTCTCAGTACTTGTTCTCTCGTATCAAGAATCCTGGCGGGCTCTTCACAATAGGAAAGATCGGGTTCCAGTTCTAATTCCTCATAGGTGAGTACATGCGTTGGGTCAGGCATGTATTTCCTCAACATAGATACGTGGAACACATCGTGAACTTTGGAGAGACTTGGCGGCATTGCCAATCGGTAAGCTACAACCCCAATTCGTTCTAGAATTTCGAAAGGTCCGATGTACCTGGGACTCAATTTACCTTTCTTACCAAAACGTATGACTCCCTTCCACGGAGATACCTTCAGGAAAACATGATCACCGACTTGAAATTCCAAATCCTTCCTTCGATTATTGGCATAGCTCTTCTGCCTACTTTGAGATGCTTTGATGTGATTTTGGATTACTTTCACCTTTTCCACCGTTTCCTCCACCAGTTCTGGGCCTACAAGTTTTCTTTCACCAACGTCATCCCAACAGGTTGGTGTACGACATCTCTTTCCGTATAACGCTTCATATGGTGCCATCTGAATACTCGAATGGAAGCTATTGTTATAGGAAAATTCTACCAGAGGTAAATATTGATCCCACATACCCTGAAAGTCAAGTGAGCAAGATCTCAACATGTCTTCTAACATCTGAATAGTCCGTTCTGATTGTCCATCTGTCTGAGGGTGGTAAGTAGTGCTCAAATGAAGTTCAGTATCCAGGGATTTCTGAAGACTTTTCCAAAATCTTGAAGTAAAACGGGGATCACGATCAGAAACAATCGATAGGGGTACTCCATGAAGTCTCACAACTTCATTAATATATAGTCTTGCTAGACGTTCCAGGGGTATATCTTCTCTTATAGCAAGAAAATGTGCTGACTTGGTAAGACGATCAATAATAACCCATATTGCATCGTTCCTTCTAGGAGTCTTTGGTAGCCCCATGACAAAGTCCATCGTAATATTGTCCCATTTCCACTCCGGTATGGGAAGAGGTTTCATGACTCCTCCAGGCTGTTACCTTCCAGCTTTCACTTGTTGACAAACCATACATCTTGACACAAAATCAGCAATCTCCCTCTTCATGTTGTCCCACCAAAAATGTTCCTTCAAATCTCTATACATTTTGGTGCTCCCAGGGTGTATAGAGAAATTGGAACTATGAGCATCATCCAGCAATTCCCTTTTTAGATCAGGTATATCGGGAACACAAAGTCTCTTCCCAAATTTCAAAATTCCATCTTCATACACAAAGTCTCTCAATCTCCTATCATTCACAGCTTTAATCTTCTTTTGAAATTCTTCATCATCGGTCTGAGTACTCTTAATCCTTTCTATTAAAGATGGTTTGGCAACCATTTGAAAAAGAAATGATGTTTCGCCTTCCCTGGTTATTCCCATGTCCATTTTCACTAGATCCATGAAAATTGGATCCCTTTCAATTCTCATATTGTTCAAAACTCCATGGTCTTTTCTACTCAAAGCATCTGCCACCTTGTTTGCTTTCCCCGGGTGGTATTGTATCGTGAAATCATAATCCTTGAGTAATTCAAGCCATCTCTTTTGCCTCATGTTGAGTTCTTTTTGTGAGAAAATATACTTCAAACTCTTGTGATCAGTATAAATCTCACATTTTTCACCATAGAGGTAGTGCCTCCATATCTTCAAAGCAAAGATCACAGCTGCTAACTCGAGATCATGAGTAGGATAGTTTTGTTCATGAATTTTCAACTGTCGTGATGCATAGGCAATAACTCTATCATTCTGCATAAGGACACAACCAAGTCCTTTCTTCGATGCATCACTATAAATAACAAACCCATCATTCCCCGATGGTAGAGTCAATATAGGAGCATTGACTAATCTTTTCTTCAGTTCTTCAAAACATTCTTCACACTCTTTTTTCCAAACAAATTTAACCCCTTTACATGTGAGCTTCGTTAATGGGTTAGCCAATCGGGCAAAATTCTGGACGAAACGTCGATAATAACCTGCCAAACCAATAAAACTGCGTACCTCAATTATACTCGTAGGTGCTGGCCATTCTTGGATTGCCTTGGTCTTAGAAGGATCAACAGAGATTCCATATTTAGAGACAATATGGCCAAGAAAAGAAATCTCCTGAAGCCAGAATTCACACTTGCTAAACTTCCCATATAATTCATGCCTCCTCAGAGTCTTCAAGATAATGCGCAAGTGATTTTCATGATCTTCGTAGGTTTTGGAGTATACCAAGATATCATCAATAAATACCACCACAAATTCATCGAGATACTCCTTGAAAACTCTATTCATCAGATCCATGAATACAGAGGGTGCATTAGTCAATCCAAAAGGCATTACAGTAAACTCGTAATGCCTGTACCTGGTTCGAAATGCTGTCTTCGGAATGTCTTCCTTCTTTACACACAACTGATGGTATCCAGATCGAAGGTCAATCTTTGAAAATTATTGAGCTCCATGTATTTGGTCAAATAAATCATCAATACGAGGTAGGGGATACTTGTTCTTTATCGTTATAGCATTGATCTCCCTGTAGTCGATACATAACCTCATAGATCCATCTTTCTTTTTAACAAAAAGAACAGGGGTTCCCCATGGAGAAATACTAGGGAGAATAAATCCCTTATTACTCAATTCCTCTAGTTGTTTCTTTAGTTCAACTAATTCTACAGTGGCCATTCTATAAGGGGTCTTCGATATAGGCCTTGATCCAGGAATTAAATCAATGGAAAACTCAACTTCTCATTCTGGAGGATGTCCAGGTAAATCTTCTGGAAATACATCTACAAATTCTTTCACAACAGGTACATCCTCTATTTGAACATTCCTTTCCTCACCCGCAGTTATTTCATTCTCTTCCTCCCCAATAATTGAATTTAGTTGAGCTATTGAGGGTGGATATAAATAAGAATTAGGTGGTGACGATTCTTCTCTAAAGATAAGGTGTTCCTTATCATTATCATCAAGAATCGTAACCTCTTTCTTCTTACAATAAATTTTCGCATCATAGTCCGAAAGCCAGTCCATACTGAGGATTATGTCAAACTCGATCATAGGTATGACGATGAGATCAGCAGATAACGAACATTTATGTGCTCTAATGGGGACTGATTCACAAAACTTTGTTTCAATGATACTTCCCTTAGGAGTTTTAACTGACAACTCCCTTGTTAAATCAAATTAGAAATATCTAATTTTCTTAGCAAACAGGGAAGATATGAAATAATGCAATGATCCAGAATCAAATAATGCATTTGCTAAACTTGAGGAAACCATTAAATTACCTGCCACCACGTCTTTCGGAGCTTCTACCTCAGCAGTAGTGATAGCATAAGCTTGGCCTTGATCCCTTGGCCTTTTCTGAGGTAAGTTCTCCTGACGCTTAGGACATTCATTCGCATAATGTCCCATCTCCCTGCAATTGTAGCACTGAATGTTGGTGGCTTCCTTCTTCCCTTTTCAATCACGAGCTTGGTGGCCTTTTTCACCACACTTGTAACAGACTCCCATTCCCTTCAAGCAAGCACCGGGGTGTTTCTTCCCACATTTACCACAGGATGGATATTCAACCTTTCCTTTCTTCCCCTTATTTCCATTCCCAGATTGATCAGCAGGCCTCTTCTTCTCTTGCTTTGCTTTAAAGTCATAAGACTTAGAGAATTCCTTTTCGGTCTTGATAGCACATGAAACAATGTCTTCGTACGATGAAAAGGATTGTGAGACTAATGCTCGACGGAGAAATGGTTTTAACCCATCAAATAAATGATCAATATTACTTCTTTGGTTACGTATATAATCACCAGTGTACCTTGCTAACATTGTAAAGTTAGCCTCATACTTTGTGACATTCTCATCCTCCTTCTGTCTCAGACTTAGAAATTGCCTTTCCATATCTGCTCGATGGTCGCGAGGAAAGTATTTTTCTAAAAACAGATTTTTGAACTCCCTCCATTCCATATTTGATACTTCGTCATCTTCCTTCATATTTTGAATCAATTACTACCATTGATCAGCATCTCCAGTGAGGCGGTAAACTGCCATGATAACTTTTTCCCTTTCACTGCTCCCCAAAGCCTGAAATATTTTCTCTAGGGAAAATATCCATTGCTCAGTTACTAAGGGATTTGTACTCCCACTGAACTTTGGTGGTTGTTGCCTCATGAATCGATCTAACATTGATCCTCCACGCTGCGGATCAGGGTGCTCCATACGGGTAAGGTTATTATTAATAACCTGAGTAAGTTGTCCCAGTATGGTGATTAGCTGATCGGCTCCAGTTGCATCACCAGCTCCACTATAATTATCTTGAGCAGGAGGGCAATCCCTACATGGAGTGCGTGCATTGATACGGTTTCCATTTGTTCCACTAGGCGCCATTTCTAAACAATGGCATAAACTAGATCAGTCTATGAATCAAAATACGTAATCCCATACTTATAAAACACTTAACATAAATTGAACTATTTATGGATATAATCCATAATCATAAGAATGTTTTCTTTGAGGAAGTATATACTCATAATCCCTTCAAAATGATTTATAAAGAAAAATGAGAGTTATCCTAAGCATATCCCCCGGGAGTGTCGTAACCAAGAGTGCAGCAAGGCCCGTTGTCGTGCACCAGTTCCCATTCGAGTCTAGCTCAAAGCGGTGTTTTCGGGTTTTACCCCTAGGTACATTTGTGCCAGAGCCGCCTCTACCTGCTCGTATCCAGACAGGGATGTATTGCTCGGAAAACTCACAAAATCTCTACAATACCAAAATTCTAGGAAGTTCTTCTATACTAATCCTCAAAGTTCATCTTAGGTCTACGTGCTCTAATCAGAGTTTATCTAAATCTAGCTTCCAAGGTTTGTACTAAACCTGCCTCTGATACCAACTGTAACGCCCCGACCCTAGTTACCCAGAGTCGGTGCATTATTACATAACATTTTCATGATCACAAGAAATATCAAATCTCAAAAGATCGATTGGTTTAGTAGCCTTAGAAACACTAGATATATTCATAAGTCTTACATTACATCATAAAATGAAAAACTACTACAACAACATATTGTCTCCATAATCCACACTAATATCCCCACATAATATCCCTGTAGGTCATTCATAATTTACTTCTTCACTTCCTGGGAGAAATAAAACATAGAAAAGAGGTGAGCTCAAATGCCCAGTAAGGATAACAATATAGCGGAAAGTTTCATAAATAAGAATAAACATTTAAGGCAATGTATAACTAAAACAAAAGCCTTTCAAACTTGAACTTTCAACATGGTATGGCATAAATAAAATTAAATAATTCTATTTACTTATTCACATGGATATTCAACTAACCGAATAATCACATGCAAAATCAATAACCACTTTCATAATGGTGGAATGCATAATGCCAGACTATCATAACCACATAGCCAAGGCCTCGTGCCAAGACTACAAATAAGATTTTTTCAAGGCCTTGTGCCAAGACACTAGTTTGTCTCATGAGACCTACTGATGCATCGAGGAGCTATAGCGGGCTACACCCATCACATATTAAGTCCAATGCATTCCCATATGAAAAGGTTTAAACATAACATAAACATTCGTATTAAAACTAGCATACGAAATGTCAATAATTTCTCCATAAACTATGAATGGTATAAAAATAGCACATCCACAGTCAAAAATATCACAAAACCTTCAATACAATATAGAAGTTTTGTATCATAATAAATCAACTTCAAATAAGCGTAAAATCCATCAAAGGATGTTGACATAGATGATATCTAAACTCTTTTTAGAGAAATATCTCTTTTATTTTTTTGAAATCATTTAAGAGCCATATAAAATAAAAAATTTTCTTTGAAAATATTCTTATAAGCTTGTAAGGAAAGCTTTGAAGATTTTATAACAGCGGAAAATAGCCGCACCCGCTGTATAAGTTAAAAAAACATTCTTACCTTAATTCTGTCGAAAAGGTTAAAAAGGACCTTGTTTTGAAAACGACAGAAAGATTCCTTTATAAACCTCTAAAAGTCAAACAAGGGTATAAATGACTTTAACCCATATTCTTGTAAATAATAAAATTGTTTTGAAATACATTTTTAAGAAAACATGGATGTGGATGATAAAGAGATCCCAGTAGATTATTACGTATAAACAACCTTGGATAATGAAGAGATTGTGAAATAACCCTTAACTTGTACTTTTCCTTGGTTGGGGTAGGTTAACCTCCTGTATAATGGTGAAATAATTGTTATTAAATTATACAAGAATCATATATATTAATATGATATCATATATGATCTTTTAACATTGATTTGTTAATAATATCTTAGAATTATCGTCGTTTCGGGTGTTAACTTACTCATTTTCTTTTATATGTTTTGTTACATAAGCCATGTTTGTTGTATCTTATTCATATCCAAAATGATATCAAGTCCTTAAACATCATTTTTAAATCATCAAATGATAATTATACTTGAATGGATACGATGGAGAATGAATCTCATCGCGTTCGTGGAGACGGTAGTCCGTACGTACGCACGAGCGACAATATCATTCTTTTGATATTAAAATAATATATAAATGGATGGTATATCATATATACAGAATCATTAACATGTTATATTTATTTTTTACATGAGTTACACATCATTATTATACCCATCCAAATAATAATATATTGAATAACAATTACACCACGACGTGGAGACGGTAAGCCGTACGTACGCACGTATGGTGACATGTTATTCAAAGGGTGGATAGAATAATGAATATGGTTGTACCATATTTATAATAACATCACAGTATATGTAAGATACTGGAGTTATTATTTTAGAATGGTAAGAACAAAGAAAGAATAAGTGGAAGAAGAAAGGAACTTGAAAAGGGGTGGTGAAAACATTACCTCTTCTTCGGGTTCTTCCTTTTGATTTGATCAAAAGGGCTCCTTAGGTTGGATTTCTGATCAAACTAAGGCCTCTAGGTTTTATTGAGAGATGTTGGGAGAGTATTTGGGCAGAGTTTGGCCGAACCAAAAGGCTTTGAAGGTGTGAAGAAATGAGAAGGAGTGCCCTTTTATAAGAGGGGTGAGGGGCACCTTTGGAAAAGCTAGAAATATTAATTTATAATAAATTCATATTCGGTTTCTAATGGCTCCAAAGTTGATTATTAAAAGGTTAAGGTGGGGATAGGTCGAAAACCACTAAAACAATATAATTTAGACAGGTTTGGGTACTTATATTAACCTTATCTTTAAGTATTAACTCTAAGTTAATTAGTTTCACTTTTACAATGTCTCTTTGTATTTTTATATAATATGGTTAATAAACTTACTATATACATCCAAGAGACCCCCAAGTGGTCCATTAATGATGAACCTATCATTATATAAGTCTCTTGGCCGAACCTTAGATTTTTAGGAATTTAATATCAATTAATAATATAATATTTGTTTTAAGAACTCTTTTATGTCAATTTTGACACTATTCAATAGTTGATTTTTGTGAAACTCATAACAGATTGATTACTTCGAACAAAGTCAATTAAATCAATATTAATATATCATATTATCCTATAAAATTAGTTTAATTCATTAAAAGTTTCATATTATATTTATTTGGGTATTTATAATATCAATTATTTTAATTTTTCACTATTATAGTAATTACTGCATCATCATTGTGTCATAAATAAAATAAATTATTTAATGTCTAAAAATTATAAATAAAATATAATTATGTAGGAAATATTTTTATCTTTCTAATTAATATTTATAATCTAAAATCCAACATATATAACCCTATGTAACAATTGTTTTTCTAAAAGATATATGCTTGTGTCATTTTTGTATTCATTTTAACTTAATTAAAATAAAGTGTCATTATCACTTACAAGTGGATCAATGGGGTCCCAAAATCAACCCAAAGATGCCCATGGTCGACCATGTATCAACCAATAGGTTTAAGACACGTTTTAGGGTAATTTAGTATTATTATAATATTATTTTTTTAACCCTTATTTACCGGATTTACCCTTAACCATGGTAAATAAAATATTTACCGCAGTAATTATTCAAAATGTCTAAAAATAAAAGTTACCTATTTACACAATTTAAACATCCTGATTCCAAATATGGAATCCATTTTCCTAAATTCAAAATGCAGAAGTGGCAGAAATTAATTTAAAATTAATTCCCGCTGTCAAAACAAAAAGCGTGTTTTTAAGAGATAATAACTATCAAAAGATTGACACTTGTTTATGTTCGGTTTAATTGTAAAATTATGTCCAATGACCAACATTATATTAAATGGTAAAAATATATTCTAAATATACTTTAAAACTACTAAAATTCATAATTTATCACTATTAATTATTTTGATTAAAAAAGTTGTTTTTAATTAAAATTTAGTAATTTTCACTATTCATCAAAATATGAAAGTTATCCGAAAAGTACCAAAATTTCACCTTAGGCTAAATTAGATATTCCGAATCCAAAAATGAAGTCCATTTTGAAATATAAAATATATATAATTTTAAAAAGTAGGTATTACTATTCATAACGGCTAGTTTGATTGGTTGTTAGAACTCGGTGTTGCGTACAACACACGCTATCGCATTATTCAAAGAGAATCATACCGTAGAAGCTTGGGGTGTTACACCCCAATCCCTCAAGGTCCCAACCTTTTAGTTTTAAGAGTTACTTTTTAAGATAAGGGATCCAAACTCTCTCTTTCTTTTCAAATACTCTCTTTTAAGTCATTTCTTTTATGATCCGTGTTCTTATGTTGGAGGATGTTCTTTTATATTCCGCTTACTGCCCTTTTCATGTTCATATGATGAGATATCCCCTCTTAATCTCATCAATTCTTTTTATGAATGTTTAAGTGGCGTTGTTAGGCTGCCGAAATTTTTGTAACGGATTCTTTCACCCTTCTCATTTTCAAGTTTTATTTTCTTGTCAAGTCTTTCAAGTTCCTTTTTATGTGGGGGTATGATCTCTATATCTATCATACTGATATTTTATGTTCATATGATGAGAGACCCTATTTGATCTCTTCAATTGATTTTTTTGATGTTTAAGTGACGCTATTAGGCTGCCGAATTTTTAAGGGATTCTTTCACCCTTCTCATTTTCCAGATCTATTTTCATGTCAAGTCTTTCAAGTTTCTTTTTACTATGTTGGGGTATGATATATATATCTATCATACTGATATTTTATGTTCATATGATGATATTCCCTATTTGATCTCTTCAATTTATTTTTTTGATGTTTAAGTGACGTCGTTAGGCTGCCGAATTTTTAAGGGATTCTTTCACCCTTCTCGTTTTCAAGATCTATTTTCATGTCAAGTATTTCAAGTTCCTTTTTACTATGTTAGGGTATGATATCTATATATATCATACTGATATTTTATGTTAATATGATGAGATACCCTATTTGATCTCATCAATTCATTTTTTTTAAGTTTAAGTGACGTCGTTAGGCTGCCGAATTTTTAAGGGATTCATTCACCCTTCTCATTCTCAAGTTCTATTTTCTGGTCAAGTCTTTAAAGTTCCTTTTTATTATGTTGGGGCATGATCTATATATATATCTTACTGATCATTTATGTTCATATGATGAGAGAACCTATTTGATCTCATCAATCCATTTTTGGAAGTTTTAAGTGACGTCGTTAGGCTGCCGAATTCTCATAAGAGAAATCTTATTTTCTTTGTCTTCCTTTCAATTTCTTCGTTTCATATGGTATATCATTCAAATTTCATTACCATGTTCTTAAATCCTTTATATTATATTCCCCTACTGTTTTATGTATCATTTATGAGTGGGTGACCCATGTCCCCTCTCTTTTCAATGTTTTCTAAAACCATGTATCATAGCCGTTATGCTGCAGAATTTTCGTCTCAAATTGTCTTTCTCTTTTTTCAAATTATTTTATTTTATTAAGTGAATACTCAAAGATCTTTATTATACAGGTATATTCACATATATATCAAAAGGTTATATTTTAATTCTGGGATTTACATACATGAGACCCACTTTCCTTTTTCTGTGGGTTTAAAGTGACATAAGGATCACGTCATTAAAGCAGTTTTTTAAAATGTGATGACTATGAAATGAAACCCATTTATTTTATGCTATATGGGTTGTTTATGAAATTGTTTATGATGATATATTTGTATCACATTATAATAAAGGAAAATTTAAGGTTGCGCCCTGATATCACTCCAATGCATTGGGTAAAGACTTAATCTCTAGAGATGACCATTTAGACTGATACCTTGGTGAATAACCTTGGTAATTTTTATTGACACCTTGGGGATGGACCTTGGTGAAATGGAAATGACTGTATTTATAAAATATTGTAGCCACGTCATCAAGTTATGAAATACATTATTTTTATTATTATATGCCTCTTTATTTCTTTCTCATGGCTTAAAGTTCTTTTTCATGACTTTATTGATGTATCTCATGTTCACATGTTACATGTTTCCCATGTTTCCCTTACTGGGCCTTTTTCTCACCCTTTACATTGATGTATGCTCCTAGGTTATGAGATGTTGTAATGAACTTAGGATGAACAAATGAATAAGACTTTCAAGTGTTTAAGAAGAATTTTTTTATCATGTAATAAGTTCCTGGTTTCCAAGACACTAAACCTTAAAGATCCTCAGTTTTGTAAAATGTAATGAAAAGTTATGTTATAAAAAGGGCGGGATGTTATAGTTGGTATCAAAGGATGGTTTAGTTATTTATGGAAATTAGGATATGAAAACTTTTGGAAGAACCTTATAGAAAAGTTTAAATATAGGAAATCTTCCTACTATTTTGGTGAGTATTGAGTAAGGGGTTGTCGAGCAAATACATCCTTGTCTAGATACGAGCAGGTAGAGGTGGCTCTGGCACAGATGTACATAGGGGTAAAACCCGAAAACACCACTTTGATCTAGACTCGAACGGGAACTGGTACACGACAATGGTCCTTACTGCACTCTTGGTTACAACACTCCCGGGGGATATGCTTTGGTAAATTCATAATCTTAGTATGAACCATTATTAAAGGAACAAAGATAAAATAAAATAAAGATTCACATAAGAATATATGATCATGGATAACCAAGATTGGGACCTAGGAGATCACAAGTTAGGGTATACTTTTCTTCTACAAGTTTATCCTTCTATGCTTTAAGTTTCCTTTTCATGTTTATTGGATAAGTATTTAAGCCCCCTAATTATACGTTCTTTTCTTAGCTAATGGAGGGAAATAGAAGATCATATCCCAACAACCAATGTGATAGGAAATGTGACGATTTCCCTATTAATGTGACAGAGATGATGAAAGATAAAGTTGAACATATTTTGATTATTCCAAACCAGCTATCAAAAATCACAATTAATAATTGGTACCTAGTTGAATGCCCAAATTCATTAAGGAAGAAGAAGACAAAGTCTCAAGGATGTTCATCTGATAATGTTGATAAGGGAAAGAAGACCCAATTTCTTTTTTGCAAAAAATGTGGGAAGAGGCACCAAGGAGAATGTCACAAAGGAACCGGGAGATGTTTTAAGTGTGGTAAGATAGAGCATAAAGTAACCAATTGCTTTAAAAAATGGATAATGTGATGAATGGAGATAAGGTTCGATCTAATATACCTTATACATTTCAATGTCGTAAATGTGGAGAAGTTAGACATTATCCAAGGCAATGCTCTCTTGGAATGGGTGAGAAGCATGATGAGCATCAACAATCTTCGAGGACAAGGGAACAATGCAAGTCCTATGTTGAGATGGATCATGATGACTGAAGTACATGTAACTTCTTCGCAATAATTGTCTATGTCTTGGTGTATTTTATATCATGCTCCATGAGCATATCTTTAATGTTTTCTAAGAACATAGGGTAACTACCTAAGATGGTTTTATATCATTAAGGAAAACATCTATTTTTATGTACCACATGTTGATATAGTGAAGTTGTTCTTCTTAAAAAAAGGGTGATTAGGGGATTAAAAGATTATTATTATTTTGGGATATGTTCACTATTTTGGGAACCCTATTTGATCGAGGTAAATAGATTACTATGGTATTTTCTTTGAGGATTAAAGGTTGACTTATATTTTGATGAATAGATGAATTTAAGGAAAACTTATATTAATTTAAGTTACATATGGAAATTATTAACCTATCTTGGGGAAAATGTGATTAGGTTAGTTACTTTTGTTATAAGATGGTAAGAGTGGTTGGTGTTGTTTGAAGATGAACGATAAAGTCTATCATGGAAGACTATGTTATGAGATCGTTCATATAATTGGGTTTCAATCTTAGTTTGGTTTAATTTGAGGAATTTTAAGGGCAGTTATTTATGGAATGTTTTATGATCAAATTTGGGTAGTACCATGGAATTTTAAAGATTTAAAATAGTTTCCCTTCCTACGGGGTTCTTTATTTTGAAGAGTGGTTTTATCTTACCCTTTCTACTTTTGGGATAATGTTTAAAGATAGAAGAAATATATAGTTAATATTTTGTGGATTACGTGACTCTCTAGAAGATGATTCTTGTGTTTTTATGAGACCACGTGTTTTTGAATGCTCATCGTTTGGAGAATATATTAGTTTTGGTAGAAAATTATTAAAGGATGAAACTCTACTTAAAGGTATGTATATTTCCTTATGTTTTTGTTCTATATAGTAAATGAATTCCTCAAAATTATGAAAAGGAACGTAACACAAAAATGTTGTTGGTTTACGTTTCCTACTAGGTAATCAAAGACCGTTTACACACATCATAAGTTTGTGGTTTTCTCGTGGTTAACTTTCTCCTAATCATGTTTTCTATCACTATCCCTCAAAACTTGACCCTTTATTTCCTCCTCCATGTCCATGTTTTCCTACATGGAATCCTAGTGTGGGTTAACTCGGGTGACCTTTGTACTTCCCTTTATTTCTTTTAAAGTAATAGTTATACTGACTCCTTTTCCGATGTGGGACATTCAATGAAATTTCAAAACCCATTTTTTTAAAAAATTGTGAGGATGCAATTTCTTAAGGGGGGGAGATTGTAGCGACCTGAAATTTTGAAAAAATATTATTTCCTAATTTTGTGTGTTATTTTATTTTTTTTATACTCAACAAAACTGTTTCATTTGATAACATGAGTATAATTAAAAGGAGACCGTTGGGTTTTGACTGTTATATGACCATTGTTCAATATAACCGCTGGAAACTAAACATTTTGATTATTGTCTCTAAATACAAGTAATCTTGGTTAATTAATATCGAAAGAAGATTTGATGGCCTCACCCAGTAGTCTTGGACTGATCGAAGCCCATCTAACAGAACTTGGGAAGGAGGTTGCACCACCAGGATTTTCTCTGGACCAAACCCAAGCTGAACTTCATCGTGTGAAGCTAGAACGGAATCTCCTTTGTGAGAAGTTCAAACTAATAGAAATTACTACTCGTGCGATGTTGGCTGAGCCTCCCTCGGATTCTCTCACCTTAGCACACCTTACACTTAGGTCTTATGCCGGTGTGATAAGGGGTAATTTAAGGAGACCGTAAATACCTTGTGTAATCCTTTGTTTTAAATAAAAAAAATTATTTCTTCTTTTGATGAAGTTTATGAATTTTCAAATTTCCGGATAAATATAGTATGCATATTTTGGTAAATTTTAGAGAAAGGAAATTTTAAAAAAAAATTATGTAAACCTTAAATAATTAAAAATGTGTAATGATTTTCAAAAAATGGTCTTCTTCAATTATGTTCAGTAGGAAATTTAGAGTCTAATAAGATCAACTTAATTTTTGATGAATAGTAAATTATGAATAGTGATTTTATGCTTAGGATTAGTAATGTGACCAAATGGATTAGTAATCTCACTTAAATTAAGTATTAATATAATCTAGGCACCTTGATTAAGTAATGCGATTCAATAAAATGGATAAATAACGGTTTCATAAATTATTATTCAAGTATTAGTTTTTTCGGGTGAATAGTGTTTTTTTAATTAAAAATTAAATTAAAATTATTTAGAAAATTATTTTTAAAAAATGGATTTCCGGTGAATAGTGTATTTATTTAAAAATTAAATTAAAAATATTTAGAAAATTATTTTTTATAAAATGGAGTTCATTTTTGAAATCAGAGCATTGATATTTGGTTAAGGTGAAATTTTGGGATTTTTTTGAGAAAGTTGAATTTTCAGTGAATAGTAAAAATGAAGTTTTAGGGTTTCAGTATGTTTGATGACATCATAACTGTGTCATGATGATGTCATGAGATATTTTATGTTTTGGCTGACCAAAGGTGATGAATTATTTTATGGTTGGCCCCATGTGGCCTAACTCCAAGGGAAATACCATGGGAGAGCCTATGGTTTTGAGAAAACCACTTTTGAGGTGTCCCTTGGCCATTAATGCCTTGTCCCCTCACTTTCCCTATAAATACCCAACCTTTCCTCCTCTATTTTTCACTCCCAACTCTCCCCCAACGAAGATCTGGTCTCATTACCTCCCAAAGAGTCCTCCCAAGGTGCCCCCAAGCCATCAAGGTCCCAACCTTTGAGTTTTAAGAGTTACGTGTTAAGGTAAGGGATCCAAACTCTCTCTTTCTTTTCAAATACTCTCTTTTAAGTCATTTCTTTTATGCTCCATGTTATTATGTCGGAGTATGTTCTTTTATATTCCTCTTACTTCCCTTTTCATGTTCATATTATGATATATCCTCTCTTACTCTCATCAATTCGTTTTATGAATGTTTAAGTGGCGCTGTTAGGCTGCCGAAATTTTTGTAGCGGATTCTTTCACCCTTCTCATTTTCAAGTTCTATTTTCTTATCAAGTCTTTCAAGTTCATTTTTATGTTGGGGTATGTTCTCTATATCTATCATACTGATCTTTTATGTTCATATGATGAGAGACCCTATTTTATCTCTTCAATTGATTTTTTTGATGTTTAAGTGACGCTGTTAGGCTGTCGAATTTTTAAGGGATTCTTTCACCCTTCTCATTTTCAAGATATATTTTCATGTCAAGTCTTTCAAGTTTCTTTTTACTATGTTGGGGTATGATATCTATATCTATCATACTGATCTTTTATGTTCATATGATGATATACCCTATTTGATCTCTTCAATTGATTTTTTTATGTTTAAGTGACGTCGTTAGGCTGCCGAATTTTTAAGGGATTCTTTCACCCTTCTCGTTTTCAAGATCTATTTTCATGTCAAGTTTTTCAAGTTCCTTTTTACTATGTTGGGGTATGATATCTATATCTATCATACTGATTTTTTATGTTCATATGATGAGAGACCCTTTTTTATCTCGTCAATTCATTTTTTTTTTTTTGAAGTTTAAGTGACGTCGTTAGGCTGCCAAATTTTTAAGGGATTCATTCACCCTTCTCATTTTCAAGTTCTATTTTCTGGTGAAGTCTTTCAAGTTCCTTTTTATTATGTTGGGGTATGATCTCTATATCTATCATACTTATCATTTATGTTCATATGATGAGAGAGCCTATTTGATCTCGTCAATCCATTTTTGGAAGTTTTAAGTGACGCCGTTAGGCTGCCGAATTCTCATAAGAGAAATCTTATTTTTTTGTCTTCCTTTCAAGTTCTTCGTTTCATATGGTATATCATTAAAATTTCATTACCATATTCTTAAATCCTTTATATTTGGTTCCCCTACTATTTTATGTATCATTTATGAGTGGGTGACCCATGTCCCCTCTCTTTTCAATGTTTTCTAAAACCATGTATCATAGTCGTTATGCTGTAGAATTTTCGTCTCAAAATGTCTTTCTCTTTTTTCAAATTATTTTATTTTATTAAGTGAATACTCAAAGATATTACTTCTATAGGGGTATTCACATTTATATAAAAATTTTATATTTTAATTCTGGGATTTACATACATGAGACCCACTTTCCTTTTTCCGTGGGTTTAAAGTGACATAAGGATCACTTCTTTAAAGAAGTTTTTTTAAAATGTAATGACTATGAAATGAAACCCATTTATTTTATACTATATGGGTTTTTTATGAAATGTTTGATGATGATATATGTGGCTCACATGATAATAAAAGAAAATTTAAGGGTGTGCCCTGATAGCGCTCCAATGTATTGGGTAAAGACTTAATCTCTAGAGATGACCATTTAGACTGATACCTTGGTGAATGACCTTGGTAATTTTTATTGACGCCTTGGGGATGGACCTTGGTGAAACGGAAATGATTTTCTTTATAAAATGTTGTATACACATATTCAAGTTATGAAATATGTTATTTTTATTATGATATGCCTCATTATTTCTTTCTCATGCCTTAAAGTTCTTTTTCATGACTTTATTGATGTATCTCATGTTCACATGTTAAATGTTTCCCTTTTTTCCCTTACTGGGCCTTTTTCTCACCCTTTCCTTTGATGTATGATCCCAGGTTATGAGATGTTGTAATGAACTTGGGATGAACAAATGAAGAATCCTTTCAAGTGTTTAAGAAGAATGTTTTTTTCTCATGCAATAAGTTCCTGGTTTCCAAGACACTAAACCTTAATGATCCTCAGTTTTGTAAAATGTAATGAAAAGTTATGTTATAAAAAGGGAGGGATGTTATAATAATTCCTCTATGAATTGACCCCCCTATACCTGGGATGCAAGGAATATTCCCTTAGCAAAGTTGATCCCTTCCAGTTTCATCCCATACTTGTTTAGATGAAACCATAGGTTGTCGGTATTGAGGAATTGTCTGTAGGTATCCTAGGTTTTCCAAGCCTTAGGATAGATATAATCATTAATAATATCCACATCTCACAATTATTTCTTAGTATAATGGGAAATTATCCTGTGGAACCCCCTTGATGGCTCCCCTTCCTCCCGGGTCCGCTCAGTTGGGAGCACTGGATCTGGTATTGTTGCTCCTCTTCTTTCATCTCTAATTGGTGTAGATTCTCGGACTATCAGCCTTTCCATTTTAGCTTCATCACTATGATGTGCATTAACTCTACCCCCATTATTCCCTCTCATAACCATTAGATTTTTTCCTCGAGTTAAAGGTTACAATCCTTCATTGGCTCAGATTGTCCACTACTTCATCATTTCTCTCGTATAGGTAGCTTCTCACCTCTAGCCATACATACGAACTAGTCTAAATATAGTAGTGGATGGCATCAGCTCATTCGACATTTTTTCTTCCTCACATTTGAACATAATACAAAGATGACTCATTATGAATGAGTTATCTTCATAACATACTCCCAGGTACAGCCTCTGGGTCAGCCTCTATAGACACCTAAACTGCCTTGCAAATCAATGTGGGGTGTGAAGTTCACATATCATCTTGTAGTCCACTAATTCCACCAGCACTCTACCTTGAAAGTCTAGGATATATGACCACCTCTATATAGATTATGTTCCATCATCATTTATTAACCCCATAGATAGAGTGAATGGGTGAAAGATAAATTAATCTACTCACCCGATCTTACTCATCATCGCCGTTGAGCCCATCTTGAGTGGAGAACTCCCCATGATATTCAGAATCACTGGTAGAAAGTTTTTATTGGGGAGATATGGTATTGAAATATTCATATTCTCCCATGTGTGATGCTACCCATCTATATAGAAAGTGAAATGGCCCACACATGCACAACGGCTTCTTCCCCTTGTTGATATTTTAGAGCACTTTATACCACTTCGCCAAAATTGGGATCCCTAGATTAATGTTTTTTATAGTTTATAGAATATCTACAATAATAAACATTCTTGGAGTCACCCCATATTCATATCTCTTTCCGAAAGCATCCACCCATAGATGAGTGCCGCAATAAATCTGGCCAACCTGACTATCAGTCATTGCTCATCCTTAATGTTGTACCCCAACAAATTCCACTGGATACCCTTCATAATAAGCTAGTAAGAACCATATTTTCCTCACTGGGTTATAATTAGATAGGTATGAGGCCTTTTTGTGTCTTCTTGGGTCACTCCTCACCCTTGGAAAGCTACTTTGTTAGAAAATTCAAGAAGTAACTGAACCACTGCTTGAAGTGGATGTCCCTTGTCATCTGTTTGTCAATTTTCATGCCTATAACCAGATCCAAAAGTTCCTTGACTAGAAATTTCATTTTCTATTCATCCTCTAAATCATTCTCCTTAGGGAGAAACTTGTCAAACATTTCCCCTAAAATTGGGATTCCAAAAATCTGATGGAAATCCTAAAGGCTGATGTCAACCTCCCCATGGTGAAGATGAAATGTGTTGGTGTCTGGTGACCATCAGCTCATTAACTCAGGTATGATTTCCTATGGTTGGTAGATGTATAATTGAGAATCCCATGTCACTTAATACATACCCAATCACCTTATCACCATCCCAAACTCTACACAGAACTTGCATTCCCAGAAGGCCCAGGCACATTCCTTTATAAAGTTTCCACCCTAACGCAAATCCTAATCATTAGTCCACACTTTCTTCGGATTCCCAATACCTACCTTGAGTATTATATTATATTTTGTAGGAGATTATTCTTCCTTTAGTGGCTTTTTTCAATATTGGTCAGGTGGTTTTAGATGCAATCAGTAGTGATGGGCACATGGTCCTTCCCGATGTGACTGTCAACAGCCCTATACCACTGATATTTCCATTGTGTACCTATAAACTGTTGGGACCACTTTGTGTATGAGGATTTTATTTGTTGTAAATAGTTGTCAATACTTGTCAAAATGAAGAAGGAGATGACGAAGGACTCCAAAGTTAATGGAGATTATATGAAGTGGGGATACCTGTAGAATTGTTATGAAATCATATTATTGAATGTCATACTTGGGAAATTCTCTATGAAGCAAATTCAGACGATTGTTGAACTGATCCTAAGTTCGAAGAACTTGTGTCAAAGGTGACACATTGTTTACAACAATGAAGAATGGTGAGGTATCATACATCTAAGGATGATTGCAAAAGAATTTGAAGAAGACCATTCAACACTTCATGATTGCATGATAACCATGCAAGAGCTTACTTGAAGAAAAGAATCATATGATTTGAATGAAGTAGAGAATGATGGTTGAAGAAGAAGATAGAGTGTGGAAGGACTTGGAATTATAAGAAGGTGTTTTAAGAAGCCTTAAGCCTCTAATTTTGTAAGAAGAGAGATAAATGGAGTTCTTTGGAATTAACACTCCAAAAGGAATTGAGTATTTGAAGTGAGGATGAAAGAAGTACTTTGGAATTCATATTCCAAAAAGAATGGATAAAATTAGACGATGCTTTGCTGATTTTTATTTTACAATCATCACAAGTTTGGAGAACTTTTGGTGCAAGTCTTATGAAGGATAGAGAGAGTAAAGAAGTGTTTTTGGAAAAATACATTTTAACATCATACTATCCAAAAATGACAAAGGCAAGAAGAAGGCGCGCAAGTGGCGGCGCGCAGGTGGCGGCGTGCAAGTGGCAGCGCGCAGGTGGCGACACGTAGGTGGCGGCACACAAGTGCTGTAGAGGCACGCAAGTCATATTTGAAAAATCATTATTTCAGAAATATGGAAAAGGAAAGAAAGTGGTGTGCAAGTATTAGCGTGCAAGTAGTGGCGTGCAAGAGGTGGTGCGCAAGTATTGGCGCGCAAGTATATGTGGCGCACAAGTCATAATTCAGGATCATCACATCAAAATTTGGCAAAGGTAATAAAATGGAATGCAAGTTAAATATTGGTGCGCATGTCAAAAAGTGGCGCACAAGTATAAGTGGCGCGCAAGTGTGGCGCACAAGTATAAGTGGCGCGCAAGTGTATGTTGCGCGCAAGTCATATTTCAACATCATCATATCAAAATATGTCAAAGGAAAGAAAGAGGCGTGCAAGTGATGGAACGACGCATAAGTGATGAAGTGGCATGAAAGTGGTGGAGTGGCGCGCAAGTATTGGCGCGCAAGTCTAGGGTGCACAAGTCACAAAAATTCCTATAAATAGATGACTCGTCTCCTCATTTTTGAAGGGCTCAACACTTAAGAGAAAAATTTGAGCTCTGAATGCGCAAGTGTAGAAAGCGGCATGCAAGATGAAGTGGCGCGCAAGCTGAGGGTTATTTACAAGGTGCGCAAGCTGGGTGCTGTGCAAGTATTGTCGCACAAGTATTGTCGTGCAAGTATTGTCGTGCAATTATTGTCGCGCAAGTATTTCCACGCAAGTATTGTCGTGCAATTATTGTCGTGCAAGTATTGTCACGCAAGTATTTCCACGCAAGTATTATCGTGCTAGTATAGTCACGCAATTATTTCCGTACAAGTATTACTGTGTAAGTTTTGGTGTGCAATTTTTGGCACGCAAGTTTTCAGTGGTGCGCAATCTGGGTGGCGCACAAGCAGGGGCGCGCGCAAGTAAGGATTGGAGAGCAAGCTAGAATTTGTGATTCTAGCAAGAAGAAGATGAAGAGCTTGGTGCAGATGGTTTTGAACTGAAAGAGAACATGTGAATAAGAGTAGGTTTCAGTGTAGCTAGTTGTGCATTGAAGAAGCAGAAGAAGAATAAGAAGAGTGTGCAGCTTACAGGTTTGCTGCATAGAAAGAAGTGAAGAAGAAGAAGAAGAAGAAGAACAGAGTATGCCCAACCGAAGGTTGACAATTATTCAGGGTAACTTAATGCAGATGATGCTATGTGAGTGGATCCTCAGTGTCTGAATAATCACATTGGTGTATGTGATTCTATCAAAGAAGAGAGAAGAATTTTTAGTGCAGTTGGTAGTTTCACTAAGAAGAATAAAGAAGAAGTTTAGTGCAGTTGGTGTTGCACTAGAAAAGAAGAGAAGGAAAGAAGGAAGAATTGCTTTCCTACTACTTTGCAAGTAATAAACTGAACAGAACTAAAGAAGACCAAGAGCAGAAGCTACCTTTTGAAGAAGGAAGAAGACTGTCTCCTTAGGCAGTATAAAGAACCAGCTAGAGGCTGCACGTTGGACTAGGCTATCACCAATCCAGGGAAGAGGATTGTTTCCCACCCCCTTTAAAGTGTAGGGACTCACAATGGCTAGAGGATTGTTTTCCTAGACACTCCATTGTAAAATCATATCACACTATAATGGAGAATCCATGCACTAGTCATACCCATTCATGGCAAGGATGTATCTACTCTTATTGAGTGGTGAACCTTGTAAAAATATCATGTGCATATTTTTACTGCTTTCTATTATTGCATGTGACAGGGAAAAGAGAATAAGAGAAATAAGATCCTAACAGGTCAAGAGGTACAGGGATAAAAGTTGGAATTGGTTTAAAAAGTCCCCAACACTAATTCACCCCCCCCCCCCCTCTCAGTGTTAAGTATATCCCAATCTAGTCCTCTCAATTGGTATCATAGGGACAGGTTCACCTCTGTTGGATTCTCTATAGTGAAGTTATTATCTTTTGAAGATTTGAGTTTCTTTCCTGAATTATCAATGAAGTGAACTTTCAGTGAAGATTCAGTTAGCTCTGAACAAAAGGCTATATCTATCAAGACCATGATGAATAGGAAAAATAAGTAGAAGAGAAAGTTGAATAATAAGTCCCTCCTATCTAAAGAAGAGGATGTATCTGGTTCTCCATATCTGGCAGACATTGAAGACACACCAGACTTGGAAAGTTATGATAAGGTGGCTCAATTTTCCACTAAGAAGATGGATAACATTCCTACCTCAACTGATCAAGAGGTATGTGTTAGTACATTTGGAAATTATCCTCATGATGAAAATGTTAGCACAATTGGTGATTATCAATCTACAACATATCAAGAAACATCAGTTGATAGAATAAGAATGATTCTACATGGTATTTTTGAAGAAAGTGCATCCCTAGTTTGTGGAGTATTTCAATGTATGCAGGAAAATATCACTTAGCTGGAAGAAGAAACTGATGTTTTGGAGAAAGTCTTACAAGCAAAAAATGTTGAATGTTTAAAGCTCTCCAGACAGGTTTGAGCTTTTGAAGAAACCAAGAGGGGATTTGAAGTAAGCTCTTCAAAGTGGATAAAAGATGTTGAAGAAAAAGAGGGAGTCAATAAGACTCTAGAAGAAAAGATCCATGCACTTGAAGATGAGCTGAAAAAGGCAATGATGTTAAGGAGTTATATTTGGAAAAAGATTCCAAGAAGATCAAATAACTTGACTCTTTGTTACAAAACAAAGTGAAGATGCATGAAGCTAAAGTTGAAAGATTAAAGAAGGATTGTGAAGAGAATGTGACTATGATTGAAGACCATGAAGTCATCCTCAATATCAGATGTCTTGAATTGGAATCCTACTTGACCAATCTTGGGAAGACACATATTGAGTCCTCACAAAAGAAGGAAACAGTTGCTGTCAGTATTCAATGCTCAATGGAGGATTCTACTGTCAAAAGACCTCCAACATGTGATAAGAAGATCATGGCTTCACTCATCGATCTATCAAAAGTATCTGAGAAATTAAAGGTATCATCCATACCAACTTGTACTAATGTCTCTAAAATTGCCTCTACCAAAAGTACAGGTTGGAAGAAAAATTATAAACAAGTATGGATGAAGAAAAATGAAAAGGAACCTACCACCATGGCTAGGGTGGATAGGGGAAAGATTGTGGAAGATAGATCCCCATAGAAAGAACAACATACCAAGAAGAATACTCAGCAACCTTATCAAGAAGATGACAATAAGTCAAGGTTTGTAAGTCAATGATGGTGCTGCAATAGGTTTGGGCATTGTGCACTTGATTTTTGGTACAATCTCTTAAATGTAAAAGCACAGAGAAATCCAATCTCAAGGGGGAGAAATCCAGAGAAGAAGAAGAAACATCCACATATCCATAAACATCTTTATACTGCAAACAGATTTGGAATTTTAGATAACATCTGTGATGTATGAAATAAGAGTGGTCATATGAATGGTGGATGTTCATATAATAAAAGAAGACCACAAAAGCTGGGCAATAATGAAGAATCATCCTTGGGAAGAAATCAGATGAATAATGTGAAAACAAATTATACCAAGAAGTTTTCAAGAAGGAAAGATGAGAAGTCCTTGGATTATAAATCCAAAAAGGAGAAGGGTGGTTCATCCAAAAGAACTACTAATAAATAAGCCACTCAGAAGAATCCATGTAGAGGATCCAATCTTAATGCCTCAATCCCTAATGATATATTGGTGGTTTGGCCAGAAGATTTGAACAGAATGAGGAAAATGGAAGATGCACAAGCTAAGGCTAGTGCTAAATGCAAAAAGAAGATTCTACATGAAGAAAATGAAGTTCTGTGTGTGAGGTGCAACAAGGCTGGTCATACTATGAGAAAGTTCTTTGAATTTATTCTATCACAATAAGAATTTATGAAGAGGATGAAAGTTGCACCTGGAGATTCTAGTGCTTGAAAATCTCTTGAATAAAGGAGATTCACACACAAAGAGATAGAATAATTATTGAGATCCACACAGCAACATTCAAAATTAAAGATCAAATGTGAAAGTTTGAGGAGTGGAGAAAATGGAGCATCTTGGTTGAGAAAATCATCTCAGCCTTCCTGCTCACATTGAAGAAGCATGGAAGATCCACCTTATTTTCTGAAATATTTGAGTATTATATTTTTTCTTTAAATATAGGGAATTGAAGGTGATGTAAGATCTCAGGGGTAAAACCTGGGATTCAGTGAGGAGAAGTGTTCCCTTGAGGGGGAGACACATGAAGAAGCTACCAGAGTCATTATCTCAATTAGTATAAATATCAGTTGGTATAAAATCAACTACTCTGAAGATTTTCTGAAGAACATGTCATCGGAAATGGTATGTTATTTCTAAATCTCTCATCCTTGGTTACTCAAAATAAAGATCATTCTACAAAGGGGGAGTAATAAAGATAATAAATGACATAATAAGAGTGAAAGTGCCCCAAGGCCACTTATCCTGGCAATTTCACTTGAATGTTTTTGATATGTTTGTTGAAGTGAGTGCAGGAATTTCAGATTGATTATTTCTTATCACATTCAATATCTTCGTCTAGGAATGAAAGTGAAAAAATCCTTGAATAAAAGTGTATGAGTTCTCATCTCATGTGGTGTCATATTTAGTGGGTAATGGACATCTTTTTTGTCTAAATCAAATCCACTTGTTTTCTACACCGAGCATTTCTCAAGTAGACTTAGAGTGAAATGATTGATGGCACATTGCTTAAGTATGTAATGATACCCTCTCTACCATGAACTTTGTATTTCTTGTCAATAAGGGGGAGAGAAATGAAATGAATGTCTAGGGGACAGAAAGAAGGGGAGAGATCAGATTCTCATTTTGACATTGACATATTCATCTGAGGATACTTTAAGGTATTGACAACAAAATACAAATGGGGAGATTGTAGAGACCACTTTGTGTATAAAGATTGTATTTGTTGTCAATAGTTGTCAATAATTGTCAAAATAAAGAAAGAGATGACGAAGGACTCCAAAGTTAATGGAGATTGTATGAAGTGAGAATACCTGTAGAATTGTTATGAAATCATATCATTGAATTTCATACTTGGGAAATTCTCTATGAAGCAAATTCATACGACTGTTGAACTGATCCTATGTTCAAAGAACTTGTGTCAAAGGTGACACATTGTTTACAACAATGAATAATGGTGAGGTATCATCCATCTAAGGATGATTTCAAAAGAATTTGAAGAAGACCATTCAACACTTCATGATTGCATGAGAACCATGCAAGAGCTTACTTGAAGAAAATAATCATATGATTTGAATAAAGTAGAGAATGATGGTTGAAGAAGAAGAGAGAGTGTGGAAGGAATTGGAATTCTAAGAAGGTGTTTGAAGAATCCTTAAGCCTCTAATTTTGGAAGAAGAGAGATAAATGGAGTTCTTTGGAATTAACACTCCAAAAGTAATTGAGGATTTGAAGTGAGGATGAAAGAAGTACTTTGGAATTCATATTCCAAAAAGAATGGATGAAATTAGACGATGATTTGCTGATTTGTATTTTACAATCATCACAAGTTTGGAGAAATTTTGGTGCAAGTCGTATGAAGGATAGAGAGAGTAAATAAGTGTTTTTAGAAAAACACATTTCAACATCATACTATCCAAAAATGACAAAGGAAATAATAAGGTGCGCAAGTGGCGGCGCGCAGGTGGTGGCGTGCAGGCGACGGCGTGCAGGTGGCGGCGCATAAGTGCTGTAGAGGCACGCAAATCATATTTGAAAAATCATTATTTCATAAATATGGAAAGGAAAGAAAGTGGCACGCAAGTATTAGTGCACAAGTAGTGGCGTGCAAGTGGTGGCGCGCAGGTATTGGCGCGCAAGTTAAAGATTGGCTCGCAAGTCAAAAAGTGGATCGCAAGTATAAGTGGCACGCAAGTGTGGCGTGCAAGTATAAGTGGTGCGCAAGTGTATGTTGCACACAAGTCATATTTCAACATCATCATATCAAAATATGACAAAGGAAAGAAAGCAGCGCACAAGTGATGGAACGGCGCGCAAGTGATGAAGCGGCGCGCAAGTGATGGAGCAGCGCGCAAGTATTGGTGTGAAAGTCTAGGGTGCGCAAGTCACAAAAACTCCTATAAATAGACGACTTTACTCCTCATTTTTGAAGGGCTCAACACTTAAGAGAAAAATTTGATCTTTGATTATGCAAGTGTAGAAAGCAGCGCACAAGCTGAAGTGGTGTGCAAGATGAGGGTTATTTACAAGGCGTGTAAGCTGGGTGTCGCGCAAGTATTGTCGTGCAAGTATTGTCGTGCAAGTATTTCCGTGCAAGTATTTTCGTGCAAGTATTGTCGCGAAATTATTGTCTCGCTATTATTGTCTCACTAGTATAGTCGCGCAAGTATTGTCGCACAAGTATTACTGCACAAGTTTTGGCGCGCAAGTTGTCAGTGGCGCGCAAGCTGGGTGGCATGCAAGCAGGGGCATGCACAAGTCAGGATTAGCGCGTAAGCTAGAACTTGTGATTCTAGCAAGAAGAAGATAATGAATAGCTCGGTACATATGGTTTTTCTGCATAGAAATAAGTGAAGAAGAAGAAGAAGAAAAGAGTATGCGCAACTGAAGGTTGACAATTATTCAGGGCAACTTAATTCAGATGATGTTATGTGAGCGGATCCTCAGTGTATGAATAATCACATTGGTGTATGTGATTCTATCCAAGAAGAGAGAATAATTTTTAGTGTAGTTGGTTGTTGCACTAAGAAGAATAAAGAAGAAGTTTAGTGCAGTTGGTGTTTCACTAGAAAAGAAGAGAAGGAAAGAAGGAAGAATTTCTTGCCTACTGCTTTGCAATTAATCAACTGAACAACACTAAAGAAGACCAAGAGCAGAAGCTACCTTTTGAAGAAGGAAGAAGACTGTCTCCTTAGGCAGTATAAAGAACCATCTAGAGGATGCACGCTAGACTAGGCTATCACCAGTCCAGGGAAGAGGATTGTTTCCCACCCCATTTAAAGTGTAGGGACTCACACTGGCTAGAGGATTGTTTTCCTAGCCACTCCATTATAAAATCATATCACACTATAATAGATAATACATGCACTAGTCATACCCATGCATGGAAAGGACTTAGCTACTCTTATTGAGTGGTGAACCTTGTAAAAATATCGTGTACATATTTTTACTTATTTCTATTATTACATGTGACAGGGAAAAGAGAATAAGAGAATCAAGATTTTGACAGGTCAAGAGGTACAGGAATAAAAGTTGTAATTGGTTTAAAAAGTCCCCAACACTGATTCACCCCCCCTCTCAGTGTTAGGTATATCCCAATCTGGTCCTCTCATAAACCATTAAGTTGGTTTGTCCCTACTTTATTCTAAGATGAATACATCATCCCTTAGACTAAATTCATGCAAAATTAGCCTCTTTCATAGAAGATAGTCCTTCTAAGATTCTGATAGAAACTTGGGTAGGGATTCATGGTCCGAATGACTCTGAACATACTCTCAAATCATGATATTTTTATCCATTTCTCCACATCAGAAAACACCCACAAAAACCTCCTGATAATTTTCTTGGGAATCCATATGGTCTGGTACATAGTTGATTTTCTAGTCCTATTCATGAAGACCACTCTAGAAGTTTGATCTCAAAGCTACAAGTCACGATGCAACCTCGGGTTCTACTCAATTCATGAAGTAGTAGTGGATCATGATTCCCCAATTTTTTGAATAATCCTTCAAGGATAATAGGACCATGAAGTCAGTTTCATGAAGGCGTGTTTGCGAGGTGGATGGTTTCATAGTAATAGAGTGCAGGCGTATTCATTTGCAGAGATACAGTACGAATAATGGGCCCCTCAATCCATATTTATAGGTGGTGGCCAATCGAACTTCATGGAAGAATACGAACCCCACGATCTTCATGAATAACTCTCATATTTATGCTCTATGCCCCTTAATCATTATCCATCTTCACGGTTAGCCATTTTTTTCAGTGATTGACCCTCCAAATCTGACCCTCTTCTCTCATCATCTCCCCTTATGAAGGGGGCATTTTTTGGCACCAAAATTCATGCCCTCAGATAAGTTGAGTAAGGCCACAACCATTTAGGATGAAATTAAAGCTCAAAAGACCCAAATATAATCAAAGGGGTCTACCTCTCAAAGCTCCTGAGTGAATCCCCTCTGCATCGCAAACGTGCGAGGTGCTGATGGAACTCCCACAAGTCTAACACCCTCTACGACTGCGCCAAACTAGATGACAGAAATCTCGTGAATCGAACACCCTCTATGACTATGTTAAGAAGAATGATGAACTACTACACAGGTCTGATGGATCCTATCCCATTCAAGAATTCCCTTTTTTCCTTCACAATGCACCACTGAGCATCTCGAACCCTGTTGCCTATAAATATGTGGCTCACCACCCCCCTCCCCCTCAAAGGGATAGTTACTTTGACCATTCATCTTCAGATATCTCATTTCACGAAGCTCTCATTCACCATAAACCTAATGCAAAAAATGGATCACACAAGGTACTTGATCATTGCTATCTTCCCATCCCTTTATTCTTATTTACCCATGCCTATGGTAGGTATGTCTTTCGTAAGGCATATACCATTTGTGAAGGAAAGAGACACTTTGGGTTACTTGAGGCTTCACAGAGCATTAATCCTTCCTGAAGTACTCTTCTATTGAGTTTGGGATCCATGATAAGGTAAGGATCCTATGAATTGTGAATCCCTATCCTTTATGAAGCATTGGTTCTCCACAAAGCACCAAAGCATGGAAAATCCCCTCTTGGTGAATCCCTTTGCTTTGTGAGACGCTCTTCCATGATGCCCTTTAGGCTTGTGTGTAGGGATTTCATGTTCCATCATGTGGTGTTCCATGTTAAGTTTCCCTACCTATTTATTTTTGGCATAGTTATGCTAATGGATTTTTCTTTTCAGCATAGTGATGCTAACAGGGAACCCACAACTGACCACTCCTCCATTAACTCCCATTAGGAATTTCTAGTGCCTACCCTTCCCTAAGTATGGGTGGTTATTAGTTATGTAAGTACAAGGGGTTAGGAGAGATTCCTCCCCATCTGAGCTATAGGATGTTAAACTTCCAAGACCTATCATCCTCAACACATGACATTAAACTGTACTCTCACCTCGTGTAGTGCACATGGGGTTCCTTGCTTCAAGCATTCTCCAAACTCACTTATCTCCATAGGAATGAGATCTTACTCACCTTCCTCATAGATAATGATATCTTGATTGCATAGAATGAGATCCTCCTAGGGAATCCCTGCTGGTGTAAGCTCCAATCTCCATATCCCTAGGTAGTATCAATGTGTAAGCCCCCACATCACCTCTTGTGGTCACATATTTCATGACATGATCATCATATCTACTCCTACCTATTATTTTTCACATTTATCATGACTCGCGTGGGCTTAGAGGTTAACAATAACCATGAAACCTTTCTTCTGAGCATCCCTTCTGGAGTAAGCCCCATTCCCATCATATCCAAATTATGCAGGTTTGTATCCTTGTCTTCTAAATAGGGTATGTAGGAATCCTCTATGAGGTTCCATCCCAACCAATGGTAAACTTAGGTTATCTCTACTAGGGATGTACCCTCATGATGTGACATCTTTCCTATATAGGACACACCCCCCGAATCCAAATCAATGGGGTGTTCTGATCCATTCGTCATTACTTAATCTATCACCTCACCCTTATCCGGGTGAAATCACATCATCCACCTCCATTTATTTGGGAATTCCCATTTCATAATCTTCAAATCATCCCGACCTATATGAAATTTGATTCCCAAACATTAGGATATATAGGAATCCTCCTCGAGGTTCATGCCCACTATCCATTCCCATCATGGTCCTTCCCTTAAGTCACCATGTCTCTGGAGGATCAAGCCCCTAACCCGAAGATTATACTTCTTTCGAGTCCCCATCCATGCGCTCAATTCTCATGGGTCACCTCCTTAGGTGTCTTATTTCCCCATTTTGAACTATGAGGAATTTAATTCCTAGCCAAAATGATATGTATGAATCATCCCTAAGGTTCAATCATATCACCCTCCATGTTCCATCCATTCTATCCATTTTATTTCAACACTTCCACCATATCCATCCTAATTCTTACCCGGACCGCCACATCTTGGTGAGATCATGCCATCCATTTAGTTAAACAAAACATGTAAGTCCCATTCACATCATCATTGCTCCTAGAATCACCCGGGTATTCTCAATGCATAAGCCCCCACGCAATCCATACCATCTAACCAAGAGCGATCCTCTTGTGATAGGTCATCTTAGTGTGTAATCCATAAACCATCCATCATAACTACATGAGTTTTTATATATTTCTTCTAAATAGGGTACGTAGGAATCTTATATGGGGTTCAATCCAAGAAACAGATAAACCTTAGTGTCCCCCTTATTGGGGTCCACCTTTCTAATCCTCCCTCAGTGGTGTCCAGATCAGCCTTCATGGTGTGAAATATTTCCCTTTATGGGACACATCACCCGGGTGCATCATCAGAGGTGTTCCTGCCCATCCAATGTTAAACCTAGATGCCTCCCTCCTATGGAAAATATCCCTTCATTGTGTAAAACCTTACCTTTATGAGACACACCTACTCGGGTCCGCTCTCATTGGGAATTTTGATTCATCCATCTAGTAAACATTCCAGGTGTTCCCTCCTGGAGATCCACCTCTCTGATTCATCTCCCTAGGATGATCCTATCAATCTAATCTCATACCCATAGGATGTTAAACTCACGGCCTACCCTGTGTTAAACATGGGATGCATGAGGAAAACCACAGAAGACATGCCTAGGGAATAAGATACCATGTAATTTCCATAGGACGCCTCAAGTTTTAGGCCCTTGAGAATCCCTCTATGAGGAAGAATACATGTTCTCCAACGTTTCAGCATCTAGACATGCCACTGATGGCCAACGTGACTACTTTCCTAACCGAATGTTTCTGCCCTAACTAGACCCCTTGGAATGTCTAGAAATAAGCAGCATAATTAATCATTATCCACAAATAGATGTCACCTAGAATGAGTTTCATGAACTACAACTTAAAACTAAGAGGGAGACCCGAACTGGATGATGAATTCCAAAGAGGAATCCATGGAAAGAGAAATAAACATCTTGTCATCCTATTTTGATCAAGGAGAAGACATCATTGTGAAGGTGATGAACATCGCCCTACTTTGGAAAGTGGGAATGTGGGGTACAATACATAATTTCCGTTAAGTGAACAATGAGGGCGCACCCTAGTAGAAAGCATCAAAAACAAGGATTCTCAGGGGATGCACTTTAGTCATAAGTTCTAAAGAGACATTGATAAGATATTACAAGATGAATCATCATTTCATGATAAAATATTTGATTAGTTAGGGATCCTCTTTGAGGTAACTTAATTCCTTGACCCACTCACATAAAACATTAGTTGAGTGCTATTAGTATTACTAGAGAATAAGTATTTCAATTATAGTCCTTTATACAAATTTAGATATCCTTTTTCACATGTAATTGTAGTCTTTGTGTTGGTGAACTTATCTTGGGAACCCTTTTTTATCTATTATATCATTTGATCACTCTGGTTGATTGGTATACTGTATATGGGATTCCTATTAAACATTTTCATTATTTTACCTTACTTTCTAATCATCCAACTTTTCTCCCTAATATTGCATGGTTGGGTAATCGAGAGAGGATAAAGGCTAATATTATTAAAAATAAGATGGTCTTGACTTGAGAACAGAGAGTGGGATAATAAAATTCATTATACACATTAACTCATCCAAAATATATCAAAATTTATATTTTTAAAATCAATTATTATTTTTTGGTTAATTAAATAAATATTATTTTATCATTGCATTATAATTTAAGGTAATTATAATATTTCTAAAAATTAAAAATATATTTCTATAATGAAAATAATTTCATGACGATCAAAATAATAATTTAGGTTCATTCATATTTTACTTTTGTTCCATGTGGACACATAAAAGATATTAAAAATAAAGAGAGTGACGTTTTGTAACTATCTTTCATTTAAATAATATATAAGTAAATTTCATGGAAAAGTGTCTATTAAATAAATTAAATATGACTCTTAGGTGATGAGGGTTGAATACTATTCATCCAATAAGAATTATTAAGAATAATTATGACATTATCACTTATATTTAACCTAAATTAATCTAATTTACCCTTTACCAAGGTGATAAATTTTATCACCGTTATTATTTATTTTGACCAAAAATAGAAGGGTAATATTTAGTAAATTTGGAAATTTTGAATCCAAATATGGAATCCATTTTTAAAAATTCAAAACACATAAGTTTCATAATTTAATTTAAAATCAAACTAGTAAATTGCAACAAAAAAACATTTTTCTTGAAAAATGCATTTTTTAAGCCCAAAGAGGTACTTATACAAAATAAGTTATAAGGATGATAAAAATGAAATTAATTAGATTATTTAAAAATAAGTAGTAATTATTTTATATTTAAATAAAATTTAAATCATGTAAGTACTTTTAATATAAATAAATTAATAGTTTTATAAAAATTATTTTTTCACTATTCATTGGAAAATAGATATTTTCAGAAAAAATATAAAAAATTTACCATAATATAATTATGAAAATCCAATTTAAAAAAATTATTTTTTCAAATAAAATTTATGAAGTTTCAAAAAAAAATTAAAAAAAGTACGCCATTAAAAGGTGGAAAAATTTCATTTAAAAAAATATCATTTTTTGTGCGTAAAATTGGACTTGTTTATATCTTATGTCTATCAAATTTATTGTATGAATGTAAAAATAATTTATTAAATATATAATATATATAAATTTAATTAATATCATTCAATAATAGTAATTAATTTAATTTATTAGTATAAAACTTCTTTGGCGCATAATAATTGTTTTTTATAAAAACATTTCCTTAATATTCATTTCATTTTTATATTCATTAATAATTAATTGGTAACTAATGAATTTAACCATATATTTTCATAAATTAGTTAATCTTATTCATTCTCGTTATTTCAATGGATTGGAAATAACTATCATATTAAATAGTAATATTAATAGTGTATCACAGTTCATTTAAGCTCGCCGTTGCGTGAAATCTAAGCTATCAAGAAAATTAAATTTATTTATAAATATAAATACCTTGAAATATTGGGGTGTTATAATAAAAATATCTATATCCCCGCTAGTTAGAACCTATGTGGGATACCTCTTTCATATATCCCCATGATTGATACTATGAATATGTCTCTCTCTAATGGTGATACCCCTTAGATTATCATAATTTGGCCATTTTTTATGACTCTTCCCTCTGAAAAAATGATCCTTATATGATACTAGATTATGTCTCAGCCAATAATATTTATATTCTCAGGGGCCACTGAATAACTTATACATAGGTAGGGATTCACAAGGGTAAAGTCCCATATTAAATCTCCCTCTGAAGGAATCACTCAAACTTTCAAAATTAATGAAATATATTTTAAATCGTGTTCAGGGTGTACCTCATAAGGGCCATGAAAGTTGATGTATACTCAGACACAACCATTATATCTCACTAAAGTTCCAACTTCTCTAGAACTTATAATATCATTAGTTTCATCATATAGTACTCTTATATGAACAAACACTCAAACTTCATCTAGGGTAGGGTGAATTTTTCGTGAGTTTGAGTGATAAGATTACACAAACATCTACTTTCACTATGAATAAGACTCATAAAAATAAAATAAAGGGTTTTAAAGGCATGACTATCATCCAAAATTAAGTATAAAAACACCAAAACCCCAAAAATTAATATTTATTTATAAATTTTGAACAAATAATATAAAAACTAAATAATGATGTCCCTTACACCAATCAATTGAATATATTCTATATGAATTTGATATGGATCACTAAGGAGAAACTAATGTGTTCCTCCCACCTAAGTTTTCCACTATTGCATGAATATCTTAATGATATGGAAGGATCTATTTATATCAATAATTTATAAGAACCTTTGGTTAAATGATAGAGAGAATTTAGATATGGATAATTTTTTATTTGAGGAGTTTTAACAATCATGCCACACAGTATAAGGATCAAACTGATTTATATAGGCCTTGAGAAATCAAATTTTAATCCATGCATTGATTGAAACATTTCTCAAATATTAAAACTCATTTACAATATTAGGATCTATTTTAATATTTAATTTTTAATTTTTAAATATTTATGTTTTAAGCTAAAAATACGCATAGCCAAAATTTTATGATGATCAACTGAGTATGATAGTATTTTGAGAAGATTAAGTTGGTTTTTCCACACATAATTGAAAGATAAAATAATATCATGCACATCCACCACTGAACAGTGTATTACACTATGTCTCATTACACATATGGATAGACTATGGAATAGTCCAAACCAACACATTTTGGTCAGTCCTTTATTATATATATCCATCAATCTCCCACTTTCACTAAATCCTTGTATACATAGAATATTTTCACATTATGTCAAATCATATATAATAACTTGTGAAACTATATACAGTACACTTTTTTGATATATTATAAAATTACTTTTATAAAATATATCATTAATTTTTAAAATATATTATATCATATGTAAAAATTATGAAAATTTTCTATAAATTATTTAGAATATCCTCCAAAACACTTTTAGGTTATCTCTTAAAGTTTTATAAACATGATCCTAATTTTCACAACCAAAAAGTGTGACACTATATTCCATTGTATCATTCATGATAATTATTAATTCCCCAATCTATAAATATAAGAAAATAGAACCCTATAACAAATCATCAACTCTACTTATGATTTAAAAGGATCTATCATGATATCTATCAGACACGTGTATCTATATACTTTTTTCCTATGGTTGTATCATATACAAGTATGCATAATCATATCATCCTATTTCCATGACATTAAGTTACTATGATACATAAAGTATGTCAATCTCATATAGCTTACTCATACATCCTCAATTCTATAAGTATAAACTGGTCAAGACATTGAATATATCATGCTTCATTCATCTAAGAATATGAGAACATCACATGCCCCTTATACAAATATATAACCACATCACATGTACCTTATCTAGGCATGTTCAGACACTTCCTTTTTTTAACACAATCGAGGAATCAGATGTCATGATCATCATACAATAGGAAAAATCTCTTCTTAGTTAATCCTAGCCTGATGACATGATCAACAACATACCCAACCACCCCTAGTTAGATAAAATTTAAGGCATTCATAAGATGGTTATCAAATTATAGAAGTTATATTACTAATTATTGTACCAAAATCAAGAATGGGGATTCAATATGAAACATGCACCACTAACATTTTAAAGACATATTTTATAACACTTTATGTTGTATACATGGTGGGCCATCCAACTCACAAAACTCTTTTTGTGTATCAGGAGAATATTTTTTATCTCTATATGAAATTATACCCATACTAACCTTAACATTTTATTACAACATATAATATTCTATGGTGAAAATTAGTTATGGATAGCTCAAATTTGTACATTTAGAGGTCAATTGTCATTTCACTCCATGAAATATATGCATCCAATGTGAAATAATGATAAATTGGAGACTTCCTTTAGTATAAATGATATATTTTATATTATAAAACACTTTTAAGAATGCTGAAAAACATAAATAATAACACATATAATCATTTTTCTTATTATAGACCACTAAATCATCCTTATGTTCACTTTTAGGGGTTTTTTCAACTCATTACATCTCTATGTAATTATTACCACATCTCTATATGTCCATAAAATAAAACCCTCCCATTAAACTCTTTTAGAAACTAACATATCTAAAGAAATTTTTTTTGAATAATGGTGATACTTAGGAATCATATTCCTAATGTTTAAATATTTGAATATAATATTAAAACTCTTTTATTTAAAACATAAAATCTCATGATGTTCATAAATTTTATTATATACTTGAAATTATTTCTAATTTTATTATTGTAATGACCCATGTAATTCCAGGTTATGAATTTTAGAGGGAAATTAAACTTTTCATCAAGTGGATAGATCCTTTAGAGAACCAAGTGTTGAACTGAGATACTACCTCTTTAAATATCTTTAAGAGGTTTTGTACACATAGAAGAAATCTTGGTGGGAAACTTCAAGAATGAGTAACCAGTGTAGGAATACCAGAGTATTAGGGGATTCTACTACTACCATAAGATAGATTATGGGGTGGGAAATAGCCCTACTGGACAATATGCCTCATTGGACAGTTTGTGCACCTACACTGGGTGGCTAATTGGGGAACATTGGTCAGCACATTAGTGAGGGTGTTTTTGTATTTTAGGATATTGATCCCCCTCAAGAATATTAGGATTTGTTCAATTTTTAAAGATCCATTTGACCATGCTCTTATCTTCTCCATCCATGAGTCCCCTTGATCCAGAGTGGATATTGATGAAAACTTAAAGAAAATATGGGTGTGATCCTTTTTTCTTCATCGATCTTGGCCTCCTTTTTCATTATATGGTGGTGGATAATTTTTTTGTTCATCATGGATGATTCAACTTGGTAAGTCTTGAAACTTTTTATCATTTTATGTCTAAATTATCTTCAAATAATCTTCTATTTGATTATATTGGTCATTGTTTTTTTTTAAAGATTTTGATTAGTGAATTGGGTGAAAATTTCCCCATATCAAAATAGAATTATCTCAGAATAATGGGGCTTTGGATCGATGTGGCTAGAGGATATCCCATGATGATGAACCTATGCTGTTGTTGGGTGCTTTTTTAAGGTATTTCCCTTTGTGTTTCCTTCTATAGTTTTTAGTTGAATTTATTTTAATATTCTCTTATACCATGCATTTGAATAGGGTCTTTTTCATGCCTTAGAATTGAGAGTGTGTCAGAAGTGGTCAAACTCTATTGGATGAAGTTGTGGCCAAGGTACGTTTCTTGGTTTAATTCATCTAGAGGTTCCAATTTAATTATGTAAAATTGGTTATTATCATGTTATTGCTTTATAGGTATTTTTTTCTAGAATGACATTGGAATAGTGATACAGACTATCTATGTGTGGTTAGTCATGGTTCTGGTTGGGTGGTGATACTAGGTAAGTCCTTTATCAATAATTCCTTTCACCTTTAGTTTTAATTTTTATTTTAATCATTTAATTAATTATAATTTAGTAATAGTTAATTAATTTGGAATTATTTTTCATGAGTTATAACCTTTTGGAAATTGACAGAGGCTTAATGGACTTGGATGGACTCAAACAAAGCTGTTAATATTTTTTAGTATAGATTTGACTCTTTTTGCGGTGGTTGGTCCCATGTACTCTACCCTATGGAATTATGCATAGTTTATTAGCATGTGATATGAGTTTATCCACCTTGGGATAATAGACCTTAATTTATAAATTTGGTAATAATAATATGTAATTCTTTATTAGTAAATGATCCTAAATTCTAAAACAAATTAAACGAATTGTGCCTAATGTAACTGAACAAACTGCTAAGGGCCATAACACGCCCTTGTACACTAGAATGATGTTGATTGTTGATGGATGAGGATTGATCACTAGTGAGTGACTTTAATTACATGGATCCCCTTAGATATTTTGTTGTGATACATGATACCTAGTTCATATGAGACCATGTTTGATTCTTGATCACATTTATGTGTGTGTGGCATGTGAGGACATCTTTGATGCTTGATCACATGTGTGTGATTGTGTAGTCATGATACCATTTAGTGACCTGACCCCAGTATCCCAAAGTTAATGCTTACTTTATTATATTGGCATAGGATATAATTAATCACATCTTGAAGTACTGAATATTTTAGTAGTCTTGGTAAACTAGATACATAATTGAGTCTTATATTACATTTGAATACACAAATGATAGCATAATTTTTTTTTCAATAATAACATTATTCCCTATAGAATATCTGTGCATATCAAACATAGTACACTTCATGGATTACTGAGAGAAAGGAAAAAAATAAGGGTGATCTAAAATTCTCATTAAGGGTTAATTATAATGGAATCAATCAATAATCAATAATAATAATCAATATAGCAAGGTAAATAATTGAAAAAAAATCATGTAATTAATAAATTGATAAGGATGTGCATCCAGAAATAATATCAATGTGAAAATATCATGGATAATAATAAATATGGAAATTTAAATAACTCAAAACACATTTCATTTAAATAACTTTACAATCATGATAATATAAGTCATAATCAATATGATAAGTTAAATAAGTGAGGACACATTCCTTTTAAATAATAAACTAATAATGAAATGCATCTAGAGATAATATTAATGTGAAAATATTTTGGATAATAATAATTTCATTCTTAATGAATGAAATGTTTAATTATTATACTTCATGTCTATAACGACCCATACTTTACATACATTGTTATTACTTCAAAATTGAAGCATACTTATTACAACATATAACAAAACCATGAAAGGACTGTATAGGAATAGTGTCTTTAGAAACTGGTAAATATAAACAACTGGTTCATAAATCATCTACATTGTCTCCCTTTTATTTTATCATATCTAGATTCCCTTTTGGCATATCTTACTTAATACCCATCTTCCTGACCTGGGGAAAAGAAAACATACAAAAGGGTGAGCTCAAATGCTCAGTAAGGGTATAAAAAAAGAAATATCAATCACATCATATTCATAAGAACATATCATTTTGGAAATCTTAACTTGCAAAAGAGATCATAATTTCATAACATGGGATAAATCATAGTAGTGAAATGTAATCCCAAAAATCATAACATAAGACATGAAACATTGTGGCATACACACATAATCATAGAAAATCATTTCTTATTAGTCAAGACTCATTTCCAAGACTATCTTAGTGGACAAAGTCCATTTCTGAACCGAGTTCACTCATTGTTCCAGTCCTGTATCACTAAACCGGTTTAACTTATCGTTCCAGCCATGTCTATCTCATGAGATATAAATCTTTACCCAATGTACTGGAAGGAGATATAGGACCCACCCATCTCATAATGATACCATTCTTATGTGTACCACAAGATCATAAATCATACATCATAACATAACCCATGTATTAAAAATGGGATTCTTAAACATCATGCCATCATAAAATAAATCATAAAAGGACTTCATTAAAATAATTCCATCATAACATAATCAAATCAATGTAAAAATATGGATATAAACAGAAACCTATATTATCTTAGATGGAAAATAATTTTTGATAAAACACTTGAACTTCATTCTTGAGGAAAATATATTTTCTAATTCAAAAACATTTTTCCTTTCTTAAAATTTCATACAATTTTAAAAGAATTTTATTAAAAATAAACTTGAAAACATGTAAAGGAATATTCATGGAAATAATTTTCTAAAAATCCATTCAGTCTGTATAAGTTAAAAAAACATTCTTCTCGTACTTTGTCCGAAAAAGTCAAAAAGTACCTTTTACTAAAAACGACAAAAGATTCCTTTCATATCTTTTAATAAAAACTCATTTAAGGGTAAAATTGGATTTAAAAAATTGTATTAGGATAGAAATAATATTACATATTGATGAAACATGGATGTGGATGATAAATATTCCCCAGTAAATTCTGAAGTATAAACAATCTCGGATAAAAATGAGATTGCGAGATTTTCCCTTACCTTAGGTCTGATTTGCTTCGTATGTGTCCAAACCTCCTGTATAATGATTTAAATAATGTTATTGACTTATTCCAGAATCATAATCATTATTATGATATCATATATGGTAATATTCTTAGCTTCGTATTAGTAATATTTCATTGCTACTTGTTATTCAGGTGTTTATTGCTTTTTGTTCTTATGCATGTCTTGTCGAATAAATTCTTATTCTTCTTTTTAGGTTATAGATACCTCATTTACAGAATGGTACTAGTGTAACATATATCATATTTATTCATTCAATTCATTCAATTCATTTATATATTAATTATTCAATGAGGATCATGTAGAACGAGTCGCATCACATCGTGGAGAATGTAGGTCGTACATACGCACGAGCGATGATATCTTTCCCATGATCGTGGAATTGTATTTAAGTGTATATATACTATTTCAGAATCAATATAAATTTACAATAATCATATATAGTTCTTATTTACGCCATTATACCCATCCAAGTAAGGTGGTGGTGGAAAACAGATTACACCACGGCGTGGAGACGGTATTCTGTACGTACGCACGCGCAGTGATTTTGTTTTCCATAGGATGGATAGAAGGTGAAATAGGGTTGTTTCATATTTATACTAACATATCAGTATATGAGTGATACTAATGTTATTACTTCATAATGAAACAACTAATGAAGAAGAAGTATAAGAAGAAATAAAGTTGAAAGAATCGGTAACAGACATTACCTCTTCTTTGAAGCGCCTCTTCTTAACCTCTTCTTAGGGCACTAATGATGGTCTTTGAAGAAGACCAGGACCTCTAAGATGTTTATAGTGAAGTGTATAAGAAAAATTAGCAGGGGTTTTCTGAGCTTGAAGGATCAAAGTGGTGTGAGGAGGAGAGGGAGGAGGTTCCCTTTTATAATGAAGGAGAGGGGCACCTTTGGAAAAACTAAAAATATTATTTTATTATAAAGTCATATTCGGTTTTTAATAGCTTAAAATTGATTTATTTCTAAGATAAGGTGGGTATGGGTCTAAATACTCTCATCCAATATAATTTAGACAAGTTTAGGTCTTTATTTTAACCTTATCATTTAGATTTAACTTTATGTTAAATAATTTTACTTTTACTGTGTCTTCTTGTATTCTTACACTATAAGGTTAATAAACTTACTATATCAAGACAAACGAACCCCAAGTTGTTCATTATTAATATATATAACCTTATCTAATTCATTTGGAATAACCTTAGATTGTTAGGTATAAAATAACAATTAATAATATAATATTTGTTTTAAAAACTATTTTATGTCAATTTTGACACTATTTGGTAATTGATTTTTTTGAAACTCATAACACCATTATTAGTTCGAAAAAAGTTAATTAAATCAATACTAACATGTCATATTAACCTATAAAATTAGTTTAATTCATAAAAATTCTCAAATTACATTTATTTGGGTATTTATAACATCAATTATGTTAATATTTCATTAATAAGTTAATTACTGCATCATCATTGTGTCAAAAATAACTCAACTTATTTAATGTATAAAAATTACAAATAAAATACCATTATGTATGAAATATTTTTATCTTTATAATGAATATTTATATTCTAAATTATCTTATGTATAACCCTATATTAAAAATGTTTTAGTTATTAAACGTTGATTTTAACTATTTTAACTCTTCTTTAAATAAAATAATAATAAATGTCCTAATCTAATCCAAGTGGACCTAAATGGTCATATTTTATTCCTAAGGTTGTTTTTTGTCGAATTAAACTTATCCAATATAATTAGGACATGTGTTAGGGTAATAATAATATCATTTTTACCCTTAATTGCCCTATTTACTTTTAACCGTGGTAAAAAAAAGAGTAAAAAGTTACTATTCACCAAAAATTATTTTTATCTTATTGAACTACATTTTACTCCTTGATATTAATTGTGTCTCTTGGATTTTCTAAATTTCACTCACAGAAGTGGTAAAATTATGTTTTATGTAAATTTTCAAATTCTCCTAGGAGGTGGGTAAAAGACGGTGAAAAGTTCAATAAAATTTTTATATATCCAAAATTATTATAAAATGAATCCAATGAATTACATTGAACTTATATAGGTATTATGTATCAATTTTAAACTAAAATAAATTTAAATAAAATAGATAATTATTTAAATAAAAAGTCAGTTTTTAAATAGTAACCTAGTGTTTTCACTATTCATCAAAAATTGAAAGTTTTCAGAAAAATACCAAAATTTCACCCTAGGCTGATTTCGATATTACGAATCCAAAAATGAAGTCCATTTTTAAAGATAATATTTATAAAATTTAAAAAAGTGGTTATTACTATTCATAATGGGTAGTTTTAATAATATTTTAATAGCTTATCATTGTTTAGTGAAACTCGGTATTGCGTACAATGCATGCTATCGAGGAAGGTCGTGATTGCGTGTAAAGCAAGCCAAGATAGTGTTGTGTGTAGTGAAAGATTCCTTTGATGATGTATACAACATAAAAACAAAATATTTCTCATAAAAATCTTGGGTGTTACATTCTACCCCCCTTAAAATTAATTTCACCCTCGAAATTCGTCACTTCGTAACAAACAGATGAGGATACCTCTCCCTCATCATATCCTCAAGCTCCCATGTAGCTTATTATAATTGGTGGTTCCTCCATAAAACTTTCACGAAGTGAGTGGTCTTGTTTCGTAGAACTTTTTTTCTATGATCCATAATCTCTATCGGTTGTTCTTCATAAGAAAGATCTTTCTCCAGCGGTACAACTTCTGAGCTGAGTACATGTGAAGGATCGGGTATGTACTTTATCAGGAGAGATACATGGAACACATCGTGAACTTGAGAAAGATTCGGTGGAAGCACCAATCGTTAAACTACCTTCCCAACACGATTCAGTATTTCGAAAGGATCTATATACCTAGGGCTCAACTTTCCCTTCTTTCCAAATCTCATTACTCTATTCTAAGGAGATATTCGTAAGAACACTTTATCACCCACTTCAAACTCTAGGTCTTTTCTTCAATTGTCGGCATAACTTTTTTGTCGACTCTGAGCTGCCCTTATGTGTTGTGGAATAGATCGAACCTTTTCTGCCATCTCATCAACAAGATCTTGTCATAATAGCTTTCTTTCCTTAACTTCATCCCAGCAAGTTGGAGTCCTACATTTTTTCCATAGAGAGCTTCATAAGGAGCCATCTGAATACTGGAGTGAAATCTATTATTATAAGAAAATTCCACCAAAAGTAGGTGTTGATCCCAACCTCCTTTTAAATCCATAGAGCAAGCTCTCAACATATCTTCTAGAGTTTGAATTGTCCTCTCAGACTGACCGTCTGTCTGAGGATGATAAGCAGTGCTGAAACTCAACTATGTATCCAGAGTATGCTGAAGACTTTGCCAAAACTTTGAGGTAAACCTCGGATCCCGATCAGATATAATGGAAAGTGGTACTCCATGCAATCTTACCACTTCCTTTACATATATCCTGGAAAGCTGATCCAGAGAGAAATCTTCTCTAATAGCAATGAAGTGTGCCGACTTCGTAAGATGATCAACTATGACCCAGATAGCATTATTTCCTTTGTATGTTTTAGGAATTCCGGTGATAAGGTCCATAGTGATGTCTTCCCATTTCCATTCGGGTATGGGTAATGGTTGTAACATCCCCTTAGACTTCTGTCTCTCAGCTTTAAGTTGCTGACAAACCAAGCATCGAGAGACATATTCAGCAACATCTCTTTTCATGCCATCCCAACAGAAGTACTCTTTCAGGTCCCTATACATCTTCGTGCTTCCAGGATGAATAGAGAATGAAGAACTATGAGCCTCATCCAACAGCTCCTTCTTTAATTCTGGGATGGGAGGAACACAACCCCAATTTCTGAACTTTATTATCCCATCACAATCAAGGTTGAATTTAGGAACATTTCTCACCTTCTTTTGTAACTCTACATCTTCTTTCTGTGCCTCTTTAATCTTCACATGTATATATGGTTGAACATTCATTTGAGAAAGATAAGATTTTTCCCCTTCCATTATAATTCCAAGATCCATCCTTTATAAATCCATGAATATTGGATCTTTTTTGATCCTCATCATGGATAAGCTAGCATGGTCTTTTCAACTTAATTCATCTTCCACCTTGTTTGCTTTCCCAAGGTGGTAATTAATTGAGCAGTCGTAATCCTTAATCAGGTCCAACCATCTTCTTTGGTGCATATTCAGCTCCTTTTGTGTGAAAATATACTTTAAACTTTTATGATCAGTGTAGATATCACACCTTTCTCCATAAAGATAATGCCTCTAAATATTTAATGCAAAGATTACCGCAGCTAACTCTAAATCATGAGTTGGGTAATTTTGCTCATGGATTTTCAACTATCGTGAGGCATAAGATATCACCATATCATTTTGCATGAGAACACACCCCAATCCCTTCTTGGATGCATCACTGTAGATCACAAACCTTTCTCCACTACAATGAAGTGTGAGCACAGGTGCACTGGATAACCTTCTTTTCAACTCCTTGAAATTCTCTTCACATTCCTCCGTCCACACGAACTTAAATCCTTTTCGAGTCAACCTGGTGAGTGGATTAGATAATCGTGAAAAATCTTTCACAAAATGTTGATAATATCCAGCCAAACCAAGAAAACTTCAGATCTTAGTTACTGTTGTTGGTCTCGACCATCTTTCAATAACCTCTGTTTTTGCTAGATCCACATATATCCCCTCTTTTGAGATTATGTGACCCAAAAATGAAACTTTTTGAAGCCAAAATTCACACTTGGTAAATTTGGAATAAAGCTTATCCTTTCTCAGGGTCTTCAATACAATTATCAAGTGATCTTAATGTTCTTCCTTTCTCTTTGAATAGACAAGAATATCGTCTATAAAGACTACCACAAACTGATCAAGATAGTCTCTAAAGACTCTATTCATTAGATCCATGAAGATAGTAGGGGAATTAGTAAGAACAAATGGCATCACTATAAATTCGTAGTGTCCATACCTTGTACGGAAAGTCGTCTTTGGTATATCCTCCCTTTTGACCCTTAATTGATGATACCCTGAACGAAGATCAATCATGTAAAATTATTAATCTCCGCATAGTTGGTCAAATAAGTCATCAATGCATGGGAGAGGATATTTGTTCTTGATAGTGATCTTGTTAAGTTCTCGATAATAAATGCAGAGTCTCATTGATCCATCTTTCTTCTTAACAAATAGAACAGGTGCTCCCCAAGGTGACACACTAGGCTATATGAATCCCTTATCAAGATTGTCTTTGATTTTCTTCTTCAATTCATGCAACTCAATTGGGGCCATTCTATAAGATGTCTTTGAAATCGGCATAGCACCCGGTATGAGTTCTATTGAAAACTCAACTTCACGATTTGGTGGAAGACCTGGAAATTCCTCTAGAAAGACATCATCAAACTATCGTACAATAGATGTATTCTTAATCATGAGTTTCTCTCCAACCATTTGAGATAAATAACCTTCATTTAGTGGAATCAAGACCCATAAGATGGAAGAAATTTCCACTGGAAGGTTATGTTCATCCTTGCATCAATAGACGATCATAGATTGATCTGGAATATGAAATGTGACTTCCCTTCTTTGGAAATTGATATGAGCTCCATATAAATAAATCCAATCCATGCCAAGAATAACATTAAATTCCACTATAGGAAGGATCACAAGATTTTCAGGAAGCACTTTCCCACAAACTTCAATTGGAGAATAATTAAAAACTTTTGATGCGATTGTTGTTCCATTAGGGGTTGTCACGGCTAACTCAACATCTAATTGTTGAGTTAACACGGAGATACCCTTAGAAAATTCTTCAGAAATAAAAGATTAGGTGGATCTATAGTCAAATAAAACATTTTCTACTTTAGAGTGGGTGGTAAGTGTACATTTAACCACTTCGTTATCATACTCCACATCGCTGATAAAAATTGCATGTGACTTTCCTTTGTATTTAGCCTTAAGAGTTTGTTGACGTCGATCATCTTCAACAACCCTTGGATTAGGGCATTGATTAGCATAATTCCCCATTTCTTTGCACTTGTAACATCGAAGTGCAGGAGGTTCACTCTATGTAGCCTTTTCTTTGTTCGCATCACTAGACATCTTCTTCCCATCATTGCGGGATTCAAATGCCCAATGACCTTCCTTTCCACATTTGAAACAATTACTTGTCCCTTTAAGACAACTCACTCCATGTTTCTTTACACACTTTGAGAATAAGGGATAACTCATCTTCTTTTTAGTATGGTCTTTAGATTTCCCTTTAAATTCCATTTCTCTCTTCTTATCAAACGCATATGACTGATGGGTTACTCCAATCTCCATCTCAACCTTGAGAACACATCGAATGATCTCCTCGTAGCTATTGAAGTCCCTTATGACAAACTTCCTTCAAAGACTTAGTTTTAAGCCAATAAAGAATCGATCGATCTTACTCTTAGGTTGGATAAAAATCCCAGAAGTGTACCTTGCAAGTCTTGTAAAATTTGCTTCATAGGTACCAACTGATTCATCATCCTTTTGCTTTAGTTCAAGAAAATCCTTCTCCATCTTTGTTCGAAGAATACAAGGGAAGTACTTATTGAAAAATAAGTTCTTGAACTCATCCCATTCCATGGATTCAATTTCATCCCTTTACCTCGTATTCTTGATAAGATTCCACCATTGATCAGCTTCACCTTCCAAATGATATACTGCTAAGATGACTTTATCATGTTCAGAACATTGAAGAACTAAAAATGTCTTTTTAGTAGTACTGATCCATTTTTCAGAAACTAATGGATCAGTAGATCCACTGAATGAGGGTGGGCGTTGCCTCATGAAGGATTCAACAGAATGTTTCTCCTTCCTTTTCTCATTTGGAAGTTCTGCATGATTCATAGCTTGAGAAAGTTGTGTGAGCATAGATAAAACATTTTTCATTCCAGCTCCCATAACGTTTGGTTACTCAGGGGGACAATCATTGCATTTCTCGTCACATTCTGCATTAACACGGTTCCTTCGGGTTCCAGCCATTGACTAAAACCAAGAAGAATAGTGTGAGAAACACTAATTATAATAGGAAAACCACATAATCAAGAATAAAATTTTACACTTAAGGTCTTATCTTAGGTTATTCATGTCCATTTATAAAACACTAAGATCGTGTTCTATTCTTAGATATATCCTTAGGGTTCTTACTAAGGCTTCCACATCCTAGTTTCCAAAGGCTGACAATACCTTTACTCTGATACCAACTATAACGACCCATACTTTACATACATTATGATTACTTCGAAATTGAAGCATACTTATTACAACATATAACAAAATCATAAAAGGACCATATAGGTATAGTGTCTTTAGAAACTGGTAAATATAAACAACTGGTTCATAAATCATCTATATTGTCTCCCTTTTATTTTATCATATCTAGATTCCCTTTTGGCATATCTTACTTAATACCCATCTTCTTGACCTGGGGAAAAGAAAACATACAAAAGGGTGAGCTCAAATGCTCAGTAAGGGTATAAAAAAAGAAATATCAATCACATCATATTCATAAGAACATATCATTTTGGAAATCTTAACTTGCAAAAGAGATCATAATTTCATAACATGGGATAAATCATAGTAGTGAAATGTAATCCCAAAAATCATAACATAAGACATGAAACTTTGTGGCATACACACATAATCATAGAAAATCATTTCTTATTAGTCAAGACTCATTTCCAAGACTATCTTAGTGGAAAAAGTCCATTTCTGAACCGAGTTCACTCCTTGTTCCAGTCATGTATCACTGAACCGGTTTAACTTACCGTTCCAACCATGTCTATCTCATGAGATATAAATCTTTACCCAATGAATTGGAGGGAGATATAGGTCTCACCCATCTCATAATGATACCATTCTTATGTGTGCCACAAGATCATAAATCCTACATCATAACATAACCCATGTAATAAAAATGGGATTCTTAAACATCATGTCATCATAATATAAATCATAAAATGACTTCATAAAAATAATTCTATCATAACATAATCAAATCAATGTAAAAATATGGATATAAATAGAACCCTATATTATCTTATATGGAAAATAATTTTGATAAAACACTTGAACTTCATTCTTGAGAAAAATATCCTTTCTAATTCAAAAACATTTTTCCTTTCTTAAAATGTCATACAATTTTAAAAGAAGTTGATTAAAAATAAACTTGAAAACATGTAAAGGAAGCTTCATGGAAATAATTTTCTAAAAATCCATTCAGGCCATATAAGTTAAAAAAACATTATTCTCGTACTTTGACCGGAAAAGTAAAAAAGTACCTCGTACTAAAAATGACAAAATATTCCTTTCATATCTTTTACTAAACACTCACCGAAGGGTAAAATTGGATTTAAACAATTGTATGAGGATAAAAATAATATTAAATATTGATGAATCATGGATGTGGATGATAAATATTCCCCAGTAAAATCTGAAATATAAACAATCTCGGATAAAAATGAGATTGCGAGATTTTCCCTTACCTTAGGTCCGATTTGCTTCGTATATGTCCGAACCACTTGTATAATGATTTAAATAATGTTGTTGACTTATTCCAGAATTATACTCACTGTTATGATATCATATATGGTAATATTCTTAGCTTCGTATTAGTAATATTTCATTGCTACTTGTTATTCAGGTGTTTATTGCTTTTTGTCCTCATGCATGTCTTGTCGAATAAATTCTTATTATTATTTTTAGGTTATAGATACCTCATTTCCAGAATGGTATTAGTGTAACATATATCATATTTATTCATTCAATTCATTTATATATTCATTATTCAACGAGGATCATGTAGAACAAGTCGCATCACATCGTGGAGACGGTAGGCCGTACGTACGCACAAGCGATGATATCATTCCCATTATCGTGGAATTGTATTTAAGTGTATGTATACTATTTCAGAATCAATATAAATTTACAATAATAACATATAGTTCTTATTTACACTATTATATCCATACAAGTAAGGTGGTGGTGGAAAACAGATTACACCACGGCGTTGAGACGGTATTCCGTACGTACGCATGCACGATGATTTTTTTTCCGTAGGATGGATAGAAGGTGAAATAGGGCTGTTTAATATTTATAATAACATATTATTATATGAGTGATACTGATGTTATTATTTCATAATGAAACAACTAATTAAGAAGAAGTAGAAGAAGAAATAAAGTTGAAAGAATCGGTAACGGATATTACCTCTTCTTTGAAGCGCCTCTTCTTAACCTCCTTTTAGGGCACTAAAGATGGTCTTTGAAGAAAACCAGGACCTCTAAGATGTTTCTATGGAAGTGTAGAAGAGAAATTGGCAGGGGTTGGCCGAGATTGAAGGCTCAAAGTGGTGTGAGGAGGAGAGGGAGGAGGTTCCCTTTTATAAGGGAGGAGAAGGGCACCTTAGGAAAAACTAAAAATATTATTTTATTATAAAGTCATATTCGTTTTTTAATAGCTCCAAATTAATTTATTTCAAAGCTAAGGTGGGGATGGGTCGATATCCTCTAATCCAATAGAATTTAGACAAGTTTAGGTTTCTATTTTAACCTTATCATTTAGATTTAACTTTATGTTAAATAATTTTACTTTTACCATGTCTTCTTGTTTTCTTACACTATAAGGTTAATAAACTTACTATAACAAGCCAAACGAACCCCATGTTGTTCATTATTAATATATATAACCTTATCTAAGTAATTTGGGCGAACCTTAAATTTTTAGGAATAAAATAACAATTAATAATATAATATTTTTTTTAAAAACTATTTTATGTCAATTTTGACACTATTTGGTAATTGATTTTTGTGAAACTCATAACAGCATTATTAGTTCAAAAAAAGTTAATTAAATCAATACTAAAATTTCATATTAACCTATAAATTTATTTTAATTCATAAAAAGTCTCAAATTACATTTATTTGGGTATTTATAACATTAATTATGTTAATATTTCATTAATAAGGTAATTATTGCATCATCATTGTGTCAAAAATAAATTAACTTCTTTAATGTATAAAAATTATAAATAAAATAAAATTATGTAGGAAATTTTTTTATATTTCTAATGAATATTTATAGTCTAAATTATCTTATGTATAACCCTATATTAAAAATGTTTTAGTTATTAAACTTTGATTTTAACTATTTTAACTCTTCTTTAAATAAAATAATAATAAATGTCCTAATCTAATCCAAGTGAACCTAAATGGTCATATTTTATTACTAAGGTTGTTTTTGGTCGAATTAAACTTATCCAATAGAATTATGACATGTGTTAGGGTAATAATAATATCATTTTTACCCTTAATTACCCTATTTACTTTTAACCTTGGTAAAAAAAAGTAAAAACTTACTATTCACTAAAAGTTATTTTTATCTTATTGAACCACATTTTACTCCTTGATATTAACTATGTCTCCCGGATTTTCGAAATTCCACTCACAGAAGCGGTAAAATTAATTTTTATGTTAATTTGCAAATTCTCCTAGGAGGTGGGTAAAAGATGGTGAAAAGTTCAATAAAATTTTTATATATCCAAAATTATTATAAAATGACTCCGATGAATTAAATTGAACTTATATAGGTATTATGTATCAATTTTGAGCTAAAATAAGTTTAAATAAAATAAATAATTATTTAAATAAAAAGTCGGTTTTTAAATAATAACCCAGTGTTTTCACTATTCATCAAAAATTGAAAGTTTTCAGAAAAATACCAAAATTTTACCCTTGGCTAATTTCAATATTACGAATCCAAAAATGAAGTCCATTTTGAAAGATAAAATTTATAAAATTTCAAAAAGTGAGTATTACTATTCATAACGGCTAGTTTTAATAATATTTTAATAGCTTATCATTGTTTAGTGAAACTCGGTATTGCGTACAACGTAAGCTATCGAGGAAGGTTGTGATTACGTGTAAAGAAATCCAAGCTAGTATTGTGTGTAGTGAAATATTCCTTTGATTATGTATACAACATAAAAATAAAATATTTATCTTAAAAATATCGGGTGTTACAATGTCTCAGGTATATGATACCTCTACTATCAAGACCTTTAACAAGATGGTTTAAAACTATAGGTAGAAACATTTTTAATGATAGATTATCGATTTGTTTAATGATACCAACCATTGAATCAAGGGGATATATAATATCGAGACCCATCCATCAATAAAGGTCTAAATCATTCCTCATATATCAAATAATCAACTTAATTCATGAATCAATATGCCTTAACATTAAATATCTGTATTGAGTAAAGGATACGTATTTATAAATATTTCCCCATATAAACAAATGACTTTCAATGTAGAAAAACGTATGTATAAATTATATATAGTTTAAGAAATAAAAATATTCATGATAAATAATATAGATATTTAGGGGAAATGTAATGTCCAATGATCATAGGAAAGTTAATATTTTAAGGTAAAGTTATTGAAAACAAAATTGAATCAAGTAAGTGAATGTCAATATTATCGTCGATTAAATTAATCATAAACCATCCATATAAAGAATAATTATGATATCAATACAATATATCCCCATTATATTATATGTAAATTAAAGGGTTATTGTCATTTATGAATATAAATACCATTAAAATATCTTTAAAACATTCTTTATGAAAATATCCTTTCCATTTTGAAAATCACTTTTTAAAACATAAAACATTTAAAAATAATTTTCATTAAAAATCATTTTTAAAAACTAATAATTTACAGAATATTAGAAAAATTTATTTTCTTAAAAAATAAACTTGTAAACTTTAAAATAAATATTCAATGAAATTATGGTCATATTGGAGGGTAATTCCATACATGATGTACAAGTTAAAAAGAACATTCCCTTTTCACTGTAAAAAACTTAGCAAAGTGCCTTGTTTGGAAAATGATAAGAAGATACCTTCGTAAAAAATTTGTAAAAATTAAAAATAGGTAAAATTTTATTTAATATATAATTTTTAAAATGTTAAAACACTTTTGAAAATATTTTTAGAAAACATGATTTTGGAAGAAAATGGATTTTAGACCGAAGAGAGAAATGAAGTCATATTTTCTTAAAAACATTTTATAAAACATTTTAATTACCAAATAGTGGAAAAATAATACCATTAATCAAAAATATAATGAATAAATAGAGGATAAAAAAATTAAAAAAAATTATTATATAATTATTATATAATTATCAAATAATTTCCTTCAACTAAAATTCAAGAATAAACAATCTCAATTAGAATGATATTGTGAAATAAACCCTTACAATGATCATAATGTTGAAGTGAGAATTAATAAATGAATAAATTATATGTATAAACTATAAATCCACATAAAATAAGTGTAAAAACAATATAATCTAATAAAAAACCATTATACAGAAAATCTTATAATATCAATGACAACGAAGAAGTAATATAACCCAATGAAAAGAAATTGAGTTAGGAAATTATTTACCACTTAGTAACTTTTAATTCAAATCCCCTTAGTTGAAATAATTCAAATTTAAACATAAAATACCATGAATAATTAATTTTTCATGATATTACATTTTAAAGATATATTATATACACCATATAAAATAAATTAGGTGCATAAAATTACAATATGCCTCAATGAAATTAAATTGAGTTGAAATCACTTACCTCACTCTTCCTTTTAGTTGAAAATGATTCAACCTTTTTTATACTAGTTTTAAACTTTTAATTAACTTACTAAAGAACAATATTAATATTTATAATATTATATATTATCCTTTTATAACATCTTATCACTCATTCGTTAATAATCTTACATTATTTTCATTATTTTAGGTGTTAATTGCCATGTTTTCCCAATCGTGCTTCTTCATGAAAGTTTTGGTTATTATGAATATTATATTGTTACATAATCTTCATGATAATAATAATAATGAAATAATTATTACAATTATTTATCAATTATACTTTTAAAACCAATCATGAAATATGGTTATGAAAAATGAAGTATGTTATGATCATGGACATGATAGGTCGTATGTACGCATGAGTAACGTTTCCATTTTTCACTAATCGTTATAGAAATGTGATAAGTAATTTTTTATATTCACATAATTATAATAATATCACAATTACCATATTATATACTTATATATATCATCCATGTGTTTTTTTATTAAAATAGAGTCACATCGCTTCGTGAAAGCGGTACTCCACATGTACACGAATGATGTTATCTACTTTAAGTGGGTGAAAAGGTAAGAAATAAAACGATATATTAACTTTAAAAATGATAAATATGTCAGTAATATAATAATTATATAATTTATATCACATATAATCATTAAAATTATCCTTATAAATTTCCATGTAAAGAGTTAGTGAAAGGCTAATCACATCACTTCGTGAGGCGGTAGTCCGTTGTACACACGAGCGACATTGTCATACCCCCTAAGAAATAGAATTTAAAATTTTATATATGATATAATGACTCCATATATATAATTATATTGTAAATATATTTTATATACTTTATATACATCATCATACTCAACTATGAAAGGTAGTTATGGAAGAATGAATGACATCAGTTCACGACGCAGTAGTCCGTTGTACCCACAAATGATGATTTCATGACTAATTTGATAGAAGTGGAGATGGTTGTAGGTTTTGGAACCAATTTTATTCTTTTCTATAAAAGGAACATGGTTTGTGTTTTTTTTTCAATCCTCTAATGGATGATCAGGGATATTGCAAGGAAAGGGATCATATAGGTCAAGCAATAAGCATCTTTGAGGGTGATGTCATTTCCCAGTGTTTTCCAAATTTTTGGGGTCCAAAATTTGGATACTAGAAAGCATTGTGAAAAATGGTTCTTGTTGAAGGCCTTATGAAAATATGGAAAATTCGGGAGTTTTGCGAAGATACACTTCATGAAGTGGATTTCACAGAGACTGGAAGTTTTGAGGCGGTGTGCTCTGTGATTACAAAATTTTGATCTTTGATCTTCACAAAAGGTATTCTTTTAGAATAAACATTTTATTTTTAAGGAAAAGGCATGGATTTCGTGAAGACTGGCATGAGAATTTTGAGGAAATGAAGCATCACGATTTGAGATGGTGTTTCTTTGCGGTTATGATGAGCAACGCGAACAATAAAGGGAATGGGAATTACGGTGGTGCTTTGTGGTGATGTGAAAGCTTCTGATGGAGAGATTTGCGGTTACAATGAGCTCTGCAAACCAAAAATTTCAGTAGAGCTTCGCGAGATGGAGGAAGCATCGCGAAGACGTTTTGACCGATCTGGATTTCACGCCTAAAGAAGTGGAGCTCCGCGATCGACCGTGCCTATAAATAAGATTCCACCCCTCTTCATTCAGGACAACATTGAAGAGAGAAAATCCATTTTCATTGTGACTTCATGAAGAAAGGTATTCTCCGTGAAGCAGGTTGTCATAAGGGAGATTTTGCTTCATAAAGATACTTCCAAAGTCTTGAATAAGGCTTTTTCTCTTAAGGTATATGAGGTTCGTGAAGATAGGGGGTTCCACATTGGCTCAGTGAGCTTTGCGAGGTTGTTTGCTCTGCGAGGTAGTGAAATTCATGAAGGGTTGTGCACCGTGAGGTAGTGAGCTTCACAATGTTGGTTGCTCTGTGAGGCAGTGAGCTTCGTGAATGGTTGAGCATTGTGAAGGGTTATTGCGAAGGGTTGTTTTTTATTTTTAGTGTAGAGTGATCAGGGATTTCAGTGAGCATCTACTCAGGTCCTTGATTCAAGAATTGTATCATGCTAGATATAGACAAAGACTCCAATTCCAATCTATTGAAGTGACCTTCAAGTCGATAAACTGAGTTAGACTTCTCTCACAGTAGTGAGCTAGGGGGATTTTTTGGAAGTGTTCCGAGGGAAGTGGTGATTCATCCCTAAACTTTTGTAAAGGAAGCATGCCTGGAATATATTGACTATGACCTAACTATTGTACTACACAATTAGTAAAGATTAGTGGACTTAGGTATGACCGAAACACTATCAGCGTATGCTCCTTGGACGTATCCCTTTGCGGTGAACCAAGTAAAATTATGGTGTCATCTCCCTGTTTTATTTTATCTGATAGATTTTATAAGTTCCTACCAACGTGGTAACAAGATACAAAACTTTAAGAAGAAAAATTTAACACCCTGATTCACCCCTCCCCTCTCAGGATGTTCCAGGGTCCTTTAAGTGGTATCAGATCGAGGTTGCTGGTGTCTGATTTGTCTTACCGTCATGGAGAATTCAGCCAATGTTAGCGGAGTCCCCCTATTTGATGGAAGTAATTTTAAGATCTGGAAGAACATAATGAAATATCATCTAATATCTCTTATAATGGAAGTTCTCTTTTCTAATATTCAAGGAATACAAGTTACTGATCCAACAGGGCTCGCTATGATCGATCCAGACAAGAAAATTCTTAATGCAGATGCTAAAGCACAGAATGATCTCACTACATCCCTTTCTGGTCAGATCTATCTAAAGGTTATGAGCTTCACCTCAGCAAAGTCCATGTGGGATAAACTTTAAAGTATTTATTAAGGAGATATCAAAGTGAAGGAGGTGAAACTACAAGTCTTTCACAATAGTTTTGAAGATCTGAAGATGCATCTAGATGAGAATATAGACTCCTTCGTCATTCGAATTACTAAATTGGTTGGAGCCATTCAAGGTTTAGGTGAAGAAATCAAAGTCGTTGACATTTTGAAGAAAGTATTGAGAATACTTCCACCCCTTTACAATGAAAAGGTGTCAGCTCTTGAGGAAAGTTATCTTTTCAAACTTTCTCTGGATGATCTTCTGAGCAGCCTGGTGGTATATGAAATGAGAGTCAAGCAAGAAGATGCTACAACTCATGTGAGCAAGGAAATGGAATTCAAATCCATGGAAAAACTAAAAATTTCAAAAGATATTAGAGGTGAAGACGATGAGGAAAAATAAATTCTTTCTCTCATTTCCAAGAATTTCCATAAGGGAAAAGGGAAGTTTAAAAGGAAATTACCTTTGGCTTCCTTTCGTCGTGGAAAAGTTGGGAACATTGCCTCTCAGTGCTCAAGAAAGATCAATGATTAAGAAATCGAATATGAACACATTGAGAAGCCTCAAAAAGTTTTTTCAAAAGGGGATACTTAAAATTTATAAATAAATTACAAAAGAATATTTTTTTTTCTATGAAGATGAAGATAATGATAATGAATTCTGTGAAGAAGAAGAACCAGAAATTAAAACTGGAAACCACGCATCCATGATGGCTACCATTGAAAAGTTAGAACCATCAGCAGATAAATATAGAGATAACTAGTTGATAACTACTATCGATCCCATGTTACAACTTAATGAAGCTTTTGTTAAGCTTGAGAATAAGTGTAAGAGATGAAATAAGTGGAAAGAAATGGTGGAAGAATCATCAGAATATGTTGATCAGCTTGAAGCTGAAATTGAACGACTAGAAGAACTGGTGAAAGTTCAATCATCAATTCTTGAAAGGACAGATGATGTAGTGGAACTAAAACTCAGAATCTAAGAACAGTAAAAGGTCATCAATGACCTTACCTTTATACTAGAATAGAATTCCAAAAATGTTGAGGGATTCAAAGGAGAAGTTGTTTCTCTTAGGAGTAGGCTCAAAAGTGAATCAAGTTCAATAGAAGTAAAGAAGAAAATATAATTTGGTAGGTTCTCATATGTTGAGCTGCTTGAGAGAAAAAAATGAGGTTATGATGGAGTTGAAAAGATTTTTAATGATCAAAGACCCACACACATGGGAAATAGTGTAATCGGTTGTGATGTTGAAACATCAAATGCTACAAATAAAGTGGTCCAGAATAAAGGAAAGTTGAAAGGTGATCATATTGAAAAACCAATAGAAGTGATGAAAAAAAAGACCTTTAAATCAAAATAAAAGGAGAATAGAATACATTCCTCAAGCTTCTAGAAATGACAGGCATTCAAATATTTTTTCCAAGGAAGAAGCCATGAGGACGAATAGAATTGAGAAGAACTTTCCTCTCATGAAGTGTTAGTTTTGTGGATATCTGGTTCATACTATGTTATACTATGAGGAGGCAATGATCTATCTGAATGGGGGGATATAGGAGTTCAATAGAGAATAAAAAAATCATATCCTTTCTCTTATAGAAGAAAAATTTTTATGGATATTGTTTTCATTGTTCTAAATTTGGTCATAAGACTGTTGATTGCAGGCAGAAGAGGAACATGGACACCTCATACCAGAGCCCAAGACAAGTCAAGGCTCATCAACAAGACAGACTTTTTCTTTTAAATAGGTTTGATTCTCTAGAAAAAGACTTTGATTTTTAATAACCCATGAACACAAAAGATATAATTCAAAGGCCATCAATGTCCTTCACTCAATCCAATGTCTCATTGAAAGAAAAGAATAAAATTGAGAAATCTAATCTTGTAGAGGTAGCCCTCAAAGCTACACAAATCAGTAACACCTAGATTCTGGATAGAAGTTGTTCATACCATATGATAGGTAATGTAGACTTGTTGATGAATGTTAAGAGGAAGTTTGATGGAACAGTACGGTTTGGTAATGATGGATCTCTGAAAATCAAAGGCAGTGAAAGTACTGAACTCGCTAATGGAGAGCTAAAGAAAACTGAAGTCCTTTATGTGGATGGCCTACGTCATAATCTCCTCAATGTGAGTTAACTCTGTGACTTAGGAATTATAGTTACTTTTAATTATATAGGCTTCACTATTAAGGGAAAGATAGGAAATTCACTCATGAAAGGATGCAGAATAGAAGGAAACTTTTATCAAGTTAATAGTAAAGTAAACATTTGTTACATGACTGTTGAAGAAGAAAATAACCAGTGGAATCAAATACTGGGGAACATTAATCATCAAGACATGGAGAATATATCAAAACTAAAAATTGTCATAGATATTCCCAACATGAAGCATGAACGAGAAAAATCTTGTGATGCTTGCATTCAGGGGAAGCTGGTCTACAGCTCATATCATCCAAAGAATAAAAGGGCATCTCATCTTCTTGATCTCATTCATACAGATGTATGTGGCCTGATAAATGTTACTAGAACTCATGGAGAAAGGTACTTAGTCCTTTTAATAGATGATTACAGTATAATGGCGTGTTTTATGGTTATACACAGGAAATGAAAAGTTCTTGACTACATGAAAACATATTGTTGAATTGCTAAGAATGATACTGGATGAACAATAAAAGTGTTGTGATCTAACAATGGAGGGGAATACACGTCCATTGAATTTGAAAATTACCTGGAGAAGCATGGGATACAACATGAGGTAGCTAATATGAGGAATCCATAGAAAAATGGAGTTATTGAGAATAGGAATCGATAGGTGAACAACATGGAAACAACTATGCTGATTGAGATTCGTATTCCACAACATTACTGGAAAGAGGCCATTCAAGCTGTAGTGTATATTCAAAATAAAATAGGGCTTTATATGGGTTAGATGAAGACACCATTAGAATTATGGCATGGAAGTAATCCCTTTTTGAAATACTTTTATGTTTTTGGAATAAAATTCTTCATCAGAAAAAAAAATAAGGAAACCAAGGGAAGTATGGTGAAAATGTAGATAAAAGAATTTTCCTTGGATACTAAATGAATATCAAAGCCTACAAGTGTTTCAACAACCGCTTAGGAAGTATTGTCGAAAGCAATGATGTTAATATCATTGAAGAGAAAACCACAAATTCATCAAGGATTTCATATGATGATGTGATAGAAAATGAGGATGACATTGAACGTGGAGTAAATGAAAATATAGAAATGGAGGAAGGTGTAAAAAACACTCAGGAGTCACATCATGATGTTGAATTAGAAGAAGAATCTGAAGAGTAATCCATGGCTAGAGAGAATTAGACTGAACCTCACAGGAGATGTCAAAGAGCTGAGATTGATCCATATAACATAATTGGGGATAGGAGTTCACCCACACAAATAAGGAGAATAAAGAATAATTCACAATCAACATTCTTATTTATTGTGGAACCATCCTCATTTAAAGAAGCTTCCAAGGATGAATCATGGGTGAAATCCATGAATGAAGAGTTATATCAGGTTAAAAATAATCAGGAATGGGATCTAGTTAAGAGACCCGAAGGTATGTGATTGGTACAAAGTGGATCTTCAAGAACAAGTTTTATGAGTATGGAAGTGTTATCAGAAACAATGCATGACTGGTATATAAAGGATACTCCCATATTGAAGGTGTCAATATTGAATAAACCTTTGCTCCAGTGGCTAGACTAGAGTCAATCAGGAATTTTCTATCCATGGAAATCCAAAGAGGATATAAATTATATCAAATGGATGTCAAGATAAAATTCTTGAATGGTGTTGAAGAAGAAATCTACATTGAACAACCAGAAGGTTTTCTTCTTGGTACTGATGAAACAAAGGTTTGCAAATTAAAAAAAAGCACTCAATGGATTAAAACGGACACCACGGGCATGGTACTCTCGGTTGGATTCTTATCTAAGAAAGCTTGAATTCAAAATAGAAGGAGTGGATCACAACCACTATGTGAAAATTATCATCAAGATTAGTTCGTGGTATTGGTATATGTGGATGATATAATTTTCAGTGGAAGTAGGTAGGGATCAGTGGATGAATTCACTAATCACATGAAATTAGAATTTGAAATGTCCATGATTGGTGAAATCACATATTTCCTAGGGCTGAAAGTGATTAAAAAGAATAATCATACATTCATTTCTCAGGAAAATTATGCAAGGGATCTGCTGAAGAAATTTACTATTCATGACTCCAAACCAATATAGACTCCAATTGAAGTTGTAACAAAACTTGGAAAGCATAAGGATGGGACATCTGTAGATCCCACAATGTACAGAAGGATCATTGGGAGATTATCATACCTGACAGTGACACAGCCAGATAGTGTCTTTGAAATATACTTAGCAGCCCTCTTTCATAGTAATCTAAAAGAAGAACACATGGAAGTAGTGAAAAGAATCATGAAGTATATTCAAGGTACTCACAATTATGGCTTGTACTTTTCTTTAAGTAGAGACAGTGAATTATCAGCATTTTCTGATACTGACTAGGCTGGATATGTAGTTGATAGAAAGTCCACCAGTGGTGGAGCATTCTATATTGGGAATAAATGTATTGGCTAGTTGAGAAAGAAACAAGAGATTACTTCTTTGAGTACTACTGAAGCTGAGTATATCTCTGCTACAAAGGCATGAACTCAGTTACTTTGGATGAAGCAGCAACTGAATAACATTGGTGATGAGGTGAAACATCCAATGGTGATCTACCGTGATAACGAGAGCCCAATTGATCTTACGAAGAATCTTATTCAGCATTCTCATACAAAACATATTGAAATTAGATATCACTTCATCAAGGAAAAAGTTGAACAAGGCATGATTAAAATGGATCATGTGGGAACTGAAAAGAAAGTGGTTTATATCCTAACCAAGCCACTATCAATAGATGTGTTTGAGAAACATCGATTGAACCTTGATGTTCAACCACCTCCTAGTTCTTAAGGAGGTTATAGAATTCCCCTCTCCCCGAATTGTTTTAACTTTGTTAATATGTTTATGGAAGTATTGCAGGTTTATGGGGGAGATACGATCCAGAGGGAGTCTGTTCTGAGCTCTAGAATGTTTAAATCCTAGTCTTTGGGTTTATTTCCAATGGGGGAGAAACAACTAAATTCCATCAATGTGGAAATATGGAGAATCTCTTTTCAAGAGATCTTTCATTAAAACACACGATAATACAGTTCATGTCCTCCCAATTATTTTCTATAATGATCACTACTCACATAGACTTAGAGTGATGGATAATTTGTCTCTTAAAGGTTCTGGTTTTGATGGTAGTCATCTCATCAGTGAATTTATCTAGAGATTTCCAACAAACCTAAAGGGGTAGATTGTTGGAACCAAGGTTATTATTTGCTATAAAAGTAGCATGGTTTGTGCTTGTTGTCAATCCTCTAATGGATCATCAGGTATATTATAAGTAAAGGGATTATATAAGTCAAGTAGTAAGCAACTTTGAGGGTGACATCGTTTCCCAGTGTTTGCCAAATTTTTGGGGTCCAAAATTTGGAGACTAGAAATCATTGCAAAAAATGGTTCTTCTTGAAGGCCTTATGAAAATATAGAAAAGGTAGGTGTTTTGAAAAGATAGGCTTCATGAAGTGGATTTCACAGAGACTGGATGTTTTGAGGCGGTGTGCTCTGCGATTATGAAATTTTGATCTTTGAGATTCGAAAAAGGTATTCTTTTAGAATCAAAATTTTATTTTTATGGAAAAGGCATGGATTTCGCGAAGACTGGTATGAGAATTTATAAGAAATGAAGCATCGCGATTTGAGACGGTGTTTCATTGCGATTATAACGAGCAATGAAAACAGCAAAGGGAAGGAGCATTGTGGTGGTGCTTTGCGGCGATGCGAAGGCTTTTGACGGAGATCTCCACGGTTATGATGAGCTCTGCGAACCAGAAATTTTAGAGAAGCTTTGTGAGATGGAGGAAGCACCGAAAAGATGTTTTGACCGCTCTGGATTTCACGCCTGAAGAAGTCGAGCTCCACGATCAACCATGAAAATAAATAAAAGTCCACCCCTCTTCATTCGGGAAGACTTTGAAGAGAGAAAATATGTGTTCGTTGTGACTTCACGAAGCAAGGGGTTATCCGTGAAGCAGGTTGTCATAAGGGAGCTTGTGATTCACAAAGAGACTTCCAAATTCTTGAATAAGGCTTTCTCTCTTAAGGCATATGAGGTTCACGAAGATAGGGGTTTCACGTTGGCTCAGTGAGCTTCGCGAGGTTGGTCGCTCTGTGAGGCAGTGAGCTTCGCGAAGGGTTGTGCACTGCGATGCAGTGAGCTTCGCGAGGTTGGTTTCTCTATGAGGCAGTGAGCTTCACGAAGGGTTTAGCATTGTGAAGGGGAATTGCGAAGGGTTGTTTTTTATTATCAGTACAGAGTGATCGGGGTTTTCAGTGATCATCTACTCAGTTCCTTGATGCAAGAATTGTCTCGTTCTAGATAAAGACAAAGACTCCAATGTCAATCTATTGAAGAGAACTTCAAGTTGATAAAATGATTTAGACTTCTCTCATAGTAGTGAGCTAGGGGGAGTTTTCAGAAGTGTTCTGAGGGAAGTCGTGAGTCATCCCTGAACTTTTTTAAAGGCAGTATGCCTGGCACAGAGTGACTGTGACCGAACTTATGTACTCCACAACTAGTAAAGATTAGTGGACTTAGGTACGACCGACACACTATCGATGTATGCTCTTTGAACGTAACCCTTTGCGGTGAACCAATTAAAAGTGTGGTGTCATCTCCCTGCTTTCTTTTTTCTGAAAAATTTTATAGGTTCCTACCAACGTGGGAACAAGATCCACAACTTTAAGAAGAAAAAGTTGACACCCTAATTCACCTCTCCCCTATCAGGGTGTTCTAGGGTCCTTTAGTAGGTAATTAACTTATTATAAAAAATCCCATTATATTTAATATATTTATTTTTTTTATATCATAATTTTTTAATAATAATTTAATTAGGTGGAGAAATAAATAAAATAAAAACACTTGTTGTATAAAGTTCCCTCTTCTTCGGGTATACTCTTTGGGTTTAAACCAAAGGCCTTCCTAGATTAACTTTATAACCAAAATAATGATTCTTTAATTATAGGAGGGAATTTTTTAAGTGATTTTTGTAGGTATTTTCTGATCCAATCAGGTTTTAAGATGTGAATAAGGGAGGAGAGTGGGTGGCCTTTTATAAGAGAGGTGAGAGGCACTATTGTAATATTTTAAAAGATTATATCATACCCAAATTTTTATCATGAAAAAAATAATAAAAAATGGTCTAATATTAAAAATATAAGAGTTAAATCCAAAATATGTCCATTAATTTTGTTTTTTAAAATTTTATAGGTCATTTTTAACACTTATCTTCTTAGTTTAACCCCCAGTAAATCCATTTTTACCTCAACTACGGTAATTAAATATTAATGTTTTCACAATTAATTTTAATAAAAAAATTAAGTTGAACTTAATAGAAATTCTAAGTTATGTTTATTCCAATTATTTAAACCATTTTACTAAATTCAATTCACAAAATTGGAAAAATTTTATTTTATAATTAATCATGCATATGTGATGAGAAAGCGGGTTTTTAAAGAGAAAATATTTAAAAGTTTACAATGTTTTTATAACTAAATTAAATATGAAAATGATATAAATAAACTAAATTAGATTTATTGATATATAATTGAACTAATTTTACTTTAAAACTAATTTAAAATATAATTTAATATTATAAATTATTTAAACAAAAAGAATAATTAAATGAAAATTCTATATTTTTCACTATTCATCAAACAATGAAACATTTCAGAAAAAATCCAAAAAATTTACCCTCAGATGATTTTTATATAATTATTTTAAAAATAAGGTTTATTTATTCAATTTAATTCTATAAAACTGATAAAAATTAATTATAATTTATGTGTGCAAGCACGATCACTACGGGAAAATTGGTTATTTGTGACGGGCCAATTGCGACGGGAATTTATATCGTCGCAAAAGGTCCGACGAAATACGTATTTGCGACGGGAGTCTCTTCCCGTCGCAAATAGTAGGTTAATTACGATGGGAATAGGCGACCCGTCGCAATAGGTTTGATGCGGTTTGTGCGCCAAAACACGGGCGGGGTATTTGCGACGGGGACGCACCCCCCGTCGCAAAATCCCGGCGACTGTAAATACTATTTGTGACGGGCAAATCCACCCGTCGCAAATAGTATGTCGGCAGGTGTGTATTTGCGACGGGTTTCGTCACAAATACCCTTTGTAACCGCCGACCGTAATTAATGCGGGTGAGGGTATTTGTGACGAGTCTCGTCGGAAATATCAACATTTGCGACGGGTTTCCCGTCGCAACTAATCTAACCTATATATACCCCCACCTATTTTTTTTCAAACCACTCAGATCTTCTTCTCCTTCTCTCTGCATTCTCCAGTTTTGTGGAAAAAAATTCTTTTAGTTAAAATTTTTTATACGAGAGCAATTAGAAGCCGCCAATACCTACAGAATATCAAAGTTTGAGGTATTTATATTTTATTTTTTTTATATGTATTTTATTTTTTGATATTAATTTTAATTGTTGTTTATTAGTTGTAATTAAGTTAGATTTAAATTGATTTTTATTTATATTTATTTTTAGTAAGAAATTGATATTGTTAGTGATAATTATAAATAATTAGTGTTAATTTGCAATAATTAGATATTATTATAGATAATTAGCGGAATTTAGTCATAATTAGATATAATTAGGGGTAATTAGCAATAATTAGGGGTAATTAGCAATAATTAGGGGTAATTAGCAATAATTAGGGGTAATTAGCAATAATTAGGGATAATTCGCAATAATTAGGGGTAATTAGCTATAATTAGTGGTAATTAGCAATAATTAGGGGTAATTAGCAATAATTAGGTGTAATTAGCAATAATTAGGGGTAATTAGGAATAATTAGGACTAAATAGGAATAATTAGTAATAATTAGTAATAATTAGTAATAATTAGTAATAATTAGGAATAATTAGGAATAATTAGTAATAATTAGTAATAATTAGTAACAATTAGTAACAATTAGTAATAATTAGGAATAATTAGTAATAATTAGGAATAATTAGTAATAATTAGAAATAATTAGGAATAATTAGTAGTAATTAGAAATAATTAGGAATAATTATGAATAATTAGTAATAATTGGTAATAATTAGTAATAATTAGGAATAATTAGGAATAATTAGTAATAATTAGTAATAATTTGTGATAATTAGTAATAATTAGTAATAATTGGTAATAATTAGTAATAATTAGTAATAATTAGTAATAATTAGTAATAATTAGTAATAATTAGTAATAATTAGTAATAATTAGTAATAATTAGGAATAATTGGTAATAATTAGGAATAATTAGTAATTATTGGGAATAATTAGGAATAATTAGGTATAATTAAGAATAATTAGGAATAATTAGGAATAATTAGGAATAATTAGTAATAATTAGTAATAATTAGTAATAATTAGTAATAATTAGTAATAATTAGTAATAATTAGTAATAATTAGGAATAATTAAGAATAATTAGGAATAATTAAGAATAATTAGGAAAAATTAGGAATAATTAAGAATAATTAGTAATAATTAGGAATAATTAGGAATAATTAGGAATAATTAGGAATAATTAGGGATAATTAGTAATAATTAGGAATAATTAGTGATAATTAGGAATAATTAGTAATAATTAGTAATAATTAGTAATAATTGGTAATAATTAGTAATAATTGGTAATAATTAGTAATAATTAGTAATAATTAGTAATAATTAGTAATAATTAGTAATAATTGGTAATAATTAGTAATAATTGGTAATAATTAGTAATAATTAGTAGTAATTAGTAATAATTAGTAGTAATTAGTAATAATTAGTAATAATTAGTAATAATTAGTAATAATTAGTAATAATTAGTAATAATTAGTAATAATTAGTAATAATTAGTAATAATTGTCCTTGCTTGGTTGATCACCTTGCAAGTAGCGTTGCAATAGGACAACTCAAGTCATGCCCTTCTCATCTATAAGAATTATCTCACATGACCCTTTACATAGACCGTTCTTCCTTGAAAATTTAAGGGAAATATATTGATGTCCCCTCAAATTTTTAAGGAAGAATGATCTATGTAAAGGGAGCGAGATAATTCTTAGAGACGAGAACAACATTACTTTGGTCGTCCTATTGGAACACTACTTGTGAGGTGATCAACCATGCAAGGACAATTATAGAGTTTACATTGGACATGGCTGACATAATCTTTTTATTGCGCATGACTTGACAATTGTCTACCCTTTGAGATTTGAACATGTTAAGAATAGAGCAAAGCCTGTTACGAATATTGATAATTTTAAAATTATATAATTTTATTATTATTTTAATAATATTAATTTTTTTTCATAAATATTGATAATATAATTTTTTTATTAGTAATAATTAGTAAACGAAAACTGCTTGGATTATGAAGGGAGAATTTGTAATCATCTTCAAAACGATGATGACCAAATTTCCTTTCATTATTCAAGCAGTTTTCATTTTGTTAAGTATTGCTAAGTATTGCTAAATTAGTAATAAATTGTCATAATTAGAAATAGTTAGTAATAAATTGTAATAATTAGTAATAAATTGTAATAATTAGTAATAATTAGGAATAATTAGTATTAATTAGCAATAATTAGCAATAATCTGTAATAATTAGCAATAATTAGCAATAATTAGCAATACTTAGCAATACTTATCAATAATTAGCAATAATTAGAAATAATTAGCAATAATTAAGAATAATTAGTAATAAATTGTAATAAATTATAACAATTAGTAATAATTAGAAATAAATTGTAATAATTATTAATAATTAGTAATAAATTGTAATAATTAGTAATAATTAGGAATAATTAGGAATAATTAGGAATAATTAGCAATAATTAGCAATAATTAGCAATAATTAGGAATAGTTGGAAATAATTAGGAATAGTTAGCAATAATTAGGAATAGTTAGCAATAATTACGAATAATTAGGAATAGTTAGCAATAATTAGGAATAATTAGGAATAATTAGGAATAATTAGCAGTAATTAGAAATAATTAGAAATAATTAGGAATAATTAGAAATAATTAAGAATAATTAGAAATAAATTGTAATAATTAGCAATAAATTGTAATAATTAGCAATAAATTGTAATAATTAGCAATAATTTGTAATAATTAGCAATATATTGGAATAAATAGGAATAATTAGTCATAATTAGTAATAATTAGTAATAATTAGATATAATTAGTAATAATTAGATATAATTAGTAATAATTAGTAACAATTAGATATAATTAGTAATAATTAGATATAATTAGATATAATTATATATAATTAGATATAATTTGTAATAATTAGATATAATTAGATATAATTAGATATAATTAGGAATAATTAGCAATAATTAGTAATAATTAGTTATAATTAGTCATAATTAGTCATAATTAGTCAAAATTAGTCAAAATTAGTAATAATTTGTCATAATTAGTCATAATTAGTAATAATTAGTCATAATTATTAATAATTAGATATAATTAGATGTAATTGTCCTTGCTTGGTTGATCAGCTTGCAAGTAGAATTGCAAAAGGACAACCCAAGTCATGCCCTTCTCATCTATAAGAATAATCTCACATGACCCTTTACATAGACCATTCTTCCTTGAAAATTTTAGGGAAAGATACTGATGTCCCCTCAAATTTTTAAGGAAGAATAATCTATGTAAAGGGAGTGAGATGATTCTTAAAGACGAGAATGACATTACTTTGGTCGTCCTATTGCAACACTACTTGCGAGGTGATCAACCATGCAAGGACAATTATAGAGTTTACATTGGACATGGCTGACACAAACTTTTTATTGTGCATGACCAGACAATTGGCGACCCTTTGAGATTTGAACATGTTAAGAATAGAGCAAATCCTCTTGCGAATATTGAAAATTTAATATTTTATAATTTTTTATTATTTTAATAATATTAATATATTTTTTTCATAATATTGATAATATAATTTTTTATTAGTAATAATTAGATATAATTATAATTAGTAAACAAAAACTGCTTGGATAATGAAGGGAAAATTTGTAATCATCTTCACAACGATGATTACCAAATTTCCTTTCATTATTCAAGTAGTTTTCATTTTGTTAAGTATTACTAAGTATTGCTATATTAGTAATAATTAGCAATAAATAGTAATAATTAGTAATAATTAGTTAGGAATAGTTAGAAATAAATTTTAATAAATTTTAATAAATTCCAAGAACCTGGCACAATTTTCAGTGGATTGATGGCACTCCTTTTGCTCGATGACTTTTCTCCTTTCAACTCTCACCGAGTCAAAACAATATGAAACATGTGTTGCTACATAGGAATATTCAATCTTGTATACATGATATTGGATATGCATTCATAGGATCCTATTTTTTATAATGTTTTCAGGCAGTGACAGTTGGAAGAAGATGATTCATCGACAAAAAGGGGGCTCTTTTTTCTGACGGCTCATTTACTTGCATCTTTCTCACACTAAAATCACAATGAAGAATCTGGTCAGAGATACATATATTCATTCTCGTGCATACAATAATGAATATGCGTACCTCCAACCAGATTCTTCATTGTGATTTTAGTGTGAGAAAGATGCAAGTAAATGATTTTTCGGAAAAAAGAGTAGCCATCAATACACTGGAAATTGTGTCGCCTTTAATTAATGGTAATTATTAAGAAGTAGTTATAATTATTTATCTTCTTTTTTCAGATAGTGTTTTTATAATTTCAAATTATTCAAAAACAGTGATGATTTTATATTTTATGTAGAAAAATATGGAACAAGGAATTCGACATCAGTCATTATTAGATGATCACGCTTGGATAAATCAGTGCAGAAAACCACGTTTGGGATGGAACATGTTTACACTGGTTGGGTGGTGGATTTCAGAGGAGATATTTAGTGGGACGGCAGAACCAGGGGAGACAGGAGGTGACATATCGAGCTGGTATTCATACATTCAGTTCATATAGAGAGCATCTGGTAAGAATATTTTTTAAATATTTTATATAACTTTAAATATAAACAGTTTATTTATATATTTCTGTAGGAATTCGATCATCCTGATATTACAGAGTTCGACGTTTATCGAAGGATGTACAGTGATCCAGTCACTGGAGAGATTAGAGGTGATCGACAGCGTCAGATTGTGGTTAGTATTATTTTTTTAGTTTCACAATTAACTACATATAATATTTTCACAATTTTAATTTTAAATTAGAATTGAAGGAGTCATATAAGATTGTGACCTCTCAGACACAGGATGAGGGTGAGTAAGAGATGACTGAGCTGACCGGTGCTCACCATTTCGATGAGGCGGCATTGATGTAGGTGACTCGGTATGGCTTTGAGAAGGTTCGATTAGTTGGTATCGTCTCTCATTTGACTCCTGGTACTTATTATGGTACTACTGCGATGTCGGCATCCAGCTCGAGAGGAGCTCGTGGAGAGGCATCATCTTCTGGCTCACAGTATTAGGAGTAGTTGTGATATCAGGCTGATCTTATAGAGACTTTGCAGAAGCAGCATGAAGAGATGTGTCGGTGGCAGCAGCAGCAGCAGGAGCAGCATCACAAGGAGGATCTGCGTCGATTGGAGCAGTGGCGGCAGCAGGAGTATCACGAGCAGATAGAGTACATGCGTCGTCTGACTCGTAGTTTAGGGATAGAGTTTCCTCCACCTCCTCTAGATGACCCCTCCCCAGTGATTTGTTTTTTATGTTAAAAACATTTGAATTCAAGTTTTGTAATATTATAAACTATTTACAGTTTATGTCTTTTATATTGGTGGAAATATTGCATAATTTAATTTTTTTTAATATTTTATTATTTATTATTAGTATTATATTTTTTAATATTTGTTTATTTTACTAATAATAAAAATAGTTTATGATTTTTTTATATTTTTTAGAAAATATTGAAACTTTTAATGATTTTTTATTATTTTATTATTTTAATAATATTAATATTAATTTTTTATTAATCATAATTTTATTAAATATATTTTTTAAGTATTATATTTTTTAATGTTTGTTTATTTTATTAATAATAATAATATTTTTTATTTTTTTATTATTTTTATAATAATATTATTATTTTTTCATTAATCATAATTTTATTATTATTTTTAATTATTTTTAGTATTAGCGACGGGGTCTTTTGTGACGAGTCCCCGTTGCAACTAATTGAAATATATTTTTTTAAGATTAGTATTTGCGATGGGACTAAGGGCCTCTCATAAAAGGTTTATGGGTATATAATGTATATAATCAGAAGAATATTTGTGATAGGTAAGTTATCCATCAGAAAAACCAGTTGCGATGGGCCCGTCGCAAATATGTTTTTGGGTATATAATGTATATAATCGGGAGGTTTTTTTCGACAGGAAAAATTACCGTCGCAACAGATTTTTTTTGTGATAGGCCCATCGCAAAAAAATATTTGTTGCGACGCTGTTTTCTAACAACGGGCTATTTGTGACAGGGGCCTGTCGCAAAAGGGTATTTGCGATGGGATCCCGTTGCAAATATCTCGTTGCAAAAAATGGGAATTCCGGTAGTGGATTAAACCGTCTTTTAGAAAAATACAATTTTTCAGAAAAAATTTCTTTTTATTTTTAATGATCCTTATTTTATTCCTAATAAATATATATCCATAATTTTCAAAATTTATTTATCACTATTAATACCATCCAATCTAATTACTATGTTATAAATATTATATTAAATAATAATATTTTAATAACATGTCATGTTTCATTTAAACTTGGTGTTTTGTGAAATGCAAGCTAAACTCCATGTTTCCTATAAAGAAAGCTAAAATAAGTGTTGTGTATAATTCAAGATATTGAAAGTATTGAATTTATTTAAAAATAAATATATCGTAATGTCTTAGGTTGCTATATTTTCTTCTAATATTGACATTTCATATCACATACGCTATCGAATATAATATTATTATTTTAGAATTTTAGGGTGTTATAAACTATGTTTGATTCTTGATCACATGTGTGTGCATGTGTAGACCATGATACCATGTTTCATGCTTGATCACATGTGTGTGTGTGTTCCATGAGACCATGTTTATTGTTTGATCACATGTGTGTGTATATGGATACTAATACTCATTCTTGATATTTAATTCATATGACTATATTTATGATGACATGTTATATTCTATTGTTATATGATCTACCTTGTTATGTTTAAATACCATACCTTTTGAGGTGTTGGTTTAGTACTTAGAGTAGGTGGACCAGCATGATATGGTTATCCCTTATAGGGGTATGTACACAATATGTGATGATGTCAATGAAGGACCTAAACTTATAATAGGGGCATGACGACCCTGTGTCATGGCCCAAGGAATATATTGGATATGAAGGTATTGAGGCCTAACTTGTGACTGAGATGAGGTTTTAAAGATCTTGAGGCATGAACCATGATGGACTTGGGATTTGAGGTCTTATGGATTGATCTCACTCGGCACCTTCCAAGTGTCATGAGATATGTTCCCCAACCTTGTGGATTGATCCATGAAAGAGACAAAAATAATAGTCATGTGGCCTGACTAAAGACTCGTTAGCCTTGTGGCTACTATGGAGTACATGTGGTGACCTTATGGTATACTCTATTCCACGAATCTAATAAGACTATATTTCTGGTATGGAGATTAAGCAGGTATGGTTGAGAGTTTGTGGTAGCTTGGTAAGTGCACAACCACTCAGTATATGGTTTTTTATGGATTACTTGTGCATTGGTGATTATATGATCTATTATAACAGTTATGTACTTCTTATTTAATTTCTTATAATCTTATCACATTCGTGTACACTAAATTTATCAGTAGGTAGTGAACTGCGTTAGTGGTGCCCTACTGATTTGTACTCACACCCTTTTCTGGAAGCCATGGAACTTGGGTACCCAAGCAGCCCTTGATTATTACAGGTACAGGTTGGGATAATGCCTGAGTTAATTTTTGAGTAGGGTATCTTTCTAAAAATTAAAATTAAGGGAGAATGTAAGTCTTTGAGTTGGGTTTAGATCCTCCTTATACTATATTTATTTCCTTTGTTTGTTTATGTGATTGGCCTAGTGGGTGATTAGTTCCCTTGTCTCTAAGTTTGATGGTTCAAGTCTTTTAATTACATATTCATTTATTACAGATGATATGTTATTGGTTAACACATACTATTATTGTATAGTGTTGCATTTTTATTTATTCATCTATTTTTGTGCACTCTAATGGAGGGTATAGTCTCCCCATAATTCACTTTATAACCTCGCTACTAGTTAGCAACCTCTAGCAAACAGGGAGGTGTGCCTGAGGTGATGTGGAACTCCAAATCGGAACCAGTGATTCGGGTTGAGGTATTAAAAAATGGTATCAATGGTTTATTTTTTTCTATTTTGGAAAGTTTGTAGACAATGGATAGAGGAATGTGCTGGAGATTGTGATGAAACTTGATCTGGTTCATTGTGAACACCTTTCTTGAGGGAATTCTATTTTACTAGGGAATGGGATTGATGTTTGTGGATTATTCATTTAGGGTTATATGAATTTACCTCATATGAAACACATGGATTTTGAGAATTATGATTTCATATGGATTTGACTCTTGTTTGTATCGTCAAGAGGCATCACATGCAACATATTCGGTGTGTAGGGTTTCACATGACATATATGTTGCTTGTGTGTGATTGTACAAATTATATAAGACTCATCTATTTTAGTGTAAAAAACTTGTATTTTTATTTCACATATGAGTTCTTGGTGACATTATATTCTGATGAACCCCTATGCATGTCTACTTCTGATAGCATTTCATGTGAGACCACAGTGTGGTGCACCTGGGTAGCGATGATGATGCAGTCTCTCTATGCATAGGTGGTGTAGTATACCTTGTTAGGTTGTCATAGAGAATTAATTTCCTTCTTAAATAATTTTCTATGAGTAGATACAATATAGGACCGGTTAAATTAAGGTTTCAACTATATCCTATGTTGAGTTATCCATGTAGCATCTGTTAGCATGTTGTTTAACTGAACCTAGTATCTTTGGCCTCAGTATGGACAGTCTGAGGGTGAATCCATCATGAAATGTAGATGGAAATTTTCCTCAGTGATGTTATATAAGTTTGTGGCCCTTGGTGAGACTAGGTTATGTGTTATGTGTTATGTTTAAACCCCTTATGGCCATGGAGATGTGACTCTGATTACTGGAAAGTTGGTGACTTGTTCATCTTCAAAGCAACCCAAGTGAGAATATATCAGTGTGAAGGAATGGTTAAGGTTAGTTTCTAAAGGGTGGATTTAATTCATGAAAATTCCATATGCATGTTAACAAACATGGAAAGTCATAGATAAATATTTTTGACAGCTTCCTTGAAACCATGGAGTATAAATCACCTTGAGTGTGAGTACTCGTGATGTGAGGCTTAGGTTGAAATGTAGGATCTTTCAAGAACCTTACATTATTAGTTTTGAGTGTGACTTAAAAGGTGAAATGAGAACATAATTTTATACTTGTAGTCTTAGAGTGATGCTCGAGTTTTAGTGGAACACATGGTATATCCAGGCATGAATGAGATGCTCGATGTTAAAAATAAGTGTCAAGCACTACCACAAAAATAGTTTTTCCCAGCACCACCCCCCCTTTATCAGCGCTAACGAAAAAGCGCTGATAAAGGGGGGAGCCTTTATTAGCGCTGATAAAAGTACCCCTTTATCAGCGCTTTTTTTAGCCCTGATAAAGGCCCCCCTTTATCAGTGCTTTTTTTAGCGCTGATAAAGGGACCCCCTTTATCAGCGCTTGTTTAGTAGCGCTGATAAAGGGTCGAATTCAAAAAAAATTAAAAAATATATATATATTTATTTATATATTTATATATAAATATAGTTATATTGATATAGATATAATATATAATTTTTAAATATATTTTAGATAAGTATAAATGTACATTAACACTTAATATACTTAATATATAAGATATTTAGTGAAAATGGATTCTTAAAAAATTAAAAAAATATTTTTAATTAATAATTTGCTAATTATTATAGAGTATTAGTCATTTAATAACAATTTGAAGACTAAAAAAATTAAAAAAATTAAAAAAAGATCCAAAATAAGTTGAAAACGCAACTCAAACTTCAAACGGCCATAACTTTTGATCCGGGTGTCCGTTTGAGCTCTAACACATATCAAATCGAAGCCTACGACGAGCTCTAAATCATTATGATTAGGAGCACCCCAGTCAAGCATTTTTCGAGGCTAAAAGTGGCCCAGAAGGCCTCCAAAACTGAGTTTTTAGTCGGGGTACCCAAATTTTTTAACATTTTGTGGGTTTTCAGCCTCGTTTGAGGGGGTATTATTTGATTTTTTGGTGGGGACTAAATTTATTCCAAGGTATTTCATTCATATTGATATTACTTCCTTGAAATTTTATCGTTCTTTATAATGCACTGCTATTTATAATCAAATATATAACTATATGTACATATTTTTTATATATTCACACCTAAAAATTAAATTTTTAAAATAAATAATTAAACATATTTACATATAAAATATATTAGCTCTATCTAAATAATAACTAATATCCACTTTATTTAAAATAACAATATATGAATATTTATATAACTACTATATATTAATATAACTATATATATGTATATTAATATAGCTATATATATATATTAATATAACTACATATATATTAATATTACTATATATATATATATTAATATCACTATATATATTAATATCACTATAAATATATATATTAATATCACTATAAATATATATATTCATATAACTATATATGTGTATATTAATATAGATATATATTACTATACGAATAAATATAACTAAATATATATATAAATAGAGATATATATATTAATATAACTATATATAGATATATTAATATAACTATATATATATATTACTATAAATATATATTACTATACAAATAAATATAACTATATATATATAAATAGAGATATATATTAATATAACTATATATATATATATATATATATTAATATCACTATATATATATTAATATAACTATATATATATTAATATAACTATATATATTAATATAACTATATATATATATATTAATATAACTATATATATATTAATATAACTATATATATATTAATATAACTATATATATATTAATATAAATATATATTACTATATGAATAAATATAACTATATATATATATGTAGATATCATGAAATAGCAAACAAATCAAAATAGAGTAGTGGTAAGGGCTTAGGCGCGCAGGGGGGAGGTCTCGAGTTCAAAACTTGCTGGACGCAGAGGCGCGCGCATGGGGGTGCATGTTGGGGGCTAGCGCTGATAAAGGGTGGAGGGGGTGTGTACGGGCACTGGAGGGGCTAAAAAGCACTGTTAAAAGGGGGGATCAAGCGCTATAAAAGCCCCCCCCCCCACGATTGGCATTATTTTTTTAATTTTTTGTAATTTTTTTTTAATTTTTTGTAATTTTTTGTAATTTTTTTTAATTTTTTTTAACTTTTATCAGCGCTTTTTTAAAAGCGCTGATAAACGGGTCATTTATCAGTGCTAAAATGAAAGCGCTGATAAAGGAAGCGTTGATATAGGACCCCTTTATCAGCCCTAAAAAAAGCATTGATAAAGGGGTACTTTTATCAGTGCTTTTTTTAGCACTGATAAAAGGGGTCGTTATCAGCACTTTTTTTGAGCGCTGACAAAGGGGACCCCCCTTTATCTTCTTCGACTTTAACAGCGTTTTTCCTAGCACTGTTAAAGGCCCTTTTTAGTGCTGATAAAGGGCGTATTTGTAGTAGTGAAGGGTACTTGTTTTAGTGAATTTGGTGCCTTGTAGAGTATGGAAAAATAAATAAGCATGTGAGTATGAATTGGAATTCCACAAACCATATAAGTTACTCAGTTTAGAGCAAAGAGTGGTGTTTTCATTCCTTTCTGGGAATCTTTGATGCATGAGTGTTCATGTCAATGGTTACACATGGATTCAGTTGAATTGGTGGAAACGGTGTGGTGAGCAGACCATTGAGAATGTTTCAGGTTCTTTTGACAAACACAAAATATCTTGTAGTGCATGTTACTGACATTTTTAGTTTAGGGTCACCCTTGGAGTTAGAAACTAACATTTTAGTGTGAAGTTCACAAGTCTTATAATCCTAGAGTTTGTTGAGTATGGAGGTGTCTCTATGGGAGAATATGGAATCGATAATGGATTGGGGAACCGTTGGGTGGTAACCCCAAGTTTTTATTTGATAGAGGTTCCATAGTTTAAAGTAGCGACTTAAATGAGGGGAAGAGACCCTTGGCTCATAGTTTTTAACCCATTCATAGGCTACTAGAGGATTTAAATCATATATAGGGTGGGTATTTGAATACAGTGAACTTTGTTTTGAGGAATCCAGGTGTGCAATGCATGGTGTTTTTCTTGAAAATAATGTATGATTAGATAATAAAATTTTTTCATTTCATTAATTGATGGGCTATTCATGGGTTGAGTAGATCAATTTATACAATGGAAGGTGCTGATAAGGATACTCCAATGGTGGGGAGAATTAATCTGGTCATGAGTGAATAACTCTCTTGTGGAAAGGTTTATTTTCTTGCGTAAGACTGGTTGATTGAAGATCATAGTCACTTCAAAATAGTAATGTGTAATAGACATGATATTATTTAGTTATGTGATGAATACATGATTTTTTATTCATAGGTGAAATTGTATAAAGAATAGATGGTGGAATCAGACTCAAAGCATAGTTGGTGAAATCCAAGAGTGAGTCAGATTAGTGGTGCGTAAATGCATAGTTGAGATCCTTGTGGTAGTTGTGTATGGTTAGTGAACTAACTAGGGAAATTAATTCAAATTTTGTTCAAACATTGATAACTATGTCTGGTAGATTTAATTATTCCTATGAGTCTTAAGAATTTTGATAGGTGGCTTTGTCAAGTTTCGGTTGTTAGGACTGGGTACCTTCATAGGAAATCATCCTGGAGGAAACTAAATAGAGTTTCTACATGAAACTGAATGTAGTGGGTTGTAATCATATTTATATCATCATATCAGGTATGTAAATGTGTCTAGGAATCAGTTGGGGAATTTCTCAAAAGGTTGGTGTGTTTGGGTTACATTGGTTGGTAGAGACTCATTGGTTTGGCTTGGAACTAGGAACAAGGTTTCGGTATTAACATTTAATGAGTGTTTTGTGTTTGATCAAGCATGATGGAACTAAACTTCACCAAGTGTATCTTTATAATTTCAGAATATTTTTATGTATGGTGATTCCTATAGTGGGAAGAACCTTGATTATTCGTTAGGAAGTGGTTATAGTCACTATGGTGTGTTAAGTCAGATAGATGTGGTGATTTCAGTCTCAATGTTTGGTGATAGTGATATTTTAGCACATCTTCTAGTGTTAATGCTTGGAATTGCACTAGAAGATGGATATGGGAATTTAGTAGTGATTATAGCCTTGAGGTGGTGAGTTGTAATTAAATGATGGAACATAGATAACTCCTTGTGGATGATGATCAAGGTAGATCAGGATATGTGATTCTTATGCTAACACAAATTCTAGAGGGTGAGAAGTAATAGGGGGGAGATTATATAACCTACATAGTTTTGGGTTCTAAATTTTAGATGGAAATTGAACATTTCATCTAGTCGATATATTTTTTGGAGAACCTATGTTGAACCAAGATGCTACCTATTTTAACATCTTGAAGAGGTTTTTACACTAATAAGAAATCTTGATGAGTGAATCGGGGATCATGTAACTATTGGAGGAATATCAGAGCATCTAGGGATAATACTATATCCATTAGCTAGACAGTGTGTTGGGTAGTATCCATGCTATCCAGCAGGACTCATAGGCTAAATGGTGAGCCTGCACTGGGTGGCCGGTGGCCCACTGGCTCATTAGTGGGCATGATGGGCAACTCATTAGTGAGGGTGTTTTGATATTTTTTTCCATTGATACCCCTCGTTAATAATAGCCTTGTATTGTTTTTTAGAGATCTATTCAGCCATTTTTCCTCCCTCCATGAGTTCCCCTTGATCTGGGTTGCATCTAGATGCAAACTAATGGTGAATCTAGGTGATATCCTTCATTATTCATTGATCTTGAACTCCTTATTCCTTGTGTAGTTGTGGATCATGTTTCTTTATTCATGGATGGTTCTTATTGGTAAGTATTGAACCTTTTAATACTTTGATGTCTTAATTATCTTATAATCTTCTTCTATTTTATCATCTTTTTCGTTATTTTTTATTTTTCTAGATTCTGATTAGAGAATTAGATGGAAATTATACCAGATCATGATGAAATTTTCTGAGAATGATGGGTCTTTGGATCAGAATGGATAGCATATTTTAGGTGATGATGAACATGTGTCATTTTTGGGAATTTTATTGAGGTATTTCCCTTGGTGTTTTATTCTATGGTGTTTGATCGAATTGAATTGAATCGGTTATCAGACCATGGAATTTAATTGGGTCTTTTTCATACCTTAGAATCGATAGTGTGTTAAGAGTGGATAAAATCCACTGGATGATTTTGTGGCTAAGGTAAATCACTTTTTTGAGTTATTCTAGAGGTTCAAATTTAATTATATTACATTATTATTTTTCTTTTTTCCATGAAATATGGATTTTTCTATAATGATGTTGACATGGTAATATAGACCTTTCATGGGTGGTTAGTCATGGTTCTAACTAGACGGTTATACCCTATCAGTAATAATTACTTTTGAATTTGGTTTTAAGTTTAATGTAATCATTTAATTAATTATAATTTAGTTATAATTAATTAATTTGGAATTCTTGGGCATGAGTAAGGACCTCATGGAAATCAATGGAGGATGAATGGACTTGGATAGACTCAAAAAAATATGATTTGATTTTATTAGTATATAGTGTACTCTATTTGATGTAGGTGTCCCCATGTACTCTAACATATGGTATTATGTGTAGTTTATTTTCATGTGATATGAGGTTTTCCACCTTGGGAGAACAACCCTTAATTCATAAATGTGATATGAATAACATGTAATTATTAAATAGTTAATGATAATCATGTATTAATTAAATAAAAGAACCATGCCTTATATAACTGAACAAAGTGCCAAGGGATATTTCAGACCCTTGCACATTGGTTTGATGTCAGTTTTCTATGGATAAGGTTTTATCAGTAGTCAGTGCCTTTGATTACATGGATCCACTTGGATGTGTGGTTGTGCTTCATGATACCTAGAGCCTATGAGACCATGTTTGATGCTTGATCACATATGTTTCTATGTGTCATGTGAGGCTATGTTATATGTTTGATCACATGTGTGTACATGTGTATCCATGTGACCATTTTTTATTCTTGATCACATGTGTGTACATGTGTAGCTCATGAGACCATGTTTGATGCTTGATCGTAAGTGTGTGCATGTGTATCCTATGAGAACTTGTTTGATTTTTGATCACATGTGTTTATATATAGCCACTAATACTCATTCTTGATATACCTTATTTATGCATATATGTGTGATGACATGCGATGATCAGCCTTTATATTCTCTACCTTTTAATATGTAAATACCATGTATTTGGAGGTGATGCTTTAGTACTTAGAAAAGGTGGACCATCATGATATAGTTATCCCTTAGAGGGGGAGTGTGCATGATATGTGAAGATAATAATGATGGAACTAAACTCACCATAGGGTCATGAGAGCCTTTTGGCCTGATCCAAGGCACATATAAGATGTAATGTCCTTTAGTCTTGACCTATGATCGAGATAACATTTTATGGTATTGAGGACTGACTCGTGATGAAGTTGAGATACAATGGTCTTGTGGAATGATCCAAATCAACACCTTGAGACTACTAAGAGATATGTTCATCAACCTTGTGACATGATCCATGTGATAGATGTGCATAATGTCCTTGTGGCCAATCTTGAGACTTATTATCCTTGTATCTTCTATAAAGCATATGAGACGACCTTATGGTCGACTCTAGTTTACGACTCTAATATGACTATATTTCTATCATGGTGTCGAAGAAGGTATGGTTGGGGTTCATTGTGTCTTGTAAAGTGCATAACCACTCATTATATGGGTGTTTGTTTTTTACTTGTACATTGGTAATTATATTCTATGTTTTCACAATTATTTATTTCTTTTTTACTTTCTACTAAGATTATCACATGCACCTACACTGAATTTACCAATTAGAAACTTGATTCCATTGGTGGTTCCCTAATAATATGTACTCATACTCTACTCAGGAGTCTATGGTACTTGGATACCTAATAATTCCTCACTTTTTGCAGGTAGAGGTTGGGTTGAGGACCGAGTTGATCATTTAGTGGGATATCTCGCTAAGAGTCTAGAGACAGAGATGAGGTGAGGCTTGTATTTTGGTGTAGATCCTCTTTATACTTTGTTTATTTCCTTTATTTGTATATGTGATTGTCTTAGTAGAAAATTAGATACCTTGTCTATAGGTTTGACTTTTTGAATATGTTGTTTCCATATTCATTTATTACAATGATATGTTATTGGTTTCTGTGTACTTTGATTGTATATTGTTACATGTTTACTTATTTATCTATTATTATGAACTCTATTGGAGGGTATAGTCTACCCATGATTCAATTTAAACCCTCACTACTATTTATTAGCCTCTTTCATACAAGGATGCACACCTTAGGTCATGTGGAACTCCATCTTGAACCTGGTGATTTGGTTCGGGGAGTTTCAATTATCATTGTCACTCTTGGAATTTTTCCATCAAACATTTCCATTGATATAATTTGGTAACTAATGTAACTTTTATATTTATATCTTTATTTACTAACATTTTCTAAACTTTTTTAAGATATAAAGTGACATTCACTTCATTAGGGTAACTAAATGTTACTCTATACATATTCATTTACTGACATTACCTAAACTCATAAGAATATTAAGTAAAATTCACTTTTAATTTTGACTGGAATAATATTTTATTTGTTTTACTTGAACATTGTTAAGTCTAAATATTCTTCCACTATCCTCCTAGAAACTATATTCTCTCCAATGTATCATTATAAGATACACAAACTCTTTTGCGTTAGGAAATAACACATATTTCCTTTAATGGGAATATTTAATAAATCAACTATTATATTTATATCATATATTTTATTTTATGTGTTTGAAGTAATATACTTAAAGTAATAATTTTTTCTTTAAAATATTCCATTGTATGGTAGTAGGAACTCTTTCCCTCAAACTTAACAACTATCTTAGATAAAATGCTTTTATCTTGGATAAAACTCCATTTATCCTTATCTCATTTTCATGCATGTTATAGTGTTTTATGGATGATTAACCATGTGTATCATCTCATTAAATTCAAAATAACTCTTTGTTTCCAAATAAATCTTATTAACATATAAGATAAATGAGACATTTATAAACATTATTTATTTAGATTCATCTAATCTCAAAATACTCTTTTTCATTCCATATTTCCCTAATATCAACCTCTAATACTATAATTGAATGAAAACTATAAGATCTATCAATTATTTCCCTTATTTTTAACACCTATATATGAAAAATATTTATAAAGTATTCATTTAGTATCATATACACATCAAAATCAAAGAATTCATCTCTATAACATTATTAACTGACATGAACTCTTCGTGGAGTTTCTTACACTTCTTATGGTATTCTAAACAATTGTATTCAATTGAAAGAATATCCCTTCTTCCTAATACTACTTTTAGGTTTCAATGACCTACACTAATAATTGGACCATTCGATCTTCTTTATCAGGATTAAACTTTTATAGTTTAGTATTATCAACACAATGCGCGATCATAGACAACCCATGTCATGATCATCAATCATCGACACTTTGAGAAAATAGTGTAGATATTTCTTAAACTGGTTCATTTATATTGAAACATTTACAATAATAATTCCATATCTTTATTATTCATTAAATGATAATTCTAGTCTCTCCAATTAATAAACATAATCAGTTATATTGTGTTCATGAGTAGAGATAAAATTTTCTTTAGTTATCTTTCAATTAGACAATTTCTTTGAAACCTTAAATGAATTTATTTGTTCTTATCATAAGTATCTAGATCCATTTTTTAACAAATTTAGAATTTGGTTACTCAAGATGGTGTATTTATAATAAAAATAATCCTTTTCTTTTCTTAATAACAGTTCTTAAGCTTCTATACTCATCCAGTAAATTGCTTCTAATAAGATTCTCATTTTTCAAGGATTGATCTAAGTCATGTTCAATGATGATGATTTCATTTTATCAATAATAAATGTTTTTATCATATTAGTATCATGTTTTACATTAATTTAATAATTAATTAATTAAATTTAATCCCATTAAAATGAATAACCCTTTTAAAATAATCATATCAATTAGTGGGTTAATATCCCTATTTCATTTAGTAATAACCCCTCTTTAGAATAAACCTCATCACTTTAGTTATTTAACTGGAACTTTATGCTAATAATATCATATGTGACTCTTGTATGGTTGAGAAGAAAAATACTTAACCAATCCATAAAATGGATAAAATCAAAATTATTCCTATAGTATCTTTCCTAAGTGTTTCCTAGCTAAGTTTAACCCAAATAAAATGGAAAAAAATAAAGCACCTAACTCTCAGGGTCACTTCATTACTTATTTTCCCTGCATAAGATAATACAGGGAAACCCATCCTTAGCATGAAACTACCCTAATAGATAATTGAGGTCATGATAAGTATTTTATTTGGAATAAATCTAACACTTAGTATTTTAAAATAGAATTTTATCTCACCATATTATCCCTTGTTATTCCCTTTATGTATGAATGTTTCTAAGGATTTAGTTTATAATCCCTCTTCCTTCCACCAAATCAATATGTTAAACCCATATTGATGTGTAACTATTTACATAACTCAAATATTATGTTACTAACCCAAATTAAAATCTAACTATATTTATACATATCTAAATGCATCATATGATAATGTAGATGAAAATATTTCATTTAAAATAATAGAATAATATGAAACCAATAATCCCCATAATCGTAGGCATGAAATGACTATTATGTAACCCCCTGTTTTTGTGATAGGGCTTAAGCTCCTGGACTAGTGACAAATATGACCCAAATTCCCTCTACCCATGGTTCTTTACTTAATATAGACATATATTAAATCATAATTATAATACCTAATATGTATAAATTATAATATACCTTTAAATTCAAACTTATAACCCAATAAAAATCCAAAGTAAAGGTAAAATAATATTAAAATAATTATTATACCTAGAATGTAATGACATGTGTCTTTATTATAGTGATTTTAGGTCTTAAGTATGAATTATGTCTGAATTAGGTATATGTTCATTTTAATTTTTATTCCTAATTAAGGAGACTATTTTCATTTATATATTCAGATCTAGTTATAGATTTTATAGAATAAATTCTTAGTCATTTTTTGGAGATGATTTTTAAGGCCTGGTATAAGTTTTTAGAATTTGGGGTACCTATGAATGGGTGCCACCTACAGTTTACAATTGTAGATTTCATTGGGTAGTCACTGGACCTTTTAGTAGATTTGGTGTCCTAGGGGTTCCACCAAGTACCCAATGGGATTACTAAGTGTTTTTTTATTAATGGTATTTTGGTCTTTTCACCCTCACTCCTTATTTATCCTCTTCCACTTCTTATTTGAATTTAATTCACTCTGAGCACTTAAGAGACATTTTCATGACTCTTTGAATATCCCTTTATCATATACTTCCCTCTTATTTATCCAAAGTGATTACATGGAATATTTATATCCTAAATCTAAAGGTAATCTCTATTCCTCATCTTCTCTTCACTCTTCCATCCTTTCTTCTGATTTTCCCTAACTTTGCTAGGGATTTTAGATTTAATTTCATAGTATCATGGTGTAATTCAACTTAGATTATGTGGTTTCCTATTATTTTGTTCCTTATAGGATCATATGGTTTTATTTCTCACTATTATTCATAGTTTTTATTTAAGGGGGTTGAGGTATGATTTTTTCTAGGGTTTTTTAGTTTCTAGGGTGAAATTCATGGTTGATTTCATAGAAAATATTTAGGGATTAGAGATGTTATGATCTTGAAGTAATTTATAGAGTTGGTAGCATTAGATTTTATATATTTTAGTTACATATTGATTTATAGTTATTATGTATTGGGTTCTATTAGTCATAAATTTTGGTTCGGTGATTCTTTGGAGATTCTTGAGGAGTGTGGGAATTATTAAAGCTTTCCATTAATTTTGGTAGGTGGTCTTGACTAATCGAATGATTATTGGGATATGTCTTCAATATTTCTACCTTTTCTTCTTAATAAATTGTTAATAAAGATCATCTCATATTTTTATAAATATAAATAGATGTTTTACCAATGATATTTTGGTATAAAGAACTGAATTATTTTCAAGGTGTTTGGTTGGCACTATGAAATGGAAATCCATTCCCTTTTGATTATCTTCTGAAACTTAATAAACTGGTTATACTTTGAATAATCCTTGTAAGTCTTAACCTTTTCTATAGTGTTTAAATAAATATTTAATTTTGGAGACTCGTTCTTAAGTCGTGTTACCAAACACTATTTTCCCTATATATTGGTCACTTTCCTTGGTGTTAGTGTAACACCCCAAGATTTTGTGAAATATTTTTTTCAAATTAATTTAATATTTTCAATATTTTTCATTATATGAAACATTGATTTTAGATTTAGTTACATGTGACACTAATTTTGGATTTAATTACACATAATATCAAGTTTATCTTGCATCACACGCAACACTGATTTTAGCTTTCATTACATGAAACATTGAGTTTAAATGAAATGTGACTTATTAGTAAAATATTATTATTTAATATGATAGTTATCACATAACCATTTGAATGGAGGGTATGAATAGGATTAACTAAATTATGAAAATATTATGTACACATGTATATAAAATTAATTCTTTGGGGACTATTTAATTAAAAATGAAAATAAATTAAATCTTTTTCTGGGAAACTAATTTTTATGCAAAAAAACGTGTTTCACCAAAATAAATTAAAAAAACCAATTTTGGTGAATGATTTTAATAAATTTTATATATTATATATATTCAATAAACTATCTAAAATTCAACTTATGTATTTTCTAGATAATATATTGGAATAAATCAAATTTTATGCTTAAAAACTGTATTTCTCTAAAAAAGTAGTTTTGTCGCCTTTTGCCACACTTATTTTAAAACGAAATTTTCAAAATTTAAGAAAATTAATTTGTTAAAATAAAAAAAATGAAATCATAATATCAAAATTATCTTATCATAAATTTTTTGTAATTTTTCTTAAAAGTTTTACTTTTTGATGAATAGTGAAAACTACTAAATTTTAATTAAAAATTTTCTTTTCATTTAATTTATTTATAGAGATAAATTGTATTTTAAATTTATTTTAAAGTTAAATTAGTTTATTTATAAATTCATTAATACAATTTAGATCATTGTAATCAATTTAATATTGAATTTTGATATAAAAACATTGTAAAATTTTGAATATTTTCTCTTTAAAACCTCACTTTCTCATTGCATCTACGGGATTAATTTTAAATTAAATTTTTTCAATTCCATGAATGGAATTCGTAAAAATGTATTAAATATTTTAAATAATAATAATTTATATTATCTAATAATTTCAACTTAATTTTTTACTAAAATGAATAGTGAATGCAGAAAAAATTAATTATCGTGGTTATGGTAAAAAAATGGGTTTACCAGGAGTTAAACTAAAAGAATAAGGGTAAAAATTACCAATAAACTTATATAAAAACTAATTTTTGGATATATTTCTACCATTACATATGTTAGGTTCAATAATAGTCCATTTTGGATCCTTGTGACATATGGAAAATGTGGTAGCACTCAATTCTTTTCAAAAATACCAAGTGTGTCCCCTCCCCCACTTATAAAAGGTCACCCCTCTCCTCTCTTCTTCACACATTCAAACCATTTTTTTCAAAAAATATATCCCAAAATCAATACCTAGATTCAATATCCTAATCCTAGAATCCTTATTTTGGACATAAAGTCATCTTATGAAGGATTTTAGTAAAAATCTAAGGAGGATACTTAAAGAAGAGGTAATGTTCGTCAATGAGAATTTTTATTTATTTCTTACTATAACCCCATTAAATTATTATTTTAACATGATTATTTAATAAAATAATTAAATTACATATATTGATATTTTTTTATTTAAATGGAATCATAAAAACCATCTCCACTTACAACAAATGGGTTACGAAATCATTGTCCATGTGTATAGCGAATTATCGCCTCACGAATCGATGTCATTGGTTTATCCATTACCACCACTAAGAGTTGGAAATAATGATGTATTTATTGTTTATAAATGATATTTATGATATTATTATTCTTATTAAATTAATATATCACATATATATTCATTCTTTTCATTTTATGGGAATATGATAATGTCGCTCGTGTGTACTGCGGACTACCGCCTCACGAAGCAATTTGATTCATTCATGATTCCCATGGAATGTATGAAGGATGGTTTTAATGAATATATATGATATATATGACATAAAAATTATTATTTAATGATAATATATCATTTAATTTTATTTCTTTCAATCCAACAAGAAAATGGAAATAGCATTCACGCGTATATACGGCCTACCATCTCCATAAATGGTGTATTTCATTTTCTATCACTAAATTTTATGGATTTCTCTAAAAATTTATATACTGAATATATATTATATTTATATAATGGTTAAAATTATGTATATTATGTAACCATTATTTAATTAATAACACCAAAAATAACAAGACAAAACATACAAGAAAAACAAAGCAATTGTTGCCCGAAACGTGGCTTTAACATGGAATTGTTAACACAAAGGGTAATAAAAGGTCATAAGAAAACCATATACAGTATTATATATATTAATATTTTTATTTAATATATTTATAATAAACTTATATTTATTATACAGTAGGTTTTAATGGTTATGAAGGAATTCAAGACTTAAGGTAAGGGATTTTAATCTCACTTTTTACTTCCGCGAGATACATGTCATATTTCCCACATATTTATTTTATATTGTGAATATAATAAACATGAATGTATTTTATTATTATTATACTGAAAATTATTGGGATTTATATATCCATTTTAGGATCTCCCTTTCATGGGTTTTACAGTTAAAATGTTACTAAAGCGATAAGGGATTTCAATTCTCTCTTTAATTTTTTGGAGACATATTTCATATTCAACACCGACTTCTTTTATGTGGTGTATATACATAAAATGAATTTATTTTATTATTATTATCCTAAAAATTTATTTTGTTTTAAATATTCATTTTAGGATCTCTCTTTCATGGGGTTTACAGTTCAAAAGTTAACAAATCGGTAAGGGGTTTTTGTCTCAATTTTCCTTCTTTGATATGTAAGTTATGTTATGCACCTATATCTTTTAATGAGGTGTATATATAGACCCTTTGAAATGTACTATCATTAATTTATTTATACTCATGATATTTTGAGTTCAATTTTATGTTATTCCTTCTTGGGGATTATGATTCAAAATTTACCAAAGTGGTAATGATTTAATGTTATAATCTCATCACCTATCAGGATTGTTTATGATTATGTTTTAGATGATAAGATATTATGATCCATATCTCAATAAACTCTTTAATTTTATTCTACTATAATTATTCATGATATTTTCAAGTAATTTTACCATTTTTCTTTTCTTTGGTAGTTAAAATAATTAAAAAAATGTTTTCAATAAAATCTGACTTTATTTATCTCTTCGGTCAGAAATTCATTTTCTTCCAAAACTATATTTTATAAAAAAAATTAAAAAAATATTATTCTACTTTTATTTTTAAAAGACATTTTTACCCATGTTTTAATTTTAAAAAAAATGATTTGAAATGAATCTTCATGTTATTTTCTAAAAAATTCCCATTTATCTTTTATCGAAAATTTAAAAAGAATTTTTATTTTAATGTGTATGGAATGAAAAAAAAATACCATAATCATGAACATTATTTTCTTTGAATATTCCTTTATAATTTTTTAATTTTATTTTCAAATAAATGGATTTTCAAAATGTTTTATTTTTTAAAAAGTTTTTTTCAAAGTGGAAAGGATATTTTCCTCAAGAAATATTTTAAATTATTTTTCAATATTCCATTATAATTTTTAAGGTTTCGTTTTAAAGAAAAGGATTTTCAAATTGTTTTATGTTTTAAAATTAATTTTAAAGAAATTTTATTTTCCACAAGAAATATTTTAAATTATCTTTCAAAATTATTTTCTATATATGATGACATTATTTTATATTATGTATGCTTTATTGGGGATATGGACTAAGGATACCATTATTATTCTTTCTCAAAATGGTTCATTATAACAAGATGTTTATGAAACCATATTATCTTCCATGGGTTATACCATGATATAATTATTATGAAATCCACTTCTTTTTCATGGGATATTCTATGATGAAATGATGAAATTATTATGAAACCTATATATTTTCCACAGGTTATGATATGATGAAATATTCATGAAACCCATTTAATTTAATGGGTTATGATATGATGAATGTTTTATGATGTTGTGGCACACATATGTTTGATTTTAATTATGTGATAGTGGTTATGCTATAGCCAAGGGTGGTGGTTACATTATAACCAAAGATGGTGGTTATTTTATAACCAAGGATGGTGGTGTTAGTCTTTGAAATTGGTTTTAATACTTTAAAAATGATCTATATTTTTATAAATTACTATATCAACACATTTAATTAAATTTAAAATTATTTTAATAAAATTAATCATATTTGTTTACAAGTTTTAATGATGATTAATTGTTTAGTTATTGTTATATTTTATTCACTTAATGTTTATTATTAAATATTTTTTAAGTGTTTCTTAAAAAAAATGATCTACTCATGTAAGCCACCAAGGCTAGACCTCAACCACTCTTAGGGGAACCAAGGGGTCAACCCCATGGGAGGGTCTTCCATATGTATCCAACTTTGAGTCAGAGAAGCTCTCGGGCATATATAGTTCATGCTTAGTGTAGGCAGGCCCATGTTTGAGGCCCACATAGCATTCTTGGAAGGCAGATGGATTAGGCTAGAATCCAACTTGCCCTAATCCCATGTGTGTGTGTGATAATCTGTTTTGATTCTCATTAACCAACTCAAATGGTGCTTGGGAGGCTTGTATCTTATATTGGATCTTCACAACATTGTGGAACCGATGTGGGATGTGTGGCTTGGATTTACTGTTTATACGCTTTTTATAAACTCAAGCAGATTCTTGGCTGTCCGATCAGATCTGATCACCACCATCCATTCAAGATTTGTAACTCTCTTACCTCATTTTATTATCCCACTCATATATATTTTTATTTCAGTCATCTCCATCCTTCTTCTATTTTGAAGTGTTTCTATGTTCCGGATTTTGTTTCCACGACTGTCATCATTGAACCTGATGATGACATGGCTCACTTTCAAGGCAGCAGTGGCACTCATTCATGTGTCCTTAGGGAATAAGTTTGACTTCGCAACTATATATTCATTTGATGGTAGGTCACCCACATATATAAAACCCTAAACACCACTAGTAGATCAAATACATTGGTAGATATATTTTCTCCACTAGTAGATCTTATCTTCATACGTGACGGTTTTTCATGACACCATTTGTCTTCACCATGTCTCGGTAATATCTCTCCTCTTCACTTCTTCCAGTGGTTTATTTTACTCCACCAGTATATCTATATACCATTGTTTATCAATAGTAGAGAAATTTATCATTAGTTATCCATGGTAAATCAATCTACAATTGGACACTAATGGTAGATATATTTTCCAGTAGTATATTTTTTTCTCTATTAGTTCTCTACAATAATGTTTCTTCCTTCATAGAAATTTCTCCATGCTTTTCGGTTGATTCTCATTTCACCAATAGATTTCCATATTCACCAGTAGATCTCTTTTTATCAACAATAGATCAATCTACCATTGGATACCATCGATAGATCCTCTATTCATTTCTTTACTGATAGATCTCTTTACCTCTTGAAAATGTTGTGACTATATCATCTTCTTGCTTCACGAGAAGATCATGGTTGCACAGTGGCAATGAAGTATCCTTTTCATGATGGATCTTTTTTTTCATGCTTATTACTAGAATGTTAGATCAATATACTATTTTACTCCAATAGTATATCTCCTCTATTTCACTAGTATATCAATTCATCATTGTACATCAATGGTAGATCAATCCAAAATTGGACACCAATGGTAGACCATGGTGGAATGGTGGATCTGCACCAATGGTAAATCAATCTTCCACCAAGTTTTTAAATCCACCGTTTGTTCAAAATAACTTTTCAAAAATCATAATTTTTATTTTTAATTTATTTTTTTAAAATAAATATTTATTTAAATTTTTTATTATATTTTTTTGAAATAAAATTGTAAGTTGTGAAAAAAAAATATTGCAAGCATATTTTATGTACTTTTATACATGTAGTTGAATTTCTAATGATGCTCTATTTAAAAAAAATACAATCTTAATAAAATATAATATTTTTATTTTTATTTCAACTATTTTATTAATATGAATTATATATATATATATACTTATCATATTAACTTATTTATTATAATATTTCATAAATAAATAAATTTGTGCAATTTTTCTTTCTTATTCATCATGTATTTTACAAGTGAAGATAATGATAATATTATTTTATTGTTATACACTAACAAGTGTCATGCAATTATTTGAAATGTATATGATCCTAGAAGAAATTTTTCTTAATGGTCTAAGAGACTTATTCATGGCATAAAATCAATTTTAGTGCATGTCATTTGATAGATTCTTGGTGATACAACTTCGACATAATTATTGATTCTCTAATACTTTCAAGAAAATTATGCGACTTATACACTATGGTTGTGATCACGGAAGAACTTCAACATTTTACCTTATTCCATTCAAGTGATCAATGATCATCAAGACTCAACATCTTTGACATTTTTGTTTATTTGCTGGTATCTCTTTATTTTTTATTCTCTATGAAATATTTTATTATTTTATTTTTATTTCTTCAAGTCTGGTTTATGATTTTTCTAATAAAAAAAATATTGCATTATCTGGTAATTCCATCACCAAAAAGAAAGTATGGGTTCTTTCTCCCAATCAAAAGTTAGGTTACAAACTAATATTTGGTCTTCTTTAAAAATACTAGGTTGTGCCTCTAGGTTCCTGTAAAAGGAAGTTTCTATTACATCTTTTCACACCTATGAAATTGAGGTTCTTAGTGGGTACCATTCTTCTCGGTGAGTAGTGAAGTTTGAGGAGTGGATTAGGATCATTGTGATCTACACCCTTATAAATATTTTCTTTCGTTCATTGTATTTCCACTAAACCTTATTTAAATAACACTTCACTCACTATAGTTATTTATTTTATAAACTCTTATTGTTTTTTCTTTAAATTTTTTAAATGACTATTTACCCCCCCCCCCCCCCGAATAATTATTTCCATCACTTTAGATACAATAATTGGAATCGGAGGGTAGTATATTCCTTAAAGGATAGTTATCATATATAATTATTTTTGTTGTTTATTTTTAACTCTATGTTAACCTGATATCCTAGACTTAACAATATAAGGAATGAAAGAATAGTGTTCTTATAAGATGGAAGGTGTAAATGAGAATGATGGATGGATTACACAAAAAAAACCCATTATTTTATAGAAGTGACTATGGATGCTAGAAAGATAGGATGGAAGCCTTCTTAAAATAGTTATGTGTGGATCATTGTACTATTGTGGATAGGCCATATGAGATACCCAAAGTTGATCCTGAGACACTTATAGGTAATGAAATGCTAAAATATGTTTTGAATTATAAAGTTAAAAATATTTTGTATTATGATATAAGTAGAAGTGTCTATAAACATATTTCATCCTTTAAGAAAGCCCATGATATATGGAGGAAACTTAGAGTGACTCATTATGGGACTGAAAATCTCAATAGAACCAAGCTAGGAATGCTCTGAGCAGACACTACTATAAATACGGGAATTAACAACGCTTAAAACGGGCTTTAAAAGTGCTAAAAAAGCGTTGTAAAGATCAGCGCTGATAAAGGGGGTACCCCTTTATCTGCGCTAAACAAGCGCTGATAAAGGTAGACTTTATCAGTGCTAAACGAGTGCTGATAAATGAGTGTTTTATCAGTGATCCTTTAGCGCTGATAAACTCATCTTTTATTAGCGCTTTTTTAGCGCTGATAAAGGTGTAGTTTATAAGCGCTTTTTTAGCACTGATAAAAGCACGATTTATCAGCGCTAAAAGACCGCTGATAAATGCCCTCTCTACTGCTACCATAAATCTGCAGCGCACACCCGAACACCTGCAAAACAAAATCAGCTTCTCAATAAGCTAATTAAAGAAAGTATACCCATACAAAATTAACTCATAAATCATAAGCTAATTAGACCAAGTATACCCATACCACAAGTATACTCGTACACCATTAACACATAATTCATAAGTTAATTAAGTACATAAATAATTCAATTCAGAATTCAGGGGGTTTGGGGGTTGTTCAAGGGTTTGGGGTGGCTATCCAAGGGGAGTAGGGGGTGTCCGGGGGGCTTTCTAGGGGGTGGGCTGGTGTCCAAGGTGTCGGGGGGTTTACAGGGGTGGGGGTGTCCAGGGGGTGGATTGGTGTCCAGGGGGGGTGGATTGGTGTCCAAGGATACAATACATCCCTATTAGAGTGCACAATAAAAATAAAATGACCATTCATTATACACAATAGAGTAAATAGAATAATTAAACTAAATATACTATAATTAAATGAAATTTCACATACAACTCAAATGGTCATTCTATATACATAAATTGGCCATCCACCGGGTCAAAAACACATACATGAATGAATAAAATAAATAAAAGTAAAATAATACTAAAAAAATATGATCTTTACAATATAACCATTCTCTAAAAGCTTATAATCCTACTCCAGTTCAATCCTAAGGCTCCACATGGGTGTGTTTTATCAATACATAAATCTTTGGACTTTTCTCTATCCACTATGCATCATGTTCTCAACCTCAAAGAAGTTATAAGGTTTGTACACACACTGAGGTGCACATACTTGGGGGGGATGAATCTCATTAATAAACCCCCAATATTAAACCTGCAATAGGCTATTGTAAGTGCATGATCAGGCAATATGCACAACCTAGTTGAGAAATAACTGGAATAAAACTAATAAAAAAATCATCATTGATCCTCAAATCCATGACCATGATTAAACCAAAATTAATTTTCCAAGTGCTGAACTTTTACCAAGCATGTCACAAGGATCGTTTAGACATTATAAAAATATAGTTTAACTAAGTCCTACCCCATCTACATCAAGACACATTGATCCTAAAGTATTAAATCTTGATCAACCATACCTACTTCATCAAATGTTAGGGTTTCTCTGAGTACATCATAGGAACCACACAAAACATATAATATACCATGGTATACCCACTATATACATAATTATCATTGACCTCAAATATGTGAGTTTTATTTATACTCCATCATGTAAATCCACTTATGGGAGTTTTCTCATCCAAGGAATACCCTCAACAGTATCTCAGACCACCCATATGTGTTCTTCCAATTCTGAGGCATAAGACCTACAAGGATCTCATCCCTATACTATGGGAGTACCCTTATTTAGGGAATAATACTAAGAAGAACATATTCTTTACCATATGGGAGTATTATAATCTAAATAATAATCCCTAGAAGCATATCAACCCTCCAATATGGGTGTATTCTCATTTGAGGCATAATCTATATAATCATCTCAGCCCTCCCCTATGGGATTATTTTCATTTAGTGGATATTCCTGATAAGAATCTCATCCCACTCCTATGGTTGTATTCTCATCTGGGGAATAATACCTATATACATCTCATCCCTCCCCTATGAGAGTATTCTCATTTAAGGAATAAGACCCATAAGCATATCCACCCTCCCATATGGGAGTATTTTCATCCAGATATAAGCCCATAAGTATCATAGATCCAAACACATGATCATCCTAGTATACCAGGACAACCATGACTTGATATATATGAGGCCACTGATAGATCACATGCCATAGCCCCCCATTTAAATACCCTTTATAAGATATCACATAAAGAATCACTCTAAAAAACATGACTCAAACACATATAAATCTATCCAGAAATCACTAATACTCCATGAGAATTTCCATTAATTCATAAAAACTCATATCCATTACTAACAATCATATATATATATATATATATTATTATGAGTGTTCATATGAAAAATCCACCCTGACAACATGGATAGACTCTCAAGAGTGTGACCCATGTGGTTACAACCCTAACAAGCTCAACACATTGACTCTGGTACCTAATAAATACCCATAATTGAATTTACCCATTCCCATGGATGCATTCTCACTAGGGACAACAAGTTATTATTGAACCTACTAGGGTACCCTAAGTCATCATATAACAAGTCACCCCATTTGGGGTCCTTGATCTTAATAATAACCCTTGGGCCAACGTCAATATCTTGGTGGTAAAATATCCCACAACCCAATCTCTAATATATCTTATCCTCACAAGAAAAATATGGATATTATCATAAGGGAGATGACCTCAAGTCCATTTCCTTCATAAGTTACTCTAAGTTGAATTGAACACCCAACCTATCTACCTCCTCAAGTCACAACCTAGTCCCTTTTTCTTGGGGTTGTCCCAAGATACTCCATAAAAGGAACTTGGAAATCCAATTCCATTTCCTCCAACCATTCTCATGACCCTATTCTAGTTATAATACCAAGTCTCACTCCTAGGATACCATCATATTCAATTAACAGAGTAAAAAGGCTCTATCATAAATTGATGCCCTTGAATCACCTCTTAAAAGTACTAAAAAATACTTTAATGATTACACCATCATGATATACATAGATAAATACTAAATATGGACTCCAATTTTTCACAATTCTAAAAAAAGGGTGAAAAATCACCCTGAATCCTCAAATGTGTAATAAGGGAATAGTACAGTACATGTACCTTGAGTAAACGGTGTATACTCCAAAATATCCAGCCAATATATATACTTTAACATAACATATGTACAATAACATTCTATTCATGTACTACTACATGAACATGGAACAAAAATGGGGTCTGACTATGCATTAATATATGTCCAGCACATATATGGTTCTTATAAAAGATCAAGGAAATCTGAATGTGTTTGGTGGGATTTCCGTAGGTTAGTTGTTGTTTTCACTTAAAATCGTGTCCATTTTAAACAAAAGAGAGACCCTTTGAGTGTTACCGGCCACACCATGCCTCGTATTGAGACTAGTATGACTCTTACACCTAACCAAGGACCCTTGAATCATTCTTATAAAATATCAAGGCAATATGAATGCGTTTGGTCAGATTTCCATAGGTCAGTTGTTGTTTTCACTTAAAATCGTGTCCATTTTAAACAAAAGAGAGACCCTTTGAGTGTTACCGGCCACACAGTGCCTCTAATTGAGGTGGGTATGACTCTTACACATCACCAAGGACACTTGGATCATTCTTATACAAGATTAATGCAATCCTAAAGCGTTTGGTCGGATTTCCATAGGTCAGTTGTTGTTTTCACTTAAAATTGTGTCCATTTTAAACAAAAGAGAGACCCTTTGAGTGGTAGCGGTCACACCGTGCCTTGGATTGAGGCGCTATTGACTCATACACATCACCAAGGACCCTTGGATCATTCTTATAAAAGATCAAGGAAATCCGAATGCGTTTGGTCATATTTTCGTAGGTCAGTTGTTGTTTTAACTTAAAATTGTGTCCAATTTAAACAAAAGAGAGACCCTTTGAGTGATAGCAGTCACACCATGCCTCAGATTGAGGCGGGTATAACTCTTATACATTACCAAGGACCCTTTTATCGTTCTTATAAAATATCAAGGCAATATTAATGCATTTGGACGTATTTCCGTAGGTCAGTTGTTGTTTTCACTTAAAATCATGTCCATTTTAAACAAAAGAGAGAACCTTTGAGTGTTACCAGCCACAAAGTGCCTCTTATTGAGGTGGGGATGACTCTTAAACATCACCAAGGACCCTTTTATCATTCTTATAAAATATAAAGGCAATACTAATGTGTTTGGTTAGATTTCCTTAGGTCAGTTGTTGTTTTCACTTAAAATTGTGTCCATTTTAAACAAAAGAGAGACCCTTTGAGTGACAACGGTCACACCGTGACTTTTATTGAGGTGAGGTTGACTCTTACACGTCACCAAGGACCCTTTTATTGTTCTTATAAAATATAAAGGCAATATGAATGCGTTTGGTCGGATTTCCGTAGGTCAGTTGTTGTTTTAACTTAAAATCGTGTCCATTTAAAAAAAAGATACCCTTTGAGTGGTAGCGGTCACACCATGCCTCATATTGAGGCGGAGATGACTCTTAAACATCACCAAGGACCCTTTTATTGTTATTATAAAATATCAAGGCAATACGAATGCGTTTGGTCAGATTTTTGTAGGTTAGTTGTTATTTTCACTTAAAATCGTGTCCATTTTAAACAAAAGAGAGACCCTTTGAGTGTTACCGGCCACACAGTGCCTTGGATTGAGGCTAGGATGACTCATAAACGTCACCAAGTACCCTTTTATCGTTCTTATAAAAGATCAAGGCAATCCTAATGCATTTGGTCATATTTCCGTAGGTCAGTTGTTGTTTTCACTTAAAATCGTGCCCATTTTAAACAAAAGAGAGAACCTTTGAGTGGTAGAGGTCACACCATGCCTCTTATTGAGGCTCAGTTGACTCTTACACATCACCAAGGACCCTTTTATTGTTCTTATAAAAGATAAAGGCAATCCAAATGCGTTTGGTCAGATTTCTGTAGGTTAGTTGTTGTTTTCACTTAAAATCGTGTCCATTTTAAACAAAAGAGAGACCCATTGAGTGTTACCGGCCACACCATGCCTCATATTGAGGCGGGGATGACTCTTACACATCACAAAGGACCCTTGTATCATTATTATAAAATATCAAGGCAATACAAATGTTTTTGGTCAGATTTTTGTAGGTCAGTTGTTGTTTTAACTTAAAATCGTGTCCATTTTAAACAAAAGAGAGAACCTTTGAGTGGTAGCGGTCACAAAGTGCCTCGTATTCAGGCACGGTTTACACTTACATGTCACCGAGGACCCTTGGATCATTCTTATAAAATATCAAGGTAATCCGAATATGTTTGGTCAGATTTTCGTAGGTCAGTTGTTGTTTTAACTTAAAATCGTGTCCATTTTAAACAAAAGAGAGACCCTTTGAGTGATAGCGGTCACACCGTGCCTCTGATTGAGACGAAGATGACTTTTAAACATCACCAAGGACCCTTGGATCGTTCTTATAAAAGATAAAGGCAATCCAAATGCGTTTTTCCTAATTTCCATAGGTCAGTCGTTGTTTTCACTTAAAATCGTGTCCATTTTAAACAAAAGAGAGACCCTTTGAGTGTTACCGACCACAAAGTGCCTCGGATTGAGGCGGGGATGAATCTTACACATCACCAAGGACCCTTGGATCATTATTATAAAATATCAAGGAAATCTGAATGCGTTTGGTCAGATTTTCGTAGGTCAGTTGTTGTTTTCACTTAAAATCGTGTCCATTTTAAACAAAAGAGAGACCCTTTGAGTGATAGCGGTCACACTGTGCCTCGGATTGAGTCTCGGTTGACTCTTACACGTCACCAAGGACCCTTGGATCATTCTTATAAAATATCGAGTCAATCCGAATGCTTCTGGTCAGATTTCTGTAGGTCAGTTGTTGTTTTAACTTAAAATCATGTCCATTTTAAACAAAAGAGAGACCCTTTGAGTGGTAGCGGTCATACCGTGCCTCATATTGAGGTGTGGTTAACTCGTAAACGTCACCAAGGACCCTTGTATTGTTCTTATAAAATATCAAGTCAATCCGAATGCGTTTGGTCAGATTTTCGTAGGTCAGTTGTTGTTTTTACTTAAAATCGTGTCCATTTTAAATAAAAGAGAGACCCTTTGAGTGTTACCGGCCACACCGTGACTCAGATTGATGTTGGGATGACTCTTACACGTCACCAAGGACCCTTGGATCATTCTTATAAAATATCAAGTCAATCTGAATGTGTTTGGTTGGATTTTCGTAGGTCAGTTGTTGTTTTCACTTAAAATAGTGTCAATTTTAAACAAAAGAGAGACCCTTTGAGTGTTACCGGCCACACAGTACCTTGGATTGAGGCAGAAATGACTCTTACATGTCACCAAGGACTCTTGTATCGTTATTATAAAATACTAAGTCAATCTGAATGCGTTTGGTCAGATTTTCGTAGGTCAGTTGTTGTTTTCACTTAAAATTGTGTCCATTTTAAACAAAAGAAAGAACCTTTGAGTGGTATCGGTCACACCGTGCCTCAGATTGAGGCTCGTTTGACTCATACACATCACCAATGACCCTTTTATTGTTCTTATAAAAGATCAAGGCAATCCGAATGTGTTTGGTCAGATTTTTGTAGGTCAGTTGTTGTTTTAACTTAAAATCGTGTCCATTTTAAACAAAAGAGAGACCCTTTGAGTTATAGAAGACACACTGTGCCTTGGATTGAGTCGGGGATGACTCTTACACATCACTAAGGACCCTTGTATTGTTCTTATAAAAGATCAAGGCAATCTGAATGCGTTTGGACAGATTTCTGTAGGTCAGTTGTTGTTTTCACTTAAAATCGTGTCCATTTTAAACAAAAGAGAAACCCTTTGAGTGTTACCGGCCACACAGTGCCTTGGATTGAGGCAGGGATGACTTTTACATGTCCCCAAGGACCTTTGGATCGATCTTATAAAAGATCAAGGCAATCCTAATGTGCTTGGTCATATTTCTGTAGGTCAGTTATTGTTTTCACTTAAAATTGTGTCCATTTTAAACAAGAGAGAGACCCTTTGAGTGATAGCAGTCACACCGTGCCTCATATTGAGGCTTTTTTGACTCATACACGTAACCAAGGACAATTGTATCATTCTTATAAAAGATCAAGGCAATCCGAATACTTTTGGTTGGATTTTTATAGGTCAGTTGTTGTTTTAACTTAAAATCGTGTCCATTTTAAACAAAAGAGAGACCCTTTGAGTGATAGCGGTCACACCGTGCCTCAGATTGAGGCGTTTATGACTCATACACATCACTAAGGACCCTTGTATTGTTATTATAAAAGATCAAGGCAATCAGAATGCGTTTGGTTAGATTTCCATAGGTCAGTTGTTGTTTTCACTTAAAATCGTGTCCATTTTAAACAAAAGAGAGACCCTTTCAGTGTTACCAGCCACACCTTGCCTCGGATTGAGGCAGGGATGACTCCTACACGTCACCAAGGACACTAGGATCATTATTATAAAAGATCAAGGCAATTCGAATGCGCTTGGTCATATTTCCGTAGGTCAGTTGTTGTTTTCACTTAAAATCGTGTCCATTTTAAACAAAAGATAGACCCTTTGAGTGTTACCGGCCACACAATTCCTTGTATTGAAGCGAGGATGACTCTTACATGTCACTAAGGACCCTTGGATCATTCTTATAAAAGATTAAGGCAATCCGAATGTTTTTTGTCGGATTTCCGTAGGTCAGTTGTTGTTTTCACTTAAAATCGTGTCCATTTTAAACAAAAGAGAGACCCTTTTAGTAATATCGGTCACACCGTGCCTCATATTGAGGCACGGTTGACTCATACACATCACCAAGGACCCTTGTATCGTTCTTATAAAATATCAAGTCAATCCTAATGTGTTTGGTCAGATTTCCGTAGGTCAGTTGTTGTTTTAACTTAAAATCGTGTCCATTTTAAACAAAAGAGAGACCCTTTGAGTGATAACGGTCACACCATGCCTCATATTGAGGCAGAGATGACTCTTACATGTCACCAAGGACTCTTGTATAGTTCTTATAAAATATCAAGTCAATATGAATGTGTTTGTCCAGATTTCCATAGGTCAGTTGTTGTTTTCACTTAAAATCATGTCCATTTTAAACAAAAGAGAGACCCTTTGAGTGGTGGTGGTCACACCGTGCCTCATATTGAGGCACAGTTGACTCTTACATGTCACCAAGGACCCTTGGATCATTATTATAAAATATCAAGGCAATCTGAATGCGTTTGGTTGGATTTCCATAGGTCAGTTGTTGTTTTCACTTAAAATCGTGTCCATTTTAAACAAAAGAGAGACTCTTTGAGTGTTACCGGCCACACCGTGCCTCGGATTGAGTCTAGTATGACTCTTACATGTCACTAAGGACCCTTGGATCGTTCTTATAAAAGATCAAGGCAATCTTAATTCTTTTGGTCGGATTTTCGTAGGTCAGTTGTTGTTTTCACTTAAAATCGTGTCCATTTTAAACAAAAGAGAGACCCTTTGAGTGTTACCGGCCACACTGTGCCTCTGATTGAGTCAGGGATGACTCTTACATGTCACCAAGGACCCTTGGATCGTTCTTATAAAATATCAAGGCAATCTGAATGCGTTTGTTCAGATTCCTGTAGGTCAGTTGTTGTTTTCACTTAAAATCATGTCCATTTTAAACAAAAGAGAGACCCTTTGAGTGTTACCAGCCACGAAATGCCTCGGATTGAGATGTGGTTGACTTGTAAACGTCACCAAGGACCCTTGGATCGTTCTTATAAAAGATCAAGGCAATCTGAATGCATTTGTTCAGATTTTCGTAGGTCAGTTGTTGTTTTAACTTAAAATTGTGTCCATTTTAAACAAAAGACAGACCCTTTGAGTGATAGCGAGTAAATCGTGCCTCGGATTGAGGCGGGGATGACTCGTACACATCACCAAGGACCCTTTTATTGTTCTTATAAAATATTAAGGCAATCCAAATGCATTTGGTCAGATTTCCGTAGGTCAGTTGTTGATTTCACTTAAAATCGTGTCTATTTTAAACAAAAGAGAGACCCTTTGAGTGATAGCAGTCACACCGTGCCTCGGATTGAGGTGCGGTTGACTCATACACGTCACCAAGGACCCTTGTATCTTTCTTATAAAATATCAAGGCAATCTAAATGCGTTTGGTCAGATTTTCATATGTCATTTGTTGTTTTCAATTAAAATTGTGTCTATTTTAAACAAAAGAGAGACCCTTTGAGTGGTTCAGCATTCTTGCATGTTGCTGGTGCATATTATCTGTTAAAATGGGAAAATGACTCATTGTATAAATGATGTTTTATTTAATAACAATTACAATTTTCCTATGAACATTTACATACAACAATGTTTCATCTTTTGATCCCATTAACCCCTCTAAAAATTGACCACCAATTGTACATGTCCCCAAGTTAGATCTTCATTGTATTTGTGTAAAATCTACCATCAAGTATGCAGCCCACTCATTTCTGAACACATCTATATTGTCTTGTGAGTATGAGGCTTTTCGGCAGTTAGAGTAATACTACAAAATAAAAAAATAAAGAATTAAGAAATAACTTAAACGAACTAGTAGTTGTTTTTGAAAATACCTCTTTAGGGATGATAGTTTGCTGATGAAAAATGATATCTTTCATAAATTTACAAACATAATAACCACAATCATTATCGTTTGTTTGATTTGGACACTGCAAAAAAAATGCTCATTAGGAGAATAACTAACTTGTGTTGAGATGTGTTTGGATAGTGAAATTTTATTATATATACCCCGATATTTGTCCAGACGTAGTACTTGCTCGCCTCCCTATGATTATCCCCTGTCCTCATTCCTTTTTTTAGACGATAATGATACACCACCCTATCATAACATAATCCTCAGTAAAAGATAATATAAATTATATTACTTTATGTTTAGAGATAAAATGTAAGATATAGTGTCTTACAGATTCACAAACTCCGTCATGTGTAGTCGGTTTGATGGATATCCTTGCTTTGAATCCAGAAAATAAATCTTCAAAGTATCCAAGTTCATCGTAATTAGCAAACAATGTTGCCTAAAAACACAAAAAGGAATAAGTAATAAAAGAAGTGAAAATATAATTGATATTCTTTAATCGTAGAGTATTACCCCTGCATGGTTGGTATTAGGAAAAGTCTGTCATCTGTAATCTTGCGTTCAAATGTTTTCAGCAAGCCGTTCACTATTGCATCCCTTTTTTATGGCTCTATTTTTGTTAGGTGTGTTGATGTGATATGAGGACTAACCAGTCCAAATCTTGGCTCATGGGAAAAATCCTTCAACTTTTTTTCATAAATGCATCTGTCAACAATATAAAATTAATTTAGTCATAATTTACACATTAGATCAGCTTTTAGAAAATCAATTCATGGAAACATACCTCATATATACATTTACAACTGTGACGCCTAGCCAACTGTTTTCAAGGATTTCATTTACATTTTCAGCAGCAACGAAATCTTGACTTTCCTCTCCGTATATATTCTCTTTGAAAACCACTATATGACTATTATCATCTTTTAGCTTTGTATCCACATGAGTCTTCAATGCTAGTAAATGTGGATAGAGAACAGGTGGTGTTATTGTGCTTTCAATAGCTCCTTGGGATTGGTTGGTCGATCCTTTAGATGGTTTTGAGCTGATGTTTGTCACCCCCTTCCCTTTCTCCGTCTATAACAACAATCATTGGTTCAAACCCTTTTTTCATTAATTGTTAAGGGTTTAGCTTGAAAATAAAAGGAAATAAATACCTCTTTGTCTGCATGTACTCTTATAGGTTGTGATGTCCATGCAATGAATGTCCTAATAGCCTTTTCGATCGTATGAATGTCATCGTCATCAAGTGGAATAGGTAGCTCTGCATTTGGATCATGAGCTACAGTAATCGTCACTTTCAGATGATCTTTCGGAAGTGGTCTATTATGCAGTATGGCATCTGGGATATTGAACATTGTAGCCCTCGCTACAAGGTGAGAGGTGGGTGTTGACAGATATAAATCACAATCATTATCACCCTGTAGAAGATCAGTACAGAAAATTTATCAGTGTTTGTCTGATTCATATTTCATGGGAACAATTATTAGAATATTTATTACCATAGCTAAGACAGTTCTTTGAGGTGTATGGCTCGCCTCAAAGCTGGTGGGGGTAGGGCGGGATGTTCATGTGGCGGTTGTTCTTGAGATGTGTCTTCCCTTTGCTTCCCACCCATAAAGGTTGCTAGCAAATCCCCCTGCCATTATAATCATTCTTCAAGGGTTGCTATTTTTTTCTCATTTGTTCCAATTTTTCATCTGTATCATCCATTTTTTTCTTCTTCTCAAAATATACTCGGGGTGTCACCCCAAACCCTGCACCTCTGACATGACCGTATTTTTCTGGCTACTTCAAATCCATTGATAATAGGTCCATATCAGCTATAGGAGTAGCTGATTCCTGTGACTATCAGATATAGGAAAATAACTAATTATTTTTATGTAATAGCAATTTTAAACAAATTTTTTTATCGTCATGTCATACTTACACATATTTCCCACACTTTCTGTGTGCTTTCATATACTAACTTCCCATCTTTGTTCACACGTGCCTCCTTCCATAGCACATGATGTGGGATGGAAGTGCATTTGGTTTTAGACTCATCAATCTACATATAAACATAGAAAGATAATTATGATGTTGTTTATTAGCACCTAACAATATTACTGTAAATTTAAAATATGTACCATTACCTTTTCTAATGAAGTGTACCCCATCCTTGCTTTATGATAGGGGTATGTTGGTTTTGATGCACGTTCCTTATTTTCAGTACAGAGTTTCTATTTCATAAATGAAATATTGACAATCAAATTGATGAATACAGGTATCCTCAAAAAACGTATTATCACCCACAATGTACCTGAAACTTCTCATCCCCACGACAGCCAATAAATGCATCTCATGCTTCTTGGGATATGAGGTGAGCGTAGACAATGGGTGGGTGCGGGTTTATTTTACCTTTAGAATCTTTCAGGTGGCATATTGTTAAAATAGTTCAAAAACCTCGATGAATCTTTCCTGCAAGCCTTAGTACATAATCCTTATGTGAATTGTCTACTATAAATGTACTCTGTAAGATATTGAAAAGAGTAAGACATTGTTTCATTATTTTATTTGCTAGTAAATTAAAGAAATAAATTGATAATGTTACCGTAATTTCTTCCCAGATCACAGCCTTCATCCCGGACACAATATGGTGCCATGAATCTATGTCAATCGGCATGCGTTGTCGAGTGACAACTCCAATGTAGCTGCTAAACATAGCCTTTTTGGGATTCACATGTTGGCCTCGTGCATTCCATCCGACTTCAAATTTGATGCCTTTGCTTTTCTCCTTAAGAATTTTGGTTAACACCGTCAAACTACGACGCACCTATGTTTTCTGCGACGTCGGTCCTTCATTCCCAACCACTTCATCGATATCAACATCATCTATATATTCATCTATAATGGTATCAACAGCATGTTCTGATGGTTTTTGGACCTCAACACTAAGAGCAGTAGAAGCCGCAGAAGTAGGAGCAGCAGCAGGAGCCGCAGCAGGAGGAGCACCTGGAGCAACAGGAGCCACAGCAGGAGCAACAGCAGCAGCAGCATCTGCAGGAGCAGCAGGAGTAGTAGCAGGAGCAACAGCAGCAGCAGCATGAGCTACAGGAGCAGCAGGAGCAACAGTAGTCGCAGCAGCAGCTGCTTGAGAGACTTGTTCAGCCTCAAGGTTAGGAGCACCAGAATGTGCAGAAGTCATTATCTGCAAAAGTGGTTAAACAGTTAATTCAGATTACATAAATTCAGTAATGATAAGATAATAACATGATATAACAAGATCTATATTACAAACAAAATATAACATGTTTACTAAACTTTCTTTCTTTTTTTCAAAGGTTGAAGGGATTTGACACCTCTATCGACTATCCAAATCCCTTCATTGTGGTCTCCTCTAACATACAAAACATCATCTGCATTGGCACCGCTCCGAAATGATTGTGAAGTACCACTAAAAGGATCGTCCTCAACTGAATTTTCATCGGAACCTTCAGTAGTTTTGGACGATAATAGAACAATCGACCACTTTCGGTTTGCGGGATCTGGAATATAAAAAACTTGTACCACTTGTGATGCCATTATAAACTGTTCGTCTTTGTACCCTTCTTTACTAAAATCAAGTTTCACAAATCCACATTCATATATTTTAACACCACTATTGTTATCAATCCATTTGCATTGAAAAATCGGCAATTGGAATGTCGTATAATCCAACTCCCATATTATTTTGATAATGCCAAAGTATGACATATTTGCATAAATTGGATTTTATGTCCTTACTACCAGAAACATGAATCACTTCAGCCACTAGTGTAACTCCACTATTTTTCACGGTACTATCTTCATCATGTTCATCTGTATAGAATGTATAACCATTAATTACATAACCACTGTAAGATAATACATACACACTTGGTACAACAGCTAGCCATCGAAGTCGTTCTGAAATTGAATTTGGATTTTCATCCAACTGCTTAAAAATATGGTCCTGAAACCATCCTATAAACTAGTGATTATGTGTATCTGATAACCATTTTTCAGCCCTCAATGGATTCAACTGCCTAAGAATTTCTTTGTGAGTTTCAATATATGGATCAACCTCCCAACTGTTATGCAAAACATAAAGATGAGCCTGCTCTCGATCTGTAATACTGATTTTCACAACTTCTCTTCCAGAAATTTTTTCACCCTCAATGCGTCCAGTGTGACGAGATTTCGGGAGACCAATGATTTCCACATCAGATAGGTTTTCAGTACAAAATTCAATGGCTTCCTCAACAATATATCGTTCCACTATACAACCCTCTGACCGACTTCAATTTTTGACATACCCTTTCAAAATATTCATATACCATTCAACAGGATACATCCATCTATAGTGCATAGGACCACAAAGTCGAATCTCTCTCACCAAGTAAATCATCAAATGAACCATCATATCAAAGAATGTTGGCAGAAAGAACATTTCTAATTCACATAATATGATGACAATTTCTTTTTCCATAGTTGGAAATTTCCCCGGGTCTAAAACTTTGCTACATATAGCTTTGAAAAAGAAACAAAGTTTGGTTAACGTATGATGAACATTCTTGGGCAAAATGCAACGTAAAGCTATAGGAATTAGATCTTGCATCAAAACATGGCAATCATGTGATTTCAAAACTTTTAACTTCAAATCATTCATTGACACAGTGTTCTTGATATTTTATGAGTACCCCTCTGGAACCTTTACATCATTGAAGAAGTTGAAAAACTGATATCTATCTACCCTAGAAAGATTATAAGCATCTGGAGGAAGAAACATTCGATTTTCACCCTTCACAGGAGCCAACTCTTCTCGTATTCCCATGTCAACCATGTCCAACCTTGCCTTAATTCTATATTTTTTTTTGCTAGGGAAATTTATCAACATTCCGATAACATTGTCACATACATTTTTTTCCACATGAATCACATCAAGAAAATGTCTGATGTACAAACAATTCCAGTATGGTAATTCAAAAAAACTAATCTCTTTTTCCAACCGATTTTCGTAAGGTTTTTCAAAAATGGTTTACCAAAAATAGTGTTCAGATCTTTTAATTTCTCAAACAGCTGATTACCTGTTAGTGGAGATGGTGTTGCGCATTTTTCTGAACTTTCATTGAATGATGTCATCCAAGATCGGTACTTATGCCGATGAGGTAGAAATCTACGATGTCTTAGAAACACAGATTTCGATGAATGTTTCAACCTAATTGATTTTGTATCTTCTTCGCACATGGGACACCCTTGAGTTCCTTTAATGCTATAGCCTGACAAATTTCCATAAGCAGGGAAATCATTTATTGTCCCATACAACATCGCTCTCAAAGTGAAGTATTAACTTTTATAAGCATCATAAAACATTACACCTAAGTCCCACAATAACTTAAAATCCTCGATCAAAGGATCCAGATAAACATCAATATCGTTACCTGGTTGTTTTGGTCCTGATATAAGCATAGATAATATGATGAATTTCCGCTTCATGCATAACCAGGCTGGAAAGTTATAATTTACCAACATAACAAGCCATGTACTATGAGTGCTGGTTTGAAAACAAAAAGGATTCGCTCCATATGTAGATAACGCAAGACGAAGGTTTCTCAACTCTTTTCCAAATTCAGGATACTCGTGATCAATTTTCTTCTATTGAGGAGAGTCGGCCGGATGACGTAATAACCCATCTTTATTTCTTTTATCTGCATGCCACGACAATTGTCTTGCAGATTTTTCACTTCCATATAGACACCTAAACCTTGGAATGATTGGAAAGTACCATACAAATTTTGTAGGATTGTATTTATCTTTCTTTTATCAAGAAGCACCATACTTTGGTCATTCTGTAAGTGATTTGTTCTCCTTTCGAAACAATATATAGTCTTTCGGGCAGGCATGTATTCTTTCAGAAATCATTCCCATCGAGCATAGCATTCTTCTAGCTTTATATGTCCAACTTAGGAGCTCATTATCTTCCGGGAGCATGTCATTCAAGAGAGCAAGTAGTTCCGTAAAACTGACATCACTCCATCCATTTCCTACTTTCAATTTATACAACTTCAGTACAGCTGACAATGTTGTATACTTAGTGCAAGCAGCATACAATGGCGTCTTTTCACAACTCTTTAACTTCTCAAACAATTTTGGGAAATCACGGAGTTCATCTTGAATTGTATTTGTCGTTTCCTCAATACGATCTTCATCATCATTGACATCTGTAATCACATCCTCCATACGGTCTTCTTCATTATCCATATTTGTATTCATATCTGACGATCCATATAACGCAGTTTTATCCCAGCCAGTAGCTACATTCTCTTTTTCTCCGTGTTTATTCCAACATTTATAACTGCGATATATTCTGTGACATATCAAATGTTCTTCCAACTCCTCTAGAGTAAGTAGTCTAGAATAACAACAACGTAAACACATACAAAGGATTTGAGAAGGATCCTTTGCGTGATCCTTTGCAAACTTGATGAACTCTTTCACTCTGTTCTCGTACTCTATTGTTAAACGATTAGCATCCATCCAATATTTATTCATCTTCATCCTATTTGAATCTCAAATATTAGTATTTATGGTTCAAGTACACAAAACAAGACTTCCAAATACAGTAGAAGAGAACCACTTCTTTATAAGGAGATCAAGTAGTCTAACCTATAATCAAGATTCATAAAAAAGAATATTAGATTCACTAAAAAGATGATGATCTATCACTCTATAAAGAGGATATAAGAGGAGATAGAGGATTTCCAATCAATGAGAGATCCCCTTATTAGAGAGAAACCAAACGCATCCACTGGATCTTATATATGAGAAGAAGGGAGTTTGGAGGAGTTAAAATGACTCTTGTAATCCTTAAAGAATCAAGATTTCAACTGAGTGTTGTGTAGGAGAAAAAAGAATATAAAATGGGGCTCATGGAATTTAATACTATAAAAAAAGATACCACGTTGTAACCTCCCATGGACACGGTACAGAAAGGATTTAGACAACCATACTATGGTGTAGACTTCTTGTCATGAACTAGGCCAGGTTGCCATCCCACTTCACACCTGACCCAACTCGTGGGAAGGTCCAAAGGTAATTACCAATCCCCATGGGTTGTAACTAGTGCCTAGGCATTGAGTAACACCTTTGGGAATGGTTTTTTCATGTAAAAAACCATAAATATTACATAATAATCAAAAATCATATCATAACCAAATTTCACAATATAATAGACCAAAAGATAACACTACAATAGGGGATAAGCATTTAATAATTTCAACCAAAACCAAAATAACAAAAAAATGTAAGGAAACCAACAATACAACCAAGCCTCCATGAAACATGAGGGTCAACATCCCCATTCCAAAACCAATAACAGTCACCAAAAGAGGAACTACTAGCACATATATTCACCATCACCACCAAGGGAACCTTGCCTTTAACTGGGCAAAACAAAAGAAGGTCTACATAAACCTGAGGGTGTATATGAGGTGTGAGCCAACATACCTAGTAGGACACAACAAAAATATATTCCATGTAATGACATTATGATAAACATTAACATGTTATTTTTTAAGAAAAAGGAAGATACAATTTAAATAAAACATTCTTTGAAATAAAAGAGATAGTAAATGTGACAAGATAATGGTAAGAATAGTATGAGCACTATAGAAAATCTCTAAGGTATTAGAGTTACTAGGGTCCTAGGATCCTCGTACTCTTGGTGATCACATCTCTTATACATGAAGGTCCTATTTGAGCCTCCAGTCCCTAGCACATGAATGTTTAGTTAGTGTTGTTATGTATATCCTTATTAAGAAGACCAATCATCAGCCTGACTAATTCACCTAATATACTAGACCTAGTCTACCCACCTAGATAACTAGGATTCCATTGTGCTCAATTCCACCCCCTATATAAAATTATATCTATTTTATACAATCACACTTCCAATAATAGAAACACACATGACAAACAACCATTTAAAATAGTCAAGTCATTATCAAACCCTTACGCACAACAAAAAAATTGGAAAAAATGTTTCCCTTATAAAACCATTTTAGAACCAAATAAATCATATTAAACACCTAAAACAATGTCAAATAATGTAACAACCTACCTATTTCTTGATATCTTCACAAAATCGGAATGAAACCACCAACTGAACTAAGGAAAGGACCTAAGGATGCAATTAAACACCATAACCATAAAGATTTAACCCAAATAAATGATTCAACCAACAACATGTAATGGCCCAGACCTCTTAGGCTCATTCCTTTGTAAAAAAAAGGTCACGAAGTGTTCTAGAGGGTAAAATGGACGTTTCCCACACTTTCTAGAATTTTGAAACTACACGCCGTGTACCCCCTTGCCGGGTATACCCCGTGTTGAAGGACGTTTCCTTGTCGTGTGCAATAAATGGGCACACGCCGTGTGTCCAGTACTACACATCGTGTTGTCCTTCCCCGTGTACGTGTTACCAGTCAATGGTTGTGTGTCGTGTTGGAGCCGTGTCCTTGCTGTGTGCAATAAATGGGTACACGTCGTGTGTCCAGTACTACACATCGTGTTGTCCTTCCCTGCGTACGCGTTACCAGTCAACGGCCATGTGCCATGTTGGAGATGTGTCCTTACCGTGTGCAATAAATGGGTACACATCGTGTGTCCAGTACTACACGTCATGTAGTCCCTCCCCGCGTATGCGTTACCCTCAAACTGTGTGTTGACCAGTCAACGGCCGCGGAGCCGTGTTGGAAGCCGCATGGAGATCGTGTGAAATAACCGAGTACATGCCGTGTACCATAAAGTACACACCATGTACTTTTTCTTTTCTCACCTATAAAAGGAGGGGTCCCCTTCTCATTTTTAACACACCCCTCTCCTCCCATCTCTTCTGAGCAGATCTCTCCCAAGAGACTCGAAGGCTCTTTTTTCCATAACTTCTTCGTCCGAGCTCTAATTTACGATCCATCAATGGCCACGGGATCGTAACGACGAGGCGAATCTTCTGAGCTTGGATCCGCTGTCTTTCCTTCAGCCTTTCCTTTCCGAATTCCACCTGAGGAGGTTTTTTTGGGACCCAATAGAAGTGACGGACGCCGACGGACGTCTTCTAAGGTTGATTTGGGGGAGCGTTGTGATCAGAACCTATTGAGGTAGGGATCTTACCTTCGTCTCTCTAATTTTTTCATCATGCGGGTGGGTTTTCTCTTTTTTTATGAAACACAGTCGAACCGGTTTAATGAAGATAATAACTGGATTATATAACAAGGATGGGAAGTTTGTGATTACTGTTACTTTACTTTTTATATCCTATGATATTATATTGTGAATTTAATAGGCTTATGCCTACTGAAAATCACGGTCGTTGGGGGCCTTTTCTTGCGCAATTAAATGTTTCCCTATCTTCTAGACTGTTTTTTTTTTAATGGAACCTTGTTGAATGTGGAATTTTGGTTAATCACGTAAAGTTGGCTGATTAAATAAAAATATGGAACCCTTGTGTGATCACCTCGGTTAAACAAAAATGGAATAATGAACATATGGGTGTTGTCTCAGATACGTGGCATGTGATGGGGGTGTTTTGTGGGTTGTTGTGGATCAGGTGAGCAGCGGGGCTTCGGTTGACTTGGTTGTGGGTTGGTGTGAATGCTATGTTAGTGATGGGAAGCAGGGCTGCAATAAATGGTATTAAAGGGATAATGATGTATGTGTTTCGATGTGGTTGTGGTGGTTGGTTGCGGGGCTGCAGGGATGGGTTTAAATGTGAACGGACTATGGGTTGTGAATAATAAATAAAAAGTGGAAGAGTTAATGAATGGTGGGTCATGGTAATGGAACGGGATTAATAATCAATGGGTTGGTTGGTTGATAAGAAGGACTTGGTTGTGTTGCTTGTGTTTTCCTAACTTGATTTGTGGATGGCAGGGATATGTTTTACGAATGATCGATGTGGTTGGTTGTGGATAGTTGCCCAGTAGTTAAGGAACTAATAAACTAATTCCGTTGAAATGTGAAAACCTAAATGGGGTTGGGGTTTTTTGTTGTATGCATGCTTCGTAGTAGCAGTGTCGAGGCACGTGCTCAGTTTTCTGTTAGAATCCATAGGTTGGGCTATGTGTTTGGTATACATATATATATCTGTATCTTTTGTGTTTTATCGCACCCCACCCATGTTGAGAACTTAGTGTTGAACACTCCCATTTCATGGGAGAGGGTGGTTTCCCCTTAGTTACTAGCTCCTTCTTGCTCCTTCCTCCCTAGGCTATGATGGCTTGAGGCGACCTTACACCTAAAACCGTTTAGGTAGGTTTCGATTGGGGTGGTTTAGCCCAAGACTCTTCGGGTAGGTTTTACTTTTTCCCAAGAACCTTCGGGATGAGGCCCAGGTGTGTACGGGTGGGATATGTAGTTGTGAGACCCAGGTGTGTGTGGGCGGGATACGTGGTTGTGAGGCCCAGGTGTGTGCGGGCAGGATGCGTGGTTGTGAGGCCCAGGTGTGTGCGGGCGGGGAGAGTGTGGCAGCGTCAGGACGTTCACCGTTAGGAAGAGCAGCTAACTAAAGGGGAATGGTACGGCGTACCCAATAGTCTTTTTCTTATATACTACTACCTGTTGTGATTGTGTTTTGGTGAGTGTGGCCGGTGAGGTTGGGTGGATAGAATTCCTTGCTAGGTTTCTTCTTTTATTCTCACGGGACATTAGGATGTCTCCCCACTTATGTACAAGAGCTTTAGGTTTCCCTACTGAGTGTACTTGTATGCTCACCCTACGTTTACTTTCAGGTTTCCAGGAGGACTACCAGGGCCGTGCGAGACCCTACTAGTCAGACAATTGGAGTTGTTGTTGTTGTTATACACTTGTTTCTTTTGGTATTGTACTTTGATATTTCTTTTACTTGCACCTTGTTATAAAATTGTTTAAACATACATGTGGGCTTGGTTTGGGTTTATTTCTATACACTTGTTATTTTCCTTTTTGGTGGTTTACTTGTCCTATTTCCCGATATTAAAATAATAAAAGGGTAATGCCTCCCATATTTGTGAAAACTCATACCCTTGGTGCTAGTCGCAAACCTGGGGCCTACTGGAGGCGGTACTCGGGGGTCATTATCTCCCTTTCACCATTGCCAGCTCAGGAGGGGCATCTTTGGTGGGAGGGGGTCGTGAAAGAATGGTATCAGAGCGGATGGTTTAGAGATAGGATGGAGTCTGGAGTTAGGCACAGTGAGGATTTAATGGGATGGTAGGGAAACGGTGTTAGTTAATCTTGGTGCGTGACATAGGCCAGGGAAGACCGGCTAGGACATGGGATTTTAGGGCCCCCCATGATCTGATACAAGGAATCTGAGCCTACCAAATGACCAAGTGAGACTACATTGATTGCATGGTAGAGACCCTAGGGAAGGTACATGCGTTATCATGATTGTGTTTTATTTGATTTGGGTGTTCTGGGAAAGAAATTGAAATAATGTGATAAAATAAAACCTTAAGAATTTTCCTTACTACTTGGGCTTAGGAGATCCTTGTTTACCGTACAGATATGGCACCTGAACGTCGTCCCCGGGTGACTCAGATGGCCGAGGACCAGCAGATCCAGGCGGTCGATTAGTTGAGGATTGACTGAGAGGAGGAAGATAGCCAGTGGCAGAAGACTCTTCATTCTTTTCAGCAGCATACCCTCAAGAAGTACGAGGGTAGTACTTCGGATACGGAGATGGAGGGGTGGATTGAGGATCTAGGGATCGCTTTTACCTTGATCCGTGCTCTGAGGGAGTACTGGGTTCCCCTAGCAGTCATTTAGCTGAGAGGTGTGGCGCGACAATAGTGGATGCTCTACCTCAGAGAGAGGATAGAGGCATAGGTTCCGTGGGCTGACTTTGAGAAGGAATTCCAAAAGAAATTCCTTTATTCTATGATCAAGGTGGAGAAGCGGCAGGAGTTACTCTCCCTTCAGTAGGGGAGTATGTCAGTACGAGAGCTAGGGATCAAGTTCAAGGACCTCCTACGCTTTTCTCCGGATCTCTTTCCGAATGAGGAGTCTCGAGTGAGACGTTTGGAGGAAGCGCTTCGTCCTTCACTCCAGTATGTTGTCACCCCCTTCACCCTTCCGACGTACTTTGTGGTAGAGAAGAAGGAAGAGGTTGTAGAGAGGATGCACTCGCTGGGAGGTGCACCACGATAGGGGATCCAGCTGGGCTCATCGAAGGGGAAGGCAGTCAGCAGCAGGTCTCCTGTGACGGGACCTTCCAGGTTCAGGCCAATGGGGAGCAGGCCCAAGCAGTTCCAGTTCAGATCTTCAGGTTCTCGTCCCTTTTTCACAAGCCCAGGACCGAAGTGTTTTTCTTGTGGAGGTTTCGGGCACATTCAGATTCGGTGCCCGACCCGAGCTCAGTACGGTGGAGGTGGTCGGGTTCAGCACCCACCTCAGTAGCACCAGTTGTCGCCGAGGCCCTTCCAGCAGCAGCAGGACCTTGCTCCTCTGAGGGAAGATTTTGCGGGAGGTGGCCTACCTTAGGTTGCTCCTCAGGGACCTCGACCAGGGCATGGTCGAGGAGGTGGACGACATCAGAGAGGTAGAGGAGCAGGGCGTGGACAGTTGCACGCAACAGAGTTGGCAGCTCCAGCAGGACCAGAGGTGGTGCGAGGTACGATTTGTTTGTTCAGAACTCTCGTTTCTGCTTTGTTCGATTCAGGAGCTTCTCACTCCTTTGTTTCACCTATTCTAGCCCATGCTTTGGGACTAGACGTAGGGAGAATTTCCATACCACTGGTGTTGAGTACACCAGTTGGAGGCCAGACCAGTGTATCTTGTGTTTTCCAGGGATGTGGGCTGACGTTGGGACCACATTGATCTAGTGGGGATCTTCTTCTATTATAGATGTATCCATACAATGTCATCCTAGGAATCGACAGGTTGTTTTCTGTTAGTGCCGTTATCGAATGCTTCCAGAGAAGAGTCATGTTCTCCGACATGGATGGGCAACGTATAGCTTTTGTTGGCGAGAGGAGCTATTAGGTGGGAAGCCGGCGTGTGGAGCCTCTCCTTTCCTTGTTCGGCGGGTTATCAGTGGTTTCAGCTGATACAGAGATGATGGATGTCCCGGAGGTTTTTGGGATTCCTCGATGTTTTTCCCATGGAGGTTGTGACTCTACCCCCCCCCCCCCCCGACGTGATGTTGAGTTCAAGATAGACTTACAGCCTAGTGCCCGTCTGATTTCTATGGCCCCTTATCGGATGGAACCTTCGGAGTTGCGGGAGTTGTGGATTCAGATTGATGATCTGATGGAGAAAGGTTTTGTTCGACCTAGTGTATCGCCATGGGGTGCTCCAGTTTTGTTCATGAAGAAGGAAGATGGTGGTATTAGGCTATGCATAGACTACCAAAGGTCGAACCAGGTAACGGTCAAGAACCGTTACCCCCTTCCAAGGATAGATAATCTCTTCGACCAACTGAGGGGAGAAGGTTGGTTTTTTAAGATTGATCTACGATCTAGATATCATCAGCTGAGGGTAAAGGACAGTGACATCTCGAAGAAGGATTTCAGGTGTAGGTATGGGCACTTCAAGTTTGTAGTGTTTCCGTTTGGAGTTACGAATGCACCGTCTATGTTCATGGGACTTATGAACTTTGTCTTCCGAGAGTTTCTAGACCGGTTCATCATTGTGTTTATCGATGATATCCTGATCTACTCAAGATCAGAGGAGGAGCACGTTGAGCATCTCAGGGTAGTCTTGGAAGTCCTTCAACACCACCAGCTTTATGGGAAATTGTTGAAGTGTAAGTTCTTGATGCAAGAAGTACACTTCCTTGGGCACGTGGTGTCTCAGCATGGAGTGTCAGTGGACCCGTCGAAGGTGGAGGCAGTTGTTTCTTGGGCAGCACCCAAGAGCGTGGAATAAGTTCATAGTTTCTTGGGGTTAGCAGGTTACTATCGGAGGTTCGTTTCGGACTTCTCTCGAGTTGTTGCTCCATTGACATCTTTGACTAGGAAGAACTAGGTCTTCCTATGGAGCGAGTAGTGCCAGAAGGCTTTCTACTACCTGAAGGAGAAGTTGGTCAGTGCTCCCGTACTCAGGTTGCTAGAGGAAGGGTTGTTGTATGAGGTGTTTTGTGATACTTCTGGCCTTGGTCTGGGGTGCGTGCTGATGTAGAAGAAGGGAGTGATCTATTATGGGTCTAGGTAGTTATGCCCTCACGAGTGTAACTATTCCACCCATGACCTAGAGCTTACAGCAGTAGTGTTTTCACTGAAGTTGTGGTGACATTACCTCTTTGGGGAGTGCTTTGTGGTCTTCTCAAATCACAAGAGCCTGTGTTATATCTTCTCCCAGCATGACCTGAACTTGCGGCAGCGGAGATGGGTTGAGTTTCTCCAAGAATATGACTTAGAGATCTCTTACACTGAAGGTAAGGGCAACGTTGTGGCTGATGCCCTGAGCAGGAAGTCGCATAAGGAAGTGGTTCGGGAATCTGCTGATGCCTGGAAAGTGATGGGAGAGTTGGTTGCCTTGCACTTGGATTCCAGGGTAGAAGGTGTTAGAGGCTGTTTTTTCAGATGACGGTGCAGTCCTCCTTGTTGCAATAGGTGGAAGAGTCTCAGTGGGGGGACTCTAAGGAGAAAGTGATGTGGGGTCGTGTCGATCATGGGAATTCTCCAGAAGGATGGTCAGAGGACAGCCGACATCAGATTCTTTTCCATGGAAGGTTGTTTATTCCGGAGGCGATGCGTGAGGGAGTTCTCCGTGAGTTCCATAGCTCAGCCTTGGTGGTATATCTAGGAGTTTCAAAAATGTACCGAGGCCTGAGGGAACAGTTTTGGTGGCCCAGGGTGAAATGGGCAGTGGCAGAGTTTGTGGCTAAATGCCAAGTGTGTCAGCAAGTGAAGGCTGAACACCGTATTCCCAGTGGTTTGTTGCATCCTTTAGATGTCCCCGAGTGGAAGTGGGATGACATCTCAATAGACTTCGTCATAGGACTACCCAGAGATCAGGGTGGTTATGACACTATCTGGGTAGTGGTGGATCGACTGACGAAATCAGCTCACTTATTAGCAATTAAGGAGTCGGGCCCGGTGAGTACCTTAGCACAGAGGTACATAGACGAGGTGGTGCATTTTCATGGAGTTCCGAAGACTATCATCTCAGACTGGGATACTCGGTTTACCTCGCGAGTCAGGAGGGGGTTACAGCATGCTTTTGGCACCCAGCTACGCCTTAGCACTGCTTTCCACCCCCAGACTGACGGGCAGACAGACCGGACTATCCAGACGTTAGAGGACATACTGCGAGCATGTGTTCTAGATTTCAGAGGATCATGGGTATGACACTTGCCTTTAGTAGAGTTTTCCTACAACAACAGCTTCCACTCTACTATTGTCATGGAACCATTTGAGTATTTGTATTTAAGACCATATCGTTCACCCATTTGTTGGGCAGAGGTTGGTGAGACAGGTGATCTTGGGCCAGAGGTAGTGCAGAGCACCACAGAGAAAGTCCAGCTTGTACGTGAGAGGATGAAAGCGGCTCAGGACCGACAGAAGTCTTATGTTGATCGTCGGAGGAGGCCCTTGGAGTTCGAGATGGGAGATCATGTGTTCTTGAAGGTTTCCCCTCGACGGGGGCATTGGAGGTTCAGGAAGGGGAGTAAGCTCTCCCCTGGGTTCATTGGACCTTTTGAGGTGCTGAGGCAAGTCGGCGAGGTGGCATATCAGCCAGCCCTTCCACCTCAGTTGGAGAAGGTTCATGACGTCTTCCATGTCTCCCATCTTCGTCGGTACTTACTCGACGACTCTCACGTTATCAACTGGGGAGAGTTAGATATGGGAGACAACGCGACCTTCGAGGAACGACCAGTCAAAATCGAAGATCATAAAGAGAAGGTGCTCCGTGGATGAACCATTCTCTTGGTTTGTGTGTTGTGGATGCATGGCGGCCTCGAGGAGAGCACTTGGGAGTGGGAGACCCAGATGCGCGCTCAGTACCCGGAGTTGTTTTGACTTGTGTTTTTCTTTGTTCCTCTGATCTTTGTTTTGATGTTATACCTTGTACCTTTGATATATGGAATGCTTGGCTTGTAGGTTGTGAGACCTTTTGTTTCCTTGTTCTCTGGGAGTGTGTAACATGTCCGGATGTGTGGGGAAGGGAAAAACCTGATCCTTAATCAAGACGCATTAATACAGATGCGATTGAACCCGTACAGGCGAGTCAGTTCCGCCTAAAGCGGATAATATCTCAACATAGGAAAAGGAATTTTCCCCAAACCACGTGTTCGGGCAGTGTGTGGGTTGTGCAGTGTTGAGGGTAGTGTGAGTTGAAAAATCCTAATATATGGAAGTGGTAAGGCCCAATCCTTAATCGAGATGCATTAATGTAGATGTGATTAAACCCGTTCAGGCGAGTCAGTGCCGCCTAAAGCGGATAATATCTCGATATAGGAGAGGGAATTCCTAACGCCTATGATTAGGGTTGTTGGTTGGGTTCCTGTTATAACGAGAACCCTAAGAGGTATCTTGTTGGGTTCCTCTGGGTTGTTTTTTGAATTCTCGGCGATGAGAATGTTTTAAGAGGTATCTGATGTAATGGCCCAGACCTCTCCAACCCATTCCTTTTTCAAAAAGAAGGTCACGAAGTGTTCTGGAGGGTAAAATGGACTTTTCCCACACTTTCCAGAATTTTGAAACTACATGCCGTGTAGTGCGAGTACACTCCGTGTACCCCCTTGCCGGGTATACCCCGTGTTGAAGGTTGTGTCCTTGCCGTGTGCAATAAATGGGTACATGCCGTGTGTCCAGTACTACACGCCGTGTTGTCCTTCCCCGCGTACACGTTACCAGTCAACGGTTGTGTGCCGTGTTGGAGTTGTGTCCTTGCCGTGTGCAATAAATGGGTACATGTCGTGTGTCCAGTACTACACGCCGTGTTGTCCTTCCCCACGTACGCATTACCAGTCAATGGTCGTGTGCCGTGTTGGAGCTGTTTCCTTGCCGTGTGCAATAAATAGTTACATGTCATGTGTCCAGTACTACACGCCGTGTAGTCCCTCCCCGCGTATGCGTTACCCTCAAACCGTGTTTTGACCAGTCAACGGTCGCGGAGCTATGTTGGAAGCCACGTGGAGACTGTGTGAAATAACCGAGTACACGCCGTGTACCATAAAGTACAGTCCGTATACTTTTGCTTTTATCGCCTATAAAAGGAGGGGTCCCCTCCTCCTTTTCAACACACCCCTCTCCTCCCCTCTCCTCTGAGCAGAGCTCTCCCAAGAGACTCTAAGGCTCTTTCTTCCATAACTTCTTCGTCCGAGCTCCGATTTACGATTCGTCAGTGGCCACAGGATCATAAAGACAAGGCGGATATTCCAAGCTTAGATCCACTATATTTCCTTCGTCATTTCCTTTCCAACTTCCACCCGAGGAGGTTTTGCTGGGACCCGATAAAAGTGATGGACGCCGACGGACGTCTTCTAAGGTTGATCTGAGGGAGCGTTGTGATCAGAACTTGTTGAGGTAGGGATCTTACCTTCGTCTCTCTAACTTGTGCATCATGTGGGGTGGGTTTCCTCTTGTTTTATGAAACACAGTCGAACCGGTTTAATGAAGATAATAACTGGCTTATATAATGGGGATGGAAAGTTTGTGATTACTGTTACTTTACTTTTTATATCCTGTGATATTATATTGTGAATTTAATAGGCTTGTGCCTACTGAAAATCACGGTCGTTGGGGGCCTTTTCTTGTGCAATTAAATGTTTTCCTATCTTCTAGACCGTTTTGTGAATGGAACCTTACTGAATGTGGAATTTTGGTTAATCACGTAAATTTGGCTGATTAAATGAAAATATGGAACCCTTGTGTGATCACCCCGGTTAAAAAAATGGAATAATGAACATGTGGGTGTTGGATCGGATACGTGGCATGCGATGGGGGTGTTTTCTAGGTTGTTGTGGATCGAGTGAGCAGTGGGGCTGCGGTTGACTTGGTTGTGGGTTGGTGTGAATGCTATGTTAGTGATGGGCAGTGGGGCTGCAATAAATGGTATTAAAGGGATAATGATGTATGGGTTTCGGTGTGGTTGTGGTGGTTGGCAGCAGGGCTACAGGGATCGGTTTAAATGTGAACGGACTATGGGTTGTGAATAATAAATAAAAATTGGAAGAGTTAATGAATGGTGGGTCATGGTAATGGAACGGGATTAATAATCAATGGGTTGGTTGGTTGATAAGAAGGAATTGATTGTGTTGCTTGTGTTTTCCTACCTTGATTTGTGGATGGCAGGGATATGTTTTACGAACGATCGATGTGGTTGGTTGTGGATAGTTTCCCAGTAGTTAAGGAACTAATAAACTAATTCTGTTGAAATGTGAAAACCTAAATGGGGTTGGGGTTGTTTTTTGTATGCATGCTTCGTAGTAGTAGTGTCGAGGCATGTGCTTAGTTTTCTGTTAGAATCCATAAGTTGGGATGTGTGTTTGGTATACATATATATATCTGTATCTTTTGTGTTTTATCACACCCCACCCATGTTGAGCACTTAGTGCCAAACACTTCCATTTCATGGGAGAGGGTGGTTTCCCCTTAGTTACTAGCTCATTCCTGCTCCTTCTTCCCTAGGATGTGATGGCTTGAGGCAACCTTACACCTAAGACCCTTCAGGTAGGTTTCGATTGGGGTGGTTTAGCCCAAGAATCTTCGGGCAGGTTTTACTTTTTCCCAAGAACCTTTGGGATGAGGCCCAGGTGTGTACGGGCAGGATACGTAGTTGTGAGGCCTAGGTGTGTGCGGGTGTGATACATGGTTGTGAGGCCCAGGTGTGTATGGGTGGGATACGTGGTTGTGAGGCCCAGGTGTGTGCGGGTGGGATACGTGGTTGTGAGGCCCAGGTGTGTGCGGGCAGGGAGAGTGTGGCAGTGTCAGGATGTTTTCCGTTAGGAAGAGCGGCTAACTAAAGGGGAATGGTGCGGGGTACCCAATACTCTTGTTCTTATATACTACTACATGTTGTGATTGTGTTTTGGTGAGTGTGGCTGGTGAGGTTTGGTGGATAGAATTCCTTGCTAGGTTTCTTTTGTTGTTCTCACGGGACATTAGGATGTCTCCCCAATTGTTCACGAGAGCTTTAGGTTTCCCTACTGAGCGTACTTGTATGCTCACCCTATGTTTACTTTCAGGTTTCCAGGAGGACTACCAAGGCCGTGCGGGACCCTACTAGTCGGATAATTGGAGTTGTTGTTGTGGTTGTACACTTGTTTCTTTTGGTATTATACTTTGAGCTTTCTTGTACTTGCACCTTGTTATAAAATTGTTTAAACGTGCATGTGGGCTTGGTTTGGGTTTATTTCTATACACTTGTTCTTTTCCTTTTTGGTGGTTTACTTGTCCTATTTCCCGATATTAAAATAATAAATGGGTAATGCCTCCCATATTTGTGAAAACTCATACCCTTGGTGCTAGTCGCCAACCCGGGTCCTACTGGAGGCGGGACTCGGGGGTCATTATCTCCCTTTCACCATTTCTAGCTCAGGAGTGGCATCTTTGGTGGGAGGGGGTCGTGACACAATAAGAATAATATTAAAAAAAAATATTTGGAAAGCATGCCTTAATGGTAGGTCCGGGCGTTGCGAGCGGCGGAGGTCCTGCAATCCGAAGAGGAAGTTGCGGGCGGTGGTGGTCCGGCAACGCGAACCGAGGGTGGCGGAGGTCCGGAAACAAGAATTCGGGCGTTGCGAGTGGAGGAGGTCTGGAAAACCGAAGGGGCATTGCAGGTGGCGGAGGAATGGCAAACCGAAGGGGCGTTACGGGCGGCGGAGGACCGACAAAGAGAAGCGAGGGCGACGGAGGTCCGGCAACAAGAACTCAGTGGGTGGCAGAGGGGAGTCGTAGGGTTCCAATACCACGAGAGCTTTAGGTCGCGATAAAATGAGGGCACTATGCGATCGAATTTATAAAAAAATGGACTAAGGTTTTATCAGCGCTAAAAAAGTGCTGATAAAGACTACCTTTATCAGCGCAAACATTTTAGCACTGATAAAGGTAACCTTTATCAGCACATTTTTCGCACTGATAATGGTACTCTTTATCAGCACTAAAAAATCTCTAATAAATCATTCCTGTATCAGTGCTAAAATTTTAGCACTGATGCAGAGAGTCTTTATCAGCGCTTTTATAGCGCTGATAAAGGGTTGTTTTATCAGTGCTTACTTAGTGCTGATAAAGGTTACCCTGTATCAGCGCTAAAATTTTAGCACTGATACATGGATCTTTATCAGCGCTTTTCTAGCGCTCATAAAGGGCCTCTTTATCAGCACTTTTCTAGCGCTGATAAAGATGCCCTATATCAGCGCTAGAAAAGCGCTGATATAGGGAAACCTTTATCATCGGTTTTGCTTAGCACTGATATAAGGGGGCGCTTCCCTTTCCTGTTTTTGTAGTAGTGATAATACCAAGACTTCAATATGGGAGATGAAGAATCAATAAACCAAATGTTCCATCAGTTTACAAGTATTACTAATGGTAATAGTTCTCTTGGAGAAGTTTTAGACAAAACATCTCAAGTGGAAAGATTACTTAGAGATCTTCCAAAAATATGTCATACAAAGAAGGTGTCCATCGATGAGAGTAATAATTTTAGAGAATATACTTTAGATCAATTAATAGGCTCTCTACTATAGTATGAGTTAGATCTGAAAAATATTTTTAAAGAGGAGTTTACAAATAGAAAAGTTATTGTATTTAAATCTAAGGTTATCGATACCTATAATTCCTCTTAATATGAGTTCCATGAAAATGAAAAGGAGATTACTCACTTTAGTAAGAATTTTTTCACATTTATCAAAAACAAATATGGAAAGAATAAGTTTAAGAGGAAGTCTAGAAAAGACTATAATAAAGGTAATCTCATTAATAATAATGATGTTTCATAATTAACATGTTATGAGTTCAGGAATAAAGGTTACATAAGGACTGAATTCCCTAAAATTAAACACCCAAATAAAAACAAATAAAATAGAAGAAAAGAAAAACATGATTTTTTTGGTTGTTGGTACTGCTCAGATAGTTCTAACTCGAGTAGTGATTTTAGAAGTGAATAGGTGACAGGGAATATTTCCCTAATGGGTATTCAATATAAGGTAAGTGATTCACTCTTTCCTCAGTTAATAACTCCTATAAATTTTGATCATAATACTTTATCTAAAAATGAAAATAAAATTTTTTCTGATTCATGTTCTGATTATGATTTAGTGAATTCTAATGGTAAACATATACTTAAATATAATAAATAATTTAAAAAGGATGGAGTTATAATAAATAAAAATTATACTAACATAAAAATAAAAAAAATAATTTTATTAAATAAAATTAAAAAATAAAAAGGGAATGTGATAATCTAAAAAATTTTGTTTCCCAAAATGATAAATCTAAAGAAAATTATGATTCTAAGTTGTTAAAACTGAAAGAATAAAATGAAAAGGTTAAAAACTTTCTAAAAGTAAATGATAATATAGAATATTCAATTTATTTTTGGACGATTTAACTAAAGTTTAAACTGGTTATAATAAATTAAATCAAAAAAATAAAGTATTGAGAGACACGGCTTCTAGATCTAATGAGAAAGTTTATATAGATTTAGAAACTATTCAACAAGAGAATATGGATTTATAAAAATGATTTCTTTTAATCTTAAATATAATTTATCTACTTTTATTAAATAAAAATATAAATATGATAAGATGATGTCTTTAATGAAACTAACCACTAATAAGAATGGTTTTGGATATATAATTTTTACAACAAGTTTAAATAAGACTAACTTTGTTAAAATATCGAAAGGAAGTATTTCTAGTGTAACCTTTTTAAAATTTGGAATAAAAAGGAATTATGCCAATTAGTTTTCACTAAGACTTAAAAAATCATTTGAACATACTAGAACTTTCATTACTAGAAATTTATTTTCTAATCATCTCACTAAAAAATTCTTTAAATCAATTTGGGTGCCAAATTTTTTTATACTAATCTAATTAGACCCAAGTTAGAATGGGTACCAAAATAAGTTGTTTGATTGTTTAATTTCAGTAAATCTACCTTAGAAGTCTAAAATAATCATGTTATTTAGATAGTGTCTAATCCAAGAAAATAATAGGTGATATTTAAAAATTTATATCATGAAATTCATGTGATGGCGGCCTTCTCACATTTGGAGACAACTCTAATGGCCATATTAATGGTATTGGTGAAGTTGGTTTTTCTAAAATAGTTATTATTTCAAAATTATTATATATAATTGTTTTAAAAAATAATATTATAAGTATATAATAGTTGTTTGATGATATATTAAATTTCATATTTTAAAATGATAAATATATTATTTTGAAGAAAAAAAATGTTTTATTTTCTAAAAATAAAAAATAAAATTTATACACTATTGATTTCTCTGATCTAACCAAACAAAAGATTAAGTGTTTCAATTTTGTAGAAGCATATGAAATTCTATGGAAAATGAGGTTTGTTCATAAAAACTTCATATTGTTCCAAAAAAATTAATTCATGGATAGGTTCTGAAATAGACCAAGTTATATACAAGTAAGTACTTCTTATGTGATTCCTGTTTAAAAGGTAAGAAACAAAACGATAGATTTAAATATATAAATGATATTAGTACTACTAGATGTTCAGAACTATTATATATTGAATGTTTGGACCTATAAAATATGCTATCTCTAGTGGAAATAAGAATGTATTTTTAATTGTGGATGATTACAGTAGATTCTTATAGATTTATTTTTTATCCCATAAAAATGAAACTTTATCCAATTTTTTTCTTTCTGTAAAATTATTCAAAATTTTGAAAATATATCAATCATCTCTACCAAAAGTGATAGAGGTGGAAAATTTTTGAATTTGTAATTTGATAAATTTTTTGAAACAAATGGATATAAACATTATTTCTCATCCCTTAGGACACCACAACATAATGGTGTGGTAGAAATAAAGAATAGATATATTCAAGAAATAGAAAGATCAATACTAATGGAATTTAATGTACCTAAATACTTTTGGGAAGAAGATATAAATATAGATTTACATATCATAAATAGATTTTTAGTTATACCTTTTCTAAATAAGACCCCTTATGAAATTTTTAAAGTGTTTAAACTTAAAGTTGGATATTTTAGGGTTTCTGGTGGTAAAGTATATATCTTAAACAGAAAAGATAATTTAGAAAAATTTGAATCTAAATAATATGAAGAAATTTTTCTAGGATATTACTATTCTATAAAATCTTATAAATTTTTTAATAAGAAAAATTTAGTTTTTGAAGAATCTATTCATGTTAAGTTAAATGAAAAAAAACTCTAATAAGCAGGATTATGAATCAAATAATGAAAATGATGATTTTAGAGAATTTAATTCTAGTGAATATAATAACCGAGATAATGAGAATACATTAGTTTATGGGGAGTATATATCTTCTAAAAATGATCTAAAGAAACGGAAAAATCTTAAATATAATTTTATTGAAAAAGTAATTGGTAATGTGGAATCTAGTATTCAAATTAGAAAATTTGTTTTACTTTACTATAAAAACTCTTCTTTTATTGTTAATTTTGTTCTTGCCAATGTTGAAATTACATTAATTGATTCAAATTGGTTAAATTAAATTCATGATTAATTAAATAAATTTTAAATGAATAAATTGTGGTATGTAGTTGATTTTCTAAAAGTTAAATCTGTTATAGAAATGAAATGGATTTTTCATAATAAACTTGATAAAGTTGGAAACATAGTTAAAAATTAAAGGAAGAATAGTAGTTCAAGGTTATTCCTAGGAAGAGGGAATTTAATTTGAAGATTATTTTTCTCCTATTTTTAGGATATAATAAATTAGTATTCTATTATCTTATTCTTGTTTTCAAAACATCAAATTATTTCAAATGGATAAAAAAAGTGCTTTCTAAATGGAATTATTTCAGAGGAAGTCTATGTTAAACAACCTCCTATATTTGAAAATGATAAGTTTCCAAATCAATTTTTTAAAATTAATAAAGCTCTTAAACAATATCCAAGATATTATTATGAAATACTAACATGTATTTTATTACAAAATTATTTTATTAAAGGTATGTTTGATCCCAAAAAAATTATAAAAAGAGTTTCAAGTGATATAATGATTATACAGATATATATTGATGATATAATAATTGGTTCAACAAATTATTCTCTATATAATTATTTTTATAAAGTAATTACAAGTTAATTTGACATTATCTTAAAGGGATAACTAAAAATTTTCCTTAGATTGCAAATTAATCAAAGGAAATATGGTATTTTCTTAAATCAAGCAAAGTATGCTAAATAAGTTGTAAAAAACTTTGGAATTGATTCTAGTGAGACTATGAAAACACCAATGAGTTACAATTCCAAATTTTATTTGGATGAGTATATAAATTCATTTTATATTAAAATATATAAAGGTATAATAGGAAGTTTATTGTATCTCACTGCATCTAGACCAGACATAATGTTATCAGTTTTTTTGTGTGCTGGGTTTCAATCCAAACCTAAAAAAAGTCATATTAAATATGATAAAATAGTAATTATATATATAAATTGTACTATTTTTACTATATTTTTCTATTCTATTAATAATTTTTTTGATTTACTATCTTACTCTGATTCTGGATTTGGAGGTTACAGACTTGACCGGAAAAGCACTATAGGTATGTGTCATTTTTTTAGAAAAATTTTACTTTCATGATGTTCTAAGGAACAAATATTAGTTTCACTATCAATATCAAAGGCTAAATATGTTTTTGCTTTTATTTTTTGTTCTCAAATTATATGGATTAAATAAAAACTATATAATTTTAATATCATTTTTGATAAAGCAACAGTTTTATATGATAACTCAAGTGCTATTTCAATTTCAAAAAACCCTCTTTGAAACTCCAAAACAAAAAACATAGATTTTATATTTCATTTTCTTAGGGATCATGTAAATAAAGGTGATATTTTTTTACAATTTTTTCCTACTAAAAAATAGTTAGCTGAAATTTTCTCAAAACCCTTATATTCTATTAAATTTGATAAAATGAAGTTTGAATTGGGAATCCAAGAAAATTAAAATCTATTTTTAGTATAATAATTGATCTTAGATATATTTTTACATGTATTATATAATTGAATGTTATTTTTCTACCCTAATTAAATACTAATTATATATTACTATTTAAAATGAATTGTTAAACTATTACACTATCTTAAATATTTCTTTATTTGAATATTGTATCTATTTTTTTACTCTTATGAAAATATACTACTTAGTTAATTTTTAAGTAGTTGATTTTGTTTAAAATTGAGACAAATTTATATATTAAATTATAATATAATTTTTGATAAATTTCAAAATAGGGGAGATTTTTGTTGAAAACTTCATAAATTTTATGTTTTTTAATTTACAAAAAGGGGGAGTTTTTTAGTATTTGAAATTGTTTTTAATACTTTAATAATGTTATTTGTTTTGATAAATTACTATCTCACCACATTTAATTAAATTGAAAAAAAATAAAATATATATATCATATTTGTTTAAATGTTTTAATGATGATTAATTATTTAATGATTGTTATATTTTATTCATTTGATCTTTGTTAATAAATTTTTGTTTAAGTGTTTCTTAACAAAAAAAAATGGTACATCCTTGTTAGACACCAAGGAAATCCCTTATCCACTCTTAGGGGGCCCAAGGGGTCAACCCCATGGGAGGGTCTACCATAGGTAGCCCACTTTGAGGTAGAAAAGCTCTTGGTCAGGTATAGTGCATGCTTAGTGTGTGTGGGACCATGTATAATGCCCACATAGAATGCCTAAAGGTGAATAGATTAGGCTAAAATCCCACTTTACCAAATCTCATGTGTGTGTGTCTGTGATAATACGTGTTGATCCCTGTTAGAAAGCTAAAATGGCCCTTGGGATGGATTTTATGTTATACTAGAGATTCACCGCATTACGGAACTGATGTGGGACACATTACCTACCTTTACTATTCATCTACTTTTTAAAAACTCAGACAGACGCTTGGTTGTCTAATTAGATCTAATCTCCATCGTTCATTCAAGATTTTGAACTCTTATGCCTTGTTCGATTCTCTTGATCATCTCTTTTTTTATTTCAGTCGACTTAATCCTTCATCTATGTTAGAGTGTTTCTATATTTTGGGGTTCATTTACATGATTTTCATCATCAAACTCATTGAATCCATGGCTCACCTTCAAGGTAGTGGTGGAAGTCCTTCCTGTGTCCTTGTGGTAGAAGTTTGAATTCACACCTCCAGCTTCGTTTGACAGTAGGTCACCTATGTCAGTTAAAACCTAAACACCATTGGAAGATAAAATCCACTGATAGATATATTTTCTCCACCAGTAGATCATATCTCTATGCGTTATGGTTGTACATAACATCATTCGTCTTAACCGTGTCTCAATCGTACCTCTCCTATTCACTGCTTGAAGTGGTCAATTTTAATCCATTGGTAGATCTATCTACCCTTGGTCATCAATTTTATATCAATATACCATTAGACACCAATGGTAGATATCTCTTTCACTATTAGATTTTTGTTCACCAGTATATCTCGCCAATAGCGGTTCTTCCTTTACTAAAGTTTCTCCATGCTTTTAGGTTGATTCTCATTTTACCGACGGATTCTCATCCTCACTGGTATATCTCTTTAGAACAATGATAGATCAATCTAATTTTGGATACCACCAGTAGATTCACTATTCAGTTCTTCACCGGTAGATTTCTTAACCTCTTTCAAATAGCGTAACCGCGTCATCTTCTTTCTTTACCAGAAGATCATGGTTACACAGTGGCATTACAGTAGCCTTCTTCATGAGGGATATTTTTTTCATGCTTCTCAGTGTAACGATAGATCAATTTACCATTGGACTCCAATGGTACATCTCCTCTATTTCATAGGTAGATCAATCCACCATTGGAAACCAATGGTAGATCAATTCACTATTGGACACCAATGGTAGATCATGGTGCAATGGTGGATTAGCACCAACAGTAGATCAATCTACCATCTGGTTTTTAAATCCAACATTAGTTAAAAATAACTTTTCTAAAATCATAATTCTTATTTTTTAATTTATTTTATTAAAATAAATATTTATTTAAATGTTTTATTACATTTTTTTAAAATATAATTGTAAGTTGTGTAAAAAATATTACAAGCATGTTTTATGTACTTGTATACATGCACTTGAAGTTCTAATGATGCTCTATTTTGTAACATTTTACAGTCTTAACAAACTATAATATTATTCTTTTTATTTCATCAGTTTTATAAATATTAATTGTATATATATTTTTTACTTATCATATTAAATTTTTTATTCTAATAATTCATAAATAAATAAAAGAGCATAATTTTTCTTTGGTATTTATCATGGCTTTTACAAGTAAAGGTAATGGTAACATTATTTTATTATTGTACACTAAAAAGTTTCATGTAGTTATTAGACATGTATATTCTCCTAGAATATCTTTGTATTAATGATTTGAGATACTTCTTCATGGCATAAAAACAATTCCAATGAAGATCGTTCGATAGATGATTGGTGATACAACTTCAACACAATTATTTATTCTCTCATTAATTCACGAAACTTCTATAACTTCTGTACTCTGGTTTTGATCACTAAGAACTTCAACAATCAACCATATTCTATTCAAGTGATCAAAAATCATCCATATTCAACATCTTTGACATTTTTTATCATCTTCTAGTCTCTATGTATTTGTTTTTCGTCATGTAATATTTTATTATTCAGTTTTTATTTATTCGAGTATGATTTAGGATTTTCCCTATCAAAATAAATTATTTCATTATTTGGTTATTCCACCACCAAAAAAATGTTTTTTGGTTGTGACTCCTGATAAAAACTCAGGTCACAGACTAAGGTTTGGTCTCCTGTAAAAAGACTAGGTTGTGCCTTTGAGTTTTAGTAAAAGGCAATGTCTATAATAGTTTCTCATGCCTTTAAACGTGAGGTGCTTAGTGGGTACTAATCTTATCATGGAGTAGAGAAGATTTAGGAGTAGACTAGGATCTTTGTGATATAAACCACTATAAATCTTTGTGTTCTTTCTTTTTTTCACCTCATTTCAAGAACATTTCACTCACTATAGATATTTATTTTATAAACTCTGATTGTTTTGTCTTTAAATTTTTTAAATGACTATTCACCCCCTCTAGTCAATATTTTCATCACTTTTGATCCAACGGGTGGTTACGTTATAACCAAGGATGGTGGTTACATTATAACCAAGGAAGGTGGTTACGTTATACCCAAATATGGATAGGACCAATATCTTCCTCCAATGCATTTGGTAAAGATTTATATCACGTGAGGCAGGTAGGACTGGAATGGGGAGTGACTTGGTTCAATAAGGTAATTTTTACACAATAATGGCATTGGGAGTGAACCTTGACAACTGTGATAGTTTTGGGAGTGAACCCATTGTTAGTTTTGGGCATAGTTTAAGTGTGTGGTGGTGGACTATATATTAAAATTTCTTTTAATACTCACTGCTTGAAACCAAGAGTGAGGATCTTTCATGTCAAATTTATAATTAATTTATTTAATATTTGAAGGAATAAATACTTGGTCTTAGGAACTTTCTTTGTTGGTGAATGTTGATTGTCTAAAAAGACCCTTTCATATTACCTTTGTTGTGTTTTAATGATCCAAGGATAGAGTTCCTCTAGTGTTTATCCACACGTGCTCCTATAATCTCTGAGCAACACCATTCGATCTCTGGGTGCTAGCGTGGCGTGTTGAATGTCTTCTGTTATTTGTTCTTGATCACTCATTCTTTGGTATTGAAGAAATATCTCTTACACTTCTTGTTATTAAAAGGGAGACAGAATGAGGATTTGAGAGAGAATTTATTGTGTGCAACAATTCTCTATTCTTAATTTTAGATGCTCTACACAATAGACATAGTTGTCTATTTATAGAGTTGGGATTTGAGTTAAAATATTATTTAATTGCATACCGGCCATTAAATATCATTTATTACCTTTAAAAAATCTCATTCCATATAATAATAATTATATAATTATTATTTTATGGCACGCTCCAACTTGCACAGAAACAAATATTATGCAACAGTCTTGTTAATTAATATTGGTCACCGGACTTGGTCTTAGTCCAATCGAACTTCTCTAGAATATATTGAATAACTGAATAAATATTTTATTCATAAATAAATATTTTAGTCACAATCTAGAGAATAAATATTTATTAAAATATTCAATAAATAAAATAAATATTTTATTCACAATATGGTGAATAAATATTTATTTAATTTATGTGATCAGTATAACTTGAATAAAATTATTCCTCTAACTTGAGAATACTATTTATTCCAATAATTAAACTCAAATATAATTTAATTTAGATCAACAAAAACACTTAGTGTGTGACCCTCTAGGATTTATTCTTATTGGTATTAGGCGAGCTTTTCTAAAGTCCAAGATTACTTTCTAGTAATGGGTTAAGGCACCCAAGGATAGTATCCCTATAGTAGTGATCCACACATGCTCCTATGATCTCTGAGAAACACCACTCAGTCTCCAGGTGCTAGCGTGGTAAGTCGAATGTCGTGTGTTTCTCATTCATGATCACTCATTCTTCGGTATTTAATAAATGTCTCTTTTATTTATTGTTCTTGAGAGGGAGAGAGAATTATGATTTGAGAGATAATTTGTTGTGCATAACAATTCTCTATTCTAAATTTTGGATGCTCTACACAATAGACATAGTTGTCTATTTATAGAGTTAGGATTTGAGTTAAAATATTATTTAATTTTATATCAGATATTAAATAACATTTATTACCTTTAATAAATCACATGCTGTATAATAATAATTATATAATTATTATTTTTTGGCTCTCACCAACTTGCACAATAACAAATATTATATAACATTATTGTTAATTAATATTTGTCACCGGACTTAGTCTTGGTTGGTTCGAACTCCTCTAGAATTTATTGAATAACTGAATAAATATTTTATTCATAAATAAATATTTTATTCATAATCTAGCGAATAAATATTTTTTTAATATTTAATAAATAAAATAAATATTTTATTCACAAGCCAATGAATAAATATTTATTTAATTTATGAGATCAATATAACTTGAATAAAAGTATTCCTCAAACTTGAGAATAATATTTATTTCATTAATTAAACTCAAATAGAATTTAATCGAGATCAATGAAAACACTTTGTTTGTGGCCCTCTAGGATTATTTCTTATTATCATTAGGAAGGCTTGCGTAAAGTCCAAGATTACTATCTAGAAATAGGTCAAGGAACCCAAGAGAAAGAACTTAATGTTACAACATCAAAAACCACATATGAATGCTCACTGTGTAATATAATCCCTTTATCACAATATCTCACCAAGAAGGTTTCACATCCATGTCACCAACCTATATGCTCAATATGTCTTTCTTTTAATATTTTAATTAAACACGTTGTTACACCATGTCCATGAAATTTAATACAATGGTTTATGCTAATTAAAGGGATGAGATATCAGTTTCCATAAATATTGAAGGGACAAATCCTTCCTCGACTTATTCAGTAATGACATCTCACTCGTGATGCACATAATGTATCCAACTTCTCTATAAACTGTTATTTTCATGGTTTATGAAATACATCTAAGTACATGAGTTGTAACATGTATTAATAATATTATTAAAGTCTAAGTAGTATCGCACACGCTCGTAGATAGGCATATCTAATGACACCAAAACATGTGGAATTTCTACTGGCGGTTTTGTTCTCATAATCTCCTGTCTTGGAAATTACCAAGTGCAAACTTTATAAGAGGAAAACTCATCTGCTTACGAGTAATTACACCTAACAGTATATGTACTATGTGTCCCATCATAGTATGTTATCCAACCACAGAACATTATTTGAGAATATCATCATAGCACATCAAGATTCTTGTCATAGCAAGGAACTGATATAGCCTTATCAATGCGACGTATATTCTAAAACATTATTACATTAGAGTCATTCAGAACAACAAACAATATGTAATAAGAAGTTTTATTAATATTCAATACATCAAATATTCATGTAATCAAAGTATAAATAGTTGGTCCTAGTACACTAACTCCAACACCCATTCCACTATGAGTAAAGGGATGAAACTAAGGATGGTGGTGTATCCCACCCAAGAGGTGTAGCTTCCTATAGAATTCCCTTATAAATTTTTTAAATGTGCCTTAACTACTAAGGAAATGATTTTCTATCCATATGTATATGTCACAATTATATATCTTATGATAATGATATGCTCTCATGGATCATGTTATTTGATTATCTTATGATTCATGTATTATGAACTACCAATATTTATGCCATGAATCAGGATTATGATATTTGATATGAATTGTATGGTTTTCAAATGTTATGCTCATGTTCTCATACCCTTGTGTTCATGTTATGCTTATTTATCTCCTTTGTTTACCCCTACTGGGTATCTAAACTCACCCTTTATTAAGTTTCCTTTACCCAATTTATAAATAAATGTTTTAAGTAATAGTACTAAAGGGTATGATCTTTATGTGGGAGATTGAAGATATTTCACCAAGTTAGAAGATTTTGTACCTAGTCTCCAAAGACACTAAACTATTATGGTCCCCAGGTGTGTGTTTGTGTAATGTATTTAATATTCATCTAAAAAGATGTAATATCTATGTATGAGAAACTCAGGTCGCTATAGTTGGTATCAAATGAAAGATTTAGTGAACCTTTGGAAACTAGGATGAGAATAATTTATTGAGATACCTAGTGATATTTCTGAGGATATGTCTAGTTATATCTTTCAGGGTAATTTTGAGGATATTAAATGTATAAGGAAATGTCCTAGAATTTTGATAAAGGATAGAGTGAGTAGTTTATAATAAATTGCATCCATGTCCCAATATGCAAGTGGATGAGGCTCTAGCATAGAGGTACCTAGGGGGATAACTCAAAAAATGGAACATTGAGATAGACTTGATCATCACTTGGTGCATGAAAATGTGCCTTATTTCACACCTGGTTTGAAACTCCTAAGAGATATGCTTTGGAAATTCACAAACTCTTAACAAACTGTAATCAAGGATTTAAATATATGATTTCTATGAATGACCTAGGATAAACCTAAGGTTTCATAGATTAAAAATAATGTGTCATGATTTATAATTACTATAAGTTATTTTCATGATTATTTAGTTTCCCATTCTGATTATCATTGCTCACACTATGCTTTTTGGTTTTATTCAATGGGAGGTAACAGAAGGAATTGGGTTAACATTGAATGTGTCATACAATTTTTGGATGATTGGCCAAATGCGATGATAACTAGAGTAAAGGATATTGTGATTATTCCTGGTCAGTTATCAAATAACATGATTAATAATGTGCACCTTAACCAACTCCTAGACTCAACAAAGAAGATAATGATAGATTTTGCTGAGAGTTCAAGTTGTTGAGACCATAGAGTAAAGAATATTCAGTTTCCTATATGTCAATAATGTGGGAAGAAGTGCTCTAGGTAATTTCTCAAATTAATTAGAATTTGTTTTATGTATGGAGAAGAAGGGCATAGTGTAAATAATTTCTGAGGGAAAATGAAAAGTTTAGTTAATGTAATGGATGAGAATATTGGTCTTCCTAAGGTATTATAAATGGATGAATGCTTTAAATGTGGAAGGTATGAGAATTATGAAAATTTATTTCCTAGGGGGAAATATCATGAAGAGAATCAGCAAGGTGGTACACATAATGGTTACACTACTGATGATGAATATACTATGAATGATATATGAAAGGAAAGAGGTATTAGGGAATAAGATGATGAATCCTAGTTAATGGCTTAAGGATGAAGTGGGATAACCAAAGTGTTTATGTATTGGAATTCAATAATTATGTTATATGAATATATATAATTATTTTTTGTAGAAGTGTTTCATTAAGGATTTTATGGAATATGTTAAATGGTATTTATGGACTAGAAAAACAATTTAATATAAAGGTGATATTTTGATTAAGGGAAGATAACCCTTAATATGTTCTGGATTTTGGCATAATGTTATTGGGATAAAGAGATTTTGGAAATGATTGAATAAATTGGATAGTACTAATTACCTTGGAACTGATTAATGATTTTTTGAAAAATTTGTTTATGCTATCATTGATGGAGTTTACAACATTTTTCTATTTAAGGAATAAATCCAATAATCTATGTTTTATTAAAGGAATAAGGAATCATGCATGTTTTTAATATGGTTTTATAGTAATTTAGGTTATTACCATGTTTTAAGAGAATTTATGATGAAGGTATTTACATGTTTGGTATGTGACAATCAATAGACACTTTATAGTATATGGTAATTAATGATAAGTTCATTTTGTAAATTTAGTGACCTTATTTCTAAAGTTTTGGATTTTAATCATTTGAAAGGGTCGTAAGTTTAACCATTTATGGAATGGTTTAAGTTGAAATTTGGATGATTATTTATATATTAATGTATTTCTTCAACATATGAAGATTTATCCACATTATATAACCTTTTATAACCATTTTTGTGATGATAACTAAATATAGACATAGTGTATTATCATTTTATTTATGGATCTTATGATCCATTAGTGCTTCATGAACAAAAAATACACCTTTATTTATTAGATTAAGAGGTGAAGTGGAAATTGATCAAGTCACAACCAATAGATTAGTTTGTTCTTATGAAATGGAATCAAATTAAGTAAATATATCTTTACATGAAAATTATTCAACTTTAGGAAAAGGATCTTGAAATAAAATGTTTTCCTGTTATCATCATTTTTTTATTTCAATGACCTTTTTCACACCACTTTGGTTTATAGTTTTTTTGTTGTTAAATTTCTCTAGATAATATTCTTATGATCAATTATATCTATCACTCTCTATAATTATTTACGCTTTTCTTCTATGTCCAAATCTTCACTTCCTGCCTATGTTCTTCTATGTGGAAACCTAGTTATGATTTACTTTAGGTAACCTTTATGATACCAAATTTCCATTTTTAAGGGAAGTTTTATAATTAATTTGTACAATATGTGTTTCTATGAAATATTTTTCAAATGTTAAATCAGTGATGACTCAGATGAATTTTGAGGGAAAAATTCATTTTAAGGGGGAAGAATGTAACACCCTGATATTTTTTGAAATTAATTTTTTTCAAATTAATTTAATGTTTTTGATATTTTTATTTACACACAACATTGAGTTTAGATTTCATTATATGAAACACTAGTTTCATCTTGCATTACATGCAATATACAGTTTAGCTTGTATTACATGCAACATTGAGTTTAGTTTGTGTTACATGCAACACAGAGTTTAAATGAAATGTGACTTATTATTAAAATATTATTATTTAATATAGTAGTTATAACCTATCCATTAGAATGAAATGTATGAATAGGATTAACTAAATTATGAAAATATGTTTTACAAATTTATATAAAATTAATTCTTTGGTGTCCAATTATTTAAAAATGAAAATAAAGGAAATATTTTTATAAAAACAAACACGTTCACCTAAATAAATTAAACAAACCACTTTGTGTGAATAGTTTTATTAAATTTATATATTATATATATTAAATCAAATATTTAACAGTTATCATATGTTTTTTCTAGACAACAGATAGGAATAAATCTAATTTTAATCCTAAAAAACTATATTTTTCTAAAAAATAAGTTTTGTCGCTTTTTTGGCACACTTATTTTTAAACTAAATTTACACAATTTTATAGGATTAATTTTATAAAATATTAATAATTTTTTAAATTATAATATCAAAAATATATTAGGGTAAATATTAGGTATTTTGTTTTAAAGTTTCATTTTTTTATGAATAGTAAAAAATACTGAATTTTAATTGAAAGCTGACTTTTAGTTTAATTTATTTATAAAGTAAAATTATATTTTAAATTTACTTTAAAGTTAAATTAGTTAAATTATAAATACATTAATCCAATTTATTTCATTTTAAACAATTTCATTTTTAATTTTTTTATTAAAACATTATAAACTTTTGAACATCTTCTCTTTAAAAACTCACTTTCTCATCACGCTTGGGATATTAATTTTAAATTGAATTTTGCCACTTCTATGAATGAAATTTGTAAAAATTGATTAAATATTTGTAATAATCATAATTTTTGTTATCTAATAAGTTTAACTTAATTTTTTACCTAAATTAATAGTGAATGCAGTAAAAATTAATTACCACAGTTATGGTAAAATGGGTTTTTCAGGGGTTAAATGAAAAATATAAGGATAAAAATGACCTATAAACTTATATAAAAACTATTTTAGGGACATATTTATACCATTACTCCTCTAAGGTTCTATAATGTTCTATTTTGGACCCTTTTTACATATAAAAAATGTGGTAGCACTCAATTCTTTTCAAAAATACTAAGTGTGTCCTCTCCCCCGTTTATAAAAGGTCACCCCCTATCCCTTATTATTCACACCTTAAAACCCTTTTTTCATAAAATAACTGAAAAAATAAATTAAAAAATTCCATATAATTATCCTATAATAATTATTTTGGATATAAATCCATATTTGGAAGTATTTTAGTGAAAACCTAAGGAGGATACCCAAAAAAGAGATCACGTTCATCAACAAGAATTTTTGTTTCATTTATTCCTCCACCCCATTAAATTCTTATTATACCATGATTATATAATAACATTAGTATATTACATATAATTATATGTTTTTAGGTTAATTTCATGACCCAAAACCATCTCCACTTCCATCAAATGGGATATGAAATCATCATCTGTGTGTATAGCGGACTACCGCTTCATGAACCGATGTCATTATTTTTTCCATTACCACCTCACATAGTTGTAAATAATGATGAATTTATTATTTATATATGATATTTATGATATTATTATTTTTTAATTATTATATCACACATACCTAAATGATTTCTATTTTTTCGGAATATGATAACGGCGCTCGTGTGTACAGAAAACTACCACCTCACCAAGCGATGTGATTCGTCCACACTTTACATGGAATATATTAAGGATGGGTTTAATTAAAAAATGTGATATATATATATATATATGAAATAAAAATTATTTTATATTGATAATATATCATTTACTTTTCTTTCTTTTAATTTGAAAAGAAAATGGAAAAGGCGTTCTTGTGTACGTATGGTCTACCGTCTCCATAAACGGTGTATTTCATTTTCTATCAATAAATTTTATGGATTAGTCTAAAAATGAATATACTGAATATATATTATATTTATATTATTTTTAATATTATGTATATTATTTAACCATTATTTAATTAAGAGGACCAAAAATAACAATAAAAGACATACAATAAAAACAAAGCAGTTATTGCCCGAAACGTGACTTTAACATGGGATTGTTAATAAATGGGTAATAAAATGTCATAATAAAACAATATATGGTATAAAATATATGAATATTTTTATGTAATTTATGTATAATAAACTTATATTTATTATATATGAGTTTTTAATGGGTATTAAGGAATTCAAGACTTAAGGCAAGGGATTTTTGTCTCACTTTTTACTTCTGCGACACACATGAAATATTCACCACCTATTTATTATATGTGGTGTGTATACTATCCATGAATTTATTTTAGGATTATTATAATTATTATTATTTTTGATTTACATATCCATTTTAGGAATTATATTTCATGGGGTTTACGATTAAAATGTTACCAAAGCGGTAAGGTATTTCTAGTCCCTCTTTAATTTCTGGGAGACATATGTCATATTCACCACCTACTTATTTTATATGGTGTATATAATGACCATGAATTTATTTTATGATTATTATCCTGAAAAATTATTTATTTTTACATATACATTTTAGGATCTCTCTTTCATGGGGTTTATAGTTCAAAAGTTAAAAAATCAGTAAAGGATTTTTGTCTTAGTTTTCCTTCTTTGAGATATACATTATTCTATGAACCTATGTCCTTTTATGAGGTGTATATATATCCCCTTTGATATGTAATATCATTAATTTATTAATCTTCATGATATTTTAATTTTCATTTAATGTTATTCCTTCATGGGGATTAAGATTCAAAATTAATTTAAGTTGTAATGATTCTATGTTACAATCTCATTGTTTATTGAGATTGTTTATGATTATGTTTCTGATGATAAAATATTATGATAAATATCTCAATAAACACATTAATTTTATTCTCCTATAGTTACTATTTATATTTTTAATTAATAATACCATTTTTTTATCTTTGGTACTTAAAATAATTAATAAAATGTTTTCAAGAAAATATGACTTTATTTCTCTCTTCACTCAAATATTTGTTTTCTTCCAAAACCTTGTTTTATAAAAATATTTTCAAAAATGTTTTATTATTCTTCTATTATTTTTAAAATATATTTTTACCCATGTTTTAATTTTTACAAAAAAAATAAAGGAACCTTCATGTCATTTTCCAAATAATGATTGTTTGGATTTTAATGAAAATGTGAAAGGAATTTTTGTTTTAACGTGTACGACATAAATGAAACTACCATCATCAGGATAATTATTTTATTTGAATATTACTTAAAAAATTCAAGGTTATTTTAAAATAAAAGTATTTTCAAAAAAAATATGTTTTATAAAGTGTTTTTCAAAGTAGAAAGGCTATTTTCCTCGAGAAATGTTTTAAATAATTTTTAAATATTTCTTTATAATTTTTCAAGTTTATTTTCAAATAAAATGTTTTTAAAAAAAAATATGTTTTAAAAATTATTTAAAAATAAAATTTATTTTCCTCAAGAAATATTTTAAATGATCTTTCAAAAAAATCCATCTAATACGACATTCGCTGATGTTACTTATGAATTACTGGAGACATGAACCCAAGATGCCATTATTATTATTTATATAAATGGATCAATAGGAAAATATGTTTATGAAATCTATTTCTCTTCCATAGGTTATACCATGATAGAATTCTTATGAAACCCGCTTCTTTTTCATGGGTTATACTATGATAAAATGATGAAATGATTATAAAACCTATCTCTTTTCCACAGGTTGTGATATGATGAAATTTTTATGAAACCCATTTCATTTCATGGGTTATGATATTATGAATTTTTTTTGATCTTATGGAACACATATGTTTGATTTTAATTATGTTGTGGTGGTTATGTTATAACCAAGGATGGTGGTTACGTTATAACAAAAGATAGTGATTATGTTATAACTAAGGATACTGGTTACGTTATAATTGAGGATGGTGGTTAAATTATACCAAGGATGATGGTTATGTTATAAACAAAGATGGGTGGGACTTATATCTCCCTCAAATGCATTGGATAAAGATTTATATCTCATGAGATAGACAAGACTGGAATGGGAAGTGAAATTTTTTCAGTAAGGTGCTTTTTCCACTATGATGATCTTGGGAGTCAATATTGACTACTATGATTGTTTGGGGAGTAAAACCATTCCACTATGAGTAAATTTATTCCACTGGGGATGGTGGTGTGTCACACCTAGGAGGTGTATTCACCCATAGAGTTCCATTATAAGTTTTGAAAATGAACCTTGACTACTAAGGAAATGATTTTCTATGTTTATGTTTATGTCACAATTCTATGTCTTATGATAATTTTATGATCTCATGGATCGTGTTCTTTGATTATCTTATGATTCATCTCTTATGAACTTCCATTTTTTATTCTATGAATCAGGATTATGATCTTTTATATATAGGGTATGGTTTTTAAATGTTATGCTCATGTTCTCATACCCTTATGTTCATGTTATGCTTACGTATATCCTTTTTAAACCCTTAATGGGAATATTATATCACCCTTTCTAATGTTTCCTTTTCTTGTATTATGAAGAAAGGTTTTAAGTATGAGTACTAAATGGGAAGATCTTTATGGGAGACATTGAAGATATTTCACCAAGTTAGAAGATTTTGTACCTAGTCTCCAAAGGCACTAAACTATTGTGGTCCCTAGGTGTGTGTTTGTGTAATATATTGAATATTAATCTAAAAATATATAATATCCATGTATGAGAATCATGGGTCTCTATATTTACTTATATAAAAAAAAGGGATCCCTAATGTGTCGTTAGTCTCAAAATATTTGATGACAGATTGTAAGTAAAGAGTCTTCCTTTGGTATAAACATTCGTGGATTGTTAATTTATAAATAGGTCACACTATGTTGGGTTACAATAATATTCTATAATGGGAATAACCTATTTATATATAAACATTAATGATCCATAAGTCAACAAACCACACTTAACCTATGGTTATGAAAGTTCTTTAGAGGCGATGTGACTATTGGGTTTACAAGGTATGGAGATGTTTTTAAAAAAAATTAGATTCAAAGCCTCTTTTTATTATAAAATAAAAAACATCTTTTTATTTAGGTAGAGGGAGAACCATTATATAGCTTGTATTCTCAAGGCAAAGTAGCCCATGAACATGGCCTAAAGTCCCAGTGCAGTGTCATGTCTGCATCACCCTATCGGTGTCACTAGGAAAACGTCATGCCTGCGCCACCACCTACCCACATCATGTCTGCATCACCACCTGACCATGTCATTCCTATGTCATTTCCTGCATCGTACATCCCCAAAGGGTATTTTTAGGATTCGAACCCTAGTCTTTTGGATGTAGTATCATGGGTTTTACCACTTATGTGCCACCCCAACCGTACAAGATATGGAGTTGTTATTCAATATGAAAAAATTAATATATGATAAAATATTAAACTTGATACTTAATAATCACCATAGTTTTATAAAGTTTTAAAGTATATAAATTTTTATGGAAAATCTTGATTTCAAATGTTTATCTTTTTTAAAAACTTCCTATTTTTTCTTTTCTTCATCTCCATCTTTTTCTAAAAGTTATCTCAAAAAAAAATTCAATGATAATCATCTTTATTCTTTTAAATATCATACATTTAAATAAAATTTTGTTATATTGTGTGTTATATTAAGCTTTTGATATGGTATATTGAACCTAATTAGCTATAATATATAATATTTTATTAAATTGGGTATTCAATATATATTATGCTTTACCACATGATTTATAGCACTACCATTAGTATTATCTAGTCTAGTGTCATGTGTGAGTTCGGTATACCATATCAAGGTTAACATAATGAATTATCTTATACCTTAGTTTTCACTTTCCTAGTGTGTTTGGGGAGAAATTATATTATACCCATGTGGTTTTAATTGGGATGAAACTAGAATTATTGAATGTTTATATATTATTTTATATGTGTAAAATATCATGATTTCTTTCCATGATTGATATATATGTTGGTTTCTTACATGCTTGTTTAAATTTTTAGTTAGGTAAACTGATCATGGATAACATTTAATATTATACAAAGCATTATACCCATGGGGTTCAAATTGGGTTGACACTAACATTGTTAATTGTTTATAGATTATTTGATATGTGTGAAATAACATGCATTCTTTCCATTATTGATATCTAAGTTGGTTTCTTCCATGCTTTTGTAAATTTTTATTTGGGTAAGATGATCATGGATGTTGATTAATGTTGTAAAAATCGTGATGAGTGATGTTGTTGATAGAGTTTTTTGAGTATGTATATAGTTTTACTATACCTAGTATATCATTGATCTGATAGGTAAGATTGTTGTTTGATGTGACTGGTTTGGATATCATGAGCATGGATACAACTTTAATGACATATGTTCATGATAGAAGGGGTAGATTTCTATTATTATAACTATTAAATTCAGTTTTTCGACCGTCAATAATGATAATATGGGATAGGTTTTGTTCCTAGACATATTAATCCCATTCTCCTTTCCTCAAATTGGATGGTCCCCTGGTGCCCTTAATCTATTATACAGTCTCCCCTATCCATGAGACTGATGTTTACTCTAGACTATCATTTGTTTTAATTTCATGTTTCTGGGTTGTGGGGAATGGTATGTCGATTGGACCTACCCTACTCATCTCATATTTTGGGCCTTGAACTAAAGTTGGGAGTATAGGTATATACCCTCTTGGTATAGGGAGTAATTGTTTAGAGTTATAATATTTATTTATACCACTTCACTACTGACTAAAAACCTTTTTTATTATAGTTATGTAAATTTTCAGACATATTCTTGCATGCCCCTGTTTTTGCTACTATGTTGAGACACCATTGGTGGTTCCCTACTGAGTATTTTATGATCACACCTTACATGGACACCTCAGTGGACATTTTACCTCTACTTTAATTAATTTTATGTACTTATGGGTTCATTGGTAGTTTTAGATTACCCTAGATGGTTTCTCATTATAAACATGGAAGTGGGATCAGTTCCAACTTTATTGTCGGAGCTATTGGAGGTGGTTTAAGGTCTTGTTTGGCTCATCACCTAGTATTCATGTGGTTTCACCAAACTTATTCCACATTTATCTTACACAATCACCACAGGTTGGTTTGTAATATTTATACAACAGGTTTCCTGGTATTGTATGCATTCATTTATAGAGTTCTTTCTTGTCTTCACTCTTGTATATCCCATTATGATTTGTTTGGATTGCGTTATATTTTTGGAATGTTTGACTTATGTAGGATTTATGGTAAAACATAGTTAATAATTTCGACTGTAACTAAGTAGGTAAATCATTCTACAAACTTTTCATCAAGATTTATTGTGCTAGTCTCCATCCCATGGGAATTGGGGAGTTCTCTTGGGGTAGTATCGCATGTGATATGGGTGTAATATGGGTGTTTGGGTCACAGACATTACAAATCATGTAACTCATTAAATACATGTATTATAATTTAAAGTATTTTCTTTAACATTTAAAAATAATTCATACATCACAATACATAATATAACCTTTATATTCATGAATAAAGTAGGTAATATCACTAAATAAATAAACAATTGGTAAATTTAGACATGATATAAACATTTATGAAAAAATCAAAAACAATTTATAAATACTTTATAGTTTAGGCATGGATAATTAACAATTCACTTTTATCCAATATGAACATTTCATGTTATCGTTTACATGGTTCTAATATGAAATCCTTCATATTTAAAAATATGTGATAGTTTATGATCACTTTTATTATTGAATAATAAATATTCCATGATTTATGTGAACAATTTAATAGAAAATTGACATGAACCATCATGTTCTATGTATATGGAGGACCCACTCCCTAATATCAATGTGTCGCTAGAGGGGTTACCAACCCTGTGTCTGCTCTGAACACATCACCCACCCCAAATCATTATCTTTATGAATATAAGGAACTAAAACTACCCAAAATACCTTGGAAATGTCATATAATATCAAATAGACATAAACCATCAAGTGTTTTATGAAAAAAATTTAGAATAGACTAATCATTAGATTCTGGAACTTAAGTAGGAAGATGTGAAAATTCTAAAGCACAAACAATACATGACATGTACTATGTCAGACACGACATGTGATTCATGAGTAGAAGTCAAGCATGTACTTTTTTGTTCGTTGTGTGGGTTCAACTTACACGGGGTTCTTTTGGAGTGACATGACATGCAAGGCATGTGAGCTAGCCAAGAATGTACCCTAGTAGACTGAGTCATGCTATCAACTTGTACACAGTGTGCTCCCTAGCCCGTGTGGCTTATGTGACCTAGGGGATAGCCAGACATGTACTCAAGTACACCCCATTTCATGTAACTTGGTCAAACATGACATGTGTCTTGGAACCACACATCGTGAGATATTTAACACGGTCTTAGAAACCCTAGGAATTGTTGATTTTGATACATAGTGTGTGATTTGGTAATCACACATAGTGTGTTCACAAACTCAATTTGCAAAAAACATTGTTTCCCATTACTGTAATCATTTCTTCCATTATCTCCATTATTTATTCTGAAAACAGTGCCTTCCACATCCCAACACCACTACCTCATACCTAGTGGACATCCACACCACTCTTGTAACCACCACTGCTCTCAAGAAAAACTCGCACACTGAAACCATCTTTGGTTTGTCATTATGAGTCATTTATCATGCTTTGACCACTACCTCACTGCATTAGTGATTCCACTTCGCTATTACTAAGCTCGATCCAACACCACTCTCATGGACATCAATTGTCTCATCATCCCGATCTTCCATCATCAAATCGTTAACCAATGTGAAGGCCATTAGGAATTATTTATTGTGGAAAGGGAATAGGATAGGGAAGATTATGGAAGAATTGATGGTTATAACATTATTTATAGACCCTGCACATCAACTATGAGGATGATTGAAAAATAACTCACAAAATCGAATAAGACGATCAATAAAAAACTAATCAAACAATCTTGATTACCGTCAAGATGTGTATAAGAAAAGAATGAGTATTAATCACATAAAATTATTCACACTAATTACCAGGGTGATATCATTATTAAATTGAAAGATTTTAATTCACCAAGAATAAATAACATTGTGAGAAAAAAAGAATATATTCCCTACCTCATGGTGAAAATTCACCGAAAATTCAAGAATTCGATTATGATCCATGATCTTGGTCGATGCCTCTTCAAAAAATTGATCCCTCTAAATTCCTCCTAGGTTCTTCACTAGTTTCTACTACTAATATAATATAATTGAGAATAAAAAATATTATATATAGAAAGATTAGTTTTAGGGCTCTCTAACCTGTCTAATTTAAAAAAAACTCTCAAAAATGGGCTTATCCTAGAGCCTAAAACTCGCACGAATAAAATACCACACCTAGGAAAAACCATGTTTTGAACACAACCATGGTGTCAAAATTTTCATTTAGGTATTAATTTAGGAGATATTAATTGTTTTCTTTCATGGACTAAAAATAAAATTTTTAAAATATTAAATATTTTTTGAAGGATTTTGACACTTCCAAAAATGAACCAGCCATGCCTTAATAAATTTTATTAAAAATATTCAAAGGTATTACATGAAAAATATGGTTCACTCCACCAATCTCCCTATATCACTCCATAAAGGAGTCAACATCAGAGTAAATATGATTTTTCACATAAAAGTAAAATTGATGACACATGATCAAATAATAAAGACACATTTATATATTTTTAACAACACAAGTGAGGTTAATTAATCTGTGAAATATCGTAAAAATGTATTGAAATTACAAATATTTAAAGAATAAATATATGTGGATGATGAATGTTCAAAAAAAATCTTTAATATTTTAAAGAGAACATGACTAATGGTATAGATATGATGGAAACATTGAGACAGTTATTTGGTGGAACATGTTTAAATGTAATCACATGGTATGAGTATGAAATTAATAAATATATATTTTATAAATAAGATCAAGAAAAAAATATTTTAGAATAATTGAATAATGGTCTTTATTTAATAAATTCATTTTTTGGCGAAAAAGATATTAACCCGATTCCTATATCAATTTCATATTTTGGAGTTATTGAAGATATGTGAGATTTATTACATGAAATTTGGAGTACCATTATTCAATTATAGTTGGGTTGATAGTAAAAGTGGTTTTTAAAAAGATGAATTTAGATTTAGAATTACAAATTTGAAAAGATCTATATAAAAATTTAATTGTTTTATCATGGAAACTCATGCAAGAAAAAAATTATATTGTTGATCCATCAAATAATTGGTGCTTTATCATTTGATAAGGAAAAATTCATTATGTTAAGGAAAATGTTGATGATGTTGTCGAATTATGTAGAATTCCTCCATTTGTAACATAGTTATCAGAGGATAATGATAACCACAATATAGACACATGAAAATTCCATATTTTTATTTTCTAATAATCTCTATTTTAAATAGGTTGAGAGGGAACCCTTATATAACTTGAAGTTCCAAAGGCACAAAGGCATAAAATATATGGTTTGAAGTCCCAATGGAACAAAGGCCTAGAAAAAGGCCTAAATGTCCAATTCCCAAAGATCCCACACTGAAACAACCTCCCTCTCCTTATATCCACCTGCTCCAACTTATTATCCCAACATCACGTTCAAGGCCTGTCATCACTACCTCCCCGAATAGGGTCTTGAATAGGTGCGTACTAGATGCTCCATGAATGAACCTCTACATCCATCTCGATCACTAGAGACCACTTGAGCGCTTTCATGGTCTCCACTAGTTAGTAAATATGAATCCCGAAGACCCATCACTAATGACTCAAATGCCTAGCAGCCTAAAAGCCCAAATACAATGCTTGAAAACCCAATTTGGGTGAATAGTACTGTTGCTACAGTATGTCACTATAGCACCTAATACAGTGCTACAGTACTGCTATAATTTAATAGAAATTATCCCATCTTCAATTTTGAACCTAGGACTAAAGTAAGATCACAGGGTGGCTTTTCCGCCCAGGAAATCCCCCAACTGAAACCACAACATTGACATAATTTTTGTTATACAAAACAATCAATAAGGGATATGAGAAAATAATTATTCAATAATATCATGATAGTTTAGGTTATGTATAATTATTTTAGTTTACTTATTCAATCTATGAAATATATTTTTTATTAAAAATATTAATTAAATTAACTATTTTGATTAAATTAACTATTTTAGTTTACTTATCAAATTTGATTGCCTATTTTTTGAAATTTGAATATGTATAGATATTTCTTATAAAAATTAATTCTATAACAAATTTAATTTTATTTATATTTAGCTTTTCTTTTTAAAATCCATTTCATTTCTTTTATACAGGGTAGCTGGAATTTGATTATTTACAAATATTAATTTTAAATCTCCATTTTGTATCAAATTAAATTTCACCTTTTTTATTATTTTATAGTTTTTATACCATTTAATATGTTTTATAATTGATTTAATTTGATTAAATATAATTATTTCTTTAAAATTTTCATTTTTTGTCAACTTTAATTTCCCTAATATTTTTTTTTCATGTTTTTATTCTATTTCATATTCCAATATCATATTTAGATTAATTTATTGATATTATATAATGTTTTATTATTTAATTGATTTGTAAAGACATATTTGATCAAAATCTTAGGCCCCCTTATCTTATATTGGAGCACCCTTCTTCTTTGGTACAAGAACCTTCTTCTACATTAGGACAAGAGAGAGCATTGAGAGTTGATAAATGTGGTTGTACATGTTTATCTAGCTTGTCACTTTCTCATGGGAAGGAGTAAGCGACCACTATTGAATTTAATGAGAGAGGAAATCTATTTTATATAAATTTAAAAACATTTATGAGTTTCTCGGTACTGCAGGGATGAATAAAAATGAGCATTGTATTTTCTGATTAAAGTTATGTTGAACAAACAACACAAGATCATCCATGGGAGAGCATAATGATAGAAAACATTCATGGGTTAGTTTTTTTTTAAATAGTCTTGGGTAAAACCACTTTTATTAAAAAACAAAACACAAGAAAAGAGAAAGGATCAAACATAGCTAACTTCCCTCAACTTGAAATCACAAAAATCACAACGATGATTAATGAGAGATGCCAAGGTCATCACTACCTCCCCGAATAGGTTCTTGAATAGGTGCGTACTAGATGCTCCATGAATTAACCTCTACATCCATCTCGATCACTAGAGACCACTTATGCGCTTTCATGCTCTCCACCAGTCAGTAAACAAGAATCCTGAAGTCCCATCACTGATGGCTTAAAGGCCCAACGGCCTGAAAGCCCAGATACATTGCCTAAAAACCCAATTTGGGTGAATAGTACCATTGCTACAGTATCTCACTATAGAACCTACTACAGTGCTACAGTTCTGCTATAATTTAATAGAAATTCTCTCTTCTCCAATTTTGAACCCAGGACTGATGCAAGATCACAGGGTGGCTTTTCCACTCAGGAAATCCCCCAACTGAAACCACAACATCGACATAGTTTGTGTTATACAAAACAATCAATAAGTAATATCAGAAAACAATTATTCAATAATCTCATAATAGTTTAGGTTATGTATAATTATTTTAGTTTACCTGTTCAATTTATGAAATATAATTTTTTATTAAAAATATTAATTAAATTAACTATTTTAATTAAATTAACTATTTTAGTTTACTTATCAAATTTGATTTCCTATTTTTTGAAATTTGAATATGTATAGATATTTCTTATAACATTTAATTCTATGAAAAATTTAATTTTATTTATATTTAGCTTTTCTTTTTAAAATCCATTTCATTTGTTTTATATAGGGTAGTTGGAATTTGATTGCTTACAAATATTAATTTTAAATCTCCATTTTGTATCAAATTAAATTTCACCTTTTTTATTATTTTCTAGTTTTTATACCATTTAATATGTTTTATAATTGATTTAATTTGATTAAATATAATTATTTCTTTAAAATTTTCATTTTTTGTCAACTTTAATTTCCCTAATATTTATTTTTCATATTTTTATTCCATTTCATGTTCCAATCTCATATTTAGATTCATTTATTGATATTATGTACTGTTTTATTATTTAATTGATTTGTAGAGACATGTTTGATCAAAATCCTAGGCCTCCTTATCTTAGATTGGAGCACCCTTCTTCTTTGGGACAAGAACCTTATTCTACATTAGGACAAGAGAGAACATTGAGAGTTGATAAATGTGATAGTACATGTTTATCTAGCTTGTCACTCGCTCATGGGAAGGAGTAAGCAACCACTATTGAATTTAATGAGAGTGGAAATCTAGTTTATAGAAATTTCAAAACATTTATGAGTTTCTCGGCACTGCAGGGATGAATAAAAATGAGCATTGTATTTTCTAATTAAATTTGTGTTGAACAAACAACACGAGATCATCCATGGGAGAGCATAATGATAGAAAATTGTTGGACAAAAATCCCTCAAGGTAACATTACAGTATTTTTGGGTTGATTATGTTTGTTGACAAAGCAGGTTTCCATAGAGGATTGTCGAGTTCCAGAGAATTTGTCAACAATCCATGTTGACAAAGAATGGTGACAAAGGAACGGACGATCTAGAGGCGGTACAAAAAGAGTAGTACAAGGTGGCACTGTTTTCCAGTGTTTGCCAAATTTTTGGGGTCCAAAATTTGGAGTTTGGTAAGCATCATGAAAATTGGATTTCCTTGGAGATCTAATTTAAATATGGAAAAATGTATGAATTTAGTGAAGATGGGAATCATGTATTGGATTTCGCGAAGACAAGAAAAATTTTGACGGTGATGCTTCGCGTTTACGATGATCTTTGCGAACGGCAGTGTTGAAAGGAAATGTGAGGGAACTTTGTGGCGGTGGTGTGAGGTAATTGACGTAATGCTCCATGATTACGACGAGCTCCACGATCCGAGAATTGTCGAGGTGCTTCGTGGTTTTGAGATAATTCCGGAGGAAATTACGGAGCTTCATGATTGGCGATGATGTAGAACTGACTTTGTGTGGAAGGGTTGAGGGTCGATGGAATTGCCTATAAATAGAGGTCTACCCCCTCAAGATAAGTAGAGAGTTTTTGAAGAAAATATTTTTCTCTCAGTTCATGAAGGTGGTTCACGAAGGTAGTGTTCTTCGCGAAAGAAAGGTGATTCACGGCGGCTAATTTAGCTCCGCGAAAGGAAGTTCACTTCACGAGGCTACGTTCTCTAAGGAGTGTGCTTCACGAAGAGGCAGGAGCTCCGCGACGGCCTAAGAATTGCAAAGGCTTGAGCTTTGTGAGAGTGGTTCACGAGAGTGCTTCGCGAAAAGGCCGGAGCTTCGCGAAGGCTAGTTTGAGCTCCGCGAAATTGGGAGCCTCGTGAAGTAGGGTGCTTTTCGAAGGTATTTTCCAAAGGAATTGCTCAGTGTTCAGGGGAAAAGGGGTATTCATCAGTGGATGTACTTTGAACTTTAATAGAGCATCTATCAACAATTGAGGATGCATTCTTTCATGAAAATAAAGAGACCTATAGGTCTATAAACTATGAGTGGATCTTCTAAAGAAGCAGTGAGCTCACTTCAGTTGAGAGAGCAGTGAGTTCTCAAATTGTGAGTGGTTGTAAATCAGGAGGGATAGTGAGTCCGCTTCGAACTTGTAAACAGCAGTGAGCTTATAGTGGAATTGGTACATCAGCACATTTCTGGTGTATGCTCCTTGGACATAGCCCAGTGAGGGTGAACCAAATAAAAATCGTTGTGTCCTGTGCATGCTTTAAGTTTTATTCATACTCTGCATCAGGAAGGAGAGAGAATAGAGTTTTGTCTAACAGTAAAACAAGATCAAAAGTAGCAGTTGTTTTAATCTGTCATACCCTGATTCACTCTCTCTCAGGGTATCTAGCCTAGTGGAACTAACAATTGGTATCATAGGGAAAGGTTAATATCAGTGTTTCTCTCTCAAATTGAGGTCACTAATCACAAAGGGATTCCGATCTTCGATGGGAAAAATTTTCAGCTATGGAAGAATCGGATGCAACACTACTTCTGATCATTAGGAATAGATGTGTTTACAGCAGCAATGCATGGTATCATAGCTGATATTAATAGTGGTGCTTTATCAGAAGCTGAGTGAAGAGAATTGGATGTTGATGCAAAGGGAATCAATGCTCTAGGTAGAGCCCTATCCAATTCTATATATACAAAGGTGATGTCATTCAAAACATCACATTCTATGTGGGAAAAGCTGTTGAACATATATGAAGGTGATACAAAGGTCATATAAGCAAATCTACAAGTGTTGTGGAACAAGTATGAAGATCTGAGGATGAACCCGAATGAATTTTTTGATGCATTCTTTGACAGGGTAAATGTTGTTGTAGAGGACATGCGTGGTCTCAGCGAATTTATTGAAGACATAAAGATTTTGAAGCGTATCTTGAGGAAACTTCCACCTAGATTCAATCCGAAAGTTTCAGTTTTGGAAGATAAAGACTCGAAAGAGCTGACAATAGATAACCTGCACAGCATACTTGTTTCATATGAAATGAGAAATGATGATAATGATGTTGTGGAAAAGGGGAAATCAAAAGAAATGGCATTAAAGGCCATGAAGAAGCTCACCATTGAATATTCTCAAGAAGAAGAAGAGACAGACGAGGTGATGTCATTCCTTTCTTCAAATCTGCAAAGAGGAAAAAGAAAGTTTAAAGGGAAACTTCCACTAGCATGCTTTAGATATGTAAATGTTGGTCATCTTGCGACAAGGTGCCCCAAGAAGTTTCAAGATAATGATAATGATGATGATGAATTCAAAATTCCCAAAAATAAGTCTTCAGCATTTGTGAAAGGGAAGAAACAATTCAAGAGAAATTTATTCAAGAAGAAGAATCACTACTGGAAATCATGTTTTTCCCAATGCTAGTATTCCAAAGGTTCTTTGAACCGTTGGTAAAGGTAAGCTTTACCAATGGTTTTTTGAAACTGTTGGTAAAGATATGTAAAAATTGTGTTTTCCCAACGGTTTGATAAAACCGTTGGGAAAAATGGGTAAAAAAGAGTTTTCCCAAAGGTTTAGTGGAACCGTTGGGAAAGATGAAGACCCCTATACCAACGGTTTTATCAGAACCGTTGGTATAGATGGCATTAAGAGGTTATTCCCAACGGTTTTTTGAAATCTTTGGGATAACATAACTTTCCCAACGGTTTTTTAAAACTGTTGGGAAAGAAAATCCACAAATACCATCGATCTGCAACTCCAGACATCTCGACAATTTTTCCCTAACCGAGACCTGGATGCACCCTCTCGGAATTTTTTCCCAAAACCTCAATCTTCTGCAAGGTTTACCTCTAAATCTCGACACAAACTCTAATTCCCAACACAACAGGTCTGGTTTTCAACGATTTTTTCTTCCTGTTTAAATCGGTATGTGTGAGTTCATTGATTTTATATTTGTTCTTCCCGTTTAAATCAGTTCATGTGTGTTAATTTATTTTAGATTTTGTCATTCTATTTTGGTGCAATTTAGTGTGTATTATGATCCCCTTACGAAAATAAGGCATATATAATTTTTGGTTATAGTTGGAACCCTACTTCACAACCTGCTCTAGAGGGTGCTAACTCTAATTTCCAACGGGACATCTATCTTTGATTCAAGAAATTTTTGTTCTTCCATTCTAAATCGAGAGGTGTGCCTTCATTTATTTTAGATTTTTTCGTTCCATTTTTCTACAATGTATTGTGTATTATGATTCCCTTATGAACACAATCAATATATCATTTTAGGTTGTGGTTTTGTTGTGATTTATTTGTATTGAATAATTTTGGTTGATATTGAAGAGGTCAATATGATCCTGAGTTATTTTATCCTTGATTTATTTTAAATTTAAGGTCTATTTACTTGATTTCATTGGTTAGCCATAAATACAGTTAGGGTTGTCCCGGTGGGGTGGGGGGGCTGGGTTTTCCAAGTGGGGTGGGGGGGGGGCTGGGTTGTCCAAGTGGGTGGGGGTAGAGCTGTCCAAGTGGGGTGGGGGTAGATCTATCCAAGTGGGGAGGATGTCGAGGGCTCTCCAAGTGGGGTGGGGGAGGGGCTGTCTAGGTAGGGTGGGGAGGGGGCTGGGTTGTCCAAATGGGGTGGGGGTAGGGCTGTTTGGGGTGGGGGAGGGGCTGTCTAGGTAGGGTGGGGGAGGGGGCTGGGTTGTCCAAATGGGGTGGGGGTAGGACTGTTTGGGGTGGGGGAGGGGCTGTCTAGGTAGGGTGGGGGAGGGGGTTGTCTAGGTAGGGTGGGGGAGGGGGCTGGGTGGTCCAAATTGGGTGGGGGTAGGGCTATTTGGGGTGGGGGAGGGGGCTGTCTAGGTAGGGTGGGGGAGGGGGTTGGGTTGTCCAAATGGGGTGGGGGTAGGGCTGTTTGGGGTGGGGGGAGGGGCTGTCTAGGTAGGGTGGGGGAGGGGCTGTCTAGGTAGGGTGGGGGAGGGGGCTGGGGGCTGGGTTGTCCAAATGGGGTAGGGGTAGGGCTGTTTGGGGTGGGGGAGGGTGTGGAGGTTGGGTGGGGGAGGGTGTCCAGGCAGGGTTGTCCAAGTGGGGTGGGGAGGGTGTGTAGTTGGGGTGGGGTAGGGTCTGTCTAGGTAGGGTGGCGGGATGGGTTGTCCAAGTGGGGTGATGGTAGGGTTGTCCAGGTGGGGTGCAGGGGGGGGGGGGGTGGCTGGGTTATCCAAGTGGGTTATGGGGGGTAGGGGTGTCCAGGTATGGTGGGGGGGGCTGGGTTTTCCAAGTGGGGTGGGGGTAGGGCTATCCACGTGGGGTGGGGGGTGCTGGGTTATCCAAGTGGGGTGGGGGTAGGGCTGTCCAAGTGGGGTGGAAACCCTAAATTAAATGTTTTAATTGAAGATTTGGTTTGTTTTATTAGGGATTATGTGTATGAGGAATTCTCATTCCTATTATGGGTGGTTTTAATCAAAAGTTATGATGTTGGAACCATTTATGATGTTGTTGTCTCTATTTAATCTCATTTCCCCTAACTTAACATTAAATTCTATATCACATTTGGTTTCTGTTTTTTAATTTCCAGTTAAGTTATTTGTGGTCGATGATTGTCTGATGTTAATTGTTTTCAATGGTTTGGCGTGGAAATTGGGCATTTAATGTGACTTTTCCAAATGGGGGTGCCTTGAGAATACTCCAAATATTTGTTAAAAATGATCAAAGGGGTTTTATTATTTAAAATGGATTTCGAAATATATTTTCTATTAAAGTTCAATCCTATTGAATTGTTTATGAAAAAAAGATATATATAAATTCTTTTTACAGAATGGACAGAAGTTGGATGTATGAAACCGATCGGATCTCAAGCGATTTTCAAAACAATTTAGAGAGATTTATAGATTTTGCATTTCACAATGCTTCAGATAGTGGTCGCATACACTGCCCATGTTCCAATTGTGTTGGTAGACCTTGGTTGAGCCATGAAGAAGTCAGCTACCACATAACCAAAAATGGTTTTCAAGCAAACTACTTTGTGTGGTATCACAATGTGGAGAAAATGAAATCTCAAATTGGTGATGATTGAAATGAAAGGACTGGAATGGAGAATTTGTTAGATGATCAGTTTCCGTTTATTCGTCATCATGAAAAAGAAAGGATTTCGACTCAAGAAGGCATCGATATGAGGACAGCTGATGCATCTAGTGAAAATGATGATATTGATAGGGTGAAAAAATTGAATGATGCTGCCACGACTCCAGTATATCGACAATGCGATAAAATGAAAAAGCTGGAATTTTTAATCCGATTGTTTCATGGGAAAACTATGTATGGAATTTCTAATACAGCAATTGATTACATTCTTACCCTCTTAAAGGATTTACTTCCAGATGATGCAGATATTCCCTCAAACCACTATATGGCATGGAAGTTAGTTGAGGAACTTGAATTTTCAAGAAACAAAATTCATGCTTGCCCGAAAGATTGCAGTTTATTCTGGGAGGAAACCGCTGAATGAAATGATTGTATAAAATGTGGCACATCCCGCTGGAAGACAAAATCTGATAGAACACCATCATGCGTTCCAAAAAAATTAATGTGTCACTTTCCATTGATCCCTATACTTCAGAATCTTTTTATGTCTGATGACATATCAATAAAAATGAGATGGCATGATACCGAGAGAAAGAAGACTAATGATGAGTTGGTTCATCCTGCAGATGGATTTTCATGGCAGAGATTTGATTCTCGACATCCTAATTTTGCAGCTGACGTGCGTAATGTGAGGTTGGGTCTTTCATGCGACGGTTTTAATCCGTTTGGGCAGATGCTTACTTCACACAGCACATGGCCAGTTTTTATACACATTTATAATCTTCCCCCATGGTTGTGTATGAAAAAACCTTTCACTTTCATGAGTATACTCATATCTGGTCATTCTGATCCCGGCATTGATATTGATGTATACATGCAACCTTTAATAAAAGAGTTGAAACTTCTTTGGGATGTGGGTGTGCACACATACGATGCATGTTCGAAAGACATATTTCAGATGCGTGCTGCGCTTATGTGGACGATCAATGATTTTCCGGCTTATGCAATGATGTCTGGATGGAGCACGAAGGGAAAACTATCATGTCCAGTTTGTATGAAGAATACACGATCTAGAAGACTGAAACATCGTTGTAGTTTCAGTTTTATGGGACATCGACGATTCTTGCCAAAGGATCATCCATATAGAATGAATCATCGAAGATTTGATAATACCATAGAGACCGATGATCCACCTCAGCGTATGTCTGGAACTGACGTGCTTAATGAATTGAAAGATTTCAGTTTTTCATTCGGGAAGGATCAAATGAAATCTGGAAAGAGAAAGAATGTTTACACTGAAACCTGTTACAATTGGAGGAAGAAGAGTATCTTTTTTGATTTTCCTTATTGGTCAACCAATTTGTTACGTCATTGCTTAGACATAATGCATATTGAAAAGAATATATTCGAAATGTTTCTTTCGGTTCTTCTAAATGTCAAGGGGAAGACAAAAGATGATTTACGATCTCGGCGTGGCTTGGTGGATTGGGGCATCATACCAGAATTGCATCATGTACGTATCAGTGAAAATAAATGGCAACTTCCATGTGCTTCTTATGTGATGACACTTGCGGAAAAAAAAACAATTTCTGGAAGTATTAGAGACTATTAGAGTTCCTGATGGCTATTCAAGCAACATATCTAAATGGGTCAACAGAAGAGAGTTGAAGCTAAAATCTTTGAAGACTCATGATTATCACGTTCTACTGCATGAGTTGCTTCCAATAGCAATCCGTCATCTTTTGTCCAATAATGTAAGGGTGGTTGTTATTCGGTTTTGCCATTTTTTTAGAGATCTTTGTGCTAAAAATTTGTCCAAGTCTTTCTTGCAAAAAATGTTGACAGATGCCCCATTAATTTTGTGTGAGTTGGAGAAAATATTTCCTCCATCATTTTTCACATGCATGCTGCATCTGACTATCCATATTCCCACTAAAATACTTCTCGGAGGACCTGTTTCTTTTCGTTGGATGTATCCAACTGAAATAAATATGTTCACATTAAAGTCTTATGTCCGAAATAGAAATCATCCCGAAGGTTCTATCGTGAACGGTTACTTGGCTCAAGAATGTATGGATTTCTGCTCGATGTATTTTTCTGATCTTACTACAAGATTGAACAGACCAATGAGAAATGAAGAAGAACAGTATGAGCAAATTGAACCCATTTTTTCATCACTTCCTCAAACAGGAGGAATTCCTGGATCATATACATTGAATACATTAAGACATGAAGAGCGGGAGATGGAACATCGCACAGTTTTGTTCAACTGTGATTTGTTCGATGACTATATCAGGTAACTAAATTGATTATGTATATCTTACATATATATCTGTTAAACTATTAATATTGTTTATCTACAGGGAACATAAAACAATGATAAATAGGAAGCATCGTTCTTTATCTTTGAGAAGGAGAGAGACTTTGCATAGCAAAGAGTTTTCTGCTTGGTTAAAATTGAAGGTATAAAAAAATTAATGTTTAAAATAATTATATCAATATTTAATTAACTTTAATATTCATTTATATTGCAGGTATTGAGTTTGTCTGCTGACTCTGTCTCTGAGGAAATAAGAGCTTTGGCTTTTGGTCCTAATACCATGGTTCGTGACTGTAAATCAATTGTTATCAATGGGTACAAATTTATTGTCACTGAACGAGCAAAAAACATGAGAACACAACATGATGGTGTTATGGTTACTGTCACAACAGATTGTTATGCCAGTGCATTAGATAGTAGACCGCGATTTGAAAATGTGGGTTATTATGGAGTTGTTGAGAAAATAATAATATTGGATTATTACTCTCATGGACGATTCACAATGATGAAATGTCATTGTTTTGATTCGATGACAAGACATGGCACATTTATTGATGATTGTGGGTTTCGAGTAATTAATATGACTCGCACTCTTGCTACCGAAGAACCATATGTGTTGGCATCAATGGCTAAACAAGTTTTTTATGTCAAAGACCAACTTCGACCTGAATTTGGTGTCATAGTTGAAGTAATTCCAAGACATATTTTTGATGATCGTGATGATGGAATTGACACTGTCCCTAGTTCCATTGGAACCAATCCATTTATTTCTTTTGATGACTCAAATAGCTCAATTGTCAGAGTTGATTGTGAACCTGAATTTGTGGTTGAAAATATATAGAATCATTCATCCATGTTCTCAATTCTTTTGGTTTACCTCGAGTTGGGTTGTTAAGGTTGGTAATATTCAAATTGATTTAGTATTGATCACAAATATGTTTTAGATGACTTGACCGTTATGTGAATTTTCAATGTTTATTGGTTGCAGTTTTATTTGAATTGCATTTTCTAATTTGGAATTGAACTGTATTGAAACATAGTCAAACATATTTCTAAATTGGTAAACATTACAACTATATGATTTATTAAATCCATTCAAGCTCTTCTAAAACAATTGATAGCTGACTTGACCGTTATGTGAATTTTCAATGTTTATTGGTTGCAGTTTTATTTGAATTGCATTTTCTAATTTGTAATTGAATTGTATTCAAACATAGTCAAACAATATTTCTAACTTGGTGAACATTACAACTTGTATGATTTATTAAATCCATTCAAGATCTTCTAAAACAATTGATAGCTTAATTGACCATTATGTGAATTTTCAATGTTTATTGGTTGCAATTTTATTTGAATTTCATTTTTTGGGTTACACATTAGTTTTCTTTTTCTAATTAATTACATATTTGTTTTCAAAAGCAGGAAATGAATCCAATTGAAGAGAGATGAAGGAAAAAAATGATGGAGAACAATCGTCGGATGACAGAGATGGGCGTTCCACCATTAGTGCCTACAGTGAGTACTTTATTTCAAATTGATATATTTAAAGAATATATAATGTCATGTGATTAATTTTTTTGTAAACATTTTTGTAGGATCCACCTATACGTCGACAGTTATTCGACGAGGATCCTAGTACTGGTCCTAGTACTCAGGCCGGTGGTACAAGGAGGGTTCATACCAGAGGTGGACGAGTAGCTGCGCGTACCTAACTAGACCCTGTCCCTCCCACTAACATGTCATCCTTCCCACATTCTGATCCTGGTGTGTCGTTAGAGACACACGGGATATTTAGGCCTTCCATGTTTTCACTACCTTCTGCATCTTATGGCCCATCATTTTCACATCCCATGATGATTCCCACTCCTCAGTCAGCATCCGGTCAGACAGCTGTCCCATCTTCTTTTCCTTATACTTCTGTCTCTCTGAGCTTCTATATTCCATCGTCCTCGACTCCTGTTCCACCACAGGGTGTTCCATCAGTTTATGTGGATCCAGCGGCACTCAGCGATCATACCGGCATAGGTATATTTATAGAACCCTAACAAATTTTTATAGAAATATTTATTTTCATTATAACATGTTCTGATAAAATATTTGTTTTTCTTTCATGACAGATACATCTACTGACAGGAGGCGTGGGCAGGGGCGTACACGCATGCGTTTGGTGTGGAACCTCCGCACACAGGTTATGGTGGATTATAATGAAGACAACCAAATGGTTGAGAAAACAGGGCAGCAATGTCAGAGTTTTTTGGCAACGCTTGCCAAATACTCCGACATCATTCCCGTCAGCCCGCTATCGTGGAGACATTTGCCGCATGAGGTCAAGGATAGAGCTTGGGCAGAGATATGGGTAAAAAATCTGTTCTATTTAATGCCATGAATTATTTTTGTATTTATATGAATTAATATTTTGATTTCAGTTTCGATTTAATTTTCCCGATGGTGAGGGTGCACGATCAGAACGTCTAAAGGATTTAGGCGAGCTTTGGAGAGCCTACAAGCATGAGTTGTATATGGGCTGGCGTGCTAGAGTTGGAACTAAGTTAGAGGTGGTACCGGTTGTGGATGATTTTCCTATAGAGCAGTATCATCAGATGATTACTCATTGGATGAGTACCCAGTTTAAGGTATTAATAACATTTGAGGTATTTAAATAATAACTTTCATGTTTTTCATTAATACTATATGTTGCATTTTCGAATTTTATTTAGGAATCATCTGGAAAAAATAAAAAGAACATTGATGCAAAAAAATACCTCCACACACTGGGACGCACTACGAGGCCTGATCATGAGAGGAAGCAGGTATAACAATTGTTTATAAGTTTTCTTTACGACTTACAGTTTCTTTTGTTTCTTCAATTATTTAATAGTTTGCTAAAGTTTTCATATAACTTTATTTTTCAATGTCATTGTAGAGGCAAATACAAAATATTGAAGGACGCGTGCCTCGAGCAAAACTGTTTTGCTCGAGTAGACAAAAAAAGGATGGAAGTGCTGTCAACGAAGCGACTCAGCAGCAGATTGTAAGTTTTAATCTGTTGAATTTATTTTTTAATATCTATTTTGTAACTTAATGATATATTTATATTTGTAACAGGCTGCTTTAGAGGCCCTCGATGCCCAAGAACCAGACAATTTTGGGCCAACAAGTCACTTATATCAGGTGTTGGGAGAGGAGCATTCTGGCAGAGTACGCTGCCGACCTAGGATAACCTCGACGAGGTATTGGCCCTCATCGGGTACAAGCTGTAGTGCCACCGAGTTGCAGAAAGTTAGGGCACAGGCAGAAAAGGCTGAGAAAAGGGCCACAGAGACGGCAGAACAGTCTGCTAGGGAAAACAGTGCGTTTATGAAATTTATTGAAGTTATACGTCCTACACTTCCAGCAGAGGCCAGCCCAGCTTTTGATGAGTATATGTCGTCAATACGTTCTATATATGGTGCACCAGGTGGTAGTTCTAGTGGTGGTCAGGATGATGTACAACTTGACGATGATGATGGTGAGGAGTCTGACGCGGAAGAGGAGGGAGAGGAGGAGGGTGAGGCGGGTGGCGAGGGTGAGGAGGAGGGAGAGGACGAGGAGGAAGGCGAGGGCGAGGACGATGATGGGGACGAGGACGAGGGTGATGATGATGATGGTGATGATGGTTATGGTGATGTGGGACAAGTTGATCCATTACATTTTTTACTGATATTACTGAGATTTGATATTTAATCTATTTTAGTTGTTGGTTTCATCTAGACTCGTAGTATAGTATTGGAGTTGAGTTATTTTTATATATTATCTGTTTTTATGGATGTTGTTGTCTTTTAGTGGTTGTGTGTTTGGGAACCCCCCTCCTTCCTGGACCCTGGACAACCCCCCACCCTCCTCCCTAGACCCCGGACAGCCCCCAAGACAGCCCCCCGACACCCCCCCCCCCCCCCCACCCTCCACCCTGGACCCCGGACAACCCCCCGGACAGCCCCCCAGACATCCCCTGGACAGCCCCTCACCCTCTTCCTTGGACCCCGGACAACCCCCCGAACATCCCCAGACATCCCCCGGACAGCCCCCCAGACAGCCCCCCCCCCCACCCTCCTCCCTGGACCCCAGACAGCCCCCCAAACAGCCCCCCAAACAGCCCCTGGACAGCCACCCAGACAGCCCCCTCACCCTCCTCCTTGGACCTCGGACAACCCCCAGAAACACCCCCCTGACAGCCCCCCGCACAGCCCCCCCCCCCCCCCCACCCTCCTCCCTGGACCCCAGACAGCCCCCCAGACAGCCCCCCAGACAGCCCCTGGACAGCCACCCAGACAGCCCCCCCACCCTCCTCCTTGGACCCCGGACAACCCCCCGAACACCCCCCGGACAGCCCCCCGCATAGCCCCCCTACCCTCCTCCCTGGACCCCAAACAGCCCCCCAGACAGCCCCCCGGACAGCCCCCCAGACAGCCCCTCGGACAGCCCCCCCACCCTCTTCCTTGGACCCCGAACAACCCCCCGTACAGAGGATTCTCATAAAATGGACAACATTTTAAGTACATACGGAAAACTGACCAAACGCATTAGGATTGTGTCGATACATTAGCACAACAATCCATGGGTCATATGTGACATGTACGAGTCAACCCCGCCTCAATCTGAGGCGCGGTGTGGCCGCCACCACTCAAAGTGTTTGTCTTCTGTTTCAAAAGGACGTCATTTGAAGTGAAATACATCAACTGGCATACGGAAAACCAACCAAACGCATTCGGATTGTGTCGATACTTTAGAACAACGATCCATGGGTCATATGTGATGTGTACGAGTCAACCCCGCCTCAATCCGAGGCGCGGTGTGGCCGCCACCACTCAAAGTGTCTGTCTTTGGATTAAAATGGACAACAATTTAAGTACATACGGAAAACCGACCAAATGCATTCGGTATCCATGGGTCATATGTGACGTGTACAAGTCAACGCCGCCTCAATCCGAGGCGCGGTGAGGCCGGCACCACTCAAAGTGTCTGTCTTCTGTTTCAAAAGGACATAATTTGAAGTGAAATACATCAAATGGCATACGGAAAACCGAATAAACGCATTCGGATTGTGTCGATACTTTAGCACAACGATCCATTGGTCATATGTGACGTGTACGAGTCAACCCCGCCTCAATCCGAGGCGCGGTGTGGCCGCCACCACTCAAAGTGTCTGTCTTCTATTTCAAAAGGACATAATTTGAAGTGAAATACATCAACTGGCATACGGAAAACCAACCAAACGCATTCAGATTGTGTCGATACTTTAGCACAACGATCCATGGGTCATATGTGACGTGTACGAGTCAACGCCGCCTCAATCCGAGGCGCGTTGTGGCCATCACCACTCAAAGTGTCTGCCTTCTGTTTCAAAAGGACATAATTTGAAGTGAAATACATCAACTAGCATACGGAAAACCGACCAAACGCATTCGGATTGTGTCGATACTTTAGAAAAATGATCCATGGGTCATATGTGACGTGTACGAGTCAACCCCGCCTCAATCCGAGGTGTGGTGTGGCCGCCACCACTCAAAGTGTATGTCTTTTACTTAAAATGGACAACAATTTAAGTACATACAGAAAACCGACCAAACGCATTCGGTTTCCATTGAAACTTTAGGAGAATGATCCATGGGTCGTATGTGACGTGTACGAGTCAACGCCGCCTCAATCCGAGGCGTGGTGTGGCTGGCACCACTCAAAGTGCCTGCCTTCTGTTTCAAAAGGACATAATTTGAAGTGAAATACATCAACTGGCATACGGAAAACCAACCAAACACATTCGGATTGTGTCAATACTTTATCACAACGATACATGGGTCATATGTGACGTGTACGAGTCAACCCCGCCTCAATCCGAGGCGCGATGTGGCTGCCACCACTCAAAGTGTCTGTCTTTTGCTTAAAATGGACAACAATTTAAGTACATACGGAAAAACGATCAAACGCATTCAGTTTCCATTGAAACTTTAGGAGAACGATCCATGGGTCATATGTGATGTGTACGAGTCAAAGATGCCTCAATCCGAGGCGCGGTGTGGCCGGAACCACTCGAAGTGTCTGCCTTTTGTTTCAAAAGTACGTCATTTTAATTGAAAAACATCAACTGGCATACGGAAAACCGACCAAACGCATTCGGATTGTGTCGATACATTAGCACAATGATCCATGGGTCATATGTGACGTGTACGAGTCAACCCCTCCTCAATCCGAGGCGCGGTGTGGCCGCCACCACTCAAAGTGTATGTCTTCTGTTTCAAAAGGACATAATTTGAAGTGAAAAACATCAACTGGCATACGGAAAACCAACCAAATGCATTCGTATTGTGTCGATACTTTAGCACAACGATCCATGGGTCATATGTGACGTGTATGAGTCAACCCCACCTCAATTCGAGGCACGTTGTGGCCGCCACCACTCAAAGTCTCTGTCTTTTTCTTAAAATGAACAACAATTTAAGTACATACGGAAAACCGACCAAACGCATTAGGTTTCCATTGAAACTTTAGGAGAACGATCCATGGGTCATATGTGACGTGTACGAGTCAATGCCGCCTCAATCCGAGGCGCGGTGTGGCCGCCACCACTCAAAGTGTCTGCCTTTTGTTTCAAAAGTATGTCATTTTAATTGAAATACATCAACTGGCATACGGAAAACTGACCAAACGCATTCGGATTGTGTCGATACATTAGCACAATGATCCATGGGTCATATGTGACGTGTAAGAGTCAACGCTGCCTCAATACGAGGCGCGGTTTGGTCGCCACCACTCAAAGTGTCTGTCTTATGTTTCAAAAGGACATAATTTGAAGTGAAATACATCAACTGGCATACGGAAAACCGACCAAACACATTCGGATTGTGTCAATACTTTAGCACAACGATCCATGGGTCATATGTGATGTGTACGAGTCAACCCTGCCTCAATCTGAGGTGTGGTGTGGCCTTCACCACTCAAAGTGTCTGTCTTTTGCTTAAAATGGACAACAATTTAAGTACATACGGAAAACCGATCAAACGCATTAGGTTTCCATTGAAACTTTAGGAGAACGATCCATGGGTCATATGTGACGTGTACGAGTCAGCGCCGCCTCAATCCGAGGGGCGGTGTGGCCGCCACCACTCAAAGTGTCTGCCTTTTGTTTCAAAAGTATGTCATTTTAATTGAAAAACATCAACTGGCATACAGAAAACCGACCAAACGCATTAGGATTGTGTCGATACATTAGCACAAAGATCCATGGGTCATATGTGACATGTACGAGTCAACGCTACCTCAATAAGAGGCGCGGTGTGGCCTCCACCACTCAAAGTGTATGTCTTATGTTTCAAAAGGACATAATTTGAAGTGAAATACATCAACTGGCATACGGAAAACCGACCAAACGCATTCGGATTGTGTCGATAGTTTAGCACAACGATCCATGGGTCATATGTGATGTGTACGAGTCAACCCCGCCTCAATCTGAGGCGCGGTGTGGCCACCACCACTCAAAGTGTCTGTCTTTTGCTTAAAATGGACAACAATTTAAGTACATATGGAAAACCGATCAAACGCATTCAGTTTCCATTGAAACTTTAGGAGAACGATCCATGGGTCATATGTGACGTGTACGAGTCAACGCCGCCTCAATCCGAGGTGCGGTGTGGCCGCCACCACTCAAAGTGTCTGTCTTTTGTTTCAAAAGGACATAATTTGAAGTGAAATACATCAACTGGCATACGGAAAACTGACCAAACGCATTCGGATTGTGTCGATACTTTAGCACAACGATCCATGGGTCATATGTGACGTGTACGAGTCAACCCCGCCTCAATATAATGCGCGGTGTGGCCGCCACCACTCAAAGTGTCTGTCTTTTGCTTAAAATGGACAACAATTTAAGTACATACGGAAAACCGACCAAACGCATTCGTTTTCTATTGAAACTTTAGTAGAACGATCCATGGGTCATATGTGACGTGTACGAGTCAACGCCGCCTCAATCCGAGGCGCGGTGTGGCCGGTACCACTCAAAGTGTCTTCCTTTTGTTTCAAAAGTACGTCATTTTAATTGAAAAACATCAACTGGCATACGGAAAACCGACCAAACGCATTCGGATTGTGTCGATACATTACCACAATGATCCATGGGTCATATGTGACGTGTATGAGTCAACCCCGCCTCAATCCGAGGCGCAGTGTGGCTGGTATCTCTCCAGGTGTATGTATTATGTTTAAAATGGACATTATTTCAAGTAAAATTATATGGTATACAAAAAACCGATCAAATTATGAATTGACTTCCGGATTCGACATATAATTGTCATCTAAATTTTAAATTGAATTCTAAATGAATTATGTATGTTTATAATTACGTTATGAATTCTAATTTAATTATGGATGTGTATAGTTCCACCATTATATGTTAAATGTGTATGAATTTGTTTTCTATATGTAAGTGTTAGTTGGTTATTGCAGGTACAATAATTGGATTTAAAATGAGAGGGAACCCACAAAATCAGACCTGGTGGGCAAATTGGATTGGAGGTGGTCAAATTGGAGACCTGCTGGGTAAATTGCAGAGCTGCTGTGCAATTTTCCCAGCAGAGGCTATGCCAACGGTTCAAAACTGTTAGCATAGAATGTGTAGGTCTTGTTTTACCAACGGTTCATAGAACCATTGGTAAAACTCTTTTCCCAATGGTTCTTGACAAACCGTTGGAAAAACATGAAAATTTTGTGCTTGTATACCAATGGTTGCAAACCGTTGGGAAAAAGATTTCCCAACGGTTTTCCAGAACCGTTGGGATAGGGTAATTTTTCAGCACCCTATCCCAACGGTTTACAGTAAACCGTTGGGAAAAACTTTTCCCAATGGCTTATTTCCCTACGGTCTGCAGAACCGTTGGTATAACATATACCAATGGTTCTGCAGCCTTTCCCAACGGTTTAGAACCGTTGGGAAATCCTCTGTTTCCAGTAGTGAATCTTCTTCCATAAGAATTTGAAAGTTCAGATGAGTCTAAGGATGAAAAGGATAAGGAGATTAAAAACTGCAAAGATCATGGGGAAAATGTTGTGGTGGCAGTTGTCAGTAGTGCTCAAAAGAAGGAAGAAACCGACATTGATGAAGAAGAAGAAGTTGAAGTAAGAGTTGATTTGCAAGCTGAGTTAGAAGCTTCTCTTGAGGAGATAGATGTTTGGAGAGCCGAAACAAATAAAGATAACAAAGTTTTTCATGAGGCCAAACTCTATATGCAGCAGCAGGAAGAAGAGAAGTCTGAGTTAATGGATTAAATTGAGAAACTCAAGTCATCAACACCAGAGAACTCAGAATCAGTTAGTGAGTATAAAATCAATATTGAAGAATAGAAAAGGGAGATCTATGGCTTGAAAACACAATGAAAGATCAGGTTAAGTGTATCGAAGAGCTTAAAGAGGAAGTTGTTAGTCTGCGGAGAAAAGTTAAAGACCAGGAAAAACCATTGATTCCCAACACATTCTTGGGAAAGCAGGTCATTTCGAAGACTGAAAATATGAAAGAGGGTCCTAGTAGTTCAGCAGGAAAGAAGCAGCAATTGAGCTCAGACGTTAAGGCTGGTTCAGGGCTTGACTGAAAACAAAAAGCTGTGAAAATTGAGGTCATACCGGAAGCACCCACTATGAGATTGAAGGTTGATTTGGGAATAAGGCAGAATCAGAATATTCAGAGATCCCAAGGGAAAACTCATAGTGCATAATTCACTCAAAGTAATGAACCTTACATCAGGTGTTATTGTTGCAAAAATATGGGACATTCACAGTATGTGTGTTCCATAACCAAGAGATATCGAAGGGCACAAGAACAAAGGTGGTAGCCAAACAGAGAATGGTTCTCCAGAACATATTTCGAAGGACACTGTTTTTGGTGCAGAGGATTTGGGCACATGGTTAGTTACTACACTTCGACACTATAGAGGAATGTGCCAAAGAAGAATCAAAATTTCCGCAAGCAGCAGATCAATGAACCAACAGGTGAGTTGAAAATGAAAAACAGATTTGCAGCCTTTCAAGCTGAAGTAGGTCCATCATACTCTGAGAAAGATCAGATGTCTCAATCCATGTCAAGTATGAAGGCAAAAATATGGACCAAGAATAGAAAGGATGGGAAGGCAGTGGTGGCAGAAATTTCCCTTAAAGCATCAGATCGCTCTGGTGTGTGGATCCTTGACAGTGGTTGCACATCTCACATGATAAGTAATGAGGATCTTGTCACAGGCATAAAATATGACAAAGAGGGAGTTGTCAAGTTTGGAAATGATGAAGGCATGAAGATAATTGGATCATGAAAGGCCAAGTTTGGGGGCAAAGAGATGAGATGTGCTGATGTCTTAGTAGTAGAAGGCCTCAGTCACAATTTGCTCAGCGTTAGTCAACTATGTGACTCAGGACATTCTATAAGGTTTACTAAGAAGGTGTGTATCGTCAAAGGAAGAGACAGGGCAGTGGTTCTACAGGGAAAAAGGACAAAGGTAAATCTCTACCGGGTAAGTGGAGAAGAAGATATGTCCTTTCTGTCCAGAGAGGAAGAAAACAAGCTGTGGCATAAACGACTAGGTCATCTATGTCAACCATCCCTGGAAAATCTGGTAAAGTGTGATGCATCAAGAGACCTCCCTAAGCTATCACGTGATTGTACCCACACGTGTGATGTGTTCCAATAAGGGAATCTCATCAGAAAGACGTATAAGGCAAAAGAAAAAAAGTCAACAAGAGTGCTCGAATTGGTGCATGCTGATGTTTGTGGGCCTATCACACCAAGAGAAATTGACGGAAAGAGGTGCTATGTTCTTTTCATTTATGACTATAGTAGAATGGCATGGGTATTTGTTATTTCCCATAAGTCTAATGTGTTCAACTGCTTAAAACAATACCGAAGGGAGTGTGAAAGGATGTTTGGACAGAAAATTCCGAAGTTTCCTACTGACAATGGTACGGAATTCACAAACAGTCAGGTAGAAGACTATCTCGAGAAACACGGGATAAGGCATCAAGTTTCTTCAGTAAGAACTCCCCAACATAATGGAGTGGTTAAAAGGAGAAATCGGATTATCAAAAACATGGTCATAACAATACTCATCGAAAAAGACCTACCAGAGAAATTTTGGAAGGAAGCAGTTTTGACATCAGTCTACATTTCTAACAGGGCTCTGTTGTGTCTGAAGGAAGGAAAGACTCCGTATGAGATGTGGTATGTAAAGAAGACAATGGTGAAATACTTTCGAATATTTGGAAGTAAGTGTTTTATCCTCAACAAGGAAAAACATAGGAAATATGAATCACGAGGAGATGAGGGGATATTCCTTGGATACTCAGGAAAAAGCAAGGCATATAAATGTTTTAACAAAAGGCTAGGAAAAGTAGTTGAGAGCAATGATGTCACTGTAGTGGAGAATGAGGAGATCATTCAACAACGCAGTGAACAATTTCCTGATGAGAATGATGAGGAAGAAAGCAACGCAGGGGAAGTAGAAGTGGACGATGTTGATTCAGAAGAAGATACTGATTATGAGCATGAGAAAGTAAAATCTGTATCTACACAAAAGCCAAGGAGTCGAGCTGAAATTGACAGGTAGAATATCATTGGTGATCAGTCTGCTCCAGTTCAGACAAGAAGAATAAAGTCACTACAGCAGACATCTTTCCTATCTCAGGTTGAGCCGAAATGCTTTGCTGATGCAGCTGAAGATGAAAACTGGATTCAGGCAATGAATGAAGAGCTAGATCAGATTGAGAAGAATCGGACATGGGAGATTGTTTCGAGGCCAGCAGATAAGAATGTCATCGGGACTAAATGGGTCTATCATAACAAGATGAATGAAGATGGCACAGTGATTTGGAACAAATCACGACTAGTGTACAAGGGGTACTCCCAGATCGAGGGAATAGATGTTGATGAGACATTTGCACCGGTTGCAAGGCTGGAGACAATCAGATTATTCCTAGTCATCGCAGTGCAACAGAAGTTCAACATGTTCCAGATAGACGTCAAATCTTCATTTTTGAACGGGGTTCTAGAGGAAGAGGTGTATATTGAGCAGCCAGATGGTTTTCTCATTCATGAGGATGAGAACAAGGTTTGCTGACTGAAGAAGGCATTGTATGGGCTGAAACAAGCACCAAGAGCATGGTACTCAAAGCTTGATCAGTACTTGAAGAAGCTTGGTTTCCAGTGTGGGGGAGTTGATTACAATCTCTATTTCAACAATAACAATAATCAAAGGATGGTGGTCTTGGTTTATGTCGATGACATAATATTTGGTGGATCAGATGAAGCTCAATGCAGACAGTTTTCCGAATTCATGAAAAGTGATTCAAAATGTCAATGATTGGAGAGCTAACATTTTTCCTTGGTCTACAGGTGACACAAGGAAGGAATGGAACATTCATTTCACAATCCAAATATGCCAAGGAGGTTTTGAAATGATTTGGAATGGAAAATTCCAAGGAGATGAAGACTCTGGTAGCTACCCTGATGAAATTGTCCAAAGATGAGGATGACAATGTAGTTAATATCACAGAATACAGGCAAATCATTGGAAGTTTTCTATACTTGACTACAACAAGGCCTGACATTGTATTCGCCACGTGCCAAGCAGCGAGATATCAAAGTAATCCCAAGGAAAGACACATGCTTGCAGTGAAAAGAATACTTCGGTATATCAAGGGAATAGTGGAATTCGGCTTGATGTATAATGGAAAATCTCAGTCAGAATTATTGGGATATACAGATACAGATTGGGTCGGTTCAGCAGATGACAGGAAGTCAACATCAGGAGGTGCTTTCTATCTTGGTGGATTGTGTGTTTCTTGGCTAAGCAAGAAGCAAGATTGCATTTCATTGAGCACCACAGAAGCTGAGTACATTGCCGCCACTCAATCTTGCACACAGTTATTGTGGATGAAACAGCAGCTTGATGATATGGGCATTGAAGTGAAGTCTCTGATCGAAATCCAGTGTGATAACTCAAGTGCTATAAATCTCAACAAAAATCTCATCCATCACTCAAGGACAAAGCACATTGAGATAAAGTATCATTTTATCAAGGAGAAGGTTGAGAAAGGAATGGTAAAGTTGGAGTATGTGCCTACAGAACTACAGGTTGCAGACATTCTGACAAAGGCCTTACCCAAGGAAGTGTTTGACAGGCATCGACTGGCTCTGGAAGTTCAGTTGACTCCCCGCACTTAAAAGAGTGTGGATGTGGAACCCCCCCCCCCCCCCCCACTCTCCCCGAGGCGTGATGTGTTTTTTCCTAATGTTCTAACATGTGTTTTTACCCTGTTACAGACCGCAGAGGAGTGCCCTTTGGGTTCGTTGACAAAGGGGGAGAAAACAGTAATTGTTCAAGGGGGAGACAGTGTGGCTATTTGAGAAATCATGAATGATATGGAGAGAAGTTGACAGGTGGAGCAGCGAGATAGGGGGAGAGCATTGAGATAGGGGGAGCATTTTCAAATCTGATGATGCTAGAAGTGATCGATCAAAGAATAGATATCACGACAGCTGAGGATCGTGATAAAAGCATAACAGTGATGTTGGAATGGTGAGAGAAGGTTTCCAGCTTTCACATATTGGTATTAGGGTGGTTCAACACTTGGTATCAATTTAGCAATGGGTATCAGTTTGGAATTGACAATTGGTGTTTGACATGAAGTGATTCATTGATGAACTTTTCATACTACTCTTGTTTCTCATGTCGAGCATTGCTCATGTGGGCTTAGAGTACGTGTTAATTGATTCCTTGAACGCTATCAGAATCGCAAGAGGCGAATGGTGGTAGCGGCTGGAATGAGCTTCAGTAAGGTATCAATGTACAGAAAATCATTCTGAGAAGAGTTGTGAAGAGTTGTCAACAAACCCAAAGGGGGAGATTGTTGGGAAAAAATCCCTCAAGGTAACATTGCAGTATTTTTGGGTTGATTGTGTTTGTTAACAAAGCAGGTTTCCATTGAGGATTGTCGAGTTCCAGAGAAGTTTTCAACAATCCATGTTGACAAAGAACGGTGACAAAGGAACAGATGATCTGGAGGCGGTTCAAAAAGAGCAGTACAAGGTGGCGTCGTTTTCCAGTGTTTGCCAAATTTTTGGGGTCCAAAATTTGGAGTTTGGTAAGTATCGCGAAAATTGGATTTCCTTGGAGATCTAATTTAAATATGGCAAAGGCATGAATTTCGTGAAGATAGGCATCATGAATTGGATTTCGCGAAGACAAGAAAAATGTTGACGGTGATGTTTCGCGTTTACGACGAGCTTCGCGAACGACAGTGTTGAAAGGAAATGCGAGGGAGCTTCGCGGCGGCGGCGCGAGGTAATTGACGGAACGCTCCGCAATTACAATGAGCTCCGTGATCTGAGAATTGCCGAGGTGCTTCGCGATTTTGAGAGAATTCCGGCGGAAATTTCGAAGCTTCACGATTGGCGATAACGTGGCGCTGACTTCGCGCGGAAGGGTCGAGGGTCGGTGGAATTCCCTATAAATAGAGGTCGACCCCCTCGAGAGAAGTAGAGAGTTTTCAAAGAAAATATTTTGCTCTCGGTTCGCGAAGGTAGTGTTCTTCGCGAAAGAAAGGTGCTTCGCGGCGGCTAATCTTGCTCCGCGGAAGGAAGTGCGCTTCGCGAGGCCGCGTGCTCTAAGGAGTGTGCTTCGCGAAGAGGCAGGAGCTCCGCGACGGCCTCAGCATTGCGAAGGCTTGAGCTTCGCGAGAGTGCTTCGTGAAAAGGTCGGAGCTTCGCGAAGGCTAGTTTGAGCTTCGCGAAATTGGGAGCCTCGTGAAGTAGGGTTCTTTGCGAAGGTATTTTCCAAAGGAATTGCTCAGTGTTCAGAGGCAAAGGGGTATTCATCAGTGGATGAACTTTGAACTTTAATAGAGCATCTATCAACAGTTGAGGATGCATTCTTTCATGAAAATGAAGAGACCTACAGGTTTATAAACTGTGAGTGGATCTTCTGAAGAAGTAGTGAGCTCACTTCAGTTGAGAGAGCAATGAGTTCTCAAATTGTGAGTGGTTGTAAACCAGGAGGGATAGTGAGTCCGCTTCGAACTTGTAAACAACAGTGAGCTTATAGTGGAATTGGTACATCGGCACACTGTCGGTGCATGCTCCTTGGATGTAGCCCAGTGAGGGTGAACCAAGTAAAAATTATTGTGTCATGTGCATGCTTTAAGTTTTATTCATACTCTGCATCGGGAAGGAGAGAGAAAAGAGTTTTGTCTAACAACAAAACAAGATCAAAAGGGGCAGTTGTTTTAATCTGTCATACCCTGATTCACCCCCCCCCCCCCCTCTCAAGGTATCTGGCCTAGTGGAACTAACAAAAACATTCATGGGTTAGTTTTTTAAAACAGGTTGGGGTAAAACCACTTTTATTAAAAAAAACACGAGAAAGGAGAAAGGATCAGACATAGCTAACTTCCCTCAACTTGAAATCACAAAAAACACAACGATAATTAATGAGAGATGCCAAGGTCATCACTGCCTCCCCGAATAGGGTCTTGAATAGGTGCGTACTAGATGCTCCATGAATGAACTTCTACATCCATCTCGATCACTAGAGACCACTTGTGTGCTTTCATGCTCTCCACCAGTCAGTACATATGATTCCTGAAGTCCCATCACTGATGGCTCAAAGGCCCAGCGGCCTGAAAGCCCAGATACATCGCCTGAAAACCCAATTTGGGTGAATAGTACCGTTGCTACAGTATCTCACTCTATCACCTACTATAGTGCTACAGTACTGCTATAATTTAATAGAAATTCTCCTTTCTCCAATTTTGAACCCAGGACTGATGCAAGATCACAGGGTGGCTTTTTCACTCAGGAAATCCCCCAACTGAAACCACAACATTGACACAGTTTGTGTTATACAAAACAATCAATAAGGAATATCAGAAAACAATTATTCAATAATCTCATAATAGTTTAGGTTATGTATAATTATTTTAGTTTACTTATTCAATCAATGAAATATAATTTTTTATTAAAAATATTAATTAAATTAACTATTTTAATTAAATTAACTATTTTAATTAGATTAACTATTTTAGTTTACTTATCAAATTTGATTGCCTATTTTTTGAAATTTGAATATGTATAGATATTTCTTATAACATTTAATTCTATAACAACTTCAATTTTATTTATATTTAGCTTTTCTTTTTAAAATCCATTTCGTTTGTTTTATACAGGGTAGCTGGAATTTGATTACTTACAAATATTAATTTTAAATCTCCATTTTGTATCAAATTAAATTTCACCTTTTTTATTATTTTCTATTTTTTATACCATTTAATATGTTTTATAATTGATTTAATTTGAATAAATATAATTATTTCTTTAAAATTTTCATTTTTTGTCAACTTTATTTTCCCTGTTATTTATTTTTCATATTTTTATTCCATTTCATATTCCAATTTCATATTTAGATTCATTTATTAATATTATGTACTGTTTTATTATTTAATTGATTTGTAGAGACATATTTGATCAAAATCCTAGGCCTCCTTATCTTAGATTGGAGCACCCTTCTTATTTGGGACAATAACCTTCTTCTACATTAGGACAAGAGAGAACACTGAGAGTTGATAAATGTGGTAGTACATGTTTATCTAGCTTGTCACTTGCTCATGGGAAGGAGTAAGCAACCACTATTGAATTTAATGAATGGCAATCTAGTTTATAGAAATTTCAAAACATTTATGAGTTTCTCAGCACTGTAGGGATGAATAAAAATGAGCATTGTATTTTCTGATTAAAGTTGTGTTGAACAAACACGAGATCATCCATGGGAGAGCATAGTGATAGAAAACATTCATGGGTTAGTTTTTTTTTTAAACAGGTTGGGGTAACGCCACTTTTATTAAAAAAACAAAACACGAGAAAGGAGAGGATCAGACATAGCTAACTTCCCTCAACTTGAAATCACAAAAATCACAACAATGATTAATGAGAGATGCCAAGGTTATCTATAAACTCATCCTATGAGCGAAGGCTCATATTGAGATCCCCACCATATTGAGATACCTCGACGGTTTCCTCTGCCATGTGGATGATGACCACTCCTCCACGTCTTGAGTTGTTTCCATTGATTTTTATAATCATCAAATTCGCCCTCCATGGAGGCTTTATCAATGCTGGAAGTCGCAGACACCATATAATTCACATCATGCCTCACCCCATCATGAGGATGAGATCCGAAATATGTCTCGTAATTGGCAGAAACATCCAGAGGTTCATCTACCATTTTGTTTCCAGATTCCTTTAGAGGAGCTCCTTGTTCTAGAGGCACATCAAGCGGTTCAAGCATGTAAAAAGGATTAGATGCAAGTACCTGACTCTTCATCGTACTATTCACTGGTGCACTATGATTAGAAGGCACTTTCATAGAAGATTCTAGCTTATTCATCCCATTTGACATATCACAGTGCTCCCAATACATTTGTAGCAGCAAGTTGATTAATTGTGACCTGTATTTTTTGGAGAAGACCCTTTGCAACTATCATCCAACAACGGCTGACTAGAAGAGCCAACCTTTGAAGATTGATTCTACTTCTCCCCACTATAGGAGGAATCCTTACTGGCTTAAGCCCTCTAGAGAAAATGAGTAGGAAGCTCCTACCCAGTGGACTGCTCCTACACAATAAGAACATGCCCAGCATGCGAGATTTCTCCCTTGCCTGTCTCTTACCTTCTAATGACAACAACTTCTGGAGGGCTCCCTTCTTAGACGAAGGCTATCCAAAGAGCCTGATCTGAACTAACTATAGTAGATCCCTTCTTGGATTCGGATCTCTTAGAAGAATCATAGACCACTTTCATCTTTCCTTTGTGACCCTTTGAGGTAACCAGCTTATGCTCTTATTGTAGTTGTTGGTCAACCACTACCTATGCTTCAAGCTCACAATCAGTTTGACCATCCTTAGAGTCAACCACTTCATCCTCCTTTAAACCATGAGCAAAAACATCCCTAAAAGAAATAGAATTCTTCTCCCCGACTGCTAAATAAGCCCATTACCCCTAAATAGGGTCCTTCCCATTTCCACCCAGCTTCTTGGAGGGCTACTCAGCAAGAAGTTTTTGTGCCTGGGGAGAGAAAACCCCTTCCTCTGACTTAGCAGCAGTAATGGGGATCTACTTCTACCTTAGTGTCATATCTATCCCAACCCTGTCTTCAACCATTGTCAAAAGGTTTGGATCCCACTGTGTCTCAAGTTTTCCGTACCATCAGGGGCCTGAGCATTGCCCACAACCTCTTTTCTTCTTCAGCAATGGTCCAGATCAAGTCCCTTTAGATTAAAATTCGAGTAGACAATATCAATCCTATAGTTAGATTCCAAATATCCAATAATTCTAAAGACATAGCAGAAAGGGGGAACCTTATCATACTGAATGCTAAGGGTCACTTCATCCTGAGGAGTAGAGATAACTACCATATCAGTTAAAGTGGAGCTGAGGTTCACTTCAACTAAAACCCTCATAAAATGCCCAAAACTGGCTAATTCAGTGGCACTGTCCATTTTAATCGGAATGTCGATTGAAGATGCAATATCGTACAGGATTGTTGGAAGCCATAAAACCCAATTCAACCCATGAATCTGAACTCAGACCTGCGCAAAAGTTTCATTATACTCATTTGGATTAAAGTTAATATTTCATTCATGAATTTGTAACACACCCTGTTTCAGATTGACTGAACCATAGCCTCAAGCTCTTCCTTTTATGTACGCTGAAGAAAAAAGAATATGGTAAAAGACACCAATAGAGATGCACTTCCAGTCTGAAAATCTGCAAATCGAAGTGGTTGGCCACCACAGATTACTTCCATGACTTCATGTATTTTCCCAAAGAAATACACACAATAATAGAAAACTTACATTGATCGAGTTTTTCTGTAATGGATTCATCGTTTTTTGAGACGTGTTATGCATCCCTTCTTAACGATTCACTGTAAAGCCCTTATTTTGAAAGATGAAAATGAACCGCCTGAAGATTCAGATGTATTCCTCTACTCAACAATCACTTTCTTTTTTGCACCATCCATACCCAAATTCACAAGAATGGAATCTTCAAGCCTCTTTGATGGCCCAACAAAGACATCACGGTGATCAAAGTAACATTCATTATCAAAAGTCATCGCCATAAATCCCTAATCGTCATTCGTTCATAAAGAGAGAAGCTCTCAACCAAATCTCATCTCCCCCTCATGGGTAAGTTTTTTTATTTGTCATGGGAATAATTAACTAATTTATATAACTAATGTTTTTTCTCACTTATATATGACATTTGATATACTAGTACAAAATAGATTTGGCAAGAGTGGCTGACTTTTGACACAAACAGATGGAGAGATTTTAAATCTCCAGTAACTTTTAATTACATTTTGGAGGAAAAATGATAACTTGTGCTATAAAAAGATTTTCTTTTATTTTTGAAATAAAATAAGAATAACATAGAACCCTCACCTATGATGGAGAAACCCCACTGTTACAACAAACCCAAGCTAAAGAAAGAAGATGAAGCAAGAGAAACAAATACTTTAACAGCATATGATCTTCTCAAACAAAAGATAGAAACAATAACAAAAAGATTAAAGTTTAACAGAATTCCCAATATATGTCTTCTAAGTTGTACTCGTGAATAACCAGAAAAAGATTTCAAAAAATTTAATAAATTATTCCCAGCACCACAAACAATGTCCAAGATCAATCCCTTCAGAGTTGAAAATGAGCAGCCATCATTGCTTGAGAAACCAAGTTTTTTATTATTAGAAAGCTTCCCTGAACACCTTATTGATGGTTCTTTTCGTTATCCTTCATTGTTCCAATAAAATATATTGATTGATCTGCTATGTCGAAGCTTATGAGAACAACACAATCCATGTAACCTGAGTCCTCTCATTATGTTCTTTTCTATGCAACCCGAGTCCTCTCATAATGTTCTTTTCAACCTTCTCCAATGAAGATTGAGGAGAAGCATTGAAAGAGATTTCAGCTTCAACTTTATATGAGGTAGTTCCACTGAGATTCATACTAAAAGATCCTGTAATAATGGTGTGCTGGAGCCCCCGAAAATTTTTTATGCCATCGTGCTTCTGCCTTCGCATCCTCTACACTTTGCATGCCAGAACATTTCCCCTAAACAACCTCACTGGGAACATCTTCATCTACTTTTCTTTTCTTAAAATCTCTGGAAAGATATTCATCAAATCCACCCTCTCATTTAAAGAGTGGTCCTGGGAGGCGTCAGCATTAAGCTTTCCAGTAGACAGGGGAGAGACCTCCTGCACCCGAGCTCTACTCATCGAGGGATCCCCTGAGACTTCTGCAGCTTCTATACCAGTAAAAGTTTTTGACTTCTCAGTCCGGATAGAACCTTCCCGAGTTGGTACATTTTCGATATAAGGATCTGCAGCTGTTGATTTCCCGACTTGTATTAATTGGTTGGCAGATTTTGAATCTGATTTCAGAAGAGGCTCCTGCATCGAACAGATTAGTTAGTCCATGTTTCTCTCTAATCCCGACCCACTTAATTTTTTATGATGCTCCATCGCATGAAGAAGCCAAATGACCCAGATTCCTGCATTTTAAACAAAAAGAGGGAATATTTTCATAGAGAACCACCTGAAAGAAACCAGAATTTCCATATCGAATCCAAATCTTCTGAGGAAAATCCTTTGAGACATCTAAATCCGCCCAGAAATGGTCAACCGAGGTTCGATCCAGAATATTAGTGGCAGTATCGATCTTAATCAGTTTCCCAATACAATTAACAATTGCACAGAGGGGTTTCGGCTTGAACAGATGAACAGGAAAACTGGAAAAAGAAATCCAAATCGGTACCACCGGAGAGTCAATTCCAGGTTCCCAATCCAGCGTCCATTAATAAATATTCACCTAAAAACCTTGAAAAATCTAGGAGTCGGGTTTCCAGCAGTGATAAAATCCACCCCCACAGTAGAATCGAAGAAGAATATGAGAATCATCCAGCAACCTGATATTAAGTCTCGAAAAGCCGATAAGCTCAAATGATTTTGTAAGCACTGCCATTTAAGGCCAACCTGAAATAAAACAACAAACCAGAGAAAATCAGAGGACATATAACAACAAATTAATCTCTTCTTCCGTGAAAGAGACCACCGGAGCTCCCTTGAAACGGAAGATGGTCATAGTTGCTTCCATTTCCGATCGAGAAAAACTGAAGTCACAGACGCTTGGGTTTCAGATCAAAACCCTACTTCGGGAGGGTGAGGAGGTAGGGGAGGGCATAGCCCATATTTGAATTAGGAGACAGGTTTGCCCTTTTGTGATGCAAGGCTCTGAGACGGCGTGATTCTTAGCTGTGGTGACTTCGGTGACGCCAACAACTCCGGCAACACCGACGACTCTGGTGACTGTCGCGCGACTTCTCAACATAATGGCGGTAGATTTCCCCGAGCATCCTCCAACCCAAAGTCGCAATTCGTCTTCCTAAGATGTTCGATGATTCCGGTGGTTCTCAGGCTCATTCCCGAGACTTTTTTTTTATAAAACATAAACGATGGGAAAAGATGGTGGCATGGATTATTTATTTCTAATGAAAGTTTTATTATTATTACTTCTAAAATATGTACTTTTCTATGAAAAATCTCTCTTCCATTTTGGAAAAATTAAATGTTCTCTTGTTACAATTCATTTTTTAATACATCTTTCTTATATGAAGTTTTCTTTCAATGTTTTAATTCTATATTTTTTGAATTCTAAAATCATCTATTTAGTTTTAGAAACCACTTCATCATGTGCGAACAATTGACAAAAATATTATTTTACTATTTTACTGATGAAAGTTCCATTAGAAATTCCACTAGAGGTTTAACTAAAACATCCATTGAAAATTTCATTGTAAGTTTTATTTCAAATTCCACTACAAGTGCCATGGAAGTTCATTTGTGTATGTTTTTACATAGAATTCACTCCGGAACTTCCAATACACATTCCACTGGAACTTCCAATGGAGATTCCACTAGGTCTTTCAGTAGAACTTTCAATCCTATTCTAGGAAGGGTACCTTAAGTTTTGACTGAAACTTGTACTATAATTTGTGGAATTCGCAAACAAACATGTTTTCTATTACACTGTATTTTTTGCAGGATTGAGGGAAAATTGTTCTATTCTTTCCCCTCTGGAACTTCCAATGAATCTTCCACTAAAAATCACAATAGAGGTTCCAATGGAACTTCAAGTGTAGATTTCACTAGAATTTTCACTAGAACTTACATTGGAAACTTCAGTCCTATTCTAGCTAATTACTGTGTGAATCTACCATAAGCTTTGACTGAAACTTGTACTTTAATTTATAGAATCTCCAAACATACATGTTTTCTATATTGCAATGAAATTTTTACAAGATTTGGGAGTGAATTGTTCTCTTCTTTCCCCACTAGAACTTCCACTAGAGATTCCACTGGAACATCTAGTGGATCTTCTGGTCCTATTCTAGCTAATTACAGTGGAAATCTACCTTATGTTTTGACTAAAACTTGTACTGCATTTTTTGGAATCTCCAAAAAAACATGTGTTTCTATATTACACTGAAATTTTTATTGGATTCATGAGGGAATTGTTATGTTATTTCCCCATTGGAACTTCCAATGGAGATTCCACTGGAACTTCTACTAGAGATTCCACTGAAACTTTCACTGGAGATTCCACTATAACTTTTAATGGAACTTCCAATCCAATTCTAGCTAATTAAAGTGAAAATATACCTTATGTTTTGATTGAAACATGTACTGTAATTTTTAGAATCCCCAAAAAAACATGTTTTCTATATTGTACTGATATTTTTTCAGGATTCAAAAGGGAATTGTTCAGTTCTCTCCCCATTGGAACTTCCAGTGGAGATTCCACTGAAACTTTCACTCAAGATTCCACTGGAACTTCCAATCATATTCTAGCTAATTATAGTGATAAGATACCTTAAATTTTTACTGAAACTTATAATTTAATTTGTGGAATCTCCCAAAAAAACATGTTTTCTATATTGTACTGAAATTTTTATAGGATTCAAGAGGGAACTATTCTGTTCTTTTTTCACTGGAACTTCCACTAGAGCTTCCAATAGTCATATTATAGCTAATTACAGTGCAAAGATACCTTAAGTTTTGACTAAAACTTATAATTTGTGGAATCCCTAAACAATAATGTTTTTTATATTACATTAAAAAATTTATAGGATTTAGGAGAGAATTATGTTGTTCTTTCCCCACTTGAACTTCCAGTGGATATTCAACTAGAACTTTTGGTCCTATTCTATGTTCTATAATTCCCACTGAAATTTTTTACTTTTAATTTTTAGGTTTGAATTTTAGGTCAAATATGACATCTTTACAGAGTTTTATAAGAAATCTGACCACATTTGAAAGATTGTCATACAATTGCACTACGGGACACTCGTTTTTGGAATATGTTTCAGGATTTTTTATCCCATAGTGTATCAACATCAGATTGTAAGAAATCTGATAGCTCTATTTTTTATGTACTTGATAGCTATGATTCCTCAAAAAATACTTTCTGAATTGGTGGTGTGGAAAGAAAATTTTGTAAAGGTGATGTCCAAAGGATATTCAGGATAAGTGAAGGCGAAATAGAAATGGAAGAATGCTATTCGTTCAAACCAAACGAAGCACCATTATATATATGGAGATTTGGAAAAGGTGTCACATTAATGACACATAAGGCAATGAAAACAACACTTTTGGAAGCTGTAATGGGAAATGAAGTAGAGGATCATGTTGACACAACAACACTCATCTGTTTGTACACATGTGCTACTGTGTTTTTTCCTACTTTAGATTCTTACTTTAGTTGGATTTTCATCAATTATGTGGACAGTTTGATATATATATGAGAACACTAAAGTGGTCTCATGTAATCCACCAACAATTGATGAATTTTATTAAAGAATTTCACAAGCACTAGTAAAATATTACAAGGGCTATTATCTCATTACCGGTATGGATTGAAATTTATTTTTAATTCTATATAGAATTAGTCTTCATATTATTGTTGTTGTTGTAGTATTGGTATTGTGAAGAAATCGAACTACTAAAAGGAAATGAACAAGGTGGAAATCCACCTTTCATGAAATGGATCTTGTCAAATTTTGATGTTGTTTTCAAGAAACTAAAGATTCAACAAGTTGTAGCTAGTGGGGAAGTCTTCCAATTACAAGATTGTTTTAATGATTCTCTCAACATACACAGTTGTGTAAAATGAAATATCACAGACAGAGAAACATGAAAATTTTTCCAAAGAGACAACATCCACTAGATACCATGAAGAAGTTATTGCATAGAAATTTATTGTGGATGATAATGAAATAATAAAAGGTCTTGAAGAAGAAAATGAAACATTGGAAAGAAAACTAGAGACCATGGAATCAAAAGTTAGAGAACAAGTGGAAAAAATTAAAAAAATGAAGTTGTTGATAAGTGACAACCCCAATAAAGAGGCAGAAAAAATAGACACTATCATTTTTAGAGAGGAATTGACCCCTGCTATGATAGAGCTAAACCAGATAGTAGCTCCTAATGAAACTAGGATCCAGAAGGAGGCAAAACCCCTTAGAAGAACCTGTTGAAAAAACCACACCTCTCCCAGATATCAGCCAAGATGAAAAGCTAGAAGAACATACTCATTAAACCTGATCATTGATAAGAAATGTAAAATCAAGAATAATAAAATAAAATAAGGTGGGTTTGATGTATGTTTATGAAACCCAAAAAAGAATAAGAATGGAAACATCAGCACACTCAAAATTCATAGAAGTTCCAGCTAAGCTTCAAAAAACCATCAAACTAGCCAGTATTTTATAAAAACCAAAGCATATAAGGAATTTTATAGGATTTCTTTTCATACAAAAATAGTCCATATAGAGTTAATGACTCCAAAAATAGACTATGTGAGCCTTGAGAAGATTTTGGAATTAGAGACCACCTGGTATATTGATAGAACCAAAGGGAATGACTACCCTTAATTTAATTTTTTCTATCAAAGTTCCCTTAATAGTACATGTTTTCTTATAAATAACTATTATTTTTTTGTAGTGAATATGTCTGGAAATCTGAAAAAATGTTTTATTCTATTGCAATGGATGATATTTTATCTCTTTTCAACAAATCAATGATGAGTAATAAGGTGAGTATTTGAGTTAAAAAACTTATTATAAAATAATTTTTAATCAGTGTCACATTATCCACTCATTTTCAATGATATCAGGAAATATATGCATATGGTCAAATAATAAAAAGAGAGTATGAAATAGGGAATATAGCTTGAATTTTCTCAGATAAATCAAAAATTATTACCAGTGTTGCCACGATGAGTATATTAATATTTTCATTCTTTAAGTTGCAAAAGTAATAGATTGTAGTTGTTCTAACATTATTAATATTTATAGGGAATAATTTATAATAAAAATAAAAATTTGATAGAGATTTTGAAAGAGAACCCAGTTAAAGATGCACTGCGGTTAAATGGAAAACTTTTCATCCCCATCAACACCACAAATGTACATTGGACATTTCTCATTTTTAATGTGGAGATAAAATATTTTATCCACTATAACATGATGAATCCTCAGTTGGGTGGTGGTGGACATGATATTTATTAAAAGGATTCATTATTAATGGTACATTTTCTCCTCTTTGACATGAAATCCATTTTAAAATTAATTAACTGAAATAATTAAATTTATACAATTGTCCATACTTTCAGAAAGAATTTATTGAATAAATCATTAAGAAATGGATCCTTGATTACATAAACAAGACTACTCTCACGTTCATTGTGTAAGATACTCCTTAATAGGGTGAAACAAGATTTTACTGTGCAATAATAGTTTGATATCTTATAGAGAAGTTGGAAACAAATCAATCATATAAGAATAAGCTATCCCAAGAAGATGTTGATGGCCTACAGCTTTATATGGCACACTGCTTCCTTGAGGACCCTACTAACAGCTGGTCATAAACATATTTTAGAAGTATAAGTTTCTTACTATATTCAGTTCAACCAATATCTATATAAATAAGAAAACAACCATGTTTTATGGGTGTGAAATTAAAGTGGAATAGAACACGTTGTTAGGTTCTTGGATTTGTTCAATTTATCGGTATAGTAGTAGTTTGGTTTGAACAGAAAATGAAATGAAATAATGTTGTCAATATAAGGGAAGTGGTCTCAAATATGAATCTATCTGTATTAACATTCAAAATGGAAGATTTTGTTTAGTTATGTCAGTAGTGTTCAAACATCATTAGAACATGATGCCAGTATAAATGGACTCAAATACCAAATTTGGTGCTTTATAAATCAAAATAGTTTCTATTTGTATAACAGTTCTCATATAACACTTGTGCATAAAAACTATAGTTTCTTAAAATGGTGTCTAAATCCATTACAATTCAAACTAGCCTATAAATTCTTTAGTGGATTCATTAAAATTAAAAACAATCTATACATGGTGTAGATTCATCATAATTCAACAAAAAAACAACTTTCATTCAATGTATGCACTGCTCGTCCTCTCTTCTATTTCTATGGTAGTTTACCTCTAAATATAAAGTTTCAAATTGGTTAATAGGTCTTCCTTCAACTAAGAAACAAAACAATTGCAAAAATTATAGACAAGGATGATGCTGATAACAAAATTAATGTAAAGGTGTTTGTGTAGTTGTAATGGAAAAATTTGATATTGATTGATCTGCAATTCCTTATGTGAAAAGAAAAATGATATCAGATACCACATTACAATTAGAATACTGCTCTTAGAAATGAAATAAATCATAAAATGAAATCATACCATCATGATATCACTAGAATTTTTCTTATTTTTATTCAATTGTGTCTACTTCTAGCTGCTATTTTCTAAAAAGATTTTGATTCAATCACCCTCTTCCTTGTTTTGTTTCCTTTTAAAAGAGGCCTTTCTTAAAATTGTGTCAAAACTATCATGACCAACAACTCTATCCGTTGATATATTTATAGTAGTCAACTCTTTTGCAGAATTATTAACATTAGAGAAGGAAATTTCATAACTCACATCTATCTCATAAGCGACGGTAATCAACTTAATTATCATTTATGTTAATTTTTTATAACGTTTTTCTATAACTAAATATATATCATCATTTACATCAACATAATATCCCTAGAACATTAGAATATTTCTAACCAATTGGGTCTTCCTCCACAAACTATATTTTTTAGGTATTAATCTCACATCAATCCAATCATAAAATTTTAAAATATGATAATAAAGATACCCAATCAACTCAAATTTCTGACAAGAACATCAAACAACTTCATTGGAAGCTTCATACGATACATGGAATTGATATTCACATCTAATCATTCAAATAACATAAATAAATTGAACTCCTCTTTTAATATATGATATCAGAAAACAAGCACCAAACATTTGATATTCAAATTTAAATAAATCAAATAACTTAGTGTATATCTAGTAGAAACCTAACACATCAATGTGTGGTAAGGATAAATATTATGAGGCAGATTCTCCCACATCTCAAATTTGGCCTTTGTTTCTTGATATCGTTTTTTCTAAAAATCACTCAAACTACTTAAAGAAATCAACAACACTTAACTTTTGATGAACGTAATCTTTAAGAAATACATTAAAACTTTCACTTAATTTAGTGTTGTGAATTCCCAATGTTAAATAATCTTTCAAAAAATCAATGCTCCCACTTTTCTCGTAACACGAATACATCATCTAACCAATGTGATTTACCATCCACATATTTCTCTCAGAGGGAATTCTTATCCTAATCAAATTGATGTGCATCATGGTATTAGAAAATTAACTTCTTAAAAATAGTTAGAAAATTACATCCATCTTTTATCCAATTACCAAAATGTTTAATGCATTTTTCATCAAATTCCACCTACAAATGCAATGTCGAGTTCCCACTAAAACTTTAAAAATGGATTTTCCCATTGCCACATCTTGATCAGTGAATATAGTTTGAGGTTGCTTTATGTGATGCACCTGTAATTTTTTTTGAAACAACAAAGAAATGGAACTTGTGGTTTTATCTTATAACAAATATTCCCCAAAAATGACAATCTCTTAATGATGATTGAAGCTTACAAAGACACCTAAGGGCATGTTCTCTTTATTAGTGCTGAAAGTGGTGTCAAAAATAGAATCTGCAAATAACTCATAATATTTCTTCATTTTTGGATCACCCAAGAAAATATTATTAATTTTCCCAGTCAAGTCAAACTACATAGTATATAAAAATGAGGTATTGTCCTAACTTTGTCTTTCCAAGTACTCTAGCATGAAACACACATCACTATGAACTAATTCTTTTTCCCTTTTAGACCTTAAAAATTCAACTGATCGACACACATGTACCCATAACATCTCAACCCCCTTCAATAGTTGTCTCCAAGGAGAAGGAATCATTTGATTTAATACATGCTAAAGAATTAGAATCTAACTCAGTTGCTTGTGCTTCTGTTATTATTTTTTTGGGACCTCATCATTTGAATTGATTCAAGATTGTGAAATGGATGATTATTCCATTAAACAAATAAATTACATGTATATTACCCATAAGACAACAAACTAGCCTCCATTCGAGTAAGGAAACCTGCAAGTGTCTTAGCTCGAGGAAATTTCACCATGTTATCATGTTTTTCAACCTTCCTATGACCCTCTATGCTACATGTATAAAGGCATGATGTGATAATTGATTTATCATTTCTCATTTATTAGAGTATTGTTGGGGTACACTAAACCCATTTAGTCCCCCATATGTAACATAGAAACATTGTGCTTCCTCAGGTGATTTGAATATAATCCCTACAACTGGTTTAATAGATGATGATGCAACATCAACATCATTAGTATTGGAACAACATGCAATATAGAAACTTCAATTCAAATAAAGTACATAAATGTACATATAAAATATATTTAATATAGTTATTATAAAAAATTTGTAGATATCATTTATAAATCCATCTGTGGAAATTTTAGAGGAAGATCCAGTGAAAGTTCCACTTTAACTTCCAATAAATGTTCTGAGAAAAATCTAGACAAAGTCTAGTGGAACTACTATACAACAAAAGAATTTATTTATAAAACTATAGAATATAATAATAAAAATGAAATTTTAGTAAATATATTTATAAAAATTTCAACTATAAAAAATATATATTACATTTGTTGAATAATTTTTACTAAAATGATATATTTTACCATTTAAGAATGTATTTAATATATGAATAAAAATGTAAATAAAATTTATATATTTAGGAAAATAAATATTTACAAATATATAAAATAGAAATATATTCATGAAATAATAACTAAAACTAAATTTATAATTAATGTACTTATAATATATATTGATTTTTTTTTTAAATCTGTATAAATAAGAATTATAAATCTATTAAATATTACAAAAAAAGTTCTCATGGAAGTTCCTGTGGAAGTTTCAAAATAGAATAAAATAATATATTTATAAAACTATAGAATATATTAATAAAAATTAAATTTTAATAAATATATTTATAAAAAACGAAATTATAGAAATATGTATTACATTTTCACATAATTTTTATAAAAATAATATAATTTACCAGTTAAAAATGTATATAATATCTGAATAAAAAAGTAAATAAAAATTATATATTTAGAAAAATAAGTATTTAAAAATATATAATATAGAAATATAATTATGAAATAATAGCTGAAAATAAATTTATAATAAATGCACTTATTATATATATTGAATATATTTGTTACAAAATTCGTATAAATAACAATTATAAATCCATTAAGTGTTACAACAGAAGTTCCAGTGAAAGACTCAGTTAAAGTTCCAAAAAAAGTTCTATGAGAATTTCCAATGAAAGTTCTAATGAAAGTTTCAACGGAAGTTCTAGCGGAAGTTCCACAATACAATAAAAGAATATATTTATAAAACTATAAAATATATTAATAAAAATAAAAATTTAATAAATATATTTATAATAAATGAAATTATAAAAAATATTTTCAACATTTCTTTCATAACTTTTATAAAAATAATATAATTTACCATTTAAAAATGTATATAATATATGAATAAAAATGTAAATAAAATTTATATATTTAGGAAAATAAATATTTATAAATATATAAAATAGAAATATATTTATGAAATAATAACTAAATTTATAATAAATGCACTTATAAGATATATTGAATATATTTTTTACAAAAACTCCATAAATAATAATTATAATTCCATTAAGAGTTCCAGTAGAAATTCCAGCGAAAGTTCCAGCAAAAGTTCAAGGAGAAGTTCGAGTGAAAGTTACGATGAAAGTTTCGCCATAAAACAAAAGTATATATTTATAAAACTATATAATATGTGAATAAAAATTAAATTTTAATAAATATATTTATATTTAATTTAATTATATAAAATATTTATTTCATTTGTTACATAAAATTTATAAAAAAAATATAATTTACTATTTAAAAATTTATAAACTATATGAATAAAAATGTAAATAAAATTTATATATTTAAGAAAATTTATAACAAATGCACTTATAAGATATATTGAGTATTTTTTTACAAAATTTGTATAAATAACAATTATAAATCCAATAGGTGTTCTATTGGAAGTTCTAATGGAAGTTTCGATGTCACGACCCGTCCTCGGGGCCAGTGTCGTGACTACCCCAATCCCGTCTTCCATAGGTCAGGGGATAGCGACTAGCACCAAAGGCGTAAATCCCTAAGCTAGGAAGGAATTTCCTTTATAGTAGTAACACACACACAAACAGAGTAAGCTGGAAGCAAAACACTAGGTGAAAACTGTATACAAAACGTAGTGCTGAAAGTAAAAGGGGCCAGAAATACAAGCCCAACAGTAAAGTAAAGGTACAACAGAAATCAAGTACAACTTAAAAAGGGACAACAAATGAAAAGGGAAGCTCCTGGAACATCCGCCGAGTATCCTACCTGAAGGGTAGGTACAGATGTCCACCTCAGCACTCCACGTCTATCGGTCCGCTCCATGTACTGTCTCATCGTGTGGTCCACCTCCGGGTACCATCCGATCCTGGCTCGCTCTCGGCCTCCGTCAACGCTGTTCGTCGTCTGCATCCAACACAATGAGGTGCGGGCATAGCCCGTTCAGGGTTGAGTATAACTATACTCAGTAGGGACCCCAAGACCCCTGAAGGTCTCCCAGAATCCACGAAGGATAAACCACAGAAGGAAAGATACAATCACAAAGTATCAAACAACCCTACTTAGGTATATGCCCATACATATACCTAAGTTATCAATCTCAGTTCGGCTCCAACTCTCGAGCCCAAGCACAACCCAATCCACACAGGAAGTAAAGTCAATCACATCGATGATAATGATTGAAAGTCTAGACTCAACTCACATAGGTATACATCTTTTGTATAGCGATAGAGATGATCAGATGTAGTCACTGATTCATCTAAGCTGTCGGACCCACACAGGATACAAGACCAGCTAAGCTGTCGGACCCACACAGGATACAAGACCATCTACTCTGTCGGACCCACACAGGATACAAGTATAGAGGTCAAACTGCTGGACCCACACATGATACAAGAACATTTAAGTTGTCGGACCCACACAAGATACAAGACCAGCTACTATGTCGGACCCACACAGGATACAAGTACAGAGGTCAAATTGCCGGACGCACATAGGATACAAGAACAGTAGTCATCACTATCGAACCCATGGAGGATCCCAGTACAGTAGTCGTCGTCGTCGAACCCATGGAGGATTCCAGTACGGCAGACATCGTAGTCGCAGCCAGCTCTAGGGTTCCCGCACACAGCACGCTCGATTCCGGGAGGGTCTGCTCCTCGAGAAAAGGGGTCTTAACATCAACTATCACGAAGTCCAGAGTTTATGTACCCCAAATTTCAGTCTCATCAAAAGGAACCCAACGCGACAGACGGCGCGTCAATCGGACTCCCGGTCTGAGAGTTATTGGATTTTCCGTTCCAGGGTCCCAGTTGGAATTACGCTCGTTCCAAACCTGGCCGTTTTCCAAAGTCATCCAAAACTCACTTAGAGTATCGCAAAAGGACCGCCTCATTGCAAGAGTCCTAGTTTCGTAGACGGCGCGTCGATCGGACGCACGATCAAGAAGTTATTCGCATTTAAGCGAAACGGGCCCGGCCCGTCAAGCCCGGTGGGCTGGCGGGTTGGCTCGTCCTGTCTCAGCGGGTCCAACCCGGCTGAGGGATCGGCCCGGACCAGTGGGGCATGGCCCAGCCCAACCCACGGATGGTCGCAGCTCAGTCAGCTGGGGGGGGGACCCCCTGGTTCCTCGAAACGGGGGCGCCGAGCGGCGCCGCCCCTCCTGCCCGGCCGGCCGAAGCTGGCCGGATTTTCCGGCGCAAGCGGCCCGCGATTGCGGGCCACAGATCTTTCAAACGTGGTGCCTAAGGGTGCAGCGGTTTCTACCGCCCGACCGGCTTGCAAGCCGGCCAGTTCTCCTGCTGAAGCGGCCCGCCCAGCGCAGGCCGCAGTTCTCCACAGTGCGGCGCCAAGGGGGCGTCGTGGTTCTCCAGCCCGGTCGGTCGTGAGACCGACCGATTCTTCTTCGGCCGAGCGGCCCGGTTGCGGGCTGCGGTCTCCTCCGCCCGCACGGTACCCGGTTCCACGGACCTCTAATGGGCCAGTGCGCGGCCGTCATTGCCGTCGTCGCCTTCGGTCGTTGTCAACTCCGGTCACCGCCACCTCTTCCATCACCGCCTCCATCACGAATAAAAACAAGGATCAATGGAGGGTCCTCAGGCCATGTTTGTTCAGCACGCACCCTCCACATTAGGCGGTAGTAGTTGGCCGAAGACATTCCAAAGGGTCAAGATAATTTAATCATTTAAAATTAAACATAAACCCCTACCTCGATTTCAAGAACAGTGTACGTCAACGAGCCGCGGAAGACGAACGTCGCGGAGGTCGGGCATCGCGGAATAAGGACATCAATTCCGTTGACATCAGGGTGCATCTGAAGAGGGAGCATCGTTGGATAAGTTCTTTGCGTTCTTCGTCGGAGATGTTCTTCGTCGAGATAGGAACACCTTTCTTCCAATTCTCCAGAGCCTCCCCCAATCGAATATTTGCCAACGCAAATAAAATAAAAGCTACCCAATTTAATAATGTCATGCATTTAGAATTAATTCAAATGAACCAATTAATTATGGGTGCTTAATTAATTACACTGATGGGGTTGGCACAATTAATGGAGGGAGGTGGAGAGACTCCTCTATTAAGTGGGAGTTCAAAAGTTAAAAAAAGGGTTTCATGTGAGTTAAAGGGAAGATGAAGGGTTAGGTGCTTCTATGGGCCCCACCACACATTATCCTCTCATGGGAGGTTATGTGGGGTGTGGGACCCACCCCAAATTCCCTTTGGTGTAAATAACCACCTCTTAAATAAAATTTTACAATATAACAATTTTATTTATTTTGCTACAAATCCCCAAATAAAAACTTCTACTCTCGACCAAACACAACTACGATAAAGGTCTCCTTAAGAGAATACTAGTGCTGTAAGTTCATCGGTGCCCTCGTATTTCAATTCCGAGCACTGGTTTAAAATATATAAAACCCCGCACGTATGTTTACTGAACGTACCCGAACAAAACTTCAGAAATTGATTCTGGGCACACCGGGCCTCGGAATCAGGCACTGTCAGAAACTTCGGACTCGTAATATTCCAAAGAATTTAAGAAAAAAATTTCCTTGAAATTTCCGGGTTTTTACATTACCCCCACCTCAGGGCTTTACGTCTCCATAAAGCTACAACACACACTAGGGAAGAAAATGGGGGTACTGGGCACGCATCTGAGCCTCCCGCTCCCATGTGCTCCTCTGGAGGTTCCCGTGCTGCTAGCGAATGCGCACCAGAGGAATCGACCATCCACGTAGGACCCGCTCCTGTCGATCCTTGATCTCCACTGGGACCTCCATGAATGTTGCCCCATCATCGATGTCCAACTCCTCGTGGTCGATGATGTGGGACAGGTCATGCACGTATCTCTTCAACTGTGATACGTGGAAGACGTCGTGTACCCGATGCAACTGAGGTGGAAGGGTCAGGCGGTAAGCCACCACGCCTACTCTGCTGAGGACCTGGAACGGCCTGATGAAGCACAGAGATAACTTGCTACCCTGGCAAAATCTCCGTAGACCTCGTCGAGGTGAGACCCGTAGGAAGACGTGGTCGCCATCCTCGAACTCCAGTGGTCTTCGTCTCCTATCAGCATAGGACTTATGTCTGCTCTGTTCAGTCTTCATACACTCCTGGATGATCTGTACCTTCTCCACCGTAGTCTAAACCATCTCTGGTCCTACAAGTGCTGACTCCCCTGGGTCAATCCAGCACAGAGGTGATCTAGAAGGTCGGTCGTACAGTGCCCCGTCAGGTGTCATCCCGATGGTGGAGTGATAGCTATTATTGTACGCAAACTCCACCAAGGGTAGGTGATCCTCCCAACTGTGACCAAAGTCAAGAAACATGCACAGAGCATGTCCTCGAGATTCTGAATGGTCCTCTTAGTCTAACCATCCATCTAAGGATGGAAGGCGGTGCTCAGACGTAGCTGCGTCCCAAAAGCCTCCTGCAACCCCTTCCATAACTGGGAAGTGAAATTAGCATCTCGATCGGAGATTATAGTCAATGGAACACCATGAAGACGTATGATCTCCTGAACGTAGAGGCGTCCCAAGATATCTAATGAGCCCTGCTCCCTGATCGGTAGGAAGTGGTCCGACTTGATGAGTTGGTCGACAATCACCAAGATAGAGTCGTGCCCTCTGGATGTACGTGGAATCCCCGTCACAAAATCTATGGAAATCCCATCCCACTTCCACTCTGGAACCTCTAAGGGCTGAACCAAGCCTGCTGGAACCTGGTGATCCGCCTTCACTTGCTGACAAGTGAGGCATCGAGAGACAAACTCTGTTACTGCTTTCTTCATACCTGGACACTAGTGTTGTCTTAGGTTCAGGTCCTTCTGCAAGAAGATATACCCGAGACTCTGGTGGTCAGAGTTTACGGTAAAACATTCGCTCATAAGATAGTGTTGCCACATATTCAAGGTGAAGACCACTACTGCTAACTCCAGGTCATGGGTAGCGTAGTTCTTCTCGTGCAGTCTCAACTGCCGAGAACCATATGCAATCACTACTCGCTCCTGCATCAGGACACACCTGAGTCTGGTCCCTGATGCGTCGCAGTAAACTACGTACCCAACACTCTCCTCTGGTAGCCTCAAGATGGGTACACTAGTCAACCTCTGCCTCAGCTCCTGAAATCTATGTTGTCATCTCTCTGACTATATGAAGGGTTACCCCTTCTTCATCAAAGCTGATAGTGGTGCTGCAACTCTGGAGAAGTCTGGAATAAAGGTAAGTCTGGTCGTCTCCTGAGTGATCGACTGCACCCTCTTATGCATGATTCCATCTTGTGATGCCTGGGTTTTCCTTTTTCCGACCAAGGGAAACCCCATATCATCGTTATAGTTAAACCACAACCTTTTTGCCTAATACAATCAATCTGTGTATGAACTGTGGTTGCCCAGTCCATACCCAAACTAACGTCGTAAGGACTCAACGCTTCCACCAAGAGGTTCCAACCGAAACTCTCGCCTCAAGGGTCAGATCACAACGTCGGCGTAAGTGTGATTATCGATTTTACTCCTAAAGGTATCTCCAGATGTGAGGGTCAAGTCAATGGAATAACCAGAAACTCTAGGTCCGGGACAAGATTCGTGGAAGGAAGGAATGATTGGTACCTATTTCTATTGATACGACAGCTAGTAGTAGACACAGACCGTATCTCAAATCATTCTTAGAGCCCTTGGGTCACACTCTTTTACCGCATGCAGCTACTCTCTTACCCTTCCCTCTAGCTCCATGAGCCTAACGGGAACTACAAAGGCGAGTGGTTGTAACATGTCAAAATGTTCACCACCTCATGCTGCTCTCTTAGCTCTGCTTCCACGTCTTCTGCCTTAAAGATTCATCTTTCCTTAACACTTCCTCTTCTCAAAACATTTTACACGCTCAAGTATCTATGACTGACGCTAGTTTCATGCTTTCCAACTGTTAACATTCACTGACTATATCCGCTCAGCCAATGAACATTCAACCACAAAGGTTCTCTCTAGCACACTAACACAAGTAGGAATGCATAGAGGAAAGTGATGGCTTAGATGTCCTTAAACACACCTCGATATGAGGTTTGAGCTCTAAAGCACCGTTCACATCATATTCATCGAGTACCAGGAATGGTCGGTACGCCTCGATGAATACCCAACTACTGACACGTCGTCCTACCGAAGCTATATAAGCTCTAGAAAACACTCAGCCACCTCCTCAAGCCAGTCCTCAACCGCCTGTGGGTCGGGCTCGCCTCATAAATTGAGGGATAACTGGTGCTGAAACACATGTAAGGCACTAAGCCTACAAGTTTCCTCTACCGGTACTGCCGATGGTGTCTGCTGACCAACGGGCAGTGATATAGTTGGCACACTGCCCGAAGATACCATCTCAAAAAACGATCAAAGTACCGAAACATCATCATTAGGCAGACCATCCTCAGGGTCACTCGCTGAAAAAGATTAGTAGCTAGGATCAAAATCTGCTCTAATAGTGTCTCAACTAGGCAGAAAACTCCAGTAATCGCCTCCATCCAGTCCTCTACTGCTAGAACTTGTGCAACACGCTCTGTCAGCGTACACCATCTACTAGTACAGTTGGTGGAATTTTCTTCCCAACGGGTGGTGCTGCTGCTGGTACACCACCCGAAGGTGCCAACATAGTAAGAGGGCCCTACACCGGTGCCTCGTCGATCGGTGGGCCGTCATCGTGTACTTTCTCTCGGGAACCCTAGCTGGTTGTCTTTGTAGTGGCATCCTAATAAGGAATAGGTGCGCCACAGTCAAAAATTTATACCTGGTGATCTGACTCAAAGAGACCACAAAGGAAACTCTTGAAACACACATGCAATCAGTGTTTCCGTGAACTGAGTCAGAAATCAGAAGTCAGGGTCCTGGTGTATGGATATGTCAGTCGCCGCACCAACACTGGACTCCATGGACTGAAAACCACACTCAATACTCTTAACACTATTGCTTCATAGTAAGACAGATCAGAGTCCTAAGTTCTGCGGTAGAACCGACTCCTCTGATACCAATTTTTCACGACCCGTCCTCGGGGCCCGTGTTGTGACTACCCCAAGCCCGCCTTCCATAGGCCAGGGGCTGGCGACTATCACCAAAGGCGTAAATCCCTAAGCCAGGAGGGCATTTATTTTATAGTAGTAACACACACACAAACAGAATAAGGTGGAAGAAAATCACTAGGTGAAAACTATATACAAAAAGTAGTAATGAAAGTAAAAGGGGGCAGAAATACAAGCCCAACAGTAAAGTACAGGTACAATGGAAAATAAGTACAACTAAAAAAGGGACAACAGCTGAAAAGGGAATCTCCTGGAACGTCTGCTGAGTATCCTATCTGAAGGGTAGGTACAGATGTCCACCTCATCACTCCACGTCTATCGGTCTGCTCCGTGTACCGTCTCGCCATGTGGTCCACCTCCGGGTACCGTCCGGTCCTGGCTCGCTCTTGACCTCCGTCAACGTTGTCCATCATCTGCATCCAACACAACGAGGTGCGGGCATAGCCCATGCAGGGGTGAGTATAACGATACTCAGTAGGGACCCCAAGACCCCCGAAGGTCTCCCAGAATCCACGAAGGATAAACCATAGAAGGAAAGATACAATCATGAAGTATCAAACAACCCTACTTAGGTATATGCCCATACATATACCTAAGTTATCAATCTCAGTTTGGCTCCAACTCTCGAGCCCAAGCACAACTTAGTCCACACAGGAAGTAAAGTTAATCACATCAATGATAATGATTGAAAGTCTAGACTCAGCTCACACAGGTATACATCTTTCGTATAGCGATAGAGATGATCAGATGTAGTCACTGATTCATCTAAGCAGTCAAACCCACACATGATACAAGACCAGCTAAGCTGTCAGACCCACACAGGATACAAGACCAACTACTCTGTCAGACCCACACAAGATACAAGTACAGAGGTCAAACTGCCAGACCCACACATGATACAAGAATAGTTAAGCTGTCGGACCCACACAAGATACAAGACCAGCAACTCTGTCAGACCCACACAGGATACAAGTACTGAGGTCAAACTGCTGGACCCACACAAGATACAAGAATAATTGTCATCGTTGTCGAACCCATGGAGGATCCCAGTACAGTAGTCGTTGTCGTTGAACCCACGGAGGATTCCAGTACAGTAGACATCGCAGTCGCAGCCAGCTCTAAGGTTCCCACACACAACATGCTCGATTTCAGGAGGGTCTGCTCCTCGAGCAAAGGGGTCATAACATCAACTATCATGAAGTCTAGAGTTGATGTACCCCGAAGTTCTGTCTCATCAAAAGGAACCCAACGCGACAGGCGGCGCGTCAATCGGACGCCCGATCTGAGAGTTATTGGCTTTTCTGTTCCAGGGGCCCGGTTGGAATTATGCTCGTTCCAAACCCTGCCATTTTACAAATTCATCCAAAACTCACGTAGAGTATTGAAAAAGTACCACATCGTCGCAAGGTTTCCAGTGTCACAGACGGCGCGTCGATGAGACGCACGGTCAAGAAGTTATTCGCATTTAAGCGAAACGGGCCCGACCCGTCAAGCCTGGTGGGATGGCGGGTCGTCCCGTCCTGGCTAAGCGGGTCCGACCCGGCCCGGGAAGGTGGGGAGCGGCCCGGCCCGTGGCTCAGCTAGCTGGCCGAGCAGAGCGGGGGGGGGGGGGGGGGGGTTCCTCGTAACGGCGGTGTCGCCCCTCTTGCCCGGTCGGCCGAAGCCGACCAGCTTTTCTGGCACAAGCGGCCCGCGGTTGCGGGCCGTGGATCTTCCGGACGCGTCGCCTAAGGGCGTCGCGGTTTCTACCGCCCGACCAACTGGCAAGCCAGCCGGTTCTCCTGCCGAAGCGGCCCGCCCAGTGCGGGCCGCGGTTCTCCGCAGCGCGACGCCAAGGGGGCACCACGGTTCTCGAGCCCGACCGGTCATGAGAGCAATCAGTTCTTATTTGGCTGAGCGGCCTAGTTTCGGGCCGCGGTCTCCTCCACCCGCGTGGCACCCGGTGTCGCGGTCCTCTAACGGGCCGACGCGTGGTCATCGTTGCCGTCTCCGCCTTTGGTTGTTGTCAACTCCGGTCGCCGCCACCTCTTCCATTGCCGCCTCCATCGCGAATAAAAACAAGGATCAATGGAGGGTTGTCGGGCCGTGTTTGTTCGGCCCTCACCCTCCACGTTAGGCGGTAACAGTTGGATGAAGACATTCCAAAGGGTCTAGATAATTTAATCATTTAAAATTAAACATAAACCTCCTACCTTGATTTCAAGAACGGTGCACGTCAACGAGCCGCGAAAGACGAACGTCGCGGAGGTCGGGCACCACGGAATACGGACGTCAATTCTGTTGACGTCGGGGTGCATCCGAAGAGGGAGCGTCATTGGAGAAGTTCTTCGCGTTCTTCGTCGGAGATGTTTTTCATCGAAGAACGGTGTTCTTCGTCAAGAGAGGAACACCTTTCTTCCAATTCTCCAGAGCCTCCCCCAATCGAATATTTGCCAACACAAATAAAATAAAAGCTACCCAATTTAATAATGCCATGCATTTTGAATTAATTCAAATGAACCAATTAATTATGGGTGCTTAATTAATTACACTGATGGGGTTGACACAATTAATAGAGGGAGGTGGAGAGACTCCTCCATTAAGTGGGAGTTCAAAAGTTAAAAAAAGGGTTTCATGGGAGTTAAAGGGAAGATGAAGAGTTAGGTGTTCATGTGGGCCCCACCACACATTATCTTCTCATGGGAGGTTATGTGGGGTGTGGACCCCACCCCAACTTCCCTTTGGTGGAAATAACCACCTCTTAAATAAAATTGTACAATATAATAATTTTATTTATTTTTCTACGAATCCCCAAATAAAAAATTCTACTCTCGACCAAACGCAACTGTGGTAAAGGTCTCCTTAAGCAAATACTGGCACTACGAGTTGATCGGTGCCCTCAGATTTCAATTTTGAGCACTATTTTAAAAGATAGAAAAACTCACACGTACGTTTACTGAACGTACCCGAACAAAACTTCAGAAATTGATTCTGGGCACACTAGGCCTCAGAATCAGGCGCCGTCAGAAACTACGGACTCTTAATATTCCAAAGAATTTAAGAAAAAAATTTCCTTGAAATTTCCAGGTTTTTACATTCAATTCAAGGAAAATCCATAGAAAATTTCACTAGAACTTCCACTGAAAAGTCATCACTTCGGAAAAATTCTACATATGGTATTGGGAAGAAAGTATTTTAATTTTAATCATAAATATAACATATACAAACTTCAAATAATAATTTGGAATACCTTCATATATGGTCATTATAAGCAGAAAAAAAATGAAAACTCCAAAATGTAGTAAACTGAAGGCTACTACCTGTAAGAACCCGGATCTTCGTTCAGGTATGTTTTCCCTTTTTTCTGGAGTTTTTAAGGAAAATAAATTTTCTGGAAATTTCAGAAGTACACGTCGTGTACTTTCAGAGTACACGCCGTGTACTCTTCCCCAGCTCGAAGTCGTGTCCTGTCCATGTCCAGGCCACACACATGGTGTGTAAGGCTGAGGTGGAGGCCGGTTAATTCTGAGTACGGAAAATTGAAGTACATGCCGTGTAATTTTTTTTATTAAACGGACCGGGGTCGCGCCTAACCCCCAGTTTCATCTTCTTCTCCATTTTTCATCCGTCCGGAAGTGACCGTACGGTCGAATCTTATCCGAGCTTCTGCCTCGCTGTCCGTTCTCCGATTCGAGCACGGTCGATTGCGTTGGAATCACAGCGGTGAGTTCTTTCTTCTTCTTTTGCCTTGTTTCTTGTTTCCCCCTCGTTTCCAAGTTATCGTGGGATGAACGTTTTGTGCATTTTCTCAGATCTATGTTGTTCTAAGGGGAATCTGTCGTCAAGGTTCATGTATATCGATCTCCTAGGATCGAGGTAGGTGGTTTGTGCCTTTTCGTAGAAAGTTGATGAATATTATGTGAAAATTCCACCAATACCCTTGAACGGGGTATTGTGTGTTTCCTATTTTTCCCTTGTTGTTTGCCTACTTTGCTTGATCGCTTTAGTAGAGGTTATTACTTGTGAGTAGTGTAATTTATTTTGTGCTCAGGTTGCTTTTCCATGCTTGTTTTGCCTGTTGGGTGTTTTTTCAGTTGCCATACCTTGTTGTAGGATAGTGGAACTGTCTCTTTTGATATGATGTTGAGCCTTAATTGATACCCAAGTAGTTCTTTAAGTTTACTTGGATGATACACACGCGCTAAGCATGTTTAGTTATACTCAGGACTGTGAGAACCTAGAGTAGTAAACCAAAGGGAGAATTGATGGAAGGGCTTCTCCAGAGTGTCTTTTAATTATGATGCGAGACTATAGGGGTAATTGACGTTGAGTGATTCCCCAGAGAGTCTGTAGATCCACGACATGGGCCACATGGGGAATTGACATTGAGTGCTTCCCCAGAGAGCCTTTAGCATGATACGAGACTATAATGGGGAATTGATGGTGAGTGCTTCCCCAGAGAGTCTGCTTAATTATGTAGCTGAACTAGAGGGGTGAGACTGTGTGTGCCTCCCAGAGGGTTTCTAGTACTATAGGTTTAACCATAGGGGTTAGGCTGTGAGAGCTACCCATAGGGTTACCTGTTTTCTTCTTGTTGCTGGTTGCTTACTTGTGTACTTTACTTGTTAGAACTGTGGATTGTAGCTGCTTGTGCTTTCCTGTTTACTGCTTCTTGTTTATTTACTCCCATGTATTCATAGACTATTAGGCACAAATATTTGGGTGATTGCCTACTGGGATTGTATATCACACCCTGTTTGGTCCATGCTTTTGGGCCCAAGAAGACTATGTTGTTGCGGGTATAGATAAGGGCAAGTGCCCTTATACTTCAGGATCTTGACTGCATCAGGAGCTAGGGAGAATGGGACCGAGCCGTGGATCGTGATGCTGAGGAGATTACTTTGTTTTCTTTTGCACTTGGTTTCAGTTGTATTTCAGCACGTTGTTGTGTTTTCTGTTTTCCTTAGATACTTGTACTTGCTGCATCATTGTCATCATAGTTATATATCTCCACTGCTTCCACTGTTTGGTTTCTGTTGTTATGCATGTTGTTTATTGCTTCCGCTGTTTATTGTTGTTTTCTTACCTTGTGTACCTTACCGAATGAGGGCATAGTTTCCCCACCGACTCACCAAGGCCCTCGCTGCTAGTCGGTAGCCTCTAGCATTCGGGGAAACGCACTTGAGGTCGTGTGGCAAACTGGGTACGAGGCACCAGTGGAGGGGCTCCAGACTCGGGTCATTACACTACCCCTCCACAATAGTGAAACCCAGCAAACTTGACTTGCGCAATCAAAATTGGACTCCAGTGAAACTATCCTCTAATGAATATGATGTTACATGCGTTAAGAAACAAAAAAAACTGACGAAAATGCCCCGCAAAAAGAAACTGGCCTCCAGTGACTCTGATGATTTGTATGTTAAACAACCCAGAGAAACTCAAAAAAAAACTAGAAAAAAGATTGTCACATAATTCCTGGTTTCATTTTTTTCATTTCATTTCTCATGAGATGAAAATTCTCTTCAGTTTCCACTACATCTAGATCCTTACATGTGTAAAAATGAAAATGTTCCAATATCTAACCACGTCACTGGAATATCCTGTAAAACAGGGAACCAGAGATGATAAAATTCACCTTAAATGTAGAATAAATATTTTTTTAAATCACATTTTTTGTGGTGATTATTATAATAATATACATGAAATTATTCCATGCATCATTTCTCATCATTTATCATAAAAAATCTAAAAATGAGCTCTACTTAAAACCTCCCATGTTGGTTTTCAGAGCAACAGACTTAAAATATCATGTATTTATTTTAAAAATATATATTTGATGTTGGTTTTAAATAATAACTGATGTTATTTATAACATGAAACATCAAATTTCTAGAGTAACCAATGTTTTAAATATATTATTTTATATATGTGGTTTTTTTTATAACTATCATGGATAATAGTTTTCAATGTCGATTTGTATAACTAATGTTAAATTTTTGTTTATTATGTCTCTAATATTAACATCACTAAATAATCGATGTAAAAAAGTTAAATATAACTGACATGAGGAACAAAAAAATAGTTTAGTGACTAGAGCTCATGTTAAATGATAAAAAATTAAATAGATAAAGAAGATAAAATTATCAAAGACTTGATTGGTAAATCAAATACCACAAGAAATAATATCAAGTGAAATTCACCATAATAAAAAAATAGGGAGATAATGATAAGAATAAAATCATAATTTTCACCACCGAGTATATTACTTAGATTAGAAATTTGATTTAGAAACGAATCATGATTTTTTATTACCAAATTCTAATTTTTATTAATTGAACACATATCTTCAAAATCAATAAAAACCCAATTGGAATTAATGAAAATATGTTTAAATTTAAAGTCAATTTTAATGAATCAATAAATTTATTTTAATGATTTGAAATAGTTTATTGACGTATACATTACTATCCAACATTTTTAACATTGGCTGATGAATGACATACTCAAAATTTTAAATAATTAAATCTTATTCTAGAATAAGAACCTAATAATCTGGAAAATATAATTTATATTACTTTGAAATTGGATAGAAGATGAGTGAACCTTGTCCATGCATATTCCTTTTGTGAGGAAGTGTCAACTCCATTCACGCTTCCTTTGAAACTCACAAACAAGAGTCATAAATAAGGTTCATGCTTCCCACTGAAAATAATTATAAAAAGGCCACCCCTCTCATTTATCTTATTCTACTCATCCAAATTTTTAGTGAAGCTCTGGAGAATTGGTTTATCTCTTTCTCAAGATGTTATTTGCAGCCTTTGGGAAGGTAAATTTTATTTTTTAAAATTTTAGTTTTTAAATTGTTTTATTTATTTTGTTTGCATGATTTATTTATTTAAATTTTATGATTATATTAATGTATGATTTAATTTATATTTTTTTGTATGATTCATATTATAGTGTATGATTTGGATAATTTAAATATGATGTTAGGATAATTTAAATTGTGTTGAGTAATTAGGTATAAAATAGGATTATTTATATTTAGTAAAATATAATTTCTTACAAAAATTTATGTGTATAATTATAATTTAGATATTAATAATCATATATGAATAAATTTATATGTAAATATAATATTATATATTATATTTAAATTAAAATAAATTGAAAATATATTATTGGATAAATCAACTTATTCTATCTAAATATTTTTTTAAAATTAGATTACAAATAATATTTTGTAAAAAATAATATTAAATTTATTTGAATATAATTATATATATGTTATATTATTTATCAGATTTAAATTTAAATAAATTTAAAATATATTATTTGATAAATACATATATATATATATATATAATATTATCATCATTAATGAAATTTTAAAAAAAATTAATAATATATTTTGAAAAAGATTAATTATAAATAAGATATATTATGAGTAATTATGTATAAATTAAACTATCTAGATTTTAGAAAATATAATTACTTACAAAAAAGTGTGTATATATATATATAAATTTATTTATTATATCTATTATCTACCTATTATATATGCTAAAGAGTGTGACTCTTCATCTACGTGTCTCAACAGCAGCGCTCTTCACCAATGTGTCACTCCCTCCACTATCGAGCTATTATTATACCATCCTGTCACCCCTGAATCTCCCTATCCTCCATTCCCTCATCATCTCAGACTCCATCCCCATCCCTGCTTCTGTTATCTCCTTCGTCACCGCCTCTACCTCTGCCTCCCCATTTATGCCTCTGGCTTTACCTCCCTATCTCTACCTCCTTGCCTTCAACTCCTCATTGCGATGTTTGTTGCCCATTATTTCCCTTATCCATGACTACCCTAATCCCTCCATCCTCCACCTCTCCTCCTTCCCATATCCTATTTTCTACCTCTTCCACTTCCTCTACCTCACCTCCCCTTCACCACTAATCCCCTTCTCTGCCACTCATCCCCACTTTGACAATGCATCCCCGCCTCACTTCCATGGATCCACATTTCTACCACACCTCCCCCTCCACCTCATCACCTACGCCTATGTCTCCCCCTTACTGCTAATGTCATGATGCCTCCGCCTCCTTATCCCATTCCCCCTCACCTCTTTTTCCCCACCTCATCCAATATCCCATCATCTACCCCCTCAGTTCTGTCTAAAACCCTTGGGGAAAGGATTCAGGTAGCCATGGTAGCAGTCTCCATCGCTTTGCAATCCATCTATTGTTCAGGCTCTATAGGTAACTTTGCAACTAGATTCGCATAATTATCTAAAGTTTATCGCTGCCCCATCCATGTCACTATCACTAAAACATTTCCTCTTTTCTTCTTCAAGTAATCTCGAACTAGGGATAAAGACAAATGATTTTGAAAAATGTTAATTGTTTTTCTTTTGATAACTTGTCTCAAGGTATCCTATGGAAATGAACTTTGGTGTTAAATCATTTTTGTGGTTTCACTCTACAAATGAGTCTGCATTGATGAATTCAAGGTTATCCATCCCCTTTGGATATGGATGGCTTTTGGATGGTATGCATTTCCCCCTCTGTTTGCTAAAATTAAGAGTTCAAATTCTAAGATGTTTGTTGGATATTCGAGTACTAGATTGTTTGACATCATTTATTCCTACTATTATTTACTAGTATCTTTTTTTCCATTGTTTTAAAGTAATATATTATTTTCTTAGGGTTTCTATAGTACTTGAAAACTACATCTGTAGTAGGGATTAGAAGAATTTTTTTGTTCTTATAGATTCACTCTGTCATTTCCTTTAGAAATTTCACATTGTAGTGTCACTAATTAAGAAATTGATGAGTTCTTCCATATTTCACACCTTTTAGAGCTTCATTTTCAATCCATCAGGGTTGATATTCAATATTCAGTGGGAAGATTTGGATAATTTTGACCCTTAAAATTATAGTTAATTATCCTATTATATAGTGAGATGTTTCTACCAAGTTTGTCTATTTCATCCTCAAGACAATGCAGTAACCAAAGTCCCTCAAGTTTAATGATATCCATTGAGTTTTATTATAGAATACATGAGTTCAGTTATCTAGAATGGAACCTTTGCGGTATACACCTAGGCTTTTAGTTTATTCATTTACTTAAAAAATATATTATTCATTCTATAGTGTGTGTCTCAAGTACATGCATCAGCTCCTCTGCTACCCATATCCCAGTCCTTTTTTATCCTTTATTTTTAATATTTATTATTCAATTTGATGTTAGTACTATTTTCTTAGCAATTATCCCTACATTGGGTTTGCCTCTATAATGGATTATTCTTTAGTCTCGAAGGGAATTTGTGGCCACTAAGGTAACTATATATCTAAGTGACTTTTTCCTACAAAATAGTAGGTGCAGATTCTTTATAATATGAAAAATATATTTATATCTCATTTTCATGTGCTTTTCTTTATCTAATGAAGTGTTTTTTAATTCTTTGATTTCTAATTTTTTTTGTTCTTACAGTTTTGTTCATATAGTTAATTTATTGATGAAATATCATTCAGAGGTAAACATTGATTTATGTATGTGATTCACCATATTCAATTTAGTTATTATGATGAAAAAAATTCTACTCTTAATTTCTAAAATTATGGTAGAATTTGATTCTAACATTCAATCAAAATAATATAATAGAAAATAGAAGAAAATTTTGACTGATAGATCTAATTGAAATCAATGGTTCAGATTATTTCCTAAAATAAGGTATAATTTCATTCTGACATTCAATATAAATAATATAATAGAAAAAATATAGACTGGTATATCTAATTGAAATCAATGGTTTTAATATTTGATTTACTAAAAAATGATATTCAATAATTTTCCCAGTTAACACGACTTTTAATATTATTGAAATTCTATTTAATTTATCTCATTTTTTTGTTTCTATTTTTTAAAGAATGGTTGTACAACTACTTATATTTATACATCATTTTATATTAATATAATTATATTTTACATACACTATAGTATATTGTACTATTTATATATTAATTTATAATAAATACTATAATGTTTGTATATTTATTCACAATGCAGGTCATGCAATTAATGATGATAAATCATAGTGGAAAAATATCAGTTATATTTTTCAACATATAGGTAATGCAGTTTTTATAAAAAATGGACTTTCAATCAAGATAAAATTTACTTCATGTGACTAATCATTTAAAGTTTCTTTATTAGACCCGATTACATATAGCTCATTTTTAATTTCAGTTCTATATCATGAATACGACTTGTGATTTCAAATTCCCTCATGAACTATTTATTTTGAAGCCAAAAATAATTATAATGTCAATGTAAATTTGAGATTACAATATATTATACCACTTTCAAGCCCTTGATAAGAAGACATATGAGATTTTGTTCATTTCTGAAATTCAATAGATTCTCATGTAATTTTAGAAATATTTTGACTATAATCGGGTAGTATTGTTATTTATAATCATATTTTCTTAGATGATGACACTTCGATGCAAGTTTTAACACTATATGTTTTGTAAATGAATTCATCAAAATATTTAAATGACATTTTTATTATCAACTTTATTATAATTGATAAAGATGTAAGTTTCTATTTATATTTTGTATTTCAATTTTTATCTATAGTTTTAATCATAAAATTTTAACCATACTATGCATTCTATTTTTCTATAATGACTTTCAATTTCATTACATCTGTGATATTTCTGTACATGATTTTAATATCATATCTTCCATAAATTATTTATTGATTTACAGGACTGACATGGTTTCATAAAAAAAATAAATTTAGAAATTAGTGAGGGATTTTGGTTCCTTTTATTTAATATAGGGAATGAATTGATGATTCTTAAGAAATAGTTATTCAATATCTTGTTCTTCATCAAAGGAGTTAAATATTTTTTTAAATAATTTATTCTCTATGATTTTTTTATCTCATGTTCCATTTTTTATGGAGGTTTCCGATTCTTATATTAAAGCTTTCAATATACACGAGGATACTAATTAGGTGGATTTCATTTGTTATGGTAGTTTTAGATTCTTATCTTAATTAACTTTCAATACACATGAGGCTACAATAGTTTTTCACAATAATAGTTCAGTGAAATCACATCTTTATGGTTTCATTTTTTACCCTCATAATGTTTTTATCATCCATTCAATTTTTTACATTTTTTTTACTTTATTAAAATGTATTAAAATTTTTTATTATCACATCGGTCTTTATATATTCATCTTTCCAATAGGTTTTCCTTTAAATTTCTTATATCTATATAAAATCTGTGTATATTACCACTTTTAATATTTACAACATTATTTTAAGCCTATCTTTATTCTTGATGACAACTTTATTTAAACTCTCAATTCATATATATTTATAGCCGAGGTGGCATATCTGAGAGATCTTATTCTTTTGAACAAGTTTTTTTAAAGATATAAAACATCATCGATAACAGTAGTTTTCAGGCTTCCATAACTGGCTTCAATTATTCTTAGAGGAATGAAAGGGAAATGTGGACTATTAGGGTTATATTTTTAAAAGAAGTCGTGGTCATATACCCAACTAGGAAACATAGTTGGGGATGATTCAGATTATGCATATGGTTCCTTGAAGATCATTCTTGTCCTGGTTTGAATGATGAAGGAGATGAGTAGCTTTCAGATTTTCATTTTCCAAATTGAATTTTTGTGGTTTCGAATTTGAGGGTATTTTTTTGGGACCCTCAAATAATGGTATTTTGATTTTTATTCAAGTTTAGGTTTGTTTCAAGCTATATTTTTTCATAACTGATTCTCTGGTTTCTTCCATTTTTTCTGGTGAAGAAGTTGCTTGCCTCAGGAAGCACAAGAAAGTAGGAGAAGAAGGTTATCACTGTCGATCACTAGGAGATATTGGAAACCTGATTACTCAGGGAGGAAATGATGGGAGGCCACTTTTTAGGTCTCTCTCCCCACCATGAGGTCATTTTTTATTCTCCTATACCTTATGTTTCACTATGTTTCTTATCATCACCACTGATTTTTTTTTAGCAAGAGTTTCTGTGCACAATTATACTCCAAAGAACAAGCTCCAACCATAAAGAAAATGGTCTTTAAATCTCTTAGAAATTCTCTATTTTCCCCTTTAAATGGCATCTGATTATCAGGGATATATTTTTCCAAGAAGGTGTGGGTAGATACCTGACTGGGAAACGTAGTTGGTGAAGATTCAGCCCTGATTTTTAAGTGGCCCTCTATACCCTCTATTTCTTGGTGGGAAGAGAAGACAACCATGTGCAGCTGGGTCCTTAATACTATCAATATCAAGTTCTATCATTTAGGGACCAGAATTGGTTATGTATTCCCAGTAGTTGACTATTGATATTACCATATTAAACTTGGAATTTGTTGTCATTGAATCTCACTGTGATCATGTTTGTTGATATGGATGATATTATTATTAAAATCACATTAAATGACCATTATGAACAAAATTGATGTTATATCAATATAATAAAATACATAAAATTTCCCCTATGTTTTTTTAGAAAAATCAGATAACTAAATCAATAATTTTTTCTAAAACTAGTGATTTTTATATATTTTTCTTATGTATGGTAGGCCCTTAATAGTATCATTGTTCCCCCATTTCTTTATCTCAATAGGTTTTCTTAGTTAAATCCATGTTTTTTTTTGATTTAATCCCATTCGTTAATTTTCTTGTATCAATGATGGTTCCAAACAATGGTTCCTCTTGCTTTCCATTAGCGCATTTGGTTCAGCCTTACTCTTGGGTATACATATACTATAGGAGAATAATGTTGTTGATTTATTTTTTAATTATATAATGGGTTGTTTCATGTGGGTAGAATGTGTGGGGATTCCTTATTATATATACATGATATTTTTTTCAATCTCCACCAGATATGTTGTGATCAGTAACCCTTCCACCTGTATAATATTTCCTATCATGAGTTAAACCATATACAATTATTTGTTCAAATAAAAACCAAATGTGTGATTATAAAATCTCAAGGTATTATAAACATTTATTGAAATTTGTTGTTAAGTACAACCATATTAAAATTATAGAATACAATAAATGTATTATAAATGTGTTCAATTTGTTTGGAAAGCTATGTAAATTATGAAAAAAATGATACTTGAATTAAATAAATCCACAAACTCCCTCTATTAGACATGAATTAAATAAATTCCTCCCTCGTTTAGAATAAATTCAATATAGTGGTGGCTATTGACTTTATTTCCATTACCTGAATTTACAGTACCAGTCTTGTAATTTTGAGAAAACAAAAAAAAAATCATTGTACCTTATTTTACCCTTATTCACATTCATTGTATGAATTTTTTTAGTGTTGAGGAATGATTAATATCAATGATGGATTTTTGTGAGGTGTTTTCTTCCTAGGAGTCCTAACAAAACACAAATTTTCATCAATTTAAAAATTCGCATATCGGTGGAGATTATCTCTTAATCCATATTCTATAAAAAGAAAATTCATTAAGGGGTTATTACATAATGTTGTACCTAATTCAATGTACATTTCTTTTATAGTTTACAATAAAAAAACATACATTATCTTTAATACATGTATTGTATGTATTAACATTAATATTATTTTTACTGCTTAAAAATATAATATATTTAGTTCAGAACTAATATGTAATATATTTAACTAATATGTATTCATCAGTACTAACATGTATTGATCATAATAATATTTTCTGAATCCATATATTTTTATAGTAATAATTTCTCAATAGCAACAACAATAGTAAGGCAATGGTGCATTGAAAAAATATTAATTTATGGAAATTTTTACATAGATTTCATGTTGGTCTAGATTTAATCTATATTCTCTTAGATACCAAATACAACTACTAATGAGTGATAATGATATATCTATCTTGATTTTCCTTTCTTAAAAATAGCTTATGTGATTTATATCAAAAAAACATTTAGAGTTAAGAGTACTTATATGGGTAATTGAATGATTTTGTTGTGAAAATGCATGAGTTGGGTACTAGTTTAAATTAAAATAAGGTGACAATATATTATTGGTTATATAAATGAAAATAATGTTATTTTATTTAATTATATTAAAATTTTTCTATTAATAATATTTTTCTAAAAAAATCATTATATACATGTAATATTATAAGCAATTATGTATAAAATAATAATATTTATATTTATAAAATTATAATTAGTTACAAAATTGTATTTATAAATTATAATTTAGAATATTAATAAGTAAATTTTATTATATTTATGTGTATATATAATATTATATATTATATTTAAATTAAAATAAATTTATAATATATTATTGGATACATAGATTTAAAATGATTCTAACTAAATATTTTTTAAAAATTATATTATTATTAATATTTTATGAAACTATTATTAACTTTATTTGAATATGATTATATATATATATATTATAAAATTTATCATATTTAAATTTAAAATAGGATGTTAATTGAATAATATATACATATACCAACAATTGCACAATAATTTAGAAATATATATAATTATATTTAAAATTATTATTATTATATATTTACTATATAAATTCTTATTGATAATTTAATTATATATATATATATACAATTAATATATTTACTATATAAATACTTATCATTAATTGAATAATATATATATATACCACTAATTCCATAGTTGTTTAGTAATATATATAATTATATTTAAAAATATTTTTTAATATATATTCACTATATGTAGAATTATCCTAAAAAATACTTGGTAAGAGTATTGAGTGATGAATGATAGTAAGATGATATACTAATGTATGATTGAAATTGTATGTCATGATTATTTTGTATTTGGTTATATAATCTCTAATAATTTCATTTTCTTTCTTCATTGATGACTTGAGTGTCATCCCTCCCTCTAATAATGTAAGGCTATGTGTTTCTATAGTAAAATGTTTTGTATTCCAATCCCCTAGAACCCCTCACTTACATGTGAATAATATTTTAATAAAAGGAGGATCTGCATGAGGCGTTGATGTTCGATGCTGGATTTATACACCATGACTGAATGGAGATTGGTGAATACCAAAATCTAAGACGATGGAGGCTCTAAGAGTTCCCCTAGGTTTTGGTTGGTTTATTGATTAGTGTTAAACCAATTGATAGAAAAAGTATCAATATCAAGTCACTGTTATTTAAAAATATTAATATGAATATATATATATATATATATATTATCATATTTAATTTTAAGTTGTAATATATTATTATAATCGGTAATTAAAAGTAAAAAATTTCTTATTGCTTATTTAAACCATTAATTAGATATATGTATATATTATAACAATAATAATAATAATAATTGTTATAAAATATGTTAATATTTATATTTAACTTATATCATTACTTACATAACTATATAGTAAAATATGTAATTATATTTAAAGATATTATTACTAAATATTTTTTGCATGTATAACATAATAAATATGATAAAAATAGTAATATTATTGAGTGATAACTAATTTTGAGATGACCATCCAATGTATAATTGTAATTTAATGTGTAATTATTTCATATGTGATTATATAATTTGTAATAATTGCATTTTATTTCTTCATTGATGACTTGGATGTCATCCCTCTCTCTAAGAATGTAATGGTCTACATGTCCATGGTAAAATATTATGTATCCCAAACCCCTAAAACCCCTCACTTGCATGTGAGCATTATTGTAATAAAAGGAGGCTTTGCATGAGGTGTTGGTGTTCGATGTCGTATTTATACACCATGACTAAAAAGAGATCGATGACTGCTGAAATTTGAGTCAATCGAGGAACTAAGAATTCCCCCCTAGTTTTTTGCTAGTTTATCAATTAATGATAAACCAATCCATAGAAAAAGACTCAAGACCAAGTCGTCTTTTTTTAAATGTTATATGGTTAAAAAATGTTAAGCATTTCATGATGCTCTAGATATATATATATTGATTCACTAAATTTTGTTTCTGGGTAATCATATCTGCATCCATATAATGAAATGGTGAAGTAATTTATAATAGTCAAAGATTTAGCTATAGTTTACCACCTGTAAAAGTGGTTAACCTTTGTGAATGTATGGCATTGGAATAAGTTCATAGGAAGAATCATAGTCTCTTAAAATTGAGGTTCATTCAAGTAATTACTTCTATCACATATCAACATCTTCAACATGTTGATCATCTATAGTGAAATGAGTATCCTCAACTCGATTATGGAGCATATTTTGAAGTCATTCCTTCACAACATTATCATTTATTGTCTTCTCATATGACTCCAGTACTAGAAACTAATTATAAAGAAAATGATTAGAATATGAGAAAAGTTGTATGAGCATCCCTATCAATAATCCTTATTTAATTAATGAATGATATTTTCTCTAATGAGGATGTATCTGATGATGTGATAAAAGATTATGTAGGTGAGGAATATGTGGCCAATAGAGCTTCTAAGGTTCCTTTGACAGATAGGTAAGAACCGGTGATTGGTAACCAACCTCCCTTATTGAAATCCTTAGTGTAGAGAATGTTGTGTGAACATGAGTTTTATTGGGTTGTCATTACCCCAAGTGCTAAATTCCCATGAATTTTAGGTTACGCATCTGCTACAACTGGTAACATCTTGTATGTTGGACAAGAATTTGAAACTAAAAGTGCATTGAAAAATGGGGTTAAGAAATACCACATAGAGCGACCTTTTTTATTTATGGTTGATGAATAAAATAAGAAAAAATTCATCATTAAGTGCAATGGATATGGGTTTGAATATAAATTTCCCATGCATGAAATATATGATAAATTTTTTACATGTTGGAAGATAACTAAGTTAGAAGGCCCGCACACCTATGTTCACCCAATGCTATCACCAGATCATTCCACACTAGATATATAGTTTATATTGATTATTATTATTGAGATGATATGAACATGTCAATATGTTCTTATGTCACTCATTTGGGAATGAGTATAGTAGTTCAAATACAAGATTTATTTTTCTAAAGCTTGGATAACAAACTAAAAAGCAATTGTACAAGTTTATGGTGATGAGATGAATCATATAATGTTTTTCTATAGCTAATGGTATTTTTTGTATCTCAATAATCAGGTTTATTATCATCTTAACACCGTTGAGTATGTCTACCATGATAATCACGTTAATCAAACAAAGATGAAGTTTCATAAGCTATTCTGGGCATTTAGGTTGGGTATCGCTGCATTTCCTTATAGTAAATAATTCATTAAGGTTGATGGAACTTTTATTTATAGAAATTATATAGGTATATTACTCATTATTTACTCATAGGATGGTAATTTTGCCCCTATCCCACTATAATTCTCTATTTTTTAAAAGGAAAACTTCCAATCATGGAGTTGGTTGGCTTGTATACACCTATATATTACACAAATACAAGAAGTTTTCTTGATATATTGTCATAATAAAATAAGTATAGAGGATATTAATAATGATGGGTTTTCATGGAAAGAACCTAATGGTTATCATCAATATTTCATCATACATATTTCAAGTAATGTTCATAACCATTTTAATGATGAGGAAGTAAAGAATATGATCATAAAATTGGGTATGTTTCTTTATACTAATTTGTATTTGAATAATTTTTTTTATCCTTCTAAATTCAATGATGACTTATTATTTTAGCATGAAAACCACCATACAGAAAATTTGATGAGAATCTAGAAGGAATTCAAAGAGATAATCAAGATGTTTATGACTATATAATGAAGATTTTGAAGGAAAATGGTTATTATGGTAGGAAATGTAGACTTATGACCACTAATATTGTAGGGTGCATAAATGGTATCTTTAAGGGTTTTTGTAAACTTCTAATCACAATCTTAGTATATGAGACATTATATCATTGTGTGAAGTACTTTGTCGAACTCTCCCAAAAGGATTCTTAGGGGATGCACTTTGGTCATAAGTTCCAAAGACACATTGATAAGATATTACAAGATGCATAATCATTTAATGCTCAATGATTTGATTAGGTAGGGAGCCTCTTTGAGGTAACTGAGTGCCACAAACCACTCATAGGAAACATTGGTTGAGTGCTAGTGGTATTACTGGATAATAGGTATTGATATTATGGTCCTTTCTAATAATTTAGGTATCCTTTTTCACATGTCATTGTAGTCTATGCATCATTGAACTTATCCCAAGAACCCTTTATTGATCTATTATATCACTTGAGCACTCTGGTTGACTAGTATAGTGCATATTAGATGCTTGTTGGGGATTTTCATTATTTTACCTTTCTTTATGATCATACAACTTTTCTCCCTGATATTACATGGTTGGGTCCTCAAGGGAGGCCAAAGGAAAATCTTATTAAAAATAATATGGACTTTCCTCGAGAATATGGATTGGGACTACAATGTGGTATATGACACGATGAAGGTCATACTCGTAATAAATTTCCCAATGTGGTAGGAGAGAGATTTACTTCACATCATCACTAGCCATCTCTGTGTATTTTATCATTTTTTTGAAAAAATATTATTGTACATTTTCTTGTTTCATGTGAGATGTCCCAAAAATGTTACTCTATATCATTTCAGAGCGAGAATTTATTTTGGTATTCCATGAAAGTTTATTATTTTATATGTGATTGAGACATTTTAGAACATTCAAGAATAGTATAAATTTGTATTTTATAAATCAATAAAACAGTTTAAACATTTCATATAGGAAAACAATAAATTTAAGTATTAAAATTTTATTGAAACAGAGCATCGTAATTTATTTTTAAAATACAAAGAAGATTTTGTAAAGGTAGATCTTAGTTTTTGTAATGGTAAACATCAAATTTAATAAGTTGTGTATAAGTAAAATAAACTTTCATAAAGGTAATATTTGACTACATAAAGGTGAAATATGTCTACATAAAGGTAAAAAAATTACCAAATAAACTTAAAAACATAAGATTTGCATAATTATAACACAATGAAGTTTGTGTTATTTCAACTTTAAATATCGGATCGAGCATCAAAATGTTCATTTCTGCATTATTCTTGAAAATCCAAAGAATTATTTGTCTTCATTAAAACATACTACCTGTTCCCCATCTTGAATATCATGCACTTTTAGTGTTTGGGACAATTTAGAACATTGAAAAACTTTTCTGGTATCATCATAACATTTACTAGATTTATCATGGGATTTTCTTCAATGTGTCAAATAATACTAGGGGTGGTGAGTCTGATATAGATGTGTCATAGGGTGATGATCTTGTTATGGATGAGCCACATGAATATGTGGCACATGAGAAAATGTCTTACATAATCTTCCAAATGCTCCTCCACTTCCTATCACAGACAAGCCACAACCACAGACTATCCCTACAGAGGTCCACAATGCATCTGCTAGTGATTCTGCTTCATCATTTCTTACATTTTCAGATTATTTTGCAATAATTACTAAAAATTGTAGTGTCTTTCAGTTGAAATTTTTCCCCAGTCAAGAGATACCCATTACACAACAATCATCTTCTTCCTACATGGGAGAGAGTTCTGGCCAATATCCACTTTCTCTCCAGCCAAGATAGGGTACCACTACTATAGATTTAGGTATATTAAACGCTATCCTTTATTAGAACCAGAAAAAAGCACCGATAAAGGGGACGTCCCTATCAGTGCTGGCAAAAAAGAACTAAAAAATGATACGTTTACTAGCACTAAAAAAAGTATTGATTAAAGTGCTCCCTTTTCAATGCTTTTTTAGTGTTGATAAAGTTCGCTTTTATCAATGCTTTGTGTAGGGCTTATAAAGAGTGACATTTATCTGAGCTTTTTTAGTGCTTATAAAAGATAAATTTCTTTAAAATTATATATATATATTACTAAAAATCATATATTTATATCAAAATATATTTATATTGATATAAATATAATATATTTTATTAAATATGATTTATATAATATTAAATATGTATTGACACTTAATATATAAGACATTTAGTGAAGATGGTTTATAAAATAATTAAAAATTAATATTAATTAATAATTTGAAAATTATTATTGATTAATATTCATTTAATAGTAATTTAATGATAGAAAAATTCAATAAATTAATAAATGATTGCAAATAAGTTGAAAACATGACTTGAACTTTAAACGACCATAACTTTTGATTCAAGTGTATGTTTTAGCTCTACCATATATCATATCAAAGCTTGTGGAAAGATATATGACATGTTTATTAAGAGAATCCCATTTAGCTTTTTTTAGATAAAAAAGGTTCATAAGTCCTCCAAAACTACATTTTTTGTCGGGGTACCCTGATTTTTTTTTAACATTCAACGAAATTTCAACCTCGTTTAAGGTGGTCCTCTTGCCTTTTTTTAGTGGTGATTGAATTAATTGCTAGGGATTAATTTCATCTAGGTATTATGGAGTTTAAATTTTATCATTTTTTATATTATAGTGTTATTTATAAATAAATATATACATATTTACATATATTTACATATAATAAATTAATTGTACAAATAAATATTTAAACATATTTATGTAAAAATTTATTTTTAAAAATATAAACCATATGGAAATAAATATTTATTATTAATTTTATTTAAAATAAAAAATTATCCATTTTATTTACCTTATAAAAATTCATTAATAGACATATATACAAATAATGTTTATATATAAATATGCGTGTGTCGATAAACAAATATGCATTTATGTGTATATTCTAGTATATATAAATAAATACCTATATGTAAATATTTGTGTGTATGTGTGAAATATAAATGTGTATCTGTGTATGTGTAAATATATATGTGGGGGGGGGGGGTCCCCACCACTGTAGGGGAATGCTATTCGGCTGACATCATCCGACATCGGCGTGTTGTTGTGGTGGCATTCGCTACCTGCGTGGGTGGTGTGTGCATCATGGTGCCCCCACTCGACAGTGGGGGGTGACTATTTGGTGAGTGTCTATAGATGCTGGCGGTGGGGTGATACATGTGATGAATTCACGGGGACAAAGACCGATTACAGACGGTGGATGTCAATGGAGGGGCGGGGTCAGTCGTAGGCCCGTGACCCGACTGCGGGGGGTGTGATGAGGATCATTGCCCCAACAGCGGGTGCCTTGGATGCTCGGTCGGTGAATTTGTGTCAGCGTGGTGTTAATGGCTTGTAGCGCAGGCGGTGCAGGGAGGTGGCTTGTGACTATGGGTGGTGCACGGAAGGGCCCGACTAATGGCGGGGTGGCGATGAATCGATGAAGGTAGCATACAATTGTCCCAATATATATATATATATATATATATATATATATATATATATATAAGTTAAGGGCATTCTTGATCTATCCCTAGGGGGGCTATGGACTGGGTTTGACCCTAACATGTTGGTGTGTGTGTGTGTGTTTGATATCATTGTACCCCCAAGCACCTATCTAATATATTTTAAAAATATATTTATAAATAATTATATAAATGTATATAATTATATGAACAAATATATAAATAAAAATCAATTCTTTATATATATAAATAAATAAATTCATATATCGTAAAATATTTAATTTGGATGGAGGAGTGGTAAAGGCATTGGGTAATGAAGCCAGAGGTCTCACGTTCAAATCCAAGTGTGGCCAAGGGACCAAGGTTAAATGTTGTGAAAAAAGTGCTTACAAAAGGGGGTGGAAAGCGTTGTTAAAAGGTAGGTGTGTAGGAGGAAAGGTTGTGAGGCATGGGGAGGGGGTGCACATGAGAACTGATAAAGAGGGAGGGGTTGGGTCATTGATAAAAGTGGTGGGTGGAATAATTTTTTATTAAATATTATTTTAATTTTATCAGCATTTTTTAACATTGATAAAGGTAACATTTATCAGTGCTTTATTTTTATCGCTTATGAAAGTTGCGGATTTTTAAGGCCGCTTAGCTTGTCGGTGTTTTTTAGCGCTGGAAAAAGTATATTTTTAGTAGTTTTAGAGTGAGAATACTTTGTATCCACTGCCTATCACACAAGATGATGTAGAGTCAACTACAACAGATGATACACAAGAGGTGTGTATGCCAATGTATACACATTAACACACATGATGTGAATGCATTATCTATACATCAAGTTGTGGCATAGAGGAGCATCTGACATAGTGATTTAGATTAGAGGGGTACACTTCTCGTTGTTCATAAATTTGTAATTGAGATCAGTGTTATATGTTTTTTAAATTATCAATTGTACGTATATTGTAATTAGTTAACATAATTAACAAGTAGAAACATTATTATTATTATTGAGAAATAATTAATTTTCACATTAATGTTATTTAAAAACCACTAATTACAATGTATATTAATTATATTATTAACCAATAATTATATAAAATTAATTAATTAATTACTTATATAGTGCTAATTTTATTAATAAATATATAGCTAGTAATTATTTTAACCACATAATTAGTTATCATTAATATAATATTTTACATTATACATTATTATATTAAATATATAATTAACAATACAACTTTGGTAATTATATAATTAATAATTCACAGTATAGTTAATAATTAATAATTACATTATTTGTTAAAATAATATAATTAATAATATTAACAAATATTAATTCATACATTACTAATAATTATTAGTAATTAATTATATATTATTAATCAATAATAAATCATATAATTACTAAATAAAAAATATATTATCTATTAATATATTATTAATAATATATTAATCAATATATGTTAATATATCATATTATATATTTATTAATATATCAATTATATATTATTATATTTGGTTTTTGGGGGTACAATTACATTAAACACACACACACACACCTCTCACACGGTCCAGTAAGGCAGGTCATAGCCCCCCAAGGGAATAGCTCACCCATTAAGCCTTATTTATTCAATACATGGCCCATAGGTCCAGTGGGCATGAAACTCATTACATGGCCTGTAGACCCAAATTTTTAACCCAAAGGCCCATTGGTGGATAGTGATGTTATAGCACTCGGACTGCTACAGTTTTGTCGCCACTACAGTACATGTTATAGTACCCACTGCTGCTATAGTGTCATCGGTGCTACAGTTCCACCGTCGTTACAGTGCTACAGTGCTGCTACAGTACCTATGCCCAATGATTTTTGAACCCCCAAGCTTGATGTATAATTATTAATTATATATTAATAATTATAAAATGTTAATTAATAATTTTAATTAATAATTAACAATTAGAAATTAATATTATATGTTATAATTAATAAGTATTAAATAATATAGTTTTAAATACATTTTTAATCAATACTTATAATGTATTAGTTTTATATAATTATTTATGTTCCAATCCATATATGGAGTTCACGGATTTATCTTGAAAATTTTGGATTTGTTCCAATCTAGAGGACTCCTCCAAATCATCAGCAGATGAAGAGTATAAGGCCCCACAAAGGGAAAAGACACGGTGGAGAGATCGATATCCAAAGGGAAGAGGAAAATTTCCTAGGAATTTGGGATCTTGAGTGAGCACATATTGACTTTCTTATTTTCTCATGTGGGATTTTTATGTCTTGTCTCACATGCCTCCTTCCTTGTATGCTTTACTTTTATTAATAAATTTGGGGTCATGGGTTTGGGTTACAAACCCATGACTGAGCCATTTTCATATTAGTTATTATGTAATTATTTAATTAATTATCATTTAATTATTATATTATTAATTTAAAATTTAATTAATTACATTATTAATTAATTATTATATATATATATAAAACAAATTAAATAATATAAGTTAAAATTTAAAAAAATTAAAAGGGGGCATGAATGTAGTTCATTGTTCCTTGTCGAAGCATGATGTGTGAACGGGGTTCACGGCCTATTTTCATAAATAAACCAAACTCTATTTTTTAGAATTATTTAATTTCTAAAACTTATATATATATATAAACTCTCAAACATGTTATCATCTTTAAACATTGTCAATGATCGATTATTTTGTACCATACATTAAAATTTGCAGCAGTGGAGGAAAAAACTGTCTTCTCAGGGCATCCTGACCAGGCTCCCCACCCATCCCCACAACAATTCCAAACATGCCTGAAATTCATCTACACTACATAATTCAACCATATCTAAGAGAAAATCTAAAACTTACACAAGGATAAGGAGCTGGAGCGGCTGACTGATAGGTTGCAATCACAGGATTCCTCTCCCTCGACCCATTCATCTCACCGCCTCCACAATGACGACGACCTCTCAGTTTCCATGAATATGGTATTAATCTCCCCTTCCTACTCAAGTATTCCCAGTTAAAAAACCATTCAAGAATAGTTATATAACCATAAATGAGTTAAACACAAAAGTACCCACCTCAAGGATTCATTGGATGCGTTGTTGCTCATCCTTATCTCTCTCAACTTACCCATCTTCATCAACATGATCTGTAGTAGGAAAATCCTCAATTTTATACCTATTACTTCTACCCACCCCTGCCATCTTCATCTTGCAGATTTGGTGCAGTTGTAAGGATTTTTATCATAGTAAACATGGAACCCAAATGGGTTGGGCATGGCGGGGAACCTCAATGAATGACCTTCTCCTTGCCGACAACGTAATCGGGTCACCCACGCTGAGGTCAGGCCTTTACTTACCCCTCTCACTATTGTTCTGTTGACCTCATGGGTGGGGCTCCGGTTGTAATTTTCTGGCGAATTGGAAACTCGAACGACTCGATCTGACACATTGGGTTCAGGATCTGCCAGATTTTTTTCTACGTTTTAGGTATAGAATCTTCTTGTGATAGATTAATGTGATAAAACAAAAAAAAAACTTAGCAAGATTTATCCATACAGAACCCACAAGGCATCATTCTCGGTGCCCCACATACGCCTCTTCTGTGTTTTAGTTTCATTGGCGTGCACATTTATTTCTACTCCCAATTATCTAGGGGATTTTTTATAGGGAAGAGGGGATGGGATGAGGATGAATTATATCTAAAAAATGGCAACCCATATCTTAATCAAACCAAAATATAAAAATAAAATAAAATCATCATCACAATAATAATTTTATTTTTATTATTTTTTGAGGGTGGGGAAATTTATTATTTTTATAATTATTATTATCATTAGCACATATTATTATTATTATTATCATATTATTATTATTATTAATACACTGTGTTTGGGGAAATTTATTGGGTTTATTATTATTATCATCATCAATACACCCTATGTTATTGGATTTATTTTCATTGGTGTGGGTGGAGAAATTTATTGGCTTTATTATAATTATTATGATTGATACACCTTGCGGGTTGGGAAATTTATTGGTTTTTTTGTGGGGGGAAATGGGGAGGGGATGAAGAAGATAAGAGAGAATTTGTGTCTAAAAAATGACAACCTAGATTTTAATTAAACAAAAAAATAAAAATAAAAATAAAATAAAATAATTTATTATTATTATTAACATGTATTATTGTTGTTGTTGTTGTTATTTTTCTTATTATCATTGTTGTTATTGTTGTTATTATTATTATCACACTAATGAGTAGGTGGGGGAGGAGAAATTTATTGGGTTTATTATTATAATCACCATTAATACACCCTATGTTGATGCAGATGTAAAAATTTATTGGATTTATTATTATGCTTTAATACACCCTTTATCAGGTAAATTTATTGGTTTTATTTATCATTAATACACCCTATGTTGGTGTCAATGGTTTGGATGGGGGGATATTCTCTGAGGTTTTTCTGAGAACATGAGAGTCAAGTTGATGGTTGGATGCTTTCCCACCTGAAAAAAAAGACACATGGAAGCACATCATGTATTTATTAAAACAATTTATAAAAATCAAATTCTTTCTTTTTGAGTACATGGACTATAATGTCTTCAGCGTTCAACCCACTTCATAAAACTAATTTACCCATAAAATGTTTAATAATTTTTTTATTATAAAACATTAAAATCAAAGATAAATAAGAATATAAAATAGAAAAATTAAAAATATAATTATAATAAAATAAAATGATATAACATCATTTTTTAAAAGTATTATATTTTCTTGTGTTTTTATATACATGTATAAAAAATACAATTTGATATATTTATTTTTATATTTTTTTTTGAAATGTTTAGAAAAAGGTTTTCATTCTAAATTTGTCCTAAAAAATTCGATTATAAAATAATCACGAGATTTTTAGCATAAAAATCATATTGGTAACTAAAGATTGTCACTATAATTTTTCATGGAAAATTTCTATTCGAATTTTTAAAGTATCTATTAGAAATTAAATTTCAAGTAGGAATTTCCTCTCGTAACTTGAATTTTTCCATACCGTATTTAGGAATCTATATTATAAATTTCCATTTGAATTTTTTAGTGTAATTTCCTATGGAAGTTATTATTGGGATTTTTAAAGTTTCCCAAGAAAATTAAATTTCATGCAAAAAAAATCTCACGTATAAATTAAAAAATTGCTTATATGTATATATTTATTAAAAAATACACTAGTTTTTTAATTTATAATAAAGACTTCCCAATATACATACATACTATATGTATATATTTATTCAAATATAAACTAGAAATTTTCACTTGAAATTTCCAATGTAACTTCACAATGAAAATTAAAAATATAAATTTTTTAGTGAAACTTTATACAACATGTGTATGTTTCACTATGGAAAAATGCGGATTTAGGTGCGGTTTATTTATTTTGTATTTTTTATTTAATTTAATTTAATTTATTTATTTATTTTATAATAAATAATAAATAACCAGTAACAAATATCATGATTAATAATAATAAATAATATATAATAAGTAATATATAATAAATAATATATAATAAATAATAAATAATAAATAATAAATAAATAATAAATAAATATAAATAATAAATAATAAATAACCAGTAACAAATAATAGATAATAAATAAATTAAAGTATATTATAAATAATAAATAAAAAATAAAAAATAAAACACATGAAAAAGTACGAAAAGGCGTGATAAGGGATGAAAAATTATGGAAACGCATGAAAATATATGGAGAAGCATGAAAACAGATGGAGAAGAATGAAGAAGGAAGCATTGGAAATCATGAGAGCGCATGAAAACTCATGAAAACTCTGGAAAACCCCTTAAGAATGCAACATAATCATCATAATAACCCACAAAGAACCATTGATAAATACAACAAGTCATGGAAACCCAAATAAACAGTAATAAATTGAGCAATCATTAAAACCCGTCAAAACGGTCATAAAGTGACAAAAACATTGGACTCACATTAACGGAGATAACTTATGATCCGAGAGTTCGTTTCAGATCCGCAACCAGTCAAATCAAAGATACCAAAACGATCTTCGAGGTGATAGGTGAAAGAGACCGAATGGACCAGCGGATCGGAAGTTACGACCATTTAAAAAAAACTGACGGGGAACGGGTGCTAGAAACGAGGCATTGAAAAACATAACAAACCCGATACCCACTAAAAAGACCATAACTTTTGATCCAGGAGTCCATGTGGGCGCCACGACCAGTCAAACTGAAGCTCATGGAACGAACTACGATCTGGCAGGTGTAGGAGTCTTAACTAACATGCGGATCAAAAGTTAGGTCTGTTTGAAGACAAGTTCGACGGGACACCGGTGACGGAAACGGGGTTTCAGAGGCCTTTAGAGGGGTTTTTGGGGTCGTAAAACAAAAAAAAGCTCTTTTATGTTGAATTTTTACGTAGATCGCTTCACTGGTTTCGATTTGATATGTGGTAGAGCCCAAATGGATACCCGGAGCAAAAGTTATGGTTGTTTGAAGTTGAAAAACTTTTTTCAACTTTCTTATAACTCTCATATCTTCCACACCTTAGACCGTCTCATAGTTTTGATTATACTTGCCTCTATATCTCTTCATGGGCTTCGATTTGACTGGTTGGGGTGCTCCAACGGACGCTCGGATCAAAAGTTATGGTTGTTTTAGTGATTTCGGGGTTTCTCATGTTTTTTTTTATTTTTTTCCTTTCATTTCGCGGCGGTTTTTTAAAAAACCGCCGCTAATCCTCGAAAAGATTTAAAAATAATAATAATAATAATAATACATTTCCCATCAGTTTTTAAACCACTGCGAAATAGCGGCCCAAAAAACATTTAGCGGCGGATTTTAAAACCGCCGCGAAATGACCGTTTTCCTGTAGTGTTTGTAAAAATGTCCACTAGAAAAAAATTCTACTTGATTTTTCATTGAAAATTTTGATTTGTCTTGAAACTTTCATTTCAAATTAAATTTCATGTATAAATTTTCAGTGGTAAAAAAATATTTAGTGTGAATTTTCATTGAAAATAACATATCAAAATTACAGAAGTTTTCATTGAAAATTGAATTTCTTAGTTGAAAATTTTAGAGGAAATTTATTGGGATTATTGTTATTATTATCATTAATACACCCTATGTTATTGGATTTATTTTAATTGGTGTGAATGGGGAAATTTATTACCTTTATTATCATTACTATCATTGATACACCTTGTGGGTTGGGGAATTTATTGTTTTTTTTTGCAGGGGGAAGTAGGAAGGGGATGAAGACGAGAGGGAATTTGTGTCTAAAAAATTTCAACCTAGATATCAATTAAACAAAAATATAAAAAATCCATTATTATTATTATTATTATTATTATTATTATTATCACGCTAATGCGCTAGTGCGGGTGGGGAAGTTTATTGGGTTTATTGTTATTATCACCGTTAATACATCACGTTGGTGCGTATGTGAAAATTCATTGGGTTTATTATTATGATTTAATACACTGGAAAATTTATTGGTTTTATTTATCATTAATACGTCATACATTGGTGTAGGTGGTTTGGATGGGGGGATATCCTATCACCATTTACCGAGAACCTGAGAGTCGAGTTGATGGTTGGATGTCCACCCATAAAATGATTAATAAATTTTTTTATTATAAAACATTAAAATCAAAGATAAATAAGAATATAAAATAACAAAAATAAAAATATAATTATAATAAAATAAAATTATATAACATCATTTTTTAAAAGTATTTTAGTTTCATGTGTTTTCCATATACATGTCTAAAAAATACGATTTGATATATTTATGTTTAATTTTTTTTTGAAATGTTTTAAAAAAGGTTTTCATTCTAAATCTGCACCCAAAATTTCGATTATAAAATAATCTCAAGTTTTTTATATTGTAAAAAATTATATTGTTAACTGAGAATTGTCGCTATAAATTTTCATTGAAAATTTCTATTGAAATTTTGAAAGTCACTATTAGAAATTAAATTTCAAGTAGGAATTTCATCTCATAACTTAAAATTCCCACACGGTATTTAGGAAGCTTATACTGGAATTTTTTATTAGATTTTTCAGTGTAAAATTTCAGTAGAAATTATTATTGGGATTTTGAAAGTTTCCATTAAATTTCATGCTAAAAATTTCAAGTATAAATTAAAAAATTGCATATATGTATATATTTATTAAAAAATACACTAGTTTTTTAATTTAAAATAGAGACTTCCCAATATACATACATACTGTATGTATGTATATATTTATCACTAAAAATTTTGACTTGAAATTTTCTATGTATCTTATCAATGAAAATTTAAAATATAATTGTTTTAGTGCAACTTTATACAACATATGTATGTTTGTAAAAATTTCTAATAGAAAAATATTTATGCCTGGATTTTCATTGAAAATTCTGATTTGGGTTTTGAAACTTTCATTTCAAATTAAATTTCATGTACAAATTTCAACTGGTAAATAAAAATATTCAGTGCGAAATTTCATTGAAAATATCATATCGAAATTATATAAGTTTCCATTGAAAATTGAATTTCTTAGTAAAAATTTTCAGCGGAAATTTATTGGCTTTATTGTTATCTTTGTCATTAATAAATCCTATGTTATTGACTTTATTTTCATTGGTGCGGGTGGGGAAATTTATTGCCTTTATTATAATTATTATCATTGGAGGGAATTTGTGTCTAAAAAATGTCATCCTATAATTTAATTAAACAAAAATATAAAAATAAAATATAATAATAATAATAATAATAATTATTATTATTATTATTATCATCATCATTATTATTATTGTTATCACACTAATGCGTTGGTGCGAGTGGAGAAATTTATTGGGTTTGTTATTATTATCACCGTTGATACACTCTTTGTTGGTGTCGGTGTGAAAATTTATTGGTTTTATTATTATGATTTAATTCACTTTGCATTGGGGAAATTTATTGGTTTTATTTATCATTAATACACCCTCTGTTGGTGTGGATTTTTTTGGGTGGGGGATATCCTCTCATGTTTTGGCATGAACGTGAGAGTTAGTTTGATGGTTGGATGCCCGCCCACCTGAAAAAAAACACATGACATCAAATCATTTATTTATTAAAACTATTTATAAAAATCAAATTATTTCTTTTTGAATACATTTACTATAATGGCGTGCACATTTATTTTAGCTCCCAATTTTCTAGTTTTTTTTATGGGGAAGAAGGGAGGGAATGAAGATGATTTATTTCTAAAAAATGACGACCTAGATCTTACTCAGACCAAAATATAACAAGCATAATAATAATAATAATAATAATAATAATAATAATAATAATAATAATAATAATAATAATAATAATAATATTTGGTGTAGGTGGGGAAATTTATTAGCTTTATAATTATTATCATCATTAACACATATTATTATTATTATTATCAATACACTCTTCATATAAAGAAATTTATTGGGTTTATTGTTATTATTATCATTAATACACCCTATGTTATTGGCTTTATTTTCATTGATGTGGGTGGAGAAATTTATTGCCTTTATTATAATTATTATGATTGATACACCTTGCGGTTTGGGAAATTTATTGGGTTTTTTATGGGGGAAGTGGGGAGGGGATCAAGAAGACGAGAGAGAATTTGTGTCTATAAAATGACAACCTATATCTTAATTAAAGAGAAGCATAAAAATAAAATAAAATAAAATAAAATAAAATAATTTATTATTATTATTAACACATATCATCATCATTATTATTGTTATTGTTCTTATTATTGTTGTTTTTTTTAAACAAGTGGGAATTCTAATTATTATTATCATCACCGTTAATACACCATGCATGGGTGAGTGTGTGAAAATTTATTGGCTTTATTATTATGATTTAATTAACCCTCTGTTGGGGAAATTTATTGGTTTTATTTATCATTAATACACCCTCCATTGGTGTGGGTTGTTTGGGTGGGTGGGGTGATATCCTCTCAGGTTCTAGATCTTATTATTATTAACACATATTATTATCATTATTTATTAAAACAATTTATAAAAATCAAATTCTTTCTTTTTGAATACAGACTATAATTTCTAACGTTCAACCCACTTAATAAAAACAACTTTACCCATAAAATGTTTAATATTTGTTTTATTATAAAACGTCAAAATCAAAGATAAAGTTAAGATTTAAGTTATATATATAACAAAACCACATTAAATATATATATAACAAAAATATAACAAAACCACATTTAATAAGAAAATTTGTTTAGAGTCAGGTTGATGGCTGCAATTCACGTTACATTATTAATTAATTATCATATATATATATATAAATCGCATTAAATAATATAGGTTAAAATTAAAAAAAAAAGGGAGGCATGAACGTTGCTCACGGTTCCTTGTCGAAGCATCATGTTTGAACAGATATATATATATCTCTCAAACATGTTTTCATAGTTAAACATTGTGAATGACCGGTTATTTTGTAGCGTACATTAAAATCTGCAGCAGCGGAGGCAGAAGGTGTCTTCGTGGGGCATCCTGACCGGGCTCCCCACCCATCCCCACTTCAACCTGCATCCAAACATGCCTTCCATTCATCTACACTGCAGAATTCAACCATATTTAAGAGAAAACCTAAAACTTACTCGGGGAAGGAGAAGGAGCTGGAGCGGCCGGCTGATACCTTACAATCACAGGATTCCTCTCCCTCGACCCGTTCGACTCGCTGCCTCCTCGACGACGGCGAACCCTCGGCGTCCATGAATATGGTCTTCATCTCCTCTTCCTACTCAAGAGGGCCCGCTTAAAAAAAACCATAAACGCGTTAAACGCAGAAGCACCCACCTCAAGGAGTCGTGGGATGCGTTGTTCCTCGTCCTTATGTCTCTCATCTTCCTCCTCCTCATCACGATGATCCGTAGCGGGAAAATCCTCAATTTCATACCTATTGCTTCTACCCACCCCTGCCATCTTCAATCCATGGATTTTTTACAGTTGTAAGGATTTTTATCATAGTAAACATGGAACCCAAATGGGTTGGGCGTGGCGGGGAACCCATTGGCTGACCTTCTCCTTGCCGGCAGCGTGATCGGGCTGCCTCGACTTCGCCACGCTGTCCTCTCCGAAGCGGAACACGATGTAGTCCTCAGCGGATTCGATGGAGGTTACCCACGCCGAGGCCGGGCCTTTACGTCTCCCTCCCACCGTCCTTCTGTCCACCTCCTGGGCGGGGCTCTGGTTGCAATTTTCCGGTGAATTGGAACCTCGAACGGCTCGATCCGACGCGTCGGGTTCCAGATTTGCCAGAGTTTTGTCTGTGTTTTAGGTATAGAATCTTCTTGTGATGGATTAATATGATCAAACAAAAAAGTTGGTGAGATTTACCTATGCAGAACCCACAGGACATCATTCCCGGTGCCCCGCAGACGCGCCTTCTGTGTTTTAGTTTCAATGGCGTGCACATTTATTTTATGCTCCCAATTATCGAGGGGTTTTTTTACGGGGGAGAAGAGATGGGATGAACGTGATTTATATCTAAAAAAAATGAAAACCAAGATCGTACTCAAACCAAAATATGAAAATAAAATAATAATAATATATTATTTGGTGAGGGTGGGAAAATTTATTAGGTTTATAATTATTACTAATATTAATAATATTATTATTAATACTACACTACGTGTGGGGATATTTATTGGGGTTATTGTAATTATTATCATTAATACACCCTATTTTCATTGGTATGGGTGGAGAAATTTATTAGCTTTATTATAATTATTATCATTGATACACCTTGCAGGTCGGGAAATTTATTGGTTTTTTTTTTAAAGTGGGGACGGGATGAAGAAGTCAAGAGGGAATTTGTCTCTAAAAAATGACAACCTAGATCTTAATCAAACAAAAATATAAAAAAAAATAAAAAAAAAATTATTATTATTATTAAAAATATTATTATTGTTACTGTTCTTCTACTTATTATTGGGAAATTTATTGGGTTTATTATTATCATTACCGTTAATACACCCTACATTGCTGCAGATGTGAAAATTTATTGGCTTTATTATTATGATTCAATACACCCTGCGTCGTGGAAATTTATTGGTTTTATTTATCATCAATACACCCTGCATTAGTGATGGTGGTTTGGATGCAGGAACCTGAGAGTTAGGTTGCTGGCTAAATGCCCGCCCACATAAAAAAATATACAATAATTTCATCATAATAAAATTTATAATATACATAATAATTTCAATATATATATTATATGCATCTTAATAATAAATTTCATATAATGAATGTATATAGTAAATATCATAGAAAATATATATAAATATTATTATATTTATAAATGTATAGATATAAGAAAAATGAGCAACGACCTTTAAAAAAATAATAAAGGTTCATAAGGGGCATTCTCATCCAAAAGAGGGTTTGGACCCTCAGGTTGAGACCCCAAACTGAGAAAATATTAATCTTGGGTGGGGCGGTACGTCCTGGGATCAAACTCGAGCATGAGTGTATTTTCTTTATTTGTGCGAGTTGCAAACCAACTTTGATTATTATAAAAATAAGAATAAATAACTAAATAATCACAATCAAGGAGAGACAAACACATATATTATGATAAATTTCTTTAATTACCCACTGCCTCATTTTCTTTCCTTAATGACGTTCCACAAAATATTATAATTTTAACTACATCATATATCATTAATATCAATGTTCTTAGTTATTTTTATTAATAATATATCTACTAATTCTCTACTTTATTATAAATATTATAGACTTTTTTTACATCATCATACCAGTTTTAATTATTATAAATAAATAATAATAATTAATATTTTTATCAATACTATTAACTATTGCTATTAATAATTTTTAATTTCAATGATAAAAAAGCTGCTGTCGTGCTCTTTGAAACGCTAATGACTATTTTTATGACAAATGACGCTACTTAATAATCAATAGTAATTGTTAATAATAACAGTAATTGAAATTAACAGTTTCATTTAAAAAAAATATAACATGGTTAACCATTAGTAATAATAACAGTTTTTTTTTATTAATTGTAACAACTGTATTATTATTAATTCTAATAATTACTAGTGTAATATATTAATTAACCTTCATCTGTTGGTCTTCAGTAACATAACCGGAGGACCTCTCCAATGATTTTCCCATCGCACATGCTCCTTCTAGACTACCCACCTCTGCCTCCTAACCTCCACCGGATATTTTTTAAATTGGGTTTTTAATTTTAATTTTTTTACAAAAAGGGTTATGGATTGAGGTATTTTCAAAAAAGGGTTCGGATATGCATGGACCTCATTCACACATCTCCCCTCGCCAGAACGGGGTTCGCGCTTCTTGCTTGAGGTTTCTGAAGGAAGAGTAAACAACATTCACTCTTCCTCCAGAATTTTTTTATTTATAAATATTACTAAATAAATATATATATATAAATAGATATCTAATTAAATATTAATAAAAACCAATAAAAATCAATTAAATTCTAGTTAAATATAAATAAATATTAACTAAAAATTAATCAATATTCATAAAACATGAATAAATATTAATTAAATATTAAAAAATATTAATAAAAATTAAATAAATATTCATAAATATCGATTAAATATTAAATAAATATTCCTAAGTATTAATAAATATTAGTGAATGTAAACAAATATAAATAAATATTAATGAATATAAATAAAAAACCAAACAGTAATAAAATACTAATAAATATTAATTAATTATTCACAAAAATTAATTAAATATTAATAAATATTCGTAAATGCGAAAAAATAATAATAATAACCACTAAATATTAACAAATTTTAATAAATATTAAATAAATATTTATAAATATTAATCAAATATTAATAAATATCCATTAAATATTCATTAAAAGTAATAAAAATTTATTAAATGTTCATAAATACTAATAAATATCAATAAATATCAATAAATATCAACAAATATAAATAAATATTAATACATATTAATTAAATAATAAAAAATATAAATAAAATACTAACAAATATTAATAAATGGAAACAAAATATTTTTCAACATTTATAAATATGTATAAATATTAATTAAAAAATAGTAAACATTAATAAACATTAAGTAAATATTAATAAATATTCATTAATATTAATTAAATATTAATTAATATTAATAAATATTAAATAAATATTCATAATTTTTAATAATTTTTTTAACACATTGAGTGTCAAGCCCTCTTATTAAGAATATGTAAATATTAATTAAATATTAATGAATATAAATAAATTTTAATTGAATATTAATAAATGTTAAATAAATATTAATAAATGCTAAAAATTATTAACAAATATAAATAAATAATAGTTATCCATTGAATAATTATTCATAAATATTAATAAATATATATAAATATTAATATTTATGAATATTTATTAACATTTAGTAATATTTGTTAATATTTTATGAATATTGATGAATATTTAATTAATATTTAGTCACATTTAATGTTATTTATTTTAAATTTATTTATATTTATTAATATTTTTTTAATGATTATAGATTATTTATTAATATTAATACATATTAATATTTATTAATATCTATTAATATTTATTAATATTTATTTATATTTATTAATATTTATTAATATTTATTTACTATTTATTAATATTTAATTAATATTTATTTATATTTATTTAATATTTATTTATATTCATACTATTTATTTATATTTATTTATTTACATGTTAATATTTATTTAAAATTTATATAAATTTTAATATTTATATTTATTTATATTTATTTATATTTAGTTATATTTATTTATATTTAGTAATATTTATTTATATTTATTTATTTATTATTTACTATTTATTAATATTTAGTTAATATTTATTTATATTTATTTAATATTTATTTATATTCATACTATTTATTAAAATTTATTTTATACTTATATATTATTTAATTAATATTTATTTATTTACATATTAATATTTTTTTATATTTATATAAATTTTAATATTTATATTTATTTAATATTTATTTAATGTTATTTAATTATATTTAATTATATTTATTTATATTTATTTACTATTTATTAATATTTATTAATATTTATTTACTATTTATTAATATTTATTTATATTTAATTAGTATGTATTACTTTTTAATTAATTTTTATTTCTTTTTATTAATATTTATTTTAATTTTTAGTTATATATCTATTTGTATTTTTATATATATTAATATTAATAATTTAAAAAATTCCGGAGGAAGTGTGGACAGGGTGCACTATTCCTTCAGAAAAATTGCACAGGAAGCGTAAACCCTGTTCACGCTTACTGGCTAGGGGAGATGCGTGAACCGTTCACGCATCTCCGGATCCATTTTTGAAAATACATCCAACCCTATTCCATTTTGTAAGAAAAAATTAAAAACCCAAATTAAAAAAATCGCCACCTCCGCCCCCTCCTTATGACAACCCGACTTCACCTCTGCCCTCACCCCATAACCTCGGCCCTCACCCCATAACCTCTTCCTTATCACCTCCTCACATTTTCCTACCAGACCCCAAGATTCTGGCTCCACCTATACCCCCTCCTCCATGCATACCCGCCCCTACTTTATTTTATCCATATAATTATGGTAACGATTCTTTGTGAAATTTCAAATTTCTTAAATCATTGCATAACTTTTATATATTTATTGTTTAGACATGTTAGGTTTAATTAAAATTGAATATGTTCCCATAATTTCCTAAATATCGAAGAATACAGGTATGAACTAGTACCCTACCTGATCAATTGCGCAGGGCAAGATAACAAGTAAATAAATGGAGTCAACTGTTTTCGAATCTCCTTAGTTGTTGAATTCCCATTAGTGAAATCATTTATGACTAAATCTCTTTCAAGAAATATTTCTTTATCAAAATTATGAGGTAAATCTCCAGATAAATAAAATATTTAGTAACCAAAATGTGAGAGATGATGAAAAGCAATAAATAATTTATTTTAACTGAAGTATACATTTCATAATCATTCGGGTAACCAACCTTCCATAATAATTCGAGTAACCATACACTCACTCAATACTAAAAAAAGAAGACTATTACATAGGTTTACTACCACAGATCGACGCAAGAGCAACGCCGCTCTTTATCAGCGCTAAGAAAAACGTGCTGATAAAAGGGGGTTTTATCAACGCTAGCTAAAGCGCTAATAAATCTACCTTTATCAGTGCTAAAAAACGCTAATAAATGTGTATCCTTTATCAGCGCTTTTTTTAGCACTGATAAAATGTATATTTATTAGTGCTATTATTAGCGCTGATAAAAGTTTCTAATAAAAAATATTATTAATTTATATAAAATTATTATATTTATATTAAAAAATAATATTTATTTATACACATTAAATAAAAAACATGTGTTTATAATTAATATATATTTTAACAATTCAAATATATATATAATGTTTTAAAAAAGTATTTATAAGATTATAAATATATATTTAAATAATTATAAGATTATAATAAATTTTATTAAATAATTGCAATTGTACCCTCAAACACCCATTATATATATGTTTCCAATGAATTTGGTCAATAAATATATTGATATGTGAGTATAATTGACGTGCATATGTTATATATTCATCATGAATTAATGTTCATTTATACTTGGGTAAGTGAGCCAGAGGTGGAAGACCCCTGACCATTTATTAAAAGAAAGAAAAAGTACAATAGAAAAAGAAAAAGGATGCGAGCGAACATCTTACCCACACCCAACCATCAGTTCCAACAGAAATGAGACACTTACATATCATAATATTCATATCCTTCACCACCTCCATAATCATGTGTTTCCTCTGTAGTAGCTGATTCCCACTCTGAATTCGTTTCATATTGCTTCAAGAGATTGACGTACTTCTCTCTTAACTTCAATTGTTCCAATGATAAACCCTCTTTCTTGGATTTTCCACAACCTTTTTCAGAAATAGGAACATCCCCTCTCTCCCTCTTTTTTGAAGACATGGTGGCCAGTGGCTTTGGTAGATAAGAATAGTCCTTCCTTGGTTTCCTCCTTTGTGGCACAATCCTCCTTCCATCACTGTCGGAAGACTTACATCGCCTACCTTGAATAATATCACTGTAAGACGGCCTGACAGATTCACTATTTTCTTTGTCACTGTCAGAACAACTTCCCCATTTTATAGCGATTTCCAAAGAGGGAGCTTTATTGACTCCATCCTCCCTCACCACAATACTCTCTACAGCATCCAGAATCCCTCTCAGATTAGATTGCTTATTATGATTAGTCAGGGCAAGAACATGATTATTCGCCACGTTTCTACGACCATCATGCAGCTCTATCTCATGCTCTTTCATACCAACTCTCACTTGATTACTGGGATCAATCTGCATAACATCAAACTCTTGATCTCCCTCAGCCAAATATTTATAAATTTATTTACTTATAGTTATAATTATAAATATATATATATATATGTAAATAATTATAAATTTAGAAATAAATATATTTATTATACTTATAAAGTTATAAATATATATAATTAAATAAATATATTTATAAATATATACAAAATATTTATAAATAAATACAGATATTTATTATTATAATTATAAATAAATATAGATATATTTAAATAATTATAAAGTTACAATAAATATATTAATTATATATATTTTAAAAATTATAAATATAATAAATATATTTTTTATAATTTTATAATTATTTTAATATATATATATATATTTATATTTACAATTATAAATATAAATAAATATATATATTTAGATGAGGGCATGCCCTTTTTTGAACCTGTTCATTATCTTTTTCATGTCTTGACTTTTATTTTTCGATAAATCTTGGTAGGGGGAGGTTCGTCTGGCTCCTGGACCCTTTTGGTTAAATAATTATAAAATTGTAATAAATATATTAATTATATATATTAATAAGATATATATTTATAAGGTGACCAGTGATGGATTCTCTCTCTAGCATAGAGCTCCTCTCTCTATCAGTATATGGAGATCTGTTTGGATCTTGTTTCAATTTCAGTATCTGTGAGGATGATTCAACTCTCTATGATGTGGTTGGTCATTATGAGCTCTTTGCACTTTGTTGTCCGTCCAATTTGGCGTCCAATTTGGCTGAGGTACGTAAGGGTGCATCAAGAATTAGAGATATGGCTGGGGATTCAAAATCCCTTTTTTTGGAGGGTGATTCCAGCGGTGTTGTGAACAGATCTGATCCCTTTTGGGGGGTTCAACAACGAAGCGGTCACTTTTTTACAACGAGCCTGCCCTTCAGCAGGGATTCAACCGGTGCTAAGCCAGATTCGATCTGGCCAAATGGGGTCGGATCGATGGGGTTCTGCGTGACCAGAGGCAGGCCGACAGCATGGACCGTGGCAGTGTGTGGTTGGCATATCAGGGTGCTTACTTGTGGCCGGCGCAGGAGCTGGCATGTGATTGAGGTCAAGGTATACTTCTGGGAGCGAGATGACCTTGGAGGTGGTGTGTTTGTGCGGGATCCTGGAGGATCTTCTTCGTTGGGTACTGACGCGAGCAGAGTTTGCTCGGCGAGTTATGGGACCCTGGCGGTGGTCAGATGATGAGAATCTCCGACGCGCAAGGAGAGGGTCCTGTTGGCAGCAACATTCAAGCAATGGGGTCTGGACGGTTGCACGTCCGGATGGTAGCAGCGCAGGCCCTGATGGCAGTGGTGTTCAGGCGATGGGGTCAGGAGTCTTCGATGTGCACCAATGGGGTTATGATGGTGGTTGTACGACGACATCGACAGCGTGATAACAAGCGAATATCGGTGATGGACTGGGGATTTGGGTTCTCGATGGTGGGATTCGTTGCTTTTAGTCATCCGGAGACGGCGGGAGGAGCTGGTGTTGCAGAGGTGGTGCATCGTGGTTGGCGTTGTGGACGGAAGACAATTATGGTGGAGTGCGCGGTTGCTGGGTGGCCCGACTCGTTCAGCTTGGTACATGGGATCTTTAGATCCCGGTGGTTGACGACGACAGAGAGTGGTGTTTTCTGGATTTACGTTATGGGACAGGCGACGGGAGTCCCAGTTGCGAGGGGCAGGGACAGTACGCTTTCATTTGATGGATCAGATGGATTATGCAGGCTGGTACATCAGGTCTCCCGTCAGATTTCTGACACGGCACGGACGGGGCTTCCATGACTTGGTATGCATTCTTTCTTTCACAGTTCAACATATTTTTTATTCAAATTAGTTAACAACAGAATTTGTTTTCGCAGGATGCTCGTATTTGTCATCTACTGCATATGTCTGATCCAGTGGAGAGAGCTGCCTTTGACCCAGCATATTTTCACAGCCTTGTACGACAGATGCTACCGTCGATGGACGAGATTTATCATGGCATTTTCTTTGATCCACCACCTGCTGCGGAGGCCGCGGAGCCTGCTGCGGAGGCCGCAGAGCCTGCTGAGCCTCACATAGATGTACCTGGGGGTGACGACCCTGTTATGGATGCTGTTGTTCCACAGGATGAGGCTGCTCAGCTTGCTCAGCCACATGATATTATTCCACTGGAGGAGGGTGTTCAGCATGACCAGTCATATGCTCCTCCAGCTTCTCAGGCACAGCCACAGGTACTTACAGACACTGACTGGATTGAGTTCGATGTTTTATTGCAGTCATCCGCAGCAGAGCATCCATCTACTTCCTATAATGGTGAGAGTTCCAGCCAGCTTCCACTATCCTTAGATGCAGGCCAGGGTACAGGCGGTGAGACTGTACATCCACCGTCTGTCACACAGGAGGATGTGGAGGTGGCTGTCGATGAGGATGCGCAGCGTACGCCAGAGCACAGACGTAGACAGACACGGTGTGGACGCATCCAGTATACGCCTGACTGTGGGACAGAGGAGCATCCACACCGGAGGCGTAGATTAGGTTGACATTTGATTTATGATACGTTTTGTATGTGTATTACTGTTATCTAGACTTCTATTATACCTTTAATAAGTGTCTTACTGTTATCAAATTATCTACCAATGTATATATATATATATGTGTGTATAATAAATAATATGATTAAATTAAATGATAAATATTAATTATATTAATTATTTCGAATTGCAATAGAAGTGGTCACAGTTATGATGAGTGATGGTTCAGTCCAACCATGCAAAATGCATATGCTGATAAGAATAAAAGGCCACAACAAGTGTAGAAGAATGGAACAATAGTTGGAAAATCTTCCATTGGGAATATGCAAAACAATGAAGTCAAGAAAACTATGAAAGAAACTATTTCCAAGAATAAGTTTGAGCTAAAATCCAAGGATTATTTCATGACAAATCTTGAAATTCATATCATCTCAAGAAGTTGAAACTTGAGGTATTCCAATCACACTTTATCCATTGTTCTTAATTATATTTCTCATTTCAATTAAGGGGGAGAGCTTGATTGATGGAAAGATGGGATGAAAAGGGGAGATTTATCTTTTCACTTGAACTTTTTAATATATTTGGTGAAGTATGTGCAGGATTTAGCATTTCATTGATAATTTTGATTATCTACCCTTGGTTAATAATTGATACACTCTAAGCATGATTTAACATTTATGGTTGTTTATGGACAACATTGAAAACTAAAATATGAATTAGAAGTTCATTTGGCCAATTTTGAGAAGATACATATTCAGACTTTATAAAAGGAAACGATTTATACTGGTACGCAATCTAAAGAGTGAGATTATTGAGTATGCATCTCAAAACTTAGGTCATGTCCATGACATCACTTCTTCCACCTTATTTAGATAAAATTATATTTTTTAGAGATCACATGCCTTAAAAAATATTACTCTTGGATCTAGAGAGCACATGCCAATAGGGTGGTTTAATATTCTAAACTCTATATGAAGTAGTAGGAAGAAGAGAAGTTTGAGATGAAGATTGAACCACCCTATTGGCATGTGCTCTCTAGATCCAAGAGTAATATTTTTTAAGGCATGTGCTCTCTAAAAAATATCATTTTATCTAAATAAGGTGCAAGAAGTGATGTCATGGACATGACCTAAGTTTTGAGATGCATACTCAATAATCTCACTCTTTAGATTGCGTACCAGTATAAATCGTTTCCTTTTATAAAGTCTGAATATGTATCTTCTCAAAATTGGCCAAATGAAATTCTAATTCATATTGTAGTTTTCAATGTTGTCCATAAACAACCATAAATGTTAAATCATGCTTAGAGTGTATCAATTATTAACCAAGGGTAGATAATCAAAATTATCAATGAAATGCTAAATCCTGCACATACTTCACCAAATATATTAAAAAGTTCAAGTGAAAAGATAAATCTCCCCTTTTCATCCCATCTTTCCATCAATCAAGCTCTCCCCCTTAATTGAAATGAGAAATATAATTAAGAACAATGGATAAAGTGTGATTGGAATACCTCAAGTTTCAACTTCTTGAGATGATATGAATTTCAATATTTGTCATGAAATAATCCTTGGATTTTAGCTCAAACTTATTCTTGGAAATAGTTTCTTTCACAGTTTTCTTGACTTCATTGTTTTGCATATTCACAATGGAAGATTTTCCAACTATTGTTCCATTCTTCTACACTTGTTGTGGCCTTTTATTCTTATCAGCATATGCATTTTGCATGGTTGGACTGAACCATCACTCATCATAACTGTGACCACTTCTATTGCAATTCGAAATAATTAATATAATTAATATTTATCATTTAATTTAATCATATTATTTATTATACACACATATATATATATATACATTGGTAGATAATTTGATAACAGTAAGACACTTATTAAAGGTATAATAGAAGTCTAGATAACAGTAATACACATACAAAACGTATCATAAATCAAATGTCAACCTAATCTACGCCTCCGGTGTGGATGCTCCTCTGTCCCACAGTCAGGCATATACTGGATGCGTCCACGCCGTGTCTGTCTACGTCTGTGCTCTGGCGTACGCTGCGCATCCTCATCGACAGCCACCTCCACATCCTCCTGTGTGACAGACGGTGGATGTACAGTCTCACCGCCTGTACCCTGGCCTGCATCTAAGGATAGTGGAAGCTGGCTGGAACTCTCACCAATATAGGAAGTAGATGGCTGCTCTGCTGCGGATGACTGCAATAAAACATCGAACTCAATCCAGTCAGCGTCTGTAAGTACCTGTGGCTGTGCCTGAGAAGCTGGAGGAGCATATGACTGGTCATGCTGAACACCCTCCTCCAGTGGAATAATATCATGTGGCTGAGCAAGCTGAGCAGCCTCATCCTGTGGAACAACAGCATCCATAACAGGGTCGTCACCCCCAGGTACATCTATGTGAGGCTCAGCAGGCTCCGCGGCCTCCGCAGCAGGCTCCGCGGCCTTCGCAGCAGGTGGTGGATCAAAGAAAATGCCATGATAAATCTCGTCCATTGACGGTAGCATCTGTCGTACAAGGCTGTGAAAATATGCTGGGTTAAAGGCAGCTCTCTCCACTGGATCAGACATATGCAGTAGATGACAAATATGAGCATCCTGCGAAAACAAATTCTGTTGTTAACTAATTTGAATAAAAAATATGTTGAACTGTGAAAGAAAGAATGCATACCAAGTCATGGAAGCCCCGTCCGTGCCGTGTCAGAAATCTGACGGGAGACCTGATGTACCAGCCTGCATAATCCATCTGATCCATCAAATGAAAGCGTACTGTCCCTGCCCCTCGCAACTGGGACTCCCGTCGCCTGTCCCATAACGCAACATATCTCGCATGGTAGCTCCTCCAATCAAAATCTCTCTTCCCTGACATCTTCAGGGAATGCAATGAATCCAACTGACTGGGCGGGTCAGGAACTGGCTGAAGGAATCCAAACTGTCTCATAACCCTATCCGTCTGATGCCACTCGACTATATGAAAATGAATCAGTGGAACCATGCAGGAGCCGATATCAAGCATCACTGTACAGTATGAGGGCAGACTCTGAAGGATATCATCTGTATATGACATCCATGTAATCTGAAAGAAAAAATGAATAATCAATTAATAAATGAATAGATTTACAGTAAAGAGTAAAGATTTAACAATATAAATAATAATCACTTACATCGTCTGGTCGAATGCTGTCTAGCATAAGTCTGTAGGCGTGAACATCATGTCTGGGAGAATCTAAATGTCGATGCGCCTGACTCCACCTGTAGATAACATTTTTTTTTTACATTTCATAAAATAATTTTATACAATTAAGTTAGATATTAGAAAGAATTAATAACATACCAACGTCCACGTGGAGCCTCTGCTACAATATCTACGAGTAATGGCGCACGGGCATGTGGAGCTAAACGAGGTATGTGCTCCCATACCCACATCTGTAGAAGAACCATGCATCCTGTGATCTGCATCTTGTCGATGCGACATGCGCTGCATAGGGCTCTGTATGTATATGCTAGGCAGGCAGACCCCCAACTATATCGACCTGCCTGGTCCAAATCCTCTAAAAAAGCTAGATACATCAGGTGCACAAAAGTAGTAGAGTGGTCAACAAAAAACGTGCCACCGATCAGCCTCAAAATATATGCGCGTGCAAAGCGCAGCACGGTGATGTCATCAGCATCATCTGGTAAATGTGTGAAGTGATGGTCTAACCAAGGCATCCACAATCTACCACCGACGATGGTCCTGCCATCATCCTGGACCTCTATGCCCAGAAGTCTATGAACAAGCTCAGGCAAATCTGATGGAACTCGGCCTGTCAAAGCATGTCCGTCGATAGGGAGGCCCAACATAATAGCCAAATCCTGCAATGTAATAGTCATCTCTCCCTCACTGAAATGGAAAGTATGCGACTCTGGTCTCCATCTCTCGACAAGTGCGGCAATGAGCTGATGATCAAGAAACGTGAAGTCGCACATCGCTACTCCATAAAATCCAGCTCGACGAAGATGTGGGACGATAGCGGGAGGTGGTGCAGTATGATGGAAATGGTGAGATCTACGTACACTCAAGGGAGCCACAGGACGTCCCTCTAAAAGCAGTCGTGATACATGAGTAGCCTGAGATGTAAGCAATGGAAAACCTTCCATCTGCACACATGATATCATCGTTACTTATTAATAGTGGAATCATGATATATTCATTTTTATTTGGTGTCACAATCAACATTATCCTAGTCTCACAATCAACATTAGTTAAGGATGCTCAGACACTCAGATGCCATTACTAAAACTAGACATCTTATAAGAAAACCATAATTTAAAAGTGAAAAATTAATTATTTCTTCTTATTTGTGAAATTACGTTTGTTAATTTATCCATTATCCATTAAATAACCATCAACATTATTCCACATTAAAAATTAACAGGAAAAAGTGAAAAATTAATTATTTCTTCTTATTTGTGAAATTACGTTTGTTAATTCATCCATTATCCATTAAATAACCATCAACATTATTCCACATTAAAAATTAACAGGAAAAAGTGAAAAATTAATTATTTATTCTTATTTGTGAAATTACATTTGTTAATTTATCCATTATCCATTAAATAACCATCAACATTATTCCACATTAAAAATTAACAGGAAAAAGTGAAAAATTAATTATTTCTTCTTATTTGTGAAATTACGTTTGTTAATTTATCCATTATCCATTAAATAACCATTAACATTATTCCACATTAAAAATTAAGAGGAAAAAGTGAAAAATTAATTATTTCTTCTTATTTGTGAAATTACGTTTGTTAATTTATCCATTATCCATTAGATAACCATTAACATTATTCCAAATAGATCAAGTTCCTAAGTAACTATAGAAACTTCTACAATAGGTTATTCAACCACAACCTCTTCCTCTTAGTCTTCTACTTCTTCTCATCCTCATCCTCTATTTCTTATTCTTCTTCTTCATCATCGACACCAACCACAACCTCTTCCTCTTAGAGCAGGTACACAGACTCGATCATGGATGATGAGATTTGGAACTCTGTCCTGCCACTTGGGGACATCTCTTACGAGTATGTCCTTCTGCGTGGCAGATACTGCATCGTATTCTCCCTCCTCGTTGCCGAGGCCAATCCATCTCATTTCTGATGCGAGTTGACTTCGGTCTTCCTCGAGGCCGCAACCTAGTAGCATGAAGCCAATAATTTTAAAAATGACACACATTGAAAAAATTATAAATGATACCAAAACCGACTTATGAAAACCTAGAAATATCAGGGACAATGGTCGGTTGATCAGCAGGCAATGTGATAGAATGGAAGTCACCAACAGGCATCCAAGCAGCACTATAACAGTTAACCAAAGTGCTCATGTGATACACCGGGTCAACATATGGCTCCCACGATATATTTACCGAAGCGCAAGCTGTAATAACATGTACACATGGATATCTCAATGCCTGAAAGCTGCCACAATCACAGTACCTGTTATCCAACATCACGACAAACACTCCACCATTAGTGCATGCACCCTGGTCGTAGCACTTTCTTACCCGAAAACTCCTCTTTTCCCTGTCAAAGGCTATAACATTCCATCGTGAAGCCTCATTCCGTATCCGGTCAATATCAGTTTGAAAATGCTGAGTAAAAAGCATTCCATTTTCCATCCTCTGGTAGGCCTTTTGGGACCGGTCAACAAAGTAGTGAACACATCTAAAAAATGTCTCTTGCACTAACCCTGTGATTGGGAGTTTGCGCACACCCTTGAGGACCCCATTTACGCACTCCACTATATTAGTGGTCATATGCCCATATCTCATGCCACCATCGTATGCTAATGACCATTTTTCCTTTGAAATTTGTACCATATATTCATATACCTCCTCATTAACTGTTCGGATCTCTTCAAGACGTCGATCAAACCTTTCTTGTTGGGGTTCATATGCTGAAAGCATAACATAATAATGTATTAAAATGGATAGTAAATTTTGTTAAAAAAAGAAAGTTTAGAAAACCATACCCAATTTGAGGATCACCTTCTTTATGGCCTCATCTCTAAACTGCTTATGCACATTACTTGCAATATGTCTAATGCAATAACGGTGATAAGCATTCGGCTCAGTCCAAGAAACCCCATCACTACTCATGGCCTCTATAATCGCTCGATGACGATCAGATATCAGACACACGCCCTGTTTCTGCGTGACATGAACACGTACACATGCCAAGAACCAGCTCCAGCATTCAAAATTTTCTTTTTCAACAACAGCAAAAGCAAGTGGCAGAGGAGCGCGATTACCATCCTGTGTGGCTGCAATGAGTAGAACACCTGTATACTTTCCATAAAGGAATGTGCCATCTACCTGAATAAATTGTTTACAAAAGGGAAATGCAGCAATGCACGGTCTGAATGCCCAAAAAATCCTCTTGAACTTCACCTTTGACCGATCAACTAGATGAGTTTGGGATACATACTCAACACTGTCCAACTGATAAACAATCTGATTATTGAGAGACAACAATTCCATAAGCTGTGGCAACAACGCATAAGACTCATCCCAATCACCATACACTTTTACAATGGCTTTCTGTTTTGCATTCCAAGCTTTGTTGTATGATACCTTATAGTTATACAACTGTTGAATTCTTTCCTGAATAAGGGCAACAGGAACATCCTGACTTGTTCGTATCATCTCACAAATAACAGTAGATATAAACTCTGCATCAAGAGAAGAGTGATCTTGTGCCAAGCTGGGATGCAGACAAGTGTGTGGGCCTTCTAATTTGGTTATCTTCCAACATCCATAACATTTATCAAATAGTGCTCTTAATCGAAATTTACATTCTGACCCATATTTTTCACAACGAATGAGATATTTGGTCTTCTTTGACTCATAAACCACAAATGTGAAATGTCGCTCAATGTGGTATTTCTTTATCACATTTTTCATGACCTGTTTACTTTCGAACTCCTGCCCAACATATATGGCATTATCATTTGATGCAGGCATATTCCCTATAATTCTAGGGAATTCAGAAGCTGGTGTAATGACATCCCAATCAAAAGGTTGTTCACGAGACATTCCTCCAACTAAGGAACTCAAAACTGAAGGCTGATTACCACTAACTGGTGGATGTAGTGGATGTCTGTCTCTCAAAGGAACCTCAGAAGGTTCATTTCCAACCACATCATCTCCTGCTGACTCCCCAGATTCTTCTTCCTCAGATAAACTTTCTTGCACTATATCAGCACAGAAAGGGATGTCATCTACATTTCCTTCCAAATTTTGATGATCTTCCTCATTACATTCTTCCACAGGAGTCGTATGAGAAGGAGGCAATGAAGAAGACTGTTGTGAAGGACCGACTTCTATAGAGGTCACAAAGCATGGTTCTGTAGTAATCGATTGCACCACATCAATATCAGAAATGACAATAAATAATTCCATCAAACCATTAATACACTGTTGCCTGAATAACTGAGAAGCCTCCATCCAATCCTCATCATCGACTATAGGGTAGTCGCTGTGCCACATACGCTCAGGATATTGAAGATGTCAGTATCTAATTGAAGTGATTGCTTGTCCTGCACTCAATTTTAACCGACTATGAATCTTATTACGAACTGCATCCAATGTCATACAACCATGGAGATTTACCACTTTGACAGGTGGCACACTGTAGCTAAAACCCTGCTCGGTACAAATTACCTCACCGTTGCAATATATTTGAGCAGACATAATTACCTATTAAAAAAAAAATTAAAAATATTATACACTACATTAAAATTTTAAATTATTTAATTTGGTTTTGAATAATTGATTATCTTGAGACTTTTTTATGTATTGATTTATCACTGTTAAGGTATAGTGATTGTGATTTTAGCACAAAAGCAAATTTAATATAATGTTTCATAAAGTTTGATTACTTATGAATATATAATCATGACTTGATCTTGAGACTTGCAATTAGTTTATCATTATCTGATAAACTAACCACAATTTATATGGGTAAACTCCTATCTCTATTATCAAATATTGCAGCAACCGCCAATCTCCTGTCAAACAGCAACGCCTCCTCTCGAACGAGTTCTCAAATGCCTCTTCGTCGATACCTCTTCGGGGATGCCTCTTCGTCGACACCTCTTTGGGGCGTCAGTCTTTTAATTACAAATTTACTCACATGTATGTGAGAGGGTCTAGGGGTATGAAATACATAAATTAATTTAAACGGACACGCAGGTCCTTACACTTACTGAGAGATGACTCGCAGGTCATCAATACTGAAAAAATGAAATTATTACAAATTGAATAACAGCATACACAAAATAAAACATGCAATTTCAATTATGCATGGTCGGTCATCTCAAGATCAGTCATCACTCATACCGTGTTTTTTGGTATATTTATTATATTATCCGTATTATATAAAATCTATATTAAATACTACACCTCTTTTACAAAAATTTAACTTCATGTGTATATATATATATATATTTATTAAAAACATTAAATAAATTTTATTATAACTGATCTAATTGAGATTTACATAATAAACACTTTTGTTATTTTAAATTTTATGAAATTGTAATGTTTTTAGGGCATTCTTCTACTTTTCAAAATATAAGTAAATATATTTTATACTTTATTGATTAAAAATATTATTACTAGTAAATAAAAGTAATTTAATTTACACTTACATCAAAACCATCCATTAAAATAAATTTCTCTAACATAAATTACTTTTTCTAAACATTAAAAATTTTAGACATAACATAAAACATTCAATATTTAGACAACAGACATTCAAAAAATTAAATCATACGAACATTCAACATCAAGAAAATTAAATCATACAAAACATTTCATGCATAACATATGAAATAAATAAATCATACACACAATTAAACATACAAATGAAATAAATAAACACAATTAAACATACAAATGAAATAAATAAACACAAATAAACAATTAAATTATTAAATAGAAATTTTACCTCAATAAAAGCAGCAAATATTTGTTGAGAAAGAATTTCTGCGGAGCTTCGCAACAAAAATCAGAGGAGAACAATGGGTATTGGGGGGGGGGGACCCCTCCTTTTATAATTTTTCTCGGCCGGATGCGTGAACGCCGTTCATGCATCCTTCGCCGCGGAAGGAAGCGTGAACGCCGTTCACGCATCTTTTCCCGCGCAAGGATGCGTGAACGGCGTTCACGCTTCCTTTAGCTGGTCAGCAAAGGACGCGTGAACGCCATTCACGCATTACCGTCGGGGTCCGGGATGCGTGAACGTCGTTCACGCATCCTTCCGCGGCGAAGGATGCGTGAACGGCGTTCACGCATCCCAGATCCATTTTTAAAAATATCCGAACCCTAACCCCTTTTATCATATTTTAATTTTTTTAAAACCCAGAAAAAAAAATTAGTCGATCTTGGCGGACAGTGATCCGATATGGCGATGGCGAAGAGTGTTTCTCAGATCTACAGCTGCTCAAGCATGATGTTGGGCGGTTCATGGCCGACGACATTGTGTGCATTGGCGAGTATGTCAGAAGGATGAACAGATGCAGGGAAGACTTCAGACGTGCATTTTTTCTCGCGATAATTGTGGGATTCGGTTGGTGACTTCGGGATAGGGATGTGTGACCTCGGGACGTGGGGTGGAAAGTGATTGCACAGACTAGAGCAGGGGACAGGCCACCGATGAACAGTGGGCTACAGGCTGGCGGGGTTTTCCTTGGGTGGAAGACAGTGACCTCGGGTAACCGGGTGACCAGGTGAAGTGAGCAAGTCGGCGTTGTCACGTGGAGAAAGTGATGCGGGGCCCATAGTTGACCTCGAGATACACAATGACCTTGGTTGAGTGCAAGTGATGCGGATCAGGTGGGTTGTCTTGTGTCGTGATCATGGGTTGGCGTTTTTTGTTGGGCATGGATGCATGGTGGGCATGGGTCGGGACAAAGATTTGGGTTTTGGGTGGATGTTGGGTCTAATGGATTTTATTTGAGGGTCTTAGTTTTTGGGATTTTGGTGTTTGGGGGTCGCATTGTGTTCCTGTGTACTGATTTGACGGTGCTTTTGTGCTGCATGTTTGATGTGTTTTACTGTACTTATATTTTCTTAAATAAATTTTTAGGACCGAGCTTGCTCGAGTCCTGAACTTTCCTGGTATATATTGATAAAATTATAAAAATAATAAATATTTTTGTTATAATTTTATAATTATATATATAAATATATATATAATTAAAATTATAAATAAATATATATTTATTATAAATTTTTAATTATAAATAAATAAATATTTATTTATACTTATAATTGTAAATGAATAAATAATTATATAATTAAATAATTATAAAATTATAATAACTATATTTATTATAATTATAATGTTAAAAATATATATAATTAAGTAAATATATTTATAAATATATGCAAATATTTATAAATAAATACAAATATTTATAATTATAATTCTAAATAAATATAGATATATTTAAATAATTATAAAATTATAATAAATATATTAATTATATATATTTATAAAATTATAATTATAATAAATACAGTTCTTATAATTTTATAGTTATTTGTATATATATATATATATTTATAATCATAACTATAAATAAATATATATTTATTATAATTTTTTAAATTATATATTTATATGATATATATTTATTATATATTTATTATATATTTATTATATTTATAATCTTATAAATATATATAGTTGATATATTAATTATATATATTTATAAAATTATAAATATAATAAATACAGTTATTATAATTTTATAATTATTTAAATAAATATTAAAAAATTATAGTTATAAATATAAATAAATTTAAATTTATAATTATATATATTTATTATATATAATTATAAATATAATAAATATATTTATTATAATTTTAAAATTATAAATAAATAAATAAATAATTATAATATTTATAATTTTATAAATATATATAATATATATATATATATTCATTATATATATAAATATAAATAAACATATATTTATTTAATAGTTATAATTATATATATAATTTTATAAATATATATAATAATATAAATAAATTATTAACATTATAGCTCTATCAGTGATTTTTTAGCATTTATAAAGATACGACTCTATTGGCGCTAAAAAAATGTTGATAGACCGTGTCTTTATCAGCACTGATAAATGCATGTTTTATCACCACTTTCTATTTTAGGGCTGATAAAACATACCTTTATCAGTGTGTTTTTAACTAGCGCTAATAAAAGTTTTACCTGGTTTTATAAATGAACCCTAATAGTCAGCTTCTTCTCTCACACACCTCAAGTTCTCGTGGAAGTCGACCCCTGTCGCTGCCGACCCCTCCTTTACCGTCGCCAACCCCTCCTCTACCGTCGACCCCTCCTCTGCCTTGACCCCTCCTCTGCCGTAGGGAATTCCTCCTCCGCCACTGTGAATCCCTCCTCTGCCATGAACCCCACCTCCGTCGTGCGTCGAACCCCACCTCCGTTGCGAACCCCTCCTCCGCTACGAACCCACTTCCGCCACGAACCCCCACCTCCACCACGAACCCCTCCTCCGCCGCTAACCCTCCTCCGCCGCTAACCCTCCTCCGCCGCGAACCCACCTCCACCGCGAACCCACCTCCGCCGCGAACCCACCTCCGCCGCGAACCCACCTCCGCCGCGAACCCACCTCCGCCGCGAACCCACCTCCGCCGCGAACCCCACCTCCGCCGTGAACCCCTCCGCTGTCGCCGCTGCCGCCGCCTACCTCTACTATGCCACCATCAGACCCTACTGTTGAGTCAATAAGATTTCCTTATGAATTTTTCATTTTTTTATGTTTTGAAAATCACAAACACTCTATCTCAAGGAAAATTTCATTTCCCATAAGATTTATCTTATTAAGGAAAGTTTTCCTTCCCAATTTTTTTTTCTCCCTATCTTTGTTTTCATTGTTCATGATTTAGTTTCACTAAATCTAACTCTTTTTATTTCTAAGTGAAAAATTCGGGTTCATTTCTAAAACCTTGGAATCCGATAAATACTTAGCTATAAAGTATTCTGTTTTCAGGTTCTAAATTTAGACTCCGAAATCTCTGAAATTCAGATTCTGAATTCTTCAAAATTCAGATTCCGAATTCTCTGAAATTCAGATTCCGAATTCTTCTGAATACAGATTCCGAATTCTTTGAAAATCAAATTCTGAATTCTCTGAAATTCAGATTCAAAATTCTTTGAAAATCAGATTCCGAATTCTCTGAAATTTAGATTCTGAATTCCTTAGAATTCAGGCTCTAAATTCCCCAAAATTCAGGTTTTGAATTCCTTAGAATTCAGGCTCTGAATTCCTCAGAATTTAGGTTCCGAATTCCTAAGAATCCAGGCTCCGAATTCCTCAGAATTTCGGTTTCAAATTCCTCAGAATTAAGACTCCGAATTACTCAGAATTCAGGTTCTGAATTTTTTAGAATTCAGACTCCGAATTCCTCAGAATTTTGATTCCGAATTCCTTAGAATCCAGACTCCGAATTCCTTAGAATTCAGACTCCAAAATCTATAGAATTCTGATTCTGAATTCCTTGAATAACAGAATCCGAATATCCATGTAATATAGACTCCGAATGTTTATTTCCTTAGACTCCGAACTTTATTTTTCCTTAGACTCCGAAAAATAGATTTGGTTGAGCAACCATATTTTGCTTACCATTGTTCACTACGGGAAAAATAGCCTTTTGTGACGGGATTAATTCCCGTCGCAAATAGTCCATCCCAGAGGTTATTTGCGACGTGATTTAGGGTCTCGTCGCAAAAAGTAAAGCATAGTTTGGCGCGGGCTGCGCGCTAAAGCGCGGAAAGGTTATTTGCGACGGGGGGATTCCCCCGTCGCAAATAGTGCGTCGGTCAGAGGGTATTTGTGACGGGTCCCGTCGCCAATACCGGCGGCGGGAAATAGGTTTTTGTGACGGGATGTTGTCCCGTCGCAAAAAGTGTATCGGTAGGAAACTTTTTCTGACAGGGCCCGTCGCATATACCCTTTTAACCGTCGACAACAATTAATGCGAGCAAAGGTATTTGCGACGAGACCCGTCGCAAATAGACCCATCTCAACTAATCTAACCTATATATACACCCTTCTGTTTTTCTTTCTCTTCCCCTCAATTCTCACTTCCTCTCTCTCTCTAAACTCTATTTTTAGAGTGAAAATTTTTCCGAGTTACTTTTTTTTACGAAGAAGTTGTGAAGTCGTCTACATCAATAGTAGATCAAGTTTAAAGGTATTTATATTTTATTTAATTTTGTATTTATTTCATTTTTTATGTTAATTTTAATTATTGTAAATTAGTTGCAATTAAATTAGATTTAAATTGTTTTGTTATCACTATTTATTTGTAATAATAAATTGAAATTATTAATATCAATTAACGCTAATTAGTAATAGTTATGGGTAATTAGTAATAATTAGGGGTAATTAGTAATAATTAGGGGTAATTAGTAATAATTAGGGGTAATTAGTAATAATTAGGGGTAATTCGTAATACTTAGGTGTAATTAGTAATACTTAGGTGTAATTGGTAATAATTATGCGTAATTAGTAATAATTATGGGTAATTCGTAATAATTATGGGTAATTAATAATAATTAGGGGTAATTAGTAATAATTAGGGGTAATTAGTAATAATTATGGGTAAATAGTAATAATTAGGGGTAAATAGTAATAATTAGGGGTAAATAGTAATGATTAGGGGTAAATAGTAATAAATATGGGCAATTAGTAATAAATAGTAATAATTAAGAATAATTAGTAATAATTAGGAATAATTAGTAATAAATAGAAATAATTAGTAATAAATAGGAATAAATAGGAATAATTATTAATAATTAGGAATAATTAGGAATAATTAGTAATAAATAGAAATAATTAGTAATAAATATGAATAATTAGTAATAAATAGGAATAATTAGTAATAATTAGTAATAATTAGTAATAAATAGAAATAATTAGGAATAATTAGTAATAAATAGGAATAAATAGGAATAATTAGGAATAAATAGGAATAATTAGGAATAAATAAGAATAATTAGTAATAAATAGTAATAATTACTAATAATTAGGGATAATTAGTAATAATTAGGAATAATTAGTAATAAATAGTAATAAATAGGAATAATTAGTAATAAATAGGAATAATTAGTAATAAATTGGAATAAATAGGAATAATTAGCAATAAATAGGAATAAATAGGAATAATTAGTAATAAATAGGAATAATTAGTAACAAATAACAAATAATTAGCAATAATTAGTAATAATTAGGAATAATTAGGAATAATTAGGAATAATTAGTAATAAATTGGAATAATTAGTAATAAATAGGAATAATTAGGAATAATTAGGAATAATTAGGAATAATTAGTAATAATTAGTAATAAATAGGAATAATTAGTAATAAATAGGAATAATTATTAATAAATAAGAATAATTTGTAATAAATAGGAATAATTACTAATAAATAGTAATAATTAGTAATAAATAGGAATAATTAGTAATAAATAGGAATAATTAGTAATAAATAGAAATAATTAGTAATAATTAGTAATAATTAGAAATAATTAGTAATAATTAGTAATAAATTGTAATAATTAGTAATAATTAGTAATAATTAGGAATAATTAGTAATAATTAGGAATAATTAGTAATAGTTAGGAATAATCAGTAATAATTAGGAATAATTAGTAATAATTAGGAATAATTAGTAATAAATATGAATAATTTGTTATAAATAAGAATAATTAGAAATAATTAGAAATAATTAGTAATAAATAGGAATAATTAAAAATAATTAGGAATAATTAGAAATAATTAGGAATAAATAGTAATATTTAGTAATAATTAGGAATAATTAGTAATAACTAGGAATAAATAGCAATAATTACAAATAAATAGGAATAAATAGTAATAATTTGGAATAAATAGTAATAAATAAGAATAATTAGTAATAATTAGTAATAAATAGTAATAAATAGTAATAAATAGTAATAATTAGTAATAAATAGTAATAATTAGTAATAATTAGTAATAAATAGTAATAATTAGTAATAAATAGTAATAATTTGGAATAAACAGCAATAATTAGGAATAAATAGTAATAAATAGTAATAAATAGTAATAAATAGTAATAAATAGTAATAATTAGTAATAATTAGTAATAAAGAGTAAGAAATAGTAATAAAGAGTAATAATTAGTAATAAAGAGTAACAATTAGTAATAAAGAGTAACAATTAGTAATAAATTGTAACAATTAGTAATAAATTGTAACAATTAATAATAAATTGTAACAATTACTAATAAATTGTAACAATTAGTAATAAATTGTATCAATTAGTAACAATTAGTAAGAAATTGGAACAATTAAGAAGAAAATCTATTGTAATAAATTGTAATAACTTGTAATAACTTGGCATAATTTCTAGTGGATTGGCAACACTCCTTTTGCTCGATGACTCTTCTCCTTTCAACTTTCACCGACTCAAAAAATTATGAAAAGTATGCTTCTACGTATGCATATCCAATCTCGTATGCACGAGTTTGAATATGTATTCATAGGACCACATTTTTCATAATGTGTTCAGGTGGTGACAATTGCAAGAAGATGATTTATCGACGAAAAGGGGGCTCTTTTTTCCAACGGCTCATTTACTTGCAACTTTCTCACAGAGAAATCACAATGAAGAATCTGCTCGGAGGTACACATATTCATTCTCATATGAATGAGAATGAATATGCTTACCTCTGAGAAGATTATTCATTGTGATTTCTATGTGAGAAAGTTGCACGTAAATGAGCCTTCGTATAAAAGAGTAGCCGTCAATCCACTGTAAATTATGTTGCCTGTAAGTAATGTAATGGTAATTATTAAGAATTATTTGTAATTATTTATCTTTTTTTTTTTTTCAGATAGTGTTTTAATAATTTCAAATTATTCAAAAACAGTAATAATTTTATATCTTGTAAAAAAATATGGAACAAGGAAGTGGACAACAGTCATTATTAGATGATTGCGCTTGGATAAATCAACGTAGAAATCCAAACAGTTCTGGTTTAAATCCTGTATATATTGAGGGTGTTGAAGATTTCTTATCATTTGCATCATCAAAACCAAAATATGTTTCAGAAGGCACAATAAAGTGTCCTTGTAAAAAATGTGCTCTGAGAACGTTTGACACATTTGAAAAGGTTGGGGGACATCTCTTGTAGTTTGGTTTTCAACCAAATTATGTTTTTTGGTATCAACATGGTGAACGCAGTTCCAGATAATATACTAATAACTTGATTCCATATCCATCACTATTTCAAAATTTAGTACATGATGTTGAAGGTACATCTCTTCAACAAACTGAAACTCAAGATGATATTGATTTAACTTCTGAGTTGGCACCATCCGAATTTTATGAGTTATTGAGGTATGGTGAGGATGCATTATATCCTGGTTGCAAGATAAGAAAATTAAAAGCAGTTTCAAAATTTATGGATATTAAATCAGATAATGCAATGTCAAACAACTGTTTTGATCAAATATTTTCTTTGGTTAAAACACTGTTACCTAAAGGAAATGTGTTGCCTACAAATTACTATGAGAGAAAGAGGCTGGTTCGTAATTTGGGCCTTAGTTATCAAAAGATTCATGCATGTCCAAATGATTGCATATTATATTCAGGTGAAAATGAGTCGTTGGATAGTTGTCCCACATGTGGACAATCGAGGTATAAAGAAGCTCAACCAGGGAAGTCTGGATCGATTCCAGTAAAACAGTTGAGATATTTCCCCCTTACACCTAGGTTGTAGCATTTATTTATGTCTAAGAACACAATGTCAATGATGTCATGGCACAAAACCAAGATTTCAACTGATAGAAGCTTGAATCATCCATATGATAGTGATTCATAGAAACATTTTGACCATCTGCATTCGTCTTTTGCTTTAGAAGCCCAAAACGTGCGATTGGGTCTTTTTACTAATGGTTTCTATCTGTCTGGTTCTTATGGTAGTCAATATTCATGTTGGTCTGTCTTTATAACTCCGTACAATTTACCTCCATGGATGTTGATGAAATAGCCCTATATCTTTGTGACCTTATTAATCCCAGGACATCTGAAAACAAATATTAATGTTTATTTGAAACCACTGATTGATGAGTTAAATGAATTGTGGAGTAATGGTGTTAGTACATATGATGTTGCTACGAAACAAAATTTCATATTAAAAGTTGCATTGTTGTGAACGATTAGTGACTTTCCGGCATATGGAATGTTATCTGGATGGAGTATACATGGTCTGAAATCATTTCCTTACTGCATGAAAGACAACAAAGCCTTTATGCTTGTCAATGGAAAAAAACCTTTCTATTTTGACTCTCAATGCAGATTTCTTCCAACCGATCATCCTTTTAGGAGGAACAAATCTCATTTCAGAAAAGGTACAATTGAAAGGGATGGACCTCCAAAAATGATCTCAGTTACAAAGTTAAAATCAATTGTATTTTCATTACCTCCCATCACATTTGGGCCAACAGTAAACCAACAGAAAATTTATGGCTTTGGGAAAGAACATAATTGGATAAAACGAAGCATTTTTTGGGATCTTCCATATTGTTCTGATTTTTTGGGCCACCACATGTTGGATGCCATTCACATTGAGAAGAACTGTTTTGATAATTTATTTCATACAATTTTGGATACACCAGGTAAAACCAAAGATACTGTAAAGACACAATTATATCTTTCCCAAATTTTCAGGTGACCAGAACTTGAACTATTTGAAAATTTCAGTTCATATAGGTTAATGAATCCAAAAGCAGCTTATACACTATCCAAAGAGAGTCACTTATTATTTTGTTAGTGGATTGAAGATTTGAGACTTTCAGATGGCTATGCTTCCAATTTGGGCAGATGTGTTAAGAATGGTTATATTAATTGATTAAAAATTCATGATTGTCATGTTATAATGGAAAGACTTATGCCGATTGGATTTAGAGGTTTGTTGAATTCTATGATTTTGGATTCGATAACAGACATATCATATTTTTTGAGACATTTTTGTAGCGACAACAGACTATGATGCGCTAAGAAAATTGGAAGAAGATGTTGTTGTAATTATATGTAAACTGGAAAAATATATTTCCACCGACTTTCTTTGACTCAATGAAACATATGATATTACATTTTCCACATGAAGCTAAATGTGGAGGTCTAGTAAAGTTTCGATGGATTCACCTATTCGAAAGATGCATGTAGAAATTGAAGAAAAAAGCACGTAACAAAACATCATTTGGATGATCAATTGCTGAAGCTTATTTGCAAGAGGAAATTACTTTTTTTTCTGCTCTCATTATTTTGAATCTGAATATCCCTCAAAACATAATCACATAGGAAGAAACAAGGGGAATATTAATGATGAAATGGACAATCAATTATCAGTTTTTAATCAGCCAAATCTTGGCTTCAGTGGAGTTCATGAACGATGGATTTCAGATGATGAACATCACAGAGCTCATACATATGTTCTGCTCAACTGTGAAGAAATGACATCATTTGTACTGTGAGTGCTTCTATCACTTATTCTATAATTTATGTTGCAATATGAAAACTTATTTTATTTGTAGGTTATATGATAATCATATCAAGAAACAACTTCCATAAATTACAGCAGCTGCTCTTGAAGAACACATACAATTTTTTTTTCTCAATGGTTTCAAAAACTGGTAACATAAATTATTGATGGTTTAATATAAATTATATTTATTATTTATTATATTTATAATTGTTTTACAAATTTTTAGGTGTCTCAACATACTGATAAAATTGATAAGTGAATATGTATATTGAGTAACCCACCATCCAAAATGGTTAAATCTTATAATGCATATGTGGTGAATGGTTTTCGATTTCATACATATGCATACGGGGAATCAAAAAAAAAATGAACAGTGGAGTTTTCTTGAGAGGATTGCATCACAGAGAAACTGAAGTTGAATTTTATGGCATTTTGTATGAAATTATTGAGTAGTGTTATCTAGGAAAAAATTACATAACAATGTTTAAATGTCAGTGGTTGGATACTGAGAGAGGCTTGCGTGTTCATCCGACTCATGGAATCGTCGATATTAAATATACAAGTCTTCTTATAGTAAATAAACCATTTTTACTAGCTCAACAGGTATATAAAATTTTTTATGAAAAGTACTGTGCTACTTCAAGAGACTTGAGTGATTGGTGGAGCATAATAAAAATGAAATCTCAGGAAAATTAGTTTACTCAAACTGAATGTGGTTTCACTGAAGTGGAAGGAATTTAAATTTTTCAAGAGACTGCTCGAAATCCATCTTTTTTCACAAAGAGACATGGATATTGATGATGACACCACAAAATTAAGGATCGATGATGAAAAAGATGTTAATGATGTTAAAAATGAATTTGAAATGACAAGAGATGATGAAACTAAAACTCATATAGATATTGATGATGCTGAGGAGGAAGATGAAGACATTGACATTGACAGCTATGGAGATGACAATCAATATGGACATTAACATAGTTAAATAATGGTTATAATCATAACTAATATATATCTATATATAATAGTTATTTTCAAATATCTACTAACAACAATCATTTTGTGTTTCAGATGGACCCTGATATATTTCACAAGTTGCAGGAGGCTGCGCTACCTTTGGATGAGGGGGATTTTGGATCATATGACCCTCAGCCTACTGGCAGTTCAGGGGGTACGCAGAGGGGGCACAATCTTGTGAGACTAATGATTCCTGACACTATCCCTGAGCGACGCCCACGTCTTGGCTTCGATACACGCATATAGAGGTATTATAACCTGTATATTTTAGTTAGATTTCATTAATTTATTTATATATATACTAATTGTTTGATTATTTATTCATTTTTCATAGTTTTGTGCATGTAGCTATTGGAAAGGGGAGCGCTATCTTGCACAATTATTTTTCTCAGCCATGAATCACATGGGAACAGATTCTTGTTGATGTGCGGCTCGACATGTTCAATCATTGGCTGGTACGTAAATAAATAATATTTATTTTGAAATTTATTTTATTAATAACTTGATATTATAAATTATTTGTAGGTTTTATGGTATCCCATCGATGATAGCATGCGTGACACTATCCATGCGGCACGACATATGTCTATGCGAGACCGTTTCCATTAGTTTTTGCACAATTTGAGAAGAACGACCATTAAGAAAGCAGGAGTGATAGAATTTGATGAGTCATGTAGAGCCCACTGACCAGAGTACATTTCATCTCACATTTGGGATGAATTATATTTACACTAGTTGGGTGGTGGATTTCAGAGGAGATATTTAGTGGGTCAGTAGAACTGGGGGAGACAAGAGGTGACACATCGAACTGGTAGCCGTACATTCAGTACGCATAGAGAGAATTTGGTAAGTATCTTTTTTAATTATTTTATATAACTTTAAATATAAACAGTTTATTTTATATTTCTATAAGCAGTCGGGCATCCTGATATTATGGAGTACGACGTTTATCGGAGGATGTACAATGATCCAGCCACTAGAGAGATTAGAGGTGATCACCAATATCAAATTGTGGTTAATATTTTTTTTTTCAGTTTGATAATTAACTACATATAATATTTTCAAAATTTTAATTTCAAACTAGAATTGAAGGAGTCATATGAGGTTGTAACCTCTCAGACACATGTTGAGAGTCAGGACGAGACGACTGATCAGACCACTGCCCACCATTTCGATGAGGCGGCATGGATGCAGACGACTTAGTATAGCTTTGAGAAGGGCCAAGTAGTTGGTATCGACTCTCATTTGACTCATGGTACTTATTATGGTACTACTGCGATGTCGACATCCAGCTCGAGAGGAGCTCGTGGAGAGGCATCATCTTCTGACTCACAGTATCAGGAGCAGTTGCGAACTCAGACTGAGCTTATAGAGAGTTTGCAGAAGCAGCATGAAGAGATGTTTCAGCAGCAACAACAACAACACGAGGAGGAGATGCGTCGATGGTAGTAGCAGCAACAACAACAACAACATCATGAGCAGATGAAGTACATGCGTCGTTTGACTCGTAGTTTAGGGATGGAGTTTCCTCCACCATCTCCTACAGCTCCTCCACCTCCTTCAGAAGATGACCCCAATGATTTTTTTATGTTAAAAACATTTGAATTCAAGATTTGTTGTAATATGAACTATTTACAGTTTCTGTCTTTTATATTGGTGCAAATATTGCATATTTTTTTAATATTTTTTTATTTATTATTAGTATTATATTTTTTAATATTTTTTTTATTTTAATAATAATAATAATAATAATAATAATAATTTATGATTTTTTTATATATTTTTTGTAAATATTGAGAATTTTAATAATTTTTTATTTTTTTATTTTTTTAATAATATTAATATTAATTTTTAATTAATCATAATTTTATTAAATATATTTTTTTAGTATTATATTTTTTTAATGTTTGTTTAAATTACTACTACTAATAATATTTGATTATTTTTTTTTATATTTTTTTTGAGAATATTGAGAATTTTAATATATATTTTTTTATTTTAATAATATTAATATAAATTTCTCATTAATCATAATTTTATTATATATATATATATTTTAATTTATTTATCATTTGCGATGGGACCTTTTGCGAAGGGCTCCCATTGTAAATAGTTTAAATATAAATTTTTAAAAAAACTATTTGCGACGGGACGGTGGGCCCATTGCAAAAGGTTTTTATATATAATGTATATAATCGGAGAATTATTTGTGACGAGGAACTTCCCCATCATAAATACTATTTGCGACGGTCCCATCACAGAAGGTTTATTTATATATAATGTATATAATCAGAGACTTATTTGCGATGAGAAACTTTCTCATTGCAAAAAATAGTATTTGTGACGCCATTTTCTACAACGAGCTATTTACGACGGAGCCCCTTCGCTAAAGCCTATTTGCGACGTGAGCCCGTTACAAATAGCCCGTCACAAATACCTCTAATTCTAGTAGTGGTTATAGTTATGAAACGATGTCGTGCTTTCTGTTTCTAACTAACCATTTTTTGAGTGACACGTGTACAGGTCCCTCTGAGATTTAAGAAAAAATATGACCATTGGAGGAGGGAGTCGACCATTGGAAAAGTTCCTATAAATAGGATCTCATTTGAACGAGATCATCACTGATCTAGAACTTTAGATATTACGTGCTGCTGAAGTGATTTCTAGAGAGAGAGACTCTCATGCTTTGTGCGTACTGAACATCTTGTTCAGATTGCTTCGTACGACTCCGATTGTTGTTGTGTACAATCAAGGGCTTCCAAGGATAGGAAGACAGAGGTGCCGACTACCTTAAAGTTCGAGGACTTCCTTGATAAGGAAGACATAGGTGATGACTACCTTGAAGTTCGAGGGCTTGCGGGGATAGCAAGACAGACTCCAATATTCTTATCGAGGGCTTACCTTGGTATGGGTAAGACATACTTTCTTAAAAGTATAAATCAAGGGACCTTTATCCAAGGTTGTTGGATACCCTACTCTTTGGGTTAAAAGATTATATAATTTTTACTCTTATTGTTTCAAGTTTGTTTTCCACTATTTTTGATTAATAAGAAAAGTATAACTATCTTATACTTTCCTGTACTTGTATACTCTGATTATTAAGATTCTATACACTTTAAGGTAGAATCTTTGTCCTTGTAAAATTTTCTTAGGTTTCATTTCTAGAACCATATATCTGGAATATAGAAAGTTTGTAGAACTAAGAGGTTTTGTGAATTTACCTTGTTTAACTTTGTTAAACATAGTTTTCCTCAAGTTTAAAATGAAATTTTTATAACCAACTTTAAAAGTTTCAAAGGAATTTTTAAAGTATACAATTCACTCCCCCTCTTGTATATTGAGCATCTACATCATTATTTCGATCATAAAATTGGTATCAAAGGAGGCCCCTGAAATACTTATATTCACATATAAGTTTTCTTGCTCAGTTTTCATTGTTCTATATTTTCCTTGCTTAGGATTTTTATCCTTGTTTACAAACCTTTACTATTAACAAGTTTTTGTGGAAAGATAGTTTCTTTTAGATGGAAGGAATGAATGTTGGTTTGATTGAAAATCTTAATCCTACTAGACCATCTATATTTTATGGGAATGATTATGAATATTGGAGAGATCATATGAATACTTTTGTTATTGATACTGGAGTGGAAAACTTTGTTATGATTACTAGAGATTACAAGATTTCTGATAAGAAAGTCAGAACTTTTATTAATCTAGAAAAATCAGAATATCAACTAAACTACAAGGTACACTATACTTTGTTGTGTTCCATGACCAAGAATACATATAGTCATATTTCTTCTTGTAAAGCTACAAATTGTATTTGGAAGAAATTGGAGTTTACTCATTTTGGTACATCCAAGGTAATATAAACTAGAAGAGCTATACTTAGAGAAGAATATCATGGATTTATATTTCCTTATGGAGAACCAGTATGCAAGGTGAAACAAAGGTTTATGACTATTGTTAACAGTCTAAAATCCATGGGTGAGAAAGGTTTAGATGATGAGGCACTTGCGGACAAGATTATAGACATCATTCCTAATGAGTGAGAATCTAAGAGAACAACTATTGATGAGAATAGGAAAGTATCTCAGATTACTCTTGATGAGATTTTTAGAACTCTTCTTCAATATGAGACAAGAATGAAAAGAGATGCTGATCTAAATAAGAAGAAGAATGGCAATGGAAGTGTAGCCTTTGCTACTATGAAAGTCAAGACTCCTAAGAGGGTTACAAAATCCTAGCCAAATAAGGTTATTGTTTTATCTGAATCAAGTGAAAGTGAACATTCTGAGAATTAGATAACTAATATTGCTTGAAGGATGAATAAAATAGTTGGGAAGAAAGAATTTCAGTATAGATTTAAGAAGAAAGAAAGGACAAGAAAGACTCTGAAGTTACTTGTTATGAATACAAAAGAGCAGGGCATATTAGGCTAGATTGTCCTATGCTTAAGATAAAGGAAAGAAAGGAAAAGCATTCTAAGAGAAATATAAAGAAGTACTAAAAATATAAAGCTAAGAAAATTTTGAAAGCTAATGACACATGGAGTGCCAGTGGTGGAGACTCTTCTGATGAATCCTCAGAATATGAATCTTCGGGTCAGAAGAATCTTGGTTTACTAGCCATATTACCTAATGAAAATCATTGTTTAATCGCTAAGGTACACAATGATGAATCCATAACCAATTTATCCTTGAATGATAATTATAGTGATAGTAAATATTATGAATCTTCAGATGAATAATCTTCTTCTGATGAAGATAATACTTTACCTACTTATGAAGAAGTTTCTAGGTTTTCTAAGCTCTTTGAGAATGAAAATTCTAAAGTCAAGAAAAATCTTGATAAGGAAAATTCTAGAATTTCTATTCTTAATAAATAAGTATCATAGATTTCTAAAGATATTGATAAGAAAATTTATGATTTTTAAAGTATTTCAAAAACCCTTGAGGAAGTTAATTCTGAGAAGGATAAACTTTCTAAGGATCTAGAAAAACTAATTTCTAAGAAAAATATTTTAGAGAATAACTCTAGTGCTAAAACTGATGTTTTTGAGGATAAAAACTTAGTTATTAAAAGAAAGTCAGAAATATTTTCCTTAAGGAAGTGTTTGTAAAATTTTACCTTAGGTAAGGAAAACTTTGATAAGATGTATTCTTAAATTTGACTTCTAAGGAATAATTCTAGTTTTGTTTATACTCATTCAAAACCGGTTTTCAGTAATAATTATTTTGTTCCTCAAAGTGCTCCATTATGCACTAAGTGTCAGTATGGTGGACATTGGACAAAAAAACGTTCCATAAACAAAACTTAGTCTTTAGGTTTTCATAAAGCTTATTTTTCAAAGAAAATTTGGATTTCTAAAATTTTTCTTTCTGAAGTTTTCGGATCCAAGAAAGTTTGGGTTCCAAAAGTCTAACACTCTTATTTTCAGGAAAATAAAGATAGTACCAACAACAATACATGGTACATGAATATTAGATGTTTCCGACACATGACTGGTAACAAAAACTTTTTTGAAAATATTATTAAGATAAAAGGAGATATCATTCTTCAATTTATCAGAACGCAAGATCAACTTGTTGATATTTTCACAAAATCTTTACCCTTCGATATATTTGAATATATTAAACAGAAGTTAGGAATGATAACCATAAGGAAATATTCCATATTAACTTATTATTGAAACCTATCTCTTTACAGTAAGAAACTCCTTTTCATATAAGGGATACATTTTCTTATTAGTAAAATTTTCACAATCAATTTTTTTTTGTAATCAAGTTTTTTTCGTAACAATTTTTTTTTCGTAGACAAAATTTTTCGTAATAAAATTTTTTTCGTAGTCAAATTTTTTTGTAATAATTTTTTTTTCATAATCAAAATTTTTCGTAATGAAGTTTTTTTTTGTAATCAGATTTTCAGAATCAAAATTTTCCTTTAAATTTGTTTTTAAAATTTTCCAGAATCTAAAGTTCTCCAAGAAAATTTTACCTCATTAAGAATAATTTTAATAGCAATCTGGAAGGTATGTTTTTTCTTTCCTAAGTTTTTGTAATCATCTTTTTACTTATTGGTATTTTTTATCTTGTTTAAGAAACTTTTTTGGATTTTTTTTAATCTGAATGTTTATCTTAAAAACCTTAAAAGATCGGAACCTGTCAAAATCCTTCTTTGGATATCATCTCAATCATCAGATTTGAACAAAAGTTTTTCAACCGTTGGATCAACCATGGAAGTTAAACCGTCGCCTAAATTTCCTATATAAATCCCCCCAATGGTTTTTCCACATCAGTTTTTCAATATCTTGTGTGTTGAAGCTCTGCCTCTATATTTTAAGGTCGTTCCGAATCTTTAAAAGTTTCCCTAGTTCCAAATATTTGTTGAAGCCTCTCCTCAAAAAGAAATGTCGACTGTTAAGGAAATCTCCACGTGGAAGATATACCAAGAGAGGTTAGTTTATCCAAGATTCTTCGACAAATATGATTCTATCATTTCTAAGAATATTAAGTTGAATGGCTGGGAGAGCCTTTGCATTTCAAAACCGAAGGCACAGGATCCGGTGTATCTGGAGTTGATGGTAGAGTTCTATGAAATAGTTAGTTTTTTCAATTAAGGAGGAAGAGATAAATTTTCTTTCAAGAGTTATGGAAAGACCTACTCTATTTCGCACAACAAGGCATCAAGTATTATTAAAATTCCTTATGAAGGAGAAGCAGAGTTTTGTACTCACAAACTATCTGATGAATCCGGATCTTTTGATAAGGAAAATTCAATAGAGTTTCTTGGCTTGAAAGGAGTGAAGACTCCGAAGATCATTCATCTCTCTACAAACTTGTGGATTCTTGAATTGTGGGTTCAAGGATTTATAATTCCAAGGAAAGGAGATAAGGATACTCTGAAGAAGAGTGATATCTATATATTGGATTTCTTGGTGAACCTCATAAAGATAAACTCGGTTAAGTATATCTTGGCAACGATTGAGAATATCAAGAATGGAAATCTAAAGTTTCATACTATCATGTATCCAGCAATCCTTTCAAAGATTATTGTTCTTTGCCTCCAGTCATTCAAAATTCCATGAAGTTCCAAGCTGAGAAATTACAAAGTGATGTTGTTGAGTGATGACACCCTAAGTAGAATGAAAATTGGGTTTTCCAGCAAATCCGAACAATTATATGATCTTTCTGAAAAAGAATAAGAAGCTTTGTCAAAGAATCCAAAAGTGGCTGAAACCTCTAAGAAAGGTGGAAGGAAGGGAAAGGCTAAGGAACCGGAAGAGAAAAGAAAAACTCCTATGTCTAAGGAAACTCAATCAGCACCTCCAAAGCCAAAGAAGAAAAAATCACATCCTGATGAAGTAGTGGCCAAATGAAGAGAGGATAAGAAAAACTGGAAGGAAGGGGAGCCTAAATTCGGTTTAGACCATGATGAGGCAAAGGATTTTAAAGGAAAAGGATGCTGAGAATATTGAAAAGGAATAGAAATAGAAGAAGAAAAAGAAGAAGATGTCTGAGGATGGGATAGTACAATCTCTTCTTAAGGCTGCTGAAAAAGCCTCTGAGAAAATTTCAGTACCAGAATCATTTCTACAAGAATCATTACCAGAGACTCCGGGAAAGAAAGTGGTGATTTTGGATTCACATCATGAAAAAGAAATAGAAGAAGAAGAAGAAGTGGAAGAGGAAATATAAGAAGAAGAGGAGGTGGAAGAAGGGAATGAAACTGATGATATCATAAAGCAAGTTGAAGAGTACCATGATAAGGAAAGCCCCTTTGTAAAATTATTGATCCGGTCTTCCTAAGACGAATCCTCAAAAATTGTTACACCAGAAAAAGATGAGAAGGGTGAATAAGAATTGAATAATCCAAAAGATGATGAAAGAAGTAATCATAATTTCATTCATCCAGAAGATCTAATGGCTAATGCACATAAAGAGGAAGTTGAGGAAGATAAAATTGTTCATCTATCTGACAGTGAGCATGAATCTCCTAAAGAATAAGAAATCATTCTGAGAGATGACAAGGGAAAGAAGGTGGTAGAAGATACACCTAGAAAATCTGTTGTGAAGAAGAAAGATATTGGTGCTTCATCAAAGAGGAAAGCTGAAGACATAGAAAAAGAATTCTCACCAACCAAACACTCAGATTTAGAATCATCTTCCCTCAGACATGATTTTTTTGTTCAGTCTTTGAAAAAGTTGGTTGGTACTATTCCTTTATTTCCAAGCATAGATTCAAGATGTCAGATGCTTCAGCATACAATAAATCACAAGTCAGATTCATTTTCCATGGTGATGGACAAGTGTGTTGCACTAGAGGTTGATTTCAAGACCTTCCTCATTGTTTATGAGGCCCATAAAAGATCTTTCAAGAAGATGAAAAGATAGTCAAATAAAATGATCTAAGAAATGAGAATCTTTTATGAATTCTATGATAATATCAAGGATTCATTTTATACTGAAGATGGGAAGATCAAGGATCTTACAAGTAGTTTTGAGGAAAAGTTAACCTGAGAACAGACTACTCAGAAGCAAGAAGTTAAGGATCTGAATGGAAATATTAACTCTGTGGCCATAAATTGGAAGAGGGAAAGAGATCTTAGAATGGAGATTGAAGAGAATCTTGTTAAGCAATAAGAACTATTGAAAACTCAGGCAGACATTCTTAAGGCTCAGGAAAATAAAATTCAATCCTTAGAGAAGAAAAGTGAAGACCAAGATTAGTAACTTAAGCAAGCAGAAGAGGATCATAAGGAGCTCAAGAAGCTAAAAAATATTGTGAATAATCTGATGCTGAAGGATAAAGAGGGATAATTTCATTACATTCTGATATTTTGTTGAATTTTCTTCATTGTACAAATTCTTTCAACATTAATGAAATTTTCATTGTTCTTCATATATTTTGTTGTTTATTACTAATGTTTTAGGTACCAATTTTTTTCATTCTCTTTTATTCCTTTTTGAAAATCACAAAGGGGGAGAAAGTAATGATAAAAAGAATACAAAGTAAAGAAGAGATTTCCCTAAGTAAGGGGGATTTCATTTATAGGAATGTTCTTATCAATGATGTTTTTCGAATTCAAGAAAATGAAAAATCTCATTCAGGAAATCAAGAATATGATCCTTAGTGATTCCAAAGCCTAAGGGGGAGTTAGTCGCATTCACTATGATCCATAAGTAAAGGGAGATAAGTTTTTATTTTCAATTCTATAAAATTTATAATTCCTTAGATTCTTTTTAGTAAGGATGTTTGTTCTTTCCAAAAAGGGGGATATTGTTGAGTCAATAAGGTTTCCTTATGATTTTTCCATTCCTTTATGTTTTGAAAATCACAAACACTCTATCTAAAGGAAAATTTCTTTTCCCATAAGATTTATCTTATTAAGGAAAGTTATCCTTCCCAAGATAATTTTCTCCCTATCCTTTTTTTCATTGTTCATGATTTAGTTTCACTAAATCTAACTCTTTTTATTTATAAGTGAAAAATTAGGGTTCATTTCTAAAACCTTAGAATCCAATAAATACTTAGATATAAAGTATTATGTTTTTAGGTTCTAAATTCAGATTCTGAATTCTTTGAAATTTAGATTCCGAATTCTTCTAAATTTAGATTCTGAATTCTCTGAAATTCAGATTCCGAATTCTTTTGAATTCATATTACAAATTCTCTAAAATTATGATTTTGTATTATTTTAAATACAGATTCCAAATTCTCTGAAAATCAGATTCTGAATTCTTTGAAATTAAGATTCTGAATTCTCTGAAAATCAGATTCTGAATTCTCTGAAATTTAGATTCCAAATTCCTTAGAATTTAGGCTCCGAATTCCTTAGAATTCAGGTTCCGAATTCGTTATAATTCAGGCTCTGAATTCCTCAGAATTTAGGTTCTGAATTCCTTAGAATTCAGGCTCTAAATTCCTCAGAATCCAAGTTCCGAATTTCTTAGAATTCAGACTCCGAATTCCTCAGAATTTAGGTTCCAAATTCCCTAGAATTCAGGTTTCAAATTCCTTAGAATTCAGACTTTGAATTCCTTAGAATTCAGACTCTGAAATCTATATAATTCTAATTCTTAATTCCTTTAAAACTAGAATCCAAATATCCATGTAATATAGACTCTTAATGTTTATTTCATTAGACTCTGAACTTTATTTTTCCTTAGACTCTGAAAAATATATTTAGTTGAGAAACCATTTTGTGCTTAACTTTGTTATAGTTATGAAATGATGTCGTGATTTCTGTTTCTAACTAACAGTTTTTTGAGTGAAATGTGTACAGGTCCCTCCAAGATTCAAGAAAAAATATGATCGTTGGAGGAGGGAGCCGACCGTTGGAGAATTACCTATAAATAAGAGCTCATTTGAACGAGATCATTACTGATCTAGAACTCTAGAGATTACATGCTGCTAAAGTGATATCTAGAGAGAGAGAGAGACTCTCATGATTTGTGCATACTGAACATCTTGTTCATATTTCTTTGTACGACTCTGATTGTTGCTAATTACAATCGAGGGATTCCGAGGATAGGAAGACAGAGGAGCCAACTACCTTAAAGTTTGAGGACTTCCTTGATAAGGAAGACAGAGGTTCCGACTACCTTGAAGTTTGAGGGCTTGCAGGGATAACAAGACAGACTCTGATATTCTTATCGAGGTCTTACCCTGGTGTGGGTAAGATAGAATTTCTTGAAAGTATAAATCAAGGGACCTTTATCAAAGGTTGTTGGATACCTTACTCTTTGGGTTAAAAGATTCTATACTTGTTACTTGTATTGTTTCAAGTTTGTTTTATGCTGTTTTTTATTAATAAGAAAAGTATAAATATCTTATAATTTCTTGTACTTTTATAATTATATTAGTAAGATTATATATGCTTTAAGGTATAATATTTGTCCTTGTAAACTTTTTCTAAGTTTCATTTCTGGAACCATATATCCGTAATCTAGCAAGTTTTTAGAACTAAGATGTTTTGTGAATTTACCTTGTTTAACTTTGTTAAACATAGTTTTCCTCAAGGTTAAAATGAAAGTTTTATAACCAAATTTAAAATTTACAAAGGAATTTTTAAAGTATACAATTCACCCCCTCTTGTATATTGAACATCTACATCATTATTTCGATCCTATACCTACTGTTTTCATCGAACCTCCAAATACAAGGTATATTGTTATTTGATTTGGAATGCTAAGATAGTGTAAGATTAATTATAGGGTTTTAGTGTTGGAAATCTTTTTGAAGTATGAATTATGTGTTTGGATTGATTCATTAGTGTGAGATAATGGTTTTTTGATTGGTAAAGTGTTTGATTGGTTTTTTGGACATATTTTATGAAACTTTAGGTAATTTTCTATGTATAGTTGTATAGAGATTTGGTACAATTAAAATTCCTGAATTTGGATTGATCTAAATGTTATAACATGTTTTTATGAGGTGGTTTGATATATTAAAAACATTATAGGGATTGTTTTAGGTGAAAAGTATCATGATTGGTATTATATTGAAGTGATTTGGGTGAGTAGTTTGGATAAAATATAAAAATTTCAATAGATAAATAAGATAAAACACTTTTGAGTTGGAACTTATAGTTAAAGTGTGTAAAGACCTGGAAATTCCATGTATTTTTTTTAAATATATGGGAATTTTATGAGTTCGTGAAAATTGACGGCGCGTTATTCCGAGGCCCGATGTGCCCAGAATGAATTTCTAAACTTTTTTTTTCAGGTACGTTCAGTAAACATGCGAGCGGATTTTTTGTAACTTTTGAACCGGTGCTCAGAATTGAAATCTGAGGGCACCATTGAACTCACAGTGTCGATATTCTCTTAAGGAGACTTTCACCTCGATGGTAGTTGGTCGAGGGTGAAAATTAATTTTTTGGGTTTTTCGTGAATGAATAAAATAAAATAAAATTGTCTAACATTTTATTTTATTTATCTTTGTAACTCCCCATGTGGATGATGAAAGGTGGGGACCACCATAAGTAAACCTCCCATGTGAGGTTATGGTGGTGGGGACCACCCAAGACTTAAAACCCCCTTGAACCCCTTTGAACTCCCTCTTAAGGGGGAGAAAACTCTTGAGCTCCCCCACTTAAATTATGCCAACTCTCCCCTTTAATTAATTAAGCCAACCCATCAATTAATTAAAGAAGCTAATTTGAAATTATGCCAACAAATTAATAGATAACATAATCTATTATTTTGACTACCTCTTCATTTTTATGGAATTGGGAGGAAGTAGCCTTGGGAGAAAGCTCTCCAACGAAGAACACCAATGAAGAATGCTGACTTCGACTCAGACTTCTTCCTCAATACATTCGTTGACGATGAATGTATTCAACATCAACGGACTGATGATTGAGGAAACACCGACGTCACCAACATTCGTCTATTCCCAACGACATCATCTCCTTCCCTGCGGACAATCTTCAATGAATCAAACGAACGAGGTAGGGGTTGTTTTTGAATTATTATAATTCCTAGATTAAATTCCGCATTCTTAGAAAGCACAGAGAACGTGGATCAACCAAGACGAGTTGATCCACAATTCGTATTTAAATTGTAGAATTTGACGTTCTTGATTCAAGGTTTTTGTCGAGCCGCTTGCTACCGCTCTAACGTGGTGGGTGCGGGCCAAACAAACATGGCCCGACTCCCTCCACTGTTCTTATTTATTTATGTGTTCATCGTGATGGTGACGACGATCGGTACAAGAATTTGGCACCAGTGGAACATGAGAATGATGACCAGCTCCACGGCCGGCTACGAAGAAGGTGATGGTGCAACGGCACCGCCCCGCGGCCACCGCCGCCCCGCGGCCTCGCCGTGCTGCCCCGCGGCTCTGCCGTCTGCGGCCCCGTTGCGTAACCCCACAGATCCACCATCCATGGCCCCACCGCACCATCCACGACCTCGCTGTGCTGTCCTACAACTCCACCGTCTGCGGCCTCGCCGCGCCACCCTGTGGCTCTGCAGTCCGCGGCCTCGCCTTGCCACCTCGCGGCCTTTCGCGCTGCCCAGCGGCCTCATCTCGCCGCCCCGCAGCCTGCCGTGCTTCCCAACAGCCTCTCCGCGCCGCCCCGTGGCCTGCCACGCCCCTTAGCGGCCTCACCGTGCCGGCCCGTGGCCTGCCGTTCCGCCCAACGGCCTCGCCGCCTAGCGTCCTCTCCGCCCAGTGGCCTCGCCACCCCCGCGACCCTCCGCGCCGCCTACCGCCCTCTGCGGCCCCCTCGTGGCCTCCATGCCCCTCACAGTCCTTGTGGCCACCGCACCGCTGCCAAGCCGGGCCGAGCCCAGCGGGCCGGGTTGACCCGAACCAGGTTGGTCCGATTTGGTCGGACCGGACCCAGACCCACTTCGACCCATTTACTCATTTTTGGCCATATCTTTGGCACCATACATACGTTTGAAGAACCTTCAGTGGAATTGGAAACCTTGGAACGAGACGGTCCCTTTGGTATACTTCAATAAAGATTTGGATAAATTTGGGGAATGGTTGGGTTGTATCAAGCACGAATCCAACCGGGTCCGAAGGACTAAAACGCTAATAACTCACAGACCAGGCGTCCGATTGACACACTTTCTGTTGTGTTGAGACCCCTATGATGTGGAGGTAATTTGGGATACTTATTAGTGGGAATTAATGGCAGTTGGAGTATCAACCAGTGGCTTGTGGGTTGGACCCTCTTGGAGACAAGCAAGCGCAATGCGGGAACCCAATAGCTGGCTGTGATGTGAGGAATGAAGAGCGATCCTGTGTGGGTCAGAACCTAGAGATCCTGTGTGGGTCAGCATCGAGCGATCCTGTGTGGGTCAGCACCTAGAGATCCTGTGTGGGTCAACACCGAGCGATCCTATGTGGGTCAACACCTAGCGATCCTATGTGGGTCAACACCGAGCGATCCTGTGTGGGTCATCACCTAGCGATCCAATGTGGGTCAGCACCGAGCAATCCTATGTGGGTCAGCACCGAACGATCTTGTGTGGGTCTACCTATTAACTGAGTAAGATGATTCAGTAGTTACATCTAATCATCTCTACTAATGTACTTAAATTATACCTAGTGTGAGGTGAGTCTGTACCTATGTGGTACTTTCCCTCATGGTAATACCTTGGTGGTATTCTTTTGTGTGGAGTACCTATGTGGTACTTTCCTTTATGGTATTTCTTCCTTTGTGTAATAGTTGATCTTGGGGATTTAGAGTTGGACTCTGTGTTTTCCTCATGATTTAGATGGATTTACTTGATAACTTAGGTATATGTATGGGCATATACCTAAGTAGGGTTATCAGTTGATTCTTTCCTTTGTGGTTTATCCTTTGTGGATTTTGTGAGACCTTGAGGGTATCAGGGTCCTTACTAAGTATCATTATACTCACCCCTGCACGGGCTATGCCTGCACTTCGTTGTGTTTGGTGCAGATGATGGATAGAACTGACCAAGGATGAGGGTACCAGGATTGGAGGTAGCTCAGAGGCAGACATTAGACGAGGTGAACCACAGAGATGATCATTCGTGATTTTTACCTACCCTTCAGGTAGGATCCATGGTGGATGATCCAGGAGCTTCTTTTCACCTATCGGCTATTTTTTACTTTCCAGTTTTCCTTATACTTTCTAGTTGGGATTTTATTCTAGCCCCTTTTACTTACTACACTTACTCTGATTACTATTCAGTTTAATTGAGTTCATATCTTGTTGTGTGCTTGGTTGAGTGTGCTTATAGGTTATAAAGGAAATTCCTTCCCAGTTATAGGGAATACGCCTTTGGTGCTAGTCTCCAGCCCCTGGCCTATGGAAGGCGGGCTTGGGGTAGTCACGGCACGGGCCCCGGGGGATGAGTCGTGACAAAGTGGGATATGTATTTGGGTTTTGATTAAAATTTTGATGATTGATTTGGGATGAATTGAGGTGTTTTCTATGTATAGTTTTCTAATATATATTTGACATTTTATCATGTTTAATTATGGGTGTTGATGTGTAAGTGGATGCTTCAATGGATATTATACCATGTTGACATGATAGTTTTATAAATGTGTTTTATCATGAGATATGTGGGAATTCTAGAGAAATTAGTTATAATATTATAGTCACAAATTTATAATACCCTTATCTTAGGTCTCACACCAGCTATTGAAATTTCCTTCTCGATGAGGCCATTAATGGTGAGTTGATTGTATTGCATTTGTATTGCAATAACATTCTAATGTGATGATTCCATTAATTTTTCAACTTAGATTATCTCCTTAGGCCTTTGGTAGGTACCCCTTAATGGTTGATGCTTGATATTTTATTATTATTTTATATTATGGTTGTATATTGGTAAATTATATTTGATTTATAAGAAAAATATATGTTTTTTAGTTTTATTTACTCAACCCTATGTCATAAAATTATTTTCATTATTTTCCCTAAAACTAGATTTTTTTTGTTTGTCTTAAAAAATGAATGGTATAAAATCTTTTATGATATCATACTAGGATGTTTGATCACACCATACATATACACATTGGTGCGTATATAGACTTAGTTGTCTATGATACTAGTAAAAGTAAAGGGTCACACTTTTATAGTGGTGTTCCATAGTCACTTGTTAAAGTTATAATGATAATGGAATGTAGAGGTCACCATAGAGCATAAAGAGACAATATTCATTTTGTGTTATTTTATGATATTTACTATAAAGTGAATATCATGCAAATAAATTTAATTTTGGTTTACCCTTTATACTTTGGATCATGTGTAAACCTTTTAAAGATTTTTATTTTATAAAATGTTGGTTATTTTTTATTCATGTATCTTTTATAAAGTACCTCTCTTGGGATTTATGTCTTTTTGAAAATGTATAAGTTACTCTTTTAAAATGATTCAAGTGTTTTGACATGTTTCTTAAAAAATTATATGTGTTCAACACACCCTTTTTTGGTTTTAAATAGCTTTAAAATAATTTAAACACTTAACATGGACTTAGGTTGCATGCCAAGTGTTTTTCAACTCACTCAATTGGATTTCATAAAGGGATGTGAATGTTTTAAAAGCATATTTAATGCTGGTTTAATTTTAACAAGGTGTGTGTAAAGTTTTAAATGAATATTTGTAAAATATAGTGACTCATTTATGATTTTAAATGATTAATACTATTGGGTCATAAAGTTTTCTTGAATGCTTTAAAAAAGGAATTGTAGTTTTGTGAAAGAGTACTTGTAATTGATTGGTTTATTTTAAAAAGGGTGTGTTATTTTAAAGAGTAATTTGTGTAAATGGTTGGTTTTTTAATGGGATTTCAAGTGTGATTTTATAAATAATTTTCAAAGGACATCTAAAATGTAGTCTTTCCATAATCTTTTAAGTTTTTATTTTTATCAAATTAGGAAAACCATTACATTATATAGGGAAGACAAGTATATTGATAATAACACAATGGAAAGGGAATGTCACTAACTCTATCCAACCCATAGGATATCCATCATAACCTCACTCTTGAAAAAGGTTAATTAATGTTTAACCCCATTGCAACTCCTAAACCTAATTTGCATCTAACATCACTTACATGGTTTAAATTAAGGGAGTCCTCTACAATTACATCTTCTTTCTGGTTTGGTGTTAGCTTATAAGGGGATGAGTCTCAGGAAACAAAATAAAATAATAAATATCATTCAAATGTTGAGTTTCACTTATTTGAATGACCCCTTTTGTGTATTTATTTTGTTAAATATTAATATTACCGAATCAAATAGAATGGATATTAATAAATAATGGATGGATGTCAATCATCTTACAAAAGAGTATGAAGATGGAATAAAAGAGTTCACCAAGTTTTCAAATGATCATGCATATGACCCTTATAAAATCCCTTATTCATGTTTACACAGTTTTTATTCAAGACTAATTAGTCCAGAGGAGTTGAAAAAACACTTGATCTATCATGGAATAGATTAAAGTTATAAATGTTGGAATAAACATAGGGAAAAAGCGAATGTATCTAGTGACTAGGATAACAATGCATTTTATAAATCATCTGATATGATTACATGTGTGGACAATAAACATGATCATATCAAGGATGTGATTAAAAATGTGAATGATGATGAAGATCATATTGATAAAATAACACGGACCATTGAATATAAACTTCATGATTGCCCAATTTTTTTTGAGAATTATAGAATTGTGAAAAGATACCATTGTATAGTGGTTGTGCTAAATATACAACATTGTAAACTGTACTGAATCTTTATAATTTGAAAGCAGACAATGGATGGAGTGATTCCAGTTTTATGAAACTACTTTCTCTCCTAAATGACATTCTACTAGAATATAATGAGCTCCTGAGCCGAACATATTACACCAATTTTTTTTACACTCGATGGGTATGATCTCTAAAAGAATACATGCTTGCCCAAATGACTGTATACTATTTTGAAAAGAACACAAATAACTTAAAAAATACCCAAAGTGTGGTAATTCTCGACATAAGAAAGATGAATACGGTCCTATGAAAGTTGTATGGTACTTTCTAATAATTCCAAGGTTTAGGAACCTATATGGAAGTGAAGAGACTGTAGGGAAATTGACGTGGCATGAAGATACAAGGAGTAAAGATAGGAAACTACATTATCTGATAGAATATCCTAAATAGAAGAGAATTGATCATGATTATCCTGAATTTGGAAACAAGTCAAGAAAACTTCTTCTTATGTTATATACATATAGAGTGAATCCTTTTGGTTTTCAAAGAAGAACTCACAATACATGGCCAGTTATGTTGGTAAATTATAACTTTCCACCGTGGTTATGCATGAAACAAAAATACATCATGTTATCTATTCTTATATTAAGACCAAAACAATCGGGTAATGATGTTGATATTTATCTGGCTTCATTGATCAATGATTTGAAATTATTGTGGGATCCAGGTGTTATGTTGTATGATAATTATATAAATGAAGACTTCACATTGAGATCCATATTGTATGGGATGATAAATGAATTTCTTTCTTATGGAAATTTTTTAGGATATAAAATTAAAGGAACTCAAGGGTGTCCCATTTGCAAACAAGGTACATAGTAAATTAGGTTGAAATATTCATCAAAAGCCATGTTTTTAAGACATCATAGATTTCTACCCCAATGACATAAATACCGATCTTGGACAATATCATTTGATGGAAGTTCAGAAGAACATACATCACCATCTCTACTAACAGGTGATCAACTATTTGAGAAAGTAAAAGATGTGGAAACTTCTTTTGGTAAACTGTTTTTGAAAAATCTTAAGAAAACTAGTTAGAAAAAGCGATCATTTTTTAATTACCATACTAGAATTTTTTGTATGTCAGAAATTTTCTTGATGTTATGAATATTGAAAAAAATGTATGTGATAGTGTCATCAACACATTTCTAAATGCACATGAAAAAACAAAGGATGGAATTAAGTCTAGGTCAGACATGGTTGACATGAGAATACGAGAAGAGTTAGAAATAGTGAAGGGTGAAAATGAACTTTTCTTCCTTTGACTGCTTACACTCTTTCTAGGAAGAAGATATATCAGTTTTTTCAACTTCTTAAATGAAGTAAAGGTTCCAGATGGGTATTTATCGAATATCAAGAATATTATGTCAATTACAGATTTAAAGTTAAATAGTCTAAAATCACATGACTTCCATGTTTTGATTCAAGATCTAATTCTTATAGAATTATGTTTCATTTTTCCCAAGAATGTTTTTCATACATTAAATAAGCTCTATTTCTTCTTCAAATCTATATGCAACAAAGTTATAAACCCGGAGAAATTTCCAACCATGGAAAGAGAAATTACCATCATATTATGTGAATTGGAAATGTTATTCCTACAAACATTATTTGATATTAGGGTTCATTTCATGGTTTTCTTGGTGAGAGATATTCAACTATGTGGTCTTGTACACTATAGATAGATGTACCCCATTGAACAATATATGAATATTTTGAAAGGGTATGTCAAAAATCAAAGTTGGTCATAGGGTTGTATTGAGAAGCGATATATTATTGAGGAAGTTGTTTAATTATTTAATAAATAACTTTATGATGTGGAAAGCATTGGTCTACCAAAATCTCATCACACTGGGTAGCTTGTGGGTGAAGGAATTTCTAGAAGAGATGTTGTCACAATCAATATCACAGATCAGGAGCAGTCCCACCTTTATGTTTTTCATAATAGTTTAGAGGTTTTCCCATATGTTAAAACCCAAAAAGAAATTATTAGGAATTTTAATATATAAAGGGATGAAATATAGATATAAAATACACACAATAAATAGTTTATAGGATGGTTTTAGGACCATATTTTTAAGGAGTCAGATTAAAATATAGATTCAATTTTAGAACGACTTCGATGGCTATCTGGAAGACCAAGTGTGTGTGTGTATTATATTATAATGGTTATGTAATTAATGGTTACATGTTCTATATAAATGAACATGATGAGGAAAGTACCATAAAAAATAGTGGAGTTACACTTGTGGTTGAAGTGATGCATGTTTCTAGTATTAAGGAGATAAATCCAATTTATGCGAATATTTCATACTTTAGCATTATCAAAAAAATATGGGAGTTGGATTATAAAATATTCCAAGTAATAATTTTTCAATGAAAGTGGGTTGATAATAGGAGTGTTGTTAAAATAGATGAATTGGGATTCATGAAAGTTGATTTCAGTAAGGGTACAAAGACAAACCATTTATAATGGCATCAAAGGTGGTACAAGTATTTTATGTTGTAGATCCTACAAACTAAAAGTGGCCAATTGTTCTGTTATCGACCAAAACCACTGAAGGGTTAGATAAAAATTCAACTAAGGATGACCCTTTAATCGGGACATTACAATAATTTCATAGTGGTACCAATGTAGATGAAATTTTTTATATCAGAGGAGACCTCAATGAAGGGATTTGGATAGTCGATAGAGGGGTTAAATCCCTTCAACATTAAAAAAAGAGTTCAATAATCATGTTATATTTTAATGTAATTTACATCGTATTACCTCATGTTATTATCCATTATCTTATACATTTCTTTAATATACAATAGGTCTCTCAACCTACTGCTACTTATAGTGTAGAGGATCAAAGACCTTCTGCACATGCTGGTTCTCCCAATCATGAGGAACAACTGGTTTCTCAACCTGTTACTACTCCCAGTGTAAAGGTACAATGACCATATGCACATGATGATGCTACCTCTCTAAAGGAACATATTGATGATGTTAAATATGAGGAAATTATAGGAGAAAAAGGATCAATGATTCATAAAAAATAGGATCGTTGTAGTTTGACGGTGTTAGCAAAAATCTTAAAGGCAAAAATCAAATGCATCAAATACAAGCTCGGATAGAAAGTGCAGGTCCAACATGTTAACCCCAATAAGGCCATGTTTAGTAGTTACATTGTAATCTTCACTCAAAAATTAATACCAATTTATTTATATTCATGGCACCATGTTACACCTGGGCTTAAGACACTAATGTGGGAAGATATTACAATAACATTATGATATCATTTCTTAATTTTACTAAAAAATAAAATAATGAAACATTGACTTACTCTTCATCATCCCTTGTAGAGTTTATTTATATTATATGAATACCACAAGAAATATGTATTAATTCTTGATGGAAGGATTCACAAAGGCTTTCACACAATTCTAAGAAGACATAATCTTAAAGATGTTGAAGGGAAAATAAACCCACACCCACAGCTTATCTATGCACACATGATAACCCAAGAAGCGTGGGATGCATTTACTAGCCGTCACATAGATGTGTCTTTTCAGGTACATTGTGTCTAGTAATACATTATTTTAAGATATATGTATTCATCACTTTCATTGATAATTTTTTATTTATGAAATAGAAACCGAGTTTTGAAAATAAGGAACGGGTAGAAAAACCAACCTACCCCTACTATAAACCAAGGATGAGGTACACTTCACTTGAAAAAAAATATAATACGTATTTTAAATCTATCATAATACTTTTATGTGACATAAAACAAAAACATAATTATGTTCCTATGTTTATATGGATATTGATGATTCAAAATCCAAATCCATTTCTATCCCATGCCATGTGCTATGGAAGGAGGCACATGTAAACCAAGATGGGATGCTAATAGATGAAACCAAACAAAAAGTGTGGAAAATATGTGTTAGTATGACATAATAACATTTTTTTTCTTTAAATATCTATTACATAACAATGATTACTTATTTTTCTATATTTTATATCTGACATAGTCACGTGAATCAACAACACCTGTACCAAATGAAAACATACTATCGGCGACCTTGAAGCGGATAGAACAATATGGTCACATAAGAGGCATGGGTTTTGTGGTGACACTTAAAACATATTTTGAGAAGAAAAACAATAGGAGGATCAAGGTGAATAAATGAAACAGATGAGAGAAAGACTAGATACCCTTGAAGAAAAATTCTAATGGTAGAGAGAGATGATAACAACTTTTATAGGGGGGAAGCAAAGAGATGAAATAACTCAAGAATAACCATTTCTTGATGACCCCACCCACCAATAGCTTTGAGGTGAGTTGTTCCCCTCAAAGAGATGTCTTAGACATGGTAATCAATGTTCTAATAACTGTTTCTTTGAAATGTGAATCAGATAAATACTAATACCTTTCATGTACTCATATTCTAGAGGGTTATAATGACTGTGATTTATATCTATCATCACCCACCCATCACCTTGTAGTGAGGATTACATGATTTTCACATCTTGTAAAAAAACATATTGAAAAGGAGGTATTCATTTCCAATTTATTTTTCAAGCTAAACCTTTAGAAATTAAGGGAAAAATGACAAAATCGATGAACGTTATTACAGATGGACAAAGGGAAGAGGGTGAAATGAAAGACCAACTCAAAACCATCTAAAGGATCGACCAAATGATTGAAAAGATCTACTGAAATCACCTTTACCCCACCAGTTCTATATATTCATTTATTATCATTGAATGTTAATATGGATACAAAGTTAAAAATGGTTGTAGTCACATAGTTTATTTTAAGAAAAATATGTACGATGAGGAAGTTCAAGACTTTATTAGTGTTGAGAATATAAGTGAAATCCTCAACTATGATTGGCTAGGCACCTCAGTTGTAAATGTACACATGAGGTATGTTTTCATGATTTGATTTTCCAAAAGATGATATACTATGTTAATTATGACTAAATATATTTCATATTTTTGGAAGGCGTATATATTAAAAAAAATTGAAGGGATTTACCCATGATTTTTTTGGAATCATTAGTCCTCAAATCTTTTCTATAGAACAATAAAAAATAGAATAAAAAAAAGGATGAAATAGTGGTAATCCTGGTCAAATCATTTGAAAGAAAACTTTCAGATGACAGACACTTCTTAATACTAATGTTGTAGGGGTAAAAATCTACCATTTAATTATATCAAATATATTTTCATTTCTTTCATTACTTATTCCTTTTTGTGTTTTTAAGCGACATTGGATGCTCATTTCTGTTAATTTGGATACTCCAAAGATTTATTTCCTGGATTTAATGCATGGATATCCAACAAATCGACTACACATGATGAAATTTGTCAATTTTTAATACACTAAATAAAACTTTTAGAACTAAAAATCAAGTTATATAATTTATATTATGTTTTAATGAGTATTTTGTTATGATAGGGTAGTGCATCAATATCATGAAAAATAAGGAATGAGGTTAGGGGATAATAACAAGGACCGTAAAAAGTTCTACAATTGGAAAAGTATCAAGGTATATATAATAATATTTTACTACCCAAACACATATAAAAATAAATTACTTTTTCTCCTCAATGTTTCTATAGTGTCTAAAATAAACAAATGGAAAATATTGTGGTTATTATGTTTAAAAATTTATGAGAGATCATATTCCATAAACAAACTAGCACCCCTAAAGAGGTATTTTTAAAGATAATTACTCTTTAATTTAAAATATTTATTAATCCTTTATGTATTTATATTTTTCTAGTACTACTATAAATTTTAAAAATACTCATATTCACAAGATAGTATATATTTTCTTAGAAATGAATGGGCAGCATACCTGATTAGAGAATGTAAAAAATAGCATGAAGATGTGACTTCCATAGAAGTAGTGGATTGTTTCATATTTATGTTTAATTTAATTATTTTTAGTATTAATAATATAAGATTTTTTTTCTTATATAGGTGGAATACTTTGTTCTAGTTGGTGTGGTTTATTCGAAGATGCTCATGCTCGTGAGAGATAGGACTTCGAGGCTACAACTCAAAATTCAATGAGAAGGTAATGTTTTTTTAATATACTATGTTTTTACTCATAATATTATTTGTTATCTAATACATTAAAATAATCTAAATTAAATGTTTGACTACTTAATTTAAAAAGTACCACTCACTAAAAACCAAGAAAACATGCTCGGATTGTCTTGATAATTTTGGATAGCTATTCATAATTCATTTGTGACGTGTAGGAATGATTCTCATTTAAAACCGATACAAAATAGGATCAGTATGACTCAAAATGTGTTTTTCTAGTTTGAAATAACATTTTAGTAAAAGAAACACAACTGAAATACTAAAAACCTAGAAAAAGCATTCTGATTGTTTTGGTACTTTAGTAAAATGATCTATAAGTCAATTTTGACATGTATGAATCAACTTCACCTAAATATGATGCACGGTGTGGTTGGTATAACTCAAAGTGTTTCATTTTATTTAAAATTGAAATTAATTTTTTGTAAAAAGTACAAGAGACATACTAAAAATTGAGAAAAAACATTCATATTGTTTTGATATTTTAAGAAAATGATCCATGAGTTATTTTTAATGTGTAGGAGTCAACCTCACCTCAATACAATGCACAATGTGACTGGTATGAATCCATGATTAGAAAATAAAAGTGGATAATATTAATTTTTAATATCTTAATATTCATGTGTTTCAAAGTCCACAAACATTATTTTTAGTGCATTAAATAAATTGAACTTCATTTCTCATCTTAAATGCAATTCATGTTTAAAATGAAAATATGGGCCCAATAATTCATCTGTTTTTAGAGAAAATTATATTATTTTTTTGAATTTTATATTTTTGGATATGATTGATCACTTTTTTTTGGAACATTTTATCTTTTAGTATCTATGAATGAATCCTAATAGAAGATGGATATTTTTAGCATGAATGCAGAAATTTTCTGGACAAAGCATAATATGCCTAAGGCCCATCAAACAAAAGTGGGGCCCACAAACCAAGCCTAATGAAGCTCAAATATTTACTGTAGAAAGAGAAAAATATGGGGATCATTTAATTTAACTATGGTCGGAGCTATGTATGATTTTTTATTGGAGATAAAGGGATTAGAAGTTGACATTTAAATGGTGGGCCCGATCTGAATGCCCCTAAAGTCATCCCACCATTTCAATCATAACTTCCAAATGAATGAACCAAATGACCTGAAATTTTTACATATAATAGAGGACATATTTAAAAGAAAATTTTGATTCTATGACCCCTCTATATTTGTCCATATTCAGTTAGAAATTCACACGTCAAAATGGAGGATGAATTTGGATGAATTTTCTGGACAACTTTGAAACGTCGAAATTCCCTTGATTTTCTCATGCTCTTTTGACTCTCACAATTAATGGGGATGAAATTTATTGTTGGGGGTGTATCTAAGGTTCTGAATATTCCTATATAAGGAGCTGAGGTTGAAGGTAATTGGGATCAAAGTTTTTATTTCTTTCATTTGTATTTCTATGATTTCATTTTGTAATCGCATTGTCAATTTCTCCCATGTATGTTTTTAATTAACTATCATTTAATAAATAAAATATAATCATATTATTCTTCTTATTTTATTATTTAATTTTCCATATTATTTTGATACCATTGCCTTAGGTAGTGAGGTTATTCACATAATCTTTTGTGAAACTCTTCACACAATGGTGGAGTGATTGTTATTTATTTTTTCTTCTTCTCCAATTCTACCATCATAAGTCTACTACCCACTTTCATTGATAGAATAACATAAATGTATGGATAAAAATCTAATGGGTTGATACAAGTTAGTAGAAAGAGGATGAATTTGATGTTATTTATTAGTTTAATAATTCCTAATCAATTCTATTTTTGAGATTTTCATTCAATGATGTACGTTCTCCTTTAAACTCACCAATTTTAAGGATACACAACCTGAGTGCTAAAAAGATCCTATACCTTGGAGTTCTAATCAATATGATACTCTAAGTGTATATTTGATTATCCTTAAGATAGTAAAAAATCAAAATTGGTGAGTGATTTGGGATGTTTGTATTTCGTTAAAGGAAACGCTCGAATTTAAGACATTAAAATAATTTAAAAATAAATTCATCTAATCCACCCCATGCGATGACCAAGGATTAAATCATGATTTTAAATTGAATTCACTTAAGTATTTAAATTATCAAATAATCCAATCAATTCAAACCCAATTTGACCACTTCATAGCCAAATCAATATCATCAAATCACCTTCTTAGAATGTATGTTTCATAGGTTTCTTCTTAGGTCTTCGAGGATCTATAACCCAAGATATACTACAATGACCACTTACCCCATAAAACTTGGGTAAATTTGGGCGCAACCAAATTTTGGCACCATTTTCGGGGACCCAAGTAAGTAATGTTATACACTAGAATTCTTTTCTCACCCCAATTTCTATTTTCTCATCCCTGTTTCTCTTCTCTTTTCCCCTTTCTATTTTTTTGGCTCCCAAAAATCATGATTCCAAATTTTGAAATACATCCAATGGAGTATAATAAACAATATCCATTAATAAAATCAGGATGTAATCAATTAGTAAATCCAAATTGGGAATCACCAATCTTTTTTAATTACTTTGATCAACATTTGAATGAATACCCCACACCTGATAACATGAAAGATCTTTGTAACGATGAATGTTTAAAAGATCAATTTCTAGCCCTACCAAGAATGATTGAAAAGATAAATATTTAGGAATTCCATGATATATAAACATCTATCAATACTAATCCTGAAAAAATTATTGAACAATTGTGTGAAAAAATTGTTAAAATGAATTTAGAAGTTTTATCACTGAGATCAGAAATACAAAGAATTGAGACTTCTGAGGAACCCATTCCCACTCAGAATTTCCTTTCCCCATCATTGATAGAAGAATATTTTATCTCAAAAACCACTCATGAATTTAAAAAAGAACTATCCTTTGGATATAGTATAACTGAAGAAGATCAAGGAAATTTTGAAGGGTATTTAAATTAGGTGGAAATTAATTTTTTGAATTCACAAGGGGAAAATTAGTCTTCATGGATTGAGTGTATGAAATATTGCTCCAATAATGATTTTTTAGAATCAACGATCATTGAACCATTGGGAGAGATAAAAAATATTGATTCTATACCCACTCCCGAAATTCAAATGGACAATTTTGGGGATGAATCATATTTTCAAAAATAACCAATTGTTTCAAATATTTTTAGAAAATAAAAAAATTTGGATTCAAATTTCCATTCTTCTTTGGGAAAATTCAATCAAACTGAACTTAGAGTTACTATCCTTCATTCCACTCTCAATAATCCCTCCATTTATGATAAACAATACCATTAAATTATCATCAATTTTCATCAAGAATCCCATAAAATAGGAATGAACCTTTAAATCTTAGGAAATACTCTATATGAAACTCAATCAACCATTACTGAAATTCCTTGTACTTTCACACTCATTGTTAAACATGGGATTTCACATGAAACAAATTCTATAAAAATAATTTATCTCAATATTGTTTAAGTGGAGAAAAATGGGGTCCTAAAAATGTTGAATGTTGTAATTGGATAATTTGGGGGGTCCAAGTTAAGCTAACGACGTTAAACAAAAGCGCTGCATGAGAGGCAACCCATGATTTTCATGTTTCCAATCATTGTAAATCATCTTTATTTTTTTTCATTTAAAAAATTACCATAGAATATTGACCTATTCTTATTTTATGAGTAAGGATGGGTATGAAAGGGGAGATCCATATTCATCAGTGTCATGTGGTGTGATCCCATAGTAATACCTTACCCAACAATTTAAAAAGAAGACAATGTATCATCAGTGTATTTTATTTTTATGTGTTTGTAGGTTCAAAAAAATCTGAATATGATAGTGCCTTAGACTATTTAACTATTTTTCTATTATGAGTATGGATGAGTATGAAAGGGGAGAACCATATTCATCCGTGTCACGTGGCGTGATCTCTGAGTAATACCTTACCCATAAATTTAAAAAGAAGACAATGTATCATCAGTTTATTTTATTTTATTTTATTTTTATATTTTTTTAGGTTAAAAAAAATACAAAAAAATATATAATAAAAAAATTAAAAGGACACATCGTTGGTCATGGGGAAAATACCATCACAACCTTTCAAGCCATTGGGACTCAAACCCAGGACTGAAGGGATACTGGGGCATGCACTTTCAACATAAACCACCAGGTGACTTCATTCAAAGATTCTCATTTTCAATGTTATATTTGAACACCTCTCCCATACCCCCTTCTAAGTTTTCTTTAAAAACTGGGGACAATGTTATTCTATGTTGGGGGGAGATGAAATAAAAAAAAATTAATTTTGTGTGAATAAGAACACGTGTGGAAAGAAAAATTCCATTAACCTTGAACATGATAACACACATTGCATATTGTGAATTTGGATATCAAATAATTTTGCATGCCTTGATTCCAATTTTAATGCAATTTTAAGTTCATGTGCATAGATTTTGGAAAGTTCGGTTGTCCGATGTGATTTTTAACCGTTTATATTTTTTATCCATTTAATAAAAAAAACACACACAATGCAAGTCCTTTGGATTGTGGGGTATTAGTTTGAGTTCTTGGGGTCCCATAATAAATTTCATAGGTTTGGTGATCATTTTAATTTTAACACGAGTATTCTAAAAAAAAATCAAAAAAAAAAAATTCAATTGCACATAGAGCAATGGATAGACCTAATGTGCGGATTTCAACACTTGGGGATCATGAATCCATAGTTTCCTGGCCCGAAGTTTGGAATTTTATCTCTATTTGTGGTAATTTGAATTTGTTTTTGATTGAGTAAACTCAAGATGATGCTCGAGTATGTGAGATTCACTTGGTTCCCTAAGGTCTTTGAGCCTGTGAGTCATCGACAAAGTCTTGCTACATGGGTTGACTCGATTGAGTTCAATTTAAATTACCATGGAAAAATTTCAAAAAAACAAAAAACAAAAACAAAAACAAAAAACAAAATGTAAAAAATGAATAGTCATCTTAATATTAAAATTTGATTCCTCCCAATTCTTCTATATTTTCTCCCTTGAATGAAAATGAACCCCCATGTCTATTGTGACGCACAACACTTCATCATACTTAATTGAAATTGGATGAAATATGGCGATGAATTTGAACAAAGGAATGGGCTTGGGCTTGGGATATGCCTATGGACCGGGCTTGTTTTAAATTATTTTTATGGGTTTCATAATTCTTTTTGGTATGAGGTCTTTGGGTGAGCAATGTGTATTAAAATGTTTTTGGAAAAGGGAATTCAAATTTCTTGTTTGAGATATATTTTGCTCGGGACTAGCTAAAATCAAGTTGGGGGGTGTGATTAGCCACTGAAAGTGGCTAATATTCATTTTTAATATCTTAATATTAATATGTTCCAAAGTCAACAAACATCATTTTTAGTGCATTATAGAAATTGAACTTCATTTCTCATCTTAACTGCAATTCATGTTTAAAATGAAAATATGATCCCAATCATTCATCTGTTTGTGGAGAAAATTATATTCATTTTTTGAATTTTATATTTTGGGATATTATTTATCATTTTGTTTGGAACATTTTATCTTATAGGATAAATAGATGAATCCTAAGAGAAGATGGATATTTTTTAGCATGAATGCATAAATTTTCAAGACAAAGCATAATGGGCCTAAGGCCCATCAAACAAAAGTGGGGCCCACAAACCAAGCCCAATGAAGCTCAAATTTTTTAATTTATAAAGATAAAAATATGGGGATCATTTAATTTAACTATGGATAGAGATAATTCTTAATTTTTCATGGAGATAAAGAGATCCGAAGTTTACATTTAAATGGTGGGCCCGATCTGAATGCCCATAAAGTCATCCAACCATTTCAACCATAACTTCCAAACGGATAAACCAAATGACCTGAATTTTTTATAGATAATATAGGAAAGATAGAAGAGAATATATTTCTTCTGTGACCCATCCATATTCTGCCATATTCAGTTACAAATTCACACATCAAAATGGAGGATGAATCTGGATGAATTTTCAGGAAAACTTCGAAACATCAAAATTCCATTGATTTTATCATGCTCTTTTGACTCTCCCAATTAATGGGGATGGAATTTATTGTTGGGGGGTGTATATAAGGCTATAAATATTCCTATATAAGGATCCAGTGGTGAAGGTAATTGGTATCAAAGTTTTTATTTCTTTCATTTGTATTGTCATGCTTTCATTTTGTAATCACATTGTCAATTTATCCCATATATGTTTTTTCGTTCACCTTCATTTAATTAATAAAATATATTCTTATTATTCTTCTTAATTTATTATTTCATTTTCCATATCATTTTGATACCGTTGCCTAAGGGAGTGAGGTTATTCACATAATCTTTTGTGAAACTCTTCACACAACGATGGAGTGATTGTTATTTATTTTTTATTCTTCTCCAATTATACCATCATAAGTCTACTACCCACTTTCATTGATATAATAACATCAATGGAGGGATAAAACTATAATGGGTTGATCCAAGGGAGTACCAGGGGATGAATCAGATGTTATTTATTAATTTAATAATTCCTAATCAATTCTATTTTTGATATTTTCATTCAATGATGTACGTTCTTCTTTAAACCCACCAATTTTAAGGATACACATCCTGAGTGATAAAACAATAATCCACCTTGGAGTTCTCATCAATATTATCCTCCAAGTGTATAGGTGATTAGCCTTAGGATAGTGAAAAATCAAAATTAGTGAGTGATTTGGGATGTTTGTATTTCGTTAAAGGAAATTCTCGAATTTAAGACATTGAAATAATTTAAAAAGAAATTCATCCAATCCACCCCATGAGATAACCAAGGATCAAATCATGATTTTAAATTTAATTCACTTAAGTATTTAAATTCTCAAATAATCTAATCAATTCAAACCCAAGTTTTCCACTTCATAGACAAATCAAAATCATCAAATATCCTTCTTAGAATGTATGTTTCTTAGGTTTCTTCTTAGGTCTCTAAGGATCGATAACCCAATATGTACTAAAATGACTGCTTACACCATACAAATTGGGTAAATTTGGGAACAACCACTCCAAGAGTGTCTTTTTATTTAAAATTGACATTAATTTAAGTAAAAGAACAAATGACATAATAAAAACTGATAAAAAGCATTCATATTGTTTTGATACTTTAGGAAAACGATCCATGAGTCATTTGTGACATATAGGAATCAACCAAATCTCAATCCAAAACATGGTATGATCGGTATGACTCAAAGTATCTGTTATCAATTTAAAATTAACATTTTAGTTCAAAATATGTCCCTCACTAAAAACTAATAAAATTCACTCTGATTATCTTAATAATTTAGGATGGAAATTCATAAGTCATTTGTGATGTGTATGAAGCATTCTCATGTCAAACCAATGCACAATGTGACTAGTATGAATCAAAATGCATGTTTCCAATTTGAAATGACATTTTAGTAGAAAAACATAACAGGAATACTAAAAACTGATAAAACACATTAAGATTATTTTGATACTTTAAGAAAATGATATATAAGTAATTTGTGACATGCATGAATTAACCACACCTCAATTCGACACAGAGTGTGGCCAGTATAACTCAAAGTGTCTCTTTTTATTTAAAATTGGAATTAATTTTAGTAAAAAGAACAAGTGACATACTAAAAACTGAGAAAACACATTCATATTGTTTTTATATTTTAGGAAAATTACCCATGAGTCATTTTTGACATTTAAGAGTCAACCAAACCTCAATACAATGCACAATGTGACCGATATGACTCTAAGAGTGTATTTTTATTTAAAATTGACATTAATTAAAGCAAAAAGAACAAGGGACATACTAAAACCAAGAAAACACATTCAAATTGTTTTGATACTTTAGTAAAATGATCCATGAGTCATTTTTTATGTGTAGGAATCAAACACAACTCAATCCGATGCACGATGTGACCGATGTGACTCAAACTGTCTGTTATTAGTTTAAAATTGACATTTTAGTTCAAAATGTATCCATCATTTAAAACCAAGAAAACACACTCTAATTGTCATGATAATTTATAAAAATGAATCATAAATAATTTTTGATGTGTATAAAGTATTCTCAAATCTAATTGATTCATGATGCGACCAATATGACTCAAAATGTGTGTTTCCAGTTTGAAATGACATTTTAATAAAAAAACACAACTGACATACTGAAAACCAAGAAAATGAATTCATATTATTTTTATACTTTAGGAAAAATATATATAATTAATTTGTGATGTATAAAAATCAACCACACCTCAATCAGATGCATGGTGTGGCCATTATAACTCAAAGTGTCTCTTTTTATTTAAAATTGGCATTAATTTTAGTAAAAAGAACAAGTGACATATTGGAAACTAATAAAATGAATTAAGATTATTTTTATATTTTAGAAAAATTATCTATGAGTAATTTTTGATGTTTAGGATTTAACCTCACCTCAATACGATGCACAGTGTGACCGGTATGACTCCAAGTGTGTCTTTTTATTTAAAATTGACATTAATTTAAGTAAAAAGAACAAGTGACCAACTGAAAAATGAGAAAAAGAATTTGGATTATTTTGATACTTTAGGAAAATTATCAATAAGTCATTTTTGATGTGTAGTAATCAATAACACCTCAATATAATTCATGGTATGACTGGTATGACTCAAAGTGTCTGTTATCAATTTAAAATTGACATTTTAGTTCAAAATGTGTTCCTCACTGAAAACCAAGAAAACATGTTTGGATTGTCTTGATAATTTAGGAAAGTGATTCATTAGTCATTTTTGACATGTATGAAGTAGTCTCACATAAAATCGATGCATGATGCGACTGGTATGACTTAAAATGCATGTTTCTAGTTTGAAATGACATTTCAGTAAAAAAACACAATTGACATACTGAAAACCGATAATATGAATTCGTATTGTTTTGATACTTTAGTAAAATGATCCATCAATATTTTCTTATAGGTAGGAAAAAAATACACCCCAATCTGATTCATGGTGTGACCAGTATAACTCCAAATCTATCATTATTTAAAATTGACATTAATTTTAGTAAAAGAACAAGTGACATACTCAAAACTGATAAAAACATTCAGATTTTTTTTGATATTTTAGGAAAATGATACATAACTCATTCGTGACTTGTAAAAATCAACCCCACCTAAATAGATTCATGGTGTGACTGATATCACTCCAAATGTGTCTTTTATATTAAATATTGACATTTTATTAATGTATTCTTTCATATTAATGTTTAATTTATTTCTTTATAGTATTACTGACATAATATCTGTTTTCTTATATTGGTAAAATATTTTTCTCAGGTTGAGATGATTTGTTCAACAACTGATACCGTGGGCGGACATTTCGGATAGGGGATCACAGACGTCAAAAGATGAAATATTAATGTTTTAAATTTTTTATTGGATAATTGTAAATGTAATTATATAAAACATTGTTTGAAATTTATATAGTAGTGTTTTTTTGTATATACCATGGGTGTACATTTTTTTATTCATGATTTTAATTAAATGTTTATAGCATTGTTTGAAATTACAAGTTTTTTTTGGGTGTACTGTTATATTAACATCACATTGCAGCCAATTAGGCCTTTATTAGTGCTAAAATAGCACTAATAAAGGGTGGCCTTTATCAATGATTTTTAGCACTGATAAAGTACCCCATTTATCAATTATTTTTAGTACTAATAAAGAGGACCCCACCTTTATCAGCATTGTGATTAACAATGATTTTTAGCACTGTTAAAATACATTTTGCACGCTGTTAAAGGAAATATATGTAGTATTGGTAGATGAAAAGTAACCCCAATACCCCAAATAACACTATAAAAGACACATAAAATAACATTCAATAAAATTGAGGTATAAATTTGTGTTTCATATAAATAAATCATGTTAAAAATAGTGAAATCATATTTTGAAAAAATAAATACACACTTAGAAAAAAAAACTTCAATACAGCTGACCATTTTAGTTGAATTAAAACTCCAAGATGCTCTTCCTCACCCAAAAGTTCAATATTCTATTCTTTTAATCATGTTTTTTTTCATTATCAATATTGATCCATTTTACTCCTTCAAATTAATAGGCATGTATGCCTCAATTTTTTTTTAAAATACATGATAGAAGTTTAACAGAGAATTATATTTATTGAAAACCTATATGGTAAAAAAATATAATAATATATTATATGCATGGTTGGATAATAGATATCAATATTCCAACAAAAAAAAGAAAAATTGGATTTTATTGGATTCTATTATCCTTTTCCATTATTAAAAATAGTTACCATGTGAGTAATTACTATATGAAATTGGAATTCATGCAGGCACTCAATTAGAAAATAATTCTTAGAAATGTTAAAAAAACTAAAGAATAAATAAAATGATATTAAAAAAATGAAATTCAATTTCGAAAATATTTGGTGAATGTAGCATTACTAATTATAGTGGAAAAAAATTGAACAACACTAATATTTTTTGGCGTAATAACTTATAGTCAGCTCAATGATAAATTGGAGAACTTAATACTTCTCATTTTCTACAGATCAAGGTTTAATGGCCCACTATGTGTAAAACTAATTAAATTTGATCATGTTTAAAGTATCCAAATATTTATAGAATAAAAAAATATAGACAGTGATTATGGATTTATATATAAAGGAAGACAAATGAAAATGATTACCGGTTAACAGTGTTTGATGCCTACCAAAAGAGCAAGTTAATGTTGTCCACCTTGGTATTTTCTGACATCTTATACCATATAATTCATGGATTAATAGAAATTTTACATTATATTTTTATGATTTAGTATACTTATTCCATTATCAAAGTATTAAAATCTATGCACTTAAAAGTAGACTTATTTCATAATGTCCAATAAAATCAATCAAAATAGTGAAATTCATATTAGTAAAATTATATATTTTTTAATAGAAAACAAATAAAAAATATATCTATATTATATAGAATGTAAATACGATAAATAAATGTATTATTGATATACTTTAAACCACTCCTATATAACATGGAAGTTATCAATATATTAAAATATATCTCATTAAGAGAAAAAAAATATATTAGAGTTTTTCTAATATTATAATAGTAGGATGGAATTTATAATTTATGATATGGGGGTGTATGAAAGGAAATAATTAAATTCCATTTTTATCTCTTATTTTGGTATAAATAATTCTAAAATTTGAACCTCTAAACTCATTAGAATACATCGTAGAACAAATATTGAATATACAGTGAATTGAGAAACAAGTAATTATTAATTAGTTATTTGAATAGTAAGAAGCCAACAGAGGATTATCATAATGTTTCTAAACATGTCCAAGAACATCTATTTGAACTGTGTATCTCATGACATGAAAATCAAAAAATTTAACTGTAAAATAAACAAATATTGAATATACAGTGAGTTGAGAAACAAGTAATTATTAATTAGTTATTTGAATAGTAAGAGACAAACGGAGGATTATCATAATGTTTCTAAACATGTCCAATAACATCTATTTGAACTGTGTATCTCATGAAATGAAAATCAAAATTTTTAACTGTAAAATAAACAAATATATGGTGTATTGAATAGAATACCCCAAATGAAGGTCCTGTTGGAATAAAAAAAACTACAAGGATAAATAAATTAATAAATATAATATATTAAATCCAACAATGTTGTGAAAGAAAATATTTCATAAGTTCTGCATTACAATATTCATATAGATAATGATTAGAATAAAACTTACCTCAACAGGCCTGTCATGCTTTAGAGATTCTATTGTGAAATGGAATCATAGAATATGTTATAATTTTTATCTCTTATTATAGTTCAAATAATTATAAAATATGAACCTCTAAACTCATTAGAATACATCATAGAACAAATATTTAATATATATTGAATTGAGAAACAAATAATTATTAATCATTTACTTAAACAGTGAAAAGTACATGGAAGATTATCTTAATGTTTATGAATACATCCAATAACATATATCAGAACTTTGTATCTCAAAATAGGGAAATTAAAATTTTTAAATATAAAATAAACAAATATATGGTGTATTGAATACAATACCCTAAATGAATGACCTGTTATAATACTAAAAATTTGAAATGATAAATAAATTAATAAATATAATATCTAAAATCCAATAATGTTGTGAAAGAGGAGATTTCAAAATTTATATGTTATAATATTCATATGGTTAACACACCAAAATTCATGTAGAATAACTGAGTTAAACAACATATGAAATCATATTTATATTAGCACTGAAACAGTGGTTCTAAAAATGTGATGTAATAATTGAAACACTTCTAATTGAAAAACTAAAAAACTGGAACCTGAATAGAAATTAAATTTGACAATTCCTAACATGAATTTCAATAATAGATGTTTAATTAGTTTTCAAAATTAATTTTTAGGGAGGTGATATAAATGGAGTGGTTTTTACGGCACTTAAAAAATCCTAACATAAATGGATTTCAAAATCAATGATGAAAATTTTAATCAAAACAAAAAGAATGTGAGGTTAGGGAATCAACTCATTTAAGATAGTGAGGTTCACCTCTCCACTGTACTATAAGAAATAGTGAGTGATCAGCGTGTCTTATACCAATTCAGAGTGACAATAATAAGATCTTACTTGGATCAAATATAAGTTGAAACTCCCTGGAATAAAAAAATTATGAAGGTTTCATTAAATAAATCCACAAATATATCTTCACATGTGCAAACATCAACGAAATAACCCACACCTACAATGAGTCCCATAACTAGAAAGAAACATAATACTGATTAACATAGCTTGGAGATCCCTTCATTCATTTTAATCAACGAAAATAATCAATATTGTACAAAGTTCAATAAGGATTTAGCTAAATAAATTTTTTATATGTATAATGTTTTTTTTGTATTTCTCTCATGCTCGATTAATTAATTCAAATAAACTAGAGAATGAGATGGTTAAGCCCCAATATTTTTTTTATTTTTAGTAAATAAATTAGGTATCCTACATTCTCAAACCATTATAGGTGATGAAAAGATATATAGTATGCAATAGTAAATAATATATTTATGAAAAAAATACATAGATATTGGTTTCAGAAATTACATGGTGCCTAATGTAATTAGTACAAAGTAGACATCATAAAAATGTTGAATTATAATGTAAAGTAAAGATAGGAAAAATATAAAGGATTTTATAATATTTTCTCAAATAGTTACGAAATAACAATATTCTTGAAGAAGTTAAAATTGCATTTAAAAATAGAGTGAATATTATAAAAAACTATTAATAACTGCATCCAACAACATTTTTCCAAAGTAAGATAAAATTATAATTTTCAAAGATATTCACCACTAAAAATGATATTATATAATTAAAAATTCATTTCTATACTTTTCAAAAAATAATACAATTCAGTTATAAAAAAATAATACAAAGAACATTGTTTCAAAATATACATGGTGTGTTATGTAATTAGTACTGATAATAAATTTTATTAGATATGGTTGTACTATGTCATGAGGTTCTACAGTTTAGAGGATCACATATATAAAAATACCATCTAGTTATAGATTAAATTAAAATAGTTAAAGTGGATTATAGGTTATAAAATAAAACATTTCTAGTGGTAGTTGGAGTAAAACATAGAAAGTGCATTGTAGATATATGGTAAAATAGATTCAAGAAAACCTTTTGGTGTCAAATCTGATAAAAGAATTTGATATGAACTTTGAATGTTATTTCAACTACAATATATTATATTTATGTCTTTAATAATGGTTATTTGGTTTATAAAATTTAATGAACTATAACAGATAGATGAACCTATAATATGGAAACTACTTGCAGTATTATAAGGGATACAATGCAATCATGATATTCAAAATTATTAATATATAACATATTAAGAAAAAAGAAATCAATATATGTAATTGGATATAAATAATAAAAAATATCTCAACATTTTTTTGGTTTTGTAAAAAATAAAAGAGAGGAAGATGAGTTTGAATTATGATATGTGTAAAAGTTAAAAGATAGATATTTTTGGGGATGAATATGTTATAAGATTATACTAGATATGATACATTAATATAAATATTTTGCATTGTAAATATACAGAGTATACCAAATATTCCAAACCCAAATATAAAGTATGCATTGGTAATATGCAAATAATAGTTTTCTGAAATGAAATATAAATGGTGGTGAAATGGTAGAAAAAAGGGAACACACTTACAGTAAACATAATAATATATTGCATAATTTTGTGTTATGAAGACTAAATTAGTATTAATGTATCATAGTATATGTAAATGGTATCTATAACGAAGTAAAATATGAGAATCAATGAAGAATGGTCTGTTTTTTTGTGTGGAAAATATTGTTTATAGAGGAAATTATGATTTCAAACTCTAGGTTCTAGTATAGTAGAATAAAAAATATAAACCTACAGATGACTTAATGAAATAATTATTACTTTAAATATATAAAAAATATATGGAAATACATACATTTTTTAGAAATTAATGTATATTAGTGTGTTTTGAAAGGGAAGAGTTATAATTGGAAAAAGATTTATACCCTATTATTGTGGGAATATATTGAAGGAGAAGGCTTACTATAGTATGTGGGAAGAGATTGCAGCTTCTTATGGATAGATGTGGAGGAGTGATTCTGAAAATGAGGATTTTCTCTTGAGGTGTAGGTATTAGATATAGGGAAATAGGGACATGAATTGGAGTAAATGTAGGTAGAGGGTGATGGAACAAATTCTAGAGTTTGGAGAATTAATAGGGGTAGGTAATCCATGGAATGATAGAAGGGATGAGAGAAGAGGTGGGGATGTGGATATGTGAAGTGTCATGGAGGTGAGGGGTAGGAAGTGGAGAGTTGGGAGATAAAAAGAGTCATGGAGTGTTACTAAATCATGGTGGTGGGGGAATGGAAGAAGCGGGAAACAGATATTTGAAATGGAAACAAGTGTTTAAGGAGGTAGTAAATGGATACATGTGTATATATAGGCACACCTATTAGTATAGATAATGTATTTACACTTTATCTATCATTTGGTTATACCTATTTTCTATATTTCATAACCCTTTTCTTCTTTAGGTTGGTTAGGTTTGTATTCAATATAATATTTCAAAACATTATGTTAACTATTCTATGTCTCATATTGTGCAATAATCCCTTCATCCATCTTTGATACCAAGGGGAGAATCTATTCCATCTGTTACACATAATTTTACTTCAATCTCTGAATAATTTCAATAAATTTAAGATGACAAGAAAACTAACCTATTTTATGCATCAAATGTGGAGTAGGTAAAATGTTTTTCTTTAATTTTTAGGTTATATGAATATATATATGGAATTTTTTATTCTTACTTGTTTTGTTTATTCTAATGAAATTCATTATATATGTTACTAAAATATATTTCATTAATAAAATTTTCAAATACTTTCTAATTATTTAAACTATTTTAAATATTTTTTTTGATGGATTCAAAGGGGGATAAGGAATCATAAATTCAAATGGTATTACCAGGATTTAATATGTTTTCTATCTATTTATATCATCCAGAACATAAATGTTGCACAGACTATTATGTCAATCTACTTAATTCATTGATTTTGTTGCTCGCAAGGGTTGTCATGTGAGAATAAGGATGTTATTTTTTTATAGTTAAACATGACATATTTTTATGATATACCATGACTACTATGTCAATCAATTCACCCCATTCAAAGGATTCTTTTTAATATTTTTTTTACTTTCATATTATGTTTTCTTGACATCCATATTAATTTCATTTCAGATTACTGTTAAATTATTATTTTTAATTATTTGATATGGTAACTAATTAATAATTATTTTTTTCTAATATTTTTTCTTTTCATCAAATTTACAGTTTTAATTAAAATTCATTTATGAACAGCTAAAAAATCAATTTGTGTTTCTTTTTTACATTATGACCATTAATTTTTTTTGAAAACCATTATTTTTCTAAGTCATATAGTTTCATTATTCAATAATGAATTATATTTATTCATTATTGATCATGTGTTCTATCTTTGTGATAATGGGAATAATTAATTATGAATTCTCTAAATTAAATGTAATATATATAAATTGATTATATATTTCTTTATAATCTTTAATTCTTTTTGGATCCTAATAATGGATTATAGGTGGACATTTTCCAATTCATGCATGGGTATTAAAAACTATATTATTTCTATATTTTTTTAAATAAATCTAAGTTTTAAGACAAGTTGACCATATTGGTTTAATCTAGATTCTTTCCATATTAGTTAATATTTTATTAATTCCTATGTCAAATTTATATTTTTACTATATTAGTTTGAATAAATATAAGTTATAAGACAAGTTGACCAGATTCAACTCATGCTAAAAATAAAATCACTTCTATTTTATTTAGGAAACATATACATTAACTTGTGCAAGAAATAAAAATAATTCTATAATTTTAGATCGTCATATTTAATTTTATATCATTTTTTTACTATTTCTAGGATACAACATCAATGTAAAATATTCAGATAACTAACTTGATCTATATATCTTCAACTGGAATACCAACTAAACATATCAATACTCTACACTCTATTTATTTCCTTTAAACTATTGATCTAATTATTAAGTATATGAGAATTAATAAAGGATTAAGAAGATTATTTGGAAACCTGATTTCACTTATATATAATTAATTCTTATCTCATTATTTTTACTAGTTTTATGTTTATATGTTCATTTTATATTTATTTATTTAGTATCATCCTTTTAAATTTATAAAATAACGATCCTTTAAAAATTATACTCAAAACATTTATAAATACTATTTTATAAAACCATCAAAAATGTTTTATGAATATATATATACACATACAGTTGTTTATTTTCTAAACTACCTTATTTTTAATTACATGGGTATGAACCTATTTCTCTAAGCACTTATTTATATATGCATTTCAATCAAAGGATACTGGTAATTCATGTAGAAAGTAATTAAATTTATATATGCACTTATTTCTATATAAACTTATATTTTTATGCATATTCTATATGCATAGAGGAAAAAGTTTCTACAACTTGTGAACTAGAAGCATTGAACATTTCATAAAACTAGAAATTTTTTACATATTTATGTTTCAACGTTAACTTCAACCAATTTAGTGTATAATATTACAATGACTTGGATTTTACATGTATTATTTTTGTATATTCTGTGGATTATTTACGAGACCATGTGCTGAGATGACATACGATTCCAAGGCTCCGTGTACCGAGAATAAATGTTTGAAATATATTAAATATATTAAATAGAATGTATGTGTAGTTTTCCTAAAAAAGTGGAATAACTTTTAAACAGAGGCATGGATTAGTGATCCAAGTCACTGTTGAGTTAAGAATGTGGGTTTTACCTTAGCCGCAACATAATATTTTTCAGTACAGGGAATTTGTAAAAAATTCATCATGGGTAAAAAATTAATAAAATAATTAAATAAATTATTTTATTTCATCCATTGATGCAACTACCTAACTTTTTTCTATAAGTATATGATTATTAAAAATCCTTAGTGTTATCCGCATAACCATAGAGTAGTTAGAGAACCATTGGAGAGAGTGTTGGAGGAACTCTCTCAAATGAACATGAACCATATCATAGATCGAAAATCAGTGTGCAATAGGATTCAAAGATCTCGCCAATGAAAATGATGAAAGATCATTCTTATTTAAATATTGATACATATCGAGGTAGGGTGGTTGTTTATTTTTATTTCTTCACTATTATTGATTTCTATGATGAACGCGAATCAATAGACCAATGAATTGATTCATGAATTAGTTGTTTTGTGAGATTAGTTTATTTTAGAGGGTTTATTAGAAGATTAATATGATTATATTTTATTCTTAATTTTTCAATATAATGGTGATAGATCAAGGCTAACATGAACATTGGTTGAGTTTTATTCCTCATATATGTGGTTATGCATTTATCCCCTATTTCTTCATTCACCACGGGCAATTTCATTTGGCCCACAGTTCAATGTATACTGGAAAATAGAATATTTCACACCCGAATCTTATTATAATGGTTTGAAATCATATATCTAGGATCATAATGATGTGATGATGGAAGCAACAGTGAATCAGATGGTCCAGATACCTAGTTTTCATGTTCTTTAGTGCACAATGAATAATGAAGTTTGAAGGCATTTTATGAATAGATTTTATGGCCTATTTTCATTGATTTGATGATACAAAATCCCGAATGACAACAATCCTTGATTCCCATATGGGGAAAGATTGGATCGATGGTCTGGGAAGCAGAGAATATGTGTGATTCCAAATCTAGAATTTTGGAAATTTCGGATCTACACGGCATGTACTGCGAAGCTACATGCCATGCAGGACCCTCTCAACAACATATAGGGTTTTGGGGTAGAGTTAAGGATCACACGGTATGTGAAACTATCACATAGTGTGTGACCCCACATGGATGGCTTAGTGTGTACCTTGGAGGGTACACACACATGGTCAGGGGTACACGGCCAGGGGCATGCCATATACTCCCACACAAACATGGCCAACCTAGATGTACATGGGTTTAGCCATGTAAATGGAAATAGGAACAAGTACATGGGCACGGGAATGTCGTTCATGTATATACAGATATGGGCACTTACTATTTTAGATGGGCAGGACCCGATACCAAAGAGACACACCGTATACTCCCAGTACATGTCGTGTACTCCTTCAAAGTTGGTTTGGGGACCTTTTCCTCTGTATCTTGGAAAATTTTCATTCAGGGTGAGTTCCCTATATAATTTTATATGAGGGTTAGTTTGTAATCACATCCTATGCATAGAATGATGATCCCTTCTGTATGAATTCTTAGATAGAGTTTTTGGAATCCTCCCATGAGGCATAGAGTGATATCCTCTATCATATTCTTACCCTAGGTGGAGTTCTTGGTATCATCATGAACAACACTACATGGGCACCGATCCTCTACTTAGTGGGATAATCCATAATGAGTTGTTGGTATACCCCATGGAATTAGGATGAATCCTCATATATGATGATATCTCTTTATACTTCCAGCATATACTTCTATGGTGAGACCCAGAAAGATTTACCTCTCAGAAATACGCCATCAGTGCTATCTGAATCATGAAGTGTGTTCTCCTAGATGAGTGCTTTGTGTAAAATTTGAGCTGGAAACCTAGGTTGGATTTAGGATTGGGACTTTTAACTTAAGAATTTGTGTTCTTTGTTGAGTATATCTGGACATTATTTTTATATGTAATGTAGAAATATACTTGTGTAGAGATGTCTGTTATTTCATTTTCTATATGCTTTGTGGTTTTGGGGTTTCCTATTGGATATTGTTATACTCACTCCTACATGGTCTTTTCTTGATTGTGCAGTGTCTTGTGGAGATGATCAACCTTTTGACGTAATGATAGAGGGACCAAAACCAGATTATGCTTAGTGATAACGGATAGATCGAGGTGTGTTCCTGCAGTCTCTTGATAGTAGTCCCCATCTTTACTTTCAAGTTGGACTTGTTTTCAGACTCTTTTGTGATGGCTTGTATTTGGACCTATTTACTTTCAATTACTTCTTTTCATACTCTGGTTATGGTATCTATATGTATTCATGCATGGTTGTTTAGTTTTTTTACATTTTATCATTGTATGGGCTTGAAGATGGGTGCATATGTACATGTACTTAGGCTAAGGTCTCTCAAGTAAGTTATATGCATACTCGGTGCTAGTCTCCAGTCCCTGACCTATTGAAGGTGGGCTTAGGGAGTCGCAACATGGGTCCTATTGGGACGGTTCATGAAAGAGTAATATCAGATCCATTGGTTCTACCTTAAGACTAGAGTATGTGAGATTGGTTTGGGGAAACAATGTTAAGTGTTTTGAGTTCGGCTTTTAGGTCAGGGACTCCAGTGTTGGTGTAGTGTCCAATGTATCCATACACCAGGACTCTGATCACCTATCTTTTTTAATTGGTACATGAGAACACTGGTTCTAGGAAAAACAATGAAACATTCACCATGTAGGAATAAGTTGTGGTTTCCATGTCTTTTTTGAGTCATCTCTCCAAATATACTCACCGACTATGGAACATATTGTCTATTTCAGGATTCCACCACAACTTATGCCAGCTAGGATTCAGGATTAGGATCATGAGGATGACCCCATCAGTGATGAGGCATCGATATAGGGACCCTTTCCAGAGATTCTACATTCAGGTGGTGCACCAGTTATACCACCACCTGTCAATCTACAGATGGAAACCATCATACCAGCAGATGAGGTGTGAAAGATAAGTGCACTTCACGAGTTTCAACAGTAGAGGACCCTCAATTTAAGAGGTGAGCTAGACCCATAAGCAACTAAGGACTGGCTTGATGTGGTGACACACGTTTTCCATCTATTCAGGACACTAGTAGATCAGATGGTGGTCCTGGCGGCGAGCCTTCTCCATGGCTCAGCAGGATGATGGTGGGGTATAGTGACCCAGTCTTACAACAAGGTGACTCTATCATGGTCATAATTTGAGTACCTTTTCATAGATGAGTTATCTAAATATATGCTGAGGATTTTATGTATCTAAGAGCTTCTGCAGCTCCAACAGGGCAATACGATGGTAGTTGCGTATTCATCAAGGTTCACTAACCTCTCTAGGTACTCGATAGATATGGTTAGAGATCAATTATTTCAGGATTTATATTTCTAGATAGGAATTAATATAGATATCCAATATAATGTTATAACTCTATAAATTACTAATTATGATTGGGTTCTAGACTGAGATTTGGTGGTTGAGAGTTTTTAGGCCGAACAGACACAAACAGTGGTTGTTGGTAGTGGGAAAGCAGGAGCAACGGCTTTGGAAGAAGGGAGCCGATATTAGTCTCAGGGACCTGGATGTGTGAGATGTTTTAGGTGGAGGTCCAAGGATAGATTTTATGTGGTTTAGGTATTATATAATGGGTCTAGTCAGCCCAAGGAGAGGTGGTGCTACTCAGGTGATGGCTGGAGACATCTTGCATGAGATTGTCTGACCTGTCGTATGACTGATAGGTAGAAAATGGATGGAATGTAGAGGCAGAGGTAGTAGTAAGAGAAGATTGGTTTGTAGGGTTATGGATGTAGTAGAGGATCTAGGAGAGAATCTGGTGGTGGTAGATGTATTGACTTGTTACCACCACCACTCTAGGTGGCCCATTCTAGGATTAGTGATCCGGAGGATAGAGGCAAGGGTAGCTGTAGGAAATCAAGACATATGACCCAGAGGCTCCAAGAATGATACGAGGTATGAAATATGTATTTTCTACATCATCTTTATTACTGATAGACACAAGTTCTAGTAATTTTGTTATTTCCACCTATCTGGTTCAAAACTTATATATTCTTCTTGAGTCATTGGCTCAACCCTTACACTCGGAGACTCCTACTAGAGATGAATCAACAATCACACACTTGTGCCAATAGTGTGACCTCTCTTAGAGGTAATAGTTTTTGTTGGTATCTATTTATAATAGCGATGAGGCCCTATGTCACGACCCGTCCTTGGGGCCCATGTCGTGACTACCCCAAGCCCGCCTTCCATAGGCCAGGGGCTGACGACTAGCACCAAAGACGTAAATCCCGATAAAGGGAAGACATTGCCTTTATATAAGAAAACAAACCCCATAGACTACACAAGATGAAATAAACACAAGTAAACTGAGTACAAAATTAAGTGCTGGAAAGTAAATAATCCAGTATACAAACCCAACAGAAAGTACAGTACACCTGAGAAAAGAAAGTACAACAGCTAAAAAGTAGACCAGCAACCGCCAAGACGTCCTTCGGAACTCCCACCTGAAGGGTGAGTACAGATAGTCTCATCGGCTCCTCGAGTCTGGCCGTGCACTCCGTGTACATCCCACCTGATAGTCCACCACCGTATACCGTTCCGCTCCTCAGGCCTCAACCACGATCAGCGCTATCCGTCTTCTGCAACCAACACAACGTAGTGCGGGCATAGCCCGTGTAGGGGTGAGTATACGATACTTAGTAGGGACCCCGAGACCCCCGAAGGCCTCTCAGAATCCAAAAAGGATAAACCACAAAGTAATGATACAAATATGAAGTATCAACCAACACTACTTAGGTATATGCCCATACATATACCTAAGTCATCAATTCCAGTTCGGCTCCAACTTCCGAGCCCAAGTTCAACCTAGTCCACACATGAAAGTACAACCCAATCCACACAGGAAAGCACAACCCAATCCACACAGGAAAGAAAGTCAATCATATCTAAGATAATGATTTAAAGTCAAGACTCAGCTCACACAGGTATACTACTCACGAAGAGGGGTGGAGATGATTGATGTAGCCTCTGAATCATCTCCTCTGATGAACCCACGTAGGATCCAAGTACAGATGTCGTCACTTCCGGACCCACGTAGGATCCAAGTACAGTAACCATCGCTGCCGAACCCACGTAGGATCCAAGTATAGTCATCATCACTGCCAAACCCACGGAGGATCCTAGTACAATCGTCCTCACTGCCGAACCCACGTAGGATCCAAGTACATTCGTCGTCGTCGCAGTCACAGCCAGCTCTAGGGTTCCCGCACACAGCACGCTCGATTCCGGGAGGGTCCGCTCCACGAGCCAAGGGGTCGATACATCAACTATCACGAAGTCCATAGTTGATGTATCAAAAACTTCTGTCTCAACAATAACAACTCAACGTGACAGACAGCGCGTCAATCGGACGCCCGGTCTGAGAGTTATTGGCCTTTTCGTTCCAGGGGCCCGGTTGGTTTCTGAGCTAAAACCAACCCAACCGTACTCCAGCTACGTCTAAAACTCAAGAGGATTAATCCAAAATAACCTTCTCACTAAGAGGAATTCAACGTAACTAACGGCACGTCATTCGGATGTCCGGTCGTTAAGTTATAAGCGTTTCCGCTCCAAGGGCCCAGTTGGTTTTAGGTTCGAACCAACCCAGACATACCCAAAATTTACCGAAATCTTGAGTGTAATATACCTAAACAACGATCTCGATCCAAGGATCCCAATGCAACTGACGGTGCATCGATCGGAGGTCCGTAGCCCAAGATATGGGCGTTTGAACGAATCTATCTGAGAATAGGGGGTTTGGGCCCGGTCCGACCCGACCCAATACCCCCTGGGTCGGCCCGAACCGGATCCAGGTTTGGCCCATTTGGGCGTGGCCCAGCCCGGAACTGGAGGCCTGGTTCGGCGCAGTTGGCCCGGCCCGGCGCGGTCGGCCCGACCCGACCCACGCGACCTGCGTCCCGGCTCGGAAGCCGGCCGCGACTCGTCTCCTGGCTAAGCGGGGTGCAAAGGGGGGGGGGGGGGGGGGGGGGGCGCCGCCCCCTGTTTCCGAAACGGCTGGCCATTAAGGCCGGAATTTTGTAACCGCGGGCCCTGAGGGGGTCCCGCCTCCAGGTGGCGCCGGCGTCCGGCTCGGCTGGCCACCCCTTTGAAGGCCGCCACGGATCCTGTCCGACTGGCACGGCGTGACGGCGCCGCGCCCCTCCTCCGCGGCCCACCCCAGCCGTGACCTCCTTGAAGTTCCGGTGCAGCGTGACAGTGCCGCACCCCTCCGCCGCGGCCCGCTTCTGGCCGCGGCCTCCTTCGGTCTCACCGACGCGGAGCGACGGCGCCGCGCTCCCCCACCACGGCCCGCTCTGGCCACGGTCCTCTTCGTTCCTGTGCGGTGCAACGACACCGTGCCGCCTTCGCCGCAAAATCAACGAGGATCAAAAAATTAAAGGGGAGGAAGATCAGTCGTGTTTGTGTGGTCCGATCTTCCCCCATCATGTTGATAACAAGCGACCAAATTAATCATCAAAGAACGTTAAATTAAACTTGAACGAAGATAACCCCTACCTCAACAAATGATGATGAACATTGGCGTCGCGGTAGATGGCGTCATGTGGTGAGGTTTCTTAGACGTCGACGGAGAGCATCTGAGGAGGAAGTGGTGTCTCCTCTTTTTATCATGGAGAGAACAAGCGTGATGTCATTGGCGAATTCCCGTGTCGTTGTTTCCTTCCTTACCGTAGAGGAGGAAAAGGAAGAAGAAACCAAGGTCACCGAGTCGATGCTCTTCCTCGGAGTCTTGGCGTTCTTCAACGAAGAAGATGAATTTCTTCAAGAGAATAGAGCTCTCTCCCCCAATATCTTCACACAACAACTAACCCCCAAAATAAAATAAGATTTATCTTATTTTATTACTTCAAGCCATGCATTTCAAATTTTAAAATTCAAACACATAACTCACTTAATTGATTAAGTGTGTTGGCATGATTAAAGAGGAGAGAGGGGAGAGTTACACAATTAAAGGATATCAAAATTTAATGGGGAGTTGCCAAATTTAAGAGGGGGGTTTAGAGGAGTTAAAGGAATGTGAAGGGGTGGGGCTCGTGTGGGCCCCACCTCACAAATATCCTAACATGGGTAGTTAGGGGATTGTGGGTCCCACCCCAACTACACCATGTAGGATATAACCATTAGATAAAGAAAATAAAATTGGACCACAATTTTATTTACTTCACATTTAATCCTCAATTTTTAACAACTCCTCTCTAGAAAACGCACCTTCGGGAAAGGTCATATTAAGCAATTACCGGCGCTGCGGTTTCATCAGTTCCCTCAGATTTCAATTCCAATCACCGGTTCAAAAGTTAGAAAAACCCGCTCGTCTATTCACTGAACGTACCCGAGCTAAAATTCAGAAATTTATTCCGGGCACAACGGGCCTCGGAATCAGGTGCCGTCAGAAACTGCATACTCGTTAAATCCCAAAGAATTTAAGAAAAAATTTTCCATGAAATTTAAGGGTATTTACATTACTCCCACCTCAGGGATTTACGTCCCCGTAAATATATATCACAAACTAGGGGAACAAATGAGGGTACTGAGCACGCATCTGAGCCTCCCGCTCCCATGTGCTCTCCTGGAGGTTCCCGTGCTGCCACTTGATGCGCACTATAGGAATCGACCATCCACGTAGTACCTACTCCTGTCGATCCTTGATCTCCACCGGGACCTCCACAAAATTCACCCCATCATCGATGTCCAACTCCCCGTGATCAATGATATGCGTCGGGTCGTGCACGTATCTCCTCAGCTGGGATACGTGGAAAACGTCATTCACCCGGTGCAACTGAGGTGGAAGAGCCATGTGATAAGCCACCTCGCCTATCCTGCTGAGAACCTTGAATGGTCTGATGAAGCACGAAGATAACTTGCTGCCCCGACCAAATCTCTGTAATCCACATCGAGGTGAGACCCATAAGAAAACGTGGTCGCCATCCTCTAACTCTAGTGGTCTCCGCCTCCTGTCAGCATAGGACTTCTTTCGGCTCTGTGCAGTCCTCATCTGCTCTTAGATGATCTGCACCTTCTCTGTCGTGTCCTGGACCATCTCTGGTCCTACAAGTGCTGACTCCCCAGGGTCTATCCAGCACAGAGGTGATCTGCAAGGTCGGTCGTACGATGCCTCGTATGGTGCCATCCCGATGGTGGAGTGGTAGCTGTTGTTGTACGAAAACTCCACCAAGGGTAGTTGATCCTCCAAGCTGTGACCAAAGTCAAGGACACATGCACGGAGAATGTCCTCGAGAGTCTTAATGGTCCTCTCTATCTGACCATCCGTCTGAGGGTGAAAGGCGGTGATCAGGCGTAGCTGCGTCCCAAATGCCTCATGAAACCCCTTCCAAAGCCAGGAATTAAAGTGAGCATCTCGATCAGAGATGATAGATGATGGCACACCATGAAGCCGTACGATCTCCTGAACGTAGAGGCGTCCCAAGCTCTCCACTGTGCCCTGCTCTCTGATAGGTAGGAAGTGGGTCGACTTGGTGAGTTGGTCTACAATCACCCAGATGGAGTCATGTCCTCTGGATGTACGAGGAATCCCTATCACGAAATCCATAGATTTTCTATCCCACTTCCACTCCGGGACCTCTAAGGGTTGTACTAAGCCTACTGGTACCTGGTGCTCTGCCTTCACCTACTGGCAGGTGAGACATCGTGAAATGAACTCTGCCATAACCTTCTTCATACCTGGCCACTAGTGCTGTCATCTGAGATCCTGGTACATCTTTGCTACTCCTGGATGTACCGCTAATGGGGAAGTGTGAAACTCTCTCAACACCTCCTCCTGTAATGTAACTGGTACCATGGTACGTCCCCTGAAAAGAATGAAGTGCTCTCCTCCTACAGAAAATCCATCAGGTGCATCTTCTAAGGATATCTGTGCACGTCGCGTCTCACAGTCAATGTCCCCACGCTGTGCCTCTCTGACCCACTGAAGTAGTGGAGGAGTAACTGTGAGTGACTATAGAAAGGATGCCCCATCTCTATCCATGAAGGATGTCTGCAACGCGGCTAGCTGCTCCGTCGCCTCTCCAAGTAGCTGGATGCCCGACCTCCTACTGAGAGCATCAGCTACTACGTTCTCCTTCCCAGGAGTATATACTATCTCAAAGTCATAGTCATGGAGGAAGTCGAGCCATTTCCGCTGTCTTAGGTTTAGGTCCTTCTGCAAGAAGATGTACCTGAGACTCTGGTGGTCAGAATAGACTGTAAAGCGCTCGCCCATCAGATAGTGCCGCCACATCTTTAAGGCGAAGACCACTGCTGCTAACTCTAGGTCATGGGTAGCGTAGTTCTTCTCATGCTGACTCAACTGTCATGATCCATAGGCGATCAATGCCTGATCCTACATCAGGACACACCCGAGTCTGGTCCCTGATGCATCGCAGTAAACTACATACCCTACTCCCTCCTTCGGTAGCCTCAAGATGGGTGCACTAGTCAATCTCTGTCTCAGCTCGTGAAAGATCTTCTGACATCTATCTGACCACATGAAGGGTTTCCCATTCTTTTTCAAAGCTGAGAGTGGTGCTGCAACTCTGGAGAAGTCTGGCACAATTCTCCGATAGTACCCAGCCAGACCCAGGAAACTCCGCACCTCCGTCACGCTCCTGGGTGGATTCCAAGCTAGCACTACCTCGATCTTCACAGGATCCACCGCAACTCCCGCCTCAGAGATAATGTGCCCCAAGAAGTGGACCTATAGAATCCAGAACTGGTACTTCGAGAGTTTAACATAAAGCTAGTGCTCTCAGAGTGTATCCAGTACAGCCTGCAAGTGGTAGGCATGCTCCTCCTCAGTACTCGAGTAAATCAATATGTCGTCGATGAAGACCACAACAAATCGATCGAGGTAAGGCTGGAAGATCCTATTCATGAGACTCATGAACACTGATGGAGAATTGGTTATGCCGAAATTCATAACCAAGAACTCATAGTGTCCATACCAACACCTGAAGGCCTTCTTCTGCACATCCTCGTCTCGAACTCTGAGCTGATGATAGCCTGATCTGAGGTCTATCTTCGAGAACCATCATGATCCCTTGAGCTGATCGAAGAGGTAGTCAATCCTCAGAAGTGGATACTTGTTCTTCACAGTCACCTGATTCAGGAGATGGTAGTCGACACACAGTCGCAAGCTCCCGTCCGCCTTCTTGGCGAACAAAATCGGGGAAGCCCAGGGTGAAACACTGTGTCAAATGAATCCCTTGCCCTGCAAGTCATCCAGTTGTACCCGTAGCTCTCGAAGCTTAGAGGTAGCCATTCGATATGATGGAGTGGATATCGGGGCTATCTCAGGGTACAGGTCAATATAGAAGTCTACCTCTCTGCGAGGAGGTTGTCCTGGAACGTCGTCAGGAAAAACGTCCGCATACTGATCCACCACAAATGAAAACTCGGACTCCGCACATCAAGTGCTCTTAGGATGAGACTAGACAACTGATGGGTGATCGGTTGTCCTCTCCTCTGCATGAGTCCATCCTACGCTAGAAAGGCTCCCTTCTCGCCGGTGAAGGTGAACCTACTCCCATCGGTGCAGACACACCGCACCTTGCGCCTAATACAGTCGATCTGAGCATGGACCGTAGATAACCAACCCATGCCCAAGATGATGTCGTAAGGACTTGACGCCACTACAAGAAGATCCCAGCCGAAGCTCTCACCTCTTAGAGTAAGCTCACACTGCCGGCACCAGTGCGTAATCGTCGAGTCTTCTCTCATAGGAGTCTCTAGCCGTAAGGATCGAGCCAACAGATCTATCGGAATCTCAGAGCTCCAAACAAGGGCAGCGACAATGAAATAATGATTCACCCCTGTGTCTATAAAAACTGCATCAAGGGTAGAGTGGACACAGATAATACCTCAAATCATCTCAGGTGCGCCGTGGTCATAAGCCTCCGCTGCCTGGAGCTGGGCCTGCCTCTGTCCGCCAGCCCCCTGTGGTCGGGGTGGACCTCCTGGTGGTGGTGGTGGTAGAGCCCCAAAGCATCGTCCACCACCTACTGCTCGGACAGCTCCTCTACCTCATCCAACTTCTCCCTACGGACTGCCACGGTCAAACCTCTGCCTCTGCCTGGGTGGTCCCTCAACCGTCTACTGCTCCTCTGCATGGTGGTTCAGGCAGTCACGAGCCATGTGGCCCTGCCCGCCGCATGCATAGAACTGTTTACCTCTCGTATGACTGGCTCTGCTGCGTGTGACCCGCACCTCCAAACCAGTATCCTGAGGTCTCCCACCTGATGGTCTGGTCCGCTTGGACCCCTGTGACATCCGTTGAATGCCAGCTGCAGAAGACTCCGCTACGTTCCACCTTGTGGTAGGTCTCTCTACTGGTGTAGGCTCAGTAAGAAATCTCTCTACAAGAAGGGCTCGCTCCAGTACTCCAGACTACGTCGGAATGCTGAGGGAGATCATCGAAGCCCTGATCTCATGCCTGAGTCCCCGATCGAAGGTCCGGGCCCAGAAGAATGGGTCCCGTACCATGTCCGTGGAATAGCACGAGAGGTCGGTAAATCTCACTGAGTACTGGGATACTGTCATGCTGCCCTGACGCAGCTGTAGAAACTTCTGAATGCACACCACACAAAGGGTGGCTGGAACGAACTCCGAGCGAAAGAGGATCTCAAAGTCCCTCCAAATTAGAGATGCCTCATCGTGCACCTGGAGCATCAGGCTCCACAATCTACCTACTGCTGCGTGCAGGAGATTCGCCGCAAGGATCACCATGAGGTCAGTTGGTGTCCCTACTAACCTAAAGACTCAAACAACAGCCTCCATCCAATCCTCGGCTGCCTGAGGGTCCGTCTATCCATAGAACCTGGGCGGCCTCTGAAGCTGAAACTCGTGTAGTACACTAAGGCGACGTGCACTCTCAGCTGTTGGGGCTGGTGGCATTAGTGGCTCGGTGGGTAGAGGTACCGCCGGTGCCTCCTCTGTAATGGGGCCCTGCACCGAGGCCTCATCGCTCAGTGGGCTGCCATCTCACACAAAGCTTGGAACCCTAGCTGGCTACCGTCGTGGGGCCATCTTGAAAAGAAACAGGTGCGCCACGGTTAATACAGTATACCTGGTGAGCCGAAACAAAGTAATCATAAAGAAAACTTTTAAACACACATGCAATCAATGTTTTCGTGCACTGAGTTAGAAATCAGAAGTCAGGGTTCTGGTGTATGGATACGTCGGCCGCCGCACCAACACTAGACTCCCTGGACTGATAACCACACTCAATACCCTTAACATTATTGCTTCACATAGAAGAAATTATCAGAGTCCTGAGTTCTGTGGTAGAACCGACTCCTCTGATACCAATTTGTCACGACCAGTCCTCGGGGCCCGTGCCGTGACTACCCCAAGCCCGCCTTCCATAGGCCAGGGGCTGGAGACTAGCACCAAAGGTGTAAATCCTGATAAAGGGAAGGCATTGCCTTTATATAAGAAAACAAACACCACAGAGTACACAAGATGAAATAAACACTAAGTAAACTGAGTACAAAAGTAAGTGTTGTAAAGTAAATGGGCCAGTATACAAACCCAACTGAAAGTACAATACAACTGAGAAAAGAAAGTACAAGAGCTGAAAAGTAGAGCAACAACTGCCAAGACATCCTCCGGAACTCCCACCTGAAGGGTGAGTACAGATAGTCTCGTCGGGTCCTCGAGTCCGACCGTCCACTCCGTGTACGTCCCACCTGATAGTCCACCACCGTATACCATCCCGCTCCTCTGGCCTCAACCACGATCAGCGCTATCCGTCGTCTTCAACCAACACAACGTAGTGCGGGCATAGCCCATGCAGGGGTGAGTATACGATACTCAGAAGGGACCCCGAGACCCCCGAAGGCCTCCCAGAATCCACAAAGGATAAACCAAAAAGGAAAGATACAAATACGAAGTATCAACCAAAACTACTTAGGTATATGCCCATACATATACCTAAGTCATCAATTCCAGTTCGGCTCCAACTTCCAAGCCCATGTTCAACCCAGTCCGCACAGGAAAGTACAACCCAATCCACATAGGAAAGCACAACCCAATCCACAGAGGAAAGCAAGTCAATCATATCGAAGATAATGATTGAAATTCAAGACTCAGCTCACACAGGTATACTACTCATGAAGAGGGGTGGAGATGATTGATGTAGCCTCTGAATCATCTCCTCTGACGAACCCACATAGGATCCAAGTACAGATGTCATCGCTGCCGGACCCACGTAGGATCCAAGTACAGTAACCATTGCTGTCGAACCCACGTAGGATCCAAGTACAGTCTTCATCGCTACCGAACCCACGGATGATCCTAGTACAGTCGTCCTCGCTGCCGAACCCACGTAGGATCTAAGTACAGTCGTCGTCGTCGCAGTCGCAGCCAGCTCTAGGGTTCCCGCACACAACATGCTCGATTCCGGGAGGGTCCGCTCCACGAGCCAAGGGGTCGATACATCAACTGTCACGAATTCTAGAGTTGATGTATCACAAACTTCCGTCTCGACAATAGGAACTCAACGCGACAGACGGCGCGTCAATCGGACGCCCGGTCTGAGAGTTATTGGCCTTTTCATTCCATGGGCCCGGTTGGGTTTTGAGCTAAAACCAACCCGAACGTACTCCAACTACGTATAATCCTCAAGCAGAGTAATCCAAAAGAACCGCCTCACTAAGAGGAATTCAACGTAACTGACGGCACGTCATTCGGACGTCCGGTCGTTAAGTTATAAGCGTTTCCGCTCCAAGGGCCCGGTTGGTTTCGGGTTCAAACCAACACGACCATACCCAAACTTTAACAAAAGATTGAATGGAATATACCGAAACGACCGTCTCGATTTAAGGATTCCAACGCAACTGACGGTGCGTTGATCGGAGGTCCGTAGCCCAAGATATGGGCGTTTGAACGAATCTGTCCGAGAATAGGGGGTTTGGGCCCGGTCCGACCCGGCCCAATACCCCCTGGGTCGGCCCGACCTGGGTCCGGGTCCGGCCCATTTGGGAATGGCCCGGCCCGGCGCGGGCGGCCCGGCCCGGCGCGGGCGGCCCGGCCCCCGTGACCTGTGGCCCGGCTCAGAAGCCGGCCGCGTCTCGGCTCCCGGCCGAGCGGGGTGCAAAGAGGGGGCGCTGCCCCCCTGTTTCCGAAACGGCCGGCCATTAAGGCCGGCCTTTTGTAACCGCGGGACCCGAGGGGGTCCCACCTCCAGGTGGCACCAGCGACCGGCTTGGCCGACCACCCCTTTGTAGACCGCCGTGGCTCCTGTCCGACCGGCGTGGGGTGATAGCGCCGCGCGCCTCTGCTGCGGCCTGCCCCGGCCGCAGCCTCCTTGAAGTTTCGGCGCGGCGCAACGGCGCTGCGCTCCATCACCGCGGCCTGCTCCAGCCGCGGTCCTTTGCGTTCCTGCGCGGTGCAACGACACCGCGCCGCCTTCGCCGCAAAATAAACGAGGATCAACAAATAAAAGGGGAGGAGGATCAGCCATGTTTGTGCGATCTGATATTCCCCCGTTATGTTGATAACAAGAAGACAAATTAATCAACAAAGAATGTTAAATTAAACTTGAACAAAGATAACCCCTACCTCAACAAACGATGACAAACGTTGGTGTCGCGGTTGATGGCATCATGTGGTGAGGTTTCGTAGACGTCGACGGAGAGCGTCCGAGGAGGAAGCGGTGTCTCCTCTTGTTATCACGGAGAGAACAAGCGTGACGTCGTTGGCGAATTCCCGCGTCGTTGTTTCCTTCCTTGCTGCGGAGGAGGAAATGGAAGAAGAAACCGGGGTCGCCGAGTCGATTCTCTTCCTCGGAGTCTTGGCGTTCTTCAACGAAGAAGATGAAGTTCTTCAAGAGAATAGAGCTCTCTCCCCCAATATCTTCACACAACAACTAACCCCCAAAATAAAATAAGACTTATCTTATTTTATTACTTCAAGCCATGCATTTCAATTTTTAAAATTCAAACACATAACTCACTTAATTGATTAAGTGTGTTGGCATGATTAAAGAGGAGAGAGGGGAGAGTTTCACAATTAGAGGATATCAAAATTTAATGGAGAGTTGCCAACTTTAAGAGGGGGGTTTAGAGGAGTTAAAGGAATGTGAAGGTGTGGGGATCGTGTGGGGCCCACCTCAAAAATATCCTAACATGGGTAGTTAGGGGCTTGTGGGTCCCACCCCAACTACCCCATGTAGGATATAACCATTAGATAAAGAAAATAAAATTGCACCACAATTTTATTTACTTCACATTTAATCCTCAATTTTTAACAACTCCTCCTGAGAAAACGCACCTTCGGGAAAGGCCATCTTAAGCAATTATCGGCACTGCGGTTTCATCGGTGCCCTCAGATTTCAATTTCGACCACCGGTTCAAAAGTTAGAAAAACCCGCTCGTCTGTTCACTGAATGTACCCGAGCTAAACTTCAGAAATTTATTCCGGGCACACCGGGCCTCAGAATCAAGTGCCGTCACAAACTGCGTACTCGTAAAATCCCAAAGAATTTAATAAAAACCTTTACTTGAAATTTATGGGTCTTTACACCCTAAGACACCATCTTAGGTATGGATTGGTTATTTATAGTTCATGCCCAGATTTACTATTTTAGGCAGAGGATGTGGTGTGTCCATAGTGATGTGACCAGGTTTTCTTTTATGGGTGAAAAGGAAACCCATACAGTGAAAGATGAATGCATAGAAGGGTGAAAACAATTACTCATTAGTTTTCTAGAATGAATCTTGGTGTAGTGGATTTAAAGAGTTTTTAGTTCCTTGTAGTGGTGGTAGAGTATGCTAACATCTTTATTCAGAATGTTCTAGGATTACCTCCTTGCCGAGAGATAGACTTATGCATTGATATACACCCTGGGACAACACTAATATTTGTGCCAACATATCATATGGCTCCCTCAGTGATTTTCTATCTAAGAGCATAGTTGGAGGACTTAAAGATGAAGGGATTTGTTAGATCTAGTGTTTGAACCTAGGTAACCCCACTTTTGTTCTCCAAGAAGGTGGACAAGAGCTTGAGGTTATGTGTGGACTACCAGAGCTTTAACTTGGTGATCATGAAGAACAATAATCCTCTAACATGGTTAGATAACCTATTTGATCATTTGAGAGGGGCGTGATGGTTCTATAAGGTTGATATCAGGTCAGGTTATCACCAATTGTGAGTATGGGGTGAGGATATACTAAAAATGGAATTAAAATGTCACTATAGCCACTATGAGTACTTGGTGATTCCCTTTGGCACGAAGAATTCCCCAGTAGTGTTCATGGGGCTCATGAACCAAATCTTTTAGCCCTTCTTATACCGGTTCATGGTTGTATTCATCAATGATATCCTTGAATACTTAGCATCCGAGGAGGAACATGTGAGACACTTCATGATGGTTCTAGATGTAATTCAAGTGCACCTGCCTTATGAGAAGCTCCCAAAGTGCTAATTATAGATTCAATTGGTCTACATTCTAGGACATTTTATCTTAGTAGATGGTGTGGTACTAGACCCAATAAAGGTTGAGGAAATGTTATCTTGGGATCCACCTAAGAGTGTGATGGAGGTACTGAGATTCCTTGGGTTGATAGAATACTATCATAGATTCATACCTGAATTCTCCAAGATATCAGTGCCCATGACATTAACATCATGACCTGAACTACCAGGTATGATTTACAATGCCACATGACCTCATACGCACCTCCCCATGTGCAAGAGTTTTTCGACTAGTAGTGAGGGTCTGATTCTATCACTGGGGAAAATATACTCTCAATATCATGTCATAGGATCAATAATAAACTATAATAAATATAATAAATAATCACAGTAAACATTAAGGAAGGAAAAGATTATTGGAGTTGGTGTCCTAGGACAAGTTGTTTGTACTTTGATTACATGAATATTCAATGTATTGAATATTAATAAAACTTCTTACTACATATTGTTTTTTGTTCTACATGAATATAATTTAATAATGTTCTAGAGTATATGCCACATTGATAAGGTCATAGTTCTTCCTTTCTATGATGAGAACCTTGATGTTCTATGATGATATTCTCAAATAATGTTACGTGGTTGGATAACGTACTATGACGGGATAAAAAGTACATAGAATGTCAAGTGAGAGTACTTGTAAATATATGAGGCTTCTTCTCATTAATTTCAAACTTAATAATCTCCAAGATGGGATATTATGAGAACAGACCCGCTAATAGGAATTCTGCACGTTTTGGTGTCATCGGATATTCTTATCTACGAGCTTGTGTGATAGTCCTTATACTTTATGATTATTATTAATGCATGTTACAACTCGTGTACTTAGATGTATTTCATAAAACATGACGATAACAGTTCATGGAGAAGTTGGATACATTAGGTGCATCACGAGTGACATGTCATTAATGAATAAGTTGAGGAAGGATTTTTACCTTCTATCTTTTTAAAAGTTGATATCTCAGCCCTTTGATTGGAATGAAAATATTGAATTAAATTCCATAGCCATCATGTAATGACGTGTTTATTTTAGATAGTTAAAGAAAGATATATCGAGCATATGGGTTGGTGACACAAATGTGCAGTCTGATTGATAAGATATTGTGACAAAGTGATTATATTATACAGTGAGTGTTCGTATGTGGTTTTCAATGTTGTGACATTAAGTTCTTTCTCTTGGGTGTCTTGACCCATTGATAGATAGTAATCTTATACTTTAAGCAAGCCCACCTAATGCTAATGAAAAAGAATCATAGAGTGTCACAAAATAAGTGTTTCTGTTGATCTCAATTAAATTCTATTTGAGTTTAATTAATGGAATAAATATTATTCTCAAATTTGAGGAATAATTTTATTCAAGTTATATTGATTGCATAAATTAAATATTTATTTATTCGATGACTTGTGAATAAAATATTTATTTTATTTAATGAATATTTTAATAAATATTTATTCTCTATATTGGGAATAAAATATTTATTTATGAATAAAATATTTATTCGGTTATTCAATAAATTCTAGAGGAGTTTGAATCGACCAAGACCAAGTTTGGTGACAAATATTAATTAACAATACCGTTACATAATATTTTTTTACACATGTTTTCCTGCTCCACAAAATAATAATTATATAATTATTATTATGTGGAATGGAATTTATTAATGGTAATTAATTTTATTTAATGATCAGTATATAATTAAATAATATTTTAACTCAAATCTTAACTCTATAAATAGATGGATATGTCTATTGTGTAGAGAATCCAAAATTGAGAATAGATAATTATTGTGCACAATGAATTGTATCTCAAATACTCCTCCTCTCTCCCTCTCAAGAATGAGAAGTGAAAGAGATATTTCTTCAAGATTGAAGAACGAGTGATCAAGAATGAACAATACAAGACATTCGACTCGCCATGCTAGCACCAGGAGATCAAGTAGTGTTTCTCAGAGATCATAGGAGCACGTGTGGATCACCACTAGAGGGATTCTATCCTTAGATCCTTAAAAAACAACGAACTTAATCCAAAATCGTATTTTCAGATGATCAATATTCACCAATAAAGAAACTTCATAAGCTCAGGTATTTATTTCTTCAAATATTAAATAAAATAATTAAAATTTTGATGGGTAAGATCCTCATTCTTAGTTTGAAGAAATGATTATTAATTTTTTTAATATATTTCCCATCTATTCATGCTTTCACTTCACCTAGAACCATCAATTGGTATATTGGTTATGTTTAAATTTATAATTATTTACTTGATTTTTGATCTATGTGCAATTGTAGTTAGATTTTCATTTAATGTTATTCATTATTTAATATGATTTGAATTAACATTTTATTTATATATTAATCTTGTTCATTTAGTGTTTCATTTTCTTAAAGGGTTAATAAAAAATGAAGAACAACTAGAGATTCTATCAGGAAGTGCCAAATTATTAGCCATAAAAACTAGGTTACACAACGTGCAACCAGAGCACAGTCTATATACCCATACACATTGTATTTAGATGCGCTAATAAATTAATTACACACAGTGCTTTTATTACACAAGGTGTGTTTACTGGGCCAACATGGAACATGACAAGTGGATACAGGGTGTGTAACTGGAATGTACACACCATGTAGTCTAGCCAAGTCAACACACCAAAGCCCCAGACGTGTGACTTGAATATATGAAAACTGAGACACATGGTGTATAGCTGCATGTACATGCCGTGTAGTCTCCCATTAATGGAAAAAAATTAAAATTATATTAAATTTAAAATTGTAGCATTAAAATATTATTTTATTGATTGGAACACTATTGTGTGTTTGGAAATTTAATAATGGTTTTAAATAATTTTAAATGCTCAATTAATTTATTATAATTAATATGTCATTATTAGTAATACTGTTTATTTTCAATGAATGTCATTAATGATGGGTATCTCCAAATAAGATTGTATTATCATTAATACGAAACAGAATTAATTAATTAATTAATTAATGCAAGTTCTTTTATCTTAACTAATAAAAGTACAAATAAAGAAATGAATTCCGGCCATTTACTTTTGAGTATTCATTGTATGTATAACCATTAATGATATTGACCAAGACCAGTGTATGTGTTGGATGTTTTAATTTAATTTATTGCATGATATTTCAATTATTTAATATTAAATTAAATGATGGCTTATGATTCATCCCTCCCTCCATTATTATATAGGACCTGCATGTCTAAAGATATTTATGTAATCCCCTTTAACCAATCCTTTGGTTCCCCTCAACTGTGTGTGATTAATAAATATTTTTAATTAATAGAGAATTCCCAAGGAATGTGGAGGTTGTTCAAGATGGAACCATAATGATGCCAACCCATGTGATACACAGGTGGACTGGTGGAATTTTGTGTCTCATGCCAAGATTAGCAATAGGAGTTATTTCCCCTAGGTAAAAGGTTGATTTAATGTCTGCTCATTAAATGAACTATTAGATAAATATCATGAATGAGTCATTTAATTAATTATTCATTTATGTCTATGAAATTATTTATTTTGTGGATTCTAGGCCATGATCACATAAATAAATGAATTAATGTGAAAATATGGAAATTAAATAAATGAGTTATGAGTAAATGTTTTATCCAACATGGTTAATTAATTAAGTAACATCCACTTAATATTAAAAATTTGTGTAAAGGATAAAACAAGATAAAATTTATTCGTAATAAATTAAAATCCCTCAATTAAATATTAAGTCCGACTAATCCTTACATTACTTGATTGGGAATGAAACCATAGAAATAAGTGTAGCACATGGCCAAAGTCCGGACACTTACTTTTATTAGGTAGTTATCATGAGAGTTTTGGGTTGTCTTACCTGAAATTTTATTGAGTTTAATGGCCAAATTTTCTTCAATAAAAATTTAGAGGCAAGTATTGAGGAAATCTAAGTCAGGAATTCAAGATAGGGGAATCCACTCAATGGATCAAGGAGATAAAAGTTCATTATTGACAACACTACCTACCTAATTAGTTTATTACAGTTTTCATGGACAAAGTCTGGATCATTAATAAAAGTAATGGGGATCCATTCCACTAGAATGTTAAAGAAACTATACATTCTGAGTTCAATGGTGAGCGCTATTGAGACTTGATAAAACAGTGGGAGATTTAATAAATAAATAAATAAAAACATTTAATTTATTATATATCACTTATTTTGCAATCGAGCAAAGTACTAATAATATACTCTTTATAATTGTAGAACAAAATGACAAGTTCCTCATCCACACTATCCCTATGATCAATATTGGTGAAAGACAACCTCCTAATTGGAAGTAAATTCCATGAGTGGTTTAGATGGCTTCAGGTTGTGCTATGCCATGAATAGAAATCTTACTTGCTAGAATATCAATGAATGATCCTCCTGCTAAAGAGGTGAGTGATGAAGAGTTCCTTGTCTGTGAAAAAAATTTGAGCGACATAGTCGATGTTCAATGTTTGATGCTTTCATTGATGTATAGTGAACTAATATAGTCTCATGAAAACATGGATGCGTATAGCATGATTGAGAAACTTCATGGTCTTTACTAGGAGAGAGATAAACATGAACAATTTAAGATTTACAAGACAATATTTTATAGAAATATTGGAGAGGGTTTCCTATTAGGGCCTCATGTAGTCAAGATAATTGGATAAATTTAGAACTTAGAGGTTCTAGGGTTTAAAATCCCCAAAGAATTGGGAACTGACATCATTCTAGCATCACTCCTTTAGAAATTCTCCAGCTTTATTTTGAATTTTAATATAAAAAACATTGAGAAGTCTATTCCAGAACTTCTTACTCTTATTCACCAAGTAGATAAGGGTATAAAGCGTGAAAAACCTTCTATCCTTTTGGTGAACAAATGTAAATATTCAGTGAAGAGCTTTAATCCCAAAGCGTCTTCATGCCCTTCTAATGGTTGTTCCCGGCTGTCTCTCATCGCATCATGGGTCCAGTGTTCGATCTAATATTCTTCAATTTGAGGGTTGTCACCACCTTGATCTATTGCATGTAAGTGTTTTGGGTGAATTATTGTGGTCTCTGCGAGTGGTTTTTCTGGTGGTGACGGGATTTTTGGTTCTTGTTTGGTGATGGTTCCGGTGACCAGAATGCAGGCAAGGTGATGGTTTTTTAAGTTTAATGTTTTTTATAGGTGAATCTGTCCTATGGTATGGTCTGTTTGACTAGTGATGAATGGTTTTTTGTGGTGCTGTGTTTCTGCTTACGACCTCTTTGTCCGCGATTCAAGGTTTTTGTATCCAGATCTTCCTCAAGGGGCTACTCTATATGAGGTTCAAAGCATGGAGTTTTATCCTAACCATCGCTATCCATATTTGGATGATTAATAGGGTATGGACTTGGCCATTAGTACCAGGCCTGTGCATTTATGTATGGGACAACTTTCTAAAAATCGATGAGAAGGTGAAAACTGGAATTATCATTTTTGATGCTGGGAGGGGATCTTCCTTGTTGACTTGATCTGGGTTGCTTATGGCCCTAGGATTTTGGACCATTGGGGCCTCTTTTTTCATTAAGTATTTGAAGTCATGTTGGGTTCCCCATCAGTCCTTAAAAGGTTGTTTATCTTAATAAAAAATTAATTTTCAGTCAAGGGGTAAGAAATGGGAATAAGATGTTGTTTTTTTTACATGTGGCAAGAAGGTCCACTCGAAGAAAAAATGCACCCAGCCAAAGAAGTAAGGGGATGCTTTAGGTGCATTTGTTATCGAGTGTAATTTATCTGTTTATACAAATTGGTTATTAGATATAGCTTTTAGATCTCACATATTTATTCAAATACATGAACCAAGTATATTTAGAAATATTTATTGAGGAGAGGTATATCTTTGAGCAGCCAATGAAGCTAAACTTGAAGTTTTATCTATCAGGGACTACCACCTCACATTTCCAACCATAATGATTTTGGTTTTAAAGGGTTGTTATTATGTTTCTTCAATTAGTAAAAAAATTATTTATATATCCAGACTTGATACAGATGGATTTATTTCAAATTTGGGAATAAATGTTTCTTATTTTATAAATATATAATTTTTTATGGCAAGGCACATTTAAATAACAGTCTTTATGTGTTGGATTGCATGAACCAAATAATGGAAATTGATAATGAATTTACTTCACATGACTCATACCACACCCAACTTTGGCATCACTAACTAGGTCATGTAAATGAAAAGCACTTGACTAAGTTACATCAAGATGGATATTTAGATTCTTTTGAACTAAAACCACTTGGTGTATGTAATGAATGTTTTCAAAGAAAAATAACTAAATCCACATTTAGTGGGAAATGCGAAAGGGCTGAATATCTTATTGAATTAGTTCATACCGATGTGTGTGAACCATTTCCTATTGAAGTAAGGGGTGGGTACTCATACTTCATAACTTTTATTAATGATTTTAGTAGATATGGATATGTCTAATTAATGAGGTATAAGTTGGATTCTTTTAAAAAATTCAAGGAATACAAGAATGAAGCTGAAAACAATCTTGGTAAGAAGATTATGAAACTTTTCTCAGGCCGTGGTGGAGAATATCTTAATCAATACTTCATTGATTATATATGGGAGTTCAAGATTTTTTCTAAACTCACTCCTTCTTATACACCTTAGTGGAATGGTGTAAGTGAAAGAAGGAACCATACCTTTTTGGACATAATGAGATCAATGAGGAGTCATACAAGTCTTTCATTATCCTTTTGGGGATATGTGTTACAAACAACAACATACATACTAAATCGAGTTCCAACTAAAATAATATATGATATACCATACCAATTATGGAATGGAAAGAAACCTGTGTTTCCTTACTTACATGTGTGGGGTTGTGAAGCATTTGTTAAGTACTATTTAGGTAACAAGCTTTCACCCCAATGCATAAAGTGTATCTTTATAGGATATCACAAATAAATAATGGAATAATACCTATACAATAATTCAGAAAAATGGTTGTGGTTGATAAACATACCACATTTCTTGAGGAGGATATTATCTATAAAAGAGATAGTGGGAGATAGATAAACTTCAATGGAGTCTAGGATCAATATACACAAGAGTTGGCACATGAAAAAATTCCACAAATCCCTATGGAAGAATAAATTGTTACAGAGACACAATTACTATCTAGGAATGCTAGAGAGGTTAGAGAACTAGAATGTTATGGTTTTATAGTTACCAAGGATGATGACTCATTATTAGTTGATAATAATGATCCTCTAACCTACAAGGAAGTATTAAGTAGCACAGATGTTTCCAAGTGAAAAGAATACATGAATTATGAAATGGATTCATGTACCAAAACCAAGTTTGGATTTTGGTAAACCCTCTAATAGAAGTAAAGCCTATTGATTGAAAATGGGTATTCAAGAAGAAACTAGACATGGAAGGACAAGTCAATACCTATAAGGTGTGAATGGTTATAAAAGGGTTTAAACAACGTCAAGGAATTGACTACAATGAAACATTTTTACCAGTTTCAATACTAAAATCCATAAGAATTCTACTTGATATTATGGATTTAGATGATTATAATATTTGGAAAATGGATTTCAAAACTACCTTCCTTAATGGGAACCTTCAAGAATATGTCTATATGAAATATCCTGAAGGGTTTGTGACTCCAAATGATTCCACCAAGGTATGAAAGTTGTAAAGATACATTTATTAATTAAAGCAAGAATCCATGTTATAGAACATTTGTTTTGATGAGGCCATAACGGAATTTGGATTCTTAAAGAATGAATGTGAGCTGTGTGTCTATAAATGGTTTAGTGGGAGTGCAGTAGTTTTCTTAACAGTATACGTTGATGACATATTACTCATTGGAAACGAAATGTCAGTCTTAAAGTCTATTAAGGTATGGATGAATAAATGATTCTATATGAAGGACTTGGGTGAGGTAGAATATATTCTTGGGATCAAGATCTATCATGATAGATCCTAAAGGTTTCTTGGCCTAATTCAAAGTAAAAAAATTGAAAAGATACTAAATAGATTCAGTATGGAACAATTCAAGAGGGGATTGTTGCCAACATCACATGGAATTTATCTTTATAGGAAAATGTGTCCTCATACACATGAGGAAATAAATAGAATGATAAGGATTCCATACACATCAGTGATTGGGTCAGTCGTGTATGATATGCTATGTACTAGGATAGATGTCACCTATGCATTAAGTGAGGTAGGAAGACATCAATCTGATCTGGGTGACTGCCATTAGATGGAATTAAAGACCATCCTTAAGTATATGAGGCCTAATAAGGATATGTTCCTGGTTTATGGAGGAGATGAGAAACTATTCATCAAAGGATATAAAGATTATAGTTTCCAAATAGATCTATATGACATGAAGTCACAAATGAGGTACATATTTACTTTTAATAGAGGTGTTGTGAGCTAGAAGATCTCAAAGCAGGCTATGGTTGTAGATTCTATAGTAGAGTTTGAGTATATTGCAACTTCCAAGGCAGCTAAAGAAGCATTATGGATGAATTTTTTTTCCAAGAGTTTGATGTGGTACCCAGAATTAAAGATCCTATCACACTCTATTATGATAATAATGCAGCGATGTCTCTTGAAAAAGAGTCAAGGCCATCTTAGTAGATGATTCTCACACTTCAGAAGTATAATATTTTGAGATATTTTTTCTAAGAGAGATGAAGTTACAGTGAGTAGTATTTCTATAGAAGACAATGTGGTGGACCCCTTGACTAAACAATTGACTGAGTAAAAACATGACTATCATGTGAGGTATAGTAGACTGAAGGTTGTAGGTAGTTGTCTCTAGTCCAAGTGGGAGTTTTTTGGAGTTGGTGTCTAAATTTCCAAAGGATTGAATAACAACTGATGGGGGGGGGGGTGAATCAGTTTTTCACTTTTTACAAGTTTCAATACATTCCAAAACTTAACCCCTATAACCTCTTAAGATTTATTTCCTTATCAAATTATAGTAAATAATCATGCATGAAAAAGTAGGAAAGAAAGTAAATCACACATGATTTACAAGGTTTGTACTTAGTGCGAGAACTTACATAATTTCTATAGCCACTCCCATTGATTTATGGAAATACACTATTATGAAGAAGTGAATACAACTTGGTAAAAATCCCATTAGACACCTTCTATCTTCCAATAGGAAAGATTATACTGGCTTCTATTAGTTTACAATGTTTTCTTATAAAACAATTGATCCAAACAAAAGAATAAAGACTTTTTTGAAATTGATCCACAATTTCTCAGTCCAAATCCTCAGTCTAATTTGGATGGATACAATTTTCTCAATCCAATGAGTTTGGATCTAATTCAATCAATGCGATGATTCTGGATCTGATCCTCTCAATGCGATGAGTCTGGATCCAATTCTCTCAATAAATGAGTTTTGATCCGATTCTCACAATACGATGGACTCAATACAATGAACCCATTCTCAATCTACAAAACTCAGAATCTACTCAAATTATCAATATGATCTTTCTTATTCTGATTGAATCAATATGATCTTCTCAATCCAATAGACTCAATATGATCTTCTCAATATGATCTACTCAATACAATATTCTCAATACAATCTTGCTCAATCTGGTAAACAAACATTCAGTTGTTTGATCCTACTCACGAGATCTCTCACCAATATTGAATTTAACTTGATTTATTCAGCGCTCCTCCTTTTCTGATTGTGTGAAAGTTAACAAATGAATGAATGATCTAAGCAAGTATTTATAGATGACTCAGAAAACAAAGTTTGGAAACTTGAAAACTTTCCCCACTTCCCCAAATTTCAAAAACTTCAAAAATATCTCACATTTAATCTTTAATTTTGAATTCTTCAATCCTCCTTAGATTTTTCCAAGTTTTATCAAAATTGAATTTCAAGTTTGACCACTTAAACTCTTCATAAAACTTTTAAGATTTTATTTTTGAGTCTTCTTCATAATAAGATCATTATGAATCTATCTCATTCTCATTTATTATGAATTTTGTATCCTTCTCAATGATTATGAACTTTGTTTCCCTCTCGGCTCATTAAAAATAAAGTTAGTTGTCAACAAATACAAAACTTTGTTAAAACAAAATACCACAAAGGTTATTCAATCTCCCCGTTTGGATTTGATGAAAACCCTTGTTAACAACTTTTAAAACTCTCATAATTTTTTTCACAAGTCAAATTTTGTAAACAACTAATGTTTTTGACTTTTATAAAAACATAGCCTTTCTCAAAAGAGAGTGTCTTGACACCACACTAATGGATAAAGTAATGTTTTTGAAACAATTTCATCCCTTAGTAACAAGAAAATTTTATGGACATGTAAAGATAAAATACCCCTCACTTTTTATATTTTCATCTAACTTTTCTTTTTCTCTCCCCCATTCTATGATAACTACAACTTCATATTCATTTAATAAGATAAGTAAAAACTTATTAAAAATAAAAAGTTGTTACTTTCTATCCCCCTTGGTCAACATAATCCAAATCATGGTGGGGGTTCTTACTTATAAGGTTTAGGAAGACGTGGGAGGAGTCTGAACATGAAGTTGTAGCCTCAATTCAATAAACCATTCTTTTGACATTTCTTTTTTAAAGATATTAGCAATCTAATAATTTTTTGAAATGTTTTCTATAAAAACATCTCTAGAAGTAATTTTATCTTTTATAAAGAAAAAATTTATATCAATGTGTTTTTATCGTGAATGTTGGATAGGATTCTTAGAAAGATAAATTTCTCTATAATTATCCCAAAGTATCTTCAATGGTTTAGAAACTTTTACTTTTAAATCTTCCAACTGAACTTTCATCCATAACATTTGAGTACAAGCCTAAGTAGCTGCAATATATTCATATTCAGTTGTGCTCAAAGTTACTAAAATTTGTTTCTTAATATTCCAACTCACACAATATTCACCAAAGAAAAATGTTCTTCCTAAGGTTGATTTTATATCATTATAATCTCTAGCAAAATCAATATCAGTATAACCATGAACCTTTATCTCACTATTTATTTTGTATAAAAAACCATGTGAATCTATTCCTTTGACATATCTCATAATTTTTTTATTACCAACATATGTGATTATTTAGTATTACTTTGATACCTATCACACAAAGTCACAACATAATCAATATCAGGCCTTGAGTTTGTAAGGTAAAGAAGACTTCCTATCAGTATCCAAAAGTCTTTCTGATTCACACTAATTCCAAATTCATATTTAATCAAATTTGTGCTCACTAAAATAAGAGTAGAAAATTATTTAGATTATTTCATTCCAAACTTCTTTAAAAATTCCCTGTAATACTTTTCTTGAGATAAGAAAATGTGTTTTTCCTTTTTTTAAACTTTTAATCCAAGGAATAAATTTAATTATCCTAATATAGACATTTCAAAATTCTTTTTCATTTCCTCAGAAGATGTTTTACAAACACCTTATCTATCCCTAAAAAAAATATATCATCCATATAAACAATTACAATTAGAGTTCCAGAGTCAACATATTTCACATATAAGTTTCTATCAACTTTTCCTTTATAAAGTTTCAACATTCTCAAACAATGTTTATGTTTAGAATACCAAGAATGTGGATCTTGTTTCAGCACATACAAAGATTTCTTCAATTTAAAAACTTTGTTTTTATCCTAATCAAGTATAAACCCATTAGGTTTGTAAAGATATGTAAATTTCAAGGAAATTTTTTTCTTAAATACTTTGGAATTTTACAAGTCTTTGGATTCTGACGGCACTTGATTCTGAGACCCGGTGTGCCCGGAATCAATTTCCGAAGTTTAGCTCGGGTATGTTCAGTAAACGAATGAGCGGGTTTTTCTATCTTTGGAACCGGTGCTCAGAATTGAAATCAGAGGGCACCAATGAAATCACAATGCCGGTAATTGATTAAGGGGACCTTTACTGTAGATGCGTTTTCTCGGGAGGAGGTGTTAAAAAAAATGTGGATTAAGTAAGAAGTGAATAAAATTGTGGGAAAATTTTATTCTTTTATTCTAAGTGGTTATATCCTAAGTGTGGGAGTTGGGGTGGGACCCACTAGTTCCTAACTACCCATGTGAGGATAAATTTGAGGTGGGGACCACATGATCCCCAACCTTTCAAATTCCCTAACTCCCTAACTCTCCCCTTTAAACTTTTTAACTCCCCCTCTATTTGAGTAACTCCCCCTCTCCCCTCTATACCTCATTAAAGCTTACCAACCTATCACATAATTAATTATACAACTCGTGGTTTAATTAATTAAGTGAATTGGAATTTGAATTTTGTAATTTTGAATGCAAGGAATGAATTAATAAAATAAGGAGGAGCCTTATTTTATTTTGGTTGGTTGGCTTGTTGTGTTGAGACTTTAGGGGCGAGATCTAGTTTTATTTGAAGAACTTCATCCTCAACGAAGAATGCCAAGTCTCAGACAAAGAACATCGACTCGGCGACCCCAGTTTCTTCTTCCTTTTCATCCTCCGCGACAAGGAAGGAAACACCGACACGGGAACTCACCAACGATGTCATGCTTTGTTTTCTTCTCTCCGTGATAAAAGGAGGAGACGCCGTTTCCTCCTTGGACGTTCTCCGTCGACGTCTATGAAACCTCACCACGTGACGCCGTCAACTACGACGCCGACATTAGTCATCGTTTGTTTAGGTAGGGGTTAAGTTCAATTTTAATGGATTAAAATTGTTCTTTGGTTTTTTGTTGAGCATCTCGTTTACCTTGGCCGATTGATATCATTTTACGCGGAGGGTGTGGGCCGAACGAACACGGCCCGACAACCCTCCGTTGTTCTTGTTTTTTTAATTTACAATTTGAAATTGATGGCGGAGGAAGCACGACGCCATCACGCCATGCCGGGAACGTGGCGAAGGGAACCGGTGCCGTTGTGTCGGTTGTGCGGAAAGAACCGCGGCCCGCTACACGGGCCGCTTCGGCGGAGGAACCGGCCGGCCCGTCGGCCGGCTGGGCAGAGCTGGACCGCGGCGCTGGGAGGGCGCCATGCTAGAGAATGGTGGCCCGCCCATGTGGGCCGCGTGTGCAAAAGACCGGCCGGTCTAGCCAATCGGTTTGGGGAAGGGCGGCGCCACCTGGCGCCGCTGGTGCAGAAGACCGAGGGGGCCGCACCCCCCCCCCCTTGGAGCCCACTCATCTTCGGCCAAGCTAGCCGAGCCGTGCGCCCACCCGGGCCATGCCAGGCCAGGCTGAGCCGAGCCATGTCGGGCCGGGCCGGGCCACGCCGCACCGGGCTGGGCTGAGCCCCTTCGGGCTGGGCCGCGCCACTTCGGGCCGGGCCGCGCCCCTCGGGCCAGGCCGCGTGACTCACTGGGCCAGTCTGACCCCTTTGCCGGGTCGGACCTTCCAAAACCGAATTGACCCAATCCGTCAGCCCATCGAGCTTAACGGACCAGGCCTGTTTTTCACTTAAACGGGAATAACTTAAAGACCACGCGTCTGATCGACGCGCCATCTACGGAACTAGGACTCTTTCGACGAGACAGTCCTTTTGCGATACTCTAAGTGAGTTTCAGATGATTTTGGATATCGGCTGGGTTAGAAACAAGAATATTTGTAACCGGGCCCCTGGGATGGAAAAACCAATATCTCTCAGACCGGGCGTCCGATTGATGCACCGTCTGTTGCGTTGAGTTCCTAATGACGAGACGAAACTTTGGGATACATCAACTCTGGACTTCGTGACAGTTGATTTATCGAACCCCTTGGCTCGTAGAGCAGACCCTCACGGAATCGAGCGTACTGTGTGCGGGAACCCTAGAGCTGGCTGTGACTGCGACGACGATGACGACTGTACTTGGATCCTATGTGGGTTCGGCAGTGAGGACGACTGTACTTGGATCCTCCGTGGGTTCGACAGCGATGAAAAATTTACTTGGATCCTACGTGGGTTCGGCAGTGATGGTTACTGTACTTGGATCCTCCGTGGGTTCGGCAATGATGACTTCTGTACTTAGATCCTACGTGGGTTCGGCAGGGGAGATGATTCAGAGGCTACATCCATCATCTCCACCCCTCTTCAAGAGTAGTATACCTGTATGAGCTGTGTCTTGACTTTCAGTCTTTATCAATGATGTGATTGACTTTATTTCCTGTGTGGACTGGGTTGTGCTTTCCTGTGTGGACTGGGTTGTACTTGGGCTCGTGAGTTTGGCCGAACATGAATTGATGACTTATGTTTATGTATGGGAATATACCTAAGTAGAGTTGGTTGATACTTCGTGTTTTTATTTTTTCCTTTGTGGTTTATCCTTTGTGGATTCTTGGAGACCTTTAGGGGTCTCGGGGTCCCTACTGAGTATCATATACTCACCCCTGCACGGGCTATTCCCGCACTACGTTGTGTTGGATGCAGATGACAGACAACACTGATGGAGGTGGAGTCTAGTGGATCAGGATGGTACCTGGAGGTGTACCACTTGGCGGGACGTACACGGAGTAGACGGCCGGACCCGAGGAGCTGAGGAGACCATCTGTACCCACCCTTTTGGTGGGATATCCGGAGGATGAATCAGTGGTTGCTGGTTTACTTTACTGCAGATGTTCTTTCTTTACTGTTGTATTGTATTTTCAGTTGGTTTTGTATTCTAGCCCATTTACTTTCTAGCACTTACTTTTGTACTCAGTTTACTTAGTGTTTACTTTATCTTGAGTACTCTGTTGTGTTTTTTTACTTATATAAAGACAATTTCTTCCCCTTTTATCAGGATTTACGCCTTTGGTGCTTGTCGCCAGCCCCTGGCCTATGGAAGGTGGGCTTGGGGTAGTCATGGCACGGGCCCCAAGGACGGGTCGTGACAAGGTTGTTTAATGTAAAATTATTCCTAAATATCACCATTTAAGAAAGATAACTTTACATCCATCTAATAAAATTTTTAATTTTGATGAAAAACCACTGAAAGAAACATTCTAATAGTTTCTAATCTTGAAACTGGGGAAAATGTTTCTTCAAAATCCACACCTTCCACCTATTCATAGACTTTACAAATAATCCTTTCTTTGTTTCTTGAAACTTTTCCATATTTATTTAACTTGTTTATATAAACCCAATTGGTTATGATAAAACTTTTATTTTATGGCCGTGAAACAAGTTCCCATGTTTCATTATTAACAATCTGATCTAAATCCTCATTTATAGCATCCACCCATTCTTTGTGTTGAATAGCTTCTGAAACTAATTATGGTTAAACTTTTGAAATAAGTAAAGCCTGATTATCTAATATCAAATTTATTCTTGTCTGTACTGGAGTCTTATGATTCCAAATAATGTTTTCAGATTAAACATATTTTTGTAAGGTAGGAAATTTCAAATTTTCTTTCCCAGTTGAAATTTCCTCATCACACGATTATTCTAAATATTGATAAGGATGTTTTTAATTACTTTCACTATTATTGGAATTCTCCAGTTTATCCTCCTCAGTATTCTCAACAAATTTTGTTAAGGAACTTTGATTTTCAATTACCTTCACATCATATGAGTCCACCTACTTTTTTAAATATTTTTCCAACATTTGTAACTTCTTCCATTTGGTGAATAACCCATAAAAGTTCCTTCCTTAGCTTTCTCATTAACCTTTCCAAAATCCATATTTTTGAATTTTAGAAAGCATGGACTTCTAAAAACATTAAAGTATTTAAATGAAGGTTTTTTTCACACCAAATTTCATAAGGATTAATGATAGATTATGGTCTAAAAAATCATCTATTTTGAACATGTACAACAATACTAATAGCTTCTCTAGAATAGAATTTTTTAAAGTTTGTATTCTGCTAACATACTTCTTATTATTTCCACCAAAATTCTATTCTTTCTTTCTGCTATTACATTTTTTTGTGTAGTATAGGGAGCACTATAATAATGTTTGATACCATGTTTTCTTATATAAGTTTAAAAATCATTGTTTGTGAATTCATTAACATTATTGGTTCTCAACATCTTTATGGAAACTCCCATTTCTTTCTTAACATATTTTCTATATAATTTGAGCATTTCCATATCCTCTGACTTTTTCTTCATAAACACGATGTTTTTCATCTGAGTGAAATCATCAATAAAAGTAATTTAAAGTATAAATATACTTTTTTTAATTGATGTCTCATCATTCCTCATAAATCATAATGAATAAGTTCAAGTGGTCTCGTAGATTGAATCTCAATTCTCTTATGAATTTTGTTAGTAATATTTCCTTTTTGGAAAGTAATACAAACATATTCGTCTCTTCTTTTCAATTATGGAAAATTAAAAATGACATCAAATTTAGAAATTTTGTTCATACTTTTATTTCCAAGGTGCCCAAGTCTTCGGCTCCACAATTTGTTTTCATCTTCCGCACTCAATTAAAATAAGTTATTGAATTATCTTATTTGAAAGAGATTTCAAATTGGTTTTTCCCCTTTTGTAATGGATTTTACATCTTTAAATCTTTTGATGACACAAAATATTTTCTAAAAAATACTTCTTTTCCATCATAAAAATGTTGAATTACACTAAGTAAGTTATGTTTTATCCCATCAACAAAAAAACATCCTTAGATTTCAACTTTTCAGCTCAAATCTCAGGCATTCTGATTCCTCTTATTTTTAAGGAATTGTCATTAACAAAGGTAACTGCTCCTCCATAATGAATTTCAAAATGTTTTAGAATTTTTATATCACCTATCATATGTGAAGAGAAACCACTATCAAGTATCCATGGTTTTTTTATTTTACTTGCTTTCAAATCTATCTCAATAATGAAATATCTTTCCTCAAATTTCTTCTTTTCAGATTTATTTTATTTTCTATCATAATAAACATGTCTTGGAAGGATTTTCATACATATTTTGTCATGATGACCATATTGATCACATCTTCCACAAACTTCTTCCAAACATTAAAATTGATTTTTTGTTTGAAAGTTTATAGCATCTTGAGAATTCATCTTTTCAACTTTTTGTAAGTTTCTTTCACTACTTATTTCACTTTTCTCAAACCTTCTTCTAGGTAGAGATAAGTTGTGTAAACAATTATAAGATCTATGCTCATATATTCCACAACACTGACAATAACCATCAAATCTTGATTTTCTATTCAATAAATATCTTTATCTATAGGATCTTTTTTGAGGTTGATAACTTATTTCAGTTTTAACATACTCTGGATGTGGAACATCTTTTCTTTTGAGCGAGTTTTCTAATTTTGAATATTTGAAAGGTTTCTCACATCCTTTCTCCACCCAAGCTTTCCCAATACATTTTATGGAACCTGAAATGTTAAAATAATTAGATGAAACATTATTTTTACTAGGAGAATATTTCACCTAATTATCATATTGAGCTTTCTAAGAATCAATAGAAGTCTCAAATTTTACTTCCAAAGATTTTTTTAAATTTTCATTCATCATCCTTGAGGTACTTTATGACTCAAGAAGTTTTGATTAAAACTTGTTGACCTCTTCTTTCTTAGCTTCTAGCTTCTTAATAAGATATTCAATCATATTTCCCTATTCCAAAATTCTAAGTTTGTAACTTGAAATATCATGAATGTATTCATCTTCCTATTTGATGAAATCATTTATTCTATAGTCAAATCTTCATAATATTTATTCATTACTCTAATTTCTTTTTTGAGAGTGTTATTTTTCTCAATACGTGCAACGAGTTTTGTTCTAAGCTGATACTCTCTATAATATTCTTTACCACCTTCTTCACTCTCTAAGTAATCTTTTGTTTTCTCAAATTTTGAAATGAAGGTTATTAATTTTTCTAAACTTTCATATTTAGAAGAGTTATTTTCATTTTAGTTTTGTTCAACTTTCTTACTCAACATAATTATTTTATTTCTAGTAATATTCTTCTTGTATTTATTGGAATACTTTTCTTCTTTATCATTTTTATTCCACTTCTTCCATTGAGGTTTTTCATTGGAATAATCTTGATATTCTACACCTTTATTCTTGGGGAAATTCATAGCAAAGTGTTTGATTCCACCACACTCAAAACATTTGAGAGGAAGTTTACCTCCATAATTTCCTATTCCTATTCAATAGTTCTTGGATATAAGAGACATGATTTTTTCATTAAAATCATCATCCTCTTTATCTTTGGACTCATAAGGACCAACTTCTTCAACATCTTGGATTTTCATATTTTTTATATCTTCAAAAGACATTTCATCTTTCAACTTCTTTTTAAACATTTGATCTTTCCTCATTTCATTGGAATCATCTTGATATTCTCTAACTTTATTCTTGGGTCAATTCATTGAAAAGTATTTGATTCCACCACACTCAAAACATTTAAGAGGAAGTTTACCTCTATACTTTTCTATTCTAATTCGATAGTTCTTGGATATAAGAGATATTATTTTTTCATTCAAATCATCATCCTATTTATCTTCAGACTCCTAAGGACCAAATTCTTCAACATATTAGATTCTCATCTTTCGCATTGCTTCAAAAGACATTTCGCATTTCATCTTCTTTTTAAACATTGAATATTTCCTCATTTCATAATAAATAGAAAAGTTATGAAATTCATCAAGAGATAAATTATCCTTATCTTATAAAGAATAAATTTTAGAATCAAACCTATCCAGAAATTTTCTCATATGTTTCTTCACTATTGTAGATTCTTCCAAGACATCTCTTAATCCTCTAATGTTTCAAACAATTTCATTTACTCTGGTGAAGTATTTATAAATTGTTTCTTCATATCTCATTATGATGTCTTCATACTTACTATTACATATTTGTAGCTTTGCTTCCTTAACTTTAGTATTCCCTTCGAAAAAACTTCCCATATTGTCCCACATACTTTTTGAAGCATTGAGACCCATAAAATTTTGAAAAAACATTCTCAGATAAGGACATAAGGATTTCATTTATAACCTTTACATCAACTTCTATATTTCTCTTATCAGCAAATGTTATAGTACAATATTTCTCAATAGGTGGAAAACCAATGGTACTAGCATCAACAACTTATAGGACAAGAGATAAGAGATAAAAAATCATCTTATTTTTCCATCTATAATATTTTTTTTTGATAAAATGTAGGAATTACTTTACATTTGATAGAATTGATATTATCCACGATAAGGATTCAGTAAGGGAACCTTCCATTTGATACCAATTGAAGTTTTAAAGGACCAAATAACAACTGAGAAGGGGGTTTAAATCAGTTGTTCAATTTTTATAAGTTTCAATACTTTTCAAAACTTAACCCCAACAACCTATTAAGATTTATTTCCTTATCAACTTTTAGTAAATACTAATGTATGAAAATATTGGAAAGAAAGTAAATCAAAAAATATTTACAAGGTTCATCCTCAGTGTGAGGACCTACATCATTTCCATATCCAATCCTATGGGTCTATGGAAATACACTATTATGAAGAAGTGAATAAAAATTGTGCAAAATCCCTTTTGACACATTCTATATTCAGATAGAAAGTATTATACTCACTCCCATCAGTTTAAAAATTTTCTTATAAAACAATTGATCCAAACAAAAGATTAAATAATTTGTTGAAACTGCTCCATAATTACTCAGTCCAAATCCTCAGTCCGATTTGGATGGATCCAATTTTCTCAATCTGATGATTTTGGATCTGATTCTCTCAATACGATGAATCTGGATATGATCCTTTCAATAATATGAGTCTAGATCCGATTCTCTCAATATGACGAGTCTGGATCTGATTCTCTCAAATGATGGACTCAATAAAACGAACCCATTATCAATCCAAAAAACTCAAACTCTGATAAAATTCTCAATACGATCTTTCTTAGTTTGATTAACTCAATATGTTCTTCTCAATATAATTGACTCAATATGATCTTATCAATCTAATTGACTCAATATGATGTTCTCAATATGATCTTTATCAATCTGGTAAACAAACATTCAGTTGTCTGATCCTCCTTATGAGATCTCTGGCTGGCAATGACTTTCACTTGATTTCTTTAGTGGTCCGCCTTTTCCACTTGCGTGAAAGTTAACAAATGAAAAAAATGATCTAAGAAAGTATTTATAGGTGACTTGAAAAATAAAGGCAGGAAACTTGAAAACTTTCTCTGCTTCCTCATATTTCAAAAACTCCAAAAATATCTCACATTTAAACTTCAATTTTGGATCCTTCAATCCTCCTTTGATTTCTTTGAGATTTATGCTAAATTGAATTTCATGTTTGACCACTGAAGCTCTTTATAAAACTTATATAATTTTTATTTTGATTCTTCTTCGTTATCTTCTCATTACAAATCTTTCTCCTTCTCAGTGATTATGAATTCTATATCATTCTCAGTGATTACGAATTCTATTTTCTTCTCATCTCATTACAAATTATATTTCATTCTTAATTATTATAAATTATGTATCATTCTCAGTGATTAGAAATTCTATTTCCTTATCAAATCATTATGATTTCTATTTCCTTCTCAACTCTTTATGATTTTAGTTTCCTTATCAGCTCATTACGATTTTTGTTTCCTTCTCAGCTCATTATGATTTATGTTTCCTTCTCAGATCATTACAATGGAATTATCGTTATGATGAAATTTCCCATTATGATGGAATTTCCCCCTATGATGGAAATATCATTATGATGGAAATCACATTATAATGGAATTTACATTACGATGAAATTCACATTTTGTAGCTCTAAAATTATTCAAACATCTCTTTTATTTCTTTAAAATATTTTATCATGAGTGTTTTCATGACTTGTGAGAACTTTTTGTTTAGTAAAGCATAATCTTATTTAGTTTATAAAGTTAAAAAACTTTCTAACTCCTAACTTCACTTTCTTTAAAAAAATATTTAGCATCACTATGAATTCATCACTCAACAACTTTTGTCTTTCTAACTCAGCAAATTCTTTCTTTGACTGATTAAGGTAAAGTAAAACTTCCAAAAATAAAAAATTTCTGCCTCCGATTCTTTTGGATATGATGATATGAATATGATTTAGATGAATACAATACTATGATTTTGATGAATATTCATTATGATGGATATGGGTATGATTCCTAAATAAAAAAAACATTCTTTTACAAATAAATTTAGTTATCAACAAATAAAAAACTTTGTTAAAAAACCACAAAGGTTCTTTAGTATCCTAGGACCAACTATTTATACTTTTATTACATAAATATTTGATGTATTGAATATTAAATAAATTTCTTATTACATATTTTTTTTGGTTCTACATGACTCTAATGTAATAATGTCCTAGATTATACATCACATTGATAAGGTCATAGTAGTTCCCCGCTATAATGAGAACCTTGATGTTCTATGATGATATTCTTAAATAATTTTCTAGGATTGGATAACATAATATGATGGGACACATAGTACATAGACTTTTAGGTGTGAGTACTCATAAGCATTTGAGGCTTATTCTCATGAATTTCACACTCGGTAATCTCCAATATGGAAGATTATTAGAACAGAACCGCTAGTAAAAATTCTGTACGTTTTGGTGTCATTAGATATTTCTATCTATGAGCATGTGTGATCATCCTTATACTTTAATATTATTATTAATTTATGTTACAACTCGCATAAATAGATTTATTTCTTAAACCATAATGATAACAGCTCATGGAAAAGTTAGATACATTGGGTGTGTCATGAGTGACATGTCATTAATGATAAGTTAAAGAATTATTTTTCCCTTCCATATTTATGGACGCTGATATCTCATCCCTTTGATTGGAATATAATTACAACATTAAATTCTATGGTCATGATGTAACAACATGTTTATTTTAGATAATCAAAGAAAGACATATTGATCATATAGGTTAGTGACAGGGATGTGAAACCTTCTTGATAAGATATTGTGACAAATGGATTATATTACATAGTTAGCATTCATATGTGGTTTTCAACATTGTTATATAAATTTCTTTCTATTGGGTACCTTGACCCATTGCTATATAGTAATCTTGGACTTTAAGCAAGATCGCCTAATGCCAATGAGAAAGAATCCTAGAGAGTCACATACTAAGTGTTTCCATTTATCTTGATTAAATTATATTTGTGTTTAATTAATAGAATAAATATTATTCTCAAGTTTGAGGAATAATTTTATTTAATTTATATTGATCACATAAATTAAAAAAATATTTATTCTCTGGATTGTGAATAAAATATTTTTTTATTTATTAAATATTTTAATAAATATTTAATTTATAATTGTGAATAAAATATTTATTTATTAATAAAATATTTATTTATTTATTCAATTAATGCTAGAGTATTTTTAATGGACTAAGATTGAGTCCAGTGACAAATATTAATTAACAAGACTATTACATAATATTTGTTATCGTGAAAGTTGGAGTGCGAAAAAAAATAATTATTATATAATTATTATTTTGTAGAATGTGATTTATTAAATGAAATAAATGTTATTTAATGGCCATTATGCAATTAAATATTATTTTAACTCAAATCCTAACTCTATAAATATAAGTCCATGTATATTGTGTAGATCATCTAAAATTGAGAATAGAGAATTATTGTGCTAAAAACATTCTCTCTCATATCCTTATCCTATCTCCCTATCAAGAATGAGAAGTGAAAGAGATATTTCTTCAAGAATTAAGAACAAGAAATCAAGAATGAAAAATTAAAGACATTCAACTCACTACACTAGCACCCAGAGATCGAGTGGTGTTTCTTGGAGATCATCAGAGCACGTGTGGATCACCGCTAGAGGGATTCTATCCTTGGATCCTTACAACGCAAAGAAGGTAATCCGAAAGGGTCTTTTCGAATGATAAACATTCACCAATGAAGAAAGTTCTTAATCCTAGGTATTTATTTCTTCAAATATTAAATACATTAATTATAAATTTAACATTAAAGATCCCTGCTCTTGGTTTTGAGAAATGATTATTAAAATAAATTTTAATATATCTCCCACCTATGTATGCTTCTACTGTGCCCGAAACCATAAAAGGTGATATACATGACAAGTAAATAAAAATAGATCCCAAATGTGGTAAGTATTTCTTGGGTAAATACATTAGATAAGTAAAAAAAATGATAACTGCAGGTCCCATTGGTGTCCATCCTATCCCACCACCAGCCCAACACTTCTCATCTTAGCTGTCTGCCACAAGGCCCTTTCCCTTCACCGGATCCCTCATGAAATTTACAAGTGCACTGAAATGCCTGAGTAGGGTGCGAGTACAAGACTTAGTAGGACACAACCAATGTTTCCTTAACCTGATGTTCTCAAGTATATAAGTGTATTTCATAATAATAATAATTCTGTAAAATGAAAAGTAACACACAATCTAAAACCAAGCGATCTTTCACTAACCAAGCCGCCACAATCCCCTAACCGAACCTACTTTGACTCTATACCATATAGATAATAAAGGTGTTAGAAGAATCAAGGATTAACCATGAGGCTAATGAATCATTCTACTTAAAATCATGTGATCGTGTAACTCAACATCACTTCTCATCAAAAAGGTTATGTTCTCGGTATCATCTAGGCATTGAGAGTTACTCGGTATCCCTTAGTCATTGAGTAATATACCCCTTGATATACTCTAGTCATCGAGGGAATCACACCACATCCATGAGGAATCACTGTATCCCTACCCTATGCATAGGTCCCTCATCATCATTATCACAAGTCATGTGCCCCCCCTCTAAGGTATAACATGTTACGATGGTCCACCTATCTTTGGATCCAAGAATAATACAAAAAAAGTATACATAACATGGTAAGATACACGACCAAGCATATCATATCACCATAAGTAAGGTAGCACACATAATACATGTAATCAACATCAAACATGAATAATAAGCTATAAATTACTCATGGAATCAAGTGTAACATAAGGTTCCCAGGGCTACACCCACACCCACATGAGATTATAATCTAGCACGATCATTAAAATATGTGCACACATAATCATATCAAGTAAATATGTGTAAACAATCCCAAAAGGTAAGAAAAATCCTACCTCAAAAGTCATTGATGTAAAAATGTGGGGATAAACTAGTCAAAAACACCTCTCCGCAACCTTATTATCATAAACGTCGACACAAAAAGTCCTCCAAGGGTTCCTAGAATCAAAACCAGTTTTTTTATTTAAAAAATAAATAAAATATCTCGTGCGATTATAAATTCTATCTATTGGATAATTTTCTAAATTATCATTTTATAATTATCTTTTGATAATTTCTCATAAATTAACCTTTTATAATTTTATTTTGATAATTTCTCTTAAATTATCCTTTTATAATTATCTTTTGATAATTTCTCATAAATTACACTTTTTATAATTATATTTTTATAATTTCTCTTAAATTATCCTTTTATAATAAAATTTTGATAATTTATCTTAAATTATCCTTTTAAAATTATCTTTTGATAATTTCTTATAATGTATCCATTGTTAAATCCATACGATTATCCTTTGATAATTTATATTCCATAAATTATCCTTTCATAATCTAGAAATTATCGTTTGATAAATTTTAATAATTATCCTTTGATAATATCACAATTATCCTATGATAATCTCGATAATCTTGCCACATGGTAATTAAATTAAAATTATCCTTTAAAAAAAATCAAATACTGTTATCTCTGATAATTTCATACAATTATTCATTGCTTGATAATTCTTTGAGATTATCATTTATTTTAACAAAATTATCTTTTGGTAATTTTATATATTATATCCAAAGAATAAATTACCAGTGAAATTATCATTGATAATTTAAATAATTATTTCAGATAATGATCTTAGATAATTATTTACCCATCTCCCAGTAATTTGCATAAACATCCTTTAAAATTTTATTAAAATTATTATCATTTTTTTTATTTACAGAAATTATCTTTTGGTAATTTTCTAAATAAAACAAATTAAAAAAAAAACTAAAAGAACCTGTTCATATGCGCACCATAGAGGAGGAGCCACCACCATCACCTGAATCTGTATAAGGAATAAAAAACAGTTCAACGAGGGTGCTCATTTCAGGATCTGAGGTTATTTTAACCTGATAGAAACATAATATTCCAAGTCTGTAATGATTTGGGTATTCAAAACCCCCAAAATTAGTATTGATTTACCCTATTAAAAACACTTAATCAATCTACCCTTATGATTTTTGTTTAAACTGAAAAATGATGACGAAGTGTTTAATGTTACCTCATTAATGATTTTCCAAATTAATTTGGTCAAAAATACTTAAAACTGAAGGTTTTAATTCCCATCATGTGTGAAAATGGAGTATTTCATGTTTAGGTTAAATGATGAATAGTGAATTTTGTTTTAAATAATTAATTAAAATAAATTATTTAATATAAAAATTAAATAACACCAAACAACTGTTGTGCATAGAAGTTATGCCCCTCTTAGGGTAAACCCCATGTTACAAACCTAATGATAGTCCCATATTTCTCATATGATATACCATTTGTGATATATTAATTATTTATTATTTAAAAAACAAAATAAATAAATAAAAAGGGGTTTATCACGTGCGATGTTTCTAAACACACGTCGCGCATAAAAGTTATACCCTACCTAGGATAAAGCCCATTTTCCAGACCTAACTATGATCTTTTATTTCTCATAAGATGCACCATTTGATAAATATTCAATTATTTTCAAAAAATAATATAATAATATTAAATAACTTCTCAACCTGTGTGATCTGACCAAACACCCGATGCTCACAAATTTTATACCCCACCTAGAGTAAACACCACATCCTAGACCTAACAATGGACTCATATTTCTAATATGTTGCACCATTTTGGAGATATTCAATTATTTTGGTTAAATTTATCACACGTAATATAATATATTTAATATTTTTATTTTGTCTATGCCAAGATTTTATGGGCCTCAGAATCTCACACTAACTAAGAACCTGACTCAAAAAATATTATATTGAATATTCCAATGTGTTAACTGGGATTTTACTCTTACACAAAACCTTTAATATATTTATTAAGTTATTTTTATTGAAAAAAATTAAATTTTCACATAAAAAAACTTATAAATTATCAACAATAGGGTTTTTATTATCTTTAAAAAATGAGGATATTAAAATTCTCTCCCTCTTAGACTTATCATCCTCTAGAAGTATTTCTAGTGGTATTTCTCAAAAAACTTAGGGAACTGAGCTCAAACATAAGACCCGTGTTCCCACATTTCCTATTGGATCCATCCATACTACCATAGAATCTGGACTAGTGGTATTATTATTCCTCGCAACACCTTCACATTTCAATCTACGATCCACATTGGATGTTCCTCATAAGATGAGTTGGTATCCAACTCAATGTCCTCAAAATCAATAACATGTGCATGGTATGGTATGTATCTCTGAATTTGTAACACATGGAACATGTCATGCATACCTCGATAGTGAGAGGAGAGGTCGTGATGATACGCCGCTGCCCCTATCCGCTCACTGATATCAAAGGGTCTAACAAAATGTGGTGCTAGTTTTCCATACTTCCCCATATGTCTATGACCCAAATGAGAAGTTACTCTCAAGAAAACCTGATCTCCCACAACAAACTCCAAGGGTTTCCTTCTAAATTTAGCATATGATCTCTGTATGATTTGAGTGGTGATCAATCTCTTTTTTATCAGCTGCACTCTCTCGAAGGTCTCCTAAACCATACTGGGGCCAATAACTACTGCCTTACCCGACTCATGCCAACACAACAGTGAGTGACATAGCTTCCCATAAAAAGCCTCATAATGTTCCATCTAAATCGAATCATAATAAATATTCTTGTATAAAAACCAATCAAGTCTAGGTTATCATATCATGATCCACCAAAGTCTAGCATGAAAGCTCAAAGAATTTATTTCTGTATTCATATAGTTCACTTCGATTGTCCGTCAGTCTAAGGATGGTACACCAAGCTCAATATCAACTGAGTCCCTAAGTCTTTCTATAATCCTTTCCAAAAGTGTGATATAAAACATTCATCTCTATATAAAATGATGCTCAAGATAATTCTATGAAGTTGTATGATCTCTTGGACATGGAGCTTTCTCATATACTCCATTTATTGATTCTCTATGGTTGGTAAGAAGTGAGTATACTTTATTAGTTGATCAAAAATAAACCAAACTCGATCAGGACTCCTTAGGGTCCTGGGTAATCTCATCAAAAAGTCCATCATGACGTCCTCCCAATTACACATAGGTATGGGGAGTGGCTACAATAATCCACTAGGACACTGGTACTTAGACTTCACCCTCTAATAGGTAAGGCGTTTGGAAACAAAACCCACAATGTCTCTCTTCATCCCTGGTCACTAGAACTACTGCATGAAGTCATGATACATCTTGGTCACACCAGGTTGTATTTTCCATCTAGTGGTATGGTAATATCTCATTGGATCTTTTATGATGGAAGTAGGTACTAATACTCTCCCACATATCAAGATCACCTCATCATCAACCATAAACCGTTTGGTTATTGAGTCACCACCATCCAGTTGTTCCCTCATCACGGGACACTCTGCATCTGACTCCTAACTAGTCTTCACCTTGTATAAAATTGAGGATGTGATCACAAAAGGGGAAAGAGTCATATATCCATGATCCTTATAATCATTCATCCTCCAGTCAACCAACAAGATCACCATGCTTCACTACTCCTTTGAAGGCCCTTGACAAAACTTTTGTTCAGCCTTTGTCTTATGGATAAGAATATCTAAAATAAAGTTACCCTTTCCAGGTTAATACACCATCTCAAGGTTGAATTCCTATTGATACTCAACCCAATTCCATTTTCTCACATTTAGGTCCCCTTGTGTAAATATATAGTGAAATATCTTGTGGTCCGTATAAAGAACAAACCTCTCACCAAATAGATAGTGTCACCAACACATAAGAGTGTGGGCCATGGATTCTAGCTCCATGTCATGTGTAGGGTATATCCTCTCATAGGTTCATAGATAATGAGATACATAGGCTAAAAATTCTCTATTTTCATTGGAACTGCTTCCATACCAACACCTAATGCATTAGAATACACTCTATAACCAATCCCACACTCAAAGATTTTCAATACATGAACTATCATCAACCTTCTATTTAGCTCAAGGAAAGCCTCTTCACATTGTTCTGGCCACTAGAATTTAAATACCATCCTTTTCAGTGCTATCAAGGGTTCTAATAATAAGGAGTTGAGACATATATAGATGGGTGATCCTATCTTGAGATTATCAAAGGAGGGAATTGAGTACATAGTATTTCGTGATGCATTAGGGATCATGCTTGTTTTTGTTCTAATGTAGAGGCAGGTGGTGATTACCTATGGATTAAATAAATTGATACCACATGAGAAAAACTATGTGACCCATGATCTTGAGTTAGAAGTGGTAGTTTTTACACTAAATATGTGGCGATACTACCTGATGGGAGATTGGTTTTTATTCTGTTTATATCTTCTCTCAGAATGATATTAACTTGAGATAGAGGCAATGGTTAGAGTTCCTACAATATTATGACTTCGATATTATATATACTCCTAGGAAGGTTAAAGTAGTAGTAGATTATCTCAAAAATAGGTCTTGTTCTCATTTTATGAGTGAGGTGTTATAAAAGTTGGCCTCATTGTAGTTATCCTTTCTGGATGGACATGGAAAATCTTACCTCTAGTCTATGGTTGTTACCCCTCCACTTTTTTAGTTAGTTAGGTAGGCTCAAATTGGGGATACCTACTATGAGACTTTATATACTCAAATATCCACCAAGAATTCTCTTGATGGATTTTTTAAAGTTGGGGAGTATGTGTTCTTTTCAGAGGATGCACAATGGTACTAATGATGTTACAGGAGTAATTTCTAATAGAGTTTCATATATCTCCTTTGGTGGTACATCTAGGAGTGGAAAATATGTACCAGGACCTCAAATGTCATTTTTAGTGGCTAGGGATGAAGAAGGGAGTTATGGAATTTGTCTCTCGATGCCTTATTTGTCAGCAAGTGAAAGATGATCACCAAGTTTCGGTAGGTTTAGCTCAACCCCTTGAGGTGACAGGGTGGAAGTAGGATGGGATATCCATGTAATTTGTGATAGGATTACCACGTACATCCATGGGACATGTTTCCATCTGGGTGATCATAAACTGACTCACTAAGTCAGACCACTTTATAGCTATTCATGAATATATTTCAATAGAGATCTTGGGATTCCTCTATGTGCAGGAGATAGTCTGACTCTATGGAGTTCCATCGAAAATTTTTTATGACTGTGATTCTCACTTCACATATCGGTTATGGAAAGTATTTCAAGAGTTATTTGGGACTTAGTTACAATTAAGCACAACGTTTCACCCCTATAATGATTACTAGACTGAGTGAACCATTCAGGTTCTGGAGTACATGCTATGAGCTTTCATGTTGGATTTTTTCTATAGTCAGGAGGATCATCTACCCTTGGTGTAGATTCTATAAAACAATATCTACCATTCCACCATTGGTATGACACCATTGTAGGCTCTTTATGGGTGACCCAGTAGGTCACCACTTTGATGGACTGACCCAGGAAAGTCAAAACTCATGGGACCATATTTGGAGTGATCTAGTACCAAGAAGATGTAGATCATCTAGGAGTGAATGAAGACTACACAGACCCGTCAAAATTCTTATGCAGATAGACGACATAGGTCTTTGGAGTTTGAGGATGGAGACCATGTGTTCCTATGGGTTTCACCTCGATGTGGATTAAGGATATTTGGATGGGTTAGAAATCTATCTCTAATATTCATTAGAACTTTATAGATACTACATAAAGTTTTTGAGGTGGTGTACTTCTTAGCTCTACCACTGCAGTTAGACCAGGTACACAAAGTCTTCCACGTGTCATAGCTGATGAGGTACGTGCACAATCTATCACATGTTATCAAATGGGGTGAGCTATACATCAAGGATGGATCTACCTTTTCTGAGTAATTGGTGGAGATCGAGGATTTTTATGAGATGATACTTTGTGGTCAAGCGATTCCTTTAGTGTGTGTCTGATGACAGCATGGGAATATTCAAGAGAGCACCTGGGAGAAAAAGGATTAGGTTTGTGATAAGTACCCACATCACTTTGTGTATCCACTTGTTTTATATTTTTAGGATGTAAATCCCCAAGGTGGGGAAAATTTAATGACTCAGATTTTCCCTGTATTATTTTTGGAAATTTTATGGATTATTTTTTAGACTGGGTGTTGAGATAGCTTGTGATTTCCAGGATTGGGGTGACCAAAATAAATGTTTGAAATATATTTAATATATTAAATATCATGTACACATATAATTCTTGAAAAATTGTAATAAAGTATAAATAGAGGCCTGAATCAGAAATTTGAGGGCACCGTTGAGTTCAGAACGTGGGTTTTGTTGGAGTTGGTGCCCTAGAACCAACTTTTGTGTATTTTATGAAAACCTGTATTCATATTTTTGAATATTAATAAACTTATTATCATATCATTATTGTTAATATATGTAACATATTATGTGATAATGTCCCTAAAGTAGTTGTCACACTAAAAGGTCATAACACTTCCCGCTATGATGAGAACCTGGAAGTGCTACAACACTATTCTTAAATATATGTTCTATAGACCAATGATATCATTTGAAGGACATGAATGATACAAGATATTAGGGGTGGAGACTCATATAACTTTAAGGCACATTCTCATGGTGTATGACCTTTGTAATATCTAGTAGGATATTATGATAACGAGACCCGCTAGTAGGAAATCCACATTTATATATGTCATTGGATATTCCTATCCGTGGACATGTGTATTAGTCCTTAGACTTTAAGACTATTATTAATGAATATTATGAGTTGTATACTTTTATGTATTGACAAAAACCATGATGAAAAATGTTCATGGTGAAGTAGGATACGTTGGGTGCCTCACGAGTAATATTGAATTAATGAATAATGCTAGAAAGGATTTATCCCTTATTTTCTTTAACAAAAGTTGATATCTCATGCCCTTTTATGGAAATGATATAGCCTAAATAAATCCATGACCATGGTGTTCTATAAGAAAGTTCTATTTTTGGAAAGTCAAAGAAAGATACATCGATCACATAGGTTGATGGAACTAGTATGCAACCTGCTTGATTTGAGATATTGTAATAAAGGGATTGTATTACACAGTAAGCATCAGTATGAGGTAACATGTCATTGCAACATTAAATTATTTCTCTATGGGTTACTTTCTATGTTTTTAAATGATAACCTTGGAATTTAGGCTACTTCACCTAATTCCACTGAGAAATAGGACTAGAGGGTCATGCACTAAGTGTATTTAGAATATCAGTTAAATAATATCATTTAAGAAGTTGAATAAATATTATTCCCATATATGGTTTAATAATTATTCATGTATAATTGATCGTATTTATTCTATCACCAGTCATTCAAAGGAATATAATTTGAGTGGAATATTTAATAAATATTTATTTTTTATTTAGTGAATAGAATATTTATTTATTTATTGGGGAATAATGCAGTGATATTTATTTAATAAATAAATCATCATTATTCAAGGCCCAATAAATATAAAGGAATGGCAGACCAAGTTTTTAGGTTTGTTGAGAAATAATAAATATTTAATATTATTTAATTAAATAATATTTAATATAATTATCAAGTTAAGCGCATGTCGAAAAATAATAATAATAATATTTTTATTTGATATGAGGTTCCATATGGATTAAATAAATAATGGAGGGAACTTGTGATATTATTTTATTTTAACCCTAATAATATGTAAACTCATTTATATTATTTTCTTAATAAGCCAATTCATTTGTATTGGTTATACACAACAGATTTGGAGAATCCTTTTAAGACCTATAGATCTCCCTTCTACAAGAATGATCCCAAGAAGGGAGACTGATCTTCCTCCACCCCACTCTCAAGTCAAGAGAGATCCAAGAGAATACTTTGGAAGTGGTTCTTGAGGCAATCAATAGCGGAAGGTGAAAGCATAGGGATATGTTGTGCTAGCACCCATAGATTCCTTCTGTGATATATGATGATTCATGGAACATGTGTGGATCACTACTAGAGGGAATATGATTTTATTCCTACAACACAATTACGGTACAACACAAATCACATTTTCAGACTCATCAATGAAGAAAGAATTCAATCAGGGTAATTATTTATTTAATTAAATTGATTATAAATAATATGTGATGATCCTATATTGGTTTCGATGTTCTATACCTTTTCTATATTTTTTGATTAAATTTGGTAGATCACGATGTTTATCGTTGTGTTAATATCATATTGATCATCGATCATGGAAAAAAGAAAATTTGGGAACCACCCATCGCATATTTCTGATACACCTAGAACCTTCAAGTGATATAAAAGTGGTCACATAATTATTTATAATTATTTAAATATCATTAATGATTTACGTATTTCAATTTAGTTTTTCAATTCAATTTTAATCGTTCTTTTAATCCTAATTGTGATATCTACTTATTCCTCATTTGTTTCTCGTAGATCTAATAGAAACAATTAATTTTATGATTAAAATAAAATCCAGGAACTCATATAGATGTTCCAATATTTCTAGATGGACAAAATAGGAGTAAATTCCATGTAACCGAAGTTACACGTCATGTACTCGTGGTCAATGCACGAAGAGTTAATTCAACAATTACTCAAACTGTGTGCATTGATGACACATGGTATAGTTAATTATTACACAGTATGTTGACCAGGATAGAATGACACACAGTCTACTAGAGTACACACCGTGTATCTTACATACACTACATGTAGTCCCTTTGAGTCACAGATGGGCCGTGTATTACCATACATGGCATACCTAACTGGTAAACGTGTAATTCAGAGATCACATGGCATACAACCCATTGAACACACTATGTACTCCAATTTTCAAAGTTAAGATTTACATGTCAAGTCCCTAGGCATGTACCTCAGATAGATGGTGAGATATGTACATGTCATTTATCTCTCTTTTATATTCCATTTACTTATAAAAAATTATACATATTTAAAATTTGTTTATTATATTATGTAAACCTTGAGACATGTGATAAGTTTATTTCCTGCATACTTTTTAGAATTTTTTAATGTATTGATTTACGGATTTAAATGAATAATATTTCCAATTTTGGAATAAATTTACTTGTTTTGTGTTTTATGTCAGTGACAGATATTTGAAAAATAAATGAAAATTGGATGAAAAATGATCTAAACAACCTTTTGGACTGTGATCGAAGTGAAGCGGTGTGACACCAGATTTTGAAGATGAAGAGGGGCTAGAAAATTGAAGAAAAATAGACTACATGTCGTGTAACACAAGTAAATGTTGTGACCATTTTAAGAGAAACTGATATGTTTTGGAAATATCGTGATGATCATACACATCATGAAATCCAATTACATGTCGTGATCCACTAGTACACGACACGATTACAGTCAAACTAGCTTATGAGATTTTCATAGATTTAACGCAGCAGAGGTGATGTAGACAAGGTGTACATGTCATGTAGGCCAAGTAAAAATTGTGTAAGTAGCCAAATTTACAAAATCTTAAGTCAAAATCCACGCATGCATCACACAAATTCACAAAAAGTGGATCAACATTACACGTCATGTAGGCCAAGTACACGACATGGCGAAGGTTAGGAAGATCCAGTTTGAATCCTATAATTAGATCCCCTAGATACACCTTTAGAGCATTCAAATTCATATAAAGACTAATGCCTAGAGCAAAGTTTCTATGCCATTTTTGAGTTTTTCATTTATTCTTTCTCTTCTCCTTCCCTCTAAACCTCTCATCACTAGGATGAGGGGGGTAATCCCACCATGTGATGGGTGATGTAACTAAAGGATAAAGGTGAGTTGGATTTAATTATATTTATTATTCATGAAGTTGGTTTGTGTAATTTCATTTTTAAACTTCCAATCCTTTTATTTTTCTTTTATTATGACCATCAATAAATTAATCAAAAAGGAACATTTAAATTTTGAAACTAACTACCCTAAATTTGGAATGACCATTGTCAATATTAGAGGAAATCTAGTTTAAATACGGTATCGATAAAAACTTGATTTGATGAAATCCTATCTTACCGTACCAAGGGAAATAGGGAATGCTATGTTGAAGAGGGGATACCATGACCATTGGATCTACCTCATCTCAACTCCGACACCAATCATGAACTAATCAATCTATTTTCCAAAATCCAATTGCACCCGAACCTAGAAACTACATTACCATGGCACGCTTCTTAATTTTTTTTCAAACCAATCAATCAATCTACTTTGCATTCATCATTTCATTTCTCAAAACCAATCAAAACAATATTTTCTCACCACCTTCTCCAAATTAATTAATCTTTTGAATTCTTAATCAAACTAAAATCACTGTCTTTATGGGTTCGACCCTGAACTTCCCTTCACTACATTTTAATTAATTGAGTATCATATTTTGGGATTTATAAATTTGTTTTTGCATAGAACTGTAGGGAACTAATGACTCCCTGTGAGGCTATAAACATGTTCTTGTGTGTGGTAATTATGTTGATAGGAAACGACAAGTGTTGGGTTTCAATATTTATATATATATAAATGTTAAATTAACTTCTGCATAATGTTCAAATCTGTATGTCATGTATGAGTCTTATTATAGTTGTTACTCTGTGTGCATTAAAGCATAACACATGATTGAAAAATCATGTAATTCATGTAATAATTAAATTGATACTATACATCATAATGTATGTGATAAGTCGTGTATTCCATATGTCACAAGAGTAAACAATATAAGAGTATAATACATGTTGGTTAGAATCAGACGAGTATTCACCATATTGGATCCAAGGTACATTTATGTACAAATTTAATTTTAAATGAATTTATTTAATTTTTTTTAAAATTATAATGGATGAGAATATCAAGGAAATTCAGATGATAATTAAGATAAAATAATTGATTAGTTAAAGATGATAATTAATCTATTCTAGTGTTATTTATCTTAAATATGAATGATTAAGAATTGAATTCTTGTTTTATTAAATGTGAAATTCATTACATGCATGTGGATAATCATTAGTATAGACCGGACCTTTGTATGAGATTGATTTCCTTTTAATTTATTATTTAAATTAAATTGTTGGCTCATGTGCCTTCTCTACGCTTATTATATAGGGTCTACGTGGCCATGGTTTCATTAATGTAAACCCTTTCCCCCTCATGTATGTGTGATTAAATGCATATATAATGGTTGAATATCCCAATATAGTGGAGGTGGATCAAGGTCAGAGCTAAGGTGAAACCAATCAAAGGAGATACATAGGTGTACATGTGAAAAGTCGCAACACGAACTTTAATTGGTTCAATGTGTTTTCCCCTAGGTCAACCATTGGTTTATAAACCGCTAGATAAACTAACCATTAGTTTAAGATCATGATCATTCCACTTTATTATTTTATTTCTTTGAGTTTCATGGTTTTTTCATTTTGGATATTTTTTCATGATCACATAAATTAATGAAATTTACAATAATGCAAGATACAACTAAAATAAATTGGCTTATGCATAAATATTATCTAATGCATGGTTAATCACTTAATTAAATCCAAATAATATTAACAAGTGTGTGATAAAGATAATAAATATAAATATACGCATAAAGGATAAAATAACTCAATTATATATATTAAGATGGTATAGATTTCCACTACTTCAGTTAAAATCGAACCATAGTTCAAAGTGCTTGACCAACCAAAGTTGGGGTGCCTTCAATTATTGAGGAATTATAACTTGAAGTTTTGGGTTGACTTAACTTAGTTCACATCAAGGGTTGACTGCCAAAGTAGGACTTGGTGTAACTAATAGAAAAAGGTTGAGGAAATCTAAATTAATGATTTCATGATTGGGGAGTCGACTCAATAGATTAAGGAGCTGTTTGCTAATGCAGTTGGAATTTAGAATGCCTACCTAAAACCATTAAAGTTACTTGACCAACCAAATTTGGGGTAATGATAAGGGGAATATGAATCCTTGCTACTAGAATATACAAGAAATATTATATTTCAAAGCCAATGGTGAGAGCTATTGTGCTTTAATAAATCAGTGGGAGAATAAAAAATTTAATATTTATTTATTTTTCAAAATTTTATCAGATAAAGTACTAAAATTATGATAAAATTAATTTATAGAAACATAATTTAAATGAATTAAAACATATCACTATGATCCATACTTGAGAAATATAATCTTCTCATTGTTAAAAATTTATAATAGTGGCAAAGGCGCTTATGTGTTATACTTTTCCATGAAAGGAAATTGTATGTGCTGGAAGAATGTTTTCTAGTTGTACAATGAGGAAAGTGATAAAGAGATATATCTCTATGAGAAACACATATGAATGATGCTACAAACGTTCAGTTCTTCATGTTATCATCCATGTACAATGAGATTTTTAAGCAACATGGAGACATGGATGCATATAGTGTGATGTCTTACCTTTAGGATCTCTATCAAGAGAAGGTGAGAAAAGAGAGGTATGATATCCCTAATGATTTGTTCACAACTAAGATTGGAGAGTCTATGCTAGTTGGGACTCATGTAGTCAAGATTATTGGATACATTGAGCACTTATACATTTTAGGGATTATATTCTCAAATGATTTGCATACATATCTCATACTTTCATCACTACCCAAGACCTTCTCCAGTTTTATTATCAATCACAATATGAGAAATAATGAGAAGAGTCATTCTGAACTTCTTAATTTGATTTGATAAGTGGATAAGGAAATGAAGCATGATAAACCTACGGTCATTATGGTGAACAAGAAAATGAAGAATAAGGAAAAGGGTCCCAAAACCTATAAACAGTCAAAAGCTCCAGAGCACCGTCCTTCCATGAAGAAGAAGATCTAGAGGAAGTTCAAGGAAAACGAGGTAGTATGTTTTTCATGTGGAAAGTTAGGCCACTGGAAGAGGAACTACACCCAAAAGCAAGGGGAATCTAAAGGTGTGTTTTTTATCGAGTGAAATATTTCCATATCTACACATTGGGTATTAGATATAGCTTGTGGTGCTCACATTTGTATCCAAATGCAGGAACCAAGTAGATTCTGAAAGATTGCTAGAGGAGAGGTGGATCTGAGAGCTACCAATGGAGTGAGGCTGGCTGCCCAATCCATTACTGACTACCAACTTTCATTTCCAACTAGGATTATTTTGGTTTTAAAATATTGTTATTATGTACCTATGGTTACCAAGAACATAATTTATGTATCATTCCTAGATACAAATAGGTTTATTTTTAAATTTGGAAATAAAAGTTTATTTTATAAGGAAAACATATTTTATGGTATGAAACATTTAAATAATGGTCTTTATGTATTAAATTATGAAAACCAAGTGTTGAAAATTAATGATGAATCATGTTCACATGACTCATATAACACCCATCTATGGCATCAACATCTTAGTCATGTAAATGAGAAGTGTTTGACAAATCTACGTCAAAATGGTTATTTGGACTCTTTTGAGTTTAAAACACTTGAAATATGTCATTATTATTTATAAGGAAAAATGACCAAACCACTATTTGGTGGATAGGGTGAAAGGGCCATAGATCTTCTAGGATTGGTAGACACTAAGGTGTGTGGACCGTTTCTAGTAGAATATAGAGGTGAATATTATTACTTCATAACTTTTAAGAATGAATTGAGTAGATATGAAAATGTCTACTTGATGCGGTATAAATTTGATTCCTTTAAGAAATTAAAAAAATTCAAGAATTAATTAAATAATCAGCTTCTTAAGAAGATAAATAAGCTTCTATTGGATATATGTGGTGAATATATTAACTAAGAGTTCATAAAATTTCTACAGGAGTTTGCGATTCTATCTCAACTCACTCCACCTTACACACCATAGTGGAGTGGTATTAGTGAAAAGAGGAACCATACCTTGTTAGAAATGGTAAGGTCAATGATGAGTCATGCAGATATTCCATTATCCTTTTGGGGATATGCATTACAAACTACAACATACACATTAAATCGAGTACCAACTAAACCAGCTAATGAAATTCCCTTTGATTTATGGAGTGGAAATAAACATGTTTTGTCGCATACATGTGTATGGGGTTGTGATGAATTTGTTAAGGCATAATTAGGAAACAAATTATCACTATGGGGAACAAAGTCTATATTTATAGGTTATTCCTAGGAAACAATGGAATACCACCTATAAAATCCCTCAGACCAGAAAGTGATTGTCGTTAGACAAGCTGTCCTTATTTAGAGGGAGAAAATCCTAAAAAAGGATAGTGGGAGAAAGGTTGACTTCAATGAAGTTGATGCTCAAGATACACAAGAGTTGGTATAGGAACATATTCCATAGGTTCTTGTGGAATAATTAGTTCATGAAACACAACTACTATGCATGAGTGTAAGAGAGTTAAGAGAACCAGAGAGATATAGTTTTCTAGTCACTAAGGATGGTGACTCATTATTGGTTGATAATGATGAACCTATATCAAAAAATGAGGTAGTAGAAAGATCAGATTCTGTAAGATGGAAAGAATCCATGAATTCTAAAATATATTCCATGTATCATAACTAAGTTTGGGTTCTAGTTGATGCACTAGTTAATGTAAATCCTATTGGATTCAAATGGGTATTGAAGAGGAAACTGGAAATGGAAGGTAAATTAAATACCTATAAAGAAAGGATAATGGATAAAGGGTTCAAACAACATCAAGGAATTAACTATGATGAAACCTTTTCACCAGTTTCCATGTTTAAATATATCATAATTCTACTTTCCACAATCACTTACCATGATTATGATATTTGGCAGATGGATGTCAAAACTGCATTACTTAATGGGAACCTTTAGTAAGATTTCTATATGACACATATAGAAGGGTTTGTGACTCCAAGTGATTCTAAAATTATTTTTAAGTTTAAGATACCCATTTATGGATTGAATCAAGCATCTAGGTCATGTAAAATTCAATTTGATGAATCCATAAAAGAATTTGGTTTCATTAAGAATGAATGTGATACGTGTGTTTACAAGAGGTTTAGTGGGAATACAATCATTATTCTAGTAGTATATTTTTATGACATACTACTTATTATAAGTGACATACCAATCTTATAATCTATTAAGGAATGGTTAAACAAGTGTTTCTCCATGAAGGAATTAGGTGAACCAGCCTACATTCTATATATCAAGATCATTCGTGATAGATATAAGAGGATTCTTTGACTAAGTCAAAGTATATATATTGACCAGATATTAAAAATATTTAGTATGGAACAATCCAATAGGGTATTGGGTCTGGTGTCACACAATTTACATCTTTCTATGAAAATGTATCCTTGGACACAACATGAGAAAGATAGAATGAGTAAGATCTCATACACTTCTATGATAGGATCAATCATATATTCCATGTTATGTACTAGACTTGATGTTTCCTATGCAATGATAATGGAAGGTAGATATCAAGTAGATCTAGGAGAACAATATTGGAATACTGTTAATTCTATCATTAAGTATACAATAAGAACTCAGGATATGTTCCTAGTGTATAGAGGAGATGGGGGTCTTTTCATCATAGGTTATACCTATGACAGTTTTCAGATAGATCAAAATGATCTGAATTCGCAATTAAGATATGTTTTCTATCTCAATGGAGGAGCTGTGAGCTAAAAGAGTTCAAATTAGCCATTTTTTGCGGATTCTATAATATATTCTGAGTATATAATGGATTATGATGCATCCAAGGAATCCATTTGGATTCATTAAATTTTCTAGGAACCTTACGTGGTACCTAGAAGTAAATACTCGATCACATTGTATTGTGACAATACTATAACTGTGACTCTTGCAAAAAAACCAAGGTCACACCAAAAGACAAAGCATATACTCTATAAGTATCACCTCTTGAGGGATTTCTATCAAAGGGGTGAAGTTTTAGTGAGAATAATACACATGGAATAGAATCTGACAAACCCCTTGAATAAAGGCCTATCTCAATAGAAGCATGAGTATCATGTGAGAGCTAACAAACTAAAGATTGTTTGTTGTTGGCTCTAGTGAAAGTGGGAGTCTATTGGAGTTGATACCAAAGAACCAAATTTTGTGTAATTTATGATAAACTGTGTTCATAGTTTGGAATATTAATAAATTTTTTATTACATTGTGATTTTACTTCTGCATAACATAGTATGTTATAATGCACCTAGAGTCACTACTACACTAAAAGGTCACAACAGTTCCCCGCTATGATGAGAACCAAGAAGTGTTAAGAAACTATTATTAAATATATGTTCTATATCCAGATGATACAATTTAAAGGAAACAAATGCTACATGCTATCAAGGGTTTAGACTTATAGTAATTTGAGTCACCTACTCATGGTGTACACCCTTGATAATAATCAGTAGGATATTATGAGATAGGGACCCACCAATAAGAAATCCACATTTATATGTGTCATTGGATGTTCCTATCCATGGATTGTGTATTGTTCCTTAAAATTTAATAATATTATTAATGAATATTATGAGTCACATACTTTGATGTATTTATGAAAACCGTGATGACAAATGTTCACGGGAAGTAGGATATGTTGGGTGCATCATGAGTAATATTTCATTGATGAATAATGCGAGAAAGTATTTATCCCCTTTGTTATTTAATGGAATTTAATATTTCAGGCCCTTCAGTGGAAATGATATAGACTAAATAATTCCCTGGCCATGGTGTTCTATAGGCATGTTCTTCTTCTAGAAAGTCAAAGAAATAGACATTGAGCACATAGGTTGATGGCATGCAACCTTCTTGATTTGAGATATTGTGATAAAGGGATTATATTACACAGTAAGTATCTGTATGAGGTAACATGTCATTGTGACATTAACTTCTCTCTATGGGTGACTTGGCATGTTGCTAGATAATAATCTTGGACTTTAGGGTGCTTCACCTAACGCCACTAAGAAAGAGGCCTAGAGGGTCACACACTAAATGTATCCAGAATCTGAGTTAAATAATATTATTTAAAAAGTTGAATAAATATTATTACTAGACATGGTTTAATAATTACTCATGTATACTTGATCACATTTATTCTGTCACTAGTTATTTGAGAGAATATAATGTGATTGGAATATTTAATAAATATTTATTTACTATTTAGTGAATATAATAGTTATTTATTTATTTAAGAATAATATAGTGATATTTATTTAATAAATAAATAGTCATTATTCAAGGCCCAATAAATATGGAGGAATGACATACCGAGTTTTTAAGATTGGTGAGAAATAATAAATATTGAATATTATTTAATTAAATAATATTTAATATAATTCTCAAGTTAAGCGCATGTCAAGAAATAATAATAATAATATTTTTATTTGACATGGGGTTCCGTAGGGATTAAAAAAATAATGAAAGGCATTTGTGCTATTATTTTATTTTAACCCCAGAAATATATAAACCCATATATATTATTTTCTCATTAATTCGATTCATTTTTGTTGGTTGTGAACAATGGATTTGGAGAATCCCTCAATACCTAGAGATCTCCCTTCTCCAATAATGCTCCCAAGAATGGAGAGGGATCTTCCTCCACCTCCAATCTCAAGTCAAGAGAGATCTAAGAGAATGCTTTGGAAGTGGTTATCGATGTGATCAAAGGTGGATGATACAAACATAAAGATCTATCGATCTAGTACTTGGATATTACTTTAGTGATTTATAGAGATTCATGGAACAAATTTGGATCACCACTAGAGAGAATCTACTTTGATTCTTACAATGCAATGATGGTACAATGAAAATCTATTTTCAGACTCATCAACAAAGAAATAATTTGATCAAGGTAATTATTTATTTAATTAAATTGATTATAAATAGTATGTGATGATCCTATCTTGGTTCTGGAACTATATCCCTTGTATATATTATTTGATTCAATTTTTTATATCAATATGTTTATCATTATGATAATATCATATTAATCATCGATCATGGAAAAAATAAAAGTTGGGTACCTCCCATCACACAATTACACTATGCCTAGAACCTTTAGGTTTTACCCTAGGTGTGACATAACCTTTATCGACATGGGGTGTTTGAAAAAAATTCATCGTAGGAGAAAAATGAATAAAATGAATAAAATAATTAAATAAATTATTTTATTTCATCCATTCAAACAATGAACTAAATTTTTTCTATAAGTATACGATTATTCCAAATCCTCAGGGTTATCCATATAACCCTAGATCCATTGGAGAACCGTTGGAGAGAGAGTTGGAGGATCTATCTCAGACGAACATGAATTAGATCATAGATAAGTGATTAGTGTGCAATGGGATTCAGATATCTTTCCAATTAAAATGATGCATGCTCATTCTTCTTCAGTGATTGATCCATATCAAGATAAGGTGGTTTTTTTAGATTTCTTCCCCATTACTTATTTCTATAATTAACGTGAATCAATTGACCAATAGATTGATTCATGGATCGATAATTTTGTGGGATGGGTTTATTTTTTCAGGGATTTATTGGGAGATTAGTTTGATTATATTTGATTCTTCATTTTTTTATAACGATGATGGATCAGGGCCAACACAAACATTGGTTGAGGTTCGTTCCTCATGTTTGTGGTTGTGCATTTACCCTCTATTTCTTCATTCACTATGGGTGATTTCCCTTGGACCACAGTTTTATGTATACCATAAAATCAAATGTTTCCCACCTGTTTCATAGTGCAATAGTTCAAAATCTTAGATTCGGGATTGGTATAATGTGACAGTGGTGTGACAACCGAAGTAGTAGTGGATCGAACTGTGTAGATACCTGGTTTTCATTTCCTTCAACACACAATGAAATCAATGTTTTATGGAATTTTACAAATGGATTTTATGGTCGGTTTTCAATGATTCAATGACGAAAAGTCATATATGATGACACTCATTGATTCTAGCATGGGGCGTGGCAAGATTGATGGTCAGGGAAGGGAAGAATATGCGTGCTTCCATATATAGAATTCTGGATTTTTTTGATCTAAAAAACATGTACTATAGAGCTACATTCCATGTGGGGACCTCTCAGTGGTGGATAAGGTTTTGGGATAGAGTTAAGGATCTCACAATGTGTGACCCTGTCACATGATGTGTGACCCTTCCTAGATTTCTCGCCGTGTACCTCAGAAGGTACACAGACATAGGTAGGGATAGACAGCCAAGGGCACACCATGTACTCCCACATGGACACAGCCATACTGGATGTACATGAGATTATCTATGTACTTGGACACATTCATAATTACATAAGCACATGCATGCCTTGTACTTCTATAGGGACATAGGCATGATTCTTTTTACACGGGTAGGACCCAGTGGTGAAGGGACACGTTGTGTACTCTTAGTACACACCACGTACTCCTTCAAAGTTATCTTGGGGTACTTTTCCTATGTATCTTGGAAAAGTTTTTTTTCAGGATTCATTCCCTATATCCCTTTCCTTGAGGGTTATTTTGGAATTGCATCCTACACATAGGATGGTAATCCCTTCTGCATGACTTCTTAGATAGATTTGTTGGAATCCTTTTGTGAGGCCCAAAGTGAGATCCTCTATCATCTTCTTACCCTATGTGGAGTTCTTGGGGTTGTTTTGACCTACACAACATGGGATTTGATTCTATACTTAGAGGGATAATCAATATTGAGTTATTGGTATACCCCATGGCCTTGGTAGTGATACTAATCTATGTATCATATCTCTTCATACTTCCAACGTATAATTATTTGGTAAGACCCAATGGGATTTACCTATCATAAAGACTTCATCAATGCTATCTGACTCATGTAGTGTGTTCTCTTAGATGAGTACTTTTTTAAAATTTAATTTTAAAATCCTAGGATGTATTTATCATTTTGACTTTTACCTTGAGACTGTGTGTCTTTGTTGATTACATATGGATATTCTTATTATATGTGTTGTAGACATACACCTATGTAGATCTGAATGTTATTCATTTTGTTATATTCTTTATGGTTTTAGTATTTTCAACTGGGTATTGTTATACTCTCCCTTCCATAGGATTTTCCCAAACATGTCATGTCTTGTGTAGATGATTGACTTTTTGACAAAGTCCTAGAGGGACCAGGACCAGACGGTGCTTAGTGAGATCGGACAGACCGAGGTGTGTTCCTGTGGTATCTTAACAACATTCTCTATATTTACTTTAAGGTTGGACTTGTTTTCAAACTCTTTGTGGTGGATTTTATTTGTACTTGTTTACTTTCCATTACTTCTTTTCATACTCTAGTTGTGGGATCTAAATGTATGCATGCGTGGTTGTTCCGTTGTTTTTACATTTTCAATGTTGTATGGGATTGGAGATGTGTGCATGTGTACATGTACTTAGGATGAGGCCTACCGTGTTAGTGATATGCCTACTCAATGCTAGTATCCATCCCTTGGCCTATTGGAGGCGAGCTTGGGGAGTTGAGACATGATCCTCATTGGGACTGGTCATGACAAATATTTTATTTTCATTTTTTCACCGTTTTTTTATTTTTAGATGCGTGGTTTTCAAGATTAATCAACGAGTTACTTATTAGTTCCTTCTTGGCCTAGAGGACCAAAAAAAGTTCATTTTTTCCACCCCATCCAACACTATTTTCCCTCTTTTTTTGGATTAATGACATTCATAACCTTTCCTTTTCTTTTTTTTTCATTGATATTCCTTTCCATTAACTTCTTATGCTTTGTTTCTCCCCATTTTTACTTTTAGGTACATATTTATAGAAAAAGTTTCAATATTGTACAATGGAAATGAGATGAATATAAATAATTCATGGTAGGTAATTCCATTAAGGATTTGATCATTAAAATAGAAACCAAGCATGACCTCTAAATCCCTATGTGTGAGGTTTGTTACTCCTCCATGCATTGATATTTCTTTAACATATTGAAATTTTTTCTTTCAATTCATGCATCATTTTATTACATTTTAGCCTGCTATATTTACATTTTATTTTGACCGAAGCTGACACCATCAAAGTAAAGTTTGATATCTTAGACTCTTTTAACACATATAGATGCATCTTATCCCACTTTATATAAACATCTTTGTTATCTAAGTTACCTATTAGTAAACATATATCACATTAATATAATTTAGGTAAACTATAAGGTTAATAGTATCCAAACTATTATAACATGATTCATTATCACTATTTTTTATGTTTTAATAACCATTATAGAATTTTTTTCTTTCTATATTGAATATTATCACATTTTTTATAAAAAAATTTATTTTTATTTATTTCAAAAATTATTGTCTCATGCAACTGCATGGGTAAAGTTAGTAGGATTTTTTAACTCTACATCTCTTTCATTTATTTTTACTAAGTTATAGTCATTATTAGTATATTTTGTTAACTATATTTCTTTATAATAATAATTATTATATCATAAAAATATCAATTATTATGAGACTTTTTTCATATATATGTAGTTGGAATGCTATATATGTGTTTCCATTAATTGTTATTTCTTCAAATAATAAGTTTTATACAAAAACTTTATTTATCTCCTACTGGAAAGAGAGTCTTTCCTAGGGTTTCCTAGGCCAAGTGACTTTTCCCTGCTCGCATCTCACTAGAAACCTTCAGTAATTCTACACCTTGGGGATGATTTGAGTTTAGTATCTATGCTGGAGAATGGATCACAACCTAATGAATCAATGGAAAGGTCTCTCACTTTTAGAAAAAGAGAAGGATCCCATAGTAGTGATAAATCAAGACGATGATTTCCTAGAGCGGTAGATTGATCTACTGATTTAAAGTTCTTGGTCAAGAGATCCTTCAACATGATCACTTTAAATAACACTCTCCAAGATGTGTGGCTCCTAGATGACTGGGTAGTAATATGAGATGTTGGAGCAGGACTCATGGTGTTTGATTTTTTTATCGAGAAAGATAAGAGGAATGTACTCCAAGGGAGTCCCTAGACTTTTGATAACCATATAATTTTAATGGAAGATCTGAAAAAATTTGTGGACCTACAGAATCTATCTTTCTCCAAGTCCCCCTTTTCGAATCGCCTTACATACATCCCCTTTTGGGGGAGATCAGAGAGTGTATCTGTTCTTTAGGGGACAATATCAGATCCTTCATGCATTGGGATTGATTTGATCCCATCCTCTGGGGAAATTCTATTAGGATAAGAGTTATGCTTGATGTGGAGGACCCTCTACTTAGGGGTACCTTCCTCACAATGAAAAATACAAAGTGGATTTATTTTAAATACAAGAGACTTACTATATTCTGTTACGTCTGTGGATGAATTAGACATGATAAAAAGGATTGTGTAGATAAGATGGAGGATGGGGATGGTAAGATCATTATGAAATTTGATCCCTGGTTGTGTGCCAAAACCCAGGGGATACCTCACGTCCTAGAAACAGAAAGATATAAAGATAGAGATATGTTAACCAAATCCCACACATTGCATACTAAAGGTGGTGAGAGAAATATCTTAATTCTAGGGCCACCCCATGTGAGTGATAAGAATAATGATCATCCACAGATATTGGGCATTGTGAAACCACCTACCATATCCCCACCAGAGGACACATAGACTACTATGCTAGGGGAGAGAATCCCCCAAAGTCATAAGACAATAAGTGATGAAGGGATGAGTTCATAGCTAGTGGATATAACCTCAATACCCCCTCAGGATAAAACTAAAATTTCCTAACCCCGTAGAACAAGATACTACCCCACCCGAGGAACCCACTAGGTACCCCTCTGAGGCTGATGATGTAATGTTGGGCCTAACAAAACTAGTCCAAAGAACTCACTGGAAGTGGAAGAGGATAGCTAAATGGGATACTTGGTTATACCTCCCTGATGTGGTTCCCTATGGGACTAAGAGGAGTGCCATAAAATATCTACCAGTGGAACAACTCCCTAAGAGATAGAAAGTTGACAGTGATAGATCAATTCTCAAATTATCAATGGTGGAGGCAGGAGTTCCCTATCCCCACCTGGGCCAATGAAAATATTATGCTGAAACTATCAGTGACTTAGAAACCCCTAAAAAGTTTGAGTGATCAAGTATTGGAGTTCAAAATATTACCCAAATATGGTTTTTTTATCCAAAACCATGTTGGAAAGAAAAGATTCTAGTCTTTTAGGTCCAAATACAAGATTCAATAATTTTTTTTCTTTCAATAGGTAAGGGAATTTCAGGGGACTCTGTCTACTCTGGAATGACGGGCTTGGCATTAAAATTTAAAAATTTTCTAAGAACCATATTGCAGTAACGGTGGAGGTGACATGATCTCCCTCCCGGTCCTTCATTGGATTTTATGGGTGGCATGTAATACAAGACAAAAGAAATTCTTGGGAGCTGTGAGGAGGCTACATGCATGTTTCCCCAGACCCATTCTAGTGGGGGGTGATTTCAAAAAGGTTGTTTCCTCCTCCGAAAAGAAAGGAGGAAGATGCAGGAATGAAGCGACTATAGTGGAATTTAGGAGATACTTGGTGCTGAATTTCCAACACGACCTTGGGTTCTTAGGCTCTCCATTTACCTAGCCAGGGGATGATCTCTGTAAGGACACATTGTTGAGAGGCTGGATAGATATGTGGGGTCTGATGATTAGAAAGGTCTATTTTGTGACTTCTCTATTTCCCATTTAACCCCTGTGACATTTGATCATGCTCCAATTTTCCTCTCTACAATCCCTAAAGGGGAACAAAGGAGAACTAGGCATCCCTTTTACTTTGAAAGTATGTGGTTTCAGGATACGAGTTGTGAAGAAGTGATTCACTCCTCTTGGGAGGGGAAAAATCGATGCGTCATGTCCAATATCAACAATACATCACATTGCCTAAAAAAGTGGAGTGCAACATGATTTGAGAATACTGATAAACGTATCAATTATATTGAACAACACCTGAAAATTCTCTATAATATTTTTTATAGTGAGAAGGTGATTAATGATATCTAATTTGTGGGAAAAAAACTTTAATTGTGTGCTTAAAGATAAGGAAGGTTTCTGGTTCCAGAGGTATAGAGACTCCCACATAAAATATGGGGATCAAAACACCACCGATTTTCACCAACATGCATCTATAAAGGAAAGAAAAAATAACATTTCTCAGCTAGAAGACCCGAAAGGTAGAGTGAAGTAGGATGCTGGAAGCATTTATACCATTATTCTAGAGTTTTTTGGTATCCTATTCAAGGCTAATAGTGTGTACATCCCTTCATCTATTACCTTATGTATCCTGAGTAATGTTACAGTAGACATGAATCAAATTCTAGAGAGGGATATTTATGATGAGGAAGTCATAAAGGCTCTATATCGCATGAACTCAAAGAAAGAACTTGAGCCAGACAGTTTCCATGGAACCTTCTTTAAAAGATTTTGGCACATTATTTGTCCCAAAGTGACCTGACTGATGAAGGAGTTGTGTGATGGTAAGGCTTCCTTTATGGATATTAATGACACTGTTATAACTCTTATTCCAAAAACTTAGTGTCCCCAAAAAATCACAAAATTCAGGCCCATTAGCCTATGTAATTTCATCTATAAAATATTTTCTAAGATTATGGTAGAAAGGCTACGAAGGTTTCTATTTCTCTTGGTTTCCAAGAAACAGAGTGAATTCATTCCTTGAGGTCCATCACTGATAATGCAGCCATTTCTTATGAAATTGTCACTACATGATGACCTGATCCATGAAAAAGAATGAGGTGATGGATCTGAAACTTGAAATTATGAAAGCCTATGATAGGGTGGAATGACCCTTCTAGGAATTGGTTCTCACAAAGTTGGGGTTTGGGGATAAATGGATCCTTAATGTTATGAACCGTGTATCTTTGGTGATGTACAGAATCGACATCAATGGGATGAATTCAGAAAGTTTCACTCCCTTGAGAGGCTTACACCAAGGAGACCTCTTATCTCTTTTCCTCTTCATCCTGGTGGTGGATGTTTTCTCTCATTTTCTCATGGACTCATCATGGCATGGTGACACCCATAGAGTGAAGGTATTCTAGAATCCCCCCTATTTCTCACATTTCCTTTGACGATGATTGCCTATTATTTTTACAGGCCACCCCACATGAATGCCATGCATTATTGAAGACCATAAGTATTTAAGAAAGGGCATCTAGGCAGTGAATTAATGCCCAGAAATCATAGTTGTATTTCAGCAAAGGTGTTCCCCAATCAAGAAGAGAGGAGATCCAACAGTTGTGCAGTTTTTCTCTGGTTGAGAAGAAATAGAAGTAACTTGGTCTCCCAACCATTTTTGGAAGGTCTAAGAAACATTTTTATGCCTCAATCATGTATAAGGTGATATAATGATCAAGGTTTGGTCTAGAAGAATGATTCCCAAGACTGGGAAAGAAGTTCTAGTAAAATACGTTGCCCAAGATATTTCATTGTATGCTATGTTGCTGTTCAAATTCTTGGATACTCTTGTGGACCGAATCCAATATCATCTAGATAATTTTTTTGTGGGGATCCTCTAATGGTAAACATAATACCAACCGAGTGGAATGGGATAAATTATTAGTTTCCAAGTTCTGTGGTGGCCTTGGACTTAGAAACCTGAAGTGTTTTAACAAATCTTTGTTGGAAAAGCAGGGATGGCATCTTCTGGCATGTTCATCTAGCCTTTTCGATAACGTTTTCTAGGAAAATTAATACCCCCATTCTGATCTCTTGCATGCTCACCTAGGGTTGCGACCTAGATACATGTGGAGGAGTATCTGGGGTGTAATTACCCTCCTTTTTGAAGGCTGTGTTTGGAATATTGCAGATGGAAGCTCAGTTAATGTGTGGAATGATCCTTGGCTGTTAGTGGGGAACCTCATGAAATTATCCTCAATGGTTGTCCCAGGTCATGAAGATATCAGATTCTGAGATCTTATTGATGATTCAATTGAGGATTTGGATAGGGAAAAACTTGGCTGCTGGTTTAATGATACCGATTGATAGCATATTCTCAATAATCCTCTTATTCTAGGGCTGGTTAGAGATCACATCTGCTGGATTGGAGAAGTTGTGGGGAAGTATTTGGTCCGCTCAGGGTAAATAATGTTGGTTCTTGGATCTTCTCAGGCTCTCCCTGATGATATGTGTAAGAATATGTGGGCACCGAATGTCCCAACTAAAGTGAAATTATTTTGGTGGTAGGTATTCTTGTGTGTTATACCTACTTGTGATATTTTAGTTATGCGTCGTATAACTGAAGATGAACTGTGACCATTGTGCTCTCACTATTCTAAAACACTGCTACATTCAATCCTGTTATGCCACAAGGTGGAAGGTGTTTGGAAGGAATGGTCCCTGGGGTTTTTAAGGTTTTTAATCCTTTTTTGAATTTAGCTTAGAACTTTAATGGACAGGTGTCTGCCTTGGATACAAATATGATTGTGCAAATCTGTATGTTGGCCTGGTTTGTGTGGACTATAAGGAATGAGTATGTCTTTCAGAAGAGATCGAATATTGACCAGATCTAGGTTGAAAGGGCCTTAGAGTGGATTGACCGCTGGTTGGCTTCTGGTGAGGAGCAGTCCTTGGCCCATATGTGACATGCTCAACCGATTTGTTACCATCCACCAGAGGGTTTTACCAAGATTAAATCTGATGTGGTAGTGTCTAAAGGATCAAAGACTGGAGTGGGGCTTATTGCATGACAAGGTGACGACCTAAGGATGGCATCTCTCTGTATGAATTTCCATTTCGGCTGGATCCCTATCATGGAAGAGGTGTCTGCTTTACTGTAAGGGATCCTATTTGCTTAGGAAAAAGGATGAAAAAAGGTGGTGATGGAGTCGGATTGCCTTACTGTTATCAATGCTTTGTCAAAGAAAGAGTAAGATTATCAACGTTTTGGGCTTATCCGGAGAAAAATTTGGGCTATTGCTGAGTCTTTTTCTGCATGTATTTTTTTCTTCATTGGGTGTGGGGGTAATTCTATCGCCCACTGGTTGGAAGACTTTGGGTTGCATCAGGGTTCCGACTATTGGGTTGATTCTTTCCCTAATTGGCTTGGTTTTTCTACTGTGATTGATTAATAATATTATTTCTTGGGTTGGCCTAAAAAAATAATAAATTGTATATGCTTTATAAAAGTTTCCATTTTTGTATATGCAGTTGGTATGTTGTATTTATTCAAATCATATGCAGTTTTATATGCAGTTGGCATACTGCATATGAATTTTGATTCACCATTACTGTAATATTGTTAAATTTTATAATCCATCAAGAGTATATTATATTCATTTTCAGACACGAGGAGTTGAAAAAATGGAATGGATTCAAAATAATATTCATACAGGAATAATTTATTCTATGAAATTATGTTTTATCTATTGATCAAATTAATTATCCAATAGATAAATTTGTTACAATATTTTGATGATGAAGATTCATCACAAAGTATTGTTGATTTGGATTCACTGCTGCCATGCTTAGAGGATTCAACTGTGTCAGTTACAATTTATCAATTTTCCAAAAATTCAAAGGAGAAAAGATGATTTTTATGAAATAATTATGGTAACATATGGAGAGAAATATTGGCTATTAAACATGCATGATCACCTTGGTTATATTAATGAAAAAAATAATAGATTAATCTCAATCGAAAATATTAATTTTGAAAATGAAATCTATAATTAATGGACAATAATGACTTAATGAAACCAATTCCATTAAAATCATTCAGAATTTGAGGGATTGATTGTAAAAATGCTGAATGCAATTGTAAATTTGTTGTAGGACTTTCATTACAAAGGTTCACTATTGATTTGGATTTGGCTGCTATGAAAAATGTTTAAAGACAAATTTCATGAAAATCGATCTTTTTTGCATTTTCCAATATGTTTGGGGTCATTTTTTCAATTTTCCTTCTAATTTTAAGATTATATTTATTATTTCAAAAGAAGTTTGGTTCACCATTAGAATGCAACATTCTAAGCTGAAACCAAACATTAGAGAAAATTACATTCAAGGCCTCTTCATTACAATTAATAAAAAATGAATGATTTTTAGAATCCATCAATACAAAACAAAGTACTCTAAATGCATTATCATTTTCACAGGTAGTGACATTCATTTTCATATGATTATCTACAAACAATTCTTGAAAATATTATAGGAATCCATTATTTATCAATGAAAAGAATGAAAATTTCATATGTTTATATCCTCCTTTAGACTTTATTTTTCCACTTTGTATAAAATATATTTTATGATTTAGAAAAATTCAATGATCTCCATTAAATTTTAATTCTTAATAATTCTTCTTGCATACATTACAACAAAATTTTATTTTCCTACATTTTCACAGGTTTCCTTTTTTCTGTTTCCTTTGTGACCCTCAAACACATTATTCTGTATTTCATTTTGAATAACTTTTCATTTCAATGTACATGAATAATTGTGTTCTCTAAATTTATTACCTTTTAATTTATTATTTTATTATGCACAAAAGTGAATTGGCTTGTGAAAACACACAAAGGTGAATTGACATGTGCGTTCACACGGGTGAAGTACTAGTCATTATTATTATTATCATTAATAAATATTTCAATTGGGGAAATTTATTGATTTTTTGGTGGGTAAGAGGGTAGAAGATGGTGATAAGAGGGGTTATTGGTGCTCGAGAAATTTATTTTTTCAAAAATGACAACCAAGATCTTAATTAAAAAAAATATAATAATAATAATAATAATAATAATAATAATTATTATTATCACACTAATGTATTGGTACAGGTGAAGAAATTTATTGGGTTTATTATTATTATTACCATTAATACCCCCTGTGTAGGTGTGGGTGAGAAAATTTATTGGATTTATTAATATGATTTAATATACCTTGAGTTGATGAAATTTATTGGTTTTATTTATCATTAATACACCTAGTGTTGATGTGGGTGGTTTGGGTGGGGTGGGGTTTGAGTGTACATCCTGGGAACAAACTCAATCATGAACATATTTTCTTTATTTGTTTAAGTTATAAACCTAATTTGATTATTAAAAATAAGAATAAAAAGCTAAATAATCACAATCAATGAGAGAAATGTATATTTTAATGATAAACTTCTTTAATTACCCATTGCCTCATTTTCTTTCCTTAATGACGTTCCACAACTTATTATTATTTTAAAAAACAAATCATATATCATTACCATTATTAATATTAATGTTCAACGTTTTTTTAGTCAAAATATATTCACTAATTTTCTACATTGTTATAAATTTTGTACACTAATTTTCTATATTATCATGCCAATTTTTTTAAATAACCTGGCCGCCTGTGCTTGGTTTGCCGACCCGTCTTGCTGCCGCTAGCCAACACACTGGCCCACCTACCACGCCTCTTTTCTTTGTAAATTAAATTTTAAAGTTGGTTTAAATACTATTTTTAATTAGTTTATTAAACATCTATGTAGAATGATAAACCCAAAATTTGTACCCCTGACCGGGTTATTATTTATAGATGAATAAAATGAACCTATGTATCTGTGTTTATATATAAATTATATATTATTAAATATATGAATACATAGTATATATAAATAAATAAATATATTAAAAAACTTTTTCATATAAAATGTATTAAAAATATAATCCATATTAAAATAAAAAATTATTAGCAATGTTATTTTCATAATTTATATAAGAAAAAAATTAATAAATTTATATTAAGCAATGAAAATATTTAATAATATATTTAAATGGCTAGAAAAATTTATAGGCAAATATAATATTTTAAATTTTTTATTTAAATAACTATATATATATATGCATCATAAATTTATTTAATTACCCAATGTGCCATTTTTTCTCATTAATTAAGTTCAACAACATATTATAATTATAACATCTATATCATATTTTATTATCATTACTATCCCACACTTTAAAATATTAATGACTGTTTGTTATGAGCAATGAAATTATTTATATTTAATAATTACCAATCATTTATAATAATAATAGTAATTCAAATTAAAAATATATATTTTTTAATAAACATTATAACCTAGTCAACCATCTGTAATAATCATAGTAATTTTTTATTTTTATTAATTTCAATAACTATGCTGTTATTAATGCTAATAATTACTAGTGTTATATAATAATTAATACAGTGAAATGTAATGGAAAAAATAAGGAAAATACTCACTCACATAAAACATTTATAATTATTATCAATAAAAATTATGTGTAATAATAAAAACAAGTATTATTCAACATTTACAATAATTATAATTCTTATAGTGACGTGTAATAATTAGTTTATAATAATTATGACACTTGATTTTTTGTAATGGTAATTAGTATTGTTATTAATAATAATCAGAACATCATTCTTTGTTCTCTTTCTTTTAATTCAATAAAAAGGGAATCAACTCTATCTTTCTAAAAAAATAAAAAAATAACTAGAACAACACTGATTAATAATTATGACTTAAGTTTACAATTAGTAAAACTTTAAATACTTCACTTATAATTATCAATATAAAAATAATAACTCATAAAAAATTACAACCAACAACAATAATAATCATGGAAATGACACTGGTAATAATATTTACATTTTAATAATATCTATTTATTTATTGTAAGTCAATTTATTACTATTATTTTAAATTATAATTTTAAGTAATTTATCCAATGTTTTAAAAATGATAAACCCAAAATCTATATCTCATGTGGGTTTATTATTTATAGATGAATAAAATAAAGTATAAGGTGAATCATAAGCAAAATCAAACCATTAAACTTCGACTCAAATAAAAGTTTCAAAAACATATCTAAATATCAAAATCTATAACATTTTATAATTATAAATAAATTTGAATTTTTTTTATTGTAAATATCATGGTAAAGAAATAATTTAACTCTGGAGAATCTATAAGAGTACCTAGACACTACGCACATGTTGGCCTTAATTTTTCTCTTCATCCCTAAAGTTTCTTTTGAGGGGGAGTAAAACTGAGGGGAAATTACCCAATTTATGTAGTAATTAGCATTGATTCCAATAAAAATAAAAATAAAATATTATAATAACAATAATTACAAATTACCTAGAGGAAGAATAACAATAAAAATAAATCAAAAAATAATGATAACCAGGGTGATAAAAACAAGGGCTTATTAATGACAAATTTTCTCAATTCACAATTTTCCCTTCTTTAATTATAATCCACATAGTATATTATAATAAATATATCCTTATTAATTTCATTAATTATTGTTAATTATAATATTATTAATAAATGTAAAATAAATATATCCTTATTAATGTTATTAATTATTGATACCCACCCTATATATGCAGAAATGAGCATTGAGTCCAAAATTAGTAAAAATAAAATATGAGAATAATAATAATAATTAAAAATAGTCTGGGGAAGAATAATATTTATAAAAAATAAATAATTAATTATAATCTAGGAGATAAATATATGGGGTTATTAATGAATTTTTCCCCAAATCACCATTTTATTTCCTTAATTAAATTTCACACATTATGTTATAATAAATATATCCTTATTAATGTTATTAATGTTATTAAATATCCCACCCAATAGGGGCATTGGTCCACTATAATGCAAAGGTGCCTTTAAACCATTAATAAATTGTAATAAAATCACAGTGGGTGTTTTCCAATAATTGAGAGGATAAAATGATGTCTGACCTACTCAGATACATGAGTTTATATATATTTGTAGTTTGTAATTCTCTCTACCAAATATAAATAAATAAATAAATAAATAAATAAATAAATGTACATTATGATCAATATTATGAACTAATTTTCAATATTATCTTTTCAATTTCTCTACTACAAATAAGAATTTTATTAGTGCTATAATTCATTTTAATCAACGCTAAAAAAGTGTTGATATTTTAAGCATCTTTAAAATATGATCGCTTTTATCAATGCCAAAAAATGCACTAATAAAAGAAACTTTTATTAGTGATAAAAAATAATTGATAAACGTGTCCTTTATGAGTGTTTTTTAGTACTGATAAATGACTCTTTTATTAGTATTTTTTAGTGGTGATAAAAGGTTTTAAGAATATTTAAAACAACTAGAAAAATATAATTAGGCCCTAGGAGCCACCCCTTGGGGACACCACACATGCGACCCCAAAAACCACTCCCTCAACAACATCACACGCACAACCCCATCCCTTAAATCTTGAATTAATACGAAGTTAGTGAGATTCAAAACCCTAATCACCACATTCATGACAAGTACCCTTAAAACTAGCCTAAAGGATTTTACTTGTTATATATTGATATATATATATATATATACATGTGTGTGTGTATTGTAATATATACTTATTTTAACATATATATATATATATTGTAAAACCATGTACCTTTTCAAAGTATAAATTATTAAGAGAATTTGAAATTTTGTTTTGGTGAGAGTCTTATTTTGAAAATTGAGATTCAATGTTGAATTTTTCATGTTGGGACATCTCAAGATACGTCTCTTGGATATGGTTTAATACCGGGTTAGAGGTACAGGTGCTCGGGTGAGGATCAGAGAAGGACTAGGTGGGCCTAAAGATGCATTTTTAGTTTTTGTAGCCATCCATGATGTGAACCATGGGATTCATACCACGAATCGAGTTAGCTGATGGGTGTGACCCTCTACCTAAAGGATTTCATGGGGTAAACCATGGTTCATGTCATGAATGAAGTTTTTCCAAGGGAGGGGATACCTCTACCCATGTATTTCAAAACATGAACCTCTTGTTCATTCCATGAATGATGTTGGGTGGATTTTTTTTATCAATGGGAAGAAACATAATTTCAGGGCCACCCCCTTCATTTTTGGTTGAATAACTATAAGGGAGGAGACCATTATTGGTTGATGACCCCCTCCTCTCTTGATTCCCTCTTGATGCAAGGAAATTTGGGTGTCATTTTTATGGTGATTAAGGTATGATTATCCCTATTCCTCCTTCCATTTTTCTTTCCTTTGATCATATTTAATTTCATATGATTTTGGTTTAGGGTTTGACTTCAATTCCAATAGAGCATGGTGGAATCAAACATTTTTAATTGTGACTTTTTGTGGCCTAGTGAGAGGATGTTTTGAGGTGATTTCTACATGCTATTGTTTGTCATTTTGATTGTGGTACATCACCGTGAGTTTTTTATTAGGGTTTAGGATTAAATTAAATTAATCTGGCTAATGAATTGGTTTTGAATGTTTTGTAGTTTTCCCGAGATGATGTAAAGGGTACGCCATGGACCTTCTTCATGTGTTTGGTCATTGTTTTAGTATAATGAGGTCAATTAATGAGTTTTTAGTGATTATTCCTATTTAGTTATAATTGAATTAAATTATAAATTATTATAAAATTAATTTAATAATTAATTATAAATCATTTATAATTAATAATGGGATGATCTTACTTAAGATAAGTGCTTGGGATGTTGATGTTGGAGTTGGTTTTATAGAACCCATTTTTTTTTATTTTGGATTACATATATATTACAAGGTTTGAATATTAATAAAATATATTATTACATATTTTTCATTGTTATACATGAATTTGATGTAATAATTTCCTGGACATCTATTGCATTGATAAGGTCATAACAATTCCCTACTATGATGAGAACCTTGAAGTGTTAAGATGATATTCTTAAATATAGTTCTACAGGTGGATAATGTACTATGAAAGGGAACATAATTTGTAGACTATTTGGTATGAGTACTCATAAGTGGATGATGAATTTTCTCGTAAAGTTCGCACTTGGTAATCTCCAAGATGGGAGATTATGAGGACATACCCTCTAGCAAGAATTCCATATGTTTTGGTGTCATCAAATATTTCTATATGCGACTGTGTATAGGAATCCTTAGACTTTAAGATTATCATTAATTCATTTCATTACTCACACACTTAGGTTTACTGACCAAAATAATGATTCCATATCTTCTCTTGAAGAAGAATATATTAGGTGAGTCATGAATGACATGTTTGTTGGAGTTGGTGGCCTAGAACCAACTACTTTGTACTTTATGATAAACTTGTATTCATGAATTTGAATATTAATAAATAACTTATCACATCTTGATTGTTCTTCTATGTGACAATGCATGTGATAATGTCCTAAGGGTAGTTGTTTCACTAAAGAGTCATGGAAAATCCCTACTATGATGATAACCTGAAAGTGACATAACACTATTCTTGAATATATGTTCTATGGCTGGATGATGACATTTTAGGGACAAAAATAATAGAGGACATTAGGGGTTAGGATTCATAAAAGTTTGAGGAACCTTCTCATGGTGTGCGCCCTTGGAAATATCCAGGAGGATATTATGAGAATGAGACTCGCCAGTAGGAAATCCACATTTCATAGTGTCATTGGATGTTCCTATCTGTGGACCTGTGTATTGGTCCTTAGACTTTAAGATTATTATTAACGAGTATTACAACTCACGCACTTAGATGTATTGATGAAAAATATGATGATACACTATTCTCAGTGAGGTAGGATATGTTGGGTGCGTCACGAGTAATACCACATTAATAGATAATGCGAGAAAGGATTTATCACTTCTGTTCCATAACGGAAGTTGATATCTCAGGCCCTTTGATGGAATTGATAAGCCTAAATAAATCTATGGCCATAGTGAGGAATGGTAAAGTTCAATTTCAAGAGGTCAAAGAAAGAGTAATCGAGAAAATGGGTTGATGACACTAGCATGCAACCCACTTTATTTGAGATATTGAGACAAAGGTATTACATTACACGGTAAGTGTTCATAGGAGATGACACATCATTGCGGAGTTAACTTATTTATCTATGGGTGACTTGGTGTGTTTTTGAACACTAACCTTGGAAATTAGGTAGGATCCACCTAATTCCACTGAGAAAGAGACCTAGAGGGCCACACACTAAGTGTATCAAAGTATCTTAGTTAAATATTCATTTAAAAAGTTGAATAAATATTATTCCCGATTGTGGTTTAATAATTATTCAAGGATTCCTGCTCGTATTTATTTTGACACTAGTTATTTGAGAGAATATATTGTGGGCGAAATAATATATTTATTAGATAATAATAAAGTGATATTTATTGGAGAAATAAATATACATTATTCAAGGTATAATAAATGTGGAGGAGTAAATAAAGAAAAATGGAAAAACAAAAGTACACGATGTGTATATTAGTATACACACAATGTAGTTTTATAGGAATTTGTGAGAAATAATATTATTTATCAAAATAAATAATATTAGGAGTAATTTTCTAGGCACATGTAAAGTAATAATAATATTCAAATGTTATTATTAGACATGGGGTCTTACTAAAAATTAAATGAAATGAATACATGACTTTGGGTAATTATTTCATTATTTTATTATTCTAAGTAATATAAATCACAATTAAATTATTCTCATTAAGCCTTGCCATTCTTTTTGGTTATTCACAACAGATTTGAAGAAATCTCTCAAGACAAGAGAGAATTCCTTTCCTCTAAGAATACTCTCAAGTTACGAGAGAGATCCTCCTACACCAGATCAAGGAGAGCACTTTGGAAGCAGCTCTCAAGGTGATCGAAGGCAGAAATCACAAGTGAAGGATCTTACACACTAGCACACAAATATTCTTTCAGTGATGTTCAGAGATATGTGGAGCACATGTGGATCACTTCTAAAGGAATCCTACACTCATCTTCTGTGACGCAATGACATATCACATTGGATCGGGACCGAAAGCATTGACGGAGAAAGACTTTTTTGAAGGAAATTCTTGTCTTTTAATTAAATTAATTATAAACAATATATAATTATCCTCTATATGGTTTTAAGGATTCCATATTTCATTTTTTGTTCTTCATTATATTCTAAAGATCTGGAATTTTATCATCGTGACAGATCTTAGATTGATCGTTGTTAGCGGTAAAATTAAAGTTGGGTACACCCATCCACTTGCTTCCACTACACCTGGAACGTATAAGTGGAATCAGAGCGGTCATATTGTTGATTATAATTATTTATTTTTTTGTTGATGATTTACATATTTAATAATTTAGTTGTTTTAATTCATGTTAATCATTCTATAAATTTGAATCTTGAGATCTGTTCCTACTCTTTCATTTCGCGTTCACCTTACATAAATGATATTTTCTTATAATTTTGATTAAAATAAAAACAGAGGATCTCATTCAGAGGTGCCAAATGTTCCTAGACGTACAACACCAAAAACCATGGCATGTATTCTCCCTCACATGCCGTGTAGTCAAGGTTCAATGCATCAGGACTAGTATGACAAAACAAGCCATGTGATGGATGTTTTTCCAAGTCTTAATGAATCTTTGTGTTGACTAGGAACATGTGGCACATAGTTTCTGGATTACACACTCTGTGGCCAAAAGGAAACAGCGTGTGGTCCCTTCGGGTTAGGGTTGGACCATGTACCCCGTACACAGCTTTCCCAATATAATACCATGTAACGCGGATACCACATGGAGTGTGTGGCCCAATGGACATGTCGTTTACTCCAAAGAATTCCAAACACTACAGGAAAACGGGCGTTCCGCGGTGGTTTAAAAACCACCGCGAAATGTGTTAATTTTTTTTTTTTAATTTTTTTGAGGATTACCGGAGGTTTTTTAAAAAACCGCTGTGAAATAGTGGAGGTTTGGGTAAAACTTCCGCGAAATGAAAGGAAAAAAATAAAAAAACATGAGAAACCCTGAAATCACAAAAACGACGATAACTTTTGATCCGGGCATCCGTTGAAGCACCACAACCAGTCAAATCGAAGCTCATGAAGAGATATAGAGGAACGTATAATCAAAACCATGAGACGATCTAAGGTGTGGAAGGTATGAGAGTTATAAGAAAGTTGAAAAAAGTTCTCCAACTTCAAATGACCATAACTTTCGCTCCGGGTGTCCGTTTGGGCTCTACCACATATCAAATTGAAGCCAGTGAAGAGAGCTACGCATTGGTTTGACACAACCAAGCTTCTGTCATGTTTTCAACCCCAAAACCCCTCCGAAGGCCTCCGAAATCCCGTTTCCGTCACCGGTGTCCCGTCAAACTTGTCTTCAAATGGACCAAACTTTCGATCCGCATGTCAGTTCGGACTCCTCCACCTTCCAGATCGTAGTCGTTCCATGAGCTTCAGTTTGACTAGTCGCGGCGCCCATATGGACTCCTGGATCATAAGTTATGGCCTTTTTAGTAGGTATCGGGTTTGTTATGTTTTTTCGATGCCTCATTTCTAGCACTCATTCCCCATCAGTTTTTTTAAATGGTCGTAACTTCCGATCCGCCGGTCCATTCAGTCTCTTTTACCTATCAGCTTAAAGATTGTTTTAGGATCTTTGATTTGACTGGTCACAGATCTGGAACGGACTCTCGGATCATAAGTTATCTCCGTTAATGAGAGTCCAATGTTTTTGTCACTTTATGAATGTTTTGACGAGTTTTAACGATTGCTCCATTTATTACTGTTTATTTGGGTTTCCATGACTTGTTATCTTTATCAATGGTTTTTTGTGGGTTATTATGATGATTATGTTGAATTCTTAAGGGGTTTTTCAGAGTTTTCACGAGTTTTCATGCGTTCTCATGCTTTATAAAGCTTCCTTCTTCATGTTTCTCCATCCCTTTTCATGCGTTTTCATGATTTTCATCCCTTATCACGCCTTTTCATACTTTTTCATGTGTTTCATATATTATATATTATATATTATATATTATATATTATTATTTATTATTTATTTATTATTATTTCTTGTTTATTATTTATTATTTATTATATATTATTTATTATATATTATATATTTATTATTATCTATTATTAATTGTTGTTTATTATTTATTATTTATTATTTATTTAATTATAATTATTAATTATAATTATTAATTATGTGTTATTTATTATTATTATTATTTATTATTTATTATTTATTATTTATTATTTATTATTATTTATTGTTTATTATTTATTATTTATTATTTATTATTTATTATTATTTATTATTATTATTTATTATTTGTTATTTATTATTATTTATTATTTATTATTTGTTATTTATTATTATTTATTATTTATTATTTATTATTTATTATTTATTATTTATTATTTATTATTTGTTTATTATTATTTATTATTTATTGTTATTTATTATCTGTTATTTATTATTTGTTATTTATTATTATTTATTCTTGATTATTTATTAATTATTAATTATTAATTATTAATTATTAATTATTAATTATTAATTATTAATTATTAATTATTAATTATTATTTAATATTTAATATTTAATATATAATATTTGTTTATTATTATTTATTATTTATTGTTATTTATTATTTATTGTTTATTATTTGTTATTTATTATTATTTTTTGATTATTATTTATTATTTATTATTTATTATTTATCTATTTATATATAATTATTTATTGTGTGTTATTTATCATTATCATTATTTATTATTTATTATTTATCATTTATCATTTATTATGTGTTATTTATTATTTATTATTATTTATTATTTATTATTTATTATTTAATATTTAATATTTAATATTTAATATTTGTTTATTATTATTTATTATTATTTATTATTTATTGTTTATCGTTTATTGTTTGTTATTTTTTTTATTTATTATTTATTATTTATTATTTATTATTTATTCTTTTAATTTCGCAATTTTATTATTTTATTATTTTATTTTCATAATTTTATAATTTATGTAAATATTATTATAATTTATTTATTATTTATTATAATAAACAGTAAATAATAACAAATAACTCAATAAATAACTAATAAATCAATAATTATTAATTATTGTTTATTAATTATTGATTATTGCTTATTGTTTAATTATTATTGAGTTTATATCTATTAGTTATGTAGTATTTGTTTTTTCAATTAGTATATATAAGTATATTAAATTCTGGTTATTAACCACATGACGAGCTTCCTGGAGTGGTAAAGTCTTTGGAAAATATGCAAGAGGTTAGGGGTTCAAATATCACCAAACGTAATATTTCTTTATATTACATGTGCATGGGCATGGGCATGTGCATGGGCATGAGCATGCATGCATCGATAAAGTAAATAAAGTAATATGAATTAAATAAAATAAATACGAAATAAATAGATAAAATATGAAATAAATAAATAAAATACGAAATAAATAAATAAAATATGAAATAAATAAATAAAATAAATAAAATAAATAAAATAAATAAAATAAATAAAATAAATAAAATAAATAAAATAAATAAAATAAATAAAATAAATAAAATAAATAAAATAAATAAAATAAATATGAAATAAATAAAATAAATTCGAAATAAATATGAAATAAAGTAATATGATTAAAATAAAATAAATACGAATTAAATAAATAAAAACAAAATAAATAAATAAAATACGAAATAAATAAATAAAATACGAAATAAATAAATAAAATATGAAATAAATAAATAAAATAAATAAAATAAATAAAATAAATAAAATAAATAAAAAAAATAAAAAAAATAAAAAAAATAAAAAAAATAAAAAAATAAAAAAAATAAAAAAAATAAAAAAAAATAGAAAAAAATTCAAAAAACTGCCGCTAAAAAACGCCGTGAAACGTTCTACGACAGTTTTGAAAACCGCCGCGAATAGTTTCCCGACGCACAATTTAGCGGCGGTCCGCATTTTGCCGTGGTGAAAGTACATCTACACGTCGACACCCCAGGCGTGCACTTCATATGGATGGTGAACAATAGTACACACCATGTAGTAGGAACTGGACACCATGTACTAATCCAAATTATGCAGATTTATTAAAATTTATTATTATATTATATAAACCCTTGAGATGTGTACCATGGTGTTGGCGTAAAGCTGAGGAACAACACGCGATAAGTGTTTTATACATGTGTGTTTAATTTAACATCTGTATAATGTTCATTTCTACTCTTTGGGTAGTTATGAACATGAATTCACCATGTTTACTCCAAGGTACAAGTTACGTACAAAGATAATTTTAAATGAATTTATTTGTTTAAAATTACGATGGATGAGAATCTCAAGGAAATTCAAAAAAGGTTTTAAGATAAAAGGATTGATTAATTAAAGATAATAATTAATTGATTCGAGCATGATTTATCTTAAATAAAAACGATTAAAGAATTCAATGCTAGTTTTATTTATGTGTAAATATCATTGCATGTATGGATGATCATGAGCTAGACCATAACCTTTGTATGTGGATGGTTTCTTTTAATTTATTTATTTAAATTAAAATTGTTGGTCTGTAATCCTTCTCATTAAGAATATGTAGGGCTGCATGCCTAAGGTTTCTTTTATGTAAAAACCCCATTTTACCCCTCACATGCGTGTGAGATAAAGGAATATGCAATGGATGAAACTCCCAAGCTTGTGGAGGTGGTTCAAGTTAGGAGCCAAGGTGAAACCAATCCAAAGAGATACAGAGGTGGATAGGTGGAAAGATGTAAACACGAACCCAAAAGGTTCAAGGTGTTTTCCCCTAGGTTTTGGGTTAGTTTATCAACTTCTAGATAAACTAACCAATAGAACAAGCTCATGATCATGCCATTTATTTTATTTTTGTTAGTTTCATGATTTATTTATTGTGGGTGTGTTGTCACAACCACACAATTAATGAATTAAACAAGCATGTAAGATGGAACTAAAATAAGATCATCATATGCGTAAATATTATTTTATAAATGGTTAATAACTTAAGTATATCCCACTTAATATTAACAATCATTTAAGAAAGATAATAAAATGGAAATTTACGTATAAGGATAAAATCCCTCAAGGATATATTAAGTCGGTATAACCTTCCATTATCTTGGTTATAATCGAACTATAGTTCAAAGTACTTGACCAACCCTAGTTGGGGTTCTTTCAATTATAGAGGAATTATAATTCAAAGTTTTGGGTTGACTTAACTTGGTTCATATCAAGGGTTGACAAAAAAATTAGGACTTGGTGTGACCAGGAGGAAAAGGTTGAGGAAATCCAAAATAAAAGGATTTCAGGAGTGGGGAGTCCACTCAGTAGATCAAGGAACTGTAAGTTAATGTATTTGGAATTTGTATTGCCTACCTAAAACCTTTCTATTTTCTTGACCAACCCTAGTTGGGGTAATATGAAGGGTAATATGGATCCTTTCCACTAGAAAATTCAGGAAACAAAATATTCTGAAGTCAATGGTGAGGGCTATTGGATTTTGATAAAATAGTGGGAGACTAATAAGTATTTATTAATTTAATTTTCTTGGTTTTATCATGATAAAGTACTAAATCTTTTCTCATCTTAATTTTTAGGAATGGAAAGAAAAATGAATACAAAAATATCATTGTGAACCATACTTGATAAGAAAAACCTTCTAACCAGAACCAATTTCCAGGAGTGTCATAGGCGTTTACGCATCATCCTTCGCCACAAGAGGAAACTATATGTGCTGGAGGAGCCTGTTCCAGTTATGCCTGGAACTGAGGCCAGTGATGCGTAAATATCTCTCTATATGAAAAATTTGGATTATTCCACAAATGTACAATGTTTCATGCTATTAGACATGTCTAATGAGCTCTTGAAGAAACATGAAAACATAGATGTGTATAGAATGATATCTCACCTTAAGGATCTCTATCAAGAGAAGGAGAGACATGAGAAATATGAGATGTACAATGATTTTTTCACAACTAATCTTAGAGATTATGTACCATCTGGGCCTCATGTAGTCAAGATTATTGGCTACATTGAATGCCTGGACATCTAAGGGATTAAGTTCCTAGATGAGTTGCATACAGATCTCATCCTATCATCACAACCCAATACCTTCTCTAGATTTATTGTCAACTACAACATGATCAACAATGAGAAGAGTCTATCAGAACTTCTGACCTTGATTCTCTAGGTAGATAAGGACATGGGGTGTGAAAAACCCACAGTCCTTATGGTGAATAAGAAGAAGAAGGACAATGAAAATGATCTAAGGATTTATAAACAGTCTAAATCCCCAGATCACCATCCCTCCAAGAAGGGGAAGATCTAGAGGTAGGGAATGGAATGGAAGGCAGTATGTTTTCCATGTGGAAAGCCATGCCACTAGAAGAGAAAATTCATCCAGAAGCATGGGGATGCTAAAGGTGCGTTTGTTATTGAGTGTAATCTTTCCATTTATGCATATTGGGTATTAGATACAACATGTGGGGCTCACATATGTATTCAAATGCCGAAACCAAGTATATTTAGAAAGAGATCTAGAGGATAGGTGGATCTTTGAGCTTCCAATGGCATGAGGTTGGCTTCATTGGCCATTGGTGATTACTATCTCTCATTTCCAACTGAGATGCATTTGGTTTTACATAACTGTTCTTATGTACCTAGTGTTACCAAGAACATAATTTCTGTATCATGTTTGGATATGGATGGATTTATTTTCATGTTTGGAATTAAGGTTTTTTTATTTTATAAGAATAATTTATGTTATGGTATTTCACATTTAAATAATATTGTGTATGTATTAAATTACGAAAACAAAGTGTTGAAAATAGATAACGAAACAAACTCAGAGTACTCATACAACACCCAGTTGTGGCATCACCGTCTCGATCATATAAATAAGAAGTTCTTAACAAAGATCTTACAAGATGGTTATTTAGAATTTTCTAAGCTAAAACCACTTGATATATGTCACACTTGTTTATAAGGGAAAATGACCAAGACGCCTTTCGGTGGACATGGTGAAAGGGCCACAAAGATTCTAGGATTGGCACACACAAATGTTTGTGGACCATTTCTAGTAGAATCTAGAGGTGGATATTATTACTTCATTACTTTTACTGATGATTTGAGTAGATATAAATATATCTACTTAATGATGTATAAGTCAGAGTCCTTAGAGAAATTTAAGGAATTCAAGAATGAATTATAGAATCATCTTGGTAATAAGATAAAGAAGCTTCGATCAGATTGAAGTGGAGAATATTAGAATCTAGAGTTCATCGATATTTTATGGGAGTCTGAGATTCTATCTCAACTCACTCCTCCTAATACACTATAGTGGAATAGTTCTATTGAAAGGAGGAACCACACCTTGTTGGACATGGTGAGGTCGATGATGAGTCATGAAAATATTCTATTATCCTTTTGGGGATATGCATTACAAACAACATCATACACATTAAACAGAGTACCAAACAAGGCATAAAATTGAATTCCCTTTGAGTTATGGAATGGAAAGAAACCCATTTTGTCGCACACAAGTTTATGGGGATGTGAGACATTTGTTAAGGCATTATTAGGAAACATACTAGCAACCTGGGGTACAAGGTGTATCTTTATAGGATATCCCAAGGAAACAAAAGGATATTACCTATATAACCCTTTATATAAGAAAGTGACTGTCGCTAGACAAGCCATATTTCTTGAGAGGGAGAACATCCATAAAAGGGATAGTGGGAGAAATATTGACTTTGATGAAGTCGATGTTTAAGATACACAAGAGTTGGTACAAGAACAAGTTCTATAGGTCCTTATGGAAGAGGTTCCATAAACAGAAGTACTGTGTAGAAGATCAAGAGAGGTAAGGGAACTAGAGAGATTTGGTTTCCTAATAACTGAGTATGGTGAATTATTATTATTGGAAAATGATGAACCTCTCTCCTACAAGGAAGTAGTAGAAATCTCAAAATCTGCAAGATGACAATAAGATATGAATTATGAGATGAATTCCATGTATCAAAACCAAGTTTGGGTTTTGTTCAATGAGCCAGTTGATGTAAATCCTATTTGATGAAAATGGGTGTTCAATAGAAATATGGACATGGAAGGTTAAGTTTACACCTATAAATCAAGGATAATGGATAAAGGATTTAGACAACGTCAAGGAATTGACTACGATGAAACCTTCTCACAAATTTCCATGTTTAAATCCATAAGAATCATACTTTACATAGCAACTTATCATGAATACAAGATTTGATAGATGGATGTAAAAACAGAATTCCTTAATGGGAATATTTAAGAAGATTTCTATATGATACAACCAGAAGGGTTTGTGACACCAAGTGAATCCAAATGGGTTTTCAAGTTGTAGAAATAAATTTATGGATTAAAGAAAGCATCTAAGTCATGGAAAATTTGATTTGATGAAGCCATAAAGGAATTTGGTTTCATTAAGAAAGAATGAGAGCCATGTGTTTATAATTGGTTTAATGGGAATGTGGTATTTATCCTAGTAGTATATGTTGATGAAATATTACTTATTAGAAATGATGTACCAGTATTATAGTCAGTTAAGGACTGGTAGGACAAGTGTTTATACATGAAGGACTTAAGTGAAGCAGCCTACATTCTAGGGATAAAGATATTTTTTGATAGATCCAAGAGGCTTCTTGGACTAAGTCAGGGTACATACATTGACCAAATACTAAAGAGATTTATTATGGAACAATCCAAGAGGGGATTTTTTTCTGTGTCACATGGCCTATATATTTATAATAGAATGTGTCCTCAGACACAACAGGAGAAAGATAGGATGAGTAAGATCCCATACAATTTGACCATAGGATCCATCATGTATGCCATGTTATGTACCAGGATTGATGTTGCCTATGCACTGAGTATGGTAGGAAGATATCATGTAGATCTAGGAGAACAACATTGGACTAATATTAAGACTATCCTTAGTATCTAAGAATAACTAAGTATATGTTCCTGGTGTATGGAGGAGACAAGGTGCTTTTCATCAGAGGGTATGCTAATGTTTGATTTCATACAGTTCAGAACTATATGAAGTCACAATTAGGATTTGTTTTCTATATCAATGAAGGAGCTGTGATTCGGAAGAGATCAAAGCAGCCAATTCTTGCTAATTCTACAGTAGAGTCCGAATATATAGTGGCTTCTGATGCATCCAAGGAAGCTGTCTAGATTCAGAACTTTGTCTAGGATCTTGATGTGGTTCCTATAATTAGAGACCCTATCACATTATATTGTGATAATAATACAATAGTGTCTCTTGCAAAAGAACCAAGGTCACATCAAAAGACAAAACACATTCTCCAGAAGTATAACCTCTTGAATAATTTCTATCAAAGGGGTGAAGTTTCAGTGAGTAGAGTGTCCATGGAAGAAAACATGGAAAACCCCAGGACTAAATAACAATCTCAGTAGAAGTATGCATATCATGTAAGAATCAGTGGGTTAAAGGTTGTTAGTAGTTGGCTCTAGTCCAAGTGGGAGTATGTTGGAGTTGGTGTCCTAGAACAAACTAATGTGTACTTTATGATAAACTTGTATGCATGTATTTGAATATTAATAAATACCATATCACATCTTGATTGTTCTTCTGTGTGAAAATGCATGTGATAATGTCCTAAAGACAACTATTTCACTAAATGGTCATAGCGGATCCCTACTATGATGAGAACCCAAAAGTGCCATAACACTATTCTTGAATATATATTCTATGTATGGATGATGTTATTTTAGGGACAAAAATAATAAAGTCCATTAGGGGTGAGGACTCATAAAACTTTGAGGCACCTTCTCATGGTGTGCTACCTTGGTAATATCTAGGAGGATATGATGAGAACGAGACCCACCATTAGAAAATCCACATTTCATAGTGTCATTGGATGTTTCTATACACAGACATGTGTATTGGTCCTTAGAATTTAATATTATTATTAATGGGTATTACAACTCTCACACTTAGATGAATTGACAGAAACTATGACGAAACACTATTCGTAGTGAGGTAGGATATGTTGGGTGTGTCATGAGTAATACTACATTAATAGATAATGTGAGAAAATATTTATCCCTTCTCTTCCATAACGGAAGTTGATATCTCAATCCCTTTGATAGAATTGATATAGCCTAAATAAATCCATGGCCATAGTGAGGGATGGGAAAGTTCAATTCCAGGAGGTGAAAGAAAGAGTAATTGAGCACATGGATTGATGACACTATCATTCAACCCACTTGATTCGAGATATCGAGACAAAGGGATTACATTACACGGTAAGTGTTCATAGGAGGTGACACGTCATTGCGACATTAACTTATTTCTCTATGGGTACATTGGTAAGTTTCTAGATGCTAACCTTGGAATTTAGGTAGGCTCCACCTAATTCCACTAAGAAAGAGACCTAGAGGGTCATACACAAAAGTATCTCAGTTAAATATTCATTTAACAAGTTGAATAAATATTATTCCTGATTGTGGTTTAATAATTATTCACCGATGCATAATCACATTTATTTCAACACTAGTTATTCGAGATAATATATTGTGGGTGAAATAATATATTTATTAGTGAATAATACAGTGATATTTATTTAAGAAATAAATATACATTATTCAAGGTCTAATAATTGTGGAGGAGGAAATAAAGAAAAATGGAAAACCAAAAGTACACCCCATGTATATTAGTATACACACCGTGTAGTTTTCTAGGAATTTGTGAGAAATTATATTATTTATTTAATTAAATAATATTAGGTGTAATTTTATGGGTTCATGTAAAGTAATAATAATTGTAAAATGCTATTATTAGACATGACGTCTTACTAAGAATTAATTGAAATGAATAAATGCCTTTTGGTAATTATTTCATTCTTTTATTATTCAAAGTAATATAAATCCCAATTAAATTATTCTCATTAGTCCAAGACATTATTTTTGGTTGTGCACATTTGATTTGTAGAAAGATCTCAAGCCAAGAGAAAATTCCATTCTTACAACAACGCTCTCAAGTTACGAGAGAGATCCTCCTCCACTAGATCACAGAGAGCGCTTTGGAAGCAACTCTCAAGGTGATCGAAGGTGGACATCACAAGAGAAGGATCTTCTATGATAGCACCTGGAGATTCCTTCAATGACATCTAGAGATATGTGGAGCACATGTGGATCACCACTAGAGGAATCTTACACTTGGCTTCTGCGACATAATGACAAATCATATTGGATCGTGACCGGAAGCATCAACAGAGAAATAATTTCTTGAAGGTAATTCTTATCTTTTAATTAAATTAATTATAACCAACATATGATGATCCTCTATATGGTTTTGAGAATTCTATCTTTCCTTTTTTTTCCATTATATTATGAAGATCCGACATTTTATCACCATGAAAGATCTTGGATTGATCATTTTTAATGGTAAAATTAAAGTTGGGTACACCCATACACATGATTCTGTTGCACACAGAACCTACAAGTGGTATCAGAGAAGTCATATCGTTGATTATAGTTGTTCAGTTTTTTTTATGATTTACGCATTTAATAATTTAATTTTTTCAATTTAGTTTAATCATTCTATAAATCTTAATCTCGAGATCTATTCCTCCTCTTTCATTTCTCATTCACCTTACATAAATGATCTTTTATTTTAATTTTTATTAAAATAAAAATATAAGATCTCATCCGAAGGTGCTAAAGGTTCCTAGCAATACAACACCAAAACACATGGCGTGTATTATCCCTCACACACTGTGTAGTCAAGGTTCAATGCATCGGGACTTGTCCACCAAACCAAGCCGTGTGATTGGAGTTTTTCTAAGTCTTAATGACTCCGTGTGTTTACGAGGAACATGTGGCACATGGTTTCCGGATTACATGTTGTGTGGACCAAAGGAAATGGTGTGTGGTCCCTTAAGGTTAAGGTTAGACCATATACCCCATACAAGGCTTTCCCAACTAGATATCATGTAATGCAGATACTACACGGTGTGTGTCCCACTGTACATGCTGTGTACTCCGAAGAATTCTGAAGTACATCTACATGCCGACACCCCAGGCATGTACTTCAGATGGACGGTGAATGATAGTACATGCCATGTAGTAGGAACTACAAGCCATGTACTCATCCAAATTATTCAGATTTATTAAAATTAATTATTATATTATAGAAACCCTTGAGACATTTACCATGGTGTGAGCGTAAATCTGGGGCACAACACGTGATAGGTGTTTTATACATATGTGTTTAATTTAACATCTGCGTAATTTTCATTTCTAATCATTGGGTAGTTATGAACAGGAATTACCTGAGTTGCCTCCAAGTTACAAGTTATGTACAAAGATAATTTTAAATGTGTTTATTTGTTTAAAATTATGATAGATGGGAATCTCAAGGAAATTCAAAAAATGGTTTATGATAAAAGGATTGGTTAATTAAAGATAATAATTAATTGATTTGAGCATGATTTATATTAAATAGGGATGATTAAATAATTTAATAATAGTTTTATTTATGCATAGATATGATTGCATGTATGGATGATCATGAGCTAGACTAGGACCTTTGTATGTGGATGGTTTGTTTTAATTTATTTATTTAGATTATTTTTTTCCTACAAGAATTATCCTTATTAATATGTAGGGCCTACGTTCCCAAGGTTTATTTTATGTAAAACCCCCATTTTACCCCTCACCTGCATATGAGATAAAAGCATATGTAATATATGGAACTCCCAAGCTAGTGGAGGCGGTTCAAGTTAGGATCCGAGGAGAAACCAATCTAAGGAGATACAAAGGTGGACAGGTGGAAAGCTATAAACATGTACCCAAAAGGTTCAAGGTATTTCTCCCCTAGGTCTTGGGTTAGTTTATCAACTACTAGATAAAATAACCAATATAACGAGCTCATGATCATGCTATTTATTTTATTTTTTTAGTTACAAGGTTTATTTATTATGGGTGTGTTTTCACAATCACACAATTAATGTATTAAAAAAGCATGCAATATGGAACTAAAATAAGACCGAATTATGCGTAAATATTATCTTAGACATGGTTAATCACTTAAGTATATTCCACTTAATATTAAAAAGCATGTAATAAAGATAATAAAATTGAAATTTACGTATAAGGATAAAATCCATCAAGGAAATTTTAAGTCGGTATAACCCTCCATTATCTTGGTTAGAATCAAACTATAGTTTAAAGTACATGACCAACCCTAGTTAGGTTGATTTCAATAATTGGGGAATTATAATCCGAGGTTTTGGGTTGACTTGACTTGTTTTGTATCAATGGTTGACTGACACATCAGGAATTAGTGTGGCCAAGAGGCAAAGGTTGAGGAAATCTAAAATAAAAGGATTTTAGGATTGGGGAGTCCACTCAGCAGATCAAGGAACTACAAGTTAATGTAGTTGGAATTTGGAATGCCTACCTAAAACCTTTCAAGTTGCTTGACCAACCATAGTTAGGGTAATGAGAAGGGAAATATGGATCCTTGCCACTAGAATATTTAGGCAACAAAATATTCCAAAGTAAATGGTGAGGGCTATTGGATTTAGATAAAATAGTAAGAGACTAATAAATAATAATTTATTTAATTTTATTTGTTTTATCATGATAAAGTACTAAATATTTTATCATATTAATTTGTAGAAATGAAAAGAAAAATGACTTCAAATATATCATTGTGAACCATAATCGATAAGGAAAACCTTCTCACCGACACCAATTTCCAAGAGTGGCATAGGCGTTTATGCGTCATCCTTCACCACAAGAGGAAATTATATGTGCTGGAGGAGCCAATTCTAGTTTCTCCTAGAAACAAGGCCAGTGATGAAGAAATATATCTCTATATGAAAAATTTGGATGATGTCACAAATGTCCAATGTTTCATGCTATTAGCCATGTATAATGAGGTCTTGAAGCAATATGAAAACATGGACATGTATAACATGATGTCTCACCTTAAGGATATCTATCAAGAGAAGGTGAGGCAAGAGATATATGAGATCTCCAATGATTTGTTCACAACTAAGCTTAGAGGTTCTACGCCATCTGGGTCTCATGTAGTCAAGCTTATTGGCTACATTGAATTCCTAGACATCTTAGGGATTAAGTTCCCGGATGAGTTGCATATAGATCTCATTCTATTATCATTTCCCAAGACCTTATCTAGATTTATTGTTCACTACAACATGAGAAAAAATGAGAAGAGTCTATTGGATCTTCTTACCTTGATTTTCCAGGTAGATAAGGACATGGGGCATGAAAAACCCATAGTCTTTATGGTGAATAAGAAGAGGAAGGACAAGGCAAAGGGGAAACGGATTTATAAACAGTCTAAAGACCCCAAACACCATCCATTCAAGAAGGGGAAGATCCAGAGGCATGGATAGAAATGAGAGGCATTATATTTTTCATGTGGAAAGCTAGGCCACTATAAGAGAAACTGCACCCAGAAGTGTGGGGATGCTAAAGGTGCATTTGTTATTGAGTGTAATCTTTCCATTTATATACATTAGGTATTAGATACAACATGTGGGGCTCAAATATGTATTAAAATGCAGGAACTGAGTAGATTTAGAAATATTTCCAGAGGATAGGTGTATCTTAGAGCTACCAATGGCGCGAGTTTGTCTGTATTGTCCATTGTCAATTACCATCTCTCATTGCCAACTGGGATGAATTTGGTTTTACATTACTATTATTATGTACCTAGTGTTACCAAGAACATAATTTATGTATCATGTTTGGATATGGATGGATTTATTTTAAAGTTGGAAATAAGGGTTTTTTATTTTATAAGAACAACGTATGTTATGGTATGGTGCATTTAAATAATAGTTTGTATATATTAAATTACGAAAACCAAGTGTGGGAAATTGATAACAAAACAAACTCACATGACTTATACAACACCCAATTGTGGCATCACCGTCTCGGTCATGTAAACGAGAAGCACTCGACAAAGCTCTGCCAAGATGGTTATTTGGACTCTAATGAGGTAAAACCACTTGATAGATGTCACATTTGTTTATAAGGGAAAATGACCAAGCCTCATTTCAGTGGAAATGGTGAAAGGGCCACAGAGCTTCTAGGATTGGTATACATAGATGTGCATAGACCATTTCCAATAGAAGATAGATGTGTATATTCTTACTTCATTACTTTTATTAATGATTGTGTAGATATGGATATATCTACTTAATGAGGTATAAGTTAGAGTCCTTGGAGAAATTTAAGGAATTCCAGAATGAATTATAGAATCAGCTTGGTAAGAAGATAAAGAAGCTTTAATCCGATCAAAGTGGATAATATCTGAACCAATAGTTCATTGATCTTTTACGGGAGTCTGGGATTATATCTCAACTCACTCCTCCTTATACACCATAGAGGAATGGTGTTAGTGAAATGTGGAACCACACATTATTTTGCATGGTGAGTTCGATGATGATTTATGTAGATCTTCCATTATCCTTTCGGGGATATGCATTACAAACTACATCATACACATTAAATAGAGTACCGAATAAGGTGGAAAATGGAATTCCCTATGAGTTATGGAATGGTAAGAAACCCATTTTGTCACACACACATGTATAGGGATGGTAGGAATTTGTTAGGACCTTCTCATGAAACAAACTAGAACCCCGGGGTACGAGATGTATCTTTATAGGATATCCTAAGGAAAATAAAGGATATTACCTATATAAACCTTCAGACAGGAAAGTGAATATCTACAAACAATACATCTTTCTTGAGAGGGAGAACATATTCAAAAGGGAAAGTGGGATAAAGATCGACTTTTATGAAGTTTATGCTCAAGATACATAAGAGTTGGTATAAGAACAAGTTCCATAGGTCCTCGTGGAAGAGGTTCCAGAAACACAAGTACTACGTACGAGCTCCTGAGAGGTAAGTGAACCAGAGAAATTTGGTTTCCTAGTCACCAAGGATGGTGAATCATTATTGTTAAACAATGATAAACCTATATCCTACAAGGAATCAATATAAAGCTAAGAAGCTTCAAGATTGCTAGAAGTTATGAATTCTGAGATGGATTCCATGTATCAGAACCAAGTTTGGGTTCTGGTCAATGATCCAGTTGATGTAAATCCTGTTGGATGCGAATGGGTGTTTAAGAGAAAGATGGACATGGAAGGTCAACTTATCACCTATAAAGCAAGGCTAGTGCCTAAAGGATTCGGATAATGTCAAATAATTGATTACGATGAAACATTCTCACTAGTTTCCATGTTTAAATCCATAAGAATCATACTTTACATAGTAGCTTAGCATGACTACGAGATTTGGAAGATGGATGTAAAAATAGAATTCCTTAATGGGAATCTTGAGGAAGATGTCTATATGATAGAAACATAAGGTTTTGTTACTCCATGTGAAGCCAAACGGGTTTGCAAGTTGTAGAAATCCATTTATGGATTAAAGAAAGCATCCCGGTCATGGAACATTTGATTTGATGAATCCATAAAGGAATTTGGTTTAATTAAGAAATAATGTGATACATGTGTTTATAAGTGGTTTAATGGGAATGAATTCATTATCCTAGTAGTATATGTCAAGGACATATTACTTATTGGAAATGATGTACTAGTCTTACAGTCAGTTAAGGACTGGTTGAACAAGTGTTTCTCCATGAAGGACTTAGGTGGAGAAACCTACATTCTAGAGATCAAGATCATTAATGATATATCCAAGAGGATGCTTGGACTATGTAAAGGTATATACATTGAATAGATAGTAAAAAGACTTAGTATGGAACAATCTAAGAGGGGATTGGTTCCAGTGTCACATGGGATAAATATTTTTAAGAGAATGTGTCCTCAGACACAAGAGGAGAAAGATATGATGAGAAAGATCCCATACAATTAGATTATAGGATCCATCATGTATGCCATATTATATACTAGGATTGATGTTTCCTATGAAATGAGCATGGTAGGAATATATCAAGCAGATCCAGAAGAACAACATTGGACTGCTTTTAAGACTATCCTAAAGTATCTGAGAAGAACTAAGGATATGTTCCTCGTGTATAGAGGAGATGAGGAGCTTGTCATCAGAGGGTATACTGATGCTGGTTTTCAGATATATTAGAATGATTTGAAGTCACAATCAGGATATGTTTTCTATCTTAATGGAATATCTATGAGTTGGAAGAGTTCAAAGTAGCCATTTGTCGCTGATTCTACAGCAGAGTCCAAATATATAGCGGCTTATGATATAGCCAAGAAAGCCATATAGATTTGGAAAATTTTTTCTAGGAGATTGATGTGGTGAATTAGAGTAGATAACCTATCACATTGTACTGTGATAATACTGTAGTGGTGGATCTTTCAAAAGAACAAAGGTCACATCAACAGACAAAGAACATTCTATGGAAGTATCACCTCTTGAGGGATTTCTATCAAAGGGGTGAAGTTTTAGTGAGAAGAGTGTCCATGGAAGAAAATTTGGTGGACCCCATGACAAAAGGCCTATCTCAGTAGAAGCATGAATATCATGTGAGAGTTATTGGGTTAAAGGTTGTTAGTAGTTGGATCTAGTCCAAGTGGGAGTCTGTTGGAGTTGGTGGCCTAGACCAACTACTTTATTCTTTATGATAAACTTGTATTCATGTATTTTAATATTAATAAATACCTTATCACATTTTTATTGTTCTTATACGTGAAAATGAATTTGATTATTTCCTAAGGATAGAAATTGCACTAAAGGGTCACAACAGATCACTACTATGATGAGAACCCGGAAGTTCTATAACACTATTGTTGAATATATGTTCAGTATCCAGATGATGTTATTTGAGGGACACAAATAATGCATGCCATTAGGGGCGATGACTCATAAAACTTTGAGGCACATTCTCATGGTGTGCGCCCTTGGTAATATCCAGGAGGATATTATGAGAACGAGACCTGCTAGTAGGAAATCCACATTTCATAGTGTCATTGGATGTTCCTATCTACAGATGCGTGTATTGGTCCTTAGAATTTATTATTATTATTAATGGTTATTACAACTTGTTCACTTAGATGTATTGACAAAAAATGTTATGACACACTATTCGCAATGAGGTAGGATACGTTGGGTGCGTCATGAGTAATACTGAATTAATAGATAATGTGAGAAAGTATTTGTCCCTTTTGTTCTATAACGGAAGTTGATATCTTAGGACCTTTGATGGAATTGACATAGTCTAAATAAATCTATGACCATGGTGTGGAATGAGAAAGTTAAATTTTGAGAGGTCAAAGTAAGATTAATCAAGCAAATGGGTTGATGGCACTAATATGAAACCCACTTGATTTGAGATATCGAGACAAAGGGATTATATTACATGGTATTCATTTGTAGGAGGTGACACGTCATTGTGGCATTAAATTCTTTCTCTATGAGTGACTTAGTGTTTTTATAGATGCTAACCTTAGACTATAGGTTAGGCTCTACCCATCACCACTGAGAAAGATACCTAGAGGGTCACACACTAATTATATCCAAGTATCTCAGTTAAATATTCATTTAACAAGTTGAATAAATATTATTCCTGATTGTGGTTTAATAATTATTCAAGGATGCCTGATTGCATTTATTTAGACACTAGTTATTAGGGAGAATATATTGTGGGTGAAATAATATATTTATTAGTGAATAATATAGTGATATTTATTTGATAAATAAATAGACATTATTCAAGGTCTAATAAATGTGGTGGAGGAAATAAAGAAAAAGGGAAAAACAAAAGTACACGCCGTCTATATTAGTATACACATCATGTAGTTTTCTAGGAATTTGTGAGAAATAATAATATTTATTTAATTTAATAATATTAGGTGTAATTTTCTAGGTGCATGTAAAGTAATAATATTAGTCAAATGTTATTATTAGACGTGGGGTCTTACTAATAATTTAATGAAATGAATAAATGTCTTTGAGTAATTACTTCATTATTTTATTATTCTAAGTAATATAAATCCCAATTACATTATTCTCATTAGGCCAAACCATTATTTGTGGCTGTGTAAAACAGATCTGGAGAAATATCTCAAGACAATATATAATTCCTTTCCTCTAGGAATTCTCTCAAGTTATGAAAGAGATCCTCCTCCACCGGATCAAGGAGAGCACTTTGGAAGCAGTTCTCAAGGCGATTAGAGGCGGACATCGCAAGAAAAGTATTTTCCACACTATCACCTAGAGATTCATTTGGAAACATCCATAGATATGTAGAGCATGAATGAATCAATGCTAGAGGAATCCTATACTTGGATTCTATAACACAATGATAGATCACATCAGATCTTGATCAGAAGCATCAACAAAGAAAGAATTTAATGAAGTCAATTATTTTATTTTAATTAAATTAATTATAACTATAATATGATGATCCTCTCTATGGTTCTAGGGCTTCCCTCTTTCTTTTTTGTTCTTTGTTCTATTCCTAAGATCTGGCATTTTATCATCATGACAGATCTCATATTGATCGTTGTTAATGGTAAAATTAAAGTTGGGTACACCCATGCATGTGTTTCCAGTGTGCTCGGAACCTACAATGTTATAATTGGATAAGTCAAGGAAGGATTTTCCCTTCCATATTTATGGAAGTTGATATCTCAACCCATTTATTGGAATAGTATAGTTGTCTTACCATGTCCATGGTGAAACGATGTGTTTATTTCATATATTCAAAGAAAGATATATCAAGTATATAGGTTGATGACATAGATATACAACCTGCTTGATGAGATAATGTGATAAGGGAAAAATAATACACAACGAGCATTTGTATGTGGCTGTCGATTTTATGACATTAAATTATTTATCTTGGGTGATTGACCCATTACTAGACAATAATCTTAGACTTTAGTCAAGTACGCCTAATTCCAATGAGAAATAATCTTAGAGGGTCACACACTAGGTGTTTTCATTTATCTCAATTAAATTATATTTGAAATTAATTAATAGAATTAATATTATTCTCAAGACTAAGGAATAATTTTATTTAAATTTTATTGATTGAATAAATGAAATAAATATTTATTTTCTAAATTATGAATAAAATATATTTATTTTATTTATTGAATATTTAATAAATATTTATTCACTCGTATATGGATAGAATATTTATTTATGAATAAAATTTTTATTTGGGTATTCAATAAATTCCATGCATTTCGAGAAAAGAAAGATCATTTTTAATGATAAATATTAATTTGAAATTCGATAAAATAATATTTATCATTGTGTGAATTAGCACATACTATAAAATGATAATAATAATAATATTATATGGATTGGGGTTTGATAATGATTATTTTATTATATAAGGGTTGGTACATAATTAAATAATATTTTAACCTAAACCCCAGCTCTATAAATAAATGGTTATGTATATTATGTTGGGTTAATCAAGAAATCAAGACTTGAGAATTTTTGAGAACAATAGAATTCTCTCTCCATTCCTCATCCTCTCTTCCTCTAAAGAATGAGAAGAACTAGAGAGATTCCTTCAAGCTTAAAGGATCTTTAAGTGATCAAGATGAACAGAGAAAGATGATTGATTCTCTAAGCTAACACCAAAAAAGTCAATTGGAATTTATCAGAGATCAAAGGAGAACATGTGGATCACTACCAGAGGGATTCTACACTTGGATCCTTATAGTGCAACGAAGGTAATCCAAAAAAGGGTTTTTTGGATGATCAACATCATCTATGAATAAAGATTCTTAATGAGGTATCCTTTAATACTAGTCGTAAATAAATTAATTATAAATTTAATGTGTAGATATTCTCTCAGGGTTCCAGGTTTTCCTCAATGTCAATATTTAATGGAAAAATTTTCATTAGTCATGATGTTCACATCATGTACAATATTTTTAATGATCTATAAAATAAAAAAAAACATTTATGGTTATTCTCCTACTAAGGCACTTACACTGCACCCAAAACTATCAAGTGGTATCAGAGTGGTCATGTTTTAAATTTATAATTATTTTTTTGATTGTTGATCTATATGCACAATAATGGTTATATTTTTAGTTCAAGAATTATTCAATATTTAATCTGATTTTAATTATCATTATTCCAAAACATTAATTTCATTGTCCAAGATTCATATTTTCTTAAAGGTATAAGAACAAATGAAGAACAATGAGAGATTCCATTTGGAAGTGCTAAGAATTTTGTCTGGTAAGACTGGGTTACATGACGTGTAGCCAGAGTATACACCATGTACCAATGTGCATTACACATGGATGTGCTGCGGGATACATGACATGCCAAGAAGTAACTACCTATGGTGTATTTATTTCACACCACATGTATACCAGGCCAACCTGACACATTACATGTTATATTTCATGGTGTGTATTTGGTGTACACGTCATGTAGTCTTCACGGTTTAACAACACAATTTGCATAAGATGTGTGATCAAATACATGGTCAAAATTGCATGAGACCGATAGTTTTGAGCGTTGATGAAATACATGATGTGTATCTGGCATACTTGTCCTATAGTTCATTATTTACCATGTCCAAAATACATGCCGAGCCATTAAATGAGTTGAGAGGACACACAAAAAGTGGAACACACGACGTGTAGCTGGCATACATGTCATGTAGTCCCGCATACAAAGAACATTATGATCCTTTTATAGGGTTTTACAGTCACATGTAAAGTGAAATACATGGTGTGTAGTTGGCTAGTACATGTCGTATAGTCTAGCCAACGTACATAGTGAATCCCCATGCATTTATCCCACATTCACAACAATTGAGATATATGACGTGTAGCTCGTTAGTACATGCCATGTAGTCTCCCAATAAATGTCATAATAAATTAAAATAAGTTGAACTTGATGTGATTGACAATTTTAAAAAGGTTATAAAGAATTATTAAATTCTTAATTAATTTATTATAATTATATGTGATTATTGGTTTTTCCATTTATTTTCCTTTAATGTATTTATGATGAGAATATACAAGAGAATTATGATGGTCATCAAGCTAAAATATAATTAATTAATTAATTAATTAATGTAAGATGTTTATCTTAATAATAAAGAATGAATAAAAATGAATGTTAGATAGTTTACTTTTTCATAGCCCTCGCATGTGTATAAGAGATCATGAGCTTTACCAAGACCAAACTCACATAAATAAATGAAAAAATGTGAAAATATGGAATATAAATAAATTTATTATACATAAATGTTTTATCAAAACATGGTTAATCAATTAAGTAAAATGCACTTAATATTAACATGTCATGTAAAAGATAAAACAAGATAATTTTATATATAATAAACAAAACTCCATAACTAAATATTATGTTAGACTTGGAATTCCATTACTTTATTAGGAATTAAATCCATATAATTAAGTGTTTTACTAGCCCTCATTGGGAAACATAATTTTTTCATGGAGTTCTTATAAAGGTTATGGGTTGAATTAACCATATTACATCAAGAGAAGTAACCATCACTATACTTGATGTAACTTGGAGGAAAGTGTTGAGGAAATCTAATTTAGGATTTTAGGATTGGGGATTTCACTCAATGTATCATGGAGAAGCAATCCCATAGTAGGAAAAGACCTACCTACCTAAATACCTTAAAGTATCTTGACCAACCCTCATTAGGGTTATACGAAGGGGAATATGAATCTGTGCCACTTGAATGTATAAGAAACTAGGCATTTTGAGTTCAATGGTGATGGATTTGGGACTTTATAAAATAATGTTAGAATTAATAAAATTAATTATTATTATTTCTCATATAATTTTTAATAAATAAAAGTATAAACAAGATGAAATTTTATAATTTCATAATTAATGGAAAGTTCATCATCCACATTATCCCTATGATCAATATATGATAAAGTACATTGCCTTATAGGTAGTAACTTTTAGGAATGGTTCAGAAACCTTCAAGTTGTGTTTCCCCATGAAAGAAAGTCTTATGTGCTTGAATCCCCATTACATGATCTACTTTTTAAGGAGGTGAGTGATGAAGAGTTCGTTGTCTATGAAAAAAATTTGAACAACATGGTTGACGTTTAATTTTTAAGTATTTCATCTATGTCTATTGAACTCACGAAGTCTCATGAAAACATGGATGCATATATAATACTCAAGTATCTCTATGGCCTTTACTAAGAGAGAGAAAAACATTAATGATTTGAGATCTCCAAGGAACTCTTTCAGAGTAATCATGGAGAGGGTGCACTATTTGGTCCTCACATAGTCAAAATCATTGGCTACATTTAGTGCCTAGATGTTCTAGGGTATAAACTTCTTGATGAATTGCACACCGATCCCATTTTAGCATTACTCCCACAGAGATTCTCTAGTTTTGTTGTTAATTTTAATATGAACAATATTGAGATGTTTCTTCTATATCTTATCACTCTTTTTCTCTAAATAGATTAGGATACAAAGCATGAAAATCCTTCTGAACATATAATGAATGAATATAAAGGACAAGAGAAAATATTTAGTCCCAAATCTTCTTTGAAACACCCTTCTATGAAGAGAAATATCAAGGGGTAATCAAGGGAGCAAGATGTTATCTATTTTTCATGTGGTAAGAAGGTCCACTGAAAGAAAAACTACACCTAGCCAAAGAAGAAAGGGGAAGTTTTAGGTACATTTGTTATCAAGTACAACTTATTTTTATACATATTGTGGTACAAACATTTTTTATTAAAATATTAGAACCAAGTAGACTTAGAAAGAGTGACCAGGGGGAGGTAGATCTACAAGAAACCAATGGATCCAAACTATCTACTGTGGCTATCTAGGACTACCACCTCACATTGCCGATGAGAATGATCTTGGTTTTGATGGATTTTTATTTAGTCCCATATATTACCAAAATCATAATTTTTGTATCCTGAATTGGTATAGATAGATTTATTTTAAAATATGGGAATAAATATTGCTTCATTTATAAAGATAACATTTGTTATGGTAAGACACATTTAAATAATGGTATTTATGTTTTGAATTACACAAAAAAATTAATGACAATCGATAATGAAACTACTTCACATGAATCATACCACACCCAACTATGGAATAATTGACTAGGTCATGTGAATAAAAAGAATTAAAAAAATTATTCCAAACGGATATTTAGATTCCTTTGAACTAAAACCACTTGGTGTATGTCATGCATGTTTACAAGGAAAAATGACCAAAACCTTATTTAGTGGAAAATGTGAAAGGTCCAAGGAGATTCTTGAATTAATTCATACCAATGTGTGTGGACCATTTCTTATTGAAGCAATAAGTTGTTACTCATACTTCATAACTTTTAATGATGATTTTAATAGATATGGATCTGTTTACTTGATGAGGTATAATCAAAATTCCTTTTAGATATTCAAGTAATAAAATAATGAAGTTGAGAGCCATATTGGAAAGAAGATTAAGAAACTCTAACCAGACCATGGTGAAGAATATATTAATCAAGACTTCATTAATTATTTATGGGTGTTTGTAATCCTATCTCAAATCACTCCTCCTTATAAACCTCAGTGTAATGGTGTAAGAAAAAGATTGAACCACACCTTGTTAGACATTGTGATATCAATGATGATTCATGAGAGTCTTCTATTATCCTTTTGGGATTAATGTTAAAAATAAAATCCCAAATACTAAACCAAGTTCTAACTAAAGTGGTAGATAGTATTCCATACCAATTTTGGAATGGAAAGAAACCCATGTTGTAATACTTACATGTGTGGGGTTGAAAAGCATTTGTTAAGGACTCTTTAGGTACTTTTTTACCCCAAGGATCAAAGTGTACATTTTTAGGATGCCCTAAATAAACAAGGGGATATTACTTATACGAACCCTTAGAAAAAGGAAATAGTGAGAAAAACATTCCATATTCCTTGAGAGGGAGAATATCTCTAAAAGAGATATTTGGATAGATATAGACTTCGATGAAGTCTAGGATCAAGGTATACAAGTGTTGTAATGTGAATAAATTCTATAAATTCCTATATAAGAAGATTTTCTAGAGACACAATTATTGAAAATGAGTACAATATAAGTTATAGAACCAGTATGATATGGTTTTATAGTCATTTAGGATGGTGGATATTATTAGTTGATAATAATGATCCTCTAATATACAAGGAATTAGTAAGTGGCACAAATGTTTCCAAGTGTAAAAAATCCATGAATTCTAAAATGTATTTCATATACCAAAACCAAGTATATATTTTTGTAGATCCCCCAGTATATGTAAAGATAATTGGTTGTAAACGGATATTCAAGAAGAATTAGGAAATAGATAGACAAGTCAATACTTATAAGGCACGATTGGAAGGAAAAGGGTTCAAATAACATCAAGGCATAAACTATGATGAAACCTTTTCACCTATTACAGTGATAAAATTTATCAAAATTATACTTTCCATTATGTATTTCCATGACTATGGGATTTGGAAAATGGATGTCAAAATATCCTTCTTTAATGGGAACCTTTAGGAATATTTCTATATGACACAACTCAGGATTTGTGACTCCAAAGGATGTTAACAAAGTTTAAAAATTTTAAAGATCCATTTATGGATTAATGAAAGTATCCATGTCATGGAAAATTTAGTTTTATAAAGACATAATAGAATTTTTGTTTCATAAATAATGAATGTGATCCTTGTATCTATAAGTGGTTTAGTAGGAGTGCGGTTATTTTATTAGTAGTATATATTGATGGAATATAACTTATTGAAAAAGATATACAAGTCCTACGATATATTAAAGCCTAGTAGAATAAATGATTCACTATGAAGGACTTAGGAAATGATGCATATATTCTTGGGATCAAGATCAATCATGATATATCCAAGAGACTACTCAGTCAAAGTAAAAGTATGTATATTGACAAGATACTGACGATGCTTAGTATAGAGAAATCTAAGATGGGGTTGCTGCCAATGTCACATGGAATTCATCTTTATAGGAAAATGGTTCCTCAAACAGGTGAGATAGGAAAAAGTATGGAAATGATTATATATCAATCAACAATTGGGTTAGTAATGTATGATATGTTATGTACTAGGCTAGATGTTTCCTATGCTTTGAGTATGGTAGGAAGATATCAAGATGATCTGGGTGACTGATATTAGATGACAGTCAAGATTATTCTTATGTATATGAGGTATAATGAAGATATATTCCTAGTATATGTAGGAGATAAATAACTAGTCATAATAGGATATATAGATTCTAGTTTCAAAATAGGTTAAGATGATCTAAAATTGAAAACATGATACATCTTCACTTTTAATGGAGATGTTGTGATCTAGAAGAGATCAAAGGTGGTTGTGGTTTTAAATTCTACAAAATAATCAAAGTTTATTATAGCTTCTAAGGTAGATAAAGAAGCATTATGGATACACAATTTCATCCAAAAACTTGATGTGGTACTTAGTAGCAAAGATCATATCACACTCTATTGTGATAATACTACATTAGTGGATCTCTCAAAGGATCCAAGTTTACATCAACAGAAGAAGCATATACTTTTGATGTATCATCTCTTGATGGAATTTTATCAGGGATGTGAGTTTTCAATAAGAAGAATATTCATGGAATATAGTGTGTCAGACCCCTTTACATAAGCCTTGACTCAGTAGAAACATGATCAACATGTGAGGTCTAATAAACTAAACATCATAGGAAATTAGATCTAGTCCAAGTGGGAGTTTATCAAAGTTGGTATTTTGGAACAAAATATTTTTAATTTGTATTACATGTATATTTTAAGGTTTTAATATCAATAAAACATCTTTTTACATATTATTCATTGTTCTGTATGACTTTAATGTAATAATTTCCTAGAGTATCTGTTACTTTGATAAGGTCATAGCAGTCCCCCAATATGATGATAAATTTGAAATGCCATGATGATATTATTAAATATAGTTATATGTTTGGATAATATACTATGGAAGAGAACATAATATGCATACTTTTAGGTGTGAGTACTCATAAGTGGATGAGGCATCTCCTCCTAAATTTCACACATGGTAATATCTAAGATAAGAGATTATGAGAACATACCCACCAATAAGAATTCCACACATTTTGGTGTCATCATATATTCTTATATGTGAGTGTTAATAATGGTCCTTATACTTTAATATTATCATTAATGCATTTCATAACTTTCACGCTTAGATTTACTAACCAAAAACATGATGCCTTATGTTCATGTGAAGTAGGGTATATTGGGAGCATCATGAATGATATGATATTAATGGATAAGTCAAGGAAGTATTTGAACCTTCTATATTTATAGAAGATAATATCACAAAACTTTTATTAGAATAGAACAGTTACCTTAAATTCTATGGCCATGGTGAAACTACATGTTTATTTTAGATAGTAAAAGAAAGATGTATCAAGCATATAGGTCGATGACACAAATGTGAAACTTACATGAAAAGATATTGTGACAAAGATATTATATTACACAACATGTGTTTGTATATGATTTTCAATATTGTGAAATTAATTTCTTTATCTTGGGTTCTTTAACCCATTGTTAGATAGTAATCTTAGACTTTAGGAAATCCCAGCTAATGCCAATGAGAAAGAATCCTAGAGGACCACACACTAAGAATTTTATTTTATCTCGATTAAATTCTATTTGAATTTAATTAATGGAATAAGTATTATTCTCAATACCGAGGAATAATTTTATTCAATTTTTATTGATTAGATAAATTAAATAAATATTTATTTTTTGAATTGTGGATAAAATATATTTGTTTTATTTATTAAATATTTAATAAATATTTATTTTCACATATGTGGATAACATATTTATTTATGAATAAAATGTTTATTTGGTTATTAAATAAATAACGAGGAGTTAGAGCAGAACAAGATTATGTCAAGTGATGAATATTAATTTAAAAGATGGTAAAATAATATTTATCATTGCATGAGTTAGTGCACACCATAAAATAATAATAATAATATTTTTATTTTAAATGAGGTTTGATAATGATTATTATATTATTTAAGGGATGGTAAATAATTAAATAATATTTTAACATATACCTTAGCTATATAAATATATGGTTATGTATATTGTGTAGGGTTAATCGAGAAATAAAGGCTTGATAATTGTTGCACACAACAAAATTCTCCCCCTATTCCTCCTCCTCTATTCCTCTCAAGAATGAAAATTACTGTAGAGATTCCTTCAAGATTTAAGGATATTGAAGTGATCAATATGAACAAAACAAGATGATTGATTCACCACTCAAGCACCTATGAATCAATTAGTGTCACTCAAAGATCTAAGGAGCATGTGTGGATTACAACTAGAGGGATTCTATATTTGGATCCTTATAGTGTAATGAAGGTAATATAGAAAACATGTTTTCAATGATGAACATCATATATGAAAAAATTTCCATGATGAGGTAAAATTTTCTTCTAATCATAAATTAATTAATTATAAATTTAACATAAAAAGATCCTCTCAAGGTTTTAGGTATTACTCTATATAAATATTCTATGGTTTTCATTGTTCATAGCATTAACATCATGTAAAATATTTTGAATGATCTATAAAATTTAAAAAACCATTATGGTTATTCACTCACCAAGGTGCTTCCACTACACCCAAAATATTCACTTGATGTGAGGTTGGATGATCTCAGGCGAGGGTATTTGAGCTGTACTTAAAGGAAGTAACTCATAAATTGAGGTAGGTGGTCCCTTGAGCATACCTCAATGATATATTTGTTTTATCTATAAGCATGTGATATGTGGTCTCATCAGTAAGGGTGATTTTACTTTTATTTAAAATAAATTATTTCCATAAAATGAATTTCTTAGACTCAAAAAAGTGCTATGGGCTATTATGGACCCTTGTGAACTAGATTGATTCCTCAATCAGCAATTAATGAGGCCTTGATTATATATACAAGCCTTGAGATACATGGACCTTTAGGGGTGAAAATTAAATTAATTAATTAAAATGAAAGGAATGATATGTAGTATCCCTAGTGATAGTTTCCCACAGTGACCTCCAGGTAGAGGTGAGTGATAAATTGAGATGGATCGACTAGGGATTGACCATGTGGGAAATATAATATGCCTTAAGTCTATTAGGATAGATTATATGAACATGTAAATATTATTCCTCCCCTACTATTATATGATCATTGGGTGGGTATGCGTTGGGTAGATTGCAGATGAGTTGGGTGAGAGGACCAAATTGAGATGACCTGGAAAGTGATATGAGACTTATAACATGTCTTGGGACCAATTCCAATTAGAATTTACTTATGAGAATAGTGAGGTAGTATAGTGATCATGATAATATTGAGGGACGAATTACCCCTGGGTGATGGGTGTTAAACTGAGAGATGAGTATAAGATAGAGGAACCCATATAAGGGTGTTCGTACTATGATGTGACTAAGGGAACCCAAAAGGTAGGTACCCTAGTAATATATTTACCCTAAATAGGGTGTGTGTGGGAATGGGTAGTGATGATCATGGGTGTCACCCCTTAACTTGGATTGATGATGTAAGACTGATAAGTCTTTTAGTACTATTGATCACTTAAGAATACTTCCTAGGGATCTACTTAGAGCTTGATAATTATATACCACCTTTATTACCTCATAGGTATTGGGCATGGTACCTGATGCTAATATATTCCTTAGGGTTATCCCCTTGGAATTGACTATTGAGACAAATACTAATATATTTCCTAGGAATATTCCCCTAAAAATCGACTGTTTATCCTGATGATATTGGATTACCTAGGATATGTATATTTCTTTCGAAGTGGAAGCATATGGTGGTGGGTGATATATTAAAATTTATTTTAATATTGAGTTTCCCAAAACCCTGAATGAGGATCTTTCACATCAAATTTATAATTAATTTATCTAATATCAGAATAAATGATTACCTGGGCTTATAATCTTTCTCTGATGTGAATGTTGATCATCTGAAAAGAACCTTTCAGATTTCCTTCATTTCTCTGTGAGGATACAAGGATAGAATCCCTCTAGTAGTGATCCACACATGCTCCTTTTATCTTTGAGTAACATCAATTGATCTCCAGGTGCCAGTGTAGTAAATATATTATCATGAATTATTCACATTGATCACTCATCCTTCGGTTTGAAGGAATATCTCTTGCATTTCTCATTCTTGAGAGGGAGAGATAATGAAGAGTCAAGAGAGAATTAATTGTGCACAAAAATTATCTATTTTTGATTTCACAACCTATGTAATAAACATAACTATCTATTTATGGATCTAGGGTTTAGGTTAGAATATTATTTAATTGCATGAAGACCCTTAAAAAATATTACAACCTTTAATAAAACCCATTCCACATAATAATAATATTTTTTTTGGTGCGCACCAACTTGTGTAATAAAAAATATTATTTAACCAACTTGTTAATTAATATTTGTCACCAGACATAGTCTTGGTCCATCGAAACTCCTCTAGAATTTATTAAACACCCACAAAATATTTAGTTTAAATATTTCATTCATCAATAAAATTTTTTGATCAATAAAACATGAATAAAATTATCCCTCGGTCTTGAGAATAATATTTATTAAATTAATTAAATTCAAATAGAATTTAATATATGTCATCAAAAAAATTAGTGTGTGACCCTCTAGGATTATTTATCATTTTCATTAGATGGGCTTGCCAAAATTCATAGATTACCTTCTAGAAATGGGTCAAGAAACCCAATTGAAAGAACTTAATGTTTCAATGTTGAAAACTATATATGAACTCTCACTGTGTAATATAATACCTTTCTCGCAATATCTCATCAAGAAGGTTATACATTTGTGTCACCAAACTATATTGTCGATACATATTTCTTTGACTATCTGAAATAAATATGTCATTACTCTATGTCCATGGAATTTAGGGTGATGATTCTATTCTAATCAAAGGGCCGAGATATCAACTTCTATAAATATGGAATATAAAAATCCTTCCTCAACTTATACATTAATGAAATGTTGATTTTGATGCACCCAATATACCCTACATCACTGTGAACATATGTAATCATGATTTTTTTTCAAAAAATATATGTGGATGAGTCATGACATGCATTAATGATAATATTAAAATATAAGGAATATTAAACACTCTCACAGATAGGAATATTTGATGACACTAAAACATACAGAATTCCCACTGGTGGGTTTGTTCTCATAATCTCCCATATTGGGGATTAATAAGTGAGAACTTCATGATAATAATCCTCATCCTATTATGAGTATTCACACTTTATATTTTATGTACTATGTGTCCCATCATAGTAATTTATCCAACCATGGAACATTATTTAAGAATATCATCATAACACTTTAAGGTTCTTATCATAACGGGGAAAAACTACAACCTTATCAATGCGACATATAATATAGGACATTATTACATCAGATTCATGTAGAGCAGTGAATAATATGTAATAATATGTTTTAGTAATATTCAATAAATTTAATATACATGTAATCAAAGTAAAAATAGTTGGTCCTAGGACACCAACTTCAAGAAACTCTCACATGGACTAGAGCCAACTACCTACGACTCTCAGTCTCCTAGACCTCACATGATAATCGTGTTTCTACTGATTCAAGGATTTAGTTAAGGGGTCCACCACATTGTCTTCCATAGAAATATAGCTCACTACAATATTACCTCTCTTATAAAAATATCTCAAGAGATGACACTTTCAAAGTATGTGCTTCACCCAATAATGTGACCTTGTCTCTTTTGTGAGAGCCACCATTATAATATTATCATAATAGAGTGTGATCGGATCTTTGCTGATAGGTACCATGTAAATATAATTTATGAAGTTTTACATCCATACTACTTATTTATATTCCTTATAATCTGTAATATACTTGGACTCTACTATAGAATCTGTGACCACAACCTTCTTTGATATCTTCTAGCTCATAACACCTCCATTCAATGCAAATATGTATCCTATTTGTGACTTCATGTCATATTTATTAGTTTGGAAACTATAATATTCATATACTATGATTTCTAGTCCCTTATATCCTCTATAGACCATGAATATGTCCTTATTACACCTTATATATATTTAATTATAGTCTTGACTACTATCCAATAGTAGTCACCTGGGTCAGATTGATATCTTCCCACCACACTCAATGTGTAGGTGATATCTAGTTGAGTACATACCATATCATACATTATTTATCCAATCGCTGATGTATATGGAATAATTTCCATTCTATTTCTTTCCTCATGTAATTGATAACACATTTTCTTAAAAAGATGATTTCCATGTGATGCTAGAAATAATCCCCTCATGGATTGTTCCATAATAAATCTCTTCAATATCTTGTCAATTTATATACTTTGAATTAGGCTAATAAACCTCTTGGATATATCAATATGGATATGGATCCTAAGAATATATGATTCCTCACCAAAGTTCTTTATAGATAAGTATTTATTCAACTATTCCTTAACAGAATATAATACTTGTATTTTGTTTATAATGAGTAATATATCATAAATATATACTATTAAGAAAATGATGGAACACCCACTAAACCATTTGTAGAAATAAGGATCACAATCATTAATTATGAAACAAAATCCCATTATTTCTTCATCAAAATAAATTTTCCATGACCTAGATTCTTTCTTTAATACATAAATGGATTTTTTTTCAATTTTTATATCTTTTTGGAATCCTTTGGAGTCACAAACCCTTTAGGTTGTGTCATAAAAACATATTCTTTATGGTTCTCATTAAGGAAGTATGTTTTGAGATCCATTTTCCAAATCTCATAGTCATGGTAATCTATAACAGAAAGTATATTTTTGATGGATTTCAGCATTTCATCTAGTGAAAAGGTTTCATTGTAGTTAATGCCTTGATGCTATTTCAATCCTTTTTCCAACTAGTCACAACATATATGTACTGAATTGCCCTCATATTTATAGTTTCTTCTTGAATAACCATTTTAAACCAATAGAATTTACATCCATCGGAGGATCTACTAAAATACAGACATGGTTTTGGTACATGGAATCCATTTCCGAATTCATGACTTCTTTCCACTTGGAAACATATGTTCCACTTACTACCTCTTTACAGGTTAAAGGATCATTATTATTGACTAATAATGAATTACATCCTTTATTACTATAAAAATATACCATTATAGTTCTATAACTTCTCTTATACTCCTACATGACACTTGTGTGTCTAGAAAAGTTTCTTCCACTATAAGACTTTATGGATTCTGGTCCCATGCCAAGTCTTGTGTACCTTGAGCCTCAACTTCATCAAAGTTTATATTTCTCCCACTATCACTTTTAAAGATGTCATCCCTCTTAAGTAATATGGCGTGCCTTTCAACTATTACCTTTTTATGAGTGGTTATATAGGTAATATCCTCTTGTTTATTTGGGTTATCCTATAAAGGTACAATTTGTGCCTTAGGGTGTAAGTTTATTACCTAAAGAGGCCTTAACAAATGCTTCACAACCCCACACAGATAAGTATGACAACATGGGTTTCTTTCCAACCCATCAATGGTATGTTATATCATCTTCCACTTTAGTTGGAACTTGGTTTAGTATTTTTTCTATTGTTTGTAACACATATACCCAAAAGTATAATGAAATACATGCATGAATAATCATTGATATCACCATGTCCAGTAAGGTGTGGTTCCACATTTCAATTCCACCATTCCACTAAGTTTTATAAGTAGAAGTGAGTTAAGATAGGATCCCAAACTCCCATAAGTAATCAATTAATTCTTGATTAAGATATTCTCCACCATCATCTGAGTGGAGTTTCTTAATCCTATTACTAATCTAGTTCTCAACTTCATTCTTGTATTCCTTAAATTTATCAAAAGAATATGACTTATACCTCAATAAGTAGAAATATCTATATCCACTAAAATCATCATTAAAAGTTACTAATTATGAGTACCCACCCCTTTCCTCAATAATAAATAGTCCACACACATCTATATGAACTAATTTAAGAAGATATTTTTACCTTTCACATTTTATACAAAATGGGTATTTGGTCATTTTACCATTTAAACATGCAAGACATATATGAAGTGCTTTTAGTTCAAAAGAATCTAAATATCCATCTCGGTATAATTTAGTCAATAACTTTTCATTTACATGACCTAGATGGTGATTCCATAGTTGGGTGTGGTATGAGTCATGAGAAGTAGTTTCATTATCAATTTTCATTACTTAGTTTGTGTAATCCAACTCATAATGTCCATTATTTAAATTCACCTTACCATAACAAATACTATCTTTATAAAAGAAGAAACATTCATTTAAAAACTTGAAAATAAATCCATCCATATCAAGTATGGATATAGATGTAATGTTATTGGTAATAGAAGGCACAAAATAACAATACATTAAAATAAAGATCATTACGATTGGAAAAGTGAGGTGGTAGTCCCTGATAACTATAATAACAAGTTTAGCTCCGTTGGATGATTATAGATCTACCTCCCCTCAGTTAATATTTCCAAATTCTCTTGGTTTCTTTATTTGAATATAGATGTGAGCACCAAAGGTTGTATCTAATGCCAAATTTTTAAAAATAGATAAATTTCATTTGATAACAAATTCACCTAAACCTTCCCCTTGCTTTTTTGAATGGGTGTATTTTTTTTCTAGTGGCCCTCCTTTCTAGTTGTGAAACAGACAACATCCTATTCCCTTAGTTTCCCCTTAATCTTCCTCTTCATGGAAGGGTGTGAATAATATTTAGACTTTTTAATCTTCACTTTCCATTTCTATTTATTCACTATTAGGATGGAAGGATTTTAGCACTTCGTAACCTTATCCACTTGTAAAAGAAGAGTGATAAGATCTATCATAATCTTCTCAACGCTGTTCATATTAAAAATTACAACAAAACAAAACAATATCTAAGGGAGTGATGCTAAAATAATATCATTGTCTAGTTCTTCAGGGAGTTTAAACCCTAGAACCTCTAGGTTCTTAATATATCCAATGAGCTTGACTACATGAGACTCGGTTGGGGAACCTTATCCATGCTTGATCTGAAAGTGAACCTTGGAAATCTCAAACTATTATTGTCTATATCTCTCCTAGTAAATACTACAGAGGTTCTCAAGCATGATAAACATATCCATGTTTTCATGAGACTATATGTGTTTACTAGACAAAGATGAAAGAAATAAACATTGAATGCTAACCATGTTGCTCAATTTTTTTCATAGATAAGGAACTCTTCATACCTCACCTCCTTGGTAGGAATATCAAAAATTGATGATTCTACCATGTAAGATTTCTGTTCATGGCGTAGATCAACCCAAGGTAATCTAAACCACTATTGAAAGTAATTTTAGTGAGGGGGTTGTCTTTCACCAATATTGATCGAAGGGATAATGTGGATGATGAAATTTTCATTATAGTGGCAAGGATCCATATTCCCCTTCACATAACCCCAATGAGGGTCATTCAAGCTACTTGAAGGTATTTAGGTAGGTAGGTCTTTTCAAACTATAGGATTATATCTCCTTGATCCATTGAGTTGATTCCCCTATATTGAAATACTAACTTAGATTTCCTTAACACTTTCCTCTAAGTTACATCAAGTTTAGTGAGGGATACTTCTCTTTATGCAATGTGGTTAAGTCAACCCATAACCTTTATAATAAATCTACGTTAAAAGAAAGTTTTCCAATGAGGGTTTATCAAAAAATTAGTTCTAAGGATTTCATTCCTAATCAAGGAATTGAAGTCCAAGTCTGAATTAATATTTAATTTAGGGATTTTAATTTATTATGCATAAATTCTATATTTTTTTATCCTTTACATGTCTTTTTAATATTAAGTGGATATTACTTAATTAATTAAACATGCTAGATAAAACATTTATGCATAATATATTTATTTAAATCCCATATTTTCACATTAATTCATTTATTTATGTGATCATAGTTTTGTATCCATAAGAATTTAATAATGTACAGACAAAAATAAATAAATAATTAAATGACCTGTTCATGAGATTTATCTAATGGTTGATTTAATGAGAATATATGAAATCCACCTATTACCTAGGGAAAATAAAACCTACTGCTGTTCTTTTCATGAGTTACAACATTCCACCTATCCACCTGTATAACACTTGGTTTGGCATAATTATGGTTTTGTCTTGAACCATCCCCATGTGATTTGGAAAAAACTATTAATTAAAAGTCTTTATAACTCACATGTATGTGAGGGTAACCAAAGGATTAGTTAAATGAGATTACATAAATATCCTTGGAAATGTAGGTCCTACATAATAATGGAGGGAGGGATGACTCACAGGAAATCATATTTAATTTAATAATAAATAATTGAAAACCTATGCAATAAATTTATTTAAAAATCCAACATATATATTGGTCTTGGTCAAGATCATAAACATCCATAAATACAATTTATATGAAAAATTAAATAGATAAAATTCATTTCTTAACCATTATTTATTATTAAGATAAAACAACTTACCTTAATTAATGAATTAATTAATTCACTTTCATCTTAACGACCATAAGAATCCTCTTGGAGATAACTAGCATAAATAAATTAATGGAAAATAAATGGTAGAACCAATAGTCACATATTTATTACAATAAATTAATCAATCATTTAAAATTATTTAAAACCCTTATTAAATTGTCAAACACTTAAAGTTTAAATCAAAATAATAAGGTTTTAATGATGAAAATTTAAATGTAATGTAATTTAACTCTACCAGTAATTGGGAAACTACATGACATGTACTATCTAGATACATGCTATATACCTCTATTACTGTGTATCTAGGTCACACGCCTGGGTCTTTGGTGTATTGAATCATCTAGACTACATGATATGTACATACTAGCTACACGCCATGTATCTGCTTGTCGTGTGCTCAAGATACTCTCCTTGGTCCTCAGTGTGTATCTTGGTAGATTCCATGACATGTATAGGTCAACTACACATGGTGTGATCCAAATTACGTATGCTCATGAAAAATGATGAAAGAATTGGAATATTCTTGGATGAGAGACTACATGAAATGTGTCTCCAACAACATTTCATATATCTCTAATTCCAATTTTCCAGATAACTCAACATGTATCTCAGATGTGGGAATTGATGAACTACATGTCGTGTACACTGCATACACATCGTGTGTATCATAAATTCTCTAGGTTTCCAATCTCACATGTTTTGATCATGTTTTATGACCACACATATTGTGTGATTTATGCTGCTAACCCATAAAGACTATATAGTGTGTACACCATAAACACACTATGTAATCCAAAAACCATGTGTCGGGTTGGATGATTAACACATGGTGTACGTCGTATATAATAACTATGTGGAATACCGTATATCCTACTGCATGGATAGGTACAACATACTAGAGTACATGACATGTACTTTCAACCACATGTCGTGTAACCCTATCTTATTGAAAAAACATTGGCAATTACCAATGGAATCTCTAGTCATTATTCACATGTTCTTAGATCTTTATGAAAATGAAACATTGAACAAAAATGATTAATATATTTATAACATGTTAATTAAAAATGAATTAAAGAATGAATAATATGAAATAAAAATTCAACCATGATTGTGTATGGATCAATAATCAAATAAATAGTAATAAATGTAAACATGACCACTCAGATACCAATTGAAGGTTTTTGGAACAACATAATCTTGTGATGGTGATCCACACATGCTAATTTGATCTTCAATTAATTCTAATCGATATTCGGGTTTTATAAAGGTGAAGAGACCGTCTTTCATTATTTGTGTTGATTGATTGCCCTTTAGTCTTGAATGATTTTCTCATACATTTCTCATTCTAGAGAGGGAGAGAGAAGGATTAGTTGAGAGATAATTCATTGTGTATAACAATTCTCTATTTTTGATTTCACACCGTATACAATAGACATAACCGTCTATTTATAGAGTTAGGGTTTAGGTTAAAATATTATTTAATTGTATTCCAACCCTTAAATAATATTATAAACTTTAATAAACCCCATTCCACATAATAATAAAAATAATAATATTATTTTTTGGTGTTCCAACTAGCATAATAAAAAATATTATTTAACAAACTTGTTAATTAATATTTGTCACCAGACATAGTCTTGGTCCATTTGAAGTCCTCTTAAATGTGTTAAACACCCAAATAAATATTTAATTTAAATACTTAATTCATCAATAAATATTTGAGATCAATAAAAAGTTAATAAAATTATTCCTCAGTATTGAGAATAATATTTATTCAATTAATAAAATTCAAATAGAATTTAATCAAGATCATTGGAAACACTTAGTCTGTGACCCTCTAGTATTCTTTCTCATTGGCATTAGGTGGACTTGCCTAAAGTCCAAGATTAATATCTAGAAATGGGTCAATAAATCCAAGAGAAAGAACTTAATTCTCCAATTATGAAAACCACATATGAATTATCAATGTGTAATATAATCCTTTTTTCGCAATATCTCATTAAATATATTGTAATATGTGTCACCAACCTATATTCTCAATAAGTATTTATTTTAATTTCTAAAATAAACATATCGTTAGACCATGCACATTGAATTTATGAATAAATTTATATTTTAATTAATGTGTTGATATATCAGCTTCTATAAATATGAAAGGGATAAATAATTATTCTATATATCCATTAATGACATGTCAATCATGACACACCCAATGTACCCTACCTCATTGTAAACATATGTCATCATGGTTTTCATTAGAAAATCTAAGTGCATGAGTCATGAAATTCATTAATGATAATCTTAAAGTATAATGACTATTATATATGCTTGTGTATAGGAATATACAATGGAACCAAACATATATAATTCTAACTGGTGGGTTTGTTCTCATAATCTCCCATCTTGGAGATTACAATGTGTGAAATTATGGAGAAGAAGCCTCATCCACTTATGATTACTTTCACCTGACAGTCTATGTACTATGTGTCCCATCATAGTACATTATCCAATCATATAATATTATTTAAGAATATATTCATATCAATTTAAGGTTCTCATCACAGCGAGGAACTTCTATGACCTTATCAATGCAATGTATACTATAAGACATTATTACATTAGAGTCATGCAGAATAATGAAAATATATAATAATATGTTTTATTAATATTAAAAATATGAAATATAAATGTAATCAAAGTTCAAAAAATTGGTCCTAGGTTACTAACTCTAATAGGGTCCTCCCCTAAGGAATTTTTTGTGGAGTTGTGATTCCCTGAAATTCCATTTTCTTATCCATGTTTATATGGATAATTTATTCCTTGAGTTTGGGGTGTCCTGAATTGAAATTTTGTGATCGTTGAAGATTTTATAGGGCCACATGGTTATTCACACTATTTAAGAAATAGTGCAGTGGAAGAAAAATTATATCTATAGTTTTTGACAGTGGTGATCACATGATCACCACATAATTTGTTAAAATTTGTGAGCAATTTGTGAAACATTCTAAATTTTAGGTGTTTTTGTCATTTTGAGTTCTTTTTTTTTGATTTTTCCAAAATCTTCCCCTACTCTTACCTATATTCCATTTCACCTCCTAAAAACCTCTATTTCTCTTCCAAGACCATCTAAGGTGGATTATTATTTTTTTATTTATGGATTTTCTCCCAGATCAAAAGGCTAGGGATTCTCCTTCATTATCTCCTTATTTATCTAAATTTATCCCATATCCTCTAATACTAGTGGACATGGTTGGATGATTTTGGTTTTATGGGGTTAATCTAATTTGGGGTTTTGGTTTATAAGTTATGTGATCCATATTAGGAGACCTAATCTGGTGGTTTCTATTGAAGGTGACATGGTTTCATCTCTTGAAGTTGGTATTTTCATTCCATTGCATTCTATTAAAGAGTTCCTTGGATGTTTGATTCTTTAAAAGAGTTTTTTGAATATAAATAATCTTTCATATGATATCTAGTTTTGTTTTATCAATTTATTTACCTTCTTGGGTGGGGTATTACTTTGAAAAATTGGTGTATTTCTTAGTTCAATGACAATTTTTTTTTCAAAATGTGTTTTATGGTTTTTTAGTGTTTGAAAAAATTCCATTGATCGTTTTCTTTAAGAAAAATGTTTGGTCATGATGTTTTGGTCCAAGTTTGATTTTTAAAATGGAATGTTCCCTTATTTTAAATTTTTTTCCTTATCTTAAAGGCTTTCCCCTTGTTTTAAATGGTGATGGTTTGTTTAAAAGGGATTTTCTTTATTTAAAAAATGGGGTGCATTTTTCTTTTGAAATTGTTTAGCATATTTTTTTTATTGATTATGATTTCACCTTGGTGTTGGATATGATTTCCCTTATATTTTCACTCTTCCCTTTAAAGGTTGTTTTGAATGTTATTTCCAAAGATATAATTCTAGTGTTTATAGAAAATGACTCTTTGTAACCATATGTTAAATATGTATTTTGTTGATGGATGTTTTCACTTGTATTGAACCTTATTGTTACCCATTATTTGTTCTTGTGTATGTATTTTATTTTTTAATGAATTGTGATTCATGTTATGCAGTTTGGGTTGGGGTATTATTATTTAGGGTGTGTGTTGGATGTGGGATGTATATGATTATTGTGTTTATTGACTTTAGGGTATGTGGTTGTCATGTGATTGATGTTGACTTGATTGCGGATTACCATCATTAGCTACAACATGAGGAACCTTAGGTTATAATGTTGGAAGGTGAGGGATGTTGTCTATGATCATTGAGAGTTACACCCTGTCTAGTAGCCCTTGGTTGAATGTTATGACCTAGATAGGGGGTTATCACTGATAAGTCTAGTTGAGGGTGATTTGGGTGATGAAATGTGTGATTTTTAACCTTCCGATAGTTGGTTCCACCTTTTCATGTCTAATACTTGTCCCAATAGTTCATGTATTGTTTCCTCATGATGTGTATCTATGTTATGCCTCTTTATTATTTATTGGTATGCAAATTTTTTATTTCATGGATGGAGTTCACTTTGATGTATTAATCTTTCTTGTGATTTAGTCTTGGTGTTGACTAGTTTTTCTCCATCCATTTATTGTCATTATTTTATTAACTTCCATATATTTTTATTTTTATTAGGTTTTTCCATTTACACTTTAATCCTTTTTGAGTGTGTTAATTAATTATTTAAAGGGAAGGGGGTGGATTTAAATTCAAGACTTTGTTAAATGTTTAGTTTTAAAAAGTTTTAAACCTATATGAATGGTTTTTTTAAAAGTTATGGTTTAAATGGAAATATAAGGTTTAACTTTTTTTCCTAAAGTATAAGTTGTTTTAAAGAGGAATAGTTTGGTTTTGAAATGACAATGCCTTGGTAAGTCCTCTTTGAGGCATGTTTTATTAAAGACACATTTCAAGAAAATATAGAAGGAGTTATTAGTTTATTTTTGTTTTGTGTGAAGGAAATGAAAACTTATATTTCTATTTGTTTCATACTAGTGTAATTGGTTTCTTTATAAAAGGAATATAATTGATTCATGGTAGTATTCAACTGACTAAAACATTATCATTTTTATTTCTTTAGAATACATACAAAAAGGGAGATACATCAAGGAGGATGGAAGTAGTGAAGACCCAAAGCGTCGTTGATAACAAAAGTATAGACGCCAGTAGAAAAGGAACCTAAATTGAGATAGATTGAAACATTTTGGCTAGAGGAAGCCTGAGAAGCCAGGAAGTCCGCAACCTTATTCCCCTCACGCCATGTGTGGGAGATACCTGTATTGGTGCCCATGATCTTCTTGCACTTACGAATAATATAATCTATGCTCCAAGGGATACTTCCTCATCCAGATAAATCATTAAAAAGAATCAAGGAATCTGTCTCCACCACCCTCAAAACTATATTCCTTTGATCATAGACCTCGAGCCCCGTGTCCATAGCCAATGCCTCGGCCTGTAAAGCCTCACCTCTACCATAAAATGCCGAAAAATCCACCATTCACATTGGTGGGTATGGAGTCTTTATATATTTTTTTAGGTCTTACATGTTATAGATTTTAGGTTAGATTAATACCACTCTCTTCTGGGAAGTAGGTGCTGATAGGGTTATGGTGGTGGCTTGAGAGTCACATGGTGATGGCGGGGTTTATCTCCCAAGTTCATTTGACTATTTGGGTTATATAGTGTATTGGCCTCTTCGGTATCTAGTTCTTATTTTATTTTTGATTCATTATTGTAGTTTTTAAAATATTTTTATAATTTTTTTTTCATTTTGAGAAAGGAAAACTATTTTTGAAAAATATTTTGTTATCATTTATTTCCTCTGTTATAATAAATTTTGTTGGATTTTATTTTATATTTAATTGTTTTAATTTAGCATGGTTATCTAATTTAAGGAGACCTAATATAGAGTTTCCAATTGTAACCATTGTTGATCCTAGTTTTTGTGAGGTGAAATTATTCCCATGTTTTCACTTATAATACCCTAGTGCTTGTCGCTAACCTGAGGCAATCAGGAATGCACCTCAGGCCATGTAGTGAGATAACCTAGGTAACGTGTTAGGTTGACCAAGAATGATTCACTACAAAATAGTATCATACCCCTATTATTATTTTTGGGTTTATGGTAGATATGATTTATAACCCTCATAGCATGAGTGGTGAGTGTGGGAGAGTGTTTGGCTAGATCTTCCTCACCCTCTACCTCGAGTTTCTAAGGGTGGTCATGAGTTTTATTTTGAATTTGGAATTTATAGTTTTTTTTCTTATGACATTTTGGTATATTTTTTATGATACTTTTATTTTTAAGAGGACCCTGAGAGACATATCAGGAAAATACAAGTTTCAATGTGAAATTATATGGAATCAATGGGGAACATGGTTAAGGTGTATGGTCTATCAAACCGTGCAAAGGATATGTGAAACCATTCTAGACAACTTCTAGTGGCACACACATAGTTGATTCATGGTTTAAAAAACCATGCATCCAAACCATTCACATCAGAGAAAGGTTTTTATTTTTGTTCTTTTCCATTATTTTATGCTTTAAACCCATCTTATGATTGATTATTCTTGTTTATGAGTGATCAATTTAATCTTTTAGGGGCGTTGAAGCTTATTTGATTTAGTTTTTAAGAAATGTATTATGATTTAGTAATTGAGTTTATTTTGAAAACCATGTTTTGAGTGTTTAAAGTTTCTTTTGGGAAATTTTTTTAAACTTTAGCATAAGTTATTTAAGTGGGAAAACGGTTTTTTGGGTTATAATGGGGTTAAAGAAATAATTTCATGGGTTTTAATTATGTTGGAATTCATGAAATGGTTTTTTAATGGTGTTAATTTATAAATAATGAACCGCTTTATGAAAATTAAATTATTTTATTCTGTGTATTTTGAAGGGAAAATTGGCTTTCAAGAAGCGGATTCAATTTAAAATTATTGTAATTGAAATATTTTAAGGGTTTTTAAATATAATATTGAATGGAATTTATTTAAAAACACTTTATAGTGTTTTATAATGTAAATAAGGCCTTATAAAGTGTAACGACCCAAAGTATTTCAATAGAAAATTCCCTTCTTATACTTATGTCATAAAAACACAAAATAATGAACTACTAAGTGATAAGTGACCTTTAAACATAATTTTGTCACCCCTATGGTTGGAATTTTAAAAATCTGACATACATGGTTGTGTTCAAGATGGTTTTTGGAGTCTAATGAAACAAAAATAATTTTTGGTGAATAGTAACCTACCCTTATGAATAGTAACCTACCCTTATGAATAGTAATATGACCCTTATTAATAGTAAATAAGAGTAACATTACCGAGGAATAATAAAATAAAATTTAGACATCATAGAAAGTGATAATTTGACCTTAGTAAACGTTTTTGGTATTTTATAAGTCATAAATAATTAATTATAATTAATTAATTAATTTAAATGAATATTTATTTTCCTGAAATATATTCTTAAATTATTGAATCAATGTCTAATAGTTTTTAGATAATTTTATAAGACCCTACGTAATTTTTGAAAGAACTATAAAATCAGTTTTAATCTTAAAACTGTTTTTTTATGTAAATTATGATTTTAATTAAATATTAAATTAATAATATTTAGAAAATTATTTTTGAAAAATGGACTTCATTTTTGGATTCTACACGTCGAAAAATGGTTGGGGTAAATTTTTGGTAATTTTCTGAGATACTTGAATTTTTGATGAATAGTGGAATCCGATAATTCACAATAAAAGCTAAATAATGTATTAATTGAGTCATCAATGGTGTTCTGCTGATGTAAGCCCACTTGGTTCGGGATTACATTATAAAATTACTATTATTGGTCATACAAGACTCACTATTCCTTGTCTTTGGTGAAATTAATAAACAAATCAATTTTATATTAAGGAAACCCCTCTCCCCTCCACTATAAAAGCCACCCTTCACTCCCTCTTTTCCTCACACCTCTCAAGCTCCAAGACTTCTCTAAACTCTGCCCAAAAACCTTCCCTAGCTCATCCCCCATGTCCAAAAGCTTCTGGTCTCATCAAAAGACCAAGCCTAGCTTCCTTAAAGAGGATCTCAAGAGGAGGATTCTAAAGGTAATTTCTCTCTCTCTTCTCCTTTAATTTCCTTTCAAGTTCAAGTACCTTTCTTGATCTCTCCCAACCTATCTTCATCAAAATTGTTCTGTAAATCCATTATTATATATATAATGTAATATTATGATTCTAATGTTATATTATATCACCCCAAACCCTTTCCCTCTTCCATTTATTTTATTAAAGAGAACGTTGTTCATGTGGTGATAATTTATCACCTTCAAAAACAACATGCTCTTCTTCCATTTCTACCTTCAATCTGGTCATGAAACCATTTTTATGGTTGAAACAGAATATTTTATATGTATTATGTTATATTTTAAGTTCTTGAAATAACCTATGGACTTATTACTAAGTTAAATGTTAAAACAAGATCGTTGTGATCCAAAAACCGCCCAAATTAACCCAAATAACCATCATTAAATTTTTATCTAATGATTCGTCCACTTGGATCTAATATAATTCACTATAAAATTATTAAATCTACTGTAATATCATTAATAAAATGTAGTATCAGTTCTGGATGTTTACCCATGATCTACCCAAACATCAATTTAAGAATACAAGTGGACCGCTCAAGAAAACCATAAAAACGAACACCCCCGAACAATGTTTTCAAACTCTATAAGTCATCCAAAGGAACATAATATGAAATAATGAAACCAGAATGAACCCTATTAATGTATAAAAGGTTATTTAATTTCTAATTAATGAATATAATGTCATTATACATGAAATTAAAGAGAAGGAGGCATTCGAGTACAAGGTAAGGGGAAATCTCGAACCCAATTTTCTTCCTTCGGGTTCTCCCTCTTTCACTCCATTTTTGATATGGTTACTCTTCAAAGATCATTTGTTCATCATTTCCTTTACTTTTCTGGGATATAAATGTTTGTCATTGGTTTTTATGTCCATCAAAATGTTTTCCAAAAGAACTCTTCTTTCAAGATCTCACATTTTACCTCTCATTCAAGGTTGATGGTTCTTGTATCAAGTATGTTGTTCCCTCTTTATTTTGGGAACCCAAAGCTTATTAATGTGTTATTATGAGATGAAACCCATTCCTTTCCATGGGTTATTTATGTACATGTTTGATATGTGTTCTATGTGTCAATCATGATAATAATAATGTTATGATGTGACGGGTGCGCCTGAAATTATATAACACAATTTGAATGTTTAAATCTGACGGGTGCTCCCGGAATTATATAGCACTCCAATGCATTGGGTAAAGTGATGAATCTCATGAGTAAATGTGAAATGATGTGTGAACATGATGCTAGATTTGTTCACAAGTATGTGTGGTAGTAAACCACTAAGACATGATGTTTCATTTTTATGCATTGCCACATTTCAAGTTTATTGTTTATGCTCCTCTCATGTTCATGATCATTTTACTATGTCATGATTATGCTCACCCCATGATGTATTGTTCTTATCTATCCTCTTACTAGGATTCTAGCTCACCCCTTTTGATGTGTATCCTCAGGTGGCTACATGTACTAAGGAGAGGAAAAGTGCCAATAAGAAGCTAGAGAAGATGAAATTAAATAAATGTTTATGGTTGATGTTGTATTTGTTATGTATGGTCCTAGTTTGACCAAGACACTAAACCTCTGGATCATCTATGTGTAATAATATTATGTTGTTTATCTTTTAAATGATGTAATAGTAATGTAAGAAAAGGCCGGGTCGCTGTAGTTGGTATCAGAGGAAAGGTTTAGTTAATTTGGGAATTAGGATTAGTAAACCCTAGAGAAAACCTCTAGCATGAGAATAAGTACAAATATGTACACAAGAATATTTACCTAGGGATCCCATATGTTATGTTTTTTGGTATAATTGTTTAAATGAATAAGTTATTCATGACTTGTTTACTTATGTTTTGTTCTAACCTTTTCTATTTTAGAAAATAGTGGGAACCAGGAGAAATCAGGCCAACAACTCTTGCGAGGGCCAATGCAACGATTGCCCGAACGACATCCCCAATGATTTTGGAGGTGGAGTTCAAAACTTTATGGTGATACTTACCCAATTATCTCAGGTTATGAATAATAACCATAATAATGGGGAATGTCCTCCTTCACCAAAGAGGGAGCAACTAGCTATCAAATGTTTTATGCGGCACCGACCACCGACGTTTTGTGGATCTTCCGATCCACTAGTTGCAGAACAATGGGTCAACTCCATGGAGAAGATATTTTCTGTTCTTCACTGTTCTGAGATGGAGAAGGTAACTCTAGCCATTTATCGTCTAGATGGAGAAGCTGATCAATGGTGGGCTTTGATTAAGAACACCAAGCCAAGGGATGAAATTGAAGAGATGGAATGGGAAGACTTTAAGATAATGTTTCTTAATAAGTACTTCCCAAGAACTCTTCACACGAAGATGGAGAGATAATTCATAGAGCTCAAGAAAAAATAAGGAGAATATGTCACAACCTATGAAGCAAATTTCACAAGGCTCGCAAGGTATGCTTCGGGTTTTGTTATCAACAATGATAGCAAAATTGATAGATTCTTTAGTGGATTAAAACCACATCTTCGAAAGGATCTTTCAATTCGAGACTTTGGGAGTTATGAAGAAGTTGTTCGGTGTGCTCTCAAAGTGGAGATGAAGTTTGGAGAATGGTCCCATGGCTATGGTGATAAGAAAAGAAAGATGGAGTTTCAAGCTGGTGGATCTATTGACAAAGGTGGGAAGAAAAATCGACCCACATGCGAAAAATGTGGGAAGTTGCACCATGGAAACTGCCTCAAAGGTACGGTGAAATGCTTTAAGTGTGGGAAGGAAGGAAACCAAGCTAACGAGTGTCGAAAAGACATGAAAAGGAATGATAATGTAGTCGATGAAAGGAGAGAACCACTTGTGGTTCAATGCTACAACTGTAGGGAGCTAGGGCACTATTCAAACCAGTGCACTAAACCTCGAGCTCTCGAGGGTAATCAGCGCCAACAACCACCAAAGCCAAAGGAACAAGGGAAGGCTTATACCATCACTACTGCGGAGGTGGAACATGATAATGAAGTCGTACAAGGTACACTTCCTATTCACTCAAGAATGGAAAAAGTCTTATTTGATTCTCGTTCTACACATTCCTTTATATCTTTCAAGTTTTATAGAACTATAGAATCGAAGCCCCGAAACCTTGAAGTAGAGATATCTGTAAAAACACCAAGTGGTGCAATCATTTAAACCCAAGTGTTTGATTCTTCTCCTGTTGACGTATGTGGGAAGATTCTTCCAGAAAATCTCGTAATACTTCCCTTGGTGGAATTCGACGCTATAATGGGAATGGATTGGATCTCGTTATATAGAGCACATATCAACTGTCGGGAAAAGGAAATATATTTTCATATTCTGAACCATCCCATGCTCCTCTACAAATGCAAGGAAGATCATGAATATCCTTTGAAAAATTCTTCAATGGTGTGGGTGATGATTCCTTATGAAGAAGCATACCTTGCACAAATGTTTGAGTCAAAGGAAAGTTCCAACCTTGAGGAAATGCCCATCGTAAGGGAATAAGGCGATGTATTCCCTGAAGAGTTACCGGGAATTCCCCCGGATCGTGAGGTAGAGTTCTCAATTGAACTCATACCCGGAGCTACTCCTATCTCGAAGTGCCCCTATAGGATGGATCCTATCGAACTGGAGGAGTTAAAGAAGCAGCTGCAAGAGCACCTGGACAAAGGGTTCATACGCCCTAGTGCATCACCTTGGGGTGCGCCAGTTCTCTTTGTAAAGAAGAAGGATGGAACCATGCGGCTTTGTATCGATTATCGGGAACTCAACAAGATCACCATAAAGAACAAGTATCCTCTCCCAAGGATTGATGACTTGTTTGACCAGTTAAGAGGAGCTCAATACTTCTCAAAGGTGGATCTTCATTCTGGATATCATCAAGTAAAGGTGAAGAAGGAAGATATTCAGAAGACTGCCTTCCGTACAAGGTATGGGCACCATGAGTTTTTGGTGATGCCCTTCGGACTTACTAATGCCCCTGCAATCTTCATGGATTTGATGAATAGAGTCTTTAGACATTACCTCGACAAATTTGTGGTAGTGTTTATCGATGATATTCTCATCTACTCCAAGAGAAATGAGGAACATGAAGAACATCTAAGACTTGTGTTAGAGACATTGAGAAAGGAGAAGTTGTACGCCAAGTTCAGCAAGTGTGACTTTTGGATGAATCAAGTCACGTTCTTGGGACATGTGATCACAAGAGAGGGAATTTCTGTGGACCCTTCAAGATTGAGGAATGGCCCATGCCCTCTAGTGTCACAGAAATCCGTAGTTTTCTTGGATTAGCTGGGTACTATCGATGTTTTGTGAGAAACTTCTCATGATTGTCAAGCCCACTAACTAAGTTAACAAGGAAATGGGTAAAGTATGTCTGGACGGATGAATGTGAGGGAAGCTTCAAGGAGCTAAAGAGAAGGCTGATCACTGCACCTGTACTCATACTACCGAAAAGTGGAGAAAGTTTTGTGATATACAGTGATGCTTCAAAGAAAGGCTTGGGTTGTGTACTCATGCAAAATGATAATGTGATAACCTACGCCTCACGACAGTTGAAGATCCATGAGCAGAACTACCCGACGCATGATCTAGAGCTGGAAGCCGTGATTTTTGCCTTGAAAATCTGGCGGCACTACCTTTATGGCGAGAAGTGTGACATATACACTGACCACAAGAGCCTAAAGTATATATTCACACAAAAGGAGCTCAACATGAGTCAAAGGAGATGGTTAGAGCTAATCAAGGATTACGATTGCTCTATTCACTATCATCCTGGAAAGGCGAGCAAGGTAGCTGATGCTCTAAGTAGAAAAGAACCTGCTACTCTATCCATGTTGAGGATTGAGAAAGACCCTATCTTCTTGGATATACAAAGGATGGATTTGGGAATCGTAAGGGCAGAGGATACATCCTACCTTGCCCAAATTATTGTGCAACCATCCATCCAACATAATATTAAGGAAGCACAAAGGGATGATGTGGAGATACAAAAGAGGGTGAATGCAGTAATGGAAGGGAAGCTGCAAGAGTTCCATATCGACAATGATGGTGTGATTCGGTTTGGAACGCGGCTTTGTGTGCCTTCATCACCAGGGATAAAGAAGGAGCTATTGGATAATGCACATAGCTCAACTTTCTCTATCCATCCTGGAAGTACCAAGATGTATCGTGATCTCCGAGAACACTTCTGGTGGGATAACATGAAGAAGGAGATTGCGGAATATATATCAAGGTGCTTGGTATGTCAGCAAGTTAAAGCTGAGCGACAAAAGTCCAAAGGTATGATGCAGCCATTGCCTATACCCATGTGGAAATGGGAAAATGTTACTATGGACTTTGTCACGGGTCTCCTGAAGATGTCAAAGGGGAATAATGCGATATGGGTTGTGGTTGACCGACTCACCAAGACTGCCCATTTTATCGCAATTCGGGAAGACCTATCGCTTGAACAACTTGCAAGAATATATGTGAAGGAAGTGGTGAGACTACACGGTGTTCCACTCTCAATTGTCTCTGACCGTGATACAAGGTTCACATCTAAATTCTAGAGGAGCCTTCAACATGCTTTGAGTACTGAATTAAATTTCAGCACGACCTATCACCCCCAAACCGATGGCCAGTCTGAAAGGACTATTCAGACGCTCGAAGATATGCTAAGAGCATGCTCTCTAGAATTCAAAGGTGGATGAGATCAGCACCTCCCATTGGTTGAGTTCTCATACAACAATAGCTTCCACTCAAGTATTCAGATGGCTCCGTATGAAGCTCTTTATGGGAAGCGATGTAGAACTCCAACCTGTTGGGATGAAGTTGGAGAAAGAAAGCTACTTGGACCCGATCTTGTGCAGGAGATGACTGAGAAGGTTCAAGTCATCCAGAAACACATCAAAGATGTTCAAAGTCGGCAAAAGAGCTATGCTGACAATCGTCGAAGGGACTTGGAGTTCGACGTTGGAGATAAAGTCTTCCTTCGAATATCTCTATGGAAGAGAGTCATGAGATTTGGGAAGAAAGGGAAGATAAGCCCAAGGTACATTGGCCCCTTTGAGATCCTTGATCGTATAGGATCCGTGGCCTATCATCTGGAACTTCCACCGAATATGGCTCAAGTTCATGATGTGTTTCATGTATCACTACTGAGGAAGTACATACCAGACCCCTCACATGTACTAAACTCAGAGGTGGTACATCTGGATGATGATCTCTCCTATGAGGAGCAACCGGTAAAAATTTTGGACCGAAGTGATAAGGTTCTACACAACAAGACAAACCGCCTTGTCAAAGTGTTGTGGAGGAACCATAAGTTTGAGGAAGCAACTTGGGAACTAGAAGAGTCAATGAAGGAGAAGTACCCACACCTATTTGTGTAAAGTAAAATTTCGGGGGCGAAATTTTTTTTAAGGGGGGAGGAATGTAACGACCCAAAGTATTTCAATAGAAAATCTCTTTCTTATACTTATGTCATAAAAACACAAAATAATGAACTACTAAGTGATAAGTGACCTTTAAACATAATTTTTTCACCCCTATGGTTGGAATTTTAAAAATCCGACATACACGGTTGTGTTCAAGATGGTTTTTGGAGTCTAATGAAACAAAAATAATTTTTGGTGAATAGTAACCTACCCTTATGAATAGTAACCTACCCTTATGAATAGTAATATGACCCTTATGAATATTAAATAAGAGTAACATTACCTAGGAATAATAAAATAAAATTTAGACATCATAGAAAGTAATAATTTGACCTTAGTAAACATTTTTGGTATTTTATAAGTCATAAATAAATAATTATAATTAATTAATTAATTTAAATGAATATTTATTTTCCTGAAATATATTATTAAATTATTTAATCAATGTCTAATAGTTTTTAGATAATTTTATAAGACCCTACGTAATTTTTGAAAGAACTATAAAATCAGTTTTAATCTTAAAACTGTTTTTTTATGTAAATTATGATTTTAATTAAATATTAAATTAATAATATTTAGAAAATTATTTTTGAAAAATGGAATTCATTTTTGGATTCTACACGTCGAAAAATGGTTGGGGTAAATTTTTGGGAATTTTCTGAGCTACTTGAATTTTTGATGAATAGTGGAATCCGATAATTCACAATAAAAGCTAAATAATGTATTAATTGAGTCATCAATGATGTTCTGCTGATGTAAGCCCACTTTTTTCGGGATTAAATTATAAAATTACTATTATTGGTCATCCAAGACTCACTATTCCTTGTCTTTGGTGAAATTAATAAACTAATCAATTTTATATTAAGGAAACCCCTCTCCCTTCCACTATAAAAGCAACCCTTCACTCCCTCTTTTCCTCACACCTCTCAAGATCCAAGACTTCTCTAAACTATGCCCAAAAACCTTCCCTAGCTCATCCCCCACGTCCAAAAGCTTCTGGTCTCATCAAAATACCAAGCCTAGCTTCCTTAAAGAGGATGTCAAGAGGAGGATTCTAAAGGTAATTTCTCTCTCTCTTCTCCTTTAATTTCCTTTCAAGTTCAAGTACCTTTCTTGATCTCTCCCTACCTATCTTCATCCAAATTGTTCTGTAAATCAAGTATTATATATATACTGTAATATTATGATTCTAATGTTATATTATATCACCCCACACCCTTTCCCTCTTCCATTTATTTTATTAAAGAGAACGTTGTTCATGTGGTGATAATTTATCACCTTCAAAAACAACATGCTCTTCTTCCATTTCTACCTTCAATCTGGTCATGAAACCATTTTTATGGTTGAATTAGAATATTTTATATGTATTATGTTCTATTTTAAGTTCTTTAAATAACCTATGGCCTTATTACTAAGTTAAATGTTAAAACAAGATCGTTGTGATCCAAAAACCGCCCAAATTAACCCAAATAACCATCATTAAATTTTTATCTAATGATTCGTCCACTTGGATCTAATATAATTCAATATAAAATTAGTAAATCTACTGTAATATCATTAATAACATGTAGTATCAGTTCTGGATGTTTACCCATGATCTACCCAAACATCAATTTAAGAATACAAGTGGACCGCTCAAGAAAACCATAAAAACAAACACCCCCGAACAATGTTTTTAAACTCTATAAGTCATAAAATGGAACATAATATGAAATAATGAAACCAGAATGAACCCTATTAATGTATAAAAGGTTCTGGAATTTCTAATTAATGAATATAATGTCATTATACAGGAAATTAAAGAGAAGGAGGCATTCGAGTACAAGGTAAGGGGAAATCTCGAACCCAATTTTCTTCCTTCGGGTTCTCCCTCTTTCACTCCATTTTTGATATGGTTACTCCTCAAAGATCATTTTTTCATCATTTCCTTTACTTTTATGGGATATAAATGTTTTTCACTGGTTTTTATGTCCATCAAAATGTTTTCCAAAAGAACTCTTCTTTCAAGATCTCACATTTTACCTCTCATTCAAGGTTGATGGTTCTTGTATCAAGTATGTTGTTCCCTCTTTATTTTGGGAACCCAAAGCTTATGAATGTGTTATTATGAGATGAAACCCATTCCTTTGCATGGGTTATTTATGTACATGTTTGATATGTGTTCTATGTGGCAATCATGATAATGATAATGTTATGATGTGACGGGTGCGCCCGGAATTATATAGCGCAATATGAATGTTTAAATGTGACGGGTGCGCCCAGAATTATATAGCGCTCCAATGAATTGGGTAAAGTGATGAATCTCATGAGTAAATGTGAAATGATGTGTGAAAATGATGCTAGATTTGTTCACAAGTATGTGTGGTAGTAAACCACTAAGACATGATGTTTCATTTTTATGCATTGCCACATTTCAAGTTTATTGTTTATGCTCCTCTCATGTTCATGATCATTTTCCTATGTCATGATTATGCTCACCCCATGATGTATTGTTCTTATCTATTCTCTTACTGGGATTCTAGCTCACCCCTTTTGATGTATATCCTCAGGTGGCTATATGTACTAAGGAGAGGAAAAGTGCCAATAAGAAGCTAGAGAAGATGAAATTAAATAAATGTTTATGGTTGATGTTGTATTTGTTATGTATGGTCCTAGTTTGCCCAAGACACTAAACCTTTGGATCCTTTATGTGTAATACTATTATGTTGTTTATATTTTAAATGATTTAATAGTAATGTAAGAAAAGGCCGGGTCACTATATAAAGTGATTTTGAAATGGATTTATAAAGGGTTATTTGTGATGTTGTTTTATAATATTTGTTCTTTTGTATCCCTTATTTTGGGATTAAGATTTTGTGATTTAATGCTGCACTTTAGTGATGTTTTAGAATGTTACCCCATGAATAGAATCAATAAGTAAAGAAATTAATCTCTTGGCTAGGCATTCCAGTGATCTGGATGTGGTCTTACAAGCCTCTGACTTTGTCTAGACTCTTAATAGAGTACCAATGCATTGTTCTTATTGGCTAGTGGATCATGTGTGATAGTTTCTGAATCATAATATGTTAGTGTTTTGTAGAAATCAAGGATATGAGGTGGAAATAAAGTGTATAGTTAAGGGCATAGGGATATTTGATTCATGATAAACTCCAAGAACCTCTTGGGTAAGGGTAAGGAACCAACCATAAACATTACACATTCTAGTGATTTTAAGATAGAATCCACATTATTACATTCCTAAGAATCTGTTAGGTTTAGAGTTTTATATAATTAGAACTAAAAATTACATATTAAACCCTTAAATTATAATTGGGCCTATATACATAGTATTGTTTTTCCCATAAAATAAAAGTATTTAAAATAAAACATGTTTTCTCTTCATGAAAAATCTTCACAATTTTCCCCTCGATATCATCCTTGTCTCTATTATCCCTTAAATAATATGAAAAACATTTTAAAACATGTTATGATAAAAAAATATCATTAATATCCATAAAATAAAGAAAAAATTTAGTCCACTAAAAATCCAAAAAAAAAACATTTTCATAAAAACATACATTTTTATTCAGAAAAAGGAATTATCTTTTCAAAAAGATCAATATCATACCTTTAAAAAATTAATTTATTTTAATGAAAACTCATTAGAAATAATATAGAATATAATTATATAACTTGGTACATCATTTTACATATCAATATTACAAATTTAGTAACCAATATATCCAACCTTCAATTATGGATTACCGGATTCATTGGAGGTTATAACGTAACCACCCATCCTTGGTTTATCACAAAACCACTCATCATTGGTTTATCATGTAACCACCCATCATTGATTTATAACATAATCACAAGTAATTTTTTTATCACATAAACTCCCATAATTATAAATAATTCACAAAAACTGTAACACAAACATAAATCATTAAAGATTTCATCATAAAATCACTCTTTAAAGAAAATGAATATTTCATTTTGAAATCATTTATTTTGAAAAACTTCCCATGTAAAACAAAAAAAATTATTTGAAATTTACCATATAAAATTTTAATGTAATCTTAAAAATATTAAAGTTAAATGAAATTAGGAAATTCTATTCATTATATATATGTAATAAAAATATTATTTTTGAAAAAGGAACTTTAAAAGTGGATTTTTAAAATAAATTCCCTTACAAATATCATATCATTGAAGTGAGTGTTAATAAAATGGATTGATTATGTGTATATTATATAAATAAAAATAAAATAATTGGAAATAAAAAATAATATATTCATAATTCATTTCACACATAATATTATCATGACATAATCAAGAAGTATAAGTTTAACCCAAAGAATAGTAATTGAGTTAAGAATTACCTTAACTTTGTAATCAGTCGAATCATATGCACTAAAAAAGTAATAATCATAAAATAAAACATTTAATAACATTAATATAATTATATTAATGATATTATTTATAAAATTGTAGTATATATACATCACACACAAGAAATAAGTGGTGAATAAGGAATATATATCACATAAGTAAAAGTGAGATGAGAAACCCTTACCACACACTTCCCTTTTTTTGCGTAGTTTCGCATCATGTATAATGGTTTAAATAATGTAATTAACTCATTAAAGAAATATATTATTATTTATAATACATTATGGAATTATTTTATAACATATTATGACCTATTCATTAGTAATATTTCATTATTTTCATGGTTTTAGGTGCGTTCATTTCATGGTTTCATGGTCGGTTCATTTACGTATAATTATGGATTTTACTTTAAAATGGAAATAATAATATGTAAGGGGAATGAAATCATATTAATGAACTTAAATAAGTTTAAATGGTCCCATTTATAATTTTTATTTTCTAAATTAGCATGATTCATTAGATAAAATGTTAATGATAAATCTTTAGTTTATTTTGGCGGTTTTTCCAAACACCACAGACTAGTTTCATATTATTTAATATTATGTGTGTATATTAGTTAATGAACATGAAATATGTTATAATATAAATATTTAAATATTATTTAACCATAATTATACATTTATTACCAGCCATGAAGTCGGTAATGGAAAACAAAAAATCATTATCTATATAGACGGTTAATCACCATAATTTGGACAATGGTTTCATTTCATTGAATAAGGGAGGTAATAAAAAGGATGGATATAATATATTCCATTATAAACATAAAAATCCATTATATAAATTACTATATATTTATCATGCCTTTATGTATAAAGGATGTGAGGAGAAAGTAGAAAAAGAAAAGAAATTAAGAGAGGTGTTTTGAGAAAATTAACTCTTGAATATCACCTACTTGAAGGATCTATTAAAGACCTTGGAAATGGTATTTGGGTGAGAAAATAAGAACATGCATGTGGTTATAGTTAGGAGTAGAGTTTTTTTTATATATTTTATGAGATTTAAGGCTTTTTAGGTGAAATGGGGTGGTGAGGGTTGGTATTTATACTTGAGGAGGGGTGGTTTTAAGTGATTAAATAACGATTATTATATATTTAAAGAAAACCACATTTTGATGGAATTAGTTACAACAAATTTGTTTGATAATTAATGTTTTAAAGTATGGATATGTACAATAAACAAATCAACCACCCATTTAAATTTTTATTTTTTAGATATTTTATGTTTTTACCTTTTAACTTTAACCTGTATCATTATTTTACCTATACCGCGTTAAATCTTTTTTTACCATGGTAAATTTTTTATGTTTAAAAATGAAAATGACCTTAAAATGTAATTTGGGAATTATGATTCCAAATATGGAATCTATTTTACTAAATTCAATTCAGATAATTGTAAAAATTATATTTAAAATTAATCTCAGAGATGAGACTAGAAAGCAAGTTTTTACAGAGAAATTGTTCAAAAGTTTGAAATATTTTTATATCAAAATTCAACATTAAAGTGATTAAAATGAAGTAAATTAGATCAATATATGTATATTTGATCTAATTTTACTTCTAAAATAATTAAAAATAATTTAACATTATAAATTATTTAGAAAAAGTCAATTTTTAATTAAAATTCAGTGTTTTTCACTCTTCATAAAAAAATAAAACTTCTTAGAAAAATACAAAAAATTCACCCTTAGATAATTTTGAAATTATTATTTTATAAATTAAGTTTATTTTTTTAAATAACATTTATAAAAGTTTCAGAATTATTTTTAAAATAAGCGCACCATCAAAATGTGGAAAAATAACCTTTAGAAAAATATAACTTTTTATGCTTACAATTATATTATTATTATATTAATCCTATAAAACATATTGGAAGAATTTAAACTTTTTATTGAATATATAACATATAAATTTCATTAATATCTTTCACTAATAGTGATTAATTTAATTTATTAAAATAAAATTCCATTGTGGGTATAAAAACAATTTTTTTATAAAAACAAATCCTTTATATTCAATTGGTTTTTATTTTCATTTCTAACTAATTGGTAACCAAATAATTTATTTTAGAAATATGCGTAAACTATATTTTCATAATTTAGTTCATATCATTCATTCTCACTATTCCTACAACTAAGTGATAAATATTACATTTAAATAATAATATTTAGTCATTTGTTTAAGCTCGATGTGGAGTATCTTGTATGATATTAAACATAGTGTTTAATTTTCAAAATATTACGGTGTTAAATTATTCAAACATTAATAAATTAGATCCTATTAATTTGAATTCAGGATAAAAAAACTTGGGGTTTGACTTTTTAAAATATCTTTGTTGAAATCCTACATCGGAACAAGGGTCAATAAAACTTCCATTTTAAAAGAGAGAAAGGAATGTTTAAAGGTCACTTGAGATAATACATACTATAATGATCCAAAATTTTATTAATGAAAATTCATCTTGATCTAATTAAATTTATTATTATTTAAGATGGTTATATAACGTATGCACTTACTTGGTTTTATGTTTTTGGATTTTAAAATACTGTTAAGAATTTTGACTGTTGCTAATATAGCCATTGAACAGTGATCACATGATTAGTATAAATATAGAGCTTTAACAAATCCAATTTACTCAGACAAAGGAAGTGATGGACTCATCCAGTAGACTATTCCCGTATGAAGCCCATTTTTTGGAGCTCATAAAGGAGGTGGAATCATTGGTCTTTTCTCTTGACCAAGCCCAAGCTGAGCTTCAATATGTTAAGCTCTAATAGAACCGCCTATGAGAAAAGTGGAAGTCGATAGAGATTTCCACCCGAGTAATATGATCTGAGCTACCCCAGGAGTCTATCACCATTGCACCCCTTACCCTTCGGTATTATGTAGGTGTTATAAGGGGTTATGTAACAAAATAACTATGATTATGTGCATTATTTTTGTATATAATAAATAATATACATTCATTTTAATATTGTTGTTACTTTGTAAATAGTTTTTAAAGCACAAATATCATTTTTAGTTAATATTAAATTATGAAATATATTTTGATGAATTAATGGATTTTTTAATTAATTAATATTTTAATAAAATATTATTATTAAATTACTTTTTATTAGATATAAACGATCGTATAATTTTGTGAATACAATTGTAATTTTTATTAAGGTTTGAAAACTGTTTTTGTCAAAACCCATGAATTTTCAATAAATGTCAGTTTTTATTTTAAAAGTGATAATTCAAATATTTAGAAAATTATTTGGATAAAATTAATAACATTTTTGGACTCAAGACATCAAAATTATCCAATGGTGAATTTTTCATAATTTTCTGAGACACTCGATTTTTTGGGTAAAAATTAAATACAGTTTAAATATATAATGTGTTTTATGACATCATAATGACCCAATAGTTATGTAATAAAATACTATAAACATAATGTTCGGCCAATATATGTTTTAACATTAAAATAATGTTATTTTAGGTTTGTTTTATTTATTTTACAAAGATTTAGTGGACCCTCCAAGACTTATAAAACATTTTAGCTTTTTAAATTGATTTCCTTGAGGGTGTGACTCACCTCCACATAAGCAACCCTATTATTTTAAGAAGTTTTTCTATTGTCCTTATAAAATATTATTTTCCACTTCCCTTTGGAAAAACCCATGTTCAAAAATTATGGTCTGATTTGTGGTTTTGATTAGTTTAATATGTGGTGACCCAAACCTAAATATTAAAGAATTACCTCTCCTTTCCTATATAAAATCACCCAACCTCTCACTTCCTCTTCAATCAAAGCCTTTGGAGTTCATCCAACCTCTTCCCTACTCTCTCTAGAATCCTCCCAAGGCGACCTAAGTACAAGGGAAAGTAGTTTTCATGTAAAGGAAGTTTTCAATAAAGATGTTGTGTGTTTTATGTTATAAGTTGTTATATAATGTTCCTAATACCCAAATACACTAGACCTCTCAATATTCTATGTTGTATCAAGTGAATTTTATGTAATAAATCAGGTTTAAGTGTGTAATAAAGATAAGGGTTGTTATAGTTGGTATCATAGGATAGGTTTAGTTATTTTTGTGATTTGGATTAGAAAACCCTAGTGAAAGCCTTTGGGATAAGACTAAGTATAATAAAAACATCCCTAAATTTTAGTGAGTGTTGAGTAAGTGTTTTATCAAGAAAATACATCCCTATATAGATACTAGCAGGTAGAGGTGGATCTGGCACATATGTACCTAGGAGTAAAAACTCCGACAAAGAGTTTCAGGCTTGACCCAGGGTATCTTGGTACATGACAATGGGCCTTGATACACTCTTGGTTATGACAATCCCAAGGGATATTCTTTGGTAAATTTACAAACTCAGTATGAACCATTATTAAGGGAATTAAAAAAATTCCCCTAAGAATATATGTTAGAAAGTATATCATGGATAATATAGATTTAATCCTATTGATTCATAAGTTAAGGAAATAAGATTAATTTATAAGTCATCTATTTTGTCCTTGGTTTACCCTTTATGTGTTACCCCTAACTTTCCTTTTATTATAGTCAATGGACGGTAATAGGAAGACTCGGGCTAACAACTGATGTAAAGACTAATGTTATGACTGTTCTAGTGAGATTCCCAATCTAATGGGTGTGGGAATCATGAACTTTGTCATTATTCTCTCTCAGTTAACTCAATATTTAATTAGAAAAATGGTTCAAGAATAACATTCAACCACCCATAAGAAAGAACAAGTTGCTATCGAGAGATTCATGAGACAAAGGCCTCATACTTTTAATGGATCATCTGATCCCTCAATCATCGAACAATGGATCAACTCCATCCTTCAATGTTCTGAACAAGAGAAGGTTATTCTAGCTGCTTATCGTATGGAGGGTGAAATCGATAAATGGTGGACTTTGATAAAAAATAAAAAGCCTGAGGAGGAGATCTAGGCATTGTAATGGCAGGATTTCCAGAAGATGTTTTTCGATAAATATTTTCTGTGCACCCTCCGAATTAAGATAGAAATGAACTTCCTTTCCTTCAAGAAAAAATAGGACGAATCGATTGGAGCGTACGAGGAAAAATTCACAAGGCTTGCATGATATGCCTACAGTTTTGTCATTACCCACAAATGCAAGGTTGACCGCTTCTTTGGTGGGTTGAAACCTAGCCTGTGTAAAGACCTAGCGATCCGTGACTTCGACAGCTATGAGGAAATTGTCAGATGTTACCTCAAGGTTGAAATGGAGATCGGAGAATCTCAGGGGTATCATGGGGATAAGAAGCGTAATGTGGACTTCAATTCTGGCAGTCCGATGGATAAATCCAATTGTGCTAAGAAAATCCAGCAGCCCACTTTCTAAAAGTGTGGAAAGAAGCACCCTAGAAATTTTCTGAAGGGAATGAGGAAATGATTTAGGTGTGGAAGAGAAGGTCACCTAGCCGTTAACTGCCCACAAGAAAAACCCACAGCTGCGACAGAGGAGAGGAACACTTCATTCGACTCTCAATGCATTATTCATTACTTAAACTGCAAAGAACAAGGGCACCTTTCAAATCAGTACCCTAAGCTAAGGGTTTTTGGAGGCAACCAACAACCTCCAAGGCAGTAAGGGCGAGCTTTTTTCCATCAGTACCGCCAAAGTGAACCCCAAAAATGAAGTGGTGACAAGTACGGTAGTTATTCATTCAAGAATAGCGAATGTACTTTTTGATTCTGGTTCTACGCATTCTTTTATATCCTGTAAGTTTAGTAGGACAATACCAACACCACCAAAAATCATGGAAGTAAAGATGTTAGTGAGTATGGAAAATGGGGAAATCATTGTATCCCATGAATATAACTCCTCCCCTATCATAATTTGTGGATTGAACTTCCTAGAGAACCTCATCATACTTCCTCTGGTGGAATTTGATGCAATTCTTGGCATGTATTAGCTTTACTTATATAGATCCAACATAAATTGCTGTGAGAGGAAAACCACTCTCCATATGGAGAATTGGCCCCTGATTCTATACAAGTGCAAGGAGGAAGATGAATCTTCTTTAGCACCATCATCTTAAGCGTGGATATTAATGCCCTTTGAGCATGTGTATCTGGATCATATGATTTATTCTAAAGAGAAAACCATCCTTGAAGACATGCCTATTGTGAGGGAATTTTCTAAAGTGTTTTCTGAGGAATTTCCTAGTCTTCCTCCAAGAAGAGATGTTGAATTATAAATTGACTTTATACCTAGGTAATTACCAATATCCAAGACTCTTTATAAAATGGTTGTTGTGGAGCTTGAGGAGATGAAGAAACCACTACTGGAGAATCTGGATAAAGGGTTTATATGCCCAAGTGCTTCACCATGGGGTAAACCAGTCCTCTCCATCAAGAAGAAGGATGGGTAAATGTGACTTTGCATAGATTATCATGAGCTTAATAAAATCACTATAATGAACAAGTATCCTATTCCACGAATTGATGACTTGTTCGATCAGCTGTGTGGAGCACAATACTTCTCCAAGGCAGATTTATGGTCAGGATGTTATCAAGTAAGGGTGAAGAAGGAATATATCCCCAGGACTGCTTTTAATACAATATATGGGTACTATGAATTCATAGTAATGCCTTTAGAAATCACTAATGCTCCAACAATCTTCATGTACTTGATGAATAGATTATTTAGATATTACCTAGAAATTTTTTTGGTAGTCTTTATAGATGATATTCTAATATACTCTAAAACCAAGGAGGATCATGAGGAGCATCTAAGAACTGTACTAGAGACATTACAGAAAGAGAAGCTCTATTCAAAGTACAACAAGTTTGAGTTCTGGTTGAAGGAGGTCTCATTCTTGGGTCATATTATCACAAGCAATGGGATATCTGTGGATCCCTCCAAGACAACTGCAATTGAGGGATGACCGAGACCAACATCGGTAATAGATATCCATAGCTTCTTGGGGTTAGTTGGACATTATCACTGATTTTTGAGAAATTTCTCACGATTTTCCAACCCTCTTACCAAGCTAAATCAGAAGGGAGTATGGTTTTCTTGGAGTGATGAATGCAAAGATCGCTTAAAGGAGTTAAAAAGGAGGCTTATCACTATGCCCGTGTTCAATTTACCCATAAGTGGAGAATTTTTGTGGTATTCAGTGATGCTTCGAAGAAGGGAATGAGTTTTGTGTTGATGAAAAATGATAAAGTGATAACCTATGCCCTAAGGTAGCTAAAAATCCACGAGCAAAGCTATCCCACGCATGATCTGGAGTTTGCGGCTGTGATCTTTGTGTTGAAAATCTAGCAGCATTATCTCTATGGGGGAGAAGTGTGAGATATATACTGATCAAAAGAGCCTAAAATATATATTCACACAAAAAGAGATTAATATGCACCAACTAAGATGGATAGAACTCATCAAGGATTATGATTGGTCGATCCACTACCATCTTGGTAAGGCAAACAAGGTGGTGGATGCTCTATGTAGAAAGGATCCTGTATCATTATCAACGACGAGAATTGAAAAGGATACAATATTATTATAAATTATAGAGGATGGACATGGGAATAATTAAGGGAGGAACATCATCAACCCTTTCTCAAATTATTTCTCAACTATCCCTCATGGAGAAAATAAATTATACTCAAAGAAAGGATGTGGAAATTCTGAAAAGGGTGGAAGCTATCAAAAATGGGGAATCCTTAGAGTTCGTGGTTGACAAGGATGGAATTGTAATATTTGGGTCACGATTATGTGTACCATCCGATCCAGAGATAAAGAAGGAGCTTCTGAATGACACACATAGCTCAACCTTCTTTATTCACCCAGGGAGCACAAATATGTATCGCGATCTCTGAGAAAACTTTAGGTAGGACAATATGAAAAGGGAGATTACAAAATATACATTAAAGTGCCTGATATTTCTGCAAGTGAAAGTTGAGAGGTAAAATTCTAAGGGGATGATGCAACCACTAGCCATAACAACATGAAAGTGGGACAAAATTACCATGGACTTTGTTACTACACTTCCAAGGACATCCAGAGGAAACAATTCTATATGGGTCATTGTGGATCATCTTATGAAGATAGATCACTTTATCACGATTTGAGAGGACTTCTCATTGGATCAACTTGCATCGATTTACATCAAATAAGTGTTAAGGATACATGGAGTACCACTATCTATTGTATCCGATCATGATACTAGATTCACCTTGAAGTTCCGAAAAAGTCTCCAACATGCTCTAATCACTGAACTGAACTTCAGTACGACTTATCATCCTCAAAATGATGGACAAACTGAGAGAACTATTCAGACATTGGAAGATATGTTAATATCATGTTCTATGGACTTCTAAAGAGGATGGGACCAATATCTTCCACTGGTTGAATTATCCTACAATAACAGTTTCCACTCGAGCATCTGAATGGCCCCATATGAATCCCTTTATGGTAAAAGGTGTAGAACACTGGCTTGTTGGGATGAATTTAGTGTGCGTAAACTTCTAGGACCTGAAATGGTCTAAGAAATGGTGGAGAAAACCATTCAGCAGCATATCAAGGTAGCCCAAAGTTGACAGAAGAGTTATGTAGATAACCGTCGAAGAGACCTTGAGTTGAAAGTTGGAGACATGGTATTTCTACACATATCTCCATATAATAAGTTCATGATGTTTGGAAAGAAAGGGAAATTAAGTCCTAGGTACATCGGCCCCTTCGAGATTCTTGATCATGTCGGGGCTGTGGCCTATCGACTAGCACTTCCACCCACCATGGACAAAGTACATGATGTATTTAATGTATCCCTCTTAAGGAAGTACATACCATACCCTTCACATGTACTCTCTTTAGAGGTAGTACAGTTAGAGGATGATCTTTCTTACAAGAAGCAACCAATAAAGATCTTAGATCATAGAGAAAAAGTTCGATGAAATAAGACAATGCCCCTTGTCAAGGTGTTGTCGTGCAACCACAAGTTTGAAGAGGGAATGTGGGAATCAGAGGAAGTGATGAATTAGAGTTACCCGCATCTATTTTAGGGTAGGAAAAGGAAATTTTGAGGGTGAAATTTCTTAAGGGGGGAATATTGTAACGACCCAAACCTCTATTAATGAAAATTACTCTTGATCTAATTAAATGTCTTATTATGTATGATGGTTATATAACATATGAACTTCCTTGGTTTTATGTTTTTGGATTTTCAAATACCATTAAGAATTGTGACCATTTCTAATATAGTCGTTGAATAGTGATCACATGATTAATATAAATATAGGGCTTTAACAAATCCAATTTACTCAGAGAAAGGAAGTGATGGCCTCATCCAGTAGACTTTCCCTATATGAAGCCCATTTTTCTGAGCTCATAAATGAGGTGGCGTCATTAGGCTTAGCTCTTGACCAAGCCCAATATGAGCTTCAACATGTTAAGCTCAAATGAATCCACCTACGAGAGAAGTGTAAGTTGATAGAGATTACCACCCGGGCGATGTTATCCGAACCACCCCAGAAGTCTGTCACCATTGCACACCTTACCCTTCAATCTTATATGGGTGTTATAAAGGGTTATATAACAAGACCTTAGCACTATGATTATGTGCATTGGTTTTATATATAATAAATAATATACATTCATTTTATTATTGTTGTTACTTTGTAAATAGTTTTTAAACCAAAATAGTATTTTTAGTTAATATTCAATTATGAAATCTATTTTGATGAATTAATGGATTTTTGAATTAAATAATATTTTAATAAAATATTAATATTAAATTACTTTTTATTAGGTACAAATTATTGTATAATTTTTATGAATACAATTGGAATTATTATTAAGGTTTGAAAGCTGTTTTTATCAAAACCCATGAATTTTTGATAAATGACAGTTTTTTATTTTAAAAGTGAAAATTCACATATTTAGAAAATTATTCTGATAAAATTAATAATATTTTTGTAATTAGGACATAAAAATTATACAATGGTAAATTTTTCATAATTTTCTGAGAGTCAAATTTTTGGGTAAAAATTTAGTACTATTTAAATATATAATGTGTTTTATGACATCATAATGACCCAATAGTGATGTAATAAAATACTATAAACATTATGTTCTTCCAATATATGTTTTAACATTAAAATAATGTGATATTAGGGTTGTTTTATTTATTTTACAAAGCTTTAGTGGACCCTCCAAGACTTATAAAACATTTTAGCTTTTTAAATTGATTTCGTTGAGGGTGTGAATCACCTCCACATAAGCAATCCTATTATTTTAAGAAGTTCGACCATTGAAATTATAAAATATTGTTTTCCACTCCCTTTTTGTAATAACCCTGGGAAAAAACTGTGGTCTGGTTTGTAGTTTTGATTAGTTTAATGTGCGGTGTCCCAAACCTAAATAATAAAGAATTCCCTCTCATTTCCTATATAAAACCACCAAGATACCACTTCCTCTTCACTCAAAGCCTTTTGAGTTCTTCCAACATCTTAACTCCTATCTCTATAATCCTTCCAAGGCACCCCAAGCTCCCAATAATCCTCTCTCAATCCTCTCTCAAGCCTTTGGGATCACACTTCCAAGTAAGGGATTTCTTTCTTCCTTATTTATGTCCAAGTTTCTTAATATTGTTATGCCCTTTTATTTACAATTATAAACGTGAGTTATGATTTTTAACCTCCCCTATACTGTCATATTTATGTTTTAATTTTGATAGAACCATTTCTCTCTCATCAATTCCTTCCATGTATACCTGTTACCATGCAGAAATTCTGTAAGGGATTCATTCCTTTCTCATTTTATCCAAGTTTATTAATATTGTTATGCCCTTTTATTTTAAATTATAAATGTTGGGGTATGATTTCTCACCTCCCAAATATTTCCCTATTTATGTTTTAAGGATGATATACCCCTTTATCTCTCATTAATTCCTCCCATGTACACCCGTTACCATGCCAAAATTCTATATGGAATTCCTCTCTTCTCATTTACATTCAAGCAATTATTTTGTATTATTAATATAAATTCCATTACATTTGTTGGGAAATGTATATATATGACTCCTTACTATAAATTTAATTTATACATGATGAGACACCAATTTCTCTCTCATCAACCATTTTTATAAATCCTTATGTCACATTGTTATGCTACCGAAATTACACCGTGATTTTCTAAGCCCAAGTCATTGTGTAGTGAATACCATTACCATTTATCTATCAAGGGTATTTACATTTATTGATTATATAGTTTCATGTATGTATTCCAAATTCATTTATCATGGAATAAATTATTATCTTTAATGATTCCATGTTGAACGATTCTTGTGGCATACTTCTGCATGAAATGAAATGTTTAAGAAGGGTGTGCCCTGATAGCACTCTAATGCATTGGGTAAAGATTAGTATCATGATACATCAAGTGAAATGAGGATTTAATCATGATAATTCAAGTGAAATGAGTATTTACCATTCTAATTCAAGTTCAATGAGGGTATACTCAAGATCTCTGTGCAATGAGCCTTGGATCCTGCTAATTCCATGTTAAGTGTTGTTGCCACGTTTCCATGTTATGGTAATCATGTTATATCATGCCTTTGAGTTCATGTCTCTTTTATGCTCCATTGATATGCCTATTTCCTAACATGTATTTTATTCTTCATGTTAGTCCTTGTTTACTCCCTTAATGGGCTTTATATCTCACCCTTTTCTTATGCATGTCCTCAGGCTATCCCGTGAAATGCCAAGTATGATGGAATGTAGTGGTCATGTAAAGGATGTTTTCAATAAATATGTTGTGTGTTTTATGTTCTAAGTTGTTATGTAATGTTCCTAATACCAAAAGACACTAGACCTCTCGATCTTTAATGTTTTATCAGCTGAATTTTATGTAATAAATCAGGTTTAAGTGTGTAATAAAGAGCATGGTTGTTATACATACCAGGGTTCCATGTAGGAAAACATATATATGGAAGATAAAACTAACTATAATGTTTTTATGGAGAGTTATAGAGAACTTGGTCATGAGAAAGTGAACAATCATAAAAACATAAATCTGTGATGGGTTAAAAGTCCATTGATTTCTCAAAAATAAAAGTAAATGGGTAATGTTTTTGTTTCAAAATAATCTTTATAGAGTAGAATAATTCTTTTACTACCTATAATAATAACATAAGAAAATATAATTACTTAACAAGTAGAATAACATCCTCATATTTTCTCCAAATGATGAGCATTCATGATGAATTTGATATACCCAAAGTATCATAATCAACTTCTATGGATCACAAAATCCACAAAAGTATAACTATATATTCCTTCTATATTTAGGAATTAAAAAACATAAATGGTTAGTACAAGATAATGTAATTCTCCAAAAATAATAAACATTTATATGATAAAAAACTACTCTAATCTCCAAAATTCACCAGTAATACCCAAAGTTCAACATATATCATTCAAAAAATAACTATCTGTAAAATTCCTCAAAATATTCTTGACTAAAATTTTAAATTGAAAAATAAGAAGGATTTTATCACCTAGTCTTTCTATATAAATTTAATATTTATCTTCAAATAATATCCAACACTCTTAAATTCTCAAACAAAAAATGTAATTACCCAAATCACATAATATCTAAGATATGATAATTATTCTTGAATCACCATAAATCCAAAATAGATTATTATATTTTCTCAAATACAATTCAACCTTTATTAATAAAATAAAATACCATAATATTCTTTTTAACTTAATCATATAAGGATTCCAAAATAGTGAACGTCTTCTGAAATAATACTATTCAATTAATCACTAAATAAAATTCCAATCCCATGGTTATAAATATGATAAAACATATTTTCTCAAAATAAAAATAACCTTTATCTATCATATAGTTCAAATAAATAAATAAAAATTTCATACTAACTAGTAAATCATGTAGGCAAGTGGTAGGGGATGCATCCCTTTTTCCCTTTGGTTGTGGGTTCGATCCCCATAGCCTTTCTAGACGTGATGAGTTTCCACCCATCCTATGAGTGGTGCTTTTTATAAAATAGTATTAATATAATCTTTATATAATTATAGAAATGTTAAAAACATCATAAAAATTAAACTAAATATATTTTAATTTCAAAGGTTATCTCATACCTTTCATTTTTCATCCCAAAAAGTAAGAACCCATAATTACCTCAAATATAGAGATCATATAAATTAAAATACTACCAAATCCTTTAAACTTGTGTCAAACAAAATTAAAGGCATTATTCCTCAAATAATTTTTTTAATATCAAACAATTAATTATTATATGTACCTTAAAAATTATCACCTTTTTACCACTTTTCAAAGGTATCAATTCCATCTATCATATGTTTTAAAATTTATGAAAACAAAAATTACTGTATAAAAAACCTTGGGCATTATATTATTCCCATAATACTTGTAAAACACCACTATATCATAAATTTTAAAACTCAATACATAAACACATCCTTCATTAAACTTTTTTCTTAAACTATTAACCATGATTTTCCATCTTATTCATTTTTACTTTATTCCCACAATCAATGATCTGAATTATATCCTTATGATCCATCAATATAAACCCTAAAGGTTATTCATAACTTTAAAATTATGTTGACAAAATGAAAAATAATTCTTCCTCAAATAAAATTTTCACCTGATAAAATTAAGGGTTATATATAACTCAATCTCAATAAAAGTCTCCAAAAATACTCCCATCATCAAAAGAGTATTAATAAATTTAAACATTTCATCATCCTTAAATCTACCATAACTCTTAAATCTATTATATTTAAACATATTAATTATTCATTGTTCTTCAAAAATACCTTAACTATGATTTTATATCTTATTAATCAATACTTATTTCCTATGAACAAAAATATGAATCATATCCCAAGATTCAACAATTTCAAAGTATGATCCAAGAAATAATTCATACCTTTCATATGTGATTTCTAGTTTTCTCATCTTCAATTATAATAAAATTAAGTATTACTAAACAATTATCTATACCTTCTTGCTGATCCCATTCACAATCCTTATTCCTAAGACATCGATGAGAATAATGACTAGATTCCTGACATTTAAATCATTCAATTGGTAACTCAGGAATAACTTATTTACCCTTCACGTATTCAACTAAACTCTTTCTTTTTTCCTTTATAGTTTATTGATTTATAACCACCTTTACCACATATAAAACATCTTCCTATCCATTTAAGACATTTTACCATGTGATTATTTACACATTATTGACACATAGATCATTGAATATATTTACCTTTATGATTGTTGTCACATGTAAATCCACATTTCTATTGTATTTTATGAATTAGGAAACTCTCCATGGTTCAAGTGGTTAATCATTACTCTCGATTGTTGGTTTATAATAACCACGAGAGTTATCATTATAGTTCCCATTTCATTTAGTTTCTCAATCAGAAAACCTCCACATTTTCCTTCACATCCATTTTTAATTTGGTGCCAGATGTATCCATCTATTTACTAAAACCAAAAAGGTTAGTTCATTCATATCAATAAAATCATAACATACCATCTTATGAGGAGGATAAACATTATGATATCCTTATTCATGTTATCTCAAACTCATACCATTTATATAAAATAACTTTGAATCTCTCTACCATTCCAACCATTGTGGTTATATATGACTTGTAACTAATGCCTTGACAATATAATAACCTATAAAGTTATCTAAACTATGTTCATGTACCAAATGTAAGGACTCGTCCAAAAATATTATATATTCTAGTGATTTTAAACTAGAATTCACATTATTAAATTCCCAAGAATATTTTAGGTTTAGAGTTTTAGAGAATTAGGAATAAATCTTACATATTAAAACCTTAAATAACAAGTGGACCTATATACATAGTATCTATTTTTTCTATAAAAAAAAGTCTTTAAAATAAATCATGTTTTCTCTTCCTGATAAATCTTCACAATTTTCCCTGTTATCTCGTACTTGACTCTATTCTCCATTAAATCCTATTAAAAACATTTTAAAACTTAATATTATCACAAAATATCAGTAAGTTACATAAAATAAAGGAAAATTTTATTCCATTTAAAATCCATAAAAACATTTTCATAAAAACATACGTTTTTATTCAGAAAAAGGAATTATCTTTTCAAAAAGATCAATATCTTACCTTTCAAAAATCAATTGATTTTCATGAAAAATCATTATAAAGAAAATTAAATATAATTTTTTAACATGGGTCATAATTTTACATCTCACTATTACAAATGGAGTAACCAATATGGCCAACCTCAAACTCTATATTACCCAATATATTGGAGGTTATAACATAACCAATTTTCCTTCATTTATCACTAAACCACCCGTCAGTGGTTTATCATGTAACCACCCATCATTGATTTATCATGTAACCATACATAATTGGTTTATAACATAACCATAGATCATTATTAACAATTCCCAAGAACCATAACACGAACATAAATAATGAAAGATTTTATCATAAAAACTATTTTTGAAGAAAATGAAATTTTCATTTTGAAATCATTTATTTTGAAAAACTAAGCATGTAAAATGGAAAAAAATTATTTTAAAGTAAACATAAATTTTTTTTAGGTAAGATTAAAAATATTAAAGTGACATGAAATTGATAAATTCTTTTCATTCCATATATTTAATAAAAACATTCTTTTTTAAAAAGTAACTTTAAAAGAGGATTTTTAAAAGAACGTCCCTTAAAAATATAATATCATTGAAGTGATTGTTAATCAAATGAATTAATTATGTGTATCCGATGTGAATACAAATAAAACAAGTGGAAATACTACATAATATATTAAAAATTTATTTCACACATAATCTTATCATGAAATAATCAAGAATTAGAATTTTAACCCAAAGAATGAAAATTGGGTTAAGAATTCCCTTATACATTATAATCAATCAAATCATATGAACCAAAAAAGTAATAATTATAAAATGAAACATTTAATATAATTAATGTATTAATATTAATGAAATTTTATATCAAAGGTTATTATATATACACTATGCATAAGAAATAAGTGTTGAATAAGGCATATATCTCGTAGAAGTAAAAGTGAGATGAGAAACCCTTACCTCAAAATCCCCTTTTATTTTGCATAATTTATCCTCCTGTATAATGGTGAATATTATAAAATCAATACATAACTATATTAATTTTTATAATACCTTATTTTATGATTTTATAACATATTATGACCCATTAATTAATAATATTTCATTATTTTCATGATTTCAGGTGCGTTTGTTTCATGGTTTCATGGTCAGTTCATTTGTATATAATTATGGATTTTCATGTCAAATGGAAATAAAACTAAAAAAGTGGAATGAAATGGAATTAATTAACTTAAATAATTTTAAATGGTCCCATTTATCATTTGTATTCCTTACATGAGAATGATTCATTAGACAAAATTTTAATGATAAATGTTTAGTTTATTTTGGTGGTTTTTCCGAACATCACAAACTGATTTCATCTTATTTAATATTGTGTATTTATATTAGTTAAAAAACTTGAAATAGGTTATAATATAACTATTTAATTATTATTTAATAATAATTATACATTTATTAACATCTATTAATGTAGTAATGGAAAATGAAAATTCATTATCCAGGAACAAAGTTAACCGCCATAATATGGACAATGATTTCATTTATTTGAATAAGAGGAGGTAATAAAAAGGATGGATATAAGATATTAAACTATCAACATAAAAATAATGTATATAAATGAATATAAATATATCATTACTTTATGTATGAATGAGTTTAGGATAAAGTATAATAAGAAAATAAATTAAGAGAGGTGTTTCGAGGAAATTACCTCTCAAATATCACCTCCTTGAAGGATCCCTTAAAGACCTTGGAAATGGTATTTGGGTGAGATAATCAGAAATTATACGTGGTAAGAGTGAGGATGAGGGTTTTTTTTATATATTTTATGATCTTAAAGGATTTTGAGGAGAAATTGTGTGGTGAGAGGTGTAATTTATACTTGAGGAGAGGTGGTTTTAAGTGATTAAATAATAATAATTTGATATTTAAATCCACACACATTTTGGTGGAATTAATTACAAAGAATTTGTTTGATGATTAATTATTTAAATTATTTTTATTATTTATAAACACATCAAAAACCCATTTAAAGTTTTATATTTTAGGTATTTTAAGCTTTTACCTTTTAACTTTAACCTATTTCATTATTTTACCCATACCACGATAAATCTTTTTTTACCACTGTAAATTCTTTATGCCTAAAAATGAAAATGAACTTAAAAACTAATTTGAAAATTATTATTCCAAATATTTAATACATTTTACTAAATTAAATTCATATAATTTGAAAAATTATATTAAAAAGTAATCTCGTAGATGAGATGAGAAAGCGAGTTTTTAAAGTGAAAATGATCAAAAGTTTGAAATGTTTTTATATCCAAATTCAACATGAAAATGATTAAACTATCATATATTGGATTAATAGTTATATAATTTATATAATTTTACTTTAAATATAATTAAAAATATAATAAAAAATTATAAATTATTTAGATGAAAAGTCAGTTTTCAATTAAAATTTAGTATTTTTCACCATTCATAAAAAAATGGAACTTCTCAGAAAAATAACAAAAATTCACCCTAAGATAATTTTGAGATTATAATTTCATAAATGAATTTTATTTGTAAAATAAAAATTATTAAATTTTCAAAATTTGGTTTTAAAACAAGCGTACCATCAAAAGGCAACAAAACTGCCTTTAAAAAAAATATAGCTTTTTATGTTTAGAATTGGATTTATTCTTATCTAAATCTTATCAAACACATTGGATGAATTTAAAAACATTTTATTAAATATATTAAATATAGATATAATTAATATCATTCATTAATATTTATTAATTTAACTTATTAATATAAAATTCCATTATGGGTATAAAAATAGTTTTTTATAAAAAACATTTTAAAAAACATTATTTATATTCATTTGGTTCTTATTTAAATTTATAATCTATTGGTAAAAAAATAATTTATTTTATAAACATGTGTAAATTATATTTTCATAATTTAGTTCATCTCATTCATTCCAAGCATTCCAACAATTATATGATAACTATTACATTTAAATAATAATATTTAGTCATTTGTTTAAGTTGGATGAGAAGTATCTTGTATGGTATTGAACATAGTGTTTCATTTTGAAAATCTCAGGGTGTAATAGTGAGATAAACCACTCTTTAATTTGAAGGATTGGGATTGTATTGGTGGAATCACACTATCCATGATCAACTATTTGAGGCATTGTCTTGGGGATATTTCAAAGCTTCCTTCTTCCAATAGTTTAATCCCGAAGAAGTGAGAATTTAAAACGCAATGTTATTCTTGAGTGTTTATCAGGGTGATCAATATGTGAAAGAGTACATTAAACATTTAACTGGATGGGTATCCTTATATCCTAGGTTTTCTATTGATTATTTGAAGAAATATTAGTTCTTTTGTAGAAGCCTTCACCCAAATATTAGTGCATTGGTGTTCCAGTTTGACCTAACTAACTTTATAAAAGTGATATATAAGGTCATTATCACTGAGGAATTATTAGTAAGGAAAACATTGATAGATGATTCTTTGACCCTGTCTGGTCTTAGTAAATGTGACCAAACTAGTAGAAAGTGGAAGCTAATTATATGTTTCAAGTGTGGGAATTACGATAATATAAGACCCACTTATCTGATAACTTCAAGGAACTACCATCTAGGTGGCTATCTCAGTCATATTTAAAGGATTTATAAGCCAAGAAGTCTGATTTGATAAGAGACATGGTTTGTGATGTTGCTTCCACTGGAGTTTTAGAAGCTATTTTTTGGTTTTTGGATCTTCCCATTTTATAGGCATTATTTTTTGGGTTTTGTTCCATGTTTCGGGTACACCCCGTATATATTTTTTATAATGTGTGAAATAGATTTTATCTCATTTTATTATTATTTTCACTGTTTATGTTGTCTTGATGTTCATGTATCATTTATTTTTTATTATTTTTATCATTTTTACATGGTGTTTACCATGGGATGAGGCTTGTTTAGTGGATGAAATAAGGATGCCTTGGATATGGAATAAGGTAACATGAATAATATTTTGGTCACTATAGATTGATTAAGTTACCAAGTTGGATTTTTCTCTTGGGATAAATGAGAGTACGCGTTCTATGAGTTTTTCTCTGAGTTAACCTTTATGTATCCTTGTGACTTGAAGAGAGAAACATGTCATTATAGGTTGAGGCATTTTCATGTTTGGGGTAATTCTTCCATTTTTTCAGAGAGTGTTGTTTAGTGATTTGGTCTGGTGACCTTTCAATTATACCTTAGGGATGCACTCTTGTAGTGTTTTGAGCTGGGTTTTTATGTCTGATGAGATCTTATACTTTCTTTTTTTAATAAAAGGAATTACTCCTATATAGAAATATTTTATAGTTTGGAATTTATATCCATTTTTACACTACTTTAGATTAATTTTAAATGGTGAGGATACCTTTAGATGCCCCCTTTGTGTTTCACCTATTCAGGTGGAGTTGATTTTCAAGATGCTTTTAGTTCAGGTGTTCTATTTTATATAACTCTTGTGGCCTCGATTGTTATGTATGTGTTGGTTTTTTCCTTGGTTTATATTGTAACTCAGAAATCACTTGTGAGTTATGGTATGTGAATTTATTAGAGTTACTGAAATTAAAATAGATCAAAGGAGTGGTTGTCCCAAATTTTCACTTTATGAGGAACCTGATTTTAGAATTCATGGTGCTTTAGTGGCTGGAAAATCTTAAATAATTTAGATTGGTTTACCATGGAGTGGATTGATTATATCCTAAGTTCTTGATTTCAAGTTCAAGATGTTTCCCCTTAGATAGGTGTGTTCATTCGCTAAGTTGATCTAGAAGTTTTCCTTTACCTATGTTATCAATGACTTTATGGGGGGAAGAAAAAAGGATAGTGGGGAGAATTTTTACATCTTTAAATTCCATTTTATTTTATATTTTTATATGTTTAAGTTTTTCCTTGGGCTTAGGGTGTCCTATGGTGAAATTTTGATATTTTTTAACCTTTTCCAAGGCCACATGGTTAGACCGATAGTTTGGGAAACTGTGTAGTGAAAACTATGCACCATATGAATTTTTTGATAGTGGGGTAACATGGTCAGCACATGGTTTTGTAAACCATGTGAGTAAACCATACTAATTTCTCAATTTTGGGTATTTTTTTCATTTTTAATTATTTTAATTTTTTCCCTAAAATCTTTCATCAATCAGACCTCTCAATTATAAAACCTCCCAAATACCTATCTTTCTCTTCAAGGCCCCTACAAGGTGGATTTTTGGGGATTTCTTAGTATATTTTTACTCATATTTAATGGTTAGGGATTATCCTCCCTTATCTTCTTATTTATTCCTATTTATCTTATATCCTCTAACCCTAGTGGCCATGGTTGGATGAATTTTATTATATATGGTGGATCTATTTGGTGTTTTGTTTTTTAAGATATGTGAACCATATTATGAGACTTAATCTGGTGGTTTCCTTTGAAGGTGACATGGTTTCATCTCTCGAGGTAGGTTTTTCTATTTCATTTCCTTTTATTAAATAGTTTCTTATATGATTGATGCTTTAAAAGTTTTTTTTAACTTAAGTAATGTTGTGTATGATATCTAGTTTGGTTTTGTCAAAGTGTTTACATAATTGGGTAGTATTTACTTTAGTAAAATGGGTTTATTTCTTAGTTCAATGACATGTTTTGTTTTCAAATGGTGTTTTATGAATTCTTAGTATTTGATAAAATTCAATGGACAATTTTCTTTAAGAAAAATAAGCGGTCATGATGTTTTGGGCCAAGTTTAATTTTTAAATTGGGGTGATAATTTGTTTTAAAAATGGGTTTCCTTATCTTAAAGGGTGTTTCATTATTTTAAAGGGGAATTATTTATTTTAAAGGAATTTTCCATATTTTAAAAATAGGTTGCATTTGACTTATGAAATTTCTTAGCAGCATTTGTGATTACGTGTGATTTCACCTTGTTGTTGGATGTGATTTCCCTTGTATTTTTTATTTTCTCTTCAAATGTGGTTTTGAAATTATTCTCCAAATGTGAAATTATTTATTTTAAAGAAAAGGCCCATTTGGAACCTTATGTTAAAGATGGATTTTATCGATGTGTGTTTTCACCCTTATTGAGCCCCATTTTTACCCATAATTTATTCTTATGAGCATGCATTATGATTTAATGAATTTTGATTAATATTATTCAGTTTGGTTTGGTGGGTCGTTATTGAAGGGTGTGTGTTAGAGGTGGTAGATATTTGATTTTCATGTTTACTGCCTTTGTTATATGTAATTTTCATGTTATTAAATTTGGATTGATAATGGCCCACCTCTCTTAACTCTGACATGAGGAATCTTAGGTTAATAAGTGGGAATGTGAGGGATATTGGATATTCTAGATAATATTTACACTATGTATAGTAGCCCCTAGTTTAATGTTATGACTTGAATAGGATGTTTTCATCGATGAGGAAATTTGAAGGCAATTCAGGTGATGAGATGTGATAAAATTAGATTTCTAGCAGTTGGTTTCAGATTTATGTATCTAGTACTTGTTTAATTAGTCCTAGTGGTGTTACCTCAAGATATGTATCTATATTATTCCAATTTATTGTTTATTGTAATTTTATTGTTCATTTATTGGATAGAGTTGTCTTTGATGTATTTATATTTCTTATGATTTAGTATTGGTGTTGAATACTTTTCTCCATCCACTTATTATCATTATTTTATGACCTTATATGGATTTACATTTTATTATATTTTTTCATTTCTTATTTACTCATATTTGAGGAGTGTGTTTGTTAAAGCTTTAAAGGGAATAAGGGGGTAGATTTAAATTCAAGATTTTTTGAAACATTAATTTGAAAATATTTTAAACCTATGTGAAGGGTTTGTTTTTTAAAAGTTACATTTTAAATAGAAAGAGAAGGTTTAATTTTTTTTTCAAAAATACAAGTTGTTTTAAAGTATAATGGTTATGTTTTTAAATTTCACCACCTTGGTAAGTCCAATTTGAGGAATGTTTTATAAATTAAGTGTGTTAAGAAAAGATATAAGTAACTTTTAGTATATTTCTGTTCTATGTAAAGGAAATGAAAACTTATTTTTCTATCGCTTTCAAACCAGTGGACTTGGTTAATTAATAAAAAGAATGTAATGGACTCATGGTGGTATCTTAATGTACTTTAACTCACACCCTACATACTCACATTTATGGGAATATAGTCCTCATGTATGTTATATGTCTTGCAAGTTATGGGTTAAAGGTTATATTGCTACCACTCTCCATTGGGAAGTGGGTGGTGGGGTTATGGTGGTGACTTGAGAGTTACATGGTAATGGTGGGATTTATCTCCCGAGTTCATTTGATCAGTAGGGTCATACAATTTATTGACCTCTTCACCCAATTGTTCTTATTTTAGTTTTTATTCCTTGTTACGGTCTATAAAATCTTTGTGTAAAAACGGTTTCCTTATGAGGAAAGAAAAATGTTTTGTAAAAATATTTTGGTATCATTTATTTTATTTATAATCCCATGTTTGGTTGGAATTTGTTTTATATCTTCTTGTTCCACTTTGGAGTGATTGTAAAATTCAAGGTTTCATCATGCTAGGTTATCAGTTGGAACAAATGTTGATCCTGGATTTCTTAAGGGTAAAATCATTCCCACATGTTCACTTGTGATACCTTGGAACTTGTCACCAGCCCGAGGTGATTAGGAAGGTGCCTTATGACCTATAGAGAGTTGAACCAGGTAACATGTCAAGTTATCCTTTTCCGATTCTCTATAATAGCTTGATACTATTAATATATTTCCTAGAGTCATATCCATAAGAATCAGTTGTATACATGTTGTCACTATTGGATTGACTAAGGTCATCCCATTAGGGATCAACTTTATGCATGATATTTTAGACCACCTAGGATAACCTTCTAGGTGTTTCTATTTTGGACTATTATTTGGTTAGCATGAATATGTGACATAATCAGAGACATTATGGAACTATATGAAGTAGGTTTTATTCGATCTCAGGTTCACTGGAAAAACCTTAGAATTGACAGTGGTTATTTATTCATGTTTCCATACTGTATTATTTATTTGGATTATATCATATGTAAAAAATACATATACTTATTATGTAGAAGATTATGTTTTTTATTCCTTATTGAGTTTTACTCCCAACCTACTTATGAGACCATGAATCTCAGGTTCCTAAGCAGATATCACTATTCATAGGATTATGTTGGACAGAGACCTGAGATTAGATATTCAAACAGGGTAACTACTAGAGTCAGTTCCTTCAAAAAAAATTCTATATACTTTATTATTACTTGTATTAATTATTTTGAATATTAATAAACTACTTATCACATAATTATTATTATTTTGTGTGACATTGACGCACGCCTGTCACATGTCATGGAAAAAGAAAATTTATTTTCATAATGTAGCAGAGAGGCTGACCGGGGCCATCTTACTTGAGGTGCGTTGTAGTTGGTTCAGTCACTAATTCTAATTCACTTAATCTAATTATTTTTAGTTTTTTTAATATTTATTAAAAAAATGGTGTTGGTTTTGAAAAACATGAACTCAAAATAATGAAATGAAAAATTTACATCTAAATGTAGATGCAGATACAGACATAATGAAAATAGGGAAGAAAGAACTTGGTCCTAGGGTTGGATAACATGACTTCATTCTTTATTTATTTATTAAATTCACTTTGATAATTCATTTTATGAAACCTCATTACTTAATTAATTTCCTTTTATTTAAAGAGTGTGTAATTTTAGCATGCCTCTGGCACACCAAACCACACCTCCTCCAATAGTCAAATAGGATAACACCTCAACCGAGAATGGTATTCCTAAGAGACCCTGATCCACCATATGCCATTTAAACTATTATGAAATACCCAACTCCACCGTATGAAGGGTTTACCTAAGATAAAGTAGATAAAAAGAATGAATCAAAGGAAAGAAATGGAATTTGGAATAATTCCATGGTGGACGACTGCCACACCTGTGTAATACTCCCACATCCACTACAAATAGAATAAAAACATTTGGAATTAAAGCGTAATGAAAAATAATGCTATGAAACCTCCCCTAGGGCCAAGCCTCGGGTTAGTCACTTTCCATTGAAAAGTGAAAAGAGATCACGATAGAAGATTTAAGAGAGAAAAAGTGGGATTAAGATTGGAAGAGAAAAATGGGTTGAAGAAGAAGATGGAATCACTTTAATAAAAAATATTAATACATTACAAGGGAAGATAAAACTAAAAAAAATAGAAATCATAAATGGACCTTGTCCTCCTCTCCTTGGTGCCCAGGATGGAATGAGATGAATTGGAATGCTTTGAGAGGTAGGATCTCCCCTCCTTTTATAGGAATATTTTTTCTTCTAAAATTGATGCATTTTATCACAATTTAAGGATCAATTAATACTTTGAATCCTTCATGAAAGTTTTTTATAAACGCTTTTCTCTTTTACCCTAAAAAATCATCATAATTGGATATTGGATATAGGAGTTATGTATTTTTTATTGACCAAGACTTTTTATAGATGATATTTCTAGGAATCATTCTTCAATGTATGTCGTTCAATTTCCATCATAATGGATGAATAAATCCATGAAATTTGATAGGAGAATGTGTCTGGGAGTCATCTTTCATATCCAGGTTGAATAACATCAATTGGAGATGTGTAACCCGACTTATGGTTCCATTATGGAGGTGGGGTCCACACTGTATGTCCAAAATATTTTCAAACTTTATTGATTTTTTAGGTCTATAGTTGCTCAAATCAGCTTTTGGTCCTAGATAAAAAGTTGAAGAAAATAAATTATGGAATCCAAAAAAAGAATCAATCAAATTAGATTAATATTTTAAAATTTATGCACAAAATACCCTTGTGATTAAAATCACTTAGAATTCTAGATTTTACTAATTTTTACATTTTAGCTCAATTTCATTCTACGATTCAAATTACCCATTATTTTAATAAAACATTGAAATAAATGGGTTTTATGATTTAAAATAATGAATAAATCATCAAAATTTTAATAAAAATATGTACATAATTTTGGTCTATCAAATACCCACACACTTAAACCATGATTGAGCTCAAGCATAAAATCTCAACATAGAAATCAGAGGACACAAATGTTACCAATATTACAATTAAAAAGTAATAAAATCAAACAATTTTCAATATCAAATAAAGATTTCAAAAATCCACATAAAACTTCAATTTAATTTCTCATTTTTAAAATAAACAATCAATTAATGCAATTTAATTTTATCCTTTAAAAATGATGTAACTTCTTCTTTCTTTCATTAAATCTCCTCAATTCATTATTATTAAGCATGCCAAGCCATGATTTACCTCACTTTTGATTCTTTTCTCTCGTCACTCATGATACAATTCAAGTAGATTTATGATCATATCATAAGAACATGCTTTTTATCCATATAATTTTAAATAAACTACTTTCTCCACTTTGTAAAGAAAAAAGACACATAAAATCTTGAGGACTTTCAATAAAGGTTCAAATGACTCTGAGGTTTAAGGTTGGTAGGATGTGATGCTTTTAAAAATAAAGGATCCAAGAGGAGGATAATATCTTAAGTACAATACATGATATCAAAAGTAAAAGTACAATGAAATTATCCCCTTCAAAGTATAAACACCCACTTTCCCCAAACTCAAAGTAATATCATGATCAATTTAAGCATAATGAATAATTTTTACACCCTCTTGAATTTTACAAATATTTTTTTTTCATTTTTTTATTTTTAAAAATTTATTCTTGAAACAGACCTCACATCCATCACCTAACCACATATGATATCATCATCGGTCTAGTAATGATGATTTTTCATTTTCCCAAATCACAGCCCATTTTTTTGTTTTTTTTTTCATTTTTTTAATTCAAGAGAAGAAAATCAATAAAGAGTACAATGAATGAATCAAATGACCTTTATATTACCCAATGTATCACCCCCACACTTATTCATTACAATATATATCATCCCTTCCACCATAACTACCTTATCCCCTATACCTCAGATTTAAAATGTCATGCAAATACAAAGAGTAGGGTAGGAATGTATAATAATGGCTTGAAACATGGATCATTCCTATAAAGGTCATTAATGGTCTCTGTGGGATAAATAAGGTTTTATTTAAAGGTGGTATTTAAGGATAAGATATTTTAAAAATATGCCTCAATCATTTTAAATGTTTTTTTGCACAGTCATAGCTTTGGAAAGTTCAAATGCAAGTTCTAGCAGGTGACATGTCCCGAGATCACTAAAGAAATATGATCAAGAATAAATAGGAACTACATTGTCTATACATCCTCTCAGGAATGAGAAATATGATATTGAAAAATCACTAAATGCATAATTAATGATAACAAATCAATTCACATGAATTTCATAAATTTAAAGCATGAAAAATGGTTGGAAAATTTCATTTACATGAATTAATCAATTCCCTCAAATCATGAGTTATCATTTCAATATTCATGCTTCACTTTAAACATTATATATTACATTTTAATCATTAAATTTCATTGAGATTGAAATATAAAACATGGAATCACTGGATTCCTAATAAAATTATGTCTCCTAGATAATTCAAGTAAAGAATTAATTCAAGTGTGGGCATGAAATTTCAGTTTAAATATCAAATTATGACTGGGACAAAAATTTAAGGAGTTTGAAAGATAAAAACAAATAGTGAAATCCCATTTCAAATAAAGATTAGTCCTATTTCATCCTTGTATATTTGGTGCTTTCTTGTGCCATCATGATCGTACAAAATAAAATTACTCAATTAAGAAAAAGGATCATTTCATTTAAGCAAAAAAATATAAGAGGGAAGGGGATACATGCTAAATTACTTCCTAAGAAATTAAATTGAAATATAAATTACTAAGATTTAAATTGAAAGTACTAGAAGGATAGAAAAGTATAATTCTTGGTATAATTCTCTAAGTGGGCCCTGAATTTTCACTGCCTCCAATGGGAAGTACCAACTGCTATCCATAATCTAATTTTGTGTGGATATTATTTGACATAAACCAACACATGTGGATTTTCCCAGTATCCACTTCTATGTTCTTATTGACGATAATTTCATGTATAGAGTACACCAGATCCACCCCCTTCACAATGAGGTGTAGTTTTCATAGCGGGGGTAGGATGAAGTATGGATCATCCTCCTCCTTAGTTGCTACTTGTACAATATATTATTCTTCTTCTAGTGGTTTCTCTATATTTTTTTCATTAAAATAATAATAAAATGGAGATTCAAAATCTAATCATGAAGTATGAATTTCAAAATCACCCCTTTTAATGTAGGAAGCTTATAGACTAGGTTCTTCAGGAAGAATCCATTGTGTTATCTTCTTATGCTCCCTCTAGTAAATGTTCAATGTTTTCATGGAGCTCCAGGTGTTCCACAATAGGAACATATTCTTTTTCCTCTTTATCCTCTAGGGAATAATGAGAGTCGGACAAATCTAAAACTTCAATACTATTTGGGGTGATACTCAAATTATTTTCAATAAAATTAAAAGAGTGTGAGTTCAATATTATATCATCTCCCTCAGCCGGTTTGGCTTGAATCTCTTATTTGATGGAAAGTGCCTCTTGGAGTTGATCATCGATGGGAGGAGGTAGGTAGTCAGGATCCTCCATATTTACTTCAAATTCCACCACTTGGGTGGTGTCTTCCTTTAAGGATACCGACTCTTCTTCTTTGTAGGGTTTGGTAAGATCAAGTAGTTCCTCACATTCATTCTAGAATTCATTTAGTTGTTGATCTCCCTCATCTAACTCAATAGGAAAGTCATTTTCATCTATCTATCCTTGAAATGGTTGAGCGAGGATGAATGAATATTTAGGAACATCCTCTTTTAACTCCTTGAGTTATTAAACTTTAAAAACTATTGGGGGACTTTCTTCCACACCTTGCTTAGGGTATTTCTCTAGTTTAGGCTTAGGTTGCTCTATTAGTGATCTAACATAGTCTAATTCTCTTTCCATTTTTCTCTGCAAGTAATCTAGAGTATTACTCATCCATTCCACCTGAGAATTTATATCACTATAATCAACTTTTGGTTCTTGATATTTCACATATGAATAATCATACCATGCATAATAATTTGAGTTTGAATACATCAAGAAAAAAGGTTTCTTTAGATTTTTTTAAAATACTGAATAAAAAATGATTTTTTTACAGAAAAGTGAATTTAGAAAATGTGATCAAAATAAATAGTTTATCTCCCTATTAATTACACCAATTTTGATTCACGCCTATCATAGAGTGTGGAAAAAAAATTTATTTTCCTAATGTAGCACAAAGGATGACCAAGGTTTTCTCACTTGAGGAGTGCTGTAGTCAGTTTAATCTTTAATTATAATTCACCTAATCTATTTTTTTGGTTTTTTTGGTTTTTTTAATATTTATTTAAAATAATTGAATTGGTTTTGGAAAACATAAAATTAAAATAATGAAATGAAAACCTTAAATCTAAATAGAGATGAAGATAGAAACATAATAAAATTAGGAAAGAAAGAACTTGACCCTATGACTAGATGACATAGGTTTATTAATTATATATTTATTGTTTAAATTAAATTTGATAATTCATTTTATGAAACCTCATTAACAAATTACTTTCCTTTGATTTAAAGAGTGCATGATTTTAGTATTCCTCTGGCACACCAAACCACACCTCCAATAGTCAAATAGGATAAAACCTCAATCAAGAATGCTATTCCTAAAAGACTAGACTCCACTATATTCCATTTCAAACCTTATATAATCCCTAAATCAACAATATAAAGGTATTTACTAAGATAAAGGAGTAAAAATAGTTGATCAAAGGACAGAAATGGAATTAGGAATAATGCCAAGGGGGATGACTATTGTACCCATGAAATACTCCCAAATCCCCCTCAAATAGAATAAAAACATTTGGAATTGTAGTATAATAACAACTAACATGACAAAACCTTCTCTAAGGATAAGCCTCATGTTATTCACTTTCCATTTCAAAGTGAAAAGAGATCATGACGGAAGTTGGAAGAGATAAAAAGTGAGATTAATATTGGAAGATAAAAAGCAGTGAAAGAAGAAGATGGAATCAATTTAATAAAAAATATGAACGCATTAAATGAGAAAATAAAACTAATATAAAAAATAAAATAAAAGAGAAATCCAAAATGGCCCTTGGCCTCCTCTCCTTGGTGACCCAAATGGAATGAGATGTATTAGAATGTTTTGAGAGGTATGAGCTCTCCTCCTTTTATAGGAAGAACATTGAATTAGAAAATTGACGCATTTTAACCCAGTTAAATGATAGATTAATGCATTTAATACTTCATGAAAGCTATTTATAAACGTGTTTCTTATTCACCCTTAAAATTTAATAATAATTTTCCACCATCTGTAGGAGTTAAGGATTTGTTATTGACCAAGACATTTTCTAGATGAGATTTCCAGGAATCTTCCTTCAATGTACGTTATTCAATTTCTATCATAATAGATGAATAAATCCATAAAATTTAATAATAAAACTATTATAGTAGTCCTATTCCATATCTAGGTAAAATAACCTAAATTGGAGGTGTGTATCCCGACTTATGCTTCCATTATAGATATGGGGTCCACAATATCCTCCCGGAATATTTTCGAACTTCATTGATTTTTTTGGGTCTCTATTTTTTCAAATCATCTTTGATCCTAAAGAAAATGTTGAAGAAAATAAATCAGGGAATCCAAAAAAAATAATCACTCAAATTGGATTAATATTTTATATGTTATGCCTAAAATACTCTTGTGATTAAAATCTGTCAAAATTCCAAATTTATCCAATTTTTACATTTTAGCTCAATTTCATTCTAGGATTCAAATTTCCTATTATTTTAATAAAAAATTGAAATAAATATATTGTATAATTTAAAATAATGAATAAATAATAAAAATTTGAATAAAAATATGCACATCATTCTTGCCTATTAGACGTAGTATGTGATATTGTTATAAGATTAACTGTCGCACTATAAGGTCATAACAGTTACCCGATATGATTAGAACCGAAAAGTTCCATGAAATTATTCTTAAATATATGTTATATAGAAGGATGAAATAATTTTATGAGATTTAAATTATATATACTATCATGGGTGAAGACTCATAGGACCTTGAGGCACTTTCTCATGGTGTATGCCCTTGGTAATTTCCAGTGTATGATATCATAAGAACACAAAATGTTGGTAGAAAATCAATATTAATATGTTTTGTTGGATGTTACTATTATAAGAAAAGTGTATTGATCCTTATTCTTAAATATTATCATTAATTTATATCATTAGTTGTATACTTTGATCTATTTATGAAAACCATGATGACCTATGTTCGTAGCGAAGTAGGATATGTTGGGTACATCATGAGTGATATTACATTAATGAATAATGCTATAAAGTATTTTCCCTTATATTATTTAATATAATTTGAAATATTAGGACCTTTTATGGGAATAAAAAAAACCTAAATAAATCCATGTCCATGGGGTTTCGTGGGCATTTTCAATTATGGAAAGTCAAAGAAAGAGACATTGAGCACACATGTTGATTACACAAGAATGCAACCTGCTTGATTAGAGATATCATGATAAAAGTATTATATTATATAGTGAGTATTTGTATGTGGTTGTATATTTTTTTTTCAATATTAAATTATTTATCTATGGGAAACTTGGTTTGTTTTTATTCACTAACCTTGGACTTTAGTCGGTTCCACTTAATTTCACAGAGAAAGAGGTCTAGAGGGCCACACACTAAAGGTATGCAGAATATCCTGTTAAATTTTATTTTAATTTAATAAGTTTTGAATAAATTTTATTCCCTATTTGTGGTTTAAAAATTATTTAGTATTAGTTTATCATCAATATTTAATCACGAGTTATGCATAATAACAAATATGTGAATTAAATAATGATAAATATTTAATCACAAGATTTAGTGAATATAATATTTATTATATTTATTAGTGAATAATGAAGTAATATTTATTTATTAAATAATTAGACATTATTCAAGGTTTGATAAATGTTTATGAGGGTCACATACCGAGTATAATGGTTTGACTGGAAATGATATATTAAATAATATTTAAATAAATATTAATTTATTTATTGAAAAAATGATATTTATTTATTTTAAGGTGCTTCATATGTCAATAGAGTAATAATTATTTGTATATTATTATTAGACATGAGGTTCACTAATAAGTAGGGAATTGGATAAGGGCCTATGTGAAATTACCTACCATAGAATATCTCTATAAATACCCTGTTGTATCACATTTTTGTTTTAGCCACTAGTTGTGTACAAAAAAACCTAGATAGAATTCTCTCAAGACCTAGAAAGAATCCTCTCAAGAACACACTCAAGAAAAATAGTGACAATCCTTCTCCGACCTATCAACCCTCTGAGAGATCCTTAATAATCCTTAACCCATGAATATATTTATACAACGATCAATGGAGAATTATGAAAGAGATCAGAATTGACCGCACTAGCACCCAATGATTCCAAAGTGATGTTCCAAGATTTTGGATCACATGTGGATCACCACTAGATAGATTCTTCCCTTAGATCCTAAGGTGCAATGATGGTGCGATGAGAGAAATCAACTGAATAATCAATGAAAAAAGAATTAAAATACATGGTAATTCTAAATCTATGTATAAATTAATTATAAATTATATGTTATGGTCATTTCTTCTTGTTTCAAACATTCTCAAGTCAATTAATCTTCAATTTAATTTCACGGGTTGTGACATTATTTATCTTGTATATATCAGATTAATCATTGATTTTGATAAAAATCCAAGTTGGATATTCCTAAAAGGAACTTTTTATATGCCCAAAATCTTTAAGTGGTATCAGATCTACCACATAATTAATTTATAATTATTTATTAATCACTAATTGATCTTATGAATTTTTTATAGTTTTATTTCTGGATTATTCATTATTTTATTCCAGAAACTAATTTTTTATCCTTCTTTAATATCAATCTTATATATAAGAAAAGTTTAAATTAAAAATGAAGAACACCTGAAGAATCCATTAGGAAATGTTGAGGGTTATAGCCAGATAACACAAGAGTACATGATGTGTACCCATAAGGTGCATTCTGTATACCTATTTTGAATAAACCATGATGACTCATGCTAAAATCATATCATTATGCATTAACTACACATATAATTCATTTAATACACACCACATGTTGAACAAAATAAGTTATCATGAATTTTTATTGGACTATATGTTTCACAACTCCCATACACATCATGAATTCCATGTATTTTCATGTAAGAAAATAGGGGGGGGGGGAAAGTTGTGTTGTGTATTTACTACATGACATGGTGAATGAAATATTTTACAACTTTGAGGTAACACAATGTGTATCTAGCATACATGTTGTTTACCTCATACACATTCACAAGTGAAAAATAAACTTAGTCTCTAGGTGTTCATCATAGACATGAGAATAATAGGTTACAAAATGCGTATCTATAGTACATGTCATGCCACATTATATAAATTGTTTAATTAATTTAATGGGAATCAAAAAAATTAATAATATAATTAAAATTATTTACATGTGTTATGTGTGTAATTTATATGTCAATATATTCCATGATATATGATTGTTAATTATATATTAAATTAATTTATATGTTAAATTATGAACTAAAAGTTATGTATGGTCTTTACTTGTAGTGTTCCCCATGTGTGTTAATAGCATAACATGCCACATAATTTATATATGATCATGTATCATTTTTTTAAATTCACCCCTTTAATTATGATCCTCAAAATCTATGTTGGATTCCATGTGAATACACATTACACGGACTATGTTGAGTAGTTTTGAGGGATACATGTCTTTGCTTCCAAGTACACTTGTGTACTTTGTTAAGTTTAAATGAAATTAATGAATTTAATTCTTTTAAAATTATGGATGATGGAAATTTCTGGATAGTTTGGATGGAATAAAGATAAATTGAATTAATTAATTAATTATATATTGGATTAGATAGATTCTAAGCATTTATCTAAAATAAATAAATTTAATTAATTTCTAAATAGACTATAAATGTATATTCTTTACTTGCGTTTGGGTGATCATGAGCTTATACTAGACCTATGTATGTGACTGGTTTCCTTTCAATATATTATTATCAAATTATATTAATGGCTTGTACATCATCTATCCTCTCATTATATAAGGGCCAATGTGCCCACATTTTGTTTTATATAAACCCCATAACCCAATCCTTTGGTTTCCCTCACCTATGTGTGAGTAAATATTATATACTAGATAGAGCTCTTAGATGAGTAGATTTGGTTTATGTTTGAAGTTGATGAAAAACCGGTAATGTATCATATTTTCAGTGTATTATTTTTTATGATATATGGGTTTTTTTTGAGACCATTCACTGAGACGACATGTGATTCTGAGGCCTGGTGTGCCCAAAATAAATGTTTGAAATATATCAAATATATTAAATAGAATGCATGTGTGGTTTTCATAAAAATTTGGAATAACTTCTAAATAGATGACAAGATTAGAAATCTGAGGGCACCATTGAGTTCAGAACGCGGGTTCTGACCTAGGCATGACTTAACATTACCTAGTGCGAGTCATTGTTGGAAAAGTCATTGTGGGAATAGAAACGAATAAAATAATTGAATAAAATTATTTTATTTTTAATTCATGATGCAACAATTTGTTAACATTTAAAAATCATATTATGTCATAATTATAGGGTTAGCCATATAACCCGAGAACCTCTAGAGAAATATTGGATATAACTTTTAGGATTCTCTCTCAGGAGAATGATGACGGATTGTGGATCGATGATCGACACACATAAATTTTGAAGGATCTTTCCAAAGAACACAAAATAACTTTGTTCTTCATCAGTTATCGATCCAAATCAAGGTAGGGTGTGTGTTTTGATTTGGATTTCTTCCCCATTCTTAATTTTTGCAACAAACACAAATCAATCAGTGAATAGATGGATTTGTGAATCGGTCTCCTTATGAAATGGGTTTATTTTTTGGGTTTTTATAGGAGATTAACCTTGGTAGTTTTTTATTATATTGTCGTTCTAATGAGAATATATAGACATCAATATAAAAATCGATCGAGGTTCATTCCTCTAATCTATTTTAGTGCTTTTCTCCCACATTTATCATTCGTCAAGGTCATTCTTAGTTTGGCTTCTGACTCAAATTATCCTAATAGATCGATATTTGTAAACCCATTTCTTGGAGCAACAATCCAATATCACAGATCTGCAATCAAAACAGAATGTAGAGGTGCGAAAATAGTGGAAAAGCGATTCAGATTATGGAGGATACCCAAATTTGTGTTCTTTGGCACATAATAAAGAATGATGACTTGATCCATTTTCTGAGAAGATATGGTGACAAAATACATTGTTTAAAGACAAAAAAGTTTGGATGATCTTGGATCTTCAATTTCATAGCAAAAATATCACCGGATCGAAGGCCAGTAGCAGAGGAGTGTGTGGGAGAAGCTCCTACAATTATGGAAAATCGTGAACCACACGACACGTAATATGGGATTACACGGTGTGTGGGGCATTCTGAGCAGAAGCTAGGGTTTATGGAGGGATTTAAACATCACACGACATGTGGAATAGCCCACATAGTGTGTGGTACCTTTCTAGATACTTGTAGTGTAATTTAGAGATTACATAGACATAGGATAAAGTACACAAGTTTCCTACATGGTGTGTACTATCCCACATGACATGGTGTAGACCAGGTACATGGGCTAATCTATGTACTGGTACATAAGAATATGTACATAGGCTGGAGTCATGTACTAACACATAGGTAGAATACATGGGCATCCTATATATTGTGTAGTACTACACGTACATGACTTGATTACAAGATCCATTTTCATGGGAAGGACCTGATGTCAAGGGACATGGCGTGTACTATTTTATGCATGGATTCAATCTACTGTCCTCCTTATCTTGTACAAGTTTTGTTATGGTTATTTTCCCTTATCCTTTCCCTGAAGGTTAGAATAGAATCATCCCCTACTACTAGGACAGTGATATCTTTAGTAGGAATTCCTAGATAGAGTCATTGGAATACCTCCAAGAGACCTAGAGTGAGATCATCTATTCATCTTTGTGTCATAAGTGGAGTTATTGGTATCATTAGGACCAAAACTATGTGGGTTTTAATCCTATACTTAGCAGGTTAATCCAGATTGAGTTGTTGGCATTACTCCATGGCCTGGGCGGTGAACCTCATCTATGTATCATATTCTCTTGGAATATCAGTGTGTTCTTTCTCATGATGAGACCCAACGTGAAATACCCATCGGACGAATGTCATTAGTGATATCAAACTCAAGAGTGTGTTATCCCAGATGAGTGATTCATGAAATCTTCAAGCTAGGATCCTAGGCTAGTTTATTATGGTTGTGAATCACCTCTAAACTAATTTTATTTGTTGAGTATATCTAGATAATCTTGTTATACGTGTTGTATAAATATACCCATATAGAGTTGGTTGTATTTCCATTGTTGTATGCTTTGTGGTTTTTGGGGTGTCCTACTGAGTATTATTATACTCACCCCTACATAGGATTTTCCCACAAGTGTCATTTCATGTGTAGATGATTGGACATTTGAAAGAGTCCTAGGTAGAATAGGACCAAACGACGCTTAGTGAGACCAGATAGGCTAAGGTGTGCTTCTTTAGATTTCAGATAGAAGTTGTTATACCTTTAATTTTAGGTTGGACTTATGTTACAAACTCTTTTTAGTGGGATTTTATTTGGTCTTGTTTACATTCCTTTACTTCCTATCATACTCTGGTTATGGGATTTAGATGTATTCATGCATATTTTTCAGTTGTTTTTACATTTCATCATTTTTATGGGCTTAGATATATATGTGTGTGTACAAGTACTTAGGATAAGGCCTCTCATATCAATGATATTCCAACTCGGAGCTAGTCTCCAGCCCCTTACCTATTATAGGTGGTATTGGAGTGTTTTGGTATGGGCCCCACTAGGATGGGTCATGACAGAGTAGCATCAGAGCATTTGGTTCTACTTTAGGACCAGAAGTCTATGTGATCAGTTTGGGGAAACAATGTTAAGTGTTTTGAGTTCGGCTTTCAGTCTAGGGGCTCCAGTGTTGGTATGATGACCAATATATCCATACACTGGGACTCTGATCACCCGCTTTTTGACTCAGCACATGATAACACTCCTTACAGGGAAAACAATGGTATAAGCATCATATAGGAATGGGTTGTGGTTTCCATTCCCTTCTTGAGTTAGCTCTTTAGATATACTGATTGATCGTGGTACATCTTGTTTATTTTATGATGCCTCCATGACGTATTCCATCTAGGATTCAATATCTTGATCATGAGGATGATCCCCTTAGTGATGAGGCTTTTATACAAGGAATAGTTCCCAAGATATTACCTCTAGGTGGTGCACCAGCCATACCACCACCATAGAACAACATGTGGTACCCACAGTACCAGCGGATAAAGAGAAAATTTTGAGCATGATTCATAAGTTTCAATGGATGATACCCCTCAGGTTCTAAGGATAGCTCAACCCATAGGTAGATTAGGACCTCCTTGAGGTGGTTACTTGATATTTACATCTATTCAGGACAACAACAAATCAAATGGTGGTCTTAGTGGTAAACCTTCTTCACAGATTAGTAAGAAAATGGTCGGGTTTAGTTACCCAGTCTTACAAAGAGGATACTATTTCGTGGGTAGAGTTTGAGTGAATTTTCAAAGAGGAGTTCTCACTAGATATGATGAGGTATGTACATATCCCAAAGCTTTTTTAGCTCTATAAGGGAAGCATGACAACAAATTAGTATTCATCAAGGTTTACAATCCTCTCTAGGTACTTGAAGGATTTGGTTCAAGATCAATTATTCAGGTATTGGACCTTCAAGTGAGGTATGAGTAGAGAAATATGAGAAAGTTTTATCCCTATATGTATTCCTACCTATGCTGAGGTTCTAGAGTAAGCCTTGGTGGTCAAGAGTTTCTTAGCTGAGCAGATACAATCAGTGGTTTTCAGTAGTGGGAAATTAGGAGCAAAGACCTCGACTGTAGGGAGACGACATCGGTCTCAGGGACCTGGACATGAGAGATGTTTCTGGAGGTCCTAGGAAAAAAGGATATATAGTTCAGGTTTCACATGGTGGGTTCAGTCAAACCATAAATAGGAAGTTCTACTCATGTGATGGCAGAGTACATCTCGCTTGAGATTTCCCAACCCATCGTACATCTGATAGAGAGGCTGAGGATGGGCCACTGAGGTAGAGACAAAAGCAGGAATAGGTAGGTTTTCAGGGTGGAGGATGTGGTAAAGGTGTTAGGAGAGAAACATGGGGTGGTTGATGTTTCAACTTATTACCACCCCCACCCCCAGGTGGTCCACACTAGGCTCAGGGAGCTATAAGATAGGGGCAGGGACAGATACAAGCAGTCAAGGCTTACCACCAAGGGTCTCTAGGAATGATTTGAGGTATAATCCATATCTTCTCTACCTAAGCTTTAGTAATGATAGACACAAGTGTTATTAATTTCTTTATCTCCAAATTACTTGCATGAGACTTAGATATTTTGGTTGAACCATTGACTCAACCCTTACACTTTAGAGAAGACTTGGGGATCATGCACTTGTGCCGATAGTGTGACCTGACCCTTGGAGGTGAGAGTTTTAGTTGGGATCTCTTGGTAGAAGTGTTGTGGCCTTATGACATCATTATTGGTATGGATTGGTTATCTACAGTTCATGTCTATATTTACTATTTTAGGAAAAGGGTGTGGTGTGTCCTTAGTGACAGAACCATGTTTTTATTTTTTAGTGAAAAGAAAACCCAAACAGTATAGGATCAACTCATGCATATGATGATGCAGCTGATTACTTATAAGTTGGCTAGCCTAAATCTTGGTGTAGTAGATGTTATGAGTTCACAATTTCCTATAATAGTGGAGGAGTATGAGGATGAATTTCCTAAAGATGTGCCAAGTTTACCTCTCCATTGAAATATAGACTTCTGCATTGATCTACACCCTGGGATGACACTAATATCTATTCCAGTATATCAGATGGATCCTATAGAGCATCATGAGCTAAGGACGGAATTAGTGGAATTATAGAGGAAGGGTTTCATGAGACCTAGTGTTTCACCCTGGTCAACCCCAATTTCGTTTTTCAAGAAGGTAGATGGGAGCATGAGGTTTTGTGTGGACTACTGGTGCTTGAACCAGGTGATCATGAAGAAAAATTATCCACTACCAAGGACCGATGACCTCTTTGATTAGTTGAGAGGGGCTTGATGGTTCTTGAACATTGAACTATGGTCATGGTATCACCAACTATGAGTATGAGATGAGGATATACAAAATATGAAATTCATATGTCATTACAGTCACTATGAGTAATTGTTGATCCCCTTTGGAATGATGAAATACCTAGTAGTGTTCATGGGACTCATGAACCAGATCTTCCATCTTTTCTTAGACTTTTTTTGGTAGTATTCATTGATGATATCATTTTATACTCATAATCCAAGGATAATCAAATAAGACACGTGAGGATAGTTATAGACGTACTCCAAGAGCACCAAATTTACAAAAATCTCTTGAAGTGCCAATTTTGGATTCAGACAGTCCACTTTATGGGACACGTTATCTCAATAGATTTAGTGGTAGTGGACCTAGACAAGGTTGAGGTTGTGCTATCTTGGGAACCACCCAAGAGCGTAATGGAGGTGCATAGAATCCTTGGGTTGGCATGCTATTTTCAGAGATACATATCTTATCTCTCCAGGATATCAACACCCATTACAGCTTTAACTCAAAAGGGGTATCCTTTCATGTGGATGGAGAAGTTCCAATAGGATTTTTAGTAGTTGAGGTAGAGTTTGATGAGCCCCCCCATCTTGAGATTATTGGAGGAAGTTTTTGAGTATGTAGTGTTCTCTGATGCATCAGGAACCAAGCTTGGTTGTGTTCTGATGTAGAGGAAAGTAGTGATTTCCTATGGTTCATGCTAGTTGAGGCCACATGACTAGAACTACATGACCCACGATATTGATCTAGAAGCTATAATATTTTCTTCAAAGATGTGGAAACACTACCTGATGGGAGAGTGGTTTATTTTATACTCCAATCACAAAAATTATTAAGTACATATTCTCTCCAAAGGATCTTAACTTAATATAGAGATGATGGCTAGAGTTCCTCTAGGATTATGAACTTGATATTTTCTATACTTGGGAAGGGGAATGTGGTAGTAGATTCTCTTAGTGGAAGATCTTTCTTGTAGTTGTAGAGGGAGGAATCAGAGCAATTGGCCTCATTGTAGTTTTCCTTTTTGGATGAACATGGTGGAGCTTACCTCCAGTCGATAGTTATCACCCCTATGCTCTTATATCAATTTATGGAGGCACAACTTGGGGATACTGACTAAGAGACCCCACATGCTCATATATTCACAGGGCATTCTTCTAATGGATTTTCTAAATGTGGGGAGCACATTGTTATTTTCAAAGGATGCCTGATGGTACTGATGATGTTGCGAGAAGAGGGCTCTGACATCAGTTTTGGTGGACGAGGATGAATAAAGGAGTTACAAAGTTCATCTCTCGATGTCTTACTTGTCAGTAAGTGAAGGTTGAGCACCAAGTTCCAATGGGTTTGGATCAACCCCTTGAGGTTACAAAGTGCAAGTGGGATGAGATATCTATGGGATTTGTGATGGTCTTAACACATTTTTCTAGGGGACACTATTCTATCTGGGTGATCATAGACCAACTCACCAAGTCATCCCACTTCCTGGAAATATGAGACATGAGTTCATTAGAGATTTTAGGATGCCTCTATGTGTAAGAGATAATATGATTCAATGGAGTTTCATCGAATATTGTTTTTGATCAAGATGATCGCTTTACATCCTGATTGTGGAAGGGATTACATGATTCATTTAGGACCTAGTTATGCTTGAGCATAGTGTTTCAACCCCAAACTGACTGTTAGACTGAGCGTACCATTCAGGTTTTAGAGGAAATAATTCAAACTTTCAAGTTGTACTATAGCTATTGTTGGGAGGATCACCTATCACTGGTGGAGTTTACATACAACAATAGCTACCATTCCACCATTGTTATGACACCACTTGAGGATTTGTACAAGAAACCCTATAGGTCATCACTTTGTTATAATGACCTAGGAGAGTTAGCACTCATGGGCCTGGAGTTGGTGAGAGCTACAATAAATATGGTGTAGATCATCCAAGAGTGGATGAGGACTACACAGAGCAATTAGAAGTCTTATGCTGATAAGAAACAAAGGCCTTTTGATTTTGAGGAAGGAGAACATGTGTTCCTATGGGTTTCATCTCGATTTGGATTATTGAGATTTGGACGAGGCAACAAGCTATATTTGAGGTTCATCAGCCCTTTGTAGATATTGTGTAGTGTGGGAGAGTTGGTGTATCAGTTAAATCTAAATTCACAGTTAGACCGAGTACATGATTTCTTCCATGTGTCGCAATTGAGGAGGTACATTGATGACCAATCATATGTTATCGACTGGGGTGAACTGGACATCAAGGATGGAGAAAACTTTGACGAGTGCCTAGTGTATATTGAGGATCAGTAGGAGAGGATCTTTCATGGGTGATCGATTTCTTTGGTGTGATTTCTATGGTAGTACAGGAATCTCTAAAAGATCACTTGGTAGGGGGAGGCTAAGATTCTTACTCAATACCCACATATTTTTGAGTAACCCTAGTTTTTTTATTTTCTGGGACATAAAACCCCAATGTGGGGAGAACGTAATGTCTCATATTTTTCGTGTATTATTTTTGGATATTATGGATTATTTTTTAGACTAAGAATAGAGACAACATGCGATTCCGAGGCACGATGTGCCCAAAATAAATATTTAAAATATATTAAATATCATGCATGCACAGTTTTCCAAAAAAAGTGGAATAACTTCTAAATGGATGCCTATAGTAGAAATTACAGGGCATCATTGAGTTCATAATATGGGTTTTGACCTAGACATTATTCAACATGGGTTATTGTTGGAAAAGTCATCACAGACATGGAAATAAATACAATAATTGAATAAAATTATTTTATTTCGAATTCTTGATGAAAAGACTAGTTATCATTTAATAAAGGATACTATGTCAGAATTATAGGGTTATCCACATAAACCTAGAACCAATGGAGAACCATTGGAGAGAGCTTCAAGGATTCCCTCTTAGAAGAATGGAGACAAACCATGGATCCATGATCAGCACACATCGATGTTGAAGGATCTCTCCAAAAAACACAACACATATTCATTCTTCATCAAAACTTGATCCAAATCAAGGTTGGGTATGTGTTTTGATTTTGATTTCTTCCTTGTTCTTAATTTTTGCGATGAAATAAAATCAATCGATGAATGGATTGATTTATATATCAGTCACCTTGTGGGATGGGTTTATTTTTTGGGTTTTGATAGGAGATTAAACTTTGCGTTTTGTTTATTAAATTTTTTTCTAATGAAAATAGATCAAGATCGATATGAACATAAACCGAGGTTCATTCTTCCAATATGTTCTTGTTCTTTTCTCCCCCCATTTATCATTCATCGTGAGTGTTCTTTATTTTGACTCCAACATGAATTATCCCTATCGATCGATCATTTTTCACCTGTTTCTCGGTGCAATGATTTGATATCATGGATCTGGGATCGACACGGCACGACGGAGATGCGACGATGAAGATTGATTGATTTAGACAATGGAAGATATCCGAATTCACATTCTTCGGTGTATAATAAAGAATGAAGACTGTATCTATTTTCTGAGTAGATATGGTGATGAAACATGTTTTTTGATGATGAAAAGGCTTGAATGATCTTGGATATTAGATTTCATGGAAAAAGGATCACCATATTGAAGGTCTATAGTGTAGGAGGCACATGGGAGAAGCTCCTGAAAATTTGGAAATTCTCAAACCACACGACATGTAATTTGGGATTACACTATGTGTGGGGACCTATGATCAGAGTTTAGGGTTTCTGGATGGAGTTAAACATCACACGACGTGTGGAACATCCCAAACGGTGTGTGGTCCCTCCCCAAATACTTGGTGTGTACTTCAGAGAGTACACAGACATGGGGTGGAGTACACGAGCTACCTACACGATGTGTACTGCCCCACATGACATGGCCTGGATCAGGTATACGGACTAAGACATGTGATGGTACATGGGAATACATACATAGGTTGTAGTAATGTACTTACACACAGGTAGACTACATGGGCATCCTACACACCGTGTATCACTAAATGGACATGACTTGATTACACAAGAAGTTTACATAGGTAGGACCCGCGGTCAAGGGATATGGCATGCGAACCCTACTACACGTTGGTAATCTTCTATACATTGATTTAATCTATTTTACTACATATATTGGACAAGTTTTGTTAGGGTTCATTCCCCTTATCCTTTCCATGAAGGTTATTATAGAATTTTCCCCTACTCATAGGACTATGATCCCTTCAAAAGGACTTACTGGATAGAGTTATTAGAATCCCTCAGAGAGGCCCAGAGTGAGATTCTCTATTCATATTTGTACCTAAGGTGGATTTCATGGTATCTTCATGACCAACAATACACAGGAGTTGATCCTATACTTAGTGGGTTAATCTAGATTGAGTTTTTGGTATCACCCCATGGACTTTGTGGTAATCCTCATCTCTGTATCGTATTCTATTAAAACTATTAGGGTGTTCTTTCTCATAACGAGACCCAATGAGAAATACCTCTCAAACAGATGTCATTAGTGCTATCAAACTCCTGAGTGTGTTCACCCAGATGAGTGCTTCATGGAATCTTTGAGCTGGGGTCCTAGGATGGTATATTATGGTTGTGACTACCCCTAGAATATGTGTATTTTTTAAGTATATCTGGATATTATTGTTATATGTTATGTAGACATATACTTTTATAGAGATGACTATATTTCCTTTATTGTATGATTTTTGGTTTTTGGGGTGTCCTACTGAGTATTGTTATACTCACCCCTACATGGGATTTTCTTGTACATGTCGTGTCTTGTGCAGATGATAGAACTTTTAATGGAGTCCTAGGTGGACAAGGACCAGATGGTGCTTTGTGATACCAGACAGAACAAGGAATGTTCATGTAGTTTTTAGATAGCACTCCTAGTACCTTTAATTTTAGTTTGGAATCATGTTATTGACTCTTAGTGGTGAGCATTTATTTGAACCTATTTACTTTCCTTTACTTCCAATCTTACTCTGGTTATGGGATTTAGATGTATTCATTCATAACTATAAATTGTTTTTACATTTTATCATTTGTATGGGCTTGGAGATGTGTGTGTGTGTACATGTACTAAGGCTACGGCCTACCATATCAGTGATATGCATACTCAGTGGTATTTGGTAGACCCTGGCCTATTTGAGGTGGGATTGGGGAGTTCTAGTATGGGACCAACTAGGATGGGTTGTGAAAAAACCAATCTAAGAGGTTCACAAGATCATAGTTGGAATGATGCAACTCAAACTAGTGCAGGTTCAAGGAGTTATTCCCCTAGGTTCAGAGTTAGTTTATCATCCTCTAGATAAACCAACTATTAGATAAAGCTCATGATTATACCATTTTATTTATATATTTATGTCATTTTCATGGTTATTTGTTTCAATATATGATGGTTACATTAAATAAATTAATTAACAAAGCACAAAATGTGGAATTAAATAAATAAGATTACGCATAATTTTACCGAGACATGATTAATATGTTAAGTAAATCCACATAAATATTGAAAATAATGTAATAAAGATGAAAACAGGGAATTTACACATAAATAAAAAATTTGTAAAATTAAATATTAATTTTATATAGCCTTCTATTACTTAAGTTAAAATTGAACTAATAGTTCAAAGTGTTTGACCAACCCAAGTTGGGGTGCTATCAATTATTACTGAATTTTAACATGGGTTTTAGGTATAATTAAACATAGTTAACATCAAGGCATGTGTAAAAACCTATGTATTTATGAAATATATAAATTTTTGAATAATTTAAATTCTTAGATAGCTTGCGTAACATGCAATTCTGAGTTTTAACAAACCACAATATACTATTAATAATATTATTTAAACATGTCAATTATAACCTAACCATTAAACATGGTGGAATGAATAATAATAAACAAATTTCTAAAATTAATTATAATTTTTTTATATAAAGAAAATATATTGATAAAAAGTAATTAATTTTCAGCAAAGTCTTTATATGATTTGAAAATACTGTTTTCTAAAAACATGCATTTTACTGCTTTTTGTGAACAAATAATAAAAGTAAATTTTACCAATTTTGGAAAATTTATTTGAAAAAATAAAATTAATTCTTGAAATATACATGTGAAAATTATCATAGGGTGATTTTTTTTATAATTTAATCAAAATATTAATTTCTTTATTAATAGTGAAAATTACTGTTTTTATTAAAAAATTACATTTTCTTTTAAAAAATTTACAAAGTTCCATCTTGTTTAATAATTTTTTAGAAGTAAAATTGGTTCAATTATATATTTATTAATTCAATTTAAGTAATTGAAATCAATTTCATATTGAGTTTTTATTTTAATACATCCTATATTTTTTAAAATTTTCTCGTTGTAAAAACGTTTTTTCATCACGTTTGTGGGTTTAATTTTAAATTAAAATTTGCCACTAATATGAATTCAATTTGGAGAAATGGATCAAATATTTTGAATAATCATAGATAATATTATCTAATAAGGTCATCTTAATATTTTTTCAAAATTAATATTAACAAAGTAAAAAAATTAATTATCTTGGTTAAGGCTTAAACGAGTTTTTTCGGGGTTTAAACTAAAACGATAATGTTAAAAATGATCTAAAAAATTGTCCAAATAAAAATGGATTTCCATATTTTTACCTTATCTCATCTAAGGTTCGATAATTATTGATTTTGGACCCTATTTTCAAGCTGAAAATTTGGTTACACCTTTTTCCTTTAAAAAAGTCCAAGTGTGTCCTTTCCCCCACTTATAAAAGGGTACCCTCTCTCATCTCCTGTTCACACTTAAAAAACTCTTTGGTTCAGTCAATAAAAACCCAAATAGATTCTTTAATTCCATACTCACATCCTATATGAATTATTTTTATTATGAAATCCTCTTAATAAGGCTTTAGTTGTAAACCTAAAGGGGTTCTCCGAAGAAGAGGTATAGTCCTTAACTATGCGTTTTAATTTTATTTTTTCCTCTAACCCATAAAAATATTATTTGACCATGATGATATAATAAAATCAGTATCTCACATATAATGAGATGTTATTATGTTAATTTCATGACTTAAATCTATCTCATATTTCGTCAATTTGGAAATGAAACTGTCTATTGTGTGTACGACGGACTACCGCCTCCTGAACTGATTTAATTCATTTTCAATCACCACCTATCATAGCTGGATATAATGATGTATTTAACATATGTATATGATATTTATGAAATAATTATACTTTTTTAATCATAATATCACATATACCTTCTTACTTTCCATTCCATGGGAATATGATAACATCACTCGTGTCACAAACCCCTCCCATGAATGATTCTGCAATAAGGAGAGAGGGATAATGACCCAAAGTCCCTCATCCAGTAGGCCCTGGGTTGGTGACTAGAACTAAGGGTATAAAAAATATCATATTATGGGAGTAATTACCCTTTATAAATGAAATAGGGACCAAATATAGGATAAAAAACCACAAAAATATTTAGTAGAAAATATAAAGGTAAACCAAAAACCATCCCACAATGCATGAATAAAGTAAAACTAATACATATAAAAGTATCCAACAATATAGAAAAAAATTAAAATCTATGGCAGTGACTCAACAATAGCTCCAACCCAGTTATTAATGTCCATCTGGGTCCACAAATACCTTTAGGAAACCTAAAAAATAGTTTATATATGTAGGGTGAGCATAACAGGTATACTCAGTAGGGACATATCCAAGAACTCAAGTGTACATGAAAAAAGAGCCTGCTAATGAGCCAATGAACAAAAATAAAACCAAAAATAATCTATAAAGGTAATCTAACCAAACCCATCCTCACCATGTATCTCCCACCAAATCATTCATCTAATATAATAACATAACATCGACATCATAACAAATAAAGGTGCCATGCTACCACTTCCCCATTGATTTTCTATTCTCATGCCCTAATGTCAAACCTCTTATACTTCCATACCTTCCAAAAATGCCGCATCACATCACATCCCACCCACATACACCTAAGTCTCACATCGCATCACATCACATCCCACACACATACTCTTAGGACACACATCACATCACATCACATCCCACCAACAGAAATTTGAGCCACATATTACATCATATCACATCCCGCTTGTAGACACCTAGGCCAAACACCACATCACATCACATCTCGTCAGTATACACCTGGGCCACACATCACATCACATCACATTCCCACCCATAGACACCTAGTCCACACATCCCCATTGGGTATTCTCCAACACCAACCCATATCAGTACTATTGAAGGAAGAGAAGGGGTATCCAACCATCCATATCATCACCATCCTGGATGTTGGGGAAACACCTTGAACTTAGTGCCTCTAATAATTTTTAAGGTTATCCAACTCAGGTGGGGTACATATAAAACAACATAAACATACATGGTATATATAGATAACACACAATACCCAACCATTGCATTCACATCAACTGCACTAGCACACACCACATCACAGTCACCGCACTGCACATAAACCAACACAACTTCTACCACCACTATATGAAACACCATGAAACCACCACCCAAACCACACAACATTTACCAATTCTAGTTATAGGTTCCTCTACATTTTTCTGTTATCCATTTAATTTCACATTAGACTATTCATTTATTTATTCAATTTAGTTAGCTAATTAAGAAATATTCATTTCTAGTCCATCTCATTTGTCTACTAGATTATTTTGTTTCATTTTATCATGAAAATTTATTCCATGGATAACCAGGAAACTACCAAAACCACACCACACAAAAAATAACCCAAGTCACACAACCAATAACACAACACCACACATCTACCATCATCACCACACCACTTTTCCCATGCCATATCACCACAAAAAACATACATCTCATCCATCACATGACCACAACCGATACACAACACAACTTTTACAACACAACCACTATTCCATAACCATGTCTCAAAACACAACTGGAACATACAACAACCACATGTTCCCACCACTTATCATCACCACTATGCATCACACCACAACGCAATATAACCACACTAAAACTCTATGCACCACATCACACAACTTCCCACATCACATGCATGCTAACAAACCTATACATCATAGCCCCACACCTCACACAGACCAACTGGTCACCTCCATCACTACACAATTATTGAAACCAAGTAAAGAAGCACAACAAGTGCAAACATTCACAACATCATTAGAAACTAAATTCCACAATTATTCATGGGACTTATCAAATTAAATATTTCTTTAAAATGGTTATTATCACCAAGACCATAATCCAGGGAAACTAGTTTATTATCCTAATATACTGTATTTATCCCTTTATTTAGGGTATGATCACATAAAAACATTGAAAGGGTCATTATATCACAACAAATAAATACAAACAAAGATCCCTAAAACTATCATTTTCAATAAGGCATCAACATGGAATAAACTCATCAGTAGTATCTATCAAATCATTAAAAAATTAGATGAATCCCCATTACCATCAATTCAATTATAAAAATTAATCATCTTATTATAATAACCCTTAAAATCCACCCAAAGGTGAGAAAAATCATGAAGATATTACACATAGCATGCAAAAAAGTGAGAATTTGGATCCCCTACCTCAAGGAAGCTTTCTGATCTTACTGTGCATCATAGGGTTAAGAATAAATCTCCCATAAACCACTACTGCACAAGAAACTCATAGATTAAGCTACACGATGCCAAAGGGTTGTCAAAACATATCCCATACACTCCCCAAACCAAAACCGCACCACCATAGTATATCTCCAAATAAGAACATAAGGGAAAACCATGGGGAAGAGAGGATAACTCACCACAAATTAGAAATGGGAATCCATAAGAACCCAAGGGTCAAAGTAGGAGAAGAAGGATCAAAAGATCCTTCAAAATTGCCTAGGGTTCTCCCAAAAATGAGAGAAGGAAGATTGGATTAATGAAAGGATAATTTTACTCACAGGGGTTAAAAACAATATGGACCCAAAAATTTCATGCCATAAAACCCATTCATGACATGAATTCTCATATTTCCAAATTCCACTAAAATTCACATCACCTTGTCATTTAATTAATTACACATCCTGTACTACTTTCATGACATGAATCCATTCATAATTTCCCCTTAGTCTGCATACAGGTTGTGAAATTTGATGGTTACACAAGATGTGAATCACCAGTTCACATCATGTAAACCATTCACAGTGGGAATATCTTAAAAAAACTATGTTACACCCCAACCACCATAAAAACTCCTCAACCCTCCTCTTAAACACCCCAACCCACAAAATCAAGAAAGTGATCGATTGAAAAGGCACGATTCATCACATTAGATACCTATCAAATGATTCTCACCCTTGAGAATCAAAACCAAACCTAAAGAAAAGAAGTCATCCAAATAACCACCCAGTGAGATACCTCTCAAGGATCTCAAAATATCGCAAATGCTATCACCATCCAACCACATCATCAACTCCCCTTGGTCACAAAAACAAAAATCTGGTACTAGCTACAAACCACCACATTTCCACATAACCACTACACAATCATCTAAACCTCTACGCAACCCAAACCAACAATTGCTACAACCAACAAACTACACTTCTATAAACTCATGAATCAATTAATTACATCCTCCATTTCAAGAAACTATCTACTCTGGGCAGCACTGACTCACTCAAACAGGTTTAATCACATCATAGTATAATGAATCTCTATTAAGAATCAAGTACTCCCCTTTTTGTGTGTCAGAACCTTTATTACACAACACTCATCAAGTAAAATAGAACATCTCATAACATAGATAAAACCAAAAATCACATAAAAAAATTGAACAAAGAAAGGATTAAAAAACATGGGGTACTAGGAACGTATTTGTGTCTCTTAATCCAAAGTAATATCCTAAAATCCACCATATATCCACAATACACGAACTAATGGAAGGTTACACCAACACAAAACATTCTCTCAATGATCCTGGATCTCTAATGGACACTCCATGAACGTCACATCTTCTTTGATACCCAACTCTCCCCAGTCAATAACGTGGGAGTCATCATGAAGATACCAACAAATCTGAGAAACATGGAATATGTTTTGGATCCACTCCAATTATGGTTAAAATTCCAAACTATACACCACCTCACCAATATTACCCAACACCTCAAAGGTCCCAATAAACCTAGGATAAATATTACTCCCCCTACCAAACCTATACTACCCACACTAAGGGGTGAATCTCAAGAATATATGGTCTCTAAACTCTAACTCTAGAGGCCCCTATTATGATCATAATAGGCCTTCTGATGATCCAGAAATGCCCTCATATACTCATAAGCCAACTAGATCTTCTATGCCATTATCTACACCACATTAGGACTAAGAATTTTCAATTCCCCTAATATTCATCCAACATAATGGAGATTGAAACGATCACCTGTATAATTCCTTGAATGGATCCATGATGTTGTATGAGTGATAACTATTTTTATATAAAAACTCAGCCAAAGTTAGGTTTCATACAAAAGATCTAGAAAAGTACAAGGTATATACCTACAACATATCCTCCAACGTCTAGATGGTGTGCTCAATCTGTCCATCTGTCTGACGGTAGAAAGTAGAGCTATAGTAAAACTGGGAGAAAAAAGCACAATGGATTACCCTCCAGACTCATGAGGTAAAATGAGGATCCCTATAAAATATTATGGTCCTTATTTACCCATTAATATTAAACAAATCATCCATATACTGCCTTTACAGAACATCTACAAAAATCGACTCACTGATCACCAGGAAGTGAGCCGATTTCGTCAGTCGGTCCACTATAAATCAAACTACTTCACATACCCACTAATATTTGGGAAAATATATGAATAAATACATCGATATATGCTCCAATTTACACTTGGGGTCATCTAAGGACTGCAAAAAATCTCCTATAACATGGTACTCCGCTTTCACCTACTGAAAAACCAGACATTTTTCCAAAAAACTCTACCACTGACCATTTCATCCCCGACCACCAAAGATGTCTCCTCAATATATGATACATATTTTTCACACCCAGATATACCACTAAAGGTGAGATATGAAACTCACATAGAAATACCTCATGCATCGCCTGTAGGATAAATAACCTCCCCTGGAACAACACCTAGTTCCTATAATCCCCTGACCATCCTTCAGGAGCGCCACCGTTTATAACATGATAGTGCATCACCTCTTCCTATGAGTCTCTCCATAGAGAATTATCCACATTTTGTATCAAAGATGACTTCATGGTCATCTAATTAAGACAACCTAAACCAATTTTATTCCCAAAATCAAGATGCATCACTACAAGCTCCTCCATTCTTTTCCAAACATCCTCAAACTCTCAAGCCACATCATCTTGAGACTTTAAACTCAACGCATCGAAAAATATATTACCCATGTTATAATTTTTAAAAAATGTTTTTATAAGAATATTCTTGTCATTTTTTTAATGAGGTAGTTCTAATTTTACTAAAAATTTGAAAGGAATATTTTTTTTAATGTGTATGACATGAATGATATTTTATGTCATCATGACCACTTGATGTTTTAAAGATTAATTAAAAAATTTCTAAGGATATTTTCAAAGAAAAAGATTTTCTATAATGTAATGGGAAACTTTTGTCTTAAAAAGGTGGTTTTAAAAGTAGAAAGGTTATTTTCATCAAGATATTTTCCAAGTAATCTTTCAAAATCATTTTTCATCTAAGATGAAATCCATTGATGTAACTTAAGATTTACTGGGGATATAATCCTAAGATACCATCCTCATTCTTTCTATGGATGGGTTTTTTTATGATGATAAGAATTTTTATAAATATAATTCCTTTACATGGGTTATGCTATGATGAAATGTTTATAAAACCCATTTCATTTTATGGGTTCTGATATGATGAATGTTTTAGGATATTATGGAACAGTTATGTATGGTTTTCATTATGTAATAGTGGTTATGTTATTACTATAGATGGTGGATATGTTATAACCAATAAAAGTGGTCATGTTATAACTAAGGATGGGTGGGACCTATATCTCCCTCCAATGCATTGGGTATTGATTGATATATCATGAGATAGATATCTAGAATGGGGAGTGAATCTAGTTTAGTAATGGAATTTATCCACTATTATAGTCTTGGGATTGAACCTTGACTACTGTGATGGTTTGGGTAGTGAACCCATTACCATATGATAGTTTTAGAAATAATCATTTACTATTAAGGAAATTATTTTCTATTCTTATGTGTATTCCATGAATCCATGTATTATTCTAATTTTATGTGATCGTGAATCATGTTCTTTGATTCCTTTATGATTCATGTCTTAATAACTACTAGTATTTATGCAATGATTCAAGTTTATGATTTATGATATGTTGGGTATGGTTTTTAAATCTTATTCTCATGTTCTTATACCCTTATTCTCATGTTATGGTGATATTTCAATTGCTTTCCCTTAATGAGAATCTAATATAACCCTTTCTTATGTATTTTTCCTATGGTTATTAAGAAATTTATTATGTTTTATATGTTTAACATGGGTTCTTTTTATAAGAAAACGTAGTGGTATATGATGTAGTTCACCTATGAACCAACTGTTTATGTATCCAAGCTTCCAAAGTCTCTAGAACTAAATTATTTTAGCATGGATTGTTATGTTATGTAATGAATATTAATCCATTAATATTTAATATTTATGCATGAAAATTTTGGGTGTTTATGGTTTGTATGAGAGAAATTTTATTCTACCTTTGAAAACTAGGATGAGAAAACTTTAGTAAGAACCCTTTATATAATACTAAGTATAAGATAATTTCCTATGTTATAGTAATGAAATAAGTGTGATTTTCCTATAAAAACATCACTATCTAGATACTACAAGTGGATGTGACTCTGACACAGTTTTACCTAGGGTTAATAACTCTGAAAGGGGTGCATTAAACTGGAATCAATCATCACCTAGTGCGCAATAATGGGTATTACTGCACACCTTGTTTGACACTATTGGGTGATATTCTTGGAAAATTCACAAACTTTTTATGAACCATAATGAAGGATTTTAATAGATAATGACCAATAATGACCTATGTTAAACCTAAGGTGTTATATATTTTAAATAAGGTATCATGATTTAGACATCCTATTAATGATTTTTATGATTATGTGGGGCCCACCATTGGTGGTGGGGTGGTAAGGATTTGGGGGGTGAAGGGAAGGTCATGAGGTCAAGTCCTTGGGATTGTGATTTAATGTAATTATATTCCTTGCGTTGTGTACCGCTTTCACAGTTGTATGCATTTAAAAAAAATGATTATGTGGTTTCATATTATGATTAGTGTTACTTATAATAATTTTTGGTATTATTAAATGAATAGAATCTAAATTAACAATGTTAATTCTGAGCATTATAGAAACTTTAATCATTTTCCACATGATCCATAAGGACCTCGGTTTTTCTGGACTGCAATTTTCAGCTTAAATTTGAGTTTTTGCTTTCAGATGCTTGTAAATGGTGTAAAATGGTATTTTTTTCTCTATAATATGACCTCAAATAATTTTTCTAAAAACCTAGTTGGTCCCAGAATAGAGTGTTTACCCTAGGATAAGAGTTTGGTAGAAATCTAAGTTGTTCAAATTTTAGAGGAATAATTAATAATTAATATTTAAAAAATTAAATATTAAATTGTTTACACAGGTTTTTTCGGCTGCAAAATTTTAATGGAATTTTAGATTGAGATTTATTCTCCTCCATTGATTCTGGAATAAGTATCTTAGCCTATGTGAGACATAAATTTGAGTCGGGCACCAGGGCCAACCCAGACCCCTTTTTCTTCTTTTTTTGTTTTCTCTTTGTTTTCTTTGTTTTCTTTTTCTTTTTTTATTTATTCATTTTGATTCTTGTGTAAGACCTTATGAGGGATCCTACACCACATGACTTAGATAATATAGGGATATCGAGAAAAAGAGGGAGAGAAGAATAGAGGTAGGTGCTGCTATGAAACCCTCGATGCACCGGTTCGTCGTGCGACAGCCGTTGAGCACAAAATCGAGCCAAGCTTCATCAGTTTCCACCCAAAACCCATTTATATATGTTTTTAAGTCCTTAAAGCCTTATTATTCTTGTATGTGGACCCTAGTGTCCCGATCTATTGATTTGGGGGTTGAAATGGGGGTTTTGGGAAATCCCGAGGGTTTTCCATTCGAGAAAACCTGATAACATGACATGTGGTTTAGGGGAACATGTTTTGTGTTATTCCCATTTGGGGAAGATGATTTTTAAAGAGTACACTCCGTGTACATGAGTGTATACATTGTGTACTGGTACTCGGCCGTGTAGCCATGTACCCGAGCATGGATACTCATGTAAGGGTACACGGTCGTGTAACGTACATAGCCAAATCCCATGTGGGTAGAACACCATGTAAAAGTACAAAACCTAGCCATGTATCCATCCAGGCCAGATGAGGGACATGGGAAGGTACCCTATGTAGGGTACATGCTATGTTCCCTCCTTACACACAGTGTACCTAGGGCGTTTACACACCTAGGCTGACTAGAGTACATAACCATGTGGAAGCTCAAGGGTACATTCTGTGTACTCCTCTCTTGGTTCCCTTTGAGGGTATTTTCCTATTTTATTCTCTGGTATCATAATTGGACTTGAGAGTAGTCCATTCTGAGTGGTTTTCCATGTAGGCCATGATGGTGAAACCCATGGAGCGTTCTGAGGACTCTTAATGGGTGTTTTGGGATTATATCTAAATAGAGAGGCCATCCTTATAGATTTTGAATTTAGTTTTCTCCTGAGAGAGAGACTTGGAGTGAATGATTGGTTGGTTGTTCATACCAACCTAGTTTGTAACTTTGTTCTGAGATGAGCTGAGAACTATCTCATATGGTCGATTCCTTCATGGTTTTCCTTTGAGGTCGTCTCTTTTGTGAGATGTTCCCTTCTGGCCTGAGAGGTCATGAGAATAGTTTTTATTGAGGATCCTGTATAGGATTCCCCCTTTAACTATTATAGCTAAGGATCCTAACTAAGATGCCTTCACTAATTTTTACCTTCAAGGATCCTGTTTAGGATTCCTCCTTTACCTTTTATAGCTAAGGATCCTGAGTAGGGTGCCTTCGCTCGTGTTTACCTTCGAGGATCCTGAGTAGGATACCTCTTAGTGATTGACTTGAGGGACCCAGTTGTTGCATGTTTTTTGACCAAAACCGAGTTGTACATCGATTTTGGGTAGATATGGTAGTAGGTGTCACCTTAGAACCCATACCGAACTGGTAAACCCATTGGGATGTGACTAGAGTGCTAGGTTGGCTGTTCGGGCCACCCTCACTTTTTTTTATATATTTGACATGATTATTGGCGATGTAATCATTTTTACCCAAGGTTCTTCCTAATTTGTGGCTATTGAACCTAACGTGAAGCATATTTATTCTTGTTGGGATTCCTAGATATTATTCCTTGGATCTGTTTTGCTTATTGGGATTCCCAAACACACTTTCCTGGGATTCGGATTCTGAGGCATGTTATTTATGATATTTTACTAGTGTACCTATAGGTAATACCTAAGACTTTTCTATTGAACTTGGATGTATATATATTGTGATATGTATTTTGTTGGGATTTCCATAGGTGTTTCCTGGTATCCAGCCACCGAGACTTACTTTATGACTTATATACCTTGAGTGATACTTGGATTCCTATTGTAGGAATTCCTTGGATGGGATCACCAAGTTGATGAATTATATACCCTAAGTGATACTTAGATTCCTGTTGTAGTAATTACTTGGATGGGTTCACTAGGTTGATGACATATATACTCTGAGTAATACTTGGATTCCCGTTGTAGGATTGCCTTGGACTAGTCACTAGGTTGATGACTTATATACCATGAGTGATACTTAGATTCCCATGGTAATAATTACTTGGATGGGATCACTGGGTTGATGACTTATATAACCTGAGTGATACCTAGATTCCCATTGTAAGAATTCCTTAGATGGGCTCACTAGGTTGATGACTTGTATGCCCTGATTGATACTTGGATTCCCATTTTAGGAATGCCTTTGATGGACTTAAGGGCTGAGGAATTATATGAATTGAGTGATACTTGTATTCCCATTGTATGAATTCCTTGGACATGCTCATAGTATGGTTGATATATGATTAGAATGATTATGGTCTTCCAGATCAGTTATGGGACTTGAGGGGTGTAGCCTAGCATCTCATCAGATGTTCAGAAGTACACCCTGGAATCCTTCTTTATAGGATTGACCGTTAGTATGTGGTATCCTTTATAATAATTACTATTGGTACACAGTATCCTTGTTAGTGATTGGAGGTTAGTACATGTGAACCTAGGTGTAGGATGACTATACCCCCTATGACAACGTACCTTGCTCAAATATATAATTCTATCATTGGCCGAAGGAGGTATATATTGATTGGGATTAAGGATCCAGAGATCGACTTAATAGTACATGACTTGAGTGTCATGACATCTAGCTCAATACCCTTGCACAATATGTCTAGGTGATCAAGATTATGGACCCAATGATAGAATGCTGATGCGGTTTCATGTTATTTTATTTACATACTCATGAATATTCAGATTTATGTATATGTGTATAGGTATGAGACTATACATGTATATTCATGTAGATATAGACATTCATGGAGGAACTTGTCTAGTTGATCGGGATTATAACCCAAGGTTTGAATGTGGTTTTACATTTGGATTACTTACCTTTGTTGTGTTCCAGTGAGGCTGAGGACGTTGCTTTTGCAAACAATTATAGTAGCACATTTACAAGTTTATTGTAGAGGATGACTACTGAGATTCTTTCTCACTCCTACACATGAACCTCGGTGTGTGTGTAGACTTTATGTCTTCTTTTTAGTTTGATCATGAGTTGCATGGTGGATCAGGTTGAGGCCCAGAGTTTCATGATCCAGCAGAGATACTTGTGTGGTTCCACTAATCAGGTTGGTGCAGTTCGACAATGTCTAGAGACCAGGTATGTGGTGTAGCTTATATTTGGTAGTAGAGACCTATAATTTTACTTTTAGTTTATTTTGTACTCCTGTATATGTATGGTCAGACCAATGGGTGAACAGTGTTGTATTATATGGGTAGATGTTCAAGCTTTTACAACATTTTATGTATTATTTCAGCATGTTCTATTTCAGTTGTTTACTACTTTCGTACTCTATTTTTTTACTGATGCGTATAATACTTATCTATTTCTGCGATTTTTTTACTCTAATTTGTGGAAATAGTCTTTCCACTATCACACCCTAGGCCCTCATTTCTAGTCAGAAGCCTATGGTGTATGGGGATGTGCGCTTGAGGCCTCGTAACAAAATGGCTCGGAGCACCTATTTAGTGGAATTCAGGTCAGGACGTTACAAAGTGGTATCAAAGGTGGTTTTATTTCCTAGTATTTACTATTTGGGATATGGTAGTCTGGATTATTAGGAATGTGTTGGAACCTCTGATCGATATCGAATTGGTGAGTCGAGAACACTTGTTTCAGTAAGAATTCCTAGTTTCCAAGGTACGAGATCATTGTTCTGATCTGAAATGCTATAGTTTTATATGATTTTTTCCTTGAGAAATGAACATGTTGTGTGAATGTTATGATTTTTTTGTGGATCTATGGATCTTGGCCATTGGCAAGAGGCTAGAGATGGATTTTGACTCTTGGCCGACAAAGAAAAGAGGCATCTCATGCATCATATTTGGCACATAGGATTCACATCATATAGTCTTGCTAGTGTGTGATTTTACTGATGATTGAGGCTTATTAATATGGGTCCGCTTACATATATATTTCATTATAATGATAGGTTATGTGGATCTATGTTGATACATTTTATTATAAGGATGATGACTTAGTCCCCATGCACAAGAGGTCCAGTGACCTAGTAGGTTGATATGGCATGTGATGCCTTTCTATTGAACCCATTGTATGGTATTGTTTATTAGGTCATGGTTATCTAGTCGGATCACAGAGTACGATACCAATAGGTACCAATACTTTTTTGTGAAATAGACCTTTTGGGGGTGTTTACATATACATTTTTCTGGTGATTTTCAGTTCAGTATCTCTTCTATGTTGGTTTTATGAACTCCAAGGAGGAGTTCCTTCTAAGGATTCTCGAAGAGGATCAAGGCCCTTGTAGTCCATGTTTTTAGTTTTTACCTTTGTTTTTAATTGTGATCTTTAACTACTTTTAGAGGTTTTGATCTTTTGGTATAGGTGGTTAGACCTTGTGACCCAATTTTGAGGCTTGTTCCGTAGGGGTAGGTGGGAGACCTAGAGGCCCTTATTTTAGACTTGGACCCTTGTAGGTCGAAGTTTTTTTTGTTATAGGGAAACCTACATAAGAGAGGTTGGACCATGTTTTTAGATGCCTTTTTGTTCAATGAGCTTGGTATTACACGCGTTTTGAGATCGAGGCATGGTAGGTGCTCGAGTTTTGCGTTATGGTCATATTGATGCATTCAAATTTTGACGAAGTACCTTGGGTGATTGTTTTTTGAGAATGGATTCAATGAGCAAGATTAATCGGGTGCCTGTCCTAGTCGATCGGTGTTTCCACTTTTTCTAATGTAGTCAGAGCGCATGTAGACACTCCTGACTAGAATGACGCTGGGTGATGGGTGGTCATGGAATAAATCATTGCACGGGTTAGGTGCCTGATTTTGGAGAGGAGTTCCAAGGGGACTTATAGATTAATGAAATTGACATGACGTATAGCACAATCATCTTAGCCTTGTGATTAATGACTTGATGGAGTATGATTTGGGTGATAAAATACATGTTAGTTGCGCATGGTATCAGTTGAATGTAAATCGGTGAGTAGTTGGGTGCGAGCTGATGACCGATGCTCCCACACTTTTTGTGGGATTGGATCCCAAAAGTTGTGTTGGAATGTCCCTCCATGGTAAAGGTGACTTCGTGAAATGAATCAGGTACTGTGAGATGGTTGAACCATGGTTAAATCCTGGCCAAGTTTTGACATGATGTTGAGCATGGATCAGAGGGAGCTACACACGCCCCTTTTTTAGAATCATAGTGTAATCATATTAGAGAATGATAATTTTATATCTTGTTCCATATTGAGTATGATGAGATAGTGTTGACGCCACATTGATCTCCGTTTTCCTTTCTAAATGTTCTCCCCTTTTGGGAAAGAAACCTGTTGAGGTTGTGCTCGAGGAGCAGTGTAAGGAAATATATATGGTGGGGAGTGCACAATTGGCCATTTTAGGGTAGTGACCCTCATTTTAAGTTGAAATTACATGGTTACTATAAACCTTTGGGCTCAAAGGTTTCTTTTGAGATGACGATAAAGGTATTCCTATGGTGGGGAGTACTAGATCCGTCGTAGTTAAATGTCTACTATGTAGAAGGCTGTTGTTGATGCTATAAGGCAGGTCATTGGATAGTCCGGATAGCTTACTTTTGAAGATGAAAGGATTAAGAGCATGGATATTGGCCTTTTCACCAGGCTTCTAGAGGATGAGAAGGTTTATGGTGGGGAGTTTTGAAGGACCCATGTTTTTTCAAAATTCAATTTTGAGAAAAAATTTGAATTTTTGATTTCATATGCTTTTAAAGGTGATAAAATGGATTTTTTACCTTGAATATGACCTTGGATAATTTTTATGACCACTCTTTTGGTCCCTAAATAGGGTGTTAACCCTAGTATAGGATTATGGTAGAAATCCGATCTGTTCGAATTTTGGTGGAATAATTAACATTAAATATTTAATAAATTAAATATTAAATTGTTCGCATAGGTTCATTCAGCCATAACTTTTGAATGGAGCATCAGATTGAGATTCTGTATTCTTTTTTGAGTTTGTAATCGGGAGTTTATCATAGGTGAGGCATAAACTTGAGTTAGGATCTGGGGTCATTCTGGGTCCCTTTTTTTCCTTTGTTTTCTTTTTCTTTTTATTTTATTTTATTTTCCTTTCCTTTTCTTTTTTCCTTTCCTTTTCTTCTTTATTCCTTCTTCTTATCGCGTACACCCCTCTAAGGGATCCTAATCCACATTACCAATAGAGGAGAGGTATAGGGATAAAGATAGGAAGATAGGAAGAGAGAAATAGAGGGAGGTGACTCCGTGAAGCCCTTGATGCGCCGGTTCGTCGTGCGGGAGCTGTGGACCATGGAATCAAGCCAAGATTTGGTGGTTTCCACCCAAAGGTATCCTATTTTTAATATTTACCATAAAACCCCTTTAGATCTATTTTAAGTCTTTAAAGCCTTACTATGATTGTATGTGGCCTCTAGTTGCCTGGTCTTTTGATTTGGGGGTTTAAATGGGGGTTTCGGCCGATCCTAGGGGTTTTCTTTTCTTAAAAACCCGATAACACAACATGTGGTTCAGGGGAACTTTCTATGTGCTCTTCCTGTTTGGGGAAGATGATTTTTAAGGATTACATGCCATGTACTTGTACTCATATGTGTATATGAGTACCCAAGAATGGATACTAGTGTAAGGGTACATGGTTGTGTAGCGTACATGACCAGATCCCATGTGGGTAGCATTCCATGTAAAAGTACACAGCCAGGCCATATATCCAGCCAGGCTAGATAAGGGACACAAATAGGTACCCCATGTAGGGTATACACCATGTTCCCTCCTTATACGCCATGTACCTGGGGCATTTACACGTCCATGTCAGTGAGAGTACACACTCATGTGGGAGCTTGAGGGTACACACCATGTATGGTATCTACACATTGTGTACTCTTCTCTTGGTTCTCTTTGAAGGTATTTTCATATTTCATGCCCCAGTAACATAATTCTACTTGAGAGTATTCCATTCTGAGTGGTTTTACGTGTAGATCACGATGGTGAAACCTGTGGAGCGTTATGAGGAATCCTAATGGCTGTTTTGGGGATTCTATCTAAATGGGAAGGTCATCCCTTCAGTTTTTAAATTCAGTTGTCTGTTGATAGAGAGACCTGGTATGAATGATAGGTTGGGTGTTCGGACCAACCTAGTTTGGAACTTTGTTCTAAGATCAGATGATATCTATCCCCTTTGGTTGATGCCTTTGTGGTTTTCCTTTGAGGACGTCTCTCTTATGAGATGTTTCCCTATGGTCTGATAGGACATGATAACAGTTGTTTTCGAGGATCCCATGTAGAATTCATCCTTTACCTTTTACAGCTAAGGATCCCAAATATGATTCATTCACTCATGTTTACCTTCAAGGATCCCATGTAGTATTCATATCAGTGCTTGACTTGAGTGACCTAGATGGTGCATGTTGTTCGACCATCCTTGATATGTATGTTGGATGTGGGTAGAGATAGTAGTGGGTGTCACCTTAGAACCCGTACTAAATTATTAAGCCTGTGGGATTATGACTGGAGTGATGGGTTGGGCGTTTGGAAAACCATCACTCATTTGTTTATATCTTTGACATGGTTATTACTGGTGCAACAATGTTTACCAATGGTGCCTCCTAGTTGGTGGTTGTTAAGCCTGATGCGAGGTGTCTTTCTTCCTGTTGGGATTCCCAAATGTTCTTCATAGGATCCTTTTTTCTTATTGTGATGCGCAGAAATTCTTTCCTAGAATTTAGCTTCTAAGCCATGTTATTTCTTATATTTTACTAGTGTACTCAGAGGTACTACCTGGGACTTGGAAGTTGAGCCTGGATGTATATATATTGTGATATATATTTTGTTGGGATGTCCAGAGGTGTTTCCTAGTATCAGACTGTTGAGCCATACTTAATGAATCATATACCCCGAGTGATACTTTTATTCCCAATGTTGGAATGACTTGGATGAGCTCACTAGATTGATGACTTATATACCCTAAGTGATAATTGGATTCTCATTGTAGGAATGGATTATATAGACTCAATGGGTTAATGACTTATATACCCCAAGTGATACTTGGTTTCCCATTGTAGGAATTACATGGACGTGATCACTGGGTTGATGACTAATATACCCTGATTGATACTTGGATTCCTATTGTAATAATGCCTTGTACGAGCTCACTAAGTTTATGAATTATATATCCTGAGTGATACTTGGATTCCCATTGTAGTAATGCCTTGGATGGGATCACTAGGTTGATTAATTTTATTCCCTAAGTGAAACTTAGATTCCTGTTGTAGGAATGCCTTGGATGGGCTTAGAGGGATGATGAATTATATTCCTTGAGTGATTCTTGGATTCCCATTGTAGGAATTACGTGGATGGGCTCATAGGCTGGTTGATATATGATCAGAATGATTATTCTCTTCCAGATCAGTTATGAGACTCGAGGGGTGTATCATGGTGTCTCATCAGATGTCTGGATATACTCCCTGAAATCCTTCTTTATAGGATTGACTATTGGCATGTGATGTCCTTCTTTATAGGATTGACCATCAGTACATGGTATACTTGTTAGTGATTGGAGGCGAGTACGTGTGAACCCAGGTGTAGGATGAGTATCCCCCTGTGGAGACGTAGATTTCTTAGAGATATAATTATGGCATAGGACAAATTAGTTATATGTAAATTTGGATTATAAACCCAAAGATTGACTTAATGATACATGACTTGAGTAGGACAATGTCCAACTCAACGCCCTTGCACGAGATGTCCAAGAGATTGAGATTACTAACCCAAGGACCGACTGCTGATGTGGTTTAATGTTATTTGATTCACATACTCATGAATATTCATATTTATGTATATGTATATAGGTATGTGACTATAAATGTATACCTATTTAGATATGGACATAAATGGTGGCACTTTCCTAGTTAACCAGGATTGTGAACCAAAGTTCGACTGTGGTTTCACATTTGAATTAATTACCATTGTTGTGTCTCATCGAGTGTGATCATGTTACTTTTTCACACACTTATAACATCATATTTAAAAGTTGTTTTTTGGGGTGGCATACAGAGATTCTTTCTCACACCTACACATGAACCTCGGTGTATGTGTAGACTTTATGTCTACTTTTTAGGTTGAGCACGAGTTGCATGGTGTATTGGGATAAGACCCAGAGTTTAATGATTGAGCAGAGATATTCGTGTGGTTCTACTAATCGAGATGGTGAAGTTCAACAATGTCTAGAGATTGGGTACATAGTCTAGCTTAGAGTTGGTAGTAGAGAACTATACTTTTACTTTTATTTTATTTTGTACTCCTATATCTATATGGTCGACCCAACGGGTGACCAATTTTGTATTGTATGGATAACTATTTGGGATTTTATAGTATTTCATTTATTATTACAACATGTCCTATTTCATTTGTTTACTACTTCGGAACTTTATTTATGTACTGATATGTATGATACTTAGCTATTTCCATTGTTTTCTTACTCTGATATGAGGGCATACTCTCCCCACTATCACACCCTAGTCCCTTGTTTCTATTCAACAGCCTCTAGTGTATGAGGTGGTGCACTTGAGACCTCATAACAAATCGACTCGAAGCACTAGTTTAGTGGAATCCGGGTCTGGATGTTACATGAGAAACCAAAAGTTATGGGATCTAGAATGAATAGTATTGTTTCTATTATCACACAAAGTGTTCAATCTTTGAATCATGTTGAACTTCAAAACATGAAAAAGAGGGAACAATGTTCTACTGAGTCCTTCAAGAGGCAACACCCACTTTATTTTAGTGGTTCTAATAATCTACTAGCTACCAATTAATGGATTTGTACCAATAAAATGATATTTTCTATTCTACAGTGTCTGAATCATGAAAAAACCATTTTTACTCTCTATTATTTGTAAGGATAAGTGGATCAATGGTAGAATCTTATTAAGAATATAAGTCAACAAAATGAAATTGACTCCATGGAATGGGAATACTTTAAGAACTTATTTTCCAATAAGTATTTTCATCATATTCTTCACCTAAAAATATAGAAGGAATTACTTGAGTTAAAGAAGAATGATGGTGAAGCCATTGGTACCTATGAAGTGAATTTTACAAGACTTGTGGGGTACACTTCTAGTAATATCATCCAAACTGAAAGTAAGGTTGATCAATTATTTAGTGGTGTAAAACCATTTCTATAAAGGGTGTTGGTCATTAGGGACTTCAATAGCTATGAAGAAATTGTTCATTGTTCTATCAAAGTAGAAATAGAGATTGGAGTAACCCATCAATCACATGGTTTTGATAAGAACAGAAAGATGTAATTCAAAGGAAATTCTAAAAACTATGTAGAAAAGAAGATCATATTTCCTTCATACTCAAAGTGTGGAAGGAAATATGGAGGAAATTTTCATAATGGGGCTGGTAAAAATTTTAAGTCTGGGAAGGAAGGTCATCAAGAAATTGATTTTTGAAGTGATGGGAAGAAGTCAGCTAATGGTACGAATAGATATAAATCTCCATAGAATGTACCGCCCACACTCTAGTGTTTCAAATTCAAGGAGTATGAGATTTTTGTAAACTAGTTCCCAAATTAAAAGTTTAATGATGATGATTGATGTCAAAAACCTATTAAGTTGAGAGAATAAGGGAAATATCATGTGATCACTATTTATAATAAGGGGTGTGATAATGATGTGGTGAGAGGTAAAATTACCATCCACTCTATAACTACTAATGTCTTATTTGACTCTAGATCTAAACACTTTTTTATATCTAAATAATTTTCTAAGGTAATCAAAATTTCACCCCAATGATTATATGTTGAATGAGTAGTGAAATACCCTAATGGAATGATGATTGCATATCATGTATATGATTCTTCTTTAGTTGAATATTGTGGGAATGTGCTTCTTGAAAATATTTTTATTCTCCCTCTTGTTGAATTTAATGTTATCTTAGTCATGGATTGGATTTCAATACATAAATCCCCCATCAATTTCTAAGGTAGGTATGTCAAATTTTATATTTCAAACAAACATATGACCATCTATCAGTATGATGATGGATATGAACTTCTGATGGATACCATATCCATTGTATGGTTCATGATTCCCATTCAAAAGGGGAATTGATATCAGATGGTTGTGGAGAAACTAAACATCAATGATATACGTATTGTATGGGATTTTGTTGATATATTTTTAGAATATTTTAATAGTCTTCCACCAAAACATGAAGTTAATTTCTAAATAGAATTCATACCCGGTGCCACACCTATTCCAAATACTCCCTATAGAATTTCCTTAATTGAGTTGTATGACTTGAAGAAGAAACTCTAGGAGAACCTTAAAAAGTTATTAATTTAGACAAGTGTGTCACCTTGGGGAACACCTACACTATTTGTTGAGAAGAAATATAGTTCAATGTGACTATGAACTAATAACCATGAATTAAACAAGATCATAATCAAGAAAAATTATCCTCTACCTCATATTGATGACTTGTTTGATCAACTGCATAAATATCAATGATTTTACAAGATTTAACTTCATTCTAGATATCATAAATTGAGGCTCAAGAAGGAGGATATACCAAAGAAAACGTTTTGTACAAGGTATAAACACTATGATTATATAGTGATGCCATTTTTTCTTACTAATTCTCTAGTTATTATGACGTCCTGAAACTGGGTTCCACTAAATGGTGCCTCAAGCCTAGTTGGACACATGAAATCAAACGCACCTCCCCATACACTAGAGGTTGCTGAATAGTAAGGAGGGATTATGGTTTCTTTGTGGTGAGACTATTTCCTTATTACCAGAGTGTATAAAAATGGATGTATAATAACAAGTAAACACCAGAAGTGTAATCAAATAGATGGTATAGTAGAAACAAACACTATAACAGTGAGACCAATAACTTTTCATAGTTGAATAAGACATAAATACGATGCAACTGATAATAATATTCTAAATATAGAATATGAATCATATAAAAAATAATGATAATGTATTTTACATCTCTATAAAACTTGAAAATTGGTATAAATGAAAGTTGGAAATACATTATATACAAAGGAATAAAAAATAAGCCAAAAACCATCCAAGAATCATGAACACTGGCCTAGTGATCTGCTACCAAGATCCACCCTAAGTAAGAAAGCAATATTAGGTGTCCAAAGCAGGATGCTTTCCATTTTCAACACCTGAATACATATAATCTTCATGGGTACCATTGACAGACCATACATGGTGTGAGATAAATCTCAGTAGGCCACCAATAATAACGTCTATACTATCCAGTCTATGAATATAAACTGATAGTGTGTAGATATATAATAATTTAAATTAGTACTATAATGTAAATACCTTGATACCTACTTCAGCCTTAACTGGTGTCTAAACATGTAATCATTTAATTAATTATGTTCCAATTTATAATAATTGGAGTAAGTGGATCCAAGGCATGACCAAGGAATCATATAATGATAATAATAATATATGATCCAATGTAATAACTAAGTCATCCTTGATGATGATGATAATGAAGAGGATCCAAGGTAATAACCAAGACATCCTTGACCTTAGGGGTCGATCCAAATCAGTAATAATATGAAACCTGGCTAAGTGGTCTGAGTGTAATACAAGGGGCATCACTCAAGGAATTCCACAATAATATGATTCTAACCAAGTCCAACGATATCATCCAAGGTAAAACAAAATAAGCATGATTGATCCCAATGGGTGTATCCATAGTGACACATGTCTAAAGAAGTTAATATGGATACAAGGATTGTACCCAAGGAATCCTAATATCTTAATGACAATAAAGGGATCCTACGATGTAATGTCAGGAATCTACTAGTAGACAAGGACTGGGTTCTAAGGTGGGTGTCTCCATTATAAACCAGCATCCTTGAATCAGAATGGAGTCCTCAGATTTCTCAAAGTCATTCCCTTAGGAATTCAAGGTTGGCTCGAGTATGAACACACCTATAAAGATGAATAGGTCCACATGAAATAGGCACCTTATACTTGAATCTTTATATAGATTATTCCATGTAATACCCATATCTTTTTATAAGTCAATGGGTTCATTTCATTGCCTTTCATACTAGGTGACAAGGTAATAATGTACATGAAACCAATGCTTTGATTACTCAATCACTTATTAGCTTTACTCTAATTCCTTCCATTAAGCATAGAAAGGTGTATTATAAACATGAAACCAAGCCAATCTATTATATTTAATTAGTCCCAGTGATATCTATATACATATACTTTCTATTTACAATTAAGATTCATTAAGAAATTAGAACACTTACCTTATAAGGGTTAAGTGGTAACTATATAGGTTCTAACCATTTAATAATTATCAATTCATTTAATTAAAAGGTATTACCATTAGTAGAGTCAATACACACACCCAAACCGTTTCATAGATAAACCCACATGGGTTACCAATGTATAGTTAAGGAATCCTTCTAATTGGGTTGTAAGGTGTTGTGGTCTTAACCTCAAACGAAATAATGATCATGTATAGAAGAGCTCTTAATTGAGAGAATAATGAATATAAGAAATAAATATGAATTAAATAAGCACCACTCAGTGAAACTAGCATGTGAACCACAACGGTAGTGTATAAAATAGAGATACTTGAGGTATGAGTGTTACACTCTCCTCATCCAAAATAATCCCTTAGTTTATCAAATATCGAGAGAAAATGGAATAATGGATCAAGTCCCTAAAAATAAGGTATATTAGATCAAACCTAAATAACATCATTGAGAGGAAGAAAAATTATAAAGTAATCTAAAGTATCTAAGAGCTTACCTTTAGAAATCCAACAAGATGAATAGAAGTCGAATTGAACTTTGGATGATGAAGAAACCAAAGAACCTAACTTAAGAGGATTTGTAGATCTTAAATAGAGGAAATGAAAGCTTGTTGTGAACATAGGAAGAAATAATAAGGAAGGGTAATATTAAATAGATTTAATGGAAAAAACATAAATTTACCCAAAAAATAGGGGTGCATGGTTGAGCCGCATGATTGGCCAAACCCTACACCACCCATGCTTTTCTCACTGCCTAACGAGGGTAACCAAACTACTCTTTAAAAAAACTATGTACTAACCATGCTACATGGCTCTGTTACATTTTTATGAGATACATGAATGGGTGTGTAGACATGGATTCAAAGTTTGGGAAAGTCGTGCACCCTGATTGAAGCTATGTCTAGCCCCACATGGTTAGGGGTAATCGTGTGGCCTGCCCCACATGGTTTCTCCTGACCGTGTGGCCAGCCTGTTTCCCCCAAAAATTTGGGATTTCAGCTTCATAAAAGACCCATATACCCCCAATACTATCTTGATCTTATTAAGCATCCAAATTTGGTCCAAAAAAATAATTATATTAAATTTAAATGGATCCATACTTAAATCAAAAACCGAGTTCTTACAATCTTCCCCCCTTAAAGAAATTTGTTCCCAAGTTTACCTTCCAAGGGTGTAAAAACTTCATTTGAGAACAACTCCGGCCACTGGGAATGTACGTCAGCCTCCCACTCCCAAGTCTCATCATGTACTTAGCTGTGATACCGTAGCACTCATACTAAAGGGGAAGACCGACCCTGTAGATCCTTCGTTCTCTAGTCAGCGATGCATATAGGATACTCCCCAAAAGAATAATCAATACCTAACCCAACATCCTAGAGATCAAAAGTTTGAGATGATTTGGCATGACAATGATGAAACTTTGAAACATGGAAGACATCACATATGGAACAAAACCTCTAAAAAAAACTGATAGGCTACAAGACTAACTCTCTCATAATCTCAAACAACCCAACATAATGAGGAAAAAACTTCCCTTGATTTCTTATCCATGTATACCTATTCCTGGGAAATACCCATAGTAAAACATGATCCCTAACCTCTAACTCTAGTGGTCGTCGATGGCTATTTGCATAAGTTTTCTCTCTATACTGAGAAGTATACATACACTTCCTAATTATATGAACCTTCTATGAAGTATCCGGTATGAGAAGAGGACCCAACAATAGTACCTATCCTTTCACTAACTGGTATAGGGGTTAACGGTACAACCTACTGTATAGGGCCTCAAAAGGATCCATCTGAATTATCTCATGAAAGATATTATTATTGAAAAAATTGATGATATGGATGTTCTTCTCCCAAGACATTTTGAAATCAAGGACACATTCCCAGATCATGTCCTCTAAAACCTGTATCATCTGTTCTAACTGGCCATCAGTCTGAGGGTGAAAATATTTGCTCAGAAGTACCAATGTACCCATAACTCTATATAAACCCTACCATAACCTCAATGTGGAATGAGTGTCCCTGTTCGAAATGAGAATACAAGGGACCCCATGTAGCTGTATGATCTCAAAGAAATACAATTTTACCATCTAATAAACTTAAAAATTCACATAAATAGGAATGAAGTGAGATACTTTCATTAGTTGATTGATGACTACCCAAACGACATGGCTGCCTCAAGGCAGTCTTAGTAAGTTGACAAAAAAAATCATGGAAACATATTCCCATTTCTATTCTAGAACTGGAATCGGCTGTAACAATTCAGTAGGCCACTGGTGCTCTTCCTTTACTTGCTAACAGGTGAAACAACTAGTGATAAAACCTATTATCCAACATTTAATCCTTGGCCACCAATACTGGAATCATATATCTCTATACATCTTTGAGATTCCTAGATGAAACACCCACTGAGAAGCGTGGGACTCTCACATCAGTTCCTCCCTCACATATATATGAACCCAAATATTAACATGTATATAGAGGACACCATCTCTATAAATAGACCTATCTAAAGGTGGGTCCTCACTAGTAATGATCTCTTAAAGAACCAACCCCTTAGGATTTGAAAAATGCCTACAATTCACCTTATCAAGGAATTTAGAGGTAACTATAAAGGTTTTAAGGAAATAATAATCATTACTCTCATGAAACTTAATATGTATCTTAGGAAATAGGTCCATAAATTTCCATTCATCACTGGTTTCATGTATGGCATGTTCCTGATTTTTTTGACTTAGCGTATCTGCTACCACATTTCCCTTTCTAGGTGTATAGGAAAACTAAAAATCAAAGTACTGAAGATATTCAACCCATATTTTATATATGATATTCAAGTAATGCTGTAAAAAGATATATTTGAGGATCCTATAGCTTGTATACACCACAAAGTTCTCACCCATCAGATAATGTCTCTAATAATGTAAGACATGGAAAGCTGCTGTGAGCTCAAGGTCATGCATCAGGTATTTTATCTCATGCAACCTCAATTGATGAGATTTGTATACAAAAAATCTATCCTCCTTCATCAACAATGAAACTAGGATAATGCCTTATGTATCAGATAACACTATATAGCCTCTTCCAAGTTTTCCTAGAGCCAAAATAGGTGATAAAACAAGACTCCCATTCAAATTTTGAATGTCTTTTTCACATGCTTCAGACCACAAAAGCATGACACCCTTCTTTGTAAGACCTGTAAGAGTTGAATAAAGGTGGGATAATTCCTGTATAAAACACATGTAATATCTATCCATCCCCAAGAAACTATGTATATAAAACACAATTTTGGACTTCTCCCAAGACACCACAACACTCATCTTATCTAGGAAACATATACTCCTGATTCTGATATAGTATAACCCAATAAGGGAACATCGTTGATCTATAAGTGGAACTTATAAATATTTTCATATAGATGATGTGCTCTTAGTATATTCACAATGATATCATGGTGCTTAGAATGGTCTCTCCAAGTATAAAAATACACCAAGTTGTTGTCCACAATGACCTTGAAAAAATAATCCAGATAGGGAAGAAAACACTATTCATAAAATCCATGAAAATGGTGGGCGCATTTTTAAGACCCGATGGAATAACAAGATACTCATAGAGACCATACCTATTATAAAAAGTTGTATGAGGTATGTCTAAAGGACTGACTCTGTCCTAATGATAACCGATCTCAAGTCGATCATTGAGAATGCCCTATCTTCTTAGAGTTGGTCAAAGTGATCATCTATATGAGGAAATGGATACTGGTTATTAACTGTAAGTTGATTCAACCATCAGTAATCCACATAGGTCTCATTCTCCTTCTTGGAGAAAATCATGGGTGAACCCCAGAAGGAAGTACTAGGTCTGATAAAGCCTTTAGAATAAATATCCTACAACTATCTCTTGAGATCCTAAAGCTCAGTAGGTTCTATCCTGTATAGAGGAATGGACATTGGAGCTGCTCTTGGAGCAAGGTCAATCATAAACTCTACCTCCCTATCAGGAGGTAAGCTAGAAAAATTGTCAGAAAAAACATCCATGAAATAATCTACCATGGATGGAAAATCTTCAAAATGTATTCTCCAATCCTATATGAAAAGACTAGAAATATAGGAAATAAATATACTTATCCCATGATTCTCTAGTCCATCTCTACTAGCCTGTAAATCCCACTCACCCTTGTGGAGACAACTGTTTCCCTCTGGTGATGTAAATGACACCTTGCAGTAATAGAAATCCACATAGGTGTGATAGGGATCCAACCAATCCATTCCAAGAATGAAATTAAATCATATCTTCTTGAGGATTAAGAGATCCCATAAGAAGGGGTAACTTCCTACCTCAAGGGGGAAGTCCCAACATTATTGTATTCCCTCTGACCGCACTCCCAATAGTGTGTCCAGGGTCACAACACCATAAACGTACTGAATCTCCAACCCGATACTTTCCATGGATGATAAGGAGATAAAGTATTGAGAATAACTTGTATTGAATAAAGAAGATACTATATTAGAGGGTACTATAATAGTAACTCAAACTGTTTATGGTCTTGTACCCTGATCCTTGGGAATTAGATGTAAAGCATGAAACTGTCCTAATCCATGACCCTATGCTATAAATGAATGACCTTGAGTAAGTCTGATATTCTATCGCTGATAATAAGGAGTCTGGATACCATGTCCATGACTTCCTCCTATACCTGTTCTATCGGTGCTACCTCAACTCTCTGCCTGATGCAACATGAAAGATCCTACCCCTGAAGGTGGACCTAGGGAAGATCCTCTTCCACTAGAAGCAGATGGAATGTTCCGAATGAATCTCTGAAGATTCCCCATATGGATATAAGCACAATACTCTATAGGTTCTTTATCACACTAAGGATTTAGATTCCCTACTTTCCATACTAATGGCATACCACAGAGCTACTAGCACAGGTACACTGGCTACCACTACCCTGATGAGAAACCTCAAAGAAAAAATTCCTACTATCGAAATAACTACCGGCCTACCTCGACACTAAACCTTTGTTCCCATAACTATTTCCTTCCCTCAATTTTATCTTAGTGATATGATACTAATCCACAACCTTAGAAAAAGTAGGTAGGTAAAAGACATTCACCCAAGTATAGATGGAATATTGGGGCCCATCCTAGAAACATTGAACTCGTGACAAATGATTATTAGATAGAAGGGGTGTAAAGTTATGTAACTTAGTAAAAAATGCTGATTAAACCATGACTAAAATAGCACCATACTCCAAGTTCATAAACTCTCTAGCTCAGTCAGCTCTCAGTGTTTGAGGAAAGAAGTGATCATAGAAGGCAGTTTGGAAGTTCACCTAGACCATGCCTTGATGATGACCAGCCTGGGTAATCACATTCGACCATCACTTGGTTGAATCACATAGAATATAGGTTGAAAGATTGAACCTACCACATGGAGGTGTATCTAGATTCTCTAAGATAGATATAGTGGACTTTAGCCAAGACTCAATAGCCTATGGACCACTATCCACTGAAAAGGTGGGGGATGATGCTACTAGAAATCACATGTTTGATCATCCATCATAGGTTTAGGTCATGGAGCACCCTATATGGAATTCATAAAATGTAGAAAACCCTCTCAAATATGAGCATCAGTTCCTAAATCAAGGATAATAGGCAGTGCCTCAAGTGGAACTCTTGGAGGAAAGATTGGCGGTGCATGGCCCACTAAATCTGAAACGTGGTCATCGCCACCCCTTGGAACACAAATCAGGACATCATAGTTGAATAGATCTAAAAATTACAATCAAATTCCTCTGAATAATAGTTAATCTGATAGAAACACTAGTAGAAGTAGAATTCAAGAATAATGGTTTACTACCCAGTGTACTACCCCAACTACCAACTTAGAATGCTAGGGTATTAGTAAGTGTTCAAGTTTAATTTATAGGGCTTCTAGTGGGTTAAGGATCAATAAAAAGTTTCCTCTTCATTTAATGGAAACCATATAATTTTAAGTTTTCATTTTTTTATTTACATATAATAAGGTTCTATTAAATAGATCACCATTCCTAGTGAATAAGGGCCCATACAACTTATCATTGAAATCGAAACCCATTAAATTTTTATTTAATCATATCTACATTTAGTCTTAGAATATAATGGGTAATATAAAATGGATTGACTAGTTGAATTACCCATTCCAATCCATGAGGTCCCATACACCTCATGAATTGAAACTATCAATCACTCAATCGCAGCCAAGGAGTAGCTAATGTAACCAGAGGTGCATAGTTGACATGGGTATAAACTAGCTATTTAAGATGCCACCACCAACCTATAAAGGAAAAAACTATTTATATTTATTTTTACACTTTAAATAGACAACTCCATACCCTGGAGTAGACTCTAGCATCATAGACATATATATAACAACCATGGATAACTCAACAATCACAGGAAACACAAGTAATACATGTAATGAAATGCACTTATATGGAATAGAATATTCATGGAATATGAATTATAGGTGCCTATAATGATGCATGTAAAAACGATTCCTTACCCTTATCTCATTGGTCCAAGGATAAATATCAATAAGGAGTATCAAATACCATAACTCATGTGAACCACCCAATTGTGAAAGCATATCAACTGTAATCAGTGAAATACAAAACAACATTTTCCATTCCTAAGAAACTTGGTATTTACCCCAAACATGAGTTATCTACTTCTGGAAATGATTTATAACCAAGTTACAACATGTTACTAAATCCTATCTATATTCACAAAGAATAAGACAAAAGAAAATAAAAATTATCTAATACCACTTTGTGACGTACCAAACCTGAGTTCCACTCAATGGTTCCTCAATCTAGGTTGGCCATATGACCTCAAGCATGCCTCCCCATACACCAGAGGATAAAAACTATCGAAAAGGCCTAGGTTATGTATGTGGGGATACTATTCCTTCATTATTAGAATATATCACAACATATGTGTAATAAAAAGTAAATAGCGGAAGTATAACAAAAAAAATGGTATAGTATAAACATACACTATAACAACCAGACTAGTAACCCACTATAGCAGAAGCATACATAAATAAGATGTAAGTGATAATAATACCCCAATGTTGGAATATGAATCATATAAAAAATTATGATAATGTAGGTCATGTCTCTATAAAACTGGAAAATAGGTAAAAATGGACTTAGGAAATACATGATATACAAAATAATAAAAAAGAATCCAAAAACTATCCAAGAATCCCAATAACGGGCCTGATCATCTGCTACCAAGATCCATACTAAGAAAGAAATCAATATCAAGTGTCAAAAGTGGGAAACTTCCCCTTGTCAACACCTAAATACATATAATCTACTCAGGTACCATTGGTAGCCCAAATAGTGTGTGAGATAAATCTCATTAGGCCACCACCAATTATGTTTATACTATCCAGTCTGTGAATATAAACTGATAGATTGCAGATTTATAATAATGTAAAGTAGTACTTTAATGTAAATATCCCAATACCTGCTTCAATATCAACTAGTGTCTGAACATGTAATCATTTAATTAATTATTTTTTAGTTTATAATAAGTGGAGTAAGTTGATCCCAGGTATGACCAATGCATCCTATAATGATGATAATAATAATAGAGGATCCAAGGTAATAATAATGAAGAGGATCCCGGGTAATAACCAAGGAATCCTTGACCTCATGGACTAAGCCAACTCAATAATAATATGTATCCTTACTATGGGTTTTGAGTGTAATCCATGGGGAATTTCCTAATGTATTCAACTGTAATATGATTCTAGCTGAGTCCAAGGATATCATACAAGATAAAACTAGATAAGAATGACAAGGCCCAATGGGTATATATATGGCACTGCATGTTCAAAAATTTCAAGCTAGTTCCAAGGAGTGCATCCAAGGAATTATAATATCTAAATGACAGTGAATGAATCCTATGGCATCATTCCAAGCATACAATAGTATATAAGGACTAAGTTCTAAGGTGGGTATCTCCCTTAGAAACCGTCATCCTTGAATCATAATGGAATCCTATGAGTTCTTAATGCATTCCCTTAGGAATCCATGGTTGTTTTGAGTCTGAACACTTCTATAAAGATGAATAGACCCATATGAAATAGTCACCTTATAATGGAATCATCATATAGATTAGGATATGTAAAACTCATGCCTTTTTATAATTCAATTAGTTCATTCAATTTCCTTTCATACTATGTAACAAGGCTATCAAGGACATGTAACCTTTTAATTATTTGATTACTTAATCACTTATTAGGTTCACTCTACTGACTTCCATTAATCAGGGAAAGGTGTGCTATATACATGAAACCAAGATGATATATTAAATTTAATCAGAAAAAGTGATATCTATATACATATACATTCCATTTAAAATTAATATTCAGTAATCAATTTGAACACTTACATTAGAAGGGTTAGGTGGTAACCATAGAGGTGTTAACCATTTATCAACTATCAATTTATTTAATTAAAAAGAGTTTCCAATTAATAGGGTCAAGCCACACAGCAGAACAATGTCATAGATAAACCCACATGGGTTACTAAGGAATCACTAAGGAATATCCCTACTTAGGGTGGAAGACATTGAGGTATCAACCTCCAATGACATAATGACCATGTATATAAGGAAATCTGAATCATGAGCATAATAAATATAATAAATTCATATGAATTAAATAACCACCTCCTAGTGAAACTATCACACAAACCATGCTGACAGTTTATAAAATGATGAGACTTGAGGGATGAGTCATAGAACACCTACTGTATACCCACAACACTCAACTCATTTAGTATCGACCCTTAGTTTAACCCAAATTGAAAAAATGGATGTACAGATCAAAACCTCAAAAATAGATCATATTATCTCTTACCTAAATATAATTTTTGAGAGGAAGAAAAACGATTAATTGAATTATAGGATTGAATATCTTACTTAGAGGAATTCAATGAGATTAACATAAGTCAAATTCGACTTCAGGTAGAGAGGAAATCGAAAAACCTAGACTTGGAGGATTTAGATCTCTTTAATAGAGGAATGGAGATATTTTTGTATAAATAGGAGGAAATAATAAGTAAGGTTAAGATTAAATAAATTTAAGGGGAAAATTGTAAATTTACCCAAAAAATAGGGGTGCACGGTTTGAACACATGGTTGTCCAAACCATGTTCCAACCATGTTTGACTCACTACTTAAGGAGGGTACCCACATGGTTTGAAAAACAATTTACCAACCATAATATAGGACTCTACTAAATTTTTATAAGATTCTGAAAAAGAGCATGTAGACTTGGGTGCATGGTTTGGGAAATCATTTCTCTATGTTTTTTCCTCTCTCCAGCCCCACGTGGTTACGGGTAACCATGTGGCCTCCTCCACACAGTTTTTCCTAACCATACAACTAGTTTGTTTTCCCAAAAAGTTGGGCTCTAGGATCCAAACAAGCCCCATACACCCCCAAAACACCCATGATCTTATTAGGAATCGAAATTATGTCCAAAGTAAATAATTAGACCAAATTTAAAAGGATCCATACCTGATAGAAAAACTAGTTTCTACATTTATCTTCATGGATTTAATAAATATAGTCTTTGGATATTATCTTGATCAGTTTGTGGTAGTCTTTATAGAAGATATTACCATTTATTAAAAGAGAAATGAAGAACATGTTTATTACTTGGTAATTGTACTAAATATCCTAAGGAAGGATAAAATGTATGAAAAATTTAAAAATGTTAATATTGGATACAACAGGTTTTGTTTTGGGTCATATAATATCAGGAGAGGGTATATCGGTAGATCCATCAAAGATGGAGGCTACTGAGCATTCAATAAGAACAACCATGGTAACTAAGATATGAAGTTTTCTTAGTTTGGATGGATGTTATTATTGGTTTGGGGATAATTTCTCATGACTATGTAATACACTCACCAATTTTACTTATAAGGGATCCAGTTTCCTTTGGTTGGAAAAATATGAGGAAAATTTGAAGAAACTGAAGAGAAGATTAGTTAGTGCACCTGTGATTATATTACCCTACTATGGAGAGGGGTTTGTAATCTATAGTGATGTATCCAAGAAGGTATTGGGATGGATTATCATACTTAATGACATGGTTATAGCATATTCCTTACAATAATTGAAGGCTTATGAGAAAAATCACCCAAATCATGATTTGGAGTTAACTGTGGTAATTTTTTAATTAAAGATACAGAGACACTATCTTTATGGAGAAAATTGTGATATATATATTTTTCATAAAATTTTAAAGTATATATTCACATAGAAGGATTTGAACATGCACCCAAGATGAATGTTAGAGTTAATTAAAGATTATTATTTCTCAATACATTACCACCCTAGGAAAATGAACAAGGTGTAAGATGATTTGAGTCAAAAGGATCATGCTAGCTTATCCATGATGATGGTAAAAATAGATATAATATTTCTATATTTTCAACGTATGGATCTATAAATATTGAAGGAAGGTGATAAATCTTAGCTTTATAAAATCAGTATTTAACCATCAATCCAAGTGATGATTATCAAGGTAAATAAAGATAATGTAGTATTGCAGAAGAAGGTTAGAAATGTTATTGAATTTAACCTTGTTTGTGATTGAGTAATAAGGTTCAATAACCATGTTTGTGTCCCATCAATACCAATTTTCAAGAAGGATCTATTATAAGAGGCTCATAGTTCTTCATTCTCTATTCATCACGAAAGTAAAAATATGTATAGAGTTTTGAAATAGTGTTTTTGGTGGGTTGAAATGAAGATATATATTACTAAGAATTTTTCTCAATTCTTGGTATGTCATAAATTTAAGGATAAGAGAAAAAATTCTAAGAGAATGTTACAACCATTACCCATACCATAATGTAAATAAGAAAACATCACTATAGCTTTTTTCTTCATACTCCTTAAAGAATCTAAAGGGAATAATGCTATATTGGTTGTAGTTGATAACCTTACAAAGTTATCACACTTTATCACTCTTAGAGAATATTTCTCTCTAGATAAACTTTCAAATATATACATTAATGAAGTGTTATGGTTTTATGGAGTACCAGATACCATTATATTTGATAGGGACACGAGGTTTACCTTAAAGTTCTAGAAAAGTCTTCAAAAATATTTGGATATGGAGTTAAGTTTTTGTACTGGATATCATCCTTAGACAGATGGTCAGTCTGAGAGAATAATTCAAAACCTACAAGATATGATGAGTTCTTTTTCTATATATTTCATAGGTGGTTTATATTAATAGCTTCCTCTATTTGAGTTTTCTTACAATAATAGATTTCACTCAAGCATTTATATAGATCCTTATGAATAACTCTATAGAAAGAAATTTAGAACTACAATGTACAAGGATGAAGTTAGAGAAAAAAATCTATTGAGACCTATGATAGCTAAGTAAATAGAAAATAAGGTTATAGGTATTCAATAATACATAAGGGTAGCACAAATTTGACATAAAATTTATGCTGAGAATCACGAGCATGATTTGAAATTTGAAGTTGGTGACAAGGTGTTTCTAAGAATTTATACATAGAAAAAGGTAATGAGATTTTAAAATAAGGGGAAACTAAGACCTAGGTATATAAATACCTTTGAAAATTTTAATTGTTTTGGTAAGGTAGCTTATCTATTGGTACTTCCACCAAACCTCTCTCAAGTCCATGATGTGTTCCATGTATCTCTTCTGAGGAAGTACATACCTGATCCTTCACACGTATTGAACTCAAAGGTCATACCACTAGATCATGATCTTAATTACGAGGAGAAACTAGTGGAGATCTTTTATTGCATAGAGAAAGTGCTACAAAACAAGACCATTCACCTAGTCAATGTTTTTTGGAAAAACCACTTGCTTGAGGAAGCTACGTGGGAACCTGAGGATGTAGTTATGTAGAAGCATCATTAGTTTTTTGTACCAACATGATGGAATTTTGAGGGTGAAATTCATTTTAAAGGGGGTATAATATAACACCTTAAATTTTTATGATTTTTTTGAATAATTTAATTTCTTTGATACCTTTCATTACACGAAACAATGAGTTTTAACAAACTACAATATACTATTGATATTATTATTTAAACACGACTTTTATAACCAAGCCATTAAACTTTTTGGTATGAATATGAATAATCACATTTTAAAAATTAATTATAATTTTTTTATATAAAGAAAATATATTGATAAATTGTAATTATTTTTTATTAAATCCTTTATATGATTCAAAAATACTATTTTATCAAGAAAGTGTTTTTTACTGATTTTTGTGAAAAAATTATAAAATAAAAATTTTACCAATGTAGAAAATTTATTTGAAAAAATAAACTTCATTTTTAAAATATAAAGTTCAAAATTATCTTAGGGAGAATTTTTTATAATTTTATAAAGATATTAATCTTTCTTTGAATAGAGAATAATACTGTTTTTATTTAAAAATTCCATTTTAATTTAAATAATTTACAAAGTTAAATCTCGTTTAATTTTTAATTTTTTTTTTCAATTTTATATTTATTAATAAAATTTAATTAATTGGAATAAATTTCATATTTAATTTTTATATCAAAACATTCTATACTTAGGAAAATTTTCTCTTTGGAAAACTATTTTTCCAACGCGTCTTTGGGATTAATTTGAAGTTAAATTTTACCAATTTTTTGAATGGAATTTGAAAAAATGTATTCCATATTTGGAATAAGAATAATTAAAATTATATAATAATGTCAAATAATTTTTTTTCAAATATAATTGTAAAAATAATAAAAATTAATTACCACGGTTAAGGTTAAAATGAGTTTACCGAGGGGTTAAAATAAAAAGATAAGGGTTAAAATGACCTAAAAACTTTTAAAATTACTATTTTGTAGCCATATTTTGACCTTATATAATCTAATGTTATATAATTATTAATTTTTTATCCTTTTTGTTTGTTTAAAACATGGGTAAACCATTTTCATTTCCAAAATTCAAAGTATGTCATTTCCCCCACTTAGAAAAGGGAACTCCCACCTCTCCTCTTCACACATCTAGAAACCTTTGGTTTTGAAAAATACCTACCTAAATACATTACATAATTCCATACCCACATCCTATATTCCTTAACATTATTAGTAAAACCTCCTAATAAGTCTTTAGGTGTAAACCTATAGGGGTTCTATGATGAAGAGGTATTGACCTAAAATATGCGTTTTCATTTTGTTTCTTCCCCTAACCCCTTAAAATTTTATTTAAACATGATGATATAATAAAATAAGCATCTAATTATATGTTATTTTTTTAATTTAATTACTTACATCTATATCCTCTTCCATCAAGTGGGAAATTAAACCGTCGATTGTGTGTACGATAGACTACCGTCTCACGAACCGATGTAATTCAATTTGCATCACCACCTCCCACAGTTGGATATAATGATAGATTTAACATATGTATATGATATTTATTTCATAATAATACTTATATAATTATAATAACAAATATACCTTCTTAAATTCCATTCCATGTGAATTCGATAACGTCAATCATGTGTACGAAAGACTACCACCTTGCGAAGTGGTGTGATTAATTCTTCACTTACACTTTATGAGGAAGGTAATAAGGATATATTTAATGAATATATGTGATATATTTGTAATCATAATGATTCTAGAACTTTTATATATTATTTATCTTCCTTTTTTCCATTTTTTGAGAAAATGGAAACAACGTTCATACGTATGTATGCCTACCTTCTCCATGAACAGTGTAATTCATTTTTTATCTCTAAATTTTATGGATTAATATAAATACATATATAATGAATATATATTATAATTATATCATGGTTAAAATTATGTATATTATGGATCCATGATCAAATCAAAAGGACCAAAACTACCAAACCAAAACATACATGAAAAATGATGCAATTATTACCCAAACCATGATTTTAACATGAAATTGTTGATAAATGAGTAATAAAAGGTTATAGGTAAATCATATATGGTATGATAAATTTGATTATGTTTTTTAATATATTTATAATAATCCAATATTTATTATATATGAGGTTATAACGTGTATGAAGGAAGTTAATATTTAAGGTAAGTGATTTTTGTCTCACTTTTATTTCTATGGGACACATGCCTTATACACCACTTGTTTCTTTTGTGAGGTGTATATACTAAACATGAATGTATTTTATGATTCTTATCATTAAAATTATGAGATATAAATATCCATATAATGTTATTTCTTTCATGGGGCATATAATTCAAAAGATACTAAAGTGGTAATGACGTTATGCTACAATCTCTTTATTTATCATGATTGTTTATGATTATGCTTCCAATGATGATACCTTATGATCTAGATATCAATAAAGACATTAATTTTATCTTTATATAGTTATTTCATTAAAATAAAATTTTTACATTTGTTTTTCTCCCTTTATGATCTCAAGAGTAAAAAATAGTTTTTTTAAGAAAAATCGACTTTATTTCTCTCTTCAGTCGAAAATCATTTTTCTCCATTGTACATGTTTTCAAAAAATGTTTTAATGAAATTTTTTAATATTATCCAATTATTATTTAAATAAATTTTTACTCATTTTTTAATTTTTTAAAAATGGTTTTAAAGGAATATATTTTTTTCATTTTTTGAACAAGGTACTTTTTATTTTTACCAAAAATGTGAAAGGAAACTTTATTTAAAATGTAAAAATTGAATGGTATTTTATTACTTTATGAAAACTCAATGTTATAATGATTAATTTATTTATTTCTAGCAATATTTTCAGCAAAAAAGTATTTCACAATGTTATGTGAAATTATAATCTTTAAAAGGTGATTTTCAAATTGGAAAGGTTATTTTCTTTGAGAAATGTTCCATGTGATCTTTCAAAATCATTTTCCATATTTGATGACATAGTTTTATGTTAATTAATATTTACTAGGTATATAATCAAATGATACCATCCTTATTATTTCTATATATGGTTTATGTTTATGATGATAAGAATTTTTATGAAACCCATTCCTTTCCCCTGGATTATGCTATGATGAAATGTATATGAAACCCATTTATTTTCATGGGTTATGACATGATGAATGTTTTATGATCTTATGAAACAATTAATGTTTGGTTTTCATTATGTGATGGTGTTTAGATTATAACCAAGTATGGTGGTAACATTATAAGCAAGGATGATGGTCTTGTTGTTACCAAGGAAAAGTGTGACATATTTATCCCTCTAATGAATTGGGTAAAGATTGATATCTCAAAAGATAAGAAATATTGGAATATGGAGTAAACCCTTTTTAGTAAGGGAATTTTTTCACTATGATAGTATTGGGATTAAACCTTGACTACTATGATGGTTTGGGGAGTGAACCCATTCCACTATGATAGTTTTTAAATGATCCTTGAATTCTAATTAAATTATTTTATATTCTTATGTGTATGCCAAAAATCTATGTCTTATTCTAACATTATATTCTCATGGCTCATGTTCTTTGATTCCTTTATGATTAATATCTTATGAACTTCTAGTGTTTATGTCATGACTCAAGTTTATGATCTATGATTTGAAGGGTATGGTTTTCAAGTTTTATTATTATGTTCTCATACCCTTATGATCATGTTATGTTGATATCTCCATTTTTAACCGTTATTGAGAATCTAAGATCACCCTTTCTTATGTTCCTTTTCCCCAGTTTATGGAGAAAGTTATTTTGTATTATATATCTAAGAAGGGTCCTAGTTCTGAAGAACTTGGTGTGAGATGATGCAGTTTACCTATAAACCATTTTTTATGTATCCAAGTTTCCAAAGGCACTATAAATAAATGATTATGGCGTGGATACTTATGTTATGAAATGAATATTCATTTATTAAGATATAATATTTATGAATGAAAAGCATGGATCAATTTAGGTTGACTTCCTAATAAGTAATTGGTGTAACTGAGAGTCAATATTTGATGAAATACTTATCTAGGATTTCAATATTGGGGAATCCACTCAACAGAATAAGGACCAACAAGTTAATACACCCGGTAAGTTATTCCTACCTTAAACCCTTTAAATAACTTGTTAGGCCCAAGTATAGGCTATTAGATGGGAAATATGGATCCTCACCACTAGAATATCGATCTGATGGGATATTAAAATACCATTGTTGAGGGATATTGGGTTTTATCAAAATAGTGAGAGATTAATAAACATTAAAAAATCATTTATCTAATTTTGTAATTCAGATAATGTACTAAAATCCTATTCTTAATTATTATAGAGATGTAATTTCACAAAAATTTAGATATATCACTATGATATATACTATAGAAATATATACTTCTTACTTGATTGAATTTTGAATAATGGTATAGGCTCTCACATGTTATACTACACCATAAATGAAAATTTTGCATTCTAGAAACCCTGCTTCATGAATTTCTTTCTAAATATGATAGTGTTTAAGAATCATATCTCTACTTGAAACATTTAGATGCTACCATGGATTTATAATGTTTCATGTTATCCTCTATTACCATAAATATTTTAAATAAACATGATGATATGTATGTGTATATAATCATGTATCACCTTCATGATCTTTATCAATATAAGGAAAGAAAAGATAGAATGAGATTTCTAATGGACCATTCATGTGCAAGATTAAAGATTCAGCGCGGGATGAGCCTCATATAGTCATGATGATTAGAAACATAGATTATTTAGACATCTTATGGTTTAATATAACTAGATATAAATGTATTTCATTATATCCTTACTACCTAAAGGATTCCCCAGTTTTATTGTAAACTATAATACAAGAAATAGTGAGAGGTCACTTTAAAAAATTCTTAAATTAATTAAATATGTTTAAAAGGAAATGGGGTGTAAAAAATAGTGATCCTTATAGTGAATAAGAAAATGGGGAAGAAGGGGAAGGGTCCCAAGACTCACTATAAGTCTAAGAATCCTAAGAACCATCCTTACAATAAGAATAAGATCTAATGAAAAACAAAGGAACATAATATGGTATGTTTTTCATGTGGAAAACTAGTCCACTAGATGAAGAACCACACCCAGTTAAAAATGTAAGGGGAAGATCAAGGTTCATTCATTATTGGGTGAAATATTTCTATATATACACATTGGTTATTATATATACCTTTTGGTGATAACATCTATATCCAAATGTAGGAACCAAGTATAATCTTAAAGATTTCAGAAGGATAGGTAGATATTATAGTAGTCAATGGAGCACATCTTGTTTCTTTGAATATAAGAGAATACTACCTTCCATTTAAAACCCTCATGAGTTTGGTTTTAAAGAACTATTATTTTTTACCTAGTGTTACTAAGAGTTTCATCATCGTTTCTTACCTTAACACGAATGGATTTATTTTTAAATTTGAAAATTAAGAATTTCACTTTTATAAAAATAAATTTTTTAATGGTATGTCATAAATGAATAACAATATTTATGTATTAAATTATGAAAAAAAACATCAGAAATTGAAAATGAATCAAATTCACATGACTCATTTAACACTCAGTTATGCATCACCATTATGGGAACATAAATCATAAGTGTCTAAAAAACATCTATCAAAATGGTTATTTAGGATCTTTTGAGCTAAAAAAATTGAAATATGTCATGATAATTTATAAAGAAAGATGAGAAAAGCTACATTTTGTAGACATAGTGTAAGAGTCATAGTGAATCTATAATTATCATACAACAATGTGTGTGGACCTTTTACAGTAGAATCTATAGGTGGGAAATATTAATACATAGCTTATAATGATTACTTGAGTAGATAAGGTTATATTTACTTGATGAGGTATAAGTTTGAGTCATTTAAGAAATTCAAAGAATTAAATAATGAAGTTGTGAATCAATATTTAAAGAAGATAAATATGATTTTATTTGATCAAGGTGGGTAATATGTTAACCAAGAGTTTATTGTCTTTTTATGGGATTATGAGATTCTATATCAACTCACTCTACCTTATACACCATAGTGGAATGGTTTTAGTGAAAGGAGGAATCATACCTTACTTGATATGGTGAGGTTGATGATGTCCTTTTGGGTAAATTCATTACTCATTGTAGCATACATATTAAACTAAGTACTAAAAAAATTAGAAAATAGAACTCCCTTTGAGTTATGAAGTAAAAAACCGTGTTTTGTTATATACTCATGCATATAGATGTGAGGAAGTTTTTAAGGACCACTTAAGTTGAAAAATATAACCCTATGGCATGAATTTCATATATATAGGGAATCCTTAGAAAATAAAGGGGCACTATATATACAATCACTTAGATAAGAAGGTGATCATTATAAGATAATCTTTTTTTCTTGAGAGGGATCACATCCTCAAAAAGGACAGTGGGAGTGAGACCGACTTCAATGAAATTTATTCTTAGGATACACATGATTTGGTACAAGAACAGATTCCATAGGTTCCCATAGAAGATGTTGTTTCTAAAGAACAATAATTTCATAGGATCACTCGAGAAGTTCGAGAACTAGAGTGACATAGTTTTCTTGTCAGTGATTATGGAGACTCAATGTTAATTGACAATAATGTTCCTCTTTACTCTAAGGAGGTAGTACAGAGATTAAAATATTAAATATAGAAGGAATCCATGAATTATGAGATGGATTAAATGTATAAAAACCAACTTTGGGTTATCTTATATTTTCTAATTGATGTATATCCTTTGGGTGTTAATGGTTATTGAAGAGAAAACTAAACATGGAAGGTAATGTGAATATCTATAAATACCAATTATATTCTAAAGGTTTTAAATATTTTAAAGGATTTAATATAAAGAAACTGTTTCTCTAGTATCCATATTAATATCTATTAGAATTCTACTCGCTATAGAATCTTTCCATGACTATGAGATTCGACAGATGGATGTAAAAATGAACTTCCGTAACAGGAACCTTTAGAAAGTTTTCCATATGATACAACCTAAAGGTTTTAAGACTCTAGGTAATTAAAAAGGGTATGAAAGTTTCAAAAATCTATTTATGGATTGAAGAAAGCATCCAGAACATGAAAAATTTGATTTAATGAATCTATAAAATAATTTGGTTTGATTAAGAATAAATGTGATCCATATGTTTACAAGAGGTTTAGTGGAAATGATGTTTTTATCCTCATAGTATATTTTTATGACATATTACATGTTGGAAAAAGCATACCAGTATTATAGTTAGTTGAAGACTGGTTGAAAATGATCTTATCCATGAATAAATCAGGTGAATCAACATATATCATAGGGATCAATATCATTAGTGATAGATCTAAGTGGCTACTTGGATTAAGTCAAAGTATATATATTGATTAGATACTAAAGATATTTATTATATAATAGTCAAATAGAGGATTGAATCTAGTGTCACATGGTATATATCTTTTCAAGAAAACGAGTCTTAAAACACAATAGGAAAGAGAGATAATGAGTTATTTCTCATACGCTTTTATGATAGAATTAATCATATATACCATGTTATATACTATGCTTGATGTTTCCAATTCCTTGAGTATGACATGTGGATATCATGATGATCCAATTGAACAAAATTGGTCTACTATTTAGAATATCCTTAAGTATTTGAGGTGAATTAAGGATATTTTACTAGTATATAGAGAATATGAGGAGCTATTAAATAGGGTATATACTAATTAAAGATTATATAGAGACCATAATGATCTGATATTGTAGTCAACATATGTATTCAATCTTAATGGAGGTGTTGTGAGCTAGAATAGTTCAAATCAGCTATATTTCACTGATTCTACATCAAAATTTGAGTATATAAAAACAATATATGCATAAAAAGAATCTATTTAGATACACCACTTTGTTTAAGATTATTATGTGGTTCCTAATAGTATAAACCATTCCACATTATATTGGGATAATACTATAGATTTGTCTCTTAAAATGGATCCAAGGTCACACCAAAATACAAATAAAATACTATGTAAGTATCACCTCTTGAGAGATTTTTCTCAGAGGGAGGAAGTTGTGGTGATTAGAGTTTCCATGGAAGAGAATATGGTATACCCCTTTACTAAATTCTTATCTATTTAGAATAATTAGTATCATGTGAGAGTTAATAGACTGAAGGTTGTTAGTAGTTGGATCTAGTGAAAGTTGGAGTCTGTTGGAGTTGGTTCCCTAGAACCATTTTCTATGTAATTTATAATTATATGTATTCATTTTTTAAAATATTAATAAACCACTTATCAAATAATTATTTTTCTATTCATGACATGGTATGTTTTTATTTCCTAAGAGTAGCTGTCGCACTAAATGGTCATAGAATTTCCCCACTATGATGAGAACCTAGAAATTCTATTATTGTATTCTTAAAAATATGTTCTATATAAAAATGATATCATTTATGGGATGAGAATGATATAGGATATCAGGGGGGGACTCATAGGAATTTGAGGCACTTTCTCATGGTTTATTCCATTGGTAATTTCCAGTGTAGAAGATTTTGAGACCACGTCATGGTGGTAGGAAATTCACTTCAATATATGTCTTTAGATTTTATTATCTATGGATATGTTTGTTGAACCTTATAATTTAATATTATTATTAATATATATAATTATTTATATAATTTGATGTAGTGATTAATACCATAATGACATATGTTAGAGACAAAGTAGGATAAGTGGGGTATATCACGAGTGATATTGCATTATTGAATAATGCAATAAAGGATTTCCCCTTTCCATTAGTTAACAAAAGTTAGTATCTTAGGCTATTTTATGGGAATGGAACAACCTAAATAAATCCATGTATATGGTTTTTTTGGGAAGTTTCAATTCTAGAAAGTAAAAGAAAGAGGCATTGAGCACATAGGTTGATGACAGAAGCATGCGACCTACTTTATTAGAGACATAATGTTAAAGGGATTATCTTCCATAGTGAACATTCATATCAGTTTATATGTCATTGTAACATTAAATTCTTTCTTTATATGGGCATTGGTGTGTTTCAAAATGCTAACCTTGAATTTTAGGAGGTTCTGTCTACTACCCATAGAAAATATGTTGAGAAGGAAAATAGCTAGGTGTATCCATAATCTAATTTAAATTATATTTGGATTTAAAAATTTATAATAGATATTATTCCCTCATTTTAGTTTAATAATTATTCAGAATTATTTTATTTTCAATATTTAATCATGAGTTATTAAAAAGAATAAATATGTGAGTTAAATTATAATAAAAATTTAATCACAAGATTTAGTGAATATAAAATTTATTATATTTATCAGTGAATAATGAAATAATATTTAGTTACTAAATAAATAGTCATTATTCAAGTCTAGATAGATATTTTGGAGGGTTTCGTATTGAGTTTAATAGTCCAACTAAAAATGATATATTAAATATCATTTAAATAAATATTAATTTATTTGTTTATCGAATGATATTTATTTATCCATAGGATTTTCACATGTAATGGTAAATAATAAAAATATTTATATTATTATTAGACATGGGGTTCACTAAGGAATTGGAAATTAGTTAAGGTATTTTGTTCAATTACAAACCCTAGCATAGCTCTACAAATACCTGGTTATATCACATTCCAGGGTTAGCTTCTAGTTGTGCACAACAAACCCAGAGAGACTTATATCAAGACCTAGAGATAATCCTCTCAATAATACACTCAATAACAAGTTTTCCAATCCTCATAGAACCTTTCAGTTCTTTAATATATCCTTAATAATCATTCATCCATGAAGATATTCTTCCCTCGATCAATGATAAACAATTTAAGTGATCATAATTGACCATGTTAGCACACGATTATTTTACAGTAATGTTATGGTATTTTAGAGCATGTGTGGATCACCACTAGAGAGGTTATACCCTTGGATCCTATGTTTAAATGATGGTGTGATGAGAGAATTCAAATAAATCATCAATGAATAAATAATTACAAGAGAAGGTAAATCTATCTATAAATTAATTATAAATTATACATAATGATATTTCCCTCCTGGTTTTAACATTCCTAAGTTAATTAATCTTTGATTTAATTATGCTAGTCATGAAGTTCTTCATTATTTACATCAATTACAAACAAAAATTTAATTTTTACAGAGACTAGATAATGGGATGTCATGAGGAATTAGGATAGTAACAAAGCTACCTATTTTAATTCCTCTATTTACATTTTATATGTGATTATCCTAGTGTGTGGTCAGATGTTGAGTTTGTATAACTGTTTTCTTGCTGCATTTTATTTATTATAGAAATATTTTTTATTGCTTCTTCATACTATGATTATTTACTATTGTTGATGATGCTTGTTTAATTATTTTTTCTTTTATTGTTTATTCTGATATGTGGGTGTAATCTCTCCACAATACTACTCTAGATGCCCTCTATTAATCGAAAACCTCTAGCATAAGGTGTGGTGTACCTAAGGTCCACTGGAGACTTATACAGTCCAACATTAACATTGTTCAGTGGATATGGGTTGAGGGAGTATGTTACAAAGTGGAATCATAGCTTTTATGTGACTGATATCACAAAGTGTATGAGAGTTTAGTTTTATTTTACTGTTTGGGGAGATGGTAGAAATGTGACATAAGGATTTGTCAGTGTTTGTGAAGGATATCATATTGGTACATCACAAACACTATTTTGGGAGGAATTCTAGGTTAATATGGATATGATGTTTTTGTTCTTGGATTATCATTTTAAAATTATATGATATCACCTAGCACGACACACATTAGTAATGAGATTTATGATTTATTATGGTTTTTACTCTTGTCCCATAGGCAAGATGATTTTTTACATGAATCATATTTTAAACATAGGATTCACATGACATATGATTAAATATGCATGATTGACATCACTAATGATGAGGGTTCAACTACATAAAGTGTCAGTAATAACTTATATGGTATTTTATCATATAACATGGTGGTGGAATTATACTCACCTAGACCCCATTATAGTTAATTCTAATGACAAGTCACATGGATTCTATAGAAGGATTCTACTTAATGATAGCTATGTGTCCCCTCTATTAAGGGATGTATAGTGACCCTAGTAGGTCGGCATAAGAATATGATTCCTTAGAGATAGACCCCCTAAGGATGATTATGATATTGGTTTTGAGGGAAATAGGGTTGGTTATTTAAATTTTCAACAACAACCTATATTGTATTTTCCTATATATCTTCTTGGTGATTATACTAAATCAAACCATATGACTACGTTTTTCTTGGAAAAAATCATAATAGAGAGATTTCGTTGTATATGTACATGCTGATAGATGAGAAAATGATACTAGAGGGGGTGACTTATGTATACGAATTATGAGTGAGGGTCATAATTTGATCATGGTTCTCAAGGGGGAGTCTCCTATGAAAATTCCTATCGAGAATTAGTGCCCTAGTGGGCTAAAGATTTTGGCATGAGATGGAAAACATATATACATACATGAGATACAAGAGTTGGAATTTTGTCACATGAGTTTATGGGCGATTTTTGAGATGAGTTAATAGAGTTTTTTTTATCAAGAGTTATGTCCTAGTGAGATATGATTTATGGGTTAGGTGGGAGAGCCTAGTGCTTTGAGATATGACTTAGGATATTAGTGATATGGTTATTATGATCAAGGTGAGATGATATGTGATATATGATGGTAACATGAGATAGGTTTGAACCTAAGCTTATGAGTGCCTTAGTGGTGAGAAACATGGGTAGATTATTTGGGTTTGATATTGATACAGATGATGTGATACCAAAAATAGGATATAATTATGGTGATTCCTTAGATATTTTTAACCTGGAAGGAATGGGTAGGTTATTTTCATTGTGATAAGTCCACAAAAGGTGTTATTGTATATGGTATAAGACCGATTATGCCTTCTATTTTCATGCGTAAAGCACATTGAGTTCTAGTTATTTTGTTATCAAGGTCTATTTTAGAGGAAAGGATCAATAAGATTCCTAGCCCTATTGACTTTGGGTATGGTTTTTAGTAAAATAGTTGATCATGATCCTAAATTGTTGGATCTAGGATGGATAGAGTGTGGGTTAAGGCATGTAATTTTAAGAATGATTCTTGGGTTGATTGGTTGTTATAAAGTAGACCTTGGCAGGGATAAAATACCGCATTTTTGAAAAGGAGAGATGGGGTGATTCTATTTTGATGAGATTAATATGACTAGAATCATGGTTAGTTTTATGGACACATGATCCTATGTTCAAGGATATAAAAGAAATGTGATCATGGACTAGATTATGTGATTGACTGGTAGGATACAATATATGCAGTGAATTTGGATGAGATTGAGGTAACATGCGCTTGTTATGTAAGGTGCCAATTGAATTGTAAACCAGTGAGCGACCATGCGTGGGTAGAGTATTGATGTTTGGATGAAATTATTATATGCATGGAGATTAAAAGTCTTAATGTCAATGAGAGGTGATACCACTGTGATGAAAATGAAATTGTGGATGGTGTGGTGTTAGGAGTTGATAGTGGTGATCATGCCTAATGAGAAGTGAAACACATGTGATGATGGAACCTATTGAGGCTACACCTGATGAGTTCTATAAGTAAACATATATATTGGGGAGCATACTATAGGTTGTTGGAGGGTGTAACCCTTGTTATGGATGAAATTTGGTGGATACTAAGGATTTCATTCTTGTGGGATGAGAATGTGTGGAAATTAATATTTTGTGATAGTTTAAGAATGATTGGAATAGACACATCCAAACATTATACATAGTAAAGGATGGAGTATGGGTTGTGGAGGTATGACCATCATGTGGGTCGGTTCGTGGTTGTGATAGGAATGATTGTTGGATAGTCAACATAGATTTAAGATATTATTGAGTAGATGAATTTTATTTATTTGGTTCCATGAGAAATATCCAATTTGAGGTTTGGATGCAATGTTGGATAGATTCCAACCATTAGCGTTAGGATCAAGATGAATTTAATATGACCCAAGAATGAGTTGGATTGGAAGTTTGCCAGTGATCGTGTTGAGAGAATAACATCTAATGTGGGTGGTTGGTCATCTAAATGAGGAATTAAACTGAGAGTCGGGTTTGATCTTCTATATTGGTGTTTGGATGATCTCAATGATTCCTTAAGAAGTAAATGCATTGTGATCGGGTGATGAGACAATATGTTTGCAGGTGAGACAGATCATTTTCAATAATTGTCAACCATAGGAAGAAAAATTAGTGCTTTCACTTGTAATTAGGCGTTGTGTTATGAAAACATCACCGAGCAGGATGTTTGACTATAGAGAATGTGTTTTGGTTGGTGATTTCGATTATGGGGGGCACTATGACTCAGAATCAACCCTTATGAGTTGAGTCTTATAGTGGGGAGCACTATAAGATGAATGATGAATTGATTGAAGACACAATGGTGTATTAAGATACATAGGAACAAGTGGGTACCATCTCAATGATTCAGTTATGATATAAAGTGATGGATTAGGTTTTGATGAATAGTTCACCTCGTGTTTAGAGTTGCACAAGAGATTATTGTTTAGTGTTTTGGGATAATATGCATCAAGATGGTTGTGATTTGATGATTGGGATAGGTTTATTTTAGTGGTTGAAGGACTGAAAAGGCCTCTCAAATATTAGAAGTGTTATAGTGTGGAGGTTATAAAACCCCATACCTTTCAAGGTGTAAATTCCCTAGAGAATTTGAAATATTGTTTTGGTGAGAGAGTCATTTTGATAATTGAGGTACGAAGTTGAATTATGAGTGTTGGGACATCTTAAGAGATGTATTTTGGTCTTTTGAATGTGGTTTTATATGGTATTAGATGTATGGGTGTTTGGGTGAGCACCATAGAGGCATCGAGTGGTCCGAGAGATGAATTTTCGGCTGCCACAACCATTCACACCATGAACCATGGGGTTGACTTCATGAATCGGGATAACCATGGGGTGTGGCCCTATACCTCTAGTATTTCACAACATGAACCATGGTTCAAATCATGAATGGAGTTGGACCGAGGGAGGGGATCCCTTTGCCCAAGTATTTTACGATGTGAACCTCCTCTTCACACCATGAATGGTGCTGAGTGGAGTTATTTAGTAAGGGGAAGACCGGTAATTTCAGGGTCATGCCCTACTTCATTTTTGATCGAACAAGAACATGAGAGGAGTCTATTCTTGGCATGTATTTCTCCCACTATGGGAAAAAGGGGGATCTGTGAAGGCCCATCACTCATCACAAATAGTCCTTACTGAGGGAATATTTGTGATGGGATTTGTTTCCCATCATAAATAGTCCTTAATAAAAAAATTATTTACGATGGGAAAACTTTCCCATTAGAAATACCTTTGGTACAGTATATGTGCCAAACCAAGGGAAAGGTATTTACGATGGGAATATACCCTCGTTGCAAATACCTTCTGTCATTATTATTATTTGCGACAAGAATTAATTTCCATCACAAATAAACTGTCTGTAGAAGGGTATTTGTGAAGGGTTCCATCAAAAATACATTTTTAATGCTGACCTGCTTATTAATTATGGATACTATATTCGATGAGTTTCCCATTACAAGTAGTCCTATCAGTAATAATCTAACCTATATATACACCCACCCAATTTTTTTTCATTATCTTCTCATCTAAACTCTCCTCTGTTTCTCTTCTTTTTTTATTCTCCTTAAACATTTAAGATTTTTAAATTTTAGAGGGAAGCAATTTTTCCTCTTTGCATCTATTAAAAGGTTCAATTTTAAAGTATTTATTCCACGTTTTTAATTTTTAATTATTTTATTTTATTTTATATTAGTAATAATAATTATTAATTAGGAGTAATTTTTTTAATTACAATTACTTAGTTTTATTTTATTGTAATCAGTTTTAAGTAGTAGTATTTATTTTTAATTAGAAGTATTTAATTTTAATTATAAATAATTATTTTTAATTAGAAGTAATTAGTTTAAATTAATAGTAATTAGTTTTAATTATTATCATGTAGTCTTAATTATTAGTAATTAACTGTAATTTTTAGAAATCAGTGGCAATTTTTAGAAATTAGTGGGAATTATTAACAATTAACGATAATTAGCATAAAAAACTGGTAATTAGTAAAAATTAGCGGTAATAAGCGAGAATTAGTAAAAATTAGCAGAAATGAGCATGTACTAATAGAACTAATTAATAATTTATTGATCTTAGTAATAAATAATAATATTTTAAAGTAGTTTGTATCAATCAACAGTAATTAGTATTTAATAATTTGAAGCAATTAATACTAAATTTTAATAATTAAAGGTAAATATTAATAATTTTAAAATAATTAGTAAATATTTGCTATAATGGGTACAAATTATCGATAATCTGTTAAAATCAACGATAATTATTAGTTTTGAGCAATAATTATTAGAAATGAGCAGTAATTATTAGAAATTAGTGGTAATTATTATAAATTAGTGGTAATTATTATAAATTAGTGATAACGATTAGAAATTTACAATAATTATTAGAAATTATCGATATTTAATAGAAATTAGCAATAAATAGTAAAAATTAGCTATAATTACTAAAAATTAGTTGTAAATAGTAATTATTAGTGTTAATTAATAATAATTAGCGGTAATTAGTAAAAATTAGGGATAATTACTAAAAATTAGTTGTACTTAGTAAAAATTAGTGGAAATTAGTGGTACGTAGTAAAAATTAGCGTTAATTAGTGGTATTTAGTAAAAATTAGTGGTAATTAGTAAAAATTAGTGATACTTAGTAAACATCAGCAATACTTAGTAAAAATTATAAATAATTACTAAAAATTATCGGCAATTAATAAAAATTAATGGTAATTGATGTCAATTAGTAATAATTAGCGATAATTAGTAATAATTAGTGATAATTAGTAAAAATCAGCATTAGTTAGTAAAAATTAGCAGTAATTAGTAATAATTAGTGGTCATTAGTAAAAATTAGTGGTAATTACTAAAAATTAGCAATAATTAGTGGTAATTGATTAAAATTAGCCTAAATTAGTGGTACTTAGTAAAAATTTGCAGTAATTAGCGGTGATTTGTAATAATTAGTGGTAATTAGTAATAATTAGGGGTAACTAGTAATAATTATTGGTAATTAGTAATAATTAGTGGTAATTAATAATAATTAGCGGTAATTAGTAAAAATTAATGGAAATTAGTAATATCCATAATTAGTAATAATTATCAGTAATTAGTAATAATTATCGGTAATTAGTAATAATTAGTTGCAACTATCAGTAATTATTAAAAATTAGCAGTAATTAGTAGTACTTAGTAAAAAACAAGCGATACTTGGAAAAAATAAGCACCATTTAGTAAAAATAAGTGGCACTTAGTAAAAATTAGCGTACTTACTAAAAATTAGTAGTACTTATTAAAAATTAGCGACAATTACTAAAAATTATCGGTAATTACTAATAAATATTGGTAATTAGTAATAATTATCGGTAATTAGTAATAATTATCAGTAATTACTAATAATTAGTGGTAATTAGTGATAATTAGTAGTAATTAGCTGTAATTACTAGAAACTCGTAGTAATTAGTAAAAATTAGCGGTAATTAACAGCACTTAGAAAAAATAAGCGGCACTTAGTAAAAATAAGCATCACTTTGTAAAAATTAGTCATAATTACTAAATATAAGTGGTAATTAGTAAAAATTAGTGTTAATTAGTAATGATTAGTAGCAATTAGATATAATTAGCGACAGTTAGAAAAAATTAGTGGTAATTTGTAAAAATTAATTGTAATTAGTAAAAAGTTATGTTAATTAGTGTAAATTACTAAAAATTAATAGTAATTACTAAAAATTAGCAGTAATTAGTAAAAATTAGTGATAATTAGCGATATTTAATAAAAATTAGTGGTAATTAGAGGTACATAGTAAATATTAGTATTAATTAGTGGTACTTAGTAAAAATAAGCCGCACATAGTAAAAAGTAGCAGTAATTACAAAAAATTGGTGGTAATAAAAAAAATCATTAGTAATTTTTTACAATTAGAGGTAATTGGTAATAATTAGTGATAATTAGTAATAATTAATGATAATTCATAAAAAATAGTGGTAATTAGAGGTAATTAGTAAAAAATAGTGGTAATTAATAAAAAATTGATCCAATTAGTAAAAATTAGAAGTAAGTTGTAGAAATTTGTGTTAATTACTAAAAATAGAAATAATTAGTCGTACTTAGTAATAATGAGTGGAAATTAAAAAATTTAGCAGTAATTACTAAAAATTACCAGTAATTACTAAAAAATTTCAATAATTAATGATACTTAGTGAAAATTAGTGATAATTAGTGATACTTAATAAAACTTAGCAGTAATTAGTAAAAACTAGCAGAAATTGCTAAAAGTTAGCTGTAATCACTAAAAATTATTAGTAATTAGTAATAATGTATGGTAACTAGTAGTGATTGTTAAAAAATAATGGTAATTGGTAAAAGTATTTGTAATTTGTAAACATTACCTATAATTAGTGGTAAAACTGTAACTAGTAAAAATCAATAGTAATTAGTAAAAATCAGTGGTAAATAGATAAAATTGCTAATATTTAAAATTAAATTATTATTTTTTAATTTTATACTATTTTTGGATAATATTTTTCTTATATAAAAGTAATTATAAATTTTTTATTTTCTATTTGTTAGAAAAATATTGAATAAAAAGGTTGAAAAAGTCTTTGTGACATGATCGTGATTGTATAAATAATTACAGGAATCCAAATGGTTTTGGTATAAATTCTATATATATTGAGGGTGTTGAAGTATTTTTATCATTTATATCATCAAAACTATAATTTGTTTCAAAAGGGATAACTAAGTGTCCATATAAGGAATGCGATCTAAGGAGGTTTAACACATTTGAGAATGTTAGGGGTCATCTATTATGTTTTGTTTTTTGAAAATATTATGTTTTTTGGTATCAACATGGTGAATGTAGTTACGAAGAAGATATTAATAATTTGGTTCCAGATCTGTCATGATTTCAAATTTTAGTACTTGATGTTTCTAGTTCATATTTTTAATAAACTAAAACTATGGATGATATTGATTTCACTCTTGAGTTAGAATAATATCAATTTTAAAAGTTTCCGAAGTCTTATATGGATTACTTATATACTGGTTATAAGATAAGAAAATTTGAAGTGGTTTTAAAATTTATGACTATTAAATTAGAGAATGGAATGTCAAATAGATTTTTTTTATTAGATATTCTCTTTGTTTAATTCCCTATTACCTGAAGAAAATGTGTTACCTATAAATTTCTATGAGAGAAAGAGGTTTCTTCATAATTTTGGTCTTGGTTGTCAGAAGATTCATGCATGTTCAAATGATTTCAAATTATATTATGGTGAAAATGAGTCATTAGTTATTTTTCCTACATGTGAAAAATTGATGTACAAAGAGGATCAACTAGGGAATTCTGGATTGATTCCTATAAAACAGTTGAGGTATTTCCAGCTTACATCCAGAGTATAGTGTTTATTTATATCTCAGATGTAAAGACCCGGAATTTTCAAGGAAATTTTTTTCTTAATTATTTAGAATTTTACGAGTCTGTGGCTTCTGACGACACTTGATTCCGAGGCCCGGTGTGCCCATAATCAATTTATGAAGTTTTGTTCAGGTACGTTCAGTAAACGTACGTACTGGTTTTCCTATCTTTTGAACCGGTGCTCAGAATTGAAATCTGAGGACACTGATGAACTCCCAGCGCCGGTATTCACTTAAGGGGACCTTTACCGCAGTTGCATTTTATGCGGGTTGAAAGTTATTAATTGGGAATCTAGAATAAAATAAATAAAATTGGTAGTACACAATTTTATTTATATCTATGGTAGTTATATCCTACAAAGGGGAGTTAAGTGTGTGACCCACAACCTCCTAACTTCTCATGTGTGGATATTTGTGAGGTGGGGCCCACACGATCCCCAACCTTTCATCTTCCCTAAACTCCCTCAAACCCCCCTTTATTTAATTCATTGACAAATCCCCTTATTGAATGAGAACTCTTCCTCTCCCTCTATCTCTCTTTATTGTTTTCCAACACACCTTAATTAATAAATTCAACCTCATTAATTAATTAATTAAGTGATTTGAATTTTGAATTTCAAGTGTTAATAAAATAATAGCCATAACTTTTATTTTATTTTTGGCACACGTTGTGTTGGGAGGATATTTGAGAGAGATCTTGTGTAAAAGAAGAAGAGAGTTCCTTTTTCGTTGAAGAACAACATCCTTCCATGAAGAACGACGCCTATTTGATGAAGAACGCTGACTCCATGAAGAGCGACAATATGCCTTCCTTCCTCTTCTTCGCAACTAGTGTGGAGACGTCGCTTCCTCCTCGGACGCACTCTGACGTTATCTACGAATCCTCAACCTGCGACGCCGTCTTCCGCGATGCCCGACGTGCGACATCAATTATCGAGGTAGGGGGATTATATACAATTTTAGTTGATTAAAATTGTTCTTGTTCTTCGTTGAATTTTCTGAAACGAATTCAGCCAACTGTTACCACCTAACATGGAGAGTGCGGACCGAACGCACATGGCCCGAAGACCCTCCATAGTTTCTTTTATTTGAGATTGAGACCACGTCAGAAAAAGGTGGTGACGAATAGAGTCAGCGGCAAATGAAGGTGCCGACCGCGTGAGGAAGAACTGCGGCCCGCAACCGTGGACCGCTCGACCGGGAAAGAACCAGCCAGCTATAGCCATCCGAGCCAAAGGGAGGAACCACGGTGCCCCATGGCACCACATTGCGGAAGACCGTGGCCCGTGTTCCGCGGGCCTCGTCAGCGGAAGAACCGGCCGGCCCGTCGGCCGGCCGAGCGGAGGTAAGTCGCGGCGCAGGGAGGGCACCGCACCGGACGAACCGTGGCCCGCCCGTGCGGGCCGCTTGCGCCAAGAAGGTGGTCCGGATGGTTATAGAGGGAGGAACCTCCGGTTCGGGAAGTCAGGGGGCCACGCCGCCCGCCTCAGAGCACTCGGCCAGCTAGCCGAGTCGCGGCCGGGCCGCGCCCTGCCACGCCCTGCCGTGCCGCGTCGTGCCGGGCCGCGCCGCGCCAGGCCGGGCCGTGCCGTTCCATGTCGGGCCGCACCGAGCCGCGCCCTACCGGGCCGCGCCACGCTGGGCCGCGCCGTGTCGGGCCGCGCCGCGCCGGGCCAGGCCGCGCCTCGCCGGGCCGCGCTGCGCCGCGCCGCGCCGGGCCGCGCCCCCTCAGGCTGAGCCGCACCCCTCGGGACGAGTCGCACCCAGTCGGGCCGACCCGCGCCCCTCGGGCCAAGCTGCGCCCAATAGGGCCGGGCCGCGCCCCTCAGGCCACGCCGCGTGCATTTGGGCCGGGTCGCGCCCCTCGGGCCAAGTCGCGCCCATTCGGGCCGGGTCGCGCCCCTCGGGCCAAGCCGTGCCCATTCGGGCCGGGCCGTGCCCCTCAGGCCGAGCCGCGCATTTCATTGGGCTGGTCTGACACCCTTGCCGTGTCGGACCCTCCAAAACTGGGTTAGCCCGACCTATCGGCCCACTGGGCTTAATGGCCCGGGCCCGTTTTCACTTAAATGTGTATAACTTAAAGAACGTGCATCCGATCGACGCGCCGTCTGCAGCACTGGGACCCTCGCGACGAGGCGGTACTTTTGTGATACTCTAAGTGAGTTTTGGAAGACTTTGGGAAATGGTTGGGTTAGAAACGAGCATATTTTTAACCGGGCCCCTGGAACGGAAAAGCCAATATCTCTCAGACCGGGCGCCCGTTTGACGTGCCGTCTGTCGCGTTGAGTTTCTTTTGACGAGATGAAACTTTGGGATACATCAACTCTGGACTTTGTGATAGTTGATGTATCGACCCCCCTTGCCTCGAGGTGTAGACCCTCCCTGAATCGAGTGTGCTGTGTGCGGGAACCCTAGAGTTGGCTACGACTATGACGACTACCGTACTGGGATCCTCCGTGGGTTCGACGACGATGACGACTGTACTAGGATCCTCCGTGGTTTCGGCAGCGAAGACTACTATACTTGGATCCTCCATGGGTTCGACAGTGGTGATGACTATACTTGGATCCTACGTGGGTTCGACAGCGACGACTTCTGTACTAGGATCCTACGTGGGTTCGGCAGAGGAGATGATTTAGAGGCTACATCTAATCATCTCCACCCTTCTTCGTGAGTAGTATACCTGTGTGAGCTGAGTCTTGACTTGAAATCAATACCAATGGTGCGATTGACTTCTTTCCTATGTGGACTGGGTTGCGCTTGGGCTCGAGAGTTGGAGCCAAACTAGAATTGATGACTTAGGTATATGTAGGGGCATATACCTAAGTATAGTCAGTTGATACTTCATGATTGTATCTTTCATTTGTGGTTTATCCATCGTGGATTCTGGGAGACCTTCGGGGGTCTTGGGGTCTCTACTGAGTAACTTATACTCACCCATGCAGGGGCTATGCCTGCACTACATTATGTTGGATGCAGACAACAGACAACACTGATCGAGGTGGAGGTTTATGGAGCTGGACGGAACCCAGAGGTGAACCACTTGGCGGGACGTACACGGGGCGGTCGGCCGGACCTGAGGAGCTGAGGAGACCATCTGTACCCATCCTTCAGGTGGGATATCCAGAGGACGACTCATTGGTTGCCGATTTACTTTACTACTGTTGTACTTTTTTTCAGTTGTACTGCACTTTCAGTTGGGTTTGTATACTGGCCCATTTACATTTCAACACTTACTTTTGTACTCAGTTTTACTTAGTGCCTACTTCACTTGCGTACTCTATTGTGTTTGTTTACTTTTATAAAGGCAATGCCTTCTCTTTTATCGGTATTTACGCATTGGGTGCTAGTCGCCATCCCATGGCCTATAGAAGGAGGGCTTAGGGTAGTCACAACATGGGCCCTGAGGACGGGTCGTGACAAATTGGTATCAAAGGAGTCGGTTCTACCGCAAAACTCAGGACTTTGATCTTTCTTTTCTGTGAAGCAATAGTGTTAATAGTATTGAGTGTGGTTATCAGTCCAGGGAGCCTAGTGTTGGTGCGGCGACCGACGTATCCATACACCAGGACCCTGACCTCTGATTTCCGAATCAGTGCATGAAAACACTGATTTAGTGTGTGTTTCCTTTGAAAAGTTTTCTTTGTGATTACTTTGTGTCAGCTCACCAGGTATAATTTTTTGACCGTGGCACACCTGTTTCTTTTTAGGATGGCCCCACGAAGGCAGTCAGCTAGGGTTCTGAGTTACATGCATGATGGAATCCCACCAAGCGATGAGGCCTTAGTGCATGGCCCCATCACAGCGGAGGCACCATCGGTACCACTACCTGCTGAGCCACAGATACTACCAGCCCCAGCAGCAGAGAGTGCACGCCGCCTGAGTGCACTGCACGAGTTTCAGCGATAGAGGCCACCCAGGTTCCGTAGAGAGACGGACCCTCAGGCAGCCGAGGATTGGCTGGAGGCTATCGTCAGAGTCTTCAGATTGGTAGGGACACCAACTGACCTTATAGTGATCTTTGCCGCAATTCTACTACATGCAGCAGTAGGTAGATGGTGGAGCTTGATGCTCCAGGTGAATGATGAGGCATCTCTACTTTGGATGGATTTAGAGAGTCTCTTCCACTCAGAGTTTATTCTATCCACCCTTCATGCGGTGCGGATTCAGGAGTTACTTCAACTGTGGCAGGGCAGCATGACAGTAGCTTAGTACTCTGCGAGATTTAATGACCTCTCACGCTACTCCACATACATAGTATGGGACCCATTCTTCTGGGCCCAGACCTTCGAGCAGGGACTGAGGCATGAGATCAGGGCTTCAATGATCTCCCTTAGCATTCCGACGCAGGCAGGAGTGCTGGAGCGAGCCCTTCTTGTGGAGAGTTTTCTTGCTGAGCCGATGCCAGCAGCGAGACCCACCGCAGGGCGACATGTAACAGAGTCTTATGCAGCCGGCAGTAGATAGATTTCGCAGAGGTCTAAGAGGACCAGGACATTATGAGGGCGACCCCAGGATACTGGTTCAGAGGTGTGGGGCACATGAAACAGAGCCAACCATTCGAGGGGCAGGTAGTGATATGCATGCAGCGGGCAGGTTCACATGGCTTGGGACTGCCTGACCTGCCATGCAGACAAGTATCAGACAGTAGAGGGACCTCCCAGGAAGAGGCAGAGGTTCGATCGTGGCAGTCCGTAGGGAGAAGGAGGATTAGGCATAGGTGCTGGCCGAGCATCGGGTGGTGGACGACGCTTTGAGACTCTACCACCACCACCACCACCAGGAGGACCACCCCGACCATAGGGAGCTGGCAGACAGGGGCAGGCTTAGCTCCAGGCAGTCTAGGCCTATGACCACAGCGCACCTGAGATGATTCGAGGTACTATTGGTGTCTATTACACCCTTGCTACAGTACTTATAGACATGAGAGTGAGCCATTTTTTTATTGCCACTTCCCTTGTTTGGAGCTGGGAGATTCCAACAGAGCCATTGAATCGATCCTTACGTCTAGATACTCCTATGGGAGAAGAATCGATGATTACGCACTGGTTCCGGCAGTGTGAGCTTACTCTAGGAGGCGAGAGCTTCGGTTGGGATCTTATTTTAGTGGCGTCGAGGCCTTACGACGTCATCTTAGGTATGGAATAGTTATCTACAGTCAATGCCCAGATCGACTGTATTAGGCACAAAGTGCAGTGTGTCTGCATGGATGGGACCAGGTTCACCTTCACTGGTGAGAAGGGAGCCTTTGCAGCATAGGATGGACTTACGTAGAGGAGAGGGTAGCCGATCACACATCAGTAGGCTAGTCTCATCCTAGGAGCGGTTGATGTGCAGAGTCTGAGTTTTCCTTTTGTGGTGGATCAGTACGCGGACTTTTTCCTAATGACGTTCCAGTACTTTTTCCTCGTAGATAGGTAGACTTCTACATTGACCTATACCCCAAGACAACACCGATATCTACTCCAGCATATCGGATGGATCCCACCGAGCTTCATGAGCTGCGGGTATAGCTGGAGGACTTGCAAGGAAAGGGATTCATCTGACCCAGTGTTTCACCTTTGGCTTCTCCAATTCTATTAGCCAAGAAGGCGGATGGGAGCTTATGACTATGTGTCGATTACCGTCACCTGAATCAGGTGATCGTGAAGAACAAGTACCCACTTCCAAGGATTGACAACCTCTTTGATCAGCTCAAGGGATCATGATGGTTATCGAAGATAAACCTCAGTTCAGGCTACCACCAACTCAGAGTTCGAGACAAGGATGTACAGAAGACGGCCTTCGGGTGTCGGTATAGCCACTATGAGTTATTGGTTATGCCCTTCGGCGTAACCAACGCTCCAGCAGTGTTCATGAGTCTTATGAACAAGATCTTACAGCCTTACCTCAATCGATTTATCGTAGTTTTTATTGACAACATACTGATTTACTAGAATACTGAGGAGGAGCATGCCTACCACATGTGGGTTGTACTAGATACACTCTAAGAGCACCATCTTTATGGTAAGCTCTCGAAGTGCCAGTTCTCTATTCGAGAGGTTCACTTTCTAGGACACGTTATCTCAGAGGCGGGGGTTGCAGTGGACCCAACGAAGATCGAGGTGGTACTTGTTTGGGAGCCACCCAAGAGCGTGAAAGAGGTGCAGAGTTTTCTAGGTCTGGCTGGGTACTATCATAAATTTGTGCCAGACTTCTCCAGAGTTGCAGCACCGCATTCAGCTTTGACGAATAAGGGAAAACCCTTCGTGTGGTCAGATAGATGTCAGCAGAGCTTTCAGGATTTGAGACAGAGATTGACCAGTGCGCCCATCTTAAGGCTACCAGAGGAGGGTGTAGGGTATGTAGTTTACTGCGATGCATCAGGGACTGGAATCGGGTGTGTCCTGATGCAGGAGAGAGCAGTGATCACTTATAGTTCACGGAAGTTGAGACAGGATGAGCAGAACTACGCTACCCATGACCTAGAGTTAGCAGCAGTGGTCTTCGCCTTGAAGATGTGGTGACATTATCTTATGGGCGAGCGCTTTACAGTCTACTCTAACCACCAGAGTCTCAGGTACATCTTCTTGCAGAAGGACCTGAACCTGAGACAGCGGCGATGGATCGAGTTCCTCCAGGACTATGAATTTGAGATAGTCTATACTCCTGGGATGGGGAACATTGTGTCTGATGCTCTCAGCAAGAGATCAGACATTCAACTACTAGGAGAGGCGACGAAGCATCTAGCCGCATTGCAGATATCCTTTATGGATAGAGATGGGGCAACCTTTCTATAGTCTCTCACATTCACTCCTCCACTCCTTCAGCGAGTCAGAGAGGCACAATGTGGGGATGTTGACTGTGAGACACGATGTGCTCAGATATCCACATGGCAGGCGCCTGATGGGTATTTTGAAGGAGAGGAGCACATCATATTCTTCAGGGTACGTACTATGGTACCGGTTTCATTATAGGAGGAAGTGATGAGGGAGTTTCACACTTCCCCTCTAGAGGTATATCCAGGAGTGGTGAAGATGTACCAGGATCTCACAATAGTATTGGTGGCCGGGCATAAAGAAGGTTGTAGCTGAGTTCATTTCACGATGCCTCACTTGTCAGCAAGTGAAGGCGGAGCACCAGGTACCACCAGGCTTGGTACAACCCTTAGAGGTCCCAGAGTGGAAGTGGGATAGAATATCTATGGATTTTGTGATGGGGCTTCCACGTACATCCAGAGGACACGGCTCTATCTGAGTGATCATCGAACGACTCACCAAGTCGGCCCACTTCCTATCAATCAGAGAGTAGGGCTTAGTAGAGATCTTGGGACGCCTCTAAGTCCAAGAGATTGTATGGCTTCATGGTGTGCCATCGAGGTAGGGGTATTATATAAAATTTTAGTTGATTAAAATTGTTCTTGTTCTTCGTTGAATTTTCTAAAACGAATTCTTACAACAGTTACCACCAAACACGGAGGGCGCGGGCCGAACGCACATGGCCCAAAGACCCTCCGTAGTTTCTTTTATTTGCGATTGAGACCATGTCGGAAAAAGGTGGTGAAGAATAGAGGCGGTGGAAAACGAAGGCGCCGACCACGTGAGGAAGAACCGATGCCCGCAACTGCAGGCTGCTCGACCGGGAAAGAACCGTCCGACTATAGCCGGCCGGGACGAAGGGAGGAACTGTGGCGCCCCATGGCGCCGCACTGCGGAAGACCGTGGCCCGCGTTCCGCGGCCGCTTCAGCGGATGAACTGGCCAGCCCGTTGGCCGGACGGGCAGAGGAAAGCCACCATGACGGGAGGGCACCGCGCCGGACGAACCGCGGCCCGCCCGTGCGGGCATCTTGGGCCAAGAAGGCCCGCCGGCTTCGGCCGACCGGTTAGGGAGTGCGGCGCCGCTTGGCGCTGCCGGTTCGGGAAGTCGGGGGCCCGCACCCCCCTCCTCGGATCACTTGGCCAGCTGGATGAGCCGCGGCCACGCTGGGCCGCGCCCTTCCAGGCCGAGCCGCGCCATGCCGTGTCGCGACAGGCCGCGCCGGGTCGGGCCGCGCCCCCTCGGGCCGAGCCTCCCCCATTCGGGCTGAGCCACACCCCTCAGGCCAAGCCGCACCCATTTGGATTGAGCCACGCCCCTCGGGCCAAGCCGCGCCCTTTCGGGCCAGGCCGCACCCCTCGGGCCAAGCCCCGCCCATTCTGGCCGGGCCGCGCCCCTCGGGCCAAGCCGCGCCCATTCGGGCTGGGCCGCGCCCCTCAGGCCGAGCCACGCATTTCATCGGGTCGGTCCGACACCCCTGCCATGTCGGACCAACCAAAACTGGGTTAACCCAACCCGTTGGCCCACTAGGCTTAACGGGCCGGGCCTGTTTTCACTTAAACCTGAATAACTTAAAGATCGTGCGTTCGATCGACATGTCGTCTGCGGAATTGGGACCCTCGCGATGAGGAGGTCCTTTTACGATACTCTAAGTGAGTTTTGAACGACTTTGGGAAACGATCAAGTTAGAAATGAGCGTATTTTTAACTGGGCCCCTGGAACGGAAAAACAAATATCTCTCAGACCGGGCGTTCGTTTGACGCGCCGTCTGTCGCGTTGAGTTTCTTTTGATGAGATGAAACTTTGGGATACATCAACTCTGGACTTTGTGATAGTTGATGTATCGACCCCCCTTGGCTCGAGGAGCGGACCCTCCCGGAATCGAGCGTGCTGTGTGCGGGAATCCTAGAGCTGTCTGCGACTACAACGACTACCGTGCTGGGATCCTCTGTAGGTTCAACGAAGATGACGACTGTACTTGGACCCTCCGTGGGTTCGGCAGTGACACTTACTATACTTGGATCCTCCGTGGGTTCAGAAGTGGTGATGACTGTACTTGGATCCTATGTGGGTTCAGCAGTGACGACTTCTGTACTAGGATCCTACGTGGGTTCGGCAGAGGGGATGATTCATAGGCTACATCTAATCATCTCCACCCTTCTTCGTGAGTAGTATACCTGTGTGAGATGATTCTTTACTTGCAATCAATACTAATGGTGTGATTGAATTCTTTCCTATGTGGACTGGGTTGTGCTTGGGCACGAGAGTTGGAGCCGAACTGGAACTGATTACTTAGGTATATGTATGGGAATATACCTAAGTAGAGTCGGTTGATACTTCGTGATTGTATCTTTCCTTTGTGGCTTATCCTTCATGGATTCTGGGAGACCTTCTGGGGTATTGGGGTCTCTACTGAGTAACTTATACTCACCCCTGCATGGGCTATGCCTGCACTACTTTGTGTTGGATGCAGACGATGGACAACACTGCTCGAGGTGGAGGTTTGTGGAGCTGGACAGTACCCCGAGGTGGACCACTTGGCGGGATGTACATGGGGTGGTCGGCCAGACCCGAGGAGATGAGGAGACCATCTGTACCCATCCTTCAGGTGGGATATCTGGAGGAAGACTCATTGGTTTCCGCTTTACTTTACTGCTGTTGTACTTTCTTTTCAGTTGTACTGTACTTTCAGTTGGGTTTGTATACTGGCCCATTTACTTTTCAGCACTTACTTTTGTACTCAGTTTTACTTAGTGCCTACTTCACTTGCATACTCTGTTGTGTTTTTTTACTTTTATAAATGAAGTGCCTTCCCTTTTATCAGGATTTATGCCTTTGGTGCTAGTCGCCAGCCCCTGGCCTATGGAAGGTGGGCTTGGGTTAGTCACGGCATGGGCCCCGAGGACGGGTCGTGACATCAGAATACAAAATCATTGATTTCATGGAACAAAACTAATATTTCAACTGGTAAAATCATAAATCATACATGTGATGGTGATTCATGGAAAAATTTTATCCAAGAACATCTATATTTTACTTCAGAAGCCTGTAACATGTGATTGGGTATTTCTACTAATGGTTTCTATCCATTTAGTACTTATAATAGTAAATATTCTTATTTGATTATCATTATATCTCAGTGAAAATTACATCCTTGGATGTTGATGATTGATTCATATATCATTTTGACCTTATTAATTCCTAGAAATATAAAAAATAATATATATGTTTATTTGAATTCATTGATTGATGAGTTAACTTTATTGCAGAGTAATGGTGCCAGTACATATGATGTTATTGAAAAACAAAATTTACTAATGAAAGCTATATTAATGTGGAAAATTAGTGACTTACCAGCATATGTAATGTTATCTGGCTAGATTACAGATGGTCCAAAATCATGTTCATACTGTATGAGTGACAACAAATTGCTTATGATCATCAATGGGATAAAACCAAGTTTTTTTACTATCATAACATATTTGTTCCAATTGAGTACCCTTTTTGAAGGAATAAAAATAATTTTAGAAAAGGAATAATTTAAAGATATTTACCTCTATAAATGATACTAGGTATTAATTTAAAATCTATTATCTATTCATTGCCTTCCATTACCTTTAAACCGACTATAAACCAATAAAAAATAGATGTCTTTGGGAAAGATCACAATTGGATAAAATAACGTATTATTTGGGACATTCCATATTGTTATTATTTTTTTCTGTCACATGTTGGATGTAATGCATATTGAGAAGAAATTTTTTTGATAATATATTTTACATAATTTTGGACACACATGGTAAGACAGAAGATAATGCAATGGCATAATTAGATCTTGGCCAAATTTATAGGTGACCAGAACATGAGTTGTTTGAAAATAATAGATCACAGAATTTAGTGAAGAAAAAAGTGTATTATAAACTTTCCAAATAAAACCTTTTATTATTTTACCATTGGATTGCATATTTGAGACTAATATATGGGTTTTTTCCAATTTGGATAGATATGTTAGAAAAATTTAAATTAACGAATTAAAAAGTCATATCTGTTATGTTATATTGGAAATACTTCTACCAATTGGAGTTAGAGGTTTGTCTAATTCTTCATTTTGGTATGTTCTAATATAAATATCATATTTTTTCCAATACATCTATGCAGCAACAACATAATATGATGCACTTAGTAGATTGTAAGAATATGTTGTTTTAATTTTATGTAAATTGGATTTTTTTACCAACTTTATTTAATTAAATGAAACATTTGATATTATATTTGCAGCATGAAGAAACATTTAGAGGTCCAATACTATTTCTATGGATGTATACATATAATATTTTTATACAAAAACTGAAGAAATGGTACATAAAAAATCATGAGTTGAAGGTTTCATTGCAGATGATTATTTATTGGAGACAATTTATTTTTTTTATGATGCCATTACTTCCAACCTAAATAACTTTTAAAAAATGAATGGTCCATAATGAGGGAAATATTGATGATGCACTGAACATTCAATTATCATTTTTAATCAATTTGAACTAGGATTTAGTGGAGTTCATGAACATTTGATTTTAGATGATGAACATAACAAGTCTCATATATAGTTTTTTCTCAACTATCAAGAAATGGCATGATTTGTATAGTGAGTGATACTACCAAATATTCAATATTTTTTTAAAAATAATATTATTTTATTTATAGATTATATTATGATCATAACAAGAAACAGTTTCCACAAATTACAACAATTTATTTTGAAGAACGCAAACAACATAATTTTTTCTATCGGTTTCAAAGATAAGTAAGGTAAATTATTTATGGTTTAACATATTAAATCATTTTATTATTTTTTATATTGTCAATTTATTTTTTCAATTTTTATAGCATCACAAAAAAATGATAAAATTGATAATTGATTGTGTGTATTAAGTAACCCCCCATACAAAATGTTTAAAACTTGTAATGTATATGTGCTGAATGGTTTTTGATTTCATACACATGGATATGGTAAATAAAAAATAATTAATAGTGGTTTCTTATAGAGAGTATATCATCATTGAGAAAGTGAAGTTGATTTTTATGGCATGCTGGATGAAATATTTGAGCTATGTTATCTATAAAAAAATTATGTAATGATGTTTAAATGGCATTGGTTTGATGCTGATAGAGGCTTAAATGTTCATCCATGCCATGGAATCATTGATATTAAATATAAAATCCTTCTTGTTGTAAATGAACCATTTTTATTATCTCATCAAGCACAAAAAACATATTATGGAAATTATTGTACTCCTTCATGAGAGTTAATTGATTGGTGGAGCTTTATAAAAATAAAATATAGTGAAAATAGTTTATGCTAAGTGAATATGGTTCTATTTAAGTGAAAGAAATTAAATTTTTTCAAGATAAATCTCCAAATACATATTCTCAAAAAAGAAACATTAATATCGATGATGACACCCCACAGCTACGAGCCGATTGTGATAATGATGTTGATGATGAAAAAAATGAATCTAGATTAACAAGTGATGATGAAGTTGAAACTTCTATGGAAATTGATGATACTGAGGAGGAATAGGAAGATATTGACACCGTCATATATAAATATGATGATGAAAATGAATAATTACACAATTTCTTGTTACATATAGTAAAAATAAATATATATATGTAATACTCATTTTCAATTATTTTCTGACAATGTTATTTTTGTGTTTCAGATGGATGATGAGACTTAGGATGATATCTTCCTTAGCCTTGAGAAGGATGTACTACCTAGTGATGAGCCCAATGATTTATCATCTGACCCTTATGTTCCTAGTAGTTTATCATCATCTTAGAGGGATTAGGGTCTTGTGATATTGATGATTACCGACCATATTCCTGAGTGACATCCACATATTGACTTTAATCCATGCATACAGAGGTATGTTCAATTATGTATTTTAGTTAGTTTTCATTAATTTTTATAAATTTATTTATATAATAATTTTTATATTATTTGTTCTATTTTTTCTTAGATTTTCACATATTACTGTTGGATAGGAGAGTGCTATTCTATAAAACTAATTTTCTGGAGCATGGGTGATATGGGATCAGATTCCCATTGACATCCAACACCTCATGTTTGATCATTGGATGGTATGTAAATAAATAATAGTTATTTTGACATTTATTTAATTATTAACATTCTATTATTAATTATTTGTAGGGTTTATGGTTTCCCATTGATAATAGAATGGATATTTCTATTTGGGATGCTTGGGAGGTCGTTATGCATGTTGTCATTTTTTTCACAATCTGAGGAGGACAACCTTGAAGAAAGCAAGAATCATAGAATTTGATTAGTCTTACTACGACTACCAACTAGATAATATCTCATATTAGGTTTTGGATGGTTTATCTTCATACTAGATGGGAGATAGTTTTCAGAGGAGAGTATTATTAAGTTGGTTAAACCGAGGGTGGTAAGAGGTGACACATCTATTTGGTATTCATAGATTTAGTACTCATTGATGACATAAAATAATTACTTTTTTTAATAATTTATATAACATTAAATCTAAACTATTTATTTTATACTCATATAGGTAGTTTAACATCCCAATATTATGGAGTTTGATGTTTATAAGAGAATGTACAATGATCCTATCATAAGAAAGATTACAAGTGGGCACCAATGTCAGATTATGGTTAGTAAAATCTTTTTTAGTTTTAAAAATAACTGAAAATAATATTTTAACTATTTTAATTTCAAATTGAAATTGAAAGAGACATATGGGGCCATTAATTATTAGAAATAGGATGAGAGTTAGGCTGAGACTGAGAGTCAGGTCACCAGTGTGGTAGGATTTGTTGATGTACCATGGATGCAAGAGACTCAATATGCTTTCAAGAAGGGTTGAGTGGTTGGTATCGATTCTCGATTGATGCCTAATAGTTTTTATGGTACTTATGCAAGGTCAGTTTCTAGATTGAGGGGAGCTCATAGAGATTCATCATCATCATTGAATACATAGTATAAATAGAATCTGTGAGATCATAGTGAGGTTATAAAGACCATGCATAAGGATGAGGAGGATATGAATTGATGAAAGGAGAAGAATCATGAGAAGATGCATTGATGGCAGGAGCAACAACACGAGCAGATGATGGAGTACACAAGATGGCTGACTTAGGGTGTATGGATGGAGTTCCCTCCCCACCTCTTCCAGATAACCTCCCCCCCTTCTATATGACCCTCCCCCTCATTGATACATTATGAACATATTTCATTATATTAAGATTTAAATAAAAAATTTGTGTGTAATATTTTTATTATTTCAGATGTTTACATTTTTATGTTTACATTTTCTAAAATTATTTTGATATTTTTTAATATTTTAAACTTTTTTAAAAAAATTATTTTTTTTATTTTTCTTATTTTTCATACTTATTTATGATGGGAGAAAAGTACCATCATAAATAATTATTTGTGACATAACTATTTTCCTCATTGAAAATAAGTTTTGTTTCTGTAAATTGGTATTTGCGACTAGAGAGTTACCCATAGAAAAAGATAGTTTTTGAAATGAATCATCAGAAAAACTATGTTTTACAACACTGTTTTTAGCTACAAGATATTTATGACGGGGTCCTTCCATAAATATATATTTAAAATGGGGCCCCATCACAAATACACCATTTTTTAGTTATGTCCATCTCATCCTCCCTTGACCCCCCTTGAGCCAATCATATCTGGATATCATTTTTTCAGTGACTAAGGTATGATTCTCTCTCCACTTCCTTCCATTTTTTTCCTGTGACCATCTATGATTTAAAATGATTACAGTTTAGGGTTTGGCACCGATTCAATGGGATAATGGTGGAATAATCTATTTTTAAGGGGGAATTCATGTGTCCTAATGAGAGTACACACTGAGGGGATTTTTGCATTCTCTTTCTCTGTGTTTTGATTGTGGTGCAACACCATGTGTTTTTATTAGTATTTTAGCTTAAATTTAATTAATATCGATAATTAATTGTTTTATAATGTTATGGATTTTTTCCAAGATGATGTCGAGGGTACACTATAGAACATCTATGTGTGTTTGGCCACTATTTCCATATGATGAGACCACTCAGTGAGTTTTCAGGGATTATTCCTAGTTATTTTTAATTGAATTAAATTATAAATTCATATAAAACTAATTGTATTATTAATTATAAATCATTTATATTTAATTATGTGATGAAATTCTTAGATATTGGCACTTGAGATATTGATGCATGTTTGGATGAGCTTGGGAAAGAGTAGTCAAATTGTTCTTAAAGGAAGTAACTTTGAAATTGAGGTAGGTGGTCCCTTGATAATACCACTATGCTAAATGAATTTTATCTATGTTCATGTGATATGTGGTATCTACACTAAGGGCGATCATACTTTTATTTAAAATGTATTGTTTCTTAAAAATTAAATACCTTTAATAAACAAAGTACTAACAACCATGACAAACCCTTGTGCACTAGCTTGATGCCTCAACTATCGATGGTCGAGTTCTTGATTATATTTGTATTAATTGAGATACATGGAACCTGAGGGGTGTAAATGAAATGAATAAAATAAAATAAAATAAATGAGATGTAGAAACCTTTGTGATAGGTTCCCTTAGTGACCTCCTAGTAGAGGTGAGTGATGAATTGAGATAGATGACCTTAGAATTGGCCATGTGGGAGACTTGATATGACTTAAGCCCTTTGAGCTAAATTAGATGACCGCGGGGTGAGTGTTCACCCTAGTAGTATATGGGAGTTGGGTGGGTATGCCATGGGTATATTTTAGAAGGAATGGGTGAGGGGACTATCCTAAGATAAATTAGAAATTGAGATGGGCCTTGTTCCAAGTTATGATACCGATGCCAACAAATATTTCCTTATGAGGATAACAAGGTCATATAAGGATCATGCTAAGATTGAGGGATGTATTATGCTTAGGTGATGGGTTTTAAACTGAGAGGTGATTATGATATAAAAGAAACCATATAAGGGTGTTCATTCTATAGTGTGACTTAGGAGACCCTAGAGGTAGTTCCCTAGTGATATATTAACCCTGGAGAGGGTGCATGTAGGAATGGGTAGCGGTGATCATGGGTGTCACCCTTGAACTCGTATTGATGTTGTAAGAATGATGAGGTTGTTATTACTATTGATCATCTAGGATTACCTCCTAGGGATCAGTTTAAATCCTAATGATTAGGAATCTTCTTGGATTACCTACCAGAGATCGATAAAGATGCCTAATGCTACTGGATTTCATAGGGTCATCCCCCTAGGAATCAACCATGGAGTTTGATACTATGATTTTCTAGGGTCACCCCCTAGTAATTAGATGTAGATTCAAATACTACAAGATTTCCTAGGGTCACCCCCTAGGAATCAGTTGTAGAGCTTGACACTATGATTTCCTAGGGCAATCCCCTTAATTAGGAATCAACTATGGTGTCTGATACTATAGGATTTCATAGGGTCACCCCCTTAGAATCATCTTTTGAACATGATAATACAATATTTACTAGGTACATCCCCCTAGGAATCAATTTTGGAGCCTAATACTATTACCAGATTACCTAGGTTTATCCCATCTGGAATCGGTTTTATGTCAGATGCTACTATTGGATCACTTAGGGTCATCCTCCTAGGGATCATCTTTATTCATGATACTATAGAACACCAAGGATAAACTCACAAGAATTTGCGTTTAGACATATTATTTTATTTTCATGAATAAATTATGTTCTTAGAGACACTTCAGTACAAGAATAAGTAGGTTTGGGCCAATCTTACGTTCATTAATATAACTTTAGGATCAAGAATAATTACATATTTATTCTTCCTTACTGTATTATTTATTTTTGAGGATATCACATGTGTACACCGCATTTACTGGTTATATATGAGACCATGTTGGTAGTTCCCTGCTAAGTTATACTCAATCCCTACTAGGGTAACCATGGAACCTGGGTACCTGAGCAGGTATCCCTATTCTCATGATTAGGTTTGATAGAGGCCCAATATTGGATTTTTCAGCTGGATAGCTTGGATAGAGTTTGGATATTGGGATAGGGTGGTGCTCAGGGATAGTATTGGAGCCTACTATTATTTTTCCATAATTTTCATTGTATATGTGACCAACCCAATGGGTGGTCCAATTTTGAGTCTGTATACACCTTACCTTTTATATTTCATTTATTATATCATGATTTCTTATTTATTTATTCTGCATACTCTGATTATTTATAACTATGGATAATTTTTTAATTTATTTTTTCTATTATTTCACACCCAAATATGGGGGTATAGTCTAACCATGGTACTAACCTAGACCCATGATACTAGTTGGTAGCATCTATCATAATAGAAGGTTCCCATGAGATCAAGTAGTGACTTATCCAGCCTAGGCACCACTCAGGGGCCACAATCTGGGGGGATGTTACATATATAAATATATATCTATTTATTATCACACAAAAATATTTATATATAAACACCATATATAAACTTTTATAGATATATACATATTCATACATTTTTAAAAGGAAAATAAAATGGATAAATTTTTATGGGATATAAGGTGTCAAGGAGGTGTTTCTAGGTAGAAACATCCAAGGTTGAAGTTGTTCAAAAACTACCCCCTCTTGAAAATGTTAATAGTATTAGAAGATTTATAGGGAATTCTGGTTTTTATCAAAGGTTTATAAAATACTATTATAAAATAAAAAATCCCTTGTGTTCTTTACTGGTAAAAGATGCATCCTTTCTGTTTGATCAAAATTTTCTTGAATCATTTAATTTACTTAAAGAAAAACTCACTTCATCACCTATCATAACTGTACTTGATTGGATACTTTCCTTTGAACTAATGTGTGATGATAGTGGGATGGCTATTGGAGATATCTTAGGATAGAGGTGAGATAAAAAGTTTCATGTGGTCTATTATCCTAGTAGGCTACTAGATGGTGAATAAATGAATGACCCCACTAATAAGAAAGAGATATTAGCTATTGTTTTTACTCTAGAGAAATTTAGGAAGCACCTTTTTGGATCCAACTTCATTATCTTCACTGATCATTCTACCTTAATGTACTTACTGCCTAAGAAGGAAGAAAAACCTAAACTTATTAGGCAGATTCTATTATTTCAATATTTTTACATGGAAATTAGAGATAATAAGAGAGTTGATTATTTGGTTTCAGATCACATTTCTAGGATTCTTATTACCCAATGTGAAGATCCAAGGGAGATAAATTCTCCCTTTCATAATGAGAAGATTATCAATGTCTCCATTAGGTAGTATATGTAACATCCTTGACCTATAATCCACTAAACCAGTGCTCTGAGTCGGGTTGTCACATGAACTCAAGGGTGCCTCCCCATACACCGAAGGTTGATGACTATCAATGAGGGTATAATAGTTCACATGGGGAGACTATACCATATTTATTAGGGTAAGACACACCAGATAACATGTGAAATAAAGGAAACAATAAGAAATAAACCAAAAAAATTCATTATTTACCATTTCACAAGAAGGGTACAAACACAACCAAATGATAAGTATGCCATGTCATGTTAACAGTTCCAAAACTTAAGAAAACCCAAAATAAATACAAAAAACTAAAACCCCAAATCGGGTCTTGACTCCAATTCTGAATCCTCATACATGCACATACCAAGCCCAAATCAACTCCCTAGTAAAGGCCTTTCCCCGTTATCCTGACCTGCAACCATGAAATGTACTCAGGTACCTAATAGAGACTAGAGTGGGGTGTGAGTACAACTCAGTAGGATACCACCAACAATTTCTAAAAAATATCCAGTCTAAACCAATAGTGCATGAAAAACTAAATGAAATAAAAGGTAAGACAAAGACAACTCTAGTGACATTAGTTAACAATATGTACTCTAACCATTTTAATCACATAATCCATTTTCATAACTTGTTTCATGGGTTAGGAATTTTAATTATTTACACAACGGTCTTAGCTAATAAAATACTATACATAAGGGAATAAGTCAAGTTACCAATCTAACTAGGGATAAATATTTCACAAACCATTACATTACACTTACCTTGGAGCCTTAGTCCAGATAATCTCATCAAATGCATCTATTAGAGGCATAGAGCCTTAGTACCCTTCCCTAACCCATGCATTATGGGGTGGGGTTTAGAGGCTCAGTCTAACCTGACCTGTGGGTGTAGATCCTTAATTCAAATACTTCCCAACTACCAAGCCATGCACTCATGATTATTTATCCATTTACCACATATACCATATCACAAACCATACACAACCAATATACACACCATTTTCATTTTATAAGTATTCAACATGAGAATTAACATCAATCCTTAACCCATTAGCACATTTACCAATTACGCTGCACATCTCTTTTAACCCATTTCAATTTTTATGCCTTAACCCATTATCGTAATCAACAATTAACATATTTTGGACCGTTTAATATATTTATCAATTCCCATACATTAACCCATTTATCACATTCATCCTTTCATAATAAATTACCCATTTAACATGTTCATCATTTTCACATGAATTAACCCCCTTATAGATTTCAAGTACAATTAATAAGTCATTTAACACAATCACTTTATTTCACCCAACCATTTCATAACAAAGAAAACAATCTATTACTCCATTATCAAAGTCTATACAATACTATAAATATTTCATTTTTCAACTCAACTAGCATCTCAACGTGTTCATCATGGGATATACTTTATCACAAGACCGATATATGCTTAACATTATAATTTTCCATGTTTAGAAATGTTGTTGCACCCCATAGGTGGCCCTAAACTAGTATAATCATCCTCAATGCATCCCATAAGGAATCATGAGGGGTTAATTTTATCATTTGGATAACCATTTTTCCCAATCATACTAAAGGCATCAAATGAACATTAGAATAGAAGAAATATCACAACCAACCATGAAAAAATCGACAATAAAACAAAGGGATATAAATTTTTAGACCAACAAACTTGAATTTGATGATGAACGCACCCTTAACCTTAGACTTATATCTGGATTCAAGCACCCTTTGAAGTCCCAACCAAAGATCTGCTGGAAAAAGAGGGCTTTAGGGATTTTGAAGAAGAAGAACAAAACCACAAGCCCTAATCTAGAAAATAAAATCAAGGGGAGGATTAGAATTACATATAGCTTCAACCATAACCAATGGCACTCCAAATAGTTTAGCCGCACTCCTTTCATGGTTTTCCCTAATTGTGCGCCAACTGTGCAACATGAACAGGATGTCCCGATTTCCCTTTATTTGGTGTTCCAAACCCCTATAACACCCCAAGCTTCCTCATATGTCCGATAAAGATTTAATTATCCAACTTTAATGGATTATAATCAAAATTTTAACAATAAAATACCTCCATGAAGTCTGGGATCTTAAAACCTCCTCACCTTATAATTGATCATCCAATGATATGCTATTCCCAAGATCACTAAGCTCACAAGGTATAGAGATTGTGTAATGGTCCATAATTCCATATTTTTGAAAAAAATTAAATGGGATTTTTTATGGGACCTAGCTCCGAGACGACATGTAATTCATATGATTAGAGTAGCTGGAATGAAATTTTGAATATTTTTTAAGTTTATTAATTAAACGTGCAAGTGGGGTTTTCTATCTTTTGAACCACTGCCCAGATCAAAAATATGAGGGCACTATTGAACTCATAACGTCAGGATTCTCCTAAAAAGGGCCAAACATTGGTCGGTGTGGACCAACAGTGGAAGTCAGTTTTTGGCCGTAAATAAAATAATTAAGTAACAATTATTTTATTTTCAAATCCTTATAACACCTAAATGATAACTAAAATTGGAAATCTAAGAGTACCGTTGATCTCATGAGGGCGTGTTTTTCTTAGGTGGAGCTTAACCTCGACTGGCGCAGGTCGAGGGTGAAATTGAATTTATGAGTTTTTTTAAGCGAATTAAAATGGCGTGCGTGCACAGTTTTGGAAACTTATAAATGGGTGCCCAAATTAAAAATCTACAGGAATCATTGCATCTAGAACAACAACATTACCTTAGAATGGACTTAACATTGACCAGTGTGGGTCGACCGAAAAAGATAGTTTTCAGAATTTTTAAGAAAAATTTAAAATAAAATAAAGTGGATGTTTTATTTTATTTTTAAAATTTTGAAATCGTTGTAGCGAAACAATTTTAAATGCAGTGAAACCAAAATGTTGTTTCATTAATGAAACCACATAACAACTTTGTATCGCAACATAATAGATAATACTGAATCATGATTTGATACTTAATGGATTATTAAGGACCCAAGGTCAGGGGGGCACTGGATTTTGTTGAGAAGCCTTGAAGAATTCGTTGGAGAATGACAACCGATGGTGGGATCAATGAACAGGATTGACCCAGACATCGGTAGTTGATGATCAAGGAACACTGGTGGAATGAGGACTGATGTAGCGACACAACTTCAATCTACACCTTCAAGCGATCCAAGATCATGGTAGGGGTTGTGTTGTAAGTTTGTTCTTCCCCGTTCTTATATTTAATGATGAATGCAGATCAAATCATGACCTAGTTGACCCACAAATCATTATTCTTATGGGAGGGATTTTATCGGGTTTGTTTTTGCAGAATTAATATTCCATATTTTTTCATGTTGTTATTTTACTCTGTTTAAGCCTTCCAATGAGAGCGGAATAACGCCGTGACAAATGACGGTGGTGGTTCATTCCTCTCTTTGTTTTTGGGATTTTCTCCTTCCTTTTTCCTGCGTTCTTTGTGTTCATTGTGGGAACCTAAATGAGGAATTATTTTGCGCCTTTTCCTTGGCATAACGAGTGTAAAACACTAATTTGACATCGTGATGACCCAGTAGAGGTGCACCGATGATGACGACAGACAGATTGAGGCGGTGCGAGAGATGCCCCCAATCGATCATTTCCCAGAGGAAGGGATCACAATAGAGATGTGAACCCTAGGAGATAAAAGATGCAACCCGAGGGTTCCAGAACACCCTCTGGATTGAAGATTAGACCACCGAAGTGCGTTCGGTGGTCTGAAGAATAGGTTGCCAAGACACCAGCGGCGGCCGCGTGCCGGACGATGGGGTGGTGCACCGCGGAGGGGGAGATAGCGTCAACCACATGGAAAAACTACAGCTCCATCCACAGTGTGATCTGGACCCGTGGAAATATGTGGGTCATGCTAAAAGACCTGGTTTACCATGTGTACTAGTTGAATGGGGAAGGCGGCGCTTATGACAACCTTGCTTTTATTACAAAATTAAACATGATTTATTACATAAACTATTCACTTGATACAACATGGATGATCGAGAGGTCTAGTGTATTTGGGGCTCAGGATCATTATATAACAACTTAAAACATGAAATACAACATCTTTATTAAAAAATTCCTTTACATGACCACTACACTCCCTCGTACATAGCATTGCATGGGATAACCTGAGGACATACATAAGAAAAGGGGTGATCTATAAAGCCCAGTAATGGAATAAACATGGAATAAATGAGGAGTATAATACATGTTATACAACAAGCATATCAATAGAGCACAAAAGAAACATGAACATAAAGTCATGATAAAGCATGATAATCATAACATGGAAATCTGACAACAATAATTAACATGGAATTAGCATGAGCCAAGGCTCATTGCACATGGAGCATGAGTAAATCCTCATTGCACATGAAGCACAAGTAAACCCTCATTGCAATTGAATTATCATGAGTCAACACTCTTTGCACGTGACGTATCATGATACTATACTTTACCCAATTCATTGGAGCGCTATAAGGGTGCACCCTTCTTAAACATTTTATTTCATGCATAAGTGTGCCACATGGATCATAAAACATGGATTCATAAAACATAATCATTTATTCCACAAAAAAGGAATGTGTAATGAAACTTTATAATCAATAAGTAAATGTGTATGAAGTTGAATACCATTTATGGAGAAATGGTCTTGGTATTCACTACACAATGGTATTGGCTTAGAAAATCGGTGCAATTTCGGCAGCGTAACAGCGTGATATAAGAATTCATAAAAATGTTTGATGAGAGGGAAAAGGGTGTCTCATCATATCAACATGAAATGTACAGTAAGGGGGGTCATATAGATACATTTCCCAACAATTGTAATGGAATTTAGATTCATGATACAAAAGTATTTCTTGAATGTAAATGAGGAGAGAGAAATTTCTTTCAGAATTTTGACATAGTAACGGGTGTACATGGGAGGAATTTAATGAGAGATAAAGGGGTCTCCCATCATTAAAACAATAATAGGGATTTATGGGGGAGGTGATAAACCATACCCCAGAATTTATAATTGAAATTAAAAGGGCATAACAATATGAAGAAAATTGGACAAAAAAATGAAAGGAAGAAAAACCCTTACTTGGAAGTGTGCTTTCAAAGGCTTGAGAGAGGCTTGAGAGAGGCTTCTTGGGAGCTTGGGGAACCTTGGGAGGATTCTAGAGAGAGTAGGGAAGATGTTGGACGAACTCCAAAGGCTTTTAGTGAGGAGTAAGTGGGAGCTTGGGTGGGTTTATATAGGAAAGGTGAGTGAATTTTTTATTATTTAGGTTTGGGACCCCTTACATTAAACTAATCCAAACCACAAATTAGTTCATGGTTTTTGCCCATGGTTTTTGGAAAAGGGGAGAGGAAAACAATATTTTATAAGGACAAAGTCCGAACTTCTTAAAATAATGGGGTTGCTTATGTGGAGGCGAGTCACACTCCCATGGAAAATAATTTAAAAAGACACGATGTTTAATAAGTATTGAGGGGTCCATTAATGCTTTGTAAAATAAGTCAAACAAACCCAAAATCACATTATTTTAATGGTAAAACATATATTGGCCGAACATAAAGCTTATAGTGTTTTATTACATCACTATTGGGTCATTATGATGTCATAAAACAAATTATATATTTAAACGGTATTTAATTTTTAAACAAAAATTTGACTGTCTCAGAAAATTATGAAAAAATCACCGTTGGATAATTTTGACATCCTGATTCCAGAAATAAAATTTATTTTATCTAAATAATTTTATAAATATGCTAATTTTCACTTTTAAAATAAAAACCGACATTTATCGAAAATTCACGTGTTTTGACAAAAATGGCTTTCAAACCTTAATAAAAATTACAATCTCATTCATAAAATTATAAGATCATTTATATTTAATAAAAAATAATTTAATAATAATAATAATATTTTATTAAAATATTATTTAATTCAAAAATTTCTTAATTTAATGAAATATAATTCTTAATTATATAATAACTAAAAACACTATTTGTACTTTAAAAACTATTTACAATGTATCAATAATTACAAGAAAGTATATTCATTATTATATACAAAAATAATGTACATGAACATAGTACTAGAGATTTGTTACATAAACCCTTAAAACAGCCACATAAGACCTAAAGGTAAGGTGTGCGATGGTGACAGACTCTTGGGGTGGCTCAGATAACATCAATCGAGTGGTAATCTCTATCAACTTCTACTTTTCCCGTAGATGGTCCCATTTAAGCTTGACATGATGAAGCTCAGCTTGGGCTTGGTCAAGAGCGAAGCACAAAGACGCCACCTCTTTTCCGAGCTCTGACAAATGGGCTTTGTATGGAGCAATTATACTAGATGAGTCCATTACTTCCTTTGTCAGAGTAAATTGGATTTGTTAAAGCCTTATATTTATACTAATCATGTGATCACTGTTCAACGACTACAAAAGTAACGGTCACAATTCTTAACATAAAACCAAAGAAGTTGACATTTTATATAAACATTTTACATAAAGAGAAATTTAATTAGATCAAGAGGGATTTCCATTAATGAAACTTTGGGTCATTACAATATCCCCCCCTTAAGAAATTTCGCCCTCGAAATTTCCTTTTCCCACACTAAAACAGATGTGGGTAACTTAGCTTCATCATTTCCTCCGATTCCCAAGTCGCTTCTTCAAACTTGTGGTTTTTCCACAACACCTTGACGAGGGGAATTGTCTTATTTTGTAGAACTTTTTCTCTATGATCTAAGATCTTCACTGGTTGCTCCTCATAAGAAAGATCATCCTCCTACTGTACCACCTCAGAAGAGAGTACATGTGAAGGGTCTGGTATGTACTTCCTTAAGAGGGATACATGAAATACATCATGTACTTTGGCCATGGTAGGTGGAAGTGCTAATCGATAGGCCACAACCCCGACATGATCAGGGATCTAGAAGGGGCTGATGTACCTTGGACTTAACTTCCCTTTCTTTCCAAACCCCATGACCTTCTTCCATGGAGATATGCATAGAAAAACCATGTCTCCAACTTTAAACTCAAGGTCTCATCGACGATTATCTGCATAACTCTTCTGTCGAATCTGGGCTGCCTTGATATGCTGCTGAATGGTTTTCACCTTCTCCACCATTTCCTCGACCATTTCTGGTCCAAGATGCTTACGTTCACCGGCCTCATCCCAACATGTCGGTGTTCTGCACTTGTTCCCATACAGGGCTTCATATGGTGCCATTTGGATGCTCGAGTGGAAACTGTTATTATAAGAGAACTCCACCAGAGGAATATGTTGATCCCATCCTCCTTTAAAGTCCATTTAGCACGCTCTCAACATGTCCTCAAGTGTTTGTATAGTCCGCTCGGATTGACCATCAGTTTGAGGATGATAGGCCATACTAAAGTTCAGTTCAGTATTCAGAGCATGTTGAAGACTCTTCCAAAACTTAGAGGTGAATCTTGGATCTCGGTCAGACACAATAGATTGTGGTACTCCATGTAGCCTTACCAATTCCCTGATATATATCCATTCTAGTTGATCCAATGAGAAATCCTCCCGAATATCAATGAAGTGTGCAGTCTTTGTAAGACGATCCACAACAACCCAGATTGCATTGTTGCCTTTGGATGTCCTCAGAAGTCCGGTGACAAAGTCCATGGTGATGTTCTCCCATTTCCATTTTGGTATAGGCAATGGTTTCATCATACCCTTAGACTTCTACCTCTCTTCCTTCACTTGCTGGCACACCAGGCACTTTGATGTATATTCAACGATCTCATTCTTCATATTATCCCACCAAAAGTTTTCTCGGAGATCTCGATACATCTTTGTGCTCCCTGGGTGAATAGAGAAATTTGAACTATGTGCATCATCCAAAAGTTCCTTCTTTAGCTCCGGACTTGATGGAACACATAGTCTTTTCCCAAATCGAACAATTCCTTCTTCATTAACATTAAACTCTGAGGATTTCCCTTTTTCGATAGCTTCCACTTTTTCTTGAATTCCCACATCATCCTTTTGAGCATCCTTTAACCTTTCCAAAAGAGACAGTTGAGAAATCATTTGTGAAAGGATTGATGATGTTCCCTTCTTTATGATTCCCATGTCCATCTTCATCAAGTATAAGAATATTGGATCCTTCTCAATTCTCATCATTGATAGAATCGCTGGGTCCTTTCTACTTAGGGCATCTGCCACCTTGTTCGCTTTCCTAGGGTGGTAATGTATTGAAAAATCATAATACTTGATGAGCTTTATCCATCTTTTCTGGCGTATATTAATCTCTTTATGTGTGAATATATATTTAAGACTCTTGTGGTCAGTATATATCTCAAATTTCTCCCCATAAAGATAATGTAGCCATATTTTCAAGGAAAAGATCACAGACTCCATCTCCAGATCATGCGTTGGATAGTTTTGCTCATTGATTTTCAACTGCTTTGAGGCATAGGATATCAATTTATCATTCTTCATCAGCACACAGCCTAAGCCCTTCTTCAAAGCATCACTGAATACCATAAAAAGTTCCCCACTTGTGGGTAAAGTGAGCACGAGTGCAGTGATAAGCCTCTTTTTCAACTCCTTGAAGCTTTCTTCGCATTCATCACTCAAAGAAAATTTTACTCCCTTTCGAGTTATCTTGGTAAGAGGGTTGGAAAATCGTGATAAATTTCTCAAAAATCGTCAATAATATCTAGCTAACCCCAAGAAGCTACGGATATACGTTATCGATGTTGGCCTCGACCATCCCTCAATTGCATCTGTTTTGGAGGGATCCACAGATATCCCATTTCTTGTGATGATATGGCCCAAGAATGAGACTTTCTTCAACCAGAAATCACACTTTCTGTACTTTTAATAGAGTTTCTCCGTGCGTAAAGTCTCCAGTACAGTTCTTAAATTCTCCTCATGATCCTCCTTGGTTTTGGAGTATATTAGAATATCATCTATAAATACTACCACAAATTTGTCTAGGTAATCTCTAAAGACTCTATTCATCAAGTCCATGGAGATTTCTGGAGCATTGTTGAGTCCGAAAGGCATTACTATGAATTCACAGTGCCTGTATCTTGTACAAAAAGTAGTCTTGGGGACATCTTCTTTCTTCACCCTTACTTGATAATATCACGAACACAAATCTACATTAGAGAAGTATTCTGCTCCACACATCTGATCAAACGAGTCATTGATCCATGGCAGAGGATACTTGTTCTTTATCGTGATTTTTTTAAGTTCACGATAATCGATGCAAAGCCGCATTGACCCATCCTTCTTCTTGACGAAGAGGACTGGTGCACCCCATGGTGAAGCACTTGGGCGTATAAACCCTTTATCCAGATTCTCCTGTAGTTGTTTCTTCAGCTCTTCAAGCTCAACAACATCCATTCTATATGGATTCTTGGATATTGGTAGTGCCCCAGGTATAAGTTCAATTGAGAATTCAACATCTCTTCTAGGAGGAAGACTTGGTAGTTCCTCGGGAAACACTTCAACGAATTCCTTCATAATAGGCATTTCTTCAAGGATGGTTTCTTCCTTGGACTCAATCATCTGAGCTAGATACGCATGCTCATAGGTTAGTAATATCCATGCTTGAGATTATGGATCTAAAGGAGATTCATCTTCCTCCTTACACTTGTAACGAATTGGGGGTCGATTCTCCATATGGAGTGTGATTTCCCTCTCTCGACAATTTATGTTGGCTCTATATAAAGAAATCCAATCCATGCCAATAATTGCATCAAATTCCACTAAAGAGAGTATGACGAGGTTTTCCGGGAAATTCAATCCACAGATTATGACAGGGGAGGAGTTATATTCATGGGATACAATGATTTCCCCATTTTCCATACTCACCGACATCTTCACTTACATGATTTGTGGTGGTGCTGAGATTGTCGTACTAAACTTTTGAGATATAAAAGAATGCATAGAACTTGAATCAAAAAGTATGTTCGCTATTCTTGAATGAATAACTAGAGTACCTATCACCACTTCATTGTCGGGGTTCACTTCGGCAGAAGTGATGGAAAAAGCTCTTCCTTTCTGCCTTGTAGGTTGTTGGTTGCCTCTGAAAACCTTTGGATTAGGGAACTGATTTGCAAGATGACCCGGTTCTTTGTAGTTGTAGCAATGAAAAACGTGTTGAGGTTCGAACGGAGCGTTCCTCTCCTCTGTCGCAGCCGCAGGTCTTTTTGCCGACCGTTAACAGCTAGGTGCCCTTCTCTTCCACACCTAAAGCATTTCCTCGTCCCCTTGAGGAAATTTATAGGGTGCTTATTTCCACACTTTTGGAAAGTGGTGTGCTGGATATTCTTAGCACCGTTGGATTTATCCATCGGACTACCAGAATTGATGTCCACATTACACTTCTTGTCCCCATGATACCCCTGTGATTCCCGATCTCCATTTCGACCTTGAGGGCACATCAGACAATTTCTTCATAGCTGTCGAAGTCACAGATCGCTAATGCTTTCCATAGGATAGGCTTAAGCCCACCAAAGAAGCGGTCAACCTTGCATTAGGGGGTAATGAAAAAGCTGGAAGCATATCGTGCAAATCTTGTGAAGTTTTCGTCATATGTTCCAACAAATTATTCTTCTTTTTTTCCTAAGGGAATGGAAGTCCCTTTCCATCTTAATTTGGAGGGTGCTTGGAAAATATTTATCGATAAACATCTTCCGGAAATCCTTCCGTTCCAACACCTTGATCTCCTCCTCAGGCTTCGTATTTTTGATCAACATCCACCATGATCAGCTTCACCTTCCATATGATAAGCCTCTAGGAGAACCTTCTCTTGTTCAGAACATTGAAGTATGGACAAGATCTTTTCAATGGATTTGATCCATTGTTCAGTGATCATGGGACCAGCTGATCCACTAAAATTAGGAGGCCTTTGTCTCATGAAGCTCTTGATAGCGACTTGTTTCTTCTTAGGGGGGTTTGGACGTTCCTCTTGACCCGTGTTTCTATTCAAAGCTTGAGTTAGCTGAGAAAGAAATGTGACAAAGTTCGTGATTCCCGCTCCCATTGGATTGGGCATCTCATTAGTACAGTCATCACACTGATCTTCACATTGGTTGTTAGCCCGAGTTCTCCTATTACCGGCCATTGGCTGGAATAAAAGGAAAGTTAGGGGTAACACATAAAGGGTAATCCAAAGACAAAAGTTGATGACTTATAAATAAACTTTTATTTCCTTAACTCACGATTCTATAGGCTTCAATCTAGGCTTTTCATGATCTACTTTCTAACATATATTCTTAGGGGCATTTTTTTATTCCCTTAATAAAGGTTCATACTAAGCTTGTGAATTTATCAAAACATATCCCCTGGGAGTGTCGTAACCAAGAATGCAACAAGGCCCGTTGTCATGCACCAGTTTCCATTCGAGTCTATCTCATAACAATGTTTTCGGGTTTTACCCCTAGGATACATCTGTGCCAGAGCCGCCTCTACCTGCTCGTATCCAGACAGAGATGTATTTGTTTGATAAACCACTTACTCAGTACTTAAAAAAACTTAGGGTTGTTTTTATTATACTTAGTCTTATCTCTAAGGCTTTACTAGGGTTTTCTAATCCTAATCCCAAAAATAACTAAACATATCCTTTGATACCAACTATGATAACCCTGCTTTTATTACAAACTTAAACATGATTTACTACATAAACTATTCACTTCATACAACATGGATGATCGAGAGGTCTAGTGTGTTTGGGGATTAGGATCCTTACATAACAAATTAAAACATGAAATAAAACATCTTTATTGAAAACATCCTTTACATGACCACTACATTCCCTCGTACTTAGCATTGCATGAGATAACCTGAGGACATGCACAAGAAAAGGGGTGAGCTATAAAGCCCAGTAAGGGAATAAAAATGGAATACATGAAGAGTAAAATACATGTTAGACAATAGGAATATCAATAGATCACAAGAGAAAAATGAACATAAAGGCATGATAAAGCATGATAATTATAACATGGAAATGTGGCAATAACACATAACATGGAATTAGCATGAGCCAAGGCTCACTGGACATGGATCATGAGTAAATCCTCATTGCACATGAAGCACGAGTAAACCCTCATTACACTTGAATTAGAATGATTCAGCACTCATTGCACATGATGTATCATGATACTATACTTTACCCAATGCATTGGAGCGCTATAAGGGCACACCCTTCTTAAACATTTCATTTCATGCATAAGTGTGCCACATGGATCATAAAACATGGATTCATAAAACATAATCATTTATTCCATGACCAAGGAATATGGAATGAAACTTTATAATCAATAAGTAAATGTGCATGAAGGTGAATACCCTTTATGGAGAAATGGGCATGGTATTCACTACACAATGGCATTGGCTTAGAAAATCGGTGCAATTTCGGCAGCGTAACGGCGTGATATAAGAATTCATAAAAATGGTTGATGAGAGATAAAGGGGTGTCTCGTCATATCTACATGAAATGTACAGTAAGGGGGGTCATATAGATACATGTACCAACAATTGTAATGTAATTTAGATTCATGATACAAAAGTATTGCTTGAATGTAAATGAGGAGAGAGAAGTTCCTTTCAGAATTTCGGCATAGTAACAGGTGTACATGGGAGGCATTTAATGAGAGAGAAAGGGGTCTCCCATCATTCAAAAAATAATAGGGAAGTATGGGGGAGGTGATAAACCATACCCAAGCATTTATAATTGAAATTAAAAGGGAATAAAAATATAAAGAGAATTGGACAAAAAAGTGAAAGGAAGAAAAACCATTACTTGGAAGTGTGCATTCAAAGGCTTGATAGAGGCTTGAGAGAGGCTTATTGGGAGCTTGGGGAACCTTGGGAGGATTCTAGATAGAGTAGGGTAGAGGTTGGATGAACTAAAAAGGCTTTTAGTGAGGAGGAAGTGGGAGCTTGGGTGGGTTTATATAGGAAAGGTGAGTGAATTCTTTATTATTTAGGTTTGGGACCCCTTACATTAAACTAATCCAAACCACAAATCAGATCATGGTTTTTTCCCATGGTTTTTGGAAAAGGGGAGATGAAAACAATATTTTATAAGTCAAAAGTCCGAACTTCTTAAAATAATGGGGTTGATTATGTGGAGATGAGTCACACTCCAATGGAAAATAATTTAAAAAGACAAGATGTTTAATAAGTCTTGAGGGGTCCATTAATGCTTTGTAAAATAAGTAAAACAAACCCAAAATCACATTATTTTAATGTTAAAACATATATTGTCTGAACATAAAGCTTATAGTATTTTATTACATCACTATTTGGTCATTATGATGTCATAAAACACATTATATATTTAAACGGTATTTAATTTTTACCCAAAAATTTGACTGTCTCAGAAAATTATGAAAAATTCACTGTTGGATAATTTCGACATACTGATTCCATAAATAGAATTTATTTTATCTAAATAATTTTCTAAATATGTTAATTTTCACTTTTAAAATAAAAACCGACATTTATCTAAAATTCACGGGTTTTGACAAAAATGACTTTCAAACCTTAATAAAAATTACAATTGCATTCATAAAATTATAAGATCATTTATATTTAATAAAAATTAATTTAATAATAATAATAATATTTTATTAAAATATTATTTAATTCAAAAATACCTTAAATTAATAAAATAGAATTCTTAATTAAATAATAACTAAAAACACAATTTGTACTTTAAAAACTATTTACAATGTATCAATAATGACAAGAAATTATATTCATTATTATATAAAAAAATAATGTACATGAACATAGTACTAGAGATTTGTTACATAACCCCTTAAAAGAGCTTCATAAGACCTAAGGGTAAGGTGTGCGATGGTGAAAAACTCTTGGGGTGGCTCAGATAACATCGCTCGAGTGGTAATCTCTATCAACTTCCACTTTTCCCATAGACGGTCCCGTTTGAGCCTGACATGATGAAGATCAACATGGGCTTGGTCAATAGCAAAGCCCAAAGACGCCACATCTTTTCTGAGCTCTGAGAAATGGGTTTCGTATGGAGCAATTATACTAGATTATTCCATCGCTTCCTTTGTCTGTGTAAATTGGGTTTGTTAAAGCCTTATATTTATACTAATCATGTGATCACTGTTCAATGGATATAAAAGTAACGTCCACAATTCCTAATGTAAAACCAAAGAAGTTGAAATTTTATATAAACATTTTTACATATAGAGACATTTAATTATATCAAGAGGGATTTCCATTAATGAAACTTTGGGTCGTTACAACGCTACATGGAACTGCGAGGTGCACAACTGACGCGACAAAACTGCGTTCGGTCCGAAGGAGCTGACCTGCACAAAGGCGGGCCGAGTTGCTACTGGCGGGATACACCTAGCCAGGTGGGCTGGGCCGAGCCTAACCGGTATGGGCCGAGCCCAACCGGTCTGGGCTGGGCCCAATGGACCGGGTCGGACCCGGGTCGGGTCGGTCCGACCTGTTCGGAGCGAACCCAGACCCAACCAGCCCCCATTTTCCTAAAATGACCATAACTTCTAAACGGAGCATCCATTTGAAAATCTATATATGGTGTTGGGACCCTTGGGATGAGACAGTCCTTTTGAGATACTCTAAGTGAGTTTTTGAGAAAGTTAGAGGACTACTTATTTGGTTTAAAGAGTAGGCTCTCTCGGTACAAGTAGGCTTTGAGAAGAATTAGGGTGATTATTATGATGAGATGTTAGGATGATTACTCCATTGATGAATCAAGGTGAGGGTACTCCTTATCCCTCTGCTTTGGTAGATATAGGACTCCACACATTTTGGTTGCGGGCTTGTTTTTCCTTTGTGTTGTTTCCTCCAATAGTGTTACTCCCTTGTTGGATTAGGTCACGGGTTCTCGGAGAAGCTCGTAAAGGAAGAGTCGGTACTCTCTTTTCATGCCAGGGAGTGGATCCTCTATCCTTGTATTTATTACTCCCCTATTGGACTAGGGTACATACCCTCCACATCTAACGTATATAGAGTCGGTACTCCCCTATCGGGTAGGGAGCAGTTCCTCTATTGTAGGAGTCAGTACTCCCCTGTTGTTCCAAAGTGTGGGTCCTCCTTATGTAGTGCTATAAAAAATTCAGTACTCCCTTACTATGCCAAGAAGCAGGTCCTCTAGCCTGGGGTTGGTACTCCCTTAACATACTAGGATGAGGGCCCCCCATATTGAAAAAACTAACAATATTGGTACTCCCCTATATTACCAGGGTGTGGGTCCTCTAGACACTGAGTGGTACTCCCCTATTGGGTAGGGTGTGGGTCCTCAATATATGAAGTTGTACTCCCTTTTTGATTTAGGGTGTGAGTCCTTCATGAGTAGTACTCCCCTATCGGAACCAGGGTGTGAGTCCTCACTTACGGAGTCGTACTCCACCGTCTTCGAGTAGTGACTGGGAGAGGGTCCTCCATAGGAGTTGGAGATCCCTCAACTGTATGAAATAGTTGCGAGGAGCAGGCCCCTCCACTTTATGTGAATGATACCAAGATAAGAGTTATTGCTCCCTCAATGGACTGAGGCACGAACCACTCCTTACAGAAGCGACTAAGGTATCACAGGTTATTCTGGAGCAGTGTTCCCTCAACTGAGTGTAGTGACGAGGAGAGGGCATCTTCAATTTTGTTTTCTTAGTCTTTCATAGGGTGATAGACTGTGAAGACTAGACCTCCAGTGCCAGGCACTAGAGTTGGGCCTAGTAGAATGTTGTCGATGGAGCACTTTCTCTTAGATGTACCATTAGGAATGGTGGGATTATACCCGATGGAGTGTACCTATTAGATGGGTGCCATCAGGGATGGAGAGATTGAGGAGTGTATACTTTTGGTTTTTGTGTTACGCTTTGAGCCTTCTAGGACAATTCTGGTACTAGTTATAAGGTTGGACCTGATGCTTCATAGTGGATGAGATGAGTATAACTGTATGTTCATGGTATATTTATGGTCATATACTTGAGTAGAGCTTACTGTAAATTTCTTTTTGGTTTCCTCTGGTGATTTACCTTTGTGGTTTCGGGGTCCCCTACTAAGTATTGTTTTAATCACCCCTACATGGGATTTTCCCACACGTGTCGTGTCTTGTGAAGATGACTGACACTTCATTGGAGTCCAGGGAGGACCCAGACCTGGTGGTTTTCAGTGAGAGAAGACAGATGTGGCGTACTCCTACGGCTTCAGTCAGCTACACTTCACCTACCCTCACGACAAGGTCCTTAGTGGATGAGTTTCAGAGACCTTGGGTTGTACTCGTGCTCTGTTTTTTCTTTGGTGGGATTGTATACTGGCCCAGTTTTCCACCTTGTACTTTACTTTCTGTTGTACTCTACTTGTGGTTTTCTTAGTGGTTGCATGCAGTGTTTTATTTTTCAGCTTTTGGTCTAGGGTTGTGAGTGTGAATGTGCATATGTATTCAATAAAATTCATCCCACTCATGGAATAATGCCTTCGGCACTAGTTTCCAACCCCTGGCCTTTGGGAGACAGGCTTAGGGTAGTCATGGAATGGGCCCTAGGGGACGATTCTTGAAAAATTGGTATCAAAGGTGGTCGGTTCTACCTCAAAGACCAAGGGTCTGCTGTTTTTGGTTTTGGGAAATAGCGTTTAGTGTTTCGAGTTTTAATTTTAGGCCAAAAACTCCAGTGTTGGTGCGGCGGCCTATGTGTCCATACACCAGGACTCTGGACACATGCTTTTCGACTCGGTACATGGAAACACTAGTTGTGGGGAAATAAAGGGTACATGAATCATGTAGAAATGGTTGTGTTTTCCATGTACTTCTTGAGTCAGCTCTCCAGATATACTCTTTTAACCGTGGATCATCTTGATTAATTTCAGGATGCCTCCATGATGAAAACTAGATAGGATTCTACAGCATGATTGTAATGACGATCTGCCTCGAGTGGAGGCTTTAGTGTAGGGCACTGATTCTGAGGAGTTACCACTAGGTGGTGCACCAATGATTCCACCACCCATCAATCAATAGTTACTACCAGTGCTACCAGTAGAGGATGCACATAGGCTGAGTGCACTACATGAGTACTAGAGGCAGAGACCTCCGAGGTTCTGAGGTGATATAGATCCTTAGGTAGCTGAGGATTGGCTTGATATGGTTACACGACTCTTCCACCTACTGCTGATGCCTCTCGAACAAATGGAAATCTTATCCATGTGCCTTCTTCAGGGATTGGTGGGGAGATGATGGATCTTGATGATCCAGACACATGACGAGGAAACCCTCATCTGGTTTGAATTTGAGTGCCTCTTTGGGGAGGATTTCTTTCCAGTTACTTTATGATATGTGCATATAAAGGAGAGGCTACACCTACGGCAGGGTAGAATGATGATAGAAGAGTAATCAGTGAGATTCATGGATATTTATTGCTACTCTATAGATATAGTGAAAGACCCTTACTTTAGGGTTCAAACCTTTGAGCAAGGACTAAACCGGGAGATCATGGAGTTAGTGATACCCCATAGCATTTTTACGTATGCTGGGGTATTGGAGTGATCCCTAGTGGTCGAGAGATTCCTGGTGCATGAGTAGATTGATGTGACCTATAGTAGAGGTCATTAGGAAAAGGAATCTAATGGAACTAGCAGACGACTGGAGACAAGATCGCGGCGCAGGTGGCATACCCATGCCCGAACACAGACACGTGGGTCTGTGGCGTAGGAGCAGAACCAAGGAGTAGATCTGCCATAGGTGAGGTGGAGTTACATTTTCAATGGACGAGGATATATCATAAGGGATTGTCCATCCCTCTATGCCACTGTGAGGGAGCCGTAAGACAAGCCTCCTTGGAAGACTCAATTCTTGGAGCGAGGAGTTCCACAAGTTGGAGAATGAGGTAGAGGAGCTGGATGAGTAGCAAGAGGTGGTCTGTGCCAGGCTCTGGGAGCTAGAGGGCGTGGGTGAGGAAAACTACATGCAGTCAAGTCTAATGACCTAGAAGCTCTAAGAGAGATTTGAGGTACAATCTATGTCTTTTCTTGGGTATGCCTTTTTAAATAGACACATGTTCTAGTAATCCTCCTTTTTCCGCGAGTTTTATTGGAGAATCTGAGGTTTTAGTTGGACTATGGAATTGACCCTCACGCTTAGAGACTCCTACTGGAGGAGACTCATTGATCACACACTACCGCTGATAGTGTGACCTGACTCTTGGAGGTGAGAGTTACAGTTGGGATCTTTTAGTCAGGGCATCGAGGCCTTAAGGCATCATTCTGGGTGTTTACTACTACCGTTCATACCCAGATTGACTATATTAGGAAAAGGATGCGGTGTGTTTGTGATGGTGAAAACAAGTTTTCCTTCCAGTGAAAGGAAAAATCAGGAAGCACAAAGTGGACTACCAAGAATATTCAAGCTTAGAATCATTCCTTTGTGGTAGAGTTATACCCCATGATGTTTCCATAGTCTGAAATTGTTTCTTACCATCCATACTCACCTGAGATACCACTAGTGAGTGTGGTAGTGTTCTAGTTTCAGCAAGTTGGGTGTCCACTGGAGGTTGTAGATAGAGGGCCTAGTAAGACCCAACGTTCACTCATAGGTAGCCCTGTTTAGTTTGTAAATAACCCTACGTGTTTAGCGTCAACCTTGAATGCATAACCCTTTTAGAGTATTTAACACGGTTCATCCAGGAGTGTATGTGAACTATGGGTTTTTGTTTATATCTATGCCAGGTTAGAGTGGAGGTGATCCGCGAGACCCGTGAATACAAATGGATCAGAGTTATTAGTTTCTTTTCCCACTTGTTTTAGCTAAAGAAACATGTTCCCATCATTGTACAATGTTGAACTAGAAATAGATGAACATGAGAGTGGTTGATCTCAGTGGTTCTTAAAGGAGTGTGCTTATAAGCAGCATCGAGACCCTTGATAAACTCAGTTTTATTCCCTTGAGAATAGACATTTTATTTTTGGGGATGAAAATACCTAAGGTGGGGGTAATGTAATGGTCTGAAATTGCATGTATTTTTTTTAAAATTAAATGGGATTTTTTACAAGTTTGGGATCTGAGAAGACACATAATTCTGAGGCCTGGAGTAGCTGGAATGGAATTTTGAATTTTTTATGTTTATTAATTAAATGTGCAAGCGAGTTTTTCTATCTTTTGAACCAGTTCTCGGATTGAAAATCTGAGGGAACCGTTGAACTTAGAATATTGTGATTCACTTAGAAAGGGCCTAACATTGGCCAGTGTGGGCCAACAGTGGAAGTAAGTTTTGGGCCATAAATAAAATAATTAAGTAACAATTATTTTATTTTCAAATCCTTATAACTCTTAAACGCTAACTTAGATTAGAAATCCAAGAGTACCATTGAGCTTGTGAGGACATGTTTCCCTTAGGTGGATCTTAACCTCTAATGGTACAGGCTGAGGGTGAAAGTTACTTTTTCAGTTTTTAAGTGAATTAAAATGGCACACTTGCGTGGTTTTGGAAACTTCTAAACGGGTGCCCAAATTGAAAATCTGTGGGCATTTTTGCATTCGGAACAATGACATTACCTATGAATAGACTTAACATTGACAAATGTAGGTCGACCAGAAAAGATAGTTTTAGGACTTTTTAAGAAAAAGTTAAAATAAAATAAAGTTGATGTTTTATTTAATTTTTGAACTTTTGAAACCGTTGTAGTGAAACGACATGTAACGCAATGAAAACGAAATGTTGTTTCATTAATGAAATAGCATAATGAATTTTTAATGCAGCATAACAAAAAATGTTGAATCGCTATTCTCCACTTAATGGCTTAGTAAGGACCCATGGATGGGGGGGGGTGCTGGATTTTGTTGAGAAGCCTTGAAGAATTCATTGGAGAATGACCAATGATAGTGGGATCAATGAACATGATCGAACCAGATATCGACAGTTGATGATTGACAAACGCTGGTAGAATGGGGATCAATGTGGTGACACAACTTTAATCTACGCCTTCAAGCGATCCAAGCTCCAGGTTGGGGATGTTTTTTAAGTTTTTTCTTCCCTGTTCTTAAATTTAACGACGAACACAGATCAACTCACGAACTGTTTGACCCACAAATATTTGTTCTTACAGGAGGTTTTTTATCGATATTGTTCTTGGGGAATTAATATTCCATATTTTTTCATGTTTATTTAAACCTTATAATGAGAGAAGAATAACGTTGTGACAAATGACGACAGAGGTTTGTTCCTCTCTTTGTTGTTGGGATTTTCTCCTTCTTCCCACATTCTTTGTGTTCTTCACGAGACCATGAACATGGTATTGTTGTGCACCCATTATTTGGTGCAATGAATCGAAAATGGAGATTCGACATCATGATGACCCATCAGAGGTACACCGATGATGATGACAGACAGATCAAGGTGGTGCGAGAGATACCTCCAATCGATCACTTCCTCGCAGAAGGGATCACAATGGAGATTTGAACCCCAGGTAATGAAGGACGTGGATCGAGGGTTCCAAAACACCCTATGGATTGAAGAACGGATGACTGGAGAGTGTACAATGGTTTGAGGAACAAGATATTGGCACACCAGCGGTGGCGCTGACCACATGACAGACGATGGGGCGGTGCATTGTGGTGGTGTGTCGTTGAGGGGGTGATAGCGGCAGCTGCGTGGTGGCCGTGGGGAGAAACCACAGCTATAGCTATAGTGTGATCTGGCCCCGCAACAAGATGTGGGTTGTTTTGGAAGACCTGATCCACTACGCGGAATAGTTGACTGGGGAAGACAGTGCCACCTGTTGATATAGGGTGCACAACAGACGCAGCACAACCGTGTCTGGTCCGGAGAAGCCGGCTCGGTTAAAGGTGAGTTGGGTTGTTGCTGGTGGGCCGCAACCAGCCAGGCGGGATAGGATGAGACCAACCCATCCGGGCTAGGCCCAATGGATCAGGTGAAACCCAAGCCGAGTCGGACCCAGGTTGGGTCGTTGGAACCCGGGTCGGGTCGAACCACACCTGGACCCAACCAGCCCCCGTTTCACTAAAACAGCCATAATTTCTAAACGGAGCGTATGTTTGATGAGCCGTCAATGGATTTGGGAATCTTGGGACCTGGAGGTCCTTTTGAGATACTCTAAGTGAGTTTTTGAAAAATTTAGATGATGTACTATTTGTTTCGAAGTGTAGGATCTCCCAGTACGAGAAGAATTTGGGCAGAATCAGGGTGATTCTTATGATGAGATGTTAGGAAGATTACTCCCTTAATGACTCAAGGCAAAGGTCATCCTTATCCCTTTGATTTTGTAGAGATGAGACTCCCAACCTTTTGGGTGTGGGTTTATTTGTCCTTTGAGTGGTTTCCTCTAAAAGTGTTACTCCCCTATAGGATTAGGGAACATGTTCTCAGAGAAGTTCGTAAAGGAAGAGTCGGTACTCCCCTACCATGCCAGGGAGAGGATCCTCTTTCCTTGGAGTCAGTACTCTCTTATTGGAATAGGGCATGGGTCCTCCATATAAAATGCATATAGAGTCGATACTCCCCTATTGGGAAGGGAGCGAGTCCTCTATTGTAGGAGTTAGTACTCCCCTACTATTCTGGGGTGTGGGTCCTCCTAACGCAGTGCTACGGCAGAGTCGGTACTCCCCTATCGTGACAGGGAGTGGGTCCTCCAGCCTGGGGTCACTACTCCCCTAACATACTAGGGTGCGGGTCCCTTATAACAAACAAGATGATAGAGTCAGTACTCCCCTATATTAAAAGGGTGTAAGTCCTCTAGTCACTGAGTGGTACTGCCCTACCGAGTAGGGTGTAGGTCCTCGATATACGAAGTTGTAATCCCCTACCAATTCTGGGTGCGGGTCCATCATGATTAGTACTCCCCTATTAGAACTAGGATGCATGTCCTCACTCATGTATTTGTACTCCCCCGTCTTCGAGTAGATATAGGGAGCAGGTCCTCCATATGAGTTGGAGATCCCTTGACTGTAGGACACAACTGCAAATAGTGGGACCCTCCACTTTATGTGAATGATATCTAGATATGATTTAGTTCTCCCTCAATGGATTGAGGTGTGGTCCACTCCTTACAGGAGTGAATGAGGTATCAAAAGTTAGTCTAGAGCAGTGCTCCCTCAACTGAGCATATAAACAAGGAGTGGACCTCTTCACTTGGGTTTCCTTAGTCTTGCATGGGGTGTAAGACTATGACGACTAGACCTCTAGTGTCAGGCACTATAGTTGGGCCTAGTAAAATGTTCCCGATGGAGCATGTTCTCTCAAATGTTCCATTAGGAATGGTAAGATTATACATGATGGAGTGTATATTTTGGATGGGTTCCATCAGGGATAGAGATCTTGAGGATCATGTACCCTTGGTTTATGTGTTATGTTTTGAGTCTTCTATGAGATTCCCAGTACTATCCATAAGGTTAGACCTGATGCTTCTTAAGGGATGAGATGAGTATATCTAGATGTTCATGGTATATGTATGGGCATATAACTGAGTAGAGATGACTGTGCATTTCTTTGTGGTTTTCTATTGTGATTTACCTTTTTGGTTTTGGAGTCCCCTACTGAGTATTGTTTTACTCACCCCTTCATTGGATTTCCCACATGTGTTGTGTCTTGTGAAAATAATCAGCGCTTCAATAGAGTCTAGGGAAGACCAGGACCTGGTGGTGTTCAGTGAGATCATACAGATGAGGCGTACTCCTATGACTTCAGGGAGCTACCCTTCACCTACCCTCTAGGTAGGGTCCTCAACGGATGATTTTTAGAGACCTTAGGTTATACTCGTGTTCTGTTTTTACTTTGGTGGGCTTGTATACTAGCCCAATTTTCCACCTTGTACTTTACTTTCTATTATACTCTGGTTGTGGTTTGCTTAGTGGTTGCATGCAGTGTATTACTTTTTAGATTATGGGATGGGTTTGTGAGAGTGTGTGTGTACATGTACTCAAGAAAACGACTCACACTCTTGAAATAATTCCTTCGGTGCTAGTCGCCAACCCCTGGCCTTTTGGAGGTGGGCTTGGGGTAGTCACGACATGGGATCTAGGGGATGGTTCTTGACAAATTGGGCCACTGGGCTCACATATCTATATCCCTCTCCCAATTTTCATCCCAAACATTACCAAGTTTTCACAAAACATAGAACAAAGGTATAGTCTTGCCCTGCAATACTTTCTCACTATGATACACAACATGAACCAGATGCTCCTCATAGGATGCATCAAACTTAAACCAAACATCAACCATAAGAATTCTATAGGGAGTCCTAGACACATTTCCAAAATTGCGACACAAGGAAGCATCATAGATATCCTCATACCATTGAGGAATATCCAATCGATACTCTACCAACCCTACCTTGTCCACAACTCTTGGCCAAATTCACTTGGAACCATCTTACCCAATTTTCGAAATTCCAATGTGACCCAGGTTTTTCCTTACCTAAGGAATACATAGTTTCCCACCAAATTTGTTGACCTATGTTGGTCCATAATTTGAGGCCCAATTACCTCACTCCATACTCAAATATTCAAAGCACAATCCAAGCATAACATTTACATCAAGGCACTCATTTGTTCAAAACTCGAGCCAATCCCCAACACCAAAACTAAAAAACCAAGATGGTTCTTACCTGACTTCCATCTCCCTCGAACACTGGTCATGTCATCAACCTACCACTTTCTACTATGGTGAGCCTCACTATATGATTTAGCTTACAACCACCATCTTTCAGTGGTTGGAACCTCCACCATGGAAAAATACCACCAGAACCTAACCTTAAATTTTACAAAATACCCAGTTCATTTCCCAACTTATCATGCCCCAATGTTCACAAGAACACCATCCTACATGGTCATCCATCCTTTCCATTGAAACCACTCATGTTGGAAATGCATCCACCACCCATTTTTCAACTAAGAACAAATTAACCTCCTTCAAGTTCACCTTTATATTCAAAATGTACTTGTAACTAATAACATCAAATTAGAGTTGGGTCCTAACTTATCACGTCTGTTCCTTTTACCAAATTGTGTTAGACCACCCTTGACTGGCTTTTCCCAAAACACCCATATTACATTGTTGGCACACTACCCCCTCACCTTCCCCTAGTGCCTACTCACTAAATATTATCAATATCATCTGACATCCTATCAAGTTCATTCCCTAACATCTGGTAAAACCTACCATAAAGGAATCCACTACCTTCCAAAACATCATTGTACTTCACCACACCCATCAAAATTCCTAACATAAGCACTTCCACTATCCATACATTGACTAAAGATGACTAGTTTCTTAATAAAAACCCATATACAAACTTTGAAACATACTTTTAACTCCCAAATCATTCACCAAAGGTGATTTTCAACTCACCACTTTTGTCCCTTATTCCAAGATGAGTCAAGCTATCCCCTAGATAGATCATCCTAGAAACACTCAGCTTCACCATTGGAACGTTATTACCTTACTTGACCAAGATTCCTTCACACCTAAGGACATTCCATGGTCACCGAATAACACCTACCTGAGTCCATGCCTGATATCTGATGAGGTTCTAACATCCAACCACTATTCCATGAACCATTTCCATGTCTTACCACACCCTTTAATGACTTTAAAAAAAAATATGGAATATAATTTGGAACCAACCAAAGACCAAAACAATTCTTGACTCGTTCAACCACCACATCCAAGGACTTCTTGGAATTTTATGAGGAACTCAATTTCCACCTCACACGTTTCCTCTTGGAATCCTATTTCCACCATATCAACTCTACACTCTGCTCCATACATCCAGGACTGACTCATCACTCCCAACCTTAATAATGTCATTATCTATGCCTTCCAAAAGTAATTATAAGTACCTCAGATCACACTTTGATCATTAGTTGAACCCTAAAACTAGGATATTCTCATCTATCCTTTCCTAGAATAACAAAACAAACATCACTGATACCCATTCTCAGCTCCCAAGAATGACACCTAGGGAATTTTCCAACACCCATTCCATCCCAAAGACCTCACCCATGGAAAATTAATGGTGTATATATGACACATGCCTATCATGGGGTGTAGAAAAAACAATTATTTACTAAGTTAAAATATAGTATAATGGTTAACAAAGGTTATATCCTGATGAAGAGTGCACACAAAATACTTTTTCACTTTTTAATTAGAGACAATGTTAAGTGTTTTTGAAACTGTTTGGTTTTGAAATCAAAGAGAGAAACAGAAAAAAAAATTAAATTAAGGAAGACATTCAAGAAAAATATTGAATTAAAGTGATTTTAAAACTATTTTATGATATGGGTGATCATTTTGGGGTCGGTTTTATAATTTCAATACTATCCTTGTTCCATTTTATTCAATCCTCTTCTGTTAAGTTGATTTAAGTGAGATTCTATAATTACTTCAACTCACTTCTTTGGTTAAATGGTTTAACAAAATTCTAGTTTGGTATAAACTTATTCTGTTGTGTGATAGAGTTGTATTGAATACCCCCAATTATCTTAGGCAATTCCCAATTGGGTATTGTTTATCCTAAATTATCATGAATATTCACCACCCGTCCCACACGTATTAGCGATCGCCAAGTACTTCACCACTAAGACCTGATCTTATTATATAGAATATAGGCCAGAACCTAATGAAGGGAGAAAAATTATCATTTATCATAGAAATAATAACAACATAATATAAAATTGAATATCATCACATAAGATAACAAATACTGTTTTTAGAATTTGAAAACAACTTCACAAAAGAGACATAGTTTTTATTCAATCAAATGTAAGAACTCAAAGCATTAAAAATATAAAACCTTCATTCCCCAATCACCTCATATTTTTACCCCACCATGGTAAGGTTAATTTAGAGTAATGGGGAAGATGAATGTAATACAAAAATAATAAGAACAGAGTGAAAATACGGAATTGAATTTTCTCCTCCAAATTCTGTCCTCCAGAAGCTCAGCTTCGATTATCCGAACACCTCCTCGAATCAGGACGAGGTACCTTCTTATAAGATGTGAGTAATGGAGTTGGACATATACCTAGGAAGTTTCAAGGCATTTTGAGCTATTTTGAATGAGTTATGGCCAAATTAGTATACCTGACTTTTTTCTACCCGCCAATCACTATTCCACCAACCATACTTTGACTGGTTGAAGGGTAGACTATATGAAATCCTTTCTACATGAAATTTAATGTGAATATTACTTTTCGAGTTCTATTTTTGACCCAGATGGAAGCACCCCATTTGGTGGTCGGTAGCCCGAGATATGGATAATTGAATGAATTAAATTCCATTCTACTGGCCATAATAATTGTTCACATTGACCGATTTGTTTTGTCCTCTCGGAGTTCGAATTGGCTTTGGGTATTGAAGAATTACTTGTAGTACACAAATTATTTCATCCTAAAAAAAGGAATCACATTAATTGGATGAAAATTTTAGGATTTATGCTTGAAATACAGAGGAAACATAAAACTCTTTAATGCCCAGAATTAACCACTTTTCACACTTAAGCTCAAAACTCACCAAAAAACATAAAATGATGAAAATAAGATCAAATTTATTAATGAGAAGGGATTAAATAATTTAAAAAAATATGTATAAATATGAAAATATAAGCTCTATTAATATAATACTGTCCAACTCTAGAGACATTACTCCATGAACGTGACATCCAAGATGTACCAAATCCAACCAAAAAACATTTAATTATCAAAGCGTAAATCCAAAGCTTTCTTAGAGTACCCAGGATGATGTCAAGATGTTGGGAATGATCATATATAGATATAAGTATGCTAAGAAGTCATCAAAAAACACCACAAAAATTATCCATCATCAATGTCACCTCCGACTATGGGGACACCTTCACCCATCGAAAGTCTCGGTCTTCCCTACCCGTAACATCTCATCAACACCTAGACACTAAAACTCAAGTGGGGTTTCCAACCAAACTCACCATAACTTCCCAAATATCTACCAAGAAGTCATGAACCAACGTTTAATTTGGCCCTACCATTGTCACACCACTCAGTTTCATCCATCATGACCCTGGAGATTTGGAACAGAAACATAATGAACCTGCACACAAATCTAGAACCAAACGGTCTCTTGTATATGTAGTGATTTCCACTGATTTCATGAAAAAATATTGGTGCATAATTCTGAGACACATGTGTACGCATCCCAAAAGGAATCATTCCTTCCCAACACATTTCCACATCTGGACCTCCACAGAGCCCTCGCGGTCTCAAACTTTCTTGTGACCACACATTGAAACCAAATTCAAATCACTTGATCCAAACATCATTAGAGCCTAGCCCAAACACCCACTTACTCATATGACCATGCCTCCTAGTCCATCAACCTCATCAGCCTCAAGGAATTCTCAACATCTAACCCAAAAACCAAACCATTCGTACAACAAGCCCCACCACATGACCACCCTCTCCTCGGGTGTCACCTTCATAAGAAAAACATCCATACACGCTTCAGTCATCCATATCTTTTTCGCCCCAAATCAACATCTATGTCTCCATTAATTATTTTCAAAATAGATGGGTTAGATACATAAATGATCCAACCCTTCTAAACCAACCTTAAAACCTCTACCAACAATCAGGTTCCTCCCTGAGAAAGAAACTAAGGCATAACCATGCACTTTTACAAATAACTCAATGACACTCACCATGTATTGATTCCACCTCTAAAGAAACCACCCATGCTTCACATCATAAAATACCTTCAACACTAGGATAACCTCCCTTGAAGCTACCCTCAATTTACCTAAGACTATCAATGTGTAACCACATCTCGATTCATATCCCCAAAGCCATCAACCATCACACTTAGCCATTTAGGCCAAATCCGCACTAGGAAACACTTCCTGTGTTCTACTGCCAAAGTCAAAAACATCCACCTGTGCAATAGACACCCAAAATCGCTAGCAACCTCATCTGAATTCTATCATAGGTCACCTCAAAGGTCGAACGATACCAACTCCCTAAACTAGAGTCACAACAAGGAAAATCCAATGGCCCTCTATCTAAGCCATACACATCAAGCCACACAAAACTCATTGCTCACGAAAAACACTCTTACCCCAATTATGATACACATGATGCTTAGCACACCGAGTGAACATTTACTCTAGGTTATTCATCGTAACAACAAAACCACCCCCATGGCACCAAGAACCAAGACATCCATTTCAAACACAACACAACCTGCTGGATCACAACCCATAAGGGTTATCTCATCCATGTTATCAGACGATACCTCTCAACATCAGGGCCATGAACTAACCAAAGGTACACTAAGGGACACCTATCTATCCAAAACATCAAACTTGATAAGGTCTCCAAACTAAGGCACTATCACATCCCAATGCATCCATACTTAGAATCTGATCACAACGCTAGGGATACCCATCTCCCACGTCCCTTCGTGTTCTAACCAACTGAATTCTCAAAATTTAAGTCTAACCTCTCCAGTAATCAACGAAGAATATTAAAAATGAAAATATATAGTCATATAAAACATACTCAGCACAACCCACCCTAGGTATCATTCCATCATTTTCTTAAATGAGTAAATTTCAAATGATATTACTCCTCTCCTCTACCCCCCTAAACGACCAAAACCTATTTCCCTGTCTCTAGAGAAGCATTATAGATGATTTAATCTTGTCTCCCAACCAACACCAATCATCACTATGACATTTCTATATAATGAAAAACACACATCTCAGAACACTTAATAGGAAACATCCAAAATTTACACAAAAGAAGGTTCTCTACTAGCCCTAAACAACTCATTTCTCATTCACTATCCCAATAGAAATCTTCACACCTAAAACACTACCCTCAACCATCCTTTCCATAGTCATGTTCAATATGTGATAAACTAACTTTCATAGTCACAATTCTTCATTGACACCTATTTTAAGTAATTTTACCTTCATAATATAAATATTTCTTATTTTAGAAACTTTCTATCTTTACAACTTAATACATCCCACATTTTCAACTCATTATTAACTTTTCATTTAGAACAATTATTTAATAATTATTTAAAATTATCTCCATTCACCCACTTTAATCACCTTTATTAGGCATTATTTTCTTTACATTTATACAGAGTTATGAAATTCAGTCTAACTTTCATGTCCCACACACCCTTCCCATGTGTGCTTACCATGATGCATGCCACCTTTATCTATAGGTGCCTATAATGATGCATAAATGAAAAACCTTGTTGGTCAAAGTGGATACTCAAGAGGGGGGGTGAACTGATTTCCAATTAAAAATTTTGGTTAAAAATATTTCTATTAAAATCCCCCAATTAAAAACTAAGTTAAACTGTAGTGAATTTGTAAAACTGTAAGGGTTCTATTAGGTTCTCAAAATATTGATTAGGTCTCAGTTAATTTAATCAGAAGATTAAATTAGCTTTTGAAACTAACCTACTGATTTAAAATAGTTACAAACACTTGCTAGATTAACTATCAAAGTAACTTTAAAACAATTTTATATTTCAAAGTAATTAGAATCGGAATATTCAATATAGGTTAAAACCAAAATAATTAAGCACATCAGTTTTAAAACAAGAGGTTCAGTCTCAAGCCGAGTCTTAATCCTCTCAAACAATTTATATAAATTTTGATCTACACCCTGGATCGGGGTAACAACAGTTCATATACTATCCAGGTACTAAGACCTCTACCACAATTCTTCATGGGAACAAGAACAATACCACATAGGCTATCCAGGTCACACTTGACCTATACCACTATCCACAATGGGAAATAACAGTATAGGGAAAGAGTGAGTGAGGATTAAATCCTCCAGTTCAGCACATGAGTCAGTGTGTGTATGAAATATACAAAGTACACACACTGCTCAAAGGTAAGTAAAAGAATCACTAAGAGAGTATACAATAGTTTAGAAAGCTCTAGTGATTTGAAGTGCATCTCTGGACTCTTTTTGATTGAACAGAAATGCTTCTGAGTCCTTCTCTGGTTTTTTTCTTGAAAACAGAGTGTCGTTTGCTTCCCTGATTTTCAGGTTCATTTTGATTAGAGTGTATGAAGAGATCATTGTAGTTATTCACTCCTTGACCAAGATTCATCTTGTGTTCTCTTCTTGTATGAATGGGCTCGTGTATTTCTAGTGTTCTTAAAGTATACACCATGGATGTCGCCTTTCTTTTCTGTGTATATGAACTACTGTTCAGCCTCTTTTATGTCTGGATTTTATCCTTCCTTTTATAGCTTTTAGCTCTGGTAATGGGAAGATTACCTTTTCATAGGTACGAGGTACGGTTCCCTGCAATGCCAAAAACTATCATTAAATAACATTAATTTCATTAAAATCATCAAATATTACCATAACACTATTTTAATAATATTGACATAGTAGAGAGTTTGAGTAACAGTGACTGGTTAACAGTCATCTTCCATCAGTAGCTCTCTTTCGGTAGACTTGTATCGGTAGCTCTGAGTATCAGTGAGCTCTCTATCGGTAGACTTGTAACGGTAACAGTTACTCAGTGTAATAGTGGCTTTTCGTATCAGTAACACCTTCTATCGGCAGCTCTTCTTGTATCGGTAGTTGTCTGTTGGTAGCTCTTCTTGTCTATCAGTAACTCGCTTGTACCAGTAACTGCTCATATCAGTGACTCTGTCTATATCGGGAACTATACTTTTTGGTAGACTTTGAATCGACATCTCTTTATTGGTGGACTTTATATTGGTAGCTTTTCTGTATCGGTTGACTTGATCTATCAATGGAATTTTCTTACTGGTGTACTTATACATACCGGTAGCTCTGTGTATCAGTGACCTTTCTATAATGGTAGACTTGCATACCGGTAGACTTATACATACCGATATCTCTATTCTGTTTCAGGGACTTTGTATATTCATTATATCGGTAACCATTGTCTATTGGTAGACTAAGTACCAGTAGGTATCTGTTTGTCTGTATCTGTAGCTATGTGCATACCAATGGACTTCCCATAACACTTATTTGTTCTATGAAACACATATGAAGATTGAGTTATAATTATTTCAAAGTACATATAAACATCGATAAACATTTATTAACATATTCCAAATATCATTTTTTTATTCTTATCAACTCAATAGCAGGATGAAAAAGTAATTAATATATGAATGAAAATTATTTGGGATTTTCAAAGCATATTAAAACATAAGTGATATTATCAAAACAGGTGAGGTCAAAAAACCTAATTCCATTCCATCCATGGGAAAAATACCATAAAATATCCACATCACACAATAAGTGCATCATCCAATAATGAAATATCATTCAACTGTAATAACACACATCAATAACAATAATTCCAACCCTAGGAACTTGGGTTTTCCCCCATACATGGGTTAGCTAATCCGAAGTACGAGCTCATTATCAAGACCTGCCACATCATAATCTCCCATGTACCATCCCAAATAATAAGATAATAAAAAATAACTACTCTGATACTAATTTTTAATGCCCTCAACATGGAATCCACTAAACTGGTTCCCCGATCCAAGTCACCACGTGACCTCAAGTGTGCCTCCTCATATGCTAGAGATTACTGACTAGCAGTTTTAGTCTAATAGATCATGTGGGGAGACTATACCTTCTTTATTAGGGTAATACACAATAGATAATGTGTGAAATAAAGGAAAAAATAAGTAATAAACTAGAAACATGCATTACTAACCATTTCCCAAGAAGGGTATAGATACAAAAAAATGATAAATATTCCATGTCATGATAACAACACCAAAAGTGAAGAAAACCAAAAATAAATACAACAAACCAAAACTCAAAATCAGGGCCTGACTCTAAGTATGGATCCTCATCCATGCACATCCCAAACCAACTCAACTCCCTAGCAAAGGCCCTACCCAATTGTCCTGACCCACAACCATGAAATCGGCTAGAGTACCCAATGACATCCCAAGTAGGGTGTGAGTACAACTCATTAATCCACCACCAATGGTATCTACAAAATATCTAGTCTAAAAAAATAGTGCATGAAAAAATAAATAAAAGAAAAGGTAAGTGAAAGATAACTTGGGTTCCATTAGTTATCAGTATGTACTCTAAGAATTTTAATCACTTAATACATTTTCATAACTTGTTCTATGGGTTAAAATTTTTTCATTGTTTATCCAATGAACTAAGCAATCAAATACTATGCATAAGGGAATTATTCAAGTTTTTTTATCACACTAGGGATAAAAATTTCACAAACTATTACATTACACTTACCTTGGAGACTCAATCTAGGTAGTCTCATAAAATGCATCTATTAGGGGAATATACCCTCAGTACCCATACCTAACCCATTCATTATGGGGTGAAGTTTATAGCCACATTCTAACCCGAACTATGGTTGTAGATCCTCAAGTCCAATACCCCACAACTACCAAGCCATTTGAACATGCTCATTTATCCATTTTCCACATATACCATGTCAAAAACCATACACAAAAAATATACATACCATTTTCATTTCATAACTATTCAACATGAGAGTTAACATCAAGACTTAACACATTATCACATTTACCAATTACGTTTCATAGCTCATTTAACCCATTTTCCTTTTTATTCCTTAACCCATTATCAAAATAAAAAATTCACATATTTTTTCCCATTTATAAATATTCATAAATTCTCATAAGTTAACCCATTCAACACATTCATAATTTTCAAGAAATTACCCATTTAACATGTTCATTATTTTCACATGCATTAACCCACTTATGCATTTCAAGTACGATTCATAAGCCATTTAACACAGTAATTTTATTTCACCCAATAATTTCATATTAAGGAAAAAAATCTCTTATGCCATTATAAAATTATACACACAACTATAATTATTTCCCTTTTCCAACTCAACTGACATCTCAACATGTTCATCATGGTCTCTACTTTATCACAAGACCAATCTATGCTTAACATTGCATTTTCCATGTTCGGTAATGTTGGCGCAACCCATAGGTGGCCATAAACTGGTCTAATCATCCTCGATGAATCCCACGAGGATCACGAGGGGTTCATTTAATCATTTATCCAACAATTTTACCCAATTGTACTAAAGGAATCAAATGAACATCAAGAGGGAAGTAATATCACAACCACACATGCAAAAATCAACAATAAAACTATGAGATATAACTTATAGACCACCTTTCTTGAATTTGAAGATGAAATCAACATTAAACTTAGCCTTAGATATTTATTAAATCACCCTTTGATGCCCCAAACTAATATATATCAGAAAAATAGATTTTTAATGATTCAGAAGAATAATAATGAAACCACAATCCATAATCCGAAAAAGAGAAGAAAGGGGAGGATTATACTTACTCGAAGCTTTGATCCACAACCAATGACACACCAAATGGACTAAAATTGAAGTCGATTTATCCTTGGGAGGTCTCGGTAATTTTTGGTCATCAATAGGGTTGTATTAGGAAGAAATGGGGAGAAAATTATGTGAGGAACTTAAAATCCTATGGGATAAATTTGGTAACTTTTCACTTTTTAATGGGGCGCACGATTTGCCAAATTGTATAGAAACCCTGATCCAAACTTTTCCAAAGAGGGGTTTAATTCACACAATTACCTAGGGATTACAAATGGTTTGAAAAAACGTGCACTAACCATACAAAATGCCTCTGTCCAAGGTTTTGCAGTTTGGCCTCACCCCTTGCACGATTTGCACTAACTGTGTGCCAATCATGAAATATAAATAGGATGACCCGATTTCCCTTTCTTTAATATCCCAAACCACCATAACTCCCCTAAGATTCCTAATATTCCTGATAAAAATTTAATTATCCAACTTTAGAGGATTTAAACCAAAATTTGAACAAGAACATACCTCCTTGAAGTCTAGGATCTTACAATCTCCCTAGTTGGCATACCTTTCCAATTTTCTGGTAGCAAGTATCATTACTAAGGAATTATCAAAAACCAAAGAAAGAAACTAATTTCAACGATTATGTACAATATTTGGTATGAACCCTTTCTATTTTAAAAATTTGATGATGGAATTTTAAGAAGGTGTGTTCTAGAGGAAGAGATGCTGCTAATACTAGAGAGTTATCACTCCTCACCTTGGGGAGGACATAATAGTGGATATGGGAAAACTCAAAAAGTCCTTCAATATGGATTTAACTAGCCTACATTATTCAAGGATGCAAGGAGTTTTTTAGTTAGCTATGATATATGTCAATGTATGGGCAATGTTAGAAGGAAGCAAGAGTTACCTCAAAAAGGTATCTTCGAAGTATAAATTTTTGATGTTTGGGGATTAGAATTTATGGGACCATTTCTATCATCTCATGGGAATGAGTACATTTTAGTTGTTTATTATGTTTCTAAGTGGGATGAGGTAGTAACACTACCCAAAAATCAAGCTAGCAGTGTCATTAAATTTTTCAAAAAGAACATATTTTCAAGGTTTGGAGTGCCCAGATCTTTTATCACTAATAATGGGACCCACTTTGAAAATTACAAATTTAAGGCTTTGATAGAGAAATATGGATTCAACCATAGGATTGGAACTAACTACCATCCACAATCCAATGGATAGGTAGAAATATCTAACTGGGATATTAAATATATTCTTGAGAAAAATTTCTCAAACTCTTGGAAGGATTAGTATTTGATGTTAGATAGGGATTTTTAGGAATATAGAATAGCTTTAAAAACCCCAGTTGGTATGTCTCCATACAAGATATTATTTTGTAAATTCTTTCACTTACCTTTGGAGTTGAAGAAAAATTCATATTGGGTATTTAAGGCTTTACATTTTAATTTTAAGAGTGATAGGGAGAGAATTCTTCTTGAGTTTAGTGAGTTGGATGAGATCTATAGATAGTCTTATGATAATTCTAGTATTTACAAAGAGTGGTCTAATTTTATTCCTTATTTTTTAATTCAAAACAGATAATTAAAACCGAGACATAGGTTCCTTATCATTTATTATATACTTATGATCTTTCCTTGAAATCTAAAATCTAAGTGCTATAAACACTTTACTATTGTTAGAGTGTTCAATAATTGAGCTATAGAAATATTTGGAGAGGAAAAAAAGCCAATACTAGTAAATGGTAAGGGAGTCAAAATTTATTTTGAAGGGGAGTCAAAATTTATTTTGAAGGGGAGCCAAAGGGTTTCGCTTCCATCTATGTTTTTGAAAATTAGTTCTCACTAAAGTATAACTAAAGACTTAAAGTTCAATTATTCATGGGAGTCAATCCATGGTTCGTATTTTTTTTACTTTTTTGTTTGTTTGTTTTAATAAATTTATTCTTTTCCTTTTTTCCTTGTCTTATCTTCTTTTTATGGATATAAGTTCTTCGTCTGTGTATTTAGAGAAGTATAATTATAAGGATTAATAGAGGAGAATAATTCCCTTTGTTCTTAAGTCACAAGAAGCTTCTTGCAACTGCCTCACTAAATAAAATTTAATCAGGGAAGTTCCTTATTTTTATTTCTGAATCATTATTCTACTTCTTTATTACTGTCTTGATGCCTTTCTATTGCTGGAAGGTTTACTACATATTGGATGGTTACTAGAAACTTTTCAGAATTACTTGTAAATATTTACACTATTTGAAATTAAGTGTATTTGTGTGTTTGTGTGGGTGGGGGTATTATTCCTATATATATGTTTGTTTTGAATTGAATTTTCTTTTCTGTGTTGGGTGTTTAGCAAATCATTTTTATGTTCTATTGAAAATATAATTGAAAATAATTTTTTTTAAAATTCTTAAATCCTTTTTTACTAGATTCATTGTGTTACATGATACTTATTATAACTTAATTGAAAAATTATTATCTCTATATTTAATGAAAACTCATGTAAATTTGTTGTAAATTATTTATTATGGAAAACATATTATTTGAACACCACTTTCACCCTTGAACATGTCACTTTATTTCTGAATTGAAAATATGTTTTGATATTTAAAATTCAAAATTTTTTATATCCACCTTTTAATTAAACTTTGGGGAAAAGGTTTATTTGTAAGTGTGGGGTAGAGGGTCTTTATTTTCTATGATAATATATGATTTAAAGTAATCCTATTGAATTATTCTAAACTTTTTATAAATAATGATTAAATTTTATGTTCTTATATGTTCTTTAAAGTAATCCCATCAAAGTTCTATAAACCTTTTGTAAAAAATGATGTAATTTTTTAAAAATTAAATCACAATATGAGTTTATTTAGGCTTCATAATTCACTTAAAACTAGTCTTTACTAATGAATAATATCTTACTAGTTGTTGAGGGTTTCTTTGAATCTGATATTTTTTAGGATGAATGATTGATGAGTGAATAAGCATACTAGTTTTATGAAAATTTTTCTTAGGAACTAATAATGATAATGATATAGGATATATATTTGGGGAGTTATGATCTTAACTTTAAGAAATTGAAATTTTGAACTTTAACTATGGGGATCAATTTTTTTTAATTAAATATAAAAAATCACTTAAGGGAGCCAATTTAAATAGTAGTCTTATAAGTCTTTTGAATCTAGAGTAAAATGGTAAAATGAGAACCCGAAATGAACCTCTGAGACACTAGGCACTAAGTGTGGGTATGTATTCCATCTATACTTTTCTAATAAGTGCATCTTCACAATTATTTCCACAAGTTACATGGATGGGTAAAATTAAAAAAACAGTTAATTTTTTTTCATAGTTGTCAAAAATGAGTTCATTAAGGGTGAGGGGAATTTTGATGCTATATGAAGAAGTAAATAACATAATTTTATGAAAATAATTTAATTTGTATCAATAAAGTGAATCAAAAAAATTAAGCTTTGATTTTTGGAACCTAGGAGAAAGTCAAAGTAAAAGGTTCCTTTTGTTTGGATTGTATTTACAATTATATTTAACCTTTCATCGCTCTTATATTTAGTATAATAACTTTAATTTATGTAAGTCATTAAGTATCTCTGTTTAAGAGGCATGGAATCCTTGTTAGTGAATAATTCTTTGTTCTCTTGATCTCCTGGTGTGTATTTCATTTTAGGTAAGAATTCTTTTGAACATTTCATTATAAAAGTCAATTTCACAGGTTTTATTCCTCAATTTTTAGAATACCATGGATTTATTATTTATGAGATGAATGTTTAAAAAAACATATTTCTATTTAAAAAATATAAAAATCATGGAATTTATTGAGGATAAACAATCATTTATGTGGGGTAAGTATTTCTCTAAGATGGACCTTAGATGAGGATATCACCAATGAAAGGTGATATAGAAGATATTTCCAAGAATTACATTTGAAAAAGTTATGGACACTATGATTTCAATGGGATGTCTTTAAGACTCACTAATTCTCTAGAAATATTCATATAATTAATGAATAATGTCTTCAGAGATTACCTCCAAAAAAATTTGGTGGTCTTTAGAGATGATATTCTGATACACTCCAAGAGCAAGTAGGAACATGAGGATCATTTGAATACTGTGCTAAAGAATTTGCGAAGGAAGATAATTTATGGAAAGTACAATAAATGTGAGTTCTGGTTGGAGGAAGTATCATTATTTGGGAATGTTATCACCATCAAAGAAATATCTATGGACCTTTCCAAGACAAAGGAAATCAAATAGTGGCATGTTCCAACATCTATAATAGAGATATGTAGTTTCCTTGGTCTAGCTAGGTACTATGGATGATTTGTGAAGAACTTATCATGATTATCAAACCCACTAATAAAGATGACTCTGAAGGGTGTGATGTTTTTTTGGACCAGTGAGTGTGAAGATTTCTTTAAAGAGTTGAAAAAGAGGCTTATCACTACCCTAGTACTTACACTATTGACAATTCTAGAAACATTTTTGGTATATAGTGATGCCTCAAAGAAGGGATCATGATGTGTACTGATGAAAATGATTAAGTGATATCTTACTACTCAAGGTAGCTAAAATTTAATGAGAAAAAATAATCCACACATGATATAGAGTTCTTAGAAGTGATCTTCACATTGAAAATATAGCGGCATTATATCTATAGGGAGAATTGTGAGATATATACTAATCATAATAGGCTCAAATATATATTCATGCAGAATAATATTAATATGAACTAGATAAGATGGTTAGATTTCATCAAGGATTACAACTGCTCAATCTATAACCATCCTAGTAAAGAAAATAAGTGGAATATGCTTAAAGTAGAAAGGATCATACACCTTTATAAATGACGAGCATTGAGAAGGATCCAATCTTATTAGAACTGAAAAGGATAGACATGGGAATCATTAAGTAAGTAACATCATCAATCTTTTCTCAAATGATTGATCAATTATCCCTTATGCAGAAACTAAAGGATACTCAATGAAATGATGTGAAAATTTAGAAAAAGGTGGAATTTGTACCAAAAAGTAAATCCTTAGAGTTCAAAATTGATGAGGAAGGAGTCATATGATTTGGGTTATGATTATATGTACCATAAAATACTAATATAAAGAAAGATATTTTGAACGATTCACATAGCTCAAACTTCTATATCCACCCATGGAGCATAAAGATATATCAAGATATCTAAGAGCACTATTTGTAGAACAATATAAATAAGTAGATCACTAAATATACATAAAAGTTCCTGATATATCATAAAGTGATGGATGAGAGAAAAAAGTATAATGGGATGATACAACCATTACCCATACCAATATGTAAATGTAAAAACATCACCATGTAATTTTTCACCATACTTCTGAATCCATATGAAATAATATATTGGTTGTTGTGGATCATCTTGAAAAGATAACTCACTTGTTTGCAATATGAGAGGATTTATCAATCAACCAAATTTCCCAGATATTCATCATAGTAGTGTTGAGGTTGAATGGAGTACCATTATCAATTTTATATGATCATGATTAGAAATTTACCTCTAGGTTCTATAAAAGTATCCAACATGCTCTAAATACTGAGTTGAACTCCAATACAAATAATCATCCTCAAACTAATGGCCAATCTGAGCAGCCTATTTAGAAAATGTAAGACATGTTGAGAGCATGTTCTATAGACTTCAAAGCGGATAAGATCAACATATCCCAGTGTTCAAGTTCTCTTACAATAACAGTTTCCACTCAAGCATAAAAATGGCCCCATATGAATCCATTTATGGGAAAATATGTATAACACTGACATACTGGGATGAAGTAGGGAAACATAAGCTTCTATGACCTGAAATGGTCGAAGAAATGGTAGAATAGGTGAAATATATTCAGTATCACATCAAGGAAGCCCAAGTCGAAAAAAGATCTATGAAGATAATAATAAACATGAATTAGAGTTTGAAGTTGGTGACAAAGTATTCCTCTACATATATCCATGGAATAAGGTCATGGGATTTTGGAATAAAGGAAAGCTAAGTCCTAAGTACATCATCCCCTTTGATATTCTTAATCGTATTAGAGTTATGGAATATCGACTAGCACTTCCACCAATCATGTCTCAAGTACATGATGTATTCCATATATCCTTCATGAGAAAGTACATACTAAATACCTCACATATAATAAATTTAAAGGTGATTCAACTGTAAATTGATATCACTTACAAGGAGAAGTTAATGAAGATCTTGGTCTATAATATTAAAGTTCTATGCAACCAGACCACTCACCTAGTCAAAGTACCATGGAAGAACCATAATAAAGAAGAGGCAACATGGGAGTTGGAGTAAGTAATGAAAGATAAGTACCCTCACTTGTTTTCACCTTAGTATGTAAAACAAAATTTCAAGGGATACATTTCATAAGGGGGAAAATGTAACAACCCATAATTTTATCAATGGAAATTCCCTTTTTGTAATTATGTCAATAAAAAACATGACATAGAGAACACAATAAAAAAATTATTCTCATAAATGAAGAATGATACTTTATTAGGAAAACAAAACAATTATAATGACAAATGTTATAGTAGGATAATAAATAGAAATTAAGATAATAAGAATAGGAAAATTTTGATATTTTCAATCCACTAGAATAACCTCACTCACAAAAAAAAATTCGAAATAAAAAATAATGTTAATAATTAAATATTAATTTAAAATATGAAAATATATATAACTTTGGGAGAAAATAGAAGTGATTGATGAATGAAATAATAGGTATTTATAGGAAGTATTAAACCCTTATGACCATTATGAAATCTGACCATTGGAATAATAGCCTAAATATTAGAATAGTAATGTGACCATTAGGAATAATAATATGAATGTTAGAATAATAAACTCACCTATGAAATTATAAATAAAATTTAGGTATTCTATAAATGAAAATAATATATATATTATATCATAGAATAAGTAAATAGATGTTTTAGAAATGATAAATTAAGTGTTGTTATTTTTGTGAAATATAAATGTTTATTTATAATTTTATAATTAATATAATTATTTTAAATTAAATTTATTTTCATAAAATAGATTCATAGATTATTATTTTGTTTTATTATAATTATAAGATAATTTTATGAGACCCTAATTAATTTTTTGAAGTGTCATAAAATTGATTGTTATATTAAAATAAATATTTTTTGAATAAATGATGATTTTATTTGAAAATAAAATTTATCATATTTATAAATTTAATTTAATAAAATGGAGTCCATTTTTAAATCTACACATTGAAAAATGGTTAAGGTGTATTTTTGGTATTTTTCTAAAATAGTTGAATTTTTGGTGAATAGTGAAATACAATAATTTGCGGTATTTAATAAATACAAGAATTATTGAGTCATGGATTATGCATAGATGAGGTAAGAACCCATTGGTTTGAAATATACTGAGATATTAACTATATTTATTCACAGGAATCAACATTATTGATAGTATTTAGAAAAAATAATAAACAAATGAATCAAATAATCAAAAACACCCATCTCATTTCCCTATAAATACCACCCCTCACCACCCATTATCCTTACTCCTTAGAAGCCTTGTATATTGGATAAATTATACCCAATTGCATTCAAAATTATCTTCCCCAAATCCAATTTATACTATTCTCAACAAAGGACCAAACCCATGTGCCTTAAGGAGGTTCTCATGGAGATGATATTCAAGAGGTAAAATCATCATTCTTTCCTTTTTAAATTATTTATTTCTTCTACCTTCTCCTAACCTACCCTATAAAAAACAGAATGATTACTATTTTATAATATATATACTGAAATTTTATTGGGTTAATGGATTATCCATTTTCAAATATCTTATTTTCCAATTTTATTCTAAAAATGAAAACATCATCGATGATGTGTCGATTCACCGCCTTTGTGGACGATGAGTTTAAAATTTTCATTACCATTTTCAATCCTGGTCATAAAACCATTTTTATGGTTAAATAATATTATTATATTTATATTAAAAATTATTCCAGGTTTTTGAATCAATATATAAACATAATATGAAATAAAACGACACTGGTTCATGATGGTCCTAAAAACTGCTAAAATAAAGTAATCATTTTTCATTAACATTTTTTCTAATGAATAATTATCATATATGAAAAAATGATATATGGTAAAATTTAAAATTATGGAATTATATTAATAAAATTTCATTCCACTTATATTGTTTTTCTCCCATTTGACAAGAACTTCCATGATTATACACAATTAAACCAATCATGAAAACCATGAAATGAACGCTCCTAGAATAAAACAATTAAATATTATAACTCATCAAAATGGACCTAAATTAACTTAATAAAATTATAATAAATAAAACATATGTGGATAAGGTTCTTAATTAAGTAATTAATGGATCTGATTTTATTATCCATGACATTAAGTGCAAGTGCAGAATATATTCAGACATAAGGTAAGGGATCTCTCCGAACCTCCAAATTATCTTTCAGTTACAGTTTCCCTCTATTTAAACCAATTCATTTATTAATTATTATTATATAATTCTTCTAAAATATTTTTATATGTTAAAAATTATTTATCCAAAACAATTGATCCCTTTTTATGGTGAAATACATGTTTTAAAAGGCCCCTTCTCAATTCCTCCTGATAAGTAATCTAGATTAATGGGAAATTCTTATTTTCTTACCCATTTAAAAGTACACTCCATAAACTATTTTAATCCACCAATATTTTTATAAAATCACTCATTTTATTATGAAGAATTATCATAGTTATTTTTTGGTTTTATGAAAACAATTTTTACTTCACCCCCTTTACATAAACTTTATCTTTTCCCCCCAAACCACACTTAAGTGGCCCATTTCTAATGTTATTAAAGCACACTTTTTCATAATTTCACTTCATTTGTACTTAATTATTCATTATATACTCTTAATTATCATTTATTAATGTCCAAGAATGATTTAAATCCCTTCTTTTATGGATAAAATTAATATAGGGCCCTTGGTTATGCCTTATGACATGATCACAATGCACATTTCTTTCCGTGGGTAACACTTATATGTATTATTTATATTTGATTATTTATATGGAACACATGTGCATGAACATGTTATGATGGGTACACCTAGATATCTCTCCAATCCATTGGGTAATTTTTATTCTCATGGGATGTCATGTATGAGATTAGGGAGTAAACCTAATTCATTATGGGACTTTTCACAACACATGATATAGTCTTGGAAGTTAACCTTAACTCATGTTTTATGTCATGTTATGTGTTTATTCCACATTACTATGTTTACATGATCATATTATTTTGTGTTCTATGTTATATGATTCCATATTATTATTCATGTTCCATGCCTTTTATCCAATGGCCTGAAGGCCTTCAATTTTTATATTATATGATAAAGACCCATTTAAAGGGATGAAGGGGGTGGAAAACCAATCAGAAATCATGGACATAGGACAATCACACTTGAAGGATAGGAAGAGTAAAAATAGAATGAAATCACTGAACTTCTCCTCCCCAGCATTTGATTATGATAAAGCACTCCACCGTTGAAAGGCGGTTTAGAAAGAAAGTGTCCTGTGTCGAAGCACATGACCAATCTGATGGCTGGTGCTATACCCTCTCAAACAACCAAATCAGAAAAACTCTACAATGATAAACTTATAGCTTTGGAACCTCCTTTGATGACTATTTCATGAAGTCGAGTACGGTATCACAATCTTCCCACCTTCGAAAAACAAACCATCCAAACATACAAATACCACAATGTGTTATGATTTATTCCCATATTTATTCCCTTAATAGGATTTTTATATCATTACATTTTTCTATGTATTCCCTATATTATCCTATGTGGATATATGATATCAAAGTAAGTTAGAAGAAAATTATTGAAGATTAATAAAGATTTGTTTTATTTTAGTTCCATGTTTTCCATTTTATGTACCTAATCTTACAAATAAACTAGAATTAATGATCCTTAGTTTGTATTTAATGGATAATTATTCTTAAAATAATGTAATAATATGTGTAAAAATATTGTTTTCTATATTGGGTATGGTTTAGTTTTACATGGTTCATGGATAGATAGACAATCTTCGCAGGAGATTCAGATGCTTTTAGATGGATGGTATGAGATTCACCTTTATAGGAGAGATATATGTTATCGCTGAGCCAATGAGGGTCATGAGAAGGAAACTACAAACCATCACCCATCAGTTGGAGAGTTTTTCCCTTAGTACAATGGGATCTTTAGGAATCTATTTTCCAATGATAGTGGATGATTATATGGACATATTTCTTGAAGATGTCTCAAGACTACCTCCAATGTGGTAGATTTTCTTCTTCATCAACATTCACCCCAAGACAGTAATGATATCTTCTAATACATATCAAATGGAACTTACCAATATCTAGAATATAAGGGTGTTTTTGGAAGACCTTCAAGATAAATATTTTATCAGACTCAATGTGTCCCCATAGACAACACCCATGCTGTTCATAAAAATGAAGACATCATTTTGAGGATCTGTGTTGACTATCATCACCTAAATCAGGTAATGATAAATAATAAGTACCCATTTATGAGGATTTATGACCCTTTTTACCAGTTTAATGTTGTTAATTGGTTCTCAATGATCGATGTCAGGTTTGGAAACCATCAATTGAGGGTTCACTAGAATGATATTACAAAGATGGTATTCTATTTTTGCTATGGACACTAAGAGTTCCTGGTGATGAATTTTAGTGTGAATAATCCCCCAATTGTGTTTATAGATTTTATAAGCTAGGTCCTTCATCCATAATTGAACTGATTCTTAGTTTTTTTCTTTGAGGACATACTCATTTACTCTGCATAAAATGAGGAGCATACAGAGATTTTGAGGATAGTTCTAGACTTACTTTGGGGGAAATAGTTTTATGGTAAGATCTAAAAGTTAAATTTTTTGATATGTTAGTTTTAGTTTTTGTGGAATGTCATCTATGTGCATATTTCAGCTGAGGATCCAATGAATATTGGTGTAGTTCTTTCTTGGGAACCACCTTAGAGCATTTTAGAGGTGCAATGTTTTCTTGGATTGGTGGTGTACTACAGGAGGTTCATGAAATTTTTTTAAGGATATCGGATCCTTTGTATATATTGAAATAAAAAGGGAATCTGTTTACCTAGATTGAGTAGTGTTTGAGAGACTTTGAGGAGTTAAGAATATGGTTTACTAGTGGTTCTGTTTTGAGACTACCAGAGGAGGGTGTTAAGTATGTGGTTTTCTATGATGCATTTGGAGATGGTCACAATTTTATGTTGATGTATAGGAAAGAAATGATCAATTATGGGTGAAGGAATTTAAGAACCCATGAGCATAACTATGTATCATGACTTATATTTGGAATTGGTTGTCTTTACCTTGAATATGCGGAGGAATTATCTTTTGGGTGGGTGTTTTTTTATTTACTCAAAACACCAGAGTCTCAGGTACATCTTCACTCAGAGAGATATCAACCTAAGATATAACCATTGGTGGGAGTTCCTATAGGACTTTGATTTCATGATATTAATTACTCTAAGTGATTTTTTTTGGTAGATACCCTTAGTAGGAAGTTCCATTCTTACTTGATGGAGGAGGAATCTGGGAAATTTTCTTTATTACAACCGACCTTGGTGGAGGAGAGGGGTGAATTTTTTCTTCAATTGATGGTGGTTACTCCTCCAATTTTTTATCATGTGATAGAGGCTTAGTTCGGAGACATCAATTGTGCAGTTCTATATGACCAAATATCCATAGAAGATGAGTTAGATGTATTTTCTAAAGGAGGGGATCACATTATCCTTTTTTAGGGATGAATGGTGATTTCAGTAACACTGCGTGAGGATGTGCTAAAGTAATTTAATATTACTTCTATATATATATATATTTGGGTGTTAAGAATATGTATAAGGACCTTTAGTTGTAGTTTTGGTGGTTTGGAATGAGGCAGATCATTACTGAGTTTATATCCTGGTGTCTCACATAACAATAGGTAAAGGCTGAATATCAAGTTCCAATAGGTTTGAATCAACCTATTTACATTCTATAATGTAAGTGTTATGACATATCAATGGATTTAATGATGGTTCTTCCATTTATAAAGATATCCCACAATAATATCTTGGTGATTATTAACCAACTCACCAAGTCATCACACTTTTTCCAATAGGTTGATGATTTGGATGAGAGTTTGGGGCAGTTGTACATATGAGAGATCACATAGATTCATGGGATACTCACACAGATCATCTCTGACTATGATTCTAAGTTTATTTCACATTTAGTGAGAAGTTTTAAGGGGGATTTTAGGGAGTAGTTACAAATGAGCATGATGCTCTACACCCAGACATATGGGAAGACTGAGCAGACTATTCAGGTGACAGACCCTAAAACATAAATCTCCTTTAGTGGCGGTCTTTCAGCGTCGGTTTACAAAACTGCCGCTAAACCATTCCTTAAAAAGTTTTAGTGGTGGTTTATTAAAAACTGTCGCGAAACCGATTTGTTTTTTTACAGTGGAGACACTCTCCCCCACCCGAGCCTACCCTCTTCTCCATCCGACACCCGCGATGCTTCTCGCCCCAATGAGCCCCAACACTAGCTCTACTCCCCTCCAGTACCACCAGTGACCTCACCACCCGTCGTTGCTGACCCCCCCTCTCCCCCTGACAACTGCGACGCCACCTTCTCCCCTGACCTCGTTGAGTTCCTACCCTAGAGTGGCTCCCCTCCTCTACCTCTGGTGGTTTGCATAGTTGTAGGTATTGTTCTTCATATTTTTTTGGAGCCTTCAGTGCATAGGGTTATAGACATATGCTACCCTTTATGAGTATATCACAACTAAGGGGTATGGTTTTGATAATTTTAGAATATGGAAGGAATCAGATTCATTGGAACACGCATTTTCATGTCTAGTGTTTCTTATGGGTTTTAGTAATGTATTCCAATAGTCTAGATCCCATTCATGGTTTGTGTTTGGTTTCATTCATGATGGCAGTGTTTCATGTTTTAATGATCACATGTTTATCTTATGGATTCTCTGTTTATTTCAATTTATATAAATTTCATTAATTTTTTTTTCATATTATGAATTTATTGGAATATGGAATGTTTTAAATCAGACTAATGGATGTTTAATTGGAATTGTTTTCAAAATAAATTATTTGATCAAATTTTTTTAATTTTTAAGATAGAACAAAATTTTCCATGGTCATAAACATTGTATAGATTCATGGTGCTGTATTACTATGAATTTTTCGCAAACCTTTTATATTTTATTGGGTGTATGGAGGTATGGTATTTTAGTATGTTGATAAATAGAACAATGTCATGTAACTTGAATCCATCTCTGGGTTGTTGTCACTTTAATGGTGGGGTTGGATAGTTATAACAGATAGTCACATGGAGACTTTGTTTTATTTTCTTTTCATGTTTATATTTCTGGATTAGTTTATTTATATCTCATGGTCGTGTAATTTTTCATCCATTATGTAATCTGATTGATTATATTTATCTTGTTATAAATAAGAGATATTGTCTTGTCATTTTAGTGTGAAATCACTCCCATGGTTATGTGTGTTGATACCCAGGTGCTTGTCGCTTTCCCATAGTGATCAGGAATACTCTTTGGGACCAATGTTGGTTCATTAAAAAATAGTATCATAGGAGGTTTTATTTCTATGTGTGGTTGGTAATATGGAATTATTTTATAACAATCTCTAGGAGTGTGTCCATCAATGTTTCACCATACACATTGAACTAAGTTATCTTTATGTGGAATCGATTATTTTACTTTTTTACTATACTTTTCTTGTGCTTATTTTATTTTCCATATTTTCTCTATAACTTCCATCTATATAACTAACATGTCAGTTTTTTCATTGGTATAATGTTTAAACTCTCAACATGGATACTGATAACTTCCCTCCTTTCTATTAGTTCTTTTAGATGATGAACTTTTCATAAACTTCTCAAATTTAGATTCCAATGCCTCTTACCTTACCTATGTGAAATATTCTTAGGAGGTTTTTTTCCTACAATATTATTTCACTTTTTCCTAATGATGCTTTTTATTTATTCACTAACTTTTTTGGCCTTATTTTCTTATTTGATTAATATATAGGTTGATATGAACATGGACCAATCCTATGAATACTAATTTTTCATACATCACACACATTTTCAAAATTTCCAATTATTTTTTATGAATACATGTTTTTCTTAACCTATGGATGTTTCTTCTTCATATCTGGATTTCTATCCCTTATAATCGGGTTCCTTTCTAATTTTTCATTTTACGGTTTATACCAATAATATAATTCACAATAAAATAATTTTTCGCAACACCAACATTGATCCACAACCCATTATAATCTTATTTCATTTGAATAATGACATTAGGTCTTGTTTATAACTTGTTTAGATCTTTAAGGGCAACCAAATTCCTTAATTTTCTTATCCACCCTAGATAAGGTGGAATATTCCATAAAACATTTCAAAATCCATACATGTACATAATTTTTTCCTACCCACTCCCTTCATAAAAAGAAATTTACAAACATTATTATGAGATGGTATGGATGGTACCTCTTCCTTATTATTGGTATAATTCTACTAAATTTAGTTCTTGATATCCCTTATTATAAACCAGATTCAATATGACATCATTTATTCTCTTAGTTAAGGCTTGTAAACCTCTTTTTATTTTATAATAATCTATTTTTTATGTAATTCTAGATTCAACAAGTGACTTTACTTCATTATGAAACTTCTAGATCAAGTTTTGAAGAAAAAATGTGGTTTACTAACACCACTTGTAGAGTCATGATCATCCATGACACGTTTTGATCATATTTTATATCAAATGAGACTTGAAATAATTATTACACCACTTATTTCATGAGTTTTTTGGATTTAATCGGATCTTCCTTTAGCTGAAAAACATGTACTTTACTAGCACATCCACCCCATGGATCATATATCCCCCTAAATATTGGCCCACTTCAAAAAATGGTTAGAATTATTTAATTTAATGGGAGAGGGTAACCTCAAACTTTCTTAAGTTGAGTAATGTGGTTGGACTTTGTTCACTCACCCTAATCTCCCAATTTAATTCTAATCCTTTATGGTGGTACTACTTTAGATGACACCACTAGTGGATGATTTACCATATGTATTGATATAGGAAAACCTTATGTAACATATTTATATATTTTTTCAACTAGTATATATGAATCTCTTTCCCTATTTATTAATAGTTACATGTTTTAATTCATTTTAATATTGTGTAGGCACATTTTGATATACAAGGATAAAAGCTAGATCACATTACCGAGGAACACACCTCAGTATAATAAGGGTTTGAATGAGTTTTTAGATTTTGCAATTCACAATTGATCCATTTAAGAGAGAATAAGATGTCCATGTCCTAAATGTAAATTTAGAAGATGGTTGAAGAGAGATGATGTTTATGAACATTTAATATAGAAGAAATTCCTTGTTCAATATTTGCATTGGATTTGGCACGGAGAATCGAACGTTATAGAAAGGTTGAACACTGATGTCAATCCATAGAATGACCTCCCAACTTCGTGAACAATGGAAAATGAAATGAAAACCTTATAAATGATGAATTCTGCACTACAAGAGACCACCGTCAACATCAAAACATATCAGAACAACTATATGAGGGTGCTACAAATAGCAACGAGACAAGTGATGTTTTTGAGACTATAGGACAACCATATCAAGATTGTAACATATCAGTGGATCATACTCTTGATTCTTTGGAGACTAATGTAAGAGAAAACTTCACGGAGGAAAATACGTTCCATGATTTAGTTGATGATGGAAATCAGGAGTTGTATAGTGTATGTTTGAAATATTCAAAACTTTCTTTTATGCTGAAGTTGTACCATATCAAATGTCTATGTGGAATTACAAATAAGGCAATGTTTATGATATTGGAATTTTTGTGTGATTCATTTACTGAAGCAAACATAACTGAGTCTTTTTATGATATGAAAAAAGTTGTTAACAGGCTTGGTCTGAATTATACAAAAATACATGCGTGTCCCAATGATTTTATGCTTTATTGGAAAGAGGAATCAAGTAATATAGGATTGTAAAAAATTTTCTTCTTTTAGATGGAAGTCAATGGGTAATGTTGGAAGTCTGAATCAATATACTTTCATGAAAAAGAAGAAAAGTAACACACCAACAAAAATTTGGCATTACTTTCCTTTAAAGCCTCGATTTCAAAGATTATTCATGTCACTGAAAACCGCCGAACACATGAAGTGGAATTCTATAGATAATAACAATGATGGGTTAATGAGACATACATGAGATTCAAAATCATGGAAGAAATTTGATTCATTATATCTAGATTTCTCAGCTGATCCTAGGAATGTTCGATTGGGTTTGGCTACCGATGGATTCAAGCCATTTGGGACTTTGAGTACCAGTTATAGCATTTGGCCAGTTGTTTTGATCCCTTATAATATGCCTCCATGGATGTGTATGAAACAAACGTATTTTATCATTTCAATGATTATTACTAGAAAAAAAATTCCAGGAAATGATATTAATGTATACTTACAGCCTTTAATTGAAAAATTACAGGAGTTGTGGAGCAACGGTGTTGAGACATTTGATGCTTCTTCTAAGACAATGTTCAAAATGCATGCTGCATTAATGTAGACAATTAGTGACTTCCCTATGCTTAGGAATTTATATGGTTGGAACAGTTACATGGGTTTGCCTTTTCCTGTTTGTAAATTTTATTTTGAGCCCAAATGGCTACCTCACAGTAGAAAATGGTGCTTATTATGCCATCGAAGATTTATCGATGTTTCTCATAGATTTCGGATGAATAGATCAAAATTTAACAGTTTCATTGACCATAGACCACCTCCAAAGTTGTTAACTAGTTCTGAAATATTGACATAACTTGGAAATACTGAAATAGAACTTGGGAAGGTTCATCATTTGAATGATAGCGGGAAACGGGTTCGAAGTGCATCGTCAAGAGAAATCGAAACGCAACAATGGAAGAAAAAACGTATATTCTTCAAACTTCCGTATTGGGAATTTAATTTGTTGCGGAATAATCTTGATGTGATGCATATTGAGAAGAATTTCTATGAAAATTTGATTTTCACATTGCTTAAGGATCATGGAAGGTCGAAGGATCATCTCAATTCTTGCGAATTCTTATAAGAAATTAACATAAAACGTGATCTCTGGCCAGATGATAATGAAAAGTATCCTCCTGTAATTTTTGGAATGAAAAATAGGGATAAAGATACATTCCTTCAAATTTTAAAGAATTTTAAGGTATCAAATGGGTATTCATGTAACATATCGATGTGTGTTGACTTGAAGAATCATAAGTTACATGGATTGAAAAGTCACGATTCACATAATTTGTTACAATAGTTACTACCATTGGCATTGCGTACATTATTACCTGAAAAACTTACTGCTGTTGTACTCCAATTCTGCACATTTTTCAGACAACTATGTGAGAAATCTCTACATCCATTTTAGCTTGACAACCTCCAGGAGAGGTTTGTATTGACCCTTTGTGCAATGGAGATGATCTTTCCTCCGCCTTTTTTTACCGTAATGATGCATTTAACTGTGAATTTGGTTGAAAAAGCTAAATTAGGAGGCCCCATTCATTATCGATGGATGTATCCAATTTAGAGGTACTTCATTTATATGTTTTTAAGTTAAGTAAACAATTTTTTTCACTTAATTAAATGCATAATTATGTTTATTTCATTTTATACATATCTTGGGCATTTGAAATCATACGTGAGAAATAAAGCTCAACCAGAAGGCTCTATTGCTGAAGGCTATTTGGTTGAGGAGTGTCTTACCTTTTGTTCTAGACACTTGGATGATATCGAGACAAGATTTAATCGAGTTGGACATGTTAATGACACATCGAATCCATCTCAAATACATCAGAAATAAAAAAATATTTCCTGCTTTTGGCCAGTCAGTTGGGAGGACCTCAAACGTGACACTGATAGAATTGGAATTATTACAGGCACATAGATATGTGATGATAAATAGTGAAATTGCAGATCCATTTATTGAAGAGTTGAGGATACAAACAAAGAGATGAATGGGAGGCCGAACACGAAATGGAAAAGATATAATGAAAGATGTTAATAAAGAGCTTGTAGAATGGTTTGCACTACATGTAAGTTCATAAATATTGCAATAAATATGAATATTAGTTTGACACATATATTTTGTAAATATAATAAAGTATATTTCTCTTTTTAGATCTTGAATACTAATACTCGGGTAGAGGTTTCAGAATATTTGAAGTTTCTTGCTCGAGGTCCTCTAAAACAAGTTATAAAGTTTGATGCTTACAATGTGAATGGATTTAGATTTTGTACAGTCAATCGAGAAGAGGGTTTGAAAACACAGAATAGTAGTATATTTACATTTGATGAAGTGGAATACTATGGGAAGCTGGATGATATTATTGAATTAAAATACCACAAACATTTTTCAGTTGTTTTATTCAAATCAAATTGGGTTGATATTATCAGAGGTGTTAAAAGAGATTCCTTTCAATTTACTTCTATGAACTTCTATCACTTGATGGATGTTGGTGATCGTGAACTGCATGATCCATATATATTATCATCGTAAGAAAAAATGGTATATTATGTGAATGATATTGTGGATAAAGGGTGGAGTGTAGTTGCTCACGTAATACCAAAATATTTGTATGATATGGGTGATGAAGTGGAAGATTTGACCTTTGAAACTGAATCTCATAAACAATAATAAGCATAATTATTTTTCCATCATGATATTGAAAATATTATTCTAGCAAGGATTAATAAAGTTGATGAAGTAATGGAGAAGGAAAAAAAATTATTGAAGGGTAAAATGATTGTATGTACAGTTATTTATTCATTCAACAACCACTTATTTCATTTATGAAGTCATTCATCATCATTGTTATGTATATTTTGTTTGTTCATATTGGGCATCTATTATCATTTATAATTTTTTTTTCTGCATAATTTTTTGAAATATATGTTCTGAACTTAATTTTATTTGATTAAATGATAGGAATGGCAAGGAGGAAGCAATACACTATTTCATTCACTACTGCAACAGATGCCGATCAATCTGTCTCCCTCCCTACGGCATTTGAGCCACCAGATGCCAGCCCCCTAAACCATCTCCCCCTGCACCATCTCTCACACCCTCTGTGAGTGTCCCTTTAGAAGAAGAGTCATCAACTCCCCCTTCAATAGCCTCATCCATTGGGCGGCAGTGCGCCACTTCTAGTTCATCACAGACATACTGGAGGGTCACTATTATAGGTACAAATTTTAATATAAATAATTTTTTTGCACTTTTTTTATACTAAATGTTTGTTCATTAAAGATAAAAAAATGCAACTTTGGAGAAAAATATAAAAATTTCAGATGTGTGGAATATGAATGGAGAGAATATAGTTGTCCCATTCGATTCATATGGGGTCCCTACGGATGATGTCGCGGGATTACTTGGCCAAATTCTAGGCCAACTGGCAGCGAAGCCCATTTCCCTTCCTATTTCTTATGATGATTGGAGAAATATGCCTCCAAGTTGGAAAAATGAAGTTTTTGATTCCCAAATAAAGGTAATTCTAATACATTATGGTGTAATTGAATGTCATGTTATTAATATGTTCAAAATGAATTTCTGTATACAGATGTTTTTCCACTTTACAGTTGCTGATGTGATAGCATGAAAGTGGACATTGAAAAATCTTGGTAAGAAATGGAAAGTCTTAAAATGGAGATTGTGGAGAAATGTCAAGGATACTTCATTGGTCGTCCAACAAATGTATGAGAAGCTACCAAATAAGGTACCAAAAGAATAGTGGAAAGTTTTTGTTGACATACATCGTGATGAGAAGCAGATGGTATTTAAATATATATTATTATATTAAACTCATTTTACATATATACATGTATATGAAGAGGATATGACCTTGAATACATTACTATTAAATTTCATTTTATTTATTTTAGGATCTCTCAAGAAAGAATGTATCAAGCCGTGCCAAGCAAGTCACCACTCACACTACGGGGTCAAAAAGCTTTTCTAGAAGCCGATCAACTATGGTAATATTTTCAGTAGTTTAAATATTTATTAGACAATATTATCTGTTTAATATATTAAATTATTGATTTATCTTTGTTTAATGCCCTTACAGAGTTTAGGGCATGAAGCATCCCAAACTGAAGTGTGGTTGGATGCTCATAAAAAATCTGATGAAAGTTTTTTTAAAGAGCCTGCCAAAGAAGTTGGGTTATGAACTCATTTTTTCATAATAATAACCTATTATCAGTTTTTACTATGTTAATATATATTGATATTTCATTTATAGGTAAAAATTAAAGAACTATGGGATGTCAATCCTGAGCAGTCCTACTCAGTCTACCAGGATGACCCGGTTAATAAAGTCCTTGGGAAGGAGCATCCTGGTAGAGTGCGCAGGATGGGTTTAGGACCTGTACCATTTGAGGTTTTTAGTAGGCCACCGAGGATGGCATCTACATCTAATCTTGGTTGTAGTCAGCCCATACCTGTAGAAGCTAAGAAAGAGATTGTTTCTCTACGAAACAATTTTCATGAGCAGATCAATTAGATATCCACTTTGCAGAAAGAGTTGACTGAAATATGTCAACAGATGAGCAGATACACCCCCGGTGGTACTGTATCGACTGGTGGTGAGTAGGTAAATCACTAAAATTCAAAATCATTTAGTTTTCAATATTTTATTGATTTTAAGTTTAAATATAAATATGCAGCACTATTTAATTTACAATATAATGTTCTTATAGGTGGTAGCCGAAAGTGGAGATGGAGGTGGAGAGGGTGACGATATGTGTTCATCATTGGAAAATTATTAGTTTTATTGTTGATATGTTGGAGGTGGAGAGGGTGAAAATATGTGTTCATCGTCGGTTTGTATATGTATCACGTGTGGCACATAGTTTCCCCCAAACATTTTCATGACATAACATTTTATTGATTTGTCATGTTTCCTTTTATGTATTTTATTTATTTTTGATGTTTCATTTTATGTCTTGATTTCTTGAGTGTGGTATGCATATTTAGGACACAACAACATAAATTAGTCCCCTACCAAAGCATTAACAGAACCAACCATTCTCTTTCCAACAACTTTACTATAGTGAAGAATAGGGAAAAATTAGTAATGAAAGTGTTGAGGAATGTCATGGTATGTATATTATATAGTGTTTTCTCACACATCTTAAATATGTTATTATACATAAAAAAGTGTGGTTAGGTGGGTAACCATGAAAGGGTTGAGTAATGTCATGGTATGCATATTATATAGTGTTTTCTCATATATCTTAATTATGTTATTATACATAACAAAAAAGTGTGGTTATGTGGGTAACCATGAAAGGGTTGAGGAATGTCATGGTAATTCAGTGTTCATGGGATGAGAAACACTCAGAGTAGTTTTGGTATTTAGTTCAGGGGAGAGGGTAGGGTCAATTGTTTAATAATCCTTATAGATTGAGATCGTTGGTTGTCAAGATAATGTTGAGAATAGAATAGGTATATGATCTCCATTTTGATAATGACTCATATGTGGTTGGTGATCATGTGGTTAGCCATTGTATGACTAAGATGATTTGGGATATTCAATTTATTGACATGTAGTGGTTCACGGTAAGTGTGTTGGGAACATAAAACAGATATGACCAGACATGATTCATTGGATCATGATTATAGTTTTATGATCATGAAGTATGGGAGTGTGTACCCATTAGGTTCGGGTAATATTAAGTAGGATTACGGGAAAGAACTAGTGTGACAGTTCCCAGAGGATTACTCTATAGTGGGAAGAAGAGTGTGTGTGTTGGTTTTTCATTCCAAAAAAATACATGCTATGTGAGGGTAGTACACGCTAGATATGTGTGGTTATCAGTGAGTTTTGAATCATTTATTATACCATATGATTGTGGTATGCATATTTTGGTATTCTTAGATTTTTTTTTTCAGGAACTGGTACAGAAACTGCAGAAGCTGCTGTTTTTTTTGTAAATCTGTTTTTAGTAGCGGTTTAAACTGCCACTACATTTCAACATTTATCTATTAGTGGCGATTATAACTACCACTACATGTCAGTATTTTTCTATTAGCGGTGGTTATAACCACCACTACGTTATTAAATTTAGCAGCGATTTTAACCGCCGCTAAAGTGGCCCATCTTCTGCGTGAAGTTCGTGGCGGTTATGATGTTTTTAGCAGCGGTTTTCTGGCCATGGGATTACATTTTTTTAGCGGCGGTTAAAACCGCCGCTAAAAAAAGTAATCCCCTCCCTGGAAAAACCACTGCTAAAAAACATCATAACCGCCGTGAAATGCGCTAACTATGACGATTTATAAGAACCATCATAGTTTGCACATTTTTCGGTGGTTATGATGTTTTTTATCGACAGTTTTGCTGGGGAGGGGATTATTTTTTTTATTGGAGATTTTAACCACTGCTAAAAATGTGTAAGTCCCTAGCAGGGAAAACCGCCGCTAAAAAAATCATAATCGCCGCGAACTTCGAGTGGAAGATGGGCCACTATAGCAGCGTTTAAGACCACTGCTAAATTTAATACCGTAGTTGTGGTTATAACCACCGCTAATAGAAAATATGCTGACATGTAGCGGCAGTTTAAGCTGCCGCTAAAAAAATATTTACAAAAAAACTGTAGCTTCTACAGTTTCTGTACGAGTGCCCTGAAAAAAAAACAATTCAAAGAATACCAAAATATGCATACCACACTCATTTGGTATAATAAATAATTCAAAAATCACTGAGAACCACACATATCTAGTGTGTACTACCCTCACACAACATGTATTTTTTTTGGAATGAAAAACCAACACACACTCTCTTCTTCCCACTATAGAGTAATCCTCTAGGAACTGTCTCACTAGTTCTTTCCCATAATCCTACTTAATATTTCCCAAACCTAATGGGTACACACTCCCATAATTCATGATCATAAAACTATAATCATGATCCAATGAATCATGTCTGGTCATATATGTTTCATGTTCCCAACCAACTTACCATGAACCACTACATGTCAATAAATTGAATATCCCAAAGCATCTTAGTCATACAAAGGCTAACCACATGACCACCCACCACATATGAGTCATTCTCAAAATGAAGATCATATACCTATTCTATTATCAACATTATCTTGACAACCTAATATCTAGATCTATAAGGATTTTTATCCAATTGACCCTACCCTCTCCCCTGAACTAAATACCAAAACCACTCAGAGTGTTTCTCATCCCATGAACACTGAATTACCATGACATTCCTCAACCCTTGCAGGGTTACCTGCATAACCACAATTTTTTATGTTTAGTAACATAATTAATATATATGAGAAAACACTATATAATATTCATACCATGACATTCCTCAACCCTTTCGTTCCTATTTTTTTCCCTATTCTTCACTATGGTAAAGTTGTTGTAAAGAGAATGGTTGGTTCTATTAATGCTTTGGTAGGGGACTCATGTATGATGTTGTGTCCTAAATATGCATACCACGTTCAGGAAATCAATACATAAAAGGAAACACCAGAAATCAATAAAATACATAAAAGGAAACATGAAAAATCAAGAAAATGTTAGGTCATGAAAATGTTTGGTGGAAACTATGTGCCACACATGATACATATACAAATCGACGATGAACAAATATCATCACCCTCTCCACCTCCAACATATCAAAAATACAACTAATCACTATCTGATGATGAACACATATCATCACCCTCTTCACCTCCATCTCCACTACCGGTTACCACCTGTAAAAAAATTATATTGATAATTAAATAGTGTTGCATATTTATATTTAAACGTAAAACCAATAAAAGATTGAAAACTAAATGTTTTTGAATTTTTGTGATTTACCTGCTCACCACCAGTTGATACAGTACCACCAGGGGCATATATGCTCATCTACTAATGTATTTCACTCAACTCTTTCTACAAAGCGGATATCTGATCCCCCTGATCATGAACTTTGTTTCGTAGAGAAACAATATCTTTCTTAGCATCTCTGGGTATGGGCTGACGATAACAAGAAGTAGATGCATCTTTCATCCCCGGTGTCCTGCTAAAAATCTCAGATGGTACGGGTCCCAAACCCATCCCACACACTCTACCAGGATGCTCCTTCCCAATGACTTTAGCAACCGGGTCATCCTGGGAGACTGAGTAGGACTGCTCAGGATTGACATCCCATAGTTCTTTAATTTTTACCTATAAATCAAATATAAATATATATTAACATAGTAAAAACTAATAATAAGTTATTATTATGAAAAAATGAGTTCATACCCAAAATTCTTTGGCAGGATCATTAACAAAACTTCCATCAGATTTTTTGAGAACATCCAACCACACTTCAGTTCAGGATGCTTTGTTCCCTAAACTCTGTGACTGCATTAAACAAGGATAAATCAAAAATTTAATATATTAAATATATAATATTGTATTATAAATATTTAAACTAAAAAAAAGATTACCAGAGTCGATCGGATTCTAGAAATGCTTTTTGACCTCGTAGTGTGAGTGATGACTTGCTTTGCCAGGCTTGATACATTCTTTCTTGAGAGATCCTGAAATAAATAAAATGAAATTTAATAGTAATGTATTAAATGTCATATCCTCTTCATATAAATGTATAAATGTAAAATGAGGTTAATATAATAATATATATTTAAATACCATCTGCTTCTCATCACGATGTCTTTCAACAAAAACTTTCCACTGTTCTTTGGGTACCCCATTGGGTAGCTTCTCATTCATTTGTTAGACAGTCAACAAAGTATTGTTGGCATCTCCCTAAAATCTCCATTTTAATTCTTTCCATTTCTTACCAATATTTTTCATGGTCCACTTTTGTGCTATCACATCAGCAACTGTAAAGTGGAAAAACATCTGTATACAGAAATTAATTTTGAACATATTAATAACATGACATTCAATTACACCATAATGTATTAAAATTACCTTTATTTGGGAATAAAAAACTTCAATTTTCCAACTTGGAGGCATATGTATCCAATCATCATAAGAAATGGGAAGGGAAATGGGCTCCGCTGCCAGCTGGCCTAGAATTTGGCCAAGTAATCCTGCGACATCATCCGTAGGGACCCCATATGAATCGAATGGGACAACAATCTTCTCTCCATTAATATTCCACATATCTGAACTTTTTATATTTTTCTCCACAGTTTAATTTTTTTCATCTTTAATGAACAAAAAATTAGTATAAAAAAGTGACATAAATTTATTTATATTAAAATTTGTACCTATAACAGTGACCCTCCAGTATGTCCGTGATGAACTAGAAGTGGCGCACCGCCGCCTGACTGATGAGGCTACTGAAGGGGGAGTCGAAAACTCAGCTTCTAAACGGATGCTCAAAGAGGGTGTGAGAGATGGTGTAGGGGGAGATGGTGAAGGGGTCCAGGTAGCTGGTGGATCAGATGCCATAGGGAGGGAGACAGATTGATCATCATCTATCTCAGTAGTGGATGAAACAGTGTATCACTTCCTCCTTGGCATTACTTTCATTTAATTGAATAAAATTAAGTTCAGAACATATATTTCAAAAAAATTATGCCAAAAAAATTAAAAATGAGAATAAATTCCCAATATTAAAAAACAAAATATACATAACAATGATAATGAATAACTGCAAAAATGAAATAAGTGGTTGCTGAATGAGTAAATAAATGTACATATAATAATTTCCCCCTTCAATCATGTCTGTTTCCTGCTCCATTAATTCATCCACTTCATTCATCCTTTCTAGTATAATATTTTCAATATCATGATGGAAAAATAATTCTTCTTCTTGTTGTTTATGAGATTCAATTTCAGAGGTCAAATATTCCTCTTCATCACCCATATCATAGAAATCTCTTTGTATTACGTGCGCAACTACACTCCACCCTTCATCTACAATATCATTGACATAATATACCATTTTTTTCTTACGATGATAAGATATGGATCATGAAGTTCACGATCACCAACATCCATCAAGCGAGAGAAGTTTACAGAAGTAAATTGCAAGGAATCTCTTTTAACACCTCTAACAATATCGACCCAATTGAATTTGAATAAAACAACTGAAAAATGCATGTAGTATTTTAATTCAATAATATCATTCATCTTTCCATAGTATTCCACTTCATCAAATGTAAATATACCACTATTATTTTTTTTCAAACCCTCTTCTCGATCAATTGTATGAAATCTAAAGCCATTCACGTTGTAAGCGTCAAACTTTATAACTTATTTTAGAGGACGTCAAGAAAGAAACTTCAAATATTCTAACACCTCTTCTCGAGTATCAGTATTCATGATCTAAAAAAATAAATATACTTTATTATATTTAAAAAATTATATTTATTGCAATATTTATGAACTTACACGTCGTGCAAACCATTCTACAAGCTCTTTATTAACAGCTTTCGTTATATCTTTCTCATTTTGTATTTGGAATCTCATTCGTCTCTTTGTTTGTATCCTAAACTCTTCAATAAATGGTTCTACAATTTCACTATTCAGAAGCACATATATATGTGCCTGTAATAATTCCAATTCTGTCAGTGTCACATTTGAGGTCCTCCCAACTGATCGACCAATAACAGGAAATATTTTTGATTTATAATGTATTTGAGATTGATTCGATGTGTCATCAATACATCCAACTTGATTAAATCTTGTCTCAATATCATCCAAGTATCTAGAACAAAAGGTAAGACACTCCTCATCCAAATAGCCTTCTGCAATAGAGCCTTCTGGTTGAGCTTTATTTCTCACGAATGATTTCAAATGACCAAGATATCTGTGAAATCAAATAAACATAATTATGCATTTAATTAAGTGCCAAATTTTTTTTACTTAATTAAAAAAAATATAAATAAAGTACCTCTCAATTGGATAGATCCATCGATAATGAACGGGGCCTTCTAATCTAGCTTCCTCAACCAAATGCACAATTAAATGCATCATTATTGTAAAAAACGAAGGAGGAAAGATCATATCCATTGCACGGGTCAATAAAAACCTCTCCTAGAGGTTTTCAAGCTGAAATGGTTGTAGAGATTTCTCACATAATTTTTTGAAAAATGTGCAGAATTGGATTACAACATCAATAATTTTTTCATGAAATAATGTACGCAATGCCAATAGTAGTAACTGTTGTAACAAAATATGTGAATAGTAACTTTTCAATCCATGTAACTTATGATTATTCAAGTCAACACACCTCAAGATGTTACTTGAATACCCATCAGATACCTTAACATTCTTTAAAATTCAAAGGAATGTATCTTTATCCCTATTTTTCATTGAAAAAATTGTCAGAGGATACTTTTCATTATCATTTGGCCAAAGATCAAATTTTATGTTAATTTCTTATAAATTTTTGCGAGCATTGAGATGATCCTTAGACTTTCCATTCTCATTAAGAAATGTGAAAATCAAATTATCACAGACATTCTTCTCAATATGCATCAGATCAAGATTATGCCACAACAAATTAAATTCCCAATACAGAAGTTTGAAGAATAAACTTTTTTTCTTCCATTGTTGCATTCCGATTTCGTTTGATGATGCACTTCGAACCCATTTTCCACTATCATTCAAATGAAGAAGCTTCCCAAATTCTGTTTTAGCATTTCCATGTTATGTCAAAATTTCAAAACTGGTTAAAAAATTTGGAGGTGGTCTACGATCAATGAAACCATTAAATTTTGATCTGTTCAGCCGAAATCTATGAGATGCATTGAGAAATCTTCAATGGCACAAGAAGCACCATTTTCTTCTGGGAGGTAGCCGTTTGGGCTCAAAATCAAAGTTATAAACAGGACAAGACAAACCCGTGTAAGTGTTCCAACTAGATAAATTCCCAAGCCCAGGGAAGTCACTAATTGTCCAGATTAATGCAACATGCATTTTGAACATTGTCTTAGAAGAAGCATCAAATTTCTCAACATTGTTTCTCCATAATTCCTGTAATTCTTCAATTAAAGGCTACAAGTATACACCAAATCATTTCCAAGAATTTTTTTTTCAGGAATAATCATCAAAATGATAAAATACATTTGTTGCATACATATCCACGAGGCAGATTGTAAGGGATCAAAACAATTGGTAAAATGCTATACCTGGTACTCAAAGTCCCAAATGGGTTGAATCCATTGGTAGCCAAACCTAATTGAACATTCCTAGGATAATCTGAGAAATATGGATGTAATGAATCAAATTTCTTCCACAATTTTGAATCTCATGGATGTCTCATTAACCCTTTATTGTTATTATCTATAGAATGCCACTTCATGTGTTCATCGGTTTTCGATGACATGAATAATCTTTGCAATCGAGGAATTAAAGGAAAGTAACACAAAACTTTTACAGGTGTGTTTCTTTTCTTCTTCTTCTTCATGAAATTATGTTGATTCAGACTTCCAACCTCACCCATTGACTGCCATCTTGAAGAAGAACATTTTCTATAATCCTGTCTAATTGAATCCTCTCACCAATAAAGGTTACAATCATTTGAACACGCATGTATTTTTGTATAATTCAGACCAAGTTTGTTAACAACTTTTTTCATATCATAAAAAGACTTGAGGATGTTTGATTCAGAAAATGCATCATGAAACAATTCCAATATCATGTACATTGCCTTATTTCTAATTCCACATAGACATTTTATATGGTACAACTTCAACATAAAATAAAGTTTTGAATATTTCAAACATCCACTATAAAACTCTTGATTTCCATCATCAACTAAATCATGGAACATATTTTCCTCAGTGAAGTTTTCTCTTACATTAGTCTCCACAGAATCAAGAGGACGATCCACTGATATGTTACAATCTTGATATGGTTGTCCTACAGTCTCAAAAACATCACTTGTCTCATTTCTATTTATAGCACCCTCATCTCGTTGTTCTGATATGTTTTGATGTTGATGGTGGTCTCTTGCAGTGCCAAATGCATCATTTATAAGGTTTTGAATTTCATTTTCCATTGTCGACGAAGTTGGGAGGTCGTTCTATGGATTGACATCAGTGCTCAACCTTTCTGTAACGTTCGATTCTCTGTGCCAAATCCAACACAAATATTGACCAGGGAATTACTTCAATATTAAATGTTCATAAACTTTATATATCTTCAACCATATTCTAAATTTACATTTAGCACATGGACATATTATTCTCCCTTCAAGGGATCGATTGGAAATTGAGAAATCTAAAAACTCATTCAAACCCTTAATATACTAAGGTGTGTTCCTCAGTAATGTGATCCAGGTTCTATCTATATATATCACAATGTGCCTACACAATATTAAAAAAATTAAAACACATAACTATTACCAAATAAGGAAAGATATTCATATATACTAGTTGAAAAAATATATAAATATGTTATATAAGGTTTTCCTATATGAATACATATGGTAAATCTCCCAATAGTGGTGTCATCTAAAGTTGTACCACCACAATATATTAGAATTAAATTGGAAGATTAGGGTGAGTGAACAAAGTCCGACCACATTACTCAACTTAATAAAGTTGGAGGTTCCCCTCTCCCATTATATTAAATAATTCTAACCATTTTTTTAAGTTTCCCAATAATTAGGGGGAGATATGATCCATGGGGTGGATGTGATAATAAAGTACATGTTATTCTGCTGAAGGAAGATCTGACTAAATCCAAAAAATTCAAGAAATAAGTGATTTAATAATTATTTCAAGTCTCATTTGATATAAAATATGATCAAAACGTATCATGGTTGATCATGAATCAGCAAGTGGTGTTAAGAAACCACTTTTTGTTCTTCAAAACTTGATCTAGAAGTTTCATGATGAAGTAATGTCACTTGTTGAATCTAGAATTACATAAAAAAAAAGGGATTATTCTAGAATAAAAAGAGGTTTCCAAGACTTAAATAAGAGAATCAATGATTTCATATTGAATCTGGTTTATAACAAGGGATATCAAGAACTAAATTTAGTATAATTAGACCACTAATAAGGAAGAGGTACCATCCATACCATCTTGTAATAATGTTTGTAAATATCTTTTTATGAAGGGAGTGGGTAGGAAAAAAATTATGTACAAGTATGGATTTTGAAATGTTCGATGGAATATTCCACCTTAGCTAAGGGGGATAAGGTAATTAAGGAAGTTATTTTCCCTTAGAGATCTAAACAAGTTATAAACAAGACCTAATGTCATTATTCAAATGAAATAATATGATCATGGATTGTGGATCAATGTTGGTGTTGCGACAAATTCATTTATTGTGAATTATATTATGGTATAGACCATTAAATGAAAAATTATAAAGGAATCCAATTCTAAGGGATAGAAATCTAGATATGAAGAAGAAATTTCCATAGTTTAATAGAAACGTGTATACATAAAAAATAATTGGAAATTTTGAAAATGTGTGTGATGTATGAAAAAGTAGTATTCATAGGATTGGTCCATGTTCATATCAACCTATATATTAATCAAATAAGAAAATAAATACACATAAGTTATTGAATAAATAAAAATAATCCTTAGGAAAAAGTGAAATAATATTGTAATAAAAAAACCTCCTAAGAATATTTCACATAGGGAAGGTAAGAGGCCTTGGAATCTAAATTTGAGAAGTTTATGAAAGGTTCATCATCTAAAAGAACTAATAAAAAGGAGGGAAGTTAGCAGTATCTATGTTGAAAGTTCAAAAATTATACGAATGAAAAAAATAACATGTTAGTTATATAGATGGAAGTTATAAAGAAAATATGGAAAATAAAATAAGCACAAAAAAAGTATAGTAAAAAAGTAAAGGAATAGATTCTAAAAAAAGATAAATTAGTTCAATGTGTGTGGTGAAACATAGATGGACAAACTCCTAAAGATTGTTATAAAATAATTCCATATTACCAACCACGTAAAGAAATAAAACCTCCAATAATACTATTTTTTAATGAACCAACATGGGGCCCAAAGAGTATTCCTGATCACCATGGGCAAGCGACAATCACCTGGGTATCAATACACATAACCATGGGATTGATTTCACACTAAAATAATAATAAAATATCTCTCATATATAACAAGATAAATATAATCAATCAAATTACATCATGGAGAAAAATTAGATGACCATGACATATAAATAAACCAATCCAGAAAGATAAAGATGAAAAGAAACTAAAACAAAGTCTCCATGTGACTATCTGTTACCACTATCCAAACCCACCATTATAGTGACAACAACCCAGAGATGCATTCAATCTACATGAAACTGTTCTATTTATCTACATACTAAAAGACCATACCTCCATACACCCAATAAAATATAAAAGGCTTGCAAACAAATCATAGTAATATACAACCATGAATCTATACAATGTTTATGACCCTGGAAAATTTTGTTCTATCTTTAAAATGAAACAAATTTGATTAAGTAATTTATTTTGAAAACAATTCCAATTAAACATCCATTAGTTTGATTTAAAACATTCCATATTCCAATAAATTCATAATATGAAAAAAAAATTAATGAAATTTAAATAAATTGAAATAAACAAAACCTCAATAAGATAAACATGTGATCATTAAAACATGAAACACTGCCATCATGAATGAAACCAAACACAAAGCATGAATGGGATCTAGCCTATAAGAATACATGACTAAAACCCATAAGAAACACTAGACATGAAAATGTGTATCCCAATGAATAATATTCCTTCCATATTCTAAAATTATCAAAACCATACCACTTAGTTGTGACACACTCACAAAGGGTAGCATATGTCTATAACCCTATACACTGAAGGCTCCAAAAAAATATAAAAAACAATACCTACAACTATGCAAACCACCAACGGTAGGGGAGGGGAGTCGAACTAGGGTAGGAACTCGATGGGGTCAGGGGAGAAGGTGGAGTCACGGGTGTCGGGGGGAGAAGGTGGGTCAGCAACGATGGGCGATGAGGTCACCGTTGGCACCAGAGGGGAGCCGAGCTAGGGTTGGGGCTCGTCGGGGGGAGAAGTGTCGCGTGTGTCGGGGGGGGGGGGTGGGAAGAGGGTCGGCTCTAGTGGGGGTGGGGAAGTGTCACCACTGTAAAAAAATAAATGGGTTTCACGATGGTTTTTAATAAACCACCGCTAAGATAATTCCTCTAAAGGTGATTTATGTTGTAGTGAATGTCGGTACATCTTTTCTTTTCAAAAAATTACATGTGTGTCACTCACATAAATTATAAAAGGACACCCTTCTCCTCTCTGCTCACACCTTAAAAAACTTTTTGAATCAGCCAATACCTACCCAAATAACTTCTCAAATCATCTAATCTCATCCTATAAGCCTTAGTTTTGGAATAAATCCAACCTAAGAATGATTTGGGTTCAAACTTAAGAAGTTTACCCAAAAAAGAGGTAATGTTCTTCAATTGTAGTTTTTATTTTATTTATTCTTCCACCTCCTTAAATTATTATTAGAATTTGATGATATAATAAAACAAGAATATTAAATATAATTATATGGTTTTATGTTAAGTTAATTACATACAATCATCTCCACTTCTATCAAATGCGTTATGAAATCATCATTCGTGTGTACGATAGACTACCACCTTTCGAACTGATGCCATACTTTTTTCCATTACCTCCTATTAGGGTTGAGTATGATGATGGATATAAAGCTTTTATATATGATATCAATAATATAATTATACCAATTTATTCATTATAAAATATATACCTTCTTACTTTTTATTCCATAGGGGATACGATAACATTGCTTGTGTGTACGGTGGACTATTGTATCACGAAATGATGTGATTCATTTTTTACCAACACTTTACATGGAAGATAATAAGAATAAATTTAATTAATAAATGTGATATAAATGAAATAATTATGACATTAATTACATATTTATCATTCTTAATAAATAATATATCAGTTTATTTCTTACCTTTTTACTCACTGAAAGATGATAACGTCGTTCGTGTATGGGGACTACCACCTTCATGAAGCGATGTGACTATCTCTTTTCATAACCACAACATATGGATAATATGTATAAGTATATATAAAGAAATTATATGTTATTTATGATATTATTATAATTAATAAAAGATAAAATATTACTTACCTCTTTTCTATAATGATCATTGAAAAATGGAAACGTTACTCATGCGTACGTACGACTTGCTATCTCCATGATCGTAACATACTTCATTTGTCAAAAAAATATTTTATGATTGGTCTTAAAAGTATATTTAATGTATAAATATTATAAATATTTAATTATTATTATTATTTATATTAAGGAACCATTATCAAATTAAGATGACTGAAAATATCAAATCAAAACATATACAAAAAACATACCTGTTATTACCTGAAACATGATTTTAACAAGGAATTGGTAATAAACATGTTATAAATAATTATAAGTAAATAAAATATGGTATTATATATGTATATATGGTTATTTAATAGATTCATAATATAATTATATTTATTATATAGGAGTTTTTATTGTGTATGATGGAATTCAAGACTTAAGGTAAGGGACTTATAGTCTCTCTTTTATTTCTGAGAGACATGTGTAAATTCAACAATTGTTTATTTTGTGTGGTGTATATACTGACCCTTTGACATGATATATCATGAATATACTAATTTTAATGATATTTAATGTTTTATTTTATGTTATTATTAATTGGGACTTACGATTCAAAATTTTACTAAAGTGGTAAGAGATTTATGTATCACTTTTTACTTCTGTGAGACACATGCCTTATTCACCACCTATTTATTCTATGTGGTGTATATAATGACCATGCTTTTATTTTATGGTTATTATCATGAAAATTATGGGGGTTAAATATCTATTTTAGGATCTATATTTTATTGGAATCATGTTTCAAATGTTACCAAAGTGGTAATGTATTTATTTTACAATCTCATCATTTATCGAGATTATTTATGATTAAGTCTCCAATGTTGACATGTTATGATATACCTATAAATAATTATCATTAATTTTATTATACTAAGGTTATTCATGATATTTTTAAGTAATATTAACATTTTCCCACACTTTTCTACTTAAAATAATTAAGATAATGTTTTTAAGAAAAATTGTCTTTATTTCTCTCTTCAGTTGAAACCCCATTTTTCATCCAAAACCATGTTTTAAAAAAAAATTCAAAAATTTTCTAAACTATTAAAATGATTTATTAAAGAAAATTTTCCCAAAATTTTACTTTTTAATTTTTTTGAGAGGAATCTTTATGTAATTTTCTAAACAATGCCCATTTGGATTTTACTAAAAATTTGAAAGGAATATTTATTTTAACATGTAAAACATTAATTAAATATTAAATAATCATGAAAATTATATCCATTAAATACCCATTTATATATTTTCAAAAGTATTTTCAAATTAAAGTATTTTAAAAAAAAGTTATGAATTTTTAGTTTTAAATTTTTTTTATTCAAACAAAATTTATTTTCCTCAGGAAATGTTTCAAGTCTTATTTCAAAATCATTCTCTATATAAGATGACATCAATTGATGTAAATTATGATTTGATGGGGATATAAACTAAGGATACCATTATTATTATTATTTCTCTATATGGTTTATCATGAAAATAAGTTTATTAAACTTGTTTCTCTTCTATGGGTTATACTATGATAAAATTATTATTAAACCTGATTCTTTTTCCATGGGTTATGCTATGATAAAATAATGAAATAATTATTAAACCTATATATTTTACAAAGTTTATGGTATGATTAAATATTTATGAAACCCATTTCATTTCATGGGTTATGATATGATGATTTTTTATGATCTTTTGGCATATATACGCATTATTTCCATAATGTGATGGGTGAGAACTATATATCCCTCCAATGAATTGGGTAAAGATGGATAAATCATGGGTACATATGTTATGTATAACCTAATTACATGTTCAAAATGTTATTCATAAACATAATTATATGTTCACAATGTTATGCATGATCCTAATTACATGTTTATAGTGTTATGAGTGGTCCTATATTTCATGTCCATAATGTTATGGATGAACCTGGTTGCATGTATATAAGTTTATGCAAGGGAATGATTAAATTTCCTTAACATAATGAATGAACCTGTATCCATTTATACAGGTTCACAATGTTATATTCTGATATGTATTCCAAAATACATGTCTTATGCCAATGTTATGTTCTCATGGATCGCGTTCTTTGATTCCATTATGATCCATTTCATACAAATTTCCAAGATATATGCCATGACTCGTGTTTATGATCTATGATATGCTGGGTATGGTTTTAAAATGTTATTATCAGGTTATCATACCCATATGATCATGTTATATGGATATATCCCTTATTTATCCTTACTTAGAATATGATATCACACTTTATTATGTTTTTATCTCCCTAGGTTATGAAGAAAGGTTTTAAGTAGTGTATATCTATGAATAGTAATAAATGGGAAGATATCATTCAGGGACATTGAATATCTTTCGCCAAATAAGAATATTGTGTACATAATATCTAAATTCATTAAATTATTATGGTCCTTAAACTTGTTTTTGTGTAATTTATTGAATATTAATCTAAAAAGATGTAATATCTATGTAAGAGAATCCCGAGTCTCTATAGTTGGTATCAAAGGAAAGGTTTCGTTAACATTTGAAAAATAGGATGATGAAACTTTATTGATATCCATAGGGATATTTATAGATATATTTCTAGAGATATATCTATGTATTATTATAAGGATGAGTCAAAGTATAGAAAAATGTCTTGGAATTTTGGTAAAGGATAGAGTGAGTGGTTTCCAATAAATTAAATCTATGTCTAGATACTATAAGTGTATGTAGATTTATGAAAAATGTACCTAGAGTAAATAACTCATAAAAGGGTTCATTGATCTGAACTCGATCATCACATGGTGAATGAAAATGAGCCTGGCTATACACATGGTTTGAAACTTCCAGGGGGTAATCTTTGGAAATTTATAAACACTTTACAAACCATCATTAATGAACAAGGATAATCCTAAGGAGTCAGATTAAAAATATTGTGTCATGATTTAGAAACCCTAGAGTGATTTATCATGATTATGTGCTCCCCCGCTATGATTATTATTGCTTACACTATGTTTTTTGGTTTTTTTCAATCGATGGAACATGAGGAAATTATTTTAAATCTAAATGAAATAAATAATGATATAATTTTCCTTCTAATAAACCAAATGTTATGGGAGATAAAATGAAAAACCTCACTACTATGGTGACATAATTTTCTCAATACATGTGATAGAGATAATATTTTCCACATTTTTTGTATGAATTTCAATTTTTTTAATCCTCCGAAATTATCAATTTGATATTATATGGTTCAATTTTGGATTTATGATGTGTTTTGAGAAAAATTGTGAAAATTATTATGAAATATTATTAATTGATGTCATAATTATGAAAATAATGATGACTCCTCAATTCCCAGTTAATTCCCCTCTTAATAGACAAAACATTCATATTCCCACCATCAAATCAGATCTTATGTACTCTATAAATATGGTGATATGTCAATGAAATGATATAAATTTTTGGATATAAATTGTGTTCTATACTTATTGTATTCTTTTGTATTTTTATTTCTATTTTTTATTATCATCATCATGCGCAAATACGACATCCTCTTTCTCAACGATGCGCTTCGCTTACAATCAATCTTACATTTCCAGTTTCGAAATGCTTCGTAGTTTCAATCAAAATTTGATCAATATCACAACATGCTATCATCACGATCGTCCTCTCTACATTGCGCATCATGACGATGCTACATTTATCCCCATCATCAGCATAAGAAAAATTTTGTGGGAAAAAGGTATGTCACATGTTTTTATAAACGTTATTCTTTTGACATACTCTTTCTCATGTGCATCTACTCCACCCATTAAAGGTGCTGCATCAAAAAGTTGAGTCTTATTTTACCTGTTGGATATTGTTACATTTATTTTTCCTTTCCTGATAAATCTGAAAATAATATATGATTTTCTTAATCTTTTGTTGTGGGAAAAATCAAGAGCTCCTGAAGAGCTGTAATGACTCACGGATGAAAAATTTCACTTCATTCCATGAAGAGAACGTGTTTGATTAATAATTGATGTATTATATGATGAGACAAACATCATTAATCAAATTAATAAAAAACCACACCACCAGAAGTGGTTGAATGATGAACATCGCATACATGTCATACGTCCAGTCTTTAATGATGAACATCACGTACCCATCGTAGGTCGATCCGTTGAATGATGAACATCGCGTACCCATCATACATTGATCTATTTAATGATGAACATCGTGTACCTATCATACATCAAGTCGTTGAATGATGAACATCACGTACCCATCGTACATCAAACCATTGAATGATGGACATCGATTACCCATTGTATGTTAAGCAGAAGTTTGATGAACATCGCGTACCCGTCGTACGTCGAGACGAAGTTTGATGATCATTATGTACTTGTCGTACGTCGATCCAAAGTTCTCTATTCATTCCATAAACCAGTAAATTTCATATCTCTTATATTTTGTTCACCCTGAAGGTGTCAAGTTTGATTATACTATATAAAGGTTCATGATGGAGATGATTTTTAATTTAAATATTTGTATTTATTTATTTTATTTATTTTCTCTTTATTTTATTTATTATAAAATGATTTATAGAAATTAAATATTCTTGATGAACAAGCAGAAATATATTTTATATATATTTATCCCCTGAAGTGGATGAAATTGATGAAATTTCTGAATTGAATATTCATGCAATTGTCTTGAAGATACTATAAAAATTGAACAAATAATTTTATTCTATTACCCAGAGTGAATGAGAATATTTGTTGAAAATGATTTATTTCATTCCCCAAAGTGAATGAAAATATACCTAATTTTAGTATAAATCAAGTTCGGGGTGAATATGATGTTTTGCGCATGATCACTATGTTGTATTTGTTTATAAAAAATAATAAAAATATAACCACCAGAAGTGGTTTTATGATAGTAAATATCTACAGAGAATAATGAATTTTATTGATATTTATAAAATATTGCATCCTTGAAGGATGATATGAAAATAATGTCCTTTTACATTATATTGAAGAATATCTTCATTTATCATTTATTGTTCCTGCAACAACAATATCAAGGGAAACATTATTATTTATCATATTCTTATGTATTATCAATATCATCTCATGTAATTCATCTATACCCTGAAGTAGATGTTGTTGTTCATATAATTCATAAATTAAATGATTGAATTACATAGTTTTGATAATCTGATATATATTATGAAAATTATTTTACCACCTGAAGTGGTTAAAACAATGATTATCAAAGTCAATAAAATTTATATTTTATGCAAGATGATCACTATTGATAAATAATAAATTGTCATTCATGGATCATGAAATCCAATGAATGAATGAGTTCCCCTATGTGAAAGTAGTATTAATTACTATATCTCATTCCTTGGAGTGAATGAAATTTTTCATGAAAATTGATGATATGATTTGTGATATTATGAATATTTTAAAGTTGATGAGGTTTGATCAAATGATTAATTCTTCATTTGGTAAATTGAATGTTGTTCAATGATTTATAATTTTGGATGGAGATGAGGTGTGTGTTGTGAATCTAGAAGATTCTTCCACATTGGTTTTCTCTAGCACATTCACCAGCGTTAAAAGATGTGGGGGCCCCTATCCCAGGTAGATGTATTATAAAATAATATTTGGACTTGAAGTTCCAAAATATTTTGGCCAGAAGTTCTAAATTTTTCAATAATCTACTTGGGGATGGGCCTAACCCATTATTATTATATTATGAATTCATAAACCACCATAAGTGGAAATTATAACGACAAATATGAGTTTTCACAATGAAATATCCTGGAGATCTTATATGTGTCGATCTTGAAGCAAAATATTTACAAATATTATTTTGATTAAATTATTCAAAAGAAATCATATATGAATTAGTATATGCTCATATAAGTACATTTACTGGTAGTGAAAATTAATAAATGACTCCAGAAGATATAATATATTCCTACCTGGTAGTACAAATTTTTAATGCTTTGTTATATCTAAAGTCTCAATGAGATATATGAATGGTATTCTTGAAAATTAATATCATATGGAGAAATAAGAGGTACGTAGATATGTAACAAGAATTCATAAAAGTGATTATAAAGAATTTATTGTGTATAATCAAATCAATAATGGTAAACGAGAAGTTTACTTATCCTAACACTTCAAATATATAACATGATGATTTAGTAATGAAAGATGTTGATTAAAGTATACATGAGCATCGATTTATTGATAACATAGTAGATATCCATCAGGGGGAGAATGATGAATTTATTTAATGGATGCATGTCTAAAAAATTATCAATGAATTTATTATCATTAAGTCATTATGAATTACCCCTGTATGATAATTTACCCTGAGGTACCCATTTTTGATGTAAATTATTTATATCATTAGTAGATATTATGGAAATAAATTTCCCATATACTTATGAAGAAGTATATATGGACGTTCCCACACACCATGTGATCCATCTACATGAAAGGTGCATCCACTAAATGATCACATGTGTTATTTTCTACTAGTGAGTATACATTGCATGCCATGCATGTTGATTAAAAGAAATAATGAGTATCATATATTATATGGTCCTGAAGAACCATTGACAAGATGCTCACAAAACTTACATGAATGTAAAGGGTTGGAAATCAATAGTATGATTATACACACCTAAAGTGTGGTTGAACTGATTATATAAAATAATTATCCATCATGAGTAGAAAGCAATAAATATATTTTCCATTTAAGAGGAAAATGAATATATCAGTAACATTATATCTTTTTTAGATATTGTCCCTAAAGTGACACTGGTACTAGAAAAACTATTAGATCTCAATAAAATGTTGTTGATGATATATTTTCTATGAATTCTTTTAAAACTCATTGATGACAATGGATTTTGATAGATGTCGAAATCATAATAATTGGCCAAAATTATTAAAGGAACTTATGAAATGTTCAATATATAATGTTTTGGATTGATTATCCAAACTATCAAGACCATTGAATATATATTATCTTATTATAATAAATATTCTTCCTTGTATATTTGGATATTTATATATGAATCCGAAGAGGGTTTGAAATTCCTGAAGCATATTAAGTATGAAATTCTCACCAATTCTAATAAATTATCTGGTGAACTAAATAATATGTTTCCATATTAAATTAAGGAAGAATGTAAATTGAATTTATCATCCAATGGTTTGTATGAATCATTTTATTCATCATATTATTAAGGTTTTATGAAAAACATTTAAATATTGAAGAGTTTTCTAAAATCAATTAATTATTTGATCATTAAATTACATGGAATGTCATTTTATTTTGAATTAATCATCCTGAAGAAGAAATATTAAATTTTAGAATGGTTTTACCCTTAACAAATAATTAAATATCTTGCTTCCAAGAGTGATAGATTTTATACATCAGGGGTTGATGAAGAACACACTTATCCTAGAAGGATTAAATATAAATGCACATTTTATTTATACCTGAAGGATATACATGTACATGTGCATATGTACCTTTTAAATAAAAATAAATCATATTATGATGCAAGGTAATGTTATTCCCCATTCATTGAAATATAATGGGTATAAGTTATTATTATTCTAAAATTCAAAACTGAATGTTTTGGTTATGAATTGATCATGGACATTCTATGAGTTAAATAATGTATTGATGATCATTATGAGTGGGAGATGTAACTATTTCACTCTTTTTCCCTTAGACAAGTTTTCCCCCCTGGGTATTCTGGATAAGGTTTTTAATGAGGCAATACTATGTGGACTTGATGTTACTGTACTCGTTTTCCCCAATCAAGTGTTTTCCCTGAAGGGTTTTTCCTTGATGAGGTTTATAATGAGGCAATTATACATCATAACATATATCCAAGGGAATGTTATAAATTATTATGGATATCTATAATTAATGGAAATTTTTGTTCTTCCCCATGAGTCGTAATTTTTAATGAGACCATTCATTATTACCTATGGTCTTCCTCCCATGTCCGGAAGACATAATTAAATAATAATATTAATTGATGTCCTGAAGACACAACTAAATGATATAATCAGGGGGAGTTGGGAATGTTGCACTCTTTTTCCCTTCATCAGGTTTTTTCTCAGTAGGTTTTCCTGATAAGGTTTTTAATGAGGTAGCAGATATGGAATTCATTTATTTTGGCTTCACTTATTTTTCCCACAGGGTTTTTAAGTGAAGATTAAATAAGGTTCCATGAAATTATGAAATTAAAGGGGGAGTGTTATGAAACGTTATTAATGGATGTCATAATTATGAAAATAATGATGACTCCTCAATTCCCAATTAATTCCCCTCTTAATAAACAAACCTTTAATATTATCACAATTGGATCAGTTCTTATGTACTCTATAAATATGGCGATATGTTAATGAAATGATATGAACTTTTGGCTCTACATTGTGTTCTATACTTCTTGTATTCTTTTTTATTTTTATTTCCATTTTTATTATCATCGTCGTATGCAAATACAACATCCACTTTCTCAACGATTTTATTCGCTTACGATCGATCTAACATTTCCGGTTTTGAAATGCTTCGCGGTTTTAATTGGCATTCGATCAATTTCACAACAAAAATTGCTTAATTCAAGATTTTTTTACTACTTTTTACATCAAGGGTGTTTTATTCATTTATTTAAAAATATAATTCCAAATTGATGGATTCTATTTTTTGGAATAATTATTTAATTTACTACAACTTTTTATTATGGACCAGGGGCTGATTTGAGCATATTGAGGCCTTAAAAAATCAATGAAGTTGAAGGATTTTTCGGGCATACAACATGGACCCCACCACCATAACAAAATTTAATCTCAGCCTACACACTTACAATTGTGGTGATTCCATCTGGAATATAACAAGGACACATAGACATGGATCTAAAATTAATTTTAGGGAGTTTGAAAATCCTTAAGTTTGCTTTTGGGGGTTATACGTGTGAAGGATGCTTCCTAGAACCTTTATATAAGAAAATAATTTTCTAATGAAAAATTTATAACTCCCACAAATAGTTTCCAAATACGATGAAATTTTGAGGAGAGATGGAAAAGATATTTATTAACAACATTCATTAAGGGTAAAATTCATTAATAGGTCATTTATTGGGGATACAATGTGTCAAATTCCGAGGGGAAAATTATGCCTATAAAAGGAGTGAAGATCCTCCCTCTCAAATCATTCCATATTTCATCCCATTCCTTTTGGGACATCAAAAAGGAGAACTTTTCGGATTTCTTTATTTTATTTCATTTTTTTCTATATATTTTTAATGCGTTCTTCCCCATTCATCTTGATTACTCTTACCCTGGTGCGGTAATCATTTTGTGTGATTGGGAAAGGGTAGGTTTTTTATTTTATAATGCTTGAGTTCTTGAACATAACTGAATGGAATTTCTTTATTTTTCAATGTTTTTTTCAATTTCATATAGAATATTTTATTATCAATTCTGATTGTTCTTGAATTTTAATTCCATTATTGATTTTTCTTCTTGGTAAATAATCATTATCACACTCCATGGATTTCAATTTATATATGATGGAATAGACTAGGGGTTAGTAGTGAAGTACTCAATGATCATCAGTATGTCTAAAAGGGGTAGTGGATGTTCTTTATTGTTTGGGATAAATGATTGATCAGTTATTGCCTAAGTAAATTTAGGATATTAAATACAAATCTTTTCCACATGGATGGAGAGTTGACTAAACTGAGATCTTGGTAAGGTTTTCTCTCACCATTACAATTTCTCCAAGGAAGTGAGAGTAAATGATTGTGGAACTCACTTTAATCAATTCAGAAGAATAGGTTTGAATTAAATTGAAAAAGTATATAATTATAATTGGGAAACCTACCCAGAACTAATCACCCATTTAATATAATATTTTTCAATTATTTGGATTTCAAATTACCTTTCAATCATTTTCTTATTTATTTATTCTAAAAACACACCATTTTTACCCTCATTTAAAAGTGACAAACTATTTTTTGTTCACTAATATTTGAGAGAATTCCTAGGGTTAATCACTAGACTACACTTAGTAAATTTTAAAAAAATGGTTTTTCCACATCCTATGACAGGCGTGTATCAAACTTGGAGTTTTGACACACTCCTGTCATAGGGCATAGAAAAAGAGTATTTTTATGTTTTACTAGTGCAACATATAGGCTGACCATGGTCATCTCTCTTGAGTATATTTTTTAGTCATTCACCCACTTAATATAATTAACATAAACTACTTCTTTTTGGATTTTTTAATTAATCTAGTAATGTAATGAAATTTAATTTAAATAAAAGATAAAAATAACATGCAATGACAAAATGAAAGTAATAAAGAAAGAACTTGGCCTTTATAGGTTGGTTTGTGGGTTCCATAATTCTTCTTGTTAGTTTTTAAATTAAGTTTGATAATTCAATTATGAGATCTCATTCATTAATTACTATTATTTTATTTATTGGTGTGAAATCTTGAATTCATTTAGCAATCGTAACTTCACCTCCTCCTATAATCAAGGTTGATGACACTCCTCGATCAAGTGTATGACATCTTCCAAGACCTAGCTCCATCGTATGCCATTTCAACCACCGAATGGCTCAAATCCATCATATGAAGATCTTTTATCCAGTATAAGGGAGAGAAAAAGTTTAATAAAATAATATAAATGATTTTGAGTTCAGTGTCATGGTGGAAAATCTCCCCACCTGTGCACGTCACTCTTGCTCACCACAAACTTAACAAAACTTATGAATTTAAGTGTAGAATAAATGAAATTTCCACATACCCTCAGGACAAGCCTCGAGTTAGCCTCTCATCTTTAGGGTAATATTTCATGGTGGAAATATGATAAGAATAATATAAAATAAGAAGGAAAATGTAAGAAGAAGAAAAGAGGGTGGATGGGTAGACATAAAAATGAAACAATGCATGAATTTATTAGTAATCTAAATTACAATTGAAAACTAATAAAATAAAGAGAAAAAATAAATTAAGAAGATGAAAAGGGGAAGATTTGCGGTTGTCTTCCCTTGGTGGAAGTCTCCTCCATAGTGGCTTGAAGGAATGAGATGGAAAATGGAATGATTTGAGAGGGAGGATCTCCTCTCCTTTTATAGGCAGAATTTGTACCCTAAAAGTTGACACATTGTATCAAAAATAAATGACATATTCACGCATTTTATCCTTCATGAATGTTGTTCATAAATATATTTTCCATATCCAGTAAAAATTTCAGCGTATTTGGACACTATTTGTGGGAGTTATGAATTTTTCATTAGAAGTTTCTTTTCCTGTATGAAGGTTCCAAGAATCTTCCTTCATAAGTATAACACCCAATAGAAACCTTAATGACTTTAAAAATCCCTTAAATTAATTTTAGATCTGATACTATGTGTTATTGTTCTATTAAATGTTGAATCACCATAATTGGATGTGTTTAAACCAAGATACAATTCCATTACATTGGTGAGGTCCAAGCTGTCCTCCTGGAAAATCCTTTGACTTCATTGATTTTTAAGGACTCTATATGCTCAAATCATCCCCTAGTCCAGAAGAAAAAGTTGTAGGAAATTAAATAATATTTTTTTAAAAAAATAAATCAATTTAGAATTTTATTTTTAAATAAATGACCAAAATACCTATTGGATTCCTCATGTATTAATCATGTTTTAATGATCACAAATCTCAATAATAATTACAAATCATATTAATGATAAAAAATATTATTAATCATGTGTATTTATGTTTCAAGTTATCTCATACTTGATAATGGACAAACTCAATTCATTTTATGCATATTACTGTTTAAGTCTAAATACAGTTATTTGCCTAAGTACAAGACACCGTGAAGCAAGATACTAAGAACAGACACCGTAAGCCAGACACTCTGTTTGCCTAAGTGCTAGACACAGTTAACAAGACACAGTCATCAAGGCACTGTGAATATAGAAACTATGAGCAAGGCACTGGAAGCCAGAAACCGTAAGCGAGACTCCGTGAAGGAGACACCGTGAAGGAGACATCGTGAAGGAGATACCATGAAAAAGACACAGTTTGCATAACTACTGTGACACCGTTTCCTAACTATTTTTTCATTTTTCTATTTAACTTTTTAACGGTCATATTTGACGCCCTTAATGCACTGAAAATAATTAATGTGTCTTTTTAGACATAGTACGAGGTATGAGGTACGAAGAACATGGAACTTGTTAGCCCAAACCCATGCATTCGAAGATAAAGAGAAGTGTTCCCAAGAGGAAGAAGAACACACACGCGACAACTCAATAAACGCGAGTGCACTGTACTAAATAGAAAAAAAAGCTGACAAGAACAACCACGAAGAAGAGATTGCAAGATATTCAAGGAAGCAATTGTCTCATGCATGCAATTCAACACTACTAAAGAACACAAGAAGTACATTGGAATCAAGAGGACATCTTCACTCGTGAAGAACACAAGCTGAACCACGACACTCTGTTTCTCAATACAAAAACCAAAAAAAGAATCAGAAGCATTTTTGCCTTATCCAAGGAGTCCAAAGTTGTACTGTAAATCACTAGAGCATTATGAACTCATATCTACTCTCTCTCAGTGATTTATTTATTTTACTTTTGAGCAGTGTGTGTACTCTGTATACTTTACACACACAATGACTCCTGTGCTGAACTGGAGGATTTCAAAATCCTCACACCAAATTCTTTACTCTTTTGTACCCACAACAACTGTGGAAGAAGTCCCTGTGTGGCCTGGTCATCATTTTGTTTACCCATGAAAAGTGTGGAAGAGGTCCCTGTGTGGCCTGTACAATCCATGTACTCTTGTTAACCTCGATCCAGGGTGTGGATCAGAGTTTATTTATATAAACTGCTTAGTGGAAGGTGATCACCAAGTGGAGTGGATTAGGTCTCAGCTTGAGACTGAACCACTTGTTTTATATCCTCTGTGCTATTTAAATTTAGTCCACTCTGTTTTACTGTCGTACTGCATAATCCATAAAACACTAAATTCACTTTGATAGTTAGTCTTGGAAAGAAGTTATATCTAATTTGTCTTAGTAGTATAACTTCAAAAGTAATTTTAATAATACCGACTAAGATTACTTAGAGTTAATCAATCTTCTATGAAGTTTTTTAAACAATCAAACTCTTATAACACTATAACCTTGATTAACTGGGCTATATTTATTTTTGGGGAGATCATTATTTGTAAAACTAATATCTTTTAAACAGAAATTTTTATAGTAACTCAATTCCCCCCTCCCCTCTTGAGTTAACTACTCCGACCAACATTTGGTATCACAGATTGCTTTATTAGGACTTTGTGTAATATTATTCTACTATGATTGTAGTCGTACTTTAAAGATCTGTAAATTTATGTCAATTTTAAATTTCTAGCTCTTTTAAAGTAATTTGTTAGTATGGACAATAGATTGGAAGGTGATGCAACTAATAGACCACCATTCTTTAATGGAACAAACTATGCTCAGTGGAAAATTAAAATGAAAATGCATCTAGAGAGTATGAGCTTTGAAATCTGGTCATCCATTATAGATGAATAAAAATTTCCTGTAACTGATAGAATTACATGGGATAAACCTACCTTAATTTCTTACAATAACAATTTCAAAGCTATGAATGCCTTGTATTTTTCTATAGTAGATGAATAATTTAATAGTATTCCTACTTGTAAAACTGCCCATGAAATTTGGGATACCTTGTCTGTCTCACATGAAGGCACATCGAGTGTAAAAAAAATGAGACTTAATACTTATACTATAAAATATGATAATTTTAAGGTGAAACCTGATGATACTATCTCTGATATGTATCTTAGGTTCAATGAGATTGTCAACACAATGATTTCTCTAGGAAGAGAAGTCACTGCCAAAGAACAGATCAAGAGAATTCTCAGATATCTACCTGAAAGATGGAGGGGAACCTCTGTCTCTTTTAGAGAATCATGAGAAATCAGCAGGATACCTATAAAGGAACTCATTGGGAAATTGATGATGTATGAGGAAGAGTTGAAAGTCAACAAAGAAGAGGAGGATGAACCAATGAGGAAATCTGTTTCATTCAAGACCTCCCTCTCGAAGCACAAAGACAAAGGAAAACTGGAATCTTCTATAGAAAGTTCCACTACTGAACAATCATCACCAGACTGTGATGAGGAGATGGCTCAACTAGCTAGAAGATTCAAACATTCTTACAAGAAGAAAAACTTTTTCAGAAAATCTAACTTCAAGGGAAATTATAATCAAAAAGGAAACTGGAAAAAGGACTGGAAGAGAAGTGACAAAACTGATGAGATTGTATGATATGAATGTAAGCATAAAGGACATATAAAGGCTAATTGTCCAAAGCTCAAATATAAGAAGAAATATGAGGACAAGGACAAGAAGTAAAAAAAGGCAATGAAGGAAACCTGGAGTGCCTCTGAGGATAATTCAAGTGACTCAGACACATCACATGATGAACAGGCTAACAAAGCCAGTATGTGTTTTATGAAAAACACATCTGAGGTAACACTGAACTCTTCTATGCATAATTCATAATATTCTGAAGAGGAAAGTGACTCTGAAAATATGAATGATGAAGTAATGTTTGAATATCGCAACATGCTTGAAGAGACATGCAATGAATTAAAGGATAAATATAAATCATTGAAGAAACAGCATGCTCTCACTATAACTGTCAAATATGAACCTACTACTGAAAAAGAGAAAAATTCTCAACTGCTCAAAGAAAACAATGAATTAAAAATGTCTAATGAGCAATTAAAAAGTAACTTAGAAAAGTTTACTAATAGGAAAATTCCCTTACCCAAATGTTAGGAAAAAAATTGCTCCTAAATATAATACTGGCATTGGTTACCAACTTGGTAAAAGAAACCATGGTAGAACAAATTTTGTTTCAAAGTCTAGGACATATAATTTTGTTCCTAGTTTTGGACATAGCTCAACTAGCTCGAGTCATGATACATAATCTACTGTTTCAAGTTTTTGTGGACCAAATATAATTTATTTTTCAAATAATTTACAAAATTCTTATAGGAAACCTATGAGACAAATATGGGTTCCTAAAGCACTTATTACTAATATTACTGGACCCAAACAAGTATGGGTACCAAAATCTGTCTTTTCTAGATCATGTTGTAGGAAAGATGCTTAAAGAGCTCATGCACAAATTTGTGTTACTTGGACAGTGGGTGTTCAAGGCACATGACAGGAGACTACTCATGCTTCAAGAACCTGGTAAAAGTAGATGGAGGACATGTCACATTTGGTGACAATGCCAAAGGGAAGATCATTGGCTTAGGCCATATTGGTAACTCTAATTCAACATTAATTTCTAAATTACTGTTTGTTAATGGATTAAAATATAATTTTATTTGTATCTCACAATTGTGTGATGATGGATATCATGTTAAATTTGAGAATGATGCCTTTAATGTCTTTAATTCTTAAGATGAATTAGTATTTTCTACATCAAGGAATGAGAATGTTTATTCTGTTAATTTAGATTCCTTAACTTCTCAAAATGTTTAATCCTTAAGTGTATTTCATAAAGAATCTTGGCTCTGGAATAAGAGACTAGGACACTGTAATGTTCACTCCCTTAGAAAGTCAACTAGAAAAGGCCTAGTTAAAGACTTACCCGAACTTGAGTATCTAAATGACACAGTTTGTAATCCCTATCAAAAGGGAAAACAACACAAAATCTCTTTCAAACCAAAGAAAGAAGTCTCTACTTCTCAACCTCTCGAGTTGGTTCACGTGGATTTATTTGGACCATCTAGAGTTTCTAGTTTAAATGGGAAGCACTATGTTTATGTCCTAGTAGATGATTTTTCTAGATATACCTGAACATTCTTCATGGCTCACAAAAGTGAAGCCTGCTCTTATTTTACTAAGTATGCCAAGTATGTAGAAAATCTTAGTGGCCTTAAAATTAAATCTTTAAGAATTGATCATGGCCATGAGTTTTAAAATCAAGAGTTCGAATCTTTTTTCTCACAAAATGGTTATAATCACAATTTCTCTGCCCCTAGAACACCTCATCAAAATGGTGTTGTAGAAAGAAGAAATGGAACCCTGCAAGAAATTTCTAGAACCATGCTTAGTGAATATGACCTACCTATTTACTTTTGGGCTGAAATTGTTAATACAACATGCTACATAAACAATAGAGTCTTGATTAGACCAATTCTCAAGAAGACCCTGTATGAACTCTGGAACAATAGAAATCCTAAGGTTAATTACTTTAGAGTTTTTGGTTGCAAAGTAATTATTCTCACCACTAAGGATAATATTGACAAATTTTCATCCAAAAGTGATGAAGGAATTTTCCTAGGTTATTCAATTTCAAACAAAGCTTATGGAGTATTCAATAAGAGAACTAAATATGTGGAAGAATCTGTCCATATCAAGTTTGATGAAACAGATCCTCATGAGACTAGAACCATCCTAGAAAATCTGGAGGATGATGTGTCAAATCTGAACATCAACTCAAAATCCTCAAATACCTATGTGAAAGAATCTGTGAAAACATCCAATTCTAGAAATTATGTGCAATCAATTCATAATGAACCTAAATATGTTGATGAACCTGAATTCACTAGTCCCTCTTTTTCTAGAAATGTTAGAACTCTTAAAAACCATCCCTTAGATGTTGTTTTAGGAGACTTAGAGAAAGTAACACAAACTAGAGCTTCTCTTATAAATCAGGTTGAACATCAAGCCTTCTTGTCACAGCTTGAACCTAAAAACATTGATGATACCATCAAAGATGGTTTTTGGGTAATTTCTATGCAAGAAGAACTCAATCAGTTTGAAAGAAATAAAGTTTGGAAACTAGTTGAAAGACCCAATGACACTTTTGTCATAGGAACTAAATGGGTGTTTAGAAATAAGGTAGATGAAGTTGGAAATATAGTTAGGAATAAGGCTAGATTAGTTTCACAAGGCTATAGTCAAGAAGAAGGAATTGATTATGAGAAGACTTTTGTTCTAGTAGCCAGACTTGAAGCCATTAGAATTCTATTTTCTTATGCTGCACATCTGAATTTAAAACTATATCAAATGGATGTTAAGAGTGCATTCTTAAATGGTTATATAGCTGGGGATGTCTTTTTTGAACAACCCCCTAGATTTACAAACCCTCATTTTCCAAATCATATTTTCAAACTATCAAAAGCTTTATATGGTTTAAAATAAGCTCCAAGAGCTTGGTATGACAGATTAAGTGCTTTTCTTATTTCCAGAGGTTTTAAAAAAGTAATATCTAATCTTAATATCTTTATAAAAAGATTATCTAATGATGTTTTAGTTTTTCAAATCTATGTAGATGATATTATTTTTGGATCTTCAAAAAATTCATTATGTATTGATTTTTCTAAAATGATGCAAAATGAATTTGAAATGAGTTTAATGGGTGAACTAACATTCTTTCTTGGATTTCGAATCTTTCAAAATAATGATGGAATTGTTTTGACTCAAACTAAGTACACTAGAGATCTTCTAAAACGTTTTGGATTGGATAGCACTAAAAGTAGTGACACTCCCATGAGTACCACCTATAAGTGGGATCTTGATGAAGATGGAAAATCTGTTGATCAAACCACTTATAGAGGAATAATTGGAAGTATACCTTACTTAACTACTAGTCGTCCTGATATTATGTTTAGTGTGTGTATGTGTGCTCGTTTTCAAGAAAATCCTAAATAATCTCATTTAAATGTTGTAAAGATAATTTTCAAATACCTCAAGAATACACCAAATTTAGGATTGTTCTATCCTAAAGGACAATCATTTGAACTAGTTAGCTATTCTAATTTTGACTTCAGTGGCTATAAGTTAGATAGAAAGAGAACTTTTGGAACATGTCACCTTTTAGGCAAGTCACTATTATCATGGTGTAGTAAGAAAAAAAACTATGTTGCATTATCTACTGTAGAAGCTGAATACATAGCTGTTGGCAGTTGTTGTGCACAAATTTTATGGATGAGACACACTTTACTAGATTATGGATATCAATTCAGATATTTACCAATAAATTGTGACAACACAAGTGCTATTAACATCTCAAAAAATCTTGTTTCACATTCTAGGAAAAAACATATTGATGTAAGACATCACTTTTTGAGAGATCACTATCAAAAAGGTGATATCACCTTGGAATTCATTGGCACTGAATATCAACTTGCTGATATATTCACTAAACAATTAAATTCTGAGATAATAGATTACATCATACATGATCTTGGCATGATCAATCACAAATAGATATCTTACTTGTCTTACTATTTAATCTTTTACTATTTTTTTACTTTACTATTTCATGTTCACGGTTTCTTGGTTACTGTCTCATGTTTACAGTCTCACAGTTAGCACCTAGTGTTCGCGGTCTGTCACTAAATGTCTCACCATGACCGAACAGTTCACTTACTGTCTCACTGTGACAGAACAGACCATTCACTGTCTCATCGTGATGACCACTGACCATCTCACCGTGATGACCATTTACCATCACACCGTAACAACTATTCACGGTCTCACTGTGAAAATCATTTATGTTTTTCTTTTAACCCGTATCGCGGTAATTATTTTTTTCACCACTTTTTAATTTCCCGTATTTTTATTTTTGTGATGTTTGACATTCCCAAATGATAAAACAAAATGGTTTCACTCGGTTCTTCACCCGGACCTTGTCCTACTCACTCTTTCCGAACCCTTTCAACCTTGCAACTCTTTCTCTCTCGCGACCTTCAGTGGATGTGAAGAATGAAGCGACCATCTTCATCCACACCTGAAAATCAAAGCTCGAAGAAAAAGAAGAGATCACCGAAGATGGCGCCTGAAGGACCCTTGAATCCAAACCTGGTAAATCTCTCTGTCGTTCCTGAAAAATATGTTTGCCCTGAGTGGATTTTGTCCAGCAAGTATCTGGTTTTAAAAGTTTTAAGGAATCTGTGATAATTATCAGAGAGATCCCCCACCTACAACTGATTTCATTGACCTAGAAAATGCACTGGAAACCCTAACTGAAAATGGCACCAAGAGAAGGGCCATAGCTGCTGAACATGATGGAGAGACAAGGCTGTTGTTTAAATTTGTTCAAAATCTGATTAGCTCGAGGAAAGGTGACTTTGAAATCTTGAAGTACCAAGATGTGTTCCTGATTCATCTTATGAAGAATAGACACAAAATCAATCTGTGCAAATACATCATTCACCATATGTGTGAATTTATCAAGGTCACATCCAAATCCACATCTCTGTTTTACTCTAGGCTAATTTCAGCAATTCTTGTTGCAAAAGGAGTAGTTGGACCCAATGAAGAAGTAATTATGGACTATGATTTTTTTTATCTAAACCTACCATGAGGAGGATGAAAATAAACTAGAACCCCTGGAAGAAGGAGTGGGTTGAAGATAATGATAATCTCTATGAGAAGTATAATCCTATGGATTATCCAACAAGTTCAAAGGACATTTCTGATCCTGGTTTAGACCCAGATGAAGTTTTTAATTATCCAGAAGATGAAGAATAAGAGGAAGAGGCAGCTGAAGTGCCTCATAGAGAAGAGGCTGATATAACTCATAGGGAAGAAGTTGTTATTGAGAAAGAAATGACTATTATTCATCCTGTTGTTCTTGAAGAAGAACCTCCTATCCCTAGAGATGATGTCTATATGAAAATCCAACCCAAGGCTGAAAGAGAATCAATTGTCCCAAAACCTGAGTAGCATGTCTTGGAAGAAACAAATCTGAAACAACTCCCTGTCCTGGAAGAGGCTGTAGTAGAACAACTCCATGCTATCCAAGAAGCTAATCTGGAAGACATTCTTGTGGAACAATCTATTCCCGAGATAATACACTCTGTTGAAGAGAGGATGGATATAGCCTTCAGGTTGGCTAGGAAAGAAATGGATAAGGAAATTAGAGATGAACCAGTGGATTTAGATCATTTCACTGAGCCTCAAGGTCCTGAAATAGAAGCACTTATTAAGGGGTAAGAACCTCAAAATCTTGAGACTAATGAAGATGAGGCTGGTGAAGCTGAGTCTGATGAAGCATCTCAACCTACTGAGTCATATTTGGTAGAAACTCAGTATAAATTCCCTATCATTTATGATGTGAGTGAATCTCAATAGGTTACTGCCACTGGAATTGATCTTTCTTATTTGTTTCAACTGAAATCTGTCACATACTTTGAACTGGAACCTGAACATGAACCTGAACCTCAAACTGAGCTTGCACCTGTACCACTTCTGCACCTGCACCTTTACCTGAAATACAATCTTTTTTCAGTAAAGATGGTTTGAAAGTCTTTGGAGACACTATCTCAGCTGGAGTTGAGAAAATCTTGTCCTCTCAACATCGTCTTGTGACCAAACAGAGTCAGGAAGATACGTCACTGCTTTTAGAAAAGATTATCTGGCACATTCAACCCAAGATGATTCAAGAAATTCAAGATGTAAGGGTTGAAAAAAAGTTGCTCAGTACTGAAGTTGCAACTCTGAAAAGCATGGTTGAAAACCTACAGAAAAAACTGCATTCAAGATCAGAGCCTGCTCCTGCACCTACTCCTGCTTCTCCTGAACCTTCTGTTTCAAACATCTCTCGAGATATTGTGTCTCAGATTCACCCATACCTGCCATCCTTTGATGAAAAGATCGCATAAATGCACACACAGATGTTTCACCGCATGAAAGAGCTTGCGGAGAACCTTAACAAACTCACAATTGAATATACTAGCTGTCTTCAAAAGGTCCTGAAACAGCTCAAGTCTCTAACCAGAGCTGTAAAAGCTTCTACTTCCTCTGGTCAAACCTCTACTCCATCTTTGGATAGTTCTCTGCTCAGATATTTAGTCAAGGAAGAGATTCAGAATGCCTTTGGTGGCTTTGATATGGATCCTTTATCTGAAGTTGTTAAGAACAGTGATAGAGTGCTTGACCTGGTTCAAATTCACTCAAAGATTTCCAATGATGATCACCAGGAGATCTCTAAGAAAGTGGACTTCTATTTAAACTGGATTTTCTCCAAGACTAATATGACCAATCACTTCAAATATCTTGTAGAGAATCTGAGAATACCACCTGTGACTCAGGCCTTCAAAGCTCAAGTTCAGAAACTCACTGAGTTTACCAGATTGTTGGACAAGTTCATGGAAAATAAACATGATTTTGAAAAGTCCATGTAGTATGGAGGAGATATTATTGTAGACTTCATTAAACTTCTGAGGCTGTATCTTCATGTTCAAAGCACAGCAATTTTTGCTCCAGTGGCTTCTCCCCTCAGACCTGGATTACCTACTTTCACTTCTTCCTTAGTTTCCTCAACCATGTCTATTGGCTAGGCTCTTAGTCAGATTAGGCCTGTCATTCTTGACCAGAAACGACCAAGATCTTCTACTACTCCAACTTTGGCTCCCTCAGTCTTCGAAGGTCTCTCTTTACCTTCTCTATCTACCACTTCTATGCCTTCTTCTACATTAGCAACTGCACCTATGGCTTCCTCTTCTGTTGCTGATAAAGGAAAAGAGGAGGCCAATCCCTGAAGAAGACCAGTGACTACTATATTTTTGATGGGTATGTCATTGATTTTCTGTATTTCTACTATATGTTGTCGTCTGAACATTCTTAATGCCATATGCACTATTTTCCCTCTATTATTTCTAATTTTTGATAATCCCAAAAGGGGGAGAAAAAGTGAGAAGTTACCTGTTATTCTATATGTTATTTTCTATGTAGTTTCATTCAATTTACCCTTTAACTGTACTTGATTTGTGATCATAAAAAAGGGGGATATTGTTGGACTCTTCATGTATTAATCACGTTTTAATGATCACAAATCTCAATAATAATTACAAATCTTATTAATGATCACAAATCTTAATAATCATGTGTATTTATGTTTCACGTTATCTCATACTTGATAATGGTCAAGCTCAATTCATTTTAGGCATATTATTGTTTAAGTCTGAATACAATTATTGCCTAATTACAAGACATTGTGAAGTAAGACACTAAGAACAGGCACCGTAAGCTAGACACTATGTTTGCCTAAGTGCCAGACACAGTTAGCAAGACACAGTCATCGAGGCACCGTGAATCTAGAAACTATGAGCAAGGCACCGGAAGCCAGAAACTGTAAGTGAGACACCGTGAAGGAGACACCGTGAAGGAGACACCGTGAAGGAGATACCGTGAAGAAGACACTGTTTTCATAACTACTGTGACACTGTTTCCTAACTATTTTTTCATTTTTATATTTAACTTTTTAATGTTCATACTTGATGCCTTTAATGCACTGAGAATAATTAATGTGTCTTTGTAGACATAGTACGAGGTACGAGGTATAAAGCACATGGAACCTGTCTGCCAAAACCCATGCATTCGAAGATAAAGAGAAGTGTTCCCCAGAGGAACAAGAACACACACGCGACAAATCAACAAATGCGAGTGCACTGTACTAAACAAAAAAACCAGCTGACAAGCACAACCACAAATAAGAGATTGCAAGATCTTCAAGGAAGCAATTGTATCATGCATGCAATTCAACACTGCTGAAGAACACACGAAGTACACTGGAATCAAGATAACATCTTCACTCATGAAGAACAAAAGCTGAACCACAACACTCTGTTTTTCAACACAAAAACCAGAGAAGGACTTAGAAGCATTTCTGTCTTATCCAACGAGTCTAGAGATGCACTGCTAATCACTAGAGCATTCTGAACTCATATCTACTCTCTCTCTCAATTATTTCTTTATTTTACTTTTGAGTAGTGTGTGTACTCTGTATACTTTACACACACTGACTCCTGTGCTGAACTAGAGGATTTCAAAATCCTCAAACCAAATTTGTTACTATTGTGTACCCACGAAAAATATGAAAGAGGTCCCCGTGTGGCTTGGTCATCATTTTGTTTACGCACGAAAACTGTGGAAGAGGTCCCTGCGTGGCCTGGATAGTCCATGTACTATTGTTAACCCCGATCCAGGGTGTGGATCAGAGTTTATTTATATAAACTGCTTGGTGGCAGGTGATCACCAAGTGGAGTGGATTAGGTCTCGGCTTGAGACTGAACCACTTGTTTTATATCCGCTGTGTTATTTAAATTTAGTCTACTCTATTTTACTACTTTACTGCATAATCTAGAAAAATACTAAATTCACTTTGATAGTTAGTCTTAGAAAGAAGTTATATCTGATTTTTCTTAGTAGGATAACTTCAAAAGTAATTTTAATAATACCAACTATGATTACTGAGAATTAATCAATCTTCTAAGAAGCTGTTTAAATAGTCAAACTCTTATAACAGTATAACCTTGATTAACTGGGATGTATTTATTTTTGGGGAAATCATTATTTGTAAAACTAATATCTTTTAAACAGAAATTTTTATATTAACTCAATTCACCCCTCCCCTCTTGAGTTAACTACTCTGACCAACAATATCCTTGATGTAAAAATATTTAAAAAATCTAGAATTCAGCACTTTTCACAATTTTTATCAAAACACATCATAAATCAAAAATCGATCCACATAACATCAAATTGATAATTTAGGAGAATAAAAAAAATTGGAATTCATACAAAAATTGTAGAAAATATTATCTCTATCAATTTCCACACACTTAAATTGTGCTTTTCCTCAAGCATAAAATATCAACATGGAATTTAGAGGACACAAATGTTACCAATATTCAAATTCCAAAGTAATACAACTTAATAAATTTCAATGTAAAATACAACATTAAAAAATCCACATAAAATATCAATTTAATTTCTATTTTTTTTAAATAAATAATTAATTCATATATTTTAGTTTTCCCCTTTGAAAAATGATGGAAATCATGCTCTCATTCATTCATGCTTATCAATTCATTATTATTAAGCATGACACATCATAATTTGCCTCACCTTTGAATATTTTCCTCTCATATCTCATGATAAAATTATAGTAGAGTTATTATCATATCATGAGAACATGAACCTTATTCATAAGCTTGTAAAAGAACTAATTTCTCAACTTTCTAAAGATAAAAGGCACATAAACTCGTGAGGACTTTTCAATAAAGGTTCAAATGACTCTGAGGCTTAAGTTTGGTAGGATTTGATGTTTTAAAAATTAAGGCTCAAGATTGTGGTTTATATCTTAACTAAAATACATGATATCAAAAAGTTTAATAAAATTCTTTCATTCAAAATACCAACACCAACTTCCCCCAAAACTCAAAGTAAGGTCATGATCAAAGTAAAGAATAATGAATGATTAATGCACCCTCTTGATTTTTTTTAATTTTTTTAAAAGTTATGATAAGATAAAACCTCACAACCATCACCTAACCACATATGATTAGAAGATCGTCAGTCTGGAAAATAGTATTTTTTTGGTTCACCCAAATCACAACCCATTTTTATCCTTTTTTTATTTTTTTTATTTTTTAAATTAAATAGGGGTAAATAATGAAGTACAATGAATGATTCCAAAACCTTTTAAAATCCCCAAAATAGCACCCCTACAATTTTTCCTTACAATGTAAATCATACCTTTCACCATGAATCCCTTCACCCCCACACTTCATCATTAAAATATAATAAAAATAACAAGAGTAGGATAAGAATGTATAAAAATGGATTGAAACATGGTTAATACCTATAAAGGTCATCCATGGTCTCTATGGGATGAAATAAGGATTTATGTAAAGGTGGTATTTAAGTATAAGGGATTTTCAAAATATGTCTCAATAATTTTAAATGTGTTTTTGTACAGTCATAGTTTTGAAAAGTTCAAATGCAAGTTTTGGCACATGGCATGTCCTAAGATCACTCGAGAAACATGCTTAAGTATAAATAGGAAGTACTTGGTCTAGAAATACTCTCATGAACGAGACATATGATATTGTACAATCACTCAAGGTATGATTTATAATAAAAAAACCAATTCACATGAATTTCAGAAATTCAAAGCATGAAAAATAGTAGGAAAATTTCATTTTCATAAATAAACTAATTCCCTTAAATCATGAGTTATAATTTCAATATCCATGATTCACTTTTAACAATCAATTTTTCATTTTACTCATTCAATCTCATTAACATTGAAATCTTAAACATGGAATCAGAGGATTCATAAGAAACTCATGTCACCTAGATAACTCAAGTTAAGCATTAATTCAAGTGTGGGAAAGAAATTTTTATCATTAAAGCTCAAAATATGTTTTGGACCAAAAAATGAAAGGATTTTAAAAGATAATCATAAAAAGTGAACTCCCTTTTGAATTAAATACTTGGTCCTCTTTATCCAATTCTTGGGGATTCTTTCTACCATCATGATCCTACAAATGAAAAATTATTCAATTAATCATAAGGATCATTTAATTTAAGCTCAAAATGAAAAGAGGGAGTGGGCCACATGTTGGAATAATCCCTAATATTGAATTTGAAATCTAAATTCCAAATATTGAAAATGGAAGTACTAAAAATAAAGTAAAGGATAAATCTTGGTATGATCCCCCAAGTGGGCCCTAAATTTTTACTACTTCTAGAGGGAAGTACCAGATATTATCCAAAGTCTGATGGTGGGTGGATTTTCTTGGATCTAAACCACCACATGTGGTTCTTCCAAGCTTTAAGTTATTTTTTCTTATTGAGGAGGAATCCATGGAAAGAGTATACTAGATCCAACCCCTTAATAGTGTGGTACAACTTTCATGGAGGGGTAGGATAAAATAGGGAACCTCCTCTTCTAATATTTCTACTTGTGAAACCATCTTATCTTCCAATACTAGCTTCATGGGGGCTTCAGCCTCTTGTCTAATTTCTTCAAGCTCAGTAAATTGGATCTCTTCATGATGGGTCTCATATATTAATTATTTAATGTCTTCAAAGAGCTTAAGTCGTTCCTCAACAAGTACATTTTTTTCCATATCATCCTTTAAAGCATAGTATGAGTTGGCAGAATCTAAAAATTCAATAGAATTAGAAGAGATACTCAAATTAGTTTCCAAAAAATTAAAAGAATTTGAGTTCAATAATATATCATCTCCCTAAGTTGGTTTGACATTAAAATCCACTTCAATTTAAAGTACCTATTGGATTCGATCTTCATTAGGTGGAGTTAGGTAGTCAAGATCCTCTATCTTTACTTCAAATTCTACCACTACCTCAAGTTCTTTCTCTAGATCAGGGTCATGTGGCTCTTGGGTAGTATGGAAATATTCTAATAGCCTTTCTATTTGAATCCTTTGTCCTTCTATGGCCTCTTTAAATTCATTCACACGAGATATATTGTACTCTAAAATAGCTTCCTCTTGTTATTATTTCACATGTTATTATTCATTCCATGCATATTAATTGTATTTCAGATACATCATAAAAACATTTATTTTTTTGGATTTTTGGTTTTTTTAAAGAAAAATGAAAATCTATCTACAATGTTAAAATATAAGAAGATAAGTAAACTACTAGTTGGATCCATATCAACGACACCAGTTTTGATGCACACATGTCATAGGGCATGAAAAATGGGTATTTTTATGTTTTTCCAGTGCAACATAGAGGCTGACCAAGGTCGTCTCTCTTGAGGAGTTTTTTCAGTTGCTCACTCACTTAATCTAATTCACTTAAAATAATTATTTTTGGTTGTTTTTATTTAATCTTGGAATGGAATGAAATTTAATTTAAATAAAAGATAAAATTAACATGTAATGACAAAATGCAATTCATGAAGAAAGAACTTAGCCTTTATGGGTTGGTTTGTGGGTTACATCATACTCCATGTTGGTGTTTAAATTATGTATGATAATTAATTTATGATATCTCATTCATTAATTACTATTATTTTATTTATTGGTGTGAAATCATGAATGCATTTAGTAATATTAACTTAACATCCTCCTATAATCAAGGTTGATAGCACACCTCGACCGAGAGCGTGACATCTTCCAAGGCCTAGCTCCATCGTATTCCATTTCAACCAATGCATGGATTAACTCCATCGTATAAATATCTTGTATCCAGTAGAAAGGATGGCAAAAGTTTAATAAAAAAATATAAATGAGTTTGAGTTCTGTGTCATGGTGGATGATTGCTACACCCGTTCACATTACTATTGCTCATCACAAACTTAATAAAACTTATGAATTTAAGTGCAGAATAAATGAAATTTCCACATTCTACCCCCTGATCCAATCCTCAAGTTATAACAAAATTTTATAGGGAACGAGTTCAAATGGAAATATTATAAGAATAATAGAAAAGAACAAGATAAATGGAAGAATAAAATAGGGTGGATGGGTAGACACAAAAATGAAAATAATGCATTAATTTATTAGTAATCTAAATTACAATTGAAAACTAATAAATAAATAAATAAATTAAAAATATGAAAAGGGGAATATATTTGGCCGTTCTCCCTTGGTGGAGAACTCCTCCATGGTTCCTTGAAGGAATGAGATGGGAAATGGGATGATTTGAGAGGGAGGAGCTCCTCTCCTTTTATAGGCATAATTTTACCCCGAAAGTTGACGCGTTTTATCCCTAACAAATGACCTATTAGTGCATTTCACCCTTCATAAATGTTGTTTATAAATATATTTTCCGTCTCTACTCAAAATTTCAGCGTATTTGGACACTATTTGTGGGAGTTATGAATTTTTCATTAGTAGTTTATTTTCCTGTACGAAGGTTCCAAGAAGCTTCCTTCAAAATTATAACACCCAATAATAACCTTCATGACTTTAAAACTCTCTCCAATTAATTTTAGTTCCATAGATATTCATCCTTGTTCTATTCCAAGTGTAATCACCAAAATTGGAGCTGTGTAGACCAAGATGGAATTCCATTACGATGGTGGGGTCCACACTGTCTGCTTGGAAAATCTTTGAACTTCATTGGTTTTTAAGGCCTATATATGCTCAAATCATCCCCTTTTCCAGAAGAAAAAGTTATAGGAAGTTAACTAATTACATAAAAAAAGAATAAATCAATTTGAAATTTTATTTTTAAATAAATAACCAAAATTCCCTTGATGTAAAAATTTGTAAAAAATCCAGAATTAAGAACTTTTCATAATTTTGCTCAAAAAACATCATAAATCCAAAATTGATCTATATAATATCAAATTGATAATTCTAGATGATTAAAACAATTTAAATTCATAAAAAAATGTGGAAAATATTATCTCAATCACCATTAATCATGTTGAAATTGAAAATGAGAAAAGTAGGGAAAAAACATCATGTTGAGTCCTTCATGATGAAACACACACCTTCTCTCTGTGGTTCCACTGATCTACTAATTGATAATTAGTATATCAATACCACTAAAAATATATTTTCCATTCTATAGTGTTCAAATCATGAAAAAATCATTTTTGACTGTATACTATTTAGATGGTGAGGCAGATCAATGGTGGAATATTACTAATAATACATGTTAATGTTTTTTCAAAGGAAAGGGAAGAAGCCTCATATATTATTAAAGAAAATCAAAGACCTCTTTAACTAGTTAGAGGGAGACCCATTACATATCCCGAAGGCCCAGTGGGCATTTATCCCATTACATGGCCCGTAGGCCCATTTTTTTGGCCCAAATCCCATTCTGTGAATATTACTAATAATACATGTTAATGATAAAAAATTAACTACATGAAGTGGGATGATTTTAAAAGATTATTTTTCAATAAGTAATCTCCATGTATTCTTTATAAAAAATAGATAAGGAATTCCTTTAACTTAACCATATGGATGATAAATCTATTTGTACCTATGAAGAAAATTTTACACGACTTTCAAGATACTATTTGAGTATTATAATTCACTATGAAAGTATGGTTAACCAATTATTTAGTGGCTTAAAACCAAATTTATTAAGGGTTTTATCCATAAGAGACTTTGGATGATATGAAGAAGTCATTCAAAGTGCATTAAATATGGAAATAGAAGATATAAAACCTCTTGGTTATGGTGATAAGAAAAAAATATGGGTTTCCATTGAAATTCCAATGATATGTCACATGGAGGGAAGAAAAATTTTCAACCTCCTACTTGCCAAACTATGGGAACGAGCACTTAGGTGAGTGTATGAAAGGAACAAGAAGGTGTTTCAAGTGTGGTAATCCTATCCATAAGGAAAAAAATATAGAATTTGTGTGAAGAGGATAGTTAATTAAATGAATGGAGAGATAGATCAAAATAATATACCCCCCACACTCCAATGTTTCAAGTTCAAGGAGTTTGGGCATTATATGAATCAATGTCCCATTCCGAGGGCTAATATGGATGATAATACACAAAACAACTCTAAAGAAAAAGGAAAAAGGGAAATATTATGAAATCATAATGGATGAAGTGCATCATGATAATTAGGTACACTTATCCTCCCATCATTTGTAGAGAATTTCATGTTAGATTTTGTATAAATGATCCCAATGAAAATATTGTTGTTCATCATTTAGTGAAATTTCATGTGATTATATTTATTTATATGGATTATGGAATAATGAAATCACATTTTATATTCTTTAAGTACAAGGATGAACCCAAAATTCTAATGAATGTTTTTATAAGATAAGATCTTATATAAGGAATAAATGGATAATTAAGATTTTGAAGTGTATATTTTTCCATGTAAGATTAACATAATATTTCTGGATACCATCATGGGTTTATGAGTTTAAGGATGATCAAGATTTCTAAGTTAATTACACACATTTTTAGGTTTTATGTGATGAGAGTTTATCAAGATTACAGATATTTTAAGAGACATTTATTGAAATACAACTAATTGGTTTCATATATGTTTTAGTGACAAAGTTATTTGAGGAGGAATGCCTTTACACTTTGTGTACATATTATTAAAGGTACTGGTAACATTTAGGGTTTATCTTTGATGTTGAGGTAATTATGGGTTGTGGTTGATCACTTTATGATGCCATCACACTTCATTGATACAATAATTTTTTTTTCTTTGGATCCTCTTGCCATAATATTCGTCAAGGAAGTGGTAATGTTTCATGGGGTACCACATTAAATTGTATCTGATTGGGACATGAAATTTACCTCACATTTTGGGTAAAGTATTCAATAAGATCTTGATACAGAGTTGATTATTAGCACTGTGTGTCATCCTCAAACAGATGATCAGTCTGTAGGAAGAATTCAAACCCTAGATGATAAATTAAGATCTTGTTATATGTATTTCAAAGGTTTTTGGGATCATCACCTTGATTAAGTTGATTTTTCTTAAAATGACATATTTCACTAGAGTATTCAGATATCTTGTTATAAATCCATTTATGTAAAGAAGTGTAGAACTCCAACATACTAGAATGACGTTGCAGAAAGAAGGCTATTGAGACCTGAGTAATCTAATGAAATTGAAGAGAAGTTTTGATCCATTAAACTACACATATGGTAAAATTTAAAAAAAATGACATGTAGATAATCATCGATGTCATATAGAATTTGAAGTTAGTGGGAAGGTCTTTCTATGAATTTATCTATGAAAGAAAGAAAGTAAAACCAAGACCTAGGTATATTGGTACCTTTGAAACTATTGTTCATATTGGGACTATGGCTTATATATTAGAATTTACACCAAAAATACCTTAGGTTATCAATGTGTTCCATGTATATATCCAAAAGAATTATATACTTAATCCATTATATATACTGATTTCATAGATTTTACCACTCGAACAAGATCTTTCTTATAAGGAATAATCTGTTGAGATTCTGGATTGAACAAAGAAAGTGCTATGAAAAAATTCCACTCATTTGGTCAATGATTTTTGGAAAGAAAAATAGCCTGAGAAAGATATGTGGGAACCTAAGGATGTAATGAGGTAGAAGTATCCTCAGTTTTTGGTACCAAAGTGATGAATTTTGAGAGAAAAATTAATTTTTAGGGTGCTAGAATGTAACAAATTGAGATTTTTCAAAATATATATTTTCAAATAAATTTAATCTTTTTAATATTTTTCATTACACAAAGAACTAATTTTATCTTTCATTATATGAAACATTGAGTTTATATTTCACTACACACAACACTGGCCTTAAACAAACTTGACATATGATTAAAATATTATTAATTAAAATGATAATTATCACCTAGCAGTTTGAATAGAGGGTATGAATAAAATTAACTAAATTATAAAAATATATTATTTACCCATGTATATAAAATGAATTATTTGGTGATTAATTAATTATAAATGGAAATAAAAACTACTTGAAAATAATGGAAATTTGTTCTGAAAAACTATTTTTTATGAAAAACATTTTTCGCCTCAATAAATTAAACAGACCAATTTTGGTAAATGTATTTAATGGAATTTATATATTATATAATCAATAATCTATTAAAAAATAATCTTATATGTTTTTTAGATAATAGATAAGAATAAATATAATTTTACACTTAAAAATGAATTTTTCAAAAAATTAGTTTTGCTGTATTTTTATGAACTTATTTTTAATTTTTTTGAAACTTTTAGAAAATTTATTTTAATAAATATTTTTTATTTTTGAAACCAACATATAAAAATTATCCTACAGTGAAGTTTTTATAATTTTTTGAAAGGAATAATTTTTTTGAGGAATAGTAAAAAATACAAAATTTTAATTGAAAATGGCATTTTCCTTAAAATTATTTATAAAGTTAAAATATATTTAAAATTAGTTTTAACTTAAAATTAGTTAAATTATATATATATTTATCCAATTAAGGTCATATAAATCATTTTAATATTTAATTTTGATACAAAAACTTTGTAAACTTTTGAACGTTTTCTCCTTGAAAACCCATTTTCTCATCGCTTTTGTAGGATTAATTTTTTATTAAAATTTTTCAGTTTTTCAAATTTAATTTGTAAAAATGGATTTATTATTTTAAATAATAATAATTTATATTATAAAATTCATTCAAATTATTTTTTGATTAAAATTAATAGTGAAAATAGTAAAAATTAATTACTACAGTAAAGGTAAAAATGGGTTTATCAGGGTTAATATGAAAATATTAGTGTATAAATGATCTAAAAACTCATATAACATATATTTCATGGAAATATTTCAACCTTATATTTTCTGAGTATCTATAATACTTCATTTTGTAGCTTTTATGCATGAGAAAAACGTGGGTTCACCTCTTTATTTTCAAAAAATTACAAATGTTCCACTCACCTAACTTATAAAGGCCACCCATTTCTTATCTTCTTCACACTTTAAAAACCTTTTTGTTTCATAAAATACCTTCAAAATTCACTTCAATTATTCACCCCTATAATCCTATAGTCCTTAATTTTCCCATAAATCCATCCCAAGAAGGATTTTGGTGAAAACCTAAGAAGGTTACCCAAAGAAGTGGTAACATTTTTCAACGAGATTTTTTATTTTATTCCTCATAAACCTCCTTCAATTATTATTAAACCATGATAATATAATAAAATAAGTATCTTATATATACCAAGATTTTTTTAATGGATTCACCTACATCCATCTCTACTTTCTTAAAATGGGTTATGAAATCTTCATTCATGTGCACGATGTACTACCACCTCACAAATCGATGTCATTCGTTTTCTATTACCCCCTCTAATGGTTGGGTATCATGATGAATATAATATATATATATATATATATGATATATATAACATAATTATATATATAGAGTCATTAAATCATATATATACATTTTTTAATTTCCATTTCGTAGGGGATATGATAATATCATATGTGTGTACTCTGGATGACCGACTCGTGAAGCGATGTGATTTATTTTTCACTAACGCTTTACATGGAAGATAATAAGGACAAATTTAACGAATATATGTGATATAAATGAAATAATTTTTATATTAATGACATATATATAATTATTAAATGATAACATATAATTTTATTCTATGCCTTTTTACTCAGTCAAAGATGATAACATCATTTGTGTACGTGCAGACTATCGCCTTCATGAAGCGATGTGACTCTATTTTCATCACCAAACCACATGGATGATATATATAAGTATATTTAAAGAAATAATATTCTATTTATGATATTATTAACATTTTAAAGATTAAATATTACTTACCTCCTTTACATAGTGATCTATGAAAAATGGAAACGTTACTCATACATACGTATGGCCTCCCATCTCCATGACCGTAACACGCTTAATTTATCAATATCATATTTCATGTTTGTTATTAAAAGTATAATTAATGTATAAATATAAAAATAATTTCATTATTATTATTCTGGATAGTATGGAACCATGATCAAATTAAGAGGACCAAAAATAACAAATCCAAACATATACGAAAATCAAAGCGGTTATTACTCAAAACATGATTTTAAAAAGGATTTGGTAATAAAAAGGTAATAACTAGTCATAAGAAAATAATATATGGTATGATATATATAATTATGGTTATTTAATAAATTTATAAAAAACATATATTTATTAAATATGAGGTTCGAACTTATATGAAGGAAGTCGAGACTTATGGTAAGAGATTCATAGTCTCTCTTTTATTTCTGGGAGTCATGTGAAAATTTACCACTGATCTCATTTGTGTGGTCTATATAATGACACATTGATACATTATATCATTAATATACTCATTTTAATTATATTTAAAGCTTCATTTTATGTCATTATTTATTATTTATTACGATTCAAGAGATTAATAAAGCGGTAAGGGGTTTTTGTCTCACATTTTACTTTTGTGAGACAAATGCCATATTCACCACCTATCTCATTTATGTGGTGTATATGATTCCACTAAATTTGTTTTATAATTATTATCCTGAAAAATATTTTTATTAAAAATTCATTTGATTATATCTCTTTCATCAGGATTATGTTTCAAATGTTACCAAAGTGTTAATGGATTTATGTTGCAATCTCATCGTTTATTGGGATTGTTTATAAATAAGTCCTCAATGTTGAAATATTATGATTTAAATATCTAAAATTCTCATAAAATTTTTTATCATCTATTTATTCACGACATTTTAAATTAGTATTACCATTTTACACTCTTTGATACTTTAAATAATTGATAAAATGTTTTTAATAAAAGTCATCTTTATTTCTCTCTTCGGTAAAAAACCATTTATCTTCTAAAACCATGTTTTCTAAAAATGTTTTCAAAAATGTTTTTAAAACTCATGATATGATTTATCAAATAAAATTTTACCCATGTTTTGATTTTTTAAAAATTATTTGAAAGAAACATTCTTATCATTTTCCAAATAATGCCTATTTGAATTTTACCAAAAATATGAAAGGAATATTTATTTTAACATGTATGGCATGAATGTAATTTTCTTCCACAATGACCATTATTTTCATTGAATATTACTTCTTTATTTTTAATTTTTATTTTAAAATAAAATAATTTTCAAAACATTTTATGATTTTTTATTTTTAAAAATTTATTTTCAAAGAAAAGTTATTTTCCTTAAGAAGTGTTTCAAGTGATTTTTTAGAAATCATTCCCTATCTAAGATGACATCCTTTGATGTAACTTATTATTTTTGGGGGATATGAACCAAGGATACCATTATTATTCTTTATCTTAATGGTTTATCATGAAAATATGTTTATGGAACCTATGTTTCTTCCAAGAGTTATACCATGATAAAATTCTTATGAAACTTGATTTTTTTCATGGGTTATAAAATGAGGAAATGATAAAATGATTGTGAAACCTGTCTCTTTTCCAAATGATATAATATAATGAAATGTTTATGAAACACATTGAATTTATTGTGTTATTATATCATGAATGTTTTATTATCTTGTGGAACACATACATATTGCTTTCATTATGTGATGGGTACGACCTATGTCTCCCTCCAATGCATTGGGTAAGGATGGAAAACTCATGAGTAAATATACTATGTGTGAACCTAATTACATGTTAAAAATATTATTAGTGAATCATATTACATGTTCAAAATGTTATTTTTAAAGTAGATTACATTTTCATAGTGTTATACATAGAAATGACTTCATGTCCGTAAGGTTATGCATAGACCTAGTTGCATGTCCATAAGTTTATTAGAGGGTCTGATTTCATGTCCATAACTTAATGAGTGAACATGTATTTATTTATACATGTTATCAATATTATAAGATAATTTGTATTCCAAAAATCTATGCATTAATCCAATGTTATGTTATCATGGATCGTGTTCTTTGATTCCATTACGATTCATGTCTTATGAACTTTCAAGATTTATGCCTTGACTCATGTTTATGGTCTATGATATACAGGACATGGTTTTAAAATGTTTTTCTCATGTTATCATAAACATATATTCATGTTATATGTATATGTCCATTTTTTACCCTTACTAATAATTTGGGCTCACACTTTCTTATGTTTCCTCTCCCTAAGTTATGAAGAAAGGTTTTAAGTAGGGTATGTCTATGAAGAGTACTAAATGGGAAGATCTTTGTTAGGGTCATTTAAGATCTTTTACCAAATTAGAACATTGTTTCCCTAGTCTCTAAATGCACTAAACTATTATGGACATCATGCATGTGTTTGTATAATTTATTGAATATTCATCTAAAAAGATGTAATATTTATGTATGAGAAGCCTGGGTTGCTATATGTGGTCTCTCACTCAGCTTACTGCTGGCTAGGTGGGTATCAATGGGTTGGGTTGTGACAATTTCCATGTGGTTCATATATTTAAAAAGATATTTCATATTTAAATATCTTTAAATATATATTTTTCAATTAAAATTTTATAAGTAAATATCTAAAAATATGTATAAATATATATGTATATATTTAATTACAAGTAATATAAAATATGAAGAATAATTTTTTTAACACCATAATATACTAATGAGTGTATTATTGAGGAATATATTCAGTCTCCACCTAAAAACAAGGCAAGAATACCCACTTAAACAAAGCTAAAATTCCATCAAATATTCAAAACATAGAGTATCCGCACTAAAAACTCAGTTTTAGAGGTCTTCTATGAAATTTTTGTCTAAGGAAAAACTGTGTTTAAGGTAAAACCATACTTGATATCATATATCCCTTTGTAAAATTTGATTTTACATACCATGTATCCAAAAAAGACACCGATATAAAAATTTATGGTTATTTGAATATTATGTACAATTTTCAACTTATCCTAAGATATTAATTAATTTATTAATTTTTCTGTCCTAAAATTGTTATTAAATGTCTATTACTCAATACTAATTAGTAATTTTCTCATTTATATTTTTTAATTATTTTTTAAACCATTTTCACTAAATCTATTACGTATTAAGTGTTAATAAATATTTAGTATTATATAAATCATATTTAAAATAATATATTATATCAATATTAATATATTTATATTTATACACCACAATATTATATTTAATAACATATAAAGTTTTATTTATGAAATATACATTTTATAAGTGCTAAAAAGAGTATTATCACTTTTAAAGGGAAAATATTTATCAACGCTAAAAATAATAGTAATAAAGGGGTAACATTATTAGTGATAAAGAAAAAAAATAAATGGGAAACTTTATTGGTAGTAAAAAATGTGCTGACAAAGGATAACCTTTTATCAACATCTTTTACACACTAATAAATGTTTCTTATATCAATGCTTTTTGCGAGTGTTGATAAAAACACCTATTTTATCAGTGCCTTTTTAGTCATGATAAAATGCAGTGCCAAATAAATGTGTTTATGTAATAGTGTTATAATAATGATAACAATTAAATAATAATATTTTTTATCAAGATTATTCATGATTATTATTATTATTATAAAAAACAATTAATTAAAAATTATTACTATATTATTTAAAGTTTTAAAGATAACAATTATTTATTATGAATATTGTTTCACCTATAATACCTCAATTTGGTCATTAATTATCATAATATAGTTAGGGGAATGAATTAGAAAATCACACACACAAACACACACACATATAGGGGCATTCTTAGTCACGAGACCTCCCAAATATCACTTTAGAATGTAACCAACTAGTCTATGGACTAACCAATAATTAATAGTAACACTACTTAATATTTGTGAAAAAATAGCATTAGCCTTGATCAATAATTTTTTTGAGTGGTGATTAGGGGAACACCATTGCCCGCAATGTAAGCACTGACAAAAGAAACCCTTTTATCAATTAATTTTTTATTATTGATAAAGGCTACCTTGAATATTATATTTTATATATACATATTTATATATTCTTAAATAAGAAAATATATATATTTTTTAATAATTTATATATATTTTTATTTATTTATTATTATTTATAATTATATATATAATTATAATTACATATATATAAAATAAAATATAGTAATATGAACAATATAAAAATATTAAATATAATTCATATTTAAATTTATATATTTAATTTCATATTATATAATTTATTATATGCACATATGTATTTATAATATATATATATATATATATATATATATATATATTTCTATAAATATATTTGTATATGTGTTTATACATATAATTATATGTTATAAAATATTTAAATATATAGTATATATAAATAAACTAATATATATATTAAAATATTTATATATATATAATATATTTTTAAAAATTTAATTCATATTAAAACATATATTTATTATCTATGTTGTTTTCTTAATTTATATAACAAAAAATTATTAAATTTATACTAAAAAAACGTAATTAATAATGTATTTAAATACATTAGAAAAATATATATGTAAATATAATGTATTAAAATTTTATTTAAATATATAATAAAATTATAAAAATTTATAAATATATATATATAAAAATGTATTTAAAAACATAAATTATCATATATTTATTTTAGTATATTAAGATTAATATATGTAAATAAATATAAATATCAATGTATATAAATATAAATATAATATTTATTTTTGTGAGACAAGTATTTCTTCCATTAGTAATCTGAATCAAGGGTATGAGGGAGGAGCCCTAAAAATATTTACCATTTGAAATTATGGTTTTCTATACACACACACACACCCACACATATAAATGTACACGCATACACGCACATTATATATATATCATTATGTAAAAATAAAAATATTTTAGTTGAGTGGTAAAATGTTTCTTAAAAAAGTGGTGAGAAGTAGTTTGAATCTCACCTCTTGAAAATATTCAAAATTTCAAGTTAGTTGAGGCACGTGGTAGGGAGGTGCAGTGCATTATAGTAGGCTGAAACACATGGTGGGTTGGTGATTGGATGGATTATTGGATTCTTATACAAAAAAAATAAAAAATATATTTTTAAATCCTTTATGAATGTTTGAAATTAGAGTGGATAATGGTTCACTTTATTAGTGCTAAAAAAGTTGTTGATAAAACCCTATTTTATCAATGTTTTTTCAGCACTGATAAAAGTACATGAATTTTATTGATGCTCATATCATCAGTGTTTTTTATCATTGATAAATCCATTTTTAGCACTATTAAAACCTTGATTTATAGTATTTTCATTGAAATTAATATTATATTATTACTATATAATTATTATTATTGTTAATTGGAAATGACCCAGGTCAGATCAGAGGACCTATACCTATAAAATAGGCTAAAAAGAAACCAAATAAGGTACTACAACAGTGCATGATTATGTTGAGTGTAGACATCATCAATAACATTGGAAAGAGGAAGATGCCTTAAATTAGTGGGCATTGAAATGGATCTATATGAAACTCTCTCATTAAAAACTTTTTTTAAAGAGCATCTCACTAGTAGAAAAAAGGCCTTTAGCGATTGCCAAAAGTAGTCACTAAAGGCCTATAGCGGCCACCCAACATCCAAAAAATAATGGACACTTTAGGCCCATCATTATTTCCCAAGCATCCACTATTTTGTGGACATTATAGACTAGGTCATGGTCACCTATAGCGATCAATGTTTGGTGGTCTCCATAGACTCACCCAATATCACCTTTAGTGACCCCCCAAATGGAGGTTTCTATAGCCTAGAACTATAGTGAGCACCATATGGCGGTCTCTATAGGTTTACTTGGTTTAACCTATAATGACTACCATATGGTGCTTCTATATTATTTTTAACAATAAATATAAAAAGTACAAAAAACCACCAAATTTCAAAACTAAAATAGATATTTCCAAAATATATAAAACTACGAGCCCATAAATATCTTTTCCATATCATATTCCAAGCTTTACACCCATCATCAAATAAAACCGCATGCCAAAATTTAATAAAATAATTATTACAGTACAAAATATCATAGCTAATAATTGAATCAAAATAAAATATTTCAATTGAAACTTAGTACACCAAACTAAAGTTATTTTATTTTGAAAATATATTAACAATTTATAATAATTTTTCAAAAAAAAATTAAATAACTTATTCTTTCATTCTGAATATACTTCTCATCCAATTGATGTGATGTATTCTCGTACACGTAAAAAATAATAATAAAATGATTTTCCTATTATTTCAAGTCATTTGGAGGTCATTTTCTATATATCTGACCATTAAATGCACATTTTGGTTTTTTATGACACTAAAAGTGTGTTTTCTATCATCCCGGAAAAACAAAAATTCATATTGAAAAACTATCTTCTAAAACATATTAAATTTTACTTTATGGTTTTCTTTGTTTGATTTCATAGCATTTAGAGGTTGTTAAATTGGTTTTGACCCCCGTGTGTTTTTAAAGGGTGTCAAACCATTGAAAACAACATATTCATTCATTTAGGGAAGACCACATGTCCAATTAATGTGTTTTATCCTCATACAAATCAATAATAATAATAAGATGACTTTATTATGATTTCATGTCTTTTTGAGGTTGTTTTCTATGGATCTGGCTATTAAATGTGAGTTTTGGTGTTTTATGACACAAAAGAGCATTTTTAGTCCTCCTAGGAAAATTTTACCTCATATTGTTGATTATTATTCTTTAACTTTTAAAAATTCATTCTATAGTTGTTGTTTTTTTTCATATTTCACGGCATTCAGAGGCCTTTTGGTTGGTTTTGATCCCCAGACACACCTTTTTAAAGGGTGTCAAATCTTTAAAAACTGCATATTATGTCATTCTGAATATACTGCACTTATGATTGATGTTTCATCTGCTCATACATGTCAGAAATAATAATAATATAGTTTTCCTATGATTTTAAGTAATTTTGAAGACATTTTCAATATATATAACCATTAAAAATGTGTTTTGATGTTTTATGAAACTAAAAGTGTTTTTTCCATCATCACAGATAAATAAAAACTTCAATTGAAATAACTCTTATCTGACCATTTCAAATTTCACTATACTATTGTTATTTTTATTTTATGGAATTCATAGGTCGTTCAGTTGGTTTCGACACCCCACATATTTTTAAAGGGAATCAAACCTTTAAAAACCACCTATTCGATTGTTTTAGGAATACTGTATGTCTAATTGTTGTTCTATATTCTCATACATGTAAAAAATAATAATAAGATGTTTTCCTATGATTTCAAGTCATTTCAATGACTTTTTTATGGATATGATTAGTAAATGTGTGTTTTGATATTTTTTGACACTAAAAGTGTGTTTTTGATCCTCTCGAGAAAATGCCATCTTGGATTGACATTCTGTTTACTCAACCATTTCAAAATTCACTCAACGGTTGTTATCGTCTGATTTTATATCATTCAGATTCTATTTGGTTGGTTTTGATATAAAGAAACACCTTATTAAATGGAGTCAAAGCTTCAAAACTACCTATTCTATCATTTCAAATAGACCACATGTCTGATTGTTGTGATATCAACTCATACACATCAATAATAATAAGAAAAAATTTTACTACGATTTAATGTCATTATGAGGTTATTTTATATATATGTGACTATTAAACACATGCTTTGGTGTTTTATGACTCTAAAAGTGTGTTTTCCACCATCTCGGCCAAACAATACCTCTGATTGATGTACCATATACTCAACCATTTCATGATGAACTCTATAGTTATTTTCATATAATTTCATAGCATTCAAATTTAGTTAGTTTGGTTTTGACCCTCGTGTGTTTTTAAAGGGTTTCAACCCGTTAAAAACTACATATTGATTCATTCTAGAAAGACCGCATGTCCGATTGATGTGTCATATCCTTGTACATCACACAAATAATAGTAATATAGTTTTCCAATGATTTCAAGCCATTATGGGGTCGTTTAGTGTGGATATGGACGTTAAATGCGTGTTTTGGTTTTTTATGACACTAAAAGGGCATTTTTGGTCCTCTTAGAAAGATGCCAACTCAAATCGACATTTTTCCTACTTGAAATTTTTATAATTAACTCTATTTTTGTTGCCTTCTGATTTCAGAGAATCCATATTCAGTTTCATTAGTTTTAACCCTCAGACGCACCTTTTTAAAGGTCTTCAAACCTTTCAAGATGACATATTCTAGAATTCATAACAGACCACATGTCTGATTGATGTTCTGTCTACTCGTACATGTCACGAATAATAATAATACGGTTGTTCCATCATCCCGAACAAATGGTACATCCAATTGATATACTATCTACTCAAACATTTTAAAATTTACTTTATGGTTATTGCAGTCCAATTTTTTGATATTCAAAGGTTGTTCTATTGGTTTGACCCCCACTTGTTTTTAAAGGGAATAAAACCATTAAAAACCATACATTTGGTTGTTCTAAGAAGACCACACATTTGATTGTCATTTCATCTACTGATAAATGTCAAAAATGAAAATTAGATGGTTTTCCTATGATTTGAATTCATTACAAGGTTGTTTTCTATGAATCTTAGTATTAAACACGTGTTTTGGTGTTATATGACATTAAAATTGTGTTTTCGATCCTCTCAGGAAAACACCAGCTCAGATTGATGTTCCTTTTTCCCAACCATTTCACAATTCACTCTATTGTTATTGCCTTCTTATTTAAGGGCATTAAGATGTTGTTCAATTGGTTTTGAATCCTGGACAAACCTTTTTAAAGGGCATCAAACCTTTAAGAACCATATGTTCGGTCATTCTGGGAAAACCACTCATCTGATTGGAATTCAATCTATTTTTTCATTTCAAGAATAACCATAAGACTGTTTTACTATGATTTCAAGTCATTATAAGCTCGTTGATAGTGATATAACCATTATAAACTCGTTTTTGTGTTTTATGACACTAAAAGTGTGTTTTCCATCATCCCAAGAAAACAAAACCTCTAATTGACATACTATCTACTCAACCAATTCAAAATTTAATATATGGTTGTTTTCATCTGATTTCAAATAATTAAAAGGTTTCTAGGTTGGTTCTGACCCCCATATGTTTTTAAAGGGTATCGAATCTTTAAAAACCACATATTCAGTCATTCCGATAAGATCGCATGTCTAATTGACATATTGTTTGCTTGTACACATCTAAAATTGCAATAAGATGTTTTCACTATTATTTCAATTCATATTGGGGTCGTTTTATATGGATTTGACTGTTAAATGCACATTTTGGTGTTTTATGACATTAAAACTCCATTTTCAATAATCCTAGACAATTTCAAGATCTGATTAACATCCTTTAGACTCAATTATTTCGCAATTAACTCTATAATTATTTTATTTGGATTTCATAACATTAAGATGAGGTTCGGTTGGTTTTGACCCTCAGATTAACCTTTTGAAGGGATTCAAACCTTTAAAATAGTATATTTGATCATTATGGTCAAACCACACATCTGATTGATGTTTTTTCTACTCTTACTTGTCATGAATAATAATATGTTAGTTTTCATATGATTTGAAGTCATTCTGAGGACATTTTCTATATATTTGACTGTTAAATGCATGTTTTGGTGTTTCATGACACAAAAAGTTCATTTTCCATATTATAAAAAAACACTTCTGATTGACATTATATTTACTCAACCCTTTCAAAACTCCCTCTATGGTTGTTTTTAAATGATTTTATATAATTCTAAGGTCATTCGGTTGGTTTTGATCCCCCACATGTTTTTAATGGGTGCCAAACCTTTAGAAACCATATATTCAGTTGTTTCGAGAAGACCACAAATCCTATTGAGGTTTTATCTCATAATACACATAAAAAATTATAATAATATTGTTTTCCTCTGATTTCATGTTATTTCAGGGTCGTTTTCTATGGATGTGGCCTTTAAACACACATTTTAGTGTTTTATGACACTAAAAGTTCATTTTTGGTCCTCCTGAGAAAACACTATATTGGATTTATGTTACATATAATAAAACATTTCAAAATTCACTCTATAGTTTTTTATGTTTGATTTCATGTCATTTGGATGTTGTTCAGTTAGTTTTGACCCCCTGAAACACCATTTTAAAGGGCATTAAACCTTTGAAAATAGTATATTAGGTCATTTCGGGTAGGCCACTCATCCGATTGATGTTTCATCTACTCATACACATCAATAATAATAATATGGGTTTTATATTATTTAAAGTCATTTAAAGGTCCTTTTCTATAGACCTGACTATTAAATGCATGTTTTGGTGTTTTATGACACTAAAAGTGCATTTTTTGTCATCCCGGGAAAAAAACCTCTGATTGATATACTTTATAATTGACCATTTCAAAATTCACTCTAAGGTTGTTTTTTCTAATTTCATGATATTCATAGGTAGTTCAGTTGGTTTTGAGCCCCATCATGTTTTTAAAGGGCATCAAACCTTTAAAAGACACATATTTGTTTTTTCGGGAAGACCACACATCCAAGTGACATTTTTTCTCATTTTATATGTCAAAAATTAATACAACATTTTTAATATTATTTCAATTAATTCTATGGTTGTTTTTTATGGATCTAACTATCAAACATATTTTCTGGTGTTTTATGACACTAAAAGTGCATCTTTGGTCCTCTCGAATAAAAACTGGCTCGGATTGACATTCCATTTTCTCAACCATTTCAAAATTCACTCTACAACTATTTTTGACTGATTTGATAGCATTTCGATGTCATTCAGTTGGTTTTAACCCCATAGAAACACCCTTTTAGAGGCCACACCATTAATAACTACATATTCAGTCATTCTGGGCAGACTGCATATCTGATTGATGTGTCGTCTACTCGTACACATCTCAAATAATAAAAATATGGGTTTCCTATGATTTCAAGTCATTACAAGGTCGTTTTCTATAGATATTATCATTAAACACACATTTTTCTATTTTATGACACTAAAAGTACATTTTTCATCATCCTGGGAAAACAACACCTCTAATTGACATAATGTCTAATCAACTATTTCATAATTCACTATACTGTTGTTTTAACTTTATTTTATATAAAAATTATTTCATTTATTGAATCATAGTCTAACTACCAATTTTTTAATTTCCAATGTGTACATTCATTTTTACTAAGATACTTTTATATATTTTAAATTGAAAAATAATTATACTTTCTGACACATAAAATTTGTGAGGGATGAAAATCCATAACCATAGTTTAGACTACAATTCATCCTCCCTCTTATAGTTTAAAATACATCTAACTAGGAAAATATTCTACACCCTCTATAATTAATTATCTAAATTCAGTATCAAGATCACATTTTATGGGTTCAATATTCAGAAATATTTCTTCTGGAATCACACCATATATCACTTTGTTGTGATATCTCACATATTTTTTGTGGATGACGTGGTCATCTACATTAATGATAGATGAAAATATATTAAAATTTTCAAATAAAAAAGGGTTCCAAATTCAAGATTAGAAGATTAATTCATAGAAAAATCAAAGTGATATGGCTATGTAGGAACTTTAGAAAAAAGGAAATGGTAAAAAAGTGTTTACATGAAAGAGACATAGAAAATAAAAAAATGAAAATACACATGAACATGAAAAAATAAAGTGTGGGTAAGAAACAAGAAAAATATATGAGAAAAAGGGGGATATATATATATCAAATTAAAAACTTCAAGATAAAAAATCAAAAAGAATCATCAATCTATTTAAAAAAATTAGGCTCTAATTTCAAGACAACTTGCATAAAAAAATTAAATTAGAAAGAGTATAAATAGAGTAGGAAATTGATATTGAGATCTATCTTTTGAAAGAAAATATATGAAACTTCACCTTCTAATAACTCAAATACCCTTTAGAAACTACTTATATGACATTAGATTATTGTAAATGAAAACCAATGATGTTTTTCATATTCTATTAAATCCATGGATATTTCATATCAACACTTTCAAGAAATTTGTAACTCTTGTATGAGACAAAAAGATTGAGAAGTATCAAAACATGATGAGAACCAAAGAAACTATGTTATTTATATCTAAAAAATAAAAAATAAAATCTCAAATAAAAGTAACCTCATCATGAATTTTCAATACAACAATATCCATGATTTACAAATAGACAACCAAAAAATATGAAAAAACTAAATACCGATGAATAAATAATTATAAGACCTTATAAATTTTATACATTCAAATAAGATAACCTAGAAATATGAATCACAGAAATATCGACATGTGATTCCAAATTATAATATCTAACCCACTTCTATTGGTTAATCGAAAATGTTGGGATAAAGATGGAACATAACAAGTACATAAAATGTAGAAGTAGTGATTACCTAATATGGGGTATATGGAATGTGATTATATGAATAATTATTTTCTAAAATTATATATAATCTGACAAATAATATACAAATTTAATGATATAGGGTTCATAAAATATACATGATTTAATAAGAACAACTTATTTAGTTCAATGTGATGTAAAACATAAAATGAATTTGACTTCATAGAAATATCACTCCACAAAGAAATTTGATTTTAATGAGAATCAATTTATCTATATTTGATGAGGCAATCAAACAAGTTAAATTCATAGAAGGAAAGTTTCATATTAAATTTTAATAAAATATAAGTAAAATCAAATTTTGAGAAAAACTAGAATATGAAACATTATAAGGAAGCTACACTGATTGGGTAAAACTTTTCCATAGATTTCAACTCTTGAGAAACAAGATGGCCTTGGGTGGATATGGAATTGACTCTATAATTTTTTGAAATGAGTATCCTCAATTATTGATTGTTAATCACCAAGGGTTTTGGAATGAATATTAAGAGAACATAGATAACATCAAACAGAGATGGAAAACTTCTTTACCGATATACTGATAGGAATGATTGGAGATGAACAAGGTCTGTAGAGAAACCAAAATATTGCGCAACAGAAGAGGGAAATCAATTTGGGTTTGAAATTGATATTATTAATACAACATAATATATTTATAGTAATATATATCATTTTTAATGTAAGTTAAAATTATTAGTTTCAAATATATTACTCAATTATTAGTATAGAATATGTTAAGTAAAAAATATAAAGTGAGGTAAAAATTGAATATAAATCTGTATAAAATATACTGAATGTATTTAATGTTTAAAGAAAATTCTATGAAAATTATCCCATTAAAAAAATGGTAAATCTTTAATTTATTTATTACAGTTTCATCCACAAATGGTTCTTTACACATTGCCTAAAAATTATTTAATAAAAATTTTAATGTAAAGGTTTTGATCTAACTTTTTTCATTTTCCACCAACTATAACACTTAGACCCCTGAAATTAATTTAGTATAAATCCATAATAGTGTAATAAAAATATTTGTCTTGTTACTACTCAAATTGATTCATAAAAAACTACTTAAATTTCATAATAATATCAAACCATAAAATGAATGAATCCCATTTGAACATCTCTCTTCCATCAACTTTCTTGAAAAAATGACACCAATGTATTAAATGAGAAGTAATTGTGTAAGAAAGAAAAAAAACATTTATAGAATAAATTCATTATCTAAAATAGAACTCTGTGAATTTTAAAACCACTAAAAACTATGAAATTCACATCTTTCATTTCTTATACTATTATTTATTAATATAAAAACATATCGAATATTGTATCTAAAATAAAAATTTTATAAAAGAGTGATCTTGACTCTAATAAATTATTAACATTAACGAAGCATGAACTATTAGATACAAGTTAACAACGATCCTTAATTGAATTGTGATTTTATATAGAAAATCATTCTATACAATACCCAGATTGGTCAAGTATACATGAAAAAAATTAGAATATTTTTTTTATTTTAAAAATATATTTCAACCAATGAATTTTAGGGGACTTTTGAAAATATGAGTGATTTTTTACTTGAGTATATGATTGGAGATATTGAAACTCAAAATTGATTATACAAGAATATAGGACACATGGATTATATTTTAAAATTACACCTTCATCGAAGTAGTTTTGTTTAAAAGTATAGAATTTAGATAAAAACCAAAGTGATATGGTTTTGAAAAAAGTGTATAAAAAATGAAATGGAAAAAAATTTATATAAAAGAGATATAAAATAAAAAATTATGACACACATGAACATGAGAAAATAATTTATGGTGAATAAAAATGAAAAATATATGACCACAAGGGAAAAATACATGTATATTAAAAAACTTAAATATAAAAAATAAAAAATATTTTTGAATCTATTTAAAAAAAATTTCTCTAATTTCAAATAACATTTCACAAAAAAAAACAAAAAGAGTAAAATGAGAGCTAGAAATTTATATTAAGATCCATCTTTTAAAAAAAATTATTTACCTTATCATTCCACAAACTCAAATAACCTTCATAAAATAGTTCAATTATAGTAGTTAATTGGTAGTGGAAACCATTAATGTTTTCACGGTCTCTTAGAGTTGTGGATGCTATAGATAAACACTTTTAAGTATTTAGTAATTCTTGTAGGGAAAGAATGATAGGGAAGTATCAATACATGAAGGAAGCCAAAGAATCTACATTATTTAGGCTTAAAAAATTAAATAAAAAATTTCAAAACAAAAGGAACCTCATCATGAATTTCAAAATGATATAATCCATTATTTAGAAACATACAACTATAAAATGTAAAAAACCAAGACCTTGTGAATAAATTATGATAATACTCTTTGAAAGTTATTCATCTGAATAAGATAACCTAGAAACATGAATCCCATAAATATTTATATGTGATTCAAAGTTATTATATCCAAACTATTGTCATTGGTTAATAGAGAATGTATGGATGAATATGCAATATAATTGGTACATGAAACAAAGATGTAGTGATTTCCGAATATAGGGTATTTAACTTGGGATTGTCTAAATAATTATTTTTTGGAATTATAAATCATCTGAATACTAATACACCAATATATTGAAAAATAGGTTTTATAGAACATAAATATTTTAATAAGGAGAAAAAATATCAAGCTTAACAAATATAAAAATTAAAATTAACTTGACCTCATACATAGATCACTCAATGCATAAACTTGATTTGAATGGGAATCAATTTATCTATATTCAGTGAAGAAATCAAGACAAATCAATTCATAGGAAGAAGATAGGTGTATGAAATTTTAATAAAACATAAATTTAAATCTAATCTAGAGAAAAAAATGTAATATAAAACATTATAGTGAAACTATACTGATTGGGTTAAAAATTACTGATGGCGTTTGAATGGTGAGAAATAGATAGAATCAAGAGGATATGGCATCAAATCTAGGGGTGAGGAGGGGATATAAACGATGGGGGGGGGGGGGTCTACGGTGGGTAAAAGAGGGTTGAGTAATGGGGGATAAATAATGGGGAGAGGATGGGTGTGTGATGGGGTATCAATAGATGAGGGAGGTGTCACAGCATATAAAGGAGGTGGGGGGGGGGGATCGACAGTGGGGATATGAGGTAGTAGGACAGGGGATTAGCAGTTGGGGAAGGTGGCACAACACAATGAGGGGTATAAACAATAGATGACATCAAGGAGGTGGGGGTGGTGAGTGGGCTCAGTGAGGGAAGAGGGATGCTTTGGGGGGTGTTGATGATGGGGTGGGGGAAGGAATTTGGGTGGGGAGTAAAAAAAACCCAACAACCTCTATTTAGCGGTCACCTGATTTGACTGTCAATGAAAGCCTATTTTTATATTAGTATCTGTAACCTTATTTCCCTCCCTATAGATATGAATAATCATTAATTTCATACCATCATGCATCATTAAGCTTCTAATGCATTTAGTTAGGGTCATCCATGGAACAACAAATGAACGTGAGTTAAAGGATTAGAAATCTGTAATGGAATCACTTGAAATCTAAAGATAGTTCTTATTGTGTTTCTTAGAATAATGTATAGCATGCACAATAGTAATTAACTCAACTTCAAGAGAAATTATGTAACCAATATATTTAATAAATTTACCTTTAATAAAGTATTAAAGATCCTAAAAATACCACAACATCATATGGGAACTAGATCCCATGAGGCCCCCATCAATACTATTCTTGATCCAATTAGTCCATTGTGGAATCCATCTATAGTATGAGTAATTGATGGATTTATTTGGGGATCCTCCAATACCCAAAGCTATGATAATCTCCAAATATATAGTATAATTTTTTTGGTCCCATGATATATTTCATTAGCTTACTAAACATCCTAAAGGATATCCATAAGGCTCAAATTAATCGAAGTATGATTTCCATCAAATCTGATCCTATTTATTAATATCCAAACATGGTGAAATAAGGAAGTAGTTGTAACAATAAGAAAATAAAAAAACTATCAACTAAGATTTAGATTATTCATATGATTCATGAATACATCCCAGAAACTAATAAATGATAAATTAAGATCAAACCAAAGTAGTACCCTCTCCTAGATATATTTAACAATATAAAAATAAAAAAAAATATTTGCATCCCTCATACTTGTCCAAATAGAAAGATAAATATGGGACAATTATTAAATATGATTGGATAAGATTATAATCATTTGAACATATATTTCATAGATTTTGTATGTCAGGATCCTTCTACTGGACTAAATGTTTTTTATATGGAAGAGTTTGAACCATTTTGGTAGGGATTCAGCTATACCACACTGATATCTATAATATATACTTACATTAAAGTTCCCCATTATATAAGGGATTCATAATTTCAAATCATATTCATTAAAATAAAAATTATGAATTTCCATATTTAATATCATGAGGATTCAAATAAGAGATAATATCTCATCCATTTAAATCATAAGATATATAAATATTAGAAATACCATGTGGAATATCATAGGTATTATAAATACTATAATACAACCATTTTTTCTTTTAAAAATTTAATTTAGATGTTCCAGAGGGATATTATAAAGTGTGTTATCTAAATTAATAAAAAATATCATCTAAAGTAGGCTAAATAGATGAACAAAAGCTCATTATTAGAGTTCATACTAATCTTAATTGGATACCAAATAAATCTAACAATAAAGGCTTCATTGAACATGCTCAATATCTTGATTCCAATTCGACCCAGATCTACAGGCTTGGAACATTTTTTATAATCCATAGTAATAAATTTCTTCTAATAAATCAATCTTGACCTGATAAATTTTCCAATATGCAGCTCTAGTCTCTTGATGATGTTAGATGGCCATTTATAAACATGAAAAGAATGATCAAACATGAAATAGAGAATTGAATTCAAAAATCATATAATTCCATATTGAGATAGGATTTTTTATTTCTTTGTTGAAAGATGAGAGGAGATTATATAATAAATATCTTCCAAGTAGTAAGTTTTAAATATACACCAAAAATAGGGTATCCCTAAATAATTTAATGGAAGGCTGGAAAGCTTGATGTTGAGCTACTTCATAACATGCCTTTGTCTCCCCATTCCAAATTTCATTCGAAATAGAACAAAGGATTTATTCCAACTAATAATTTATTTAGAGACTAACTTGTGATGCCTAAGTATATTATTTATAGTATCAAGAGAAGTATTACACCCTAACAAAAAAGGATCACGTTATGAGGATAAAAGATATAAATAAGTAAATCAACATTTCTTGAAGCTTTTATGTGTTCCAAAAGACTAGAACAGACTCACTTCAATAAGAATATACTTGAATAATCCTACACCATGATAATAAAAGTTCATAGAGAGGGTCTCCTTATCTCAAACCTATGATACATTAAAAGTACCACTATGAAGAACCATTCACCGTGACAAAAATTCTAGAATTTTGGAGGATAGAGTAAATTAACCCAAGAAATATCTCTAAAAACCATATCCGCATAGAATTATCATGATGAAATCCCACCTGAGGGAGCCAAAGGATTTGTGAATATCAAATTTGAGTTCCATTTTTCCTGAATTTGATCTCTTTTTCTAAGATATACATACTCCAAAGTTGTATAGACGCACTATTTAATCTTCTAGCTAGGTATGAACCCAACATTATTAGATAAACCATGTTATAAGATAAAGGTTTCAATATAATATATAGGTTTTTGATGATTATTTTTGGGAGATTATTTATAATTACAATTGTTCTAAAACCATTAATATCTGAGGCTTGTTCACTTTTAGGTTTCAAATAAATAAACTTCAAGTTAATCCCAATAAGAAAAAATTCAGTAGAAAATAATTTCTTAACAAAATATAAGAATTCAAGAACAATATACCAATAGTGAATAAAGAATTTATTATTAATATAGTGAACTTACTTTTTCTTACAAGAACATTACATAATTTTAAATATAAACAACATAATAGTGTTACATATACATGATCAAATAGTTTAGTGTCTTGGAAAAATTAGGATTATACAACACTTTTACATAATGAAACATAAAAAATATTTAATTACTTATTATATAGCTTCTCAATGGCCCTCTAATTATCCTTAGTGCAAGTAATCACATGAGGATATACATCAGTGAAAGGGGTGGGATAAATGACCAGTAAAAGGATAAATAAAGTCTGAATCAATAAAATATGGGTGAGCATAAAAATCATCACCATATCATAAGAATAGAATAATCATCAATAACATGACGGAAACATGTGATAGATGCATGGAATGTGGAAATGAAAAAATATGAAACATCTTGTCTTAGTGGTCAAACCACACATAGTTGTGAACAAAGATAACATCATGTTCATGCATAATATATGTTCATAATCATAACAACATCAATGTAGTCGAATATATAATCTTGTTTACACATATTACACATTATATCATTAGATAAATCATATTACCCAATGAATTAGAGGATTATATAATTCTGGGCCAACCCATCACATCATAAAATTTATATATTCATGCATGCCACATAGAATGTACAATAATCATAGCCATAAAACAACCCATGGAAAGGAATGAGTTTCATAATAATTTAATAAAAAATACATTCAAGAATAAACTTTGGGGTTCCAAAATATAAAAGTAAAAAAATATGCATGGTATTACAATCATCAACCTTGAGTGAAGAAGAAAAAATCTCAAGAGAGTCGAGATGTGTTTTGGAAAGAAGAGTTCTTTTGAAAAAATCTTAATATTTTTCATAAAACCAAGTTTAAAACATGTATATCCTGAAAAATAAAATTGAAGAGTAATGGAATTATATTTAAGGAAAATTAAATGAATATAGATACTTAAATTATTGAGAAAGAGGGAAAACCCAAGGAAATAGAGTTGGGTTTGAGAATCCCCGTACCTTAATTCTTGCTTAATTTCGTCCCTTTTGTGCTAAATGAATAATAAAAATAGTTTTATTAAAAAATTGGTCAATAAGTTTATTATAATCATTTATATAAATATTTTTCAATCATATTAATTATATTATATTTCTTAATTTTCATTTATGAAATCGAAGCATTTAGATATCATATTTTACGTAAAAAATCATTTTTCTTTGATTTCTCTATTTTCTTAAATGTAATTTATAAATTAGTATAATTAATTTTAGAATAATAGAATACTTGTAATTACATATTAATATATTATATATAATTCATACTGTCCATCCATGAAGGTGTTTATATGAATTTTCTTGTCAATGTCTCCATAGGTGGTTAACTGACCTTTAATGGGACACTATTGAAATAATGGAAAAGGGAAGTATGACATTTATATTTTTCAGAAATATGATAATTAAAGTGGGTTAACATAATTAATATAATTTATAATTTATGAAAAATTTATATTATATGGTTTTTAAGGGAATAGGGTAAAAAGAAGAAGGAGAAGAATAAAAGAGGGAGGAGTTAATAGAGACGTACTCTATCCTTAGTGTAGTTTCTCTTGTATGATAATATAAATCCTTTTTGATTGGATTTGGATTGCTATATAAAGTCCCTAAGTATTTTTGAGGGATTTATAGAGAATATTTTGTTAGATATTAGGCTTTGTAATGGGTGGGAGAAGTGGTTTTCCAATGGGATAGAGTGGGGTTATTTATACTTGAGGAGGAGTATTTTAAGAATATGATATTGAATAAAATAATATATCAATGTTGAAATTTTTAATAGTGATTATTTTAAATTATAAATAATATATTAATATAATATAATGATTTTAGTACTTTAAATTCCCTTTATAATTCAAATTCATTAGTTTATTAAAAAGAAAAGTGGAAAGAAAGAAAAATTGTTATTTTAAAAAATCACTTTTGACTTTAGGTTTTGAAAGTTATTTTTAGGGTTTGAAACTGAGTTTATTATATTTTAATTAACCATTTATGAAATTAAATATACCATTTCCAGAACTAAAGTTATAGAAATGATTATTTCATTATTACATCATGAATGATGTAATTTTAATTTCACCTATTATTCCAAAAACTATGTTTTTACTATTCACTAGAAAATTAAATTATTTCATAAAATTACTAAAAAATCACCATAGGATGATTTATACATGGTGATTTAAAAAATGATATTAATTTTATCAAAATAAATTTCTAAAATATGTAATTTTAATTTTTAATTTAAAAAATAATGATTTTTACAAAATACATTAAAATATAGTTTATTAAAAATGTGCTTCTATTTTCTTTGATTTTTTAATCATGATACTTATTTTTGGGAATTATAAAATTTATATATACTTAAATTAATCATGATAAATATTATTTATATTAAAATTTATTATTTTAATGTAGAATTTCTATTCCAATAATCAAGTTATTGTTCTCAATAGTCAGGTTATTATTCCCAATGGTCACATTATTATTACAATGATCACTTTACCTTCTATAAATACTAATTTATTATTTAACTTAATATTCAACTCAATTACTCTTAAGTTTTTTATATTCCCATTTCCTATAATTTTACTTGGTTTACTAATATTTTTCTTTTTCTCTATAATGTTTGTAGTTGGGGAGATGACTCTAGTAGGTTGGGGAAATCAATATTTTCCTATTTTGGATTTTTTATTTTTTATTTTCTGTCCATTTGTACTATTTTGATTTTTTATTTTTTTATTTCTGAATAATGTAACAATATTTAGTAATGAAAAAAAATATTTGTTGGGTTTTTTATATTTTTCATGTGTATCATATTATATAACACATATTTATTCAAGAAACAAATTTATTAAAACAAGTTAGTTTTTACATCCTTCCCCCCTTTAATTTTTTCATCCGTAAAATTATAACTCATATTCTCAATTTATATTAAAGGATATCACTTATATTTCATTGTTTCCTATGGTTCCCAAGTCTCCTCTTTATACTTATGGTTCCTCCACAACTATTTGACAAGGTGATTTGTCTTGTTGCGTAGAAATCTGTATCTATTGCCTATGATTTTCCCCGGATTATCTTCATATGAGAGTTCATTCTCCAGTTGAATCACCTCTAGGTTTAGTACATACAATATATTTAGTATGTACTTCCTTAGGGGTGATACATGGAACACATCATGAACATGATCCGTACTTGGTGGAATTGCAAGTCGATAGGCTAATGCTCTTATGTGATCAAGGATCTCAACGGGGCCAATGTACCTCAGGATAAGCTTCCCTTTCTTTTCAAACCACATGATTATTCCATTTTTATATTCAAATGAATTATTTTTATGTGTTTTTGGATGTATTGTACCTTATATATCATATATTTCACAATGTTAGGTCCAAGTAGCTTCCGTTATCCAACTCCATCCCAACAATTTGGAGTTCTACATCACTTCTCATACATAGCTTAATATACAACCATTTGAATACTCGAGTGGAATCTATTGTTATATGAGAATTGAACCAATGGGATATTAGAATCCCATTCTCCTTTAAATTTCATTGATTAAGATCATAGCATGTATTTGGGCATCTGAATAATCCTTTTATATTGGACAATAGTTTGGGTGTGATAGGCCATGTTGAAATTCAATTCAGTACTCAAAGCATGTTGATGTCTTATCCAAAATTTGGAGGTGAACCTTGGATCATGACTAGAGAAGATCGAATGTGTAACCCCATGTAGCCTCACCTCATCCTTCACACATATCATAGAAATTTTTTCAAGTGAGAAATCATCTAGAATAACTTGAAAGTGGGAAATCTTGGTGAGTCGATCCACCACACCCCATATCACATTATTTCATTTGGATGTCTTCGGGAGACCATTAACAAAGTCTATAGTGACATTTTCCCATTTCCACATTGGTATATAAAATGATTGAATCATCCCTTTGGACTTATATCAGTCTGTTTTAACTTACTAACTTACCAAAAACTGTGAGATATATTCCACAATCTCCTTCTTCATGTTGTCCCACCAGAAGTTTTCTCGAAGATCACGGTACATCTTGGTGCTTCTGACATGGATAGAGAAATATGATCAATAAGCATTATCCAGTATCTCATTCATTATCTCATGTGATGTAGGCACACAAATCCTCATTCAAAACTGAATTACAGCACCATCATTTCAAGGGAAATCATGTAGCTTCCATTCTTTAATTGCATTCAACTTATTTTGTAACTCCTTATTATCCCTTTGTGCCTTCATGACCTTATCATGGATGGATGGTTGGGAAATTAGTTGAGAATGGTAGTATATATTCCCTACCTTTATGATTTCCAAATCCATCCTTTGTATATCCATAAATATGGGGTATTTCTCAATCTTCATCATGGATTGAGTAGTAGGTTCTTTTCTACTAAGAGCATTATCTACTTTGTTTTCCTTTCCTGGATGGTAGTGCATAGAGAAATTGTAGTCCTAGATTTTCTTTAACCATCTCCTTTAATGCATATTGATCTCATTATGTGTAAATATATACTTTAAAATTTTATTATTGGTATACATGTCACACTTCTCACCATTATGATAGTGCCGCTAAATCTTTAGAGCGAAGATTACAACTGATAACTCTAGATCATGTGTTGGGTAGTTATTCTCATGGATCTTTGACTGTTGTGATGTGTAGGCTATCAGTTTATCACTCTAAATAAGTACACAACCCAATATTTTCTTTGAATCATCACCATATATCAAAAACCATTCTCCACTTTTTGGTAGTTTCATGACAAAAAAATTGGGTGATTAGAGGGGGTTATTTTTTATATTAGAGGGTGTTATAACCACCTATAAACACATTAGTGGTATTTATGAGGAACTTCTGCTAATGCGCCCTCCTACTATAGTTGTAGGCAGTTTTGAGAAACCACTAGTAAAATGGTGGAAAATTTTGCAGCAGTTATATTAGAGGGGGTTAAAACCCCTTCTAAATTCCCCCAAAATCTCATTTTAGAGAGGGGTTTAAGCCCCTAAAATTTATTTATCAAATTAGAGGCGTTTAGAAACCCCTCAAAATTAAGTTATACATTACATGATTAGAGGTGGTTTTGGAAACTATCTGTAATTAAGATTGAATTATAAGGGGTTTTAAGCCCCTCTATTTTTTCTTAAATTTGGTAGCCCCTCCTGTTTGCTCACATTCGTCTCCTGTAATACTTAACACCTGCACCTGACCCCCCTCCTGTTCGCCCCACACCCCCCCCTCCAATTCACCCACACTATGTCCCCCTCCAATTACTCCCCCCCTGTGGCCCTCTCCCATTACCCCCCTTATGGTTCCTCCACCCATCCCCCACCTCTATGTAAATATGGTCTCGCTAGCAGCCTTATATATAAAATTCATTTCAATACATATATTTTTTATTATGTAAATTAATATATATTTATTTGTATAAATTGTATAATATTATATATAATTAATATAGAATTAATATTATATAAAATAAAATTTATACAAATATTTATATAATGTATTTCAACACATATTATTATTATTATAAAAATTAATATCTATGTATTTCAATAAATTTAATTGTATAATATTATGTACATTAATACATATGTATTTAAATAAATATCATTGTATAATATTGTATATATTAATATTTATTTAATTTTATAAATTTTATATCATATATAATATAAAATTATGAAACTATTATTTAAAAGTATATTTATTATTATTATAATATAAATTATTAAAATTAAAAGCTTGGGTTTTTGTATGATATATTTTTTAAATAAATTATATTTATGTATATATTTATATAATATTTATATAATTTTATATTATATATAGTTAAAATTATGTGGAATACAATTGATATAAAAAAATATATTAATTCACATAAAATTGAAAAATTATATTTATGTATACATATAAATAAAATTAAATACAATCATATAATTATTTTATATAATATTTTCATATAATGTATTTTAAATACATTTATATATAGTGTTTTAATTATATATATATATTATAGAATTTGTTTTTTTAATAGTGGGGGTTCACAAACCCCTATAATATCTTAAATTAGAAGGGGTTTTGAACCCCCTCTAATTTAAATACATTAGAGGGGGTTTTAAACCCACTATAATTTAAGTTATTAGATGGGGTTTTAAACAAACTCTAATGTAAGATATTAGAGGGGGTTCTAAACCCCCCTCTAATGTAAGATATTATAAGGGGTTTTAAACCCCCTCTTATTTAAAACATTTGAGGGGGTTTTAAACCCCCTTTAATTTAAGATATTAGAGGGGGTTGGGAACTGCTACTATTTTCTTTTCAAAAAAATTCTATGTTATATATATAGCCTCTAATATCCAAATGAATAATATATATATATATATATCCTCTATAATCTAACCGAACATATAGCCCCACTAATTATTAAATTAGTGATGGTTTTGAAATAACCACCTCAAAAATCCAACCAAATATTAAAAAAATAATGCTAAAAATTTTATAGGGGTTGTGAACCCCCTCTAAATTCGATGATTAGCTGGGGTTGTGAAAAACCCCCTCAAAATTGAATTTAGAGGGGGTTGTACAGAATCCCCTCTAAAAAACTGCCCCTAATCTACTATTTTTTTAGTGTGTGAGTGCAAGTTTAGTGATTAGCCTCTTCTTAATATCCTTAATTCTTTCCTTACAATCTTCCATCCAGATATAATTTACCCCTTTCAGTATTAACTTAGTTAGAGGGCTTGAAAATCATTAGGAATACATCACAAAACGTCAGTAGTTACCAGTAAATCTAATATAACTATGAATTTCTGTGACACTAGTGGGGTTGGGTAATTCTTAAATCACCTTTTTCATTATAGAGTTTATAAAAATTAATTAATTGTGATCACATTCCCTAATAATGTGACTTACTGCAACCAAAAGTCACTCTTTATGAATATATCAGACATTTTCTCCATCCTTAATATCACCAACACTATCCTTAGATTCTCTTAATTTTTCTCCTTTATCTTGGAGTAAATGATAATATCATCAATAAAAACTACCAAGAATATGTTGAGGTATTCTATAAAGATTTTATTCATCATATCCATGAAGATTGTAGGAGAATTAGTAAGTCCGAAGGGCATCATTATGAAATCATAGTGCCCATACTTTGTACGGTAGGCAGTCTTCTGAATATATTCCCTTTTAACCTTTATTTGATGTTATCCAAAATGAATATCCACCTTTGAGAAGTACTGGTATCTTTTTAGTTGATCAAACAAGTCATAAATCCTTGGTAGAGGATAATTGTTCTTTATGGTGAACTTTTTGAGCTCTTGATAATCGATACACAACCACATTGATCCATCCTTTTTCTTGAAAAATAGAACTAGGGCACCCTAAGGTGATGCACTAGGGAATATAAACCCTTTATCCAAATTCTCTTGTAAATGCTTCTTTAACTCTTCCATTTTTATCAGGTCCATCTTGTAGGGGCATTTTGAGATTGGAGTGTCTTGAGGTATGAGCTCTATTGAGAACTATACCTCATGATCTGGGGGAAGTTCAAGTAACTCTGGGAAATACCTCAGTATGTTCCCTAAAAATGGAAATTTTCTCTAGGATGATACCTTACTTTGACTAAACCATTTTATCAAGATATGATTCTTTATAGGGTATCAACACCCACACCATTGAGGGATTTTCAAAGGAAGTTCATGATATTCCTTGCATTTATAGAGGAGCATTGGATGGTTTAGAATATAGAAAGATATTTCCTTTTCCAGATAGTTGATGTGTTCTCTATATAATTAGATCTAATCCATGCCTAGTATAACATCGAATTCCACCAAGGTAAGTATTATGAGATTCAATGGAATAATCTTCCCACATACGCCAACATGAGAAGAGTCCAAAACTTGGGTTGTAATGATTTCACCACTAGGTTTGTTTATGAATATATATACTAAATGGTATTGGGGCTTCAATTCAATAGTTCAAGAAAACTTGTAGGATATAAAGGAATGTGTAGAACCAGAATCAAATATATTTTTTCCCATTATTGAGTGAATAGGAAGTGGTATTTTTATGACTTAAATTTCTTACTCCAATTTAGCAGTAGTGATGGCATAAGATTTCTCTTGATCTTATGACTTTGGTAGTTGATGATGCTGATTACCCTCAAAGAATCTAGGTTTACTACACTAGATTTCATAATTACCTTGATTCCTATAGTTGAAATAATAAATTGTAGGTAGTGAATTAGGAGGTTACCTCTTTTCCTCCATCATATTGGCTGAGTTCTTCATGTATCTTCAATATTCTTGAGCTTGATAGCCTTCCCACCTACACGTGAAACATCTCCCAATCCATTTGAGAAAATTACTATGATGATTATTCCCAAATTTATTTCATGTAGGTAGTAGTATCCTCTTTAATACTTTTTCATTTGACCCACCATCTTGAAACTCCATCCTTCTATTCTTTTCTCCATAACCATGGGACCATTATTCAAACTCTATTTCTACTTTAAGACTACATCGAGCCACTTTTTCATTACTCCCAAAGTCTCAGATTGATAGATCCTTTTGATGGTGTGATTTTGAACCTCTAAAGAATCTATCTATTTTACTATCATTGTTGATAAAAAACCTGAGGGATATATTGAAAGCCTTATGAAGTTTTCCACATAAACAATGATAGATTCACCATACCTTTACTTTAGCTCTATGAAATTTCTCTCCATATTTTTTCAAAGAGTTCAAGGGAAATAATTGGTAAAAAATATTTTCTTAATGTCTTACCACTACTTATCTTATATTTCATCCTTTTCTTCATAGTTTTTTTTTCAACACCCACCATTGAACATATTCTACATCTAAATGATAAACTATAAGAGTCACATTCTTCTTATCGGAACAATGGATCATAAAAAAGATATTCTCTAGTGAGCTAACCCAATGTTCCATGAAAAGTGGATCAGAAGTTCCACTAAATGTTAGTGGTCATTTCCACATAAAGGACTCAATGGATATTTGATCCTTCTTGGGTGACGGTAGACATTCCACATGGTTTAGGTTATTATTCATATCCTAAGATATCTGGTTAAGCATTTCCATAATGTTTTGAACTCCACCTCCCATGAAATTTGGGATGTCGTTCGTACAATCATTGAATTATCCCTCACATGGGTTTTTGGACAATTTTCTCTTAGATCCCAAAATTTTATAAAAAAAATTTAACAAAAGAAAATTAAAAAAATTGTGAGTAAATAATTTATTATTTTTCTCAATTAACTCTAAAGGCATATCTCATAGGATCCCTATTTTAATCATTAATCTAAAACAAATCTTCTTGGATGTTTACATACAATTAATTCTATCCTAATGGTTTTCACTAATATTCTATAATAGTATTTAAAAAATTAACCCAACCATTCTATGATACATACTATAGTGACCCTATATTTTCTTATATGAATAAAACATCATTTTAATGATAAAAAATAGAATATCATTATATATTTTAGGATCAAACGGTTTATTGTCTTAGGAAAATTAGTATTATAAATAAATTTTACATAATAAAATATAAAAATTATTTAATTAATTCTTCTTGAGATTCTTATTGGACATATCATTCTTCTTAGTACAAGTAATCACTTGATGATATACATCAATGAAAGGGGTGAGCTAAAATCCTAGTAAGAGGATAAATACATGGCATGAATCAATATTAAATGGGTGGGCATAAAAATAATCATCATATCATAATAATATGACCATCATAAAAAAATGAGGGAAATATGTGATAAAGGCATGGAATGTGGAAATTCATAAAAATGAAACATATCGTATCAGTGGTCAAACCACTCATAGTTGTGAACAAATATGGAATCATGTTCACTCATCACATATGTAAATAATCATAGAATCATAATTGTGAAAAAATATAACATAACGGTCATGGATATTAAAAATTATATTGTGAGATACATCACACTACCCAATTAATTGGTGGGATATATAATTATTGGCCCACCTATCACATCATAACATTTACATATTCATGTATGCCACATAAAACGTATTACAATCATAGTCATAAAATTACCCATTAAAAGGAATAGATTTCTTAATAATTTCATAATTCATACATTAATGAATATACATTGGGGTTCCCAAATTAAAAAGTAAAAACACACTTGGTATAATAATCATTAATATTGAGTGAAGAAGAAAAAATCTCAAGGAAGTCAACATGTATTTTGGAATGAATATTTCTTTTGTAGAAACCTTTATATTTGTTATAAAACCAATTTGAAAACAAGTATATCCTATAAAATAAAAGGAAAGAATAATGGAATTATATTTAAGAAAAAATAAATGAATATCCATACTGAAATTTTTGAGAAAGAGGGAAACCCCAAGGAAATGGAGTTGGGTTTGAGAATCCCCTCACCTTAATTACTATTTAATTTTGTCACTTTTTCACATAATAAATAATAAACACAAATTTATTAAAAAATAGGTCAAAAGTGTATTATAGTAGTTTATAAAAATATTTATCAATTATATTCATTTTATTATTTTTCTTAATTTTCATTGATGAAATTTTAGCATTCTTATATCATATTTTACTTAAAAAAAATTTGCTTTGATTTCTCAATTTTCTTAAATATAATTTATAAATTAGACTAATTAATTTTAGAATTATAGAATAAATATAACTAAATATTAATATATTAAATATAATTCATACCATCCATCCATGAAAGTGGTTATATGAATTTTCTGGGAAATTTCTCTGTAGGTGGTTAACCGACCTTTAATGAGACACTGTTGAAAGAGCGGGAAACAGAAGTATGAAATTTATATTTTTCATAAATATGATAATTAAAGTGGGTTAGAATCATTAATATAATGTTAAATTACTTTATAATTAATTTTTTAGTATATATTTTTGAAAGGGATAGGGTAAAAATAATAAATAGAAGAATAAAAGAGGGAAGAGTTAAGAGAGACTCATGCTCTCTTCGATGTAGTTTCTCTTGTACGACACTATAAATGCTTAGTAATTGGAATGGGATTTCTAAAAAAATCTATAAGTATTATAAGGGTATTAATAGGGGGTATTTTATCAGATTTTAAGAATTTTAATGAGCGGTAGGAGTGGTTTTCCAAGGGGAGGGAGAGGGGTTATTTATTCTTGAGGATATGGGTATTTTTAAAATGAAATATTGAATAAAATAATATATCAAAGGTAAAACTTGTAATAGTTATTATTTAAAAATATAAAAAATTTATTAATATAATATAATGATATTAATAATTTAAATTCCATTTATAATTTGAATTCAATAGTTTATTAAAAAGGAAAGTGGAAGGAAAGAAAAATTGTTATTTTAAAGAATCACTTTTGACTTTTGGTTTTGTAAATTTATTTTTAGGTTTGGAAATTGAGTTTATTGTATTTTAATGAAAAATTTATGAAATTAAATATACCATGTCCTAACCTAAAGTTATACAAAGTATTATGCCTTTATTACATTAAGAATTATGTAATTTGAGTTACACCGGTTATATCAGAAACTGTAACTTTACTATTCACATGAAAATTAAATTATTTAAAAAAATTACCAAAAAACCACCCTTGTATAATATCGACATTATGATTTAAAAATCCAATTAATTTTATAAAAATAAATTTATAAAATTGTTAATTTTAATTTTTAATATTAAAATAATGATTTTTACTATATACTTTAAAATATAGTTTATTAAAAATATGCTTATATTTTATTTGAGTTTCATAACAATTATACTCATTTTTTTGAATTATAAAATTTATATTTACATAAATTAATAATGATAAATATTATTTATATTAAAATTTATTGTTTTTATGAAAAAATTACTATTCCAACAGTCATGTTACTATTCCCAATGGCTAGGTTACCATTCCCAATGGTCACATTACTATTCCAATGATCACTTTACCTATTTAAATAATAATATATTATTTCAATTAATATTTGATGAAATTAATATAAAAGGTTATATATTTCCATTTACTATAATGTTGCTTGGTTTATTAATATTTTTCAACTTCTCTATAGTGTTTGCAGAGGGGGTGATGATTCTAGTAGATTTGGTTGATCAATATTTTCCCATTTTGGATTTTCCATTTCATATTTTTTTTGAAGTTGTAATTTTTTTAATTTTAATTGGTCTCATTGATAATTAATATAATAGTATTTAGTAATGAATCAATGTCTATGTTATCTTCTCTATATTTTTCAAGTGTATAATATTATGTAACACACAATTATTCAGGGATTTTTTTACTAAAAACTCTAGGTAATTACAAGTAAATCCATGAGGACCAATATTGATTTCCACATTCAAAGAGATGAGGCATTTATTCACTTATAACGTATAAGGGTGAGTGGGAATAAAATCTTACTAAATATCTATCATCTGATCATCAATAAAAATTTTTAGGTTCAAAGTCAGGTTAGCTTTAATCTCATTAAAAAGTGAAGAAAAATAACTTCAGGACCAACTTGATTTCCTCTTCATTACAAGTAGTGTTTCCATTTATTTTGAGAGATGAGGCTGAATTTATAGCCTTCCTTTTATGATGTAAAAAGTGAAATATTCTAGTATTTCTATTACCATTCTTAATCCATCTCAAATGATTCTTCTCCTTGAGAAGTTTTTCCTTCAAATTCAGAAGTTCTTGAAGATAATCCTACTTCTATATCGATTCTTGGTAGAGATAATTGTTTGAAGTAGAATTTATGTGACAATATTTAAGATCTTTATTATAACTCTTAATGACTTCATCAACGGTACCAAAACTAAATTTACTCAATGTCCTCAATAAAAGCTTTATCCTATTGAGTTTAATAATAACACCCTAACTTGAACTTATAGTTTCTTGTTTACCTAGTTGTTTCTCTATAAAGGTATCATAATTATAAAGATTTAACCAAGAATTATTGAAAAAAGGTAGAGGTGAAACTCTATTCCCATTAGAATTAATTAAAACTAGGAGTGGAAAATGATCAGAGTGACATATGACAAGTGATTGAAAAGAATCATTGAGATAACTAATATTGACAATAAGAGAAGTAAAAACACTATCAATTTTTCTTTCTTTAATACCATTAGTAGTATTCCTTACCCAGGTGTACTCATCCTGAGTGTTGTGAACCTCAATGAGAATGAATTAGTCAATGCATCTCCAAAATTCCTAATAATTTTTTTAAAATCACCTCTAGTCTCCTCTGAATGGAAAATCATAGAGTTGAAGTCTCTAACTAAGAAGTAGTTATCATTCTTGAAATCATATATCACCAACAAATCAACCCAAGTATCACTTCTATTTATGTATTATGTAATAACTTAAATGAGAGAAATGAAACACATATTACTATAAAGATCCAAAAAGTATTAATATTCTATAGATCGATATTGAAAATAGAGAAATTCATATTCATTCTAATAAAAACCAAAGAGTGTCACAATAAGCTTCTTGACATTATGAGCCACAAGTTTGTCACCTAGAAATTTCCAATTAAAATGCTTGAAATTATCAAAATTTACTATTGGATATGAAATTCCAATTAATAATAATTATAACTGTATTATTATTAATATTAATAAATACTGTTTAAATAATAAAAATTAAAATAATTAATAATAAATATTTGATGCAATAATAAGATCAAGTATCATCCAACATTAAAAATAAGTTTAATTTTTATAATGATTATAATAATTTTGATCATGCATTGTTATTGTTGTAAATATAATTATAATTACTAGTGTTCTTAATAATATAATATAACACAAATTAATAATTTTAACTTATGTATACAATTATAATAACATTAAATAATTTATTTACAAATATTAATATAAATGGGACTTAATGGTGTTGGATGAGATTTTACCCCCCTAGGATGCTAAACATGAGACACCCACCCCAGACCAACTGACCTGGGATACACTGGAAATTATAGCATCAAATTTTTGATGTATATTATTTAATAATTTATGTTAAAAACATAATTTATTATATTTATACAGGTTTTTATGTTTTAATTTTGTATTTTCTAAAATTTTAAATCCATTTCTAGTAATTTATCCTATTAAATGACCGATAATTTTTTTCTCATGGTTTTATTGATATTAGAATGGTTTATTTACCCTAGCGTGGATTTTTACCATGTTTTAGGAGTGTTTTGAGTTATGCTATAATCAATAATTTAAATAATTAATTATTTAATAATTCGTTCATTCATTTTTCAATTGTTGAATAAAAATTATTATTTATCATAAAATATAATTATAGATTTTTAACCAGATCATTGATCCTAGAATGTATCATTTACCTAAGTGTAAATGTTTAATAATTTTTTGAGGATGTTAGTATTCTACCCATTTTATAAAATTAAATTAATTAATTACTTTATGCTTAATGTATTTAATTGAGCTTCTCAAAAACATTATCTTGTATTTTGAGTTCAATACCTCCATGATTTCCTAGGTTTAGTATATTATTTAATGCTAATGTATGTTTTTTTGGCCATTGAGCCTAACACAGGGCATGTTTTTGGGAATTTAATAACTACACTAGATTGGAGACTAAAAAGTATTACCCTTTATCAATTAATTTACTTTTAAAATTGAGAAAGGTCAATCCCGCTTTAATACCCTATAAATCCTCCTCCTCTCTTTCCTCCACCTCAGTGCACCTATTCTTGATCTCATCATGGAAGTCATTGTATTTTTGTCCATTTTATTCCTTGAATCGACCTAAAATACCTAGTATTTTATTCTCATTTGTTTTTAATCCAAATATATCATTTTGTTTCACGTTTTATTTATTTTTATTGAATGTTTGTTTTATGTTTGATCAGATCATGCATATGTTTTAGATTTAAACACACAGAAACACAGATGTGTATTCAATTATGTAAATATATATCAAAATGTATATTTATACATATTTATATGTTATATGTACACACACACACACACACAGATATATATATATTAAATTTATGTAACTTATGTATGTTATATATTTGGTATCTAATTTAAATTTTTATTGGTTTTATACTATATATATATATGATGATGTGTATTTATATATAGAAATGTATGTTATTTATATTGAAATGTATGTTAGTTATATGTGTATGGTTTTGTGTCTATTTAGAGTGTTTACATAAATAATATTATTTTTATAATATGGTTTTTTATACATTATATATTTATAATTTATATATTATGGTTTCCACATGAAGCACGATCCCCATACCTTGTTGATATGAGTTAGTTTTTCGGGATTCCCTCCCTTTTAAAAACCCAGTAATTCTTCAAATTCATTGTAATCATGTTCAAATATTTATCAATTTTGATGAAAGATTGATGTCCTTATGTTACCCTATATCTTTCCAAATATAATTAGTGGTTGATATATTCAAGCCCCAGGTAGAATCAGTGTGGATCAAAGTTGGTGAAGAATTTGTAATTCATCAGATGGTAGAGTTTGATACATGGTTTGATTATCGATCAACATTTAAGGACACATACTTAAACACTATATAATCTTGTGTTTTAGGTAAATAGTTAATTTTATTACATTTTAGGGTCTTTAAGGTTTAGATTAATATAGAATCATGACATCAACCTTATATAAATAAATATTACATGACAAAGTGGACACATTCTCTTAGTATTCATTTTTCCCCAAAAATAAAATTTTATGATATAAGAAGTTTTATCTTCATGAAACATATTCACTTTCACGACCCGTCCCCCAGGGACCATGTTGTGACTACCCCAAGCCCGCCTTCCATAGGCCATGGGATGGTGACTAGCACCAGAAAGGAGTATCCCAATAATGGGAAGGCATTACCTTTAAACCTATATAAACACACAATATAATAACACAACAAGAAACAACCATGAAGTAAACTTCTATAGTAAAAAGTGTACTAAAAGTAAATGGGTTGGAATACAAGCCCAACTGGAATGTAAAAGTATAACTGAAAGAGGATAAAACTCCTGGAACATCCATCGAGGATCCTGCCTGAAGGGTAGGTACAACTCACGATCAGTAGTTACTGCGGTACGTCACATCAAATGGCCCACCTCTGAGCATCGTCTTGTCCTAGCTCCCTTAGCCTCGATCAATGCAATCTGTCTTCTACACAAGACACAACAAGGTGCGGGTGTAGCCTGTGCAGGGGTGAGTATAACAATACTCAGTAGGGACCCTGAGACCCCTCAAGGTCTCCCACTGTTCCACAAGGGAAAAACCAAAAAGCAAGACCTCAATCACAAAGCACAAAGCAGTAGTCATCAATTATACTTAGGTATATAACCGTACATATACCTAAGTTATCAAAATATACTCATCTCATACATGAGGAAACATAAGCCTCCAACTTTTAAGCCATTTTCACAACTGATCCACAAGGGAAGATTACCAAAAAGGTAACACCATGAAGGTAACACCACGAAGGTAAGAGTACCACAAAGGTAACACCAAGAAGATAACACCACGAAGGTAAGAGTACCACAAAGGTAACACCATGAAGGTAAACGTACCACAAAGGTAACACCACAAAGGTAACACCATGAAGGTAAAAGTACCATAAAGGTAACACCACGAAGGTAAAAGTACCCCAAAGGTAACACCATGAAGGTAAAAGTATCATCTCACACCATGTGTATAACTCAAGTACATAAGTACAAATGATTAGTCATAAAACTAGATCATCTTATTCTATCGAGAGGTTGTGCTACTGACCCACACAGGACTGATTGATGCTGACCCACACAAGATCTCTAGATGCTGACTCATACAGGATCGATAGATACTAACCCATATAGGATCACTAAGCGCTGACCCACATAGGATCGATAGATGCTAACCCACATTGGATTAATGTTCTTTCTTCACGTTACAGCCAGCCACTAGATTCCCACAATAAGCACAATTGATTCTAGAAGGATCCGCTCATATATCCATCAGTCATAACTCATCCTCCACAGTGTTCCATGAAGAAGAATCCCAAAGTACCAACATGTCTTAAGGGTTCCAATGCGACAGAAAACATGTCAATCGGATGCCCGGGCTGTGACTTATAAGCGTTTTAGTAACGAGGGCCCGGTTGGATTCATGTTTGATCCAACCTTTCTGTAATCCAACTTTTTTCAAAAATCAATAGGAAAATACCAAAAGTACCATCTAGCTCCAAGGATCCCAACGCCGCAGACGTTTCTTCAAACGGACGCCCGGTTCACAAGTTATGGCCCTTTAAATGAAACTAGGCCTGGTTGGGTTCAGATCCGCTCCGACCCGGTCCGGGTTTGACTTGACCTGGCCCACATGGGTGGCGCAGCCGGATGGGCTGGCACGACCTGCCTGGGTGGCACAGCCTGATGGACTGGCACTGCCTGAACCACGAAGGCGCACGGCCCATTGGGCTCACACATCCTGGCCCGATGGGCTCGCACAGCCCGACCCACAAAGGGGTGTGGCCCGCTGAGCTCGCACAGCATGACCCGCGAAGGGGCGTGACCCAGCCCGCGAAGGGGCGTGGCCTACTGGTTGGGGCCTTCCCTAGATAGCGCTGGGAGGGAGGTGTTTCCCCCTGGTTTCCGAATTGCACAAATGTTCGGAATAAAGCAGTGGCACCACATTACGCCGCCAGGTCGTCATGGGATTCACTGGGGGCAAGTCCCTCCTCCTCCACCATGGCTTCGAGTCGCAACCATCTCCAGCAGCATGCAATGACATGCCGCTCCGCCTACACTTGCAGCTGGCTGGTGCTGGCTGATGCTGTCTGTCATGGCTACGGTTGTGGCCTTCTTCACCGGCAGCGCGTGACGGTGTGCCGCCATCTCTTCCCCAGCCGACCATTTCCGGCCACCGTCTTCACCTTCCGGCACTAGTCACTGGTGCTGTCGTGCCAGTTCAACTCTGGCGATCTTCTGTAGGTCATCGGGTGAGCTCAGGTGGCCCGTTTTACTGTCCAAAGTTACCAACAGCCTCCCCGAGATTCCCTCTTCATTTCTTGACCCTCCGTTCTGGGTTCCATTCAACCTGAGTAAAAATTCCATGAAGAACGTATAGATCAACAAGGTAGAATAGGGTCTTGGCCTTTTTCGTTTGGCTTGCGCCCTCTGTGTTAGCTTAATAACATGAGGGAAGAAAATATTCAAAAATTATTTTAAAACTAAAGCAAATGAAAACCCAACATCATGATCATTGGAGAATGTCTGCATTTGACAAAGACTCAGTGTTCATTGGTTCGTGATTCAGTGCCACTCATAATTTCCTGTTATAACCAGTCTCATCCTCCAAGTGGTTTGTTTCGTGGTATTTTACCAGAGTTTCGTCGCTTGGTGAAGTTGTCCCAATACCCCTCCCCATGATCCATATAAATAGGAGGGGTAAGAGGTGGGTAACACCGTTGGAAATTTATGAGGTTCATTTAATAATGAACCTTCCTAATTCCAATAGTACAGTTATAAATATTGAGGAGTCAAGCCAATTAATGGATTGACATGTCGTTGGTGCCGCCAATGTCTCTTGTCCGTTGGAGGAAAAGAAAAAGAGAGAAATAAAATAACATTGATATTTTATTATTCTTTTAAAAGTCCAAAATCAAACCTTTTCTCACAACATACTGTGGTCGATGTGAAGCCTCCCTTAAGCGAATCCCAACACTGCAGATTCAATGGTGCCATCATATTTTTAATTTGAGCACTAGTTCAAAATATAGAAAATGCCACTCTCGTGTTTACTAAATGTACCTAAAAAAAGTTCAAAAATTCGTTCTGGGCACACCGACCCTTGTAATCACATGCCATCAATTTTCACAGACTCATAATAATTCCATAGAATTTAAAAAAAATTACATGAAAAATCTGGGTATTTACATTCACAATTTACATATTGACCTCATACTTGTCCCTAATCATCCTTAAAACACTATAAAGATATTTTAAAACATTGGATGAAAAAAAAATATTAGTATGGGACATATACAAATAAATAAATAATCTTTTTAGTTCATGAATAATTATAAAAGATTTTTTTTCAAAAATCAAATTATGGGCTCAAAATAAAAAATTTATTTCCCATGAAATAAAAATTTCATTCCATGTGTTTTCATAAAAAAATTCAAAAAAAAATTAAAACTCATAAATGTTTCTTTGTAGTGATGAATAAATTATGAAAACTTCTTCAAAAAATATATATATTCAACCCTTACGAAGTATCATATAATTTCCTTTAAATACAAGATCATGTGTAATAAAATGGGATAATTATAAGAAATATGGAAGCAACACAAAACATGACATAAACATAAGTCATATCTAACTTCCAAGATGAAATCACATGGGGAAAAGAGTCCCATAGTTGATTAAGTTTACTTTATAATCCCATACATAACGTCTCAAATGATAAAATACTTAACTAATGAATTAGAGTGTTATGGGTGCCCACATCGTAAAATGTTGTTGAATACTTGTTATATAAAAGGAAATCAATAATAAGGAATAATCATAATAAATACTCATGGAAATAAAAGGTTTTCACAATCTTACCTTATATCATAATAAAAGAAAATTTCATAATGAAGGCATTTGAGAAATGAACATAAGGCATGTATGACCCCATCAAACGAAGGTATAATAAGCTAGGTATATATGTGTTAGAAATATATGTAGAATTTATAAGAATTAAATAACTTCAAAGAGGGATATGAAATAAGCTATAGAGAGAGAAATGTCATAACCCAAATAAAAGGGTTGTTTGTAGAGGTCCCTCACACCCATAATCAAAACATTTCATCATATCAAAATATCTACTCTATTTAAATCACTTTTGAAAATATATAGAAAAAAATGGAAAGATGGTTTTTAATTTAAGAAAACAAGGAATATTATTAAAGAAATCCCAAAATATAAAATAATGGTTTTAATGGAGATAAAATGCATTGACACTGTATACATTAAAATAAAACATTCATTTTTCTTTTGTAAATAAAGTCAAAAAATTCCATATAAAATACATAAAAAGTTTCCTTCTGAAAAAATTTGAAATCAATTCAAAAGAGACATAAAATTTCCTTTATAATGAATTTATTTCCATATAAATACATTAATAAAATAATTATTATAATATGTAAATGGAAGATACTAATTTAGAAAATAAATCTTTAAAACCTTTAAAATGAGGTTTTTATAGTAAATTGGCCCATATGTAAAACCTTAAAACACTCCTTTTTAAAAGAACTATAAATAATGTAAAATATGGTAAAAACATAAATTTATCATCCATTGAAGCATAGATAAAATTTCATTGAATCATTTAGAATAACATGAACATGGAAGAAAAAGAGTTAGAAGGAAAACTTTTAAAGTGGTTTTTTTAAATAAAATCCTCGAACCTCAAGTTTGAATCATAAATTATTTATCTTCCTGAATAATAAACACATGTAAATTATTTAATTTATTAATAATATTTTTCAGTTTTATTATACCTTTTATTTTATTTATTATTATGTTATATTAAATTACTTAACCATTTAAGTTCACATCATACATTTTGATGATATTCAGATCATAAGTCCAAAATGAATTTGGTAGGTTAAATGTTGTTAATGAGGTAATTATTACATAATTTAAAGAATAATAATTATATAATTATATTTTTTAAACATAAATTATTATTTTAAAATCAACAATTAAATATGGTAATGAAAAATGAATTACGTTACTATCATAAAGATGGTAGGCCATATGTATGCTGGAGTAACATTTCCAGTTTTACAAAATCATGATGGAAAAAAGATAAGTGTTATTTTATTTTTAAAAAATTATAATTATGTAATAATTATCATATAATTTTTTTAAATATTATTATATATACCATCCCTATGATGTGGTAATGAAAAAAAATAACATCAGTTCGTGGAGGTGGTATTCCACATGTATGCACAAACGATGTTATCATATTTAAATGAATAGAAAGGTAAGAAAATATATGATATATTAATTTTAAATAATTGTAAATATTTAATTGATATAATATATATACATTAAATCTATCATATAATAAATTCATGTGAATAAATTAAGGGAAATGAATTACATCGTTCGCGAGGTGGTAGTTCGCCGTGCACACGAACGATGGTTTTATTTCCCATTTGATGGAAGGTGATACATATGAAGGTTAAGAAATTAACATAATAAAAACTAAGAATGTATTAGATACTAATTTTATTATAACATCATTTTTTACTAATATTTTATGGAGGTGGAAGAGTAAATAATATAAAAATGATCAGTATAGAATGATACATCTTCTTCAGACAACCTCTTTATTTTTACACCAATATATTCCCTAGGAGACTTTTATAATAAAACCAACGCCTCTATGAATTGTTAGTGGATGTAATTAAGGTTTTTGGGCAGGTATCACTTGTACCAAAAGTTTTTTTATGTGTGAATAATATAGGATAATATATTCCCTTGTATAAGTTAGGGTATGGACACTTTTAGAATTTATTAAAATATTAAGTTAACATAAATTAATTTTCATTGAAAAAAATATCCAAACTGATATAATTTGAATATAGGATGAGTATGGTTCAAAAATATATCATAATTTTTTTTTTGACAATTTTTTTTATCCTTATCTCTTTGTTTTAACCCACGTTAACCCTTTCTGACAATTACTGTGATAATATTATTTTTACTCTTTAAGTGTCAATATAGTTATTATTAAAGAAAAATTTGAAAATAAATGGACTATGGTTTATATTTTCAATAAAATCTCTATAATTTACAAAATAAAGGCTTTTTAGGAATTTTAAATCATTTAATAATATATTATTCATTATAAAATATCAATAATGTTATTTTAGGAACTATTAATTTAATTTGAATTTGAAAACCACATGTAAATAGTGGAATTAAAATATAATACTCAAAAATATCAATAAAATTTTATATTTTTTCTAAAATATTATCGTAAGATGGTAATTAATTAAATTTAGTTTACTTTTAATATTTTTAAAATCATTTATTTTATGTTTCTGTTAATTAAATAAGTATTATATTAGTGTTGTACATGCATTTCACGTAATTATTTCATTACTAAAAAATAGAAATAAATTAACATCATAAAAAAAGAATTTTTAAATTAAATAAATATTTATAACAGAACATAATTTGTTTTCTTTTCCATCATAAAATATTATAGTTATTAAAAGAAAGAAAGTGGCATTTTTATCTTTATATTTTAGTTAAATATTATAATGGTAAAAATAAAAGAAATATAGAACAAAGTGGAAATATATTCAAGAATTAAATAAAAATGGATTAAATAAAATCATCCAATAGTATTAAGAAATATTTAAGGGTCAAGTTTAATAACTTTTCATATTATTTTTAACTTTAATTATACTATATACCCTTATCGTGGTGATAATTATTTACTATAATTATTGTTACTAATGAATAAAAATAAAAGGAGATTATTTAACAAATTTAAAACACATTATTAAAAATTTTAAATCCATTTATCATGATTCAATTCAAATAAGTGTTAAGATTTAATTTAAAATTAAACCCATAAAATGTGGTGAAAAATTGTTTTTTAGAAAAATGCCTCTTTAAGTATTAAAATATTTTTATTCCAAATTAAATTAGAAATTAATTAAAAAAACTTTAATTGGATTATATTAAATCAAAATGAACTAATTAAATTTTAAAAATAATCCAAAAAATAATATAAATTTTTAAGAACTTTAAAAGAAAATACTGTTTTCAATAAAAATCATTATTTTTTCACCATTCATTGAAAAATAAGACAATTCAAAAAAATATCAAAAGCTCACCATAAGTTAATTTTTTATATATTGATTTAAATGTTATTATTTTTATAAAATAAAATTTCCTTAATTTCCAAAATTTAATTATAATATTTTCTAATGAAACAATAAAAATTCATCTTTAAAGAAAACATCTTTTGAAAAATAAAATTAATTTAATAAAAATTGAGTGATTATTTACTTAGAATTTATCAATACATTTATATTGAGTAGTAAATTTATATATATTTCATAAATTATTTACTCCTATTTATATACACCAATTTAATATCTAGGTTATAATAGTCATATTTAAATAACAATATTTCATGGTTCATTTAGGCTCGGTGTTTCCTGTCATATATGCTTCTAAACATAGTTTTTTTTTAAATAACAAGGTGTTGCATTATTACCCCTTTAGTAAATTGAATCCTCACAATTTAAACTCAATATTTTCAAATAGCTGTTTTAGATATTAATATTACTTTATTGACATCCCACATAATAAAAAAGGTTAATAAAACTTCATCTTGAAAGTTAGGAAAAATAAATATAAAGGTCATCACATAACTATATTTATAAATTAAAAAATATTAGTGGGAAGTTAAAATACATAAATAAAGAAAAAAATAATGTCCAAATAATTATGAAGATTTATAGTGATCATTGATCACGAGAAAGTGAATGATCAATAGAAGTTTAACGACCCAAAAACTATAAACCGATGTAGTGTGAAAAAGACCATCAATTCATTAGAAATAAAGGTAATATGATATTTTTTTTCTATATCATTTTCCTAGAGTTTAGGAATTAATTATTCTTATTGAAAAATAAAATATGGAAATATACTTACTTGATATGTATAATTTCATCCTTTAATAAATTTCCACTACTATCTAATCTTATTCTCCAAAAAATGAGTATTCAACATGAATTTATCATGAAATAAGTAGTAAAATAAACTTTTAATGGATAAAATAACCCATAAAATGATAATAATATCTTCCTACCATCCTTATACATTAACTAAAACTAAAATGGTAATACCAATTAAATTTTCAAAATTAATAAACCATCATATTAAGAAATACAATATTAACCACCAAATATTCAATAATAACACCAAAAGTTCAACATAGATGATTTGATAAATATATAAACTTATTATTATTCAAAATATTCCAAACTAAGATTGAAATTGAAATACTAGAGTGATTTGATCACATATTCCTACATTTTATATTTAATATTTATTTCCAAATAACATCAATCACTATTAAGGTCTCATACTAAAAATTTATATTCCTTAATCATATAACATCCAAGATATGATAATCAGTTCCATAAATAACCTAAATCAAAATAAATCCACATTAAACCCATATTTTCTTATAAAATATAATTCAACCTTTATTCATAAAATTAAATACCATAATGTTATGTTCACCTTAATCATATAAGGTTCCCAAACTAGTGGATTTCTTCCAAAATAACATTAACCACCAAATCAAAAAATCACTTTTCAATCCCATTATTATATATATGATAAAACATATGTTCTCAAAATAAACTTAATATTTATCTATAAAATTATTTTTAAAAAATAAATTTCATACAAATCAAGACATCATATAGGATAGTGGTAGGTGGTGTACCCATGTCACCCTTCATTTGTGAGTTCAAGCCCCATGTCCATACTGGCTGTGACAAGTTTTCCTTTTTTACTTAAACTATATTAATATAATTATTATAACATCCTCTATAATATGATGAAAATCCCTAAAAACAACCTTAATAATCCAAGATCATATAAACTCTAAAGGTTACCAATATCTTTAAACTTATTAAAAGAGCATTATTCCTCAAATAATAATTTATTTAGTACCTAAGGGTTACATATATCTCAACGTAATAAAACATCTCCAAAAATGTCATTAATTTTATTACAATCTCATCAATTAAAACCTAAAAGGAGATTCTAATAATTTTAACTTATGCTAAACATTAAATAATCCTGAGTTTTAAGTCATGAATTATTTTTATTACATTTTAGGATCTTTATAGTTTAGAGTTTTAATGAATTACGCCATCAATCCCACTTAAATAAATATTTTATCACAAAGTGTACATTATTAGTATCCATTTTTACCACAAAACAAAACTTTTATGATATAAAAAGTTTTCTTTTCTTGACATGTATTAAAAAAATTCATCTTGACCTCATACTTTTCCTAAATAATCCTTAAAAACCTATTAAAAACATTTTAAAACATGTAATGATCACAAAAAGCACAGTAAAGGACTTATAAAATAATAAGAAAACTTGTTATTTTATGAATACTTATTCAATATTTTTCTATTTAAAAATTAATATTTGGGAACAAAATAACAATTTTATTACATAAAAAATAAACTTTTCATCCCAAATATTTTCATAAAAAAATTCATAAAATATCATAAAGGTGAAATAAAACTATTATCGGTTCATTTATAATCAATAAAAACTTTTGAAAAAAGTTTTCAAAAAAAGTTATACATTTCATGCTTATGAAGTAACATATACTTTCCTTTAAACATAAGCTCGTTATTAATCACATGGGAGAATGAAATAAATAACATGGTGTCATAAGATCATGGAAAAATATAAAATATAGATGTAAAACAAAGTATGACATATCTAGGATAACTACCAAGTCAACATCAAATGATTGATAGATTCCTATAGTGGATTATGTTTTCTCCCTAATATTATACCTAACATATCATAATACTAAATCTTTACCCAATGCATTGTATCATTATCTGGGTGAATCCATCATAAAATGTTCATGGTTATGTTTTATATAAAATGAGATCAATAATAAGGCATAATCATAAGAATTATCCATATAAATAAATGGGTTTCATAATCCTACCTCATATCACAATCATATGGAATTTTATAAAGAATTAATTTGATAAATGAACATAAGGAATGTATTAACCCATCAAATGGATAGAGAATAAGATTGTTATATATGTTATATAAATATATACAAAATTTATAAGCATTCCATAACTTTAAAGAGAGAGATAAATTGAGATATAGAGATAAAGGTCATAATTAAAATAAAAGGGTGGCTCTGAGAGATCCCTTACACCCATAAGAAAAATATTTACAAATATCAAAATATCCATTAGATTTAAAACCATTTTAAAAATACTTAGAAAAAATAGAAAGATCTTTTTTATTTGAATAAAATAGTTAAGGTTATAAATAATTCAAAACATAAAATAATGGTTGTAGTGATAGGAAAATCCAAAGATTCTATATACATTGAAGTAAAACATTCCTTTTTTCCTTTTGCAAATAAAGTCAATGTATTCTGTATAAAATATGAAAAAAGATTAATTTTGAAAAGCATTGAATAAAAGTTAAAAGAGACATAAAATTTTATTTATAACTGAATGATTTCTATATAAATACATTAATAAAATAATTATAATAATATGGTTATGAAAGATAAATATTTAGAAAATAAATCATTAAAACCTTTAAAAATAACGTTTTTAAACAAAAGTGACCCTTACGTAGAGCATTAAAAAGATTAATTTTTAAAAAAACTATCTAGAAGTTAAAATATTATAAAAATTTACATTTATCATCCATTTATTAATAATTTTTTTTTGAAACATTTAGAATAACATGGACATGGAAGAAATAGAGTTAGAAAGAAAACTTTAAAATAGGATTTTTAACAGAAAGTCCCTTACCTTGAGTCTGACTCATCAAAAACATTATTTATATTCCTATAAAATAAAATTATGTTAACTATTTAATTTCTTAATAATATATTTCAATTTTATCATCCCTTTTATTTTATTTATTATCATGATATATTCAATTACTTAATCATTTAAGTTCACATCAGTCGTCTTGATGATATTCGACTCCTAAGTCCATAATGACTTCGGAAGGTTGACTATGGTCAATGAGGTCACTATTTCACAATAAACATAATAATAATCATGAAATAATCATAATTTTTATACATCAATTATAATTTTCAAACCATCCATAAAATATGGTTAAGAAAAATAAAATACGTTATAATCATAGAGACTATAGGTCGTACCAATGCATGAGCAACCTTTCCACTTTTCAAAAATCGTGATAGAACAAAGGAAATTGTTATTTTTTCTTTCCATAATGAAAATTAAATCATAAATATAATATTATTTATTTAAATATAATTATATATATCATACATGTGATGAGGTAATGAAAAATAAATCACATCGCTTTGTGGAGATGGTCATCCACACGTACACACGAATGACATTATCGTCTTTAAATGAATGGAAAGGTAAGAAAATATATGATATATTAATTTTAAATAATTTTAAATATTTCATTAATATGATATATATACATAAAATCTATCATCATAAATATTTGTGAGAGGTGATTATGGAAAATGAATTAAATCAGTTCACGAGGCGGTAGTCTGCCGTACACACAAACGATGGTTTTATTTACCATTTAATGGTTATGGAGATTAATATAGGCTATTAACTTAACATAATAGAATATCAGTATATGTGAGATACTTATTTTATTATATCATCATGATTTAATAATATTTTAAGGAGGTGGAAAAAGAAATAGAACAAAAACACTCGGTTAATAACAATACCTCTTCTTCAGAAAACCTCTTTTGGTTTACACCAAAAGTATTCCTAGTAGGTTTTATTACAAAACAAAGGAATAAATTATGTGTTAATGGAAGTAATAAATGGATTAGGATAGTACTTGAATGAAACACAAGGCTTTTTAAGTGTTATGAAAGGTGGAAAGGAGGTTTCCTTTTATAAGTGATTAGAGGGGAACTTTTGGAATTTATTAAAATATTAAATTAATATAAATCAAATTTCACTGAAAAATATTTTTTTGTGTATATTGGATGAGTATGGGTTGAAATACCATCATAAAATAAAAATTTTACAAGTTTTGATCAGTTTTTCACCCTGATCATTTTATTTTAACCCATACTAACCCTTTTTTGACAATTATTATGATGACAATGTTTTTACTCTTTAGGGGTCAAGACAGTTACCATAAAAGAAAAATTGGAAAATAAATTGACCATGGTTGATAATTTAAACCATAAAAAACATGGTATAATATATTATTTTTTAAAATTTTAAATTACTTAATAAAATATTATTCATTATAAAATATCAATAATTCCATTTGGAACTATTCATTTAATTTGACATTGAAAAAAACATGAAAAAATGGAATTAAAATATAATAATAGTAAACATAAAAAATGTCATATTTATGTAAAAAATTATTAGAACGCAATAATTCATTCAATTTATATTACAATTAATATTTTCAAAATCATTTATTTTATTTTTCCATTAATTGAATTAATACTGTGTTAGTATTGGATAAGAATTTAAGATAATTAATTCATTATAAGAAATTATGAATAAATTTCCATGATAAAAAACAATTTATATTTCAAATGAATATTTATAACTGAACTTATGTTATTTTTATCCACTTTACAAAATATTATAGTTATTAAAATCAAAAAGTGATATTTTTGTCTTTTATCTTTTACATAAATATTAGAAAGATCAAAATCAAAGAAATATGACACCCAGTGGACCTATATCCAAGAATTGGATAAACATAGTTGAGATTCACTCATCCAATAGTATAAATCCAAATTTTAGGTTTCATTTTTAGTCCTTGTCATATTATTTTTACCCTTAATTACCTGTTTTACCCATACCATGGTGATAATTATTTACTATTGTTACTATTCATAAGGACTAAAAATAAAAAGGGTAATAATTACCAAAATTGTACCTCCTGATTCCAAATATGTAATAAATTTTTCAATATTAAATTCACATAAGTGGAAAATTTTAATTTAAAATTAAACCCACAAAACGCGACAAAAAGCGTTTTTAAATGCCTTTTTAAGTATAAAAATGTTTCTATACCAAATTAAATTATAAAATTGATTAAAATTAATATAATTGGATTTTCTTTCATAAAATTTATTCAATAAAAATTTTAAACTAATCCAAAAAATAATATGACTTTGTAAACACTTTAAAATAAAATATGGTTTTCAATAAAAATTAGTATTTTTTACTATTCATTAAAAATCAAACACTATATAAAAATATCAAAATTTAACACTAAGATAATATTTATATGATAATTACAAATATTATATCATTTTTAAAAAATAAAATTTAAATATTTCTATAAATTAATTATAATATTTGTCCACAAAAAGCAATAAAATCTATTTTTTTAGAAATTTTTTTTGAAGAATAATATGAATTTACTAAAAATTGAGTCGATATTTTCTAAGAATTTATCAATAAATTTATATAAAATAGTAAATTTATATATATATTTAGTAAATCATTTAATCCTATTCATATCCACCAATTTAATGGAAAAGTTGTAACATTCATATTTAAATAACTACATTTCATGGGTCATTTAGGCTTGGGGTTGCGTACTATATACACTATCAAACATAGTTTTTATTTTTTAAATCTTGCGGTGTTAAAAATCATGAATCAAAATATTTTATCTCTTGAAGTAATATCATCACCCCTTGAATAAGGGGGTGTTGATTTTCAATGGATTAGTCTCCAAAAAAGAAGTCAAGGGAAAGCGTAAGGCCCTTTGTAATCCAACTCTGAATGAAATTGGTTGTGTAGGTGAAGTTGGACTATTTCAGTCTGTTGGTGTGGTTACTTATTATAAAAGGAAGACTCCGGTTTTTTCTATAAAAGACTTTTCAATATTCTTGATGTTATTCCAAAGCAGTGCCTTCAGACGGCGTCCGATTCCGAGCCCCGGTGTGGCCGGAATTAAACTTTCAGTGCGTTCACACTGGGCACGCCAAATAAATGGGATAACTCCTAAACGGTGCTTCGAATCCTAAATCTGAGTGTACGGATGGGTATGAAATTAGGGGTTTACCCTAGGAATGACATAAAACATGTCGGCGCAGGACGTTGGGACCCCTCGCCCGTTAACGGAACGTTAAACGGATAATTAAAATAATTAATTTATTCGTTTAATGGTTAAACTAAAGTATCTCTTAAATGGTGGCTCAGATTGGAAAACTGAGATCACCGTTGAGTCTGGAGCATGCCTTTTACCCTAGGAGGGGTGTATGTTTCACGGGTGCGGGCCTTCTGTGGAAAATGGCCCCAGGGGAATTTTTGTAATTTGGAGGCCTCGGGCGTTGAGTTTAATAACTTTTGAATGGGAGCTCAGATTAAAATTTCGAGACTAACGTTGTGCTCAGGAGTTGGTGTTTTCCTAGGGGAGGATTAATCTCGACTCCACCGGAAGTTCAGGTTCGGGCCGACGGGCAGGTGGTTAAGTGTGTTTTCTATTTAAACACTTAACCCCCCTCACCCTCTCCCCCTAGTTGTTCTTCCCTAAGGCAAGGAGCTCCCAACGAAAAGGGAACTCCATCCTCTCCTCCACCTCTCCGGCGTGGTGTGGCAGTCTAGAGGATCGTTGCGAAGCGTCGGGCTACGCCCCTGCAGGTAGGAGTTTTCGTTTGTGTTTTAAATTCTGAATCCTTCTTTCAAGTTGAATTATAGCGTTGAATTGTTTTTTGATTTCAGAGCGAGGACCATGATTGCATAGAATATGTTCTAAGATTTATAACACATATTTAAGATTAAATATCCAAGTCTCGAGGTGATCGCAGTGATCCAGAGAAGTTTGGGGCAATTTTGGGTGTTTTTCCGGCGAATCTGGGCACTCTGGCGAGCTGGCGCAGCTGTCCGGAGAGTGGGCGCGGCGGCGCGCGGTGGCTCCAGGCAGTGGCACGCAGTAGCGCTGGCAGACGGCAGTATCCAGCAGGAGGCAATGGTGCGGGGCGAGGCGGTGGCTCCAGGCGGTGAGGTCGGCCCGCCGGGGCGCGAAGACAGCGGGGTCGCAGCGCGCGACCCCCGCGCGGCAACAGAAACCCACTCTCGGCGGGTCTCTGCGAAAGACCGCAACCGGCCCTCGTGGCTGGTCGGTGCAAGCGTGGACTAAGGGTCCACAGCTGGCCCACTCGGTAGTGCTGCAGGCTGGCACTGCGATCCAGGGCGGCCGACGCGGGCCGACCCAGGCTGAGCGAACCGGCCGGTCCAGTCTGGTCCAGTCCAAGGGGCTCGCCCCCTTCGACTTCGGACTACCGTAATTTTCATTACGGGTGTCCGTTTTGTGTTTCATCTGTGGTAGTGCCTTCTTGGAGTTGATGCGAGCATTTTGAGATGGTCTCAAGAATTTTTAATTCCCGAAATGAGGGGCCTTGGAGGCGCGACATGCCTTTAAGTAGTCTGACGTTTTTTCGGGGGTTCGTGTTCTGAGCGGCACAGACACATATGACGTCCGATTTGAGAGCCATCAACAGCGTTGAGACCCTGGCGACAAGACGAAGTTTTCCAATGTGTTTCCGGGCGTTGAAACCAGAGTTGAGGCGTGGGCCCCACAACCCGTCCTTTAAGCTGCGAGCAGCGTTTAGAAACCTTTTCATCGGACGCCCGTTTGGGGTGTGCGAGTAGTCGATACTGGGTGTTTTTTCTGAGGGTATTGCAATGGTGCAGTCTGCCCGCTTTAATTACGCACAATGGTGTGGGCCCCACGAGGGACGTTTTGGGAGTTGGCGGTGATTTCCAGCTTTATCACCGGGTGTCCGTTTTGGACAAGATAATAGTCCATCTTGTGTAATTTTTCGAGAGGATCATAATGGTGTGATCCGTTCATTGTGCTTCAGGACTGGGATGCGGGTCCCACGAAGAACCGCTAATGTGCGGTGCGGCGGAATGCATCCTTTTCTTCGGATATCCATTCCACTCAAGTCAGCAATCCTTTTAACATGTCTTTCCAAGGAGATCGCAATGGTGCGATGTGCCCGACTGTTTTTGGGGCCGAGGCTCGGGACCACGGGACATCGTTCGGGTGTAAAGCGGTGTTGGAGAATTTTGCGTCGGATATCTTTTGGTGGCGATTAAATAGTCTATCTCGCATGTTTTTCTTTGAGGATTACAAAGGTGTGATCTGTTTGGATGTGCAGAGTCTCTTTCGGGATATCTTTTAAATGTAGAAGCATGAAAGCTTTACCAGTGGTGGTTCTTCCTACAGTGTTTGTAGGGAACCCTTGGTGTGTGATAGCGTTCACTCTTGGGGGAGTGAATTGAATGCTTCAAGAGATGTAGTTGGTCATGCCTAGGCCAATGAGGTGGCAAGTTGGAGTTGTTACATTTATTCCCTTCACGTTGACATTGGGTGGCATGTGCACGATAGCCTTTGGGCTGGAAACGTGGTATACTCTGGGAGTATATGGGAACGATTGTAGGTATGTGTGGTTGTTTGTACCTGAGAACATTTGTGCGCTTGGTTGCAGTTGACTTAGGGATACACGTCGTGTGGGACCCATGTGTGTTTCGTGTTCTGGTTTGCATACCCTTGACCTCTCGTGACATAGAGGGTACCTCTATTCTCATTTTTTGACCAGTTGGGTTGAGTTTCTCCATGGTTATGTTTTCGTTTGTTGACCAGCAGGGTTGAGTTTTCCCCTGGTTCTGTTCTCTATGGTTTGTCCAGCAGAGATGGTTTGGTTCCTCTGTTTCTTCAACTATGAGGGGTTTCAGTATTGTTCCCCTTTCACCGGACTGTGGCACCGTTTACGACTACATGTGCTCGTACAGCGTGGGTGTTTTCCCACTTTTTGTGATGATTTGTCTTGGTACGCTTCGACAGTGACTCAGTGGATTGAAGCGTGATCGCCATTAGGGGCCTGGGGAGTTTCTCTCGTCCCTTCGTGTTCCCTGGTAGAGTTCTTGTGGATTTGGTGTGACCAACACATTACGCGGGCACCGATCCTCTACCCAATAGGTTGTTTCCAATAGGGCTGGCCAGTGAGGTACCATCCAGTAGGGATGGCCAGTGAGGTACCATCCAGCAGGGATGGCCAGTTGTACCATCCAGCAGGGATGGCCAGTGATCTACCATCGAGCAGGGATGGCTAGTGGGGTACCATCCAGTAGGGATGTCCAGTAAAGCAGTGTTCAACGAGCAGTACCATCTAGCAGGGATGGACAGAGCGATTCCAGGTTTACCTCCAGCAGGGCTGGGAAGTGGTCCCGTATGCCGGGTTTACCTCCAGCTGGGCTGAGAAGTGGTCCCCGATGACGGTTTCGATCCTCCTTCCAGTGGAGTACCCTTTTATGGGATTGGCCATTGGGACTCATCGATGACTTTAGCCGGGTCTCCCTCTGGTGGATTACCCTTTTACGAGACTGGGTAGTGTGGCACCTGTCGACTTTTTCTGGGTCTCCCCCCAGTGGGAACCCGTCGACTTCCAGGGATTACCCTCCAGCGGGGCTGGGCAGAGGGGTCGCCTGTCGAATTTGAGGAGACCTATCGACTGCAGGGCAGTTATGAGGTTTGGCTTGACGTTCCCCCAGAATTATCAAGTACGAGGGGTGTTTTCCCCACCGAGACGCGTCCTTGGTATGCGACCTAAAACTGTGCGGGCGAGTCAGTTCCTCCCAAAGTAGATTGTGTCAAGGTGCGGTGATTTGATCCCCTTGACTTGCAGTTTGAGGCAGACGTGCAGGATGATGGGCATCGATGGTGTTTACTTCTGGGACTGTTGGCTACTCACTTTATTGGTATGAGCTATGGGATGGAGATCCCCTTACGATATTGTTCGGGATTCTTGTTTGATCATATGGATATGTATATACCTTGTTCCAGTACCCACTTCTTGGGTTTTGGTTATGCTCATTCTAGGAAAGGTGAAGACACGCGGGGTATGCCACGTGCTTTCCATGTCTAGATTCTCGTGGTTGGACGAGTATACTCTCCTGCTATAGGTAGTGAAGACTCGATGAGAAGTTCATCTTCTCACCGTTTCTAGCTCCTTGTTTCTGGACGAGTCTACCTCTTTTCTCTTGTTGGGTTAAGCTAGACTCTCTACTGTTACTCTACTGCACTCCTTGTTGTACTCTTTACTGCACTCTCGGTTGTACTCCTTTACTTTCCCCTGTTTGATCTACTACTCACCCTTTGGTACCTCCATTGTTTCTCCCTAGAGCCTTCGAGGTATCCTACTAATTATTTTTATACTCACCCCTTCTTGGGATTTTCCCACACTTGGTGTGCCCTTGCAGATGACAGACAGGTTGGTCATGACTTCAGCAGAGCTTAGGAGATCAGTCACTTGGACCGCGTATGGTGGTCAGAGTCGGGTTCCAGGTGGGGGAACCTTCCAGGTGTTTTTATTTTTTTTACTTGTTGCCGGGTTGTAGAACTTTTCTAGTTGGGCGCGTGTTTTTCCCTTTTCATTTTAGTTTACGTTCAACTTTTACTCTGTACTGTTTATAGGTTGTTGCACATTTGTGGTTTATTTATAGCAGTTGATACTTTTCTTTTCATTTTACTCTGCACTTCTGCATTGAGTGGGCTGTGTGTGTTTGTGCAGGTACTTAGGCAAAGGCCTCCCGAGTTATTGTGCCTTCGGTGCTGGTCACCAACCCCTGGCCTGTGGATGTGAGCTTGGGGTAGTTGCGGCTCGAGCCCAGGTAGGGTCGGGTCATGACAAAGTGGTATCAAAGACGGTTTGTTCCTTGGGATATTGTTCGGACGACCCTAAAAACTAATTGGTTTAGATCTAGGGAAATAGTGTTAACGTGTCTCGAGAGCGGCTCTCCGTCCAGGAAGTCTAGTGATGGTGAGGCGGCCGATGTATCCATTCACCAAGACCCTGATAAACCGCTTATCGACTCGACATGCTGAGACACTCATTGTAGGGAAGTTGTTTGATAATCACATAGGATTGAGTCTTGACTATCCGTCTTGAGTCAACTCCCCATTGTTGTCACTGTTATATACATATATGCTCATCTGACCGCGACACTCCTTGATAACATTCAGGATGTCTCCATGAAGAAAGACAGCCAGGATACTAGCTTTGGTTCATGACAACAACCCTGTGAGCTACGAGGCCTTATTCTAGGACCCATCATGTGATTCCCTTTCTCTGGGTGGGCCGGTAGCATTACCCCCACCTGGTGAGCAGCAGACAGATCTTGAGTGCAGGTTGAGCGTGCACCGTGAATTCTAGCGGCAAAGACCACTGAGGTTCGATGGTGAGCCAGACCCTCAGGCAACAAAGGTTTGGTTGGAGACAGTGGTTCTCCTTTTTAGGCTTGTACAGACGCCGGCAGATCTTATGGTGGCTTTGGCCACCAACCATTTCCGTGGAGCATCTTGGCGTTGGTGGATTCTGGTGACTCAGTTTCTTGACGAGTCGTCGCTTTCATGGGGCGAATTTCAGTTGTTGTTTTGTGAGGAGTTTTTCCCCTCCTTCTTTTGCTCCGTTCGGATTTAGGAGCTCTTGCAGTTTCAGCAGGGAGGTATGATGGTGGCTGAGTACGCCGCTAGTTTCGCTAACCGTGCACGCTTTTACCCAGACTTGGTCTATGGCAGCAACTTCCGAGCGTGGAAGTTTGAGCAGGGTCTCCGCTTAGAGATCCGTGCTATCATAGTACCCTTGGGCATTCCCACATATGTCGAGGTGCTAGAGTAGGTGCTGGTGATAGAGAGCTTCCTGTCACTTTCTACAGTTTGTAGTGGCAGTAGTCACGATGGAGACGAGACGTCTATCAAAACTAGCGGGCTTTGTCAAGAAGACCCTCGACGCAGGTGGTTTTCTGACATCCAAGCTCAGGGGTGTGGTCGTACACCACAGTGGTGCCAGAGGGTACCAATGCATCTTGGAGAGAGTCAGTGCTATGCTTGCGACGGGTGAGGTCACCTGGCACGGGACTGCCCGACCAGTCGCGCTGAGAATATCAGGCAGGCAGTAGGTGCACTACCGCGACAGAGGCAGCGTCATGATCAGAGTAGTGCCCAGAGAGGTGGTGCTTATAGAGGAGCGGGAGGATATGGAAGTGGAGGACGACCATACGAGGTATTCCCATGACCACCAGGCGGTCCACGATAGGCTCCGAGAACTGACAGTTGGGACCGCGGACAGCCGCGAGCTTCGGATGTCTATGATCCTACAGAGCATTAGGTGATAAGAGGTGCACTCTATAGCTCTTCTACTTTTTGCAGTAGAATTTTTAGACTCTATGTGTGAAATTATTTTCTTCGTGCTTATTGCTTGAGGTGTTACCAGGGTGGCGTGGGGCGTCGGTGTAACCCTGTGTTGGTAAGGTAAAAGGCGTAGAACCTTTTTCTTTAAGTCGATGGTGTCAACTCCTTCGCTCTCCGAGCGTGTAAGAGAGTCTGGGTCATGGGACATCGACAATGAAACCTTGTGTGACTAGATATCCTTAGGTGTTTCACCATATGGATATTCTGAAGGAGAGAATCACCGGGCTCTGTCCAAAGTCCAAATGGTGATTCCAGTCGTGGCGTGCAATGTAAAGGTTCAATTGGGGAGGTGAGATACCCCTGAGGGCCTTTGAGCCGTTTAAAACCGTGCAAAGGGATGGTGATGTTCCCTACTGCCTTGCCCTAACCCCAAGGTCAAGAGTGGGTGCACGATGTCCCCCACATGACTCACCTGAGAAGAAGTGTGTGTGCTCCTATGCACGCCATCGGTAAGGGAATACCTCACGTGAGAAGATCAAATCCTTTGGTCTGGTGTGGTGGCGCAGAACAGTGAAAGAGTTCTTCTGGGTATGGGAGATCCAGGTGTGGGCTTAGTACCCTGAGTTGTTCCCTGGTTTTGCTTTTCGAGGACGAAAATATTGAATGAAGGAATGATGTAAGAACCCGGTTTTTTCTATAAAAGACTTTGTAATATTCTTAATGTTATTCCAGAGCAGCGCCTTCAGACGGCGTCCGATTCCGAGCCCCAGTGTGGCCGGAATTAAAATTTCAGTGCGTTCACACTGGGCACGCCAAATAAATGGGATAACTCCTAAATGGTGCGTCATATCCTAAATCTGAGTGTTCGGATGGGTCTGAAATGGGGTGTTTACCCTAGGAACGACATAAAACATGTCGGTGCGGGACATTGGGACCCCTCGCCCATTAACGGAACGTTAAACGGATAATTAAAATAATTAATTTATTAGTTTAATGGTTAAACTCAACTATCTCTTAAACAGTGGCTCGGATTAGAAAACTGAGGGCACCCTTGAGTCTGGAGCGTGTCGTTTACCCTAGGAGGGGTGTAAGTTTCGTGGGCACGGGCCTTCTGTGGAAAATGGCCCCAGGGGTGTTTTCGTAATTTGGTGTCCTCAGACGTTGAGTTTAATAACTTTTGAATGGGGCCTCGGATTAAAATTTCAAGACCGCCATTGTGCTCAGGAGGCGGTGTTTTTCTTGGGGAGGCTTAATCTCGACCCCGCCGGATGTTCGGGTTCGGGCCGACGGGCGGGTGGTTAAGTGTGTTTTCTATTTAAACACTTAACCCCCCTCACCCTCTCCCCCTTGTTGTTCTTCCCTGGTGCAAGGAGATCCCAAAGAACGGGGAACTCCATCCTCTCCTCCACCTCTCTGGTGAGAAGTGGCAGTCCGACGGATCTTCGCGAAGCGTCGGGCTACGCCCCTGCAGGTAGGAGTTTTCATTTGCGTTTTAAATTCTGAATCCTTCTTTCAAGTTGAATTATAGCAACGAATTGTTGTTTGATTTCAGAGTGAGGGCCATGATTGCATATCATATGTTCTAAGCTTTCTAACGCATATTTCAGATTAAAAGTCCAAGTCTCGAGGTGATCGTAGTGATCCGGAGAAGTTCGGGGCGATTTTCGGTGTTTTTCCGGCGGATTTGGGCACTCCGGCGAGCGGGCGCGGCGGTACGTGGTGGCGCCAGGCGGCGGCATGCGGTAGCGCCGGCGGGCGGTGGTCTTCAGCAAGAGGCGATGGCATGGGGTGAGGCGGGGGCTCCAGGCGGCGAGGCCGGGCCGCCGGGGCGCGATGACAGTGGGGTCGCGGCATGCGACCCCCGCACGGCAACAGAGACCCGCGCTCGTCGGGTCTCCGCGAAAGACCATGACCGGCCCTCGTGGCCAGTTGGTGCATGTGTGGACTGAGGATCCATGGCCGGACCACGTGGAAGAGCCGCGGGCAGGCACTGCGAGCCGGGCGGACCGGCCGGTCCAGGCCGGTCCCGTCCAAGGGGCTCACCCCCTTCGACTTCGGATGCCCATAAATTTCATTAGGGGCATCCGTTTTATGTTCCGTCTATGGTAGTGCCTTCCTGGCGTCGAGACGACAATTTTGAGATGGTCTCGGGAATTTTTAATTCCCAAAACGAGGGGCCTCGGAGGCGCGACACACCTTTAAGTAGTTTGACGTTTTTCCGGGGGCTCGTGTTCTGAGCGTCGCGGACACATCCAACATCCGATTTGAGCACCATCAACGACATTAAGACCCTGGCGAAGAGTTGAAGTTTTCCAGTGTGTTTCCTGGCATTGAAACCGGAGTTGAGGCAAGGGCCCAATGGCCCATCTTTAATCTGCGAGCAGTGTTTAACAACTTTTTCATCAGACGTCCGTTCGGGGCGTGCAAATAGTCGATCCTGGGTGTTTTTCCAAGGGCATTGCAATGGTGAAGTCCGCCTGATTTAATTCTGCATGATGCTGCGGGCCCACGAGGGCCGTTTTGGCGGTTGTCAGTGATTTCTCGCATTATCACCGGGTGTCCGTTTTGGACAAGTGAATAGTCCTACTTTTGTACTTTTTCGAGAGGATCGCAGTGGTGTGATCCGTTCTTTGTGCTTCAGGACCAGGATGTGGGTCCCACGAATCACCGCTCGTGTGCGATGCGGCAGAATGCATCTTTTTCTCCGGATATCTGTTCCACTCAAGTGAGCAGTCCTTTTGACGTGTCTTTTCGAGGAGATTGCAATGGTGCGATGCGCCCGACTGTTTTTGGGGTCGAGGCTCGGGACCACAGGACGTCGTTTGGGCGTAAAGCGGTGTTGGTGACTTTTGCGTTGGATATCCATTGGAGGCGATTAAATAGTCTATCTCTTGTGTTTTTCTATGAGGATTACAACGGTACGATCCATTTGGATGTGTAGAGTCTCTTTCAGGATCTCTTTTAAATGTGAAAGCATGAAAGGTGTACTGGTGGTGGTTCTTCCTACAGTGTTTGTTGGGAACCCTTGGCGTGTGATCGCGTTCACTCTTGGGGGAGTGAAGTGAATTCTTGAAGAGATGTAGTTGGTCGTGCCTGGGACGATGAGGTGGCAAGTTGGAGTTGTTACATTTACACCTTTCGCGTTGACGTGGCGTTCCGTGTGCACGATAGCCTTTGGGCTGGAAACGTGGTATACTCTGGGAGTATACGATAATGCTTGGAGGTACGTGTGGTTGTTTGTACTTGAGAATACTTGTGCGCTTGGTTGGAGTTAACTTGGGGCCACACATCGTGTGGGCCCCATGTGTGTGTCGTGTTCTGCTTTGTGTACCCTTGAACTCTTGTGACGTAGAGGGTCCCTCTGTTCTCGTTTGTTTGACCAGCTGGGTTGAGTTTCCCCTGGTTCTGTTCTTGTTTGTTGACCAGCAGGGTTGAGTTTTCCCCTGGTTTTGTTCTCGATGGTTTAGCTGGCAGAGATGGTTTGGTTCCTCTGTTTCTTCAGCTGTGAGGGGTTTCAGTATTGTTCCCATTTCACCGGACTACAGCACCGTTTACAACTACGTGTGCTCGTACAGCGTGGGTGTTTTCCCACTTTCTGGGATGAGTTGTCTCAGTCCGCTTCAATAGTGACTCAGCGGATTGGAGCATGATCACCCTGAAGGGTCCGTGGAGTTTCTCTCATCCCTTCATGTTCCCTGGTAGAGTTATTGTGGATTCGGTGTGACCAACACAATACGCGGGCACCGAACCTCTACCCAGGAGGTTGTTTCCAGCAAGGCTGGCTAGTGAGGTACCATCCAGCAGGGATGGCCAGTGAGGTACAATCCAGTAGGGATGGCCAGTTGTATTATCCAGCAGGGATGGCCAGTGAGCTACCATCCAGTAGGGATGGCTAGTGGGGTACCATCCAGCAGGGATGGTCAGTACAGCGGTGTTCACCGAGTAGTACCATTCAGCAGGGATGACCAGAGCGGTTCCGGGTTTACCTCCAACGCAGCTGGGAAGTGGTCCCTGATGCTGGGTTTACCTCCAGCTGGGCTGGGAAGTGGTCCCCGATGACGGTTCCAAGCCTCCCTTCAGTGGAGTACCCTTTTACGCGGCTGGGCATTGGGACTCATCTATGAATTTAGCCGGGTCTGCCTCCAGTGGATTACCCTTTTACGGGACTAGGAAGTGTGGCACCCATAGACTTTTTCTAGGTCTCCCTCCAGTGAGAACCCGTCGACTTCTAGGGATTACCCTCCATCGGGTCTGGGCAGGGGGTCGCCTGTTGACTTTGAGGAGACCTCTCGACTGTGGGGGCAGTGACGAAGTGTGTCTTGATGTTACCCCAGAACTCTCAACTATGAGGGGCGCTTTCCCCACCGAGACGTGTCCTTGTGACGCGACCTATAACCATGCGGGGCGAGTCAGTGCCGCCCAAAGCGGATAGTGTCAAGGTGCGGTGATTGAACCCCTTGACTTGCAGTTCGGGGCAGACGTGCGGGATGCTGTGCATCGATGGTGTTTACTTCTGGGACTGTTGGCTACTCACTTTCTTGGGCTGAGCTACGGGATGGAGATCCCCTTACGATGTTGTCCGGGCTTCTTGTTTGAGCATATGGATATGTATATACCTTGTTCCAGTTTCCACTTCTTGGGTTTTGGTTACACTCATTCTAGGAGAGGAGAAGACATGTGGGGTATGCCACATGTTTTTCGTGTCTAGATTATCGTTGTTGGACGAGTCTACCCTCCTGCTATAGGTAGAGAAGACTCGATGAGAAGTTCATATTCTCACCATTTCTAGCTCCTTGTGTATGGACAAGTCTAACTCCTTTCTCTTGTTGGGTTGAGATGGACTCTCTACTGTTACTCTACTGCACTCCTTGTTGTACTCTTTACTGCACTCTCGGTTTTACTCCTTTACTTTCCCCTATTTGATCTACTACTCAGCCTTCGGTACCTCATTTGTTGCTCCCTCGAGCCCTCGGGGTATCCTACTGAGTATTTTTATACTCACCCATGCTTGGGCTTTTCCCTCACTTGGTGTGACCTTGCAGAGAACGGACAGGTTGGTCATGGTTTCAGCAGATCTTAGGAGATCGAGAGCTTGGACCACATACGGTGGTTGGAGTCAGGTTCAGGTGGGGGACCCTTCCAGCTATTTTTCTTTTGTTTACCTATTGCCGAGTTGTGTCACTTTTCTGGTTGGGCATGTGTTTTTCCCTTTTCTTTTCAGTTTACCTTCATCTTTTACTTTGTATTGTTTAGAGGTAGATGCACATTGGTGGTTTATTTATAGCAGTTGGTACTTTTCTTTTCTTTTTTACTCTGTACTTCTGCATTGAGTGGGCTACGTGTGTGTGTACAGGTACTTAGGCAAAAGCCTCCCCGAGTTATTGTGCCTTTAGCTCTGGTCGCCAGCCCCTGGCCTATGGAGGCGGGCTTGGGGTAGTTACGGCTCGAGCCCGGGTAGGTTCGGGTCGTGACAATAAGACTATGCGGTAAACTTATATATTTTCAGGTATTGATGAAAAAGTTTTATGTGGGGATTTTTCTTCCATGTCAACTAGGGCTACCATCTAGAATCCCACTTTGGATGTAGTGATCCAAGCTCCTATCACAAATGGCCTAAGGGTCTTTACATATAAATAAAAGGAGTATCATGTTCGGAGTATTAGTTTTAATTAGATTACTCATAATATAAATAAAATAATTTAACTTTGAAACAAATTTAAAATAAAATGTAACTTTGTAAATTCTTGAAATAAAAAGACAATTTTTACTAAAAATCAGTATTTTTCACTATTCCTCGAAAAATCAATTTTTCAAAAAATTATATAAAATTAACTCTATGATAATTTTGACATTCCTATTTAAAAAAAGAATTTTATTTTTTCAAATATAATTTCTAGAAGTGGAAAAAATTAAATTCATTATTTTATCACAAAAATTGATTAAAACCCATTTTTGTGGAAAAATGTATTTTTGAAGCATATAATGATTTTACGAAAAAATTGAGTACATATTTATCAATATATTTTATTTTTCTAAAACCTTTATAAATATTTTTTTAAAATTTGTTTTTTTTCACTTCACAAATTTAATGGACAATTTATAATAATATACTATAATACAATTCACTTAGACTTGAGGTTGTGCGTATCATAAGATATCGAAGAAATATAATTTAATTAAAGATAAATATATCATAAAATATCATGGTGTTACATTATAACCCCATAAAAATGATTTTTTCCATCAAAACTCCATCACATTGATACAAGAAAATGTGGATATCTCTATTTCATCACATCTTCAGGTTATTAGGTATCTCCATCATATTTTTATTCCTCTATAGAACTTTAACCCTTTGAGTAGTCTTGTTATATAGAAATTTATATATATGATCCAAGATTTATATTGGTTATTCTTCATAGGAAAGATCATGATCCGGTTTTATAACCTTTGGGTTCATTACATGTGATGGACTTGTTATGTTCTTCCCCTGGAGAGATAAATGGAACACATCATGAACTAGAGAGAGGTCTAGTGAAAGTGCTAAGTGATAAGCTACCATTCCTACTTGATCAAGAATCTTGAAGGGACCAATATACATAGTCCTAAACTTTTACAACATTTAGAATATCATAACCTTCTTATATATATAAATTCATTGTAATACCTTCTCATTAAGTTTAAATTTGATATGTCACTTATGATTTTCAATATAAATTTTTTGTCGACTCTAAGTTTCCTTGATGTGGTGTTGAATGGATCCAAAATTATATTCCATTTAATCAACTAGATTTGATCATAATAAATTTATTTTTATATTTTTATCCCAAAATATTGGACTTATACAATTATCTCCATAAAGTGATTCATAAGAAGATGTTTTATTTTTCGATTGAAAGATATTTTTGTAAGAAAAATCGACTAGAGGAAGGTGTTGATCAAAACAACATTTGAAATACATAATAGAAGACATAAAAATATCTTACATAGATTGAATTGTTCTATCAGAATGACCATATATATGAGGATGATTAGAAGTATAGAAACATGACTCTGGATCCAGATCTTTTTGAAGATTTCACTAGAACATCAAGGTAAACCTTAGATCCGGATCATATATAATATAATTTGGTACTCCATGTAACCTTAAAAATTAATTAATTTATATTATAGAAATATGATCAAGATAATAATATTATATGATAGTAATGAAGTGTTATGAATTCATAAGGTGATTGACTACAACCCAAATATAATTATTCCCTATAAAATTTTTGGGGAGTTTAATGATAAAATCCATGATAATATTTTACCATTTCCATTATGGTATGGGTAATTTTTTTAATATCCACTTAGACTTATATATATTATCCTTAACTTATTAACATAAAAATAATTGAGATAAATACTATGAAATATCTCTTTTCATGTTATAATACCAGAAATACTCTTTTAGATCTATATACATATTCATACTTCTAGGATGAATATAGATTGATAAACCCTGGCCTTGATCCAAAAAATAATTCTTCAAGTATGGTATTTATGGAACACATAATCAGTTCCTAAACCTTACTATACCATCACAATCAAGTTTGTAACCATGAACATTTCTCGCCTTCATTTTTAGCTCTTCATCTTCCTTTTATGTCTCCTCAATCTTCACTGGGAAAGATGTTTGAACAATGATATGAGGAAGATAATATTCCCCCTAACTCCATGATTTCGAGATCCATACATTTAAAATCATCAAATGTTGGATATTTTTGGATCCTCATAATAGATAGGTCAAAATGATCCTTTTGACATAGGGAATCAACCACCTTGTTCACTTTCCAAGGGTGGTAATGTGTTAAGTATCCAAAATCATTAATATACTCTAACAAACATCTCTGGTGAATATTCAACTATTTATGAGTGAATATATACTTTATAATTTTATGATTAGTCTACACATCACACCGTTCTTCATAAAGATAATTCCTCTATATATTTAATGAAAAAAATTATCGCATATAACTCCCAAACATGGTTTGAGTAAATTTAATCATGAACCTACAATTTTCATGAGGCATAAGTTATAACCATATCAATATTCATGAGGATCCATCCCAGTCCCTACTTCGATGCATCACTATAAATCAAAAACCCTTATCCACTACAGGGTAGTGTAAGAATAGGTATGCTGACTAACCTTGTCTTTAGTTCCTTGAAATTTTCTTCACATTCATTTATCCAAATAAACTCATATCCCTTCCGAGTTAACTTGGTGAGTGGATTAGATATCCCTAAGAAATTATCCATAAAGAATTAATAATATCTAACTGGACCATGAAAACTATAGATCTCAGTCATAGTGGTTGGTTCATTCTAACATTCATTAACTTATATCTTTGATGGACACATAGATATACCCTCTCATGATATTATAAGACCCAAAAAATGAAAAACATTAGCCAATTATTCATACAATATCTCATTCATTAGGGTATTTAGTACAATACTCAAATGATATTCATCTTTTCCTTACTCTTGGAATATATAAGAATGTTTTCTATAAATACTAAAACAAACTGATCAAGGTAACCTCTAAATAATCTATTTATTAAATCCATGAAGATAATGGGGGAATTATTTATACCAAATGACATCACTATAAATTCATATTATCTTTTCTTCACATAGAGGGATATCTTGGGAATGCCTTAATTTTGTATCCTTAATTAATAATATATCGACCGAAGATCAATCTTGGAATAATATTGAGCACCATTAAATTTATCAAAAAAATAATCAATACAGGTCAAATGATACCTATTCTAGATTATGATCTTATAGAATTCTCGATTATCAATGCAGAGTCACATTGATCCATCTTTATTCTTAACAAAAATAATTGGTTCACCCCATTTTTAAACACTTGGATGAATTAATACCTTATCAATATTCTTATGGAGTTATATCTTAAATTACTGCTATAAAATGAAGGTCACTCTTTATAGATTCTTTGAAATAGGTGTAACACCGGGTACAATTTCTATTGAGAACTCAACTTCAAAATTTTATGGATGACAAGGATGATATTCCAAAAATACAAAAAAATCCCATATAATATTCATATCTATTATGTTGAGTTTCTCCCAAACCATATAAGATAAATAAACCTTTTTAATAGTAATGAAGACTAATATAATAGATGTAAATTTAATTGGATGTTCATATTTATCATCACACTAATAGATGATCATAGGTTGTTTTGGAATATAAAACATTACTACCCTTCCTTAAAAATCCTTGTGTGATTTATTTAAATAAATCCAATCCATTACTTAGATAACATCAAATTCTTATAGAGATAGAATAACTAGAATTTAAGGAAACATATTCTCATAAACTTTAATTGGAGAATAATCATAGATTTGAGATGTGATCAGCATACCATTACAGTTTTCACTAATAATTAAATATATAATCATTAAATTTTTATCATGATACCCTTATAAAGTCTTCAAATATAGAAGAGTGGGTAGATCCTGAATCAAATAATAAATTATCAGTTCTAAAGTGGATGATAAGTGTAACTTTCACCACTTTGTTATCGTACCCAACATCATAAATAGTGATCTCATGAGATTTACCATTATATATGGATGTAAGTTGTTTCTGACATTAATAATAACCATCAATAATCATATTTGAGCATTGGTTAACATAATTCCCACACTCCTTGCATTTGAAACACTGGAGTGTGGGTGGTTTGTTCTGTGGTGATTTTTCTCCATCAGTAGTTAACTTCTTCTTCCCATAACACCAGAATTCAATTTCTTGATGACCTTCCATTACACATTTAAAATATTTACTATCCCCCTTAAGATAATTAACTCCATTTTTACTTCCACACATTGAGCATAAAGGAAATATCATCTTATTCTCTCTATGTTTTTATTATTAAATTGTTCATTGAATTCCATCTTTCTTTTCTTATCAAAACTATGAGATTGTTGGGTAAATACAATATCCATTTACACCATGATATTAAATAAAACAATTTATTCATATCCATTGAAGTTTCTTATGGATAAGAACATTTGGATACTTGATTTTAATACACTAAAGAATATATCAATATTATATTCAGGTTGGATGATAATACCAGAAGTGTACCTTGCATGTCTTATAAAATTGGCCTCATAGGTACTAATGGATTCATCATAATTTTTCTTTATCTCAAGGAATTTTTTCTCTACTTTCAATAAAATAATACTATACAAAATACTTTTTGATAAAAAAATATCTTTAACTCATCCACTTTATAGAGTTAATTTTTCCCATTTCCTCAATTTTTTGATAAGAGTCCACCATTGATAAGATTTTCTTTCCAAATGAAAAACAACTAAAATAAAATTTTCATGTTCCAAAAACTATAGAATTGAAAATATTTTTTATTGGTACTAATCCATTACTAAAAAACTAGTGGACCTGTAGATCTACTGAATGAAGTTGGATGTTTCCTCACAAAATACTTAAACAAATCATTATTCTCTATTTTTTTCTCATTTGGATGTTCAACATGATTTATAAATTTAGAAAGTTATGTAATCTTAGAAAAAATATTTTTTATTCCATATAACATAACATTTTGTTTCATACGATGAAAATATTTTCATTTTCCATCACATTCATCATTATCATGGTCACTTTGACTTCTATCTATTGAATAAAACCGAATAACACAGTGTAAACAATAATAATCCTAGTGAGAAACCATATAACCATTCATAGTATTTCTAAATTATGACACATTTTTTCTAATATATGAAACATTAGGTTTATCTTAGGATATTCATGGTTATCATATATTTAAATCCTTCATAATGGTTCTTAAATAAAATTTGAGTTAACCCAATAATATCTCCCAGGAGTGTCAAATCAGGTGCATTGTATGGTCAAACTCACCATGCAATAGAATGATGGTTGAAATATAATAAAAAAACTATTTTTTAGTGTTATTAACCCTAGATTAGTCAATTAAAAACCATTTCCACTTGTAGTATCCATACATGAATGTATTTATAGGAAGACCACACCTGTTTATTTACCATAACATTGGAAGTTCTCCAAAATATAGGATCAACCTAAGTGTTTTCACAAAAAAATTTACCATCATAATTTCCCAAGGTAAATAATTTTTCTATGATACTAAATATAGTGATCCATACTTTTATACATAGATATTTCATCTTAATAGATGAATATTAAATATATTTTACAAATACACACCCGAAGACTATAAAGATTTAGTGTCTTTGAGACTAGATACACAATATTATACTTTAATGAAATATCTTCAATATATAAAATAAATATCTTCCCATGTAGTACTATTCTTAGACACACCCTACATAAAATATTTCTTTATAACTTGGGGAAAGGAAAGATAAGAAAGGGTGAATTTATATGCTCATTATGGGTAAAAAGGGAGATATCAATGATCACTTAATAAAAACATGAGCATAAGGGTATGAAAACATGAGATTAAAATTTTAAAACCATACCCATTATATAATATATCATAATCTTGAATCATGGAAAAAAATTTACAATTCATAAGACATGAATCAAAAAGGAATAAAAGAACACAAGCCATGCTATCATAACATTGACATGATATCTTATCATAAAAGAGTGGAATGAGGTGTTAAATAATCATAATCATAGAAATTTTATTTCAATTCTACCCAAAAAAACATTTATAACATGTTAGGATTAGGATAAATGCCCATTTACCTACTTCAGGCTTGGGATAACCTCCCATGTACACTATTTTGGGATTGGGATAACCTCTCATTTATTCACTTTTTGGATTTGGATAACCTCTCATATACCCTTTGAGATAATATATTATTAATATTTAACAAATTAATTAGACGGTTATATAACTTTAATCCCATCCATCACATAATCTTAAATCCATTCATATAAATTCCATAAGATCATAAAAAATTCATCATAACTTAACTCCTAGGAAATAAAATAGGTTTCATTGATATTTCATTATCATAACTATAAACCATGTAGATAAGAAATAAAGATGGTATCATTGAATCATATACTCATTATGAAATATGTAACCTAAAATTATTTTATCATATATGAAAAATTCCTTTAAAAGTTTATTGGAATATTTCTTGAGGGAAATATTCTTTTCATCTTGAAATCACCTATTTAAAGTCTAAAATATTTCAAAGTATTAATGAAAAAAATTTCTTTAAAAATAACCTTGTAAACTTTTAAATGACGCTTCAAATCAAATATCATTCATGATGATGGGATTTTTTTTCATTCCGTGTATTTTAAAATAATGATTCCTTTCACATTTTCATTAAAAAGTAAGAAGTACCTAATTTAGAAAATTACAAGGATATTCCTTTGAAATTAATTTATATAAAGTCAAACATGGGTCAAAAATACACTATAAATTCATATGATAATATAAAATAATTATTGAAAACATTTTAAATAAAACATAGACATGAAATAAAAAGATTCCTGACCAAAGAAAAAATAATTTTTTTTTCTTAAAAACATTTTCTTGATCATTTTAATTACAAAAGATAAAATAAATGGTAATATTAATTTAAAATTTAATGGATAACTAGAGGATAATAATATTAAATTTTTTAATCAGAAAATAATTATATAATTTCTTTTAATATAAATTCATTCATAAACAATCCTGATTGAAATGAGACTAAGACATAAATCCCTTAACTCTTTGGAAACATTTGAATCATGAACCCCATGAAATAATAACATCAAATTAAACTTTATATTAAATGATAATAAATATATGTATTATATAACATGTCAAAGGAGATATATAAACACCTCATTTAATAATATATGTGGATATCATAACATATGTCCCAAAGAAGATAATTTGTGATGATAAACCCTTACCTCAAGTTCTAATTTATTTTAAAGCCCTCTATCATCATGTAAAATAAATTTAAATTTATTATAATACTTTACCCAAATAATTTAAATACTTATAGTATCAAATATTATCTATTTATAATATTTCACCATCTATTTATTAATATTTTTTTATTAAAATCGTTATTTTGGGTGTTAACTATTTTATTTTTCATAGACGTTTTGGTATGGAAGTTAAAGTCCTTATAAATTGATCATGGTTACATATTATATAAAATTTATTAATGATTTAAATATCAATTATTTTCATTATATATATGTATATATATTTATAATCATCTATAAAATATATATATTGAAAAATGAATTACACAATTCATGGAGACGATAAGTAGTACAAATGAATGAATGTTTTTTTTTTCACTTTTTGATGGATGAAATGAAAAGAAAGTTATATAATAATTAAAATTTATAAAATAATAATTATTTCTTATATATAATATATATTCATTAAATATATTCTTATTACTATCCATGTAAATAGAAAAATGGAAAACAAATCACATCGCTTCGTGAAGGTGGTAGTCCACACGTTTGCATGAGAAACATTATCGTTTTCAAAAGGATGAGAAGGTAGGAATAAAGAAATGATATTATAATTACATATTAATAATTTTATCATAAATATCATATATAAACATTAAACCCATTATAATAACCATCCATGAAATATGATTATGGAAAATGAATTGTATCCCTACGTAGAGGTGGTAATCCACATGTTCGTATGAGCACCACTTTCACTTCCAATTTGATGGAAAAGAGAGTGAATGATGGTGGTTATATAAATATAACATTTAACTATATTTATTATACTTAATTTATTATTTTATGATTAATACCAAATATTTATATAAGGTATAAAAAGAAATAATTTTAAAGAGGGCGAGTAAGATTATTACCACTTCTTCAGTAGGCCTTATTTAGATCCTTTCTTAAGGAAACTTGTAATGATATTTTAAGAAGAATAGAACATGTTATTCATATATAGGTAATTTTATAAGACAACTTAGGAGTTTTTTATATATGGATCAAATTTGTGTGAAGAATAGAAAGTAGGGGTATCCATTTATAAGTGGTGTAGAGGACACACTTCGAATTTTCTAAAAGACTAAAATAATATAATTACATATTTAAGAAAAATGATTCAAAATGGATAGATATTAGAATTAGGGATAGTATAAGGTCTAAAAATATGAATAAAATTTAATTTAGAAAATTTTAATTGGAAAAATTACCCTTATCTCTTGGTTTATCCCCCTCAGTAAACCCATTTTAATCATAACCACACCGACACATTTTTACTCTTTACCATTTATTATGACCAAAAATGAAAGTAGACTCGTTAATTTTTTTTAAATTATAATTAAAAATATGGAATTAATTTTATAAAATTCATTTTATATAAGTTGAAAATTTTAATTTAAAATTAAATCCATAAAATTAGATGAAATTTAGTTTTCTAGAGAAAATGTTTTCTTATGTATAAATAGTTTTTACACCAAAATACTACATAAAATTAATTATAATGACCTTTTTGGATAATTATTAATATAAATTAACTAATTTAAATATTAAAATAATTTAAAACAAAATGTAACTTTGTAAATTCTTAAAATAAAAATACACTTTTCAATAAAAATCAGTATTTTCATTATTCATCGAAAAATCAATATGTTCAGAAAATTCTCAAAAAATCACTCTAGTATAATTTTGAAACACTAATTATAAAAATGATGTTAATTTTTTAAAATAAAATTTCTCAAATATTCAAAAATTACTTTTATTATTTTCTCACAAAAAGAAATAAATAACTATTTTTTAGGGAAAATGTATTTTTGAGGCATATAACGAGTTTACTAAAAATTGAGTACTTATTTATCAATATATTTGATTAATATAAAAAAATATATATACGTTTTTTTTATAATTTTGTTATTTTTATTCATTCCACTAATTTAATGGCTATGATGTAATGTTATACTATATTATGGTTTATTTAGACTTGATATTGTGTGTATCAAAACCTATCAAAGAAATTAAATTTATTTGAAGAGAAATATATCAGAAAATATATGGGCGTTACATTTTCCATCCTATCATAACCCCAAATCTAAATTAACATACATGATATTATCTTGATAAAATTGTTAACCAGACCAACTAAAATCTCACAAAAAATAAGATCCAACAATGAGATACCCTGCCCACCAAGACCAGTTGTGACTTATTCCTTACCACCTTAAACTATGTACCAACATGGACTATGTGAATTAATTTTACTAGTGAAGTCATGATCAACTCTACATCCCAGCAGTGGGTCCAACCATGATCTACCACCAGTCTGTTGGGGAGCCAAGGATGTAAAACCATGAGAATATCATAAATTAAATAACCAGTCTAATTAGATCAATCCAATAGAACCTAGAAAGATAATGGCACACTAAATCATCACACTAATTCTACCAACAATTTTTCACACACAAGTATACAAACATGTGATACAAAAAGTAAAGGATACATTTATTTTACATGGTTTATATATTATATCTTTTCTCAATGGGAGAACACTTATGCATTTTATTACATATATGAAAGATACAAAAATTTTAAATCACTATGACTTTACTATGAAATATATCACAAAACATAAATTATTTGAAAGAAAGAATATGTATTCATGTGGTATTACCTCTCTTTTATAGAGAGGTCCAATAGGTCTTCAGGTATCACTAACCTCTAACTTTCATAGGGGTGCTTCTATTGATCTGATATAATTTTTGATCTCATGTAGCATTCTACTTATTGATTATTGATTTCAGGTAAAAAAACTACCACTCATTCCCATTAAACTATCCCACTCACACATCCCTATGTTCCACTAAATTGATTACTCTACACGCCACCATCAAAAAATAATAATTTTTTATCGACCAACCTCTGTATGGATTATTTTTTCCACTGACTAAAACATCATTGGTCCACATATATTCTAGTGTCTCTAATTATAGTATATTTAAATAAAAAACATGAAAATAATATTCCCAAATCCTAACATCTTCATTGTTATAGGATCCACCCACATGCATCCAACCATTAATATCATTAGGGTACTGACCCTGAAAACCATCACCACCTCCATGCTGGTGCGAAATGTACGCCACCAGAAAACACCAATTCAAACAAATTTGACACTAGAAGAAGAATACATCTGAAAATTGATATCTCAAGTATCCCACTATATCACTTCCCATGTTTATGACACCATAATCACCTTCATGAAGCATCAAATCCACTAGAGGACATCTTCACCCCACCTCTACTGAAGAAAAAAACTTGGAATGTTAGGAAAAATTGTATCCTTATAAGATATTACATATCAACCATGCCAAGGAGAACTGCACCATAGAATAAAGAGAGTAATAATATCAAGTGAATATAGGGACAAATAAAAAGACACCATATACCAAAATTATGAATACAACAACACCATAGAAGGGAAAAAATTGGAATAGCTAAACTAAAACTATCCATGACCTGGAAATTGAATTTAATCACACTATAATAAGATACAATCCCTTGATCATTAATTTCATCCAACCTCCTCCAAGTAATACCTGATCCATTTCTATCTCACTTGAATCCCCCACCATATATGATTTCCTCAGTGAGGTTGCACCATACGTGAGGCAGAAAAAGAAACCTAAAAAAGATATTCGGCACCTTAATAGGGAGACACACTAAAACCTAGACTAAGACACAATGAGGAAGAGTGGAGGATAAAAAATATATAACTATAACTACTACTAGAGTAACCCAAAATAGTATGAAACCTAAAAAAAGGAACATGAGTAACAAAAAATGTTAATAAAATAAAAAATCATGAAAATAACATAAAACATAATAATCCCAACCCTATCACACCACCTGGATCCCCCCCCTTCATATCATCTTTTGAATCACCATCACCACCAAAGTATATTCCCACCATAACCCTAAATTTGAACTTATGTAACACATTCCAGTCGAATCCTCTTCCCATTAGGATAAAAAAATCAAACATCCACCTAAAAGGGGTGAAGAGGATCCATATCATCATGCATTGATGGGATGAAACAAACCATGTGGGGGGTAATGTAAGAGCCACACACCCTTAGAAATATGATGATAATGGGAGGTGGACTAATAGGGATAAGAATCCCAAAAAATTAATTAAGGATTATAGAAGAAGTAACAATAGGGATGAAAATTTAAAGATTCTACTAAAGTAAATGCAAAATGAATATTGGTATAAGAAAAGAAGGTATTAATAGGTTAGAAGAGAATGTGATCCACCAAGTTAAAACTCTAAACATGATAGTGAAAAAATAGGTGATTTAGGAACTATCCTCCCTCATCCAGTTATAATTTTTCTATATATCATGCATATCATGAAAAATATATGTGATAGTGTAAAAGACACATTACTAAATTTATAAGATAAGTCCAAAGATGGATTCAAGGCAAGGTAAAACAAGATTGAAATGGTAATTATGGAAGAGTTTGTTCTATTTAATTGGGGGAAACTAACCTTTCTTTCTCTAATGGCTTACACACTTTCTAGGAATGATAGAATTTAGTTTTTTAACTATTTAAATGGTTTAACAATACCATAGGCGTATTAATTATATATTAATAATGTTGTATCGATTAATCAGATTCCTATCATGTTTTGATGATGACTTGATGCCAATACGTTGTATATTACCAAAAAATGTTCAACACATAATAACTAATATATGTTTTTTTTAAAATAAATATCCAGTAAAGTTATTGACTTGATTAAGTAACCCAAAATAGAAAAATTATTTATTTCACTATAACATACCATTTGAAATTTCATAAATTCAACCTAAGATGAAGCACCGCATTACCTCAAGTGCACCTCCCTATATGCCCAATGATTCCAAATAGTGCCCATGATCAATGATGGGGATACTATACTCACAATAGAATATATTTCAATAATAATATAAATAACAATTTATCATATATAGCCACATATCAGAGTACACATGTCTATAATTACAAACAAGAAAAAATATAACAAAATAAATAAACATAATGCTATAATAAATGGATATATAGTCATGATATCATAAATCCTAAAAATATTATCCACTAGATCGATCATATATATTGAATAAAAAAGAATAAAATTTACAAGGAGGATCTACTATAACATTTAGCCTTATATCATGCCTATATTTTGAATCAATGTCGAGCTGATCCATCCCAATCCACTGTACAACCTATGCTTATATGTACATACCAAACATAAGGACTTCACATGATCTAGGTTTTTCATGTAGGGTGCGATTGATAAATCTTTTTAGGGTTTCACAAAGTGCCACCAATATATTCCATCATACATATGCGTATGCCTGAGGAAAATAAATAACAAAAAAATATAGCATACAATCATACATGTTGGGTAATCATATGCTAACCATGACACCATGACCACTGATCATACTTGGTTTGATAAACTATGGCGAATCACATCCATCACTGTCTTATGTCATTGGGGATCCCATCAAGTGAAATTAAGAACATAGTTAGACCTTGATATAAAAAGTGTCTCTAGATCCTCTCTTAGTGATCATCGAACCAAAAAATAATTTAGAATAATTTATTAGTGATTCCAAAAAAATCAATAAATCGCCTCATTATAGAAAATGTGATATATCAAAAGGGGATTCTGAGGAGGGAAACGATAGAGAAAACCTCACATATTAGATAAATTATCCCCTAAGAGTAAGTTCCCTTGATTAATTTCATATACCTTAAGTGGATCACAAGGAGGGAAAAAACTAATCCAACCTACCATTTGAGTTGAACCATACCATCATTAGGTCGGTCCATTGGCTAATCACGTATAAAAGCAGTGGATCTTGAGGAGGTAAATTATGGGTCCAACCTCCCACAAGAGCAAAACTATCCCCTTAGGGTAAGTCCCATGGATAATAATAATAAAAACATTATATATTGAGTAGGTAAATAATAGATCTAACCTTCTTCATAATACTAACCACTAACATGATTTATAACCCATGGATTATCATGTACCACCTACAACATCCAATCAACATGAACTTCCATAAATCAGAAAGAAAGAGAACCTAAAAAATTTAAATTTATAACCCTATCCATTATTCTCCAGCCTCAACCTCATAAAAAACTATAAAAACCAAGTTGGGGAACACGATAAGAAAATACAAAACTATCCTCACCTGAACTTGAGTCCTCAAATAGACCTATCTTCATACCTACTACTTTTCTATAGAAAAATACAAAATCATACCAATTAAACCACCTCAAATAACCATCATATGTTACCCTTCGATGGAAAACCTATATCTATAAAAAATAACCCATGATAATCCCATATCCCCCAAAATGAATCCATACCATATCGCTTGACCCCTTTTTATATTTGGTCACACTATATTACCAAGACATTAGGAAATCATTTCCATGACTCATGCTTGGGTTCCCAATTCATACATATATGAAGATTTATAATAAGCCATCCATTCTTAGAAAACCATCATTTTTAAAAAACAACAAGTACTGAAGGACTTATAATACTAACCACATGAACCAAGTTCACCTCTGACCTCTAGTTTGGGTATTCCCATCCATAAGATATATAGATGATTGTATTACCAATCACCATAGGCCTAATACCACTATAAACACTATATGATCCATAGTAAATCCAATCTAGGGTATCTAAAACATATTATAATCCCAAATACCCACTTCGTCCCCTCATACACCAAAATAGAATCCTATCACCTTAGAAATGAAGTATCCTATAAATTCTTGATCACATAAAATTAAATAAATCACTCACTCTAACTTTAAGAGTTTTATACCATTTAAATTACCACTTAGGCCACTCCTGGTCCCTTTAAAAATTATAAAACTAAAAACCTATTCAATAATAGAAAATAAAAAATAAAAAATATTATGTTTAAGTATTATAGAGACCATATACCTAATTCCTGGAGTTAACCACTCAAGCTATGCTCACCAAACTCCATACAAGCTCATCCAAGTGTCTCCAAGATTCTGAGAACCTATCTCATACCAAAAACCATAAATAGTCAATTATAATAATTTAAAATTAAATAAATAATTTAATATCAAGAAGAATAAACCTTTAAATTTTATCGAGTGACACCCACTCATTGAAACCACAATTGATGACATGTTAAAGACCCAAGACACATACTTAACACCACCATAAGGAAAATAACTATAAACCAACACCTATCCATGTTCCATTTTTATCAAATTTAATCTGAAAACCCCAATTTAATCTACCAAATAACATAACTCCAAAGAAACAATTAATAATAGTTTGTGTTTATTATTCCTCTATACCCTTTACCCACAAAACAAAAAATCCACATGGTTTTGTATGATTACACTATGATATTATGGAATCATCATAAAAAACCTAACACAAATCAGTGTGCATTAGAGGAAGATGAAGAGGGGAGTAAGGAGGAAGTAACTCACCTAATTCATCAAGAAGAAAGAGCTCAAACAAACATTGATCATGGGGGAAGGACATAGGGAAAGGAAGGCATGATGGCTGCTCTCCTTTCTGGTTAGAGAAATGGGTGGTAGAAATTCCCAAAGGGAAATGAAATATGGGGATGGGGTCCAGAAATGACACATTTACCATAAAAAATAGATTAGGAGGGTTGTTACTGGGTGACCAAGGGGGTCACACTACAATGCATCACTTATAGGGACCCTTTATAGTGTGACCATATGGTTTGTGGAACAACGCTCCACTCTATTGAAGAACCAAGAAAACCCAATGTGGTACTTCATGGAGCAACACTCATAGGTTCCAATGCAACAAATAACCCCCTTTAGTATCCCCATAATATAGTACATGTATTGTGAAATAATCTGCTTGACCCTGAAACTTAATCAAAAACAACCTCATCACCACACATCAACACCAACATTACAGTGGGAACTTCCATCTACACCAAAAACCATCAACCAAATAATAGTAGACCATGACATGGTCAACCCCTCTATGATGAATTCAGGGATCCCCTCCTCACACTACACCACAATTCTTCCTGTTGTGGCATATTCTAGAACCTTTAGAAAAATTTCATCCTAACTCTTATAATCCTAGCACTTTGTCCTCCTATAACACCCAAAACTCCTGATATTGAACAAATATAATCTCAAATTAAATCTCAACTCTCATAAAACTATATCGAAACCACGAAAACAAAACTCCCCTTGACTCGGATTAAAAAAATAAAATTTACCATATTATTATCAACCCATAAGGACACAGATCTTTACAAAAACTATAACATATAGTTTCCCACCCCAAAAAAGCACCTAAGAATATATATTGACTTATCATTCATTGAACAGACACAAAACCACTCCTCATTCCCAATTCCAAACTAAATCATATGTATTTCCACTACCCATGCATTGAATTAAATTACACCGAAATTCCTCTAAAAAATCCCAGTCAAATACTCTAAATACACAACCACATCCAAAATGATGAATTTGATCATACATGGAAATACCATTTGGATATTAATTTGCTGACTTTCCCCCAAATCACCCTTCAACACATGTTGGTGCATTATTAACTCAACCTGAACATAAAACCTTACATCTTAGAGGAATCATAGGAACATCGCAACTCTGAAACTATAGAAAAAACTGATACTCGATGTAATTACTTCAATAAATCATCAAACTAGCCAAAACCATCATCAAACTATATATTAATTCGTCAATAAACTCTTGGTCTATGTTCTTCTCAGAAAAAACATAAAATTCAAATCTGAGCTAGATATCCCAAGCATGAATTCTATCTAATAATCCAATTCTAGTATTTACTAAGGTACCATTACGAATTTTCTTACTCACACATCATTATCCTAGGAAATGACTTGATCTCCCACCTACCAATTTTCAATACACCACAAACCCTCTAAGAAAAGGAGAATATATAAAGTGACTGACAAGATTCTCCCCACCATAATAGTATTCTCCTCCTCATCCAATAGAACCAAAACACCCAATCCCCATAGAAAATGTCCTATCCATTACCAAATATAATGAATATACATAACCAACCCTATAATACCCAAGATACAACAAAAAAAACAATTCATAATCAATTATAGGATTACTAGAAATTTCGTCATTTAAAACCACTAAAACTATCAGAAAATGTGGTTTACACCCTAAAAAATACATTGTCATGATCAACACCATATGACTTCCCTTATACTTCTATGAAAGTTCTATCTCACTTGAATCCATCACCACTTGAGCATCGTCAATTACAACCCATTATCTCAGTAATAATAGATAACAACCCTCCATTCATATATACAACCTATAAGCTACCCACTGTTTATTATCTCATTAACATCATTGGTCCTCTACTCATACTCAAGATGAATATTAATTTTTCTTACTCTTGATCACACCTCAAGTGTTATAACACTAGTACAAAAACCTTTTTTTACATCGCCCGTTTTCATGTTGGTTTTTTAGAACCGACGTGAAAATATATGAAAATCAATTTTTCACGTGGGTTATTATATAACCGACATAAGAGTACATTATCGCTGATTTTTCACATCGATTGTATAAGAACCGACATGAAAAATCTATTTTATCTGATTTTTCATGTCGATTATATAATAACCGATGTGTAAAATCAATGTATATCACTTTTCCACATCGGTTATTTAATAACCGACGTGAAAAATTCATTTCCATGAAAATATATTAAAATTTGCGCTTATGTCTAACGTCGGTTATTATAAAACTGACGTGAAAAAACGATTTTCATGACTTTTTGATGTCATTTATTTAATAACTGACATTAAATGGTATTTTTCACGTCGTTTATTTAATAACTGATGTGAAAAAAGTTTACAAAAATGTAGTTTATTTCCCAAGCTTTAATTTGACGGGTCACAAAGCTCAAACAGAGTTACGGATTAAACGTAATGTCCTTCAGAAGTTGGATTTTCTTAAGACATCGTTTAGAGATGATCAACTTATGAAGGGTATAACATTTAATCCGTAACTCTGTTTGAGCTCTGTGACCTGTCAAATTAAATCTTGGGAAATGAAATACATTTTTGTAAACTTTTTTCACATCGGTTATTAAATAATCAATGTGAAAAAATACCTTTTAACGTCGGTTATTAAATAAACGATGCAAAAGAGTCATGAAAATCAATTTTTCACGTCGGTTTTATAATAACTGACATGAAAAATAAGTGAAAATTTTAATATATTTTCATGTCAGTTATCATAAAACCGACGTGAAATATAATTTTGATATCCCGCGAACGCGAAATTTCAATTTTTTTACATCGCGGCATCGAAATTTTGAATTGTTGCCTGAAATTTTTAATATCACGTTTTCTCTTAGCATCACAATTATATGTTTCCATTATACACATATAATAATTTAACGATCATTTATTTCAACCATTATTGTTCCCCCAAATTGAATCTTTTGATCTTCAACGTGAATCAATTTTTTCTTCTTTCCGTGATCTCGTCAAGGTATGTTTAATCATATATCCATGATTTAGGGTTTTTATGATATGTTTTCTTAATTAATATACCATTTTACGATCATTTCTTTCAACCAACATCGTTCCACCAAATCAAGTTGTTTTATCTTCCACTTGAATCAATGATTTCTTATTTCAGCAACCTCGTCATGGTATTTTTAATTATTCTCCCATGATTTATATTTTCTATGAGTAATTTTCTTAATTGATATACCATTTAATGATTATTAATTTATTATAATGATGGATGATTGTTTATATCATGGTAAAACTACAAATCCCTCAACGGATTCAAAAATTCTTTCTAAGATGAGGCTATGGTTGCCTCATTCAATCTTTCCTCGAAAAAAATATCAAACTTCTGATGGTCATAACTTTGGATTCGTAACTCATTTTGAGCTCTATGACCTGTAAAATGAAATCTTAGGAAATTTTCTACAAGATGGTAAAAAAAATTTACGTCAGTTATTTTAACATCGGTTATTAAATAACCGACGTAAAAAATGGGGTTTCAACGTCAGTTTTTTCAAAAACTGACGTAAAAAATGGCTTCTTAACGCTATTTCTAGAATGTATTTCATATCGGTTTTTTAAAAACCTATGTTAAAAACCATAAAACCCCATTTTTTATGTCGTTTATTAAATAAACGACATAAAAATCATATTTTGAACGTCGCTCGCTATAAAGTCTCCTAAAAACCGACGTTAAAAAGCAAAAAAAAAACGATGTAAAAAAGGTTTATATACTAGTGTAATTATCAAAACCCAAATATATACCATGTATTATCTCCAATAATTCATGGAAAAAGGGTACTCACCACCATAATATCATCATCAAAACAATAGTGTTCTCCTAGAACCTATAAAATTATCAATAGACTCTCACACAATTCATATCAACACTCAAAATACCAAAATTGTATCATAGATCTCTATTGTACATTTCTGTTCACCCTTCAATAACCCTTCACCAAAGGATCCATGAAACACCCACTCTCCCTTTTCAAGGAAAGATTGAATTATCTAAATAAAATTATTGATGGATTTGTCTCACTACCCATTTTGAACACATCCAAACCAAAATGGGAGTACACTCCTATACTACTTGATCACACAACATACTCATTCTTCCATTAGTTGAATCTCATCCATCACCCATATATAATAACCATCAATGATATTTTTCCAATGAAACTAAAGAATATCAACTATTCCAAGGTCAATCACATGATTTCCCACCACTCATGATTTTTTCTAAAATGCTAAAGCATTTGACAATACTAAACCCATCTGAAACCTAACCTTTTAGGGTCACCATCTATTTGGTCAAAAATATATGTACCTAAATACAACTAGTCTTTGAATCTATTGAATCATTTCATCTAAACATAACCAAAATATCTTAAGGACTATAATTTCTTTATATATCAATAGTTCAATACATCCTACATGCCTTTCTCTACCCTCTCAGGGGTATCCTTCTACTCAAGGAAACCCATGCCCCTTCCAAACCATATCTTAGGTATAACCTTCCTATGATGAGCCATCACTAAGGTATCCATGACCAAAACTACCCATCATGGGTATCTATGAACCAAATATATATATAATATATATTAATAATCATGTAATGTACTATAATACAATCTATATAACTTATCGTTAGTCCCAAGTTGTGTTTTGGTTGTATTTTTTGTCAATCAATATATATGATAAAAAATAAATGATATTGATGAATCAGAATTCATAATGAAAGGGATTAAAAGAAGTGGTACAAATTGTTTTTCAAAACAATTAGAAAAGAATCGTATTCATATTTATCGTATATGGATGGTAGAGAGAAAGAAGTGGTATCAATTGTTTTTCAAAACAATCTAAAAATAATTGTATTCAGATTTATTGTATCTGGATGGATGAGATAAAGAAGCAGTATCGATTGATTTTTAAAACAATCGGAAAATAATCGTATTCAGATCTATCATATATGGATGGCTAAGAGAAAGAAGTGGTATTAATTGTTTTTCAAAACAATCATATCTAGATTAAAGAGGTTGTGCTGATTTTTTTTCAAAAAAATATTGTCCAGATTGAAGAGGTGGTGCCGATTGTTTTTCAAAAAAATCGTATCCATATTGAATAGGTTGTGCTGATGGAGGATAGTGTCAATGAAAAGTGGTGTCATTGAAAAGTGGTGTCAATTGGAAAGGGGTGTTGATAGAGGAGTAAGATATGGTGGTGATTGTTTCTTGAAATGACTGAATCTGGGTAAAAGTGAAAGAATGGACATGGTACTAATCAAATATCATCATTTTAATATTGTATCGTATTCAACAAGATCAATTCTTTTAGATTTTATTGTATTATATCTTGGTATATCATTATTTTCAGATTGTATCGTATCTAGGAATATCATTATTTTCAGATTTTATTGTATCATATCTAGGAAGATCATTGTTTTCAGATTGTATGTATTGTATCTGGGCAGATCATTGTTTTTAGATTGTATTTGATCATACCCATCAATCGTAACCAACAATCATATCCAGAATGATCATAACCAGAAATGATCGTATCCATAATTATCATATCTAAAATGATCATATTCAGGATGATCGTATTCAGAACATTTGTATTCAAAAAATAACATTCTTGGGTTGAGATTAAAAGAAATAAGTAGGAATGAATGGAAAATACTTTCTAATTGAAGTCAGACAATGCTAAAGTTGATCCTCAATGAATTCAAAGTCGTGAAGGTAGTCATGATTCAAGCACTAGTTTTTGAATGAAGTACTGTTTCTCAAGTGGTTCAAGAGAAAAGAAAAGAGAAGAATATTGCTGAATGATTTTTCGGGGGGAGCTGAACATTAAAATACAATATTTTGATTTAAATTGGTTCTGAGAATCATATTCAGTAATTAGCATGAGGAATCAGACTCAGTTGATTAGAACTAGGTTTTCCTAACAATTGAAATTTGTCTCAACAATTGAAATAAGAGTCTAAGGAAGAAGAGTTGAAGATTTTGGAAGTTTTTAGAAGTATCGAGAAGCGTTGACAAATTCAGAATTTCTCTGTGATTTTAGGTGAAATTAAAAAGTGTGTGAATTTATGTGAGCAGGAAACATTTTGGGATTCCTTCCTAAACATATTTTGGGACACCTATAAAAGGGAAAAAAGTACATTTTACTTTCTAAGAATGAGTACTATTCACAACATAGGAGATATAAGCTCCGAGTTTTAGAGATAAAAGAAGAGGTGACGAGAATTCATCTTGACTTTTGTTTTAAAGTGTTCATTATTTCAGGCTGAATTAATCATTTTTGAGTTTTTTGTACTGGGTGTTTTCATATTGGACTTCTTGGGATGAGGAAGAATCGTACTAAGTCTCTTTATCAGTCTCAGGTTTTGAAGTAGTGCCGATTCTATTTTTCATGATTATTTCATACATGTTTTGAAGTAGTACCGATTCTATTTGTCATGACTATTGCATAAATGTTTTAAATTGGTGCTGATTCTATTTATCTTAACTATTACATACATTTTTAGAAGTGGTTCTAATTATATTTTCCTTGACTATTGTATGTAAGTATTAGAGTGGTGTCGATTATATTCTATTGTATTAAATTAAAATAAAATCAGACTAAGAAGAATCGTATTGGGAGCATCATACTCAGGGTAATCCGACAGATTATTTTACATAGTCCAAGAGGTTCTTACCTTTCTTCTAGGTAAGGAAAAGAATAATTTTTTTAAAATTTAATACATTTTTTGAATTGAAAATAATCACATGTAACATGAGTTGTTACAAAACAATTGTATTACCTTATTGTGCTAAGAGGGTGCACACACAGTAGTGGGATTGTTTCATAGTGCTACACAAGTAATAGGGTACATCCTACTCATTGTAATCCAATGATTGTTTTTATTGGATTTTATGGTATTGGATCATTTCCAAACCATACAAAGGAAGAATCCATTCTTATTGAATAATGAACCTTGTAAATCTTTGTGTTCTTTTGAACGTGTGTTGATTTGTTTCTTAGTAGGGAATTGAAATCTTTAATATGAGGTGAAGGTTGTTTCAATTGAAAAGAAACATAAAAGAAAAAAAAGTATCATGTATTCACCCCCCCCCCCAGTGATACAATACTCTAACTGGTAACTTTCAATTGGTATTAAAGGAAGGTTCCCTTCACTATTCTTTGCTGGTGGAGAACATGAACTATGTGAATAGTAAATCTATTTTGGAATTTTATGGAAATAACTATCATATCTAAAAATATATAATGATACCATATCTTATGTCTATCATTTATGATGTTCTCTAAGATTCAACAGTTGGGTTTCCTCCCATTGATGATAAAAATCCACTTACTACAGTTGATAAGATACATCTTGAGAATGATGGAAGGGCAAAGAATGCAATATTTTCATCACTTTCTGAAAGTTAATTCTTGAGAGTAAAAGGTTTTTCCACACCCAAAGGTATATGTGATAAATTAAAAATCATATATGAAGGAAATAAAAAAGTAAAGAAGGAAAAGTTACTAATATGGATATTGAAGTATGAAGATCTCAATATGGATGAGCATGAATCTATTGGGGACTTATTTACCAGGGTAAATGACCTAGTAAGTAATATGATATGTCTTGGTGAAAAGTTGGATTATTCTACTATGATTGAAAAGGTCATGAAAATCCTACCTAACAAATTTGATGCAAAAGTTTCTTCATTGGAAGTTATAGATATTTAAACATTATCTCTTGATGATTTGCATAGTACTTTAATTACTTATGAAATTAGAAGGGAGAATTATATGAAAGGAAAAACTAAATTTTATAGAGAAATGTATTTCAAGGATTCCATTAAAGAAAATAAGATTCTGGAAGAATAAGAAGAAGAAGATTCTGACTCTGAAAAAGAGGTATGTAAAAATATTGATTCAATTTTGTCCTTGTTTTCTAAAAATTTGAAAAGAGGTACTGTAAGGTATAGAGGGAAACTTCCCTTAAATTTTTTTGGATATGGGGCCATTGGGAATTTTGTTTTCAATTGTCCTCAAAGAGGAAATGAAGAAGAAAGCGATGAAGAAGAAAGTGGAGACAAAGAAAGAAGGAGAAGAAGATCTTGAAAGAAAAAGGGTGAAAAAGAAAAAAATCTATTCCAAGAGGGAAGATAATAGGTTCTCAAAATTCAAAAGGGTAAAATTCTTTTCTAAGTAATATGATAGTGAGGATGTTAAAAATGATGGTGAAGACAACACATTCATTTCAATAGTTAATGAAGAAATTTTTCTAGTAATGAAAGTAGATGTACTGATGAAGAAGAAGAGAGTGATGCTGAATCAAAAAAATCCATTGAGTATAGTAATGAAAATACATTCATTGAAACATTGAATGATGAATAATTTATAATAATTAGTTTTGAAGAAGAAGAAGAAGAAACTTATCTTGAAATTCATTTGAAATAAGAGTTGAATGAATTTCTAAGAAAGATCAGAAGGCTTGAAAAGAAAAACAAAAATTTGGAAGATGAATGATCAAGGAAAAATAATGTTTTTTTGGTGAGAAAGAAAATATGGTTAAAGATATTGATGCTTTTAATAAATCTTTTTAAGATGAAAAGAATCAAAATGTGCATTTGGAAGTGAATTTGATGTCAAAATAAGAAGAGTTGGGAGTTTTCCAAAAAAAGTTATCTAAAGCTGAATTGAGAAATACAAGTTTCAAAAACTCTATCCCTAAAATTAGTGGATGTTATTGGAATAAAAAACCTGAGAAGGATAAAAAAAAGTCACCTTTAAAGGGTTATAATAAGAATGTAATTTTTTTAAAAGAATAAAGTTGGTAATGTTATGTATGTGGCCAAGACTAACAAGGTTGGGAATTCAGAAGTCTGAAAGAACCCTGAGTCCAAAAATGTTTTGAAAAATTATGAATCTATAAATGTTTCTGATACCTATAAATCTAGTATTGCAGAAAATAAAAGGAATAATCTGATTGGAAACAGAAAGGTTGGTAGATTAGAAAATAAATAGGAGAAAGATGGCTAAGAAATATATTCACAATTCTAGACAATATCAAAGTTTTATAGGCAAATCCTCCTTTTTTCGATATTGTTGGTATTGTGGTAGATTGGGACATACAAAGAATATGAGTTGGTTTAACCAACAACACTACTATTATTACATAGGTTATGAAAGGAATGGTTTTAGGGGGAGTCTATTATCTCAAAAGAAGAAGTCTGAGAAGGTTTTGTTGAAGAAATCTGAGAAGAATGAAGTAAAGATTGAAAATAGGTTCCAACTATTGGAAACTATTTGTGAAAGGTGTGAGAACCCTACACACCTTACGAAAAGATGTATTGTTTTTTTACCAAAACAAAAAAATATATTCTTAACAATTCTCACAAGCTAGATGTTTTGGAAGTTAAGAAATATAGATATTCTAAATTTCAAAATAAAGAGTGCTTAGTTGTTTGGCCAGAACACATTGACATGGCTAGGAAATTGGAGGAATCAAAAAATAAATTGAAAGAAGAGAGGAAGAACCATACTTTGAAATATACGAGAAATGATTACAAAATGGTATCAATAGATAGTAAAGATGGAAAATAAGGGAATGATATCAAAACATGTTTAACTATATTTCTAGAGAAAATATAGAAATGGAAAACATGGAAGAAATTGATTGTAAGAAGGATATTCCTAAATATGAAGAAAATTTGTCATCCTTATCATAATATTTGACAGATAAGAAGAAATATTTTACAAAATTTGAGAAGGATGAATATAAGTAATAAAGAACATCCAATGAAAAATTCAAGAAGAATAAGAAGAAGAATGCAAGATTGAGAGAGTATTCTCAGTCCGATTATTGTTTCTAACAAACAATCTAGGTTCATCTTTATTCCAAATATCTTTGTATACTTGTTCTAACATATAGGGAATTTAAGGATTTTAAATAAGTAAGATGTAATTGATGAGTTTCTTAATTTTCTTTCAAAATAATTTAATGAGGATGCCAAAAAAATTGATGAGATGTGTTTTTATACATATGAACTTTATGATGTGTTTGTTGAGATGGGTGCAGGTTAAATTTGTCTTAGAAAAATTCCTTTAAGGTTTTCCCTCAATCATGAGAATGTTGAAAGAAGTATGGAAAAATTATTACATGAAATTTTTGTTAAGGACAACATTGATCTTCTTTATTATACACTCTTGTTTTCTACACTGGGTTTTCCCATGTAAACTTTGAGTTGTTTAGTTAATGGTTCTTTGTTTATAAAATAATGTGATATACTTGTTAAAGAAAAGTCCCAACCTTTGGAAATGGATATCATTTACGAATAAGGGAGAAATTTTTTATGATGTCCCCTTTGAATTTGGTTTTCAATAAGGGGGAGAGATAATATAAAGGGGGAGAGACGAAAAAAGGGTGAGAAAGAAAGGAAACAATATCACTCATTATTTTTAGTGAAGTGTTTGAAGTGGGTATTGAAATAAAATACAAAGATGGCTATTTTTAGCCTAAAGTTGTGTTTTGGTTGTTTTTTTGTCAATCAATAGGTATGGTAAAGAAATAAAGGGTGTTGATGAATCATAATTCATAGTGAAAGAGATTGAAAGAATTGGTAGCAATTTTTTTTAAAACAATCAGAAAAGAATCATATTCAGATTTATCATATCTAAATGGTAGAGAGAAAGAAGTGGTATTGATTGTTTTTCAAAAAAATTAGAAAAGAATTGTATTAATATTTATCGTGTCTGGATGGTTGAGAGAAATAAGTGGTATCAATTGTTTTTCAAAACAATCGGAAACGAATCGTATTCATATTTATTATATCTAGATGGTAGAGAGAAAGAAGTGGTATCAATTGTTTTTTAAAATAATCGTATCCAGATTGAAGAGGTGGTGTGGACTTTTTTTTCAAAAAAATCATATCCAGATTGAAGAGGGAGTGCTGATTGTTTTTCAAAACAATCGTATCAGGATTGAATATGTGGTACCGATAGAAGTCGGTGCTGATGAAAAGTGGTGTCATTGAAAAGTGGTGTCGATTGGAAATGGGTGTTGATAGAAGAGTAAGAGATGGTGCTGATTGTTTCTATAAATGAATTTATCTAGGTAAAAGTGACAGAATGGACATGGTACCAATCAAAGATAATCGTTTTCATATTTTATTGTATCCAAACATATCAACATTTTTAGATTGTATTGTATTGTATCTGGGCAGATTATTGTTTTTAGATTGTATCGTATCTGGAAAGATCATAATTTTTAGATTTTATTGTATCATATCTGGGAAGACAATTGTTTTCTGATTGTATTTTATTTTATCTGGGAAGATCATTGTTTTTAGATTGTATTAGATCATACCCAACAATTGTAACCAGCGATCGTATCCAGAATGATTGTAACCAGAAATGATCGTATCCAAAAAATTGTATCTAGAATGATATTATTCAATATGATCATATCCAAACCATTTTTATACAGAAAATATCATGCTTGGATTGAGATGAAAATAAAGAAGAAATAATTAATGGAAAATACTTTCCAATTGAAGTCAAACAATGCTAAAGCTGATCCTCAATGAATACAAAGTCTTGAAGGTAGTCATGATTCAAGCAATAGTTTTTGAATGAAGTATTTTTTCTCAAGTGGTTCAAGAGAAAATAAAAGATAAAAATATTTATAAATAATTTTTTTTAGGTGGAAATGAACATTCAAATTCAATATTTTGATTCAAATCGGTTCTGAGAATCATATTCACCAATTGGCATGAGGAATCAGAATCAGTTGATCATACCCATGTTTTCCTAATAATTGAAATATGTCTTGGGAATTTAAATAAGAGTTTGAAGAATAAGAGGTGAATATTTTGTAAGTTTTGAGAAGAATGGAGAATCATTGAAGAATTCAGAATTGCACCGAGATTTCAGGTGAAATTCAAATGTGTGTGAATTTGTGTGAGTGGGAAACATTTTGGGATTCCTACCTAAAATTGTTTTAGGGAACCTATTAAAGGGAAACAAGTACATTGTAATTTCTAATAATGATCAATGCTCACAAAATATGAGAGATAAGCTCTGGGTTTTAGAGAGAGAATAAGAGGTGAAGATTATTTATTTTGACTTTTTTTAGAGTGTTCATAATTTCAGGCTGAATTAATCAGTTTCGAGTTTCCTGTATTGGGATTTTCTGTTTTGGGCTTCCCAGGATGAGGAAGAATCATACTGAGTCTCTTTATCGATCTTATATTTTTAAGTAGTTCCAATTATATTTTCATGACTATTTCATACATGTTTTTAAGTAGTGCCGATTCTATTTTTCATAACTATTGCATACATGTTTTGAAGTCGTTCCAATTCTAGTTGTCTTGACTATTTCATACATGTTTAGAAGTGGTGCCAATTCTATTTATCTTGACTATTTTACAAAAGTATTATAGTGGCTTGGATTCTATTCTATTGTATTCAATTGAAATAAAACTAGACTAAGAAGAATCGGATTGGGAGCATCGTACTCAGGGTAATCAGAAATATTGTTTTACATAGTCAAAGAGGTTCTTACCTTTATTTTGGGTAAGAAAAAGAATAATTTTTTTAAAATTGAATACATTTGTTGAATTGAAAAGAAACACAGGTTACATGAGTTGTTACAAAACAATTGTATTAATTTATTGTTCTAAGAGGGTGCATACACACTATTGAAAAATTGAACAATTATACCCTTTTTCATATTAAAACCAATAATTACACACACACACATGATTGTCAAGTGTGTCTTACATGTAAAGTATGATTCATGTACACATGCCTCTTTTTTCTCTAGGCCAGGAGTAAAACAATAAATATAATTATAAATTAGAAAATCATACTTGAATAAATATCTCAACGATAATAGAAAAAATAACAATCCCAAAACCTTAGAAATCTGGACTTCCCACCAAAATAGTGTTCAAGACTCACTAGCTTGAGGTCAATCACTAGATCTGACACATTCATATATCCAACTAATATGCCCCAAATTAATAAGATAATAAAAAACATGGATATAATTTCATTTTTTAGTTCCCAACTAAAATTTCCAAGATAAAACCTAATATGGAAGAACATATGACCTTAGGTGAGCCTCCCTATTCACCAGAGGCTATTAGTTGGTAGTGAGAGTCAATGATCAATATTGGAAATACTATAATCTCAATATCATATTCATAAATAATAAAATAAATAACAAAATATAATACACAAACAATTATCAGAGTATACATATCTAAAATTATATCCAAATAAATCCATAGCAAAATAAATACACTATGTTATAATAAATAGATATGTAGTCACACAGTCATAAATCCTAACAGATCGCCCACAGAATCAATCACATATTTAGAATGGAAAATAAAATAAAATGTATAAGGATTACTTACAACAACCCATCACTAAAACTCTACCCCATATCTAATCACCATAAAGCTACTCTAACTTGATCTATTATATAACTTATGAACAAAAACATAAAGTCTTCACATGAACTGAGGTTCCCATAAATAGGATGAAAAATAAATATCAGTATGTTATCACTAAGTTCCTATAATATAATACAACATATACCTATGTATGCTTTAGAATAATAAATATTATAGAAAAATGTCATACAAGTATACACATCAGGTCATTTTGTGTTAACCATGCTACCAAGACAACTAACAACACCTTGACTAATCACCTCTTGTAAATAATTCCCATCAAAGTCTTAAGTCATAAAAGATACCATTAAGGGGTAGGTAGAATATATCTAAAACCATGCATACAAATGAGTTTGAGATCCTCTCTAAATGATCCCCTTACTAATAGGAAACCACGAATCCTCTCTTGGTGATTCAGAAAAAACTAGAAAACTACCTCATTATAGCTTGTGTAATATATCATAAGTAGATCCTAAGGAGGTAAAAAATAGATCCAAACATGCACATGAGACAAACCATGCCCTATAGGTAAAGTCCAAAGGATAAACACATATACCATTACTGTATCTCAAGGAGGGAAATAATGAATCCATCCTACCACATGAGTTAAACCATATTTTCATTAGTTAGTTTCTATGGATAATCATGTATACAAGAAATAGATTATAAGGTAGAAAATAATAGAGAAAACTTCCAATACAATTCCATCCATGCCCTTATGGTAGGTCCCATGGCCAATTTAAATACAAGAAGTAAATCTTGATAAGGGTAATAATGACACTATCCCCCCATGTGAACTGAACCACCAACATTTGGTACCATGGTTAATTGCATGTCACCCATGAAATATTACCCATTAAAACTTATAAAACATGAGGAGAAATATAAAATTGTAATTTTAAATATAAACCCTAATCCCTATGTATTTATCCACTACCTTATTATTGTCTATACTAACCTTTTTAGGGAACACCTTGGAAAACACACAACTATCATCACCCAAACTTGAGTCCTCAAATAGACCTAGGTCCATACATATCTCTCCACTAGAGGAAAAAATAGAATAAACTCAACCAAAAAACCATTATTATCCACAATAAATTATCTTCTAAAGGAAAATTTATACTAAAAAATAACCTATGGTAATCTAATATCGCCTAGGCCACAACCATGCCACAGTAATCGACCCCCTAGTCATATATCACTAAACTATCCAACTAGTCTTTCATGAAAATTAACCCATGAAACATACATGGTTTCATGTTATACACCTCTATAAGGACTATTTACAATCTATATATTAAGTGTGAACCCTCATTGCTACACTACACCAAGTCCTAGAATATTTATCAAGCTCACTCTATATAGAAAGAAAATTTACACCATCATTGGGGGAATTCCCAACCACATGAGATATAAATGACCATATTATCCATCATTATAGGCTTAATACTACTTTTCCCTACATAATATTACTAGGAAATAAAATATAGGGTATCAAAAATTTATTTTGAGATCAAAGATCCACAAAAAACCCCTCATAACAAAACTATCATCCTCGCCCCTTGGAAATAAAGTTTTTGTGTGATTCTAGATCACTTAAAATGAAATGAGTCACTTGATCTTACTCTAAAAGGTTATATACCACTTAAATTAATATATAGGGAACTATTAGTCCCTTTTAAACCCAACCCAAACCCCCATTAAATAATGAACTATAATACTTAAATTTTCACATGATTAAGTATCATTAGGACCACCCACCTTATTCATAGAGTCACCTCGTATGATATGCTCCCCAAACTCCATCTAAGACCATAAAAGCATCACCAAGAATCAAATACCCTATCTATAAACATAATTGACAAAAAATAATTTTAAAAATTTATAATTATGTAAAAAATATAACCCCAAGAGTTTTTACCCTTTAAATTTCACAGATTGAAATCCAATCACTGAAACTCTGTCCGATGACTCATAAAAAACCCATGGTAGACACCCAGGAAAACTTGAGTAAAATACCTGTCAATTAATTCCTATTAATCTACATTTATCTTAAAAATTAAATAAAAAACCTAAAATAAATCCTCCAAATGAAATAACTCAAATTAAATAGAAAATATTGATTTTAGTTTATCATTCCCTAGAAGCCTCCATCCACCACATGTAAAAACCCAATGGTTTGAAATGATTCCACCATGCATAGGTGAAATCAACATAAAAGCCCTAAAAAATAATCATCACAAATCAGAGTAAGAAAAATATGGGGATAAGGGGTAAGTAAATCACCACATTCACTGAGAAGAAAGGGCCTAAACCCATATATATTAAGAGGTAAAGTGGGAGAGGAAGGTAAAGAGAGACTCCCCTTACTGGTTTGACTGATAGGTGGAAGAAACCCCAAAGTGGAAGAAAATAAGGGGTCTAGAAATGATCCCATTTACCATCTAAGAAACTATAATAGGATGGTTGTTGCATTACGACAAATGGGGTCATAGTTTAACACCTCACCCCTGAGGAAATTATATGGTGTGACCATATGGTTTATAGAATAATTCTTCTCCACAAAAAATAACCAATAAAAACCAATGGGGTTCTATAAAATTCATCCCTAATAGGTTTCATAATAATACCCCCTTGAGTATCTCCATGAAGCATCCAACTATTTTTAGTGTGATTTTCCTGAATCTAAAACTTAATCTTACATAGCCTCATCTATAAGTCACAACACCTCCATTATGGCATAACCCAAAACCAATATAAAAACCATCACACTGATAATACTATAACATGGTGTGGTCTACCCCTAAATGTCAAAATTACTTCTCACCCACGCACATGATGCATTAATTCCCCAATTGTGACATAATCTCTCACCTTTATCCAAATTTCAACCAAAATCATGTAATCCCAGTCTGAGATCCTCCACTAACACTCAAAATTCTAGATCCTAAATAGAAAAAACCTTATATTAAATATTAATCATTATAAAACCATATATAAAGACCCAAAAAACATCACCCTCTTTCAATCAAGGAAAACTAAAATTTCTATAGGAATCACTAACTCCTAATGACATAGGTTATTATAGTCATGTTATATAAATTATAGATATTATACTGACTATACTTCTTTGGTAATAAGGTTAATTTGATAGGAAATTTTGTAAACAATATCAAATTTTATGGACCTTTTCAATTCATATGGATATACCCAATTAAATTCAATATGATGATATTGAAGGGGTACATCAAAAATCAAAGCTGACCAGAAGGTTGTATTATAGAGAGGTATATTATGGAAGAAACCATTGAATTTTATAATGAATATATATCTGATCCACACATCATTGGTTTTGTAGAATCTTTCTATAGTAATAAGATAAATGGTAAATGAATTTTAGGAATATATTTTGTGACAATATCCATCATAGATTGTAAACATGCACACTTTTATGTTTTATATAATAGTATTGAGGTTTAACCATAGTTTCAAACTCATAAGAAAAATCATATGAATTTAAATCCAATAACTGATGGATGTGGGATTTCAAAAAACAATACTAATAGTTTATTACTTGGTTTTATTAACAAATTTATAGAGTTAACAAAAAATGATAAATCCAACTATGAAAAATTGTAATGGTTAAGAAAAAAACCATATGTTCATGTATTTTATTAAAATGGATACATAATTAATGGTAAAAGGTTTTAAAAAAATTAACATGATAATCATAGTATATTTAAAAATAGTGGATCCACTTTTTTTATAATGAAATACAAGTATTTAGTGTCAAAGATAAAAAACCAATTCATACAAATATGTATTTCATTACAATAATCGAAAGAATATGAGAGTTGGACTATATGAATTCTCATATAATGATTTTCTAATTTATAAGGATTGATAATAGGATTATAGTAAAATTTGTTGAATTTGTATTTATAAAAGTAAATTTTTATAAATAAGGACACCAACACAATCCCTTCATAATGACATTACAAGAAGTTATTTTTTTATACCTTTGATTATATAGATAAAAATTTGTCTGTTATGCTTTTGATAATGAAATATAATACAAAATCAAGTGTCATTTCATTAGAGGATGATATAATCCTTGGTACATCACATTAATTTAATGTTGGACCTAGTGAAGATGATTCATATATGATATTGATAAATATAAAGAGTTAATTTGGTTAATTGATAAATTTGGAAAAAACTTTATCCAATAATGAAAAAAAATATAAAATTCAGGTATTATATTATTGGAATTTTTTATATTAAATATGGGTTCTATTCATATGATTTTTATTCATTAAAAATATCATGTATTATAATTTACTTTTCTAACTTGTGATATTGATAATCCCTTCTTCACATTAACATGATACTCACCTTGATAAGGAAAATGTATTTATCTATAACTTATTTATTTGATTTTATTTTCTAAAACCCTATATCAATAATAAATATATAACCATTTCATAATATTAGGAAAATTGTTAGGTTAAAAGGGGTATATTTAAGGTGAAGTTAAGATATAGTTAATAAATAACTGGTAATTTGTTTTTAAATCCATCCACTACACCAAGAAACTTGAGCTTGTTTTTTGTATGAGAAATATTTTTTCATGGTAATTATAATCAATAAAATGAAATGTGTAACCTTTAATATCAATCAGGGATGAAAATTAATATAGAAAATATAATTTTTTCCTACAAAAAAAACTCATTTTTCTTAGTGTGGGGGTTAGATTTGAAAAAACTAATAGCTAGTTATTGGAAACTCATTTTTTTAGTTCCATGAATTGAAAGTGCATGTTTTCAATATAAAAATGATATTCCAATTTAAAAAAGATTATGTGTACTTAAAACTGAGTAGATAATCTCAAATTGTAATGAAACTTTAGGAAAATGATGATCAATTCATCTATGCATTGTATGAATGAGATACATATTACAATACATGGTGTATTCCGAATGATCTAAAGTACATTTTTACATTGTAAGAGTTGATGTTCAAAATGTGCACTAAAAACTCAAAATAGATAAACTGAGTTTAGATTTTTATGACATTTCATGATCAGAATTTCTAATTCTTTTGGTTCATGTATGAATTAACCATACATAATTTTGATGTTTTATGTAGCATAAATAATTGAATGTGTGTGTTTTCAATATTAAAATAATATTTTAGTTAAAAACATGCATCAAATGATAAAATAGAATACAATAAGAAATTTTTAAAAAACTCCATTAAATACATATTTAATTAATTAGTGACATATTATAATAAGTCTGATATTATTCGGATGCACAGTGTAGTTAGAATGCGATAAAGTGTATTTTTTTATTTTAATAGTTAAATAAGGGTAAAATGAGTATCAAAAACTCAAAATCAATAAGAAAATATAAAATTATCATAAAACACTACAACAATGATCATTATTCATTTAGGAGATGTTGGAATTAACCTCATCTCATTTTGATTCCTAATGTAGTTAGAATGGATAAAATATAAAGATTAAAACATAAATATAATATTTTAGTTTAAAATAATAACTACAACCTCAAATAAAAAGTCTCATACTTGAAACCAAGAAACATGTTTGGTTTTTCATGAAACTCTATTAAAATGATCTCTAATTCATTTGGGACATTTTAGAATCATCCTAATGTCATTTTAATTTTTGATGTATTCAGAAAGGCTAAAAGTGCGTGTTTTTAATATAAAAAAAAAATTTAGTTCAAAAAATTTTCTACGTGATCAAAACCATGTAGATAGTCTCAGGTTGTCATAAAACTATAGAAAAATGATATTTGAATCATTTTTTACTTCTTGGAATGAACCCCACATCACCCTGATGCACAATATAATCATAATGGCCTAAATTTTACCTTTTGATTTTAATAGTTAAAGAACTTCAAAATTAAATCCAAATAATCAAAACTAATTAAACATGGTATTATTTTCCTAAATTACTATAAGAACAATAGATGATTTTTTGGGATATTTAAGAATTAAATGCACATATTTATGATCCCAATTGTATTAAGAATGATGGAAAGTGCATCTTTTCAATATAAAAATGATATTTTTTTTCAAAACATGAATCACATACTCAAAACAGAGTAGACGATCTCGATTTTCATCAAATTCTAGGAAAACTATCTTCAAATAATTTGAAACATATAGGAATAAACCTCACATAATTATAAAATACGGCATAGTTAGAATGACCTAAAGTTTATTATTTCCATTTCAAGAGTTAAATAAGTTTAAAAGATATTTTGCATACTCACAACCAAGAAAACACAATCGAATTACCATGAAACTGCAATTTTTTTATTCATTTGAAATATTTAGTAATTAACTAAAATTTATCACGCCATGTGTTTTGGTTGGAATGACCAGATGTGTTTTTTTTCATTTTTAAATAGTTTTAAATTTATTAAGTGTAATTAATAAACCAATTATTGTTTGTCATTAATTATATATACATTAATTATCTTAATTAAAATTATATTTATGAAGTTGGTTAAAAATCAAAATATTATTGATTCGTTAACACACTTTTCAATACATGTTATTATATTTATGAAATTCATAACACTAATTTCTTTTTCGAGTATGTTTGGAAATAATTAAATTTATTTTTATGTATTATGTAAATTTTGGTATGACTCTTCTTGATTATGTTGATTATTATACAATATATATTGACTTATGTTTTAATTTCTTGGGAAGATGCAACACTAAATATTACTATGGAGTCAGGTTGAACCTTACTTATAGATATTTTTCACATTTATAAAGGACCCTATTTCTCAGTTCCATCTTACTTAGTACTAAAAATGCACTGATAAATACCTTTTTGAGCACTAATAAAGAGAGCTTTAATTTTAGTGAATATTAATAATACTTTAATCCCAATTCCTCTCAATCTTATAATCCATTTGAGAAATGAATATCAGAGTAATATACATAATGAATGTGGTCCCAAAAGGTAGGCCTCTTTGAACACATTCCTCAATTTGATGCATGAAACTAATGATTAAATCATGGAATCACATAATTAAATAAAAAAGTCATTTTTTTATTATAAATATTAACATATATTTGATTAATTAATAGAATTAGATTTTAATTTATGTTCTTAGACTTAGTTTATAAATTTCCTTATTATTTTTATGGAAAGGGAAATTGATGCATTCAAGTGAATTTCTTGAACTAAAATTATTAGGAATTAAATTAAATTAAATTAATATGCATAAATAAAATAAAAATATGGAATATTTTTACCTATTTGGACACCTAATATGCTTATGTTGTTAATTTTGGGAGGAGTGTCAAATTTAGGAACCTTGGTTGATCGAACCAGGCATGATAGTGAGGTAAGTCCACTTTGAATAGTATGATGGTGGTTGGTATCTTTAATTTTGGAGGTTTAGGGGTCATGAGTTGATGAGGAATTAATGGGGATGATGAATAAATAAACTAGATACTTGTTTGAGTTTGATAATAGAAGTAGAGGATAATTGTAAGGGTTGGGTTTCCATGGTGATGCAAGACAATGCTAGAATGTTATGGGGAAACCCTAAGGGATAATCAGGAAAGAAGACACCATGGAAGAGGGAAAATGAAAAATGATTGAATAATAAATATAGTGAAGTAAAATAGAATAATTCAATGAAATTAGAAATAATAATAATAATAATTTTATTATTAATAATAGTTTAAAATAGAATATTTAAGTGTAATTATAATTTATTATAATAATATTACTAATAAATAAATATGTAAATAAAATAACATGGCGAATTATTATGTGTAAGAGGGACCAAGTGAGTATCTAATAAAAATTACATTTACAAATTTTTTTAGTCAATAATAATATAATCAATTATTCAGAGGTACAATGAAACTTAAAAACACACCCACCACACTAAACCCTTAATTACATTAAGACTAATATTAATATTAATATTAATATTAATTACAAATTTTTTGGTATCAGTTGTGCCTAGAACTAAATATTTATTACACAAAAATTAAAGGGGTGATGTTACAAATAAGGTCTATAAATTTGGGTTCATAATTCACCTATAGAATACAATTCCACTAATTATGTACAAAAAAAGGTTCTATAAAATAGCACAATGAGACAACCTATATAATATATTTATTTGATAATGTATCTACCACTTGATTTACCTCCCTATAAATGTGTGATACATGAGTGTACAAGCTATCCAATGATTTTAGACAATCTATTCAATCTCTAATTAGTATCTATAGAACATTCATTGATCTAGATCTCAAATCCTTCCCCATATGAGTCAAATCAGATTCAATCCATAAAAAATTCAATCCAAATTGATCTACATATTTTATTTCATGAATCATAGACCATAGATACACCTCATATTTAGATACTTTACTAATATACCAATATAAACATCCCTTAACAATTATATAATGAGTGTAAAAAACACCACTATAACCTAAAGAACAAAGTGCATCTGATGTCTCACCATTAATATTCACCTTAATATATCTTAGCATCAATGGAATCTATAAAATAGACTTCATGAAAAGAGCCATATTAATTCTTCCTATAACACTAATAAAATGAAACATATTTAAATATTATATATCATTTCTCATTGTAACCATTTGTATATTCAAATATTTTTATATTTATCTATGAATCATAATGAAAAAATAGAGGCAATATGATTATGAAAAGCAACCCCATTCCTCATTTTTAGGTGAAGGTAATGATTGTTAGTACAATGACTAAGATTTTTTTAAATATATTCAGAGAGAGTATCTTTAGTGATATAAACGATCATATCGAGAAAATAATAATCAAGAAAGATCTTGACATTAAATAAATCCTAAACATATCACTGTTGGTTCTTTATAATGAAACATTGAACAAACATATCACATCAATTTTCATATTCACATAATTAGAAGAAGAAATCCAAGGTGATTTGGAAACCAACTCTCTAGAGATGATCATTTAATAAAATCCAAATTTTCCTTAATTTATAAAATAGAAAGATTCAAGAAGGATCAATGAATGACCTCATAAACTTAGTAATCCATAATGTCACACATGAATCATTATTACATTTAAATATATAGATCTCCACAGCATTAAAACTACCAGTATTTCTCAATATCCAAATAAGTATTTCCCTAAAAATATAAACATATCATTGAACCAATATAATAATATAAAAGGGAAACAAACTATCATCTTCAACAATGTAATGTTTTAAATCACCAATTGAAATGTATTTTCAATGATAGAGATTTACCAAAAATTTATTCAATGGTCTATATGACCATGTAGTGGTCTAATGGTCGAGCTTTGAGTCCTTGTAGAAAATCCATCTCAAGCATATAATTAGTTCATAATAATAGGATATTAATATAGTCCAACCTATTGATGAGAGGTATAAAAAATACCCACTCTATATATGTAGAACACATATTTCCTTAAAAATAGAAATGACCTCATCTTTGGATGCAAGGAGATTCCATGTGAACTTATTAATAATAGATTTATTGAATTTCCATAGGTTCTTAGTGCACAATCCACCCATATCAATAGGTTTGGTGCATTCCTTTTAAGAAATAGAAATCAAATTCTTTTTAAGGACACATCCAGTCCATAAAATATTCATAATCATGTTATTAATCCATTTGATGAGACTATTTTTATATATATACATGGATAAAAAATATGAATACATGTATGTAATAAATGAATTGAACAAATAGTTTCGTCTTGCATGATACATGATTTTCCCTTTCTATCTCACCATTTTAGATATAATCACATAGAAAATATTGTTTAAATAGAAACTTTTGACTTTACACCAATATAAAGGGACACCCAAATAATCAAAAGTAATGTATCATATAGAATCTTAGAAATTCTATTTTTATTGGAATTTAAGATCCACTATCCAAACACAATGGATGGGTTTTTTCAGCTGATTTATTGACCAAAAACTTCCTTGTAATTTTTAAAGAGATATTTAATATCCTGTAATGTCTTATTATATTAATCTCTAAAGATAAGGGTATTATCATCATACAAAAAGTTATGAGGCTTCAAGTAAATTCATTCCCACCTTCATCTATTCATAATAAAATTCTCTGGTAATATCAATAATGCATATACTCAAGTAACCCTCAATAATTTCAAAAGGAAGGCATGAGAGAGGATGACTTTTTCTAACTCATATGAATCACCAAATAAACCCTCTTTAAGACCCATTAGTATAGAGGAATAAAACTCTTAAGGATAGATTATATAAATATAATAAAGGTATTAAGGAATCCATACCTCTTTAGGACATCCAAAATAAATCACCATTTGATCATGTCAAAGGATTTAAAGATTCCAACCATTAAAGAAAAGTTACCATCCTTTGAATTTTACTTTAATACATTGATAAATTTTGAGTTAGTGAACAATAAATTATAGATGTTCGTCCCAAGGAAAAATCTAAAATCATTATTAGTAATAAACTCACATGGGACATTCCCAAGCCTCAATGCCAAAATTTTGAAAATTATCACTGTAATGTTAATCCCAATGGAACCTGATCTAAAATATTTAATGTTAATTGTGTTCTCATTCTTGGGTAGTAGATAAATAAAATTATAATTCATCCCATATTACATTTAAGAAGAGTATAAGAATTTATTCACAACTTTCACTAAGTCACCATGCATGATATCCCAATGGAATATGAAAAAATTATTTCTGAATCACCGTTTTTCCCTCCCTGTAAATGTGTGAGACCATATTTTGGATATTTTAAAAGTGATCTGAACATTCCAACCATTATTTTAATATTTTCCAAGTTACCATGGTTAGTTTTAATTTGATTATATTTAAAAATAACATGGATTCACTTTCAATAAATAAAATTTTTCAACAAAATTCTCACACGCATAAATAAAATTTTATAAAGGGGTAGAAAACTATAAAGTGAGGTCAAGGGGGTTTTAAATTGTGTATCTTAAGGTAATAACCATGAAAAATATTATTATAATATGAGGTGATTGATCCAAGGTTCCCAAATATTTGAAGAGTGACATTTGGATCACCTTTAAAATTAAATAATTTTCCCCATTATTTCCCTCACAACAATTATGCTTATGTACCCCCATCATGATCAATTAGTTTCTTATATTCTCAAATGAAGTAAATGATATAATGGTGAATAGGAGTGAATCCCTATAATAATTTAACAAATAATTATTAATCTAATTAAACATAATTAGGGGGTAATGTTATAAAATTTTCAAATTAGAAGCTCATTGGGCATAGACCGAGCTTCGGTGATAAGCAGGCTACCCACCCCATAAAATGAAATAAAAGATGAAAAAGTGATCCCTAGTCATAATGAATGCATCCACTACCACACATGATACCATTATCATAGGAACCATTGATATTGAGTTTAATACCTTCACCAGGCACATTCTAATGAATCCATTGTCCATGTATTCTTATTTGGGATCAAAAAATAGCAAGAGAAGGTTCCCAAGAGAAGGGGAACCAATGTTTCCTATACATAGAGATCCTAGGTTTATGATTACATATATACTTTTATTTATTTTGGGTAGTATTACCCGATATAGTGCCTTGGTTTTCAACCTTACTGAGAACCTCTAATAAAACTCTGTATCTAGTGATAAACAATGCACTATATGCCAGACCTTTAATGGAAGAGAAATCCATATTATTGAACCATGAAATCAGAAACTAGTCCATTGAGCCTATATATATAGAGAACCATACAGTTTTATAGTAAATTCCACATGAATCACACCCATTAACCTTCCATAAACATGTGACCTTTCATCTCTATATTTGAGTTGGAGAAGAATAAACATTTAAGGACTAGATGGATTAATTTCCATTGAATTTGATTATTAGTAGGGATATCTCTATAAATAAAATGTCACACAAAAAACCTATATTTTAAATGATTTAATTCTTTCCAAAAGATATTATCTTAGTGGTTTTATCTATACTAGACATGGGCACACTTGTAGTATTTGGAAGTATAGAATGAACCCAAAATTTAAAGGGGGTAAAAACATAACCATTAGGATCATCCATAAGTAAAATATTAGAAATACAAGCCTTGTGATCAACATAAAGAGAATAATTAAGGAACCTTGGGTAGTATATAGTTGTATGGAATCTCATTCTAGGGTATAGGATCCATGAAAAGTGAATTAAATGACTTGACTAGTAATCATTCTAAAATGATATGTCATAGCACACTATGACCCATCACGAATGATTTAAAAGGGTATTAAAGTATCCATAAATTCTCTATTAGACATATGAATTTGAATAGATCCCATTATATAATGTTTTAGATATGATCCTATATTTGTATTTAACATATATTTACTATAACAACTGTAGAAACCATACCCCAGATAACTCAAAGCCAGTGTCTGCTATCAATGAATTCGAATGGTTATAAGGAATCAAATCCTGATGGTTCGAGAATTCAATAGTCTGGGTACAACAGATACATAAATGATTCTTGAATTACAAATTAATACACTAATTACAACATAATTTTTCTCTAAGTAACTTTGAGGATAACTTTCTCCCATCCAGAATATCCTTACATATCTTTCCTAGTACACATCTTGGATTCCTCGGGAAAGGAAACATAATAAGGGAGATCTCAAATTCTCAGTAAGGGTAAAGTAAAACGAAAGTAAAAATTAATCAATTAGAATAATCAATATGGAAATCTAAATAACTAAGAACACATTCCATATAATCAATAACTAATAATAAAGTGATTAAATAATATAGAAAGGTAAATAACTAAAACACATTCCATTACAATAACTGGATAAAAAAATCAAAATAGAAAATTAAGAAAACTAAAACACATGACATTTAATCAATGTACTGAAAGTGAAATGTATCCATGTACATGATGACACAAAATATCATGGATTAATAATAACTAAAACTAAATGAAGGAAATTCTTAATTATTATATGTCATGTTACCTAGTTACATGGAACCAATACTGTCAATACCTTTCATAGGATGGTTTTTAACATACAGGGTATAAAAAGATTTGGTTTGTCCAACCTTATCTCTACTATTAAGACCTTTCTCGTGATATTTTATAACATTCTAGTTAAAAAATTAAGGGTTTATCCAACCTAATTTCATCCCATGAGACTACTAATGCATCGAGGGACTTTCATCAACTTTTCCTCAACCCATAGGGATTACCTTAAACGAACCCCAACCCATGTTTTACCTATCCAAAGCATTTCTCATATCAAATAAACAATATTAATTGTCAAATATTCATATATAATAAATTATAAAAATTTATCAATATTTCCCCAAATTATAAAATAACATTCAAATTGATCACCATATGAAAAATGGTATACGATTTAGGCAATTAACATATCCATGATAAATGATATAGATAATTAGGAGAAATTCATTATTCAATTATCATAAGAAATTAAATATTTCAAGGGGACTAAAAGAAACCAAGTAAGTGAATGTTAATACAATAATTGGAAAAATCAACCATAAATCATCCAAAAGAATATTAATGATGGGATCAATACTACATACCCTAAGTGGAGTAAAATAAATTTTTGTTTTCATTGATGAATGGAAATATTATAAAAAGGTACATTAAAAATATTATTGAGGAAACTATCCTTTTTCTTTGAAAAACATGTTCATTGAAAATCTAATTTGAAAAAAAAATCATTAAAAATTAAACTTTTAAACATGCAAAGGATACTTCATATAAACTAAGACTAGAAAATCCATACATTCCATATGATGTAAAATGAACATTTATTTTTCATGGTAAAAGTTTATAAAAACGTATTTTTTGGAAAGTGACAAGAAGATTCATTTGAAGACATTAGTAAAAGAAAAAAAGGTTAAAAATGCATTTAAAAATCACTTTATTAAAACATGGTTTTTAGAAGAAAATAGGTTCTCTGTCTAAAGAGATAAATGAATTTGGGTTTTCTTAGAAACATTTTCTAAAACATTTTGAGTACCAAATAGTAGAAAATGGTACTAATACATAAAAAAGGTCAAGAATAAAAATATGAGAGGAAAATGAAAGGTTTTATTGAACAATGGCCATATAATTTCCTTGAAAGGAATTTCCATTTAAAGACCATTAAAATTATGCTTGAGAAAAATAATATTAAAACATTAGAAAGTGTCCCATACCACCTTGAAACATTTAAATCATAATCCTCATGAAGAAATAAAATAAAATTATTTTTTAAAAATACAATTAAAGTAAAATGATTAATAATATAACAAAAGGGTTAATAGTTACACCACACAAAATAATTAAGTGGTGAATGTGACGTTTATCTTATAGATTTAAAAAGCGAGATGAAAATCCATTACCTTGAGTTGGACTTTTCATGTGTGTATTTATCTACATGAATTATAAAATTATGTTAATTATATAATTTCTTTTGAAATTTTTTCATTTTTATCATTACTTTTATTTCACTTATTACCATATTGTGTACAACCACTTAAAAAATTAAGTTTACATCAGTTGTTTTGACCAAATTCAGTTTATATGTCAAAAATGACTTTAGTAGGTAAATGATGGTCATAGGGGTCATTTCATAACATATACTAAATAATAATAATGACATAATTATTATATTTATACCACAATTATACTTTAAAAACCAATCATTAAATATAGTTATAAGAAATGAACCAATGTTATAATCCGGGAGACGGTAGGTCGTACGTACGCATGAGTAACATTCCCATTTTTCAATGATCATTTTGAAAAGAAGGAAAGTAACACCATATTTTACAAAATAATCATTATATCATATATACCATTTTTTTAATCATATATACTTATATATTGGATTATTGTGATGTAAAAAAATCACTTCATGTCAAGGAGGCTGTAGTCCACACGTCCACGAACAACATTATCACTTTTTAAGTGTGTGAAAGGGTAATAATGGAAATGATATACATCATATTTACAGAAAGGTAATTTTGTAATGAATGTCATATATAGGTTTATTAGGTAATATATTTTCAATTAAAATAATTTTTTTAAAGTCTTTCAATTTCCATGTAAAATATTTATTTAATAAATGGGAATTTTACGAGTCCGTGAAAATTGACGGTACATGATTCCGAGGCCCGGAGTGCCCAGAATGAATTTCTGAACTTTTTTTTGGGTACGTTCAGTAAATGTGCTAGTGGGTTTTTCAAACTTTTGAACCGGTGCTCAAAATTAAAATTGGAGGGAGCCATTAAACTCGCAACACTAGAATTCACTTAAGAAGACTTTCACCTAGACGACAGTTGTTCGAGGGTGAAAGTTAGTTTTTGGGATTTTTGTGGAAATAATAAAATAAAATAAACACACATTTTATTTTATTTTGTTGTAACCACCCTCTTGTGGATATTGTGGAGGTGGGTACCACAAGAGTTTTATTCTCCAAATTGAATGCTCAGTGGTGGGGACCACCCGAGCCTAACCTCCCTTGTGGATATTATGGTGGTGGGGACCACCTGAGGTATAAACCTCTTTCACTTCCCACATAATGGAGGAGAAACCCTCTCAACTCCCTCTTTAATGTGGAGGAGCCTCTTGAGCTTCCTCCATATTAATAAATCCAACTCACTTTTTTAATGTGCCAACCCTCCTTTAATTATTGTTGTGCCAAACTCATCAATTAATTATATGGAGCCAACTTAATTTATCCAATTTGAATTTTGTGCCAACAAACTAAATAATAGATAACTTAATCTATTATTTTGGGTGACCATTTCATTTTGGTGGAATTGGGGAGAGGAGGAACTTTGGAGGATTATTTTCTCCAAAAAAGAACTTCACCTCCCAATGAAGAAAGCTCTACCAATGAATAATGCCAACCTCGACTTCGACCTTCTTCCTCGGGACGTCTTCTAATGTTGGACGTCTTCATCTACGATGAATTGACGTCCGTACTTCCTCCCTCGCAATCTCCGTCAACGAAAAAACCCGAGGTAGGGATTTAATTTTCTGTATGATTATATTCCCATGTTCTTCCCTTTTTAAAACAAAGAACAATAATGATTACTTTTGTGGGTTGGAAACAATCATTGTGGGAGGGTTTGACATTCTTCATTCTTTTTTATGTTGAGTCATTTGCTACCACCATAACACGGAGGGTGCGGGCCAAAAAAACATGGTCGGACCCCACTCCGTCGTTTTTCTTCTTTTGTGGTGTTGAACGCGACGAAGGTAACGACTCAACGACACCTCCCCGTGGCCACCGTCGCCTCGCGACCTCCGCACCCCGCGACTCCGTCACCCATGGCCACCGCCGTCCGGGCCAAGCCGCCACTGCCATCCATCATTCGCCATCCACTGTCCTCCATCCCCGAGCTACCGCCGCCGTCCATCGAGTCGTAGCTGCCGCCGTCCGCCGAGCCGCCGCTGCCATCCACCGAGCCGCCCCGCGGTCGGTCCGCCGCCCCGCGGTCGGACCACCTCCTCAAGGCTAGACCGCCGCCCCATGACTAAACCTCTATCTCACGTGGATGGATTTCCACTCCGCTGCCACGTCGCCCCGTGCTCTCGCGGTACCCCTCGGCGGAGCTGCCCCGGGCCGGGCCGAGCCGCCCTGCGCCCTCGCGGTTCCCCTCGGCCGAGCCACCCTTGTGACACCCTCAAGTCCCTCACGGGACAGTCTGGGTTGACCCAAACTGGGTCTTCCCCGGATGGGTCGGGTCAGGTTGGTCCGACCAGGTCGGACCGGACTCGGACCCACTATGACCCATTTACTTTCCTTTGGCCATAACTTTGCCAACGGACGTCCGTTTGATGAACCTTCAGTGGTGTTGGGAACCTTGGAGCGAGTCGATCATTTTGATTGATACTCCATTTGGTTTTGGATTAATATGGGGAACGGTCAGGTTGGATCGACCATGAATCCAACTAGGCCCCCAGGACTAAAAGGCTCATAACTCGCAGACCGGGCGTCCGATTGACGCATCGTCTATTACATTGAGACTCCTATGACATGGAGGATCTTTGATACACTTCTCCGTGGGACTTCATGGTGGTTGAAGTATCAACCAATAGCTTGTGGAGAAGATCCTTCCAGAGACAAGCGAGCATAGTGCGAGAACCCAGTAGCTGGCTGAGTCTTGACGACTGCTGACTGTTTCGACTCGGAGTGACTCGACAGGCCCAGTGGGGAGCGCCATGGTGATGCGGCAGACCCATGGTGGGGAGGCCCTTCGTGATGCGGCAGACCCATGATACTTGACAGGAGGAGTACCTTAGCAGGCCACGAGGGGGAGGGCCTCTGTATGACGTGGCACACCCATAGTGGGGAGCACCTTGGTGACGCGGAAGACCCACGGTACTCAACAAGAGGAGTACTTCAGCAGTCCAAGGTTAGTGGTAAGCGCCTCTGTGTGACGCGACAGGACCACTGTACTCAATAGAGGAGTAGTTCTTCAGTATCCAAGGTATTTGGCGTTGTGACTGGGAATGCTACTTGATACCACCCCTAGAATAAATCCTGGTGTGAGCTGATTCAGTACCTCTGTGTTTTCCTCATGATTGATATGGATTAATTGATAACTTAAATATATGTATGGGCATATAAATAAGTAATGTTATTTATTGACTTCATACTTTGTGATTTATACTTGATGGATTTTGTGAGACCTAGAGGGTCTTGGGGCCCCTATTGAGTGTCATTATACTCACCCCTGCACAGGATATTCCCGCACCATGTTGTGTTGGATGCAGATGACGGATAGCGCTGACTGAGGATGAGAGTACCAGGAATGGACGGTTCCCAAAGGTGGACCATACGATGTGTCAGTACGTAGAGGAGACAGGTAGATGAGGAGTGCTGAGAAGGCAATCTGTACCTACCCTTCATGTAGTAATCTCGGAGGACGATCTAGTACCTGTCTTTTCTCTTTATTCAGTTGATTTTTATTTTAGTCGTACTCGTACCTTTACTGTTGGGCTTGTATTCCGGCCCCCTTTTTACTTTAACCACTCTTTTGGTTATACATTTTGCTGGTGTTCATATCTTGTTGTGTGCTTGGTTTTGTGAGTTTACAGGTTATAAAGGCAATACCTTCCCAGTTATAGGGAAAACGCCTTTCGGTTCTAGTCTCCAGCCCCTGGCCTATGGAAGGCGGGCTTGGGGTAGTCATGGAAGGGGCCCCGGGGGATGAGTTGTGACAAATTGGTATCATAGGATTCAGTTCTACCACAGAACATAGGACTATGATCTTTCTTTTAACGGAAATAGTGTTAAGTGTAGTGAGTGTGGTTGTCAGTTTAGGGAATCCAGTGTTGGTGCGGCGGCCGACGTATCCATACACCAGGACCCTGACTTCTGATTTCCGACTCAATGCACAAAAACACTGATTGCATGTGTGTTTTAAAAAGTTTTCTTTTTGATCTTTTGGGTCATCTCACCAGGTATAACTTTTTGACTATGGCGCACCTGTTTCTTTTCAGGATGCCTCCATGAAGACATCCAGCTAGAGTTCCGAGAGTTGTACGCACTGATATACCACCGAGCGACGATGCCTTAGTGTCGGGCCCTTTTCCAGTAGAGGCACTAGTGGAGGCACCAGCGGTACCACTCCCCGTTGGGCCACTGATGCCACCAGCCCCAACAGCAGATGGTGCATGCCGCTTGAGCACGTTGCATGAGTTCCAGTGCTGGAGGACACCCAGGTTTAAGGGAGAGACGGACCCACAGTCGGATGAGTATTGGCTGGAGGCTGTGGTGAGAGTATTTCGACTCATAGGGACACCATCTGATCTCATGGTGATCCTTGCTGCCAGCCTTCTATAGGAAGCTGCAGGTAGATGGTGGATCTTGATGCTCCAAGTTCACGACTAGGTGACGCTTCTCTGGGTAGACTTCGAGAGCCTGTTTTGGGTAGAGCTTGTTCCAGCGACTCTTCGCGCAGTGTGAATATTGGAGATTCTTCAACTACAGCAGGGCAGCATGACTGTAGCTCAGTACTCAATGTGGTTCATTGACCTCGCACACTACTCCACAGATAGGCTGCGAGACCCTTTCTTCAAGGCCCGAACCTTCGAGTAGGGGCTTAGGCAAGAGATCAGGGCTTAAATGATCTCACTCAGCATCCCGATGTGGGCGGGGGTGTTAGAGAGAGCCCTCTTAGTAAAGAGTTTCCTTGTTGAGCAGTCACCAGCAGCGAGAGCTACTACCAGTCGCCACGTAGCAGAGTCTTCTGCAGCTGGCAGCGGACATACGTCATAGAGGTCCAAGAGGACCAAACCTATAGGTGGATGACTACATGACTTAGGATCGGTTGAGTAGGGCACCATACATAGAGCCATTCATGATAGGAGCGAGTAGTGTTACACATACGACGGGTAGGGTCACATTGCTCGTGACTATTTGACCCGCCGTACGGATGATCAGCAGACGGTCGAAGGGCCGCCCAGGTAGAGACAGAGGTTCAACCGAGGACACTACTGGAATTCTTGGTATTTGCAACGGTTTATTTGCGACGGGAGCCCATCGCAAATAAGATTTAGCGATGGGGCCCCGTCACAAATAGCCCGTTGCAGAAAACATTGTTGCAAATACCATTATTTTTCGATGTGCCCGTCGCAAATTAGCCTCCGATTATATGTATTATATATACATAAACTTTTTCGCGATGGGCCCATCGCAACAACGTATTTGCGACGGGTAAGTAGTCCCGTCGCGAATATGTTTTTTAAAAATATTTAGTTAGGCTATTTGTGACGGGGTCACGTCGCAAAAGGTCCCGTCGCAAATAATAAATTAATTTAAAAAAAATAAATTTAATAAAATTACGATTAATGAAAAAATAATATTACTATTATTAAAATATATATATATTAAAATTCTCAATATTCACAAAAAAAATCAAAAAATCAAAAAATATTATTATTATTATTATTATTATTAGTAAATAAAAAAACATTAAAAAATATAATACTAAAAAAATATATTTAATAAAATAAAAATGTTATTATTAAAATAATAAAAAAATAAAAAATATTAAAATTCTCAATATTCAAAAAAAATATAATAATATAATAAAATATTAAAAATTAAATTATGTAATATTTGCACCGATATAAAAGACAGAAAATGTAAATAATTCATATTACAATGGTAAATTCAAATGTTTTTAACATAAAAAAATCACTGGGGGTGGTCGTCTTCTAGAGGAGGTGGAGGAGCAGAAAGAGCTGGTGGAGGAAACTCCATCTCTAAACTATGAGTCAAACGACACATGTACTCCATCTTCTCGTGATGATGCTGCTGCCATCGATGCATCTCCTCCTCATGTTGTTGTTGCTGCTACTGCTGCCATCGACGCATCTGCTTCTTGTGATGCTGCTCCTGTTGTTGCTGCCACCGACATATCTCTTCTTGCTGCTTCTGCAAAGTCTCTATAATCTCAGCCTGAGCTCGCAACTACTCCTGATACTGTGAGCCAGAAGTTGATGCCTCTCCATGAGCTCCTCTCGAGCTGGACACCGACATCGCAGCAGTACCATAATAAGTACCAGGATTTAAATGAGAGCTGATACCAACTACTCTGCCCTTCTCGAAGCCATAATGAGTCGCCTGCATCCATGTCACCTCATTGAAATGGTGCGCACTGGTCTGCTCAGTCGTCTCATCCTGACCCTCAGCCTCTGTCTGAGAGGTCGCAGCCTCATATGAATCCTTCAATTCCAATTTAAAATTAAAATTGTGAAAATATTATATGCAGATAATTGTAAAACTGAAAAAATAATACTAACCACAATCTGACGCTGGCGATCACCTCTAATCTCTCCAGTGGCTGGATCACTGTACATCCTCCGATAAATGTCGAACTCCGTAATATCGGGATGCATAACTGCCTACAGAAATATAAAATAAACTGTTTATATTTAAAGTTATATAAAATATTTAATAAATATACTTACCTGATGATCTCTATGAAAACATAATGTACAACTACCAGCTCAATGTGTCACCTCCTGTCTCCCCTGGTTCAACCGTCCCACTGAAGATCTCCTCTGAAATCCACCACCCAACCAGTGTAAACATAATCCATCCCAAACGTGAGATGAAATTTACTCTGGTCGGTAGGCTCTACACGACTCATCAAATTCTGTCACTCCTACTTTCTTAATGGTTTTCCTTCTCAAATTGTGCAAAAACTGATGAAAATGGTCACGCATAGAAACCTGCCATGCTGTGTGGATAGCGTCACGCATGCTATCATCGATAAGATACCATAAACCCTAAAAATAATTTATAATATCAAGTTTATAATAAAATAAATTTCAAAATAAATATTATTTATTTACGTACCTACCAATGATGGAATATGTCGCGTCTCACATCAACGGGAATTTGTTCCCATGTGATCCATGGCTAAGAAAAATAATTGCACAATATAGCGCTCCCCTGTCTAATAGCTACATGTGAAAAATTGTAAAAAATTAATAAATAATCAAACAATTAGTATATATATAAATAAATTAATGAAATATAACTAAAATATATAGGTTACCATACCTCTGTGTTCATGGATTGAAACCAAGATGTGGACGTCTCTTGGGGATAGGGTCAGAAATCATCAGTCGCGCAAGACCGCACCCCCTCCGCATACCTCCTGAACCACCAGTAGGCTGAGGGTCAGATGATCCCACATCCCCATCATCTAAAGGTAGATTATCCTCCTCTAAATAATGTAATAGATCAAAGCCCATCTGAAACACAAAATGATTGTTGTTAGCAGATAGTTAAAAATAACTATTATATATATATATATATTAGTTATGATTATAACCAGCATTTAACTGTGTCAATGTTCTTCTCCATCCTCTTCTCCATAGCTATCAATGTCAATGTCTTCATCTTCCTCCTCAGCATCATCAATATCCATATGAGTTTCAGTTTCAACATCTCTTGTCATTTCAAATTCATTGGTAACATTATTAACATCTTCATCACCAAAGATCCTTAATTGTGGGGTGTCATCATCGATATTCACGTCTCTTTGTGAATCATATGGATTTTGAGCAGTCTATTGAAAAATTTCAATTCCTTCCACTACAGAAGAACCACATTCAGTTTGAGTAAACTGATTTTCCTGAGATTTCATTTTTATTATGATCCACCAATCGCTCAAGTATCTTGAAGTAGCACAGTACTTTGCATAATAAATTTGATGTTCCTGTTGAACCAGTAAAAATGGTTCATTTACTTCAAGAAGACTTTTATATTTAATATCGATGATTCCATGAGTCGTATGAACATACAGGCCTCTCTCAGTATCCAAACACCGACATTTAAACATTGTTATGTAATTATGTCCTAGATAACACAACTCAATAATTTCATCCAAAATGCCATAAAAGTTAACTTCAGTTTCGCTGTGATGTGATTCTCTCAATCAAACTCCACTATTCATTGTTTTTTTTATTCCCCGTATTAGTTTGTATGAAATTGAAAACCATTCGCTACATATGCATTATAAGATTTAACCATTTTGGATGGTGGGTTACTCAATATACACATTCGCTTATCAATTTTATCAGCATATTGAGACACCTGAAATTTTTTAAAACAATTATCAATAAAATAAATAATAAACGAAATTGATATTAGACCATCAATAATTTATGTTACCAGTTTTTGAAACCATTGAGAAAAAAAATTATCTGCGTTCTTCAAGAGCAACTGTTGTAATTTGTGGAAGTTGTTTCTTGATATGATTATCATATAACCTAAAAATAAAATAAGTTTAAATATTGTATCATAAATTATAGAATAAGTGATAGAAGCACTCACAAGACAAATGATGTCATTTCTTCACAGTTGAGTAGAACGTATATATGAGCTCTGTGATGTTCATCATTTAAAATCCATCATTCATGAACTCCACTGAAACTAAGATTTGGATGATTAAAAACTGTTAATTGATTTTCCATTTCGTCATTAAAATTCCCCTCGTTTCTCCCCATGTGATTGTGTTTTGAGGGATATTGAGATTCAAAATACTGAGAGTATAAAAAAGAAATTTCCTCTTGAAAATAAGCTTCAGCAATTAAGCCTTCAACTGATGCTTTGTTACGTACTTTTTTCTTCAATTTTTGCATGCATCTATCGAATGGGTACATCCATAGAAACTGTATTGGACCTCCACATTTAGCTTCATGTGGAAAATGTAATATCAGATGTTACATTGAGTCAAAGAAAGTCGGCGGAAAGATTTTTTTTAGTTTACATATAATTACAGAAACATCTTCTTCCATTTTCCTTAGCTCATCGTAGTCTGTTGTTGCTTCAAAAATGTCTCAAAAAAAATATGATATGTCTGTTATCGAATCCCAAATAATATAATTCAACAAACCTCGGAATCCAATTGGCATAAGTCTTTCCATTATAACATGACAATCATGACTTTTTAATCCAGTAATATAACCATTCTTAACACATCTGCCCAAATTAGAAGCATAGCCATCTGGAAGTCTAAAATCTGCAATCCACTGATAAAATAATAAGCGAGTCTCTTTGGACAATGTATAAGCTGCTTTTGGCTTCATTAACCTATATGATCTGACATTTTCAAATAATTCAATTTCTGGTCGCCTGCAAATTTGGGCAAGATCTAATTGTGCCTTTACAGTACCATTGGTCTTACCTGGTGTATCCAAAATTGTATGAAATAAATTATCAAAACAGTTCTTCTCAATATGAATAACATTCAACATGTGGCGGACCAACAAATCAGACCAATATGGAAGATCCCAAAAAATGCTCCGTTTTATCCAATTATGTTCTTTCCCAAAGCCAGAATTTTATGTTGGTTTACTGTTGGTCCAAATTTGATGGGGGGTAATGAAAATACAACTGATTTTAACTCTATACCTAAGATCATCTTTGGAGGTTCATCCCTTTAAATTTACCTTTTTTGAAATGATATTTTTTCCTCCGAAAAGGATGATCATTTGGAAGAAATATACGGTGACAATCAAAATAGAAAGGTTTTTTTCCATTGACAAGCATAAAGGCTTTGTTTTCTTTCATACAGTAAGGACATGATTCTGGACCATGTGTACTCCAACCAGATAACATTTCATATTCCAGAAAGTCACTAATCATCCACATCAATGCAGCTTTTAATATGAAATTTTGTTTCGCAGCAACATCATAAGTATTAACACCATCACTCCACAATGCATTTAACTCATCAATCAATGGTTTCAAATAAACATCAATATTCTTTTTCAGATGTCCTGGTATTAATAGAGTTAAAAATCTATAAAGCTCCTTCATCAAAATCTATGGAGGAAAATTGTACAGAGTTATAAAGACAGACCAACATGAATATTGACTACCATAAGAACCAAACGGACATAAACCATCAGTAGAAAGACCCAATCGCACATTTTGGGCTTCTATAGAAAAAGACGGATGCAGACGGTCAAAATGTTTCCATGAATCACCATCAGATGGATGATTCAAGCTTTTATCAGTTGAAATCTTGGTTTTGTGCCATGACGTCATTGAGGTTGTGTTCTAAGACATAAATAAACGTTGCAACCTGAGTGTAAGGGGAAATATCTCAACTATTTTACTGGAATCGATCTAGACTTCCCTGGATGAGCTTCTTTATACCTTGATTGTCCACATGTGGGACAACTATCCAATGACTCATTTTCTCCAGAATATATGATGCAATCATTTGGACATGCATGAATCTTCTGATAACTAAGGCCCAAATTACGAATCAGCCTCTTTCTCTCATAGTAATTTGCAGGCAACACATTTTCTTCAGGTAATAGTGTTTTAACCAAAGAAAATATCTGATCAAAACTATTGGTTGACATTGCATTATCTGATTTAATAGCCATAAATTTTACAATCGCTTCTAATTTTCTTATCTGGAAACCAGGATATAATGCATCCTCAGCAGACCTCAACAACTCATAAAATTTGGATGGTGCCAACTCAGGAGTTAAATTAATATCATCGTGAGTTTCAGTTTGTTGCACAGAGGGACCTGCAACATCATGTACTAAATTTTGAAACCATGATGGATCCAGAATCAAGTTATTAGGATCTTCTCTGGAACTACGTTCACCATGTTGATACCAAAAAACATAATCTGGTTGAAAACCAAACCTCAAGAGATGTCCCCCAACCTTGTCAAATGTGTCAAACGTTCTTAGAGCACATTTTTTACTGGGACACTTAATTGTGCCTTCTGAAACATATTCTAGTTTTGATGATGAAAATTCTAAGAAAACTTCAACACCCTCAATATATACAGGTTTTAAACTAGAAACATTTGGATTTCTACACTGATTTATCCAAGCGCGATCATCTAATAATGACTGATGTTGACTTCCTTGTTCCATATTTTTCTACATAAAATATAAAATCATCACTCTTTTTGAATAATTTGAAATTATAAAAACACTATCTGAAAAAAGAAGATAAATAATTACAACTACTTAATAATTACCATTAATTAAGGGCGACACAATTTTCAGTGGATTGACAGCTACTCTTTTGTCCGATGGCTCATTTAATTGCATCTTTCTCACACTAATTATTGCTAATTATTTCGAATTATTCCTAATTATTACTAATTATTACTAATTATATCTAATTATTGCTAATTATCCCTAATTATTCCTAATTATTCCTAATTATTCCTAATTATTGCTAATTATTCCTAATTATTTCTAATTATTACTAATTATTACTATTTATTTCTAATTATTACTAATTATTACTAATTATTACTAATTATTACTAATTATTACTAATTATTACAATTTATTACTAATTATTAAAATTTATTACTAATTATTACTAATTATTACAATTTATTAAAATTTATAACAATTTATTACTAATTTATCAATACATAGCAATACTTAGAAAAATGAAAACTCCTTGAATAATGAAAGTAAATTTTGCAATCACCGTTGTGGAGATGATTATAATTTTTTCCTTCATTATCCAAGAAGTTTTTGTTTACTAATTATTACTAATAAAAAAATTATATTATCAATATTTATGAAAAAACAATATTCATATTATTAAAATAATTATAAAATTATAAAATATTAAAATTATCAATATTCACTACAAACTTTTCTCTATTCTTAACATGTTGAAATCTCAAAGGGTCGCTAATTATCAGGTCATGCGCAATAAAAAGTTTTTGTCAGCCATGTCCAATGTAAACTCTATAATTGTACTTTCATGGTTTATCACCTCACAATTAGTGTTGCAATAGGACGACCAAAGTAATGTCGTTATCGTCTCTAAGAATCATCTCACATTACCCTTTATATAGATCATTCTCCCCGGCACAATTACTATTCGTGTGGTTTGGCGTGCTAGTCGTGCCAAAATATTTGCGAAGGGAGATGAAAATCCATCGCAAATAATTGGTTATTTGCGACGGAGAAAATTTCTCCATCGAAAATATTGATTTTTCCCATAGTGGGAGGTCCGCAAGAAGCAGGCGGACATGGTAGAGGATCTGGTCGTGCAGGTGGCAGTGGGCGATGATTTGAGATATTACCACCACCACAACCAGGAGGTCCACCCCGACTGTAGGGAGTAGGTGGATAGGGGAGAGCTTAGCTCTAGGCAGTTGAGGCCTATGATCACTGTGCTCCGGATATGATACGAGGTACGATCTGTGTCTACTTCACCATAGCTTCAGAACTTATAGACACAGGTGACAGTCATTCTTTTCTTTCCACTACCCTCATTTGGAGCTCAGAGATTCCGACAAAGCTGTTGGCTCGATCCTTACGGCTAGAGACCCTTACGGACGAAGATTCGACAATAAAGCACTGGTGCCTGCAGTGTGAGCTTACTCTAAGATGAGAGAACTTCGGTTGGGATCTTCTAATAGCGGCGTCGAGGCCTTACGATGTCATCTTGGGTATGGATTGGTTATCTACAGTCCATGCTCAGATTGACTATATTAGGCACAAGGTGCGGTGTGTCCGCACGGATGAGACAAGGTTTACCTTCACTGGTGATAAGGGATCCTTTATAGTGCAAGATGGACTTACCTAGAGGAGAGTGCATCTGATCACTCATCAGTTGGTAAGCCTTACCCTCATAGCTGTTGATGTGGAGAGTCTGAGATATCCTGTAGTGGTGGAGCAGTATGCAGATGTTTTCCCTGATGATGTCCCGGGTCTACCTCCTCACAAAGAGGTGGACTTTTACATTGACTTGTACCCTGGGATGACACCAATATCTACACCATCATATCGGATGGCTCCCGCGGAGCTTCGTGAGCTCCGGGTACCGTTAGAGGACTTGCAGGGGAAGGGATTCATCCGACCCAGTGTTTCTCCTTGGTAAGCACTGATTCTATTCACCCAGAAGGCGGATGGGAGCTTGAGGCTTTGTGTTGACTATCTTCACCTGAGCCAGGTGACCGTGAAGAACAAGTACCCACTCTAGAGGATTGACGACCTCTTTGATCAGCTGAAGGGAGCACGGTGGTTCTCGAAGATAGACCACATATCAGGCTATCACCAGCTCAGAGTACGAGATGAGGATGTGAAGAAGACAACATTCAGGTGTTGGTATGACCATTACGATTTCTTGGTTATTCCATTCGACATGACCAATGCTCCATCAGTGTTCATGGGACTCATGAACATGATCTTTCATCCATACCTTGATCACTTTGTAGTGGTCTTCATCGATGACATTTTTATCTACTCAACTACTAAGGAGGAGCATGCCTATCATTTTCAGGTAGTACTGGACACACTCCGAGCGCACCAGCTCTATGGTAAGCTCTCGAAGTGCTAGTTCTGGATTCAAGAGGTTCACTTTCTGGGACATGTCATATCGGAGGTTGGATTTGCAGTAGATCCAGCGAAGATTTAGGTCGTACTTTCTTGAGAGAAACCCAGGAGTGTGACGGAGGTACAAAGTTTCCTGGGTTTGGCTGAATACTACCGGAGGTTTTTGCCAGACTTCTCCAGAGTTGCAGCACCACTATCAGCCTTGACGAAGAAGGGGCAACTAATCGTGTGTCCGAAGAGATGCCAGCAGATTTTTCATGAGCTGAGGTAGAGGTTGACAAGTGCCCCCATCTTGAGGCTTCTAGAGGAGGGTGTAGGGTATGTAGTCTACTGCGATGCATTAGGGAATGAACTCTGATGCATTCTAATGTAGGAGCGAGCAGTGATCACATATGGTTCTTGACATCTGAGACAGCATCAGAATAACTACGCTACCCGTGACCTGGAGTTAGCAGCAGTGGTCTTCTCCTGAAGATGTGGTGACACTATCTGATGGGTGAACATTTTACAGTGTACTCTGATCACAAGAGTCTCAGTTATATCTTCTCTCAGAAGGACCTGAACCCGAGACAACGACGTTGGATTGAGTTCCTCCAGTACAATGACTTCGAGATAGTATATACTCCTGGTAAGGGGAATGTTGTTGGAGATGCACTCAGTAGGAGATCTAGTATACAGCTGCTAGGTGAGGCGATGGAGTAGCTGGCCACTTTGCAGATATCCTTTGTGGATCGAGATGGAGCAACTTTTCTTTAGTCTCTTACAGTCACTCCCCCACTTCTTCAACAAGTTAGGGAGGCGCAGCGTGGGGACACTGACTGCGAAGCTCGATGTGCTCAAATATCTACAGGACAGACACCTAATGGATTTTATGAAGGTGGGGAGGATGTCACCCTCTTTAGAGGACATACCATGGTGCCAGTGTCACTTCAGGAGGATGTTTTGAGGAAGTTCCACACATCCCATCTAGCGGTACATCTAGGAGTGGCGAAGATGTACCAGGATCTCTGACAACAACACTAGTGGCTTGGAATGAAGAAAAGCAGTAGCAGAGTTTGTTTCCCGGTGCCTCACTTGTCACCAAGTGAAGGTGGAGCATCAGGTACCAGCAGGCTTTGTTCAGCCTTTGGAGGTTCTAGAGTGGAAGTGGGATGAGATATACATGGACCTCTTGACAGAACTTCCACGTACATCTAGGGGTCATGACCCGATTTGGGTGATCGTCGACTGACTCACCATGTCGGCCCACTTCCTACCGATTAGAGAGCAGGGTTCCGTGGAGAGCTTGGGACACCTCTATGTGTAAGAGATTGTGAGGTTACATGGTGTACCATCGACGATGGTCTCTGATCATGATGCGCGTTTTACTTCTCGGCTATGGAAGGGGTTGGAGGAGGCTTTCGGGATGCAGCTTCGTTTGAGCACCGCCTTCCATCCTCAGACGGATGGTCAGACTGAGCGGACCATTCAGAACCTCGAGGAAATGTTGCGTGCTTGTGTCCTCAAATTTAGTCACAGCTGGGAGGATCACTTACCTTTGGTAGAGTTTTTATATAAAAATAGTTATCACTCCACCATTGGGATGACACCTTTCGAGGTGTTGTACGGGCGACCTTGCAGATCACCTTTGTGTTGGACTGACCCAGGGGAGTCAGCACTAGTGGGACCAGAGATGGTATGGGCCACTACGGAGAAGGTACAGGTCATCTAGGAGCGGATGAAGACTGCATGGAGCAGGAAGAAGTCGTATACCGACAGGAGACGAAGACCTCTTGAGTTCGAGGATGGTGACCACGTCTTTCTACGGGTCTCACCCCAATGAGGTCTACGGAGATTTGGCTGAGGTAGCAAGTTATCTCTGAGATCCATCGGACCTTTTCAGGTCCTCAGTAGAGTTGGCGAGGTGGCATACTGATTAGCTCTTCCACCTCAGTTTTTCTGAATGTATGACATCTTCCACGTGTCCCAGCTAAGGAGATACGTGCATGACCCATCTAACATCATCGACCATGGTGAGCTAGACGTCGATGATGGGAAAACTTTTGTGGAGGTTCCAGTAGAGACTGAGGAACAACAGGAGCGGGTCCTTCGTGGATGGTCGATACCTCCGGTGCGCGTTCGCTGGCAGCACGGGAACCTCTAGGAGACCACATGGGAGAGGGAGACTCAGATGCGTGCTCAGTACCCCCAATTGTTTACCTAGTTTGAGTTGTGGATTATGGGGACATAGAGCCCTGTGGTCGGGAGAATGTAAAGACCCGTAATTTCCATGTAATTTTTTTTAATAAATATGAATTTTATGAGTTTGTGAAAATTGAATGTGCGTGATTCCGAGACCCGGAGTGCCTGGAATGAATTTCTGAACTTTTTTTCAGGTGCATTCAAAAAATGTGAAAGAGGGTTTTTCTAACTTTTGAACTGGTTCCCAGAATTGAAATCTGAGGGCACCGTTGAACTTGCAGCATCGGTATTCACTTAATAATACTTTCACCTCGACTGTAGTTGTTCGAGGGTGAAATTTAGTTTTTGGGTTTTCGTGCAAATAATAAAATAAAATAAACACACATTTTATTTTATTTTGTTGTTACCACCCTCTTGTGTATATTGTGGAGGTGGGGACCACAAGAGTTTTATTCTCCAAATTGAATGCTCGATGGTGGGGACCACCTGAGCCTATCCTCCCTTGTGGATATTATGGTGGTGGGTACCACCCGAGGTATAAACCTCTTGAACTAACCACATAATGGAGGAGAAACCCTCTCAACTCCCTCTTTAATGTGGAGGAGCCTCTTGAGCTTCATCCACATTAATTAAGCCAACACACTTCTTTAATTTTCCAACCCTCCTTTAATTAATTTTGTGTCAACCTCGTCAATTAATTATGTGGAGCCAACTTAATTTAGCCTATTTAAATTTTGTGCAAACAAACTAAATAATATATAACTTAATATATTATTTTGGGTGACCATTTCATTTTGGTGGAATTGGGGAGAGGAGAAACTTTGGAGGATTATTTTTTCCAATGAATAACTTCACCTCCCAACAAATAATGCTCCGCCAATGAAGAACGCTGACCCTGACTTCAACCTTCTTCCTCAGGACTTCTTCCGACATGGGACATCTTCATCTACGACGAATCAACGTCTATACTTCCTCCCTCGCAATCTCCGTCAAAGAACAAACCCGAGGTAGGGGTTTAATTTTGTGTATGATTATATTTCCATGTTATTCCTTCTTTAAAACAAAGAACATGGTTGATTTCTTTTGCGGGTTGGGAACAATCATTATGGGAGGGTTTGATGTTCTTCATTCTTGTTTATGTTGATTCGTTTTCTACCACCCTAACGTGGAGGGTGTGGGCCAAACAAACATGGCCTGACCCCCCTCCTTCGTTCTGCTTCTTTTATGGTGTTGAAAGCAACGAAGGTGAATGCACAATGACACCGCCCCGCGGCCACCGTCGCCTCGCGACCTCCACACCCCGTGGCTCTACCAACCGTGGTGGCCGCCGTCCGGACTGAGCTGCCACCGTCATCCACCGTCTGACGTCTGTCGTCCGCCGAGCCGTCGCCTCCATCCGCCGATCCACCGTCGTCGTCCGTTGAGCCACCCCGCAGTCAGTCCGTCGCCCCGCGGCTAGAATGCTTCCCCACGGTCGGACGGATTCCCCACGACTGGACCGCGACTCCGCAGTCGGACCGTGACTCCACGGCTGGACCGCTACCCTGCGGCTGGACCGCTACCCTACTGCAGGACCGCTACCCTGTGGCTGAATTGTTGCCCCATGGCCAGACCACCACCCCATAGTCGGACGGCCATCCCGTGCGGCTGGATTGCCACTCCACGGCCACGCCACCTCGCACTCTCGCGGTACCCCTCGGCGGAGCCGCCCCAGGTCGGGCCGAGCAGCCCTGCACCCTCGTAGTACCCCTCGACTGAGCTTCCCTCGAGGCACCATCGCGGCCCTTGTGGGTCGAGACGGATCGGTCCGACCGGGTAGGACCGGACCTGGGCCCACTATGACCCATTTACTTTCTTTTGTCCATAACTTTGGAACTGGACGTCCGTTTGACGAACCATCAGCAGCGTTGGGAACCATGGAGCAAGTCTCTCCCTTTGAGTGATACCCCACTTTGTTTTGGATTACGATAGGGAATGGTCAGGTTGGATCGAGCACGAATCCAACCGGGCCCTCGGGACTAAAAGACTAATAACTAACAGACCGGGCATCCGATTGACGCGCCATCTATTATGTTGAGACTCCTATGATGTGGTGGATCTTTGAGACATTTCTTCATGGGACTTAGTGGTGGTTAGAGTATCGACCAGTAGCTTGTAGAGCGGATCCTTCCAGAGACGAGAGAGCATAGTGCGGGAACCCAGTGGTTGGCTGAGACTTGACGAATGCTGACCGTTTCGACTCAGAGTGACTCGACAGGCCCAGTGGGGAGCACCTTGGTGATGCGGCAGACCCACGGTGGGGAGCACCTTGGTGACACGGCAGACCCACAGTACTCGATAGGAGAAGTACCTGAGCAGGCCACAAGGGGGAGCGCCTCTGTGTGACATGGCAGACCCACGATGGGGAGCGCCTTGGTGATGCAGCAGACCCACGGTACTCGACAGGAGGAGTACCTCAGCAGTCCAAGGTTAGTGAGAATCAACTCTATGTGATGCAGCAGGCCCACTATACTCGATAGAGGAGGAGTTATCCAATAGCCGAGGTGTTCGACATTGTGACTGGGAATGTTACTTGATACTACACCTATAATAAATCCTGGTGTGAATTACTTGATAACTGAGGTATATGTATGGTAATATACCTAAGTAAGGTTATATGTTTATTTCATACTTTTTGATTTATTCTTGATGGATTTTGTGATACCTAGAGGGTCTCGGGTTCCCTACTGAGTATCGTTATACTCACCACTACACGGGCTATGCCTGCACGTTGTTGTGTTGGATGCAGACGACGGACAGCGCTGACTGAGGCTGAGAGTACGAGGACTTTATGGTGCCCGAAGGTGGACCATACGGCATGTCGATATGCAGAGGAGACAGGTGGACAAGAAGTGCTGAGGAGGTGATCTGTACCTACCCTTCAGGCAGGAACCTCGGAGGACAATTCAGTAGCTGTATTTCCTCTTTCTTCAGTTGATTTGTATTTCAGTTGTACTTGTACCTTTATTGTTGGGATTGTATTCCTACCCCCTTTTTACTTTCAACACTCTTTTGGTTATATAGTTTTCTTGTGTTAGTATCTTTTTGTGTGCTTGGTTTCGTGAGTTTAGAGGTTATAAAGGCAATTCCTTCCTAGTTATAGGGAAAACGCCTTTTGGTGCTAGTGTCTGCCCCTGGCCTATGGAAGGTGGGCTTGGGATAGTCACAGCACCGGCCCCGGGGGACAGGTCATGACAATATTTTATATGTTCCATGTATAGTGTGAATGAATCACATCTCTTTTGGGGGGCATTAGTCCATACTTCCCCAAATGATGTTATCGTATTTACACAAAATGGAAAGTATAAGGGTATGTTTTATAAAATAATTAAATAAGAATAAACACATAATAAATATCACATATAACATATATAAATATTGTATCTATCATAATGTCCACCATGATAGGTGGTAAAAGAAAAATTTACAATCATTGTTGCATGAGGTGATAGTTCACCGTACACATAAATAGTATATTTGTTACCCATTATATGGAAGTGTGTGTGAGTGTAAGTCAAAAAATTAGAATAAAAAAATCCAAGTACATTTATGATATTGGTTTTATTATATAAACCTGGAATAAGATGAGTTTAAGGGATGGATATTGAAAATAATACTAAATATCTTAAGGAAATATGTTTCCTCTTCTTTGGGTAACTCCTTTGGGTTTTCACCAAAGGGATAACTTGGATGGATTTATGACCAATGGGAGGATTCTAGGATAAGGGGAAGGAATTTTATGAGATATTTGGGTCGATATTGGTTGAGTGAAAGTAGCTTGAGAGGTGTTAGTAAGTGGGAGGAGATGAGACCTTTTTATAGTGGAGGAGGAGTGACACTCTTGTAAATTTTTGGAAAGGGAATTCCACTCACGTTTTTTACTTTGAAAGTGGATTGAATAATATTTCAAAATAGATCAATTGGAGGATAGGGTCTAAATATATCCATACAATGGATTTTGGACAAGTGTATTGGTAATCTTGTCCCTTAAGTTTAAGTTTTAGTCCCATGTTATGCATAATTTCACCTTAATCAATGTGAATAATTTAAATTACTTTCACAAATATTTTTGTTCAAAATCTAATATAACCTTATTAAAAATTAAAAATTATTATTATTCCAAATATGGAAAACATTTTTCTAAATTCCATTCACATAAGGGTCATGAATTAATTTAAATTTAATCGCACGGAAGGGATGACAATGCAGGGTTTTAAAGTAAAAACGTCGAAAGGTTGGATAAGTTTTTATATTCGATTTCAAATTGAAATTGATTCCAATTAACTAAATTAGATTAGTAGATAAATTTTTAATCTATTTAAACTTTAAAACTAATAAAAAATATAATTTAACGTTCTAAACAAATTAGATGAAAAAACAGTTCTGAATTAAAATTCATTATTTTTCACTATACATTAAAAAATGAAACTTCACATAAAAATACAAAAAATTCACCCTAAACTAAGTTTTATGATTATCTATAAAATATAAAATTAAGTTTATTTTGAAATATAAAATCTTTAATGGTGCCAAAAATCTGGTTTGAAATAGGTTCTCCATTAAAAGGTGGCAAAACTACATTTATAAAAATATAGGGTTTTAAATGTAATATTGGGTTTGTTCTTATCTTATGATTATCAAATATATTGTATGAATATAAAAAATATTTTATTGAATATATATATATTACATTAATTTCACTAATTAATTTAAATTATTAGGGTAAAATAGCTTTGTGATAATAAAAACAGTTTTCAATAAAATAATCTTTTTATATTCAATTAGTTCTTATATTCATTGATAATTAATTTTTAACAAAGGAATCAGTTGTGTAAACCATATATTTTCATAGTTTAGTAAATAATATTCATAAATTCTAGTTTATTATATCTTATTATATTAAATAATAATATTGTAATAATATATTTTTGTTCAATAAAACTCGGTTCTGCATGTCATGTAAGCCATTGAAGAAACTCGTTGTTGCATATGTCACATGCTATTTCAGTATCACATACATTAAAATATATATAATTTATTTAAAATAGTAAATATATTAAAAATTCTCATGATATTGTATTCCCTTATGTACTTTGTGTTGTGTGTCATACATGATATCAAATGCAATATTCTTACTTTATATTTTAGGGTGTTAATTCTCCCCACCTTAATTAAATTGCATATTCACAATTTAAACTTGATCATGGTGATATATTGTTTGATATTTCCTATGTTTGAAATCCCATATCATGATAAGGGTTCGTAAAACATCCTTTATAAAATAGAAAATTGGATGTGTAATGTTCACATGGACTAACATATAACTAGGTCTCTAAGTTTGAGAACATTAGTGGAAAGTAGAGATACGTACATAGAGGAAAAGAATAAATACTTACAGTGAGTGATGGAAGTAATCAATAACAAACAAGTGAATGATAAATGGAAATTTTAGGGCCTCAAATCCATAAATCATTGATGATTTAAAAGGCCATCAGTTCAACAAAAATTAAGGTATTATGATAACATTTTTTTTTTCTAAGTCATTTTCCTAATGTTGGGTAATTATTTAACAATATTTTAATATAAGGAAATATAATTACTTTATATATTTATATAAACTCAATTTCATCCTTTGGTTGTGCTTCGATCAAGAAATGGATATCCAAAAAAATTGACTTTGATGGCCAAATAACTAAACCACACTTTTAACAGATCGTCAAACCCATAAAAGCGTAACTAATCTAAATATTTATCTCTAAATATTTATGAAATCTACCATGGTTAAGAAATTAATTTCTAAAACTCAATGATAATACTATTTATTCATTCTTAATATTTATTCATCAAAAACAAAAAACATTAACATATTAACTAAAACATTGTGTAGGTCCGTGGTTGGCATGAAACCCTTATCATCCTTTAGTCATGGGTTTAAGGACCGCAACCTTACCAAAATTGATTGTTTGTCAATAAAAATACATGTGGTCCTTATCTAAAACCATATTATTATAATTTCTAAAATAAATATTATGTACATCCTTTAAATAAATATAATCACAAAACAGCCATTTAACTAAGGTTTTCAATACAACCTTAATACATAAATACCTCAGCCATTTATTTCCACATTGGTCCTTCTATGGTCTAGGGCTTATCCATAATATCATTTATAGGATTTATAATCCATGACACCTTTTATTAAATCTAAAACACTTTATGTTTATCCTAGGTTATTAATTATAAAAATAATTAATAATGGTTTGTAAAGAAAATGTGAATTATCCTAAGAATATCCCCTGAGAGTGTCAAACCAGGTTCATAGTAAGCCTTTTTGTCATGTATCAGGTTATGCTGAGTTAGGCACGACACACCTTATTGGAGTTTTTAATCCTTGGTATATTTTTTCCAAAACCATGTCCACCTGTAGTATCCATACATGGATGTATTTCTATAAAAACTACATAATTTCTATCCAACTGAATATTTAGGATGTTCTACTATACTTATCCTCAAATTCTACCTTAGGGATATGTTCACTAATCTATGTTTTCCTAAATCTAGCTCCCAAGGTTTCTACTAAACTTCCTCTAATACCAACAGTAGCGACCCGACCCCAGATATCCCAGAGTTGGTGTCTGCTATCAATGCATTGGCATGATTACAATGAATCAAATATTGATGGATCGAGAGTTTAGTAGTCTTGGTAAACTAGATACAAACATTAGTCTTGCATTAAAAATTAATATATTTATTACAAAATAATTTTTTTTAAGTAAATTTTAGGATAACTTTATTCCATATAGTATATCCTTGAATATATTTCCTAGTATGCTTCTTAGGTTCATGGGGAAACATAATAAGGGTGAGATAAACTTCTTTTTAAGGGTAAAGTATAATGGAAGCAATAACGAATCAATTAAAATAATCAATATGGAAATTTAAATAATTGAGAACACATGTCATGTAATCAATAACTGAGAGGAAAGTGAGTAAATAATAAGAATAGATAAATAACTAAAAACACATTCCATTAAAATACCTAGATAAGGAAAATTCAATATGAAAGTAAGAAAACCAAAACAAAATCCATTTAATCAATGAATTGAAAATGAAATGTATCTATGGATATTTTGATTCAAAATATCATGGATGAATAATAATATAAACTAAATGAATGAAATTCTTAATTATTGGATTCCATATTTCCTAGGTACATGGAACCATTACCGTCAAGACCTTTCAAAAGACAGTTTATAACATACGGGGTACAAATCGATTTGGGTTGGCTAACCTTATCTCTAATATCAAGACCTTTCACAAGATAGATTATAACATACTAGTGCAAAAAGGGTTTTTCAAACCTAATTGTGTCCCATGAGACAACACATGCATCGAGGGGATTTCATTAACAGGTCCCCAACCCATAGGGCTTACCTCAAATGGTCCCCAACCCAAGTCTTACCTTTCCAAAACATTACTCACATCGAATAAAAATCATAAATTTTTAAATAACTTCATTGAATAAATTATAAGGATTTATCAATATTTCTCCAAATAATAAAATTACTTTCAATGTAAACACCATATAAAAATGGTATACGGTTTGGGAAGTTAACATATCTATGATAAATGATATAGATAATTAGGGGAAATTCAATGTTCATTGATCATAAATTGAGTATTTCAAGGGGAATAAAAGGAATCGGGGAAGTTAATATGAAAACTATGCTTTGTCTAAATCCATCATAAATCATATAGAGGAAGATTAATGATGGTATCAATACAACTTACCCTAAGTGGATTAAAATAAAGGGTTATTTTCATTGATGATTGGAAATATTACAAAATGATATTTTAAAAATATTATTGCAGAAAATATTATTTCTTTTAAAAAAAATTGAAAATTATATTTGAAAACATATTTTTTTTAAATAAAACTTTAAAAAATTAAAAGTAGGATTCAAATAAAGGATGGTGGGAAAATCCATACATGTTGTATGAAGTAAAAAAGCATTCCTTTTACATGATAAAATTTTAGAAAAATGACTTTTTTGGATAGAGAAAAGAATATTTCTTTTAAAAAATTATTAAAAGGAAAAAATGTTAAAATTTTCAATACACATAATTTAAATATAATTTTGATTTTTTTTTAAAAAACATTGATTTTAGAAGAAAACAGGTTCTCAAAGTAAAGAGATAAATGAAGTTGGGTTTTATTAAAAACATTTTCTAAAACATTTTGAGTACCAAAGAGTGGAAAATGGTAATGATACATGAAAACAATCAATAATAAGTATAGGAGAGAAAAATTAAAGGTTTTATTGAACAATGGTAATATAATTTCCTTTAATTAAAATACCATTGAATGGTTATAAAATTTATTCTTGATGAAAATAATAAACATTATAAAGTATCCAATACTACATTAAAACATTTGAATCATAAGATTCAAGAAGGAATAATATTAAATGAAAGTTTTTAATTACATTTGGATTAATTATATATCAAAATTGGTATTATGTACACCACACAAAATAAGTAAGTGGTGAATGTGACATTTATCTCACATATTTAAAAAGTTAGATGAAAATCCATTACCTTGAGTTCGACTTGTCAATGTGTCTTTATCTACCTAAATAATAAACTGATATTAATCATATACTTGATTAATAAAATTTTCATGTTTATAATTACATTTATTTTACTTATTACCATGTTTTTTACAACTACTTAAACAATTAAGTTTACATCCGGTGGTTTGAACAAATTGGGTTTATATGTCAAAAACAACTTTGGTATATAAACTACGTTCAATGGGGTCATTAAATAACATCTATATAATAATAATAATGAAATAATTATCATATTTATACATAAAATATACTTTTAAAATCAATAATTAAACATGGTTATGAAAAATTAAACAACATTACAATCATGGAGATGGTAGGTCGTACATATGCATTAGTAACGTGCCCATTTTTTAATGATTGTTTTGGAAAGAAGGTAACAAAATGTATTTACAAAATGATAATTATATCATAAATAAAACTGTATTTAATAATATATACTTATATATTCTATCCTTGTGATGTAAAATTAATCACATCGTGTTGAGGTGGTGGTAGTCCACATGTCGACGAACAACGTTATCACTTTTTAACTGTGTGAACGGGTAAAAAAGAAAATGATATATATTATGTTACCAGAAAAATAATTATGTAATTAATATCATATATATATATATATTTCGTATATTATTAATTAAAAACATCTTTTATACATTCCATTTATAGTGTGAACGAATCACATCACTTTTTTGGGGCTATAATCCACACTTCCACAGACGATGTTATCATATTTACAAAAAATATAAAGTATAAGGGTATGTGTTATAAAATAATTAAATAAAAATAAATACATAATAAATATCACATATAAAATATATAAATATATTTTCTATCATAATTGACATCATCAGAGGTGGTAATGGAAAAATGAACAATCATCGTTTCATGAGGCGATAGTTCACCGTACATGTAAACAGAATGTTCGTTACCCATTAGATTGAACTATGTGTGAATATAGGTAAAAAACATTTCAAAAAAACCTAGTATATTTATGATACTTATATTTTATATAATAACAGAATAATAATATTTTATAAGGGTGGATAGTGGAAATAAAATTAAAGAGATTAAGGAAATATGTTCCCTCTTCTTTGGGAAACTTCTTTTGGTTTGAAACAAATGGATTCCTTGGATGGATTTATTCCAAAGGGGAGGATTCTAGGATTAGGGTATGTGTTTTTAGGATCTATTTGGTCCAATATTGTTCTATCCGAAGTGTATTTAGAGGTGTGATGGAGTGGGGGATAGAAGTCCTTTTTATAGTGGAGGAGGAGTGATACTCTTGCAATTTTTAGGAAAGAGAATTCCACCCACGTTTTTCCCATTTAAAGAGGATAAAATAATCGTTTAAATTATATCCAAGAGAGTATAGGGTCACAATATTACCATCAAATGGATTTTGGACAAGTTTATTAGTAATTTTGTCCTTTATGTTTAAGGTTTAGTCTCTTGTTAAACTTAATTTATCCTCAATCATTGTAATTAATTTTAATTACTTTCACTAATATTTTTAGTCAAAAACTAAATTTACCTTATTAGAAATTAGAAATTATTCTGATTCCAAATATGTAATCTATTTTTCAAAATTTAAATTACATAACTGGTATAAATTAATTTTAATTTAATCCCACAGACGGGATGGCAATGCAGGCTTTTGTAAAAACATCCAAAAGTTTGCTAGGTTTTTATATTCAATTTCAAAGTAAAATTGATTAGAATGAACTAAATTAGATTTTTTGATAAAAATTTAATCTATTTAAACTTTAAAACCAATTAAAAGTATAATTTAACCTTCTAAATAAATTATATTAAAAAATAGTTTTGAATTAAAATTCATTATTTTTTATTTTTCATTAAAAAATAAAACTTCACAGTAAAATATGAATAATTCACCCTAAAATAATTTATATGCTTTAATTTTAAATATTATTTTTATTTTTAAATATATAATCTATACGGGTTTAAAACATTGGATTTAAAATAGGTCCTCCATTAAAAGGCGGTAAAACTGCCTTTATAAAAATATAGGGTTTTACATATAATATTGGGTTTGTTCTTATATTATGCTTATCAAATATATTGGATGAATATAAAAAATATTTTATTTAATATATAGTATATATATATATATTACATTGTTATCACTCGTTAATTTAATTTATTAGGGTAAACCAACTTTGTGAGCATAAAAATAGTTTCTTTAAAAATATTCTTTTTATATTCAACTGGTTCTTATATTCATTTATAATTAATTTGTAACCAATTAATTAGTTATGAAAATTATTTAATTTCATAATTTATTTAATATTATTAATAATGGCCAGTTTATTATAATTTATTATATTAAATAATAATATTTTAATAGTATATTGTTGTTCAATAAAACCCGGTCTTTCATGTCACGCAAGACATTGAGGAAACTCGTTGTTGTGTATGTCACACCCTAACTCAGTATCACGTTCATTGTAATGTATAAAATGTATTTAAAATAGTAAATATTTTATAAGTTGTCAGAATATTATATTCTCTTATGCACTTGGTGTTACATTTCATACACGCTATCTAATACAATATTCATACTTTTGAATTTTAGGGTGTTAAAACAAATGCTATGTAAGAGAACCCCATTCCATCTTTGGTTATAGGATTTGTATGCGTTACTTGAGGCTCTTGATATCAATACCTCCTTGTTTAAAAGGATATCTCATTAGTGACCAGATCACCTAATTAAACTTACCCACTTCCTGAGAATCCCATAAGAACTTATTGGGGATGGTTTTTATACTTGATATGACTATTTGGGGACCCTAATAATTGATATAACATGTATAAGAATTGAATAAAGTACAATGGTGGCAAGGGTTAACCTACCTCCAAATGAAATAAACCAAATTTTCTTATTTTGATAGTGTAAATAATTACCTATAAATTTTCGTCAAATGTAATAAAGTTTATAATAAAGTTTTTGAGGTACCCTTTATTAAGACTCTAATTATTATAAATAATTTGACATACCTTGTAGAGAATATATTCCATAGATCCAAACCATTAATTTTTACTTTGATCCATAAGGTTATCTTTGGGATCAATATTATATATTTAGGTTGGTTAAACTTCCATAGTATTCCATAACCACCAATAATTTTAGTAGTAATGAGATAATAAATGGTGTTATGTATGAATCCCACTTGAAATTATGATGTAGTTTGTATATATCTCATTATAACAGTAATAATGTCTTCAAATTATACCTTATTTACATAAATTTTGATATAGCTCCTTTCCCTACTAATGTGAAAAAAATTATAAATTAATAATAGTGTATGTGATTCTTTTCAATTTCTCATTCAGATTAAGAGTGAGAATACTAATCATAAAAGAGTTTAGATCATAGTTGGTTAGCATCTTTCACTAAAAATGGAAAATATGTTACAAAATTTGATTATAAAATTCACAATCAAGAAAGTTATGTGGGAAAGTATTTTTATTTTTAAATCATAAAAGATAGATATAAATTACATTAATTCAAGAAACTTTAAATCTATCATCATATGGGTTTCTATTAAGCTATAATTTATTGACATAAAAGTTTCTCTAGGCCTGAATAAAGATTTTTATAAATTATCTCATATATCTCAGTGAGATAGAAACATTTACACATTGAAATTAATAGTGGAGATTTAAATTTATGATTCCCAATCTAGTTGGTAATGAAAAGGATTTATCTAGATCCAAGACCGGAAATGAATTGATTTTCTATTTTAAATTATCCATCAGAATATATTCCACTTGGTCATATCTATCAAGAGGCTCAAAGATAGACATGGTGTTTATATTGGGAGGAAAATCACAAAACTCATAAATATTTGTGTTTAGGTAACCAATACTCAAGAAATTTACATCGGATATCTTAGAAGGAATTCATTGTGTGTTCATTAGGATCAAAACACATTACTATCAAATTTTAGGTCACATATAATATCGCATATATAACTATTCCCCTTATAATGTTTTTCAATGAATCATCTTATATTTAAGTTAGTGTAATTACATATTCTTTTGAGGAGATGCTAAGTGTAGTTATAAACCATGGCCTTATTTAAGAGTCTAATGTTATTTATTCTAACACCACCCAATTCCAAGGATTTAACACACTTACTCCAAGAAACTAAGAACAATTTCCTCTCATGAATATAGAATGGCCAAAAAAATTGGATCCAAGTATCTATCCTTCTAAACATTTTTTGTTCATTTATGGAGATTAAAAAATTATATAAACATTGAGGTAATGATATAATTAAACAATAAAATTCTCTTAGATTGAGAAAAACTCTTTCCATTCCAACAGATAAGTTTTGAAGTGATCATTATAGTTATTCTTTTAAGGTAACTTTATTTAATCCATCCATAGATTAGTGGGATCCCAAGATAACTAATGGGAAGCTCAATTTTTTAACCTTCAAATAATTGGTATTAAATATCTTTTTAATATTGGGGATCCCTTTACCAAATAAAACCAATGATTTTTTTCTAGGTGATAGATTTACCTACAACCTATTTATAATGTAATAAAATTACTTTAATATTTTTTAATTATATATAATTAATCTCATAAATGATTAATATGTAATAAACATATATAATATGTACTGAATATTTTATATTTATAACATTTTTGAAAGGTTGAATATGTATTTAGTAAACTACTTTGACTAAGAATTTATAAATGTAATCCGAAATAATGAAAAATATAAGTGAAAAATAAAGTATTTACCTATATTACTTATCTTGTGCAATTGAATTATCCTTAGGATTTTCACTTATAAAAAATAGATAACTTAGTTATAAGAATTAAAAAGTGAATCAATATGATAAATATTACTGAGAATCTATATATATTCCAAATTTTCATCATGAAATTCAAATTTGGAGTATAAAAGTCCATATAGATATACAATTTCAATTTTAGGTTCCCATTTCACAAATTTATAGATTAAATTTACCCCTTCATAGGTTTGTATAAGTATTCTTCTATTTTCCTTCAGGAAAGAGGCTAAATTATTTAGGAGAGACAACCAAATTATTAATGTGACCAAGTCATAAAGATAATATTTTCTAAATAAAAATTGATAATTCCTTACCAATTAAAATATAAATACAATCCCTTATATCCATAATGTGATCTAACTTGGTTATGAGGTTGATAAACTGTAAGATGATACCAATGGGAATGTATTATATATCAAAAAATTCCTTAACAACTTGTGTGACATCAGAGAAAATGATGTCCCAAAATTACATAATTTTTTATATAAAACCCATTTGGACCAACAAAACACTTCATATTAAGGGAGAAAAGGTAAGAATTAATCTCATATTTAAGGAGAGTGGTAGTGAGAAATACATTTTTCATGTCAAGCATTGTGAAATTGATCACATCATCCAATGTCATCTCTAACATGTTATTGTTTCCATCATTGAAATGATGAATAATGTGTTTGTATAAGGATTCACTAATTTAATCCTTAGAGATAAATTCAAACCCATTTATATAAATAAAAAAAATGGATATTTTAACTTACATTTCAATGTAAATTATGTGAAAATTATTATAATTCCCATACCCATATTTGTTTGACTTGAGTTTAATTGTTCAGTCAAGATGATTCTATTTTCATTAATCAATTCATCTATTTTATGCCCCTTATGAATTTCATCTTATGAAGGTGTATATTTCTTTAATTTCATGATTTTGGATTATTTTAATTCACACTTATCTTTATTCACATTAGAGTCCTTGTTACTAAACCCATATTTACTCTATGCTCTCATATCCATCTTATCCCTATTCAGAATTTTAAAGAATATTCAAAAGGAACTTCCATATTTATACATATACCATTGTCTCACAAAAACATTCTGACAAATATAAGGAGTGCATTAATGAATTTGAAAGTATAGGGATATTTCATTCTTATAGAAATCAAGGAAATAAGGATTGGAGTTAGGTTAGAGTAAAATCTTGGAAGATCTCTAAAAAATGGGAGTGTAGTTATGATCTCTACCCATTAGGTAGATTAATTCACTATCAGTTATATGAGCCTACCTCCCATTGATAGTGTGTATCAACCATTTTAAGTCTTCTCCCATCAATTTGATTTCAGCCAAAAAACATATATAAATGAATCTTTGAAACTCATTTAGGGAAATATTAATAAAGTGAATAGAACTAATTTTATCTAGATTTAACATAAAATTGATATCCTCCAAGAGGACTAAATTATATTTGATTTCCTATGAGATCAAGCTAAGATCCATATAAAGGGATATTTTTTAAAGTAGCAATTAATGGTATAAATAAATGAAACCCAAAATGAAAATCTATCAAAATTTAAATGAATATTTAAATTCTATTGTCCAATCTGGAAAATTGAAGACTTAGAATAATTTCATTTGATCACCCAAATAGTTTTAAACAAGGTAGTATTTTTGTTGTGATCTATCCACTCATAGAAAAATTTGTTCCAGTTAAACATGTTAGAACAATAAAGCATAACCATAGGTTATGATATATTAATCAACATAGGTTTATACTAAGAGATGAAATTATTATGGGCAAGAGAGGTCACTTTGTTATTAAGATATATAAATCATTAAAGAGGAGACTCATTTTGAAGATAATTTTCATATGGTTTGGGGGATTGTTTCTTAATTCCACCTCCACTAGGGGGATTATTGCCTATACCTATTCATTTTTTTGAGAGTTGGTATTATCATTTTTATCTTTTTTTATTCAACTTTATCAGTCTCCTCAACCTCATCATTCCAACTCTTTTCTTTGGAGACATCGACATTGTATAATATGATATATCTATAATTAGGTTAATTATCTTAATAATTATCACTTTAGAATACTTTTTAGAGGGAACCATAGTAAAAAAAGGCACAATTATAATTCTACTTAGTGTTTTTATCATAATTTTCTTAATAGTATCCACTTGTTCTTGTATTTTATTCTCCAGATCAATACTAAAATTGAATCCAAAGCATCCTTCACATTATCTCTGGGTGTAAACAAATATTGGTGGTTTATATCTTTCTCACAATACACATTACTATAATTATATGTTTCATCTCTAGAAACCAAAGTGGCATATGAATTAGCCTTAGGAGTTGTTGAAAGTTTGATTACCTGCTCTTGATTTAGTTCTTTTATTATAAACTCCAATTTAGAAGTGGAATGATATAAAAACTTATCCTTTAATTTTATTCTCCTGTAACTAGTTTCAACATAACATATGACATTATAGGATTTGAAAATCATTGTCTTTAAACATTCAGATGACATGTTACCAATGATCCTAAATTCCATATATAATTTGGGAATACTTTATTATTGTTTATTCTAATTTTGGTTATTCTCCATTATTATGAGAACCAACTTATCTATAAGGGTACTTAACAATTCAACCTTAGATATCACCTTATCATAATGGCTATATATTTCATTTTTTATATATAGGGCCAAATTGGATTCCCAATAGTTGAAGAAACATCATAATGAATTCAAGGATACTAATATAGCCAATTAAAATTAAGAATGTGAACCCAGAATTGAGAATGTTTATTACTTACATTAAATTGTTCAAAATTCATATTCCACTCATAGATTCATATTATTCATTTATTTAATACAATATATTAAAATCTATAACCCATTATTTTAAAATTTTCTATTATAATCACAATATGGTAATAACCTCTTCTAATTGTAGTTATTTTCTAATTAGAAAATCCCCATACCTATGTAATTGTTTTATCTAGGTTATTTAATTTCAATATATTCCCACTTTTAGGGAGAATGAATGATTGAAAGATAATTTTTTGATTAAATAGATTGGTGAGAGATTCCAAAAAAAAATGAAGGTGGTCTAAAGTGATGGAGGCCAAGAGAATCCTTAGTCACAATAATTTTATAATCTAGGTGAAGAAAGTCCAAATATTAAAAAATATTAATTAACAAGGATTCTACCCATTTAGAAAATATGTTCACCACCTTGTTTCCCTTATGCCAGCTATGTCAAATAATTATTATATGGTTGATAAGATTCATGTGTTCTTAAATAGAATTATAAATATAACAATGGGTTAGGAGAGACCTTGTATATATTTTTCAATCAAGGCTCAATCAGACTCTACCAGAGAGAGTGGGATATACCTTACCATATTAAGAGTAATAACACTAAACAAGGATCTATATTCTACTCAAATTGGATATACTTTAGTAAAGTATACATTTTAGAACAAAATCCCTAAACCATGTTCATCACAAATAATACCCCCATCGATCATAATTTCATTTGAACATGAATTGTTGTAGTTGATTTTGTAACATGACATAGGAGGGGTCCATTGAACCTAATTTTTGGAAAAAACATTAGTAATTTTCAGGACTTCTATGATGTTAAAATCTAGTTCCAAATGGGATATATATAACTATCACCATTATTGAGTTTCACCATATCACATATCAAGGAGAGAAAATTGATTTTTAGGCAATGCGAGTTTCAAATCACTGCTTTGTGTCTAATGTGATTTTGGTGGTCCCATATATCCCATAAACCCATAAAAAATAACACCTTATGGATGATTTATTTTCTAGAATATATCCACACACCTTTGAACCATGCAACCAAAAGATATATGAGGATTCAAGGTTGGGGATGATGCCTTGGAACCCTAAGGGAAAACTATACGATCGAAGCCTAGTCCCCACCTAAAAATATATTTTATTCTATATCCATTTTTTTCGGAGGACAAATTTTTTTATTAGATGAAACTAACCCTTAATGATATGATGGAGGCTTGATAGCTTCAATATTGGGCTACTTGGCATGTTTAGAACTGAAGGCTTGGGTGGAACCTATTACAACAAATATTTGGACTTTTGTTTTTCATATGTTTTTTATTATTTGTTTTTTTTTGTTTTTATCCCTATAAATAGGGTGTGTTATGTGCTATATTTTAAAATCATTTTTAATAAATAAAATCATTCTATTTCCACAAATAATTCAATTTCAATTTCCTCCATTAATTTGTTTCATTTTTTTAAAAAAAATCCACTATCATTGGTATTAGAACATTTGAAGGTGAGATGTGTTGAGAGAAGGTCATGTTAGAGATACTACCATTCTTTGGTAGAAATTAAAGGAGTAAGAATATTAATATTTATACTATTCTCAATCCTAGTGTAATATTGATACCACATTTCCTCCCAAGATTTTTTTTCAAATCTTTTATTTTGTGCATGTTTTTGTAAGCTTGCACATGACACCTTTTTTATGTTTGTGTATCCCAAATACTCCCACTTTATATTAAATAAACCCTTTCCAATTTTAACTTATAATTATTGACCCATTCCATTTTCATAAAAAAACTACATTTTCCATTTTGAGATCCACCCACACCCCACCCTTCCATGTCCACCTATCTATAAAAAACACCTCATTGTCATAAATTATCCTCTTCTTCTCCCCCTCTTTCATTTTGTTGAATAAAAAAATCTCCATTTATTTGATGAAAAAAAATTCCCATATACACTTCAAAAATAATAGAATTATTCAATTCTAAAAAATATGTCCAGTATCTTCCATTTTCAATCAAAAATAATTTTGAATCAGCATGGTTAATGGGATTGCAGAAGCTTTGATCCTAATACTGATGAAGGGAAAAATAATAATTGGTGCATCCAAATTCAAGTTATCCATGACACGAAAGAATTCATGGACATCCTATAGGATGTATACACCAAGATAGAATCCAAATAAGTGAAGGTTAGTCTTCTAGATGTTCAAAAGTCCACTCTTATGGTAGAACAGAAGAGAGACTCCAAGTAAAAATCCATCATCTACCAAGGTCTTGATAAATCTACATTCGAAAAAATCAATTCATAAAAATCATCAAATTAGAAATGGGAAAATATTTTCAAAGAATTCAAAGTTTCCAACAAAGTAAATTGAAAACGAAATTAATTTCTATATGGTGAGTTTAAATATTGGTTTATTCAATCTTTAGAAACAATTTCTGAGTATCATACTCATTTAATGGTTGTGGTAAAAAATATATAAATATATGGAGAAAATAATACTAACATTTTGTATGTGAGAAAATTTTGTGATAATTATATCCAAAAATTTGATTACATAGCTGTTTCCCAAGAAGAAACTAAATACCTAATGATAATATCTATTGAAGAACTTATGGGGTCTCTACAAGCCCATGTAATGAAGGTGAATCATCAGAGTGATTTTAATAGAGTGGTTTATTCCCTACAATAAAAGTTATATCACAACAAATCTGAAAAGGATAAGGGGTCATTTCAAAGATGTTGAGGTAGAAAATTATTTGGACAAGAATTATATCCAATAAGAGACACATGTTTTCATTAATGATCCAACCTCACATACCATGATGTTTGATGATGGTATGTGATGATAAATATTGGATATGTAATCTTAGATTCAGTCATTTAAACTTTGATAGTTTAATATTATTTGGAATAATGAAGACACTTAATGAGATTACTTTCATTATAAACCCAAATAAAAAATGTTAAACTTTTATTTTAAGAAAACAACATAGAAACAAATTTTCCACAAAGTCCAACTTGAAAGATGATACACCACTGAAGTTATTTCACACTGATGTGTGTGGTCCATTAAATTCAAAATCAAATGGATAAAGGAGGTAATTTCTGACATTTATTTATGATTATAGTAGAAAAAATGAATATATTTTCTCAAGATGAAGTTGTAAGTGTTTGAAATATTTAAATAATCCAAGGAAATAGTGGAAAATCAAAGAAACAATCACATACAAAAAATGTAATTTGATGGAGGTGGGGAGTACACCTATGATTTTTTTGAAGATCCCCTCCAGAAACATGGAATTTAGCATAAACTGACTCCAAATTACACACCTCAACTCAATAGAATATATAAAAGGAAAAATAGAACTATTATCAACATAGATAGAAGCTTCTTGAAAGACAAAGGAGTTATCATGACTTTCTAGGATAAAGAATATTTGTGTGTGGTATATCTACCCAATAGATGCGCAAAAAATATCCAAAAGAAAAGATTCTACATGAATAATGGAATACTCACAAGAAAAGTTTAATCCATATTAATGTATTTTTTTTCCATTTCCTATGTCAGGATCCCATAGAAAAAATGAAAAAGATCAAGGGAAAAGGAGTTAAGTGTTTTCTTATAGTATATAGAGACCACGAAATGAGATATAGCTTGTATGATCCTATCATTAAGAAGATTATATTCAATAGAGATTTTATATTTAATGATAAGGAGACAAAGAAATAGAATAAATATGATGATTCTAGAGAAGTGAAACTCACTTTATAAGATGAATAAAGTGTTTAAGAAGTACCAATGGTTGAAAGAGGAATTGAAGAACCAATAATGTCATCACAAATATCCCTACATCTAAATACATATAATGAGATATTTCTCATATACATCCACTAAACATTAAAATCCTTGTGGATATATATGATATAATGGAACCAATGGAGGATTATGTAAATTTTTATTTTCTCTTAAAAACTTTTATTCCATCTAGCTTCAAAGAAGCTAAATACAATGTAATTTGTAGGAAATTTATAGATGTGGAAACCAATTCCATCAATGCCACTTAAGTATACAAGAAAAAGTAAGGAATTTTCTATGGTGAATTCATTTCACATATTGATCATTCACCTGAATATGTGAAGAAATATGATGAAAATGCATGGGTCATAAGAAATAAAAGTTTAAGGGGGGGTGATGGAAATATAAATCTATTTTTCTCTTAGATAGTACTAAACCTCAATTCTACATAAAAGTCTTGATGACATCAATATTTGTCTACATGACATGTTTTTCACTAGAGGCTTGGGTGGAACACACTACAACCAATATATTGGATTTTATTTTTCATCTTTTTTGATCATTTTTTGTTATGTGTTTGTATTCCTATAAATCCCCACATAGGAAGTTGTGGTGGAAGGGGGGTTGGGGTTTGGGCCGGTGGTCACAAGGTCGATTCCTAGGGCCGATTTTATTCCTTGCATGAATTTTATATAAAAAAATGTTTTATATTCCTATAAATAAGGTATGTTATGTGTTCTATTTTCAATATAAGTTAAAAAACAAAATATTTCTATTTATTCTAAAAATTCTATTATTATGACCTCCAGTGATCTATGTCTATATTTTTTCTAAAAAATCCATCTTTAATATGTGGGTGGGTGTAGTGTAGTCATTTATAATCCATTTTAATGGTAATATGATGGATACTGTTGTCCATTGTAATATAATTATAAATAAAACCCAAAATTAGAACAATAATCTTTACAAGAATGGAATACCAACAATATTTCCCTCATAGATCATCTCATTAGTGGATATGTTGGGAATTTGGTAGTTATTTATGTTGAAGGATACAGATCTAGAATGTGTGATTCAACATCATCATTCCTCCTTAACTAGATGGATATTATAAAAAAATTTCTCTATTATTTATTTAGAATGGTATTGGTGAATATTGGATGGGGTTTTATCATTTTAAAACTAATGTCTGATGTAATGAAACAAGGGAATAAAAAGGACTCCCCATCCAATGATCTTTCCAGAAGAATACCTTTACCCCTCTAATAATTAAATTTTATTGTTCATAGAGGATGTGTAGGGATCCTTAGAGGATACACCATAATGAGTAAAAAGGAGGATAAATGTGTCAATAACATCATGAGATTTAACATATTTATTTCTAATGCATCTTTCTCATAAGAAATCACCTATGATAATGTCCCACTTGTGTTTTTAATACATGGCTCAAGTGGATTCTTCAATATTATCCAAAATTATAACACCTTGAATGAGGGGATTCATCAATTTATTATAGCTACCCCAGTGCCACCTAACTTCATACTGGGAGTCCTATAGAAAAGTTTTGAGAGTTTTTTCAATGCTAAAAATAATACCCTTATGAACTTTGATAACTGATAAATCATTCAAGGAAATCAAAGATAACATAGTATTGATGAGTGTTATTTTTTCCCCAAAATAGAGGAGGACACTTTTCTATTTGGGGATATTCCCCAAAATTCAATGAAATGATCCCTCAAAAGGATGGATCCTAATCCTTTTTTATATAGGATTTCTTAGATATTCTATGGGAATTATATTTTTATAAATTCCTATACAATGATCAATTTGCTAATACTGATTAACCAATAAAAAATTGGATATGTATAAACTACTTTTTGTAAGGCTATCTCATTGTCCCCCATTTACCATTATCATTTAGAGTCTCTTGGAATTCCCTGATCGATCCTGATTATAAGTAACATTAGAGATATTAACCTTATAATTATTTCTATAGAGGTGTTATTGAAATTCATGATAATAGAATCTACATTCAATCTAGCCACCCTTAAAAATATATTCTTTGGTTCTCTCTCCTCCAAATCTTGATTATGGATTAAAGAATTTTTTTTATTTAGTTCACAATAGTCGAATAGATTCTTATGTCAAAAAATAAAAGAATGATCTTGGGTTTGAGATGTGCTTTTGGATTTCTTAGCCTTCGATCCCCGATCACTACCCTGATCACCAGAATCTCGATCATCATTCAATCCCATATTTGAATAAATTAATAATCCTGATAATAATAATAATAATAATAATTAGAAAAGGAATTTCAAAGTTCTAGAGTGCATTAGATCCTAAATAAAACTCAAATAAGTTACAAGAGTATGAAAACATGAGGTTAATAATGATCCATTTTAGAAATGATGGTCATTTATTTCGGGATACCATCAATCCAAACATGATCATTACAAGTGAAACATTGTTTTGTGATAATTTGAAAGATAATTAGATTCTCTATATATGTGTGTGATAAAATAATTGGTAGTGGATAAGTACTCCAAGAATGTATCCCATTATAGAAGCAACTTCTAATAGAGATTCAAAATATTGATCTTGATAGCAGCCATAAGACATAATGAGTCACATTAAATCTAAATATTACTCTAATGATTTTTTTCCAAAACATTTAAATCATTTATTATGCCCCATATCTCTAATTAAAGATCATTAGAGATTCCATAGTCATTATATAAGCTACCAATCACCAAACCATCATGGTCCCCGAAGACAAAACCACAACCAACTAGCCCTAGATTCCCCATTGAAGTTTCATCAGTATTCATCTTAATCAAATATATAGGGGGAGTTCCATGACCCCCTCCATCCAAAGGTACCCCTCCTAGGTAAAAATGAAGTAATATATACTAATTCACCCCAATCCACACCTCCAATAGGCCTTGAGTTGGAAACAAGAACTGATGGTATAAAAACCTCATATATAGAAGACACTACCCTTTATAATAATATTGGATTAGAAATAGGGTAATAAAACAAAAATAAAATCCAACAAATAATATAAAAGTAAACACAAACTATCCCAGAATGAATTAACTATGTCAAAAAATACAAAAAAAAGTCTCTATGTAAATACCAAAATATATTCATATGATAGTGACTCAACAAAATCTTCAAAACCCAAGTTAGAAATGTCCATATCACTCTAAAAATTCCATATAAAAACTTAAAAATAGTTTAAATGCATAGATTAATCATAAAATGTATACTCAGTTGAATAATATTCAAGGTATCAAGTAATTTTGTGAAAATAACATAGTAATGTTCCACTCAACAAACAAAAAAAACCAACATGAACGTAAACTGGTCACCTAACCGAACCCAGCCTCACCTTGACATGCTCACCAAATAAAAAATTCAATATAGTAACATAATATGAAAATAACATAAATAAAGGTTCCCTTCAGCCTCTTCATCTATCATTTTCCACTCTCACATGCCAATATCAAACTTCCTATGATTCTGCCCCTTCCATACAAACCAATTCACAAAACCAACCATCTATGATTTTAGTTAGGATGCATTCCTACTTATCCAAACCTCCTATAGGGTCTAGTATCTGGTGAGAGAATTATTCATCATCACATCATAGCCTCACCACATAACTAGGGAATTAGGTTATCATGAATGTTAAGGAAGACAATATCATGACCTCTTACCACCGCACATAACCCCCACCAAATATCACATCCTCCTTACCACTTGGTAATCTTTGAAACCAACTAATATCATGACTAGGTAATCTCAAACACCAACTTGTATCATCACTAGGTTATCTCTAACACCAACCAGTATCATTACTACTTCTGATGGACTAGAGGGGAATAGGTGGTAGTCCTCCATCCATATCACCACCAACCAAGATGTTAGGGACAACACCTAGAACTCAAAAAAATTTGGGTGTTGGTAATGTTATCCAACACAGGTGGGGAATGTATAAACATAACATAAAATACATGATATATAGATAGTGAATAGTAAAAACCTATTGGTTTACATTAACTATAATAGAATATACAACACCACCAACCCTTACCCTTATAATATCCATCAAAACCACTGGAACCACTAAATTCATCACACCACATGACTGTGATACAGAAATACACAATTCCACTTCTAATTACAAGTTCCAATATTTTCCATATTTTAATGAGTTTCCACTAACTCCCATTTACTAAGACATTCATTCACATTTAGAATTACCTTTAATTAATTTTTCAATTAATTTAGGATAATTATCACATAAAAATTCTATCTCATTACAATTAATCTACCTACCCATGTCATATAATTTACATCATTACAATTTATTAAATGGATAACTGGGAAACTAACACCACCACACCAAAAAACAACTCATCCATATCACATCAACCATCTCTATAAACCACATCAGCCAAGCCATCTCACCAAAATAACCATACATCTCAACCACCACACATCATAATTGTCCCATGGAAAAACCACCACACATCACCACCACCGCAAACCAAAACCACCACACAAAACAACCACCATACATCATCACCATCGAACATCACAACCACCACACATTAAAACCTTCTCACATCACAACCACCATACTTCACCATCACCACACATCATAACCACCGAAAAACACAACCACCATACATCACCACCCCCATGAATCATAAACACATCACATTAGAACCATTATACATCACAACCACCACACATCACCCCTATCACACGAGGAAACACAACAAGCATAACAATTCACACCACCACAATCTGGATTCCACAATTTAGGTTCAAGGGAATATATTACTTTAATTCATTATTTTTCTTGGTTATTCTCACACAAATTCTATATTTCCATGTGAATCCAATTCATTATCCATATAATTGATTATCCAATTCATTTAGGGTGATATCAAGAAATCACACAATAAGGTTCTCACAACCATATCAATAATAATAAAAGTAAGGCTACCGAATGTTATGATTTTTAGTAATGAAAACATGAATGTATAATCTCAATAATAATAATATTAAAAGTATCAAAACAAGTGATTTCTCCCCATTCATATCAATTTCATATTAAGAAAATTCATCATCTTCATTAATTCAACCCTTATTATATATCCAATGGAAGAAAAAATCATAAAATCCCAACACATGCACATAAATTGGGAGAGAATGATGAATCCCACCTAAAATAAGATTTCCAAGTCATTGTACACCACATGGAGAAGTGTAAACAACCATAAGACCACAATTATGCTAGGAAACCACATATCCACTTAAACCATACCAACTACTCATCAAAATCATAGTCCTAACACACCTGGAACTAGAAAAAAATCACTACTATGAACTCTCAAATAGAAAATAGAGAAAATGAGGTAGAAAATTGGATTTAATCACTAAATATTACCAAAGAACAACATCCAAAAGCCAATGATCAAAGTTGGTATGGGAGTTCTAGAATGTCTCCCAAAAACAACTATAGTTTTCCCAAAAACAGAGAGGTTAAAAGAATTTTGGTGAGCCTCAATATTTATAAATAATGGGGACCTCTACACATTAATGGAATGAAACCAAGATTCATGTTGTGAGTTATTTTTAGGACCTCCAATTCAAGCCATAAAATATATTCAAGCCTATAATCCATCAAAATAAAAAAATGAAATTATTCAAATAATCATGGCTCCATATCCTTGAATTAATTCTTATCATGAACAATTACTTCACATAATGAGTTCATTAAGTATAGAAATAACTTTCAAATCTTCAAGTTTTGAATCACCAGCCTCCAATATATGAATATTATCTTACATCATGAACACATGTTCATATCATAAACCAACTACTGTTGTAGATATGCAGCTTTGAAATCCACAGAAACCTCTTAAAGTGTCTTTTATACAACCCAACTCTCAAAAAAAATGTCCCATGAAGGAATTAACCATTACATTAGATACCTCTCAAAATTTTCTCATCCTCATGAATCAAAACTCAACCCAAAAAAAGGAAGGGTCTAAACAACTATCCCATGAGATACCTCACAGGGTTCTCGTTACACCATAAACACTACCACCAACTATAAATGTCCACAAAACACCCCACATAATCACTTCACCACCTCACTAGAAACAAGCCTCATCTATTCCATAAATAACCCATAAAACGCCATTAACCTCCACATATCCCAAGTTAACAATAATATAAACTATCACACAACACTTCCCCATGAATATAAATCATTGAATCTATCCCTTCATATAAATATATTTTCAACATTGGGTAGCACTAACACACCCATATGTTTTTAAAACATGTCTTAAATATAGCACGTCTTGATTAGAAAGGGGTTTTACCCTCTTCATATTTTTAAATCCATAACAAAGACCAAAGATAAGGGGAAAAGGGGAAATAAATTAAACTAGAAAGATTCAAACATCACATCATCAAGGAAAAACAAAATGAGGTGAAACTCAAAATAACTCTAGGTATTAGGAACCCATATGCACCTCACACACCCAATTAATCTTCTCTAAGACACCATTTCTCTATAGAACACAAACCAATGGTTTGGGTAATCTCTGTTTCACTTTCTATCAACAATCTAGAATCTCTAATAGCCACTCCATGAACATCATATCATCTTTAATATCCAACTCTCCCATTAAACGAAATAGAATTCATCATGAAGACAGTGATGAAGATAGGACATGTGGAAAATGTCATGGATCCTATCTAGCCATGGTGGAAGTGTTACCTGATATGCCAACATGCCAATACACTGAAACACCTCAAAAGGCCCAATGAATTCGGTAGAAATCTTACTCCCTATACCAAACCACAATTACCCATGTCAAGAAGAGACCATCAAGAAGACATGGTCTCCAAACTAAAACTCTAAAACCAATGAACATACACCAATTTTCATGGAACCTCATACTTGAATTAATTCACATCATGAGGAATTCCTTATCATTGTGAGAACATTAAGCATAAAACTCACATAATAAACTTTAAGTTATGAAAAACCACCCTCCAAGTCATGAACATCATATTATATGGATAACACATGTTCACATCATGAACCACCTTATACAGCATAACTTTAGCTCAGAACCCTTACGAACCCTCCTTGAGAAACCTTCAAATACCCACAACTCCCAAAACAACAATGTAATTGGCCATGAAGTCACAAAAAATTACAATGATATCTTTAAATGATATCAATAGTACCTAAATTATTCTTGTAATTCACAATAATACCAACTTTTTTATAGAAAATAAATCATAAATTGAGTTTTCACAATAGCGCATTTTATTAGTGTTAACATCCTTGATAACATTCATGATAAAAACCATGATATCCTACACCATGAAACATTTATGATCATAGATGATGGAAATTTGAGTTCTATGAATGAAATATAAGTATTCTAGGAATTTAATATGAAATAGGTTCTTGATATGTGGGAAGCCCAAATTTCATAACTATAAGTGATGAAGTAAAGAAATTTACTAGCATACAACAATGGGAACACAAAATATCAAAGGGAATTTTAAATATTCATTGAGAAATTGGTATATTAATACAAAAATTTTATATATCATCCAAAAAATTCTAGTAATATATATATATATCATAGAGATATATAAAACATCTAGAGAAAATCATCATAAGGAAAACACTATGTAGGAGTCTCTAGAGGAACCGTATTTTAAAAGGCATGATATAGGAAATATTGTATTTTTAGAAGTAGGATGATTTAGGATTACTAATAATGTAATTTTAGGTGTAACCCATTAGTGAGGATAACACATTATATAGGTTTCCATATGATCATATCATTTACTAAAATGAATACGTGGTTACGATAAGGTTCTTGGTATTTAAAGTTAGATAATACAAAGAAGTAAATAGTTTGTCTTTGATGGATACTTTAGTGTATTGGATGAATTCCACACTATCAACTTGGTTCATGATATGTGTTCTATACTAATTATCAAACCCAAACATGAGCTCTAATTTCTTAGATACTATTAATCTTGAATAAATAATAATGTTAGAGAAATAATCCCTTTATGTTGGATACATTGAAAAAGTTAAGGTAGTGTAAATTTATGTCTTTCAATATCTTAATAAATATAACCTTTAAAAAAGATAGTTTTATGGAGTTATTTTATGAAACTTTTATATAAAATGGTCCTAAATTGAGTAATTAAAATTTTAGGTTTCTTTATTCACAATGAACCAACTTTTACTAGTTTACAATATGATTTTGACGTAAAAGTTACTATAAATTTCTCAAAAACGTTTCCACTATAGAAAAAATATTTATGAGAGATTTAATAATTTTAATCAATCAATGGTCCATTTTTTTGAGAAAAATGAGCTCATAGGCTCTTTTATTAAAGCAAAGAAAAGATTAAAGAGTCGAAATGAAGGTATTTTACATTTTTCCCAAAGGAGGTGGGGGATCATGTCATCAGATAGAGTACTCGAGTGGATACACCCCTCTTTAGTGACCACTCTATTAGTAATACCATCAGTAATATAGTTTTCTTCCTGAAAGGTTTGAGTGATAATCTAACTCATTGAAGAGAGTCTATCAATATAGTTGGACCATTTCGGTGTTAGCTTCCATGATATGTGAATCTGTCCCACCCTAATGGCTTGCACAATTATAGTGGAATCAGATTTTAACTAGATGTTTCTCCAATTTATTTGACATGAAATATCTACCACTTTTATTAGCCCAATCATTTATGCTTCCATTGTAGTGACATGGCAACAAGGACCATTAATGCATCTACAACATCCCCATTGTGGTCTCTGAAGATGGCCCCATATCCCAAAGGTATTGGGTTACCCCTTGAGGCCCCATATGTGTTTAATTTTAGACAGCCAACAAAGGGGGGAATCCAAAAAACTTCAACATTTCCATGATGTTTGGGGTAATTACCTGAAATTTTTAGCCGCCTTAGGACCATGAGTTCCCTAACCGAGTTGATGCAACTCTCTATGTTCATTTTATTTTAATTCTACACAGCCGCTATAAATTTTGTAATGGAAATTTGATCATGGAAGCATTCATGGATGTGAATGGACTTATTCCAACCTCTCCATATAGTGTGGATAAAATCAATACATTCCAACCTAAAGAGATAAGTGATATGATTAGAGAGATAGAGGCCAAGAAGAGTAGTCACAAAATTATGTACAAAATATATTTGAGTGGGATGTATCTCAAAAATGATGAGAAAAAATTTCCATAATGATGAGGTGGTTTTCTAGTATAATAATAGGTGATCCAAATCCTCTCAGTATTGATGGATTAAGACACATTTATAGTATAAGTAACTTATAACACTTTAGATATTAACATCCACTAGAACTTTGTTAAGTGAAAGCCTCCATAGTAAGGTTAACCTGGAAGGGAGCAACCATTTTTTATTTAAGTCACCAATCTGCTTGTGATAGCCTTGGAGTAGAAGTTTATAAAATCTTTTAGTGTCAAAGAGACTATTTGGAGACAACTCCCAAGTGAGGAAATCATAATGGTTAATGGAGTCATAGTTGGCCATTGTAGAGACGATATCATCCGATAGCATGTACACATGTTCTAGGTGATCCTTGATCGAGATGTTATGATCAATAGTATGGTCCTTAGGAATGAATCGATCTATTTAGGGGATCTAGTTCAGAAATCATACCAAAATTTCATGGAAGATTTCATATTGACCAGCTAGTGGGAGTGTATGAGGATTTTCTAGAAAACAGTTCTTAGTCTAGGTCAATTAGAGGATTCGAGATATGTTATTTTTCATACTATGAGCCTTAAAATAATTCTTGATATGAGAAACTCTAGTGAGGAAATTTTTTTGTTAATTAATCACCATATGAATTTGACTACAAAGTCTGATTGAATAATTCTAGGTTCTTGATGCCAAGACCTCCTAGTATATTGGGCATGCAGCATTGTTTCCATGAAGCAATGATGATTTTCCTTTCATGTATGCTACAACTATAGAAAAAAAAATCATCATAGAGTTGATTTTTATAATGATTGATACATTCCATAGATAAAGCCTGAATGAATAAACAATCTTTTTAATGGCCATATTCTTAACAAGACATATAGGTTCTTTCATTGAGAGTGACTAGCCTTTCCAAGAGGAAAGTGTTCTTCTAATTTGGATCAAGGAATTTGAAAAGTTTGAGGCATGAGGTTTTCCCTAGAACATTGGAACTCCAAGGTAAACAAAAGGTATCAAACCCTCCCTTTTTCTCAGATCACTGATGATATGAGTCTTCCTTGAAACTGGAATATTCTTACCATAGTAAATAAAAGACTTGCTCTAGTTAATTTCTTGACCTGAGGTACTTTCATAATACATGAGTGTATTATTGAGATGATCGAAGTTACTCTTATCTAACTAAGTAAATATAACAATGTCATTATAAAAAAAACAAATCATAGGGATTGGAGATACCTCTTACCACTCTGATGGTTGACTGTTCACCCTTTTCCACCATATTAATAAGAATCCTCCTAAGATAATCATATACAATAGTAAAGACAATAGATGAAAAAGGATCCCCCTATATAACCCCCTAGAGAATGTGAAATATCCTTTTGGGGACCTATTAATAATAATGTAGATGTGGGATGATTCAAGTAGAGATTTAATCTGGTGAATGGACCTCTTGTTGAAGCCAAATCTGTGAATAATATTTCCTATGAAGCCCCAATCCATTGTTTCAAAGGCTTTTTTGATGTGAAATTTATGATTTATGTTTCCTACCTGAGTAGATTTTATAAGTAGGTTGACACACTCAGAGTCAGTGATCAAACAATATTGAATGTTAATTCCTTTCACAAAGCCATATTGATTCTAGGATATGATTTTCTTTGACACTCGAGCAAATCTGTTGGAAAGGATTTTGGTTATAACTTTATGAATTATATTGAAAAGGGAAACTAGCCTAAATTTAATTATCTCACTATAATTATCCAATTTAAGAATTAGGTAAATGAACTGATCATTAAAACCTTGAGTAAATGAACCACCCCTGAAAAAGTTATTTACAAGCTTACATACGCCATTCTGTATGATATACCAATAGGGTTGGAAGAAGTGATTGGTGAACCCCTCCGGTCTAAGAGAAATTTCTTTTTTGAGGCCAAAGACTACCTCCATGATTTCATAGTATACCAGAATGGAGTGGAGAAAGTGATTTTTATCCTTAGTTATCAATTTATTAATGTTATGATATCTTATTATATCATTCTTTGGTGGCCCATTAAATAAATCCATATAAAAAGAGACAATATGATTAAAAAGCTCATGTATTTACTCTATAATTCTATCTCCATATTTGAGTAATGAAAGGTGCCTATTTTTCCTCCAAAACCTTAGTAGGGAATTGAATAACTTGGTATTTATATCCCCATAAGTGATCCATCTTATTTTGAATATGTCTTTTTTGATGTTGTATCCAAGTTTTATGAGGTTATTATTCTTGGAGGACATTTAAGAGTTTGGAAGTTTTTTAAATACTCTGGAAAAAATATAATAATATCACCAACCTAAAATAAATAATAATGGGAAACCAAACCTCCTTTATTATATATGAATTTTAACATTCTAAAATCCACCAACTTATGGATTCATCCACTGAAAAAACTTCCTAAAATAGTTAATAAATATATTATTAAAGCTAAAATGTAAAATAATTTTGAAAATGAAGTCCATGTTCATTGAATCAAAAGGATTATTCACTTCATGTTTCATAGAAATATTACCACCTATGGTTGTCTTCCTAAGAATAATGAAACATTCTGAATTAGTGATGAGTAAATATTAGATGTTTCTTCCCTTGATAAGTCCTTATTGGATCTTTGAAATAAATTTTCAGTGACATTAGAAAGCCTATGATCAAGAATCCTGCTAATAAGTTTTCAGAGATAATTTTATTGGGAAATATGTATGAAGTGATAAATATAACTAGAATTTTCCACTTTGAGGATAAATTTTAATAACTAATATTTTATTCCCCTAATAAGAAAACCACATCTAAATATATCATCTCCCAAAATTCATTGAAAAATAAGTTAGTAAACACATCTAGTTCGGGATCACTTTCAGTTCTCAAGTTGAAATATACCCACTTAATCTTAATATTCTTTAGGATACAGGTTAAAATATTTCTCAAATTAAGTAATCAATGATAGAATAATATCCTCCATTATTTGATAACATGTTATAGTGTATCCATTGATGGGATTATAATAAAATTTAACAATATATTCTCCCAATTCCTTCCTACCTGAAATGATATTTTCATCAACTCTGAGACGTGATATTGGCCTAAAAACTTTCTTGGAATTATTAGGAGAATTTATGTGTGTGGTTTTTTATCATATTCATTGATCTACCTCAAAATAAAGTTCAAAATTTCTACATGGCCATTATTTTTAAGTTAGAGTTAAATTTATTGGTGGAATCCACTTCAAAATTAATGTTGGTTTCATAAAAATGAGAATTGGTGTTGGCATCCTAATTTTCTTAGAGACTATTTTATAATAAGGACATCTCATTATCTATGGATGAAAAAAAATACTTGATCTATTATCTCAACCAAATCATTAAGGTATTCAATTCTATAACATAAAAAAATATAAATTCTATACTCAACAGAATTCCAAAGATCAACAAACAATTCTTTACATTTTTAATATTTTTACCATTAATTGTTGAATCTAAATTGTATAGAGATTCTATAATCCCTTTTTATCAAGCCCACCAATATGGGGCGATGGTCAAATTTAATTCTAAGAATTTTTTTAATACTCAATGAATTATTTATGTAAAGAGTTATAAAACTAAAAAACTCCCTATCAAATTTACTGGCAACCAACTTATCAACATGCCTTATATACCAAGTGTACTTATCCCTATTGAGATTAAATTATAAGATATTATTATTTTCAAAGAAGGCCTTAAAATCCCTAAAATAAATAGGGGAATAATAAGATAATTTTTTTCATCCATTACCATGATAGAATTGAAGTCTCCAGTGATGACCTAAGGGTCAAAATGGATTGGCTAAGAGAATAAATTTTCTTCCAAAGTGATTTTTTATTAATTTATAGTATAATCACACAAAAATACCAATGGTGATAACTCCCCACATAATCAAACTCTCATTTTAACATCTAATTTCTAATATTAACTATATAAATGTTGTCTAAATAGTTATATATAATAAACAAAAGGGTTTACACAATATAAATATAAATGTTAACACTAAAAATGGAGTATCCCATTCTTTATAAACAAGTGAAATTAGAATGTAAGTGGGTAATAGGATCAACTACACCAATGATCATAGGATTATACTTTAAAGGAAATATTATTAGGGACCTAGTAGTGTCTAGATTAGCTAGAACCTGAAAATTATAGAATATAAGATTGATTTGGAATTGGATTTACATTTCTTATTCATCCCCTAGACCACTTTTCATATTTTGGTATTATAGAATTTTTTTGATGTATTAGCATTATATTTTAGAGGAGAATCCATAGATTCTTCATCCCCAAACTCTAATTTTTCATAATTTTATTTTAATGCACTTTTTTAGTATCCTTTGACATTATTGACCTCATTATCATCAATTATCAAAGTCATTGCAACCCGAGGGGCATAAATTGGAGTAACTAGTATTTTAGTGCTCTTGGAGTTATCTATTTCTTAGCTAGTTGTTGTTGTATTTGAAATAATTCTATCATGACCATCAGTTTTTAAGATTTTGTTTATCAACTTATTATCTTTACTAATACTTATTTTATCAGTTCTCAAATCCATAAATTCCTCATGGATAATAAGAGAAGTAGAGTCATCAATGTTATTATGACCATTTCCATTTAAAGTAAATATATTTTTATTGGGATTTTTAGGTTTTTCCACCATATTATAAAAAAATTTATCATTATCCTCCCAATAAACCATATGAATCCATAATAGATTTGGAATTATGGTTGTATCAATGCTGTAATTAGCCAAGTTTATAGCCTTGGTCCCCAGATCCTGGACATGATCATCTCCTACTTTCCTTATGGAATTTACAGAATTCCCTTTATTAATACCATTAATAAATGTGACAATTTAATTTTTTATATAACTCATTTTAATAGTGGATTCAATGTTAACTTGTTTATATGTATACCCTTTCTCATATGTGTTCATTACTTTGGATTTATCCTCACCAACTTTCCCTTGATTTTATTTATCCTTAATGACCTTAGTTCACACCTTCTTCTGAATGACCCTATAGTTAGTAGTTATATGGGCCTTGATTTTATAATGGTTTAAAAAGAGGAAATATACTCATATTTTATTTTTATTTTAAACTTGAAACTATTATAATTCGTGATAATGATTTTAGGAAAGGTGGAATCAATGTTGTAATTCCATAATATCTATTCATAATAGCATAATTCTCTTGATATAGTGTGTTCATCCATATTTAAAGGAATTCCAACCCAATATGAAATGTCGTTAAATATTTTCAGTTATAAAATAACTTTCTTAATCTATAAAGTCTAAACCAAATATAGGAAATATATTTCTTTTGAGTGAATGGATTGAAAATTATATCCCATTCAGATAATCCTATAACACGTGGTTTGAGTTGGAATTCTCTAATTTTCTAGTCTCTATTGATATCTCAACATGAGATAAATATATCATGATAAAACCCTTTACCCATAGGGATTTCCTTTTGATTCTAAATACCCCTTGAATGTGAGAGTGTTTATTTTAGTTCATTCAGAGTCTGAAATTTTTATTCCTTATAAAAGATGATTCTTACAATTAAATATAACTTATATAGGTCCATTATTTACTTTAATGCATCTAGATTTATAAAAACATAAAATTTAAATCTTTAAATTTGGAAACTCACATCTCCTTAGAACAATACACATATATAGATCTAGATCCAGGCCCTTTTTTAGAGGATCTACAAATGAGTCCCTTCTCTATTCTAGATTAAAATTGGTCCCAATAAAAGAATATCCTTTTTACAAACATTAGAATACTTCCTTTGGATCAAGAACACATCCTTTGTGTTTTAAAAAAATACAAGGGTAAAGAGGCTATTATTTCAAAGGAAGAAGAAGTCACAGATAAATCACTGTAATCTCCATAAGAGAGAATTACCATCTCAATTTCGTCATCAATTTAATAATAATAATAATAATAATATAATAATAATTGTTATGTAATTGAGAAACACACTCCATTTTGGAGAAGTGTCTACATTGGGCACAAGAATAGAAAAAATTGATTGATTTTTATTATATATTGTGATGGAGGTAATTTTGAAGCTAACTATGATCATTAAAGGGGGGTTTGTAAATTTTAAGTGTTTGGTGTTAGGATATAGGTGATCTAGCTGTAAAAATTTATGGTGATTCCACACTAATAGTTTTCTTAAGTAAAATAGAATGATTCCATTCATTAATTGATTCGAGACTCCAAAATTAGTGAAATTTTAAATTGTGTTTTTGGGATAAAAATTTATATACATGTGATCCAATGATGATTTTGAAACCTATTGGGTACAATTATCTCCTAATATAACCCATAGGTATGGGAATAATAATGATTATTATGTAGGATCAGTGTTATTTTTTGACATGAGGTTTTTTTATTTTCACATTATTATTACTCCTTATTAACTATTATGAAGGATTTTATTTATGCTATTTATGTTAGTGATCAATGTGAAGAATGTTACATGATTTGATGTATAACAATTATTGTTAAGAGGTAGTCACATGTAAAAATTTTTCCCTTTAGAGGATGATTCTACTTGAACAAAATAACATTATTACAATATTGACATGACGTTAAATTTGTTGATAACCAAATTATAAGGATGATATATCACAAATGATAATGATGTTGAATGGATGAAGATTATGATGATGACTTTGGTGATTATGTTGAAAATGAATATGATGATGATATTTATGGTAGAGATTATATGTATTATTCAATAATTTTATTCTTTAGTGATTGACAATGCATTTTATGCATGTAATTATTCTATTGGACCAATTCTTTTGATATAAATTTCTAAGATTAATGGGGAGTTTTTTTGTGCAAATAACACTCTTGTATCCTTGTATTTAAAATCAAAATACACTTTTTTAGGAAATATATAACTTTCATTTTATTATTTGAGTTTTGTGTTGTGTAGTTTTAATGTATGATACATTAATGACCAGAGAAGTGAACCACATGCTAGAGAAATTGTGACCACGCTATGATTGTATTGAACACATTGAATGATAGAGATAAATTCTAAATACATTAGGTGATTGTGATAAACATATGATTACATTGAAGGTGAAACTGAAGAACTCATAATCTAATAATTGTGGTTTGTTACATAAATGTCTATAAATTTAACCCAAGGCTCCAAGGATCAGAAGAAAATAAAATATGAGAGAATTTATTTTTAAATTTTATGATTATGTAGTTATATGTGTGAGTTTAAAATATTTATATCATGTTTAAGTCTAAAAAAAATTCTTTTGGGAACTTATGATTATATTACTTCTTTTAGTGATATTTTAATAAGAGTCTCCTTTTTGTGAGGCTTATTTATAAAGACTCTTAAAAATATATGTTGTAATTTCTTTGTCTGATCCTTCAATATTATAGAGATTATGAGTTTGAAATTTGTTTTTATAATCCTATGAGATGTAAGGATTCCATGGATATGAATATATATTATTTAATCATTGAGATTGATTGATTCTAGTGATATAAAGATAACTAACTTTTAAAAGGGTTTTGGTCAATGAAGATGAGGGTGATTGATCTTATTATATCATATCAGTATGATCATGGGAATCTGGTGACAAAAAGTTAGTGTAATGTCTTATAGGGTTATAATCAATGAAATTATTTAAATTGGAATAAGGATAACTAGGATCAATTTGTAGTTCATCCAACCACTTTAGATAAAATCAAAGTATCTTTATTAATTAAAATTAGATTTGGTAATAATATCCTTCAAGATTATTCAAATTTTTATTCGATACTCTATGAATTTTCATTATATATTTTTTATTTATTTTAATATTCTCTATGTATGTTACACTTTTCAAAAAATAGTTTACTTTATGATTACTTAATTTCCACTGTGTATATAATGTTTTACTTTTCATACTATGATATACTATATAATGATCAAATGTTATATTTATTAATCAACTAAAACGTAGAGTGGGATAAAAATCGAATGTCACATTTTGACTTCAATTACCCCTCCTATTGATGTGTATTCGCTTACCTAAATTTGGAAAAAACACATGATTTTATAGAAATTATCTTAGTATCTATACCAAAATATTCATTTAATCCAGTCTCTTGAATTATTATTTTCTCTTTATTTTAATGAAATCAATAAAATTATTCTTATACTAACCATGAAGTATAGAAAATAACTTCTATTTTTTAAATAGTAGGAAAAACCATGGGATATATTGATAATCTAGATCCAAATAGGCCTTTAATTTTTGATGGAGGTGATTATGTATACTAGAGAGACTAGATAAAAAATTGTGATAAATACTTTTTTTTAAATGTTCTTATGCTTACCATAAGTTATAATATCGATAGGAATTTTTTCCACATTCATATAAGAAGAAAGAGATGAGTTTTAGCTAAATTTACATGTTTAAAATACTTTTCTTTGTGCATTTCAAAGAAATATCTATAGTCAGGTTTCATTATGATAGATAGATTATGACATTTTTAAAAATTTATAAGTCACAAACTTTAGAAAATCCAAGGTTCTTGAGGTTAATTGAACTATGTTAAGGGGTGATTATCAATGTTTTCATTTTATACCAGGCGAGACCATTTCCTTAATTCATCATTGATTCATAACTATATAGAACAATTTTAATCTCTTGCTTAAAATGATTAGTTAGATGATTACCAGAAATTCTCAGCCAGAGGCAAGCCTCTGGCCATTTATTAATAAAAGAAAAAAAGCAAAGCAGGTACAAGAAGTCTAGAACAACTACATATCATAGAAATCATCCTCATCACCACCCCCTTTAGAGATGAAGTCCTATTCTTTATCTGTCTCACACTCTGAGCATTCATAGTGTTTAAGAACCTTGGCATGTTTCCTTCTAAGATTCAGCTTCTCCAAGGCCAAAAATTCCTTTGAGGACTACATAGCCCAACTTTCCCTCCCAACAGAATATCTAGTGGACACTGGCCTTGGAAGATAAGAATAGTCTTTCTTCGCTCTTCGTCATGGTGGGGTGGTCTTAGCACCTTCCTCCCCTTGCACATTCATCCTTTCACCCTGAACAACATTACTGTAAGAAGGCCATACCATGCCACTATCCTTTTCCCTATCACTATCCGAGATATCACCCCACTTTCCCAATATTTTCACATCTTGATAACCATCCTCCGAACCACAATCCTACTGAACCTGACTATTGACATCAATTATATCAAGACATTGTGGTTGATCCACTAGGCCCATCACACCTTCCCCAGTTGTAGCATCCATTGGGTCAACAGCAGTCTGCAAGAGACCACCTTCCTGCCCCACATCAGTTTCCTTGTCATGTAACATCTCCTCATTTTCCAATTCTAGAAAGCTATTACCAGTGGAGATCATGATCTCTACTCCCCCATCATCACCAATCGGCCTTTCTGGAACATAAAACTCCACATCCCCTGAGACAGGAGCACCTAAATCTGAAAAAGAATCAAACACCAACTCTGGCTGCAATGAGTTGCAATCCATCACCTACAATTTGGTCTGGTGGTCAGTATACCCCACATCCTCATCCACAGTCTGTCCAGAGGACACCATAACAGCAGCATCACAGCTCACCCCCTGCAAAAGGACTGGCTCCTGCTACTCCTCCACCACTGCAAGACCAATACCTCCCTCCTAAGTTTAAATTAAAGGGATTAAATGTGGACAACTATTGAAATCACTGATCACATTATGAAACTGAGTTTAAATGATTTGATTGGAAATCTCATAAAAAATAAGATTAATTTAAAAAGATATATTGAAAAGGAAATAAATATATTTTTTATATATATTTCAAATTAAATATTATTAAATTATGTAACACATAATTTGAATCCCAATACATAAAAAGGAGAACATCTAGAAGTTATTCTGATGATAGTGGTTCTGAAATTAATGAAGGGGAATATGCTAAAATTTCTAAGAGGATGTTTGGTAGACATGATTTATAAAGAGACTATAAATTTTAATGAAATAATTTATAATATAATATTTGAAAAATAATCCTTATAAACTCTATGATATTAGTGTAACAAGGTCAGAAACATTTGGCTTGATAGTCCAAAACATAAGATAAACTAAAGAAAATAATTTTAAAGACATTATAAAAGAAAAAGGAAGAAAAGTTTAAATGAATAATATACCTGAATTACTAGTAAATAATACACTTATTCTAATAGTTCATCAGAAAATAGTGATGAAATTAGGTGAATTAATAATTTTTATGAAAACATCCTATGATAGGTTTTGTTTGATGAAAAATATTTTATGTGGAAGATGACATCCAACACCTTGTCTGATTTATCTTTACAGCCCAAGCTTCTATATTCATTAGATAGTGAATCTCAGTTTAATGATGATATGGATTTATTTCATTGAACTAAAATTATATAGAGGAATAAATTTTTGATATCAAATATACATATCAAGGAATTTTTAAATTTTACATTGAACTAAAATATGAAATTGATGAAAAGTAAATTAATCTTACCAAGTTTGGAAGCTCTTATCCAAAACTCCCTATAAAATACTCGAAATATAAAAAATAAATTAATAATAAAATATTTGTTTTATAAGCTCACCATGGAATTAGAAAAAGTAAATAATAATAATACCAAGATTATCTTATAATTAGATGAGTTAAAGAATAAATTTTAAAGCTAACTTCTGATAATAGTGGAAATACTATATCATTTTTTGTATATAAAATGATATAGTGAGAAAGAAATTTGAGGTTAAAAGTATTAATAATATTTTTATGATATTTATAATAGGAATAAATTAATTTGAGATTTTTTATATAAAATTGAGACAAAATAGAGATCTTTGGTACTCATACATGGATCTATTGGAAGTGGACATTACTAAGGAAACTACTCCATACCATGTAGTGTTCCTTTTGAGAAAAAGTATCTTAAAAGTATATACTAAAATATCTGATTCTACATTAAAAAATATAATCCTTTTGAAAACAAGAAGATTATATCTCTAAATATATTTCTTCTCTTGAAAATAAAATATTTATAAGGATTTCATTTATTAAAGTTCTCTTCAAAAAAAATTTAATCCTAAGAAGGTATGTATTCTTCAGACTTAATTTTTTAGTGGTGAAGTTGCTGCATACCAAAAATAGAAATTTAATATGCTCTGACTTTTACCTTTTAATTTATTTACATCATAACTTATTTTATATTTCATGTATGTTTGATTTTTTAAGAACCAATAATTTCAAATATTTTATTAAAATATTTATGCTTTTGTTCAGGGGGCTTGTTTTATTTAGATAACTTTCACATAGAGTAATTTTTTTACTTACCAATAAGTTTAATGAGAGTTCGGAACATCATTTTTGAATTCATTCTAGAAATGTATTATATAAAATAAGAACAATCATGTATATGAAATATAACTTTTAGAAGGATCATTCTACTAAATTTCCATTTTATATTTTATTATCTTGTTGATTATTCTATCATGCAATCCTATTTAAATTTCAACAATTTTTTATAATGCGATGAAATTTTTTTGAAGAAATTTAACAATTAGATTTTGTGATATTTTACATGATGGTTTTTGGTAGGAAAATATTTGTTCTGACCAATTGATTGAAATCAAAGGTGGATGATAATGCCTATATAATAGGGTGTGGACCCTCCTAAGTAGTTGGAAGTGATTTAATGAGATGTTTCAAAATTTTGAATATTGTTCTTCCAACTATCTGATCCAAAATTTTCCTTTTTAGTGATGTTTAATTAAATCTTAATATCCAGAAGGAAAAATTTTAAAGAGATATTATTCTATGTAATATTGTATCATCAACATAAATTCATATTGAATAGTTTTATAAAGTTTTAGGGATGGGAACCAATTTTCCTTATGAGAAATATGTGTATTTTTACACATTATTTATCCATAAGTTTTTTTCTTAATCAAGTTTTATAGTTTTTGATTGATAAATTAGGATTAATATTGTCATTCAAGACCTTGATGTTGAAATTAATTTGAAAAATATAGAATATGGTTCCATTTTTAAACTATAAGAATAATATCACTTTATTATTCAAAAGAAACTAGAAATTTATAGTTCTTTCTTCATAGTCAGATATGAGGAAGCCCTATTTCTCATTAATAAAAATGTTCATAAAATGAACAATATTTATTTGGATGGGATAATAGTTTTACATTGGTTACAATGGTTCCAATTTCCTAGAAAAGGTGACAAGGATTCCATCTAAGTTCATGATCTGAACATGCTGGATTTATTCTATGGAATGAATAAGAATAATATTCTTAAATTAATTTGGGAATATCTAAAAATCCTATGTTATGGACTAGTGAAGTTGAAAATATTACCACATTCGCAGATAATAAATTGAATGATAGTTAAAATCCTTCAAATAGAAAATGTGATAGTTATTAGTACCACAAAAAAGGATGAAATAAAATATGTTGAATCATGAAAAAAATTCCATAATGAAACTGGTATATGTTGAATAAGAATTTTTTTATTAAATAATTAATATAAGATAAAAATATAAATCAGAATAATAATAATAAATAAGAGAATCTTTGAATAAATAGAAAGTAGTCGAAAGTTATGAATCTTTCGATGTTTGTTCTACCCCTCTAGAAGAAGTTGGATACTTTATAAACTATTGATGAAAAGGAAAATATTTTTCTATAAAATTATCAAAATGACTAGTAAGAGAAAGGTTTTAAAATAAATAAGGAGTTATAAGAACAAAAGGGAAGAAATTATAATTAAATGTCTTAGGAAAATGAATAAATTCAGACATATTCTTCCAACCAAATCCTTCAAATAATAATCCAAACCTTATTCTAGAGGTTAGAAGAAATTGACATTTATGGAATCAAATATAAAAAAGTTAAAAAAATAAAAGAAATATAAAAAACAAACATCATATGAATCAATTTCACCACCAAATCTAGAGAAATGAGAGAGATCCAGAACTATTATTGGAGCTATAGTTGACTCTATGAGGAAGGAATCCTCACCTAAATATTATTTAGAATTAAAATCTTCATATTCCATAAAACCATAAACTTTAAAGACCATACCATCAAAACCTATAACAACATTCAAGGATGATGCCAAGAAAAATAGAGGAGCCTCCAATAGATTTATTATAGTTCAACTAGAATCACTAGAAACTTAATAAAGAAAAGGAAAATAAGATGAATAAAATATATATATAAAATGAAGAGAATATACATTTAGAAGATCCTCAAGAATTGATTATAGAGGATTAATAAATATTAAAACACATCTTATAAATCTGTTACTAAAGTTAGAATTTTTAAAAATCAAATATATTTAATATCCAAAATACTAATTAAACTAAGCAACTATGATTGACTATTTCCATACATGAACACCAAATGTGATTTTATTATTGATTAGAAAAGTGATTTTAAAATTTTGAGGGTATATAATTTTTTTTGTTTTATAATTATGAATCAACATTTATCTATTTAATTTCAAAAAATAAGTGTAAATATCAGTTTTATATTATAAAAGAAGCAACAAAGTCCATTGAAGAACTCTATAATAATTTTGGGCTGCTGGAATATGAGAATATAGAGTTAAATAAAGAGTAAGAGAATTATAGAATGATTTTAGTATATCAGGACAAAGAGATTAATGGGAATAAAATTTTCTCAAAATATTAAGAGAAAAGGTTAAATAATATAAAATCATTGATAGTCAAATATATGAAAAAAATTGAAATACTTTTTACATTCAATATTTTTTTATGTTTTTCTTCTAATTACTTTGGGGAATATTTTTTCTTTATGAATACATTGATGAGTGAGTGATTATTATTTTTAATATTTCTAATGTTTTTGAAAAATTATCATTTTTTTATCGATCCTTTTTATGGTAATAAAAATCCCATAATATTGAAACTTCTTTACATTACGCATACTGGATAAAATTTTTACCCAAAGGAAGACAGATCCCAATGGTAGGTTATTCAAGGAAAAAAGAAATTTATATTTTCTAATGTTATCTTATTCATTTATGTAATTTTTCTATCAAAATTATAGTGAGAGATAAAATTGAAAATTTGTATCTTATTTATATCAAAACAAAAAGTGAAGAATAACAAGTCCTTTTAAAATAAATGGGGAAATTGTGTATCATTTATAGGATTATATTTGAAAATCTAAAAGTAGGAGGAATTTTTTGAAATAATTGGTTTTACTTAAAAAAATTATTCTCATAAAGAAGAAGAAAAGATGGGGATAATTTTGGGGAAGAATTAATTTTATAAGTCCATTTTTTTCAAAAAGGGGGTGAAGTTTTAATAGAATTAATTTATTTTTTAATGAGTTTGTTTAAAGATCAAAGGGGGAGATTGTTTGTATGTCTTGTGATGGAAATAATTAATACAATATATATAGTAGTTGATAAAAAAATATTATGAATAATAGGAATCTATAGAAGCTACTTGGAGTTTTTTAATTTTAATATTTTCATGAAAAAAAATTATCTCATGAACATCTTATTATTATATAAGATGATGAGATTTTTTACCAGTTTTTTTGGAGAAATACCACTTATTTACCATTTATTTGAAAATTAAAATATAATTGTTAATGATTTTAGTTTAACTTATATTTTTTTGTTTGAGTTTCATGTTGTGCAGTTTTGATATTTGATACATTGATGAATAAAGAATCGAATCCCATTATATATATTGTAACTATGTTGTGATGGCATCGAATACATCAAATGATAAAGATAAAGTCAACATGTATTGGATTATGGTGATGAGTATCTAATTCCATTGCAACCAAACAAAAAAACTCAGAATATGAGCATTGGAGATTATTAAATTGAAATATTTAAATTCAACATTAGGCTTTGAGGATTATAAGTGAAGCAATGCTAAGTGAAGTGATTGTGCGATTAAGAAATTATATGAATGTGATAAAGTGGTTTATATCATTTTTAAGACTAAGAAAACTATTTCCTTTTGAGAACCTTAAATTTTATTCGTTTTCTCAATGATATTTATCTAGGAGTCTTCATTATATAATGTTTCAATGTAAATATTACTATAATTATTTTTTTTATAATTTCTTAATCTGATCCTCTAAGATCATAGTGCTTCCAAATGTGAAACTATTTTGTTTTCTCCTAGGATATTGAGGGATTATATGTCTAAGAATATAGATTTTTCAATCCTTGAGATTGAGGGATTCCATTTATAGGAAGACATTTCCCTTTTTATATGGTTACAATTAATGAAACTCGGGGTTATTAATCTTCTTGTGTCCCATTATTTTGATCGAGGATTTTTGGGATAAGAAGAAAGGGTATTGTTATAAATTTTTATAATTGAGGACATTTAAGGATTTATAATAGGGGTATCTAGGATTAGGTTATAGATCCTCCCACCACATTGGATAAAATAATAATATCTTTATAAATTGTTACTAGATTTTGTAATAATACCAGTTTAGAGTATTTGAATTTTTATTTGGTACATTATGTATTATTCTTTACATTGTTATATTTTTTTTACTCTCCTCCATACATGATACAATTTTTAGAATATATTTTACTTTGAAATTAGTTAATTTATGGTTTTTATATAATAATATCCCATTTATAATCCAATACACTATGAATTGATTAAAAATATATTTTTTGATCAATTGAAACTTTGAGTGGGACCAAAATTATAAGTTTTGTTTCAAATTCACCCCCACTTAAATTATGTTAAACTACTTATTTTTGGGACCACAAATGATATATTTAATATATTTGGTTTCCCTAGGGGGTTTATCTGGTTTTATATTAGTGTGAATACATTAGAGTTAATTTGAATCAATTTGTTTTTGTGTTTTCATACATCCAATTTGGATGTCAGGGATGAGTTTTAATTTCACAATATAAGAGTAAAAAATACGACTCTAATGGGGGTACCTTGAAGTCTCAACGATTTGTGGATACCACAAATAATTCTAGTGAAGTGCCATTAAGGGAAATTCATACAATGGGCATACTAATACTTCTATATTTCAAGTATAGAAGTATCAAACACGATTCCAATGAGATAACTAGTGATGTGTGATTTTGATTTTGATATAGAATATATGAGTTATTATTTTCATTATTTTTATTTCATGTGATAGGAGTATCAATCACTACACAACCACCATATATGGGAGGTTCTTCTTAGGTGTGAACAAATTATAATGCCTTCCCAATTTTGAAGAAAATTATGATTTAAAATTTATTCATTTCACGTGCAATTATATGTGATTTGAACTAGAATACAATCTAAAAGGTGTTAGGTTTTAAAATTAGGAGGATATTTCACAAGAAAATAGAGGGAAGTAGTATAATTGCACTGAGTATCTGGTGGGAAAAACATGGGGTAGTAGACCAGGGCCTCTATAGAGGGACCGATGGGAACATAGTAAACTGTAAAAATTCTAGTGAGACTCCACTGGGTGTATGATGGGAAACCTGACCCCCACTTAATTGAGGAGTTTTTTTGGTATTTTATCCCTCTATTTTTTAATGTTTACTTTTACTTATCTTGGGTTATAAGTTCACAACTCTATCCTCCCTAGTATTCTAACACATTCCAAGTTCCCCAAGCTTCACTTTATGTCATATTAAAGCACTATCAAGTTTATTATTCCTCTCTTTGGTAAGGTTAACCCATACATTATTTTAATCATGAATTTATTTTACTATTTATTCTTTATCTATCTAAAATCCCTAATAAATATGGTTCATTCTATATTCTTGTATTTCCATTAGTTGTGGTTGAATTAGTAAAATCCATTAAGTGAGATTTCTCTTAAATTCTCTAAGAGACTATCCTTAACATTTCCACCATTTATATGGGTATATATGAACACCTATTCATGTGAGTTTGTATTGGTGAATATGTTTAGAGTTATAAATAGTTTGGTTTTACTATTCAAAGTGGTAAATACACCCAATAAGGATAGTTAAGTGTGTTCTAAACTTGATTGAAACTAGTTTTAGTTTGAAAAGTAATCTCATTCCACCTTGGTTACTTAGGTACCAAATGGTTTGTCTACGTTTTATGAATAGATAATGGGTGATTATTTTAACACTTGGAAATTTTTGATAATGATATTCATATAGGAGGGTGGAAAACATTGATAGACAACTAGTTTATATTATATTTATAGGTAGTGAGGCATATGAGTTTCCTATAGAAAGAAGTATATGCATAGAGGGGTTGGCTAATATGAGGTGTTATGACAAGGGTGGAATGACCTTATATGGGTTTTTTGGAAAGTAATAGCATGAATTCTCATGATTTAATAACATTCCTTCTTGGGTATGGTTGGACCTTGAAGGATTTATCTTGAGGATTGTTCTATAGGTTTTTTGTTATATTGTTGTGTGCTCCCAAGTGGTTGGATATGTTACACCTTTCACATATGTGGATTCTCATCCCATTATGTTAGGTATTGTGAAATGAAAAGTTTTTTTTGTTTTTACTAGTGTGTTTACCATACAGAGGTTGCCTATGTTACACCCTACCCATATTTAGAAGCACATTTCTATATATTTGTCTGTTAGGGTTAACATGAGTTCTATATCCCAATATATGTTTGGGACTTTCTTGAGAGATTGGATATGTTACGTCTCACTCAATATTCATATGTACAGCTTATGATTGGATTTTGTATCACATTAAATCCTAGTAAATGTTTATAACATATCTCTTACACATAATTTCCACCTCCACTTGTATTGGCCAAAGTAGGTATGGTTAAATTTTGTGGTATCCTTGTCAGCACACAATGACCCGATATAGTTTCATATTTTATATCTACTTATTTATTAATAAGAACATGAACTCATATATAGTATTTTACTTATATTAAGAGATCATTGGAGTTTTATTATTGACTTTCATTTTCACGCCTATAAGTGTACCTTGATAGATGTGTATTTTTCACTGCTCATGATACAAGGAAGGGGAATGCCCCTATAATAGGTGGATATGCTAGGTGAAATTAATGTGACATTACTAACCTAGTATATCTGAACAACAAACAAATTGAGTCACTAAATACATCAAGTGATCATGGGAGAGGGGTGAAACACTAAAGTCTAGTCGAGAAAGGAGAAACCATAAATGAGGGGGAAAGGAAAATGGGAAAATAACAGTAATTATAGTGGTGGTGGTGGTGGTGATGATGATGATGATTCTATTGATTATAATATAAAATAGAATAATTCAAAGTAATTATAATAATAACATAATTAGTTTTCTTCTTCCACCATAGAGCCTAACATAACAAATAAGATCTCCATGGGGGTTTAAGCTGAGTGGGAAATGTCCTACACCAATCCCTGTCACACACCCATGTGGTGGGTGTAATAATAATAATAACAATGATGATAATAATTATAAAACAATAAAAATAACAAAAAAAAATAGATCACTAGTATGTAGTGGGGTTACAAATAACATAAACATGTACACACCAATTGGAAAAATATGGGTTAGACCCACTAAGGATAGACTAATAACTAGGGTAACCCATTATAATTTTATTTCATGAAGGTATTATAGTAAAAAGACTTTTTTTTGAAATAAAGGCCTAATATTTTCATCCCATTGTACCCTTTGATGAATAATACTTCTATAACACTCATTCTACAAAAATTCCTAATATATCACCCACTTTTATATGGTACTTTTTGTACTAAAAAAATTAATTTGGGGAATTATTATGTGTATGAGGGCCCAAGTGAGTATTGAATACAATTTATATTTTCATATTTAATAATTAAATAACAATCTAGGTAATTATTTAAAAGGGGGACAATTTGAGATATGTTAAACACTGAGAGGGGTTGAATTAGTGTTAGAAACTCTTCAACATTTTATAAATTTTTATCGCTTTACCTCTAAGATCTCTTGGGATATCGATTATTTTATTCTATTTAATTTATTATGTTAAATTATATTAAAGAAATTAAGATATGACACAATATATTGTTACAAGGTTTACTACTCAATAATAGAATTATGTCCTTTTCATGTATAGTGATGACCAATTCATAGATTCTCTACTATACTAAGATTCCAAATAAAATGGGTTGGCTAGAAAATAATCATAATCAAAGTTTGAGTCCCCAAACTTTAGGATGGGGGATTGAAACATTCCTTTATACATGGACTAGTGATAACTTGTTCAATCTTATAACTGCTCACAATTTATTTATATTCACTTTAAAGGAAGTAATCAACTTCTTCAAAATATAATATGTAACACCAAGAAAGTATTCATTGTATTGATACTTCTGATGGATATCTCAGTTTTACTTTGTTCTTCTCTTCCTTATTATTCACTTGTTACTTGTGCAATAGAATTCAAGAAACTCTCATTTTTTCCTAGATGAAAACTAAAAGCTTCACTTCTTATTTGCCATAATATTATGATACCAAATGATAATAAAATATTTATCAAGTATCTGAATAAACCTTAATTTTCTTCTTTATCATCCAGAACCTATTCATAGGGTTCTACTGCTTCGTCTGATACATTATATTCAGCCAAGTACATGTATACCTGATCCATCTATTCACCTTCTTCAGTGAAAAAAATATGAATATATTGTGAAATGGAAATCTTAATATTCTTCTTTGATCCAAAATATAACTAAAATATATCAAATCTGTTACCAAATATTTTTAGCCATTTGATCTTTGATAAAGTATATGAGATATAAAATTTCAATTCCAGATTTCTCAAACTCTTCCCAATAATATTATCATGAAAGTGAACTAATTTGTATAAATTTATCAATGTTATAACCCTTATAGAATATCAATTTATTATCATTATTATTCTATGGTATTTTTAAGTTTTTTCTCATGAGTTTGTTCACTTTCTTACTTTAGGCATAATTTTTGATTCATAAATTCTATTTCTCACTTTTTAATTCCTTTTGTTTTGGAAATCACAAAAACATTCTTAAAATGCATTCACTATATTTTCATGTCCAATTTTTTAGTATGTTTTTGTAGAAAACATATTATCTTACCATACTTATAATAAGTTTTAATTAATTTTGGAAATAAACATCTATTTCTTCATTAAGATTATCATAATGAGAATGGGACTGATAAACATTGGACTCACTCTTATGAGATTATATGTCAGATTTTTTTTATAACTATCATATTGAAAAAGTCTTAAACATCAAACTGACATTAATAAAGATGAGAATTAGGCTGACCCTCCTGATTATTATCATAATGAAAATCATAAGGAAGTCTATCGAACTGACTTAGAGTTTATAATCATATTCAAAATAATTAATTCTAATGTAAGGAATAATTTTATATTGTGATGGTGTTATCAAATATGATGTCGAATAGTATATTATGCTAGAAAGATATGATATTTTAAGTCCCAAGTGTCCAATTAATTGTGATAAAATCAAATAAAATATGATTTTTGGGAAGGAAATATGACCATTGGGTATTTTCCTATAAATACCTAGTTACTTGAAGAGTTTGGAGCTTCTAAAATCTTGATGATTCATTTTAAATTTCTCACTTGTGTGAGATCTATGAAGATTACAAAGCATGAACATCTTGTTACTAGTCTTTTATAGTTATTTTGGAGTTTTTCTTATTATGGAAACATTTTTAGGTTATCTCCTTAAGAATTTTTTTTAATTGCTTCGTGCATCCAATTGTTGTGATTATGATTGAGGTCTTACAGGGATAGGAAGAATCCAATCATCTTGATCGAGGGATCATGGGGATAGTGAGATAAATAATCCAATCCATTGGAATGAGGGAATCATGTGTCTAGGAAGACAGAGCCGATCTTTATATTAAGGGATTTCCTTACTAGGGAAAGACAAAATTTCTTATATGTTTAAAACAAGGAATACCTTTAGCCGAGGTTATTTTATACCTTATTCTTAATGTTAAAAGAGGTGTATTATTTTAATAATAGTTGTTATTCATTATTAAAATATGTTTCTATTATATTATTTTTTTATTTTAAAGTAACAATTCCACTTCATTTATATAAATTAAAGTGAAACATTGTATTCATCTTTATTTACTAACTATTTTAAAATAATTACTCGGATTACGATTATTTTTCTCTATTTAATTATATCTATAGAGACTCTGATATTTTATAATGATTTAACCCTATTGAATCTAATTTTGATTCTATAACTCAGACATATCAAAATCAATACCGATTACGATACTCAATTAATTGTACTGAGGCCCAAGTTTGAATCCAATAGTTTTACTTAAAGAGGTTTGGTAATTTATTTAGTTTGAACTCTTTTAAAATAAATTTTTTAAAACTATAATTCACACCCTCTTATAATATATCCATCAAGAATGTATTATTTCAATACTAATATTAATATAACTCATATTAATATCCAACAATTGGTATAACAATAAGATTGCATTGCTCATATACTTACTGATATTTTTTTTCTTTACTATATATTTTTTTTAAATTTTTTTATAAACTCTTTTTATTAAAACTTTTATACACTAATGTGTGTTGTGGAAAAATAATATATTTATTTTAAAGACGAAAGGAATGAATTTCATATATATGGACAATTTAAATCAAAACATAACTTTTATTTTCAATGGTGCTAACTATGAGTAATAGAGATATAAGATGAATAATTTTATTATAAACACAAGAATTGATAACTTTTTTACGTTAACTAGAGATTAAAATATTCTTGACGAGGAAGTTATAACATTAACACATCAAGAGAAGCTGGAATATTAGTTGAATTATAGATCTATAAATACTTTGTTACGATCCATTACAAGATGTATTTATAGTCAAATTTTATCTTGTGAAGATTCCAATAGTATTTGGAAAAAGTTGGAAATAACACATTTTGGAAAATCAAAGGTTGTAGAAACTAGAAGATCTATGTTAAGAGATGAATATCAAGAAACATATTTCATACCGGGTGAATATGTTTCAAATATGCAACATAGTTTCATTACTAATATAAACACTTTACAAGCTATTGGTGAAAATGTTTTGGTTGATGAAATTGTTGGTGTGAAAATTATTGATTTCATACCCGATGAGTGGGAGTCTAAAAGGACTACTGTTGATGAGACCATAAAGTTGAATAATCTTAGTCTTTATGATCTCATTAAAACCCTTATACAATATGAGGGAATATTAAAAAGAGATGTTGGGAAATAAAAGGATAATAATGAAGGATTTTTTTTATTATAATACTATTCCTATCAAAGATCTAAACATTGAAAATGTTGTTAAATCCTCAAGAAAGAATAAAGTCATTATTCAATATGATTCTAGTGTTTCTGAACAGTATGAAAATGAGTTGGTCAATCTTGAAAGAATGAAGAAAAAGATGGTTGGAAAAAATGATTTCCAATACAGATATAATAAAGTTTATAAGGATTGAAATGAAAATAAAGATTAAGTAACTTGTTATGAATTCATGAAAGCTGAACACATCTAACCTGATTGTCCTAAGGTAGAGAGGAAACATAGAAAATATATAAATTAAAAAAGGAATGACAAGAAATATTAAAAATCCATGGGTAAGAATGTTTTGAATGCTGATGAAACTTAGAGTTCCAGTGCAGGTGATTCTTCTTCAGGTATTTCTAAGAATGAAAGTTTCATAAATAATAAGCCTTTAAGAAAATTTATCTAAAGTAAATCACTATCTCATGGATATGGTAAAAAATATTTATAATATTACTAAAATGTCTCTAAATGAAAACTATCCTAATAAGAGAAATTATATTTCCTCAGATGAATAATTTTCCTCAGTTAGTGAAGATAATATATTTCCTTCTTTTGAATAAGTTTTATTATTTACTAAACTATTAGAAAATAAAAAATAAAAAATTTCTAAAAAACAGGAAAATGTGAAGGAAAAACATGGCAAGGAAAATTCAAGAATAATTTTTTTAATAAATAAAATATCATATCTTTCTAAAGATTTTGAAAAGGATCATTCTAATAAGGATACCATTTCTAAAAATTTTAAAAAAAGTAATTTATGTGAAAAATTATTTACAAACCAGTTTTGATAATATCAATTGTAGGACTATTAATAGTGATAATAAGAAGTTTGTTATAGAAATAAAACCTAAAATTCATTCTTTAAATATATTTTTTCAAACATTACTATAAGTAGATAAAAATTTGAAAAAATGTATAAACAAATCTGTCCTTATGTAATAGTTCTGGAATGGGATTTTCTTACAAAAAAAACCTATTTTTAGTAATAATTTATTTGTACGTAAAAGTGATCCTTTATGAACCAAGTTTTAAAGTGGCATCCATTGGAAAAATAATTGTTCTTTAAATAAATTTCAATCCCTAGGTTTTCATAAGGAATATTTTTATAATCAAATGTGGATTGAAAAAGTTTTGATTTTTGACATTAATAGACCCAAAAAGGTTTGGATAGAGAAAGTATAATGTTTTTTTCTAAGAAAAAACGTTCCAAAAATTGAATACTTGGTACATGGATAGTGGATATTCCAGGAATATGATTGGTAAAAAAATTTTGAAAATATAATCAAGTTGATAGGTGGAAAAGTTACTTTTGGAGATAATTCTCAAGGAGAGATTATCAGAATAGGTAAAATTGTTCTTCTTGGTAAAGCTGTAATTTCAAATGTTTTTTTTATTAAAAGTATTAATAACAATATTATAAGAATAAGTCAATTATATAATGAATTTTACCTTGTGAACTTTAATAATGATAAGTGTTTAGTACATCGTTCCAAGGATTAATTTATTCTTTCTACCAATCAGTAAGAGAATGTATATAGACCTAATGTAAAAGACATTAGGATCCAATACTTACCTTGCCTAAGTGTAATTGAAGACCAATTTTGGTTATGGAATAGAATTTTGGGATACTTTAACCTTATAAACTTATCCAAATTGACTAAGAAATGAATTGATAAGGATCTAGAGGAACTCAGGGTTGATTCTTCAAATTATTGTGACCCTTTTCAATATGGTAAGAAACATAAGTGAAGTTTTAAATCTATTAGTGAAGTCTTAACTTATGATTATTTATAGTTAGTGCACATGGATTTATTTATTCCTACACAAACTGGGAGTATTATAATTAAATACTATGTATATGTCTTAGTTTATGATTGCTCTAGATACACATAGGTTTATTTTCTCACAAATAAATATGAATGTTTTTGTTATTTCAAAACTTTTGTAACCAAAGTTAAAAATGAGAAAAACCTTCCCTTGATAACTATTCAAAGCGATCATGGTGGAGAATTTGTAAATTCTTATTTTGAAACATTTTTATTAATAAACATATATAACATAACTTTCACCTCCTAGAACCCCTCAGTAAAATGGTGTTGTTTAAAGAATAAACAGAATTACTCAATAAATAAAAATAACCATGTTGAGTGAATAATGAATCACTATTTTTTTTGGGATGAAGCAGTTAGTACTGCCTACCGTACTATAAATAAACTTTTAATGAGACCTTTTCTTAATAAAACTCCTTATGAGTTATGAAATAATTAAAAACCAAAATATTCTTATTTCATATTTTTTTGTTGTAAAGTATTTATACTAAATAAAAAAGATAACTTATATAAATTTTCACCCAAATCCAATGAATGAATATTTTAGGTTATTCCACTACTTCTAATGGATATAGAGTTTTTAATAAGAATTCTTATACTGTTGAAGAAATAGTACATGTTAAATTTGATTAAACTGGCCCTTTGGTTTTTAAACAACATCAACCTACATCCAAGGATGTTCCTTGAAAAATTGATTTTCAACCTTTGTTAAAAAATTATTCTCATAAGGATGTAACTCAAGAAATTATCTCTAAAGTTATTCCTCATGAATATTTTCATCCATATGTTGAAGAAAAACCATTTCAAAACCCAAGAATTTAGTTGTTTCTTAGGAATCATCCTAGTGATAGTATCATTGGTGATGTTGATCAACAGTTTGGACTAGAAATTAATTATGGAATTAAATAGAACATCTGGATTTAATTTCCCAATTAAAAACTAGAAAACCTAATGAGGGTTTAGGTGATGAGGATTGGATTAATGCTATTAAAGATGAACTAAATGAGTTTTAAAGGAACAATGTTTGGACCTTGGTTGAATGACCTAAAGAAACTTCTATTGTTGTTGTAAAGTGGATTTTTAGAAACAAATGTGATGAAAATGGAATTATTATTACAAATAATAGTAGAATTTTTAATAAGGGTTATAATAAATAAGAAGGTATAGACTTCGAAAAAAAACCTATGCACTGATAGCTAGACTTGAAGCTATTCGTATTTTATTATCCTTTACTGCAATATTTAATTTAAAACATTTTTAAATAGAAGTGAATTGTGAATTTATTAATAGATATGTTTAGGAGGAATTTTATATTAAGAAACCCCTGGTTTTGAAAATAAAAATCATCTTGAATATGTTTATAAACTTACCAAAGATTTATATGGACCTAAACAACCCCCTAGAGCCCGGTATGATTTCTTAACAAGTTTTTTGTCACAAAAAACTTTTTTAATGGCTCTAGAGATCCAACAATTTTTATAAAATAATTAAATAAAAACATTATAATTGTACAGATATATGTTGATGAAATTATATTTGGATCAACTCAACAATATTTATTATATTCCTTTGCATATCTTATGAAATATGAGTTTGATATGAGTATGATGGATGAGTTAAAAAATTTCCTTTGTTTTCAGAAATCACAAAAACCATATGGAACATATATATCTCAACATAAGTATATCAAATATATTCTTAAAAGTTTTGAATATGAAAATACTAAAATTACTACTACTCTTATAGGTACCTCAAATCTCTAGATCCTGATGAGACAAGGCAAAAAGTTGATCAAAAGACTTATAGAGGTATGATAGGATGTTTACTATAATTAACTTCTATTCTTCCAGACTTAATGTTTTCCATATGATTATGTGTAAGATACCAAACTAATCCAAAAGAGTCCCATTTAAAATAAGTAAAATGAATTTTTCATTATCTAATGGGAACTATAAATTTATGAATTCTTTATTCTTCTAGAAATTTTTTTGAACTATTTTTTTAGATTTTGACTTTGGTGGTTGTAGATTGGATAAGAAAAGTACTTTCAGAACATGTCATTTCATAATAGATACATTAGTTTCTTATTTATGTATGAAAGAACACTCAGTAGAACATTCCACTATTGAAGCCAATTATATAGTAGTTGTACATTTTTGTGCTCAAGTGTTGTGGATGCAACACACACCCAAAAACTATGAATTGAGTTTTACTAAAACTAAAACACTTTGTGATAATACAAGTGACATTTCATTAAGGAAAAAAACTATCACATCACTCACGTACTAATAACATAGATATAAGACACCATTTTCTTAAGGATCACACACTAAAAAGAGATGTCATTTTAAAATTCATCATAATGCAAGAATCTATTGCTGATATTTAAAAAAAATTACTTTCAATAGATTTGAATATATTAAACAGAATTAAGAAATGGTCAACATAAAGTAATCATTCATATCTACTAATTGTTTACCCATCTTAATACATTAAAATAATCCTTTTCATAGGGGTAGTACATATAGTTGTTGTTTTTAAAAACTGGTAGTTTTCTAAAAAAAATTAAATTTTTTATCATAATTGGGTCTCCATATTTATGTCTATAAATTTTTAGACTCAAAATTCTCAAAAATAATTTTCAACACTAAAAATGTTATAAATTTCTCTAGACTCGGGTTTTTTTGTTATGTTTTGGGATTTGAAAAATTGTAATAAGTTTTTCTACTAAAACTATTACAATAAGTTTTCTAAAAAACATTATAATCAGTTTTTCTCTAAAAACCACTATATTTAATATTTTTTTGAAATATTTTGTATTCAATTTTTTATAATCAAAAATATATTATTTACTAAAAACTAAGAAGAATTGGTAATTATACCAATAACACTTTCCACTTAGAAAGTTATTCTTCTATATTTTAAATATTTACACTATTCCATTATGTTAGTAATTTTATTACAGTTGTTACTCTTAGTTTTATAAATGTTTTCTAAAAAAATTAATGTTTTCTTAATTATATTCAACTAAAATATGATAAATATTTCAAAACCTCTAGAGTTCAAAAATACTTTAAATATTTCTCTAGATGAATTTCTACCATCATATCCAAATAATTTAAATATCAATCATTGGATTTGTTTTGGAAGATCAAACATCACCTGAGTTCCTTTATAAATGATAGAACCCATGTGTACCACATAAGTTGGATACATATTTTTTCTTTGAGTTTTTGTTTCCCTTAAGTATCCTAATACAAAAGATATCTTACTTCTGATTCACTAGATTTATTCTTATTCTCATTAATATGGCCTATGATGAGGATTAAAATGATTGGTTTATTTTTATAGAAAGGTTAAAATAAAGAACCTTTTATAAAAAATATGATTCTCTTTTGAAAAATGTCGTTGATTTTCAATTATGGGAATTATTTTGTGTTGAGAATTTGGAGAAAGTTTACAATCTTTTCTACCCAAATATCATTATATGATATTATAATTCTGTTAAATTTTTCAATGAGGAAGATATTGAAAAATTATCCTTTGTTATGAATGATAAAATATACAAGTTATATTATAGAAAGGTTGTAAGTATTATTGAAAAACCCTCAGAAGGGGATTCACTCTACCTTATCACAAACTGTCGAGGGATCTTGGTACTTTTAATAAAAATAAAGTATGAGATTATCTTTTTTATAATTAAAAAAAGTTTATAAAGTTTCCCCTCTAACACTATATAATAGTGTAATCTCCCTTTGTATGCTAGTATTTCTTAATGTAAGGAATGGATATTAAAATATGCTTAGGGTATCAAATGTTTTTATTTTGGATTATCTATTGAATATGTGAAAGATAAATATTATCATATTCATCTTTATTATGATCAAAAACATGAAGTCAGAAGCCATCAATTCTAAGATCCTTATGTTTCTATCTTTGTAAATAAAATTACTAGTTGAATGAATGAAGTTTTATAATATTCTGATTAAATCAAATCTAAAGAGAATGGAGACTTTATACATTAGTGATGATACAATGAATATAATGAGGTTTAGTTTTGATGATGAATCAAATAAGTTTTTTTACATATCTGGTGGTGTTATTTTAGAAGAAAACCCCCCAAGAAAAGCTAAGTATCATGAGAAGAAAAAGAAAAGGAAAGAAATCGTTTCTCCACCTATGAAAGTAAACAAACAAAAGGAATTATTAGATAAAGTTTGAGATGAGTGGATTAAGAAGAATGGTGAGATGAAACTAGGGGATCTGATTATCGAAATTGACCCAACAGAGGCCTTGGATTTAAGGATTCATGTTACTAACACTTTAAAAGAAAAAAAAAGAAGAAGAAAAAAAAAGTAAATAGAAGATAACCTATGTGAAAATATTTTTAAGGATATTGAGAGATATTTTAAGAATATTTATTTACCTTCAATTCCTGTTGTTCAAGAAAATATGGATTCTGGATTATCTTTTAAAGAAACTATAGTTTTTCATGCCATTTTTCCCTAAACATCTAATAAAGTAAAGGATAAAATTATTGATGACGAATTAGTACATGTTGTTCAAGAAAATCAATCGAAATTGGTACCAGTTGTAAAGAAGATTTAATATCAGAGGATCACATCTAAGATGATTTTTTTTAATAAATGGATGAATATGTTGATGGAGTTGATAAAGGATTAAAATAAGATGAATAAGAAAGAATTGAATATAAATAAATAGAAGAGTACATTAAAGAAGAAAAATAAGGAAATGGGGATAATGAAGCTGATGGAGATGAAGAGGGTGAAGAGAATAAAGGTGAAGAGGATAAGAATGAAGACGAATAAGATGAAAATGATGATTAGAAAGATACTCAATTTTATAGGTTTTCTTTGAAATAATCAGAGGAATCACCATCAGAATTACCTTCCCAAACCTATCGAAGAGAAAAATATCAAAGTGACAGAAAGGAAGAATATTTAGAGGAAGTATCTCAATCATATTCTAAGAAATATAAGGGAAAAAGGTAAGAACATGACATTATTGATATTAATATAATTAAATTATCTACAAACAAGGAAGTTGGGAATTTTTTTAAGAAATTTGATAAAGGAAAATCAAAGGTAAATGAAATTGGAACCAATCATGTGAAACTTCATCAAATTGAGAAATAAGAATCCCCTTAAGGGAATATGATAACTTTTCAAGGAGTTGATTAAATTATTCAGGTTTTGAAGATACTTGAAGGAATAACTTCATATTTTCCAAAACTTTAATCCATAGGAGAAATGATTGGTATTGGGATATGTACTTTCTAAAAAATATGGCAAATTTTTTTTTAATAATGAATAATAGGAGGTTCTCTTTTATAAGTGAGGGAAAGGACACACAAGAATTTACTTAAAAGATTAAATAATATATATATATATATCATAGTCATATAAAGTGGAACCAAGGTAGAAAATATCGAAATATAAGATGTTATATGGACTAGATAAACTCAAAATATAAAATTTTGACATTTTTTGGATACATTTTTTATGAGTCAAATGTATCTTTTTAAATTTTCCATTCCTTTTATTTTTGAAATCAAAAACTCATTATTAAAAAATAAAATATCCAAATAATTTTATATCCAAAGTATTTTTACAGTGTTTTTATAAAAAAAAAATTCCCCTTATATAAAATAGTTTTAAATCTTTCATAAATTCAGATTACAATTATCATAATGAGTATGAATTTCATTATTATAGGATTCACCATATCAAATCATTTTAAAAGTCTTTCTGTATTTTGTTTTTTATAACAAAAGTTCTAATCAGATTTGATATTGAAATCGATACCATCAGACTCACACTCATTATGAAAATTGTAATAACATGTAAATTCATCGGATTAACAAATCCATCATATTGAAAAATCCATTGGATTAACATCTGTTTAACTTCTGAATACAAAAAACTATTTTATTGTAATGGAAAACATTTCAATATATATAAAACAAAATGATATCATTTTCTTATCTACAAGATGACCATTAAAATGATATGTTTCTAGGTTCCTCCAAGAATTATGGATAAAATCCTACCATTGGATATCAATATTAATATTGGGACAAATTCCTATAATCACTAGGTCATTTGAAGGGTACAAAAGAAGAAGAGATTTCAGATGATGTGTGAGAGCTCTGAAAAATAAACTATATGTGAAATGTCTGAAGTTTACATGTTAGAAACTTCCTATTACAAACACTTGTAACTTTATATAGTTTATTTTTCTTTGTGACACCCCAATCGTTATGATTATGATTGAGGGGTTCTGTGAATCGAAAGAAATTAGTGTCGATCATTATTCAGATCGATGACTTTCGAAGATCAAAAGACAGAGAACAGATCACCTTCTTGATTGAGGGATGTTGGGGATAAGAATAGGGACAAAATATGATCATCATATCGAGGGCTTACCTTGGTGTGGGTAAGGCATACTTTCTTGAAAGTATAAATCAAGGGAACTTTATCCTAGGTTATTGGATTCTATACTCTTTGGGTTAAAATAATTGTATTAATTTACTTTTATTTCATTTCCATGGAATTAGTAATAGATATTGATTTAATTAATTTTCCTATCTACATTTTATTTATCATAATTAATTTCATTGTGATATAATTGTTTTACATTTTATTACATTGTAATTACAATTTCTGTGAATATAATCATTATAATTACTCAGTACAATTCTATACACTTTATGATAGAATAATTATTTTTTTAATCCGATCATCATAACCACTATGATTATGATACTTATCACACTTACAGTTAATACGATTAATTTCTAAATATGAAATATGGAATATATATCGGATCCAAAGGCCCAGATTTATTATTATTATTTTACTTAATAGGTTTTGTGAATTCAATTATTTTAAATACATTGAAACTAAATTCTTTTAAGATTAAAAAAAAGTTTTTAAATCTATAATTCATCCCTCTTATAGTTTTCCATATATATATATATATTTATATCCAACAATTAGTATCAGATCCAAGTCATTATAATATTGATACTCATATTTGGTATCAAAGGAGGTTTCCACTGATCATATACTTGCTGATTTTTTTTCATTTTCAAGTTAGTTTCATTTCCTGTTACAAAATGTTTGTTTATAAATATTTTTTACACTAATGTGTATTGTGGAAAATATTTTATTTGTACTTATTTGAAAGGATTTTAGGGGTTAGTTTCGGTTCTATTGACAATCTAAATCCTAGAAGACAACTAATTTTTGATGGAAATTATTACGAATAATAGAGAGATATAATGAATACCTTTGTAATAAACACTGGAGTTGATAACTTTGTTATGCTGACTGAAGACTATAAAATTTCTGACAAGGAAGTTAGAACCTTTACCAGTCAAGAGAAATAGTAATATCAATTGAATTATAAGGTACGAAATACTTTACTTTGTTCTATGACTGGAAATATATATATACATATTTCCTCTTGTGGAGCATCCAATAGTATTTGCAATAAGATAGAGATTACTCATTTCGTTACTTCTAAAATTATTGAGACTATAAGAGCTATGTTAGGAGTAGATTATTAAGATTTCAGATTTTTTTTATTGAGAACCTATTGCGAAGGTTCAACAAAGGATCATTAAAATTGTGAATAGTTTACTAGCTATGGGTGAAAAGGGATTTAATGATGAAATACTTGTGGAAAAGATTATAGACATCATGCCAAATGAATGGAAATCAAATATAACATCATTTGGTGAATCAATAAATATTATTAATGTTACTATTAATGATCATTTTGGAAATATTTTGCAATATGATAATATATTGAATAAAGATACTGAGAAATCAAAAAATAATAATTGTGGAGTTTCATTTTCTTCTACTTTAAATCAAATGAAATCTCAAACTCCAGAAAATATAGTTAAGTTATCAAAGAAAAATAAACTGGTTATTCAATCTGACTCCTGTGATTCTGAATATTTTGAGAATGAGTTGGCCAATCTTTCTTAAAGAGTGAACTAGATTTTTGGTAAAAATAAATTTTAGTATCAGTATATGAAAAGTAATAAAGAAAGGGATGATAGGAAATATTTTTAAGTTACCTATTATGAAGGTAAAAGATCTGTACATATAACACCTAATTTTCCAAATCTCAAAATAATAGATATAAAGGAATGACATTATGATAGAAATTATAAAAATAATTACAAGAAAAAATGAAAGAAATTATTTAATTCTAATGAATCATGTAATGATAGTGAAGGAAATTCTTCTGATGATTCTTCAGACAAAGAAATTTTCGAACAGAGGAATATTGGTCTCTATTCCAGAATACCTTTCGAAAATCAATGTCTTATGGCTAAGGTATACACTTCTAATTATTTAATAAATATGAATTCAAATGAAAAATATCATGATGAGAAAGGGTATATTTATCTTGATGAATAAAATTATTTAGCAAAAGATATTTCTTTACCTTTATATGAAGAAGTCTCTAGATTTGATAAATTTCTTGAAAATAATATTTTCAAATTAATTAAAGAACTTGATAATGAAAATTATTGAATAAATATATTGAATCTTTCTAAATATATTGATAATCAAGTTTCTGAAATTTATTATATTTCTAAAAATCTTGAAATATAAATTTCTGAAAAGGATAAGCTTTCTAAATATTTTGAAAAATTCATTTGTGAGAAAAATATTTTAGAAAAAAACTCACTTTTGAAACTAAACCGATATGGATAAAAATTTAGTTATAAAACTAAATTATGAAATTTTTTGTTTAAAGAAACACTTGAAAAACATTACCACTAGTAAGGAACGATTTGATAAAATGTATAAACAACTCCATCCACAAGGTAATAGTTCAAGAAAGGGATATAATCATTCAAAACCATTTTTAGTGACAATTATTTTCTTCCTGAAATGCCCCCTTTTCACAAAATTTCAAAGTGGAGTTCATTGGAATAATAATTATTCCTTCAATAAAATTCAATCATTGGGGTTACACAAAGTCTATTTTTCAAAACAAATGTGGATCCCAAAATCTTGTTTACTAAAATTTCGGAACCCAAGAAAGTTTGGGTCATGAAAAACTAATTATTTTATTTCTAGGAAAACAAAGGAAGTACCAACATCAAGAATATATGGTAAATGGATGGTGGTAATTCCCAGCATATGATTGGTAAAAAATACTTCTTTAAAAATATTATTGAAATCAAAGGTGGAAGAGTTACCTTCAAATATAACGCCCAAGGACATATTTTTGGTATAGGTAACATTAGTCTTCTTGGAAAATCATTAATTTAAATTGTTTTATTTGTAAAAGGTCTTAAGCACGACCTTATAATCATAATTTAATTATGTTATAAAGGTTACCTTGTGAATTTTTGGAATGATAAATGTGTAGTACACAATTACAAGTATGAATTCATTATTTCTACCCATCGAAATGAGAGTGTTTATAAACTAAACTTAGAATACCTTAGGAGTCAGGACTTACCTTGCCTTAGTGTAATGGAAGATCAATCTTGGCTATGACATAGAAGTTTAGGACACTGTAACCATAAGAAATTATATAAATTAACTAAAAAAGACTTGTTAAGGATCAATCAGAACTTATATTTGATTCTTCAAAAGTTTGTGACCCTTGTCAATATGGAAATAAACATAAGTGAAGCTTTAAATCAATTAGTTAAGTCTCAACTATTGATGCTTTATAATTAGTGAAAATGGATTAATTTAGTTCCACAAAAACTAGACATATCAGAGGAAATTAATATGTATTTGTTTTACTTAATTACTATACTAGATATACATGGGTATATTTTCTAGTAAGGAAATCTGAAGGTTTTTTTATTTTAAATTTTTTTTAGCTAAAGTTAAAAATGATAAAAACCCTTCACTAATAACTATTAATAGTGGTTATGGTGGAGAATTTGAAAATTCTGATTTTAAAAGTTTTTGTAATAAGAAAGACATTTCTCATAACTTTGTATCACCTTTAACTCCTCAATAAAATAGTTTTGTTGAGAGAACAAATCGAATTATTTTGGAAATAGCAAGAACCATGTTGAGAGAATACTCAATTTCTAAATACTTTTGGGTTGAAGTTGTTAGTACTACATGTTATACAATAAATCAAGTTTTAATTAGACCCTTTATTAATAAAACTAATGATGAGTTGTGGACAGGCTGAAAACCAAAAGTTACATACTTCAGAGTATTTGGATGAAAAGTATTCATCTTTAATAAAAAAGTTAATTTACACAAATTTTCACCTAAATCTGGTGAATTTATATTCTTAGTCTATTCAACTACTTCTTAGGCTTAAAAAGTTTTTAATAAAAATTCTTGTACTATTGAGAAAACAATACATGTTAAATTTTATGAAACTGATCCTTTTGTTTTTAACAATCCTAAAATACATATTCTGATGTGTTTTCCAAAACTGATTATCAACCTATGATAAAAGAGTCTTCTAATAAAGAGAATACTCAAGAAATTATTTCTATAAAATTCACTTTGGAAGACTTTCTACCTAATGTGGATGAATAGGTTTTACAAAACCCAAGTTAGTAGTATCTTAATAATCATCCTAGTGAGAGTATCATTGGTTATATATATCAACTTGTAAGTACTAGAAGTTATTTGAGAAATAAAATAGAACATTTTTATTTCCTTTCCCAATTTGAACCTAAAATTCCTTGTCAGGCTTTAGGTGGTGAGTATTAGATTAAGGCTATATGTAGGGTCCTGAAAAATCCACAAAGGAGAATGATAATCCCATTAATTGGAGAGGGGATTCTACCCAATTTCCCTCAAGGAATTGGGCAAAAATATTAAGATCACCCAAGAAATCAGCAAAGGACTGACCGGTCCACGTATCGGTCCAACAGTGATAGTACGCGGTCGATTCAGTGGTCCGCCTCCTCTACGGACCGCTGTTGTTCGTGGAATGGAGGCGGGAGCCCTCCGCGGGCGCGAAGCAGGACGAGCGTCAACCCGGTTCACCATCACGAACCGCCCCAGCTGCGAACCGCATCAACTGGCCCGGACCGCATCCTCTGTCATTCGTGGAATGGAGGCGAACCCTATGCATCCGCGAGGCACTCCCCGAGCTAGTTTGGTTCGCAGGGGAGATGCATTCAATGCCCCCGCGAGTTGCGGATTGACCAAGTCATCCATAAACCGAGTTTCCGGTCATGGGCCTCTGCAAAAGGTGCCGCATGACCACAGATACATCTCTTTCCCCACTCTATAAATAGAGACCGAGGGGGAAGAGGAGGGGGTGATGGGGAGATTGATCAGATTCGGGTGGAAGGATTTCGAAGGAAGGACCTTAGGATTTCGCAAACAGCAAAGCTCTAGTTCGCAAACCAAAACAGGTATGAAGCTGGAAGTGAATTAATAAGGATCTGAAAATGCATAACAAATTGGTAAACTGAGAACTTAAAATAACAAAGAAAAGAAAACCGTGAACCATGACCCCTCCACGGATGCACTCCACGCGAACCAGAGAGCTTGTGCCCCTTTTCCGATACGTCGCATCGCGTAGCACCCTCCTACGCAGGCAAAGCCCCGACCGACGAACCCCTGACCGGAGTTTCCCTCAGCCGCCGCTGCTCGCATGGACCCCTCCGCGTACCAACCTAGTACGCGGGCTGAACCTGAAGCCGGGAACCACCCTGGTTCGCGAGATGCCCATCAGTCTGCGGACCACCCTTGTTCGCGGACGGCCTCTCCAGCCGCGTAGCACCTCCCTACGCGAAGGGTGCCACCCCTCATACATCCCTGTGGCCCGCCAAATCCTTCAGAGTTCCCATTCCCCGAGCCAGATAAAATCCTTCCAATCCGGCCTGATCCTCCACAACCCCCTCATTGGCCCATTCATCGGCCCTGAGCCGAGGCCTCCACCAGAGCCACCGGACCCGTGTGATGTAACCTTCAGGTGCAGCAGCACGCCGTTTTGAGTTCACATACCCATGGTAAGTGAGGGAGAATGGGTTTCTCCATCCCTTCAGTGGATTCCCAAAGCATTATTGGTTTCACATTCCCACGGTAATGTGGGTTCTGAGCCCGGGAGTCCCCTTTCTGCCCCTCCACTTGTTAGGACTGCAGCACTTCTCCCCCTCCCCGGAGAGTGGAGGTCTACCCAACAGAAGGAAGCCCCCATGAACCTCCGTACTTTCCCAGTGCCAAGAACCAAGAGGGGAGACGGGCATGGGGATGCCCTTTCCCTCTCCCTCTATGCTTTGTCATCAATGTGCTGCTCCATGCGTAAGCCCCACTCCACTTCCCACGGATGCACCTTTCACGACGTGATCGACTGGTCCCTACTGCCTCTTGTTTATCACACCGAGCATGACTCACGTGGGCTTAGAGTAAGCATCGACCATGACATCCTCTCCTGGGATGCCTCATAGCATAAGCCCCATCCCTATCCAAACTACGTGGACTTTGATTCCCCACCACAGGGATACGTAGGAAGCCTCCAAGAGGTTCAAGCCCGGTCACCATCAGACCCCCGGGTCCACATTCACATCGGTTCTCCGACGGCCCATCCGAACTACGTGGACTTTGATTCCCCACCATAGGGATACGTAGGAAGCCTCCAAGAGGTTCAAGCCTGATCACCATCGGACCCCCGGGTCCACATTCACGTCGGTTCTCTGACACTCCCATCCGAACTACATGGAATCTGATTCCCCACCATAGTGATATGTAGGAATCCTCCCTGAGGTTCAAGCCCAACACCCGGTCGATCCGACCATCCTTATGTCGGTTCACCACACCAACCTCGGGCAGTCTAGAGAGTAAGCCCCATACCAAACCGAACTACATGAATTCTGATCCCTCTCGCAGGGACACGTAAGAGGCACGTACCATGGGTTCGATCCAAACGCTCAGGTCGTTATCTGTCCTCCCTGTATGACAATAAACTCTAGAGTGCCTGGTTTCGAGGCTTTAAACCAGTGTCATCTCAGTGAGTCCAGACTCTTCGGGGTCATTAATCCAACGAGGGATGGTAAACCTTGGGCATAAATGATTCTGAACCCCTGCATCTAGCTGACTATTTCCAACCAGGAGTAATTTGTGGATACTATGCTTGGGTATAAACCAAAGATTCACGAACATATGAATATGTCTTAAATCTATAAGAGAGTCCCGTAACAGGCAATAATTCCCCCCAAAAGGGTGCGATGAGCCCGACTTCCCATCCTCTCAACCAATGTGAGTTCTTAAGCATCGCTGGTCAAACCACCCAGCGAAAGTCTGCCTTTGGAAAGCAGGTCCATGTATTTCTGGATATGGAACCATTGAGAGTTTTGAGGTGAAAACGGTGCACCCGATATGAGTGATTAAGCAGAACCAAGTCTTCTCTAATCAACCATCGGGTAGCGCACGTTTCTCCCCCACGACCCCGTCGTGTGCCGCGAGATAAAAAATGGTGAACCCGACGTGAATCTTTAACCAAGCATGATGGATTTAACATAATCCCACCATGTTCCCCCTTTATACTCATAAGGAGGGCCAAGAAAGGTCATTAATTATGCATGGGGTCATGAGATGCTTCTTTGACGGGTTTTCTGTTTGTATTTGTTAAAATATTTTTACAGGTACCACTCAGAACTCCCTTCGATCCAATGGCGTCACGAAGGAAATCACAGGCGCGTGCTTCCAACAATTCAAGGAACGGACTTCCTCACCAACAGAGGACCCCGTCACCTACCCAGCATCTTCAACGCTAGGTCTCAGATGCATTGATCCGAGAGTACCACATGATCGGTACTCTCCTGATGGTGGAGGCAGCCATGCATGCCCTACAATCCGCCAAGACCCACCGGTCGCCCGCCCAGCAGCGGCCGCAAAGGCAGATCCAGACGGCTCCTGTTGCCGTCTCAAACTGTTTTGGGAGTCTATCCCCAGAACGAGACAACGCGTACCTCCCTTATCTTATGGAGGCATATGAGGTCGACGTTGAGTACTTCATCCCCACTGAATGGGGGTTCCGCTCCAAGGCCCCCGTAGGAAGACGTCATCGTGGTCACGCTGTGACTCAATATCCTCACGATAAGGAGGATGTCGCCCTGAGGATCCAGGTCCACGCTCCCCGAGCTCCGTCCCCTCAGACCGCCCGACGAGGGCAGAAAACGTACAACCAGGGACCAGTCGTCACCCTTGTCCCTAAGGAGGAGCTCCACTACCCAGTCACGGAGACGTATCACGAACAGGAACATACACCTGTTCCCTCCTCCAAAGCCCGCCATCCAGACATGGAGGCATCATACGAATAGGTGCACATCCCCGTCGGGATCTATCGAGCCTGTCGCTCACACAAGACGACACCTACCCGGTAGGCACCTCTCCCTGCCTAGGGTCGTGAAGCCCACCAACCCGACGTGGTGGCAACCCAGCGACTACAGGACCAGCTCCTAGAAGATTCTCTTGATGCCTACCATTCTGGCATGGTGGTGATTAACAAATCCCGCCATCTAGATGTGGCAGAAATTAATATGCAGGCACGTCTCCCTGCCGATAAAGGCCACCGACTCGATATGGTGGGAAACCAACATATGCAGGGCCAACTCCCTGCAGATGCAAGTAAATTCTGCCATCTAGATGTGGTGGCAAACAAAGAGATAAACCTGCATATCTCGGCCCAAGGGAATATTCATTCACCTGCCCTGGCATAGGAGAATTTTCAGTACACACTAACCACTAGAGGACCGGAGCAGGATATTCCTACTCCAATACCGGAATGGGCCTTCATACCTATTCCAGCCAAAGATGTCTCTCTCCATATCATGGAAATGATGGAGGAGCAGGTATCGATCCCAGATCATATCTTGCAGACTTGCCAGAATGTAATTGTATCAGCGGCAACAGAAAGGACTCGGGCCCGTGAGCCCATCTCCCCAATTGAGGCGACTCATCTAAGAGACAAGATAGCTGTCTTGGAGCAGATTTGCATCCCTGCTTCTGCCCAGGAGGGTTATCAGCTATATTCCGTGATACAAGGGAAACCGGATCGAGTAGCTTCACTCGTTCCAACTAGGGGACACTCGTCCATCACGGTGGATACTCCAGAGCAGGTATATATTCCTGCTAAAAGACAAGATGTTCGTCGGCACATCCCAGTAACATCAAGAGACCCAATTAGACAGGGACCCAAAGGTGAAAGCTATTTTCAATAGCAGACGGTCCCTGCTGCCCATAAGAAAGTGCTTCAAATGCGCCGAAGGCAGCTGGAAAATAAAGAGTGGGTCCATGACTCCGCTCTGCTGGAAGCTGGGGTTCCCAACACTGTTAAACACATACCAAAGGTTTAGAACCCTTCCCACCCATTACAATATTATGGGAGTGGCAGTAGCAGTTGCGAAGGTTCTCCCCACAATTTCTCTACCAGCAGCTCTGAAGGTCCTCCCCAGAGCACCTGCGGGGGCCTCCCCTACAGGCATATAATGATCGATCACAAGAGCTTCTCTTTTGATGCGATTCACGGCAGCCCTCCGTGTGATCAGAAGATCAAGTAGCAAAAATCCCCTCCACTTACTACGGTCCACCCTAAAGGTCCTCCCTGGGGTATACACTGCAAGCACTCTCCATGCAGTGGGACCATAGATTATGATATTATTCCTCGCTATCATAGTCGCAACTGTGGAGGCCTGCCCCACAGTGACGTCTCATCATGACAAGAAGTCCCTCTCCTTGTCATGGCCTGCCCTGAAGGTCCTCCCCTGGGGTTACATTGCAATGACACTCTACACATCCAGGAATCAAATCACGGTGGTAGTCCTCACCACCCTAATAACGGAGTTCCTCACCGTAGAGACGTCAAGCAACGAGAAGACCCTCCCCTCATTGTGGTACATTCTGAAGGCCCTCCCCATGGTGTACCCCACAGATGTTCTCCCTGCGGCAACTGTAATGGTAGTCCTCGCCATTGCAGCAGTTGTGATGGTAGTCCTCACCACCATGGTCGCCATGGCAAAGGTCCTCCCCGCAGTGGCCCCAATAAACAAGAAGGTCCTCCCCTTGTCGTAGTGTGTCTTGAAGGTCCTCCCCTTGTCGCAGTGTGTCTTGAAGGTCCTCCCCAGGATACACATCGAACATCAAACCATGATGGTCCTCCTCACCATGATGTCAGTTGTTGCGAAGTCCCTCCCCATAACAACGCTACACAGCCAGAAGGTCATCCCCTTGCCACGACACGCCTTGGAGGTCCTCCCTAGGGTATGCACTGCAAAATTCCTCTATGCAGTGAGGCGTCAAGCAGTAATGGTAGTCCTCTCCATTTCGGACACCATTGCGAAGGTCCTCCCCGCAATGACATATCATATCGATAGTAAGGTCCTACCCCTGCCGAATTAAGCACAGAAAAGCACTCGTATGCCGAGGCACTCAGAAGGACAGGATCAAGCATGTCAGATTCCTAACTAGTCGCCAACGACACCCTTCTTCAATCGAGAGACGTTATGGGGACACGTTCATCTTCAGAACCACCTTGGAATCTCCCACATGATAATTCAATACATGTTGGACCCACTGCCCCTGACCACACTATCAGTGAACCTCTCAGTTGGGCTGACCAGGTAGAGGAATCACTAGCGGAGGAGTATGCCGACATGTTGCGCCTGAGGAAACAACTGGCCATGGATGATATACCAGTTATGTTTTGGCCCATGACCACCTCTCAATTCGACATACCCAGACAGTTTTCGGAAGAATGCATGCATGACATCCGCTACAAAATATAGAAAACCCTCCGCTAGCTGAAATCAAGCTTCCTGCCCTATGACGGGTATGTAGACCATGTCAAGACAATAGGAGACCTCCTGCATCACATCGACCTGGAATCTCTTCCTTCAGCGTGGCAACGGCGACCCGAGAGGCGTAAAGGAAACATGGAGATAGCCTGCCTCCATGCGCTGCACCAGCTGCGCCGCCTCATCGGTGACGCTCCGACAGGAGTCCATATCAAGGTATGGGGGGAACGTGGAGCTCTTTATTTCACTCCACTCCCCTCCCAGAAGAACCTATTCGACATGGTGTCTTGTAACGTCATCACGTCAAGAAGACAATTGAGTGGGGTCCCTACTTAGGAGGGACAACACACCCCACAGAGATAGGCATTGAGTAATCCCCAGAAGCATCAGGCCTGATGGGAAAAATCCATTCAAGAACTCTTGAATCAGGACACCGAGGGCATACAACAGGACTCTCGCCTAAGAGAGGCCAATCAACAGTCATTTCCTGCCTCCCCAGAAGGGATTGATTCACAGAAGAACTCAGCACCAAATCCAGCTCACCCCCAAATGGGGGCATGCAAAATCAGGCAGGTAGCGATAGCAGCAGCCACTACCGCAATCCAGGGTTAACCCCAGCCTGCAGGGTTGGGGGCATTTTTAATAACAAATGCCCCCATAAGACCAATAAAAATGGGAAGAGACTCAACGTCCAAGGAATGGATCCAACCCATCCCTCAGGGCTAGGGGCATTTTTACCTCCTCAACAACAACCTCCCCTACGAGAATCTGTATTCTCTCGTCTAGGGAGGATGGTCAGAAGAGGAGGTTCTTGTCCTATCCCTTCATTTGAATCATCATCCCCTCCAAGAGGGAGGCGTACCGTAAGGTCACATAAAAGAACTCTCTGTGTCACCCTTCGTCAAGGAGTCCAAAGGCAATCCTAGGACATGAAAAGGAAGGCTAGTAAAAGACACAGGAGATCCTCTTCTTATTTTGAAGATGACATCTTCTCCGCCCCATGATATGCATCCATAAACACCATAGAGGTTAACCCCTTGGGCAACACCGAAGATGATGCAAATTCGGATGGATCGGGAGACGATGGTTCTGTTCAGGTTGTGACTCACAACGAACCACCAGGTGTGCACACCCAGAACCATAGGGCCACTCTAAATATGGTCGCCCCTTTAGCTAACCTTCCTCTGCTTACCCTGTGAGCTTCCAATAAGGATAAGAACAAAGGACTGGTCACCCTTAACACACCTCCTTCCCTTGATAAAAATGAGCCACTTACGCTCGAAGAGAGGTTCGCTCGACAAGAAGAGGAAATGAAGGAATTGAGGCAGCTCAACGCCGAGCTACTCCAGAGGAACCGTATTATTGAAAGTGCGTCCCAAGAAGAACCACACCTTGCACTCTTGGTAAGTGCACCTCAAAGACCAAGGTTTGCCCTGGAAAATGAAGCACGGTCAGGGCTCCCACCCAACGAGGTTCCCATCCCATCCAACTACCTAGATGTTGGTCTAGATGAATACCAAGACTTCCCTCCACTCATGAAGCAACCGGAGCGAGTACGTCTTAACCCTCCGAAGGTGTCATAAACGGCACATGCACCCCTGGTGCCAACCGAGCTAGATCCTCAAGCAATGCCTTGGGCCACACCTACCCAGGACCAGACCCAACATGATGTAAACCAGGGTCTCACCAACACCATTAAGGCATTGACAGCTCGATTGGAAGCGATGGAAGGTTGACGCGATCCGATACAGCTAGAGCGGAAGCCCTACCCAAATTGGGTGAGCAACACACCACCTCCACCCAATTTTGGGAGCCCTGTATTCCCTATTTTCAATGAATCAGGTGATCCAGAACAGTATTTGATGCACTACGCGTCTTATTGCGACCCTATGATGGGAACTCCAAAACAACAAGAAGCAGTGAAACTCAGATACTTATGTGAACCTTGTAAGGATCTTCCTTCGTCTGGTATACGAGTCTACCAGCCCAGTCAATAAAAAGATGGGAGGACCTTTGGCAGTAGTTCCAGTTCCACTTCAGCACAACATTGCCTAAAACAACGATCAGCGACCTCATGAACTGCAAGCAGAGGGAGAACAAGAGGGTCTTAGATTTCATCGCTAGATGGAAAGGTCTGACCTACTCTCTGAACAGTCTAATGCCTCAAGATGAGATGCTTTCCATATGCATAGATAATCTTCGAGATGAGCTGCGAACACCGCTCATACCAATGGAGTACACCACTGGCTTCCGCTATCTCTCGGCCATTGCCCATAGAATTGAGGATTCCCTGCAACTGACCAATTTGAAGTCCTGAATAGCCTCGCAGGCTCCCACAAAGAGAGCAACTAGAGCAGAAGCGTCCTCTGTCACACTCAAGCCAACCCCTGTGCCTGCTCTACCACTTAGGCCTCCACCCAATCGGCAAGGGCCCCCTATATATCAGCGGCCACCTCCTCCTAATCAGGATGATAGAGAGGACTGAAGTAGAACCAGTCCTAGGAATGAAGACGCAAAGTCTACTCATTCCGAGAGGACCAAGTCTGTGGCTACTTCATCACCGCCATGAATTGCAACTTGCTCTGCCTCTTGGAGCCGATGAAACCCGAAGAATTTGGCCGTGATGACAGGCCAGATTACTGTCCCTACCATCGAATGTTGGGGCACAATATTCGGGAATGCTTCATCTTCAAAGACCTTCTACAAAGGATGGTAGACTCTGGGCAGGTCGAGCTGGGACCACCCCCAGCACATGTGACATATATTTTTACCATCGACTCTGAAAAAGGGGAGGGGTGGCAGGAAGTGACCAGAAAAAAGTGGCAGAAATTTGATAACTGGATGACTCGGAAGACTGTCAACCGAGCCCAGGGAATACTCCAAGCTCAACTACAGTAGACGGTGTTGCCACCAATATCCCCTAATGTCGCACAACCGAAAATATCGGTCTCGCAGCCCTCTATGAGCCGGTCATCCAGGGGTAATCGAGAAGGGAGGAGACAAGCGCAAGAGGAGCAGTCCACAACAAGGCTGATGTTAGCCCCGAAACTGTCGGATTGTATGCCCCCAAACTTAGTTCCATGGGCACCGACCCACCAAACGGCGCCATCAAAGACAACCAACCGGACTGACCTGTCAGAGGATGAGAAGCCAATATTTTTTTCCATCAACGTCATCCATCTTATGGAATCGTTCCTTGACGAAGGGTATGGTTATGAACATGAGTTCCCGACACAAGGATTCGGGATGAGGAATCGTGGATGCAGGGGATACCAGGGGAGGTGCAGCCGCGGCCGAAACCAACCCTATAGTTGGATCTCGGCCCAAACCATCAATATCATGGAAACCCGTGGGAGACCCCTTCAATGGAATCAGCAAGAGAAAGAATGTCCATCTACCTCCACAAGCAGCCACTCTGGACCTGTTATTCTGTGGTACCCATCAGAGTAGGAACAAGCACCTATCCATCTAGTGCGCACAAACAGACCGGCCGGGCTGAATCCCCAAAACATGGGAACACCGTTGACATCCGACCCCGCGGCCAGTCTCTCCTCATCATGTATTCCAACTCCCAATCTACCCGCTAAGACTCCCCCACTAACGGAGAAGCATCAGCCTCTGGAGCAGAAATACGAAATCCTTAAGCAGCTGGCATCGGTACCAGCCAAACTGTCAATCCTAGACGCCTTGAGTTTGTCAGCCAACCTCAGGGAGGCACTTCTAGAAGCCTTTCTCAGCCCCCATGAGTTTCAAGCCGAGGTAGCTACCGTTGAGATTTACCAGATGGAGACTGGCTCGGCTGAATGCAATGCAGTGATTTCCTTCACCGATCAGGATGATGATGCCATCATGCAAGGACATATAAAACCACTATATGTGTCTGGCACACTGGATTATCTTGAGATTCATAAAGTCTTTATTGACAACGGCTCTGGAGTTAACCTCCTTCCCCTACAAACACTCTGTAAGCTGGGCTACAATGAGAATGACCTAGTACCCTCAGCCACAACTCTGTTAATTTAAGACAAGAGTGAACAGAAGCCAATGGGACAAATTAAGCTAAAGACCCATTTTGGAGACCTTGTGGCCTACTGGAATTCCTAGTGGTCTGACAGAATACGGAATTCAATGCCCTGCTTGGGAGGTCGTGTCTTCATAATCACATGGCCATTCCTTCATTCTACCACCATTGTATTAAGTATTGTGTCAATGGAAAAAGTGGGACATTGCACGCTGACAAGGCCCCTTTAGAGCTCTCCGAGTCACACTACATTGACGCCGGGTTTTATTAGAAAAAGAAGAAGAAGCCTATGGTTGATGGTGTCGACTGGATCCCTACTCCAAATGGTCTGGAAAAGGTTCATGACGACCCCCTCAGGCAGATTGGTAGAGACTACGTACTGCCCATCAGCCATATTGAGAGCAGGGGTTAAAGTCCGGACATGCACTCAGCTATCCTCATGACTTCATCCATAACGGTCGAGCGTGACAATGCGGGAACAATTGTTGACCCTCGATTCGGGGATGAGTACCTGAGTGAGGACACCCACAATGACTCGCCTCTAGACTCCCAAGAACCCGTTCTGGAAACTCTCCCCCTGTCAGATCAAGAAGATGAGGATTTGGGAGAAGAAGAGGAGGAAGATCTCAGGGATTCACCTCCCGCATTTGAGGAAGGTATCTCCACCATGGTGGACGAGCTTAGGAAAATAAACCTAGGCATCGAGGAAGACCCGAGGCCCACTATTGTTAGTGAAGCCATGTCCCCCGAGGAGAACGAGGTATATACCTCTTTCCTAAAGCAACACCAGGATTTCTTTTCTTATAATTACACGGAAATGTCGGGACTCGATCCCGAAGTGGCGACGCACCGCTTAGGTCTTCCCAAAGACCATCGGGGTTATAAACAGGCCGCCAGAAGGACACACCCCTAACATGATGCCAAAATAGAGGCTGAAGTCGATAAGATTATTAAAGAGGGCTTCATTTGGGAGGTCCAATACCCCATCTGGTCAGCCAAAATTGTCCCCATCAAGAAAAAGAATGGAAAAATCTGTGTCTGCATTGATTTCATAGATCTCAATCGGTATTGTCCGAAAGATGATTTCCCAGTCCTGATCACCGAGTTATTGATCGATGCAATGGCCAGGTATGAGGCTCTATCCTTCATGGATGGCTATTCTAGGTATAATCAAATCAGGATGGCCCGAGAAGACAAAGAATCCACTGCCTTCAGGGCCCCTCAAAGAATATTCTGTTACAGGTTCATGCCCTTGGGTCTCAAGAACGCTGGCACCACATATCAACGTGCCATGCATCATATCTTTAAACTATTCATGGGGAGATTCGTTGAATGCTATGTGGATGACATGGTGGTTAAGTCCAGATAGCGCTCAGATCACCTATCAAACCTTGAGACCGTCTTCAACAAACTTTGGCAGCATAACATGAGGATGAACCCCTTGAAATGTGCCTTCGGGGTTACCTCAGAAGAATTCCTTGGCTTTGTCGTACGCCACCGTGGCATTGAAGTCGACCCTAAAAAGACAAAGGTTATCCTCATCCTGCCACCTCCCCGCAATCTCACCAAGTTGAGAGCATTCCAAGGGCACCTGGCCTACATCAAGCAGTTCATAGCTAACCTAGCAGGAAAATGTTTGCCCTTTACCAGGTTAATGAAGAAGGGAGTCACGTACCAATGGACAGATGACTGTCAAGAGGCGTTCGACAGCCTAAAGAAGTACCTCTTAAGCTCTTCGGTGCTCATGCCCCCGGTTGAAGGAAGACCTATCATCCTATACGTGACGGCCCTAGAGCGGTCACTGGGAGCCTTCCTCGTGTAGAAAAATGACACCGGCAGGGAAAACAGTCTCTATTACCTCAGCCGAACCATGATCGATGTTGAGACTCGATACTCAAACATTGAGAAGAGTTGTTTGGCCTTGGTCTTTGTAGTCCAAAAATTGAAACATTATTTGCAGCACCATGAATTCTATTTGGTCTCGCGTAGTAACCCGCTCAAGTACATCCTCAATCGCCCAATGCTGACCGGGCACCTGTCCCGATGGGAAGTCATCCTGCAACAGTTTGACATTTGGTTTGTGCCTCAGAAAGCCGTTAAGGGCCAGGCATTAGCAGATTTTTTGGAAGAGCACCCTTAAATGGGGACCACCACACTGGACGCCGAGCTACCTGATGAAGACATCTTCTCGTTTCAAGAGGAGTTCCCAGCATGGGAAATGTACTTCGACGGTGCATCCCGAAGCCCGACAGGGAAAATGATGGAGGATCCCAAATTTAACAAGGTGGGTTTGGGGATAATACTCATGTCCCCGGAAAAGGCAGTCTTGCCATATTCCTTCCTCCTGTCAGAAGGATGTATGAACAATGAAGCAGAGTATCAAGCCCTCATTGCAGGCCTGGAGCTCGCACTCCAGGCACAAGTATAGTACCTTAAGGTAAAAGGTGACTCAAAACTGGTCATCAAGCAAGTCAATGGGGACTATGCTATTAAAAAGGAGGAGCTGATTCCACTGTATGACCATGTCCAAGGGTTAATGGAGAAATTATCCACAGAACCAACATTGACATATATTCCCCGGTCTCAGAATTACCAGGCCGATGCATTAGCTAATACGGCCACGGCCCTATCCGACCAAAACCGGGATGAAACAGTTATCAGTATTGCTCACCGACGAATGGTCTTGCTGTTTTTTCAAGCTAAGACAGAAGAAATCCATGAAGTCAGTTCTGTCCTTGAGCCATATGCTCCTGCCACCAGTTGGATGACCCCCAATGCAAACTACCTTCAACAGGGAGAACTTCAACTAGACAGGGCTGAACGAGAGAAAATACAGAGAAGGGCAATCAACTTTGTCCTATATGGTGGCGCGGGTCAGCAAGAGGTCCTCTACAAACGAGGCCTCGACGGAATCCTCCTCAATTGCATTGATGGAGAAAAAACCACTGTCGTCATGACTGAAGTACATGCCGAAGTATGTGGGGAACATCATCCGGGGTCTAAGATTTCCCATCAGGTTTGAAGACTTGGGTACTATTGGCCCACGGTGGCACGAGATTGCGAGCGCTTTACTACAAAATGCCACTCATGCCAAATTCATGCCAACTTCATACACCAACCCTCGGAGTTACTTCATCAGGCTAAGTACTCCTGGCCATTTTCCACCTGGGAAATGGACATTGTGGGACCATATCCTCCTACCACAGCCAAACAGCTGAAGTATATCCTCACAGAAACCAACTTCTTTTCCAAATGGGCAGAAGTTGTACCCCTTAAGGAAGTCGGGGAAAGAAACATTGTCATCTTTGTGAAAACCAATATGATCACCAGATTCGGTGTCCCTCATACCATATTGATGGATAACAGCACCAACTTCTGTTCTACCGAATTGCAGAAACTATACCAAGAATATGGTATCAAGGCTAACCACTCATCCCGCTACCATGCGGCGGCCAACGGACAAATAGAGGCTTTCAAAAATACCCTTTCCAACATTCTCCAGAAAATGGTGCACAAAGACAAGAAGTCATGGCTGGATAAACTCCTCCATGCATTATGGGCTTATCGAACCACAATCTGCACCACTACTCGGGCTACTCCATACTCATTAGTATACGGAATAGAAGCGGTCCTTCCCATTGAGCTCCAATTTCTCTCGCTCCGTGTTGCCGTTTGTGATCAATTATCCAACGATGAGCAATCAGAAAAGCGGCGAGGTGAATTGGAACAGCTAGACGAGAAGCGGTTGCACACTTTGCACCATCTAGAAGTATACCAGAACCAGATTGCACGAGCCTTCAATAAAAAGGTTCGTCTTCGGTCTTTCTTGGAAGGATAATTGGTATTGGTCCTCTAGACCCCAATGATACCCGAAAAGAAACCTCCAAAGTTGGAGCCCAAGTGGGAGGGACCGTATGTTATAAACAAGGTCTACTCCAACAGAGAATATACCCTAATCTCCATGGACGGGTAGTTCACTACCGCTCCTACAAATGTGAGATTCTTGAAGAAGTATTTAGCATAGATAACTAAAATTAGTTATCGTCCGAGCTGCAGGATGTTAAACTCCTAGCACCCAACAGTCCAAACTCTATGACCCTAAACTAAGAGTATTTCTTCCTCACCAGCATAACTAAAAGCACTTATCGTCCGAGCTGCAGGACGTTAAACTGCCAAACCCCCAACGGTCCAAACTATATGACCCTAAACTAAGATTATTTCGTCCTCACTATCATAACTAAAAGCAGTTATCGTCCGAGCTGCAGGACGTTAAATTGCCAAGCACCCAACGGTCTAAACTCTATGACCCTAAACTAAGAGTATTCTGTCCTCACCACAAAACATTAAACTTCATGGATTTCAAAGAACTACGTACGGCTTGATTCTTTCCTTCACAGGATACGTAGCGACACTGGTGTTAGGACCAATAGGGGCCTATATACCCTGAGAGGGGGGTGAATCAGGGTATGGATATTCGTTTTCAAAAATCTTCTTGCCCCACTGGATATTGACCTATTTATTACAAGGGTCACTTTTTTTGAACTTGTGTGTTTATTATGATCACTTACTATCTTCTTTATCTTATGATGATGCTTTAAATTCAATGTAGGGAAGTAATCAGGCAGACATAGAGATTTTTACTTGGTTCACCCTCACTGGGCTACGTCTAAGGAGCATACGCCGACAAGTTGTCGGTCATACCAAATTCCACTATTCTTCACTAGATGTGGATACAATGGTTTGGGAACAGTCACTTTGTCCCAGGCTCACCACCTTTACAAGGTTTAGGTTCAGCTCACTGCATTCCCAAGGGTCACTCCCTGTTTCTCTCTCTCTGGCTCACTACCAGTGCAGAGGATCACCTTCTTCCTCTTCCTTTTCTCACTACTCTGGAAAGGATCCACTCACATTTTATAGACTTGTAGGTCTCTTCATTATCACTAATGAATACATCCTCTGTTTTATGTGGATGCTTTGTTGAAGTCCAACTTTCACCCGTATATGAATTTCTCTTTGCACCGAAGGTATCGGGAAAACTTCCAGCTTCCACGCAGCCCGAAAACACTGCCGAAAAACAACCTTACTTGGCGCGCAGGTCTACCCAGGCATGCAAGTATCGGAGCGTAGGTCACAACTGGCGCACAGTTCTACCTCATACACCTGCGTGGTATAATCTTTTGCAACTCCAAACCTACGCGACTCAATTCCCTTTACGCCCAAACCAACATTGGTGTGCAACTCCAAACTGGTGCGCAGCTTCAAATACTAGCATGCAATTCCACCTGCGCGACCACACACCACCTAAGTGACCACCACACCAGTGCGACGGGAGCTCTTATTTTTCTAAGTGTTGAACTCCATTAAAAATGAGGAGGGGTGGTCCAGTATGTATAGGAATTTGGTCACCCTGTGTGACGGCACGCAAGTCTACCCTCGACGCGCAAGTCTCGGCGCGCAGGTCTCTGCCCCTGTAAGTCACATGTGCAACCAACTTTCCTTTGTCAAATTTTGATCTTCTGATCTTGAAAAACAACAGGCGCGCAAGTTCCTAAGCCTCCTAGGCATCGGCACGCAAGTCTTTTCATGGCGTGCAAGTCACCTGCGCGACCACACCAATACTTGTGTGGCCCTCTTTCCTTTTCCATATTTTGACCTTATGATCCTGAAAAACATTAGGTGTGCAAGTTTACTCTCCTTCAAGTACAGGGTGCGCAAGTCTCTTTTCCAAAACCACTTTTCTCCTTTTATCGATTTTCAGGACCAAAAATTTGGCAAACACTGGAAAACAGTGCCACCTTGTATCTGTTCTTTTTGTACCACCTCCAGATCATCCATTCCTTTTTCGACGTTCTTGAATCAAACATGGATCGTTGACCACAGCTCTTGAACTTGAAATTCCACCATGAAATCCCCTTTGTCAGCAAAATTGTATGTCATGGTTTTCTTTTTCAACAATCACAGCACAGATGTCCACTTTGTCAACAAACACAATCACCTCAAAAATGCTTCAATGATACCTTGATGGATTTTTTCCCAACAATCTCCCCCTTTGGGTTTGTTGACAACTCTTCCATAAAAAGATATATCGTTAACTCTTCAGCCACCATTAACCTATTGTGATTCTAATAGCGATCAAGGATTTACTCAACACATACTCTAAGCCCACATGAGCAATGCTCGGCGTGAGAAACAAGAGTAAATGAAAAGTTCATCAATGAGTCACTTTATCTCTGACACCCACTGTTGACAACTGATACTAATTTTTGGAATACCAATTTTAGGAAATATTCTTACCACATTCCAACACAACTCTTCTGCACCACTCTTATGCTTTTATCACGATCCTCAGCTATCGTGATATCTATTCTTTGATCGATCGCTTCTAGCATCGTCAGATTTAATATGCTCACCCTATCTGTCTTCTCCGTCAACTCCCCCTATCTGGATGCTCCACCTGGAATCTTCTATCCATATCAATCATGATTTATCAAATTGCCACACTGTCTCCCCCTTTCTCAACGAACCCAAAGGTCATTCCTTTGCAGTCTGTTAATAGAGTAGAGAACACATATCAACACATTAGGGAAAACACATCATACCATGGGGAGAGGGGGGGATGTCCCACATCCACACTCTTTTAAGTGCAGGGAGTCGACTGAACTCCCAGAGCCAGTGGATGCCTCTCAAAAGCTTCCTTGGGTAAGGCCTTTGTCAGAATGTCTACAACCTGTAGCTCTGTAGGCATATACTCAAACTTCATGATTCCCTGTTCAACCTTATCCTTGATAAAATGATACTTTATCTCAATGTGCTTTATCCTTGAATGATGGACAGGATTTTTGCTAAGATTTATAGCACTTGAGTTATCGAACTAGATTCCGATCAGAGACCTCACTTCAACTCCCATATCTTCAAGCTTCTGCTTCATCAACAATAATTGTGTGCATGCTTGAGTGGCCACAATATACTCATCTTCCGCGGTGCTCAATGAAATGAAATCTTACTTCTTGCTTAGCCAAGAAATACACAATCCACCAAGATAGAATGCACCTCCTGATTTTGATTTCCTGTTTTCTACTGAACCGGCCCAATCTCCATCATCATATCCCAATAACTCTATCTAAGATTTCCCATTATACCTAAAGCTGAAATCCAATGTGCCCTTGACATACCAAAGTATTATTTTCACTGCAAGCATGTGGATTTCTTGGGTATTACTCTGATATCTCACTACTTGGAATGTGGAAAATACAATTTCAGGCCTTGTTGGAATCAAGTATAGAAAAATTCCAATGATTTTTCTGTATTATGTGATATTAACTGCCTTTCCATCCTCATCTTTGGAAAATTTCATCCAGGTAGCTACCAGAGTCTTTATATCCTTGGAATTTCCCATTCCAAATCTTTTCATAACCTCTTTGGAATATTTGTATTGTGAAATAAATGTTCCATTACTTCCTTGTGTCACCTATAGATCAAGGAAAAACGTCAGCTCACCAATCATAGACATTTCGAACTCATGTTTCATGAATTCAGAAAACTGTCTACACTGTGCTTCATCTGATCCACCAATGATTATGTCATCAACATAAACTAGTAAAAAATTCCTTTGATTACTATTGTGGTTGAAATAGATATTGTAATCAACTCCACCACATTGGAAACCATGTTTCTTCAACTACTGATAAAGCCTTAAGTACCATGATTTTGGTGCTTATTTCAGCCCATATAATGCCTTCTTCAGTCAAAAAGCCTTATTATCATCCTCATGAATGAGAAAAACATCTGATAAACATTGAAATTATGTTGCACTGCCATGGATAGATCTTCACTGATTGTCTTCAGCCTTGAAACCGGTGTAAATGTCTCATCAACATCTATTCCCTCTATCTGTGAGTACCCCTTGCACACTAGTTGTGATTTGTTTCGAATCACTGTGTCATATTCGTTCATATTCTTGGGAAAGACCCATTTAGTCCTGATGAAATTCGTATCTGCTGGTCTCAAAACAATCTCCCACATTTGGTTCTTCTCAATCTGATCAATCTCTTTATTCATGGACTGAACCCAGTTTTCATCTTCAGCTACATCAGCAAAGCATTTCGGCTCCACCTGAGATAGAAAATATATCTGCTGTAGTGACTTCATTCTTCTTGTATGAACTGGAACTGTCTGATTACCAATTATATCTTTCAAGTTGATTTCATCTCATCTCTTCGACTTTCATGCTGATAAGGAATTTTCTTTCTCATGGTCATTATTAGTGTCTACTTCTGAATTATAATTTTCCTCTTCTACTCCCCTTGAGTCTCTTACCACTCCTTACTTTCAGAAGAAAACTTGTCACTGTGTCATTGTTCAATGAAATCATTTCTTTGAACTTCTTCTCTCAGATTTTTGTTAACACACCTTTGATTCTCTCTCACAGCTTCTTGGTATCCTGAAAGCAGTCAGCTGATACCACATTATTAGAACAAAAATATAATCATCATAATCTATGTGTTGTTGCTTCTCTGGAAATATGTCTTCTCTCGATAGACAACACATGAGCTGGGTCATCCAATTATTTGTTTCAGGGCTCTTTAATCTGATTTTGTTATTGAATGCTCTCCCAATGTTACGCAATACTTCCTAGGGTTAGGCCCACCTTTTAGACCCATAAACATTCTTCTTATCTTGCATCATCTATTCTCATATTCCACTTGAAATTGATCCATTAACAAAATCTCTAAGCCTACTGAGTTGGAACTCAGTGTAGGAAACAAGAGATAAAGTAAATAACACAATAACTTCCTATTGTACTCAGTTTCTCCCTTCCTTTTTCAATTATGGTACCTGATTTGAATCAATTGAAACTCTAGAGCATATCAATTTTCCACTTCGCATCCTTAGATTCCACTTCCCCTTGGATCGTATCTCCCTAAAACCTAAAACACGGGAATCATCAGTTAATAGCATTTATATACATAGGGAGAGGGGATGCCTCTGGAATCCTCAAGAAGAGGATTGCGGTTGATCCTGATGGGTCAACCCTTTGATTATTTCTTGTAGAGCATCACACTCCTTCCTGGATTCTTCTAGCTCCCTAGCCAACTTCGACTGCTCTGGCCATATGACTAAGCATTCATTACCTGCATGCTGAGTCTTTTTCTGGTATGAAGATTCTGCAGGCCTCGCCTTTCTCACCATTTGGGGTTTATACCCACTAGTACACATTTTTGTCTTTGATGTTCCACCAAATTTCCATTTCCCTTGATTCATTCTATGAGCAGGAATATCTCATCTTATCATATTCCCTTGCTTCTTCCTCCATTGTAGGGATCTTCCTCTTTACTCTACTTCTTGCGGTGGCACACGACATGAAAATTTTTCAATTCATTGTTTTTTTATTTTTCTTTTATCATATTTCTGAGTTGCCACCCTATTTTTCATTGGTGGTGGGTCCTCTAGTGAACGTACATTCTTCTTACTCACAACTGTAGCATTTTCTCCCTTTTACATCCAGATTTGTTCATGTTCTTTCTTATAGGGCAGTTGTGAGTGTGATAGAGGAGGTGATTGAAACATCTTTAGTTCAGCTCCATGTGATTCCCCTAAGGCTCTATTCCTATTCTTTACCTTACCACTTTGTCTCCCAGTGTAGAATTTCTCATTATGCATCATTGGAGTCGAGAATATCCTTTCGAGTTCCTTTTCCTTTCTTGCGTTCTTCTTGCTGCAATTTCTTGCCAAATGCCCATAATCTGAACATATAAAACATTTTCCATCAAATTAATACCTCGTTTCATAATTTCTATGTCGAGATGCTGATACACCTTGAGTTCTTCTTCTGACACGGGGCTCTTGAGAAACCTGAGACATACTCATGGTGTGTCCCATTCTTCCACAGAAATAGCATCTAACGGATGCTTTCCTCTGAGAGACTCTTCTCTCTGATTTCAAATGATGCTTCTTATTATTCTCAGATTTAGTAATATTTCTGTTTTCACATCTTGAAATGTATTCCAGAGCCTCTGAACAGAAGCTTGACATGTGGCCATGATTCCTACAGAAAAAGCACATGTCATCACTTCTTTTTGTAACTGTCCTCTTAGTCCTATCTCCAGAACCTATATGTTTTTCTCCACTCCTGGAACTATTCCTGGCTCGCATTCTATCATGCATGGGAAGGGATTCATCAAATCCAATGCCAGATTTTCCCAAGCTATATGGTCTTTGAGCTGTGAAAATATTTTGTTGTTTCTCCTCAAAAATCTCATACCTCCTTTTCATTTTATTATCACCTTCTGAAGGACAATCGAATAGTAGGTGCAGTGCATCCTTCAACTTAGGTTTTCCTTTGTCATTTGATATCTCCATTTCTTTCTTGGATTTTTCTATCACTTCCTTAAATTGTTGAATCTTCTTATCTCTTGATTCAAGTTGAGAATTATGTTCTTTTCTGAGATTCTTCAGGCTACTCAACTCATCTTCAAATTCCCGTGTGAGCTTTTCCACCATGTCACTTTTCTCTTTCACCTTCAATTTTTCTTGAGCAACATATTTAGAGACAGATTCATTCTCTTGTTGTAGCCTTTGATTCTTCTGAACTTCTTCATACAACTGTGTTGCTAGATCATCATTTCTAGCTTTCAGATTCTAAACTTCATCTGACTTTTGATTTTCTTCATAATCACCAGCCTTTTGTTTTCCTTTCATTTTATCCATCTTTTTTAGTTCTTCACCTTGAGAATCATTCTTCTCCTTTAGGTCATTATCCACATCAATAAGCCTTTGATTTAAGCCTCTTAGCTTGTTGACCTCAATTTCCAATACTTGGACCCTGATATTTTTAGATTTCACTTCTTCATCCAATTTCGGATCCAATTCATTTGCCTTGTGGACAACGTCCACTTTTCGACTTCTTTTTGTTTCTTCACCATCAATGGTTCCAACATCACTTGTAAAATCAGGTTCTTCACTCATTCCAACATCATGATTGAGTGAATCAATCTTTTCCCTATCAGATTCATCCAGGCCTTCTTTCAGTAATCTGTCTGATTATTTTACTTTAATCACACATTTTACATACACACTTCCACACTGAGGAATACCACCTGACTTCTGACTCTTATTTGATGTTTTCCCCTTTTCCATGGCACACCGAGATAAGAGCAGTCTGATTCTTTAACCACATAGATTGACTATACCAAGTCGAAGAAAAAAAAAATATGATAAAAGAAACCTTCCCTCTGATGCCAATTTTTAGGACCAATAGGGGCCTATATACCCTGAGAGGGGGGGTGGATCAGGGTATGGATATTCATTTTCAAAATTCTTCCTGACCCACTTGATATTGACCTCTTTATTACAAGGGTCACTTTGTTTGCACTTGTGTGTTTATTATGATCACTTATTATCTTCTTTATCTGATGATGATGCTTTAAATGCAATGCAGGGAAGAAAGCTGGCAGACACAACTATTTTTACTTGGTTCACCCTCACTAGGCTACGTCCAAGGAGCATACGACGACAAGTTGTCAGTCATACCAAATTCCACTATTCTTCACTAGATGTGGATAAAATGGTTCGAGAACAGTCACTCTATCCCAGGATCACTGCCTTTACAAGGTTTAGGGTCAGCTCACTGCTTTCCCAAGGGTCACTCCCTGTTTTTCTATCTCTGGCTCACTGCCGGTGGAGAGGATCACCTTCTTCCTCTTCCTTTGCTCACTCCTCCGGAAAGGATCCACTCACAGTTTATAGACTTGTAGGTCTCTTCATTATCACTAATGAATACATCCTATGTTGTATGTGGATGCTCTGTTGAAGTCCAACTTTCACCCGTACATGAATTTATCTTTGCACCGAAGGTATCGGGCAAACTTCCAGCTTCCACGCAGCCCGAAAACACTGCTGAAAAACAACCTTACTTGGCACGCAGGTCTAACCCGTCATGCAAGTATCGGCATGCAGGTCACAACTGGCACACAGGTCTACCTCATACACCTGCGCGACACAATATTCTGCAACTCCAAACCTACGTGAATCAATTCCCTTTACGCCCAAACCAACATTGGCGCGCAACTCCAAACTAGCGTGCAACTCCAAACTGGCATGCAGATTCAAATACTGGCGCACAATTCCACCTGCGTGACCACACACCACTTGCGTGACCACCAGACTAGCGCGACGGGAGCTCTGATTTTTATAAGTGTTGAACTCCGTTGAAAATGAGGAGGGGTGGTCCAGTATTTATAGGAATTTGGTCATCCTACGCAATGGAGTGCAAGTCTACCCTCAGCACGAAAGTCTCGGTGATCAGGTCTCTGCCCCTGTAATTCACCTGTGTAACCAAGTTTTCTTTGTCAAATTTTGATCTTCTGATCTTGAAAAATAGCAGGCATGCAAGTTCCCAAGCCTCCTAGGCATCGACGCGCAAGTCTCTTCACGGCGCACAAGTCACCTGCGCGACCACACCAATACCTGCGCGACCCTCTTTCCTTTGCCATATTTTGACCTTATGATCCTTAAAAACATTAGGTGTGAAAGTTTCCTCTCCTTCAAGTACAGGGCGTGCAAGTCTCTTTGCCAAAACCACTTTTCTCCTTTTGTCGATTTTCAAGCCCAAAAATTTGGCAAACACTGGAAAATGGTGCCACCTTGTATCTGTTCTTTTTGTACCACTTCTAGATTATCCATTCCTTTTTCGACATTCTTGAATCAAACATGGATCATTGACCACAGCTATTAAACTCGATATTCCACCATGAAATCCCCTTTGTCGACAAAATTGTATGTCATGGTTTGCTTTGTCAACAATCACAGCACATATGTCCACTTTGTCAACAAACTCAATCACCTCAAAAATGATTCAATGATACCTTGAAGGATTTTTTTCCCAACAGCTGGGACTCCCCATTCTGGCCCAGCCACCCCCTAATAAAAGTTAAAAATGTCCCCTTCCCCCGTGTACGGACCAGCCCTACACGGGGTGTATTTCTTTCAGAAAACAACGTACAGCTTGATTCCTGCCTTCGCAAGATACGTAGCGACGTCGGGGTTCTCTATCTTGGACCATCCATCCTCGAATAAAAGATAAAAATTCCCTCTCCCCTCGTATATGGACCAGCCCTGTATGGGGTGTATTCCTTATCCTTACTTCATGACTTTAAACTGCACGGATAAGGATAAAAGAAAAAAAATGCCCCTTCTCCTCTATGTACGGACTAAACCTGCACGAGGTGTATTGTTTTTAAGAGAACCAAGCATGGCTTGGTTCCCGCCCTCGCAGGATACGTAGTGAAGCTAGGATTTGATATCCTGGCCCAACCACCCCCAAATGAGGATTAAGAGAAAAAATTTCCCTTTTCCCTTGTGTATGTACTAAACCTGCACAGGGTGTATTGTCTTTCAGAGAACTATGTGAGGCTTGATTCCTGCCCTCCCAGGATACGTAGTGACGCCAGGGTTCCCCATCCTGGCCCATCCATTCAAAAACAAATGCTCTCTCCCCCCGTGTACAGACCAGACCTACACGGGGTGTATTCTTCGTCCTCACTGCATGACGATAAACTGCACGGACTTTAGATAACTACGTGAGGCTTGATTCCATCCCTCGTAGGATATGTAGCGATGTCAGGGTTCCGCATCCTGGCTCAGCCATCCCCAAATAAAAGTCAAAAATTCCCTTTTTCCCTCATGTACGGACTAACCCTTTGTGGGGTGTACCTCCTTCAGGGAACTATGCGTGGATTGATCTCTACCCTCACAGGATGCGTAGTGACGTCAGGGTTTTCCATTTTGTCCCAGCCATTCCCGAATGAGAAGATAAAAAAATGCCCTCTTCCACCATGTACGGACCAGACCTGCACGGGGTGTATTCCTCGTCCTCACCGCACGACGTTAAAACTGCACGGACATCGTCCTCACTGCACGATGTTAAAACTGCACGGGCTTCGTCCTCACCGCACGATGTTAAAACTGCACGGACCTCATCCTCACCGCACGGCGTTAAAATTGCACGGACCTCGTCCTCACCGCATGACGTTAAAACTGCATAGAATTCATCCTCACCGCACGACATTAAAACTGCACGGACCTCGTCCTCACCGCATGACGTTAAAACTGCACGGACCTTGTCATCACCACATGATGTTAAAACCGCACGGACTTCATCCTCACCACACGATGTTAAAACTGCACGAACTTTGTCCTCACCGCACAACGTTAAAACTGCACGGAATTCGTCGTGACCCACCCAAGATATATGGAAAAATGAGATGGAAATACTCCTTGCACATTTGGATGCATCCTCTCCATACATCAGACTCCAAGACCCGGATAATTATGGATCTTCATAACCATTTGCAGCCATCGGAAGTGGAAAGTTATCGACCGAGGGACACCTTTTCATGACTATGCATACCATGCCCTCAGTGGCTCTACATATTGATAGCCCCTGGCCTTTCTACCAAAGGCAATATTTCCTCAGGCGGTACACTTCCTAGCTCCGTACGTTTACCAGCCTCAGGGCCCCCATATCATATCTCCCAATCCAGAAATTTATGGCACAGTGGTTTACAAGTTCGTCCCCAATTTCAAATCCAAATGTTGCCAGGGTATCCCTACCCGGTTAGCCTATGTATCTGTCCGTGGTTCACATGACGACATACATCTATGAACATCATGCCAGTGCTGGGCTACTTTGGCTTAATGGACAATTGCAGTGAAGATGTTTCTTGTATGCTCGGTCACCATTATCTCTGCATGCCGAACTCTGTACTGTGAGAAATCTCAGATTTTCATAATCATTCATGGTCATTGGAAGTGGAAAGTCATTGACCTGTGGACACCTTTGCACGACTATTCATACCATTCCCCCAGCAGCTCTTCATATTGATAGCCCCTGGCCCGTCTACCAAAGGCAATATTTCCTCAGGTGATACTCTTCCTAGCTCTGTACGCTTACCGGCTTCAAATCCCCCACACCACATCTCCTGATCTGGGAAACCTCAGAGTTATAGTTTACAACCTCCATCCCCCACCCTGTTCAGAGTATATCAAATCATGATAACATAGTTATCCTTTGAGTGACTACAGCAATAGTCGCCCAATGGTCTGAGCTCTATGACCGCTAAACTAAGAGTACTCCGTCCTTACCGCACGACATTAAACTTCATGTAGTGAAGGTACACCCCCGCATGCAAGATAAATCAGCATAGGGAGCTCTATAAGCTTTAACAGCAACTAGGGCCGAATATGCCCGACATGTCCAGATATTTTATTACCAAATGACAAGAATTCGTGGCCCGGACGATCACGGATCCTCATAACCATTCATGTCCATTAGAAGTGGAAAGTTATTGACACATGGACACCTTTGCATGACTATGCATACCATGCCCTCAGTGACTCTGCATATTGATAGCCCCTGGACCATCTACCAAAGGAAAGATTTCCTTATGCGGTACTCTTCCTAGCTCCGTACACTTATCGGCCTTAGAGCCCCCACACCACATCTCCTAATCCAGGAAACCTCGTAGTTATAATTTACAACCTCCATCCCCCACCCTATTCAGAGTATATCAAAGCATGTTAACTCATTTATCCTTCGAGTGACTGCTTCAATAGTCACCAAATGGTCTGAGCTCTATGACCGATAAACTAAGAGTACTTCGTCCTTACCGCACAACGTTAAACTGCATGGAGTGAAGGTACACCTCCATGCGCAAGATAAATCTGCACAGGGAGCTCTCTAAGCTTTAATAGCAACTAGGGCCGAATATGCCTGACATGTCCAGATATTTTCTTACCAAATGACAGACTTCGTGTCCCGGACGATCGCGGATCCTCATAACTATTCATGGCCATCGGAAGTGGAAAGTTATCGACCCATGGACACCTTTTCATGACTATGCATACTATGCCCTCAGCGGCTCTGCATATTGATAGCCCCTTTCCAGTCTACCAAAGGAAAGATTTCCTCAGGCGATTCTCTTCCTAGCTTCGTACGCTAACCGGCCTTAGGGCCCCCATATCATTTCTCCTTATCCAAGAAGCCCCGGAACCATGATTTACACCAATCAACCCCTATCCACGTATTGGGAATGCCAAGATATTCAAGCCCAGTTATATTCTGATCAAGAGCGGCCTTTGAAACTACATCCTTACCGCATGACATTAAACTGCACGGAACATCTTGGCGGCTTGGCATAAAGCCGCAAAGGCCAGGCATTAAACATCCAGGGAAATGCCTCCAACTAAAATCATTTTCACTGGTTTAAAAATGCCCCCCCATCCTCGCTGCATGATGTTAAACTACACAGCATCCTTTAATAATGTTCATCATCTTTACCGCATGACATTAAACTACACGGAATCCGTCCTTACTGCATGACATTAAACTGTGTGGAATTCGTCCTTTCCGCATGACGTTAAACTACACGGTCAAACTGATCATGGGTCCAGTAAGGAACGGAGGCTTTTCTCTATCCCTCAGTGCATGGTTCAGACCTTCACAAACCACTATCTCACACCAGCATGAGAAGGAATGATTTCACCCACTCTCGAAAAATTTAGCCTAGATGTTTCTTCCGTATCTAGGCACCCTCTCCTCATAAACCATAATATATACTCAAAGAAAGTCGAACTCTCATGAACCACCCCTCTTGGTCCTGAATCTCAAACTTCCTTGAAGTTTCCCGGCTATTGGTAGAATGAAATCACTGACCTAAGGACACCTTTTCATGACTATGCATACCATTCCCTCAGCGGATCTGCATATTGATCGCCCCTGGCTCGTCTACCAAAGGCAATATTTCCTTAGGCAATGCTTCTCTTTGTACGAATCCTGGCCTTTGAGCCCCCATGTCCATTCTGGGATTCGGAAACCCTCTGAGCTACAGTTTACCAGCCTCTTTCATGACCCTACCTGAATATGGTGGAACGTCTCTAATGAGATTATCGAGAACCAGGATAAATCGTTCCATTTTTAAATGATGTCCCGACTGCATGACTTTAAACTGCGTCAAGCTCCAACCATCCTTTATGCTAGATGAATGCGTTGAATAGGGACCTTGATTCCACACTCCTGATTAATACAAATGTTCTCAAACCCTTTCAGATGTCACACACCCTTTCCAAGCCACCCTTGGTGGTTTTCATAATTCTCTAAGCCACCCATGGTGGTTTCCATAAGCCGGACTTCCATGAAGTCCTCAGGCCATCAGAAATGGAGAGTCATTGACTTAAGGACACCTTTTCACGACTATGCATACCATACCCTTAGTCGCTCTGCATATTGATCGCTCCTGTCCTATCTACCAAAGTCAAGATTTCCTTAGGTGATTCTCTTCCTACCTCTATACACCGATAAGGCTCCCATGCCTTGAGACATGCCCTACATGTCGCTAAAGTCTAAAAATTTTCTCCCCACATGTGTCTGAAGGATATTGAGACATATTTTAATCAACCAAACTTCATTGGGGCCCTCTCCCAACCATATCTGGTCAAATTTGTTTGACCTAAAACATCAGTAATGATAGTCTTGTCCACGGGACTTTAAATCGCTCACAAAAAAGAGTTGCAAATCCTGTTTGGCTGAAAACCCAAAAAGGGCGACCTAAGCAAAAGCCGAGCCATACCCGCTGGGTCCACACCAAATGGGCCCAGGAAAAATTTGTGTATTAAAAGAAAATACAAAAAGATTGTGGGGTTTTCTACAAAACCCTAGCAATAGTCAAACTATGCTCACTGGATCCCATGGTCTAGGAAAAAGTTAGAGTTTGTTTATATTTTCCTGAATTATGATTAATTCTGATTCAGTGAGTTTTTATTTATGCAACAATTGTTCCAGTAACAATAAAATTTTACAACAGGGAAAGACTGACAAATATTGTATTCCGTTTGAAAAAAAAGGGAGGACATCCACAAGTTGGGGCCTCTCCCTCACAGCAACGAAAAAAGGGGGGTAAGAAAAATAGAGTGTACGGGAATGGATCTGACCGTCAAAAAGGAGCCTGGCTCGCTCTCTCTATCAGATCAGTAACCGTGCGATGGAGGTTGTTGCGAGTCTGCTCCAGCATGGCCTTCTCCTTGGCCTCAACCTCGACCACCGAACGAGTATGCCTCACTATTGTTTGAAGATCGTTGATCCCTTTACTGATGGATTCAAGGTTACCAGTCAGAGTTGACAAGTGATCCATCAGCATCGCTTCCCGTACTTCACATTCATGCAACTCAGTAGATAGGGCGCCCGTCTGATCTCAAGAGCTCACCTCCTGCACTATCAGCTGATGGAGCTTTATCATGGCTTCCTCCAAGGCTCGGGTCCCACAATGAGAGGTAGCGAAGTGATAAAGTTTGCGTTCATTAGTGGAAACTTCCTCAATGGAAATGAAAACCTGGCAAGCGAGAAAATGAAACTGCTGATAGTCAAATCCACCTGACCCCAAACCCATAAAAAGTTGTCGGAGAGCTTCGGTTTTAGTTTCTATCTCAGCCAAAGGAGTTTTGGGAACAATCTCGCAAATCCAGAGCCAGGCCCACCTGCGCACTGCTCGGTGGTCTGCCATGACACCAGGATATTTTTTATCCTCTCTAGATAGCATGGGAATGAAGTATAGTATTGAGATTAGTGCAGACATGTGCACACTAGAAGATGGTTCCGAAGTTGGAAGGTCTGAAGCTTCTAACCCTGGTTTGGGCTTGGGAATCAAGTTGTTAAGTCTGGTATCGGCTGGAAAAACTTCAGGAATTGTCTCTCTAGGACCCGAAGCCACAGGGTCATCCTCATCCACGTCCAAGAGAGTAAGGTCCTTCTGAACTTCGTCCGCAGAAGGGATGGGAGAGGAAAATCCCCTAAGTCTCTTTGACCGATGAGCCATCAGTCGGTCCTCCCTCAGAGCCGATGAGGAAGGTGTGGTAGGCATAGCAGCCGCAATAATTCCTGGTTTGGGAACCTGTCGGACAGCCTTCCCTAGGATTCCATCGAGATAATGTTTTACCCACATTCTTGCATACGCCAAGGATAGGCTGGCAGTCGCCCCTGTTCCAGGAAAGGGAATGCTTGTGTCAGATCCCTCCTGCATCAGCATCAACCACCATTGACGGAGAGTGGCTGGGTGCAATCCTCGAGCCTGAGGAGGGGGAATGGAAACTTGGAGTTTCATACACCCAAACTGACGGGAAAAATGATGGGGCGTACAACTCACACAGAGAAACCCCGTCAATCCGTGCAGACAAAAACCCATCCCGTAGTGAAATCACGTAAGAATGCTCCTCCAAGATCCCCCTGCGGTTGTCAACCATGACACCGGAAGGGGTGGGGTAGGGAGCGAAAGTGAACTGGGAGAAGTCACTCAGAAGCTTGATGACTTCATCAGAACCAAGGGATTTCAAGAGAACCCTAGCTATATCGAGCAGGGTAGGCTAAAAGGTAGGAAGCAGGATGAATGTATTATGAAAATACTCATAACAGCGGCAATGATTCTCTATCCACCCATATAAGAATTGAAACGGCCCACTCAGACGGTAGGGTGACCCGCCCTCCTGCATGTGGCTCAATAGTTCGTAAATATGAGCCAAAGTGGGCATGACCAAATTCACTAGGCGGCCCTCTGCCAGCTCAACTGCCATTATCAAGGTGCAAGCCCTGACGCCTAGGTTGATATCCCGAGAGGGGAATAGCCACCCGCTCAAAAACATAGCAAACAAACCTGCCAGCCTGAGCATAGTCGGCACACCAGGGCGCGCCTCATAACCCCAAGAAAGGTAATCGCCCGCCTCCAGAACCGTCTAGTAGGAACATGGGATGGTTCGTGACTGTTGAGAAGAATGAGTCCTGGGGCACTTGATCTTCAGCACAGGACCAGTGGTGTTCAGAAATAACCCTATCCAGGTGCTATAGGGAATAAGACAGCAGGCATGCAAGGCCTGGCCCAGTGACAGCTCCGCCATAACCAGCAGATCCCTCTCCAATGAAAGCACTTGTTCGACGTCGTCCCATGCGTCAGGAGTGGGCAGAAACTCGTCATACATCTCACCAATGATAGAAAGCCCTCCCAATTAGTATATGTCCCATAAACTAATTCCAACTTCACCATGGTCAAGGTGGAAAGTATTAGTGCTTGAACACCAGTGACTGAGCAGGTTAGGTAGGATCAAAGATGGTGGGTAAACAACAAACTGGGAGGCCCACACTGCGGAGTACAGATTAACTGCTTCCAGTGACTTAGGAGATTCCCGACAATGATGATGGACCGAGAAGGCCCAGCCCCAGTCATTTGAGAAAATCCCACCAGACCAAAGATCCCATCTAGGAATCCACCCCGCGTCCGGATCCACTCGATCAAGGTTGATTATGGATGGGTAATTCTTGAAGACAACTTCTTGAGAGAAGTCTTGAGTGCACTGATCACTTTGGGTCCAAACAGAGCCTCTCAAAATGAAAGTTTCTTTTGGATCAGAATCAGAGATCATCTACCCTAATGAGGAAAGGTTCGCCTGAATGCACTTTGGTGACGCTTCCAAGCAAGGAGGCAGAAGACCTGAGAAAGTAGGAGGGGATAGGGACATTTTCTTGTGGACCGAAGTCGTAAAGCAGAAGTCGATTTGATAGTGGATAACCCAGGAGCTCAGGAGAGATAAAGTCCTTCAAGACACCATCGTCGAGAATGATGGACTGACTAGGGTCCTCTTTGATGCTCTCCACTCTACGAATCATAGATAGACGTCTCCCTGAACCAATCGGGAGAGGATCGGCAGTAGGCCTGGGTGTAGGGCGAGGAGGAACCATATTTTCTCCCTGCATTATAAAAACCAGGAAAATGGTTAGTCTGGAATAATAAAATCTGGACAAAAATACCAAGGATATGGAAAAGGAGTCAAAAGCCTTCATGACGAGGTCCGCAAGAAGGATTCAAAATGTGGTTCGTGATGACTGCATCCCGCAAACCAACCCTACGCAGAAGAGGTCTGTGGTACTCTGGCCCGCGGAGCATTGGCCAAAAAACCGTGAACCAGGTTGCTCCGCGAAATCTTAATCCCAAATTTAAATAAGTTAGGTTCGAAGACTTAAGAAATTTTAAAAGTCTGAAAGATTTCAGTCCACGGACCACCAAAACCGCGGAGCGAGTCCCTACGCGGCCCGTCATGACTTACTTTTTAATTAATTAAGTGTTAGTTTGTGGCTGGTAGGATGGTCCGCGAATGAAGGCCGACGCGAACGAATAATGGTTCGCGGAAATGGAGACTGGTTCGCGGACGAGGCGTTTTGCAAAGGAACGAGCACGCGGAGACAAAAATCAAAAGAGCTCTTGTTTCTTGAAGAATCTGGTAAAAGAAAAAGGAAGGGCCCCCGTATTTATAGGTGTGGTCCCCTATAGGGTATACCCCCTACCGCAAACCATCCAAGTTTCAGGACCACTCTACATCAGAATGGCCTCCTCTTTGTTCCGATCAGACCCCATTCCGATGGGGGGAATTTGTAGGGTCCGGAAAAATCCGCAAAGGGGAATGATAATCCCCTTAATTTGAGAGGGGATTATACCCAATTTTCCTCAAGTAATTGTGAAAAAATATGAAGAGAACCCAAGAAATTAGCAAAGGACTGACTGGTCTGCGTACCGATCCAACAGTGATGGTATGCGGTCGGTTCAGCGGTCCGCCTCCTCTGCGGACCGCTGTCATTCGCGGAATGGAGGCGGGAACCCTCCGCAGGCGCGAAGAAGGACGAGTGCCAACCCGGTTCACCATCACGAACTTCCCCAGCCGCGAACCGCATCAACCGGCCCGGACCGCATCCGCTGTCATTCGCGGAATAGAGGCGGAACCTTGTGCGGCCGTGAAGCACTCCCCGAGCTAGTTTGGTTCGTGGGGGAGATGCGTTCAATGCCCCCCGCGAGTTGCAGATTGACTAAGTCATCCATAAACCGGGTTTCCGGTCATGGGCCTCTACAAAAGGTGACGCATGACCACAGATACATCTCTTTCCCCACTCTAATAGGAGATCGAGGGGGAATACGAGGGGGCTATGGGGGGATCGATCAGATTCGGTTGGAAGGATTTCAAAGGAAGGAGCTTAGGATTTCGCAAACAGCGAAGCTCCAGTTTGAGAACCAGAAAAGGTATGAAGCTGGAAGTGAATTAATAAGGAACCAAAAATGCATAACAAATTGGAAAACCATGAACTTAAAATAATAAATAAAAGAAAAATGTGAACCAAGACCCCTCCGCGGATGCACTCCCCACGGACCATAGAGCTTATGTCCCTTTTCCGATCCGTTGCATCGCGTAGCACGCTCCTACGTGGGCGAAGCCCCGACTGAAGAGCCCCCGACTGGTGTCTCCCTTGGTCGCCGCTGCTCGCATGGACCCCTCCATGTACCAACCTGGTACGCGGGCCGAACTTGAAGCCGCGAACCACCCTGGTTCGTGGGATGCCCATCAGTCCGCAGACCACCTTGGTTCGCGGATGGCCTCTCCAGCTGCGTAGCACCTCCCTACACGAAGGGCGCCACCCCTCATACATCCGTTTGTCCCACCAAATCCTTCAGAGTTCCTATTCCTCGAGCCAGATAAAATCCTTCCAATCCGGCCTGATCCTCTGCAACCCCCTCATTGGCCCATTCATCGGCCTCGATTCGAGGCCTCCACCAGAGCCACTGGACCCGTGTGATGTAACCTTCAGGCGCATCAGCGCGCCGTTTTGAGTTCACATACCCATGGTAAGCGAGGGAGAATGGGTTTCTCCAGCCCTTGAGCGGATTCCCGAAGCATTCCTGGGTTCACATTCCCACGGTAATGCGGGGTCTGATCCCGGAAGTCCCCTTTATGCCCCTCCACTTGTTAGGACTGGGGCACTTCTCCCCCTCCTCAGGGAGTGGCAGGTTACCCATCAGAAGGAATCCCCCATGCACCTTCGTACTTTCCTGGTGCCAAGAACCAAGAGGGGAGACAGACATGGGGATTCCCTTTCCCTCTCCCTCTAGGATTTGTCATCAATGGGATGCTCAATGCGTAAGCCCCACTCCACTTCCCACAGACGCACCTTTCGTGACGTGATCATCTAGTCCCTGCTGCCTCATGTTTCTCACACCGAGCATGAATCACGTGGGCTTAGAGTAAGCATCGACCATGGAATCCTCTCCTGGGCTGCCTCAGAGCGTAAGCCCCATCCCCATTCGAACTACGTGGACTTTGATTCCCCACCATAGGGATACGTAGGAAGCCTCTAAGAGGTTCAAGCCTGATCACCATCATACCCCCGGGTCCACATTCACGTCGGTTCTCCAATAGCCTCATCTAAACTACGTGGACTTTGATTCCCCACCACAGGGATATGTAGTAAGCCTCCAAGAGGTTCAAGCCCGATCACCATCGGACCCCCAGGTCCACATTCACGTCGGTTCTCCAACACTCCTATCTAAACTACGTGGACGTTTATTCCCCACCACAGGGATACGTAGGAAGCCTCCCCGAGGTTCAATCCCAACACCCGGTCGATCTGACCATCTTTATGTCAGTTCACCGCACCAACCCCGGGCAGTCTAGAGCGTAAGCCCCATACCAAACCGAACTACGTGAATTTTGATCCCTCTCGTAGGGACACATAAGAGGCTCGTACCACGGGTTCAATCCCGACGCTCAAGTCATTATCTTTCCTCCCTTGATGACAATAAACTCCAGAGTGCCTGGTTACGAGGCTTTAAACTAGTTCTGTCTCAGTGAGTCTAGACTCCTCGGGGTCATTAATCCAACAAGGGATGGTAAACCTCAGGTATAAATGATTCTGAACCCCTGCTTCTAGCTGACCATTGCCAACCAGGAGTAATCCATGGATACTATGCTTGGGTATAAACCAAAGATTTGAAAACATATGAATACGTCTTGAATCTATAAGAGAGTCCTGGAACAGGCAATAATTCCCCCCAAAAGCATGCGATGAGCCCGACTTCCCATCCTCTCGACCAATGTGAGTTCTTAAGCATCGCTGGTCAAACCACCCAGCGAACGCCTGCCTTAGGAAAGCAGGTCCACGTATTGCTGGATATGGAACCGTTGGGAGTTTCGAGGCGATAACGGTGCACTCGATATGAGTGATTAGGCAGAACCCAATCTTCTCTAATCAACTGTCTGGTAGTGCATGTTTCTCCCCCACGACCCCGCCGTGCGCCGCGAGACACTATACAAGATGAACTAAATGAATTTTAAAGGAACAACATATAGACCATGGTTGAAATACCTTAATAAACCTATGTAATTGGAGTAAAATGGGGTTTTATAAACAAATATAATTAAAAGGTAATAATCATTATAAACAAAGAAATACTTGTTTCTAAATTTTATAATAAACAATAGGGAATAGATTATGAAGAAACATATGATATGATAGATAGACTTGAATCTATTCAAATTATATTAGACTTTGCAGCATTATTTAATTTTAAACTTCTTTAAATGGATGTAAAGTGTGCTATTTTAAATGAATATGTTCAAGAGGATGTTTTTGTTGAACAACCTCCTAGTTTTCAAGATACAAAACATCTTTAATATGTTTTAAAACTTACCATTATTTATATGGCCTTAAATAAGACAATAAATCCTGGTGTGATAGATTAGTAGTATTTTTATTAAAATACAATTATTTTAAGGGAACTTATGATCCAAATTTTTTCATAAATAAAGAAAAAAAATTGATTATTGAAATTTATGTTGATTTCATTATATTTGGATCAACTCAGTAATATTTAATAGAATATTTTTCAAATCTTATAAAATCTGGGTTTTAAATGAGTATGATGGGTGAGTTAACATTCTTTCTTGGTTTTCAAATTTCTAAAAATCTAGAAGGAACTTGTATATCTCAATGTAAGTATATTAAATATATTCTTATAAAGTATGGATATGAAAATACCAAAAGAAATAATACACCAATCAGTACCTCAAAAGTACTTCATCTTAATGAAGTTGGGAAATAAGTTGATTAAACAACTTTTAAGGGAATGATAGGAAGTATAATTTACTTAATAGCTAGTCATCCAAACTTAATTTTTTCAGTTTTACTATATGAAATATATAAATAAAAGACAAAATAATCCCATTTAAAAGCTATAAAAATAATTTCTTCTTTATTTAGTGGCAACTATATATTTAGGACTATTCTATTCTTTTGGAAATTATTTTTTTAAAAAATATTTTCAGATGTTGACTTTGGTGGTAGTATAATGGATTGGAAAAGTACATCTAGATCCTATCATTTCTTAGGAGATTCATTAGTTTCTTGGTCTTGTACGAAAAAAAACTCGATAGCACTTTCCACTATTAAAGCTGAATAAGTGGTAGCTGGAAGTTGTGCTCAAGTGTTGTGGATGAAACACACACTCACTAGTTATGGAATGAGTTTTACTAAAACTTAAATACTATGTGATTACACTAGTTCCATAGTTTTAATTAAAAACCTTGCACAACAAACCAATAAGAAACACATATATGTTAGGCATCACTTTCTTATTGATCACACCATCGAAGGAGATATCATTTTACAATTTACTGGAATTCAAGAAAACTGGATGATATTTTTATAAAACCATTAACTTACTATAGATTTGAATATATTAAATAGGATATAGAAATGATCAATATAAAGTAATCATTCATATCTACTTATTGTTTATATCATCTTCTTACTTTAAGACAATTTTTTCTTAGGGGGAGTACGTGTGATTGATTTTTATAATTTTTTTATTAAATTTGTTTTAGAATCATATTTGAAATTTTTACAGATTTAAAATGTTCAATCAAATTCAGAAAAAAAAACTGATTCATATTTATAATTGGATTTAGAAATACAATCAGATTCTTATTTCTAATCAAATTTAGAAGAAAAAATTGGATTTTTAATTCTAATCAGATTAAAAAATACAACCGAATTCATATTCCTAATTAGATTCAAAATAATAGGATTTGAAATAATCAATCAGATTTAAGTTTTCAATCAGAATAAAAAAAGTTCTTGTATTCATATTTTAGAACTTTTCATATAATTTCAAAAATATATTTTTAAACAAATAAGAACTATTTATCATATCAAAGTTTATACTATAAAAGTTAGTAATCTTTATTTTAATATTTAACACTATTTAATTAGTTTCATTCTTAGTTATTGTAATACTAAATTTTTTTATGAAAAAATTATTTCAGTTTCATAATCATATTCACTGAATTAAAATAATTTTTTTTAAAACCTCAAGAGTTTGTATTTTAGGAAAAACTTTCTTCGACTTTAATCTCAATCATCATATCAGAAAGATTAAATTTTAGACATCTAATCTTGGAAGTTCAAACATTGCTCAAATTTTTCTAATAAATAGGGGACCCCTATCCCACATCAGTTATTCTGAGGATTTTCTCCATGAATCACTTCCAACTACAAAACTCTGACTCCGATTTCTTTATGTATGCTTCTTCCATTTCAATCCCTAATATGATGAATCAAAATTAGGATTACAGAAATTGGTTTGCCTTTAGAGAAACGTTAGTCTCAATATCCTTCTACAAAAAATATGATTCATATTTAAAAATAATCATTTAATTCCAATTATTGGACTCACTTTACATTAAACAATCATATTTGAGCTTCGATTTTTTTTATTTAGATATTATGCATGATTTTTATGAAATTTTTATGTTCTACAAGCAAGATGGAAAAGAAATGATTTAATTACTAATTTATGATAAGTCTTATGAGATGACTCTAAAAGCTACTACTGGTTTTCTTGGTGTATTGGATGAGGGAGATACACTCTGACCTTCTTATAAGTTACCAGATTAAAATGGTTCCTTTGTGAAATAAAGAGTAGAAAATTCATTGTTCTAAACAAATGAGTAACTGAATAAACGCACATATCTTATCCCTGATCATAGACTAATAGTAACATGGATGAATGTGTTTCTTATCCTAATGATAGGGGATAGATATACTATTGAAGTCTTAGATGTTTTTGTTTAAGATTATCTAGTTAATATGTGAAAGATAAATCATTTCGAGTTCGTTCTACTGAATATTAAGAACATAAATAAGAAGTTAATCAAATCACAAATCATCAGGTTTCCGAGTTTGATTAGAAAAATGATTGTAAATAGTCTCAGGAATTTAAACATTGATATCAAATCCTATACGATCATAAAAATGATTAGTTTTATCAGTAATGATTATATCATAAGGATGCAAATTATTTATGATTAAAATTCAAAATTATTTGTAAGGAATAATCAGGTATATTCATTAGAGGAAGAACCTTCCTCGACTAAGAAAGTTGAGAAAGAAGACAAAAAGAAAAGAAAATTAGACTCCCTTTATACTAATAATGAAAATAAACAAAAGAATTATTCAAATTAAGTTGTGAATGAATGGAGTAAAAGAAAAGAACAATGAAAATAGGAATACCCTTAGATCGTTCTCGACCCTTTAGAATAATTTTCTGTAAGACTTCTTGGTGAAGAATTCTTAGATAAATAAGAAAAAAAAAGAAACAAATAAATAATCCTTAAAAAGCAAAGATGTGGGAAAAGTTATTGAAAGGTTTTTAATTAGTAACAATAAAAATTATTTTACTTGAATCATTGGCAAGTATAATTTTGAAAGAAAATGTTGTTATTCATTCTAATGTTTCTTCTCACAAAGATAAAGGAAAAAATCATTTTTGCTCAAGTATCTATTCTATTAAGAAAGGGTGACTTGAGGTTGTAACCTCAAATTCATGAAATTTTAGAGAATTATTCTATTTTAATTGAAGAATAAGACAATTTATTAAAATAGGTAGAAGAATATAAAGAAGAATAATAATAATAAAAACAAGAATAAGAAAATTATGGTAGTCAAGAAAAATCAAACTCTAAAGAAAATTAAGTAAATAATAGTTCTAAAAAATTATATAAGAACTTATATTCCTTCATCAAATAGATTATCTACTTCAAAAAATATTATTGAGAAGACAAAAATCCAATAGAAAAAAATCTCATCTATTTCAAGAAATTGTTTCTTCATCTAAGAAGGATGATCATAATCGAAAGGCTGAATGTAGTAAGAAGAATGATGTTGAAGAAATACAAATATCAGATGAAAATAATAGTGATCAGAAAGTAAAAATATTAGATCAAGAGAAAAAGAAAATAAATATAGTGAAAAAATAAATTAGAACAAGCAGAAGAATATTACTTTCATAATCTGATTCCTATAATACAATCACTGTAAAAGGTGTGGATTTTATTCTTCATACTTTAACATAAATAGAGAAGATGTTTACTTTATTTCCTACAATTTAAAAAAAAGTTGAATTGGTGGTGTAAAATAGTATAAAGACTTGAATTTAGTAAAATCTTTTAAAGAAAGGCTGATCAGAGTGGAAGAAGATTTTATAGCATTCAAAGGAAATGCTAAAACCCATAAAAAGAGTTGCAAAAAATCTCAAATTCTCTTAAGGATTTGATTAATATTTTAATATCAATGTTGAGAATATTGGGAAATTAAGAAATACTTGGAAGATACCAAAAATTCTTTCAATAATCTGACAAGGGATATTACCAAAAAGGTAAATTTTATTAATACCTTTAGAAGTAAATCTGAGAAGAAGAATAAATATATTTCAAATATTTGAACAAAATTAAACTTCTTCATTAAAGATATTTCTAGACTCATAGTATATAAATATGACATTTCTAACTTGTTGATTCATTAAGAATTTTTCTCAGAAAGAGTTATAGATTTAAAAAGAAAATTTTCAAATACAAGAATAAGAGAAGAAAGTACTGAATGAAAGATTTAAGATTCACAAGGAAAGGATCCAGGAGCTGGAAAACAAAAAAAAAGTCTCAAGATAAAATTTTGAAAAAAAGTATAAGAAGACATAAAGGTGTTCAATAAACTGAAATCAATTATTAAATATTTAATGCCACTGAAGAAAGACATACCCTCTTTAAAACTCTTTTTGTATTATTATTTCTTTTGAAAATTTCAATGAAACACTTTTTCATCCATATTAATTTCTAATTGAATGTCTTACAATCTTTCTGGGTTGAATGTTATTTCATTTAATTTTAGATGATTAATTACTTAAAAAAATTTGTAGATTATTTCTCTAATAATTTTCAAGCACCTCAATGAATATTCCCATTCCTTTTTGACAATCAAAAATGGGGAGAATGTCATAAAAGGAAAATTCTATAGATAGGAGGATATTTTTTAATACCATAGTAAGGGGGAGAATTTCCAACAAAAGAGCAGAATAAAATCCTCGGGGAATCTCTTATCCTAATGGGGAGTTAAGAGAATCTATTAAAAATATTTATAAACTTATAGGGAGCTAATTAAATTTTTAATTCTGAATATGATTGTTCTGAAAAATAATTTTGGAATTATTTTTGTTTTCAAAGACATTGTCATTTAAGCTTTGTGATTTGTGCATTCCAAAAAGGTGGAGATTGTTGAGTCAAAAGTATCTTTTTAACTTTTCTATTCCTTTTATTTTTGGAAATCACAAAGGCTTTCTTAAAAAGTAAAATATCCAAATTCATTTGTATCCAAATTATTTTTATAATGTTTTTATAAAAAAACATATTCTTTTACCATAATTAAAATAGTTTTGAAGATTTCATGAATTCACATTACAATTATCATAATGAGCATGAATTTGATTATTATGAGATTCACCTTATCAAAAAAAATTAAAAGTATTTTTTTATTTTGTTTTTACTTATAAAATTTTAAATTAGATTTGATATTGGAATCAGTATCATAGAACCCACACTCATTAAGAAAATTGTAATAATATGTAAATCCATCTGACTAACAATCCATCATATTAACAAATCCATCAGATTTCCAAATCTATCAGATTAAACTCTATTTTACTTATGAATACAGGAAACTATTTTATTTTAATGGAATACATTTCAATAAGTATATAACGAAATGATATCATTCTTTCAATTACAATATGACTGTGGAAGTTCTAGGTGTCCAGGTACCTACAAGAATTTTAGAGAAAATTTTAAGATTTGAGATCAAGATGACCAATAGAATGAACACCTATAAAAACCATGTCATTTTATGGACACAAAAGAATAAGATATTCAAGACACTGTGTGAGAGCTCTGAAAAATTTTCTATAGGTGAAAGCTCTGAAGTTTACAACTTGTGAACTGGTTGTTCTGTACACTTGTAACTTTCTAGAGTTTGTTTTTCTTTATGTGATGCCAATCATTGTGATTATGATTGAGGTATTCCTTGAAGTGGAAGATAGTAGTGTGGATCATTATCCATATTGAGGGATACTAAAGATAGGAAGATAGAGTAATTTACCACCTTCTTGATCGAGGGATATCGGGGATAGGAAAATAGACTAAAGCCGATTATCGTATCGAGGGCTTACCCTGGTGAGGGTAAGACAGACTTTATTAAAAGTATATATCAAGGGACCTTTATCCTAGGTTATTGGATACCCTACTCTTTGGGTTAAATTAACTGTATTCATTTACTTGTATTTCATTTCCACTATATTAATAATAGAAAGTGATTTAATTAATCTTCCTATCTATATTTTATTTATTATAATTACTTTAATTATGATACAATTGTTTTACATTTTATTACATTATAATTATGATTTATATGATTATGATCATTCCAATTACTTAGTAAAATTCTATATGATTTATGATAGAATAATTATTTCGTTTTACTCTAATCATCATAACCACTAAGATTATAATAATCACTTTTCTTACTATTAATATGATTAATTTCTAAATATGACATGCAGAATATATATCAGATTCAAATTCCTAGTCTGATTATTGTATTAATACCTAAGAGTTTTTTTGAATTCAATTAGTTTAAATACTTGTTAACTGAATTCTTTTAAGATTAAAAAATAATGTTTTTAAATATACAAATCACCCCCTCTTGTAGTTTTCCATCGACATATGCTTTTCAATACAAAAATTTTAAGTATTATCTCCTAGTCAAACCACTTCAAACCCATTCTAACCTTAACTGCAATACCTTAACTTTTTACCATGATAAATTAATAATATGAAAAAAAATAAAAGCGGAATTTTAACCAAATTTGTAAATTTTAATTTAAAATTTTTAATACATTTCAGCATAATAAATTTATATAGATTTCATAAGTCACATTTAATATAAACTAGAAAACACATGAAAATATTTTTTAGGAAATACACGATTTATGCTTAAAAATCATTTTACATTTAACTCATAAAAAAGTGGGTTTACATGAATTTTTTTATTAAATAATAACAAAATGAAGGTTTTTAATACTTTTAGAGAAATAAAAAAAGATAAATTAAATCTTCTAACCAAGCTATCAAATCAAAAGACAAAAACATAGTTTTCTTAATTTGAATAAAATATAACTTATATTTACCAAAATCAATATTGGGTTCCTAATTTGAAAATAATGTTACAAAATAAATTATTTAACTCCTTAAACATATCCTTGTTCAAAAAACACTCACAAAATAGGATAAAGTAATGTTTTATATGGTTTTTAAATCTTTACCCTGTAGTTTTAACTATGTTTTAACTCTTTTACTAAGGAGACAAATATTTACTGTGGTTATTATTCATAATGACAAAAAATTAAGTCAAAAATATTAAATATTTTTAATTATCATGATTCAAAACATTTAATCCATTTTAAAATAAAAAATTTATTTAACTGTTAGAATTTCATTTTGATATAAATATTCAAAACTCAATAAAAACGGGTTTTAGAAAAAAGCATTTTTAAGCCCAAAATTGAAGCTATAGAAAATTAAATTATAAATATGGTTCATAAGTATTTAATTATATTATTTATGACTAAATTATATGTATAGTAATTTAGGATAAAATTAAAATCATTATTTTACTTTTTAAATGAAAATAAATGATTGTTTTATAAAAATCAGTATTTTTGACTATTCACTGAAAATCAATATTTTCTAAAAAACCAAAAATTTCACCCGAAGATAAATTTTATATGATAATTTCAAAAATTATATTCTTTTTATCAAATTAAATTTCAAATATTGGTATAAATTAATTATAATATTCACTCACAAAGAGAAATACAAGAAATCTTTCAAGAAAATATATTTTGAAGCTTAAAATAACTTTACCAAAAATTACTCATTTATTATAAATTAGTCCCTGAATTTGAATTATATAAAATCATTATACATAAATTAAATAATTTGGTTATTCTTATCCATACCACCAATTCTAACCTCTAGGTTATCTTAGTATACTATATTAATGTTCATTTATACTTGTTGTTGCATGTATTTCACACTATCGAAGAAAAATAAATTCATTTGAAAAGAAATATATCATAAAATATTGGGGTTTTACAAATAGTTCCCCTAATTAAATAAATTAATATATGGCTGTATTATTGATATTATATAATAATATGATAATCATACATATATCTACTCACATATCCCAAGGTACTAAACATCCACCCTTGTGAATGATTATACCTTCATCAACTGATGCCAAAATGAGAAAAATAATCCCATAGCCTAATCACAACTGTAAAATGAAAGGGTTATAATATATAAAAATAATAAGATATGTGAATGTGTTATCTCTATAAATATCTAGTATATGTGATTAGATCATCACAACTTATAACATCAGACGTTATTTCATTGGGTCTTGCGGATGTTTTTGAATTTTGAAATGTGTAATGGATTTATTTTTCTTTTGTTCCTGCCTGGAATGTAGGTTACCTCTCATCCTGAAAGAGGATTTGGAAAATCAAATAAAAATGAATTTTCAGTCATGAGTATGGATAAATGTTTCATAAAACTCATTACAAGAATAGGTGAATAAGTTATAACTATAATAAATCATAATAGGAGTGATTTATTACTATAATATATATTAAAGGTGAATAAACTATCACCATAATTCATAATGAGATGAATGGTTTATCATAATAACTTATTATGTAATTATGAATAGGTTATCAACACAAATCTCATGAGTCTGGGGGAATGGATTATCACCACTCATAAATAATCCATGGTGAACAGTGAATCACTAACATCATAATAGATGTTAATAGGATATCACCATAACATAAACATATAGCGGAATTGGTTATAACTTCTAACAAAAAAGCATTGTTTAATTGATAATAACCTATCCAGTAACAACTATAGGAGAACTTGTTATCACCATAGAAATAATATCGATGAATGAGTTATCATTGTAAGCACATTTTTAAACTAGGTGAATAGATTATCCCCCCAATAATTAACTTAGTCCAAGATTAATGGATTATTACCATGACACAATAATAATCAAGGGTGAATGGATAATCAATAATAAGATTAAAAAAAGTATGGGTGAATGTATGGTTACCAATAATATAACATAATAAAGGATGAATAGATAATCATCTACAATATGAGAACCATTATACTAATAAACATAACATAATAATAACATATCATAATTTTGGTGAATGGATTATCACCTAATAAATTAGTCCCACCAATCCAAACTACTCACTAATCTACCCAATCCCATGAAATTTCATACACTAAACATATTTTAAGCCCATAAACCCTTTGGAATGTCTTAAGATCCCAAACAAACACCCCTACCATGAGAGTAACACTAAAGTGGGAACTTCCTACCTCAGGTCCCATAATAAGGCTAATTCACCTTTAGCCTAACCCTTGTGCATAGTTCCCATTACTAAGGATTTTTAAAGGATTCCTCAAAAGGCCCAATAAATCAAATCATAACCATAGATACACCTCATAGTTTCATATCCTAATGTCACTCTTCAATTTGTTTGGGAAACATGGTCATCAGTGAAAAAGGATATAAATTAAATGTTCTATAGGGTATATCATGGGATATATAACTCATATCCATATATTAAGAAACTAGGAAACCACATTTGGTTCAATTATGTGTTGTTCACACATACTAACATATGCCTATATAAAATATGGAAAAATAAACTCATATAAAACCGTATAAATTTTAGGGACCACCAAAATCATATATTTAGAATCCCATCCATTTAATATCATCCTATAAAAAGTGTAAAATGGAATAAATCCATATATAAGATGAAAACCCTCATTTTAGGGATTTTAAATTTTGATTAATGTAAAAAAATAAGGAAACAATAACAATTAATTGAGAAACCTCAAACTCACCCTTAGATATTCAACACAATTAATGGCTATCAAAATAGATCTTATATAGGGAATAAATTGAGGTTGGAAGGGGATAAATATGAGGGATAGGGGGTCTAGTTCATTTATCAAAATTTAGTGTGTGAGAATAATTTTTTTATAAACATTTCAATACATAAAATGATTTTTTTTAAAAATTTAAAAACATAGAATACATATCTTGGGTATTTGATCCAAGTTCATCAAGTACCTAGTGGGTCACTGGGTACCTACAAAGCAGCCACTGAGTGGTCAGTGGTGTACTTGTTCTTTTCCCCTCGGTTTAAGACACCGAGTAGTTGGTACTAGTCTATTAAGAACCAGATGTGTAATGGATCAAACTAAGGAACTAAATCATGATACCCTATGTAGATCACCATGTGGGTTCAGGAGGGTTCATTTAATCACCATAGGTTGGAAACTAGAAATTAAGGATAAAATAAACCATTGGGGAATTATTTTCCATTACTATAGAAACTAAAAATGGATAAATATTCAGGTTTTCTAAGTTAAAACCTTTTAAATATGTAGTAAAAACAAATAAGTTTTACCAAAAATAATTAACACTATATAATAATACATGATGGTATAGATAAACAAAAAGAAACTAAAGCCCATTTTACTAACTCATACTCATTTCACCAAGTCTCCATATATACTATATCTATAGCTCTCTACTAACAAAATACAAGACCATACCTTTACCCACATTATAACTAATCATGTCTACATGTGTACTGAATTTATCATTTAGGGGGTGAGTATAAAATTTGTATGGTTTCACCAATGACCTTGATAAATAACCATAAATGATAAAATCCAAAAAATGGCATGCAAACCAATAATAAAAAATAAAAAATCATTTTATATAAAATAATAATTTACTAAAATTATTTCAAAATAGAGATATCAAAACCATTTTCTCAAAACCAAATCCTATTTGAAATAACCAAATTTATTTAATATTTAATCAAAAAAATTATAAATCATGTTTTATTATTGAAAAAAAATCTTTTGGGAAACTCCTAATTTTCCCCAAAACATCAGGAACTCACTATTCCCTTAAAACCTCAGTAACACTTAGTTTATTGAAAACAGTATAAATTTCCTAGTTATGAAAAATTCACTCCTATGAAGGAATAAAAACATAAAATATATATATATATTTAATTTATCCACTAAATATATTTCATATTTGTAAACAAAATCATCACTCATTCATTAATATAATAAAAAAAGTATGTTTTTTCATTGTAAAGTGTGTTTTTACCTTCCAACCATTTTTTACCTTAATGAAATCTCTTTATGTTGCTTACATTACCATGATATAATTTTATAGGTATTTAATACAGGTATCATTAATACCATTTTTCATATGCGCACACACTTTAAAAATAAAAAATAAAAAAATATTATAACCAATTATTAAAATTATTCTGATAATTAATTTGGATAATTGATCATGTAAAAATAAAATTTCACCAAATTAATTATCATATGTTAATTCCAGCAATCAAAAAATCCTCTAGTTACCATAATCATTTGATATTGAAAATTATTCATAATTAAAATAGATAAATTTTATTCAGATTTATTTGTAAGAATAATTTCATGAATTAATTTAATCTAACCCCTACTTAGTAAATAAACTCAAAATACGAGTGTTAATTTTTCTCCCCACCATAGGAATTTTTATTCCAAAAAAATCACTATGTAATTTCACTATCAAAAATAACTATCCACTCATACCACATGTGATCCTTTTTATCTACTGAGTCTCTTATTGAATTGATCTATGTTGCTATAAAACTATTACCAATGGAATGATACATCCCCTGAAAATCCTTTATATTGAATTAATAATTCAAATAGCTCATTATATATAGAAAAATTTGTTTATAACTCAATAAATTCTCAATACAAGACATGAGACTCATTAAAAAATACTTATTCAATTGGAAAATGAGGAATAATGATATTAGTTTATCTATAAAAAATTTTGTAATGCTATACAATAGGAAAATTCACTAATTCTCTCAGTAATATATAATTATCCCACATATCATGGCACAAATTTTCCTTAATTTTCAAACCATATATATCCCAACCTCGAAAATAACTTAAAATTGTCATAATCCCTAATATCAAACTTTTATGTTTTTAATTGATGATTAGTGTAAGATTGTTTCTAACTTTGGGCTGATATCATACACTCATAAATTAATTTAATTTATTGTATCATTTCATTCATCAAAGTATGACCAACAAGAGTATTTTAACTAGTATGAACCCCACATAATAGTGGTATTAATTCTTGGATATATAATTCTATAAGAGGTTTTATATAGATCATTAAACAAAAAAATTATCTATAGAAACCCTCCACTATTGTAAAATTATATCCCTAATATCTCTTAATGTCTAAAACATATGTACAAATCATATCCTATAAGATTTGAATATCTTTATCCATCATTCCATTTATCTAAGTGTGATGATTTATACTCATCCTTAACTATATCCTTATAACTTTTTGGATTCCTTTCTAGAATATTGAAGTAAACCTTGGATTCTTATCTAAGACAATGGACTTTCAAACTCTATAAAATCTAATGAATTATTTCTCAAAAATCCTACCAAGGTTATTAACTAAAAATTTTTGTTGAATAGGTATGAAATAAATTTATTTTTTAAGTCGATCAATCAACACCTAAACACTATCATGATTTTATGTAGTTATCAATAATAAAATCATGAAATCTATGAAAATGTTATCCCATTTCCATATTAGAATTGGGGAAGGTTGAAACATCCACTATGATCATTGATTCCCTACCTTTATTTTTTGGTGATTCAAAGAACAGGAAAAATCCCACTAATTATTTCTCCATTCCAAAACCACGAAAACAACTATATGATATCATGACACATCTTGGAAAATTTGGAATGAACCACCCTAATAAAATAGTTTTTTTAACATCTTTCGTTACTTTTATTTGGACCACCACACATCCTTTGAAATAGAGATATGAATCTAGTGTTACAATCCATTCATTACTTTTCACCTCAAACTATATAGAATATCTCATCCTATTACATTATTCAAATGATAATTTCTTCACTTTATCCTTTTCTATTAAAATAGAAGTTATTTTATAACCATATATAAACACAACATTTAATATTTACTCTATCTATATGAGAAAGCTAATAAACAATCTGATCAATTACCACAATTCTCCAACTTCCTTTACTGCCTGGGTAGAAGTATTTCTAATAAAATTATCTAAAAATTCATTTCATTTCCCTAGTTTATATACGAGATAAAAATAAAAATTTTAAAGGTACTATACACAACTATATTGTCTAATATTGAGATCAAAATGTGAGAAGATATATTTTAAACTCTCTAGATCAATACACACAATAAATTTCTCACAAAAAAATGTGATGCCATTAAATTTTCAATGTATAATCAAAAATTACTAATTCCAAATCATTATTAGTATAGTTATTTTTATGATATAATAGTTCCTTATAACCATATTCCATCACTTTTCTTATATATATTAGAAATATATCTTACGCTTAGACCAGACCCATAAAAATACACATAATAAGAAACTCCTTTCTCAGGATGAATTAAAAATTGATATAAAGTAAGCGTTATCATCATCTCGTCAAATTATTCTTAAACATTACATTATAATTAAATATCACCCAATTTTTAGGCAGGTCTATCATGATAGATACTAATCTTGAAATTTTTTAAATAAATCTATGAAAATATCTTGCCAAACCAATAAAACTTTATATATCAAATACATTCTTGGGTATTTTATTGGATATCAACACTTATGTCTTTGATGATCGATTAAAATTATTTTATTAGAATCAATATAAGAAATAAGTTACACTTAATCAATCAAATAAAATTTTATGCATTTTATGTAAATAATATTCTCATATAACATCTTTAAAGAAATCTTTATGTGCTTACCATGATCTATTTCCATCTTTGAATATATCATAATATCATCTAGAAATATTATGATAATTGTATCTAAAAATTGGATAAAGAACTATTTTATCACTTCTATAGACACAATAGGTGTGTTGGTAACATTAATGTCCATGAGAAAAAATTTCTAAGTGGATATATTAATATCATAATTTTATTTTTTAGAATATCCCCTTCATTTATTCTTAACTAGTTATAAATTGATCAAAGTTCAATATTTAAAAAATAATGATATACATTTATTTGGTATAAAAGGTCAATAATTAAGGGTAAGAAATATTTTTATACTTACATCAATTTTCCCTTCAATATTCAATATATAATTATAGATTACCATATTATTTTTGGGTAAATATAACTAGTGCTTACCAAGGAGAAACACTTGGTTAAATGAATCCCTTTAGGTATCACTCAACCATTTTCACCTTTAATTCCATTTACTTCTCTGGATCCATGTGAAAAAAATTTAAATAAATAACTATAATTCCAAGAACTATGAAAATATAAATTTATGTATCCCTTATCGGTGTTATTATAAAAATATCCTTGAGAAAATAATTTGGGTGTTTAGACACCATTTTTAGATGTGGTGGTCATCCCACTCTCCCTTAAATGTGTAGATAGACTTGTTTGTTTCTATAAAAATAAATCATTGAATATAGAATAATATTTTACCCATTAATCTACACATCCAATATATTTTGATAATCAATTCATACATTTCAATCCAATATACTAGAAAGCCCTATGAGATTTCGATATTTCCTATCATTATTGGAATTAATATACACATAGAACATTTCTCATTAATTTCACCTAAAGAAGTATAAATATGTATATAATAAAACAAAAAATCTACTCATAATTATAATTCATCAACCAAATGTTTATAGATAAATAAATGTGATGCTCGCATATCATACAATCAAGAAATAATCAATGAAGAAATTAGAATGGTACTTTACACCATATAAGGTATTGTATTAGTCTATATTTCCTCTAATGATAGCTCAATTGTAAAGAGTTTTCTATAAATTTCCAAATTAAATGGACTCTATTCCTGATGAGGTCTTCCCATTCTCCCATAAGTACCTAAATTTTTATACTTTAGTAAATATACTTAAATTTTCAGTTTCTTTATTTGATTTTATCTCCTGCCACTTATTTCCATTAGGGATCACCCAGAACACTTCTTCAAATAACCCATCTTCCCACAATTAATCTTGAGAAAGGTGGGAATAAAAATGAATACATTAAATGACCAATTTCATATGTCAACCCACTACCCTGATAAGATACCCAAGATATACTGTTAAAAGTCCTGAAGCATGTTCTTGATCACCCAAATCTTGTAAATAGTTATGGTGAATAACAACAAAAACTATTGAGAAAACTTTCACACTTGAAGTTGAATAAATACAATGTGGAATATTTATGGGGATTCAGGATGTTGTGTTCATACACCGAGATTTCATGAATAAAAAATAAAGAGTTTTTCATGAAAATAAATCCAAATAATTTATAACTAAAAACAAGCATCCACACCACATACCATAAAATATAAACAATAAAGTTATGCCATAAGTCTAATACAAAGATCCCAAAAAATATAAAGAAATCTAAAATGTCTTATATATACACTACATATGGTAACAAAAAAATATCCTATGATACCAAATCAATCATCTCCTCATGAACCAAGGTAACACTCTAATATCTTCACTATAACCCCCTCCACAAGAGACCAAGAAGGAGGAATCCAAAAAGGAATAGTGTCTCAAGAACCTAAACCTAAACTTTAAAAATCCATCGAGTATATGGAAACTGTGTGGTATAAGTAGGGTATGAAATAAGTTTTATATTAGGTTTAAACTAAGTTATGTTTTTATAAAATTCCTTTTAAACTCCATTCTTTAAATGATAGTTTGAAATATATTTTATGAATATAAAACATTTTTAATCAATCAAGGGAAAAAGAACATAGTTAAATCCCAACTTTTTTTTTGAAATAAAAGTCAATTTTTTTAGAAACGAGTCCATAAGTACTTATAAATTAATTAAAATAACTTTACAATAGAATAAATAAATAATTTTTAACCGTAATAGATTCATAATTGAGTTTAATTTTATTATTTCTAAATTCACTTCCAAAAAAATTTTGTAACATGGTTTTAAAGTGAAAATAGAAGGAAATAAGACTGCATATATTAGTCATAGAAAAAAAATCCCACAGATAAGAAATATATAATACCACATCATAAGAAAATAACTACCACATGAAATGAAATGTAAACAATAATAGCATCCACTAATGTAATGGAATGATGACTTGAAATCGCAAGTGTGGGCTTATGTAACTAAGTTTATTCTCAACTAGAAATTATAAAAATATATATCTAAATAAAGTGTATTAGACTTTGTGTAGGCCACTAGACAAAGAAAAATCATATACTTTCTATTAAAATGTAATCTTAGTTACTTTTTCATCATAACTAGTGATTCATAGTCTAGGTAGTGTAACATCATTGGAATTGACCAAAAAGTACTTTTATTATTAATAAAATAAATCATGTTTCACAATGAAAATTTAATTATGTTTTAAAATAAAAGTAAATAGGAGGAATATAATATTTCATTTCTCATCATATATCAATATTATATGTATATTAATAACAGAGTATAATATATGCATAATGGTAAACTCTATGGGCTCAGATTCTGTCATAAAGATCAATCCTGCTATAAAAATAGTAAAATAAATATAAAAATTAGGAATGTGGTGGACATTATCTAGATAAGTGTAGAAAATTTGTAAGGGAAGTAGTTAATAATGATTCATGGGAACGGTTGAGAATATATAGTGTCTATTGTGTAATAATAATATTAGGATTTGACCCTTAGGCATTATAATTATTGGCCATGATGATTGCTGTTAATTATGTTACCATTAGAATTAGTGCATATAAATTTTAATGATGTGTTATACTTCATAGGGAAGGGAGAAATGATGACCTCAACCAGTAGCTACATTCCTTATAAATCCCATTTATCAGAGATTGGGAGAAAGGTAGTATCCCTTGGGTTCTCCCTTGACTATTCCAAAGAAGTTATTCAAAAAGTGAGGATCAAGTGAAATTGACTATGGGAGAAGTTAAAGGTAGTTGGGATCACCTCTAACACCCCAAGCTTCCACGATAAGTTTCCTTTTGAATAATGTAGTGGCTTGCATTGTATGCAACTTGGAGTTTTAACACATCACGACTAATCAAACTAGCTGTTATGAATAGTAATACACACTTTTTGAAATTTTATAAATTTTATTTCTTAAAATGGGCTTCATTTTTGAATTTGTAATATCAAAATTAGATTTGGGTGAATTTTTGGTATTTTTCAGAAAACATTTATTTTTTGATGAATAGTAAAAAAACACTACTTTATTGTTTAAAACCGACTTTTTATTTAAATAATTAGTTATATTATTTTAATTTATTTTAGTTTAAAATAGAAACATAATACCTATATATGTTCAATGTAATTCATTGGAGTCATTTTATAATAAGTTTAGATATATAAAATTTTATTGAACTTTTTATCGTCTTTTACCCACCTTCTAGGAGCATTTACAAATTTGCATAAAACATAATTTTACCTCTTCTATGAGTTTAATTTCAAAAACCAAGAGAAACAGTTGAAATTATTAAGTAAAATGTGGTTTAATAAGATGAAAATAATTTTTGGTGAGTAGGTACTTTTGACTTTTATTTACCACGGTTAAAAGTAAATTGGGTAATTAAGGGAAAAATGATGTTATAATTACCCTAAAACATGTCCTAATTCTATTATATAAGTGTAATTCGACAAAAAACAACCTTAGGAATAAAATATGATCATTTTTTTCCACTTGGATTAGATTAGGACATTTATTATTATTTTATTCAAAGAATAGTTAAAAAGTTAAATTCAAAGGTTAATAACTAAACCATTTTTAATATAGGCTTACACACAATATAAATTATAATTTAAATATTAATTATAAATATAAAAATATTTCCTATGTAATTATATTTTATTTATAATTTTTACACATTAAATAATTTAATTTATTTATGACACAATGATGATGCGGTAATTACCATATTAATGAAATATTAAAATAATTGATATTATAAATATCCAAATAAATATAAATTGAGAATTATTATAAATTCCAATAATTTTATAGGTTAATATAAAATTTCAGGGTTTATTAGATATTTTTTTTCTAAGTGATAAGGTTTTTATGACTTTCACAAAAACAAAATACCAAATAGTGTCAAAATTGGCATAAATTAGTTTTTAAAACAAATACAACATTATTGGTTGATATAATATTCCTAAAAATAAAAGGTTTGGTAAAATGGATTAAATAATATTATATATTTCATTAATGAATCAATTTAGGTTCTCTTGGAAGTTTAGAGTAATTTTATTAACCATATAGTGTAAGAATACAAGAAGACACGGTAAAAGTTAAACTATTTAACTAAGAGTTAAATCTAAAAGATAAGGTTAATATGGTGACCTAAACCTATCTAAAACCTATTGTTTGAGAAATTTTCGACCCATCCCCACCTTATCCTCTAAATAAATCATTTTTTAGCCATTAGAAACCGAAAATTATTTTATTATAAATTAATATTTTAATCTTTTCCTAAAGTGACCCTCACCGCTCTTATAAAAGGGAACTTCCCCTTCTCTCAAAATCACACCTCCAAAGACATTTATCACGGAAAAACCCTGCCCAAATATCCTCCCAACTTCCCTCAAATCAACCTAGAGTCCTTAATTTGATCAAAAATCCAACCTAATGAGCCCTTTTGATCAACTCAAAACAAAACACCCGAAGACGAGTTATTAATCTCACCACCCTCTTTCATGTTCTTTTCTTCTTCCACTTCCTCTTTCTTTGTTGTTTCCATACCAAAATAATAACTCCAGTACCTCCTACATACTATTATGTTATTATAAATATGGTACTTCCATATTTTTTATTCTATCCATCCTATAAATGACAAATTCACCATACATGCGTACGTACGGCTTACCGTCTCTGCGTCGTGGTGTAGTTTGTTATTCAAACACTTCATTATTTGGATGGGTATAATAATGATTATAACTGATGTAAATAATAAATATAAAATGTTAATGATTATTTATATATGATATACCATCCAATTACATATTATTTCACCATCAATATAATGATATTGTCGCTCATGTATACCTACGTATTAACGTCTACACAACGCGATGAGATTAATTCCCATGTTCACCATTCAACAATGATTATAAAAATATATATTATTAATAAGTATGTAATATATGACATAATAATTCTACTGTATATATATATATATGTATGTATGTATGTACTTACATATATCTTATTCACTTACTTCTCTTCAATACGATATGAAAACGGAAACAGCATTTATGCGTACGTACGGCCTACCGTCTCCATAAACGGTGCCCTCCATTTCATATATCTATATATTATAAATATTTATATTCTAAATATATTTTATATATAAATCAAGTTTTATATTCTTGAAGTATTTAAATCATGATCTAAATGATGCGATCAAGAATAACAAGTTAAAACACGTACGATAAAGAAAGCGATTATTACCCAAAATGTTAAATTAACATGGAAATCATTATTAAATGGGTAGTATAAAGTCATAAATGAATCATTTATGATATAATAAATATGAATATGGTTCTGGTATAATTTATTAACATACTATGGTCATTATACATGAGGTTAAATGTACCCTTGATCAAAGGAAAGTGCAAGGTAAGGGTTAATTCCTCAATCTCATTATTATTCAAGATTGTTTATGGGTATGTTTTTACTGGGAAATATTTATTATCCATATCCATGTTTCATAAAAGAGTTTTCAAAGGGATTATTTTTAAGGGACCCTTTTATTAAAACATCATTTTAAATGTTTTAAAATATTATTCTTCTAAATCATTCTCATTAATGTCTATGTTTTCAAAATGGATTTTTAAGGATTTATTTATATGTACATGAATGTTTTTAAAATTTTAATTCCATTAAAAAGTTTCAAAGTGGTATGGGAAACTTTGATTCAAAAAAAATTTAAATTTCTTCCTTTCTAAATTGTGTGACTTTTAAATGTTTTCATGAAAAAGGGATATTTCTATCAAAGAGTTTTACAAATCATTTTCATCTATATCAACATCCTTTGATGGATTTTAAACTTGTTTGAAGATGATTTATTATGATACAAATATTCCATATTTTATTGAAAGTTTTGTGATATTTTTGACTGTGGATGTGTTATTTTTATACCATTCATGGTTTATAGATAGAGTATTTACATTTCGTATGCTAGTTTTAATATGAATGTTTAAGTTATGTTCAAACATTTTCATATGAGGAATGCATTGGACTTGGTAAGTGACGAGTGGAGCCCTCTATAGCTCCTCAATGCATCGGTAGGTCTCATGAGACAAACTAGTGTCTTGGAACAAGTCCTAGAAAAAATCTTGTTTTTATTCTTGGCACAAGGCCTTGACTATGGGGTTATGAAATATGACATTATGCATTCTGTCATTATGAAATTGGCTATTGATATTGCATGTGATTATTTAACTAGTAGAATATCCATGTGAATAAGTAAATGGAATTATTTGATTTATTTTTTTCATATTATGCTGAAGCTTAAGTTTAAAAGGCTTTTGTTTTAGTTTTATACATTTCCTTAAATGTTTATGCTTATTTATGTAAGTTTCTACTATATAGTTATCCATACTAAGCATCTGAGCCCACCCCTTTCTATGTTTTATTTTTCCTAGGATGTGAATAAGTATATTATGACTGACCTATAGGTATAATATAAGGGATATGATTGTGGTAAATGGAGACAATGTTGTTGTTGTTTTTTATTTTATAATGTAATGTAATGTTCATTTATGTAATCTATTGTCTTAGACTGCTAAACTGATCAGTCCTTCAGGACTTGATTCCTTGTAATAATTCCAATGTTATGTAATATTGCACCAACTCTAGGTAACTGTGGTCAAGGAGTTACAGTTGGTATCAGAGGAAGTTTAGTACAAACCTTGGAAACTAGATTTAGATAAACTCTGATTAGAGCACATTATCCTAAGATAGACTTTGAGGATTTTTATTGAAGAACTTCCTAGAATTTTGGTAATGTATAGATTTTGTGTATTTTCCAAGAAATTCATCCCTGTCTAGAATAGATATACCTAGGTTTGAACACTCCAACAAGGAGTTTTGGGCTTGACCTAGGGTATCTTGGTACACGACAACGGGTCTTGCTGCACTCTTGGTTACGACACTCTTGGGGGATATTCTTAGGATAATTCACATTTTCTTTACAAACTATTATGAAGGATTTATGAGTATATACCTCCTCAAAGAAAACATTTTTTATGATTATAGATTATATCCATAAATCGTTCAATTTATGTTAAGTGTTTTACAAGTTTGGAATTATGTATTGTGATTCATAAACTAATCTAGTGTATGCCTTTGTTTAGAAATGGAACCTAGTGGAAAGAATGGAAACCATATCAATGCACATAATCCATGTAGGGATTTTTCTCCTACTCAAGATAATTATAGTGGAGCTAGTGATGCAACTGGTGCTGATCAGCTTATCACCATACTGGGACAACTCACTCAGGTTATGAATAATAACCTTACCCATATGGAGCACCCTGATCCACAACATGGAGGATCAATGTTAGACTGCTTCATGAGGAAACAACCACCAACATTCAATGAGGGTACAAATTCATTAGTACCTGAGCAATGGATAAATTCCTTAGAGAAAATATTTCATGATTTAGGGAGTAGCGAAAGGGAAAAAGCTGTCATGGCAGTTTATCACCTCACGGGAGATACAGATCAATGGTGGTCATAAATCCAAAACATAAAGGAACATGAAGAAGTATCAAACATGGAATGGAGGGAGTTTAAAGATATTTTCTTAGAAAAATACTTTCATTGTGACCATAGATCAGATATGGAAAGACAATTTCTGAGTCCGAGGAAAAAGGAGTATGATAATGTTGAAAAGTATGAGGCAATCTTTAGAAGGTCATCAAGGCATGAATTAGATTATATATTTAACCCAAGGAGTAAGATTTATCGATTCTTTGATGGGTTAAAACCATTTCTCCATAGAGCATTAGTCTCACAATCCTTCTCATCATATGAAGATATTGTCTCATGCGCTATCAAGACAGAAAAGGAATTCTCTATGTCTTATGGCTTCAAAGAAAAGCAAGAGAAGAAGAGATATGCTGATCAATCTAGAAATGGAAATAAGGGGAAGAACGAAAAATTTGAATATCCATCCTATGGTAAATGTGGGAAGAAACATCCTGGTTCTTGACAAAAGGGAATGGGATTCTGTTACAAGTGTAGTGAAAAAGGCCACCAAGCTCGTGATTGCAAGGGAAAGAAAGAGGTTGTCAATGTTGAATTCTACAATTGTAGAGAAAAGATATATTATGCAAATTAATGTCATAAGCACCAAGGGAACTTACCTTAGAAAATTATAAGGGATAATGGACATGCTTATGCGATCACTACTACTGAGGTTGAAGCTCCGAAAGATGTGGTGGTAGATAATTTAATGGTTTACTCAAGTTTTTTCAATGATTTATTTGATTATGGATCACATCATTGTTTCATATCTTCCTAGTTTTCTAATAAAATTATATATTTTCAATTTGACTTAACAAGGGATTTTTTAGTTAAAACTCCTAAGGGAAGTATCATCGCAAAAAAGTTTTTTGAATCAGTTCCCATTAGGGCATATAAATATTCTTTATCTACTAATCTCATCGCCATACCCATGATTGAATTTGATATAATCCTCAGTATGGATTGGATTTCGGACCATTATGTTAAAATTTATTTTAATAAGAAGGAGGTTACAATTTTAGATGATGATAAAGAGTACCTTATCTTTAGAGCAGAAACATCGCCACCTAATTCTTATCTAGATCCACCCCCAGTAGCTCTACTAAATTCAATTATTAGGGAGGAAGAGAATGAAATAATTATGGGTGAGGAAAATAATGTTTGAATAGAGGACTTACCTATTGTGCAATAATATGTTGATATGTTTCTAGAGGATTTACCTAGACATCCTCCAGAATGAGAAATTGAGTTTTCCATTGATTTAGTTCCTGGCTCAAGGCCCACATCAAAGAACCCTTGTAGAATAGCCACTGTGGAATTAGTGGAACTAAAGAAACAACTATAGGAATTTAGTAATGAAGGATTTATTCACCCTAGTGTTTCTCCATGGGGAGCCCCTATCCTTTTTGTTAATAATAAAGACAGATATATAAGGTTGTGCATTGACTATAGGGAGATCAATGATATAACAATAAAGAACAAGTATCCCCTACCTTTCATTGATAATTTATTTGACCAACTTCATGGAGCTCAATATTTTTCAAAGATTGACCTTTGATCTGGATATCATCAATTGTGTGTGAAGAAGGAAGACATTCTGAAAACAACATTTTGAACCAGGTACGGGGATTACGAGTTTAAAGTAATGCCTTTTGGATTGACTAATGCACCCTCTGTCTTCATGGATCTAATGAATAGAGTTTTCAAGGAATATCTTGATAACTTTTTAGTGGTATTTATTTATGATATCTTGGTATACTCAAAAATATACAAAGATCATGAAAATCACTTGTGCACTATTCTGAGAACCCTCAGAAGAAATGAATTATATTGGAATTTTAGCAAGTGTGAATTCTAGCTTCAAGTGATTTCTTTTCTTGGCCATATTGTATCTAAGGATGGAATCTCTGTTGATCCTTCAAAGACCAAGAAAATCCAAGAATGGCCAGCACCAAAGAGTATAACTGAGGTACGCAGTTTTATTGGTTTAGTAAATTATTATAGACACTTCATCCAAAAAATTTCCAGGTTGGCTAACCCATTAACCAAGATCACACATAAAGGGGTCAAATTTGTTTGTAAAAAAGATTGTGAAGAATTTTTTGTATAACTGAAGAGAATATTAGTCAACACACCTATATTGACTCTACCATCAGGGAACGATGGGTTTTTTATTTATAGTGACGCTTCAATGAAAGTACTTGGTTGTGTCTTTATGCATAATGATAGAGTTATTGCCTATGCGTCATGACAACTAAAAATTCAAGATAAAAACTATCCCACTCATGATCTTCAGTTAGAAGCTGTAATCTTTGATCTGAATATATGGAGACACTATCTCTATGGTGAAAAATGTGAGATTTATAATGATCATAAGAGTTCCAAGTATATTTTCTCACAAAAATAACTCAACGTGAGGCAAAGGAGATGGATTGAACTACTCAAGGATTATGATTACACAATACACTACCACCCGGTGAAGGAAAATAAGGTGGAATATACTTTGAGTAGAAAGGATCATGGAGTTTTAAACAAGATGAGAGTTGAAAGGGATCCAATTTTCATGGATCTAGTAAAGATGGATATGGTAATAACTATGGAAGGTGAAACATCAATACTTTTTCAAATGGTTGCCAAACCATATTTACTAGAAAGGATAAAAAGTTCTCAGACTAATGATGAGGATTTTCAAAATAAGATTAAAGCAGTAAATGATGGGAGATTGAGTGACTTCATATATGAAGATGGAATTTTGAAATTTAGGAAGAGACTTTGTGTTCCTAACCTACCTGATCTAAAAAGGGAATTGTTGGATGATGCTCATAGCTTCAATTTCTCTATACACCCTGGGATCACCAAAATGTATAGATATTTGAAGGAACATTTTTGGTGGGACAACATGAAGATGGAGATTGCTGATTTAGTGTCATGATGTATGGTTTGTCAAAAAGTGAAATATGGAAGGCAACAGCCTAGAGGAGTCATACAACCTCTTCCCATACCTGAGTGGAAATGGGATAATAGTATGATAGACTTTTCCATGGGGCTACCAAAGACTCCTAGAAGGAATGATGCAATATGGGTCATTGTTGATCGTCTTACCAAGTCAGTACATTTTCTTTCTATAAGAGAAGATTTACCACTTGAAAGTCTAGCAAGACTATATATTAATTAAGTTGTAAGACTCCATGGTGTACCCTGATCGATTGTTTCTTATCGTGATCCCCATTTTACATCAAGATTTTGGAAAAGTCTTCAGAAGGCCTTGGATACTGAACTTCATTTGAGCACTGCATACCACCCTCAAACTGATAGACAATCAGAATAGACTATTCAAACCTTATATGACATGTTGAGATCTTGCTAACTTTACTTTCAAGGTATGTGGGATCAATATTTACCTTTGGTATAATCTTCTTATAACAATAGCATCCATTCAAGTATTTAGATGACACCATATGAAGCGTTATATGGAAAGAGACTTCGCACACCAACATGTTGGGATGATGTTGGTGAAAGAAAACATGTAGGCCTAGAACTTTTTGAGGAAACAATAGAAAAGGTGAAGGTTTCCCAAACCCACATCAAAGAAGCTCAAAGTAGGCAAAAGATCTATGCCGATAATCGGAGGAAGGATTTGTAATTTTAAGTAGGAGATCATGTTTCTTGAAGGTATCTCTATGGAAGGGTGTAATACAATTCGGTAAGAAGGGTAAATTGAGTCCCAGGTACATCAGACCTTTTGAAATTCGAGAATGAATTGGGGTTGTAGTTTATCGTTTGGCAATGCCTCCAAGTCTCTCAAAAGTTCATGATGTGTTCCACGTATCACTATTAAGAAAATACATGCCTGACCCAACGCATGTACTCACCTATGAAGAAATTGAACTGGAACCTGATATGTCTTATTGTGAAGAGCCAATCAATATTCTTGATACCAAAGAACAAGTGCTAAGAAATCGGACGACTCGTTTGGTAAAAGTTCTATGGAGAAACCATAAGATGGAAGAGGCAACGCAGGAACCCGAGGAACTTATGATAAAAAACCACCTGAATCTTTTTATGTAGTGATATTATAGAAATTTGGAGGACGAAATTATTTTAAGTAGGGTAGAATGTAACACCACAAGCTTCCATGGTATGTTTCCTTTTGAATAATACAGTAGCTTGCATTGTACGCAACTTGAAGTTTTAACACACTGCGACCAATCAAACTAGCAGTTATGAATATTAATACCCACTTTTTGAAATTTTATATATTTTATTTTTCAAAATGGGCTTCATTTATGAATTCGGAATATAAAAATTAGCTTAGGGTGAATTTTTGGTATTTTTCTGAAAAATTTCAATTTTTGATGAATAGTGAAAACACTGTGTTATTCTTTAAAATAGACTTTTTATTTAAATAATTAGTTATATTATTTTAATTTATTTTAGGTCAAAATAGATACATAATACTTATATATGTTCAATTTAATTCATTGGAGTCATTTTATAATAAGTTTAGATATATAAAATTTTATTGAACTTTTTACCGTCTTTTACCCACCTTCTAGGAGCATTTACAAATTTGCATAAAACTTAATTTTACTGCTTCTGTGAGTTGAATTTCATAAATACGAGAGACACTGTTGAAATTAGTAAGTAAAATTTGGTTAAATAATATGAAAATAATTTTAGGTGAATTGTAACTTTTGACTTTAATTTACCACGGTTAAAAGTAAATTGTGTAATTAAGAGGAAAAGGTGTTATAATTACCCTAAAACATGTAATAATTATATTGGATGAGTTTAATTCTACCAAAAAATCCTTAGTAATAAAATATGATCCTTTTTTCACTTGTATTAGATTAAGAAATTTATTATTATTTTATTTAAAGAAGAGTTAAAAGAGTTAAATTCAAAGTTTAATAACTAAACGATTTTTAATATAGGGTTACACACTATATAAATTAGACTATAAATATTAATTAGAAATATAAAAATATTTCCAACATAATGATATTTTATTTATAATTTTCAGACATTAAATAATTTAATTTATTTATGACACAATGATGATGCATTAATTACCTTATTAATGAAATATTAAAATAATTGATATTATAAATATCCAAATAAATGTAAATTGAGACTTACGATGAATTCCAATAATTTTATAGGTTAATATTAAATTTTAGGGTTGATTAGATAAAAAAATTCTAAGTTATAAGGTTTTTATGACTTTCACAAAAACCAAATACCAAATAGTGTTAAAATTGACATAAATTAGTTTTCAAAACAAATACTATATTATTTGGTGATATAATATTCCTAAAAATATAAGGTTTATCCAAATGTCTTAAATAATATTACATATGTCATTAATGAACCACTTGAGCTCCTCTTGGAAGTTTAGAGTAAGAATATTAACCATATAGTGTAAGAATACAAGAAGACACGGTAAAAGTTAAACTATTTAACTAAGAGTTAAATCTAAAAGATAAGGTTGATATGATGAACTAAACCTATCTAAAACCTATTGGTTGAGAGTTTTTAGACCCATTACCACCTTATACCCTAAATAAATCATTTTTGAGCCATTATAAACCGAAAATGGTTATATTATAAATTAATATTTTAATCTTTTCCTAAAGTGACCCTCACCCCTCTTATAAAAGGGCACTTCCCCTTATCTCAAAATCACACCCCAAATCCATTTTTCTCTGCAAAACCATGACCAAATATCCACCCAACTTCCCTAAAATCAACCTAGAGTCCTTACTTTGATTATAAATCCAACCAAATGATCCCTTTTGATCAACTCAAAAGGAAACACCCGAAGAAGAGGTATTAATTTCACCACCCTCTTTCAAGTTATTTTCTTCTTCCACTTCCTCTTTATTTATTCTTTCCATACCAAAATAATAACTCCAGTACCTCCTAAATAATGTGATGTTATTATAAATATTTTACAACCATATTTGTTATTATATCCATCCTATAAATGACAAAGTCTCCATACATGCGTATGTACAGCTTACCGTCTTCATGTTGTGGTGTAGTTTGTTATTCAAACACTTCATTATTTGGATGGGTATAATAATGAGTATAAATGATGTAAATAATAAATATAAAATTCTAATGATTTTGTATATATGATATACCATCCAGTTACATATTATTTCACCATAAATATAATGATATTGTCGCTCATGCATACGTACGGATTGCCATCTCCACGACACGATGAGATTCATTCTCACGTTCACCATTCAACGATGATTATAAAAACATATATTATTAATAAGTATGTAATATATGACATAATAATGATACTGTAGATATATATGTATGTATTTACTTACATATATCTTATTCACTTACTTCTTTTCAATAAGATATGAAAACGGAAACAGCGTTTATGCGTATGTACGACCTACCATCTCCATAAACGGTGCCCTCCATTTCATATATCTATCTATTATAAATATTTATATTCTAAATATATATGATATATAAATCAAGTTTTATATTCTGGAAGTATTTAAATTGTGATCTAAATGATACAATCAAGAATAACAAGTTAAAACATGTATGATAAAAAAGTGATTATTACCCAAAATATTAATTTAACATGGAAATCATTATTAAATGGGTAGTATAAAGTCATAAATGAATCATGTATGATATAATAAATACGAATATGGTTATGTTATAATTTAATAACATACTATGGTCGTTATAAAATAGGTTAAACATACCCTTGATCAAAGGAATGTGCATGGTAAGGGTTAATTCCTCAATCTCATTATTATTCGAGATTATTTATGGGTATGTTTTTACTGGGACATATTTATTATCCATGTCCATGTTTCATAAAAAAAATTTAAAGGGATTATTTTTAAGGGACACTTTTATTAAAACATCATTTTAAATGTTTTAAATATTTATTCTTTTAAATCATTCTCATTAATGTCTATGTTTTCAAAATGGTTTTTTAAGGATTTATTTATATGGACATGAATGTTTTTAAATTGTTAATTCCATTAAAAAGTTTCAAAGTGGTATGGGACACTTGGATTCAAAAATTTCTTTAAATGTCTTTATTTCTAAATTGTGTGACTTTTAAATGTTTTCATGAAAAAATGGATATTTCTCTCAAATAGTTTTACAAATCTTTTTCATATATGTCAACATCCTTTGATGGATTTTAAAATTGTTTGAAGTTGATTTATTATGATACAAATATTCCTTATTTTATTAAATTTTTTGTGATATGTTTGACTGTGGATGTTTTATTTTTATACGATTCATGGTTTATGGATAAATTATTGATATTTCGTATTCTATTTTTAATATGAATGTTTATGTTATGTTTAAACCTTTTCATATGAGGAATGCATTGGACTTGGTAAGTGACGGGTGGATCCCGCTATAGCTCCTCGATGCATCGATAGGTATCATGAGACAAACTAGTGTCTTGGCACAAGTCCTAGACAAAATCTTGTTTTTATTCTTGGCACAAGGTCTTGACTATGTGGTTATGAAATCTGGCATTATTCATTCCATAATTATGAAATTGGCTATTGATATTACATTTTTTTATTCGACCAGTAGAATATCCATGTGAATAATTAAATGGAATTATTTGATTTATCTTTTCCATATTATACTGAAGTTTATGTTTAAAAGTCTGTTGTCTTAGTTTTATACATTTTCTTAAATGTTTATGCTTATTTATGAAAGTTTCCTCTATATTGTTATCCTTACTGAGAATCTGATCTCACCCCTTTTTATGTTTTATTTTTCCTAGGATGTGAAGAAGTATATTATGAATGGCCTACATTGATAATATAAGGGATATGATTGTGGCCAATAGAGACAATATTGTTGTTTTTTTATTTTATAATGTAATATAACATTCATGTATGTAATCTATTTTCAAAGACTACTAAACTAATCGGTCCTTCGGGACTTGATTCCTTGTAATTATGTTAATTTATTAAAATAATGCACCGACTCTAGGTAACTGGAGTCAGGGAATTACATCACCACCATATTAATATTAGTAGACCCACCACATGAAAGTATAACCATCACACAAATTACTCTTAGAGCATATGTTGGTGTAATAAGGGGTTATGTATCTAGGGGATGTGTATTAATAGTGTAAATTCCATTCGAAAAATAAATTGTGTTTACTATGATATAATTTTTTTAATATCTATGGTTGAATTTAGCTAAAGATAAAATTTAGTATTCTTAGGTACCTTATTAAATAAAAATAAAAGGAATTTATATCATAATATAACAAAATAAAAGTGTTCGATATTATAAAAGAAATTTTTAACAAAATAAAAGCACAATAATATGTTTTTGTAAAATATAAATGTTTTATTATGATACATTTTTTAATAAATTTATTTATTTTTAACTAAAGTTATTTTTATAAAATTGTGCTATAATAAACTAATTATTAGGATATAAATGATAATATAATTTTATGAACCCCAAATAAATTTTTCTAAGGGTTATAATATTAATCATGTCATAAAAAATAGTAAATTAATTAAATAAGTATTTTATTTAAAAAAGTAAATATATCCTATTTAAATTATTATTTTTCTAAAATGGATGTCAATTTTGAAATCAAAATTTTGAAATTCGATAATAGGTAATTTTTCATAATTTTATTAGATAGTTGAATTGTTTGGAAAATTAAAATATGGTATAAATATATTATAAGTATTATGACATCATACTGAATTAAAAGTGATGAAATAAATAATATAAAGAATTTATTGACCAAAAATGTGTTTTCTCGTTAAAATAATGTATTTTAAAGCAGTAATATTTGTTTTGCAAATATATAATGAATCATCCAAAACCTAAAGTATACTTTTAGTTTTTAAAGATATTTTTTTATGGATAATAATAATTACCACATCTAAAATAATATATATGAAAGGTATTTATGATCATTAAATATGAAAATATGAAAAAACACTCCCCCTTGGAAAATAACATGGTTAAAACCCAAGGTAAGTCCAGTGGTTTTTAATTTTTTATTACTCAGAGTCCAAAAACTATGTTTAAAAGTTATAAAACAATCCCCATTGTTTTTTATAAATACCCACTCGTTCTTTTATTTCTCTCAACTCACAAGACATTGAGCAAGAAGTTCCACTCTTTTCGTCTCTCTAGAGACTTTCTATGGATTTATGAAGCTTCTAGGGAGCTCTGTTCAATAAATAGGATGCCTCTTTGCAATTAAGGTATTCACGTCCTCTTTTGTTTTATTCATGTACTTAATTTGAATTAAGCCTTTTTATTTTCAATTTTTTAGGCCTTCATGAGTTTATAATCATTCCTTTACTATCAAAATGATACCTTATTAATGAGATACTTCATTTATCTCTAATTAATATCATTCCATAAACTATTATACATACCCATTATGTTTCCAAAAATTATTTTTTGATTATCCATTCCATAAATTTATATTATGATTACCCTTACCTACATGGATTCAATGGTATTAATATTGATATGACTATACTTCCTTGATTGGGGAAGTCCATGTCTGAAACCTATATTCCCTACTCATGGTTGAAAATGATGAAACATTTTCTTATAATATATGATCTATGTGACACACATAATGTTAGACATATAAAGGGTGCACCTTGATAACACTAGAATGCATTAGGTAAATAATTTATCTCTAGTGATTAAATTATTATGATACCTTGTAAGTATGCTACAATAATGTTTTTTTGAAACTTTGAAGAATAACCTTAATAGAACAAAAGATTTTTTATTTATTAAAATAAAAATACTGAAAATTCTACCATAAAAATAGTTAAGGGGGTCTGAAATAGTGGATTATAAGGGTGTCATGTTGAAAATATTTGACACTATTTAGAGAAAAAGACCCAGGACTAGAAAATATAAGCAGTTGATCACTCTCAGATGCAATAAAAGCTAGAAAATCTGCCACAACATTTCATTCTCTCCAAGTGTGAATAATGGACATGTGATTATCCAAAAAAATCTTTCACCTTCTGATGGTGTATTCAATGGACCAAGAAATGGGGCCTTTACCTATAATTTCATTGAATATGACTAACGAATCAATATCAGACTCCTAGATAACAATGTTACTCCAGGGGAAAAGGTGAAGTCTGGTGAGCATGGTAAGGTCCTCTGCTTGAAGGGAATCCCCACTTCCACAGAAGGTGGTGAAAGTAGCAATAATTGATCCTTTAGAGTCTAATAACACCTCCACCATGAATAGAACCCATAGAACAAGAACCATCAGTGTTTAGTTTATAACCTAATAGGGGGGGTCTCCAACTGATCCAATTACTACGGATGGATGATATGTTGTTGGGTGAGCCGTTTGAGGGAATAAGATGCAAAAGTTAGGGAGCATTTGTTGAGTATTTTTACAAATGGTTTAGGTCCAAAATTAAGTTTCTGGTGTTGAAAAGAATACCTATGACATATTTTGGAGAAGATATATGTATTTTTTTATTCCTAGACTTCCAGAGTAACCAACAACCTGATGTGAATATAATTGTCCTGACCTTTCTCCCATTGATATATTTATACATGCCACAAAACCAGTGAGTAAGAAAGGTATCGATTGAGTACAACTAATCAGAACAAATGGTGAGCTATCCAAATGATCTCTATACATCCTTTTCCTAGTCTCTGTCGAAAAAAAGGTGGTCTGAAGACTCATATTGTGCCTCCCTACAGCACATATACCTTGAAGAAATATTAATAATACATTGTTATATGTTCTCATAAGAGGGGAAATCATTATAAAAAACACACCAAATCATGAAAATATATTTCAATGGAATATCTTTACACCAGCGGGTATCACCCTAATGATCTGAAGGGGAAATAGTAGATTGGATTTTGAGAAAGTTGTAAATTGAAGTGGTAACAGATGATGAACCTATGAAAACACACTTATTTGGATTGTTGGATATCTCAATGCTGTAAAAAACCTCCTATGATTGACATCCAAGATAGCCTAAATGAAGGAAGGGTTCTCCCTTTCCTCCCTGAAGAAGATAGATGGAGCTGGGAAATATGAGAATTCAAGTATATCCCCACACTATTTTTTATGCCAAAAACTAACATACCCCTTGATAATTAACCAAAAATTATGTTTTTTAGAATATAAATTTAATCCTAGACATCTTTTGGATTTTGTAGAGTTTCAATCTAAATGATCTCCCATCCAAGCCATAAGTGAACTAAATGTATTTACCCCACAATGATTTCCCCTCAAGAAGCTCCCAAACTAGTTTGGTGTGAAATATAGACATAGTATTAGAGACGCTCCTTATATTGATATCCCCCTCATTAATGGGTTTAGCAAGATTTTTCCAAGAGTCCCAATGTTACATTCCTTACAAGTAGACATCCCATAAAAAGAAATTAGAATGAGTTCAATATTGGAAATTAACTTTTTTGGAACCTTCATGGTGGGAAAAATATGCATGGGGATGGAGGAGAGTATAGAGTTGACCAAGTTAATCCTTCATCCAAAGGAAAAGAATCAATTATTCTAATTAAAATATTCCCCGTGATTTTTTCAACAACCATATCAAAATGTTTGATGAGCATGGGGTTGGGGGAAATAGGGGAACCCAAATAATTCATGGGGAAAGACCTTTTTCTCATACCCAAACTAGATTTAAAATCCCTTATCCACCTCTTCGATCATCTATTAGGCACAAATAAAGTACTTTTCTCATGATCGACCACTTTACCACTCCAAGAACAATAAACCTATAAAGAATCATTTTCCCCTTGAATGGATCTTCTGCTCCCATTCAAAAAAAATGGTGTCCTCTACAAACATGATATGAGAGATGCCCCAAACTAGATGATTTTTTTGGAATGGATTAATCTTTCCCATCTCCATGCAATGATTAAAATAATAACTGATCACATCTTGAGAAATGATAAAAAGAGAGGGGGAAGGGGATCTCCTTGTCTCAATCCTCTAATGAATTTGAAAAAACCCATAAAAGTAGTGGTCATCTATGGGGATCTGAAACATTGTAAGAATATATCAATAACCCACACTAAAAATCCCATACTTTCAAGGACCATGTTGATAAATAGCCACTCAACTCTATCATAAGCATATCTCATGTTTAATTTAATAACCACATTCCTATGAAAGTTCTTCAGGTTGATGTTGCTTATAACTTTGTGGGCCAAGGAAATAGCCCCTTGGAAAGACCTCCCTTTCAAAAATCCATACTATTCCTCATCCACCCAGCAAGGGATAAAGGATGTAAAACTTTTGATGATAATTCCATCTAGAACTATATGTCACATTACACAATCTAATAGGTCAATAGTGTTGTAAATATTGAGTGTCTCTGAACTTGGGCATACAAACATGCTTAGAAGAGAAAGACACTTGAGGAAGATTTACACCAGTGAAAAAATCATGCACCACACAAATAAGACTTCTCTTTACAGTGTTCCAAATGATCTTGTAGAAAGAAGTTGGGAAAGAATCAGGTCTGAGTGCACATAGAGGGTTAATAGACCACATCACCTCCCAAATTTCTTCCTAATCTAGAATAGCCTTTAGCACTTCATTCATTTCACTCATCACAAAACAAATAATAATATCAAAATGGAAAGAATGATATCTCAGATATCCACCCTCCATGTGTAGGTTTGGGGATGTTAGAATAGGTTTTTAGTGGGTATCCTCCATATTCTCAATAACATCCTATCATTAGAATATGATCTATATTACATCTTCAAGTTAGGATATCTGTGTCTATGTTTTTATTTAAGACAAGCATGAAAGTATGCCAAGCATTTATCCCCATCCCATATCCCTTTGACTTTGTATTTATCATGATCAAACCATTCCTATTTCAATATAATATCCTCTAAAGAATCTTTTTTGCATCTTAACTCAATAAAAACATCATCTTTCCAAGAGTTATCTAGACATAGTTCCATCCTTTGAATGTATCTGTTCAATTCTACCAAAATTTGTTCCCCATAGAGAAGTCTCTTGGGCCATGATCGAAGATGATCTTTGAGATACCTAAGATTATTATAAAAAGAGATCCAGGGTTTACCTCCAAAATACTAGTCCCATGAATCTATCACAATGTTGAGAAAATCCGTATTATCTAACCATGAAGACATGAAATGAAATAAATCTTCAGAAAAACTCCTAGCCAGAAAGGAAATGAAAAGAATATATTGGTATAAAAGAACAAGAAATATATGGGTGACTTTGATGTCATGTAATAAATAAAGACCAAAATCATTCACAAGACATCTATCAAAACAATTCCAAGAGAGATGATCCCCACACTGATTATTTCACCTTGTAAATAGATCCCCTGAAAAGCTGACATCCATGATACCATTTATAGACAATAATAAAATGAAATATTGAATTTATATTCTAGGAAAGGGACCACATAATTTTTTCTCCTCAGGATTGGCCATGATGTTGAAGTCCCCGCCAACTATAAAAGGTGAATATCTAGGATTCATAGAGCTTAGATAATCTCACAGAGATTCTCTATATTGATAATCACATTTAGCATAAACAAATTAAATAAGGTTCTCTCCATCTCTCACAAATATTTTGATACATATGGATTGATGTGACATAGATATCAATTCAACTGAAGTCCAAGCTCTCCAGAATATCCAGATGTGATAATTAATTAGGAGATGATTGAGGAAACTATGGTCTCACAAGAAGCAAAAAAATCTTTGACTCTTGAAGGTTCTTGCTTGGGTTCAAGAATTTTAAACAAATAAATAGAGTGAAAATGAAACTCATTGGATATGAAATCTAATTTTACCATAGATCCCAAATAGAGAGCATTCTAGATGAGAAAATTAATCATTGATGGAACAAATATCTGGAATTGGCTCTAAACTCATGGACCTGAGATTATTTTGGGTACTTGGATGAAGCACTAGACCTCGACTGGGATTCAGTCTGAACTCTGATTGTGTATTTTTGGTTCTTAGAGGTAGGATAATGATATCAAGGAATCGAAATATTAGGAATAAAAGGGAGGATATCCATGAAAAGGGTTCCTGAAGATAAAACATTCATCTACATGGGAAGGTAGTTAGAAACTGGGGAAGACACCTGCAAGCGATTAACATGGAAATCCTCTAAAGCCATATCCTTGAAATAAAGGCATGGTTGGGTGGAGGATAGAGGAAGTGGAAACATAAAGATCCTAGGAAGTACTGAAAAGAAATGCAAGGATTGGATCATTCTTATAGCAGGAAGAGAGAGTTCATTGAAAGGGTTGGATAGAACTAAATCGTGATAAGGTGGGTCTAGAACCACTGAAGGAATCTGAAAAAATTAAGACAAAGCATCCAACAATGAGGGAGGATATTAAATGATCACACTCTTCCCAAGATTGCTATAATCTAAAATAGATCTAGAATGAGCCTCAATATTTTTAAAGTTCCTATTATAACCAAGAGAAGGCATCAGATTATTTGATTTATGGAACTTAGGGGAGGCATTCCCATGAAGGTGGAATCCTGAGAAGAAACATGGTGGGGAAGGATACACTAGGGGTTGATACCAGTCTAACATACCTTAAACTCTGAGTAGAAATTGGGATGGAAGAGGGAGAAAAAGGTCCATCTCCACATAGATTCTAGCTACCTCCACATCTTCTAAATGAAGGTATATATGATAACTATAGAGGAAGGATCCCAAGGAGTTCATTATATCACTTAGAAATCTTGGATTCATGTATGTAAGGGGCATGTTGGGGAAGCATATCCACACCACTACCATAGGTGAGTCTTTACCCAAGTGAGAATATATATACTAATGTAAAATAGAAAATCTTTAATGTCCAATAGAATAAGAATAATTGTTCTAAGCTGAAACAAAATCTTTCTTTGAGGAAAGAACAATAAAAAAGTACTTTAAGTTGAGAGCCAAAAACCTAACCAGAGAATCCAAAATCCATGAACTAAATAAGCACTAGAAAAGATATAGAGGAGGTTTTCTGGTCCCAAATATTTCCACTATAGTCCATTGAAAATGATCAGAAGCATCATGGAAAGCTGTAACAGAAATATCGAGAGCTGGTAGACCATCATCCAAGCGAGAGAGATAGAGCCATGAGAGACCCCCGACAAAGCTTCAAAGATAATATGATGAAGAGAATCATGAAATAGGTCTTCTTTGAAATATGACATAGATGGAGGTCTATAGGACGGAGGCTCATGGGAGAGTGAAGATCCAGAACGAGAAGGATCAGACGATCTCAACTGTTTTGCCTCAAGTTGTATTTATAATGATCACTCATGTTCCATTACTTTGTTTATCCCTTAACTATATTTATTCTCACCCTTTTATATTAATCCATGCCCCTAGAAAATAATTTATAGTGAGGTGACTGGGGATGGAATAATAAAGGAGTCTTTCAAGAGGATTAAATAATGTTTATGTTTATGGTTTTTTTCTTTTCATGTATTATTACATAGTTTCCAAGACATTAAACCTAAAAATACCCTTAGAAGTTATTAAAATAACACTTTATAAAGGAATTACATTTAAAAAACATATATGAAAAAAATTGGTTACCATTTAGGTTATACAATCAGGGTTTATTTAATTATGTATATTAGGACTATAAATCATTAGTGAAAACCCAAGGAATAAGTATAAATATATGAAAACATTTTAAAATTTAGTATGGTATAAAGTGTGTCATTTTGTGGAAATGAAGTACCTATTTGGATACAAATAAGTATATATAGGCTCTGAAACATATTTACCTATGTGTAACAATCCAAAAAAAATATTGTTGGGTATTATTTCGATCTTCAACTGTCACACAAAAAAGATGCCTAATAACACACCTAGTTTGAAAATCCCAGAGGATATGATTTGGTTGATCACTTTCTTTATATGAACCAATATGAAGGATATATAATTAAAGTAATTTTTTTAGAAATTATTGAATTATAAGATACTATAAGAATGATATTAGAAAATTTTAGGATTTAACACCCCTTTTGAACTAATTGATTTATAATATTCACAATTTTCACATTTATATTTTATTCTTATAGAAAGAATATATATAAAATCAAAGGAAATATGTAAATATTGGATGTGATGGATAACTGAATGATGATATTCCAAATATGAGGGAATCTAGAGTTTAAAACTTCATGATGATGTTAAATAAATTATCTTAGGTTATGAATAATAACCTTAACCATGTGGAGAATAAGACTTCACTAAGGAAGGAATAACTATAAGTTGAATCCTTCATGTATCAATGAAAACATACTTATAGTAAAACCTCTGATCCTTTTATCATAGAAAAATGGGCAAGAACAATATTATTTATATTTTATATACTCCATTGTTCCTAGAAGAATAAATTTAATTTGGTAGTATATCTCTTAGAGGGTGAATATGATTAATAGTGTACATTATTCAAGAATAAGAATCCTAAATATGAGTTTAATGCTATGAATAAAGAATAATTTTAAAATTCATTTTTCTATAAGTATTTTCCTCATACCCTCTTAACCAAAATAGAGAGTTAATTCCTTGAGATGAAGAAAAAGGATAAAAAATATATAAGAGGTTATGAAATTAAATTTACAAGGTTTTTGTGATATAATTTAATACTTTACATTGATTATGATAGAAATATCTATCAAAATTTTTTGTATTAATACCTGATCAACGAAAATATATATAAATCCAAGAGTTTTGAAATTATGAGGTGATAGTGTTGTGTGATCTCAAAGTGGAAATCGAGTTTGGATATACACTATAGAGACCTAACCCCAGTAAGCCCAAAGCCAATGCCGAATACCATTAAATTGGAATAAGATACAAGTAAATAGAGTCTCAAAGGAATGAACTATTTAGTAGTCTTGGAAAAATATATACATTCATGATACTTTTATTACAAATGAATATAAAAATTACAATATAGTGTTTTTTTATAGTAACTTTTTTCTATCTAGAATATCCTTGAATATCCTTTCTTATTATACTTCAATGAATCATAGGTAAATGAAAAAAAATAAGTGTGAGATCAAATTCTTAGTAAGGGTTTTTTTTAGAAGAATAAATAATGAATCAGTGAGAATAATCATTATGAAAAGGTAAATATATGAACACAAATTCCATATAATCAATAAACTAAGAAGGAAGTGTGTCAAAAATATAGAAAGGTAATTAACTGAAAACACATTCCATTTAATCAATAAACTGAGAAAAAAATTCATCCATATATTTTATCATATAAAAATATCATGGATAATAATAATAATAACTGAAATATAGATGAAGGGAATGATTAATTATTGGTCATCATATCTGAGGAACATGGAAACCTATACCATCAAGACCATTCACAAGAGGGTTTAAAACTATTGGTAGAAACCAATATAATTTGGCCAAATGATTTGTATCATGAGAACCTTTAGATGCATTAAGGGGATATATAACATCTGGGCTCCACCTTTCACTGCATGTCCAAAGCATTCCTCATATATCAAATAATTGATTTAATTAATGAACAATGTGACTTGTCATCAAATATTTGTATTGAGTAAAAGATATTTTTTTATAAATATCTACCTAATTAAACAAATATAAAATTAATAACCACATGTAAAAATGGTATACATATTAGGAAATAATAATATCCATGATAAATGATATGGATATTTCGGGGAAATATATTGTTCAATGATCACTATAAGGTGAATAATTTAAAGGGAAGTTTATAACAAAAAAAATGATACAAGTTAGTGAGTATAAATACTATCCATGATCAAAATAATCATAATCCATCCATTTAAAGAATAAGTATGGTTTAAATATTACATATACCCATTGAATTAGAATATGGGTTGTTTTGATTGATGAAATAAGAGTACCAAAAAAGGATCTTTAAAAATGTTCTTAAGGAAAACATCCTTTTAATTTTGACTTTTTTGAAAAAAAAAATCATTTAAAATAAAACTTAAAAATATTTTATTTAAAAATATATTTGTAAAATTTCAAATGAATGTTAAATGAAATGATGGGTGGTAATTCCGTACAAGGTAAGAAGGACATTTATTTTTCACATTAAAAAGGTTTGAAAAGTGCCTTGTTTGAAAAGTGAAAAGAATATTAATATGAAAAAATTATTAAAAGAAAAAATGTGTAGAAATTTATTTAATAACTCATTTTGAAAAGGTTAAAAACATTTTTGAAAAAAAAATTATAAAATATTATTTTGAGAGAATGTTGATCTCATACCGGAGAGAGAAATAGAGTTTGGTTTTCTTAAAAAACTTTTCTAAAACATTTTATGTACCAAATATTAGTAAAATGGTACTATTACTTGAAAAATTTCATGAATAACAAGAGTAGAATAAAATTAATTGGTTTATAAAACAATTATTATATAATTTCCTTTAATTTGAAGTCAATAATAAACAATATTGATTAGATTAATATTGTAAAATAAACCCTTAAAATGAAAATAATGTTGAAGTGTGAATTAATTAATAAATTGATTATGGGTATCAAAATTAAATACACATAAAAGAAGTGTAATTACATCAATATATAGTAAAAGTAATTATACACAAAATCATATAATATTAACAATAATGAGGAAGTAATATAACCCAATAAAAATTAATTGAGTTATGAAATTTCTTTACCACATGGTAACTTTACGTTAAAATACACTTAAATGAAATAATTGAATTTAAAACACAAAATACCATAAATAATAAATTATTCATGATATTAAGGGGTATTATATACACAATATAAAATAAACTAAGTTTATAACATTACAATATACCTCAATAAAATGAAATTAAGACGAAATATCATACTACTTGAGTAAATTTTGAATCATGAGATCCATGAAAGAGTAAAATAAATTAAAAATTTTAAAATAATAAATTAAAATAAATTAATTATATAATATTTTAAAATTTAAAGTAGATGAACCACAAAAAATAAGTAATTTATGAATATGAAATTTATCACACAGATGTAAAAAAGTGATATGAAAATCCCTTACCTTGTATTTTCTTTTGAATTAACATTTTTTAACCTCTTTCATATTGGTTTCTAGAATTTTAATTACTTATAAAATAACCATAATAATGTTTTTAATTTCATATATCATCCTTTTATAACATCTTGTGACCCATTCATTAATAATCTTTCATTATTTTCATCGTTCCAGGTGTTAATTACCTTGTTTTTCGAGTATGTTTTGACTATTTTTTTCCTATTACATAGATCATGATTTAATGATATCCATAATATAAAACATTATTTATAAATAATATATATTCATTATATATTAATTTATTCTAATCCATGAAATTTATAGATAGGAAATGAAATTCACCATTCATGGAGACGATAGGTCGTACGTATGCATGAATGATGTTTCCATTTTCTTATCATGTTAAAAGAAAGAAAAGTAAATGATATATATGTATATTATAATTCCAGTATAATATTAATTTAATATAAAAAAAATTTATTAAAATCACCCTTAATACATTCCATGTAATGTGTGGACAAATCACATCGCTTTGAAGAGGTGGTAGTCCACACATCCATAAAAGATGTTATCATATTTCCACAAAATGGAACACATGGAGGAATGCATTATATTAAAAATACAGAAGAATAAATACATTATAAATATCATATATAGAATATATAAACTATAAATACATCATTATTCCAAACCTTCAAAGGTGTAAATGAGAGAACGAAAGACATCGGTTCGCGAGGCTGTAATCTGCCGTACACACGGACAATGATTGTGTATCCCATTTGATGAAATTGTGTGTGTATTTTTAGGTCATACCATTAATATAAAAACATATAATTATATTTATAATACTTATTTCATTATATAATCTATATTTAATAATAATTTAAGGGGTGTAAAAAGAAATAAAACAAAAGTGGTCATTGAAGAATGTTACCTCATTTTCGAATAACTTCTTTTTTTATACCAAAAGACATACTAGGTTTTATTTCATCCCAATGTTAGTATTCTAGGATTTGGGTAGGTATGTTGGTAGTTTATTTTTTGGATGAGCCAAAATGCTTGATAGGTGTGAATAGTTGAGGGGGTGAGTTCCCTTTTATAGTAGAGGGGAAGTGATATTCATGTAAATATAAAATGGTAAAAAATATTGGGATGTCTTAATTACGTCATGTAGTTAAAAAATGGAAAAATAAAAGATTAAATTGTAACTATGGTTTACCCAAACTCACACCACACAAAAATAAAAAAAATCATTTTTTCATTAATCTCTCTGTTAATTTACTTTTTTCAATTTGGTTTTTCATTTAGGTAACTAGTTTTATAACTTATGTAATTAATCCATTAAGACTAAATTAAAGTGAGAATTATTATAAAATATAGAACCATTTAATCATAAATATTATTTATAATTTAAAAAATAAAAAAACATAGGTTTGTTTGAAATTAATTTAAACATAAGCACATGTAACGCTCAAAAACACCACTTTAACCCGAACTGTGCTAGAAATATTTTTACTATTTAGGGGTCAATATATTCATTATAAAAGATTAATTGGTCAATTAATGAAACATATTTTATATTTATCAACACTTAAAAATAAATTTTCATAATATAGAATTTTTAGTAGTTTTATATCATTTAATAAAATATTATTTATTGTAAAATAACATTAATGTCAATTTTGACATTATTTTTTTAATTTTAATTTAAAAAAATAAAAAAAAAAGGAATTCAAATATATTAAGTTAAAATATTTGTAACATTATATATATATATATATATATATATAAAATGTAACACAATAACTCATTACATTTACTTGACTTTTATTTTTTTAGCATCATATATTTTATTTAATTATGAAGTAAACAATCCATGCATTGGCATTTATTAAGCATTTAATGTAATTATATCATCTCTAAAAAATTAAAATAAATTATAATGATATAAAAACTCATTTTAATTTTAATATAATATTTATTGGTTAAAATATGATGTTATCCCTTATCTCAAAGCTTTATAAGTGTTATAGAAAAGGATAGTTCCTTTTTTCCTTTTTCTTTAGTTAACTTATTATAAAGGTCACTTACATAGAATAGTCTCTAAAAAAGTAATAAAATTCAAGAATAATATTACAAGGGTCAAAATATTTCCATAAAATATATTTCTTACATGTCTCTAGTACATTGTGGCCTTTATGTTTAAGGTTTAGTCCTTCATTAAGAAAGTTTTTCTCTTAATCGCTATAATTAATTTTAATTTCTTTCACTAATGTTTTTTTTGTAAAAAAATAATTTGAAATTATTATAAAATATAAATTTTTCTTATTTACAATATGAAATCCATTTTTCCAAATTCAAATCCTAGAATTTGTATAAATTAATTTAAAATTAATTCCATAGACGGGATGATGAAGGAGGTTTTTAAAGTGCAAAGGTTCAAAAGTTTGAATTGTTTTTATATCCAAAAAAATATATAAAATGGATCCCAATGAACATAATTGGAATAATATATATATAATTGATCTAATTAAACTTAAATACAATTCTAAATATATTTTAACCCTATAAATTATTTAGATTTAGAAGCAGTATTCAATTAAAATTCAATATTTTTCACTATTCATCAAAAAATGATCCTTATTAGAAAAATTAAAAAAATTCTCCATAATATAATTTTTATGTTAATTTTTAAAAAATTAATTTTATTTTTTCATATAAAATTTATAAAATTGTCAAAATTTAGTTTCAAAATATGCATTCCTTTAAAAGGTGGTAAAACTGCCTTTAAACAATATAACTTTTTATGCATAATATTGGGCTTGTTCGTATCTTATGACTATCAAATACATTGTATGAATATTAAAAATATTTTATTTAATATATAATATTAAAAATTAATTAAAATATTTCACTAATATTTATTAATTTAATTTATTAGGATAAAACACCTTTATGGGTATAAAAACATTTCCTTTATATTCAATTGGTTTTGTATTCATTTCTAATTAATTTGAAACCAGTGAATTAATTTCATATTTATATAAACCATATATTTTTTTAATTTATTTAATCCTATTCATAAAATCATATTTAACATATAGTTTATATCTTATTATAATAATATTTTAATAATATATTATTTTTTGGTAAAACTCGGTCTTGCGTGTAATGCCAACTATCAAATAAAATAGTTGTTTCGTGAAATGCAATATAACTTAGTACTATTTAAATAGGAAGACATATAATTTATTAATTTTTTTAAAATATTAAATATATGATAAATTCGTAAGTGGTTATACTCTTTTCTATATTTGGTGTTCCATGTCATACATGTTATCGAATAAAATGTTATTCTTCAGAATTTCAGGGTGTTAAATTCTCCCCATATTAAATAAATTGAATTATCATAATTTAAAATTATTATTATTAATAATTTTCATGATACTTGTATATAAATTTTTTTTAAAAACCACATCAAAAAAGAGTTAATAAAATATCTTATTAATAAGGGAGAGAGGTATTTATAAATTTCACATGGAACTAGGTTTCTACATAAGAGAAAATTAGTGGAAAGTGAAGATATAGACTGAGAGGAAAAGGATAAATATTTATAGATATTGATTGAGGTCATTGATCACAAATAAGTGAATGACCAATGGAATTTTAAGGGCCTCAAAAAAATAAATCTGTATTGATTTAAAAGAAAATCGTTTCAATAAAAATTAAGGTAATTGGATAATATTTTATTAAAAGATCATTTTTTCTAATGTTGGGTAATTATTTTAAGGCCTAAGAATATAATAAAATATACTTACCTGATATATTTAAATAAACACAATTTTATCCTTTGGTTTTACTTTGATCAATTTCCAATTCATTCTTTACTTCAAGAAAATAATATTCAAAAATTATTATTTTTATACCCAAAGCACTAAAATTTACATTTAATGGATCATAAGATCCATAAAACTAGTCTTTATATTTGTCTATAAATATTTTCTAAAAATAATACTATTAATACATTAATCTATAAACCTAAAAAAGTAATACTATTAGTTCATCATTAATATTTATTCTTAAAATTGTTTAACTAAATACAATGACATATAAATCAGGACATCATGTAGAATAATGGTAGGAGAGAAACCCTAATCGTCCTTTATTCATGGGTTCAAGATACACTGCCTCACCAGATGTGGCAGGTTGTCACCCTACATGCGGTTTTTCCTTTTGTATTAACTACATTAATATAATTCCTATGACGTTCCTAAAAAATATGATGGTTATTCTTGAAATGAAATTAATCATTAAATAAACTTTTTACTAGGGTTTTTAATATAACTATTTTTTTACAAAGATTAATAATTTTATTTGGATATTATTAGAATGTCAATAATGATCATATTAACCCTAATGGTTATCAATACCATTAAACTTATTTTTATAAAATGTAAATAAATTATTCCTCAAATATATTTTACACTAAAACATGTACTAAACTAATGTGATACATTTCCATATATTTCTTATAAGATATCCTTAATCATGGTATACTACCATCACATAAATCCTAAGAAAGAGGTGTTTAAGACTTTGAACTAATTATCAATCTTAAACTAATCAACAGTGACAGTATTCGTAACTATTATGTTAATGAATACACAATTTATTACAAAATTTAACACAATTATTTGATGTTTTAGTATTATTATAACCAAAATATAATTGGTAGAAATGATTTTAAAATTTAGTTCTTGAACTCTAATAAATAAATACTTCAGTATTTTTATTTCAACATATGTCCTTCCTTATTATAAGGTTTAACCTAGGTCATTAATTGTATTTATCTATTCAAATTATTTATAATGGTTTATAAAGGAAATGTGAATTATCATAAAAATATCATATGAGAGTGCCAAAATAGGTGTGGAGTAAGGCATGTTTTTGTGTACTGGGTTACGCTTGAGTCAAGACCGATAATCCCTCTTTGGGGTTGTTAACACTGGGTATATTTGTGCCAGCACCACTCCCACTTCTAGTATCAATACAGGGACATATTTCTAGGAATAACCACATAATATCTATCTTACCAAAACATTAGGATGTTCTTATATACTAATCCTCAAATTCTATCTTAGGGTTTTGGTCCCTCATATATGATTTCCTACATCTAGTTCCCAATGTTGCTACTAAAATTTCTCTGATAGCAACTATAGTGACCCAACCCAATAATCCAAGAGCCAGTTCCTAATACCAATACATTGGCATAAGATTCAATTAAATCATGTCCCAAAGGATTGAAAAATTTAGTAGTGTTCATGAAATAGATACATACATTATTCTTTTATTATAAATTAATTCACAAATTACAAAATAGTTTTTTTGATAAAAACTTTATTCCATTTAGAATAGCCTTGTGTATACTTTCTTATTACACTTAATGGAATCTTGGGGAAAAAATAAAATGAGGGAGAGTTCAAATTCTTAGTAAAGTTTAATTATAGAATATTAAATGATGAATCAAGGAGAATAATCAATATGGAAAGTTAAATATATAAACACACATTCTATATAATCAATAAATTGGTAAGGAAGTGTGTAAAAAATATGGAAAGGTTAATAACTGAAAACACCTTCCATATAATCAAAAAAATGAGATTGAAATGCATCCATAGATTTTATCATATTAAATTCTCATATAAATATTAATAATAACTAAAATATCAATGAAAATAATGCTTAATTATTGGATGTCATGTCTGTGGTAGAGGAAAAAATATACCATCAAGGCCATTCACAAGACGGTTTAAAAATACCAGTAGAAACCAATTTAATTTGGAGAACTTATTTGTCTCATGAGAACCTATCAATGCATGGAGGGGATATATAACGTTTGGGCCCCACCAGTCACTACATGTCCAAAGCATTCCACATATATCAAATAATCAATTTAATTAATGACCAATGTTTCTTATCATAAAATATATGTATTGAGTAAAAGACACATATTTATCAAAATTATTACAATTAAATAAATATAAAATTAAATGGCATATAAAAATGGTATAAGGTTTAGGAAAAAACAATATAAATGATAAATTCTATTGATATTTAGGGTAAATTTAATGTTTAATGATCACTAGAAGTTAAATAATTATAGTGGAAGTTATTGACAAAAAAATGATTAAATGAAGTGAAATTTGACACTATACCTGGTCAAAATAATCATAATCCATCCAAATAATTAATAAGGATTATATCAGTATAATATATAATAGTTGGAGTTGAATAAGGGTTGTTTTCATTAATAAAACATTAGTACCATAAAAGGATCTTTAAAAACGATCTTAAGGAAAATATTATTTTCATTTTGAAAAGAATTTTTCAAGTCCTTTTATTTTAAAATAAAGTTTCAAAACTTTTTATTTGAAATGATCTATGTAAAATTTTACAGGAATGTTCATAGAAATTATGTTAGGTGATTCCATACAAGGTAAAAAGAACATTTTTTTTCATGGTAAAAAGGTTAGAAATGTTCATTATTCGGGAAGTGAAAAAAAGATTCATTTGAAAAAAAAATGGGTAAAAATTAACTTATTAAATAATTTTTAAAAGTTTAAAAACATTTTTGAAAACATTTTTATAAAATATTGTTTTGATAAAAAAACAAATCTCCGACCGAAGAGAGAAATGGAGCCAGGTTTAATTAGAAAATTTTTCTATAACACTTTAAGAACCAAAGAGTAGAAAAATGGTACTATTACATTAAAAATATCATGAATATCCATAGGAGAATAAAATTAATGGTTTTATTAAATAATGATTATATAATTTCCTTTTATGTAAAATCAAGACTAAATAATCTCAATTAGAATGAGATTGTGAAATAAAAGTGTAAAATCACCATAATTTTGATGTGTGAATTAACCTATAAATCGATTTTTTATATGAAATATAAATATAGATAAAAGAATTTTAAATAAATCAATAGATATTCAATGTTATTATACACATAATCATTGAATATTAATGAAAACGAAGAATTAATATAATCCAATGAAAATGAATTGAGTTGTAAAATTTCTTTACTATTGGGTAACTTTAAGTTAATATCCCCTTAGATGAAATAATTTAAATTGAAACTAAAAATAACCTGGATAATGAATTATTTATGATATTATATTTCATAGGGTAATTATATAGACCATATAAAATAAACTATGTGCATTACATTATAATTTTCCACAATGAAATGAAATTGAGACAAAATATATTAATATTTGAGTAACTTTGGAATCATGGGATATATGAAAGAGTTAAATCAATTAAAACATATAATATCATGAAATAAATTAAATTCATGAAATAAAATGTTAAAATGGCTAGTAGATACACCAAAAAAATAATCAAGTTGTGAATACGACATTTATCTCAAAGATGTAAAAAGTGAGATGAAAATCCATGACTGTGCATTTCTTTTTCGGTGAAAATTATTTAACCTCTTATATGTTAATTTTAAGCATGTTAATAACTTATACCAGAACCATAATTATGTTAATAATATCATATAGTATCCTTCCATAACATCTTTTTACCCATTCGTTAATAATCTTTCATTATTTTTATCGTTTCGGGTGTTAATTTCATTATTTTTTTAGTATGTTTTGAATTTTATTTTTGTTCCTATTACATAGATCGTGATTTAAACATATAAAAAATTTAACCCATGATTTATATATCATATATATTCATCATATATTCATTTATTATAATCCATAAAATTTTGATATAGGAAATGGAATATATTATTCATGGAGATGGTAGGTCGTACAAATGTAAGATCATTGTTTCCATTTTCTTATCGTATTAAAAGAATGAAAAGTAAATGATTTATATGTATATTATAATTCCAGTATCATATTTATTTCATATAAATCATATTTTATTTATTAAAACCATTCTTAATACATTCAATGTAACTTTTAAACAAATCACATCACTTTGAGAAATGTGGTAGTCTACACGTCCACAAATGATGTTATCATATTTTCACAAAATGGAACCCATAGTGGTATATCTTATATAATAATTAAATATGCATAAATAAATTACAAATATCATATATAACATATATAAAATATAAATCCATCATTATTCCCAACCTTTAAAGGTGGAAATGGAAGAATGGACGACATCGATTATTTGATCTGGTAGTCTGTAGTACACATGAATGATGATTGTATATCAAATTTGATAGAATTTTCTATATAGGTTTAGGCCATAACACTAATAAAAAAATATATAATTACATTGAGGATACTGATGTTATTATATAATCAATAAATAAGAACAATTTAAGGGTTGGATAAAGAAATAAAACTGAAGTGTTGGTTGAAGAACATACCTCTTTTTTGGGTAACTCTTTTTGGTTTATGCCAATATAATTATTTGGTGTAACGCCCCAAAATTAGTTACCCAGATTCGGTGCTTTATTAAATAGAATTTTCATGATACAAGGAATCATGTCCCAAAATACTGAACAGTTTAGTATTATTGGAAACAAGATACATACATAAGTTTAACATTAAAACTTGAGAAGAAATAACACACTAATTTATTCCATTAGAAACATCCAAGCCTCCTAGATTATGCCTACAGGTTACTCATAACTAACTTCTTAAAATCCTGAGAAAATAAAACATAAGAAATGTGTGAGCTCAAATGCTCAGTGAGAGTAAGAAGTACAGCGGAAGATAACATAAACATTAGGCAGGTTGAATAATTGAAAACACATGCCTTTAGAAATAATAAACCTGAACTCTTTATGGATAGAATATGAGCTGAGTAAATAATGTCATAATAAAACATAGTCATGGGTATTCTACTAGTTTAATAACCACATGAACCATCATTATTATTTTCATAATGAGGTAATGTATAATGTTGGACTTTCTGAAACAACTTGTCAAGGCCTAGGCCAAGATGTCTAAAAATGATTTAGGTCTCGGCCAAAACTATATATCAAATTGGGAAAGGCCTCGTCCAATTCCATATATAATTGTCTCATGAGAACTATCAATGCATCGAGGAGCTATAGCAGGCTCCACCTGTCATATACTAATTCCAATACATTCCTCATATGAAAAGGTTGAAACATAACATAAACACTCATATTAAAACTGGCATATGAAATGTCAGTACTTTAACAATAAACCATGAATGGTATAAAAATAACACATCCACAGTTGAACATATCACAAAACCTTAAATACAATATGGAATATTTGTATCATAATAAATCAACTTCAAACAAGTTTAAATTTTATTAAAGGATGTTGACTTAGATGAAATCAAAACTTTTTGAGAGAAATATCTATTTCTATTTTGAAATCATTTAAGGGTCACATAATTATAAAAGAAAACATTTATTTTAAAAATATTATTATAATATTGTAAGGGAAGCTTCGACGGTGTTATAACATTGGAAAATAACCGCACCCGTTGTATAAGTTAAAAAAACATTCTTACCTTAATTTTATTGAAAAGGTCATAAAGTACCTTGTTTGGAAAATGACAGAAAGATTCATTTCAAAACATATAAGGTAAAATAAGGGTATAAATGATTTTAACCCATAGTCTAGTAAATAGTAAAAAAATTTTGAAATACATTTTTAAGAAAACACGGATGTGGATGATAAAGCGGTCTCAATAGATACTTACGTAAAAACAACCTCGAATAATAAAGAGATTGTGAAATTAACCCTTACTTTGTACTTTTCCTTGGTCAAGGGTATGTTCACCTCCTTTATAATATTTAAATAATTGTTATTAAATTATACAAGAACCATATACATAAATATTATATCATATATGATCTTCTAATATTTCTTTGTTAATAATATTTTAGTATTATCGTCGTTTCAGGTGTTAACTGGTTCGTTTTACTTTATAGGTTTTGTTACATAAGTCATGTTTGTTATGGATAGGATATATCTAATTCAATTCCAAAATTATATTATGTATTTAAAAATTATTTTAAATCATCAAATGAAAATTATTCTTGAATGGTTATGATGGGAAAATGAATCTCATTGTGTTCGTGAAGATGGTAATCCGTACGTAGGCACGAGCGATAATATCATTATATTGATGGTGAAATTGTATGTAATTGGATTTTATATCATATATACAGAATCATTAACATGTTATATTTATTTTTTACATTATTTGTACTCATTATTATACCCATCCAAATAATGAAGTGTTTTAATAACAAACTACACCACGGCGTGGAGACGGTGAGTCGTACGTACGCACGTATGGTGACTTTGTCATTCATAGGATGGATAGAATAATGAATATAGTTGTTCAATATTTATAATAACATCACAGTATTTAGGATATAATGGATTTATTATTTTTTTATGGAAACAAAAAAGAAAGAGTAAGTGGAAGAAGAAAAGTACTTTGAAAGGGTGGTGAAATTATTACCTCTTCTTCGGGTGTTTCCCTTCGAGTTGATCAAAAGGGCTCCTTAAGATGGCTTACTGATCAAAGTAATACCTCTAGGTTGAATGGGGGATAGTTGAGGGTATATTTGGGCAGGGTTTTGCTGATCCAAATGGCTTTGGAGGTTTGAAATTAAGAGAAGGGGAAGTTCCCTTTTATAAGAGAGGTAAGGGTCACTTTAGGAAAATCTTGAAATATTATTTTATAATAAACTAATTTTCGGTTTCTAATGGCCCCAAAATGATTTATTTCAAGGATAATGTGTTTACGGGTTGAAAACCTCTCAACCAATAGGTTTTAGACCGGTTTAGGTAACCATGTTAACCTTATCTTTTAGATTTAACTCTTAGTTAAATAGTTTTACATTTACCATGTCTCTTTGTATTTTTATATTATATGGTTAATAAACTTACTATAACAAGCCAAGAGAACCACCAGTGGTTCATTATTAATATATATAACCTTATATAAGTCCTTTGGCCGAACATTATATTTTTATAAATATTATATCATTTAATAATATAGTATTTGTTTTAAAAACTCTATTATATCAATTTTGACACTATTTAGAATTTGATTTTTTTGAAAGCTATAAAAACTTTATCACTTAGAATAAAATTTATTTAATCAATAATAAAATTTCATATTAACCTATAAAATTATTTTAATTTATCATAAGTCTCAATTTACATTTATTTGGATATTTATAATATCAATTATTTTATTATTTTATTATTAAGGTAATTACTGCATCATCATTGTGTCATAAATAAATTAAATTATTTAATTTCTAAAATTTATAAATAAAATACCATTATGTCTGAAATATTTTTATATTTCTAATTAATATTTATAGTTGAATTTATATTTTGTGTAACCCTATATTAAAAATTATTTAGTTATTAAACTTTGAATTTAACTCTTTTAACTCTTCTTTAATTAAAATAATAATAAATGACCTAATCTAATCCAAGTGGACCAAAGAGGATCATATTTTATTCCTAAGGTTTTTTGTCGTTGAATTACACTTATCCAATAGAATTAGTACATATGTTAGGGTAATTATAATATCATTTTTACCATTAATTACCCTATTTACTCTTAATAATGGTAAATAAAAGTCAAAAGTTTATGTACACAAAAAAATTATTTTCATCTTATTGAACCACATTTTGATTAATGATGTCAACTGTGTCTATCTAATTTTTTAAATTCAACTCACATAAGCAGTAAAATTAAGTTTTATGCAAATTTGCAAATGCTCCTAGAAGGTGGGTAAAAGACGGTAAAAAGTTCAATAAAATTTTATATATCTAAACTTATTATAAAATGACTCCAATGAATTACATTGAACATATATAGGTATTATATATCTATTTTGACCTAAAATAAATTAAAATAAAATAACTAATTACTTAAATAAAAATTTGGTTTTAAACAATAACACAGTGTTTTTCACCATTCATCAAAAAAATTTAAAGTTTTCATAAAAATACCAAAAATTCACCCTAAGATAATTTTGATGTTCCAAATTCAAAAATGAATCCCATTTTGAAAAATAAAATTTATAAAATTTTAAAAAGTGGGTATTACTATTCATAATGGCTATTTTGATTGGTCGTGGTGTGTTAAAACTCCAAGTTGCGAACAACGTAAGCTAATGCATTATTCAAAGGGAAACGTATCATGAAAGCTTAGGGTGTTACATTCTTCCCTCCTTAAAATAATTGTTTCCTCAAAATTTATAGAATATTACTGCATAAAAAGATTCGGGTGGTTGTTCATCATAAGTTCATCGGGTTCCCATGTTGCCTCTTCCATCTTATGGTTTCTCTATAGAACTATTACCAGACGAGTCGTCCGATTTCTCAGCACTTGTTCTCTGGTATCAAGAATTTTGGCAGGCTATTCACAATAAGACAGATCAGGTTCCAGTTCAATTTCCTCATAGGTGAGTACATGCATTGGGTCAGGCATATATTTTCTCAATAGTGATATGTGGAACACATCATGAACTTTGGAGAGACTTAGAGTCATTTCTAAATGATAAGCCACAACTCCAATTAATTCTAGAATTTTGAAAGGTCTGATGTACCTGGGACTCAATTTACCCTTCTTACTGAATCGTATAACACTCTTCCATGGAGATACCATCAAAAAAATATGATCTCCTACTTGAAATTCCAAATCGTTCCTCTAATTATTGGCATAGATTTTTTTCCTACTTTGAGATGCTTTGATGTGGTTTTGGATAATATTCACTTTTTTCATTGTTTCCTCAAAAAGTTCTAGGCCTCCGATTTTTATTTCACCAACATCATCCCAAAAAGTTGGTGTATGACATCTCTTTCCATATAATGCTTTATATGGTGCCATCTGAATACTTGAATGTAAGCTATCGTTATATGAAAATTCTACCAAAGATAAATATTGATCACACATACCTTGAAAGTTAAGTGAGAAAGATCTCAACATGTCTTTTAATGTTTGAATAGTTTTTTCTGATTGTCCATCGGTTTGAGGGTGTTAGGCAGTGCTCAAACGATGTTCAGTATCCAATGCATTCTGAAGACTTTTCCAAAATCATGATGTAAAAAGGGGATCGTGATTAGAAAAAATCAATAGGGGTACACCCTGGAGTCTTACAACTTCATTTATATATAGTCTTGATAGACGTTCAAGTGGTAAATCATCTCTTATAGTAATAAAATGTGCCGACTTGGTAAGATGATCAATAATGACCCATATTGCATCATTCCTTCTAGGATTATTTGGTAGCCCCATGACAAAGTCCATCGTAATATTATCTCATTTCCACTTAGAAATGGGAAGAGGTTGCATGACTCCTCCAGGTTGTTTCCTTCTAGCTTTCACTTGTTGACAAACCATATATCTTGACAAAAAATTAGAAATCTCCCTCTTCATGTTGTCCCACCAAAAATTTTCCTTAAAATCTTTATACATCTTGGTGCTCCGAGGTTTTATAGAGAAATTTTAGCTATGAGCATCATCCAATAATTCCCTTTTTAGATCAGGTATATCGGGAACACAAAGTCTCTTCCCAAATTTCAAAATTCTATCTTCATATATGAAGTCACTCAATCTCCCATCATTTACAGCTTTAATCTTATTTTGAAACTCCTCATCATTAGTCTGAGAACTTTCTATCCTTTCTAGTAAAGATGGTTTGGCCACCATTTGAAAAAGTATTGATTTTTCACCTTTCGTGGTTATTCACATATCCATCTTTACTAGATCCATGAAAATAGGATCCCTTTTAACTCTCGTCTTGTTCAAAACTCCATGATCATTTATGCTCAAAGCATATTTCACCTTATTTTCCTTCCCTGGGTGGTAGTGTATTGTGCAATCATAATCCTTGAGTAGTTCAAGCTATCCCCTTTTCCTCATGTTGAGTTTTTTTTGTGAGAAAATATACTTCAAACTCTTGTGATCGGTATAAATCTCACATTTTTCACCATAGAGATAGTGTCTCCATATCTTCAGAGAAAAGATTACAGCTGTTAACTCAAGATCGTGAGTGGGATAGTTTTTCTCATGATTTTTTAGTTGTCGTGATGCATAGGAAATAACTCTATCATTCTACATAAGGACACAACCAAGTCCTTTCTTTGAAGCATCACTATAAATAACAAACCCACCGTTCCCTGATGGTAGAGTCAAGATAGGATCATTGGCTAATCTTCTCTTCAGTTCTTGAAAAAATTCTTCACACTCTTTTTTTCAAACAAATTTAACATCTTTACATGTGATCCTGGTTAATGGGTTAGCCAACTGGGAAAAATTCTGGATGAAATGTAGATAATAACCTACTGAACCAATAAAACTGCGTACCTTAGTTATACTCGTTGGTGCTGGCCATTCTTGTATTGCCTTAGTCTTTTTAAGGATCAACATAGATTTCATCTTTAGAGACAATATAGCCAAGAAAAGAAATCTCTTAATGCCAGAATTTACACTTGCTAAACTACCCATATAATTCATTTCTTTTGGGGGTTTTCAGAATAGTGCGCAAGTGATTTTCATGATCTTTGTAGATTTTTGAGTATACTAATATATCATCAATAAATACCACTACAAAGTCATCAAGATATTCCTTAAAAATTGTATTCATTAAATCCATAAAGACAGAGGGTTCATTATTCAATCTACAATGCATTATTGTAAACTCGTAATGCCTGTACCTGGTTCGAAATACTGTTTTTGGAATTTCTTCCTTCTTTACACACAACTGATGATATCTAGATCGAAGGTCAATCTTTGAAAAATATTGATCTCCATGAAGTTGGTCGAATAAATCATCAATGCGAGGTCAGGGATACTTTTTTTTATTGTTATATCATTGATATCCCTGTAGTCAATGCACAACCTCATACATCCGTCTTTCTTCTTAACAAAAAGGAAAGGGGCTCCCCATGGAAAAACACTAGGTAGAATAAATCCATTATTACTAAATTACTCTAGTTGTTTATTTAGTTCCACTATTTCCAAAGTGGTCATTCTATAAGGGGTCTTCGATATGGGCCTTGAACTAGGAATTCAATCAATGGAAAACTCAATTTCTCATTCTGGAGGATGTCCAGGTAAATCCTTTGGAAACACATCAACATATTCTTGCACAATAGGTATGTCCTCTATTCAAACATTATTTTCCTCACCTATAGTTATTTTATTCTATTCCTCCCCAATAATTGAATTTAGTAGAGCTACTAGGGGTGGATCTTAATAATAATAAGATGGTTACATTTCTTCTCTAAAGCTAATGTACATATTATCATCATCGAAAATTGTAACCTCATTCTTCTTACAATAAATTTTTAGATCATGGTCTAAAATCCAATCCATTCTGAGTATTATATCAAATTAAATCATGGGTATGACGATGATATCAGCAGATAAAGAACATTTATATACCCTGATGGGAACTGATTCACAAAACATTTTTTCGATGATACTTCCCTTAGGAGTTTTGACTGAAAACTCCCTTGTTAAGTCAAATTGAAAATATATAATTTTCTTAGCTAACTCGGAAGATATGAAACAATGCGATGATCCAGAATCAAATAAAGCAATGGCTAAACTTGAGGAAACCATTAATTACCTACCACCATGTCTTTCGGAGCTTCAACCTCAGTAGTAGTGATCATATAATCTTAGCCTTGATCCCTTGGCCTATTTTAAGGTAAATTTTCCTGAAGCTTAGGAAATTCATTTGCATAATGTACCATCTCCCTGAAATTGTAGCATTGAACATTGGTAGCTTCTTTCTTCCCTTTACAATCACCAATAAGATGAAATTTTTGTCCACATTTGTAGCATACTCCTTTTTCTTTTAGACAGTCACCAGGGTGATTCCTTCCACAATTATCACAGGGTGGAAATTCAACTCTTCCCTTCTTCCCTATTTCCTTATTTCCTTTCCCAGAGTGTTTAGTAGATCTCTTCTTCTCTTTCTTTTCTTTAAATTCATAATACATAGAGAATTCTATTTCTGTCTTGATAGCATATGAGACAATATCTTCATACGATGAGAAGGATTTCTAGACTAATGCTCGACAGAGAAATGGTTTCATCCCATCAAAGAAATGATCAATATTACTTCTTGGGTTATGTATATAATCTACAACATGCCTTAGTAACCTTGTAAAGTTAGCTTCATACTTTACGACATTCGCATCCTCCTTTTGTCTCAGACTCAGAAATTGCCTTTCCATATCCGATCGATGGTCACAGAGAAATTATTTTTATAAGAAAAGATCATTAAACTCCCTCCAGTTCATACTTGATACTTCTTCATCCTCCTTTGTGTTTTGAATTAATGACCACCATTGATCTGCATCTCTGGTGAGGCAATAAAATACCATGACAACTTTTTTCCTTTTGCTACTCCCCAAAGCTTGAAATATTTTCTCTAAGGAACTTATCCATTGCTCAGCTACTAATTAATTTGTACTCCCATTGAATGTTAGTGTTTTTTTCCTCATGAAGTAGTCTAAAGTTGATCCTCCATGTTGTGGATCAGAGTGCTCCATATGGGTAAGGGTATTATTCCTAACCTTAGTAAGTTGTCCCAGTATGGTGATAAGTTGATCAGCACCAGTTGCATCACCATCTCCGCTATAATTATCTTGAGTAGGAGGTAAATACCTACATGGATTACATGAGTTTATACGGTTTCCATTCCTTCCACTAGGCACCATTTCTAAACAATGGCATACACTGGATTAGTTTAAGAATCGAAATAAATAATTCCAAACTTGTAAAACACTTAACATAAATTGAGAAATTTATGGATATAATCCATAATCATAAAAAAATGTTTTTTTTTGAGGATTTATATACTCATAAATCCTTAATAATGGTTTGTAAAGAAAATGTGAATTATCCTAAGCATATACCTCATGAGTGTCATAACCAAGAGTGCAGCAAGACCCGTTGTCGTGTACCAGTATACCCTGAGTCAAGCCTAGAACTCCTTGTTAGTCGTTCTCACTCTTAGGTACATCTGTTTTAAAGCCGCCTCTACCTGCTCATATCCAGACAGGGATTTATTGCTTGGAAAATACACAGAATATCTATATTACAAGAATTCTAGGAAGTTCTTCTATACCAATCCTCAAAGTCTATCTTAGGGTAATGTTCTCTAATCAGATTTTATCTAAATATAGTTTCCAAGTTAGTACTAAACTTCCTCTGATACCAACTCTAACTTCTCAACCCTAGTTACCTAGATTCGGTGCTTTATTACATAGCATTAGCATGATATAAGGAATCATGTCTCTAAATACTAAACAGTTTAGTATTATTGGAAACAAGGTACATACATAATTTTAACATTACAACTTGAGAAGAAATACAACACTAATTTATTCCATTAGAGACATCCAAGACTCCTAGATTATGCCTTCAATTCACTCACAACTAACTTCTTCATATCCTGGGAAAATGAAACATAAGAAAGGTGTGATCTCAAATTCTTAGTAAGAGTAAGAAGTACAGCGGAAGATAACATAAACATTAGGCATGTTGAACAATTGAAAAAACATGCCTTTATTTATGGCTAGAATATAAGCTGAGTAAATAATGCCATAATAAAACATATTCATGGGTATTCTACTAGTCGAATAACCATATGAACCATCATTATTATTTTAATAATAGGGGAATGTATAATGTCGGACTTTCTGAAACATCTTTTCAAGGCCTCGGCCAAGATTTCTAAAAATGATTTAGGCCTCGGCCAAAACCATATATCAAATTGGTAAAGGCCTCATTCGATTACACATCTAATTGTCTCATGAGACCTACCGATTCACCGAGGATCTATAGCGGGCTCCACCCGTCAAATACTAAGTCCAATACATTCCTCATATGAAAAGGTTGAAACATAACATAAACATTCATATTAAAACTAGAATACGAAATGTCAATACTTTAACCATAAACCATTAATGGTATAAAAATAACACATCTATAGTAAAACATATCACAAAACCTTAAATACAATATGGAATATTTTTATCATAATAAATCAACTTCAAACAAGTGTAAATTTTATCATGTTGACATAGATGAAATCAAAAAAAATTTGAGAGAAATATCTTTCTATTTTGAAATCATTTAAGATTCATATAATTATAAAAGAAAACATTTATTTTTAAAATATTCTTATAATCTTGTAAGTGAATCTTTGATGATGTTATAATGTCAGAAAATAGCCACACCCACTATATAAGTTAAAAAACATTCTTACCTTAATTTTGTCGAAAAGGTCATAAAGTACCATGTTTTGAAAATGACGGAAAGATTCTTTTCAAAACATATAAGGTAAAATAAAGGTATAAATGATTTTAACTGATAGTCTAGTAAATAGTAAAAATGTTTTGAAATACATTTTTAATAAAACATGGATGTGGATGATAAATAGGTCCCGGTATATACTTACGTAAAAACAACCTCGGATAATAAAGAGATTGTGAAATTAACCCTTGCCTTGTACTTTTCCTTGGTCGAGGGTACATTAACCTCCTGTATAATAGTTAAATCATTGTTATTAAATTATACAAGAACCATATACATAAATATGAAATCATATATGATCTTCTATTATTGCTTCATTAAAAATGTTTTAGTATTATCGTCATTTTGGGTGTTAACTGATTCGTTTTCCTTTATATGTTTTGTTACATAAGACATGTTTTTTATGCATAGGATATATTTGATTCATATCCAGAATTATATTAAGTTTTTAAACATTATTTTAAATCATAAAATGAAAATTATTCTTGAATGGTTACAATGGGGAAATGAATCTCATCGCGTTCGTGGAGACTATAATCTGTATGTACGCATGAGCGACAATATCAATATATTGATAGTGAAATAATATATAATTGGATGGTATAACATATATAAAGAATAATTAAAATTTATTATTTATTATTTACATTAGTTATACTCATTATTATACCCATACAAATAATGAAGTGTTTGAATAACAAACTACACCACGACCTGGAGACGATAAGTCATACGTATGCACGTATGGTGAATTTGTCATTCATAAGATGGATAGAATAATGAATATAGTTGTTACATATTTATAATAACATCACAATATGTATAATATAATGGAGTTATTATTTTGGTATGGAAACAACAAATAAATAGGAAGTGGAAGAAGAAAAGTACTTTGAAAGAGGTGGTGAAATTATTACCTCTTCTTCGGGTGTTTCTCTTTGAGTTGATCAAAAGGGCTCCTTAGGTTGGATTAATGATCAAAGTAAGGCCTCTATGTTTAAGGGGGGATAGTTTAGAGTATATTTGCTTAGGTTTTGCTCGATCCAAATGTCTTTGGAGGTGTGAAATTAAGAGAAGGGGAAGTACCATTTTATAAGAGAGGAAAGGGTCACTTTACAAAAAGCTTGAAATATTATTTTATAATAAAATTATTTTCGGTTTATAATGGATAAAAAAGGATTTATTTCTAGGATAATGTGTTTATGGGTCTAAAAACTCTAAAAAAATAGGTTTTATACAGTTTTTGGTCACCATATTAACCATATCTTTTAGATTCAACTCTTAGTTAAATAGTTTGACATTTACCATGTCTCTTTTATTTTTATATTATATGGTTAATAAACTTACTATACCAATATAATAGAACCCCTAGTGGTTCATTATTAATATATATAACCTTATATAAGTCCTTTTTCCAAACCTTATATTTTTAATAATATTATATCAACTAATGATATAGTATTAGTTTTAAAAACTCAATTGTGTCAATTTTGACACTATTTAGTATTTGATTTTTCTAAAATCCATAAAAACTTTATAACTTAAAATAAAATTTATTTAAACAAACCTAAAATTCAATATTAACCTATAAAATTAGTTTAATTCATCATAAGTCTCAATTTATATTTATTTGGATGTTTATAATATCAATTATTTAAATATTTCATTATTAAGGTAATTACTACATCATCATTGTGTCATAAATAAATTAAATTATTTAATGTATAAAAATTATAAATAAAATAAAATTATGTAGGAAATATTTTTATCTTTCTAATTAATATTTATAGTAGAATTTATATTGCGTGTAATCCTATATTAAAAATGATTTAGTTATTAAACTTTGAATTTAACTCTTTTAACTCTTCTTTAAATAAAATAATAATAAATGTCCTAATCTAATCCAAGTGGTCCAAATAGGATCATATTTTATTCCTAATGTTTTTATTGTTCGACTTATAGTTATCCAATAGAATTATTACATGTGTTAGGGTAATTATAATATCATTTTACCCTTAATTACCCTATTTACTTTTAATTGTGGTAAATAAAAGTCAAAAGTTTCTATTCACCAAAAATTATTTTCATCTTATTGAACCACATTTTACTTACTTATATCAGCCTTGTCTCTCATATTTTTGAAATTCAACTCACAAAAGAAGTAAAATTAAGTTTTATGCAAATTTGTAAATGCTCCTAGAAGGTGGGTAAAAGACAGTAAAAAGTTCAATAAAATTTTTATATATCTAAACTTATTATAAAATGACTCCAATGAATTACATTGAACATATATAGGTATTATTTATCTATTTTTACCTAAAATAAATTAAAATAAAATATCTAATTACTTAAATAAAAAGTCATATTTAAACAATAATGGAGTATTTTTCACTATTCGTCAAAAAATTGAAAGTTTTCATAAAAATACCAAAAATTCACCCTAAGATAATTTAGATATTACAAATTCAAAAATTAAGTCCATTTTAAAAAATAAAATTTATAAAATTTCAAAAAGTGGGAATTACTATTCATAACGGCTAATTTGATTGGTCGTGGTGTGTTAAAACTCCAAGTTGCGTACAACGCAAGCTATCGCATTATTTAAAGGGAAACATACTGTGGAATCTTGGGGTGTTATATATGGGTTGATGTCTTCCCATAGTGAGGCTTCTAGTACGAGGTGAAATATTTTTGGGATATTATATGGTAAGGTTTTGGAAGATCCAAAAGCTTTTATAGGTGTGATTAAGTGGGGGAGGGGGTGAGTGCCCTTTTATAGTGGAGGGGGAGTGAAATCATATATATATAAAAAGTTAAACACTATAGAGAGTTCATACATACATAATGTGATAAAATAATGGATAAATTATATATTATAGGGTATGTATGTTTGAGACACACTCACACCACACTAAAATAAAATCATTTTTATTATTTTGTTCCTTAGTCTTTAAGTCTCCTTATTTTGTTCATTTTGGTTTTTCATCTAGGTAACTAGTTTTCTAACCTGTGAAATTCATCCAGTATGAATAAATTAAATTGATACTTATTATAAAATATATTCCCATTTAATTATAAATTTTATACCTAATTTAAAAAATAAAAATCCCATGTGTGTTTGAAATCGGTTTTAATAGAAGCGCATGTAATGTGTAAAAACAATGCTTTAACCCGAACCACGGTAATAGTGTTTCTAAAATTTTGGGATCAATATGTTCATTAAAAATGATAAATTGGTCCATGAATTAACCATATTTTATCTTTATTAAAACTTAAAAATAACTTGTGAGAAGAAATTTTTTTATTAATTTCAAATCATTTAATAAAATATAATTTATTGTAAAATAGCATTAATGTCAATTTTGATATTATTATTTTTATTTTAATTTAAAAATATGTAAAAATTTATTTAAATAAAAATATATTAATTTCACATACTTTTAAAATGATATATTCATCTAAAAAATGGAACACAATAATTCATTAAATTTACTTTACTTTTAATTTTTTCAGCATTATTTATTTTATTTTATTATGAATTAAATAATACTTTCATTGGCATTTGTTAAGTGTTTAATGTAATTATATCATAACTAAAAAATTAAAATAAATTATCATGATAAAAAATCATTTACTTTTAAAAATAAGGTTTATAGTTGAAAATATGATGTTTTCCCCTATCTCAAAGCATTATAACTGTTATAGGAAAGGAGAGTTCCTTTTTTGTCGTTATCCTTACTTAACTTATTATATAGGTATATTTCATATAATAGTATCCCAAAAAGTCATAAAATTATATCCTAAGGTTACAAAGGTCAAAATATGTCCATTAAATAGGTTTTTACATGTTTCTAAGTCAATTTAGCCCTTGAGTTTAAGGTTTAGTCTTTTGTTATGATAGTTTTTCTCTTAATCTCCATAATTAAAACTAATTTCTTTCACTAATATTTTTGTTCAATACTAATTTTAACTTATTATAAATTATAAATTATTCTAATTCCTAATATGGAATCCATTATTCTAAATTGAAATCATATAAGTGAATGAAATTAATTTATAATTAATCCTGGAGATGGGATGACAAAGCGAGTTGTTAAAGTAAAAATGTTCAAAATTTTGAATTTTTTTTATATCCAAATTAAATATAATATTGATCCCATTGACCATAATAGGATTATTATATGTAAAATTTATCTAATTAAACATTAAAACCAATTCAATTTTATTACCCTATAAATTATTTAGATGAAATAACAGTTTTAATAAAAATTCAGTATTTTTCATTATTCATTAAAAAATGATACTTCTCAAAAAAATACTAAAACTTAACGCTAATAAATTTTTATGTTGTGATTTAAAAAAATATATTTATTTTATCATAAAAAATTTATAAAATTCTCAAAATTTATTTTTAAAATATGTGTGCCATTAAAAGGCGATAAAATTGATTTTATAAAAATATAGATTTTTTATGCATAATATTGGGTTTGTTCTTATCTTATGTCTATATATCCTATTGGATGAATTTAAAACATATTTTATTGAATATATAATTTATAAATCTAATTAATATCATTCACTAATAGTAATTAATTTAATTTATTAATAAAAAACACCTTTCTGAGCATAAAAAAATTCCTTTATATTCAATTTGATTTTATATTCATTTCTAATTAATTGGTAACCAATGAATTCATTTTATATTTGAGTAAACAAAAAAATCATATTTTGGTTAATTTTATTCATAAAATCTAATTTAACTTCTGGGTTATATCTTATTATAATAATATTTTAATAATATATTGTTGTTCGATAAAACTTGGTCTTGTGTATAATGCTAGCTGTCAAAGAAACTCATTATTGCGTATGATGAAAGAAAACATAGAACTTTGTGAATTGAAAGCTAAAAAATATTAAATTTATTTAAAATATTAAATATACCACAAATTCATGAGTGGTTATTCTCCTTTCTACATTTGGTGTTGTATGTCATGCATGTTATCGAATAAAATTTTATTCTTTTTGAATTTTAGTTAGTTAAATTCTCCTCACATTAAATAAATCGCCTCATAAAAAATTAAAAAATTTCTTGTTAATCAATGCCTTGATACTTGGATATAATATTTTTCAGAAAACCACATTGTAAAAGAGTTAATAAAAAATCATCTTAATAAGGTAGAGAGGGATGTACAAAGTTTTCATGGAACTGAGTTTCAACATAGAATAACATTAGTGGAAGGTGAAGATATGGAATTAGAATAAAAGAATAAATATTTATATAGATTGATTGAGTTCATTGATAACAAACAAGTGAATTCCCAATGGAGATTTGAGGGCCTCAAAACCATAATTTTGTGTTGATTTAAAGTTAATCGGTTTAACAAAAATTAAGGTATTTGGATAATATTTTATTTCAAGATCATTTTCCTAATATTTAGTAATTATTATAATGCCTAATAATATAATAAAATATACTTAATTGATATATTTATATAAAAAAAATTCATCCTCCGGTTGTGCTTTGATCAATTTATAATTCATTCCTTTAAGAAAATAATAACCAAAAAAATATTTTTTTATACTTGAAGCACAAAAATTTACCTTTAATGGATCATAAGATCCATAAAACTAGTCTTTATATCTCTCTATAACTATTTTCCAAAAGAAATATAGTCAATACCTTAATCTATAAACCTAAAAAATTAATACTATTGGTTCAACATTAATATTTATTCTTAATATTGTTTGACTAAAAGCAATTATATATTAACTAGGGAATCACATAGGCCAGTGGTAGGGGAGAAACATTTATCATCCTTCAGTCATGGGTTCAAGCCTCGCCACCTCTCCAGATGCAACAGGTTAGCACCCTGTATGTGGTTTTTTATTTTTCTAAACTAAATTAATATAATTCCAATTACGTTCCCAAAAAGTATGATGGTCATTCTTGAAATGAAATTAATAATTAAATCACCTTTTTACTGGGGTTTTCAATACAACTATTTTTTAAAAAAGTTTAATAATATTATTTGGATATTATTTGAATATTAATAATGATCATATTAACCTGAACGGTTATCAATACCTTTAAACTTATTTCTATAAAACATGAAGGAATTATTACTCAAATATATTTTCCATTAAAACATGTGCTAAGCTAATGGGATATATTTCCATAAATTTCTTACAAGATATCCATAATAATGGTAGACTACCATCACATAAAATCTAAAAAGAGGTGTTAAAGACTTAGAACTAATGATCAATCTCAAATTGATCAACCATGATGGTATCCATAACTCTTATGTTAATTAATACACAATTGATTCTAAAATTTAATAAAATTATTTGACATTTCATGATTATTATAACCAAAATATCATTGTTATAAATACTTTTACAATTTAATTATTGAACCCCAATGAATAAATACTTCATTATTTTTATTTCAACATATTTCCTCCTCTGGTCTAAGGTTTAACCAAGGTCATTAATTTTATTTATATATTCAAATTATTTATAATGTTTTATAAATAAAATTAGAATTATCATAAGAAAATACCCTAGGATTGTAAAACCAGGTGCACAGTAGGTTGTGTTGTTGTGTACCAAGTTACGCTTGAGTCAAGCATGACATTACCTATTCAGAGATGTTAACCCTAGGTACATTTTTTCCAGAACCATATCCACTTTTAGATTCAAGACAGAGACATATTGTCATGAATACCCACATAATATCTATCTTACCAAAAAATTAGGATGTTCTTATATACTTATCCTCAAATTCTATCTTAAGATTTTTATCCATAATATATGTTTTCCTACATCTATTTTTGAAGGTTGAAACTAAAATTTCTCTAATACCAACTATTGTGACCCAACCCCAATAAGCCTAGATCCAATTACTACTACCATTACATTGTCATAAGATACAAGTAAATTACATCTCGAAGGATTTAATAGTTTAGTTGTATTAGTGAACTAGATACATACATGATTCTTGTATTACAAATGAATACACAAATTACAAAATAATTTTTTTATAATAACTTTATTCCACATAGAATAAACTTGCATATCCTTTCTTATTACACTTAATGGAATCTTGAGGGATAAAAATAAAATAAGGGAGAGATAAAATGCTTAGTAAATGTTAAGTATAGAAGATTAAATAATTAATCAAGGAGAATAATCTTTATCACATGGTAAATATATGAACACACATTCTATATACTCAATAAACAGGTAAGGAAGTGCGTCAAATTATAGAATAGTAAATAACTGAAAACGCATTCCATTTAATCAATAAAATGAGATTTAAATGCATCCATAGATTTTATCATGTGAAATTCTCATGGATAATATTAATAATAACTAAAATCTCAATAAAGGAAATGTTAAATTATTGGATGTCAGGTTTGAGGTAGATGAAAAACTATACCGTCAAGACCTTTCACAAGATGGTTTAAAACTATAGGTATAAATCCATTTAATTTGACCAACTAATTTTTCTCATGAGAACCTGTAGATGAATCAAGGGGATATATAAAGTATGTGCCCCTCCCATCACTACATGTCCAAATCATTCCACATATATCGAATAATCGATTTAATTAACGAACAATGTTCCTTATTATCAAATATCTATTTTGAATAAAAGATATAAATTTATCAATATTTTTACAATTAAATAACTATAAAAGTATACACCGAATGTACAAATGGTATACGGGTTAGGAAAAAATAATATCAATGGTAAATAATATCAATATTTAGGGGAAATTTAATGTTCAATAATCACAAAAAGGTGAATAATTATAGTGGAAGTTAATGACAAAAAATGATTTAAGGAAGTGAATGTTGATACTATAATTGGTCAAAATAATAATAAGAAATACAAATAAATAATATAGATGGTAATATTATAACATATACTAATTGGAGTATAATAAGGGTTGTTGTCAATAATTAAATAAGACTATCGTAAAAAGATATTTAAAAACGTTCTTAAATAAAATATCCATTTCATTTTGAAAAAAAAAATTGAAAATCCTTTTCTTTGAAAATAAATTTTAAAAACATTTCCCTTAATATTATATTTTTAAAATTACTTTGGAATCATGAAGGAAATGATGGCAGGTGATTCCGTATATGGTAATATGAATAATCCTTTTTAACAGTAAAATGGTTAGAAAAGTTATTTGTTCCAAAAGTGACAAGAATATTCATTTGAAAAAATTTGAAAAAGAAAAAATGGGTAAAAATTAATTTGGAAAATCATTTTAAAAATTTTAAAAACATTTTTGAAAACATTTCTATAAAACATGGTTTTGAGAGAAAATAGACCTCCGACTATAGTGAGAAATGGAGTTGTGTTTTCTAAGAAACATTTTCTAAAACATTTTAAGTACCAAAGAGTAAAAAAAATGGTACTATTACTTAAAAAATATCATGAATAACCATAGGAGAATAAAATTAATGCTTTTATTGAAAAATTATTATATAATTTAATTTAATGGAAATTCAAAAATAAACAATCTCGATTAGAATGATATTGTGAAATAAAGCCTTAAAATGACTATAATTTTGAAGTGTGAATTAGCCAATATATTTTTTGTGTGTATAAAATGTAAATACACATAAAATAAGTTAGAATAAATCAATATATTTTCAAATTTATTATACACATAATTATTTAATATTAATGATAATATGGAATTAATATAACCCAATGAAAAGGAATTGAGTTTGAAATTTATTTACCACTTGGTAACTTTAAGTTCATATCCCCTTAGATGAAATAATTCAAATTTAAGATCAAAATAACCTGAATAATGATTTATTCATGATATTAAATTTAAAATTGGAAATATATAGACCATATAAAAGAAAATAGGTTCATGACATTACAATTTACCTCAATGAAATGAAATTGAGACAAAATCCCTGATTACTTGAGTAACTTTTGAATCATGGGATCTATGAAATAGTAACATCAATTAAAACTTTTACTATCAAGAAATAAATTAAATAAATGTTATAAAATTTCAACATGGTCATTAGATACATCAAAAAAAATAAGTTAGTGGTGAATATGACATTTAACTCAGAGATGTAAAAAGTGAGGTGAAGCCCATGACCTTGCATTTCCTTTTTAGTGAAAATTATTTAACCTACAGAATAATGGTTTTATTAATGTTAATAAATTATAAAATAACCATAATCATGTTTATAATATCATATATTATCCTTCTATAACATTTTTTACTTGTTTTGGTATAATATTTCATTATTTTCATCGTTTTGGTTGTTAATTGCGTTGTTTTTCAAGTAAGTTTTGACTTTTTATTTTTGTTCCTATTACACAAATCATTATTTAATCATCTATAGAATGTAAAACATGATTTATATATCAAATATATTAATTATATATGTATTTATTCTTATCCATAAAATATGGATGTAGGAAATAAAATACATCATTCATGGAGACTATATGCCATAGGTACGCATGAACATAGTTCCCATTTTCTTGCCATATTGAAAGAATGAAAAGTAAATTATTTATAAGTATATTATAATTAAGATATCATATTTATTTCATATAAATAATATTTTTTATTAAAACCATTCTTAATACATTACCTGTAATTTTGTGAACAAATCACATCGCTTTGAGGATGTGGTAGTCTATACGTCCATAAATAATGTTATTGTATTTCAAAAAAATGGAACACATAGTGGTATATCTTATATAATAATGAACGATTCATAAATACATTATAAAGATAATATATAAAATATATGAACAATAAATCCATCATTATTCCCAACCTTTAATGGTGACAATGGAAGAACAGACGACACTGATTCGTGAGTCAGTAGTCCACCATACACACGAATGATTATTGCATATCCCATTAGATGGAAGTTTGTGTGTAAGTTTAGTCCATAAAATTAATAAAAAAAATAAAATTACATGGAGTATACTGATGTTATTATTTAATCAACATATAATAATAATTTAATAGGTGGATAAAGAAATAAAATGGAAGTGTTGGTTGATGAACATACCACTTTTTGGGGTAACTCCTTTTGGTTTATACCAAAATAATTCCTTGGTTTGATGTCTTACTAGATTTAGGATTATATTATTAGGTGAGGAATATCTGGATCTTATTTTGGAAGGATTTTTAATATCAGTAAGTCTTTATAGGTGTGATTAAGTGGTGGTCAGTTCCCTTTTATAGTAGAGGGGGAGTAGAAATCATGTAAATATAAAAAGGTAAACACTATTGATAGGTCATCCATACATAATATACTTAAATAATGGTTAAATAATGGATTATAGGGTATTTATTTTCAACACACACTCGCACCACACAAAAATAAAATCATTTTTATCATTTTGTTCCTTAATCATTAATATTCCTTATTTTTTCATTTTGGTTTTTCATTTAGGTAATTAGTTTTCTAACCTATGTAATTCATCAATTAGGTTTTAAATTAAAGTGATAATTATTATAAAAATAAACCCATTTAATTTTAATTTTTTTATCAAATTTAAAAAATAAAAATATCATGTGTGTTGGAAATTAGTTTTAAGAGAAGCGCATATAATGCGCAAAAACACTACTTTAACCCGAACCGCACTAACAATGTTTCTGCAATTTAGGGGTCAATATGTTCATTATAAATGATAAATTGGTACATTCATGGACCATATTTTATATTTATTAAAACTTAAAAATAACTTGTCAGAATAAGTTTTTCTAGTAATTTCAAATCATTTAATATAATATCCTTTATTTTAAAATAACATTAATTTCAATTTTGACATTATTTTTTTAAATTTAAAAATATAAAAATATTTAAATTAAAACATATTAATTTCAAATGTGTGTAACATTATATATTCATCCACAAAAAAAATTAACACAATAATTCCTTAAATTTACTTTACTATTAATCTTTCATCATCCTTTATTTTATTTAATTATGAACTAAATAATACATGCGTTGGCATTTATTAATTTTTTAATGTAATTATATCATATCAAAAAAATTAAAATAAATTATCACGTTGAAAAAGTAATTTACCTTTAAAAATAATATTTATAGGTGAAAATATGATGTTTTCCCTATCTCAAAGCATTATAAGTGTTATAGGAAAGGAAAGTTCTTTTTTTACCTTTTTCCTTAACATATTATATAGGTAAATCTCATAGAATAGTGTCGAAAAAGTCATAAAATTATATAATAAGGTTATAAGGGCAAAAATATTTCCACACAATAGTTTATATTATATTTTTCTAGGTTATTTTAGCCCTTAAGTTTAAGGTTTAGTTCTTTGTTATGATAGTTTTTCTCTTAATCACCAAAATTAATTTTAATTTATTTCACTAATATTTTTTATAACAAAAAATAAGGTGACCTTATTAGATATTATAAATTATTATTATTCCAAATATGGAACCCATTATTCTAAAATCAAATCACATAATTGAAATAAATTAATTTAAAATTAATCCTACAGACGGGACAACAAAGCGAGTTCTTAGAGTGTAAATGTTCAAAAGTTTGAAAAAAAAATTATATCAAAATTCAATATAAAATTGATCCCAATGACCTTAATTGGATTTAAATATTTAAAATTGATCTAATTAAACATTAAAACAAACTCAAAAAAATTATCTATAAATTATTTAGATGAAAAAGAATTTTTCAATTAAAATTCTATATTTTTTACTATTCATCAAAATATGATACTTCACAGAAAAATAATAAAAATTAACCCTATTCAATTTTGATGTTATAATTTAAAAAATTAATTTTATTTTATCATATAGAATTTATAAAATTATCAAAATATATTTTTTAAATAGGCGTTCCATTAAAAGGCAGTAAAAATACATTTATAAAAATATAGCTTTTTATGCATAATATTGGGTTTATACATATCTTATGCCTATCAAATCTATTGTATGAATGTAAAAAATAATTTATTGAATATATAATTTATAAATCTAATTAATATCATCCATTCATATTAATTAATTTAATTTATTAAGAGAAGATACATTTGTGAGTATAAAAACATTTCCTTTATATTCAATTTGTTTTTATATTCATTTCTAATTAATTAGTAACCAATTAATTAATTTTATATTTTATTAAAAATATATTTTCATAAGTTAGTTAATACTATTCATAACCTCTAATTTAATGTCTAGGTTATATCTTATTATAATAATATTTTAATAATATATTGTTGTTTGGTGAAACTAGGTATTACGTGTAACACCAGTTATCGAAGAAACTCATTATTACATGAGACACAAGATAAATTATTAATGAGTGCATTTAAATCTCTCTAATATATTAAATATTACATAATTTCTTGATAGTTTATACTCCAATATACATTTACTGTTTCATTTCATACATGTTATTGAATAAAATGTTATTCATTCAAAATTTTGATGTGTTACATGTATAGTGGTATTTTGGAATGAATCAAAATAAAAGATGGATGGTGATAAATTTCTGAGTGAATATTAACCATAAAAGGGAAGGGTGAAAATAGTAACCACCCATTTGTAATAAGTTCAAGAAGAATCATTTGGGGAATTATCTACAAGGTAGTGGAAAGTGTTAAAAATGACGAAAAGATGTCCATATAGCTTGAAAATATTACAAAGATGTAAAGGCTCAAAATATAAATGAAAATAAAAAAAAGGAAATATAGTGAAAGAAAAACCTTTTTATGTTTCTATAAGTTTGGGGAGTATGTAAATTTCACTAACCAGTTTCAAAATCAGAATCTATTAGAGCGAAACAACCATCAACCCATATAGTGACCAAGAGATAAAGATAGTGATTTTGAAATCAAGAGGGATTATGTTGAGGCTTAAAATGATGTAGTGGTAGTTACACTCATTGTACACTCAAATCTATAAGGTTTTTTTTAGTTCTAGGATTTCATTTATTTCATTTTATTTTTCAAAGAACATAAAATTAATCCCTAAAATTCTAGTGGTAGAGTCGTTATAAAATTAATAATAAATAACAATGATATTGAAAACCACAGCAAATCCAAAAATAATATTTCCACATCATTTTTTAGTTATTATTTTGAAAATGTTTTTTGAATTATATATTTAAAATATGTTTTAATATAAAACATTTCTAAATATAAATTTTATGATGGTTTTAGTGAAAACCACCACTATATATTTTAAAAACTTTTCTCCACATTGACCATAATACCAAACCCCCTCTCCTAGTCTTTGATACCATATCAAACTTGATCCCCACATCTAAATCACGGATACACTCTTATCCTCTATGCAAGACTGTTATCATGATTGTTAGTAGAATCGACCCTAATTCACAAGCACCCCCAGCATGGGCTTGCTTCGCCCTAATAAATAGTCTCAAATCACTAAACCCTTTACCTTGACCACTGAACTTCTGAACCCTATTTATAACTTCACTATACTTGATTTAACATCGTAATATTCACTCCATCATTGTTATCACGTATGATATAATTCTTATTATAGTGACATGTTTATTATTTTTTTCATTGATTAATGTCGTGTATATGTTTTTGTTATTTGTTATTTTAATTTTTTATTTTAGTTGATGTTAGGAATAAAATGAATTTCAATAATTAATGTAGAAGGTTTTGGTTGAATGTATATGATTGATTTTAATTTTGATAATATTTTGGTATGTTTTTTAATTCAAGGTAATTTATTTTAATTATAAACATTATATTGATTCCTTTTTATTATCATTTTATTTTGTTCAAATAATAATAATAGTAGTAATAATAATAATAATAATACAAAGTATGAAATATGTTTCTATTGATGTTATTTTGTAATACACTTTTTATATTACTCTATGACAAGTTTGTATCTTTATTTTTATAATAGTTATAATATTTAGTTTGTATTGTTATTGATATTTTTTATTTTTATTAATAATATTATTATTATCTATTTATTATAAATATTTAAGAATATTTAATATGTTTATACAAATTAATTATATGCATTATTCACTAGGGTTAATGTTTCAACTATTTTTAAAAAACATTATTTAAAAGTATGAAAAGATTAATAAGTTGGTTAAGTGAATGGTCAATATAAAATTTATTTTCAATAATGTGAAAAAAAAAATATCTTTATCCCAATTGAAAAAACGGTATTGTCTTAAATTTAGGATTTAAATTTTTTCTTTTATTTCTATATATAATAATATAATTATATTTATTTTATCTTAATGTGTATGAAATCAATTTTTTATGAATAAAATTCATATTACCTTACCTCAGAACATATCTCACTATGTTATGAGTTTGAACATGTTTTTAGATTTTGTAATTGAAAATTGATCTATGGTTGAAAAAATAAAATTTCCATGTCCAATATGTAAATTCAGAAGATAATTAAAGATAGATTAAGTATTTTAGAACTTGATATTGAAACAATTTCTTACTCAATATGTGCGTTCAATTTGTCCTGGAGAATGAATGGTTTTGGAAAAATGGATAAGTTATGTCTAATTTCAGATTGAAAAAGTTAATTACCTAATATTGGATAGTGAAATTAAAAGCATGATAAATGATTCCTTCAACATAGTAAGGTAACACCATCAACTGTGTAACACATCATTTTATCACCTTGTTGATGCTTCCAATATTAATAATTCTTTTAGAACTACAAGTCATCCTAATCAAAATAATAACATATTAATGGATGGCATTGATAAAACTAATAAAAGTGGATAACATAACTATGAAAATAACTGAGTTTTAAAAATTTGCTATAGTAGGGAATCAGAAATTGTATGAAGGATGTGACAGGTATTCAAAGTTGTATTTTCTTATAAAGTGGTAACACATCAAGTGCTTATATGGAATTAAAAATTAAGAAATGATAATGATATTGGAATTATTGTGTGATTAATTTATGGAATTTAATACCCATGTATCATTTTATAAGATGAATAAGGTTATTATCAATCTTGGATTAAATTATATGAAGACACATGCATATCCTAATTATTTGATGCTTTGCAGGAAAGAATATTTGGATGAATGAATGTGAAAAAATACTGTCCTTCTAGATAGAAGTCAATAAATAATGATGTTATTATGAATCTAAATACCACCACAAATAAATATAAAAAGAAACATAATGTGAGGGTTTTACATTACATTTTAGTAAAAACATGGTTTCAATGATTTTTTATGTTATCTAAAACTACTGAATATATTATGTGGAATGATTTTCATAATAATAATGATGAATTCATGAAAATTAAAAGATATTTAAAAGTGTGTGATATCATTGATTAAATACATCTATATTTCTATTATGATCATATAAATGTTTGGTATTGGAATATAATGGATCAAATCCTTTTAGGAATTTAAATAGTAATTAAAACATATGGCTGGTTTTTTGATCCATTATAAACTACCTCCTTGGATGTGTATAAAACAGACTTCATTGATCATATTGATGATTATTTTAGGAAATAAAATTCCTATAAATTAAAATGATTTCTAGCTTCATTATCTTATTCAATAATTGCATAATTAATATAATGATCATGTTGAAACATACAATGCATCTACAATAAAAATGTTCAAAATTAATGTTACCCTTATGTGGAACATTAGTGACTTTCCTAGATAGTGAAAAAAAATTTGGTTAGAACACAAAAACTTATATGGATTATCCAATATGTAACTTTTATTTAAAGTTTCAAAAACTACCATATTTTATAAATTGGTGTTTCATGCATCATCATATCTTCCTCAATGCATCTAATAGATTTCGGTTTAACAATTCACATTTCAATGGAAAAAATGATGTGAGGATTCCAAAAAATATATTATTGAGAACATAGAACATAGAACAATTATGAAATGTTGGTAAATAGTTTACAAATTATTTTCAAGTAAATAAATGGAAAAATAGTTAAAACACCATCAGATACAACTGGATCAAAAGAAAAAAAACAGAGCATATTTTTCTAACATCCACGTTGAGAATATAATTTGTTATATCATAATAATAACATTAAACACATTGATAAATATGTGTGTGAAAATATTTTTTTTAAATTTCTTGATGATTTGTTAAAATAAAATAGTCATTTAAATGATTTCAAGGACCTAGAATCACTAAATTCAAAACATTATCTATAGGTAAATGATAATGGGAACTATCTCGTAGCTTTTTCACAATGAATATTACATAAAAATGTTTTCCTTTGAATATTAAAAAATATGAAATCACATAATTAATATTTTAGTAATATGTCAAGATTTTTTGATTTGAATCACTATAAAATACATTGATTGAAAATTAATGAATCACATGTATTAATGGAGTAGTTTCTACCCTTGGAAATAATTTGTTTTACTTAAAAAAATAATCACTTTTATAATAAAATATTACACATTTTTTAGATAGTTTTATGTGAATAACTTAAACCCTAATGAATCTGATAAACTTTAGGAATGAATTTATACAGATGTTATTTCATTTTTAGTTGATCTTTCCCCCCATCAATTTTTTAGTGTGCCGATTCATCTGATGGTGCATTTTTCTGAAGAATCTAAAATTTAAGGGCAAATACATTATTAATGGATGTATCCCATATAGTGTTATTTTATGTTAATATTATTTTAATTAAATAATTCTAGTTTTCCTAGTCAAAACTTATAAAATTTATTTTTAATTTCTTATATTTTTATCATTTGGTATCTTGGTTATTTGAATTTTTATGTGAAAAATAAATCTCACATATAAGGTTTTATTATGTAAGTTTACTATGATGAAGAGTTCTTGAGATTATTTTAAAGTTATTTGATTCAATAGTGATAATAATCAATGTCATGTGGCATGTTGATGATAATAAAAGTTAATTTAAAGCTAATAATGAATCCTTAATTTTTTTTAACTTTATGTTAAGAAATTAAAAAAATCTATTCATTTTCATTATCAGATATCCTACTAAGGAAACCACATAGGTATGTACTACTCAATACTGATACTATTGATCCATATATCAAATAACTAAGGGTAAAAATTAAAATAAACCTTAGTATTTTAACTCAGAATGTGATAGATATTTCAAAATTTTACTCCAACGAAATTTTTGAATAGTTTTCACATCATGTATGTCCTTAATATAATACATAGTTTGAATATTTTGAAAATTATATAAATGATGTAAAAAACTATAAAAAACTTTTGTAGTTATTTAATGATGATAATCGAGTGTAACTCTCTAAATATTTTAATTATTCAACATGAGGTTTGTTGAAGCATGCTCATAGATTCAATGATTATAATATTTGGGATTTCAAGTTTCATACTATTAATTACGGGGAAGTATTGAAAACAAAAAATGGTGGTATATTTATTGTTCTATATAAGGGTTAATATGGAATATTGGTTGATATTATTTAGTTAAATTACCAGGGTAAATTTATACTTATGTAATTTAATTTTAACTACATCAATATTAACCTAGGTATAATGAATTATTCATTAAATTTACTAACGAAATTTCTCTTGGTTGATAAATTATAACAAGTGTAAAGAACATGATCCATTTATTTTGGATTCCTAAGAAACAAATGGAATATTATTTCAACAATATATTGGATGAAATTTAGAGTGTTTTTTACTTGAAACTATGAGAAATCCATGATATGGGTAATAAAGATGAAGTGATTTGTGATAGTGAACCCCATTAACAATCATAGGTTTAGGGATGTTTTTCAATATCTGGCCCCATCTTCCCTCTAACACTTGTTCTCTTAAATAAATGGGATAGGGTCCTTGATAATTTTTCTAAATCTATCATAAAAAAATAAAAATAATACAACATACTAATTTTTTTATACCTAAAGATATTGAATATTTCACTTTTATGATGGGGAGTAAAGAAGAATAAAAATATATAGAATAAGAGGAACTAATATTAATAAGAAAACATAATAATAATAAGTCCAATGAATAATAGATGTATATGTTGTTTTTTATATTAATAAATGTGTGGTATATTTCTTATTTATAGTTTAACTAGGTTAATATTAACTGAGGTAGTTTTATTTTTGATATGTTTTTCCTGTATACCATGTTATAAAAGGTTAGGTGAAAGTACCTAATATGAATCATAAGATTCTAATTCCCCCTATTTGAAACAAGGTATACTTCATCACATAACTTTCACACTTTTTGGCATCATTTCTTCTTATCTTAATATGTTTTCATCCAAAGGTTTTACTTTTACTGATGATGTTAGTATATTAGACGGAATACATGTGATAGATTAGTCTAAAATTTAGTAGATAACTAATTACCATCGAGAGGCTATTATCTGGTCACAGTCATCAATATTTTATTTAATTTGACATAATTAATTTCTTAAATATTCATAGTAATTATTTAATTTATATATTAAATAGGTAAAAATAATGATAGAAGGGAGAAAACCATCAAAAATAAAGATGTTTCAAATTTATATAGCGTAAATGAAGTTGTTTCATTTGATGAATATGGGGAACCCAATCATGATGAAACATGTATTTTTGGTAAGTTCCTAGTTAATTTATTTTATGAAGAAACATCTCTCCCTACTCATTATTTAGATTGGTGGAACATTCCTTTTTCCTGTAAAAATTATTTGTTTGATACATAGATAAATGTATTATCATCATTATGTATTCATATTTAATTAAATTATACATTTTTACTTAATGTGTTAATAATATAATGTATTTTATTTTTTATATGATGTTCAATTTTGATATTCTTGATTTAATTTCATTTCCATGAATATTAAAAATATAAGAAAAAAATTGAATTATTTAAAGTGGAGATTATAAAATAAATTCAATTACACATATCCATTAGTGACACAAAGGAATGAGATGGTTCCTAAAAGAGTTCTTAGGGACCAATGAATGTATTTTTTGATGATCATCATGCCATATCATATCAATTGTTTTATTATGTTTCATTATATTAATATATTTTTTTAATAACATTTCAATTTTTATTGATATATAATTTCTTCTAGTGATTTGTAGAATAATTTTTTCTAATAGAGAGAAGAATGTGATTTCTCACACTTCTAAGACGATGAGTTTCTCTAAAAACTAGATGGAAAAGTTACATTTAATTTATTATAGTATATATCTACAACACTTCATGTATTTTATTTTATAAAAATATTTGTTACATATATTTTTGAAATAGATGATGGAGGCAGGTCATTCTGCTGGAAGGACAAAGGTGTGGTTTTATGTCTATAAAAAGATGTAAGTTATGTTAATGAACCTAGAAAAAATATTGGGTTAATCAATTTTAATTATTATGCAGTGTTAAAAAATTACTTAATAATTTAATATTATTCAATTTATAGCGTAAACACAAAGATGTGTGAGGTGTTGACCTTTCTATGTCAACTTTAGTATTCTTGGACGATTCTATGGATCAAGTTCTTATAAATGAGTATTATGGTCATGTGAGGGGGATTATTTGTGGACCATATCCTTCGTAGTTATTTAGTAGGTCACATACATCTTATTTTTTTATGTTATTAGTAGGGGTTTATAGGTTTTGGTGGTCCTAGTGTACAAAAGTAAATTCATGTATTGAAAAATACTATTAAAGATCAACAATAACTTATTAAAACATATAATGATCGAGTATCTTCATTAGAGAATTAATTCACTACTTTTTTATAAGGATAACTGATAGTATTCTAGAATAATTAACAACACTAATAGGGGTTTTACAATCAGTAAATTTAATAAATCTATACTTATATTCTTTATTTCTGTATTTATTTATTGTTTATAAAATATTGAAAGAACATCATAATGCACAACTCTAATCTCCAAAACAATAGGTTATTCAAGTTTTAGTAAAATCCTTTTCTATTTACCACTTTATATTTAGTAATGGGTTTAAAATTAATATATTGAAATTTAATTTCATTAAATATATTCATGTATGTAAATATATCTCATTGTCTTCTTTCTTAATATGATTTAAGTTCACAATGGAATGGTGAACTTCACCCATTTGGGGAGGAAGATAGGATCTCAAAATGTGGTAAATTATTTTCGTAGAGTTTGGATCATTGAGAGGAACTTATATTATGGATGTTATAAGTTTTGTTTGTTTATTTTTTATTTTATAAATCATGATTATGAGATAGAATAGTTCAAGAGTCCACTATTAGAGCATTTTAATGGGCTGAATTGAGCGGTGAGTCTCATGCATCATATTGTGGATCATTATATTTTCATTGAAATTGTGTGAATATCTATGATTTATTATTGTACAGTTAAACTAAAAAAATATGATATTTTTTCTTCATGTTCCAAAATTATAATTCAAAATGGTGTATCTAACTTATAATTTTAGAAATAATTATATATATAAGTAGTTAATGTATAAACACCATCATTTGAATTGTAATTTTTATTAATTTAATATTTTCAATATTGATATGTGTTTTACTACATTAAATGTATGCACTGGAGGTAGGAAGCAAGGAAGGAGGTGATGGAAAACAACATGACCCGGTAATGGATAGTGAGGGGGATATATCTTTGTAGAGTTTATAAGTGAAGAATGGTGAATTTAATCACATTTTGTGAGGCATTGTATTTTTATATTATAATTTAATATAATTAGGGTGTATAAAATATAATGTTCTCTGTTGATATATTGAAAAATTATTTTTTTATTATATTTTTTGGTAATATTTATATATAATTTTGGTATATTGGTTTTTGATTGATAGGTATGGAATGAAATTTGGTTTTGTTTCTTGACCTGTAAGTCTAATTGTGGTTTTAACCACACATATTTATTTAATGGAAGTTAAAAACATTGAAAACTAATATAAAATTTGTTAAAACCACCCTAATATATGGTAAAAAAATATTAACATACCTTACCCAACTGTAGTTATAAAATCACTGCTAATTGTTTTACTAAATATTTATTCTTCTTTATGAGTGGAAATTTTAACCACTAGTAGTCATTTATAGGTAATTAAATCACCCTTAAATTGAATAAAAATGGCTTAAACTACTCCTAAATATGATAATAAATTAATAATACATACCATATTTATTAGAGGTTTGTAAAACCAATGCTAAATATTTCTAATAAAACAATTACACTCCATATTTAGTGCGAGTTAAAAACCCACCTTTAATAAAATAAAAACAAAACTAAATAATAATTCATGGAATTATTAAATAATTCCAAAAATTAAAACTACTTATAAAAAATGAAATAATTTCACAAAAATTCATGATTATTTTGAAAAGGCACTACAAAATAATTTAGAGGTGGTTAAAACTACCATTAAATGCAAAAAAAAAACTCTTTTACTCGTTGCTTCTTCTATAGAGAGTTGTCAGTTAAAACTAATTGATGAAGTATTAAATCATTAAGGATATATAGATATTCCCCTATTAACTTTTGGTGACATAAATCTCTCCATAAGAATATTGGTCATTCCAATGGTGGAATTTGACATAATATTAGGGATGGATTGGTTGTGAAAAGTTAATTCCAATATCAACTATTGAAGCAATGAAATTTCCGATTTCTTGAAGGGATAACCTATATTTATTTTAAAAGGAGAGATTACCAGCCTGAATTTTGTTAAGAACCTCCTCTTATTCCCTTATTTATAGAAATGGTTGTTGAAGAAGGGGAATAAAAGTAGACATAAAAAAGATAGGATATATACCCATTTTCAAGAAGACATTGAATTATTTCCAAAAAAATACATGAACCTCCTCCAAAAAGAGTGGTATAATTCTCAAATGAACTCATAATTGGATCGAAACCTATAACAATGATCCTATGGGGAATGGATTATATGGAGTTAAATAAATTAAAGAAGAATGTTTATGATATTAGGGAGAAGGGTTTTTTTAACCAAGTGATTATCCATGGGGAGTAACTTTTCTCTTTCTAAAGAAGAATGATAGTTCAAATTGGATATGAATTGGTTATAGAGAACTTAATAGGATCAAAATGAAGAAAAAAATTCCATATTATAAAAAGTGGTGATTTATTCAACCAGGATCAGGGGCTCAATTATTCTCTAAGATTGGCCTTCAATTAGGGTATCATCAGGTGAGGGTAAATAAATTAGATATTACAAAGATATCCTTATGAACAAGATATGGAAATTATGAGTTTGTTGTTATTCCATTTGTATTGAATAAGGTTCATGCTATATTTCTTTATTTTCTAAATAAAATCTTTAAGGACTACCTTGATATACTTTTGGTGATCTTTATTAATGATATTATGATATATTCAAAAAATCATGAGGGACATGATGAACATATATGGTCTATACTAATAACTTTTAGGAAATAAAATCTATTTGGTAAATTCATTAAATGTATGTTTTGGTTATAATAAGTAGCCTTCTTAGGAGACATTTTGATTAGTGAATGAATATTGGTTAATCCAAAAATGATAAATTTCATAGGGGAGTGGCCTCATTCAACAAAAATGAATGATATTTATAGTTTCCTTGGTATAATAGGATATGATATAATCCTTTTGAAGAACATTTCATATATTTCTAATCCACTAAGTTGGTTAACTAGTAAGGGAGTCAAGTTCATCTCAACAAAAAAATTTAAAAAAAAATTCTAATAACTATTTAATTATTTTTTTAGTACACCTATTATAACTTTACCCTATAATGGGGATGCATTTTTCATATATATAGTGATGCATCCTTTAAGGTACAGGGATTTGTAATCATTAAAAATTAAAAGGTGATTGCCTATGCATCTTGATTGTGATGAACCTGACCCAGTTACACTGTCAAAATAGTACCCGATCTAAAACATCATAGACTCAAAGGGAGTTCTGATCCCCATAGGCTATAGAATAGCACCTAGGAATCAAAAAAAACTAGAGGGAACAATTTTACCAAACATAAATCTGAAAACATGAAATATATATATATATATATACACGACAAGAATAAATAATGGAAGAGAAAACAATAAATATATGTCATAGAAAAATGGAAACAACAGAAGTGATATAACTTAAAAGTATATAAACAATATCCAAGATACAAGTTTTAAATAAAAGGAAAACATAAACCCAAATGGATACTCCATGTGATATAATGGGAATAATCCCACCATATCACCACCATTTACCCTAACATAGATGATTGAAACCTTACCACCTCAATGTGGTACCTCTCCTTTCCTTATATCGAAATACATACAAAGGTCTACGCACTTCTCAAGGGGTAAACAAGGTGTGATATAAACATTCTTAATAAGACCCCACCTATGTGTTCCATATCAATTATCTATACAATAATCGAAACATGCTCCACTTTAAAGAGAACAAGGCATGATAATCAGTAACTAGTTTTTATATCAAAATCATAGTAAATAAATAAACCCCCCTTTTCCACATTTCTAAATAATCCGATTAAAATAGTTTCAAAGCATATCATATATATCAATCAGTAAAATCATGTATCAAATATCATATCCAATCCAAATAAGTACAAGCCAGAGCATAGGTAACATCACAACAAGGATCACTACAGACCTAGGAAGCTAGAACAATCATACCCAAACATAGAAAATCACGTGTATCAAGTCTCTAGATATATACATCGAATCTAGAGAGCATATGAACACACTTTCAAGTAAACCTCCCAATAGTTCTAACAAGTCCATAAAACATGCACCTAGGGAGCAGAGGAACACCCCATGAGTGAACCCCTTGACAGTATCAATGGATAAGGCATATTACTACACCTCCACCTAAGTACTTAAGGATTCCCATGTGATAGATTTTAAAAACCATTTCATCAAAACCAATATTTAGAAACAATTTAATAAATCCATTTCAAAATTCTTTGAAAATACCATTTTCTTTTACCAAAGAAATGGGAAAACCATATTTTTTTTAAAAAACCCATTCGCACTTACACGCAAATCAATAAATTAATCATGCCATTTTATTTATAAAACTATTTTCCAAAACTAGAGAAATATAGTTTCATCCAACATAGGATAGAGAGGGAACCACCTACCCCAAACTCAGGTCACAAACACCCACAAAGAGATCTACCAAAACAAAAGAACACAAGTAAAATAATAGAGATACAAGAATCGATCCTTACAACTTAGAATCAATTCAACAAGAAAACTTTCAATTGAGAATACAAATCAATATATACTTAAAGAAACTCACACTCTTCACCACAACCAACAAAAAGATAATCCTTAATATAATGATCACAGAGTGGATCTAGAAAGGATAAAGATGAATCAACACTATAAGAATAAAAAATTTGAAAATAAAGAGAAATAGTATTGTTGCAACCAAGGAAAATGTTGAAGCAGAATGATCAGTAACATGAAGAGAAGCCGGGAAAGCACAAAAAAAACCAATCACTGACCGAAATGATATATAAGGAGAATATATTCCCAAAATTGATTGGTAAAGCTCCTAGGTTTCGATATAGGAGGATGTGGTCATATGAAAATAAAATAAAATATGCAATGTGGTTAAAACAATTTGACTTAAACTGTTCATTATGTGAAAGCCTTTCACAATCTGTATTTCATGATTTTAAAGATACAATTAATTTTTTTACTATAGATTAAAAATAAATTTGATCAAACTTTACTCGATGTGAACCAATTTGACATCGTCTAAACTTTTCACACTCTGAACCAGTTCACAGCATCATCCTAACAACTTATTTACATTATGTAACCCACTCAAAACGTGAAATATTTCAATAGAAAGATTCCATAGAAACACTTACACCCCCCCCCTCCATTTAACCCATACCCCAAAATAAATTCACTTAATCCCTTTCCACATTTATACCTGGACTCTATTAATTCTAATAAACATACTTCTCTGAAAATTAGTTCATTTTCCCTAGAAAATGGTCTTCATTTTTATGAGTCCAAAAATGCACCCAAATAAAGATTGAAATGATAATAGAGATGATAAATAAAAAAATTATGGTAAAAATATGTAATAAACTCACCACCATAAGTATTCTTATCATCCAGAAGTCATGTGAAAGAATGGTTTTTGTAAAAAGGGGAGGCCACTACTTCCTCATCAACAAATCATTATCCCAAGTCTCAGGGGAATTTGATATATGTAACCATAAACCAATGACCAAGTAAATAAACTTACCACACAAAACTCTCGCTTGAGATTCAAAAAACTACACTTGTTTCTCTATAACAAAAACTTCTAACTCTAATTCGATATCTTCCCAAATCGAAAACGTGTAAGGGATGAGGATGGTACTTCATGAGCTGAGATATGTGGAAAATATAATGAATACTTATCAACTGAATAGGAAATTCCAACTGATAAGAAACCTACCCAATCCACTAAGTAAACTCAAAATGTTCCAACATATCTCAAAGATAAATTTCACTATTTTCCAAACTGATGGTTACCCAAATGAGGATAAAATTTCAAGAAAACCCTATCACCAGCATAAAACTCCAAAGGTTAACACCAATGATCTATATACAATTTATACCAACACTGAGATGTAACTAGATGTTGATGTATATCCTGAATCCTCACCAATGTCTCTTGAATGAGACTAAGTACTAGAAGAGGGGCCTCACCCATCTCTACCCAATAATGTGGTGACCTTCACGGGCAATCATAAAATGCCTCAAATGGAGACATTTTGAAAAAGTACTAATAAATACTATTATAATTAAATCAAACATCCCTATATGACTATCCTATAATCTCCCAAAATCAAAAAACATAGTCATAGATCATATCCTTTAAGATCCAAATAAAACAATCCATCTAGCCATTTATTTTTGGATAGTAATATGTACTCAACCTGACATGAGTCCCCATCACCTCTAAGTGACTCTTCCAAAACCATGAGGTGAAACTTGGATACCTTTTTCAAACAATGGAAGAGGGAACCCCATATAACCTCAAAAATTTCTGCACATACATCTTATTGAGGTCTTTACCTTTAGTAGTGTCCCTGAATGAAATCAAGTGAGATGTATTTTTCAAATAATCAATCAAAACCCATATAGCATTAATCCCTTTGGAGTCTATGGTAATCCAACAAAAAAGTCCATAGAAAACTAATCCCATTTATAAAATAGAACTAGAAGAGGATGGAGCAACCCTGAAGTTTTTAGATACTCTACCTTTATTTATTGGTAGGTGTAATAGCAGGACATGTAATTTGAAATGTCACACTTCATAATCGGCCACTAGAATTGTCATATCATGTCATAATATATCTTCTTAGTGCCCGTATGAATGGTCCATAATTAATTATGATATTCAAACAAAACTGATCACTTTATATATTCTAGGATGACAAACCAATCAGCAAAACAAATAATACCCATTGAAGAGAGAGACCAACCAAAAATGATATCCCCAACATATAGGGTTTCTTAAATTCCAATGAATTCATTATCCTACAACTAATCCTTCATAATATACTAAAGGATATATGATGATAAATAAACACTAATCAAAACCATACATGAAACATTCTCTTAAGTATCTATGTGAAACTAAGTAAAGAGCCCTATAAGGTTCCACTCCTCTTTCAATTCAAAACAGCATGCGATGGTATATTCCTATTGAGAGTATCTGCAATGAAATTCTCCTTTATTGTGATGTAAGAGATGTTTAAGTCATATTTATGATGGTATTCTAGTCACTTCCTTTGTTTAAAATTTAATTCTTTCTAAGAAAAGATATAGCTCAGATTCTTATGGCCAAAAAATATCGTGAACCTCTCCCCAAAAAGATAGTGCCACCAAAATTTAAGTGTATGAATAACCATATAATGATATAAATAATGAGTGGGGTAATTAATTTCATGAAAACTTAAATAATTAGATTCATAATCCACAACATGTCTATCCTGTATAAGAACATATCCCAGACCAACATTAGAAGCATCACAGAAAAACTCAAATTCTGTCTGTTCTCACACTCTGATCTTGAATAAATAAAAATATCATCCATGAATAATACCAAAAAAATTTGAGATACACATTTAATATCAGATTCATAAAATCCATAAAAATTGTAGGAGGAATAGTTAGACCAAAAGTAATCAAAATATATTCATAATGAATATACTAGCTCCTGAAAGTCGTTTTCTGTATATAAAACTCTCAAACTTTGAGATAATGTTAACCTGACTGATTTTAAATATTCTAAAACAACTTTACCCCTTTAAATGGTAAAAAAACATCCAAATAGGGTAAAAGATACTCATTTTTACCATTACCCAATTCAACTTCTGATAGTACACCCATAATTGGAGTGAAAATATGCCTTCTTGGAAAATAGCAGAGGTCCTGTCGAAAGAAAAACACTAAGGAGAATGAGAAATTTCATAATCATATCATCCGACTAAATCTTAATATCTCTCAATTCTATTGGTTCCATATGAAAATAGGGTATCAAGATCAGATACGTACTTACCATCAGATCAATCATAAACTCTACATCCCTATCTGGAGGTAGAAAGGAGAAATATTCTCATAAAACATCAATAAAGTACTAAATAAAAGTTGGAAGATCAAAAATAGAAAAAATATCAACTATATCAACTATTAAAATAGAAAACAAACTCATGATATCTAGGTGGGAAGTTCTTTCATGATCATACTTCAGATCCCACTATCCTTGGAACACTTGAGACCTCCAATCATAAGAAAAGAACAAAAAACACTGATGATAATAATAAATTTAATCATGGTTCTAAATAATATAATCTATCCCAATGATTATGTCAAATAGATCTAAATTGAGAAATCAGAAATCCCAAAATAACTCTTCATTGAATATCGATAGAAAACAAAAGGACATCGAAACCCTTGTTATTTCCACTTTCTAAGAGGTGTCACTAACTCAATAATAAATGAAATGAGTTCTATTATATGTTTAATAATAACCACAAAACACAAAAAAAAATAAAAAAAGTGTGAGGAACCTATATCAAATAAATAAGTTTATATAGAAGACACAATAAATATGTCACCTCTCACTATTGTCGGACCCACATCTACCTCCACTCGAAACTCTCCATGGAATGAAGGTTCTTCACTCCTGAGGCTTGTGGCTCGAGACATGTAGTCTTTGAAGAATACAACTATGTTGTAATAGAATTTGGAGCTTATGATCATGGGCCATAATAAGTCATATAAATATCATAAAGGAAATGTTGTAGATGGCCATAGAACCCACAACTATTGTACATATTCGCAAGTGAGGAACATTAATTTCATGCGTGCCCAAACTTCCCACACTAAAAGAAATCCATAGGAACACTACTTAATGAAACTAAAGGAGAATAGGAGGCCCACTACTGAGAAACTCCCCCACCACTCATGTGATAATCATTCCACTTTCTCTTCCTCACCACACTCCAATGAAGCTTCCACTGGGTGGAAAATATGGGGCACTATAACTAACCTTGACTTCCTTGTACATATCTTACATCATTTCCCTATCTACTATCTCTATATAGGTTGAAAGATTCAATATAAATACCTATGATATGATATTTTGTCACAAACCCTATAGGTACTTCTGATCTTTCCACTGATCATTCTTTACTACCTCTAGAGGAAAACAAACAAACTTCGCAAACCGATTAGTGTATGTTGTCACCAAAAACTCTCAGTGCTACAAGGAGAAAAACTCCAAAGACTTCACCATCTTCAGTGACTCTATAAAAAACTACTAGAAGTAATGGGTCTTGAAACCCTTCTAGTCTAATCCCAAATGTTTATCTACCTGTACCATGGAATCCCAACATCGCTTGATGGGACCCTCATATAAAGAACCTCACTTCTCATACATAGAAATTACATTCACTTTTATGGAAAATTAATACTTTATATAAACACATTATAAAATTCTATATTAGTTTAGTGGCATTAGAAACATGAAAACATAAACACTGGTACATAAGTGAGCTATATTATCCCCCAATATATTCTTCATGACTATCACCCTTCTTAGATACATCATAGATAATACACATCTTTATAACATGGGGAAAGGAAACATATGAAAGGGTGGGATTATATAATCATTAATGGTTAATAAGGGAGATATTTAATAATAATCACAAACTTAAGTGTATAGGAATAAGATCATAAAATTAGAATATCATACCCTTCATATCAATGATCATAATCAAGATTCATGGCATAAATATTGTAAGTTCATAAGACATGAATTAGAATGGAATCAAGAATATATTCCATGAAAGCATAAAATATGAATAAGATATGGAATTTTGGAATACACATAAGTATATAAAATTATTTCCATAGTAGTCATGGCTTAAGGCTAATTCCATTTTAGTGTAATGGTTTTACTCCCCAAACCATTTTAGTAGTCAAGGTTTACTCCCATGACGATCTTTGAGGATGAAGTCCTTTACTGAATTGATTTCACCCCCTTTCAAACCTTATACATCCCATGAGATATAAATCATTACTAAATTCATTGGATGGATATATATGTCCCACCCTTCTCATAATGAAATCATACATACATTTTCTACAAGATCATATAAAATCATATTATAACGCATGAAATAAAATTCGTATTATAAATATGTCATCATATAATTACCTATGGAAAAGAGATAGGTTTAATAATTATTTCATCAAAACATAACCCATGAAAAGAAGGGGGTTTCATAATAATATAACCCATGAAAGATAAACAGGCTTCATAAAAATATAACCCGTGAAAGAAAAATTGGTTTCATAAAGATCATGATATAAAAACAAAAACCATTCAGAGATAGAATATGAATGATATTTGGGGATTATATCCCTAGTAAGGACTTAGTAACACTAACTAATGTCATATTATATGGAAAATAATTTTTAAATGTATTTTCAAAAAACATTTCTTGAGGAAAATATCCTTTCTTCTTTGAAAAAGGGATTGTTAAAACATTAAATTTTTTTAAGAAATATTTCTTTAAAAATAACATTGAAAACATATAATGCAAGTTTATAAAACCATTAAAAAACTTTTAAAAAATCATTTTTTAAATCATTTTCCTTAAAAATGAGTTTAAAATATATTTTAAAAACTTTTTTGAAATAATTTTTAGAAAAAATTATTTTTGAATAAATTAGATTTTTGACCGAATAGAGATATAGAGTCGGGTTTTCTTAAAAAACTGTCATAATTATCATAAGCATGAAAGAGTGGAAAAATGGTACCAATACATGTAGATATTAAGAAAAACTAGATAAAAATAAAAAACATGATAATTCTTGAGATATTTATCATAATATTTCATCAATGGAAGCATAATAATAAACAATCCTGATAAACGATGAGATTGTAGAAATAAACTCTTAACACTTTGGTAACATTGAATAAAAGCGCCCATAAATTATTAACATTATATTAATCATAAAATATAATTAAAATTATGATATTCATGATATAAAATATCAAATTTCATTATATACACCTCATCAAAGAATATAGGTTCATAAAAAACATGTGTCTCAAAGAAGGCAAATTGACACTAAATTACCTTATCGATTTGGTAACTTTTGAACAGTAAAACCACATGAAATACATATCATAAAATGGATATGTAAATACCCATAAATTTAATGATATTAATAATATAATACATTAAATTCTAATATAGAAACCACAAAAAATAAACGAATGGTGAATAAGGGATAAGTCTCATTGAAATAAAAGTGAGGCTAGAAATCCCCTTACTTTATGTCTTGATTATCATCGTACTCGTTCAATGCTCCATTATAATAATTATAAATTTATTATATATCTATTATATATCCATATTAAATTATATAATATCATATATGATTTAATTATGACTTTATATTACCATTTTACTAACAATTCCAGGTTAAAGTTATGTTTCTTGTATTTTTCACTTTACTTTTTCATTCATGTCTTGACTTATTATTCATGCACTACGGGAAAAACCGATTATTGCTACGGGGTATTTGCGACGGGATTAATTCCCGTCGTAAAAACTCCGAAGAAAAGCGTATTTGCGATGGGAATATATTCCCGTCGCAAATGGTCAGTTATTTGCGACGGAAATACAGGACCTGTCGCAATAGATATGGCGCGGTTTGCGCGCCAAAACGCGGGAAACCTATTTGTGATGGTCGCCTTCTACCCATCGCAACTACCCGGCGGTGGTAAATACTATTTGAGACGGGTAAATTTTCTCGTCTCAAAAAAGTATTCAGCAGGTGCTATTTGCGACGGATCCCATCGCCAATACCGGCGGCGGTAAATAGGATTTTGTGACGGGAATATCTGCTCGTCGATAATGGTATGTCGGCAGGCAACTATTTGTGACGGGCCCATCGTAAAAACCCTTTTAACTGCCGCCTGTAATGAATGCGGGTGAAGGTATTTGTGACGGGGCCCGTCGCCAATACCGGCGGCGGTAAATAAGAATTTGCGACGGGGATATCCGCCTGTCGCTAATAGTATGTCGGCAGGCAGTTATTTGCGACGGGCCCGTCGCAAAAACCCTTTTAACCACCGCCCGTAATTAATGCGGGCAAAAGTATTTGCGACGGGATACCGTCGTAATACCTAGTATTTGCGACAGTATCTCGTCGCAAATAATCTAACCTATATATACACCCCACCCGTTTTTTTTTCAAAACATTCAGATCTCTCTTCCTCTCTCTCTCTAACTTCCAGTTCTAAGTATAAAATATCTTTCTTTTTAATTTTTTCTTACGAGAAGAGGAGAGAAGGAGTTATAAGGCACAAATTGCTTCAAAATATCGAAGGTATTTATATTTTTTTTTATTTTTTAAATTATTTTTAATTGTTAAATTATTTTTAATTGTTAATTTTAATTTTTTTTAATAGAATGTTTAGTAGCTATATAGTATAATTAGATTAAGTGGTTGTACCAAATAATCCTTGTCTGGATACGAACAAGTAGAGGCGGCTTTGGAATAGATGTACCTAGGAGTGAAAACTCTAACAAGGTGTTTCGAGCTTGACTCGGGGTAACCTGGTACACGACAACGGGACTTGCTGCACTCTTGGTTCGACACTCTCGGAGGATGTTTTGGTAATAATTAGAAATAAATATATTTAATTAGAAAAATATTTAATTAGAAATAATTATATAATTATAAAATAATTAAGAAATAATTAGATTTAATTAGATTTAATATAAATAATTATCAAATAATTATGAAATAATTAGATTTAATTGATTAGAAATAATTACGAAACAATTAAAAATAATTAAGAAACAATTAGAAATAATTAGGAAACAATTAGAAATAATTAGGAAACAATTAGAAATAATTAGAAAACAATTATAAATAATTAGGAAACAGTTAGAAATAATTAGAAAACAATTAGAAATAATTAGGAAACAATTAGAAATAATTAGGAAACAACTAGAAATAATTAGGAAACAATTAAAAATAATTAGGAAACAATTAGAAATAATTAGAAAATAATTACAAATAATTAGGAAACAATTAAAAATAATTAGGAAACAATTAAAAATAATTAGGAAACAATTAAAAATAATTAGGAAACAATTAAAAATAATTAGGAAACAATTAGAAATAATTAGGAAACAATTAAAAATAATTAAGAAACAATTAAAAATAATTAGGAAAAAATTAAAAATAATAAGGAAACAATTAAAAATAATTAGGAAACAATTAAAAATAATTAGGAAACAATTAAAAAATAATTAGGAAACAATTAAAAAATAATTAGGAAACAATTAAAAACAATTAGGAAACAATTAAAAACAATTAGAAAACAATTAAAAACAATTTGGAAAAAATTAGAAAAAATTAGGAAACAATTAAAAACAATTAAGAAACAGTTAAAAACAATTAGGAAACAATTAAAAACAATTAGAAAACAATTAAAAACAATTAGAAAACAATTAAAAACAATTAGGAAACAATTAAAAACAATTAAGAAACAATTAAAAATAATTAGGAAACAATTAAAAACAATTAGGAAACAATTAAAAATAATTAAGAAACAATTAAAAACAATTAGGAAACAAGTAAAAACAATTAGGAAACAAGTAAAAACAATTAGGAAACAACTAAAAACAATTACGAAAATTAGCAAGCGTGATTGACCGCTCATCTACCTTAATTTTCTTTTCATTTGTGTGTTGAGGATTGACAGGAAACTTCTAGCTCCACATGTAATATTTGATTTTACTGTCAAAATTATCAACCTCCTCACCAGCATAGAGGGGAGGAGGTTTATAATTTTGACAGTAAAAGAAAATATTACATGTGGAGGTAGAAGTTTCCTGTCAACCTCAACACACAAATGAAAAGAAAATTGAGGTAGATGAGCGGTCAATCATGTTTGTTTTTCTATTCAATGATTTATTAACCACCCGACCCATATGCATATCTTCGCATTACTAATTAGTAACATAATTAGTAATATAATTAATAACATAAATAGTAATATAATATAAAATATTATATTACTCTAATATTAATAATTAAATAATACTAATAATATAATTATTTTATTATTATACGTTTAATATTTATAAAAAAATATATTAATATTATTAAAATTATAAAATATTTATAAAATATTATAATTATCAATATTTTCAACAAGTTTTTCTCTATTCTTAACATTTTCAAATCTTAAAGGGTCGCCAATTTTCAAATCATGCCCAATAAAAAGTTTGTGTCAACTGTGTCCAATGTAAACTCTATAATTGTTCTTGCTTGGTTGATCACCTCGCAAGTAGTGTTGCAATAGGACAAACCAAGTCATGTCTTTCTCATCTATAAGAATCATATCACATGAATTTTTACATTGACCATTCTTTCTTGAAAAATTAAGAGAAAGATACTGAAGTTCTCTTAATTTTTCAAGGAAGAATGATCTATGTAAAGGGTCGTGCGAAATGATTCTTAAAGACGAGAACGATATTACTTGTGTCATCCTATTGCAACACTACTTGCGAGGTGATCAACCATGTAAGGACAATATTAGAGTTTACATTGGGAATGGCTGACACAAACTTTTTATTGGGCATGACTTGAAAATTGAAGACCCTTTAAGATTTGAACATGTTAAGAATAGAGAAAAATCTATTGTAAATATTGAGATTTTTAATAATTAGTAATAATTAGTAATAATTAATCAAAAATCAAATAAATTCGAGTACATGGTTATAAATTGACACAATTTCCAGCGGATTGGCGACTTCATTTTGTTCAACGTCTCATATCTTTGATACTTTCTCCCACTGAAATCAGTATGAAAAATGTGCTCTAACGTATGTCAGAGAAAGTTTTTAATACTGATTTCAGTCGAGAGAAAGTTAAAAAGAGATGATCTGTCAGAAAAAAGAGGCTCTTTTCCCTGACGACTCATCTCCTTGTAAGGAGATGAGTCGTTAGGCAAAAGAGCTGTCGTCAATCCGCTAGAAACAAATAAGAATAATTAGTAATATAATCTCCACAACGATGATTACAAAATTTTATTTCATTATTCAAGCATATTTTATTTTTCCAAGTATTGCTAAGTATTTCTAAATTAATAATAATTAGTGGGGATCATTACAAACTAACTGTGTCGCCTATAATTATTGGTAATTACTAAGAAATAACTGTAATTATGTATCTTCTCTTTTTAGGATATTTTTTTTCTTATATAAAATTATTTAACAATAGTAATGGTTTTAAATTTTTTAGAAACATATATATGAATATGGAACAAGGAAATCAACATCAATCATTATTAGATGATCGCGCTTGGATAAATCAGCGCAGAAATCCAAATGGTTCTAGTTTAAATCCTGTATATGTTGATGGTGTTGAAGATTTCTTATCATTTGCATCATCAAACCCAGAATTTGTTTCGGAAGGGAAAATTAAGTGTCCTTGTAAAAAATGTGCTCTGAGAATGTTTGAGACATTTGACATCATTGGGCAACATCTCTTGCATTATGGTTTTCAATCAGATTATATTTTTTGGTATCAACACGGTTAGATCTTGCCCAAATTTGCAGGTGACCAGAACTTGAATTGTTTGAAAATGTCAGATCACAAAGATTAATGAATCCAAAAGCAGCTTATACACTGACCAAAGAGAGTCGCTTATTATTTTGTTAGTGGTTTGCAGATTTGAGACTTTCAGATGGCTATGCTTCCAACTTGGGAAGATGTGTTAAAAATGGTCATATTACCGGATTAAAAAGTCATGACTGTCATGTTATAATGGAAAGACTTATGCCTATTGGATTAAGAGGTTTGTTGAATTCTAAGATTTGGGATTCAATAACAGATATATCATATTTTTTCCAAGATATGTGTGCGGCGACAACAGACTACGATACACTAAGAAAACTGGAAGAAGCTGTTGTTGTAATTATATGCAAACTAGAAAAAATATTTCTGTCGGCTTTCTTTGAATTAATAGAACATTTGATGTTACATTTTCCACATGAAGCAAGATGTGGAGGTCCGGTTCAGTTTTAATGGATGTACCCATTTGAGAGATGCATGTAGAAATTGAAGAAAAAAGTACGTAACAAAGCATCAGTTGAAGGCTCAATTGCTGAAGCTTATTTTCAAGAGGAAATTGCTTTATTCTACTCTCATTATTTTGAATCTCAATATCCCTCAAAATTTAACCATATGGTCCAGAATGAGGGGAATGTTGATGATGATATGAACAATCAATTATCAGTTATCAATCAGCCCGAACTTGGATTTGGTGGAGTTCATGATAGATGGATTTCAGATGATGAACATCATAGAGCTCATACATATGTTCTACTCAACTGTGAAGAAATGTCACCAATTGTATAGTGAGTGCTCCTATCCCTTATTCTATAGATTCGGTTACAGTAAATTAATCATATTTTATTTGTAGGTTATATGATAATCATATCAAGAAACAATTTCCACAAATTACAGGACCTGGCTTAGAAGAATGTTGGCAAAAAAAATTTGACTACTGGTTTCAAAAACTGGTAACGTACATTCTTTTTTGGTTTTACATATAAAATAAATTTATTACTCGTAATAGTGATAAATGTTTTACAAATTTTCAGGTATCTATACATGCTGATATGATTGATAGTTGATTGCGTATATTGAGTAGCCCACCGTCCAAAATGGTTAAATCTTATAATGCATATGTGGTGAATGGTTATCGCTTTCATACACGTGCATATGGGGAATCAAAGAAAACAATGAATAGTGGTGTTTGTTTTAATGGGTCACATCATATAGATATTGAAGTTGACTTTTACGGCATGATTGAAAAATTATTGAACTGTGTTATTTGGGACAGAATTATGTAACAATGTTTAAATGTCGATTGCTGGATACTGAGAGAGGCTTGCGTATTCATCTGACTCATGGAATTGTTGATATTAAACATAAAAGTCTTCTTGTAGTAAATGAACCATTTTTATTGGCTCATCTGGAACATCAAATTTATTATGCAAAATACTATGCTACTGCAAAAGAGTTGGATGATTGGTGGAGTATAATAAAAGTTAAATCTCGAGAAAATCAGTTTACTCAAACTGAATGTGGTTCCACTGAAGTGCAAGGAAATGAAATTTTTTAGGAAACTCCTCAAAACACGTCTTTTTCACAAAGATACATGAATATCAAGGATGACACCCCACAGTTAAGGGTCGATGGTGATGATGTTGTCAATGGCGTTACAACTGAATTTGAAATGACAAGAGATGATGAAAGTGAAACTAATATGGAAATTGATGATGTTGATGAGGAATATGAAGACATTGACATTGAAAACTATGAAGATGATGATGAAGATGAACATTGACGCAGTAAAATGTTGGTTAGAATCACAACAAATATATATCTATACATAATAGTTATTTTCAACTGTTTGCTAATAATAATCATTTCATGTTTCAGATGGACTCAGAACCTTATCGTCAGTTGTTGGAGGCTGATCTACCTATGGATTATGAGGTTCTTGAGTCATATGACCCTCATGTTATTGGCACTACAGGGAGCACTCAGAGGGGGCGTGGTCTTGCCAGACTGATGATTCCAGATCCTATCCCGGAGCGACGTCCACCTCTTGGATTCGATGCGCACATGTGGTGGTATGATAACCTGTGTATTTTAGTTATCTTTCATTATAATTTATTTATATTCTAATTGTTTTATTATCTTTTCTTTTTCCACAGTTTTACGCATATAGCTATTGGAAAGGGGAGCGTTATCTTGCGCAATTATTTTTCTCATCCCTGGATCACATGGGATCAGATTCCTACAGATGTGCAGGCCGCCATGTTTGATCATTGGCTGGTACATAATTAAATATTATTTATTTTGAAATTTAATTCATTAATAACTTTATATTAGGGTTTATGGTATCCCATCGATGAGAGCATGCGTTCCACTATCCACGCGGCATGTGTGGTGTCTATGATTGACTGTTTCCGTCAGTTTTTGCATAATTTGAGAAATGCGGCTGTGAGGAAAGCCGGAGTGACAGAATTTGATGAGTCTTGTAGAGCCCACCGACCAGAGTACATTTCATCTCATGTTTGGGATGGATTATTTACACACTGGTTAGGTTATGGGTTTCAGAGGAGATCTGCATTGGGTTGACAGAATCGGGGGAGACAAGAGGTGACGCATCGAGCCGGTAGTCGTACATTCAGTGCGCATAGAGAGCGTCTGGTAAGTACTTTTTCCTAATATTTTATATAACTTTAAATATAAATAGTTTATTTTATATTCATATAGGAAGTCGAGCAGCCCGGTATTATGAGGTACGGCGTTTATCGGAGGATGTACACTGATCCGGATACTAGAGAGAATAGAGGTGACCTCCAGCGTCAGATTGTGGTCAGTATTATTTTATTTTTAGTTTGCGAATTAAATGTATATAATATTTTCATTATTTTAATTTCTAATTGAAACTTAAGGAGTCATATGAGGCTGCGACCTCTCAGACACAGGCTGAGAGTCAAGACGAGACGGGTGATTAGACTAGTGCCCACCATTTTGATGAGACGGTATGGATGCAGGCGACCCATTATGGCTTCAAAAAGGGCTGAGTAGTTGGTATCGGCTCTCATTTGACTCCTGTAGCTTATTATGGTACTGCTGCAATGTCGGTGTCTGGATCGAGAGGAGCTCGTGGAGAGACATCATCTTCTGCCTCAAAGTATCAGGAGCAGCTGCGTGCTCAGAGTCAGCTTATAGAGGATTTGTGTCAGGGGCAGTGTAGAGACCCGAAGCTTGACGTACATAGATATTACATTACTTTTTCGGAATACATAATACATAACAAAAACTGAAACACAAGGACTGTAATAGTTTAGTGTCTTTGGAAACTTGGAACGTAATCTTCTAATCGTGGTGAAAGATCTTCAACATCTCCAATAAAGATCTTCCACTTTTTGTTTCCTTACCTAAAACCTTTCTTTTAATCCTGGGGGAAAATAAAACATAAAAAGGGTGAGCTCAAATGCTCAGCAAGGGTAAGCATGGATAAAATAAAACATACCATACACATTTGAACCTAAAAAATGAACATAATGTTTAAACATCAAAATCTTGAGCAATGACTTAAAACATGGAAGTACATAAGGCATAGATCATAATGGAACATAAATAATAATAACATACCATGGGAATAAAACATGTAATTGTGGCATCCATTAAGCACATGTAATTATTTCCATATTAGCCAAGGCATTGCTTCCAAGACCATCTTAGTTGACAAAGTCCCTTTCTGAATCGAGTTCACTCCTCGTTTTAGTCCTGTAACACTGAACCGGATTAACTTGCCATTCCAGCCATGTCTATCTCATGAGATATAAATCTTTACCCAATGAATTTGAGGGAGATATATGTCCCACCCATCTCATAATGAAATCATTATTACTTGTTCCACAAAATAAACATACATCATTCATAATAACCCAATAAATAAAATGGGTTTCATAAACATCATCCCATCATCAAATGATCCATATAAAAGAAATGGATATCATTTCATAATAAGAAAAGTGAAACCATGTAAATCATAGACACATTAAACTTGAAACATACACATATTAAACAATGTCATCTTAGATGGAAAAATGGTTTTGATAAAACACTTGAAATGAATTCTTGATGAAAATATCCTTTCTTCTTAAAAATCAATTTCCTTTCACAAAACGTCATGAAATTTTAAAAGAAAAAGATTTTGTTGAAAATAGTCATGAAATATTTTGGAGGAAGCTTCATGAAAATAAGGCTTTATAAAATCGTAAAAATTCGTTTGTGCCGTATAAGTTAAAAAAACATTATTCTCGTACTTTTGCTGGAAAAGTCAAAAAGTACCTTATATGGTAACCAAAGGAAAGATTCCATCCATACAATGTGGTAAAAAGTCAATAAAGGGTAAAAATGAATTTAAACATTCATGGAAGAATAGTAAACATTTTATGAAAACATTTTTAGAAAACATGGTCATGGATGATAAACGTAACCCCAGTAAATACTTAGGTATAAGCAATCTCGGATAAAAAAATGAGATTGAAATATTTATCCCTTACCTTAGGTCTGATATGCTTCGTACGTATCCGAACCTCGTGTATAATGATTTAAATAATGTCATTGACTTATTACAGAATCATATTCATTTTTATTATATCATATATGGTTCACTTATGACTTTATATTACCCATTCTTTTTTAAATTCCATGTTAAAGAGCGTTTTGGGTAAAATCGTTTCATTTGTCGTCCGTGTTTTGACTTGTAATTATTCATATGATTACTTAGATCATGATTACTTAATTCCAGAATATAAAACATGATTTATATATAATATATATTCAGAATATACATATATATAATAGATCGATAAATGGAAAGAAATACAACGTTCATGGAGACGGTAGGTCGTACGTACGCATGAACGTTGTTTTCGTTTCCTCATTGAATTGAAAGGAATTAATTGGATGACATACATATATATATACATAAATACAGTATCATTATTATGTCATATATTTCATTATTACTTATTATATATACTTTATAATCATTTAGGAATGGTTAATCATTGAGAATGAATCTCATCACGTCGTGGAGACGGTATTCCGTACGTACGCACGAGCGATGATATCGTTTCCATGATCGTGGAATTTTATTGGAATGTATGTATACTATTACAGAATCAATATCACTTTACAATAATCATATCTAGTTATTATTTACACCATTATACCCATCCAAGTAAGGTGGTTGTGGAAAATAGGTTACACCACGGCGTGGAGACGGTATTCCGTACGTACGCACGCGCGGTGATTTCATTTTCCGTAGGATGGATAGATGGTTAAATAGGGTTGTTTCATACTTATAATAACATATCAATATATGAGTGATACTGATGTTATTACTTCATAATGAAACAACCTAAGAAGAATAAATGGAAGAAGAAATAAAGGTGAAAGAATCGGTAACGGACATTACCTCTTCTTTGAAGCGCCTCTTTGAGACCTCTTCTTAGGGCACTAAAATTGGTCTTTGAAGAATACCAAGACCTCTATGATGTTTCTAGGGAAGTGGAGAAGAGAATTTGTTAGGTTTTGGCCGAGCTTGAAGGCTCAAAGTGGTGAGAGTAAGAGAGGGAGGAGGTGCCCTTTTATAAGGGAGGAGAGGGTCACGTTTGGAATAACTAAAAATATTATTTTATTATAAAGTCATATTCGGTTTTTAATAGATCCAAATTGATTTATTTAGAAACTAAGGTGGGTATAGGTCGAAATCCTCTCATCAAATAGAATTTAGACAAGTTTAGGTCATTATATTAACCTTAACTTTTAGTTTTAAATCTTAGTTAATTAGATTGACATTTACCATGTCACTTTGTATTTTTATATTATATAGTTAATAAACTTACCATATACATCCAAGCTACCCCCAAGTGGTCCATTAATGATACACTTATCATGATATAATTATCTTGGCCAAACCTTAGATTTTTAGGAATATAATAACAATTAATAGTATAATATTTTTTTAAAGACTATTTTATGTCAATTTTGACACTATTTGGTAATTGATTTTTGTGAAAATTATAATATAATGATTAGTTCGAAAAAAATTAATTAAATCAATACTAACATGTCATATTAACATATAAAATTATTGTAATTCATAAAAAGTCTCAAATTACATTTATTTGGGTATTTATGACATCAATTATGTCAATATTTCATTAATAAGATAATTACTGAATCATCATTGTGTCATAAATTAATTAAGTCTAAAAATTACAAATAAACTACCATTATGTAGGAAATATTTTTAGCTTTCTAATGAATATTTATAGTCGAATTTATCTTATTTATAACTCTATATTAAAAATTATTTTTTTATTAAACTTTAATTTTAACTATTTTAACCCTTCTTTAAATAAATTAATAATAAATGTCCTAATCTAATCCAAGTGGGCCTAAATGGTCATATTTTATTCCTAAGGTTGTTTTTGGCCGAATTAAACTTATCAAATAGAATTAGGACATGTGTTAGGGTAATAATAATATAATTTTTACCCTTAATTACCCTATTTACTTTTAACCGTGGTAAAAAAAAGTAAAAAGTTACTATTCACCAAAAATTATTTTCATCTCATTGAACCACATTTTTTTCCTTGATATTAACCGTGTCTCTCGGATTTTTGAAATTCCACTCACAGAAGCGGTAAAATTAAGTTTTATGAAAAATTCAGTTTTTTAACTACCACTTAGTGGCTTCACTATTCATCAAAAATTGAAAGTTTCCAGAAAAATATCAAAAATTAGGCCTAAGATATATTTGATATTATGGATTCAAAAATGATGTCTATTTTACCAAATTCAAAACATATCAGTTGCATTAATTAATTTAAAAAATTAGTTCCCGTCGTCAAAACAAATAGCGTGTTCTTAAGAGATAATAACTATCAAAAGATTGACACTTGTTTATGTCTGGTTTAAATGTGAAATTACATCCAATGACCAAAATTGTATTAAATTGTAAAAATATATTCTAAATATACTTTAAAACCACTCAAATTAATAATTTATCACTATTAATTATTTCGATTAAAAAAAGTTGTTTTTAATTAAAATTTAGTAATTTCCACTATTCATCAGAATATGAAAGTTATCCGAAAAGTACCAAAATTTCACCCTAAGCTAATTTCGATATTCCGAATCCAAAAATGAAGTCTATTTTGAAAGATAAAATTTATAAAATTTCAAAAAATGGGTATTACTATTCATAACGGCTAGTTCATAATAATATTATAATAATATCTCGTTTAGTGAAACTCGGTATTGCGTACTACACACGCTATTGAGGAAGGTCGCAATTGCGTGTAATGCAGCCAAGTTAGGGTTGCGTGTTGTGCAAGACTCCTTTTTTGTAACTTACAACACAAGACATCAATAAAATTAAAAATAATATTTCTCATAAAATCTCGGGGTGTTACATTCTACCCCCCTTAAAATGAATTTCGCCCTCGAAATTCGTCGGGGTTATAAATAGTTTACTACTCGAAAGTTTCTTTAATAGAAACCCACATCGTAAAAAGGAATACCAAAACCAATCTTTAAAAACTAAAGTATGAAACATAATGGTTACTCAAATTAACTAATCACTGGGTTTCCACATAGGAGAACATAGGTGAAAATATGGATATGGAAGAGAAACCTAACCATCATGTTCTGATGGAGAGTGGTAGAGAACATGGCTATGAAAAATCCAACAATCACAAAGCTATAGATTTGTGATGATCTAAGGTACCATCTGATTCATCGGATATAAGGGAACTAGGACAACATTTTTGGTTTTCAAGATCATTTCCCTAAAGTTGATGAATTAAAAGAAATACTTACAGGATTTTGGTACAATCTCACTGTTGTTCGTGAATTGAACAATTTCCACTTCATCCCTTAAAGAAATGAAGTTGAATTTGTTATTCGTGATGTGTTAGCAGATCATGTGATAGAATGATGGGTCATTCCATCTATTTCAAAAAAAAGGTTAGCAAAAGTTATAAGTCCATCTTATGGTTAGATTAATCGTATATGGTTCCAAAAATGAACTTATACTTCATATATCATACCGATTAATAAAATAAAACTAGTTTCTACTAACCAGGGACTTCCTGTAGGCCAGTGGTAGGCGATAAAGGTCAGTCGCACTTCGGTTGTGGGTTCGATTCCCACAGCCTTGTCCGACGCGATGGGTTGTCACCCGTCCTGCAGGTTTTCCTTTTTCTAAAACTATATTACTATAACATCCCATAAATAATATCAAAAAAACTTTTATCCTTAAACAATAATAACTTATGTCCAACATAATCCATTCCAATCTTTAGGCTCATCCATAATACTGTAGTCCACTCTCATAATATAGTGAAAACGATTACTAGAGATTTAATACCATCATTGATCCCCATATATCATAAGATATGTCTTGTTGGTCACATTCCAAACATTCGAAGGCCTTAATCATGTATTCTCTTGAAAAATGAATACCAATTGAACCTTAGTGAAAAATGAATGCAGTTAAAATTTAACACTTTCCACATACCAAAATCCTCAAAATTCTATATACTCAAACCATGATATCACTTAGTCCTTATATCAATCATGAGCTCATGAATACAATCAAACATCTCATTATCCTCTTATTCCTTCATTATGCGCATATCATCTACTTTACAAAAATATCTGAATAACCTTCCATGGTTACTGGTACCATTCAACATATACTTTCAAATACTTTTAGGAAAAACAATAGTGTAACAATCCTTAGAGGATTCTTTATTCCATAATACCATTAACTATACAACATAACTCTCGATAAACATACAATCATTCCACTACCTTCTAAAAAAACTGACTGAGCTTCAACACTTCTTTCAGCTCATATTTCATTTGTAGTCTCCTCATCATCATCCACATAAATACTACCCATATGACCATGTTGATTCTCTTCATGAGATTTTCCATTAGGGAATTGGTTTGCATAATGCCCGTACATTCCACATTTAAAACATCTAATCATTGTTGATGTCGTAGAAATACCATTATCCTTATTCATGGTGTTAACTGAACCTTTTCCTTCGCACTTACTAGCTTTGTGTCCTTCTTTTCCACACCCAAAGCATCTTCCAGTTCCTTTGAAACAATCTCCCTGATGCCTCTTCCCACATAATTTACATGAGGTAAATTGAACTTTCTTTCCTTTATGATCATCATGAACTCCATCTTTCTCTTATTATCTGAGTCGGGAAACTTACCAAAGTTGAGATTATTGATCATATTATGAGATTGCTGATTAGGCATAATAACGATGTTTGGACTTCCAGATCCCATTTCATTTGGTTTCTCATGAAGAATATCATTCCATTGTCTGTCATATCCTCCATTATCGTGAATCTTCCGGTTTCCAGCCATTTTCTAAAACCCAAAAAGAATAGTGTGAGAGGAAAAAATCATGCTAGGGAAAACAACATAGTAAAGGGGGAGCTCCCTCAATATCTAACATCTTAGGTTAAATTCTAATATCGTTACCGTAGTTCTAGGACTATATCCTATATGTATACTTATCCTTAGAGACATCCCTAGACATACCTTAGAAATATCTCTAGGGATCTCACTAACGTTTTCGCATCCTAGTTTCCAAAGGTTGACTAAACCTTTCCTCTGAAACCAACTGTAGAGACATAAAGCTTGACATACATAGATATTACATTACTTTTTCGGAATACATAATACATAACAAAAATAGACACACAAGTATAGTAATAGTTTAGTGTCTTTGGAAACTTGGAATGTAATCTTCTAATCGTGGTGAAAGATCTTCAACATCTCCCATAAAGATCTTCCACTTTTTGTTTCCTTACCTAAAACCTTTCTTTTAATCCTGGGAGAAAATAAAACATAAAAAGGGTGAGATCAAATTCTCAGTAAGGGTAAGCATGGATAAAATAAAACATACCATACACATTTAAACCTAAAAACATGAACATAATGTTTAAACATCAAAATCTTGAGCAACGACTTAAAACATGGAAGTACATAAGGCATAGATCATAATGGAACATAAATAATGATAACATAGAATGGGAATAAAACATGTAATTGTGGAATCCATTAAGCACATGTAATGATTTCCATAGTAGCCAAGGCATTGCTGCCAAGACCATCTTAGTGGACAAAGTCCCTTTCTGAATCGAGTTCACTCCTCGTTTCAGTCCTGTAACACTGAACCGGATTAACTTACCGTTCCAGCCATTTCTATCTCATGAGATATAAATATTTACCCAATGCATTGGAGGGAGATATAGGTCCCACCCATCTCATAATGAAATCATTCTTACTTGTGCCACAAAATAAACATACATCATTCATAATAACCCAATAAATAAAATGGGTTTCATAAACATCATCCCATCATCAAATAATCCATATAAAAGAAATGGATATCATTTCATAATAAGAAAAGTGAAACCATGTAAATCATAGACACATTACACTTGAAACATACACATATGAAATAATGTCATCTTATATGGAAAAATGGTTTTGATAAAACACTTGAAATGAATTCTTGAGAAAATATCCTTTCTTCTTAAAAATCAGTTTCTTTTCACAAAACGTCATGCAATTTTAAAAGAAAAAGATTTTTTTGAAAATATTCATGAAATATTTTAGAGGAAGCTTCATGAAAATAAGGCTTTATAAAATCGTAAAAATTCGTTTGTGCCGTATAAGTTAAAAAAACATTATTCTCGTACTTTTGCCGGAAAAGTCAAAAAGTACCTTATATGGTATCCAAAGGAAAGATTCCATCCATACAATGTGGTAAAAAGTCAATAAAGGGTAAAAATGACTTTAAAAATTCATAGAAGAATAGTAAAAATTTTATGAAAACATTTTTAGAAAACATGGTCATGGATGATAAACATAACCCCAGTAAATACTTAGGTATACGCAATCTCGGATAAAAAAATGATATTGAAATATTTATCCCTTACCTTAGGTCTGATATGCTTCGTACGTATTCGAACCTCCTGTATAATGATTTAAATAATGTCATTGACTTATTACATAATCATATTCATTGTTATGATATCATATATGGTTCACTTATGACTTTATATTACCCGTTCTTTTGTAAATTCCATGTTAAAGAGCGTTTTGGGTAAAATCGTTTCATTTGTCGTCCGTGTTTTGACTTGTAATTATTCATATGATTACTTAGATCATGATTAATTAATTCCAGAATATAAAACATGATTTATATATAATATATATTCAGAATATACATATATATAATAGATCGATAAATGGAAAGAAATACACCGTCCATGGAGACGGTAGGCCGTACGTACGCATGAACGTTGTTTTCGTTTCCTCATTGAATTGAATGGAATTAATTGGATGACATACATATATATATACATAAATCCAGTATCATTATTATGTCATATATTTCATGATTACTTATTATATATACTTTATAATCATTTATGAGTGGTTAATCATTGAGAATGAATCTCATCGCGTCGTGGAGACGGTATTCCGTACGTACGCACGAGCGATGATATTGTTCCCATGATCGTGGAATTTTATTGGAGTGTATATATACTATTACAGAATCAATATCACTTTAAAATAATCATATATAGTTATTATTTACACCATTATACCCATCCAAGTAAGGTGGTGGTGGAAAATAGGTTACACCACGGCGTGGAGACGGTATTCCGTACATACGCACGCGCGGTGATTTCGTTTTCCGTAGGATGGATAGATGGTGAAATAGGGTTGTTTCATAATTATAATAACATATCAGTATATGAGTGATACTGATGTTATTACTTCATAATGAAACAACCTAAGAAGAAGAAATGGAAGAAGAAATAAAGGTGAAAGAATCGGTAACGGACATTACCTCTTCTTTGAAGCGCCTCTTTGAGACCTCTTCTTAGGGCACTAAAATTGGTCTTTGAAGAAGACCAGGACCTCTAGGATGTTTATATGGAAGTGGAGAAGATAATTTGGTAGGTTTTTTCCGAGATTGAAGGCTCAAAGTGGTGTGAGGAAGAGAGGGAGGAGGTGCCCTTTTATAAGGGAGGAGAGGGGCACCTTTGGAATAACTAAAAATATTATTTTATTATAAAGTCATATTCGGTTTTTAATAGCTCCAAATTGATTTATTTCGAAGATAAGGTGGGTATAGGTCGAAATCCTCTCATCTAATAGAATTTAGACAATTTTAGGTCATTATATTAACCTTAACTTTTAGTTTTAACTCTTAGTTAATTAGATTGACATTTACCATGTCACTTTGTATTTTTATATTATATAGTTAATAAACTTACCATATACATCCAAGCGACCCCCAAGTGGTCCATTAATGATACACCTATCATGATATAATTATCTTGGCCGAACCATATATTTTTAGGAATATAATAACAATTAATAGTATAATATTTGTTTTAAAAACTATTTTATGTCAATTTTGACACTATTTGGTAATTGATTTTTGTGAAAATCATAACAGAATGATTAGTTCGAAAAAAATTAATCAAATCAATACTAACATGAAATATTAACATAGAAAATTATTGGAATTCATAAAAAGTCTCAAATTACATTTATTTGGGTATTTATAACATCAATTATGTCAATATTTCATTAATAAGATAATTAATGCATCATCGTTGTGTCATAAATAAATTAAGTCTAAAAATTACAAATAAACTACCATTATGTAGGAAATATTTTTATCTTTCTAATGAATATTTATAGTAGAATTTATCTTATGTATAACTCTATATTAAAAATGATTTAGTTATTAAACTTTGATTTTAACTATTTTAACCCTTCTTTAAATAAATTAATAATAAATGTTCTAATCTAATCCAAGTGGGCCTAAATGGTCATATTTTATTTCTAAGGTTGTTTTTGGACGAATTACACTTATCCAATAGAATTAGGACATGTGTTAGGGTAATAATAATATCATTTTTACCCTTAATTACCCTATTTACTTTTAACCGTGGTAAAAAAAAGTAAAAAGATACTATTCACCAAAAATTATTTTCATCTCATTGAACCACATTTTAGTCCTTGATATTAACCGTGTCTCTCGGATTTTCGAAATTACACTCACAGAAGCGGTAAAATTAAGTTTTATAAAAAATTCAGTTTTTTTAACTACCACTTAGTGGTTTCACTATTCATCAAAAAATGAAAGTTTCCAGAAAAATACCAAAAATTAGGCCTAAGATATATTTGATATTATGAATTCAAAAATGATGTCTATTTTACCAAATTCAAAACATATTAGTTGCATTAATTAATTTAAAAAATTAGTTCCCGTCGTCAAAACAAATAGCGTGTTCTTGAGAGATGATAACTATCAAAAGATTGACACTTGTTTATGTCTGGTTTAAATGTGAAATTACATCCAATAACCAACATTTTATTAAATTGTAAAAATATATTCTAAATATACTTTAAAACCACTCAAATTAATAATTTATCACTATTAATTATTTCGATTAAAAAAAGTTGTTTTTAATTAAAATTTAGTAATTTCCACTATTCATCAAAATATGAAAGTTATCCGAAAAGTACCAAAATTTCACCCTAAGCTAATTTCGATATTCCAAATCTAAAAATGAAGTCTATTTTGAAAGATAAAATTTATAAAATTTCAAAAAGTGGGTATTACTATTCATAACGGCTAGTTCATAGTAATATTATAATAATATCTCGTTTAGTGAAACTCGGTATTGCGTACTACACACGCTATCGAGGAAGGTCGTGATTGCGTGTAATGTAGCCAAGTTAGGGTTGTGTGTTGTGAAAGACTCCTTTGTTGTAGCGTACAACACAAGACATCAATAAAATTAAAAAGAATATTTCTCATAAAATCTCGGGGTGTTACAGGCAGGAGCAGATGCGTCAGCAACACGATGAGGAGATGCGTCGATGGCAGGAGCAGATGTGTCAGCAGCAGGATGAGGAGAGGCGTCGATATGAGGAGAAACATCAGGAGCAGATGGAGTATATGTGTCGTCTGACTCATAGTTTAGAGATGGAGTTTCCTCCACCACCTCCTCCAGGTCCTCCAGATTATCCACCCCCCAGTGATTTTTTTACATGTAATAAATATTTGAGTTTGTAGTTTATTGTCATATTAACTATTTACAATTCCTCTTTCATATTGGTACAAATATTGCATGATTTAATTTGTTTTTATTTTTTTTAATATTTTATTACTTATTAGTATTATTTTTAATGTCTGTTTATTTTAGTAATATTACTTTTAATATTTTATATTTATTGTTAATATTGAGAAGTTTATAATTTTATAATTTTATTAATATTAATAATATTAATATTATTTTTTCATAAATATGTATGTTTATTTTAATAATAATATTATTATATTAATTTTTTATATTATTAATATTAGTATTATTATTATATAATATTATATTATTTATATTCATATTATTATTATTTTTTGATATTAATATTTCATAATTATATTATATATATTTTTTATTATTAATATTATAATAATATAATTTCTTTATATTATTATTATTATTATTATATACATAATTTAATAATATTATTATTATATTAATTTTTTATATTATTAATATTAGTATTATTATATAATATTATATTATTTATATTCATATTATTATTATTTTATATTAATATTTCATAATTATATTTTATATATATTTTTTATTTATATAATAATAGAATTTTTTTATATTATTAATATTATTATTATTTTTATATAATATTATACTATTTGTATTATTATTTTTATTTTTTTATTTTTTTTTAGTATTTGCGACGGGAGTATTTGCGACGGGGTGTCCCGTCGTAAATATTTTTTTTACTGTCCCATTTGCGACGGGAAGAATACCCGTCGTAAAAACTATTTCTGTGACGGTCCGTCGCAAATACCTACGTCGCAAATATTTTTTAAATTTCCTATTTGCGACGGGTCAGAAACCCGTCGCAACTAATATATCTGCGACGGCCCGTCGCAAATACCTTTTTTAAATATAAACGAAAACCAATTTGCGATGGGAGAAAAATACCGTCGCAAATATTATTTTTGCGACGGGACCGCCGCAAAAACACCTATTTGCGACGCCGTTTTTGGCAACGGGCGATTTGTGACGGAGCCCCGTCGCAAAATGTTTTTTACGACGGGATCCCGTCGCAAATATACCGTTTTCCTGTAGTGATGGTTCTCTTACTTAGGTCATGATTTACTTATTTAAAGAATGTTAAAAATGATATAAATATTATATATATTCAGTATATATGTATTTATAATAATCTACAAATGATATAAATAGAAAATGAAATACACTGTTCATGGAGACGGTAGGTCATACGTACACATGAATGTTGTTTCCATTTTGTTGTTATATTGAATAAAATAAAAGTAAATTATGCATCTATAATATAATTAAATTATTATTATTATTTCACAAATATCTTTTTTGTAATAAACCCATCATTAATACTTTCCATGTAAAGCATGAACGAATCACATCACTTTGAGAAGGTGGTTGTAAATACATCCAAAAACAAAGTTATTATATTTCCAAAAAATAGAAAGCATGAAGGTATGTGTTATATAATAAGTATAGAAGAATAAATAAATCATAAATATAATATATATCATATAAAAATAGTAGGTCTGTCGTTATTATTAACCTTTAAAGGTGTTAATGGAAGAACAATTAACATCGGTTCGTGCGGCGGTAGTTCATCATACACACGAATGATGATTGTGTATCCCATTTGATGGAAGTGTGTTTAAGTGTAGATATTACCGTAAACTTTAAAAAATATAAGTATATTTAAGATATTGAGGTTATTATATATTCATGTAATAATAAATAATGTGTGGGTGGAGAAATAAATAAATCAAAAGGGCTTGTTCAAGGATGTTACCTCTTCTTTGGGTAAATCCTTTTGGTTTGCGCCAAAGGGATTCCTTGGTTGACATTATTCCCAAAGTGAGGCCTATAGGATGAAGGGATGGAATTTGGGAGGATATTTGGGTAGTTTTTGGATGAGAAAAATGGCTTTAGAGGTATTAATAAGTGAGTGGTGTGAGATCCCTTTAATAGCGGAGGAGGAGTGGTATTCTTGTAAATACACAAAGGAAAACACTATTGAGAAGTCTCCCTTACATCATGTGCCTCCAATTAAGGTAAATTTTATAGAAAATTAATTATATGGTATAAATATGTTCATACAATTTATTTTTTACATTTTTTTAGTTTATTTGGTCCATTAAGTTATTGTTTAACCACTAAGAAACCTCATTTTTTCTTAATCTCTATAATTAATTTTAATTACCTTCATTATTTACATTGGTTGAAATTTAAGTCGAACTGATTAAAAATAAAAATTATTATTATTAAAAATATTAAATTATTTTAACAAATTATAATCACCTAAGTAGTAGAAAATAATTTTAAATGAATCCTGAAGACGGGATGCGATGATAAGTTTTTTTAACATGAAAATGCTCAAAATTTTGAAATGTTTTTATATCCAATTTCAAAGTAAAAATTAGTTACAATGACCTAAGTTGAATTAAATGATATATAATTTATATAATGATATTTTAATACTAAATTAAAATCTAAAATTACTATATAAATAAAGTAAACTAAAAACCAATTTTCAATTAAAATTCAGTATTTTTCACTATTCACCCAAAAATTAAATACTTCTAAAAAATCTCAAAAAATCACTCTATGATAATTTTGAATTTATGAATTAAAAAATTAATTTTTTATCAAATTAAATTTATAAAATTTTATAAAATTAATTTTATTATTTCTCACATAAGGATATAAAAGGTATTTCTTTTGAGAAAATAGTATTTTCTCAAAACATTTAGACTTTACCAAAAATTATATATTTTATTATCAATATGTTTTATTTATATAAAAACATTATAAATAATATTTAAGAATTTTTATTACTATTCATATTACCATTTTTAATATCTATATTATTACTATCTTCTTTAAAATAATTATAATAATAAAATGGTATTTCATAGAAACTCAATGTTGTGTGTAACACAAGATAAGATGATGTTGTGTGTAGTGAAAGATTAACTTGTTATCTTATATAACTAAATTTTATGTTGGTGTAGCATGTAATGTAATATATCAAAGAAATTTAAAAAAAGTTCAAAAAAACTAGGGGAGTTACATTCTACTCCCCTTAAAATAAATTTCACCCTTGAAATTATTTATTCTTATATAAAAAAATGAGGATACTTATACCACATAATATCCTTAGGTTCCCATATAGATTCATATAACTGGTGATTTATCCAAAAAACATTGACTAGGTGATTGGTCCTTTTTCATAGAACTTTCTCTATACTGTCCATAATTTCAACTGGATGTTCATGATAATAAATATCCTTCTCCAGCAGTATGACCCCTCTGTTTAGTACATGTAAAGGGACATGTATTTACTTCCTCAAGAGATATTTATTGAAAAAATCATAGGGTTGATATAGTTTTGGTGTAATATTCAAGAGATAAGCTACTTTCTCTATATCATCAATAATTTCAATGGGAATGATATACCACGGGCTTAGTTTCCCTTTCTTCTCAAATATCATAACCTTCTTCTAGAGAGAGATTCATAGAAATGCCTTATCATTGAAATAAAATTCTAGATCACATTAATGGTTATCAACATAACTTTTTTCAGACTTTGAGCTTCCTTGATATGCTACTGAATGGTTCTAACCTTCTAGGTTGTTTCTTCATCTATCTTGGGTCTCAATAGATTTATTTCTCCAACTTCATTCCAAAACGTTGGAGCTATACATTTATTTCCATAGTGGGATTCATAAGAATCCTTCTGAATGATTGAGTGAAAGATATTGTGGTATGAATTCTCAAATAGAGGAATGTGTGGATCCCAAACACCTTTTAAACCCAATTAATATGATCTCAATATATCCTATAGGGTATGAATTTTCCTTTTAGATAGACCATCCATATGAGGAAGATAAGAAGTGATGAAACTCAATTCTGTAATAATGGATTACTTAAGACTTCACCAAAAAATTGAGGTAAACTTCATATCCTAATCAGATATTATATAATTTGGTACTCCAGGAAACCTTACCACTTTCTTAATGTATATCATGTCATATTGATTGAGGGAAAAGTGTTTCCTAATAGTTATAAAGTGTGATAAACTAGTATGGAGATCAACTTCTACCTATATAGAATTATTCCCTTTAGTTTTTTTAGGGAGTCCAATGACAAAATCTATGGTGATGTTATCCCATTTCCATTCTGGTATGGGTAATGGATGTAACAACACCTTAGAATTTTGTCTTTCAACCTTAACTTACAAGCATACCAAGCATCGAGATACAAACTCTGCGATATCTCTCTTCATTCCATCCCACCTTAAGTATTCATTCAAATATATATACATCTTCATACTTCCAATGTGAATGAATAATGAAGTACTATGAGCTTCCTCTAATAGCTCCTGATTCAAATTCGGTATATACGGAACACATACAAGGCTTTTAAACCTTATCATTCCACCCTGATCAAGGTTAAACTCAAGAACATTTCTAACCATCATTTTTAGCCCACATCTTCCTTTTGTGCCTCTTTAATCTTCACTTGGATATAGGTTTAAACATTTAATTAAGAAATATATGATTTTTCCCCTTCCTTTAGGATTTCCAAGCCCATACTTTGTATGTCTAGAAATATTGGATTTTTTTATCCACATCATGAATAATCTATCATGATCCATTCGACTCTAAGCATCATACACCATGTTCTCTTTCCCAGGGTGGTAATGTATTGAGAATTAATTGTCCTTAATCATCTCTAATCATCTTCCTTGGTGTATTTTCTACTCATTCTATGTGAATATATACTTAAATTTTTTTGATCAGTAGAAATATCACACATTCCCCTATAAATATAATTCCTCTATATATTTTACACAAACATTACCACAACTAAATCCAAATCATGATTTTGGTAATTTTTCTCATGAATATTCAGATTTTGAGAGGCATATACTATAACCATGTTTTTATGCATAAGAAAACATCTAAATCCTTTCATGGATTCATCACTATAGATTAAAAACCCTTCTCCACTACAGGGTAATGTAAGAATAGGTGTTATTACTAACTTTCTCTTCAGTTCCTTGAAATATTCCTCATAATCATATATCTATAGAGATCTGACACCCTTTCGAGTTAACTTGGTCAGAGTATTGGATAGTCATGAAAAATTATACACAAACTGTTGATAATATTCAACTAAACCAAGAAAACTATGTATCTCTACCGCCATGGTTGTTCTGGGACAACATTAAATGGATTCTTTCTTTGATGGATCAACTGCTATACCCTATCATGGGATTATATTACCAGAAAATAAAAACTCATATAAAAAATTCACACTTTTTATATTTTTATGAATATTTATCCTTCCTTGGGTCCTTTAGTACAATTATCAAGTGATTTTTATGTTCTTCCTTGATTTTTGAATAAATATGAATGTCATCTATAAATACTACCACAAACTGGTCAAGGTAATCTCTAAATACTCTATTCATAAAATCCATGAAGACAGTAGGGGATTTAATAAGACCAAAAGGAGTGAATATATATTCATAGTGTCCATATCAGCTATGTAATTCTTTCTTGGGTATATCCTCCTTCTTAACCCTCAATGGATGATATCTATAACAAAGTTCAATCATGGAAAAGTATTAATCTCTATGTATTTGATGAAACAAGTCATTAATATATGGAATATGATAATTTTTCTTGACTATGATCTTGTTCAACTCCCAATAATCAATGCATATCCGCATTGATTCATCTTTCTTTTTTACAAAAAGAATATGTACACCCCAAGGTGACACACTTGGCCAAACAAATCCACTATAAATATTTTCTTAGAGTCTATTCCTCAATTCCTACAACTCAACCAAGGCCATTTTATATGGATTATTTGAAATTGTTGTGGAACCAGGTATGAGTTCTTTTTAGAACTCAACTTCACGCTTTTATGGAAGGAAAGGAAACTATTCTATAAATACATCCAAAAATTCTCAAACAATAGACATAAAATTGATATCATGTTTCTCTCTAACTATTTGAGATAAAAAAAAATAATGAGAATTAAGAACTATATACTGCATGTAATCTTTGCAAGAATTTCATACTTATCATTACAATGATACACAATCAAAAGTTGGATTTAAAAATAAAATGTAACTTACCTTCTTTGAAAATTGATTTGGGACTTACATAGATAAATCAAATCCATTCTTAAGATAATGTCAAATTAAACTAGAGGAATAATGACAATATTTTTGGGAATCATATTCCCACAAACATCATCCAGAGAGGAATAATAGACTTGATAGGAAATCATCATACAATTATAAGTTTACACTAAAAATTCCACATATAATCATTTGGGTGAAATCTTAATAATCTTAGAAAATTATTTATATATAAAAGGGTGGGTAGATCCATAATAAAATAAGACATTATAATTTCTAGAGTGGATGGTAAGTGTACCTTTCACCACATCTTTATCACATCCTGTAATTTCCTGAACCCCTCCCCCCCCCCCCCCGATCAATTCCTTTATAAAAATATATCATTTGAGGTGTTTTGGGAGGTTATAGTTAGTCATTTTAAGAATTTTCCAGTTTTCCACTTTTTCCAATGGTGACTCATTGTCGGTAGGTCACGCCGGTGGGTCATGTCGGTGACTCACTGTTGTTGAGTGGCATCGATAAGTGTTTTTTGTGAGTGGCGTCGGTCGATGGCATCAGTGAGTGGCATCAGTTAGTAGTGTTGGTGAGTGGCCTCAGTGAGTGGTTTTGGTGAGTGGAATTGGTATGTGGCATCGTTGAGTGGCATCATTATGTGGCATCATTGAGTGGCATCACTGAGTGGCATTGGTAGGAGGCATCAGTGAGTGGTGTTGGTGAGAAGTGTTGGTGAGTGGCATTGGTGAGTGGCATCGGTGAGTGGTATCAGTAGGTGGTGTTGATGAGTGGCATCAATTAGTGATTTTGATGGGTGAGTGGTGTCAGTGAGTGTCTTCGGTGAGTGGTTTCGGTGAGTGGCATTAGTGATTCATGTTGGTGACTCACCCAATTGTGATTCATTTCAAGTTTTCTCTAGTTTTTTCAGTTTTTCCCCTTTGATGTTTCCTTTGACGTTAAATGAGTTAAATTCCATATTTAATGTGTTTTGGGGCCATTTCAAATGGTATTTATCTTCTTAAAAAAAACAAATCATATTTTGACTCCTAAACCATATGGTCTTGATCATTATTTGACTTTAATGGGATTTAAAACTATTTCCCCCATAGATTTTGGATATGTCCTTTCTAAAGATGAGACCCTTTATTTCTTGTGTGTTTCACTTTCTCTTGATATTAAGGTTCTGATAACCCTTCTTCCTAGAGTGATCATTAATTTTTTAGAAGCCCCCTTGGATCACATCTTCTTGGAGGTTTATCCTACTATTTTCACACCCCCTTGTTTTAGTGCATGGAGGATTTTTTGATCAACTATTGTTCCAGGTCGGGATCCCTTCATCTCTTTTATTCTGTGTATCATGTCGGGTGGGTGTACTGATGTATTCCTGTGGGTATGGTTGAAACCATTTTTTATAAAAAAGATAAATGAGGGGTTGGTAATATGATAATTATAATCATATTGTTTTATATATTATCCTTAATCCATGTTGTTTTGGTTTTGGTTGTATTCCTTCTAAAAATCATTGTTGTTGGTGGTCTCTATTTGTTTAGTTGAATGGCTTATGAATAATTGTTGTTGATTTCATGTTGAATGCTTGTATATATTTAATTGACGAACCATGTATATTTATTTAAATAAATAGACGCCCCATGATCAAACTTTTTCTGTGATAACCCCTATTTTATTGAAGTGGAATTAAAGAATGAGTTTTTGCTATATTTAAATACACTTTTCCTTATTTGGTGTGGCTATATGTTGTGTGTGGTTTCATTCTAATTTTTTCCTTATAAGGCTGTGTGGTTTTTTTGTTGAGGGTATGTCTATAGTTGGGGTTGTTCAGATGGTTTAGTGGTATCTCAAGTTGAGAGATTGATTGATTGTGGAATGGATAGGCAGAGTTTGAGTAGTAGAATTGCAGGTTTGGTTTGTTCTATGTTCATCTTACTGGGTGTGATGGGTGTGGTAATGTTATACAGCAGGTTTTTCAGGTTGGTTGTGATGAGGTGTGTTACGGGGTTTTTCTGTATGTTGGGGTTTTTCTTGTTGAGAGAAATGACATGGCGACATGACTTTGAAGACACTAGTGCAGAAAACGTTTTTTACGTCGGTTATTTTTTATTATTTACGTCGGTTTTTAGGCGACGTTAATACGGACGACGTTATAAATAACGTTTTTTACGTTGGTTATTTAAAACCGACGTAATATCCCTAACATCACGGTGGTTATCACGTCGGTTCATATAATAACCGACGTGATAAATATGCGCGTGGGGCTTTATCACGTCGGTTATTCCCTAAACCGACGTGATAAAACGCCTGGGATATCGTTTATCACGTCGGTTATGTCATAACCGACGTGATAAACCCTTCCCCTGGCCTTTTATAACGTCGGTTATTTAGGAAACCGACGTGCTAAAAAGGCCTGGGAAACGTTTTAGCACGTAGGTTATCCAATAACCGACGTGGTAAATCGATTCCCAGGCCTTTTAGCACATCGGTTATATTAAGAATCGATGTGATAAAATCCCCGGGAACGGTTTATCACGTCGGTTCTAGAAAAACCCGACGTGATAAACCCCTCCCGATTTATTTACCACGTCGGTTAGAAAATAACCGACGTGAAAGAAATTTTTTTTTTTAAAATAATTGCACTGCTCTCACCAAAAAGCAACCAGAAACCAAACAAAAATAACCATGCCAGCCCTCCCCCAAGCCCCAACTGAACCCCACCCTCATCTATACCCACCTAACAACCTGGCCAGCCCTCCCCCACCACATTGGAGCCCCACCACAACCCTTGGACACCCCCCCACCCCTTGGACAGCCCCCCCACCCTCATTTACACCCCCACGACCCCTAGTACAGCCGCAAACACCCATTAGACACCCCCCCCCCTCATTTACACCCAACCGGCCCCTTGGACAGAACTCCCAGACACCTTGGACACCCCCCCACCCCTTGGACACCCCCCCACCCCTTCGACAGCCCCCCCACCCTCATTTACACCCCCCGAACACTAGGACAGCCCCAAACACCCCTTGGACACCCCTCCCATATCCCTTGGACACCCCCCCCCCCCCCACCCCTTGGACACCCCCCCACCCCTTGGACAGCCCCCCACCCCCTGGACACCCCCCCCCCCCCCGACCCCTTGGAAACCCCCCCCCCTACCCCTTGGAAACCCCCCCATCCCCTTGGACAACCCCAAACACCCCTTGGACACCCCTCCTATATCCCTTGGACACCCCCCCCACCACTTGGACACCCCCCCACCCCTTGGACAGCCCCCCCCCCCCCCCCCCACCCTCATTTACACCCAACCGACTCCTTGGACAGCCCCAAACACACCTTGGACACCCCTCCCATATCCCTTGGACACCCCCCACCCCTTGGACACCCCCCCACCCTCATTTACACCCCCCCCCCCCCCCCCCGACCCCTAGGACAGCCCCAAACACACCTTGGACACCCCCCCCATATCCCTTGGACACCCCCCAAACACCCACCCACCCCCTTGGAACCTCTCCCCCCATACCAAAATCCAGACCAGAAAAACCATCAACAGTAGACCAAAACAAGAAGTAGAGAAAAATTAAACATTCACTTATATAACATTCAAAACTTACACTGTCAACTTCAAAAAAAACTAAATCCAACCTAAACGACTACGAAATACACAATTACATTGACAATATTCAAAATTACATTTTACATTACAAACAACTAAAAGTCAATCAAACCTGTAAAATAATTTGACCACTCCACTTGTAAGTGTTTGATATCTTCAGAAGTAAAGGGTTGAGGGTCATCAAAAAGCTACAAAGGAAAAGGATAGTAGTCAATGCGTATAATGAATAAATCAAATTGAAATATTATGAGAAAGAGGAAATCTTACCAGGTCAAAACTCAGAACTGTCCCAGTTGTTATTATTTCATACATAAATCTTAACATGTAATATCCGCATTCGATGATGCCTTGTTGCTCATGACATTTCTGTATGAATGAGTGTAAATTCAATATATTATTTTTATGTAATAAATCAAAATGTACAAATTATAAATGGATATTTACCTTCGCATGTACATATTTGATCTTGTAATTCCTTTTCTTTGCGCTTTTTCGAAAGTGGACCCATGCCCTGTTAGAAAATAATACGAATGGGGTAAATTTAAAATTCATTATAATATATAAAACTATTGTGAAATTGAAACTTACGTTTCCAATATATTCTTAAAACTTTCTCGCACATCATCATGGAGAGAGCATATCCAATAAAGTGTTTTCTCCCTAGGGCAAAAAACCCCTAACATCCAATGATCCCTGAGAAAAGGAAATTTAAGAAAAGGAAATTTAACGTTAGTGGTTTTTTATGTTAAAAGATAATTAACTCTTTGAGAGGGATGTGTTTCATACCTCTCACAAAAAGGCATCATCCAACACTGTGTGATTACATTCTTTTCAAATCTATCAGCAATATAAAGCATTCTTTGTTCCTCATCCAATGCACATGCTTCAGGGGAAATCAATTGTGGGTCCACGAATCCATATACATCTGTCAGCTCATTCCTCTCACAAATTTTATACATATACCTAATACAAAGCAGACATAAGTATACATTTTTAATAAATATAACGCAAGGAAAAGGTGTTAAGACTTACATGATAAAAATTTGCACCACGTTGATGCCCAACTTATCTCCAGTGACAAACTCCATGATATCAGTTTTCATAATCCCCACACATAGTTCACGTCCACAGACATGAGCTTCCATTGTAAAGTCATAATGATCCGCCAACAAATTTGAATATCTTGACAATTTGTCAAGACTGCTAGTATCTGCATCTGATGTCATAGCTATCTGTCTTTGTTGTTGTCTATACAGTATTTCTTTACCTTTGAAGTATTCCTGTAAAAATAAATTGAAAAATATATTAGTTTTCAAATGATAAAACATTAATAAAAATATAAAATAAAAGATATAACATCCATACCTCTATGGTAATGAGTCGAAGAAGTATGGATGGCCAAAGTAAAAAATGGCCGATACTATGTCCAACTGTCATCACCTCATCTGTAGGTAATGGTATCCGAGCTGATCTATCTATAATATCCTGTACAGTGACCCTCTGATTCTCTACCTCTAACTGTTGATGATGAACTGTATCTCCTATACAATATACCATCCCATATGCAACTATATGATGTTGAGGATCATCAACATACAACTCACAATAAGTAGGTAGCTGCGGCGGAGGAGGAGGATCAAAAATGGGGTCCGCAGGCTGAGGTGGGGGAGTGGGAGCTACTGGGAGAGGTGGAGTGGGAGCTGCACCCTGAAATTGTCTTTGCAAGTCTGCAAACATTAACTGCACCGATGCTCTAATCTTGTCCTCCATTGTCGCATTAATATTATGGACTTCAGCCTCCAAGGATTCTATTTTTTTTTTATAAACTCCCTCAACGTTAGAAGTTGAGGAACGTGGCAACACTTTTCTTACCGATACACCTGCCGGATATCCTCTTACACGGCCAGGATGTTCGGGCTTTCCCAATGCCACAGATAAAATATCTTCCCTCCCAGATGGTGTAAATGTCCCCTGTGAACTCTGCTCCTCAAGAGAGTCCTGTAATAATTAATTGAACATTTCTATAATGATTGGAAATATATGACGAAAATAGTAAACTTAAATAAATAAAATAGATATCTTACAATCCTCTCAACTACGAGTCTCGATTCTTCCGAAAGATATTGTCCTTTTTTTCCCTTCCGAGCTCTTTTCCATTTCTCATGTCTAGATGGAGGGGATGGAGGGGCCACCTCTCCAGAGCTTGAAGACTCAGCTCTTAGTTGTTGAAATTTTTCTGCCATCATTTGTTCTTCTAATAATGCATACCCTCCCCGAGATAAACTATGAGGGTATACATTTTTAGATTGGATCTCTTGATGAGCTTTCCTTGTTTGCTGTAAATTAAGAATAAGTAATCATTAACAAAACAATAATAATATCATTTATATAAGAAAGCTTATAAAAGTTTACATTGCCCTTACCAAAAATGAATCTTTTCTTCTACTTTCAAAAAATTCTCTCCATGTGTCTTCATCTATAAAAGGATATATACGACATGGATTCTCACGACTCCTATGACCATAAATGAAATCAGATGAGAGGGTTGATTTGAAATCCCTCCATCTCCTAGCAGCCAACGATAAGCATTTCTTCCTGACTCCTCCAGTGTCAGGAATATCAAATGTCATCTGATAAAAAAGAGGTTAAAAATATTATATATACTAGAAACATTTAAAGAACAGTCAAACAATAGCAAAAGATCTTACCAAAATGGTCTCCCACAGCTGAGAAATTATCTCCTTATCCACACTTCTCCAATCATCATAGAGAATGCTTACTTTGCTCTTAGCCTGAGTTGCTACAAAACCCTTAAAATCTTTAGCATTTGGACCTCTAGGAAGATCATCATCATCAAACTCCACGACTATCCTCTCCTCCTTCGTACGGGCAAGTGATAATTTTGGTAAACGTGTGCACCCACGCTTACCAACCTTTGAACTCTTTTTCGTAATAGGAGCATGTGAATGTTCCTCCCCAGATGTATGACCAATATGCTCATCTCCAGAATCATGTGGCTGATCAACTGATTGATCTGTCATTTTCCTTCAAATCAAAAAAACAAACATTAGTTCACAAATAGAAAAGTGTACTAAATTACATAATAGTAAACATTGGTAATATGGTAAGCATGTTAAACAATGATAAACATGGTAAACACAGGCAAAAGGTTGCCAAGGAGTTGGCCCAAGAAAGCTGAAAAGTGGACTCACTGATGCCACCGGCCGGCCGCTGGCTCACCACCGGCCGGCCGGTGGACCAGACAGCCTACCTCTGTCTGGACCACCGGCCGGCCGCTGGATCACCACCGGCCGGCCGGTGGACCAGACAGAGAGCCTTCCTCTCTGTCTAAACCACCGGCCGGCCGCTGGCTCCTCACCGGCCAGCCGCTGGTGATCCAGACAGAGAGGAAGGCTCTCTGTCTGGTCCACCGGGCGGCCGGTGGTGATCCAGCGGCCGGCCGGTGGACCAGACAGAGAGCCTTCCTCTCTGTCTGAACCACCGGCCGGCCGCTGGCTCAACACCGGCCGGCCGCTGGTGATCCAGACAGAGAGGAAGGCTCTGTCTGGTCCACCGGTCGGCCGGTGTTGAGCCAGCGGCCGGCCGGTGGACCAGACAGAGAGCCTTCCTCTCTGTCTGAACCACTGGCCGGCCGCTGGCTCAACACCGGCCGGCCGCTGGTGATCCAGACAGAGAGGAAGGCTCTGTCTGGTCCACCGGCCGGCCGGTGGTGAGCCAGCGGCCGGCCGGTGGTTCAGACAGAGGAAAGCTGTCTGGACCACCGGCCGGCCGCTGGCTCAGCACCGGCCGGCCGGTGGACCAGACAGCTTTGTTCTGGACCCCCGGCCAACCGGTGATCCACCACCGGCCAGCCGGTGCGCCCAGGACTTCTCCTCTTTACGGTTTTTATTGTTTTATCGTTTTGGTTTGATACATATTTTAATAAGTAAAAAATCTACAGTATCTAACATTATATGAAAAAACTAAATGTAAACAAGAAATAAACTTGTGTTACCTGTAATTTTAGGAATGTACAGTTGGATTGTTTTCCCAAATTCCTTCGTCGTGATCGTTCCTTATGGCACAAACCATGTCTTCAACATACTCATCATTATGTTCTGTTAATCTTTCCATGGAAGTAGGGATCTCACATAAATCAGCATCTTCATCAAATTCATCCTCACCAACATATTGGTTTTTCCCTTGTAAAACAACAGCCCACTGCATATCTGATTGATCTACTACATAGAAAATTTGTTTGGCATGTGTTTCCATTATAAAAGAATCAGCTGTGTCTTCCAATCTATTCAGATTAACAAGTGTCATTCCAAATTCATCGTGTCTGACACTGTTGTTACCGATAAACCATTTACAGTTAAAAACGGGAACTTTAATTTTAAAGTAATCAGCCTCCCATATGTCTTCAATCACTCCATAATATGCACTTGATGCCGAAATTGGGTTTCTGTCCTTAGCACTCGAAAAATGCATTGCTTCTGCAAACACCATTACACCACTATTCTGAACTGCACTTCTGTTGTCCTGAGCTTTCGTATGAAATGTATAGCCATTAATGTCATAAGCGGACCATGTTATCACATTTAAAGATGGACCACCCACTATCCATTTTAATGTCTCTGATACATCTGATCTACCAAGCAAGGTCTTTTTAAACCATGGCAAAAAAGTTTTGTTGTGCTCATTCAAAATCCACATTTCTTTCTTCTTTGGATGACATTGTTTCAACTCATTAATATGCAATGTGATATACGGTTGAACATCAGCTATGTTATTCAAGATGTATGATTCTAACTTCTTCATATGTTCAGCTGACAGTGATTTGACTTTCAAGCCACGAATCCCCTTTCCCTCATTATTAACCCATTCATGGCGAGATGGAGGCAAACCTATGTGTTGCGCCGTAGCCAAGTAGCTCGTACAAAACTCTGCTACCTCCTCAGAAATATACTTTTCAATAATGGAGGCTTCAGGTCGATATGGATTTTTAACATATCCCTTTAATATTTTCATATACCTTTCAAAAGGATACATCCAACGAAGATATACAGGTCCACAAAGCCTTATTTCTCGAACCAGATGAATCAGTAAATGCACCATCATATCAAAAAAAGTTGGAGGAAAATACATTTCCAAATGACAAAGTATAAAAATTGCATCCTTTTCCAAAATGTTCAAAGCATTCACATCAATCGCCTTGTTGCAAATTGAATTGAAAAAATAACACAACCTCATTATAGTCTTTCTGACACGGATGGGCAATATTCCACGCAGTGCAACTGGTAGAATTTGTTGCATCATGACATGACAATCATGTGATTTCATACCTATCAACTTCAAGTCTTTCAGTGAGACAAAATTTTTTACATTTGAAGAATAACCTTGAGGCACTTTGATATCATGAAGACACTGACAGAAGCTACTTTTCTCCCTCTTCGATAATGTATGACAAGCCGGGGGAAGAAATGTTCGTCTTCCTTTAGGAGTGGGAGCTAACTCCAAACGTATTCCCATTGACAGTAGGTCTAACCTTGCATTCAACCCATCTTTTGTCTTTCCTTTAATATCTAGCAATGTTCCGATCAAAGAATCACAGATATTCTTCTCCACGTGCATGACATCAATATTATGTTTGACTTCATGATACCTCCAATATGGTAGCTCAAAAAATATTGACCTTTTCTTCCAAATATGTCTATCATTACCAGATTTCTGTGTCTTTCCCAATGTCACATCAAGGTTTTTCACCCTCTCAAAATACAATTCTGGGGATAAAGGTTGAGGAGCAGTATCAAATTCTTGTGAGCCATTGAATGCCTTTTTTAGTCTTCTATAAGGGTGATCCATAGGCAAAAACTTTCGATGACCCATGTACACTGTTTTCCTCCCATGATGCAATTGACAATATGACGTCTGTTGTTCGCAAATTGGACATGCTTTATGCCCTTTAACACTGTATCCAGACAAATTTCCATATGCTGGGAAGTCATTTATAGTGAATAGAAGCACTGCATGCAGTTGAAAATATTCCATTTTATAAGAATCATACACCCTAATACCATCAGCCCATAACAGTTTCAAATCATCAATCAGCGGTGACAAGTATACATCAATATCATTGCCGGGTTGCTTTGGACCAGAGATCATGATACTCAACATGACATATTTGCGCTTCATACAAACTTCAGGAGAGAGGTTGTAAATTACCAATAAAACAGGCCATGAACTATGTGTGCTACTGAGGGTTCGGTATGGATTCATTCCATCTGTGCACAAGCCTAGTCTCAGATTTCTAATTTCATTTCCAAATGTAGGGTACTGGGCATCAATTTTCTTCCATTGTGGACAATCAGCTGGATGACGTATTTTTCCATCACATACCCGCTCATCAGCATGCCATCTTAACCTTTTTGCATCATGTGAATTAGCAAATAAACGTTTGAAACGATGAATTATAGAAAGATACCAAAATACCTTTGAAGGGAGCTTTGTAATCTCTACATCAGCTTGTGATTTTTCTTTCACCTTATACCGTGATGTCCCACATTTAGGACACTCTTTCAGAAATTCATATTCCTTCCTATATATAATGCAGTCATTCGGACAGGCATGTATTTTCCTGTATCCCAATCCCATCAGGCATAATATTTTTTTGGCCTTATAATGTGAATCTGGAAGATCATTATCTTTTGGAAGAATGTCTTTCATCAATTGTAGCAGCTCTGTAAAACTTCTGTCACTCCATCCATGTTTCGCCTTCAGGTTAATCAATCTTAACACCGCCGACAAAACCGTAAAATCTGTACAACCAGGATATAATGGTTTTTCGGCATCACCATATAGACGTGCAACTCTCGGTTCTATCTCAATTTGTTCTGCTACAATATCGCGAATCATTTCTTCAATTCCATCGGAGTTACCATCTTGCGATTCATTATCATCAGTGACATTCTGTCCAGTTTCGCCATGCCAAATCCAAGGGTTGTAACTCGGATTGAAACCATGACAAATCAGATGATCTTTTATCTCTCTACTTTTCAACTTCTTCATATTCAGACATTTCAGGCATGGACAGAAAAAAATGTCACTACTTGGAACATTTCGTTTAGCAAATTCCAAAAAGGCATCAACACCTTCCTCATATTCATTGCTCATTCGATGTGCCGTAATCCAACTTCGACTCATTATTACCTATAACAAATAGCAAAAATATATATATATTTTAGATAAGACAAATATATGTTTATATGAAAAAAATCATAATTTGAATATAACAATTTTGAAATATAAAACAAATCGATGTGTAAACCCCCCTGGACACCCCCCGACCCCTCTGGACAGCCCCCCACCCCTCCTGGACACAACCCCCCACCCCCGACCTGCTTGGACACCCCCCTGGACACCCCCCAACCCTCTGGACAGCCCCCCCACCCCTCCTAAACACCACCCCCACCCCCTACCCCCTTGGACACCCCCCTGGACACCCCCCGACCCTCCTGGACACCACCCCCCACCCCCTACCCCCTTGGACACCCCCTGGACATCCCCCAACCCTCTGGACAGCCCCCAACACCCACCCACACCCTTGGACAGCCCCCCACACCCACCCACCCCCTTGTAAACCCCCCTGGACACCCCCCGACCCCAAATCCATGCACCTATGCCATGGTTGTGTGTGAATAAAGTAGTAACAACTGTAAAAGGGCAACCCATCCAAATGGACACGCCCCAACCCTCTCGGGGATTTATAGAAAACGATGAAAAATTAGTGAAATCATAAAATTACTCAATATTGCAAGTCGAACAAATAGATCTAGGGATGATAAATAAGATTATGGTGCCAAAACGAGTTAAAAGGGTTCGCAATCGAAGAATCTTAGCTAGTTTCAACAAAAAAAATCACAACAAATATATATTTACTATCCGCGAAAAAAAAACGAACGAGTGGGAGGATTACCTGAGTGCTGCGAGTTTAGATGATTGATCCGAGGAGATTAAATATGAGAAACGATGATCTCAAAACGAATCTAAACCAACGAAATGGACGAGCCGATTCGGGTTTACGCGCGAGAGAGACGAGTCGCGACTGTCGAAGGTAAACTCGCGAATGACAATCCACGGGTCTGGGTAAATTTTTAAATGAGTTATCACGTCGGTTATTCAATAACCGACGTGATAATTGTTTTAAAAACATTTATAACGTCGGTTATTTCAATAACCGACGTAAAAACCTTCCTCTGATTCATTTTTGACGTCGGTTATAAAATAACCGACGTTATAAAGAGCTCAAAATCCGCGTTTTTTTACGTCGGTTATTCCATAACCGACGTCAAAAACATCTGCGGATTCTTTTGTTACGTCGGTTATTTCATAACCGACGTAAAAAAGCCTTCAAAAACCGCGTTTGTTACGTCGGTTATTCAATAACCGACGTCAAAGGGCCTTCGAAAACCGCGTTTTGTACGTCGGTTATTTTTATAACCGACGTAAACAACGAAGCCGCGTGATTAATAACGTCGGTTATCAAAATAACCGACGTTAAATGTGTACCGAACACAGGTTTTTACGTCGGTTAAGAAATAACCGACGTAAAAAACCTCGTTTTACATATTTTGACGTCGGTTTTATATAACCGACGTAAAAAATGGTGACGTAAAAAACGTTTTCTGCACTAGTGAGAATGATAATGGAAGTGGTTGGATTGGGTGATAAGTGGAGAGGAATTGTGAAGTGGGGTGTTTTATCATTGTTTTCTTCCTCTGTTTGGCTTAGTTGTGAGGTTATTCTTGTGTTGTGGTTGTAAGTTTCCTTAGTAGGGATGGAATAACTGGTAAATGCTTAATAACATCTAAATGATTGGGTGTTAAGAAGATTTATTTTATCAACTTCGTAAGTGACTATCATTAACTCTGATACATTTATTTAGAGGTAGCAACAAAGTTATTTTTTAGGTTAGTTGTTGTTTGGAACCCCATAGGTTGGATTGAGTGTTTTCTACCTATATATATACATGTATTTCCTTGTGAATTCTATATGCACCCCACGCTATTTGAGAACTATGCATCAAACACCCACTTGTTAAGGGGGATGGTGCCTTTCCCAAACATCTTGGTGGTAGGATGGATGATTGGTCACCCACTCCTCCCCACTCCCTCTTCTAGGAAGTTATAGCCCAAGATTATTTGGGAAGGTTTTGGTTTTTGAGGCTCAGGTGTGTGCGGGCGAGTTGTTCTTCCCAAGTTTCTTTGGGATCAGATGTGTTGTGGTTACCAGGTGTCTTTGTGATGTGGTGTGGTTTGTGGCCTAGGTGTTTGAGGTGGGATGAGATGTGGTTGTGAGGCCCAGGTGTCTGCGGGCAGGATGTGGTGTGGTATTTTCAAAAGAGGTGGGAGTATAAGGACGTATTCCATTAGGTTGTGAGAGTGGCTAATCAGTGAGAAAGTGGTGTGGGTACCCTATCATCGATGTGTTTTATATTACTTTACCTAGATTGCGTTATTTAGTGAGAATTCCTTTGGTGAGGTTGGGGTGGTTAGTGTACCTTGTTAGGTTCTTTGGTTTTTGTTGTTTTCTCACGGGGGAATTAGAATGTCTCCCCCACTTGTGCATGAGAGACTTTGATTTTCCTACTGAGTATGCTTTTATGCTCACCCTACATATATAAAACTACTTTTAAGTTTCCAGGGGGGGCTATATCGATCATGCTAGGCAGTACTAGCTCATACATTGGGGATAGTTTATCTTTTGTTTCTTATATTTTCTTTTGTTATTTACATTGGAGACTCTTGATTTTGTATCAGTTGCATTTTGAAACATGCATGTGGGATGGTTTTAGTTTTCATTATATATATATATATATATATATATATATTACTTGGAGTTTTTTTGAGGTTGATACATCTTATCTTTTGATCTTGGTTACTATAAAAAAGGTTATGCCTCTAATTTTGTGAGATTTGTATAACCTTGGTGCTAGTTGCCACCCTGGGTCCTACTGGAGGCGGGACTCGGGGGGTCATTATCTCTTTCTCCACTGTCAGCACAAGAGGGGCATATTTGGATGGAGGGGGTCATAACAGAACGGTATATGAGGTGATGGTTGAGAGATAGGATGAAGTTTGTAGTTAGGAAAATTGATAATTTCATGGGTTGGTAGGGAAACAGTGTCAGGTGATCTTGGTACGTGACACAGTCTAGGGAAGGCCGACTAGGATATGGGATTTTATGCCCCCCCCCCATGATCTGATACAAGGACTCTGAGCTTACCGAATGACCAATTAAGGCTATAATATTTGTAGGGTAGTGACCCTAGGAAAAGTACATGAATCATAATGAATCTTATTCCTATTTGAATTTAGTTTTTTTTTAATTTGAAATGGGAAATAAAATGAGTTAAAAGAGTTTAAAAAATATTAAATAAAATTTCGTACAACTTGGGCTTAGGAGTTACTTGTTTACTTTTTAGCTATGGAACCCGGTCATTATCCATGAGTGGCTCGGGTAGTAGAGGATCTATAGGATGATTCAACTGATTGGAAGAGGGTTGATCCAAAGGAGGAGGACAACCAGTGGAAGAAAAAATTATGTTCTTTCTAGCGGTAGACCTTGGGAAAGTACAAGGTCATTGTCTTGGACATAGAGATAGAGAGCTGGATTTAGGATATTGATATCACCTTAATCCTAATTCTAGCTCTGATGTAGTACTAGGTTCCATTAGCGGTTATTAAGACGTGAGGAGTTGGGCATTAGTGGTGGAAGTTGTACCTATAAGAGAGAAAGAAAGCTGATGTTTTGTGGGTTTATTTTGAGAAGGAGTTCCAAGCAGAATTCCTTTCTTCGACCATCAAGGTTGAGAAGCGACATGAGAGACTCTCCCTCAATTAGGGGAGTATGTTGGTATGGTATTTGAGGATAAAGTTCAAGGATATCCTTCTCTTCACTCCAGATCTCTTTCTAGATGAGGAGTCTCAGGCGAGACACTTAAAAGAGTCACTTCATCCTTATCTCCAGTACACAGCTACTCCCTTAACCTTGTTGACATACCTAGAGGTCCCGAAGAAGGTGAAGGTAGTTGATATAATGCACTCACAAGGATATTTACTATGATATGGGATCCAATAGGGTTCTTTGAAGGGAAATTCTACCAATAGAAGGTCTCAGGAACCAGGTCCTTCGAGGTTTTGGCCATCAGGGATTCGGCCTTAGCAGTTTCCATTTCGACCTTCTAGTCCTTGTGCCTATCCTTCAAGCCTGTGTTCGGTGTGTTTTATCTATGGAGTTCATGGTAACATTCAGATTAAATTCTCAATGTCCTTTTAAGCTCGGTATGGTGGAGGTGAGAAGGTTCAGCACCCACCTCAGCAGTAGTTGTCATCTAGGCCGTTTCAGCAGTAGGGACAGTGAGTTCCTGATCCACTGAGGGGAGATAGAAGATGGTGGAGGAAGACCTCAGGGTGTTCCTTAGGGACCTTGACCTGGGTTTTTTCAAGGATGTGGTCATTATTAGAGGGGTAGAGGAGCTGGGTGTGGTCAATTACATGCCATGGAGGCAGCAGTTCCAGCAGGGCCATAGATCGTTTGAGGTATGATCAGTTTTTTTAGTACTCTTGCTTGTGCCTTGTTTGATTTGGGAGCTTCAAAATCCTTTATTTCACTCAATGTTACCCATTATATAGGGATAGAAATAGAGTGCCTTCCTTTGAAACTGGTGTTAAGCACACCGGTCGGAGGTCAGACCAGCTTGTTTGATATATACTGGGAATGTAGACCGATGATGGGGCCGCATCAGTACTGTGCGGATATTTTCTTGCTACAGATGTTACCATACAATATCATTCTCATCATTGACTAGTTTTATTCCATACATGTTTTTATCTACTTCTTACCAAGGATAGTAATGTTTTCAAACTTAGATGGACGACGTGTGGCCTTCTTCAGAGAGAGGATCTATCAGGTGGGCAGTCAGCTTGTGGAACCTCTTATTTCCTTGTTGGATAAGATGACAATAGAATTGGTGGGTGATAAGATGCTGGAGGATCCTAGAGTTGTTGGGGGTGTTCTTAAATGTCTTTCCCATGACATTACTCCCTCTACATGATTTCAAATTCGCGATAAACCTAAAACTCGGTGCCTTTATGATTTTGATGGATCCTTATCCGATGAACCCTTTTGAGTTGTGTGAGTTGTGAATTTAGGTTGAAAAATTGATGAGGAAGGGATTTATCATGCCTATTATGTCACTGTGGGGTGCTCTGGTCTTGTTCACAAAGAAGGAAGATGGTGGTATGAGGTTGTGCATAGACTATCAGAGGTTAAATCAGGTGATGGTCAAGAACTGTCACCCTCTCCCAAGGATAGAAAATATTTTCGACTAGATAATGGGAGAAATTTGGTTCTCTAAGATTGATTTTTGGTTTGGGTATCTTTAGCTGAGGGTGAAGGAATGTGATATCTTGAAGATATCTTTCAAGTGCAAGTATGGGAACTTTAAGTTCATGTTTATAATGTTCAGTGTTACGAACGCACTATCCATATTCATGGGACTTATGAACTCCATATTTCATGAGTTCCTAGATCGGTTCATCAACATATTCATTAATGACATTATGATCTACTCAAAGTAAGATGAGGAGCATACTAAGCATATCAGGACTGTCTTGGAGGTTCTTCGACACCACCATCTCTATGGTAATTTGTCCAAGTTCAAGTTCTGGATGAGAGAGGTGCATTTCCTTATACATGTGGTGTCGCATCAGGGTATAACAGTGGAACCATCGAAGGCCGAGGCAATTTTTTCTTGGGAAGTATCCAAGAATGTTGCAAAGGTTTTCATTTTTTTTTGTCAAACATGCTATTATCAGAGATTTATACCTGATTTCTCTCAATTTTCAGTTCTATTGATAGATTTTGTTGGAACCATGTTTTTTTGTTGATAATAATGGAGTATAGTTTGTGTTTGTTTTCAATCTGCACATGGATGACTAGGGAGTTTGCAAGTAATGTGGTCATATATTTGAGGCTGAAATTAGTCTTAAAGGTGGCGTAGTTCCCCAATGTTTGCCAAATTTTTCAGCCTCAAAATTGGTAATCTCTTCATATGAATGTATGGAATGAAGAATAAAGAAGGAATTCCATAAAGGAATAGAACCATGTGTCTTGGGATACGGACCGCGTACCATGTCTAGGAATGGTTCGCGAACCACATACAGAATAGTGGGAATGGTATGTGGAACAGTTCACGGAACTGAAATCAGTTCGTAGTGAAGGTATGTGGATAGAGGTGTGTGGTACATGGAAGGTAGGAGTTTCACGGGATAGCTACAATTCTCTAGAGATGAGTGGTACACAGTGGAGGATATATAAAAATCATATATTTTGGTAAATCTTGGATTAGTGAATTTTGTGGATCCATTTTTTCCTATGTGAGGATCAGTAATCCCCTTTGTTAGGGAACGAGATTAGAGTTTAAAAAATCAAGAAGAAATCTGGTGAATTTTAAAAGTGGTTCGTGGAGGAGAAGATGGTACCCATAGAGAACCATCCTCATAAGGAAAAATAGTCCACAGAAGAGAGTGTGGTTCACGATGGAAGCTCTCATAGTACGTGGTAGAGCAGAGCAGTACATGGAGTAAGGTAGTAGGCAGAGCAGGGTAGTTCGTGGAGGAGCTAGATGGTATGCGAAAATAACAGTGGTACACAATGGAGGTGATTAGAAAACCATACCCTCTACTCAGTTTTCAGAGGAGGTAAAGTGGTATGCATAACACCCAAGGAATCCTGAAAATTGACCAAATAAATTTGTAAAATTAATTACCATAACCTAACAGTGTACGTGAAAGTAAATTACATCTGTGTATGAAAATGGGACTTCAAAATAGAATCCATTTATAGTTGAGGATGCATGATTTAATGTTAAACCAATGAAGTGACCTTTAAGTTCATAGACTAAGTGAATATTTTTACAACACAGTGAGAAAGGGGGAGTCAGAGAAAGTGATCTAAGAGACACAGTGTGTTATCCATAAAACCATGTAAATGAAGTTCACCTAGCATCGATTGAATGCACTAAACTCTTTTAATCCACAACTTTTGAAGCTTAGTGGTTTTTGGTATGATCAACACACTATTGGTATATGCTACTTGGATGTATCCCTTAGTTGTGAACCAACTAAAATTGTTGTTTCATTACTTATCATGTGATTGTTTGTTTTTGGAACTTCCTCTTTAGACAGGTTTAAAAAGTTCCTACCAATGTGGGAACAAGATCCATCAGTATAAAAGAAAATTTTGACACCCTGATTCGTCCCACCCCTCTTAGGATTTTCCAAGGTCCTTCAGATTTGACCAAGAAGGAACAAACTTTTGTGTGGAGTGATCAGTTCTAGGTATCATTCGTCTATCTAAAGGGGAAGTTGGTTAGTTCTCCAATGCTTCAGTTTCCAGATGAAGGGGTGATTTTTGAGGTTTTTTGTGATGATTACCATATGGGATTAGGATTCATGCTAATTAAATAGTGTTGATTGATATATTAGGGGTCTAGGTAGTTACATACCTATGAACATAACTATGTCACCCATGATTTGGAGATAGTAGTAGTCATGTTTGTTCTAATGTTGTGGAAACATTGCCTCATTGGGGAGTGATTTGTGGTCTTCACAAATCAAAAGAGCTTGAGGTATATCCTTTCCCAATGAGATCTGAAATTGCAACAATATAGGTGAATGAATTTTCTTTAGGATTATGATTTCGAGATCACTTACACCTCAGGAAAGGGGAATGTTCTAGTTGATGCATTGAGTAGAAATTCATAGATAGATGTAGTTTGGGAATCTAAAAATGCTTGGATGGAAATGGGGGAGTTATCCACCTAGCACCTAGATACAGGAATTGATGGTGGAAGAGGTTTTTTGTTTCAGATTATGGTGCAATCTATTGTGAAGAAGTAGGTGGAGGAGTCTCAATGGGGAGACTCAGTGGCAGAGGTGATGCGCGATCACATTGAACAGGGTGACGCTCCAGAATGATGGTCGGAGGATGGTCAGAATCAAATGTTATTATATGGGAGGTTGTTCATTATAGTATAAAGGTGTGAGGGAGTCCTCCATAAGTTTCATATATCACCTTTAGAATTGCATCCATGGGTTTCCAAGATGTATCATGGCCTGAGGGAGTAGTTTTGGGGGGCCCATATAAAGTGGTCTATGGAGGAGTTTGTGGTAAAGTTTTTAGTGTGCCAGCAGGTGAAGGCTAAGCACCATGTTCTCGGTGGTTTGTTTCATCCCTTAGATATCCCCGAGTGGAAGTGGGATGAAATATAAATGGATTTTTTTATAGGGAAACCCAGGGCTCAGGGAGGTTGTGATGTTATCTGGGTAGTAGTGGATCGGCTGATGAAATTGGCATACTTCTTAATAATCAAGGAATCTTGCACAGTGGATGCCTTGGACAGGAGGTATGTGGATGAGGTGGTTCGGATATATGGAGTTTTGAGATCCATTGTCTCTAATTGGGGTATTTATTTTACCTCATGAGTCTAGAGGGGATTACATCTTTCTTTTGGCACTCAGATATGCCTCAGCACTACTTTCCACCATTAGATAGATGGGAAGATAGAACAGACAATCCATAAATTGGAGGACATTTTGCGATCATGTGTCTTGGACTTTAGAATATCTTTGAAATGACACTTTAACTTGTTAGATATTTCTTACAATAATATCTATCACTCTTCCATTGGCATGGCTTCATTTGAAGCATTATACGGAAGGTCGTGTTGCTCACATTTTTGATGGACAGAGGTTGGGAAGACAGCTATTCTTAGCTCTGAGTTATTTTAGATCACGACAGATAAGGTTCTGCTTGTTCTTGAGAGGATGAAGGCAGTTCCAAACTGGTATAAGTCATATGAAGATCGTAGGAAGAGGCCCATGGAGTTCGAGGTTGGGGACCATGTGTTCTTGAAGGTTTCCCCTCGACGTGGGTAGTGGAGGTTTGATAGAGGGAGTAATCTTTCTCCATGGTTCGTCAGACCCTTTGAGGTGTTGGGGAGAGTTGGTGATGTGGAATAACAGTTGTCTCTACCACCATAGTTGGATAAGGTCTCCGACATCTTTCATGTCTCTCAGCTTCATTGGTATCTTCACAATGACTCTCGTGTCATTGACTGGGGAGAGTTGGATATCGATGATAGCGCAATGTTTATGGAGTGGCTACTATGTGATGAATGACTTAGTGTATATCCATAAAATATGATGTGATGAATTTATTAGTGTTTATGCATGAAATATTATGTGATGAATTTCTTTGTGGGATTAATTGACATTTTATTTCCATTATTATATTTATTCCATATTTTTATGTCATATTCTTCTATGTAAGTTATTCCCTCATGGTTTCTAATTTCTTGAATCATCACACACTTTTGAATTATTTCATATGTTATAATAATGATTTATACCATGAATCGGGATTTGAGATTTATATCTTTGGGTATGACTATTATTTACCATGATTATGTTTTCATACCCTTAAAAAATCATATAATCATTTATGATCTTTGATTGTTGTCTCTTATGTTTAACCGTACTATGTATTTGAACAAACCCACTCCTATGTTTAAATTTTCACAGGTTATGATTAATTATATTAATTAATATTAGTATATAAGGGTACCATATGATAAAAAATTTCTTATAGAAGTTTAATATCTTTCATTAAATATTTTTATAAGGTATCCTGTCTCCAAATACACTAAACCGTTAGGGTTTTGGGGCATGTTTTAAAGTGTGATGTATTTATTATTAATATAAAATTATGAAATATTTATGTATGTGATTCTTGGGTCACATAATTTATATTTATATATTTTAATGATGTATCAAAAGGATTGGACCACTCAAACATTCTACTTTCTTGACCAAGATCATCATCACTACTTCTAATCAATAGAAGTCCTGAATGAATCCCCTATAGCAGTTGAAAAATAATATGAATATATGCATCTCTAAATTATTCCTTATAAAATAAAAAAAAATCACCTCATCCATCTCGTGTTTTACTTATATACTATACTCTGATATCATAGAACCTGTGAATTTTAACTATCCTATATAGAAATTAAAATTTGAAAGTTTAGCATAATGTTGGCGCTCTCTCAGTTTGAACATTGTAATCTTCAAACATTAATGATGATCATCCCATGATTGAGGGTATAATAAAATGTTATTCATGAATATGACCAAAACATAATCCAAATATAAATATAGTAACTTATTCATCAGGTATATAGACACCATTAGAACAATTATTAAACTAAACATAAGAACAAGAAACTCATATAAGCCATATATTCTCCCAAAATTGGTATATGGAATTTCCACTAGACTAAATCACAATAGGTGATATCATGACCTCAAATAAATCCTATAAAACAAATTAAATCTATATAACCAATAGAATATGTAATCTATAGAGATTTTACTTTTTCTTACATTACTGTTACATCATTTTAAAGATTAAAAATCTAATAATGTTACAAAACCAAGTTCCAAAGGTTTAGTGTATTGGAAAAATTAGGACCATACACAAAATTTACATAATAAAATATAAATATTATTTAATTCCTTATTCTATAGATTCTTAGTTTCCCTCATGTAGTCCTTAGTATAAGTATTCACCTAGGGATATACATTAAAGGGGTGAGATAAAAGCCTGGTAAAAGGATAGATATGAACATGAATCAATATAACATGGGTGACAATAAAAATAATCATCATAACATAATAATAGGATCATCATAATAATCATGATATGAAACATTAGATAAATTCATGGAATATGGAAATGTATAAAAATGAAACATCATATCTTAGTGTTCGACTACCACACATAGTTGTGAATAAAGCTAGCATCATGTTCAAGAATAACATATGTGCATAATCATAAAATCATCATCATTATGAAAAATATAGATTCATTTTCATGAATATTGTACATTATCTAATGATATACATTACATTACCCTATTCATTGGAGCAATATATAATTCTGAGTGCACCTATCACATCATAACATTTACATAATCATGCATGCCACACAGAACGTATAACAATCATAGTCATAAAATAACCCATGGAAAGGAAACTGGTTTCATGAGAATTTCATAAATCATATATTCATGAATAATCATTGGGTTCCAAAAAGAAAAAGGGAATAACAAACTTTGTATAATAACCATCAATCTTGAGTGAAGAAGAAACATTCTCAAGAGAAGTAAAAAAAGGGTGTTTTTTAGAAAGAATATTTATTCTATAAAAAATAATTTAATTTTTCATAAAATATTATTTTAAATATGTATATCCTATAAAAGAAAATTGAAATTAAATTTTAATAACATTATATGAACATTAATACCATGAAAGAGATAGTAACCCAAAGAAAGGAATTGGGTTCGAGAATCACTTTACCTTATGTTTGAATTATTTCTTCACTTTGATATCATGGATAATAAAATTATATTAATTAATTACTTAATATATAACCTAATATATATTTATTTCCTTTATTATAATTATATCAAGTTTCTTTATGGCTATTTTGATAAGTTATAGAGTTCAATTTCATCATTCGAGAGTGTCCATTTTCTTCATTTTCATGATCGATTCACTTGTATACACATATGGAAGATCATGTAAAATGAGAATAAATATTTAAAATTGTAGTTATATGTTATTAATTAACATATATAAGTTTAATTGGTCATATATATTTTTTTTAGATACGAGGATGATTCATTTGATAAAATTTAAATGATAATAATTTAGATTAATTTTGGAGGTTTTCGATCACAACGAAGTTGTTTTGTTTTATTATTTAATATTATGAATATAAGTTTGTTAAAAAATATAAAAATGTTATTAAATAAATTTTAAAATCAATTTAAACCATTATAATAGTTTTAATACAAGCCATGAAGGTGTTAAATGAAAACAGAAACTTGTCGTCCTAGAAGGTGGTAAATCAACACCTCACGGATGAAATTTTCATTTTAGAATAAATAGGAGAGGAGAAGTGGCATGAAAATGGATTTTTCTATTTACATAATAATATTAAAGTATATATGAGATAATTTATTTATCATTACACTTAGATAAGTGGAGGTGAGAATAGAATTTTAAAAAAAGTAGAATAGGATTTTACCTCTTGAACTTCTTCTCCTTGAGAACCTCCTTACAAAAATTGGGTTTAGTCTTTTGTTGAGACAAAAGGATCCTATATATGGGGTTAGAGATTGTGAATATGATTGGGTAGAAATTTGAAAATATTTGAGGCTTGAAAGGTGTGATAAGAATAGGTGGGGGATGGTATTTATAGGGGAGGATAGGTGTGTTGTTTTATTATTTTATTCATTATTTTATTATTTTGGCTCAAAACTATGAATATTTTTTATTCTCATGAATAAATATAGTAAGTAGAGAGGGGGAGATATATATTTTGTTTCTAAAATCAATAATCACTCAAGAAATAGTGAATTTAAATTATAATATTATATACCGTAAATTACATTATTTCACTATTCACCAAAAATCGACTATTTTAGAAAAATCACAAAAAGTTATCCTAACCATTTTTTGACGTGTATAATTAAAAAAATAACTCCATTTTGTGAAAATAATTTTTAAATATGAGAAAATGTAATTTTTAATTAAAATCATCATTTATTTGAAAAATATAGATTTTAAAATTATAACTGATTTTATGACACTTTGAAAAAATTAAGTAATGTCTCATAAAATTTATATTATAATCATAGTAAAAATATTAATTTATTAATATAGTCTATGAAAATTAATTTTCTTTTAAATAATTATATTAATTATAAAATTTTAGATAAGTATTTATGTTTAATAAAAATACTAACACTTAATTAATAATTTTTAAAACATTTATTTACTTTTACTATGATATAATTATATAATATTATCATTTATAAGATGCATAAATTTTATTTAAACTTTCATAGTTAGGTTACTATTTTATTTCTCGATTTATTATTCCTAATGATCATATTACTATTCCAAAGTTCAAGTTATATGTTCATCAATACAGGCTCCTTAATTTCTAGAAATATGTCTTATTTCATTCATTATTCATTTATAAAGTCTTTCTTGTATTCTAAAAGTGATTTTATGTTTATAATATTTGATATAATTATTATAAGGTAATTTCCATTGATAAAATTTTGGGTCATTACATAATCTATGCGAGTAAGAGGATAAAGGTTCTTGATCATTACTTGATTTAGCCTCCCATAATACACACATAACCAAAAACTACCATATTCCTTATTACATAATAAAATAAAATCATTCCAAGTATAATTACTTAATTGAATAAATCCCATCACTTCTAGGAACTCCACTTAGACCTTAAGCACTTTATTCTCTACTAGATATATCCTATATAGTCGAATAGATATGGGATCTGTGTGTAGAACTAACTCAATAATAAACTCGATATCTATCTTAAGTGATAACCATAATAATTTCTCAAGAAATATATCCATAAAATTGTTCCAAAAAAATTTAATGACCAAATATCTTATCTCATCCTCATCTAGTAAATAAATGCTAATGAATTGGATGGTGATCAAACCCAACTGGTGATAGCCAGTTCCTAAATAGATTACTTTCACATCCCACACTCTAAAAATTTTATAACAATAACCCTTAGAAGGTTTGAAAGAGTTCTTTTTATGACAGGAATTTATGTGTTATTTAAATCGATTCAACCAACCCATCCTAAGGATCGCATCAAAGTTTCTCATAACGATCACTAAAATACCATGGATGATCATATCTTCTAAAAACAATGAAACATTCTGGAAAAATTTGAATACCTTTATATTTTCTTATCAAAGGAATTTTGAGGATAAACCTACTCACACAAAACTATAAATGAAAACCCAGTTCTCTAACCAAATTACTAGAATGAAAGGAGTGGGAAACACCAAAATAAAATAGCATAGAATCTATAGTATATTATAGAATGGTCGTAACTATGAATTTTAATTTCTCCTCTCTATAATTACATAAAGTATTATAAATTTCATGATGTGGGATTGATTCTGCACATTATCTTCCTAACATATGAATACCCAAAAAGGTTCTACCTTGTTGACGCAGCATGAGATGAAATGACCAAAACAATTATATATAATAAATTATTACAAAATAATATTCATTAAATCTCATAAAAAATAACACCTTTAGAATCTATAGGTTTATTTTTGGTGGATATTAGATATATAAAGATGTATTCTACAACCCAGTGAACATTTCATCATAATTAGACATCACTTGAACCCACCATCAAGACATATCATATGTTATACTCTTCTTCATAACCTAGGTATTAGAAATATAATAAAGGGTAGAGGTTAAATACTTATTAGTGGTTAAAACATAATATATATTAATAAAATATCATAGGTTATAATATTATTAAGTTGAACCAAACATTACATACATAAATATTACATAATTTTAGATGAATGCTCAATAAATATCATAACAATACATTCCCAATAGCACTAATGGTTTATTGTATTGGTAGAATAGATACATAATCATATTATTTCATGAAATATATTTAATATCTACCACAACGTTCTTCTCACATAAAACACTTCTAAAAAATAACCTACTTAAAACCTTTATTCATTACAAAGGGAAGGGAAACATAAGAAAGGGAGAAATCTGAATCCCAATAAGGGTAAACAAGGGAGATATAAATCAATGATCATATGTAATCATATAATGAGTATAAGGGTATGATAATAAGAGATTAACATTTGGAAATATAATCCAACAATTCACAAATCATAATCATATAATAAGTCATTTCTAGTTCATAAGACATGGATCATAGACAAATCAAATATCATGAGCCATGGGAACATATTATAAGCATAAGAACATGTAATTTCATGTGGAATAAAAAGTGTTTCATAATAATAATAAAAGAATATTATGTCAAGGATACGTATCGACACATTCATCACATGTTAGGCTTGGACGATCCACCTATATACCTGATTTGGTCTTGGGATAACCTCCTGTGTAACCTTTCTGGGCTTGGGATAACCACCAGTGTACCCACTTTTAGGCTCAGTATAACTTATTTTGTATCCTTTTATCCTATAGAACATTAATCATTACCCAATAAATTGAAGGTACATAATGGATCCACCCATCACATAATGTTAATCCATTCATCTGTATTCTAAAAGAATATAAAACATTTATCATTTCAACATAACATAACCCATAGAAAATATAACAAGTTTCATCATGATTTCAATGTCATAATAAATAATAAAACATTATAATAATAATGATAGTATCATTGTATCATATCCCAAAATATTCATAAATAATATTAATGGATTTTGTTATAGAGGAAAATACCTTTAAATGGTCACTAAAACACTTATTAAGGAAAATACATTTTCATTCTGAAATCACTTATTTAAAATATAAAAATATCCAAAATATTGGGAAAATTTTTAATTTTGAAAATAATTATGTAAAATTGTAAAGTAAGATTCAAATAAAATAGTATTCATAATGGCAGGAAAAGCTATTTGTCTGGTAAAAGTTAAAATAATGATTTTGTTCACACATTTGGTAAAAATTACCTCATTCAGAAAATGAAAAGAAGATTATTTTAAAACATTTTATAAAAATTAAAACATGGGTATAAATGAATTTAATAAATCATTGGATAAAATTAAAAAAAATTGAAAACATTTTAAATAAAATATGGACATGGGAAAAATATTCTTAACCGAAGAAAGAAACAAATTTTGTTTTCCTTAAAAACATTCTTTCAAAAAAATTGATACATAGAGAGATTAAAATTAAAATAAAAAATTCAATATCCATAAAAAACATAGTATAATAACATAAATTGGAATTATGAGATATATATCACATAATTTCATTGTAAAATGTATATAAAAAACCGGTAAATAGCGTGATTGTAACAAAAAATCTTAGCTCAAGTCTGATTACTCCATAAGTAATTTTAAAATCCTGTATAATAAATTTAATTTTTTTATAATTAAATAATATAACCATATTAATAATTATAATACCATAAATGGTCTACTTATTACATCTTATCACCCATTAATTAACAATTTTTCACCACCATCATAATTTCAGGTGTTAACAACTTTGTTTTTTCATGTATGTTTTGATTTGGAAGATATATTCCTTGCATCATGGTCATTGTTTCATCATTTATAGAATATTAATAATGTCATAATTTTCATATTTATTCATTATATAAATTTTTACAACCATTTATTTAAATTTTATATGAAATATTAATTACATCACATCATGGAAATGGTAGTTCGTGCATACACATGAGTAATGTTTTCACTTTTTGATGGATGGAATGAAAAAAATAGTAATTCACACTTATAGAATTATAATAATTTAAAAAACATAAAATCTGTTTATTAAATTCATAATTATAAAAATAAATGTGAGGCAATGATGGAAAATGAATCACATCACTATATGGAGGTGGTACTCCACATGTACACACAAGCAATACTTTCACTTCTCATTTTATGTAAAATATATAGAAAATTGTTTTAACATTAACATAATAAAACCTAAGTATATTATTTTCACTAGATTCATTATTTTAGGATATCTACAATATATTTAAAGGAATTATAATAATAAACTATCTTTAAAAGAGTCAGGTAAGGTGATTACCTCCTCTTTGATAGACCTCTATTGTCTTACACTTTAATCCTTATTATAATGGTATTAGGGTAAGAAAATGAGCATAATAATGAATGTAATAAATATATAAATGATTTTTTGTAGGACTTTTCTGAGCTATAGGTCTCAATGTCTATGAATAATGGTGTATAATAAACACCCATTTATAAGTGAGGGGAGGGACACACATGGAATTACATAAAATATGTAATTAATATAGTCATTTTCTTGTTAAAGTGTCAATATCTGGTAAATAATTCAATTTTATGATAAGATAAGGTCTAAAAATATTAAACCAATAATATTTAGACAAGTTTAAGAAGAATTTCAAACCTTGTTTCTTTGTTTAACCATTGGAAAACCCTTTTATCCTTAACCGTGGTAATAAATTTTTACTATTTTTATTATTCATTATAAATAAAAAAAGAAAGTGGAATAATTAAAAAATTTATAAATTATGATTTCAAATTATAATATATTTTATCAAATTCAATTTCTATAATTGGTAGAAATTAACATTAAAATAAATGCACAAAATATAACGAAAGTTGTTTTAAAAAAAAATATTTATGCATAAAACTAAATTTACATTCATTGCCTACATTTTAAAAACTATTAGATGAATGCAAAAAAATTATTGGATATATAATTTACACATTTAATTTAAATTGTTAATTGGTAATGATTTATTTAATTTTTTTAATATAAAAACATATTGTGCACATAAAAATTGTTTTCAGATAAATAACACTTTTTTACATTAAAATATTTTTTTCTTCATTGCTGGCCATTTATTGAATAATATATAAAAAATTATTCATACATTATCAATAAATTTAAATAAAATAATTTATTAATGGTGATATTTATATTTGTTTATATAAAAATACATAGCACCTAGAAAAATACATTTCTTAAAAAAAATAGGATTTTTAATAATCAAATGATTTTATTGGAATTTAATGATTATTTATTGGGTGTTAATAAATAAATTTGAATTATAAAAAACATTTTTATATATAGTTAATAACTTGGTTAATCCTATTCAAACCCATAAATCCATCTTCTAGGTTATAAATTTTTTAATTTACATTGGTTCTTTTATACTCAAGGATGTGTGTAAATCAAGCTATCAAATACACTAAACTTATTTCTAAGGAACACATATAAAATCTTGGGGTGTTTTAAAGTTACACATATGGGTATTATAACATAATAAATTTATTTGAGCATGAAATAGATAAATCATACTTATTAGAAAAATAATCATAAACCAAAATCAATACATAATAATTTTATCATAACATATGACTACAATATAGGAATTTTTTATATTCATAAATATGGAAAATAATTTCTTATATCAAGACTCACTACCAATACTATATTCGCATAGTGGGAGAATTCCTATAGTGGACCAGGTTCATTCCCTAATCCCATAAACATAGTATATTGGGTTCACTCCCTAATAAATTCCATTTTATATCTTGAGATATAAACCTTTATCCAATACATTAGAGGGATATGTATATTTTTTTACCATACATCATATAATGAAAATCATACATATTTATACCATATGAACTTGATCACATTCATAAATCGACTATAACATAAATAATCATGAGAAGGAAATAGTTTTCATAAAAAATTTTAGAAAATATAAAGAAATATTCTGGTGAAATAAAGTGGATGATTTAATTGAAATATATCCCCATTTAAATACAATAATAATTAAATTTTTCTGAAATAGAAAAAAATCACTTTAGAATAAATTTTGAATTTTTTTAAAAACAAATAAGAAACATCCTTTACATTTAAATTAACTTTTATTTTAAAAGGATAAAAGCAATAGATCAATAATTTTATAAAAATAATAACAGTGTTAAAAAAATAATTAAAATAACTATAAAAACTTGTAAAGGAACCTTCATAATTAAAATTGAAGAAAACAATCTATGAATGCGACTAAACAGAAAAAACAATAGAGGAGAGATGAAAATATTACTTTTAAACCTTTTTAAAGAAGTTAAAACCACTGTAAAGAGACCTTAATAAATCATTTAAGTATATATAAGGGAATCTAAAAACAATAAAAAGAATATGGTTAGGGAGGATAATGATTCCCAACTAGAAAAAAGAGACAACAATAATTCCACTAACAAGTATCATTTTGAGTGAATTAGAAATCAATGAGATTGGAAATATTAAAAAGACATATAAACCAAAAAAAATAACCATATGATAAAATAATATATTGGGATTTAGAGAGAAAAAAATTCAAATTTTCCCAATATAAATTTATAAATAGACAATCTTGATTACAATGTGAGATTGTAAAAGAAACCCTTCTCATTATTTCTAACTTCCATGAAAGTGATTTAACATCCTTTATAACATAAATTAACATATAAATCATTTATTTAATAACATTAATCATATATATTAACTTTTATAAAATTATATTATATTTATTTATTATATATAATAGATATTTTTTTATTTTCATTATCAGATGTTAGAAAATATGATTGTTTCGGACATGTTCCGATTTGGAGATATTTATCCTCATTCCATAATAAAAAAAATCATCATTAAAAAATTATTAAATATATTTTAATCACAATATTATAATTATTTGTATAGTCCCATTTTAATTTTATGGATGTTACAGGTGTGTTTCTCAAGAAAGGAATCACAACGATCATGTTTCAGGTAATTTTATCAATAAAATTAGTTAATTTATACTGATAATTTATTTATTTTTATCATAATTATTTAATCATAATCATAAAAAAATTACTCTTCAATATCATATATTACTATTATTAATTTCTTGATACCCATTTGTAGTGAAAATTATGGTGTTGGAAAATCATTATTCATATAGGTGGTTGAAACGACCCAAACAAGAACATGATTTAATAATCAATTAGTAAGTGTTTAGAGATATATAATAGTAATATCACTCTCGGGCCTAAGGTTGTGGATGTTTTCAGAAGGTTGAAGAGTGATCTGGATGGCCCTTCTAGCAGTATAGCAGGGGCACTCGGGCCTGTGGAAAGGATGAAGCATTTTTGGTGTCTAGCAATGCTTCTACTCGGGCTCTGGGGGAGTCTGTTGAAGCTGTTGATGCTTTTGGTCCATCTTCTGGGGTAGTGGATCCATGAATGTATGCCATAGGGGTGCACACAGGCAGTAGTAGGAATTTTGGAAGGGTGTCTCCTGGTGAGAGAAAGTTTAAGGCAGGCCATGAGTAGGAACAATCTTCACATGGGGTTCGCAGGACACTGGATACTAAGAAGGACTTAAACTCGAGGGGAACTCTATCCTGCATTGACCTCAGCACCCGATTTGGAAGTTTGAGCAATGAGGGCGAGTCTGAGGGCAGTTTTAAGGGTCCATATGAGGTGGATTCTGAGGGTGATGATCAGTTTTTTGAAGATAATGGCTTGGGAGGAGTGGGTAAAGATATTCACATCCAAATAAGGAAGAAAGGGAACAAGGAGAACAGGGACCTGGGGTGCTGCATTATTTCTAGGAAGCCGAATTCGAAGGGGCGTAAATACTAATCCTACCTTCCAAGACCAATGGAGACTCGGTCGGCCAAAAAATGGGGGACACGCAAGGATCTCGAGATTCATCCAGCAGAGGGAGTGGAAAGCCAAAAAGCTTGGGTCTCTGAATATCCAAATCAATAGAATGACCCCCCGAATGAAGAATATCAACAAGAGGAGATGTAACTGCACATGGAAGAGATGACACCGGCGGTCACCCTTGGTCTGTGGTGTGAGGTAGGAACTTGTATGGTTGGTGCAAGGAGAGTAGAGGTGCAAGAGAGGGAACTAGTCTCAACTGCTAAGGTAGGAGTGAGAGGGATGCATGTGGAGCCGGAAGGAGAGGCTGTGATCAGGGAAGATCCTTGGGAGTTGTTGTTACAATCCGAGGAAGAAATGTCAGAAAAGTAGATACCCGTACATGCTTCTATGGAGGTTATGGAAAGGATGAAATCAATATTTATTCAAGAAGACATGAACAAGGAGTAAAGTGGGTGTATTGACAAACAACACTTAATTCTAGTCAGAGGTTTCAATAATAAGAAAATTGTTGAGGAGGATTTCTTATGAGCATGGGGTAAGCTAGCTTCTCATTTCGAGAACATTATCAGGGATGATCACAAAAAAAAGGTAACAACTCTTTCCTAGAAATTGTTTAAGGAATTTAATTCAAGTGGTTTCAAGCTGGTCTCTAATAATTTTGTTATGTGTTATAGTGTCTAATGGCTGGGTTGTACTATATGGTTTTCTACACTTTATCCACAAAAGTGTCTTTAATAAAAAAAAATATTTGGTGGTGGTTAATAGTAATATCACTTATTAAAAATAAAAATGATCTTAATATAATGTAGTTAAATTTTTATAATATTATTTTTATAAATTTGAGATCATAAGGTAATTGTAAAATATAGTGAAGAACTATAGAATTTGATAGATTCATTGAAACTCAAAAAAAGTTCCTTTTTTATAATGGATTTAGGCCACCTTCTTAGTAATAGAAGCTACCAAGAATGTATAAATAATTTAGGAGAGGTAATTTTTACTAGGATTTTAAGATAAATTTAAAGGATATAAGGGATTGGAGAGGTTGTAAGAGAGATCCTTTTACAAGTGAAAATGTGGGATATTTATTTTGAAGCATAAGTTAGGTGAAGGGAAAATATGGGATCATAAGAGAATTATATAAGTTGGTAATGTAATTTAGTGATAATTATTGGATTTAATCCTAAAAATAAAACTGAACTTATATAATGTTTAAATATTAAATTAATAACCTAGAATTTGACCTATGTTAGTTTACTCTATTTTGCAACTTTTTTCATCATTAATCATTTAGCACAACAAATATTTTTATTTACAAAACCATAATATGAACCCTCAAACATAATTTTGATGTTATGATTGAAAATTTTTACTTTATTAAATTTAATTTAAATTATTAATATGGTAAATTTACATTTTAAATGAAAAATTAATATTTATATAAATATTTTTTTTATAGAAAAATAACTTTTTAAAAATCTAAGTGTTGTTATTATTATTTCATATAAATAACTAATCATCACATGAGTGATAAAAAAATTTATACATATGAAAATTTTATTTTAAAAAAATTACCCTTAAACCATGATATATTTAGTTTCTTGAAATTGAAATTAATAATGAACAAAAAAATACAATTTTTTGAAAATTTTCTTTTGAAACATCAGATGGTTTTATTCTTATTTATAACTAATTGTTAATTACTCAATTAATGTTAATTATTTTTAAATACTTATATAAAAATTATTAATATCATTAAAAAAATTCTTGAACATGATTATGCTAGTTTACCAATATAAAAATACAAAATATCTTGAATTTTTTTTTAAAAACATCACATTTTAAAATTAAATAGTTTTAATCATTTATATCTATTTAAAAAATATTTAAAAATTTATCTTTCTATTTGTGTTACATTAATTCAGTGAATTTTATAAATAAATTTAATTAAAATCATTCTTGAAATGTGATATAAAATATATAGCCTATAAAAATGTATATTATTTCATGTAACTAAAATAATTTTTCCAATATAATATTATCATTTTAGTCAAGGATTAATTATTATATGTGAATTATATAAAACCTATTATTTCAGTATCTTTAATTGATGATAATAAAACCATTTGTATATGTGTATTAAAAATGACCATATATCCAATGACCATATAACCAATGACTATATAGTCAATGACCATATAAGCAAACACCATATTACATTCTTATCTATAACATTAAAAACATATCTAAAATCACTCATCATATTCCATAATTTAATTCTCAATATTTTCATATGATTTTCATTCTTTATATATTTATCATAAATGGTATGATCTTCAAGAAAGATCTTGATGATGAGAATCTCGATCTTATAATATTTTATTTACAATTGATTTAATTCCTTTTTTATTTTTACTAATTAAGTAATCTTTTTATGTATTTCATTTAATATTCTACCTTAATGAAATAAGGAATTTCTCCTTTTGGTTTAGTTTTGCGTGAATAAAAAACTAACCAACACACAAGGTTTATTTAAAGGAAAATACATCCTAAATATTGTGGTGTTATATTTTATCCCCTATTAAAATAATTTCACCATATAAATTTCATTACTCTGATGAAAAAATGAGGGTGCTTTTTCTCATTACATCTTCATGTTCCAAAATTTCATCCTCAAACTTATTATTTCACTAGAAAATTTGAGTAGGTGAGTAGTCTTATTTTGTATCACTTTATATCAGGGATCTAGGATATCTACCAATTGTTACTCAAAAAAGATATTGTGTTCCAATTGTAAAACTTATAAGTTCATTACATGTTATGAATCAGGTATTTACTTCATAAAAAGTGACACATGGAATGTATTATTGACTTATGAGATGTTTGGTTGAATTTCTAGGTGATAATCTACCATCACCAAGTGATTGGGGACATCAAAGGGGTCGATGTATCTAAGTCTTAAAGTTATCTTATTTTTAAACCTCTATACCATCTTCCTTGGTGATATTTTATGAAATACTTATTCTCTAACTTTATAATCCAAATCACATCAATGATAATCAGTATTTATCTTTTTTATCACTTTTTACTACTTTTATTTGTTGTTTAATGGATTAAATATTCTGAAACATTAGTTAGAAGATATCCAATCACTCCAAAATATTTATCTTTTTCAAATAGGGGCATATATATTGATAGAGGTTCATTTTTTGTTTGTAAAAAGTGTAGAAACATGTATTACACTATCACTAAACATTGTAAATAATCTTTCACTAAATGTAATTAAAAAATATAAAATAGTTCTTCTATAATTATAACAATACCAACATATAATATATATGTCGGTCAAAATTTTATGTCAAAAATTCGTATGAAAAATTTATCTATTGATAATATTATTTATCAACCTTTATAAGTAACATAAATAATTAATATCTATTTGTAAATTATATTTTAAATAAAATACCATGTGTTGTTATTCAAATATTTTTTTCTAATATTTAATGTTATATCAATTAAGGCATTAAATATTATATATTTATATTTATTATAAAATTATTATAAAATTAGATTAATTTACACTCTAATGAACTGAGCCTTTATTTGATTTTTTTTCAAACTTAATTTAATAACATGTTCAAAATCCAAGAAAAAAAAAAGCTCTAAAAATAATGTTAAAAATATGTTTTGACATGTTCGTACTCTAAGAAACTTTACATTAAACTACATCGAACTCTATCTAAAATCTATTTCTGTCACACATCACCTATTGACAGTGATATTGAAAATAAAAAATATACTACTATGAAATAAAAAATACACACCATTCTATAATGATAATAAAATAGAGAAACCTACAATTATAATCCATATTTGTCTCATTCATCATGATTATTAAATTCAAATAGTATACTATGATATTAAAAATGCAGTTTTCAAAGAGTAATATGTTATGGATACAATAAATGGAAAATATAAATATAGTACATGATATGTAGAAATTCATGGTCTTATGGTTACAGTGAAGCTGATATGAAATATCAATATCTTACTTCTAGTAGTTTTGTCAGCATTTATATGATGAACAATAAGAAGAAAACAAGATTAGAGTAAATATATTTTGCATTCAGTGTTTCTTTGTAATGCATATAGGGTTTCCTACTTCTATAAAAATCACTTTATAAAGCAATATTAGAGTGAAAATATGTTTCCAATATTACCAAATTCCCATAATATATGGAAACAATAAATTTTTCCATATCCATCATGGATAATTTTATGTTTTATAAGGTCTGAGAAAAAAAATAAATGATAAAATAGAAACATGGAAACAAGAAAAACTCAACCAATGCCACTCAATTACAACATCTTTAGGGTTTTAACACTACTTCTGCAATCATGAACATAATAGTACTCATCCTCAAGGACTCTTTAAAATTTTAATAAGTAAATAATCTACACCTTGACAATATCCAATCATCAAAGTCCATAGATGAAACAATTTTCACTACTATGGGTCCATAGTTATATCTCATGTATATAAAAACATTTTGAAGGATGAAATTATAGTTCTTGACATGATTATAAATCATATATGTGTGTGTGTTTGGTTATATTAAAATGCATGGCCTTGTGATTAGTTTCATAAGTACAAAATTTACAAACTGGTTCAGAGTTCTAATAACTCATTCATCACTTGATGTCATGATAAAATTCATTTCCGGCCTTATTCATGATTAGTGAGAGGTTGAAATTATGTATATAATTGTTAAAAAGGTATATGGAATTAAATCATAGGATTCCAAGTTTCATAAATGTGTGATGTCTAAAAAAGACATTTTTTTCCAGGAAAAAAATGATAAAATGTATTGGAAAACCCCGCATAATTATTAACTATCCTATGGAGCTCAAGAATGAAAAGAAATGAAAAAAATTAGAGTTAGTGGGAGAATGTGATTAAGGAGTTCATAAATTTAAGAGTACATTGATAATCATAACATATTAATCCAAAAGTGAAAATCTGATTTATTTATAACCATAAAAGGAATGAGTGATTTGGAATTCCATTACTTATGAAAAACTAGAGTCAACTCCACCAGATTGTTGAGAAAAGTATATAGTAATAAGGTTGCAATGTCTTGTGGCATTGTTTTTGTAAATTGGACCAATCAACATTAAGAATTAGATGTGGGAAAAAAGAATGGACTTTTAAGGTCATGAAAATTAGTGAACATTTTTTCCCTTTTTTCATGGAGTGTTCAAATACAACAGATTTCACCATTATTATAAGGGGTTTAAGAAAGGATCTTAAAAATAATATAGAAAGGAATTTATGAGTTTCTTCTCCCTAATAGGAAATACTATCAATAATCCAAAGTTGGTAACTTCTGGTTATGCTAGTGAGAAGATAATGTCTTACACTTTTAATTAGAAGATTTCAACTATTGAAGGAGTTGAGAAGTGGACTTACCAAGTAGTTGACATTTCTTTTGAGGAATTTCCCTGAATCCTAGAATAATATTATGGTGTTATTGTGATTAAGATTATGAATTCTCTATAATGATATCATAGAAAATATGAGAATGCATGGATTGGAAAAATGGGAGTATGGGTTCCATTATGGACATGAAATTAAAAAATATATGGCCAGAAAGAACAAAAATTCAAGAAACCCATTGAGGTTTAATGTATGGTTCTACGGATTGAAAATATCATGTGTGAAATAATTAAGAAATAGGCTCCTAGTAAAGACTTGAATTCCCCAAACCTCATGTTGATAAAAAAAGAAGCGGATGAAAATGAGAAGATTCTCCCAGACTAAATAAAAAATTATTTTGGTTGTATTTTCATTTTGGGTCCAATTCGTAATTTTATTTTGTTAATGGAAAAAGTTGTAGAACATTTCACCATAAGGGGCTCAATATTAATTTTTTTCAACAAAATAATAGGGGAAGAAGAAATTAACTTACAAACATATGGGATGAATTGTATCTCAACACACATTCAAATTTCACCACCTCTAGGACCAGGCTAAGACAAAAATAAAGAGTCTTAAGAGTAACAAAATATATGAAATGAATTCAAATGAAGACAACACACTCAAATTATAGATATCAGTAAGTAAAATTAATTGAGAAAAATACACACAAATTGAAAATAGTTATCCCCGAGAGATAAATAAATTCTCAAGTAAGTACTAAAAACATATACAATAGGTTTAAATTCAATAAAATAATCAGAGCTAAGATAAATTTCAACTCAATAACTTTTCACTTGATCAGAGTAATAATTTTCATATTATTCTCTCTATTTATTGTGTGAATGTGTGTAATATGTTAAAAAACATCTAAGTAAATTTTAAATCAGAAGCAATAAATAATGTATTATAATGAATGAGAAAAAATATAACATCTAGTATAACTAATATTTATTTAGAATAATAAAATCCAAAAAACCTCTAAATGGGGAATTTATGATTCAAACATTCTTAATAGATCTTTTTAGGTTTTCCCACATCCAGGTACTAGTTAAATCAAGAATATTTTATTTTGGATAACTTTGTTTGGGATCCAATGCTTCAAACTATGATTTCTAGGATTTGTAGATATTGTAACACTATTTTAATTATATGAGAAAAAAATAATGTATGAAGATAGTTTCAAATATATATTTAGTGAAACCAATCAACATATATAAGAATAAAGAAAGATATATTAAATATATTTAAGGATTTAATACTAATAAAACTCATCATAATCACCTTATTGAGTGAAAAATAAAAATTAAACAATTAAATGCTGAGGGAGGGGATCCAATAGTAGTTTTTACATAATAGGATATAAGATATAATTTACTTATTATTAAGTAATAAGTCAAAAATAAAAGAAAACTATTATAAAGTTACTGTAAAAATTGAATATATAACAATTCTAATGTACATAAAAATATAAATAATTATTTAAAAATAAGATATACCATTTTTATTGATGATTTTTTAACTAAAAAAGGAATTTATTTATTTTGATTAAATTTTTATATTTTTAAAATTAAATTTTGAATAAGAATGGATTGTTAAAATTTTAAAATTAATTCAAGCGATCATATATCAAATTATATAAAATAAATCTAACACTTTATCCTTAGGAAAATATATATCAGATTTATCTCAAATTGTGATATGGTTCCAAAAAATAATTTACTAAATAATTGGATGTTGTATTAATATAAACAAATACTTCTAGAAAATGTTCATAAAATATATTTTAGGGATTTGGAAAATTAGACATGTGTGTGAATGCATGTGTTTCATGTGTATGTGTGTAGAAAACATCAAATAATATTTATAGGATAAATAACACAGGTCTCAAACATGTCAAGAGTGTATAATAATTCATAACACTAAGAAAAAAATATTAAAATTCATATAGATTAAGGAAAACATGTGAAAATGGTAATGATACAAGAACTTATAGCGAAACATGATGCATCTTGTGAGGTAAATACAACATCAAGAAAAAAATAGAATAAATAATGTAACTATTTTTATATAAAATTAAATACAATTACTAGAACCACACCCCAAAGAAAAATCCAAGTCATGAGATCTGATAAATAAATAAAAGATATGTTAGTTGGAAGAAAGGATGACATTAAAACTATTCTAGAATATTGATACATGGAAGTGCTTCAAAGTTCATCCTGGAAAGCATCATGAAAGTATTTTCCCAAGAATTTAATCACAACCTAAACATAATGAACTTCCATAGTTATTAAATAAATAACTTGATATTTTAATTATATAACCAAATGATTCTAAAAAAATTTATATAAAATACTTCAAGACATTATCATTTTATGAAATATTGTACATAAAACTATTTTAAGTGTTTATGAATAGGAACCAAAAAATAATATTAGTAGGCACAAGGAGAAAAAAATCATTCACTTTTAGAGAATATAACTATCATATAATAATTTATAGCACTAAGTAACTATTATGAAAATCTATCTAGATTAATGAAAACAAGTGACAACACCAAATAAACCTAAACTTATAGTAAATGTTGATGCATCATGGGAGGAAACTACAATACCTAGTGATGAAAGGCATAAATAAAGTGCATATATATGGGATAATATATAAGTGTAATAAAATTTTAACACCAATACCCCAAATTCCCTCACCTGAATCTAATATGAGTCTAACTTAATCCCTTATCATAGATATCATGAATCAAATTGAATGCTCCAAATATTTCCCAAATGTTATAGGAAGGTCTACTTATTTATCTTGAGTGTTTAACATCACATGAAATTTAAAAAAACTATTCATTTATGATATAAAATCATGAAATCAATATTATAAGGTGAGTAAATAAACATTTTCTCTTAAGTATTGGAATGTATGGAAGCAATTGTTTCTGAAACTATTAAGGATTCACACATATATAAATCTAAACCCACGAACATCTTATCTACCAAAATTATTGGAGGCTTAGAAAAGTATTCCTTCTTATTCTTCAAAAAACCCCTATTTTTTATGGTTGAATAAGTATCATAAGAATGAATCAATTCTCTAAATACCCTAATAATCATTGAAAACCCCATTTTCATTGGGATTATAACTATTAAATGAAGTTTAATTTGGTAAAAAAAACCTCCAAATATATAACATCAAGAATGTGATTTTAAGTACTTGAATCCTAGGTTTGAGTATCCATAGACTTTTAACCATACCATTATAGAGTTGACTAAAGTTAAATTAAGGCAAACCATGGATTTTTCCTCACTTTTACAATGCTTCATGTTGCTAAAATGAATCTTGATGAGTTTTACCCTTCATATAATCTAGATAATGATGTAACTATATACAAGGGATGGAGTGGACCAAATGGATAATAGTGGATAGAAAATATCCTTATTTCAGTAAATCTATAAATAATTCTCTATTACCAGAAAAATTTAATTTCATACAACAAAAAAGAATTGAGGGGTTTAATGATTCAAACCATTCACCAAAAAATAACTTTTCACTCGTTAATATTGAACTACTATTGTAATATTAATGATTTATTGATTATTGAATTCAGGGAAGCAAGTAAGAGATCGCGTACTTAGGGCGGTAATTATCATCTTGGGGGGACGATCTTGAAGCGATGGCATCGAGGTGGATTAAGGATGGTGGTGACTAGGAGGTGGAAAGGCAAAACAACATGGATTCGGAAATGTGGCAAGGACGGTGTGGGGAGAGTATTTGGGAGACTGATTAGGGTTAATCCCCTATTTTAAATTTCAACATATTTTAATTATTAATTAAAATATATTTTAAATTCATTCTAAATACTAGTTTTCTTTAATGGAATGTTATCTATTTTTCTCAAATATTTTTTTCTAAATATTTTTTTTAAAATTATATATAATGGGGTTGAAATTATATCCCTATATATTTTATTATAAGATATATGAGAATAATAGAAATATAATTATAATGTGCCCTATAAAATGAAACTACTACCCTTGAATTTTTTCCCACCATTAGTGAGTTGAGTGTTAATTAGACACAAGTTCCAAAAAACTCGAGTAACATGTTAATTGATACATGAAAATATGTATGTGTGTGTGTGTGTCTGTGTGTGTGAGTGTGTTTATTTCTGTGTATGTATGTATGTACATATGTATTCATTTCAAAAAATATTTTTCATTCAAAAATTAAATTAATTCTATGTATAAATATATATTTTTATTAGTAAATGATTTTTTGGTATAGATGTATATATATATTTATTTTATAATTTTTTTCTATAAAACTATTTTGTAATACAATATTTTCTAATTGTAAAATATATGTTGGTAATAATTGGTATTTATAATAGATTCATGTGTTGGTAGAAAAATGTACATATTGATATGAAAATATAATAGATTTAACTATTTGTAAACAATTTGTTGGAATTGAAATGTTAATAACAACAGAAATTTGTGTCAGTAAAAAAATTAGTAGTTAAAATTAATGCAAAGAAAACTTAATATTTATTGGAACTAAAAATTTTTAACAACAGATATATTATGTTTCGATAATTTTATATTGGTAAAAGTCACATTTTTTATAGTGGGTCCTTGTATCTTCCACTCTATAACTTTATCCCAACAAGTTGGAGTTCGAAACCACTTCCTATACAGAGCCTCATATGATTCAATTTTAATACTAGAATGAAAAATATTTTTATATTAAAATTATACAAGAGGAAGATATTAATACTAACATAATTTTAAATCTATTTAGTAGTATCTCATCATATATTTAAGATTTTTAATGGTCCTATCTGATTGTCCATCAATTTAATGCTGATAAGTAGTGCTACAACTCAACAATTCATCTAATTTTTTCTAAATACTTTTCCATAATTTTGGTGTAAACCTCATATCTCAATCATATAGAATTGAAAGTGGTACTTCATACAACCTTACCACTTCCATTATGTATATTTTGGAATGTTGATCAAGTGAGAAATATTCTCAAATAGTGATGAAATAGACTAACTTTATAAGGTGAAAAAACACAACCGAATTTGATTTATAACCTTTAGAATTCTTGGGAAGTCCTATGAAGAATTCAATTATTATGTTATACCATTTCTATATAGGTAGTTAATAATTTCAGAAACTTTTTATACTTATTTCATTCATCCTTAACTAGTTAGCGTAATAAGAATTGAAATATTTACTAAATAATCACCCTCTTCACTTTTTCAAATCATAAATTCTCTTTGAGATCACTCTATATTTTTTTGTTTCTAGGATGGATAGAGAATGTTGAGCTATGTGCATTATCCAATAACCAATTCTTCAATTATCTTATTAAATGGAAATGTATTAATTTCTTGTATTTTATAATTTCATCATTTTTAAGGTTGAACTCTAGAATATTTCTTAACTTCTTCTATATCATTATATCCTCCTTCTATGCCTCATTTATCTTTCCATTGAAGTATGATTTGAGTTTTTATTTGGGAAATATAATATTTCTCTCAATAAATCCCGATTCCCAGTTATATGTTTTGAAATTACAAGATCATTGGGTCTCTTTTAATCCTATTCATGGAAAAGGTAGCATCTCCCTTCCTATATAGAGTATCAACATCCTTATTCACATTCCTAGTTTGGTATTATATTGATCTGTCATAGTATTTAATCAACTCTAACCATCTCATTTGTCACATGTTCAACTATTTTAGTGTGAATATATACTTTAATCTCCTATAATCTATATACGTATCAAAACTTCCACTATAGATATAATGAATATATATTTTTTATATAATTATTATTATTTTTATCTCTAGATCATGCATTGGGTAATTTTTCTCATGAAACATTAATTAGCATGCCAACATTTCCATTTTACATTAAGAAACATCTGGATCCCTTATTTGATGTATCACTATATATCACAAACCCTAATCCATTATAATATAGTGGGATTACAGGTGATATGAACAACCTTTTCTTAATATCCTTGAAATTTTCATCACATTTTCCATTAACAGAAACTTTACTCCCTTCTGAGTTAACATAGATGGTGGATTTTACATTCATGAGAAATTTATCACAAAGAATCGATAATATCTAGTTAATTCAATAAAACTATAGATCTTTGTTATATGGGTTTTTATGTTCCATTCCTTAATAACCTTTTTCTTTGATGGGACCATATATATATATCCTTGACTATGATTATATAACCCAAGGACGAAGCTTTATAAAATAATATTCCATAACGTCTAGATTTGGAATATAATTTCTCCTTTATGATGGTATTTTACACAATATAAAAAATATACTCATTATGTAACCTGATATTTGAATATATCATAATATAATTTATAATTACTATCACTAATTGATGAAGTTAATTTATATAGACGTTATTCTTCAAATAATTGAATATATTAAATTAATTTATAAGTTCAAAAGAAATCACTATGAATTTATTGTGTTTATATATTATATATAAGTCTATAATAGGTATATTCTCACTTTTCACACTTAATGAATGATATCTAGATCAATGGTTAAACTTTGAGAAGTATTGAGATAATTATAGTTGATGGAAAAATTCATCAATATGGGATGGAAGATACTTTTTCTTTATCATGATTTTGTTATGCTCCTAATAATAAATGTAAAGATGCATTGATCCACCCTTCTTCTTAATAAATAGGGATGGTGCTCCCTATATTGAATCACTTTATCATAAAATACCCTTTTATATATTCTCCTTTCATTTATTATTCAATTCCTTAAATTCAATGGGAGATATTCTATATTTACTCTTTGATATTGCTATAGAATTGGGAAACACCTCTAGAAATACATCATCATTTTCTCATATAATAGCCTTATATTTAATATTGAGTTTATCCCCAACCATTTGAGATAAATACCGCTCATGATTGGGTATTAAGATCTATATTAGGGTAGAAATTTACATAGTGAGTTTATATTCATTTTTACACCAATAAGTGATCATGGGAAGATTTGGGGTATGAAATACATTTTCACTATCCCAACAATAGATATGGGGTCAAAGTAGAGAGATCCAAATTATTCCCAAAAATAACATAAAATTAAAGCAAGGGGAGAATAATACGATTAACCAGAAGAAAATTACAAAAAATATTAATCATAGTAGAGTTGTAGGCTTCAAATCACACCACTAGGTGTTCTAAATGATATTAAATATCTAATTACTAGTTATAAGAATAAAAGTTCTTAGATACCTTTCAAGAAATAAAGGAATTCATAAAACTAGGATCAACTAATATGTTTTCAATATTTTTCATAACTATAACCACTCCAATATCATGACTCTATCTTCAGTCCCTTACTAAAATTAAAATGGTTAACATGAGTATTAACAAATAATATAAATTTTAAACAATCATATGATAATAAAAATAAATACTGAGATATATTGACCTATAAACCTTTTATTTCAACTTATAAAACTACATGTTTAACCTATATCAATTTTGTTACAACCTATGATACACACTGGTTCAACATATGTTTCTTTTGGTGAAACCAAGGTTTATTTTTGGGTAATATCATTACTCATTATTATACAATCCCCAAAATTAACTAAACCTCAGTTTGATACCAAATGAGATTACTCCACTATAAAAAATATATAATAAATTAATATATATGAATATTAATTATATATCACAATAAATTATAGCCCCATAACATATAATTTTAGTGTATTTATAGATTATATAAATAAAATATCATTCTATAATTCCATGAATATATTTTCAAAATTTCACCACACTTTACCCTCATTCTAGACATATCATATATTATACTCTTCTTTATAACTTGGTGAATGGAAACATAATAAATAGGTGAACTCAAAGACTTTTAAAGGGGTAAAATATAGGAGATATCAATATATGATCATAAATTTTCATAATACAAACATGTGGGTTTGAGAACATAATAAAGATATATAAAAAACACATAGGGAAATCATACCCAGTGGAATAATAAACATAAATAGAAATCATAATATAAGTATTTTTAAAAAATATAAGATCACACATAGGAATGTTCCATATATATAACCAAAGAAAATAATTTCTTATGTCAAGGAGAAATTCCAATACCATTTTCACATAGTGAAAAATATCCCATAGTGTATTAAGTTTACTTTCCATTCCAATAAACATAACAGATTATATTCACTTCTTTTTCACTTACATGTAATCTCAAGGGATATAAAGCTTTACCAAATACATCATAGGGATATATAATTTTGGTACATCACGTCACATAATTAAAATCAAACACATGTATAACACATGAAGATTATCAAATTAAAAAATTAACCATATCATAAGTAAGTCATGCAAAGAAAGAAAGTGAATTATTTCATTAAATGATATCTCTAGTGAAACTTAACCAACATGAAAGGATATTGAGATATATAAAAAACACTATAGAAGGAAATTATAAAATTGTCTATAAAATAAAATGAATTATCCTTTATAGATTAAATAATTTTTGTAAAATAAATAATATATAAATGAATAATTTTATAAAAAATGAAAAATGAAATAAAAATTACTTTGAATGATCTTAAAAATAAATAAAGGAAGATTTGTAATAAAAATCGATGAAAATGGTTATAGAAGGTGACTAAGGGTAAAACATAATGATTGAGACATTTATATTTAAGGAAAAAACATTTTAAAGATACCTTAATCCATAATATAATTATATAAAAGGGAAACCATATAATAACTAAAAAAATATAGATATTGATGAGGTAGATTCCCAATTGAGAAGATGAGATAGAGGTAATTCCACTTTCAAGATTCATTTTGAGTGAATTATAAATTAATGATAAGGGAAATTGTAAGAAAATATATAAAAAACCAAAAAAATCCATAATATATTTGAATATATTAGGTTTTATAGATAAATTACTTATAATTTCTCCTAATGTAAATTTAGACATAGATAATCTCGATTTTAATGTGATATTGGAAAATAAACCATTGCCTTTACTTAAAAATCCCATGAAAGTGATTTAACCTCTTATATAATAAAAATAAATATATTAATAAATTATTTAATAACCATATTAATATCTATTATATTTTATATAATTTATTTATACTTTTTAAATTATATATATATTAGTCATTTATTTTTTATTTTTATCATTAGATGTTAGTAAATTTTATTATTTCATACAAGTTTCGGTATGACGATGTCAATTCTAATTATTTTATAAAATTATCATAAATAAATTATTCGTAAATATAGTGTAATAAAATTATTTTAATCATTTATACATTTACTTGTTCATTGGATGGATGATACATGCATGGTTCATAAAAAATGAATTTACCACAAGCGTGTTTAGGGTAATGTTACCGATAACAACAAGTTAATTTACAGAAATTGTTATTTTTTTAGACTTATAGAATCATAATTATTAAAAAATTACTCTTTAATATCATATATTTTGATTATGAACTTCTTGATAGTCATTTAAAATGTAAATGATGGTGCGGTTATAACACAATTCATGTAGGTGGTTGAACCAACCCAAACAAGAATATACCATACTCATGAATGTGTAAGAGTTTAGAGTTATATAAAAATAATAACATTTTCACAAAATAATTATGATTTTAATAGTACAAAATTATAATGGATAATTAGATTAATAATTTATTGATATAAAAATTTAATTGAAAATATGGAGAATAACTAGATACGTTGATGAATTCACTCCTTCTCAAAACAAGTTCCTTAAAAATGAATGATTTATGCCTCCCTATTAGGACCAAAAGATACCAAAATTGTAAGAATAATTTAATAGATAAAATTTTGGAAGTTAAAAAAGAGGGAAAATTTTATAATTGGTTTAAAGTGGCTAGAATATATCTCCTTTTTAGGTGAAAAGAGGGACATTTCTTTGGAAACTTAAGTTAGGTGAACTGTAAATATGGGATCGAAGGGAAGTTAGGTATGTTAGATAAGGAAATATTGGTGATAATAGTAGAATTTAATCAAAAATCTAAAAATAATAATTCAATAATTTATAAATATCAAATTAATTACTAAAAACAAATTAAAGTTATTCAACCCCTTTTTACATCATTTTTACTTCATTTAATTATTTACCATGTTAAATATTTTTTACCAAGAATATAATATGACCCCTATTACATAATTATTTATTTTAAATAAAAATTTAATTTAATTTAATCTAATTAATATTATAAATATGATAAATTTATCTTTTAAATGAAAACATGATATATAGAAAAAATAATTTTTATTAAAATTTAACTTTGTAAAAATTAAGACTTATTATCCTTATTTCATATAAATTAATAATAGTCTCATGGATGATAAACTATTTTTTATACTTATAAAAATTAAATTATAATAAAATTATCCTTAAACCATGATATATTTAGTTTTTAACATCAAAATTCATAACACGTAAATAAATACAATTTTTAGAAAAATATCTTTTTAGACATTAAATGGTTTTATTATTATTATTAACCAATTACTAATAGTTATAGAAAATTTAATTTATTGTTTTACATAAATTTATGTAAATTATACATTTCATTAAAACCAGTCCTTAAAAGTGGTCAATTTAGATTATCAAAACAAAAATATAAAATACCTATAAAAATAACTTTTAAAATATATATATATCTTCTAAACATTAAATGGATTTACTAATTTGAATTTATTTACTAACCATTAATTCAACTTTAACAATCTATTGGTATTAAAACCATTCCTTGAATTTTATAAATACATTTAATAAAAAACATTCTTAAGATGTAGTAGAAAATATATAAGGTATAAAAAATAATTTTTTTGAAGATTTTAAAATACTATTACCAATATATTATTATAATTTTATTTATAAATTAATTATTATATATTAATTGAAATTTTTTTAATATATTTCTAGATTTGATAAATAAAAATTAAACCATTTGGATTTTGGTATATCCAATGACCATATATTCAATGACCATATAACCAATGACTATAAATCCAACTACTATATATTTAATAACTATATTATATTCAAGAATATGGGCCTAAAAACTTATAAAAAATAATTCATTCCATTCCATAATTTCGCTCTCAATATGTTTATCATAATTATAATGTTTTTCATTCTTGTTATAGTCATCATTGATGGTATAATGTTCTTGGTAGATTTTGATGATGAGAATCTCAAACTTGAGTATTTAGATTTATGTGTGAAATTATTCCTTTTTTTATTTTCCTAATTATATTTTATTTAGTTATCTTTTAATGTATTTTGTTTTTATTTTAATATTACAACATAGTGAAATAAGTCATTTTTCATTTTAGTTCATTATTTCATGCATCATAATCCATCAAATTAAAATGATTTATTTACATGAAAATAAACACTAAAATTATAGTTTGTAACACTACTTTCTTTTCCCCTTAAAACCATGTCTTCCTCTATGCCTAGAATATCAAGAAGAACTCTACTTTCCACTCTGTAAAGATACTCAAGGATTTTCTTTTGAATATTGATTCTAACTAAAACTATATCCATGAACTAACTATTTTGATACCCTAGAGAATCTCTTTTAGTAACATATATGATTATAGGAACCACACTAATTTGATGACTCATCAAAATCTAGGAAAAGATGAATTGACCTACCACATTGATATCACTCTAGAAAATTACATCCTCTTGGGGTTATAGATGAACCATTTATAAAACTACCTTATCCTCTAATTAATAAGAAAGAACCATCATAACTTTACTTCATACTGCCTAAAACAGACATCATGTCTAAATATATGACTAAATATTCCCCAAAGTTCCACCCTCATCTAATTTTCCCTTAGAAATAAGGTCTTATTTTATAATATTTAAAAACTATTTTAGGTAAAATATGTCCAAATAATCTCACATTGAATTCCTTGATCCATACTCAAAATTACTAACCATAGTGGCCTTTTCACCTACAAATATGGGTGAAACCTAGAGATATTCTATGAAACATTCATCATAATCCATGAGAGAAATATCCCCTAGGATAATACGCATGAACTCATAGGACATAACCACCCTTAGTGTATTAGGGATGAACTTTTCAAACAATCGTTAATAATTATCCTTGAAAAATAACTTTGCATACTAGTATTCTTAAATAAATATTTCCCATCATTATTTTGTAGATCATCTTAGAATATAAATATAAATAATCACCCTCCTCTTAGGTAGTTTCTTAATCTGATGAAAAATATTTTGAAGCTACCTGATCCAAAAATTTATAACCCATAAACCACCCTCTGTTGTAAATAGTGTTGGATGATTCATATGAAACTCTTTTATCAAATCAGACATGGATGACTAGGATCTTTGATTCTAAATTTACCTAGGGAGATTGAAGTGTATTTGATGATTGGGGATAATTGATGAGTATGGGAATTTGCAGAATCTGCTCGATGATGATAATTGAAAAAGGGTGTTGGGAGTTGATCTTAATTAATACATGGTTAAAATTTCATTATTATTACACTGAGAGTTAGAGTACCCTCATAAACACCATTCTATCCTATGTTATGGTATATAGATAAAATTTACATTAGAGGTATGATATGACTTATTTATAAGGACCCCACCTTAAATAATCAGTAAATTGTACCTTTAGATAAGAATTCATTTTGTTTCATTCCCAGAGATCGTATAGGTTTACAGTATTAGAGAATTAGATCATTACCATTATAAAATAAAATATATTATCCCTAGGTTGAAACTTCCACCTATTGTCCATTTTTCAAAAAATACAAAACATTTATGATATAACAAGTCTTTTTTTCCTCAAACATCTTCAAAAAAATTATCTTGACCTCATCTTTTTCCCTAATCATCCTTAAAACCCTATGAAAATCTTTTAGAATCATGGAATAAGAATAAAAATCTTAGAAAGGGACATATAAATTGAAATATAGAAAACCTGTTAGTACATGAATACTCATTATAAAAAAATTCATTTTTCATATATTATTTCAACTCAAAATAAATATTTTTTTAAGAAATAAATTTCAATTCCAAAATATTTTAATAAATCATTTCATAATAAATATTAAAGGAAAAAATAAAATTGTATAGTCTTAAAAAAATAAATATTTTTTTTAATATTAAACATTTCACCCTTATGAAGTAGCATAAACATATCATTAAACTTAATCTCATCCACTTACCTTGTGAAATCATAAGATCTCCATAAAAACTGCAATTAAAATAGGTAAATCATTTAGGTAACATAGGATATCAATTTCATATCACTATTATAATCACTCTTGTAAATAGAATAACCTACCATGTATTTTCCAATAATATCTTAAGAGAAACCTCTAGCCGCTTAACTCTATCCTGTTACCAAAGGCATTAGAGTTCTATATTGAGATATCTCATAATTAAGAGCTATTTTGGACTAACCCATCATCAAAAAAAATTCCCAATAACTATGAAATGTACATAATAATTGAAAGATTGTGTTTTTGTAATTTCAATCATAAAAACACTCTTTGTATCCATAATAAAAACATTTTGGAAAATTGAATAATCCATTCCATTTAAAACCATTTTTTAAAGTACCCTTAAAAAATGGAAATGTTTTTCAAAGAAAATTAGAAATTTTTTAAAATAATAAAAATAAAAAATAACCATTATGGTGGAGGTAAAAACAGTTGATGTTGTATATGTTAAAATATAACATTATTTTTTATTTTTTTCAAAACATTCCGTATAAAATATATAAAAAGTTTTGTTTTGAAAAAAATTGAAATGAAGTCAAAAGAGTCATAAAATTTCATTTACATTTCACTTAATTCCATAAAAATACATTAAAAAATAATTTTATGACTTTTTAAGTTGATGAAAATGATTTTGAATGGAAATATTTAAAACAATTAAAAATGAGTTTTTAAGGTAAAGTTTCCATTACCTTGAGTCGGGCTTGTAAGGTACATTCTTTTATCTCTTATATAATAAATTTTTATCAATTATTTAATTTAATAATAAACTTTTAAAGGTTTAATACATTATTATAAAACCATTTATTTCATTTATTTTAATGACATATTTGATGAATTAATTGGTTAAGTCCTCATTGGGTGTTTTGAGGATGTTTGGTTCAGAATTTCAATATGACTTATGTATGTTAACCGTGGTAAAATAGGTTATTATATAGGTAATTATACCATTATCCCTTGAATAATAATAATGAAGTAATTATCATTTTAATAAGTTTATTATAATTTTAAAACCAACCATGAATGATTGTTAGGAAAAAGAATTATAATATAATCCAGGAGACAGTAGGCCGAACATACGCATGAGTAATGTTTAAATTTTTCAAATAACATGAGGAAAAGAAGGTAAGTATTATTTTATATTTCTATAATAATTATTATATTAGAAAAATAAAATTATATCTTTAAAAAATGTTATATATACTATACATGTGATGCATTGATGAAAAAAAATTACATTACTTCGTGGATTTTGTAATCCACACATACACAAGAATGATGTTATCATTTTTCAATGGATGGATTGTTTATAAAATGGATTATATATTATTTTTTAATAATGATAATTATTTCATCAATATCATATAAATATATTAAATAAATCATTATAATCATCCTTGAGAGGTGCTGATGGAAAACAAATTACATCGGTTTGCGAGGTTGAAGTACTCAATTCACATGAAATATGGTTTCATTTCCTATTTAATGGGATAGGAGATGGATATAAGTTATTCCATTAACATAATAAAATATAAGAATATATAAGATAATAATTTTATTATTTAATCATGGTTTAAGAATATTTTACGGACGTAGATGAAGAAATAAAACAAAAATGCTCAGCTAAGAACTATACCTCTTCTTTGGACAACCTATTTAGGGTTTTACCTAAATCCTTCCTAGGTTGGTTTTATGATAAAAAATTAGCCTCTATAACGTTGGGAGTGATTCTAGGGATGAATTTGAATTGCGATTGTTTGAAATAAATTTCTCTAGAAGTGTTCAGGGGAGATGATAGGGGTGTCCTTTTCTAAGTGTGGAAGAGGACATGCATGATATTTTTGAAATGATTAAAATATATTAATATATTAATCATGAAAAATGGCTCCAAAAGGGACTATTTATGATGATTAGATTATATAGTGTTGAGATATGTCTATAAAATCATATTTTTAAAATATTTTAGGTCATTTTGACCCTTATCAATTTCTTTTATCCCTTGGTAAACCTATTATAACATTAACCATTGTAAAATATTTTTACTATTTTTACTATTCATTATAAAAGAAATTAAGATGAAATTTTTAAATAATATTATTTATGATTATCCTAAATATGGAATAAATTTTAAAAAATACAATTAATATGAGATTCATAATTCAATTTAAAATTAAACCCATAAAATGTGAGGAATATCGGTTCTCTAGAAAGAGTTTCTTCTAATGTATAAAATTTTTTATAACAAAATAAAGAATTGAATTGATTATAGAGACATTAAATGGATTATGCATAATATAAATAAACTATTATAACTCTGAAACCAATTTAAAACAAAAATTATCTTTTTAATATTTGGAAATGAGAAGATAGTTTTCAATAAAAATCATTATTTTCTACTATTAAGCAAAATACAATTTTTCAAGAAAATTACATAAAAAATACTATAAACTAAGATTGACTAATTGATATAAAAAATGAATTTAATTTATTCAAATTCAATTTCCAAAATTTTTAAATTAAACTTTTATATGCTAACATATAATATATGTAAAAAAATTCTTAAGAATAAAACTACTTCCTTTTTTATTAGAAAATTAATTAATATTATTAAATTGAATATAAATTAATAAAATCTAAATAATGAATATTAATAAGGAATGAAATTTATTTACTATTAACATTTCCAGGGTGGTTACACTCTTCCCCTTTTTTAAATTGCATCCTCTAAATTTTATTCACTTATTAAAAAAGTGAGGATATCTTTCCCTCATAACATTTTATGATTCCTTTGTTGCTTCTTCCATGATATTATTTTTCCATAAAACCATAACCTGGTAAATAAATTTATTTCAAAACAATTTATCTCTATTGGATATAATAGGTACTCTCTATTCCTCATAAGAAATGTTTTTTCCAACTAAACCACTTTAGATATGAAAACATGAGATGCATCCGACACATATTTTCTTAACAATGAAACATGAAATATGTAATGTTACTAAGATAATCTTGGAGGAAGGGACACATGATAACCAATTGATAAAATATTCCCCATAATTTTATATGATATAATTAATAAATAACTTAACACTTCAGTTTTTCAAAAACACATAATACTTTTCCATATATATACTTTTTGAAAAACAAGATCACCTACCCCAAATGAAAGATCCTTCCTTATGTTATCTTTATAACTTTTCTTCCTGCTCGGAGCTATTCTTATATAAACCTAAATTATCTTCACTTTCTCATACATTTATTCTAAAAATTATAGTTCCAACAACTTTCATTCAATGAATTCATCCCAATAATCTCGATTCTAACACCGATTTTCATATAATGCCTCAAAAGGTACCACATGTATACTGGAATAAAAACCATTATTATAATAAAACTAAAAAAACTCAATTGTTGATCTTGATATCCTAGAAAATCAATTGAACAATATTTAATCATATATTATATATTTTGAAACATTCACTCAGGCTATCTATCAGATTAAGGATGAAAGGTTATACTAAAATTTAATTCAGTTCCTAATGACTTCTAAAATCCTTTACAAAAATTATAAGTGAATCTGGAATCATGATCAGATATAATGTAAAGGGGGAATTCATGTAATATAATTATCAATTAATTATAAATTTTATCCAAATATATAATATCTAAAATGTGAAGAAAATGATTATATTTATTTAATTAATAAATAATTACCCAAATCACAATATTACCTAGAGATGTATTTGGTAAGCCCACTATGAAATCAATATATATATTCTCCCATTTTTTATGGCACTATAAAAGGTCAAATAATGAACTTTAGGTATTTTAATTTGATTTTAACCTATTTAAAATTAAAACATTTTATACTAAAATCCTCAATATCTTTCTCCATTCCTTCCCAACATATATTTTTTCAAAGGTCTCTATACTTTTTAAAATTCTAGGATGATTAGAAAATGGAGAGTTACAAGCCACACTAAAAAATTATTTCTTAAACTAAGGGCCACATGAAACACATAAACTTTTTATGAATATCTAAATACCTTCCTTTTCAATATTAAATTTAGGATACTTATCATTCTTAAATAATTATACCCTTTCCTATAACTTGTGGTCTTACTTCTGAGATTGCGTAATCTAGTTTGACAAAGATGATTTTATTGACACCCAAAACAAAATAGAAGGAGATACTGCTTGCCTAATTTCTCATACAACATTCATCAAATAATTAACTAAAGGTTCATGTTGGAAAAGTATCATGGTTAATGTATCATTATCCTTTCGAATCAAATAATTAGTTACTCTCTTTGATTTACTTAAAAGGTATTAAATTTCATAGTCATAATCCTTTATCAATTTCATTCATATCTTATTCCTCATATTCTACTCTATTTGAGTGAATATATACTTTAGTCTTTTATGATCAAGATATATATCAAAAATTGTTCCATATAAATGATTTCACCAAATTTTTAAAGTAAAAAATAAAACCATTAGTTTAAGTTCATGTGTAGGATAATTTATATCATGAGGTTTTAATTGATGTGATTCATAAAAAATTACATGATCATTTTGTATTAAAACAGAACACATTCCCTCCAGTGATGAATCATCATAGATAAAAAATTCACCATTTATGGATCGCTAGGCCACAAATGAATCATTTACTAATATTCTTTTAGGTTCCTAGAAACATTCATTGCATTCCTTTTCCTAGATGAACCTAACTCCTTTTCATGTTAACTTGGTTAGTGGGACATATAACCATAGAAATTTTTCAACAAATCACTGATAATAGACTAATGATCCTAGAAAACTATGAATCTCAGTAACATTGGTAGGTCTTGGTGTTCATCAACTACTTTGGTTTTAGCATGATCAAAATTTATGTCATCTTTATTTACTTTATGTCGAATGAATGAAATCTACAATAACAAAAAATCCAATTTTCAAAATTTTTCAAATAATATCTTTTCTTTAAAGGTTTTTAGAATAACTGTTAGACATTTTTCATGATCCTCATAACTTTTAACTAAACCATAATAACATCAATAAACACAACAAAAAATTTATACAAATATTCTTGGAAAACTCTATTGATAATATCCACGAATATAGTTGGAGAGTTCATCAACCCAAATGAATAACCAAAAAAACATAATGCACATGGGTAGTATAAAATTATTTCTTAGGGTTATCATCCTATTTTACCTTCATATGATGGTACCAAGACCATAGATTGACCTTTAAAAAATGCAGAGCTCCCAGGATCTGTTACTGCTTAGTTTTATGTCCCAACATCTACCAAATTAGTTCCAAATTATTTCACCACACACTTATGCTTATGGTCTTCCTGATTCACATCATTCATGTTCTTTTTTTTTAAGAATAGTGAGGGTCAAGCCCCCTTTGATTAAGAAAGAAAGAAAACCTCTTTTAGAATGGGAAAGATGAAAACCATTACAAGCAGGGCACAAATCATGATCCATATTCCCAAAATTAACACATCATAAGTAGTCACCAAATTTCAAAAGACACTCCCCAAGGAGATTGTTACTATAACTATCAAAAATTGGAGACTTTATTTTCTTGATTCATCTTTCTATGATGGATTATTCTCATAATCCTTCCACCTCAACCTATTTTTTTATTGTTTTTGTAGGATACCTAATCATAAAACTATATTTCTACCTTATAAGCACACCAAAAAAGTTTCTCATAACTTTGAATTCGTGATAGGCCAAATATCTTTAGTGTCCTGTAATTAATCCAGAGTAAAATGGATTTATTTTACTATCACGATGTAGGAAACAATTGGGTGAATACCTGAGTTTTTCTTATATGAAACTACTAAATCCTCATCTTGTTGACTTAATTATAATATTTTCTTTTCCATCACAATTCAAAAAACTTTATAAAAATATTTATCAATGAAAAAATTATTTAATGTATCCCATTAAATGGTTTCATTCTCTTCTCTTTATCTAGTGTTCTTAACCATAGACCACCATTGATAAGATCCACCTTCAAAATGGTAAATATTAAGAGTTACCTTCTGTTGTTCCAAACAAATTATTATTTTGAATATATTTTATAGAGATTTAATTCATCCCTTAGCTCCAAAACGTCCTAATATCCACTAAATTTTGGGGGTTACTATCTCATAAAATGATATACTATTGACATGATCCTATATGGTATATTTAGTCTCTATCTAGAATGGATTATTCCACCATTTATAGCCTATGTTATTTGATCCATAAAAAAACTACTTCCTTCCAATTATAACCATTTTAGGTTACTGATTTGGAAGGATATTTTCCTCTTGGAGCCTTCCTACTTCAGATTCCCTATTTCCTCTATGGAAAACCATTCTAGATGGACATAGTTAAGATGAAAAAACATGGTAATATACAAAGTATATATCATGATAAATATAAATTAGAATCTCATAAGGGTATTTAATTATATTATTCTAACCTCTAAAATTATCAAAACATTCGCTCTGATACCAACTATAAAGAAATAACCTTAAACAAACCATAAATTGTATCTTTAAAACAGAATTTAGTTTCTTGCATCCTAGAAGATCTTTTAGGGTAATAGTTTTATAGAAAAATGTTATCACCGATACAAAATTAATTATTACATCATAAATTGGACACTTCCACTCGGTATCAATTTTTTCCATATTAAAAAAAATTATGATATAATATGTTTTATTTTCATGATATATCTTCAAAATCTTAATCTCCACCACATCCTTGTCCCAACTCATTATTAAAACCCTAGAAAACATTTTCTAATGTTGTATAATAACAAAAATATCAAAAAATGAATTATAAAAAATAAATAAATAAAACCCATTATTCCATGAATACTCATTATAAAAATTTGAATTTTATAAAAAAATTGATCAAAAAATAATCATTTTATTACCCAAGAAATAAAATTAAATTATCAAGGGTTTTCATAAATCATTTCATAATATATATTAAAGTAAAATTAAAATTGGTAAATGTTTCTTTAAAATCATAAAAAACTCATGAAAATATTTTAATGTTAGACATTTCACCCTTAAGAAGTTTCATAAACACTCCTTTAAACTTAAACTCATTATCCTAGCTTATGAAATCATAAAAATTACATAAAAACAATAATAATCAAATATTAATCATTATGATAACTTGGGACATAATTTTATATCACTCTTACAATCAATATTTTAAATGGAATAACATACCTTTTAAATTCCAATATTATCTTTGTAGAAACCTAAAATTGGTTAAATATATTTATTTACCCAATATATTAGAGAGATATATCAGGATCAACCTTTTTCATGATCTATATTGAGATCATCCAACATCATGAGATATATCTTACTAACCCATTATCATAAATAATTTTCAAGAACCATAAAATGTTCACAATAAATGAAATATTTTTTTATCATCATTACACTCATAAAAATATTATTTTCTTACATAAGAAAAACATTTCAAGATATCAAAATATCTATTCTAATTAAAACCATTTAAAAATAATAAAATTAAAGGGATGAAAGTTTTTCCTTTGAATAAAATATGAAATCTTGTAAAGGAATCCAACTAAAAAATAATGGTTATGGTGGCGGGAAAAACTATTGATGTAATATATGTTAACATAGAACATTCCTTTTTCCTTTTTTTCAAAACTTTTTTTATAAAATACATTAAAATTTAATTTTTGAAACCCTTTGAAGGAAAGTAAAAAAATGAATAAAAAATATTTTATAATTAATTTATGTCTATATAAAAATAATCATAAAATAATTTTAAGAATATATAAATGGAAAAAATATTCATAGAAAATTAATATTTACAACATTTTGAAACAAGGTTTTAAGGTAAAGTGTCCCTTACCATGACTCTAAATTGTCACATATGTTCTTTATCTCCTGTATAATAAACATTTATTAATTATTTAATTTATTGAGAACTTTTTTTAGTTTTAATATTGTATAACTAAACCATAAATTTCATTTATTTTAATCACATATTAATTACTTAATATGTTAACTCCATATTGGGTTTTTTGAGGATGTTCGATTCATAATTTCAAAATGAATTCAGCATGTTGACCATGGTAAAATTGGTTATTATTAAATAATATCCAAAATAATAATAATGGTATAATTATAATTTTTATACATTAATTATACTTTTAAAACTAACCATGAAATATGTTTATGAATAATTAATTAGGTTACAATCATGGAGATGGTAGTTCATACGTACGCATGAGCAACATTTCCATTTTCCAATGAACATGAAGGAAAGAAGGTAAGTATTATATTATATTTTAAAAACAATTATTATATCACAAATATAATATTTTATAATAAAATACACTTATATATACCTACCATGTGATGCGGTGATGAAAAATGAATCACATATCTTTGTGGGCGTGGTCATCTACACATAAACAGGAATGATATTGTCATTTTTCAATGGATGTAAAGTTAAGAAAATAGATGATATATTATATTTAAATAATTATAAGTATGTCATGAATATCATATAAATATATTAAATCAATTATTACAACCATCCATTAGAGGCAGTGATGGAAAAAAATTAAATCGGTTTGTGAGGCGATAGTCCTCTGTACACACGAATGATGGTTTCATTTATCATTTGATGGAAGAAGAGATTGAAATAGGTTATAAAATTAACATAATAATATCTCAGTATATGCAATATACTTATTTTTTTATTTCATCATGTTTTAAGAATATTTTATTGAGGTATAAGAAGAAATAAAATAAAATTACTCTGTTATGAATAATACCTATTCTTCAGAATACCTACTTAGGTTTATACCTAATGATTACTAGGTTAGTTTTATGATCAAAAAATTGACTATTGGACATGGGTATTTATTTTATAAATTTATTTTTATTGGTCTTGATATATCAAAATTTATCATGAATTATGGATAGGATAGGATAAGTGGTATCCATTTATAAGCGGGGGAGAGGATACACTTGGTATTTTTTAAATTATTAAAGTATATTAATGTATTATGAAATCAAAATAGATCAAAAATGGATTATTTAAAAATATAAGAAAAATAGGGTAGAAATATTTCATTATAATTGTATTTGGACAAGTTTATTTGTTATTTTAACTCTTATAATTTTACTTTAAGCACTGGCAAACCTTTTTTAACCTTAACCATGTTAAAAGGTTTTTATTGTTTTTACTATTCATTATGAAAAAATTAAGTTAAACATATTAAGTAATTTAAATTATTATAATTCCAAATATGAAAACTATTTTATAAAATCCAATTTATATTTATGGTAGAACTTAATTTAAAACTAATCCCTTAAAATGGGATGAAAATATATTTTCCAGAAAAAAAATTGTCTTCTTAAGTATAAAAAGTTTTATACAAAAATAAAGCATAAAATTGATTAAAATATATTAAATGGATTATTAATAATATAAATAAAATTATTTTACATTGAAAAAAAATTAAAATAAAATGCATCTTCATAAATTTGTAAAACAAAAAGATAATTTTCCATAAAAGATGACAATTTGTATTATTCACCCAAAAGGCGCCCTTTTTAGAAAATTCAAAATAATTAATATAAGATAATTTTACTTGATTATATAAAAAATTAATTTAATGTTTTCAAATAAAAATTATAAAATTTTTAAATTAATCTCTAAATTTTAAAAAATAATATATGTAAACAAATTTAGTAAGAGTAAAACTATTTCCTTTTTCATTAGAAAATTACTTAATATTATTATAGTTAATATAACTCTATAAAATATAATTAATAAATAGTAATAATGCATTAAATTTATTTAATATTAACATAATCTGGGTTTTTACATAGTTTTTTGTGGTTATTTGGGGTTGAGTAAGGATGAAATGGAATTGAGTTTTGTTGAGTCAAAGTGTATCAAGGGATAGAGTATGAAAGTTGTGTTGTGATAAGAGTGTTTATAATGATGATTTTAAATGTAATAAAGGATCCATAGTTTTTAAGGGATGGATTACATTGTGCAAGATTTGATGTGTATATGTTCCATTTTATAAGAAAATGAATTTTTCTATGATGCATTCACCTAAAGAGACCCAGGGAGTCATAAAATTGTTACAAAAAGAATGTGAGTTTGCAGTTCCATGTTTTTTGGAAGCCAAATAACCTCATGCTACTATCATTTTCCTCATATCATAATAATTCAGTTCAAGTTCTAGAAGCCAGGAAGTGAAAATTTAGTTTGTCACTGGATTTGAGGAAATTAAATCATTGAAACATAATGAACCTAGTAATTCTAAAACATATCTTCCATATACATAAGTTAATAAAAATAGATATAGTGCTTATGAAAAAATATATATATTCATACCGATCATTTGGATTTTGTTTTAATATTTATCATATCTATCCATAATTACATGGGATCATAGGACACACCATAATATATTAATGTTTTTATAAATAGAAGGGTGTCACTCTAAAAATGTGTGAGGTGAATGAGATATTATGAAAAAACATTCAGGTATCATACCATTCATTCCTAGGAGTGTTCCATGTAGGGTTTAGATAATATTTTAGTAGATGAACATGGTGAATATTAAATCAAAATTCTAGAGGTAATTGAGGTTAGAGAAGAAGATATTGATTAAGTTGTTGATGTTAATCATTATTTCTTATTCTTTAGAGTGAAAGACCATCTCTTTACTCATTTACCTATTCTTATTGATAATAAAATGGGTATATGGGTTTAGGTACATCAAAAAGTTTCACATAGGGTATTGGACACTTGATAATAAGTATTGGTTAACTTTGTAATTGACATTATGATATGTGTATTCATTATCTCCCCTTAACTCATCATCAGATCATCATTATCATTATCCATGCACACAAATTAGTGATTAGAAATTATTGTTTGATAGTTATTATTTTAGTTTTACCATTGATTCACCCCCTCTTAGTGGTGGTACACTCTCTCCTAGGCCAATTAGAGACCCATGGTCAATAAACTAAATAAACTAATTAATCACCCCCTATGATACTAATCCAAAATAAGTTTCAGAGAAATAGGTGGTTCCAATTCCACAACTGATAGGGCATGCTCTTCCACACCCTTCCGAATCTTTTTAAGGTCCCATTGAAATAGCATACCACTTAAATTAAAAATACCTAACTTATAACATCACATTCATAATTATTGATATCATAGTTATATAAAATGAGTAATAATCAATGTACCCCACTACTAAATACAACTTTTATAACATTTAGGTCCTATATAAATCTGGAAACCCAGTTACCTAACCTACACACCCTTGTTCTAAGAATAATAGTAAATATAAAAATCACATAATAAATCAATGTATAATATTTGTAAGAAGGAACCAATAAACATAGACTAGTCAAATAAACTTACACTAACAACATTTATAAAAAATTATGTTTTAAGTTTTTGTTGATACCTTTATTGGAGTTGGTTCCCTAGGACTAACTTATTCTAAACTTTTAATTATTAGATTTTGTATTTATTCATGTATTATCTATATTACATAGTGTATATTATTCCTCATAATATTAATGTGATAACATAATCAGAGTATTTTTCCCATCAAAGGGTTATATTAGTTCCACTCTATAATGAAAATATTGATATTTCATGACAATATACTTAAATAATACATCTTATAGTATCAAAATTTCATACTTACAAGTAACATTTGTTGTCCAAATATTAGATGTTAAGGGACTATAATCATTGAAACTCCTCAATAATTTCACACTAATTTATCTTTAAGAAGGTTTTTCAGTATGATATACCCACCAATAAGAATTTAATGTATAATAAAAGTCGTTATAATTTATATATGCGACTGTCTACACTATTCCTTTAACTTGAGATAATCATTAATGTGTATTATGAATCATGAAATTTGATGTATGATAAAACCATAATATATTTACACTTGTAGAAATAAATTTCATCGGGTTTTTCATGATTGGTATGACATTAATTAAATGGTCAAGTGGGTATTTTTTCATTTTGATTAATGGGAGACATATCTCTCTCCCCAATGAAATCAAATGTTCTGAATGAATTCTATAACCATGGTGATCTCAGACTACTCATTATAGAAAGTTACATAAATATAGGTAAAATTTATAGGATGATGATATATGTATGAATAAAATTTTATGAGATACCATTTTCAAAATATCTATCATAGGTGGTAGTCATTGTGATGACTCGTTATTTCTTAATGAAGTCTATGATATGTTGGTTGATAATACTTTAAGTATGTGGGTTGGACCTACTTACATTATGAGAAGTAATGAGAGGGTCATACACTATGTGTTTAAAAATCACAATAGATTCACTTGTATCTAATTTTTAAGAATAAACATATTCTGTGTTTGGAGAATAATATTTATTCAAGTTATATTGATCATGAATTCAATAAAGGATTCTACAAGATAAGAATAAGTGATTTGAATTTTATCACTTGGTTATTTGTAAGATATATAAATATAATATTTATTTGTGAGATAAATTAATATAATATTTTCTTATTTATAATCTAGGTGAATGACATAAATATTTATTCTCATGTTATATGAATACAATATTTATATTTTGGAAAAACATTATTTTATTTTTTATGGTTTCATAAATTTTGTAGGAGGATTTCAATATAGTAAATTATATAATAAATATATATTTAAATATCATTAAAATAAAAATTTATTTATTTAATAAATGATATTAGGTCATTAATAGTCAACAAAAATAAAAAATATTTTTATTTAAGAGTGCCGACATGTGTAATTTTTTTTATATCATTTAAAAAATAGTTTTTATTTATAAAATGATATTTAAAAATTAAATGTCACCTAAAAATTAATATAATTTTTTATTATTATTTAAGAGATATGTGAAATGGGTTTATATTAAAATATTTCATGTCACTCAAAAAATAATCACTATTTTATTAATATTTTTGAGAATGTTTACAGAGTTCTTATTAGGATTAAATTTGAATAAAGGAAATTATTTCTATTATTTTAATATTAAAATAATTTATAAAAATTAAAATTTGTTTTTGATTTTGATAAGAGATTATATGGTTAATTCTATTCCCCTGTTTTAAGAGATATAATTAGAGAAAATATCACTTCTCTTGAGTTATTAGAGAGAAAATGCAAGAGATATTTTATAATAATAATTTATTTTCACATTTATATTAAATAAAGTGTATATATATATATATAAATGTATGTATTAAGTTAATTTATATTTATAATAAATAAATAAATATAAAAAAATTATAAGGAATTTTTCCCTACTTTTTAATTACACTGAAAATCCCCCCATAATTCGAGAGGGAGGAGTTTTTGAAAAAACTAAAAAACATTTAATAGGGAGGCATGATGAAGGGAGGTCCACAGCCCACATAGTTTTATATTAGATGTGATATATTTAATATATATATAGTTTTATATAATTATATTAAAATTTTATATATATATATATATATACTAGAATCAATAAAAAATACAAAAAAAATAGAATCAAACTTTTCAAGTTCTTAAAGGGGGATAGAGGACTATAAGTGGAACTAAAAAATGAAAATGAAAATATTAATTTAAATGAATTTCAAATTATTTAATGACTGTCAATATGTAATATAATTGTAGTTGTTACAAAAAAATTATATTGTGAATGATCATGAGCTGAGAAAACTTGTGTGTGTAGATTTATTTATTTAATTTAATTTAATCATTATGTAGTTTAAATTTTCAATAATTACTATTAAAATAATATAGGTTTTCTTTTTATCTTACCTCTCTCTTCAAATTGTATGAGAGACTGAATTTCTATATTAAAATAATTTTCACTAGTTGAGTTCCCCACACTTGTGTGTATGTATAAAATTGTAAAAATAGAGATTAACCAATGAGGGAGTTCAAGTGGTGAAGCAATGTCAAATCCAAACCTAGATGAAATTCAAATAAAGGGTATGCATAGGAGAATGGAGGATTATGTAACCCGATTCAATCCAGATTCAAGGATTTAGTACCTTACAATCTAGGTTGGCTTAATATCACTTGATAAACCAACTTGTATAATAAAGCTCATGATTATTCAAATTTATGTATATTTTCATGGTTAATAGTTTTATGTGATTATGATCAATATTTAGGTTAATTAAATTGTATGATTAGATAAAAAATGGATCATATATCTAATAAAATATTTTATGGGTATTGTTAATAATTTATATAAGGCTATAACATAGTATTATTAAGAAAAAATTCTAAGAAAAACTAGGTATCATTTGATAATATAATTAAAATGTTGGAGACTTTTTTTATCGATTATGGTTGTTTATTTATACAGTTTATTGTATATGATAATTAACAAGAATAAGTGGATAAAATTAGATATGTTATGCAAGTATAAAACAAAATAGTTCCTTAGAGAAAATACTAATTAATCGCTACAAAAAAACTAGGATTATATAGTGTTATGGATTTAACATCGCTAGATAAAAACATTATTAAAGACCCCCTTTGTCAGCACTAAAAAATCGTTGTTAAAGGGGGTCTTTAATAGTGATTTTTAGCACTATTAAAGGGGGTATTTAATAGTGCTAAAAAATAACTATTAAAGGGGGACCTTCAGCAGCTCTTTTTTATAAGAACTGATAATGTCCCACCTTTTATCAATGATTTTAAAAAAGCACTGATAAATGAGGTCATTTATCAGCACTTGTAAAAAAACACTCATAAGGGGGGGTTATGAGTGCTTTTTGAGAAGCGCTGATAAAATTATACTTCAAAAAAATATTTCATTGAAAATAATATATTATTATATAATTATATTTACAATGATATAAATATAATATATATTTTTTAAAATATGTTTTAGATAAGGTAAATAGGCATTTACAATTAATATAATAGATATTTAGTGAAAATGACTTATAAAATAATAAAAAAATTAATTAATAGTTTTCGTATTATTAACAAGTAATAGTCATTTAATATCAATTTGAAGATAACAAAAATAAAAAAAATAATAAAAGATCGAAAATAATTCGAAAACATAACTCGAACTTCAAATTGTCATAATTTTTTATCCGGGTGTCAGTTTGGCCTCTACCACATATCAAATCGAAGCATGCGACAAGATCTACACCATGTAGGTCTAGAACCATATCTTTGGGAATTTCCCCTTTCTTCTCTATAAAGGCCCATAAGTTCTCTAAAATAATGTTTTTAGTCGCTGACCCCGATTTCTTAAAATTCAAATGGCTATAACTTCTGGTCCAGGTGTCTATTCAGTCTGTACCACATATCATATCAAATCTCATTTCATGATCTTCGATTTGACTGGTTTTAGAGCTGAAAAAGGACTCCTAAACCATATTTTATGGACATTTTAGTTTTTTTATGATTTTTAGAGTTTCATAATGTTTTAGAGTTTGTTTATTTATTCTTTATTGTTTATTGTTTATTGTTTATTGTTTATTATTTATTTATTATTAATTTATTAATTAATTATTAAATTTTTATTAAATCTTAATTAATTAATTATTAATTTATTTAACTATTATCTATTATTTTTTATTTTTTATTTGTTATTTGTTATTTGTTATTTATTATTTGTTATTTATTATTTATTATTTATTATTTATTATTTATGTAACGTCCCAACCCGGAAGCCATTAAACCGGTGCTCCGAGCTGGTTCGCCACAAGGCCTCAATCGCGCCTCCCCGTATGCCAGAGGCTACCAACTAGCAGCGAGGGACTAGGGTGTGATAGTGGGGAGACTATTCCCTCATACCAGAGTAAGAAAACAGCAGAAATAACTAAGCATCATACACAGCGGAAAGTAAACAGAGTGCAGAAGAAGTAAACAACTGAAATAGAACAAGTTGTAATAGGAAAAAGATGTAAATTCCCAAACAGCTATGCAATACAATACAACACTGGTTCGCCACAAGGCCTCAATCGCGCCTCCCCGTACGCCAGAGGCTACCGACTAGCAGCGAGGGACTAGGGTGTGATAGTGGGGAGACTATTCCCTCATACCAGAGTAAGCAAACAGCATAAATAACTAAGTATCATACACAGCGTAAAGTAAACAGAGTGTAGAAGAAGTAAACAACTGAAATAGAACAAGTTGTAATAGGAAAAAGATGTAAATTCCCAAATATCTATGCAATACAATACAACACTGGTCACCCACCGGGCTGACCATACAGATACAAGTACAAAAGAAATTGAAAGTAAAAGTACAGGGCTCTGTTACTAACTCTGAGCCAAACCACGTACCCGATCTCCAGACACTGTCGAACTGCAGCAGCCCGATCAGTAGTATCACTCGAGCAGCTCCGCTCGATCATGCAACATTGGGCCTCAACCCTATCCACCATGCAACTCGTGCTCAACCTGAAAATCAGACATAAGGTCTACACGTACACTAAGGTGTACGTTTAGGGGTGAGAAATAATCTCAGTAGGGCACCCCGACAAGCAACCTATAACTGTGCTGTTAAAAGTGTATGCAATAGCAACGTGCTCAGCCTAGCTGGAACACAACAGAGGAAGTAAACCAAACGTGCAACCACAGTCGAACTCAGGGTATGTAATCCCTGTCAACTGGGAAAGTTCCACCATGGATGTCCATATCTATATATGTACACATGTATATTCCCATACCTATACACATATACATAAATATGAATATTCATGATTAGGTGATTCAAATAACAAGAAATCACATCAACAGTCGATCCTTGGGACCTTAAGCCCGATCTCCTGGACATCCTGTGCAAGGGAATTGAGTTGGACGTCATGCCACTCAGGTCGTGTATCATTAAGTTGGTCTCTGGTTCTGTAATCCCATTGATATATACCTTCTTAGACCAACGCCGGAAATATATCTCTGAACAAGTTAACCAAAAACAAGTAACCAGTTCAATATAATTCAATTCTGAGTTTCTCCAAGACTCGGCCTTGACCGACCATCTCCTATACCAAAGCCACAGCAGAAACCACAACAGGCTATCAACAAGTCAAAGATAATAACAATTCCAAGCCTGTGATATAGCTTGGCAGGTTCAACAGAAGAAATCACCACAATGAATATGCAAAGAAACCACTGTCCTCAGACATGTGAATCCTTGCCCTCAGGCAAACAAAAACAAAACCCTCAGGTGACTACCCTCAGGCATAATGAATAGTTCCCTCAGGTGTATGGAATCTCGCCCTCAGGCATACCGAATATTTCCCTCAGGCACGGAAGCTACTGCCCTCAGGCATGAGAAACGTTGCCCTCAGGCTAAACAACACTGCCCTCAGGCTAAACAAGCACTGCCCTCAGGCATAAGAAATGTTACCCTCGGGATAACAAACACTTCCCTCATGTTAAACAGAATACAACCCTCAGGCATTCTATAGGAAATAAAGTAAATGGGCCGATCCCAACATACAAACAAGCATTTAAATAAAATTCCTCTCAAGGAAAATCAATAAACATTATTACAATGGCATACCCTCAGGTATCCGGCCAAACAGCTAAACAGAGGAACGCACCCCCGGGGTGGTCCTGGATCTAAGAAATGATCCCAAACAATGGTTTAATATCACAGTTAATTACCTATACAACTCTAGGTATTCAAAACAGCCAAGGCCTCAGCCACACGACACCCCAACATGGGTTCGTAGCTCAACAGTACACAAAAATGCACAGTAGTTGTAAATTAAACACCAAGCCACCTACTACCCAGGTAGACAATGCAAAGTAGGCATCCCAACAGAAAAGAAAGACGCCTCACATCAGGCTCAACAACCACTAACCAGGAAGCACCTCTGGTAACCACTACAGCATCAACAACCCAAGTCAGATATAAACAAACAAGTGAGGGTGGCCGAACGCCCAACCCAACACTAAAAACATAACCCCACAGGATTACTAGTTTAGCACGGGTTCTATATGACACCCGAACACCTTCTCTACCCAAACCTGATGTAACAACTCAGGTCGGTCAAACAATGGGCACCCGCCGGGTCCCACAAGTCAAACACCAAGGAGTCATCCTACACGGGATCCTTAGAAAAGAGGAATCCTTCATGGGATACTCGAATGAAGAACAAAAGAGGCAACCCATAACAGGGGTCCCCTCAAAGAAAACGTGATAGAGTTCCTACAAGGACTCCCTAGTTCAGCATACAAGCAAGGCATCCCTCAGGGGACCCTTAGAAGCATCCGGTCTCACGGCCTCTTAGGCCAGAAGGGCACGTATCACAAGGGGAACGTCCTCTAAAGAAAAGGTTATGGGAGATAGCTCACATCTCATCTCATATTAAATTTCTTGACTATGTTGGTCCGAACACCCAACCTAGCAACCTCGCCAAGTCTCACCCTCAGGTGACGACTGGGCTCGATAACAGGAGGATGAACCCCTCTATTTAGATAAAACCCCAAAAACTCCATTTATATGACCTCTAAATGTACAAAAGAGTCCACTATTGCGATCTACGTGGAAAACGCTCAGAATCGACTACTCACATGCCCAATTCTGACTTCTAGAGCATAAGATATCCTAAAATTACCAAACTGAAGCAGTACATGGCCAAAGTACATGGCCAGAACCCATTGGGCCTGCCTGTGTAATAGTACATGGCGTGTAATTTAATGTACATGACATGTACTGTTCACAAAAATTTACACCGTGTCCGTTTTCACCCGAACACATGCCCATGTACCACTACACGGCGTGTACTTTACTGTACACGACGTGTACTTCAAAAAAACCACTATTCCGTGTTCTATTCCACACGGCCAGCCACACGGTCACCCACTACACGGCGTGTACTCAAAGTACACGGCGTGTACTTAAGAAAACTTTGTCTTCCCCGAATGAGAAGAACACACGGCGTGTTCCTCTGGAACACACACCGTGCATACTGGGTTTTCCGACGGGAAATCCCTAAAAACGCCTGATTCGCCCGTTTTCGCCCGTTTTCGCCCCCAAAACAACAGATCGAGCCCCATGGGCATACAAGCAAGAAATATAAGTCTTTGAAAAATTAAAACAACTTGTTTAAAGGGGATCTATGGTTAAAACGTAAACATCCCTACCTTTGGTCTGAAACCACCGAAGCCTCAGTTGATTTCACGGTCCACGGATGTCGCACACCGACTCAGCGCGTCGAGGGCTTCGATTCGGTACCCCTCTTGCCACCCAACTCTCACTATTTCTCAATATCCCAATTCCCCCCATGGGACATGGCCAATTAAGATCACCCATGGAGCGTGCGCAAGGAGGATGAGGAAGGAAGAGAGAGGAAAGAAAAGAAAAGAAGAAAAGAAAAGGAAGAAAAAGGGGCCCGGGCCAGCCCCAGCACCCGACATGAGTTTATGCCTTCTCTATGATAAAATCCCTATTCCGAACTCAATGGCGCAGACGGAATCGCAATCCAAAACTCCGTTTAAAAGTTATTTCCAAACGAACCTGCGCGAATAATTTAATATTTAATTTAATAATATTAAATATTAGATATTTCGCCAAAATTTGAACAGCTCATATTTCCACCAAACTCCTATCCTAGGGTAAACACTCTATTCCAAGACCAACAGAGTGGTCAAAAAAATTATCTGAGATCATCTGGTAGGGTAAAATGACCATTTTACCCCTCACAAGCATCCCAAAGCAAAAATTCCAATTTCTGCTCAAAAACTGCAATCCGGAAAAACACGGGTTCTTAGAATTTATTATTTATTATTTATTCAATTATAATTTATTATTTATTATTTATTATTTATTTAATATTTAATATTTATTTATTTATTTATTATTCATTTTATAAAATATAGTAATATTATATTATAGTATATGTAAACGAATCTAATATATAATATATTTAAATAAATATAAGTGTATATATATATATCACACACAGACATATATTGTATAAATGTATTTAAAAATAATTATATAAATATATGTATGTATGTATATATATAAACAAATATATAATTAAAGTGACAGTAAAACAACATGGTGTAGTGGTAAAGGCATTCCATCTTTAAAGGAGAGGTGCAAGTTTTAAATCCAGGCGGGTGCACTTGAGGCTAGAAATTCACAAAGCATTGATAAAGGGGGTAAAGCGTTGTTAAAAGGGTTGTGGAAGTACTAATAAATGGGTCGGATGTCACAGACATCTGATATTTTTTTACTCCATTTGATAGCACTTATTTTTTCAATGCTAAAAAAGAGATGTTAAAGGGCCCTTTTAACAGTTCTTTTTTAGCGCTGTTAAATAGGGACTTTAACAGTTTTTTTAGAGTTGATAAAAGTTTCGGATTTTTAACCATGCTCAAATTATTATAGCTTTTTTAGCACTAATAAAGGAATATTCTAGCACTATTAAATGTTTTTTTTTACAGTAATGAATTATCCTCCTTCCATTACTTGAGTTGGAATAAAACCATAGTTTGATTTGCTGGTGTGGCCATAGTTGAGAGGATTTATAAAAATCAAGGAATTATAATAATTACAAGGGGTCAACATAACCAAATTGGCCTTAAGAGAAGTGAAAATACCCATATTGGTTCAATTTAGAGAGAAGTGTTTAGTATATTTTATTATTTTATTTAAGTCCTGAGGAGTACACTCAATAGATTAAGAAACCAAGATTTAATGTTTTTAGAAAGAGTGAACCCTATATAAGTACAATTTAATAGAGAAATGACCATATCTAGGGTTATAATAAGGTAAATATGGGTCATTTTAACTAGAATATTCTACAGATATAAAATTTGAAATCCAATTATCTGGGTTTTCTGGATTTGATAAAATTGTGGGAGATATAAATTCTTTGTTAATCAATACATTCATAATTTATTATTAAGATAATGTACTAATATTATATATTTATTTATTATAATGAAATGATATGGAATACCAAAAACTTAGTACCAATATGATCGATTTTGAATAATGATAATTTCTTTACTAGTACAAAATTATAGGAGTGGAAGATGTAATTAAACATAAAACTAAAAAAATAAAATATTATATACTATAATCACCATTAAGAGTTGATAATCCCCTAAAATCTAGTGTGGATGGGAATTATGTATACTAGAGAAACGTGGATAATACAATATATGTAAAATGCATTATTCCATCATCAATGTTAGTTGAACCACAAAATTATTATGACATTAAAGATGTATACTCTATATTGTCTCATATTTAGAATATTTAATAGGATAGAGAAAGATAAGAGATATTTAGATAATTTTGAATTCAAGATGGAAAAGGATTTGTCCACATATCAATTTCTCTCACCTCAACCTCAATGTTTCTTGACATTTATTATTAACATTAATATGAATTACTTTGAGAAATAGATACATGATATTTTGAAAATTATTTTCCATTATAATAATGAATATAAGAAAAATAATATATTGGTGTTTATTGTGAGAAAGAAGAAGAGAAATGATAGTTAACTAGTGATATAGTCATTTTTAAAGGGGCTTAAGAAACATTCATCTAATATAGAGAAGATTTACAGATATAGGGACAAATTATTAGAATATTTTTTTTATATTAAATGATAAAATAAAATCACAAGTCTCAATGGGAGGGATTACCATACTTTTTTATTTTTACTTATGTCATAAAATAGGTATGTATATTTAATGAGGTATAAATTAGTTTCTTTTAAATCATTAAGGAATATAACTATGAAGTAGAGAATCAATTTCGTAAGAAGATAGAAAAATTAAAATTAGAGTATTGTATAGAATATCATAACCAAGGATTCACTGATATTGAGTGATGTAATTCTTCTATAATAGATTTATAGATATACATTAAAAATAGTTGAATAAATAGTTAAAATATTGCACCAAAAAAGAGGTAAATGAGATCTAATGTGAGTTATAGTATGGAAAAAATGGATTGCCTCATATTTGTGTATAGGGACACAAAGTGTTTGTTAAGTCTATTCATAGAAACAAACTTTAATCACAAGACAATAAGGGTTTATTTAAATTTTCCTAGATATAAAAGTACATTTAGAAAGGGTTCATATCTATTAAAGAGATAGTGGGAGACATATGGGATTTAATAAATTTTAGTCTCAATATTCACAATAGTTGGCATTAGAATAAAAAATCCACAAGACTTAGTTGGAGGAGTTGTTAAGGAAACAAAATATTTTATATATGTTAACAAGTAAAGATATAGAATAAAAGAGATATGGTTTTTCTTGTCAACAATGAAGGTGACATGTTATTTTTTAAGGATAAAAAACTCATATGATATGATTAGTTAATATATATATATATCATTAAAAAGTTAGGGGGAGTTCTATAATTTTACAAGTCAAGGATATATTATTAATAGAAATAAGATACAAGTCTTATAGTTAGTTAATATTTGGTTAAAAAAATGATTATATATGAATAACATAAGATAAAAACCAATATTATAGTGATTGAGATGTATATATATTGAACCAAAGGTTATTTAAAATAAATAAAAGTTTATACATTAACATGGTGTTGAAGGATAAAATATGTAGTAATCAAGATAAGATTTTTGCATATGCCACATGACAAAAATAATGAGTAGTTTTTCCATCATTTTGATTATTTTATTTTTCAATTATGACATGCTATATACTATTAAGTCAAGTATAACTATATTGAGAGGTAGTTAAAACTATGAAAAATTACTAGATTTGTATAACAGATATTTTCATAGCATATAGAGAAAATAAAAATCTCCCTCTAAGGAAATTCACAACTAGTTTTCATTAAAATCATTTTGATATGGTATTGTAGTTATAATAATTATAGTACAATAATAAATTGAATCTCTAAATAACATATGATTTCTAATTCAAATAAATCAATATATATTAGAGATTATGATGAAAATAATGATGTATTATACATATATTTTGGAAATATCATATCCTGATAGAGTTTTTCTCAAGATGTAGATGTCAAAGTTAGTAGAATATCTACAAAGTACAACATGGTAGTCCAAATGAAAAAATCTATAACTTAGTAGAAGTGTGAATATCATGTTGGAGATATTGAGTTGTGAATGTTAGTGGTTTTGTCTAGTTTAAGTAGGAGTCTATTCAAGTTGTTCCTCTAGAACCAACTAATTTTTTTCTTTTTATTATTATATCAGGAATGTATACATGGATTACCATTACCATAAAGTGTTTATTCTTCCACATAACATTAATGAGATAATATAATTAAATTATCTTTTATATCAAATGGATATAATAGATATTATCATTAATGAGAACTTATATATTCTATGAAAATATTCTAAAATATAATGTCTTATGGTACAGATACATCATAATTTCAAGACATCATTGATGTATGTCCATCAGGTGATGGGTTATTATAAGTATTTAGACTTATATCATGAAGTTTTGATTTGGTGATTTCTAAGAAGGGAGGCTATGAGGAGACGATCACTGATATGAATTTCATGTATTATACATTTCATTGGACTTCCTATATGTGAGTGTATGTATTGTTCCTTTAATTTGAGGTCATTATTAATATGTATCATAATTCAAAACATTGACACATGATGAAAATCATGATGTATTTACTAATAGAATATATATTGTGTGTATTTTTCTATGACCGATATAAAATTAATTGAATGGAAATGAGAGGATATTTTCCTTCTAAATTATGGATGATGATATCCTTGGACCTTCATTGAAATAGAAGGCTTTGAATAAATTACATGGCTATAGAGATCCTAGAAAACTCATTTCAGAATGTAAAAGAAATATAGGTCAAAATTATTGGATATCAATATGCATATGCATTCTGTTTTATGATATATCAATTGATAAAAATATTATATTATATATTAGTGATCATAATAGACTTTAATTATGATGAATGATCTTTTCTTTTATGGGGTCCTTGTTATACTTCAATATATTACCAATGGTCTATTGGTTAGAAATAATTTCATTATGAAATGAGTATATAGAGTTACACACTAAGTGAATATAGAAACTCATTATATTTATTTTAATTTAAAGTTTAAGAATAAGTTTATTCTATATTTGAATAATAATATTTACTCATATTATATTGATCATGAACTAAATCAAATGAATATTCAGTATAATAACAATTCATTTTAATTTTATTGATTTTTTATTCAAAAGATAAATAAATTTAATATTTATTCAAGATATGAGAAAATTTAATATTTATTTATTTCTATGTTATGTGAATAAGATAAATATTTTTTCACACGTTACATGAATTTAATACTTTCATATTAAACAAACATATTTTTATTGTTAATGGTTAAATAATTTATATGGGAGGATTAGAATATAGTTAATGATCTAACAAATTTATATATTTTAATATCATAAAAATAATTTTTTCATATAAGAAATGATATTATATCATTACTGGTCAATTAAAATAACAACTACTGTAATTTAAGGGTTTTGAAATGTGTAATGTATTTTAATATCATTTAATAAATATTTACTTATTTAATAATTGTTTTTTAAATATAACACATCACTTTAAAATAATAATAATTATCTAATTATTATTTTACTGAAACATGTTGAAAGTTTTTATTAAAATATTTCTAATCACTGTTGGTGAAAAAAATGTGGGCCCCACTTTGCCAAATTGCCATTATATGAACCCAACTCGAATGAAATCAGTTTATTTGAAGATAAAGGATTATCACACTGGATGAAAATTTCATAGATGAGATATTTATATACTGCATAACTTCTCACACATTAAGGTATATAGATCATTCAAAAACTTTACCTGATCTATTGATTCGGTAGAGAGAACGTCCAATCTGTGGTACATTTTGGATATCATCTATTTAGGGAGAAAATTCTATTTTAGTATTCATATTCATTTTCATGACATTTTTAAACCTCATTTATAATTATGATAAATTTTATATAGTAAACCCCGTTGCTTGGGGCATGGTTTGTTTTTTATTTTCTGATTTGAATGTTCATGGAGCCAAAATAGACACCCAAAAAATGTTACGGTTGTATGAAGTAATATTTTCTATGAAAGTATTTTTACTAAATATTGGTTAGAATATATTAACATACCCAGCTAAATTCCATGGGATTTCCAAGAAAAATATTTCATGTGTTCCCAGATAAACCCCTAACATGCATTCCCTGCTGATACTACATGTGTTCCCTATGTTTTCTTCAAACACACCTTTTGAATATTATGAATGTGTCCTAAAATCTTGGTGCATACACCTTTCATATTCTATATTTTTACCTTTTCATTAAATATGTGGTCCCTTATAGAATTAAACATGCACACCCTACCACTATTATATATATTCCCTGGTTATGTGCTTCACACATGAACTACCAATGTCGTGTGTATGCATTGTCAGTACTACACATGTGTCCGGATCCATTCCTTGGTGTTTGAGTGGTCAAGAAGTGGTTTCTACATGAATTCAAGTGTATAGGCCTACTTTCTCTATAAATATATCCATATTGTCTCATTTTGAGACATTGTGAATGGAGATGGGAGGTAGAAGCACTTGAGTGCATGAAATAAAATCCTACATGTACAAGCCTTCCAAAACATTCCCACGGGATATTTTTGAATAAAAAATAGAAAAAAATTAATGAAATTTCCATGTCACCCAAGCCTCCACCTAAACTATCTTAATGGAATCCTTTATAATATATCCCCTAAGAAAAATAGGATTTCATTATATCACCAAGTTTCATTTATTTATTAATAGCGGCCAACCCTCAATGGATCACCAAATAAAAGCATCATTGAACCCCGGTTCCTTCAATTTTGACCATCACATAGTTCACTAGGGATCAATAGGCCTAATAATAATTTCACCCAGGTTACTTTAATTTAGATCGATGTCGATCCCTCGAGGGTACATTAGGTAGGAGCATCATGACTCATGGGATCCTTCTACTTAGAGCCACACCCAACCCTATGGAATTGGTCCAGAATAAGTGGGATCCACCCCTACACCCCTAACAAGGATCTATAATGTGATAATATATTAGGCCTTACTCATTATTAATACACTTCCATCATTTACCCTTTAAAATTGTATTAATCAAACCACAAATTTTTTGGTCCAGGTCAAACAAGATTCAGGAAATGATATAAAAATCTCCACCTTGATCTAAAAGATTCCTCGAGTAAAGATACTTGTTATTATTATATTAATTTCCTTGAGTTGAGATCCTACACATGGTTTTCAAAATTTCTTGGGAAAATATCATACTTATGGTTTCCCAAAATTGAAATACTAGGGATACACCTCTTGTTTTTTAAAATTTCTTGAGTTGAGATCCTCATATTGGATTCCTAAAATTATTTGAGTCAAGAAGAATCTTAGTTTCCTTAAGTACCTTGAGTTGAGACCCTCCTATTGGTTCACTAAAATTACTTGATTTTTTATCCACTTTATGGTATCCCAAAATTTATTGAGTTAAGATACACCTATTAGTTTCCTAAAATTCATCGATTTATGATCATCATCTTGGTATCCTAAAAACTGTGAGTTGAGTTAATCCTATTGTTTTCCTCAAATTTATTTAGTTGAGATCCTCTTCTTGGTTTTATAATTTACATTGATTTAAGATCATCCCCTTTATTTTCTCAAATTCCATGAGAAGATATCCTCCTCTTGGATTCCTAATATACCTTTATTTGAGATACTCCTCCTGGATTCCCTAAATTCCTTGCATTGAGATTCACCTCCTAGTTTTTATAAATGTCATGATTTAAGATAATCATCTTGGATTATAAAAATTACTTTATTTATATAATCCCCTTTTTACCATAACATCTTGAATTGTGATTCTATTGGGAAAAAATCCATCAAGGAAACATTACAGCATTTTTAGGTTGGTTGTGTTTGTTGACAAAGTAAGTTTTCAGGGTGAATTATCGGGTTCCAAAGATATTGCTTACAAACTATGTTGGAAAAGAACCATGAAAAAATAATGGAAGATCTAGAGGCGGGTAAAAAAGAACATATATAAGGTGGAGTCATTTTCTAGTGTTTGCTATATTTTTTGGGTCCAAAATTTGGAGTTTGATGAGCATTGTGAAAAGTAAATTTTCTTAAAAATATCATCAAAATATGAAAAAGGAATGAATTTCACGAAGGTGGGATTCATGAAGTGGATTTCCCAAAGACATAAAGAATGTTGATAGAGAGCTCTGTGATTAAGATGAGCTTCATAAACAGCAGAGGTGAAGAGCATTGTGAGGGAGAATTACAGCGGCGGTGCAAAGGAATTGAAAGAATGTTCCACGATTACAATGAGCTCTGTGATCTAAAAATTTCCATGGTGCTCCGCAATATAGAGAGAATTTTGGATGAAATTTTGAAGCTTTTGTGACTTGAGATAACATGGAACTGACTTTTCACATAAGGTTCTCGAGTTGGAGGAATCGCCTATAAATAGGCTTCGACCCCCTTGAGATGTGTATAGAGTTTTTCAATAAAAATTTATAGCTATCGAATTGTAAAGGAGGTTCATAGAGGTAGTTCACTTAGTGAAAGGAAAGAGCTTCACAATGGAAAATTTAGCTCTGTGAAAGAGGTGTGTTCTATATTGGATCTGGGAGCTTCATGAAGGAAGTCACTCTGTGATGGCCTAAGATTTTTGAAAGGATTGAGCTCTGTGAAGGCTTGAGCTCTACGAAGCAGTGTGCTCTGCAAAGTAGTGAGCTCTGCGAAGGTGTGTGATTTGCGAAAAAGCAGGGACTTCATGAAGTCTTGTTTAAGCTTTGAAAAATTGGTAGCTTCATTAATTAGGGAGCTTTGTAAAGTTATTTACAAAGGTTGTTTCCCAGTGATCAATGGAAAAGGGGTATTCATTAGTGGATGAAATTTGGACTTTAATAGAGAATCTACAAATAGTGAAGGATTCATTCATTAGAGATAATTAAAAGACCTAAAAGTCATTAAACTATGATTGGATCTACTAAAGAAGCAGTGAGCACACTTTAGTTAAGAGAGTAGTGAGCTTTCATTTGTGATTGGTTGTAAACTAGGAGGGACAGTGAGTCCAATTCAAACTTGTAAACATCAGTGTGCTTATAGTAGATTTGGTATATCTATACATTACTAGTGTATGCTCCTTGGACATAGCCTAGTGAGAGTGAACTAAGTAAAATTACTATGTCAGGTGCATACTTTAATATTTTTTCATACTCTACAATGGTAAGTAGAGAGGAGAGTTTTGTCTAACAACAAAATAAGATCAAAAGGGGCAGTTGTTTTAATCTGTCATACCCTGATTTTCCCCCCTTCTTAGTGTATTGAGCCTAGTGGAACTAACAGTTGGTATCAGAGTGAAAGGTTTATAAAAGTGTTTCTCTCTCAAATGGAGGTAACCAATCATAAAGGGATTTTGATCTTTGATGGGAATAATATTCAGCTATGGAATAATTGGATGCAACACTACTTCCAATCTTTGGGAATGGATGTGTTTATAGCATCAATTCATGGTATCTCAGCTGACATGAACAGTGGTGCTTTATTAGAAGCAGAAATAAGGGATTTGGATGCTAATTCTAAAGGAATAAATTCCTTAGGGGGCGCCCTATACAATGTTATCTATACAAAATTGATGTCATGAAAAACATCACATGCTATGTGTTAAAATCTATTGAATTTAATTTCCCAGAATTTCCGTGTATTTTTTTAATTACATGGAATTATTTCAAAACAAGGCACTAATATGGCATGTGATTCTGAGGTCAATAGAGGCCAGAACGTATTTTGGAACTTTTTTAAGAAGTACGTTAAGTAATCATGCGAGCAGGTTTTTCTAACTTTTTAACTGGTTCCCAGATCAAAAATATGAGGGAAACATTGAATTCATAACATTAGGATTTTCCTAAGAAGGGCCTAACCTTGATCGGAGTGGTTCGATCGAAAAAGATAAATTTCATATTTTGGTGAAAAATAAAATAAACTTAAAAGAAAATTCAAAGTTTATTTTATTCAAACTATTTTCGTTGTGACACAACGACCAATCAACACTGTAGTTCAGTGACGAGGCAACACTGAATAATTAATGAACCTCATTAATGAGAGAGCATGGTGACACACAACATGTCTCCTTCCTTTAATTAAATAGGGATCCAAATTTAAAAAACAACACTAGTAAATTCTCTGATAAACAAGGAATCTCTCTATCTCTCCCTCTCTCTGACGATGAACGCCATCGAATCAAGTATCAACGAACACAGGTGGGATGGATTCAGGAGATGAAGAATGAAAATGAACGCTAATAGATCGAGGATCTTTGATGACTTAGAGCTTCGTCCCTTTTCAGCGAAATATCCTCAATTCAGGTAGGGGTTATGTGCTTTCTCTGTGATTGATTCTTCCCATTCTTCTTTTCAAATGAAAAACGTAGATCAACCCAAGAACAGGTTGACCTGCGGTTCGATAATTCTTGAAGGTTGGGAAATGATATTGTGGGGAGTTACAGGATTTGAAATTCATGTTAGAATTCATAAACCCCATTGATATCTGTTTGTAAATTCTAACACGGGGGGGTCGGGCCAACAAGAACAAGGCCTAGATCCCTCTACAGCAGGCATTTGTGTTCTTTGTGACCAAATAATGAAATCGAAAAAAATAGTGGCCATAAGGTTGTGGCAGTGATAGTGGCGACCCAAGAGGCCCAAGGGCATAGAAAAATTTGAGATCGAACCACCAGAGTGGATCCGGTGGCCTATAGAAGGGGACGCCAGTGTGGCACCACAGGCACGGCGGCCCCACCTAGGTGCTGTGTGCGGGACAAAGTAGCCGGCCCTCACCAACCATGCTAGCGGAGGTTGCATGCCTAGCGCGTGACGCGGTGGAGGCAGGCCGCAGCCCGTCGGTTGTGGCTCTAGTGTGGTGCCGTGTAAGAGGAGCAGCCTGCTCCATGCAGGCTACATGTTGTCCAAAGGGGGCGGCCGGATGATCGGCCGCATGCACTCCAACTAGACTGGGCTGCCCGAGCAGCCCAACTAATTTTTTGATCTGGACTGCTTTAACGGACCAGGACAATGGGATAAAGTCAGCCACGGGGCGGCCTAGGCTGGGAAAAGAAACCGGCCCCCCAGTGCGGGTCGGGCCAGATAAAATCAGGTCATTGGGTCACTGGGCAGACTGGACCCATGGCCAACCTCAGCTGGGTACAGTGAGGTCCAATGGGCTAGAAAGATAGGATCAGGTCATGCGGGACCCTAGGCCGGGTTGGTCAGGTCGATCTGAACCAGTCAGACTGGGCCTAAACACAACCATTCCCTGTTTACAAAAAGAGAAATATCTCCTAGACTGTGCTTCTGATTTACATATCATTTATGGAATTGGGACCCACGTGATTAGTTAGTCCTTATGAAATCCTCTAAGTAAGATTTTATGGAAATTGAATCATCAAGGATCTGTGACTCATCTACCCATTAAGGCTCCGTGACTCTGCTACCAGCGAGGCTCCGTGACTTAGCTACCCAGTAAGGCTCCGTGAATTAGCTATCAGTGAGGCTCCTTGACTTAGCTACCCAGTGAGGCTCCATGACTTATCTATTAGCGAGGATTCATGGCCCAGCTACCTAGCGTGGCTTCGTGACTCAGTTTCCCAGTAAGGCTTCGTGACTCAGCTACAGAGTGGGGCTTTGTGACTCAACTATCAGTGAGGATTCGTGACTCAGTTACCCATCAAGGCTTCATGACTCAACTATTGAATAGGTCTAGGTGATCTATCTAGAATAAAAAACTCATCTAGGATGAGTTCATTTCCTATGATTTTTGTTCATTGTTTGCAACTATTGGTTTCTATATCAACACTTTAAGTTATACCTGTGTTGAGCTAACTCTAGTGAATCTAATTTTTGTGCATTCTTTTGTGATTTACTTTTTGGATTTATGTGAGACCCGAGTTGGTTTCGGGGTCCCTACTGAGTATTGTTATTCTCACCCCTACATGGTATTCTCCTGCACTTGTTGTGTCCTATGCATATGATGAACAACTTTGACTGGGATCTTGGAGGGCCAGGGCCAGGTGGTGCGTGGAAGTGGATCTACAGATGCAGTATGCTTCAGTAACATTCGATAGTGAGCTACACCAAACCTTCAATTAGGATCCTTAACGGATGACCTCTAGAGCTTGTACTTCCTTTTACTATACTTTCCTTTTCAATTGGGTTTGTATTATGGCCCCCTTTTTCCTTTCAGTTGCACCTTTACTTGTGTTGTTGCTTCCTCGTGTGACATACTTGTTGTTGGTATCCTAGTTTCATCCATAATTTCCATAGTATGGGTTGTGTGTGTGTATAGGTTTAAAGGAAATTCATTCTCTTTTTGGGATATAACTTTTTTGGTGCTAGTCGCGAGCCTCTGACCTATGGAAGGAGGGCTTAGGGTAGTCATGAAATGGGTACCGGGGGACAGGTCGTGACAGAGTTTTATCAGAGGTGTTTGATTCTACCTCAAAGACCGAGAGTCGGTTGTTTTGGTTTTGGGAAATAGTGTTAAATGTTTCGAGTTCGATTTTCAAATTCGGGGAGTACAGTGTTGGTGTGGCGGCCGACGTATCCATACACCAGGATATTGAATTATACTTTTTGACCTGGTGCATGAAAACACCGATTTCATGCGTCTTTAAAATGTTTTTCATGATCTCTTTGAGTTAGAGTCATCTCACCATGCATAATTAACTGATGGTGGTTCATCTTGATTTCTCTTAGGATGTCTCCACATAGACAGTCAGCCAGGTTCCCAGTACATGATCACGACAATGGTCCACCGAGCGATGATGCATCAGTTCAAGGACTAGTTCCAGAGATAGCACCCCTAGGTGGTGTACCATAGGCACCACCACCTGTCGAGAAATAGTTGCCACCAGTCGTACTGGTAGAGGATTCATGCTGACTGAGCACTTTTCATGAGTTTCAGAGGTAGTGGCCTTTGATTTTTTTAGGTTATAAATATTCTTAGGTAGCTGAGGATTGGCTGGAGGCACCATATGGCGGTTATAGCTAGTAGCCTTTTATAGGGCGTGGAAGGGAGATGGTAGATCTTTACACTACAGACGCATGAGGAGGTGACCCTCACCTGGAAATACTTAAAATTCCTTTTCAGGGAGGACTTCTTCTCCATGACCTTGCGCTCAGTATGCATACAGGAGTTGCTCCACTTACGGCAGGGTAGCCTGACCGTGGCTGAGTACTCTGTGAGGTTCACAGACCTCTCCCGATACTCTTTTGATATGGTGAGGAACCCTTAATTTAGGGATTGAACCTTTGATCAAGGACTGAGAGGGGATATCATAGTATGGATGATCTCTATCAGCATCTCTACGTAGGATGGGGGGCTAGAGCGATCTCTTCTAATAGAGAACTTTCTGGTAGAACCTGCACTGGCTTTGAGAGCTACCATAGGGTGGCAGGTAGCGGAGTCCGCGCTAACGGGCATCCAACAGCTGACATAGGGGTCCAAGAGGACCATACCCTCTAGGGGATTACCCCATAATACTATATTGGTAGTTTGAATCCCCATAAGTAGTGGACACCAGTAGATGGGCAGGTTATGCTTCACATGCGGTGGGCAGGGGCACATAGCTCAAGACTGCCTAACCCGCCGTACAGACGACCAACAGATGGTTAAGGGGCCACTGAGGTAGAGGCATATGGTTGAACAGGTAATTTCATATAGAGGAGGACATGGTAGGGGAGTATCTAGAGTGGTAGACGGTGGGTGGAGATATGAGGTACTACCACCACCACCCCCAGCGCGGTCCACCATGAGCTTCGAGAGCAGGTGGACAGAGGCAGGTCCAACTTCAGGTGATGGAGACCTACGACCATGGATATCTAGAGATTATTATAGGTATGATCTATGTCTACTCCACTTTAGATGTATTTCTTATAGACATGGGTTCCATTCAGTCCTTCTTAGCAACAAACCTTGTTCGGATCTCAAAGATTCTAGTGGATTCGTTGGCTCAATCATTACGATTAGATACTCTTACGAGAGACAATTCAACGATTACACACTGGTTCCGGTAGTGTGATATTACTCTAGGATGTGATAGCTTCGGCTGAGATATCTTAGTAATATCATCGAGTCCTTATGACATTATCTTGGGTATGAACTTGTTATCTATAGTCCATGCTCAGATCGACTGCATTAGGCACAACGTGCGATGTGTCCATGAGGATTAGACCATGTTTGCCTTAATCGGTGAGAAGGAAACTTTTGCAGCATATGATAGACTTTCTTGAATGAGGGTGTAGCCTATAAATCACCAATTGTCTAGCCTCACCCTCGGTGTGGTGGATGAGAGGAGTCCAATCTTTCCTGTAGTGGTGGACGAATATGAGGATGTCTTTCCTGAGGATGTTCTGGGACTACCTCCTTGTAGGGAGGTAGAATTCACCATCAACCTGTACCCCAAGACAGCACCGATATCCACATCGTCATATCAGATAGATCCCTCAGAGCTTCATGAATTGAGGGTACAATTAGAGGACTTTCAGGATAAGGGCTTCGTGAGGCCCATCATTTCACCATGGGCATCCTCAGTATTGATTTCCAAGAAGTTGAACGGGATATTGAGGCTATGCGTGGACTTCCGGCGCCTAAACCAGGTGACCATGAAGAACAAATATCCATTGCCGAGGATTGATGACCTCTTTGACTAGCTGAAGAGAGCAATGTGGTTCTCGAAGATCAACCTCAGATCAGGCTATCATCAGCTTCAGGTATAGGATGAGGACATACTAAATACAACCTTTAGATTATGGTATGGCCACTATGAATTTTTTGTGATGCCTTTTTGTGTAAATAATTTACTAGTAGTGTTCATGGGACTCATAAACATGATCTTCCAGCCTTACCTTGACCAGTTCTTCGTAGTCTTCATTGATGACATCTTGGTGTACTCAGTGTTGGAAGAGGATCATGCTACACACCTACAGATATTCCTGGATACACTCCGAGAGCACCAACTTTAAGGTAATCTCTCGAAGTGGCAGTTTTGGATTCAGGAGGTCCACTTTCTGGGACACATCATCTCAGATGCTATAGTTGCAGTGGATCCGGTGAATATAGATTCAGTGCTTTCTTAGGAGCCACCCAAGAGTGTGACTGAGGTATGGAGTTCTTGGGGTTGGTTGGATACTATCGGAGGTTCTACCCTGACTTTTCTAGAGTATCAGCACCTTTATCATCCTTGAAACAAAAGATAAAACCCTTCATGTGTATGGATAAGTTCCAAAAAAGTTTCCAAGAGATGAGGTGGAGATTGATGAGTGCCCCTATATTGAGACTTATAGAAGAGGGCATTGGGTATGTAGTCTTCTATGGCACATCAATGGTCGGATGGGGTTGTGTCCTGATGCAGGAGTGAGTAGTGATTGCTTACAACTCATGGCAGTTGAGGCAACATAAGCATAACTACGTGACCCATGACCTGGAGTTAGAAGCAGTGATCTTTTCCTTTAAGATGTGGTGACACTACTTGATGGGTGAATGGTTTACTATCTAATCTGACCACAAGAGTCTCAGGTATATCTTCTCATAGAAGGAACTAAACATGAGACAATGGTGATGTCTAGAGCTCCTCCATGACTATGCCTTTGATATGGTCTATACTCCTGGGAAGGGGAATGTAGTGGCAGATGCACTCAGCAGGAGGTCTGGTTTACAGCTACTGAGTGAGGTGATGGAGCAGCTAGTTGTGATACAGATATCCTTCATGGATGATGATGAAGAATCTTACCTTAAGTCTATGACTATCACTCCTCCACTCTTACAGTGAGTTAGGGATGCATAGCTTGTGGATATTAACTATGAGGCCTGACGTTCTCAGTTATCATCAAGATAGGATCCTGATGGATTTTTGATAGGTGGGGAGGACTTCATCCTTTTAAGAGGACACACAAAGGTACCAGTGATGTTTTGGGAGGAGGTGTTGAGAGATTTCCATAAATCCCATTTGGCAGTACATCCTAGTGTGGCGAAGATGTACCAGGACCTCTGATGTCAGTACTGGTGGCCAAGGATGAATAAAGTGGTGGCAGAGTTCGTTTCACGATGCCTCACTTGTCAGTAAGTAAAGGATGAGCATTAGGTTCTAGAAGGCTTAGCCTAACCACTGGAGGTATCAGAGTGGAAATGGGATAGTATCTCAATGGAATTTTTGATGGTACCATGCATGTCCAGGGGCCATGATTTTATCTAGGTGATCATCGAATGAATCACCAAGTCGGCTCACTTCCTACCCATCTGAGAGTAGGGATCGGTAGAGGGATTGGGATGCCTCTATGTCCAGAAGATAGTGCAGCTACACAGGGTGCCTTCAATGATCGTATTAGACCGTGATGAACACTTTACATACCAGTTGTGGAATGGATTTAAAGAGGCTTTTGGAACTCAACTGCACTTGATCACAACCTTTCACCCCCAGACGGATGGTCAGATAGAGTGGACCATTCAGACCTTGGAGGACATTATTTGTGCTTGTGTCTTGGATTTTGGTTGTAGTTGGGAGGACCACCTACCAATGGTGGAGTTTGCGTACAATAATATATATCACTACACCATTGGCATGGAACCATTTGAGGCCATATACGGGAGGCCTTGCATATCACCTCTATGCTGGATAGACCCAGGGGAGTCAGCACTCTTGGGTCCGGAGTTGGTACGGTCTACCACTAAGAAGGTGAAGATCATCCATTAGCATATGAGGACTACACAGATCAGGCATAAATCATAGGCTAACAGGAGAGAGAGACCCTTGGATTTCAAGGAGAGAGACCATGTTTTCCTTTGAGTCTCACCCCGACGGGGATTATGAAGATTTGGCCAGGGCGGTAAGTTATATCTAAGATTTATTAGACCTTTTCATATTCTGAGTATAGTTAGCGAGGTGGCATACCACATAGATCTTCCTCCACAGATGCACCGGGTGCACGATGTTTTCCACATGTCGTAGTTGAGGAGGAATGTGCATGATCCATCTCACGTCATCGACTGGGGAGAGCTGTAAATTGACCATGGGGAAATTTTTGTGGAGTTTCCAGTGGAGATAGAGGATCAATAGGATCGGGTCCTTTGTGAATGGTTGATTCCTCTTTTGTGTGTTTAGTGTTAGCACGAGAATCTCTAGGAGAGAACATAGGAGCGGTAGGCTCATATTCATGCTCAATATCCCAATTTTTTTGTTTAGCCTTGTTTTGTCTTATGAGGATGTGATTCCCAAAATGGGGGGAGTAATGTAATGTCCCAGAATTTCCATGTAATTTTTTTAATTACATGGAATTATTTCAAAACCAAGCTCTAAGACAACAAGTGATTCCAATCCCCAGAGAGGCTGGAATGTATTTTGGAAATTTTTTAAAAATTATGTTCAGTAATCATGGGAGTGGGTTTTTCTAACATTTGAACCAGTGTCTAGATTGAAAATTTGAGGGCACCGTTGAATTTAGAACCCCGGGATTTTCCTAAGAAGGGCCTAACCTTGATCGGTGCAGGTCAACTGAAAAAATATAAATTTAATACTTTTAGTGAAAAATAAAAGAAAATTAAAAGAAAATTCAATGTTTATTTTATTCAAACTGTTTCCACTGGGACGCAGTGACCAGTCAGCATTGTGGTGCAGTGATGAGGCAACACTGAATCATTAATGAACCTCATTAATGAGACAGAATAGTGACTCACAACATATCTCCTTTATATAATTAAATAGGGATCCAGAGTTAAAAATAAACCCTGGGAAATTCTCTGACATATGAGGAATCTCTCTCTATCTCTCTCTGATGACAAACGCCATCGAATCAAGGATCAAAGAACGTTGGTGGGAAGGATTTGAGGGATGAGGAATTATGAATAATGCTAGCGGGTCAAGGATTGATGACAGATCAGAGCTTCGACCCTCGTCAACGATGGATCCTCAACCCAGGTAGGGGTTATGTGATTTCTCTATGATTGCTTCTTCCCATTATTCTTTTCAAATGATGAACGCGGATCAACCCAAAAATAGGTTGACCTACAGTTCTATCATTCTTGAGAGTTGGGAAATGATATTGTGGAGAGTTACAAGATTTTAAATCCATATTAAAATTCTAAAACCCCATTGATATCTATTTGTAAATTCTAAAATGGGGAGATCAGGCCAACACGAACAAGGTCTGGATCCCTCAGCAGTGGGTGTTTTTGTTCTTTATGACTGGACGGTGGAATCTAAAAACTAGTGTCCTTGAGGTCTTGGTAGTGATAAAGGAGCCTCGAGAGGCCTATTGGCGCAGACAAGTTTGAGATTGGACCACTGGAGTGGACCCGATGGCCTACGGAAGGTGCCACTGGCGCGGCAATGGCAGCCAAAGGTAAAAGGCAGCGCCACCCGGGCGTCGCATGCGGGACGAAGTGGTTGACCCTCACCAACCACGCTGGTGGAGCCGGCACACCCATCTCGTGTTGTGGTGGAGGAGGGTCGCAACCCCTCGGCCACAGCGGCTAGCTGGATACAGTGCCAACATGGCACCGCATAGGAGGAGCGGCCTGTGTGTTGACCAAGGGGGGAAACCAGTTAACCGGCCACATGTACTCCAACCAGACCGGGATGATGGGATAAAGTCGTCCCATAGGGTGGCCTGAGTTGGAAAAAGAAACTGGCCCGTCGGTGTGGGCTGGACTGAATAAAATCGGGTCACTGGGTGACCGAGCGGACTGGACCCACGGCCAACCTCTGCCGGTTCCAGTGATTCCCAATGGGCCAAGAAGATCGGATCGGGTCATGCGGTACCCCGATCTGGGTTTTTCGGGTCGGTCTGAACTAGTCGGACCAGGCCCAGACACAACCGGCCCATGTTTACAAAAAGAGATGTATCTCCCAGACCGTGCGTCTGATTGACATGTCGTCTACGGCGTTGGGACCCATGTGATCGGGAATTTATTATAAAACCCTCTAAGTAAGATTTCATGAATGTTGAATTAGTGAGGATCCATGACTCAGGTACCCATTGAGGCTTTGTGACTCAGATATCAGTGAGGCTCTATGACTCAGCTACCCAGCGAGCCTCTATGACTCGACTATCAGTGATTCTCCCTGAATCACCTAAACATCGAGGCTCTATGACTTAGCTATTAGAAAGGCTTCATGAATTAGATACCTAGGAAGGATTTGTGACTCAACTACCCAGCGAGGCTTCCTAACTCAGCTACCGAGCAAGGCTTAGTGACTTGGTTATCAGCGATTCTTTGTGACCCATCTACCTAGAGAGTCTTCGTGACTCGTCTACTAAATAGGTATAGGCAATCTAGATAGCCTAAAGGAATCATCGACGATGAGTGCCTTTGTAGTGATTGTGTTCAGGGTTTGCAAGCGTTGGTTTTTCTATTAACACTTTAAGTTATACCTGTTTCAAGCTGAATCTAGTGACTCTAATATTTGTATATTCTTTTGTGATTTTTATTGTATATTTATATGATACCCAAGTTGGTTTCGGGGTCCCTGGTGAGTATTTTTATGCTCACCCCTGCACGGGATTCACCCGCACCTGTTGTGTCTCGTGCATAAAACGGACTTCTTTGACTAGGATCTTGGAGAGTGAGGGCTAGGTGGTGCATGGAGGTGGATCTACAGACGTAGTACGCTTCAGCAACATCTGATAGTGAGATACACCTACCCTTCAGGTAAGATCCTTGGTGGATGACCTCTGGAGATTGTACATCATTTTACTGTACTTTCCATTTTAGTTGGGTTTGTATTCTGGCCCCCTTTTCCCTTTTAGTTTCACATTTACTTGTGTGGTTGCTTTCTCATGTAACATACTTGTTGTTGGAATCCCAGTTTCAACTTTACTTTCCATAGTATGGGTTGTGTGTGTGTACAGGCTTAATGGAAATTCCTTCCCTTATCGGGATATTCCTTTTTGGTGCTAGTCATCATCCCCTGGCCTATAGAATATGGGCTTGGGGTAGTCACAGCACAGGCCCCAGGGGATGGGTCATGACATGGAATATATATATAAAAGATACAAAGATTAGAGAGGAAAATCTGCAAGTTCTGTGGAACAAGCATGAATATCTGAGAATGAACCTAAATGAGTATGTTGATGCATTGTTTGATAGGGTAAATATTGTTGTGAAAGACATGTGAGGTCTTGGATAAGTCATTGAAGACATAAATATTGTGAAGCGCATCTTGAGAAAACTTCCACCCTAGTTCAATTCGAAAGTTTCAGTACTGGAAGATAAAGATCCGAAAGAGATAACATTGGAAAATTTTCACGGTACCTTGGTTGCATATAAAATAAGGAATGGTGATAAAGAGGCTATGGAAAGGAGGAAATCTAAGGAGGTCGTATTCAAGGCCATGAATAATCTCACCATTGAAGATTCTTAGGAAGATGAATAGATAGATGAGGTGATGTCATTTCTTTCGTCAAATATGCAAAGAGGAAAAGGAAAGTTCAATGGGAAACTTCTACTAGCTTGTTTTTGATGTGGAAAGGTTGGACATCTTGCAGCAAGGTTCCCCAAGATTTTCTAAGAAGATGATGAGGATAAAGTCGAAATTACCAATAAGAAGCCCTCAATCTATTTGAAAGGCAAGAAACGGTCCAGAGAAATTTATTTAAGAAAAAGAATCTTCTTTCACAAGAATGTGATAGTTCGGATGAGTTTGAGGTTGAAGAGGTTAAATATATAAATTAATGCAAAGATTGTGGAGAGAATTCTATAGTGGAAGTTCTCAGTAGTTCTCAGAAAAGGGAAGAAACTGATGTTGATTAAGAAGAATAATAATTTGAAAGAATATTCGACACGGAAGTTGAATTATAAGTAGCTCTTGAAGAGATAGACGTTTGGAGATAAAAAATGGAGAAAGCCAACAAGGTGGTACATGATGCTAAAATCTAAATTCAACAACGGAAAGAAGAGAAGTCTGAGCTGGTAAAAGAAATTGAAAAACTTAAGTCTTACAGGACAAAGATCTTAGAAAAGGTTGATAAACATAATCTCAAGGTTGAAGAATAGAAAAGTGAGATTGATGGATTGAATAAAAAAGTGAAATATCAAATCAAACGTATCGAAGAACTTGAAGAAGAATTCATTGGCCTGCAATGAAAAGTTAAGTATCAAGGAAAAATCTTGAGTCCCAATATAACATAGGCAAAATAGATCACTAAAAAGATGGAAAATTTGTAAGTGAAGAATAATGGTCTAGAAGAAAATAATCAACAATCATGCTTAAATATTAAGACTGATGTGGGGCTTGACTGAATTTTTTTTTGTGAAAGTTGATGTTAGAATGCAAGCACCCATTCCAAGATTGAAAGTTGATATGGGAATAAAGAAAAATTATAATATTCAGAGATCTCAAGGGGAAACTAGTAGTGCAGAAGTGACATGTAGGAATGTACCCTATATCAGGTGTTATTGTTGCGGAAATATGGGACATTCATAGTATGTGTGTTCCATAGCCAAGAGATACCAAAGGGCACAAGAACAATAGTGGTATCCAAACAGAGCTCGATATTATATAACATCCTTTTAGGAACATTGTTTTTGGTGTGGATAATTTGGGCACATGGCTAGATATTGATCATCAACCATGCAGAGGAATGTACTAAGGCAGAATCAAAGTAGTCGCAAGCAGTAAATCAACAAACCAACAGGTGAGTTGAAAATAAAAAATCAATTTGTAGCTCTGCAGGATGAAGCTAGGTCATCACACTTTGAGGAAGATCAATATTTTCAAACTACACTGAGTGTGAGGTCAAATACAGGGATCAAAAATAAAAAGGATGAGAAGGAGGTGGTGGCAGAAATTTTCCTTAAAGCATCAGACAGTTCTAGTGTATGGATCCTTGATAGCGGTTGCACATCTCACATGACTGGTAATAAGGATCTTGTCACATGCATAAAGTATGAAAAAGAAGGAGTTTTCAAGTTTGTAAACGATTAAGGATTGAAGATTATTGGCTCAAGAAAGGCTAGGTTTGGGGGCAAAGAGATTAGACATGATGATGTCTTAGTAGTAGAAGGTCTCAGCCACAATTTTCTTAGCATCATCCAACTATGTGACTCAGAGAATTCTATAAGGTTTACTAAGAATACATGTATCGTCAAAGGAAAAGATGGTGCAATGGTTCTACAGGGAAAAAGAAAAAAGGGAAATATCTACCTTGTAAGTAGAGAAAAAGATTTGTGTTTCTTATTTAGAGAGGAAGAAAATAAGTTGTGGCATAAATGGCTAGGTCATCTATTCCAACCATCCTTATAAGATCTGGTGAAATGTGATGCAAGTAGAAACCTCCCAAAGCTATCATGTGATCTTACACATATGTGTGATGCTTTTCAATAAGGGAAGATCACCAGAAATATGTAAAAATCAAAGGAAAATAAGTCAACAAGAGTGCTTGAATTGGTGCATGTTGATGTTTGTAGACCAATCTCACTAGGATCTATTGATGGGAAGAGATATTACATTCTTTTCATAGATTACTTCAGAAAAATGGCATGGTTATTTTTCATTTCCCACAATTCTGATGTGTTCAGCTGCATAAAACAATATTAGAGAGAATATGAAAGGATGCTTGGACATAAAATTCTGAAGTTTCGTACTGATAATGGTACATAATTCAAAAACATTAAAGTAGAAGAATATCTTGAGAAGCGTGGAATAAGGCATTAAGTTTCTTCAGTAAGAACTCTACATAATAATAGAGTGGTTGAGAGGAGGAATCTGATCATCAACAACCTAGCTTGAACAATGCTTATCGAAGAAGGACTACCAGGGAAATTTTGGAAGGAAACAATATTGAAATCAGTCTATATTTCAAATAGGGATCTATTGTGTCTAAAGGAAGGAAAGACTTTGTATAAGATGTGGTACAAAAATAATCCAATAGTGATTCACTTTTGAATCTAGGAAAGTAAGTACTTTACTCTCAATAAAGAAAAATGAAGGAAATTTGAGTCATAAGGAGATGAGGGGATATTCCTTGTCTACTTCAGAAAAAGAAAAGCATACAAATGTTTTTATATGAGTCTGGGAAAAGTAGTTGAGAGCAATGATGTCACTATAGTGGAGAATGAAGAGAACATTCAGCAACACAATGAACAATTTCTGGATGAAAGTGATGAGGAGGAAAGCAATGCATGGAGAGAAGAAGTGGCAGATTCTGATTTAGAAGAAGATACCGATGATGAGAAGGAGGAAGTAAAGTCGGTATCTATATAGAATCTAAAGATTCAGGATGAAATTGAAAAGTAAAATATCATTGGAGATCAAATAGCTCCTGTTCAGACAAGAAGAATGAAATCACTACAATAAATATCTTTTCTATATCAGGTAGTGCCCAAATGCTTTACTGATGTAGCTAAAGATGAAAACTAGGTTCAAACTTTGAATGAAGAGATAGATTATATTGAGAAGAATCAGACATGGGAGATTGTTTTGAAGCCAACAGATAATAATTTTATCAGGACCAAATGGGCCTTTCGCAACAAGATGAATGAATATGGCACGGTGATTTGAAAAAAATTATGACTAGTGTGCAAAGGATACTCCTAGATAGAGTGTATAGATGTTGATGAGACATTTTCACCAGTTGTAAGGATAGAGACAATCATATTATTCCTAGACATTGTAGTGAAACATAATTTCAAAGTGTTCCAGATGGACTTCAAATCTACAATTTTGAATGGGGTTCTAGAGGAGGAAGTTTATATTAAGAATCTAGATGTTTTCTCATTCATGAACATGAGAAAAAAGTTTTTTGGTTGAAGAAAGTGCTATATGGTATGAAACAAGCACCAAGACCATGGTACGGAAGGCTTGATCAGTATTTGAAGAAGCTTGGTTTTCAATGTGGTGGTGTTGATTACAATCTCTATTTTAACAATGATGGTAATCAAAGGATTATGGTGTTGGTTTATGTCGATGATATAATATTTAGAGAATTAGATGAAGCTTAGTGCAGATATTTTTCTGAATTCATGAAAAGTGAGTTTGAAATGTCAATGATAGGTGAGATGACGTTTTCCCTTGGTTTATAGGTAACAAAAAGAAGGAATGACACATTCATTTCTCAATCCAAATATTCCAAGGAGGTTATGAGAATATTTGGAATGGAAAATTCCAAGGAGATGAAGACTCCAGTTGCTACCCGAATGAAATTATCAAATGATGATGGTGGAAAGGGAGTTAATATCAAATAATACAAGAAGATTGTTGGGAGTTTACTATACCTGATAGTGTCAAGACCTGATATTGTTCTTGCTACGTGCCAAGTAGAGTGATATCAAAGCAATCCCAAGGAAATCCACGTGCTTGTAGTGAAAATAATAATTTGATATATCAAAGGAACTGTGGATTTTGGTTTGATGTATAATAAAAAATATCAGCCAGAGCTATTGGGATATACAGATGCAAATTGGGCCAGTTCAGCAGATGATAGAAAATCAACATCAAGAGTTTATTTTTATCTTGGTGGATTATGTATTTCTTGGCTAAGAAAGAAGCAAGATTTCATTTCATTAATCACTACAGAAGTTGAGTATATTATTTCCACTCAATCATGTACACAATTATTATGGATGAAGCAACAACTTGATGATATGGGAGTTGAAGTGAAGTCTCCGATTAGAATCCAGTGCGATAATTAGAGTGCTACCAATATTATAAAAAATCCAATCCATCACTCAAAGAAAAATTACATTAAGATCAAATATCATTTTATCAAGGAGAAGGTGGAGTAAGGACTTGAGAAGTTGGATTATGTGCCTATAGAACTATAGGTTATGGATATTCTGACAAAGGCCTTACCCAAGGAAACTTTTGAGAGGCATCTACTGGATTTGGGAGTTCAGTCGACTCACCATACTTAAACAAGTGTGGATGTGGGACACCCCCTCTCCCTGAGGTATGGTGTGTGTTTTCCTAATGTTCTGATCTGTTTTCTCTACTCTATTGCAGAACATAAAGGAGTGACCTTTGGGTTTGTTGACAAAGGGGGAGAAAGAGTGACTCCTTAAGGGGGAGAAAATATGGATAAATAAAGGATAAAATGTCTTAGTCAAATACATGGGGAGAATCTAACAGGTGGAGCAATGAGATAGGGGGAGAGGAACAAGATAGGGGGAGTATGAGTTTTAAATTTGACGATTCTTGAAGTGATTGATCAAATATTAGATATCATGACTTCTGGGGTTCGTTATGAAAGATGAAGAGTGGTGTTGAAATGTTCTCAATAATTAGTGTCATAAATGAAGTGATTCATTGATGAAATTTTTATACTACTCTTGTTTCTCATGTCGAGCATTACTCATGTGGGCTTAGAGTATGTGGTGAGTGAATCTTTAGTTGTTATCTGAATCGTAAAAGGTGAATGATAATAGATGATGGAAGGAGCTTTAGTGAGGTATCAAAGTGCAGAGAATCATTATGAGAAGAGTTTCCAAGAAACCCAAAAGGAGATATTATTGGGAAAAAATCACTCAAGACAACATTGTAGAATTTTTTGGGTTGGTTGTGTTTATTGAAAAAGTATGTTTTCATAGTGAATTGTCGAGTTCCAGAGATATTTTTGACAACCCATGTTGAAAAATAAACATGAAAAAGGAATGAAAGATGTGGAGGTGGTACAAAAAAATAGATACAAGGTGGCGCCATTTTCTAGTGTTTGCCAAAATTTTGGGGTCCAAAATTTAGAGTTTGGTGAGCATTGTGAGAAGTGTATTTCCTTGAAGATCTAATCAAAATATGGAAAAGGAATTAATTTCTAAAATATGGGCTTCATGAAGTGGATTTTTTAAAGACATAAATAATGTTGATGGTGAGCTCTGTGATTAAGATGAGTTTCACAAACAATGGAGGTGAAGAGAATTGTGAGGGAGCATTGCAGAGGTGGTGCAAAGAAATTGATGGAACAATCCACGATTATGATGAGCACTATGATTCAAAAAATCTCATGGTGCTTTACAATATAGAGATAATTTTAATGGAAATTTCAGAGCTTTGTGATTTGAACTGACGTGGTGTTGACTTTGCGTAGAAGGTTCTCGAGTCAATGGAATTGCCTATAAATAGGATTTGATCCCCTTGAGAAGAGTGGATAGTTTTTCAATAAAAATTTTCAACTCTCAAATTGAGGAGTTAATGTACTTCACGAAAGGAAGGAGCTTCACAACAGCTAATCTAGCTCTGTGAAAGAGGTGTGTTCCACATTGGCTCAGGGAGATTTGTGAAGGATGTCTCTTTGTGATGGCTTGAGCTCTACGATGGCCTAAGCTATACAAAGGCTTGATCTCTTCGAAGTCTTGAGCTCTTCGAAGGCTTGAACTCTGTGAAGCAATGTGATCTGTTAAGCAGTGAGCTCTACGAAGGTGTGTACTTTGCGAAGAAGCAGGGACTTCATGAAGGCTTGTTTAAGATTTATGAAATTGGGAGCTTTGTGAAGTAGGGAACTTTGCGGAGGTATTTCCAAATGATGTTGCCCAGTGAATAGTGGAAAATGGGTATTCATTAGTGGATGAAATTTGGACTTCAATAAAGCATTTATATATAGTGAAGGATGCATTCATTAGAGATAATGAAAGGACCTATAAGTCTTTAAACTGTGATTGGATCTACTGAAGAAGCAGTGAGTACACATTAGTTGAGAGAGTAGTGAGATTTCATTTGTGATTGGTTGTAAATTAGGAGGGATAGTGAGTCCACTTAGAACTTGTAAATAATAGTGTGTTTATAGTATATTTGGTACATCAGCACATCGTCGGTGTATGCTACTTGGATGTAGTCCAGTGAGGGTGAACCAAGTAAAATTATTGTTTCCTATACATGCTTTAATATTTGTTCATACTCTACAACAATAAAGATAAATAGTAAAGTTTTTTCTAACAACAAAACAATACACATTTTTAACTAAAATGTCACTTTTAAACTGAAAACACACATTTCGAGTCATATCTATCACACCATATATCATATTAAGGTTAGGATAATTCTTATAAGTCAAAAATTAATTATAGACCATTTTTCTAACATATTAAAACAATCTGAAAACATTTTCTCAGTTTTGAGTATGGGACACTTGTTTTGAACTAAATTATCAATTTTAAATAAAAACTTGTACTTTGAGTCATACTAGGTGCACTGTGTCTTGGTTTGATGTGGGGTTGATTCATACACTTATAAAAAATTTTATGGATCATTTTAATAAAGTATCAAGACAATATGAGTTCATTTTCTTGGTTTTGAGTATGTGACGTGTGTATTGAACTAAAACATCAATTTCAAATAAAAATATGCACTTTGAGTAATACTAGACACACATTGTGTTGGATTAAGGTGAGGTTTATTCCTACAAATCAAAAAGTATTTATAAATTTCTTTCATAAAATATCAAGAAAATACAAGTGTTTTTCTTAGTTTTTATTAAGTGACATGTGTTTTTTAATAAAAATGTCATTTTTAAACTAAAAACACGGAATTTGGGTTATACTGATCACAAAGTGTATCAGATTGACATGTGACCAATTCCTACATGTAAAAAATGATATGTGGTTTTTTTATAAAGTATCAAGACCATATGAGTGAATTTTATTAGTTTTTAGAGAGTGACACTTGTTTTTATCTAAAATGTTTCTTTTAAAATGAAAAAAAATCATTTTGAGTCATACTAGTCAAACTGTGTATCGTATTAAGGTTCAATTGATTCCTACAAGTCAAAAAATGACTTACAGGTCATTTTCATAAATTAACAAAACAATATGAATAAGTTTGCTTGGTTTTGGGAATGTGATTCATGTTTTGAACTAAGATTTCAATTTTAAATAAAAACATGAACTTCATGTCATACCGTGCACATCATGTACCAAATTAATGTGGGGAAGATTTCTATATGTCAAAAATGATTTATGGATCATTTTCCAAAAGTATCAAGATAATATGATCACATTTACTTGGTTTTGAGTATGTGATGTGTGTTTTGAACTAAACTATCAATTTAAAAAAAACATGCTCTTTGAGTCATATTATCCACACTGTGTGTCAGGTTGAGGTATGGTTGATTCCTACACATCAAAAATGATTTATGGATATCTTTTATAAAATAAAATGACAATACATTCGTGTGTGTTTTGGTTTTTAGTGAACGACATGTGTTTTTAACTAAAATGTCATTTTTAAACTAAAAACACACACTTTGAGTTATAACAATCGCACCATGTATCTTATTGTCATGTGGATGATTCCTACACAACAAATATTACTTATGGATTTTTTTTCCTAATGTATCAATGTTATAAGAGTTTGTTTTCTTAGTTTTTAGTGACTAACACACATTTTAACTAAAATGTCACTTTTAAATTGAAAACACACTGTTTGAGCCAAACCGGTCACACCATCTATCATATTGAGGTGTTGTTGATTCCTACACATCAAAAATGACATATATATAATTTTATTAAAGTATCAAAATAATCTGAATGTGTTTGTTCAATTTTGAGTATGGCATGAGTCTTTTGAACTAAAATGATAATTTTAAATAAATATATGCAGTTTGAGTCATACCAACCACACCATGTGTCATATTGACATGAGGCTAATTCCTCCACATAAAAAATGATGTTTGGGTTATTGTCATAAAATATCAAGACAATCTGGATGATTTTTCTATATTTTCAGTGTCTAACACATGTTTTTAACTAAAATGCCACTTTTAAACTGAAAACACACATTTCAAGTCATGCCAATACCACTATATATCAGATTTAGGTGCATATTATTCTTACATGTCACAAATGATATATGGATCATTGTCTTAATCTATCAAAATAATATGAATATGTTTTATTGGTTTTGAGTATGTCATGCATCTTTTTAACTAAAATGACAAGATTATATAAATTCACACTTTTATTCATATTGGTCACACCATGTATCGGATTGATGTGAATTTTATTTATACACATCAAAAATGACTTATGGATCATTTTCCTAAAGTATAAAGATAGTTTGAGAATATTTTCTTGGTTTTGAGTATGTGACACATGTTTTGAACTAAATTTTCAATATTAAATAAAAACATGCACTTTGATTCATACTGGTAATAATGTATATCAAATTGAAATGAAGATAACTCCTATACATCACAATGAATTATGGATATTTGACCTAAAGTATCAAGAAAATCTAAGTGTGTTTGCATAGTTTTTAGTGATTGAAACATGTTCTTAACTAAAATGTCATTTTAAACTTAAAACACACATTTTGAGACATTTTTAAATTGAAAACACACACTAATAAACATAAAAAATATCAAATAAAGAATAAATAACTCTATGAAGTGAATAAATAGTATCTGAGTCCATCATCCTTATCGAAGACTTCATCAATAATTTGTTTATTTTTCAAGCATTTTGTGCTCTTTATAGAGCACAAAATAGTTGGATAAAAATTAATTCTCATCAAAGTCATTTCTTCATGATATTTGGGAAAATTAACTAAATAAGTATTAGATACAAATGATAAGAAAATTAACTAAAAAAAGTAGATAAAATAATAAAAAAATTAAATAAATATCTAATATAAAGTCGCCTCTTTATTATGTATGCATACATTCTGACACCATGTATTCTTCCCATTTGTTTCTAAAAAAATATATGACTTATTTTGAATATGTGGATTGTCGAAAGTCCTGGTAGTACTAGAAAAATATAATTAAAAAAATGAGTAATAAATATTTTAAATAAAATTGTAATTATCATCAGAATTTCATATTTTGGGATTTTAGTTTGTTGAAGGAATATGATATCTTTCATAAATTTTCAAACATAATAACCATAATATTTTCCATCAATTTGTTTCAAACACTGAAAAAACATTAAGAAAAATAAGTCATTTGTTTTTATATATGTTTTTATAGTGAAATCTTATTATATATATATATATATCCTAATACTTATCCATTTATAGAATTCAAAAGGCTTGGTGTGCTCATGGATCTTCCTCATACCATGATTTTGATGATTTTTAAACACACCCTATCATAACTATATTTTCAATAAATCATAATATAAAACATATAAATTAAAGTTTATTTGTAAAAAATATGAATTTAGTGTATTACAAATTTATAAATGTTATAATGTGTGGTCGATACATTGGGAATCCATTCATTGAATACAAAAAATAATTCTTTGTATTATCAAAATTGATTACAATGGGAAACCAATGCTCCCTAAAAAACAAACAAGAATAAGTAATGAAAGAAATATAAATATATTTGATATGATTAGATTGTATAGTTTTATAGCTTCATCATGGGTATTAAGAAGAGTTTTCCATATATAAGTCTCTTTCAAACATTGTGTCTCGTTGGTCCACTATTTTTGAATATTTTATTTCTTCTAATGATCATTTTTTTAAAGAAGTTATGTGAGGACTAAAGAGTCTACATTATTTTTTCACAGGGTTTTCTATTCAAATAGTACTAATATATATGCTTGAAAAAAAATATGAATATTATTTAACTGTAATTAACATAGTAGATCATCTATCAAATAAACATATTATGAAAAAACACCTCATGTATAAATTTATAACATGGAATCCTAGTTATCCATGCATTATAATTTCATTTACATTCTTAAGACCAATAAAGTCTGCAATGACTTCTCTATACATTTTTTATTCAAAATTAATGATAACCATATCAATATCTTTTAATGGTGTATCATTATGAACTTATAATATTACTAAATGTGGTAGTTTAACTACCAGGGTAAAGGTACTCCCTAAAGGTCTTTTCAATTGATTAGTTGATCCTTTATAATGTTTTTATTTGACCTTCTATTTATCCTCTATTTTATCTGTCTATAAGAACATTCCTCAAATCATGCCTTTTTTTCATTAATTGTTAAAGGTTTTGTATATAAAGTATACTAGAAATGTCTTAACTCCTTTCCAACATGTTTTTTTACAAGAATAAACTACCATGCTATGAAAGTTTCAATAGAAATATCGATCGTGTGAATAACCAAATCATCTAGTGGAATTGGTATTTAGGTTCATGAATCACGAGCTCACTCTAGCATGACCTTTTGAAAGTCATTTTTTGTGTAGAATATCTCTTTGGATATTATATAATGTACCCCTCATGACAAGGAAAACGGTGGCTGATGATAAATATAAATCACAACCAATTTCACCATGTAGAATATTAGTATAGGAAAGGTATCAGTGTCTTATTAATTCACATGTTAGAAAAAGAGTTATGAAAAAATTGATTACCTCTAGTAGGGACCTTTTAGGGGAATGGCTCGCCTCAAAGGTGGGGGGTTTCATCTTCATTTAATGGTTGTTGTTGTGTTTTGTTCTTCTCTTTTAACCCATTCCATAAAATTCTCTAACAACTTAGACTACCAATTTAGTTTTTCTTATTGAGAATTTATTCATTTTTGTATATCCTCTATTTTCTTATCTTTATCCCCTTGTGAATTTCTTTTATAAAAATATGTTCAATGCAACACTCTAAAACCCACACCTCTAACACAACCATATCGTTTCAGCTACTTTAAGGCCACTAAAAGTATTCGTTTATTGGGAATAGATGGTGAAGATTATTATGTCTAAACCAGATAAAAATATAGGAAAATAAGTAGTTATTGTTATTTTATACCTATTTGTAGTAGAACAAATTTTTATTATGTCATACTTACACATGATTCTCATACTCTTTGTATGTTTTCATCTACTGGTATTCTATCTTTATTTTTATGAGAATCCTTCCATAACACATGAAGTGGGGGTGGAAGTGGATTTTTATTTTGATTCATCAACCTGCATATTGATAAAGGAATATGGTTTTTTTGTTTCATACCACATAAAATTATTACTATAGATTTAAAATACATACCATTTATTTCAAGTGAAGTGTAACCCATCCTTACTTTATGGTAGGGGTACATTGGCTTTTATGTATGCTACTAATTTCTAGCACTTAGTTGATGTTTCATAAATTAAAAAATTTTAATCAAAGTGATTAATACACATATTGTAAAGTAAAGTTTTACCAATCACAATGTACTTGAAATTATTCCTCTTTATGATACCTAATAAATGCATTTCATGTTTTTAAATTTATCGTGTATGCATATATCTATGGTGGGTGTGGGTTTAAATTCCTTTTATCATTTGTAAGATGATTCTTCATAATATAGATGTAAAAGCCTATATGATCCTTATCAGTGGCCATTAATAAAATTTTCATTTGACACTAATCTAGTATAAATGCACTCTTCATGGGATAATAAAGTGTAAATCAATGTTTATTATTTTATTTTTTAGCAATGTAGAGAAATTACATCATAATGTTACCATAATATCTTCCCAAATTAATTTTGTCATCATAAACACAACATTGTTCCATGTATCTACATTAATCATCATGTGAATTCGAGTTGTCGACCTAATGTAACTAATGAAAATCGACTTCTTAGGGTTAACATGTTGTTCAGGTGAATTCCATCTAACCTAGAATTTGATGCCTCTACTCCTCATCTTAATAATTTTTGCTAACATCATCATGATGCAACAATACTATTTTCTTTGGGACACAGGTTCTACACCTCATACCATTTACTCTATTTTAACTTTATCAATATATTATTCCTCTAGATTGGTAGCATTAACATGTGGAGAAACCTTATATTTTTTTAGATTAGGATAATCACCATGTTGAGAAACCTATTGTTCCTCGGTATTGGGAGCATAATCCTATTGATAATCCTATTATTCCTTGGGATTGGGAGAAACAACATGTGGAGAATCCATTATCTGAAGAATTGGTTGAACATTTAATTTAGATTATGTAAATGTAGTGGTGAACAAATAATACTATGAGGTAATTAAATGTATATTAAAAATATATATAACCAATTATTGAACTCTCTCTTTTTCTTTAATTCTTGAAGGGATTTGACCCATCTATTGAGTATTCAAATATCCACATTGTGATCTCCTCTGACATACAAAACCCATTCTATATCAGGATCATCATGAAATGATTGTGACATCCCAATGAAAGGGTCATCCTCAATTAAATTGAAATTTAACCCTGAAGTGGTTTTGGTCAATAACTAAACAATTTACAAATTTCTATTTTTATGATATGAGACATAAAATAAATTTACTACCTATGATGACATTATGAATAGTTCATACTTGTACCCTTATTAAAATATGCTTTCATGAATCCCAATTCATTGATTTTAACTCTGCTCCTATTATCAAGCCACTTGCATGGAAAAATCAGTACTTTTAATATTGAATAATCCAACTCCCACATTTGTTTGATAATGCCAAAGTATGACATATTTTTATAAATTGGATTTATGTCCTTGGTACCAAATATATGCATCACTTCAACTACAAGAGTAACTCCGTTATTTTGTATGGTATTGTGTTCATCATATTCCTTTTTATAGATGATATAACCATTATTTAGATAACCACCATAATATAATGCATGCAAAATTGGTCTTCTAGATAACCATTGAAGTTTTTCTTAAATTGAATAAGGATTTTCAGTTGACTCCTTAAAAATATTGTCATGAAACTATACTATAAACTATCAATTATGTGTATCTGATATCCATATTTCAGCCCTTGATGGATTTAAATGCCTAAAAAATATATTTTGTTCAACATATGGAACAACCTCTAAAATATTATGCAAAATGTAAAGGTGATATTTCTGTCACTATGTATTGGTAATTGTGAAAACATATATTTTGTAAATTATTTCACCCATAAGTAATTTGTTGTGATGAGATTTTGGTAGATCAATTCATTCTAAATCAGATAGGTACTTGATATAGAATTCAACAACTTCCTAAAAAAAATATCATGCTACAATAAAACCTTCTGGATAACATTGCTTTTTGATATACCCTTTTAAAATATTTATATACCATTTAATGGAGTATATCCATATATATAATGTACATGACCACATAGTCGGATCACTATAACCAAGTAAATAATCAAGTGAACCATCATATTAAAGAATTATGGTGGGAAGAACATCTCATTTTCACATAATATGACAATAATTTAATTTTCCATAGTTGGAAATTTATCTGGGTATATAATTTTATTACATGTATCTTTGAAAAAGAATCAAATCTTGGTTAATGTATGATATGAATTTTTATGAAAAATTTAATATAAATCTACATGCATTAGTTATTACATCAAAACATGAGATTCACGTGATTTTAGTCCCTTTAACATTAAATCAATCATTGAAATGATATTATTGATATATGGTGAATACCCATTTTGAACCTTTATATCATTGGGAAATTTCAAAACTGATATCACTCTTTCCTGTAAAGAGTGTAAGCATCTTAAGGAAGAGAAGTCCATCTTTTACCCTTCATTGGTGCTAACTCTTCTTATATCCCCATGTCAAACATCTGAAACCTATCCTCAATGCCTTACTTTGTTTTTCAGGGTGCATTTTGTAATTTGATAATGACATTATCACATACATTTTTTCCACATGCATGACATCAAGAAAATTTATTATGTACAAACAATTCCAATATGGTAATTCAAAAAAAGTTAATAACTTTTTTCAACCAATTTTGATAAGGTTTTTCAAAAATGGTTTACCAAAAGTGGTGGTCATATCCTTTACTTTCTTGAAAAATTGATCACCTATTAGTAGATATAGTGTTGTGACTTCTTTTGAATTCCTATTGAATGATGTCATCCAAGATCAATATTTATATCATTGGGGTTGAAATATGTGATGTTCTATAAATAAAGTCTTTGATGAATGTTTCAACCTAACCAAGTGTGTTCTATGTTCACTAATGGGATACCCTAGAGTTTATTTAATTTTATATCCTAAAGAAATTCCATAATTAGTAAACTCATTTATTTTATTATACAACATGGCTCTCAACATGAAATTTTCATTTTTATAAGAATGATACAATGTAATGCCTTAATCCCACATTAATTCCATATCATCTGTCAATGGATCCAAATACACATCAATATAATTA